>CM061235.1:130827227-139907764 GCA_030848705.1 Heracleum sosnowskyi | reverse complement strand
TGCTGACTCTTAATAAAACAAACAACTTTTAAAGATGCTATCTTATCTTTTTGAAAAAGTAGGATAGCTCTTTTGACGTTTGAGCCGACAAAGCCTGATGGACGGCTCCTTTCCATCTTTTATTGCTGACCGCACACGTATTGCTTCTAGATTTTACCAGTCCTTGGTTTGGTTTTTCAGAATTTCAACCTGGTCAAGGATAAAACTTAACCTGTTCACGTGATCTGTTCGGGTAGGTAATATTTCCTTAATTCCTGGGTTTGAACTTCCTGATTTATACCAACTGAACTGTTCCTTCTGGATTAGTATTTGGTACCACTGGGCCAAGGCTTTTGAGGCCTGTTGGGCTGCCTTTTGTTCTTCTTGGGCTGCTTGAATTTGCATGTTGTAAGTCCTGTCGATTGAGATGGGCCTTCTGAGTGATTGAATAAGGTCTTCTTTATGGGCCATGACAACTGGGCTTTGAACAATGCTTGGATCGTCTGATGGAGTTCTTCTAAATGGGTCGGCGAATCCTGGATTCCAGTTAGGTCTTGAGCCTCCTGGAGCGTCTCTTCTAGAATAATCAAATTCTGTTTCGTAACTTGGTCCACCTGACATTCTTCAGTATTATCTGCATAAAGAAACATAGTTAGTCTGGACAAATAATCAGCTAGAACATTATTCTTCCCATCAATGTGTTCGAACTCAATTTTTACGCCTGATCCTGTGATATAGTCAGTGAATCCCATCCACCTGACTCTTGAGGGTTTGTTATTACTAGACTTGTTGTAGAAAGAAATTATTGCTTGGCAATCAGTTCTGAGGGTGATTTCTTTCTTGTCTAAGTAATGGATCTTTAGAGCTTCCATGGTCTCCATGCAGGCATATATCTCTGCATCAATTGTTGATTTTATAACTGGAAATTTTCCACTTGCGTATGCGCAAACTCTCTCAGTGCTCCTTGGATCTTTCTTCTTTGGCTTCCACTTGCACACTCCTCCCCATCCTTCCATACATCCATCGGTTTCTAAGATGATATGGCATTCTTCTGGTGCAATATCCAGGTCTGGGAGGTTTTTTACTTGTTCCTGGACTTGTCTGACTAGCTTCCAGTCAGATTCTTTCATGCGTTTGTCACCATGGGGGCTGGTTTTTGTATAAAGAGGTCCCAATGTTCTTCCTAAGTTTGGAATATAACTTCGTGCGTAATTTAGCACGCCCAGCCATGACCTTAGTCCCTTCTTTTCCTTTAGCTGATCATCTGTGACAGCGATGATCCTCTTGATTATGTGAGGTTGCAGTTTAATCTTCTTCTTTCCAATTATAGCGCCTAGGAATTCAACTTCGTTGACCGCTATCTTCATCTTTGTTGGTGATAAGATTAATCCATGCTTTTCACAAATCTGAAGCATTTTTGATAAATGCTTAGCATGTTCTTCTTCATTCTTTGAGAAAACCAGTATATCATCAATATATACTGATATGAATTCTTCAGTGCCTTTGAAGCAATGATCCATCTTTCTTTGGAATACTGCTGGTGCATTTTTCAATCCAAAGGGCATTACCAGCCACTCATATAGTCCTCCTGGAACTATGAAGGCTGTCCAGGGGATGCTTTCTTCAGTCATTGCTACCTGGTGAAATCCACTTTTCAGATCAAACTTTGAGTAGATTTGACTATTACCAATTCTTTTGATAATAGTATTAATTCCTGGGAGGCTGTATTGATCCTTATGGGTGTTGTCATTCAAGGTCCTGTAATTAAAGACCATTCTTTCTTTTCCTTTCACTTCTCTCCCTGTTTTTGGATCAATCGTTGTTCCTGAGCTGACAATCATGGCCATTGTTCTGTGCCTGCTATTGCTTTTTCTTATTACACCTAGCTCTAGTAGTGCATCTATGTGTTTTTTGAATGTCTGCTCCATTGCTGGTGTAACATGCTTCAGAGGTTTATCCTGTATAAAAACATCAGGGTTTATGATTTCTAAATGACATTGAACCTGATTATTCTGCCAGTGCCTCAGAGGATCTTCTCCTATGTATCCCATTTGCTGAAGCCTTTCCAATAAAGGATTAAACCTTTTCTTGAAGTTCGGACTTCCTGTCCCCATATTGAAGTATATAGCTTCCTGAATTGTCTGAAATTCCTCATAATCCATGTCGAGTTCTTGGATTGCTTTTGTTGTGAAGCTTACTTCTGGTTGTGTGTTTATTGTAGTCAGATTTTTGTAGAAGGTTACTGTGTTTCCTTCAATCCTGACTCCTCCTTTCATCGATCTTATGAAGTTGCAACCAATGATCATTTGGATACCATCCTTTAGCTGCATATCCATGCTGTAGGTAAAGGGGATTCTGAATTTGTTTTCCCCAATCTTCATATCTCCATCTTTCATTTTCAGCCTGGTTTCCTGTCGCGAGTTGATGCCTGTTATCACCACGTTGTAATTAAGGCCTTCAACAGCTTCTTTTGGGATGGCATTACTGTCTACACAGCATACTGATGCTCCTGTATCTATAATTGCTCGAACATCAAACGCTGGAGCTCCTGGGATATCAAAGGATACCATACAGTTGAACAATTTATTGATTATTGTTCTTGGTGCCACCAATTTTTCTGTTCCTGCATTCTTTACCATTGCTTCTTCCATTATTACCAAGAAGCTTTCTTCTTCTACTGCAAGTTCATTTGCATAAGGAATCCTTTCATTGGACGAGCTCATCTGTCCTTTTTGCTTTAAGTCGACCAGGTCTTCCATCATTCTTTGATCAAGGTTCTGTTGTAGTCGACCATTCTCTGCTAACAAATACGTAATGTATTTTAGTAGCTCTTGGACCAACTGATCCATGCTGTGCGGCATTATATGGCCAGGGGGTTTAGGGCTGACTTCTTTATTAAATTGATGCCTCGCACACATAGGGCAAGCCGTAACTTCGCATGATGAACAGTGAATTCTCATTCGCTCATTTGTTGGGAGTTTGCATATCGTACATGCAGTTACTACTTCTCCAGTAATCGCTTGATTCTCTTCCCATTCATGCTTGCATTCTTCTTGCTGTGGGGGTAATTTTACCTTATGCCTCCATGAAGGTTGGGTTGCTACTGCCTGCATCATGAAAATTCCTTCCTCTCCTGGTATATCCATTAATGCTTTCCTTACTTCATTGCTTACCTCCAATCCTTCTCCTTCCGAGATAGAGCATATTGCATCACTATCTGGTTCATTCATATCAACTGACATTATATCCCAGTCATCTGGAATATTTAGTTGTTCCACTATAGTTGCCCTTGCTACGTTTGCTCTTTCCTTTGGACAATCCCTGGCAAAGTGATTTGGCTCCCCACATATATAGCATTTGCACCTTATGTTTCTGTCCTTATTCTTGGTTTTGAATACTCGGACATGAGAACTATGTGGTTTTCCTTGATATGTCTTTGCCTTCCTTAATCCGTACCTTTTTCTTGGATTTTGGTAGTATCCTGGCATCGGGATTTTACTGCAGAAAGATAAATCCTTTAAGCTTCTCTGTAATGCTGCCTTTTGACATAATTCTGCTAAGTATTGGTAAGCAAAATGTATGCGTGGTATGACCGCAACTCTTGCTCCTGGATATTTCTCATCAAAAGCTTTTTCTAGTTCCTTTCCAATCAATGGGGGCATCTTTCTGAATAGCTTTTCCGATAATTCTGCACTTATATACATCCTTCCGGATTTTGCTGCCAGTGTCTTGTAATCATTTAGATAATCGAAGACATCCTTCATATTATCGCATGTAAGCCTTTCTAATTCGAGATAGGCTTTATCTTGCTCCACGGTGGATCCCTGAAAAGGGTCCTCCAGTAATATCATCCTTCTTACCTGAGAGGTAATGTTCTGGGGATCATCTGCTACGTTGATTAGTGCCTCGTAATCCTCAGGATACATCATTCTCCATTGTATCCACATCTTCTTCTCTGTTTCTCCTAGAAGGTTTTCCGTAAACACCACCTTGCTCCTATTACTTTCCCATGTCTTCTCATTGAGCAAATTGAGTGTGATTGATTCCCATCTAGATATTACGTCACTGTACATTCCTATGTCGTTAGGTAATGTAAGCATTACTCCTGTTCTTGCTTGTGCGGGAGGTAACGTCCAGTTTTCATCAGGAAGCCTTTTTCCGAATCTTTGAACAGTAGATCTTATTTCATCAACTTGCATTTTTGGCTGATCCTGATTCTGTCTTGCAGGGGGATAGTTTCCTGGTCCCATCACTGCATCTTTTGGTAACCTGTATGTTGAGGATGATTCTCCCGTTACTCCTGAATATACCCTTTCTTTGAGTTTCCTCAACTTTGGGTATTCAAAATCACCTTCAACTTTTTCTTCACTGAGCCCCATTGCTATGACCTCTTGGTCTGTGCTATCATCTTCACTGTTATATCTGAGGTAAGGCCATCGATAAATTCCAGCCTTTTCTTCTGGGTAAATTCTGCTACTTCTTTCTGTAAGCAACTTCGTTCCCTTTAGTGGGGCTTCTTCTTCATCTTCAGAATCATCCCATCTGATTTCCGGTTCTTCTTTTTCTAAGTCAGAATCTAGTTTTTGCATCACATATTGAGTAACCGATTCTGCTACTTCTTCTCCAATGACTTCTTGTTCTAAATCTGCGATTACATAGTCCACTGTGGCCTGTGTAATTTCTTCAATGCCTGTTGGCGCTTCAATATTTTGGAGAATATCTTCGTTCCCTTCTTCTTGAGAAAAGGAGTATAAATCCTTATACTCAGTTGTTGGAAACCGGGGTAAATTTGCAAGATATTGGAGATATTCCAATTCTTCATCCTCCTTATCTGATTCTTCCTGATCTCCGCATATTATGGGGTAAGTGACGTCATCATCATCTTCATCAGATTCCCATCCTGTAGGAACTATCTCCTCTAGTGGGATGTGTGCATGCGGGCTTGGACTGTACCTTACATAATAGTCATATTTTCCACTTGGTTCTCCCAAGGTGTCCCAAACTTCTTCGGATTGTGCCACTGCTATCATTTCTTCCTCATCATCTGTGTCTACTATGGTTGACATTCTTGGAGGTTCTCTATGATAGTTTCTGAAACTCAAAGCTATTGAGCTATCAGATCTTGATCTTGTGAGTACTTGTTGTGGGACTGATGTTGTAGAATCTGCACTTGGTTGCAGAATCCATTGTTGTCCTTGAAGTTCTTCTATTCCTCTATTTTCTCCAGGTACTGCCATAATTCCATTACTGGCCAGGTACTCTATTGCACTTCTGACGTTGTATCTGAATCCAGTGTGGCTTTCATTAGTTAATCTTCCAACCAAAGATCTGGTTAGTAGAAGATTACTTTCTCCTCGCCAATCTTCATATCCTCTAGTCTGTATTGCCAGCTGTATGTGATTGTAGAAGTCATGAATACTTAGGGTGAATCCTGGCACTATGTAGACTAGCTGTGATCCTGTTGTTAGGTCAACTTCCATTGTTCCTAGGATTGACCTCTCATCTCTTAGTCTTGTATCTCTTAGAACAACTAAGGCATTTGTGCCAATATTTGTTCTATGAAGGGCCTGTACTCTTACCATTATGAGTCCCATATGGATATGCTGCAATCCTTCCCTTCTAAGTGCCGCATAACTTTGCTGGTTAATAAATCTCCTATTAACTTGGGCACCATCCCCAGCGCATAATATTCTTTCCTCCATGTAGTGTTGGTACACTCTTCTCATCCTAGATGTGGACCAGGTGTCCTCATATAGGGTTTCTGCTGGTACAAGACTTGCTCTTCTGTTTTGAGATATCTGCAGCTCGTCCTCCGGATTTAATTGTCTTTCCAGAGATCGCCTGTAGCCATTTCTCCATGCTTGTGGCATTCTTCTTTGGACTTCGTACCGCATCCTTGCAGTATTTCTGTAACTCCGTATTTGATCCTGTTGTGTAGGGGATCCTTCTTGAATGGTCTCAGTGATGCTTGGTCTAGGCATCATTTCTCTGACTTTTTAATCTCTTGCTTGAGAATTTCCAAAGGATCTTGAAATACGTGAAAGGGTCCTTTCTTTCTTTTTGGTATCACTGGTTCTCCTAGAGAGACTTTGTCCAGTCTTTCCGTTAAATCTTTCAAGGCTCCTTCAAAGTTAGCAGGGACCTCCTTTCCCTTACTAAGGCTGGCTCTTAGGAGTCTTATATTCTGAGAGCAGTCCTCCAGATGCTCGTTGGTTTTTACCAGGAGTTGGATAATTGTGTTATTTTGTTTGATAATTGCCGAGCTTAACGAAGCTGGCCCTCCTGTTTTCTGGATCTGTGTGGGCTTTACAAATCCTTGTGATGGTGATTCAAGACTTTCTGTTGCCTTTAGAGCGTCTCTGTATTCTGAACTTTCAGCTGTTTGTGTCCAGCTGCTCATGAAGCTTATGAAAACCTTTAGGGTCTGGCTTGAAACTTCTTGCTTCTCCTCTAAAACTTGCCGTTCAAACTCTATTAACTGGATAGCTAGTAGGCTGTTGGTTATTTGATGCTTTGTAACTTTGGGTTTATTGGCTAGGCTTAGATACTCGATATTGATTGTTGGTTCGTACCACCTTTGTGATGACCTTTCCCAGTTTTCTGACATAAACTAGGTTTACCTCAGTCTATCCTTCTTCAAGACTTACGCCTCCTGCTGCTCTACTACAGGTCTGACCTTTACTTCCACCGGATTTTATGTGTTCTATTGGGAATAGTGGGGGTGTTTTCTGGGTTTCAATATCTTTCTCTAAACCTATAGGGGGTTTTAGTTACTGTTTGTCATACAAGCTCTGATACCAGGGGGGGGCGGAACGATAGGCTTTGTACAAGTATTACACTAAAACAAAGGCTATATAAAACAAAGGCTATAGAAAATAGTACCTTGAATATATTGCTAGAATAGATAAAAGCTTAGAAAGTAGAGTTTCGGATGATTTCCGTGTACTCTGCAATCTATGAGATTACAAGCTATTTATAAGGGAATTTCTGAATTATTGCCGAGTGCTCATGGGGCCTCATCGTCACAATAATCAAGATTCCTTATCTACACGTTAAAGTAATAACGCGTATGAGTCATACTAAAAGACATAAAGACACACTTAGTGGGATATAAAGTAGCCACCCACCGCGGAACGATAGGCTTTGTACAAGTATTACACTAAAACAAAGGCTATATAAAACAAAGGCTATAGAAAATAGTACCTTGAATATATTGCTAGAATAGATAAAAGCTTAGAAAGTAGAGTTTCGGATGATTTCCGTGTACTCTGCAATCTATGAGATTACAAGCTATTTATAAGGGAATTTCTGAATTATTGCCGAGTGCTCATGGGGCCTCATCGTCACAATAATCAAGATTCCTTATCTACACGTTAAAGTAATAACGCGTATGAGTCATACTAAAAGACATAAAGACACACTTAGTGGGATATAAAGTAGCCACCCACCCACTATCTTTACAAAAAGCAGATTTAACAAATCTGCTGACTCTTAATAAAACAAACAACTTTTAAAGATGCTATCTTATCTTTTTGAAAAAGTAGGATAGCTCTTTTGACGTTTGAGCCGACAAAGCCTGATGGACGGCTCCTTTCCATCTTTTATTGCTGACCGCACACGTATTGCTTCTAGATTTTACCAGTCCTTGGTTTGGTTTTTCAGAATTTCAACCTGGTCAAGGATAAAACTTAACCTGTTCACGTGATCTGTTCGGGTAGGTAATATTTCCTTAATTCCTGGGTTTGAACTTCCTGATTTATACCAACTGAACTGTTCCTTCTGGATTAGTATTTGGTACCACTGGGCCAAGGCTTTTGAGGCCTGTTGGGCTGCCTTTTGTTCTTCTTGGGCTGCTTGAATTTGCATGTTGTAAGTCCTGTCGATTGAGATGGGCCTTCTGAGTGATTGAATAAGGTCTTCTTTATGGGCCATGACAACTGGGCTTTGAACAATGCTTGGATCGTCTGATGGAGTTCTTCTAAATGGGTCGGCGAATCCTGGATTCCAGTTAGGTCTTGAGCCTCCTGGAGCGTCTCTTCTAGAATAATCAAATTCTGTTTCGTAACTTGGTCCACCTGACATTCTTCAGTATTATCTGCACAAAGAAACATAGTTAGTCTGGACAAATAATCAGCTAGAACATTATTCTTCCCATCAATGTGTTCGAACTCAATTTTTACGCCTGATCCTGTGATATAGTCAGTGAATCCCATCCACCTGACTCTTGAGGGTTTGTTATTACTAGACTTGTTGTAGAAAGAAATTATTGCTTGGCAATCAGTTCTGAGGGTGATTTCTTTCTTGTCTAAGTAATGGATCTTTAGAGCTTCCATGGTCTCCATGCAGGCATATATCTCTGCATCAATTGTTGATTTTATAACTGGAAATTTTCCACTTGCGTATGCGCAAACTCTCTCAGTGCTCCTTGGATCTTTCTTCTTTGGCTTCCACTTGCACACTCCTCCCCATCCTTCCATACATCCATCGGTTTCTAAGATGATATGGCATTCTTCTGGTGCAATATCCAGGTCTGGGAGGTTTTTTACTTGTTCCTGGACTTGTCTGACTAGCTTCCAGTCAGATTCTTTCATGCGTTTGTCACCATGGGGGCTGGTTTTTGTATAAAGAGGTCCCAATGTTCTTCCTAAGTTTGGAATATAACTTCGTGCGTAATTTAGCACGCCCAGCCATGACCTTAGTCCCTTCTTTTCCTTTAGCTGATCATCTGTGACAGCGATGATCCTCTTGATTATGTGAGGTTGCAGTTTAATCTTCTTCTTTCCAATTATAGCGCCTAGGAATTCAACTTCGTTGACCGCTATCTTCATCTTTGTTGGTGATAAGATTAATCCATGCTTTTCACAAATCTGAAGCATTTTTGATAAATGCTTAGCATGTTCTTCTTCATTCTTTGAGAAAACCAGTATATCATCAATATATACTGATATGAATTCTTCAGTGCCTTTGAAGCAATGATCCATCTTTCTTTGGAATACTGCTGGTGCATTTTTCAATCCAAAGGGCATTACCAGCCACTCATATAGTCCTCCTGGAACTATGAAGGCTGTCCAGGGGATGCTTTCTTCAGTCATTGCTACCTGGTGAAATCCACTTTTCAGATCAAACTTTGAGTAGATTTGACTATTACCAATTCTTTTGATAATAGTATTAATTCCTGGGAGGCTGTATTGATCCTTATGGGTGTTGTCATTCAAGGTCCTGTAATTAAAGACCATTCTTTCTTTTCCTTTCACTTCTCTCCCTGTTTTTGGATCAATCGTTGTTCCTGAGCTGACAATCATGGCCATTGTTCTGTGCCTGCTATTGCTTTTTCTTATTACACCTAGCTCTAGTAGTGCATCTATGTGTTTTTTGAATGTCTGCTCCATTGCTGGTGTAACATGCTTCAGAGGTTTATCCTGTATAAAAACATCAGGGTTTATGATTTCTAAATGACATTGAACCTGATTATTCTGCCAGTGCCTCAGAGGATCTTCTCCTATGTATCCCATTTGCTGAAGCCTTTCCAATAAAGGATTAAACCTTTTCTTGAAGTTCGGACTTCCTGTCCCCATATTGAAGTATATAGCTTCCTGAATTGTCTGAAATTCCTCATAATCCATGTCGAGTTCTTGGATTGCTTTTGTTGTGAAGCTTACTTCTGGTTGTGTGTTTATTGTAGTCAGATTTTTGTAGAAGGTTACTGTGTTTCCTTCAATCCTGACTCCTCCTTTCATCGATCTTATGAAGTTGCAACCAATGATCATTTGGATACCATCCTTTAGCTGCATATCCATGCTGTAGGTAAAGGGGATTCTGAATTTGTTTTCCCCAATCTTCATATCTCCATCTTTCATTTTCAGCCTGGTTTCCTGTCGCGAGTTGATGCCTGTTATCACCACGTTGTAATTAAGGCCTTCAACAGCTTCTTTTGGGATGGCATTACTGTCTACACAGCATACTGATGCTCCTGTATCTATAATTGCTCGAACATCAAACGCTGGAGCTCCTGGGATATCAAAAGATACCATACAGTTGAACAATTTATTGATTATTGTTCTTGGTGCCACCAATTTTTCTGTTCCTGCATTCTTTACCATTGCTTCTTCCATTATTACCAAGAAGCTTTCTTCTTCTACTGCAAGTTCATTTGCATAAGGAATCCTTTCATTGGACGAGCTCATCTGTCCTTTTTGCTTTAAGTCGACCAGGTCTTCCATCATTCTTTGATCAAGGTTCTGTTGTAGTCGACCATTCTCTGCTAACAAATACGTAATGTATTTTAGTAGCTCTTGGACCAACTGATCCATGCTGTGCGGCATTATATGGCCAGGGGGTTTAGGGCTGACTTCTTTATTAAATTGATGCCTCGCACACATAGGGCAAGCCGTAACTTCGCATGATGAACAGTGAATTCTCATTCGCTCATTTGTTGGGAGTTTGCATATCGTACATGCAGTTACTACTTCTCCAGTAATCGCTTGATTCTCTTCCCATTCATGCTTGCATTCTTCTTGCTGTGGGGGTAATTTTACCTTATGCCTCCATGAAGGTTGGGTTGCTACTGCCTGCATCATGAAAATTCCTTCCTCTCCTGGTATATCCATTAATGCTTTCCTTACTTCATTGCTTACCTCCAATCCTTCTCCTTCCGAGATAGAGCATATTGCATCACTATCTGGTTCATTCATATCAACTGACATTATATCCCAGTCATCTGGAATATTTAGTTGTTCCACTATAGTTGCCCTTGCTACGTTTGCTCTTTCCTTTGGACAATCCCTGGCAAAGTGATTTGGCTCCCCACATATATAGCATTTGCACCTTATGTTTCTGTCCTTATTCTTGGTTTTGAATACTCGGACATGAGAACTATGTGGTTTTCCTTGATATGTCTTTGCCTTCCTTAATCCGTACCTTTTTCTTGGATTTTGGTAGTATCCTGGCATCGGGATTTTACTGCAGAAAGATAAATCCTTTAAGCTTCTCTGTAATGCTGCCTTTTGACATAATTCTGCTAAGTATTGGTAAGCAAAATGTATGCGTGGTATGACCGCAACTCTTGCTCCTGGATATTTCTCATCAAAAGCTTTTTCTAGTTCCTTTCCAATCAATGGGGGCATCTTTCTGAATAGCTTTTCCGATAATTCTGCACTTATATACATCCTTCCGGATTTTGCTGCCAGTGTCTTGTAATCATTTAGATAATCGAAGACATCCTTCATATTATCGCATGTAAGCCTTTCTAATTCGAGATAGGCTTTATCTTGCTCCACGGTGGATCCCTGAAAAGGGTCCTCCAGTAATATCATCCTTCTTACCTGAGAGGTAATGTTCTGGGGATCATCTGCTACGTTGATTAGTGCCTCGTAATCCTCAGGATACATCATTCTCCATTGTATCCACATCTTCTTCTCTGTTTCTCCTAGAAGGTTTTCCGTAAACACCACCTTGCTCCTATTACTTTCCCATGTCTTCTCATTGAGCAAATTGAGTGTGATTGATTCCCATCTAGATATTACGTCACTGTACATTCCTATGTCGTTAGGTAATGTAAGCATTACTCCTGTTCTTGCTTGTGCGGGAGGTAACGTCCAGTTTTCATCAGGAAGCCTTTTTCCGAATCTTTGAACAGTAGATCTTATTTCATCAACTTGCATTTTTGGCTGATCCTGATTCTGTCTTGCAGGGGGATAGTTTCCTGGTCCCATCACTGCATCTTTTGGTAACCTGTATGTTGAGGATGATTCTCCCGTTACTCCTGAATATACCCTTTCTTTGAGTTTCCTCAACTTTGGGTATTCAAAATCACCTTCAACTTTTTCTTCACTGAGCCCCATTGCTATGACCTCTTGGTCTGTGCTATCATCTTCACTGTTATATCTGAGGTAAGGCCATCGATAAATTCCAGCCTTTTCTTCTGGGTAAATTCTGCTACTTCTTTCTGTAAGCAACTTCGTTCCCTTTAGTGGGGCTTCTTCTTCATCTTCAGAATCATCCCATCTGATTTCCGGTTCTTCTTTTTCTAAGTCAGAATCTAGTTTTTGCATCACATATTGAGTAACCGATTCTGCTACTTCTTCTCCAATGACTTCTTGTTCTAAATCTGCGATTACATAGTCCACTGTGGCCTGTGTAATTTCTTCAATGCCTGTTGGCGCTTCAATATTTTGGAGAATATCTTCGTTCCCTTCTTCTTGAGAAAAGGAGTATAAATCCTTATACTCAGTTGTTGGAAACCGGGGTAAATTTGCAAGATATTGGAGATATTCCAATTCTTCATCCTCCTTATCTGATTCTTCCTGATCTCCGCATATTATGGGGTAAGTGACGTCATCATCATCTTCATCAGATTCCCATCCTGTAGGAACTATCTCCTCTAGTGGGATGTGTGCATGCGGGCTTGGACTGTACCTTACATAATAGTCATATTTTCCACTTGGTTCTCCCAAGGTGTCCCAAACTTCTTCGGATTGTGCCACTGCTATCATTTCTTCCTCATCATCTGTGTCTACTATGGTTGACATTCTTGGAGGTTCTCTATGATAGTTTCTGAAACTCAAAGCTATTGAGCTATCAGATCTTGATCTTGTGAGTACTTGTTGTGGGACTGATGTTGTAGAATCTGCACTTGGTTGCAGAATCCATTGTTGTCCTTGAAGTTCTTCTATTCCTCTATTTTCTCCAGGTACTGCCATAATTCCATTACTGGCCAGGTACTCTATTGCACTTCTGACGTTGTATCTGAATCCAGTGTGGCTTTCATTAGTTAATCTTCCAACCAAAGATCTGGTTAGTAGAAGATTACTTTCTCCTCGCCAATCTTCATATCCTCTAGTCTGTATTGCCAGCTGTATGTGATTGTAGAAGTCATGAATACTTAGGGTGAATCCTGGCACTATGTAGACTAGCTGTGATCCTGTTGTTAGGTCAACTTCCATTGTTCCTAGGATTGACCTCTCATCTCTTAGTCTTGTATCTCTTAGAACAACTAAGGCATTTGTGCCAATATTTGTTCTATGAAGGGCCTGTACTCTTACCATTATGAGTCCCATATGGATATGCTGCAATCCTTCCCTTCTAAGTGCCGCATAACTTTGCTGGTTAATAAATCTCCTATTAACTTGGGCACCATCCCCAGCGCATAATATTCTTTCCTCCATGTAGTGTTGGTACACTCTTCTCATCCTAGATGTGGACCAGGTGTCCTCATATAGGGTTTCTGCTGGTACAAGACTTGCTCTTCTGTTTTGAGATATCTGCAGCTCGTCCTCCGGATTTAATTGTCTTTCCAGAGATCGCCTGTAGCCATTTCTCCATGCTTGTGGCATTCTTCTTTGGACTTCGTACCGCATCCTTGCAGTATTTCTGTAACTCCGTATTTGATCCTGTTGTGTAGGGGATCCTTCTTGAATGGTCTCAGTGATGCTTGGTCTAGGCATCATTTCTCTGACTTTTTAATCTCTTGCTTGAGAATTTCCAAAGGATCTTGAAATACGTGAAAGGGTCCTTTCTTTCTTTTTGGTATCACTGGTTCTCCTAGAGAGACTTTGTCCAGTCTTTCCGTTAAATCTTTCAAGGCTCCTTCAAAGTTAGCAGGGACCTCCTTTCCCTTACTAAGGCTGGCTCTTAGGAGTCTTATATTCTGAGAGCAGTCCTCCAGATGCTCGTTGGTTTTTACCAGGAGTTGGATAATTGTGTTATTTTGTTTGATAATTGCCGAGCTTAACGAAGCTGGCCCTCCTGTTTTCTGGATCTGTGTGGGCTTTACAAATCCTTGTGATGGTGATTCAAGACTTTCTGTTGCCTTTAGAGCGTCTCTGTATTCTGAACTTTCAGCTGTTTGTGTCCAGCTGCTCATGAAGCTTATGAAAACCTTTAGGGTCTGGCTTGAAACTTCTTGCTTCTCCTCTAAAACTTGCCGTTCAAACTCTATTAACTGGATAGCTAGTAGGCTGTTGGTTATTTGATGCTTTGTAACTTTGGGTTTATTGGCTAGGCTTAGATACTCGATATTGATTGTTGGTTCGTACCACCTTTGTGATGACCTTTCCCAGTTTTCTGACATAAACTAGGTTTACCTCAGTCTATCCTTCTTCAAGACTTACGCCTCCTGCTGCTCTACTACAGGTCTGACCTTTACTTCCACCGGATTTTATGTGTTCTATTGGGAATAGTGGGGGTGTTTTCTGGGTTTCAATATCTTTCTCTAAACCTATAGGGGGTTTTAGTTACTGTTTGTCATACAAGCTCTGATACCAGGGGGGGGCGGAACGATAGGCTTTGTACAAGTATGGGGGGGGGGCGGAACGATAGGCTTTGTACAAGTATTACACTAAAACAAAGGCTATATAAAACAAAGGCTATAGAAAATAGTACCTTGAATATATTGCTAGAATAGATAAAAGCTTAGAAAGTAGAGTTTCGGATGATTTCCGTGTACCCTGCAATCTATGAGATTACAAGCTATTTATAAGGGAATTTCTGAATTATTGCCGAGTGCTCATGGGGCCTCATCGTCACAATAATCAAGATTCCTTATCTACACGTTAAAGTAATAACGCGTATGAGTCATACTAAAAGACATAAAGACACACTTAGTGGGATATAAAGTAGCCACCCACCCACTATCTTTACAAAAAGCAGATTTAACAAATCTGCTGACTCTTAATAAAACAAACAACTTTTAAAGATGCTATCTTATCTTTTTGAAAAAGTAGGATAGCTCTTTTGACGTTTGAGCCGACAAAGCCTGATGGACGGCTCCTTTCCATCTTTTATTGCTGACCGCACACGTATTGCTTCTAGATTTTACCAGTCCTTGGTTTGGTTTTTCAGAATTTCAACCTGGTCAAGGATAAAACTTAACCTGTTCACGTGATCTGTTCGGGTAGGTAATATTTCCTTAATTCCTGGGTTTGAACTTCCTGATTTATACCAACTGAACTGTTCCTTCTGGATTAGTATTTGGTACCACTGGGCCAAGGCTTTTGAGGCCTGTTGGGCTGCCTTTTGTTCTTCTTGGGCTGCTTGAATTTGCATGTTGTAAGTCCTGTCGATTGAGATGGGCCTTCTGAGTGATTGAATAAGGTCTTCTTTATGGGCCATGACAACTGGGCTTTGAACAATGCTTGGATCGTCTGATGGAGTTCTTCTAAATGGGTCGGCGAATCCTGGATTCCAGTTAGGTCTTGAGCCTCCTGGAGCGTCTCTTCTAGAATAATCAAATTCTGTTTCGTAACTTGGTCCACCTGACATTCTTCAGTATTATCTGCACAAAGAAACATAGTTAGTCTGGACAAATAATCAGCTAGAACATTATTCTTCCCATCAATGTGTTCGAACTCAATTTTTACGCCTGATCCTGTGATATAGTCAGTGAATCCCATCCACCTGACTCTTGAGGGTTTGTTATTACTAGACTTGTTGTAGAAAGAAATTATTGCTTGGCAATCAGTTCTGAGGGTGATTTCTTTCTTGTCTAAGTAATGGATCTTTAGAGCTTCCATGGTCTCCATGCAGGCATATATCTCTGCATCAATTGTTGATTTTATAACTGGAAATTTTCCACTTGCGTATGCGCAAACTCTCTCAGTGCTCCTTGGATCTTTCTTCTTTGGCTTCCACTTGCACACTCCTCCCCATCCTTCCATACATCCATCGGTTTCTAAGATGATATGGCATTCTTCTGGTGCAATATCCAGGTCTGGGAGGTTTTTTACTTGTTCCTGGACTTGTCTGACTAGCTTCCAGTCAGATTCTTTCATGCGTTTGTCACCATGGGGGCTGGTTTTTGTATAAAGAGGTCCCAATGTTCTTCCTAAGTTTGGAATATAACTTCGTGCGTAATTTAGCACGCCCAGCCATGACCTTAGTCCCTTCTTTTCCTTTAGCTGATCATCTGTGACAGCGATGATCCTCTTGATTATGTGAGGTTGCAGTTTAATCTTCTTCTTTCCAATTATAGCGCCTAGGAATTCAACTTCGTTGACCGCTATCTTCATCTTTGTTGGTGATAAGATTAATCCATGCTTTTCACAAATCTGAAGCATTTTTGATAAATGCTTAGCATGTTCTTCTTCATTCTTTGAGAAAACCAGTATATCATCAATATATACTGATATGAATTCTTCAGTGCCTTTGAAGCAATGATCCATCTTTCTTTGGAATACTGCTGGTGCATTTTTCAATCCAAAGGGCATTACCAGCCACTCATATAGTCCTCCTGGAACTATGAAGGCTGTCCAGGGGATGCTTTCTTCAGTCATTGCTACCTGGTGAAATCCACTTTTCAGATCAAACTTTGAGTAGATTTGACTATTACCAATTCTTTTGATAATAGTATTAATTCCTGGGAGGCTGTATTGATCCTTATGGGTGTTGTCATTCAAGGTCCTGTAATTAAAGACCATTCTTTCTTTTCCTTTCACTTCTCTCCCTGTTTTTGGATCAATCGTTGTTCCTGAGCTGACAATCATGGCCATTGTTCTGTGCCTGCTATTGCTTTTTCTTATTACACCTAGCTCTAGTAGTGCATCTATGTGTTTTTTGAATGTCTGCTCCATTGCTGGTGTAACATGCTTCAGAGGTTTATCCTGTATAAAAACATCAGGGTTTATGATTTCTAAATGACATTGAACCTGATTATTCTGCCAGTGCCTCAGAGGATCTTCTCCTATGTATCCCATTTGCTGAAGCCTTTCCAATAAAGGATTAAACCTTTTCTTGAAGTTCGGACTTCCTGTCCCCATATTGAAGTATATAGCTTCCTGAATTGTCTGAAATTCCTCATAATCCATGTCGAGTTCTTGGATTGCTTTTGTTGTGAAGCTTACTTCTGGTTGTGTGTTTATTGTAGTCAGATTTTTGTAGAAGGTTACTGTGTTTCCTTCAATCCTGACTCCTCCTTTCATCGATCTTATGAAGTTGCAACCAATGATCATTTGGATACCATCCTTTAGCTGCATATCCATGCTGTAGGTAAAGGGGATTCTGAATTTGTTTTCCCCAATCTTCATATCTCCATCTTTCATTTTCAGCCTGGTTTCCTGTCGCGAGTTGATGCCTGTTATCACCACGTTGTAATTAAGGCCTTCAACAGCTTCTTTTGGGATGGCATTACTGTCTACACAGCATACTGATGCTCCTGTATCTATAATTGCTCGAACATCAAACGCTGGAGCTCCTGGGATATCAAAAGATACCATACAGTTGAACAATTTATTGATTATTGTTCTTGGTGCCACCAATTTTTCTGTTCCTGCATTCTTTACCATTGCTTCTTCCATTATTACCAAGAAGCTTTCTTCTTCTACTGCAAGTTCATTTGCATAAGGAATCCTTTCATTGGACGAGCTCATCTGTCCTTTTTGCTTTAAGTCGACCAGGTCTTCCATCATTCTTTGATCAAGGTTCTGTTGTAGTCGACCATTCTCTGCTAACAAATACGTAATGTATTTTAGTAGCTCTTGGACCAACTGATCCATGCTGTGCGGCATTATATGGCCAGGGGGTTTAGGGCTGACTTCTTTATTAAATTGATGCCTCGCACACATAGGGCAAGCCGTAACTTCGCATGATGAACAGTGAATTCTCATTCGCTCATTTGTTGGGAGTTTGCATATCGTACATGCAGTTACTACTTCTCCAGTAATCGCTTGATTCTCTTCCCATTCATGCTTGCATTCTTCTTGCTGTGGGGGTAATTTTACCTTATGCCTCCATGAAGGTTGGGTTGCTACTGCCTGCATCATGAAAATTCCTTCCTCTCCTGGTATATCCATTAATGCTTTCCTTACTTCATTGCTTACCTCCAATCCTTCTCCTTCCGAGATAGAGCATATTGCATCACTATCTGGTTCATTCATATCAACTGACATTATATCCCAGTCATCTGGAATATTTAGTTGTTCCACTATAGTTGCCCTTGCTACGTTTGCTCTTTCCTTTGGACAATCCCTGGCAAAGTGATTTGGCTCCCCACATATATAGCATTTGCACCTTATGTTTCTGTCCTTATTCTTGGTTTTGAATACTCGGACATGAGAACTATGTGGTTTTCCTTGATATGTCTTTGCCTTCCTTAATCCGTACCTTTTTCTTGGATTTTGGTAGTATCCTGGCATCGGGATTTTACTGCAGAAAGATAAATCCTTTAAGCTTCTCTGTAATGCTGCCTTTTGACATAATTCTGCTAAGTATTGGTAAGCAAAATGTATGCGTGGTATGACCGCAACTCTTGCTCCTGGATATTTCTCATCAAAAGCTTTTTCTAGTTCCTTTCCAATCAATGGGGGCATCTTTCTGAATAGCTTTTCCGATAATTCTGCACTTATATACATCCTTCCGGATTTTGCTGCCAGTGTCTTGTAATCATTTAGATAATCGAAGACATCCTTCATATTATCGCATGTAAGCCTTTCTAATTCGAGATAGGCTTTATCTTGCTCCACGGTGGATCCCTGAAAAGGGTCCTCCAGTAATATCATCCTTCTTACCTGAGAGGTAATGTTCTGGGGATCATCTGCTACGTTGATTAGTGCCTCGTAATCCTCAGGATACATCATTCTCCATTGTATCCACATCTTCTTCTCTGTTTCTCCTAGAAGGTTTTCCGTAAACACCACCTTGCTCCTATTACTTTCCCATGTCTTCTCATTGAGCAAATTGAGTGTGATTGATTCCCATCTAGATATTACGTCACTGTACATTCCTATGTCGTTAGGTAATGTAAGCATTACTCCTGTTCTTGCTTGTGCGGGAGGTAACGTCCAGTTTTCATCAGGAAGCCTTTTTCCGAATCTTTGAACAGTAGATCTTATTTCATCAACTTGCATTTTTGGCTGATCCTGATTCTGTCTTGCAGGGGGATAGTTTCCTGGTCCCATCACTGCATCTTTTGGTAACCTGTATGTTGAGGATGATTCTCCCGTTACTCCTGAATATACCCTTTCTTTGAGTTTCCTCAACTTTGGGTATTCAAAATCACCTTCAACTTTTTCTTCACTGAGCCCCATTGCTATGACCTCTTGGTCTGTGCTATCATCTTCACTGTTATATCTGAGGTAAGGCCATCGATAAATTCCAGCCTTTTCTTCTGGGTAAATTCTGCTACTTCTTTCTGTAAGCAACTTCGTTCCCTTTAGTGGGGCTTCTTCTTCATCTTCAGAATCATCCCATCTGATTTCCGGTTCTTCTTTTTCTAAGTCAGAATCTAGTTTTTGCATCACATATTGAGTAACCGATTCTGTTACTTCTTCTCCAATGACTTCTTGTTCTAAATCTGCGATTACATAGTCCACTGTGGCCTGTGTAATTTCTTCAATGCCTGTTGGCGCTTCAATATTTTGGAGAATATCTTCGTTCCCTTCTTCTTGAGAAAAGGAGTATAAATCCTTATACTCAGTTGTTGGAAACCGGGGTAAATTTGCAAGATATTGGAGATATTCCAATTCTTCATCCTCCTTATCTGATTCTTCCTGATCTCCGCATATTATGGGGTAAGTGACGTCATCATCATCTTCATCAGATTCCCATCCTGTAGGAACTATCTCCTCTAGTGGGATGTGTGCATGCGGGCTTGGACTGTACCTTACATAATAGTCATATTTTCCACTTGGTTCTCCCAAGGTGTCCCAAACTTCTTCGGATTGTGCCACTGCTATCATTTCTTCCTCATCATCTGTGTCTACTATGGTTGACATTCTTGGAGGTTCTCTATGATAGTTTCTGAAACTCAAAGCTATTGAGCTATCAGATCTTGATCTTGTGAGTACTTGTTGTGGGACTGATGTTGTAGAATCTGCACTTGGTTGCAGAATCCATTGTTGTCCTTGAAGTTCTTCTATTCCTCTATTTTCTCCAGGTACTGCCATAATTCCATTACTGGCCAGGTACTCTATTGCACTTCTGACGTTGTATCTGAATCCAGTGTGGCTTTCATTAGTTAATCTTCCAACCAAAGATCTGGTTAGTAGAAGATTACTTTCTCCTCGCCAATCTTCATATCCTCTAGTCTGTATTGCCAGCTGTATGTGATTGTAGAAGTCATGAATACTTAGGGTGAATCCTGGCACTATGTAGACTAGCTGTGATCCTGTTGTTAGGTCAACTTCCATTGTTCCTAGGATTGACCTCTCATCTCTTAGTCTTGTATCTCTTAGAACAACTAAGGCATTTGTGCCAATATTTGTTCTATGAAGGGCCTGTACTCTTACCATTATGAGTCCCATATGGATATGCTGCAATCCTTCCCTTCTAAGTGCCGCATAACTTTGCTGGTTAATAAATCTCCTATTAACTTGGGCACCATCCCCAGCGCATAATATTCTTTCCTCCATGTAGTGTTGGTACACTCTTCTCATCCTAGATGTGGACCAGGTGTCCTCATATAGGGTTTCTGCTGGTACAAGACTTGCTCTTCTGTTTTGAGATATCTGCAGCTCGTCCTCCGGATTTAATTGTCTTTCCAGAGATCGCCTGTAGCCATTTCTCCATGCTTGTGGCATTCTTCTTTGGACTTCGTACCGCATCCTTGCAGTATTTCTGTAACTCCGTATTTGATCCTGTTGTGTAGGGGATCCTTCTTGAATGGTCTCAGTGATGCTTGGTCTAGGCATCATTTCTCTGACTTTTTAATCTCTTGCTTGAGAATTTCCAAAGGATCTTGAAATACGTGAAAGGGTCCTTTCTTTCTTTTTGGTATCACTGGTTCTTCTAGAGAGACTTTGTCCAGTCTTTCCGTTAAATCTTTCAAGGCTCCTTCAAAGTTAGCAGGGACCTCCTTTCCCTTACTAAGGCTGGCTCTTAGGAGTCTTATATTCTGAGAGCAGTCCTCCAGATGCTCGTTGGTTTTTACCAGGAGTTGGATAATTGTGTTATTTTGTTTGATAATTGCCGAGCTTAACGAAGCTGGCCCTCCTGTTTTCTGGATCTGTGTGGGCTTTACAAATCCTTGTGATGGTGATTCAAGACTTTCTGTTGCCTTTAGAGCGTCTCTGTATTCTGAACTTTCAGCTGTTTGTGTCCAGCTGCTCATGAAGCTTATGAAAACCTTTAGGGTCTGGCTTGAAACTTCTTGCTTCTCCTCTAAAACTTGCCGTTCAAACTCTATTAACTGGATAGCTAGTAGGCTGTTGGTTATTTGATGCTTTGTAACTTTGGGTTTATTGGCTAGGCTTAGATACTCGATATTGATTGTTGGTTCGTACCACCTTTGTGATGACCTTTCCCAGTTTTCTGACATAAACTAGGTTTACCTCAGTCTATCCTTCTTCAAGACTTACGCCTCCTGCTGCTCTACTACAGGTCTGACCTTTACTTCCACCGGATTTTATGTGTTCTATTGGGAATAGTGGGGGTGTTTTCTGGGTTTCAATATCTTTCTCTAAACCTATAGGGGGTTTTAGTTACTGTTTGTCATACAAGCTCTGATACCAGGGGGGGGCGGAACGATAGGCTTTGTACAAGTATTACACTAAAACAAAGGCTATATAAAACAAAGGCTATAGAAAATAGTACCTTGAATATATTGCTAGAATAGATAAAAGCTTAGAAAGTAGAGTTTCGGATGATTTCCGTGTACCCTGCAATCTATGAGATTACAAGCTATTTATAAGGGAATTTCTGAATTATTGCCGAGTGCTCATGGGGCCTCATCGTCACAATAATCAAGATTCCTTATCTACACGTTAAAGTAATAACGCGTATGAGTCATACTAAAAGACATAAAGACACACTTAGTGGGATATAAAGTAGCCACCAATTTTCATGATGCAGGCAGTAGCAACCCAACCTTCATGGAGGCATAAGGTAAAATTACCCCCACAGCAAGAAGAATGCAAGCATGAATGGGAAGAGAATCAAGCGATTACTGGAGAAGTAGTAACTGCATGTACGATATGCAAACTCCCAACAAATGAGCGAATGAGAATTCACTGTTCATCATGCGAAGTTACGGCTTGCCCTATGTGTGCGAGGCATCAATTTAATAAAGAAGTCAGCCCTAAACCCCCTGGCCATATAATGCCGCACAGCATGGATCAGTTGGTCCAAGAGCTACTAAAATACATTACGTATTTGTTAGCAGAGAATGGTCGACTACAACAGAACCTTGATCAAAGAATGATGGAAGACCTGGTCGACTTAAAGCAAAAAGGACAGATGAGCTCGTCCAATGAAAGGATTCCTTATGCAAATGAACTTGCAGTAGAAGAAGAAAGCTTCTTGGTAATAATGGAAGAAGCAATGGAGCAGACATTCAAAAAACACATAGATGCACTACTAGAGCTAGGTGTAATAAGAAAAAGCAATAGCAGGCACAGAACAATGGCCATGATTGTCAGCTCAGGAACAACGATTGATCCAAAAACAGGGAGAGAAGTGAAAGGAAAAGAAAGAATGGTCTTTAATTACAGGACCTTGAATGACAACACCCATAAGGATCAATACAGCCTCCCAGGAATTAATACTATTATCAAAAGAATTGGTAATAGTCAAATCTACTCAAAGTTTGATCTGAAAAGTGGATTTCACCAGGTAGCAATGACTGAAGAAAGCATCCCCTGGACAGCCTTCATAGTTCCAGGAGGACTATATGAGTGGCTGGTAATGCCCTTTGGATTGAAAAATGCACCAGCAGTATTCCAAAGAAAGATGGATCATTGCTTCAAAGGCACTGAAGAATTCATATCAGTATATATTGATGATATACTGGTTTTCTCAAAGAATGAAGAAGAACATGCTAAGCATTTATCAAAAATGCTTCAGATTTGTGAAAAGCATGGATTAATCTTATCACCAACAAAGATGAAGATAGCGGTCAACGAAGTTGAATTCCTAGGCGCTATAATTGGAAAGAAGAAGATTAAACTGCAACCTCACATAATCAAGAGGATCATCGCTGTCACAGATGATCAGCTAAAGGAAAAGAAGGGACTAAGGTCATGGCTGGGCGTGCTAAATTACGCACGAAGTTATATTCCAAACTTAGGAAGAACATTGGGACCTCTTTATACAAAAACCAGCCCCCATGGTGACAAACGCATGAAAGAATCTGACTGGAAGCTAGTCAGACAAGTCCAGGAACAAGTAAAAAACCTCCCAGACCTGGATATTGCACCAGAAGAATGCCATATCATCTTAGAAACCGATGGATGTATGGAAGGATGGGGAGGAGTGTGCAAGTGGAAGCCAAAGAAGAAAGATCCAAGGAGCACTGAGAGAGTTTGCGCATACGCAAGTGGAAAATTTCCAGTTATAAAATCAACAATTGATGCAGAGATATATGCCTGCATGGAGACCATGGAAGCTCTAAAGATCCATTACTTAGACAAGAAAGAAATCACCCTCAGAACTGATTGCCAAGCAATAATTTCTTTCTACAACAAGTCTAGTAATAACAAACCCTCAAGAGTCAGGTGGATGGGATTCACTGACTATATCACAGGATCAGGCGTAAAAATTGAGTTCGAACACATTGATGGGAAGAATAATGTTCTAGCTGATTATTTGTCCAGACTAACTATGTTTCTTTGTGCAGATAATACTGAAGAATGTCAGGTGGACCAAGTTACGAAACAGAATTTGATTATTCTAGAAGAGACGCTCCAGGAGGCTCAAGACCTAACTGGAATCCAGGATTCGCCGACCCATTTAGAAGAACTCCATCAGACGATCCAAGCATTGTTCAAAGCCCAGTTGTCATGGCCCATAAAGAAGACCTTATTCAATCACTCAGAAGGCCCATCTCAATCGACAGGACTTACAACATGCAAATTCAAGCAGCCCAAGAAGAACAAAAGGCAGCCCAACAGGCCTCAAAAGCCTTGGCCCAGTGGTACCAAATACTAATCCAGAAGGAACAGTTCAGTTGGTATAAATCAGGAAGTTCAAACCCAGGAATTAAGGAAATATTACCTACCCGAACAGATCACGTGAACAGGTTAAGTTTTATCCTTGACCAGGTTGAAATTCTGAAAAACCAAACCAAGGACTGGTAAAATCTAGAAGCAATACGTGTGCGGTCAGCAATAAAAGATGGAAAGGAGCCGTCCATCAGGCTTTGTCGGCTCAAACGTCAAAAGAGCTATCCTACTTTTTCAAAAAGATAAGATAGCATCTTTAAAAGTTGTTTGTTTTATTAAGAGTCAGCAGATTTGTTAAATCTGCTTTTTGTAAAGATAGTGGGTGGGTGGCTACTTTATATCCCACTAAGTGTGTCTTTATGTCTTTTAGTATGACTCATACGCGTTATTACTTTAACGTGTAGATAAGGAATCTTGATTATTGTGACGATGAGGCCCCATGAGCACTCGGCAATAATTCAGAAATTCCCTTATAAATAGCTTGTAATCTCATAGATTGCAGAGTACACGGAAATCATCCGAAACTCTACTTTCTAAGCTTTTATCTATTCTAGCAATATATTCAAGGTACTATTTTCTATAGCCTTTGTTTTATATAGCCTTTGTTTTAGTGTAATACTTGTACAAAGCCTATCGTTCCGCCCCCCCCTGGGGGGGGGCGGAACGATAGGCTTTGTACAAGTATTACACTAAAACAAAGGCTATATAAAACAAAGGCTATAGAAAATAGTACCTTGAATATATTGCTAGAATAGATAAAAGCTTAGAAAGTAGAGTTTCGGATGATTTCCGTGTACTCTGCAATCTATGAGATTACAAGCTATTTATAAGGGAATTTCTGAATTATTGCCGAGTGCTCATGGGGCCTCATCGTCACAATAATCAAGATTCCTTATCTACACGTTAAAGTAATAACGCGTATGAGTCATACTAAAAGACATAAAGACACACTTAGTGGGATATAAAGTAGCCACCCACCCACTATCTTTACAAAAAGCAGATTTAACAAATCTGCTGACTCTTAATAAAACAAACAACTTTTAAAGATGCTATCTTATCTTTTTGAAAAAGTAGGATAGCTCTTTTGACGTTTGAGCCGACAAAGCCTGATGGACGGCTCCTTTCCATCTTTTATTGCTGACCGCACACGTATTGCTTCTAGATTTTACCAGTCCTTGGTTTGGTTTTTCAGAATTTCAACCTGGTCAAGGATAAAACTTAACCTGTTCACGTGATCTGTTCGGGTAGGTAATATTTCCTTAATTCCTGGGTTTGAACTTCCTGATTTATACCAACTGAACTGTTCCTTCTGGATTAGTATTTGGTACCACTGGGCCAAGGCTTTTGAGGCCTGTTGGGCTGCCTTTTGTTCTTCTTGGGCTGCTTGAATTTGCATGTTGTAAGTCCTGTCGATTGAGATGGGCCTTCTGAGTGATTGAATAAGGTCTTCTTTATGGGCCATGACAACTGGGCTTTGAACAATGCTTGGATCGTCTGATGGAGTTCTTCTAAATGGGTCGGCGAATCCTGGATTCCAGTTAGGTCTTGAGCCTCCTGGAGCGTCTCTTCTAGAATAATCAAATTCTGTTTCGTAACTTGGTCCACCTGACATTCTTCAGTATTATCTGCACAAAGAAACATAGTTAGTCTGGACAAATAATCAGCTAGAACATTATTCTTCCCATCAATGTGTTCGAACTCAATTTTTACGCCTGATCCTGTGATATAGTCAGTGAATCCCATCCACCTGACTCTTGAGGGTTTGTTATTACTAGACTTGTTGTAGAAAGAAATTATTGCTTGGCAATCAGTTCTGAGGGTGATTTCTTTCTTGTCTAAGTAATGGATCTTTAGAGCTTCCATGGTCTCCATGCAGGCATATATCTCTGCATCAATTGTTGATTTTATAACTGGAAATTTTCCACTTGCGTATGCGCAAACTCTCTCAGTGCTCCTTGGATCTTTCTTCTTTGGCTTCCACTTGCACACTCCTCCCCATCCTTCCATACATCCATCGGTTTCTAAGATGATATGGCATTCTTCTGGTGCAATATCCAGGTCTGGGAGGTTTTTTACTTGTTCCTGGACTTGTCTGACTAGCTTCCAGTCAGATTCTTTCATGCGTTTGTCACCATGGGGGCTGGTTTTTGTATAAAGAGGTCCCAATGTTCTTCCTAAGTTTGGAATATAACTTCGTGCGTAATTTAGCACGCCCAGCCATGACCTTAGTCCCTTCTTTTCCTTTAGCTGATCATCTGTGACAGCGATGATCCTCTTGATTATGTGAGGTTGCAGTTTAATCTTCTTCTTTCCAATTATAGCGCCTAGGAATTCAACTTCGTTGACCGCTATCTTCATCTTTGTTGGTGATAAGATTAATCCATGCTTTTCACAAATCTGAAGCATTTTTGATAAATGCTTAGCATGTTCTTCTTCATTCTTTGAGAAAACCAGTATATCATCAATATATACTGATATGAATTCTTCAGTGCCTTTGAAGCAATGATCCATCTTTCTTTGGAATACTGCTGGTGCATTTTTCAATCCAAAGGGCATTACCAGCCACTCATATAGTCCTCCTGGAACTATGAAGGCTGTCCAGGGGATGCTTTCTTCAGTCATTGCTACCTGGTGAAATCCACTTTTCAGATCAAACTTTGAGTAGATTTGACTATTACCAATTCTTTTGATAATAGTATTAATTCCTGGGAGGCTGTATTGATCCTTATGGGTGTTGTCATTCAAGGTCCTGTAATTAAAGACCATTCTTTCTTTTCCTTTCACTTCTCTCCCTGTTTTTGGATCAATCGTTGTTCCTGAGCTGACAATCATGGCCATTGTTCTGTGCCTGCTATTGCTTTTTCTTATTACACCTAGCTCTAGTAGTGCATCTATGTGTTTTTTGAATGTCTGCTCCATTGCTGGTGTAACATGCTTCAGAGGTTTATCCTGTATAAAAACATCAGGGTTTATGATTTCTAAATGACATTGAACCTGATTATTCTGCCAGTGCCTCAGAGGATCTTCTCCTATGTATCCCATTTGCTGAAGCCTTTCCAATAAAGGATTAAACCTTTTCTTGAAGTTCGGACTTCCTGTCCCCATATTGAAGTATATAGCTTCCTGAATTGTCTGAAATTCCTCATAATCCATGTCGAGTTCTTGGATTGCTTTTGTTGTGAAGCTTACTTCTGGTTGTGTGTTTATTGTAGTCAGATTTTTGTAGAAGGTTACTGTGTTTCCTTCAATCCTGACTCCTCCTTTCATCGATCTTATGAAGTTGCAACCAATGATCATTTGGATACCATCCTTTAGCTGCATATCCATGCTGTAGGTAAAGGGGATTCTGAATTTGTTTTCCCCAATCTTCATATCTCCATCTTTCATTTTCAGCCTGGTTTCCTGTCGCGAGTTGATGCCTGTTATCACCACGTTGTAATTAAGGCCTTCAACAGCTTCTTTTGGGATGGCATTACTG
This sequence comes from Heracleum sosnowskyi, assembly GCA_030848705.1. Classification (NCBI taxonomy): domain Eukaryota; kingdom Viridiplantae; phylum Streptophyta; class Magnoliopsida; order Apiales; family Apiaceae; genus Heracleum; species Heracleum sosnowskyi. Next base: position 139,880,443 of record CM061235.1, on the reverse strand, counting down.
TCTACACAGCATACTGATGCTCCTGTATCTATAATTGCTCGAACATCAAACGCTGGAGCTCCTGGGATATCAAAAGATACCATACAGTTGAACAATTTATTGATTATTGTTCTTGGTGCCACCAATTTTTCTGTTCCTGCATTCTTTACCATTGCTTCTTCCATTATTACCAAGAAGCTTTCTTCTTCTACTGCAAGTTCATTTGCATAAGGAATCCTTTCATTGGACGAGCTCATCTGTCCTTTTTGCTTTAAGTCGACCAGGTCTTCCATCATTCTTTGATCAAGGTTCTGTTGTAGTCGACCATTCTCTGCTAACAAATACGTAATGTATTTTAGTAGCTCTTGGACCAACTGATCCATGCTGTGCGGCATTATATGGCCAGGGGGTTTAGGGCTGACTTCTTTATTAAATTGATGCCTCGCACACATAGGGCAAGCCGTAACTTCGCATGATGAACAGTGAATTCTCATTCGCTCATTTGTTGGGAGTTTGCATATCGTACATGCAGTTACTACTTCTCCAGTAATCGCTTGATTCTCTTCCCATTCATGCTTGCATTCTTCTTGCTGTGGGGGTAATTTTACCTTATGCCTCCATGAAGGTTGGGTTGCTACTGCCTGCATCATGAAAATTCCTTCCTCTCCTGGTATATCCATTAATGCTTTCCTTACTTCATTGCTTACCTCCAATCCTTCTCCTTCCGAGATAGAGCATATTGCATCACTATCTGGTTCATTCATATCAACTGACATTATATCCCAGTCATCTGGAATATTTAGTTGTTCCACTATAGTTGCCCTTGCTACGTTTGCTCTTTCCTTTGGACAATCCCTGGCAAAGTGATTTGGCTCCCCACATATATAGCATTTGCACCTTATGTTTCTGTCCTTATTCTTGGTTTTGAATACTCGGACATGAGAACTATGTGGTTTTCCTTGATATGTCTTTGCCTTCCTTAATCCGTACCTTTTTCTTGGATTTTGGTAGTATCCTGGCATCGGGATTTTACTGCAGAAAGATAAATCCTTTAAGCTTCTCTGTAATGCTGCCTTTTGACATAATTCTGCTAAGTATTGGTAAGCAAAATGTATGCGTGGTATGACCGCAACTCTTGCTCCTGGATATTTCTCATCAAAAGCTTTTTCTAGTTCCTTTCCAATCAATGGGGGCATCTTTCTGAATAGCTTTTCCGATAATTCTGCACTTATATACATCCTTCCGGATTTTGCTGCCAGTGTCTTGTAATCATTTAGATAATCGAAGACATCCTTCATATTATCGCATGTAAGCCTTTCTAATTCGAGATAGGCTTTATCTTGCTCCACGGTGGATCCCTGAAAAGGGTCCTCCAGTAATATCATCCTTCTTACCTGAGAGGTAATGTTCTGGGGATCATCTGCTACGTTGATTAGTGCCTCGTAATCCTCAGGATACATCATTCTCCATTGTATCCACATCTTCTTCTCTGTTTCTCCTAGAAGGTTTTCCGTAAACACCACCTTGCTCCTATTACTTTCCCATGTCTTCTCATTGAGCAAATTGAGTGTGATTGATTCCCATCTAGATATTACGTCACTGTACATTCCTATGTCGTTAGGTAATGTAAGCATTACTCCTGTTCTTGCTTGTGCGGGAGGTAACGTCCAGTTTTCATCAGGAAGCCTTTTTCCGAATCTTTGAACAGTAGATCTTATTTCATCAACTTGCATTTTTGGCTGATCCTGATTCTGTCTTGCAGGGGGATAGTTTCCTGGTCCCATCACTGCATCTTTTGGTAACCTGTATGTTGAGGATGATTCTCCCGTTACTCCTGAATATACCCTTTCTTTGAGTTTCCTCAACTTTGGGTATTCAAAATCACCTTCAACTTTTTCTTCACTGAGCCCCATTGCTATGACCTCTTGGTCTGTGCTATCATCTTCACTGTTATATCTGAGGTAAGGCCATCGATAAATTCCAGCCTTTTCTTCTGGGTAAATTCTGCTACTTCTTTCTGTAAGCAACTTCGTTCCCTTTAGTGGGGCTTCTTCTTCATCTTCAGAATCATCCCATCTGATTTCCGGTTCTTCTTTTTCTAAGTCAGAATCTAGTTTTTGCATCACATATTGAGTAACCGATTCTGCTACTTCTTCTCCAATGACTTCTTGTTCTAAATCTGCGATTACATAGTCCACTGTGGCCTGTGTAATTTCTTCAATGCCTGTTGGCGCTTCAATATTTTGGAGAATATCTTCGTTCCCTTCTTCTTGAGAAAAGGAGTATAAATCCTTATACTCAGTTGTTGGAAACCGGGGTAAATTTGCAAGATATTGGAGATATTCCAATTCTTCATCCTCCTTATCTGATTCTTCCTGATCTCCGCATATTATGGGGTAAGTGACGTCATCATCATCTTCATCAGATTCCCATCCTGTAGGAACTATCTCCTCTAGTGGGATGTGTGCATGCGGGCTTGGACTGTACCTTACATAATAGTCATATTTTCCACTTGGTTCTCCCAAGGTGTCCCAAACTTCTTCGGATTGTGCCACTGCTATCATTTCTTCCTCATCATCTGTGTCTACTATGGTTGACATTCTTGGAGGTTCTCTATGATAGTTTCTGAAACTCAAAGCTATTGAGCTATCAGATCTTGATCTTGTGAGTACTTGTTGTGGGACTGATGTTGTAGAATCTGCACTTGGTTGCAGAATCCATTGTTGTCCTTGAAGTTCTTCTATTCCTCTATTTTCTCCAGGTACTGCCATAATTCCATTACTGGCCAGGTACTCTATTGCACTTCTGACGTTGTATCTGAATCCAGTGTGGCTTTCATTAGTTAATCTTCCAACCAAAGATCTGGTTAGTAGAAGATTACTTTCTCCTCGCCAATCTTCATATCCTCTAGTCTGTATTGCCAGCTGTATGTGATTGTAGAAGTCATGAATACTTAGGGTGAATCCTGGCACTATGTAGACTAGCTGTGATCCTGTTGTTAGGTCAACTTCCATTGTTCCTAGGATTGACCTCTCATCTCTTAGTCTTGTATCTCTTAGAACAACTAAGGCATTTGTGCCAATATTTGTTCTATGAAGGGCCTGTACTCTTACCATTATGAGTCCCATATGGATATGCTGCAATCCTTCCCTTCTAAGTGCCGCATAACTTTGCTGGTTAATAAATCTCCTATTAACTTGGGCACCATCCCCAGCGCATAATATTCTTTCCTCCATGTAGTGTTGGTACACTCTTCTCATCCTAGATGTGGACCAGGTGTCCTCATATAGGGTTTCTGCTGGTACAAGACTTGCTCTTCTGTTTTGAGATATCTGCAGCTCGTCCTCCGGATTTAATTGTCTTTCCAGAGATCGCCTGTAGCCATTTCTCCATGCTTGTGGCATTCTTCTTTGGACTTCGTACCGCATCCTTGCAGTATTTCTGTAACTCCGTATTTGATCCTGTTGTGTAGGGGATCCTTCTTGAATGGTCTCAGTGATGCTTGGTCTAGGCATCATTTCTCTGACTTTTTAATCTCTTGCTTGAGAATTTCCAAAGGATCTTGAAATACGTGAAAGGGTCCTTTCTTTCTTTTTGGTATCACTGGTTCTCCTAGAGAGACTTTGTCCAGTCTTTCCGTTAAATCTTTCAAGGCTCCTTCAAAGTTAGCAGGGACCTCCTTTCCCTTACTAAGGCTGGCTCTTAGGAGTCTTATATTCTGAGAGCAGTCCTCCAGATGCTCGTTGGTTTTTACCAGGAGTTGGATAATTGTGTTATTTTGTTTGATAATTGCCGAGCTTAACGAAGCTGGCCCTCCTGTTTTCTGGATCTGTGTGGGCTTTACAAATCCTTGTGATGGTGATTCAAGACTTTCTGTTGCCTTTAGAGCGTCTCTGTATTCTGAACTTTCAGCTGTTTGTGTCCAGCTGCTCATGAAGCTTATGAAAACCTTTAGGGTCTGGCTTGAAACTTCTTGCTTCTCCTCTAAAACTTGCCGTTCAAACTCTATTAACTGGATAGCTAGTAGGCTGTTGGTTATTTGATGCTTTGTAACTTTGGGTTTATTGGCTAGGCTTAGATACTCGATATTGATTGTTGGTTCGTAAGTCTTGAAGAAGGATAGACTGAGGTAAACCTAGTTTATGTCAGAAAACTGGGAAAGGTCATCACAAAGGTGGTACGAACCAACAATCAATATCGAGTATCTAAGCCTAGCCAATAAACCCAAAGTTACAAAGCATCAAATAACCAACAGCCTACTAGCTATCCAGTTAATAGAGTTTGAACGGCAAGTTTTAGAGGAGAAGCAAGAAGTTTCAAGCCAGACCCTAAAGGTTTTCATAAGCTTCATGAGCAGCTGGACACAAACAGCTGAAAGTTCAGAATACAGAGACGCTCTAAAGGCAACAGAAAGTCTTGAATCACCATCACAAGGATTTGTAAAGCCCACACAGATCCAGAAAACAGGAGGGCCAGCTTCGTTAAGCTCGGCAATTATCAAACAAAATAACACAATTATCCAACTCCTGGTAAAAACCAACGAGCATCTGGAGGACTGCTCTCAGAATATAAGACTCCTAAGAGCCAGCCTTAGTAAGGGAAAGGAGGTCCCTGCTAACTTTGAAGGAGCCTTGAAAGATTTAACGGAAAGACTGGACAAAGTCTCTCTAGGAGAACCAGTGATACCAAAAAGAAAGAAAGGACCCTTTCACGTATTTCAAGATCCTTTGGAAATTCTCAAGCAAGAGATTAAAAAGTCAGAGAAATGATGCCTAGACCAAGCATCACTGAGACCATTCAAGAAGGATCCCCTACACAACAGGATCAAATACGGAGTTACAGAAATACTGCAAGGATGCGGTACGAAGTCCAAAGAAGAATGCCACAAGCATGGAGAAATGGCTACAGGCGATCTCTGGAAAGACAATTAAATCCGGAGGACGAGCTGCAGATATCTCAAAACAGAAGAGCAAGTCTTGTACCAGCAGAAACCCTATATGAGGACACCTGGTCCACATCTAGGATGAGAAGAGTGTACCAACACTACATGGAGGAAAGAATATTATGCGCTGGGGATGGTGCCCAAGTTAATAGGAGATTTATTAACCAGCAAAGTTATGCGGCACTTAGAAGGGAAGGATTGCAGCATATCCATATGGGACTCATAATGGTAAGAGTACAGGCCCTTCATAGAACAAATATTGGCACAAATGCCTTAGTTGTTCTAAGAGATACAAGACTAAGAGATGAGAGGTCAATCCTAGGAACAATGGAAGTTGACCTAACAACAGGATCACAGCTAGTCTACATAGTGCCAGGATTCACCCTAAGTATTCATGACTTCTACAATCACATACAGCTGGCAATACAGACTAGAGGATATGAAGATTGGCGAGGAGAAAGTAATCTTCTACTAACCAGATCTTTGGTTGGAAGATTAACTAATGAAAGCCACACTGGATTCAGATACAACGTCAGAAGTGCAATAGAGTACCTGGCCAGTAATGGAATTATGGCAGTACCTGGAGAAAATAGAGGAATAGAAGAACTTCAAGGACAACAATGGATTCTGCAACCAAGTGCAGATTCTACAACATCAGTCCCACAACAAGTACTCACAAGATCAAGATCTGATAGCTCAATAGCTTTGAGTTTCAGAAACTATCATAGAGAACCTCCAAGAATGTCAACCATAGTAGACACAGATGATGAGGAAGAAATGATAGCAGTGGCACAATCCGAAGAAGTTTGGGACACCTTGGGAGAACCAAGTGGAAAATATGACTATTATGTAAGGTACAGTCCAAGCCCGCATGCACACATCCCACTAGAGGAGATAGTTCCTACAGGATGGGAATCTGATGAAGATGATGATGACGTCACTTACCCCATAATATGCGGAGATCAGGAAGAATCAGATAAGGAGGATGAAGAATTGGAATATCTCCAATATCTTGCAAATTTACCCCGGTTTCCAACAACTGAGTATAAGGATTTATACTCCTTTTCTCAAGAAGAAGGGAACGAAGATATTCTCCAAAATATTGAAGCGCCAACAGGCATTGAAGAAATTACACAGGCCACAGTGGACTATGTAATCGCAGATTTAGAACAAGAAGTCATTGGAGAAGAAGTAGCAGAATCGGTTACTCAATATGTGATGCAAAAACTAGATTCTGACTTAGAAAAAGAAGAACCGGAAATCAGATGGGATGATTCTGAAGATGAAGAAGAAGCCCCACTAAAGGGAACGAAGTTGCTTACAGAAAGAAGTAGCAGAATTTACCCAGAAGAAAAGGCTGGAATTTATCGATGGCCTTACCTCAGATATAACAGTGAAGATGATAGCACAGACCAAGAGGTCATAGCAATGGGGCTCAGTGAAGAAAAAGTTGAAGGTGATTTTGAATACCCAAAGTTGAGGAAACTCAAAGAAAGGGTATATTCAGGAGTAACGGGAGAATCATCCTCAACATACAGGTTACCAAAAGATGCAGTGATGGGACCAGGAAACTATCCCCCTGCAAGACAGAATCAGGATCAGCCAAAAATGCAAGTTGATGAAATAAGATCTACTGTTCAAAGATTCGGAAAAAGGCTTCCTGATGAAAACTGGACGTTACCTCCCGCACAAGCAAGAACAGGAGTAATGCTTACATTACCTAACGACATAGGAATGTACAGTGACGTAATATCTAGATGGGAATCAATCACACTCAATTTGCTCAATGAGAAGACATGGGAAAGTAATAGGAGCAAGGTGGTGTTTACGGAAAACCTTCTAGGAGAAACAGAGAAGAAGATGTGGATACAATGGAGAATGATGTATCCTGAGGATTACGAGGCACTAATCAACGTAGCAGATGATCCCCAGAACATTACCTCTCAGGTAAGAAGGATGATATTACTGGAGGACCCTTTTCAGGGATCCACCGTGGAGCAAGATAAAGCCTATCTCGAATTAGAAAGGCTTACATGCGATAATATGAAGGATGTCTTCGATTATCTAAATGATTACAAGACACTGGCAGCAAAATCCGGAAGGATGTATATAAGTGCAGAATTATCGGAAAAGCTATTCAGAAAGATGCCCCCATTGATTGGAAAGGAACTAGAAAAAGCTTTTGATGAGAAATATCCAGGAGCAAGAGTTGCGGTCATACCACGCATACATTTTGCTTACCAATACTTAGCAGAATTATGTCAAAAGGCAGCATTACAGAGAAGCTTAAAGGATTTATCTTTCTGCAGTAAAATCCCGATGCCAGGATACTACCAAAATCCAAGAAAAAGGTACGGATTAAGGAAGGCAAAGACATATCAAGGAAAACCACATAGTTCTCATGTCCGAGTATTCAAAACCAAGAATAAGGACAGAAACATAAGGTGCAAATGCTATATATGTGGGGAGCCAAATCACTTTGCCAGGGATTGTCCAAAGGAAAGAGCAAACGTAGCAAGGGCAACTATAGTGGAACAACTAAATATTCCAGATGACTGGGATATAATGTCAGTTGATATGAATGAACCAGATAGTGATGCAATATGCTCTATCTCGGAAGGAGAAGGATTGGAGGTAAGCAATGAAGTAAGGAAAGCATTAATGGATATACCAGGAGAGGAAGGAATTTTCATGATGCAGGCAGTAGCAACCCAACCTTCATGGAGGCATAAGGTAAAATTACCCCCACAGCAAGAAGAATGCAAGCATGAATGGGAAGAGAATCAAGCGATTACTGGAGAAGTAGTAACTGCATGTACGATATGCAAACTCCCAACAAATGAGCGAATGAGAATTCACTGTTCATCATGCGAAGTTACGGCTTGCCCTATGTGTGCGAGGCATCAATTTAATAAAGAAGTCAGCCCTAAACCCCCTGGCCATATAATGCCGCACAGCATGGATCAGTTGGTCCAAGAGCTACTAAAATACATTACGTATTTGTTAGCAGAGAATGGTCGACTACAACAGAACCTTGATCAAAGAATGATGGAAGACCTGGTCGACTTAAAGCAAAAAGGACAGATGAGCTCGTCCAATGAAAGGATTCCTTATGCAAATGAACTTGCAGTAGAAGAAGAAAGCTTCTTGGTAATAATGGAAGAAGCAATGGTAAAGAATGCAGGAACAGAAAAATTGGTGGCACCAAGAACAATAATCAATAAATTGTTCAACTGTATGGTATCTTTTGATATCCCAGGAGCTCCAGCGTTTGATGTTCGAGCAATTATAGATACAGGAGCATCAGTATGCTGTGTAGACAGTAATGCCATCCCAAAAGAAGCTGTTGAAGGCCTTAATTACAACGTGGTGATAACAGGCATCAACTCGCGACAGGAAACCAGGCTGAAAATGAAAGATGGAGATATGAAGATTGGGGAAAACAAATTCAGAATCCCCTTTACCTACAGCATGGATATGCAGCTAAAGGATGGTATCCAAATGATCATTGGTTGCAACTTCATAAGATCGATGAAAGGAGGAGTCAGGATTGAAGGAAACACAGTAACCTTCTACAAAAATCTGACTACAATAAACACACAACCAGAAGTAAGCTTCACAACAAAAGCAATCCAAGAACTCGACATGGATTATGAGGAATTTCAGACAATTCAGGAAGCTATATACTTCAATATGGGGACAGGAAGTCCGAACTTCAAGAAAAGGTTTAATCCTTTATTGGAAAGGCTTCAGCAAATGGGATACATAGGAGAAGATCCTCTGAGGCACTGGCAGAATAATCAGGTTCAATGTCATTTAGAAATCATAAACCCTGATGTTTTTATACAGGATAAACCTCTGAAGCATGTTACACCAGCAATGGAGCAGACATTCAAAAAACACATAGATGCACTACTAGAGCTAGGTGTAATAAGAAAAAGCAATAGCAGGCACAGAACAATGGCCATGATTGTCAGCTCAGGAACAACGATTGATCCAAAAACAGGGAGAGAAGTGAAAGGAAAAGAAAGAATGGTCTTTAATTACAGGACCTTGAATGACAACACCCATAAGGATCAATACAGCCTCCCAGGAATTAATACTATTATCAAAAGAATTGGTAATAGTCAAATCTACTCAAAGTTTGATCTGAAAAGTGGATTTCACCAGGTAGCAATGACTGAAGAAAGCATCCCCTGGACAGCCTTCATAGTTCCAGGAGGACTATATGAGTGGCTGGTAATGCCCTTTGGATTGAAAAATGCACCAGCAGTATTCCAAAGAAAGATGGATCATTGCTTCAAAGGCACTGAAGAATTCATATCAGTATATATTGATGATATACTGGTTTTCTCAAAGAATGAAGAAGAACATGCTAAGCATTTATCAAAAATGCTTCAGATTTGTGAAAAGCATGGATTAATCTTATCACCAACAAAGATGAAGATAGCGGTCAACGAAGTTGAATTCCTAGGCGCTATAATTGGAAAGAAGAAGATTAAACTGCAACCTCACATAATCAAGAGGATCATCGCTGTCACAGATGATCAGCTAAAGGAAAAGAAGGGACTAAGGTCATGGCTGGGCGTGCTAAATTACGCACGAAGTTATATTCCAAACTTAGGAAGAACATTGGGACCTCTTTATACAAAAACCAGCCCCCATGGTGACAAACGCATGAAAGAATCTGACTGGAAGCTAGTCAGACAAGTCCAGGAACAAGTAAAAAACCTCCCAGACCTGGATATTGCACCAGAAGAATGCCATATCATCTTAGAAACCGATGGATGTATGGAAGGATGGGGAGGAGTGTGCAAGTGGAAGCCAAAGAAGAAAGATCCAAGGAGCACTGAGAGAGTTTGCGCATACGCAAGTGGAAAATTTCCAGTTATAAAATCAACAATTGATGCAGAGATATATGCCTGCATGGAGACCATGGAAGCTCTAAAGATCCATTACTTAGACAAGAAAGAAATCACCCTCAGAACTGATTGCCAAGCAATAATTTCTTTCTACAACAAGTCTAGTAATAACAAACCCTCAAGAGTCAGGTGGATGGGATTCACTGACTATATCACAGGATCAGGCGTAAAAATTGAGTTCGAACACATTGATGGGAAGAATAATGTTCTAGCTGATTATTTGTCCAGACTAACTATGTTTCTTTGTGCAGATAATACTGAAGAATGTCAGGTGGACCAAGTTACGAAACAGAATTTGATTATTCTAGAAGAGACGCTCCAGGAGGCTCAAGACCTAACTGGAATCCAGGATTCGCCGACCCATTTAGAAGAACTCCATCAGACGATCCAAGCATTGTTCAAAGCCCAGTTGTCATGGCCCATAAAGAAGACCTTATTCAATCACTCAGAAGGCCCATCTCAATCGACAGGACTTACAACATGCAAATTCAAGCAGCCCAAGAAGAACAAAAGGCAGCCCAACAGGCCTCAAAAGCCTTGGCCCAGTGGTACCAAATACTAATCCAGAAGGAACAGTTCAGTTGGTATAAATCAGGAAGTTCAAACCCAGGAATTAAGGAAATATTACCTACCCGAACAGATCACGTGAACAGGTTAAGTTTTATCCTTGACCAGGTTGAAATTCTGAAAAACCAAACCAAGGACTGGTAAAATCTAGAAGCAATACGTGTGCGGTCAGCAATAAAAGATGGAAAGGAGCCGTCCATCAGGCTTTGTCGGCTCAAACGTCAAAAGAGCTATCCTACTTTTTCAAAAAGATAAGATAGCATCTTTAAAAGTTGTTTGTTTTATTAAGAGTCAGCAGATTTGTTAAATCTGCTTTTTGTAAAGATAGTGGGTGGGTGGCTACTTTATATCCCACTAAGTGTGTCTTTATGTCTTTTAGTATGACTCATACGCGTTATTACTTTAACGTGTAGATAAGGAATCTTGATTATTGTGACGATGAGGCCCCATGAGCACTCGGCAATAATTCAGAAATTCCCTTATAAATAGCTTGTAATCTCATAGATTGCAGAGTACACGGAAATCATCCGAAACTCTACTTTCTAAGCTTTTATCTATTCTAGCAATATATTCAAGGTACTATTTTCTATAGCCTTTGTTTTATATAGCCTTTGTTTTAGTGTAATACTTGTACAAAGCCTATCGTTCCGCCCCCCCCTGGTATCACTAAAACAAAGGCTATATAAAACAAAGGCTATAGAAAATAGTACCTTGAATATATTGCTAGAATAGATAAAAGCTTAGAAAGTAGAGTTTCGGATGATTTCCGTGTACTCTGCAATCTATGAGATTACAAGCTATTTATAAGGGAATTTCTGAATTATTGCCGAGTGCTCATGGGGCCTCATCGTCACAATAATCAAGATTCCTTATCTACACGTTAAAGTAATAACGCGTATGAGTCATACTAAAAGACATAAAGACACACTTAGTGGGATATAAAGTAGCCACCCACCCACTATCTTTACAAAAAGCAGATTTAACAAATCTGCTGACTCTTAATAAAACAAACAACTTTTAAAGATGCTATCTTATCTTTTTGAAAAAGTAGGATAGCTCTTTTGACGTTTGAGCCGACAAAGCCTGATGGACGGCTCCTTTCCATCTTTTATTGCTGACCGCACACGTATTGCTTCTAGATTTTACCAGTCCTTGGTTTGGTTTTTCAGAATTTCAACCTGGTCAAGGATAAAACTTAACCTGTTCACGTGATCTGTTCGGGTAGGTAATATTTCCTTAATTCCTGGGTTTGAACTTCCTGATTTATACCAACTGAACTGTTCCTTCTGGATTAGTATTTGGTACCACTGGGCCAAGGCTTTTGAGGCCTGTTGGGCTGCCTTTTGTTCTTCTTGGGCTGCTTGAATTTGCATGTTGTAAGTCCTGTCGATTGAGATGGGCCTTCTGAGTGATTGAATAAGGTCTTCTTTATGGGCCATGACAACTGGGCTTTGAACAATGCTTGGATCGTCTGATGGAGTTCTTCTAAATGGGTCGGCGAATCCTGGATTCCAGTTAGGTCTTGAGCCTCCTGGAGCGTCTCTTCTAGAATAATCAAATTCTGTTTCGTAACTTGGTCCACCTGACATTCTTCAGTATTATCTGCACAAAGAAACATAGTTAGTCTGGACAAATAATCAGCTAGAACATTATTCTTCCCATCAATGTGTTCGAACTCAATTTTTACGCCTGATCCTGTGATATAGTCAGTGAATCCCATCCACCTGACTCTTGAGGGTTTGTTATTACTAGACTTGTTGTAGAAAGAAATTATTGCTTGGCAATCAGTTCTGAGGGTGATTTCTTTCTTGTCTAAGTAATGGATCTTTAGAGCTTCCATGGTCTCCATGCAGGCATATATCTCTGCATCAATTGTTGATTTTATAACTGGAAATTTTCCACTTGCGTATGCGCAAACTCTCTCAGTGCTCCTTGGATCTTTCTTCTTTGGCTTCCACTTGCACACTCCTCCCCATCCTTCCATACATCCATCGGTTTCTAAGATGATATGGCATTCTTCTGGTGCAATATCCAGGTCTGGGAGGTTTTTTACTTGTTCCTGGACTTGTCTGACTAGCTTCCAGTCAGATTCTTTCATGCGTTTGTCACCATGGGGGCTGGTTTTTGTATAAAGAGGTCCCAATGTTCTTCCTAAGTTTGGAATATAACTTCGTGCGTAATTTAGCACGCCCAGCCATGACCTTAGTCCCTTCTTTTCCTTTAGCTGATCATCTGTGACAGCGATGATCCTCTTGATTATGTGAGGTTGCAGTTTAATCTTCTTCTTTCCAATTATAGCGCCTAGGAATTCAACTTCGTTGACCGCTATCTTCATCTTTGTTGGTGATAAGATTAATCCATGCTTTTCACAAATCTGAAGCATTTTTGATAAATGCTTAGCATGTTCTTCTTCATTCTTTGAGAAAACCAGTATATCATCAATATATACTGATATGAATTCTTCAGTGCCTTTGAAGCAATGATCCATCTTTCTTTGGAATACTGCTGGTGCATTTTTCAATCCAAAGGGCATTACCAGCCACTCATATAGTCCTCCTGGAACTATGAAGGCTGTCCAGGGGATGCTTTCTTCAGTCATTGCTACCTGGTGAAATCCACTTTTCAGATCAAACTTTGAGTAGATTTGACTATTACCAATTCTTTTGATAATAGTATTAATTCCTGGGAGGCTGTATTGATCCTTATGGGTGTTGTCATTCAAGGTCCTGTAATTAAAGACCATTCTTTCTTTTCCTTTCACTTCTCTCCCTGTTTTTGGATCAATCGTTGTTCCTGAGCTGACAATCATGGCCATTGTTCTGTGCCTGCTATTGCTTTTTCTTATTACACCTAGCTCTAGTAGTGCATCTATGTGTTTTTTGAATGTCTGCTCCATTGCTGGTGTAACATGCTTCAGAGGTTTATCCTGTATAAAAACATCAGGGTTTATGATTTCTAAATGACATTGAACCTGATTATTCTGCCAGTGCCTCAGAGGATCTTCTCCTATGTATCCCATTTGCTGAAGCCTTTCCAATAAAGGATTAAACCTTTTCTTGAAGTTCGGACTTCCTGTCCCCATATTGAAGTATATAGCTTCCTGAATTGTCTGAAATTCCTCATAATCCATGTCGAGTTCTTGGATTGCTTTTGTTGTGAAGCTTACTTCTGGTTGTGTGTTTATTGTAGTCAGATTTTTGTAGAAGGTTACTGTGTTTCCTTCAATCCTGACTCCTCCTTTCATCGATCTTATGAAGTTGCAACCAATGATCATTTGGATACCATCCTTTAGCTGCATATCCATGCTGTAGGTAAAGGGGATTCTGAATTTGTTTTCCCCAATCTTCATATCTCCATCTTTCATTTTCAGCCTGGTTTCCTGTCGCGAGTTGATGCCTGTTATCACCACGTTGTAATTAAGGCCTTCAACAGCTTCTTTTGGGATGGCATTACTGTCTACACAGCATACTGATGCTCCTGTATCTATAATTGCTCGAACATCAAACGCTGGAGCTCCTGGGATATCAAAAGATACCATACAGTTGAACAATTTATTGATTATTGTTCTTGGTGCCACCAATTTTTCTGTTCCTGCATTCTTTACCATTGCTTCTTCCATTATTACCAAGAAGCTTTCTTCTTCTACTGCAAGTTCATTTGCATAAGGAATCCTTTCATTGGACGAGCTCATCTGTCCTTTTTGCTTTAAGTCGACCAGGTCTTCCATCATTCTTTGATCAAGGTTCTGTTGTAGTCGACCATTCTCTGCTAACAAATACGTAATGTATTTTAGTAGCTCTTGGACCAACTGATCCATGCTGTGCGGCATTATATGGCCAGGGGGTTTAGGGCTGACTTCTTTATTAAATTGATGCCTCGCACACATAGGGCAAGCCGTAACTTCGCATGATGAACAGTGAATTCTCATTCGCTCATTTGTTGGGAGTTTGCATATCGTACATGCAGTTACTACTTCTCCAGTAATCGCTTGATTCTCTTCCCATTCATGCTTGCATTCTTCTTGCTGTGGGGGTAATTTTACCTTATGCCTCCATGAAGGTTGGGTTGCTACTGCCTGCATCATGAAAATTCCTTCCTCTCCTGGTATATCCATTAATGCTTTCCTTACTTCATTGCTTACCTCCAATCCTTCTCCTTCCGAGATAGAGCATATTGCATCACTATCTGGTTCATTCATATCAACTGACATTATATCCCAGTCATCTGGAATATTTAGTTGTTCCACTATAGTTGCCCTTGCTACGTTTGCTCTTTCCTTTGGACAATCCCTGGCAAAGTGATTTGGCTCCCCACATATATAGCATTTGCACCTTATGTTTCTGTCCTTATTCTTGGTTTTGAATACTCGGACATGAGAACTAAGTGGTTTTCCTTGATATGTCTTTGCCTTCCTTAATCCGTACCTTTTTCTTGGATTTTGGTAGTATCCTGGCATCGGGATTTTACTGCAGAAAGATAAATCCTTTAAGCTTCTCTGTAATGCTGCCTTTTGACATAATTCTGCTAAGTATTGGTAAGCAAAATGTATGCGTGGTATGACCGCAACTCTTGCTCCTGGATATTTCTCATCAAAAGCTTTTTCTAGTTCCTTTCCAATCAATGGGGGCATCTTTCTGAATAGCTTTTCCGATAATTCTGCACTTATATACATCCTTCCGGATTTTGCTGCCAGTGTCTTGTAATCATTTAGATAATCGAAGACATCCTTCATATTATCGCATGTAAGCCTTTCTAATTCGAGATAGGCTTTATCTTGCTCCACGGTGGATCCCTGAAAAGGGTCCTCCAGTAATATCATCCTTCTTACCTGAGAGGTAATGTTCTGGGGATCATCTGCTACGTTGATTAGTGCCTCGTAATCCTCAGGATACATCATTCTCCATTGTATCCACATCTTCTTCTCTGTTTCTCCTAGAAGGTTTTCCGTAAACACCACCTTGCTCCTATTACTTTCCCATGTCTTCTCATTGAGCAAATTGAGTGTGATTGATTCCCATCTAGATATTACGTCACTGTACATTCCTATGTCGTTAGGTAATGTAAGCATTACTCCTGTTCTTGCTTGTGCGGGAGGTAACGTCCAGTTTTCATCAGGAAGCCTTTTTCCGAATCTTTGAACAGTAGATCTTATTTCATCAACTTGCATTTTTGGCTGATCCTGATTCTGTCTTGCAGGGGGATAGTTTCCTGGTCCCATCACTGCATCTTTTGGTAACCTGTATGTTGAGGATGATTCTCCCGTTACTCCTGAATATACCCTTTCTTTGAGTTTCCTCAACTTTGGGTATTCAAAATCACCTTCAACTTTTTCTTCACTGAGCCCCATTGCTATGACCTCTTGGTCTGTGCTATCATCTTCACTGTTATATCTGAGGTAAGGCCATCGATAAATTCCAGCCTTTTCTTCTGGGTAAATTCTGCTACTTCTTTCTGTAAGCAACTTCGTTCCCTTTAGTGGGGCTTCTTCTTCATCTTCAGAATCATCCCATCTGATTTCCGGTTCTTCTTTTTCTAAGTCAGAATCTAGTTTTTGCATCACATATTGAGTAACCGATTCTGCTACTTCTTCTCCAATGACTTCTTGTTCTAAATCTGCGATTACATAGTCCACTGTGGCCTGTGTAATTTCTTCAATGCCTGTTGGCGCTTCAATATTTTGGAGAATATCTTCGTTCCCTTCTTCTTGAGAAAAGGAGTATAAATCCTTATACTCAGTTGTTGGAAACCGGGGTAAATTTGCAAGATATTGGAGATATTCCAATTCTTCATCCTCCTTATCTGATTCTTCCTGATCTCCGCATATTATGGGGTAAGTGACGTCATCATCATCTTCATCAGATTCCCATCCTGTAGGAACTATCTCCTCTAGTGGGATGTGTGCATGCGGGCTTGGACTGTACCTTACATAATAGTCATATTTTCCACTTGGTTCTCCCAAGGTGTCCCAAACTTCTTCGGATTGTGCCACTGCTATCATTTCTTCCTCATCATCTGTGTCTACTATGGTTGACATTCTTGGAGGTTCTCTATGATAGTTTCTGAAACTCAAAGCTATTGAGCTATCAGATCTTGATCTTGTGAGTACTTGTTGTGGGACTGATGTTGTAGAATCTGCACTTGGTTGCAGAATCCATTGTTGTCCTTGAAGTTCTTCTATTCCTCTATTTTCTCCAGGTACTGCCATAATTCCATTACTGGCCAGGTACTCTATTGCACTTCTGACGTTGTATCTGAATCCAGTGTGGCTTTCATTAGTTAATCTTCCAACCAAAGATCTGGTTAGTAGAAGATTACTTTCTCCTCGCCAATCTTCATATCCTCTAGTCTGTATTGCCAGCTGTATGTGATTGTAGAAGTCATGAATACTTAGGGTGAATCCTGGCACTATGTAGACTAGCTGTGATCCTGTTGTTAGGTCAACTTCCATTGTTCCTAGGATTGACCTCTCATCTCTTAGTCTTGTATCTCTTAGAACAACTAAGGCATTTGTGCCAATATTTGTTCTATGAAGGGCCTGTACTCTTACCATTATGAGTCCCATATGGATATGCTGCAATCCTTCCCTTCTAAGTGCCGCATAACTTTGCTGGTTAATAAATCTCCTATTAACTTGGGCACCATCCCCAGCGCATAATATTCTTTCCTCCATGTAGTGTTGGTACACTCTTCTCATCCTAGATGTGGACCAGGTGTCCTCATATAGGGTTTCTGCTGGTACAAGACTTGCTCTTCTGTTTTGAGATATCTGCAGCTCGTCCTCCGGATTTAATTGTCTTTCCAGAGATCGCCTGTAGCCATTTCTCCATGCTTGTGGCATTCTTCTTTGGACTTCGTACCGCATCCTTGCAGTATTTCTGTAACTCCGTATTTGATCCTGTTGTGTAGGGGATCCTTCTTGAATGGTCTCAGTGATGCTTGGTCTAGGCATCATTTCTCTGACTTTTTAATCTCTTGCTTGAGAATTTCCAAAGGATCTTGAAATACGTGAAAGGGTCCTTTCTTTCTTTTTGGTATCACTGGTTCTCCTAGAGAGACTTTGTCCAGTCTTTCCGTTAAATCTTTCAAGGCTCCTTCAAAGTTAGCAGGGACCTCCTTTCCCTTACTAAGGCTGGCTCTTAGGAGTCTTATATTCTGAGAGCAGTCCTCCAGATGCTCGTTGGTTTTTACCAGGAGTTGGATAATTGTGTTATTTTGTTTGATAATTGCCGAGCTTAACGAAGCTGGCCCTCCTGTTTTCTGGATCTGTGTGGGCTTTACAAATCCTTGTGATGGTGATTCAAGACTTTCTGTTGCCTTTAGAGCGTCTCTGTATTCTGAACTTTCAGCTGTTTGTGTCCAGCTGCTCATGAAGCTTATGAAAACCTTTAGGGTCTGGCTTGAAACTTCTTGCTTCTCCTCTAAAACTTGCCGTTCAAACTCTATTAACTGGATAGCTAGTAGGCTGTTGGTTATTTGATGCTTTGTAACTTTGGGTTTATTGGCTAGGCTTAGATACTCGATATTGATTGTTGGTTCGTACCACCTTTGTGATGACCTTTCCCAGTTTTCTGACATAAACTAGGTTTACCTCAGTCTATCCTTCTTCAAGACTTACGCCTCCTGCTGCTCTACTACAGGTCTGACCTTTACTTCCACCGGATTTTATGTGTTCTATTGGGAATAGTGGGGGTGTTTTCTGGGTTTCAATATCTTTCTCTAAACCTATAGGGGGTTTTAGTTACTGTTTGTCATACAAGCTCTGATACCAGGGGGGGGCGGAACGATAGGCTTTGTACAAGTATTACACTAAAACAAAGGCTATATAAAACAAAGGCTATAGAAAATAGTACCTTGAATATATTGCTAGAATAGATAAAAGCTTAGAAAGTAGAGTTTCGGATGATTTCCGTGTACTCGGGTGGCTACTTTATATCCCACTAAGTGTGTCTTTATGTCTTTTAGTATGACTCATACGCGTTATTACTTTAACGTGTAGATAAGGAATCTTGATTATTGTGACGATGAGGCCCCATGAGCACTCGGCAATAATTCAGAAATTCCCTTATAAATAGCTTGTAATCTCATAGATTGCAGAGTACACGGAAATCACCCGAAACTCTACTTTCTAAGCTTTTATCTATTCTAGCAATATATTCAAGGTACTATTTTCTATAGCCTTTGTTTTATATAGCCTTTGTTTTAGTGTAATACTTGTACAAAGCCTATCGTTCCGCCCCCCCCTGGTATCAGAGCTTGTATGACAAACAGTAACTAAAACCCCCTATAGGTTTAGAGAAAGATATTGAAACCCAGAAAACACCCCCACTATTCCCAATAGAACACATAAAATCCGGTGGAAGTAAAGGTCAGACCTGTAGTAGAGCAGCAGGAGGCGTAAGTCTTGAAGAAGGATAGACTGAGGTAAACCTAGTTTATGTCAGAAAACTGGGAAAGGTCATCACAAAGGTGGTACGAACCAACAATCAATATCGAGTATCTAAGCCTAGCCAATAAACCCAAAGTTACAAAGCATCAAATAACCAACAGCCTACTAGCTATCCAGTTAATAGAGTTTGAACGGCAAGTTTTAGAGGAGAAGCAAGAAGTTTCAAGCCAGACCCTAAAGGTTTTCATAAGCTTCATGAGCAGCTGGACACAAACAGCTGAAAGTTCAGAATACAGAGACGCTCTAAAGGCAACAGAAAGTCTTGAATCACCATCACAAGGATTTGTAAAGCCCACACAGATCCAGAAAACAGGAGGGCCAGCTTCGTTAAGCTCGGCAATTATCAAACAAAATAACACAATTATCCAACTCCTGGTAAAAACCAACGAGCATCTGGAGGACTGCTCTCAGAATATAAGACTCCTAAGAGCCAGCCTTAGTAAGGGAAAGGAGGTCCCTGCTAACTTTGAAGGAGCCTTGAAAGATTTAACGGAAAGACTGGACAAAGTCTCTCTAGGAGAACCAGTGATACCAAAAAGAAAGAAAGGACCCTTTCACGTATTTCAAGATCCTTTGGAAATTCTCAAGCAAGAGATTAAAAAGTCAGAGAAATGATGCCTAGACCAAGCATCACTGAGACCATTCAAGAAGGATCCCCTACACAACAGGATCAAATACGGAGTTACAGAAATACTGCAAGGATGCGGTACGAAGTCCAAAGAAGAATGCCACAAGCATGGAGAAATGGCTACAGGCGATCTCTGGAAAGACAATTAAATCCGGAGGACGAGCTGCAGATATCTCAAAACAGAAGAGCAAGTCTTGTACCAGCAGAAACCCTATATGAGGACACCTGGTCCACATCTAGGATGAGAAGAGTGTACCAACACTACATGGAGGAAAGAATATTATGCGCTGGGGATGGTGCCCAAGTTAATAGGAGATTTATTAACCAGCAAAGTTATGCGGCACTTAGAAGGGAAGGATTGCAGCATATCCATATGGGACTCATAATGGTAAGAGTACAGGCCCTTCATAGAACAAATATTGGCACAAATGCCTTAGTTGTTCTAAGAGATACAAGACTAAGAGATGAGAGGTCAATCCTAGGAACAATGGAAGTTGACCTAACAACAGGATCACAGCTAGTCTACATAGTGCCAGGATTCACCCTAAGTATTCATGACTTCTACAATCACATACAGCTGGCAATACAGACTAGAGGATATGAAGATTGGCGAGGAGAAAGTAATCTTCTACTAACCAGATCTTTGGTTGGAAGATTAACTAATGAAAGCCACACTGGATTCAGATACAACGTCAGAAGTGCAATAGAGTACCTGGCCAGTAATGGAATTATGGCAGTACCTGGAGAAAATAGAGGAATAGAAGAACTTCAAGGACAACAATGGATTCTGCAACCAAGTGCAGATTCTACAACATCAGTCCCACAACAAGTACTCACAAGATCAAGATCTGATAGCTCAATAGCTTTGAGTTTCAGAAACTATCATAGAGAACCTCCAAGAATGTCAACCATAGTAGACACAGATGATGAGGAAGAAATGATAGCAGTGGCACAATCCGAAGAAGTTTGGGACACCTTGGGAGAACCAAGTGGAAAATATGACTATTATGTAAGGTACAGTCCAAGCCCGCATGCACACATCCCACTAGAGGAGATAGTTCCTACAGGATGGGAATCTGATGAAGATGATGATGACGTCACTTACCCCATAATATGCGGAGATCAGGAAGAATCAGATAAGGAGGATGAAGAATTGGAATATCTCCAATATCTTGCAAATTTACCCCGGTTTCCAACAACTGAGTATAAGGATTTATACTCCTTTTCTCAAGAAGAAGGGAACGAAGATATTCTCCAAAATATTGAAGCGCCAACAGGCATTGAAGAAATTACACAGGCCACAGTGGACTATGTAATCGCAGATTTAGAACAAGAAGTCATTGGAGAAGAAGTAGCAGAATCGGTTACTCAATATGTGATGCAAAAACTAGATTCTGACTTAGAAAAAGAAGAACCGGAAATCAGATGGGATGATTCTGAAGATGAAGAAGAAGCCCCACTAAAGGGAACGAAGTTGCTTACAGAAAGAAGTAGCAGAATTTACCCAGAAGAAAAGGCTGGAATTTATCGATGGCCTTACCTCAGATATAACAGTGAAGATGATAGCACAGACCAAGAGGTCATAGCAATGGGGCTCAGTGAAGAAAAAGTTGAAGGTGATTTTGAATACCCAAAGTTGAGGAAACTCAAAGAAAGGGTATATTCAGGAGTAACGGGAGAATCATCCTCAACATACAGGTTACCAAAAGATGCAGTGATGGGACCAGGAAACTATCCCCCTGCAAGACAGAATCAGGATCAGCCAAAAATGCAAGTTGATGAAATAAGATCTACTGTTCAAAGATTCGGAAAAAGGCTTCCTGATGAAAACTGGACGTTACCTCCCGCACAAGCAAGAACAGGAGTAATGCTTACATTACCTAACGACATAGGAATGTACAGTGACGTAATATCTAGATGGGAATCAATCACACTCAATTTGCTCAATGAGAAGACATGGGAAAGTAATAGGAGCAAGGTGGTGTTTACGGAAAACCTTCTAGGAGAAACAGAGAAGAAGATGTGGATACAATGGAGAATGATGTATCCTGAGGATTACGAGGCACTAATCAACGTAGCAGATGATCCCCAGAACATTACCTCTCAGGTAAGAAGGATGATATTACTGGAGGACCCTTTTCAGGGATCCACCGTGGAGCAAGATAAAGCCTATCTCGAATTAGAAAGGCTTACATGCGATAATATGAAGGATGTCTTCGATTATCTAAATGATTACAAGACACTGGCAGCAAAATCCGGAAGGATGTATATAAGTGCAGAATTATCGGAAAAGCTATTCAGAAAGATGCCCCCATTGATTGGAAAGGAACTAGAAAAAGCTTTTGATGAGAAATATCCAGGAGCAAGAGTTGCGGTCATACCACGCATACATTTTGCTTACCAATACTTAGCAGAATTATGTCAAAAGGCAGCATTACAGAGAAGCTTAAAGGATTTATCTTTCTGCAGTAAAATCCCGATGCCAGGATACTACCAAAATCCAAGAAAAAGGTACGGATTAAGGAAGGCAAAGACATATCAAGGAAAACCACATAGTTCTCATGTCCGAGTATTCAAAACCAAGAATAAGGACAGAAACATAAGGTGCAAATGCTATATATGTGGGGAGCCAAATCACTTTGCCAGGGATTGTCCAAAGGAAAGAGCAAACGTAGCAAGGGCAACTATAGTGGAACAACTAAATATTCCAGATGACTGGGATATAATGTCAGTTGATATGAATGAACCAGATAGTGATGCAATATGCTCTATCTCGGAAGGAGAAGGATTGGAGGTAAGCAATGAAGTAAGGAAAGCATTAATGGATATACCAGGAGAGGAAGGAATTTTCATGATGCAGGCAGTAGCAACCCAACCTTCATGGAGGCATAAGGTAAAATTACCCCCACAGCAAGAAGAATGCAAGCATGAATGGGAAGAGAATCAAGCGATTACTGGAGAAGTAGTAACTGCATGTACGATATGCAAACTCCCAACAAATGAGCGAATGAGAATTCACTGTTCATCATGCGAAGTTACGGCTTGCCCTATGTGTGCGAGGCATCAATTTAATAAAGAAGTCAGCCCTAAACCCCCTGGCCATATAATGCCGCACAGCATGGATCAGTTGGTCCAAGAGCTACTAAAATACATTACGTATTTGTTAGCAGAGAATGGTCGACTACAACAGAACCTTGATCAAAGAATGATGGAAGACCTGGTCGACTTAAAGCAAAAAGGACAGATGAGCTCGTCCAATGAAAGGATTCCTTATGCAAATGAACTTGCAGTAGAAGAAGAAAGCTTCTTGGTAATAATGGAAGAAGCAATGGTAAAGAATGCAGGAACAGAAAAATTGGTGGCACCAAGAACAATAATCAATAAATTGTTCAACTGTATGGTATCTTTTGATATCCCAGGAGCTCCAGCGTTTGATGTTCGAGCAATTATAGATACAGGAGCATCAGTATGCTGTGTAGACAGTAATGCCATCCCAAAAGAAGCTGTTGAAGGCCTTAATTACAACGTGGTGATAACAGGCATCAACTCGCGACAGGAAACCAGGCTGAAAATGAAAGATGGAGATATGAAGATTGGGGAAAACAAATTCAGAATCCCCTTTACCTACAGCATGGATATGCAGCTAAAGGATGGTATCCAAATGATCATTGGTTGCAACTTCATAAGATCGATGAAAGGAGGAGTCAGGATTGAAGGAAACACAGTAACCTTCTACAAAAATCTGACTACAATAAACACACAACCAGAAGTAAGCTTCACAACAAAAGCAATCCAAGAACTCGACATGGATTATGAGGAATTTCAGACAATTCAGGAAGCTATATACTTCAATATGGGGACAGGAAGTCCGAACTTCAAGAAAAGGTTTAATCCTTTATTGGAAAGGCTTCAGCAAATGGGATACATAGGAGAAGATCCTCTGAGGCACTGGCAGAATAATCAGGTTCAATGTCATTTAGAAATCATAAACCCTGATGTTTTTATACAGGATAAACCTCTGAAGCATGTTACACCAGCAATGGAGCAGACATTCAAAAAACACATAGATGCACTACTAGAGCTAGGTGTAATAAGAAAAAGCAATAGCAGGCACAGAACAATGGCCATGATTGTCAGCTCAGGAACAACGATTGATCCAAAAACAGGGAGAGAAGTAAAAGGAAAAGAAAGAATGGTCTTTAATTACAGGACCTTGAATGACAACACCCATAAGGATCAATACAGCCTCCCAGGAATTAATACTATTATCAAAAGAATTGGTAATAGTCAAATCTACTCAAAGTTTGATCTGAAAAGTGGATTTCACCAGGTAGCAATGACTGAAGAAAGCATCCCCTGGACAGCCTTCATAGTTCCAGGAGGACTATATGAGTGGCTGGTAATGCCCTTTGGATTGAAAAATGCACCAGCAGTATTCCAAAGAAAGATGGATCATTGCTTCAAAGGCACTGAAGAATTCATATCAGTATATATTGATGATATACTGGTTTTCTCAAAGAATGAAGAAGAACATGCTAAGCATTTATCAAAAATGCTTCAGATTTGTGAAAAGCATGGATTAATCTTATCACCAACAAAGATGAAGATAGCGGTCAACGAAGTTGAATTCCTAGGCGCTATAATTGGAAAGAAGAAGATTAAACTGCAACCTCACATAATCAAGAGGATCATCGCTGTCACAGATGATCAGCTAAAGGAAAAGAAGGGACTAAGGTCATGGCTGGGCGTGCTAAATTACGCACGAAGTTATATTCCAAACTTAGGAAGAACATTGGGACCTCTTTATACAAAAACCAGCCCCCATGGTGACAAACGCATGAAAGAATCTGACTGGAAGCTAGTCAGACAAGTCCAGGAACAAGTAAAAAACCTCCCAGACCTGGATATTGCACCAGAAGAATGCCATATCATCTTAGAAACCGATGGATGTATGGAAGGATGGGGAGGAGTGTGCAAGTGGAAGCCAAAGAAGAAAGATCCAAGGAGCACTGAGAGAGTTTGCGCATACGCAAGTGGAAAATTTCCAGTTATAAAATCAACAATTGATGCAGAGATATATGCCTGCATGGAGACCATGGAAGCTCTAAAGATCCATTACTTAGACAAGAAAGAAATCACCCTCAGAACTGATTGCCAAGCAATAATTTCTTTCTACAACAAGTCTAGTAATAACAAACCCTCAAGAGTCAGGTGGATGGGATTCACTGACTATATCACAGGATCAGGCGTAAAAATTGAGTTCGAACACATTGATGGGAAGAATAATGTTCTAGCTGATTATTTGTCCAGACTAACTATGTTTCTTTGTGCAGATAATACTGAAGAATGTCAGGTGGACCAAGTTACGAAACAGAATTTGATTATTCTAGAAGAGACGCTCCAGGAGGCTCAAGACCTAACTGGAATCCAGGATTCGCCGACCCATTTAGAAGAACTCCATCAGACGATCCAAGCATTGTTCAAAGCCCAGTTGTCATGGCCCATAAAGAAGACCTTATTCAATCACTCAGAAGGCCCATCTCAATCGACAGGACTTACAACATGCAAATTCAAGCAGCCCAAGAAGAACAAAAGGCAGCCCAACAGGCCTCAAAAGCCTTGGCCCAGTGGTACCAAATACTAATCCAGAAGGAACAGTTCAGTTGGTATAAATCAGGAAGTTCAAACCCAGGAATTAAGGAAATATTACCTACCCGAACAGATCACGTGAACAGGTTAAGTTTTATCCTTGACCAGGTTGAAATTCTGAAAAACCAAACCAAGGACTGGTAAAATCTAGAAGCAATACGTGTGCGGTCAGCAATAAAAGATGGAAAGGAGCCGTCCATCAGGCTTTGTCGGCTCAAACGTCAAAAGAGCTATCCTACTTTTTCAAAAAGATAAGATAGCATCTTTAAAAGTTGTTTGTTTTATTAAGAGTCAGCAGATTTGTTAAATCTGCTTTTTGTAAAGATAGTGGGTGGGTGGCTACTTTATATCCCACTAAGTGTGTCTTTATGTCTTTTAGTATGACTCATACGCGTTATTACTTTAACGTGTAGATAAGGAATCTTGATTATTGTGACGATGAGGCCCCATGAGCACTCGGCAATAATTCAGAAATTCCCTTATAAATAGCTTGTAATCTCATAGATTGCAGAGTACACGGAAATCACCCGAAACTCTACTTTCTAAGCTTTTATCTATTCTAGCAATATATTCAAGGTACTATTTTCTATAGCCTTTGTTTTATATAGCCTTTGTTTTAGTGTAATACTTGTACAAAGCCTATCGTTCCGCCCCCCCCCCCTATGTAATCTCTTCAATGCCTGTTGGCGCTTCAATATTTTGGAGAATATCTTCGTTCCCAGTGGGTGGCTACTTTATATCCCACTAAGTGTGTCTTTATGTCTTTTAGTATGACTCATACGCGTTATTACTTTAACGTGTAGATAAGGAATCTTGATTATTGTGACGATGAGGCCCCATGAGCACTCGGCAATAATTCAGAAATTCCCTTATAAATAGCTTGTAATCTCATAGATTGCAGAGTACACGGAAATCATCCGAAACTCTACTTTCTAAGCTTTTATCTATTCTAGCAATATATTCAAGGTACTATTTTCTATAGCCTTTGTTTTATATAGCCTTTGTTTTAGTGTAATACTTGTACAAAGCCTATCGTTCCGCCCCCCCCTGGTATCAGAGCTTGTATGACAAACAGTAACTAAAACCCCCTATAGGTTTAGAGAAAGATATTGAAACCCAGAAAACACCCCCACTATTCCCAATAGAACACATAAAATCCGGTGGAAGTAAAGGTCAGACCTGTAGTAGAGCAGCAGGAGGCGTAAGTCTTGAAGAAGGATAGACTGAGGTAAACCTAGTTTATGTCAGAAAACTGGGAAAGGTCATCACAAAGGTGGTACGAACCAACAATCAATATCGAGTATCTAAGCCTAGCCAATAAACCCAAAGTTACAAAGCATCAAATAACCAACAGCCTACTAGCTATCCAGTTAATAGAGTTTGAACGGCAAGTTTTAGAGGAGAAGCAAGAAGTTTCAAGCCAGACCCTAAAGGTTTTCATAAGCTTCATGAGCAGCTGGACACAAACAGCTGAAAGTTCAGAATACAGAGACGCTCTAAAGGCAACAGAAAGTCTTGAATCACCATCACAAGGATTTGTAAAGCCCACACAGATCCAGAAAACAGGAGGGCCAGCTTCGTTAAGCTCGGCAATTATCAAACAAAATAACACAATTATCCAACTCCTGGTAAAAACCAACGAGCATCTGGAGGACTGCTCTCAGAATATAAGACTCCTAAGAGCCAGCCTTAGTAAGGGAAAGGAGGTCCCTGCTAACTTTGAAGGAGCCTTGAAAGATTTAACGGAAAGACTGGACAAAGTCTCTCTAGGAGAACCAGTGATACCAAAAAGAAAGAAAGGACCCTTTCACGTATTTCAAGATCCTTTGGAAATTCTCAAGCAAGAGATTAAAAAGTCAGAGAAATGATGCCTAGACCAAGCATCACTGAGACCATTCAAGAAGGATCCCCTACACAACAGGATCAAATACGGAGTTACAGAAATACTGCAAGGATGCGGTACGAAGTCCAAAGAAGAATGCCACAAGCATGGAGAAATGGCTACAGGCGATCTCTGGAAAGACAATTAAATCCGGAGGACGAGCTGCAGATATCTCAAAACAGAAGAGCAAGTCTTGTACCAGCAGAAACCCTATATGAGGACACCTGGTCCACATCTAGGATGAGAAGAGTGTACCAACACTACATGGAGGAAAGAATATTATGCGCTGGGGATGGTGCCCAAGTTAATAGGAGATTTATTAACCAGCAAAGTTATGCGGCACTTAGAAGGGAAGGATTGCAGCATATCCATATGGGACTCATAATGGTAAGAGTACAGGCCCTTCATAGAACAAATATTGGCACAAATGCCTTAGTTGTTCTAAGAGATACAAGACTAAGAGATGAGAGGTCAATCCTAGGAACAATGGAAGTTGACCTAACAACAGGATCACAGCTAGTCTACATAGTGCCAGGATTCACCCTAAGTATTCATGACTTCTACAATCACATACAGCTGGCAATACAGACTAGAGGATATGAAGATTGGCGAGGAGAAAGTAATCTTCTACTAACCAGATCTTTGGTTGGAAGATTAACTAATGAAAGCCACACTGGATTCAGATACAACGTCAGAAGTGCAATAGAGTACCTGGCCAGTAATGGAATTATGGCAGTACCTGGAGAAAATAGAGGAATAGAAGAACTTCAAGGACAACAATGGATTCTGCAACCAAGTGCAGATTCTACAACATCAGTCCCACAACAAGTACTCACAAGATCAAGATCTGATAGCTCAATAGCTTTGAGTTTCAGAAACTATCATAGAGAACCTCCAAGAATGTCAACCATAGTAGACACAGATGATGAGGAAGAAATGATAGCAGTGGCACAATCCGAAGAAGTTTGGGACACCTTGGGAGAACCAAGTGGAAAATATGACTATTATGTAAGGTACAGTCCAAGCCCGCATGCACACATCCCACTAGAGGAGATAGTTCCTACAGGATGGGAATCTGATGAAGATGATGATGACGTCACTTACCCCATAATATGCGGAGATCAGGAAGAATCAGATAAGGAGGATGAAGAATTGGAATATCTCCAATATCTTGCAAATTTACCCCGGTTTCCAACAACTGAGTATAAGGATTTATACTCCTTTTCTCAAGAAGAAGGGAACGAAGATATTCTCCAAAATATTGAAGCGCCAACAGGCATTGAAGAAATTACACAGGCCACAGTGGACTATGTAATCGCAGATTTAGAACAAGAAGTCATTGGAGAAGAAGTAGCAGAATCGGTTACTCAATATGTGATGCAAAAACTAGATTCTGACTTAGAAAAAGAAGAACCGGAAATCAGATGGGATGATTCTGAAGATGAAGAAGAAGCCCCACTAAAGGGAACGAAGTTGCTTACAGAAAGAAGTAGCAGAATTTACCCAGAAGAAAAGGCTGGAATTTATCGATGGCCTTACCTCAGATATAACAGTGAAGATGATAGCACAGACCAAGAGGTCATAGCAATGGGGCTCAGTGAAGAAAAAGTTGAAGG
This sequence comes from Heracleum sosnowskyi, assembly GCA_030848705.1. Lineage (NCBI taxonomy): Eukaryota > Viridiplantae > Streptophyta > Magnoliopsida > Apiales > Apiaceae > Heracleum > Heracleum sosnowskyi. Next base: position 139,851,812 of record CM061235.1, on the reverse strand, counting down.
TGATTTTGAATACCCAAAGTTGAGGAAACTCAAAGAAAGGGTATATTCAGGAGTAACGGGAGAATCATCCTCAACATACAGGTTACCAAAAGATGCAGTGATGGGACCAGGAAACTATCCCCCTGCAAGACAGAATCAGGATCAGCCAAAAATGCAAGTTGATGAAATAAGATCTACTGTTCAAAGATTCGGAAAAAGGCTTCCTGATGAAAACTGGACGTTACCTCCCGCACAAGCAAGAACAGGAGTAATGCTTACATTACCTAACGACATAGGAATGTACAGTGACGTAATATCTAGATGGGAATCAATCACACTCAATTTGCTCAATGAGAAGACATGGGAAAGTAATAGGAGCAAGGTGGTGTTTACGGAAAACCTTCTAGGAGAAACAGAGAAGAAGATGTGGATACAATGGAGAATGATGTATCCTGAGGATTACGAGGCACTAATCAACGTAGCAGATGATCCCCAGAACATTACCTCTCAGGTAAGAAGGATGATATTACTGGAGGACCCTTTTCAGGGATCCACCGTGGAGCAAGATAAAGCCTATCTCGAATTAGAAAGGCTTACATGCGATAATATGAAGGATGTCTTCGATTATCTAAATGATTACAAGACACTGGCAGCAAAATCCGGAAGGATGTATATAAGTGCAGAATTATCGGAAAAGCTATTCAGAAAGATGCCCCCATTGATTGGAAAGGAACTAGAAAAAGCTTTTGATGAGAAATATCCAGGAGCAAGAGTTGCGGTCATACCACGCATACATTTTGCTTACCAATACTTAGCAGAATTATGTCAAAAGGCAGCATTACAGAGAAGCTTAAAGGATTTATCTTTCTGCAGTAAAATCCCGATGCCAGGATACTACCAAAATCCAAGAAAAAGGTACGGATTAAGGAAGGCAAAGACATATCAAGGAAAACCACATAGTTCTCATGTCCGAGTATTCAAAACCAAGAATAAGGACAGAAACATAAGGTGCAAATGCTATATATGTGGGGAGCCAAATCACTTTGCCAGGGATTGTCCAAAGGAAAGAGCAAACGTAGCAAGGGCAACTATAGTGGAACAACTAAATATTCCAGATGACTGGGATATAATGTCAGTTGATATGAATGAACCAGATAGTGATGCAATATGCTCTATCTCGGAAGGAGAAGGATTGGAGGTAAGCAATGAAGTAAGGAAAGCATTAATGGATATACCAGGAGAGGAAGGAATTTTCATGATGCAGGCAGTAGCAACCCAACCTTCATGGAGGCATAAGGTAAAATTACCCCCACAGCAAGAAGAATGCAAGCATGAATGGGAAGAGAATCAAGCGATTACTGGAGAAGTAGTAACTGCATGTACGATATGCAAACTCCCAACAAATGAGCGAATGAGAATTCACTGTTCATCATGCGAAGTTACGGCTTGCCCTATGTGTGCGAGGCATCAATTTAATAAAGAAGTCAGCCCTAAACCCCCTGGCCATATAATGCCGCACAGCATGGATCAGTTGGTCCAAGAGCTACTAAAATACATTACGTATTTGTTAGCAGAGAATGGTCGACTACAACAGAACCTTGATCAAAGAATGATGGAAGACCTGGTCGACTTAAAGCAAAAAGGACAGATGAGCTCGTCCAATGAAAGGATTCCTTATGCAAATGAACTTGCAGTAGAAGAAGAAAGCTTCTTGGTAATAATGGAAGAAGCAATGGTAAAGAATGCAGGAACAGAAAAATTGGTGGCACCAAGAACAATAATCAATAAATTGTTCAACTGTATGGTATCTTTTGATATCCCAGGAGCTCCAGCGTTTGATGTTCGAGCAATTATAGATACAGGAGCATCAGTATGCTGTGTAGACAGTAATGCCATCCCAAAAGAAGCTGTTGAAGGCCTTAATTACAACGTGGTGATAACAGGCATCAACTCGCGACAGGAAACCAGGCTGAAAATGAAAGATGGAGATATGAAGATTGGGGAAAACAAATTCAGAATCCCCTTTACCTACAGCATGGATATGCAGCTAAAGGATGGTATCCAAATGATCATTGGTTGCAACTTCATAAGATCGATGAAAGGAGGAGTCAGGATTGAAGGAAACACAGTAACCTTCTACAAAAATCTGACTACAATAAACACACAACCAGAAGTAAGCTTCACAACAAAAGCAATCCAAGAACTCGACATGGATTATGAGGAATTTCAGACAATTCAGGAAGCTATATACTTCAATATGGGGACAGGAAGTCCGAACTTCAAGAAAAGGTTTAATCCTTTATTGGAAAGGCTTCAGCAAATGGGATACATAGGAGAAGATCCTCTGAGGCACTGGCAGAATAATCAGGTTCAATGTCATTTAGAAATCATAAACCCTGATGTTTTTATACAGGATAAACCTCTGAAGCATGTTACACCAGCAATGGAGCAGACATTCAAAAAACACATAGATGCACTACTAGAGCTAGGTGTAATAAGAAAAAGCAATAGCAGGCACAGAACAATGGCCATGATTGTCAGCTCAGGAACAACGATTGATCCAAAAACAGGGAGAGAAGTGAAAGGAAAAGAAAGAATGGTCTTTAATTACAGGACCTTGAATGACAACACCCATAAGGATCAATACAGCCTCCCAGGAATTAATACTATTATCAAAAGAATTGGTAATAGTCAAATCTACTCAAAGTTTGATCTGAAAAGTGGATTTCACCAGGTAGCAATGACTGAAGAAAGCATCCCCTGGACAGCCTTCATAGTTCCAGGAGGACTATATGAGTGGCTGGTAATGCCCTTTGGATTGAAAAATGCACCAGCAGTATTCCAAAGAAAGATGGATCATTGCTTCAAAGGCACTGAAGAATTCATATCAGTATATATTGATGATATACTGGTTTTCTCAAAGAATGAAGAAGAACATGCTAAGCATTTATCAAAAATGCTTCAGATTTGTGAAAAGCATGGATTAATCTTATCACCAACAAAGATGAAGATAGCGGTCAACGAAGTTGAATTCCTAGGCGCTATAATTGGAAAGAAGAAGATTAAACTGCAACCTCACATAATCAAGAGGATCATCGCTGTCACAGATGATCAGCTAAAGGAAAAGAAGGGACTAAGGTCATGGCTGGGCGTGCTAAATTACGCACGAAGTTATATTCCAAACTTAGGAAGAACATTGGGACCTCTTTATACAAAAACCAGCCCCCATGGTGACAAACGCATGAAAGAATCTGACTGGAAGCTAGTCAGACAAGTCCAGGAACAAGTAAAAAACCTCCCAGACCTGGATATTGCACCAGAAGAATGCCATATCATCTTAGAAACCGATGGATGTATGGAAGGATGGGGAGGAGTGTGCAAGTGGAAGCCAAAGAAGAAAGATCCAAGGAGCACTGAGAGAGTTTGCGCATACGCAAGTGGAAAATTTCCAGTTATAAAATCAACAATTGATGCAGAGATATATGCCTGCATGGAGACCATGGAAGCTCTAAAGATCCATTACTTAGACAAGAAAGAAATCACCCTCAGAACTGATTGCCAAGCAATAATTTCTTTCTACAACAAGTCTAGTAATAACAAACCCTCAAGAGTCAGGTGGATGGGATTCACTGACTATATCACAGGATCAGGCGTAAAAATTGAGTTCGAACACATTGATGGGAAGAATAATGTTCTAGCTGATTATTTGTCCAGACTAACTATGTTTCTTTGTGCAGATAATACTGAAGAATGTCAGGTGGACCAAGTTACGAAACAGAATTTGATTATTCTAGAAGAGACGCTCCAGGAGGCTCAAGACCTAACTGGAATCCAGGATTCGCCGACCCATTTAGAAGAACTCCATCAGACGATCCAAGCATTGTTCAAAGCCCAGTTGTCATGGCCCATAAAGAAGACCTTATTCAATCACTCAGAAGGCCCATCTCAATCGACAGGACTTACAACATGCAAATTCAAGCAGCCCAAGAAGAACAAAAGGCAGCCCAACAGGCCTCAAAAGCCTTGGCCCAGTGGTACCAAATACTAATCCAGAAGGAACAGTTCAGTTGGTATAAATCAGGAAGTTCAAACCCAGGAATTAAGGAAATATTACCTACCCGAACAGATCACGTGAACAGGTTAAGTTTTATCCTTGACCAGGTTGAAATTCTGAAAAACCAAACCAAGGACTGGTAAAATCTAGAAGCAATACGTGTGCGGTCAGCAATAAAAGATGGAAAGGAGCCGTCCATCAGGCTTTGTCGGCTCAAACGTCAAAAGAGCTATCCTACTTTTTCAAAAAGATAAGATAGCATCTTTAAAAGTTGTTTGTTTTATTAAGAGTCAGCAGATTTGTTAAATCTGCTTTTTGTAAAGATAGTGGGTGGGTGGCTACTTTATATCCCACTAAGTGTGTCTTTATGTCTTTTAGTATGACTCATACGCGTTATTACTTTAACGTGTAGATAAGGAATCTTGATTATTGTGACGATGAGGCCCCATGAGCACTCGGCAATAATTCAGAAATTCCCTTATAAATAGCTTGTAATCTCATAGATTGCAGAGTACACGGAAATCATCCGAAACTCTACTTTCTAAGCTTTTATCTATTCTAGCAATATATTCAAGGTACTATTTTCTATAGCCTTTGTTTTATATAGCCTTTGTTTTAGTGTAATACTTGTACAAAGCCTATCGTTCCGCCCCCCCCTGGTATCACTAAAACAAAGGCTATATAAAACAAAGGCTATAGAAAATAGTACCTTGAATATATTGCTAGAATAGATAAAAGCTTAGAAAGTAGAGTTTCGGATGATTTCCGTGTACTCTGCAATCTATGAGATTACAAGCTATTTATAAGGGAATTTCTGAATTATTGCCGAGTGCTCATGGGGCCTCATCGTCACAATAATCAAGATTCCTTATCTACACGTTAAAGTAATAACGCGTATGAGTCATACTAAAAGACATAAAGACACACTTAGTGGGATATAAAGTAGCCACCCACCCACTATCTTTACAAAAAGCAGATTTAACAAATCTGCTGACTCTTAATAAAACAAACAACTTTTAAAGATGCTATCTTATCTTTTTGAAAAAGTAGGATAGCTCTTTTGACGTTTGAGCCGACAAAGCCTGATGGACGGCTCCTTTCCATCTTTTATTGCTGACCGCACACGTATTGCTTCTAGATTTTACCAGTCCTTGGTTTGGTTTTTCAGAATTTCAACCTGGTCAAGGATAAAACTTAACCTGTTCACGTGATCTGTTCGGGTAGGTAATATTTCCTTAATTCCTGGGTTTGAACTTCCTGATTTATACCAACTGAACTGTTCCTTCTGGATTAGTATTTGGTACCACTGGGCCAAGGCTTTTGAGGCCTGTTGGGCTGCCTTTTGTTCTTCTTGGGCTGCTTGAATTTGCATGTTGTAAGTCCTGTCGATTGAGATGGGCCTTCTGAGTGATTGAATAAGGTCTTCTTTATGGGCCATGACAACTGGGCTTTGAACAATGCTTGGATCGTCTGATGGAGTTCTTCTAAATGGGTCGGCGAATCCTGGATTCCAGTTAGGTCTTGAGCCTCCTGGAGCGTCTCTTCTAGAATAATCAAATTCTGTTTCGTAACTTGGTCCACCTGACATTCTTCAGTATTATCTGCACAAAGAAACATAGTTAGTCTGGACAAATAATCAGCTAGAACATTATTCTTCCCATCAATGTGTTCGAACTCAATTTTTACGCCTGATCCTGTGATATAGTCAGTGAATCCCATCCACCTGACTCTTGAGGGTTTGTTATTACTAGACTTGTTGTAGAAAGAAATTATTGCTTGGCAATCAGTTCTGAGGGTGATTTCTTTCTTGTCTAAGTAATGGATCTTTAGAGCTTCCATGGTCTCCATGCAGGCATATATCTCTGCATCAATTGTTGATTTTATAACTGGAAATTTTCCACTTGCGTATGCGCAAACTCTCTCAGTGCTCCTTGGATCTTTCTTCTTTGGCTTCCACTTGCACACTCCTCCCCATCCTTCCATACATCCATCGGTTTCTAAGATGATATGGCATTCTTCTGGTGCAATATCCAGGTCTGGGAGGTTTTTTACTTGTTCCTGGACTTGTCTGACTAGCTTCCAGTCAGATTCTTTCATGCGTTTGTCACCATGGGGGCTGGTTTTTGTATAAAGAGGTCCCAATGTTCTTCCTAAGTTTGGAATATAACTTCGTGCGTAATTTAGCACGCCCAGCCATGACCTTAGTCCCTTCTTTTCCTTTAGCTGATCATCTGTGACAGCGATGATCCTCTTGATTATGTGAGGTTGCAGTTTAATCTTCTTCTTTCCAATTATAGCGCCTAGGAATTCAACTTCGTTGACCGCTATCTTCATCTTTGTTGGTGATAAGATTAATCCATGCTTTTCACAAATCTGAAGCATTTTTGATAAATGCTTAGCATGTTCTTCTTCATTCTTTGAGAAAACCAGTATATCATCAATATATACTGATATGAATTCTTCAGTGCCTTTGAAGCAATGATCCATCTTTCTTTGGAATACTGCTGGTGCATTTTTCAATCCAAAGGGCATTACCAGCCACTCATATAGTCCTCCTGGAACTATGAAGGCTGTCCAGGGGATGCTTTCTTCAGTCATTGCTACCTGGTGAAATCCACTTTTCAGATCAAACTTTGAGTAGATTTGACTATTACCAATTCTTTTGATAATAGTATTAATTCCTGGGAGGCTGTATTGATCCTTATGGGTGTTGTCATTCAAGGTCCTGTAATTAAAGACCATTCTTTCTTTTCCTTTCACTTCTCTCCCTGTTTTTGGATCAATCGTTGTTCCTGAGCTGACAATCATGGCCATTGTTCTGTGCCTGCTATTGCTTTTTCTTATTACACCTAGCTCTAGTAGTGCATCTATGTGTTTTTTGAATGTCTGCTCCATTGCTGGTGTAACATGCTTCAGAGGTTTATCCTGTATAAAAACATCAGGGTTTATGATTTCTAAATGACATTGAACCTGATTATTCTGCCAGTGCCTCAGAGGATCTTCTCCTATGTATCCCATTTGCTGAAGCCTTTCCAATAAAGGATTAAACCTTTTCTTGAAGTTCGGACTTCCTGTCCCCATATTGAAGTATATAGCTTCCTGAATTGTCTGAAATTCCTCATAATCCATGTCGAGTTCTTGGATTGCTTTTGTTGTGAAGCTTACTTCTGGTTGTGTGTTTATTGTAGTCAGATTTTTGTAGAAGGTTACTGTGTTTCCTTCAATCCTGACTCCTCCTTTCATCGATCTTATGAAGTTGCAACCAATGATCATTTGGATACCATCCTTTAGCTGCATATCCATGCTGTAGGTAAAGGGGATTCTGAATTTGTTTTCCCCAATCTTCATATCTCCATCTTTCATTTTCAGCCTGGTTTCCTGTCGCGAGTTGATGCCTGTTATCACCACGTTGTAATTAAGGCCTTCAACAGCTTCTTTTGGGATGGCATTACTGTCTACACAGCATACTGATGCTCCTGTATCTATAATTGCTCGAACATCAAACGCTGGAGCTCCTGGGATATCAAAAGATACCATACAGTTGAACAATTTATTGATTATTGTTCTTGGTGCCACCAATTTTTCTGTTCCTGCATTCTTTACCATTGCTTCTTCCATTATTACCAAGAAGCTTTCTTCTTCTACTGCAAGTTCATTTGCATAAGGAATCCTTTCATTGGACGAGCTCATCTGTCCTTTTTGCTTTAAGTCGACCAGGTCTTCCATCATTCTTTGATCAAGGTTCTGTTGTAGTCGACCATTCTCTGCTAACAAATACGTAATGTATTTTAGTAGCTCTTGGACCAACTGATCCATGCTGTGCGGCATTATATGGCCAGGGGGTTTAGGGCTGACTTCTTTATTAAATTGATGCCTCGCACACATAGGGCAAGCCGTAACTTCGCATGATGAACAGTGAATTCTCATTCGCTCATTTGTTGGGAGTTTGCATATCGTACATGCAGTTACTACTTCTCCAGTAATCGCTTGATTCTCTTCCCATTCATGCTTGCATTCTTCTTGCTGTGGGGGTAATTTTACCTTATGCCTCCATGAAGGTTGGGTTGCTACTGCCTGCATCATGAAAATTCCTTCCTCTCCTGGTATATCCATTAATGCTTTCCTTACTTCATTGCTTACCTCCAATCCTTCTCCTTCCGAGATAGAGCATATTGCATCACTATCTGGTTCATTCATATCAACTGACATTATATCCCAGTCATCTGGAATATTTAGTTGTTCCACTATAGTTGCCCTTGCTACGTTTGCTCTTTCCTTTGGACAATCCCTGGCAAAGTGATTTGGCTCCCCACATATATAGCATTTGCACCTTATGTTTCTGTCCTTATTCTTGGTTTTGAATACTCGGACATGAGAACTATGTGGTTTTCCTTGATATGTCTTTGCCTTCCTTAATCCGTACCTTTTTCTTGGATTTTGGTAGTATCCTGGCATCGGGATTTTACTGCAGAAAGATAAATCCTTTAAGCTTCTCTGTAATGCTGCCTTTTGACATAATTCTGCTAAGTATTGGTAAGCAAAATGTATGCGTGGTATGACCGCAACTCTTGCTCCTGGATATTTCTCATCAAAAGCTTTTTCTAGTTCCTTTCCAATCAATGGGGGCATCTTTCTGAATAGCTTTTCCGATAATTCTGCACTTATATACATCCTTCCGGATTTTGCTGCCAGTGTCTTGTAATCATTTAGATAATCGAAGACATCCTTCATATTATCGCATGTAAGCCTTTCTAATTCGAGATAGGCTTTATCTTGCTCCACGGTGGATCCCTGAAAAGGGTCCTCCAGTAATATCATCCTTCTTACCTGAGAGGTAATGTTCTGGGGATCATCTGCTACGTTGATTAGTGCCTCGTAATCCTCAGGATACATCATTCTCCATTGTATCCACATCTTCTTCTCTGTTTCTCCTAGAAGGTTTTCCGTAAACACCACCTTGCTCCTATTACTTTCCCATGTCTTCTCATTGAGCAAATTGAGTGTGATTGATTCCCATCTAGATATTACGTCACTGTACATTCCTATGTCGTTAGGTAATGTAAGCATTACTCCTGTTCTTGCTTGTGCGGGAGGTAACGTCCAGTTTTCATCAGGAAGCCTTTTTCCGAATCTTTGAACAGTAGATCTTATTTCATCAACTTGCATTTTTGGCTGATCCTGATTCTGTCTTGCAGGGGGATAGTTTCCTGGTCCCATCACTGCATCTTTTGGTAACCTGTATGTTGAGGATGATTCTCCCGTTACTCCTGAATATACCCTTTCTTTGAGTTTCCTCAACTTTGGGTATTCAAAATCACCTTCAACTTTTTCTTCACTGAGCCCCATTGCTATGACCTCTTGGTCTGTGCTATCATCTTCACTGTTATATCTGAGGTAAGGCCATCGATAAATTCCAGCCTTTTCTTCTGGGTAAATTCTGCTACTTCTTTCTGTAAGCAACTTCGTTCCCTTTAGTGGGGCTTCTTCTTCATCTTCAGAATCATCCCATCTGATTTCCGGTTCTTCTTTTTCTAAGTCAGAATCTAGTTTTTGCATCACATATTGAGTAACCGATTCTGCTACTTCTTCTCCAATGACTTCTTGTTCTAAATCTGCGATTACATAGTCCACTGTGGCCTGTGTAATTTCTTCAATGCCTGTTGGCGCTTCAATATTTTGGAGAATATCTTCGTTCCCTTCTTCTTGAGAAAAGGAGTATAAATCCTTATACTCAGTTGTTGGAAACCGGGGTAAATTTGCAAGATATTGGAGATATTCCAATTCTTCATCCTCCTTATCTGATTCTTCCTGATCTCCGCATATTATGGGGTAAGTGACGTCATCATCATCTTCATCAGATTCCCATCCTGTAGGAACTATCTCCTCTAGTGGGATGTGTGCATGCGGGCTTGGACTGTACCTTACATAATAGTCATATTTTCCACTTGGTTCTCCCAAGGTGTCCCAAACTTCTTCGGATTGTGCCACTGCTATCATTTCTTCCTCATCATCTGTGTCTACTATGGTTGACATTCTTGGAGGTTCTCTATGATAGTTTCTGAAACTCAAAGCTATTGAGCTATCAGATCTTGATCTTGTGAGTACTTGTTGTGGGACTGATGTTGTAGAATCTGCACTTGGTTGCAGAATCCATTGTTGTCCTTGAAGTTCTTCTATTCCTCTATTTTCTCCAGGTACTGCCATAATTCCATTACTGGCCAGGTACTCTATTGCACTTCTGACGTTGTATCTGAATCCAGTGTGGCTTTCATTAGTTAATCTTCCAACCAAAGATCTGGTTAGTAGAAGATTACTTTCTCCTCGCCAATCTTCATATCCTCTAGTCTGTATTGCCAGCTGTATGTGATTGTAGAAGTCATGAATACTTAGGGTGAATCCTGGCACTATGTAGACTAGCTGTGATCCTGTTGTTAGGTCAACTTCCATTGTTCCTAGGATTGACCTCTCATCTCTTAGTCTTGTATCTCTTAGAACAACTAAGGCATTTGTGCCAATATTTGTTCTATGAAGGGCCTGTACTCTTACCATTATGAGTCCCATATGGATATGCTGCAATCCTTCCCTTCTAAGTGCCGCATAACTTTGCTGGTTAATAAATCTCCTATTAACTTGGGCACCATCCCCAGCGCATAATATTCTTTCCTCCATGTAGTGTTGGTACACTCTTCTCATCCTAGATGTGGACCAGGTGTCCTCATATAGGGTTTCTGCTGGTACAAGACTTGCTCTTCTGTTTTGAGATATCTGCAGCTCGTCCTCCGGATTTAATTGTCTTTCCAGAGATCGCCTGTAGCCATTTCTCCATGCTTGTGGCATTCTTCTTTGGACTTCGTACCGCATCCTTGCAGTATTTCTGTAACTCCGTATTTGATCCTGTTGTGTAGGGGATCCTTCTTGAATGGTCTCAGTGATGCTTGGTCTAGGCATCATTTCTCTGACTTTTTAATCTCTTGCTTGAGAATTTCCAAAGGATCTTGAAATACGTGAAAGGGTCCTTTCTTTCTTTTTGGTATCACTGGTTCTCCTAGAGAGACTTTGTCCAGTCTTTCCGTTAAATCTTTCAAGGCTCCTTCAAAGTTAGCAGGGACCTCCTTTCCCTTACTAAGGCTGGCTCTTAGGAGTCTTATATTCTGAGAGCAGTCCTCCAGATGCTCGTTGGTTTTTACCAGGAGTTGGATAATTGTGTTATTTTGTTTGATAATTGCCGAGCTTAACGAAGCTGGCCCTCCTGTTTTCTGGATCTGTGTGGGCTTTACAAATCCTTGTGATGGTGATTCAAGACTTTCTGTTGCCTTTAGAGCGTCTCTGTATTCTGAACTTTCAGCTGTTTGTGTCCAGCTGCTCATGAAGCTTATGAAAACCTTTAGGGTCTGGCTTGAAACTTCTTGCTTCTCCTCTAAAACTTGCCGTTCAAACTCTATTAACTGGATAGCTAGTAGGCTGTTGGTTATTTGATGCTTTGTAACTTTGGGTTTATTGGCTAGGCTTAGATACTCGATATTGATTGTTGGTTCGTACCACCTTTGTGATGACCTTTCCCAGTTTTCTGACATAAACTAGGTTTACCTCAGTCTATCCTTCTTCAAGACTTACGCCTCCTGCTGCTCTACTACAGGTCTGACCTTTACTTCCACCGGATTTTATGTGTTCTATTGGGAATAGTGGGGGTGTTTTCTGGGTTTCAATATCTTTCTCTAAACCTATAGGGGGTTTTAGTTACTGTTTGTCATACAAGCTCTGATACCAGGGGGGGGGCGGAACGATAGGCTTTGTACAAGTATTACACTAAAACAAAGGCTATATAAAACAAAGGCTATAGAAAATAGTACCTTGAATATATTGCTAGAATAGATAAAAGCTTAGAAAGTAGAGTTTCGGATGATTTCCGTGTACTCTGCAATCTATGAGATTACAAGCTATTTATAAGGGAATTTCTGAATTATTGCCGAGTGCTCATGGGGCCTCATCGTCACAATAATCAAGATTCCTTATCTACACGTTAAAGTAATAACGCGTATGAGTCATACTAAAAGACATAAAGACACACTTAGTGGGATATAAAGTAGCCACCCACAACGATAGGCTTTGTACAAGTATTACACTAAAACAAAGGCTATATAAAACAAAGGCTATAGAAAATAGTACCTTGAATATATTGCTAGAATAGATAAAAGCTTAGAAAGTAGAGTTTCGGATGATTTCCGTGTACTCTGCAATCTATGAGATTACAAGCTATTTATAAGGGAATTTCTGAATTATTGCCGAGTGCTCATGGGGCCTCATCGTCACAATAATCAAGATTCCTTATCTACACGTTAAAGTAATAACGCGTATGAGTCATACTAAAAGACATAAAGACACACTTAGTGGGATATAAAGTAGCCACCCACCCACTATCTTTACAAAAAGCAGATTTAACAAATCTGCTGACTCTTAATAAAACAAACAACTTTTAAAGATGCTATCTTATCTTTTTGAAAAAGTAGGATAGCTCTTTTGACGTTTGAGCCGACAAAGCCTGATGGACGGCTCCTTTCCATCTTTTATTGCTGACCGCACACGTATTGCTTCTAGATTTTACCAGTCCTTGGTTTGGTTTTTCAGAATTTCAACCTGGTCAAGGATAAAACTTAACCTGTTCACGTGATCTGTTCGGGTAGGTAATATTTCCTTAATTCCTGGGTTTGAACTTCCTGATTTATACCAACTGAACTGTTCCTTCTGGATTAGTATTTGGTACCACTGGGCCAAGGCTTTTGAGGCCTGTTGGGCTGCCTTTTGTTCTTCTTGGGCTGCTTGAATTTGCATGTTGTAAGTCCTGTCGATTGAGATGGGCCTTCTGAGTGATTGAATAAGGTCTTCTTTATGGGCCATGACAACTGGGCTTTGAACAATGCTTGGATCGTCTGATGGAGTTCTTCTAAATGGGTCGGCGAATCCTGGATTCCAGTTAGGTCTTGAGCCTCCTGGAGCGTCTCTTCTAGAATAATCAAATTCTGTTTCGTAACTTGGTCCACCTGACATTCTTCAGTATTATCTGCACAAAGAAACATAGTTAGTCTGGACAAATAATCAGCTAGAACATTATTCTTCCCATCAATGTGTTCGAACTCAATTTTTACGCCTGATCCTGTGATATAGTCAGTGAATCCCATCCACCTGACTCTTGAGGGTTTGTTATTACTAGACTTGTTGTAGAAAGAAATTATTGCTTGGCAATCAGTTCTGAGGGTGATTTCTTTCTTGTCTAAGTAATGGATCTTTAGAGCTTCCATGGTCTCCATGCAGGCATATATCTCTGCATCAATTGTTGATTTTATAACTGGAAATTTTCCACTTGCGTATGCGCAAACTCTCTCAGTGCTCCTTGGATCTTTCTTCTTTGGCTTCCACTTGCACACTCCTCCCCATCCTTCCATACATCCATCGGTTTCTAAGATGATATGGCATTCTTCTGGTGCAATATCCAGGTCTGGGAGGTTTTTTACTTGTTCCTGGACTTGTCTGACTAGCTTCCAGTCAGATTCTTTCATGCGTTTGTCACCATGGGGGCTGGTTTTTGTATAAAGAGGTCCCAATGTTCTTCCTAAGTTTGGAATATAACTTCGTGCGTAATTTAGCACGCCCAGCCATGACCTTAGTCCCTTCTTTTCCTTTAGCTGATCATCTGTGACAGCGATGATCCTCTTGATTATGTGAGGTTGCAGTTTAATCTTCTTCTTTCCAATTATAGCGCCTAGGAATTCAACTTCGTTGACCGCTATCTTCATCTTTGTTGGTGATAAGATTAATCCATGCTTTTCACAAATCTGAAGCATTTTTGATAAATGCTTAGCATGTTCTTCTTCATTCTTTGAGAAAACCAGTATATCATCAATATATACTGATATGAATTCTTCAGTGCCTTTGAAGCAATGATCCATCTTTCTTTGGAATACTGCTGGTGCATTTTTCAATCCAAAGGGCATTACCAGCCACTCATATAGTCCTCCTGGAACTATGAAGGCTGTCCAGGGGATGCTTTCTTCAGTCATTGCTACCTGGTGAAATCCACTTTTCAGATCAAACTTTGAGTAGATTTGACTATTACCAATTCTTTTGATAATAGTATTAATTCCTGGGAGGCTGTATTGATCCTTATGGGTGTTGTCATTCAAGGTCCTGTAATTAAAGACCATTCTTTCTTTTCCTTTCACTTCTCTCCCTGTTTTTGGATCAATCGTTGTTCCTGAGCTGACAATCATGGCCATTGTTCTGTGCCTGCTATTGCTTTTTCTTATTACACCTAGCTCTAGTAGTGCATCTATGTGTTTTTTGAATGTCTGCTCCATTGCTGGTGTAACATGCTTCAGAGGTTTATCCTGTGTAAAAACATCAGGGTTTATGATTTCTAAATGACATTGAACCTGATTATTCTGCCAGTGCCTCAGAGGATCTTCTCCTATGTATCCCATTTGCTGAAGCCTTTCCAATAAAGGATTAAACCTTTTCTTGAAGTTCGGACTTCCTGTCCCCATATTGAAGTATATAGCTTCCTGAATTGTCTGAAATTCCTCATAATCCATGTCGAGTTCTTGGATTGCTTTTGTTGTGAAGCTTACTTCTGGTTGTGTGTTTATTGTAGTCAGATTTTTGTAGAAGGTTACTGTGTTTCCTTCAATCCTGACTCCTCCTTTCATCGATCTTATGAAGTTGCAACCAATGATCATTTGGATACCATCCTTTAGCTGCATATCCATGCTGTAGGTAAAGGGGATTCTGAATTTGTTTTCCCCAATCTTCATATCTCCATCTTTCATTTTCAGCCTGGTTTCCTGTCGCGAGTTGATGCCTGTTATCACCACGTTGTAATTAAGGCCTTCAACAGCTTCTTTTGGGATGGCATTACTGTCTACACAGCATACTGATGCTCCTGTATCTATAATTGCTCGAACATCAAACGCTGGAGCTCCTGGGATATCAAAAGATACCATACAGTTGAACAATTTATTGATTATTGTTCTTGGTGCCACCAATTTTTCTGTTCCTGCATTCTTTACCATTGCTTCTTCCATTATTACCAAGAAGCTTTCTTCTTCTACTGCAAGTTCATTTGCATAAGGAATCCTTTCATTGGACGAGCTCATCTGTCCTTTTTGCTTTAAGTCGACCAGGTCTTCCATCATTCTTTGATCAAGGTTCTGTTGTAGTCGACCATTCTCTGCTAACAAATACGTAATGTATTTTAGTAGCTCTTGGACCAACTGATCCATGCTGTGCGGCATTATATGGCCAGGGGGTTTAGGGCTGACTTCTTTATTAAATTGATGCCTCGCACACATAGGGCAAGCCGTAACTTCGCATGATGAACAGTGAATTCTCATTCGCTCATTTGTTGGGAGTTTGCATATCGTACATGCAGTTACTACTTCTCCAGTAATCGCTTGATTCTCTTCCCATTCATGCTTGCATTCTTCTTGCTGTGGGGGTAATTTTACCTTATGCCTCCATGAAGGTTGGGTTGCTACTGCCTGCATCATGAAAATTCCTTCCTCTCCTGGTATATCCATTAATGCTTTCCTTACTTCATTGCTTACCTCCAATCCTTCTCCTTCCGAGATAGAGCATATTGCATCACTATCTGGTTCATTCATATCAACTGACATTATATCCCAGTCATCTGGAATATTTAGTTGTTCCACTATAGTTGCCCTTGCTACGTTTGCTCTTTCCTTTGGACAATCCCTGGCAAAGTGATTTGGCTCCCCACATATATAGCATTTGCACCTTATGTTTCTGTCCTTATTCTTGGTTTTGAATACTCGGACATGAGAACTATGTGGTTTTCCTTGATATGTCTTTGCCTTCCTTAATCCGTACCTTTTTCTTGGATTTTGGTAGTATCCTGGCATCGGGATTTTACTGCAGAAAGATAAATCCTTTAAGCTTCTCTGTAATGCTGCCTTTTGACATAATTCTGCTAAGTATTGGTAAGCAAAATGTATGCGTGGTATGACCGCAACTCTTGCTCCTGGATATTTCTCATCAAAAGCTTTTTCTAGTTCCTTTCCAATCAATGGGGGCATCTTTCTGAATAGCTTTTCCGATAATTCTGCACTTATATACATCCTTCCGGATTTTGCTGCCAGTGTCTTGTAATCATTTAGATAATCGAAGACATCCTTCATATTATCGCATGTAAGCCTTTCTAATTCGAGATAGGCTTTATCTTGCTCCACGGTGGATCCCTGAAAAGGGTCCTCCAGTAATATCATCCTTCTTACCTGAGAGGTAATGTTCTGGGGATCATCTGCTACGTTGATTAGTGCCTCGTAATCCTCAGGATACATCATTCTCCATTGTATCCACATCTTCTTCTCTGTTTCTCCTAGAAGGTTTTCCGTAAACACCACCTTGCTCCTATTACTTTCCCATGTCTTCTCATTGAGCAAATTGAGTGTGATTGATTCCCATCTAGATATTACGTCACTGTACATTCCTATGTCGTTAGGTAATGTAAGCATTACTCCTGTTCTTGCTTGTGCGGGAGGTAACGTCCAGTTTTCATCAGGAAGCCTTTTTCCGAATCTTTGAACAGTAGATCTTATTTCATCAACTTGCATTTTTGGCTGATCCTGATTCTGTCTTGCAGGGGGATAGTTTCCTGGTCCCATCACTGCATCTTTTGGTAACCTGTATGTTGAGGATGATTCTCCCGTTACTCCTGAATATGGGTGGCTACTTTATATCCCACTAAGTGTGTCTTTATGTCTTTTAGTATGACTCATACGCGTTATTACTTTAACGTGTAGATAAGGAATCTTGATTATTGTGACGATGAGGCCCCATGAGCACTCGGCAATAATTCAGAAATTCCCTTATAAATAGCTTGTAATCTCATAGATTGCAGAGTACACGGAAATCATCCGAAACTCTACTTTCTAAGCTTTTATCTATTCTAGCAATATATTCAAGGTACTATTTTCTATAGCCTTTGTTTTATATAGCCTTTGTTTTAGTGTAATACTTGTACAAAGCCTATCGTTCCGCCCCCCCCTGGTATCAGAGCTTGTATGACAAACAGTAACTAAAACCCCCTATAGGTTTAGAGAAAGATATTGAAACCCAGAAAACACCCCCACTATTCCCAATAGAACACATAAAATCCGGTGGAAGTAAAGGTCAGACCTGTAGTAGAGCAGCAGGAGGCGTAAGTCTTGAAGAAGGATAGACTGAGGTAAACCTAGTTTATGTCAGAAAACTGGGAAAGGTCATCACAAAGGTGGTACGAACCAACAATCAATATCGAGTATCTAAGCCTAGCCAATAAACCCAAAGTTACAAAGCATCAAATAACCAACAGCCTACTAGCTATCCAGTTAATAGAGTTTGAACGGCAAGTTTTAGAGGAGAAGCAAGAAGTTTCAAGCCAGACCCTAAAGGTTTTCATAAGCTTCATGAGCAGCTGGACACAAACAGCTGAAAGTTCAGAATACAGAGACGCTCTAAAGGCAACAGAAAGTCTTGAATCACCATCACAAGGATTTGTAAAGCCCACACAGATCCAGAAAACAGGAGGGCCAGCTTCGTTAAGCTCGGCAATTATCAAACAAAATAACACAATTATCCAACTCCTGGTAAAAACCAACGAGCATCTGGAGGACTGCTCTCAGAATATAAGACTCCTAAGAGCCAGCCTTAGTAAGGGAAAGGAGGTCCCTGCTAACTTTGAAGGAGCCTTGAAAGATTTAACGGAAAGACTGGACAAAGTCTCTCTAGGAGAACCAGTGATACCAAAAAGAAAGAAAGGACCCTTTCACGTATTTCAAGATCCTTTGGAAATTCTCAAGCAAGAGATTAAAAAGTCAGAGAAATGATGCCTAGACCAAGCATCACTGAGACCATTCAAGAAGGATCCCCTACACAACAGGATCAAATACGGAGTTACAGAAATACTGCAAGGATGCGGTACGAAGTCCAAAGAAGAATGCCACAAGCATGGAGAAATGGCTACAGGCGATCTCTGGAAAGACAATTAAATCCGGAGGACGAGCTGCAGATATCTCAAAACAGAAGAGCAAGTCTTGTACCAGCAGAAACCCTATATGAGGACACCTGGTCCACATCTAGGATGAGAAGAGTGTACCAACACTACATGGAGGAAAGAATATTATGCGCTGGGGATGGTGCCCAAGTTAATAGGAGATTTATTAACCAGCAAAGTTATGCGGCACTTAGAAGGGAAGGATTGCAGCATATCCATATGGGACTCATAATGGTAAGAGTACAGGCCCTTCATAGAACAAATATTGGCACAAATGCCTTAGTTGTTCTAAGAGATACAAGACTAAGAGATGAGAGGTCAATCCTAGGAACAATGGAAGTTGACCTAACAACAGGATCACAGCTAGTCTACATAGTGCCAGGATTCACCCTAAGTATTCATGACTTCTACAATCACATACAGCTGGCAATACAGACTAGAGGATATGAAGATTGGCGAGGAGAAAGTAATCTTCTACTAACCAGATCTTTGGTTGGAAGATTAACTAATGAAAGCCACACTGGATTCAGATACAACGTCAGAAGTGCAATAGAGTACCTGGCCAGTAATGGAATTATGGCAGTACCTGGAGAAAATAGAGGAATAGAAGAACTTCAAGGACAACAATGGATTCTGCAACCAAGTGCAGATTCTACAACATCAGTCCCACAACAAGTACTCACAAGATCAAGATCTGATAGCTCAATAGCTTTGAGTTTCAGAAACTATCATAGAGAACCTCCAAGAATGTCAACCATAGTAGACACAGATGATGAGGAAGAAATGATAGCAGTGGCACAATCCGAAGAAGTTTGGGACACCTTGGGAGAACCAAGTGGAAAATATGACTATTATGTAAGGTACAGTCCAAGCCCGCATGCACACATCCCACTAGAGGAGATAGTTCCTACAGGATGGGAATCTGATGAAGATGATGATGACGTCACTTACCCCATAATATGCGGAGATCAGGAAGAATCAGATAAGGAGGATGAAGAATTGGAATATCTCCAATATCTTGCAAATTTACCCCGGTTTCCAACAACTGAGTATAAGGATTTATACTCCTTTTCTCAAGAAGAAGGGAACGAAGATATTCTCCAAAATATTGAAGCGCCAACAGGCATTGAAGAAATTACACAGGCCACAGTGGACTATGTAATCGCAGATTTAGAACAAGAAGTCATTGGAGAAGAAGTAGCAGAATCGGTTACTCAATATGTGATGCAAAAACTAGATTCTGACTTAGAAAAAGAAGAACCGGAAATCAGATGGGATGATTCTGAAGATGAAGAAGAAGCCCCACTAAAGGGAACGAAGTTGCTTACAGAAAGAAGTAGCAGAATTTACCCAGAAGAAAAGGCTGGAATTTATCGATGGCCTTACCTCAGATATAACAGTGAAGATGATAGCACAGACCAAGAGGTCATAGCAATGGGGCTCAGTGAAGAAAAAGTTGAAGGTGATTTTGAATACCCAAAGTTGAGGAAACTCAAAGAAAGGGTATATTCAGGAGTAACGGGAGAATCATCCTCAACATACAGGTTACCAAAAGATGCAGTGATGGGACCAGGAAACTATCCCCCTGCAAGACAGAATCAGGATCAGCCAAAAATGCAAGTTGATGAAATAAGATCTACTGTTCAAAGATTCGGAAAAAGGCTTCCTGATGAAAACTGGACGTTACCTCCCGCACAAGCAAGAACAGGAGTAATGCTTACATTACCTAACGACATAGGAATGTACAGTGACGTAATATCTAGATGGGAATCAATCACACTCAATTTGCTCAATGAGAAGACATGGGAAAGTAATAGGAGCAAGGTGGTGTTTACGGAAAACCTTCTAGGAGAAACAGAGAAGAAGATGTGGATACAATGGAGAATGATGTATCCTGAGGATTACGAGGCACTAATCAACGTAGCAGATGATCCCCAGAACATTACCTCTCAGGTAAGAAGGATGATATTACTGGAGGACCCTTTTCAGGGATCCACCGTGGAGCAAGATAAAGCCTATCTCGAATTAGAAAGGCTTACATGCGATAATATGAAGGATGTCTTCGATTATCTAAATGATTACAAGACACTGGCAGCAAAATCCGGAAGGATGTATATAAGTGCAGAATTATCGGAAAAGCTATTCAGAAAGATGCCCCCATTGATTGGAAAGGAACTAGAAAAAGCTTTTGATGAGAAATATCCAGGAGCAAGAGTTGCGGTCATACCACGCATACATTTTGCTTACCAATACTTAGCAGAATTATGTCAAAAGGCAGCATTACAGAGAAGCTTAAAGGATTTATCTTTCTGCAGTAAAATCCCGATGCCAGGATACTACCAAAATCCAAGAAAAAGGTACGGATTAAGGAAGGCAAAGACATATCAAGGAAAACCACATAGTTCTCATGTCCGAGTATTCAAAACCAAGAATAAGGACAGAAACATAAGGTGCAAATGCTATATATGTGGGGAGCCAAATCACTTTGCCAGGGATTGTCCAAAGGAAAGAGCAAACGTAGCAAGGGCAACTATAGTGGAACAACTAAATATTCCAGATGACTGGGATATAATGTCAGTTGATATGAATGAACCAGATAGTGATGCAATATGCTCTATCTCGGAAGGAGAAGGATTGGAGGTAAGCAATGAAGTAAGGAAAGCATTAATGGATATACCAGGAGAGGAAGGAATTTTCATGATGCAGGCAGTAGCAACCCAACCTTCATGGAGGCATAAGGTAAAATTACCCCCACAGCAAGAAGAATGCAAGCATGAATGGGAAGAGAATCAAGCGATTACTGGAGAAGTAGTAACTGCATGTACGATATGCAAACTCCCAACAAATGAGCGAATGAGAATTCACTGTTCATCATGCGAAGTTACGGCTTGCCCTATGTGTGCGAGGCATCAATTTAATAAAGAAGTCAGCCCTAAACCCCCTGGCCATATAATGCCGCACAGCATGGATCAGTTGGTCCAAGAGCTACTAAAATACATTACGTATTTGTTAGCAGAGAATGGTCGACTACAACAGAACCTTGATCAAAGAATGATGGAAGACCTGGTCGACTTAAAGCAAAAAGGACAGATGAGCTCGTCCAATGAAAGGATTCCTTATGCAAATGAACTTGCAGTAGAAGAAGAAAGCTTCTTGGTAATAATGGAAGAAGCAATGGTAAAGAATGCAGGAACAGAAAAATTGGTGGCACCAAGAACAATAATCAATAAATTGTTCAACTGTATGGTATCTTTTGATATCCCAGGAGCTCCAGCGTTTGATGTTCGAGCAATTATAGATACAGGAGCATCAGTATGCTGTGTAGACAGTAATGCCATCCCAAAAGAAGCTGTTGAAGGCCTTAATTACAACGTGGTGATAACAGGCATCAACTCGCGACAGGAAACCAGGCTGAAAATGAAAGATGGAGATATGAAGATTGGGGAAAACAAATTCAGAATCCCCTTTACCTACAGCATGGATATGCAGCTAAAGGATGGTATCCAAATGATCATTGGTTGCAACTTCATAAGATCGATGAAAGGAGGAGTCAGGATTGAAGGAAACACAGTAACCTTCTACAAAAATCTGACTACAATAAACACACAACCAGAAGTAAGCTTCACAACAAAAGCAATCCAAGAACTCGACATGGATTATGAGGAATTTCAGACAATTCAGGAAGCTATATACTTCAATATGGGGACAGGAAGTCCGAACTTCAAGAAAAGGTTTAATCCTTTATTGGAAAGGCTTCAGCAAATGGGATACATAGGAGAAGATCCTCTGAGGCACTGGCAGAATAATCAGGTTCAATGTCATTTAGAAATCATAAACCCTGATGTTTTTATACAGGATAAACCTCTGAAGCATGTTACACCAGCAATGGAGCAGACATTCAAAAAACACATAGATGCACTACTAGAGCTAGGTGTAATAAGAAAAAGCAATAGCAGGCACAGAACAATGGCCATGATTGTCAGCTCAGGAACAACGATTGATCCAAAAACAGGGAGAGAAGTGAAAGGAAAAGAAAGAATGGTCTTTAATTACAGGACCTTGAATGACAACACCCATAAGGATCAATACAGCCTCCCAGGAATTAATACTATTATCAAAAGAATTGGTAATAGTCAAATCTACTCAAAGTTTGATCTGAAAAGTGGATTTCACCAGGTAGCAATGACTGAAGAAAGCATCCCCTGGACAGCCTTCATAGTTCCAGGAGGACTATATGAGTGGCTGGTAATGCCCTTTGGATTGAAAAATGCACCAGCAGTATTCCAAAGAAAGATGGATCATTGCTTCAAAGGCACTGAAGAATTCATATCAGTATATATTGATGATATACTGGTTTTCTCAAAGAATGAAGAAGAACATGCTAAGCATTTATCAAAAATGCTTCAGATTTGTGAAAAGCATGGATTAATCTTATCACCAACAAAGATGAAGATAGCGGTCAACGAAGTTGAATTCCTAGGCGCTATAATTGGAAAGAAGAAGATTAAACTGCAACCTCACATAATCAAGAGGATCATCGCTGTCACAGATGATCAGCTAAAGGAAAAGAAGGGACTAAGGTCATGGCTGGGCGTGCTAAATTACGCACGAAGTTATATTCCAAACTTAGGAAGAACATTGGGACCTCTTTATACAAAAACCAGCCCCCATGGTGACAAACGCATGAAAGAATCTGACTGGAAGCTAGTCAGACAAGTCCAGGAACAAGTAAAAAACCTCCCAGACCTGGATATTGCACCAGAAGAATGCCATATCATCTTAGAAACCGATGGATGTATGGAAGGATGGGGAGGAGTGTGCAAGTGGAAGCCAAAGAAGAAAGATCCAAGGAGCACTGAGAGAGTTTGCGCATACGCAAGTGGAAAATTTCCAGTTATAAAATCAACAATTGATGCAGAGATATATGCCTGCATGGAGACCATGGAAGCTCTAAAGATCCATTACTTAGACAAGAAAGAAATCACCCTCAGAACTGATTGCCAAGCAATAATTTCTTTCTACAACAAGTCTAGTAATAACAAACCCTCAAGAGTCAGGTGGATGGGATTCACTGACTATATCACAGGATCAGGCGTAAAAATTGAGTTCGAACACATTGATGGGAAGAATAATGTTCTAGCTGATTATTTGTCCAGACTAACTATGTTTCTTTGTGCAGATAATACTGAAGAATGTCAGGTGGACCAAGTTACGAAACAGAATTTGATTATTCTAGAAGAGACGCTCCAGGAGGCTCAAGACCTAACTGGAATCCAGGATTCGCCGACCCATTTAGAAGAACTCCATCAGACGATCCAAGCATTGTTCAAAGCCCAGTTGTCATGGCCCATAAAGAAGACCTTATTCAATCACTCAGAAGGCCCATCTCAATCGACAGGACTTACAACATGCAAATTCAAGCAGCCCAAGAAGAACAAAAGGCAGCCCAACAGGCCTCAAAAGCCTTGGCCCAGTGGTACCAAATACTAATCCAGAAGGAACAGTTCAGTTGGTATAAATCAGGAAGTTCAAACCCAGGAATTAAGGAAATATTACCTACCCGAACAGATCACGTGAACAGGTTAAGTTTTATCCTTGACCAGGTTGAAATTCTGAAAAACCAAACCAAGGACTGGTAAAATCTAGAAGCAATACGTGTGCGGTCAGCAATAAAAGATGGAAAGGAGCCGTCCATCAGGCTTTGTCGGCTCAAACGTCAAAAGAGCTATCCTACTTTTTCAAAAAGATAAGATAGCATCTTTAAAAGTTGTTTGTTTTATTAAGAGTCAGCAGATTTGTTAAATCTGCTTTTTGTAAAGATAGTGGGTGGGTGGCTACTTTATATCCCACTAAGTGTGTCTTTATGTCTTTTAGTATGACTCATACGCGTTATTACTTTAACGTGTAGATAAGGAATCTTGATTATTGTGACGATGAGGCCCCATGAGCACTCGGCAATAATTCAGAAATTCCCTTATAAATAGCTTGTAATCTCATAGATTGCAGAGTACACGGAAATCATCCGAAACTCTACTTTCTAAGCTTTTATCTATTCTAGCAATATATTCAAGGTACTATTTTCTATAGCCTTTGTTTTATATAGCCTTTGTTTTAGTGTAATACTTGTACAAAGCCTATCGTTGTGGGTGGCTACTTTATATCCCACTAAGTGTGTCTTTATGTCTTTTAGTATGACTCATACGCGTTATTACTTTAACGTGTAGATAAGGAATCTTGATTATTGTGACGATGAGGCCCCATGAGCACTCGGCAATAATTCAGAAATTCCCTTATAAATAGCTTGTAATCTCATAGATTGCAGAGTACACGGAAATCATCCGAAACTCTACTTTCTAAGCTTTTATCTATTCTAGCAATATATTCAAGGTACTATTTTCTATAGCCTTTGTTTTATATAGCCTTTGTTTTAGTGTAATACTTGTACAAAGCCTATCGTTCCGCCCCCCCCTGGTATCAGAGCTTGTATGACAAACAGTAACTAAAACCCCCTATAGGTTTAGAGAAAGATATTGAAACCCAGAAAACACCCCCACTATTCCCAATAGAACACATAAAATCCGGTGGAAGTAAAGGTCAGACCTGTAGTAGAGCAGCAGGAGGCGTAAGTCTTGAAGAAGGATAGACTGAGGTAAACCTAGTTTATGTCAGAAAACTGGGAAAGGTCATCACAAAGGTGGTACGAACCAACAATCAATATCGAGTATCTAAGCCTAGCCAATAAACCCAAAGTTACAAAGCATCAAATAACCAACAGCCTACTAGCTATCCAGTTAATAGAGTTTGAACGGCAAGTTTTAGAGGAGAAGCAAGAAGTTTCAAGCCAGACCCTAAAGGTTTTCATAAGCTTCATGAGCAGCTGGACACAAACAGCTGAAAGTTCAGAATACAGAGACGCTCTAAAGGCAACAGAAAGTCTTGAATCACCATCACAAGGATTTGTAAAGCCCACACAGATCCAGAAAACAGGAGGGCCAGCTTCGTTAAGCTCGGCAATTATCAAACAAAATAACACAATTATCCAACTCCTGGTAAAAACCAACGAGCATCTGGAGGACTGCTCTCAGAATATAAGACTCCTAAGAGCCAGCCTTAGTAAGGGAAAGGAGGTCCCTGCTAACTTTGAAGGAGCCTTGAAAGATTTAACGGAAAGACTGGACAAAGTCTCTCTAGGAGAACCAGTGATACCAAAAAGAAAGAAAGGACCCTTTCACGTATTTCAAGATCCTTTGGAAATTCTCAAGCAAGAGATTAAAAAGTCAGAGAAATGATGCCTAGACCAAGCATCACTGAGACCATTCAAGAAGGATCCCCTACACAACAGGATCAAATACGGAGTTACAGAAATACTGCAAGGATGCGGTACGAAGTCCAAAGAAGAATGCCACAAGCATGGAGAAATGGCTACAGGCGATCTCTGGAAAGACAATTAAATCCGGAGGACGAGCTGCAGATATCTCAAAACAGAAGAGCAAGTCTTGTACCAGCAGAAACCCTATATGAGGACACCTGGTCCACATCTAGGATGAGAAGAGTGTACCAACACTACATGGAGGAAAGAATATTATGCGCTGGGGATGGTGCCCAAGTTAATAGGAGATTTATTAACCAGCAAAGTTATGCGGCACTTAGAAGGGAAGGATTGCAGCATATCCATATGGGACTCATAATGGTAAGAGTACAGGCCCTTCATAGAACAAATATTGGCACAAATGCCTTAGTTGTTCTAAGAGATACAAGACTAAGAGATGAGAGGTCAATCCTAGGAACAATGGAAGTTGACCTAACAACAGGATCACAGCTAGTCTACATAGTGCCAGGATTCACCCTAAGTATTCATGACTTCTACAATCACATACAGCTGGCAATACAGACTAGAGGATATGAAGATTGGCGAGGAGAAAGTAATCTTCTACTAACCAGATCTTTGGTTGGAAGATTAACTAATGAAAGCCACACTGGATTCAGATACAACGTCAGAAGTGCAATAGAGTACCTGGCCAGTAATGGAATTATGGCAGTACCTGGAGAAAATAGAGGAATAGAAGAACTTCAAGGACAACAATGGATTCTGCAACCAAGTGCAGATTCTACAACATCAGTCCCACAACAAGTACTCACAAGATCAAGATCTGATAGCTCAATAGCTTTGAGTTTCAGAAACTATCATAGAGAACCTCCAAGAATGTCAACCATAGTAGACACAGATGATGAGGAAGAAATGATAGCAGTGGCACAATCCGAAGAAGTTTGGGACACCTTGGGAGAACCAAGTGGAAAATATGACTATTATGTAAGGTACAGTCCAAGCCCGCATGCACACATCCCACTAGAGGAGATAGTTCCTACAGGATGGGAATCTGATGAAGATGATGATGACGTCACTTACCCCATAATATGCGGAGATCAGGAAGAATCAGATAAGGAGGATGAAGAATTGGAATATCTCCAATATCTTGCAAATTTACCCCGGTTTCCAACAACTGAGTATAAGGATTTATACTCCTTTTCTCAAGAAGAAGGGAACGAAGATATTCTCCAAAATATTGAAGCGCCAACAGGCATTGAAGAAATTACACAGGCCACAGTGGACTATGTAATCGCAGATTTAGAACAAGAAGTCATTGGAGAAGAAGTAGCAGAATCGGTTACTCAATATGTGATGCAAAAACTAGATTCTGACTTAGAAAAAGAAGAACCGGAAATCAGATGGGATGATTCTGAAGATGAAGAAGAAGCCCCACTAAAGGGAACGAAGTTGCTTACAGAAAGAAGTAGCAGAATTTACCCAGAAGAAAAGGCTGGAATTTATCGATGGCCTTACCTCAGATATAACAGTGAAGATGATAGCACAGACCAAGAGGTCATAGCAATGGGGCTCAGTGAAGAAAAAGTTGAAGGTGATTTTGAATACCCAAAGTTGAGGAAACTCAAAGAAAGGGTATATTCAGGAGTAACGGGAGAATCATCCTCAACATACAGGTTACCAAAAGATGCAGTGATGGGACCAGGAAACTATCCCCCTGCAAGACAGAATCAGGATCAGCCAAAAATGCAAGTTGATGAAATAAGATCTACTGTTCAAAGATTCGGAAAAAGGCTTCCTGATGAAAACTGGACGTTACCTCCCGCACAAGCAAGAACAGGAGTAATGCTTACATTACCTAACGACATAGGAATGTACAGTGACGTAATATCTAGATGGGAATCAATCACACTCAATTTGCTCAATGAGAAGACATGGGAAAGTAATAGGAGCAAGGTGGTGTTTACGGAAAACCTTCTAGGAGAAACAGAGAAGAAGATGTGGATACAATGGAGAATGATGTATCCTGAGGATTACGAGGCACTAATCAACGTAGCAGATGATCCCCAGAACATTACCTCTCAGGTAAGAAGGATGATATTACTGGAGGACCCTTTTCAGGGATCCACCGTGGAGCAAGATAAAGCCTATCTCGAATTAGAAAGGCTTACATGCGATAATATGAAGGATGTCTTCGATTATCTAAATGATTACAAGACACTGGCAGCAAAATCCGGAAGGATGTATATAAGTGCAGAATTATCGGAAAAGCTATTCAGAAAGATGCCCCCATTGATTGGAAAGGAACTAGAAAAAGCTTTTGATGAGAAATATCCAGGAGCAAGAGTTGCGGTCATACCACGCATACATTTTGCTTACCAATACTTAGCAGAATTATGTCAAAAGGCAGCATTACAGAGAAGCTTAAAGGATTTATCTTTCTGCAGTAAAATCCCGATGCCAGGATACTACCAAAATCCAAGAAAAAGGTACGGATTAAGGAAGGCAAAGACATATCAAGGAAAACCACATAGTTCTCATGTCCGAGTATTCAAAACCAAGAATAAGGACAGAAACATAAGGTGCAAATGCTATATATGTGGGGAGCCAAATCACTTTGCCAGGGATTGTCCAAAGGAAAGAGCAAACGTAGCAAGGGCAACTATAGTGGAACAACTAAATATTCCAGATGACTGGGATATAATGTCAGTTGATATGAATGAACCAGATAGTGATGCAATATGCTCTATCTCGGAAGGAGAAGGATTGGAGGTAAGCAATGAAGTAAGGAAAGCATTAATGGATATACCAGGAGAGGAAGGAATTTTCATGATGCAGGCAGTAGCAACCCAACCTTCATGGAGGCATAAGGTAAAATTACCCCCACAGCAAGAAGAATGCAAGCATGAATGGGAAGAGAATCAAGCGATTACTGGAGAAGTAGTAACTGCATGTACGATATGCAAACTCCCAACAAATGAGCGAATGAGAATTCACTGTTCATCATGCGAAGTTACGGCTTGCCCTATGTGTGCGAGGCATCAATTTAATAAAGAAGTCAGCCCTAAACCCCCTGGCCATATAATGCCGCACAGCATGGATCAGTTGGTCCAAGAGCTACTAAAATACATTACGTATTTGTTAGCAGAGAATGGTCGACTACAACAGAACCTTGATCAAAGAATGATGGAAGACCTGGTCGACTTAAAGCAAAAAGGACAGATGAGCTCGTCCAATGAAAGGATTCCTTATGCAAATGAACTTGCAGTAGAAGAAGAAAGCTTCTTGGTAATAATGGAAGAAGCAATGGTAAAGAATGCAGGAACAGAAAAATTGGTGGCACCAAGAACAATAATCAATAAATTGTTCAACTGTATGGTATCTTTTGATATCCCAGGAGCTCCAGCGTTTGATGTTCGAGCAATTATAGATACAGGAGCATCAGTATGCTGTGTAGACAGTAATGCCATCCCAAAAGAAGCTGTTGAAGGCCTTAATTACAACGTGGTGATAACAGGCATCAACTCGCGACAGGAAACCAGGCTGAAAATGAAAGATGGAGATATGAAGATTGGGGAAAACAAATTCAGAATCCCCTTTACCTACAGCATGGATATGCAGCTAAAGGATGGTATCCAAATGATCATTGGTTGCAACTTCATAAGATCGATGAAAGGAGGAGTCAGGATTGAAGGAAACACAGTAACCTTCTACAAAAATCTGACTACAATAAACACACAACCAGAAGTAAGCTTCACAACAAAAGCAATCCAAGAACTCGACATGGATTATGAGGAATTTCAGACAATTCAGGAAGCTATATACTTCAATATGGGGACAGGAAGTCCGAACTTCAAGAAAAGGTTTAATCCTTTATTGGAAAGGCTTCAGCAAATGGGATACATAGGAGAAGATCCTCTGAGGCACTGGCAGAATAATCAGGTTCAATGTCATTTAGAAATCATAAACCCTGATGTTTTTATACAGGATAAACCTCTGAAGCATGTTACACCAGCAATGGAGCAGACATTCAAAAAACACATAGATGCACTACTAGAGCTAGGTGTAATAAGAAAAAGCAATAGCAGGCACAGAACAATGGCCATGATTGTCAGCTCAGGAACAACGATTGATCCAAAAACAGGGAGAGAAGTGAAAGGAAAAGAAAGAATGGTCTTTAATTACAGGACCTTGAATGACAACACCCATAAGGATCAATACAGCCTCCCAGGAATTAATACTATTATCAAAAGAATTGGTAATAGTCAAATCTACTCAAAGTTTGATCTGAAAAGTGGATTTCACCAGGTAGCAATGACTGAAGAAAGCATCCCCTGGACAGCCTTCATAGTTCCAGGAGGACTATATGAGTGGCTGGTAATGCCCTTTGGATTGAAAAATGCACCAGCAGTATTCCAAAGAAAGATGGATCATTGCTTCAAAGGCACTGAAGAATTCATATCAGTATATATTGATGATATACTGGTTTTCTCAAAGAATGAAGAAGAACATGCTAAGCATTTATCAAAAATGCTTCAGATTTGTGAAAAGCATGGATTAATCTTATCACCAACAAAGATGAAGATAGCGGTCAACGAAGTTGAATTCCTAGGCGCTATAATTGGAAAGAAGAAGATTAAACTGCAACCTCACATAATCAAGAGGATCATCGCTGTCACAGATGATCAGCTAAAGGAAAAGAAGGGACTAAGGTCATGGCTGGGCGTGCTAAATTACGCACGAAGTTATATTCCAAACTTAGGAAGAACATTGGGACCTCTTTATACAAAAACCAGCCCCCATGGTGACAAACGCATGAAAGAATCTGACTGGAAGCTAGTCAGACAAGTCCAGGAACAAGTAAAAAACCTCCCAGACCTGGATATTGCACCAGAAGAATGCCATATCATCTTAGAAACCGATGGATGTATGGAAGGATGGGGAGGAGTGTGCAAGTGGAAGCCAAAGAAGAAAGATCCAAGGAGCACTGAGAGAGTTTGCGCATACGCAAGTGGAAAATTTCCAGTTATAAAATCAACAATTGATGCAGAGATATATGCCTGCATGGAGACCATGGAAGCTCTAAAGATCCATTACTTAGACAAGAAAGAAATCACCCTCAGAACTGATTGCCAAGCAATAATTTCTTTCTACAACAAGTCTAGTAATAACAAACCCTCAAGAGTCAGGTGGATGGGATTCACTGACTATATCACAGGATCAGGCGTAAAAATTGAGTTCGAACACATTGATGGGAAGAATAATGTTCTAGCTGATTATTTGTCCAGACTAACTATGTTTCTTTGTGCAGATAATACTGAAGAATGTCAGGTGGACCAAGTTACGAAACAGAATTTGATTATTCTAGAAGAGACGCTCCAGGAGGCTCAAGACCTAACTGGAATCCAGGATTCGCCGACCCATTTAGAAGAACTCCATCAGACGATCCAAGCATTGTTCAAAGCCCAGTTGTCATGGCCCATAAAGAAGACCTTATTCAATCACTCAGAAGGCCCATCTCAATCGACAGGACTTACAACATGCAAATTCAAGCAGCCCAAGAAGAACAAAAGGCAGCCCAACAGGCCTCAAAAGCCTTGGCCCAGTGGTACCAAATACTAATCCAGAAGGAACAGTTCAGTTGGTATAAATCAGGAAGTTCAAACCCAGGAATTAAGGAAATATTACCTACCCGAACAGATCACGTGAACAGGTTAAGTTTTATCCTTGACCAGGTTGAAATTCTGAAAAACCAAACCAAGGACTGGTAAAATCTAGAAGCAATACGTGTGCGGTCAGCAATAAAAGATGGAAAGGAGCCGTCCATCAGGCTTTGTCGGCTCAAACGTCAAAAGAGCTATCCTACTTTTTCAAAAAGATAAGATAGCATCTTTAAAAGTTGTTTGTTTTATTAAGAGTCAGCAGATTTGTTAAATCTGCTTTTTGTAAAGATAGTGGGTGGGTGGCTACTTTATATCCCACTAAGTGTGTCTTTATGTCTTTTAGTATGACTCATACGCGTTATTACTTTAACGTGTAGATAAGGAATCTTGATTATTGTGACGATGAGGCCCCATGAGCACTCGGCAATAATTCAGAAATTCCCTTATAAATAGCTTGTAATCTCATAGATTGCAGAGTACACGGAAATCATCCGAAACTCTACTTTCTAAGCTTTTATCTATTCTAGCAATATATTCAAGGTACTATTTTCTATAGCCTTTGTTTTATATAGCCTTTGTTTTAGTGTAATACTTGTACAAAGCCTATCGTTCCGCCCCCCTTATTTTTCTTAACAAATGCAATTACTAAAAATATTAAAATATAAATAATCAAATACCTATATATAACCAATTACCTTTTCAGCTAAAACACATTATACATTTTTTCTAACATAGTCCCTCATTTTCTAAATATATCACGAGAAATTGTTTTTTTCAATTTATTTTTTCTATTTTTCTCACTAAAATCCATTCTTTTTCTAAAAATATCACGGACAAACCCTTTACTTATTTATTTTAAAACATATTTAAATAATTTAAATTATTAAATTTTAAAACCTCATTTTCCAAAAATATCACGGACATTTACCTTTTTAAAACTAAATATATGTTACATTTTTTATTTTTCCATACTAAACCCCTCCCTTTTCTAAAAATATAACGAGCAAACCCTTACTTATTTATTTTAAAATCTGTTTTAATGTTTTTAATTAATTAAAAGTGTTTAGCTATTTTAACATGCCTACTTATTTTTTTAACAAATACAATTAAAAAATAATAATAAAATAATGAAACAACAATTAACAGCCCGTGCATCGCACGTGTTTTAAGCTGGTATGATTAATTTATAATTAGTTTAATGTTCCAAGTCAGACCTCGTTTATAAGTTTATATTAGATTAATTATAAATGAATTATTTGGTGTTCTACTTGATAATGATAAATTATGTGTTTTAAATTTGGAGGCTGACTTAGCGTGAAACTTTATGAATAATTATTTTGTTTGGCTTGACTTATAGTATATTTTAGGATTTGTTCGTGCAATTATTTTCGGTGATTAGTGTCGACTTTGAGGTAAGTATTTTTTGGCTTACTTTTATTTTCGGAAAAAATATTTTGATTCTGATTTGAATTTCGTATAAGATATAAGAATATTGTTTTGAACTGTATAAGATATAAGAATTGAGAATCTTTTGAATCTCTCAGTCTCTACATTTTGAACCCGTTCGTAATTTACGCTATAGTTCCGGAACTAACCTTAGACACCTTTAGGAGGCGCACAAGTGTGCAACTTTGGATACCTATTAAGGGCGCGTAATTATTGAATTTTTGATGCCGGTCACCGACAAAGTGTGGCGTATAAGAATAAGAATAAAATCCTGACTACCGGGAAAGTGTGGCCGTAGAGTAAGACTGTGTTATTTATAAGAATTTCGTTTCTGTTTTAATTATGTTTCTGTTCTGGATTTTAAAAATATAAACTTTGGGTTGGACTTGTTTTCGCAAATGTTTTGCAATTTATTATTGTTTTGAGAAAATCTGTTTTGCTAAAATACCCACTGATTTCCGAGAATATCTTTAAGTCAATTTGTTACTTGCTGAGCTGTGTAGCTCACTCTTTTCTAATATTTCAGGTTCATATGTTATGGAAGCATTTGAGAATAACGATGTGAATTTCGTGTTACGTGATTTGATGTAATTGGACAATATTTATCGTGTTAGTAGAATAAATTTTGTTAAGTGCAAGGTTATAATTATTGAATTTTTGGAACTGCGTCTCAGATTTTATGTTTTTGAATTATTTAAGTTAGACCATTGCTTTGACTTTTGTGACTTTCGTTAATTATTGAATAAAGAAATTGTTTTATCTAAGTTTTGTATTTAGATTAATAGTCTGAAAACTCGGACTGTTACAATAAACTATAAAAAAAATAATATTTATTGTTTCTAATTATATGTTGTTTAATTTAGATAGTCTAATTTTACATGTTAGTTTGTAGTTTAATGTTTTAAAAATTACAAATGACAATACATGGACAACACCTAATTTAGTATTTATATAGTTTTTTTCATTTTATATTTTTATGATAAAGAGACTTAAGCTATGATGCAATAATTTTGATTGATAAATATTTTTCCTGTATAAAATAGAAAAAATAATATGTTTATAATTATTTTTATGATATAAGAGCAAAATTCTGCTCTTATATAAGTGCAATATTTTTCATGTCCCTAAAAATTAAAAACAAATTGAGTGTAATGTTTTTTTTCAGTGCCAATTTAACTACATAATTAACTTATTTTTTCTCAAAAACCAATTTAATTTATTGTTAAAATTAACGGGTTAATTATCTGGTTGGTTGAAATGAACCTAAAGTATCAAGTTGGTCACTAAACTGATCATTAAAGTTGACTACAAGTACATTCCGTTAAATAACTCAATTTTTTTAGACTAAAAATGATAATATATTAAAAAAAAATTGAAATGACATCAATATGGTAGGGTAAAATATTTATTTCAGACCATAAAATCAAAAAAATCAGCATGAATATTAGTATTTTTTGTCCAGAAAAAAGTAAGTTAGATAACAAAATGTACCTATAACTGACTTTAATAACCTACCGACCGTTTTCAGTTTAGTGACCGGCTTGATACTTTTAAGTCCTCTTGAGTGACCAACTTGATAATTAAGCTAAAATTAACAGGAAAAAAGGACACATAATATCTGTGGTGGAAGTCCCCGCAGTAGAAACCCCCCACCAAATCCATCACACAACCTGTTAAACCAGCATTTTATTATCCTCTCCTCTATACACAGACATATACATACAACCCCATCTGTATCTATCCATGGCGGCAACAACCGTGCCCAGAACAACCGCTTTGTATGCTCCTCACCCCTCAATAAAACCCCTCTTTAAAAACTCACTCATAAGTCTCCCTTTAGCAAAACAATCATACCCTAAATTTCATTGCAGCAGCATAAGTTTCGCTCCTACTCAATTCTCTCATAAGATACTAAAACGCCACCGTTTTGGTGTGTGTTTTGCTTCTTCTGGTGAAACTACTGAGACCCAAGAAGTGGAAGAGGAGATTCAAGATTCTCAGGTTGAGGTTAGTATTTACATTTGTAGCATACCCTTTAATTATTTTTATAAAATAGTTGTGTGTGCATAGGATTTTTTAGGGTTCTTGAATTTTTTGTTGTGGGTAGATAGGATTAGAGCTTTGAAAGTGATTTGATTTGGAGGGGGTGTTTTGTTTTTGGTTCTTGGATGATAAAAATCTTAACTTTTTATGTTTTGTTGTTGAATTAAAAATCTTGACTTTGCGTATATTTATATGTAATTATGTTTTTATGGTTGATGGTTTTTATAGGATCATAAGAATTAGGTTTATGGTTAGTGGATTTGCTTCATATGTGGATGGGGAGATATTATTTTAGGTGAATCAAATTCTGTTAGTTTTCGATATGTGTTTTAGTGTGTGTTTACGTTGGATATTATATAGGTATGTATGTAGTATGAATTGTAGAAAGATACTGGAATCTTTGTGTGTAATGATACAATGGCACTGCTTTACCTGACATGATAATATTTAGGAAGCACTAGATATGTTAATGGTGGCCTGGTGGGCGGTATGAATTATGTGGTGTTGACCTTTTTGTAAGAAAAACAAATATTTGTTTACATTCTAGGAGGAGTAACATACTTTTGCTCGAGGTTTCAGGGTTTATATTTCGTTGTCACTGGATTGATGCTGTGTTAGCCAATGATAGGCTATTCTAAAAGATGTTTTCCGTGGGAGGGTTTGCCATTGATGTAGGACTATACATAATAAGAGAACAAGTATAATTTACCTTTAGTTGAATATATTATTGGTTTGTTAAATTACAGATTAAACTAGGAATCGTCTCTGATATATGTCACCGGGTCTTAAAGCACTTAGCTACATTCCCAATTGTCGAATCATTATATTCACTCTACATAGCATTACTTCATGCTGAACTTGCAATGTTGACTGTTCCCATCCATGAAATTCTCTTATAAAGTTCTCATGCTGGAGGAATTTGTTGATATACGCAAAGAATTTAGAAGATATATGCAAAGTTCTAGTTATTATATAGCAGCAAGTCTGTTGGCAATCTTAATTGCTGTATCTCTAATTAGTACTATTGATTGTAGAGTTTGAGGATTGCCTAGCGTTACAGCCTCTTTACATATATATATGCTTCTATTTTGTGTGCCCTGGATTGAAATTGGAGAAACTTTTTTATTCATTTTAAAGTTTAAGAACAGTATAGCTTTCTCATTAATTTTCTTAAAATACTTACTGAGCTTCAATCTGTTCTATACCTATATTTAATAGGATAACACAGACAGTACTGATGTGGAAGATGGCGAAACTGCAACTGAGGACGAGTTTACTGATGCAGAAGAACCAGTTTCAGCCATCTTAGCTTCACTTCAGTCTTACAAAGAGGCTGTAGCAAACAATGATGAGCCTAAAATTGCTGAGATAGAAGCTCTTTTGAAATCTATTGAAGATGAAAAAGACGCTCTAGAAAGCAAAGTGGCTACTTTGTCCGCAGAAATGTCATATGAGAGAGACCGAGTTCTTCGGATCAGTGCAGACTTTGAAAACTTTCGGAAAAGAACTGAAAGAGAACGACTGTCACTTGTAACAAATGCAAAAGGGGAAGTCGTGGAAAGTCTTTTGCCTGTTCTAGACAATTTTGAA
Source organism: Heracleum sosnowskyi (assembly GCA_030848705.1). Classification (NCBI taxonomy): domain Eukaryota; kingdom Viridiplantae; phylum Streptophyta; class Magnoliopsida; order Apiales; family Apiaceae; genus Heracleum; species Heracleum sosnowskyi. The sequence goes on along the minus strand of CM061235.1, from coordinate 139,815,669 downwards.
AGAGCCAACACTCAGATCAAGGTAGAGACAGAGGGCGAGGAGAAAATTAACAACAGCTACCAGAGCATATCAAAGCAATTTGCGGAGGTTCTAGGGTCTCTTGGTGTTGTGCCTGTTGAGACTACTGGGAACCCCTTCGATCCCATGGTAAGCTGAGTTATTCTACGCTGTACTTAAGTTTCTTTTAGTCAGATGTACATGCCTTTTATCTCTATTACAAACTGCGTGACGGTCAAGTGTCTATCTTCTATCCGCTAGGTTACAGTTTCAAACCTCTGAAAACAACTTCTTTATAGTGTAGGATCCTGGTGATGCGGAAGCCTTGTGCACCGAGTACAGTACACCTTAGGCATGCATTTTAGTAAAATATCATTAGATGTGCACCAACTTTCTGAAGAAAAAAATCGGCGATTTGATTGTTATCCGTTTACTGTTCATTATTTGTCTATTTAGTTATTAGCTTGATGCATGCAGCTCCTGAGTTGGCTCCAATGCTTAATGAACTATTTCAAAATGCTTAATAGAGTTAAATGAGGTTCTGAGAAGACCTGTTACACATTTGTGTAAGTTTTTGTCTTGAGAGGTCGAGCCAACTCACGTGAGCAGTACTTACATCTACATCTTGATGACCTAAGCTTGTTATTGTAGTCTCTTGCTTCATGATGGAATGGTTCTTCTTTTTACTCCAATTTTGTCTAGTTTCATGGAGTGGTGCACGTCGCCATTGTGAGCAAGATGTTTGCATAACATATCTCTATTTTGGTGCACTTTGGAATGATACTGAGTGTCTGGTTGTCCCAAGTTGAATTTCCAGAATTGCTTTATTTATTCATCTATTGTTCATACAACATTACGTGACAATTTATTTTTTTTGGTTTGTAAAGTTGCATGAAGCCATTATGCGTGAAGATTCTGATGATTTTGAAGAAGGCATTATACTTCAAGAATTCCGCAAGGGGTTCTTACTTGGTGACCGACTCTTACGTCCATCAATGGTTAAGGTATCGGCCGGTCCAGGGCCTGCAAAATCTGAATCAGTGCAACCATCGGAGGAATCAGAGGATGTGATTGAACCCAAAGAAGAAGACAGCTCAGGACCAGCACCCACCGACTCCGAGGATTAGTAGCAATCACAACTGCATTTTTGTACAAGTAGATGTTATTATACTCGATCTTTATCTTGCTTGGATTTGATTATATTCTGCCGTGAGCCAACAAATCATGTCAGAAGGAATAGAAGTTAAAGAGTTTGAATTGGGAAGCACATCTCAGAGCTATTTGGTACTCCCAAGGGATGTAGGTAATGCCGTAATGGTAGCTTTTCAACATTCTTCAAGTTGTGTGAAGCAAAATGGGAGAATTCCAATTGCAACATCGGGTTCTTTGACCACATCACTATTTTATATACACAAGCACATTGATGTTTTAATCAGAACATAAATTGTATCGAGTACCTTATTAGCAGAGTAATATATTGTGCGTGCATCCGTGGTTGGTTTGTTGGGTGTTCTTTTTTTTGGGGGGGGAGGGGGGGGGGGGGGGGGTGTTTGACACTTTAGAGCTTGGACTAAAATCTTATAAAGCCAAAACTATTTACTGTAATTACATGAAGAGGGATCTTCAGTCGTCTATAGGGTGCTAAGATATATAGGTCTAGGATTCAATTTTACAGCAGAGCAGTGGTTTATGTTCAAGTCTCAAGGTTTGCGTTCAACAAGTGTGGATTTTATACATTGAAATTTGGTGTCTTAAAATTAGTTAATAGCCTATAATTCGTGCACGGGTTTTGATATCAAAGGAGATTGAAAAATGACAAATTAAAAAAATTAAAGGAAATGAAAAATATTAAATACAGTATAAAAATAAATGTGATAAATTATAAAATGAGAAACTTAAATAATAATTGAAACATAGAAAAAAAAAATACAAGTGAGGCCGAGTAAGATAAATAGAGCATTATTAATATTATTTTATTAATCATTAAAATAGTATTAATAATAAGGATAAATAGAAATGCTAACATGTTTTAATTAAAAAAAGTAGTTGTCCATGATATTTTTAGAAGTGTTTTTAATTATATTAATTGTAATTGTTAAAAAAATACGTTGTCATGTTAAAATAAGTAAGTTTTTTTAAATAATTAAAAGCATTAAAATAGGTTTTAAAATAAATAAGTAAGGTTGCACCTGATATTTTTGGAAACAAAAAGATTTTAGTGAGAACAAATATAAAATGTAATATGTTTTAATTTTTGAAAAAAAGAGATTTTAGTGAGAACAAATATAAAGGTAATTGTCTGTGATATATTTGGAAAAGGAGTAGATTTTGTTAGAATTTTTTTTTTAATTATAAAAGGCAAATAAAAAGGACAAATAGAAAAGATAACCTATTTTAATTATATAAAAAAAGTAACTGTCCGTGATATTTTTAGAAGTATTTTAATTATATTAATTGTATTTGTTAAAAAAATACGCCGTCATGTTAAAATAGGTAAGCATTTTTAAATAATTAAAAGCATTAAAATAGGTTTTGAAATAAATAAGTAAGGGTTACAGTTGATATTTTTGGGATTTTTTTTTAAAAAGAACAGATATAAAAGGTAATATGTTTTAATTTAAAGGTAATTGACGGTGATATTTTTTGAAAAAGAATAAATTTTGTTAGAAAAAAGTATTGTAATAATAAAAAATAATCAATTAATTACTATTTTTATATTATTTTATTATTTATCAAATAAAATAAATGACCGAAAATCTATTATTATAAGTAAACTTTATGGTGCCCAAACACCCTCATAACTGTGTAACGAAAGAGAAGATTAGGGAAATCAGCCCCCATTTAATCCAAAATCTTGACGGAATGAAACTTTCTTCTTTTTCTTTTTTTGTCAGGACGGAATGAAACTTTGTAGATAGCTATTATTTTGTGGGGATTCATTACCCAAATTATTTGTTCAAAGTTTCTGAATTCTCGTCTCACACGAACAAGCCGGTTTGACGATACCACTATTAGACTATCATCACTCGTTCGAGTAGGCAAAAAGTTGATCCAGGCCTGAACATAACACAACAAGATTGTTGCAGGACTCATACTGCTATACAATTATTCATACAAGAATTCAACCAATAATATGTAGAGATTACAATATGTAACCGAATAAAATAAAGATATTGAGAGAAAGAGAAAGAGAGAGAGACTCTTAAGAGAGAAAGAGATGAGAATGTTTGTTATTTTCATAAAGATCCCAGCTAATAAATACAAAATATTATATAGAAATCCCCAATTCTAAAATGATCTAACTAACTTTGACGCCCAAAATTCCTCTGTTTGATTTGTTTGACCCAGCCTTACAGTTTGTTTACTAAAAAGTATTAAAACTAATATTCCACATCATACACACCCTTCCTCTTTTTAACAAGACTTGACCACAAGTCTAAGTGTACTTTAAAGCAAAGGAACTGGGGAAATTTCTTTACAAACTCCTCGTCAATCTCCCAGAAAGTTTCAGAACAACCCTCTCACTGGATCAGATACTGCACTTGTGCCTCACTGGATCAGATACTGCACTTGTGCTTTGTTCTGGACTTTAATGATCCTCTTGTCCAAAATAGCTCGAGGCACCTCTTGCAGCTGCTTGGTTAACCACAAATCTGGTATCTCAGCAGTAACATGTGAATTCCCATAAAATTTCTTCAAATGAAAGACATGAAAGACATTGTAGATAGCAGTTTGAGAATTTAAGTTCAATTTATAAGCTACTTTACCAATAACCTTAGTGATCAAGAATGGACCATAAAACTTGTAAGCTAATTTCTGATTTGGCCTCCTTTGAACTGACTGTAGCTTCAACCTGCAACCACACCAATTCACCAACCTGAAAACTTCTTTCAGTTCTATGTTTTGTCAGCTTGCATTTTTATCCTCATTTGGACTCTGTGTAATTGAAACTTTACGACATCAATCATAGCCTCTCTTTTCTACATAGACATGTCCACTTCCTTATTGTTGGATTCTCCACGCAAGTAAGGTAAATACAATGAATAAGATTGATTATAAAAAATCCCATAAGATGTTTTACCAGTTGCTGAATGATAGTGGGTATTATACCACCATTCAGCCAATAAGAGCCATTTACTCCATTCAGTAGGGCAATCCCCACACATACACCTCAAGCAAGTTTTTAGACATCTGTTAACAACTTCAAATTGCCCATCTGTCTGGGGATGATAAGCAGATGACAAAAGCAAGTCTGTACCATGTAAAGCAAATAACTGTTGCCATAAATTACTTACGAAGATTGCATCTCTATCACTTACAATAGTTCTTGGCCAACCATGTAGTTCAAAGACATAATCCAAGTAAGTTTGAGCAACTTGCTAGGCAGAGAATAGATGAGTGAGTGGTATAAAATATGCATATTTACTTAATCTATCAACTACTACCAAAATAACATCCCTACCTTGAGACTTACGCAATCCTGTAATGAAGTCTATTGAAATATTCTCCCAAACTTCCTCAAGTATAGGCAAAGGTTGCAATAGGCCAGGATAAGCTGTTGCATCATACTTCGAAACTTGACACACTGTACACTGTCTAACATAGCTTCTAATATCATTTGCCATGTCTGACCAATAGAACAAACTCTTGACCCTTTGGTAAGTAGTATCCCTTCCTATATGGCCCCACTCAGGTGTACCATGTTGCCAGGCTATTAATTTGATTATTAAGCTAATATCAGGATCAATTACTATTTTCCCTTTCTTTTTAAGTAAACTGTTATGCCATTGAAAAGAGGGAATATCCTAATTATTCTGCAATTTCTGAATTACTTGCAACAGATGGGGATCCTGACTATAGTTGTTGACAATGTGATTACATAATTCAAAGTCAACAACAGAAATGACCAAACATAATACTTCAGTACCTTGTACTCTTAAAAGAGCATCAACAACCAAATTCTTCTTGATATGCTTGTATTTAATGTCATAATTGAATCCCATAAGTTTAGATAACAAGAACTGTTGAAATGGAGTTAAAAATTTTCTGTTGTAAGAGCTATTTTAAACTCTTTTGATCAGTCTTAATCAAGAAGTGAGCCCCACAGAGATACTGTTCCCACTTTTGTACTGCACACACAATAGCTAAAAGCTCTTTCTCATAAACATACAACTTCTGCCATCTTGGCCCCAACACTTTACTGATAAAAGAAATAGGATGTCCATCCTGCATCAAAACGGCTCATATACCATCTTTGGAAGCATCTGTCTCCACCACAAATTGTTTGCTAAAATCAGGTACTACTAAAACAGGAGCAGTAGTGAGAGCTTTCTTTAATGCTTCAAATGCCAATTGAGCTGCTGTAGACCTTGTGAACTCCCCTTTCTTTAACAAAACAGTTAGATCCTTACTGATCCAAACAAAATTATGAACAAACTTCCTATAATACCCAACAAGTTCTAAAAAACTCCTTAGTTCTGCAACATCTTTAATCTTCTGAGGATCAGTTACCACTCCTTTGTTAGAAATAAAATGCCTTGGTATTCAATCTTTTCCATGGCAAAGCTACACTTACTAGCCTTTGCATACATCCGATGTGCTTTCATTAATTCAAATACTTTCTCTAAATGTTGTCAATGTACCTCAGTACTGTAACTGTAAACCAAAATATCATAAAAAAATATAAGCACATATTTTCTCAACAAATGCTTGAATATATCATTCATCCAACCCTGAAAGGAAGCAGGGGCATTGGTAAGGCCAAAAGGCATTACCAAGAACTCATAGTGCCCAGTATGAGTTTTAAAAGCTATTTTGTACACATCATTCTCATAGACCCTCATTTGATGATATTCAGCCCTCAAATCAAGTTTACTAACACTACACCATATTTGGCCTATTACTGTTGAGTAACCAGCTCATCTAAAACCTTAAGGTGTTAGATGAAGGCCCCAAATGGATCTTATGCTATATTTCAACACCCCCTCACTCGAAATCCCATTTTTTTGGGTTGAATAGTGGATCACGGGCGCCCATCTTTGGGGCATTAATTTGCCTTCGCGTCCCTCATAAATTGTGAGAATATCGAGGGTGGCAGGGAGTCGAACTCGTGACCCCCGCCGACCAGAGCTCTGATACCATGTTGAGTAACCAGCTCATCTAAAACCTTAAGGCGTTAGAGGAAGGCCCCAAATGGATTTTATGCTATATTTCAACACTTAGAATACAATATATGATCCTGGAAAGTGCCTTCCTCTAATACCTTGAGGTTTTAGAGCGACTGGTTACTCAACATGGTATCAGAGCTCAGGCAGGCGGGAGGTCCAAGGTTCGACTCCCTGCCACCCCCAATATTCTCACAATTTACGAGCGACACGAAAGGCAAAACTAAGCCCCAAATATGGGCGTCCGTGATCCACTCTTCAACCCAAAAATGGAATTCGGAGTGAGGGGGAGTTTTAGAATACAATATAAGATCCTGGAAAGTGCCTTCCTCTAACACCTTAAGGTTTTAGATGAGCTGGCAGGCTGGCGGGAGGACTCAGGTTCGACTCCCTGCCACCCTCAATATTCTCACAATTTATTATGGACATGAAAGGCAAAATTATGCCCCAAAGATATATACTCGAGGTTATATATCTGTTACTTTATTACTCCTAGAAGTGCTTATCATTTACTTTGGATGAAAAACTTAAATATCAGTTATTGGATTTAGAATCGAATATAGTAGCTGCTTCATTACATTAAAGGTTGCTAACCGTATTAGATGCGTAACTGGTGCTAGAAAAATGCATGAGAACTTTTTCTTTGCGTTGAATGTCTATTCTGTAAATGTTTATGACCTATTATTAGACTTGTATATTGTGAGATAGAGATGATTGAACATGGTTGCCAAAAGCTATTTTTTGAACAAGTAGCAAGGCAGATTTGTAAACTCCGCCATAAATTGGAAAATCCATAGCATATAGTGAATTTTCAATTATTACGGGTTTCTTACAAACCCTTGCACACTTGGAAATATTAATCCTTCTGGTCATTCATCTTTGTGAGAGTTTATATTTCCTGTTTCTGTCAAAAAGTTTATCAAAGGGTTATTTACAAGAATATTAATATATCTGATTTACTTTACTCATTTTCAGATTGGTTCTAGATGTATAGTTCGTAGAATGGTGCAAAAGGTGTATGACATGGCCCTGATAGGTGTTTGTGGTTTTGCACATGCGTATGCAACAAAGTTCTTTTAAAAATTATACAAAGTAAGGACAACGATCACAAAGACAATCACAGTGAACTGACAATCATGAGGACGACAAAAATGATGTTTGATGATTAGTTCTTTTACTTTGCATGTGCGTACTTTTCGTAGTAGGTTGATATTTTGCCATGAAAGATTAAGTTTAATGTAGAATTGTGGGGTGAGTCGACATGTGTTTCGACTTAAGTACTAGATGTAAGATGATATTGTGCTACAACCCGACTTTGGGCTTTATTGTCATATGTTTTTTTGGATTTGCCATTTGAAATGTGCTTTCTGGTTTGGTATGCTTTTCTGAATGGTATATTCAAATTTCATATAGGACACTGCAATCCGGACTAATAAAAAGTGTTGTAAATAAGTATTTCCAATAAAATCTAAAAGTATTACAATAGGGATAAAAAAGTTGCAAATTAATGTTGCTAAAAAATCAAAAAGCATTACAACAGGCATCAAAATGTTGCAAAAAAACCAAAAAGTATTGGAAAAGGCATAAAAAATGTTGCATAGAAATGTTGCAATGAACTGACTTTGTAACATTCTAACTTAATAAATGTTGCAAAAAAGTGACGTATTAGTCTATTGTAACACCTTAAAAATGTTAGTAAAACAGATAAAAGTGTTACAAAAAGTGATATTGTAATACTACAAAATGTGTTGCAATAAGTACACGGGATGTTGTAATAGAGGCCATAGGCAACACCATAAAATGTAATGCCAAATTTTGGCCAAAACGTTACATAACCATCTATTGTAACATTTTTGGGGTCTAACAATACATTTTTGTGGGGTTGCAATAGGTCATTTTTGGTGTAGTGTAAAAATAGTGGCTCCAGCTAACTCATCAATCAATTCCTCTGCTACTGGTCAGTGTTGTAAAAAGCGGGAATCGGAGTTAATCGGTGAAGGCACCGTCCATGAATTAATCGGGTAATCGGGGATTAATCAGAATGATTAATCGGGTCATTAATCGGAATAAATTTAATAATATTTTTTATATATAATTATATTCATATATATAATTGTTTCGTTATTTCAACTAAACATAGGTTATTATCATATATTTATGCAAATATGTTAAAAATATATATAATTTTAATAAATAAAATTTTGAAGGTTTAACTTTTTAATTAGAGATCAATTTAAGAGTAAAATTAAGAGAATTTACGATTTTGACATCTAAAATTATAATTATATGTACAAAAATAATGTTTTTTCCTATCATTTAATCAAGTTTCTACATTTTAAAATTTCTAATTATTTTTTAAAATTTTAAATATTTTTTAATAATTAGCCCGATTTTTGACCGACTATCCGATTTTGACCGATTCAACCGATTTTTGACCGTTTTTCTGAAAAAACGATTAATTGACCGATTTTCGCTTAATCAGTTCGGTGGCCCGCCGTCTAGCGATTAATCGGGAATTAATCGCCGACTTTTAGAACACTGCTACTGTTATAGGGAATTTGTGCTTGACAGTTTTTTTATTTAATTCCTGTAGTCCACACATAACCTTCATGTACTATCCTTCTTGCCTACTAAGACCACTGGTGATGCAAAAGGACTGGAACTTTTCTGAATTATGCTTCTTGTTAACATTTCTTGAATGCTTTGCTCAATAATATCCCTATGCTTGATTGGATACATATAGGGCCTAATATTGATTGGTTTTGCATTTGGCTCCAAAGGAATTCTATGGTCAAATACCCCTCTATTAGGTGGTAATGCAGTAGGTTCCTCAAAGACACGTGCAAATTTAGTCTTTAAAGAAACCAATTATGCAGGTTCTGCTGCTATTTCAGAATTGTTGCACTCAACTGTATCCACTTGTTTAACTTGTAGTAAACACAACTGAGAGGCATTTTGCATCATCTTTTGTGTTGGAGTTCCCTTCAACACCTTTAGTTTCTTTGGAGCTACTCCTTTCAGCACAATTGTTTGTCCTTGAAACTTAAACTGCATCAATAATTTCTTAAAATCCCAAGACACAGCACCAAGTGTACTCAACCATTGAACTCCAAGTACCATATCACAACTACCTAATGGTATCAATAAGACATCAGCTAGAAAGTGCACCCCATTTAATTTTCAATTAAACTGTTTAACCATTTGTTGACAAGCAATGTGATTGCCATCAGCCACTGTAACAGCCTAAGTATCAATTTGCTGAATCATTAACCCCAATTTCTTGGGCACTGCTAAATCCAAAAAATTACGAGTACTTCCTGAATCAACTAAAATATACAATGGTTGATTATGAGTTACTCCTTTTACCCTAATTGTTTGAAAGCATTGGTTTCCAGATAGAGCATTGACTGAAATACAAGGCTCACTCAAACATTCTTCTTCAGGATCACTTTCTTCTAGTATATCCTCCTCTACAGCAGGTGGTATTTCCACAGTAAACAATTGTGGTTCTTTGAACTTATATTTATGGCCTCTTTCATACTTCTGATCACAATAATAGCATAGTCCTTTAACTAACTTCTCAACCCTTACTTCTGCAGGAATGTATTTAAATGGTCTAGAATTTTCCTTGGTGATTACATAATTCATGGGTTTCATTTATGGAGTTGGCAGTAAGGGAGGTTTGCCAAAGTTATTAGAGGTCAGGGATGCATTTTTGGTTGAAGGAAACACATGAAAAGTAGTCCTTGTAGGTTTAACAGTATTAACAACCAAAGTTTCTTCCTGCAACCTAGCATACCTAATTGCCTATGTAATAGTTACTGGCTTAAAAGCTCTCACAAAAGGCTTAATTGTTGGCTTCAAACCCCCTACAAAATTGTCTAAAATATATGTAGCAGGTAATCTATGATTTTGCTGAACATCACAGATTTCAGATTCTCAAATTCATCAATATAAGTTTCTAAAGAACCTGTTTGGTGTAGCTTATTAAACTGTTCCACCACATTATCTCCCAATTCATCCCTAAACCTAGCATTCAAATCCATTATAAACTCACTCCATGAAACATTTCTACGCCCATACAAGTAATCAGAAACCCAAACTTCAGCTTTATCATTCATAGACAAAGAAGCTAAATCGACCTTTTGATCATCAGGAATTTTGCATAAACCAAAGTACTTTTCACATTTCTTAACCCAATTCTTAGTGTTGGAACCATCATATTTAGGGAATTCAAGTTCAGGCATATAACCCAAAGGTCGAACATATTGAGTACATGTAAGTAATGGATTCACCGAAGGATTTCGAGATGAAGATGTGGAGTTAGGGTTTTACATCTCCAAAATGACTTTCATTAAATCCTCTAATCGATGTTGTTGTTCATCAATTTTCTTCTCGAGAGCCTTAAATTGATCATCAGATGAAGTGGATGCCATTGTTAACGCTGTTTTTCTTGTGAATGGTGCCAGAATTCGCTTCAATTAGCCACAAAAATCAACAAATACTGGTATATTTTGACAAGAAAGATTGCTCTAATACCATTGTTGCAGGACTCATACTGCTATACAATTATTCATACAAAAATTCAACCAATAATACGTAGAAATTATAATATGTAACTGAACAAAATAGAGATATTGAGAGAAAGAGAGAGAAATCTCAGCTAATGAATACAAAATATTATATAGAAATCTCCAATTCTAAAATGATCCAACTAACTTTGGCGCCCAAAGTTCCCCTGTTTGACCCGGCCTTACAATTTATTTACTAAAAAGTATTAAAACTAATATTCCACATCAAAGATTGTGGCAAAAAAAAAAAAAAATATTCCACATCAAAGATTCGGACACTCCTTTTTCCACTTACTATTATTTCGAGACTTGGTCAACTTTCCAAATATAACACAACATTCAGACACTGGAGGGCGAACCACAGTCTTGTAAGAAGCTATCAACCAAATTACCAGTTACTGTGAACTCTTTTTTTTTTTCAAATAAAATTCATGATTTGATATATACTGTGTAGAAATTCGCTTTCTGTTACAATTACAACTTAAGTTTCAGTTGCAATATATAGATTCATCTGTTTCTTAAAATGACTCCTTTTTCAACATATTGTATGCTGGTAGGTCTTTCACACTGGAAATATCTTCAAGCGCAAGCTCACGCTCTAGCTGTGCCCTTGTAGACTTGAGAACCTCCTGGACACAATTTAACATTGGTTATCAAAAAAAGGAAAAAGAATGATAGCTCATATGCAACAGATGCATAGATATAGTTGGTATTAGCAAGTAACACTGAATGCCCCTCACATTGAATTGCATATAAGATGCTCGTTTGGCAAGCCACTGAGCGTCCAACATTTGAAAGGCAACACAATACAGATTATCGAATGCCATTTCATCTTCACTTAGCAAATCTAAGAAGCGTGATCCTACCAAGGTTGTTGGTTTCCCTGCAAGGATGGTGTGAAACTATAATTGTCCTTTCCAACAACTTAAAAATATAACTTCAACAAATTTTCATAATTGTCGGGAAATGATCAAACTTATACTATAAAATCCAAACAAGCATGCATTCAATATTAGGCTCGGATTGTCTATGTTATTGTGCTCTATGATTTTGAAATTAAAAGCTTTCTTGTTTAACAGCAAAACAGATAATATAAATTACATGGTTGCCACTTTGTTTTACCCGTCATAAGAATTTTACTATGCACCCTTTTGTTTGTTAGATTACTTGAGAAACCGACATATTTTGCTACTCGCAAATGTGACAAATATTGTGTTGTCATCATTCTCATGACTAATTGACCATACATCTAATGTTGCACACAAGAAATTGTTGCTTAACACATTTTGGGACACTTATATTATAGTCATTTAAATACCTGACTGAAGATCCAACATTTGTATCAGCATAAAAGAGATATTAATGCCAGCAACAGCAAAAGGATACTCCCAATCAGCTCTTTTCCCATCACTTTTGTGCAGCAATTTCTGGAATGCTTCCTGTCAAGAGAAAGTATGAAGGTGCTATTAACCATTTATAATTAAATTTTGAAATACATTTCATGACCTCAAAGTCTGAATATTAAAATGAAAGACCCAATGTTGAGACCTTTCTTTAGTATTGAAGAAACAAAAAGGGCTTAAAATGAATACAGAAGAGAGTCACAAAACAAAAGGTTATGAAGCCTATTCCTAAAAAAACAAGTACTTAACCAATACTAAAAAACTCCATCAGAAAATAAAACTTAGACTAAGTTTATAACATTAATTCCCCAAAGCACTCACAAAAATGCATGAGCAAAACCTTGGACCACCTCATTCAACCAAAAATCTGGCTAATCAAAACACCTGGTTGGAATTTGCAACATTTTCAAACTTTTATACCAAACCTGAAACATAATAACAATGTGGCATTCATTCTCCATAATGTCAATGGGAGTGTTGGTGCTATCAACCCTAATTCAATTAAATGTTCAAGGCCCTGTATGTTTTCTACCACAGTGTAATCCCCAACTTATTCAACAATGTTACATAATCAATACAAATAAGACAGATAACTTATACACTGCAACGTTTGATTAAAAAGCCAACATACCGGATACATCTTCGCAAAGAAAATAAGATTCTCCAGTGATATTAATCCTCCACCCCTAAAACAAGTTCAGAGAAGTTTCAAGTTAGATCACTTCATAATCAAAGGCCAGACAGTACCATAACATCACAAAAACCTGAAGTCTGTCGAAGGATCAGGTCCTTGCCACCCCATGTCTTTCCAGAGCTCTGATTTAAGACCTGGGAGTACCCTATCTGGATAAGCTAATCTCCATAACTGTTTGAGAGCATCCTGCAAACAAATACCAAGTTGTATGAGTGAGGCATGCATAAAAGGACAAACCTTTTTTCACTACATACTGCATGAAATTTTCCATTATGCATGTTCTACTATTATTAACTGATTCATGCTTATAATCAGTTGCTAAAATCCATCCAGCATAATTCTGTAAGAACCAAATTATCCGCTATGATGATATAATTTCAGCCATATGAAATATACATATATATTTGTTATTAATACATAAATATTTATAGAACAGTACAAAATTAACTATTTGCATTAAATAAACCCATGGAAGCATCAATTATTCAGAGTTGGGAAATAATACAGGGAAAAAACGTACTTGATGCTCCAGACAAGAACCATCAAAAGGGACTCCTAGTCTTTGCTTTAGATTTGCTAGTCTTGCTTCCTGGAGATACAATTCAATGTCCAGATAAATAAATCAAAATCTTGTATAAAGTTATAAACATATCACGCGATCCTTTAATCTACAACAAATAATAGAAATAAACTGAAGTTCAAGATATCACATGACAACTGTATCATACTTCTGTAGTTTTCTATGTTCTTCATATGTTGCAGTCACTCTATCAAAAGCACAAGTAACGACCAAAGTCCATAACAAAGAGTCACTCAGAAACTCAATTTTTGCATGTTTGCGGAGCAACGGAGCAAAACCTAGCACCTCCCCCTCCCCCACCCAAAAAAATAAATATGAAACTCAAGCGTCTCTCTAACAAAACCTTAATTCAAGAGAAATTATAATTTTCGAACACTGAAGATACACGGTTTCCGAAATTTGGATTTAAAAGCTGGGGCTGAATGTTGATAAAATACCAACATCTCTCTCAATGCTTAACAGATCACGACTATTTAAAATTTTAATGGAAAGCATCTCAAATTTAATTTTAAGCTTATATGTGCCCTCTAAAACCTCCACCTTCTCTACTCCCCGTCCACACAGAACATCTGAACATCTCTCCAGACACCACTAATATATTGGAAGATTCAACTATTTCCTATAGTTTTCTGGTCTCCTGCTAACAATTTCACATATTACAATTAACATTTTAATGTCCAAGATCAATCATCCTTGAAGCAGACACATTATATAATCCCAGGTACTGTAAATCATCCAGATAGTAAGATTGCTGGAAAGACAATGGCAGAACCTGAACAGTTTATTACTGACAGAAGTTCGATGTGGATGAAGAATCATCAACAGGGCATGCAAAACAACCCTGGATATGCTGGTCCAAGTAAATTCGACCCTAACGAGTGGCAGTTTGAGCATTCGGAAACGTGATATATCAGTCAACAGAAAATATATAGGTTTTGAAACAGTTCAAAATAATATAGCGAGCACGAAAGAAAATCATGACCCCAAGATGCATCATACTTAATTAAAAGTGTGAAGTAAATGAAATATAGAAAAGCATTCTATCCGAATCCAGATTATAGACCATAAATGACAGCTATGATTAAAACACAACAACCAATATAATGACAGATAAGCAAAGAACCAAAAGATATCATAATGCTCATACCTGCAAGGGACTTGGTGAAGGCAGTGGAAATCTATTCGTATGAGTACTAGAAGCGAAAGGCAGAAAACGTCCAATAAGTGATCCTGGACTAAGGAGCAAATTCGCTACAAACATTAAGAAGGAAAATCAAAATATGTGACTGCTTACAGGGGTATACTGGACACAGTTAACACCAAATATATCAAAAAAACTTGCTGCAACTACACAGAGTAAGTGGCAAATCAGCCATCCACTGCCAAACAAAAGATCTCTCAGGAGGAAAACAGACCATAATATTCTTATCATACGATGTTGGGTGAAAATAGGTGAAGAATACATAAGCTTCAGAAGTATGCTCACAAGTAGAAGCTTCACATCAAGTATGAGGAACTGAAGAAGTGGTCTATAACCAGCATAGAAAAGAAGGTCATGATGTGCAACATTAAATTACCTTTATATAAGATTTTTTTTAAAAAAAAGTTACCAAAGTACATCACAGACCCTGCACCTTTATACTGAAAACAAAAACATGCTCGCTTACAACAGACACCTGTACTCAAAGGTACAAGTTGCATTGCATACAAGAGTGAAGTCATCAAATCCAGAAAATACAAAGTGTTACTGCATTAGTCCACCACAGGATGAGGCGAACTTACAATTACATCAGAATCAGTCTTAAAAGCAAAAACAAATATTAATACTCCTACTAATGCACTGATATGAACATATATATGATTAATTCTAAATAATCATCAGTCAAGTCTTCCACAAAAGTGTCGAAGGAGGTTAAGTTTGATAAATGTACATATTTATGATTAATTCTAAATAATCATCCCCAAGATAAATTTTCACAGTTGCTACAGAATGGAGGTTAACTGTCTAATCAAAGTCAAAGTAGGGAATATATAAGCTGCTAAAACATCAGCGCAAGGCAAGAATATAACTTACATAACCACTGTGCCCACTGTGCAATGAGGTTTGAGAAAATAAACATCCAATGCAACTGTGCTTTCCTTCTTTCATCATCCAAAATATCTGAAAGTGTTTCACCCTGTATTGCCCATAAATTAATCCCTCGTTTGCTAAAATAAGCATCCTCAAGTGGTCACATATGTTTATGTGTTTACAGACTACAGAAGCAAAACAGAAATGGTAACCTACCTCTACTGGCTTATCATCATAGTCATTTCTCCCAAGTAAAGGTTCATTCAAGCTATCCGCCTCCATCGACTCAAAATGTTCATTCCTTTTCCCATCAACATCCCTATGGTGGAGCCTCCTCCTTATTGTTCTAGACGTCATTAATTTCACTTGCTTAATCAGCCTCGACCTATTTAGTTAGAACCATTAGAAAGGTAGCAATTAGATATCTAAATAAGCATAATTAACATCTTAGCAATATTTGGGAAGCTCCCAACTGACAGTCAATTGGATTTTCAAATTCAAAAGGTATTCAATCAAAATTCTTCAAAAATATAAGGTATTCAATTGAGATATCAGAAACTCCTTATAAATACAATGGTATTCAATCGTGATCTCAGAAAGTATTCAAGAACCACCTTCAAAAATTTGCTTAAATAGTAAAGAGAATTTCTAAAAGTATTTCAAATTTTGGTGGTAAAATATCTATTAAAACATGGAGAGACAAATATCGAAAATTAGTCAGTCCATATATTGCTATTATCATCCGTCTTAAAAAAATTGTTGAAATGAACATTTTAAGGATATTGTGTAGTGGTGGATCTCGCAGAATTTCAAAAGGAATTTCTATACTCGTATATAAACCTGACAACTACGCGAAATTCTAACGTATTACAGGCAATCTATAGAGAGAGTAGAATCCAAAGTTGAAATTAAACAGTTAGTTTGAATCAGGAACGCATACGCGATTAATAAACTAAAGTTTACGATACTAAGCAGCAGTAGGTAAATAACAGATAAAGAAATGATGATCTGACCATAGCTGCATTCTCGAAAACTGATAAACAATAAAAGTAGCCATCAAACATATAAAGAAGCAACATAAGACACAAATACAAACAATCAATCATAACATGAATTGAGACAGAGATATGTATAGAAGAATTGAGGGACGCACCAGGATAAAGAATGAGGAAACGAGATGGAATTGTGTATATAAAAAGGAAACCCTAGAAAACAGAGTAATGCTACAAGGAATGATCTGTTGCTTTGTTTCGAAACTAAAAACAACAATTAAAGTGGGGGGGTAATGTATGTAGATTGTGTGTATAGGATGAAAATGAGAAAACCCCGCCCTAGGCTTTGTTTGCCGTGGGCGAGGGGGAGAGATTTCAAGGATTACAGAGAACAACAGGTTTGTTTGGATTTGGGGTTAAGGACAGCTTATCGAAATTGGTGCAAATTTATAGAGGAAAGGGGGCTCTGGCTCACTTTAGAAGGGGGATTTGTTGTCACTTTAGGTCAATGACTTGATACTTAGCTATGTGGTTTTCATTTCAATAATTATTTATCCAAAATTCAAACTTAATTGTCCGGGAGGCAATGTTATAAAATACGGAAATCGGAGTTAGTTGAATCATATATTGATTTAGGATTATTCGGTAAATTGAGAATTAATTTGAATGATTTTTTTTTTGTCACAAAAGAAAGAGACTTTTATAACTTCAAATCATTACATAATACGGAAAGAAATTCCGGATGGATATTTTCCTTCCTCCATTTACGATCAGCTATTGAAGAACTATAACTCGCTAGATAGTGAGCTACGCTATTCGCGGATCGTTTCACAAATCTTAACATCATGTTTTGATCTTGCAAACCTATTAGAAGTTGCCTACACTCGTCTACCAATCTACCCAAATAAGATAATGTAGTATACGAGCTGCGAATCCATTGGACTAACGCTAAGCAATCTTTTTCCACGACTGCACATCTCGGATCCCCATAGCTTCAGCGATTTCTGGACTGACCACTCCTTGACAACATTTAGACGATGCTTCAATCAGATTACCATGATGATCACGAACAACCTGAGCATGGTTGTATCTGTTTAAGTGACTAAAAAGTGCTGCGTCAGTATTGACCTTAACTCTGTTACACATTGGAGCTTGCCAACTTTCTCGACCATCTTCAGGAAACGTATAACCTAAAGAATTATCGAAGGTTTTATCTTGGACAAATTGCCACTGGTTAAGGACAGACAATGCCGACTGGACCACTTCTGAGGCTGTTAAACATTTTTGATTCCATACTAGATCGTTTCGATTCTTCCACAACATCCAACATATCATTACTGAAACTAGAGCTGATTTCTTACTGGTTTGATTAAAAACCGACTGAAGCCAGTCACCAAAGGAATGAAAAACACCCGTGATTGTGGGAAGAGCTGCTGATGTCCAACAATTTTCTGCAAATGAGCACAGAACTAATGAATGCAAGATAAACTCACCAGCTTCGTTACAAACCGGACAAACAACGTTGACAGGTACTTGTCTCACACGAAGTAAATCTTTAGTTGGTAGACAATTAGTCACGGACCTCCAGAGAAAATTTTTAACCTTCGGTGGAATCTTTAAATTCCATAGCTTCCTCCAAAAACCCGAGTTGTCTTCCTGATTCCCTCTCTTAGCAGCCTGCAATGACAAGTAAGCACTTTTAACTGAATAAATCCCTAACTTCTCGTGCTTCCAATACCAGTTATCCTCAATCTCATCTCCCAATGGAATATATAGGATAAGATTTATATCTCTATCTGCAAAGATATCTCGAATCAAGTCCGTGTCCCATTGCCTAGCTCCTGTAATCATGAGTGAAGAGACTTTCTGATGCATTATAGCTTCAGAATCAGAATGAACATAAGGATCATGAACAACTGGCAGCCAAGGAACATCCTTTATGAATAGAGACTGGCCTCCTCCCACACGATAAGAGACTCCTTGCTTGATCAAATTTTGAGATTCTAACACGCTCCTCCAAATATAACTTGGATTGTTTCCAAGTTTTGCTGTTAAGAATGACTCAGATGGATAATACCGTGCTTTAAAAACTCTTGCAACAAGTTTATCAGGGTGGACTAATAAACGCCACGCTTGTTTTCCAAGCAACGCAACGTTAAAGTCCCGAACACTGCGAAAACCCATGCCACCTTCGCTTTTTCTTGAACTTAACCTTTCCCATGACATCCAATGTATAGATTTTTCTTTTGATGGATTTGTGTTCCACCAGAACTTGCACATGGCTCGCTCTAGATCTTTGCAAATATCAAGAGGAAGAAGGAACACACTCATAGTGTAATTAGGGAGGGTTTGTGCAACAAATTTGATTAAGATTTCCTTACCTCCTTTAGAAAGTTTCTTCTTGTCCCAACCTTGTAATCTCTCTTGCATCCTCTCTTTGATATAACCAAATGCTACTGTTTTCTTCCTGTGCATAAAACTGGGTAGGCCCAGATACATACAATTCTCCGTTGCTTCCATAAAGCCTAGCTGTTGACAGAGATCTTCCTTCAAAGTATTGCTGACATTTCTACTAAATATGGCAGATGATTTATCAACATTAATCTGCTGTCCGGAGGCTGTTTCAAAAACTCGAAGCATTATTTGCACATAATCTGCAGAATTCACATTTGCTTTGCAAAAGATGTAACAATCATCCGCAAAAAACATGTGCGAAATGGGAGGAGCTGTACGAGCTACTTTAATCCCCTGCAACAGATTTCTTCTTTCATAACTGTGAATAAGAGAGGTGAGGCCTTCAATGCATATCAAAAATAAATATGAAGAGAGGGGGTCTCCCTGCCTGATACCTCGTGAAGGAACAATAGACCCAAACACCTTACCAGCATGAACTACTTGATAATTAACAGAAGAAATGCAGGCCATATACATGTCCACAACCCTTTGATCAAAACCCAGCTTTGTTAGTATTGCTGCTAAAAAACCCCACTCGACGCGGTCGTAAGCTTTACTCATATCAACTTTTAAAGCCATCCATCCTTGCTTACCTTTAGACTTTCTTTTCATAAAATGCATTAGCTCGTGAGCAATCATTATATTATCAGAAATTAACCTTTCAGGTATGAATGCACTCTGAGTGTCAGAAATAAGGGTGTCAATAATGACTTTGAGCCGATTTGCCAGAACTTTGGAGATGACCTTGTACATTACGTTGCAAAGAGAAATCGGCATAAGCTCTGTCATGAACTGTGGATTTCTTTTCTTGGGAATTAAAGCAATGTTGGTGTCAACGAGCTCCTTCTCCACAATACCACTGTCAAAAAACTGCTTAACCACATTTACTACATCTGTACTCAGAATTTTCCAAAACTTCTGATAAAAGCCCGGGGTCATACCATCCGGCCCTAGGCTCTTGTCTGGATGCATGTGAAATAACGCCTTCTTAACCTCTATCTCTGAGACAGGACTTAAAAGCATAGCATTCTGAGCAGCACTCACCTTACTATCAATACACTGAATTACTTCACTCCATTCTGGTTAGAAGCCTTAAATAAATTTGAGAAATATCCAGTTATAACATCCTCCAAACCATTATTCCAATCTACCTCCTGGCCTTCACTGTTTTTAAGACTTCTGATATGATTAAGAGCTCGCCTGTTCTTCATTGAAGCAAGGAAATATTTGTTGTTCTGGTCACCTTCTCTAAGCCACAACTGCTTTGACCTTTGACGCCAAAAAATTTCCTGTTGAGTATAAATCTCTGCCAACTTTTTCTGCTCCTCTTTCAAAGTTACTATCGACTGATTATCCCGTCTGCCCTTTAAAAGCTTTATTAGTCTCTTGCATTGATGGATTCTATTCTTGAAACTACCTGTGATTTCTCGTCCCCAACTTGAGAGAATTTCTGAGCATTCTTCGAGCTTGTCATAAAAAGAACGATTCCCACCATTGCTCCAAACCTCTTCCACTATCTGATGGCACATAGGTTCTCTCAACCATGCGTTTTCGAACCTGAATTTTTTAATTTGAACAACAATATTTGTCTTGTGCAATTCCAACAATATAGGACAGTGGTCTGAAGTCGATACCTCTAAATTTGTCAGAGCTTGGCATCTGGAAACATGTTCGTAAAATCAATGGATGCCAATGCCCTGTCCAACCTTACTTCGATCCAATTTGCTGTTCCAAATCCTCTCTCCTAGGTAAATGGATAACCAACCAACTCTAAATCTGTCAGGTTGCAATCTTCGATAACATCTCTGAAGCCCTGAATTAATCGTTGAGGATACGGTCGACCATCTTGCTTGTCTGCTTGGGACATCACATTGTTCATGTCACCTATTAAACACCAGGGCAACGTATTGTAGCTTGATAACAAACGAATCAAGTCCCATGTTTCTTCTCTTTTTCTTCTGTCAGGCTCCCCGTACAATCCAGTCAATCTGAACTCATATCCATCTTTATTTTTCACGATGACGTCTATGTGATTTTTATTGTAGGATTTCAAAGTTACTTCATTATGATGCCTCCATAATAGAGAAACTCCTCCGCTATGGCCCTGAGTTTCCACAACCATTCGTCCTTCAAAACCAATAGACTGTTGAAACTTCTCTACTGTCACTTGTCTACATAAAATTTCGCTTATAAAAACAAAGTCGGGTTTCTTCTGGAGAATAATCTCCTTAAGGAATTGAAAAGCCCATGGGGTCCCAAGCCCATGGCAATTCCATCCTAGGATACTCATAATGATAGGCGAGCACCCCCATGAGTACTCGCCACATACACGTTTTTTGAACTGTTGTTATTGTCTACTTTTTCGTTATTTTCTTCAGCTAGATACTCGTCATCAGATTCCATTATCACATCCTTATTTTGGCCCATATTTTTTTCAATATCCAGCCCATTATCTGTTCTCCGTTTCTTCGTTTCGATAATTGATGTCTCCCTTCTTTTTAGCTGGTCCGTAACTGATTGAGGATCTGTTGTGATATTGTTACCAAACTCCTTTCCCGCTTTTGACAGATAATCCTGAAATTTTGAATTCCCCCTAATCTCTTGTTTTCTAACCATGTCCACCTTTGTTGGAGGGTTTTGTGGATCTTGATTAGCATCGTCTTTCTCCCTGTGAACCCCATGCATCTCCATTGTTGAACTTGAACTGCTAGCTTCTACTCCACTACGTAACCATTTTGCGCCAATTGGTTTAATCTGGTTCCTGAACGGTGCTCGCATCCAAGGGCCATATGGTTTAACAATGTCTCCCTCTGTAACTTCAAAAAATTTACTACAGAACTTCTCCGAGTGACCAACAATACCACAAATAAAACAAAAAGTTGGTACGTTTTCGTACTTCAAATTTACCCAGAACCAGTCATCCCCTGTCATTTTAATCTTCATACGTTTAACGGCAAACTGAGATTGATGGATACTCGAATTCTCATGTAATCCCTCCAAACACCATTAAAATTGCTAGAACAGCTAGCAACGAACTTACCAGCGTAGTTTCCTATGCCTTTAAGAATTTTTTCAGACATAAAACCAATCCTCAGATCGTACACTTGCACCCATAGATCCATATTGTTTAAATCGACGTTCCTTGGGTTTTCTCCATCGTTCAACCGAGCCATAACCAATGCACGTCTATTGAAAGACCACGGACTTCCATCCATTACCCTTTTGACGTCCAATTCATGATAAAACTGGAACAAATAGAGGTTTAAATCTAACTCCTTCATGTAAACACCCCTTCCAGGTTTTCATAACGCAGCCATGGTATGTTGCATCGCCATAAAATCCACTCTTCCTTCTGACACAAATCTACCAACCACGCACAGCTTAGGATCAAAACCTTGAGCCTAGAAATCATTAACAGCTCCTAGTGATTCCTCTATTTGAAGCCCACCTTCATCCTCATCTTCTAAAGAAACAGCGTTCATGCCTTGTATTAGATCCATAACAATGATTGACGAAATGAAAAGAAATAAACAAGACTAACGACCTTGAGAAGACTTAAAACTTATGAAAGATCAAACCATGTCAGAGGACAAGACCATGTCAGAAGACAAGACTGTTGCAAATTCCATTTGCTATTAAATATCAGATGTACACTTTATTAATTTGAATGATTAATCAAGTGAAAATTGAATATATTTTAATATTATTTAATATATTATTTCGATTTTATTAGTTATTTATTAACTAATACGTATTATTATATTATAAAATTTATAAGTATCGTTATTTGATTTATATATTATTTAATTCACACTAATTTACTACAAAATACTCTAAAGAATTACTCATAAAGATCATTCGAATTTTAAAAATTGAATCGGCAAACTACCTTATAGACGACTAATCGGCTAAATCGGAATTTTTTACAACTATGCCCGAAAGCATTTGATTCTTTATGGACATACGACATTAAATTTAGAATGGAAAAGTAAAAAAAAAGGTCTTAAATTATTTTACATAGTTTTGATCAGAAAATTGTACGATTATTTTGAGAAGTGTTATAAAAATTCAAAATTTGAGTTTATCCTAATTTTCAATTCAATATCCAAGTTTTTTTTTTGAAACCAAACTGAAATTCCTTAAATTAAATCAAGCCTTAAGACATCGATAAGAAAGGAAGGTACATCACACCATTCCTTACGATCAGACAAAGAACCAGCCTCTCTCGCCAAAGCATGAGCTACTGAGTTCGCTGAACGTCTAATAAAATAAACCGAGTAGGACCCTAAGTCCTTAACAATAGAACTACAATCCTCAATAATAGACCCAAAATATGAGGAATCCACTTTCTTACTGCCCATAGCCTGAATAACAGCTAACGAGTCAAGCTCAATGTGCACACAGTTTAAACACCTTTTCTTCAACCAAGATAACGCCTCCTTGAACGTAAGCGCTTCTGCAACTTTCGGATTATCTACCCCAGACCAAGAGCCACCATACCCAGCTACAAACAACCCCTGATCATCCCGTAACACACAACCAAAAGAACTCTTTCCTGCACCTGCAAAAACCGCAGCATCAACATTACAACAGAACCAACCCATCTCAGGCTTTCTCCAAACCAGAACACCTTCTCTGTCATTGAGGTTACAACTTGAAGACTGTTTAATCTGCGCTCTCTGCCATTGGAAAAGGAACAAACTAGCGTTATTAACCACCATCGATGGAGGCTGGAACCTTTTATCCCACACCACACTATTTTTATGGGCCCATAACTGCCAAGCTATAGAGCAAATTAATTCCAACACCTTAGAGGCTCTCGACTGAAATAATCCCATCAATATACTCTGAAAAGATGAGTTCATATTCGAGAAGCAATCCACCTTAGCGAGCCTCCAACAATTCTGAGCAAACGAACACTCAAACAAGACATGTTCAGTGTTCTCCAAAGCTTCTTGACAAACTGGGCACAAGGGATACACCTCAACGAACCTTTTTCTGAGATTGTCCAACGTTGGGAGACAATTCTGTAAAGCTCTCCAAATAAAATTCTTAACCTTCGGGGGCACAGACAAAGCCCAAAGATTAAGCCAGTTAAAATCCACCCCCAGGTTAGGCATTCGACTAAAATCTTGACACAAACTCTGATACGCACTTTTAACCGAATAAACCCCTTTCTCCCCATCTATCCACAACCACGAGTCCTCTGATCTGCTACTACCCAAAGGGATTTTCAGGATTTGCTGCACATCATCCTCAATAAATAAGTCCCTCAAAATTTCCAGGTCCCATTCCATTCTGCCTCTAACCATAAGACTACAAACTTTAGCATCCTATAAACCATCCCAAACAGGAGTTAAAATCTTCGAATGACTTACATTTGGGAGCCAAGAATCCTTCGAAATACTAACTGACTCGCCCTTACCAATTCTTCTAACACTCCCTTGACAGACCAAATGCTAAGATGCCAAAATACTACGCCATACGTAACTCAGATTATTCCCCAAACCAGCCTCTTCAAAACTACATTTAGGAAAATACCGTGCTTTTAGAAGTCTTGCAATGAACGATTTGGGATCAGTTAAAATTCTCTAGGCCTGCTTACCCATCATCGCCAAATTAAACTCCCGGATACGTTTAAAACCCATCCCGCCATATTTCTTTGGATAGCACAGATTATTCCGGGACATCCACCTAATCCCCTTGCTTTTATCCACATCCGAAAGCCACCAAAAT
Organism: Heracleum sosnowskyi; assembly: GCA_030848705.1. NCBI lineage: Eukaryota > Viridiplantae > Streptophyta > Magnoliopsida > Apiales > Apiaceae > Heracleum > Heracleum sosnowskyi. The sequence goes on along the minus strand of CM061235.1, from coordinate 139,791,007 downwards.
TTATTCATAAGGACTTCAATTTCCTCACACAACTTCATTGGAAGAAGAAACATGCCAGCTACATACGAAGGAATAGATTGAATCACCGATTTGATCAGAATCTCCTTGCCACCCCTGGATACATTAAGCCCCTTCCAAATTTGTAGTCTATTCCAGATTTTCTCCTTAATATACCTAAATGTCTCCAATCTATTACTCGAAACAGTCTTGGGAAGACCAAGATACAAGGAATCAGAACGAACAGGAACTTGAAGCACATGACTAACAGCAGCTTCATTAGCCTCCAACATGTTACGGCTAAACGAGATAGAGGATTTCTGAAAATTAACTTGCCGACCTGAAGCTCTTTCATAGAGAATAAGACACTCTTTAATGCTTTCCACCTCCATAACATTGGCTCGAAAGAATAAATAGCAATCATCAACAAAGAATAAATGAGTGATCACCGGAGCACCGTTAGCAATTTTACAACCATGAATAGCTCCCATAGCTTGTTTTCTCTGGATTAAAGCTGATAGACCTTCAGCACAAAGCAAAAAGAGGTACAACGATATTGGGTCCCCCTGACGTAACCCTCTACTAGGAAAAATAGGACCAATCTCATTACCTGACACCACAAACTTGTAAGAGACTATCGACAAACATAAATGAATCCAAGTACACTACCTCTCCTCGAAAAAATTCGTAAATGTAAAAACTCGATCCGAATAACGGTTCCGAATTCTTTTTAGAAGTTCAAATGAAAACTTAAAATAAAGTTAACGAAATAACCTTCTATTTTATATTTCACATAAACTTATGAATTAAAGAGAGTTAGTGTAATATTAAAATATCTCTAAATATTGGTTTTGAAAATTAAGTTAAAAGATGAATGATAGTTTTGGTGATTCGAAATAAAGTATGAAAAATTATAAATTTGTAAATATTAAATGATAAATTATTGATATTTAAAATACTCTTTGTTATGCCACGTTTTGTCATAGTCCAAATTTCTCCGTTTAATAATTATTAATTCAGATTAATAATTAATTGTTCAACCACTAAGTAATATATCCTCTCTCTGAAACGAGGAAAAAATCAATCTCAATCAATGAATAACGGAAAATATCTCCAAACGATATTCTTCAAATCATGGAAAGAAATACGGAGATGCCGCGAGATTGTAGGAAAGCGTGTGAAGACCGGATTATTTATGGGAACGTGAGGTGGATTGATAATCCTTGAACTATTTATGAGAACGTGAGGTGGATTGATAATCCTTGAACTATTTATGGGATCATTAGATGGATAAACGTTGACTATTTAGGGGCTTGGACTGAATGGGCTTATCTAATGACTTGTTTACCAAGAACTACGTGAGGCTTGATCCCTATATAAAAGGGTACGTAGGCACCTTGTATGATACATCAATTGACACTCGGGAAAGAGGGAGAGAAAGAACCCATTCTCTATTCAATTTCTGAGGAGTCATCATACAAGCTCAGCCCCCAAACATCCAAAAAATCTCAAATCCCCCTATTTTCATAATTCGTTATTTCAACAACCTCCGATTTGGGTTACGAAATTCCTCCAACAACACTCTTAATAACTTTATAATTTATAAAGTTGATAATAGTTGGTCAAGATATAATAAAACTTAATAATTTTTAAAAATGAAAACATACTCAATGTAATAAATTTGGATACAAATTATTCGAAATCTGATCGATTTTAAGCGAATATCTGAATTCTGAATATTCGATTAAACTAGATTGAAAATCAAAATATATATTTCATGATCCGACGATCGAATATCCGATATGAACTTTATAACTAGAGTAGAGAGGATATCATGTTTTCTGACCCCTATTTACCTTTGTATCCTATTCGTGTGACATGGTCTAATTTGAAAAACGTCAAACATATTTATAACAATATGGTATATTTTTAATTTAATAATTTAATAAAGGTCATTATTTAACGATGCCATTATATCTTTTAACAAATTAATCAAAGATAAACTACATCAAAATTATTGTTATTTTAAAACGTAATTTACATGCAAATCCATGTTTTCTTGATTTAAAATATAAATTATGGTTAAAAATGAAATTAGAAATGGAAAATATATACCTAGTTGCTGACGGGGAAGGCGAGAAATCTATACTATACTATTATAAGCAAACCACTCTATATTTGGTTGGTAGTTTGGTCATCTAAATAATAATTGTTAGATGTAAATATAGATAAATGAGAACCGTTGGATGTAATATTAAAAAAAATATTATTTTCTTGATATCTAAAATGCTCCCACAGGTTCAAGGTTTGAATCCCGTCAACAACATATTATTATTAAATATTTATATCATCTATTTTTCTAAGCTACATTCAAAAGTTCAAGATATTATTCCGTCAACAACATATTAAGAATTTTTTTTTTTTTGAAATAAACGCACATGCATTATAATTTTTCAGAATCAAGCATACAAATGATATTCTCCGGAGCGGTAAGTACCCACTCGTTGAGACCTGACGTAGAATAAGTAGTCCGTGCTAACGTGTGAGCCACAATATTCGCAGATCTAGACACAAACAAGACTAACACTTCATCAAAGTGTTTTAAGATAGAATTACATTCATCAACAATGGCATGGAAATATGTATGTCCTGGGCTTCCGTTCACAGCATCCACCAAAAGTTTAGCATCACACTCAAAAATACACTTGCTGCTCCTTCACTCCTTGGTCCAAGATAGAGCCTCTTTAAGCCCTATAGCCTCTGCCTCCCTCGGTTGAAACCTTAAGAATTTTTAAGATCAAAATACAAATAAATGTTAATAAAATAAGATAAAAAATACTAAAAAATCATATAAAAAATACTAAAATTCATCCGTGTATCGCATAGCTTATAGGCTAAAAAAAACTTAGAATAACGTCATACATATATTATTATATTTGATTACTTTTTAAAATCATATAAATCAAAATATAGATAATAAAATAAAAAATACTAAAATTCATCCTACATCGCACAGTGTGTAACTTTAAAAATAGACTTGTGTTTTGGTTATTTGTAAACGGTTATGTAACTGATGTCAATGTTAGGGTTCTCTTTTTCTAAAAAAAAATCAACGAAAACATGTTACTCTTTCTATTTTTTCTTATTAAAACCCTTCCTTTTCCAAAAATATCACGGGCAAACCTTACTTATTTATTTTAATACTTTTAATTACGGCAATTACCTTTTCAACTAACACATGTTACTTTTTGTATTTTTTTTTTCATTTAAAAAAAACTATAACTTATTACCTTTTCAACTAAAATACATTAACTTTTCAATATTTTCTAACAAAATCCTCTATTTTCTAAAAAAATCATGGACAATTACCTTTTTAAAATAAAACATGTTACTGTTTCTATTTTTTCTTACTAAAACCCCACATTTTCCAAAAATATCACAAGCAAACTCTTACTTATTTTAAAACATATTTTAATACTTTTAATTACGGGCAATTACCTTTTCAGATAAAACATGTTATTTTTTAAATTTGTTCATTTTTTAAGAAAACTATTATTAAATAATAATATTATTTATAACCAATTAACATTTTAGTTAAAATACATTATATTTTCTATTTTTCTAACAAAGTCCATTCTTTTTCTATAAAATCACAAACAATCATCTTTTTCAACTAAGACATATGTTACTATTTCTATTTTTCCTTACTACAACCCCTACTTTTTCAAAAATATAACGGGTAAACCCTTACTTATTTATTTTAAAACCTATTTTAATATTTTTAATTATGGACAATTACCTTTTTAGCTAAAACATGTTGCTCTTTCTATTTTTTCTTAATAAAACCTCTCATTCCAAAAATATCACAGGCAAATAGTTACTTATTTATTTTAAAACTTATTTTAATACATTTAATTATTGAAATTTATACTATACTATTATAAGCAAATCACCCTCTATTTGGTTGGTAGTTTGGTCATCTGTTGATAGTTTGGTCATCTAAATAATAACCGTTAGATATAAATATAGATAAATGAGAACCGTTGGATGTAATATTAAAAAAAATATTATTTTATTGATATCTAAAATGCTCCAACGGGTTCAAGGTTCGAATCCCGTCAACAATATAACCTAAGTTCAATTTAGCTACATAATTATTTTTATATATTTTGAAGTTAAATAAAATGTCTTCTATCAAATGATACTCACACATTTCGCGCGAAGTTCCAAAAATATGTGATTTTATAGTTTAGCGATATAAAGATGTTTCGGTTAATAGATAAACTCAAGTTCAATTTCTACAAACAACTTTTTCTAATAAATAATAAACACAGGGGCAAGTTAGTCAGTTCAAATCATGTATAAAATATCTCATGGTTAAATTATCTCACGTATTATAAGATTATGTTAATCGATATAATAATGAATACCAAATACGCCTCCACTCACGCGACACACACACATACATATAATATTGGAAGTAGAATAGGTGTTTGCAAAACATATTAAATCCTTATATACAATAAGCGTAAGAGAAATTTTATCCAAAATTTTGGTCATGTACCGCCAAATTAATAAGGATTGTTGATTTTAAAATAGATGAATGAGAACCATTAGATCTAATATTAAAAAAATAATAATAATATAAATTAAATTAGAGTAACCACCATCTATTTGGTTGGTAGTTTGGTCATATGTAGTTTGGTCATCTAAATAATAACTGTTAGATATAAATATCGATAAATGAGAACCGTTGGATGTAATATTAAAAAAATATTCTTTTCTTGATATCTAAAATGCTCCCACGGGTTCAAGGTTCGAATCCCGTCAACAACATATTATTATTAAATATTTATATCATCTATTTTTCTAAGCTACATTCAAAAGTTCAAGATATTATTCCGTTAACAACATATTAAGAATTTTTAAGATCAAAATACAAATAAATGCTAATAAAATAAGATAAAAAATACTAAAAATCATATAAAAAATACTAAAATAATAAATCAAAAATACTAAAATTCATCCGTGTATCGCACAACTTATAGGCTAAAAAACGTAGAATAACATCATACATATATTATTATATTTGATTACTTTTTAAAATCATATAAATCAAAATATAGATAATAAAATAAAAAAAACTAAAATTCATCCGTGCATCGCACGGGTTACATGCTTGTATTACATAAATCAAAAACTTAAAAATGTTAAAAAGAATGACACAATTTTTATTAAACGAACACAACAAAGAGAATGAGTTCAATTGTTCAAATTTGGTTTAGCAGCGTTGTTCTTTTCCTTTTGACCTAACTTTTATTCTTTTTCTTTTAATAAATTGAATTGAATAATTTGTTTTATCAGTAATTAACTAATTAAAAACTGTTGGTGGAATCCTTTTGGTCACTTCTCTATAGAGTCAACGAATGATGGATGGTGAATACTTAGCATTGTGGTTTTCATTATACTAGCTTTATTACCCGTGCGAGGCACGGGTTTATTCTAAAATATTTTATAATTTGTCATTAATTCCGGTATATTTGTTTGTGGTATATTCATATTGATGGTTTGATTATCGAAATATTTGAAAATTTAAGTTAGCAATAGTTATTGTAAAATTAATATATCTATTTTTTATTATATTTTATTTCTTTAATCGGAAGTTCGTGTGATACACGTATATGATTTGGATGTGAATAGTTTGTTGTCGATTTTCGAGTAAGTAAGTATTTTGATCTTTCTTTACTGCATAATTTGTTCTTTAAAAAACTTGATATGATTTTATATACATATTCTTAATTAGTGTTGATGGTTTGGTGATTGAGATATTTGAAAATTGTAAGTTAGCCATAGTTGTTTGTAAAGTTAATATTCCTCTTTTTTATTGTATTGTATTCCTTGAATTAGAAGTTCGTGTTAGATATGTTAATGATTTGGATGTGAATAAGTTGCTATTGATTTTCGAGTAAGTAAGTATTTGATGTTTTTTTACTGCATAATTTTTTTTAAAAAAACTCGATATATTTTTACATACATATTCTTAATTGGTTAACAATGGAATGCAATAATTGTACAGTTGTGGATATACTTTATTTATAAAACTATTACTTATACCTCTCAAGAAGCCGCTAAACTGATTCGTGATAAGTTACTCGTTTCACCTTACAATTGTCACTTGACACAAATAATTTAACAATTAATACTTTTAACATTTTATCATAGATATTCAAAAAATTTAAACCAATTTTAGTTAAGATTTGATTTAATCATACGATGACAACTTCAACTTTTTTGTAAAAATCTCCAATACAAACTTTTTTTATTAGTATACAAAGAGAAAACTCTTTTGCATTTTTCGGGTTCAATACTTTATATACTAATAGTGTATTTTTCGAAAATGATCAACGTATAAAATTTATTTATTGAAGACGAGATTTATAATATATAGGATCGTAGTAAAACTAAAGTTTTGATCTATATTAGTATCTAAAATTTCAAAACTGCGTATATAATCTATAAATTGTTAATATCTTATAATGAAGCATTAATAAATGTTAAATGATGAATAAAATCCGTTTTACGCTTCAATACTATTATATAATAGACGAAACATTAAAAGTTTGGTTGGTCGGTATGGTACGTTGTGATTTTACTTAATTGTCCTTAATTAACTGTACTTCGTATTTTTACTTAATTAACATTAGTTATTTATAGAAATATATTATTAAATAATAATATTATCAAATAATAATATTATCTATTTATAATCAATTACCTTTTTCACCTAAAATACATTATTTTTTCTATTTTTTCTAAAAAATTCCCCTACTTTTTCAAATATATCACGGGCAGTTACCTTTTTTTTTTTTAACTAAAACATGTTAGTTTTTCTATTTTTCCTTACTAAAACCCCTCCTTTTCCAAAAAAATCAGGGACAAACATTTACTTATTTATTTTTAAACCTATTTTAATATTATAATTATTTTTTAAAAATTTACCTATTTTAACATGTCTACTTATTTTTCTTAACAAATGCAATTACTAAAAATATTAAAATATAAATAATCAAATACCTATTTATAACCAATTACCTTTTCAGCTAAAACACATTATATATTTTTTTCAACAAAGTCTCTCATTTTCTAAATATATCACGGGAAATTGCCTTTTACAATTTACTTTTTCTATTTTTCTCACTAAAATCCATTTTTTTCCAAAAATATCACAGGAAACTCTTTACTTATTTATTTTAAAACATATTTAAATACTTTTAATTATTAAATTTTAAAACCTCATTTTCCAAAAATATCACGGGCATTTACCTTTTTAAACTAAATATATGTTACATTTTTTATTTTTTCTTACTAAAACCCCTCATTTCCAAAAATATAACGGGCAAACCCATACTTATTTATTTTAAAATCTGTTTTAATGTTTTTAATTAATTAAAATTGTTTAGCATGTCTACTTATTTTTTGCACAATTACAATTAATAAAATAATAATAAAATAACAATTAACAATCCGTGCATCGCACGGGTTTTAAGCTAGTATTATATATAAGGATATAATTGGAATGGAGTAAATAGGTTGATAGTTTTAAATTTTAAAATAAAAATTAAAAAAGACTATAGTAAGTGATAGTGGCTATAAATGTCAACATTTGTTACATTATCACCTAGGTCATGGTTCAATTCTCATTAAAAACAATTTTTTATCATCAATATAAAATTAGAAGGGTAATTTAGTAATCTATTATCATCAATATAATATTGAAAAGGTAATCAGGAATCTAATATATATAATCTGATATTATATAGAATTTGTAATCTAATAGTATATATAATCCGAGTCATTATATATTTAATACAAATAAACATGATTTATAATATTAAAATATTAATATAATCTTTTTTATGGATCAATTCCAATTTTATAATATGTTTTATATCTTGCGCGAGTTTTTCTCTAATCTGGTCAAAAATATGATTTTAAGGCATTTGTGAAAATGAATTATCTACCTTATCAAGGAGATTACAAGAAGAGACCAAAATAGAATATAACATATTGAGTATTTGCGCATATTAATAAAGAGGTTTATGATATAACCACAATTGATATCTAGCATAGTGGTAAGGAATGTTACTTCTAATCAAGAGGTCAAGGGTTCAATTCCCATTAGAAACAATTTTTTTATCATTATAATATAGGAGGGGTAATTTAGTAATTTAACATTGAATAAATTGTCTCACTAAACCCCTAGTTGCTCTATTATATATATAATAGATAGATTATGCAATGTATAATTTTTTTTTAAAATATTTGTAGTTATTTTAATTTACAATTTTTTTTAAAATATTTGTACTTCATCTTGAGTTCTTTGGATGATATTACAGCATACGCGAAATTTAGAAAATAATTTTTAATTTAGTGATGGTTTAATGATTCTTTTCCAATTAAAATTACTCTGAAACAGATGAAAGAAGAAAGTGACGATTTTTTACATTTAGAATTCTATTCAATTTAGGAAATCTAATTATATTTGATTTAAAATCAAAATCCCCTTTTTAATATTTGAATATAATCCTAATAATAATCAAATACACTTTTTAATATTAAATCCAACGGTTCTCATTTATCAATTTGAAGATCTAACGTTCCTTATTATTATGGTATATAATAGAAATTGAATGTAATTTACGTATTAATTAACCGATCTCCTTATTAAATTTTAACTATTTTTTAGTTTAGACTTTTGAAAATATCAATTCGAATTTAGTTACTAATTTTTACATTGAGATTTCTATTCAACTTAGAATACATACTCTTATTTGTTTTATATTATTCAAATTCACTTTTAGTATTTGAATATAATTTAAAAAACAATAAAATATAATTTTTAAAATTGAATCTAACGGTTCTCATTAATTCTATCTAAGATCAATGATCCATATTAATTTGACGGTATAGAGACCAAAGTTTTGGATAAAATCATTCTTAAGCTTGTTATATATAAGAATATAATATAATGATTGATAGGCTGAGTCCAGTCGGCCCAGCCCAAACACCGATAAAAAGCCTGATGGCAAAAGCTCAAACCAAAGAAAAAGAAGTCCAACACGAACTCCAAGAGGCATGTGCTTCTCACATTCCCACCCCTATAAATACTTCACTCAAACAACAAATAAAAGGATAACATTTTTCTATACACTCATAGTAAACTTTATCTTCTCTCTACTTTTTTCTCTAAAATTGGTCGGAACTCTTACTCTTACACCGGAGGTGTCCACGGAGATCCGACTCCATTAGGCATTCCCTTTCAGATACCCGAAAGTCAACATTCGGGTACCTCTCAGCTCAATCTAACTCGCGTCCGGCTCAAGTCGAACAAGAGATTTAACATGGAGATCTAGAAACTTATCAATAATATAATGAATTATTACCATTTAAATAATTATAGTATAACTATTATCTATTATCTATTATTATATTCTTAATAACTGTTAGTGAAGGATTTTGATAATTCCACCAAGTACCCTTAAAATTTTCACCTCTACATACAGTTTATGTCTATTTTGCTAAATTCTCAATTAGAAAATATTATTTCATCTTACATCATTTATCCAATTCATATATTTTAAGGTTATTTTGGTAAATTCTCAATTTTAAAATATTATGTCAACATGACATCATTCCCTTATTATAGTATAGTTATAATCACACACCACTTAAGCATGTAAAATAGACAATATATCAAATCAAGAAGTTAATATCTATTTATTTGCTCAATTAGTGGAATCATTAAATAATCATATAAATAAATTTCATAATGAACAATATGCCATACACAAGTAGATATGAAAGTCAAATCAATGTATAAATCATAATCAATGTTGTAATTTATTCCAATTTTGAATATGCAGATTGTCAGTTATCCATAAACATAAATGGATATTATTCATTTTAAATTTGGTTTACCTAAAATCAAGTTAATAATATTATAATCTCATAATCAAAAAAGTATAAGGTAATAAAAAGAAATAATTAATATCTACCTTAAATTGTGGATCATTCAACAACAATATTCATATTGTCACACATGCAATCAATACTTTTCATATCCTTTAAATCAATCAACAACTAATATCCATATTTTGGTTTCAAATTTTGAATCAGATATGATAAATACACATACAAATATATGTATTTCTATCCGTGATTTTTGTCATCTATTTTCAAAATTCAAATTCATAATTTGTTACAAATATTTCTTGACTATAAAACTCTGATCTTCACCATTCATAATGTTAATGTTAATATCTTCTTTATCTTTATTTTTTCTCTCCAATTTTCCATTTTCTCTCTTTTTCCTTGTCTACTGTTTTTCCATTTTTTTCGTTAGTGTTTGTGTTGATTATACATGTATATATATATATATATATATATATATATATATATATATATATATATATATATATATATATATATATATATATATGTGTGTGTGTGTGTGTGTGTGTGTATGTGTGTGTGTTTTTTTTGTTGCTTACTTAAATATGTTACTAATGTTTGTTTAAATTGTGCGGAATACAAAAGTTTGAATCATTTTTTTCAAAGACAACAATCATGATAATTAAACATATATGTAAGCTACATTGCATCGTTACTTACGTTGATTTTGTTATATAATAATTGCAGGTGAATCCCAAATCTTATAGACTTGAGTTCTTGATCATAAGAGGTCAAGGTATCCATGAATTTAAAGTGCGCAAAAAATAAAGGTTACGTTTTATATTTATGTAATACATATATACACTTTTTGTCGAATATATTTGTTGTTTACTTAAATTTGCTAAATATTTATTTATTTTGTGTTGAACGTTAAACCAATTGCAGGTGAATCTCAAATCGTATATATTGAAATTCTTGACTGGAAGAGATTGTGGTATCCATGAAAACTCCTGATCGTAAGAGATCGTGGTATCCAGGGACTCGAATTTCTCAACAGAATCAACTAATGTTAATATAATGTATTTTTAAATTGATGTCTCTGTACACTTTTAGTTGAATGTTATTCGTTAGATATTGGCATGATATTAGTTTGATGGATGTTTAATAATACGGAGTACTTCTTTTTGTGTTGATGATATTTAGTAGAGATTATATCTATGTTTTAAAAGAATTGTATGCTTGATTGCAACATGAGATATTCGTATAATTGTGACTTACTTTGTTACTCATAATTATATTTATTTAGATTAATTTGTGATGTTTGTAATTTTAATTTTCTTTTAGTAGTTTGTGCCTCTTTCGGATGTTAAATGTTTTATACGTTTATGTGTATGGTACACTTATATTTATTCAAAATATTTTAATTATACATATGTAATATATAATAAATAAATATAGTATTTGATCATAAACAGAATTTTGTATAAATTTTGGATGTTGACATTGGTATTATACTTATTAATTTACATCATATGTTTTTCGTTACTTTATCTTTTTTTTAGTTGAGTTTTAAAATATATATGGTTTAAATTGCGAGGGATCGCCGTTAGGCGACACCGAGAAGACTTTAACTGAAATTTTATGGCAACTTAATTACTATTTGATATATATTTCCAATTCTAAATTTTATAATTTGTATCATCTCAACATTCAAATCATCTGATCTCATAATTTTTGAAATTTGAAAAGATCATTCAATTTTTTTTGTTTATTACTTAATCAGTACTTAAATCAAGGGATTTATTAATACATGGTCATAAATTATGATGATAATCATAATGAATGTCATTTAAATAGGATATTTGAATTGATTTTGTAGAAATTTATGACTCATATTTCTCTATTATCATTCTATATGTGTGTATTAAAATAGGTTTTAAAATATATAAGTAAGGGCCGCACTTGATATTTTTGGAAAATAGAGATTTTAGTGATAATAAATATAAAAGATAATATATTTTAATTTAAAGGTAATTGCCCGTGATATTTTTGGAAAAGAGGTAGATTTTGTTAGAAAAAAAAATGTTTTTACTATAAAAGGCAATCAACTAGTTACTATTTTTACATTATTTTATTATTTATTTAATAGAGTATTAAAATATGTTTTAAAATAAATAAGTAATTAAGGATTGCACCTCATATTTTTGGAAAATAGGGATTTTAGTGATAACAAATATAAAAGATAATATGTTTTAATTTAAAGGTAATTATCGTGATATTTTTGAAAAATGAGTAGATTTTGTTAGAATTTTTTTTAATTATAAAAGGCAATCAGCTAGTTACTATTTTTATATTATTTTATTATTTATTAAATAGAGTATTAAAATAGGTTTTAAAATAAATAAGTAAGGATTGCACCTCATATTTTTGGAAAACAGATATTATAGTGATAACAAATATAAAAGGTAATATGTTTTAATTTAAAGATAACTAGTTTACTAAGCTGCGCTTCGCAGCGGCTTTATAATAATATCTCTAAATTTTCTCAAAAAATATTCTACAAAATACGTTTTTAAATAAAATAATATTTCTAATATAAAATTAAGTTTTGTTTTGAATTTGTTGTGGCTTAAAAAACGTACTTGTGTATTTAATGCTAAGGTTTAATGAGCTTCGAGCTTTAATGGCTGCACTTGTGTTTCGAGACTAAATCGGTCCTCACAAGATGCCTAGGTATCTCAAATTGTTATTGAGAATCAAGCCAAAGACGTAGTTCTGATTGTAGGATCAGGGACCTTATATAGGCGTCTGGAGCCTAGTATTTATGGTATGTTTAGGAGTCTTAGCGAATAAGTCTCCTTTTTGATATTGGATAAGCATTGTATTGCTTGCAGGATAAGTCTTTTCCTTGTTGATAAAGGCTATGACTCATTAATTGGGATTCTGGATCCTTCTTTGATGAATTTACCATATTTTGGACTCTTTTTATGAGTTATATATTTTCCCTATTTATTAATTACGAAATTAATAAATAATCTGGGTTTTGGGCCTTAAATACTTGGCCTTTCCAAAGAATCAGCAATTTTATTTCTATAATTACTTTTCTATCCATATCATTTGCCCCCCAACTTCTGGGAAAATCTCCTTGGGGTTTTCGTAGAAGTTATGACGTGTTTTTCCTCAAAATTTTCCATTTTAAGGGCATTTTCGACCTCAAATTAGGTCATTTTCGACCTCCTTTTCGACCAGGAAACAAGTCATTTTCGACCTCAAATTCGACCAGGAAACAGGTCATTTTCGACCTGAAATTCGATCTGGATTTCGACCTTGGCTGGAGTGAGGTCGAAGGTTTCGACCTCGATTTTTAAGTCTTTTTCGACCTCGATCCAGCCTTTTTTCGACCTTGATTGGTCCCAGGTCGATGGTTTCGACCTCGACTTCCCAGTCATTTTCGACCTCGGTCATTCGACCTCGATTTACAGGTCATTTTTGACCTGGGTCATTCGACCTCGATTCCTCATACTTTCGACCTCATTTTGCAGGTCATTTTCGACCTGGGTCATTCGACCTCGTTCCAGCCTTTTTCGACCATGATTTCTAGGTCAATATCGACCTCGATCTCTAGGTCGTTTTCGACCTCATTTTGGTGTGAGGTCGAACGCTTAGACCTCGTTTTCTAGGTCATATTCGACCTCATTCTTTCGACCTTGAATCCTTCTGTTTTTGACCTCACTTGGGTGTGAGGTCAAGGGGTTCGAGCTCGATTTATAGTGTATTTTCGATCTCAATCAATCGACTTCGATCTAGGGTCTTTTCGACCTCGAATTTTCAATTTTTTGACTGGATTTTTGGTGCGAAGTCGATGGAAACGACCTCAATTCCTCGTATATTTTCGACTTCGAGCCTTCGATGTCGTTCTAAGGTTTTTTCGACCTCAATTTCATTATTTTTCGACTTTATTTGGGAGCGAGGTCGTTGGAATCAACCTCGTTTTCCCATATGTTTTCGACCTCGGTCGTACGATTTCGATTTAATGTCTTTTCGACCTTAAATCTTTGATTTTGCCTTGGCTATATTTCAAATTTCATTCTTTTCTTGGGCCTTAACTAGCCCAATTTTTAATTGGACTTAAATTATTCCAGCCTTGGGCCTTATTAGGCCTTTATTGTTTGGGCTTCGAATTTGCCTGAGACCCAAATTATTTGGGTTTTAATCTCTATAATCCATAAATGGATTTGTGGGCCTTAACTGGCTATAGACGGTTGCCCTTCCTTAACCGGTTGGGTTTCCAGTCACTAGGCGCTTCCTGGCGAGATTTTCTGTTGAATCTCATCGTTTTCTGGGTTTCTTACTTGAAGTTTTGAAGAATTCTTTGAAGATTCTGGGCTTTCTTTGAAGATTCTGGGTTTAAAATGGCTGACCGCGCTTTCCAACATCTATGATAATGCACTAGGATTTCATAGAAGTTATACCGGTCTTTTTCGAGACTTGGGGTCTTTTTATCCCTTACCTAGGACTTACTACCCTTTTTTGGGGATTTTAATATACATTAGTGTTTCACGAGTATCGTCTTGGTGTAAAGTGTGGAGCGACCTACACATTTACGACGATTTTGCCTTATTCGAGGCTAACTTGTCATTTGCATAAGCCTCTTATGTCTTATACCATCTTGTTTTGGCTTCAAGCCTTTCATTAAGCATATCGAATGATGGAGTTTGGACTGAATGTCTTAGGTTTATGGGGTTTCAACCCTTACATAATATTCAAGTTTAAAAACTTGGATTGGTTTCGTCAACCTTATTTCTACTTGTCCTAGTAGTGAGTCCAGTCAGGACGCACTTTAAACATAATAGACTTTCAAATTTGAGGCATGCCAAGTCCTTGGCACCTCATGCCCTTCGAGGGTTTCTAGCTTGTATGAGCCTCGTCCAAATACGTTCTTAACACGATATGGTCCTTCCCAATTTGGGGCCAACTTGCCTTTTTGTCCAACCCCGGATGCCTCAATTTTTCTGAGGACTAAATCTCCTTGTCGAAAGAACCTTTCTTTAACCCTTAGGTTGTAATAGAAAGACGCCTTCTTTTGATGTTCAACTGTCTTGGCGTTTGCCTCATCTCTAACTTCGTCAATTAGATCTAAGGCCAGCCTCAAGCCTTCCTTATTTGTTTCCGGTTCATAAGTCTCAACTCTTGGAGACGCGTGAGTAATTTCCACCAGAACCACTGCCTCTGCTCCATAAGCCAATAGAAATGGAGTTGCTCCGGTGGTGACTTTGCAGGTAGTACGATATGCCCAAAGTATGGGGATCAATTCGTCTACCTAAGTGTTTCTGAAGCGTTCAACTCTTTTCTTTAGTCCATCTAGGATAATTCGATTTGCAGCCTCAGCTTGCCCATTTGCTTGTGGATGGGCAACAGAAGTGAAGCGCAACTTGATATCATTCTCATCGCAATACTTCTTGAACTCATCGTTGTTAAACTGAGTTCCATTGTCCGTGACCAGGATTCGTGGAATTCCATATCTGCATATCACATTTTCCCAGAAGAAATGCATCACTTGCTTGGTGGTTATCTTGGCTAATGGCTTAGCCTCAATCCACTTGGTGAAGTAGTCGATTGCTACTATCAAGAACTTTCGTTGAGCACTTGCCATTGGAAATGGCCCGAGTATATCCATTCCCCACATGGCAAAGGGGATTGGTGAGTTTATCATAAGTAATTTAAGTAATTGAGCGTGAGACTTCTTTTTCTGGTCGTTCCGCTCTGTCGATCATCCGCCTACTCGGGTTCTTGTAGTTAAAGCTATTTGTGTATCTATCCCAATAATACTCACCGATAGAGTTTTCGGAGATTCTACTCGACTTTAAAGCGAAAAGTGTCTTTTCGTTAGAAGGCCCATAGCAATCAAACTATCATCCAACTTCTAGTGTACATGTAATCTAGCCTTTTCCTATTCTTAAATCATAGAAGAATTTGCTCTATGTTGTTGATATTGGAATTTCATGAATGCGAAGCCAACGAGTTTGAGAATAAGGTGGGATCCCTGGATCTAGTGGCCGGTGAATCACCGATCAAAAAGCATATTTTGGAGAGATTCTTCATCGAAGAGAGCTCGAAGCAATAAGATGAAAGATGACTTATGGTATCTCGTACACATTCCGACGATTCCAGTAGTAGATCCAGCAGTTGTTGACCCAATAGATTATGCAGTTGGTTATTATGATTCTGTTGACCAAGAAGCAGCAGCAGAGCCTGTGGTTTCCCCATAAGAAGCAAGGGCATGTACATCAGTAGATCGAAGCACCAGGTTCCTGTCGTTTACCTTGAAGCAGGCAGCACACCACCCGCAGTTAAAGATCGAGAAGCACCAGCAGTCAATCCAGAACCCAGCGAGAAAGATTTCTAAACTCAACATATCTGGTGGGTGCCTAACCACTGGGGCATGCTTCTGGCACCTTTCACATTTCTTTACGTAGCTTTTAGCATCTGCTAATATGTTCGGCCAGTAGAAACCTAGACGGGTGACTTTGTGAGCAAGGGCTCTGCCCCCCAAGTGCTATCCACAAATTCCTTCATGCACTTCCTTTAGGGCCAATTCTGCCTCTTGAGGTCTCAAGCACTTTAAGTATGGAATGATGAACGATTTTTTATAAGATTCCCTCAATTAGGGCATACCTTAGTTCTCTGACGTATAGCTTTCGTGCTTCTGAAGTGTCGTTGGGTAACCACCCAGTTTTTAGATGAGATTTGATGGGATCCATCCAACAACTGCCAACATCAATGGGTGCTACCAACTTTCCGTTGATGCTTGGGGTCTTCAAGACTTGGAAGTATACACTTCCTGCATAGTTTTCAATTTCAGAAGAGGCAAATTTAGACAAGGCATCAGCCTTCATGTTTTCTTCTCTTGGAATGTGTTCTACATAGCATTCATCAAACTGAGTCATGATGGCCTTGACAAGTTTCAAGTACTTGGTCATGACTTCATCTCTGGCCTCAAATTCCCCATTTACTTGGGAAACCACTAGCCTCGAATCTTCACATACTTTCAGAGTTTTAACTCTCAAGGCTCCAGCCAGCCCTAAGCCAGCTATCAGAGCTTCATACTTAGCCTCATTGTTTGTCGTTGGGAAGTCAAGTTTTAGTGCATACTCTATGAGGAATCCATCAGGACTTTGTAGCACTAAACCGACTCCACTTGATTTTGTTTTTGATGCTCCATCAAAATAAAGCACCCAATATTCTTTGAAATCCATCTCTTGATCTTTCTCATCCTTCACTATTACTTCCTGCCCCCCAACTTCTTGGTTGTCAATGGTACATTCAACCATGAAGTCAACAAGTGCTTGAGCTTTTATGGCCGTTCGAGGCTTATACTTGATGTCGAATTCGCCCAATTCAATGGCCCATTTGATCAACCTTCCACTAACTTGAGGGCTATGCAAGATGTTTCTTAGAGGTTGATCAGTCAAGACCTCTATCTTGTGAGCCTGGAAGTACGGGCGTAGCTTTTTTGAGGCCATTATCAAGGCTAAGGCAAACTTCTCAATCGTTGAGTAGTTTATTTCTGCCCCATGTAGAATCTTACTCACATAGTAGATGGGTTTCTGAAGCTGCAATTCTTCTTTTACCAAAACGGCTCCAAGGGCTGTGCTAGAAACCGCCAAATCCAAATAGAGAATTTCCCCTGGCTTGGGCTTTGCCAACAGTGGTGCCTCAGCCATGTATTTCTTTAGGGCCTCAAAGGCCTCTTGGCTTTCAGTTGTCCATTCAAAGTTTTTCACATTCTTGAGTGCTTTGAAGAAAGATAAGCACTTCTCTCCTGATTTGGAGATAAATCTTCCCAATGCTGCCACTCTTCCCGTTAGTTTTTGGACATCCTTGACAGTCTTTGGTGGTTCCATGTCTAGAATTGCTTTGATTTTGTCGGGATTGGCCTCGATTCCTCTCTTGGAAGCCATTAGGCCTAAAAACTTTCCCGAGCCTACACCAAAGGCACACTTAGCTGGATTCAACATCATCTTGTGGTACCTTAGCACTTCAAATACCTCTCGGAGGTGCTCAATGTGATCGGCCTTATCGAGGCTCTTGACTAACATGTCATCTACGTAGACCTCCATGGTTTTTCCAATTAGGTGTCCAAAAATTTTGTTCACCAATCTTTGGTAGGTTGCCCCTGCATTCTTAAGTCCAAATGCCATGACTAGATAACAGAAAACACCAAAGTCAGTGATGAATGATACCTTAGAGATGTCATCCTCGTGCATTTTAATTTGGTTGTATCCATTGAAGCCATCCATGAAGCTGAGCATCTCGTGTCCAGCTGTAGCATCTATTAATGCATCAATCCTTGGCAAGGGAAAACAATCCTTAGGACATGCATCATTCAAGTCAGTGAAGTCTACACACATCCTCCATATTCCATTGGCCTTTTTGACCATTACTGGGTTAGCCAACCATTCCGGGAATTGTATCTCTTCAATGAATCCGGCCTCTAGAAGTTTTTCAACTTCTTGTTTAATGGCCTCTTGCCTTTCTGGAGCAAAATTTCTCTTCTTTTGTTTCACCGTCTTTCTTTCAGGATCCACATTCAACTTGTGAGTTATCAATTGGGGATCAATCCCTGGCATGTCAGCCACTGTCCAAGCAAAAACGTCATTGTTCTCTTGAAGAAAAGATATGAACTTGCTTTTCAATGGCTCAGGTAGTAGTGCCCCAACATAAGTCACCTTCTCCGGTTCACCAGGGACTAAGAGAATTGGGATTAAATCCTCAGCTGGTTTCCCTCTTCGGTCCTCATTGTCGTTAGTATCCATGTCTTCAATTGGGAGAACTTGCCCCCCGATTCCATCAAGCCTTAACGCGGCTACATAACAACTTCTAGCCATCTTTTGGTCTCCTCGTTCTTCACCAATCCCATTCCTCGTTGGGAACTTGATTTTTAGATGATAAGATGAGGCAACGGCCTTGAACGCATGAAGACCAGTCCTTCCCAGGATTGCATTGTAGGTCGAAGTTGCCTTTATAACTATGAAGTTCAGCATTTGAGTAGACGTATTCATCCCTTGCCCCATGGTCATTGGGAGTTGGATAGTGCCTTCCACTTTTGATTCCACCCCCATTGAATCCGTATATGGGCATATTTGAGAGTGTTAACTGAGAATCAGTGTAACCCATCTTGATAAAAGCATCGTGGAACAAGATATCCACTGAAGCTCCATTATCAACTAGGACTCTTTGTTTTGGAATTTCCAATCATAGGTATGATGACTAGAGGGTCATCGTGGGGGAACTTCACCCCTTCCAAGTCTGAATCATCAAAACCTATTGACACTTCTGTTCTGGCACGCTTCGGTGCTTCTCCAACCACAGTCATTACCTCTCGAGCATAAGCTTTTCTTGAGTTTCGGGAGGACCCAGCAGTAGTTGGCCCTCCGAATATCATGTTGATGACTGGCCCTCGGGGCTTAGGGTTACGATCTTGGTCGTTGTCCCTTCTGTCGTAATCCTTCCTTTCATGGTTTCCTCTTTGACTCCCTTGATTTCCATCCTTGGTGAATTTGCTGAGTTTTCCTCTTCGTATCAGAAATTTGATCTCATCTTTTAATTGCCTACAATCGTCGGTATTGTGACCGACTTCTTTGTGGAACCGACAGAACTGATTTTGGTTCCGTTTGGACATGTCAGCCCTCATTGGCTTCGGCCATTTGAGATCTCCTTCCTTAGCTATCTCCATCAGAATTTGACTCCTGGGAGTGTTCAATCTTGCATACTCCATAAATTTTGGCCCAAAATTGTTTCTCTTGGGTGGAGAATCTGAGTCCTTTGATGTTCTGGGAAACTTTTCCTTGACGTCGTACTCCTGAGTTTCTTTTCTTTTCTTTGAGTTTCCACTACCGCTAGCAGTGGGTTCATACTTTCTCATGCTTTCTTCAACCTTGATATACTTTCCAGCTCTATCTTGGAGCTTCAACATGCTCTCGGGTGGATGTTTAGCTAACGACCTTTTGAAGTGGTCGTCAGTAGTTCCTTGTTGCAGGGCTATCATAGCCACTCTGTCCTCTAAGTCCGGGACTTTCAGAGCCTCCCGAGTGAATCGATTGATGTAGTCCCTTAGGGCTTCATTCTTTCCTTGCTGGATTGCCATGAGTGATGCAGATCTTTTCTCATGCACCCTTCCACTAATGAACTGATTGATAAAAGCTTTGCTTAGTTCCTTGAAAGACCCAATTGAGTTGGGAGGAAGATGGCTATACCAGCGTTGGGCCATGCCTGCCAAGGTTTGTGGAAACGCCCTACACTTGACCGCATCGTTGGTTGGCTGCAACAGCAGTGCATTGGAGAAGGTCCTTACATGATTTGCGGGATCTCCCGTTCCATCATAGGCTTTGATCGAAGGCATCTTGAATTTTCTGGATATAGTCGTTTTCATGATGTCTTGAGTAAACGGTGGTGTATGATCATCAGGATCTCCTAGGGGCAACAAAATACTAAGATCACCTCTTGGGGCTTCGGCCCTCTTGGTTCTCATTACCTGTGGATCCAAGTTGATTATCGGGATCCCTTCAGTCGTTCGACCTTGAGATTGAGCGGCCTCCTCCTCAGCAAGGAGTTTCTTGAGTCTTGTAGTCTCTGCCTCATGGGCTGCAATTTTCTCCTTAGTAGTTTGGGGTTGATCCCGATTTGTCTGGGAAGAACGTCTCCTTCTTGGGGCGACATCATCCCCAGTTTTATAACCCTCATCCTCGGTGTATGGGCCCGAGTAATCTTGAACGAAAGGGGTCTGGCGAGTTTGTTGATTTGGGGGTCCCAGACCTTGAATATAAGGGGGCACATATGCCTCATGGTAGATTGGATTAGTTCCACTATCGCCCGCCATGGGTCGAGGGGGCATTCCATAGCTTGGCATCCCCAAAGTCTGATTCGCGTATTGAGGGAGATCAGTAGTATGGAGTTGAAGGCTTCTCGGTGCATTCATGATGAGTGGAGAAGTCGAGATTGGTTGCTGGTGAACGGTCTCTTGTGGATTAGATCCATGAATGACCATCTATAGGGGATTCGTCCCTTCAACCGAAATTGGGATTCCCGTTCCTTGAGTGTTGGTGGGGATATTCGCCCCTTGAGTGCCAGTAGTCGGCGGTGGTTGATTTCCGTGAGTATCAGCCTCAGAGGTGATAGGGCGATCCTCAGGAGTTTGAGTATCCCGAGCTGTTCTTCGTGTGTTTGCCATGGTTGATGTTGTTTTCCCACATACGGCGCCAAATGTTGTGGATTAAAAAATGTACTTGTGTATTTAATTCTAAGGTTTAATGAGATTCGAGCTTTAATGGCTGCACTTGTGTTTCGAGACTAAATCGGTCCTCACAAGATGCCTACGTATCTCAAATTGTTATTGAGAATCAAGCCAAAGACGTAGTTCTGATTGTAGGATCAGGGACCTTATATAGGCGTTTGGAGCCTAGTATTTATGGTATGTTTAGGAGTCTTAGCGAATAAGTCTCCTTTTTGATATTGGATAAGCATTGTATTGCTTGCAGGATAAGTCTTTTCCTTGTTGATAAAAGCTATGACTCATTAATTGGGATTCCGGATCCTTCTTTGATGAATTTACCATATTTTGGACTCTTTTTATGAGTTGTATATTTTCCCTATTTATAAATTACGAAATTAATAAATAATCTGGGTTTTGGGCCTTAAATACTTGGCCTTTCCAAAGAATCAGCAATTATATTTCTATAATTACTTTTCTATCCATATCAGAATTATATATATATATATATATATATATATATATATATATATATATATATATATATATATTATTAAAGCCGAAACATTGAAAGTTTTGGTTTTCGGTCATTTATTCTATTTAATAAATAATAAAATAATATAAAAATAGTAACTAAATGAATGCCTTTTCCAATTAAAACACTTTTTTCTAACAAAATCTATTACTTCCAAAAATATTACGAACAATAATCTTTAAATCAAAATATATTACCTTTTATATTTGTTCTCACTAAAATCTCTATTTTCCAAAAATATCATGTGCAACCGTTACTTATTTATTTTAAAAC
Organism: Heracleum sosnowskyi; assembly: GCA_030848705.1. Lineage (NCBI taxonomy): Eukaryota > Viridiplantae > Streptophyta > Magnoliopsida > Apiales > Apiaceae > Heracleum > Heracleum sosnowskyi. Next base: position 139,768,982 of record CM061235.1, on the reverse strand, counting down.
TTATTTAATGCTTTTAATTATTTAAAAAAGCTTAACTATTTTAACATGCCAACGTATTTTTTTAACCAATGCAATTAATATAATTAAAACACTTCTAAAAATCACGGGAAGTTACTTTTTAAAATTAAAATATGTTAGCTTTTCTATTTGTCCTTATTATTTGTTTTTTATAAATAAACATTTTTTTCTAATAAAATATACTCATTTTCTAAAAATATCATGGACAGTTACCTTTAAATTAAAACATATTACATTTTATATTTGCTTTCACTAAAATCTCTCATTTTAAAAAATATCAGGTGCAACTGTTACTTATTTATTTTAAAACTTATTTAATGTTTTTAATTATTTAAAAAAGCTTACATATTTTAACATGCCAACATATTTTTTTAACAAATACAATTAATATAATTAAAGGGTTAAATATCAAAGTGGCCACTGAAGCGAAGACCATATATCATTTTCATCACTGATCTCAGCGGGATATCGTTTCAATCACTAAAGTCATCATAAACATCAAACAGATAACTCTAAATATGTATTCGAAAAGTAAAAATAACATTTCTCGAGTTCTACACATATTTTCTTAATATTACTGCAACCAAATGAAAAGTTATGAATTCTAGTATTTTAGATAATTTATTTAGATTTTAAAAAATTCATTTACTATTTATTGTTAATTAAATCAAAGTAAATAACTATAAAATTAAAAATTAATAGTAAATAATTTTTTTAAAATCTAAATATAATATCATAAATACCAGAGTTCATAACTTTTCATTTGGTTGCGGTAACATTCAAGAAATATGTGTAGAACTCGATATAAATTATTTTTACTTTTCGAACACATATTTAGAGGTATCCGTTTGATATTTATGACGAATTTAATGATTAAAGTGATACCTCGTTGAGTTGAGTGATGAAAGTGATATATGGTCTTCACTTCAGTGATCACTTTGAGATTTAACCCTATAATTAAAACACTTCTAAAAATCACAGGCATATACTTTTTTAAATTAAAATATGTTTGATTTTCTATTTGTCCTTATTATTTGCTTTTTATAAATAAAACACTTTTTCTAATAAAATATACTTCTTTTCCAAAAATATCATGGGCAATACCTTTAAATTAAAACATATTATATCTGCTCTCACTAAAATCTCTTTTTTCCAAAAATATCTGGTGCATCCCTTACTTATTTATTTTAAAATATATTTTAATGCTTTTAATTATTTAAAAAAGCTTACCTATTTTAACACGTCAACGTATTTTTTAACAAATACAATTAATATAATTAAAACACTTCTATAAATATCACATGGAGTTACTTTTTTTAATTAAAACATGTTAGCGTTTCTATTCGTCCTTATTATTAATATTATTTTAATGAATAATAAAATAATATTAATAATGACCCATTTGTATTATTTATTTATTTTTTCTATGTTTCAATTTATATTTAAGTTTCTCATTTTATAATTTATCATATTAATTTTTATTCTTTATTTAATATTTTATCTTTCCATTAATTTTTTTTAATTTTCATTTTTTAATCTGTTTTTGATGGCCCGTGCAAGGGTTATAGGCTAGTATATATATATATAAAAAGTTCTAGATCGTTCACTCAAAAACTATAATTATACCTTCAGAGCTATTAAAATTTTCACTACCTCCAAATCTACTCCCAATAAGAAAAAAATCAAAAAATATGAACAAATATTTTTTTTTGTTGGAAGAATTTTTTATTAATAATGATCTCTTTTTGTCAAAACAAATAACAACAAAAACAACAACAACCTCTTCCTTTTAAAAAATAATAATTAAAGACATCTTCTCGATGTTTCTTATTCTTGTATGACTTTTGTTATAGATGCACCGACTTATTGAATTTTGTTAAAAATGCGCACACTAAATAAATTCTTCAGTCGAATAAATATTAACATGATATTTTAGAAATACATACACTATAAATTTCTTAATATACAATTTTTATCTTTGAATTTTCGTGTATGAATTACAGAAAATATTTTACTAAAAGATATAATCTTTTCTCATAAAATTAGAACAATAACTATCTAAACGTTAAAAAACAATGATAAAATTTGTTTTTGAAGACATGATGAATTCTACACTTTCGAGTTATCTTGTATACAAGTGTATCAACTTTTAAGCATAAATTCAAAACTAATAACGTATACACATAAGAATATAAATCAATTCACAACTGAATGTACATGAAAATCACCTTGTTTGACCTATTATTTTAACTGATTAAGTGATGAATCCCCCTCCTTATTTTCTATTATATCACATGAAAAAGAAGAAATTTTAGGAGAAAAGAATGTTAAGATGTTAATTTCATTTGAAAAGAAATATTATCAGAATATTTGTATAATAATAGAGGAAAGTTTAAAATAATGTAAGGTAATACACTTTTTTTTTTTGATAATTTAGCTATTTTGAAGGCAAGAATATTATAATCGAATATTTAGTTTCCTCCATTAGTGATATTTAGTTTCATCACCGCCCCCGTATTCTCCTTTATATAATAGTACTGATTGATTGATTGATTGTAATTGAGATTTTTTTGAATCTTTAATATTATTAATTCAAAAAATTGAGAAAATTAGAAAAATAGAACGAAGCGATCTGAGAGCGCCACATATTAGTAAAGATCTATTATATATTTACTTTCTCCATTAGTAGAGATTTTAAATGCATGAATATTATATTTACTTTCCTCTATTAGTAGAGATTTTAAACGCAAGAATATTGAAATTGTATATTTAGTTTCTTCCATTAGTAAATATTTAAAAGACAATTGAGATTTTTTCTAATCTTTGGTATTAATTAATTAATTAATTAATTTCTTATGCAAGATCGTTTTAATTTCTAAACTTATTATTTACCAAAACGTTCATGTATTTTCTATTATATCACATAAAAAAAAGAAAGTTTAGGAGAAAAGAATTTTAAGATGTTAATTTCATTTGAAAATAAATATAATGGGAATATTTAGATAATAATAGAGGAAAGTTTAAAATAATGTGATATGGACAGAAAAGTAATTATAGAAATATAATTGACGGTCCAATGAAAAGGCTCGATATTTAATGCCCAAATCCCTGATTATTTATTAATTTCGTAATTAATAAATAAGGAAATTATACAGCCCATAACAGAGACCAAAATATGGTAAATTAGTCAAAGAAGGATCCAGAATCCCAATTAATGAGTCATAGCCTTTATCAACAAGGAAAAGACTTATTCAGCAAGCAACACAATGTTTATCCAATAACAAAAAGGAGACTTATTCGCTAAGACTCCTAAACATACCATAAATATTAGGCTCCAAACTCCTATATAAGGTCCCTGATCCTACAATCAGAACTACGTCTTTGGCTTGATTCTCAATAACGATTTGAGATACGTAGGCATCTTGTGAGGACCAATTTAGTCCGGATACACGAGTGCAGCCATAAAAGCTCGAAGCTCATTAAACCTAGCATTAAATTCACAAAGCACGTTTTTTTTAATCCATAACATAATGTAAGGTGATACACTTTTTTTTTTTTAAAATTTAGATATTTTGAAGACAAGAATATTATAATCAAATATTTAGTTTCCTCCATTAATGATATTTAGTTTCCTCCATTAGTAAAGATCTATTGTATATTTACTTTCTCCATTAGTAGAGATTTTAAATACAAGAATATTAAATTCCATTAGTAGAGATTTCAAGGGAAAAAGACCGAAATAACTCAAATTTAGTGGTACAGTGCCCAAATTACCGCTTTTTGGGAACAGTGCCAATATTAGCTAATTGCCTTCGCATATTCCAAATGCGTATGTAATATATGCATTTTCAACTCAGAATTTGTTAGTTCCCATATATCAATCTGATATTTGTTTAACTTTCTTCCTTCTCCACCCAAAACTAACGTCTCCTCTATTTACCTAAAACTTATACAGAACACACGTATGACACATAAATATAATTATATTAATCATATATTACTTGTAATTGTTTATTTGGCCCACTATCTACCTTACCTTTTCTTATTATATGTTTCCCCAGCTGCACCTCATGATATGTAGAAATATTAAGAATAACCGATATGCGTATATATAGTTTGGTTTTCTTATTATTTGGGGGTTCAATAGTTAATCTTTGGGGTTCAATATTTCTATTTTGGGTTTTAGAAATATTAAGAATGACAAATAATTCGTATACGGACTTAGAGTTTAGGATTGTTTACAACCCTAAACCCTAGACTCTAAACTCTAACCTACCCTGATTTTAGGATTGTTTACAAACCTAAAATCAGGACGCCGGAAAAACACAATTATTAACAAGTTATAGATAAACTTTATTTTGAGTTGTCAGGCCAACCTCTGTCCACACATACCGAAAAAGGGGAGTTTTTAATATTAATAAAATCAAGCTGGTAATTTTGGGAGATTGGCTCATCTCGATTGAAGAGATTTGGTGAGATTATATAGGTGCTGGACATCTCGCGGAAAAAGCCTGCAAGAAACACGCATTGTAGTTATGCGTAGGTCAGGTCCACACATCCATAACATGCGCATACATGGGAGATTGATAACAAAATGAATAATAATCATGAACACGCAAGTGATGGATGCGCAATCTGTAGCGCGCATTCTGGATATGCGTATACTAAAAGTCATTTTGGGCATATTTCCCGACAAGTGTTATTTTGGTCAATGTTTAATAAAAAAATGAGATAAAGGGCTTTCACCCAGATTTCAAATACAAGAACATTGAAATTGTATATTTAGTTTCCTCCATTGGTAAATATTTAAAAGACAATTAAGATTTTTTCTAGTTTTTGGTATTAATTACTTAATTTCTTATACAAGACCGATCTAATTTATTAACTTCTTATTTACCAAAACGTTCCTGTATTTTCTATTATATTACATAATAAAAGAAAGTTTAGGAGAGAAGTATGTTAAGATGGTAATTTCATTAAAAAATTATTATGTGAATATTTAGATAATAACAGAGGAAAGTTCAAAATAATGTAAGGTAATGCACTTTTTTTCTAATTTAGATATTTTGAAGTCAAGAATATTATAATTGAATATTTAGTTTCTTCCATTAGTGATATTTAGTTTCCTCTATTAGTAAAGATCTATTATATTTTTACTTTCTCTATTAGTAGAGATTTTAAATGCAAGAATATTATATGTTTCCTCTGTTAGTAAGCATTTAAAAGGTAATTGAGATTTTTTCGAATTTTTAATATTATTAATTCAAAAAATTGAGAAAAATAGAAAAATAGAACGAAGCGATACGAGAGCGCCACCTCACCGCTCCCGTCTTCTCCTTTATCAATACTATATTAGTTTACTAAGCCGCGCTTCGCAGCGGCTTTATAATAATTTCTCCAAATTTTTCTAAAAACTATTCTAAAAAATATGTTTTTAAACAAAATTATATTTAAAACATGAAATTAAGGTTTGTTTTAAATTCTCCGTTTAGTGTTGTTCATTACCGAAATTTTGAATAATTATAGAAAAGGGAAATTATTTCATATATTTTATTATTTTAATATTATATCAAATATTACTATATTAATCACTTTATTTTTCTAAAACTTTATATTTCTACTTCTATTTAAAAATACATAATACATAAATATTAAATTCTAGCATATAATATGCTCCTCCTAATGAATCGTTCTCTCGTTAAACATGTTTTCTCCCAGTGACCCGATTTCTCGTTATTACCAAATTGAACATAAAACAAACTAATTACTTAATCAATTACATCATCTATTAAACTATTTTATTATATCATAAAATTTAATTTAAATCTTTTTCAAAATTCTAATTTTTATTTTTTAAAATATAGGTACTCGAGAAAATAAATGAAAAGAAAATAAGGGTCATCTATTTTATTTTATTATATAGAAACTTGCATTTTCTGTTAGTTTTATCTTCTACATAATTAGAAGGTAAAAATTTTAAAAAAATGATTTTTAATGTATATGTAAAACCTATAGATAAATTAAACGTGGGTTTTTTTACAAAAAAAATTATGAGAACCTAATTTCTAATAATTTTTTTAGGAGAATGTAAAGATGATAATATGATTTCAAGATAAATTTTAGAACTTCAAGAAAAAATATATGAGAATATTAAAATGGTAACTTTAAGTTCAAAAGAAAATTTAAGAAAATATCAACATGGTAATTTGACCTAAAGATAAATTTTATAACAATATTAAGATAGTAATTTGACTTAAGAAGAAAGTTTGGGAGAATATAAGTTAATTAATATTTTCATTACAAAAAATTTAAAAGCCAATTTAGATATTTTCTACTCAAATCGTCTAACACCTCACAAATCGTCTCCTTTACTATTTTCCTCGATTAAAAGATAGTAAATAAAAATTAGTAAATAAATTGGACTCGTAGAGTACGTTTAGGAGAATATTAATTAATAAATAAATTGGACTCGTGAATTTTTAACATAACATAATATATTTAACTTTCTTCCTTAAAAGATAATATTAAAGAAATGGATAATTATCAAAGTCATCACTCATTTGATTCAAATGTATCAAATTAGTCACTCATTTAAAAAGTGACTTAATTAGATTACTAATTTGAAAACTATATTTATAGAAGTATATATCGAAGCGATTTGAGAGACGCCACATCTTGAAAACTATATTTATAGAAGTTTATATCGAAGCGATTTGAGAGACGCCACATCACCGCCCTCGTCTTCTCGTTTATATAACTTTATATTTATTGATTGGATGAATATAGAGCATTTATGAGAATATTAACATACTATATTTAGTTTCTCCGTTAAAAAATAGTAAAAAGAAAATTGAGAATTTATCTAATATTATAAAGGCAAGAATATTAAAATAGTATATTTAATTTCCTTTATTAGTAAAAATTTAAAAGGCAATTAAGATATTTTCTAATAAAATAATTTATGAGACTATTAAAATTATAAATTTAGTTTTATCCATTATTAATATTTTAAAGACAAGAATATTAGAATTGTATATTTAGTTTTCTCCATTAATAAAGATCTTGAAGGCAAGAATATTATAATTGTATATTTAATTTCCTCCATTAGTAAAGATTTTAAAGTCAATTGAGATATTTTTGAATCTTTTAACATTTATTATTCAAAAATTTGAGAAAATTATAAAAATATATCGATTTATTATTCAAAAATTTGAGAAAATTATAAAAATATATCGAAGCGATTTGAGAGGTGTCACATAACCGCCCTCGTCTTCTCCTTTATATAAGTATATTGATTGATTGGATCAGTAGAGGGCGTTTAGGAGAATATTAACATACTATATTTAGTTTCTTTCGTTACAAAATAGTAAGAAATAAATTGAGAATTAGTTTAATATTATAAAAACAAGAATATTAAAATTGTATATTTACTTGCCTCCAATAGTAAAAATTTAAAAGACAATTAAGATATTTTCTAATAAAATAATTTAGGAGACTATTAAAATTTTAAATTTAGTTTCTTCCATCAGTAAAAAATTTAAAGGCAAGAATAGTAGAATGTATATTTAGTTTTCTCCATTAACAAAGATTTTGAAGGCAAAAATATTATAATTGTATATTTAGTTTCCTTCATTATTAAAGATTTTAAAGTCAATTGAGATATTTTCGAATCTTTAACATTAATTATTCAAAAATTTGAGAAAATTAGAAAAATAGATTGAAGCAATTTGAGAGGCGCCACATCACTGCCCTCGTCTTCTCCTTTATATAAGTATATTGATTATATAATAGACGAAATATTAAAAGTTTGGTTGGTCGGTATGGTACGCTGTGATTTTACTTAATTGCCCTTAATTAATTGTACTTCGTGTTTTTACTTAATTAATCTTACTTATTTATAGAAATATATTATTAAATAATAATATTACATATTTATAATCAATTACCTTTTTCACGTAAAATACATTATTTTTTCTAACAAATTCTCCTACTTTTTCAAATATATCACAGATAATTACCTTTTTTTAACTAAAACATGTTAGTTTTTTTAATTTTTCTTACTAAAACCTCTCTTTTTCCAAAAATATCACGGACAAACATTTAGTTATTTATTTTTAAATATATTTTAATATTATAATTATTTTTTAAAAGTTTACCTATTTTAACATGTGTACTTATTTTTCTTAACAAATGCAATTACTAAAAATATTAAAATATAAATAATCAAATACCTATTTATAACCAATTAACTTTTCAGCTAAAACACATTATATATTTTTTCTAACAAAGTCCCTCCTTTTCTAAATATATCACGAGAAATTGCCTTTTACAATTTACTTTTTCTATTTTTCTCACTAAAATCCATTATTTTTCCAAAAATATCACAGGAAACCCTTTACTTGTTTATTTTAAAACGTATTAAAATACTTTTAATTATTAAATTTTAAAACCTCATTTTCCAAAAATATCACGGGCATTTACCTTTTTAAACTAAATATATGTTACATTTTTTATTTTTTCTTACTAAAACCCCTCATTTCCAAAAATATAACGAGCAACCCCATACTTATTTATTTTAAAATCTGTTTTAATGTTTTTAATTACTTAAAAGTGTTTAGCTATTTTAACATGTCTACTTATATTTTGCACAATTACAATTAATAAAATATTAAAAAAATAATAATAAAATAACAATTAACAATCCGTGCATCGCACATGTTTTAAGCTAGTATTATTAATTCAAAAAATTGAGAAAATTAGAAAAATAGAACGAAGCGATCTGAGAGCGCCACCTCACCGCCCCCGTCTTCTCCTTTATATAATAGTATTGATTGACATGATATATTTGGAAAATGAGTAGATTTTGTTAGGAAAAAAATATTTTAATTATAAAAGGCAATCATCTAGTTACTATTTATATATATTTTTTTATTTATTAAATAGAATAAAAGACCGAAAACCGACCGAAAACCGAAATTAAAACTTTCAATATTTCGGCTTTAATAATACTAGCTTAAAACTCGTGCGATGCACAGATTGTTAATTGTTACTATTACATTTTTAATATTATATAATAGTATTGATATATATATATATATATATATATATATATATATATATATATATAGGCAAGTGTTCAAATGAGACCCTCTCTTATTGTGAGAACTGAGACTTAATTTCAGCCACATATTTTTTATATGTATCTTAAATCCTGACCATAAATCACAGATCTAAATTTATTCCTCCCTCGTGTATCTATCTTCTTCCCCATTTTCATTTCTTTTCCATTCACCTCAATGACTACATTGCCTTCCTCCATGCTGTTATGTCGTCTCTGTCAGATAAATTAATATTGTCATCGTTTAAACACCATTGCCTCGATCTAGATAAATTTGGTGCACTTTCTTTGAATTTGGTTGAATTTGAAGATTTCAGGTGTGTTGGCGGTGCAACGATGGTAGAGATGGTGGTGGTGTAGCCGTGATGGAGATGGTGGTGATTTAGTCACATTATTTTATATTTACTTTAAATCTCAGCCATGTATTTTTTTTACATCTAAACACTTCTTTCTCTTTCATCCATCATTTATCGCTACCGACTTTTCCATTTTCAATTTCACTTCTACAGATTCACTTTTAGCAATGGAGATACAAAAACCTCTATCTTTCTGCCTCTTATCTTAATTCTCCTGTGCCAGAATCTCTCCACATCTTCTATTCATCGTCTTACTCGCCGGAATTTCATCACACTTTTTTGTACTTTCTTCACAATTGCGTCTTCGAATCATGATTCTCTATTATTACCTGCTCTTACGGTGTCATTGTTTTCTAATTTTCATCAATCCTTCTGCCTTCTCCAGATCTAATGTCTGCATAAATCAGAATTCTGCACACGAATCACCTTTTTTTCTTAATATCAATCACCTTTTTTAAAATACAAATCACCTTTTTATTTGGTGATTTGTGTAGGTATATATTACTCTTCAAATACTGAAATTGATGATGCTAGTTTAAGTTTGGTGATTGTGGAAGTGTTGATGGTGATAATAATGATTTATTTGATGAATTGACTTTGAATTTTGTTTATCCGGTGATTGTGTGATGGGCTAATAGTAGTACAGTGGGCAGGTGGTGATGGAAGGGGCGACAGTGGTGTAGAAAGGGTTTGGGATGATGTATGTAATTATAATATATTAATATGTGTTTAAGTTGTGTAAGTGAAATGGTGATTTGTATTAAAAAAATTGGTGATCCATATCCATGAATGGGGATTTGAACTAAAAAAATACACATATGTAAATCTACGAATTACCTATTGTAATTGTTGAGCAATCTGCAAAAATTTACAACTTTGTTGGATAGATAGAGAATATGATGCCAGTGATCGACGAAGATAGTTAGAACTAAGAGAAAAAAAATCGACGATGAAGATGGAGGTATATGCTATTGCCTAAGCATTGATAGCAGAATTTTTGGGAGGAGGTTTGAGTGGGTTTGTCGGGATTTCGTGTTAGTGGATTATACAGTAAATGTACGCATAAAACATGTATGCATTTTGTGGAGTATATGTTTAGTCTTAAAGTTCGATGAAATTACAAAAATGCCACCGAGTGAGTTACCTGTGTTGAATGGTTCTCAGTTCTCAGCCTAATATATATATATATATATATATACTAGCTTATATCCCGTGCGATGCACGGTCTTCTTTAATATTTTCTTATTTTTTATTTAGATTTTAGTTATTATATATAATTTGATAAAATTTTAATATATATATATATTGTATTTATAAATCTAGCAATATAATATTTAAATTTAATATATTATTGACGTAATCTATAGTAGTATTTTAGATATTAAAATACAAAATATTTTAAAATAGCATATCTAATAATTTGTATTTTTTTACTCTTAAAAATCTAAAAAGGAACTGAAGTGCAAATATCAAAATATGTGCTCGTACAATATACCGAGTTTATTTGAATATACTATTACTTTTATTTTCATTAATTATCTCGTTTAAATTGAATGTAAAAAAAATATAATAAACATGAATTTCGTAAGTTTAATATAATAATATTACCAATATATCTATCTTTTGCACGTGTTATTTTTAATTTGAATATGAGTTGTTTCAGTTAAAAAATATAAAACAGGTAATATCCTTAAAAAGATAATTAATTACTTATTAACAATTATATAAAATTATATTACTTTATATATATATATATATATATATATATATATATATATATATATATATATATATGCCTGCATTACTTTTAGAAAATTAGTTGTTTAAGTTAGAAAATATAAAATAGGTAATGTGTTTTAGCTGAAAAAATAACTGGTTATTTATTAATATTTATATAAAACAATATTACCATTGTATATTTATTTTTCATGTATTATATTTAGAAGATATGTTGTTTTAGTTAGAAAATATAAAACACATAATGTGTTTTAGTTGTCGGTAATAAATATATAATAATATTACCATTTTATAAATATGTTGCCGATTTTATTTTTAGAAAATGATTTATTTTAATTAAATAGATATATGAAATAAGTAATATATTTTAGCTGAAAAAGGTAATTAGTTATTAATAAATTGGTTTCCATACATGTGTCATATTTAGAAGAGGAGTTGTTTTAGTTAAAAAAATATAAAAATAATGTGTTTTAGCTGAAAAGGGTAATCAGTTATAAATATATAATAATATTACCATATTATATATATGTTGTCCGTTTTATTTTTAGAAGATTATTTGATTTAGTTTAAAAATATATATATAATAGGTAACATATTGAAAAAGGTAATTGGTTATTAATAAATTGGTTATTAATAAATTGGTTATAGATAGGCCCGTGAATCGGCCCAAATACCGACCGACCGACCGACGACCGACAAAAACTTTTAATGTTTCGTCTTTAATAATACTAGCTTATAGCCCGTGCGATGCACGGTTACTTAAATTTTATTTATAATTATTTTGTTTATAATTATAATTTCATTACTCATGCAACACACGATTGTTTTTTTAATATTTATAATTATATTTATTTGTGAATATTTTAATATTTAAAAGTTATTAGTTTAAATGATTAAATTATTATTAAAAAAGATTTAGCCAAAAAAATTATAGTTAAAAATTTGATATTTATTATATTTTACACGCTCAATTTAATATTTGTTTATATTGAGTTATAAAAATTAGATTTTGCCAATTTTTTAGTCCACATGAAATTCACAAAATAATCTTTAATTTAGTTGTGGTTTAATAGATCTTTTTCAATTAAAAATTATTCTAAAACTAAAAAGAGAATAAAGTGAAGAAATTTAATGTTGAGAATTCTATTCGATTTAGGAAATCTACTTATATGTAGTTTAGATTATTAGAATACCCTTTATTAACCAAATACAGTTTTTAATGTTAAATCTAACGGTTTTCACCTATCTATTTAACATTAAACGATTTTTATTATTTTGGTATTAAATGAGTTTCCTTATTTAATTACAACTATTTTTATGTTTTGACTTTTTAGAAAATCCAATCCTAATATAATATCTTTTAACTTATATCATTTTTAGATAATAACTTATTTTTATATGATATAATCTTGATCATGTATTTTTAAAAGTATTGGATTTAACGGTTGAGAATGTTTTGGCGGTATTTAGGACCAAACTACCATGATAACATCATTAATTTTTCTTAATATTTATAATTTTTTTTAATTTATAATTTTTTTAAATATTTATTGCTAAAATATAATATACTCTTTTTTGTAATATGTTAAATATGGGGGAACTTTGAACTTTTGAGAAAATAAATTATCAATTAAAATACAATTTTTTTTGCAATAGTTCTTATTTTAAAGTAGTACACCGTGATCAAAATTCTGTATAAATTTCATTTTTTTATAGTATATCGTGTAAATATCTATGTTATTATATTAAAGACTAATTAATGAAAGTTTCCTTATAAGTTTGGTCGCTTTGTTTGATCACTCAATCCATAATCGTTGAATCTTTCAAATTAAATTGTTGAAAAACATTAGATATAATAGTAAAATTATCATGTAGAATGATCTAAGGTTTGAATTTACCAACAACATATTAAAATTTATAGGTTTTTTTGAAAAATAAGAATTTTTTCATTTTTTCTTGCAGACATATGTTATTTGATAATATTTTTTGTAAAGTACGATTTTTCAGAAAAGTACTATACTAATTGATTAACAAACTTTTAAAGTTTCGAATTTAATAATTTACAATGTATATAGGTTTAAAAAGTTTGGCCTCTTCTGTAGCTGAGTCTAAAATTTCAAAATAAGGTTTTTTTTAATATGAATATAGTTCTGTTAACAATGAAATTAGGCCTCTATAAGTTCTTATAAAACAAAATCACCATTTACGTATAATTTATTATTTAATAATTGTTATGGATTAAAAAACGTGCTTTGTGAATTTAATGCTAGGTTTAATGAGCTTCGAGCTTTAATGGCTGCACTCGTGTATCCGGACTAAATTGGTCCTCACAAGATGCCTACGTATCTCAATTAATGTTGAGAATCAAGCCAAAGACGTAGTTCTGATTGTAGGATCAGGGGCCTTATATAGGCGTCTGGAGCCTAGTATTTATGGTATGTTTGGGAGACTTAACGGATAAGTCTTCTTTTTGATATTAGATAAGTATTGTATTTCTTGCTGAAGAATTCGTTTCCTTGTTGATAAAGGTTATGACTCATTGATTGCCTTTAATTGGGATTCCAGATCCTTCCTTGACATAATCAAGGCTCTTTTCATGAGCTGTATATTTTCCCTACTCATTAATTACGAAATTAATGAATAATTAGGGTGTCGGGCCTTAAATATCGGTCTTTTGTTTGACTAGCCAATTATATTTCTATAATTACTTTTCTGACCATATCATTTGCCCCCCAACTTCTGGGAAAATTTCCCCGGGATTTTCGTAGAAGTTATAACAGTCATTTTTCGAGATTCGAGATCTTATTTTTCATGAATTTTTGTTCCATTTTCCTGGAAAATAATCAATAATAATTTTCCCCTTTATTTCTTGGAAAATCTGTGTTCTGGGCGTGCATACCCCCACCTAGGAGACATCCTAGGTCGCCACGCCTAGGAACTATGTCTCCTGGGCGTGGGTATTTGAAGATTGGCTCAAGGAACTTCTGGGCGTGGGTACCCCCGCCTAGGAGACATCCTAGGTTGCCACGCCTAGGAACTATGTCTCCTGGGCGTGGGTCTTTGAAGATGGGCTCAATGAACTTCTGGGCGTGGGTACCCCCGCCTAGGAGACATCCTAGGTTGCCACGCCTAGGAACTATGTCTCCTGGGCGTGGGTCTTTGAAGATGGGCTCAATGAGCTTCTGGGCGTGGGTACCCCCGCCTAGGAGACATCCTAGGTTGCCACGCCTAGGAACTATGTCTCCTGGGCGTGGGTCTTTGAAGATGGGCTCAATGAGCTTCTGGGCGTGGGTACCCCCGCCTAGGAGACATCCTAGGTTGCCACGCCTAGGAACTATGTCTCCTGGGCGTGGGTCTTTGAAGATGGGCTCAATGAGCTTCTGGGCGTGGGTACCCCCGCCTAGGAGACGTCCTAGGCTGCCACGCCTAGAAACTATGTCTCCTGGACGTGGGTTTTAGAGGCCCTGCCTTAATCAGTTTCTTGGCGTGGGTACCCCCGCCTAGGAGACGTTCTAGGCTGCCACGCCTAGAAACTATGTCTCCTGGACGTGGGTTTTAGAGGCCCTGCCTTAATCAGTTTCTTGGCGTGGGTACCCCCGCCTAAGAGACGTTCTAGGCTGCCACGCCTAGAAACTATGTCTCCTGGGTGTGGGTTTTAGAGGCCCTGCCTTAATCAGTTTCTTGGCGTGGGTACCCCCGCCTAGGAGACGTTCTAGGCTGCCACGCCTAGGAACTATGTCTCCTGGGCGTGGGATTTAGAGGCCCTGCCTTAATCAGTTTCTTGGCGTTGGTATGAACGCCAAGGAAACTTTGAACATAAGTTTTTCGAAATTGGTTCTTATGTCGGATCTTTTTCCTTTGTTTGGTTAATATTTAAACCATACATATTTTTATATGTTGAATGTTCTAGATTCTTCTAGAACTTTCAATTCGAATTTATTTGGGCTTCCCGCCTAGCAATTCTCCAGGTTCTTCTAGAACTCGTAATTCAAATTTTGAATTTATTTGGGCTTCCCGCCTATAAGAGGCCCAGTGACCTGTTCTCGGTCCATATACCGTCTATAGATGGTTTATTGGAACGTTGTAACCGGCTACTACTCCTATAAATCAAGTGGAGTAGAACTTCCATTTTCACACTTCAAAGTCATTCTACTAAATTTTCTCAGAAACTTTCCTTAGAAAAGCTCTGCTAGGGTTCCGCGGCAAAGCGATTTCCGGCGTTTAAGCCACCGTGCATTTTCCAGTTTCCGTTTAAATCTTCATCTTCTCCATCAAGTTTTCTGGGTTCAAGCATTCTTCGGAAGGATTTTAATGGCGGATTCAAGCTCATCTCAATCTCAGCTATCTCAACCTTCTCGCCCTGCCAGAGCGAATCGAGGTAATCCACCTCCAAAGTCTCTAGTTCATGCAAACGTTTTTTCCCTTAGAGATTTACTTTCTGATTTTGGGGATGCTTTCCCAAATCTTCTCCATTTAGAGGCCCATAATATTCCTTCTAAATACAAACAGAGTAGGGTTGATGACATTTCCGTTCTTTTTGGCATAAAGGCCCCATATAGGGCCGTAGCACCTGGCCCAAATGACAGGGCTTGTTATCCTAAGCCCGGGGCCATTAGGATATACAAAGAGACTTTTTATTCTGGTTTTCGCCTTCCTCCTCATCCTTTTATTTGTCGTTTATTAGCTGAGGTTAAAATTTGTCCTACACAACTAATGCCCAATGGGTGGAGATTTATATATTGTTTCCTGGCCCAATGCATGAAACATAGGGTAGAGCCCAGTGTCTCGGTATTTCGATACCTCTTTAAATTTGTAAATGCTCCAGATGATATAGGTTGGGTTAAGATTCAATATCGAACCTTAAACCGTAGTTGCTTCGTTTCTGGCTCTTCTCCCGACTCTCTTCCCTTGTGGAAAAAAGAGTGGTTTTATATTTACTTAGATGGGGATGATTGGAACAATTATTTTTGTCCTAACTTTACAAGGGCTACGGACGGTTCTTTGAGGTCCCTTAAATTAGGGGTAGACGATCTTGCGGCAATTCAACTCCTGACGGGTGATTGCTTGCATCATTGCAATCTCCTAATTTCTGAGGATAACCTTCAAGCTATGGGGCTTAGCACCCTTGAACCTCGGGGTATATAAACTTAACTTCCTTTCCTTTATTCTTTGTCGTCATATAATATGATTGTAACGTTTGTCTTTTCTTTCCAGCCAAAACCGCTTTGAATGCTATTTTCAAGAGGAGGGAGGACCATGCCTCTAAGGCGGTGATTGTGGAGATAGATAGGCCTTCAAAGTGGAAGAAGGCCATAGATGGCTCCCCTGCTATGGAGAAGGTGCCCTCTTTTTTGGTTGAGCGGGCTGTCCTTGTTGACGAGGATCCCAACCCATTTGTGGTTAAATGGGGTTTACTTAACAAGGACACCATAGTTGGTGATTCCAGGGTTGCCGCAGAGTGGTCCAGAAATGTGGTCACTCCAAGGGACGTGGCCCATGTTGTGGAGTCCTCGGAGGATCTCCAGATTGAGCTTCTTGGGGCCCAAGCCCTTGCTTCTGTAAGTAATTTGTACTTTAGTTTAATCTTTCATTCTTTAGTTCACTTTTTGAAATATGTGCCTTTGTTTCATAGGCTAACACCTATCATCAAGCTGCTCTTCACAACTTGAAGGCAGTTCGAGCTGAAAAGCTGATAGCTGAGAGGGATAGAGACAGGTATTTCGCCTCCTCTACCTCAAACTTTGAGATGTTTAGAGGGGTTGAGAGGGAGCTTGTAGATGAGAAGGAGAAGGTCAGGCAGCTGGAGGCCCAACTTCAAAGGGGTCGCGAGGATGTTATTGCTGAGTACAGAGCATCTAAGGAGTTTGATGACCTCCTTAATGCTGAGTATGATGCTAACTTTCCTAGCACCTTCAAGGATTGTTGGGAATCCATTATTGAGGAGCTGGGGACGAAGATTGAAGGGGTGTCTTTGGATAAGTTTCCCGTTCCTGACTTATCTGGAACATCCAAGGACACTACTGCCAACCCCTCATCTCAGCCTTTTGATGATATTCCTGAGCTCTTTCTGGATTCTGAGCCAGTTAGAGATGAAGATTTGGAGGATGCTGCTAAGGATGATGTTCCCCTTAACTTTGAGGAGGAGACTCATCAGGATGATATAGCATAGGTTAGCCCTGTGTGGCTATTTATTTTTATGTTCTTTTCTGAACTCACCCTTCGGGGTTTTAATTTAACTTTCTTAGTAAGTTTATTTCAGCTTTTCTAGCTTTTCTTGATTTTGCATGCTTAGTTCACATGTCTAACATAATGCGTTGCATATTTAATGAAATCATAAGAATATGAAATTCATAACTTAAAAATGGGATCAACCCTTACATAGTACTCAAGTTTTCTTTAAAAACTTGGGCTGGTTTCATCGAACCTTATTTCTAGTAGTAAGTCCACTTGGGAAACACTTTTAAACATAATAAACTTTCAAATTGGAGGCATGCCAAGTCCTCGGCACCTCATGCCCTTCAAGGGTTTTTAACTTGTATGAGCCTCGACCAAATACGTTCTTGACGTGATATGGTCCTTCCCAATTTGGGGCCAGCTTCCCTTTTTGTCCAACTCCGGATGCTTCAATTTTTCTGAGAACCAAGTCCCCTTGACGAAAGAACCTTTCTTTAACCCTTAAGTTGTAGTAGAAAGAGGCTTTCTTTTGATGTTCAACTATCTTGGCGTTTGCTTCATCTCTAACTTCATCAATTAGATCCAAAGCTAGCCTCAAGCCTTCTTCATTTTCTTCTGGTTCATAAGCCTCAACTCTTGGGGAGGTGTGAGTAATTTCCACCGGGACCACTGCCTCTGCTCCATAAGCCAATAGAAATGGAGTTGCCCCGGTGGTGACCTTGCAAGTAGTACGATATGCCCAAAGTATAGGGAGTAATTCGTCTACCCAAGTGTTTCTGGAGCGTTCAACTCTTTTCTTTAGTCCATCAAGGATGATTCGATTTGCAACCTCAGCTTGCCCATTTGCTTGAGGATGGGCGACAGAAGTGAAGCGCAACTTGATATCGTTTTCATCACAATACTTCTTGAACTCATCGTTGTTAAACTGAGTTCCATTGTCCGTGACCAGGACTCGTGGAATTCCATATCTGCATATCACATTTTCCCAGAAGAATTGCATCACTTGCTTGGTGGTTATCTTGGCTAATGGCTTAGCCTCAATCCACTTGGTGAAATAATCAATTGCTACTATCAAGAACTTTTTTTGAGCACTTGCCATAGGAAATGGCCCGAGTATATCCATTCCCCACATAGCAAAGGGGATAGGTGAGTTAATGGATGTCATCATCTCTGGTGGTTGCCTAACCACTGGTGCATGTTTCTGGCACCGTTCACATTTCTTGACGTAGATTTTAGCATCAGCAAGTATGCTTGGCCAATAGAAACCTAGACGAGTGACTTTATGAGCCAGGGCTCTGCCCCCCAAGTGTTGCCCACAAATCCCTTCATGCACTTCCTTTAGGGCCAATTCTGCCTCTTGAGGTCTCAAGCACTTTAAGTACGGAATAACAAAAGATTTCTTGTATAGGATTCCCTCAATTAGGGCATACCTTAGTGCTCTGACGTATAGCTTTCGTGCTTCTGAAGTGTCGTTGGGCAGCCACCCAGTTTCCAGATGAGCTTTGATGGGATCAATCCAACAACTGGTGATACCAATGGGGGCTACCAACTTTCCATTGATGCTTGGGGTCTTCAAGACTTGGAAGTATACACTCCCGGCATAGTTTTCAATTTCAGAAGAGGCAAACTTAGACAAGGCATCAGCCTTCATATTTTCCTCCCTTGGAATGTGCTCCACATAGCATTCATCGAACTGAGTCATAATGGCCTTGACAAGTTTTAAGTACTTGGCCATGACTTCATCTCTGGCCTCAAACTCCCCATTTACTTGGGAAACCACTAGCCTCGAGTCTCCACATACTTTCAGAGTTTTGACTCTCAAGGCTCCAGCCAGCCCTAAGCCAGCTATCAGAGCTTCATACTCAGCCTCATTGTTTGTCGTCGGGAAGTCAAGTTTTAGTGCATACTCTATTAGGAATCCATCAGGACTTTGTAGCACTAAACCAGCTCCACTTGATTTTGTTTTTGATGCTCCATCAAAATAGAGCACCCAACATTCTTTGAAGGTCATTTCCTCATCTTACTTATCTTCCATAGTTACTTCCTGCCCCCCGACTTCTTGGTTGTCAATGGGGCATTCAACCATGAAGTCAGCAAGTGCTTGAGCTTTTATGGCCGTTCGAGGCTTATACTTAATATCAAATTCTCCCAATTCAATGGCCCATTTGATCAATCTTCCACTAACCTGAGGGCTATGCAAGATGTTTCTTAGAGGTTGATCAGTCAAGACCTCTATCTTGTGAGCCTGGAAGTAGGGGCGTAGCTTTCTTGAGGCCATTATCAAGGCTAAGGCAAACTTCTCAACCATTGAGTAGTTTATTTCTGCCCCATGTAGAATCTTGCTCACATAGTAGATGGGTTTCTGAACCTTCACTTCGTCCTTTACCAAAACAGCTCCAAGGGCTGTGTTAGAAACCGCCAAGTATAAATAGAGAATTTCTCCTGGCTTGGGTTTTGCCAACAGTGGTGCTTCAGCCATATATTTCTTCAGGGCCTCAAAGGCCTCTTGACTTTCAGTTGTCCATTCAAAATTCTTCACTTTTTTGAGTGCTTTGAAGAAGGGTAAACACTTCTCTCCAGACTTGGAGATGAATCTTCCCAAAGCAGCCACTCTTCCCGTCAGTTTCTGGACATCCTTGACAGTCTTTGGTGGTTCCATGTCTAGAATCGCTTTGATTTTGTCGGGATTAGCCTCGATTCCTCTCTTGGAAACCATCAGGCCTAAAAACTTTCCCAAGCCTACACCAAAGGCACACTTGGCTGGATTCAACATCATCTTGTGGTGTCTTAGCACTTCAAAAGCCTCTCGGAGGTGCTCAATGTGATCGGCCTTATCAAGGCTCTTGACTAACATGTCATCTACGTAGACCTCCATGGTTTTTCCAATCAGGTGTTCAAAGATTTTGTTCACCAACCTTTGATAGGTTGCTCCAGCATTCTTAAGCCCAAAAGCCATGACTAAGAAACAGAAGACACCAAAGTCAGTGATGAACGACACTTTGGCGATGTCATCTTTGTGCATCTTGATTTGATTATATCCGCTGAAGCCATCCATGAAACTTAGCATCTCATGCCCAGCAGTGGCATCTATCAAGGCATCAATCCTAGGTAAGGGGAAACAATCCTTAGGACATGCATCATTCAAGTCGGTGAAGTCGACGCACATTCTCCACTTCCCGTTAGCTTTTTTGACCATCACAGGGTTAGCTAACCATTCTGGGAATTGGATTTCTTCAATAAACCCAGCTTCTAAAAGCTTATTTACTTCTTGCTTAATGGCTTCAAGCCTCTCTGGAGCAAAACTTCTTTTCTTTTGTTTCACTGCCTTCCTTTCTGGATCCACATTCAATTTGTGAGATATTAGTTGGGGATCAATCCCTGGCATGTCAGCCGCTGTCCAAGCAAAAACGTCATTGTTCTCTTGAAGAAAAGATGCGAGTTTGCCTTTCAATGGTTCGGGCAGTAGTGCCCCAACATAAGTCACCTTCTCTGGTTCATCCGGGACTAAGGGAATTGGGATTAAATCCTCAGCTGGTTTCCCTCTTCGGTCCTCATTGTCACTAGTGTCCATATCTTCAATGGGGAGAACCTGTCCCCCAACTCCATCAGGCCTCAACGCGGCTACATAACAGCTTCTAGCCATCTTTTGGTCTCCCCGTTCTTCACCAATCCCATTCCGAGTGGGGAATTTGAGTTTCAGGTGGTAAGATGAGGCAACAGCCTTAAACGCATGAAGACCCGTCCTCCCAAGGATCGCATTGTAGGTTGAGGTTGCTTTTATAACTATGAAGTTCAGCATCTGAGTGGATGTATTCGTTCCTTGCCCCATGGTCATTGGGAGTTGGATAGTGCCTTCCACCTTTGATTCCACTCCATTGAACCCATATATGGGCATATTAGAGGGTGTCAACTGAGAATCAGTGTAACCCATCTTGATGAAAGCATCGTGGAACAATATATCTACTGAGGCTCCATTGTCGACTAGGACTCTCTTTGTTTCGGAGTTGCCTATCACAGGTACTATGACAAGAGGATCATCGTGGGGGAACTTCACCCCTTCCAAGTCTGAATCATCAAAACCTATTGACAATTCTGTTCGTGCACGCTTCGGTGCTTCTCCAACGACGGTCAGTACCTCTCAGGCATAAGCTTTTCTTGAGTTTCGGGAGGACCCAGCAGCAGTTGGTCCTCCAAATATCATGTTGATCACGGGCCCTCGGGGCTTGGGATTTCGATCTTGATCGTTGTCCCTTCTATCATAATCCTTTCTTTCATAGTTTCCCCTTTGGCTCCCTTGGCTTCCATCCTTAGTGAACTTGCTGAGTTTTCCTCTTCGTATTAGAAACTCGATCTCATCTTTCAGTTGCCTACAATCGTCGGTGTCATGACCAACTTCTTTGTGGAACCGACAAAACTGATTTTGGTTCCGTTTGGACAAATCAACCCTCATTGGCTTTGGCCATTTGATATCTTCTTCCTTGGCTATCTCCATCAGAATTTGACTCCTGGGAGTATTCAATCTTGCATACTCCGTGAACTTTGGCCCAAAGTTATTTCTCTTGGGTGGAGAGTCAGAATTTTTTGATGTTCGGGGAAACTTTTCCTTGACGTCGTACTCCTGAGTTTCTTTTCTTTTCTTTGAGTTTCCACCGTCGCCAGCGGTGGGTTCATACTTTCTCATGCTTTCCTCAGCCTTGATGTACTTTCCGGCTCTATCTTGGAGCTTCAACATGCTCTCTGGTGGATGTTTAGCCAACGACCTCCTGAAGTGGTCATCAGTGGTTCCTTGTTGCAGGGCTATCATAGCCACTTTGTCGTCTAAGTCCGGGACTTTCAAAGCCTCTCGAGTGAATCGATTAATGTAGTCCCTTAGGGCTTCATTCTTTCCTTGACGTATTGCCATGAGTGATGCAGAACTTTTCTCATACACCCTTCCACTAATGAACTGATTGATGAAAGCCTTGATTAGCTCCTTAAAGGACCCAATAGAGTTGGGAGGTAGACGGCTGTACCAACGTTGAGCCATACCTGCAAGAGTTTGGGGAAACGCCCTACACTTGACTGCATCATTGGCGGGCTGCAACAGCAGTGCATTAGAGAAGGTTCTCACATGATTAGCGGGATCTCCCGTTCCATCATAGGCTTTAATCGAAGGCATCTTGAACTTTCTGGATATAGCCGTTTTCATGATGTCTTGAGTAAACGGTGGTGTAGGATCATCAGGATCTCCTAGGGGCAACAGATTACTAGGATCACCCCTTGGGGCTTCAGCCCTCTTGGTCCTTCTTGGTGGATCCAAGTTGATTATCGGGATTCCTTCAGTCGTTCGGCCCCGAGATTGAGCGACCTCTTCTTCAGCAAGGAGTTTTTTGAGCCTTGCAGTCTCTGCCTCATGGGCTGCAAGTTTCTCCCTAGTAGTTTGGGGTGGCTCCCGATTTGTCTGTGAAGAACGTCTCCTCCTTGGGGTGACATCCTCCCCAGTTGTATAACCCTCATCCTCAGTGTATGGGCCAGAGTAATCTTGAATGAGAGGGGTCTGACGAGTTTGTTGATTTTGGGTCCCAGACCTTGAATATAAGGAGGCACATATGCCTCATGGTAGATTGGATTAGTTCCACTACCGCCCGCCATGGGTCGAGGGGGCATGCCATAGCTTGGCATCCCCAAAGTCTGATTCGCGTATTGAGGGAGATCAGTAGTATGGAGTTGAAGGCTCCTTAGTGCACTCATGAGCAGCGGGGAGGTTGTGATTGGTTGCTGGTGAACGGTATCTTGTGGATTAGATCCATGAATGACCATCTGCAGGGGATTCGTTCCTTCAACCGAAATCGGGATTTCCGGTCCTTGAGTGTTTGTGGGGATATTCGCCCCTTGTATGCCAGTAGTCGGCGGTGGCTGATCAGCCTCAGAGGTGATATGGCGATCATCGGGAGTTTGAGTATCCCGAGCTGTTCTTCGTGTGTTTGCCATGGTTGATGTTGTCTTCCCACAGACGGCGCCAAATGTTATGGATTAAAAAACGTGCTTTGTGAATTTAATGCTAGGTTTAATGAGCTTCGAGCTTTAATGGCTGCACTCGTGTATCCGGACTAAATTGGTCCTCACAAGATGCCTACGTATCTCAATTAATGTTGAGAATCAAGCCAAAGACGTAGTTCTGATTGTAGGATCAGGGGCCTTATATAGGCGTCTGGAGCCTAGTATTTATGGTATGTTTGGGAGACTTAACGGATAAGTCTTCTTTTTGATATTAGATAAGTATTGTATTTTTTGCTGAAGAATTCGTTTCCTTGTTGATAAAGGTTATGACTCATTGATTGCCTTTAATTGGGATTCCAGATCCTTCCTTGACATAATCAAGGCTCTTTTCATGAGCTGTATATTTTCCCTACTCATTAATTACGAAATTAATGAATAATTAGGGTGTCGGGCCTTAAATATCGGTCTTTTGTTTGACTAGCCAATTATATTTCTATAATTACTTTTCTGACCATATCAATAATAAGTAATATTTGATTAGTTATGATATAAAACTTAATAAAATAGGATTAAAAATATGCATAATTTTATAAAATTTTATCCTCATATTATTATATTCTTTGTTGATTTGAATTTTTCTTAGATTGATTTTAATTTTTGAACATATATTTCTAAATTTAAAATAGTTAGAAAAAAGTAATTAAATTGGTGTTAAAATAATGATGACATAATAATTATTATTAGAATTTAAATATTCACTTTATTAATTTGGGCTTTATCTTGTGTTTTAAAAATCAGATTTTGACTATTTTACACCCCACATGAAGATAACTAAATTATCTTTAATTAAAAGATGGTTTAACAATTTTTATGTAGGTGGAATTGTCCATGGAAGAGAAAAGAAAGTCACGAATTTTTTACATGGAGAGTTCTATTCAATATAGAAAACTTATTTATAT
This sequence comes from Heracleum sosnowskyi, assembly GCA_030848705.1. Lineage (NCBI taxonomy): Eukaryota > Viridiplantae > Streptophyta > Magnoliopsida > Apiales > Apiaceae > Heracleum > Heracleum sosnowskyi. The sequence continues at coordinate 139,744,641 of CM061235.1, read as the reverse complement.
TTGGTATATTTGGTTTAAATTATCAAAATAAACCTTTTAGAATTTAAATATAATCCTATTATTAATAAAATAAACTTTTTTAATATTTGATCTAACGATTTTCATTTATCTAGTTAAGATTTAATGATCCTTATTAATTTGGTTGTCTACGACCAAAATTTGGGATAAGATCCCTATTATGATTATTATATATACGGATTTAATATAATAAGGATATCAAGTATATACTGATATAAGTATCTTACTAACTGCTTTTACTTTTAATGTTTCGGTTTTATTTACGGTATAAATAAAATTTTAAAATACATTATTACTTAAAAATTATTAAATAGAATAAAAACTATGTTATGATTATATAAAATTTTATTCTCATATTATTATATTCTTTATCGATTTGAATTTGTTTTTAATTAATTTTGATACTTTATTGAAAAAAACATAAAATTTCTATATTTAAAAGAATTAGTGGAAAAATAAATAAATTGGTGCTACAATAATAAAAAAAAATATTTATTAAAATTTAGATACTCACTTTAATATTTGGGTTCTATCTTAAGTTTTAGAAATTGAATTTTGACAATTTTACAACTCATGCGAAACTAACAAAATTATCTTTAATTTAATGATGGTTTAATAATTATTATGTAACTTGACCAGTTTACCTACCCATAAAATAAACCAAAAAGAAAAGATGGTTAAGAAGTTTTACACAAAGAATTCAATTCAATATAGAAAACCAATTTATAATTGGTTTAAATTATCAAAGCACACTTCTTAGTATTTAAATATAATCCTACCTTTATTCAAATACACATTTTAATATAAGTATTATATTCAAAATTATCATTTATGAATATGAAACCGTCAACATTTTAATAATATTTTGATATTATCCTTTTATGTTTGTTATATGTAAAATAATATAATTATAATTTGGATTAATCAAATTGTTATGTTCCTTCAAAAAAAAGTGTTTAAATTTATTCATGTACATGAGTTCTCCTACGTCTCTTATAACGTGGGTATCATTGTAATCGATATGAATTGTTATCTTGATATTTGGTTTAACAATTATTATCTAACTGGAACTATACATAAATCAAGATAAAAGATATTTAAGAATTTTTACATAGAAAAATTTTAAATTATCAATACACTTTTTAGTATTTAAATATAATTCTATTATTAATCAGATACACTTTTTAATATTAGATCTAACAATTCTCATCGATCTATTTAAGATCTAACTATAATTATTAATTTGGTCGTATACTGATCGTACACGGACCAGATCGATTTTAATTTTTTCTTAAATTGATTTTAATATTTTATTGAAATAAATATAGAATTTTATAAATTTAAAAGAATTAGGAAAAAAAAATTGAATTGGTGCTACAATAATAAAAAAATATTTATTAAAATTTAGATAATAACTTTACTGTTTGGGCTCTATCTTGAGTTTTAGACAACAGATTTGAACGATTTTACAGCCCACACGAAGCTTACAAAATTATCTTTAATTTAATGATGGTTTAATAATTATTATGTAACTGGAACTATCCATAAAATAAAGAGAAAATATAATTACGATTTTTTACATAAAGATTTCTATTCAATATAGAAAACTCATTTATAATAGGTTTAAATTATCAAAATACACCTTTTAGTATTTAAATACTATCCTATTATTAATCAAATACAATTTTTAATATTATATCTGACGGTCCTCATCGATTTAATATTTATAGTTTTATAATCCAACGGATCGTATACTTTTGGTAGTACAGTGACCGACCAAAGTTTTGGATAAGATCTTCCTTACGTTTATTATATATAAGGAGTTAATAGTATAGATATATATATATATGTCTGCATGAAAATTTTATTAACACTCCCCCTTCAGGTCTCGCGCCAACGCCGTACGTGTCTAAAGAGCTAGACCTGCAGCTATAGCGCTCTAAGGAGCCCCTGCAGTGTTTGAGCCTGCCAGTTTTCAGTCAGAGCACTGGAAGGTGAGATAACGCGACAGACCAGAGAAAGGTCCCAGAGCCAGGTTAGTTATATCTTCTTCTTTAAAATGCCTTTCCTTACGCAATAAAGCGGCCGGGATAGAGAATGTAGATTGTAAGCTCTTCCCCTATCTTAGCATCTCTTGCAAGAAAGGACAATGAGGTAGTTGTTTTCCTCCGATTGTAGGGGAAATCCAAAGAGAACCTATCTTTTTGAGAGAAGAGAACCGAGAGAACTAATCAATCACCCTTAATTTCCCACGCCATCCAACGACTGATATGTTTTAAAGATTTACTATAATACTTTTATTAGTACTTTAAGATTCTTTTAAGTGTTTTAATAATTTTAAAAGATTCTTTTAAGTGTTTTAATAATTATATTAAAATTAAGATTCTGTTAAGTATTCTATAAAGTATTTTATAATATATTTTAATATAAAATTTATTTATAATAAATTTCAATTGATAATAAGATTCTTTTAAGTGTTTTATTAAGATTCATTAATTATATTATAGCATATCAATGGTCTTAGAAGGGTTCTTTCGGCTCTCTCTCTCTCTCTCTCTCATCTCTCTCTCTCTCTCTCTCTCTCTCTCTCTCTCTCTCTCTCTCTCTCTCTCTCTCTCCTCTCTCTCTCTCTCTCTCTCTCTCTCTCTCTCTCTCTCTCTCTCTCTCTCTCTATATATATATATATATATATATATATATATATATATATATATATACTAGCTTAAAACCCGTGCGATGCACGGATTGTTAATTTTTATTTTATTATTTTATTTTTAATATTTTATTAATTGTATTTGTTAAAAAAATAAGTAGGCATGTTAAAATAGCTAAATACTTTTAATCTTTCTTTATAAAAGTTCAGTCTACCACACCATGTAGTTAACCAATCAGAGAATTCTCATAATTTTCAGCCAATTGGAAGTGAGTATTTTAAATTCAACCAATCAGAATTCACCAAAATATTTCCTTTTATATATTTTTAACTAGGATGTTAACTAAGCTGGGTTAGTCATTAACTATGTTTTCTATATATGGTATTTAATATATTTATCAAATAAAAAGATTTTGATTGATGGTGTCACAATTATTAGCATTACCATATATAACGATAGATTATGTACTTTGAAATTTTTGAAATAACAATAGTATAATAATAATAATAATTATTATTATTATAATGTACAATATTTTTGTGTTGTACATCGTAAAAAAAAATATCTTTTCGTTTCAAACCAAATTTTCTTAAATATTTTTGAAGATAGCATTTTTGGTAAATGCTCTAATATGAATAAAATTCAAATTAATATATGTGTTACTAATCAAATCGTTTAATTGATTAGATTGATTAAAAATATAATTGAATTGTATTTGTATCCAAGAAATGACAACTATTTAATTTTACAATATTCTGCATATCTCACAAGATCTTTTTCGGTTATACATGATTTTAGATTGATTTATGTTTATCAAAAAAATAAAAAAGATCCGGTAAGATATTTCTCAATGATAATTGATTTTAGATTGATTTACTAGGATGTTAACTAAGTAAGGTTAGTCATTAACTATTGTTTTTTATATATGGTAGTTAATATATTTATCAACTAAAAAGATTGTTGATTGATGGTGTCGACAATTATGAGCATTACCATATGTAACGATAGATTGTGTACTTTGAAATTTCGAAATAACAATAGTATAATAATAATAATAATAATAATAATAATAATAATAATAATATAATAATATAATAATAATGTACAATATTTTTGCGTTGTACATCGTCAAAAAAATATCTTTTCGTTTCAAACCAAATTTTCGTAAATATTTTTGAAAGATAGCATTTTTGGTAAATGCTCTAATATGAATAAAATTCAAATTAATATATGTGTTACTAGGCAAATCGTTTAATTTATTAGATTGATAAAAATATATTTGAATTGTATTTGTATCCAAGAAATGACAACTATTTAATTTTAAATAACCAATCAGAGAATTTCTCATAATTTTCAGCCAATTAGAAGCGAGTATTTTAAAATTCAACCAATCAGAATTCACCAAAACATTTCCTTTTATATATTTTTAACTAGGATGTTAACTAAGCTGGGTTAGTCATTAACTACTGTTTTCTATATATGGTAGTTAATATATTTACCAAAAAAAAATTGTTGATTGATGGTGTCGACAATTATGAGCATTACCATATGTAACGATAGATTGTGTACTTTGAAATTTCGAAATAACAATAGTATAATAATAATAATAATAATAATAATAATATTAATATTAATAATAATAATAATAATATAATAATAATAATAATAATAATAATAATAATGTACAATATTTTGCGTTGTACATCGTTAAAAATAATATTTTTTCGTTTCAAACCAAATTTTCGTAAATATTTTTGAAAGATAGCATTTTTGGTAAATGTTCTAATATGAATAAAATTCAAATTAATATATGTATTACTAAGCAAATCGTTTAATTTATTAGATTGATTAAAATATAATTGAATTGTATTTGTATCCAAGAAATGACAACTATTTAATTTTATAATATCCTGCATATCTTACAAGATCTTTTTTCGGTTATACATGATTTTAAATTGATTTATGTTTATCAAAAAAAAAAAAGATCCGGTAATATATTTCTCAATGATAATTGATTTTAGATTGATTTACTAGGATGTTAACTAAGTTGGGTTAGTCATTAACTATTGTTTTCTATATATGGTAGTTAATATATTATCAAATAAAAAGATTGTTGATTTATGGTGTCGACAATTACGAGCATTACCATATATAAAGAAAGATTGTGTACTTTGAAATTTAGAAATAACAATAGTATAATAATAATAATAATAATAATAATAATAATAATAATAATAATAGTAATAATAATAATAATAATAATAATAATAATCATGTATAATATTTTTGAGTTGTACATCGTAAAAAAAATTATCTTTTCGTTTCAAACCAAATTTTCTTAAATATTTTTGAAAGATAGTATTTTTGGTAAATGCTCTAAAATGAATAAAATTCAAATTAATATATGTGCTACTAATCAATCGTTTAATTGATTAGATTGATTAAAAATATAATTGAATTGTATGTGCATCCAAGAAATGACAACTATTTAATTTTACAATATCATGCATATCTTACAAGATCTTTTTTAGTTATACATGATTTTAGATTGATTTATGTTTATCAAAAAAAAAATAAAAAAAGATTCGGTAAGATATTTCTCAATGATAATTGATTTTAGATTGATTTATGTTTATCAAAAAAATAAAAAATATCTGGTAAGATATTTCTCAATGATAATTGATTTGAGACTGATTTATACTTATCAAAAAATTAAAACGCAATATATTTTTTAATGATAATTGATATTTGATTAATTAAGATCTTCCAAAATATATGTATTTATACCTATAAATATATCTACGTGTATTATTTATAAAATCACTGCTCTAACCCAAACATCATCTCTACGTTCAAAATGCAAGGAGCTCGCTTTAATCGTATTGTTTCATTGACATGTGACAAGACAAACTGGCGAATCAAAGTACGCTTGACTAGGATGTGGCCTGAATCAATAGCACTACGGGTGAGTCAAAGGGATCAATATAATCTTACTTAACTATGACGTAAGTACTCTTTTTACTCATGCACAAATTAAGTGACACACATAAAAAAGATAGATTCACGAAACTTTGTTCAATATAATTAATTGTGTTTGTCAAATGCAGAAAACTCACATTCATGCATACGCTGGACCTGAATTTTGTAACGGGCAAGATTCGGAACCTTTAGAAGGACGTTTTTATGAAATTTCAAATTTCAATGTTGCGAACTCAAAGCTTAACCATTCTCCTGTTAGCAACAAGAAGTGTATATTTTTTCAAAAATATACTCAGATGGAACCAATAACGATTGAGGATGAGATGATATCACGTCACAATTTTGAATTGGTCTCTCTTGGATGTTTACATGCAAGAGTTGGTGAATCCAAAGTTCTTACTGGTATGCACATTTTTATTGACAAACCTATATCTATATTGCTACTAATTCTAATATATCTTTAATCTTACTACAATGCAGATGTTATTGGAGTATTAACATCTTCATATAATCTGATTTACATAAGAAGATATGTTTCATCCTCTTTTTTCCCTTGATATGTCTAACAACAATTGGAGAGTTAAAGTTCGTGTTACAAGAATGTGGCCTTCAATATCTTAAGAACATGTTTTAATTGGCTTTAATCTTCTTCTTCTGGATGACCAGGTAAATCTTATACAATTCATAAGATTAATATGATGTCTACATTTGCAAATTATAGAATATATAAAATTAACAATCAAATTTAGTGTTTTTAACAGAACTATCATATGCATGCATTTGTGAAGGCAGACTTATGGAATGGTTTTGCAGATGACATCGATGACGGAAACATTTATGAAATAGTTAATTTTAATAGGAAAGAAGCAGATGAAAAATTCAGGCCCGTTCATTCCAATTTATGCATCGTGTTTTCATCTTCCACTATAATCCACAGGATTTTTGAAAATGACTTGACGATACCCACCCAGACATAAATTTGAAATTGTGCAACTGCCAAATATGATAGAAAATATTGTTACTTATGATAAAGATCATTCTTTCGCTATACGTAGATTAAACTTCTCAACATTTACTTCATGCATAATAACTATTATTAAACACTTCTAAAGTTTTGATAACTATGACAAATTTACAGATGTTATGGGAGTAGTTGAAAATCTTCAACCGGTGGAGCATCAAAATACAATATTAGGCTTAAAACCTCTGGTAAAATTCAGCATAGGTCATGGAAGGTACTAAAAATTATTTTCGGTGTTTATTTGTCATTTTAATTATTCATATTGAAAAATGAAAATAAAAATAAAATACCATTGTATATGTTCAATACAAGGTACTTAGCAAGAGTTCATATATGAGGAGAACTGACAGAGAATATGAATCCGTTATATGAAGAAGTATTAGAAACATCTGTGATAATTGTTTTTGCAAGTGCTAAAGTGGAGATATACGAGGGTAAGATTTTACTTTCAAATTTTTAAAAAATACAATAATATAATAAAATTAGATTTGTGTAAATTAATTACTTATGTACTGCATTTAATCTCAGGTTCAGTTTCAATAACCAATCTACCATCATCGAAAATATACATCAATCCTAATTTGTATGGGTTCTCTATGAGATACTGGTAAGAATATTTTAAAAATTCAATTTTCAACATATCTTATTTTTTCAACCTATTCATATTCTATGTTTTTTTTTCAGGCTTGAAGTTACTGGATATGATGGTCCTAACAATGATGCATGAAATGAAATGATGTTGTGAATTTTAGGATGGTTAGAATGTTACGTATTTCTATTTTTTTATTGGTGTTATGTTAAGATGCTGAACTACTTTTATCACATTGTCATATATTTTTTAAAAAATTCTTTAATGATGTATTTCCAAAAAAATTTGTCTAATATAATTTTTCAAGTACATTCGTTAATGATAAGTGATAACATTAAATCACAATTACAAATTTCAGTCTATGTGTTAAACACATATTACTATTTAAAATAACAATATTTTAAATTAATAATAATTGTAATTCTTATAAAAACAATTAGAGCAAAATGAGACCCAAAAAGAAAAAAAAAAATCTCGGTGCGAAGCACGGGTAAAAAACTAGTTAATTAAAAACATTAAAACAAATTTTAAAATAAATAAGTAATGGTTTGCCCGTTAAATTTTTGGAAAATTAGGGGTTTTTAGTAAGAAAAAATAAAAAAATGTAACATATATTTATTTTAAAAAGGTAAATACCCGTGATATTTTTGGAAAATGAGGTTTTAAAATTTAATAATTAAAAGTATTTAAATTCGTTTTAAAATAAATAAGTAAAGGGTTTCCTATGATATTTTTGAAAAAAAATGAATTTTAGTGAGAAAAATAGAAAAAGTAAATTGAAAAAGACAATTTCCCGTGATATATTTAGAAAAGAAGGGACTTTATTAGAAAAAATCTATAATGTGTTTTAGAGTAATTGGTTATAAATAGGTATTTGATTATTTATATTTTAATATTCTTAGTGACTGCATTTGTTAAAAAAAATAAGTAGACATGTTAAAATATGTAAACTTTTAAAAAATAATTATAATATTATAGGTTTAAAAATAAATAACTAAAGGTTTGTCCGTGATATTTTTGGAAAATGAGGGGTTTTAGTAAGGAAAAATAGAAAAACTAACATGTTTTAGTTAAAAAAGGTAATTGTCATGTTTTTTGTTTGAAAAAGATGGGGAATTTGTTAGAAAAAATAATGTATTTTAGGGAAAAAAGGTAATTGGTTATAAATAGGTAATATTATTATTTAATAATATGATTTTATAAATAAGTAAGGTAAATTAAGTAAAAACACGAAATACAGTTAAGGGCAATTAAGTAAAATCACAACGTACCATACCGACCAACCAAACTTTTAATGTTTCGTCTATTATATAATAGTATTGATATATAAGATTTCAACACATACTATGTGTTTATTTAATACAACAAATTCGAAAATAAATATTCAATCATTATATACGATTCTAACACATATTATGAGTCATTTAATCATTTAATACATAATCAATCAATATTAATTGATTTGGTTCATGTTTTATGATGAAGGTTAGAAAAGATCATAATGCTAAAAGTTGAATATTAACATATCAAATATTTTAATTATACTGATTGCGTGCAAATTTTAGAGATTTTCTTAATTTATAATTTATTTAAGAAAATATATCTTAATTCTAAAAACACAAGCATGAGTAATACTATGAAAAATTTATTTGCACAAAATTATATATTTTTTCAAATGGTCATATCATCTTAATTACATCAATTTAATCTAATTATTATCTATTTAAATTACTACTTTACTTATTTTTAAATATTATTGTTGATATAGTGTACTGTTGTGGAATAAAAAACGTACTTGTAAATTTATTGCTAGAGTTTAAGAGCTTTCAAGCTTTTATGGTTGTTCTCGTGTTTCGTGACTGAATCGGTCCTCACAAGATGCCTACGTATCTCAACTATTGCTGAGAATCAAGCCAAAAAACGTAGTTTTTGGTGTTGCCCTCGGGGCTATGGCGGCAGGGGCACACCAAGGACGTAGTGACTTGTATGTCCTTATTCGAGGATAAAGTCTAAAACGTAGTTCTGAGATGAGGGGTCAGACCCTTTATATAGGCGTTTAGAAGCCTAGTGGATAAGTATTGATTTCCTTGAATGATAAATCTTATCATTGACGGTGGATAAATATTATCACTTTCTTGAAGGATAAATCTTATCCTTGACAGTGGATAAGTATTATCACTTCTTTGAAGGATAAGTCTTATCCTTGACGGTGGATAAGGATTAATTCTAGATCCTTCCTTGTAGGAGTTGTTTCCATATCATAATAGACTTGTATTGAAACAAGCCCAATTGTATTAGAACAAGCCTGTATTGGACGTCTCCTAATACAGGTTGTACTTCTAGCCTAAATATTAATTACGAAATTAATATTTAATTAGAGTTCCGGGTCTTATTATTGGGCCTTATTTATGGACCAGCTAGGTTTAATTAATGCAATATTAATTATGTCTTTAGGGTTATTTTTAACCCATATCATTTGCCCCCCAACTTCTATGATAATGCACTAGGATTTCATAGAAGTTATACCGGTCTTTTTCGAGACTTGGGGTCTTTTTATCCCTTACCTGGGACTTACTACCATTTTTTAGGGATTTTTAATATACACTAGTGTTTCACGAGTATCATCTTGGTGTAAAGTCTGGAGCGACCTACACATTTACGACGCTTTTGCCTTATTCGAGGCTAGCTTGACATTTGCATAAGCCTTTTATGTCTTATACCGTCTTGTTTTGGCTTCAAGCCTTTCATTGAGCATATCGAATGATGGGGTTTAGATTGAATGTCTTAGGTTTCTGGGGTTTCAACCCTTCACCCTTACGAGTTCTTACTGATGGCTCCACTCGTAGTGATTCATTCAAGTCTATCATATCAAACTTCTTGAAATTTTCACTAATTAACAATAGGCATCTTAGGCTTTCTTTTGTATGTTTATTAGCAACATTCACCCTTCGGGGTTCGTTGTATTCAACTCTATTTGTGCAGTTGACATACATATTTTGTATGATTTCCTTTGTATTCATTTGTAGTTTGTCTTGGCAAAGCTTTGAGGATGTTTCTACCAATCAAAACGGGTTCAACCCTTCATCTGCTTTCTAGGAAGCTCATGATTTCATCGAACCTTATTTCTACTTGTCCTACTAGCGGATCCTTTTAGGATGCACTAAACATAATAAACTTTTAAGTTTGAGGCATGCCAAGTCCTTGGCACCTCATGCCCCTTCGAGGGTTTCTAGCTTATACAAGCCTCGTCCAAACACATTCTTGACTTTGTAGGGGCCTTCCTCATTAGGGGTTAATTTTCCTTTCTGTCCAACCCCGGATGCTTCAATCTTTCTGAGAACCAAGTCTCCTTGACTAAAGAACCTTTTTTTAACCCTCAGATTGTAGTAGAAAGATGCTCGCTTCTGATGTTCTACGATCTTGGCATTTGCCTCATCTCTGACTTCATCAATTAGATCAAGAGACAACCTCATACCTTCTTCGTTCGATTCAGGCTCAAAGGCCCCTACTCTTGGGGAGGTATGAGTAATCTCCATTGGCACCACGGCTTCTGCCCATAGGCTAACATGAATGGAGTTACTTCAGTAGTAACCTTGCAAATGGTACGATATGCCAAAGTGTAGGGAGCAACTCGTCCACCCAAGTGTTCTTTGAGCGTTCAACTCTCTTCTTGAGTCCATCTAGGATGATTCGGTTGGCCACCTCGGCTTGTCCGTTTGCTTGAGAATGAGCAACTGATGTGAATCGCAACTCAATGTTGTTCTCCTCACAATACTTCTTGAAATCTCATTGTCAATCTGCTTCCCATTGTCCGTGACCAGGATTCGTGGGATTCCATATCGACACATTTACACTTTCCATAGAAATTGCAATACTTTTTTGGTGGTTATCTTGGCTAGAGGTTTAGCCTCAATCCACTTAGTGAAGTAGTCAATTGCCACTATCAAGAACTTCATTTGTGCACTTGCCACTGGAAATGGCCCAAGTATGTCCATGCCCCACATGGCAAACGGGATCGGTGAGTTAACTGATGTTAACATCTCGGGCGGTTGCCTAACCACAGGTGCATGCTTTTGAGACTTTTCACACTTCTTCACATAATATTTCGCATTAGCAAACATATCTGGCCAGTAGAAGCCTAGACGAGTGATTTTATGAGGCAAGGGCCCTGCCCCCCAAGTGCTGCCCACAAATTCCCTCATGAACTTCTTTCAAGGCTAACTCCGCCTCCTGGGGTCGTAGACACTTCAAGTAAGGAATGACAAAAGACTTCTTGTATAAGATCCTTTCGATCAAGGCGTACCTCAATGCTTTCACTGTCAACTTTCGTGCCTCAAGGCATTATTTGGTAACCAACTGATTTCAAGATGAGTCTTAATAGGGTTTATCCAATAGCCACCTATGTCAATAGGTGCTATTAGTTTTCCATTGATGCTAGTTCTCTATCTCAGAAGAAGCAAATTTAGACAAGGCATCGACATTCATGTTTTCTTCTCTAGGATGTGTTCCATATAACATTCATCAAACTGGGTCATGATGGCTTTCACAAGCTTTAGATATTTGCCATGGTTTCATCCTTAGCCTCAAACTCTCCATTTACTTGTGAGACTACCAATCTCGTGAATCTCGAGTCTCCACAGACTTTGAGAGTGTTAACTCTCAAGGCCCCAGCCAAACATAAGTCGGCTATCAGGGCTTCATACTCAGCTTCATTGTATATTGTCGGAAAGTCCAACTTTAGTGCATACTCAATGAGAAATCCATCGGGACTTTGTAGCACTAAACCTGTTCCGCTTGATTTTGTTTTTCATGCCCCCATCAAAATAGAGCACCCAGTATTCCTTAAATACCATCTCTTCATATTGTTTTTCAACTTCTTTGCCCTCCAAGGGTACTACTTCCTACTCCCCGACTTCTTGGTTGTCGATGGTGATGGAATTTACGGATGAGCGGAAGCGTGATATAACATTTATTCCGTAAAAACCATGTATCGCACATATAGAAATATATATAAAATCTAGAGCGAAGGGAATCGTAACCATACCTTGAGAATCGAAGCTTTAAAATCGATGGTTGCAAGCAGTTGCTCCTCAGAGTGTGAAGCACTCTACCGGTATCCACCAAGAATTTTTCTTCGATGAATTCTTCAAAAAACTCTAACACTTTTTAGAGAGAAAAAGAGAGAGAGAGAGAGATGGAGGCTAGCTCCTTTTTCTAGGTTTTTCACAAAAATAAGATGAGCCTTAGAATGAACTATCTCATTCTATTTATAGGGCTCTTTTAGGGTTTTTAATTATATATATATATAATATATATATATATATATATATATTAACCCCACATTTCTAAAATGCTTTAATAATGATTAAAACTATTTTAATCATTTTTTTTTTTCTAAACTATTTAGAAAATAATTCTTCCTCTCTCATAATTTAAATCTTTTCATTAAAGAAAATATTCTTTTATGGTGTGACCCTGTAGGTTCAATATTAAGCCGATAGTATAAATAAATAATAATAAACTTTTATTTATTATTTATATGAATTCTAATAATTCATTAAATATAATTAACTGATTAATTATATTTATTCTACATCGTGAGTGATGCTTCTCAACATATCGCGACTATCCGGATAATATGAATTCACTGCTTAGAATACCAAGAACCTGTCAGTGACTAATTTCAGTACAATCAATTCCTTCTACCCTACAATATCCCGATTAAATACAAGGCATTGATCTCGTGTCAGGCCTATCAAATTTAATCATATGATTTCTTATTCATAATGCTAAGTTCATATTAATGCAAATTAGAAACTCCTTTCTAATTTCATACACTCTGACCAGAGATTCCAGAACTCGCATACTAAGAATAACATAGGATATTCTCTTCCTATACTGGAAGGGGTAGATCCTCTATTGACGTTAACTATCTCCATACACAAATTCCTATGCCCAGAATAGACCTAATGGATGTCCTTGAGACTAAGGACTAATCCAAAGCATAGTTCATTATATACAAGATAACTCTAATGATCTCAAGTCTAAGGACACTTGTACAACTATCACTCAGTGAATAACTATTGACACGTGAGTAAACTCCATTAGTTGTTCAACTTATCGAGTCATGTTCAGTGAACTTATTCCCTAACAAGCACCTACATACTAGCTATAGTGTCACCACACAAATGCCTATGAGAACAGACATCCTCCTGACGGGAGCAAGCATAGTATGTACCAATCTTTGCGGATTCACCAACTTCCGATTAGTTATCCTATGATCATGAACTGTTTAAGTCTAGAGTTATCATCTTCTAGATCTCACTATTATAATCTCATTATAATTCTAGAAGCTTTACTCTAAACTATGGAACATCTTATTTAAAACACTTTAAATAGATAAAGCCCGTAATAAAAACAAAACAAGTCTTTTATTAACGTTAATGAAATCAAATAAGAATACAAGAAAGTTATTCATAACTCATCATTCATGATTGGATTTAGGACAAACACTTTCAGATGGTACATTCAACCATGAAGTCAGCAAGTTCATGTGCTTTAATGGCCGTTTGAGGCTTAGACTTGATGTTGAACTCTCCCAACTCAATCGCCCATTTGATCAGTCTTCCGCTGACCTTAGGACTATGCATGATGTTTCTTAATGGTTGGTCAGTCAAGACTTCTATCTTATGCGCCTGAAAGTACGGGCGTAATTTTTTTAAGGCCATGATCAAGGCTAAAGCAAACTTTTCTATCAGAGAGTAATTTACTTATGCTCTGTGCAGAATTTTGCTCACATAGTAGATGGGTTTCTGAACCTTTGATTTTTCCTTCACCAAAATAGCTCCCAAGGCGGTGTTTGAAACTGCCAAGTATAGATAAAGCGTTTCTCCAGGTTTTGGTTTTGCCAACAATGGTGCTTCAGTCATGTATTTTTTCAAGGCCTCAAAGGCTTCTTGGCTTTCTGCTGTCCACTCAAAAATTTTCATGTTCTTCAATGCTTTGAAGAAGGGTTAACAATTTTCCCCTGACTTGGAGATGAACCTTCCCAATGTTGCCACTCTCCCAGTGAGTTTATGAACATCTTTAACAGAGTGCGATGGTTCCATATCCACAATTGCTTTAATTTTGTCGGGGTTGGCTTCAATTCCTCGTTTAGAGGCCATCACACCCAAAAGCTTGCATGACCCTACGCTAAAGGTGCACTTGGCAGGATTCAACATCATTTTATGGTGTCTCAGCACTTCAAATGCCTCTCAGAGGTGCTCTATGTGATCGGCCTTATCGAGGCTTTTGACTAACATGTCATCCACGTAAACCTCCATGGTCTTGTCAATGAGATGTTTGAAAATTTTGTTCACTAACCTTTGGTATGTGGCACCTGCATTCTTGAGTCCAAAGGCCATAACTAAGTAGCAGTAAACACCAAAATCAGTAATGAATGATACCTTGCGAATGTCATCCTTATGCATCTTGATTTGGTTGTATCTGCTGAAGCCATCCATGAAGCTTAGCATTTCGTGCCCTGCAGTGGCATCTATTAAAGTGTTGATCCTTGGTAGGGGAAAATAGTCCTTAGGACATGCATCGTTCAAGTCCGTAAAGTCTATGCACATTCTCCACTTTCCATTGGCTTTTTTGACCATTACTGGGTTAGCCAACCATTTAGGGAATTGAATCTCTTCAATGAATCCGGCCTCAAGAAGCTTATCTACTTCCTGTTTGATGACCTCTTGCCTCTCTGGAGCAAAATTTCTCTTTTTCTGTTTCACTGTCTTCCTTTCAGGATCCACATTCAATTTGTGGGTTATCAACTAGGGATCAATCCCTGGCATGTCAGCTGTTGTCCAAGCAAAAACATCATTGTTTTCTTGGAGGAAAGATATAATCTTGCCCTTCCAGGGTTCAGGCAACAGTGCTCCAATGTAAGTGACTTTATCTGGTTCTCCTGAAACTAAGGGGATAATGATCAAATCCTCAGTTGGCTTTCCCCTTCTATCTTCATGATCCCTTGAATCCATGTCCTCAATTGGGAGAACCTGCCCCCCGACTCCATCATGTCTTAGTGCGGCTACATAGCAACTTCTAGCCATTTTATGGTCTCCTCGCTCTTCACCAACCCCGTTCCTTGTAGAAAACTCTATTTTCAAGTGGTATGTTGAGGCAACAGCCTTAAAAGTATGAAGGCCAGTCCTTCCAAGGATTACATTATAAGTAGAGGTTGCATTTATAACAAAGAAGTCCAGCATTTGAGTCGTTGTCTTCAAGTCCTATAGTCATGGGGAGCTGGATTGTGCATTCTACCTTTGATTCGACTCCATTGAATCCGTAGATAGGCATGTTTGAGGGTGTCAACTGTGAGTCAGTATATCTCATCTTGATGAAAGCATCGTGGAATAAGATATCCACAGAAGCTCCATTATCAACCAGAACTCTCTTGGTTTCAGAATTGCCTATCACAGGTGTGATGACTAATGGGTCATCATGAGGAAATTTTACCCCTTCTAGGTCAGAATCATCGAAGCTAATGGCAACTTCTGTTTTGTCACGCTTCAGTGCTTCTCCAACAACAGTCATTACCTCTCTAGAATAAGCTTTTCGTGAATCCCTGGAAGAGCCAGCCGTAGTCGGTCCTCCAAATATCACGTTGATAACTGGGCCTCAGGTCTAGGATTACGATCTTGATTTCCTTTCTGTCATAGTCTTTCTTCTCGTAGTTTCCTCACTGGTTTCCTCAATTCCCATCCTTGGTGAACTTATCCAGTTTTCCTCTTCGGATCAAGAATTCAATTTCATCCTTCAGCTGTCTACAATCGTCGGTGTCATGACCAACTTCTTTGTGGAACTGACAGAATTGGTTCTTTTTTCTTTTCTCCGTATCAGTCCTCAGTGGCTTCGGCCATCGGAGATCAGCAACTTTTTCAATGTCCATCAGGATTTGACTTCTAGGAGCATTCAATCTTGTATACTCCGTGAATCGTTGTCTGGGATTACCCTTCTTTGGTGCAGGATCAGAATCCTCTGTTGTTCTGGGGTACTTGTCCCTTGCATCATACTCTTGAGTCTCTTTCCTCTTCTTTCCGTTTCCATTACCCCCAGTATTTGGTTCATATTTCCTCATGCTCTCATCAGCTTTAATGTACTTTCTAGCCCTGTCTTGTAGCTTCAACATGCTTTCAGGGGGTGCTTTGCCAAAGACCTTTTAAAGTGGTCGTCAGTGGTTGCTTGTTGCAGGGCTATCATGGCCACTTTGTCTTCCAGATCCGGGACTTTAAGAGACTTCCTGGTAAATCGATTTATGTAGTCTCTCAAGGATTCATTCTTGCCTTGTTGAATTCCCATGAGAGATGTTGAACTCATCTCATGCACTCTCCCACTAACAAACTAGTTGATGAACGCCTTGTTCAACTCATTTAAAGACCCAATAGAGTTAGGAGGGAGACGACTGTACCAACGTTGAGCCATGCCCGCCAGGGTTTGTGGAAACGCTCTGCATTTGACTGCATCATTCGTGGGCTGTAACAACAGTGCATTAGAGAAAGTCCTCACATGATTCGCGGGGTCTCCTATTCCATCATAAGCTTTGATTGTTGGCATCTTAAATTTTCTGGAGATGTTAGCTTTCATAATATCCTGAGTAGAAGACGGTGTAGGATCATCAGGATCTCCTAAGGGTAACAACACAGTAGGATCACCCTTTGGGGCTTCAGCCCTCTTGATTCTTCTCGGTGCAGGATCTAAATTCCAGGACTCTTCCAGTTGCTTGGCTTTGTGCTTTTGCAGCCTCTTCTTCCGCTAGTACTTTCTTGAGTCTTGCAGCCTCTGCCTCATGGGCCGCGATCTTTTCCTTGGTGGTTTGGGGTTGTTCCCGATTGGTTTGGGAAGAGCGTCTCCTCCTTGGGGCAACATCCCTCTCATCTCCAGTTCAATAATTCCCATCCTCAGTATAGGGACCTGAGTAGTCTTGAATCAAGGGGGTCTGTCGAGTTTGCGTTTGTTGGTTTTGGGGTCCCAGACCTTGAATGTAATGGGGGACATATGTTTCGTGGTAAGTTGGATTGATACCACTGTTGGCCACTGTGGGTCGAGGGGGCATGCCATAAGTTGGCATCCCAAGAGTCTGAGTTGCGTATTGGGGAAGATCTGTGGTGTGAAGTTGAAGATTACGTGGTGCATTCATGAGCAGTGGAGAGGTTGTGATTGGTTGCCAGAGAATGAGAGTGGTCTCTTGTGGATTAGGTCCATGAACGACCATTTGCAGGGGATTCGTCCCTTCAACCGAAATAGGGATTTCCGGTCCTTGAGTGGTGGTGAGGGGGATATTCGCCCCTTGAGTGTCAGTGGTTGGCGGTGGTTGGCTTCCATGAGTCTCCATTTTAGAGGTGAGAGGAAGTCCTTCAGAAGTCTGAGTTTCTCGAGTCGTTCTTCGTGTGTTTGTCATGGTTGATGTTGTCGTCCCACAGACGGCGCCAAATGTTGTGGAATAAAAAACGTACTTGTAAATTTATTGCTAGAGTTTAAGAGCGTTCAAGCTTTTATGGCTGTTCTCGTATTTCGTGACTGAATCGGTCATCACAAGATGCCTACGTATCTCAACTATTGCTGAGAATCAAGCCAAAAAACGTAGTTCTTGGTGTTGCCCTCGGGGCTATGGCGGCATGGGCACACCAAGGACGTAGTGACTTGTATGTCCTTATTCGAGGATGAAGTCTAAAACGTAGTTCTGAGATGAGGGGTCAGACCCTTTATATAGGCGTTTAGAAGCCTAGTGGATAAGTATTGATTTCCTTGAAGGATAAATCTTATCCTTGACGGTGGATAAATATTAGCACTTTCTTGAAGGATAAATCTTATCCTTGACAGTGGATAAGTATTATCACTTCCTTGAAGGATAAGTCTTATCCTTGACGGTGGATAAGGATTAATTCTAGATCCTTCCTTGTAGGAGTTGTTTCCATATCATAATGGACTTGTATTGAAACAAGCCCAATTGTATTAGAACAAGCCTGTATTGGACGTCTCCTAATACAGGTTGTACTTCTAGCCCAAATATTAATTACGAAATTAATATTTAATTAGAGTTTCGGGCCTTATTAATGAGCCTTATTTATGGACCAGCTAGGTTTAATTAATGCAATATTAATTATGTCTTTAGGGTTATTTTTAACCCATATCATGTACATAACTAAGATTAGATTTTAGAATAATATTTTTTAAATTACAATATTTATTATTAGTAGAAAAATTATTATACATTACTTACTTTCAATAATATATAGCATATAATAAGAAAATATGTATAATATCTTAAAAATAAAACTGAATATGTAGAAATTGTACTTATTTTTATAATTTGTTTGACATACATATTACAGTATATTATTAATATTGAATACATAGATTAAAAACATAGATTTGAGTATGTTAACACTAAACACGCCAGTTCAAAAATTTTATAATAATTTTTTCCCCAAATTATTGGGGGTGAATTGGATCGAAATCGGACGCGTTACGAAAAATATTCAACCTTTTTACATATGCATTTAAGTTTTATTCTTCAAATTTTATATTCTTTTTAATTCACAATTTCTTATTTTAAATTGTAGATATGGTCAATAACACAAGTTTTATCTATGTTTTACTTTGATGAAAAAAGATTTTTTATAATTTGTAATCAATTTACGTAGAATTGAAAAATACATACAATAAAATTTTGAGACATTTTATTTGTTTGAAGATTAGAGATAGTGTTAACAACTTACCTTACTTTTATAATATTTTAGCTATATAAAATATACCTCAATTTTATTTCATGTATCAAAAAATTATTATAAATTTCACAAGTTAATCTATATTATAATTAAATACTATTATTTGTTCATCTAAATACTATTATTTTTCTTTAATATATAATTTTTTGTATAACTTAATTTTTAGTTGGTCTATGATTATTATATAAACTAGCTTATATCCCTTGCGATGCACGGTCTTCTTTAATATTTTGTTATTTTTTTTTAAAATTTTTGTAATTATATATAATTTGATAAAATTTTAATATAGATATATACATATATATATATATATAATTGAATTTATATATCTAACAATATAAATATTTAAATTTAATATATTGTTGACGTGACCTTTAGTAGTATTTTAATATTAAATTAGAAAATGTTTTAAAATAATAGATGTAACATTTTGTATTTATTTTTAAAGTTTTAAAAAATTATAATAAACATGAATTTTATAAGTTTAATATAATAATATTATCAACATGTCTATGTTACCCATGATATTTTTAGTTAGAAGATGAGTTTTTTAGTTAGAAAATATAAAAAAATAATTTACTTAAAAAGACAATTATTTATTTATTTATAATTATATAAAATTATATCACCTTTTTATATATATGTGGCACATGTCATTTTTACAATATTAGTTGTTTAAGCTAAAAAAATAATAAAACATGTAATATGTTTTAAACGAAAGGGGAAACTTTTTATTTATTAATAATTATATAAAATAATATTATCATTTTCTATATATGTTACCCGTGTTATTTTTAGACGATGAGTTGTTTTAGTTAGAAAATATAAAATAGATAATGTGTTTTAGGTGAAAAAAGGTAATTGGTTTTAAATATATAATAATATTAACATTTTATATATATGTTGCCCGTGTTATTTTAAGAAGATGAGTTGTTTTAGTTAGAAAATATAAATAAAACATATCTAAAACCTGCAAAAAAAAATTAACCGAAAAGAGTAACCAGTTATTTATTAATAATTATATAAAATATATTACCATTTTTTATAAATGTTATTCGTGTTATTTTTAGAAGATGAGTTGTTTTAGTTAGAAATATAAAACAGGTAATGTGTTTTAGGTGAAAAAGATAATTGATTTTAAATATATAATAATACTAGCTTAAAACCCGTGCAATGCACAGATTGTTAATTGTTATTTTATTATTATTATTTTAATATTTTATTAATTGTAATTGTGCAAAAAATAAGTAGGCATGTTAAAATAGCTAAACACTTTTAATTAATTAAAAACATTAAACATATTTTAAAATAAATAAGTATGGGTTTGCCCGTTATATTTTTGGAAATGAGGGGTTTTAGTAAGAAAAAATAAAAAATGTAACATATGTATAGTTTAAAAAGGTAAATGCCCGTGATATTTTTGGAAAATGAGGTTTTAAAATTTAATAATTAAAAGTATTTAAATACATTTTAAAAATAAGTAAAGGATTTTCTGTGATATTTTTGGGAAAAGAATGGATTTTAGTGAGAAAAATAGAAAAAGTAAATTGTAAAAGATAATTTCCAGTGATATATTTAGAAAAGGAGGGACTTTGTTAGAAAAAATATATAATGTGTTTTAGCTGAAAAAGTAATTGGTTATAAAATAGGTATTTAATTATTTATATTTTAATATTTTTAGTAATTGCATTTGTTAATAAAAATAAGTAGACATGTTAAAATAGGTAAACTTTTAAAAAATAATTATAATATTAAAATAAGTTTAAAAATAAATAACTAAATGTTTGTCGGTGATATTTTTGGAAAATGAGGGTTTTAGTAAGGAAAATAGAAAAACTAACATGTTTTAATTAGAAAAGGTAATTGCCCGTGATATATTTGAAAAAGTAGGGGAACTTGTTAGAAAAAATAGAAAAAAATAATGTATTTTATGTGAAAAAGGTAATTGGTTATAAATAGGTAATATTATTATTTAATAATATATTTCTATATATGATTAAAGTTAATTAAGTAAAAACATGAAGTACAGTTAATTAAGGACAATTAAGTAAAATCACAACGTAACATAACGACCAACCAAACTTTTAATGTTTCGTTTATTATATAATAGTATTGATAACCGTTTTATATATATGTTTCCCGTGTTATTTTTTGAAGATGAGTTGTTTTAGTTAAAAATTAAAAAAATATATATAAAACATGTAATATGTTTTATCAGAAAAGAGTAACCTATAATTTATTAATAATTATATAAAATAATATTACCATTTTTATATATGTTGTCCGTGTTATTTTTAGAAGATGAGTTTTTTTAGTGAAAAAATAGATAACAGGTAATGTGTTTTAGGTGAAATGGTAGATGATTTTAAATTTATAACAATATTACCATTTTATTTATATATTGCTCGTGTTATTTTTAGGAGATGGGTTGTTTTAGTTAGAAAATATAAAACATGTATTGTATTTTAGCAAAAAGGTAATTGGTTATAAATAAATTAGTTATAGATAGGCCCGTAAATCGGCCAAAATACCGACCAACTGACCAAAACTTTTAATGTTTCGTCTTTAATAATACTAGCTTATAGCCCGTGCGATGCACGGTTACTTAAATTTTATTTATAATTATTTTGTTTATAATTATATTTTAATTACCCATGGAACACACGATTGTTTTTTTAATATTTATAATTATATTTATTTATGAATATTTTAATATTTAAAAGTTATTAGTTTACATGATTAAATTATTGTTAAAAAAGATTTAGCCAAAAAAAATTATGGTTAAAAATTTGATATTTGTAATATTTTACACGCTCAATTTAATATTTGTTTATATTGAGTTATAAAAGTTAGATTTGGCGAATTTTAAGGTCCATATGAAATTCACAAAATAATCTTTAATTTAGTTGTGGTTTAATAGTTCTTTTTCAATTAAAAACTATTCTAAAACAAAAAAGAGAATAAAATGACGAAATTTAATATCGAGAATTCTATTCGAGTTAGGAAATCTACTTATATGTAGTTTAGATTATTACAATACCCTTTATTAACCAAATACAGTTTTTAATGTTAAATCTAACGGTTTTCACCTATCTATTTAAGATTAAACGATTTTTATTATTTTGATATTAAATGGGTTTCCTTATTTAATTACAACTATTTTTATGTTTTAACTTTTTGGAAAATCCAATCCTAATATAATATCTTTTAACTTATATCATTTTTAGATAATAACTTCTTTTTATATGATATAATATTGATCGTCTATTTTTAAAAGTATTGGATCTAACAGTTGAGAATGTTTTGGCGGTATTTAGGACCACCAGGGTAACATCATTAATTTTTTTAATTTATATTTTTTTAATTTATATTTTTTTTAAATATTTATTGCTAAAATATAATATATTATTTTTTGTAATATGTTAATGATGCGGGGAACTTTGAACTTTTGAGAAAATAAATTATCAATTAAAATATAATTTTTTTTGTAATAGTTCTTCTTTTAAAGTAGTATACCGTGACGATCAAAATTCTGTATAAAATTCATTTTTATAGTATATCCCGTAAAAATCTATGTTATTATATTAAAGACTAAATAATGAAAGCTTTCTTATAAGTCTGGTCGCTTGATCACTCAATTCATAATCGTTGGATCTTTCAAATTAAATTGTTGAGAAACGTTAGATATAACAATAAAATTATCAAGTAGAATGATCTAAGTTTTGAATCTACCAACAACATATTAAAATTTACAGGGTTTTTTTGAAAAATAAGAATTTTTTCATTTTTTTTTTCTTGTAGACATGGGTTATTTGATAATATTTTTTATAAAGTACGATTTTTCAAAAAAGTACTATTTTAATTGATTAACAAACTTTTAAAGTTTCGAATTTAATAATTTACAATGTATATAGGTTAAAAAAGTTAAAATTTCAAAATACAAGTTTTTTTAATATGAATATAGTCCTGCTAACAATGAAATTAGGTCTCTATGAGTTCTTATAAAACAAAATCACCATTTGCGTATAATTTATTATTTAATAATAAATAATATTTAATTAGTTATGATATAATATTTAATAAAATAAGATAAAAAAAATATGCACAATTTTATAAAATTTTATCCTCTTATTATTATATTCTTTGTTGATTTGAATTTTTCTTAGATTGATTTGAATTTTTGAACATAGATTTCTAAATTTAAAATAGTTAGAAAAAAGTAATTAAATTGACATTAAAATAATGATGACGTAATAATTATTATTAGAATTTAAATACCCACTTTACTAATTTGGGCTTTATCTTGTGTTTTAAAAATTAGATTTTGACGATTTTACACCCCACATGAAGATAACTAAATTATCTTTAATTAAAAGATGGCTTAATAATTTTTATCTAACTGGAATTGTTCATGAAAGAGAAACGAAAGTCACGAATTTTTTACCTGGAGAATTTTATTCAATATAGAAAACTTATTTATATTTGGTATATTTGATTTAAATTATCAAAATACACTTTTTAGAATTTAAATATAATCTTATTATTAATAAAATTTACTTTTTTAATATTTGATCTAATGATTTTCATTTATCTAGTTAAGATCTAATGGTCCTTATTAGTTTGGTTGTCCAAGACCATACAATCAAAATTTTGGATAAGATCCCTATTATGCTTACTATATATAAGAATTTAATATAATAAGGATATCAAGTATATATTGATATAAGTATCTTACTAACTGCTTTTACTTTTAATGTTTCGGTTTTATTTACAGTGTATATAAAATTTTATAAATACATTATTACTTAAAAATTATTAAATAGAATACAAATTATGTTATGATTATATAAAATTTTATTCTCATATTATTATATTCTTTATCAATTTGAATTTGTTCTTAATTAATTTTAATAATTTATTGAAAGAAACATAAAATTTCTATATTTAAAACAATTAGTGGAAAAATAAATAAATTGGTGCTACAAAAATAAAAAAAATATTAATTAAAATTTAGATACTCACTTTACTATTTGGGTTATATCCTGAGTTTTAGAAATTGAATTTTGACGATTTTACAACTCATGCGAAACTAACGAAATTATCTTTAATTTAATGATGGTTTAATAATTATTATCTAACTTGACCTGTTGACCTACCGATAAACCGAAAAGAAAAGATGGTTAAGAATTTTTACATAAAAAATTCAATTCAATATAGAAATCCAATTTATAATTGGTTTAAATTATCAAAACACACTTCTTAGTATTTAAATATAATCCTACATTTAATCAAATACATATTTTAATATAAGTATTATATTCAAAATTATCGTTTATGAATATGAAACCCTCAATATTTTAATAATATTTTGATATTATTCTTTTATGTTTGTTATATCTAAAATAATATAATTATAATTTGGATTAATCAAATTGTTTAAATTTATTTATGTAAAGTAGTTGTCGTCAGTCTGTAGGTTCATGTGTATCATTGTTAGTATGATATACATCAACATTATATTGATAATTTTTAATATTGTAATCAATATGAATTGTTATATTGATATTTGGTTTAACAATTATTATCTAATTGGAACTATACATAAATTCAAGATAAAATATATTTAAGAATTTTTACATAGAAAACTTTTCAATTATCAAAATACACTTTTTAGTATTTAAATATAATTCTATTATTAATCAGATACACTTTTTAATATTAGATCTAACAATTCTCATCGATCTATTTAAGATCTAACTGTAATTATTAATTTGGTCGTATAGTGATCGTACACGGACCAGGTCGATTTTAATTTTTTCTTAAATTGATTTAAATATTTTATTGAAATAAAAATAGAATTTATAAATTTAAAAGAATTAGGAAAAAAAATAAATTGGTGCTACAATAAAAAAATATTTATTAAAATTTCGATAATCACTTTACTGTTTGGCCTTTATCTTGAGTTTTAGACAACAGATTTTAACGATTTTACAGTCCATGCGAAACTAACAAAATTATCTTTAATTTAATGATGGTTTAATAATTTTTATCTAACTAGAACTATCCATAAACTAAAGAGAAAAGATAATTACGAATTTTTACATAAAGATTTCTATTCAATATAGAAAACCCATTTATAATTGGTTTAAATTATCAAAATACATCTTTTAGTATTTAAATACTATCCTATTATTAATCAAATACAATTTTTAATATTACATCTAACAGTCCTCATCTATTTGAATATTTATAGTTTTATAATCCAACGGATCATATACTTTTGGTAGTACAGTGACCAACCGGATAAGATCCCGTGCGATGCACGGTTACTTAAATTTTATTTATAATTATTTTGTTTATAATTATATTTTAATTACCCATGGAACACACGATTGTTTTTTTAATATTTATAATTATATTTATTTATGAATATTTTAATATTTAAAAGTTATTAGTTTACATGATTAAATTATTGTTAAAAAAGATTTAGCCAAAAAATATTATATTTAAAAATTTGATATTTATTATATTTTACACGCTCAATTTAATATTTGTTTATATTGAGTTATAAAAGTTAGATTTGACCAATTTTACGGTCCACATGAAATTCACAAAATAATCTTTAATTTAGTTGTGGTTTAATAGTTCTTTTTCAATTAAAAACTATTCTAAAACTAAAAAAGAGAATAACGTGACGAAATTTAATATTGAGAATTCTATTCGATTTAGGAAATCTACTTATATGTAGTTTAAATTATTAGAATACCATTTATTAACCAAATACAGTTTTTAATGTTAAATTTAACGGTTTTCACCTATCTATTTAAAGATTAAACGATTTTTATTATTTTGATATTAAATGGGTTTCCTTATTTAATTACAACTATTTTTATGTTTTAACTTTTTGGAAAATCCAATCCTAATATAATATCTTTTAACTTATATCATTTTTAGATAATAACTTCTTTTTATATGATATAATTTTGATCGTCTATTTTTAAAAGTATTGTATCTAACGGTTGAGAATGTTTTGGCGGTATTTATGACCAAACTACCAGGATAACATCATTAATTTTTTTAATATTTATATTTTTTCAATATTTATTTTTTTAAAATATTTATTTCTAAAATATAATATAATTTTTTTAATATAAATTATCAATTAAAATATAATTTTTTTTTGTAATAGTTCTTCTTTTAAAATAGTACACCGTGACGATCAAAATTCTGTATAAAATTCATTTTTTTATATTATATCCCGTAAATATCTATGTTATTATATTAAAGACTAAATAATGAAATCTTTCTTATAAGTCTGGTCGCTTGATCACTCAATCCATAATCGTTGGATCTTTCAAATTAAATTGTTGAGAAACGTTAGATATAACCGTAAAATTATCACGTAGAATGATCTAAGGTTTGAATCTACCAACAACATATTAAAATTTACAGGTTTTTTTGAAAAATAAGAATTTTTTCATTTTTTTTCTTGCACACATGAGTTATTTGATAATACTTTTTATAAAGTACGATTTTTCAAAAAAGTACTATACTAATTGATTAACAAACTTTTAAAGTTTCGAATTTAATAATTTACAATGTATATAGGTTAAAAAAGTTTGGACTATTCTGTAGCTGAGTCTAAAATTTCGAAATACGGTATTTTTAAATATGAATATAGTCCCGCTAACAATGAAATTAGGCCTCTATGAGTTCTTATAAAACAAAATCACCATTTGCGTATAATTTATTATTTAATAATAAATAATATTTAATTAGTTAGGATATAAAATTTAATAAAATAGGATAAAAAATTTGCACAAATTTATAAAATTTTATCCTCGTATTATTATATTCTTTGTTGATTTGAATTTTTCTTAGATTGATTTGAATTTTTGAACATAGATTTCTAAATTTAAAATAGTTAGAAAAAAGTAATTAAATTGACATTAAAATAATGATGACGTAATAATTATTATTAGAATTTAAATACCCACTTTACTAATTTGGGCTTTATCTTGTGTTTTAAAAATTAGATTTTAACGATTTTACACCCCACATGAAGATAACTAAATTATCTTAAACTAAAAGATGGTTTAACAATTTTTATCTAACTGGAATTGTCCATGAAAGAGAAAAGAAAGTCACGAATTTTTTACATGGAGAATTCTATTCAGTATAGAAAACTTATTTATATTTGGTATATTTGGTTTAAATTATCAAAATACACTTTTTAGAATTTAAATATAATCCTATTATTAATACAATACACTTTTTTAATATTTGATCTAACGATTTTCATTTATCTAGTTAAGATCTATTGGTCCTTATTAGTTTGGTGATCAAAATTTTGGATAAGATCCCTATTATGTTGGAGACCATTTCTACACCCTTACATTAACTTGAATTCAATAGTCATCATTTTTTATTATACTTCATAAAATTAAACATAACAAAATTATATTATTATACACAATTACACAAGTTGTTCTTTTTAACCATCCACGTTCTTAAAACCTACAACATCCGACATTTTATTTAGCAAGTTGGAAGGATTTGGGAGGATATATATCACTAAACATCGTACTGCAAATATTATAAACAAAAAATTCTGCATATAAAAAATATGTTTTACAAATAAAAAAACCAATGCTTACTAAAAAACAATGAAAAAAATGTGTAAAAAATTAAATTATGCAAAAATAAAGAATAAAATAGTAAAATAATAATGTTTTGCAACTAAAGTAATGCACTAAATTAAAATAATAATATATTGCACTAAAAAATTATGAATACAATAATTGAAAGTAAAAAGTTTTGCAAACAAAATAACATAGAATATTAAAATTGTGCAAATTTTTTGAATAAAAAAAATGGAAGACGTGAGAATGAATGTAATGCATATTGTAGTTAACGTTGTTGGTAACGTATAAGCTGTATATGGCCTACATACAACCAATTTATAAGTGTGTAAAACAAAATAATATGTACCTAGATAGAAACGAATGGTAAGTTTAGTTCTCCATAGAACTTTTCTCTAAGGATTTAATATAATAAGGATATCAAGTATATACTGATATATCTTATTAACTGCTTTTACTTTTAATGTTTCGGTTTTATTTACAGTGTATATAAAATTTTAAAATACATTATTACTTAAAAATTATTAAACAGAATAAAAATTATGTTATGATTATATAAAATTTTATTCTCATACTATTATATTCTTTATCGATTTGAATTTGTTCTTAATTAATTTTAATACTTTATTGGAAAAAACATAAAATTTCTATATTTAAAACAGTTAATGGAAAAATAAATAAATTGGTTCTACAAAAAAAATATTTATTAAAATTTAGATATTCACTTTACTATTTAGGTTCTATCCTGAGTTTTATAAATTGAATTTTGACGATTTTACAACCCATGTGAAACTAACGAAATTATCTTTAATTTAATGATGGTTTAATAATTATTATCTAACTTGACCAGTTGACCTACCCATAAACCGAAAATAAAAGATGGTTAAGAATTTTTACATAAAGAATTCAATTCAATATAGAAAACCAATTTATAATTGGTTTAAATTATCAAAACACACTTCTTAGTATTTAAATATAATCCTACATTTAATCAAATACACATTTTAATATAAGTATTATATTCAAAATTATCGTTTATGAATATGAAACCCTCAATATTTTGATATTATCCTTTTTTTGTTTGTTATATGTAAAATAATAAAATTATAATTTGGATTAATCAAATTGTTATGTTCCTTAAAAAAAAAGTGTTTAAATTTATTTATGTACAGGACTTCTGGTAAGTCTATGTAGGTTCACGTGTATCTAGTATGATATATATAAGCATTATATTGACAATTTTTAATATTGTAATCAATATGAATTGTTATCTTGATATTTGGTTTAACAATTATTATCTAATTGGAACTATACATAAATTCAAGAGAAAAGATATTTAAGAATTTTTACATAGAAAACTTTTAAATTATCAAAATATACTGTTTAGTATTTAAATATAATTCTATTATTAATCAGATACACATTTTAATATTAGATCTAACAATTCTCATCGATCAATTTAAGATCTAACTGTAATTATTAATTTGGTCGTATAGTGATCGTACACGGACCAGATCGATTTTAATTTTTTCTTAAATTGATTTTAATATTTTATTGAAATAAAAATAGAATTTATAAATTTAAAAGAATTAGGAAAAAAATTAAATTGGTGCTACAATAAAAAAAATATTTATTAAAATTTAGATAATCACTTTACTGTTTGGGCTCTATCTTGAGTTTTAGACAACAGATTTTAACGATTTTACAGCCCATGCAAAGCTAACAAAATTATCTTTAATTAATTGATGGTTTAATAATTTTTATCTAACTGGAACTATCCATAAACTAAAGAGAAAAGATAATTACGAATTTTTACATAAAGATTTCTATTCAAACTAGAAAACCCATTTATAATTGGTTTAAATTATCAAAATACACCTTTTAGTATTTAAATAGTATTCTATTATTAATCAAATACAATTTTTAATATTATATCTAACGGTCCTCATCTATTTGAATATTTATAGTTTTATAATCCAACGGATCATATACTTTTGGTAGTACAGTGACCGACCAAAGTTTTGGATAAGATCTCCCTTACGCTTATTATATATAAGGAGTTAATAGTATAGATTTATATTCGAGATATTTTCGTATTTTGGCAACAAGATAAAACCTACATATTTTATATAAATATTAAATATCATTTAACACTATATAATGTGAATAAAATAATTGATTAAATAATATTCAATATAAATATTAAATTATAAAATATTATATAAATTAATGAAATTTCATCCACGTGCGTTGCACGAGTTAATTCCCTAGTTTATCAAACGCTTATTTAATATACCTTAATATATTTATTACACACATATTTTTTTATAATCAACTAATAATAATAGAACAAGTCTATAACCCGTGCAACGTACGGACGACTTTAATATTAATTTTGAAATTTACTTTTAAATTTTTTGAGATTTTAATAATTCTGAAAATGCTACCTTTTAAAAAAGAATTAAAAGTACTATTTTAATACTTTAAATCTAAATTTTTTTATAGATTTTATAATAATTTATTAACTTAGTAAGTATGTCAGTAAAGATAACCGTCAAAATTATCAATATATTTTGTTATAATATATACTAGCCTATAACCCGTGCAAGGCACAGACCATCAAAAAAGATTAAAAAATTGACAAACTAAAAAAATTAATGGGAACGAAAAATATTAAATAAAGAATAAAATTCAATATGATAAATTATAAAATGAGAAACTTAAATATTAATTGGAACATAAAAAAAATAATACAAATGGGGCCGAGGAAGATAAATGAGACCTTATTAATATTATTTTATTATTTATTAAAATAATCTATACTATATTTATTAATAAGAAGGACAAATAGAAAATGTAACATGTTTTATTTTAAAAAAGTAACTACATTTTAAAATACGTTGGTATGTTAAAATAGGTAAGTTGTATTTGTTAAAAAAATACGTTGGTATGTTAAAATAGGTAAGTTTTTTAAAATAATTAAAAGAATTAAAATAGGTTTTAAAATATAAAAGGTAATATGTTTTAGTTTAAAGGTAATTGCCCGTGATATTTTTGGAAAATGAGTAGATTTTGTTAGAAAAAAGTGTTTTAATTATAAAATACAATCAATTAGTTATTATTTTTATATTATTTTATTATTTATTAAATATAATAAATGACCGAAAACCAAAACTTTCAATGTTTCGGCTTTAATAATATAGTATAGATAAATATAAATATAAATATTTTCTAAAAAAATGTCGTGTTTTTGAATTCTAAGTAAAGTATAATTAAAAGAGTTTGTAGTTATGTTATATATGTGAGAAAATCGAAAAGCAAAACTTTTAATGTTTCGACTATTATATAATACTAGCTTAAAACCCGTGCAATGCACAGATTGTTAATTGTTATTTTATTATTATTTTATTATTATTTTATTAATTGTAATTGTGCAAAAAATAAGTAGACATGTTAAAATAACTAAACACTTTTAATTAATTAAAAATATTAATACAGATTTTAAAATAAATAAGTATGGAGTTGCCCATTATATTTTTGAAAATGAGGGGTTTTAGTTAGAAAAAATAAAAAAATGTAACATATATTTAGTTTAGAAAGGTAAATGCCCGTAATATTTTTGGAAAATGAGGTTTTAAAATTTAATAATTAAAAGTATTTAAATACGTTTTAAAATAAATAAGTAAATGGTTTCTTGTGATATTTTTGGAAAAAGAATGGATTTTAGTGAGAAAAATAGAAAAAGTAAATTGTAAAATGCAATTTCTCGTGATATATTTAGAAAAGAGGGAACTTTTTAGAAAAAATATATAATGTATTTTAGCTGAAAAGGTAATTGGTTTTAAATAGGTATTTGATTATTTATATTTTAATATTTGTAGTAATTGCATTTGTTAAGAAAAATAGGTAGACATGTTAAAATAGGTAAACTTTTAAAAAATAATTATAATATTAAAATAGTTTTAAAAATAAATAACTAAACGTCCGTGATATTTTTGGAAAAGGAGGGGTTTTAGTAAGAAAAAAAATAGAAAAACTAACATGTTTTAGTTAAAAAAAGGTAATTGCCCGTGATATATTTGAAAAAGTAGGGGAATTTGTTAGAAAAAATAGAAAAAATAATGTATTTTAGGTGAAAAAGATAATTGGTTATAAATATGTAATATTATTATTTAATAATATATTTCTATAAATAACACAAAGTACAGTTAATTAAAGGCAATTAAGTAAAATCACAACGTACCATACCGACCAACCAAAATTAAAGGTAATTAAGTAAAATCACAACCTACCATACCGACCAACCAAACTTTTAATGTTTCGTCTATTATATAATAGTATTGATAGTACAGATAGATAGATTAAATAAAATAAATTATCGAAAATTGAAATCAAAACTTTCAATGTTTTGGCTATTATATAATAGTATAGTATAGATAGATATCGTCTGCGATAATTTTAGAAAAAAAGAAATTTTAGTTAAAAAATATAAAAAAGAATATACGTTTTGACTAACAAAGGTAATCGGTTAATTATTAGTATTTATAATATTACTATTTTATGTTACTAAATGAAATTGCATGTGATATTTTAAAAAAAATGTGAGATTTTACTTAGAAAAAATTTTAGTTAGAAAATATAAAAAATAATATACGCTTTGGAAAAAAAAAATCTAATCGGTTAGTTATTAGTAATTATAAATATTACTATTTTATTTCATTAAAAAGAACTGCCGTGATATTTTTGGAAAATGAGGGGTTTTAGTTAGAAAAAATAGAAAAGTAAAAATTTTAGTTAGAAAATATAAAAAAGAATACACACTTTGGCTAAAATAGGTAATTGGTTAGTTATTAACAATTATTATTTTAATAAATGAAAATGTCTGTGATATTTTTGGAGAATGAGAGGTTATGTTTTTGAAATTTTTCAGAAAAAATAAAAAAAGTAATATATTTTAGGTGTACAAGGTAATTGGTTATAAATATGTAGTATTATTATTTAATAATATTTTTTACAAATAAATAAGGGTAATTAAGTAAAAACATGAAGTATAAGTAAAATCACAACATACCAAAAAATATTTAGTATTATATCCGATGTCTGTTTTATATAATAGTATAGTATAGATATAAAGCAAATCATAATATTATTTGATTAGGGTTTAAACTTGGACATGTTCCCTAGCTACTATATATACCTATTAGATATTAGATATTGAAGATTTATTCATAGACAAACTAAGCAAAAATCGGCGGTGTTCCATAACTGTAACTTGTCCTTAACCCTCGTATCTTGCACGATTAATCATTGGTAAAATTTGAAAATTTCGTTGTTGGTTTATATGCATGATTAATTAGTTCTTTAAGATTCTGAAAATTGGTTTTGTAAATTTCAGTTTCAGCTACTATATATTTTACGTGTCAAAACCTGCTTTATTTATTCTGTTTATTTGTGATTACGTACGTTTTTACTATTATGTGTAATTAGTATTGATTTCTTGAAGATTAAGTATAACTTTTGATGTATATTCAGCATGCATGCATAAAGTTGTTTGTTTTTTTGATTTTTGATTTTGGTTTGTGTTAGGGATTTGTGGAATTTTTGGTTTTTCGAATCACTAATAATGTGTCAAAAGAAGCCTGTCAGACGTGAGGAAGACGCTGCTGAAGGGAAGGCTAAGTTAGAAAAGATGAATGTTACAAGTGATAATGAGGGGGATGATTATGTTGTGAATAATGCTATGTTTACTAAGTCGGCTTTTGACTTACTTGAGGATGATGATGAGAATTTAGGTTTACAAGATCAGGATGGTTACGGTGCTTCAAGTGATGATGATGATGATGATGATGATGCTCTGTGTGAAGATGAAAATCCTGGTACAAGTATTAGCGGTAGAATGGTTGATGATGTCAAAAGTAAAGACACTAATGATGATGTGGTGGTTCGTTCAAAGAGCAAGAAGAGGAGAAAGAAAGGTGAAAGGACTGCACACGAAGAAAACGACCTTGACAAGATTGTAGCAGAACTCGGTGTAGCCTCACCTCCCGCAAACACCGATAGAAAAACTCTAATTGATCAAATTGAGCCAGATGTGGCTTTAGTTGATGCAGTTGAAAGGGAAGTTGAAGAAGGCACATTGGAGATGTCTGCTGCTGAAAAGAAGAAGAGAAAGAAAAAGGAAAAACAAAAGGAGAAGAAGGCTGCTGCTGCTGCTGCTGCCTCCTCTGTAGAAGAGAAACAGGAAGAAATAATGAATCAAGTAGCAGCAGACAAGAAGAAAGTCCCAAAACATGTCAAGGAGATGCAAGAGACTCTTGCAAAACGAAAGGCGGAAGTAGAAAGAAAGAAAAGGGAAGAAGAGGAGAGGTTGAAAAAGGAAGAACTGGAGAGGCTAGAGCAAGAAGAGTTGATTAGACAGGCAGAAGAGCGGAAGAGATTAAAGAAGGAGAGAGAGAAGGAAAAGGTTTTGAAGAAGAAACAAGAAGGTAAGCTTTTAACAGGGAAACAGAAGGAAGAAGCCCGTCGGCTGGAGGCAATGAGGAACCAGTTTGTAGCTAGTGCTGGAGGTCTACCCCTCACTACTGCTGACACTGCTGCACCACCAAAACGGCCCAAGTATCAGACGAAGAAGTTGAAGACACATTCTCAAGAACATGTGGGCACCCCTTCTAACACTAATGAAATCACAGAAGCAGATAAAAAGCAGGAAGGATTGTTAGGGATGCCCGGTTCGGACTCCCCTGAAACTGAGGAAGTTGAAGAGATGAACTTAATGGATGTGGAGGAGAAATCTGTTGTGGTTGAAAAGGATGGAAGTAAAGAAGATAATGAGGACGAATGGGAAGCAAAGAGTTGGGATAAAGATGATTTCAAGCTTCTTGGTGAAAGTTTATTTGCTAATGAAGAGACTGAATTGGAACCCAAATCGGTCTTTAAAACTGATATAACAAATTCACATACTGCCACTCGGCATTCCAAACTATCAATGTCTACAGCGGAAGTGTCCTCAATTGCTCAAGTGGAATTTGAAAAAGCAGATAATGAAAATCTCCGGTCCCCAATCTGCTGTATTATGGGTCATGTAGATGCCGGAAAGACCAAGCTGCTTGATTGTATACGAGGAACTAATGTTCAGGAAGGTGAAGCTGGAGGAATTACTCAGCAAATTGGCGCAACATATTTGCCTGGTGAGAACTTGCGGGATAGGATCAATAGGGAATTGAAAGTCCATGTAGGACTGAAAGTTCCAGGCTTGTTGCTTATTGATACCCCTGGACATGAGTCGTTTATGAACTTGCGCTCTCGGGGATCTGGGTTATGTGATATTGCAATTTTGGTCGTGGACATAATGGATGGAATAAAACCACAAACAGTAGAATCACTTAAACTGTTGAAAATGAGGAAGACACCGTTTATTGTTGCTTTGAACAAGGTGAGAAACACTGTAGTTTAATTACCATTGAACTGCATTGTTCAATAATGTATTCCTTCACGTGTCCGGCTTCATAACATCGCAATTTCACTTTTCAGGTAGATAGATTGTATGGATGGAAAACTTGTCACAATGCATCAATTGTTAAGGCAAAGAATCAACAGAGTAAAGATGTCCAGAATGAATTTGAGAGGAGGCTTACTGAGGTTATATATCATATAATTTTCTTCTAAATTTCTCTCATACATGCATGTTTACTAACACATTTTTATTTTCGGCTAAGTTCAGATTATTGCACAATTCAAGGAACAAGGATTGAACAGTAACCTGTACTACAGAATTAAAAGGGGAGAAAATGAAGAAAAGAGAGAAAAGGAAGAAAAGGGAGAAAGGGAAGAAACTATCAGTATTGTACCTACCAGTGCAATCAGGTACATAAAGTATTTGTTTATCCTTGCAAAACCTTATATTTATAAAACTTTTAGAGTAGCTTTATGATTCTGGGTGGTTGACAAAACAGTGGTGAAGGCATCCCGGACATGCTATTGTTACTAGTGAAATGGTGTCAGAGGGATATGGTTGAAAAACTTACGTACAGAGATAAAGTTCAGGTAGCTTTCTCCTAAGCATTCTGCTCAGTTATCTCAGAGAGATTCAAGTTATTTTTTTTCCTGAGACTGTTTTCGAATTTTTTGTCAGTGTACAGTTTTAGAGGTAAAGGTCAACGAAGGTGACGGGACTACAATTGATGTGGTGTTGGTTAATGGGGTGCTTCATGAAGGTGATCAGATAGTCGTTTGTGGCATGCAGGTAAACATCTAATGCTACTGTACGGTTCAGGTTGATTATGGATTCAAGTTACTAATTAAATTGTTTCTAGGGACCTATTGTCACGACAATACGAGCATTATCGACTCCCCATCCACTGAAGGAACTACGTGTTAAGGTAAAAACTCTCTTGATTCTTCCTTGTACGATTTTCACTTCATTGTCTTCTCCGTCCTTCAAAGTTTCGCTTGCTCCTCAAAAGGCCGTTTCAGTACTTCTATGTCAGTATGTCACTAATATATGCATCAGCTGTTCAAGCATCCTCACATGTTGAGGACCTTCAGTTCATCAATGCAGTACTATGCAAATCAATTTACCTATTTTGCTATGTTTTGTGCAATGATTGCAAATTAAAATAGTTTATCCGTCCAACCAATCAAAGAATTGATGGACTCTTACCTATGCAACGGGTAAGTATTGGTCCATCAATTACATTCATGGTCATCGATCATCACAACGCCATCAATTTTCGATGGTGAGTGGCTAAGATTTTATCACGCCCCATTCACATAATGTGGAGAGATAGAAGCAACAGTATTCTTCTCCTCTCTTGACTGGTTCTTCCAAGCCTTAACTTTTTGTTCTTAATATAGTCTCACACTTTTCCCTCTCCACGTAAAGTCAGCGTTAGTTCACATCAGCACGTAAGTATGCCGATATGGTTTGCTGGAATTCACTTTTGCAGACTATAAACCATATATGTAGTCCTTTTATTAGTTGTTTTGAGAGAATTGCATATCTTTTCTGTCATTTACATTTAGCATTTTAAGTTCATTAATTGTAATGAAAAATTAGGGCGTGCTTTCTAATTCCAGGGTACTTATCTTCACCATAAAGAAATCAAGGCTGCCCAGTTTATCAAGATTGCTGCACAGGTAAAACAAATTTACTTAATACCTTTGCTTTTGCATATTTATTGTATTTACGACTTTTGCCTTGAAGGAACTATAAGTTCTTAAATGGTGCAGGCTGTATATAGTCCCTTTTTAGTGGGTTTTTCTTTTGTTTGTACTGCTTGTCTACATGGCCTCTCCAGGGCATTTTCCTTCTGCGCCTTGGAGTGTATTTTTTGTATTTGCTTGGCATAAGTCCAGTCCCTTCTGCTAGACATGTATTGCCTCACTGGAATTTTTTTATTTGATGTCTAATATAAGCTTCTCCTTTGAATTGTCCTTTTGTGAAGTTCATTGTTAGTTCACTTGCACTTGGTATTTTTTGCAGGATCTTAAGAATGCAGTTGCAGGCACTGATATATATGTGGTTGGGCCTAATGATGATTTGGAAGTAGTGAAAGAGTTAACCATGGGAGATAAGGAGTCGGTCATGAACAGAATTCATAGAACTGGTGAAGGGGTTTATGTTCAAGCGTCAACTCTTGGTTCATTGGAAGCATTGCTTGACTTCCTGAAAACCCCAGCAGTAAATATACCTGTGAGTGGTATAGGCATAGGTCCTGTCCACAAGAAGGATGTAATGAGGGCCAGAATAATGCTTGAGAAGAAGAAGAAAGAGTACGCAACCATTTTGGCTTTTGATGTCAAAGTAACACCAGATGCTCGGGGAATTGCAGATAAGCATGGTGTAAGGATATTCACTGCCGATACCATATATCCCTTGATCAATCAGTTCAAGGCCTACATTCACACCCATAAGGAGGAAAAGAAGAAGGATGTTGCCGATAAAACAATATATCCATGTGTGCTTAAGATTAAGCCAGAATGTGTGTTTAAAAAGAAGGATCCAATTATTGTAGGCGTTGATGTTCTTCAAGGAATTGCTAAGGTGCGGCAATTTGCATTACTACAACTTTTGTTTACTGCTACAGTTATGATTTGATTTTTCTCATCACTTCTATATGATGAACAAATGAAACTTGTTAAACAAGAATGCTTAACGTAAATAAGAAAATAATAACAGTACAAAGGTGCGAATTTCAATTATTGTGCAGGTTGGAACTCCAATATGTATTCCCCAGAAAAAATTCATTGATATCGGTCGGATAACTCGTATTCTAAACAAGGAGCAGCAAGTTGATCTAGCTAGGAAAGGCAGTGCGGTCTCCATTGAGGTACTAAACCTGAAACTGCTCTTGTAAAAGTTGATATATTTTTAAAGTTTGGGGGTTTGTCTGTTCTTCACAGAATTTCTGCAGGTCCTTGATATTACTATTTACAGTTGCTACTATATGTACTATGTAGATAACTCACTTGCTACTATATGTACTATGTAGATAAGTGGAAGCAATCCAGTTGAGAAGCAAACAAAGTTTGGCAGACATTTCGAGATTGAAGATGAGCTTGTCAGCCACTTGTCTAGGAGTTCGATTGACATACTGGAGGAACTTTATTGGGTAAGTGAAATATGATTCCGAATGCATCTTTAGCTTTCTTCTCACCGAATGAATGCAAAATGGTACTCAAGTTTCGATTTTAACATTTTAAATTTCAATCTTTCGTAATCATGTACAGGATGAGCTGCCTAAGGAATTGCGGAAGCTGGTTGTCAACATGAAAAAGCTGTTTAAAATCCTGTGACCTTCGGCATTCGTGTAGCTGAAACAATCCCCTATTTTTATGCTATAAGCCTTGCGGGTGCAGCAGTTTACAGTAAAAGAAAGTCTTTTTTTGTGTGTGTGTGCATGTGAAGCAGGGAACCTGCAGGCAAGACTACTATATAACAGATGAATTTGTTCTTTGTGATTAAGGTTTTGATATGGGGCATAAATCTAAAAGGAACTTGTCACGACAAGTATATATTGAAAAGCCTGATAAATGTCTTACTTAATACTTCTAGTGATTTTTCTGTTCTCTACGGTTCCTGTATTTAAAAACATGGTCTCTCTCGGTTTATAAAATTCCATTCACAAGTAAAATGTCGTTAATTAATAGTGTTGTTAGTTTTATGTACAATATAGTGAAGCCTACTTGTTACATTAGTCTCCATGTCTTAACAAGGTTCAGAAATGGGAATATCCATACGCTTCTTAACTGTTTACTCTTGTCTTAACAGCTAGTTTCAATCGAATAGATAGCACCAACCTACCATGCAGTCACTGATACTGCTAAATTTCAATCAAAACGTCCCTCATTCCAGCTGTGCAGCCTTGCACGAATGCAGCTAATAATTAAAATTCTCGAGTTTCATGCATTTTGCTTATCATCGTCAGCTTGTTGGTCAGAGTCTACTGACCACTTGTTTATGCGTTGTTGAGCAACTGATACCTAGCGATAGGAGTAACAGATTTGATTAGTGCATACTGCATACTCAACACCTAGAAACATCAGAATATAATTATAATGGACAATCACATTACCTGTTCCTCCCAGTCAGTCTTGTAAGTAATTATCATTAGTGCAACAGTTTGAACGAATGTACCGAACAACATCCCATCCCAGACACCCTACAAAACAGATTGTTACAGAAACAGTAATGTATACAGAGTCCCTGGAGTTGACAATGAGCACAAATTCTAAAGACTTCGAGCACAAAGTTGAATAGTTCAGCTCTTAAGCATGAAGATGTGTGTCCCCTTGTCTTGCATATACTATGATTTAGTCACATAGGACTTCCTATAAATTTGTTGCATAGGACTGCCTATACAATCTACAATGAGTAAAATAAATTATGGTTGCATCTAAATTAAATAATTTAAGATAGGTTTTTCTAAATTAACAATGAGCAATAATTTTAGCATATTCGAACACACAATTCATGAGAATCTTTTCAAACAAGGCGGAGCTTTTCTCTTGCTGCTTAATTAATTTTCTTCTTACAACTCAAAGCAACTCAGATGGGAGATGAAACCACTCACTTTAACGTGCAACTGAAGAACATAACCAAGCACAACTCCGACTGGAATTCCGATCAAGTAATAGCATGCAATGTTTACATATGCCACAGTGCTTTGCAAGCCAGCCCCAACAGCAACACCTTTAAACAAAATCCCGTTTTAATCAATAGAGCTCATTGTGTTATAAAATATAATCTAAAATTTTGGTTTTGTAAAACCAAAATCTTCCTACCTTCCTATAATTTTGTAAAAATGATTTAAGTACTTGAAACTAACCCAACACTGAAACACAGATTTACCAGAAAGAACTGGTTGAATGCTATTTAGGAGTATGGAACACGCCAATAGAGGTGACAAATCCGCAACAGCAGCAGCAACCTCAGTACTCTCTGTAAATATGTACGCTAGCCGTCCCCGAAAGAACAAGAAAAAGATAAATAGCACAAATCCAATAACAAATGATGTCAGCACTATCTGCACGATGGAGAACTTTGCAGCTCTAGAGCTTCCTCTTCCAAGCTCATTTGAGACCCTCACACTAGATACACGAACAAGTACATATTGGTGACTAAAATGTAAAATGTAGAGGAAAATTCAACAAGGCCATGAGGGTAGTGAAAGTTCTCTCTTTCTTTCTTATAAGGCCTAAAAACGATCATGTAAAAAAGACAGAAAAAATGACTGTATGGCGTAACAAAGCTGGCC
Organism: Heracleum sosnowskyi; assembly: GCA_030848705.1. Lineage (NCBI taxonomy): Eukaryota > Viridiplantae > Streptophyta > Magnoliopsida > Apiales > Apiaceae > Heracleum > Heracleum sosnowskyi. The sequence goes on along the minus strand of CM061235.1, from coordinate 139,704,212 downwards.
ATACCTGGCCGCAGCCAAGAAACCAAGAGATATCATCATTTCCCAACCACTGATATTGAGGCTGCCAAAACAAAGAAAGTTTTTTATGCTTAGAAGTTACAGTATCATACCCTGTAAACTGGGATAGAATGATATTGTTTATAAAGATTTACCAGATAGAGAGAGCAGCAATAGCAATGTCAGTCATTTTCATGCTTCCTGTTAACAGAACTAGTATCGTGCTGTACCAGAGCTCAAGGCTGCGAAAGTAATTACAGTTTTAAATTTGACACCCAAAGTTTAAAGTGGTATTTAAACAATTATCATGCATTCATGCTTACAATCTCTCTATACAGTACAATACCATATATGCTCTTAATGCAGTAGTCGGGGCACATTTGAGATCCGGATTTAGCACCTCCGGAATATTGCAAATGTGCAACTAATATTATGCAATGGCCTTTTACACGTCACAATTCACGTGATAAATGGTTGAACTAGAAATTTGTCAGAGCATGGAAATTTAAACTTATTGTGATGCAAAATCATGAAAAAGAAATCATCAAGAGCACTACCTGGTTTTCTTGTTAAAATCTCATAATTTAACTAAAGCGAAGACTATTCAAATAAGTTGCAAAGCAGTGGATTAGACTTACCAGATCATAACACCAGATGACAGAGACAGCTTGATAATAGGCCAGAGATCTTTGAAGACCAACATCGAAAAACCTTTCCATGTCTCTGGGCACCATCCACCAAAAATATAAATCAGTTGACCAATATTCGGGATCCAATATGCCAAAATTGTGGAAACCATGGCCCCACTAAGTCCAAATTTGTATTTCACTGTCAAAATCCATGAGAGGAAAACATGGCTTGCCAGTGAAAATGCTGCCAAGTACGAAATAATCATATTCTTGCTCTGTGCTTGGAGGAACATTTGGCAGGTGTAAGATACCATAAAGGAAAATAGCCCGGGGATTAACCAGAGTGAAATGGTTCCTGCCACTTCAGCAATGGATTCCTCCTGGCCTAGAGCCACTAAAATTGGGTTGGTGAAAATAAACACTGGTGATAGAACAATTGAGCATATGAACAGAATAAGCCATGATCTTTGAAGATGTAATCCAAGCATGTCATATCGTTCTGCACCATATGATTGGCCACATAGTGTTCCCAATGCGCTGGACATGCCCAACTGCATGGTTAAAACAAAATATTAAAAAAAGTATTTGCCATCATGATTTTCAATTAATAGAAGAATACTTGACAGTCTGCAAAAAAGATAACTTTGCATCAGTTGAACTTGATATTAAGATAGCATATGTTGTCAAAAGTTTACTATTCGATTATAATGAGAGCTCCAAAATCGGATTGACAATGTCATCATCTAGATTGCTCAGTAGCAGGGACATATTTAACAGTCAACAGTATTTAAGGAAAACACAATTGAAAATAAACAAAAGATATGGAAAATTTTACCAGTACGCCATTTGCAAATCTTAGCAAAACTGTGGACACCAGAGCATAGGCAGCAAGCTCTTTGGGTCCAATATGGCCAATGAATGCTTGGCTAATGACACTAACTCCGAACGTTGAAAATTTTGTAAAAATTGCAGGAGCCGCCACAATCCACATTTTCTTGGACTCCGTCCATACTCTCTCTTTAAGTGTCCCTTCCTCCTTTGCTCTTCGAACTTCTGTTAGCAGGTTTTCGCTCACACTCCCCTCCATGTCTGCTATAGCATGCATACCTGCAGGCTGCAACACTGTTTATATACTTATAAATAGACTTACAAACTACTAATATTCAAGTTAAAACTCGATATTAAATCTACCAGCCAACTGGATGGATGTTCAATTATTGTATTTACAACTTTGCTAAGTTGATACTCGATGAAGTAACATAACAGCAGGGCAGAAGCTTCCTGTTAAGCTGATATCATTGTACTATCATGTTTAAAACTCAAGTCAATTGTTCAGCTTACAAATTTAAGTCTACAGCACTTATTACAGACGGAGAAGCAGTACCAGACCAATGCAGTGGCAAACCAATGCAGTAGTTAATAAGCTAAACCCGATTTAGAATTGAAGAATCTAGTGCACAGCCAAATAAAGATGTTGCTATCCACAAAACGATGGAAAATGAAGTCTAAGCTCTATTTTAGGCCATCAGAGTCTAAATTCAATTTTAGCAATAAACTGTTTTTATAGCAATGGATATGCTCTTGCACCAACAAATGCAAAAATGCAATATTTATAGGATCAGGATCAAATACACAATTAGTTTTCCACTCTTACAGAACGTTTACAAAAACTTTACTAACTTGTGCAGAAGAATATTAATTAGTTCCTGACCCGAAACAGCCTTACTTTTTTAAAAGCTGCAGATGCGAAAGACACAAAGTTTATCAGTGGTGTTGCAAAACCAACTGGTATCGATTTATCATTTATCAAACGTGCGCCTGGCAAAACATTCATCAACTATAGCTTGTAATATAATAAGCACACATTAGAATACACATATGAAGTGTTAGAAAGTTGATACCCACTGAGCAAAAGGGAAGGAAGAATCAAAAAAGTTGCAGATGGGTGAAGAGAGATTGCTGATCTGCTTTGTTGGGTCTTGTAAAAGCCACTGGAGAGGAGGAAATAACCAAAAATGTACACTAAAAAATGATACATGTAATGAAGGTAGTGCATGGGTTCTTATCATTAGGTAAGCAATGAGTCTTGCTTTTGTTGGGATGTAATTTATTGCCCGGACGTTAAAGTGGACTACATTGTTCTTATCAATATTACAAAATAATAATCAAAATAATTTATTTATTTTTATTTTTTCATTTTTTGAACAGAGAATAAATTTAAAAAAATATATGACAAACTAAAATCGACAGAATGAACCTTGGCTAACACTCTGTTCTGCGAAAAAAATTAGGTGATATCAGTTTAGAAATGATATTTATAATTTTCTTCACCAATTTATAGCATAACATGACTATGCATGGCATTTCATTCACTCTTCCTCCTACAATGCAAGATCCCATTTATTGAAAAAGTTATTTTATTGCTGTAATTTTATTTGAAAACAGCTCTGGTTCCGGCCTGGGCAGGCTTGCAGCTGTACAGTTGATAAGTACAATTCTCAAGTTTCATGCATTTTGCTCAACTCCTTCAGCTTGCTGGTTAGATTCTGCAGACCACTTGTTTACTCGTAGTTTAGCAGCCGATACCTGCCCATATATCAAAGTTGTTAGCGCATACCTGGAAACATCATAATAGAAATTAATATGTTAGGGATCACAATCTCATCACCTGCTTCTCCCAGTCAGTCTTGTAGGTAAGTATCATTAGTACAACAGTTTGAGCAAGTGTACCCACCAACATTCCAACCCAAACACCCTGCAAAACAGATTTTTAGAAACATTAATGTTCGCTTGAGTTGACAATTGGCAACAAATTCTAAAGACATCAAGCAGAGAGTACATGATTTGGCTCTTAATTAAACTACATGGTTTGGTCGCATAGGACTCGGTTTGAGAAAGGGTCCTTTAGATTAATGTTGTTTAGCCACATGAATGATTACCAATATTCACTATTTTTCTTTTGTTGTTTAATTAATCTTCTGTTGTAGCAAGTCAAAACAATGCAGATGGACTGATGGAGTGAGGGGGGAGATGTAGACACTCACTTTAACCTCTAACTCGATAAAATAACCAAGTACAACTCCAACTGGAATTCCGACTAGGTAATAGCATGTAATGGTCACATATGCCACGGTGCTTTGCCAGCCAGCCCCAACAGCAACACCTATAAATGAAACGCCCATGTTAGTCCACAGTGGTTCATCGAGTCATTCTTTTACAGATAGAAATATAGTAGGGTGAGGACAATATTTTAGTAGCAGCTTATTTTTCCTTTAAACCAATTTTCCCCTACCCCTCCTGATAGTTTTCGTAAAAACGATTCATGATTTCAAGTACTTGAAACTAACACAAAACTTAATACAAATTTACCGGAAAGAACGGGTTGAATGCTGCTCAGCAGTAGGGAACACGCCAATAGAGGTGACAAATCAGCAACAGCAGCCGCAACCTCAGTACTCTCAGTAAATACGTAAGCTACTCGTCCCCGAAAGAACAAGAAAAATATAAATAGCACAAATCCGATAGCAAATGATGTTAGCACTATTTGCACAGTGGAGAACTTTGCAGCTCTGGAACTTCCTCTTCCAAGCTCATTTGAGACTCGCACACTGGATTGTTTATGCACAAACAAGTACAAATTGGTGACCAAAATGTAAAAAGGTGGCGGAAAATGCAATAAGGCCATAAGGGTAGTAAAAGTTCTCCCTTCTTTCTTTTATGGCCCAAAAGAATAATATAAAAAGGACAGAAGGATGACTGTATGACATAACAAAGTTAGTACTACCTAGCCGCAGCAAAAAAACCAAGAGCTATCATAATTTCCCAACCATTGATATTAAGACTGCCAAAACAAAGAAAAGTTTAAGCGCTTAGAAGCTGTAGGATCATAATAAATGAACTCGGAGAGAATGATATTGTGAAACAAAATTTACCAGATAGATAGAGCACTAATAGCGACCTTGGCATTTCTCATGTTTCCTGTTAAAAGAACTAGTATCGTGTTGTACCAGAGTTCAAGGCTGCAAAAGTAATCATAGTTCTCGATTCAACACGCAGAATATATAGTTATATGAAAATCAGGGATTATGGCTTACCAGAGCATAACACCAGATGACAAAGAGAGCTTGATTATAGGAAAAAGATCCTTAAAGGCCAAAATTGAAAAGCCTCTCCACGTCTCTGGGCACCATCCACCAAAAACATAAACAAGTTGACCTATATTCGGGATCCAAAATGCCAAAATTGTTGAAATCATGGCGCCACTAAGTCCAAAATTGTATTTCACCGTCAAGAGCCACGAGAGTAAAACATGTATTGCCAGTGAAAATGCTGACAAGTATGCAATCATCATATTCTTGCTCTGTGCTTGGAGGAACATTTGGCAGGTGAAAGATACAATGAAGGAAAAGATCACAGGGATTAACCAGAGCGAAATGATTCCCGCCACTTCAGCAATGGATTCATCCTGGCCTAGAGCTATTAGAATTGGAGTAGTGAAGATAAACAATGGTGATAGAACAATTGAGCATAAGAACAAGATAAGCCATGATCTTTGAAGATAGATTCCAAGCATGTCATATTGTCTTGCACCATATGACTGGCCACATAGTGTTTCCAATGCGCTGGCCATGCCCAACTGCATGTTCAAAACAAAATATGATTACGTAATCTATGTTTTCACAGTTAACAGTTTTCCCTGACAGTTTGCAGAAGTATTACAATAAAATTTTAAATCATTAAAAATGGTTGAAATGGCAACCGTGTAACAGGACACTTGCATCTTCTTTTCTTTTTTTTTTCTGACATGGTAACAGGACACATGCATCAGTGTCTAAGAAAACACAATAGTAAACAAGCAAGTGACGCGAAAAATGGTACCAGTATGCCGATTGCAAATCTGAGCAAAACAGTGGAGACGAGGGCGAAAGCAGCAAGCTCTGTGGATCCAATGTGACCTATGAAAGCTTGGCTGATAACATTTACTCCAAGTGTTGAAAATCTTGTAAAAATTGCAGGAGCAGCCACAATCCACATTTTCTTGGACTCTGTCCATATTCTGTGAATGAGTGGTCTTTCCTCATCAACATCTCCAGCTCTTCCAACTTGTTTTAACAACCTTTTATTCACAGTATGCTGCTCCATGTCTGCTTTAGTGAATCTACAGTACGTAGTTTGATATACAATTAAGAATTCGTATTGTGCACCAAATTCCTTAGCATTTCATGTTGTATATAGTGTGATAATTTAAAAAACTTAAGTTAACGTTTTATTAATTAAACTGCAGATAACATATATTTATTTTTTGTTGACCCAGGTTTCAGCTTATATCTCATGATCTTTGCTGGGCATGTTTTTAAAATGCAAGGGATATTATTAATTAGGCCAGTTTTTTTAATTTTAACATGTTCAAACTATAATGTATAAGTTACGTTTTATTTTATTATCTGAAGTGAGAAAAAGGATATGTTTTTTGTTGACCCGTCTGTTTTGTTGGATTGCATCGACTTTTTCGGTTGTTTTTTTGTGCTGAAAAAAGATATTAATGTAGAACTCACATTTTATGGTTTAAACCGAAGAAAAATGTAAGTTATTTACTTCATCTTTTTTATAATATAAAAAAAGGACGGGAATATTATTAGACAGTTTAATATTTTATTGTAAAAGCCAACAGTGAAGTGTAAAAATACAGGATTTTTGACTCCCGCTTACTAGAATTTAGCTTGGGTAAACAAAAAATATATCTTATAAAAATTGTTTAAGCTAATTAATTATTTCCAAGTCCTGAGTTTGATGCATTTTGTTCATCTCCTTGAGCTTGTTGGTCAGATTCTTTTGACCACCTGTTAACTCGTAGTTTAGTAACCGATACCTACCGATCGATATACCAAAGTTGTGTTAGCGCAGACTCAACACCTGGAAACAACATCTATAGGAATAGGACAATCACATTACCTGTTTCTCCCAGTCGGTCTTGTAAGTAATTATCATTAGTACAACAGTTTGAGTGAGTGTACCGAACAACATTCCAACCCAAACACCCTACAAAATAGATTTTTTATCAAATCAGTGGAGTAAACAGAGTGCCTGAGTTGACAATTGGCATCAACTTCAAGCAAAATGTACATGCTTTAGCTCTTAAACCGCATGCTGTATGTGCACATTTGTTTCAAATATCATTTCGTCGCGTAGGACTGTTATTCAAGTAATTTGAGAAAGGTTCCTCCACATGTTAATGTTATTCAGCCACATTAGTTATAGCTGTGTATTCAATTGATGGACGCTTTCCAAACAAGGATTAGTTTTCTATTCTTACAAATTAAAGGAACTCAGGAAGGAGATGAGGACACTCACTTTAACCTGAAACTGGAGAACATAACCAAGCACAACTCCAACTGGAATTCCGATCAAGTAATAGCATGTAATGTTCACATATGCCACAGTGCTTTGCCAGCCAGCCCCAACAGCAACACCTATAAAGAAACGCCCATGTTAGTCAATAGTGGCTCGTTGTTTTACAAATAGAATTACAGTGGTGTACTAACAATTAATTAAAAGCAGCTTTTTTCCTTTTTTTCAGCCAATTTTTCCTACCCCTCCTGATAGTTTTGTAAATATATATATATGATTCTGAGTACTTGTAACTAACACAAAACTTAGTACAAGTTTACCCGAAAGAACTGGTTGAATGCTATTCAGAAGTATTGAACATGCCAATAGAGTTGACAAATCAGCAACAGCAGCTGCAACCTCAGTACTCTCCGTAAATATGTAAGCTAGTCGTCCCCGAAAGAACAAGAAAAATATAAATAGCACAAATCCAATAGCAAATGATGTTAGCACTATTTGCACAATGGAGAACTTCGCAGCTTTGGAACTTCCTCTTCCGAGCTCATTCGAGACTCGCACACTGGATTATTAATGCACAAACAAGTACAAATTGGTGACTAAAATGTAAAAAGTTCTGGAAAATGCAATAAGGCCATTAGGGTAGTGAACGTTCTCTCTTCCATTCTTAATGGCCCAAAAACATAAATATAAAAAAGAGAGGCCAGTGACTATATGACATAACAAAGTTGGTACTACCTAGCCGCAGCCAAAAATCCAAGAGATATCATCATTTCCCAACCATTGATATTAAGGCTGCCAAAATGAAGAAAATTTTAAATGCTTAGAAACTATAGAATAGGATCATACCAAATAACTCAGAGACAATGATCTTATGCAAACAAAATTTACCAGATGGAAAGAGCATCAATAGCGACCTCAGCATTTTTCATGTTTCCTGTTAAAAGAACTAGTATCGTGTTGTACCAGAGTTCAAGGCTGCAAAAGTAATCATATCTCAATTCAACACCCAGAGATTATAGTAATATGAAACCCAATGATTTTGGCTTATACTCTCTCTATACAATACTTCATATTTGCTCTTGATGCAGTAATGGGTACAAATGGTACAAATGCTCAGCTAACACTATACAATATGCGGGTGAAGGCCAAACATAACTTATTCGTGATCTACACATATGTAAAGTGGGTATCTGTTAGAATATACTATCTGATCCTGGTAAGGCCTTCATCTAACAGTATCTCATCTAACCCTTTTCATGGGATACCCATTTTACAAATACGTATCCCAAATTTATTTATTTTTGAGATGCGCATTTACCAAAGGGGTATCTTATACAAATGGGATACCCGATTTGGAAATTTGTATCATAATTGTTAAAATTGGCTACCACATCCGAAAATCATATATTTTTGTCAGTTTTAGCTAAAACACTTGTGATTTTTGTCATTTTCCCACAATATGCAGAGTAATCCATCCCAGGTCTGTCCCCATATATGATCCATATATAGGCCTTGAAGCATTGTCTGTGTGGATGTCCACAATGGTTCCAGTATCTTAACATACTTAAAATCGGCTATTTGCCTCAGCCACCTCTCCAAATGAAATAATATAAACCTTTTAGTTGAAACATGTTCTTCTTTATGGTTCAAGAATTAAACAATGGCCTTTTAATATGTCATAGTTCTTCTGATTGTTACTTGCACTATAGAAATGTCTCAGTGAAAGAAATTTGAAGTTAATGTGATTCAAAATTATGGAATAAAACGAAATCCCCAAGAACATTACCTGGTTTGCTTGTTAAATCTAGTAATCATTAACTAAAGTCTAAAGCCAACACAAGTGAAATAAGTTGCAAATGGGTGAATTAGAATTACCAGAGCATAACACCAGATGACAAAGAGAGCTTGATAATAGGCAAGAGATCCTTGAAGGCCAACATTGAGAAACCTTTCCATGTCTCTGAGCACCATCCACCAAATATATAAACTAGTTGACCTATATTCGGGATCCAAAATGCCAAAATTGTAGAAACCATTGCCCCACTAAGTCCAAATTTGTATTTCACTGTTAAGAGCCATGAGAGAAAACAATGGATTGCAAGCGAAAATGCTGCCAAGTATGCAATAATCATATTCTTGCTCTGTGCTTGGAGGAACATTTGGCAGGTGAAAGATACAATGAAGGAAAATATCACAGGGATTAACCAGAGTGAAATGGTTCCTGCCACTTGAGCAATAGATTCATCCTGGCCTAAAGCTATTAGAATTGGGGTGGTGAAGATAAATACTGGTGATAGAACAATTGAGCATAAGAACAAGATAAGCCATGATCTTTGAAGATATACTCCAAGCATGTCATATTGTTTTGCACCATATGACTGGCCACATAGTGTTTCCAATGCGCTGGCCATGCCCAACTGCATGCTTCAAACAATATATGATTACAAAACTTATAATAGCCATTTTGATTATTAATTGAAAATGCTACTAGACAGTGCCGAAATCATACATTGTATCAGTTAATATTACTCAAAACCCCTGCTATCCTAAAAATCCTTCAACAACTCCGGTTCAGAAGAAATAATCAGTAACTAAGCTTTACAAATTGACTTGTCCAGCTACTAAAGATTCAAAATGTTGCCAATATTTACTTGGATGAATGTCCTTGACTGTAATATCCCGTAATTTTCAGAATAATAATAATATTAGAAAATAGAAAAAAGGATTAAAACTTGAAAAAAAATAGGAATTAAAATTGATAGATTAGTGCGCTTAAAATATGGATCAGATTTAAGTTCGGATAAGTAGTAAGTTTGGACTTAGGGTTTTGTAAGGCTATATAAACATCATAGTCTTCTTCCTAATCTTTTTAATCAAAATTCGTAGGTCTATTCCATACACAAATCAGCAGTCTTAGAAAATTCGTCGTAAGTTGGAATTTGATGATTCTGGACTTTTAGGAAAGGTCTTTTCATTCTCTACAACTTTCATCCTTTGCGTTTTCCAAGAAAACGTCGTTTAGAGGGTCAAAAAGAGTTAAAACAGTTCTTGTCAGAATTGGGTACATGATCTAGGATGCGTCGAGATAAGTTTTCGATCGATCTTTCTAGTGTTTTTCGAAACTATGTGTTGTGTGTGTGTTTTTATTATATAAACTTGGGCTTAGTGATGATATATTTTGAAGTGATATGTATTATTTGATATGTGTTATTTGTAAGCAATAGTCTTGGGATTCTGATTTGTGCCATGGTTTGTGAAAATATCGAATAAGAATAAGGACCGAGTCATCGGGTTATAGTGACAGCTTTCTGAAAAATTAGGACCGTTATCACCGGGTTGTAGTGGCCGTGGCATGAATTGTGGGTTTCGAGTTATTGTTGTTATGTGGTGTCGTTTTGTATCGAATAAGAATAAGAATATGAATGTGTATCGAGAATTATTGTTTTATATATTTTTATCGTATTGAAAATCGTATTCTTCAATATGTGTATACATGTTATTTGCCCTACTAGTTGGATCGATTGGTTTCTTGCTGGGCTGTATGGCTCATTCCTTACAATTTTCAGGTTCGGTGTAACTCAAGTGGGATAGCTTTGGAGTTCGAGGATCTTAGGTTCAGAATAGATTGGTTTTTGGATTATCGTTAGTTGTGCTTTTGTAATAGTTAGCTTTGTAATAGAACTTTTGTCACGCTTCCGTTTGTAATTGTCATTGTATAGTACTTTATTTAAGTTTTTTATTTAGATTTAATAGTCCGAAAAGTCGGGCTGTTACATTGACAAGTAACATACATACCACTTTTAGGATAAAAAATAGGCTTAATTATAACATAAACCTTGAAGTATGACTTTTTGTACACATAGAACCCTAAAAAAAATGTCGTACACATTGAACCTTCAAGTATTGGTTATGTATACACTGACCCCTGCTCCAAAGCACACTACCAAATAACCATAGTTCATGTCCTTTCATGGGAAATATTATCCTTGAGAAAGCCTTTCTGTGATTGAAAAATAAACATCTATATAATTATCGACATTGTACCCCCATCTTATTCAAGCAAGAGATGACATGGTGGCATGGAATACCACTCAAATCCCACCTTACTCGGTTGTGTTTTTTGGAAGAGGGGTCTATATATACATAATCGGTACTTAAAGGTTTGATGTGTAAAACATTTTTCTTTAGGGTTTATGTGTACAAAGAGTCATACTTCAAGGTTTATGTTATAATTAAGCCTAAAAAATACTGTGAGAAGTTTTAATCTTCTGGTGTCATCATATCCATCACTTAGTAAGTGTATATAATTTATTTTTAAATCATTATGATAATTGAAGGCAATCATGTAGCCCCGATGCACCAGGATATTTATCAGCATCGAAGGAAAACAATAGACAAGCAATAAAAGAGATGGCAGATTATACCAGTATCCCGTTTGCAAATCTCAGCAACACAGTCGACACCAAAGCATAGGCAGCAAGCTCTGTGGATCCAATGTGGCCAATGAATGCTTGGCTAATGATACTAACTCCGAATGTTGAAAATCTGGTGAATATTGCAGGACCAGCCACAATCCACATTTTCTTGGACTCTACCCATATTTTGTCTTTGAGTGTCCCTTCCCCATCAACACCCTTTTCTGCTCTTCCAACTTCTGTCAGCAGCTTTTCATTCATAGCATCCTCCATGTCTGCTATAGGTAAATTATCTACAATAAAGTATATATGTAAATTCAGATACGTACATGTATAACTACATATTGTGCATAAATTCATTAGGTTGTCCTCACTTGGAGAGAGTCGAATGAAGAATTGTGAACAATCATGATCTATAATGAAGATTGCCGGGAAAACGAGGAAGGAGGAGAAAGGATTCTCTGTTTAAATTGCTACGAAAGAATGAAGGAAGAAACAAAAATTATAAACATTGTCCCCAAATAAGATTAAAAATCTCATTCCATTCATTATCTCTCTCTCAGTTTCATTATATCCCAAGTGAGCACAACCCACCTTAGTATATTACTATTTCATTAATTGGCTTAAGTAACCAGTCCGTCTAATACCTTAAGATGTAAGAGAAAGCGATCTTATATTATATTCTAATTTCTAACATATATCTACTGAACCAAATCTATAATCAGAAACTCTCACTGTCATACATAAAACATTAACAATCTCCCTGGGTCGAAAAGGCGTTAAGGATCAAGAGAAGTGATGCACCAACAACTTAAAAAGGAGCAATATATACTGAGAGCTTGAAACCATGATTAGGGACCAACTCCTTATAAACAGTGTTCAGACAACCATCTTTAACAGCTACACATTCAAGATAAGAAAAGAAAGAATCAAACAAGTCAAGTGCATACCTTAAGGTGAGTCTGAGAAATGCATGCTCCGATAATAATTTGCTTTGTTTTGGAGAGTCAAAAACCCAAAACACCCACCAAACTCGAATCATAAATGGCCTTGTGGCCAATTGGTGCTTAACTTATCATTATGGACCATTTTCCTTATCGTCATTTCTCTTTTTTACAAAGTGTGTATTTTTGTGTTTACATCAAATATAATTGATATAAATAAGTGGTGTGTTTCATTTTTTTTTTGTATTTGCAAGTAATTAGAGCTTATTTCTATATGTAGATATATATATATATAAATAAATTACAAAGGTTATACAGAGTAGATTAAATTAAATTATTCAGACTATAAAAAACTGTAGCATGTCTCTATGAGCCAAGTTGTGAAAGATGATACTCAAACATGCGGTTTCAGGGGTGACCATCACCAAGTTTTCATGGGTAATCACAATTCACAAACCAACCTGTCCATTAAGTTTTATACTAAATTCATTAAAGTAGTTTGGACAGATGTTGCGTCACGGCAATTTATCAAGTTTGTTTCATTTTTTTTTGGTTTTGATACCTTACTATTTTCCTTGCATGAATCTCTAAAAATCTGCAATTTTTATTAGTTAAATACATGCGTCGAAATCTGAATTCTTAACATTAGTGGAGAACAAACCTCGTAAAACCGGAACCGAAACCGAAAGTCTTCTGTTTTAAAAATTGATAATCGTAACCGTAATCGAATTACCGGTTTCGGTTTTTATCAGTTCGGTTTCGATTTTAAAACCGATTATAATAAAAAATATTACAAATTCAAATAATTAAAATGATAGTTATAACATTTAAGTGAATGTAACTAACTAACGACACAATTCAAAATATATATCGTTCAAACTACAAAAATAGCTAATTTAAAGGACGGAAATTAAAAAGAACACTGTTTAAGGCCACAATTTCCAAACAATTTTAACAATTTTAAGGCCACTTGCTTAGTTGTTTAGTCTACCACACAGTAATGATATGCGATAACACCGTATTGATATGCGATCACATATGAGGTTGCATGATACAAAACAGAATTAATGCCAATATAAAGATAAATAATTAGCAAGTAATAGTGACTCGTGCTTCACTTTGCATGAGGGATACGCTAGACAATGGGAATGCACATATGGAAATGAGGACTTTGAAGTTAAAATGCAGCATGAAGACAAAAGAGAACAACACAAGGAGATTCATCTTCTTTATTTCATCGCTTATTTTTATGAAATATATTAGTATTATTGATATTTTAAATTCAATATAAACTATAAATAATATATTCATTTATTTTAATAATCGGTTCGGTTCGGTTCGGTTTTGACCTAAACCGAACCTCTAGGATCGGTCTGATTTTTTAATTTTCGGTTTCGGATCGGTTTTAATTCGATTTCGGTTTTTACGGTTCCGTTTTTATCGGTTTCGGTTCGATTTTGATTTCGATTCGGTTCGGTTTTAATTCGATTACGAAAAAGAAGTAACGAATATATCACTCGACATGGAAAGGACAACGTGTAAAATCAATTTTGTGCTAGTGTGTCCGTTATTGACTATTGAGTACTGAGCATCAAATTCCATTTGTATTTCTGTCGATGGGATAAATTATGACATGCAGAAATGACCACTATCCGTGGGGTTTTGCATATTGATGAGACACAACTACACAACTACTCAAGCAGATCCGATTCCGAATTTTTTGAGGTCCTAGATAAAATAATAAATGAGGGCCCCTATTTAAAAAAATTGATAGTTGTTTGTTAAAATAATTTATTACTTAAGCGACTATATGTTTACTAATAAAAAATATAAAATAAAAATTGTCACAGTTAAATACATAATGTAACATTTCAAAATAGAAAAAGGTTCTACAAATTTTTGGAGATCAAAACCTTCACTGGTTCACTATTCAAATGTAACTAGTTTACTAAACCGCGCTTCGCAGCGGCCTTTTAATAATTTTTATATTTTATTTTAAAATATTTTGCAAAAAAATATTTTTAAATGGAATAAATAATTATAAATATTTTAAATATTGATTTATTTTATAAATAAATAAATATTTTTAAATAAATGAAATAATGATATAATATACTATCGTAATTATAACTGGATAAGCTAAAATGTTGTTTAAAACATGTCATGGTCGTGTTTTCATTTTATTTTTTTTATAATTCAGAATTTCATTAATAAAGCAAACGACAAAGCAACATACAATCCAGACCACTGAACAATCAAAGGACTTGAACTAGACTTAGTCTACCAAAGAGAAAACACCACTTAAAATACAAGATATTGAACAAAAATCAAGGCTACACGCCTAGCTAAAAACCAAATACGTTAACAACCCCAACAACCAACACCAAACTCAACCCTGACCTGCATACTTACTTAGCAGACTACGAAAATCTTTAGCATTAGACTCCACTCCTCGCATTTGAATAACTCCGCCAGAAATCTTACCACTGATCTTACGCCCATCTTCAGAGTTAGGAGAGGTTGCATCAACCCCGCTGCCACCTAACTCAACATCTATACTCGAAGCTATATTCGATAAAATCCCAGATTTCTCAAACCCATCATTCATCGCAGATTCTTCCCTCTTGATTGGAGAACCAATTTTAATACATTTTCCTTTCATGCTTTGATGATTTTGCAAAGGTCCTAATCAGTATCAAATAATTAATTAAAAAGATCAAAGGCTGAATCAATACCTATCAACATTAAAACTGAAAAAGATAAATAAAAAAATCTTATGTGATAATCAAGCTTACAAAATTCTGTCTTGAAAAATTTTTAAACATCCAAAGAAAATGTAACAAATAATCAAAATAATGAATGAATTAAGATTATAAGTCGAAATCATTATTACAAGTATAATTATCCATACCTTCGACTCATCTTTATAGCCTCGTATCCACCTATAAACACATCGGCATCACATCAAGATAACGAAAGCAGAAGTTTCTTAATATTAAAAAACGCAAAAATATAAAAAATATAAAAAAAAATAATTTGAGCGAGGTAAAAGGCGCACTTCACAGTCCCATCTCTCCTTATTGATCCATGTTTTCGTTATTGATCCATGTCTTCACTCAATCAACACTAATTGTGGATAACTTCGTCTATATCATTAGAATACAAACTAAAGTAATAAGATAGAAAACAAAATTAATATGTAGCATGCTCATGCAAATTTACACACTTCTAAGACAAATAAACAAAAAGCAAAGCGTACAAGAAAAAGTGTAGAACACAATTAACATAGTTTACATGTATATTTATATTATTAATTTGTATGAAAGTATTAAAGGAAATTAATTATTTACCTATTGATTTCTTTATTTGGTATGCAAGACCGATATAAGTATAGAAATATCATATATACGAAAGTTTTGTATAAAAACGGTAAGAGTTATCTCCTTTGTATAAGTATAATTGATTGTATATTTAGTTTTCACCATCAGTAAAGATTTTAAAGACAATAATATTAAAAATATATATTTAATTTTCTTCATCAGTAAAGATTTTAAAGACAACAATATTACAAATTTATATTTAATTTCCTTCATTAGTAAAGATTTAAAAGACAATAAAGATATTTTCTAATAAAAAAATTATGAGAATATTAAAAGTGTATATTTAGTTTCCTCCATTTGTAAAGATTTTAAATGCAAAAATATTAACATTGTATATTTAGTTTCCTCAATTAGTAAAGATTTTAAAGGCAATTGAGATATAATTAATTATTTGCCAAGTAATTTCTTTATTTGGTATGCAAGACCGATATAAGTATGGAAATATCAAATATACGAAAGTTTTCTATAAAAACGGCAAGAGTTATCTCCTTTATATAAGTATAATTGATTGTATGCTTATAATTGAATGTTTAGTTTCTTCTATTAATGATATTTAGTTTCCTCCATTAATAAAGATCTATTGTATTTTTACTTTCTCCATTAGTAGAGATTTTAAATGCAAGAATATTATATGTTTCCTCTATTAGTAAGCATTTAAAAGATAATTGAGATTTCATTAGTAAAGATTTAAAAGACAATAAAGATATTTTCTAATAAAAAAATTAGGAGAATATAAAAAGTGTATATTTAGTTTCCTCCATTTGTAAAGATTTTAAAAGCAAAAATGTTAACATTGTATATTTAGTTTCCTTAATTAGTAAAGATTTTAAAGGCAATTGAGATATAATTAATTATTTGCCAAGTAATTTCTTTATTTGGTATGCAAGACCGATATAAGTATAGAAATATCAAATATACGAAAGTTTTCTATAAAAAACGGCAAGAGTTATCTCCTTTATATAAGTATAATTGATTGCATGCTTATAAATTGACCGCCCCCGTCTTCTACTTTATATAATAGTATTGATTGATTGTCTCTATTTAAATTGCAAAATAAATAAATCATGTAGGAGGTAAAATTTTAAATAAGATTGAATACAAAAAATGACTTAATTTTTGGGATGCATTCAAGTTTTTGATGTATTTAATGATAGATGGAGATAATTTTGTGAATAAAAAGAGTTTGGATCTAAGTAGAAAAATGGAAGAAGTCTAAAAATTTAATTATGGTAGGGTAAACCATGGTAAGTGTGACACTGATGAAGAGATCTTTGATTTTTTCATAAATTTTATATTATTTTTATTCTCTATAGTTATAGAACTTGAAAAAATGGACCCCCTTCTAAGCATGGATCCTTGGCTACTTGCTCTCCAAACTAGCCTCAGAACCTGGGCCGTACACAAGTCTATAGCATCAAACCACCAAATCTTTGCAAGGTTTTTATTAGATGGACGTCTCCAAGATCATTCATTACATTTTTTTTTTCTCTATATACAAATAAAAAAGACAACACAGAGAACAAAAAATAACACAGACATAACATGTGCAGTGTAGAGCCTTGATTCCCACCAAGCAAAAAATGCAAACAAATGAACAAAACTAAAATACAGTTAAATCCCTTTAAGATAATAATTTTGGGATCATGAAAAAAATTATTTAATCGGATTTATTCTTTTGTTGAGAATAAATAAACATTGTTTTCATTATGTTGAGACTACAAAAAAATAATAATAATTTATGAATTATTACCTAATCGAGGTTTAAACGTAATTGCATACCTAGCTGTTGAAAAAGAGAAAGATTTCTGCTTTGTTTTTAGGGATCTTGTCAGTCATTGGAGATTGTGAGAAATGAAAGTAAATGAAGAATGCTCTATGGGTCCTTGTCGTTAAGTGAGCATTAAATTTTGTTGATTGCTGGGAGCCTGGGACTAAAGATAGCATATGTGCTTGTGCCTTTCCATATGCAGGATGAGAAGATACTGGGCCTGTTGAGCAATGCCAAAATAAGCCGACTTATGGCTTATAAAGTCATAAGAGTTTATTAGGGGTGTTTGTGTACTTAACTTATTTGATAACTTATGATTTATAAATTGATAAGTTGAATGTTAGAAATCACCAACATTTTACTTAACTTATCAACTTATTCTTTGATTTCTTTATTTTTTAATATTTTAAATTTTTACCTTTGTGTTTTTAAATATTTTTTTAATTTAAAATACAAGTGTTGAAATCATTGTATTTAATAATTATTTTTTCAAATTTAATTTAGCAAATTCTTCAATAACTTATAAGTAAATTTATCCAAACACCCGAATAACTTATAAGAATTCATCAACTTATCACTTATAAAGCACTTACTCATTTTAAGATATAAGTCAACTTTTTTGTGATACCCCAAACGCCCACATTATTTCCCTTCTTATTATAATTCTTTTGTTTATGCACCTCATTTTTTAAATATACTAAATATAAAATACACACTGTTTTCTATATAAACAATGTATTATAGATTATAATTTATTTAAATAAAATTATTAAACATTGTTTCCATCTTTAAACCTTGGACTCTTACTTTGCATGAGATTTGTAAACAATTTTGGTAGCTGGAATAAGGCATTCATCCACACTACACATCTGTCAGAACTTAAATACGATGGAGAGAATTATTAAATTTAATAATTTAACATCCACCAAATAGTACAAATTCATCTATTCCCAGCTGATTTCATTCATATCCACTACACTGGATGACAATCCAGAACTCTAGTATTACTGTTGCAGTTATAAGGGAACCAACAACTGTAGTGAATCAGACATCTAATTGTACGAGAAAGGGTGGGTGGGTGGGGCTAAGAGTAACTCTCAAAATGGTACACTAAGTTGGACATTATAGGTATTGAACATCTTAGAGTCATCAAAGGGGCCCCAAGTTACCAAAGAGGGGGAGGAGGAACAGTTATACCACTACCAAATTTAGTCCTGTCTAAAACATGCCTATTAATTTACAAATGTCACATCGGCACCAACAGAGGATCTCATTGTCGTTGAACAGGCGGAGGTGTTGGCTGATGGCTTTGCCCGTAAAATCCAATACCTGGCGGGCGATAGTACCCACTATTGTTGTTTTGTGGCTGAGCTTGAGATGACTGTTGCAGCTGAGGTGGTGCTGGCCTTGCCAATCCCACGGTGACATGGGAAGGTAAAGGAGGCGGCGGAGGTAGGCTAGTAGAACCATATCCATAGGACATGAGGCCAGAAGGTTGAGCAAACTGATTTGTTGGGGAATTAGAATGTGGTCCAGGTGGAGGGGGTGGCGGTGCTGGAGGTGAAAATGGTGACTGCATATGGCCCTGCTGAGACATGGGCTGCATACTTGTAACTGGCACATTACTC
The DNA here is from genome assembly GCA_030848705.1 of Heracleum sosnowskyi. Lineage (NCBI taxonomy): Eukaryota > Viridiplantae > Streptophyta > Magnoliopsida > Apiales > Apiaceae > Heracleum > Heracleum sosnowskyi. The sequence continues at coordinate 139,685,103 of CM061235.1, read as the reverse complement.
ACTGGTTGCAGTTGCAAAGATGTAAAATAGGATGTATTGCCAGCTTCAGAATTGTTGGCATCTGGAGCAGACATCGGTTTCTCCAATTTAAGCCTTTTCTCTGGAGGAAACAGGGACATACCAGTAGAGAATCCAGCAGATTTTGAGCCACCACTCATTGATGCAGCTTCTTCAGCCACAAGGGAAGAAAAAACTGAGGTAAGCATCTGAGCAGAGGACGTCGAAGCAGCAAGCTTCGCAACAACTGCAGCTGCTGCAGCCTTCTTGTCCTCATCTTCAGTAGTTTTGGATGTTGTAGTCATCATGGTCTGGGGAGCTGGAGGAAGATTTGTCAGCTGCGGCAAGGACACATTTGCTTCAGCAGCTCTTGTGGTATCAAGTTGCCGATTATGAGTTACTACAGGAGGTGATGTTAATCTACCCCTTAAAGTTGCCACTTGATCAAGTTGACCTCGAGCTACCTGCACATAAGCCCACTTACCATGTCACTTCTCAGCCCAAAGAAAAATTCCAATAACTTGAACAAAAAAATATAAGCAGTGCACAACATAAGCATTATGCTTGTAACATATCCACCACCTCTGTGGAGACGGGGGGGGGGGGGGGGGGGGGGGGGATCATATCCACAGCAGCATTAAAATTCCAATAACACAAACAAAAAAATATAGGCAATGCGCAACTTAAGCATTATGCTTGTAACGTATCCACAAAGGTGGTGTATGCTCAATGAAGTGACAACATGACTGTCGGCCAGTAGTATAGTGGATAACACAAGGCAAAAGCAGAGCAACTCTGTTCAAATAAAAAAATTAAATTCAACATAAATAAGTCATGTTTAGTTGCATAAAATGCAAACCTACAGCATTTCAAAGTTGCAAAATAAACTAATTAAATTAAATTATGCAGGCATGTTCTTCAATAAATTCGACTAGCTGCGTTCCGTTCACGGACCACGAGATTTACAAAGAAGACAAAAGCGTTCATGCTATTAACAGACAAGGGCTACGGAACTCAAACAATTTAATTTCGAAGAACAAGGGAATGGAGCTCCTTTCTAACTACTAACAATTGTACAAGAAATGTGACCATTCATTTAGTTATCTACTTAGTTCAAAGTGTATATACTACGATTCAGAATCAGAACAAAAGAAAAAGCATCCGCAAAATAAAAATATAGGCAATGTGCAACTTAAGCATTATGCTTGTAACGTATCCACAAAGGTGGTGTATGCTCAATGAAGTGACAACATGACTGTCGGCCAGTAGTATAGTGGATAACACAAGGCAAAAGCAGAGCAACTCTGTTCAAATAAAAAAATTAAATTCAACATAAATAAGTCATGTTTAGTTGCATAAAATGCAAACCTACAGCATTTCAAAGTTGCAAAATAAACTAATTTAATTAAATTATGCAGGCATGTTCTTCAATAAATTCGACTAGCTGCGTTCCGTTCACGGACCACGAGATTTACAAAGAAGACAAAAGCGCTCATGCTATTAACAGACAAGGGCTACGGAACTCAAACAATTTAATTTCGAAGAACAAGGGAATGGAGCTCCTTTCTAACTACTAACAATTGTACAAGAAATGTGACCATTCATTTAGTTATCTACTTAGTTCAAAGTGTATATACTATGATTCAGAATCAGAACAAAAGAAAAAGCATCCGCAAACTGAAGCATAATAAGTAACAGAGTTTACAAAGTAAAACCTAAATACTTCATCCTTCTCTGTTGAAGCAAAGTACAAAAGAAATAATTCAAAATGAAAAAAGCATAGATATAAGAACATTTTTCAGGTACACCAACTAACATGGTAGTCACGTCGGTAAGTCGAGTCGAGTCGACCGGGGTGCCCGGCAAGTCGAGTCGTGACTAGTCGAGACTAGTCGACGTGATATAAAATTAATATATATATATATATATAATACTTAATTACTTACATATATAATATATGTGTGTTCTAATTCTACTTCTAAGTTGTACAAACTTTTTTCTCTTTTCTCTCTTATATATAGGATGAACTTAATAAACAGAGAAGAGATAAAAGAGAAGACAAGAGTGTGTGTTTATACTCTATACATGCATACATACATACACAGAATATAACTCTTTACTCTTGTGTGTGTAACTGTGTATATAAACTTGTATATGAACTTGTAAAACAGAGAAGAGAAGAGAGTGTGTTTACTGTGTTGTAACTTGTAAGTATATATAAATACACCAAGTAAATAAACAGAGAAGAGGGGATGAATATTACTTGTAATCAGAAGTTTGATGAAGAGAGGATGATTGTAGACGACTGGAGGATCTTTGGAAGTGTTTGGAGACGACTAGAGACGACTGGAGGTGACTGGGGATGATTTAGGTTACATATTTCTGTTATTGGGCTTTTCTGTTTTTATTTTTTTAAGACCAGTCGCACGACTGGTCGAACCAGTCGACCCATGTCGCCCGAAATATGCACAAACAGCAAGTCGAGGTACCAAGTCGACCTCTGCAGCTCGACTAGTCGACGACCAGTCGCGACTAGTCGAGCGAAGTGACAACAATGCCAACTAATAATCACTTCAATAAAGGAGGTAATCTGGGACTGGGTGTTGACATGAGCACTAAAAGTATCCAGGTCGATGCAAATTTGTATAACAATTCAAATTTGTATTAAACTAACATACAACACTCAATAAAATCAACATCGATAGTTGGCCAGGTCATAAAAATGCTCTGTTAACTGTCTCTGCCAAGTACTATGGATTTGTATTTAAAGGTCTTGACACTGAAACAAGAAAATTATTTTCCATCTTTGTATCTAAACAGAACCATACTTTATAATAATCAATAAAGGTCTTGAGATGTTGGTATCAGAACATCAATGATCCAATCTTCCAATTGTTCAACTACAAAATTTCTTTCTGGGGTGCTAAACGTATAATTCTTTATTCTGTCTTTTCTATTCGACAATTAAACTCTTGCAGTTCTTTAAAAAACCTATTTTAACACAGTAGACACTTGATGCAGGAGATTATGTAATTTTTTAAATTAAAACGGTATGAAAGACAAACAAAGCTGGATTGACTGCTAAAATTCCACCACCCCAATGCAGCTCCAACTGCAGGAGGGATGATTAAGATGGATAGCATCCATTATAGAGGACTCGAGCAATATTTCATAAAACAATCATTGTATGAACCAACTCAAATATTATGTTGGGATTACGATTTTTATATGGGGTACAAGAAACCTAATACAGTAACTAATGGATTAAGGCCCATAAAGATTGGACTTTTTATAAATAAGCAACATATTGAATAACTTCTAGCCCAACCTAAAACATATACTCCCCGTCCCATCCAATTCTTTATATTTGGGTTGGGCAAGGAGATTATGAAAATGTGTCAAGTAATAAAGAAAAGTAAGAAAAGTGAGTAGAGTGGTGAGATCAATCAATATTTAATATATAAAGTGAGTATAATAGAGGAAAGTAGTGGATGTTATTACATTTTTATATTATAAAAATTTACTATAGAAACTTTAGAGATGTAAAGAATTGAGAGGGACATCCAAAAATGGAAAGTGTAAAGAAATTGTTGGGACAGAGGAAGTATGTAAATACACAAATTTCTCTACTAAATATAATTAAACAATTTACTAACAAAGACATGATTCCTTTTAATATCACTACTTCCATTCCATATCAACACTTCAGAAACTCACAAATAGGAGAAGGTAACATTCGTAGATTTAAAGCAGAAACAGCTTACTACAAAATCTGCTTTGCGGTAAAACTGCAACAGCAACAATTGGACAAAACTTGTTGCTCAAGGTAAAATTCAACTTTTAAAAAATCATCCACTAATAAAAAAAATTACATTGACAACCATTAACAAATAGTTAAACTACTAATTTTTAGGGATACAATATTTTAGCTTTACAAATTCCTAACCAAAGATGGCACACATGTTATTTTCCTTTCTCTGGCGCACATTGTCAGAATTCTAATTTGTGAATCCACTGCATTATTATTTTATGAAAATAATTTTATTTTGAGCTTGCTTTGCCTGAGATCATCCTCAACTACTTGAGGTTACAAGCATTTCAAGTGTAAAAACATAAGGATGCACATGTAGTTACACATCTGGGTATTAATTTACTAATATAACCCAACTATTTGTATGTAAAAAGATCTTTATTTCAGTTAAGTGTCACTTACTGAGGTCAACCTCTGGAATATTCTTCTCTTTTTTACTATCAATAAAAGTTCATTTGAATTGATATTTATAACATGTTATCAAATTAACAAATACATTATACATTATGATTTATTAAATAAACTTTTATCAGAAACATAGTATCGACTATACAATTTTAAAAAAATCCATGATTACCCGCAGGGATCGTTCCCCATTCGGAGTGGGGATGTGGGAGCAAAATAATCTCTGCTTGAGGATCAGGGAGGATTCAGGAACTGGTTTTAGATTCGGGTGTGCTGGGATTCGTATAATTTGCGTTTATTGCTTTTCAATATTCTGTCCTACATCAGACAGCCCCGACCCTAAAGTGACCCAATGACCCTCTCATCCTCTACCCCCCTAAGTGACCCGGTGACCATCCCTAGGTTCATCTATACTGTATACCTAAAAGCATCTCCCCACCAGAGGAACACTGTAACACCAAAGTGGTTGATCTTATGACCGCACCCGTCACATTAGTGCAAACTGATTGTATATACGAATGTTTAGAGCCATTTTGCATTTTTGTTTAAACTCAAAGTTGAATCTAATGCAGTCACTTGAAAAATAATAATACAGAGATAAAGATAAAAAAATAAGTGACAAAACATGAATTGTTCACATAAGAAATGCATTGTAAATAAAGCAAATGATTTAGCGAGGAAAAAGAAGAGTGAAACTGGAATGGTAAAAAGGTTACATCATAAGAACAGTGTTGCACCATACTAAAAATCATTTGGTGCAACATCTGTAGGACCATTTTCATCCTATTACACCCAAATAGTGCAATTTCCACACTACTATGATGTGAAAATTACACTATCCACCAAATAAGTCCAACGCATTACGGCAACACAAAAAAAAAGATAAATAGATAAATTTCTCTAACCTTTGAAAAACCTATCAAATTAAAAGAACCAAGATATAATATTTATTTAAATATAGATATGTAGTCGTTTTAAAAAAAGATCACAGTACTTGATTCTTTTGGTTTACTAAATTTTTAAAATTTAAGTTGGACAAGATTTAAGTCCTTCAAATCAGAATAATGAATTAGAAATAGCTTATGTTTCAGGTTTCAACAGGTTTATAAAATAATCAACAATTATTGTATTTCAAATATAACTATGCAAGAAAAAAAGAATATATATATATATATATGTGCATATATAAGAAGTAAATTTGTGAGGAAATAGAATGAATAATTTGGTTTAAATAAAAAATATCAGGGTACGCTTAAATTTTTTGAAATTCTCAATGGTACCCTCATAGAACTGGCTTTTCCATACGGTACCCCAAATACTTCTGACTACCGGTTGGTACCCCTATACTATTGTGTCATTCCCTACTTGCCTCTCTTGTTAACCTCCGTTAGTCAAACGTTGTATGACCTTGTAAACAGTATTAAAACACAACTGATCATAGTTAAATACAATCTAATAGCAATATGATAACAAATGAAAATCATAGCAAAAAAAGTCAAAAAAATCTTTCAAAAGATCCAACCATAATCATTCAAAGATCCTACCATGTACACAGCCCAACCCAACCTAGTAGAGTAGTCATAATTCATAACCGTGTAGTGAAATATGTGCAAGAATCTCCATCTGCTTGCTCAAACCACAACTGAACCCCTTCTTAACAACACAAGCCTTCAGCACATATAACGAACCGCAATCGCATTCATTCTTATGCAAAGATTCAAAACCTCCTCACCATCACCCTTTAACGGCAACGTCTGAAAAATTACAATCCAAACAAACACAGATCTCCAAGGAGTTCTCCAAGGAATCACATTCTAATCAGTTCCTTCTCCTAGGTTCTTCGAAAAGGAGTTGAAGGACTTGTTTGAAATTGTTTTAGAGACAGAGGGATGTTATTAATTGGTTTTAGAAGGGTGGATCGAGAGAGAATTAGGAATAGCGTTTGTAGAAAGGAAAGAGATAGGTCGAGAGTAATGAGAAAGCATTGGATGTTTTAGGGGATTTGGGGCCTGAAGTGCCAACATTAATATTTAATACAACCCTTTGTTTTGTTTTTACGTTTGGTTTTTACAACCCTGAAAAATGAGGGTTTTCAGAAAATAGTTGTATATTACACTCAACAAAGTGTAATACAACGTTGACCAACGGAGGTTGACAGGAGGGGGTATGGCAGGGAATGACACAACAGTACAGTGGCTTATCGATTGGAAGTCAAGCGTATTTTAGTACCATTTGAAAAAGTCAATTCTACGAGGGCATCATTGAGAATTTCCCTACAATTTCTAAAAAAAGGTAAATTTTGTGTAAAAGGACGCTATAACACCAAAAAGGTGCAACTTTAACACCATTTGGTGTAATATTATCTCCAATGGCACACATTCAATTCCTTTATGTCCTTGAAAACTTATTTCGTATATACATTTTTCTTTTCTAATATTTAATTTTAAATCTCCATCAAGAGCAAGTTAATTCAATCTTATTTTCTTCATCTCAAGGTACTGAACCAGGATGGCTGGCAATATTGAGAGGGTGGAGATTTAAAATATATAGATTTCGATATATGGGATAATTGGAGTGGCAAAGTTAAAGAGCTTATGAAACCATAAATCAGTGCAGGGGTGTGCAGTACCACGACAATTCAGCAAATTCAAAAATATGGGGATAAGGTGCAGGGGAATACAACAATCGTAAATTTTATAAATATATCTTACCTACGTAATTAATTAACAAAACCAAGAGCAGCATTCAGATTAAACCAAATAGTCATATATATGTATATAATATTTTTTAAAAGACAGCAGCTAATTTTAAAAAATTATAGAAGAAACAGTAGTGATAGTCGGTAGTGTACTGGTGTGAGTCAATCAGTCAAATTAAAGGAAAAAATCGGTAGTAAAATTACTTTTTCTACCCCTCCCGTACCCCTACGAAACCACAGCCAAAAATCAGTAGTAAAATAACTTTTTCTACCCCTCCCGTACCCCCACGAATCTCTTTGCTGAAATAAAATATGTAAATGCGCTCCATACGCACTCTGGCACACCTACATCGGTTCACTGCTTTGTAAGCTACATCTGTTCTCATATAATGAGAAAAAAGAAAGTGATTAAACATGTGGCACTATTTGAGTTATTGTCTTTGGCTAATTACGATATTCCCAATCGAAGACCTAATTGCATAAGATATATTTTAAAGATTATATAATTAAACACTATGTAACTTTATGCTTTAGTATTTATTTATTTATTTTATGTACTTCTTGACCCAAATTGAAAACTCACGTGACAAAGTCTATTTTATAATTTTGTGTTTGTGTACCTAAAAGTTCAAACATAAACACTGAATATTCGACTAATTCATGTTGTATACGAAACTGCTGTATCTAGTTGTACATAATATCAATTCTGCCTCATAATATCTAGTTGTACATCAATAGGTAGTACAAGTGTACAACTCAGCAGTTGGGTTAGGCTAGTTGGGTTGGGCTAACATCACTGTACTTAACTAGTTGATAAAACTAGAACATTCAAAATTATTAACAGCCACCTAAATATCACAAAAATATCAACCAATTAAATAATGAAGACACATTGATATGTATTACTATGATAAAATGAATATTTTTTTTACTTTTATTCCCCACTCAAAGTCTCTCTCGGTGTTTCAACCTGTTCACCATTGTCATGCATCACGTCTTCTTACATTTGTTCACAGTACTCTAGCATAAAAAAGAATTTAAAATTAAACTTGATGGATTAGTTAATGATCTAAGAGGTATCCTTTCACATGGGTCTGAGTCTGACCATTAAATAGTCGTCAATAGATATGGGAATATGGAGAAGGAACCAGCCTATCATATGACAAATATGGGAAGGCCTAGATGCATCAAGAAATGCTAATTCTAGGCCAAGATGAATCAAGAAAAGCCATTTCTATTTAGCGATCTACGCCTCCCTCAACGCGTCAACTCTAAATATAAGAATACTCCTCAAGCGCATACGGAAGTATAAATAGGTTCTTTTCCCTCTTATGAAAGGAAAAAAAGCTAACCCAAACAAAGGTCCAAGTCAACTAAATATATCATATGTAAATATATATAGAGAGAGAGGGATTTAACAAACTGAAAAATTGTAATTCATGCTGTTCTCTTATGAAGAAAATTTGAAGTACAAGTTATGTACATTTATACATGTCACATGACAAATCTATACTATATAATTAAAGACGAAACATTAAAAGTTTTGTAGTCGGACGATAGTCGGTATTTTGGGTTGGGTTTTATGTACTTTAACAACTTGGGTTTACTCCTATTTTTTTATGGGCTTTCCTATTAAAAACTTATTATACGGTTTTATGCACTTTAATAATTTTGGTCTACTCCTTTAATTTTTTATGGTTTTTTCTATTAAAAAACTTATTATTCTATATTATTAAAGACAAAAAATTAAAAGTTCGATTTGTAGGTACAATTTTTTGGTACTTCGTGTTTCTACTTAATTACCATTACTTATCTATAAAAATATTATTAAATAATAACATTACCTATTTATAACCAATTACCTTTTTCAGCTAAAACACGTTCTCTTTCTATTTTTTTCTAACAAAATCCCCCTTTTTCCAAAAATATCACGGACAATTATATTTTTCAACTAAAATATGTTACCTTTTCTATTTTTACATACTAAAATCCCTCATTTTCCAAAAATATTACGGCCAAACCCTTATTTATTTTAAATTTTATTTCAACACTTTTCATTATTCAAAAAAGTTTGCCTATTTTAACATGCCTACCTTTTTTAAAACAAATACAATTAATAAAATATTAAAACGTAAAAAAATAATAATAACTATTAAAACAATCCGTGCATCGCACGGATTTTAAGCTAGTTTTAAATCTAATATATAAAATAAAAAAAACATATACGCACACAATATTGGTAAAGAAAAAGTAAATTAACGAAGGAATACAAGGAATATATATATATATATATATATATATATATATATATATATATTCTATAATGAATTATATAATATATACATCATTTACACAACATAATTGTATAAATATGTGATATATATACATATCATTTAAATAATGTTAATTCATATCATCTCATAAAGTTAATATTTGATGTAGGACAAAAGGCATGGGTCTTGAAGAAAGACTTACAAGAAAGGTATAGTTGTAAACGAACCGAACTCGGACGAACTCGAACGAACTTTTAACGAACTCGAGCAAAATCTTAACGAACCGAACAATGTTCGGTAACCGTATCGGACAAAATTTCTTGTCCGAACTCGAGTTCGGTAATACTCGAACCGAACACGAACAGTTCACGAACACAACGAACCGAACTCAGACAAACACAAACACTTCTTTAACATTTTATGTTTTTCAAAAAAAATAATATAATTTTTAACTTTATTTGATGAAAAAATTAGTCCAAATGTCAATTAAATATTGGGTTGGAGAGACCGCGCATGATCACTCTCAATGTTGCATGATCATGCTACTTTATAATAAATATTTTATTTTAATTCAAAATTATTTTATTTCCTTTTCTATAAGGGTTTTATATCCCTACATATAAAAACATCGTCGAATTGTATTAGCCATTATCTATTATCTTTGATTGAATTAAAAACCTCGAGACTTTTGTTGTTAAGGATTAACGATTGTTGTTGATCCTAGTCTTTGGTTCAACGTCAATATTATATATTTTTAATATATTATAGATAAAAACTAATTTATATGATTAAAAAAATTATTTTAAATTATTTTAGGGTCAAAACGGGTCATTTTCCGGTTGATCGGGTATTAACAGGAGGGGTTCCAATTAAAATTTTCAAATCGTTTCGGATTGGGGTTGACCTAAAAAAAGGATCGGTACATCAAACCCGACACGAACCCGGCCCATTACCCGAAATTGCCACCCCTAATGCATCATGTGCCAATTCTATGATGTACGTGTCTATTCTCAAATTCTCAAAATAATTGTTCATTTGTTAATTTCTTTTATCCATTAGTGAAAATTTATACTTAAAAAATATAGTATTAGTTTTCATGTATTAATATTTCATGAGTACAACTTTTTTATAAAAACATATTTTGAACTTTTAATATCTACATAATATTAAATTCATCAATTTGTTTCAATAACACACATATTCAATTCACTTAAAAATATTACTTCATTTCATAGAACACATCGCAATTATGGTAAAAGATATCTAAAGTTGGCTTTACATAAATTTCCTAAAGTTAAGTCAATAAGAGTATGTAGTTACATAATTCTTTCACAATTCGTGTATAGAATTAAATAAAAAATCAGAAATTCAAAAACAAAATCATTTTAAGCATAAAACATAAAATTGCTAACATGCACTTAATGAAGATTAGATTGTAGTACAAAATTATAAAATCAAGTTTCACCAATGAAAAAAGTTTTGTTTTTTTTAAATACTTTTCATTGTTTCATTAGATTGACTTTAGGAAATTCATTTACGGGTACCTTTAAATTCTTTTTACCCTTGTAAATATAATATTAAAAAATATCACTACTACAAAACTCAATACAAAAAATTTACAGACATCAAAGTTCTCTAATTTGTTTTAATAAAACACATTTTTTTAATTTAATAAACAAAAGTTAAATTTTATTTATATAACACATTATAGAGAACACAAAAAAACAAAATTTTACAACAAATATACTTAATTATTATACATCACACATTTTATGTATGTACATAGGTTAGGCACATGTCATGTGAACACAAAAGTTGCAACACCCTCGTCATTTTTAGAGTACACAAAAAATGATATAAAATATATAATTACAAAAAAGAAAAATTAAAAAAAAAATATTCTACAATTTTAACATTAGTTTGTGTACTATAATTTTAATTGTGTTCTTTATTCTTTATGTGGTCTGTATTTTCTGTTTTATGTGTTTTGAGTTTTACTTGTTCGGTAATTTGCGTGTTCTGTATTTCAATAATTTTTGTTTGTATTTTAAGATTTTTTTTGTGTTATGTAATATTTATTATGCAATCCAAAATTTCCATTTGGTGTTTTGTAATTGATTTACATGTGTTATGTATTTGTGTTTAGTGTTTTGTAATTTTTTACATGTGTTATGTATTTGAGTAATTGTTTTTTTGTATTTTAAGATTCTTTTGTGTTATATATTACTCATTTCCTCTCATTTCTTTACAAATGAATTGGGCACAGAGGTTAAAAAAAAGTGTAAAATAATGGTGAAAAGTAAGAAAAGTTGGTAAAATGGTGGGATCCATCAATATTTAACGTATAATGTAGTGGAGAAAAGTAGTGGATGTAGTTAATTTTTATACTATAAAACTTTACTAGTTTTGGAAACTTTTAGAAGTGTAAAGAAATGGATGGGACTGAGGGAGTATTTATTATGCAATCCAAAATTTATGTTTGGTGTTTTGTAATTGTTTTACATGTGTTATATATTTTAAAAAGCTAGAATAATGTAGTTTAAAGTTTACTTTGTATCTTAGTAACTGTCATTGCTCATAATTAGGGTAATGAAAGACCCAGTTTCAAGTGCATAAGTTACCCATTTATATGGGTTCCTCAAGAAGCCTCACCCTACATGTGTGTATGTATAGAGAGAGAAACGCCAACTAATAAGCATTGACATCAAGGAGAGTAAATTTATATGAGATAGTGGAGTGGGATGTCATGTATGAAAACATGAGGTAATATTTAACATCAAAGGGAGATGAGAGTTTCTAAAGATTGATTTCACATATAAAGAATAATGAGAGAAAAAGAGACATAATGTTTGGCTTTTCAGAATATTAGTGGATTGGTCTTGGTGCAAACATTTTAGAAACAATGAGGTGTACCCACCAAAATTGACATGGCTAGCTTACTCCTATGATGCTCGGACTCTTCATTTTACCTTTAAGTACCCGTGTCGGACACTCTGGACACTAGGACATGGACACTCGGACCCGGACACTTATTTTAAGCCAAAAACATGCATATTTTTCAAAATCTTGCCAAGTCCAGCACTTAGCACTTGGACACACGTATCCATATCGGACACTTCTAGCCGAGTCCGAGTAACATAGGCTTACTTTGGTTGGTGGCGTACTAAAAGAAAGGAGGCAAGGATTACATTTACGACATTTAGGATAAAGAGCAAGAGAAGCTATTTGAAAGCAATACATAGGTAGGTATTACATCCTCGATGATTCTCATTTTACTCCCAATACTTGGTGTTCACCGAGTCAATGGGCCCTCTTTGTTTCCTCACACTTCTAATAGTTTTCAATAATTGCAAAAAAACTATTGAATGGGTGTGCATGCAACTAGAGCATATAGAAAATCAGGAACCGGAAAACTTGGAATTTGTTTGGGAAATTAGTTTAAACAAAAAATATCTGAGTTCTAAAAAGATTATATAAGAGCTTGTTATATCCGGAGACAGCTTGAACTTTGTAACAATCATGGAGTACAAGAAATGGACAACTGGTAAATGGTTGCATCCTTACAATTGTGTATTACCAGATAAGAACTTTTATGTTTACAGCCATGGTTGTGGTACTGACAGACTAAAGTATTTTAAAAAACAATATATACATGTACTCTTATCTATCCCTCTAATGCAAAGACAAATTGTGCATCATAGCCAAGAAACAATTCCTCACAATAATAATAGCAAACAATCTACAACTGTTACACATAAATCTGCAAAACCTGATACATTATATATGAGGTCCAAAAATGCAGAGCACCGTTATCTACGACAATCATCATAAAGTTTTGTACTACAAACATTTTCATCATACCTGATCATTTGAACTTCCTTCCAATATATAAGAATAAATAAGCACACCACTGTCATCAAACACATTTAAACAGCTAATGATACAAGGGAGGAGGAAGAGAGCTACCTGCAACTGAGTGTGAATACGTTCCAGAGCTGGCTCCTGAAATAATTAAGGTTAGTAACAGAATTACTTACAAACCCGATTTAAATGTATGCTCAGGTTCAGAGAGGAATAGGGTACTTGATTACGCAGTGCATCTTTAAGCAGGGAAACCAAGGCAGTCCTTGTTGCTTCAAAACTTTCAAGTTGATTAATACACTGCTGGAGTACCCTTTCCTGCTCCTGTATATCTTCCACCAAATGAGAACCCTGCAGATTTCCTAAAATTCACAAGAGCATTTAACAATATTAAGTTCAACATCCATGTTTAGCAAGTTTAAAATGTAAATCCGGATTTGCTTGTTAACTGCAATTAAAAATTAACCCTCTTATTACTAAGGTTCATAGTCATGAACTCGGATCATTCAGTTTCACTGATTATATCATTACTAAGAAAACAAATGGAATAGGAAATCATCTGACTTAAGTAAAAAAGTAAAAATTTAGACCTATTAATGCGGACATTGGATTTTTCATAATGCCGTGAACTTTAAATATAGACACAGAAAACAATGGAATATACCATGAGCGGATATGCCTTCTACATTTCTTTCAATTTCCCCACCACGGACAATTGCACTTTCAAATTTGTTAAAAGCAGCTTCTTCATCAACATTTTGGTCATGTACCGATTGAAATGATGTTATAATTTTTTCTGGCATAGCACCAACAGCTAATTTCTGAATTTGTAATAACCAAAGACAAAAACAGAATCTCAGGAAAAACATATAAATATAAAGCATATATGTATGTCAACAAGCCTGTCATACCACATATATTTACTACTTACAATTCTTAATGCATGAGCATCCCTCTTCACTATCTTAATAGGGTTTGAACTCTTTCCATTGATCGGAAGTGCCGGATCAGGGAGAGGATTTTTACCCAGCATTTCATTTTTCAAGTTTTGTCCCCGAGACCCAAAAACCTTGCGCTCTTCCCAGATGTTAACCTAATGAGTTATTTAATACGAAATTAGTAATTGCTCTAGTTAAAAGTTGCTAGAAAAAACAATAAAGAGAAGACAAATGATAGTCATATGATTACAATGAGAGTTTACAAATCATACACGAGCGAAACCCTTAAAAGTATAAATGAAAATGCCTCAACTCATGTGTTACTTCAATTCTCCTATTCGAAACACCTTCGGTAAAAATAACGTAAGAGTAGCATCTCATCAAAAGATTTGCTCATAAGAGGGACGCAAGTAAAAATTAAGCGATCAGTCGCATAAAACAGAGAAAATGCACAAGGTTCCTCACACTACATCAAGGAGCCAAAAAAAATGACAAGATACGTTCAGCCAAAAACCTTCGTGCATCTAATTAAAATTTGTGGTCGAGAACATGTCGGCATTACTAATCTGCTTATGTGATTGAAGCCTGTTGTATACGAAGCATTCTTGATCCTTAAATATCTACTATCAGGTCTAATAACCATGCTAATTATATTGCTTTTGTACTGAAAAACTCTTTCTAAAACTCTACACCCCATAAGTAACTGCAACCGATTAAATCATACATGATATGGCTCAAGACTTAAAATAATAACAATGAGCAAAACTGATTTATTCTTACGATTTCAAATCCAGTACACCATGAAACTAAGCACCCATAGATGGTGAACCTTGATATACAATAAGCAAGACTCCAAGAGTTGAAATCATTCACATTCTGTGAATGCTTTAAACCTTGATTAAGTGTAGTAAGAATAATATAAAATGACAAGCAGAATTTTATTTCCAACTCATTCGTCTTCTGCTACCAACACATCACTCTTTAATAGGCCACTTTTGGTTTATATAGCTTGAGAGTAATAGCAGAAACTTTAAAAAAAAAAATATTGTAGTTTATTGAGGGTGTGGGACATTAATAAGTTTTGGGTTGCTACTTGGATTTGGATGTAAATTTCAAAAGGTTTTGAGGGATTAATTCTTTTTATCTTTAGCTGGGAAAAAATAGACTACTGTACTTTCAGTTCTTTAGTAGGGTCGTGTTTTTTTGGTGGTCGTTGGTTGCCATTGTTTTTTTTGGTTTGTTTTCACAGATTTTCTCAACCATAAGTTAGGGTTCTTAATCTATTTAACATGAGCTCACTAAAAGGACCTCTGACTCCTTTGAAAAAAACAAAGATAAATAAAGGAGGCAGAGGTTCTTTTAGTGAGTTTATGTAAGGATACTCGTCTGAACATATCTCTTACTCTCCTCACATTTCTAGTGATTAGTAAAACATGTTTACTAGGACTCCATACAGTCCATTCCTTAAAACTAAACATTTGATCTAGTAATACAACTGGAATACTTTCCGCTGTATTAGATGAATTATTCTCATAAAGAAGCTATGTTACTCGGACTCGGCTAGAAGTGTCCGACATGGATACGTGTTAACAGTAAAGAAGGTCATTGCATATAGAGATGCACAAAAAGGCCTTCAGACTGGATTATATCAAGGCTCCTTTTAGACATGTGTGCCAGATCAGGCTTTTATCCAGGTTTTATTAATTAATATTAATATTTTTGGAATTTATTAATATTAACACATCTTTGGTGATTCTTACAGAATTTATCCAGACTTTCTAATCCAGATTTTTAAAGATTTTGGGGTCGGGTCGGATTTTAGGTTGGCCGGATTTTGATGAAAAATACGAATCTCGATTAAGACCATCAGGACAGGCCAACCTTTTTCCGGGTCCGATCGGTTTTACGGATTTTTTGAACGTCTCTAATTGCATGTGATGTGTGAAGGTCCTCGGTAGCAGATTATCAATTGCAATCGCAACTACCTTTTCAAGGTATACTTACTGTTAACAAAAGATAAAGGATATATTTACAAGAAAAAGAGAAATACCAGTCTGGAGGCTGCTTTCTTTCCATTTTCATCGCCTGTTCCATAGACATTCTTTAGAGCTGCAGGGAGCACCTTCCAAAATTCATTCACAAACTCGCTGCCCTTCCGTCTACTGTTTTGTAAAATGTCATTGGACAAATATAGAAATGAAACACGCTGATCCCTCTGAGCAGATTTAAATAGTTTATCCCATGATTCGACAATTTGCTTGGCCTTTTTACGGTGAGTGATGCACCAACGAGATAAAGCTATTGAATGTTAAAAGAAACACACAAGATGCTAATAATCAAACAATATTAATGACAGGATGCAATGATGAATGAGCAAGTACAAGTTTGTGATTCGCTATAGAGTTCGTCTTGTCGGGCATCCTCGAAAAAAATTTATATTATAAAACTATACTAAACTTCATTCAGCATACATGTACATAAAGAGAAAAATCAATGTCATGAACAGAACTGCTCCAAACAGAGAATATTAATTCACCAACCAGTATGCACCACGCTTCGCAAAACCATTGCACAAAGAGTAAAGTCAATCAATTAATTACATACTTCACTGCACCTTTCAAAACACTTAGGAGCTTCACAAGGATAAATTTTTATCACAGACTCCATTTTCTAGACATATCCTACGCATAGAAAAAAAACACACCAAACTATCTGCACAAATACAGGGAATTTGGGGGAAAAGATGAATAACACAGTTATGCCTAAATAAGAAATAAAGATAGAATTTAACACGGAGTAATATGTACTTAATTTCAAATGAGAACCACTTTAGAATAATCAGAATATAAATTCGACAAAAATTAAGGGAAAACTGCAATTTGTGACAAATTACACAAAACCTGGCCCTATATATGTGAATACATGTGTTAATACATTATATATAGTATAATTACACATGTTCCCAATCCACTTCTCTACGTTCTTAATACATAATACAGTTTATTTCTCATTTCTCTCTCGATGATTTTAAAAGAAAACTAATAAGCTACAAACAAAACTAATAAGCTACAAACCACTTTCACTGATTGAAAATGATAAAATCCAGCTACAGACAATTACATGTAATATCTTATGAATCATTTACACTAACAACAAAATTAAAAATAACTTTGAGAACATACAGATCACCAAGTCTGTAAGGTTCATATGAGATTTGTCAGGTACTTCAGTGACGCAGTCTTTCAAATGCGACACATATATTTACTTCATCTAACATTCTACATAATCGATGCATAGCAGCTTTAAGCACATATATTGAAGCACAAAATATATTTGTTGTATATTGAATAACTATAACATCATCATCTAATGATTTTCCTTCCAAACTTTGTGCCACCTTCCTCAAATTCTTCATATGTTTCTAATTTATATCTTTTCTGCCTAACTCTGAACAGGCGAACAAGACATGAAATGTGAGGTCAATTTTGTTTTACAAAAATGAAACAGACAACAGATCAATTACTCTAACCAACACAAAGGAAAAAACAGCAAATCATAAACCCAGTTCTACTACAGTCAAGGACAGGTAAAAATAATTACTCCGCACAAATTATTCGCCGATAAGGATACATTCTATACTTTGCTGCGAACTGTTAAGTTTAGACAATTTATCAGTCAATATCTGTCCATCAAAAGCATCATCACTCATTTTGCTGTTTTGTAATCAATAGCAATTGATACCTGCAACATATTTAAC
This sequence comes from Heracleum sosnowskyi, assembly GCA_030848705.1. Taxonomy (NCBI): domain Eukaryota; kingdom Viridiplantae; phylum Streptophyta; class Magnoliopsida; order Apiales; family Apiaceae; genus Heracleum; species Heracleum sosnowskyi. The sequence continues at coordinate 139,667,363 of CM061235.1, read as the reverse complement.
AAAAGAAATTCAAAAATAATTATTTTACACAAAGATAAACTGGAGCTCTGAAATGTACTGTCTAAAATATTATTTGAAAATAAATGTTACTAGAAAACAATAAAAAAGGCAAAATACAATAAACATTGTTAATAAAGGTCAGCAAGGGAATAAATTTGCAGACTTTTGATACAAAATACACAAAGAACCAAGTCACAGAACCCCCAAATGTATACCCATCATAACGTTTCTCAATCAACAATCTATGAGGTCATGGGTCATCTGAGAAACATACTTTGCGACACTGGGACACCCCTTGAGATTCTATCATTACTCAATGAGACATTCTGATTCATCAACGAGAATTATGCTCCTGAGTTGGAATATGGATAGAAAAGAAAATAAGGGAAAGGAAAGTTTTTAAAATTGCACTTCAAGTTATGCTCCCGGGTTTATTTTTCATATTTCTAGAGAGAAGAGAAAAGATTGGGAGAGAATTTATTTTTTTTAAATCCATATGAGTTTCTTCCCTAAATGGGATGATTAGGAGGGAAGCTCTAACATTTTTTAGATATTCCCCCTTATATCATTGTTTTCAAAAAAATTATCTCCTACTGGCTTCTATACATAAAACTCATGAGCATGCTAAACAAAAAAATTCACTTTTCTTCTCTTCAACAAAAATTTTTGGGGCACAATGTAAGTGTAAGTATGGGATAGGAATATAATTTTTTTTAAGTATTTAATCCCATGTTTCTTTCTTTGCAAAAATGGCTAAAGAATTATAAACTCAGGAAAACATAAAATTAACTATAAAGGTGGATTAAATAATACCAAGTAAGGGAGTAAATTTATTTAGACAAAAAAATCCTTATATATTTAACTTGACTTCTACTTGTATTGGAACAAGGGTTTAAGTATAAGAATTCCTCCTCTAAATAATCCTTCGTAAAACAAAAACGGGAATGGACTATATAAAGGATGACTATGATCACAAAACTTGGACTATAATCCTTCAAAACAAACATAGCCTTATATTATAGTACATACGATAAAATATACGAAAACATAACCAATTTATCCTACTAGAAATTGGGTATCTAATTTTCTACACATACAAAACACAAACAAGGGACTAACATACAGCTGCTGGGGGTGACTGATGAACTCGGCATCTCCGTAACAAATATACCAAATTAACGAGTGCAATTAAGCAAAACAAACAAATATTCTAGCTAAAGCTGAGAAATTCATACACAACAATCCAATTAACATCTACTCACGATTTAATCTAAAATAATACAGCATAATAAAATTTAATCGTATATAGAGAGTGTAAACATAAAAAATTGGGGATTCTACGAGGTGAAATGACGATTAAAAAGTACCTGAAATAAGTGAATTGGATTGCAATTACTTGAATATTGAGGTGAGACCCGACCCGAAGATCTATTGGAGTAGCGTCGCCGTGCGAGAGGAGCAAACCCTAGAATTTGTGTGTGATTGCCAAATATTTTCCCCCCCTTAGCTTAGCGGCTTGGCTCGAAGGGTTACTTATCATAAATACTTAAAATATATTATATCGTTCAAGATTTTTGTCATTTCATTTTGCTGTGTATAAAATTCAGAGAAATTATTAAAAATAATTATTTTTTTAAGTAAATTTATTATTTTACTATTTTTCAAAAATATTCGTAAAACTATGATTTGTAACGTTTACCTTTAAGATTGATTTAGTTGCATTCAATTACATTTGGTTGTAAAGTATATTTTCGCAAAAAAAAAATAAAAAATTTATTTTCAAAATAATGAAAGATTATACTTTTGTATTTTTCAAAAAATCTCAAAAATTAAACATGCGTTTATCCCTCCGTCCAATCTATCGGATGAAACGGATGCAGACTTGAAACATCGTACAAACTTCATATAGTCAAATATAATCTGTTTGATAGAATTTTATATAAACAAACTTCACTTGTATTGATTTCAAAAAAAAGGCCCTGAACTTTGTGGAATTGGATTGTTTTTACCTGAGGGGGATTGAAATTTATAAATTGCAGGATCACATCAATTACTATAACCATAAAGGTAGAAATGGTGGAACTACTTATTAATATCAAAAATGCTAAAGCATACAACACAGCCACTCTTATTTGCATTTATCCATTACTTAGTTCTCATTATATCCGAAAAATTTTCACGACATGACAACACGACACGAAAATTTAGTATTTGTATTTGCATTTTGGGTACACGACACGAAAGTACATGAACACGAATGTACACGACCGAGATTTAGTGTTGGTTTGTGTTTACCCTTTGGTTACACGACACGAAATGCACGACATAAATAATTAAACAAATAAATAAATAATATAGTATACTTTGTTTCCTTCATTAGAAGGTAATAAAATAATATATTTAGTTTTCTATGTTACTAAGTATATTTATAAATAAAAAAATTTAGAAGAGTATTAAAATTGTATATTTAATTTCTTCCATTAGTAAAAATTCTAAAGTCAATAATATTAAAATTGTATATTTAGTTTCCTCCTTTAGTAAAGATTTAAAAGACAATTCAGATATTTTCTAATAAAAAATTTAGGAGAATATTAAAATTTTATATTTAGTTTTTTCCATTAGTAAATAGTTTAAAAGCAAGAATATTAAAATTGTATATTTAGTTTCTTCCATTAGTAAATATTTTAAAGCCAATTGAAACATTTTTGAATCTTTAATATTAATAATTCAAATTTTTTAGAAAATTTAAAAAATAGATCGAAACGATTTGAGAGCCGCCACCTCACTGCCCTCGTCTTCTCTTTTATATAAGTAGGACTCAACTAAGTCGCGCTTCGCAGCGGCCCTATAATATTTTTGTAAAATTTTAAATATTAACTATTTAAGACAAACATATAAAATCAATCAATCTATACTATCTATTGTTAGGTCCTGATAAGTTTGTAGAAGGGGGGTTGAATACAAACTATACCGTTTTATCGAAATTTGTTCTTGAATAAATTAAACAATATAGAACAAATTAATGCGGAATATAAATGAAACAAGATTCAAGTTAAATATAACTTATATTAAACTTGAAGGGTGTTGCAAATATAATATGGATTACAAAGTATTTATATCAAACTAATTAATACAAATTTAGAATAAATTCGACATGAACTTTTCTAATATTTGTAATAAAAAGATCGAATGCTAAAAGCAAGTTCGAGATAAATTCTAGGGATAAAAATCCGCTAGATGATCAAAGCAATACAAGTAATCAACTTCTAGTGGTTTGGATTTAACAATACAAAATAGAATTAATTGCTTGAGAAGAAATGATATTAATGGCTTCTTGTGTTCTTGAGAGTAAATGCTTCAATCTGTTTCTTTTCGTTCAACTGTGTTCTTCTGTCTATTCTGCCAAGTCTTTAATACAAATCCAATAAGCCTTGTATGACCTGTTTATTAAATCATAAAGATTTAATAAAACAAATCATACACTTGTATGACCTGTAAAAATAACTCGGTAGAACCTTGTATGACCAGTATGACCTACAAGAAAATGTCCGGTATGACCAAGGGAACTTTCACCAACTCTCGGTATGACCAAGAGAAAGTGATATGTATGACCTGACACAAATTGAATGGTATGACCTCAATATAACTCGGTAGAACCTAAGGTGTTAAAACACTAGGTCATACCGAGTTTACTAAACATGTCATACCGAGATTTTAAAAGAAAATCCTTTTAATTTATTAGATAGATTAAATTCTAGATTAAATTAATTCTTTTATAGAATTAATTTAATAAATAATTTAAACTACTAACATAACTAATTTAATAAATAAATTAATTCTGATAGAATTAATTTATAAATTAAATTTAATTAATAAATTAAATAAGATAATTTAAAATCCTTGCATTACTCTATCTTTTGAAAACCACTGAATATAGATGATTGAATTCCACTGATTGATGTCGTCATTCGATGCACTGTCTGGTTTCATGAATAACTGACTTCAATGATAATTCTTCATCTTTAAAACATTTAAAGCTGTGGCTTCTTTTCTTTAGCTTTGACTAAACTTTGTATCCTGTACTTCTTCCGTCACCAACTGGAAATCTCTGTCACTGTAATAAATCCACTTACTTGAATACTTCACTGAGGCTTGAACAATAAATTGAACTTCTTTCAATGTAGAATAACTTCAAGTCTGTAGATGACTTTGGTTCTTCATTCTCTTGACAGATTAAACTCTCTGAGATTCCTGTGACATATTAACTTATTATTTACTTATTACATACTTGTTTAAATTAAGTTGTTTCCTCAGAATATTAATAGGCTTAAACAAATGCCTTTCATCTATCTATCTATATTATAAAGTACGAAATATTAAAAGTTTTGGTACCTGTTTTTGGTACGGTACCTATAAGGCAAGTATTGTACCGTACCGTACCGTATCAAAACAGGTATCAAAATTTTAAATATTTCATCTTTTACAGTATAGAGAGATAGATGGATATACAAATAAAATTTTTAAATGAACTTATTTTTTCTTAACAAAATTCAGTTAATACCATATAATTGGTTCGAGTAACAGCCATATTTATTTTTAAATCTATTTTAATGACCTAATTATTTTAAAAAAGTTATAATAATTAAAAATAAATTTAACTATTCTAATTAAAATGCATTTCCAAGACCTGTTTACCAGGACCAGTTTACGGGCCTATTTATTTTAAAACTAATTTTAATTCTTTTAATCATTTAAAGATAAATATGAATCGAGCGATTCTAGAGTTCTTGGGGATTTTCCTTTATATATATAAAGATATAAAGATAAAATAAAGATAAAGATATAAAGAAGAAGATAAATAAAAGGAGAAAGAAGATAAAGATTGATAAGATAAAAAGATAAAGATGTTGAATATTAAAATAGTATATATACTTTCTTCCAGTATTAAATATTTTAAAGGAAAGAATATTAAAATTATATATTTAGTTTTCTCCATTAGTAAAGATTTAAATGGCAATTGAGATTTTTTCTATTCTATAAAATCAAATTTAAATCAAAAACTTTAATTTTATTGAATTAAAATTGAAAAAAGAAAGAATATAAAAATTATATATTTAGTTTCCTTCATTAGTAAATATTTAAAAGGCAATTGCTATTTTTTCTATCCTGTGAATTCAAATTTAAATAAAGAAATTTAATTTTATTGAATTAAAATTCAGAAGCTCAAGAAAAATAGATAAATAGTTTTCGGACGATCTAAGAGCTCCTGTGGGTTTTCATTTATATATATACTAGTTTACTAAGCCGCGTTTCGCAGCGGATTTATAATAATATCTCTAAATTTTCTCAAAAAATATTCTACAAAATACGTTTTTAAATAAAATAATATTTCTAATATAAAATTAAGTTTTGTTTTGAATTATATATATAAAGTTCTAGATCGTTCAATCAAAAACTACAATTATACTTTTAGAGCTATTAAAATCTTCACTACCTCCAAATCTACTCTCAGTAAGAAAAAAATCAAAAAATATGAACAAACATCTTTTTTGTTTCTGGGAGAATTTTTTTATTAATAATGGTCTCTTTTTGTCAAAACAAAAAACAACAACAACCTCTTCCTTTTAAAAAAATTAATTTAATGACATTTTCTCAATGTTTCCTATTCTTGTATGCCTTTTGTTATAGATTCACCGACTTATTGAATTTTATTAAAAATGCACACACTAAATAAATTCTTCAGTCGAATAAATGTTAACATGATATTTTTGAAATACATACACTATAAATTTCTTAATATACAATTTTTATCTTTGAATTTCTGTGTATGAATTACAGAAAATATTTTACTAAAAGATATAATCTTTTCTCATAAAAATTAGAGCAATAATTATCTAAACGTTAAAAAACAATGATACAATTTGTTTTTGAAGACACGATGAATTCTCCACTTTCGAGTTACCTTGTATACAGATGTATCAACTTTGAACTATAAATTCAAAACTAATAACGTACACACATAAACATATAAATCAATTCAAAACTGAATGTACATGAAAATCAACTTGCTCGGCCTATTATTTTAATATGAATCCCCCTCCTTATTAATCCATGTCTTAACTCAATTAACACTAATAGCAAATAACTTGTCTTGTCAAAGATTTTAATATGATCCTGCATTAAGATACAAACAAACGTAATAAGATAAATAACATAAAGAAAAAAGTCTCATACTCATGTACTCATGTACACCCTTTTAACATGAACAAACAAAAAAGTAAAGAAGAACAATGTTGACAACAAAAATTGCAGTAGACAATTAACAGAGTATAGGTGTATATTTATACTATTAATTAGTTGTTTGTATGAAAGTATTAAAGGTAATTAATTATTTACCAAGTAATTAATTAATTTTTTATGCAAGACCGATCTAATTTCTTAACTTCTTATTTATCAATATCTTCTTGTATTGTCTATTATATTACATTAAAAATATATTTTAGCAGAATGTTAATATGGTAATTTCATTTGAAAATAAATATTATGAGAATATCTAGATAATACTAAAGGGAAGTTCAAAATAATGTAAAGTAATAAACTTTTTTTTTTTAATTTAGATATTTGAAGGAAAAAATATTATAATTGAATATTTAGTTTCCTCCATTTGTAATATTTAGTTTCCTCTATTAGTAAAGATCTATTGTATATTTACCTTCTCCATTAGTAGAGATTTTAAATGCAAGAATATTATATTTACTTTCCTCCATTAGTAGATATTTTAAATGCAAGAATATTGAAATTGTATATTTAGTTTCCTCCATTAGTAAATATTTAAAAGGCAATTGAGATTTTTTCTAATCTTTGGTATTAATTACTTAATTTCTTATGCAAAACCGATCTAATTTCTTAACTTTTTATTTACTAAAACGTTCCTGTGTTTTCTATTATATCACATAAAAAAAGAAGAAAGTTTAGGAGAAGAGAATGTTAAGATGTTAATTTCATTTGAAAAGAAATATTATGAGAATATTTAGATAATAATAGAGGAAAGTTTAAAATAATATAAGGTAATACACTTTTTTAATAATTTAGATATTTTGAAGGCAAGAATATTATAATCGAATATTTAGCTCCATTAGTGATATTTAGTTTCCTCCATCAGTAAAGATCTATTGTATATTTACTTTCTCTATTAGTAAAGATTTTAAATGTAAGAATATTATATTTACTTTTCTCTATTAGTAGAGATTTTAAATGCAAGAATATTGAAATTGTATATTTAGTTTTCTTCATTAGTAAATATTTAAAAGGCAATTGAGATTTTTTTTTTCTAGTTTTTTGTATTAATTACTTAATTTCTTATGCAAAACCGATCTAATTTATTAACTTCTTATTTATCAAAACGTTCTTGTATTTTCTCCTGTAATAAAAACACATCAATAACAAATATAATCAGGCATCAACGAATTGGTTCACATAATAAACTAAAAAGTTGCAAAACTAATCTAATCTATAATGACATACGATAAACAATGAAAATTAGAGACGCTATGATCGATAAAACTTTGTAGTATATATATATATATATATATATATATATACTCATATATATATATATATATATATATATATATATATATATATATATATATATATATATATATATATATATATATATATATATACTCATATAGGGGAAAGATCCAGAGATAATTTATCTTTTTTAGAAAACCGAGAGAACTAACCAATCACCCTTGATTTACCACACCATCCAACGGCTGATATGTTTTAAAAAAATTCTATTATACTTTTATTAGTATTTTAAGATTCTTTTAAGTGTTTTAATAATTATATTAAAATTAGGATTCTATTAAGTATTCTATAAAGTGTTTTATAATATATTTCAACATAAAATTTATTTATAATAAATTTAATTGATAATTAAGATTTTTTTAGTGTTTTATTAAGATTCATTAATTATATTATAGTACATCAACGGTCTTAGAAGGGTTCTCTCGGTTCTCTCTGGAACCTTACTCATATATATATATAGTAAAAGCAAGATCCGAATAAGATGATAAAAGAGGAAGTTCAAATATTTTAGAAAAATAGATAAATATGTTTGTGATGATTTTTGAATACTACCTAAATATAATATATCTACTTTCCTTTTTCTTCGTTAGAAGATAGTCAAAACAAAATTAGTAAATAAACTGGTCTTGTAGAGGAAGTTTAGGAGAATATTAACAATAAAAAATTTAGTTGTATATTTAAATTATATATTTACTTTCCTCCATTAGTAAAGATTTTGATTTAAATAGTATATTTACTTTCGTCTATTAGTAAAAAATTTAAAAGCAATAATATTAAAATCGTATATTTAGTTTCCTTTATTGGTTAATATTTAAAAAGGAAAATATTATGAGATTCTTTAGATAATAATAGAGGAAAGTTCAAAATAATGTAAGGTAATACACTTTTTTTCTAATTTAGATATTTTGAAGGCAAAAATATTATAATTGAATATTTAGTTTCTTCTATTAGTGATATTTAGTTTCCTCCATTAGTAAAGATCTATTGCATATTTACTTTCTCCATTAGTAGGGATTTTAAATGCAAGAATATTATATGTTTCCTCTATTAGTAAATATTTAAAAGGTGATTGAGATATTTTCGAATTTTTAATATTATTAATTCAAAAAATTGAGAAAAATAGAAAAATATAACGAAGCGATCTGTGAGCGCCACCTCACCGCCCCTGTCTTCTCCTTTATATAATAGTATACTAGTTTACTAAGCCGCGCTTCGCAGAGGCTTTATAATAATTTCTCCAATTTTTTCTAAAAACTATTCTACAAAAATTGTTTTTAAACATAATTGTATTTATAACATGAAATTAAGGTTTCTTTTAAATTCCCCGTTTAGTGTTGTTAATTACCGAAATTTTGAATAATTATAGAAAAGGGAATTGTTTAATATATTTCATTATTTTAATATTATTTAAAATATTAGTATATTAATCACTTTATTTTTCCAAAACTTTATATTGCAACTTCTATTTTAAAATACATAATTAACATAAATATTAAATTCTAGCATATAATATGCTCCTCCTAATGAATCGATCTCTCGTTAAACATGTTTTCTCCCAATGACCCGCTTTCTCGTTGTTACCAAATTGAACAAAAAACAAACTAATTACTTAATCAATTACATCATCTATTAATCAATTTTATTATATCATAAAATTTAATTCAAATATTTTACAAAATTCTAATTTTTATTGTTTAAAATACAGGTACTCGAGAAAAGAAATGAAAAGAAAATAAGGCTCCTATATTTTATTTTATTTTAATATACAAAAACTTGCATTTTCTGTAAGTATTATCTTCTACATACTTAGAAGGTAAAATTTTAAAAAATAATTTTTAATATATATGTAAAATATATAGATAAATTAAACGTGGTTTTTTTTACAAAAAACTTATGAGAACATAATTTCTAATAATTTTTTTAGGAGAATGTAAAGATGATAATCTTATTTCTAAGATAAATTTTAGAACTTAAAGAAAAAAATATATGAGAATATTAAAATGGTAACTTTAAGTTCAAAAGAAAGTTTAAGAAAATATCAACATGGTAATTTGACTTGAAGATAAATTTTAGGACAATATTAAGATAGTAATTTTACTTAAAAAGAAAGTTTAGGAGAATATAATTAAATTAATATTTTCATTACTAAAGATTTAAAAGCTAATTTAAATATATTTTTTAATAGTCAAACAAACCATGTTTAACATAACATAACATATTTAACTTCTTTCCTTGAAAGATGGTATTAATAAAAGAGATCATTATCAAAGTCACCACTCATTTGGTTCAAATGTATTAAATTAGTCACTCATTTCAAAAATGACTCAATTAGGTAACTAATTTAAAAACTTGTATCAATTTAGTTGTTAAAATAGTAAAATTTTATATCAATTTAGTCGCCGGCAGATGGTCTCCTTGATACAAAATTCCAAATTAGTGACTAAATTAAGTCATTTTTGAAATCAGTAACTACTTTGATACATTTGAACCAAATGCATGATGATTTTGATAATTATCCCATTAAAAATATTAGTAAATAAATTGGATCAGTAGAGGGCGCTTAGTAGAATATTAACATACTATATTTTGTTTTCTCCGTTAGATTATAATAAGAAGAAAATTGAGAATTTATCTCAATTGAGATATTTTCGAATCTTTAACATTAATTATTAAAAAATTTGAGAAAATTAGAAAAATAGATTAAAGTCATTTGAGAGCCGCCACCTCATCGCCCTCGTCAACATCGATTTTTACCAACATTTCTTTTGCAAATAAGAAATATGTATTCACTGATATCACTTGTTTAGGGACGTCTTTGTAGAAATCAAAGGGATTCAAATTTTTTTGCCGCAATGCAATTCGATGCCACAACGCGACTCATATTCAAGCAAATACGGGGAGCTGTAATGTTTATTCAAAATCTGTGAAGCTAAAGCTCAGGGATGCACTGATCTCTTATCTGCTCCGCCTAATCAACTGCATGTATATATTAATGAGATAAAAAGAGCAAGAAAGTAAGAAACATAGAAATTTCAATATACATTAGCTCATATTTAAAATTATATAGAATTATTAAAATTATAAATTCAAGAAAAACACATCTGACATATTACCTTTATATTGATTTTGCTTACCATTTGTTATTGACAAACAATCCCTTCTGTACTTCACTTGGGGTTTGCCTTCTTTTCAAAGTTTTGGTCCTACAAACCACCTGTTATCAACAAAACAATTCAAAAAAAATTTCTCATAAAGAACAATTAAAAGTTAAACATAAAAACAAATCAAGCATGCACATCATCATAAATCATAAATTGTAGCAAAAAAGAGAACACGTTCTACCTCGATAAAGAACTCACTGCATTCAGGATCCATCCCTTTTGATTTTACCTGTGTTTATGAGCACATAAATAAAAGAGCTTTAGAAAACCTAAAAATTGTGAATGAATAAGCAGAGATCGATGAGACAAACTTTTCATCTAATATATAGACGTGATTTTTTTAATTTTTTTGACTTCTCATGCAAGTTTTTTGCATTATGAAAGGAAATAATTTAATAGAAAGAGATTAATTAATTTGACTTTTGTGTTTTATATTTAGTTTCCTCCATTAGTAAACACTTTATAGGCAATTGAGAAATTTTCTAATCAAACACTTAGAAGAATATTAAAATTATATATTTAATTTACTCAATTAGTAAATATTTTAAAGGCAATAATATTAAAACTGTATATTTAATTAGATTAAAACTTAAATATGATTTAAGTTATTTGAGAAAAAATGTAATATTTGTTTAATTAAATTTTAAATATGATTGACTTTTATATATTTATTGTCTTTCCTGAAAATTCGAGTGTAAATAAGGAATGTATTCCCTAAAAATTCGAATGAAGATAAGGAAATTTAATTTAATTGAATTAAAATTGAGGAGCTCTAGAAAATTAGATAAATATGAATCCAGCGATTATAGAGCTCCTTGGGGTTCTCCTTTATATAAGTATATTAATAATATTAAAACTGTATATTTAATTAGATTAAAACTTAAATATGATTTAAGTTATTTGAGAAAAAATGTAATATTTGTTTAATTAAATTTTAAATAGGATTGACTTTTATATATTTATTGTCTTTCTTGAAAATCCGAGTGTAAATAAGGAATGTATTCCCTAAATATTCGAATGAAGATGAAGAAATTTAATTTAATTGAATTAAAATTGAGAATCTCTAGAAAATTAGATAAATATGAATCCAGCGATTATAGAGCTCCTTGGGGTTCTCCTTTATATAAGTACTAGTTTACTAAGCCGCGCTTCGCATCGGCTTTATAATAATATCTCTAAATTTTCTCAAAAAACATTCTACAAAATACGTTTTAAAATAAAATAATATTTCTAATATAAATTTAAGTTTTGTTTTGAAATATATATATATATATATATGTATATATAATTCAAAAAAAAACTTAATTTTATATTAGAAATATTATTTTATATATATAAGAATATTTAGATAATAATAGGGGAAAATTTAAAATAATGTAAGGTACTACACTTTTTTTATATAATTTAGATATTTTGAAGGCAAAAATATTATAATTGAATATTTAGTTTTCTCAATTAGTGATATTTAGTTACTCCATCAGTAAAAATCTATGGTATATTTACTTTCTCTATTAGTAGAGATTTTAAATGCAAGAATATTATATTTACTTTCCTCTATTAGTAGAAATTTTAAATGAAAAAATATTGAAATTGTATATTTAGTTTTCTCCATTAGTAAATATTTAAAAGTCAATTGAGATTTTTTCTAGTTTTTGGTATTAATTACTTAATTTCTTATGCAAGACCGGTCTAATTTATTAACTTCTTATTTACCAAAACATTCATATATTTTCTATAATATTACATTAAAAAAAAAGTTTAGGACATCAGTGTGTTAAGATGGTAATTTCAATAAAAAATATATTATGAGAATATTTAGATAACAATAGAGGAAAGTTCAAAATAATGTAAGGTAATACACTTTTTTTCTAATTTAGATATTTTGAAGGTAAGAATATTATAATTGAATATTTAGTTTCTTCCATTAGTGATATTTAGTTTCCTCCATTAGTAAAGATCTATTGTATTTTTACTTTCTCCATTAGTAGATATTTTAAATGTAAGAATATTATATGTTTCCTCTATTAGTAAGCATTTAAAAAGTAATTGAGATTTTTTCGAATTTTTAATATTGTTAATTCAAAAAATTAAGAAAATTAGAAAAATAGAACGAAGCGATCTGAGAGCGCCACCTCACCGCCCTCGTCTTCTTATTTATATAATAGTATTGATTGATATATTGATTGACTAGTCGACTAAGACGCGCTTTGCGGCGGCCGTATAATATATTTTCTTAAATCTTAAAGTATAAATTATTTAAGGCAAAAAATGAGATATTAATAAGTATATATTATATAAAATAGTGAAAAATATATTTATTGTACAAATTAAATATACATAAACAATAAATTAAATTATTACATACTTTCTTGCACTTGTACTAATTTGTGTCACGTGTTCCAGAACCTACACCCATTTAATAAATATTAATATATTTTTGACAGAAAATATACGTAGACAAACATTAACTGAATGTTATAATTTAAATTTTATTTTAAAATAAAAGATTCCCTCTCATCTTGTTCTTTGCATAAATATCTGTAAGACATAACCAAATAATCCGATCTGACATGTACTCGAGAGTTTTGATCCGACTGAATTTTGTCGAACCCAAAATTTTTTATTTGAGTTTGAATATAATTTTTAAATTAGATAGAGTTTGGATTTAACTTTGAATTTGATTATGTTATATATATATATATATATATATATATATATATATATATATATATATATAACAACATTTTAGATATATGAGTTTTATAATTAAATACTTACCTAACAAATAGTACATATAAAAAGAAAATTTGATTTTTAATATGAAGAAGTTGCTTAAGTTGCACGACAAACTTATAATATATTTTCATAAATCTTAAAATATCAATAACGTTATATAAATTAGTAAATATAATATGTATTGTACAATTAATTATGCGTGGACTATAAAATAAATTATTTTCAAATATATTTCATTTTTACCGATTTGTGTCACATTTTCTTGGACTGACACCCGTTGTAATATATATATATATATATATATATATATATATATATATATATATATATATATATATATATATATATATACACAATAAAAATTAAATTCAAAATCGAGAAATAAATTTTTATAATTTCATATAAATTAATATATAAAATGTTGTACAAATTAAATGCACATATTCAACAAAATAAACTATATATTAACATATTTTTGATATTTGATTTATGTAATATTTTTTTCTCAGGGCGATATCCGTTATAATAAATAAATATAAAAAAATATATTAATAATAGTAATAATAAAAATTTCAATACTAACTTACCGTCTTAAATTTCGGTCATTTATATTATAAAAAATATATTATTTTTTTGAATATTCTCAAACTAATAATAAAACTCGTACCAAAGTATCGCATATAAATTTTTCTGATAAAATACTTATTATAGAGGGCGATTTTGAGCCAGGGTGATATGGTCATAAAAGTAATTATAGAAATATAATTGACAAGTCAATGGAAAGGCCGATATTTAAGGCCCGACACCCTAATTATTCATTAATTTCGTAATTAATGAATATGGAAAATATACAGCTCATAAAAAGAGTCCAAAATATGGTAAATTCATCAAAGAAGGATCCGGAATCCCAATTAAAGGCAATTACTGAGTCATAGCCTTTATCAACAAGGAAACGAATTCTCCAGCAAGAAATACAATGTTTATCCAATATCAAAAAGGAGACTTATTCGCTAAGACTCCTAAACATACCATAAATACTAGGCTCTAGACGCCTATATAAGGACCCTGATCCTACAATCAGAACTACGTTTTGGACACAGCTCCATACGTCATCTACTACGTTTTGGGCACAGCTCCATACGTCACAACGCCTCGAAGGGGCAACAAGCCACAAAGGCACCCCTAGAACTACGTTTTAGACTTCATCCACGAATAAGGACATACAAGTCATCTACAACGTTTTAGACTTCATCCTCGAATAAGGACATACAAGTCACTACGTCTTTGGTGTGCCCCTGCCGCCATAGCCCCGAGGGCAACACCAAGAACTACGTCTTTGGCTTGATTCTCAATAACAATTTGAGATACGTAGGCATCTTGTGAGGACCGATTTAGTCTCGAAACACAAGTGCAGCCATAAAAGCTCGAAGCTCATTAAACCATCGCATTAAATTCGTAAGCTCAGATTTTATTCCACAACATTTGGCGCCGTCTGTGGGAAGACAACATCAACCATGGCAAACACACGAAGAACAACTCGAGGTCCTCAAACTTCTGATGGACTCCCTCTTACCTCTGCAACAGAAACTCAGGGGAGCCAACCCCCACCAATCACTAGCATAGAAGGGGTAGACGCCCCCATCACCAACACTCAAGGACTAGAAGTCCCAATTACTGTTGAAGGGACGAATCCCCTACAAATGGTCGTTCATGGACCAAATCCACAAGAGACCATTCATCAGCAACCGATCACAACTTCTTCACTGCTCGCAAACGCCCCACGTGGCCTTCAACTTCACACCACGGATCTCCCCCAATACACGACTCAAACTCTCGGTATGCCAACCTATGGTATGCCTCCTCGACCCCCGATGGGCAGTAACGGTGCCAACCCCATCTATCATGAAGCCTATGTGCCCCCATATATTCAAGGTCTGGGACCCCAAAATCAGCAAACTCGGCAGACCCCTCTTATACAAGACTACTCGGGTCCTTACACCGAGGATGAGAATTACTCAACTGGAGATGAGAGGGACGTTGCCCCAAGAAGGAGGCGTTCTTCCCAAACTAATCGGGAACAACCTCAAACCACCAAGGAAAAAATAGCGGCCCATGAAGCCGAGACTGCAAGGCTCAAGAAGCTACTGGCCGAAGAAGAAGCTGCAAGGACACAAAACCAAGGAACGGGAGGAGTCCCGATAATCAACTTGGATCTAGCACCTAGAAGAAGCAAGAGGGCTGAGCCCCCAAAGGGTGATCCTACTGATTTATTACCCCTAGGAGATCCCGATGATCCAACACCCCCCTTCACTCAAGACATCATGAAATCCAACATCTCCAGGAAATTTAAGATGCCAACGATTAAGGCTTATGATGGAACGGGAGATCCCGCAAATCATGTGAGAACCTTCTCCAACGCACCGTTGTTGCAGACAACCAATGATGCGGTCAAGTGTAGGGCGTTTCCACAAACCTTGGCGGGCATGGCACAACGTTGGTACAACCGATTGCCTCCCAATTCTATTGGATCCTTCAAAGAATTGAGCAAGGCGTTCATCAACCAATTCATCAGTGGAAGAGTGCATGAGAAAAGTTCTGCGTCCCTCATGGGAATTAAGCAAGGAAAGGCTGAAGCCTTGAGGGATTACATTAACCGATTCACTCGTGAGGCTCTGAAAGTCCCGGACTTAGAGGACAAAGTGGCTATGATAGCCCTGCGGCAAGGAACTACCGATGATCACTTCAGAAGGTCATTGGCAAAACATCCACCTGAGAGCATGTTGAAGCTCCAAGACAGAGCCGGCAAGTACATCAAAGCAGAAGAGAGTATGAGGAAGTATGAACCCACTGCTGAGGATAGTGGAAACTCAAAGAAAAGGAAGGAAACCCGAGAATATGATGTTAAGGAAAAATTTCCTAGAACGTCAAAGGGCTCTGACTCCCCAATAAAGAGGAGTAATTTTGGCCCAAAGTTTACAGAATATGCAAGGTTGAATACTCTCAGGAGTCAAATTCTGATGGAGATTGCAAAGGATGAGGATATCAAGTGGCCAAAGCCAATGAGGGCTGACCTATCTAAACGGAACCAAAACCGATATTGTCGGTTTCACAAAGAAGTTGGTCATGACACCGACGATTGTAGGCAGCTGAAAGATGAAATTGAGTTTCTAATACGGAGAGGAAAACTCAGCAAATTCACCAAGGATGGAAGTCAAGGGAGCCATGGAGGCAATTATGAAAGGAAGGATTATGATAGAAGGGACAACGACCAAGATCGTAACCCTAAGCCCCGAGGGCCAGTCATTAATATGATATTCGGAGGGCCTACCGCTGCCGGTCCCTCCCGAAACTCAAGAAAAGCTTATGCCCGAGAGGTAATGACTGTGGTTGGAGAGGCACCGAAGCGTGCCAGAACAGAAGTATCAATAGGCTTCGATGATTCCGACTTAGAAGGGGTGAAGTTCCCCCATGATGATCCTCTTGTTATCATACCAGTGATAGGCAATTCCGAAACAAAGAGAGTCCTAGTTGACAACGGGGCTTCAGTGGACATCTTATTCCACGATGCTTTTATCAAGATGGGTTACACTGATTCTCAGTTAACACCCTCGAATATGCCCATATATGGGTTCAACGGAGTGGAGTCGAAGGTGGAAGGCACCATCCAACTCCCAATGACCATGGGACAAGGAATGAATACATCTACCCAGATGCTGAACTTTGTAGTTATAAAGGCAACTTCAACCTACAATGCAATCCTGGGAAGGACTGGTCTTCATGCGTTCAAGGCCGTTGCCTCATCTTATCATCTGAAAATCAAGTTCCCAACGAGGAATGGGATTGGTGTAGAACGAGGAGACCAAAAGATGGCTAGAAGTTGTTATGTAGCCGCGTTAAGGCCTGATGGAATCGGGGGGGGGGGGCAAGTTCTCCCAATTGAAGACATGGATACTGACGACAATGAGGACCGAAGAGGGAAACCAGTTGAGGATTTAATCCCAATTCCCTTAGTCCCTGGTGAACCGGAGAAGGTGACTTATGTCGGGGCACTACTACCTGAGCCATTGAAAAGCAAGCTCATATCTTTTCTTCAAGAGAACAATGACGTTTTTGCTTGGACAGCGGCTGACATGCCAGGGATTGATCCCCAATTGATAACTCACAAGTTGAATGTGGATCCTGAAAGAAAGACGGTGAAACAAAAGAAGAGAAATTTTGCTCCAGAAAGGCAAGAGGCCATTAAACAAGAAGTTGAAAAACTTCTAGAGGCCGGATTCATTGAAGAGATACAATTCCCGGAATGGTTGGCTAACCCCGTAATGGTCAAAAAGGCCAATGGAAAATGGAGGATGTGTGTAGACTTCACTGACTTGAATGATGCATGTCCTAAGGATTGTTTTCCCTTACCAAGGATTGATGCATTAATAGATGCTACAGCTGGACACGAGATGCTCATCTTCATGGATGGCTTCAGTGGATACAACCAAATCAAAATGCACAAGGATGACATCTCCAAGGTATCATTCATCACTGACTTTGGTGTTTTCTGTTACTTAGTCATGGCATTTGGACTTAAGAATGCAGGGGCAACCTACCAAAGATTGGTGAACAAAATTTTTGAACACCTAATTGGAAAAACCATGGAGGTCTACGTAGATGTCATGTTAGTCAAGAGCCTCGATAAGGCCAATCACATTGAGCACCTCCGAGAGGCATTTGAAGTGCTAAGGAACCACAAGATGATGCTGAATCCAGCTAAGTGTGCCTTTGGTGTGGGCTCGGGAAAGGTTTTAGGCCTAATGGTTTCCAAAAGAGGAATCGAGGCCAATCCCGACAAAATCAAAGCAATTCTATACATGGAACCACCAAAGACTGTCAAGGATGTCCAAAAACTAACAGGAAGAGTGGCAGCATTGGGAAGATTTATCTCCAAATCAGGAGAGAAGTGCTTATCTTTCTTCAAAGCACTCAAGAATGTGAAAAACTTTGAATGGACAATTGAAAGCCAAGAGGCCTTTGAGGCCCTGAAGAAATACATGGCTGAGGCACCACTGTTGGCAAAGCCCAAGCCAGGGGAAATTCTCTATTTGTACTTGGCGGTTTCTAGCACAGCCCTTGGAGCCATTTTGGTAAAAGAAGAATTGAAGGTTCAGAAACCCATCTACTATGTGAGTAAGATTCTACATGGGGCAGAAATAAACTACTCAACGATTGAGAAGTTTGCCTTAGCCTTGATAATGGCCTCAAGAAAGCCACGCCCGTACTTCCAGGCTCACAAGATAGAGGTCTTGACTGATCAACCTCTGAGAAGCATCTTGCATAGCCCTCAAGTCAGTGGAAGATTGATTAAAAGGGCCATTGAACTAGGGGAATTTCACATCAAATACAAGCCTCGAACGGCCATAAAAGCACAAGCACTTGCTGACTTCATGGTTGAATGCACCATTGATAACCAAGAAGTCGGGGGGCAGGAAGTGACAGTGGAAGACAAGGAAGTTGAAGAAATAGTCTCCAAAGAATGTTGGGTGCTCTATTTTGATGGAGCATCAAAAACAAAATCAAGTGGAGCCAGTTTAGTGCTACAAAGTCCTGATGGATTCCTCATAGAGTACGCACTAAAACCGGACTTCCCAACGACAAACAACGAAGCTGAATATGAAGCTCTGATAGCTGGCTTAGGGCTGGCTGGAGCCTTGAGAGTCAAAACTCTGAAAGTATGTGGAGACTCGAGGCTAGTGGTTTCCCAAGTAAATGGGGAGTTTGAAGCCAGAGATGAAATCATGGCCAAGTACTTAAAGCTCGTCAAAGCAATCATGACTCAATTTGACGAATGCTATGTAGAGCACATTCCAAGGGAAGAAAACATGAAGGCCGATGCCTTGTCTAAGTTTGCTTCTTCAGAAATTGAAAACTATGCAGGGAGTGTATACTTCCAAGTTTTGAAGACCCCAAGCATCAACGGAAAGTTGGTAGCACCCATTGATGTTGCTAGTTGTTGGATGGATCCCATCAAGGCCCATCTGGAAACTGGGTGGCTACCCAACGACACTTCAGAAGCAAGAAAGCTATACGTCAGAGCACTAAGGTATACCCTGATTGAGGGAATCCTATACAAGAAGTCTTTCATCATTCCATATCTGAAATGTTTAAGACCTCAAGAGGCAGAATTGGCCCTGAAGGAAGTACATGAAGGAATTTGTGGGCAGCACTTGGGGGGCAGAACCCTTGCCCATAAAATCACTCGTCTAGGTTTCTACTGGCCAAGCATACTAGCAGATGCTAAAAGCTATGTGAAGAAGTGTGAACGGTGCCAGAAACATGCACCAGTGGTTAGGCAACCACCAGAGCTGTTGACATCCATAAACTCACCAATTCCATTTGCCATGTGGGGAATAGATATACTTGGACCTTTCCCAATGGCAAGTGCACAACGAAAGTTCTTGATAGTAGCAATCGACTACTTCACCAAGTGGATTGAGGCTAAGCCATTAGCCAAGATAACCACCAAACAAGTGATGCATTTCTTCTGGGAAAATGTGATATGCAGATACGGGATTCCACGTATCTTGGTCACAGACAATGGAACTCAGTTTAACAACGATGAGTTTAAGAAATATTGTGATGAGAACGATATCAAGTTGCGCTTCACTTCTGTCGCCCATCCTCAAGCAAATGGGCAAGCTGAGGTTGCAAATCGAATTATCCTAGATGGACTGAAGAAGAGAGTTGAACGCTCCAGAAACACTTGGGTGGACGAATTGCTCCCCATACTATGGGCATATCGTACTACCTGTAAAGTCACCACTGGAGCTACCCCCTTTATGTTGGCATATGGGGCAGAGGCAGTGGTTCCAGGGGAGATTACTCACACGTCTCCAAGAATTGAGGCTTATGAGCCAGAAACAAATGAGGAAGGCTTGAGGCTGGCCTTAGATTTGATTGATGAAGTTAGAGATGAGGCAAATGCCAAGATAGTTCAACATCAGAAACGAGCATCTTTCTATTACAACCTAAGGGTTAAAGAGAGATTCTTTCGACAAGGAGATTTAGTCCTCCGAAAGATTGAGGCATCCGGAGTTGGACAAAAAGGCAAGTTGACCCCAAATTGGGAAGGACCATATCACGTCAAGAACGTATTTGGTCGAGGCTCGTACAAGCTAGAAACCCTCAAAGGGCATGAGGTGCCAAGGACTTGGCATGACTCAAATTTGAAAGTCTATTATGTTTAAAGTGTGTCCTGATTGGACTCACTACTAGGACAAATAGAAATAAGGTTCGATGAAATCATGAGCTTCCTAGAAAGCAGATGAAGGGTTGAAACCCCAGAAACCTAAGACATTCAGTCCAAACCCCATCATTCGATATGCTCAATGAAAGGCTTGAAGCCAAAACAAGACGGTATAAGACATAAAAGGCTTATGCAAATGTCAAGTTAGCCTCGAATAAGGCAAAATCGTCGTAAATGTGTAGGTCGCTCCACACTTTACACCAAGACGATACTCGTGAAACACTAGTGTATATTAAAATCCCCAAAAAAGGGTAGTAAGTCCCAGGTAAGGGATAAAAAGACCCCAAGTCTAGAAAAAGACCGGTATAACTTCTATGAAATCCTAGTGCATTATCATATACGTTGGGAAGCGCGATCAGCCATTTTAAACCCAGAATCTTCAAAACTTCAAGTAAGAAACCCATAAAACGATGAGATTCAACAGAAAATCTCGCCAGGAATCGCCTAGTGACTGGAAACCCAACCGGTTAAGGAAGGGCAACCGTCTATAGCCAGTTAAGGCCCACGAATCCATTTATGGATTATAGAAATTGAAGCCCAAACAATTTGGGTCTCAGGAAAATTCGAAGCCCAAAACAATGAGGCCCAATAAGGCCCAAGGCTGGAATAATTTAAGTCCAATTAAAAATTGGGCTAGTTAAGGCCCAAGAAAGAATGAAATTTGGAATGAAACCAAGGCAAAAACAATGATAAAAGATTTGAGGTCAAAAAGACCCTAAAACAAAATCGTACGACCAAGGTCGAAAATACATGAGAAATCGAGGTCGTATCCATCGACCTCGCTCCCAAATAAAAACGAAAAATTGAAGATTTGAGGTCGAAAAATCCTTAGAACGAAGTCGTACGACCGAAGTCGAAAATATACGAGGAATTGAGGTCGTTTCCATCGACTTCGCACAAAAAATCCAGTCAAAAAATTGAAAATTCGAGGTCGAAAAGACCCTAGATCGAAGTCGATTGATTGAGATCGAAAATACACTATAAATCGAGCTCGAACCCCTCAACCTCACACCCAAGTGAGGTCGAAAACAAAAGGATTCAAGGTCGAAAGAATGAGGTCGAATATGACCTAGAAAACGAGGTCTAAGCGTTCGACCTCACGCCAAAATGAGATCGAAAACGACCTAGAGATCGAGGTCGATATTGACCTAGAAATCATGGTCGAAAAAGGCTGGAACGAGGTCGAATGACCCAGGTCGAAAATGACCTGCAAAATGAGGTCGAAAGTATGAGGAATCGAGGTCGAATGACCCAGGTCGAAAATGACCTGTAAATCGAGGTCGAAAGTATAAGGGATCGAGGTTGAATGACCGAGGTCGAAAATGACTGGGAAGTCGAGGTCGAAACCATCGACCTGGGACCAATCAAGGTCGAAAAAAGGTTGGATCGAGGTCGAAGGCTCGAGGTCGAAAAAGACTTAAAAATCGAGGTCGAAACCTTCAACCTCACTCCAGTCGAGGTCGAAATCCAGATCGAATTTCAGGTCGAAAATGACCTGTTTCCTGGTCGAATTTGAGGTCGAAAATGACTTGTTTCCTGGTCAAAAAAGGAGGTCGAAAATGACCTAATTTGAGGTCGAAAATGCCCTTAAAAATGGAAAATTTTGAGGAAAAACACGTTATAACTTCTACGAAAACCCCAAGGAGATTTTCCCAGAAGTTGGGGGGCAAATGATATGGTCATAAAAGTAATTATAGAAATATAATTGACAAGTCAATGGAAAGGCCGATATTTAAGGCCCGACACCCTAATTATTCATTAATTTCGTAATTAATGAATATGGAAAATATACAGCTCATAAAAAGAGTCCAAAATATGGTAAATTCATCAAAGAAGGATCCGGAATCCCAATTAAAGGCAATTACTGAGTCATAGCCTTTATCAAAAAGGAAACGAATTCTCCAGCAAGAAATACAATGTTTATCCAATATCAAAAAGGAGACTTATTCGCTAAGACTCCTAAACATACCATAAATACTAGGCTCTAGACGCCTATATAAGGACCCTGATCCTACAATCAGAACTACGTTTTGGACACAGCTCCATACGTCATCTACTACGTTTTGGGCACAGCTCCATACGTCACAACGCCTCGAAGGCGCAACAAGCCACAAAGGCACCCCTAGAACTACGTTTTAGACTTCATCCACGAATAAGGACATACAAGTCATCTACAACGTTTTAGACTTCATCCTCGAATAAGGACATACAAGTCACTACGTCTTTGGTGTGCCCCTGTCGCCATAGCCCCGAGGGCAACACCAAGAACTACGTCTTTGGCTTGATTCTCAATAACAATTTGAGATACGTAGGCATCTTGTGAGGACCGATTTAGTCTCGAAACACAAGTGCAACCATAAAAGCTCGAAGCTCATTAAACCATCGCATTAAATTCGTAAGCTCAGATTTTATTCCACAACACAGGGCTATGTTGATTCTTAGGTTCAGAAAAACGTCTTATGACAAAAAAAACAATAGACCGTAGGATTGAAGGGGAGAACCTTTATACATTATAATTAGCATAAAATTAATCATTAAATAGTTCGGATAATACAACTTTTTGTTTCTTTGCAAGACATATATGTAAAATTGCGTTATATACCTAAATTGGAATTTGCCCCTTAATTATAAAGTTGGAAAAACCTTTTCTATTTTGGATTTGTTAAAAACAATTGGGAAAAAGGAAATTATGATTTTTATGCTTAAAATATAAATTTTTTAGAAAATTAGAAAACTACATTGAAGCGAGCTCGAAACTTCGACGTTGATTTTTCTTTATATAAGATAATAATAATAAAGATAAAGGTTTATATTATTTTTTTAACCTATTATGTGGATTAATTCATTTTTTTAATTAAATGAAAGTATGTGTAAAATACTGTTACCACATAATAATCCATAATAATTACAAAGATTCATTAAAACTTAACATGTCTCATCTAATCCTTGTAAGCATTAGGAAAAGTTTTTAAACCGAATGTAATTAAAATATGCATAAGATATACATAACATCTAAAATTTTATAATTATCACAACATAAATTTTTGCGCATTTGACTCCTTGATTCTCTCCGTGTTTCTCAAATCAAAATAAACTAATACGATATCACAAATGAATTGATCAATATAAAAACATATACTACTTACATTAAATTATATTCTTGGAGTGATTTTATTCAAAATTTTGGTAATTTGGTTCTCAGCATTTTCAAAGCAATTTTAATTGTCAAATTTAATATTTTAAAAATAGACAATTTTAACCAAATTGGTATTTTGGTTAAAAGTGACTTTTATGCTTAAAATTTAGAAAATTTAGAAAATTAGGAAAATAAATTGAAGCGATCTCGAAACTTCGCCGTTGATTTTTCTTTATATAAGATAATAATAAAGATAAATATAAAGATTTATATAAATTTGTTTTTAACCTATTATGTGGATTAATTCAATTTTTCATTAAATAAAAGTATGTGTAAAATACTGTTACAACATAATAATCTATAATAATTACAAATATTCATTAAAACTTAATATGTCTCACCTAATCCTTGTATGCGTTTGAAAAAGTTTTTAAACCGAATGTAATTAAAATATGCATAAGATATAAGTAACATCTAAAATTTTATAACTATCACAACATAAATCTTTGTGCATTTGACTCATTGATTCTCTCCGTGTTTCTCAAATCCAAATAAACTAATACAATGTCACAAATGAATTGATAAATATAAAAACATATACTACTTACATTAAATTTTATCCTTATAGTGATTTTATTAAAAAATTTGGTAATTTGGTTTTGAGCATTGTCAAAGCAATTTTTTTGTCGAATTCAATATTTTTAAAAATAGGTAATTTTAACTGTCGAAATTAATATTTTTTTAAAAATAGACATTCAAGATTATATCAAATAAGAAGAATGAATACATAATTTAATAATGAAGCCAATTTAATTAATACATAATTTATATTCAATTTCAATTATATATCAAAATAATAAGGATCGATAGATGAGAATCGTTGGATCTAATATAAAAAATGTATTTGGTTGTTGATAGAACTAAATTCAAATACTAAAAAAGATATTTGGTTGTTGATAGAACTAAATTCAAATACTAAAAAAGGTATTTTGATAATCTAAACCAAATATAAAGAGATTTTCTAAATTGAATAGAATTTTTGACGTAAAAATTTATCAATTTCTTATGGGTAGTTTCATTTTAAATTTTTTGTTAAATCATCACTAAATTAAAGATAATCTTATAAATTTCGTGTGAACTGTAAAAGAGTTCTATTTAGAAAGAACTGTGCGAACCTAATTTATAAAATAATATAAAGGAAAATAAATGTTAGGAAAATACCTCATCAAATAACGACTTGAGAAAACAATTATTCTTCAGAGAAAAGAAGAAATCATAAAAATTTCAAGTTCATCAACTTAATTACTGTATAAAAAACAAAAAATACAAAATACATAAAAAGACGTGATATGGTTTGAACTTTGAAGTATAACAAAGTTCATGGTACTTGCTATGAATGAGGGTCACCTATATGATGTCCCCACTTTTCCGTCCAGGAGGTTGAAGAGATTCGTCGATTTAAACGAAAGTCTTCAATATAATTACATTAAGGAAAATCATGATACTCAGGAGACAAATTCAATAATATATGCAATAAAAGATTGAAAAACATACATTTGTCAAGTGATCAACGAAATAAATATCTTTGTAATTAATGGAAGAGACTTCTTAAAAAAATCCTCTACAAATCCGCGCAAACAAAGATAAAAGAATTAGATAAAACATTTAGATTAGTACCAACAATGGTGTTGTCCTCTAATTTTTAGTTTATCTAGAAATTGTACTTTTTTATATTTTAAAAAAGAGAAAGTTTTCTTTCTTTTATACAATTTAAAAAATGTTTTGATTTTTTCCCAAAAAAATTGGAGTTAAATAAGGGATTTTTAGTTGAGAAAAAAAGGTAATATTTATTTATTTAAATTTTAAGTAGTATTGACTTTTATATATTCATTGTCTTTCCTAAAAAATTGATTGTAAATAAGTAATGTCTTCCCTAAAAATTCAAATGTAAATGAGGAAATTTAATTTTATTAAATTAAAATGGAGGAGCTCTAGAAAATTAGATAATTATGAATCGAGCGATTCTAGAGCTCCTAAGGGTTTTCCTTTATAAAGATAAGATATTTATATTGATTAGTAAGGGTTTGCCCGTAATATTTTCGGAAAAAGAGGAATTTTAGTAAGAAAGATAAGTGGTTATAAATAATGTTATTATTTAATAATATCTTTTTAAAAATAAGTAAGTGAACTTCATTAAAATCACTAAGTACCGATCAACCGATCAAATTTTTAATGTTTCGTCTATTATAATATAGTATAAAAGTATATATAGTATACAAGCAAATTAAAAGGCAATATAAAGTTAAAATAAATAAGGTAAGTATCGTACTATACCGAAAAACAGGTAACAAAAAATATGTACCAAAATTTTTAATGTTTTGTTTTCAATTTTTATTCCTCATTTATCTTGAAAATTAGTTAAATACTCATATCGTGAACTCTATGAGATAATCTGAACTTTTGTGAGATAAGCTGGATTTGTCGATATAGTATAGTGTTGATATTCTGAAACTTTACTATATAGTTTTAAATTATATTATGAACTAGTTTACTATACAATGCTAAAACTCGTTAATATCTTAAGTTGTCGATATGTTACTTTGACTAGTCAATATATAAAATTCTAAATACATCATTTTAAATTTTGTTACAAAATAATTTATCGGTATAATTGACTTTTGAATATAATATATTCCTCACTTTTTGAAAGCGGCACTTCATGATATAGATATTCTGATTGTTTGATATATGGCTAAAAAGAAATTATTTAATTTTTCAATTCCATTATTTTCAACCTTTTTATAACAACTTAGTGATTGTTTGCTAGTTTTATTTCCGGGTTAAATCTCAAAGTGCTCACTGAACTGGGGGGGGGGGGGGGGGGCTAGTATCAAATCAATCACTCTAGTTATCGGCGTCTCATGTGTAACATTCTAGTAGCCAATAATGACATTGACGTTAAATCTATGTGTTTGACCTAACAGAATCGTCTTGACTGCAACGTCACCTAATACGTGTTTACACGTGGACATACATGGTAGTTGATATGGCATACAACTCAGCTCGTTTGTAATATATTAGACTGAAATAAAGATAAACCCCTTTATTTACAATCGAACTACTCTAATTTGGGAGAAAATAAACCCTAAATGACGAAGTAGCGTAATTCAACCTAAATCTTTCAATCGACTTCGAGTTTGAGCAGTAATTGGCAGTTTGAGCTCAAATATCTTCAGACATCATCAAGGTATGTGCAACTCTAACTATATATGAATTGTTTATGTTTTTATTCATGTATTGTGTGTTTGTCTATGTGTTTGAAATGATACGTTTGTAGTAATTTTGTTTATTGTTTGTGTTTTGAATTCACAATATGTCTACTACTACTTTGTATCTTCACCACCATGGTGATTTTACCCCCCCTCCTGATGTTAAGTATTTGGGTGGGAAAGTTGAAGTAATTACTGATTTCGACTGTGATGTGTTCAGTTTTCGTCATTTAGAAGAATTTGCCCATAAGTACTCTGATGATGATAATGCCTTGGTGTATTTTAAGTGCGATGGACTTACTTTTAGTAAGGGTACTAGGTTGGTTTATGATGATATTTCAATACATGAATTGGTTGAATTGTGTAAGCCATATGGTAAATTGAGTTGTATGTTGACCATTTCGATATTGATGAACTTGTTGATGTTTCCAACCCCATTACTGAGACACAGAACCTTGGGGATGATACATAATTTGTGGAGGCTGAGGAGGGTAATGATAGGGAGTGTAGTGGTGGGGAAGGTAGTGAAGATGACCCTAATGATCCTGAGTACAACATTGATACATGCAGCGATGACTCTGAAACTATTAGCTTTAATCCTGATAACTATGTGAGTGATGAGGAACATGAAAGTATTAGACAGAATGCAAAAAAATTTAAAGGAGAAATGTATAATGCTAAGAATGTTCCTAACAAGTGTGCTATTGAGGATTCAGATTATAAGTCTGAAACACTTAGGTCATTATTATCATCTAGTGAAGATGAAAATTCAAAAATTGGTTATATTGGTCCACAAATTCCCAAAAGGAGAAAAGTTAGAAAAAAGGGTAGTAGTTCTGGTGTGGTCAAGTGGGAGGTAGGTCAAGAGTTTGTTAACATGGCTGAGTTTAGGAATGTAGTTAGGAAATATGGTGTGTCTGATAGGAAGGGGTACAATTTGTCACAAATGATTGGAAGAGATGTCAGGTATGTTGTGAGCCAGGGTGTCCATTCTACATGTGGTGTAGTAAGGATAAAGATAGTGGCACATGCAGAATCAAAACACTAGTAGATAGTCATTTGTGCACTAAGCCAATCTCCACTAAAATGGCATCTGTCAAGCATTTATGTGATGTATTTGGTGAAAGAATTAGAAAAAACCCTACGGGTATTTATGTGATGTATTTGCTGCCTGGTGTGGAGCGCAGATTTTGCACTAGACACATTTGTAGCAACTTCAAGAAAAGGTAATAATGCTATTTAAGAAATTTCATTAATTTGTACTTTGTTATATATTTATGTGATTTTACTATCTTACAGGTTCTCTAGCAAATTGTTACAAGGGCTCTTTTGGAAGATTGCTTCTGCTACACACAAGGTTGCACATACTAGAGCCATGAAAGAAATGATGAGGCATTCCAAGACTGCACATGATCAGTTGAGCAAAATAAACCCCAAATCATGGTGTAAGGCCTTTTTAGCACACATTATATGGTTGAGAACACTGTTCAACAATTAGATCATTAATGAAAGGTATATTCTCAATCATAGTTGTTTACATTCTCACAATCATGCTATGATATTAAAAAAAATATATGACATGTTTACAAGTTTATGCCACTTCTCACAATGCTCCAAGAAATTCATGTGAAGTTGTTGACTAGAATTAGGAGTACAAGGGATGCTATAGAAGGGAGTGACATGCAGATATATCCAATAATAAGAAGATAATTGGACTTACTTGTAACAGAATCTAGAAACTGGCAAGCTTCTTGGGACGACAGTACACGATTTTGAGTTAAGCAAGGGACCAGACTTGTAACTGTTGACTTGGAGAAGAGAAGTTGTGACTGCAGGGTGTTTGACTTGACAGGAATCCCATGCCAATATGCCATTGCTGCCATACACTCAAGGAGGCAGAATCCAATGGATTATGTGAGTGACTACTTCAAAAGGGACAAGTATTTGGAAAGTTACAGTTACCCTCTAGAGGCCATGAAGGGTGAGGACTATTGGGATTTTCATTATGGAGAGGAATTACTACCTCCACCAATTCCAAAAAAAAATAAATGGGAGACCAATGAAAATGAGGAGGAGAGAAGAGTGGGAGGGGGGGGGGGTACTAGGAGCCAATCACAACCAGCTCCTGGTGTTCTACTACAAAGGTATAGCAACAAGAGAGTTATGCACTGCATCAATTGCAGGCAACAAGGTCATAGGGTTTCAAAATGCCCAATTAAGAATAAGGAAGGAGGAAATGGTCAAGAAAATGCTCAAACAAGTGTTGAATCTCAAAGAATAAGGAAGAAGAATGCACCTGTGAAGAGAAAGAATGATGTTGCAGCTACAAAAAAAACTCCACCAAGGGAGCTTAAGAGACAAAAACTAAGTGTTAGAAGACCTCAAAAAGGTGTTGTTATCAAAGAGGTACATGAACCAGAAAAAGTTTGTACTCAAGCTTCACAGACTGCAAGTTCAAGAGACAAAGGTAAGGGTAAGCTTATCCAAAAAAGTGAAGCAGAAATTGAAGAAAATGAAGCAGAATTTGAAGAATTTGCTGAGATGAATACTCAAGAAGAAGCAGAAAAAGAGTTTGTTGAAGATGAACATGAAGATGAGGATGTAGAGGTGAAGGATGAAGAAAAAGAAGATAAGGACAATGAGGACAATGCAAAAAATTATGAAGACAACATGTCTTTTCTCTCAAGGGTCCCAAGAAAAAAGATGCCTTTAGTCAGAGGTGAAGATGTAGATGAGTGGGATAAAAGTGGTAAGGATTATGCTACTTTTAGTGAAAACCTTAGGGGTCCTGTTGGATACAAGGCAATATTTATGCCTACCCCTGGTCTGGTACCCTTTGCACCTCCAAGGTCGACACCACCAGCTTCAACCCCACCAAATATTGTTAAAAAGGCTCCTAAATTGCCTTCTCAAAAGAACACCAGTTCTGGAGTCACAAGGAAGTCCACAATATTGAGTTCTCAAAACATCAAGTCCTGATGATGCAGTTGACCTTGCTTAATTGTTTAATTTATTTGTTAAGCTTTAAATTATGGTATCAACTTTTGTGTATTTGCTATGGGCAAGACAATGTTATTAATCTAGTACTATGGTATTCTGGAATGAAATCCTTAATTTATCTATCTGTTTTTTTGGTATTTGCTATGGGCAAGATAATTTTAGTATTTTTGCAATCTCAAATTGTGCATTCAAATATTAAGCCACATACAACCAGAGAAAGCTTACACATACTGTTGCCCAGTAATAATCAATTGTAGAAGGGGGTTGAATACAATTGATTAAGATTCTCGACTTATTAAAGTATATCTCACAAATATGAAAGAAAGATAACAACTTTATTAAATCTGATATAAAACTGTTACAAACTCTCTCAAGAAATTTTGTGTTCTTGAGAGCTGCTAGATTACAAGAATACCCGTGTATGCAATCGATAATAATCGAAATCTAAAACTGTGTTTATATACTACACAGCTTCTCTATCAATTACAAGATAAGTCCTAATCAATTACAAAGATTGAAACATATCCTTAATCGATAGCTACATTACTACAAACCAAGAACCGACAAAATAAACTTCCATGTTTAACTAGACTCCAAATATAACTCAAAGTAGGAATCATGATCAGCTTCCAGTCCTGATGATCAATCCTGATCTCAGTCCTGATATACATCCTGATTCTGACGCTTGATCAAATACTGATAACCATGCAATACTGATGACATCAACAATCCTGATCAGTTGAGTCTAGATCCTGACAATCATTGAATCCTGATCTAACACATACAAATATTAAGCCACATTTACTTCCTACCATTGATTACATCAACCACTGCATATTCACTTCGGCTAACAACCATAATGCAACTACATTTACTTCGATACAACTACTTAGAAAATATCACCACTGCAATCAATAACACAACAACACACAAACATAACTGCTTTTTTAAGTTTTCTTTCTCAACATCCAACTTCATTCTTCCTTCAATCAACACATTCTTCTAAGCCTTCAAAACAATCTTCTTTTCAATACTTTCAACAAGATTCTTGTTAGGTCCTGATATGTTTGTAGAAGGGGGGTTGAATACAAACGATACTGTTAGATATAATTGCTGACGTTTGTTCATCAGTGTTTAAGTCCCAGGTACATATCAGAGTTTACATAGAAGCCAGTCAAAGTTTGGTAAAGTCTGACTGGGTGAAGAGTTTATATAGAAGCCGGTCAGAGTTTGTTAAAGTCTGACAGGATGAAAGTTGACTTAGCTGTCGGTGCAAAGATAAAGATTCTAGAAGCAATATATTCTGAAGATGGAAAGAAGCAGAATATATTGATACAGCTAAGGAGACTGGACAGAAGACTGAAGCAATCCTTAATTGCTAATAATTGTATAGCTAATTTATAGGAGTATCAATTAGATAAGGATTGTATGTAGCTGTGTACTATATAAACACAGATAGGTTATCCCTAGAAGGGACGCGAACATTGAATATATTATTCTTGTAACCTAGTAGCTCTTTGTGATTCATTAACATCACTAAGAGAGAATTATTTAATATAATTCAGTGTGTTGATTTACAAACCTGTGTTCTTGATTGTTATTCTCATACATACTTGATTATATATTGTGTATTCGGCCTAACAATTGGTATCAGAGCCAAGGCTGTTTAATATATACAGTTTTACGATTCAAACACAGTAATAATCATGTCTGAAGAAAATCAAACTGCTCCTAAGGCTGAACAGGTTAAGCCCAATTCTGTGAGTCGATATGAAACAATCAGGGTTCCAATTCTCAGGCCAGTAGAGTATCCGATTTGGAAGGTGAAGATGACCATGTTTCTGGAGGCTACAGATCCAGAATACCTTGACAGAATCTATGATGGCCTCATATGCCAACTAAATTGTCCCCTGTTGTTGATGGTCAAGAACAAAAGACTGTTCCAAAGGAAAAGAAAGATATGACTCCTGAGGACATCTCATCAATTGCAAAAGATGCCAAGGTTAGACATCTTCTCCACAGTGCTTTAGATAATGTTATGTCTAACAGAGTAATTGGCTGCAAGACTGCCAAAGAGATATGGGATGCTTTAGAAGTCAGATGCCAGGGAACAGGTGTTATTAAGAAGAACAGAAAGACAATACTCACACAGGAGTATGAGCACTTTGATTCAAGACCTAATGAAACCTTGACTGAGACTTATGACAGATTTTGCAAACTATTGAATGATCTGTCTCTGGTTGATAAAGAATATGAGCTTGAAGAGTCTAATCTCAAGTTTCTGTTATCTCTACCTGAAAAGTGGGATTTAAAGACAACCACAATAAGAGATAATTATGAGCTTGCTGATACAGATCTTGATGAAATCTATGGGTTATTGAAAACTCATGAACTGGAGATAGAACAAAGGAATAGAAGATTGAGTAAAAAGACAAAATCTGTTGCTCTCAAAGTCGAGGAGAAGCCCATTAAGAAGGAATCATCAAGGAAGAAAGCCAAGGGAAAGGCTTTAGTTATTAAATCTGAAAGTGAGTCATCAAACTCTGATGATGACTCAAACTCTGATGAAGCTTCTGACTCTGAGAATGATGAAGAAGAGTTAATGCAAATGGCTGCACTGATGGTGAAAACCTTCAAGAAAATGGGATTTAAGAACTTTAAGAAAGGAAAGAGATTCTCAAGGAAAGATTCAAACTCTGAAAGGAGAAGTTTCAGAAAGTCTGATGGAAGGGAGACCAAGTCTGGCAAGAAGGATAAATCTGAAATCCAGTGCTACAGGTGTAAGGAGATGGGTCACTATGCCCCAGAGTGCAAGAAAGGCAAATCTGAGAAAGCACTCATCTCTAAAGGCAAAGACTGGGCAGATACTTCAGACTCTGATGATGGAGAAAATTATGCTCTTATGGCAACTGTCAGAGATGAGACTGAATCATCTGAAAATAAGGTACCCCTAACTACTTATGCTTATGATACTGATAATATATCTGAATTAAGAGTATATCTGAAAAGCGTACATGTTAGCTATAGGGATCAGACTTTAGAGAATGAGAGAATTAAAGCTGAGAATCTTAGTCTTAAAGATAGAAACAAGTTTCTTGAAGGAGAACTTGAAAATATGAAGCAGATTCAAAAAGAAAGAGATGATGCTGTTTATGTAGAACAGGAGTTGCTGAAAAGATATAAGCAATTAGAATCTGATCTAGAAAAAGAAAGAAAAATAATCAGAACTTGGACAGATTCTGGAAG
The DNA here is from genome assembly GCA_030848705.1 of Heracleum sosnowskyi. Lineage (NCBI taxonomy): Eukaryota > Viridiplantae > Streptophyta > Magnoliopsida > Apiales > Apiaceae > Heracleum > Heracleum sosnowskyi. The sequence goes on along the minus strand of CM061235.1, from coordinate 139,633,934 downwards.
AGACACTCATCAAGTGTTTCAGACTGATTCTGTAGGTTTAGGTTATTGTGAAAATGATGAACTTAGGTTTAAAGACAAGGTTAAGGTAAAACCACAACTTAAACCTGTGAAATTTGTTCCTGAAGCCAATAAGTTAAAATCTGTTGTAATAAGGGAAGCTGATATGGAATCAGATGAAGCCTGTGAAAAACAGGAAAATATTATAACAAAAAATCTTATGGAATTAGAAACTGTTAGAAAACCAGTAAAAACTTGTGAAAAACAGGTTAATGTTGGCTTGATGACAGGAAAACAGTTCAATCATAAGTTGAAAGAGGTAAAATCTGCTATGAAACCAAAAGGGTCCAAAAAGAATAGGAATGGAAAGATAGGCATAAATAAAAGAAATAATCATTTGCCTACTGGTGCTGCTCCAAGGAAAACATGTTATAATTGTGGTAGTTCTAATCATCTTGCTAATTACTGCACAAAGAATAAAAATATCAATTCTTTACCTTCTACATCAGGAGTAAAGAATGATTATGTTAGGGTTAGACCACAGACTTTATGCACACACTGTGGGAGCACTTGGCATTCCATTTATACTTGCAAGAGTTATCATGCTATTTATCACAACTATTATGAGCTAAAACCCAATCTGAAGTGGGTTAGAGCAAACTCTGCAAGTGTAAAGTCTGACAATGTTAGTTTAAACTCTGTTGATAGTAATTCCGCTGCAAAAACTAACACTGTTAAGAAAGACAAAGGATCCAAGCAAGTCTGGGTCCTTAAAACTAACACTTAGTATTTGTTTGTGATTGCAGGGTATAAAAGAGAGCACACTTATCTTGGACAGTGGATGCTCAGGACATATGACTGGAAATAAAGCCCTGCTATCAGACTTTAAGGAGAAGGCTGGCCCAAAGGTTTCCTATGGAGATGGCAACATAGGACACACTCTGGGATATGGCAATATTAATCTTGGAAGTGTCATCATTACAAATGTAGCTCTAGTCTCAGGACTCAAGCATAATCTGCTATCTGTGAGTCAAATCTGTGACAGAGGAAACCATGTAGATTTTCACACTGAATACTGTGAAGTTATCAGTAAATCTACTGGAAAAGTTGTTCTAGTTGGACACAGGCGCAACAACATTTATGAAGCAAGTTTGGTAACAAACTCTGATGGAAAAACAGTGTGTCTAACTGCCAGAATGTCAAATGAAGAGAGTTGGAATTGGCATAAGAAGCTCTCTCATCTCAATTTGAACAACATAAATGAGCTTATAAGAAAGGATCTTGTAAGGGGACTTCCAAAATCAATACTCAGTCTAGATGGCTTATGTGATTCTTGTCAAAAAGCCAAGCAAAGGAAGTCATCTTTCAAGAGCAAATCTGAATCTTCAGTAGTGGAACCTTATCATCTTCTACATGTTGATCTCTTTGGACCAGTGAATGTGATGTCCATGGGCAGAAAGAAATATGCTCTAGTAATTGTTGATGAATATACTAGATATACATGGGTGTATTTCTTGTCAAAGAAGGATGAAACTGCTCAAACTCTGATGGATCATGTAAATCTACTGGACAAAGGATCACAGCACAAAGTCAAAATTATAAGGAGTGATAATATTGGAACTGAATTCAGAAACTCAATCATGGAAGCTTTCTGCAAGGAAAGAGGAGTGAAACAAGAATTTTCTGCACCTGGAACTCCACAGCAAAATGGTGTAGTTGAAAGAAAGAACAGAACTTTAATTGAAGCAGCCAGAACAATGCTTGATGAAGCAAAGTTACCAACCTATTTCTGGGCAGAAGCTGTTCAAACTGCTTGTTTTACTCAGAATGCAACATTGATCAACAAGCATGGGAAAACACCATATGAGATGGTGAAAAATAAGAAGCCAAATTTGAAATATTTTCATATATTTGGATGCAAATGCTTTGTGTTGAAGACTCATTCTGAACAGTTGACCAAGTTCGAGTTAAAAGCTGATGAAGGAATCTTTGTTGGGTATCCATTGTCAACAAAAGCATTCAGAGTCTACAATCTGAGAACTAAAGTGATCATGGAATCCATACATGTGTCATTTGATGATAAGAAAATAACTGGACTTGATGACTTAGATGGATATGATCAACTGCGTTTTGAAAATGAAGGTTTATTCTCTGATGATGTAAACTCTGATGAAGCAGTACCGACAAACTCTGATGAAGCGGTTCTGACAAACTCTGACGAAGCATACTCTGAACCTCTACTGGTAAATACTGGAGAAACTGGAAATTCTCAAATTGAACAAAATAGAGAACCAGTTGACGGGGAGCGTGAAGAAGCTCAACAAGACACAACAAGTGGGTCAGTTGAGGAAACTGATTCAAACTCTGACAGTTCAAACTCTGAGGCATCCAATTCAGGGGGAGCCTCAGATGCTACAGAGAGTCAACATATGAATCAGGAGAGCATGGATCAAGGGGGAGGATCCAATAATGATGCAAGAAACCACTTACCAACAGCAAGAAAGTGGACACAGGCACACACACCTGATCTCATAATTGGAGATCCTGATGCTAGTGTGAGAACTAGAAGTGCAACAAATAATGAATGTCTGTATCATGCTTTCTTGTCTCAAACAGAACCAAAGAAAGTGGAGGAAGCTCTTCAAGATGCAAACTGGATAACAGCAATGCAAGAAGAGTTAAATGAATTTGAAAGAAATGAAGTCTGGACACTTGTACCTAGACCAAAGAATAGATCAATTGTAGGTACAAAGTGGGTTTTCAGAAACAAGACTAACAGTGAAGGTGTGATTACAAGAAATAAGGCTAGACTTGTGGCTAAAGGTTATTCACAACAGGAAGGAATTGACTATGATGAAACCTTTGCTCCAGTTGCAAGATTGGAGGCCATAAGAATTTTTCTGGCCTATCCTGCACACAAGAAGTTTAAAGTCTTTCAGATGGATGTAAAAAGTGCTTTTCTCAATGGGAAGCTTGAAGAAGAAGTATTTGTTGAACAACCACCAGGATTTGTAGATCCCAAGTATCCAGATTATGTCTACAGGCTTGACAAGGCATTATATGGACTAAAGCAAGCACCAAGAGCATGGTATGAAACTCTTGCTCAATTTCTTTTAGAAAGTGGATTCACAAGAGGTACAATTGATAAAACCTTGTTTTATTTCAATTCTGGTGATGATTTGCTTTTAGTTCAAATTTATGTAGATGATATTATCTTTGGATCTACTAATGACAAACTTTGTAAGAAGTTTGCAAAGCTTATGCAATCCAGGTATCAAATGAGCATGATGGGAGAGCTTAGTTATTTTCTAGGCTTACAGGTCAAGCAAACAGATGATGGTATTTTTATCAATCAAGCAAAATATACCAGAAATCTTCTAAAGAAATTTGGTATGCTTGATAGTTCATCTGCCACAACTCCCATGGCTACAGCAACAAAGCTAGACAAAGACACAGGAGCCTCAGTAGATATGACTAACTACAGAGGAATGATAGGGTCTTTACTGTATCTCACTGCAAGTAGACCTGATATCATGTATGCAACATGTCTTTGTGCAAGATTTCAAGCAGATCCCAGAGAGCCTCATCTAACAGCTGTAAAAAGGATCTTCAAATATCTCAAAGGAACCATAACCTTGGGTTTGTGGTATCCTAGAGAATCAGAGTTTAAGCTAATTGGTTACTCTGATGCAGATTTTGCAGACTGTAAGATAGACAGAAAAAGTACAAGTGGAAGCTGTCAATTTTTAGGTGACAGATTGGTTTCTTGGTATAGCAAGAAACAGAAATCAATTTCTACATCCACAGCAGAAGCAGAGTATATAGCAGCTGGTAGCTGTTGTGCACAGATTCTATGGATGAAGAATCAATTGCTGGATTATGGTTTGAAGTACTCTAAAATACCTATTTTCTGTGATAACCAAAGTGCTATTGCTATGACAGGTAATCCAGTCCAACACTCCATGACCAAGCACATCAGCATAAGGTATCATTTTATCAGGGAACATGTGGAAGAAGGGAACATTGAGCTTCATTTTGTGTCTACAGACCAACAACTTGCAGATATCTTCACCAAACCCTTGAGTGAAGCTACTTTTACAAGATTGGTAAATGAACTTGGAATGATCTCTGGTTTCGACTAGAGATACGGGTTAGACTCAAAAACTATACATGTTTGATTTTTATGCTCATGATTCCTTGCATGTATTAACTGTTATTTGTACCAGCATGTTATACTCTGATAAGTAAACTCTGTTAGTCATACTCTGACAATCATACTCTGATAGTTACAGTCTAATGTTATACTTTGATTGTAATTTTGTCTGAAACACATGGACCGATGAAGAAAAATGTATGAAGCATGATTTTCTGTAAGTAATTATGAATCCTTCTAAGTATTATAAACTCTGATTACAAAATGTGCAGAAATTTTACACAGCATGATACTGTCTCTATATTTATAGCATCTCTTAGTTTATTGATCCTATACATTGAGTCTGTATTAGCTGTTTGCATTTTCTCTCATAAATTAATTGTATTAACTGATGAAAAGTCTAAACTCTGATTATTAATTGCAAATAATTCACCCTCAAATCAAAAGATGCCAAACAGAGCACAAATTCCTTTGAGATCATGTTGTGCCTAGGAAGATCCAGGAACTTATTGTATGAAATAAGGGCTAAAATCTTTGATTTTTGGTGACTAGTACCAACCACTGATTACTGGAAAAATAAATAATAATAAAAAAAAAAAATTAAAAATATATATGAAAGACTATATAGAAAGGGGGTGAAAAATAAAAGATATATCCAAATGAAAGGATATCAGTATACAGAGTTTAGACATAAGAATCAGATTTTATTTTATACATGAGAGTTTAGGCAACCAGTTATTACTGCTTTAGTTTGTGGATTCTATGCACTTTGAGATGGTCTAAATATTTATATTCAGTAAACTCTGCTAATTCACACACCAATACACACACCTGTACAGTTTGTGAAAAGAGTTTATGTATAAAGGAGGAGAATTGATAAACACTGATGATTTGTGTACTCTACGCCGAGGTAATTTAATTTTAATCTCTGATGGTTAAAATAAATTTTGTTGGTTTCAGACATTTTATAATTTTGAGAAAAAGACATTTGTTTTGAAAATTTAAAAAGAGTATGATTGGACAGTTGTTCAAGAGGTTAATGCCTAGAAAAGTGTAACAGGCGGTAATTATTGCTGTTTTTACTGCGCATGCGCATTGAAAATTGTCACTTATTTGCTGTCAGTAACTGCATGTGTGACACGTGTCCCACTCACATAATTACAGGAGTAAGACAGTTGTGTATTAATGATTAAAAACTGTTCAGTTTTTTTTAATCTCATATTAATACAATACACACACAAACGTCTAATCTTTTACTCACTTATCATTTTCACACATACTTTTCACTCACACAATTCTACAAACACTTTTCTGCATAATCTTTCTCATACACTTTCTTACTTTTAATCTCTGATTTCTAATGGCAACCTCCATGTTTACCTCTGTTGGATTAGACTTTGTCCCAAATAACTATGCAGCACCTCTTAGCAATGAGAACACACCGGAGGCGTTTCATTTACTGCAAAATTTCCTTGCTCAATCGGAAATTGGGCGTGCTTTAGTGGAGCCTGCAAAGCTTTATGGATCTCAGATCAAAGCTTTCTGGGAAACTGGTGTATATGATAACGGTGGTGATTCTGGAACTCCATCGATTGTTTTTGAGTTTCTAGAGACAGAGTATGTCATTACTCCAGGAACTGTACGTGAAGCAATGGGTTTTGCAGAATCTGATGCGTACACCATTGCTGTTAGTGATACTGACCTTCAAAGAATGATGCAAGCCGTTGGATACTCTGGATCTTTAGTCAAGATAGGCCAGTTGAAGCGACCGCTCTTACGAAAGGAATGGAGTTTCTTTTTCGATTGCATAACCAGAGCGTTCGGGAAGAAATGTACCAATTGGGATGCGATTCCAATTGATAGTCTACAAATCGGGTACTCACTTCTTTTTGGTAGTAATTACGATTTTGCTAGACTTGTCTTGATGAATATAGGAGAGAAAATGACAGAGAATAGGAATGTAGTCTACTTTTCTAGATTTTGTCAGATTTTATTCTCTGCTTGTGTTAATAATGTTGAGATTAATGAGGAGGAAGTAATTCCCTCATTCAAATTGCATAAAAGGGTATTCTCTGACCTTACAAATAAGGATTTGAAGAAAGTCAATGTTGGTGAGTTGTTGTTACCTGAGAGGGTTCATCAGTTTTTAAACCCTCAACCTCAACCACAACAGCAACCACAGCAGATAAACAATGATACTCAAGTAGCTCCAAGACAAAAGACTGGAGGGAGGATTAAGCACAGAGCTTTCAAGGCTGCTACAACTTTAAATACTGATGATGTTGAGGGGTCAACCTCTGTTGAAACTTCAAGGAAGAAAAGAAAAGTTAGAGCTAACAGGTTAAAGTCTGTTGCTGAAGTTGATGAAGAGACTGAATCTGATGAAGAAACTCTTCATCAGAGAAAAAGAAGATTAGTAGCAGCACATCTATTTGGTGCTGAGAATATTACTTCCAAAGCTGTAGAAAATCTTGAAGTTCAGATTCAAGAGGATGAAGCTGTCTTTGAGGACAGAGTTTCTATGGAGCATGTAACTCCTGAAGTACAAGAGGAGATTTTTGATACTACTGTGCCTACTAAGGACAGAGTAAATACTGCAACAGAAGCTCCTACATCAAATGCTGATGATGTAGTTGAGGAAGCTGCTGATCACTCTGATAGCAGGATTTTTGAGTCTCAAGGATTTTATATGGAAGTTGAAGCAAACACCTCTTTAAACTCTGAACATTTTACAGAGGGTTTGGAAGCTGATCTAGATACTGTGAGAATTGAAGAATCTATGGCTTCTCACACAGAAATACTTACTTTTGAAGTTGAGAAAGGTGAGGAAGTCAATCAGACTTTAGCTGCTAATGCTACACAGCAAAAGGACAAATCTCTATACATCTCTTTGTGTAAAGATCAGAAGAATTTTGATTCCAGGTTGTCCAAAGTTGAAGAAAATCAAGTCAAAATGTCAACTAAGTTGGATGAAATTGCAAATTCCATTGAATTGCTCACATCAGTATTGATTTCTGATGCTGTCAAAAAGGGGGAGAGAGTATCTAAAGACAAATGCAAGATCTCTCAAACTCTGACTCGGAAGGATGATACCACTGATGGTGGTGCAAAAGATAAAGAACCAAGATCAAAGAATGTTCAAAGGCAAGGGAGGAGGTCAAACTCTGATGCTCAGACAAATGCTGATGGAAAAAGATTAAACACTGGAGGGCAGTCTTCTTCAAGGGTTAGAAGTTTACTTCTTTCCTCTAAATCTCCAGTTACTGATGAAGAAGTTGCTACACAGTTATTCTTAGCAGAACATGGTAAAGATGTTACTATTGAAGATATCCAGGCAGAAGAGCAATTGCTTGCTGAAGAACACAGGAAAGATGTTGAAGCTGGAATTTACAAGAAGAAGGAAATCAAGGCTCCAAGGAGAAAAGAAAAAGGAATTGTTATCAAAGAGAATGTAAACTCTGATCAGAGTTTACAGTACTCAAGGAGGCCTAGTGGTTCAAATGCTGATAAAGGTAAAGGCGTGATGATTGAAGAGCCTAACCTGAATAAGAAGTTTAAATCAACCTCTGACGCTGCTCAAGTTGATGTTTCTATTGAAGATATGACAACCTCTGACGTTGCTCAAGTTGTACAGAAATCTACACTACTTCCAGGATTCAGCAAACCAAAAATTCTTGAAGACTTAAAGCTTGAAGCTGTAAATTTCTCAAAAACCAGAACAGTATTGGGAAAAGAAGCCTTTGATAAATCTGGACTGGGTTCACACAGAGAGAGAAGAACAAATAACAGATCTCAAGACAACATTTCACTGGCAGAATCTGGTATTGGGGTTACACAAGAAAACCTTGATAAGTTAGAGTCTGTTCAGTTGATTTTTCACAGAGTATTGAAGAAGCAATTTCTGTTATACTTCATGAGTGATGGAAGAGTTTATAAGGTTGGAGAATCTGATGTCAATCTTAAATCATAGGAAGAACTTGAATATGTACTTTATCTTTTGAAAGTCAAGAACAGACACACTCATGATGTTGCTCACGTGTTGAGAGAGAAGATGCTGAGATCTAAAGCTATGCTTGGAGGAGGAGTGTCAAGTGTCTATATTCCAAAGTATAGGGATCATGCTGGAAAAATAGTGGAAATGAAAAGAAACAGTGCTAGATTTAAAACTGCACTTGGAGTAAAGGTTTTAGAATTTAACCTAGAGTCAGACAAAGCTCATTACATTCGACTAGGGAATGACATGAAGAAAAACAGTATCTATTCTCTGAGGGATGCCATATATCAAACTGGTGAAGGAGATCCAGAGTATAAGGAGCTGAAAGAGATTATGATAGCTGAACTTGAGAATGCTGAAAGAAGACTGTTGATTGATTATCTCAGGACAGTACCTGATGTTCAAGAAGTCAAGTAAAATCTGACTGTAAGTTTTTATGTTTTCTGTTCTAAGTTAAATTGAAACTCTGTTTTAAAATTAAACTCTGACATATTTTAAACACTGCATTTGTTATATGTTTTGACATCATCAATTATCTTTTTAACTTGTACATTTTATTATGAACAAGTTGGGGGAGATTGTTAGATATAATTGCTGACGTTTGTTCATCAGTATTTAAGTCCCAGGTACATATCAGAGTTTACATAGAAGCCAGTCAGAGTTTGGTAAAGTCTGACTGGGTGAAGAGTTTATATAGAAGCCGGTCAGAGTTTGTTAAAGTCTGACAGGATGAAAGTTGACTTAGCTGTCGGTGCAAAGATAAAGATTCTAGAAGCAATATATTCTGAAGATAGAAAGAAGCAGAATATATTGATACAGCTAAGGAGACTGGACAGAAGACTGAAGCAATCCTTAATTGATAATAATTGTATAGCTAATTTATAGGAGTATCAATTAGATAAGGATTGTATGTAGCTGTGTACTATATAAACACAGATAGGTTATCCCTAGAAGGGACGCGAACATTGAATATATTATTCTTGTAACCTAGTAGCTCTTTGTGATTCATTAACATCACTAAGAGGGAATTATTTAATATAATTCAGTGTGTTGATTTACAAACCTGTGTTCTTGATTGTTATTCTCATACATACTTGATTATATATTGTGTATTCGGCCTAACAGATACCGTTTAATCGGATTTGTCCTTTTAAGATTTCACAATTTAGAACAAATTATTGCGGAATAAAACTGAAACAATATTCAAGTTAAATAAAACTCTATTAAACTTGAAGGGTGTTACAATTCTGATCACTGATTACAAAGGTTCTTGATAAAACAAATCTAGAATAAATTCGACATGAATTTATCTATTTTTGTAATAAAAAGGATCGAATACTAAAAAGTAGTTCTATATAAAATCTAGGGATTATGATCCGCTAGAAAGTCAAAGCAGTACAAGAGATACAATTCTTATGAATTAAATGTTGAAGAACAATCAAGAATTAATACTCCTGAGGAAATTGAATGCTTTGCTGATGAAGAAGTACTGAAGACAAAGAAATGTAATGTTTTTGGTTGCTGTGTCTTTTTTGCTTCTGTGTATGTAAAATCTCCTTTATGAAAAGTCTTCTGCCTTGTATTTATATCAAATCATTTCACTTGAATCCCACGTGCAGGCCACTTCAACAGAATACAAATTGCCTTGGAAGACTTAGAGGAAAACAATGCAAATGGCCTTGGAAGACTCTCGGGAAGACAATGGTTGTACTAATTTAAATAAATTATTCTAATTTAAATAATTAACTAAATAAATTATGTATTAAATTAATTCTTTACAGAATTAATTTAATAAATAATATACTTGATAGTACTAATTATTTATAAGAGAATAAATAGAATTGGTTGACTTCTCAATTAATTTCTTTTTATTCTAATTTAAATAATTAACTAAATAAATTATGTATTAAATTAATTCTTTACAGAATTAATTTAATAAATAATTTACTCAATAGTATTAATTATTTATAAGAGAATAAATAGAATTAATTGACTTCTCAATAAATTCCAGAATCACTTAAAACTTAGATAAAGAATAAACATATTAGTATGTTGACACTCAATGCACGGTCTGGTTCATGAGTGACTAACGACAATGTCTGTTCTTTATCTGTTTGACTTTAAGTAGTGATTCACTTCCTTTTCATTCAAGAACTCCGTAATCAGTATCTTTTGCTGTCACAACTTGAAATCTCTGTCACTTTAATAAATCCACTGAGCTTGAATACTTCATTGAGGCTTGATCAATAAATTGAGCTTCTTTCAATGTAGAATCACTTCAAGTCTGTAGATGACTTTAATCTTCATTCTTTGACAAATATAATCTTCTGAGATTCCTGTGACATCTGATCTAATATTTACTTATTACATTCTTGTTTAAGTTGAGTAGAATCCTCGAATTACAAATAGGCTATTTCATATGCCTTTCAATCTCCCCCTATTTGTTTGTTAGAGAATAACAACCAAATACCAAGAGGATCACTCAACTAAAACCAAGAAAAAGATAGGACTCTTAAGCCTAAGTAAATAATAGAAAGTTCTGGATCAAATATGACATTTCCAGATTTCACCAGTAAAGATAAATGCGAGACAGGTGTTCCTCTAGACTGAACAAATGATAACATTTAACCTGTCTTGATTTATCTAAGCTCTATACATATAACATTTACAAAACAGAGCTAACTTACCTTTACTCCCCTGAAACTCCTCCTTTTCCTTTTATATCTTTTTCAGCTCCAGCTCCCTTTTACTAGCTTCTCCAAAATTCTCTAGAAACTTCTCCCCCTTAGTTGAGGAATTCTCTACAGATTTAACTTTATGAGTATCTGAAGCCAGTAGGAGTTGAGAAAGTTGATGGAGTTGATCTTGGAAGTAAATTTGTCTTCTAGATTTCCTTGAGCAGTCCCAGCTGATTGTTGACAGAGGTGGAAGAAGAAGACCGTTCAACCACTTGTGCTTGCAAAATTTCTTTATCAGCCTGGGTTTTGAATAGATGTTCCTGTAGATCAGCTATGTGAGCTAACTACATTGCAGTGTATGTGTTTGTGTGTGCACTCACTTGAATTTCTCTTGTAAGTGTATCACTCATCTCACGTGCATGTGTTTCACTCAGTTTTTGACTCTTATCACTCAACATTAGCTGTCTGTTTGCTCCTTTTTGATCAGTACCTGCATTGAAACTCACTTTAGCCTCTTCAAGAGAGGTCAGTGGTGGTGCAATGGGAGTTCGCAAATCCCGATCCTCAATCATGTCTATCAAATCACTTAGATTTGAAATCTGAATTGCTTCAGTGATAGACTGACCAAGTTGCCTTCCACTTTCTCTAGATAAATCTGTGAGTGGAAAATCCCTTAGGGAGCCAGAGATGTTCACTCTGGGAGGGGAGAAAATGATTCTATTTGATTTGACAAAGAATCAAATTTTCCCTCAGATGTCTATGAAGGCACTTCTACCGTGACAATGGTAGGCACTGTAACCAGTTGCAGGTGCTCTGCTTTCACTGTGTCCTGAGTTTCATCTAATGGAATTGTTTTCTCCCATTGTGAGTAATGAGAGTGTGCTTGACTCAGTACAAAGTGCCATGGCCCTATGGCGAATTTCAATAGATTCATCCTGTTGAGAGAATGTCTCTAGATACAGTTCATTGGCCATTTCAAAGTCCATATCCCATTGAGAGGATACAGATGGGCTGACAGATGCCTCAGTATATGTTGAATTTCTTTATAGGAGGCAGAGCTGTGGGATCACTCACTGTTTCAATCAAAATACTTCTTTATTTAACAGTTGATTTCTGTTCAGGCTGAGAGTTCAAGAAGGTTGTAGACTCATTGTTTGGCTCTAAGACCTGGGATAGAGATTGAGTATCTACATTCCCTTGGTCAACCCTAACAACCACTTGGGTTCAGCAACAGTAAAATAAGTGGATTGAGAGATAGAAAGTAATACCTGAATTGGATTTGGCACTGAATTTCCAGCTAAGTAAGAGATAGATCAGAAATAATATATACAATATATTTACACAAACCAACTAAGAGAAATAGAAAATAAATAATAATAAACTAAAATAATATAATATATATATAAAAAAACTATTTACAGGCAACTATTTACATGAAACTAACTATACAGAATAATATAGAGGTGCATAAAAATAATATAAACTTGCATAAATATTTAAACAACAATATTTACAATCTGAAACTAACTTAAATGATTCTTAAATAAATAAATTTTCAATAAAAATAAGTTTCTCCATTTTAAAAATATGAGAAAAGTATTTTTAAAGAAAAAAAATTATTCAGAATATTTAAATTATCAAGCTTTATACTCTAAACAAGAATTGGCAAAATATATCATTCAATATCAGCAAGAGAAAATGACTTTTTAAAAGAACAAACATGACAGAGATATTGTTAATCACTAAGACTGTTTAACATACCCAATTTACCAACTAACTTGATAAATGTGGATTCGTCAACAGATTTAGTGAATATATCTGCAGTCTGTTCTTCTGTGGGTACAAAGTGTAACTCCACAGTTCCATTCATGACATGCTCTATGATAAAATGATACCTAATATCAATGTGCTTCGTTCTCGAGTGTTGCACAGGGTTGTTGGAGATTGCTATGGCACTTGTATTATCACACAAAATAGGAATTTTGTCTAATGCAAAGCCATAGTCCTTTAATTGATTCCTAATCGATAATATCTGAGCACAACAACTTCCAACATCAATATATTCAGCTTCTGCTGTTGAATTGGAAACTGTTTGCTGTTTCTTGCTATACCAGGAAATCAACCTACCTCCTAGGAATTGACAACTCCCAGAGGTACTCTTTCTATCCACAACACTACCTGCATAATCAGAATCTGTATATCCAACAAGATTAAAACCAGAATCTTTAGGGTACCAGATACCTAGATTAGGTGTACCCTTAAGATATCTCAAGATTCTTTTCACAACAACGAGATGTACATCTCTAGGGTCCGCTTGGAACCTTGCACACAAGCATGTAGCATACATAATATCTGGTCTACTAGCAGTAAGATAGAGTAAGGAGCCAATCATACCTCTGTAGCTTTTAACATCTACCTTGATAGATTTGTCAGAAGCTCCAAGTTTGATGGCTGTTGAAGATGGAGTCCTTGCTGATGCTGAATCCTCCATGTGATACTTCTTGAGGAGTTCTTTAAGATACTTGGATTGACAAATAAATATACCATTTGACCTTTGACTTACTTGCAATCCAAGAAAGAACTTCAGCTCACCCATCATACTCATTTCAAACTTACTCTGCATAAGCTCAGCAAATCTCTTACAGAGATTATCATTAGTAGACCCAAATATGATGTCATCCACATAGACTTGGACTAATATCATATCACTTTTGTGTTTCTTTGAAAAAAGAGTTTTGTCTATGATACCTCTAACAAAACCATTTTCTAAAAGAAAACCAGAGAGAGTGTCATACCATTTTCTTGGGGCTTGTTTGAGACCATAGATAGCCTTGAAGAGAAAGTACACAAAGTCCAGCAGCTCCTGATTTTCAAAGCCAGGGGGCTGTTCCACATACACTTCTTCATCAAGCTCACCATTCAGGAATGCACTCTTAACATCCATTTGATAGACTTTAAAATTGGGGTAAGCAGCAAATGCTAAGAACATCCTGATGGCCTCAAGTCTAGCCACTGGTGCATAGGTTTCATCATAATCAATGCCTTCATCTTGAGAATACCCTTGTGCAACCAGTCTTGCCTTGTTCCTTGTAACAATGCCATCCTCATCTAGCTTGTTTATGTATACCCATCTTGTACCAACTACTTTCTTGTTCTTTGGCCTGGGTACCAGCTTCCAGACTTGCTGTTGTTCAAATTGATTGAGTTCATCTTGCATAGCAATCACCCAATCTGGATCAGTCAGTGCTTCCTCAGTTTTCTTTGGCTCCATTTTAGATAAAAATGCTGAATAATGACATTCATTCTGAGTTGCACTTCTAGTTTTAACTCCAACATCTGGATCACCAATGATCAGCTCAAAGGGATGAGCTCTATTCCATACAGTCTGTCTTGGAAGATTTGATCTTGATGATTCGCCTTGAATTTCACTTTGATGTTGTGAGTGACTAGTTGATCCTTCATTTGCTCCCCCTGAGTTATTGCTTGTTTGCCTTGATGATTCTTCTCCAGTGTTAGTGGTATCTCCATTGTTACCAATATTTCCACCATCACCACTATGATCATTATCATCATTGATATTATCATTACCAGCAATAACTTCAGGTGGGGCTTCATCATCTGAATCTGAGTCTGGCAAGTTATCAAACTTCATTTTCTCAGATGAATCTGCTGTTTGGATATTAGGGAATATAGTGTCATCAAAAGTAACATTGACACTTTCCTTTACCGTGTGACTCCCAACCAAGTAGACCCTGTAAGATCTTCTGGAATAACCAACAAAAATAGCTTCTTGTGCCTTTGCATCAAACTTGCCACGTTTCACATTGTCATCTATAAGCACAAAGCATTTTGCTCCAAATACATGAAAGTACTTGACAGTTGGTTTCTTGTTGTTCATGATCTCATACGGAGTCTTCATTAAGTCCTTGTTGATTAAAGTTCGATTCTGAGTATAACAAGCTGTATTCGCTGCTTCAGCCCAAAAGTACGTTGGAAGTTTGGACTCACTTAACATAGTCCTAGCAGCTTCAATCAAAGTACGATTCTTTCTTTCCACTACTCCATTTTGTTGAGGAGTTCTAGGGGCAGAGTACTGTCTTGTTATTCTTTTATCAGCACAAAAGTCATTTAGAATGGCATTCTTGAATTCAGTACCATTATCTGACCTTATGGCTCTAACAGGGAATCTAGAATCCAGCTCAATCAACTTTATATGGCCAATCACCAGGTATGGGGTCTCATCCTTGGAATGTAGGAATAAAACCCATGTATATTTTGAAAAGTCATCAACAATCACAAGTGCATATTGCTTCTTTGACAT
This sequence comes from Heracleum sosnowskyi, assembly GCA_030848705.1. Taxonomy (NCBI): domain Eukaryota; kingdom Viridiplantae; phylum Streptophyta; class Magnoliopsida; order Apiales; family Apiaceae; genus Heracleum; species Heracleum sosnowskyi. Next base: position 139,618,791 of record CM061235.1, on the reverse strand, counting down.
AGACATCACATTAACTGGACCAAACAAATCCATGTGCAGTAGCTGAAGTGGTTCAGTTATTGATGATGTGTCAGTGCCCTTGTGAGAAGCTTTCTTTGACTTTCCTTTCTGACATGCCTCAGACAGTCCTTCCTGTGTAAATTCCATCTGAGACAAACCTCTAACCAATTCCCTCTTGACTAAAGAGTTCATGGTTTTGAAGTTAAGGTGAGACATCTTCTTGTGCCATAGCCAACTATCATCTGATGAAGCTTTAGCATAAAAACAATTAACTTCATCCTTGAATCCCGAGTTCAGATCAGCTATGAACAAGTCACATTTCCTTACTCCTTGAAGAGCAGGCTTTCCATTCTTCTTGTGAAGGATCTGACACTTCTCTCTTTCAAAGTAAACAACATATCCTCTGTCACAGAAATGACTGATGTTGAGAAGATTGAATCTCAGACCTTCCACAAATGATACATCTTCAATGATAACATTTCCATACTTCAAACATCCATATCCTTTCGTAATACCCTTGCTGTTATCTCCAAAGGTAACTACTGGGCCAGCTTTCTCAACCAAATCTGATAGCAGGGCTCTATCTCCGGTCATATGCCTTGAACAACCACTGTCAAGAATCCACATAACACGGTTTACCTGTTTAACTCCCTGCAATACCAAATTGATTAGACCTTCTTCGGAGCCCAAACTTGATTGGGTCCGGCATACTTAAAGAACTGGCCTTTGTCAGGAAAAACAACATTTTTAACTACAACTACCTCAACCTCTTTTACAAAAGAACGTTTCCATTTATAACCAGCCTTAACACATTTCTGAGTAGGCTTAGGAATAAATGAATCCACTCTAGTCTGAGGAGGACTAGTAGTCTTTGCTTTAACATGCTTCTTATTATTAACATGTTGACGTGGAGCAGTCTTATCACTAGATACATGCTTACTATTAAAATAAGCATACATAACATTGAAAGCACAAGACATGCAATTAATCACACCATATGCTTTATGAGAAGAATTAACAGCAGGCATGTTATTTCTACAGTTGTTTTGATCCAACTTATGGATATCTGATTTAGTCTTTTTAGTTGAAGCAACTTTGACTGGAATATCAGATATACACTTTTTGGACTGTTCAACTTCCAAAGTAGTATCTTCTTCACGAATCTCCTCAGCAATGATTATAGAGTATTCATTCAGAGGATCTGCCTTGGACTCCTTACAGAAGGGTGTTTCAATACCCTTAAGCACATATGGAACACCCCTTCCTTCAGATCTGACTCTACAAGGGGAATTAATTCCAAGCAATCCAATGGCCTCATTATAATCATAACCTATACTGACATGATTACCAACAACTTGTTTATTAAGAATCTCTTTAGCCATCTTACAAGAGTTGTAATAGGCATTAGCTTTGGTTTTAAGCTCACTAATCTGATCTTTGAGAATGGTTTCCAGTTGTTGATACAATTTAACCCTTTTCTCAAGAACTGCTACATTATTAGTAAGTTCATCTTGATTGATATGCACTAGTTTTAATTCTTTTATTTCCTTTTCAAGATTTGTGTTTAAAAGAATTATTTTATCATTTTCAGTGCGTGCACAACTTAAAGTATCACCAAGATGACGAATCATTTCAGTATCAGTGAACTTTACCTTAGACATGTTGGGTGAAGAAAACATGGAATCAAAGAGTTTGTCTCCTATTGCCATGAGTGCAAGATTCCCAATCTCACCCGCTTCTTCATCACTGTCAGTGTCATCCCAACTCTTTCCTTCAGCAACATAAGCTTTCCCAATCTTATTCTTCTTGCTAGAATCAAATGAGTTCCTTGTCACTTGCTTTGGCTTTTTACATTCAGTAGCAAAGTGACCCAACTCATTGCAATTGTAGCATCTGATTGTGCTCCTTTCCATAGTTCCAGTTTTGTAACCACCCCTTGTGCCACTTGAAGAGGAAGATCCACCTCTCTGAAATCTGGGTCTGAACTTAAGATTGGGATTCCTCTTGAATCTAAACTTCCCAAACTTCCTGACTATCAAAGCCAAATCACCATCCTCCAGCTGATCAAGTTCTTCAAAAGAATAGAAGTCACCACCAGATTGATCAATGGATGTTAATCCATATTCAGCATCAATAACATTCATGTTAGAACTGGAAGGTTGAACAACCTTCACTTCCAGTTTCTGTGGGACTTCAGCAGCCAGTGCAGTAGAAGCACTAACAATCTTCCCAGTTCCATACAGCTCCCTTTGTTGAATCTGCTCCAGCTCATAGGTCTTCAGAACACCATACAATCTCTCCAAAGAAATCTCATTCATATCTCTTGCTTCTCTAATGGCAGATATTTTGTGCTCCAAATGAGGTGGGAGTGTAAGAAGGAACTTCTTGTTAATCTCCTTGTTGGTGTAGTGCTTCCCATTGAGATTCAGATCATTGATTAATTTGTTGTATCTCTCAAAAACCTGAGAGATACCTTCACCAGGGTTTGATCTGAAATGCTCATATTGTGAGTTGAGAATTTCCAGCATATTCTCCCTAACTTCCTCTGTCCCCTCATTGATTATCTATATGGTATCCCAAATGTGTTTGGCAGTATCACAATTTAGGACATGATTATGCATGATAGGATCAAGACAATCAATAAGGATCAACTGAAGACAGGAATCCAAGGTAACATCCTCTTTCTCATCAGGAGTGTACTCCTTGGGATTTTTAGGGTACATACTAGCAACCCTAGTAATAACATTATCCAATGTTATCTCTTCCTCAACAATCATAGGGACTTTGGGACCATTCTTCAGCACACCAATGTATTTAGGATTTGCAACCTTAAGAAATAAGAGCATTTTCTTCTTCCACATTGGATAATGCTCCTTGCTGAACATTGGGATTTTGACTGTACCCACTTTCTGTGTAGTAGACATCTTTTGAGATTTTTAGGAATAATAAAAAATCAGAGTTTAAGAAAAATCTCAAAACAATTGGATCTTTGATTTGTATATCAATCAAAAGGCTCTGATACCAATTGTTAGGTCCTGATATGTTTGTAGAAGGGGGGTTGAATACAAACGATACCGTTTAATCGAATTTGTCCTTTTAAGATTTAACAATTTAGAACAAATTATTGCGGAATAAAACTGAAACAATATTCAAGTTAAATAAAACTCTATTAAACTTGAAGGGTGTTACAATTCTGATCACTGATTACAAAGGTTCTTGATAAAACAAATCTAGAATAAATTCGACATGAATTTATCTATTTTTGTAATAAAAATGATCGAATACTAAAAAGTAGTTCGATATAAAATCTAGGGATTATGATCCGCTAGAAAGTCAAAGCAGTACAAGAGATACAATTCTTATGAATTAAATGTTGAAGAACAATCAAGAATTAATGCTCCTGAGGAAATTGAATGCTTTGCTGATGAAGAAGTACTGAAGACAAAGAAATGTAATGTTTTTGGTTGCTGTGTCTTTTTTGCTTCTGTGTATGTAAAATCTCCTTTATGAAAAGTCTTCTGCCTTGTATATATATCAAATCATTTCACTTGAATCCCACGTGCAGGCCACTTCAACAGAATACAAATTGCCTTGGAAGACTTAGAGGAAAACAATGCAAATGGCCTTGGAAGACTCTCGGGAAGACAATGGTTGTACTAAGAAGACAATGGTTTGGCCTAGGAAGACTTTCGGGAAGACTCATTTTTCTAAGTCTTCCTAGTTCAAACCTAAGTCTTCCTAGTTCATATTTATTCTAATTTAAATAATTAACTAAATAAATTATGTATTAAATTAATTCTTTACAGAATTAATTTAATAAATAATATACTTGATAGTACTAATTATTTATAAGAGAATAAATAGAATTAGTTGACTTCTCAATTAATTTCTTTTTATTCTAATTTAAATAATTAACTAAATAAATTATGTATTAAATTAATTCTTTACAGAATTAATTTAATAAATAATTTACTCAATAGTATTAATTATTTATAAGAGAATAAATAGAATTAATTGACTTCTCAATAAATTCCAGAATCACTTAAAACTTAGATAAAGAATAAACATATTAGTACGTTGACACTCAATGCACGGTCTGGTTCATGAGTGACTAACGACAATGTCTGTTCTTTATCTGTTTGACTTTAAGTAGTGATTCACTTCCTTTTCATTCAAGAACTCCGTAATCAGTATCTTTTGCTGTCACAACTTGAAATCTCCGTCACTTTAATAAATCCACTGAGCTTGAATACTTCATTGAGGCTTGATCAATAAATTGAGCTTCTTTCAATGTAGAATCACTTCAAGTCTGTAGATGACTTTAATCTTCATTCTTTGACAAATATAATCTTCTGAGATTCCTGTGACATCTGATATAATATTTACTTATTACATTCTTGTTTAAGTTGAGTAGAATCCTCGAATTACAAATAGGCTATTTCATATGCCTTTCAATTCTCTTCCACAAGTTTCAACTTCTCTTCAAGATAAATTCTCTTGTGATTTAGGTGAGTTATTACATCCAAGGATCGTCCACAAAACTCTTCTTCGAACCACTGGAAAAAATGGCATCCATTTCTTTCCTAAAATTTCACTTGTATTAAAAACTTAAAATAACATCAAACTAATAATTCAAATCTATGAGTAATTTACCTTTGGAGTAGCACAACTTAAGAATCGTCTTCCTGGATTTTTCAATGTCCATGAAGTACAAAGTCGAGCTCGTCTTTCACAAAAGCAATTTTTATGTTCTTCCTTTCTCATTGATTCAATAGATGAAGAGCTAGCAGTTTTACTTATGGGGTTCTGATATGTCATCTTAAGAACTTGAAATAGATGCAAGGAATTTGATTTCTATTGATTTATACTAAGAACATCTCAGTGATATATATATACACACACACACTACATTTGAGCCGTTGCAATTGTCCACATCAATGAGAGAGTAACGTTACATTCCATGTTGTCCAAGTCAATTAATCCACGTGTGTACTCCCGTTAGGTCAACATAGGAAGTTAATGTTGTTGTCATTACTTGTTACTAGAATGGTACACATGAGACGTCGATAACTAGAGTGAGTGATTTGATACTAGTCCCCCACTTCAGTGAGCACTTTGAGATTTAACCCTTTTATTTGCTAACTTAATTACAAAATGAGATTAGTTTAAGGCTCTGTTTGAGATTGCTGTTAAAAATTGTTGTGTTGTTAAAATAAGTACTGTTGTGAAAATCAGATAACTGTTTGGTAATATTTTTGATATATGCCTGTTTTTGTGTATATATAAAAAATTACTGTTTTTGGTGAGTTTTGATGTTGAAACTAGTAGCTGCTTCCCGCAAAAGCTGAAAAACAACTTTTTTCAAAAGCATGGGGACTGTTTTCAGCCAAAAACACTTTTCCGAAAAGCAACTTTTAAATTTTACCAAACAATTTTTTAACTGCTTTTCAGAAAAAAGTTGTTGTTGCTGTCTGCAACAACAATGCCAAACGGAGCCTAAATCTAAATACATGATCCGTTTAAAACATATAAAAAGCACTATCGTATTAAAAAACTTCACAAGATCATGTTGATATAATACATTATATTCTTATAAGTTTGTTATACAATATTATAAGTATGTCTTTTGCGTAAATGAATACATTAATTTTGGAATTTAAGATTAAAGAACATAACGAAATTTTTGTTGCAACTAAGAATTTTACGTGTGAAAGAATTACATTATTATATAAAATAGTCAAAATATAATTGTTTTTGTAAAATTAATTGTTAGATAAGTAAACATTCCATTCTCCTATCACAATATATATATATTAGTATATAAGGTTCCTCTTTTAGTGTCAAACTAGCTTTATAGCCCGTGCGAGGCACGTGCATGTTCTTGAATATTGCGTAAATTTCTTTAATTTCAACGTATTTTATGAGTTACAAATATATTGATATGAGATAATTATAATATAGATTAAAATATCATTTTAAAATTTAAGAGTATAATTATCATTTCGCATTGAATAAATTGACTCATTGAAATTTTTAGTTCATTGAAAAATTATTGCATTCTCCACCCCATCCTGAAATCTCCCCCCTTCTCTCATGCCCCCTCTGCTTTCTATTTTCGACATTACTCTTTGGAGACCCCTCACTTATCCTTCTTATCCCTCTTTTACTGTCTCTTTGAAATTTATTTTCTTTCTCTCCGTCTCCTCCACCTTTTCTTCTCAACTTTTGTTTAGGATCTGTATTTTGATCGCTCTCTCTCTCCCCTTTCATGCCCCCTCTAATGGTGGTTGCCTTCTATTTTAGGTGTCACTCTCTAGAGACCCCTATCTCATGTGATGATCATCAGGAAGACGTAATATATTACAACACATTTACTGAAATGCATGTTATGTTTCGTTTATTTAGGGTGCGTCATAATTGTTTACTTAAATGCATTCTTTGACTGTTTAGTTTGTGTTTATTTAGAGTGTGTATTATGTGTTTGATGGAATGCTTGAACCAAATTTGTAGGCTTTGTGCATGTAAATGCACTTGGAGTTGGTCTACTCATTAAAGTAAATATTTGTCATGGGTTGTTGTTTGAGCTGGCAGTGACAAATTGTTCTTTGTCGATATTGTCGAGTTTTTACTTTTTTTGGGGTTAATTTATATATGTTATTTGCCTCTCTCTCTCTCTCTCTCATGCCTCCTCCTACGGTGGTGGTTGTCTTCTATTTTCGGCGTCACTCTTTGGAGACCCCTCTCTTATCCTTCTTATCCCTCTTTTACTGTCTCTTTGGCTTTTTCTTTCCTTTTTCCTCGTCTCATCCATTTTTTTCTTCTCAACTTTTGTTTTGGATCTGTTTTTTGATCTCTCTCTCTTTCCCCCTTTCATGCCCCTCCTACGATGGTTGCCTTCTATTTTCGATGTCACTCTCTGGAGACCCCTCTCTTATCCTTCTTATCCCTCTTTTACTATCTCTTTGGTTGTACATTGAGCCAATTTGTTCACCGTTAAAAGATGATTATACCCTCAAAGTATAAAATGACTTTTCAACCCTTTACTCTATTTACTTCATATTAATATCTTCGTTATTAATATATTTTAATGTCTTTAATCATTAATAACTAATCTTCACTAACTATACTAATTATTTTGTAATCAATACTTGCATGATAATGAGTTAAATATAATTATAGATATTAATTATCTAATCATTTAAGTATTAGTAGATATATAAATATAATTATAAATTATAATATTTAATAATGATGGATTAATAAATATAGACATGTTAATGATGATTAATGAATTAGATGTAATTAATACATGCATTCATTATGAAATTATTATTATATAATAAACAAGGGTATTTTAGTAATTTTAGACTGAATAAATTGTCTCAAACAACCTTCCGATAAATCAAATATACGATAGTTAATATTGACATCAATATTTGTTGTGAAGTTAACGATCCCGTAATTTGTTCAAGTGTTATGCTTATATACATAAAAATTTGATATTCGTAATCTCTATTTGAATTTAAGTTCATTTAACTATAAATGTAATAATTTAAATATAATAGCAGACATGTTGAATGCAATAATTGTACAGTTGTGGATATATTTTATTTTAGAAAACTATAACTTATACCTCTCAAGAAGCCGCTAAACTGATTTGTGATAAGTTACTTGTTTCACCTTACAATTACCACTTGGCAAAAAATATTTAACATTTAATACGTTTAAATATTTTATCATAGATATTCAAAAAATATAAACCGATATTAGTTTATATTTGATTTTGTCGTACGATGACAACTTCAACTTTCTTATAAAAACAAATTAACACAAACTTTTTTATTAGTATACAAAGAGAAAACTCTTTTGCAATTTTCGGGTTCAACACTTTATATACTAATAGTGTATTTTTCTGAAAATGATCAATGTATAAAATTCATTTATTGAAGACGCGATTTATGATATATAGTATCATAATAAAACTACAGTTTCAATTTATATTAGTAAGTAAGATATCAAAAATGCGTATATAATTATAAGTTGTTAATATCTTATAATGAAGCAGTAATAAAAGTTAAATAATGAATAAAATTCGTTTTACGCTTATTACATATAAGGATATAATTGGAAATGTATAAATATGTTGATAGTTTTAAATTTTCAAATAAATATTAAAAAAGAAAATAATAAGTGATAGTGACTATAAATGTCAACATTTGTCACACTATCACCGGTCATGATTCAGTTCTCATTAAAAATAATTTTTTTTATCATAAATATACAATTGGTCGGGTAATTTAGTAATTTGATATCATCAATAAAATTCATTTTACGCTTATTACATATAAGGATATAATTGGAAAGGTGTAAATATGTCGATAGTTTTAAATTTTAAAATAAATATTAAAAGAGAAAATAATAAGTGGTGGTGACTATAAATATCAACATTTGTCACACTATCACCGGTAATGGTTTAGTTCACATTAAAAACAATTTTTTTATCATCAATATACAATTGATGGGGTAATTTAGTAATTTGATTTCATCAATATAATATTGAAAGGGTAATTTAATAATTTAATATATATTGATAGTATATAGAATTTGTAATCTAATAGTCTATATAATCTGAGAAAATATATACTTATTGCAAATAAACATGATTTAATATATAAAAATATTAATATAAATCTTTTTCTATGAACCAATTTCATTTTATAACATTTTGTATATCTATTTTGCATGAGTTTTTCTCTAATATGGTCAAATATATGATTTTAAGGCAATTATGAAAATAGTTTTTTTTTATCATCAATATAAAATTGGTGCGGTAATTTAGTAATTTGATTTCATAAATATAATATTAAAAGGGTAATTTAGTAATTTAATATATATTGATTGTATATAGAATTTGTAATCTAATAGTATATATAACTAGGTTACTAAGCCGCGCTTCGCAGCGGCATTATAATATATTTGTTAAGAAAAAAAATATTAGAATAAAAATTGTGAAATTAATATCTACAAAATTATTTAAATTATCAAATAAAATAAATTCTATAAAATTTGTATTTGGGTAGGTAATATTATAAAGTATTTACATATTCCTTTTGTTTATATAGTTTGATTTTTTATTTTTTCTTGGACCGATACCATTGCCATATATATATAAAAGGAAATTTATATTGATAAACAAATACTAAATTACTAAATTTATAAAATACTAAATTTATCTTGATTTATATTTCTGGGTAGATGTGAAAATTATTATATAGGGTCCATCATCCTCCTTGTATAAATTTGTATCAACCATCTCGACCAACTTTTCCCACACTTATATAATAGTATTACTTATATATTACTCTAATATATTACTGCATCAAAAACCTGAGAGTATGTTGGTGTCATTAATATGTGCATCAATCATATCCGGACATATGAACTGAAATCCATGCAGTGATATGTTGACGATGCCTTCTTCCAATCTCTTAGGCAACGTTATGCGTATGAAGAGCAATTTAGACCCATGTGATAGTGGTCTATATTTCCCTGTACTTGAAACAACTTTCAAATTTTTGATGTTGTACACGGAGCCTTCCTCTAAAAGATTTTTGAACGAAGATACCAGAATCTTCGGGATCGTAACATGGATCAAATTTTCGTGTCATACAACATATCTTAGCAAAGTTAATAACATCATACAATTTGACAAATTAATAAGTTATAAGTATATTGATTTATTAACCTTTTCATCGATCAAAATCACGTCAAGACTGATCAGTTCTTCAGTATTTGGATTGACAGATTCTCACATTCTACACACTCGTACTCTTATCATCCAGGTATAGCTGTTGTCGTTCAAAGCATCCAACATGGTGTAGGCCATAGTTGTAATGATTGTAAATATGGTTGTAAAAATTTGAAGCTATGTAAAAAAAGTTTCAATGTAGATTTTTTGTTATGAATGACCTTTAATTTATAGGTGTTTGTAAGGTGAATAATATGGAAATCCGTTATGTTTAAAATTCAAGAAGTATTATAAAAGAAAAGTTTTATAAAGTTTGAAAATAGTAAAAGAAAGTTTTATCAAGTTTGAAAATAATAAAAGAAGGTTTTTATCAAGTTTGAAACTAATAAAAGAAAGTTCTATCAAGATTGAAAATAATAAAAGAGAAAATTACAATTATTAACATAAGATCCTAAAAATTCAAAAATAATAAAAAAGTTGTAATTTTCTAAATAAAAAAAAGTTCTATCAAGTTTGAAAATAATAAAAGAAAGTTATATCAAGATTGAAAATAATAAAAAAGAAAATTGCAATTATTAACATAAGAGCCTACAAATTCGAAAATAATAAGGAAGTTATAATTTTCTAAATCAAAGAAAGTTTTATCAAGTCCTACAAATTCAAAAATAATAAAGAAGTTGTAATTTTTTAAATCAAAGAAAGTTCTATGAAGTTTGAAAATAATAAAAGAAAATTCTATCAAGCCTACAAATTCGAAAATAATAAGGAAGTTGTAATTTTCTAAATCAAAGAAAGTTCTATCAAGTTTGAAAATAATAAAAGAAAGTTCTATCAAGCCTACAAATTCGAAAATAATAAGGAAGTTGTAATTTTCTAAATTAAAGAAAGTTTTATCAAGTCCTACAAATTCGAAAATAGTAAGGAAGTTGTAATTTTCTAAATCAAAGAAAGTTCTATCAAGTCCTACAAATTCAAAAATAATAAGAAAGTTGTAATTTTCTAAATCAAAGAAAGTTCTATCAAGTTTGAAAATAATAAAAGAAAGTTCTATCAAGCCTACAAATTCGAAAATAATAAGGAAGTTGTAATTTTTTAAATCAAAGAAAGTTCTATCAAGTCCTACAAATTCAAAAATAATAAGGAAGTTGTAATTTTCTAAATCAAAAAAAGTTCTATCAACTTTGAAAATAATAAAAGAAAGTTATCTCAAGTTTGAAAATAATAAAGTGTAATTTTCAATTTCCTTCCTACAAAATCGAAAATAATAAAGGAAGTTGTAATTATTAAAATTAAAAATTGTGAAAAATTGAGAAAATTAGAAAAATAGAACGGAGCGATTCTAGAGGCGCCACCTCACCGCCCCCGTCTTCTCCTTTATATAAGTATACTAGGTTACTAAGCCGCGCTTCGCAGCGGCATTAGAATATATTTGTTAAGAAAAATAATATTATAATAAAAATTGTGAAATAATTATCTACAAAATTATTTAAATTATCAAATAAAATATATTTTATAAAATTTGCATTTGGGTAGGTAATATTATAAAGTATTTACATATTACTTTTGTTTATATAGTTTGATTTTTTTTATTTTCTTGGACCGATACCATTGCCATATATATAAAAGGAAATTTATATTAATAAAAAATACTAATTATTTGTAATAATAAAAATTTAAATACTTAAATATAATTTTTTTAGTCATTTCATCTTTAATATGAAGATTTATTATTTATGTTAAAAGAATATGTTTAAACCCAAAATTTTGGATTTTGAAATAAATTTTTTGGGGCTTAAAGTAATTTTTTTGTTTGTGTAATAACTTAGAAAATGATTTAAAGTTAAAAAAACAGTTTAAAATCAGAAGTTGGTAGGAGTTACTTTTTTGAATGACTTATTTTATTTTAATATTTTTATTTGATAAAAGTTAATATCATCATTCAAATGTATTATTTATCAAATTTAATTTGATTGTTACAATTTTAATAATTCATAAGTTTATCATAATACAAAATTACCCAAACAGATATATTAACTTAAAATTTTACTTTTTACTAATAACTTTAAGTAACTTTAAATCATAAGCAATAATTTTAAATTTAGCCAAAAAGACTCATAATTATATAAAAAAATTTGATCGTTTCAAAAAATTATACAAAATAAAAATAAACATTAACATTAACATGTTTTGATTATATAAACATTAACATTTTTTGTTTTTTTTTTGTGTATAAACCTCGAACCATGACTTATCACAAGCCTTCAGTTGATAAAAGATCACGCTCGTAAAAGCATACCACCTTGTACTCGTAGCTGGCCGCATAACCCCTCTCTGGAACCGAAGCCAAGGCCAAAGTTCAACCTTCACCACGTTGGAATCTTGGATTTCCTGATGTACCGGTGATCTGGGAGGCGTATGTACTCTCTTGTAATTGGAATGCATATACAAGTTCCACCATCATTATGCAATAAGCAAATTAATCCATTAACTGAACCGCATAAAGGCCAGATAAATCTATAAATCTCTCTCTCAGGATGACACATAAGGGTGTATCCAGATTTGTATAAAATTTACTATTTTTTGCGATAGAAAAACTAATTGTATGTGCATATAAGAGTAAATAAATGGTTAAAAAATTAATTTAAGATTTAAATCAATAATATCAATGGAACAAATATTTGTATAATATCTAATGATATTTGTTCAATCGAGATAAGATAAATTTATATATGTGCAATTTCTAAATCTATATATTATAAAAAAAATTAATAAAGATAATTACTTTTAAATTTTTTAATCTGAGTAGATGTGACAATTATTATATAGGGTCCATCATCCTCCATGTATAAATTTGTATCAACCATCTCGGCCAACTTTTCCCACAAAATTATGGTACTTGTGATGGAGCTGTTTAAGGAAACAATTAAAACAAATAAATTGGGGTAACCAAAGAAGTAATATAAAATTACAAGAACAATAAAAATCATATAACAATTATATTAAAATTAATATAATGCATAACTTACTAATTTGTGACAATTTTGAGATCTCTTTTTTCCAACCGCCTTTGACAACTTCAATGCCACCCAAGTAGGTCAAGCAGCCCACAACATCTAAATGAACATAAAAAGGATAATATTAGAACATGATAGTTTGAATTATAACTTATATAATAGTATTAATTATATATTAATCTAATATATTACTGCATCAAAAACCTGAGAGTATGTTAGTGTCATTAATACGTGCATCAATCATATTCGGACATATGAACTGAAATCCATGCAGTGATATATTGACGGTGCCTTCTTCCAATCTGTTAGGCGACATTATGCGTATGAAGAGCAATTTAGACCCACGTGATAGTGTAAAATTTCCCTGTACTTGAAACAACTTTCAGATTTTTGATGTTGTGCATGGAGCCTTCTTCTAAAAGATTTTTAAATCGAGAGACCAGAATCTTCGGGATCGTAGCATTGATCAAATTTTCCTGTCATACAACATATCTTAGAAAAGTTAATAACATCTTACAATTTGACAAACTAATAAGTTATAAGTATATATATTGATTTATTAACCTTTTCATCGATCAAAATCATGTCAAGGCTGATCAGTTCTTCAGTATTTGGATTGACAGATTCCCACATTCTACACACTCGTACTCTTATGATCCAGGTATAGTCGTTGTCGTTCAAAGCATCCAACATGGTGTAGGCCATAGTTGTATTGATTGTAAATATGGTTGTAAAAATTTGAAGCTATGAAAAAAAGTTTCGGTGTAGATTTTTTTTGTTATGAATGGTCTTTAATTTATAGGTGTTTGTAAGGTGAATAACATGGAAATCCATTCTATTTAAAAGTCAAGAAGTATTATAAAAGAAAAGTTCTATCAAGTTTGAATATAATAAAAGAAAGTTATATCAAGTTTGAAAATAATAAAAGTGTAAATTACAATTATTAACATAAGATCCTACAAATCCGAAAATAATAAAGAAGTTGTAATTTTCTAAATCAAAGAAAGTTCTATCAATAAATATAATTTAAACAAATATAAATATATTTTCAACGTGAAAACTCATAAATTCCTTTTTTTTTGATGCATTGAGTAAAATGAAAATAGGAAACAGTAAATGTAATGTCACGTGCGAAAACAAATGTCTTACTATTTTTAAAGCTCATCAACGTGACACACCAATGCGTACAGAACTTTTGTGACCAATCCATACAATCTGACATGTACTCACGTACAATCTCTCCAATCACACAGCCTCACAATATGCATCAATTTGGTAGGTTTTAGAAAGTTCTATGAAGTTCGAAAATAATAAAAGAAAAAATTACAATTATTAACATAAGATTCTACAAATTCGAAAATAATAAGGAAATTGTAATTTTCTAAATCAAAGAAAGTTTTATCAAGTTTGAAAATAATAAAAGAGAACCAAAATAATAAGGAAGTTCTATAAATTCAAAATTAATAAGGAAGTTGTAATTTTGTAAATGAAAGAAAATTCTATCAAGTTTGAAAATAATAAAATAAAGTTCTATCAAGTTTGAAAATAATAAAAGAAAGTTCTATCAAGTATAAAAATAATAAAAGGGAACGAAAATAATAAGGAAGTTGTAATTTTCTAAATCAAAGAAAGTTCTATCAAGTTTGAAAATAATAAAAGAAAGTTCTATCAAGTTTGAAAATAATAAAAGAAATTTCTATCAAGTTTAAAAATAATAAAAGGGAACGAAAATAATAAGGAAGTTATAATTTTCTAAATCAAAGAAAGTTCTATCAAGTTTGAAAATAATAAAAGAAAGATCTATCAAGTTTGAAAATAATAAAAAAGAAAATTGAAATTATTAACATGAGAGCCTACAAATTCGAAAAAAAAATAAAGGAGTGTTAATTTTCTAAATGAAATAAAGAAAGTTCTATATTTTCAATTTTCTTCTTACAAAATTGAAAATATTTAAGGAAGTTGTAATTATTAATATTAAAAAATTGTGAAAATTTGAGAAAATTAGAAAAATAGAACGGAGCGATTCTAGAGCGCCACATCACCGCCCCCGTCTTCTCCTTTATATAAGTATATTGATTGATGATTTGAGCAAATATATACTTATTGCAAATAAACATGATTTACAATATAAAAATATTAATATAATTCTTTTTCTAATGGACCAATTTCAATTTATAACATTTTGTATATCTATTTTGCATGAGTTTTTCTCTAATATAGTCAAATATATGATTTTAAGGCACTTGTGAAAATAGATTATCTACCTTACCAAGTAGATTACAAGAAGAGACCAAAATAGAATATAACATATTGAGTATTTGCACATATTAATAAAGAGTTTTATGATATAACCAAAATTGATGTGTAGCATAGTGGTTAGAAGTGTCCTCTTTATAATTTAATTTTTTTATCATTAATATAATAAGTAGGAGTAATTTGGTAATTTCACACCGATTAAATTGTCTCAAGCAACCCCTAGTTGCTCTATTATATATATAATAATAATAATATAATAGATAGATAGATAATAGATAATAGATAATAGATAATAGATAGATAAATAGATTCAATCGAAACAAATATATCCGAAATTCACATGTTTTACAATTGGCGCTCTAAAAAAAACTATACAACATTACTTTCAACTCAATTATAAGGTTTTAGTAAGTCTACATCAATATATATATATAAAGGAGGATACGCGGGAGGTGATGTGGCGCCCCTAAGATTGTCTCAATCTATTTTTCTAATTTTCTAGAATTTTTGAATTTTAGATACTAATAAATCAAAAAATATCCTTTTAACATATTAGAAGTAGAATAGGTGTTCGAATTTATGAAGGAGAAGAGTTGGAAGTTATAGCGAAGACATATAACTAAAAGTTCTATTTGAAGTAGAATAGGTGTTTTCAATTTATAGAGGAGAAAGGTTCGGATATAAAAAAATACTTGCAATTAAAAGTTCTATTGGTGAAGTTATATATTTGTTTTTTCAACGAAAGAGTGGCTCATTAGAAAAATTAATATATAAGACAAGTAATTATATATTCAATATATTTAATTAGAGATTTTGATATTGAAAAGGAAATCGTGTTTCACGGGAGGACGACTTATTAGCGAGGATCGAGTAATTTTCGTAATTTAATTGATAGAATTTTTTTAAAAAATTATTACACCGCCGCGAAGCGCGGCTTTTTCAACTAGTTTGTTGTAATTATCTAAACTGTCGGTCTAAATTAAAAAAATAAAGAAGTAACAAATTAATTATTAAATTAATTTTCTGTTTTAATATTAATATTATATCATCATTATTAATTTTCTCAAATATTAGCAAAAACAATTCTACGATTTGTTTCATAATATATAAATTAGTTGATATAAAACATAATTGATTAGAATAATGAATATAAACATTTGAAGCTAGTTTACGGTAAAAACTGAGTAAGGGTGCGGCAGGCCTCCCCTATTCATCGTCGTTGAGGAGATGGAGGGAGAAAGAGAGCAGCTATACCAACAACTCCACAAACTATCACCCTTAATTAAATCCCAAACCCAACTTGAAGAATTGGTTACAGCCCTTTGGACTAGTCGCAAAACGGGCCTCTCCGCTGCCCAGAAATCACACTTCCAGTCTCTTCTCAATCTCGCTGGACTCAACCCAGTAAGCACAACTTCAATATAACTCTCTCTCTCTCTCTCTCTCTCTCTCTCTCTCTCTCTCATTTTTTATGTAATTAATTTAGCTATTACAAGTACTTGTGAAATATATAATGTTTACCGTAAATTAGTAAATACATCATGATACAGTAACAATAATGTGTGTGATTTTACTACATTTTGTTGAATGCTCTCCTTAGTTTCAATGGATGTCAATTTTGTTGTTGTTGTTTGACTGTTAAAATGATACATTATTTTTATGTCACTTGATCAATTCATTAGCCTTGATCCAAACCAAATTCCTATGTTATTTAAAAGTGGGAGGGTATAGTTTATGGTCACATGAAGTTTATCCTACTTTATATAAACATTAAAGATGATTCAAAATGTAGATGACATGGCTAAACACCTATTCGAAATGTAGATGACGTATGGCTAAACACCTATTTGTATTACAGTTTGTATCGATCTTTCATTTAATATTGTTTCTTTTGACCCATCACTAGTTACAAGAAGGTGTTTATTTTGAAATTCTTGGGTTTTATTGTCAACTTTTAACGAAGCTGTATTATTTTATGACAATAGGTTTTGGCATGCCTCCGGTCACTTATCAGAACATGCGCGCAGGAGAACTTTTCTGTTAATGATATCTTAAAGCTGT
Organism: Heracleum sosnowskyi; assembly: GCA_030848705.1. Lineage (NCBI taxonomy): Eukaryota > Viridiplantae > Streptophyta > Magnoliopsida > Apiales > Apiaceae > Heracleum > Heracleum sosnowskyi. The sequence goes on along the minus strand of CM061235.1, from coordinate 139,601,712 downwards.
TTCCACCTGATCTGCCACTTGAGTTGCAAAGGTCCCTTGTTGAAATATTTCAGAGATGTCAAAACCAATGGAAGGAGGATATATCAGTAACACAGGTAAGCCTTTTAATTATTTTGAAACGCGAGAGTTGAAACCATTAGCACTTTGTCGAGTATCTTATACAAACATGTGCTAATGAAAATTATTTGCAATTTGCATGACTGGAACTTTTTTGTTTTGAGCATGTAAAATCAAATTTGTGTGTTAACCACAATAGGAAAAAGAGAACAACGTTTTACATGTATAAATGTGGATACTACATGCTTACTGACAGTTGGGTCGATGTCAAGACTACACCCATATCTCCAAGGAGCAGAGAGAAATTAGAGTCACCTATGAATTAAATACCGATTTTTTCCATTACAAAATTTGATATCACTCGCCCAAAAAATCTTAGCATAACAATACAGTGACAGATTAAGCATGAAGTACCATGACTAATACTATATTGCAGCTTAATGGAGTAGTATTCCTTGCATTTTGTGTTCACGCAGATCTAAATTACTGGAATTGTTATTAGAGGGCAACTAATTCCACTATTTGGTTCAACAAAAAAATAACAATAGTAATTCTAGTATTCTACTATTAAGTTGTTGCTTCACTTGTTAATAACTTGTTTTGTCATTCATGCAAAAAGTTTGGAAAACATTATAACTCACGTGTATATTTATTTAACTATGCACTAGTATCCGGTTTTTGAAATTCTTACGTGCTTTAAATAAATCGAGGTTGTTGCCTTTCCATGCTTGCTAGTTAGATAATTTTAAACAAGCAGATCAGTTGTTTCTTTGGCTAATTAATTTTAAGAAAGCAGAACAATTTTTTCCCCTAATTCTAGTTATACATTCCTTAATTGTTTATCTATTTACTTGATATTTGCATGTGCAACTTTGTCAGACTCAATCGCCTAGAACCAAATTTCCTCCCCACACCAAAGCTGGCATGCCACAGCCTTTCACTAGTTTTCCCACTTCAGTTGCTGCCTCTCCGAGGCCTCTTGAACTTCTCGCTGTTCACAATAGTTGCAACAATATCGGGGCTTCTATTCCAAGTACAACTGATATCAATCTGTGGCCTTTGGCTTCCATGCCTCTTGAACGAGGTGTTAATACTGATAATCTGGTATGTAGTAGCACAATTGCAATAATTTTCATCTTCTTGAACGTAGTTTGTTGTACCCTATTTTCTGCTTTGTGTTTTTTTATTTTATCGTAATTAGGTTTGTGTAATGCCTTTCAATGTCTTTTGAACTGTAGTAGTTTCTGGCTATTTCACATGAACTTTTTAGCATGGTGTACCTGAGTGCACCTTATTTTTCCTGCCTATTCATTTTTGTTTGTGCTGCAGTCAATTAGCATATATTAAGACTGAATAGTAAACTTTTATGCTCAAATTCCTTATGTTAGTGGTGCGAGTACTTTTACACAAAACAAATAGTTCAAGTGCATGGCTTGTCGTAGTCGTACATCATTGCTTAAATATTAGAGCTTTTGGTTCATGCACCATTCCACCAAAGTTCAAAATCTTAAATATTAGGGAGAAAAATATGTATGATGTTGCTGGAGATTTACCTCACTCCACTCTCACAACTAATACACAGAACTGACTGAATGATAATAAGCAGAATGGATAATAATATTAACTGAAATTGTTTACAACTGAAGATAGATTAGCTCGCCACTATTCGAGATGTGGCCTCTCCCAACTGAACACAATACCATTCACTAATAGCATACCCTAGCTGCTCACCCCCCAATTCCCTTTTACCATATCACACTTCTCCATACAAAGACTCTTTTGCCCCTACCCTATACTTCAACAATTAAATGCCTTAAACGTCTTGGGCTTCTCCATGTTGGGCCTTCTTTCCTTTGGGCCTCCTTGCATACGTGAATTTAACAGGTGGCCTGTTTGAGTTCATAGCATTACCCGCGGCCCAAACTGTCACCTTGTCCTCAAGGTGAAAAGATGGAAATAGCTGCTCCAAAGAAGAATAGTGTTCCCAAGTGGCTTCATAAGCAGGCAGCCCCTCCCACTGAATTAGGACTTCGATGTCCTTAGAGGAATTGGATGGATCTTGTCGCACTCCTAGGACTTTTTCAGGGAACCCTTCCCATACCATGGCAGGACTGATGGTAGGTGGTAAGACCGGTGAGGCTGGAATAGTGCCCATGGCTTTCTTTAATTGTGACACGTGAAACACGGGGTGGATTTGTGACGTTGCTGGTAATTGGAGCTTGTAAGCTACCGTCCCAATTCGCTGAATGATTCGGAAGGGCCCATAGTATCGGGCTGCCAATTTTGCACACACTCGCTTGGTTACGGACTGTTGCCTGTATGGTTGCAGTTTTAAATACACGAAATCATCAACTTGGAATTCAACCTCACGTCGGGACGCATCCTCCTGTAACTTCATTCTCTGTTGGGATTTCAAAAGTTGAACCTTTAATTCATCCAGGATTGCGTCCCTTTCTAAGAGCTGGTCTTCAAGAGAAGACACCCCCGTGCTCCCCGGAACGAACTTGATCAGGGGTGGTGGATCCCTGCCATACAAAGCCTTGAAAGGAGTGAATCCCGTAGACACATGGTAAGAAGTGTTATACCAAAACTCTGCCCAGGGCAACCATGAGGCCCATGTTCGTGCCTTACCACCAATGAAGCATCGCAGATAAGTCTCAATGCACTTGTTCACGACTTCCGTTTGCCCGTCCGACTGAGGATGATAGGCCGTACTGTGATTAAGAGTGGTCCCTTGCAGTTTGAAGAGTTCCTTCCAGAAAAGACTTAGGAAGATTTTGTCTCTATCGGAGACAATAGTCGTGGGGAATCCGTGCAGCCTGACGATCTCTTTGACAAATATTTTGGCTACTCCTTGAGCTGTAAATGGATGTGAGAGAGCTATAAAGTGGGCATATTTGGTAAGACGGTCCACCACAACTAACACCGAATTCACTCCATTGGATCTCGGAAGCCCTTCGACAAAATCCATAGAAATTTCGTCCCAAACTGTTGTCGGGATTGGCAGGGGGTTGAGTAGCCCTGCTGGCTTGAGAGAGGAAGCCTTCGCTTGTTGACACACTGAACACTCTTGCACGTGTTGAGCCACTGTCTTTCTCATTCCTGACCAAAACCAACTGGATGCAATGCGTTGATAAGTCTTCAATTCGCCCGAATGGCCGCCTAAAGGCGAGTTGTGGTAGGTATGTAGCAGTTGGGGAATAAGGCTACATTTTGGAGGTAGCACTATTCGCCCTTTGTACCGCAAAACTCCTTGCTCCATGTAGTATCCCTTAGGTACAGAATTTCCTGCCTCCAAATCATCTCGTACTTGTTTAATGAATGGGTCTCCCTGTACTGCTGCTTGGATGTTTGCCCAGTGAATTCCTCCCGATGTCATGATTGTACTGAGTTCCCCCAGTTGGGCAGGTTGTCGCGAGAGGGCATCTGCCACCCGATTGGAAGCCCCTGGTTTGTATTGTATCTCAAAGTCGAACCCCATCAGTTTACTTACCCAATTTTGATACTCCGGCCCTACCTCTCGCTGCTCCATCAAATATTTAAGGCTTTGTTGATCAGTACGCACAATGAATCGTCTCCCCAACAGGTAATGCTTCCATTTAAGGACTGCTAGTACTATGGCCATGAGTTCCTTTTCGTAGATGGATTTGAGACGGGCCCGTGGGCCGAGTACTTTGCTGAAATAGGCAATAGGGTGATGTTCTTGAAGTAAAACTGCTCCCACACCAAAACCCGACGCATCCGTTTCCACTAGGAACCCTTTCTTAAAATCTGGCATTGCAAGAATGGGGGCTTGTGCCAGGGCCTGCTTCAAAGAATTAAATGCCTCTGTTGCTTCCTCTGTCCACCCATATTGGTCTTTCTTCATTTGGTCGGTTAGAGGTCGTGCCAGGGTTGCGTATCCGGAGATAAACTTACGATAATACCCGGACAAGCCCAAAAAAGAACGCAGCTCCTTGAGATTTCTGGGCAATGGCCATTGTAGTATAGATTTCACCTTACTCTCATCCATTGCCACTCCTTGGGCAGAAACCACATGCCCTAGGTACGCTAGCTGTGTTTTCCCAAATTCGCACTTACGGCGATTAGCATAAAGAGTATTTTCCTGCAAGGTTTGTAAGACGGTTGCGAGGTGTTGTTGATGTTGCCGGGCATCCGGGCTGTAGACCAAGATGTCGTCAAAAAAAACTAGGACGAACCGACGAAGGAATGGTTTAAACACAGTATTCATGAGTGCTTGGAACGTCGCTGGGGCATTCATTAATCCGAAGGGCATTACTAGGAACTCGTAGTGCCCTTCATGAGTCCGGAAAGCAGTTTTTGAGATGTCCCCGGCCCTTACGCGAATCTGGTGATAACCCGATTTTAGGTCGAGTTTAGAGAATACCGAAGCTCCATGTAGCTCATCTAGGAGTTCGTCAATGATGGGTATTGGGAACTTATCCGCTACTGTCGCCTTGTTTAAGGCACGGTAATCAACACAGAATCGCCATGATCCGTCTCTTTTCTTTACTAGGATTACTGGACTTGAAAAAGGGCTGTGAGAAGGCCGAATAATCCCTGCCTTCAGCATATCTTGTATTAATGACTCTATCTCATTCTTTTGGGCTTGGGAATAACGATAAGGACGAACACTTATAGGATTCGTTCCCTCCTTAAGAGTAATATTATGTTCATGTCCCCGGTTGGGAGGCAACCCTTGTGGCATGTTGAACACTGCCTCATACTTTTTCAGTGTGGGGTGAAGAAAGGCCGGGACGGTATCCTCTACTTCCTCGTCCCTTTCCTGTGAAGCTGTTGCCGACAGCGCATTGCACTCGATCAAATACCCCTGGCCTTCTTTCTTTAACGTCCGTAACATTGCCTTCAATGATATTAGAGACCTTCCTAGACCGGGGTCCCCTTTTAACGTCACATTAGTCCCTCCAACAGCAAATTTAAGCGTTTGTGTCTTCCAGTTTGTTGAAACCGTCCCCAATTTCTCCAGCCATTGAACTCCAAGGATCACATCCGAATTACCCAACTGTAAAGGGAGAAAATCTTCCACCACGGTGATTGTAGGCAGCTGTAAAACCACTGCTTTGCATTCGCCTTCTCCGTCTATCGTCTCCCCATTCCCTAAAGAAACACCAAACCCTCCATTTTTAACCACTGGTAAACCCAACTTTTGCACCGTTGATGACGAAATGAAGTTGTGGGTCGCCCCCGGGTCGATCATGACCACAACCTGCGTACCCACTATCTCCCCTACCAACTTGAGTGTTTTTGGGTTCGATATGCCAACTACAGAGTTTAAGGATATCTCCGATTGCACTGCTTCCCTTGCTTCCTCTACACACTCTGCACACCCAAATTCCCCTTCAGTTCCCCCTTCTGTCTCCCCCTCTCCTGTTTCCCCTTGCATCAATATGACACTGAGCTCCCTTTTTTTACACCTATGGCCCACTGACCATTTTTCATCACACCTGAAACACTCCCCTTTTTCCCTTTTTGACTGCAATTCCTTTTCATTCAGTCTTTTAAACTCCCCTACCGGTTTGGCCACTGGCATACTCCCAACAGAACGCACCGTAGGACTAGATAGAGATGACGATGAATGAGAGTAAACTGAACGACTACCAGAGCTTGGAAAACTCGACTGTGATTTAGGAGAAGGCGGATAGGAAGTACCTGAATACGGTGGAATGGCACTTAACGCACCGACCCTGCGACCCGAGTATGTCCTTAGCTTCTCTTCCACCTTAACTGCCAATTCCATGGCATGGTCTAGGTTCATTGGCCCCAACACTCGTACTCCTGCCTTCACCTCATCCTTCAAGCCATTTATAAACTGAGCCAAAGCAATTTCTTCGGGCACTCCCGAAAGAGGTGCCATCAATTCAATAAAACGCCTTCTATACTCTACCACTCCGGTTGATTGTTGGTGGTGCAACCATTGTTCTTGCAAACTCCCCGTAGAAGTGGGACGGAATTGGCGAAGCAACATACCTTTTAATTCCGTCCAATTCCTGATAGGTCGACGCCCATTCTCCCATTGGTACCACAGCAGTGCATCACCATCCAACGACACAATCGCGGCTTCCAAAACTTCCTCTTCGCCTAATCGGTAAAATTGGAAGTACCTTTCAGCTCTTAATATCCACCCATCCGGGTTGGTCCCATCAAAAATAGGTAGGTCCAGCTTCTTTATTTTCCAATTTCCACCCCCTTGCTCGCCAACCCTACCCGACCCGAATCCTCCTGTCCGACCCGACCCGAATCCGCATCCTGGACCCGTAGCCGAGTTTGACCCGATGTTCTGAGTTAACTCAGTCGCCTTCAATGAAGAGATCGAAGAGCGAACCTCCGCTTGAAATTTCTCCTGCTCTTCTTTGGATCTAGCAATTTTTGCTTCTAATCTCTGCATCATTTGATCCACCGTTGCCGTCAAGTGTTCGATGAGTGAGCTTTGCATACTTCGAGACGCGCTCCCGACGGCGGTAGCTATTTGTTCCGCCATGGCCGTGCGGAGGTCAACCATACCTTGTTCCAACTGCTCAATACGGTATTGATTCGTCGGTGGGGCGCCCATTCCTGCTCTGATACCAATTTGCTGGAGATTTACCTCACTCCACTCTCACAACTAATACACAGAACTGACTGAATGATAATAAGCAGAATGGATAATAATATTAACTGAAATTGTTTACAACTGAAGATAGATTAGCTCGCCACTATTCGAGATGTGGCCTCTCCCAACTGAACACAATACCATTCACTAATAGCATACCCTAGCTGCTCACCCCCCAATTCCCTTTTACCATATCACACTTCTCCATACAAAGACTCTTTTGCCCCTACCCTATACTTCAACAATTAAATGCCTTAAACGTCTTGGGCTTCTCCATGTTGGGCCTTCTTTCCTTTGGGCCTCCTTGCATACGTGAATTTAACAGGTGGCCTGTTTGAGTTCATAGCAGATGTGTCCAAGTAGACCAGGTGCACCCCCATATTTTATCTATATGACTGAGAACACATGTAATCCATTTGTAAAATCTATTAGTTTTACAAACTCTATTCAATATCTTATTAGATTACAAATCAACAAGATTCTCTGTGACCTTTTTAAAAGGGATGACCTTAATTGTTTATTTATTTAAATCCAGAATAATTCGCATCAATTTGACATTTCCATGTGTCCCACATTGACGATTATAAATACAATATCTGTAAATTAAAATAGAAGGGTACAGATGATGTGTCAGGAACTAGAGGTTCCTGAACTGAGTTTTCATGTATTTTTGGTATTTTATGATATTATAAGCTGAATTACACTATTGTAAGGATAGAATTGATAGAAATAGAGCTGTTTTAGCAGAGAAATAGAGTAAGAACATAGATTTAGAGATAGAACATATAGAATCAGATCAGAAATGTAGAGGATAGAGAGAGAATTCAGTTAGAAACTTGTAGAGAAAGATAGGTTTCTAGAGAGAGAAACCCTAGAGAGAAGGGAGAGAACAGTTGTGGAACAATGTCCCTTTTCATATATTTATAATGCATATTGAGAACACAACACACTTACAAGTATTTATAGGCACACACATACTGTAACTAACTGAAAAAGAGTAAATGACATCAGTACCCTTACTAACTAATACTACTACTAAGACATACTAGTACTGCTATCCACACTATTCCTGACATGATGAAGCTTAAACATGCTAACGAAATGTGTTATCCTTGTCTCTGATTTTTGCTATTTGAAAGCTCATATGTTCCTAGAAACAGTGGTGCACTTATCGAACATTACTTCTTTTTTTTTTTTGACAAGATATCGAACATTACTTTGTAAGTTCACTTAAACAAACATCAGCTTATTATTTGGATTTGGGTCAAAGACTCAAAATAACTTCTGAAATGTATTATAAAATTAAGTATCCGCCTCTTCTGCAGCTTTTTGATAATATCATTTTGCACCATTAGGGAACCCCACCTCGACTGAAGTCAATGACTTGGACTTTGGACAATCAGAGCAGAGCACGAAGAAACAAAGTGGCAGTAATTAGTCTTAAGGTACACAAATTGAGATGACTCAATAATATATACTGTAATCAATGTCAACACCTTTTTCATAATTATGACTTGCTTTCTTCTTTTTCTCGAATCTTTGCAATCTGGATATTTCTATTTTTTTCTTCCTTGCAGTTGCAAGACCATACCAAATCACCTGTGGGAGAGACTGAGGTGAAGTTTCAGCTTACTAGAGACACAGTTGATGCAATGTTGAAATCCATGACCCAGATCAATGAGCAATTTTTAACCTATGTAAGGACTTCTTCTAAGCAGTACTTGCTATGCATGTACATACATACATGATACATCTATTAAGTTAAAACTTCCAATACTATTTCATAGTCTAGCATTTATCTCATCCTAAATCTTTCTTTGCAAATTCCAACTGAAAGGGGTGACATACTATTTTTTACGCTAGCATTTATCTCATCCTAAAGCCTTCTTTGCAAATTTTTAACTGAATGTGAATAATTAAGTTTCTCATTTGTTTTCCGTTATTTTGTAATTGCTCTTGTAAACTTAATTGATCCATAATAAGTGCTACAAGAACTAGTAGGCTTTGGTCTTGAGGTTGCATATTACATGAAGTTCGTGTTGAAAGATCAGTTATCATATAGGTAAAGGTTACAACTGTAATTGATGCTTTTACTTTTCTGTAGACCCTGCTCTACGAGTGGGATATACTTGGTATGTTTGATTTGGTTTGCTTAAAAATATTATTATGTCTACAATTTAGATGTAATCCTTTCTTAACCTTCCTTTTTATCAGTTAAAAAATTATTGATACCAATTAAGCAAAGTTAGCAAAAATATTGCTGACTGTATGTTTTCATTTCTTACATGGCTTGAAAGTTCATATTCTCCCTGTTTTGTTTCAGGTTGGTACTTCCTCAGGAACAGTGTCAAAGAAGTAGAAGCAGCAACTATTTTTTTTTAAACTATTTGTATGAACAGAAAAAATCATCGGTCCCGATTAATATTTAGATTTTCTCAATTATTTACGCACCAAAGCATTAGTCTCAGATTGTTATAGCTTCACAGCCAGCAAGCTGATATAAACCGTTTTTTTACAATTATCACTGCTGAACACCCAATTTCATCTAGAAAGGATCAAATCAAATGACTAGAAGTGGACAGATGCAGCACCAAAGCTGAAGATGCAGCAACACTTGTGAAACAATGAATATAGGCTGGCGAAGTTTCTCTTTTGCCTTTCTTGATTTCCAAGGTTGAAAGTAATCTTTGTGTATCACTATTGCCTTGTAAAATGTTTTCTATGTCTTTGTTTATGGCGAACAATACCAAAGATTTGTACATCTTACATTACCCAGAAAAAAAATGGATATTCAATTTTTATTCATTATAATTTATAACTTAGAAAAAGCAAGTTATAGGCCAATCCCCGATCCCTTTAACCAGTATATGGTGTGCCATGCAATTATATTGTAGAAGTGGGTTTTTTCAAATAACGAAGATATTAGCACATAATAAAAATGAAGCTTTACCATGCTGTAAGAGCATTGATTAATTGGTTATTTGGCTCCCATGCTGCATTGCATTCTCCAGAAGGTGCTTTCCAAGCTTAAATAAAAAAACACAACTCTTGCTGATTTACTAAAAGTCTATGATAAGTATCAAAGTGTGCAGGACACTGGACTAAATAGCTCTACTACTGACCCCAGTACATAAAAGAAAGTCCAGCAGTTTGACAAGATATTTAGGGGGTATTGAAGAAAGATCTGCATTTCTTTCTAAATGAAGATCATTGTCTGTATCTGTTTACATTGAGAAGTATGATATACAGATTCGAACGAGCTCAAGAAGCTGCAACTCGTGATTGTCCACTGCTATTAAGGAGACTAATTAGATGAAAGTTTGAAGTCCAGAAAATCAAATCAGTACTCATCTTAGAAGGGTTAAGTCTTAAGTATAGTCACTCTGGCGAAAAGATTTTCGAAACAATCTGTACAAGAGCCAAATCCTGACTGAAACATAAGAAACCCGGAAATGTGTCCCTTTTTACTGAAGGCCGAAAGAAATCAGGTGCTTGAACAATGATTGCTTTTTATGTTCCATTTTCACTCTCCATCTTAATCACAAGAGCGGGCCTGCTATGACTTGGAGCTCAGCCAAGAGAATCTGCCCTTTCAAATGGAACCCCATTTTTAGCTTAAATATCCCGATGCTTTAACTTTAATTCAGTTGTTTCGCCATCATGCACTTCTGAAGCGACTCAACCATGATTTTGGTTGTGATGATTGCTTCGGTTCATCAATATTGGAATCAGGGAGTGTTTCTTTATCAGATGTTTCTTCATGGTGTTGTTCTGAATGACTGTCTTGAACTGACCTTGATAACTCCGAGCCATCTGGAACTGAACTTCTATGCAGCAATTCATGTTCAGAATAACTATCGTTTGTTTCATCTGGTGACAGATCAGGAGGTTTCTTAAATTCCACTTCCTCGACTTGTTCTGAGGCTAATTTGACATCTTCAAGAGATTGTTCTTCAGCAACTGGCAACTTAACTTCAGCCTCCAGACCTGGTCGACCTTGTTGGGATATCTCTGACTCACCAGATCCATCATCCGTGTGTTCATCTTCCTCATAACGGAGTTCTTTATCATTGACAGTTCTCGACTCAACAGGCATGTCAGAAATTCCGTTTCCTGCATTTCGACTGGGCAATTCTTCTGAATCAGCAGGTCCAGAGCCAGTTCTTTCGAAGAGTGGCTTTTCACTAACCAAGTCAGTATCAGAATTTCCAACATGTGATATGTTATCTTCTTGGGGGGATATCTCTGACTCACCAGATCCATCGTCCGTGTGTTCATCTTCCTCATAACGGGGTTCTTTATCATTGACAGTTCCCGACTCAACAGGCATGTCAGAAATTCCGTCTCCTGCATTTCGACTTGGCAATTCTTCTGAATCAGCAGGTCCAGAGCCAGTTCTTTCGAGGAGTGGCTTTTCACTAACCAACTCAGTATCAGAATTTCCAACATGTGATATGTTATCTTCTTGGGGGGATATCTCTGATTCACCGGATCCATCGTCCGTGTGTTCATCTTCCTCATAACGGGGTTCTTTATCATTGACGGTTCCCGACTCAACAGGCATGTCAGAAATTGTGTCTCCTGCATTTCGACTTGGCAATTCTTCTGAATCAGCAGGTCCAGAGCCAGTTCTTTCGAGGAGTGGCTTTTCACTAACCAACTCAGTATCAGAATTTCCAACATGTGATATGTTATCTTCTTGGGGGGATATCTCTGATTCACCGGATCCATCGTCCGTGTGTTCATCTTCCTCATAACGGGGTTCTTTATCATTGACGGTTCCCGACTCAACAGGCATGTCAGAAATTGTGTCTCCTGCATTTCGACTTGGCAATTCTTCTGAATCAGCAGGTCCAGAGCCAGTTCTTTCGAGGAGTGGCTTTTCACTAACCAACTCAGTATCAGAATTTCCAACATGTGATATGTTATCTTCTTGGGGGGATATCTCTGATTCACCGGATCCATCGTCCGTGTGTTCATCTTCCTCATAACGGGGTTCTTTATCATTGACGGTTCCCGACTCAACAGGCATGTCAGAAATTGTGTCTCCTGCATTTCGACTTGGCAATTCTTCTGAATCAGCAGGTCCAGAGCCAGTTCTTTCGAGGAGTGGCTTTTCACTAATCAATTCAGTATCAGAATTTCCAACATGTGATATGTTATCATCTTGGGGGGATATCTCTGACTTGCCAGATCCGTCGTCCGTGTGTTCATCTTCCTCATAACGGGGTTCTTTATCGTTGACAGTTCCCGACTCAACAGGCATGTCAGAAATTGTGTCTCCTGCATTTCGACTTGGCACTTCTTCTGAAACAGCAGGTCCAGAGCCATTTTTATCAAGGAGTGGCTTTTCACTAATCAATATAGTTTCAGAATTTCCAACATGTGACATGTTATCTTCTTGAGGAGATATCTCTGGCTCACCAGATTCATCGTCTGTATGTTCATCTTCCTTATAACGGGGCTCTTTATCTTTGACAGTTCCCGACTCAATAGGCATTTCAGGAATTGTCTCTCCGTCATTTCGACTTGGCACTTCTTCTGAATCAGCAGGTCCAGAGCCAGTTTTTTCGAGGAGTGGGTTTTCACTAGTTAATATAGTATCAGAGTTTCCAATATGTGATATATTATTTTCTGGATCTGGCCGATATGGAGTTGCTTCTGTTTCTAAAATCTCAGACTGCGTAGATACAGCTTCGGAGGCTGTAGGATTGCTATTATGTTGAATTTCTTCAGCAACCTCTTGTGCTTCAGAGGCATTCACACATTTGGCAGAATCCTGCAATAAGAAGCAACCTTATAACATATAAAATAGATGCTATTGACCAGCCACAAGTATCTACGACAACGAACTGTGAATACAAGTGTATACTAATAAAATTATTAACTACACATAGCCACAACCCTACTATAGATTTATATCATTAAAAGGAATTAATCAAAAGTCAGACATGCTCAGTATCTACAAGATACTCTGTAACTATAAAATCTGAAAACTATTCCATTCTTGAACTTAATTTGGTGACTCAAACACTTTTCATTTTACTTCTATTTAATCAAAGTAGTAAATAGACACTTAGCAGAAAAAGAAGAAGTAGTAAATAGATTATAAAGTAAGAATATATCTTGCATGCGTAACACAAAACAAAACTCCACTGAATAGCTTTACATTAGTCGATACTTAGTTTTAGGGATTTGGAAGTACTAAATAGTACAAAGCAAACTCTGCAGGGAAGCCATACTTACGTCTAGAAAAAACTCAAAAAGTTCTAAGCATGTTCTTTTTGCTAAATAAAAAGTTCTATCCTTTCAATTTAAGAAAATCTGTATGAAGAATTAGTTATAGGTTCAGGCATCTATCTGTAGCATATTGCTTACCGTAACATAATCTAGCATTTTAGTCACAATAAGTACGAGAACAGATGAATTTTAGGCAACACAGGTCCAGAGGTACAAGTTACCAAAGAAAATGAATTTTAGGCAACACAGGTCCAGAGGTGCAAGTTACCAAAGAAAACCACATAGAGCATAAGTGATTGTCAAATGTAAATTCAATACATAATGCAAGTCATACACAAACAATAATCATAAGCCATACAAAAGCAGAAACGAAACTTGTCTCATCTTCTGTTACTGTGCTTCCATTTCCTTATTCATGACGCTTTGACTTCTATAACATGGGTAATTTCTCATTCAAAATTGAACACAAGAGGCACAAGGGAATCTCCTTTTCTATTTTATGCTTCCATTCCCTTATTCATACCACTTTGTCAACATATGGGTAGTATTTTATTTAAAGATTAAAAATAGAGGCACAAGGGAATCAATTGCGTGATTGCACAAAACAGAGCAAATACACACAGGTCTGCAGCAGGGAGCCAAAATTTTTTAGAATAAACAATGAACCAGTCACAATCCCCTCCCTTTCACACAACTAACTAGATATTTGCCTGCAGGTAATCTGCCTTGTTTGTCAAATTTGTTAATGAGATGTTAGCCTGCTATGATAACTTTCTTGATGCTTAGAAAACATTACGAGTTCTAATAGCATTTTGAAATGAAACAGAGTTATTTGCTTTGCTCTAGAGTCAAAAAAATAATCCTGAAAATAACCAGATGAGTATCTGCAGCTCTTTGAAATGAAAAAAAAATCCAACTCAAGATTAGAAGAACAACATTTGAAAATGTGTAAGCAGGCCACCATTTCAAAACATTGAATTTGTATTAAAAAAAAAAAGACTGAAGATTTTTCCTTTGTACAATTTTAAGAAGCGAAAAATTTTCAGTTAGTAGCTTACTTGATTCTTTTAATATATTATCAATTCTTATAGCATTTTAAATAGTAAAAATACTACTAAGTTTGCTTTCGAGTCAAAAGTATAATTCTGGAGACTTAAAATATCAACCAGATAAGTAACTGAAACTCATAAAATTGAGAAAGCAATCCAGATCAATATCAAAAGAATAACATTGGAAACCGAGTAAGCAGACTACTATCGCAATTTAGACAAACTAAATCTGAACAGAGGACTGAAGATATTTTCCTCTGCACGTACGATGTTAAGGATCAAAGGAAATTTAGTTAATGCAAAGTATGGACATGGTCTACAATGGAGGTAGCTTCAATCCTACAGTATGTGGAAGTGCTATACAAGATGAATATCTGAGCTCTAGTGTGTTACTATTAGTTAGGCTATAACAAAGGAAACTGATTGAAAGAAATTGTTCTTTTAAAGTAATCTGGAGTACCTTAAAATTGTTGTTTTGCTGTAGGAATCTACAATAATTAGTCCAGTACAGTAATTGCAGTGTTAAATAGTGTTAGTTGGCGGTGCTTTGAGTAGTACAGGTAGTTCAAAAGATGCACTGAGCAATATAGTTATGAACTGAGCTAATATAACTTAGATTTATCAGTTGAAGAGTTTAAGTGCCCTACACAAGTTGCAACAAGAATTGGTCCACTTTCATGATGGCTCCGGAGAAAATGAACCACATAAAATGAATTGTATACAAATTTAATATATACCTGCAGTTCTTTATGTTTTACTGGAGAGCATGCAACCACAGATTGATCTGACACAGGCAGCTCTTTATCTGATTGTATCGAACTATTGTTTTCTGAAGGAGATTGATGATGTGCAGAAACCAACGTCTCATCTGTTTCAATAGCAGGAGTATCTTTCTCAGTAATCTGATTGCTGACATCAGATTCATTGTCAGTAGCGGAAATTGTACGCTCAACTGAAACTGGTGGAAGGTTGGTTTCCACTATCTCCACCTGATGATCAGAACATATTGAGGAGGAAGAAAGGCGTGACGTGGGGCTTGAATCATAAACAGGCTCCTTACGGTGAGTCTCCTCCTCCGACTGACTGGTGCTTTCGGCATCTGAGCTTTCCACAGTTGGCTTAAAATGTGACAATTGTTCACCTTCTTTCTCATTAAATGCATTTTCATGTTTTTCAGATAGTGATGTTGAGCTACTGTCTTCCAGTGTTACAACTTCATTAGCTTCCCTTGTGTCACCTTCCATATGGGTCTCTGCAACAGCTGTCTCAGACAATCTTGATACTTCTTCTTCATAACTGTCAACATCTCTCAAACTAACATTAATATTATCGGGTGTGGCATCTTTCTTCTCAGCTTCAGTTGACTCAACTGTATCATCATCTTCAGAGGACTCACTTCCATGCCCAACCTCTTCAGAAGGATGCTCGGCAATAGTTGTCACCACAGGTTCTCGAGAATCATCTTCTTCAACAGGTATCGTATCTTCCAACTCTTCAACTGAGCCAAGTGACTCTGTTTCAGGTTCAGAACTTGCTTTGGATTCACTAAGATCGCTTAATTTTCTCTGATGGGCGTAACTTGGTCTGAAGTTGTAATCATGTCTGGAAGTCCCAAGTGATGATGGGCCAGCACTGAAAGTTTCAGTCCTTCGCAAGAAGGGGGGATCTTTTGGTTGAAGTGTCACAACATTTTCATAATCATCACCCATCAGATCATGTTTTTCTTCACCTGGGTCATAAGGAAGTTCAAACGGACTTCTCCTTGGTGCCATAATAGATGGTGCAGAGCCAGGCAACTTGAAGTGAAAATCATCAGAAAGATCAAAGGGATTGCGCCTTGCCGTTGATATGTGTGCAACATTGGGACGGTCAATACCGTCCAAGTCTATCAAGTTCCTTTGTGCCATAGTCTTCATGCTTTTCCGTAAACTTCTAGTTGCAATCAGATTCTCTAGAAGTTGGTTTCTTTCCAGATCAGAACTCCCCAGATTAATGACATTCTTATGATCATCATCAGTCCAGCTAACGGCAGATTTGACGTCATCATCATGATCTGCATATATATTATCCTCGATGTCTGTAACTTCCAACTCTTCTCCATGGGTTTCCATATCTGTATCCAAGTCATAACTGCTTTCACTAATTGTATTCGAGGAAATTTCAGAAGCGACATCAGATACTTCAACGGACATGTGAGTAGCCAGAGGAGCATCGTCATCTAAAAGCGGGTGGAGCTCCTCAACAGGACTGATATCTATCATTGAAGTGCCAGGAGAGACACTCTCAGTCCTGTCAGATGCAGTCCTGTCTGACCCAGGAGAGACACTCTCACTTCTGTCAGACGCAGTTCTATCATCATCTTCCTCTTGTTCATCATCTCCTTTCTTATGTGAACCTGTAGGGGAACTCTCATCAACTTTCTCAGAGGACTTATTATGTGGTTGATCAAGGCTCTTCTCACACGATTCTTGAATTCCAAGGCTTCCACTCTTACCTTGTTTCATGTCAGTCAATTTATCATTCTTTTCCAACACTGTTTCAGGCGACTTTTTCTCTACATCACTTCCCTGATTGTCAATTTGAAACCCTCTAGACCTCTCATTAGCTAAATCTGCATTCTCACGAGACAATGTTTCATCTCTACCGACATCACTAACATTTATAGCACTTGAATTTGCTTCTTTAGTTGACTTATCAAGTACATCTCTTCTAATCTCCAAGAATCTCTTTACATTATCAAATCTCTTATCTTTCTTAACCAATTCACCATCTCTTCGAAACCCATGTCTAAGAAACACATTCTCATTACTCAAATTATCTTCTTTTCGTATATCAGGTATGTTTGGTTTCCCATAAGTTAATATAGTTCCAAGAAGAACAGCAGTGAACATAAAAACAGGAGAAGCCCAAACCAAGAAAGAAAACACAAATGGGAAATATTTGTATAGGAAAATCAAGTTGAACACCATCCCCACAAGGAATGGATGTCTAAAACATGTTTTGACACAAAAGATCACACCTTTATAAGTACCCATCTCTCTCTATCAAGATAAGTATGTTTTTATCTCTAATATGTATAAGCAAAATGTAATATTTCATAATCATGCAATACCCATTGGACCAATCCAATGTAATTTCTTTGAAAAGAAAACAAATGGTCACAAATCTTGAGTATGTTTACAGAAGTACCTGATGCAATTATCAATCCTCTTTTTGCTCTGTTTTACACCAGCATGGGTAATTTTACAGAAAGAGAAAAAGAGAAAGAGAAATTGGTGCCCTAGTTTTCTCTCTCTTGTTTTCAGTATTGATGATCTTCATGTTTCACATGAAAACTTTGGGTTAATACATTCACTTCTTGCGTTATGTTTCTAAATTAATTAATAAATGCAGTTACATAGTATTCTTTTTTCCTTGTTGGTTCCCGGGAAAATAAGTGAATCCCATTTACATGGGACACTTAGGTGCATCCAGGCTTTCAAGATGGACCTGAACCAAAAACTGATGCATCGGATGCAAGAATAAATAGTGTCACAAATCCTGTTAAATTATAAAATTAAAAAATTTAGTGTCACAAAAAATACTACTATCTGATTTCAATATGTTTTAATAATACACATACATATAATTTAATAATAAAAAAATAATTAAATATTATTCTTACAGTTTGTTATGATTATATAAAATATTCACTGTTATAGTATCATATTATTGCTGGATGAGATGCATAAATGAAAACTTGGAAGGGTACAATTTATATTTATATTAATATGATGAAAAGATGAGATGCTTAGACAGTTAGATGCAGTACTGGGTACAACATATAAAATTTCCAATAAATTATATAAACCAATTCGAATTTCAGATGTCTCTAACTGCTTGTGTGCTGCCAAACGAAGCAAGAACTCATCTTTACAACCGTTTCATTTTCTCATAAATTTATGCTTAGATCTGCCAGTAAGAGAATGATATATGTGTATGAGCACTAAACTGTTGAAGCCGGTTCCATTGTCTGGACTGGCGGAGCTGTGACTTCCACTATAGTTAGATCAGGGGAGTAATTATTGCCAGTTCTTTCTCGAATTTCTCTGTATTCTTGACACAATGCACACAAATGGCAGAAAAAGTGAGTCACAAAGTCCCCACATGGTGCTTCCTGCAACAGAAAAAAGAAAAACAGGTCATACTATCTAACAATGACCAGAAAGCTACTTCAAACCCTAGAGAGGAGTTATCCGAAACATATGTGTCATGATGCTGACACAAGTACAAAAAACACTAAAAATTGACTAATACGAGACAAAGATACATTAATATGAAATATTTCTTTTTGACGTTATATCAAAGTACAACTTTCCAAGAAATACTATTGGATTCCTGTGACCATAATTTATAAGCAATGCACAATTAACTTTACCACTGTAGAGC
This sequence comes from Heracleum sosnowskyi, assembly GCA_030848705.1. Taxonomy (NCBI): domain Eukaryota; kingdom Viridiplantae; phylum Streptophyta; class Magnoliopsida; order Apiales; family Apiaceae; genus Heracleum; species Heracleum sosnowskyi. The sequence goes on along the minus strand of CM061235.1, from coordinate 139,583,328 downwards.
AGCGAAAATATTAGTTATGCTCTCTCTCTCTCTATATATATATATATATATACTATATTATTAAAGCCGAATCATTGAAAGTTTTGGTTTTCGATTTTCGGTCCTTTATTCTATTTAATAAATAATAAAAAAAATATAAAAATAGTAACTAGATGATGGGTGAGCTCCCAAAATACCCACCAAATCAGTTTTTTTGCCCAAAATACCCACCGGCGGGATGCTCCGCCCTAAATACCCACGGAATACGCATTACAGACATGCGTATACTGTTTTTACAAAGGATGCGCATCTCAGACATGCGTATTCTTTGTAAATGTTTTACGGAATACGCATGTCAGACATGCGTATATTGTTTTTGAAAAAACAAAGAATACGCATCTCAGACATGCGCATCCTTTGTAAAAATTGAATACGCATGTCTGACGTGCGTATTGAGCGGGTATTTTGGACGGAACATTCCGCTGGTAGGTATTTTGGGCAGTCCAACCCGTTTTGGTAGGTATTTTGGGCATTTTCTCCTAGATGATTGCCTTTTATAATTAAAATATTTTTTTCTAACAAAATCTACTCATTTTCCAAAAATATCACGACAATTATCTTTAAATTAAAACATATTACCTTTTATATATGTTATCACTAAAATCTCTGATTTCCAAAAATATAAGGTGCAATCCTTACTTATTTATTTTAAACCTATTTTAATACTCTATTTAATAAATAATAAAATAATATAAAAATAGTAACTACCTGATTGCCTTTTATAATTAAAAAAAAATTCTAACAAAATCTACTCCTTTTCCAAAAATATCACGGCAATTACCTTTAAATTAAAACATAATATCTTTTATATTTGTTATCACTAAAATCTCTATTTTCCAAAAATATGAGGTGCAATCCTTATTTATTTTAAAACCTATTTTAATACACTATTTAATAAATAATAAAATAATATAAAAATAGTAACTAGCTGATTGCCTTTTATAGTTAAAAAAAAATTCTAACAAAATCTACTTCTTTTCCAAAAATATCACGGACAATTACCTTTAAATTAAAATATATTATCTTTTATATTTGTTATCACTAAAATCTCTCTTTTCCAAAAATATCAAGTGCAACTCTTACTTATATATTTTAAAACCTATTTTAATACTTTTAATTATTTAAAAAAACTTACCTATTTTAACAAGTCAACGTATTTTTTTAACAAATACAATTAATATATTTAAAACACATCTAAAAATATTACGGGCATTTACTTTTTTTTAATTAAAATATGTTAACTTTTCTATTTGTCCTTATTAAAAAAACTTACTTATTTTAACATGTCAACGTATTTTTTTAATAAATACAATTAATATGATTAAAACACTTCTAAAAATATCACGGACAATTACTTTATTTAATTAAAACATGTTAGCTTTTCTATATGTTCTTATTATTAATTTTATTTTATTATAAAATAATATTAATAATACCTCATTTATCTTCTTCAGCCCCATCTGTATTTTTTTATGTTCCAATTAATATTTAAGTTTCTCATTTTATAATTTATCATATTAATTTTTACTTTTATTTTAATATTTTCCGTTCACATTAAATTTTTCAGTTTATTATTTTTTAAGGCCCGTGTCTTGCACGGGTTATAAGCTAGTATATATATATATATATATATATATATATATATATATATATATATACTAGCTTAAAACCCGTGCGATGCACGTATTTTTTTAATAATTGTTATTATGTTATTTACATTTAAATGTTTTATTAATTGCATTTGTTTAAAAAAATAAGTAGGAATGTTAAAATGTATAGACTTTTTTTAATTAATAACTAAAAGCATTAAAATAGGTTTTAAAATTTAATAATTAAAAGTATTAAAATATGTTTTAAAATAAATAAGTAAAGGGTTTGCCCGTGATATAGAAACCGTAATGTATTTTAGCTGAAAAGATAATTGGTTATAAATAATGTTATCATTTAATAATATTTGTTCCCGTATTTTATTATTTATGTTTTAATTTTTTATTAATTGCCTATGTTAAAAAAAAATAAGTAGGCATTTTAGAATAGGTAAACTTTTTTGAATAATTACAAAACATTAAAATAGGTTTTAAAATAAATAAGTAGAGAAATGATTATATGCCATGAAGAACAGTAAAGAAATGAATGCAGAGAGAAAGCTTGCTTCTGTATTCATTGATTTCACTTGAGTTTCATACAGTGCCAGAAGGGGATAAACTCACATGCTCAAAAAAGATGTAAAACAATCGGTTTGTATCACTATCGAGTTTTTATTAGAACACTGTTAAAAAACAGAATATTTTAGTATTTAGTGTTGTCATTAGTCAAATGTTCAGAGCGCTTAAATTTCATCTTTTGAAATTGGTAAGATCCATCTAAAATTTGTAAGATCCATCTAATTAAATTTTGTATTTTTAATAATAATTGACATGAAAATAAAACTTTGATAACAAAAACTTGAAAATATTGTAGTAGTTTATGTTAATAGTCATTACCAATATATTTACTTCATTACTTATAAAAATTGTTAAAAGTATACTTAGACGCACCATGGGTTTGAACATCTTTATACTATAATCGATATTTAACCACAATATAGAGCTAAATACAAAACTCACTTTCATCATGTCAATGTACTTGGATATTCACATGTAAGTGTAACTATTTGTTAATAAAAACAACTAACTGCTAGTATTTAATAACAAATACCCCCTACACATAGCATGTAATTTTGTTTGTTATATAACACAGAAAAATACCAAAAAAAAAAAACAAAAAAAGGGGGAAAGACTTTAAAATTCCACAGGGATGGAAAAACACCATCACCCTAAGGTGTTCCGCCTTTGACCTAGCACAAACCATTCACACAAAAAGGAAAGAAAAGGGCATACCTGCAAGTTATACTTTGTTCGCAGCTCCCTGCGATAGCCACAAGCGTAACATGCAATTAAACAGCCAGGCAAACCCAATAGAACTCCCTCAGTTAACAGGCAGCAAACAGTGTTGACAAGTGACCACAAAATAAGATGGGTCATGCATGATCCGCTAACAGTTCCAGATCCCAAAAACTCGGCATTCTTTCCAAATAGAAAGCAAGGGCAGATAAGACCTACACAACCTGGTAAGAAATGACAAAAATATTAGCAACAAACTTTATTACAGTTACTTATTTACACTTAAACACTTTTAATTATACAGCCACCACAAAGGAACTTATAATACTTACCACAGACTAAAAAAATCAGGAAAATGGACATTTGACCAAAAGATAATCTTTGTTTGATATGGTACGCCAAAGAGACATCTCCCATCCTTGTTATAATAAACTTAAGTTAGGATGCAAATCAGCAGATCCTTTTGTTTTTAAATTATGTCCAAATTGCAAGTCACTCATGAAATCAACAGATTATTTCTCATATTTTTAATTCCTTTCTTAGAAGCCGCTTATAAATGCTTTAAGGTCTGATAACTCCAAAAAAGTTTCCATATGCCCGCTATTTTAACTATATAACTGCATTCTAGGTTAGCTTTGATACAACCTCTGTCTATTTCTTCACACAATTATTATGCTTCCTAGACATATTGCAACTTGCAAGAATACTGTACTTTTGTCTTATCAAGATATAATACCATCACAGCAAGCGCGACGTTGTCAGGTTTACTATGTCTGGAGCAAATGCACTTTCGTTGTAGTTGGAAGTGAAATTCTTGCCTTCCACTAGACATGAGCAATTGTGCATATATCTAAGCTTCTCCATAGATCTTCACTCACGTGTAAGTAGTGACACAAAGGTATTACTAGCATAAAATCATACAAGAATAAGGTACCTCGGAACCCTACTTTCGAATGGGACGTGCCGGGTGTGTTTCCTTTGGTTTCATATAAGAACATGTTACTCTGTCTACTTCCATTCATCCAGACTTATCATCTCCAGACCTAATTAAAATGCACCGCTATCTTGAAGCACTAAAATTTTCAGCAAACTTCTAACCATGTAAGTAAAAGATAGTCTACCATAGACAAAGGACTATGCAAATAAATATAAGCGTAGCACATCAAGTAATAGAATATTGCTTCTATTATCTAGACTTGAATATCTAATATCTACAAAGATAAAAACATCATTTCAAAAACTGTGAGCCTATCTTGCAGATATAAATTCCAAACATACCAAGCACCAATTATTTAAAGACCAAACAACTAGTTTCATAACATTAAGGGATTTGCATGTGTTAAACTGATCCCGTTCTACAAATTTATTTATCCCTCTGCAACTGAACTCCCAACATTTAAATAATTCTATAAGTCCATACAAAGTTTAAAGAAGGAAACCTCATATGAAAAGAATTAGACAATTACGTCATCAGTAAGTACCGAAAAGGTTGCAGACACTATATGAAAAGATGTTTGTTAATCTAACTCTATTTACCACTCAAAATGCACCTTTCAACAAAAATATTTCCTTCTGATAAATCAAGGTCACAAGACAGAAAGTAGCGTACAGCTCGGCATATCATCGCAACAAGCACAGATTCCGGAAGACCACTGTGCTGGTCCATTGCTCACGTGATCTCGAAGAGGATCCCCATTATTGCTTGGAGTGATTTCTACTTCCGGATCTGACTGATCCAACGGAATATAAGGAGGCGGCATGTAACTACTTTGGCTTTTCATCCTCCGCTAAGAAGACTAACACTCAAACTTACCAGCTTCCTTCTAATCACTAAAGCAGCATTCTATATGACAACCAAACATAACACGTCATAAAAAAAAAGGTATCATTATCGACAAATGCACGTAAAATTTTGATTATAAGGTGCACACATCTGAATGGCAAATTATAAATAAACCCGAAATTATTGACCAGGGTCAGGTGTAACGGTGTAAGGTGTATATTAACAGGTAATTAGGTGCACTGAACACTGGTTTACCGAAAGCAAGAGCGATAAACTATAAATTGGGGAAACAACAGCAATGCTTAACAACAGACTGTTCTAATACAAAAATACATTAACAAAACTAGATAAAATTGTAAGGTACAAACATTAACAAGAATTAATTTGACTAGAAATATAAGCTGGCAACAGAAAGTTTAAAATTAAGCAGTGCAAATGTGTAATTAGAATACAAACAGATAAGGGCAGTAGATATATTAAGATCTAGGGATTAGATTTATAAGTCAAAATTGGGGACAAGAGAAATGTATATATAAGGGTAGGGGGGGGGGGGGGGGGGGGGGGAGTTGAAATTGAATATACCTAAAAGTCTGAACGGGATCGGCGGCGGGAAAGAAACTTGAGTCCAGCTCCGACTGCTAAACAATTCTAGCTAAGTGGCATCAAAGTAAATAATACTACAATAAAACTGAATAAAAGATGCTGCCATTTATTTTACTACCTTTAAACCTCGGTAATGTATCCGATTTTTTATAAAATTTTAATTTTATATTATTTATGTTTTTCACTCAATAACTTAATTATGATAAACTTCTTCCGTCCCGTAATAAACGTTTTAATTTTTTCAGAGTTCGTTTCACGTATTTTCATATATATAAAAAATATAGTTGTACATATTATTTTTTCGAATTTTTTGTTTTGTATAAAAGTTCGAACATCCTATTTTTATACAAAACAAAAAAATGAGAAAATAATATCTACAAACATGTTTTTTTACGTGCATGAAAATGCGTGAAACAAACTTTAAAAAAATTAGAACGTTTATTATGGGACGGAGGAAGTATATATTAATAATTTATGTTATTTTTGAAAACAATTCAACATAATATTCATAAATTCTTTTCAAAAAAAATTACAATTAGATATAATTTAACAATGTTTTTTAATTTTAATTTATATTATTTGAAATATAAATATTAATAATATTTATGAAATGACTCCCGAAAGACCAAAACATCTTAACCCCTTATCTATACTATTATATTAAATACGAAACATTGAAAGTTTTGTAGTCTGGTCATGAAAGTTTTTGTAGTCCGGTCACTCCATTCATAGCCGTTAGATATTTTTGAAACCGTTAGATAAAATATTAAAATTAGTATATAGAATATCTTTTATATTTTTCCTAACTAAAAAATCTCATTTTCCAAAAATATCACAGACAGTTTCATTTAATAAAATAACATAATAAGGCTATAATTGCTAATAAATAACTCATTACCATTTTTAGCCAAAGTGTATATTCTTTTTTATATTTTCTAACTAAAATTTCTACTTTTCTATTTTTCCTAAATAAAACCTCTAATTTTCCAAAAATATCACGAATAGTTCTATTTAATAAAATAAAATAATAATATTATAATTATTAATAACTAACCGATTAGTTTTTTTTTTCAAAACGTATTTTTTTTTATATTTCTCTTAACTAAAACCTCAAAAATATCACGGGTTATTTCATTTAGTAGCATAAAATACTAATATTATGAATATATATTTCTATCTATACTATATTATCAAAGACGAAACATTGAAAGTTTTGTTACTTGTTTTTTTTTACCTATTTTTTGATACGATATTTGCCTTATTTAATTGTTTATTTAATTATTATAATCAGTTATTCTTTCAATTAAATTATATTACCATTTTTTTTCTTAAAAAATCAGGGGCAATTTCCTTTTCAGCTAAAACATGTTACTTTTTCTATTTCATTTGCTAAAATCCTTCATTTTTCAAATATATCACGAGAAAACCCTTACATATTTATTTTAAAATCTATTTTAATACTTTTATTTGACAATTACATTTTTCAACTAAAACATGTCACATTTTCTATTTTTCTTACTAAACCCCCACTTTTTTCAAAAATATGACAGGCAAATCGTTACTTTTATATTTTAAAATTCAACGAAAACATGTTACTTTCTATTTTGATTACTAAAACCCTTTTTTTCCAAAATATCACGGACAAACCATTACTTATTTATTTTAAAATTCATTTTAATACTTTTAATTATTTTAAAATGTTTAACACGCCTACTTATTTTTTTTAATAAATGCAATTAATAAAATATAAATATAAATAATAAAATTAACAATTATTAAAAATAACCCTGCATCGTACGGGTTTTAAGCTATATTATTAAAGACGGAATATTAAAAGTTTGGTAGTCGGATAGACGGACGGTCGGTACTTAGTGATTTTATTTAATTACCCTTACTTATTTTTTTAAAAAAACTCTCACTAAATAATAACATTATTTATAATCGACTACCTTTTCAGCTAAAATACATTACCTTTTTTTATTTTATTTTCTTACAAAATCCTCTCTTTTTCTAAAAAAAACACGAGAGATTATCTTTTTTAACAAAAAACATGTTACTCTTTCTATTTTTTCTTACTAAAATTCCTCATTTTCCAAAAATATCACGGGCAAATCCTTACTTATTTATTTTAAAATCTATTTTAATACTTTTAATTATGTTACTTTTTCTATTTTTTCATTTGCTAAAAAAAATATTATTAAATAATAATATTTTTATAACCAACTATCTTTTTAGCTAAAATACATTATCTTTTTTAACAAAATCTTCTTTTTTTTCTAAAAAAATCATGGGTAATTATATTTTTCAACTAAAACATGTTACTCTTTCTGATTTTTCTTTACTAAACCCCTCATTTTCTAAAAAAATTCCGATTTTTCTTTACTAAACCCCTCATTTTCTAAAACAATTCCGGACAAATCCTTACTTATTTATTGTGAAGCCTATTTAAATACTTTTAATTACGGACACTTACCTTTTCAGCTAAAACATATTACTTTTTCTATTTTTCCTTACTAAGACCCCTCCTTTTCCAAAAATATCACGAGCAAACAGTTATTAATTTATTTTAAAATCTATTTTAATACTTTTAATTATTTAAAAAAGTTTAACACGCCTACTTATTTTTTTTAGCAAATGCAGATTAATATAATATTAAAACATAAATAATAAAAATAATAATTATTAATAATAATCCGTGCATCGCACGGGTTTTAAGCTAGTACTAATTATATATACTAGCTTAAAACCCGTGCGATGCACGGATAGTTGATTATATTATTATTATTATTATTTTAATTGTATTTATTAAAAAAATAAGTATGCATGTTAAAATAGCTAAACACTTTTAATTAATTAAAAACATTAAAACATATTTTAAAATAAATAATTAAGGGTTTGCTCGTTATATTTTTGGAAAAGGGGGAGTTTTAGGTTGGAAAAATAAAAAATGTAACATATATTTAGTTTAAAAAGGTAAATGTCCGTGATATTTTTGGAAAATGAGGTTTTAAAATTTAATAATTGAAATTCTTTAAATACGTTTTAAAATAAATAAGTAAAGGGTGTGTCCGTGATATTTTTAGAAAAAGAATGGATTTTAGTGAGAAAAATAGAAAAAGTAAATTGAAAAAAAAATCCCGTGATACTGTATATTTAAAAAATGAGGGACTTTGTTAGAAAAAATCTATAATGTGTTTTAGCTGAAAAGGTAATTGGTTTAAATAAGTATTTTATTATTTATATTTTAATATTTTTAGTAATTACATTTGTTAAGAAAAATAAGTAGATATGTTAAAATAGGTAAACTTTTAAAAAAATAATTATAATATTAGGTTTAAAAATAAATAACTAAAAGTTTGTCCGTGATATTTTTGGAAAATGAGGGGTTTTAATAAGGAAAAATAGAAAAACTAACATGTTTTAGTTAAAAAAAAGTAATTGTCCGTGATATATTTGAAAAAGTAGGGGAATTTGTTAGAAAAAATAAAAAAATAATGTATTTTAGGTGAAAATGGTAATTGGTTATAAATAACTAATATTATTATTTAATAGAGTTAATTGCACTTTGCATCCCCCAACTTTACTCCAATTTCAATTATGTATATGTAGTTTCATAAATTGCATTTTGCATCCCCAAATTTTAAAATATAAATCGAATCACAACCCCTTATACGTTTTTTTATCAAAAATAATATTTTTTTAACGAATATATTGACAAATACGATATAAAATTATTACAGTGATGATATAAATTTTAGATTCTAAACATGTAACTAATTTTAAATCATAATTTAATATTATTTTATGACTATTAATCAATTATAATTTATTTATTAAAAAATTGAACTAATATGTTTTCATTAAATAAAGTTGTGATTACTATTATATATGATACGTATAAAATCATTAAAATATATTTGTACTATCTTAAAATATAGATGATATAATTGTTGCATAATTTGATATCGCATTTGTCAATACATTCGTTAAAGAAATATTATTTTTGATAAAAAACGTATAAGGGGTTGTGATTCGATCTATGATTTAAAGTTTGAGATGCAAAAAATAATATTAAATTATAATTTAAAAATTTTAAAAGTGTAAAATTAATTACATGTTTAAAATCTAAAATTTACATCATCACTGCAATAATTTATATCGTATTTGTCAATATATTCGTTAAAAACAATATTATTTTTGATAAAAACGTATAAGGGGTTGTGATTCGAATTATATTTTAAAGTTTGGGGATGCAGAGTGTAATTTATGAAACTACATATACATAATTGAAATTGGGGTAAAGCTGAGGGATGCAAAGTGCAATTAACTCTATTTAATAATATATTTCTATAAATAAATAAAGTTAATTAAGTAAAAACACAAATTTAAGAAAGGGCAATTAAGTAAAATCACAACGTACCATACCGACCGACCAAAATTTTAATGTTTCGTCTATTATATAATACAAGTCTATAACCCGTGCGATGCACGGATGAATTTTAATGTTTTTAATTTATTATTTTAGTATTTTTATATGATTTATTATTATTTTTTATCTTATTTTATTATCATTTATTTGTATTTTGATCTTAAAATTTTTTAATATGTTGTCGACAGAATAATATATTGAACTTTTGAATGTAGCTTAGAAAAACAGATGATATAAATATTTAATAATAATAATATGTTGTTGACGGGATTCGAATTTTGAACCCGTGGGAGTATTTTAGATACCAAGAAAATAATATTCTTATAATATTATATCAAACGGTTCTCATTTATCCATATTTATATCTAACGACTATTATTTAGAGACCAAACTGCCAACCAACCAAATAGATGGTTGTTTGCTTATAATAGTATTTTTTAATATGATTTTTTAGTATTTTTTATCTTATTTTTTTTAGCATTTATTTGTATTTTGATCTTAAATTTTTTTAATATGTTGTTGACGGGATTCGAACCTTCAACCCGTGGGAGCATCTTAGATATAAAAAAAGAATATTATTTTAATATTATATCCAACGGTTCTAATTTACCTATATTTACATCCAACGGTTATTATTTAGAGGACCAAACTAAATCACCAAACTACCAACCATAGGGTGATTTACTTATAATATTATAGTATAGATATTGATAGATAGTATTGATGATATAATTTTATTTTTGTTTTTGGTGTTCAGTGCTACGCCCTATTTTACTTTTAATAAAAATTAAAATATCACTTTCTTTAGGTTAGATAAGAGCACTATCTATTCTCAATTTTTGAATATTTTTTATCGAATGCACACTCTTGAACACAATATATATCAAAAGGTATTAATTTCTTATATTTTGAGGAAATATATTTTTTTACGAAAATAATTTTTAAAAGTTTTTTAGGTATAGAGACAGATATCTAATTTTAAAAAATGTATCTCGGGACTCGAGATAACCGACCTAGAAAAGCATATTTCATAAAAAATGTAAATTAGATCAAATACTCGATGCTCGAATGCGTGTTTCGAAATACTTAGTCTCAAATGCGTATCTTTGAGATATTCAATCGAGTAAAACCTATCTTGTTAATATTTTTTATCCTAGTTTCTAAATATTCTGGTCACGAGATTTATATATATAATAATTTATATTATTATAATTTTTTTATATAATTTTTATTTAAGTTAAATACTTTTATAGAAACATCTCGAAGAAAAAATTAGATATACTTTCAAGAACATAATTTTAATTCAACTATAAAATAGTAGAATACATATAATTTTTTGTCTAAAAAAATAATTAATTACAAAAATTAAACAACAACAATTTTGGGCTGCAAGTTTATCAGCGGTTAGAAGAGTGAAAAAGGAGACAGGCCCAGTATAAAGTTGTTTTAGCCCATAACTCGTATTTACGTTCATATAATAATATTATCGCCCAAGAAACATTCAACTTGCATCAACAGTTATACACTAAAACCCCCAATTTTATAAACCCTAGCTACTTCAACTCTGAATCCATATCATATCGAATTCAGATTTTGCAATGGCGGAGAGTATCGTATCCATCGAAAAGATCAAAGCTTTCTGCAACTCTGAGCTCAAGAACATGGTAAATCTCTCTCTCTCTCTCTCTCTCTCTCTCTCTCTCTCTCTCTCTCTCTCTCTCTCTCTCTCTCTCTCTCTCTCTCTCTCTCTCTTCTCTCTCTCTCTCTCTCTCTCTCTCTCTCTCTCTCTCTCTCTCTACCTCTCCCTCCCCCTCTCCCCCCCCCTCTCTCTCTATGTTGTACAATTTAGTAAATTTTTGTAAGTATTTATTTTGATATTTAAAATTGATTTGGCATGTTCAGTACTTTGTGATTCAATTTGATTGTGATAAAACAAAAGGTTTGATTTGGATTGTTAAGATTTTTTGTTTATTTTGGCAGTACCTGAGGCTAATTGAGTCAATAATATTATAATTTTATTTGCTATTGAATTTTGGGATTGTGCCTGTTTGAGTTTTGATATTCGCTATTCTCTGCGACGATGAATGAAGAAAGCAGATATGACTGTAGATTCTTAGTGGATATTTATGTTCCCTTGTCGATTGTACTGTCCCTCGAAAAGGTTACTTTTTAAGTAAACTGTGGTATTAGTTCTAAGCTTATAATTGACATTGAGAGAAAGAGAAACGACAGTTGAATAAACGATTGTGTTTTGCTTTTAAACGACGTGATGGTCATGGTTGGCGTTGGCTGAAAATATGAAAATTATTTGGGTAGGATTGAAATGGGAGGAATACGTTAAGTTTAGATTACAGTTGTGCTTGTAATTACAGTTCGAAGTGTGATTCTGATTAGATTTGTTTAATTGGTGTTTATTTACCATTTAATCCCCTGGTTTTGTTCCTGTTTTTGCATATTTTCATGTATCAACGATATGTTACAATTGGTGTCGATGTGTATTCTTTTTCTTTTGGTAGGGAGACAAGTTTAAGGGCAACAATGTTATGTAATCTCTAACATAATTTCCAAACTGCATTTTGATTTGGTATATTTTGAATTTACAATAATTTCTTGCTTTCAAATGTGACAAATGCTCTAGTACCTTACCTGCATTTGATTTTGGCAAATATTAATTCCATAAGTTTTGATGGATATGTGCAACTAGTGCAAAGATGATATAATATCTACCTTAATGATTTTGGAGAACGTATTTACAGTGGTTGAGGTGGGGTCTTAGGCGGTTTAAGTCGTTGAGTGTCTTATATATATATATATCAATATATCTTTGTGAGTGTGAGTAGTGTTTATGTGTGTATCTGTCTCTGTGTATATATATCACTCCCGGGGGTCTTCACGGAAACAACCTCCCTAGAGTGGTAGCATGGTTTTCGTACATCTTACAACCCTGCTCTAAGCGGGATATTGCTTTGGTTTGGTTTTATTATTAATTTCGAGCTATGGTGTTCCATATTATATGTTTAGATTTTGTTTTTAAATGCGACTGTGTTAAACAGCCAACTAAGTGTGATTCAGTGTCTTCAAGTAGGTCAACATATTTACGCACTCATCACTTAAAGTTGGCGTGTGATTCAGTGTCTTCAAGTAGGTCAACGTATTTACGCACTCATCACTTAAAGTTGGCGTGTGTTGCTCCTTTTCTGTAATTATTATTGTTATCGTATAATTTTGGGTCTTGATCACAATGGCTAAGCTATTTTTGCTAGACAACCCTGTCTGGGATGTCTAATAAGTAACTTATAAGTTGAAAAATTAATGTTTATTTGAAGCTTTCACTTATTGCCGTAATTTAATTCTCTATTATTATTTTTTGCAGAAATTTCTTCGTGCTGTTGGGCTGTTTGCCGGCTCCATTGTTTTCATGCGGAATTTTGGTGAACTCCTGGCCATTTAAAGCATTAAGGAACCAGACTCAAGACTAGAAATACCCTATTGTAATGTAGCAACTTGTTGGGACCTTTTCCTGTCATTCATGTGCTATGATTTCTTTTAGTTTAAATTGTGTTGTTTCCTTTTTTACCTAAAACCTTAGGTTGTTAAAAGGATAAGCTCGTGTTTATTTTTCACCACTTTGTTTTGTCGATTTCGCTTATAAACTGTTAACTAAATCAAAATTGGATTAATACATATTTTGTTGTAATATTCTACTTTCCATCGGTCATCGAAGCTTGGCCGTGGTTCTAGGCAGTGTGTTAGACTGTTTACGAGAACTTATTAATTTGTGCTGGACTGATGACTTACCAGAGGCTTCAAATTTGTGGTGAAGGGATGTTTCACTTTGGTGTATTAGTTGGCCATAGTTTGTATTTTGGTACCTTTATGAGCTCTTCAGTCCATAGAAAGTCAACCAGTTTAGTTTTTGTTCTACACGTGGGATTCATTTTAATGGTTGGGACTTGGGTAAATGGAGAGGAAATATGCATCCTTGTTTTATACCGTTTTGACTGATATCCGGGCGAAAAAAGGAATTAGACATCCAACCTTTTAATTTCCAGAAACAATTATGAAAGAGCTAATAAATAATAACTGAAAAATTAGTTGGTCTAAAACACAAACAAAACATCGAAAGAAAAAATCATCTAAATAAATTTAGAAATTTGTAAGTGAATTACACTCAGGAAATGTTTATGGGAAAAACAATCAACCACTCGCTCCAGAAAAAGAAAATTGAGGATAAATTGGGTCTAGGGGTGCCAAACAGAGTGCACATAGTTTAAACTAATTGCCTTTGATAATGACAAATTACAAACAAGGATTAACCAACTAATTTACAAACAGTTGCCTACAGAGCTTGCCAGAGGTTTTTACTCGCAAGTTAGCAGCTTCAACGGTCACAATCTCTCCAACCAAGTCTTTAAAGAGCGATCTCTCGATATCCAATACCAACCCTGATATTTCTCCTTGAAAATCTGTAAAACTTTCCGACGGATGCAGCACATCTTCCCACAAGATGCTTTTTAGCCCATCATCCTCATCTTCCAAGCTGCAAGCTGGTTTCTTGGCTTGAAGCTGCTCAATCTCAAAACATGATTCCCTAAGGAGTTTCTGGGCATTGAGGGTCTTCCTTGTTACTGCCGGATGCCGCAACCATGGTTCTTTAGACTGTCTGATGAAAGTTAACTTTCTGGTCAAAACTTCATTAACAGCATCAAAAATGAGTTTTCTGTGATTTTTTTCATTGTCAGTCTTCAATTGGACAACCTTTTCTGCTCTACAGCCTTCCTTAAGTCGAGTACTAGCTTTGGTTTGTTCCAAGACCAAGAATAACTCGGGGTTAATTGGTTGGCCTGATTGGTGAAACTGGAAGGTTGTCACATTTGAACCAAGATCCCTGAGGAGCAGACCAGAAGCCAAAAATATCTCTGATATGTATCTGTCATCAGGATTTGTGTTCTCACAAAGAGACGCAATATAATCTGTCCGGGCTTCATCATGGCCTGAGTTTAGTCTTCTAAGTTTCTGTACCAAGTGGTCGATGCTCTGTAGTTTCTTTCGATTAACCTGAGGTGTAAGACTAGATTCCCAGGTGCTAGGTTCATTACTATCTACTGAATGCCACTGCTCTTTTGTTACATTGTCACTTAACTTCAATGAGGAATTATCTGCAAGTGCAATGCAACAAGAGAGATTAAATATTAGACAAAAGCTAGTCACAAATAAGAATCATACACAAGTTTTTGTTCTTATTCATAACTAATATTAGATTTTAAAAAAACGCTTTAGTTTTGCACAACAGGCACGGTCTACGCCTACATACTACATCATTACTATACTACTCATTAGCACCCTCGGGCCTCATGCTATTACAAACAAAAATATATTCAAGCCTGTAATATTATGCAATCATACAGCTTTGACAGAGGTGGCTTTGGATTTCTTTGATAGATATAAGGTTGAAAGGGAAGGAATGGTCATCAATCAAGCGTCAAGAATTCAACACCGCAAAGAAACTGCTTATAGCAGTCGACTAAAACATAAATTTCAGCGTATTTCTTGGTATTAACAGAATAACATATTTACGACATAATGAGAAAATTCATACCTTTGATGGTCTCTAGGATCTGACTCAAACGTGATGGTTCATTATCAATATATTCTGCACCGTCGAGGACCGAAACGGGACTGGGATATTCAGGGGAAGTTGTACCAAGTTCTTCCACTGAATCATCTTCAGTTCTCATCACACTTGATCTCTGAAAGAATATATAAATAAAATGTCACTCCCCTAGTCCTTAAAGTAGACTGAAAATTCAAATAATATTTCATTAGCTAGAAATACCTACCTTCGCTACAAGGCTTTTAGAGTACTTCGATGTCTGCATTAGTGGACTCTGGTTGCCATCACTTTGTTGCAAAATTAAGGATTTGGCTCGCAGTCTCCCACCAGGTGAACTTGACTCTGGTTGCTGCTTGTTTGATTGTTGCTTCTTTAATTTACTGGAATCAGATGGAGATATAGGAGGTCGGGATCGCTTCTCCATCTCGAGTTTCTTCTGTTGCAATCTTGGGCTGATTGATCCTGAGCTCTTTACATAACTAGTAGTGCTTTCTGCGGGCACCTGCTGGTGTCTCGTTGATATTTGTGATTTTGAAATTCTGACATTACCTTTCATGTCGGTAGATGTCTCAGTATGGTCTCTGCGACTAGTCTTAGAAATCTGATCATTAGCCATCCTGCTAGTATTTGATCCAGTTTTCTTATCTGAATAGTCACTGCCCTGTCTTCTAGATCTGATGGGCAAGCGGTCAGGTGGGACTACTGATGAAACACGGGTACCAGATTTTTCCACAAGTTTTGCAGGTTTCATGATGACAATTGGAGATTCGGATGTCCTTGAAGAAATGGATCTCTGGGATGTATGAATAGAAACATGATCATTTTGTTTATTTTGTTTCTGTTTTTGGTTCATCTCTCTTGTATTTTGATTGGGGCCCGTGTACATTTGTTCATGGTCTTGATATCCTCCTTTGCTGTTATCTACCAGCCCCTTCACTTGCATTGCTTGAAGGATCTGTTTAAGAGCTCTGAGATCCTTTCCAGATTGCCTAAATTCAAGATCTTTCAATCTGTTTTCTATCTCACTGTAAACAGAAGGAAAGGGGCTGGGTGCTTTCTCCGGAGCTTTCATATTTCTGGGGACCACCTTCCGAGACCCTCGAGTCCCGTCATGAAGACGCCATGGTGCTGGTTCAATAGAAACTCTTGATATGGGTTTCATAACTGGATCGGGATTCCTCCAGCGGGGTGATGTTGGTTCCTTCCAAGAATTCCTAGAGAATTCAAATGGTTGTATCGATCTGTATGCATCAGTTGCTTTTGAGGAGCTTGAAGAGGCTTCAGATTCTTTGACAGTATTAGTTCTAATCTTGTTTTCTATGTTGGATGCAGAGTTTGGCAATGATTCCAATCCCATCAACTTTGCTACGACGCTGGGAGGTCGTTGCTGAGATTCGAATATTTGGTGCTGGCCTGGAAGAACCTGGTCAGTATAGTTCCCACTTTCCTGCATACTTTTTGACATAAAGCTAGATTGTGTGTCGGAATTGAAACTCCTCATTGAACTCTCTCTGCTGTCCAATGAAAGTCTTGGTAGTTCTTTCAGCTTTAAGGTTTGGTTCATACTGTCCTGTGAATCATAAGATAAGTGACTTCTTTCCCTTTCATCATATGAATAGCGTGGAGCATCCTTTGGAGTTAAATATGGAGATCTATCTCTTAATTGGTAGGATGATGACCTTGAGAGTTTACTAGGTTCATCCAAATACCAAGGTCGTGCCTCTTGAACTTCAGAAAAAACCTTAAGAGACTCTTCCAAATCAACAGGCATATTATGTCTTTCATCGCGGCCATGTCTGTAACTTCCATCATTGATTTTGGATAAATGAGGCGGTCTCGGTGAGTCCCTCCGCTTCACCGAAGAATCATATGTTGCCTCTTTTTTAATAGTTTTAACTGATAGTTCGCGCAGTTCTCTGTACATGGAGTCCCTGACCACATCACGAAGGTTTTGGCTTTGATGCTCAGAATGTGGAGATGCACTTGATTGGCGAATTGGTTGTCTCCTCGAAGGAACTTCAGAAAAAATCATATGGTCAAAGGACAAGGGCTCTGGTTGAGCAGTTCTGTTAAAGTCAAGAGAAGAGAAAGAAGACGAATGGGATGAAGAGGAAAAAGAAGGTCTAGACGTTTCTGTGGATAATCTTTGTTCCTCAAGGTTACTTTTGTTTGACTGGTTTTCCTGCCAAAGAAAACATGTTATCAGACTTGTATCTGCAATGACAATACCAGTAACAAAGAGGTAAATTCTTAAGAATATTGTTGACTGGACTACTTTCAGTTGACATTGTTAAGAAAAATTTTGAGCACATATCCATGTGGAAGATAGATAAATCCAACACAAGGCAATTATGATGATATTACTTAAGCAAAATGCAAAAATATATGACCATCTTTAACTGTGAAAACACAACCCTTAATCTTTAACTGAGAAACAAATTTCGCTACAGTTCAGGATCCTCTTATGTAAAAATCGTCGAATAATGAACAAATTAGTTTCAATAATGTTTAACATATGTTGTAGAAATTGACTCAAAAAATCAGTAAATAGACAGAATAGCATAACTAAAGTGCTTACCACTGCTGGACGTCGGTAGTATCTGTTATTTATATCTGTACCAGTAGTGCTGCAGTTGTAGTCGGAATCACCTGTGGGTGAGATCAACGTGATGATAATATAGGGTTGCAGTTTACAAAGAGAATGGAAGACAACAAAACTGACCAAGACATAGTGTACATTTTGCAACTATATAACTCTAGAAGGAAGGCTTTTACAGGTCTCTGGACTCTGATATAGGAATATTAACAATTAAGTTGTAATTTGAGTAGTTATATCTACTACTACTAGCTATTTAGTGCAGATTAAAGAATCCAGAACAGATTGACCTAAATCATATATACATAAACTAATAGAGGTACTTGACTACGTGGTTTCCTCACAGAAACTAGTGATATGTTAGAAGAACGAACATTACCTGAAAGCATAACCATTACTTGATCATGAAAATTCATGCAAAGAGACAAACTTCAGACACTAAAAGCATAATATTTAGTAAATTAATTGGATCAATTTTCTTGTATCCACACAATCATTGAAACAAATTGACGGATTTCTATATAACCGACAAAAGCATGGAAGTAGGATTGGCATCTACATTTAATCAAAAACAGCAATAAGCACAGGTTAACGATAAATTACCAGGGGGGAGTCTTCTCGGGTGACCTGTGATACGCCTACCAGTTGCTAAATGCTGGCGATCAAAGAGCTGGAAAATTCCAGTCATACATCCTATCTGCTTCGACAAATCCGGATTTTCCTCAGTAAGGGATTGTAAAAGCTTTGCAGCCATTATCTTCCCTTCTCTCAGCTACCCTACTGAAAAATAACAAGTATGTAACAGTCAATTCCTTGACAAATTTGGATCTATGGCCCCTTTACTAATGCTAATACAAACTCTTCCACTACAAACTGAGATTAATCTTGTTAATTTCCATATGAAATAAATTCAGAATCTTGAATTTCAAAGACCTTGAAAACAAATCCAAGAACATCACATTCTTCAGCCCACATCCAAAAACTTACAAAGATTGGGCCTTTATTAGCCAAGAAATCAAGATTTCAGAAATGTTTTCAGAAGCCCATTTGGAATTATACAAAATCAAACATTTTACTATACAATACAAGGTCTTTAAACAAAATCTGGGAACCCAAATGAAACAGGAAAATAACAAAGACTTTAAGAAAGATATATGTATATATGTAAATAAAGAATGATACCTTTCAATTGCCAAAAAATATAATAATACAACGCATAGGTGCAAGGCAAATCTGGGGAAGAATCAAGGGAGCAGTTGTTACAGAAGAAAAAACCAAAGACAGCCCGGATGAGACTGTAATAGGAAATGGTTTAATGTTTGTATTTAATGTTGTTGAGAGTGAGTGTTAAGTGTTAACAAATAAAGTTTTAGTTTTAGTTTTAGTGAGAGTGTAAAATTTCTATTTTCTATACATAGAAACGTATTTGTTACATTTGTTGATTTTCAATTCACCTGTTATTTATTTTTCATGAATTTGACCAAAAAATGAATACGTATTTATTTGTAAAATAAGTCCAATTATTAATAAAGAAAATCCTAAAGAATATAAATAATTACAAAGATATAATCAAAAAACAACTAAAACGATTTACAGGGGAATGAAATTCTATATACTGCTAGAATCTGTGTAATTAATCATGAATAAGATGTGTTCCTAATGCATATTGGGTTAATCATGAATAAGATGTTTTCCTAATGCATATTGGGTTGAGTAGGGAAGGATGGGTCAAAAAATATACATAGGTATCCACATATACATGTGGGGGTATGATAAAGGGTGGGCCTACAATACTGGAACTGTCTGCATGGCCATGTGATTTTTGTCATATCATACAGTGAAGAAGCCATCACTTCACAACTGCAAATTCCATCTCTCGGCCATCTCCGGCAATCAACTGATCCAAAAATCCAACTTTATTATTAATTGATCCAAATTTTTATCCAAATTTTTTATCAACTTGGATAATGTAATCTAAATTTTGATCCAAACTATTATTTCTATATTATATTATATAAATAGTAGCTTAAAACCCGTGCGATCCACGGATTGCTATTAATAATTATTATTTTTATTATTTATGTTTTAATATTTTATTAATTTGCATTTGCTAAAAAAATAAGTAGGCGTGTTAAACTTTTTTAAATAATTAAAAGTATTAAAATAAATTTTAAAATAAATTAATAACTGTTTATCCGTGATTTTTTTGGAAAAGTAGGGGTCTTAGTAAGGAAAAATAGAAAAAGTAACATGTTTTTATGTGAAAAGGTAAGTGTCTGTAATTAAAAGTATTTAAATAGGTTTCAAAATAAATAAGTAGGGATTTGCCCGAGATATTTTTGGAAAATGAGGGTTTTTAGTAAGGAAAAATAGAAAGAGTAACATGTTTTAGTTGAAAATGATAATTGCCGGTGATTTATTTTAGAAAAATAGAGGATTTTGTTAGAAAAAATAGAAAAAGTAATGTATTTTAGCTGAAAAGGTAGTTGGTTATAAAAATGTTATTATTTAATAATAATTTCTTTAGAAAATGAAAAAATTGAAAAAGTAACATGTTTCAGCTGAAAAAGTGCTCATAATTAAAAGTATTAAAATAGATTTTAATACTTTTAATTATTAAAATAAAAAAATAGATTTTTCAAATAAATAAGTAAGGGTTTGCCCGTGATATTTTTGGAAAATGAGGGGTTTTAGTAAGGAAAAATAGAAAGAGTAACATATTTTTGTTAAAAAAGATAACCGCCCGTGTTTTTTTTAGAAAAAGAGAAGATTTTGTTTTAAAAAAAAGGTAATGTATTTTAGCTGAAAAAGTAATTTGTTATAAATAATGTTATTATTTAGTGATAGTTTTTAAAAAAATAAGTAAGGGCAATTAAATAAAATCACTAAGTACCGACCGTCCGTCCATCCGACTACCAAACTTTTAATGTTTCGTCTTTAATAATATAGCTTAAAACTCGTGCGATGCACGAATTGTTTTTAATAATTGTTAATTTTATTATTTATATTTTATTAATTGCATTTGTTAAAAAAATAAGTAGGCGTGTTAAATATTTTTAAATAATTAAAAGTATTAAAATAGATTTTAAAATAAATAAGTAACAGTTTGCCCATGATATTTTGGAAAAAGAGGGGTTTTAGTAAGAAAAAATAGAAAGTAACATGTTTTCGTTGAATTTTAAAATATAAAAGTCACGATTGGCCCGTGATATTTTTGAAAAAAAGAAGGGTTTTAGTAAGAAAAATACAAAAGGTGACACGTTTTAGTTGAAAAAGATAATTGTCAATTAAAATTATTAAAATAGATTTTAAAGTAAATAAGCAAGGGTTTGCCCGTGATATAATTGGAAAAGTAGAAATTTTAGTAAGAAAAATAGAAAATATAACATGTTTTAGCCGAAAAAGGTAACTGCCCGTGATTTTTCTAGAAAAAGAGGGGAAATGTAATTGCCAATTAAAAATATTTAAATATGTTTTAAAATAAATAAGTAAGAGTTTGCTCGTGATATATTTGGGAAATGATGGATTTTAGTAAAGTAAATAGAAAAAGTAACATATTTTAGCTGAAAAGGAAATTGCTCGTGATTTTTTTAGAAAAAAATGGTAATGCATTTTAACTGAAAGGATAAATGATTATAAAAAAAACAGGTACCAAAACTTTCAATGTTTCGTCTTTAATAATATAGTATAGATAGATAGATAGATGTATAATATTAGTATTTTATGCTACTAAATGTAATAGTCCGTAATATTTTTGAGGTTTTAGTTAAGAGAAATATTAGTTATGAAATATAAAAATGAATATACGTTTTGGGGAAAAAAAACTAATCGGTTAGTCATTAATAATTATAATATTATTATTTTATTTTATTAAATAGATATGTTCGTGATATTTTTGGAAAATGAGAGGTTTTAGTTAGGAAAAATAGAAAAGTATAAATTTTAGTTAGAAAATATAAAAAAATATATACAATTTGGCTAAAAAAAGGTAATGAGTTAGTTATTAGCAATTATAACTTTATTATGTTATTTTAGTAAATAAAATTGTTTTCAATATTTTTGGAAAATGAGATGTTATAGTTAGGAAAAATATAAAAGATATTCTATATATTAATTTTAATATTTTATCTAACGGTTCCCATCGATTTGATCAAAAATATCTAACGGCTATGAATTGAGTGACCAGACTACAAAAACTTTCATGACCAGACTACAAAACTTTTAATGTTTCGTCTTTAATAATATAGTATAGATTATATCAGATTATTTAATTTTAAATTTAATATTTAATCACTATTAATTATTTATATTATATTTAATGAATTAATTCAATTAAAGATTTTTTTAATATAAGTAAACAACATTCAATTTGTATACATAAATTATATTATAAGTTTTATTCTAAAATTAAATTTTATTAACTATTAATTACATAATATTATTAATTAAACAATTAAAAGAACCGCAAATCAATTTTTAATCTTATACACTAAAAATATACAAATAACAAAATTATTATTTTAATATTAAGTCAACTGATCCAAATTTGGATCAGTGAATAGTGTTGATCTAAATTTGGATCAACACCGTTCATTGATCCAAATTTGGATCATTACTGAAGGAGAATTTGGGATAACCACCTCAAATTTGGATTTTTGGATCACAGTTGGATTTGTCCCTATAGCAAGTCCAATGTGGATCAAAATGGCTATAGACATTGCTATAATATGACACCAAAAAATGATTTTTGGTGCTAAAATATACTAACATGCACTTCAATGTTAGTTGCATATAGCATGAAAATAATTTTATATCTACCTAATTTTTTGTCCAACTCACCCAAATTTAATTTAAAGTACACCAACTTGCATTTTTTTATGGTTAATTGATGATGTGACAAGATGCATATGCAAATTTGGCACTAACTATGCATTTATGCACATTTGCATTCAAATATAGAACTCCAATGAAGTTGATATTTTTAGCATTTGGTGTCAAATTATAGCAATAGCACCAGAAACGAGGCTACACAAGAGTCAAAGGTGGTCACGGCCCCCCTAGAATTGTCCTAATGTAACTTATATGTAGTATATTTCTTGATAATATTTTTTATTTTTACTATATAATGCCATGATTTTATATTTTTTGCCCCAATTGAATGTGATAGTATATGATTTGTAAAAGGCCAATTTATAAGCAAATACCAAGCCCAAGTCTATAACAAGACCTACAAGGTCCACATTGCCTACAAGGTCCAACAATGTTTATAAGCTCGCATTGCATGCAAGGTCCAACAATGTTTACAAGATCCAACAATGCATGCAAAGTCTGCATTGCCTACAAGGTCCACAATGCCTGCAAGTTCCGCAAAGCCCACAAGGATTGGATATGACATGTTGTACAATGGACAAGATATGTGCAAGACAAAGCCAATGTAGGACAAACCCAAGTTATAAACAAATCCTACAATGTTCATGAAGTCTGCAAGGTCCACAAAGTCTGCAAGGTCTACAAGTCCCACAAAGGCCGGACATAATATGTTGTACAACAAACAAAGTATGTGTAAGACAATGCTACTAACACCTGCAACAAAGCTGGCACAAGCACATGGTCCAAACATCATGACAAAATGCAACTGACACAAGGTTGACATTGACCCCCGACCAAGATCCTAATTTGTAGCCCTTGTCCCCCACGTGAACACTTAGTCATGTAAATTGCACATGATATGAGCCTATATATACCCCTTAGTCAATTCAATGCAAGAGGTTCACAATAGGGGTGAGCACAAAAATCCGAAAACCGGATTATCCTAATTTCCGATCTAGAATCCGATTTTAAAATTCGGAAATTTGGATATCCGATCCGAAAAAACCGGACCGAATATCCGATCCAGATTTTTTTATAAATTCAGATTCAGATCTGGATCACAACTTTATATAAAACTGGATATCCGGATTCGATCCGGTTTTCAATATATCTTAAAAAATAATATATTTATATATATATAATAAATAATATTAAAGACAAATAATTCAACATATGATATATTAGATTAAGTAATAAATCATTACTAATAAATTACTAAGTTTGTGTGCATTGATCGAGTTTATAAACATTTTAGGTGTAAAATCGAAATGATACACATGAAATTTTTGAGTGCGCATTTATAAACACAATACCATATATTTGTACGTGAAAACTTTGTAATCTTAGTTAATAAAATTTTAGAACGAAGTTAATGAAAGAGTGTTCTCGTTTAATATTATTATTTCATTTAATAAAATAAATTCGAGAGTGAAAGTGCTATTAATATCTCTAAAAAAGTATGTAGAAATACATATTAAACAAATGAATGATAATTTGATGGGTTAAAATAAAAATTAGGAAAAAATAAATTTATAAATGTTAATATATGAGATTTTGATGTCTAAAATGTTATTAATCAATTTAAAATTTGTAAAGTTAACGATAACCTATCAAAATATAATAATATTTATTATTTTTTTACAACTTAAAATATATTTTAATTAATTAATTCGGATCCGGATTATCCGATTTTCGATCCGGTTTAAACGGATATCCGAATTCCGGATATCAGGTTAAACCGGATCCGGAACCAAAATAGGTTTTTCAAAATCCGAAAAACCGGATATCCGGTTTTGCTCACCCATAGTTCACAGCATTCATTACACTCACACCACATTCAAATTCTGATAGGTTTTGCTCTACCTTCTCTCTACTTTCTCTCTCTAGAAATTAATACAATTTATATACTTGTATTATGTTTTCCGTCCACCAGATACTTATTCTCACGCCGGAGGTGCTTACGGGAACATAATCCCCCGCGGGCATTTCTGTTTCAGGGAGCTTGGAGGCGATTCCGGCGAAGTTCAGACAAGCCCCGCAAAGCTCAACAAGCCCGACAAAGCCCAACAAGTTTGACAAGCTCAACAAGGCCGACAAAGCCGAACAAGAATTACGAGTCCAACAAGCCAAACAAACATCTATTCTAGCATAATACTAAGGAAGTAGAGCCCGACGGTAGAACGACTTATCATTTGACGCTAGAAGGAGGGGACCTCACGCTCTCTCAACCGGCATCTGATTTGGCCTGCTCATTTGAGGGCAAGCCCATCTGCAAACATCCTTACCATGTCAAGGAGAAGTTCAATCGTAAACTATTCTCTAGCATGCGACATATCACGTGAAGTTTTATCCAGAAATAATCCCATGTCATCTCGGAGATTGGTGACCCTAGTCACCCAACTACGTATAGGTCTGTAATGCGTATACTATTTTAGCCCTTAATGCTCCTCACTCTCCAGCAACTGACGTGTCACGTGAAGCTCGACGCAATAACAACCATTTGTCATCTCGGAAATTGGTGACCCTAGTCACCCCAAATATGTTCGAGTCTGTATATCCAACATTGACTCAACTCCCAATCCTCCTTGCATAGTTTATAGAGATCTAAGGAACATGAATAACCAAACAGATGTTCAAGTTAACCAAGGTACTCGGGACTGAGTACAAGTTATACAAGTAGTGCAAGTTGATCAATATGTACAAGGCGTGCAAGTAATGTTAATTATGCAAAGCACACAAGGCATATAAGAAATGCAAGGTGTACAAGCTATGTAATATACGAAAACTACACAAAACACAGAAATAAAAAACAAAAAGGTCGTGCTACTTAAAGTATTCAAGGCACGCAGAGCGTGCAAAGCATGCAAGGTGTACAAGGTATGTAAGATACGAAAGCTACAAAAAACACAGAAATAAAAAACAACAAGACGTAACCATACAACTTAAACTATGCAAGGTGCGTAGAGTGTGCAAAGCATGCAAAGTGTGCAAGGTGCGCAGAGTGTGCAAATGATGATATGTATGCAAGACTTAGAGCCATGAATGGACTGGCCCACTTAACAAGCAGTAAAACTGTCAGTATCCATATAAGTATGTATTACCTCGTGAAGCACCACAACAACAAAGAACATTAATTGTCAATGCACTAACTATCAATATTTATAATCTCTAGAATGAAGACAAGACTACATGGAATATTTACAAGTAGTGCAAGGTGTACACAGATACAAATACGACAAGTTGCACAATGTATACAAGATATACAAGGCATGAAAGTAGTGCAAGTTATGCAAGGTGCACTAGGTATACAAGAAATACAAGGTGTACAAGCTCTGTAATATACAAAAATTACACACAACACAGAAATCATAAAAAATATGTCTCAACCATGTTGCTTAAACTTTTCAAGATACGCATTGTGCAAAGAATGCAAGGTTTACAAGGTGTTCATGGTGTGCAAAGCATGCAAGGTGTGCAAGATGCGAAAAGTATGCAAAACATGCAAGGCTACGATAAAATCCCTACTTAAGTCCTTGGACCTATCCAAGTGTAAGCGGGGAAACAAAACTTTTACAAAGGCCCTCTCGGGTCATCAAGGTCCTCTCGGATCGGATCGTCCTCGCGGACAACTCCTACTTAAATCTTTGGACCTATCCAAGCTTAAGTGGGAGGCAACAAACTTTCTACAAAGACCCTATCGGGTCAATAAGGTTCTCTCGGATCAACATGTCCTCTCAGACAAACCTCCTACTTAAGTCCTTGGACCTATCCAAGCTTAAGTATGGGGCAACAAATTATTTTACGTACAAAGGCCTTCACTGGTCACCAAGGTCCTCTCAGATCAACTTGTCATCTCGGACAAACCTCCTACTTAAGTCTTTGGACCTATCCAAGCTTAAGTATGGGACAACAATTTTTTTTACAAAGACCTTCCTGGGTCAACAACACTTATACTTAACTACCTACACATATCCAAACTTAAGTGGAGGGCAACAATATTTTTACAAAGGCCCTCTCCCGTCAACAAGGTCCTCTCAGATCGACTTGCTCTCTCGGACAAAGCTCCTACTTAAGTCCTTGGACCTATCCAAACTTAAGTGGGGGCAATAATTTTTTTATAAAAGCCCTCTCGGGTCAATAAGGTCCTTTCGGATCGACTTGTCCCCTCGGACAAATCTCTTACTTAAGTCTTTGAACATATCCAAACTTAAGAAGGGGAAAACAATTTTTTTAGAAAGGCCCCCGGGTCAACCTCTCGGATCATCTTGTTCTCTCGGAAAAAACTCCTACTTAAGTCCTTGGACCTATCCAAACTTAAGTAGGGGCTACAAATTTATTTTTTTAAAAAGGCCCTCTCGGGTCAACAAGGTCCTCTCGGACAAAGCTCATACTTAAGTCCTTGGACCCATCCAAACTTAAGTGTAGGGCAACAAATTTTTTTTAAAGCCCCTCCCGGGTCAACAAGGTCCTCTCGGATCAACTTGTCTTCTCGGATAAATCTCTTATTTAAGTCTTTGGACCTATCCAAACTTAAGTGGGGGCAACAAATTTTTTGCAAAAGCCCCCCGGGTCAACAAGGTTATCTCGGATTATCTTGTTATCTCGGACAAAACTCCTACTTAAGTACGTGAACCCATCCAAAACTTAAGTGAGGGGCAACAAATTATTTTATAAAGTCACTCTCGGGTCAACAAGGTCTCCCCGGATTGACTCGTCCTGTCGGACAAAACTCCTACTTCTGCACATATCCAAACTTAAGTGGGGGCAACAATTTTTTTTTACAAAGGCCTTCCCGGGTCAACAAGACCCTCTCGGATCGCCTCGTCCTCTCGGACAACTACTAATTTAGTACTTGGACCTATCCAAACTTAACTGGGCGGCATCAAACTTTTAACAAAAGCACCTTCGGTTCAACAAGATCCTCTTGTATTTTACTTGTCCTCTAAAACGAAAAACCTACCCAAATCCTACATAAATCTTTTACTACTCCCCCATACCTCTAAAGAGGAATGAGGGAGTGGGGGGCAAATGATAGTATATGATTTGTAAAAGGCCAATTTATAAGCAAATACTAAGCCCAAGTCCATAACAAGGCCTACAAGGTCCACATTGCCTACAAGGTCCAACAATGTTTATAAGCTCGCATTGCATGCAAGGTCCAACAATGTTTACAAGATCCAACAATGCATGCAAGGTCCAATAATGCATGCAATGTCTGCATTGCCTACAAGGTCCACAATGCCTGCAAGTTCCGCAAAGCCCACAAGGATTGAACATGACATGTTGTACAATGGACAAGATATGTGCAAGACAAAGCCAGTGTAGGACAAGCCCATGTTATAAACAAAACCTACAATGTCCATGAAGCCTGCAAGGTCTACAAGTCCCACAAAGGGTGGACATAACATGTTGTACAACAGACAAAGTATGTGTAAAACAATGCTACTAACACCTGCAACAAAGCTGACACAAGTACATGGTCCAAACATCATGACAAAATACAACTGACACAAGGTTGACATTGACCCCTGATCAAGATCCTAATTTGTAGCTCTTGTCCCCCACGTGAACACTCAGTCATGTGAATTGCACATGACATGAGCCTATATATACCCCCTAGTCACTTCAATGCAAGGGGTTCACAACATTCATTACACTCACACCATATTCAAATTCTGATAGGTTTTGCTCTACCTTCTCTCTACTTTCTCTCTCTAGAAATTAATACACTTTATATACTTGTATTATGTTTTCCGTCCACCGAATACTTATTCTCACGCCGGAGGTGCTTACGGGGACATAACCCCTTGCGGGCATTTCCGTTTCAGGGAGTTTGGAGGCGATTCCGGCGAAGTTCAAACAAGACCCACAAAGCTCAACAAGTCCGACAAAGCCCAACAAGTCTGACAAGCTCAACAAGGCCGACAAAGCCAAACAAGAATTACGAGCCCAACAAGCCAAAAAAGCATCTATTCCAGCATAATACTAAGGAAGTAGAGTCTGACGGTAGAACGACTTATCAGAATGTAAAATTGGTTCATTAAACTCATAAAATGAGCTTCATTTGTAATATTAATGTATCTATTTGAAAGATTATGATTAAACATATCACTAGATAATTTTTTTGTATCAATAATTATAAAAACAAATCAAAATTTTACTATTTTAATTTAATCAAAAAGAAGAATTATATATTTTATCTCGACCTAAGAACCCAACTAATGATCGATTATGACACTTTTTTTTTGTATTTTATTAATAATATATATATATATTTTATCAATACTGTACTATAATATTTTCGTTTAAATTTGAAATTGGTCTCCTCCTACTTAAGTTCTGGCTTCGTCCCTGAATAGCACCAATTTTGGAATTGCATTGGACTTGCTCTTAGAGGATCTCCAAGGGTACTAGTTATAAACTTATAATGCTTAGTTAAAATAATACTTCGTTCGTTCCTCTCATTTCTTTATAGGTTTTCTGTTTGACACTTATTTCAAAACTCCTATAAAATATAGTTCCATAACTTATTTTTAAAAAAATTCTTTTTAAATAAATATTTAAACATTAAATTTTTATTTAGAAGAAAAAAAATTAAAAAAAATTTATGGAACTAGACTTAATAGAAGTCTTAAAATGTGTGTCGAGCCCTCCGTCCAAATATTAAGAACCTGGTAGGACGGATGGAGTATTAAATAATGATTAGTTTGAATTTGTTGAACCGATAAGAGATTGTACTCCAATTAGGTTAATTATAATGATTAGTTATATTTAAAAAAAATTATTATTATTTTAGTTAATTTTATTAGAGCAATTCTCCCATCTTTTGGCAGGAGGTGACATGGATAAATATAGAGAATGGCTATAAATTCAACAAGTATAGAGGATCAAATTTGAATATATAAAATTATAGTTAACAAGTTTGTGTCTTTGGGGTGGTAATCTTTTTACAATATGTATAATTAATACTTTCTTCGTCATCCTCATTTTTTTACATTGGGGGACGAGGGTTCGGCACATATTTTAAATCTTTTATAAAGTATAATTCTATATGTTATTTTAATTTATTTTTTCTTTTGAATAAAAATTTAATGTTTTGTGGAAGTATATTTTTTATACGAACCTTAAAATGCGTACAAAACAATGAAAATAATTATAAAGAAATGAGGGGACGGACATAGGTTTTGTTTGGGTACCACATAATAAGTCATCTTATGACTTATAAACCCATAAGAGCTTATTAGGGATGTTTGCCTACTCAACTTATAAACCAACTTATAACTTATATATTCATAAGTTGAATATTAGTAACAACATACATTTTCCTTAACTTATTGACTTATTGCTTGATTTCTTTGTCTTTTAATACTTCATATTTTTACATTTGTGTTTTTAAATGTTTTTTTAATTTAAAATACATGTATTTAGCTCATTGTATTTAATAATTATTTTTAAAATGTAAATTAACAAATTTGTAACTAACTTATAAGTAAATTTATTCAAACACTAATAGATCTTATAAGAATTTATCCACTTATCACTTACACGACACTTATTCATTTTAAGGTATAAGTCAATTTTTTTAAGATATCCTAAACACGCACGTACTAGTATTATATAAGCGCCAACTACGAATTTTAACTAAGAGGTCACCAAAATTGGAGATGCTCTTACTGATAACTCCAAATCCCGATCTAGCCCTTTCCAGCCGTTCCCCACGCCTGGATGCGGTGTTGCTGCCGTTGGGTGTCTGCAAAACAACACCGGAGGGGGCTTTGGACCCTGGCGGCGCCTCCGACGTGAGAGTAAGTGATGGCTTTGGAAGGGAAGATATGTTAGGCCGAATACACAATATATAATCAAATAGATGTATGAGAATAACAATAAGTACACTGTTTATGAGCAATAAACTTTATGGAATTAAAAACTCCTCTCTCAGTGATGTAAAATATCACAGAGAGCTGCTAGGTTACAAGAATGATAATTCACGTATTCGCTTCCCTTTTAGGGTTAACCTATCTGTGTTTATATAGTACACAGCTACGTACAATCTTCTAATTGATATTCCTATAAATCAGCTATACAATTAATATCAATTTAGAATTGCTTCTGTCTTCTGTTCCGTTTCCTTAGCCATCTCGATATCTCTTTGCTTCTTTCCATCTTCAAAGAATATCGCTTCTAGAATCTTCATTGACTTTTACACCGACTGCTAAGCAAACTCTGACCATCAGACTTTAACAAACTCTGACTGGTCCTCCAGCTAAACTCTGATAGTTTCCTGGTACTTTAAACACTGATAAACAAACATCAGCAATTATATCTAACAATCTCCCCCAACTTGTTCATACTAAAATGTACAAGTTAACAGATAATTGATGATGTCAAAACATATAACAAATGCAGTGTTTATAAAATCACAGAGTTTATATTTAACTTTAGAACAGAAAACTTTAAAAACTTACAGACTCCATTTACTTAATTTCTTTGTTAGGCCGTTTACACAATATAATCAAGTATGTATACGAGAATAACAATCAAGAACACTTTTTATAAATCAACAAACTGTAATTATATTCACAGTTTCTCTCTTTATGATGTTAATGAATCACAAAGAGCTACTAGGTTACAAGAATAATATATTCAATGTTCGCGTCCCTTCTAGGGATAACCTTGTTAGGCCGAATACACAATATAATCAAGTATATATGAGAATAACAATAATCAAGAACACTGTTTATGAATCAATAAAACTGTAATCGTATTAACAGCTTCTCTCTTTATGATGTTAATGAATCACAAAGAGCTTCTAGGTTACAAGAATAATAATTCAATAATCGCGTCCCTTCTAGGGATAACCTATCTGTGTTTTTATAGTACACAGTTACACAATCCTTATCTAATTGATATTCCTACAAATTAGCTATACAAGTTATATCAATTAAGGATTGCTTCTTATCTTCTATTCTGTTTCCTTAGCTGTATCAATATATTCTGCTTCTTTCCATCTTCAGAATATATTGCTTCTAGAATCTTCAATTCAGCACCGACAGCTAATTCAACTATCACCCTGTCAGACTTTAAATAAACTCTGACCGGCTTCCTTTAAACTCTTCACCCTGTCAGACTTTAAATAAACTCTGACCGGCTTCTGATAAACTCTGGTCAGTACCTGTTGCTTAAACACTGATAAACAAACGTCAGCAATTATATCTAACAATCTCCCCCAACTTGTTCATAATAAAATGTACAAGTTAAACATATAATTGATGATGTCAAAAACATTTAACAAATGCAGTGTTTAACATATAACAGAGTTTAATTTAAAACAGAGTTTAAATTTGACTTAGAATAGAAAATATATTAAAAACTTACAGTCAGACTTTACTTGATTTCTTGAATATCAGGCACTGTCCTGATATAGTCTGATAGCAATTTCTTTTCAGCTCTTTCTAGCTCTTCCACCATGATCTTCTTCACTTCTTTCAACTCTGGATCAAATTCTCCAGTCTGATAAATTGCAGCTCTCAGAGAATAGATGGAATTCTTCCTCATCTCATTCCCTAGCTTAATATAATAAGCTTTATCAGATTCTAAATTAAATTCAAGAACTTTTGTACCCAGTGTTGTTCTGAACTTAACACTATTTCTTTTCATCTCAACAATCTTCCCATGTGCATTTCTGTATTTGGGAATGTATGCACTTGATACTCCTCCTCCAAGCATTATCTTCGATCTTAGCATCTTTTCTCTGATAACTGAAGCAGCATTGTGAGTATTTCTATTTTTGACTTTTAACAAGTACAGAACATACTCCAATTCTTGATAAGATTTGAGATTTATGTCAGACTCTGCAACCTTATAAACTCTTCCATCATTCATAAAGTACAACAAAAATTCCTTCTTCAACACCTTATGAAAGATCATTTGAACAGAGTCTAGCATATCAAGATTTTCTTGAGTAATAATACCAGATTCTGCCAGTGAAATGTTGTCTTGAGATCTGTTATTTTTTCTTCTCTCTCTGTGTGAACCCAGTCCAGATTTATCATAGGCTTCTTTTCCCAATACTGTTCTGGTTTCAGAGAAATTCACAGCTTCAAGCTTTAAATCTTCAAGAATTTTTGGTTTGCAGAATCCTGGAAGTTGTGTAGATTTCTGTACAACTTGAGCAACGTCAGAGGTTGTCATAACTTTAGTAGTATCATCAACTTGAGCAGCGTCAGGGGTTGATTTTGCTAATCTTGTTTCAACTTGAGCAATGTCAGAGGTTGAATTATCTTTCTTTTTCAGGTTAGGCTCTTCAATCATTATGCCTTTACCCTTATCAGAATTTCCAATCACAGGTCTCCTTGTACATTGTATACTCTGTTGTGTATTCTCTTTGATAGAAATACCAACTTCTTTCTTTCTAGGAGCCTTGATTTCCTGTTTCTTGTAGATTCCAGCTTCAAGATTTTTCTTGTGTTCCTCAGCAAGCATTTGCTCTTCAGCCTGGATATCTTCAATAGTAACATTCTTTCCATGCTCTTTCATGAATATTTTAGCAGCAATCTCTTCATCAGTAGATGGATTAGTTGAAACAACTAAACTCTTGAGTTTTGAAGTAGATTGGCCACCAGAGTTTATCTTGTCAGAGTTTGTTTGTCTAACAGAGTTTACTCTTGTCCTGCTTTGCCTTTGAGCAAAAATCTTTCTTTTATTTTCTTTGCTTCCCCCATCAGTAGAATCATCCCTCCGTCTCAGAGCTTGAGTGTCTTTGCATTTGTCTTTAGGTACACTCTCCCCCTTTTTGACATCATCAGAAAGTAATACTGATGTCAGCAATTCTAGAGCATTAGAAATAGAATTCAATTGAGTAGACATTTCAGCCTGATTCTCCTCAACTTTTCCAAGCCTCTTCTTAATTTCCTCAGAATCCTTGGCTTGCTGCTTGAACATATTAAAGTAGTAAGATCTATCATTCTTCAAAGTAAGATCTCTGACAGAACCTTCATTCCTTAGATGTTGAAGCATTTGTTGATTCTCATCAAATCTATTATTAAGAGATTTGACTTGAACAACAGTTGCATGTAAGCTTGCAAGAACTTCAGGATTTGAAATCTTTTTAACAGAATCATCAGTGAAATCAGCAGCCCTCTGTGCAGTAAAAATACAATCTGCAGCTGTCCATTTCTTGAAGTACATATCTTGAAAATGTTCTTCAGTAGCCCGATTGAACTCTCTTTCTTCATCAGAGTTTGCTTGAATGTTAGATACCTCCTCTTGTATATCTGGATTTGAATGAGTAGGACTAGCTTCAACATTGTCATCCTCTCCTGGAATCTCTTCAGGAACATGTTCAGCAGTAATTTCATTTTGCAACTGTGCAGCTTCATCATTTACTTTTTCAGGAATATCAGAGGTTGCAGTGTGCATAGACTCTGTTGCTTTTGTGACAACCTCTACAACAGATTGTTGTAGAGTTTCAAGTAAGACATTGTCGTCTAGAACATGCTCTGTTGCATCAGCATTTACAGCAACAGCTTCTGTAGCATTATCAGCTAAGGTCTGATCAACTTCTTCTCCTTTCTCAAAATCAAGAGAAATGATTTCAGTGTGAGAAGCTATAGTTTCTACTATCTCAGTAGTAGCTTGATCAGCTTCCATTGCAGTATCTCCATGTTCAAAAATTCTACTGTCAGAGTATGCAGCAGCTTCCTCAACTACATTAACTTTGAATGTAGGAGCTTCTAAATCCAAATCCATCAGATTAGCATCAGTATTTATCCTGTCTAGATTGACAGCTTCAGTATTTGCAGCATCCTTCTGAACAAACACTTCAGGAGCTTCAGTTTCCTCAGAAACTCTGTCCATATTAACATTGATAGCACCAAAAAGATGTGCAGCTACTAGTCTTCTTTTTCTCTGATGAAGAGTTTCTTCATCAGTTTCAGTCTCTGAGGCTTCAACAACAGACTTTGCCCTATTGGCTCTTCTTTTCTTTAGCCTTGTCTTCTGAGGCATCGCTTCAGGTCTTGATACCCCAGCTTCAGTGGATGGTCTCCTCGCAGGT
The DNA here is from genome assembly GCA_030848705.1 of Heracleum sosnowskyi. Taxonomy (NCBI): domain Eukaryota; kingdom Viridiplantae; phylum Streptophyta; class Magnoliopsida; order Apiales; family Apiaceae; genus Heracleum; species Heracleum sosnowskyi. The sequence goes on along the minus strand of CM061235.1, from coordinate 139,548,458 downwards.
TTAGTACCAATATGTTTGGTCCTACCTCCCCTTACAGGTTTAACAGAAGTTGATGGAGGTAACTCTGTGTTTAAAGGTTCTGGTTGAGATTCAGCTTGTGTTTGTGGATGTACTTGAGCATCCACAAACTGTTGCACAGAAGCAGGTAGCAAAAGGTCTCCAACAATTCCTTTCTTAACATCTTTGTTAATGAGATCAGAAAATACTCTCTTGTGTAATTTAAAACAAGAAACATCTTCATTAACAACATCTACCCCTTCAACACAGTAAGAGAATAAAGTCTGACAAAATCTAGAAAAGTATACTACTCCTCTATTCTCTGTCATTTTCTCTCCTAAATTATCCAAGACAAGTCGTGCAAAATCAAAATGATTATCGAATAAAAGAGAATACCCGATTTGCAGACTGTCCGTGGGAATAGCATCCCAGTTTGTGCATTTCTTTCCGAACGTTCTCGTGATGCAATCAAAGAAGAAGCTCCACTCCTTCCTTAAGAACGGTCGCTTCAGTTGTCCAATTTTATTCAAGGGACCAGAATACCCAATCTCTCTCATCATCCTTAGCAAATCAGAGTCACCCATTCCAATGGTAAAAGAAGGATACTCAGGAAACCCCATTGCAGCTCGAACAATACCAGCAGTAATAACATACTCTGTTTCTTCAAACTCAAAGATTATGGATGGGTTCCCAGTTTCACCACCATCATCATAAACCCCTGACTCCCAGAACGCCTTGATTTGTAAACCAGAAAGTTTGGCTGGTTCAACTAAAGCACGCCCAATCGCTGACTGAGCAAGAAACTTTTGAATCATATGAAATGCTTCTGGTGCGTTTGCAGTGTTTAGTGGTGCGGTATAGTTGTTTGGAACGAACTCTAACCCAGACGAAACGAAAGCTGTGGTTGCCATTAGAAGATTTTGAAGAAAGAACAAGTAATTGAGGCGAAAGCTTAACAGAGTTTATGTGTAGAAAGGTGTTTGTGACTATGTGTGTGTGATAATAGATGTGTATGAGTAAGATGTGAAAAGTTTAACTGAAGATGTGTGTATTGTATTTAAAAGAAAATTAAATATTAAAAACTGAAGAGTTTTTAATCATTAATACACAACGGACTTACTCCTGTAATCATGTGAATGGGACACGTGTCACACATGCAGTTACTGACAGCAAATAATTGGCAGTTTCCAATACGCATGCGCAGTAAAAACAGCAATAATTACCGCCTGTTACACTTTTCTATGCAATTAACCTCTCTCCTCTGTTTAAAACATTCTTGAACAACTTTCCAATCATACTCTTTTTAAATTTTCAAAACAAATATCTAATCTCAAAATTATAAAGTGTCTGAAACAAAGAAATTATTTTAACCATCAGAGATTAAAACAAAGTTACCTCGGCATATGTCACACAATACATCAGTGTTTACCATTTATCCTTCTTTGTCAATAAACTCTTTTCTCAAACTGTACAGGTGTGAAAATATGTGTGTGCAATAGCAGAGTTTATCGAAATCAATATTTAGATCATCTCAAAGTGCATAAAATCCACAAACTAAATTAGTAAAAACTGGTTGCCTAAACTCTCATGTATAACATAGAATCTGATTTTTATATCTAAACTCTGTAGTACTGATATCCTTTCATTTGGATATGTCTTTTATTTTTCACCCCCTTTATATATATATATTTTTATTTTATTTTATTTTATTTTTATTTTTTTTATATATATATATATTATTTTTTTCCAGTAATCAGTGGTTGGCACTAGTCACCAAAAATCAAAGATTTTAGCACTTATTTCATACAATAAGTTCCTGGATCTTCCTAGGCACAACATGATCTCAAAGGAATTTGTGCTCTTTTTGGCATCTTTTGATTTGAGGGTGAATTATTTGCAATTAATAATCAGAGTTTAGACTTTTCATCAGTTAATACAATTAATTTATGAGAGAAAATGCAAACAGCTAATACAGACTCAGTGTATAGGATTAATAAACTAAGAGATGGTATAAATACAGAGACAGTATCATGCTGTGTTAACTTACTGCACATGTTTGAGATCAGAATCTATACAACTCTTAAGGATTCATAATTACTTACTGAGAATTATGCTTCATACAAATTTCTTCATTGGTCCATATGTTTCAGACAAAATTACAATCAGAGTATAGCATTAAACTGTAACAATCAGAGTATGACCAACATTTTATGACTAATAGAGTTTAGCATCAGAGTTTAACCGACAGAGTTTATGACACTGGTACTCATAACAGTTAAAACATGCAAGGAATCATGAGCATAAAAATCAAACATGTATAGTTTTTGAGTCTAACCCGTATCTCTAGTCAGAACCAGAGATCATTCCAAGTTCATTTACCAATCTTGTAAAAGTAGCTTCACTCAAAGGTTTGGTGAAGATATCTGCAAGTTGTTGGTCTGTAGACACAAAATGAAGCTCAATGTTCCCTTCTTCCACATGTTCTCTGATAAAATGATACCTTATGCTGATGTGCTTGGTCATGGAGTGCTGTACTGGATTTCCTGTCATAGCAATAGCACTTTGGTTATCACAGAAAATAGGTATTTTAGAGTACCTTAACCCATAATCCAGCAATTGATTCTTCATCCATAAAATCTGTGCACAACAGCTACCAGCTGCTATATACTCTGCTTCAGCTGTGGATGTGGAAATCGACTTCTGTTTCTTGCTGTACCAAGAAACTAATCTGTCACCTAAAAATTGACAGCTTCCACTTATACTTTTTCTGTCTATCTTACAGCCTGCAAAATCTGCATCAGAGTAACCAATTAGCTTAAACTCTGATTCTCTAGGATACCACAAACCCAAGGTTATGGTTCCTTTGAGATATTTGAAAATCCTTTTTACAGCTGTTAGATGAGGCTCTCTGGGATCTGCTTGAAATCTTGCGCAAAGACATGTTGTATACATGATATCAGGTCTACTTGCAGTAAGATACAGTAAAGACCCTATCATTCCTCTGTAGTTTGTCATATCTACTGAGGCTCATGTGTCTTTGTCTAGCTTTGTTGCTGTAGCCATGGGAGTTGTAGCAGATGAGCTATCAAGCATACCAAATTTCTTGAGAAGATTTCTGGTATATTTTGCTTGATTGATAAAAATACCATCATCTGTTTGCTTGACCTGTAAGCCTAGAAAATAACTAAGCTCTCCCATCATGCTCATTTGGTACCTGGACTGCATAAGCTTTGCAAACTTCTTACAAAGTTTGTCATTAGTAGATCCAAAAATAATATCATCTACATAAATTTGAACTAAAAGCAAATCATCACCAGAATTGAAATAAAACAAAGTTTTATCAATTGTACCTCTTGTGAACCCACTTTCTAAAAGAAATTGAGCAAGAGTTTCATACCATGCTCTTGGTGCTTGCTTTAGTCCATATAATGCCTTGTCAAGCCTGTAGACATAATCTGGATACTTGGGATCTACAAATCCTGGTGGTTGCTCTACAAACACTTCTTCTTCAAGCTTCCCATTGAGAAAAGCACTTTTTACATCCATCTGAAATACTTTAAACTTCTTGTGTGCAGCATAGGCCAGAAAAATCCTTATGGCCTCCAATCTTGCAACTGGAGCAAAGGTTTCATCATAGTCAATTCCTTCCTGTTGTGAATAACCTTTAGCCACAAGTCTAGCCTTGTTTCTTGTAATCACACCATCACTGTCAGTCTTGTTTCTGAAAACCCACTTTGTACCTACAATTGATCTATTCTTTGGTCTAGGTACAAGTGTCCAAACTTCATTTCTTTCAAATTCATTTAACTCTTCTTGCATTGCTGTAATCCAATTAGCATCTTGAAGAGCTTCTTCCACTTTCTTTGGTTCTGTTTGAGACAAGAAGGCATGATACAAACACTCATTATTTGTTGCACTTCTAGTTCTCACACTAGCATCAGGATCTCCAATTATGAGATCAGGTGTGTGTGCCTGTGTCCACCTTCTTGCTGTTGGTAAGTGGTTTCTTGCTTCATTATTGGATCCTCCCCCTTGATCCATGCTCTCCTGATTCATATGTTGATTTTCTGCAATATCTGAGGCTCCCCCTGAATTGGATGGTTCAGAGTTTGAACTGTCAGAGTTTGAATCAGTTTCCTCAACTGACTCACTTGCTGTGTCTTGTTGAGCTTCTTCACGCTCCCCCTCAACTAGTTCTCTATTTTGTTCAATTTGAGAATTTCCAGTTTCTCCAGTATTTACCAGTAGAGGTTCAGAGTATGCTTCGTCAGAGTTTGTCAAACCTGCTTCATCAGAGTTTATATCATCAGAGAATAGATCTTCATTTTTAAAACGTAGTTGATCATATCCATCCTTGTCTTCAAGTCCAATTATTTTTTTGTCATCAAATGACACATGTATGGATTCCATGATCACCTTAGTTCTTAGATTATAAACTCTGAATGCTTTTGTTGACAATGGATAGCCAACAAAGATTCCTTCATCAGCTTTTAACTCGAACTTTGTCAACTGTTCAGGATGAGTCTTCAACACAAAGCATTTGCATCCAAATATGTGAAAATATTTCAAATTTGGCTTCTTATTTTTCACCATCTCATATGGTGTTTTCCCATGCTTGTTGATAAGTGTAGCATTTTGAGTAAAACAAGCAGTTTGAACAGCTTCTGCCCAGAAGTATGTTGGTAATTTTGCTTCATCAAGCATAGTTCTGGCTGCTTCAATTAAAGTTCTGTTCTTCCTTTCAACTACACCATTTTGCTGTGGAGTTCCAGGTGCAGAAAACTCTTGTTTCACTCCTCTTTCCTTGCAGAAAGCTTCCATTATTGAGTTTCTGAATTCAGTTCCATTATCACTCCTTATAATTTTGACTTTGTGTTGTGATCCTTTATCCAGTAGATTTACATGATCCATCAGAGTTTGAGCAGTTTCATCCTTCTTTGACAAGAAATACACCCATGTATATCTAGTATATTCATCAACAATTACTAGAGCATATTTCTTTCTGCCCATGGACATCACATTCACTGGTCCAAAGAGATCAACATGTAGAAGATGATAAGGTTCCACTACTGAAGATTCAGATTTGCTCTTGAAAGATGACTTCCTTTGCTTGGCCTTTTGACAAGAATCACATAGGCCATCTAGACTGAGTATTGATTTTGGAAGTCCCCTTACAAGATCCTTTCTTATTAGCTCATTGATGTTGTTCAAATTGAGATGAAAGAGTTTCTTGTGCCAATTCCAACTCTCTTCATTTGACATTCTTGCAGTCAGACACACTGTTCTTCCATCAGAGTTTGTTACCAAACTCGCTTCATAAATGTTGTTGCGCCTATGTCCAACTAGAACAACTTTTTCAGTAGATTTACTGATGACTTCACAGTATTCACTATGAAAATCTACATGGTTTCCTCTGTCACAGATTTGACTCACAGATAACAGATTATGCTTGAGTCCTGAGACTAGAGCTACATTTGTGATGATGACACTTCCAAGATTAATATTTCCATATCCCAGAGTGTGTCCTATGTTGCCATCTCCATAGGAAACTTTTGGGCCAGCCTTCTCCTCAAAGTCTGATAGCAGGGCTTTATTTCCAGTCATATGTCCTGAGCATCCACTGTCCAAGATAAGTGTGCTCTCTATTATACCCTGCAATCACAAACAAACACTAAGTGTTAGTTTTAAGGATCCAGACTTGCTTGGATCCTTTGTCTTTCTTAACAATGTTAGTTTTTGCAGCGGAATTACTATTAACAGAGTTTAAACTAACATTGTCAGACTTTACACTTGCAGAGTTTGCTCTAACCCACTTCAGATTGGGTTTTAGCTCATAATAGTTGTGATAAATAGCATGATAACTCTTGCAAGTATAAATGAAATGCCAAGTGCTCCCACAGTGTGTGCATAAAGTCTGTGGTCTAACCCTAACATAATCATTCTTTACTCCTGAAGTAGAAGATAAAGAATTGATATTTTTATTCTTTGTGCAGTAATTAGCAAGATGATTAGAACTACCACAATTATAACATGTTTTCCTTGGAGCAGCACCAGTAGGCAAATGATTATTTCTATTATTTATGCCTATCTTTCCATTCCTATTTTTCTTGGATCCTTTTGGTTTCATGGCAGATTTTACCTCTTTCAGCTTATGATTGAACTGTTTCCCTGTCATCAAACCAACATTAACCTGTTTTTCACAAGTTTTTACTGGTTTTCTAACAGCTTCTCTTTCCATAAGTTTTTCTGTTATAATATTTTCCTGTTTTTCACAGGCTTCATCTGATTTCATATCAGCTTCTCTTATTACAACAGATTTTAACTTATTGGCTTCTGGAACAAATTTCACAGGTTTAAGTTGTGGTTTTACCTTAACCTCGTCTTTAAACCTAAGTTCATCATTTTCACAATAACCTAAACCTACAGAATCAGTCTGAAACACTTGATGAGTGTCTCTTCCAGAATCTGTCCAAGTCTTGATTATTTTTCTTTCCTTCTCTAAATCAGATTCTAGTTGCCTATACCTTTTAAGCAACTCCTGTTCAACATAAACAACATCATCTCTTTCTTTTTGAATCTGCTTCATACTTTCAAGTTCTCCTTCAAGAAACTTGTTTCTATCTTTAAGACTAAGATTCTCAGATTTAATTCTCTCATTTTCTAAAGTCTGATCCCTATAGCTAACATGAACACTTTTCAGATATACCCTTAACTCAGATATATTATCAGTATCATAAGCATAAGTAGTTAGGGGTACCTTATTTTCTGATGATTCAGTCTCATCTCTGACAGTTGCCATAAGAGCATAGTTTTCTCCATCATCAGAGTCTGAAGTATCTGCCCAGTCTTTGCCTTTAGAGATGAGTGCTTTCTCAGATTTGCCTTTCTTGCACTCTGGGGCATAATGACCCATCTCCTTACACTTGTAGCACTGGATTTCAGATTTATCCTTCTTGCCAGATTTGGTCTCCCTTCCATCAGACTTTCTGAAACTTCTCCTTTCAGAGTTTGAATCTTTCCTTGAGAATCTCTTTCCCTTCTTGAAGTTCTTGAATCCCATCTTCTTGAATGTCTTAACCATCAAGGCAGCCATTTGCATCAACTCCTCTTCATCATCCTCAGAGTCAGAAGCTTCATCAGAGTTTGAGTCATCATCAGAGTTTGATGACTCACTTTCAGAGTTTACAACCAATGCTTTTCCTTTGGCTTTCTTCCTTGAGGTTTTCTTTTCAATGGGCTTCTCCTCAACTTTGAGAGCAACAGATTTTGTCTTTTTACTCAATCTTCTATTCCTTTGTTCTATCTCCAGTTCATGAGTTTTCAACAACCCATAGATTTCATCAAGTTCTGTATCAGCAAGTTCATAATTATCTCTTATTGTTGTTGTCTTTAGATCCCACTTTTCAGGTAGAGATAACAGAAACTTGAGATTAGATTCTTCAAGCTCATATTCTTTATCAACCAGAGACAAATCATTCAATAGTTTGCAAAATCTGTCATAAGTCTCAGTCAAGGTTTCATTAGGTCTTGAATCAAAGTGCTCATACTCCTGTGTGAGTATTGTCTTTCTGTTTTTCTTAATAGCACCTGTTCCCTGGCATCTGACTTCTAAAGCATCCCAAATCTCTTTGGCAGTCTTGCAGCCAATTACTCTGTTAGACATAACATTATCTAAAGCACTGTGGAGAAGATGTCTAACCTTTGCATCCTTTGCAATTGATGAGATGTCCTCAGGAGTCATATCTTTCTTTTCCTTTGGAACAGTCTTTTGTTCTTGACCATCAACAACAGGGGCTAGTTTGGTTGGATTGTGAGGACCATCATAAATTCTGTCAAGATATTCTGGATCTGTTGCCTCCAGAAACATGGTCATCTTTACCTTCCAAATTGGATACTCTACAGGCCTGAGAATTGGAACCCTGATTGTTTCATATCGACTCACAGAATTAGGCTTAACCTGTTCAGCCTTGGGAGCAGTTTGATTTTCTTCAGACATGATTATTACTGTGTTTGAATCGTAAACTGTATATATTAAATAGCCTTGGCTCTGATACCAATTGTTAGGCCGAATACACAATATAATCAAGTATATATGAGAATAACAATAATCAAGAACACTGTTTATGAATCAATAAAACTGTAATCGTATTAACAGCTTCTCTCTTTATGATGTTAATGAATCACAAAGAGCTTCTAGGTTACAAGAATAATAATTCAATAATCGCGTCCCTTCTAGGGATAACCTATCTGTGTTTTTATAGTACACAGTTACACAATCCTTATCTAATTGATATTCCTACAAATTAGCTATACAAGTTATATCAATTAAGGATTGCTTCTTATCTTCTATTCTGTTTCCTTAGCTGTATCAATATATTCTGCTTCTTTCCATCTTCAGAATATATTGCTTCTAGAATCTTCAATTCAGCACCGACAGCTAATTCAACTATCACCCTGTCAGACTTTAAATAAACTCTGACCGGCTTCCTTTAAACTCTTCACCCTGTCAGACTTTAAATAAACTCTGACCGGCTTCTGATAAACTCTGGTCAGTACATGTTGCTTAAACACTGATAAACAAACGTCAGCAATTATATCTAACAAACCTATCTGTGTTTATATAGTACACAGCTACTTACAATCCATCTCTAATTGATATTCCTATAAGTTAGCTATACAATTGATATCAATCAAGGATTGCTTCAGTCTTCTATTCCGTTTCCTTAGCTGTATCAATATATTCTGCTTCTTTCCATCTTCAGAATATATTGCTTCTAGAATCTTTATCTTTGCACCGACAGCTAAGTCAACTATCACCCTGTCAGACTTTAACAAACTCTGACCGGCTTCCATGTAAACTCTTCACCCAGTCAGACTTTATCAAACTCTGACTGGCTTCTATATAAACTCTGATATGTACCTGTTACTTAAACACTGATGAACAAACGTCAGCAATTATATCTAACAATCTCCCCCAACTTGTGCATAATAAAAATGTACAAGTTAAAAAGATAATTGATGATGTCAAAACATATAACAAATGCAGTGTTTAAAATATAACAGAGTTTAATTTTAAAACAGAGTTTAATTTTAACTTAGAACAGAAAACATAAAAACTTACAGTTAGACTTTACTTGACTTCTTCAATATCAGGTACTGTTCTGAGATAATCAATCAGCAGTCTTCTTTCAGCCTTCTCTAGCTCATTCATCATAATCTCTTTTAGCTCTTTAAGTTCTGAATCACTCTCCCCCATTTGGTAGATAGCAGCTCTTAGAGAATATATGTTGTTTCTTCTCATATCATTTCCTAGCCTAATAAAATAAGACTTGTCTGACTCCAAGTTAAATTCCAAAGTCTTTATTCCAAGTGCAGTTCTAAATCTAGCACTGTTTCTCTTCATCTCCACTAACTTTCCAGTATAATCTCTATACTTTGGAATATAAACACTTGATACTCCTCCTCCAAGCATAGCTTTAGATCTCAGCATCTTTTCTCTCAAAACTTGAGCAACATCATGAGTATGTCTGTTTTTGACTTTTAGAAGATAAAGTACATATTCCAGTTCTTCCCATGATTTGAGATTAACATCAGATTCTCCAACTTTATAAACTCTTCCATCACTCATGAAGTATAACAAAAACTGCTTCTTCAATACTTTGTGAAAAATCAACTGAACAGATTCTAACTTATCAAGGTTTTCTTGTGTAACCCCAATACCAGGTTCTGCCAGTGAAATGTTATCTTGAGATCTGTTATTTGTTCTTCTCTCTCTGTGTGATCCCAGTCCAGATTTATCAAAAGCTTCTTTTCCCAATACAGTTCTGGTTTCTGAGAAATTCACAGCTTCAAGCTTTAATTCTTCAAGAATTTTAGGTTTGCTGAATCCTGGAAGTTGTGTAGATTTCTGTACAACTTGAGCAACGTCAGAGGTTGTCATAACTTTAGTAGAAACATCAACTTGAGCAGCGTCAGAGGTTGATTTAGCTAATCTTGTTTCAACTTGAGCAATGTCAGAGGTTGAATAAATCTTCTTAGGTAACTGTTCTTCTTCTACCAGTTTACCTTTTCCTTTGTCAGCATTTTTAATCACAGGCCTCCTTGAGTACTGTAAACTCTGATCAGAGTTTACATTCTCTTTGATAACAATTCCTTTTTCTTTCTTTCTAGGAGCCTTGATTTCCTTCTTCTTGTAGATTCCAGTTTCAAGATTCTTCCTGTGTTCCTCAGCAAGCATTTGCTCTTCAGCTTGGATATCTTCAATTGTAACATCTTTTCCATGTTCTGCCATAAACACCTTGGCAGCAATTTCCTCATCTTTAGTAGGCTTATCACCGATTACACTTTCCTATGTATGCAATCTCTCTCCACTCTTTAACACTTTTCTAGACCAATGCCCAAACATACTCTTTTGAAATACCAAAACAAATGTTTTTCCTCAAAATTATAAAATGTCTGAAACAAAGAAATCATTTTAACCATCAGAGATTAAAACAAAGTTACCTCGGCGTATTTCACACAATACATCAGTGTTTATCATTTATCCTTCTTTGTCAATAAACTCTTTTCGCAAACTGTACAGGTGTGCATAATTGTGTGTGCAATAGCAGAGTTTACCGAAATCAATATTTAAATCATCTCAAAGTGCATAAAATCCACAACCTAAAGTAGTAAAAACTGGTTGCCTAAACTCTCATGTATAATATAAAATCTGATTTTTATATCTAAACTCTGTATACTGATATCCTTTCATTTGGATATGTCTTTTATTTTTCACCCCCTTTATAGATTTATTAATATTTTTTTTATTTTTTATTTTTTTTATTTTTTATTTTATTTTTCCAGTAATCAGTGGTTGGCTCTAGTCACCAAAAATCAAAGATTTTAGCCCTTATTTCATACAATAAGTTCCTGGATCTTCCTAGGCACAACATGATCTCAAAGGAATTTGTGCTCTTTTGGCATCTTTTGATTTGAGGGTGAATTATTTGTAATTAATAATCAGAGTTTAGACTTTTCATCAGTTAATACAATTAATTTATGAGAGAAAATGCAAACAGCTAATACAGACTCAGTGTATAGGATCAATAAACTAAGAGATGCTATAAATATAGAGACAGTATCATGCTGTGTTAACTTACTGCACATATTTGAGATTAGAATCTATAAAACTCTTAAGAATTCATAATTACTTACTGAGAATTATGCCTCATACAAATTTCTTCATTGGTCCTTATGTTTCAGACAAAATTACAATTAGAGTATAACATCAGACTTTAACCGACAGAGTATGACCAACACTTTATGACTAACAGAGTTTAGCATCAGAGTTTACGTTCAGAGTTTATGACACTGGTACTCATAACAGTTAAAACATGCAAGGAATCATGAGCATAAAAATCAAACATGTATAGTTTTTGAGTCTAACCCGTATCTCTAGTCAGAACCAGAGATCATTCCAAGTTCATTTACCAATCTTGTAAAAGTAGCTTCACTCAAAGGTTTGGTGAAGATATCTGCAAGTTGTTGGTCTGTAGACACAAAATGAAGCTCAATGTTTCCTTCTTCCACATGTTCTCTGATAAAATGATACCTTATGCTGATGTGCTTTGTCATGGAGTGCTGTACTGGATTACCTGTCATAACAATAGCACTTTGGTTATCACAGAAAATAGGTATTTTAGAGTACCTCAAACCATAATCCAGCAACTGATTCTTCATCCACAGAATCTGTGCACAACAGCTACCAGCAGCTATATACTCTGCTTCTGCAGTGGATGTGGAAATTGACTTTTGTTTCTTGCTATACCAAGAAACCAATCTGTCATCTAAAAATTGACAGCTTCCACTTGTACTTTTTCTGTCTATCTTACAGCCTGCAAAATCTGCATCAGAGTAACCAATTAGCTTAAACTCTGATTCTCTAGGATACCACAAACCCAAGGTTATGGTTCCTTTGAGATATTTGAAAATCCTTTTTACAGCTGTTAGATGAGGCTCTCTGGGATCTGCTTGAAATCTTGCACAAAGACATGTTGCATACATGATATCAGGTCTACTTGCAGTAAGATACAGTAAAGACCCTATCATTCCTCTGTAGTTTGTCATATCTACTGAGGCTCCTGTGTCTTTGTCTAGCTTTGTTGCTGTAGCCATGGGAGTTGTTGCAGATGAACTATCAAGCATACCAAATTTCTTGAGAAGATTTCTGGTATATTTTGCTTGATTGATAAAAATACCATCATCTGTTTGCTTGACCTGTAAGCCTAGAAAGTAACTAAGCTCTCCCATCATGCTCATTTGGTACCTGGATTGCATAAGCTTTGTAAACTTCTTACAAAGTTTGTCATTAGTAGATCCAAAGATAATATCATCTACATAAATTTGAACTAAAAGCAAATCATCACCAGAATTGAAATAAAACAAGGTTTTATCAATTGTACCTCTTGTGAACCCACTTTCTAAAAGAAATTGAGCAAGAGTTTCATACCATGCTCTTGGTGCTTGCTTTAGTCCATATAATGCCTTGTCAAGCCTGTAGACATAATCTGGATGCTTGGGATCTACAAATCCTGGTGGTTGTTCAACAAACACTTCTTCTTCAAGCTTCCCATTGAGAAAAGCACTTTTCACATCCATCTGAAAGACTTTAAACTTCTTGTGTGCAGCGTAGGCCAGAAAAATTCTTATGGCCTCCAGTCTTGCAACTGGAGCAAAGGTTTCATCATAGTCAATTCCTTCCTGTTGTGAATAACCTTTAGCCACAAGTCTAGCCTTGTTTCTTGTAATCACACCTTCACTGTCAGTCTTGTTTCTGAAAACCCACTTTGTACCTACAATTGATCTATTCTTTGGTCTAGGTACAAGTGTCCAGACTTCATTTCTTTCAAATTCATTTAACTCTTCTTGCATTGCTGTAATCCAATTAGCATCTTGAAGAGCTTCCTCCACTTTCTTTGGTTCTGTTTGAGACAAGAAAGCATGATACAGACACTCATTATTTGTTGCACTTCTAGTTCTCACACTAGCATCAGGATCTCCAATTATGAGATCAGGTGTGTGTGCCTGTGTCCACCTTCTTGCTGTTGGTAAGTGGTTTCTTGCATCATTATTGGATCCTCCCCCTTGATCCATGCTCTCCTGATTCATATGTTGACTTTCTGCAGTATCTGAGGCTCCCCCTGAATTGGATGACTCAGAGTTTGAACTGTCAGAGTTTGAATCAGTTTCCTCAACTAACTCACTTTCTGTGTCTTGTTGAGCTTCTTCACGCTCCCCCTCAACTGATTCTCTATTTTGTTCAATTTGAGAATTTCCAGCTTCTCCAGTATTTATCAGTAGAGGTTCAGAGTATGCTTCGTCAGAGTTTATCAGAACCGCTTCATCAGAGTTTGTCGGTACTGCTTCATCAGAGTTTACATCATTAGAGAATAAACTTTCATTTTCAAAGCGCAGTTGATCATATCCATCTAAGTCATCAAGTCCTGTTATTTTCTTGTCATCAAATGACACATGTATGGATTCCATGATCACTTTAGTTCTCAGATTGTAGACTCTGAATGCTTTTGTTGACAATGGATAACCAACAAAGATTCCTTCATCAGCTTTTAACTCGAACTTTGTCAACTGTTCAGGATGAGTCTTCAACACAAAGCATTTGCATCCAAATATATGAAAATATTTCAAATTTGGCTTCTTATTTTTCACCATCTCATATGGTGTTTTCCCATGCTTGTTGATCAATGTTGCATTTTGAGTAAAACAAGCAGTTTGAACAGCTTCTGCCCAGAAATAAGTTGGTAATTTTGCTTCATCAAGCATAGTTCTAGCAGCTTCGATTAGAGTTCTGTTCTTTCTTTCAACTACACCATTCTGCTGTGGAGTTCCAGGTGCAGAAAATTCTTGTTTCACTCCTCTTTCTTTGCAGAAAGCTTCCATGATTGAGTTTCTGAATTCAGTTCCATTATCACTCCTTATAATTTTGACTTTGTGCTGTGATCCTTTGTCCAGTAGATTTACATGATCCATCAGAGTTTGAGCAGTTTCATCCTTCTTTGATAAGAAATATACCCATGTATATCTAGTATATTCATCAACAATTACTAGAGCATATTTCTTTCTGCCCATAGACATCACATTCACTGGTCCAAAGAGATCAACATGTAGAAGATGATAAGGTTCCACTACTGAAGATTCAGATTTGCTCTTGAAAGATGACTTCCTTTGCTTTGCCTTTTGACAAGAATCACATAGGCCATCTAGACTGAGTATTGATTTTGGAAGTCCCCTTACAAGATCCTTTCTTATTAGCTCATTGATGTTGTTCAAATTGAGATGAGAGAGCTTCTTATGCCAGTTCCAACTCTCTTCATTTGACATTCTTGCAGTCAGACACACTGTTCTTCCATCAGAGTTTGTTACCAAACTTGCTTCATAAATGTGGTTGCGCCTGTGTCCAACTAGAACAACTTTTCCAGTAGATTTACTGATTACTTCACAGTATTCAGTATGAAAATCTACATGGTTTCCTCTATCACAGATTTGACTCACAGATAGCAGATTATGCTTGAGTCCTGAGACTAGAGCTACATTTGTGATGATGACACTTCCAAGATTAATATTGCCATATCCCAGAGTGTGTCCTATGTTGCCATCTCCATAGGAAACCTTTGGGCCAGCCTTCTCCTTAAAGTCTGATAGCAGGGCTTTATTTCCAGTCATATGTCCTGAGCATCCACTGTCCAAGATAAGTGTGCTCTCTTTTATACCCTGTAATCACAAACAAACACTAAGTGTTAGTTTTAAGGACCCAGACTTGCTTGGATCCTTTGTCTTTCTTAACAGTGTTAGCTTTTGCAGCGGAATTACTATCAACAGAGTTTAAACTAACATTGTCAGACTTTACACTTGCAGAGTTTGCTCTAACCCACTTCAGATTGGGTTTTAGCTCATAGTAATTGTGATAAATAGCATGATAACTCCTACAAGTATAAATAGAATGCCAAGTGCTCCCACAATGTGTGCATAAAGTCTGTGGTTTCACCCTCACATAATCATTCTTTTCTCCTGATGTAGAAGGTAAAGAATTGATATTTTTATTCTTTGTGTAGTAATTAGCAAGATGATTAGAACTACCACAATTATAACATGTTTTCCTTGGAGCACCAGTAGTAGGCAAGTGATTATTTCTTTTATTTATGCCTATCTTTCCATTCCTATTCTTCTTGGATCCTTTTGGTTTCATGGCAGATTTTACCTCTTTGAGCTTATGATTGAACTGTTTTCCTGTCATTAAACCAACATTAACCTGTTTTTCACAGACTTTTACTGGTTTTCTAACAGCTTCTAATTCCATAAGATTTTCTGTTATAATATTTTCCTGTCTTTTACAGGTTTCATCTGATTCCATATCAGCTTCTCTTATTACAACAGATTTTAACTTAGTGGACTCTGGAACAAATATCACAGGTTTAAGTTGTGGTTTAACCTTAACCTTGTCTTTAAACCTAAGTTCATCATTTTCACAATAGCCTAAACCTACAGAATCTGTCTGAAACACTTGATGAGTGTCTCTTCCAGAGTCTGTCCAAGTCTTGATTATTTTTCTTTCTTTTTCTAGATCAGATTCTAATTGCTTATATCTTTTGAGCAACTCCTGTTCAACATAAACAGCATCATCTCTTTCTTTTTGAATCTGCTTCATATTTTCAAGTTCTCCTTCAAGAAACTTGTTTCTATCTTTAAGACTAAGATTCTCAGATTTAATTCTCTCATTCTCTAAAGTCTGATCCCTATAACTAACATGTACGCTTTTCAGATATACTCTTAACTCAGATATATTATCAGTATCATAAGCATAAGTAGTTAGGGGTACCTTATTTTCAGATGATTCAGTCTCATCTCTGACAGTTGCCATAAGAGCATAATTTACTCCATCATCAGAGTCTGAAGTATCTGCCCAGTCTTTGCCTTTAGAGATGAGTGCTTTCTCAGTTTTGCCTTTCTTGCACTCTGGAGCATAGTGACCCATCTCCTTACACTTGTAGCACTGGATTTCAGATTTATCCTTCTTGCCAGACTTGGTCTCCCTTCCATCAGACTTTCTAAAACCTCTCCTTTCAGAATTTGAATCTTTCCTTGAGAATCTCTTCCCCTTCTTGAAGTTCTTGAATCCCATCTTCTTGAAGGTCTTAACCATCAAGGCAGCCATTTGCATCAACTCCTCTTCATCATCCTCAGAGTCAGAAGCTTCATCAGAGTTTGAGTCATCATCAGAGTTTGATGACTCACTTTCAGATTTAATGACTAAAGCCTTTCCCTTGGCTTTCTTCCTTGATGATTCCTTCTTGATGGGCTTCTCCTCAACTTTGAGAGCAACAGATTTTGTCTTTTTGCTTAATCTTCTATTCCTTTGTTCTATCTCCAGTTCATGAGTTTTTAACAACCCATAGATTTCATCAAGATCTGTATCAGCAAGCTCATAATTATCTCTTATTGTGGTTGTCTTTAAATCCCACTTTTCAGGTAGAGATAACAGAAACTTGAGATAAGACTCTTCAACCTCATATTCTTTATCAACCAGAGACAGATCATTCAATAGTTTGCAAAATCTGTCATAAGTCTCAGTCAAGGTTTCATTAGGTCTTGAATCAAAGTGCTCATACTCCTGTGTGAGTATTGTCTTTCTGTTCTTCTTAATAGCACATGTTCCCTGGCATCTGACTTCTAAAGCATCCCATATCTCTTTGGCAGTTTTGCAGCCAATTACTCTGTTAGACATAACATTATCTAAAGCACTGTGGAGAAGATGTCTAACCTTTGCATCTTTTGCAATTGATGAGATGTCCTCAGGAGTCATATCTTTCTTTTCCTTTGGAACAGTCTTTTGTTCTTGACCATCAACAACAGGGGACAATTTAGTCGGCATATGAGGACCATCATAGATTCTGTCAAGGTATTCTGGATCTGTAGCCTCCAGAAACATGGTCATCTTCACCTTCCAAATTGGATACTCTACTGGCCTGAGTATTGGAACCCTGATTGTTTCATATCGACTCACAGAATTAGGCTTAACCTGTTCAGCCTTGGGAGCAGTTTGATTTTCTTCAGACATGATTATTACTGTGTTTGAATCGTAAAACTGTATATATTAAACAGCCTTGGCTCTGATACCAATTGTTAGGCCGTTTACACAATATAATCAAGTATGTATATGAGAATAACAATCAAGAACACTTTTTATAAATCAACAAACTGTAATTATATTCACAGTTTCTCTCTTTATGATGTTAATGAATCACAAAGAGCTACTAGGTTACAAGAATAATATATTCAATGTTCGCGTCCTTTCTAGGGATAACCTATCTGTGTTTATATAGTACACAGCTACTTACAATCCATCTCTAATTGATATTCCTATAAGTTAGCTATACAATTGATATCAATCAAGGATTGCTTCAGTCTTCTATTCCGTTTCCTTAGCTGTATCAATATATTCTGCTTCTTTCCATCTTCAGAATATATTGCTTCTAGAATCTTTATCTTTGCACCGACAGCTAAGTCAACTATCACCCTGTCAGACTTTAACAAACTCTGACCGGCTTCCATGTAAACTCTTCACCCAGTCAGACTTTATCAAACTCTGACTGGCTTCTATATAAACTCTGATATGTACCTGTTACTTAAACACTGATGAACAAACCTCAGCAATTATATCTAACATTCTTCAATATCAGGTACAGTCCTGATGTAGTCCATAAGCAGTCTTCTCTCAGCTCTGTCTAGCTCAGCTACCATTATCTTCTTTAGCTCTTTCAACTCTGGATCACTCTCTCCAGTTTGGTAGATAGCAGCCCTTAGAGCATAGATACTGTTCTTCCTCATATCATTTCCTAGCTTTATTATGAAGGATTTATCTGATTCCAGATTAAATTCCAACACTTTTATACCAAGATCTGTTATGAGTCTTGCACTGTTCCTTTGCATCTCAACAAGCTTTCCATTATAATCTCTGTACTTCGGTATGTAAGCACCAGCAGTCTTTAGGCCACAAAGAGCTCTAGCTTTCACCATTCTGCTTCTTAATACCTCAGATGCTTGATGAGTTCTTTGATTCTTTACTTTCAGTATATACAGTACATACTCCAACTCCTCTTTCATCTTTAATCCAATATCAGCTTCACCAACTCTGTATACTCTGCCATCAACCTTGAAGTATAACAGAAAATCCTTTTTCAGTCCTTTATGATGAATTAACTGAACCGACTCTAAATTATCAAGATTTTCCTGAGTCACACCAACACCTGGTTCAGCTAATGAAGTTTGATCTATAGGACTATTGTTTACTCTCTTTTCTCTATGAGATCCTAAACCAGATCTATCTCTTGATTCTTTACCCATGATGGTTTTGCTTTGGAGAACATTGACATTTCCAGGAATCAGAGTGTGTTGAACCATGACTGGTTTAGCAAAAGTTCTTTGAAGTTCAGAAGAGAGTTTAGTCTGTACAACTTGAGTAGTATCAGTGGTTGTCACAGCTTCCATTGTTTGAATAACTTGAGCATTGTCAGAGGTTGTTTGAGCTTTCTTCATTATCTGATGTTCTTCCACAACCTTTCCTTTGCCTTTATCAAGCTTAGTTTCTACAACCCTCTTTGCTTGTTGTAAACTCTGTTGAGAGTCGACATTTTCTTTAATGATAATTCCTCTTTCTTTAGGCCTTGAAACCTTCACAACTTTCTTTACCTTCCCAGACTTTAGATTCTTTTCATGCTCTTCAGCTAGCATCAATTCTTCAGCTTGCATATCTTCTATGGTTGCATCAGCACCATGTTCTTCTAGAAACAGCTGAGCTGCAATCTCTTCATCAGTAATTGGTTGAAAAGTAAGCAATAAGCTTCTAGCTCTTGAAGAAGATTGAACACCGGTGTTTATTCTTTCAGAGTTTGTAGCAGAAATAGACTTGAGTCTCACTTGCTGTTGAGTAGATTTTGATTTTGACTCTTTTCCTTTTGCACCACCATCAGTAGAATCATCCTGTCTACTCAGAGTTTGAGGCTTCTTGCATTTGTCTTTAAGTACTCTCTCCCCCTTTTTGACATCATCTGGAATCAACACTAAGGTGAGCAATTCTAGAGAAGTAGCAATAGAATCAAGTTTGTCAGACAGAACAGTCTGATTTTCTTCAACTTTGCTAAGTCTGGTCTTGATAACCTCTTGATCTTTAACCAAGGTAAGCAGCATAGATTTATCTTGTTTTATAGACATATCTCTAACAACCACATCATTTCTCAACCCAGTTACAAACTTCTGAGTTTCATCAAAACGATTGTGAAGAGATTTTACTTGAACAATTGTTGCTTGGAGATGAGTAAGAAGCTCTGGATTGGTAATCGAGTTAGCAGATTTTGTCACAAAATCAGCAGCTCTTTGATCAGTGAATATGCAATCCTTGTTTGACCACTTTGAAAAGTACATATTCTGAAAGTGAAGTTCAGTGTTATGCTGAGTGGAAACTCCAACATCAGTTTCCTTTGGATTTGGTTGAGCAGAAAGTCTTTGAGAAGATGAATCAGCTTGATCATCAGACTTTGCAGAAGACTCGGCACTTGGAGAATGTGGAATATTCTCAGCAAATGTTTCTTGAGCATCTTCATGTGCGAGCTTCTCAGAGTTTATATGCTCTTGAACATTTTCTTCTTGTACAGCCTCAATAACTGGCTCTGTAGTAACTTCAACAACAATCTCTGCATTTGCTTCAAAATTATTTTCTGCAGTTTGTTCAAGATCAGTTTCTGCAGCTACAACCTTTGCTGTCTGATCAACCTCTTCACCTTTTTCAAGTACCTGGTGAGTAACAGAGAGAACCTCTGTATGAATAGCTAAAGACTCATCCATTACGACTGTTGGTTGATCAGCTGCCACATCCTCTGTTTCACCAATACTGCCAAACTCTTCAAGAGTTGCAGTATGATGTGCTTCAATATTTTCTTCAAAATCCATCTCCAGAATAGGCTCAAGAAAATCATCAGAATTTGCTCTGGCTTCTTCAGGCACAGTAGCTTTTTCAGAAATATCTTCAATTACAATCTCTGGAGCTGCAGCAGTTGTAGAATCAGGAATTAATCCATCAAAAAGATATGTAGCAACCAGCTTCCTTTTCTTGGTATGAAGAGACTCATTTGCATCAGAATCCCTATCCTCAGTAGAAGTAGGTCTATTTGCTCTTCTCTTTTTCCTTGAAGTACCAACAGAGGTTGGTAAATCATTAGCAACTGAAGATGTAGCAGCCTTGAAAGCTCTATGCTTAGTCCTACCCCCAGTTTTTGGTCTTTGGGATGTAGACT
This sequence comes from Heracleum sosnowskyi, assembly GCA_030848705.1. NCBI lineage: Eukaryota > Viridiplantae > Streptophyta > Magnoliopsida > Apiales > Apiaceae > Heracleum > Heracleum sosnowskyi. The sequence goes on along the minus strand of CM061235.1, from coordinate 139,528,116 downwards.
CTGGTTGAGGTTGTGGTTGAGGTTGTAGAAATTGTTGGATTTAAGCAGGAAGCAACAATTCACCAACATTGCCTTTCTTGATGTCCTTATTAGTCAAATCAGAGAATATTCTCTTATGCAATTTGAATGAGGAAATTACATCATCCTCAGCAATCTCAACCCCATCAACACACGTAGAAAAGATTAATTGACAAAAACGAGCAAAATAAACTACTCCCCTATTCTCTGTCATCTTTTCTCCAATATTAATCAAAACAAGTCTAGCAAAATCAAAGTGAGCATCATAGAGAAGAGAATACCCGATTTGCAGACTATCTATTGGAATAGCATCCCAATTAGTACATTTCTTTCCGAACACCCTTGTAATGCAGTCGAAGAAGAAACTCCATTCCTTCCTCAAGAACGGTCGCTTCAGGTTACCTGTCCTTGCCAAAGACCTAGAGTAACCTATCTCCCTCATCATCCTTGGAAGCTCAGCATCACCAACAGAAATAGTGTATGCATTGAAGTATTCAAACCCAAGAGCATCACGAACTGTGGTTGGAGTGACCACATACTCTTTTTCACCAAACTCAAAGATAATAGAAGGAGTTCCAGCCTCTCCTCCATCATCATAAACACCAGTTTCCCAGAATGCTTTGATTTGAACTCCAGACAGCTTTGCTGGTTCCACAAGCGCTTGCCCAATATCTGATTGAGAAAGGAAATTCTGAAACAAGTGAAAAGCCTCCGGTGCGTTCGCAGTAGACAAGGGTGCTGCATAATTGTTAGGGACAAATTCGAGACCAACTGATTGAAGCATAGTTGTTGCCATTAGAAAGATTTGAAATAGATCAGAGTTTGCTTAGAGAAAGTGTTTGAGAAAGTGATGCAGAAAAGTGTTTGTGAATATGCTTATGTGAAAGTGTACTGTGAATAGAGTAAGTCTGTAAAAATTTGAAACGTTGTGTGTATAACTATTAAATATGAATTAAAACTGAAGAGTTTTAATCATTAAGATACACAACAGGCTTACTCGTGAAATGTGTGAGTGGGATAGTTGTCACATATGCATTAACTGACAGCACTCATCGTGGTAGTTTCCAATACGCATGCGCAGTAAAAACAACCACTAATTACTGTTAGTGAATAGACACTTTTCATCATTTCCAAAACGCAACAAACCGTTATCAATCATACTCTCTATTTTCAAAAATAATGTTCCTCAAAAATTATGAAATGTCTGAAACACCTTTATTTATTTTAATCATCAGAGATTAAAAATAAATTACCTCTGCGTAGAGTACACAGTTCATCAGTTTTTATCAATTCTCCTCCTTCATTAATAATCTCTTTTCTCGAAATGCACAGTTGTGATTATTTGTGTGTGAATAACAGAGTTTACTGAATATAAATATTGAGAGCATCTCAAAGTGCATAAAATCCACAAAATAAATCAGTAAAAACTGGTTGCCCAAACTCTCATATGCAAAACAAAATCTGATGTCATCTAAACTCTGTACCTTTATTTGTACTTATTTGTTTTCACCCCCTTTCGAATTATTTTTTTTAATTTTTTCCAGTAATCAGTGGTTGGCACTAGTCACCAAAAATGTCAAATTTTAGCCCTTATTTCATACAATAAGTTCCTGGATCTTCCTAGGCACAACATGATCTCAAAGGAATTTGTGCATGTTTTTGCATCTTTTGCTTGAGGGTGAAGTAGCAGTAAATATTCATAAGAGTTTAGACTGACATCATTTAACATATTACTTTATGAGAGAAAGTGCAAACAGCTAATACAGACTCAGTATATAGGACCAATAAACTAATAGATGCTATAAATATAGATACAGTATCATGTTGTGTTAATTTTCTGTACACATTTGAGATCAGATCATATATAATCTTAGAAGAATTCATGATTACTTACTGAGAATCATGCTTCATACTTTTTCTTCATCAGTGTTTATATTTCAGACAATACCATAATCAGAGTTTAACATCAGAGTTTAACCAACAAAGTTTGCTTCCAGAGTTTAACAACATGATTTGCATGACAGTTAACATATGCATAGAAACATGAGCATCATATCACAGAAGAGTTAATTTTGAGTCTAACCAGTATCTCTAGTCGAAATCAGAGATCATTCCTAGTTCATTCACCAGTCTTGTAAATGTAGCTTCACTCAAAGGCTTAGTGAAGATATCTGCAAGCTGTTGTTCTGTAGACACAAAATGAAGCTCAATATCTCCTTCCTCCACATGTTCCCTGATAAAGTGATACCTTATGCTGATGTGCTTTGTCATGGAATGCTGTATTGGATTACATGTCATAGCAATAGCACTTTGATTATCACATAAAATAGGTATTTTAGAGTACCTTAATCCATAATCCAGCAATTGATTCTTCATCCACAAAATCTGTGCACAACAGCTACCAGCAGCAATATACTCTGCTTCTGCTGTTGATGTGGAAATTGATTTCTGTTTCTTGCTGTACCAAGAAACCAGTCTGTCACCTAGAAATTGACAGCTTCCACTAGTGCTCTTTCTGTCAATCTTACAGCCTGCAAAATCTGCATCAGAGTAACCAATTAACTTAAACTCTGATTCTCTAGGATACCACAAACCCAAGGTTATGGTTCCTTTGAGATATTTGAAAATCCTCTTCACAGCTGTTAGATTAGGCTCTCTGGGATCTGCTTGAAATCTTGCACAAAGACAGGTTGCATACATAATATCTGGTCTACTTGCAGTAAGATAAAGAAGAGACCCTATCATGCCTCTATAGTTTGTCATATCTACTGAAGCTCCTGTGTCTTTGTCTAGCTTTGTTGCAGTTGCCATAGGAGTTGTTGCAGATGAACTATCAAGCATACCAAATTTCTTGAGAAGATTTCTGGTATATTTTGCTTGATTGATAAAAATCCCATCATCTGTTTGCTTTACCTGCAAGCCTAGAAAATAACTAAGCTCTCCCATCATGCTCATTTGGTACCTGGACTGCATAAGCTTGGCAAATTTCTTACAAAGTTTATCATTAGTAGACCCAAAAATTATGTCATCTACATAGATTTGAACTAAAAGCAAATCATCACCAGAATTGAAATAGAACAAGGTTTTATCAATTGTACCTCTAGTGAACCCACTTTCTAAAAGAAATTGAGCCATAGTTTCATACCATGCTCTAAGTGCCTGCTTTAGTCCATATAGTGCTTTGTCAAGCCTGTAGACATAGTCTGGATACTTGGGGTCCACAAACCCTGGTGGTTGTTCAACAAACACTTCTTCTTCAAGTTTCCCATTGAGAAAAGCACTCTTCACATCCATCTGAAAGACTTTAAACTTCTTGTGAGCAGCATATGCTAGAAAAATTCTTATGGCTTCCAACCTTGCAACTGGAGCAAAGGTTTCATCATAGTCAATTCCTTCCTGTTGTGAATATCCTTTTGCCACAAGTCTAGCTTTGTTCCTTGTAATTACTCCCTCACTGTCAGTCTTGTTTCTGAAAACCCATTTTGTACCAACAACAGACCTGTTCTTTGGTCTTGGTACAAGTGTCCATACTTCATTTCTTTCAAACTCATTCAATTCCTCCTGCATTGTTGTTATCCAGTTAGCATCTTGAAGAGCTTCATCCACTTTCTTAGGCTCTGTTTGAGATATAAATGCATGAAACAGACATTCATTTGCTGTAGCACTTCTTGTTTTCACACTTGCATCTGGATCTCCAATGATTAGATCAGGTGTATGAGCCTGAGTCCACCTTCTTGCTGTAGATAAGTGGCTTCTTTCATCATTATTGGACTCTCCCCCTTGATCCATGCTTTCCTGATACTCTTGTTGACCATCTGCATTCTCTGAGGCTCCCCCTGAATTGGACTGTTCAGTGTTTGAACTTTCAAAGTTTGTGTTAGATTCTTCAGCTAACTCACTTTCAGAATGCGAGTCATCATTTTGAGATATTGCTGAAGTATCTTCATGCTCCCCCTCAACTGGTTCTCTATTTTGTTCTGTCTGAGAAACTTCCTCAGTATTTACCAGTAGAGGTTCAAAGTATGCTTCATCAGAGTTTGTTGGATTTGCTTCGTCAAAGTTTATATCATCAGAGTTTAGATCTTCATTTTCAAAGCGTAGCTGATCATGATTTTCTTCATCTTCAATTCAAGTTATTTTCTTGTCATCAAATGACACATGTATAGATTCCATGATCACTTTAGTTCTCAGATTATAAACTCCGAATGCTTTAGTTGACAGTGGATATCCAACAAAAATTCTTTCATCGGCTTTTAAATCAAACTTGGTCAACTGTTCAGGATGAGTTTTCAACACAAAGCATTTGCACCCAAAAATATGAAAATATTTCAGGTTTGGTTTCTTATTCTTCACCATCTCATATGGTGTTTTCCCATGCCTGTTTATCAGTGTAGCATTTTGAGTAAAACAAGCAGTTTGAACAGCTTCTGCCCAGAAATAAGTTGGCAATTTTGCTTCATCAAGCATTGTTCTGGCAGCTTCGATTAAAGTTATGTTCTTCCTTTCTACTATACCATTTTGTTGTGGAGTCCCTGGTGCAGAAAATTCTTGCTTCACTCCTCTTTCCTTGCAAAATTCTTCCATTGTTGTATTTCTGAATTCAGTACCATTATCACTCCTGATAATTTTCACTTAATACTGTGATCCTTTGTCCAGTAGTTTTACATGTTCCATCAGAATTAAGGTAGTTTCATCCTTCTTTGCTAGAAAGTACACCCAAGTGTATCTAGTATACTCATCAACAATGACTAGAGCATATTTCTTTCTGCCAAGAGACATTACATTCACTGGACCAAATAGATCAACATGAAGAAGATGATAAGGATCCAAAACTGAAGATTCAGACTTACTCTTGAAAGATGACTTCCTTTGCTTGGCCTTTGACAGGAATCACACAGACCATCTAAGCTGAGTATTGATTTTGGAAGTCCCCTTACAAGATCTTTTCGAATTAGCTCATTGATGTTGTTCAGATTTAAATGAGAGAGCTTTTTATGCCATTTCCAGCTCTCTTCATTAGACATTTTTGCAGACAGACACACAGCTTTTCCTTTAGAGTTTGTTACCAAACTTGCTTCATAAATATTATTCCGTCTGTGTCCAACTAGAACAAATTTCCATGTAGATTTGCTGATAACCTCACAGTATTCAGGTTGAAAATCTACATGATAACCTCTGTCACAGATTTGACTCACAGATAGCAAGTCATGCTTGAGTCCTGGAACTAGAGCTACATTTGTGATGATGACACTTCCAAGATTGATATTGCCATATCCCAGAGTACGTCCTATGTTGCCATCTCCATAAGAAACTTTTGGGCCAGCTTTCTCCTCATAATCTGATAGCAGGGCTTTATTTCCAGTCATGTGCCCTGAACATCCATTGTCCAAGACTAGGGTGCTTTCCCTTATGCCCTGCAATCACAAACAATTACAAAGAGTTGGTTTTAAGGATCCAGACTTGCTTGGATCCTTTGGCTTTCTTAACATTGTTAGCTTTTGCAGCGGAATTCTTGTCAACAGAGTTTAAGCTAACAATATCAGAGTTTACACTTGCAGAATCAACTTTAACCCAATTCAAATTTGGTTTCAACTCATAATAGTTGTGATAAATGGCATGATAATTCTTGCAAGTATAAATAGAGTGCCAAGTACTCTCACAGTGAGTGCATAAAGTCTGTGGTCTAACCCTAATATAATTATTCTTAACTCCAGACTTGGAGGGTAAAAAATTAATATCTTTGTTTTTCCTGCAGAAACTTGCAAGATGGTTAGAACTACCACAATTATGACATGTTTTTCTAGGAGCATCAGAGATAGGCAAATGATTATTGCTTTTATTAATGCCTACCTTTCCATTTCTATTCTTCCCGGACACTTTCTGTTTCTCAACAGACTTTACCTCTTTGAGCTTATACTTGAATTGTTTCTCTGTCATTAAACCAACATTAACCTGTTTAACACAAGTTTTTACTGGTTTTTGCTCAACAGTTTCTTTTTCAAGTACAGAGTTTAGCTTACTGGATTCAGGAACAAATTTCATAGGTGGAAGATGTGTTCTAACTTTAACCTTATCTTTAAACCTAAGTTCATCTTTCTCATAGTAACCTAACCCTACTGAGTCTGTTTGAAACACCTGATGTGTGTCCTTACCAGAGTTTGTCCAGGTTTTAATTACCTTTCTTTCTTTTTCCAAATCAGATTCTAGTTGCCTAAATTTCTTAAGCAACTCTTGTTCAACATAAACAGCATCATCTCTTTCCTTTTGAACCTGTTGCATGTTAACAAGTTCTTCTTCAAGAAATTTATTTCTCTCTTTAAGCTTTAGATTCTCAGATTTAATTCTCTCATTTTCTAAAGTCTGATCTCTATAACTAACATGTATGTTTTTAAGATAAATTCTCAATTCAGATATATTATCAATATCATAAGCATAAGTTGTTAGAGGTACCTTGTTTTCAGATGAATCAGATTCATCTTGGACAGTTGCCATGAGAGCATAGTTGACATCCTCATCTGAATCTGAAGTGTCTGCCCAGTCTTTTCCTTTAGTGATGAGTGCTTTTTCAGATTTTCCTTTTTTGCACTCTGGAGCATAGTGACCCATCTCTTTACACTTGTAGCACTGAATCTCAGACTTGTCTTTCTTCCCAGATTTGATATCCCTACTTTCAGACTTTCTGAAACTCTTCCTTTCAGAGTTTGAAACCCATCTTCTTGAAAGTCTTCACCATCAAAGCAGCCATTTTCATCATTTGTTCTTCATCGTCCTCAGTTTCAGATGATTCAACAGTGTTTGAGTCATCATCAGAGTTTGATGACTCACTTTCAGGGTTTATGACTAAAGCCTTTCCCTTAGCTTTCTTCTTTGATATTTCTTTCTTAAGAGGTTTTTCTTCAACTTTGAGAGCAACAGATTTTGTCTTCTTTCCAGATCTTTTGTTTCATTGTTCTATCTCAAGTTCATGAGTTTTGAGCAACCCATAAATTTCATCAAGATCTGTCTCTGCAAGATCATAGTTATCTCTTATTGTTGTCGCCTTTAAATCCCATCTTTCAGGTAGAGATAGAAGAAACTTGAGATTCGATTCTTCAAGTTCATATTCTTTATCAACGAGAGATAAATCATTCAACAGTTTACAGAATCTGTCATATGTCTCAGTCAAAGTTTCATCAGGTCTCGAGTCAAAGTGTTCATACTCCTGTGTCAGAATAGTCTTCATGTTCTTCTTTATAGCACTTGTTCCTTGACATCTGACTTCTAAAGCATCCCAAATTTCTTTGGCAGTTTTGCAACCAATAACTCTGTTATACATAACATTATCTAAAGCACTATGGAGAAGATGTCTAACCTTTGCATCCTTTGCAATTGATGAGATGTCTTCATGAGTCAAATCTTTCTTTTCTTTTGGAACGCTCTTTTGTTCTTGACCAGCAATAACTGGAGACAATTTTGTTGGCATATGAGGACCATCATTGATTCTATCAAGGTATTCTGGATATGTGGCTTTCAGAAAAATGGTCATCTTCACCTTCCATATTGGATATTCTGCTGGTCTGAGAATTGGAACCCTAATCATCTCATATTGACTCACAGAAGTTGGTTGAACCTTTTCAGATTTAGAACCTGCTTGACTATTTTCAGCCATGATTATAACTTGGGTTTGGATCAAAAACTGTATATATTAAACAACCTTGTCTCTGATACCAATTGTTAGGCCGAATACACAATATATAATCAAATAGATGTATGAGAATAACAATAAGTACACTGTTTATGAGCAATAAACTTTATGGAATTAAAAACTCCTCTCTCAGTGATGTAAAATATCATAGAGAGCTGCTAGGTTACAAGAATGATAATTCACTTATTCGCTTCCCTTTTAGGGTTAACCTATCTGTGTTTATATAGTACACAACTACGTACAATCTTCTAATTGATATTCCTATAAATCAGCTATACAATTAATATCAATTTAGAATTGCTTCTGTCTTCTGTTCCGTTTCCTTAGCCATCTCGATATCTCTTTGCTTCTTTCCATCTTTAAAGAATATCGCTTCTAGAATCTTCATTGAATTTTACACCGACTGCTAAGCAAACTCTGACCATCAGACTTTAACAAACTCTGACGGGTCCTCCAGCTAAACTCTGATAGTTTCCTGGTACTTTAAACACTGATAAACAAACATCAGCAATTATATCTAACAAGATAAGACTATAGAGATATCTAAATGTGGAGGGTGTGTGTATAGGTAGTGTAACCCTAAACCTTTCCTTCTTGGGCTATTTATAGGCCCAGAATTAGGGTTCAGGGGGGTACCTGCAATCATGAGCGTTGGATCCTAGGTAGGTGGGACACCTGGATGATGTTGATGGGTCACACGTGTCCAGGTGAGAATTGTGGTGACATGTGCCAGGCTCCTGCTGGCGTGTGGTTCAGATAGGACATAATTGTGTCAATCATTGGATATTCCCTATTGTGGCCAGGTGTCATTTCTGACACCATCCTGTATTTTCCATGTCATAGTTGACGATCTTATCGTACGTCATTCATGTTTATCTTCCCTTGAATATCTGTAGAACTTTGTGTAATATCCCTAATTTTTCTTATAATTTTAATAGATTTTAATTTGCTAGAAATTAGAATTAGAAGTGGATTAAAATTTAAGATAATTATATAATTTGACTTTAGAATAAAATCGGATTAACGAGTCGTACTAATTTAATTTAGTTGGGCTTTAGTTTAATTGAATTATTTTGGTTAACCCAAGTTAATTAAATGGACTACTATATAGATACAAACGTAGGTAATTTGTAAGCGAAAAAAAAAGACAAAACCCTAGAAAATACTAGAGCACATCAGCGAGGAAAAAAATGGTGAGAGAGAGAGATGGAGAGAGAGAGAGAGAGAGAGAGAGAGAGAGAGAGAGAGAGAGAAGAAGAAGAAAAACACGAAAAGAGGAAGATTTGTGACAAGTTTAGAAAAAGGGGTAACGATTCTTGAACTCTTTGTATATTTTTGTAAATTCGTGTATATGATATTATGTGTAAATCATATTTTCTTGATTATTTGTATAGGTTATAATGTTTTGGTATATAATATGATATATATCCATGAGTTCTTTGTTTTGTATATTGTGTTCGTATGACTATTTCGATTTTGTATGTAAACAAAATCTGAATTCTTGTAAACATCATATCTGATTCGTTATTTGTCATAATTTTATGATATTAGACTTTCTGAAAAGGTATTTGAATTATCTACGACTTTGATTCTTTGTGTTTTTCGAAATTAGGTATGTAGATATGAGTTTTTCTGGGATTTATTGACCAGCCAGTATGTTTTTGAAGCCAAGATGTCTAACTTTGAAAATTCGTAATAAATTGAGTTTTTATGCTAATTTAATGAGTAATATCAATATTGAAAGGTATTTTCGTGTTCTGTGTTTCTTGTTTATGCTCTGCTGCTATATTCTGTGATTTGGATGTCGTAAATAGCATAACACTAAATAAATCAGGGACTGATTGTGTTCTGCAGTCCACAAATGGCCATGCTCTGAGTTCGTTACTTGTCCGTTTTTAACGAGCTTATCATTCTGGAAAGGTATCAGAATTACCTACATTTTTCGTGTTTTGTACTTTTTCAGATAAAATCATTTTCATAGAGTAAATTGCCAATTTTCAGAACTGGTCAGGATTGATTTTGTTAACAATAGTCTATTTTGCAAGATATTTTGGTGTTTGATGTTTGGAATCTTCTTTGAGTAATGTACTTGTTTGCTTTATTTGACTGTTAATAGATTATAATTTAATATTAAGGATTTGCTGTGATTTTTATTTTCAGGGTGCGACATCGGTATCGAGGTAAGTGACTTTTCGTTGCTCACTAATATTATCAAATATGTTTTTATTCGGTTATCTTATTATATTCGAAATATTTTATTTTGAAACTTGTGATATCGAAAATAGAATTTAGAAAAGATTTGTTTTGATTCCCCAGTTTTAGTTGCGCATCGAATCATAGAATCCGGTCACTGGATAGTGTGACATATCGAATCATAGAACTAGTTTACGCACGTTCCGGAACACATAGATACCTCGTTGAGTTTGTCTTATCGAGGGACGTAAACTGGCACCCATCGAATATAGAGCCGTGTCACTGGCATAGTGTGACCGTAATTTAGAACTGTGGGAACAAAATATGAATTTATCGTTTAGACTGTTTTATCGATTTTAAAGTTCAGAAATTCTGTTTTAAATATTATTTTGAACCGTTGGGCGATAGTTACTTGCTGGGCTTTGCAGCTCATTGTTTTAATATATTTCAGGTTCAGACTTTTGGAAGCTAAGTAAGAATAAGGATGTGGAGTTATGGATTTCGTGCTATGTGATTTTGCATAAGACTATTCGAATAATTTGATTATCTGTTAGACATTGAATATTTTTGGATTTATGGAGTTGTGTCTCCGCTTTTATGTTTTGAATTATTGTTAAGTTTGACCGCTGCTTTGACTTTTGTGGAATTTCGTATTTATTGAATAAAGAAATACTTTTATTTAAGTTTTGAATTTAGAATTAATAGTCCGAAAAGTCGGGCTGTTACAGTTGGTATCAAGAGCATGCTGTCCTTCAGAGTGTGTTAGGTATGGGACTAATACATTTTCTAGGATGCAATCTTGTGGACTATAGTTTAAGTTTGACTTGTACGAGATTAGTGGGTAGACGTGTTATGAACATTTTGGAGTATAGGATTGTGTAAATTTGGGGACCAAATTCTTTTAAGGAGGGTAGTATGTAACATCTCTAATTTTTCTTATAATTTTAATAGATTTTAATTTGCTAGAAATTAGAATTAGAAGTGGATTAAAATTTAAGATAATTATATAATTTGACTTTAGAATAAAATCGGATTAACGGGTCGTACTAATTTAATTTAGTTGGGCTTTAGTTTAATTGAATTATTTTGGTTAACCCAAGTTAATTAAATTGACTACTATATAGATACAAACGTAGGTAATTTGTAAGCGAAAAAAAAGAAGACAAAACCCTAGAAAATACTAGAGCACATCAGCGAGAAAAAAAATGGTGAGAGAGAGAGATGGAGAGAGAGAGAGAGAGAGAGAGAGAGAGAGAGAGAGAGAAAAGAAGAAAAAGAACACGAAAAGAGGAAGATTTGTGACAAGTTTAGAAAAAGGGGTAACGATTCTTGAACTCTTTGTATATTTTTGTAAATTCGTGTATATGATATTATGTGTAAATCATATTTTCTTGATTATTTGTATAGGTTATAATGTTTTGGTATATAATATGATATATATCCATGAGTTCTTTGTTTTGTATATTGTGTTCGTATGACTATTTCGATTTTGTATGTTTACTATATAAAGTCTGAATTCTTGTAAACATCATATCTGATTCATTATTTGTCATAATTTTATGATATTAGACTTTCTGAAAAGGTATTTGAATTATCTACGACTTTGATTCTTTGTGTTTTTCGAAATTAGGTCTGTAGATATGAGCTTTTCTGGGATTTATTGACCAGCCAGTATGTTTTTGAAGCTGAGATGTCTAACTTTGAAAATTCGTAATAAATTGAGTTTTTATGCTAATTTAATGAGTAATATCAATATTGAAAGGTATTTTCGTGTTCTGTGTTTCTTGTTTTGCTGCTATATTCTGTGATTTGAATGTCGTAAATAGCATAACACTAAATAAATCAGGGACTGATTGTGTTCTGCAGTCCACAAATGGCCATGCTCTGAGTTCGTTACTTGTCCGTTTTTAACGAGCCTTATCATTCTGGAAAGGTCTCAGAATTACCTACATTTTTCGTGTTTTGTACTTTTTCAGATAAAATCATTTTCATAGAGCAAATTTCCAATTTTCAGAACTGGTCAGGATTGATTTTGTTAACAATAGTCTATTTTGCAAGATATTTTGATATTTGATGTTTGGAATCTTCTTTGAGTAATGTACGTGTTTGCTTTATTTGATTGTTAATAGATTATAAGTTAATATTAAGGATTTGCTGTGATTTTTATTTTCAGGGTGCGACATCGGTATCGAGGTAAGTGACTTTTCGTTGCTCACTAATATTATCAAATATGTTTTTATTCGGTTATCTTATTATTTTCGAAATATTTTATTTTGAAACTTGTGATATCGAAAATAGAATTTAGAAAAGATTTGTTTTGATTCCCCAGTTTTAGTTGCGCATCGAATCATAGAATCCGGTCACTGGATAGTGTGACATATCGAATGATAGAACTAGTTTACGCACGTTCCGGAACACATAGATACCTCGTTGAGTTTGTCTTATCGAGGGACGTAAACTGGCCCCCATCGAATATAGAGCCGTGTCACTGGCATAGTGTGACCGTAATTTAGAACTGTGGGAACAAAATATGAATTTATCGTTTAGACTGTTTTATCGATTTTAAATTTCAGAAATTCTGTTTTAAATATTATTTTGAACCGTTGGGCGATAGTTACTTGCTGGGCTTTGCAGCTCATTGTTTTAATATATTTCAGGTTCAGACTTTTGGAAGCTAAGTAAGAATAAGGATGTGGAGTTATGGATTTCGTGCTATGTGATTTTGCATAAGACTATTCGAATAATTTGATTATCTGTTAGACATTGAATATTTTTGGATTTATGAAGCTGTGTCTCCGCTTTTATGTTTTGAATTATTGTTAAGTTTGACCGTTGTTTTGACTTTTGTGGAATTTCGTATTTATTGAATAAAGAAATACTTTTATTTAAGTTTTGAATTTAGAATTAATAGTCCGAAAAGTCGGGCTGTTACACTTTGTTTGCCCAAGTCAAAATTTGAGGAGTGAGTCAGGGCTGTCTGAGAGTCAGGGTTCTGTTGCCACCAAAGATGCTGCATCCCAGAGTCTGGGTGAGTCCTGAGCTCGGTCTCAAGCGCTAGTTTTTCGAGTCAGGACTCTTATAACCTATCATTTACCTTCCCGACCCCATTCACATTTCAATCCAAGTGGCATGTGAATATATAGTTTGTAATTGGGGCATGTGAATATAGTTTGTAATTGCAACTTGTGAGAGTAATGCTACGAAATTCATAGAAGTTCTTAGTAATTTATTTATCCCAAATGACAAAACAGTATTAACGCGTCATAATAAAAAATATTATTTAATTTGTTTGATATGAATGCAGGAAGTCATTTCATTTATTATTTTTATAAAATAATAACAAAGAGACGCGCGATATTTGGAAAAAAAATATTAGAACAATTTTCGGTTCACTGGAATTTTAATTGCATATTATATGTAAGAATTTTGTTAATGAGGATTGTTTGACTTATGATATTTTGTTTTTAAAGTTATAAATTAAAATTATATGCAAACATTTTAAAAGTTATTTATCCAAACAGTCAATCAATTACGTGCTTGCATGAGAAACTAGGAGAGTATTATAGGTGGTATTATTACAAGTGCGGGAACTTTCTAAAGAAAAAAGACTTTGCTAAATAAAAATAAAAATATATGTTTACCTTTTAATTATGAAACTAGTTGATAAAGCCGCATGACAACGCTATAATTTTTTTATAATTATTACTCATTTTTTCTTAATAAGTCATTTTCCCTAAATACGCTTCCCGCGTTAAGATCAAAATTCTAATTTTAACATATTAAATACTTGTCTTATATATTGATTTTCATGTTAACAAACTTATTTTTAAAGAGCCGTTCTCTCATTGAAAAAACATATATATATAAATCTGCAATCCTATTTTACTTCCGATAGAACTTTTAATTATGTCGTACAAACACATATTCTACTTTCGATAGAATTTTTAATTATATGTATTTTTATAAATTTGAACTTTTCTCATTATATATATTCACACTCCTCTTTTACTTCCAATACAACTTTTAACTATGTCATACAAACACCTATTTTACTTTCGATATAACTTCTAATTATATGTATTTTTATAAATTCGAACTCTTCTATTCCATAAATTCGAAAACCTATTTTACTATCGATAGAACTTTGATAAAACCGTGTTTCGCGGCGGCGTTATAATTTTTTTACAATCATTACTCATTTCTCCTTAATAAGCAATCTGCCCGTTAAATACGCTTCTCACGCTAACATCAAAATTCTAATTTTAAAATATTGAATACTTGTCTTATATATTGATTTTCATGTTAACAAACTTGTTTCTAATGAGCTGCACTCCTATTTTACTTCCAGTAAATTTTAACTATATCGTACAAACACCTATTCTGCTTTTGATAAAACTTTTAGTTAGATGTATTTTTATAAATTCGAACTATTCTCCTTTATAAATTCGAACACATATTATACTTCAAATATAATTTTTATTTGTATGTCTTCCCTATAAATTCAAACACTTCTCATTTATAAATTCGAACACATATTCTACTTCTAATATGTTAAAAGATATTTTTTTATTTAATAGTATTTAAAATTCTAAAAAATTAGAAAAATAGATTGAGGCGATCTTAACGGCGCCACATAACCTCCCGCATATCCTCATTTATATATACTAGTTTATTAAGCCGCTTTTCGCAACGGCCTTATAATAATTTCTCTAATTTTTTGGAAACATTCTACAAAAATTATTTTTAAATGAAATAAATTATGATATTTCGAACATAAGGTTTATTCTGGATTTTTCGTGTCGTATTTATCATTCACGTAAATTCTGAATAAATATAGAAAAAGTCAATTATTTAACTTTTTTATTATTTTTATATTATGTTGAATTTTATTATATTAATTATCATTTATATTTTTTAAAAGTCTAAAATTTCAACTTATATTTTAAAATATTGATATGGGTTAAAAATAACCCTAAATACATAATTAATATTGCATTAATTAAACCTAGCTGGTCCATAAATAAGGCCCAATAATAAGGCATGAAACTCTAATTAAATATTAATTTCGTAATTAATATTTGGGCTAGAAGTACAACCTGTATTAGGAGACGTCCAATACAGACTTGTTCTAATACAAGTGGGCTTCTTTCAATATAAGTCCGTTATGATATGGAAAGAACTCCTACAAGGAGGGATCTAGAATTAATCCTTATCCACCGTCAAAGATAAGACTTATCCTTCAAGGAAGTGATAATACTTATCCACTGTCAAGGATAAGATTTATCCTTCAAAAAAGTGATAATACTTATCCACCGTCAAGGATAAGATTTATCCTTCAAGGAAATCAATATTTATCCACTAGGCTTCTAAACACCTATATAAAGGGTCTGACCCCTCATCTCAGAACTACGTTTTTGGACACAGCTCCATACGTCATCTATAACGTTTTGGACACAACTCCATACGTCATCTACTATGTTTTAGACTTCATCCTCGAATAAGGACATACAAGTCACTACGTCCTTGGTGTGCCCCTGCCGCCATAGCCCCGAGGGCAACACCAAGAACTACGTTTTCTGGCTTGATTATCAGCACTGATTGAGATACGTAGGCATCTTGTGAGGACCGATTTAGTCACGAAACAAAAGAGCAACCATTAAAGCTCGAAGCTCTCTTAAACCCTAGCAATTAATTTACAAGTACACTTTTTAATCCATAACATTTGGCGCCGTCTGTGGGAAGACAACGTCAACCGTGGCAAACATACGAAGAACAACTCGAGATACTCAAACTTCTGAAGAGCTTCCTCTCACCTCTGGCATTTACGGGGCGAATATCCCCCTCACCACCACTCAAGGACCGAAAATCCCAATTTCGGTTGAAGGGACGAATCCCCTGCAAATGGTCATTCATGGATCTAATCCACAAGAGACCACTCTCCAGCAACCAATCTCCCCACTGCTCATGAATGCACCAAGTGGTCTTCAATTCCATACTACGGATCTGCCCCAATATGCAACTCAAACTCTTGGGATGCCAAATTATGACATGCCTCCTCGACCCATGATGGGCAGCAGTGGTCTCAACCCCACTTACCATGAAGCATATGTTCCTCCTTATATACAAGGTCTGGGACCCAAAATCAACAAACTCGACGGACCCCTTTGATTCAAGACTACTCGGGTCCCTATACTGAGGACGAGAATTATACATCTGCAGAAGAGAGGGATGTTGCCCCAAGAAGGAGGCGTTCTTCCCAAACAAACCGGGAACAACCCCAAACTACTAAGGAAAAGATTACGGCCCATGAGGCGGAGGCTGCAAGGCTCAAGAAATTACTGGTAGAACAGGAGGTCGTGAAAGCACAAAGCCAAGCAAGTGGAAGAGTCCCGATAATCAACCTGGACCCAACACCAAGAAGAACCAAGAGGGCTGAAGCCCCAAGGGGTGATCCTAGTGTTTTGTTGCCCCTAGGAGATCCTGATGATCCTACACCACCATTCACTCAAGACATCATGAAAGCTACCATATCCAGGAAATTCAAGATGCCAACGATTAAAGCTTATGATGGAATGGGAGATCCCGCGAATCATGTAATAACCTTCTCTAATGCACTGCTGTTGCAGCCAACCAATGATGCGGTCAAGTGTATGGCGTTTCCACAAATCTTGGCGGGCATGGCCCAATGTTGGTATAACCGTCTACCTCCCAATTCCATTGGGTCTTTTAAGGAACTAAGCAAAGCGTTCATCAACCAATTCGTCAGCGGAAGGGTGCATGAGAAGAGTTCTGCATCACTCATGGGAATCCAGCAAGGAAAGAATGAAGCTTTAAGGGATTACATCAATCGATTTACCCGGGAGGCTCTGAAAGTCCCGGACTTAGAGGACAAAGTAGCTATGATAGCCTTGCAGCAAGGAACCACTGATGATCACTTCAAAATATCATTGGCAAAACATCCACCCGAGAGCATGCTGAAGCTCCAAGATAGGGCCGGAAAGTACATCAAGGCTGAAGAAAGCATGAGAAAATATGAACCCGCTGCTTGTGGAAGTGGAAATTCAAAGAAAAGAAAGGAAACTCAGGAGTACGACGTCAAGGAAAAGTTTTCCAGAACGTCAAAGGATTCTGATTCTCCACCCAAGAGGAACAATTTTGGGCCAAAGTTTACGGAGTATGCAACATTGAACACTCCCAGGAGCCAAATTCTGATGGAAATAGCAAAGGAGGAGGATCTCCGATGGCCGAAGCCACTAAGGACTGATATGTCTAAACGGAATCAAAACCAATTCTGTCGGTTCCACAAGGAAGTCGGTCACGACACCGACGATTGTAGACAACTGAGAGATGAGATCGAGTTATTAATCCGAAGAGGAAAACTCGATAAGTTCACTAAGGATGGGAATCGAGGAAATCAACAAGGAAACTATGAAAGGAAAGACTATGATAGGAGGGACAACGATCAAGATCGTAATCCTAAGCCCCAAGGGCCTGTCATCAACATGATATTCGGAGGAATGACTGCTGCTGGGTCCTCTCGAAACTCAAGGAAAGCTTATGCCCGAGAGGTAATGACTGTTGTAGGAGAAACATCGAAACGTGACAAGACAGAAGTAGCTATTAGCTTTGATTATTCTGACCTTGAAGGGGTGAAGTTCCCCCATGATGACTCGTTGGTCATTATACTTGTAATAGGCAACTCTAAAACCAAGAGGGTTCTGGTAGATAATGGAGCTTCCGTGGCCATCTTGTTTCATGACGCCTTCATCGAGATGGGATATACTGATTCACACTGACTCCTTCAAACATGCCCATATACGGGTTCAATTGGGGTTGAATCTAAAGTAGAAGGAACTATTCAGCTACCTATGACAATAGGGCAAGGTTCACAAACGGCAACTCAAATGCTGAACTTCTTGGTGATAAAGGCAAACTCGACTTATAATGCAATCCTTGGGAGGACATGCCTTCATGCATTCAAGGCTGTTGCATCAACTTGCCATTTGAAAATCAAGTTCCCAACAAGGAACGGGGTTGGTGAAGAACAAGGAGATCAAAAGATGGCTAGGAGTTGCTATTTAGCCGCGTTAAGGCCTGATGGAGTCGGGGGCAGGTTATCCCAATTGAGGACATGGATTCAAGGGATGATGAAGATAGAAGGGGAAAGCCAACTGAGGATTTGATCCCTATCCCCTTAGTTCCAGGAGAACCAGATAAAGTCACTTACATTGGAGTACTGTTGCCTACACCCTGGAAGGGCAAGATTATATCTTTCCTCCGAGAGAATGAAGATGTTTTTTCTTGGACAACAGCTGATATGCCCGGGATTGATCCCCAATTGATAACTCACAAATTGAACGTAGATCCCGAAAGGAAGACAGTGAAGCAAAAGAATAGGAACTTTGCTCCAGAAAGGCAAAAGGCCATAAAGCAAGAGGTATTATTTTTATATTATGTTGAATTTAACTTTTTTTATTTTTATATTATGTTGAATTTTATTATATTAAGTATCATTTATATTTTTTAAAAGTCTAAAATTTCAACTTATATTTTAAAATATTGATATGGGTTAAAAATAACCCTAAATACATAATTAATATTGCATTAATTAAACCTAGCTGGTCCAAAAATAAGGCCCAATAATAAGGCCTGAAACTCTAATTAAATATTAATTTCATAATTAATATTTGGGCTAGAAGTACAACCTGTATTAGGAGACGTCCAATACATGCTTGTTCTAATACAAGTGGGCTTCTTTCAATATAAGTCCGTTATGATATGGAAACAACTCCTACAAGGAAAGATCTAGAATTAATCCTTATCCACCGTCAAAGATAAGACTTATCCTTCAAGGAAGTGATAATACTTATCCACTGTCAAGGATAAGATTTATCCTTCAAAAAAGTGATAATACTTATCCACCGTCAATGATAAGATTTATCCTTAAAGGAAATCAATACTTATCCACTAGGCTTATAAACGCCTATATAAAGGGTCTGACCCCTCATCTCAGAACTACGTTTTTGGACATAGCTCCATACGTCATCTACAACGTTTTGGACACAACTCCATACGCCATCTACTACGTTTTAGACTTCATGCTCGAATAAGGACATACAAGTCACTACGTCCTTGGTGTGCCCCTGCCGCCATAACCCCGAGGGCAACACCAAGAACTACGTTTTCTGGCTTGATTCTCAGCACTGATTGAGATACGTAGGCATCTTGTGAGGACCGATTTAGTCACGAAACACAAGAGCAGCCATTAAAGCTCGAAGCTCTCTTAATCCCTAGCAATTAATTTACAAGTACACTTTTTAATCCATAACAAATATATAATATAATATCAATATTTTAGTTCTAGCAAATAACACGTTGCTCCTAATAAACCGCCCTCATGGTAAAGATGTTTCTTTTCAATGAGTCGCTCTCTCGTTATAATAAAATTTAACAGAGAACACATCAATCTATTAAATATCTTTCATGATTTTCAAATTTGTTTTGTATTCTTGACATATAATACAATAATAATGACAAAAACATACCTTTATAACCTTGAAGACAAGTTTTAAAAAAATTCTTTTTTAGGAATTTTGGACTAAAAGCTACATTCAATAATGATGAGATGTATTACATTGAAGAATCAGAGTAAATTCAAAAACACACCAAAAATAAATAAAAAATCTACCAAAACTTTTATCAAAATATAAAACTAAATTAGATTGCGTAAAATCTCCACCACCTTGTATATTATGATTTGAGGAGATGAGATTCATTTGAATCAGAATTGATATATGTAAAACGTCAAGATATATGCATCCACTTTTTCAATTCGATAATACAACTAATGTCATCGATCGAATTTCTCTTCTTTGTAGTACAACAAATCTTTTATCTCGATTCATCTAGCTTCATAAAAATAAAAACAATCAAAATCAACAGTAAGTAAGTAAAGGTTCGACACGAGGATATAAATATTCTAAAAGCAAACACAAATATGAGCTCTATAAAACAGAGATCAGAAATTTTTGAACTTTATAAATTTGTTTATATAATCGTGTGAATTCTTAATAAAAGAAAGTTATTCTTGATTTTTATAATTTTTTTATATAAATTATAAAATGTAATTAAGTTTGCAATAATAGGATTATAGATATTGCCAACTGATTGTAAAATGTGATTAAATTTATAAATTTTAGAGTACTTGCCTTTTATAGGTATTAAAAAATTCATAGAATATTTAAATTGTATATTTACTTTCTTACATTAGTAAAGAATTTAAAGGTAAGAATATTAAAATTTTATATTTAATTTTCTCTATTAGTAAATACTTAAAAGACAATTGAGATTTTTTTTCTAATATTTATTATTATTAAATAAAAAAATATTTAAAAAATATTAATATTATATATTTAATTTTCTCAATTAGGTGGGTACATATCCTTTATCAAGAAATATTGTATAGTAAAATATATTAAAGAGACCAAGCAAACGTCCTCTTCTGTTTGAATACAATAACTGTAGACATGAGTGGAGGAAACATCGCATACAAATAAAATACAATTATTACTCTAGAAAATTAAAACTAAATCTCAATAGAAGCTACTTACCTCCACTTAAATGCAGAGGACGGGGTATGTGTGTATTTTCCATGTGCTTTGGTCAACTATTAAATCTTATTTATGTGATTTATTTACGCAGATTGACACCGAAGATTCAAACATTACACTTCACCAAAAAGATATACTACATCATGTATAACAACAATCTGCAAACTTACCAAATGGCTAATCCCCTCAAAGTTGTGTATCTTCACACGCACAGTGACATGTCTTAGAGCCCGTTTAAACTTATTATTTATGACTTCAAAATTGTTTAAAAAAATAAGTTAAAAGTGAAAATTTTAAATTAATATTATGATTTTAAGCTTTAAGCTCCGATTTTAAGCCGGTACCAAACGGGCTCCTAGTTTGAGCATCTTACAGCGTTAAATTCGTCTTGGATTATTAAATTTAAATACTAATCCGGAATTGAAATCTAGATTTTTTATTAGAGAACTTAACCGGAATTTCAATGTATGATATTTTGTTTCTGAAACCGAGATTGGGCAAGTAGGCGTGGGGGTTCAACCATGTGTTCATACGCACGCTAGCGAGAGAGAAAACAGTTGACGATTGTGCATGTTGATACATAAAAACAAAAAGAATGGAACCACAAATAATTAAAAAGCAAATTTGTACGTAGCACATGCATAAAGCGAAAATGAGGAAGCACATGCATTTGCCGAAACCTTATTAGGGCAAGCACCAACTACATATAGCTCTATCTCAATCATATTAAATTAAACCCTTCTTCCAGGCAACATTACCTGCTCTTGTGATTCCCAATTATTTCACCTTACACTACTTTCATGGATTCTTCTCCACACAATCATCTCCGACCCTTTCTTACGCTGTGTTCCCGAATTTATGAGAGAAAAGAAAAGAATAGAAAATAGAATATTTTCATTTTTCTCTAAATCACTCCAAAAGTGGAAAAAAGGTTTTGGAGATAAATTTATAAAGATTTTCTTCAGAAATCAATTCTTTTCTCTCCTAAAAAATCTTTCGGGAACAAGCTAAATAAAATAAATCCACCACTTTTTTTCTTTTTTTCCAGAAAAAATTTCTGGAACACAGTGTTATGTCATCTAATTAGAACTAGTTTTATAGTCCGTGCGAGGCACAGCATGTCCTAGTTATGTTTAGTTGCTTGAGATTTGGATGCACACTAAAAATGTAAATACATGTTGTATTGTGAGCGCACTTTTCTGATTTCTCTGTTATGTTTGCATGTTGTTATCCGTTGCAATGGATGAGCTCCTAAGCTCATTTCTTTGGCTTCTTTTCCCCGTACAGAAGAAGTAGTTTCTGGGCTCTTATTAAAAGTTCATTTTCTATTACTGACATCAATCAACTAATTGTCATAACTAAAATATTGAATATATACATTGTATTAAGCAAATGCATCATAATTATTTTAGAACTTGAAAAATGTCATACAATTCTATGTAAGATTCGATGGTGTGACAAAAGGAGTTGAAACCAAAGAAAGAGAACAAAAAGAACAAATTTATTAATAAGCTTTAAAAGGTACCAGAACCTTGAGCCTAGAGTAGTAAAAAATCTAGGTTATCTTTGTGTACCGCCCATGGTTTCCTACTACTGATGCGACTGCACTTGTACCCGTGCAAGGCACGGGATCGCTCTAACCGACAGAACTTAATGTTATTTTGTGACGATATTTTCTAGTTCACGTCAGTTTAATTTTGCGATGATAAGTATTCTTCAATTTGTTGTGGTGATCCTGCCGCCAGTTTAAACTTGTTGGTGACACTATGTGACATGATTGAGAAGATTTGCAAGGAAGATCGGTTTGGTATTAGTCCGAAGAAGATTTTGTTCTTAGTTGAATGTATTTGATGATTAGTTTTATAAGCTAATTAATAATCAGATAGGAATTAGTTAAAGGTGTCAAATAAAGGCTCCATTTCGAAAGTACCAATACTCTCCGGTCTCCATAATTCTCTATAAGCGGTCGGAGTAGTATACTTGTCCTTAATGCATGAGCTGGCGGGATTGAGATGCACACAAATTCGTATTCGAAAAAAACTGTTCGAACTGGTTAAAAAAATCGGAAAAAATCTGATTAAAAAAAAGTCCACCTCAATTCGATCCAGCCCGCAAGCTTAAACGGATCGCATACTTTTCACAAAACCCCGATCCGGTTCAAGCCGAATAAACCCAAATTTAATCTCGATTTGGACGTAGTCTTGATCAGGATAAAAGTCCAATCAAAAAAGTTAGAATTTTCAATTAAATCTCGGATAAAAGCTTAATTTTTTTAATTAAATCCGAAAAAATAAAAAAAAAGTTAAAGTTAAAGTTATCAATATCTAAAATAATTTGTAAAAATCCGATTTGGCCCCTCCTGACCCGACCATATCTACAGGTATAAATATTTTAGAGGAAATTTGTCTCGATTTAAAAAAGCCCGGCCCTATCGGATATCGAAAAATCCGACCTGAATCCGGATTACGTTCATCTCTATTCAGGTTAACAACTATAGAGGTGCTTATATTATTTAAAAAAGCCCGGCCCTATCGGATATCGAAAAATCCAACCTGAATCCGGATTACGTTCATCTCTATTCAGGGTAACAACTATAGAGGTGCTTATATTATTACTTATATTATCTGATATGTATGAACATAGTTGAGACAAAATGATTAATATTTTGTATTATTTTGTATTATTGGATGCTCGGACTAAAAAGTGATATTATGTGACTAAAAATGCATTTGTACTTTGTCTTAAAATTGTGAATACAAAGGAAGAAACATAATTAAATTTAATTAAAGAGATACATGTCTATTGGATATAATTTATACCAATAACCACTTTTATTAATAATCAGACAAATGAAATTATCATGAAAGAATCTTGAATAAAAACTAAAGCGTAAAATAATATTTGTGAAATACATTACCATACTAATGAGTTTTATACCACAACAAAAAAGCCCAGGTAGCTCAATGGTTAAATTGATGACTTGAAATTCTTAGTAATTAGTATTGAAGTGTCTTAGGTTCGATTCCCATCAAGATGAAAATTTTCTTACATTTTTATAACATTTGACTTTGGAGGGGCCGTTATGTAATTTCAAATTGTTGAATAAAATGTTTCACAAAGTACTTGTATTATTATTGTATTTAGTAGCGGAATCAGAATTGAAAAACAATCAGAATTATAATGTATTATTGCTATTTTTTAGTCGGGGCTGAAAGTAAATTTATATTGAATTTTAACTAAGAATCATGATTTTATATTAAAAAAAAAGTAACTAAAATTTTCAGTTTAGCCATAGATTATATCCAGGATAGCCCCCTTTTCCCTCGCTTGATTGCGGTTGAAATTTTCAACCCTGTTCTGAAAAAAAATACTCCTAAAATTAATTAGGACAAGAGATATGATTGTGATATTTTGATAGGTTAGGACTCTTACAGTGAAAAAAATATTTGAGCAAGAACTTTCTAATCTTAGGCTCTTAGCCCACTACTCAGTCTCAACTATTCCAAGAGGCCCAAGACCAATGGAGGATGAGAGTATCCGAAATTGGGCCATTAGATTTTATTGCTTCTTCAGAAACTATATAGAATGGGCTTCATTTAGTAATCTTGATCATGGCCCAATAACTATACCTCTAGGCTCTACGGTCAATCACTTCGGATATACCAGAGTTATGCCCAAGCACTAGAAAGTAGATAGCAAAAATAACAAACCAAGTAAAATCTAGGTCTGTTAAGAACTTTAGGCAAAGCAAATTTTAAGTAAGAATATTTAACACGAGTCAAATTGCTTTATCTTTTTTTATTATTTTGTTCGAATTTATTATTGGCAAATCGAGTCTGGAAACTGTGTTCGACTTCACTCTAAAAAAATCTTTAAATTGTTACATGAGATATAATTTGAACTAGGTATTTAAGATTATGGTATTGTGTTAGAGTTTTTTGATGTTTATTATACATGCCTTTGTTAGATTTAGGATTTAGGATCCACGTAGATGTATAAAAAGCCTTACATGTAAGAGATCTGTCCCAACCGTGCCAATTCAGGGCTCCGTAGTATTTCTGGTACAGAAATGTACCATTTTTGTGAAAATGGTACAGCTGAGTTCAAATATGCAAAAATGGTATAGGGCGTCACGGCTTGTGGCAACCCGAGCTAGAGGGCGCCACGGCCTGTGGCAACCCTAGCAAAGGAAGCCACGGCCTGTGGCAACCCTAGCAAAGGAAGCCACGGCCCGTGGCAACCCCTCTATATATTTTTTTTTTGGTTTGCCGTTGTCAAAATTGTTTCCTTTGTCTTAGCATCCATTTTCAAGCTTTAAAAAGTTATTTTATAAATTATAATATTTGGTTTTTTTTAATTATAAAGTAGAACCGTCCTATTTTGTTAGAAGTAAAAAAATGAGTAAAAATATTAGCATGAATTATGATTTTTTATAAGTCGAACATGAGACCCTGAAAAGGCAAAAAAAATAAAATGGATTCACTATATTAATTATTGGTCCGAAAATGACAATTAAACCAAAGCATTAGATTTCTGCAAAATGCCTAGTTGTTTACTGAATGTATGCACCGTATGTTAATTATTTGTCCAAAAATGACAAGAAGACACTACTTTCAAGTTTTGTTAACGTGTCCCGTGAATATACAGGAAAAAGTAATAAAAGTGTGTATGCAGTTCTGATTTTTTTTTGGCATAATATGAACCCGTGAATACATAGGAAAATGGTCTCGTGATCTAAATTATTTTCTTTAACTATTAAGAATTTTAATTCTCATATATAACCTATAAATACCCTATGCTCATTATGATCATCTTTGAAAAATGGCAAATGGTTATACTAGTGGTGATATTTTCAGAGCCATGGGTAGAAAATGGTTATGTGACGATGATTTTGTGTACTCAATGAACCCTAATCATCGTTACTCAAGTCAGGCAATAACAACAATGCAGAGGGAGTGGCGCGCGCAATGTCTTTCTTGTTGTGTTGAACAATGTCGCTTGCATGGACTTAAAATACCGAAACAACGCGCTATAATGATGCAACGCAGTACTCCGCAACAACTTGAAGTTGCATTGTTTCATGCACGAGAGGAAGAGAACCGAATGCGATTGCGCTTACATCGACATAGTCTAGCAGCAGATGCAAGGATGTTTGCAGAGGATGGAGACATGCTACGTGCAAGACAGTATCACCAATGGAGCGTGACTGCTGATAATGACTCAGACAGCTTCATGTCTGACGATGACTAAACTATTGTACTTTTTAATATTCAAGTATGAGTAATTGTTCAATTTATGACTAGTTTTGCATTGTTAACTAAATTTGCATGTCATTAAGTTTCCAACATTTGAGAGAAGAAAAAATGGAAGCGATATTAAACCACACGAATAGGAAATGAAAAAAAAGAAGTACATGTAGGAAATGAAATCACACAAAGCAAATAGTACAAATTCATATGAAAAATTGCAAAGTAATATGACCTAAGTAATATCGCTTAACGACATTACCGATACCCATTTCTGGATGTTTATAACTTATTTTCAAATTCCAATGATTGTCACTTATGTTCATAACCTCATAAACAATTGCCTTGAATTCTTCAAAAGTTGTTCCGAACATAACATAACGCATACATTTTGGATCCAAGGAATATGTTATATCATCATCTTTCCTAATTATTTTTCCACCCCAAAAGAAATTCACATTGACACAACTTTCCATTTTCCTGATGTAAAAACATATACGCATATAAATATGTGAAAAAGACACATATAAAAATGGAAAATATATATAAGAAGAGTTATCCACAACTTTTGATTTCTTTTTAGAATTATATATATCAACTAACTACTTGTTTGCTACAAATAAAAAAAGGAACTTAATGTTGTATTGGAATTGAAATAACTAAAAGGAAAGGAGGATTACAAACCTTTACCAGAATTCTTCAATATTGTTGCAGTGGTGTAAGATAAAGGGCTTCGCTAGTAGTGGTGTAAGATAAGATATCCTAACTGTACTGATAAGGCACAATTAAACAAAATAGAGAAAAACTATGATTATGCATAAGAGAGAAGAACTATTTATAGGGAAATTTTTTTTATCTCTATTACACAAAAGTAATACAGGTGCATTATTTTTGCCTGCAAATTATGAGATGTGAGGTGACAACTCAACTTTATTGTTGATGTGATCACTCGTCTTTACTTTATTGTAAAACCAACAGAAAAGCTCTGAAAAACCAAAAAATCAAATTTGCAGTGCCTGCAACTTTGCTTTATTGTAAATTTGATGTGAGAACACACTTTGGTCAAATTTATTATTGTTCTGAAAATGTAAAAGTGGCGTAGTCACGTCAACAGTAACATATAACTTGCATTATTATCATGTTTCTAGATGTTGAGTACTTTAAAGGTTTTGTTATAGTCGTTTTCGGGTCTGAAAATATCATTATTCAAAAATTACAATTTTGTGTAGGTATCATTTTTGGACCAAAATTTTACATAATTACGCTTAATATTTTTTTTATAATTTTGGATAGTAGCAAAGTACAACAGTTCAAGTTTAATTTAAAACAAAGAAAATGAAAATATATTTTTTGCAAGTACAATTTATAAACCTACAAAAGTGATTGTTAAAAAAAAAAATTACTAAGTAAACTTGTTTTACTAAGTAACCATGTGAGATAAGACAAAGGAAACAATTTTGACAACGGCAAACAAAATATATATATATAGGGGTTGCCACGGGCCGTGGCTTCCTTTGCTAGGGTTGCCACTGGCCGTGGCTTCCTCTAGCTCGGGTTGCCACAGGCCGTGGCGCGCTGTACCATTTTTGCAATGTTGAACTCAGCTGTACCATTTTCGCAAAAATGGTACATAAATGTACCAGAAATGCTACGGAGCCCCAATTCAGTCTCAAATCTCAACTGTGCCAATCATCAATGTACTTATATAAAGGGGGCGGGGAGGTGGCGCCTCTAGAATCGTTCCGTTCTATTTTTCTAATTTTCTCAATTTTTCACAATTTTTAATTTTAATAATTACAACTTCCTTTATTATTTTCAATTTTGTATGAAGGAAATTACAACTTTCTTATTATTTTCGAATTTGTAGGCTTGATAGAACTTTTATTATTATTTTCAAACTTGATAGAACTTTCTTTGATTTAGAAAATTACAACTTCCTTATTATTTTTGAATTTGTAGGATTTCATAGAACTTTCTTTGATTTATAAAATTACAACTTCCTTATTATTTTTGAATTTTAAGGACTTGATAGAACTTTATTTGATTTGGAAAATTACAACTTCCTTATTATTTTCGAATTTGTAGGCTTGATAGAACTTTCTTTGATTTAGAAAATTACAACTTCCTTATTATTTTTGAATTTGTAGGCTTGATGGAACTTTCTTTTATCATTTTCAAACTTGAAAGAACTTTCTTTGATTTAAAAAATTACAACTTCTTTATATTTTCGAATTTTTAGGACTTGATAGAACTTTATTTGATTTAGAAAATTACAACTTACTTATTATTTTCGAATTTGTAGGCTCTTATGTTAATAATTGCAATTTTCTTTTTTATTATTTTCAATCTTGATATAACTTTTTATTATTATTTTCAAACTTGATAGAACTTTTTTTGATTTAGAAAATTACAACTTTCTTATTATTTTTGAATTTTTAGGATCTTATGTTAATAATTGCAATTTTCTCTTTTATTATTTTCAATCTTGATAGAACTTTCTTTTATTATTTTCAAACATGATAAAACTTTCTTTTATTATTTTCAAACTTGATAAAACTTTCTTTTATTATTTTCAAACTTTATAGAACTTTTCTTTTATAATACTTCTTGACTTTTAAACATAACGGATTTCCATATTATTCACCTTATAAACACCTATAAATTAATGGTCATTCATAACAAAAAATCTACACCGAAACTTTTTTACATAGCTTCAAATTTTATAACCATACTAGCCTATAACCCGTGCAAGGCACGGGCCTTAAAAAATAATAGACTAAAAAATTTAATGTGAAAGGAAAATATTATAATTAAAAAAGTAACTGCCTGTAATATTTTTAGATGTTTTTTAATTATATTAATTTGAATATAAAAAATAAATAAATAATGCAAATACAGTAGATAATTTAAATAAATTTAAAATTATAGAGTGTGATAAATTTTAATACAT
This sequence comes from Heracleum sosnowskyi, assembly GCA_030848705.1. Classification (NCBI taxonomy): domain Eukaryota; kingdom Viridiplantae; phylum Streptophyta; class Magnoliopsida; order Apiales; family Apiaceae; genus Heracleum; species Heracleum sosnowskyi. The sequence continues at coordinate 139,499,415 of CM061235.1, read as the reverse complement.
GAAATAGTAATAAAACTAAATTCTCTATTTAGCTGACCAAATAGAACCAAAATGCTATAAGTCTAAACATATATATATTTTTTCCATCTTGTGATCATTTGAAAGAGATTTGATAGTAAAAAGATATATCATGCTTCATATCTTTTTATTGCTTGCTTGATGTTGTTCTTTTGCTTTTTACAATCTATAGTTTTATTATGACTTTCAAGGATGATATCTTATTATTTTGAAGTTGTCGTTCTAAGTTGGTGTTTCCTTTTAGTTTTGTGTTAAGCCTATAGAATTAATTCATGTTCATCGTCAAATGTATAAATAAATAGTTATAAATGTCAACCAATAATAATAAATAATAATATTGTTACTTATCTATAAAAGACTTTGGTCAAACCCAATAAACCAAGTTAATAAATCATAATAGTGTAATGTGCACCCAACAAAAATTTCATAATAACTATGCAACAACATCTTCTAATGCTGTGTTTTTTGTCGCTTATTCTGATCACCAGTGTCTGTGTTGGCAGTGTTGTTAGTAGCTGCTTTTTCCAGTTTTGTTGCAATTTCACATGTTTCCTTTGAAACTGGCAAACCATCCTCTAGATATTTTTCTTCCAACTTTCTTTTATTTTGCCCTTGAGATGTAGTCGGCTCACCTTCTTGATGGGATATCTCATGTATAGTAACAATTTCAGATGCGGCCACATTTGAGTCTTGAACTGCAATTTCTTGGACATCAGTGACCGTGTAATTTTCGTATTTCTTTTCAGTATTTCCCTTGTCAAGGATTAGCTTAAACACGCACGTTTTCCCCAGTATGTTGTTGAGCACTGCAGGTACAACATATGTGTTCACATTCTGTTTTCAAAAAAATCAGAACAATTAGTTAAAGATCTTATGAAAAATAGATAATAAGATACAAATATTGAAAGGTTTTGTCAATTTATACCTTATCATTTGTCAGTATATGTTGCGCTGAGACATTAATTAATTTATGAACATGTTTTTCGAATAGCACAAAAGTTGTTTGTGAATTTGAATCCCTTACTTCTACTGTAACTCTAAATAGGGGAATCGGTGTTGTGATTTCTTTGCATTTGCTGCATATTTGCGAATCTTTAAATCCTTTGTTGCATTTGCTGCATCCAGTGTAGTACCATTTTTTTGATGGATCTACTCCTACCACAGTTGCTTCAGTTGTGAACTTAATAAACTGCATTATTGAAGAGATAAGTAGTCATAAAATTTTGAGTGATTTATAATTCTACCATGAAACTATCATGTCTTGATATATTTTAATATGAAAAATCATGCATTCATAGGTTTGACTTACACTTTCACCGGGCGGTAACTGAGCATCAAATAGCTTCTCTATTTTGACCTTTTCAATTTTCTCCGTGGCATCATTCTTTTGTGTATCAAGAGTCTGTACAATTTCTGGTATTAGATTTTCATCTAGCTTACAATTGCCTCGTAATTCCACAAGATCAGGATGGTCAATGTTAAAATAGAACTTTGTTGAGTAGGTTGACCATAAAACCGGTTCCCCTGCAAATCAGTCAAGTTCATAAGAATTTTCACTTGAATATCAATTAGAAATAAGATGAACTCTGACAATACTTAATATATTACCTTGAACTAATTTTGGAGAGGTACTTGTCACAATAACAAAGACATTGGCCTTCCTATATTCATGTTCTAATTGTAGAAATTCACGTGCCTGATCTTCCCACAACTTTATCTTTATTGTGTCATCCCTTTATAACGTTAATTAACAACATAGTTAGATTGTAAATATATTTTTATCTTATTTGTAAAGGTTATTCTATATTAACTTGAAAACGATAAAAGATAGGTAAGCAGTAAATTCAAACCTTTCGTTCTCCAATAGAAGGTCAACTATCTTCTTGTCTTTATCGGTAGTTTGTAAGCCAGTTGTCTTTATCAATTTACCACCAATATCTGATCATGTTATCACATGCATGATTCCAAGTTCATTAACATTATGATTTAAAGGCGAGGCAAAAAAGTTAAGCATGCTTGTAGTACTAATGTAAAATTACCCATCAGATTTTTGATTTCTCATATTTTTCTTCGTGCTTCCTCAAACTTTGTCATCTGGAACTTGTACCTCAGAATTTTAGGTATATCATTAATTGGATCAACTTTGGTACTCCTGTGGAACTTGATTAGATACTCTCCAGGAACGCTACGATATTTGTTTGCCGCATGTGTTACGTTGTAGTTTGAAATCATATGGACCTTTCCAAGTACCAATTTTGTTGTGAACAATTTTATTAAACTACTTTGTAATGGCGTTGCTTGAATTTGGGTACCCTGTGCATGTTAAATTGTAATTGGTAATATTGTAAGATTTTTGCAATCTATGTAAATATAGATACATACAATAACAAAACACACAGTTTGGCAAGATAAATGTATTACGTTCAGATATATAGAATTGAAACAAACCTCTTCATCCACTAAAATATAATTTTTGAACATGACATGCGAAGATTCGGCGTTCTTCACTTCCCATTCCCTTATCACTCTAACTTTGACGTATCCATTAGTATTTCCAGTGCTCAACTCTTTCACTAACATATATGTCTCCATACATTTAATATTGTTGTGCCCATAATCTCACATGGGCTCAATTTAAGGCCCATATATGTTGTAAGTCCAGTAATTGTGTATTGGGCTAGGATACACAATACCAAGGTTTAGGTTAAGAGTATCGAAGCACAGCTGAAGGATACTGAAATATAGTCTCAGGACGTTAAGGTGTAGGTGCAACATGCATGGACAGGTTCAGGGTGCTAAGCCAGGTTCAAGGTATGGAGTTTCAGGAAACGGGCATTGAGGTTCAGGTGGTCTGAACCTCGAGACTGGTCACAGGTGATGAGTAGTCGAAGGCAGAATCAGAGTTGGACAAGGACTCAGCTTCCTACACTTTAGGAGCACAGATTTATACTTATAAAAGGACTTCTAAACCTGATTAAACAGGATGGATGGAACAAACGTAATTAGTATGGGACTCATATTAGTTATTCGGATAAGCATTACTTCCTCGAGGATTTAAAGGACTTAGAGTTGGACATGGATTAGGAGACTAGGAAGCTCGGTTGGAGCTACCTAATTCGACAAAAACTCTAAGATGGACGGTCTTAGAGTGGTCGAATTTGCAGGGATGAAGAAGTATAAACTTAATAGAACTACATGGGGCTTGATTCCTATAAATAGGATATGTAGGCACTTGACTAAAGGATTCAGATTTTCACTCTTGAGAAGCATAAGGCACGTGCACCTCAGTGATACATATTCCGGCGAATTTACGGGTAGTGTAGGATTTACACTACTTATTTCGACCGGTGGTTTGTCAACTCAGCCCCCGGAGACATACTTCAACTATTCTACTCATACCGTGAGCTTTAGGCTTCGAGCTTTGAACCTGTAAGCTCTGTCCGATAATCAAGGATGTGTTTTCACGAATATTCCAGCGAGATTCTCTCAATTGTGTTGTACCAAATTTCTCTCACAACATAAGTGGCGCTAGAAGGAGGGGAACTCCATTAAAAATCTTGAGAGAGAAAAGATGTCGGATGATTCCGGAAATACACAAACACCAACCAATGGCGAAGATGGTCCTGGAACGGGTTCTCACGGCGAGGTTACGAACAAGGATATTTTCGATCACCTCAAAAAGATTGGCGAAAGGGTGGACTCCTTGGAGAAGAAGTCTGAGAAGATGAAAAAATGGCGAAAAAAGCAGAGGTCCTCGAAAAAACGGCCTAAGGCTCCAAAGGTTACGCCTACTCGGCTGGATTTTGGCAGTGAGGAGGAAGGACCTGAGAAGGAGAAGACCAAAAAGACTTTCTCTGATGTTGAAACTGATCAAAACAATCCTGACTGGAACTCCGAAGCTGAGCTCAAGGATAAGGAGGACCCTGAACCTTCGGTTACAAGGAGTGTAACTGTATTCGATCGAATGGGAAAAAAGCTAACGAGTAAGGATCTAAGGCTTAAGCTATTGGAGGCAAAACAGAAGGGTCCCAAGAAGATACAAAGCGAGAAATCACCGTCTAAGGCGTCAGGGAGTCATAAGGATAAGTCCCACTCTAAACCTGAAGATAAGCATAGCTCAGGCTCGTCCTATAAAGCTGATGACAGTTCTGATGAGAGCTCCAACGGTGGGAGTGACATTGATGACACCTCTAGGTCAGCCGAAGGTGGTGGAAAATACAAGGAGGAGGACCTCAGGAAAGTCCTCGAGAAGATTATGGCAGAAAGGGGCCCCCAATCAGGATTGACGGTGGGATCACCTTTCACTAAGAAGGTGCGGGATTCGCCCTTACCCCGTAGCTACAGGGGAGTGGGAGACTTGAAATTCAACGGGACCACAGACCCCGTAGAGTTTCTCAGTCGTTTCAACACGGAGATGGAAGTCTATCAAATCAAGGATCGCACAAAATGTCGGTTGCTGGCTGCAACTCTAAGGGATAGTGCTCATCAGTGGTTCAAGAGGCTCCCCTCCAATTCTATTAAGTCATGGAGACAGATGGGTGAGATGTTTGTAACTCAGTTTAGGGCTTCAGTCACGTTTGCACCTCCGACCAATACCCTAGCAAATATTAAGCAACGTGACAACGAAACACTTAACGACTATTTCAAGAGGTTCAATGCTGAGGTTCCAAGGGTGAGGAAAACCACAGACGAAACTTACAAAAATTTTCTGATAGCTGGGGTTAAGCCTGGGACCGAATTCTGGAAAGAGCTACAGAGTAGGGAACCTACTACCCTGGCTGACTTCTACGACAAGGCAGAAAGGCATAAAGTCGTGGAACAGTCCTTGGAGAATTTGAAAAAGGATAATGCTTCGCGAGACTGGAATAGGAATAAGAGGAATAGGTCGTACAGTCCGAAGGAAAGAAACCATAGCAAGCGGACAACCTATAACACAGCTTCAGCAGATGGCCGGGAGGCAAAGACTGCACCTCTGTCAGTGAACACCACAGGTTCAAAGAGAACAATTGAGTACAAATATCCGTCATCTAAGGGTAGTAGGAGGTACTCGGAATACACCCCTTTGGCTGCACCTGTGGAACATATATTCGAAGTTGGTGATAAGTCGGGGATGTTCAGAAAACCCTCCAGGACGGGACCTCCCGAAAGGAAGGATTTAGCTAGATATTGTGCTTTTCATGATGCCAATGGGCATGAAACAGCCGACTGCCGACACCTCAAAGATCATATTGAGGATTTGATCAGGAAAGGTTTCCTCACAGAATTTGTGGCCCAAGAGGCGAAAAAGTACAAGGATGATAGGTCCAAGAGAGATGAAGAGAAGTCCGCGCCTGATCGAGCTACCAGGGCTGGTAGTATCCACACGATCATTGGCGGACCGTACATCGGAGGCTTCAGCAGGAATGCAATGAAGAATTATGCACGAGAGGCTAGAGGAAACCCTCTCACAAATGTTTATCATTTGGCGGATAGACCCCCGAAGCTGTTTAGAGGTGAAGCGGCGGACATCACCTTCACTGAAGACGATGCAAGACATGTGCATCACCCCCACAACGATGCATTGGTGGTGACTATCACAATTGGAGGGCTCAATGTACATCGAGTCTTGGTGGATAATGGAAGTTCTTGTAACATATTGGCTTATGACACTTATCAAAAGATGGGACTTGCTGACAAGGAAATGTCTCCTGCTTACAATGACCTATATGGATTTACTGGCGGACCAGTACAAGTTGTGGGTAGGGTAAAGCTTCCTGTTGTGTTGGGGGCTGAACCTATGAGAGCTACGCAGGTGACAGAATTCATGGTAGTAAACGAAGACATATCATATAATTGTATCGTGGGCAGGCCCCTCTTGAAGGAAATGAGAGTGGTAACCTCTATCTACCATCTCTCCATGAAGTTTCCTACTCCTAACGGGATTGGATGTCTAAAAGGTTGTCAAGTGGATTCAAGGGAATGCTATAGTAAGGCTCTGCGCACCGCTGAGCAAGCTTCAAAGAATTTGTTGTTGGTTGATGGTGGTACCACGGATAATTGCTATAGGTACCAGGAGGCACCAACGAAGAGTGAACCCTCACAGCATGTACATAATTTGTGCAATGTGATTATGATTATCCAACATCCAGGTGAAGAGAGCTCCACGGATATTGTCTTTTCTTCGGGGGTAGATACCCAGAATGAGGTACGGATGCTGGAGGCACCCCCACCAAAACTTGTAGAAGACAGTGAACCTTTTATCGAAGGTATTGTTGAAGAAGTAAATGATAGTGACTTTGAGGACGCTCAGGCAGATAGCTCTTCCAAGGTTTCTTCCCAATCTAGAAGAATTGATACAGAGGTTCAGGTGAAGGTTGACTTAGATCCCCGAATGCCTGAAGCTAGGGAAACAACAGGTGCTGCTGGTGACACTTTGTCAATCCTAGTGGATGCAACCGACCCCTCCAAAGAACTAAAAATTGGAAAGCAGTTGGAACCTGAAGCTAGGGAAGCATTGACTCGTTTCTTAAAAGATAACTTAGATGTTTTCGCTTGGTGTCACTCTGACATGGTGGGGATCGATCCCAGGGTGATGTGTCATCACCTTAACATTGACCCCGAAAGGATTGCCGTGAGACAAAAACGAAGGGCAATAAGTGGTGAGAGAGCTTTAGCCCTCAAAGAAGAAGTTGACAGGTTACTAGAAGCTAGGCTGGTAAGAGAATCATTCTACCCGGATTGGTTGGCAAATCCAGTGCTTGTCAAGAAGCCTAACGGAAAATGGCGAACATGTGTGGATTTTACGGATTTGAACAAGGCATGCCCTAAAGACAGCTTTCCACTCCCACGGATTGATCAATTGGTTGATGCTACAGCTGGGCATGCTCTCTTAAGCTTCATGGATGCCTACTCGGGATATAATCAGATTCCCATGTATGAACCCGATCAGGAGCATACATCCTTCATCACAGATAGAGGTCTCTACTGTTATATTGGCATGCCTTTCGGATTGTTGAACGCTGGAGCTACCTACCAAAGGCTGGTTAATAAGATGTTCAAAGATCAGATAGGGAAAACCATGGAAGTTTATGTTGATGACATGCTGGTCAAATCTAAAGCTGCAGCTAACCACGTGTTACACCTATCAGAAATGTTCAACATACTATATAGGTTCAGAATGAAGCTCAACCCTCAGAAATGTGTTTTCGGCGTGGAATCAGGAAAGTTTCTAGGCTTCATTGTCAATCATCGGGGAATTGAAGCAAACCCTGCCAAGATTAAAGCTTTAGTCGAGATGAGATCTCCTCGTAACATAAAGGAGGTTCAGAGTCTTACCGGCATAATTGCAGCTTTGAACAGGTTTGTATCCAAATCTTCAGATAAATGTAGAGAATTCTTTGCAGCAATCAAGAAAGGGAAGAACTTCGAATGGAACTCGGAGTGTGAAGCAGCCTTTACAAAAATAAAGGAGCAGTTGGGTAGTCCTCCATTGCTGTCTAAACCGCTTGATAGAGAGGTCCTCATATTGTACTTAGCAGTTTCGGAATACTCTATCAGTGCTGTGTTAGTTCGGGAGGAATTTGTGGTAATCATTCGGGTGGAACCTCCTTGGCACATAAGATACTCCGTCAAGGGTATTACTGGCCCACAATTCAGAAGGATGCCCATAGGTTCGTACAAGCCTGCGATCGTTGTCAAAGGTTTGCAAATTTCAATAGCACTCCAGCTGTCCCGTTGAAACCTCTCACCAGCCCATGGCCTTTCGCTGTGTGGGGAATTGACCTGATCGGAGAGCTGCCTAAAGGTAAAGGGGGAGTGAAATACGCCGTGGTGGCTGTAGATTATTTTACCAAGTGGGCTGAAGCTGAACCTCTGGCTACAATAACAGCTGCAAAGATAAAGGAATTCGTGTTCAGAGCAATTGTTTGCAGGTTCGGAGTCCCTTACAAGCTAATTTCAGATAATGGAAAGCAATTCGATAGCAAAGAGTTGCGAAAGCTGTGTGATGACCTCGGGATTCAGAAAGGCTTCACGGCAGTCTATCACCCTCAAAGTAATGGACAGACGGAAGCTGTCAACAAGATCATCAAGCACACTTTGAAAACTAAATTGGAAGAAAGCAAGGGGTGTTGGCCCGAGGAGCTCCCTATGGTTTTATGGTCATACAACACAACACCACGAACCACTACAGGAGAGTCACCTTTCACCTTAACCTACGGTTGTGAAGCAATGGTGCCCGTGGAAATTGGGGCTGGATCATTCAGGAGGGATAACTATGACCCCGAGAATAACGAGGTCAATCATCGATTGTACTTGGATTTGGTAGAGGAGGTTCGAACCACGGCGCAGCTAAAGCTAGCCGCATATCAACAACGTACTCGGAAGTACTTTGATAGCAAGGTTCGCGCACGACCATTAAAGGTTGGCGACTTGGTTCTAAGGAGGATGATGCCCAACATGAAGGTTCATGGTCATGGTGTGTTTGGTGCAAATTGGGAAGGTCCGTACCTCATAAAGGCTGTCTTATGGGAAGGTACCTATCATCTCACGGATTTGGATGGAAAGCTCGTTCCGAGGGCATGGAATGGTGAACATCTTAAGAAATACTACCAGTAAATCATCAGGTACTATTTCTGTAGGCCTCTTTCAGGCATAGGAATAATAGAAGCAGTTTATTAGTTGTAACTGCCATGTTTAGGTATAGCTTCATAGTTGTGAGCCTCAGCTTCATAGCTGTTTGGCTCAGCTTCGAAGCACTTTGTTTCAAGTTCATAGTAAGACATTGTCATTTGTTCTTTGAGCACTCGGGGGGTAGTGTATGCACACCCTACCTATTGGATGTCTTTCGATAAATTTTACAATATTAATGAAACCTCTATTTTTGGTTCATATGGCTGTTCTGGTTTGAATGCTTTATCACTCTTTATGTTCTTGCTGTAAGGATTACATGTGGATTAAAAGTTGGATGTATGAGTGCCTCTATTTAGTTCTTCACCATAAACGATTATATGATAAAGAACTGGGGGGTAGTGGATATACTCTATACAGGTTCAAATGGTTAAATTTCGAAATATTATTGGATTGGATTTAATATTATTTGGACTGGATTTAATATTATTTGGATTGGATTTAATATTATTTGGATTGGATTTAATATTATTTGGACTGGATTTAATATTATTGGGATTAGATTTAATATAATTGGATTGGATTGGAGGTTAACACTCATAGATTATGAGGTAAAGGTTAATACTCATGGATTATGAGGTAAAGGTTAATACGCATGGATTATGAGGTAAAGGTTAATACTCATGGATTATGAGGTAAAGGTTAATATTCATGGATAAATATTCAAATGCATCAACTCATATAAGCCCTAGGGACACTAGGCATGAGTATCATGGTAAAGTGTGGAAACTGCACATAGGCCACACTCGGGTTTAAAACTCCTTGCATGATTGCAAGATGAAAACTTGAAAAGGTCAAGACTACACTAGAGAGGTTCAAGGTTGGCGAACCCCTGAAGTTGTAGCATGGGTTAAGCTTCATACAGGTTTATGAAATACAAGGAATTTAATGGCACATCACCTTAGGCAGGGATATGTATGCACAATCGGGTTTTTCGAAGGCATTGGATAAAAATGGCTTATGGATGTTATAATCTATGAAAAATAGGTTATGTACCTAAGGATATTAGGTGCGAGAGTGGATTATTTATCTATCAGATTATTGGAATAACTTTGTTGTGAATAATTTACTCTCATCTACGGTTTATATCTCTGGTCAAGAAGTAGGAAAAAGCTCGGGTGAGCTTCAGGTTTATGGCTACAATGGCGCGAGCGTGTGAGCATGCGTATTGGTGAACTTCATGAAAAATATGATCTTATGGTATAGATATTATTGGCTATCTACATGGTACATATCAAGGATACTCTTGGATTGGCGCATAACTACTTAAGTCATATTGGTTATTTAAAAGATGCAAGACAGGTTTGTCTCATATGTTCGGAATTTCGCAAGAAGCTGCAGCTACCTACGTGTGAACTTGGCATGACAGATCTAGTAATTATCTGGAAAGAATAACATGGCAAATCTAAACATGGATTTCAGGCATGAAGAAAATGAAAGCATAATAAATTAGAAAGATGAAAACCAAGAGTTAAATGTTACATCTTGCGAGGTATTCGGAGGTACCCGCACCCTAATCCAAAAGTTCGAAACCCATGGCGCGGACGCCAGAAATGTTATCAAGGTGAAACGAAAACCATCAAAGTTAACCTTTTCAAGGGTGTGAATGTTCTCAAAAAAGGGAAAAGTACTTATAATTGGAAACCAGTGATCATGCAGCAGGCTTGTCAGGAGAGGCATCAGGGACATCTTGATCAGGAGCTGGTTCAGCTTTCTCCGCATCTTCCATCTGAACCTCTAGGCTGATGCCGTCTGCGCCCTGAGCTTCACCTTCAGGTTCCAACGGGATAGCTTTCTCCTGACCTGTCGTTGCCTCAACCTCTTTCTTCTTGATCTCCTCCACCAGCTTCACAAAGTCATCACCCAGCAGAGTCCAGTCCAAAGTTGGGAAGTGATCATATGTGGATTCAATATAGTCGTTCACCCCACGGCTGTACCCAGCTTCGAACTTTTCCCGTTTGGCAGCTTCCCGGGTGGACCTCTCCATGGCAATGGTGGTATTGAGGGAATCCAGCTTCTTCTTAAACTCGCCAACTTTCTTGGTATAGGAAGCTTGCAGGGCATCTTTTTCGACGTCGAGGTTGATTATGGAGGTATTTAGCTGGTCTCGTTCTTTTAGGAGCCTAGCCTCGGAAGCCTTAAGCTTCTTACTGGCATCGACCAACTTCTTCCTTTCAATCTCACTTTTTTTGAGGGAGTTCTTTAGTTGCTTTAATTTCCTCCGATAGCCGTTGGTCACTCCGTGCTGCTGCCACAATTTCTTCACCTCGTTTTAGGGTTTGAAAAAAGCTTTGAGCTTCGCACCAGGTAATAGCCTTCGCAGCATCGGACATGCTCATTTTGTCCCATTCAGTGATGGTTTCTTCCGGAATTTGGTTGTCGGTTATAGCAAGAAACTTATGAATCAAGGGGTTCGAACCTTCGTTGGAAACTCCAGGGGTAGAGGTCTTAACTTTCTTGTTGAAACGGGAACCTGAACCTTTAACAGGGTCAACAATAGCAGTTGATGGCAATTTTCTTTTTGAAGAGGTAGTGGACCTATCCTGAGATACAGCAGTTGATTTCACACGGGAAATGGGAGTGGCTGCAATGGGAACAAGATCTTTCTCTTCATCACCAAAGAGGTCATCGTAGCTGACTGACTTGTTAACAAAGGATGGCACACCAGAAGCCATATCTGCAAGAAAAGCCAAAGGATTATCAACTAAAACAATCAAATATGTATAGATATGGCACAATCATGGCATAGATCAATAAAGTGCGCAATAAAGCGTAAAGATGTAACAGGAAACCTAATATGTTGGAGGCTCCAGTTTCAGAGTCCTCCATCAAAATCAGGTTCATAGTTCTGTCGCTTGGCAGGAAACCGCACTTAATCAAGTTTTGGTTTGTCAGCAGACTAGCACCATCTCCTAGTGCTGCTGACAATTTCAGAGCTTCTTGGGCTCTCTCCAAGGAATGACCCTTGAGGGCTGTTTTACTCGGAATCTCTATACAAGGATATAAGTATGGGTTAGACCTTATCATCTAAATTACCCAAAAGCCAGAAATATTGGAGTTACACGTAAAATACTTACTAGGACTTCTGTTAAAATCAGTTCTATAGGTTGGACAATCGTAACAATACAGGAACTGGGGTAACCAGTCGGTCATTCCCTTCCGGTTCCCCTTGATGCACTGGCCATCATGGACGCCCCAGGCAGAAAGATAAAAGAAGCCAGAATTCTTTCCCGTCTGCTTAAGCTGGTAAAAGAAACCCAACTCACGGGCAGTCAATCTCTTCTCAAACCGTTGGTCATAAAGGATGAACATGCACATTGCCATCCGATAGGCGTTTGGAGTCATTTGAATTGGGGCAATATCGTAGTAGGTGATTATATCATGGATAAAAGGATGCAAGGGGATGTACAAACCCATTCTAAAATAAGTAGCTGAAAAAACGGCACAAGGTATCTGTTGGTCTGGTTCAAAGTTGTCAAAACGATGACACCTTTCCCCAGGGGAAGGTGTTACCAATCGACAGTTGGGCTGATGTTTCTGAAGGAGGAGCTTTAATCTGTTGGCATTCATCGAAGAGTCAAGGTCCTCACAATCTGGGATAGGGCCTTGGGATTCGCAAGGGGTTTCTTCATCTACTGAGGTCTCTACCTCAACCTCGGAGTCAGGATCAGGGGTTCTAGGGTTGGCAGATGAAACTTCCTCTTCATAGGAATAATACCGAGAGAGTGGCAAGTTGTTGGTTGCTGGAATTTTTCCCAAGGATAGCTGGTTAATGGTTTCTGTCTTTGAGTTTTTGATTTTTAGAGGAAAGAGATTGTTGCGGACTAATGAAATAGCGGCGTCACGAACCAACACCTTAACCTTGGAACGGGTCCTGGTGCTTACTGGCTTGATAATATGTGGTTTAGGCATAGGGGTCCTGGTTAATGAGTCATCGGAATCCAGAAGGTCAACACAGTTCTGCACCTCCTGAGCAGCCGATTGCTGCGAGCTGGCCGCACTTGAGCTCCCTGACATCTGCAAACGATGGAGAAGGGTGAGTTAACGGCCAACAGGTTCCTTCTCAATCAGGCAAGCAAGAGGGCAGAAAAACCACAAAGTTTGCAAGGATTTTCCATTGGGGTTTTGGGTCAAACAGATGGTGACCCGGGTAGTTCCAAAGGTTTGGGGGGTAACAAAGTTCAAGGTTGATCCTATACCTAAAGGTCAGATAAAGGTCCATAGAGGTTTCACCTCGAGAGAGGATTCAATGTACAGAAATTTGAAGCCTAGAGTTGCAGGAAAGGGTTTCAATTATTGACATTAAATCCTTCTACATGACGATATATCAACATTAATATCCAGAGATATGTACGGTGGAAGATTATCGATTACACATACAAGTAATGGCAACCGAGAAGATGGATGGACACGATGTTATATACGATTCATGGCGTTGGAAAACACAAGCTTAACAGGTTTCATGGATTTTACTTGATTAACATGATAGCTATAAAGAGGTAACATCGTGTGATTATAGTTCATAAACAAAAAAAAAAGGTATGCATGGCATTTTGGTCTTAGATATGCTTACACATAGAATATGTGGGTGTGCTTGTGTACATATGAAATCGTGTATGTATATGGGCATATATATATGTGAGACATATACCTTCAAGGGCTACATGCAGTGGCAAATAGGGGTTAAAAGTAGTAAATAAAGACAGATTTGTACCTTATGGAGTATTGCAGAGTGAGGGTCACTGAAAATCTGAAGATCGCCGGAAATATGGACCGCCTTGGAGCTTCTTGGCAGAAGGAAGAAGGTGAAAATTGTAGAAGGTGCGTTGGGAAATAAAAAAGAGGATAAAAGATGGAGGGGCGTGCTTTTAAAGACACGCTTGTATAGGAACAGCCGCACCAGGTGGCGTCCGGTGATTGTTTAAAAAAAAATTGAAATTCTGAAATATGAAGAGTTAAGGAATGGATCGGAATTCTAGAAGGGATTCAAAGGGTTTTGTTTGATTAATTCGAATTCGAATTTTTGTTCAGAGGATAAGGTAGAGATGGGCCGGAATTTATGTTAAATTAAAATATTAGTTCGGTTATTGGAAGGATAATGAAGGATTGCAAAAAGTTTATTAAGGAGAAATGAGGCCAACTACGTACCTGTAACTGGATATAAGGTTAAGAGCTGATTGTTCGAGAATGAAATAGTTCTTGGTTCCTTTTGTATTTAATACGGCAAGGAACCGGGGGGTAGTTGTTGTGCCCATAATCTCACATGGGCTCAATTTAAGGCCCATATATGTTGTAAGTCCAGTAGTGGTGTATTGGGCTAGGATACACAATACCAAGGTTTAGGTTAAGAGTATCGAAGCACAGCTGAAGGATACTGAAATATAGTCTCAGGACGTTAAGGTGTAGGTGCAACATGCATGGACAGGTTCAGGGTGCTAAGCCAGGTTTAAGGTATGGAGTTTCAGGAAACGGGCATTGAGGTTCAGGTGGTCTGAACCTCGAGACTGGTCACAGGTGATGAGTAGTCGAAGACAGAATCAGAGTTGGACAAGGACTCAGCTTCCTACACTTTAGGAGCACAGATTTATACTTATAAAAGGACTTCTAAACCTGATTAAACAGTATGGATGGAACAAACGTAATTAGTATGGGACTCATATTAGTTATTCGGATAAGCATTACTTCCTCGAGGATTTAAAGGACTTAGAGTTGGACATGGATTAGGAGACTAGGAAGCTCGGTTAGAGCTACCTAATTCGACAAAAACTCTAAGATGGACGATCTTAGAGTGGTCGAATTTGCAGGGATGAAGAAGTATAAACTTAATAGAACTACATGGGGCTTGATTCCTATAAATAGGATATGTAGGCACTTGACTAAAGGATTCGGATTTTCACTCTTGAGAAGCATAAGGCACGTGCACCTCAGTGATACATATTCCGGCGAATTTACGGGTAGTGTAGGATTTACACTACTTATTTCGACCGGTGGTTTGTCAACTCAGCCCCCGGAGACATACTTCAACTATTCTACTCATACCGTGAGCTTTAGGCTTCGAGCTTTGAACCTGTACGCTCTGTCCGATAATCAAGGACGTGTTTTCACGAATATTCCAGCGAGATTCTCTCAATTGTGTTGTACCAAATTTCTCTCACAACAAATACCTGCAATAAGTTTCATGAAAAATTTATTATATAATCTTTGTTTGAATTAGTGATTAGTTAGCATAACATATAGATAACATTCAAATTTTCTTATAACATGCAGACAAAGAAAACTTGTATGTTTAGCACTAAACATGAGAAAATTGTGAGAAACATATTGAGATAATTGAAAATAATAGGCTAAATTGGTACAATAAATACCTTAAGAAGAAGACGTAAAGTGCTTAATTTGACTTTCGAATAGACAGTCTATCAAACTATGAGGTTTTTAAGTTGGTAAAGACCTGCCCCTTGTTTTATTGAATTTTGAAGGTATATCTTCTTTTTCGAAAAGGAATATAAATTATTTAGGCTAAATATTTATGAATATCAAATAATATTTATACAGATGTATGTGCCTGATGTAATTTTAACTATCAAATGTTGTTTGTTGGTGCATGTATGTATACAAAATATTAAAAAATATTTGAAGTATGTGGTACATATGTAATTTTAATTTTTTATAAAAATATTTGTTGCATGTTCCATTTTTAATCATTTATCTATACTATATTATTAAAGCCAAAACATTGAAATAATCAATTTTTTTTTAAAGTGATAGAGCCCTAACTTTGCAAGTTATATATAAGTCAAAAATGTTGTCTAAAGTAATGCAATTTTCCATGAAAATACAGGGTATGTATATTACAACTAATAACAAATAATGGTAGAGTACTTAGTAGTGTGGTTGAGTTTGTAGTTTGTAGTATAGAGTACAAATGACTAATATATTTATATTTCTAAGAAAAACACAATATCTTTAAAAAAAAATGCTATGCAACAAACCTGAATGTACAACCAAACGATCAGTTGCAGCATCAATTTTCTGTTTATATAGAAAATTTCTTGATGTTAGTATTGCATTCAGCCCACTTTGTACAAAATGTAAAAAAAATGAATATTGTGTAATACCTCCTCCATGTATTTTTCTCTACGTTTCTTGTTACGTTCGTCTCGTTGCTCATCTGTTTCAGAAGCTGTTCTTTTAAGATATCTTTCTGTGGCAGACGCCCTTTCAACTTCCAAATTTGACTCTTATTTTTTCAAAAAGAAAAATATATTAGTTCTATAAAACAATACACATAAATTTTATAGCATTTATATTATTTTATATATATGTTAAAAATATGTTTGAGTTATTAAATTATATTAAAATTCAAAATACATTTTGAATTTTTTTTCCCGTTTTTGAAAAAACTAATTAATTGTGGAATAGAACTTCAAAATTTTAATTAAACATTCTAAATCAAAACATACCATTTTGGTATCTTAAGCATCGTTTGTTGTTACGCTCTTCCCTTTGTTTTGCTCTCTCGATTTGAATTCCTGATAAAACAAATTTTTATTAAAAATCATACCTAATGAATATGTAAAGTGAATATATAAATATATTCACATACATATACATGCATATTTTTCATAAAGAAAATGTACAATATAAGCAACTTAACTCATGAATTCATTCAAAAAAATTAATGAATAACATACCTTTCTGATACATTTCATTGCTACGTTATTCTCTTTGGTCTAAATGCACATTATCTGTTTCGTCTCTCTCATTGAAAATCTCAATGTCAAATCCTAAACAATAGAAAATATAATTAGATTGATAATGTGGATTGCTAATAATTATAATATTTTGTAAAATCAAACACATGTTCTTCTCTGATTATTTTGGTTGTTTTGTAGAAAAGGAGGACTTTAAGAGAAGTACATATAACATCACAACATGTCAAAGTGCAACATAAAATTATTTTTTATATTTAGAAAGACACTTGCATATGACTTTAATCTAGAAGAAACATTATTTCTGCAAGCTTATTTTAAGTAAGTAATCGGGTTTAATTCAATTTAATTTTTTGAATTGGCTTTGAATTATCGGATTTTTCCTCATCCTAAGACATTATGTAGGGCACAGAAAGCAATAAAGAATGAGTTTGGATTTTATTTTGCGCGGCTCAATTATAAGCTACTAATTTCCTCTGGAGTATCCAAATCCTTTAACTTTAGTACTTTACGGTATTTTTTAATAAATACAATTAATATAATTAAAACAATTCTAAAAATATCACTGACAATTACTTTTTTTAATTAAAACATGTTAGATTTTCTATCTGTCCTTATTAAAATAATATTAATAATACCTCATTTATCTTCCTGAGCTCCATCTGTATTTTTTTATGTTTCAATTAATATTTAAGTTTCTCATTTTATAATTTATCATATTAAAACTTATTTTAATGCTTTTAATTATTTACAAAACCTTACCTATTTTAACATACAAACATATTTTTTTAACAAATACAATTAATATAATTACAACACTTCTAAAAATATCATCGACAGTTACTTTGTCATTTATATTTAATAATTAATAATATAATATAAAAATAGTAACTAATTGATTGTCATTTATAATTAAAACAGTTTTTTCTAACAAAATCTAAATATCACTGACAATTACTTTTAAATTAAAACAAATTAATATTTCTATGTTCCAATTAATATTTAAGTTTCACCCAAAAGAGGACTACTTATTTTATAATCACCAATTGAAGTCTAACAATATGAAGATCTTTTGAAACCTAATTATGAAATGAGTGACAATGGACCACGCCATAATACTACTAAACCCAAGTTTTAATATCTAATATATATACATGCACCAGCAAACAACATTAGAAAAAAATTAAATAAAATTTACATAAGAAACACACAAAAAATTAGAAAAAGATAGAAATCATTTATACAATACTAAAAAACAACGAAATTAAAACCGTACGAACCAGGGCGACGCAACTCATCATACGCTTGCCGACGCAACTGATCATGTGCTTTTTCAAGTTGTTTTCTTTCTTCATTAGTATTGTCCATGTTGAAACTATAAACAAAAATTCCCAACTTGTTATTATTCCCAACTTTCTACATAAAATTCTGAAAGTATAAGATATACGAAAAAATAACAGATTGTTGCATAAAAGTGAAGGTGGTGAAATTATGGATTCAATTAAAATAAAATAATGCATTAAGAGATATAAAAATATCGTTAGAGATATAGGAATACAACAGTTACAAACTACAAACTACAATCCCGCTACTTAACTTAACTATGCAAAGCAAGAGAGGGACTATTGCAAGGGCATGTTTGCCAAGTGCAAAGAAGTTACACTTCCCCCTGGGTGTGAGCAGCAGGATGTCAACCAATAGTGTGGAGGGTATGTAAGGAATGGTTAGTGATTCTAGCTAGTATGATATCCAGGATTTCTTCTTTAATCTGACTTCCACTATGGTATTGAATTGGTAAATGCAAATATGTGTTCTGCTATATAGTTTCAGTATTGTTAAAACCAATGAGTCTGCTCAGGTCTCAGGTCTATATAACTGACATGAATGTTGAATGACTTGTATTAACTTGGTACATTGAACCTAATACATGCTCTCTTTGATTGCCAAAGCTTACACTGATGGATCCCACTATTGTTACTTGGATACATTGTTGATGTTCAATGTCTTCTATATGTTGATGCTGCAAGTTTCACAAAAACAAATTCATGGTATCCAGGTAGGTAGAGTAAATATTATATTTTCTAAGGACATGATATACCGCTTAATGCCAGGTTCACTTTTAAGATACTGAACTTTTGAACTTTTAAGATACTGAATCAGATAAAAACTTGCCTTTCTATATAATCAGGCTTTTTATATGATAAAATCTAAATGATTGAGTAGGACTCTAGGAGATAAAATAATAACAATATTGTGTTCTGCTATGAGGACTTCAAATGATCACATAAGATGTTATATAATATTAAGCCAAAAATAGACATTAAAAACATCCAAGAAGCAGAAAATTTAAACATACCGCAGGGGAGGAAACTGAAGACAGTGAAAATAGCCTATCCTCAAGCTGAAACTTTTTGGATCTCTTCAGGCTGTGCCAAAATGATATCCAAACCTTTTGTCACTAAGTAATACAATTAAGGCAAGAACAATTAAACAATATGATAAATCTATCTCTCTTTCCCAGTGGTGATTGTTCTGGAATTGAAATTTCTAACAAAATTATGGTAAATACATAGAGGTCTTAAAAAAGATTGCTATTGCATCAGAAAACACTAACCAAACAAATCAATAAATGTCGCAAATAAAAGAAAATGGCAAGTGTAATTGAGTTCAAAATAAAATAAGAGTGTGTATATATCATCAACTTTAAAATATTACATTACTGTAAATAAATATAATAAAGATGTGTTATCCTAGAAAGTGCTTTTATATTCTCTATCACTTTCAGTCATCACTTTCACTTTCGGTCACAGAGTACTATTCCAAATTATTTGGGTCATATAATAACAATCCATCCATACCTGATTTTATGACACCTAACTGATCTCTCTTCCAAGAACCATCGATAACGCCCACCATCTTTGAGTTCTTGAAAGAAACAACAACTTGGTTAGAGAGGAACACAAATTTCTTAAAAATCATTTACGCGCACATATAATCAAGAAAATTCAATATCACAAATCCCTAAAAAGTTTGAAACTGATTAAACATGGAGCAATTTTTCTTCCAATTCCAAGTTAGAATTGGAAACAGAATTAATTTATACGTAAAATTGATAATGGTTCAACCTATTAGAGAGATTGAAGAAACAATTCTCAGTTCCCCTAGCTAGATATCAGAAAGTAATGTATGGCGAGATATATTATAACTCATGCTTATCACAGACAATGACCTTAGTTGCATGATGAAAGATACTGTTTTGTGAAGGACGTCTAGGGCCCAGAAGCATGTTGTCAAACAGCTGGATATGCAACCATATTATCAAAGCTGTGATTGCAAAATGTTGGGAGAGGATAGATCGTAGTAATTTAGTAGGGATGGGTATTGTGAGGATAGATCATAGTAATTTAGTAGTGATGGGTATTGTTCCATTTGTTACAAAGATGGTGATGTTTCAGATATAGTAGGACTCACCGGTCATGAGCGGTATAACATTGATTTGCCTAATAAACTCAGTGATATTCGACCTGGTCAAGATGTTACTGTTATTCCCGATTCACGGAAATCTTTTACTTGCACAATCCGCTTTGACACATAGGTACATTATGTTGGGTATAATTACTAACTACACAGCAACAATAGGGCAGCAACAATATGACAATTATATATATTTTGTATTAACAAGAACATGCAAAAATACCAAATAACGAAACAAACACAAAGGTCGAAACAAAAGTATAATCAGAGACTGAAAATAACAAGACAAGAAAGAACACTTATCTCTCAGGAGCTTTAACAAATACTGAAAGATAAAGAAACAGCTGAGTCGCCAAGCCTTCGAGAAGTCTTGGCTGTTCTTGAAGAGATTATTGCCCCACTTACGCTGTGTTGGGTTGCAACAATATCACTCCCAGGATAAAACAACACAGATCAATCCACTCACAGATATGGCAATGATCAACAGCGACCTGCACCTCAGTTCGCCCAAAAAACTATGTATCTTCTTAATGTGTTGAGAGAGAGAACCGAGAAGAAAACTGATGCCTAGGGTTTTTCACACAGTTACGTATATCTCACTTCTGTCAAACGTTGTGTTTTGTATCTATATAAAAATACAAAATAAAACGTAAACAGACCAAAAATATTGTAACTGAAGATATGGCATTTAATACTAAATATTCTGATTTAATTACCATAACAATAGTCATCAGGATTTAATAACAGTTACAGCTCAGTCAGGATTTCCTGGTCCATCAGGATTTGATCATCATCAATACTCCAAGCCATCAGGACTTGCTGTCTGTCAGGAGTGGCATCAGTACTTGATCGAACATCAGGATTTCGTCAGGACTGGACCATCATCAGGATTTAACTCCGTCAGGATCCAAGTACTGACCCAGGCATCAGGATCAGTAGTCATCAGGATTTGATCCACATACTGACAGTAGCCATCAGGATTTAATCCACGAACAGGTCCATCAGGATTTAATATAAATCCTGACCCAGTTCGTTTAGCTGTTACAAATAAATACTGATACTGTTAAATTAAATCAATAAATAATATTAAATAAACAGGTAATAAAATTCCTCGCCCAGGTCGCCTCGCGTACGCGAGACGCCGAGACATTCGCCCAAATCGCCCATCGACCCGACCCGAGCCGAGTCGAGTCGTGACGTGGCGGGGCGAGGCGAGGCGGGCGGTGGTGGCGCGCGTGTGTGCGCGCGAGGCACATACTAACACCATGCACACCCACATGCCTTAGTAGTTGTACACTACTCTTGCACATGTTTCTATATAAACCCACCAACCTCTCATTACCAATGTTATGTGGGATACAAGTTATTTTAATATAACCAACCCACATAACTCATTTCAAGCAACCTATTTCAACTCAATTTATTTATGGATTACACTAAGAAAATGTCTTAAATCCAAACATGAAAGTTTAAGTCCTCATAACAAGGAACAACCTCCAATCGTTAGTTTCCGGAAATTCCATCAAGAACATATTTAAAATATGCCTCAAACTTTCCATTTTCTAACACATTAACTTTACTCTCCACAGACTAACTAACTACAGCGTTATTATGTATTGCTTCATACAGGAAACGGTGCTTTAGGTTCAAAAGTGATCGAGGGTCTCAGAAAGGGTGTCATATGATAAGTTTCAGTAGACTCTGTAGGAATATAGCTTGATGCTTAATATGTTTTTTGAAATTATTAACATCCTTAAGTTAGAGGGTGACAAAATTAGGTAATTCTTGCAGGAAAAAAATGAGTAAAGGGAATCAGAGTCAAATACTGGTATCTATTAACATTCATAACGTACGACTGGTACTTCTGATCTTCTTTATGTTTGGATAAGTAATAATGTTAAACTATAAATAAAGGTCACAAGGTGCACTGCAGCTTAGGACTAAGGTATACTTGTCATCTTGTACATGATCAACAAAACTGCGGAGGCCACTAACAATTTGCTCCCGAGCTAGTGTATGCTTCTCCAGGTATGCAAAAGCGATTAAAGCATATCTGACTAAGAGATGGAAGTTAATATACATTAACTTTTCTTCTTGACCTGATAGCTTGTGCACTGTCTTTCTACAAATATGCTACCACAGACCATTTACTGATTTTCCTTGCCGTGTTTTACTTATTAAATTTATTATATTTAATAAATAATAAAATAATATAAAAATAGTAATCAGCTGATTGTCTTTTATAGTTAAAACATTTTTTTTCTAACAAAATTTACTTATTTTCCAAAAATATCACGGGCAATTACATTTAAATTAAAATATATTACCTTTTATATTTGTTATGACTAAAATATTTATTTTTCAAAAATATCAAGTGCAACCCTTACTTATATATTTTAAAACATATTTTAATACTTTTAATTATTTAAATTTTTTTACCTATTTTAATAAGTGAACATATTTTTTTAAAAAAAATACAATTAATATAATTAAAACACATCTAAAAATATTATGGACATTTACTTTTTTTAATTAAAATATGTTAGTTTTTCTATTTGTCCTTATTAAAAAAACTTACTTATTTTAACATGTCAACGTATTTTTTTTTAATAAATATAGTTAATATAATTAAAACACTTCTAAAAATATCACGGGCAATTACTTTTTTAATTAAAATGTGTTAGATTTTCTATCTGTCCTTATTATTAATATTATTTTATTATAAAATATTATTAATAATACCTCATTTTATCTTCCTCAGCCCCCTCTGTACTATAAAACAATTACACAATTAGAGTAATTAGAGTTATTAATAATGCGAGAAAAAGTAATATTTCTATAAAAGTAAATAATAATAGAAGTAGTAAAATTTTAATATTTTAAATATTTACACTAAAATTTATTAAAATTGAATTTATAAAATAAAACGGGTCCTACATAGCTAAAAACTCTCTACTATAAGCTAAAAACTCTCTACTATAAAACAATTACACAATTAGAGTAATTAAAGTTATTAATAATGCTCTACTTTGGAGAAAAAGTAATATTTCTATAAAAGTAAATAATAATAGGAGTAGTATAAATTTAATATTTTAAATATTTACTTAATAATGCGAGAAAAAGTAATATTTCTATAAAAGTAAATAATAATAGAAGTAGTAAAATTTTAATATTTTAAATATTTACATTAAAATTGAATTTATTAAAATTGAATTTTTATATTTCATATAAATTTATTAAATTTATAATGTCAATTCCAAGTTAGAATTAGAAACTGAATTAATTTATACGTAAAATTGATGATGGTTCAACCCATTAGAGAGATTGAAGAAACAATTCTCACTTCCCCTAGCTAGATATCAGAAAGTAATGTATGGCGAGATATATTATAACTCATGCTTATCACAGACAATGACCTTAGTTGCATGATGAAAGCTACTGTTTTGTGAAGGACGTCTAGGGACCAGAAGCATGTTGTCATACAGCTGGATATGCAACCATATTATCAAATAATGACCTTAGTTGCATGATAAAAGCAAATGTATGGCGAGATTTTGCTTGTTAGGTGAGATCGCTTGATGTCCATGAAACAAAAGAAAAGTTTCTACAGTTATCTGGGTATAATGAATCTATTAGTCTCATCTCTCTGCAGCTTATACTGATTCTGGTAATTATTTGATGTCAGCTACAGCCATAGAAAACTTAGACCTGATAGGTGTAAGGCATATCAAATTACTTTACCGAGCTAGAACTAAGGCAAGCTGCTAAAGAAAATATACATTAATCAGTTACATATAGGAATATATCAGTAACAACTTTCCATTGTGGACATTCAAAATCCCTAAATCCAAAAAAATATAGAGCACATTGTTGCTTTTTTACATGTTTGTTGAAGAAATCAGCCATCCATGTAACCCTTTGCAAAACCCGAGCATTATTATGACAATTATATTTCCTCTGGAAAGCAGCATATGTGATAAGCCTCAACACTATCAATAATCTGGTAGTGATTTGTTGCTGAGCTTTGTTCACTTAATGTAAATTTACCGACAGGAAAGTCGCGATAAGGAAGTTGAACAGGACCTCCCAAACATAAAAGGAAGATTCAAATGCTTACAGATTGTTCCATAAACACACAGACTTCCCACAAAGTTATACAGTGCCCTCTGTGAGATATTAAACTATCTGATGAGAAGTATAGCTCTTACTCTGTGGTCACTCTAATTCAATTCGTTAACTGTTTATCTTTATTTTAGATTTAGTTTTTAGAAAAATAAACTGAATACAGGAAGAAACAATGCTAATTAGGTTGTCATATTTCTTTAGATAAGCAATGCTAATTAGGTTGTCATATTTCTTTAGGGTGATCACTCGCAGCCTAATATTTGGTCGCATCATTTTGGAAGGGCAGTTTGTGTTCTTTTTTTGACAGAATGACTAAGAATCTCTTAGAGATGCTAAAGGAAACTCATAACATGATCGTGATGGACATAATCCTCTGCAAATTTAATTCTTAAGGAAATGGTTTTGGTGCTTTTCGATAATATGATACTTTCGTGTAGAGGTCTTAAAAAATATTGCTATTGCATCGGAAAACACTAACCAAACAAATCAATAAAACGCACACATATAATGAAGAAAATTCAATATCACAAATACCTAAAAAGTTTGAAAGTGATTAAAACAAATTACGAATACTCACAAATTTGGATCGAGTTGAAGGAGATAAGTAGAGGAAGACCTAGAATTCGAGCTTCAGAAATCCTTACACTTGCTCGAGTAGGGGGAGGGGGAATTGGGGATGAGGAAGATAACAGGTAGGGATGAGAGTTTTCCTTAAAGGGTTAACCATAGTCTTCGATCGACGATTTCTCTATTGTCTTCTCTCGACTGCTTCGATTGCAGGTTGTATGTAAGAATTGGTTCAAAGAGGGGTTTGTAAGAATAAGAGGTTTTAATAGATAATAATTTATTAATGAGAAAAATAAAACTTTCCCCAATTTGATTAATTTATTAATTAGAAAAAGTACCGAAAACCAAAAACCAACCGTTAACCGAAAACCAAAACTTTCAATGTTTCGGCTTTAATAATATAGTATAGATTTACAATCAATACAACTATGACCTACACCATGTTGGATGTTTTGAACGACAACAGCTATACCTGGATGATAAGAGTACACGTGTGTAGAATGTGGGAATCTGTCAATCCAAATACTGAAGAACTGATCAGTCTTGACTTGATTTTGATTGATGAAAAGGTTAATAAATCAGTATACTTATAACTTATTAATTTGTCAAATTGTATGATGTTATTAACTTTTCTAAGATATGTTGTATGACAAGAAAATTTGATCCATGCTACGATCCCGAAGATTCTGGTCTCTCGGTTCAAAAATCTTTTAGAGGAAGACTCTGTGTACAGCATCAAAAATCTGAAAGTAGAGGGAAATATAGACCACTATCACATGGGTCTAAATTATTCTTCATACGCATAACGTTGCCTAAGAGATTGGAAGAAGGCATCGTGAACATATCATTGCATGGATTTCAGTTCACATGTCCGGATATGATTGATGCACGTATTAATGACACCAACATACTCTCAGGTTTTTGATGCAGTAATATATTAGAGTAATATATAAGTAATACTATTATATAAGTTATAATTCAAACTATCATGTGCTAATATTATTTTTTCTATGTTGATTTAGATGTTGCGGGGTGCTTAACCTACTTGGGTGGCATTGAAGTTGTCAAATGCGGTTGGAAAAAAAGAGATCTCAAAATTGTCACAAATTAGTAAGTTATGCATTATATTAATTTTAATATAAATGTTAATTGTTTTTTATTGTTCTTGTAATTTTATATTACTTCTTTGGTTATCCCAATTTATTTGTTTTACTTATTTAATTTGTTCTAATTTTTTTCTTAAACAACTTCATCACCAGTACCATAACTTTGTGGGAAAAGTTGGCCGAGATGGTTAATACAAATTTATACAAGGAGGATTGTGGACCCTATATAATAATTATCACATCTACCCAAATATAAATCAATATAAATTTAGTATTTTATAAATTTAGTAATTTAGTATTTTTTTTATCAATATAAATTTTCTTTTATATATATATGGCAATGGTATCAGTCCAAGAAAATAAAAAATCAAACTATATAAACAAAAGTAATATGTAAATACTTTATAATATTACCTACCCAAATACAAATTTTATAGAATATATTTTATTTGATAATTTTAATAATTTTGTAGATATTTATTTCACAATTTTTATTCTAATATTCTTTTTTTTAACAAATATATTCTAATGCCGCTGATTTTATAGAATATATTTTATTTGATAATTTAAATAATTTTGTAGATATTAATTTCATAATTTTTATTCTAATATTTTTTTTCTTAACAAATATATTATAATGCCGCTGCGAAACGCGGCTTAGTAACCTAGTTCAGTTGAGATCTCAAATCTCAACTGTGCCCAGACTTCTGGAGGTTGAGATTTTCCGACATTTGACCATGAGATTTTGAGGCTGTTTGGCTCTCGCTTAAAGCGGGTGATTTTTTATTTTAAGTTGAAAAATATAATTTGTGTAATAAATTAGAAAATGATTTAAAATTAAAAAAACAGCTTAAAGACAAAAGTTAGTGTGAACTTATTTGAATTTCGTGATTTTATTTAGTAAAATTTAATATTATCATTCAAATGTACTATTTAGCAAATTTATTTTTATTTTTACATTTTTAATAACTCATAAATTATAGTAATATAAAATTACCCAAACAACTAATTTTCAATTTTCACTTATAATTTTTAGTAATTTTAAGACATAAACAATTATTTTAAGTTTAACGGTTAGAAGCTATAACATGGGCTTCGATAAATACTCCCGATAATGGCCCAAACTTTACCATGTCAGTCAAGCACTGCGAATATAACAGATTTCTACCAAAGCACCGGAAAGTAGATAGCAAAAGATAACAAACCAATAAAATGTAGGTCCGTGTTGTTTGTAAGAAAACTCCGTGGTTACAAAACTTGACCAGAGAGAATTTTTTATTCTATAAAGGTTGGGGGAAAAGCACTAGTCTTACTATAATATCAGTTAGGTAAAAGTAGAATTGACATATTTATTTGAAATAGAACAAGATGTCAATTTATTCCCGAAGGAAAATAATTGTCAACTAGCGTAAAAGCCCGTGCAAGGTACGGGTCTGTTTATACACTCAAATAATTTCTCACACGAATATGTATATATATTGAAATAATTTTTTTAATTAGAAATGTGCTAAGAGATAATATTTTGAATTTACCATAGATTTGTTTAGTATTTTTTAATTTCATAAAATTTGGATTAATTTCTATAAGATAAAGATCAAATGATTATTTTTAATTACCAATATATATATTTAGTTTTAAATGATGTAAAATGAATTTTATCAAATTCAATATTTGAATATAATAAAAATAATTAAACAATTTTTTTAATCCATACTCAATTATATTTTTATGTATAATCTATGTTCTAAAAGTTGGTGTTTAATAATCCCGATAATCGTTAGACGGTAACTAATCGCTTTGATTATGTTAAAATCGGTTTTGATAAAAGCTGGTGAAGAGTTTATAAAATTCAGTCTAATCCTTCCAATATTGGCCTGATTTGTAAATTTTAGGAAATTTATAGGTAAAAGTTCCAAAATTAAAAGGTTGAAATTTGAATAAAAAATAATAACAACATTTTTTGTATACGTAGTTCTTATTTTAGACGGTCAAAATCACGAATTCTCTTAATTTTATGTGACAACTTAATCACTAATCCAAAATTTAAATCTATAAATTTTATTTATTTCAAGCATAATATGTTTTTAAATAAATTTAAATTATGTGATAATATACATCTAATTAAAATTATTACACAATATATATTAAATTGATCCCCACTAATCATTCTAATAATCTCTAATTATTCGATTTAATTCATAAGTAATACATCCACGGATTACTCCAATTATGATTGTTCATGATTTACCGACCTGATCAAAATAAACCAACACTCGCTATCTTTTCGGCCGACCAAGCCAAGCCTACCCAACCAATTTAAATAGGTTGGTATGAGTTTTATATTTTTTCGGCCGACCCTACCCAATCCGATTTAAGTTACAAATTTTGTTAAATAGCACAATGGTTATATCATGAGTTTTTCGAGAGGAGGTCAGATGTTCGATTCCTAAGAGCAACAAAAATCTTTTATTTTTACATAATTGATAGAGGGATGACAAATTTGTAATTTTTCAATAAATAAGGGCAACATTGTCATTTCACAGCCATTTTATTGGCTCAAATTGCCCCTAGACGACCTTTAATCAATCAATACTATTATATAATAGACAAAACATTAAAAGTTTGATTGGTCGGTATGATACGTTGTGATTTTACTTAATTGCCCTTACTTCATGTTTTTACTTAATTAACCTTACTTATTTAGAGAAATATATTATTAAATAATAATATTACATATTTATAACCAATTACCATTTTCACCTAAAATACATTATTTTTTCTAACAAATTCCCCTACTTTTTTCAAATATATCACGGGCAATTACCTTTTTTAACTAAAACATGTTGGTTATTTATTTTTAAACATATTTTAATATTATAATTATTTATTAAAAGTTTACCTATTTTAACATGTCTACTTATTTTTCTTAACAAATACAATTACAAAAAATATTAAAATATAAATAATCAAATACCTATTTATAACCAATTACCTTTTCAGCTAAAACACATTATATATTTTTTTTAACAAAGTCCCTACTTTTCTAAATATATCACGAGAAATTATCTTTTATAATTTACTTTTTCTATTTTTCTCACTAAAATCCATTTTTTCCAAAAATATTACAGGAAACCCTTTACTTATTTATTTTAAAACGTATTTAAATACTTTTAATTATTAAATTTTAAAACCTCATTTTCCAAAAATATCACGGACATTTATTTTTTTAAACTAAATATATGTTACATTTTTTATTTTGTTTTACTAAAACCCCTCATTTCTAAAAATATAACGGGCAAACCCATACTTATTTATTTTAAAATATGTTTTAATGTTTTTAATTAATTAAAAGTGTATAGCTATTTTAACATGTCTACTTATTTTTTGCACAGTTACAATTAATAAAATATTAAAAAAATAATAATAAAATAACAATTAACAATCCGTGCATCGTACGAGTTTTAAACTAGTATATATAAGTATATGTATTATAATTTACGAGATACATACGAATCAGTACATGTTAGTAGATACGTTAGTTTTAAATTACATTAATATTTAATGTAAAAAAATTAAATTGGAATAATCAAATTGTTTAATTAATTATTTTAAATTTTTTGAATAATCAGGCTAGTATGTCTTTACACATTGAATTTTGGGATGAACAATGATCGAATTCGAAACTTGAAATGATAAAAAACAATTTTTTACCATTTATAAAGATAATGATTATGTAAAATTTGCTGAATCTTCAAGGCATTTTACTTTTAATGGAGTCGGCTATAAAAGTTGGTTATATTTTAAAAATTGTATGTTATTATTATTTTCAGTTATTAAAAATAAAATATTTTATTTTAATATAATAATAAATGATGTGGAGTTTCACATGGTTCGACAAATATAGTCGACATAAAAGGGTTGTCTATAATTTTAGCTAACAATAATGTTTCATCGGAGATGAATTCTTTTTACACATTATCTAAAATAATTAATTATGATATGTTTACACACTTTTAGCTAAAAAAAATTAGACGGTTCAAGATACTCTTATATTTTCGCACACAATTTTTTTGAAATAATCAAAACGAATCACAATAAATTTAAATTCGGGATCAACGTGATTTCAAAAAACCAAAGACAAGCTGAAAAGGGGGGAAAAGGGGAGTGGTGCAACTTTACAGCAAAACCTGGGACAAAGCGCTCCGGCATGAATGCAAAATGCGAAGGGCAGGAACATGGTTCATGTGGAATTAATAACCGAGGGCGGGCAATCTACCACCTCCCAACACTCGTAAAACACAAATTGAATAGCGTTGGTAGGGAAAAAGGTGCAGCAATTTGCGGCCATGATTTAGTGGACACCGACAATAACGTATGGGTCAACCATTACTCCCTTGCCTGAATTTCATCAAATCTTCTTAAATAAATTACTCCATGTTTCTCTGTTACTTTTAGAGCATCTCTAATGGGATTGGCTAAAATGATATAAAATACTGATTAGTAAAATTTGCTGAACCCGTAAAGTGTTTTGCTTTAGTGGGTTGACTATAATGATTAGTTATATCTTAAAAATAGCAAATTATTATTATTTCAAGTTGTTATAAATAAAATGTATTATTTTAATATGATAGAGATGACTTGTAATTATGTTACAGGTCTCTAGAGATTGGCCAAATATAACTAATATGAAAACGTTGACTATATTTTTTGCTAAGGGTTATGGCATGTTGGAGTGCTAATATTTTTACATAATTTCTATAATTTATATTTAAGGCATGTTTCATTGAATTTTAGCTAAAGATTTCTCCTGGTTGGAGATACTCTTACATTATTTTCCAAAAAATAAAAAATTAAACTAATTTTATTTTTTAATCGAACTCAAAACTGAGACGACAAGAGATAAATTTACCACTTGAGCTCCTTTGTATTGCTTATATATTTTTTAAAATATCAATTTCCTAGTTTTTCTTGTGTTCTCTGTAGTTGACTATGGATTTATATATGATGAACAACTTTAATTAATTAAATAAATAGTAATTCAAGTTTTTTTTTTGTAAACCAAAACACTCTGTATTAATTTTATAAAAGTAGTTGGATAGTACTATAAAATATTTAATCTGACAAAAAAAAAATCAAACGACTTTACTTTACCAAGTCCGGATCTGAGAAATATATAAATTTAGGTAGATTTAACCGTATATGTGCTAGTAGGCAAAGTTGGTCTAGTTTGAGATCTGAAAAACACGTGAGTCTACAGCTCTTAACAATTCAAACGCTGGTTGTGAATTGTCACCTAATCAGATCATGCTAGGCCATCATCTCTTTCGCCTTTCTATATCAGCATGATGCCACGTATTGGTTTGAAAGTTCTTGTAGGACTTTAGTAAAGAGCATGGGACCCCTAATATTCCCTGAGTTACTCGCACGAGAAACGCAGATCGGAGAACCCTCTGCACTCTGTAGTCCAAACCGTAAAACGTTTTCCTGCCATCTTCATCTAATTTAAAACTAGGTTATTGAGCCGCGTTTCGCAGCGGCATTAGAATATATTTATTAAGAAAAAAAATATTAGAATAAAAATTGTGAAATAAATATCTATAAAATTATATAAATTATCAAATAAAATATATTATGTAAAATTTGTATTTTGGTAAGTAATATTATAAATTATTTACATATTCCTTTTGTTTATAGAGTTTGATTTTTTATTTTCTTGGGCCGATACCATTGCTATATATATATATATATATTAAAAAAATTATATTGATAAAAATCAATATAAACATATAATATTACTATTTTCTCAGGGATGACACATACGGTGTATCCAGATTTGTATAAATTTTATTATTTCTTGTGGTAGAAAAGCTAATTACATCTGCATATAAGAGTAAATAAATGGTTAACAAACTAATATAAGAATTAAATCAATAATATCAATGAAACAAATATTTGTATAATATCTAATGATATTCGTTCAATCGAGATAAGATAGATTTATATATATGCAATTTCTAAAACTATATATTATAAAAACATTAATAAAGATAATTACTTTTAAATTTTTTAATCTGGGTATATGTGACAATTATTATATAGGGTCCACCATCCTCCTTGTATAAATTTGTATCAACATCTCGGCCAACTTTTCTCACAAAGATATGGTACTGGTGATGGAGCTGTTTAAGAAAAAAATTAGAACAAATTAAAAAAGTAAAACAAATAAATTGGGGTAACCAAAGAAGTAATATAAAATTACAAGAACAATAAAAAACAATTAACAGTTATATTAAAATTAATATAATGCATAACTTACTAATTTGTGACAATTTTGAGATCTCTTCTTTTCCAACCGCCTTTGACAACTTCAATGCCCCCAAGTAGGTCAAGCAGCCTACAACATCTAAATCAACATAGAAAAAATAATATTAAAACATGATAGTTATAAATCAAAGAAAGTTCTATCAAGTCCTACAAATTCGAAAATAATAAGGAAGTTGTAATTTTATAAATTAAAGAAAGTTCTATCAAGTTTGAAAATAATTAAAGAAAGTTCTACTAAGCCTACAAATTCAAAAATAATAAGAAAGTTGTAATTTTCTAAATCAAAGAAAGTTCTATCAAGTTTGAAAATAATAAAAGAAAGTTCTATCAAGCCTACAAATTCGAAAATAATAACGAAGTTGTAATTTTCTAAATCAAATAAAGTTCTATCAAGTCCTACAAATTCGAAAATAATAAGGAAGTTGTAATTTTCTAAATCAAAAAAAGTTCTATCAAGTCCTACAAATTCGAAAATAATAAGGAAGTTGTAATTTTCTAAATCAAAAAAAGTTCTATCAAGTTTGAAAATAATAAAAGAAAGTTCTATCAAGTTTGAATATAATAAAAGTGTAATTTTCAATTTCCTTCCTACAAAATCGAAAATAATAAAGGAAGTTGTAATTATTAAAATTAAAAATTGTGAAAAATTGAGAAAATTAGAAAATTAGAACAGAGCGATTCTAGAGGCGCCACCTCACCAATAATAAAATAAAGTTCTATCAAGCCTACAAATTCGAAAATAATAACGAAGTTGTAATTTTCTAAATCAAATAAAGTTCTATCAAGTCCTACAAATTCGAAAATAATAAGGAAGTTGTAATTTTCTAAATCAAAAAAAGTTCTATCAAGTCCTACAAATTCGAAAATAATAAGGAAGTTGTAATTTTCTAAATCAAAAAAAGTTCTATCAAGTTTGAAAATAATAAAAGAAAGTTCTATCAAGTTTGAATATAATAAAAGTGTAATTTTCAATTTCCTTCCTACAAAATCGAAAATAATAAAGGAAGTTGTAATTATTAAAATTAAAAATTGTGAAAATTAGAAAATTAGAACAGAACGATTCTAAATGCGCCACCTCACCGCCTCCGTCTTCTCCTTTATATAAGTATATATTGATGATTTTCGTAACACCACCTTTTTTTCATCCAAAATTTCTTCCCATATTAAAGTAGTAGTGTAATTTCAAACGGTGGTTATATACCGAACGCATACCAAATTTAACTTTAAATAAAATTAATGTGTTGTAAATTTAATTTAATCACGAAATTATATACTAATTTTTTATAGGTGTATACAAAGTAACAAATTATACGAGGAGACATATAAGATTCCATCAAATAATTGGTAAAAAAGGAAAGTTCCACTAAAATATTTCTTCATTATTTCACAGGACAAGAGTGCGAATGTACGATCTAAATTAGAGTTATACATGCGTGTCTGATGTGGCACATTAGATTTTCTTTTCTGCATATAGTGACAGGAAAATATAGGAAACCCAAAAAAATATCCTAAAACTTGTACATAAATACTTTTCTTTTAGTCTATATTTCCGTACTTTTCTTTTAGTAAATACGGAAATATAGAAGAAAACAAATCTTGCGTGACCCAATCAGACACTTACACTTGTCCAACATAACGCAATAAATTCACCCCAAAACCAAAACGTACATAAATAAAAAGAAAAAAGGTGAGAAATAAATAAAATACAGTAAAAATTAAACTCCTCACGCGGTTTCACTCCCAGTAAAACTCGATCTTTTACCTCACCTATACACACACAAACTCTATATAAACACAACACCATCTTCACCTATACTTAAACCCCAATCTCTCTCTCATATCGCTCAAATCTTTTGAACAATGGCCGCCCCATCTCCCACACCCCTTTTGAAAGATGAGCTAGATATAGTGATTCCCACAATTCGAAATCTTGATTTTCTTGAGATGTGGAGGCCCTTTTTTGAACAGTACCATTTGATTATTGTTCAAGATGGTGATCCTTCAAAGACTATTAATGTGCCTCAGGGGTTTGATTATGAGTTGTATAATCGTAATGATATTAATAGGATTTTGGGTCCTAAAGCTTCGTGTATCTCTTTTAAAGACTCTGCTTGTAGGTGCTTTGGATACATGGTTTCTAAGAAGAAGTATATCTATACCATTGATGATGATTGCTTTGTAAGTTTTTTTTTTTGATTTTTTTAGTACCCTTTTTGTGATTTTGTGTGATTTTGATTCTTGATCTGGGTTTTAGGGGTTTAAAGTTGTGATTTTTTAGGGGTTCAGGCTTGATTTTTGTGTTTAATCTTGTGAATTGGTGGTTTTTTTAGGGTTTTGCAGTTTTGGGTTTATGATTTGTTTTGATTCTCTGAAAGACTGCTTCTTTGACTAGGGGTTGACTATTGGAGTGTATATTTTGGTTTAGCTTTTAAGTTTAATTGATTTCATTGTTTATTTGATTTGAGATTTG
This sequence comes from Heracleum sosnowskyi, assembly GCA_030848705.1. NCBI lineage: Eukaryota > Viridiplantae > Streptophyta > Magnoliopsida > Apiales > Apiaceae > Heracleum > Heracleum sosnowskyi. The sequence continues at coordinate 139,464,955 of CM061235.1, read as the reverse complement.
AGATTCCATTGTGTTGTTGTGAGGTTTATGTGTTTGAATCTAGATTTGATTCTGTGGTATGCATGGAAGTTTTAACTTTTGTGTTTTTTGGCTCTGTTATATGTTTTTAGTCTGTTTTACATTATAGATCTGCATCTGATCTTTATCTGTATTATTAAGACTGTATATGTTTGTTAATTACCTGTCTAGTAGCCTGATCTCAATTATCACAAATCTTTGTTAATGTATATCGTTTGTTGTTTTAAAAAAATAATCTGATTATCGACCATATGCTTGTTTGGATCTCACAATGGTATCTGCTGGAAACTATGAATTGTAATGCCATATTTGCTCTTATGGAAGTCATATATCTAAGACGTTGTGCATCTATTATGGTCTAAATACCTGCTCTATTATAACTGAAATCTGTATAGGTTGCCAAAGATCCATCAGGAAAAGAGATCAATGCACTTGAGCAGCACATCAAGAACCTGCTTAGCCCCTCAACACCATTGTTCTTCAACACCCTGTATGACCCTTACAGAGATGGTGCTGACTTTGTCCGTGGTTATCCCTTTAGCATGCGTGAGGGTGTCCCAACTGCTGTTTCTCATGGTCTTTGGCTCAACATCCCTGATTATGATGCCCCCACTCAGCTGGTTAAGCCCCGTGAAAGGAACACCAGGTATAAATCTTATTTTACTTTTCTTATCCTTAACTTTCAAATATGATTCTTTTGCCAGATTATAATTTATAACCTGTATTTCTTTTTAGGTATGTTGATGCAGTGATGACCATACCGAAGGGGACTCTCTTCCCTATGTGCGGTATGAACTTGGGATTTGACCGTGAACTCATCGGCCCTGCAATGTACTTTGGACTCATGGGTGATGGTCAGCCAATTGGGCGCTACGACGACATGTGGGCTGGCTGGTGCATCAAGGTATTGTTTAAATTCCTCAACATGCCGTTCCTTGCTTTCATTGATCGTCTGAAACCTTAAATTTTAAATTTTCATGAGAACTTGGAAGGTTGTTACATGTAAACATAGCAATGTTAGTGTTTAATTTTCTTCTCGATTGTCTATAGTCTTAATTTCATATTTTCCGAGAACATCAGATGTTACATTTAAAACTTTAGTATCCTACCAGCATTTCAGCTGACTCAAGATACCGTCTTTATACACATTGTAGTTACCTCATGCTTACTGACATTTGACATGTGTAGGTGATCTGCGACCACCTAGGTTTGGGAGTGAAGACAGGTCTGCCATACATCTGGCACAGCAAAGCAAGCAACCCCTTTGTCAACTTGAAGAAAGAATACAAAGGCATCTACTGGCAAGAAGAGATGATCCCCTTTTTCCAGGCCGCGACCCTGCCTAAGGAGTGCACCACTGTTCAACAGTGCTACCTCGAGCTCTCCAAGCAAGTGAAGGCAAAGCTCGGAAAGATTGACGAGTATTTCATCAAGCTTTCAGATGCTATGGTTACCTGGATTGAAGCATGGGATGAGTTGAACCCGGCAGGTGGTGCAGCTGCAGCAGCAGTAGATGTCAAGGCAAAGAAGTAATCGACATTGTTCTCTTTTGGGAGAGATAGGGAGAGGAAGAGAGGAGGTAGGCATGTAACCTCATAGTAATTCTTTTGCTTTCGAGGATAATTAGGTTGTTAATTTCTGCACTCTACCCTGTTGAGGGTATTATTTAGTTGCTACTGTTCTTTATTTGGATAATTATGTATTTCATTATATATTATGCCATTAGCAGAATATTCTGAGAATTGCTTATTCAGTTTACTGCGTGTTTTTATCTCTTTATAGGTACCCGTTTCTTACCCTCCCACCGTTATTATAAGCTTAACTATTAGAAAAAAATATAAGTAGGAATTAGAATACGCTTAACCAAATTGCTTGGTTCAAAATAAATAAATATTTTTAAACTAGAAGTATAGAACTAGCAAATAAATATTCTAAAACTGTAATTATCTGTATTGTCGTGGGTATTGCTAGTTGAGACACTCTGATGATTTTGATTTTTCATATATACTTTGCACTTATAGTACAAAGTTCATAAATCATCAAATGTTCTATTTCGGAAAATGTAAATGATCAACAAATAATATTCATAAGCGATGAAAAAGAAAAACATTGATCCCGCACAAAATTTTCCAAAGACGGAAATGAAGTACGTAGAATTCTCAAGAATTATTTACCAGTAAAAACACGACATTATACCATTCTCTCCTGAATAGATATTCATTTTATATTGCTGGTCGGCCAATCCTAATATTTTCTATTCGGAATCCGAATTTGAATAATCCTAATATTTTCTATTCAGAATCCGAATTTGAATAAGAATTCTTGTGGTTGAGTAAAAAAAGAGGGGTGCTCTATAGAAGAATTCCCCTTTCAGTTGATTTTCTTCCTTTCTTCTCAACTATAGCCGTCTCCGACCCCCATCCTCCAACCTCTTGTTTTTTTATCTTGAAAATCCTGCATTCAATGAGTCTTTCTTCTCTGCTTCACTTGAACCTCCTATATTTTCTGGTGGAGTTCTTGTGTTGTTACCTTGCGCTTTCTTCTTGTACTGAGCAAGAGGGTACTCTGGAAGATAAATTTTGTGTTAAACCTCTAGTTGATTACTACTCCTACTCTCGAAGTGTTTTTATTTTTATTTTTAAGGATCTTAAAATGGAAGTTGTATTTGATCTAGTGAGTCCTTTTAAAAAATCATGGTGGTTACCTAGTCTTTTGCTTTGTTCCTAAATTTTTAAGGGATTAAATATCAAATTGGTCACTCAAGTGGAGGACATATATCACTTTACTCACCGATCTTAACGGAGTCTCATTTCAATCACTTAAGTTATAATAAATATCAAACAAATACCTCTAAATATGTGATCGAGAAGTGAAATAATTTTTTATTGAGTTCTATACATTTTTCATCAATACTACCATAACCAAATTAAAAATCATGAACTCTAGTATTTTAGATAATACGGTTAGATTTTTTTAAATTATTTACTATTTATTTTTAATTATATAATTATTTTATTTATTTTAATTAAAAATAAATTTTAAAATTTTTTTAACCGTATTATCTAAAAGACTAGAGTTCATGACTTTTCATTTGGTTATGGTAGCGTTGATGAAAAATGTATAGAACTCAATAAAAAATTATTATACTTCTCGATCACATATTTAGAGGTATTTGTTTGATATTTATTATAACTTAAGTGATTCAAATGAGACTCCGTTAAGATCGGTGAGTAAAGTGATATATGTCCTCCACTTGAGTGACCAATTTGATATTTAACCCTTATTGGATTTGAACGATTGGATTGTCTTAAATGATTTAATTACATATTACTTGAGAACCTTTTCTTTAATGATTCAAATGAGACTCCGTTAAGATCGGTGAGTAAAGTGATATATGTCCTCCACTTGAGTGACCAATTTGATATTTAACCCTTATTGGATTTGAACGATTGGATTGTCTTAAATGATTTAATTACATATTACTTGAGAACCTTTTCTTTAATTCTCTTTAATGGAGTACAATTGATTGCTAAAATCAATGTTGCTAGCGGATGGAAGTTTTTGGTTGAACATTTACTTACCTTAAGACTACTAAAAAATTATGTATGGAGTTGAATTATGAACTGTGGCACTTGCCCATGTTGTTGCACCTGGTGCAACAACTGGTACAACTATATGGCTCGTTTCTCCAAGTCTGCAAAGATTGTAATGATGGAAGATGACCAGACTGGTTCTCTGGTCATAGCTAGAGCATGTGTTAGAATATGCCTTGAATCAGTAATGCACCAAACACTGGGACTTTGGGGATATCTTCTGTTGTATGCTAGAGTTATCTGTTTTGGGTCTATTTTCTGGGATTTTCTGTAACCGCCTAGAGAGTACTATATAAACTGTCTAGGTCATAACCTAAACGTATGCTTTAATATGTATCCTCAAGGTCAATAAAATTTTTCTCTTCTGTCTATATGTGTTCTTTCTTTACGTATATTATAATCTTTCTTGCTTGCGTTATAACAAACTGGTATCAGAGCGGTTTCGGGGAGAAAGATGTCTGGTGGTATTAACGTGAAGGTCGACAAATTTACTGGGAGGAATAGTTTCAGTCTATGGAAAATCAAGATGTATGCCTTGTTAAACCAACAGGGGCTCTAGGCGTCGTTGAAAAAGAAATCGACGGATCCTCAAAGCGTTGAGATGACCGGTCTAGAAGAAAATGCACACTCAACAATTTTGTTGTGCCTTGCAGATGATATTATTACTGAAATCGCGGAGGAGGATACCGCGTCTGGTTTGTGGTTGAAGTTTGAAGGTCTCTACATGACAAAGTTTTTAACAAATAAGTTGCTTCTGAAGCAACGTCTGTTTAGTCTGCGAATGCAGGAAGGTATGCCTCTTCGAGATCACTTAGATCAGTGAAACACAATCTTATTAGAATTGCGTAATATTGATGTTAAAGTTGAAGATGAGGATGCTGCTTTAATTCTATTAGTTTCTTTACCATTATCGTATGAGAATTTTGTGCAATCGTTTATTGTTGGTAAAGATACTATTTCTCTAGAGGAGGTTAGATATGCTCTTCATTCTAGAGAGTTGCGCCATAAGGCGGCTGGTACAAGTGCAGATAATCAGAGAGAAGCAACATGATAAATTGACAGGTACTGCTGCTACGAGTACTGCTGCTGTAGCTGGTACCAATTCTAAAGAAGATATTGCTCTAGTTGCTGATGAGCACACACATCACTATGATGTGTGGATCCTTGACTCTGGAGCGTCTAACCATGTATGTCAGCGCAGGGAGTGGTTTACAACCTACGAGCAAGTAGACGGTGGCAAAATTTCTATGGCTAACAGTTTTGTTTATGAGACGGTTGGAATAAGCTCGATTAAAATTCGAACACATCATGGTAAATTCTGCACATTGAATGATGTTAGGCATGTTCCACTTATGACGAAGAATCTGATATCTCTGAGTTTGTTAGCCAACAAGGGTTTCAGTTTTCAAGGTGAATGTGGAGTTCTACATGTCTGCAAGGGTTCTGATGTGGTCTTGAAAGGCGTTAAACGTGATATACCATGTATCTTCTTCAAGGTTCTACGTTACCAGGTTCTGTTGTTGTCGCATCCTCGGAGATTGATAAGAAAAACATGACCAGGTTGTGGCACATGAGGCTTGGTCACATGAGTGCAAGAGGGATGCAAATTCTGTCAAAAACTGATCTTCTTTGTGGTCATAAGGTCACAGGTCTTGAGTTTTGTGAACATTGTGTTTTTGAAAAGTTACTTCGCAACAAGTTTCCTAAAGCAACACACAAAACAAAATGCACACTTGATTACATCCATTCTGATTGTTGGGGTCCTTCCCGGGTGGAGTATTTAGGGGGTCACAGATATTTTGTGTCAATGATTGATGATTTCTCAAGAATGACTTGGTTGTTCATCATGAAGCATAAAAGTGAAGTCTTTAAGATTTTCAGGCAGTGGAAGACATTATTGGAGAATCAAACATGAAAGAAGATTAAGAAGTTGCGAACTGATAATGGTCTGGAATTTTGCTCGTCTGAGTTTGATGAGTTCTGCAAGAATGAAGGGATTGCTAGACATCATACAGTCAGGGATACACCACAACAGAATGGTGTAGCAGAACATATGAATCAGACACTTCTAGAGAGAGCTAGGTGCATGCTCTCTAATGTAGGACTAACTAGAAGATTCTGGGGAGAAGTAGTTAGTACAACATGTTATCTGATAAATCGTGGACCTCACACAGACATTCATCTCAAAACTCCTTTTGAGAAATGGTCTGGCAAGCCTGCTGATTACTCCAATTTAAGAGTTTTTGGTTGTAATGTTTATTATCATGTAAATGAGGGTAAATTGGAGCCACGAGCTAAAAAAAAGTACTTTTAGGCTATGTGGATGGGGTTAAAGGTTATAGAATCTGGTCTCCATCTGAAAACAGGGTTATACTAAGTAGAAATGTAGTTTTTGATGAAAATTCTATGTTTAACCCTACTGTGAAGTCTACTATTGTGTCAGAAAGTGGTAGTGTTGAAAAACAGGTGGAGCAGCAAGTCACTCAAGATGAGAGTGAACCGCAACATGAAGTTCAACAACCACAGTCAGAATCAGAATCATAAGTTTCATCATTACCAGTAGTGAATCAGCACAGTTTGACTCTTGATCGATTAAGGAGAGCTAATTATGGGGTGCCTCCAAAGAGATATTGTTTTGAAGATATGGTGGCCTATGCACTACAGGTTGCTGAAGAGGTGGATCATAACTCTGATGAGCCATCCACCTACAAAGAAGCGGTTACATGTACTGAGTCTACCAAATGGTTTGCTGGAATGGGAGATGAAATTAATGGAGTCACTTCATAAGAATCAAACTTGGGAATTAGTCAAGCGGTCTCGAGACAGAAAGATCGTCACTTGTAAATAGGTCTACAAGAAGAAGGAAGGAGAAACATCTGCTGAGCAGATCAAGTGTAAAGCTCGATTAGTAGCTATAGGGTTCACTCAGAAAGAGAGAGTAGACTACAATGAGATTTTCTCGCCAGTGGTCAGACATACTTCCATCAGGGTGCTACTAGCAATAGGAAGCTTGATGTATGCAATGGTCTGCACTAGACCTGATCTTGCATAGTCTGTCAGTGTTGTTAGTAGGTTTATGGGTGAACCAGGCAAAGGAGTATTGACAAGCTGTGAACATGGTTTTTCGGTACTTAAAAGGTACGTCTGATGTTGGTCTCATTTATGGAGGTGATACAGAGTGTTTGGTGACAGGGTTTTCAGACTCTGATTATGCTAGAGATGTAGACAGTAGAAGATCTGTGACTGGTTATGCTTTCACTCTGGGTGGTTTAATTATTAGTTGGAAAGCTACTCTGCAACCTACGGTGACTTTGTCTACTACAGAAGCAGAGTACATGGCATTGACAAAAGCAACAGAAGAAGGAATATGGTTGAAAGGATTGGTCAATGATTTGGGTCTACATCAAGATCATGCTACTGTGTATTGTGACAGTCTTAGTGCAATCTGTTTAGATAAGGATCAAGTCCATCATGAGAGGATTAATCACATAAATATAAGATATCATTTTCTAAGAAGTGAGAAGAGAATCAATGTGAGCAAAGCGGGTACTACTGATAACCCTACTGATATGCTCACCAAGCCGGTTCCACATAGCAAGTTTCAACATTATTTGGACTTGCTAAATGTTCGGAGTTGTTGATTGCCCTTTTAGGGAAAAAATCTGAGGCAAAAGAGTTTTTTCTGGTACATCTAGTATTATTATGGTGCATCTGGTACATATTTTTTTTTGTGAGAGGATTCAAGTCAAGGTGGAGATTTGTTAGAATATGCCTTGAATCAGTAATGCCCCAAACGCTGGGATTTCGGAGGTATCTTCTGTTATACGCTAGGGTTGTCTGTTTTGGGCCTATTTCCGGGCTTTTCTGTAACCGCCTAGAGAGTACTATATAAACTCTCTATGTTATAACCTAAACGTATGTTGTAATCTCTATCCTCAATATCAATGAAACTTTTCTCTTTTGCCTATCTGTGTTCTTTTTTTACGTCTATTATAATCTTTCTTACTTCCGTTATAACAACATGGATGATTCAAAAAAAATAAAATGCAGTTGGAATTTCAGGATTCTTTGAGAACTCTTTTTATGAACAAGGGCATTATAGATGTTAGGGCCGACCCTGAAATATTGGAAATCCCGGATAAATTAATTTTTTGTGTCCAAAACTAAAATAAAATCAAATTCGTATGATACTTTTCTTGATATTCGTTGTATTATTACTTATTTTTAGTGCTTCTTTTGAGAAAATTGTGCCCTTAATTATTTTATTTTTTGATACCTCTATATATATATATATATATATATATGGTCATGTTCCTTGTAGAACCATTAACCTAAGAACTCTTAAAACTCTATCTTATTTTTTTAAAATAATATATATTTATTATATGAAGGTCATGGGTAAAGTTGTCCAAAAACACAAAATACATAATTTAAAGCTAATTAATATTTGATTAACGGTAATAATCATACATCGATATCGATCACAAAATTCTCCATCTTCATCATCAAATTTTCCCAATTATTTTTATCAATTTTTGTGAAAATATTCAAGTTATTGTATAAACACAATATCAGATAACAGTGTTCAACAGCTGAACATTTAAATACAAGTAAGTTCAGTTGCAGAACTTTAAAATTTATGTGTTTGATTTCAAATTCGATTGCATGACTTTTATGTTCAGCGGCAGAACACGAAAGTTATGGTATGAAAATAACGGGAATAACATTGTTCAACAGCTGAACATTATAAAAACAATCAAGTTCACTTGTAGAACTTCGTGGAAAAAAGTAAATTCAGTTGTAGAACTTTGAAGTCCATATGCATAACTTTTAAAATTCAGTTGCAGAACACTGTATTTATATTATGAAACAAAATAGGTTCGACAGTAGAATCCTTTTATTCCAATAATACTCTTATAAGATTTTGTATATAAAAATGAGTTGAATCTGAACAGTTGATCTAGTAATAATCCAACGGCTTATAACAGTTCTAAAGTTCTTTTTTAGTGATTGGTTTTCTCTTGAACCTAACCCTACATATACATATACTATATTATTAAAGACGAAACATTAAAAGTTTTGGTTAGTCGGTCGATCGGTCGGTATTTGGACCGGACCTATCTATAACCAATTTATTTATAACCAATTACTTTTTCCAACTAAAACACATTACCTATTTTTTTTATATTTTTCTAACCAAAACAACTAATCTTCTAAAAATAAAATACGTAATATATATATATATATATATATATATATATATATATATATATATATATATATAAAATGGTAATATTATTACATATTTATAACCGATTACCTTTTTCAGCTAAAACACATTACTTTTAGAAAGTTAGTTGTTTAAATTATAAAATATAAAATTATATTACCTTTTTATATATATGTTGCTCATGTTACTTTTCGAAAATTAGTTGTTTAAGTTAGAAAAAAAAAAGGTTACATGTTTTGCTGAAAAGGGTAAATGGATATTTATTAATAATTATATATAACAATATTACCATTACATATTTATTTTACGTGTATTATGTTTAGAATATATATATATATATATATATATATATATATATATATATATATATATATTATAAATGTTATATAATTTTATATAATTATTAATAAGTAACTAACTGTTTTTTTAAGGACATTGCTTGTTTTATATTTTTTAACTAAAACAACTCATATTCGAATTAAAAATAACACGGACAAAATATAGATATAGTGACAATAATATTATATTAAACTTATAAAATTCATGTCTAATATAATATTTTATAACATACAATTTAAATTATTGCTTATGACTTAAAGTTGCTGAAAATGATAAGTGATAAGTGAAAAGTGAAAATTATCTATTTGGTTAAATTTATATTACATGTAACTTATGACTTATTAAAAATATAAAAATAAAAATAGATTTACTAAATAGTACATTTGAATGATAATATTAACTTTTACTAAATAAAATTACGAAAATAAAATAAGTTGTTCAAAAAAGTATATCACACAAACTTTTGACTTTAAGCTGTTATTTTAACTTTAAATTATTTTATAACTTACTATACAAACCGACATTTTTCAGCTTAAAATAAAAAATCATTTTAAACTTCTGACGGACATTTTTCATCTTAAAATAAAAAATTATTTTAAGCTTCCATTTTAAGCGGAAGCCAAAAAACCTCTTATTATCGAGAATTGCTACTTCTACTTTGCAGGAGTAAGACTTGATTGATCCAGATGACTTGATTGATCCAGATACAACATGACTTGAGATATAAAACATGGGACCGTGAAGTCCAGAAATTATTTTCTAATTTGCGTTAACGTTGGCGACCCTATGTAATAACGTCACATGAGTTAGCGACTCCCTCTTTATATATATTTTTGTTTTATATTTTCGTTTGTTCTTGCGGTTGCTTCTTCTTGTAGTTAGTAAAAATAGATTGGTCATTTCTAGAAAATAACTAGAATAGTTTATTAATATTTATTTTGAAATGTCAAACATTTTTTTTTGTTTTTTTTATTCTTTACTATTTGACAAGAATAAATTCTTAGTTGTTAATAATTATAATTTATTATTTAGGTGAAAATATAATGAATTATTTTTATTAATTAAATATAAAAATATAATTTCTATTATTTTTAATGTGAGACAAAATATTTATAAGTAAAATTTTTAATTAAATATATACATGTCAAAATAGGGAAAAAATTCGGGGAAAACGTGGTATAAAAATTTAATTTTTCTTTTAATGTGGAAGTAGATAATTGTAATGATTTCTTTTGTATTTGAAAAAAAATATATAGATTACGTATAAAAATAAAAATAAACATTATTAATTATTAAATTACTCTAACGTGATATATAGTCAACGTAGAATATATTATTTAAAATTATAAAACTTAGGATCAACTTTATATGATTTAGTGCCTAAAAAACTTTATTTAAAAATTATTACTTATTTGTAAATTATATTAAACTATACATTTTTATAAAATTTTACATAGAATATCATGAATTTGATAGTTTATTTTTATTTTTAGTTAAAATTTGTAAATATTTATACAAATTATTTTTATTCTGTGTAATTTTTTAATTTTTTAAAATTAAAATAAATTATAATTTCTAGATAAAGTTTTTTGAAGCACATAAAATATATAAAGTTAATGATTTTTAAAAATTTTAAAAATATTAATTTTAATAATAGTAAAAAGTTGATCATGATATAATAAGTTTTATAATGTTATTTTTTTATCCCTAATTATAATTAAAATATAGCCTCTTATAATTATTTATACTTATTATTTGTAGTTTTCTAATTACAAATTTTTACATATAACTTAATTTTCTAATTATTTATACTTAATATTTCTAATTTTATTTTTTATACATAACTTATATATATTTTTTTAAAATTAAAAAAAAATAACTACAATTTAATTACTTTCACATTAATAAAATTTTTAAAACTTTTATATCACATATTGACATCTTGATTTGTTTTCCTTATTTTGACACATGTATATTTAATTAATAGTTTTACTTATAAATAATTTAGTCTCAAATTAAAAAAAATAAAAAATTAAGTTTTATTATTGTTTAATTTATAAAAATAACTCTTTATATTTTTACCTAATCAATAAATTATAATTATTAACAAATTAGAGTTTAGTCATGTCAAATAGTAGGGAACAAAAAAATAAAAAAAAAATTATTTATTTTTTTGAAATTTCAAAATGATTATTAATGAACTATTTTAATTGTTCTTTAGAAATGACAAACCAATTTTTACTAACTACACGAAGAAGGAACGGTAGGAAGAAGCTTAAAAACAAAAAAAATAAGATAAATAAACTGTCGCCATCTCACCTGGTGAATTTTGGCAGGGGTCGTCATTTCATGTGGCGCCCAGTGCCATTTTTGCAAACTTGTACGTAGATGTACAATTTCTGCACAAAATTAGTTGAGCTATACCAGAAAACTGAAGGAGCCGGCGCAACTAGCAAAGAACAATTTGACTTTTTGTTTGTTACTCCCTCGTCCCTCTCAATTCTTTACCTTGACGGAACGACACGGAGGTTAAGAAAAAGTGTAAATTAATAGGGAAAAGTAAGAAAAATGAGTAAAGTGATGGGACCAATCAATATTTAATGTATAAAGTGAGTATAAAGTAGGTATAGTGGAGTAAAGTAGTGAATGTGATTGAATTTTATATTATAAAATGTTACTATTTTTTGTATTTAAAAAAATGAGAGAAACAGACCAAATAAAAAAATGTAAAAAAATGAGAGGGGTAAAGGAAATATTTAACTTGAAAGGGGGATTGTTCCCTTCCAAAAATTTGGCATGCGATCAATTTGATCCTTACTTTATGTTCGCATAGAGTCGGCCGTGGGGATATGGTTTTTTTTTCTATGTAAAGTCACGCATACCCAGGGGGTGCAAGAGCTTAACCATTGCATCAACCCTTTTTGTTGGCAAAGTCGGGATATGTTTATGACATGTTTCGTTATATTTGTAAAATTCGATAGCTAACAAAAAAAAATCTCTTTGCAACACATAAATTTTAAAGAAATTATTAAATTGCAAAATTTAATGTAGGTGTCATGGATAAGCTTTCGTTATGAGACAAAACTTCTGGGTTCATTTTTGATATTTATCGAATCAAATAATTTTTTGGCCATTCAGTAAGAATCTAAGATTGCACACCCTCATTCTTCCAAAATCATATATTATAAAATAATTAAAAAAAAAAAATCATTGAAAGAAGAGAACCTAAAAGTTCTTCCAAATTTTTTTTCAAACATACTACTTGATAATTTTTTAATAAAAAAATGAAATCTCATGTATGAGAAACATGAATATGAACTCAATGACACGTCATTTAAGAATAAAATTAGAAATTTTATACATCTTAGAATTAAAAAATGTTGATGAGAAATATGAATGTGAACTCAATGACATGTCATTTGAGGAAAAAAATAGAAATTTTATTGAAACATGTACCATTATTCAATTTTGTTTTTGACAAATTGTAACATTACTCAATTGTTTTGTCATAAAGGATATACTTTTATAATTTTCTGAAATTTATTAATAATTAAATATTAGAAAAAAACTTAATTTTCTTTTAATTATCTTATAAAACTAGTTTAGGCTTAATAAACTAGTTGTTGTGTTGTTATATAAAGCAATAATCGACTAATCCTATCTTAAGACATCAATCTCTTGGTCGAAAAGAAATTTAGAAACCTTGGGCCCCAAGTATGAGCGTAAGTAATCATGAATCCCATTACACCAAGGAATAAGGACGAGGACAATTACAAATTCGACTCGACTTGGGATCCAGAGACCATGCCTATATAAGGGGTGCATACCCCCCATTAACATTATATCTCTTGCTCTCTGCAAAACACTTACTATTTTTAATCTTCATCTTTTTATAAACTCTGTTCAAGGTAATATATAATCATGGTTTTTATCAAAACACTGGAGGATGATGTGCTTTTGAAGCTAGATGTTGATACAACGCGTACAACGTTATCAACTCTAAAACGGGAGATTGCAAAGAAGTGGACAATTCTGCCCATGATTCAGCAATTGTATCTTGGGATGGATTATGGTCTCGACTATGAACACATTATCGGTAATCCGTCGATGCGAATAAGAGATCAAGGGGGTGATCAGCTGTCTATATCCCAACTTGGAGTCGAGCCCTGGTCTACTCTTCTGCTTCTTGGTCCTATTTTTAAGCCTGATACTTTTTTCGAATCCGATGATGCTGTTTTCATCGCTCGTCGACAATTGAAAAGGGCTGGGGAGATGACAATGGAACAGGGGTTTAACTCGGTGATGATGAAGAAGAAATTGAAGATGGCTTAAAGTTCTTCTGTGTTTCTGTAAGGATGTTATTCTAAGTGGTATGAATTACTTCTAACAAGAAATAGATAAGAGCAGAAATCTCATAAGCATACTAATATAGTAGCATTGAGTAATGCAGTATCTTCAAAGTACCCACTGTTGAAATTATGAAATTTGGCACATAACAGAATTTATCAAGAACAAGATTAAATCATTCACAAGAGAATCTGAATCACAACTACCAAATTAAAGTCAAGCTACGAAGATGACTAAATTCTTGATCATATACATAGATATGAGTGCTATACGTAATTACGTATCTGTCATAAGTGCAACATTAGGCACCAATCAAATTTCTGCTTCTACTTGCTAGGCTGAGCTCCTATGTAAATCTGAAAGTCTGAATTCTTCTTGTCCTCTCTAGTTAAGAAATGCTTTGTAGCACTTTGCACCTTTCACAAACGATAACTTTGATCTGTAACATATACAGAAACACACAAGTATGATTATGTACAATAACTTATCAAACGAAAAGAACAAAATAACTTTGTCGTGTATTTGTACTGTTATATGGATAAGTAAATAAAAACTTTGTAAGCAGTCAAGAACAAATGATTCTACAACTTATCTCACACATAAATGGAAAGAATAAAGTGATCCACTCAAAGATACAATAAAATGCATCAAGAGAGATTTATCAACATAACCTCAAAAACGGAATGTTTGAACTCGGAATTTTGAACTACATTTAGCACATCTAAAAGTGTTATAGAGTACCTTATTCCATAGACATTGTAAGTGACCTGGAAGCTACAGGAAAGAATCATTTCTAGGCTTTTCATGCAAAGTTTGTCTTTGATCCTCCACTCGCTGAAGCTGTGATGACAACTGTAACAAATCGATAGTGGGTTCATCTTCACAGGAAAGGTGTTGCTTACCACCATTCATGTAATCAGATCCGTGAAACATCCCATCAATCCCATAGCTGACGACAGCATTACTACCACTTGTAGTGATCATTCGGTTAAAGTGATTTTCAACAGAATTCATCCCACGTGAAATGAACTTATTTGATATTTCATTCTTTGAAACTTGTGGGCTCACGCCTAAGGGTTTTTCTGATACTTGATTTACACTATAGTGTTCATGGCTGCCTGGGATGATCAAGGGGTACGCCATGAGTATACCTGAAGTGTGACTTGTAGAAGTTTGAGATTGAGATGACAGAAGAGAGAGAGCACGACCAGAGTCGGAAAACCCTGGTAGCGCTTGAACGGTTAATGGTGAGTCAAAACCAGTAAAACCTTCACCACCTAGTGAGGCATTTCGAAATAAGTTACTATTTTCACTAGATTTGCTTTCCGATATGTTGTATATACCATTTCTATCCGTAGACAGGCAATGTTTATCAAAACCATAGGAAGGAAATTGGGATCTTGGATGGAACCCTCCACCTGCAACGGTTATTGCCGACTGTGAACTATAATCATCCGCTGCTTCAAGTTTTATATGCCTAGACCAAAAGTCACTTGAGGCATACTTTTGTGGCTGAGAAAGGTAACCTGGAAGTAAATCTTGACGAATGAAAGATGATGTTGGAACAGGCGTATCTTGAAACCTGCCAACTGCAGAACCTCAGTTCAGCAAATGTCAGGAATAGAAATCCTTAGAACACAATTAATGAGTGCAAAGATAATAAACATAAAGGTAATACTCTGAAGCAAAAAATTAAATTGATAAACATAAAGTATGACATTTTATTTGTAGCAAGGCATTTGACAATGTAAAATCAGTACAGCCAAAAACACCATAAATTATGCAGGATTCACAAACTACACAGTTAAATTCAATCAACCAGTGGGAAAGAAGGCATACAGAGTACTTCTATATAAGATATTCATACCATTGTTATATGTCGGATACAACCTCGATCTACCAGAGTGAATACCCCCATGAGGTTTCCTGCGCCGTTCGTTGTGCCCAGCAAGACGTTTCCGGCAGCTACGCTTACCATCATCAAATTCAACCAACAAGTGGAACCTAAACAAAAAAGGAAAGAATTTATTAAATGAGGAACCATATTCCAACTAAGCCCAAGTAAGATAAGACCCACAGGTTCTTATTCCAACTTGATCTACCACAGAAACATGATGCTAGTACTTTAAAAGATAGATGTTGACCCCTTTAGCAAAAGCAGTTCAGAAGATATACATTAATTATGCATTGACTATAGTTCAACTAACCATCGTCTGAAATTATGATTTCTAGATGCTTGGCATACATATCAATCTTAAACTACAATGATATTTACTGGAGAAGCAACCAAGGAGTATCGGAAGTTGAGTATATATATACATGTAGTAAAATCTAAGACTATTTGAAATTTCTTTGCTTTGCAATATAGATATTTTAGGAATATGAATATAGCAACTTAACTTTGACAAGACAAGAATGAACTAATGAAGAATGCAATAAAAATGACAACCAGGGTGAAGTAGTCCACTGACTATTCATAATGAGAAATTAGTAGATTCTGCAATGGGAAACTGAAGGTCACTTATACAGTTATACTTTCTTTTAGTTCTTTATAGCATAGTATCAGACAGACACAAATATATAAACAGAATTATTTGGTATTTCCTACTTATGGGATGCTTGGAAATTTGGTATACAAAAGTAAACAACAAAGGGGCCAAAACTGACCTGCTGCATTGCTGACAAAATCTTTGTTCAATGCCATTAACAATTACTTTAGGAGTCTTGGAGTGAACTTCACAAACTTTATGCCTCTTGTGATAATCTTTACATGAGCTCAAATCTTTTTTGCATCCAAAAACCTGGCAATATGGGGTCATGGAATTCAAACCCCCTGCTCGAATCCTCTTCCCTGTAACAGACAACGAATCGCTGGAATAAATATTGGGAGCTACACGGGAGCTAGACAATCTCTGATCATCTCTTTGATCATCAAACCTCCCTAGTTTCAAATCAATAAGAGATGAATCTGCAGAACTGAAATCCATAATTGAGCTTGGAAGCTTAACATTAGGCTCTTCTTCTCCCCAAAAGGCATTTTCCGCAAGCGAATTGAACATTCTTACACCACTAAGCTTATTACCTAAAGCATCACCATTAGACACAGATTTTCTCAGCGATTCTTGATGATGACCCAAATCAAGAATTCCCATATTCTCCATACCCTCTTGACTTGAAGATCCTAATCCAATATTATTATTACCACCACCATAAAAAGGTGACTTAAATTCCCAATCCATTTGTCCATTTCTACTTGTTGTAATAACATCAGAAGCTGTAACAGAATCTTCAGACACAAACCCTCTTTCCCCAGAAACAAAACTCCAAGACTCCATTACACAAACTTATATTAAAAACACAATATGTAATGTCTATAACCTTTTTAAAAATCAAACACAAAGCCCCTAAAGAACATTTTATAGAAGCGAAACTGGTCAAAATTCAACGTTTAAAAAAATATCAAGAAGATGTGAGTGGCTGAGAAAAGGGTAATGAAAAGCCCAAAACAGAATATGAATGAAGGAAGCAAAGGTAGGTAAACAAAGAAGTTGGATTTATGCTTCAATAATGGAAACACAGAAGCATAGAGGGAGGTGGAAAGCTATCACACACTACATTACACTGGGTGAATGTGTGTAAAAAAGTGGGTCAGACACTGAAAAGAAAAAACTGAAAGCTGTCCGTAATGTTAAATGTGTGGGACTCTCTTACAAACAGACACTGTGTACATTATGTTGTGAGAAAGAAATGTCACCACACAACAAGAGCAACCAACAAGGTTTATGGAAGCACCCCGTAAAGTTTCGGTACACAGTTAACGTTTGTTGTGATCAATTATTTTATCCGCAATAAATATTTGATGGAGATTATTGTGAGGATAAGAAATTAACCGAGACGAGCTTTCTCATTATTTGTTATGCACTTGCTGCCAGACCATATACTTTGATGAAAATGGTGCAGACAATAGAAATAAGAGAAGTAACATTATTTGATTTTTACTACTTTTTAGGACATACAGTCCAAAGCTCCATGGATGAGTTTGCTTTTGTAAAGAAATAGACTTTCCTCACTCAGCTTTACTTAACAAAGAGTAGAAATCGTTATTTTCCACACGTATGTTCCAAACACCATCATTTTTTTCCAAGTAAGAAGGTCCTGCCATACTCTAGCACGTAGCATTTGTGTTGTGTCCCCGCCCCGGTGTTTCAATATTCAACACACTGATACAGTTCCATTTTAATTTGGTGTTTCCAATCGTATTAATTGTCGTAAATGTGTTGATTTTGTGTCGTTTACAATTTTTGATCGGGTAGTTTGTGTGTCCGTTTTTCTGAATCTTGTTTGTATAACCAAGTTATGTCACGCGATAATTTGTGTTTTCGCTTGATTAATCTTTCTTCGAACACAACACCACCTTTATTCTCGTATAATTGGAAATGAACTTAGTAAACTAGGGGGCCTTATTCATCATTATGAGATTCAATATTGAGGATACTTCGAACATAATTTGTGTATAGCAATTATTATTCACATAATTTCATATATGTTCTCTTCTCAACTTATTAGGAGAAATCACAGAAAAAGGGGCCACTTTTACTGTTTATAAAGTCTGAGGGCCCCCCAATAATATTGCATATGCAAATAATAGTCAAATGTAGGGCATGTTTGCCTAACATTTTTTAAGCTAGTTTATAGCTTATAAATTTATAGAAGGTATTTGTCGACCCAACTTATAACTTATATGATGATAAGTTGAATGTTAACAACGACGTACTTTTTCTCTAACTTATTGATTTATTGTTTTATTTCTTTATTTTTCTAATACTTTATATTTTTACATTAATATATTTAAATGTTTTTTAGGTAAAAATACATGTATTGAGGTTATTGTATTAAATAATTATTTTTAAAAATTAATTTGGAAAATACTTCAGTAACTTATAAATAAATTTATCCAAACAACTAGATAACTTATAAGAATTCATTAACTTATCAATTATACAACACTTATTCATTTTATAAACCAAACACGCACTAGGTTGTACAAGCATTCCAACTATGCTAGTAGTTTGTAAACAACACTAACACAATATGTTATATAAACTCAATATCTTTCTTTATAATATCATTGCGGGACAAAATCCACATAACCGCAAGCAACTTTGCCTCGATATATTTATGGATTCCATTAAGAAAATATCTTAAATCAAAACATAAAACTTTAAGTTAAACATAAAACTTTAAGTCCTCGTAGTAAGGAACAAGTTCCAATCATTAGTTTTCGGAAATTACATCAAGAGCATATTTAAATTAGGTCTTGAAATTCCCATTTTCTAACAATTGTTTCACTCTAAACTTTGATCCAACCATCCCAAAATAAGGGCTAGGGCTATTTTTAGACATCAAAACAAGTTTTATTCTTACTTATAGATAATTAACTTTGAGCTTTTTGAGTCGGTCGAGGAAGATTATAGTGCATTTTTAAGAATTGTACATTGTTCTCACTGTTCTCACTGTTCTCACGAACCATGTGACAAATTTATAAATTTTCAAATAATTATCGGACGACGCAATGGTCTATGTATGTGAACTGCAGAAAACAAAGATGTGGAGTACAAGCTTTTGTTTAACTGATAACTAGTATAATAGCCCGTGCAAGGCACATAACTTTTTCTAGCAATATACGGAAGTGCGAAATTCTTAGGATTTAAGAATTCTGATTGTACACTTTATTTGAAATAAAATATATAAACTCCTAAGCATTGTATTTTAAATGTATGAGCCAACTAAAATACAACCGGAAGCACCCATTCCTTAGTAAATGTTCACACACTCGGGTGATGGTAGATCGTATCTGTTTGCCATTTTCCTTTATTATTGACGGTTTGAGGCTTCTATGATGCTCGTGATCGCATATATTTGGTTGTAAGTGATCCGTGACTGATGTTCTCATGTACGTCGAATGAAATTTTAGTTCTTTTGATAACACAAAAATGTGTTTTGAACTCGGCACTACAATATGTTAGGCCGAATACACAATATATAATCAAGTATGTATGAGAATAACAATCAAGAACACAGGTTTGTAAATCAACAAACTGAATTATATTAAATAATTCTCTCTTAGTGATGTTAATGAATCACAAAGAGCTACTAGGTTACAAGAATAATATATTCAATGTTCGCATCCCTTCTAGGGATAACCTATCTGTGTTTATATAGTACACAGCTACATACAATCCTTATCTAATTGATACTCCTATAAATTAGCTATACAATTATTATCAATTAAGGATTGCTTCAGTCTTCTGTCCAGTCTCCTTAGCTGTATCAATATATTCTGCTTCTTTCCATCTTCAGAATATATTGCTTCTAGAATCTTTATCTTTGCACCGACAGCTAAGTCAACTATCACCCTGTCAGACTTTAACAAACTCTGACCGGCTTCTATATAAACTCTGATATGTACCTGGTACTTTAAACACTGATGAACAAACGTCAGCAATTAGATCTAACAATCTCCCCCAACTTGTTCATATTAAAATGTACAGGTTAAAAAGATAATTGATGATGTCAAAACATATAACAAATGCAGTGTTTAAAATATGTCAGAGTTTAATTTTAAAACAGAGTTTAAATTTAACTTAGAACAGAAAACATAAAAACTTACAGTCAGACTTTACTGAATTTCTTGGATATCAGGTACAGTCCTGATATAATCTGACAGTAACTTTCTCTCAGCTCGATCTAGTTCAGCAATCATATCCTTCTTCAGCTCCTTCAATTCTGGTTTATCTTCACCAATTTGATAAATGGCAGCCCTTAAAGAATATATGCTGTTCTTGTTCATTTCATTGCCAAGTCTGATATAAAAAGCCTTATCAGACTCTAGATTGAACTCTAGAACTTTCTTATTTAGTGCAGTCCTGAATCTAGCACTATTTTTCTTCATTTCCACCAACTTTCCAGTATGATCCCTATACTTTGGAATGTAGACACTTGATACTCCTCCTCCAAGCATAACTTTAGATCTCAGCATCTTTTCTCTCAAAACTTGAGCAACATCATGAGTGTGTCTGTTCTTGACTTTCAAAAGATAAAGTACATATTCATGTTCTTCCCATGATTTGAGATTGACATCAGATTCTCCAACCTTATAAACTCTTCCATCACTCATGAAGTATAACAAAAATTGCTTCTTCAATACTCTGTAAAAAATCAACTGAACAGACTCTAACTTATCAAGGTTTTCTTGTGTAACCCCAATACCAGATTCTGCCAGTGAAATGTTATCTTGAGATCTGTTATTTGTTCTTCTCTCTCTGTGTGAACCCAGTCCAGATTTATCAAAGGCTTCTTTTCCCAATACTGTTCTGGTTTCTGAGAAATTCACAGCTTCAAGCTTTAAGTCTTCAAGAATTTTTGGTTTGCTGAATCCTGGAAGTAGTGTAGATTTCTGTACAACTTGAGCAACGTCAGAGGTTGTCATATCTTCAGTAGAAACATCAACTTGAGCAGCGTCAGAGGTTGATTTAGCTAATCTTGTTTCAACTTGAGCAATGTCAGAGGTTGAATAAATCTTCTTAGGTAACTGTTCTTCTTCTACCAGTATACCTTTTCCTTTATCAACATTTGTAATCACAGGCCTCCTGATGGATTGTATACTCTGTTGAGTATTTTCTTTAATAGAAATTCCAACTTCCTTCTTTCTAGGAGCCTTGATTTCCTTCTTCTTGTAGATTCCAGCTTCAAGATTCTTCTTGTGTTCCTCAGCAAGCATTTGCTCTTCAGCTTGGATATCTTCAATTGTAACATCTTTTCCATGTTCTGCCATAAACACCTTAGCAGCAATTTCCTCATCAGTGCTAGGCTTATCAGTGTTTATCAAACTTTTGAGTTTTGAACCACTGGCAGAGTTTACATTTACATTTACCTTACCAGAGTTTGATCTTGGTCTTGGTAGTCTTCTATCTGAGTTTCTATTAGAGTTTAATCTTAAACTCTTTTCACCTCCTTTGCTTCCACCATCATTACCATCATCCCTCCGTCTCAGAGTTTGAGTGTCTTTGCATTTGTCACTTGGTACACTCTCCCCCTTTTTGACATCATCAGAAAGTAGTACTGATGTCAGCAACTCAATTGCATTAGAAATTGAAGTTAGTTGGGCAGACATAGCAGTCTGATTCTCCTCAACTTTCGACAATCTAGAGTTAAAAGTCTTCTGTTCTTTACACAAAGAAATGTATAGAGATTTGTCCTTTTGCTGTGTAAGCTCTCTTGTAGCTATATCATTCCTCAATCTTGCAATCACCTTGTCAGAATCATCAAAACGATTGTTTAATGATTTGATTTGAACAATTGTAGCTTTGAGATGACTGAGAAGTTCTGGATTTGTAATCTCTTTAGAAGACTTTGTGACAAAATCTGCAGCTCTTTCATTTGAAAAGATAGTATCCTTGCTTGACCAATTAGAGAAGTACATATCTTGATAATACGCAGTAGTAGCTCTGTTGACTTCTCTTTCTTCTTCAGAGTTTGCTTGAATGTCAGACAGCTCTACTTGTATATCAGGATTGGAATGAGTAGGACTAGCTTCAGCATTGTCATCCTCTGCTGCATTCTCTGTAGGAACATTCTCATCAGTTGTTTCCAAATTTCTCTGTGCAGTTTCAACTATAACTTTCTCTGCATCAGGTCCTGGAATCTCAGAGTGTGTAGTATGCAGTAATTCTGTTTCTTTTGTTACAATCTCAACAACAGATTGTTGTAGAGCTTCAAGAACAATAACATCCTCAGAGTTTGTAACAAACTCTGCTTCCATAGGAACAAACTCTGTTGCATCCTTGTTTGTAACATCAGGATTTGCAGCAACAGTTTCTGTAGTATTAGTTGCTAAAGTCTGATCGACTTCCTCACCTTTCTCAAGTTCAAGAGAAATAATTTCAGTGTGAGAAGCCATAGATTCTTCAAGTTGAACAGTATCTTGATCAACTTCCAAACCCTCTGTGAAATGTTCAGAGTTTATAGAGGGGTTTGCTTCAAATTCTATATTAGCCTCCTGAACAATATTTTCAGGGACTTCATCTGCAATCTCAACATTTGCTCTATCCTCTGTGGGCATAGGAGCATCATTTGCAGCTTCCTCAACTACATCATCAGCGTTTGATGTAGGAGCTTCATTTTGAAGAACGGTATCCATAAAAATCCTGTCTTCAAGAACAGTTTCATCTTCTGGAATCTCAAGATTATCAACAACAATATCTTCAGCACCAAACAAATGTGCTACTATCAATCTTCTTTTTCTCTGATGAAGATTTTCTTTATCAGTTTCAGTCTCTGAGGCTTCAACAGCATCAACAGCAACAGACTTTGCCCTATTGGCTCGTCTTTTCTTCATTCTTCTTCTCTGAGGCATATCATCAGCATTTGATGCCCCAGCTTCAGAGTTTAATGGATTTACTCTGGCAGACTTAACAGCCCTTACTTTAGATTTCTTTGACCTCTGTGGTTGAGACACAGGAGGTCCAGCTTCAGAGTGTAATACTTGTTGTTGTTGTAAATTGACAATGAATTGTTGCACAGAATCAGGCAACATTAAGAGACCAACATCTCCTTTCTTGTTATCCTTGTTGGTAAGATCAGAGAAAATACGTTTGTGCAATTTAAATGAGAGGATAACATCATCCTCTACAATCTCAACATTAGGACAGCAAAAATTGAATATTAACTGACAAAATCTAGAGAAGTAAACAACATTCCTATTCTCTAGCATTTTCTCACCAATATTAGTTAAAACTAATCTAGCAACATCAAAATGACTGCCATAGAGAAGAGAATACCCGATCTGTAGACTATCCGTGGGAATCGCATCCCAATTGGTGCACTTCTTTCCAAAAGCCCGAGTAATGCAATCGAAAAAGAAACTCCATTCCTTGCGTAAAAGAGGCCTTTTGAGTTGACCTATCTTTGACAAAGGTCCAGAGTATCCTATCTCCCTCATCATTCTGACTAACTCAAAGTCTCCAACAGTTGTGAATGCATTGAAATCTTCAAGACCCAAAGCATCACGAACAGTAGTAGGAGTAACAATAAATTCTTCTCCTTGAACCTCAAAAATGATAGATGGAGATCCAGACTCTCCTCCATCATCATAAGTACCTGTCTGCCAAAAAGTCCTTATTTGTGACGCAGACAGCTTCGACGGTGCGGTGAGAGCAGTGCCGATATCAGAGTTTGTCAAGAAACTCTGAATCAAATGAAACGCCTCCGGTGCGTTCTCATTTGCTAAAGGAGCTGAGTAATTGTTAGGAACAAATTCTAACCCAGAAGCAATAAACATTGTTGTAGCCATTAGAACAGTTTAGAAGAAAGCAAACAGAGAATAGATTGTATGTAGTGAAAGTGTTTGAGACAATGTGTGTAAGTAAAAGCTTATGAAAAGTTGAGGCGTGTAAAAGAATGAACCGTTTATGTGTAGTATATTTAAATAATAACTGTGAAGATTAAAACTCAAACGTTTTAATCATTACTACACACAGCAGGCGTCTTTGAAAAGTGTGTGAGTGGGACAGGTGTCAAACGTGTATACGCTGACAGCTGTATGTAACAACTTTCAATACACATGCGCAGTAAAAATAGCCATTATTACCGCTTATCACATTGTTCAAAACACTCAACCTTTCTCTCTCTGTTTAATACAAATATGAACCGTTTGTTATCATACTCTTTCGAATTTCTAAACAAATGTCTAATCTCAAAATTATAAAATGTCTGAAACCAATAAAATTTATTTTAATCATCAGAGATTAAAATTAAATTACCTCGGCGTATTTCACACAATACATCAGTGTTTACCATTTGTCCTTCTTTGTCAATAAACTCTTTTCTCAATCTGTACAGGTGTGAATAATTGTGTGTGCAATAGCAGAGTTTACCGAAATCAATATTTAGATCATCTCAAAGTGCATAAAATCCACAAACTAAAGCAGTAAAAACTGGTTGCCTAAACTCTCATGTATAAAATAAAATCTGATTTTTATGTCCAAACTCTGTATACTGATATCCTTTCATTTGGATATATCTTTTATTTTTCACCCCCTTTATATATATATATATATATATATTCCAGTAATCAGTGGTTGGCACTAGTCACCAAAAATCAAAGATTTTAGCCCTTATTTCATACAATAAGTTCCTGGATCTTCCTAGGTACAACATGATCTCAAAGGAATTTGTGCTCTTTTTGGCATCTTTTGATTTGAGGGTGAATTATTTGCAATTAATAATCAGAGTTTAGACTTTTCATCAGTTAATACAATTAATTTATGAGAGAAAATGCAAACAGCTAATACAAACTCAGTGTTTAGGATCAATAAACTAAGAGATGCTATAAATATAGAGACAGTATCATGCTGTGGTAACTTACTGCACATATTTGAGATCAGAATCTATATAACTCTTAAGGATTCATAATTACTTACTGAGAATTATGCCTTATACAAATTTCTTCATTGGTCCTTATGTTTCAAACAAAATTACAATCAGAGTATAACATCAGACGTTAACCGACAGAGTATGATCAACACTTTATGACTAACAGAGTTTAGCATCAGAGTTTACTTTCAGAGTTTATGATACTGGTACTCATAACAGTTAATACATGCAAGGAATCATGAGCATAAAAAAAATCAAACATGTATAGTTTTTGAGTCTAACCCGTATCTCTAGTCGAAACCAGAGATCATTCCAAGTTCATTTACCAATCTTGTAAAAGTAGCTTCACTCAAAGGTTTGGTGAAGATATCTGCAAGTTGTTGGTCTGTAGACACAAAATGAAGCTCAATGTTTCCTTCTTCCACATGTTTTCTAATAAAATGATACCTTATGCTGATGTGCTTGGTCATGGAGTGCTGTACTGGATTACCTGTCATAGCAATAGCACTTTGGTTATCACAGAAAATAGGTATTTTAGAGTACCTCAAACCATAATCCAGCAACTGATTCTTCATCCACAGAATCTGTGCACAACAGCTACCAGCAGCTATATACTCAGCTTCTGCAGTGGATGTGGAAATTGATTTTTGTTTCTTGCTATACCAAGAAACCAATCTGTCACCTAAAAATTGACAGCTTCCACTTGTACTTTTTCTGTCTATCTTACAGCCTGCAAAATCTGCATCAGAGTAACCAATTAGCTTAAACTCTGATTCTCTAGGATACCACAAACCCAAGGTTATGGTTCCTTTGAGATATTTGAAGATTCTGTTTACAGCTGTTAGATGAGGCTCTCTGGGATCTGCTTGAAATCTTGCACAAAGACATGTTGCATACATGATATTAGGTCTACTTGCAGTAAGATACAGTAAAGACCCTATCATTCCTCTATAGTTTGTCATATCTACTGAGGCTCCTGTGTCTTTGTCTAGCTTTGTTGCTGTAGCCATGGGAGTTGAAGCAGATGAACTATCAAGCATACCAAATTTCTTGAGAAGATTTCTGGTATATTTTGCTTGATTGATAAAAATACCATCATCTGTTTGCTTGACCTGTAAGCCTAGAAAATAACTAAGCTCTCCCATCATGCTCATTTGATACCTGGATTGCATAAGCTTTGCAAACTTCTTACAAAGTTTGTCATTAGTAGATCCAAAGATAATATCATCTACATAAATTTGAACTAAAAGCAAATCATCACCAGAATTGAAATAAAACAAGGTTTTATCAATTGTACCTCTTGTGAACCCACTTTCTAAAAGAAATTGAGCAAGAGTTTCATACCATGCTCTTGGTGCTTGCTTTAGTTCATATAATGCCTTGTCAAGCCTGTAGACATAATCTGGATACTTGGGATCTACAAATCCTGGTGGTTGTTCAACAAACACTTCTTCTTCAAGCTTCCCATTGAGAAAAGCACTTTTTACATCCATCTGAAAGACTTTAAACTTCTTGTATGCAGCATAGGCCAGAAAAATTCTTATGGCCTCCAATCTTGCAACTGGAGCAAAGGTTTCATCATAGTCAATTCCTTCCTGTTGTGAATAACCTTTAGCCACAAGTCTAGCCTTGTTTCTGGTAATCACACCTTCACTGTCAGTCTTGTTTCTGAAAACCCACTTTGTACCTACAATTGATCTATTCTTTGGTCTAGGTACAAGTGTCCAGACTTCATTTCTTTCAAATTCATTTAACTCTTCTTGCATTGCTGTAATCCAATTAGCATCTTGAAGAGCTTCCTCCACTTTCTTTGGTTCTGTTTGAGACAAGAAAGCATGATACAGACACTCATTATTTGTTGCACTTCTAGTTCTCACACTAGCATCAGGATCTCCAATTATGAGATCAGGTGTGTGTGCATGTGTCCACTTTCTTGCTGTTGGTAAGTGGTTTTTTGCATCATTATTGGATCCTCCCCCTTGATCCCTGCTCTCCTGATTCATATGTTGACTTTCTGCAGTATCTGAGGCTC
Organism: Heracleum sosnowskyi; assembly: GCA_030848705.1. Lineage (NCBI taxonomy): Eukaryota > Viridiplantae > Streptophyta > Magnoliopsida > Apiales > Apiaceae > Heracleum > Heracleum sosnowskyi. The sequence continues at coordinate 139,437,963 of CM061235.1, read as the reverse complement.
CCCCTGAATTGGATGGCTCAGAGTTTGAACTGTCAGAGTTTGAATCAGTTTCCTCAACTGACTCACTTGCTGTGTCTTGTTGAGCTTCTTCACGCTCCCCCTCAACTGGTTCTCTATTTTGTTCAATTTGAGAATTTCCAGTTTCTCCAGTATTTACCAGTAGAGGTTCAGAGTATGCTTCGTCAGAGTTTGTCAGAACCGCTTCATCAGAGTTTGTCGGTACTGCTTCATCAGAGTTTACATCATCAGAGAATAAACCTTCATTTTCAAAACGCAGTTGATCATATCCATCTAAGTCATCAAGTCCAGTTATTTTCTTGTCATCAAATGACACATGTATGGATTCCATGATCACTTTAGTTCTCAGATTGTAGACTCTGAATGCTTTTGTTGACAATGGATAGCCAACAAAGATTCCTTCATCAGCTTTTAAGTCAAACTTGGTCAACTGTTCAGGATGAGTCTTCAACACAAAGCATTTGCATCCAAATATATGAAAATATTTCAAATTTGGCTTCTTATTTTTCACCATCTCATATGGTGTTTTCCCATGCTTGTTGATCAGAGTAGCATTTTGAGTAAAACAAGCAGTTTGAACAGCTTCTGCCCAGAAATAAGTTGGTAATTTTGCTTCTTCAAGCATAGTTCTGGCTGCTTCAATTAAAGTTCTGTTCTTTCTTTCAACTACACCATTTTGCTGTGGAGTTCCAGGTGCAGAAAATTCTTGTTTCACTCCTCTTTCCTTGCAGAAAGCTTCCATGATTGAGTTTCTGAATTCAGTTCCATTATCACTCCTTATAATTTTGACTTTGTGCTGTGATCCTTTGTCCAGTAGATTTACATGATCCATCAGAGTTTGAGCAGTTTCATCCTTCTTTGATAAGAAATACACCCATGTATATCTAGTATATTCATCAACAATTACTAGAGCATATTTCTTTCTGCCCATAGACATCACATTCACTGGTCCAAAGAGATCAACATGTAGAAGATGATAAGGTTCCACTACTGAAGATTCAGATTTGCTCTTGAAAGATGACTTCCTTTGCTTGGCCTTTTGACAAGAATCACATAGGCCATCTAGACTGAGTATTGATTTTGGCAGTCCTCTTACAAGATCCTTTCTTATTAGCTCATTGATGTTGTTCAAATTGAGATGAAAGAGCTTTTTATGCCAATTCCAACTCTCTTCATTTGACATTCTTGCAGTCAGACACACTGTTTTTCCATCAGAGTTTGTTACCAAACTTGCTTCATAAATGTTGTTGCGCCTGTGTCCAACTAGAACAACTTTTCCAGTAGATTTACTGATAACTTCACAGTATTCAGTATGAAAATCTACATGGTTTCCTCTGTCACAAATTTGACTCACAGATAGCAGATTATGCTTGAGTCCTGAGACTAGAGCTACATTAGTGATGATGACACTTCCAAGATTAATATTGCCATATCCCAGAGTGTGTCCTATGTTGCCATCTCCATAGGAAACCTTTGGGCCAGCCTTCTCCTTAAAGTCTGATAGCAGGGCTTTATTTCCAGTCATGTGTCCTGAGCATCCACTGTCCAAGATAAGTGTGCTCTCTTTTATACCCTGCAATCACAAACAACCACTAAGTGTTAGTTTTAAGGACCCAGACTTGCTTGGATCCTTTGTCTTTCTTAACAGTGTTAGTTTTTGCAGCGGAATTACTATCAACAGAGTTTAAACTAACATTGTCAGACTTTACACTTGCAGAGTTTGCTCTAACCCACTTTAGATTGGGTTTTAGCTCATAATAGTTGTGATAAATAGCATGATAACTCTTGCAAGTATAAATGGAATGCCAAGTGCTCCCACAGTGTGTGCATAAAGTCTGTGGTCTAACCCTAACATAATCATTCTTTACTCCTGATGTAGAAGATAAAGAATTGATATTTTTATTCTTTGTGCAGTAATTAGCAAGATGATTAGAACTACCACAATTATAACATGTTTTTCTTGGAGCAGCACCAGTAGGCAAATGATTATTTCTTTTATTTATGCCTATCTTTCCATTCCTATTCTTCTTGGACCCTTTTGGTTTCATGGCAGATTTTACCTCTTTCAGCTTATGATTGAACTGTTTTCCTGTCATCAAGCCAACATTAACCTGTTTTTCACAAGTTTTTACTGGCTTTCTAACAGCTTCTCTTTCCATAAGTTTTTCTGTTATAATATTTTCCTGTTTTTCACAGGCTTCATCTGATTCCATATCAGCTTCTCTTATTACAACAGATTTTAACTTATTGGCTTCTGGAACAAATTTCACAGGTTTAAGTTGTGGTTTAACCTTAACCTTGTCTTTAAACCTAAGTTCATCATTTTCACAATAGCCTAAACCTACAGAATCTGTCTGAAACACTTGATGAGTGTCTCTTCCAGAATCTGTCCAAGTCTTGATTACTTTTCTTTCTTTTTCTAGATCAGATTCTAATTGCTTATATCTTTTGAGCAACTCCTGTTCAACATAAACAGCATCATCTCTTTCTTTTTGAATCTGCTTCATATTTTCAAGTTCTCCTTCAAGAAACTTGTTTCTATCTTTAAGGCTAAGATTCTCAGATTTAATTCTCTCATTCTCTAAAGTCTGATCCCTATAACTAACATGTACACTTTTCAGATATATTCTTAACTCAGATATATTATCAGTATCATAAGCATAAGTAGTTAGGGGTACCTTATTTTCAGATGATTCAGTCTCATCTCTGACAGTTGCCATAAGAGCATAATTTTCTCCATCATCAGAGTCTGAAGTATCTGCCCAGTCTTTGCCTTTAGAGATGAGTGCTTTCTCAGTTTTGCCTTTCTTGCACTCTGGAGCATAGTGACCCATCTCCTTACACTTGTAGCACTGGATTTCAGATTTATCCTTCTTGCCAGACTTGGTCTCCCTTCCATCAGACTTTCTAAAACCTTTCCTTTCAGAGTTTGAATCTTTCCTTGAGAATCTCTTTCCTTTCTTGAAGTTCTTGAATCCCATCTTCTTGAAGGTCTTCACCATCAATGCAGCCATTTGCATCATCTGTTCTTCATCATCCTCAGAGTCAGAAACTTCATCAGAGTTTGAGTCATCATCAGAGTTTGATGACTCGCTTTCACATTTAATGACTAAAGCCTTTCCCTTGGCTTTCTTCCTTGATGATTCCTTCTTAATGGGCTTCTCCTCAACTTTGAGAGCAACAGATTTTGTCTTTTTACTTATTCTTCTATTTCTTTGTTCTATCTCCAGTTCATGAGTTTTCAACAACCCATAGATTTCATCAAGATCTGTATCAGCAAGTTCATAATTATCTCTTATTGTTGTTGTCTTTAGATCCCACTTTTCAAGTAGAGATAACAGAAACTTGAGATTAGACTCTTCAAGCTCATATTATTTATCAACCAGAGACAGATCATTCAATAGTTTGCAAAATCTGTCATAAGTCTCAGTCAAGGTTTCATTAGTTCTTGAATCAAAGTGCTCATACTCCTGTGTGAGTATTGTCTTTCTGTTCTTCTTGATAGCACCTGTTCCCTGGCATCTGACTTCTAAAGCATCCCATATCTCTTTGGCAGTTTTGCAGCCAATTACTCTGTTAGACATAACATTATCTAAAGCACTGTGGAGAAGATGTCTAACCTTTGCATCTTTTACAATTGATGAGATGTCCTCAGGAGTCATATCTTTCTTTTCCTTTGGAACAGTCTTTTGTTCTTGACCATCAACAACAGGGGCTAGTTTGGTTGGATTATGAGGACCATCATAAATTCTGTCAAGATATTCTGGATCTGTAGCCTCCAGAAACATGGTCATCTTCACCTTCCAAATTGGATACTCTACTGCTCTGAGTATTGGAACCCTGATTGTTTCATATCGACTCACAGAATTTGGCTTAACCTGTTCAGCCTTGGGAGCAGTTTGATTTTCTTCAGACATGATTATTACTGTGTTTGAATCGTAAAACTGTATATATTAAACAGCCTTGGCTCTGATACCAATTGTTAGGCCGAATACACAATATATAATCAAGTATGTATGAGAATAACAATCAAGAATACAAGTTTGTAAATCAACAAACTGAATTATATTAAATAATTCTCTCTTAGTGATGTTAATGAATCACAAAGAGCTACTAGGTTACAAGAATAATATATTCAATGTTCGCATCCCTTCTAGGGATAACTTATCTGTGTTTATATAGTACACAGCTACATACAATCCTTATCTAATTGATACTCCTATAAATTAGCTATACAATTATTATCAATTAAGGATTGCTTCAGTCTTCTGTCCAGTCTCCTTAGCTGTATCAATATATTCTGCTTCTTTCCATCTTCAGAATATATTGCTTCTAGAATCTTTATCTTTGCACCGACAACTAAGTCAACTATCACCCTGTCAGACTTTAACAAACTCTGACCGGCTTCTATATAAACTCTGATATGTACCTGGTACTTTAAACACTGATGAACAAACGTCAGCAATTATATCTAACACAATAACATTCCGAGGTTGCACCCTGTGTGAACTTGGGATGATATAAGTTAGACCCGCTATGTATATATGTGTGTGTGCATGCATGTATGCGTTGATATCAGATGAGATTTTAAGGTAATACATGATGTCCTTTTTTTGCTTGTCAACAGCGGTATGGGGAAACTCTGAATAGCTGCGCTAGTTTCCTAGTCTGACTCAAAGATTTAGTAGGCTCCGATTTAAGAGGGGAGGATCCATCTTTTACTGTCATTATTCTCAATCCGGTAAAGCAGATTCTCAGTCACGTGTTATTTTCTAACGATTGTCATAATGTCCCTAATTTAATTTATAGATAATTTGATTTATTCAAAATTCGGTATGCACTAAAAATAAGATATTTCTTAACCTATAAATATTTTATATAAGTTATATTTAGACTAAACGTGTACGAATTTATTACATGTATTGCTGCAACTTATGAATTTTAAATTTCTAGCCGTAAAAAAGAACCGAAGTTAAAAGAACATAAAGTTTAAAAAAAATAGACGTGTTTTTCTTTTTCATTATCAGTAAATCTATCTTTGGAAATTAAAATTTTGAGTTAATAATTTAACAATTTACTCTAATTATTTTGCCTTTCTTGTATTAAAAAATTCAATAAACAAAGGTTAAATAAAGTTCTTTATTTCCTTTCTTTTCAAAAATATACTCGACTCTCAATTGGACATGGGACGTATTTATTTGCATCAGTCATCTTCTTTAAATTTTTGGCATTGTAGAAATTTAATATTTATCCACGTAACGATGAGAAGCAGTAAAGGTATTGTCCAATCAATGTATAAAAAATAATTTATATAACTTAAATTTTTATCATTTTGGACCTATAATTTTAAATAACTCCGAGTGTATAATGTGATTGATCGATCATAATATTTTTCGTACTTGCATGATATGAAATATCATGTTTTCTAAAATTTGTTCACTTGACTATGTATTTTAATCTATTTAATTTATTATACAATTTATTATAAAACAATTTCCATTTATTCCAACTCAAGTTTATCTCTTTGTATTATCCGACCTTCTCAACATGATTATATAACTTGTTTAGTTATTTTCTTGTGCTGCCAAATATTTTTAAAATCTCATCTTTTAAATTTTTTAACTCAAGACATATAATTTTTCATATGTATTATTTATGACTTTTCAAAAAAAAAAAAATTCAAATTTACCTATTATATAATTATTAATTTAATTTCAAATAAGCAATTATTATGTTCCATAAAATTAATATAAAAATTTATATTGAAATTAATTACAAATGCGTTACATACATGATTCATCCAATATAATTCTAAATCTAGCCACTTCTATTACATTTATACTATATTATTGAAACCGAAATATTAAAATTTTGATAGTTGGTCGGTACGGTACTTATATTTTGGTATTTACACTTTAGTTCTTTTATTTTTACAATTTTACCGTAATTTTTTAAAATAATAATTTTATTCAAAACATATCTCCAAAGAATTGTTAAACAGAAAACTCTTAAAACACAATTTATCACGATCAAACAAAAACAGCTACGTCAATTCAACGCAGAGTTCAACAACCATATATAAGTATTCAGATTTAAAAATATTTTCTTAAGAAACAAATATAAATAGAAAAATAAAATATTAAACTCGTTCATGAAATATGTTATGAGCTTATACTTGTTATGTAATAAAAATACTCATGAATATTATGTATACATGTTATCGATATGTGCTATATACCAGTGAATGTTGTCTAATTTTTAAATATTTCGACACTAATTTTTTTTAATTTAAAAATAAATAATTAAATAATTGTTAGGCTCGAGGCATGTCTGAACACCACTATTAACAAGCCTACACATTGTGACTATGTCACTCTACATGACCTAGTGAAGTTTATCACTGGGATATAGTATAGGTCTCCATTGTACTTGTCTTGTGTTCATGTACTTAGCTTTATTTTGTATGCTCAAGTTTATAATGAGCTTAGTAAGTTTCTTGCACCTAGAATGTATATAGGCCATGGAATAATTGTCCTGGTAGAAGTTCAATTTGTTCATGCAGCAGGATTGAAGTGAATAAGACATTGAAGAAATAAGTTGTAGAACTTTATCTAAGTCCCTATATCGTGAAGTCAGAATGAGCTATGTCGTGAAGTCCAAAATATCCATGCCGTAAAGTACTGAGATCGCATAGTCCAAAATGAACTATGTCGTGAAGTCCTCAAGGCGCATGTCGTGAAGTGTTGAGATCGAAAAGTCAGAATGTACTTGATCGTGAAGTCCTAAAAAAGGCTATATCGTGAAGTCTTCAAAGGCTAGATCGTGAAGTCCTCAAAAAGGCTATATCGTGAAGTCTTCAAAGGCTATATCGTGAAGTCAGAAATAAGCTATATCGCATACTCCTGAAATACTCATATAACAAAGTCCTCATATATCAAAGTCAAGAATGCTCTATGTCGACAAGTCAAAGGATCAGGAATATGTTGGAGTTCACGATGTCAACACTTAGCCGTTTATAACAAGACAAATCAAGGTACAAAATTAAAGTTCAAAGGAGACAAATACTGAAGCATCTGTTACGGTAAGGTGGTCCAAAGACAGATGACAAATCTACAGCAAAACTTGGAGAGAAAGAATAGAGACAAACAGCTACAGATACGGGAAAGGACTACAGAAAGCAAGTGGTCCTTCCTGACACAGTTAACCTCTTATAGAAGGACAAGTTGGAGTTACAGTTAGGGGTAACTGTGTAAATAGGTGTGTGCACCAGTTTGTATAGAATATATATATATTGTGCACACCTTATAGTTAGTTGTAAGAGGGACACACATAGAATTATTCAACCACTCTTTTCTCTGTAAGAAAACAAGAAAACATTGTTCTTGTTTAGAAGCCAGAATTTTTCTTGTGAAATTTTGGAAGCTGTAGTATTTGATTTACTTTTATATAAAGTAGATTAAAGTGATTGTGTATGTTCTGTTTATTTCAATTCTGCATTTTCATACTACACAATCAAACACAAAAATTTAGTTTCAAGAAAGCGAAAAACAATCAAACTATCCATTCACCCCCCTCTGTCTAGTTTTCTAGTGATATTCATCTTTAACAAGTGGTATCAAAGCAGGATGTTGATATACAAACAGAAAAAGATCAAGAATGAGTTCACGGAAACTAAGTGTTGGTCCTTGACTATTGCAGAAGGGGGGGTTGAATGCAATAGTGGTAAAACTCAATCTACGTTTCAACAACAAAAACTAAGATTAAAGTTTATCACTTAATCGATTACAAACAAAAGTAGACACACAAACAATTCTCACAAAATAAATGTTTTATTTATTTTGCAATGGGTTGCTACAACCTCAAGAAAATGTATGTTTTCTTGAGCTTCGGTTTCTCGAGTGATTGATCTCACGTTCTTACAAAGAATGGAATGATATATAGTTTTTGTAAAAACTAAACCTATCACTATCAACACGGGTCTAGTGAAGCTGCTGTCATTTTCAAGTGGTAGCTTCTTACAATGTGCCTACCCGTGAATCTTTCCTAAATTGCTATACAAACAACTTATCAATACATTACAAAGCAATCTAGAAACTTTCCATATCAAGCTAACACAATTCAGTAGATGTAGATATGTCATACACTGGAATTGGTGAGCTTTGTCATGTGATCTCTTCGAGCTTCGGTCGTAGTCTTGCAGACCTGTTGCAGTGTTGGGATACTGCAACACGCCTGTTTCTTGAACATCTAAACTGTCACATGTTTGACTGGGTTGACCCCCAATACAAATGATATCCCTTCATGACAGTATCTTGATGGCTAAGCTTTCTGTCACAGGAGTGTGCTTTTGGTGACAGTAAGAAATCCTCGCAGAAGGTGCTGTCAGGATTTCCAAGCTTACTGTCAGGTTAAGATAAAGTTGCTGTCAGAGGGCTTCCGCCAATGTTGCTGTCAGAGTGAATGTACTGTCGTGACTTGCAACATGTTGTCTTCAAGTAACCCTACTGTCAATGATGTGACAGTAGTATTTATTCATGCTATCCATCTTGAGCACTTCTTGAGGCTTGAACAAACTAATGAACTTCTACCAAGATGTACTAGAATCTTATTCAAAGCAAACAAAAACGGTTACATAGACATACTCTGGTTGTGACAGTATGTTCATACTTAATAAAATTAAGTATATAAAATATCTAATTAAGTTGTCTCATAGCTATCACCCATAAATCCTAACAATCTCCCCAAATTTGTTTTTATGGAAAATAACAACAAATTTACAATTAGTACATGCTGACAACTTAACTAACCAAGATCAGAGTTGATAAAGAATTTTTACTTAGCTCCAGATTTCTTCTTCTGTCTTGCTTCATCCTCTCTGTTGAGAGCTTCTTTCAGAATCTCCTTGAGTCCTTCCACCATTGCTATCTCATTAGGAGAAATGGCATCATCTTCAATTTCATCAATGTACTTCTGGACTGCTTTGGAGAGACATACTCTTGCATCCTGAAGGTCTATCCATAGTTCTTGACCAAATGCATAAGTTCTGAACTTTAATGCACCATTGACAAGCTTAAATCTTCTTCCAGGATATGCATTTAGGGTTTTCCTTCTAGATTTATCCAGCTTTGAGTCTTCACCCTTTCTGTTGCTCAGAATTTTCTAAATCTCAAAACAGCATACCTGTTCTAATGAGTGAGTTGATCCAATCACCAAATATAGTAGATCTTTCAAGGCACTTGTCTTTAGCTTATGAAAGCTTCTAACAGGAATCTTTTCATTTATGAACTTGATCCTTAGTGGACTTTCTACTACACAAGGTTGGTAATTGGGTGCTTCACTCTCCACTCTGTTGGCTTCTTTGCATTTATTCAGTATTGGAGCTTCCATGTCCTCAGTGGCATCCTTTTCTGCAGGGTTTGAGGAACCTTCCTGACTTGGTTGGGTTTGCACTTCTTCTTCAGGAGCTTCATCACCATAATCAACTAACTCTTCATCAGAATACTCCAGCAAGTGAGCAATGTCAGAACATCATAGAGTGACCATTCTCCAAACTTCTGATAGAATTCCATATCCCTTTCAGCTTTGTAGGCTAGAATGTGGTTCATGACTTGCTCAGGGACATTTCCATAGCCTTGCATTAGATCAACCATTCGTACCAGGTAAAAATAATCAATCCTCCTTGCTTCTGTCCTCCTTGTGAATGAGAGAGTTGCTGATACATCATGTGAGGTTACCTTTATGGTGAAGTCCTTTTCAACTTTCACAAACTGAGATGAGTCAAGCCAAAGAGTGTATTCAGATGCTTCTTTGTTGTTGTCCAACTTCACCTCAACACTCTTGATTTCCATAGACTTCTTTTCCAACAGATCCAAAGAGCTGTAGAGTTTTGACTGAATGAGATTTCTCAGTTTTCTGCCAAGTCCAGTGGCTTTCTCCTTTCCTGAGTACTTGTGTTTGCCTTTCTTTACTGTTGAAGTCTCCTCAGGTTCAGGTTCCTGTCTAGACAACCAAGCCCTTGCCAAGAGTTTTGTCCTCTTAGGTTTGACAGTAGATTTGATTTCATCCTTGACAGCATCTTTATTGACAGTATCTTCAGTGACAGTGTCTTTCTTGACAGTGCCTTCCATGACAGCATCTTTCTTGACAGTATCTTTTTCAGCATTTATGCTATCTATGGCACATCTTAAAATACTTGCCTCCAAAGCTTCAAAAATCTCAGACTCCTCTTTTTCTGTAGCTCCGGCATCTTTCTTTTCTTGCACAGGAGCTTCTTCTTTACTTTCCTCTTGGGATTTGGAACCAACATTCCCAGAGGTGCTTCCACTAGCAATCCCAGCTTCTCTAGTTCCTCCATTACCATCCAAGTCATCATCATCATCAAAGGGAACATCATAGGAGCACCTTTCTCCTTGTTCAGCTCTGTTGGAGTTAGCTTTGGAGATCATCTTTTTCATAGTAGAACTCAGTTCCTTGTCCCTTTTTACCAGCAGATCATAGATTGCTTTGACATCAAGAACTCTTTCCTTGTTGGCTTTAGAGTTGAGAATCATGTTTAACACCTTCAAGATAGACCTTGACTCCATTGTTGAAGTGCCTCCTAGACTCATGTATGCACATCTCCTGCTACCACTTTTAGTGGTACTTTCATAGTAGACACAAAATGGATTGGTGTAGACTTCTGGGAGTTTCTCAGTAATTAAATTCATCATTTGCAGATGAAGAACCTCAATGAAGACGGTGTGGTTTGCTGTGATTTTGTTCTTCATTACTGTTAGCACCCTTGCAGGAAGGCTCTGCAGCAGCTGCATAGTAATGAACATGGATATTCAAGTGTTTAAGTACACATCAATAGCCCACCTCCTTTCTTCATTGATTTTTACGCATACACTGATGATTTTCTCCTTAAGTAAGGTTGAGCAGTTACTCAGCCTTCTGCTTGGTTCCTTCATAGCTCCCTCAACTATCTTGTAGAAGTCCTCATCATGATTCTTCAAAGTACTTTCCCTGTAGTTCACCATTATGGCATTTGCATCTTCTTGACTGAACTCTGTTCCTTCACTCCAGGTGTTTCCTGACAAGGTGTATTCAGGCATCTTGTTTTTCCCTTTGCCCAACTTATTTTGCTCCTCCTTTTCTCTCCATTGCCTTTCAAGAGCACTCTCCTTTGGAATTGGAGTTGGCTCTCTAATTGTTACAGGAGGTAAGATTGGGTTCTTGAAAGGAACATCCCTTTGCATTGTTTCCAGGGTTTCTTTGGACATTAGAACTTTTTCTCCAGCCATCTCAAACTCAAAGAGATTTCCAGCTTCTTGCATTTGCTCCCCCTGACTTCCTGATCCTTCTTTAGATCCCATTTTCTTCTTTGCAGACTGTGATCTTCCTTTAGCTGCAGGCTCCCCCTCACTTCTTGAAGTCTTCTTTGAGACAGGCTCCCCCTGAGCAACATCCTGCTTGGAGACTCTTCCTGATACAGATGTTTCCCTTCCTGATCCTGCCCTTGGTGATTCTGATCTTGCCCTTTTCTCCCCCTTAGGTAAGTTGGCAGCATCAAGACTAGCAGTAAGAACCTGAATAGCTTCCTGAATTGTGGAGAATCCAGAGGCCATCATGGTAGACAGGCTGTCAAGTTTGGATTCCATGGATAGGCATTTGTCCTCTAGAGCTTTGAACCTGAAGGATGTAGAAGAGCCACCTGATCTTAACCTTCTTGGAGGTGAAGGAAAAGACTGGGGCTTGGAGGTTGTGGGGGTTCTCACACTCTCAGTGTTTTTCTGAGTGATCTCATCACTCCTCACAGAAGAACTCTCATGGCCTAATGCCTGGATATGTGGGGCTCCCTCAAGTTCACTTTGGACATGCTCAAGTCCCTCACCTTTTGCCAGCTCATTTGGTTGCCTCTCATTTTTATGCTCACCTCTCTTTTCTTTTATCTCTCCTTTCTTTTGCACACCCTCACTCATCCTAGATGTATGTGTATGACTAGTACTGTCATGCAAAGAAATAGATGGTTGAGAATGTACCTTTAAGAACTGAGATAGTGGCACATCATCATCAGAGACATCCTCAATAGATACAACATCAAAGTCAGGCTGGATAGAGGTGACATGAGCTTTTCCAGGAATGTTGCTGTCAGTAGGAATATTGACAATAGGTTCCACTGCAACATGGACAATAGGTTTGGTCTTGACAGCAGCTGAGTCCGTGACAGCAGGGTCACCTATGACAGCAACATCCACAGTGTCCTTGACAGCAACTTGGGCTGTGACAGCATCTTCCCTAAGGTAAGATGCTCCTTGGAGATTGAACAAAGTACTGGCTGTTTCATTTTCTAGCAGAATCGTACTTTGCTCTTTCTCAATGTTTGAAGGAGTGGTGTCCATCTCACTTTGAGAAATGGGTTCTTGTGGACCACTTGATGGGGGCTCATCCATGATTGGAGATGGATGATCAAAACCTGAAGGGTTGGGACTGTCCCCCTCTCTAGGTTGTGGAGAAGAAACAAATAAATGTGTAGGGAAGGAAGAAGGTGAAAGTGGAGAAGTGAATAGTGGCTGCTTCTCAGATGTGACTTGAGAAGCATCAATAGGGGAACTGAAATCCTCACAGTGTCCTGACTCTATGTGTATTTCTGCAAGTGGAGGCTCCTCATGAGTTGGAACATGAGGTTGTGCAGACTCTTTACAGGATGCCTTGGGAGACAGGCCAATTTCAATAGATGGTCCCTGTTGAGAGGGCACATCTAGGGAGGAGTTTATTTCCCTATTTTCCTCTACAGTCTTTTGGGAGACTGCATGGTGGCTGACAGTGGTTTTGGTCCTCTTAGCTCTCTTCTTCTTAGGCTCAGGAGGAACCACTGTGGGTTCTGATTGACTACCTTCCTTATTTGCTGCACCAGGTGCAGGAACTCCCTCTTGACTCTCAGCACTACCACCAACACCAGTTTCTAGGGGTCTTTTTCTTGTCTCTGTACTTTGGGAAGTCTAGAGAACCTAGGCTGAGTGTATGGGGCAGAATGTGGGTTGACTGAATTTGGGTCTAATTCAGTCTCATTCTCAATAGTGAAGGTATCAAAACCAGGAGGTAATGGAAAATCAAGGTCAAACACTTGATCAACCATGTGCTTAGTGAAACAAAGTGGAATATGTGCATTTAAATTTTGTGACGTGAGAGTTGTGTGAGTGTTTCTTTTCAGTACTGGGCACACCTCCAAACGAGGGGCATTCTCATCAAAGTCACATAAAGAATTGATGCACAACATTAGAAAGCGAGGATAGATGTTTACCTTCTTACCTATGGCAGCCTTGAAGTGTGCCATGAGCAGCTTTCCAACATCCACTTTGTACCCATGAACAAGAGAATGAGTGAGCTTCTTGATGTAGGTGGGAATACCATTCCAGCCTGTGGTCTTGGTAGAGAACACTTTCACCATAGCATCAAACACCATGCTCCACTCCTTGCGGAGATATTTCCTGTCCATTTCACCAGAAGGGTACCATTTTGTTGTTCCCTCTTCAAGAATTGGTCAAGAATATCCAATTTTCAAGAAGAGCTTCTTCAGGGTTTCATCACTAGCAAGCTCAGAGTAAGACTTTCCTTGTTCCAGCACGATTCCTAGAGCTGCATTGATGCCCTGAGCGTTGAGAGAGTAGCTATGCTCCTTGATTTTGAATTGAATGGAGGAGATGTCACCATCTTCGTGAGCAATAGCTGTCGCCCAAAAACTTTCAATCATGTCTAGGTCAATAACAGGAGTAGAGGTAATTGCATACCCAAGATAGGACTTATTCATGAAGTAAACAAGCCCTTTGAATCCCTCACCAGAACCACTTGGTGAGTAGATGCCAGCAAAGTTGGTTTGCGAAATTGATTGTTTGGGGGCCATCTTTGCTTTGTGAGAGAGAAGAGAGAGATTAGAAGACGAAATGCTTGGAGAGAAGAGAAAGAAGAGTGTTGTGTTTGCTTTTTGAGAACAGTTGTATGTTTGATGAATTTAGAGGGAAGTTCAAGCGTTTAACTGACAAAGTGGAAGAGTGAAATCGTGTCTTTACCCAATTAACAGTCACGTGGGTTATTGGCTGATTTCTCTCTCCTTGTGGAGGAAGTGTGTCCAATTTTAACGGTCCACTACTTTGACAGTAACCTGTGCGCTTACAACAACCGTGTCAGTAACTTTGGTGTGATGACAACATGTTTTGCGTGACAGAAACATTCCGCGCAAAACTTACTGTCATCGTTAAGTTCTCATATGACAGTATCTTTTACAAGTCATGATAGAAGGTTGTTTATTGTTGTCGAGAAGCCTACTGTCAGAAAGCTGTGACAACTACTTTTCTTGATGACAGCAACCCTTACGGGGAAAACAACACTGTCAAGACTTAGTATAGAAACCGTTATGAATGAAAACTTAACTGAAGAGACACCAGTTAAACAAATGCAATATTTATTACCGATTCATCATTCATCCAAAATATTATTCGACCAGATAGGCAATTAAACAGCACACATAGGAATCAAATAGATACCGCAGAAAGAGAAATTTTATTGATTTTAATGAAGTGAAGAAAGGGAAAATACTACAATTGGTGAGATTAACTAATCAGTACAATCTTTCTTAACCAATTCTAGGACTTCTTCCCTAACTTTATCTTCGTTGGTTCCTTCTTCCTTGAGGAGAGTTTGAAACTCCTTTTCCTCTTCTTGCACCTTGGCCTCCTCTGCGGCCTTGGCTGCAAGTGCTTTTTCCTCTTCCTCATCAAGAGCATCCCAGAGCATGTCGAACATTGCTTCTACCTCTTCATTGTAGGGTTCACTACCACAAGGCTTAGGCATGTACTCAATCCCTACTTTGTTTTCCATTTTACCCTTTTTCTAAATGATTCACTAATATGGCATAAGATTCATTTTATAGGCATACTAGGTTAAGAGGGAATGTGAACGGTCAACAGTTTGGAATACCCATACAACTACCACAGATTGCAATTAAGTGATGTCTACCACTAATACAACAATCAAAGAAAAGCTGACCAATTAAGAAAAACCCTTGACCAATTTCAACATTAACAACCATGTAAGTTAGTGTCACTCAAAAATCAACTTTCAAGTAAGAGACTAGCACAAGAATCAATTTAAGCAAAGTCAAAGTGAGCGTGCTGTCTCAAATAGATAGAGACTCAGGTTGACAGTAACTTTCTCATGACAGCAACTTGTTGAGGTTACTGTCACAAGCTTAAAAAAAATTAGAATGGAAAAACTAGTAAGTTAACATACCAGATTTAACATTCCCAGTTCACTTACCAACCTGTTAAAGGTTGCTTCATCCAGTGGTTTAGTGAAGATGTCTGCAAGTTGCTTTTCTGTAGGGACATAGATCAACTTCACAGTTCCTCTTTCAACATACTCTCTAATGAAATGATATCTAATATCAATGTGCTTTGTTCTAGAGTGTTGAACAGGATTGTCTGAGATGGCTATGGCACTAGTGTTATCACAGAAGATAGGAATGTTACTCAACACTAGACCATAATCCAACAGTTGATTCTTCATCCATAGAATTTGTGCACATCAACTTCCAGCAGCAATGTATTCAGCTTCTGTTGTAGAAGTAGAGACTGAATGTTGCTTCTTGCTAAACCATGACACCAATCTTCCACCAAGAAATTGACAGCTTCCTGTAGTGCTTTTTCTGTCAATTCTACATCCAGCATAATCTGAATCAGAATACCCCACTAACTCAAATCCAGTAATTTTAGGATACCAGAGGCCTAAATTTGGAGTGTCTTTAAGATATCTAAAAATTCTTTTGATAGCAATTAAGTGTGACTACTTTGGATCAGCCTGAAACCTTGCACAGAGACATGTAGCAAACATTATATCAGGTCTGCTAGCAGTTAGATAAAGAAGTGATCCAACCATGCCTCTGTAAACACTGGAGTCCACTTTCTTCCCTTTGGAGTCTAGATCCAGACTAGTAGAAGTAGAGATTGGAGTTTTGGCAGGTGATGAATCTTCTAGGTTGAACTTTTTGAGAAGCTCCTTGATATATTTTGATTGACAAATGAAGATTCCATCAACCTTTTGAAGAACTTGTAAGCCAAGGAAGAATGACAGTTCTCCCGTCATGCTCATCTCATATTTGTTTCTCATAAGAGATGAAAACTTTTCACACAGTTTCTCATTTGATGAACCAAAAATGATATCATCAACATAGATTTGAACCAAAATGATGTCTTTGCCATGATGTTTGTAGAATAGAGTCTTATCTACTACACCTCTTGTAAATTGATTTTCCAATAGAAAGGCTGAGAGGGTATCATACCATGCTCTAGGAGCTTGTTTCAACCCATAAAGTGCCTTGAACAGCTTGTACACAAAATCATACATCTCAGCATCTTCAAAGCCAGGTGGCTGTTCAACATACATTTCTTCCTCCAACTCTCCATTTAGAAAAGCACTTTTGACATCCATTTGGAACACCTTGAAATTGCAGTGTGCAGCAAAGGCTAAGAAAATCCTGATAGCTTCAAGTCTGGCAACAGGTGCAAATGTCTCATCATAATCTATCCCTTCCTGTTGACAGTAACCTTTAGCTACTAGTCTTGCCTTGTTTCTTGTCACATTTCCATTTTCATCCAGTTTGTTTCTGAAGACCCACTTTGTCTCAATAACTGACTTTCCCTTTGGCCTTGGAACCAGTTTCCACACATTGTTTCTTTCAAACTGGTTGAGTTCCTCTTGCATAGCAATCACCCAATCAGAATCCAACAATGCTTCATCAAGTGCTTTAGGCTCCACTTGAGATAGAAAACAGGAAAACATGCTGTCAGCAAAAACATTGTTCCTGGTTCTCACCCCAGAAGAAGGATCTCCAATAATTAAGTCATTTGTGTGATCCTTGTTCCACCTTGTAGTTCTGGGCAAGCTTCTTGTTTGTTCTGAGGCAGTAGCCTCAGTTAGAGGGACTGATTCTTCACCAGGACAATTATCCCCACCATTTTCTTCAATATCTCCAGAGTCACCATCATTTTGAGTATTTCCTGAAATAGTCTGTGACTGAGCTGGAGTTTGATTTGTATTACTTTCAATGACAGCATCTTTTTCAGTTTCCACAGTTTGAGTAAATGAAGGTTCTTCATCAACAAATTCTTCTTCTTCCAGGTAGCCTTGATTCTCAAACCTAAGAATATGCATTTGACCTTCCTCATGCAGTCCAGGAAACTTGGTTTCATTAAATGTGACATTCACACTTTCATCTATGACTCTATGTTCCATAAGATAGACTCTGTAGGCAGTCCTTTCTAAAGCATACCCCATGAAAATTCCTTCATAAGCTTTGGTGTCAAACTTCCCTTTCTTTTCATGGTTATCTTTCATCATGAAACATTTGCTTCCAAACACATGAAAGTACTTGACAGTAGGTTTCTTTCCATTGAGCAGATAGTAAGGAGTGTTCCCATGAGTCTTATTGATCAAGGTTCTGTTCTGAGTGTAGCAAGCTGTGTTGATAGCTTCTACCCAGAAGTATGTAGGTAACTTTGCATCATAAAGCATGGTTCTGGCAGCTTCAATGAGAGTCCTGTTCTTCCTTTCTACAACACCATTCTGCTGTGGAGTCCTTGTAGCAGAAAACTGTTGTACAATTCTTTCATCTTTACAGAAATTTCCAAGAGTGGCATTTCTGAACTCAGTACCATTGTCACTTCTTAGCAATTGAACTTTAGCATTTGGAGTTCTGTCAAGAACTCTTAAGTGATCAATGATGACTTGAGCTGCTTCATCTTTTGATTCTAGGTATTTCACCCAAGTATACCTAGAGTAGTCATCCACCATAACTAATGCATATCTCTTTTTGGCTAAGGATGGGACATTTACTGGTCCAAAGAGATCCATGTGAATTAGTTTGAGTGGTTCTGTGTTGGTGTTGGTTTGCTTTGACTTATGCACAGCTCTTCTCAATTTTCCCATTTGACAGTCCCCATACAGTCCTTCTTGACAGAATTCCTGTTGAGGTAGTCCTCTAACCAATTCCTTCTTCATCAGCATGTTCATTGTTTTGAAGTTGAGGTGAGAAAGCTTCCTGTGCCAAAGCATACTGTCACCGACAGTAGCTTTACTGTAGAAACAGTAAATCTTGTCCTTCCTTGTTGAGCTTAGGTCAGCAACAAACAGGCTTCCTTTTCTTACCCCTTTCAGAGAGAGGCTTCCATCCTTCTTGTGATAGATATTGCACACCATCATGTCAAAATCAACCTTGAATCCCCTGTCACTGAATTGGCTGATACTGAGCAGGTTGTGCTTCAATCCATCAACAAGAGCAATATCATTTATGACAACATTTCCAATTTCCAAACAGCCATATCCCACTATGTAACCTTTGCTGTTGTCTCCAAAGGTTATGATTGGGCCAGCTTTCTCTACAAATTGTGATAGCATGGCTTTATCACCAGTCATGTGTCTAGAACAGCCACTGTCAATGATCCAAGTGACTTGATCCTTTTTATTGCCCTGCAAAACAAACTGTATTTAAGAGGCATATGGTACCCAATACTTGTTGGGTCCTGCTACTTCAGTATCACAAACATAATCAACATTTTCAACTTTAATCATCTCATCAGGAATCTTCTGTTGGACTCCCCTCTTCACCCACTTTTCTTTAGAATTAGACTTGTTCTTATTCTTAGTGGATGATGCCTTCTTACTGTAACCAATAGGCTCAGGAGTCTCAACAGTTTGCATGTAGGCACATTGTTCAGTAGACAAAATAGGCAGATTGAAGCAACTACTCATGGCAGTTATCTTACATGGCATACAATCAATGTTATTACACACTACCATAGGTCTATGCATAAGGGGGGTTCTATGTAAGTTACCATTTTTCAGAGTCACATTCTCCTTGACCTCTTTTGGATTCTTGCAGACATGAGTTAAGTGATGTGAAGAGCCACAATTATTGCATAGTTTCCTAGGAGCATTACTACCATTAGCATTGCCATTTCCTAACTTACCATTCCTGTTTCTAGACTTGTAAGTTACTGTGTCATCAGGATGTTTTGAAGTACCTTTCATGCCTTCTGTCATGACAGTAGGTTTGGAAGTTGCTGTCTTTGAAGCTCTCTTGACAGTGTCTTTAGAACATTATGTCAGATTGTTTGGAAAAGTTACTGTCTTGGGGAATGTGACAGTATCTTTTCCACCAACTGTTGAACTGTCAGTACCTTCATCCTCATCATCAAGTTGCTGCTTGATGAGCATGGCTTCCTCATCAAACTCAAGTTCAGAAAGTTTAAAAATTGGTTTGTTGAGTTTCTTGAGAACATGAGGTTTGACAGTAGCATTAGTTGAACAATCATGACTGACAATTTCCTTATAACCAGGTCTTTTGCCATATTCAAAACCTATCCCTACCTTTTGATCCTCTGTGTGTTTTTCATGATAATCCTGAAGTTGTTTAGATGAGTTTCTATAGGCTTTAATCTTGAATTCATTTTCACTAATTTCTTTCCTTAGAAACTCCTCAATCTCTTTAGCACAAGCTAATTCATTTTTCAGTTTAGCATTCTCCGGTGTTAAGGATTCTAATCGATTGGTCTTTAATAAAAGCAAATCATTTTCAGAAGTGAGTTCATCATTCGACTTAGTTAACCTAGCAATTTCTTCATTAGCTGCAGTTAAACTAGTATGAACATTAAACATCTCAGTACTCAATTCTTCAACAGTTTGCTTGTATTCATCTTTAGACATATCAAGTAAGACAAGTGAGGGTACCTGACTTGGAGAGATAGAGGGGGCTTCTTCAGATTTAGCCATGAGTGCTAAATTCACATATACCTCTTCCTCTTCATCATCAGTATCATCCCAGCACTTTCCTTCAGCCACATAGGCCTTTCCCTGTCCTTTCTTGAAGTGTCCACTTGACCCTTTATCCATCCTTTGATTTTGCTTTGGCCTTCTCCATTCAGTAACAAAATGGCCAAGCTCATTTCAGTTGTAACACCTAAACTTGGATCTGTCCACCATCCCTGTTTTGTATCCACCTCTTGTAGCACCACCTTCAACTTTGGAGAAGTTCCCTTTGCTGAACCTTGATGTTTGACCTTGAGACTTATATGGCTTGTTTCTCTTGAACCTTATGTTCTTGAATTTCTTAGCCATGTAAGTCATGGTTGGATTATCCATCTTTTCCATTTCTTCCAAGGAATAGAAGTCTTCATCTTCAACATCAGTTAGCTGTAGTACAACTTTCTCCTCATCATCCACAACCTCTTCAATCTTAAGAGTTGGTATTGGAGCAGGTTGGATGACTTGATTTTCTTCAGTAGGTTGAGTGATCCTTGGTACATGAGCCACGAGAGCACCTGACATATTAGCCATCTTTCCTCTGGATCCAGCTAGAATAGCTCTTTTCTGGAAAAACTCAAGATCATATGATTTAAGCACACCATATAGGGTTTCAAGAGAAATATTGTTCAGATTTCTTCCTTCTCTTATGGCAGTGACTTTGTGCTCAAGATGCTCAGGAAGTGTGAGCAAGAACTTGACATTCAATTCTTTCCTATCATAGTACTTTCCATGAATCTATAGCTCAGTCATAAGTTTGCTAAACCTTTCAAACATAGTTGTAAGGTCTTCTCCTGACTTTGCCATGAAGGCTTCATACTGTGAGATAAGGATTTGTCTCTGGTTGTCTTTCACTTCTTCACTTCCTTCACACAGCATCTCGATCTTATTCCACATATCCTTGGCTGATGAGCACCCAATGACATTCCCACACATGGCTTTGTCCAAGGTGAGAGCATCCAGTATGATGAGTTGCAAGTAATCATCCAAGGCCACCTTCTCTTTTTCTGGTTCCAGAAACTCAGAAGGTAGTTTGTTGACCCAGTAGGCTGGAATAAGAACACCATCTACAGTCGAGGCTTCAATTTCTTTACGTGGAACGAAGGGACCATTCTTGAGGATACCCAAGTATAATGGATTCGCAGCTTTGATAAACAACATGATTTTTCTTTTCTATACATTGTAGTTCTCTTTATCAAAAGCTGGAATTTTTATGCTACTTGACTTCTGCATACTTGTCATGATCTCAGATTTAAGAACAATCTGTCTGCTCTGATACCAGTTATTGGTCCTTGACTATTGCAGAAGGGGGGTTGAATGCAATAGTGATAAAACTCAATCTACGTTTCAACAACAAAAACTAAGATTAAAGTTTATCACTTAATCGATTGCAAACAAAAGTAGACACACAAACAATTCTCACAAAATAAATATTTTATTTATTTTGCAATGGGTTGCTACAACCTCAAGAAAATGTATGTTTTCTTGAGCTTCGGTTTCTCGAGTGATTGATCTCACGTTCTTACAAAGAATGGAATGATAGATAGTTTTTGTAAAAACTAAACCTATCACTATCAACACGGGTCTAGTGAAGCTGCTGTCATTTTCAAGTGGCAGCTTCTTACAATTTGCCTACCCGTGAATCTTTCCTAAATTGCTATACAAACAACTTATCAATACATTACAAAACAATCTAGAAACTTTCCATATCATGCTAACACAATTCAGTAGATGTAGATATGTCATACACTGGAATTGGTGAGCTTTGTCATGTGATTTATTCGAGCTTCGGTCGTAGTCTTGCAGACCTGTTGCAGTGTTGGGATACTGCAACACGCCTGTTTCTTGAACATCTAAACTGTCACATGTTTGATTGGGTTGATCCCCAATACAAATGATATCCCTTCATGACAGTATACTGATGGCTAAGCTTGCTATCACAGGAGTGTGCTTTTGGTGACAGTAAGAAATCCCCGCAGAATGTGCTGTCAGGATTTCCAAGCTTGCTGTCTGGTTAAGATAAAGTTGCTGTCAGAGGGCTTCCGCCAATGTTGCTGTCAGAGTGAATGTACTGTCGTGACTTGCAACATGTTGTCTTCAAGTAACCCTACTGTCAATGCTGTGACAGTAGTATTTATTCTTGATGTCCATCTTGAGCACTTCTTGAGGCTTGAACAAACTAATGAACTTCTACCAAGATGTACTAGAATCTTATTCAAAGCAAACAAAAACGGTTACATAGACATACTCTAGCCGTGACAGTATGTTCATACTTAATAAAATTAAGTATATAAAATATCTAATTAAGTTGTCTCATAGCTATCACCCATAAATCCTAACACTAAGCAGTATCAAGATTCCTGACTTTAACAAGGAACACTACAATCTATGGAAGAAGAATATGTTGTTGTTCATCAAAGGTTCAAACCCCATGTATTTAGACATTTTAAAACATGGTCCCTTCATTCCAATGATTGAGATTGCTGAAACAATTTTGGTACTGAAAAGATACCAATGCATTATGAGCCTAAAGATCCTTCCAAATACACTGAGCCTGAAAAGGAGAAAGTGGTACTAGACAGAAATCTCCAACTCATTATCTGTGAATCTATGGATTTCACCATGTATGACACTGTTGCTCATTGTAGTAGTGCAAAGAAGATGTGGGATCTCATAGAAGTGCTATGTGAAGGAACTCCAGAAGTGAGAAAGAACAAGAAGAAGATTCTGGTTTCTCAGTATGAAGCCTTCATGGTTTAGCCAAAGGAGAGAATCACAGAAGTATTTGAAAGGTTCAACAAGCTGATAAATGAGCTCAGACTCTATGACAAACACTATGAAATAGAAGAGCTTAACATGAAGTTCTTATTGACTCTACCAGATCACTTGGAGCCAAGGATCTCTTCTTTCAAGGAAAAGGATCTAACCAAGATTGGTTTTGATGTATTGTATGGTGTTTTGAAAACATATGAACTGGAGTTGTTTCAGAAGAGGTCCATTCAAGCAAAGCAAGGTATGATGGCCAACACTTCTTGTGCCCTTATAGCTGACAACTTAGATCAAAGAATGGAAACTCTGAAAGTCAATCAAGTCAAGATTGAAGAGCTGGAAGCTGAAGATACCGGTGATGAGTCTCAAGTTATCTATGATCTGCCTGAGGAAGAAGATTTCTACAGCATAGATGAACTGGATAAAATGGAAAACAAATCTTTTGCTTATATGGCTAGGAGGTATCCTAACATCAGGTTCAAAAGGAAGCAGCCATTCAAGTCCAAGTTTAATGCTGGTGGTGCTGGTGGATCAAGTGGCTCAAACACCTTCAGTAAGGGAAAAGGAAATGTTGGTGCTGCAAAAGGGGGTTACAAGACTGGGAGTGTGGATAGGTCCAAGATAAGGTGCTATAACTGCAATGAACTTGGGCACTTTGCTACAGAGTGCAAGAAGCCCAAACAGGTCAAAAAGGACAAAGCATACTTAGAGCTTGAAGCTAAGTATGAAGCTCTGCTCAAGAAACAGCAGGGTAAAGCTTTTATTGCAGAGGAGAAATGCTGGGATGATTCTGATGAAGAAGAAGAACAGGAGTATTCAAACTATTCCTTGATGGCCTTTTCTGATGATGGTGATTCTTAAAATCAGGTACCTATTCTTACTTCTCTTGATATGACTCCCTCTCAATACAAGCAAACTGTTGAAGACATGAGTACTGAGATGTTTAATATTCATACTAGCATGTTGGTTGCAAATGAAGAAATTGATAGGCTAACTTCTAAAAATCTTGAGCTTACAGAAAAGAATGAGGAACTTGAGTTAATGGTTGTGAACCTTGATGGTTTGAAAAAGGAGGTTGAGTATCTTAAGAATAAAGTAGTTTGTGTTGAACAAATAGAAATAGCTCTTAGGGAACAAATTGTTGAAAATGAATTAAAGATAAGAAGCTATAGAAACTCCTCTGAGCTTGTTCAAACCTATCATAAGGAACACACTGAAGACAGTAAGGTTGGAATTGGTTTTGATTATGAGAATGACAAGGGAAGGAAGAAGGGCAAGGGCAAAGCAAAAGAATCTTTTGTAAACAAAAATGCTCCAACTATTTTGTCTGGTGTCAAAGAGCCCATCTTCAAAAAGAGTGTTGTTGAGTTTGATGAAGATTTAATGGTCATCAAACAACAATTACTTGAAGAAGATGAGGCTGCTAAAGACACTTCTACCTCTCCCAAATCTGTAAATCAGAAAGAAACCAAAGACAATCTTGTCAAGAGTCCTAAGGTTAATAAAGAAGTTGTTAAGAAAAAGAAACAGAACATGAATGGTAAGGTAGGTGTCAACAAGGGTAACAATTATGCTTATGTGCCAAATGCTCCTAGGAAACAATGTCAAAAATGTTTGTCTGTTAATCATTTGACTCATAATTGTAATAAACCTGTTATTAATGAAGTTGATAACCTGAGAAACCATTCTGGTGGCATGAAATATATCCATGATTCTTTCTGTGGTAAATCTAACTGCATGACATGCTATGTGATTGTGATTGCTAATTGCTTATCTTTAAAGCAAAAACTTGACTCTGCACAATCATGTGAATCACACACACATATGCACACTCACAGGACAGGAACCCCAATCAAGGTTGAAAGGGTAAAGACTTTATGTGAGCCTAAGAGTGTCAACTCTAAAGCTTCAAACACAGTGAAGTCTCCTACTGTGAAGAATGCTGATTATGATAGAAGAATAAATTACAAAAATGTTTCTAAATCAACTGGACCCTACCAAGTGTGGGTACCAAAAACAACTTAGTCATTTTGTGAATGCAGGGCAACAGGAATAAAAGAGTCATATGGATCTTGGACAGTGGATGCTCAAGTCACATGACTGGTGATATAGCCCTGCTATCATATTTTGAGGAGAATCTTGGCCCATCAATAACCTTTGGAAATGACAACATTGGTTATATAATGGGATATGTCAGTGTTAAATCTGGAAATGTCATTATTGAAGATGTAGCATTTGTTGAAGGACTGAAGCACAACCTCTTGAGCATTGGACAATTCACCAACAGGGTTTTCAAAGTGGAATTTGTTGAAGATCAATGTCTAATCTCTAAAAGAGGAAGTGGTGAAGTTGTTTTAGCTGGTGTAAAGAAAGGAAGCTTGTTTGTGGCTAATCTAAAGGCTGCAAACAAGGGTGAAATTTGTTGTTTCTACACAAAAGCCACAAATGAAGAATTCTGACCGTGGCACAAGAAACTGTCTCACTTGAATGTCAATGCAATGAATTCTCTAGCAAAGAGAGAATTCATCAGAGACATGCCTGCTTTGGAATTTGTTCAAGATGGAGCTTGTGAAGCATGTCAAAGAGGGAAGATAAAAATGTCAAGTCACAAGAACAAACTGCTCAACTCAAACTCAAAACCTCTGCAGTTAATTCACATGGATTTATTTGGTCCTGTAAATGTGATGTCTCTTTCCAAGAAGAAATATGCTCTAGTTATGGTGGATGATTATTCAAGATACACTTGGGTGGAATTCTTATTCTCCAAGGATGAAGCCCCTCAAGTAATTATAGAGCATATCAAGAGAGTTGATAGAGAATCACAAAACACTGGTTCCTCTGTGGTTACTTTGAGAAGTGATAATGGAACTGAGTTCAGAAATTCAACATTGTATGAGTTCTGCAAAGATAAAGGAATTTCTCAACAATTTTCAGCTCCTAGAACTCCACAACAAAATGGAGTGGTTGAAAGAAAGAATAGAACTCTCATTGAAGCTGCAAGAACAATGTTGTTGGATGCAAAGCTACCTACTAGCTTTTGGGCTGATGCTGTTAACACAGCATGCTATGTGCAAAATAGAACATTAATCAATAAGAAGTTTGGAAAAACTTCTTACTCTTTGATGACTGGAAAAAGAGCATCCTTCAAGCATCTTCATGTTTTTGGAAACAAGTGTTTTGTGATGAAAGATACATTTGAGCATGTTGGAAAATCCAAGCTTTGAAGCAGTCTCAACAACCTTCTCCCATGAAATTTCAACAATCTTTGCAGTTGGAGAGGCTTTTGCTAGAGAGTCTGAGATAGAGACAATTTTTGTTTGTGCATCAGGAATACCAACATCGGGATTTACTAGAGCATCAGGAGTAGATGACTCATCAGGATTTGATGTCTGAATATCAGTATCCTTCATTTGCACCTTTAAAGGAATATGATACCTGCTTTTTGACAATATCCTTTTCTTCTGTGGCTTTGAAGAAGGTGCCACAACTTCAGTAGCAGTATCAGCAACTTCCTTGATTATCTTAAATTTAGAGGAAATTGGCATGTCATCTTCAAAATCAGTTTCATCCCTTAATACCAATTTTTTCTTCACAGAAACAGCCTCAGTCACCTTCTCAGCTTTCTTATGAACCAGGACCCCTTGTACACCCCCTTGTTTCTTCTTTTTAGTGAGTGGTGTAGAGGAAAAATCCTTTGAACCTGATTGCCTTCCAGACACATCAGTTCTAGCTGATTTCTTTGATTTTACAACTAAAGTCTTTTGAGAGACAGTAGAGGTGGCTGTTAACTGTTTAGACTGTTTAGGTGGCATCCTGAGGTCAGGAACAAGGTGTGATTGGCCTTGCCCCATAGCATTAGAAAGTAATCAATAACAAGTAGGCATTTTCTGATGTAAGAAAAACCTAACCTCATCAGGAATAAAAGCATTGTCAATAAAACCATTTGCCTTATCACTGTTGACTAAGGACTTAATATTATTCTCAGTAATTCTACATATTGGTAGAACTACATCATCCTCAAAAACAACATTAGGACATAAGTGATTAAATATCAACTGTAAAAATATAAGAAAACAGACATAACCTAACTTATCTGATTTCCTATCACTTAAAGATTTTAAGATAAAAGACCCATAATCAAACACGGTAGAATAGATAAGAGAGTACCCAATTTTGAGAGATCCTGATGGAAGAACATCAAAATTTGATGTCTTGTTCAGGAAACAACGACTGATTGTATCAAAGAAGAAATTCCATTCCTTCTTAAGCTTTGTCCTGAAGATATTGCCATACCTCTTTACTTCCCCATTGTATCCTAATTTTGTAACAAACTCAAAAAGAGTCGAGTCTGAAACATTATCAGGAACATCATCACCAAGAACAGGTAAATGCAGTGCATCCTCCACAATTGCAGGAGTCACATAGTGAGTAACCCCATCATATTCAAAACTCAACAGGATTGAGTCAGAATGCCCTTTGTCAAAGGTAACCGAGTTCCAAACCTGCATGATTGACTTAAAAGAAACACTTGCAGGTTCTGTTAAAGCAAACTTCAATGGGCTTGAAGCTAGAAAATCCTGAATAATGTGAAACTCAGAAGGCAAATCCTGATGATTCAGAATAGCTACAAAATTATTAGTGGCAAAAGTAACACCACTAACCACAGTCTGTTTGTTCATGAATGATGAAGACGCCATTTAAACAAAATAGAAAGCTTGAGAATTGAGATTTAGAAAATAGGGTTCTTGAGCACAGAGAGAGAAAGAAGATGAAAAACTGATGAAGAGAGAGTAATCAGAAATTTAGCAAATCAAATGTATTTTGTTAAAACAAAATATTACTCTCAATGACAGGTGGCAAATTATGATTTGTGCAAAAATGATTAGTGGAAAAATTACGTGCGTAATTAGACATAACTGCACCACTTTTTATGTATATCTATTTGTATATATCTATCAGTATGACACACGTGTGCATACATTTGTCTAACTCAAACGTTTCTCATCAGATACTGACGAAAAATCAGGCACAAATTAAGCAATGAAATATTGACCTGTACATCAGGATTGACCAGTTGACTTCCTGTCAAGATAGAGTCCTATCAGGATTTGATCAAAATGACTTACCATTCTGAATGACCATCCGGATTTGACAGTCATCAGGATTTCTTCTCTGTAGATTTTCTCAGAAATTCTCAAAAATCATCATTCCAAGTTCATTCACCAACTTATTGAAAGTAGCTTCAGGTAGTGGCTTGGTGAATATATCAGCTAGTTGTTGATCAGTAGGAACAAAGTGAAGTTCAATTGTTCCTTCCAGATGCTGTTCTCTTATGAAATGATATCTAATACTGATGTGTTTAGTAAGAGAATGTTAAACTGGATTTCCTGTCATTGCAATAGCACTTTGGTTATCACAATAAATAGGGATTTTAGAGTATGGCAGGCCATAATCTAACAACTGATTTCTCATCCACATTATCTGAGCACAACAACTTCCTGCAGCAATGTACTCAGCTTCTGCAGTTGAAGTAGAGATAGAATTATGCTTTTTACTAAACCATGAAACTAGTCTACCACCCAAAAACTGACAACTTCCTGAAGTACTTTTTCTATCTATTTTGCATCCTGCAAAATCAGCATCTGAATAACTACACAAACCAAAATCTGATTCCCTTGCATACCAAAGGCCAAGTGAAGGAGTGCCTTTGAGATATCTGAAAATTCTTTTAACTACAATCAGATGAGGTTCCCTAGGTTTTGCTTGAAATATTACACACAGACAGGTTGCAAACATGATATCTGGTCTACTTGCAATGAGATATAATAAAGAGCCAATCATTCCTCTGTAGTGAGTTACATCTACCTCAGTACCTTGATCAGGATCAAGTTTGGTAGCTTTAGCTATGGGAGTACTTGCAGTAGCACAATATTCCATGTTAAACCTTTTCAACAAATTCTTTGTGTATTTTGACTGATTGATAAAAATGCCATCATCAGTCTGTTTAACTTGAAGACCAAGAAAATAACTCAGTTCTCCCATCATGCTCATTTGATATCTTGACTGCATAAGCTTAGAAAACTTTTCACATAGCTTATTGTTTATTGACCCAAAAATGATATCATCCACATAAATCTGAACTAAAAGCAAATCCTTACCATGATTCAAATAGAATAGATTTTTATCAATAGTACCTCTTTTGAATCCACTTTCCAATAAGAATTGAGCTAGTGTTTCATACCATGCTCTTGGAGCTTGCTTTAGTCCATAAAGTGTTTTATCCAATCTATAAGCATGATTTGGATATTTGGGATCAATGAAACCATGAGGTTGTTCAACATATACTTCTTCCTCCAGTTCACCATTTAAGAAAGCACTTTTTACATCCATCTGGAAAACCTTGAATTTCTTATGAGCTGCATATGCCAGAAAGATCCTGATGGCCTCTAGTCTTGCAACAGGAGCAAAAGTTTCATCATAGTCAAATCCTTTTTGTTGAGAATACCCCTTTGCAACTAGTCTTGCTTTGTTTCTGATAATTACACCATCTGAATCAGTCTTATTTTTGGAAATCCATTTAGTACCAACAATTGACCTGTTCTTTGGTCTTGGCACCAGTTTCCAGACTTCATTCCTTTCAAATTCATTCAATTCTTCTTGCATTGCAGTAACCCAATCAGCATCTTTAAGTGCATCTTCAACTTTCTTTGGCTCCTCCTTTGACAGAAATTTATTATATAGACATTCATTTTGAGTTGCACTTCTTGTCTGAACACCTGCATCAGGATCTCCAATTATCAAATCAGGAGTGTGACTTGCAGTCCATTTCCTTGCTGATGGAAAGTCATTCCTTGATGTAGATGCTCCCCTGGATTGGTGTTATCTTGATTAGAAGAATTTGAATCTGCAGAAGCTCCCCCTGAATTATTGCTATCTCCTCCTGATGGGTTATCAGGATTGTCACTTGAATCAGTATCTGAAGAATTTTGTCCTGATGATTGAGTTGACTCTGAATTTGTAGCAGTTTGCTGTTGCTCCCCCTCAACATTTGCACTACTCAATGAATCATCATTATTTGCATCATCATTATTATCACCATCAGGAATTGGTGTGTCATCAGGATTTGATGGATCATCAGGATTTGGTGACCCATCAGTATCTGATGAATTGACAGGATCTGATTCATTTTCTTCAGGTTCCTTGGTAGCTTCATTTTCGAAAACCAATCTATCATGTGAATCTTCATTCAAGCCAATTATCTTCTTATCATCAAAAGATACATGTATTGATTCCATGACAGTTCTTGTTCTCAAGTTAAAAACTCTAAAGGCTCTTGATGCAGGATAGCCTATGAAAATTCCCTCATCAGCCTTTTGTTTCAAACTTTCCTAGCTGTTCAAGATGAGTTCTGAGAACAAAACATTTACAGCCAAACACATGCAGATGCTTTAGACTAGGTTTCTTCTCCTTGAGTGATTGATAAGGAGTAACACCATGTCTGTTTATCAATGTGAGATTTTGTGTATAGCATGATGTGTTGACTGCTTCTGCCCAGAAATATGTTGGCAATTTAGCTTCTTCCAACATAGTTCTGCCAGCTTCAATAAGAGTTCTATTTTTCCTTTCAACTATTCCATTTTGCTGAGGTGTGCCAGGAGCAGAGAATTGTTGAATAATCCCTTTGTATTTGCAGAACTCTTCCATCTTTGAATTTTTAAACTCAGTACCATTATCACTCCTCAGAATCTTGACTTTGTACTTTGTGGTTGTCTCAATCATTCTCATATGATCCAACAGTATTTCAGGAGTTTCATCTTTTCTGTGCATAAAATACACCCAGGTGAATCTAGAATATTCATCAACAATTACAAGAGTGTACCTTTTTTTACTGATGGACATAATGTTGACTGGTCCAAATAGATCAAGATGCAGCATGTGATATGGTTCTTCAATAGAGGATTCTGATTTACTCTGGAATGATGTCCTTCTTTGTTTAACCTTTTGACAAGCATCACAGAGTCCATCAGGAGTATACAAAGTTGTAGGTAATCCTCTCACTAAATCTTTCTTAACCAACTCATTGATATTGCTGAAGTTGAGATGAGAAAGCTTCTTGTGCCAATTCCAACTTTCATCTACTGATGCTTTACTGATTAGACATGTAGGGGAGTCATCAGTATTTGAGAGAATGTTGGCTTCATAAATGTTACCATGCATGTAGCCAGTCAGAGCTATCTTTCCTGTTTCTTTGATGACTACTTCACAATGTGTGGAATAGAAGTTGACATGATAACCTCTGTCAGTGATTTGACTAATACTCAACAGGTTGTGTTTTAGTCCCTTCACTAGAGCTACTTCTTCAATGATGACATTTCCAATGATTATATTGCCATATCCCAAAGTTTGTCCAATGTTGCCATCTCCATAAGACACAGTTGGGCCAGCTTTTTCCTCATATTCTGATAATATGGCCTTGTTTCCAGTCATGTGCACAGAACATCCACTGTCCGTGACTAACACATTTTTCCTTTTTCCCTGCAATTAGAATAGAAACACACTAGTTAGAACATTTAGGAACCCACACATGTTGGGTTCCTTTTCCATGCAATTTATTAATTTTAGCAGCAGAAGACTTTCTGACTTTAGCAGTCCTGACAGGATTAACTCCATCAGGATTTGCTTTGTCAGTATCAGTATTAACAAAAGCATGCTTCAACTTGACATTCTTAAGGCTACCAGAATTTGCACTAATTTTAAACTTAGGTAATGGATCATAAAGTTATAGTACAAATTATGATATTCTGCACAAGTATAAATAGAATGCCATATACTACCACAATGAAAACATGACTTCTGTGGTTTATAAAATACTGACCTACTCCTGACCTACTCTTGACATCAGAAATAGGAATTTCAGTACTTTTCTTTAAACTCTTTTTACAATCAATGGCAAGATGATTAGAGTTACCACAGGTAAAACAACATTTCCTAGGTGCATTTGGGATATACTTATAACCATTCTCTTTATTGATCCCAATTTTACCATTCCTGTTTCTCTTAACAGTGGCTTTCTTTTTCCTATCTGTAACCTCACAGATTTTATCCTTGAGTTGTTTCTGAGACAATAATCCTATATTATTAGTAACTTTATTCATGACAGGTTTAGACTTAATAAGTTTAATACTTTGAACAGAAGTAGATCCCTTTTCAAAAATTGAATTTGAATCTTTACCAAAAACAAAATTAACAGGAATAATCTTAGATTTGGTTTTGTCTATAACATGTCTATAGGTTTTTGGACTTACTGTCTCATCAATTACAACTTTCTCCTTAAATTTCTTATCTTCATCTGACTTATATCCTAGACATTCTTTCCAATTCTTAGAGGTATTAATCTCATGAAATTTTCTACCAGAGTCTGTCCAGGTTCTGATTTTCTCTTTAGCATCTTCAAGTTCCTTTTCAAGTGCAGTACATTTAAATTTCATCTCTAAATACATGTGTTTAGCATTATCACATTCTATCTGTACTTTTTGCATATGAGAAAATTCAGCTTCTAAATGCTCATTCCTTTTCCTAAATTCAGACATCTCAGATAAGATTCTAGAATTCTTAGCAGTTTGACTTCTAAAGCTAATATGCAATGACTTTAGAAAACGTCTTAACTCAGAAGCATTATCAGTATCAAAATCAAAGACAGTATTTAGTTCCTTATCATCAGGAATAGCAGTATCATCGGTATTGGCCATTAGGGCATAGTTGACCACCTCAGTATCAGATTCTGAGGAAGAGTCCATCCAATCCTTGCTTGATGTGATGAGTGCCTTTGTCTTCTTGCACTCAAAATCAAAGTGACCCATACCATTACACTTGTAGCATTTAACTTTTGACTTGTCAAATTTGCTACCCTTGTTGTCCTTTTTGATATCCTTGTCTTTGACTACATTGAAGGTCCTTTTCTGGAAGTTGCCTTGTCTTCTAGCCTTCCCGAACTTCATCTTTTTGAAGCCTCTGACAATCATAGCAACCATCTCTTCCATGTCTGAGTCAGAAGAGTCATCATCAGTATTGGCATCAGGATTGCCATCAGTATCTGATGAAGAGTCATCAGGATCTGACTCAACTATTCTTGATTTCCTTCTAGAGACCTTCATAGCTTTTCCTTTTGATTTAGTCTCTACATTCAAGGCAATGGTCTTCGCCTTGCTGCTTTTCTTATTCTTTCTCTGTTGAACCTCAAGATCATGAGTTCTTAGCATTCCATAGACTTCATCAAGAGACACAGTGTTGAGATCATACTGATGTCTAATGATCGAGGTATGAGTATCCCATTCTTCAGGTAAAGCTCTTAGAAACTTTGTGTTAGAATCTTCAGTTTCATATTCCTTGTCAACTAAAGATAAACTGTTCAGGAGTGTCAGAAATCTATCATATAAATCAGTCAGGCTCTCATCAGGTTTAGCATCGAATTGTTCATATTCTTGAATCAAAAGAGCCCTTCTGTTTTTCTTGACAGATACAGATCCCTGGCATTGAGTTTCCAGAGTATCCCAGATTTTTTTTACAGACTTGCATGCAATCACTCTATTGGACATGACAGCATCAAGACTACTGTGCATGATGTTCTTTATCTTTGGCTCCCTCAGTACATGAGCTTTTTCTTCTGGAGTCCATTCACTCTTTGCCTTGACCACATAGTGTTCAGGAACAGTTTCTGTTCGTTCTATGATCCTTGTAGGTATATATGGTCCATCACGAATCCTGTCCAAATAATCAGGATCCATAGCCTCCAGGTACATCAACATCTTTACCTTCCATGTTGGATATTCTGATTTCTTCAGGATGGGAATTTTCATGCTTTCATACTTGGTTGTCGACATCTTAGATCGTATCTGATTCAAATTTAAATCAGTCTGCTCTGATACCAATTGTTGCCCAGTTTTAAACAATTGTAGAAGGGGGGTTGAATACAATTGTATAAGATTCTCGACTTAATAAGATATGAATCACAAATATGAAAGAATAATAACAGCTTTATTAAATCTGATATAAAACTGTTACAAACTCTCTCAAGAAATTCTGATGTTCTTGAGAGCTGCTAGGTTACAAAGATACTCGAGTGTATGATTGGTTGTTAAACCAAAACCTAAACTGTGTTTATATACTACACAGCTTCTCTATCAATTACATGATAAGTCCTAATCAATTACAAAGATTGAAACATATCCTAAATTGATAGCTGCATTCCTACATACCAGGAACCGACAGAATAATCTTCCTTATTTAACTAGACTCCAAATATGACTCGAAGTAGAATTCCTGATCAGCTTCCAGTCCTAATGATCAATCCTGGTCCCAGTCCTGATATTCATCTTGATCCTGACGATCATGCAATCCTGATAGATATGCATTACTGATGACGTCAGCAATCCTGATCAGTTGAGTCTAGATCCTGACAATCATTGAATCCTGGTCTAACAGGTGTTACTAAAAAGAAGACTAAGAAGAAAGCCATTGCTATCATTGATGAGTCTGTAGATCTAGGAAGTGAGGAACCTGAGTCACAGCTCACTAGACAAAAGAAAAAATCCAAGAAAATAGCCACCACTGAATCCTTCCAACAGGATTCGGATGTGTTAAAAGGGGTAAACCTATTACTATCAATGTCCTCTCAACAGGACATTGTTATTGAAAAGAGTAGTCTCCCCACTACATTTTGTAAAAAGTCAGCACGGGGTCAAGAACTCGCTCTTGACTCAGGTGAACATGAGGGGAATACAACACAGAGTGGAGAGCACATCACTGTTGAAACTCCTCCTATTTCTCAGGGGGAGTTCCCAAAATCCAATCTAGATTCCTCTTCTCTTCCAGAATCTACACAAGAACAAATTTCTTCTATATAGGAAAGTCATTCACATGACAATCCTGCACTTGATCATTCACTATTTGATTCTGTGAATGAGCCCCATTCAAGTGACATGGTGTTTGCCACTGTGCTCACCACACAGGACCCCCATTCAGTTGGTCAGGAAATGCATGATGGGGCATATTCTAATGACACCAACACAAACATAGAGGATTCACCAGTTCTTACTGGAGACTCTATGCCTAATTCTCCAATCCTCATGGATTTTGACATGCCTTCACAGGCAAATAGAGATGATGCTCTAACTCATCCCATTTCAATGGAGACAGCATCATACTCTACAGCTATTCCAAGGCTGGAGGAGACTCAATCCACTTTCATACATGTTACAGAACCCTCATCTGTGACAGGAGTGCCTATCAATAGCTCTCACTTGGCTCAGGCCACCATGTCTCAATGGCTGAAGTCTGTGCAACATGACAGGCCTTCAAGATCATCTTCTGTACCCAATGAATTGACTGAAGAAGCTCTCCAAAGCTTACATGCACAAATTGATGAGTTCTCAAAGATTGCCCAACATCTCCTCACAGCTGGACTACCAAATAAAGACTATGAAGCTATTCTGTTATGCCATAAGGAGGATGTTGAGGCCCAGAAGGAGAAGATTATAGATGAGGCTCAACATGATGGAAATGTAGATGCCTGGTTGGATGCCAAAAGATATGTGCAGCTGAAAGCTGCTCTAGCCTATCTCAGGGAAGAATATCTAACCACTCTGGGGTCAAATGCCAAGAATCTTTCTCCTGCAGAAGTCTATGATGCTGTGAATGAAGTTTACAAAAGTCAGCTGAAGGCTCTGCATTATCTTGGGAATGGTCTTAAATCAGAGATATTTACCATCAAGGAGGAAACATACCAATCTTTAGCACAACTCAGGAACTCCTATCTCTCTGATTTTCCCAAGGTAGATGACATCCTTAAGGAAGTGCAAAGGACTACTCAGCATGTCAACAAGATGGATTGCACTCTAGCCTTGGTGACAGATAATCTAAAGAAGCTATCCACCAAGCTAGACAATCAGGTGCAATCCAACATCAACTCAAACTCCATGATCTCAGTTATGTGGAAAAATCAATATGTTGACAAGCTAGTGGATGAGGTTCCCATCTCCAACATATCAAAGTTTGACTTCTCAAAGATTAAAGACCAGTCTCTCAACTCATTCAAATCTGAGCAACTCTTCTCTAAGGTTGATAGATTGGAAAAGGAGGTGGTTGAGCTAAAATCTGAAAACCAAGGGATTTCTCATTCATTGGAGCTCCTCAATTCAAAGCTGGATGACCAAAGCAATGCAACATCCAATATCTTGCTAGTCCAGCAGCAAATGATGACAACATTGATGAGAAGCATGAACCTTCCTGTTCCTGGTGAAGCTCAAGACATCTTGTCTGATCCCAAGCCTAAGGGGTAGAAATGAAAGGAAGTAACTCTGGAAAAGAAAGGGGGAGCATTGGCTAAACAAAAGCTAAAGGGCAAAATCACAGAGAAAGATCTCAAGCCTCTCACCCTTCCTACTGTGTCTATCACAAGTAAAGATGGCCAGAAGAGCTCTATCACAACAACCTTTTATCCTGGCACAATGCCCATGGATGTCACTGCTGCTCAAGTCACTTCAAGTGCTCAACCAGTCATAGTAGATATTGTCACTGAGGCCAAGCTACAGGAAGTTGCCAATTCTAATCTCTATCATGATGAAGCCTTCCTGGAGTTTCTGAAAGCCATGAAAATCAGTGTACAAGGTAAAGTCCTGGACTACAGGAACAAGATCAAGGAAGAAATCAAATATCTAACAGTAGCAGTCAGAAAAGTGAAGGATATGCATCTAAGAGAGATACTCATGGTCTCCAAAGGTAACTGCATCTGGCATTTGTCCTTTAATACTCTAGACTCTCTCAAGTACACTGAACTGGATACACTACTGGAGTTAATTGAACAGAAAGGGGAGAACAACAGAAGACTGTATGATGAGCTGAAGAGAGATCAATTCTTAAGATTGCCTGAAGTTGTTTCAAATCCCAGGACCATAATATTCCAAAGTCTCACCAAGTCAAACTGCATTGATCAATTGGTGATTCCTATTCACTTGGAATTGAAGAACAAAGGCAAGATCAATCAAGTGGTGCAAATGCTAAGGGCAAAGAGGGGATTCAGAACTGCAGAAGAACTGGAAATAATTCAAATTCTACAATCATACATCACCTATGGCAGGTTACCTGAATCAGTCAAATCAAGAAATGAAAAGAAAGATGATAAAGATGATGAGGATACGAGGAGCGGGAGATCAAGCCAACAAAAGAGTGATAAGGATGAGAAAAGTGAAAGCAGCAGAAGCAAATCATCCAGAAGATCCAAAGATGCTGACAAAGACAAGAAGAATTCTCAAGAAAAGAAAGAAGTTGAAAAGAAGAAGAATGGAAATCAGCAAGTCAAGGACATTTCTAGCAGTATCTTAACCACAACACAAGACTCTAAGTCTAGGGTGGGTACTGTTAGTAATGATCCTCCAAAATCTAAATCCAAGACTTCTGAAACTGATTTGCCACTGAAGAAAAGTAAAGCCACAACATGAAAATCTAAAAGACACTTCCACAAAGTCACAGCTAGTGGAGTGTTACAGTGGATCAAAGGGAAATGATTAAAGCAACTTCTAAATGATGTGGCACTAAAGACTAAATCTCCTTGTTCAGGAAAGCTACCACATGTAAAGCACTGGAAAATCAAAAAGGTATCCAAAAGAACAAGGATAACAAAGAGGAATTGAGTGATCACAAATGTTGTAGGGCTGAATGTACCTCCTCTGGATGAAGATTATGATGAAGATGCCCTAGCATACCTGAGAGCTCAAAGAATATTTGAAGTCAAAGTGAAACAAGATCATCTAGAGATTAAATACATTGATGGAAGGGAGAAAGAGATGAAGACAGGGAGCTGGCAATATTTTCCAACTTATGATCTTGAAAGAATAAATGCCTTGCTGAATTTTGAGGAAAAAGAAGAAAGAATATGGAAGATTGAAATTGCCAGGTTTTTGAAAATGCATTCTGATTATCAAGAAAATCCGAGGAAGTTGAATGAAGAGAAGAAAATTCAGAAGGAAAAGGAGATGGCAGAAATGAAAGAGAAGGCTAAGGAGTCGAGGAAGAAAGGGTTGTGCAAAGTGAAGCTAAATCCTTATGTGGTGGAGTACAAAAATAAAAATGGAGGGATAGGTAAAATAAGGATGGAGTTTCTGGATTCCTATGTTGAAAGTGCCTTGAGGACTGTTGTTGAAGATTTAGAAGACTCTCCTTTCTTAGAAGAACTGAATGCAAGAGATGAAATTCTGGAAGCCATTTCAGAAATGAACAGAAGGGAAGAAGCCAGAAAGAAGAAGGTTTATGATGATTATCTAGAAAAGCAAATAAAATCTGAAGCTGCTCAACAACAGAAAAGTCATCTGTAAGCTATCATTTTCTATTTGTAATCAAATCATGTTCATAATAAACATCTGTTGTTTTCTCTGAAATATGTTTCCTTTTATGTAAGTTAGGCTTGTTATCATACATGAAATTGTGCCTAAGTTTCTTACTCACAATTTGGGAGAGATTGTTAGGCTCAAGGCATGTCTGAACACCACTATTAACAAGCCTACACATTGTGACTATGTCACTCTACATGACCTAGTGAAGTTTATCACTGGGATATAGTATAGGTCTCCATTGTACTTGTCTTGTGTTCATGTACTTAGCTTTATTTTGTATGCTCAAGTTTATAATGAGCTTAGTAAGTTTCTTGCACCTAGAATGTATATAGGCCATGGAATAATTGTCCTGGTAGAAGTTCAATTTGTTCATGCAGTAGGATTGAAGTGAATAAGGCCTTGAAGAAATAAGTTGCAGAACTTTATCTAAGTCCCTATATCGTGAAGTCAGAATGAGCTATGTCGTGAAGTCCAAAATATCCATACCGTGAAGTACTGAGATCGCATAGTCCAAAATGAACTATGTCGTGAATTTCTCAAGGCGCATGTCGTGAAGTGTTGAGATCGCAAAGTCAGAATGTACTTGATCGTGAAGTCCTCAAAAAGGCTATATCGTGAAGTCTTCAAAGGCTAGATCGTGAAGTCCTCAAAAAGGCTATATTGTGAAGTCTTCAAAGGCTATATCGTGAAGTCAGAAATAAGCTATATCGCGTACTCCTGAAATACTCATATAGCAAAGTCCTCATATAGCAAAGTCAAGAATGCTCTATGTCGACAAGTCAAAGGATCAGGAATATGCTGGAGTTCACGATGTCAACACTTAGCCGTTTATAACAAGACAAATCAAGGTACATAATCAAAGTTCAAAGGAGACAAATATTGAAGCATCTGTTACGGTAAGGTGGTCCAAAGACAGATGGCAAATCTACAGCAAAATTTGGAGAGAAAGAATAGAGACAAGCAGCTACAGATACGGGAAAGGACTACAGAAAGCAAGTGGTCCTTCCTGACACAGTTAACCTCTTATGGAAGGACAAGTTGGAGTTACAGTTAGGGGTAACTGTGTAAATAGGTGTGTGCACCAGTTTGTATAGAATATATATATATATATATATATATATATATATATATATATATATTGTGCACACCCTATAGTTAGTTGTAAGAGGGACACACATAGAATTATTCAAACACTCTTTTCTCTGTAAGAAAACAAGAAAACACTGTTCTTGTTTAGAAGCCAGAATTTCACTTGTGAAATTTTGGAAGCTGTAGTATTTGATTTACTTTTATATAAAGTAGATTAAAGTGATTGTGTGTGTTCTGTTTATTTCAATTCTGCATTTTCATACTACACAATCAAACACAACATTTAGTTTCAAGAAAGCGAAAAACAATCAAACTATCCATTCACCCTCCCCCTCTGTATAGTTTTCTAGTGATATTCATCTTTAACAATAATATATAAAGAAACTACTTGCAATATGTTACTTATGTTATATCAATATTCAATATTACGTTTTATATATTAAATATATGAATAATTCAAATAAATCGTGTAGTACAAGAAAGATAGACCGTTGTGCAAAAATATAAATTATTTTATAGTTAACATTACATATATGAAATATTTGTTTAACTTTGAAAAATGAAAAAACATAGTTTAATATATCTTATGAATCACCTTTATTATTTTTTTGTTCATAAGTTAATATAATAATAAACATAGGATAAAGAGAGATATGGAGTTCATGTAATAGGATTTTTAACTAATAATCAAAAGAGACAAGTAGCATAATGGTTGTAAGGAGTAATATCTTATAGAAGATTAATGGTTTGATACCTCATATAAACATTATTAATTCAATTTTTTTTTTAATAAGAGAGGTATGACATGTTCATGTAATTTCGTAAAAAGTAAGGATAATATGATAATTTGACGGTATGAATGAGAGAGCAATGACATATTCTCATGTTCTTCTAGAAATAATGAATTAGTATATAATTTGTATAAAAAGTGGTTGGATGTTCGTAGAAATTAATAAATTTAAGTTTTATATAAGGTTTCCGGTGACATAGGAACTTGAATTAAACGATGAAATCGACCTGTCAACAACAATGAGTCTGAGGTCCCCCTTCTACAGAACTACATGTGTTGCATTTGTTTAGGTTTCTGGAATTGTTAGCTTCATAAAGCAAAGTACTTCCAAGTTCCAAATTCCGAAGCATGGCCATGTAGGCATGTATATTGTGTGTTTATATTAGTATAACTAGTATACACCCACACCCACCCTATGACTGAACTAGGATCTTAAATAGTCTAAGACTAAAATTAATTTTTACTAATTTTAGAAATTAGCCAAGATTTAAAGTAAAATTTTTAGGAGTATTATTTTCCAACTAAAAATTGTGACTTTAGATTTAGGGGTCATTTATTAAATTTGAATGAAATTTTCTGAATAATTCTTTTATTTGAATGATTTGATTTCTGAATAATTATAAACGAGCCATTTGACAAATCTGAATCATATTATTCTGAATAATAATAGATATTAAAAAAGAGTATACATAGGGGTCATTTGACAAATCTGAATAATTTATATCTGAATGATTAATATTTCTGAATGAATAAAAAATCTGAATATGAACGAATCATATTGTTTGTTAAATAAATATTTTGGTTGATCTGAATGAAATTTTACTATTTTAATTATAAGTTATACTAGCTTAAAATCCGTGCGATGCACTGATTGTTAATTGTTATTTTATTATCTTTTTAAATATATTATTAATTGTATTTGTTAAAAAATAAGTAGACATGTTAAAATAGCTAAACACTTTTAATTAATTAAAAACATTAAAATAGATTTTAAAATAAATAAGAAAGGGTTTGCCCATTATATTTTTGGAAAAAGGTGGGGTTTTAGTAAGGAAAAATAAAAAATGTAACATATATATTTAGTTTAAAAAAGGAAAATGCCCGTAAAGGGTTTGCCCGTGATATTTTTACAAAAAGAATGGATTTTAGCGAGAAAACTAGAAAAAGTAAGTTGGAAAAGGTAATTTCCCGTGATATATTTAGAAAATGAGGGACTTTATTAGAAAAAATCTATAATGTGTTTTAGCTGAAAAGGTAATTGGTTATAAATAGGTATTTGATCATTTATATTTTTAATATTTTTAGTAATTGCATTTGTTAAGAAAAATAAGTAGGCATGTTAAAATAGGTAATTTTTAAAAAATAATTATAATATTAAAATAAGTTTAAAAATAAATAACTAAAGGTTTGTCCGAGATATTTTTCGAAAAGGAGGGTTTATTAAGAAAAAAATAGAAAAACTAACATGTTTTGGTTAAAAAAGTTAATTGTCCGTATTTGAAAAAATAGGAGAATTTGTTAGAAAAAATAATTTATTTTAGGTGAAAAAGATAATTGGTTATAAATAGGTAATATTATTATTTAGTAATATATTTCTATAAATAACTAAGGGAAATTAAGTAAAATCACAACGTACCGACCGACCAAACTTTTAATATTTCATCTATTATATAATAGTATTGATATCATAATAAAAAAGTACACATGTAAATTTTTGTTTATAAATTCGTGTAATATGATTAATGTAAAATAATATATTGATTGTGTTAATATTTCATAAATATATTCTTCAATTTAAATGCATGATATAAGTAAAACAAATTTGGTTGATGTTAAATTAGTTGATTAATTTTTACACTTTTATTTGAGTTTTTATTTCTATTATTCAAAGAAAAAGATATAATCATAACTTAAATGAATATGTAAATAATTTTACAAAAGCTAATCTAAACTAACCTCAGTAGTTAAAATTGTACACGAATGCCGGATAATTCAAAGTAATTATTAAATAAAGTGAAAGTCCTTGTCATATTATGTATTCAGAATGTTGTATGAAGCGCTCAAATATAATTTTTAAAAGGAATGATTCAGCTGTTTATGATTCATTCTACCTCAACAAAAATGCACCCAAATGTTCTGAATAAACTGACCGATTCATATACACCTCATTCAGCACCAATAACCCCTTACATTCATATTACAAAGGAAAATATATGTTTTAAATGTTCTTCTTTATTCTTTATCTTTTTGGAATGTAAGTGTATTTTATGGTTAATTTTAACAACTGATAGTAAGGCTATTGCTGAATTAGGTAGTTCGAATTCGATTTGAATTTTGAACTACAACTCAGATTGAATGAGTGAGCTAGTTTGGTGAACGGGGGAACAAGAAAGATGGATACTACCATTCATGAAACAAGAAATAAACAGATGAAAAAGTTGGGAGAGATGGGCTACCTATGCTTTATTTATGTTGACAGTGGTGCATTATGCATCCATGAAAGTTTTCGAAAGAAGTTCAGAATTTGGAGGGGTGGCTATTTCAGAGAGATAATGTCATTTTATTTCAGAGGGGTGACAGTTATGTACCAGAATTGCGGAACTGGTACACCCAGGTTCAACTTTGCAAAACTGGTACAGGGCGCCACAGCCCATGGCGACGAAGGAGGGGTGCGCCACAGCCCGTGGCGACCCTTGGTTTTATTATTATTTTCACGCCTGTTTTCTTGTGGTTACTTAGTAAAAAAGATAGTTAACTTAGTAAAATTTGTTTTGTAACTCTCACTTTTGTAGGTTTATAGATTATACTTGGAAAACTTATATTCGCATTTTCTTTGTTTAATATTAAACATGAAATGTTTTACTTTGGTACAATCCAAAAATTTAAAAATAATATTACACGTAACTATGTAAAATTTAGGTCCAAAAATGATACCTACACAAAATTGTAGTTCCTGAATAACGACATCACAGCAATAAAAATGATACCTACACAAAAATCCAAGTTTTATGTTACTGTTGACGTGACTACACAACTTTTACATGTTCAGAGCAATAATAATGGGTTAACAGTTGTTTTTTGATAGCAGAATTATTATTTTGACGTGACTAGACAATGTTTTCCTATACATTTGAGTGGAAAAGATGAGAAGAAAACATAAGCATTAAATTTCTGCAAAATATGAGTGGTAATTTGAAGACCTTTATTAATACTCTCCAAAATATGAAGCAGTATGACATGACAACTCCACTTTCAAGTATGTTAAATACTTCATGATTGTAGGTTCATTCCGTCCCTTGAAAATTATTTTGTAAATTATTGTTCACTTTGGAATACCAAAAATGGTTGAGCACGAGTGTCGTGTTTGGTTGCTTGTTGAGAGAGATGATGATTACCGTAGGTTAAGACGAAGCGATCCGAAAGAGTACTTTGCAGGCGTTCGTCGAGAATGGGCCTATAGGTGTCAGGAATCGGAACGATTGAGAAATGACCTCATTCGTATTGGTGCAAGGGTTCCCACTCGTGATTCGCTTATCATGTTTCCCGACCCCGGGGAATGTGGCAACTGGAATCTGTATCGGAAAAGAGTGATTGGTGCTGTGGCACAGATACGGTTTGAAAATAATTTAATGCTGGTGCGTAGAGGTCGTCAATATATGTATCAACTTGCCACAGATTCCGTCCGTGCTATGGGAAGAGACCTCACAGAACGCGAGCAATATCATCTTGAACATAATACAAACTATGTCTCTGATGGAGCCATTTCCGACGAAACGGAAGAAGAGTGATGGCCGTTTATGTGTTGTTATATTGTTGTTTTTTATTATGACCAGATGTTTTTCCTTTGTATTATTGTATTCTGAGTGCCCTATTAATGTATGGATTTGGTATTTATGACCATAATAGGGAGTATAATAAGAACATCCACATCAGAACAACATTACAATGCATGAAAACAACATAACTGACATTCTTTACGAGAAAGAATGTACATTCTTGGAAATTAAATGAGCAGAACTCTAAAAACTCATACATCATGAACAACTTAATCTTCATGATCATCCTCATCATCATCATCATCATCATCCGTATCGTCATTCCCGGGGTCGGGGGGAATAGGTATGTTGTAA
This sequence comes from Heracleum sosnowskyi, assembly GCA_030848705.1. Taxonomy (NCBI): domain Eukaryota; kingdom Viridiplantae; phylum Streptophyta; class Magnoliopsida; order Apiales; family Apiaceae; genus Heracleum; species Heracleum sosnowskyi. Next base: position 139,393,948 of record CM061235.1, on the reverse strand, counting down.
GTGTGCATAAGGTTTTCCATCTCAAGGGAGTGCTGATCTGCTTGCCTTGTCATCTGCTTTTTAAGATCTTCAATGATAATTGCTGCACGCTCCTCCAGTGGTTCTTCAATCCACTCAATGTATCCACATCCTCTGGATCCTTTAGGACAGTTCAAGTACCTCCTTCCTGCATTGGCCCCGTACCACCACATCCTCTCAACCATGACCTTGTTGCAAATGCAAACATCCACATCCGAATTGTTAGACATCTTAATTTGAACAAATATGCAGTAGATAAATTGAAAGGATTGTTTTGAAAAACTAATCGTAGATATTCTGCTTTATAACCGTGACAATTATTTGTTGGGGAATTCATCTCGTGAACTAATCAGTACGCATGTTTTTACTTTTCAGAGGTTTTAAGTAAGCCTTTCAGTGGAAAAGCAAAGCTGGCAGGACTGCAAACCTGTTTTTTTGGTTTTGCAGAGATTGTCTGTGGTTTTTCTTTGAATTATTTGTTGTAGAATTCATGTCGTGACTTGTGGAGTGCCATCAGTGAGCTTTTCAGTAATAAAGCAAAGCTGGATGCACTGCAAACCCGTTTTTTTGGTTTTTCAGACCTTTTCTGTGCTTATCACATTAGCAATAAAGTTGAGTTATCACATCAACAATAAAGTTGAGTTGTCTCCTTACATCTCATAATGTGCAGGCCAAAATAATGCACTTTTATTACTTTTGTGTACTATAGATCCAATTTTTCCCCCTATAAATACTTCTTATCTCTTATGCATAATCATAGTTGCAGGATATCTCTCTTGTTCAAGTGAGTTTGCATCAAATGGATAAGGGAAAGAGGCCAGTTAGTTCGAGTTCACCTAGTAACCAGCTATTCACGGGGAGGAGGCCTTGGAAGAAAGTATATTCTGAAGCTGAGAAAAGAGAGGAAGAGAAGCAATATGAGAACGAGGTATTTGTGGGCAAGATGCGTAGAAGGAAGAACAAGGAGGATAGAAAGGGCAAAGATTGGGTTGAAACTAAGGAGGAATACTTAGATATTTATGGAATTAACCATGAATTGCTTGGTGCACATTACGATCACTGCAAGCTCCTAAAACAAAGGGTTCGTTGGAATGAGATCACGGAGAGCGACTGCCGAGCTGCAATTGAAAAAGCTGAGGACGAGTACACCGCTAAAGTTAAAGAGCTTGAGGATCTCGAGGATGCTGAATATGCCCGAGATGATGATGTTTAGTATTTACCAGTTGGAATAACCTTTCTGTTTCCTGTTAAGGAAATGTCTGCATTGAAATTTTATGTATCTGTGTCCTTTATCATTTTTTGCTTACTTGTGTTTTTTCATTTCCTTTGTAACCGTTTGCAATTTCATTTCCTCTGTAACCGTTTGCAATTTCATTTCATGTGTAACTGTTGGCAATTTCATTTCCTTTCAATCCTTTATTCATGTTATCTTAACTTTTCAAATTATTTTGGTACTTGAAGATAACCACAAATTAATTACTGGAAGGTCATAGAATGCTCCATAATTGTAAAACATAAAATTACAACAGAAATAAAACATTTCATATTAAGTTCATAGCATAATCATTACAACATAATATAAAGTGATGCATAAAGCTAACGAGGACCCTTTCCATTCTTTTTTTTCTTGTTGTTGTGATCACACATTGGTCCACCAGTGATGCAAAGCCTCTCCTTCCCTTTGACATATCTGCCTGGTTGCTTCCTCAATTGCACAGCAGGAGCCTCCTCCACCTCGATCTCCTCATCCACCAACTCCTCGTCCTCCTCGTCCTCATCGTCCTCATCTCCCACAGGCGCGGTACGCATAGATGACAAAGTATCATGTGATATGAAGGGTTCAAACCCCCCAGGTGGCGTATTAAATGTTGATCCACCTACATATAGGGAATGGGCGTAGTTAAACTAAGGATATGAAAAGTACTTAATATGAAAGATTAGGGGAGTTATGTTTTTTACCTGATCCACCTGCATGTGATTGAAAGGGTTGAAAAACCTGTCCTGGCGTAGCAAATCCTAATCCACCTGTGCATATTAAGTGCAACTAATGAAGCTAAGTACATGACAAGTACATAATGGCAAAACTGGAGGGTGTTATGTTCATTACCTGATCCACCTGCATATGTGAAAGATGACTGTTCTGCGGTGGAGATGTGATGCTGCGAGCCCAAAACACTGGTAGCTCCAAAACTAGCAAATCCATATCCTGGGAAACTCTGAGAAGTGTGAGATCCCTGATAAGTAGGTGTACCAGTGAATGCAGGTCGATGAGAACTCTCATACACCTGCGTAGCCGTGAATGGATCTCCATGAGAACTCAGAGACACCTGGGGACCATCCCATCCAGGACCTAAATAAACATCTCCTGGCGCCTCAACTGTTTCGGTATTCTAAGTCCATTCAAGCGACATTGTTCAATACAACAAGAAATACATTGAATACGCCGCTCCCACTCCCTCTGCATCGTTGTTATTGCCTGACTTGAGTAACGATGATTAGGGTTCATTGAGTATGCAAAATCATCGTCACATAGCCATTTTCTACCCATGGCTCTGAAAATTTCACCACTACTATAACCATTTGCCATTTTTCAAGGATGAGGAGAATGGGCATAGGATATTTATAGTGAGAATTCAAATTCTTAATAGTTACATAAAATAATTTAGATCACGAGACCATTTTCCTATGTATTCACGGGTTCATGCTATGCCAAAATGAATTCAGAACTGCATACATACTGTCATTACTTTTTCCTGTATTTTCAACTGTCATTTTTACAAAACTTGAATATTGTGTCTTCATGTCACTTTCAGACCAATATTTACTTTTTTTGGGTTTTTGCATTTTCAGGATCTCATGTTCGGCTAATAAAAAATCATAACTTATCCAATTTTTTAAACTCAATTTTTAACTTTTAACAAACTTCGACTATTCTACTGTAATATGCCAAAATAAAAAAACAAATTTTTTATTTTATTAATTCAGTTTTTTAAACTTGAAAATTGATGTTTCAACCTTGAAAATGGAGTGAATCAAGCAATTATACAAAAATGGATAAACAAGGGTCGCCACGGGCTGTGGCGCACCCCAGCTAGGGTCGCCACGGGCTGTGGCGCCCTGTACCAGTTTTGCAAAACTCAACCCAGCTGTACCATTTCCGCAATTCTGGTATGTAAACGTACCAGAAATGCGAGGGAGCCGCTGAATTAGGTAGTTCGAATTCGATTTGAATTTTGAACTACAACTCAGATTGAATGAGTGAGCTAGTTTGGTGAACGGGGGAACAAGAAAGATGGATACTACCATTCATGAAACAAGAAATAAACAGATGAAAAAGTTGGGAGAGATGGGCTACCTATGCTTTATTTATGTTGACAGTGGTGCATTATGCATCCATGAAAGTTTTCGAAAGAAGTTCAGAATTTGGAGGGGTGGCTATTTCAGAGAGATAATGTCATTTTATTAAAGGAGATTAATTCAGGAGACGAATTTGGTTAGGGTAAATTTGTTGGCCTACCCAATCAAAATGAATAACTCTTGAGTTTTAAGAACGTAGGAAAGCAAATAAAACGTGAGTAAAATAATTTTATTTTCATTTCTATTTATGTTTTTGAATTTTTAATAGAGACGAATGAAAATTGTGAAAACGAATAATAATTTAACATATTTTCATTCCAGACAGGGGCGAATGCAAGCATGGCAGGTGGGGCTTGGTTTTATAAAAAATATCACCGCTAGTTCTATGTATACATGTCTATATAGATTCTCGTATGATGAATATTTGTAGGTTCAGTTATAGAAAATACGTAGACTATGGGTCTTACATGTTGGTGGAGCCGTTTATAAAAGAAATGGGTCTTACGTATATAGTTGGGTTGCTAGCCTAATAGATGATAAATTTATATTTCATAAAATTTTGATATTTTCTCATCTTAATATTGTTGGTACAACATTTATTGTCAATAGTAATAATTTGAATTTATAATTTAATAATAAATATAAATTATTTTTATAATATTTATTTATTTAATTTTATTTAAATTGCGTAGAATTTTTTTTGCCCCCGCTCGCAGTCAAGGCCGGAACCGCCACTGATTCCAGATTCATTGCTCCAAAGTTGAAATAACTTTATTTCCCTTTCGCTTACTTTCCTTAATTTTTAAAATCCTAGAAAAAGCTCTAAGTAACAATGTTTAGTCTATGATGATTAAGGCCATGTTTAGCCAAAAGTTTAAACTCTAACCACAGGAGTATTTTTCTTCGAATGTAAGCTGACCATCAATGGAATGAGCACTTTTATTAGCATGGTCAATGTCATAAAATAAGAAAACGACAAATAATTTTGATCGAGATCTCGAATTATCATTAGTGGCATTGAAAAGTAGTTTAAGCTTTTGCTTAACGATTATTTTTCGCTTACTGTTGTAAGGAGAATTTCGTACAACAATGTGTTGGAGGTTTTATGAAAAGTTGTGGCTGGACTTGTATAATGACTCCTCAGAAATTGAATAGAGAATGTGTTTTTTCTCTTACTCTTTGCCGAGTGTCAATTGTGTATCATACAAGGTGCCTACGTACCCCTTTATATAGGGATCAAGCCTCACGTAGTTCTTGGAAAACAAGTTATTTGGACAAGCCCATAAAATAGTCAAGATTTATGTTCACATAAACTGCTCAAGGATTATCAATCCACCTCAAGTTCCCATAAATAGTTCAAGGATTATCAATCCTCTTCAAGTTCCCATAAATAGTCTGGTCTTCACACGTTTTCCTACAATCTCGCGGCATCTCCGCATTTATTCCCATGATTGTAGGGTTGTCCCGTGTCAACCAAGAAACATTCCATCAATAGGAATTTCCATATTCTGGGCTTCACCCACGATGCGAGCTGGCCAGGCTCGCATCGAACAAATCATGTGAAAATTATCCTTTCGTAGTTTAAGTGGTGCGAGCTCACCTATGTTCAATTATTCTTATTTCTGACAAGTACCACGAGCCCATTACTTCATAATGGTGAGGGCCCATAAGTTTATGGCGAGGGTTCATAAATAAAGACGCGAGCCCACCAAAGTGAACTCATAAGGAAGAGAGCCCAACATTCATTTTAGCGAAGCGAGCCCGATTATGATGCGAGCCCTCATTAAGGTGGGGACTTATAAGGACATGTGCTCATCATTTGTTAACGAAGCGAGCCCACCATACTTAGAAGGATTTTGGGCTCAACATAGCTCACGGTGCGAGCCCTAATTTCAGCTCACATCAATCCTTCCAAAATATAATTCTAGGCCCAAATCACTTAGGGACCTGTCTAGGGCCCATTACCGAAAATTCAGTATAACAACTACCCCCCAAAATTCCTTAGTAATTTTAGATAAGGAATTTTCACTTGCTTCCAATACAACGATGCGAGCCCAATTCCCAGCTCGCATAGTATCCAGTTCGCTAACTACTGTTAGACGCGTGTTCACCCAATCGTTTGACATCTGTTCATAAAAAGACGTGCCATCCATTCATATTCTGACACGTGTCCTTGTATTCTCTCTCCTATTCTCTATAAATACCTCAGAATTTCCTTTCATAAATTCATTCTATCATAAACAGTAACAAAACTCTGCCGAATTTTGCTCAAGGATCAAACACGGCGAGAATTATTATAACTTCCCGGCGTTCGTCCGCAACTTCATCAAGTTCTTCAAGTTCATCCTCTAATCCTTCCCAAAGTAAGCTTTTCAATCTCAAAAACCTTCTTTCATATGTACTTTTATGTTTCTACAACACATGTTTGTTCGAACTTAAAGAGTTGCGAATTGAGTTCCCTCATCGAGGCGAACTCACACCACGGTTCGAGCTGAACCTGGATCTAATACGAGAACGAGACCAGTGTTCGCATCGAACAGTAGTGTCAAATTGTTCATGCGAGGCGAGGACACTTAGAATTCTTTACTACCTTCTTTTTCCTTTTATTTTTAGGGGCACACACTAATTTTCACCATCTTTTCCAGATGTCGAGTGCGAACCCATCTCCCTCTGCTGGTTCGCCCAATAACACCCCGAGCCCGGCTCGTTCTTCTGCCACTCCATCTCCCTTGAATCAGTATCCTCCTGAGCTTAGGGGTTCCAAGGAGTTCCAGCGTGAATTGACATCTATTTCGGGTCGTTTAAGTCAGCCTATCTCTCCCAACTCAGCTATTACCCCAGAAGGAGCGGTCAACATCGCAAGGGTAGAGAGTGCGATGCGAGCTAGTGGTTCCAGCTCGTTGGGACTTCAACTCGATCCCAACTCCACTCCAAAAAATTACACTAGAGAGAAAAATCTATATTCATGGAGAAACAAGAAAACGGGACCAAGTGTCCCCAGCTCGTTTGATCTTGATGATCTTTTCAATCGTCCATTACCACCTATGAGCGAAGAGGAGGCTAATGCTCGTATAAATCAACTGCTTCAAGAAAGAAAGGCAAAGCTTCGCCTCGCCTCCCGTGAGGACACCTCTACAAGGTCAAGAGAAGATTAACGTTGATAACCTTCTAAGGATCCCCGTCTCAGAATGAAACATTAGAAAGTTGATTACAACTGCTAACCTCATCGAGTACGGTTTCTTAAAAGAGGGAACCAGATTAACTTCTAGCAAGAAATCTAGGAGAAAAAGAAAAGGTAGGTTTTATTCGATACGAGCCTTCAGCTCGCATCGTTACTTTACTTTGGCACCTTTATTCTTGTACTTTCATTTAGCATGTGTATTGACTAACCCTTTTGTCTTCGTTTTATTTCAGAAATAGTGATCTCTCCTCCTCCCTTTCTAGACGAGCAAGAGGTTCAGGCTCGCACCGTTCCTTCTGCCAGCCAAACTGGCTCGCAAGCTGTGGGCTCGAATAAAGTTAAATCAAAAGAGATCCCTCCTCGATCTAAGACTACCCTCACTAAGTTCTTGGCCACTGGGGGGGACTCTTCGCTGAAAAGGAAATCCAAGCATTCCAAGGACTCCGCTCCTGAACTTGATGTTGCGAAGCGGGCCCGTAAGGATGTCCCCCCAAATCCTCAAGGAAACGTTGTGGCCAGTACTTTGGTTCGACTTGGAGCCCCACACGTTTCTGAGAGTGACTTAAGGGCATGGACCTCAAGCTCGTTTGAGGCAAATAATGATGCCCTCACCAAGGCCACAGCTGAGGTGTTCATAAGGCAAATCAACAGACACAGGGAGCTTCGCTCTATGGGTCAGGCTTCTGCCCGTCTAGATAAGGACAACAGAATCCTGAAGAGCAAGCTAGACGAGGCGAGGAAGGCTAATGTGGCACTGGTTGAGGAGTCGAAGCAAAGAATCCTCGATGCGACCACAAGTCTTGAGAAGGATCTTCGCGAATCCAAAGCACTTGTGGAAAAGATGAAGGGGGAACATTTCATGGTTCTGGCTGAGGCCACCTCTCAAAATGATCTTCTAAAATCCCAAGTTGCCGAGCTCGAGTCAAAGTTGGCTGCCCAAGGTGCTGAGTTCGAGGCCAAAGTCTTAATGTTAGAAGCGAGCCGGGCTGAAGAGGTCAGGGACGCAAAGGCCCTGGGATCCAAGAACTTTATGAAGGGCTTCATGGCGAAGGTCCCTGAGTTCGATTGGAGCCCTTTAGGTGCTGCTACTGTCAACTATGCCGAGAAGCTTCACAAGGAAATGGAGGAGGAGACTGCAGAGAGGGCTCGCATCGCAGATGAGTCTCAGCCCGAACTGGAATCTCAGCCTATCCATGAGGAGATTCCTCAAACTTAAGTTTTATTTCAATTATTTTCTTTTGGGGATGCGGGCACCCCGTTTGCCTTGCAATCTGTAAACATTGAATGGTCTTCGAACTAGTAGCACTTGCAACTTTCTTCTTTTATCAAGTTTTTTGTACTCGCCCATAATTTTGAATATTTTTTTGTTTTATGTCTTTACATAATAATTGTTTTGAATGCACAACTTCCATCAGGTTCACCTCGCATGGGATTATTATACCCCTAGTTCCTCTTTACAAGGTTCCTCTTCGCACAGAGTTTCAACTCACACAGAGTTCCAACTCGCACAAAGTTCCACCTCGCACAAAGTTCCACCTCGCACAAAGTTCCACCTCGCACAAAGTTTGAGTAAAAACTAATTTTGTTTTCCAACTTTCCTGAGCTCGTTTCTAGAGAGGGCTCGCCTCGCACAAGTTCTTTTTTCATAATTGATGGGCCGAGGCCCAATCTAATATACTTCTGAAAACATAAATGCTAAATAATAAAAAGAAAGTAAAATTTACTTAATGCATGGCAACACATAATAAGTCTTAACTTTATTTATGTAATAAAACTCCAACATTCTTAGATAATAGGATATAACAGACTTAGACTTATTACATCGTATGCCAAGGGGAGGTGCCTATATGACACTACCCCCCGAGACTTAGGATAAATATCAATGCATGCTAAGTCTTAAATAGATAGAAACTACTGATAATATCTCCTCAAGTGCTCGGCATTCCAAGCCCTTGGTATAAGCTTGCCCCGTATATCATTGAGATGATAGGTTCCTTCCCATAAGACTGATTTAATCTGGTATGGGCCTTCCCAATTTGCACCAAACACCCCATGATTAACCACCTTAGTGTTAGGCATGACTCGACGGAGAACCAAGTCCCCTACCCGGAAAGGTCGGGCTCTCACCTTGCGGTTATAATGCCTGGCAGTTCTCTGGTGATATGCCAGCAGCCTTGCTTTGGAGTCAACCCGTATTTCTTCAATAATGTCCAAGTAAAGACGATGATTCTTCTCACTATTCTCTGGGTCATAATGAGCTCTCCTAAAAGATCCAGCTCCCACCTCTACCGGGACCATAGCCTCACATCCATACACCAAGGAGAAAGGGGTCTCACCCGTTGTGGTTCGGGGAGTGGTATTGTAAGACCATAAGACTTGTGGAAGTTCCTCCGGCCAATTTCCCTTTGCATCCTCTAGCTTTGCCTTTAGTGTGTGCTTGAGAATTTTGTTGATTGCCTCAGTCTGACCATTTGTCTGTGGATGGCTCACTGCACTGAAACTCTTCAGAATCCCCAGCCGATCACAAAATTCTCTCATTTCCTTTGTTAGGCCGAATACAGTATAATCAAATATATATGAGAATAACAATAATCAATAACACTGTTTATGAATCAAAAAACTGTAATTGTATTAACAGCTTCTCTCTTTGTGATGTTAATGAATCACAAAGAGCTACTAGGTTACAAGAATAATATTTCAATAATCGCATCCCTTCTAGGGATAACCTATCTGTGTTTATATAATACACAGTTACAATCAATCTCTAATTGATACTCCTACAAATTAGCTATACAATTGTAATCAATTAGAATTGCTTCAGTCTTCTGTCCAGTCTCCTTAGCTGTATCAATATATTCTGCTTCTTTCCATCTTCAGAATATATTGCTTCTAGAATCTTCATGATATGCACCGACAGCTAAGTCAACTTTCACCCTGTCAGACTTTAACAAACTCTGACCGGCTTCCATGTAAACTCTGATAAGTACTTCAGACTAAACTCTGAACAGTACCTGTTACTTAAACACTGATTAAACAAACATCAGTAATTATATCTAACAATCTCCCCCAACTTGTGCATAATAAAAATGTACACGTTAAACAGATAATTGATGATGTCAAAACATATAACAAATGCAGTGTTTAATCATAACAGAGTTTAATTTTAACTTAGAACAGAAAACTTTAAAAACTTACAGTCAGACTTCATTTGATTTCTTGAATATCAGGCATTGTCCTGATATAGTCTGTAAGCAATCTTCTTTCAGCTCTCTCTAGCTCAGCAATCATAATCTCTTTCAGCTCCTTCAATTCTGGATCACTTTCACCAGTTTGATATATGGCAGCCCTCAGAGAATATATGTTGTTTCTTCTCATATCATTGCCCAGCCTTATTATAAAGGCTTTGTCAGATTCCAAATTGAATTCCAACACCTTTATTCCAAGAGCTGTAGAAAGCTTTGCACTATCTCTTCTCATCTCAACAAGATTTCCATGAGCATCTTTGTACTTAGGAATATAAGCACTTGTAATTTTAGCACCACTGAGAACCTTTGCTCTCATCATCCTTACTCTCAAAACTTCAGCAGCATTTTGAGTCCTTTGATTTCTGACTTTGAGTAGATATAAGACATATTCTAACTCTTTAGCCATTTTCAAATGAATATCATTTTCACCTATTCTGTATACTCTGCCATCAGCCATGAAGTATAACAGAAAGTCCTTCCTAAGTCCCTTATGATAAATTAACTGAACAGACTCTAGCTTGTCAAGGCTTTCTTGAGTAACCCCAACACCAGGTTCTGCCAGTGATGTTTGATCCATTGGACTGTTATTTATCCTCTTCTCTCTGTGTGAACCTAAACCAGACTTGTCATAAGATTGTTTTCCATGTACTGTCCTGGTTTGAGAAAAATCCACAGGTTCTAATGTCAGAGTTTCAGAAAGTACAGGTCTTAAGAAACCTTTGAGTTGAGTTTGTACAACTTGAGCCTTGTCAGAGGTTGTCACAATTTTAGTAGCAATATCAACATGAGTAACGTCAGAGGTTGATTTGTTTATCCTTGATTCAACTTGAGCAATGTCAGAGGTTGAATAAATCTTCTTTGGTAACTGTTCTTCTTCTACCAGTTTACCTTTTCCTTTGTCATTTCTTGCAATAGTAGGTCTCCTTGAGTATTGCAAACTTTGATCAGAGTTTACATTATCTTTAATAGATATTCCTATCTCTTTTCTCCTTGGAGCTTTACCTTTCTTTGTATAAGTACCAGCTTCCATTTTCTTCTGGTGCTCTTCATTTATCATTCTTAATTCAGCATCATAATCCTCAACTGTTACCTCACCACTATGCTCTTCTAAAAACATTTTAGTAGCAATTTCCTCATCTGTGGTAGGCTTATCAGAGATTATCAAACTTTTGAGTTTTGAACCACTGGCAGAGTTTGCATTTCCCTTACCAGAGTTTGATCTTCTATCAGAGTTTGATCTAGGTGGTCTTCTATCAGAATTTAATCTTAAACTCTTTCCATCTCCCTTGCTTCCACCATCATTACCATCATCCCTCCGTCTCAGAGTTTGAATGTCTTTGCATTTGTCACTTGGTACACTCTCCCCCTTTTTGACATCATCAGAAAGTAGTACTGATGTCAGCAACTCAATTGCAGTAGAAATTGAAGTCAGTTGGGCAGACATAGCAGTCTGGTTGTCCTCAACTTTCCCAAGCCTCTTCTGAATTTCATCAGAGTCCTTAGCTTGCTTCTTGAACATAGAATTGTAGTAAGCTCTATCATTCTTCAGAGTAAGATCTCTCATACCAACTTCATTCCTCAAAGCAGTGACTTCCTTATGAGACTCATCAAATCTGTTGTAAAGAGATTTAATTTGAATCACAGTAGCCTTTAGACTTGTAAGAACATCAGAATTGGAAATCTGCTTCACAGAATCATTAAGAAAATCAGCAGCCCTCTGTGCAGAAAAGATACAATCTGCAGCAGCCCATCTATTGTAGTACATATCCTGATAATGCTCAGCCGTAGCTCGATTGACCTCTCTTTGCTCATCAGAGTTTGCTCGACTATCAGATAACTCCTCTTGTGAATGAGCAGGACTATCTTCAACATTGTCATCCTGTGCTGTATTCTCTGCAGGAACATTCTCAGCCATTCTTTCTGGATTATCAGATTGTGCATTAGTATCAAACTCTGCTTCTTTTTGAACAATATCAATAACAGATTGTTGCAAAGCTTCAAGAAAAATAAGATCCTCAGAGTTTAGCTTATCAGCAGCCTCTTGTACATTCTCTGCAACAGCTTCATCAGGAATTGACTCTGTAGCAACTTCTAACCTCTGATCAACTTCCTCACCTTGTTCAGAATGTGCATTATGTACTGAAAGAACTTCTGTGTGAGAATCCACAGAGTCTTCAATCACTAAGGTGGCTTGATCAGCTGCCACATCCTCAGTATCACAAATAATGATACTAGGATGTGCTTCCAAATCTTCATCAACAAAGAAATCCATTTTCTCAAAAACTCTGCTGTCAGAATGATCAGCAGCTTCCTCAACTACATCATCAGCCTTTGATGTAGGAGCTTCTATATCAGCACTTACCATTTCAGGCATAGGTGCTGCTTCAGCATTTACATTGGATGCACCAAAGAGTTGTGCAGCCACCAGTCTTCTCTTCCTTTGATGAAGAGTTTCATCATCAGTTTCACTCTTTTCATCAGCATCATCAGACTTTGCCCTGTTGGCCCTTCTTTTCTTTAACTTTTTCTTCTGAGGCATATCATCAGTGTTTGATACCCCAGCTTCAGCGGTTGATGGATTCACCCTAGCAGATTTAACAGCTCTCAACTTAGTCTTCTTTGACCTCTGTGATTGAGACACAGAAGGTCCAGCTTCAGCATTTGATGGTGATTGTTGTTGTTGTGAATTGATCAGGAATTGTTGCACAGACTCAGGCAACATCAAAACACCAACATCTCCTTTCTTGTTATCTTTATTGGTTAGATAAGAGAATATGCGTTTATGTAATTTAAAACAGGGAATCACATCATTCTCAGCTATCTCTACTTCAGAAACACATTCAGAGAATATCAATTGACAAAATCTTGCAAAATAGACTACACCTCTATTTTCAGTCATTTTTTTCACCTATATTATTTAGAACTAGCCTAGCAACATCAAAATTACCTCCATAAAGAAGAGAATACCCGATTTGCAGACTATCAGTGGGAATTGCATCCCAATTCGTGCACTTCTTCCCGAACGCCCTTGTTATGCAGTCGAAAAAGAAACTCCATTCCTTTCTCAAGAGCGGTCGCTTCAACTGACCAAGCTTTGTCAGTGGTCCAAAGTAGCCAATTTCTCTCATCATTCTAACCAACTCAGAATCGCCAACAGAGATTGTGAAAGCATTGAAATCCTCAAGACCCAAAGCATCACGAACAGTAGTTGGAGTAACTACAAACTCTTCTTCTTGAAATTCAAAAATTATGGACGGAGACCCAGACTCTCCTCCATTATCATAAGTGCCTGTCTGCCAAAGAGTCCTTATTTGAGATGCAGACAGCTTCAACGGTGCGGTGAGAGCAGTACCAACATCAGAGTTTGACAAGAAATCCTGAATCAAATGAAACGCCTCCGGTGCGTTCTCATTTGCCAAAGGAGCAGCATAGTTGTTTGGTACAAATTCTAACCCAGAAGCAGTAAACATTGTTGTAGCCATTAGAGATGTTTAGAAGAAAGCAAGAAATAAGACAGAGAAAAGTGTAGAATGTATGCAGTGAAAGTGTTTGAGACAGTGTTTGTGAGTAAAGAAAATGAAGTGTGTAAAAGAATGAACCGTTTATGTGTAGTAAGTTTAAATAATGACTGTGAAAATTAAAACTGAATCGTTTTAATCATTACTACACACAGCATGCATCTTTGAAAAATGTGTGAGTGAGACAGATGTCAAACATGTATACGCTGACAGCTGTATGTAACAACTTCCAATACACACGCGCAGTAAAAATAGCCATAATTACCGCTTTTTTTTACACTTTTCAAAACACTCAACCTCTCTCTCCTCTGTTTAATACAAATATGAACCGTTTGTACTCATACTCTTTCGAATTTCTAAACAAATGTCTAATCTCAAAATTATAAAATGTCTGAAACAAAGAAATCATTTTAACCATCAGAGATTAAAACAAAATTACCTCGGCGTATTTCTCACAATACATCAGTGTTTACCATTTGTCCTTCTTTGTCAATAAACTCTTTTCTCAAACTGTACAGGTGTGAATAATTGTGTGTGCTATAGCAGAGTTTACCGAAATCAATATTTAGATCATCTCAAAGTGCATAAAATCCACAAACCTAAGCAGTAAAAACTGGTTGCCTAAACTCTCATGTAAAACATAAAATCTGATTTTTATATCTAAACTCTGTATTTTGATATCCTTTCATTTGGATATATCTTTTATTCTTCACCCCCTTTATATATGTATTTTTTTTTTTTTTAATTTTTCCAGTAATCAGTGGTTGACACTAGTCACCAAAAATCAAAGATTTTAGCCCTTATTTCATACAATAAGTTCCTGGATCTTCCTAGGCACAACATGATCTCAAAGGAAATTGTGCTCTTTTTGGCATCTTTTAATTTGAGGGTGAATTATTTATAATTAATAATCAGAGTTTAGACTTTTCATCAGTTAATGCAATTAATTTATGAGAGAAAATGCAAACAGCTAATACAGACTCAGTGTATAGGATCAATAAACTAAGAGATGCTATAAATACAGAGACAGTATCATGTTGTGTTAACTTACTGCATATATTTGAGATCAGAATCTATACAACTCTTAAGGATTCATAATTACTTACTGATAATTATGTTTCATACAAATTTCTTCATTGGTCAATATGTTTCAGACAAAATTACAATCAGAGTTTAGCATTAGACTGTAACTATTAGAGTATGACCAACACTTTATGACTAACAGAGTTGAGCATCAGAGTTTACTTTCAGAGTTTATGACACTGGTACTCATAACAGTTAATACATGCAAGGAATCATGAGCATAAAAATCAAACATGTATAGTTTTTGAGTCTAACCCGTATCTCTAGTCAAAACCAGAGATCATTCCAAGTTCATTTACTAATCTTGTAAAAGTAGCTTCACTCAAAGGTTTGGTGAAGATATCTGCAAGTTGTTGGTCTGTAGACACAAAATGAAGCTCAATGTTTCCTTCCTCCACATGTTCCCTGATAAAATGATACCTTATGCTGATGTGCTTGGTCATGGAATGTTGTACTGGGTTACCTGTCATAGCAATAGCACTTTGGTTATCACAGTAAATAGGTATTTTAGAGTACCTTAACCCATAATCCAGCAACTGATTCTTCATCCACAGAATCTGTGCACAACAGCTACCAGCAGCTATATACTCTGCTTCTGCAGTGGATGTGGAAATTGATTTCTGTTTCTTGCTATACCAAGAAACCAATCTATCACCTAAGAATTGACAGCTTCCACTTGTACTTTTCCTGTCTATCTTACAGCCTGCAAAATCTACATCAGAGTAACCAATTAGCTTAAACTCTGATTCTCTAGGATACCACAAACCCAAGGTTATGGTTCCTTTGAGATATTTGAAAATCCTTTTTACAGCTGTTAGATGAGGCTCTCTGGGATCTGCTTGAAATCTTGCACAAAGACATGTGGCATACATGATATCAGGTCTACTTGCTGTGAGATACAGAAGAGACCCTATCATGCCTCTATAGGTTGTCATATCCACTGTAGCACCTATGTCTTTGTCTAGCTTTGTTGTAGTAGCCATGGGAGTTGAAGCAGATGAACTATCAAGCATACCAAATTTCTTTAGAAGATTTCTGGTATACTTTGCTTGATTGATAAAAATTCCATCATCTGTTTGCTTGACCTGTAAGCCTAGAAAATAACTAAGCTCTCCCATCATGCTCATTTGGTACCTGGACTGCATAAGCTTTGCAACTTCTTACAAAGTTTGTCATTAGTAGATCCAAAAATAATATCATCTACATAAATTTGAACTAAAAGCAAATCATCACCAGAATTAAAATAAAACAAAGTTTTATCAATTGTACCTCTTGTGAACCCACTTTCTAAAAGAAATTGAGCAAGAGTTTCATACCATGCTCTTGGTGCTTGCTTTAGTCCATATAGTGCCTTGTCAAGCCTGTAGACATAATCTGGATGCTTGGAATCTACAAATCCTGGTGGTTGTTCAACAAACACTTCTTCTTCAAGCTTCCCATTGAGAAAAGCACTTTTCACATCCATCTGAAAGACTTTAAATTTCTTGTGTGCAGCATAGGCCAGAAAAATTCTTATGGCCTCCAATCTTGCAACTGGAGCAAAGGTTTCATCATAGTCAATTCCTTCCTGTTGTGAATAACCTTTAGCCACAAGTCTAGCCTTGTTTCTTGTAATCACACCTTCACTGTCAGTCTTGTTTATGAAAACCCACTTTGTACCTACAATTGATCTATTCTTTGGTCTAGGTACAAGTGTCCAGACTTCATTTCTTTCAAATTCATTTAACTCTTCTTGCATTGCTGTTATCCAGTTTGCATCTTGAAGAGCTTCTTCCACTTTCTTTGGTTCTGTTTGAGACAAGAAAGCATGATACAGGCATTCATTTGTAGTAGCACTTCTAGTTCTTACACTAGCATCAGGATCTCCAATTATAAGATCAGGTGTATGTGCCTGTGTCCACTTTCTTGCTGTTGGTAAGTGGTTTCTTGCATCATTATTGAATCCTCCCCCTTGATCCATGCTCTCCTGATTCATATGTTGACTTTCTGCAGCATCTGAGGCTCTCCCTGAATTGGATGGCTCAGAGTTTAAACTGTCAGAGTTTGAATCAGTTTCCTCAACTGACTCACTTGATGTGTCTTGTTGAGCTTCTTCACGCTCCCCCTCAATTGGTTCTCTATTTTGTTCAATTTGAGAATTTCCAGTTTCTCCAGTATTTACCAGTAGAGGTTCAGAGTATGCTTCGTCAGAGTTTGTCAGAACCGCTTCATCAGAGTTTGTCGGTACTGCTTTATCAGGGTTTACATCATCAGAAAATAAACCTTCATTTTCAAAGCGCAGTTGATCATATTCATCTAAGTCATCAAGTCCAGTTATTTTCTTGTCATCAAATGACACATGTATAGACTCCATGATCACCTTTGTTCTCAGATTGTATACTCTGAACGCTTTTGTTGACAATGGATAGCCAACAAAAATTCCTTCATCAGCTTTTAACTCGAACTTGGTCAACTGTTCAGGATGAGTTTTCAACACAAAGCATTTGCATCCAAATATATGAAAATATTTCAAATTTGGCTTCTTATTTTTCACCATCTCATATGGTGTTTTCCCATGCTTGTTGATCAGTGTAGCATTTTGAGTAAAACAAGCAGTTTGAACAGCTTCTGCCCAGAAATAGGTTGGTAACTTTGCTTCATCAAGCATTGTTCTGGCAGCTTCAATTAAAGTTCTGTTCTTTCTTTCAACTACACCATTTTGCTGTGGAGTTCCAGGTGCAGAAAATTCTTGTTTCACTCCTCTTTCCTTGCAGAAAGCTTCCATAATTGAGTTTCTGAATTCAGTTCCATTATCACTCCTTATAATTTTGACTTTGTACTGTGATCCTTTGTCCAGTTGATTTACATGATCCAACAGAGTTTGAGCAGTTTCATCCTTCTTTGATAAGAAATACACCCATGTATATCTAGTATATTCATCAACAATTACTAGAGCATATTTCTTTCTGCCCATAGACATCACATTCACTGGTCCAAAGAGATCAACATGTAGAAGATGATAAGGTTCCACTACTGAAGATTCAGATTTGCTCTTGAAAGATGACTTCCTTTGCTTAGCCTTTTGACAAGAATCACATAGGCCATCTAGACTGAGTATTGATTTTGGAAGTCCCCTTACAAGATCCTTTCTTATTAGCTCATTGATGTTGTTCAAATTGAGATGAGAGAGCTTCTTATGCCAATTCCAACTCTCTTCATTTGACATTCTTGCAGTCAGACACACTATTTTTCCATCAGAGTTTGTTACCAAACTTGCTTCATAAATGTTGTTGCGCCTGTGTCCAACTAGAACAACTTTTCCAGTAGATTTACTGATAACTTCACAGTGTTCAGTATGAAAATCTACATGGTTTCCTCTGTCACAGATTTGACTCACAGATAGCAGATTATGCTTGAGTCCTGAGACTAGAGCTACATTTGTGATGATGACACTTCCAAGATTGATATTGCCATATCCCATAGTACATCATATGTTGCCATCTCCATAGGAAACCTTTGGGCCAGCCTTCTCCTCAAAATCTGATAGCAGGGCTTTATTTCCAGTCATGTGTCCTGAGCATCCACTGTCCAAGATAAGGGTGCTCTCTTTTATGCCCTGTAATCACAAACAAACACTAAGTGTTAGTTTTAAGGACCCAGACTTGCTTGGATCCTTTGTCTTTCTTAACAGTGTTAGCTTTTGCAGCGGAATCACTATCAACAGAGTTTAAACTAACATTGTCAGACTTTACACTTGCGGAACAGTCTTTTGTTCTTGACCATCAACAACAGGAGACAATTTAGTCGACATATGAGGACCATCATAGATTCTGTCAAGATATTCTGGATCTGTAGCCTCCAGAAACATGGTCATCTTCACCTTCCAAATTGGATACTCCACTGGCCTGAGAATTGGAACCCTGATTGTTTCATACCGACTCACAGAATTAGGTTTAACCTGTTCAACCTTGGAAGGAGCTTGATTTTCTTCAGACATGATTATTACTGTGTTTGAATCGAAAAACTGTATATATTAAACAGCCTTGGCTCTGATACCAATTGTTAGGCCGAATACAGTATAATCAAATATATATGAGAATAACAATAATCAATAACACTGTTTATGAATCAAAAAACTGTAATTGTATTAACAGCTTCTCTCTTTGTGATGTTAATGAATCACAAAGAGCTACTAGGTTACAAGAATAATATTTCAATAATCGCATCCCTTCTAGGGATAACCTATCTGTGTTTATATAATACACAGTTACAATCAATCTCTAATTGATACTCCTACAAATTAGCTATACAATTGTAATCAATTAGAATTGCTTCAGTCTTCTGTCCAGTCTCCTTAGCTGTATCAATATATTCTGCTTCTTTCCATCTTCAGAATATATTGCTTCTAGAATCTTCATGATATGCACCGACAGCTAAGTCAACTTTCACCCTGTCAGACTTTAACAAACTCTGACCGGCTTCCATGTAAACTCTGATAAGTACTTCAGACTAAACTCTGAACAGTACCTGTTACTTAAACACTGATTAAACAAACATCAGTAATTATATCTAACATCCTTACTGTCAAACTGTTTACCATTGTCTGAGATCAACTTGTAGGGTATTCCAAATCGACAAACAATAGCCCGATACACAAAGTCAATGAGCTTCTTTGCGGTTATTGTGGCTAAGGGCTCAGCCTCTGCCCACTTAGTGAAATAATCCACCGCAACCACAGCATACTTCACACTACCTTTAGCCTTAGGCAGTTCTCCAATCAAATCTATCCCCCACATGGCAAAGGGCTAAGGGCTCATGAGTGCGGTCAATGGTGCCACCAGGCTGTTGTGAAAATTTGCATACCTTTGGCACTTGTCACAAGCTCTAGCAAACTCGAAAGCATCTTTTTTGAGAGTTGGCCAGTAATATCCTTGACGAAGTATCTTTTGTGCCAATGAGCTACCCCCCGAGTGATTTCCACAAATACCTTCATGGACTTCCCTTAGTATATAGTTGCACTCTTCTCCATCAACACACTTGAGTAGGGGCACATTGAAGCCTATCCTATATAAGCCTCCATCATATATTGCATACCTGGCAGCCATATATCGCACCCGTCATGCTTCATTCTTATCACCTGGTAAAGCCCCATTTTTTATGTAAGCCAAGAGTGGAGTCATCCATGTTGCCCCATCTTCCACCACCATAAGCTCTACCTCTGGCACGCTAGGCCTCCTCTGTATTTCCAAGGGTGTTGACCCTAACAGAGTGGTCTCACGACGTGAACCGAACTTTGCAAGTTCGTTTGTCGTCTCGTTCTGGCCCCGAGGGATGAGCTCCAATTTCACCTCATTAAATAACTTGATCAACCTTTCCGCACAACGCAAATACAGCTCCGTTCTAGGACCCCATGCTTGATACCCCCATTTATCTGGTATACCACGATCATGGAATCACTAAAAGCGTTAAGGTTTTCCACCTTTAGTTCCAATGCCAACTTGAATCCGTTGATCAAGGCCTCATACTCATCATCATTGTTTGTTGCATAGAAAGTGAAGTGAACAGCCCTCTTCACCTTACATCCTTCTGGGCTTACTAACTCAAACCCGGCTCCAACTCCATCTCCATTGGACGCCCCATCCACATACAAGCTCCACCATGGGGCACTATTCTGATTCTCCTCTGCTGGTATTTCTGAAAAAATTTGCAACGCCCTAGAGTCCTCTTCTGTTTATGGTGAGAACTCTAACATAAAGTCTGCTAGGGTTTGTCCTTTAACCGCAACCCGAGGCTTATATTCCACATCGAACTATCCCAGCTCTACAGCCCACTTCAACATTCTTCCTGAAGTTTCTGGTTTATGCAACACTTGTCTAAGTGGATAAGCTGTCCTCACCTCAACTTTATGAGCCTGAAAATAAGGACGGAGCTTCCGTGAAGCGAGGATCAGAGCATACACCAGTTTTTCCATGTTCAAGTATCGAGTTTCTGCGCCCACCAGCCTTTTGCTCACATAATAAACCGGGAGCTGAACTCCGCCTTCCTCTCGAATTAGCACCGCACTTACCGCATACTCCGACACGGCCAAATAAAGCACCAATACCTCCCCTTGCTGCGGGTTAGACAATAGAGGTGGTGTACTCAAATGTCTCTTGATATTTTGAAAGGCATCTTCACATTCCTCTGTCCATTGAAAATTCTTGCCCACCTTCTTAATGGCTTTAAAGAACTCTTGGCACTTGTCAGAAGATTTTGAGACAAATCTGGTCAACGCCGCAATTCTCCCTGTGTGACTCTGCACATCCCTCACCCTGCGAGGTGATCTTATCTCCATTAGAGCCTTGATCTTGGCAGGGTTAGCTTCAATTCCTCGATGGTTGACAATAAACCCCAGGAATTTTCCCGACTCCACCCCAAACACACATTTTTGGGGGTTGAGCTTCATTCTATAGATGCGTAAGATAGTGAACATTTTTGCCAAATGCTGGATTTGGTCCTTGGCCTCCTTTGATTTTACAAGCATGTCATCAACATACACTTCCATTGTTTTCCCGATATGATCTTTAAATATCTTATTCACCAATCTCTGATAAGTTGCTCCGGCATTGACTAAACCAAAAGGCATCCCAATATAACAGTATAGGCCTCGATCCGTGATGAACGAAGTGTGTTCTTGATCTGGCCCATACATAGGAATTTGATTATAGCCTGAGTAGGCGTCCATGAAGCTTAACAATGCATGTCCTGCAGTGGCATCTACAAGTTGATCGATACGAGGAAGTGGGAAGCTATCTTTTGGACAGGCTTTGTTCAAGTCGGTGAAGTCAACGCAGGTTCTCCATTTCCCATTTGGCTTCTTTACCAAAACAGGATTAGCCAACCAAGTCGGGTAGAATGACTCCTTGATGAGCCCGACTTCCATTAATCTGTCCACTTCTTCTCTAAGGGCCTCCGCTCTCTCTCCACTAATAGGTCTTCTCTTCTGCCTTGTTCCCTTCTTGTTGGGATCTAAGTTCAGCCTATGGCACATCACTTCTGGGTCGATCCCTATCATGTCAGCGTGAGACCATGCAAACACATCCAGGTTCTCCTTAAGGAATGAGACGAGGTTGTTTCTCATTTCGGGGCCGAGTTTTGCTCCAATCCTCAAGACTTTAGCCGAGTCGTTTGGGTCCACCAAGATAGGAATGATATCTTCGAATGTTCCAGCTCCGTCTGGTAGGGGAGGCATTCTTGGGTCCAAATCAACATCAAAGCCTCTATCCATGCTAGGTTCTCCTACTTCAGTAACACTAAGATGATCCTCATTGCTATGGACAACTCCGGTGTTTCTTGCTGGATGTTTCCTTCTGTTGTAATGGTGACCTCGCGGGAGACTCCAGTTGGCAAGTTTATCAGAATTGAGGTCTCTTTTTTCACCCACTTTCCTTTATTTAATCTGGCGGCTACCTGTTCTGGGCACTCCTCATCATCACTAGCCTCCTCCACTATGCCTACCTGTAATGTCATTATGGGTTGAGAGGGCTCCATCATTAAGGCTCCGGGCCTAGGCTCCACTTCAATTCCCAAATTTTCGAAGTAGTCTTCTGGGAGTTCCTCTATAGATATCATGTTACAGACATCCATCATGAGAGTGTCCACATACTTTCTTTTCTTCTCTTCACTATCTTCCACATGCTCTTGTTTTCTAAGGCCTACCACCTCTCACGGAACATCCAACTTCTCTGCTCCTTTCATGGCTTGGTTGTAGCATACTCTTGAGTCATATTGGCATCCCTTCACTTGTCCAACACCTGTGGGAGTTGGAAATTTCATAGTTAAGTGATAGACAGAGGTAACTACCTTCATCTCCTTAAGGATTGGTCTCCCAATGATGGCGTTATAAGCGCACGGCTGGTCCACCACAGTAAAAGTGACAATTTGTGTGGCCACGTGGGGGTTGTCTCCTAAACTGACCGGAAGCTGGATCGTTCCTCGAATTCCTACTGAAGCCCCAGTGAACCCGTAGAGCTGGTTTCCGCTTGAGACCAACTCTCTGTCTAGGAATCCAAGCCTTTTGTAAGTGTCATAGGTCAAGATATTCACAGCGCTCCCATTGTCCACCAGTACCCGATATACATTAGTAGACCCGATTTTTATCCTTACCACAAGAGCATCAACATGAGGATGGTGTACCCATTTGGCATCTTCTTCACTAAACATGATTTCATCTCTCTATTTTGTGAACAGATAAGGAGGCCTTTGCTCAAGACGATGAACATTGGTTAGGGGACGGTCCTTTGCCTCTCGAGCATATCTCTCCATGGCTTTCTTACTATCTCCTCCCACATGAGGTCCTCCAATAATAACGTGAATGCTATCAGCCCTATCAGTCCTCTCTGTGTCACCATCCTTAATTATCGGGGGTGGAGGGGGCACCTGACGGTATTCAGACTTATTTTTTCGTACTTCCTTCACGACCCATTCCGTAAGCTTTCTCTGTCGAATCAGACTCTCAATCTCATCCTTCAATTGTCGGAAATCAGCCGTGTGATGTCTCGTGGATTCATGGTAAGCACAGTATTTGGAGGTGTCCCTTTTGCTATATTCCGTCAGAGGGGTGGCTTTCTTGAATACCCCCTTCCCAGCATAAGTGGCGTATATATGATCAATGGAGGCGACCAAGGGGGTATGATTCTGCCATTTGGTTGTGTAAGGCCTTCCAGTCTCTTTGCTGACATTTTCCCGGGCCTTGTTAAACTTCTTTGGGCTGGGGCTTCTTTTAAAAGTCTTTCTCCTTTCTTCGGGGCTAGAAGATCTCCCTCTCTTCTCCATCCTTCGGCCACTGCTTCTTAGATCCCTCATGGATTTCTCTACCCGCTTGTGAGGTTCCGCCTGTTCATAAAATTCAGCCAAGGTTTCTGGCTCCCTAGCCTGTAGAGTTTTCCAGAATTTAGAGCCCTCTCTCAACCCAGCAATTAGGAAATTCTTCTGGGCTTCTTCTGTTGCTCCTCGAACACTAGGGACTTCAGCGTTAAATCGCATGAAATAGTCATGCAGGGACTCTACCTCTCCCTGCTTAATGTTTACAAGGGTGGCCACCGGGGGGGGCATAATGAAGAGTGGACTGAAACTGCCTTAAAAATAGATCTCCCAACTGTCTCCATGTGCTAATGTTAGCTGGTCCTAGCTTAGTAAACCACCGTTGGGCACTCCCTCTTAGCGAGGCAGTGAATAATCGACAACGAGTTAGGTCAGGAACCTGGTAGACCTCCATCTCAGTATTGAAACGGGCCAGGTACTCAGCTGGATCTGCATCTCCATTGAAGGCAAGTTCGAGGTTGCTTCTAAAGGCCGGGGGCAGAGGAGACATCCTTATTGCCGGAGTGAAGGGAGATGGGGCCGTAGCAGGGGGTGGCGCTCTCTTTTTGTTTTCCATCTGCACCAGTAGGCGCCTTAAATCACCAACCCTCAGGTCTCCAATTCTTTCATCGGACCTCTCTTCATTTGAATGGTGAGAGGAGGTCCTCTCCCTTCGCTCCCTTCTATGAGTCCGAGGTGGAGTTTTTTCCATGCGTTCTTTTCTAGGTGGAGTCCTCTCCCTTCGTTCTGTTCTAGGTGGAGTCCTCTCCCTTCGTTCTGTTCTAGGTGGAGTCCTCTCCCTTCTCGATTTGGACTTTTCCAATCTAAGTCTTAGATCGTGCTCAGTTATCTTTTTCCCGATTCGATCTAAAACACTAGTGGATCTAGCCTCGGACGAAGCTGGCTCATGCCGCGGCTCGCTCGAAGCATGGCTGCCTCGCTCCTCCTGGCTTGGAGATATCTCATCCGTCTCAAGAGACCCGGTTTTCTTCATCCCATCTGCTACCTCGTCGAACTCGAGTATGAGTTTTTTAGAGGTTTTATCCTTCTTGTCCTTAGTGCCCTTGAGCCTTCGAGCCTTCCTCTTCGCATTCTTGATTGAGTTATGTTCGACCTTAGCTAGCCGGGCGTTCATAGCTTTGAATTGGAGCTCGATCCCCTCGAGGTAGCCTAGGATCTTCTGGCCATCTAGTGTAACTGGTGCGACTTGAGGCATGATAGGGGTGGTTTTGCTTGGTATGTCCTCTCCGTGGGGTGGTGGATCCGTTTTTGCTCCTTGTGGCGTGGCATCCTTCTTGTGCTCAATCCCCTTGTCACCGTTCTTGTTGTTCTTCGACATCCTTCTCCTTAAGATGTAAAAAGCCCCTCCTTCTAACGCCAATTGTTGTAAGGAGAATTTCGTACAACAGTGTGTTGGAGGTTTTATGGAAAGTTGTGGTTGGACTTGTATGATGACTCCTCAGAAATTGAATAGAGAATGGGTTTTTTCTCTTACTGTTTGCCGAGTGTCAATTGTGTATCATACAAGGTGCCTACGTACCCCTTTATATAGGGATCAAGCCTCACGTAGTTCTTGGAAAACAAGTTATTTGGACAAGCCCATTCAGTCCAAGCCCATAAAATAGTCAAGATTTATGTTCCCATAAACTGCTCAAGGATTATCAATCCACCTCAAGTTCCCATAAATAGTTCAAGGATTATCAATCCACCTCAAATTCCCATAAATAGTTCAAGGATTATCAATCCTCTTCAAGTTCCCATAAATAGTCCGGTCTTCACACGTTTTCCTACAATCTCGCGGCATCTCCGCATTTCTTCCCATGATTGTAGGGTTGTCCCGTGTCAACCAAGAAACATTCCATCAATAGGAATTTCCATATTCTGGGCTTCACCCACGATGCGAGCTGGCCAGGCTCGCATCGGACAAATCATATGAAAATTATCCTTTCGTAGTTTAAGTGGTGCGAGCTCACCTATGTTCAATTATTCTTATTTCTGACAAGTACCACGAGCCCATTACTTCATAATGGTGAGGGCCCATAAGTTTATGGCGAGGGTTCATAAATAAAGACGCGAGCCCACCAAAGTGAACTCATAAGGAAGAGAGCCCAACATTCATTTTAGCGAGGTGAGCCCGATTATGATGCGAGCCCTCATTAAGGTGGGGACTTATAAGGACATGTGCTCATCATTTGTTAACGAAGCGAGCCCACCATACTTAGAAGGATTTTAGGCTCAACATAGCTCACGGTGCGAGCCCTAATTTCAGCTCACATCAATCCTTCCAAAATATAATTCTAGGCCCAAATCACTTAGGGACCTGTCTAGGGCCCATTACCGAAAATCCAGTATAACACTTACTAACCAGAAACTAGATCATATATATATATATATATATATATATATGCTCAGTTAATCTGTTCAACGATGTTTATATTTATATGTTAAATTAGAAAACAAATAAAAATTTCATAATCCGTGGACAGATGACTCCAGTTTTGAAAAATCAAATTTAGTAATTTCACGAAAATGGTTGTCCTTTTAAATTAGAGAAATTATGAAAAACACAATTCTTTTTGGTTTTTTATTTTACAATTTTACTACTTCTAAAAATTATTTGTAGAAATATGATTTGTGACTAAGAGCTATTCATAGGTTGTTTGGCTCCCGCGGCTTAAAGTGATTTTTTTTATTTTAAGTTGAAAAATGTCTATTTGTGTAATAAGTCTGAATATGACTTAAAGTTTAAAAAAAAACTTAAAAACAGAAGTTGGTTTGAGGTACTTTCTTGAACAATTTATTTTGTTTTCGTGATTTTTTTAGTAAAAGTTAATGTTATCGTTCAAATGTACTATTTAACAAATTTATTTTTATTTTTACAATTTGAATAACTCATAAGTTATCAGTAATATAAAATTATCCAAACAAGTAATTTTCAATTTTCATTTATCAATTTGACCAATTTTAAGTCATAAGAAATAATTTTAAATTTAACCAAACATGACTCTAAATCCGACTTTGTGTTAAGCTGATGTGGAAAAAAATTGAACCTGTTTTTTTTTTTTTGCCAGAAAGAAAGAAATTTTATTAAACTTTCAAATCTTGTAACAAAACATGTTGAAAATCAAGGTGGACATCTCCCACCTTCCATATACGCTCTGCTATAGAACTAGAACCTCTCGCTAAGAAGTGAGCGGCTTGGTTCGCAGACCGCTTAACAAATCTAAACTGAACGTTTTTGGATTGTAATCTTGTCAACAAAAGTCGACATTCGCTAACCAAACTCCCTAAGCCTGAGAAGCATAGAAACGAGCTGTGTATTGCTTGAACCATTGACAAGCAATCTGACTCCAATGTAACATTGCTTAACTCGTTTTGCATCACCCGAGTTAACGCTTCTCTAATGCCCATTACTTCGGCCATTTCTGCACTAACTTTGCCTCTCTAGCTTTTCGTTCTGGCTTCGACTAATTGACATGTAGAATCACGCACAATAAAAGCAATACCATAGGTATCAGACTCCTCTAAAATGGCTGCATCAGAATTAATCTTGACACTATTAGAACTAGGTAAACTCCAATGTTCGTTTCCATCCTCAGGCGACATGTAGCCTAAAAATCGACTGAAGGTACGATCTTGAACATTTTTCCACTGGTCAAGAACAGAGCGTGCTGAAGCTACCACTTCATTCGGGTTCATGCTGCACTGATTCCAAATAAGGTCATTTCTACTTTTCCAAATCATCCAACAAGCCATTACTGCTGTCTGGATTACCTCCTTCGAATGGAGTTCAAAAATTCGAGATAACCACTCAGAAAAAGACAGGACATCACTTATGAGAAGAGAAGCATCAATCTTAGTTAGACAAGTACATGCATGAGGACAAAGCACTAGTACGTGTAAAATTGATTCATATTCCAAGTTGCAAACTGCACAGATCGGATTTACCTGGACTTTTATACTCAAAAGCAAATCCTTGGTGGGAAGACAATCTGTACAAGCTCGCCAAAGGAAGTTTTTAACTTTAGGAGGAATTTTTAAATTCCATAGAGAACGCCAGAAGCCTGAATTGTTCACTGCAGCAGTGTCTACTCTTCCTTTATCAATAAAGCATATACGCACTCTTTACCGAATCCCAAGGAATTGAAAGAATAATGCTTGAGTCTCTATTGTCGAACATGTCCATGATTAAATCGAAATCCCAAGCATTCCTAACAGGACACATTAGAGATGAAACCTTTTGATTCTTAAGAGCTTCATTATCATTATGGATAAAAGCATCTATACCACCAGGGAGCCATGGATCAGAGCATATATTAATCGAAGCACCATTTCCCACTCTACAGCTTACTCCCTTTCTGATAAAATCCTGAGTTTCCATAATGCTTCGCCAAATATAACTAGGATTGTGACCAACCTCAGCATTTAGAAAAGTCCCCTTAGAGTAGTATCTTGCCTTGAAAACTTTGCTAACTAGCTTATCCTGAAATTTTAGCAATATCCAACCCTGTTTACCGAGTAGAGCTAGATTAAAATCCCGGATATTACGAAATCCCATACCACCTGAAGATTTGCTTTTGCACATTCTAGTCCAACTCTGCCGATGAATATTTCTATATTTTTTCGAATCAGTTTGCCACCAATACTTACACATTATTCTCTCTAACTGTTGACATAAATCCGCAGGAAGAAGAAAAACACTCATGGCATAATTGGGAAGAGTCTGAGCTATTGTTTTCAGCAACACCTCCTTACCACTCTTGGATAAAGAATTTTGCTCCCATCCCATGATCCTTGTTTTCAATTTCTCCTTGATAAAACCAAAAATAGCAGATTTATTTCTTCCAATAATGTTAGGAAGACTTAAATAGCTACTTTGATCAGAAGCTTCAGTATAGTTCATCTTTGAGCAAAGAGAATGTTTAAGAGATTCCAGAATATTTTTACTGAAAAAAATCGAAGACTTACCATTGTTGATCTTTTGACCTGATGCAACCTCAAAGATATTCAACACAGACAATATGTGATCAGCATTTTCCATATTTTCTTTGCAGAAAATATAAGAGTCGTCCGCGAAGAACATATGTGATATGGAGGGAGCCGTCCTAGCTACTTTAATTCCAGTAATTAGACGTTTTCTTTCAAAATCTTGCAACAAAGATGAGAGCCCTTCCATACAAATAAGGAACAAATAGGAGGATAGAGGGTCTCCTTGCCTGAGACCTCGCTCAGGAATAATCAAACCAAAATTTCGACCAGCATGGGCAATGGAGTATTTCACCGAATTTAGACAACTCATAAACAGATGCACAACATGACTGTGAAAACCCATTCGAAGTAGCATTGCCTCCATATAGGACCATTCAACTCTATTATACGCCTTTGACATGTCCAATTTTAAAGCCATCCACCCCTCTTTTCCTTGAGTCTTTCTCTTCATATAATGCATGATTTCGAAATCAATCATTATGTTATCCGTTATAAGTCTTCCTGGGATGAAAGCACTTTGAGCTTCTGAGATTAAAGAGTCGATAACCATCTTCAACCTATTGGCCAGAACTTTGGATATCACTTTGTATAATAAATTGCATAAAGAGATGGGCCGAATATCCGTCATGAACTCGGGATTCGGTTTCTTTGGAATGAGAGCTATATTGGTATTCTGCAATTGAGCGTCAAGACAGCCAGTACCAAAGAATTGATGCACTATGGAAACCACATCACTTTTAACAATGGGCGAACATTTTTGATAAAAACCTGGGCTCATCCCATCCGGGCCCGGGGACTTCTCAGGATGCATACTAAACAAGGCTTCTTTTACTTCATTCTCAGTGACTTCAGCAAGTAACAAGGCATTTTGATCCGTGGTCACCTTACTTTGAACTTGATTCGTTACCCTGTCCCAGTTTGTATTCGAAGCTTTAAAAAGATCCTTGAAATAATTCTCCACTGTTTGCTCCAAACCACTTCCCCATTCCACTATGTTGCCTTGGTTATCCAACAAACGTTCTATTAGGTTCGATTTCCTTCTATTCTTCGTGGTTGTGTGGAAATACCGACTATTTTGATCCCTTTCCTTTAACCAAAGTTGTTTAGCACGTTGACGCTAAAAAACCTCTTGTTGAACATACGTTTCTGTCAGTTTCTTCTTTTCTTCCTGTAAGAGATTCAAAGAAATGCTGTTAGTTCGCCCTTTTATCATCTGCATAATTCTTTTACTCTTGTTTATTCATTTTTTGAAGCTTCCAGTATACTCATTTCCCCACTCAGATAAGATCTCAGAACAACGAGTCAATTTGTCGTAGAAAGAACAACCACTAATATTCCAAACTTCCTCGACTATTTGGAAACACATAGGTTCTCTTAACCAAGCATTTTTGAACCTGAATTTTTTTGTCTAGACAAAACTGCGACCTTGAGTTGGCTCTAACCAAATCGGAGTATGATCCGAGGTGGAGACATCTAGATTCGTGAGTTTGACATCTTTAAAAAGATGAAGGAAGTCTTGATACATAAGTTTAAATCAATCAAATTGTAATCATTTAAAGTATCCTGGAAAACTGACAGTAGACGATTAGGGTAGGGTCGACCACCTCTTTTATCTATCTGAGCCAAAACGTTGTTCATATCTCCAATCAAACACCAAGGATGATTGATACCGTTGTGCAGATGTCGAACTAAAGCCCAAGTTTCTTCCATTTTTGACCTGTCTGGTTCCCCATAAATGCCAGTAAGACGGTATTGCATACCCTCCCTAGTAGAAACATCAACATCTATATGATTCTTACTATAGGAGCGCAATGTGACAACATTTTTGTAACGCCAAAGAAGAGCGATTCCTCCACTATGACCACTAGCTTCGACCACGAACATACCTTCAAAATTCAACTTCAGCCTCAACTTTTCTATCACTGCCTTCTTACATAAAGTCTCGCAAAGAAAAACAAAATCGGGACGTTTCTGGAGGACAATCTCCCTTAGGAATTGTGAAGCCCATGGAGTCCCAATCCCATGGAAATTCC
Organism: Heracleum sosnowskyi; assembly: GCA_030848705.1. NCBI lineage: Eukaryota > Viridiplantae > Streptophyta > Magnoliopsida > Apiales > Apiaceae > Heracleum > Heracleum sosnowskyi. Next base: position 139,363,704 of record CM061235.1, on the reverse strand, counting down.
AGCTGATTAGACTCATAATGATAGGCGAGTACCACCTTGGATACTCGCCTCTGGTCCGTTTTTTGAAAGAGTAGATGTAGAAGAAATTGCATGATCTGTCTACATTGGCATGTCTTCATCAGTGTCCAGAATTATGCCCATTTGCTGACTTAAATGTTTCTTAAGGCCCACATTATCCAAAGTCCTACGTTTCTTGGACTCAACAATTATTTCAGAATTATTTTGAGATTGTGAAATAATTGATACGGTTTCTTTATCTGTTTCAATCTCTGCATTCCCGCTTATTTGGTTTTTTTGAGTAACATTATCTCCTGGAAATCCTCTATTGTTAACAACTCCCTGATTTTGTGGAGTAATTTTTGGATCTTGAGCATGTCCACCCATCACCGGAATTTCTCTTCCGTTGTTATTCCGATCAACAATTTCAGCACCATTTCTAAGCCATTTCGCTCCTATAGGTTTTACTTGTCGTCTAAGAGGGGCTCGCAGCCATGCACCGTATGGCTTGGTAATCTCTGCTTCTGGAACTTCAAATAATTTACCACAAAACTTTTCTAAATGCCCATAATGCCACAGATGAAACAAAAGATAAGAGCATTTTCGTATTTAAAAGATATCCAGAACCATTCGTCATTAGACTGCTTGATCTTCATTCTACGCTTGAGAGGACAAGTAACATCCAGAGCTACTCGAATCCGAAAATATTCTCTCCATACGCCATTAAAATTGCTAGGGCATGATGAAATGAAGGTTCCAATGCTATTCCCCACCGATGCAAGAATACGTTCCGTCATAAACCCAATCTTAAGATCGTGAACTTGAACCCACATTTCTAACTTATGCAACTCCACACTCCTGGGATTTTCTCCATCACTTAACCGTTTCATTATTAACGCTCTTCTGTTAAACGACCAAGGGCATCCTTCCATGACCCTTTTTACGTCTACTTCATGGTAAAACTGAAATAGATAGAGATTGATTTCCAATTCCTTAATATAAACTCCTCTTCCTGGCTTTCACAATGCTGCTAAAGTTTGTTGTAGGGCTTTAAGCTGTTTTTGATTGTTTGTTGAGATAAACTTTGGTTGAAAGTTATTATCTGTGGGTGATTTTATAATTTTATATAATTAACGAGTTATTAAAAGTTGAAAATAAAAACAAAATTTCTAAATTATACATATAGACAATGATGTTAACTTCTGTACAATAAGCTTTAAAAAAAAAAGACCACATACAACTTTGAGTAATTTTTTTAATTTTGAATAATTTTTCAGATTATCACACATACTAATTTTTCAGTTTAACTACTTTTAAGCCTACACAACCCGGTTTTAAACACTTTGAAGGACCCCCCCCCCCCCCCCCCCCTACAGAGAATTGAGTGACATACAAATGGGTACGCAATAAGAGAGAAGGTGGAAGCGTGGGCAGTGGGCTTACGATGCCCCCAATGGACTTTATTTCTCAAATGACATAAATGAGTGGGGTTGGAGTTGGCACCACCCCAGCACATTTCAGTGGTGGAGTGGGGTTCTTCAAGATTAGGACATGACTCCTTTCCTTATCTTGTCTTTTTTGCTTCCCACAAACTTTGAGTTTTTGCACATTTAAATCTTTCATCCCCTAACAATAATTTAATCGCGAACAATTACATTTTTAATTAAAATATATTACTTTTTATATTTGTCATTCCTAAAATATCTTATTTTTCAAAAATATTATATTATAAAAGAAATATATATATATTATATTATATTTTTACTATAAAAGAAATATTATAATATATTAAAAGAAGTCTGTGGTTCGCACATATTATAAGCTAGTCTATACTATTTTATAATAGACGAAACATTAAAAGTTTCGGTACCTGTTTTTTGACACGATACTTGCCTTATTTAATTATTTTTAACAAAATATTTTTATTACTATCTTATAATAGCCGAAACATTAAAATTTTTGGTTTTCGGTCACTATTTTTTCAAACAAAATTCATTCTTTTTCCAAAAAAATCACGGCAATTACCTTTTTCAATTAAAATATGTTATATTTTCTATTTGTTCTTACTAAAATCTCTCATTTTCTAAAAATATTATATTATAAAAGAAATATATAAAAAGTATTCTATTATATTTTTACTATAAAAGAAATATTATAATATATTAAAAGAAGCCTATGTGAAGGTCACTATTTTTCTAACAAAATCCACTTCTTTTCCAAAAATATCACGGACAATTACATTTTTCAATTAAAATATGTTACATTTTTCAATTAACATGTTTTAATTGAAAAATGTAATTGCTATTTTTGAAAAGGTAATTATAAAGGTAATTGTCCGTTATATTGGAAAATGTATTGTATTCTAGTTTAAAAAGGTAATTGATTATAAATAGATAATGTCATTATTTAATAATATTTTTTTATTGATAAGTAAGGATAATTAAGTAAAATCATGAAGATTATTACCTGTGATATTTTTGGAAAAAGAGAACTTTTAATGTTTCGTATTTTATAGTATAGTATAGATAGTATTGATTAATAAAATCACGTTAATCTAATATACTTTTTTAAAAGAGTCAAAAATGATACTTAGAGCATCTTCAATGGTATTGGCTAAATTAGTTAGCTAAAATGAGATAAAATATTGGTTATTTAAAATTTGTTGAACCTGTAAGGTATTGTGCTCCAATGGAGTTGACTATAATAATTGGTTATATTTTAAAAATAGTATGTTATTATTATTTCGGATCGTTAAAAATAGAATATGTCATTTTAATAAGGCAATAGATGATGCGGAATATTGCTACAGGTCCCTAGAGGTTCAGCAAATATAACCAATGTAAGAGCATCTCCAATGGGTTAAAACCCTTAGCTAAAAATCTAGTTGGCATACCAAAAATAATTTTTTTACATAATTTGTAAAAAAATGAGCACTCCAATGGGACAAAACTGTTGTCTATAATTTTAGCCAACCTCTTCTCGTTGGCTAAATTTGTCGATCATCTAGGGACCTGTAGCATAATTCCACCTCATCAGTTACCATATTGAGATAATATATTCTATTTATAATAACTTGAAATAATTATAACATACTATTTTTAGAATATAGCCAACCATTATAACTAATAACATTGGAGTACATTGTCTTACAGGTTCAGCAAATTTTAAGCGATTGTCTATTTATTTGAATATAGCTAACCAATTTACATAACGCCGTTGGAGATGCTCTAAGGAGGTTGACTAAATTTTTTGCTAAGAGAAATGGATCATTGAAGTGCATCTTTTTTTACATAATCTTTATAATTCTTAATTATGACATGTTAATTTGAATTTTAGCTAAGGGGTTGCTCCCATTAGAGATGCTCTTAGTCTGTTTCCATTTAATTGTCCTTTTCCGAATATACTACGGTCAAATTGATTAAAGAACAAATTTCTAAAATATTAATTTATTTTGCACAAATTATAATATCCAAGTTTTTAAAATATCAAAATATTAATAAACATTTGTAAAATTACGAACAAAATTTGGAACTGAAATTTAGTCAAAAAAGTATTTAGATAAGAATAGAGTAAGTATTTTTATATGACCTAGAAATATAATTGCAACTATTACTAGTTAATAAAAAAAATTACAAAAATGCTAAAAAAAATATGCCAAAGTATCTAAAAGTTCGAACAAGTTACTAAGGGCCTGTTTGTGTCGTGTAATTTATACATTATAGGTTAATAAGAGATAACGAGGGGTGTTTGTCGACTTATGACTTATATGTTTATAAATTGAATGTTAATAATGGGGTACATTTTCTTGACTTATTACTTGATTTCTTTGTTTTTTAATACTTTATATTTTTACCTTTGTGTTTTTAAATATTTTTTAATTTAAAATGCAAGTGTTGAAATCATTGTATTTAATAATTATTTTTTCAAATTTAATTTAGCAAAACCTTAACTAACTTATAAGTAAATTTATCCAAACACCCGTATAACTTATAAGAATTTATCAACTTATCATATGACACTTACTCATTTTAAATTATAAATCATTTTTTTTGTGATACCCCAAACACGTAATAATTAGAACTGGCCGGTGGCCTAATCTCAGGTGGTTTCCTGAGGGTATATAAACATTAAACATAAATTTTGAGTGATAATCCTCCGTCTAATTTTACATGTTTTTTATGAAAAAAAATCATATATATTAAAAAAACAGTTGGTTAGATGAACTCCTAATTAATACATTAAAAAGTGAGAAGTATATTAAGTTTGAAAAAAGTCAAATCTTATAATCAATAAATGTAGGAATAATTTTGTAAAACTATCCTTAAATTTGTATTTGAAGAAGAGATGAACATATAAATTGAAATAAATATTTTTTTTTCAAAGGAACATGTATAATTGGGACGGAGAGAGTATAATGTAAAATGTCACATTAATATTAATACAAGGGCAGATTTTTACTTGACCGGATATATAATAAAATTTGAGAATGCATCCTTATATTCATTTATTATCATTTATATAAATATTCCTATTTTTGGGAAATTTTAAAAGATATTAACGTTTTCCGTTTTTCTTTCAATAATGCGGTCAAAGTTGTTGCAACGCAAAGCAAGTTACTTTTCAAGTTGCAAGGATTACAATTGAGATTGCATATCAGATTGTGCCATATTTTTTGAAAAATAATTTAAAACTTGGATATATTTGAAAACTTCTAGAAGTTAAGAAAGGTGTAAAGTATTTTTACAGGGTCGGTTGCCATTGCCAAACCGCCCACCCGACCAGAACGTCACGAAAATTTTAGACAGAGACAACAGGTAATGATAACAAATCCAATAAAAGATTTGCGAAGAGAGAACATATTGAAAGCTCGGAGGAAAGTTGAAACTGGTGAAAGATTGAAAGTTCGGAAAACATTAAAAAGATGGGGAAAAAGAGTTCAATTTGAACGTCTTAGTGAAAGAGAACAAAAAAGAAGAATTCCTAACCTGTGTCCTGAGCTGAACCTGACTACACAGCTATTAGTTTGTAGTTATGCATTACAGAAATTTAATAAAAAAAATTATTTATTATATCAATCTTTAAATAACAAGTAGAACTTAATTCGTTCATGTCGTGTATTTTCGTGTACCTAAACACAAAATCGATCTGTTATGGTTTGTGTACAGTCCGTGTCATGTACCTTTCGTGTCATGTTTCGTGTAATTTTAAATAAAATAATAATAATAATAAATAAAAATATTTAAATATTAATTTTTTCTTTAAATTTTTACAATATGTATTAAAAATATGTATTTACATCATATTTTTTTGCTAATTGTATTTACATCATATTTACAAATAATATTATAAAATTATGTATAAACACATAATAAATATTAATTTATCTAATGTAAATATTAGAATATCTAATAAAAATATTAATATATAAATAAATTTATTTATTTCAGTGTATTTCATGTCGTGTTTGGGTCACACAAAATCGATACTAAATCTCGGCCGTGTACTGAAAATGTAAATACAAATACTAAATTTTCGTATCATTTCGTATCGTGTTTTTATGTCGTGTCATAAATTATCGGGTCAACTATAGATTATATCTTGTGGCTAGAGTTGATCAACAGTGACTTATTTTCAAAGCGATAATTAACCATAATATCTAAAGTGATAATGAAAATAATGAAAACTGTTAAAAAAGAAAATAATTAAGAGAAAAAATGTCTAACATATTTAATTCATGAAGTATACCGATAAGACCTCAATAATGTGTGCGTAGTGATCAGACGGTTCAAGATGATTTAATATAAAGAGTCGCGCTTCATTGAGAATTCACGTGAGATATGAGATCTAATCCTAGCAATTCAATGATATATCTTTTATTTATATCTATCACTCATTAATTTTATTAACATTTTATTATTTCACCACCTTCACCCACTCAACACCTCCTGCCACCAGTGACCACCATTTCCGGCGACCACCACATCCGGCGACCAACAGTAATCACCAATGTCATAACTAAAATCACCACAGTTGAGAATAAAATCACCACCGTCAAACAGAAAATCACCATCATCTCCTTCAAATTTCAACCATCTCCCACCATCACTTCCGGCCACCACTAACTCTAACCACCACTTCCGGCTACTGACTACAAATAATCACTTCACCACTATCTCCAAACACCAATATTTAACACAAAATAATCACATTTTTTACACAGCAGCAACTAATCACCTTCGTTGTCATCAGTAATCACCATCGTTACCACAAGTAATCACCACCGTCGTTTCCAGTAATCACCACACAGCCACCACAACAGAATTACCAAATTGCAAAAAATTACCAAAAATTGAACGAAAATTCAAGAAAAAATGAATCTAATTACTAGTTTCAGATCTGAAAAGGTCGGCGTCGGAGATGGTGGTGAAGAAGGAGAGGGAGAAGAGAGAGAGATGAGGGCGGCGGCGGTGGGTGATGGTGGTGGTGGCGCGGGCGGCGGCGGCGACGCGGGTGGTGGTGGTGGGGGGAGGGTGATGGTGGTTGAGGCAGGTGGTGGTGTGGGCGGAGGGTGGTGGTGGTGCGTGGGTAGAGAGAGAATGTGGTTAGATGATAAAGATGAAAGATTAAAAAGATAAAAATTAAAATATTAACTGTATTGATAGGATTTGGTTTGGATATAAAAAATGTGTGAATGAGATTAGATCTGAGTTCTCACAATTAACGGGGTTCTCATATGAGCACAAGTCTGAATATCAATACTATTATATAATAGACGAAACATTAAAAGTTTGGTTGGTCGGTATGGTACGTTGTGATTTTACTTAATTGCCCTTAATTAACTGTACTTCGTGTTTTTACTTAATTAACCTTACTTATTTATAGAAATATATTATTAAATAATAATATTACCTATTTATAACCAATTACCTTTTTTACCTAAAATACATTATTTTTTCTTACAAATTCTCCTAATTTTTCAAATATATCACGGACAATTATCTTTTTTAACTAAAACATGTTAGTTTTTCTATTTTTCCTTACTAAAACCCCTCCTTTTCCAAAAATATCAGGGACAAATATTTAGTTATTTATTTTTAAACCTATTTTAATATTATAATTATTTTTAAAAAGTTTACCTATTTTAACATGTCTACTTATTTTTCTTAACAAATGTAATTACTAAAAATATTAAAATATAAATAATCAAATACATATTTATAACCAATTACCTTTTCAGCTAAAATACATTATATATTTTTCTAACAAAGTCCCTCTTTTTCTAAATATATCACGGGAAATTACCTTTTACAATTTACTTTTTCTATTTTTCTCACTAAAATCCATTCTTTTTCCAAAAATATCAGAGGAAACCTTTTACTTATTTATTTTAAAATGTATTTAAATACTTTTAATTATTAAATTTTAAAACCTCATTTTCCAAAAATATCACGGACATTTACCTTTTTTAACTAAATATATGTTACATTTTTTATTTTTTCTTACTAAAATCACTCATTTCCAAAATTATAACGGACAAACCCATACTTATTTATTTTAAAATCTGTTTTAATGTTTTTAATTAATTAAAAATGTTTAGTTATTTTAACATGTCTACTTATTTTTTTCACAATTACAATTAATAAAATATTAAAAAAATAATAATAAAATAACAATTAACAATCTGTACATCGCACGAGTTTTAAGCTAATATATATATATATATATATATATATATATATATATATATATATATATATATATATATATATATCATTACTTCATGAAAAACACTCTTATATAAAGAACAATAAAGAACACCATAGAATCTTACATAAATTGCATGTTGATTCTAATTTTCTCAACAAAAAAGCTTTATTACGAATAAAAATAGAATCTAACAAAAAATTAGAATCAAGTAAAACATGATTACATGTAATTTCATTGTGATAAATATATATACAAGATTCTGTACTGGATTCTATACTGGATTATATGTAATGTTTAATTTTCAAATTTAGATGAGATTCTACGTTAAATTCAATATGTTAGGCTTAATTGTTGTTCAATTTTATGATTCTAATTAAAAAAAATCAATTTTTATGAAAAATAAAGTGTTTATGATGGTGTTCTTTATTGTTTTTTATATAAGGCGTTCTTTCTAGAATGACTCATATATATATATTCAATAGCCAAAAACGTGCAAAAAAACCCATTTATGTCCATGTTGTATGATTGATTTATGGATAAATTCTGTTTTTTTTTTTTTTTATCATTTTTCCAGAAATCAGAATCATTTATGGATAGCTTTTTTGTTTGAATATAACAAGGTCAAAGCATTACACTGATATGACATTGCTACATTTTCTAACTCTTCGGAGCTTCCTATGAGAAAACAAAAGAGAATTCTACGAGTTTAAATACATGAGCTTTTGAAATAAGTTTTTCTTTTGGGGTATTAATTTTTATCAACTCAAAAATCTTACTGCACTTTCGACTACATTAATTTTTAGTAACTTATTGCAACTCAACTCCTCAAAAACACTTTTATTAGGTTCTTTACAAAAACAAAATAGGTGTGGTTTTTCATTGAGAAAATAACACTCTCATTTTTTATCAAAACATTGACTTCTCTATTCAAATTATTTTTTATTGCAATATGAATTGACCAATCGCGAAATTAAATCAGCACACAGAATTATCCTATTCTTTAGTTGTGGAGGCCCAATATAAGTTAAAGCATTCAAAGGCCTCCGTAGTGGCCAGTCCATTTTAAATTATTTAATGGGCCCATTTTGGATGTAGTCAGAGTTTGTGCTGATTGGTCTTATTTGCAAACACATTTCTATCTCCTCTGCTGGAGTTTTCAAATTCTATTACCAATTCCACACAGGTCCCTTTTTTTTCAATGCCTGTTTGTATATTTTGCCTGTATTTATATATTTTATTTATTTGTCTTGGTTTAGTTGATATTGGGTCTTGAAATAGGCGATGCTCTGATTTTAAAGAAAGAGATTTTTTAGATTGTAGGCTAAGTGTTTGATGAAAGTCCCCTTAGAACTTTTTCCATAAACAATTACTTTGTTATTTTACAAGTAATGTACTAGACTGAAAATGTTCAAGTTGCAAGTATTATGTTCATAGATAATTTTTCATTGTTAGCTAATTCGACAAATCTGGCTGTTAAATTAATCTTTGCGTGCATTAATATGTAGGTTCCGTTTGTTATATGGAATATATTTTATGCAAATTCCTCATATTCTCGTGTTTCTTTAGTCATATGAAATTTATTTCCTGAGTTCGGGCATTTGTTCGATTTTTGGAAAATGTTTTATTTTTTTCGCGCCTTTTGTCAATTCTCACGTGTTTATTTGGTTTAGGCAAAATAGAACATATTCCTGGGGAGGTAAATATTTGAAAAATGTTACAACTCCGGAGAATAACTATTTAGGCCCTGTTTGGCAATTAGCGGTTAGCAATTAGTGGTTAGGTGTTAGAGGTAGCGGATTGAATTAGGTGTTTGAGTGGCGGATTGAGTTAGATGTTTTGACTCGTGGATTGAATTAGCTATTTTGAGAATGAAACTGTTTGAAGTAGTTTTTTGTATTTTAACTAGATACATGACAACCCTTTAATTGAAAAAGCTCCTCCAAGTATCTTTTTCAAAATTAGCGGATTGGACACGCTAACCACCATACACCAATATTAGAGGATTCATCTAGCCAAACCTCTAATTTGGTTCAATTCTCTAATTTTTTTTAAAAACCTCTAACTACCAAACACGGCCTTAGTCATATTCTGAACATTTTCTCCACATTCCTCATAATTTTGTATAGTCAAATCCAAACGGAGGAAAATTACTATTTTCAAGAAAACAATTTTTCGGGTAAGATATTTTCCCTCAAAATGGAGCCATTATTTCTTGTTAATATTCTTAGCTGATGTATCTGCTTGCTGAACTTATATGGGAACTCGATTGGTATTTTGGTGGACCTCGCATAGCTGTATTTCTTTCGTTCTAATATATAATTCTTGGTCTCATTATCGCTACACTCTATGTCAGATGTTGTTTAATGCATTCTAGAGGTTGTTTATCCTGCCAGCCTTCCTAGCAAAAGGAGTTCTATATATGATATACATGTTTATCCTTTTGATAAAGCATGAATAGTGTTGAAAGGCATTAACGATCTCAACATTAGTAATTATGTGAATAATTCTATCTCCACCACCGGGCGTCAATCAACTAAGAACTTGTCTTCAGCTCAACTCTCTTCCCTCTGTAACTGAATGCCTTTACTAGAACAGTAGTTCTTTTTAATTCGATATTGATTTCCAGAATTTTGCTTGGATTTACAGGCATATTTTGGCAATATCAAAAAGGAAGTGAAATGGCTCTAGGGCTAATTTTAGGAATTGGACGGGCATTTAGAAGAAAGCGTGCCTCTTCTCTGGACATTCTCTCTTCTAAACGAGGTCCTCGGGATTACTACAAAGGAAAGAACTGCAAACCTACTGGTTTCCACACTCGAAAAGGTTCCACTTTTTCATTCTTTTGAACTTCCATTTGTTGTATTACTAATAATAATCTTGGTTGATTGATGTACGCATGTTTTGGAAAAATAAAGTGTAATGTTTCCTAGTTGACAAATGATCATATTAATTAAATTGCAAAAACATTGTGTTACTGCATTTTAATATCTAAATGAATTCATAGACTAAGACGAAGGCCCGTCAAACTTACATGTACAATTATTTCATAACCAGTTTTATTTTTATCATAGAATTGTACACATGCACGTAAATAGGTGTTTTATAAATTACAATATTTGGTCATTGCTGTAAAGACTCATGCTAACTGCTTTGAAATGAAAATTATAATGATCAACTTTGAGCGTTCGCGTATGATGATGTTATATGTTTCTGAGCTTCCAAATTAGATAAAAGGAAAAAACTCAATAACTACTGAAGCAATGCTATTGAATGACTTGGAGAAAATTTAACAGGGAGGGATTAGAGATGAAGATAATCACACAAATATCTAAATTTTACTTCTAATTACTCCAAGTGATGAGGTTTACAATAACCAACCATATATGTAACTGGATTGGTAACTAAAATGCTGACATAACACTTGACAGAAAATATGCTAAAAAATATCCACCACGTATAGAACCAGTGCAGAACTAGTGCAGTTCTGATTTTTATCCCAATTCTCACAACTTTCTTTTTATTGGCTCTTGTCAAGTGGTTCCTAACCAACTAACCAAGTTTTGTTGGGCCTGTTTAAGGTTGTCCTGCATCATATGCTGTCTAGTAATCAAGAACAGGAAACTTTGAATTTGAGAAGGAAATTGCTCTTTGACTTTTCTAGTAGGCACATTAGGTTGTGAAATAATGAGTTTAGACTGATAATAGGTATTTGTTGTTTGGAGGATTTTGTGGTACGATTGTATGAATCTTCGATATCTATATGTAACAATTATGGTTACATTTTGGAATAAGCAGGTTGAAAATGTGTAGTCATTTATGGTAATTATCAAAGCAGTAATGTTGAAGGTGTCACATATGGTCAAAAAATAGACAATGGAGTAGTGATATGTGTTTAGGTAAATGAAGTGTTGACTGTATGGTAAATGAAGTGTTGACTGTATGATGGGTCATGGGTGTGCATGTCTATACACTATCTTTAAATGAGAATATAGCTTTAGACTTGCACCATAAAAAATCCTAATGTTTAGTGAACAGAATGAAGTCCTTTAGTTTAAAATGAACGGTTTCGTGAGTTACCTGAATCATTGAAATTACTTTTTTATTGAAATATATGTGCAATCACATTTACATGGTACTGATGCTATCTTTCCATGCTCCGTGCTCTTGTGTAAGTCTTCTTTTCCTAAGGTAGAAATGCATAATTGCACTTGTATCAGTGTACTTTCATATTATTACTTAAATGTTTGGTCTCTCACTGCAGGAGGATATGTGGTGGTGCAAGAAAAATTGCCAAATTATGTTGTTCCAGATTTGACGGATTTCAAGGTAAATACATTTCATTTAAGATCTAAATGTTTCAAATTTTAATACCACCCCTCTGTATTCATCTCACACCCTTCGCTTGTAGATAACAATAGTAGAACCAGCAATATAGATAGGCAGGTAAAACCGCCAAATTTGCGTGCTTCGAAGCGGCATTGGCATTGCAATTTGAGATTGATGTATACATGTAAAATTGTGATCATTCAGATCTTATACATGTAATAAATAATAATGTATGTATCTGTGTAATGCAGTTAAAACCATACGTGTCACAGTGTGCAGTGGAAGGTCAAACCAGTGGAGCTGCTGATGCCGCTAAATGATCATGGCACTTGTGGAACTTGATAGAATTTCTTTAATGCTTAATGGGACCGTAAAGATTCAGATCTACATTCTCATTTTTATGAAGCAGATAGTTATTTATTGTTTTTTTTTTCCTTGGATACTTTTTGATGGCTTCAGCCTTAAAGTGTAATTTTACAAATTGCTCAAACACGAAAGTTTTAGCAGCAATTTTTGTAAGTTACCATAGGAGGTACTCATAATTCATAAACTATATCTATGCCATATGAATTCTGTCCATGCTCAAATTCTATTTTAGATTTCAGAATATTAATATCCAAATAAAACGTGTTCTAATTTAATGCATGCAGTAAAGTACAACCAGCAAGAAAACATACCAACATATTCGAATAAGTTATACTAGCTTATTATCTGTCTTAAGCAGACTTTTTTTAATATAATATAGTATTTTTTTATATTAAAAATATTTTTTATATTATTTTTTTGTATTAATAATAGAAATATATATAATATAGTATAATTGACATTTTTATTAAAAAAATATAGTATTTGATATTTTTTGGAATGTATTAATAATTGAAATATATATAATTTTAAAAAGGCAATATTAATGATAAATATATACTTCCTCTGTCACTCTCATTTTTTTTTACAGTTTTTTACATTGTTTGGCACACGGCTCCTATAAATTATACTTCTACAATTTATTTCCGAAAATAAAAGTTTAAACATTATATTTTTATTCATAAGAAAAAAAAATTAAAATAATTTATGGAAGTATATTTTATAGGAGCCTTCCCTCAATGTAAAGAATTCAGGGGATAGACGAAGCATATTATACTAATTTTAATTTTTAGGCGTGTTTATAAAAAATAATATATTTTCATTAAAAGGTAATGCGTTTTATATTTATACTTTATATTATTTTATTAAATAGAATAAATGACCGAAAATCGAAAACCAAAACTTTCAATGTTTCGGCATGCACGAATTGTTTTTAACATTTATTATTTTATTAGGTACATTTTAAATTTTTTTAATTGTATTTGTTAAAAAAATAAGTAGTCATGTTAAAATAGGTAAACTTTTTAAAATAATTAAACGTATTAAAATAGGTTTTAAAATAAATAAGTAAGGGTTGCCCCGTGATATTTTTGGAAAAAGAGATTTTAGTTAAGACAAATAGAAAAGGTAACATGTTTTATTTAAAAAAGATAATTGACCGTTATATTTTTGGAAAAAGAATGGATTTTGTTAGAAAATAGAAAAATGTATTTTAATTATAAAAGGTAACTACCTCTTTAACCCGTGCAAAGCACGAACATGTCCTAAATCCGAAAAAATATTTTTTTTATTTAAATGTATGGTGTATTTAAGCGTTAAGTACTTTAAATATGAGTAAATTACTAATTTTTTGGGAATTGTTTTATACGTTTATGTATTAAAGTAGTAATTTATGAATTATACGACAATTAATACCAATACAAGTCTGTATTATGTTTTTTTGTTATCTTTGTGTTGATTTAAACGTATTTATGTCAGGTAAATATAATACTTAAAAATGTGAGAGATTGTTTATAGTTTGATTTATTATAGGTATAAATAATTGCAATGGACATGCATGCATAATATATAAATTTTACTTAAATTAATTTTTACAATTTTTAATTAAAAAATATTTACAGTACATCTAAATAATAGTATAATTAGATATATTATATGTTATTGAATAAGTTCATATATTATGACACATGTATATAAATGTATGTATATATGTATGTACGTATGTCTAAATAAGTATGCAACCAAATGTATTAAAATTGCTAAATGAAATATTATCACATACTCACATAAATATATGCACATGCATGTGGGTAGCATTCTATAACACACTAGTCCCTGAGCACACCATTATAAAAAAAAAACATATAATACATATATTTACATATTTTAATTAAATTTAATTTCAAACTTTAATTTAGTAAATCAAAAACGAAATCATACAATTTTTTCCTTTCAAAAATCATTGAAAATTATGAAATATTTTGGCATGATTCTACAGCAGAATCAAAATTACTAAAAATGGTTCTACTATAGAACCAAATTTAAAATCAAAATTTTTACTTAAGTTTTAAGTGATGTAATTTTTATATAATATATATATATATATATATATATATAGGGGGCTATTCTACTACAAACCACTCTTAGACTACAAACCTACAAACTAAATAATTTTAGTGATTTCTGTAAGAATAAATAGTGATTTCAGCATAGATCTAGCTATTTATTTTTATATACGTATAAATTTAGTGATTTTACGATACAAAATCTGTAATTTACGTATAGATCTGGAGAAAAAATCACTACATTTACGCAGAAATCACTATTTATTCTTACAGGAATCACCAACATTTTAGTGATTCTCGCAAATATAAATAGTGATTTATCGTCGGAATATATCAAATATGGTATGCAAATCGATCGTTGGGAGATGGAGAAAAATACGGTGAAGTCGGATTACAAAAAAAACTCTCCGATTGACGGGAAAAGTCAAATTAAAAACGAAGGGAATAAGTGTGATTGAGTGTGGGAGGGTGTATTTTAGTTGTGTGTTGTGCATATAGGGGGCCCATTAGATTAGATTAATCTAAGGGCTTAAATTGGTTCTTAGTTTGTATTTTAAAAAAGGTTTGTATTTGATCACTAGCCTATATATATATATATCTTAGTATTCTATATGAGAATCAAAATTTATATTTTATGAAACAATAATAACGATATTCAATAGAATTAATGATGTGCTACGAGACTCTATATATCTGAAAGAATGACCCATGTATGTATGTGTATGTTTATGTATATATAAGTATGCACATTAATTTTGTAAACAACTAATAATAAGTAATTAATGTAGTGATACTAAAAGTCCAAAATTAATTTTACAAACAACTAATAATATGTTTAACAAGGTGTACCGATTATAACTTCGAAACCATATGTTTAATACATTTGGTTTAATACGATTATAACTTCGAAACCATATGCTTAACAAGGTGTACCGGTTTTGGTAATCTATTATATATAATGAAATTGAGGGTAAAATGTGTAATTTGAATTAAATTGCTTATCAAAATCCCCCGTTAGTGTATTATATATATAATAGATTACCTAGTTACTATTTTTATATATTATTATATTATTTTTTTAGTTTACATTTTAATATTTTATTAATTGTTTTTGAGGAAAAAATAAGTAGGAATGTTAAAGTATGTAAACTTTTTTAAATAATTAAAATCATTGAAATACGTTTTAAAATAAATAAATAAGGGTTTTCCATGATATTTTTGAAAAAAAGAGATTTTAGTAAGGATAAACGGAAAATGGAACATGTTTTAGTTGAAAAGATATTGTTCATGATATTATTGGAAAATGAGTGAATTTTGTTAGAAAAAATAAAAAATGTGTTTTAACTTTTAAATATAAAAGACAATTAGCTAGTTTCTATATTTTTATATTATTAAATTATTTTTTAATTAAAATAAAGGACCGAAAACTAAAAACTAAAAGTTTCAATGTTTCGGTTTTAATAATATAGTATAGATGTGTTAAATATTCCACAATAATTTATTTTCAATACACTTTTATTTTTCTTTTTAGTAATGATAGATATATAAAACTATTTTCAATTTTTTTTAACAAATTTTCATTTGTGAGCGCATGTTAATATATATTTAAGGAATAATTTTGAATTTGCTAGCATATTTCAATTTTTTTCCCCTTCTTAAATTAAAGCTCTAGCACGGGTTTTAAAAGGGCAGTACTTGTTTGTCTTATATTTGTGGTATATAAGACTTATTTATAATTAGCTTATAACCCGTACTAGTATATTCGATAATTTTTGACATGACACAGATACAAAATGATATGAAAATTTATTGTTTGAGTTTGCATTTTTAGTACACTAAACGTAAGTAAACCAACACGAAATACATGATTGAGATTACGTGTCGGTCACTGCACGAATACACGAAATAAATAAATATAAATAAATATTTATATTAGATATTTTAATATTTATATTAGATATTTAACATTTATTTATGTGATTATACATAAATTTATAATATTATTTGTAAATATATAATATGTAGTGTGAAGCCGACCGATCTGGGCGACCGTCCCGATCCCGAAGCCGACCGATCCATAATTCCTGCAGTAGTGTGAAGAAATTAGCCGTGTACTCAGACATGATCAAGAAAAGAAGAAAAGAAAAGCAGAATTGCCGAGTACAGAGGGCTTGGACCGGTCGGGGAATCTAATGTCTAAAGTCGAAGAATAGAGAGGGATCCCTAAGTACAGGTTATTCCGAAGATTGTTCTAAGGCCAAACCTATTCCGAAGATTGTTCTAAGGCCAAACCTATTCCGAAGATTGTTCTAAGGCCAAACTTATTTCGAAGATAGTTCTAGGGACAAATGTGTCCCGATAACTGTTCTAAGAGTAGATTTATAAATCTACAATGGTGTCTACAAGCACAACTACGGTCACATTTATAAAAACACGTATACTCCAAATCAAAATACCTGACGATTATACAGTAGCATTTAGTAAGAAAGATAAGCATGCTGATTAAAAGCCGTTTCGTTATGAAAAAAGGAGAATCAAAAAGCTTACTTGTGATGAAGACGAGGAATGGATTTGAACTCGGAGCAAAGGAAAGCACTGATAACTGCAACTAATAAGGTTGGAGAGAAATTGGCAGAGTCTTCCTCTTTTCTAGGCGAAAGAACAGGACAATGTGCGTGGATGAGTGCCCCCGAGAAATTCGGGCGAGCCGTTATCAGAATGCTTATAAAAGCACATAACAGGTTTCAGTATGGATTTAAATACTTATTTTACATTCACAAACACTTACACATTCAAATAATCCTTACCGGAACCTCTAACGTATTCTCACATCGGAGGTGAATCGGGGGCCAAACCCCTCGCATTCTTCTCTGTTGACAGGTTAACCCGAAGATATTCTCGGAGTCCGACTCGACAGAAAACTGGTTCCAACAATAACAATTAACAATCCGTGCATCGCACGGGTTTTAAGCTAGTAGAATATAAAAGGAGAGTAATGAAAAAGATTTCACAATTAACAGAGTCTCCGGTTATTTTATAAAATTCCCGGAAGGTCAAAAATATTTGATTTTTAATAAAACAAATCATAAAAATGCAATTAAAAGCATACACATAGATTTTAACTCATACCATTAATCACCAGGTAAACATCTAATTACCATATTTCAAGTATCAACCTTTCACAAAAAGTTCACATGTCACAAATCTTAAAATATTATTTAATAATAATAATAATATTGATAAATCCTGAACATTCGGGTTACTACATATATAATAGTATAAATATCTAATATTTTAGATTATTTATTTACACTTTTTGGTTCTAAAAATATGATAAAGTTATCATAGCTATAATGCTTTTATAAAAATATGTCAGGTTTTTTCAAAAACAATCAAGGGCAGAAACTTTTTTTTTGCAAAAGTACAGTGTTTTTTAATGTATTTTACAAAAATACAATCTTTTTTAAAAAAAAAATACCAAAGTACCAATTTTTTGAAAAAATATTTGCAAAATAAGATTATAACTTCGAAACCATATTTATTTGCAAAAATATTAGTTTATAAAAATAATATTTTGTTATAATTTCTCAAGTAAATTTTTTATAACTCTACTAGTCAATATATTTAGAAAATATCATAATTTGGTCACTAAAATACTATATTAAGTAAGATTTGAGCACCCATATTTTATTGTTGTATTATATCAACATGAATGTTTTTTTCACAATAAAAACCGAAAAGAATCAAATTTGAATGTTAAAAATAAGGGCTTTTTTCATAAATATCCCATTTCAGAAATATTTTTGCAAAAATACCTTTTCAAAAAAAAATATTTTGTGAAAATACCATCTTATTTACAAAAATATCTTCTGCAAACTGCAACCAAAATCAACCACAGATGCAACTTGTTAAGAATTGTGTTTTTCCGGTGTCCTGATTTTAGGGTTGACAACCCTAAAATGGTAGGTTAGGGTTTAGAGTCTAGGGTTTAGGGTTGCCTAAACTCTAAACCTTAAACCCTAAGTTCGTATACGAATTATTCGTCATTCTTAATATTTCTAAAATCCAAAATAGAAACATTGAACCCCAAAAGTTAACTATTGACCCCCCAGGTAAACCAATACCACAAGTTTACCCCTTTTATTAATAATTTTTTTTGAATTCTTAGCTGTTTTTTCAATTATTTTTTAAAAAGTTGCATCTAGTTGTATCTAGTTTCAACCACATATGCAACTGGATGCAAACTACGTAGGTTGTATTTGGAAAGTTGCATCCAGTTGCATCTAGTTGCAATCACACGTGCAACCGGATGCAACCTACGTAGGTTGTATTTAGTTGCAGAACGTATTTTTGCAAAAATCTTTTTAAAAGATGGTATTTTCGCAAATTATTTTTAAAAAGAAAGTATTTTTGTAAATATTTTGAGAAGATAGTAAAATCGCAAAAAAACTTTTAAAAAGTGGTATTTTTGATAAATATCCTAAGAATAATACTCAAGCAACGGGTACCTGAAATTGCAGCACGTACGCAAAATATGTACACCACAAAAATTTCAAAATTCTTAAACTACGCAATATATTCTACAGGAATCATTACTCAACTTCTCAACTAATATAGTAATTATTTGCACATGTAGTCAGAGACCTAACACAGCAGGCCAGCAACATCGTCCAGGTGCTAAAAATTGGTTATAAATATCGGAACATAACTGGAGAGTGGGGACAAAAGTCTCCAAAGTAAGTAAAAAATAAATTCTCATTTTCAATATTTCTCTAAGGCATCTATAAATAATTAAGAATGGAGAAAATAAACAAACCGTACACTAGACCAATCAAAACTAGACAACAGTTTTAGATGGCACTGTTATTTCATTGCCTCAAATCTCATCTCCATTTCTATATATTCCATCTTTCCTTTGATAGATTTCACTCTGCGTCTCTCCTACCCCTCATCATCTTTCAAATACATATTGAGAGGGAGGGGAATCTTGAAGGATGGGTAGGGGTAAAGTCCAGTTGAAGAGAATAGAGAACAAGATAAACAGACAAGTAACTTTCTCAAAGAGAAGATCCGGTTTAGTTAAAAAAGCTCGTGAAATCTCTGTTCTTTGTGATGCTGAGGTTGCCTTGATTGTTTTCTCTACCAAAGGCAAACTTTCTGAATTTTCCACTGATTCTTGGTATGTGTTTCTTTATATTTTCTGCATTTCAGTCATCAAAATCTTTGATATCTAGCTCGCCTAGGTTTTGGGTGGTGCAGTTACTTGTTGTTCTTTCATGTTTTACAGATTTGTGGGTGCTAATACTATGTGTGTGTGTGTTTGTTTCATATATTCAATTGGCAAGAAAATGATCACAATATATAGAAGAAAGTGAAGAAGAATCGGAAGTCTAAATCAAAACAAACCATTTTTAGTTGTTGATTTTCTCAAGCTCCCAAGGGCATCTGTGTTTTGCCATTTTGGTAGCTTGAAAGACTTTACAGTACCAACCAACTATAGTACAATTGTATAACCATTTCATGCATAAACTAATACAACTGTTTGCCTTATTTGTAATTTGTAAATGTTTTAAATATGGTTTTGCTCGATGTCTTCACTCTTCAGCGATATATGACGGCTGGCATCTTTTATCAACAGTACTCATGTGTCCTCTCTTTTATACTGTATTTTCAACTTATTGCAGTAGTCTTGTCAAATTAAAAAAACACTTCTTGTAGTAGTACTAGTTATAATAATTGTATAATCATTTCATGCAGTAACAAATTGAGATAGTAAGTATATTTTTGTGTTATTACTTTTATATAAATACAGTACGTATAGTACTAGCCAGGTTACTTCCATTTCAGTAAATACTCTAAACTTAATTATTAATGAGATCTGAGACTCTGAGAGTGATCAGTTTACATGCAGACAAGTACGTGCACTGTGACTAAACTTTTGTATACATATTTAACATTTAACTTTTGTGACTAAATACATATGTTGGGTACATTTAACATTTAACTTTTTTTTTAGCATCATTCTAACATTCCCATTCCACACCACACCAATTATGAAATTGAATTTCGTAATTACTTCCATAATTATGAACTACTTCTTACATCTTTTTTGTTCTTTTTTGTTTATACAATAACTCAACCCTAGACCTTTTCCAACTACTAACTTATACTCCCTCCGTCCCTCTCATTTACATTAGGACTGGGCTTACGCATTTATAAAGTATAAAGTATAGTTCTATATATATATTATTTAAAAAAAAATTGAATACAAATTTAATGTTTGAATTTTTATTCAAAATTTTAAAAGTAATTAAGTCCTTAAAATACGTGCCAAACAGTGAAAAACTATATAATATCGAATCTACGTGGAACTATAGCTTAATAAATAACTATATAAGACATATTTTTGAACCATTTATTATAATAGTAAGATTCTGACTGATTTATATTTAATTTCTGATTTATTGATTACTAATCATTGAGCTGCTCTTTTTTGTCTGCTATGTTTGTATAACTAGCGGTGAGAGGCACAACCATACTCTAATTAACAATTTTGATGTAATTGTAAGCTACTTAAAATTTTAAGTTAATAACAGTGATGTTAAGGTTAACATTCCTTGGCAGAAAGTATTTGATTCTATATATTCTTTAAAAAATATGAATAATTATATAATTTTTTTAAAAAATAATAGTACAATTTTACGTTGTATATATTTTTTTGAACCAGAGATTTAATTGAGCCAAAGTAGAATCTGCTGCTATAGCAGCTACAATTATTAGTATGATTTTACATTACACTTAACCTAACATGAAATCATGTTACATTAATTACTAAGAATATGATCTCATAAAATCATGTTATTTTTATAATTACTCCAATATCAAATGACCTTTTTAATTATGGTTTTTTATTTTTTAAATAATATGTATTATTAAATATAACAGATTAACATATTATTATTAAAGTTTGAAATTCTTTAACAACATATTTAAATTTAATATTAAAATTCCAAATATATTTATTGGTTCGAATCACATAAATTACAGATAATAACTCTAAAATTACTAATATTATATTAAAATTTGAATGTCATCAATAACATATTAATATCTAATATATATATATATATAGCTCCAAGAACGCCAATTTTTTTAATATTACTTAATATTTATATTATTTGTTCCAAAATACCGTTTAAGGTGTACAATCTAATCTAAAAAATATTGAAAAGATCTTAATGAATAAGTATTTATATTAATGTTATTTTATTAAATACTTTATAAAAGAACCCTATAATAAACTAATTTTAATTAATTTAATAATAAGTTACAAATACATGTTCTAAACTTCTAATATACATTTTCTTGTGTAGCTTCTCACAACCAGCTGTGTTTTAGTTGTTTTGTAATATCAGCTCGAGAGTGTTAAATTAAGTAGATAAAATGTAGCAGGGATTTTTTATAACCCGGTTAGGTTTTACCTTATCCTCCGAATCCACTTTATCACTTTAGGCTAGGGGAGTCAAACAGTTCCTCGAGCTGGTCTCGTAAAATATTCGAATTCGATTTGGTATTAATCCAGCCGAGCTTAAACTCGAGCTATTCGAATATTCTACCGAGCCGAGTTCGAGTTTCAAATTACTCGGCTCGTAAGGCTCGCGAGCCTAATCGAGCCTCTATCATTTTTAATTTTTATATATTATAAATATATTTATATAAATATTTAGTATCTAGATATAATTTTTATATATAATCGAGTCGAGCTCGAGCCATATAATCGAGTCAAACTCGAACCGAACCGATCATATTCGAGCTTTTGTCAATATTTGGTGAAGTCGATTCGAGCTTTCGAGCCAAACTCGAACATATCGAACTTTTTACGAGCCGAGCTTTGAACTTGAAATTTTAGGCTCGGTCGAACTCGAGCCCAAAATTTTTAGTCGAGCTCGAACTCGAGCCTTGCAGTGTTCGACTCGGCTCGGCTCGATTACACCTCTACTTTAGACTACAGTAGGCTCATTAGGGTTCACAATATGGAAATTTAGGGTTCCAGAACACATAGATACAGATACGTAAAAAATCACATTTTAAGGTAGATCATGAGATTAATAATATGTATATATGTACAATATATACAAATATCAAATTTTGGTTATTATTTAATACTCCATCCGTCCCATCCATTTATTTACACTTTCATTTTTGGAACGTCTCATCCATTTCTTTACATACCAAAACTTTCCAAAAATAGTAAAGTTTTATAATATAAAAAATCAACTACTTCCACTACTTTCCTCCACTTTACTTACTTTATACCTTAAATATTGACGGGTCCCACCACTTTACTCATTTTCCTACTTTTTCCCCTACTTTACTTATATTTCTTTACCTCCGTGCCCAACCCAAATATAAACAATTGGGCGGGACAGAGGGAGTAATAATTTGGTCTTGCTTCAAACTCAATTGCATCATAATCATACAAAAATGTATATTTAATTTTATCTTTTTGGTTTCACTTTGATTTCTTTTAACTACATACTTAAATAGTGTTTATTAATTATATACATTCGTCTTAATTTTAGATTCAATTCTCTATAGCTATTATTATTTGAAAAATATTTTTAATTATATTTATTTAAATTTATTTATTTACTTTAATTAATTTAATAAATTAATATTTAATTTAATATTAATATTTAATTTAATATTAATATTTTAATTTCGCCCTTCGTACAAGTTATTTGGCCTTCATAATAAATATTAATACCACACAAAAGTATTCGCGCAAACGTTTTTTCTTTACATTTATAACATAATTCAATTATAATTGCAAACATCATAATTTTTATTTTGTAATTATTCTTGTTATATATATATATATATAGTTGTAAAATTAAAATTTATAATTTTTTTAAATATCATATAATAAAGGTAAGAGACCCTAGTTAAATATTAAATTTGTAATTAATATGAGTTAATTAAACAGTGCTTTAAATATATTCCAATAAGGGAAAATTTTAGAAAGAAAACCCTCAAGGAACGAGTTCACAACCTCTGGTACATCAATTCCCATAAAAGAAAACTTCTATATATTCTAATAAGAGAAGACTCCTCAAGAAACCGACACTCAAGACGTAAACCCTCAAGGAACGAGTTCACAACCTCTAGTGTTGAATCCGTAGTGGATGATTCAAGATCCCCGACCTCAAGGGGCGAACCAGTTTCAGATGATAGTCACCCATTTGAATACCACTACGCCTCAGGGGATGCAAACATGAACTAATGTGTTTCCCGCTCACACTAATCACAACTCGATCTATGGGCTGTCAATAAACTACAGCGCTGAAAGAAGCACACACCCTCATCAATTTTAAGAGGAGTATCTGCCCCAATTTATTCTTCAACCCACTTCAAGAAGAAATTCACGATTCCTCTGAATTTTATATTCCGGATGATGAAGCATCAACTGACGAGGACATCTACCCTAGGAGAGAGCGTCTGGGCAAAGAGCCTGTAGGCAGAGATGGGCGTTCTCAACCCTGAGGTCTCTAGGAACAAGCTCACAAAGCATTAAAATAATGCAATTGAAAAAAAAATTGGAGACGCAGGAGACTCGAACACTACAAGGCTAAGAGCGCTCCGAGTATGGGCGCTACTCTTAAAAGGAGGATGTCAGGGGTCCCAAGGGCCGATCCCTTTGACTTGTTACCGCTTGGAGATTTAGATGACCCAACCCCCCCATTTATGGACGATATAATGAAGACATGTATCTCAAGAAAGTTTAAGATGCCCACCATCAAAACTTGTGATGCGGTTGGTGATCCTGCAAATCATGTGAGAATTTTTTCTAATGCACTGTAGTTGCAACTCATCAATGACGCCACCAAAGTGTAGAGCGTTCCCTCATATCTCGGTGGGCAAGGCACAACACTGGAATAGCCAATTTCCTCCCAACTTAATAAGTTTGTTTGATGGAGTTGAGTAAAGCTTTGGGTAGCCAATTTATAAGTGGAACTTAATAAATTCGTTAAAGGAGTTGAGTAAAGCTCTGTAGCAAATTTATAAGTGGAAGGGTGGATGAGAAGAGTTCAATGTCCTTAATGAACCTAGAGTAAGGTAATAACGAATTCTTGAGGGACTAATTGAACCGATTTGTCAAGGAATCCCTGAAGGTCTCAGACTTAGATGAGAAGGTATGTATAATCAGGAACCACGCATGTCTACTTCAAGATGTCATTGGCAAAGTGCCCTACCGACGATTTGTTGAAGTTGCAAGATAGATCAGTAAGTACATCAAAGCTGAGGAGAGTATAAGAAGAACACTATCTCTGATGGGGACCACACGGGTAATAGGAAGTGAAATAATGATTAGGTGTATGACGCCAAAGATAAGTATCCCCGAACTGATAAGACGTCTTATAATACCTCAAACAAAGAAAGGCAAGAGTCTAGGTTTATCGAGTATGCAAGGTTTAATACCCCAAGGTGCCAAATCTTGATGGACATAGAGCAAGATAAGGATCTGCAATGACTAAAGCCACTATAGGATTGATCCCGAGAAGAGGAACAAGAGTCTATACTGTAGGTTTTACAAGGACACGAGGCATGATACTGATGATTGTAGACAGTTGAAGGATGATATTGAGTTTCTGATCCAAAAAGGAAAACTCAGCAAGTTCACAAAGAATGGTGAAAAATCCCATAATAATTGGCGTGATTGCGATGATAAAAGAAAGGATTACAATGATCGAGACTTATACTTGAGAAGTGATGCATGTTGTTGGGGAAGCGTTGAAGCGTGCAAGGACTTAAGTAGTGATTTCGTTCGATGACTCAGATCTAGAAGGGGTAAAGTTCCCCCGTGACGACCCGCTACTCATTATACCTGTGATAAACAACTCCCAAGTGAAGCGAGTCTTGGTAGACAACAGAGCTTCAGCGGACGTCTTGTTTTATGATGAGTTTGTGAAGATGGGATACAATGATTCTCAATTGACCCCTTCGAATATGCATATAGATGGGTTCAATGGGGTATAATCAAAAGTGGAAGGAACAATTCAATTACCCATGACTGTTGCGCAAAAGCCTAGGAAGACCACTTCAGATGTTGAATTTTTTGGTGATCAAACGGAATCCTTGAATGGATAGACTTGCACGCCTTTAAGGCAGTAGCCTCGGCTTATCACATGAAGATCAAGTTCCCGACCAAGAATGGAGTCGGAGAAGAGAAACGCGATCACTGGCAAGAAGCAATCACATAGGCACTTTGTGGCCAGAAGGAGTCGGGGAAAGTCCTTCCCATTGAAAATTTGAGCTTTAAAAAGGTTGATATGCCAAGCTTTATAAAATGACTTGGTGATTGCACGGAACTTAAGCTGCGCAAGGACGATATTCCTAAGAACGCAAGTGCAAAGTAAGCATTTCGCTCACCACACTATAAAGACCATAAAAGTCCAAGTTGAAGAAATGATATTTAAGAGACTCGTTATGGCCAATCGTACTAAATAGCTCTAAGAAGAACAAAGTTGAGAGCTCATGAGAATGATTTATAGATATCGAGATAGACTCCAAATAGTAAATATGATTTTTTTTTAATTTTTTTTTAGCTATCATTTAATTATTTTTCTCTCTAGTTGTTTCAAAATTAATTTTTTTTTATTTCCCACAATAAAATTAATATCTATCAAGTAAATATCCAGTTGAATACAAAATATAATTAATAGGAGAATGAAATCATATCCATACAATTATATACTTATATAAAATAAGCGCAAGAGGTATTTTATCCGAAATTTTGGGAATGTACCGCTAAAACGATAAGGACTGTTAGATTATAAGATAAATATGTATTCTGATAATTTAAACCAAATATAAGTAAATTTTCCAAATTGAATACAATTTTTAATGGGAAATTCAAAGCCTTCTTTTCCCTTTGAAATTTTAGATAGTTCTGGTTGAATAAGAATTGTCAAATTATTATTTAATTAAAGATTATTTTATAAATCCTGATTTTTAAAACTCAATATATAGTCTACTAGTGAAGAGACAGTCTAATAAATTTCAATCTTTAATATATTTTATCTCCAATTTGATCATTTTATTAATGTAAAGAATGTTATATATTTTAATAGGTGAATTATTTCTTCAAAAGTACGAAACTCTTTCAACAACATTTTGAAAATAAATATTTATAATATAAGAATTAAAATATTAATAATATTTAACGATTAAAAAAATTATAAATATTAAAAAAAATTGTAAATTAATATAATTACATATATTAAAAGAATCACGGATTTTAGGCTAGTTATTATTAAAGTCGAAATATTAAAAATTTGATAGTCGGTTCGTCATTACGGTACTCCATAAATTTTGTTTTTAAGTGAAAGCATGTCGACTTTGTTCACCAATTTAGATGTAGTGAATAAATGTATAAGGGTTTTATATCAGAGTGACCACTGTTCTCGTTAAAATATCCCACCTAACTACCCGATCTTCACGGAGACTCACTTAAAGCACTCAAATCATTATATGTATCACTCTCTTAATTTTTTTTTTTTTAAATGAGAATGTTTTTTTAGATTAATTTTAGACATATACAATTGAGGATTTTTGGTTTGATGTTCAGTAAATTGATTTTTGGTTTTATATATATACCATTGCTCCATGGAGAACACTCTCATATAAAGAACAATAAAGAACATCATAGAATCTTACATAAAATTGCATTTAGATTCTAATTTTCACACTAAAAAAAGTTTTTTATTAATAAAAATATAACCTAACAAAAAATTAGGATCCAATATACGATGATTACACATCATTTTATGGTTATAAATATATATGTAAGTCCTAGTTCGAGTAGAAGTCAGGTTGGGGCGCTGGGGCCGCTAGTGCGCTAGGGCGCTGGGGCGTCTGGCCGAGCTGGGGACTGCGCGGGGCGCGCGAGACCGAGTCCTCATAGGAGTCGGGCGCTGAGAGTCAGAATCCTCGAAGGACTCGGGCGCTCGCTGGCAGGCGCCTAGGCAGACTTGACAAAGGACTTCTAAGCAGACTTGGACAAGAATACGATGTGTTGGCTATAAATATAGATGGTAGGAACATTGTAAATCAGAGTGGCATAGCTAGTAGCAAATATTATAGGATTGCTTTAGAGGGAAGAGTTGTAATCATTATAATTGGGCTGCGAGACCTAAGATCTTTTGGTCTTAGTTGAGGCAATAAAAAATAGGGATTATTCCCAAACGTTTGTGTGTGTGTTTGCATTCGATCATCTGCATATAAACATATTATGTCCATTGTAAGATCTAACCTTTTTCGCAAGGCGACGGTCGGGCGGAACGGAATTCTATGTAATGTTTGATTATTTAGATGAGATTCTACGTTAAATTTGATATGTTAAGATTTATTGTTGTTATATTTTGTGATTCTAATCTTTGCACATCAATTTTTATGAAAAATAAAGTGTTAAAATGGTGTTCTTTATTATTCTTTATATAAAATGTTATTTCTAGAGTGCAACCCATATATATCCATGTTCATATATATGTTTTAACGTGCCTTTGTATATATAATCGTTAATTATTTATTATATGACCCAGGTGTAGTACACTTCATCCCCGTGACTAGTATTCCGTTAAGTTTAATGGAGTGATATATAATAATTTAAGTATATTAAACGAGTGACCGTTGAGATCGTCTAGCTATGTGAGATATTTTAACGATAAGAGCAGTCACTTGATATAAAACCCAAATGCATAATCGGGGTATCCAGACAGTAATTTTAGCTATGATCTATTTAAGGTACAGATTGATAAATTTATCTTTAAAACAATATGCGTTTATCTGAAGCTGATAGATAAAGAGATACTGTAGTTGGCTAGTCAGAATCAAGTTAAATAACTGTATTGAACAATATTTGAGAACAATCTTAGTTAGATAACAGAAAAATGCAAGAAAGGGAATGTATGAGATAGACAGAAAGTTTGAGGAGCCAATGGTATCTTGATTGATTCACAATTTAATCTCCTGAGTTTGATGATTGGAGGCTATCCCTCATATATCAATACAGCCTATCAAAAGTAGTGGTCCCAAACATAACAAACTTTATTTTGACCCTAATTATTACATCATCATTACTAGGAAGTAATTATTATTACAGGAAATATTGAAAGTAGCATATTACTTCTCCATACTCCCCCTCAAGCTGGAGAGTGAGACATAGAAGATGTAGTAGCTCCCAGCTTGCCAAGTAAATTCTGATGTTGTTGCACAGGAAGAATTTTTGTGAAAATGTCAGCAACTTGGTTGTGAGAAGAGACATGCGAAGTGTGCAACAGGCCTGCCTTGATGTTGTCTCTGATAAAATGGCAATCTATTTCCACATGATTTGTGCGTTCATGCAGGACATGGTTGGCTGTAATTGCCAATGCAGCCTTATTGTCACAATGAAGTTCAGCAGTAGTCAGT
The DNA here is from genome assembly GCA_030848705.1 of Heracleum sosnowskyi. Classification (NCBI taxonomy): domain Eukaryota; kingdom Viridiplantae; phylum Streptophyta; class Magnoliopsida; order Apiales; family Apiaceae; genus Heracleum; species Heracleum sosnowskyi. The sequence continues at coordinate 139,334,776 of CM061235.1, read as the reverse complement.
TGCTTGAAGCCTAAGTCCTTTAACAGTGATGATAACCACACAACTTCACAGGTGGTCAGGGCCATGGCCCTGTACTCAGCCTCAGCAGATGACCTAGCAACAACACCTTGCCTCTTTGATTTCCAGGAGATAGGAGAGTGGCCAAGAAAAACACAGTATCCTGTTGTAGATTTTCTAGTGTTGGGACAACCTGCCCAGTCACTATCAGAGTATGCAGTTAGTTTGGCTGCACTGGAGGAAGCAAGTAGAATGCCTTGAGATGTAGAGCCTGCTAGATATCTGAGTAGCCTCTTTGCAGCTTGCATGTGGACAGAGGTGGGCTGGTTCATGAATTGACTTAAGGTGTGGACAGTAAAGGCTATGTCAGGTCTAGTAATGGTTAGATAAATGAGTTGGCCCAACAATCTTTGATAAGCTATAGGATTAGAGATTAGATCACCCTTGTCTGGAGTCAATTTCAGATGAGGATCCATAGGCAAAAGCACAGGCTTGACAAATAACATATCATGTTCTTTAAGGTCTAAAACATACTTGTGTTGAGATATGAAGAAGCCGTCTGGAGATCTGTCTATTTCAAGACCTAAAAAATATCGTAAAGGACCAAGGTCCTTCATATGAAATGTAGCAGATAACATAGATTTGAGTTGATCAATATCAGACAAAGAACTCCCACAGATTAACAGATCATCAACATAAATTAGGACTGCCAAAACTGAGGAATTAGAGTGTTTAAGGAAGAGGCTGTAATCAGATTTGGACTGTTGAAAACTAAGATTCAAAAGAGTATATGATAGTTTATCAAACTAGTTCCTGGGAGCTTGTTTTAGACCATAAAGGGATTTTTTGAGTTTACAGACCAGAGTTGGTGCAGGAGTAGGTGTAGACCAGTTTGAAACAGACTGGATTCTGCAGCCCAAGTGAGTGTATCCCTGAGGCATCTTCATGTAGACATTCTCATACAAGTCTCCATGCAGAAAGGCATTAGAAACATCCATTTGAACTGTATGCCAGTCCTGGATAGCAGCCACAGCCAATAGGGTTCTGACTGTTGTCATTTTGGCAACAGGGGCAAAGGTTTCCTTGTAGTCTTCACCATATTTCTGCCTGCAGCCCAGAATTACAAGTCTGGCCTTGTGCCTCTCAATTGATCCATCAGTGTTGTATTTTGTTTTATAAATCCACTTGCATCCAATTGCATGTTTGCCTGGAGGTAATGTAGTGACATCCCATGTATGATTCAATTCTAAGGCATCCAGTTCAGCATTCATTGCAGAAATCCAATGGGAATACTTTACAGCCTCTTTGTAATAGACAAGGTCCTGGGTGGTAGCAAGGGTAGAAAGAAAACAGTGAAATTCAGGTTGGAGCACTATGTTTGTGAGAGGTGATATAGAATAGGCATTGTTGGTGATGTAATCTTTATGCCAGAGAGGTGTGATGAGATGTCTGGTAGACCTTCTAAGATTGTGTGTAGGGGAGGTTGAATCATGGATAGAGGAAGGAGATAGAGTAGTATGGGGTGAAGAAGCTGGTTCAGAAGGTGTAGGAACAATAAGTGATGAGGGTTGAATGATGGCATTGGGTATAGAGGAATCAATATAAAAGAAATCATCTGCAGAAATGGTTGAAGTGACTTGAGGCATGGGGATGGGTAAGGGTGTCATGTAATTTTCAGAACTTGAAAGGGAAACACATCTTCTTTAAAGGTGACATCCCTAGATGTGAACTCTTCCATAGTTGTTAGGTTTAAAAGCCTGTAGCCTTTTTGAAAAGGTGGATACCCTAGATGTACACAAGGAATTCCTCTAGCATTAAATTTATCAGTAGAAGGCTGAGGATTGCTAGCAAAAGCTAAACAACCAAAAACTCTTAGATAAGTATAAGAAGGAGGCTCATTATATAGAACTTCATAAGGGGTCTTGAATTGCAGAATAGAATTTGGAAGTCTATTGATCAAGTGAACTGTTGTTAAAACACCGTCACCCCAAAAAGATAATGGTAGATTGGCCTGGAATCTCAAGGCTCTGGAAGTTTCTAATATATATCTGTGTTTTCTTTCTACCCTGGAATTTTGCTGAGGGGTCCTGACACAAGAAGTCTGGTGCACAATGCCATTTATAGTAAAAAACTGTTGGCATAAAGCAGAGCTAAATTCCAGGGCATTGTCAGATCTCAAGGTTTTGATGGAAGTTTTGAAATGATTTTTAACATAAGTATGAAATTTCTGCAGAATGTGTAATGTATCAGACTTGTGTTTGAGGAGATACAGCCAGGTGTACCTTGTGTGATCATCCACAATAGTCAAGAAAAATTTACAATCTCTTTTAGTGCTTTCTTTATAGGGACCCCAAATATCCATATGAACTAAATCAAAGGCAAAGGGAGCATGGGATTCACTCAGGGGAAAAGGAAGTTTAGAGAATCTAGCCATTGGACATGTAATACATACCTTAAAGGAAGTGTGTGATAGTTTGGGTAAAGAAGGAATTTGTTTAATTTTTGGGATTGGTGTGTGACCTAGTCTGTGATGCCATACATCAAGACTGGTGTTGGACTCAGATTGTGTAGCATTAGCAGATGCATCAATAGTACTAGAGTGAGGCATTTCAGTAGAGAGATAATATAGGCCATTTCTAGCATGTCCCCTAGCTAAAACATTCTTAGAGACAGTATGAATGATATCACAATGAGTAGGATAAAATTGAAGTTCACAAGAGTTGTCCAGGATTAACTTTTGAACAGATAAGAGATTGTGTTTAAAGTGAGGAATGCACATCACATCATCAAGTATTAGATTATTAGAGAGTTCAGCTTTACCAGTGTGAGAGATGGTTGCAGTGTCTCCATTGGGAAGATTAATTTTCTGAGAAGATACAGCAGGCACTGCCTTGGTCAAGAGATGAAGGTGGGGAGTCATATGATCTGAAGCCCCGGAGTCAATGATCCATTCAGGTGAATTTCCAGACAGTTTATTCCAAGAAGTCATCCCTGAGAAATGGTAATCCAATTCTTCCTCTGGAGCTTTAGGTTGCTGCAGCTGCATTTGAGGCATCAATTGAGCTAGCTGTTCTAATTGCTGTGGAGTAAAGAGTAATCCTGAATCAGAAGCACTAGAAGCATTTGAAGTAGTGTGAACTGCAGCAACCATCCTCTGCGGTTGAGGTCTGAAAGTAGATTTCCACTTTGGTTGAGTAGAAGCAGGGTAGTTATTGGACTGTCTTGGTCTGTTAAATCCAATATTGGGTCTGTGTTTAGGATGCCAACTAGGATACCCAATGACTGTCCAACATTTTTCATTGGTATGACCTTTGACCTTGCAAGCACTGCATACTACATTCCTATCTTTGGGATCCAGATTTCTACTATACATTGCCATGTGTTCATGATCATTCTTGGTTACTTGCAACAGGTCTCTTTGAGCTTCTTCTTGTTGAAGAACAGCTGAGGCTTCTTCCATAGAGGGCAAAGGCATGTGCATAAGTAGTTGGCTCCGTATTGGACCATACACTTCATGAAGGCCATTAAGGAATTGAAATAACCGAGCTTCTTCTTTCTGAAGTTCAATAGTAGCCAGTAATTTTTTGATTTCATTGGTGGAACTGGTGATTACAGGCAAGAGATTCATAGAATCCAATTCTTACCACAAGGCTCTCATTGTTGTATAATATTCATTTACAGAAGCAGAGTGTTGTTTTACCTCATACAAATCTTTACTGATTTTATATTTTCGAGAGCCATTAGTTAAAGCAAATCGTTTTTCAAGATTTTTCCAGATCTCATTAGCAGTCGACATAAACATAATAGATTGTTTAACAGTAGGAGAAACATTAGATGTGAGCCAGGCTATTACCATACTATTGCAGGTGTCCCACATCTCAGCCTTGACATCATCATCAATGGGTCTTGTAACTGTGCCTGTCACGAATCCAAGCTTTCGTTTGGAAGCAAGATTGATCTCCATTGAACGAGACCATGACCTGTAATCAGTCGAGCCTTGTAACTTCTCAACTTGTATTGAGTTGGCATTATCAGATGGGTGTAGAAAAAGAGGGTTTGTCATTTCTTGATAGGTTAGTCTGCCTGGTGTAGTCATTGACAGTATTTGAGGTTATGGCAGGAGAAAAGATTCAGTTTTTTCACAGAATTAAGAACAGATCTGAGAGTTGAAAAAGAAAAGAAGAAGAACGTGGGTAGAGGTATAGAAAAAAGGAGATTCAGTTATAAGATTGAATGTTGAGAAATATATAAAGCAGATCTTTCCGCTCTGATACCATGAGAACAATCTTAGTTAGATAACAGAAAAATGCAAGAAAGGGAATGTATGAGATAGACAGAAAGTTTGAGGAGCCAATGGTATCTTGATTGATTCACAATTTAATCTCCTGAGTTTGATGATTGGAGGCTATCCCTCATATATCAATATAGCCTATCAAAAGTAGTGGTCCCAAACATAGCAAACTTTGTTTTGACCCTAATTATTACATCATCATTACTAGGAAGTAATTATTATTACAGGAAATATTGAAAGTAGCATATTACTTCTCCGTAATATTCTAACAATCCAATACTGGACAACAATTTTAATTTTTAAGTGTTTTTTAGGGTTATTAAGAATCAATTATGTATGCTCTAAAAAGATATAAAGATATGTACTTCACTCATGTCTTCTGCATGTGAGATGGTTTACATTAAGGAAATGATTAATTTGGTAATTATCCATGTTCTTTGTACTGAACAAAAATTTTCTTTTCTAATCCTTCAGCATGGAGAGGATTTTGGAACGACATGAAAGATATTCAAGTGCAGAAGGACAGCTTGTTGCAATTGATACTATTTCACAGGTGACATTGTCAAAACTGAGCTATTATTTAACAAGTGTAACTCACAATTTATCATAAACATTAAATTCCCATAATATTTTGTATTCTGACAAAATGTACATTGAGATCAAGTTTATAACTTTAGTAATAAGAATAATACAGAGATCTAATTATAAGAATGATGTACTTGAATTATTAAAATTAAAGGAGGATATGTTATCAAAAAAAACCTGGAAGTGGACTAGAATCTCATAATACTTGCAAAATAATCAGAACAAAATCTCTTTCAGGGAAGTTGGACTTTGGAGCATGCAAAGCTGAAGGCAAGAATAGAAGTTTTGCAGAAAAACCAAAGGTACATCATCTCCTTTTTATTAAGAAACACAACTAAAGTGACATACATGATAACATTGGCCTTTTATTTGGCAGGCATTACATGGGTGAAGACCTGGACTCTTTGAGCCTCAAAGAGCTTCAAAGTTTGGAGACCCAGCTCGATTCAGCTCTCAAAAACCTTAGATCAAGAAAGGTGAAAATTATGCAAATCAGTTAGCTACCTTGAACTATATAATTTATAAAATAAAATGATTGGATAGTAATTTAACTAATCTTGTTTACAGAATCAAATGATGTTCGAGTCGATTTCTCAAATTCAGAAAAAGGTAAGGCACTCCCTGTTTTAAACTCCAGAAAATGGAAGATGACGTTTGTATGTCATTGGAATTTTAATAATAGCAGTACAGAATTTGCCAACTCAAAGAGAGTGAGTGAGAGTTTGTCTGTGTGTGTGTTGGAGAGAAAGGATAAAGGAGGTAGAGAGAGAGTGAGAGAGAGGGGGGGGGGGGGGGGGGGGGGGGTATCACACTACAGAGATTCCTGGTCACTTGGATACTATATTTTGCTCTTTGTATTGCAGGACAAGGCTTTGCAGGAACAAAATAACATGCTGTCAAAGAAGGTGCTGTTTTCATCTCTTTCATGCTAATTTAGTGATTTTCAACAGAATCTTGCCATACAGAAAGCCATGCCTATCGATTACAATTCTCACACATATATTATCTGGAAAGTCTTGCAGCATCCATTGTTGCCAATGGTATTAATTAGCTCATTTTTCAGCAATGCAGCTTAAGGAGAATCTCATAGCATAGCAAAAAGATCACATGTTCAGCCAGTAGCTAGCTAACTCTGTAGTTCACAGCTAAGCAGATCAGTTAGCTGTCGTAACTGAAAGCTAAGAAATTAGTTAGTAGTAAGTTGGAGCTCAATGTCTATTAGGAATTTATGTCCATGGCTTAAATCAACCCTGGCGATTTAATTTAAGTTGGAGCACCGATCTCCAAGTAGATTCCAGTTCTGTTTGGACGATGGAATCAGATTTTTGGCACGGTTACATGATATTAATGAATGGAAGATTCCATATTCTTCACCATATAATGCAGAAGAGATCTATCTGCAAGAGTTTACTAGCTGATACTCCTCTTCTTTTAGTGATAAGAGTTTTTGAGGGTTTTTTTTTGGGGGGGGGGGGGGGGGGGGGGGGGTGGGTGGGTGTTGAAGGGGTAACCAATCCCTATACAAAGAATATGTACCAACTCCGTAGCTTTCAAATATGACAGCTAATTCCTTTGGTTACTTTACTGGGCTGAACATGTGATCTGCTGTGAACTTCTCTTTTAGCTGCAGAAAAGCAAATACCAACAGCAACAATGGCACGTACATCATATATGTATACACAATGGCAGTCAATATTTTCATAACAAATGGTGCTTGTATGGTCTTTACATGGCTTTAAGGATAAAATATAAACATATAAAAACATGTCAGCAACCTATATATACACAAATATAAAAAACATATATACACACGCAAAACAGTTTTGATCTTGCGGGAGTGCGGGTGCGTAGTACTGGGACAAGCGAATTCGGCAAATTTAAAATTACGGGGATACGGGTGCGGGGGACACATCATATATAAAAATAAATTTTCATATATATTTCATGTTACACATATTAAAACCAATTGGCAGAACCAAAATATGTATGCCAACTAAATGATATGCATAATTTGTTCATTCAAAATACAAAGGTATGAGTTTAATCTTTTCATTTATGCAAGAATGAAAATGATCATTAATATTTTTGTATTTGTTTATAGACCTTGATACTTAATTTTGTGAAGATAGTTAGTTAAAACAACTTTCGACTACAATTTTTGAAAATAAAAATCGAAAGTAGGATTGTGGAAGAATCCATGTGTCCGATACGGGGACACGCGTGTCCAAGAATCCGACACGGGGACTCGGCAGCCTACTCAAGTGTCCCTGCTTCCTAGGTTTTGATGAATTAGTGAAGGCTAAATCTTTGAAACAGGGTTTCAATCTTGTACTTGATCTCACTTTACTTCGTTAGAAAATAATATCATATCATGTTTAGTTCATTTCTTAAAATTTTAAGAATAAACTGATAACTTAACGTGTATCAGAATTCAAACTCAAGTTAGCAGATGTAAGTTCAATTCCTTACTGTTTAACGAGCCGAGCTGAGTCGAACATTGTGAGGCTCAAGTTCGAACTCGAATAAATAGTTTGGATCCAAGCTTGATCGAGTGTTAAATTTCAAACTCGAAACTCGGCTCGACAATAGTTTGATATGTTCGAGTTTAGCTCAAGCTCAAAAGTTTGAACTGATTTTTAGTAAATATTAAAAGAATCTCGAATGTGATAGTTCGGCTCATGTTCGTCTCGATTTCGACTCGATTTGGTATATATATATATATCTATATATATATATAATATATCTAGATTAGTAGAATTTGATATATGTGCCACAAATGGAGGGAATCTAGTTGTGTACTACAATGCTAGGGATACAAGATGTTCATCTTGCCGGGGTATGCAAAAATAAACATAGTTCATCAAATGATGGATTCTTATTTATGTGGCCAACTGTATATATGGCTTGATAATCTTTGTTTCACTTGTTAGTATCATTAGTATCTAGATGAAAATATTATGTGGAGATAGATTAATATCTATCAATTGCATGCTTTTTATAATTGTATGTTTCCTGTTGTATGAATTTTTTACTGCAGCCTTGTATTGTGCATAATAATCATCAAGTATTCTAAACACTATAGATAAATTTGCAGGTCAAGAACAAGGAAAAAGAGCTAGCTCCACTGTGTCCCCATGAGCAACAAAATCAAAAGAGTTCACCTCTTGTTTTGCAGAAACCCATGCAACCCTTCAATGTCACCGGGTTAGTAGTCTCTTCCCGTCTTCCGAAGTTTGTCCTACATAAGCTTAACTCACTAGACAGCAATGATAAATCATATTAAAATCACTTATCTTAGAAGTTCAATGTGTACTATTGAAACTTATAACTGTTCCTTGTGTTATAAATTGTTGGGCTTAAAATGTGATTCAAGCTAAAATTATTGTAAAGTAAATGGTTAGTATATAAAATTTTAAATGTAGAGTACTAAGTAATATTTGCATGAAATGCAGTGATGTATTCCAAGCCGTGGGCAACACCGGAGATCATGAAGGGACAAATCAAACTAACACAACGATTCCATCTTGGATGCTTTCGCACATAAGTTAGTAAACAAACGCCATCGTGCAAATAATTGGCTACTGGAAGATGCCATTGTTATTTATATGTTTATGTATTTTGGATGCTAATCTAATGCAAAAATTGAAAAGTTATACCTCATCCTTTTGTTTTTGTGTAATTGGAAGGCTAGATGAAAGAGCTCAGCCAACTCAATTTAGTTTTGTATGCAATATACCTTATGTTGTGTGCATTTTGTTCATATCTTTTGAGTCGTAATTAGCTGACATGATGCAATTTCAAGTCGATATTTATCGGATGTTTTGTTCACATCTTTTGCTTGAATCAACAGAATTATGTTAGATTAGGTTTGATTATCGTTTATTAAGACTTTTCAGGTGACTTAATAGACCCCGTGGAGTTCAGTGAGTAGTAGTTAATTTGGCTGTGAAAGATTGTATGAAAGTGTTACTACGATCCACTGTATCAGTTGGTTAAATTTTTTGAGAGCATGAAACCTGAAATTGATCCACTCATTCCCACAATGTCCAGTTGATTTGTCCTTTACACTGGCAAGACTGAATTGCAAGTAGACTTAGAATTTGACACTGATTTTCAGGTACAACACGGAGATAATATCTCAAAGGTCGGCTGCAGGAGGAAACTGATGTATGCTCTTGTCTAGTTTGGTGAAAATATTGAATGACTATAAAACTTCAACAGACCATGTACAGATATACTCGACCACATAAAAAGTGGAAATTGGAATTTAAAATAGAACTTTTCTGACCCAGTTCTTGGGTCTCTCTGGGTTATCAAAAGAGATCAAATCACACTATGTCTATGCTAAGGTTCTCTTGCGATGATGACATAGATCATGGGCTGCTCTTCGGGTGGTGCGATGAGCAGACAGGGGTCCAAAGGGCTCTTGTTCATGAGCAAAGACCTTAAAAAAAGGCTTATTAGGGATCTCCCCAAAGGGGATTTCTTTGGTACTTCGCTTCAGAGGTACAAAAGAGAACTAGGCGGGTTATAGATTTATATTCTAGCCTGGAGTCTAGTCTCTAGAGGGCCAAAGGTCCGAGAGAAGGAGAAGTCCTGCTCGCTACAAACTTAGCAAAAAAAAAAAATAAAAAAAAAAATAGAACTTTTCTATTTTTCCAAGATCAAGTACAATGGTGCAAATTGCAAACCTTGCTTGACACACTGTTAATTATAATGTGCTGTTATGCTGTAATTTGATAACACCGCACTGTGGTATGAGTTACAGGCTGCTATTACTTCGAAGCAGAAATGTTTCTAATAAGAAGTTCATTAATACACAGAGTTATTTGCGCAAAAATGTGTAGATCATGTCACATCGTGTAAAGGGAAGTGAAAGCGCATGAAAATATTGAATTGTTTTGAAGTCTCTACTCCCTTTACATTGTTTCCTTTTGGAGTTTACTACACTGCTTCTGGGGTTTTGATCGGATCAAGTAACACTTGTGATTTGTGAAAATCTATAGCAAATGTATACGAAACACTATACTGTTTAGGAACTACATCTTGTGATTTGTGAAAATTATAGCTAATGTATACTTCTTACACACTATACTGTTTAGGAACTACATTGTGTGCTTTCATGCAATGGATAGTGGAGACATAAGATATCTCCTAGCTACAATGTTACCACATCGTTTTTGTGGATATTCAGATGTGATGATTCATGAATGCATATTAATCTTATATCTTCTGTCTTTCTCGTCAGCGGCAAGTTGTTTTGTCTTCTAGAGTTTCTTTTCCTTAAAAATCATTTTATTCGTGCAATACCCAGGAGCGCATTCACAAGGTCACAACGCACAATGATCATATCAATATAGGTAAAGGCACGGTTGAAATATAGCATAAGATCCATTTGGGGCCTTCCTCTAACACCTTAAGGTTTTAGATGAGGGCGCCCATTTTTGGGGCATTAATTTGCCTTCGTGTCCCTCATAAATTGTGAGAATATTGGGGGTGGCAGAGAGTCGAACTTGCGACCTCCGCCGACCAGAGCTCTGATACCATGTTGAGTAAACAGCTCATCTAAAATCTTAAGGTGTTAGAGGAAGGCCCCAAATGGATCTTATGTTATATTTCAAGAGGCACTGACCAGCAGACTTGCCAATTGGTGGTTTAACAACTGTTTCAAGGCATGATTTATGGGTCATGCTAATTTGGGTGTGCTTATTTTTGTCTTTAAAATCTTTACGGAAGCAAATTATACATTTTTTATATTCTCCTAAATGTTTTATTTTTAAAATCTTTACTAATGGGGGAAACTAAATATACAATTCTAATATTCTTGCCTTTAAAATATTTACTAATTAAAGAAAGTAAATATAGAATTTTAATATTCTTCAAATTTTTATTAGAAAATATCTGAATTGTCTTTAAATTTTTACTAATGGAGGAAAGTAAATATACAATTTTAATATTTTTTCCTCTAAAATCTTACTAATGGAAACTAAATATACATTTTTAATACTCTCATTTATTTGTGAATATACTTACTAACATATGATATATATCTATACTATATTATTAAAGTCAAAACATTGAAAGTTTTGGTTTTCGGTTTTCGGTCGGTTTTCGGTCTTTTATTCTATTTAATAAATAATAAGAATATAGTAACTAGATGATTGTCTTTTATAATTAAAATATATTTTTTTCTAACAAAATCTACTCCTTTTCCAAAAATATCATGACAATTATCTTTAAATTAAAATATATTACATTTTATATTTGTTATCACTAAAATCTATGTTTTTCAAAAATATGAGGTGCAATCCTTACTTAATTATTTTAAAACCTATTTTAATACTATATTTAATAAATAATAAAATAATATAAAAATAGTAACTAGCTGATTGCCTTCTATAATTAAAAAATAATTCTAACAAAATCTACTCCTTTTCCAAAAATATCACGACAATTACCTTTAAATTAAAATATATTATGTTTTAAATTTTTTATCACTAAAATCTTTATTTTCCAAAAATATGAGGTGCAATTCTTACTTATTAATTTTAAAACCTATTTTAATACTCTATTTAGTAAATAATAAAATAATATAAAAATAGTAACTAGTTGATTATCTTTTATAGTTAAAACATTTTTTTCTAACAAAATCTACTTATTTTCCAAAAATATCACGGGCAATTACCTTTAAATTAAAATAGATTACCTTTTATATTTGTTATCACTAAAATCTTACTTTTCCAAAAATATCAAGTGCAACTCATACTTATATATTTTAAACCTATTTTAATACTTTTAATTATTTAAAAACAATTACATATTTTAACAAGTGAAAGTATTTTTTTAACAAATGTAATTAATATAATTAAAACACATATTTAACTAGTAAACTAGTTGATTATAAATAAGAATATTTTTAGTTGAAAAAAATAATTGTCCGTGATATTATTGAAAAAGGAGGGTATTTTGTTAGGGAAAATAGAAAATAAGTAAAGGTTGCCCATGATATCTTTGGTGTTAGGCTCAAGACATGTCTGAATACCACTATTAACAAGCCTACACTATGTGACTATGTCACATTAATGACCTAGTGAGTTCTATCACTGGGATATAGTATAGGTCTCTATATGTACTTGTCTTGTTCTCATGAACATTAGCTTGATCATGTATGCTCAAAGTTATAATGAGCTTAGCAAAGTTTCTTGCATCTAGATTGTATATAGGCCATTGAATAATTGTCCTGGTAGAAGTTCAGAAGTGTTCATGCAGCAGGATAGAAATGAATAAGGCCATGAAGAAATAAGTTGCAGAAATTTGTCCAAGGCATTATATAGCAAAGTCAGAAGAAACCTATGTCGTGAAGTCACCGATATCTATGTCGTGAAGTGCTACATCGCATAGTCCATTTTGTACTATGTCGAGAAGTCCTCAAGACTCATGTCGTGAAGTGTTGAAGTCAGCAAAGTCAAAGAAGCCTAGATCGTGAAGTCCTCAGAAGCCCTATGCCGCATAGTTGTCAAATGACTTATGTCGCATAGTCGTCAAATGACCCATGTCGCATAGTCATCTTATGGCCTATGTCGCAAAGTCTTCAAAGGCTATATCGCGTAGTCCTCACAAGGGAGATCGCGAAGTCAGGAATGAAGTGGAGTTCACGATATCAACACTTAGCCGTTTATAACAAGACAAATCTAGGTACAGAACCAAGAATCAAAAGAGACAAATACTGAAGCATTTGTTCTGGCAAGGTGGTCCAAAGAACAGATGGCAAATCTACAGCTAAACTTGGAGAGAAAGATAAGAGACAAGAAGCTACAAAAACGGGAAAGACTCCGAAAAGCAGGTGGTCCTTCTTGACACAGTGAACTTCTTATGGCAGGACAAGTTGGACTTTCAGAAGGGGTAGCTGTGTAATATTGTGTGTGCCTAGTTTCTATAGGTTTATATATATATATTGTGCACACATAATTGTAAGCTGTAAGAGAGAGACACACATAGTTTTATCTCAAGCTCTTTTCTCTGTAAGCAAGCAAGTACAAACTGTTCTTGTTTAGAAGCCAGAAATTCGATTGTGAATTTCTTGGAAAGCTGTAGTATTTAATTTGCTTATACAAAGTAGATTAAAGTGATTGTGCGTGTTGTTTACTTTCTGCATATTACATAGCATAATCATATACAGTTTACATTTAGTTTCAAGAAAGCAAAAATTCATCAAACTATCCATTCACCCCCCCCCCCCTCTGTCTAGTTTCTAGGTGATATTCATTCCTAACAAGTGGTATCAGAGCCAAGGCTGTTAACGTACAAACAGGAAAAGATCAAGAATGAGTTCACAGAAACTGAGCAGTATCAAGATTCCTCCCTTTAACAAGGAGCACTACAGTTTATGGAAAAAGAAGATGTTGCTTTTCATCAAAGCTTCTAACCCCATGTATTTAGATATTCTAAAGCATGGTCCCTTTATTCCAATGATCGAGATTGGTGAAACAACCAATGGCACTGAGATAGTACCAGCAAAACATGTGCCCAAAGACCCCTCAAAATACACTGATCCTGAAAAGGAGAAAGTAGCACTGGATGGACATCTTCAACTTATCATTTGTGAATCTATGGACTTCAACATGTATGGCACTGTTGCTCACTGTACTAGTGCCAAGAAGATGTGGGATCTTATAGAAGTGCTCTGTGAAGGAACTACTGAAGTAAGAAAGAACAAGAAGCAGATTCTTGTCTCACAATATGAAGCCTTCATGGCTCAGCCAAAAGAGGGAATCACAGAAGTGTTTGAGAGATTCAATAAGCTGATAAACGAGCTCAAACTCTATGACAAACACTATGAGACAGAAGAGCTCAATATGAAGTTCTTACTAACTCTTCCAGATCACTTGGAACCAAGAATCTATTCTCTTAAAGAAAGAGATCTAACAAAGATTGGTTTTGATGTGTTGTATGGTGTTTTGAAGACATATGAGTTAGAGCTGTTTCAAAAGAGATCTATTTAAGCAAAGCAAGGATTAGTGGCCAATACCTCTTGTGCCCTTATTGCTGACAATCTAGGTCAAAGAATGGATTCTTTAAAAATCAGTCAAGTCAAGATTGAGGAACTGGAAAGTGATGACACTGGTGATGAAACTCAGGTTGTGTATGATTTACCTGAAGAGGATGAGTTCTACAGCATAGATGAACTGGACAAGATGGAAAACAAATCTTTTGATTATATGGCTAGGAGATACCCTAACATCAGGTTTAAGAGGAAGCAGCCATTCAAGTCTAGATTCAATAGTGGAAATGCTGGTGGTTCAGGTAGCTCAAACTCTTTCAACAAAGGAAAAGGGATTGCTGGTGCAGTTACAGGAGGATAAAAATCTAGGAGTGTGGATAGGTCCAAAATAAGATGCTATAACTGCAATGAACTTGGGCATTTTGCCACTGAGTGCAAAAAGCCTAAACAGGTCAAGAAGGACAAAGCATACTTAGAGCTTGAAGCTAAGTATGAGGCTCTACTCAAGAAACAACAGGGTAAAGCTTTTATTGCTGAGGGAAAATGTTGGGATGACTCTGATGAAGAAGAAGAACAAGAGTACTCAAATTATGCCTTGATGGCATTTTCTGATGATGGTGATTCTAGTCAGGTACCTATTCTTACTTCTCTTGATATGACTCCCCTTCAATATAAGCAAACTGTTGAAGATATGAGTACTGAGATGTTTAATATTCATACTAGCATGTTAGCAGCAAATGAAGAAATTGATAGACTAACTGCTAGAAATCTTGAGCTTACAGAAAAGAATGAGGAACTTGAGTTAATGGTTGTGAACCTTGATGGTTTGAAAAAGGAGGTTGAGTATCTTAAAAACAAAGTGATTTGTGCTGAACAAATAGAGAAAGCTCTTAGGGAACAAATTGCTGAGACTGAATTGAAACTAAGAAGCTTTAAGAACTCCTCTGAACTTATTCAAACCTATCACAAGGAACACACCGAAGATAGCAAGGTTGGAGTTGGTTTTGACTATGAGAATGATAAAGGAAGGAAGAAGGCAAAGGGCAAAGGAAAAGAATCTTTTACAAACAAAAATGCCCCAACCATTCTATCTAGTGTTGAACAGCCCATCTTCAAAAAGATTGTTGTTGAGTTTGATGAAGAACTATTGATCATCAAACAACAACTTCTTGAAGAAGATGAGGCTGCTAAAGACACTTCTTCCTTTCCTGAATCTGTCAGTCAAAAAGAGACCAAAGACAATCTTGTCAAGAGTCCCAAAGCAAAGAAAGAAGTTGTTAAGAAAAGGAAACAAAACAGAAATGGTAAGGTAGGCGTCAACAAGGGTAACAACTATGCTTATGTGCCAAATGCTCCCAGGAAACAATGTCAGAAATGTCTATCTGTTAATCATTTGACTCATAAGTGTAACAAACAAGTGAATGTTGAAGTTGATAACCTAAGTAACCATTCTGCTAGCATAAACTCTAGTCATGATTCCTTCTGTGGTAAGCCTAATTGCATGACATGCTATGTGACTGTGATTGCTAACTGTTTATCTCTAAAGCATAAACTTGATTCTGCACAATCTAGTGAATCACACACACACATGCACACTCACAGGACAGGATCCCCAATCAGGATTGAGAGGGTGAACACTTCATGTGAGCCTAAGAGTGTGAACTCCAAAGCCACAAACAATATGAAGTATCCTACTGTGATGAATGCAACTTATGACAGAAGAATTGTTAACAAAAATGTTTCTAAATCAACTGGACCCTACCATGTGTGGGTACCAAAAACAACTTAGTTACCTTGTGAATGCAGGGCAATAGGAATAAAAGAGTCATATGGATCTTGGACAGTGGATGCTCAAGTCACATGACTGGTGATATAGCCCTGCTATCACATTTTGAGGAAAAGGCTGGCCCATCAGTAACCTTTGGAAATGACAACATTGGTTATACAATGGGATATGGCAGTATAAAATCTGGAAATGTCATTATTGAAGATGTAGCATTTGTTGAAGGACTGAAGCATAATCTCTTGAGCATTGGACAATTTACAAACAGGGGTTTCAAAGTGGAATTTGATGAAGATCATTGTTCAATCTCAAAAAGAGAAAGTGGTGAAGTTGTTCTAACTTGTGTGAAGAAAGGAAGCCTGTTTGTAGCTGATCTCAAGGCTGCAGACAAGGGAGAAATTTGTTGTTTCTACATTAAAGCCACAAATGAGGAATTCTGGCTATGGCACAAGAAACTGTCTCACTTGAATGTTCAGGCAATGAACTCTCTAATCAAGAGAGAACTCATCAGGGATTTTCCTGCCTTGGAGTTTGTGCAAGATGGAGCATGTGAAGCTTGTCAGAAAGGAAAGATTAAAAGATCTAGTCACAAGAACAAGTTTCTCAATACAAACTCAAAACCTCTGCAGCTAATTCACATGGATTTATTTGGTCCTGTGAATGTAATGTCCCTTTCCAAAAAGAAATATGCTCTAGTGATGGTTGATGATTATTCAAGATACACTTGGGTGGAATTCCTATTCTCCAAAGATGAAGCACCTCAAGTCATAATAGAGCATATCAAGTGTAAAGCATAATGTAACATAAGATGTAAAAGAGATAACTACAACTCAACAAAGGACAAGACAGACAATAATATTAACAGAAGCACAGGAATCCAGAATCAAAGAAGAAAATGTAAACTCAAAAAATCAAAATACGTTATGTATTCTTGAAGTCCGTAAACAGGTCACGGAAAGAAGTTCATGAAAATGTTCAAGCCTCAGTGACAGCAAAAGAAACAAGACTTTCAAGATGACAGAAGTATGTGAATGATTTAGGGTTCAGTACCACAGGATTCCAGTGATGAAGCAACCAGAACGACAAAGGACTTATCAGCAGCATTGAATTGAAGACATAAAAGAAGAATTGATCAAGTGTTATTCATCTGTGAACCAGACCAGTTGCACTAGGTGACGGCACTAAAAGATCAAGTTGTTTTATCGTCTCAAAAAATTGATACAGTCTGAAACTTAAACACCAAGGAGCTCAGAAAGGTTTTCTAAAAGGAACAAGGACACAATGTGATTCGATGGTTTTTCATTTATGAAAAACTATCGAATGTGATTCTAAGGAATCAAAAGAAATTGAGTTGATGGTTTTTATTTTTTAAAATAATAAAAACCATCGAAAGCTTTTCTAAGAAAATCATTAGATTCAATGGAAAAGAGAATTTCTTTTTCGATAGTTTTCTTTAAAAACTATCGAATGGAAAGTTTCTTTTAATCCTTTCGATGGTTTTCCATTCGATGGATTTCCAATTCGATAGTTTTCTAATTGGAGGAGCAGGTGAAGAAGTGACATTGTTGTCAGGTTGATGAAGATCCAACGGCCAAGAATATTCCATTATTTTTGGTTCGATGGTTTTTCTAAAACTAAGTCTATAATTACACAGAGAGAGGAAGTGTCTTCCTCAGTCGAGGTTAGTTCATAGTAGCAACTACTGAGAGAGAAGTTTGAGCCGGAGAAGATCATAGAAATTTATAGTGCTCAGAATTCTTTCATTGTATTGATTGTGAATAACCTAGAACTCATTGAAGCTAATCTACGGATTAGAAATTGTAGTACCCCTCGAGGTTTATATTTATAAAACGATATATTCCCCGACTCTTGGTTTGGTTTGGTGTGTTTGATTTCGTTATAGAACTGAATGAATTATCCGCGAACGAAATTGAATTATTTGTGAGTATCGTATTCAACCCCCCCTTCTACGATACTTCGGGACCTAACAATTGGTATCAGAGCTTGTTAATCGATATACAGATTAGATCCGGTGTTTTAGGCCAATCACTCAAGTTCTCAGAATTTTCGGATTTTTTAATTTTCAAAATTTTCATTTCTTGAAATTTTTGAATTTTAAATAATTTGAATTTTATTCTTGAAATATTTTATTTTTCAAAAAGTTCGAAATTCTTGGAATTTAAAATATTTCATATCCTAAGCCAAAGGTTCTCAAAAGATTGTTAGAGAGGAGGTTAGGAATGGACAAACAAATATCTCAGTAACGTTTATTAATGTTGGAACCTCAGAACAGAATAGAAGAATTACTAGTAGCTGAATCAGAAGAAGCTCAGGTAGAAAACCTCGAGAGACTAGACTAAAGATCAGTGTTTCACTTGTCAAGGAAGTTTAGTCACATCAGATTCAGAAGGAGTACAAAAGCCACATCCATGGATCAGGCTTATTTATTACGAAGCAAAGATTCTTCAGGATTCAGTTCAAAGAGGTAGTTACAGACTGAGATGGTAACAAAAACAAGAGTGATAGTTTCAACTATGATAAGAACTATGTAACGAGAAACTATCAGGGTGTGCTACACAATGAAGAAGCCTAACAAACAAAGAAGAATAGGGACTCAGTTAATAGCTGAAACAGAAGTGGAATGCTTTGTTGAAGAAGCATCAGCACAAAACTTATGTTGCTTAAGGAAAGAGTTGGGATGGATCAGATGACGAGAAGATCATGGATATCTTGCTTTCATAGCAATCTCTGAAGATGATTCACCTCACATATCTCAGGTATCTTTTCCTTGAACCAATGCAGTATTTAATTCTCAATATTCAAAGCATGTACATAGAAGATCTTAGATATGTGTGTATGAATATTTGTAGAATAAGATTTGCAAGTGAGATAGAAGCTTTCTTAAGAAACAACTCTTAGTTTTAGGGGTTAAGTTTCTGGCACATAAGACCTTAGTAAAGCTAAGTTTCAGTATCCCTAGTAGAACAAGATTTGCTCATTTATTCTGAATTGTTTGTTAAGGGATAATCAGTTTGAAGGATGGAGGAATTACCTTTAGAGTCAGTAGAATTTGTAGAACACCAAGCTGTATCTAAAACTGACTTAGGTAATAGAGAAAGTTAGATGCCATACAACAACAGAATGGATTAGATAGAATTAGTGATTTAATTGTTAATTCTTTTATTCCATGTATGCTTAGAAAATTATTGAATATCTGTAAATCTACTTGCTACCTGTTACACTTGTGTATATTGGTTAAAGTAGAAAGTACTGAATTTTCTAAAATGCAGAACATGCCTAATTTGCACATCTCTTATCTGCAATGTCAAAATGCTCAATGTATGCCATTTATTCTTATTAACATGTTTGCTTATTTAAATATTATGAATGCATATCTTAGAACTTGCATTAATCATAGAAAAAGCATGTTTAAGAATTACATTAGAGCAACGACTGCAAGGTCAGTCAGAGATAAGAATAAGCATGTATAGGTTGAAGCTATTGTTACCACTTTTAAAAGCAAAATCTCTAATCCATCTGGACCCAAGCAAATAAGTTGGGTACCAAGAACTGTCAATCCATTTGTGAGTGCAGGCAAATCAGGTTAATCGATTTATATGCTTTCTTGGTCTTTACTACTGAAGACATATGATCGAAGAAAGATCTTGCCATCAAATGTGATTGAGAAAGCTGTTCCGTTAATAATCTTTGGAGATGACAGCAAAGGTTTTCATCACGGGACATGGCTACGTTTGAAATGGAATGTCATCATGTTTACAATAATTGGTATCATTGATAACAACTAATAATTGGAGTCAAGGATAACAATTAGAAGCAACTCTCTTGCTGAAGATTCAAAGCACAAATCTTTTTATTCAATGAAGGAGCAGTGTTTTATCTCAAGCATGAAGGTTGAGAAGCTCTCACCCTTGCATGACAATACAAGGAACTCTTTTCTAAAGATGGTATTGGTGAGAGGACTGCCTCATCTGGGATTCAAGCTAGATGAAATATATGAGGCATGTCATTAAGGGAAGTCAAAGAAACATCACAGAAAAGCTATAATGTGATAAGCATTACTGAGCCGCTTCAGATGATACGTATGGAACTCTACGGACTAGTTAATGTCTTATCTACAACAAAGTAAAGATATACTTCAGTGATGGTTGATGTCTACTCTTAATACAAACTGGTGTTGTTCGTTCAATCTGAAGGACAGGACATCACAGATGAGATTAATCACATTTCCATGATCAGTAACAAATACAGGAAGACCCTGAATTGGCCAATAGAAGCAAACTCTGAATTTCTTTCAGGGGTTTGGAGGAAAATGTTTTACAAGTAAGCATCTTGGCAAGATTGGCAGCTAAGGCTCTTAAGGATATTTTCCTCGGCTAATCAGTGGAATCTAAAGCCTACGAGGTAAATTTGATTAATCAACAAGAGGTGATTGAAAGTCTGAATATGATGTTCAACAACTCCAAGCTCTCAGCTGTTATGTGTGAAATTAATGGTAATGATGATTCAAATCCAAGCAGTGGTAATGGTAGTTTAACTACACAGCTCAGTACTTCAACAGAACCACTCAGCGAGGATGAGGATTCTCAGGAAATCCCAGCAACAGCTTAGGGGGAGCAAAAGAAGGATCAATTAGTCAGATCAACACCACAATGAATATCTAGAGGACACTTCAAGAACGTATCTGTCAAGACAAAGGGTTTAGATTCAATATCATTCCTGATGTCTAGTTCTTAGTGATCCTAGTGGTGGAGTAAAGACTGGAGCTATAGAGTATGAATGATTATTTTCTTGGTTTTCTTTCTGAAGAAGAAACAAAGAAAGGTAAAGAAGCTCTGATGGATCCATATTGGGTGATTGCAAAGCAAAATGAACTCAATCAATCTGAAAGGCAGAAAGTTTGGAAGCTGGTACCCAGGCCTAAGGGAAAATCTGTTATTGGAACAAGATGGGTATCCAGAATACTGGATGAAATTGGCATTGTTATGAGGGACAAGGCCAAACTGGATGCTAGGTTACTATTAGGAAGCAGTATCTAACAAGAAGCACCAGTGACGAGACTTGAGGATATCAGGATATATCTGTATGGTGAATGTGATCAAGTGCTCTCCTGATTGGTGAGATAGTAGAAGAAGTCAATGTACAACAGATCCTGGCATTTGCTGTTGCAGATCAATTGGACGTTGTATAACTTCTCTTCACAAGATCACTACAGATTGGTATGAACCGGTATCAATACTCAAGCAATCGTCAAAGACATGGTATGACACTCTAACTGAACTTTTACAGAATATGAATTTATTAGAGTTGTCATAAGGCACAAACATAATGTCATATATGTGCAGTGATATCATGATTATATTATATGTTGGTCTACTAACGAAAACTTGTGCAAGAAATTTGCCAAGTCATTGCAGAGAATGTACAAGATGAGTATGTTGGGAAAGTTGCAATTCTTTTTGGATTTATTTTGAGCAAGCCAGAAGATTAATTCTTTTAGGAGCACAAGTAAGCCAAAAGAGTGATGGCAATAAAAGTAAGTCAAGAATCTTTTGAATGTGCACAATTGAGAAGATTCTAGACATGCCAAGACTCCCTACCAACAGCAACCACTAAAGCTTGATCAGGACAAATCAGGTAAAAGACAGAAATGACAAGCTAGAGAGGTATGCGTCTCATTAAGTTATTAGCTGCAAAATGACAACACATATTTTATTCTCAAGTTGCCAATGTGCAAGGTTCCAAGTGGATTTCGAAAATCTAGTCTTATAGTTATCAACATGATTTTGAGATATCTTAAGGGAATACCAAATCTCAGTATATGGTACCCTAAAGATACTTGTTAACATGTTTAGCTATTTAGATATAAAATACGCAGGTTGTAAGAAATACAGGAGAAGCATCTCTGAATGACAGGAGGAGCATCTCTAGAAGCTGTCAACTTCGTGGAGGAAGATTGATTTCTTGTTATTATTTCAGGAAATAACTTTATCTCCAACAACTCTGTGGAACAATCCACGACAATGCACCTTGACAACAGGTATCATTTCTTTCGAGAGCATGTCTTCAATTCATAGAGTAACTTGCAGACACGCACCTGATTTGAAAATCTCATTTGCAAGAAACTCTTGAATAAGTTCACAAGTATAAAATTGTTCATATTTTAAGGACTTGTGAATTTATTTTACATCCAGTCCTCATCTTAATAATTTAGTGCTAATATCTAGCTCATAGATATTTAGTATTAATTTATTATTATTTATTTAATGAAATTTGAATTATGGAAATTGAAGCAGTTCAATATCTTATTTGCTCCATAATTTAAAATACATAAAATAAATATGCAGCATAATTTATTGGATTTTAATTGGTTAATATCATTCAATGATATTTAGTCGATTTTATTCTGAGAAAATTGTGAATTTTCTGTTGACAATTGATTTTGGTAAATTTGAAAAGATTTATTAGAATTAAAACTTAACAGGAAATAAAATAGTCTAAATTTTAAAACAAGAACAGGTTTTAAAATGAAGACAGAAGCAAAAAATATCGAATTTAGGAAATTCGATAGTTTTTCAAGTACATAGATAAATCTATCGAAATAAATTTTCGATAGTTTTTGAAAAGGAAAAAGAAAAACTATTGAAAACATTTCTCGATACTTTTTGAGGAAAATTTGAAAAAAGCATCGAATTGAATTTCATTATTCTTTATCTAAATTCTCGATGGTTTTTGAATTAAAATGAAAATCTATCTGAGAGAATTAATTTTTCCTTTATTTTAATTCTCGATAGTTTTTCCACAAAGGATCTCTCGATAGTTTTTCAAGCTTTAAAAGGTAACAAGTTCGATAGTTTTTCAGAAAAACTTTTTAAATTCTGATTTTCAAACTCTTCGTTATTTTTCAAAATTTATCGAAGTAAAGTTGACAGTTTTACCCCCAACTGAAAACCATCGAACATACTATTAAAAACATCGAACACTGTAAAGACAATATTGCCCCTGTCAATTCAATAAGTATTTAACAACCCCTTACGTTTTTTTTTCTTATTATCAGATCTAAGGGCTTTTGTTTATACTTACTAGAATACATATAACCAAGAACATCACTGCCTCAAGAACTTGTTTCTAAGAAAACTATTTTCACTATTGTTCTTTAGAAGTTAATTGTTTTCAATTGATTTCTTCAGATAATTCTGATTATTTGTGTTACCAAAAGTAGGGTTCTTGATAATAGTGATTCGAAGTTGTGTTTTTTTTTGAAAAAGGGGTAATTTTGTTTTAAGGGTATTTTGTGCCAAGTTTGATTAATTAGTAATAATTAATTAAATTTAATTGGTTTTAGTTTTGGTTTAAAAGTAACCAAGACTAATCATGTCTCGTTTCAAAACTTGTAAGCCATTGCGAATTTACAGTTTCGTGCATGGGCAGAGTTTCTGAACACACGTTCATTAGTGGCATATGCCTTGAGTACTCCCGTAGTCCTTTGCATCGATCAATTGACTGCGTTGTACACAACCGCCACAGATACAAGAGAGAATAACGTAAGATCCTTCAGTTTTGTTGTGCCAGGGGGCAGAACAATAAGGGTGACGGAACATGACTTTAATAGAATACTACATTTTCCTACAGAAAACCATGTTCCGGATCCCACAACTGAGGAGATACATGTTTTCTTCACTCTCATAAGAAGTCAACCTAACTTCTTTGTGGGAGAGTTCCTTAAGCATTACCTGACATGGGACCACTGGATGAAAGAACATGCATAGATGATGTGCTTTGTTTCTATCCTAGGTTCCTACAGCTAATTCTCAATGATATCTTAACAGATGATGAGCGTGAGACATTCGCCAAAGAGGAGACCATGGAGTGCATGAAGATGAAGAGCAATGCAATAACCGCTCTGATAAGAAAGAATCATCTTCCAGGGGTACCCACTGTTCTCACTGAATATCTAAGAACGGTGCCCCTACCACTTCTACCCCCAGGGGAACAGGTAAATGAAGGTAATATTCCTCAACCTGAACTGGCTCCTGAACCACAACAATGGATGTTGATCCAGAGCCCTCAGTGGCCATCCAGACCATGAGATTGCAACCCACAATCTCTAACCACGGTCGAAGAGCCTTTGGAAGAGCCAAATGAAACCACAAACGAACCTCCTTACCCTCCTATACCCAATATTCAGACATCCATGAGTGTAGAGGGAGATAGTGCCAAAGCAGCACCACATAAGGAGACACACCTTTCAACAACAGCTCTGCCTGCATCTAAAAGGAGAAGAACAAAAACCGAGGCAACTGTTGATAGTTCATTTCTCTCATCCAAAGCGCCCTTTATTGATTTTTCTGATGCTGATTGGGCTACGCTAACGAAAGCTATATCTGAACCAATAGCTCAATCAAGTAAGGAAGAATTGACGGAAGCAACTGGTGTTCCGACCATATTACGGTCAGGTTCACTGGTTGAAGGTTCTAAGAACCAAGGGTCTTCACAGACGTCGAGAGAAGGCTTTGACCTAAATGCACAATCTAAAGGGTCACTGTCTACCTCCCCAGATGGAACATATCTGGATCCTGCGGGTAAAGGGTCTGACGTAGGTGCAGATCGGCAACTCGGTGACGATGAATCAATTACTATTGACAAGTCAACTGAGGTAAAGTCTTTACAGACTCACGGGGAAGATTCGGGATCTCTGCTGTTAAAAGAGCCTGTTTCTAACCCCCTAGAGATTCAAACTCTAGATCCTACAAAGGATATATCATCTAAGGATGATCAGCAACTTGGTTTATCCAAGGACGGGGACTTGCGAAGCCCCATTGCACCACCGGTGACCTCCTTAAGGACGGCTACGGTGATTTCTTCTGCAGGTACAATCAGCACTAAGGATTTGAGTGAAACAAAAACATTTACACCTGGCCTGAGTGGGAAAGGAAAAATGATTCAAACACCGACAGAAACGTTGAGTGTACACCCAGAGCCAAATGTGAGGAGTGACACCCTAACCCTACCTAATATTCATGATTTGCTGTTACCGACAGAAAGAGAGGTACATGTTCAATCCACCCTCAAGGAGATGACAGTTTGTGATAAAGAAGGAAATCCATTATTCAAGATTTCACTGCGACCTTCCTTTGACCAAGGGATCTCCTCTAGTCAAGGCAATGCTTCTTTAAAGACAATTCAAGAGAAGGTTGACTTGGCTGTAGCTGATTCCAGAAGAACATTCAGGGTCATTGGCAGTTCATCCGGCACTATAACAGGTACCAAACAGGCAGTGGACTCCTTGAAGAGGGAAGCTATGGAAGAACTGGTCGAATTGAGGACTGATGTCAAAGAGAATCAATGTGACGGGGTACAATTTATTTGGAATATGTTGAGGAACCAACAACCCGGAACTTCAAAACAACAACCTGATCCTTCTACTGCCTTTTATAATGAGGATACCTTCATCGAGGATTCCTCAACTAAGGGGGAGAAAGTTGGAGAAGGGGAAACAAATGAAGTGACTAATGAAGGTTGGCAAACAACTGGATGGGGAGTTTGGGAAACCAATGAAGCTATTCCAGTTAGACAGTACTGGATTGAGGACATAGTACTAGAAGAAAGTGAAGAGGGATTTGAAGTCATGCAAGAGCAACCGATTCAGGAGGAGCATGAGCCAATAGAACATCCTATCTTGGATGCTGATATGGAAGAAGAAGCAAATTCTCTATCACTAAGAGAGAAAGACACCACTGAAGGTGATTCTCATCAAGATCCAAAGAACTACAAAGCTAAATGAACTGCTCCGTGAGCATGTTAAGGAAATCTTGATGAAGGTCAGTCCAGAGATTACTGAAAACCCTCCTATGGTTAGATTCATGACGAATGACTTGTTCAGAATCTGCTATCTGACGGAGGACAAACTGAGAGATTACCCAAACGAATATCTAATATCAGTTGAGAAGTATCTTAGATCCACTGGATTCACATCAACGGAGAAGGACAAAAGCAGCCGACACTCTAAGAAAATATCTTATGGAGAATGTTCCCTACTATAGGAAGAGAGTGGAGAAAGGATTGGAAGTGCATACCAGATTGCCAAACATGCCAAAGCTAAACAAGAAAGATGTTAACATTGCATGGCTGTGGGCTGGAGTGGGTCAAGAGGTTGGATATATTGGAAGACACATCCTAGGAGCAATCCTTAAACCTGGAGAACCACTGCACTATCTATTAGTGATTGATTATCAAGCTGCTAACTCCGATCCAATGATTGAGGAAGGTGAGATCGGAATGGACTGAAGATTGAAGCAAAGAACAAGAGAACTGTCAGCTCAAACAAGAGGAGCAACTTCAAGGTGAAAAGTTTTATTGTTCTTTGATTTATGAAATCTGGAAATGTATATATATCTGATCCAGAATGTAGTTAATATTATTACGTTGTCTTACTTTAAGTAGTTTCATGTTTCCTTAGTTAGTTGAGTTATCCTCGAAGTATTTGCTTGTCGAACTCTATCCAATCAAATAGGGGGAGATTGTAAAGCATAATGTAACATAAGATGTAAAAGAGATAACTACAACTCAACAAAGGACAAGACAGACAATAATATTAACAGAAGCACAGGAATCCATAATCAAAGAAGAAAAGGTAAACTCAAAAAATCAAAATACGTTATGTATTCTTGAAGTCCGTAAACAGGTCACGGAAAGAAGTTCATGAAAATGTTCAAGCCTCAGTGACAGCAAAAGAAACAAGACTTTCAAGACGACAGAAGTATGTGAATGATTTAGGGTTCAGTACCACAGGATTCCAGTGATGAAGCAACCAGAACGACAAAGGACTTATCAGCAGCATTGAATTGAAGACATAAAAGAAGAATTGATCAAGTGTTATTCATCTGTGAACCAGACCAGTTGCACTAGGTGACGGCACTAAAAGATCAAGTTGTTTTATCGTCTCAAAAAATTGATACAGTCTGAAACTTAAACACCAAGGAGCTCAGAAAGGTTTTCTAAAAGGAACAAGGACAAAATGTGATTCGATGGTTTTTCATTTATGAAAAACTATCGAATGTGATTCTAAGGAATCAAAAGAAATTGAGTTGATGGTTTTTATTTTTTAAAATAATAAAAACCATCGAAAGCTTTTCTAAGAAAATCATTAGATTCAATGGAAAAGAGAATTTCTTTTTCGATAGTTTTCTTTAAAAACTATCGAATGGAAAGTTTCTTTTAATCCTTTCGATGGTTTTCCATTCGATGGATTTCCAATTCGATAGTTTTCTAATTGGAGGAGCAGGTGAAGAAGTGACATTGTTGTCAGGTTGATGAAGATCCAACGGCCAAGAATATTCCATTATTTTTGGTTCGATGGTTTTTCTAAAACTAAGTCTATAATTACACAGAGAGAGGAAGTGTCTTCCTCAGTCGAGGTTAGTTCATAGTAGCAACTACTGAGAGAGAAGTTTGAGCCGGAGAAGATCATAGAAATTTATAGTGCTCAGAATTCTTTCATTGTATTGATTGTGAATAACCTAGAACTCATTGAAGCTAATCTACGGATTAGAAATTGTAGTACCCCTCGAGGTTTATATTTATAAAACGATATATTCCCCGACTCTTGGTTTGGTTTGGTGTGTTTGATTTCGTTATAGAACTGAATGAATTATCCGCGAACGAAATTGAATTATTTGTGAGTATCGTATTCAACCCCCCCTTCTACGATACTTCGGGACCTAACATCAAGAGAGTTGATAGAGAAGCACAAAGCACTGGTTCCTCTGTAGTTGTTTTGAGAAGTGATAATGGAACTGAGTTCAGAAATTCAACATTGTATGAGTTTTGCAAAGATAAAGGAATTTCTCAACAATTCTCAGCTCCTAGAACACCTCAACAAAATGGAGTAGTTGAGAGAAAGAATAGAACTCTCATTGAAGCTGCAAGGACAATGTTATTGGATGCAAAGCTACCTACTAGCTTTTGGGCTGATGATGTTAACACAGCATGCTATGTGCAAAATAGAACATTGATCAATAAGAAGTCTGGCAAAACTCCTTACTCATTAATGATTGGATGAGCATCCTTCAAGCATCTGCATGTTTTTGGAAGCAAGTGTTTTGTGATGAAAGATACCTCTGAGCATGTTGGAAAATTTGATGCAAAGGCATTTAAAGGTATCTTTATTGGATACTCTCTGGAAAGGAAAGCATACAGAGTGTTTGTACCTGAGCAACACAAAGTCATGGAAAGCATGGATGTTACCTTTGATGACAAGAAAACTCCTGGACTTAAAACAAGTGATCAAGACAGTGTGCCATTAAGATTTGAGAATCAAGGTTATCTTGAGGATTCTGAAAGTGAAGATGAACCACCTGTTCAAACTGTTCTAGAAAATGAAATTCTTGAAGTTGACAATCTTCTTCAAACACATGTGCAAGGGTTCACAAACACAGAGGGAGAAGAAGAGAATGCAACTGTCAACCAAAATGAGCTTGGAACAGATCAATGAAATGAAAAGGGGCACACAAGGAAATGGGACAGAGCCCACACTAGGGATCAAATCATTGGAGATCCTAGTGAGGGAGTTAGAACAAGAAGGGCGACTATGAATACATGTATGTACAGCATCTTTCTGTCACAAGAGGAACCTAAAGTAGTTGAAGAAGCTTTGAAGATTTCTGATTGGATTGTTGCCATGCAAGAAGAATTGAATCAATTTGAGAAAAACAAAGTATGGGAGCTAGTGCCACCTCCTGAAGGAAAGAATGTTATTGACACCAAATGGGTGTTCAGAAACAAGATGGATGAAGAAGGAGTGGTAATAAGAAACAAAGGAAGGCTGGTTGCCAAAGGATACTGTCAGCAAGAAGGCATTGATTATGATGAGACATTTGCACCTGTAGCTAGACTGGAAGCCATCAGAATCTTCCTTGCTTTTGCAGCTCACTCAAATTTCAAGGTGTATCAAATGGATGTGAAAAGTGCATTTCTCAATGGTGATCTTGCTGAAGAAGTTTATGTATCTCAACCACCTGGTTTTGAAAATGAAAACTTCCCAGACTTTGTGTACAGACTGCTTAAGGCACTCTATGGACTCAAACAGGCACCAAGAGCCTGGTATGAGACTCTATCTCAATTCCTTCTTGAGCATCAATTTACCAGGGGTACAATTGACAAAACCCTATTCTTCAAGAAGCATGGAAATGATATCATTCTTGTTCAAATCTATGTGGATGATATCATCTTTGGCTCTTCAAATGAAAAACTCTGTGAAAGGTTCTCTAAGTTGATGCAAAGCAAATATGAGATGAGTATGATGGGAGAATTAACCTACTTTTTAGGTTTGCAAGTACATCAAAGGGAGGATGGCATCTTCATAAACCAATCAAAGTATGTCAAAGATCTTTTGAAGAAATATGGTTTAGAAGACTCATCCCCTGCAAAAACTCCCATGTCCACTGCAATCAAGCTTGATGAAGACAAGAAAGGCAAAAGAGTAGACATCAAGGTTTACAGAGGCATGGTTGGATCACTACTCTATCTCACTGCTAGCAGGCCTGATATCATGTTTGCCACATGCCTTTGTGCAAGGTTCCAGTCTGATCCCAAGGAATCTCACATGATGGCTATAAAAAGGATTTTCAAATATCTGAAAGGGACTCCTAATCTTGGGCTATGGTATCCAAAGGGAACTGGGTTCAACCTGGTTGGTTACACATACTCTGATTATGCTGGATGCAGAATTGACAGGAAGAGCACCTCTGGAAGCTGCCAATTCTTAGGCCAAAGGTTAGTGTCCTGGTTCAGTAAGAAACAACAGTCCACAGCTACATCCACAGCTGAGGCTGAATATATTGCTGCTGGAAGTTGCTGTGCTCAATTACTTTGGATTAGAAATCAACTCATGGATTATGGACTAGTGTTGGAACACATTCCTCTGATGTGTGTGATAATACTAGTGCAATATCCATAGTTGCCAACCCTGTTAATCATTCTACTACAAAGCACATTGAGATCAGGTACCATTTCATTAGGGAACATGCTGCAAATGGTACCATAGAAGTCTCTTATGTTCCAACTGAGAAACAATTAGCTGACATTGGAATGCTCAATCCTTCATTTAGTTGTTCTAAGTAAGTATGCTAGTTCATTGCTGCAGCAGTAAATTTTCACTGTGTTTAAATGCTCTATTTATTTGGAGTGAAAATTAGCTGAGATATGATTTAAAAATATTTCAGTATTTTACTGCATATTTTTTTTTTAAAATCATATTTGGTGGTGAAGTTGTGAGCTTTTGAGACATCTCGATATAGATGATTTTCAGAGTACACGACACAGTTCAAATCAAACAGACTTATATCGCAAACTGTTGAGATTGTGAGACTTCGCGATATAGTTCATTTCATGAGTTTGCGACATAGTTCATTTTTGACTTCGCGACTTAGAATAACCATATCGACAAGTCTCCACATTTGACAGAATTTTGATTTAAATTAATTTTATTTCAAAATTTGATAAAAGTTTGACAAATTGCTTGAAATTCCAAAAGGAGAGTTTTAGACAGGGTATTTACACTATATCGCAAAGTCTCCCCAAATCTTTTCACCTTTAAGACTTTGCGACATGGCTCATTTTTAGACTATGCGATATACTTTGCAAGACTTTGCGGTACAGACTATTTTTAACTTCGCGACATACAATTAGTCTGTACATATTCACAACTCCATATCACAGTGTCTCTATCATATAAATACTCTTCTCTAACGGTTCACAACTTTTCATCTTGTCTATTGCTCTCAAACTCTCAAACCTAAGCACAAATTCTCTACTCTCTTCTTCACTCTCTCTTTTGAAATGGCACCCAAATCTCAAACAGTATCATCCTCAATTCCTTTAACCATTCCCAAAGAAACAAATCTACTCTCAATTCCCTCAGAGGCGGAGGCAAATCCCAGGTACAAGTGCTTTGTACGGTTCTTAAACACCTCATACCTCCGCCAAGCCTTGACCCTGAACCCCACTCTGTATGTCGATGTGTTGGAAGGGTTCTGGAGAACAGCCTTGGTTGCAACAATGGCGAGGGACGATGGAACCTCATTTCAGGAAGTGAATTGCACAATTGGGGGCAAGCACTTCCAGTTTGGCGAAAAAGAGATTAATGAAGCCCTGGGATTCAAGGTTGAGAGTCATGCTGCTGAAGCTAATGATGATGAAATGGTTGCTTTCATGGACCTCATCAAGTATGCAGATAAGGTTGACATGGCTAAGTTGAACAAGAAGCATGTCAGGAGGGAGTGGTCGTTTGTTTTTGATACACTCCAAAAGGTGTTCTTATGCAGAAAGACAGGATGGGACCAAATAAGACACATTGCTGTGAAGTTGGCCTACTCCCTAGCCTACAATCAGGAGATCAATGTTGGAGCAATCATCCTCAAGGAATTGGCTCAGAGGTTAGGGAGAACAGTTCGTGGTAGAGGTAATGAAATCTTTTACCCCCGTTTCCTTCAAGTTATTTTAAACTATCTTGATGCAAATATCCATGAATTGGAGGGTATAGATAAAACTAAAATGGCTTATTCCAAGTCCATGTCCAAGATTCTATTTGGGTCATTGGACACAAGGAATCAAGTTGATGTGATTCTAAGTGTGACCCAGCATATGCAGGACACATTTGAATCATATCAACTTGCTAAGCCAATATACCATGAGCTTTCCTGGACAGGGGAGGCTAAGACTGTAGGAGCTACACAGTCTAACCCTAGCCTTCCTATCCCATCCAGCAACCCCACTGCAAACACATCTGTAGAAATTAGGGAGCCAAGTGCATCAGTCTCCCAAAAGACTGATGTTACTAAAAAGAAGACTAAGAAGAGACCCTTAAAAGTGATTCAAGAAACTGTAGAGATAGAAAGTGAGAATCCTGAGTCACCTCTCACCAGACATAGTAAGAAATCCAAATCCAAACCTACCACTGGATCCTCCCAACAGGATTCAGATGTGGAAAAAGGGGTACACCTATTAGTGTCAATGGCCTCCCAACAGGTTATTGGCATTGAAAAGAGTAGTCTCCCCACTACAACCTGTACTGAGTCTGCACAGGATCAAGAACTCACTCTTGATCCTAGGAGAAATAAGGATGTTGACACATTGAGTGGAGAGCACATCACACTTGAAACTCCTCCTATTTCTCAGGGGGAGTTGCCAAAATCTAATCTACACCACACTTCTATTCCAGAATCTACATCTAACATTTCTTCTCAACAGATTAGTCATTCACATGACTTTTCTGACATTGATCAATCACAATCCAATACCGTGATTGAGCCAAACTCAAGTGACATGGTGCATGACACTGTGCTCACCACCCAGGAACCACATCTAGTTGGTCAGGGAATGCATGCCGGGGCATATCCTAATGACACCAACACAAACATGGAGGATTCACCAGTTTTTACTGGAGACTCTATGCCAAATTCTCCCATCCTTAGGGATGTGGAACTGTCTTCACAGACAAATAGGGCTGATGTTGTAACACATCCCATTTCAATGGAGACAACATCAGACTCTACAACCATTCCAAGGCTGGAGGAGACTCAAAAACTCACATCTCATGAAGTGCCTAGCACTAGCTCTCACTTGGCTCAGGCCACTCTGTCAGAATGGCTGAAGCCTGTGCAACATGACAGGCCTTCAGGATCATCAACTGTGCCTTCCCAAATGACAGAAGAAGCTATTCAAGATCTCCATGTGGCACATATTGATGAGTTCTCAAAAATAGCTCAACACCTCCTCACCTCAAACTTGCCAAATGCTGATTATGAGGCTATTCTTCTTTGCCACAAGGAGGATGTTGCAACCCAGCAGGAGAAGATAGTGGATGCAGCTGAACCAGAGGGAAATGTGGATGCCTGGTTGGATGCTAAGAGGTCTATCAAACTCAAGGATGCCCTAGCCTTTCTGAGAGAAGACTACCTCACCTCTCTAGGCTCCAATGCAAAAGATCTCTCTCATGCTGCAGTTTATGATGCTGTAAATGACATCTACAAGAATCAATTGAAGGCTCTGCACTATCTTGGGAAAGGGCTTCAATCAGAGATTTATTCAATCCAGGAGGAGACAGATAGATCCCTCACTCAGCTAAGAAACTCATATCTCTCTGATTTTCCCAAGGTGGATGGCATCCTCAAGGAAATCCAAAAAACCAACTCTAATGTCAACAGGATGGATCTCTCTCTAGCCATGGTCACGGACAACATCAAGAAACTGGCTACAACATTGGAAAATCAAGTCAAGGCCAACATCAACTCTAATGCAATGCTGAATGTTATTTGGAAGAATCAATATGGTGACAAATTGGTGGATGAGGTTCCTATGTCAAACATCTCCAAATTTGACTTTGCCAAGATCAAGGAACAATCTCTCAATTCTTTCAAGTCTCAACAACTATTCTCAAAGGTGGATGGTCTAGAAAGAGAAGTGGCCTCTGTGAAAGATGAAAACAGGATACTTGCTACATCCTTAAACCAGCTCAATGACAAGTTGGATGACCAAGGCAACAACACCTCCAATATCCTGCTGGTGCAACAACAAATGTTGACTTCTATGATGAGACAAATGAACCTGCCTATCCCTGGGGAAGCTCAAGACATCTTGTCTGATTCCAAGCCTAAGGGGGAGAAACAAAAGGAGGTCATTCTGAAAAAGAAAGGGGGAGTACCTGCCAAGCAACAGAAGCTCAAGGGCAAAATTTCTGAAGAAACAATCAAACCAATAATCCTTCCCCCTGTAGAGGTCATAAGTGCAGTAGGCCAGAAGAGCACAATCTCAACCACCTACTATCCATCCACAATGCCTAAAGACATCTCAACTCCTCAACCTGCTCAACCTACTCCCAATGCTAAACCTGTCAAAGCTACAGTTATCATAGAGGCCAAGCTACAGGAAGTTGCCAATTCAAACATCTATCATGATGAGGCCTTCCTGGAGTTTCTGAAAGCCATCTACAGAAATGCTCAAGAAGATGCAAGGGTTTACAGACAGAAGATCAAGGAAAGCATCAAGTACTTCACAGTTGCAGTAAGGAAAATCAAGGATGTCCATCTAAGAGAGATAATCATGGTGTGCAAGGACAATTTCTTGTGGCACCTAGCATTTCAAACTCTAGAGAAACTGAGATTTACTGAGCTGTCAATCATTCTGGATTTGATTGAAAAGCATGGGATGAACAATGAAAGTCTTTATACTGACTTGAAGATGAACCAAAATCAAAGATTGCCTGAGGTTATATCCAAACCAAGGACAATAATTTACCAAAGTCTATCTCAAGACAGCAATATTGACCAACTAGTAATTCCCTCAGACCTAACAATGAAGAACAATGCAAAGATCAACCAGGTGCTGCAAATACTGAGAGCCAAGAAAGGAGTTAGGACAGCGGAGGAACTAGAAATGATTCACACTCTACAATCTTTTCTGATTCATTGAGTCATTCCTGAATCTGTCAAAGAAAAGAGCAAGAAGAAGGATGGTGAGGAGAAAACCTACAGAAGGAGATCTCATTCAAGGAGTGATAAGGATGGACCAAGTGACAGTAGCAGGAGCAAATCTTCAAAGAAGACAAAAGGTGCTGATGATGACAAGAGGGATTCTAAGGGGACAAAGGAAACAACCAAGAGAACAAGAAGTGGAATTCAGCAAGTCAAGGACATTGCTAGCAGTACTTTAACCACAACACAAGACTCTAAGTCTAGGGTGGGTACTGTTAGTAATGATCCTCCAAAATCATTATCTAAGACTTCTGAACCTGAATTGCCACAGAAGAAAGAAGGAGCCACAAAAGAAACATCAAAAAGACACTTCCACAAAGTCACAGCTAGTGGAGTGTTACAGTGGATGAAGGGAAAAGGAATGAAGCTACTTCCAAGTGATGTGGCACTGAAGACTGATTCTCCTTGTTCCAGAAAGGTATCTCTTGTGAAGCATCTGAAGATCAAGAGTGTACCCAGAAGGATAAGGATAACAAAGAAGACTGGAAAACTCACAAATGTTATTGGCATTAATGTGCTTCCACTAGATGAGGACTATGATGAAGATGCCCTAGAATTTTTGAGGTCTCAAAGGATCTTTGAAGTCAAAGTGAAGTTGGATCATCTAGAGATCAAGTACACTGATGGAAGAGAAAGGATTATGAAGCAAGGAGGCTGGCAATATTTCTATATGTATGAGCTTGAAAGGATAAATGCCTTACTGAATTTTGAAGAAAA
This sequence comes from Heracleum sosnowskyi, assembly GCA_030848705.1. Taxonomy (NCBI): domain Eukaryota; kingdom Viridiplantae; phylum Streptophyta; class Magnoliopsida; order Apiales; family Apiaceae; genus Heracleum; species Heracleum sosnowskyi. The sequence continues at coordinate 139,299,854 of CM061235.1, read as the reverse complement.
AGAAGAAAGGACATGGAAGATAGATATTGCCAGGTTCTTGAAAATGCATGCTGATTATGAAGAAAACCTGAGAAAGGAAAATGAAGAGAAGATAATTCAGAAAGAGAAAGAAATGGCTGAAATGGAAGAAAGAGCAAAGGAGCTGAGAAAGAAAGGGCTTTGCAGGGTAAAACAAAATCCTTATGTTGTGGAATACAAAAATTCTTATGGAGGCATGAGCAAGATAAGGATGGAGTTTCTGGATTCATATGTGGAAAGTGCTCTTAAAGCTGCAATTGATGATCTAAAAGACTCCCCTCTCATTGAAGAACTGATTGCAAGAGAAGAACTTCAAGAAGCCATCATAGACATGAAAAGAAGAGAAGAGATAAGGAAAAAGAAGATTTATGATGATTTACAAGAGAAGCAATTGGAAGCTGAAGCTGCTGAGCAACAAAGATAATCTGTAAGCTTTCAATTTTTCTATGTAATCAAATTCCTGATCTCAATGTTCATAAATTGTCCTCTCTGTTACTTAATTTCCTTCTATGTAAGTTAGGCTTGTTATCAGACATGAAATTGTGCCTAAGGATCTTACTCACAATTTGGGGGAGATTGTTAGGCTCAAGACATGTCTGAATACCACTATTAACAAGCCTACACTATGTGACTATGTCACATTACAAGACCTAGTGAGTTCTATCACTGGGATATAGTATAGGTCTCTATATGTACTTGTCTTGTTCTCATGAACATTAGCTTGATCATGTATGCTCAAAGTTATAATGAGCTTAGCAAAGTTTCTTGCATCTAGATTGTATATAGGCCATTGAATAATTGTCCTGGTAGAAGTTCAGAAGTGTTCATGCAGCAGGATAGAAATGAATAAGGCCATGAAGAAATAAGTTGCAGAAATTTGTCCAAGGCATTATATAGCAAAGTCAGAAGAAAGCTATGTCGTGAAGTCACCAATATCTATGTCGTGAAGTGCTACATCGCATAGTCCATTTTGTACTATGTCGAGAAGTCCTCAAGACTCATGTCGTGAAGTGTTGAAGTCAGCAAAGTCAAAGAAGCCTAGATCGTGAAGTCCTCAGAAGCCCTATGCCGCATAGTCGTCAAATGACTTATGTCGCATAGTCGTCAAATGACCCATGTCGCATAGTCATCTTATGGCCTATGTCGCAAAGTCTTCAAAGGCTATATCGCGTAGTCCTCACAAGGGAGATCGCGAAGTCGGGAATGAAGTGGAGTTCACGATATCAACACTTAGCCGTTTATAACAAGACAAATCTAGGTACAGAACCAAGAATCAAAAGAGACAAATACTGAAGCATTTGTTCTGGCAAGGTGGTCCAAAGAACAGATGGCAAATCTACAGCTAAACTTGGAGAGAAAGATAAGAGACAAGCATCTACAGAAACGGGAAAGACTCCGAAAAGCAGGTGGTCCTTCCTGACACAGTGAACTTCTTATGGCAGGACAAGTTGGACTTTCAGAAGGGGTAGCTATGTAATATTGTGTGTGCCTAGTTTGTATAGGTTTATATATATATTGTGCACACATAATTGTAAGCTGTAAGAGAGAGACACACATAGTTTTATCTCAAGCTCTTTTCTCTGTAAGCAAGCAAGTACAAACTGTTCTTGTTTAGAAGCCAGAAATTCGATTGTGAATTTCTTGGAAAGCTGTAGTATTTAATTTGCTTATACAAAGTAGATTAAAGTGATTGTGCGTGTTGTTTACTTTCTGCATATTACATAGCATAATCATATACAGTTTACATTTAGTTTCAAGAAAGCAAAAATTCATCAAACTATCCATTCACCCCCCCCCCCCCCCGTCTAGTTTCTAGGTGATATTCATTCCTAACATTTGGAAAAGGAGAGGTTTTAGTAAGGAAAAATGAAAAGGTAAACATGTGCGATGCACAGATTGTTTTTAATATTTAATATTTGATTATTTACGTTATACTATTTTTATTAATTGCGTTTGTTAAAAAAATAAGTAACCATGTTAAAATAGCTATATTTTAAAAAAAATTAAAAGCATTAAAATATGTTTTAATTAAGGGTTTACCCGTGATATTTTTGGAAAATGAGAGGTTTTAGTAAGTTAAAATAGAAAATGTAACATGTTTTTGTTAAAAAGGTAATTGCCCGTGATATTTTTGGAAAATGAAGTGATTTTGTTAGAAAAAATTGAAAAGGTAATGTGTTTTAAACTGAAAAATGTAACTGATTATAAATATGTCTTATTATTTAATAATTTTTTGTTATAGATAAGTAAGGGTAATTAAGTAAAATCACAAATTATCAAAAAATAGGTAATCACAAACAGGTACCGTACCGACCAAACTTTTAATATTTCGTCTATTATAATATAGTATAGAAATAGTATAGAAAAGGCAATTAGTTAGTTACTATATTTTTATATTATTAAATTATTTTTTAATTAGAATAAAGGATCGAAAACCGCAAACCAAAAGTTTCAATGTTTCGGCTTTAATAATATAGTATAGATGTGTTAAATATTCCACAATAATTTATTTTCAATACACTTTTATTTTTCTTTTTAGTAATGATAGATGTCTAATCAGAATCTGTATATCCAACAAGATTAAAACCAGAATCTTTAGGGTACCAGATACCTAAATTAGGTGTACCCTTAAGATATCTCAAGATTCTTTTAACAGCAACGAGATGTAAATCTCTAGGGTCCGCTTGGAACCTTGCACACAAGCATGTAGCATACATAATATCTGGTCTACTAGCAGTAAGATAGAGTAAGGAGCCAATCATACCTCTATAGCTTGTAATATCTACCTTGATAGAGTTATCACAAGCTCCCAGTTTGACTGCTGTTGAAGATGGAGTCCTTGCTGATGCTGAATCCTCCATGTAATACTTCTTAAGGAGTTCTTTGAGATACTTGGATTGACAAATAAATATACTGTAAAGCATAATGTAACATAAGATGTAAAAGAGATAACTACAACTCAACAAAGGACAAGACATACAATAGTATTAATAGAAGCACAGGAATCCAGAATCAGAGAAGAAAAGGTAAACTCAAAAAATCAAAATACGTTATGTATTCTTGAAGTCCGTAAACAGGTCACGGAAAGAAGTTCATGAAAATGTTCAAGCCTCAGTGACAGCAATAGAAACAAGACTTTGAAGACGACAGAAGTATGTGAATGATTTAGGGTTCAGTACCACGGGATTCCAGTGATGAAGCAACCAGAACGACAAGGGACGTATCAGCAGCAATGTATTGAAGACATAAAATAAGAATTGATCAAGTGTTATTCATCTGTGAACCAGACCAGTTGCACTAGGTGACGGCATTGAAAAGATCAAGTTGTTTTATCGTCTCCGAAGAAATTGATACAGTTTATTTCTTAAACACCCAGGAGCTCAGTGGAATCATTAATGAACAAAAGACAAGAAAAGGAATTCGATAGTTTTTCTAATTAGAAAACTATCGAATGGTAGGTAAAGTGATTAATTGAAAACCAAAATAAGTTAATTTGGTATTCGATAGTTTTAATTAAAAAACTATCGAATGGTGAATTAACTTAATTAATTCGATGGTTTTTAAATCCATTCGATGGTTTTTAATTCATGGAGCAGGTGAAAAGAATTACTTGTCTGATAGGTTGAAGAAGATCCAACGGCAAGGATTGTTTCTACAATTCTAATTCGATGGTTTTTCTAAACAAAGCCTACAGTTAATACAGGGTGAAGAAGGTGTCTTCTTCAGTTAAGGGCATTCAACACAGACACATAACTGAGAGAGAGAAGAGCCGGAGAAAATTATCAGAGAAATTAATAGTGCTCAGAACTTGATTATTGTTGTGTATTTGTGTTACCTTAAACTCATTGACGTTAATCTACGGATTAAAAATTGTAGCACCCCTCGAGGTTTATATTTATAAAAAGATATATTCCCCGAAACTTGATTTGGTTTGGTGTGTTTGATTTCGTTATAAAACTGAAAGATTAATCCGCGAACGAAATTAAATTATTTGTGAGTATCGTATTCAACCCCCCCTTCTACGATACTTTGGACCTAACAATTGGTATCAGAGCTACTTGATTGATATACAAATCAGATCCGGTGAATGAGACCAAAATCAAAAGTAGCGTGAAAATACGAAGCAAATTTTTTAACTTTCAATTTTTTTCATTTAATTGGAATTTCTTGAATTTTAAACAATTTGAAATTTTCAGAAACCATGAGTGCTCCAAAGACAACCGCTGGTATTAAAGTTCCCCCGTTTACTAGAGATGATTTCGGTTTGTGGAAGATGAAGATGCTGTTATTTATCAAGGCATCTAATCCGTTGTATATTGGCATATTAGAGAACGGACCGTTTGTACCAATGAAACCAGTTAGTGAATCTACAGCTCCTGACGGTAGCAGGATTCCTTCAGGCACCCAACCTAAGGAGATAAGTGAATTTACAGATTTTGACAAAGAACTGATTCGATTGGACACCGGTTTAATGTTGATATTGACGGACTCCGCGGACAAGGAAATGAGCTATCAGTTGATGAACTGTACAAGCGGGAAACATATGTGGGATACCATTAACCTAATAATGGAAGGAACTGAAGACGTGCAGGAAAACAGATTGGACATTCTGACTTCTCAATACGAAGCGTTTAGGTCACTGCCAGGAGAAAGTATAACTCAGGTCTTTGAGAAGTATACTAAGCTCCTCAATGAATTGGCAATGAAAGGAAAGACCTATCCACTGAGAGAATCGAACAGGAAGTTCATGATGACGCTGCCCCATCATGTAGAACACAAGTCATCATCCATTAGAGAAAGAATTGACTTCACAAAGATGTCATTAGAGATGATCTATGGCAAGTTGAAGACCTATGAGATGGAACAGGAACAAATGGTGATAATCTACGGATCAGGGACAGTGGACAGCAAGCACAATGCACTTGTGAGATCAGCAGCACTTGTAGTGGATGAACCAATAACTTCTGAGATTCAGGTTCAAACCCCTAGAGCTGGAAAGGAGGTGATAATAGAAGCAGAAATGGATTCTGTGAATCTGGGTGTTGATGAAAGTGATTACTACACCCTAGAAGAGCTTGAGCAAATGGAAGACAAAACCATGGCGTACTTAGCTGCAAAGTTTAGTCATATTCGTTTCAAGAGAAACCCTAAGTACAAGTTCAAAGGCTCAACCAACAGATTCCAGAAGAGCAATTATACACCTAGTACAGGCTTTAAGGGAGGCTACAAGACTGGCATGATTGATAGAAGCAAATCAAGATGCTATAACTGCAATGAGTTAGGGCATTTCGCCACTGAATGCCGGAAGCCTCGTCAAGCAAGAGACATGAAAGATGTCTATGGAAAGAAGGATTCTTATGATGAGTTGAAGAAGGAGAATGCCAAGCTTAAACAGCAGTTGGAGGCATTCTCTGGAAAGCAGAAAGGGAAGGCTTACATAGCAGAGGGAAAGCACTGGGATGATACTGATTCGGATGAAGAGGAGGAATATGTAAATGTTGCTCTAATGGCTGACTCTTCAGAGGAATCACCTCAATCATCTCAGGTACCTATCTTAACTACAATTGATATGTCTAATTCTGAGTACAAGAAAACTGTGCAAGATCTTAGTGTAGAATTGTTTAATGTACACACAAGCATGCTAGCATCTGAAATGGAAAATGCTAAACTAGTTCTTAAGATTAAAAGGCTAGAATCTAAAAATGAAGAACTAGAGCTTGTAGCTGTAACATTAGAAGATCTTAAGCAAAAGAATGCGTACTTAGAGAACAAGGTCAAGTGTAATGATGAGATAGAGACTATCCTCAGGAAGCAGATTTCAGATCTAGATTTGAAGCTAAATGCTTTTAAGAATTCCGCTCTAGTGGCTAAGGAAATCATTGATACTCAGGCCGTAGAGAATAAAACTGCTATAGGATTTGACTATAACAAGAAAGCTGGTAAGAAGATTTTGGAATTCCCTGTGACACCTTCAGTTGTCAAAAGGAATACTCCACATGTTCTTAAGAATGTTGATTGTCCAGTTTTTGTTAAGCCGTTTCCACCTCTCTTTTATGAGGATGATCTTTTCATAGCACAAGAATTGCTTGAGGAGGATTTGTTGAAGGAAAAAGAGGTAAAGACTAAGTTACCTAGGAAATCAGTAAAGAATGTATTACCTAAACCTGATTTACCTAAAACTGAAGTAGGTTCCTTAGCTAGTAATGTTAAAAAGAACAGGAATGGGAGGAAGAAGATTGTTAATCAGGAATTGGTTCCATCTTCTCCCATTGCATCTAGGAAGTTGTGTTCTATTTGTAATTCTGCTGGACACCTTACGCATGCATGTAAAAAGGTTAAAGTAGAAACTGCTAATGCTTCTGAAATGCATAACATGTCTGACATGCCTGATAATCATGAGCCCTGTGGAAAGAAAGAGTGTTTGCTATGTAAGTACAACATCATGCATGCTTATTTTAAGTTGATGTCTGATAGTAGCAATAGCTCTAGTAATGTTAAATCCACAGATACTATGAATATCAAACAGGGTAAGACTAAATTGAATGTTACTCCTGTTAAATCATCTAAACCTTCAGGACCCAAACAATTTTGGGTACCAAAGTCCGCTTAATCAATCTGTGATTGCAGGGTAAGGTTAAAAGCTCAAAGGTTGTGTGGATTCTGGATAGTGGCTGTTCTAGACACATGACAGGTGAAGAGTCCCTGCTTACAGAGGTGGTTAAGAAGACCGGCCCGATTGTAACCTTTGGAGATGACAGCAAAGGATTCACTACGGGATATGGTAAATTGAAAGCTGGAAATGTCATCATTGAAAACATCTCTCTTGTTGAAGGATTAAAGCACAATCTACTAAGTATCAGTCAATTCTGTGATAAAGGCTACAATGTAGATTTCAGAAAGGACAAGTGCTTGATCACCAACAGGAAGGATGAGAAGCTTACTCTACTGGGAGTGAGAAAAGGAAATTTGTTTATAGTTGACTTAAGTTCTACTAGTGAAGGAGAAGTTACATGTTTCTATGCAAAGGCATCTTCAGAACAAAGTTGGCTATGGCACAAGAAGCTCTCACATCTGAATTTCAAAACTATGAACTCTTTGGTAAAGAGAGAATTAGTGAGAGGGTTGCCCCTGATGGAATTCAATCAGGAGGGACTATGTGAAGCATGTGAAAAGGGGAAGTCGAAGAAAGCATCACATGGAAGCAAAGGAATGACAAGCATTACTGAACCATTACAGCTGATTCATATGGATTTATTTGGTCCAGTTAATGTTATGTCACTTTCAAGAAACAGATATGCATTGGTGATGGTGGACGACTACTCCAAGTACACGTGGGTGTTGTTCATACAAACAAAGGATGAAGTAACACAACTAATCATTGATCACATCAAGAAGATAAAAGTGGAAGCTAAGCTACCTGTGCGGACAATCAGATCAGACAATGGAACTGAATTCAAGAATGCAGTTCTAAATGATTTCTGCTCAGAGAAAGGAATATCAAGACAGTTTTCAGCACCAAGAACTCCTCAACAGAATGGAGTAGTGGAAAGGAAGAACAGGACCTTGGTTGAAGCAGCAAGGACCATGTTGAGTGAATCAAAACTTCCCACTTACTTTTGGGCTGAAGCAGTGAATACAGCTTGCTACACTCAGAATCGAACCCTGATCAACAAAGATCATCAAAAGACTCCGTATGAGTTAATGGCCAACAAGAAGCCAACACTGAAGTACTTTCATGTGTTTGGTGCAAAGTGCTTTGTACTTAAAGATGGAGAACATCTTGGCAAGTTTGATGCCAAAGCAGATGAAGGCATTTTTCTGGGCTATTCTCTGGAATCTAAGGCTTTCAGGGTATATGTGATTGAAGATAAGAAGGTGTTGGAAAGCTTTAATGTAACATTTGACGACACTAAAAGACCAGGCCTGCAAACTGGAGAGAACTCTGAATCCTTGGTATTTGAAAATTTATCAGGAGATCTCTCTGACAATGAAGAAGTACCTGAAGTTGTTACAGTCATTAATAATAATCATAATGATAATGATTCTGGACCAAGTGGTGACCAAAGTGGAAATCCTCAAAATACAGGATCCACTAGTCAGTCTTCAGAATCAACAGATCAAACCGTCAACAACTCAGGGGGAGCAGGAGAAGGATCAACTAGTCACACTCCACAACATCTAGAACAAGGAGAATCATCAAGATCGCATCTGCCAAGACAAAGGGTATGGAATAGAGATCATCCCTTTCACTTGATCATTGGTGATCCGGACACAGGAGTGAGAACTAGGAGAACATCACAAAATGAATGTCACTATTCTGGGTTTCTTTCAGAAATAGAACCTAAGAAAGTTGAAGATGCTCTAGATGATCCAGATTGGGTAATTGCTATGCAAGAAGAACTCAATCAGTTTGAAAGGCAGAAAGTTTGGAAGCTGGTACCCAGGCCTAAGGGAAAATCTGTTATTGGAACACGATGGGTATTCAGAAATAAGTTGGACGAAGATGGCATTGTAACGAGAAACAAAGCCAGACTGGTTGCTAAAGGTTACTCTCAAGAAGAGGGTATAGATTATGATGAAACCTATGCACCAGTAGCAAGACTTGAGGCCATCAGAATGTTTCTGGCATTTGCTGCACATTCCAATTACAAGGTATATCAAATGGATGTGAAGAGTGCTTTTCTGAACGGGGAGTTAGAAGAAGAAGTGTATGTGGAACAACCTCCAGGTTTTGAGGATTCAAAACTGGCAGACTTTGTGTACTTTCTATTCAAAGCTCTCTATGGACTCAAACAAGCTCCAAGGACATGGTATGACACTCTCTCTGAATTCTTACTTGAAAATGATTTTACAAGAGGTGTTGTAGACAAAACTCTCTTTGTCAAAAAGCATAAAAATGATTTGATATTGGTGCAAGTATATGTTGATGACATAATATTTGGTTCTACTAATGATGATCTATGCAAGAGATTTGCTAAGTTAATGCAGAGTCGTTATGAAATGAGCATGATGGGTGAATTGTCATTCTTTCTTGGATTGCAAGTATACCAGAAACAAGATGGTATATTCATTTGTCAGTCCAAGTACATCAAGGATCTTCTTAAGAAGTATCAAATGGAAGACTCATCTACAGCAAAGACTCCTATGCCAACTGCCACTAAGCTTGATAAGGATGAAACTGGTAAGAAGGTTGACATCACAGGCTACAGAGGTATGATAGGCTCATTACTTTATCTCACTGCAAGTAGACCAGATATAATGTTTGCAACATGCTTGTGTGCTAGATTTCAGTCTGATCCTAAAGAATCTCATCTAATAGCTGTTAAGCGAATATTTAGATATCTTAAGGGGACCCCAAATCTTGGAATTTGGTACCCTAAAGATACAGGATTTGATCTTATTGGATACACAGACTCTGATTTTGCAGGTTGTAAGATTGATCGGAAGAGTACTTCAGGAAGCTGTCAGTTTCTTGGAAGAAGATTGGTTTCCTGGCATAACAAGAAGCAGCATTCAGTGTCCACATCAACAGCTGAGGCTGAATACATTGCTGCTGGTAGCTGTTGTGCTCAGATATTGTGGATGAGAAACCAACTCCGTGACTATGGACTTCTGTTGACAAAGATTCCTATATTTTGCGACAACACAAGTGCCATAGCAATCTCAAACAACCCAGTGCAACACTTGAGGACAAAGCACATCGACATCAGGTATCATTTTATCCGAGAGCATGTCATGAATGGAACTGTGGAGTTACACTTTGTACCCACAGAGGATCAAATTGCAAACATCTTTACTAAACCGCTTGATGAATCCACTTTCAATAAGCTGGTTGGTGAACTTGGGATGTTAAATCTTTCTAATTGATTTTGATTAGAAGTCAGTAACTGCAGATAGTCCTGGTGAATACATGAGTTTAAGAATCGCTATATCCTTAGGACTCGTGAATTTATTTTCTGGAGCAATTCTCGTTGTTAGGATTATTATACTAATTTTATGTCATAATTATGGATGATATATCTTCTGGCATTTAATTAGTTATTAATTCTAAAAATTATTTAAGTGCTAATATTTGTTCTAAATATTCAAGCATTTATTTAATATGAATTAATTTGCTTTGTTTTTAAACATTGTAGATTAATGCAGCATAATTGATTAGATTTCAATTGGTTAATATCACTCAATGATATTTAATTGATTTTATTCTAAGAAAATTGTGAATTTTCTGTTAAGAATTGATTTTGGTAAATTTGAAAAGATTTATTAGAATTAAAACTAAGCAGGAAATAAAAATTCTGATTTTTAAAACAAGAACAGGTTTTAAAATGAAGACAGAAGCAAAAATATCGAATTTAGGAAATTCGATGGTTTTTCAAGTACATAGATAAATCTATCGAAATTAATTTTCGATAGTTTTTGAAAAGGAAAAGAAAAAACTATCGAAAACAATTCTCGATAGTTTTTGAGTTTAATTTAAAATGTATCGAAGTGGATTTACTTTATTCAATATTTAAATCCTCGATAGATTTTGAAAAATTAAGAAAAATATCGAAGTGAACTTAATTACTTAATATTAAAGTTCTCGATAGTTTTTCAAAAGCATTTGCTCGATAGTTTTTCAAAGAAAAACACTTCGATAGTTTTCTGATAAACCTTTTAAAATTCTGAATTTCAAAAAATTCGATAGTTTTTCAAAAACCATCGAATTCCAGTTGACAGGTTTACCCCTTACAGAAAACTATCGATAGTTCAATTAAAAACTATCGAACCAGGATTGACAAGATTACCCCTATAAGTTTAAAAGGTATAAAATCGTGCCTTGTCTCTTTCTTTCTCATTTTTTTTAGATCTGAGAACTTGCAAGTGGCCGATTATATATACATACATTTTTGATATAGTTTCAAGAACACATCTCGATAGTTTCTTCAGTTTTAACCGAGTAAAACTTAAAAAGATTACTGTTTTTCACTGTTGATTCTCTTCTAACAGTGAATCCTTGATTGTTTTTGAGTTTCGAAACAAAGTGAAGGAGAAACCATCGAACCCAAATTGTGCACTTCAAAGAAATCTTTAACAGAACACTTCTTGGAATTTAATTGTTTATACAATTGAGTTCTTGTGATTTTGTTTGTTAGTTGGCTGTAACAATTAGGGTTTTATATCTTGACAGTTCTCGAAGTTCTGTTATCAAGAAAAAAGGGTATTTTTGTTAGAGTTTGATTAATTAATAAAATTAATTAATTAAATTTAAAAAAAAAGGAAAAATTAGTTTTGGTTTATTTGAATTTTCTGGAAATTTTAAAATGGCTGGAGAATTTATTGTTACCAAGACTAATCATGTCTCGTTTCAAAATCTGCAATCCATAACGAATCCTCAAATTCGTGCATGGGCAGAGTTTTTGAATACACGTTCGTTAGTGGCATACGCTGTAAGTACTCCCGTGGTCCTTTGGATTGATCAATTGACTGCGTTGTACACAACCGCCACGGATACAACTGAGAATAACATACGGTCCTTCAGTTTTGTTGTGCCAGGGGGCAGAACAATAAGGGTAACGGAACATGATTTTAATCGAATTCTTCATTTTCCAACAGAAAACCTTGTTCCGGATCCCTCAACTGAGGAAATACATGCTTTCTTCACTCTTATCAGAAGTCAACAACCTAACTTCTTGGTGGGAGAGTTCCTAAAGCATTACCTGCCAAAGCCATGGAACTTTTTCTTTCATACCCTGATACATGTTTTTACTGCCAAGCTAACAAATCTGCATGGCATTCCCTTATTCCTTCAAAAGATAGGGTTTGCCATTGCGAACAACAGGCATATTAACATAGGACGGATAGTGATTGATCAAGTAGTTATGTGCATGGGACCACTGGATGAAAGAACAGGCATAAATGAAGATGTGCTCTGTTTCTATCCTAGGTTCCTACAGCTAATTCTCAATGATATCTTAACAGATGATGAACGAGAGATCTTTGAAGGTGAAGCCAACCAGGAGTGCATGAGAATGAAGAGCAATGCCATAACCGCTCTCATTAGGAAGGACAACTATCTTCCAGGGGTACCCACTGTTCTCACTGAATATCTAAGAACGGTGCCCCTACCACTTCTACCCCCAGGGGAACAGGTAAATCAAGGTAATATTCCACAACCTGAACCTGTAATGGCACCTGTACCAATGGATGTTGATCCAGAGCCCTCAGTGGCCATTCCTGACCAGGAGGTTGCAAACCCACAACCTCTAACCACGGTCGAAGAGCCTTTGGAAGAGCCAAATGAAAACATAAACGAACCTCCTTCCCCTACTATACCCATTAAAGAACCATCCATGAGTGTAGAGGGAGATAGTGCCAAAGCAGCACCATATAAGGAGATACACCCTTCAACAGCAGCTCTGCCTTCCTCTAAAAGGAGAAGAACAGAAACTGAGGCAACTGCTGATACTTCATTTCTCTCATTCAAAGAGCCCTTTACTGATTTTTCTGATGCTGATTGGGCTACGCTAACGAAAGCAATATCTGAACCAATAGCTCAATCAAGTAAGGAAGAATCGACGGAAGCAACTGGTGTTCCGACCATATTTTGGTCAGGTTCACTGGTTGAAGGTTCTCAGAACCAAGGGTCTTCACAGACGTCGAGAGAAGGCTTTGACCTAAATGCACAATCTAAAAGGTCATTGTCTACCTCCCCAGATGGAACATATCTGGATCCTGCGGGTAAAGGGTCTGACGTAGGTGCAGATCGGCAACTCGTTGACAATGAATCAATTACTATTGAGGAGTCAACTGAGGTGAAGTCTTTACAGACTCACGGGGAAGATTCGGGATCTCTGCTGTTAAAAGAGCCTGTTTCTAACCCCCTAGAGATTCAAACTCTAGATCCTTCAAAGGATATATCATCTAAGGATGATCAGCAACTTGGTTTATCCAAGGATGGGGACTTGCGAAGCCCCATTGCACCACCGGTGACCTCCTTAAGGATGGCTACGGTGATCTCTTCTGCAGGTACAATCAGCACAAAGGATTTGAGTGAAACAAAAACACTTACACCTGGCCTGAGTGGGAAAGGAAAAATGATTCAAACACCGACAGAAACGTTGAGTGTACACCCAGAGCCAAATGTGAGGAGTGACACCCTAACCCTACCTAATATTGATGATCTGCTGTTACCAACAGAAAGAGAGCTACAAGTTCAATCTTCCCTCAAGGAGATGACAGTTCGAGACAAAGAAGGAAATCCACTTTTCAAGGTTCCACTGCGACCTTCCTTTGACCAACGGATCTCCTCCAGTCAAGACAATGTTTCTTTAAAGTCTATTCAAGAGAAAGTTGACTTGGCTGCAGCTGATTCCAGAAGAACATTCAGGGTCATTGGCAGTGCATCTGGCACTATAACAGGTACGAAGCAGGCAGTGGACTCCTTAAAGAAGGAAGCTATGGAAGAACTAGTCGAGCTGAGGATGGACGTCAGGGAGCTTAAAGATGGATTCATGAATGAAGTAACTGCACTGTCTCAAGGACATGAAGCTTTGAAAGAAGACGTTCTGGTTATCCGGGATGGTCAAGCGCGGGTAAAAGATGCAATGGATTCCCTTTCACGAGTGGAGTCTAAGCTAAACAAGAGGCTGGATCACATGGAAAAGACTACCAACTCAAGATTGGAGAACATTGACCTGTCGCTAGCTTCTATAAATGATTTTAATAAGCAGCTTATGGATTTCTTGGAGAATCAAGGTGACGGAGTACAGTCTATATGGAGTATGCTAAAGAACCAACAATCTGGACAACCTGGTTCTTCATATCAGCAACCTGATCCTTCTAATTTCTTTTATGTTGAGGATGCTTTTATCGAGGATTCCTCAACTAAGGGGGAGAAAGTTGGAGAGGGGGTGAAGGATAAATGGGGAGTTTGGGAGACTGTTGAGGCTATTCCAATCAGACAGTACTGGATTGAGGAGCTTGTAGAGGAAGATAAGAAAAGTGAAGAGGAATTTGAGGTCATGCATGAGCAACCTATTCAAGAGGAGCATGAGCCATATTATCCGGAGCCAATAGAACATCCTATCTTGGATGATGATATGGAAGAAGCAAATTCTCTATCACCTGAAGAAGAAGCTGCCTTGGAAGCAATAAGAGCTCAGAGAGCTGCAATAGATGCCAGGCAAGCTGAGAAGGAGAAACAGCAAGCAATTCTGAGAAGTGAAAAGCTAAAGAGAATGAAGGTGTATAATGAAGTGAGGAAGAAGAAGATGATAGATCTGGCAAAGAAAGATGGTACTGAATGGGAAATGGCTTATAAAACCTTTTGTGGAGTTGTAGACGGATTACAAGTCAACGACAATGCGGAGGTGGAAGTCATTATTCAGGACATCAGAAGTGCTAATCTTGAAGATCAGACTTACTTTAAAGCACTGAGAAGCTCTATAATCTGTCTGAATGCTGGGGTTAAAGCAAATGGTGCCTGGAGCTTATTAATCAGTTTTTTGGAGAAAGGTACATTTGTGATTTCTACTAAGTTTTTAGAACAGAGGACATATACAGAATTGCAGGCTATACTCATCAAGATCCAAAGAACCACAAGGCTAAATGAACTGCTCCGTGAGCATGTTAAGGAGATCGTGATGAAAGTCAGTCCAGAGATTACTGAAGATCCTCCAATGGTTAGATTCATGACGAATGACTTGTTCAGAATCTGCTATTTGGCTGAGGACAAACTGAGGGACTACCCAAGCAACTATCTAATCTCAGTTGAGAAGTATCTTAGATCCACTGGATTCTCATCAACGGAGAAGGACAAAGCAGCAGACACTCTTAGAAGATTTCTAATGGAGAATGTTCCTTACTATAGGTAAAGAGTGGAAAGAGGATTAGAAGTGCATACCAGACTGCCAAACATGCCAAAGCTGAACAAGAAAGATGTTAACATTGCATGGTTATGGGCTGGAGTGGGTCAAGAGGTTGAATATATTGGAAGACACATCCAAGGAGCAATCCTTAAACCTGGAGAACCACTGCACTATCTATCAGTGATTGATTATCAAGCTGCTAACTCCGATCCAATGATTGAAGAAGGTGAGATTGGAATGGACTGAATGATGAAGCAAAGAACAAGAGAACTATCAGCTCAGACTAGAGGAGCAACTTCATTGTATAAAGTTTAATTGTTTTTTGATTTATGAAATCTGGAAATGTATATATATCTGATCCAGAATGCATTGATATTATTAAGCTGTCTTACTTTAAGTAGTTTAATGTTTCCTTAGTTAGTTGAGTTATCCTCGAAGTATTTGCTTGTCGAACTCTATCCAATCAAATAGGGGGAGATTGTAAAGCATAATGTAACATAAGATGTAAAAGAGATAACTACAACTCAACAAAGGACAAGACAGACAATAGTATTAATAGAAGCACAGGAATCCAGAATCAGAGAAGAAAAGGTAAACTCAAAAAATCAAAATACGTTATGTATTCTTGAAGTCCGTAAACAGGTCACGGAAAGAAGTTCATGAAAATGTTCAAGCCTCAGTGACAGCAATAGAAACAAGACTTTGAAGACGACAGAAGTATGTGAATGATTTAGGGTTCAGTACCACGGGATTCCAGTGATGAAGCAACCAGAACGACAAGGGACGTATCAGCAGCAATGTATTGAAGACATAAAATAAGAATTGATCAAGTGTTATTCATCTGTGAACCAGACCAGTTGCACTAGGTGACGGCATTGAAAAGATCAAGTTGTTTTATCGTCTCCGAAGAAATTGATACAGTTTATTTCTTAAACACCCAGGAGCTCAGTGGAATCATTAATGAACAAAAGACAAGAAAAGGAATTCGATAGTTTTTCTAATTAGAAAACTATCGAATGGTAGGTAAAGTGATTAATTGAAAACCAAAATAAGTTAATTTGGTATTCGATAGTTTTAATTAAAAAACTATCGAATGGTGAATTAACTTAATTAATTCGATGGTTTTTAAATCCATTCGATGGTTTTTAATTCATGGAGCAGGTGAAAAGAATTACTTGTCTGACAGGTTGAAGAAGATCCAACGGCCAGGATTGTTTCTACAATTCTAATTCGATGGTTTTTCTAAACAAAGCCTACAGTTAATACAGGGTGAAGAAGGTGTCTTCTTCAGTTAAGGGCATTCAACACAGACACATAACTGAGAGAGAGAAGAGCCGGAGAAAATTATCAGAGAAATTAATAGTGCTCAGAACTTGATTATTGTTGTGTATTTGTGTTACCTTAAACTCATTGACGCTAATCTACGGATTAGAAATTGTAGCACCCCTCGAGGTTTATATTTATAAAAAGATATATTCCCCGAAACTTGATTTGGTTTGGTGTGTTTGATTTCGTTATAGAACTGAAAGATTAATCCGCGAACGAAATTAAATTATTTGTGAGTATCGTATTCAACCCCCCCTTCTACGATACTTTGGACCTAACATATACCATTTGACCTTTGACTTACTTGCAATCCAAGAAAGAACTTCAGCTCACCCATCATACTCATTTCAAACTTACTCTGCATTAGCTTAGCAAATCTCTTACAGAGATCATCATTAGTAGACCCAAATATGATGTCATCCACATAGACTTGGACTAATATCATATCACTTTTGTGTTTCTTTGAAAAAAGAGTTTTGTCTATGATACCTCTAACAAAACCATTTTCTAAAAGAAAACCAGAGAGAGTGTCATACCATTTTCTTGGGGCTTGTTTGAGACCATAGATAGCCTTGAAGAGAAATTACACAAAGTCCAGCAGCTCCTGATTTTCAAAGCCAGGGGATGTTCCACATACACTTCTTCATCTAGCTCACCATTCAGGAATGCACTCTTAACATCCATTTGATAGACTTTAAAATTGGAGTAAGCTGCAAATGCTAAGAACATCCTGATGGCCTCAAGTCTAGCCACTGGTGCATAGGTTTCATCATAATCAATGCCTTCAGCTTGTGAATACCCTTGAGCAACCAGTCTTGCCTTGTTCCTTGTAACAATGCCATCCTCATCTAGCTTGTTTCTGTATACCCATCTTGTACCAACTACTTTCTTGTTCTTTGGTCTGGGTACCAGCTTCCAGACTTGTTGTTGTTCAAATTGATTGAGTTCATCTTGCATAGCAATCACCCAATCTAGATCAGTCAGCGCTTCCTCGGTCTTCTTTGGCTCCATCTCAGATAGAAACCCTGAATAATGACATTCATTCTGAGTAGCACTTCTAGTTTTAACTCCAACACCTGGATCACCAATGATCAGCTCAAAGGGGTGAGCTCTATTCCATACAGTCTGTCTTGGAAGATTTGATCTTGATGATTCGCCTTGTAATTCATTGTGGTGTTGTGACTGACTAGTAGATCCATTATTTCCTCCCCCTGAGTTGTTGCTTGATTGCCTTGATGATTCTTCTCCGGTGTTGGTGGTATCTCCATTGTTACCAATGTTTCCACCACCACCACCACCAGGATTATTATCATCATTGTTATTGTCATTACCAGCAACATTCTCAGGTGGGGCTTCATCATCTGAATCTGAGTCTGGCAAGTTATCAAACTTCAGTTTCTCAGATGAGTCTTCTGTTTGGATATTAGGGAGTTTAGTGTCATCAAATGTTACATGGACACTTTCCTTCACATGGTGACCATCAATCAAATACACCCTGTAAGATCTTCTAGAATAACCAACAAAGATAGCTTCTTGTGCCTTAGCCTCAAACTTGCCAAGTTTCACATTGTCATCCTTAAGCACAAAGCATTTTGCTCCAAATACATGAAAGTATTTGAGAGTTGGTTTCTTGTTGTTCATGATCTCATAAGGAGTCTTCATTAAGTCCTTGTTGATTAAAGTTCGATTCTGAGTATAACAAGCAGTGTTCACAGCTTCAGCCCAAAAGTACATGGGAAGTCTTGATTCACTTAACATAGTCCTAGCAGCTTCAATCAATGTACGATTCTTCCTTTCCACCACTCCATTCTGTTGAGGAGTTCTAGGGGAAGAATATTGTCTTGTTATTCCTTTAGAAGCACAAAAGTCATTTAGGACTGCATTCTTGAATTCAGTTCCATTATCTGACCTTATAGCTCTAACAGGGAATATCGAATCCAGCTCAATCAACTTTATATGATCAATCACCATCTGTGGGGTCTCATCCTTGGAAATTAGGAATAAAACCCAAGTATATTTGGAATAGTCATCAACAATCACAAGTGCATACTGTTTCTTTGACATGGACATCACACTAACTGGACCAAACAAATCCATGTGCAGTAGCTGAAGTGGTTCAGTTATTGATGATGTGTTAGTGCCCTTGTGAGAAGCTTTCTTTGACTTTCCTTTCTGACAAGCCTCACACATTCCTTCATGTGTAAATTCCATCTGAGGCAAACCTCTAACCAATTCCTTCTTGACTAAAGAGTTCATGGTTTTGAAGTTAAGGTGAGACATCTTCTTGTGCCATAGCCAACTTTCATCAGATGAAACTTTAGCATAAAAACAAGTTACTTCATCTTTGGATCCAGAGTGCAGATCAGCTATGAACAAGTCACCTTTCCTTACTCCTTGAAGAGAAGGCTTTCCATTCTTCTTGTGAAGGATCTGACATCTATCTTTCTCAAACGAAATAACATATCCTCTGTCACAGAAATGACTGATGCTGAGAAGATTGAACTTCAGACCTTCCACAATAGATACATCTTGAATGATAACATTTCCAAACTTCAAACAGCCATATCCTCTGGTAATACCCTTGTTGTTATCTCTAAAGGTAACTCCTGGGCCGGCTTTCTCAACCACATTTGATAGCATGGCTCTATCTCCGGTCATATGCCTTGAACAACCACTGTCAAGAACCCACATAACACGGTTTACCTGTTCCACACCCTGCAATACCAAATTGATTAGTCCTTCCTCGGAACCCAAACTTGATTGGGTCCGACATACTTAAAGAACTGGCCTTTGTCAGGCAAAACAACCTTTTTAGCTACAACTACTTCATCCTCTTTCACAAAAGAGCGTTTCCATTTATACCCAGCCTTAACACATTTTTGAGTAGGCTTAGGGATAAATGAATGTGGAGCAGTCTTATCACTAGATACATGCTTACTATTAAAATAAGCATACATAACATTGAAAGCACAAGACATGCAATTAATCACACCACATGCTTTATGAGAAGAATTAACAGCAGGCATGTTAGTACTACAGTTGTTTTGATCCAACTTATGGATATCTGATTTAGTCTTTTTAGTTGAAACAACTTTGACTAGAATATCAGATATACACTTGTTGGACTGTTCAACTTCAAAAGCAAGATCTTCTTCAAGTATCTCCTCTACAATGATGATAGAGTATTCATTCAAAGAATCTGCTTGGGGCTCTCTAAAGAAAGGCTTGTCAATACCCTTAAGCACATCTGGAATACCCCTTTCTTTAGCACTGACTCTATTAGGGGTATTTATGCTTAATTTACCAATAGACTCATTATAGTCATACCCTATTGGTCTGACTAATACTTTGTTTATTGATAATTTCTTTAGCAGTCTTACAAGAGTTGAAGTAAGCATTAGCTTTAGTCTTCAGCTCACTAATCTGATTCTTGAGAATGGTTTCCAGTTGAATATAACATTTAACCCTATTCTCAAGAAATGCTATTTTCTCAGTAAGTTCATTCTGATTAACATGCACAAGTTTTAATTCTTTTATCTCCTTTTCAAGAGTTGTGTTCAAAAGAATTATTCAATCATTTTCAGTACGTGCACAAGAAATAGGACCACCAAGATGATAGATCATTTCAGCATCAGTGAACTTTACCTCTGACATGTATGAAGATGAAATGCTTGCCTCTTTAGCCACTAAAGCAAGGTTCCCAATCTCACCTGCTTCTTCATCACTGTCAGTGTCATCCCAACTCTTTCCTTCAGCAACATAAGTTTTCCCAATCTTGTTCTTCTTGCTAGAATCAAATGTGTTCCTTGTCACTTGCTTTGTCTTTCTGCATTCAGTAGCAAAGTGACCCAACTCATTGTAATTGTAGCATCTGATTGTGCTCCTATCCACAGTTCCAGTTTTGTAGCCACCCCTTGTGCCACTTGAAGAGGAAGATCCACCTCTCTGAAATCTGGGCCTGAACTTAAGATAGGGATTCCTTTGGAATCTGAACTTCCCAAATTTCCTGACTATCATGGCCAAATCACCATCCTCTAGCTGATCAAGTTCTTCCAAAGAGTAGTAGTCACCACCAGATTGATCAATGGATGTTAAACCAAATTTAGCATCAATAACATCCAAGTTAGAACTGGAAGGTTGAACAACCTTCACTTCCAGTTTCTGTGGGAATACTGTTGTCAATGCAGTAGAAGTGCCAACTATCTTTCCAGTTCCATATAATTCATTCTATTGAATCTGCTCCAGCTCATAGGTCTTCAGAACACCATAAAGTCTTTCCAGAGAGATCTCTCCAATATCTCTTGCTTCTCTGATTGCAGATATTCTGTGCTCCAAATGAATTGGAAGTGTCAGTAGGAACTTCTTGTTAATCTCCTTGATAGTGTAGTGCTTCCCATTGAGATTCAGATCATTGATTAATTTGTTGTATCTCTCAAAAACCTCAGAGATACCTTCACCAGGGTTTGATCTGAAATGCTCATATGAAGAGGTGAGAATTTCCAGCTTATTCTCTCTAACTTCCTCTGTCCCCTCATTGATTATCTCTATTGTGTCCCAAATGTGTTTGGCAGTAGCACAGTTTAGGACATGATTATGCATGATAGGATCCAGACAATCAACCAGTATCAACTGTAGACAGGCATCCAGTTTAGAGTCCTCTTTCTCATCTGGAGTGTAGTCCTTGGGATCTTTAGGGTACATCCTAGCAGCCCTAGTAACAATATCATTCTCTATTTGATCTTCCTCAATAATCATAGCAATTTTAGGACCACTCTTCAGCACTCCTAGATATTTAACATTTGCAACTTGGAGAAACAGAAGCATTTTCTTCTTCCACATAGGATAATGCTCCTTGCTGAACATTGGGATTTTGACTGTACCCAATTTCTGTGTAGTAGACATCTTTTGAGATTTTTGAAAGATTAAAAATTTTAGAGTATAAGAAAAAAATCTCAAAACAATTGGATCTTGATTAGTATATCAATCAAAAGGCTCTGATGCCAATTGTTAGGTCCTGATATGTTTGTAAAAGGGGGGGTTGAATACAAACGATACCGTTTAATCGAATTTGTCCTTTTAAGATTTAACAATTTAGAACAAATTATTGCTGAATAAAACTGAAACAATATTCAAGTTAAATAAAACTCTATTAAACTAGAAGGGTGTTACAATTCTGATCACTGATTACAATGAACTTGATAAAACAAATCTAGAATAAATTCGACATGAATTTATCTATTTTTGTAATAAAAGGATCGAATACTAAAAAGTAGTTCGATATAAAATCTAGGAATTATGATCCGCTAGAAATACAAAGCAGTACAAGAGATACAATTCTTATGGATTAAATGTTAAGAACAATCAAGAATTAATACTCCTGCAGAAATTTGAAGCTTTGCAGTTGAAGGAATTGATAAGTGGATTTTATATCTACTTGGAACGCTTCATATCGGCTTAAATTGATGACTTGAACTCAAGTATGTGGTGTGTTTAATGTGTTTTCATTAAGTTTTGCAGAACCAAGAGTTGGAGGTTAATTTGATTAAAATTCGGATTTTCCGGGTAGGTTGCGCAGTCTTCACTGTTTTGGCCATATCTGGAGTTCTACAAGTCCAATTCTGACGATCTTACAGCTCACGCGAAGAGGACAACATTTTCTATAATTCTGGGCAGGACCCTGGTGCGCGGGCGCGGACCAAACGTGCGGGCGCGCGCGCGAGGCAGAGACCGGGTGCGCGGGGGCGCAGCAGACGCGCGGGCGCGCGCCTAGGGCGCGGCCGCCTGGCAAAATTCTTGGAAATTTTTCTGATTTCGATTTTTAATTGGAAATATGGAAATATCTTGCTGAAAAAGTCTCCTGGAGTTTATATAAACACAACCCTTCACCAATAATCAGACCTATTCCCAGCAACACATAGAGAGAGAGCCGAGACACGGAGATTCAAGTTTGACGAAGGATTCCTACGCACGTGACAAGCAACAGAGTTCTAGATCTACTTTTCTTTTGTATTTTTCTTGGCGATACTCTTGGATGCTTTTGGGATTTGTTTTCTCAACTCTATTACTTTAGTATCCATATTATTCAAATCTTGTTCATTATCATGTTTTCATCAAAACCCACGATGATGAACGGTTCTATTATGAACTAATCATTGTCGTGGGATTCTAACGGATTTATTTATGGATTTTAGTAGTTAATTGTTTTAAAGATGTGTGTGTGATGGCTAATTGATATCCTAGTTTGGTTGTGCTTATTCTTCTTGGATGCGTAGCTAACATCTAAGATTGTTTGTTAATCTCTATTGAATGCGAAAGTGGATATAGAGGTTTGGAACTTGCCATGCTAGCATAGGTTTATGTATGTTTGTCATGCATGATTCGTAGGTGATTTTAACCATCTTACCTGCCCTATGTAATCTGAATGGATAACTTGCTCGTTAAACCGTTATGTTTTCAAATCTTATAGACATATAGGGTCTAAGCATAATTGGTGTCTGCTTAACTTCTATCTATTTTGTGGATGTTTGAGTAGTTTGGTATACGTATACTGAAAGGTAGCGTGTACTGATTTCGTGTTATCCGATTAGTTATCACAACTGTCACATGCATTGATTAAAGACAAAAGACTCTGAATGAAGTACTTAATGAAGTTAGGATCCCATGTTTTATTCTCATATACATAAATCAATTTTAATCCTCTTAGTTAGTTAATTCTTAGTTTAATAAATTGTTCTCTAGTTAATTTTAGATAATCAAACCCAAATTGTTAATTGTCTTAGCAGTGGATAAAAATCTTACATTGTTGCATAGGTACATTAATTGAATTGAACACCTCATTAGATCTCTGTGGGAACGAACTCTACTTATTCTTATATTACTTGTGACCGCGTATACTTGCGTGAATTAGTGCGAACAAGTTTTTGGCGCCGCTGTCGGGGATCATCGGTGTTTTATTTTAGTTTATGTGCTTGTCATCAGTGGTCGTTAGAGTTCACTGACTCGGATTGTAGTTGTTTGTCTGTGTGTTTCAGGTACTTGAACGTGTATGCGAACACGTTCTCAGACTCGTAAATTGGAAGAAGAAAGATTAAAGTTAGTAAAGATGGGAGACGTTCCAGAAGGAGTAGCACCTGCAGCGAAGGCTTTAAAGGACTATTCTCAGCCAAAGATCAATGACATTCAATCTAGCATTGTCAGGCCGGCTATTGCAGCCAATACTTTTGAAATCAAGCCTGGCACGATTCAGATGGTGCAGAATTCAGTTCAGTTTGGGGGTGCTCCAACGGAAGATCCTAATATGCATATTAGGGATTTCATCAAGATATGCGACACCTTCAAGTTCAACGGAGTGTCAGAAGATGCCGTGAAGCTGAGACTTTTCCCATTTTCTCTGAGGGATAAAGCTAAGGGCTGGTTGCACTCTCTACCAGCAGGTTCTATTACTACATGGGAGGATCTTGCTCAGAAATTTCTTACTAAATTCTTCCCCATGGCTAAAACTGATGCGATCAGGAATGCTCTTACTCAGTTTTCTCAGCATTCTGGAGAAACTTTATGTGAAGCTTGGGAGAGATACAAGGAGATGCTTAGGAGATGTCCACATCATGGATTGCCCGACTGGATGGTGATTAATTGTTTTTATAATGGTCTGGGAGCACAATCAAGACCAATGTTAGATGCAGCATCAGGTGGAGCTCTATGGGCTAAGAGCTACGAGGAAGCTTATGAGTTAATTGAGATGATGGCTGCGAATGAATATCAGAATCCTACTCAGAGATTATCACAAGGCAAAGTAGCAGGAGTTCTTGAAGTTGATGCAGCTACAGCTATAGCAGCCCAGTTGAAGGCTTTGACAATGAAGGTGGATTCTTTGACGAATTATGGAGTTCAGCAGGTGGCCAGTGTTTGTGAGCTTTGTGCGGGCGCACATGAGACGAATAATTGTGCCATATCTAGTGAGTCGGCGCAGTTTGTGAGCAACTTTCAGAGACCATCACAGCCAGTTCCAGCCACCTATCATCCCAATAGCCGGAATCATCCTAATTTCAGCTGGAGCGACAATCAACAATCTCAGCAGCCTTATCAGCCATTCCAAGGTCAGCAATTTGGAGCAAAGCCTTACAATCCTCAGAATTTTCAGCAGCAGCAAGGGCAGAATTTTCAGCCACAGTATGCTCCTAGGAAACAATTTCAGCCACCAGGATTTCCGCAACAACCTCATGCTAGTGCGGGACAGTCTTCGAATGAAAAATCTGAATTGGATGAGTTGAGAATGGTAGTTAAAAGCCAGACAGCATCGCTCAAGACTTTAGAGAATCAGATGGGGCAGTTGGCAAGTGCCTTACTCAGCAGAGCTCAGGGAACTCTTCCTAGCGATACGGAGCCTAATCCAGGAAAGACAGTTGTCCAAGAACATGTGAAAGCAATCACCTTGCGATCTGGAAAGGTCACATCTGACCCAAAGTCAGCAGATAAGGAAGATGAAGAAATTCAAAATCAGCAAGTTGAAAAATCTGCAGGGCCAGAAATTGAAAAATCCGACTTGGTGGCTGATCAGATGGTTAGTGAAGTGGAAAAGAGCGAGAAGATAGTTGACAAGGCTTCTCCAGAACCGTCTATAAAGAGCAATCAGATCTATCCTCCACCGCCATTCCCTAAACGTCTTCAGAAGCAGAAGTTGGATAGACAGTTTGCCAAGTTTCTGGAGGTGTTCAAGAAGTTACACATCAACATACCTTTTGCAGAAGCTCTTGAACAGATGCCGAGCTATGCTAAGTTCATGAAGGGTATTCTATCTCGGAAGTTGAAACTCGAGGATTTGGACACCGTTGCTTTGACAGAGGAGTGTAGTGCAGTTCTACAGCAGAAATTGCCACCGAAGCTTAAAGATCCGGGAAGTTTTACCATACCTTGAACTATTGGCAATCAACTTTTCAGCAAATGCTTATGTGATTTGGGAGCTAGCATTAATCTAATGCCAATGTCTGTTTTTAAGCAACTTGGGTTGCCTGAGCCGAAACCAGTTAATATGAATTTACAGTTGGCTGATCGGTCGATCACATATCCGAGGGGTATAGTGGAGGATGTCTTGGTAAAGGTGGATAAGCTGATTTTTCCTGCTGATTTTGTTATTCTTGACTTTGAGGAGGATAAGAAGATTCCTATCATCTTGGGAAGACCTTTTCTGGCTACTGGCCGAGCGTTGATCGATGTTCAGAAAGGAGAGCTCACAATGAGGGTGAGTAATCAAAAGGTCATCTTTAATGTGTTCAAGGCTATGAAATTTCCGACAGAGGAGGAAGAGTGTTTTAGCTTGAAGATGGTTGATACGGGTCAGAGAAAGGAGTTCGATCAGCTGTTGATCAAAAATTCGGACATGCACAAGTTCGAGCATCACATTAGTGATTCCATTGACAATTCTTCCATTCGAGATCTTTCGAATGTCAAGCTTGGAAAACTTCCACCATATTTGAAGTATGTCCTTCTGAATGATGAGTTGGTAATTTTTAAAGAGTGTGAAGATAATGTGTTGAGAAGGTGGAACAAGGATGATGAGGTAAAAGAGTGTTCTTATCAATCGACGGAGAAGCATAAACACCTTAGAGGTGTAAAGAAGAAAAAGAAAAAATTGATTGGTGGAAAAGTCAAGGTGAAGTTTGATTTGGAAAAGATGTGGGAAGAAAACAAGAAGGTTATCAAACAATGGGTGAATGGTCCTTCTACTAAGGACAAGTCAAATGCGATCTTCGAGCCACCATGATTTGATTCACATTTGTCCGGCTAAATGACATTAACGACAGCGCTTCGTGGGAGGCAACCCATGTGTTAGGTATGTTTCTACTATCTTTCTTATTACCTTCAATGAGGACATTGAATATGTTAAGTTTGGGGGTGATGTATGGGTTTGTATAGTTAGTGTGTGTCTCATATTGCATGAGTAGTTGTAGTTTATTCGTAGTTTTGCATGTTCATGTCATATAGGGCATTCTGTTTGCATAGTTTTTATTTATTATGTGAGTCCATTTTAGTTGCATGCATATTTCATGATCCCGTAGGATTTGACTATTTCCGTTGGTGAGTCGATGTTGATTGGAGTGTGGTTGTGATGAATAGAGGGTTGATTAAGTTTCTAAGTATTGACTTGCATGCCAGAAACAAATCTATTTCATAAGTCTCATTGGTTGCTTTTGAATTTGATCAGACCATGCTTGTTTGGTGTTAGAATTTAACCACTTGTTTACATTTAGAATGTTGGCTAGATTCTTGAAAACGAAGGAGCACTTATGTATAAGTTTGGGGGAAACCAGGGATTTCATGCTAGTTGTAATAAAGGCTAGGCGTCAAATGGCTAGTAGTCGGCTCATTGAAAAGATGAGTAGTCTAGGGTGGGATCAGAAAAAGGCAAAGTGCACTCATTCCGAAATTGTTGAAAAAAAAAAAGAAAAAAAAAAGAGAAAAGTTGAAAAAGAAAAAAAAAAGTTGAGTTAGTTGTTTTATGCAGAATTGATCAGGTTGAGCTCTTTAATACTCGAGCAATTAAGTTCTAGGGGACTTTGTGCCTAGTGACCTAAGATTTTTTCCGGTCTGGGATCCACTAACCTAAAGCTCGCTACATGGGTATTATTGTATAAGCCTTTTGAGGTCTTAACCATTGCACGGTCAAATAAGCATGTGTGTTGTGTGTAGTTGTTTTTGTGTAATAAAGCATGAATTCCTGTCTAACTCAGATGGACTGCGAAGGTGTCTCTTAAGAGTTCTTGTGTCTAGCGTTCATTCTGTTTGTAAGCTTGTGGTTGTTTTGGCTAAGAGTAGGTATGGTCTTGATTTAGTTTGGGAGTATATTGGTGAGCATCGCACACACGCACGTTTCTGTGTTTGTCTTGTTGGTCGATGGGAATTTGGTCGAGCTCTGTTTGGAAGACTGTGTTCTTTGAGATGTTGGCTCGTTGATTGGTTTTGGTTGGTTTGAAGGGATCGTTGCATTTTCATATTAGTTGCATACATGCATTGCATTGTTAGTTGCATGAGTAGATGGATTTTGTGGGTACATTCGCTATAGGCCCTCATGAGACCTTACTCGTCCACTAGGGCTGCCTAGGGGTTTAAAGGGCTTGTTGCATATGCCAAATGCAACCGTGATCACCTACGGAAGTGGTACTAGTTAGTTGTATATAGTTATATTATTTATGCTTGAGGACAAGCATTGGTTTAAGTTTGGGGGTGTGATAAGTGGATTTTATATCTACTTGGAACGCTTCATATCGGCTTAAATTGATGACTTGAACTCAAGTATGTGGTGTGTTTAATGTGTTTTCATTAAGTTTTGCAGAACCAAGAGTTGGAGGTTAATTTGATTAAAATTCGGATTTTCCGGGTAGGTTGCGCAGTCTTCACTGTTTTGGCCATATCTGGAGTTCTACAAGTCCGATTCTGACGATCTTACAGCTCACGCGAAGAGGACAACATTTTCTATAATTCTGGGCAGGACCCTGGTGCGCGGGCGCGGACCAAACGCGCGGGCGCGCGTGCGAGGCAGAGACCGGGTGTGCGGGGGCGCAGCAGACGCGCGGGCGCGCGCCTAGGGCGCGGCCGCCTGGCAAAATTCTTGGAAATTTTTCTGATTTCGATTTTTAATTGGAAATATGGAAATATCTTGCTGAAAAAGTCTCCTGGAGTTTATATAAACACAACCCTTCACCAATAATCAGACCTATTCCCAGCAACACATAGAGAGAGAGCCGAGACACGGAGATTCAAGTTTGACGAAGGATTCCTACGCACGTGACAAGCAACGGAGTTCTAGATCTACTTTTCTTTTGTATTTTTCTTGGCGATACTCTTGGATGCTTTTGGGATTTGTTTTCTCAACTCTATTACTTTAGTATCCATATTATTCAAATCTTGTTCATTATCATGTTTTCATCAAAACCCACGATGATGAACGGTTCTATTATGAACTAATCATTGTCGTGGGATTCTAACGGATTTATTTATGGATTTTAGTAGTTAATTGTTTTAAAGATGTGTGTGTGATGGCTAATTGATATCCTAGTTTGGTTGTGCTTATTCTTCTTGGATGCGTAGCGAACATCTAAGATTGTTTGTTAATCTCTATTGAATGCGAAAGTGGATATAGAGGTTTGGAACTTGCCATGCTAGCATAGGTTTATGTATGTTTGTCATGCATGATTCGTAGGTGATTTTAACCATCTTACCTGCCCTATGTAATCTGAATGGATAACTTGCTCGTTAAACCGTTATGTTTTCAAATCTTATAGACATATAGGGTCTAAGCATAATTGGTGTCTGCTTAACTTCTATCTATTTTGTGGATGTTTGAGTAGTTTGGTATACGTATACTGAAAGGTAGCGTGTACTGATTTCGTGTTATCCGATTAGTTATCACAACTGTCACATGCATTGATTAAAGACAAAAGACTCTGAATGAAGTACTTAATGAAGTTAGGATCCCATGTTTTATTCTCATATACATAAATCAATTTTAATCCTCTTAGTTAGTTAATTCTTAGTTTAATAAATTGTTCTCTAGTTAATTTTAGATAATCAAACCCAAATTGTTAATTGTCTTAGCAGTGGATAAAAATCTTACATTGTTGCATAGGTACATTAATTGAATTGAACACCTCATTAGATCTCTGTGGGAACGAACTCTACTTATTCTTATATTACTTGTGACCGCGTATACTTGCGTGAATTAGTGCGAACAGGAATTTAAGACAAGCTTTGAATGAAATGTTGAAGGTTCTGTCTTGTTTTGTGTTGTAATGAATGTCAACTGCTTGTCTTCGAATTGTCATGTATTTAAACACATAGCCTTTCTTTTAATCCCACGTGCAATACAATTGACAGAATTGCCTTAGGAAGACTATCAGAAAAACTCACAATTTTTCCTTGGAAGACAATCGGGAAGACAAGAAATGCAAAGGGAAGACAACTGGGAAGACAAGGATTTACACTAGGAAGACAATCGGGAAGACTCACTTGTGAGTCTTCCCGATTGTCTTCATAGTTCAAAAAACAGAGTCTTCCTAGTTTAAATCTAAGTCTTCATAGTTCATTTTTATTCTAATTTAAATAATTAACTAAATAAATTATGTATTAAATTAATTCTTTACAGAATTAATTTAGTAAATAATTTATTTAATAGTATTAATTATTTATAAGAGAATAAATAGAATTAGTTGACTTCTCAAACAATTCCAGAATCACTTAGAACTTAGATAAATAACAAACACAATAGTACGTTGACACTCAATGCACGGCCTGGTTCATGAGTGACAAACGACAATGTCTGTTCTTTATCTGTTTGACTTTAAGCAGTGATTCACTTCCATCTCATTCAAGAACTCCGTAATCAGTATCTTTTGTTGTCACCACTTGAAATCTCCGTCAATTTAATAAATCCACTGAGCTTGAATACTTCATTGAGGCTTGATCAATAAATTGAGCTTCTTTCAATGTAGAATCACTCCAAGTCTGTAGATGACTTTAATCTTCATTCTTTGACAGATATAATCTTCTGAGATTCCTGTGACATTTGATTTTTATTATTTACTTATTACATCTTAATTAAAGTTGAGTAGAATCCTCGGTGTTTACAAATAGACCTAGACATATGCCTTTCAAAAGTTTATCGATTTTAACATGTCTACTTATTTTTCTTAACAAATGCAATTACTAAAAATATTAAAATATAAATAATCAAATACCTATTTATAACTAATTATATTTTCAGCTAAAACACGTTATATATTTTTTCTAACAAAGTCCCTCCTTTTCTAAATATATCACGAGAAATTGCCTTTTACAATTTATTTTTTCTATTTTTCTCACTAAAATTCATTTTTTTCCAAAAATATCACAGGAAACCCTTTACTTATTTATTTTAAAACGTATTTAAATACTTTTAATTATTAAATTTTAAAATCTCATTTTCCAACAATATCACGGGCATTTACCTTTTTGAATTAAATATATGTTACATTTTTTATTTTTTCTTACTAAAACAACTCATGTTCTAGACATAACACATGCAAAATAAATATGTAATGGTAATATTGTTATATATAATTATTAATAAATAATCATCTACCCTTTTCAGCTAAACACATAACATTTTTTATTTTTCTAACTTAAACAACTAATTTTTCTAAAAGTAACACGAGCAACACACACACACACACACATATATATATATATAGGTAATATAATTTTCTATTTTCTAATTTAAACAACTAATTTTCTAAAAGTAACATGGGCAACACATATATATATATATATATATATGTAATATAATTTTATATAATTGTTAATAAGTAATTAATTGTCTTTTTAAGGACATTGTATGTTTTATATTTTTTAATTGAAACAACTCATATTTGAATTAAAAAAACACGAGCAAAATATAGAAATAATGAAAATATTATTATAATAAACTTATAAAATCCATGTTTAATATAATTTTTTATAATATTCAATTTAAATAAGATAATTAATAAAAAAAAAGTAATAACATATGTTAAAAGAAACTCGGCACATTACAAGACACATATTTTGTTATTTGCACTTTAGTCACTCTTAGATTTTTTAAGAGCAAATAAATACGAACTGTTAGATCTATTATTTAAAAATATTTTTCTATTTTAATATCTAAAATACTACTAAAGATTACGTCAATAATTTATTAAATTAAAATACTTATATTGCTAGATATATAAATCCAATTTATTATATGCACATATAAATATATATTAAAATTTCATCAAAAAATATATAATTATAAAAATCTAAATAAAAATAATAAAATATTAAAGGAAACCGTGCATCGCACGGGATAGACGAAACATTAAAAGTTTGATAATAGGACGGACGGACGGACGGTACTTAGTGATTTTACTTAATTACCCTTACTTATTTTTTTTAAAAACTATTACTAAATAATAACATTATTTATAACCAATTACCTTTTCAGCTAAAATACATTACCTTTTTTATTTTTTCTAAAAACAATTTCTCTTTTTCTAAACCATGTTACATTTTTTATTTTTCCTTACTAAAATCCTTCCTTTTCCAAAACAAATCATGACCAAACCCTTACTTATTTATTTTAAATTCTATTTTAATACTTTTAATTACGGTCACTTACCTTTTAAGCTAAAACATGTTACTTTTTCTATTTTTTTTAAAAACAATTATTATTAATTAATAACATTATTTATAACCAATTGTTTTTTCAGCTAAAATACATTACATTTTCTATTATTTCTAACAAAATCCTTTCTTTTTCTAAAAAAATCACGGGCAATTACCTTTTTCAATTAAAATTTGTTACTCTTTTTATTT
This sequence comes from Heracleum sosnowskyi, assembly GCA_030848705.1. Lineage (NCBI taxonomy): Eukaryota > Viridiplantae > Streptophyta > Magnoliopsida > Apiales > Apiaceae > Heracleum > Heracleum sosnowskyi. The sequence goes on along the minus strand of CM061235.1, from coordinate 139,268,298 downwards.
TTATTTACTAAAATCCCTCTTTTTCCAAAAAAGATCATGGGCAAACCCCTACTTATTTATTTTAAAACATATTTTAATACTTTTAATTACGAGCAATTACCTTTTTAGCTAAAACATGTTATTTTTTCTATTTTTCTTTAGTAAGACCCCTCCTTTTTCAAAAATATCACGGGCAAACAGTTACTTATCTATCTATCTATACTATCAATATTATTATATAATAGACGAAACATTAAAAGTTTGGTCGGTCGGTATGGTGCGTTGTGATTTTACTTAATTGCCCATTCTTAAATTCGTGTTTTTACTTAATTAACCATACTTATTAATAGAAATATATTATTAAATAATAATATTACCTATTTATAACCAATTATCTTTTCACCTAAAATACATTTTTTTTTATTTTTCTAACAAATTTCCCTACTTTTTCAAATATATCACGGGTAATTACCTTTTTTAACTAAAACATGTTAGTTTTTCTATTCTTCCTTACTAAAACCCCTCATTTTCCAAAAATATCACGGACAAACATTTAGTTATTTATTTTTAAACCTAATATTATAATTATTTTTTTAAAAGTTTACTTATTTTAACATGCCTACTTATTTTTGTTAACAAATGCAATTACTAAAAATATTAAAATATAAATAATCAAATACCTATTTATAACCAATTACCTTTTCAGCTAAAACACATTATAGATTTTTTCTATCAAAGTCCCTCATTTTCTAAATATATCACGGGAAATTGCCTTTTTCTATTTACTTTTTCTATTTTTCTCACTAAAATTCATTCTTTTTCTAAAAATATTACGCACAAACCCTTTACTTATTTATTTTAAAACGTATTTAAATAATTTAAATTATTAAATTTTAAAACCTCATTTTCCAAACATATCACGGGCATTTACTTTTTTAAACTAAATATATGTTATGTTTTTTATTTTTCCATACTAAAACCCCTCTTTTTCCAAAAATATAACGAGCAAACTCTTACTTATTTATTTTAAAATCTGTTTTAATATTTTTAATTAATTAAAAGTGTTTAGCTATTTTTATATGCATACTTATTTTTTTAACAAATACAATTAAAATAATAATAATAAAATAACTGTTGGGGGCCCAACATTACTTGGGCCGAATGATGTCTGAGCTGAATTATCATCGGGCCGAACGATCGGGTCGATCGTTCAAGGCCCACTTCTTTGGAATGGTTCGTTGCAGACGACCGTTGCATGACCGAGTCTTCCTCTTTTCTAGGCGGAAGAACATGACAATGTGCGTGGACGAGTGCCCCCGAGAAATTCGGGCGAGCCGTTATCAGAATGCTTATAAAAGCACATAACAGGTTTCAGTATGGATTTTAATACTTATTTTACATTCACAAACACGTACACGTTCAAATAATCCTTACCGGAACCTCTAACTTATTCTCACACCGGAGGTGAATCGGGGGCCAAACCCCTCGCATTCTTCTCTCTTGATAGGTTAACCCGAAGATATTCTCGGAGTCAGACCCGACAGAAAACTGGTTCCAACATGTGGCGCCGTCTGTGGGAACGTGTAAGCAAATTTGTGATATTAGCTAAGAACGATGGCAATTGATAGTTCTGATGATAGGGCACTGGGTTTCACTGAGACCCATCGCCAAGGCACCTTTATGACTACGCCTCCAATTAATCGGATTCTCAATTTCGATGACGAGTTGGATGAGGGACCAATGCCTACTCCCGAAGAGCAAAAGGCCATGATTCTCAAATGGCGTGAGGAAACTGCTGCCAAAAGTGGGAAGCAGAGGGAAAAAGAAAGGCTAGAAGCAGAAGCCCAAGCTAGGGCGAAGAAAAGGGAGGAGGATCTCGCTAAGCTGGAAGCGATTAAGAGGCGAAGAGCTGAGCCAGACGCAGAGGAGAAGGCTCTCCAAGGCGCTGTGGAGACCGGAGAGCAGATACTGGTACAAACCAGCCACAGGAGGGAAAAAAGGGTGCACAATGATGAAGATGGGTCTTCGGACTCTGAATCACACCCCCGAAGGATCCGTTCAAAAGTTACAGCCCGTTCGGACACTGACGAGGAGGGGGATCCTCGCATGAAAGACAGGCTAAGCCGAATGGAGAAGGCAATGTTTGGCGACCGTAGAATTAGTCATGAGCCGGTCGTGTCGGAAGAAATCGAGCAGTATAGACCCCCCTCCGGGGGACAATTCCCGAAGATGAACGAGTTCAATGGGAAAGGTGATCCCGAGGACCACTGTGAGAAGTATGAGTCCCTTATGACGGGAATGGGACACTGTGACATCATGCTTTGTAAAATGTTCAAGACGTATCTGAAGGGTCCAGCAACCATGTGGTACAGGTCATTGAAACCAAGGTCAATATGCTCTTACGACCAACTGAAAAGGAAATTTTTGAGTCACTATTTATTCGCACTTGTGTCGAAGAGAGAAGGATACGGAAGCTTTTATCCACTGTCGGCAAAGGCCGAACGAAGAGTTGGGAGATTATTTGGCCAGGTTCAAAGAAGAAGCTGGAATGGTGACAAATTTGGACAAAGTAAAGGCCGCTGAGTTCTTATCGGCAGGACTGGACCCTATCAAAGGTAAAAAACTCTGATCTTCTCTTTATGATATTCCCCCTAAATCTTTGAATGATATATACTTGAGGGGTGAAAGCATCCGAAGGAAGATGGAATCGATCGGGGGATACAGGGAAAACAGGAAAGAAGATCGGGGAAGAAAAGGGCATGACAGGTATGATTCTGGAAAAAGATACGAGGATCGGCGAGACGAGGCTAAAGGGCGAGATAAGGGAGCCGAACGAAGAAGAGATAGAGATAGCACAGCGTTCACCCCTTTGAATGCGCCAATCTCAAAAATTCTCCATGAAATAAAGGGAAAGCCCGGTTTCGTTCGCCCAGCCCGAATGAAGATGCCCGACTATAAGAAAAATGGCAACAAGTACTGCGATTATCATCAGGATAAGGGCCACTATACTGATGAGTGTTACCACTTGAAGAAGTTGATAGAGAAGAGGATAAAAGAAGGGGAACTAAATAAGTTTGTCAAAGACCTGAGGGATAAGTTGGCCCCGAAGGAAGACAAGCGGAAAGAGCTCGAGGAGGTTGAAAGGTACCGGGGCGAAGTAAAGACTATCTTCGGAGGAAACACCCTGGGGCGAGATAGCAAAACAGCAAAGAAAAGGTACGCTAAGCAGGTTTACAATTTATACCAGTTTCAATTGGCCAAACAGGCGATGCTGATCATGTTCACCGAGGATGATTACGAGGATGTGATTTGGCCTCATGAAGACCCTTTTCTCATCAACCCGGTGATTGGGCAAAACAAAATATGGAAAGCTTTGGTGGATGGTGGAAGTTCGGTGAACATTCTGTATCATCGGACTTATAGCAAAATGAACTTGGGAGGCGAACAGCTGGAACCTTGCCACGAAGCTCCCTTGTACGGCTTCGACAATCAGCCAGTCCCTATCGAAGGTACTATTACTCTATCTGTTCTTTTGGGTAAAGCTCCATATACTGTGGAAAAATAGGTCAAATTCTATGTGGTTCGGGTGGAAAGTCCCTACAATGCTATTCTCGGAAGGCCAGCCCTCACATCCTTCCAGGCGGTGGCGTCAATCCCTCATCTCAAATTGAAGTTCCCAACTGAGCATGGCATCGGAGAGATGAGAGGCGATCAAAAAACTGCCCGAATCATCATGTTGGATGATCTAGACAAGGATCAGGATTTTGAGCTGACCGAATGAGGTAAGAGAAAAAGGTCTGAAGGCGAAGCTAGCGGAGGTCGCCAAACCATGAACATCGAGTTAGAAAAGTTTGGAACAGACTTGTCCAACCCAATTGCCGAACCAGCGGCAGAAACCGAAGAAGTGGAGCTATATGCAGGCTGTTCAGGAAAGATGGTTCGAATCGGGAAAAATATGGAGCCCGGTCTAAAGAAGAAAGTAATTGAGGTGGTCAAACAATACCATGACGTCTTTGCATGGGGGCCCGAAGACATGTCAGGTTTGGATCCAAAGACGTCGAAGCATTGTCTTAATGTAAAGCCCGAGGCAAAGCCAGTGAAGCAAAGGAAGAGAACTTTCGCCATGGAAAGACAGAAAATCATCGAAGCCGAAGTGGAAAAACTGCTAGAAGCAAAATTCATTGAGGAAATCGAGTACCCAGACTGGCTGGCCAACGTAGTAGTGGTAAAGAAAGCAAACAACAAATGGCGAATGTGTGTTGACTACACCGACTTAAACAAAGCCTGTCTGAAGGACCACTACCCGCTACCTAGCATTGACCAGCTGACAGATGCCACGACAGGATATCAGGTACTTAGCTTTTTAGATGCTTTTTCAGGGTACCACCAGATAGCAATGAATGCCGAGGATATTCCGAAGACAGCATTCATCACCCCGAAAGGAACATACGCCTACATCAAAATGCCTTTCGGCCTGAAAAATGCAGGGGCCACATTCCAGAGAGTGGTCAACCGGATCTTCCACAAACAAATCGGAAGAAATATGGAATGTTACGTAGATGATATGATTGTTAAGTCCCAGTTCGAAGATCACATGGAGGACCTCAAAGAGTGCTTCGAAACACTAAAGAAGCACAACATGAAGATTAATCCGAACAAGTGTACATTCGGAGTTTCCAGTGGAAAGTTCTTGAGGTATATGGTCAGTGCCCGAGGGATCGAGGCAAACCCGAAGAAGATACAAGCGGTAATCTACATGGAACAGCCGAAGACTGTTCGGGATGTACAGAAATTAACCGGTCGAATGACCGCCCTGCGAAGATTTATTTCCCGATCAGCCGAAAAAGCCCTTCCTTTCTTTGAAGCGCTCCGGGGATCGAAGAATTTCGAATGGGGGCCGAAGTTCCAGAAAGCATTTGAAGATGTAAAGGAATATCTCACCAAGGCGCCTCTCCTGATGAGGCCAGATCCAAAGGAAACATTACAGCTATACTTGGCGGTGAGCGACCGAACACTTGGTGCAGTATTAGTGAAAGAGCATAAAGGTTCTCAATACCCAGTGTTCTATGTATCCCACATGTTGAAAGATGCAGAAACAAGATATCCAAATGCAGAAAAGTTCGCATATGGCCTTGTAATGGCGAATCGAAAGCTACGTCATTACTTCCAAGGGCAAACGGTACAAATCATAACCGATCAACCCCTGAAGAAAATTTTGACAAGGCCGGAGGCGTCCGGAAGAGTGGTGGCCTGGTCCATCGAGTTGGGAGAGTATGATCTGGAGTACATCCCCAGAACGTCTATTAAGGCACAAACATTGGCAGACTTCATGGTCGAATGCTATTTTTCAGGACCAAAAGATCTAGCTCCCGAAGAGAAGTTGGTTCAATCACCAGGCAAGTGGAAGTTGTTCGTAGATGGGTCGGTCGCCGGATCAAAATGTGGGGCAGGTTTAATTCTTTCCAGCCCAGATGGTTTCGAGATTTGCCAGGCGATAAGATTCACCTTCCCGTTAACCAATAACGAGGCCGAGTACGAAGCGTTGCTAGCTGGATTAAACCTGGCTAAGAATATCGAGGTAAGATATTTACGAGCATTCAGTGATTCTATGTTAGTGGTGAAGCATTTTTCAGGAGAATACGAACAAATGGAACCCCGAATCAAGGCTTATGCCGCAAAGGTAAAGGACTGATTGGTCTCATTCGAATCCTTCGAGTTGAGCCAAGTGGGAAGAGAGGATAATAACCGAGCCGATGCTTTGTCGAGACTGGCTTCGGCAGAAACTCACAATCTCACATGATCCATCTACTTGACTGAAGTAAGGATCCCTTCAGTCGACACGCAACAATGCATGGAGATCCACCAAGGCATCAGCTAGATGACTCCGATCAAGGCCTACCTGGAAAAAGGTACTCTGCCCCTAGACCGGAAAGAAGCCCAAAAGGTGAAGTACAGGGCAGCAAGCTACACCATTATCGGGAACAACCTGTATAGAAGGTCGGCGACAGAACCTCTTCTTCGATGCTTGAATCCCGAAGAACAACAACTGGCTTTGGAAACAGTTCACGAAGGAATATGTGGAGAACATCTTATCGGTCGGTCACTTACTTTTAAAATCCTCAGACAAGGGTTTTATTGGCCGACTCTGCGAGCAGATGCAGCCGATTATGCAAAAAAGTGCCGACAGTGCCAGTTATTTAGCACAATCCCGAAGCAACCACCAGAAGAAATGGCATCAGTCATAAGTCCAATTCCTTTCGCCATGTGGCTTGTGGACATCGTGGGAATCTTATCCAAAAGCACCAAACAAGCCAAATACTGCATCGTGACGATCGACTATATGACCAAGTGGGTTGAGGCAAGACCTTTTGCGACCATAACCGAAGAGGCAGCAAAGAAGTTTATGCTGGAGCAGGTCATACTCAGGTTCGGGATCCCGAAGGTGTGTGTATCCGACAACGGGACCCAATTCATCGGAAACAAATTCCGAAAGTTCTTGACACATTTCAGAATACAACAGAAATTCAGCTCGGCCGGTCATCCTCAAGGAAACGGAGCAATTGAAGCTGCAAACAAAATCATCTTCGATGGGATAAAAAAGCGACTGGGCGATGCCAAGGGGATTTGGGCAGAAGAGCTAAACTGGGTGCTTTGGGCGTACCGAACGACCCCACGCTCATCAATGGGCGAAACGCCCTTCAAGTTGGCATTTGGGACGGACGCCCTTGTTCCTGTAGAGGTCGGACTGGACTCCTACCGAACATAGGTGTTCAATGTTGAAACAAATGAATTCGGCCTTCGAGCCAATGTGGATTTGTTGGAAGAAGAAAGAGAGGCGGCTCACCTAAGGAACTTGAAATATCAACTTCAGGCAGCCCAATACTACGACGCCGGGGTAAGGAAAAGGACCTTCATGGTAGGAGACTTGGTGTTGCGAGAATTGGCGACTTCTATGCCAACAAACAAGGAAAACTAATGCCTAACTGGGAGGGTCGTATAAAGTGACTGAAGAGATTCGACCCGACACTTACAAATTAACAACCGTGGCTGGCGACCCGATCAAGAACACATGGCATGCCTCCCGATTACGAAGGTACTACCAGTAACTTTCGCCCGGCCAAAAGGAACACAGTCGAGTAAAAGGTGCTCACCACTCAAGCTGTTATTTTGATTTTGAACTTAGTTTTTCAAGCAAAAGCATGTATAATTGAACAAGTCTATCAATAAAATACGTTTTTCCCTTTTCCACTTATTCTATTAGTTTCTCTTTATAAGGTTACAAGTCGAACATTTATCTGGGGGCGATCAAAAACGATAAATGCACAGAACTTTTCGAATAACATTTCATAAATGTGGCGACTACCTAGGCAAACAGCCAAACTTTGGAGAAATCCAGATTATGTTAAGGCGAAGATTAGAAGCCGAAGATACATAAATTTTGTTAAAATTATGTTAAGGCGAAGATTAGAAGCCGAAGATACATAAATGTTGTTAAAATTATGTCAAGGCAAAATGATGCCGAAGAGACATAAAACTGATTCAATTATGTTAAGGTGGAGATACATAAATTTTGTTCAAATTATGTTAAGGCAAAATGAAGCCGAAGATACATAAATTTTGTTAAAATTATGTTAAGGCGAAGATTAGAAGCCGAAGATACATAAATTTTGTTAAAATTATGTCAAGGCAAAATGAAGCCGAAGAGACATAAAACTGATTCAATTATCTTAAGGCGAAGATTAGAAGCCGAAGATACATAAATTTTGTTAAAATTATGTTAAGGCAAAATGAAGCCGAAGATACATAAATGTTAAAATTATGTCAAGGCAAAATGAAGCCGAAGATACATAAACTTTGTTAAAATTATGTCAAGGCAAAGTGAAGCCGAAGACACATAAACTTTGTTATAATATGTTAGGGCACGATGAACTCGAAGATACACAAAACTGTTTTATTTATGTTAAGGCGGAGATTAGAAGCCGAAAATACATAAATAAACAGCAAATATGGACGAAGAAGACAGAAAAAATTCATTAACAAGAGCCATAGTGCCCAAAGGCTACAAAGGTTCAAGGCCCGAAGGCTTAATGAAGTACAAAAATATATATATAAAGAAAAATTCAATGCCCGAAGGCCTAATCTGACAACTCTGCGTCCTCGCCAGAAGAGACGACCGGAGGCTCGTCATCATCTGGGCGGCCAACGGGATCGTTGAAGCTAGGCTCTATCAAGGCTTGATACTCCAAGCCCATGACAGCCGCCCTCCTCACGACCTCGTCGTGGCCCATTTGATAACACCGTTCTTCTGCGTTCAGCCTCAGCTTCGTCTCCTTGCGGGCCATCTTCCTCGAAGCCTTGAGGGACAAATTCCGCTGGGTCAGCCTGGCCCGAAGAGTGTCAAGTTCTTTCTGCATGGCCTCTCAGTCAGCCCTCAGCGCCGCAGACTGGCCTTCCAGCCTCTCCACATCGCCGACAGCTTGGCGAAGAGCAGTCTCCGATCTCACTGCCCGGACCTCCAGCTCCTGAATCTGGCCGAAGCTGCCCTACATATCCTTCACCTTATCGGTAATGATAGCAGCCATCGGCATCGCCTGAAACAAGAAAAGGGAACTTGGTTAAAAATCTGAAAAGACAAAGGAAATTAAAATGCAAATTAACTATACTTACCTTGGAAAGGAAAGCCATCAGATCGGCACAAGCATCGGCGATGCCCAACTGATCGTAGGTAGGGCGATCAGCCGGAAGCACCAAAGCTCGGCACAAGTCAGGAGTTATCTCCTTGATCGCCTTGGAGTCGGCCGTGGCGATGGCATCGGACTCCAGGACCGCCCACTGAGGGATGTATGTTTTTATAACTTCCCCTATGCGGGCTCTTTTTCTGGCCGATGGAGAGCCAGTCGCCTTCTCCGCTTGATTAGCCGGTGGAGGAGATGTCGGGACCGACTCATCCGGAGCTCGTTGCTCGCCCTCTGGGCGACTATCACGAGACGCCTCGCCAGCTTCAGCCGCTCTGGCCACTAGAGCCGCTTGCTCGGCCTCGAACTTGGCCCTTTTCCTCTCAATGATGGCTTGGCGAGAAGACACTGCAAGAAGAAGGAAAAGGAGTTAGCCTTATCATTGATAATATAAGCATGAGGTCGGAAGAAAGATAATAATAATACAAGGGATGAAGAATGTTACCATTACCCCATAGGGCGAAAAGCCATTGTCGGTCCCGAAGGTCCTCTAAAGGGATTCGGCCCATGTCAAAATTACACAAACGGTTGTATTCGTGCAACTCACCGCCCGATAGCGTGGGTTTAACCACCTGGACAGTAGGATCGACCACACGCCACTGAGACGCAACACCGATCTTCGGGCCCGAGATGAAACACCACTTGTCATGGCTGCCCTTATTATTAGAGTTGGTTTCCACCCACTCTGCCCTATTGGTGCGACGGGCGATGGAATAAAAGCCTTTGCTCTTGCCATTTTTCCAGAAATCGTGGTGGTGCCAGAACAATGCAGGAGTCGGGTCGACATGAGCCGCTAGGCACCGGCATTGAAAGCCGTTCATATGCAGGAATCCGTTCGGATCCATCTGGCCAAGGGTGATTCCCATTTGGGCAAATAGTTGCTTCACCAACGGGAATATAGGGACCCGAAAGCCGCATTTTAAAGCAGCCTCGGAAATCCCTGTAGCCACATTCCCGTAGCCCTTTGGGACGGGCGGGTTATGCCATATTCGGTCAGCAGCCCTTGGCAGGTACGTATGCCAGGCGCCTGTCGGGATCTCGTATTCTTTTGGTAGCTTGGCTACGCGATCCTCGGATAGCCGAGTGGAGTGATTCGCCGCGGGAAACTCATCGGCATTGTAAAATGGAGATCTCTCCGGGGACACAGATCTGGGCGACCGTCCCGATCCCGAAGCCGAGCGATCCATAATTCCTGCAGTAGTGTGAAGAAATTAGCTGTGTACTTGGACATGATCAAGAAAAGAAGAAAAGAAAAGCAGAATTGCCGAGTACAGAGGGCTTGGACCGGTCGGGGAATCTAATGTCTAAAGTCGAAGAATAGAGAGGGATCCCTAAGTACAGGTTATTCCGAAGATTTTTCTAAGGCCAAACTTATTCCGAAGATTGTTCTAAGGCCAAACCTATTCCGAAGATTGTTCTAAGGCCAAACTTATTTCGAAGATAGTTCTAGGGACAAATGTGTCCCGATAACTGTTCTAAGAGTAGATTTATAAATCTACAATGGTGTCTACAAGCACAACTACGGTCATATTTATAAAAACATGTATACTCCAAAACAAAATACTTGACGATTATACAGTAGCATTCAGTAAGAAAGATAAGCATGCTGATTAAAAGCCGTTTTGTTATGAAAAAAGGAGAATAAAAAAAACTTACTTGTGATGAAGACGAGGAATGGATTTGAACTTGGAGCAAAGGAAAGCACTGATAACTGCAACTAATAAGGTTGGAGAGAAATTGGCAGAGTTTTCTTTCTTTTGAATGTATAATTGACAACGTTTGGGGGGAAACTTGGCATTTATAAGGAAGAGGATGTGACGTTTGGACAGTTGAAACGCGTACGTCTATTTTCGACCGTGCGATTAGGGACGATTGGGATTCAACGGCTCTAATTCAGCACTAATCTCAAGAAATTACGACTGTCATTATTAATTACGACACGGATCTCTAGGTGACGTGTCATAGTGGATGAGCACGAACCCTTTGGAAGTTATCCCGAAGAGGAGTGAAAAATGAGGACTCCGGACGCATTGAACATCCGACCGAAGTCCAGGGACATGTTGGGGGCCCAACATTACTTGGGCCGAATGATGTCTGAGCCGAATTATCATCGGGCTGAACGATTGGGTCGATCGGTCAAGGCCCACTTCTTTGGAATGGTCCGTTGCAGACGACCGTTGCATGACCGAGTCTTCCTCTTTTCTAGGCGAAAGAACAGGACAATGTGCGTGGACGAGTGCCCCGAGAAATTCGGGTGAGCCGTTATCAGAATGCTTATAAAAGCACATAACAGGTTTCAGTATGGATTTTAATACTTATTTTACATTCACAAACACTTACACGTTCAAATAATCCTTACCGGAACCTCTAACTTATTCTCACACCGGAGGTGAATCGGGGGCCAAACCCATCGCATTCTTCTCTCTTGACAGGTTAACCCGAAGATATTCTCGGAGTCCGACCCGACAGAAAACTGGTTCCAACAATAACAATTAACAATCTGTGCATCGCACGGGTTTTAAGCTAGTAGAATATAAAATAAGAGTAATGAAAAAGATTTCACAATTAACAGAGTCTCTGGTTATTTTATAAAATTCCCGGAAGGTCAAAAATATTTGATTTTTAATAAAAACAAATCATAAAAATGCAATTAAAAGCATACACATAGATTTTAACTCATACCATTCACCATGTAAACATCTAATTACCATATTTCAAGTATCAACCTTTCACAAAAAGTTCACATGTCATAAATTTCAAAATATTATTAAATAATAATAATAATATTGATAAATACTGAACATTCGGGTTACTACATATATACTAGTATAAATATCTAATATTTTAGATTATTTATTTACACTTTTTGGTTCTAAAAATATGATAAAGTTATCAAATGCTTTTATAAAAATATGTCAGGTTTTTTCAAAAACAATCAAGGGCATAAATTTTTTTTTGCAAAAGTACAGTGTTTTTTAATGTATTTTACAAAAGTACCAATTTTTTTTTTCAAAATAAGATTATAACTTCGAAACCATATTTATTTGCAAAAATATTAGTTTATAAAAATAATATTTTGTTATAATTTCTCAAGTAAATTTTTAATAACTCTACTAGTCAATTTATTTAGAAAATATCATAATTTGGTCACTAAAATACTATATTAAGTAAGATTTGAGCACCAATATTTTATTGTTGTATTATATCAACCTGAATGATTTTTCACAATAAAAACTAAAAAGAATCAAATTTGAATGTTAAAAATAATACTCAAGCAATGGGTCGCTGAAATTGCAGCACGCACGCAAAATATGTACACCACAAAAATTTCAAAATTCTTAAACTACGCAATATATTCTACAGGAATCATTACTCAAGTTCTCAACTAATATATTAATTATTTGCACGTGTAGTCAGAGACCTAACACAGCAGGCCAGCAACATCGTTCAGGTGCTAAAAATTGATTATAATTAAATATCGGAACATAACTGGAGAGTGGGGACAAAAGTCTCCAAAGTAAGTAAAAAATAAATTCTCATTTTCAATATTTCTCTAAGGCATCTATAAATAATTAAGAGTGGAGAAAATAAACAAACCGTACACTAGACCAATCAAAACTAGACAACAGTTTTAGATGGCACTGTTATTTCATTGCCTCAAATCTCATCTCCATTTCTATATATTCCATCTTTCCTTTGATAGATTTCACTCTGCGTCTCTCCTACCCCTCATCATCTTTCAAATACATATTGAGAGGGAGGGGAATCTTCAAGGATGGGTAGGGGTAAAGTACAGTTGAAGAGAATAGAGAACAAGATAAACAGACAAGTAACTTTCTCAAAGAGAAGATCCGGTTTAGTTAAAAAAGCTCATGAAATCTCTGTTCTTTGTGATGCTGAGGTTGCCTTGATTGTTTTCTCTACCAAAGGCAAACTTTCTGAATTTTCCACTGATTCTTGGTATGTGTTTCTTTATATTTTCTGCATTTCAGTCATCAAAATCTTTGATATCTAGCTCGCCTAGGTTTTGGGTGGTGCAGTTACTTGTTGTTCTTTCATGTTTTACAGATTTGTGGGTGCTAATACTATGTGTGTGTGTGTGTGTTTGTTTCATATATTCAATTGGCAAGAAAATGATCACAATATATAGAAGAAAGTGAAGAAGAATCGGAAGTCTAAATCAAAACAAACCATTTTTAGTTGTTGATTTTCTCAAGCTCCCAACAGTTAAATATTTCTATATATGTTTGTATGGGGGCATCTGTGTTTTGCCATTTTGGTAGCTTGAAAGACTTTACAGTACCAACTACAGTACAATTGTATAACCATTAATTTCATGCATAAACTAATACAACTGTTTGCCTTATTTGTAATTTTTACATGTTTTAAATATATGCTTTTGCTCGATGTCTTCGGCGATATATGACGGCTGGCATCTTTTATCAACAGTACTCATGTGTCTACTATTTTATATTTTAAACTTCTTGTAGTAGTACTAGTTATAATAATTGTATAATCATTTCATGCATACTTAATCCTTTGCTTTACCATTGCTAGAGTATTAATGAGATCTGAGAGAGTGATCAGTTTACATGCAGACAAGTACGTGCACTGTGACTAAACTTTTGTATACATATTTAACATTTAACTTTTGTGACTAAATATATATGTTGGGTACATTTAACATTTAACTTTTTTTTAGCATCATTCTAAATTATGAAATTGAATTTCGTAATTACTTCCATAATTATGAACTACTTCTTACATCTTTTTTGTTCTTTTTTGTTTATACAATAACTCAACCCTAGACCTTTTTCAACTACTAACTTATACTCCCTCAGTCCCTCTCATTTACATTAAGACTAGGCTTACACATTTATAAAGTATAAAGTATAGTTCTATATATATATTATTTTTAAAAAAAAATTGAATAAAAATTTAATGTTTGAATTTTTATTCAAAAAAATATATTTTAAAAGTAAGTTGTGAAAATATAACCTTAAAATATGTGCCAAACAGTGAAAAACTATATAATATCGAATCTACGGGGAACTATAGCTTAATAAATAACTATATAAGACATATTTTGAACCATTTATTATAGTAGTAAGATTCTGATTTATTGATTACTAATCATTGAGCTTCTCTTTTTTGTCTGCTATGTAACTATGTTTGTATAACTAGCGGTGAGAGGCACAACCATACTCTAATTAACAATTTTGATGTAATTGTAAGCTACTTAAAATTTTAAGTTAATAACAGTGATGTTAAGGTTAACATTCCTTGGCAGAAAGTATTTGATTCTATATATTCTTTAAAAAATTTGAATAATTATATAATTTTTTTAAAAAATAATAGTACAATTTTACATTGTATATATTTTTTTGAACAAGAGATTTAATTGAGCCAAAGTAGAATCTGCTATCTCATAAAATCATGTTATTTTTATAATTACTCCAATATCAAATGACCTTTTTAATTATGGTTTTTTATTTTTTAAATAATATGTATTATTAAATATAACAGATTAACATATTATTATTAAAGTTTGAAATTCTTTAACAACATATTTAAATTTAATATTAAAATTCCAAATATATTTATTGGTTCGAATCACATAAATTACAGATAATAACTCTAAAATTACTAATATTATATTAAAATTTGAATGTCATCAATAACATATTAATATCTAATATATATATATATATAGCTCCAAGAACGCCAATTTTTTTTAATATTACTTAATATTTATATTATTTGTTCCAAAATACCGTCTAAGGTGTACAATCTAATCTAAAAAATATTGAAAAGATCTAAATGAATAAGTATTTATATTAATGTTATTTTATTAAATACTTTATAAAAGAACCCTATAATAAACTAATTTTAATTAATTTAATAATAAGTTACAAATACATGTTCTAAACTTCTAATATACACTTTCTTGTGTAGCTTCTCACAACCAGCTGTGTTTTAGTTGTTTTGTAATATCAGCTCGAGAGTGTTAAATTAAGTAGATAAAATGTAGCAGGGATTTTTTATAACCTGGTTAGGTTTTACCTTATCCTCCGAATCCACTTTATCACTTTAGGCTAGGGGAGTCAAACAGTTCCTCGAGCTGGTCTCGTAAAATATTCGAATTCGATTTGGTATTAATCAAGTCGAGTTCGAACTCGAGCTATTCGAATATTCTACCGAGCCGAGTTCGAGTTTCAAATTATTCGGCTCGTAAGGCTCGCGAGCCTAATCGGGCCTCTATCATTTTTAATTTTTATATATTATAAATATATTTATATAAATATTTAGTATCTGGATATAATTTTTATATATAATCGAGTCGAACTCGAGCCATATAATCGAGTCAAACTCGAGTCGAACCGATCATATTCGAGCTTTTGTCAATATTTGGTGAAGTCGATTCGAGCTTTCGAGCCGAACTCGAACATATCGAACTTTTTACGAGCCGAGCTTTGAGCTTGAAATTTAAGGCTCGGTCGAACTCGAGCCCAAAATTTTTAGTCGAGCTCGAACTCGAGCCTTGCAGTGTTCGACTGGGCTCGGCTCGATTACACCTCTACTTTAGACTACAGTAGGCTCATTAGGGTTCACAATATGGAAATTTAGGGTTCCAAGAACAGGAACACATAGATACAGATACAAAGTAAAAAAATCACATTTTAAGGTAGATCATGAGATTAATTATATGTATATATGTACAATATATACAAATATCAAATTTTGGTTATTATTTAATACTCCATCCGTCCCATCCATTTATTTACACTTTCATTTTTGGAACGTCTCATCCATTTCTTTACATACCAAAACTTTCCAAAAATAGTAAAGTTTTATAATATAAAAATCAACTACTTCCACTACTTTCCTCCACTTTACTTACTTTATACCTTAAATATTGACGGGTCCCACCACTTTACTCATTTTTCCTACTTTTTCCCCTACTTTACTTATATTTCTTGACCTCCGTGCCCAAACCAAATATAAACAATTGGGCGGGACGGAGGGAGTAATAATTTGGTCTTGCTTCAAACTCAATTGCATCATAATCATACAAATTAATATTAACTACATACTTAAATAGTGTTTATTAATTATATACATCCGTCTTAATTTTAGATTCAATTCTCTATAGCTATTATTATTTGAAAAATATTTTTAATTATAATTATTTTAATTTTATTTACTTTAATTAATTTAATAAATTAATATTTAATTTAATATTAATATTTTAATTTCGCCCTTCGTACAAGTTATTTGGCCTTCATAATAAATATTAATACCACACAAAAGTATTCGCGCAAACGTTTTTTCTTTACATTTATAACATAATTCAATTATAATTGCAAACATCATAATTTTTTATTTTGTAATTATTCTTGTTATATATATATATATATATATATATATATATATAGTTGTAAAATTAAAATTTATAATTTTTTTAAATATCATATAATTTTAATACTTTGAAATCGAACAAAATATTTTTTATAATTGTAAATTCATTTGGTTAACCTACTTATCCAAGAATGAGGCCCAATAATAAAGGTAAGAGACCCTAGTTAAATATTAAATTTGTAATTAATATGAGTGAATTAAACAGTGCTTTAAATATATTCCAATAAGGGAACATTTTAGAAAGAGTGTCCCTCAGTACATCAATTCCCATAAGAGAAAACTTCTATATATTCCAATAAGAGAAAACTCCTCAAGAAACCGACACTCAAGGCGTAAACCGTCAAGGAACGAGTTCACAACCTCTAGTGTTGAATCCGTAGTGGATGATTCAAGATCCCCAACCTCAAGGGGCGAACCAGTTTCAGATGATAGTCACCCATTTGAATACCACTACGCCTCAGGGGATGCAAACATGAACTAATGTGTTTCCCGCTCACACTAATCACAACTCGATCTATGGGCTGCCAATAAACTACAGCGCTGAAAGAAGCACACACCCTCATCAATTTTAAGAGGAGTATCTGCCCTAATTTATTCTTCAACCCACTTCAAGAAGAAATTCACGATTCCTCTGAATTTTATATTCCGGATGATGAAGCATCAACTGACGAGGACATCTACCCTAGGAGAGAGCGTCTGGGCAAAGAGCCTGTAGGCAGAGATGGGCGTTCTCAACCCTGAGGTCTCTAGGAACAAGCTCACAAAGCATTAAAATAGTGCAATTGAAAAAAAAATTGGAGACGCAGGAGACTCGAACACTACAAGGCTAAGAGCGCTCCCAGTATGGGCGCTACTCTTAGAAGGAGGATGGCAGGGGTCCCAAGGGCCGATCCCTTTGACTTGTTACCGCTTGGAGATTTAGATGACCCAACCCCCCCATTTATGGACGATATAATGAAGACATGTATCTCAAGAAAGTTTAAGATGCCCACCATCAAAACTTGTGATGCGGTTGGTGATCCTGCAAATCATGTGAGAATTTTTTCTAATGCACTGTAGTTGCAACTCATCAATGATGCCACCAAAGTGTAGAGTGTTCCCTCATATCTCGGCGGGCAAGGCACAACACTGGAATAGCCAATTTTCTCCCAACTTAATAAGTTTGTTTGATGGAGTTGAGTAAAGCTTTGGGTAGCCAATTTATAAGTGGAACTTAATAAATTCGTTAAAGGAGTTGAGTAAAGCTCTGTAGCAAATTTATAAGTGGAAGGGTGGATGAGAAGAGTTCAATGTCCTTAATGAACCTAGAGTAAGGTAATAACGAATTCTTGAGGGACTAATTGAACCGATTTGTCAAGGAATCCCTGAAGGTCTCAGACTTAGATGAGAAGGTAGGTATAATCAGGAACCACGCATGTCTACTTCAAGATGTCATTGGCAAAGTGCCCTACCGACGATTTGTTGAGGTTGCAAGATAGATCAGTAAGTACATCAAAGCTGAGGAGAGTATAAGAAGAACACTATCTCTGATGGGGACCACACGGGTAATAGGAAGTGAAATAATGATCAGGTGTATGACGCCAAAGATAAGTATCCCCGAACTGATAAGACGTCTTATAATACCTCAAACAAAGAAAGGCAAGAGTCTAGGTTTACCGAGTATGCAAGGTTTAATACCCCAAGGTGCCAAATCTTGATGGACATAGAGCAAGATAAGGATCTGCAATGACTGAAGCCACTATAGGATTGATCCCGAGAAGAGGAACAAGAGTCTATATACTGTAGGTTTTACAAGGACACGAGGCATGATACTGATGATTGTAGACAGTTGAAGGATGATATTGAGTTTCTGATCCAAAAAGGAAAACTCAGCAAGTTCACAAAGAATGGTGAAAAATCCCATAATAATTGGCGTGATTGCGATGATAAGAGAAAGGATTACAATGATCGAGACTTATACTTGAGAAGTGATGCATGTTGTTGAGGAAGCGTTGAAGCGTGCAAGGACTTAAGTAGTGATTTCGTTCGATGACTCAGATCTAGAAGGGGTAAAGTTCCCCCGTGACGACCCGCTACTCATTATACCTGTGATAAGAAACTCCAAAGTGAAGCGAGTCTTGGTAGACAACAGAGCTTCAGCTGACGTCTTGTTTCATGATGAGTTTGTGAAGATGGGATACAATGATTCTCAATTGACCCCTTCGAATATGCATATAGATGGGTTCAATGGGGTATAATCAAAAGTGGAAGGAACAATTCAATTACCCATGACTGTTGCGCAAAAGCCTAGGAAGGCCACTTCAGATGTTGAATTTTTTGGTGATCAAACGGAATCCTTGAATGGATAGACTTGCACGCCTTTAAGGCAGTAGCCTCGGCTTATCACATGAAGATCAAGTTCCCGACCAAGAATGGAGTCGGAGAAGAGAAACGCGATCACTGGCAAGAAGCAATCACATAGGCACTTTGTGGCCAGAAGGAGTCGGGGAAAGTCCTTCCCATTGAAAATTTGAGCTTTAAAAAGGTTGATATGCCAAGCTTTATAAAATGACTTGGTGATTGCACGGAACTTAAGCTGCGCAAGGACGATATTCCTAAGAACGCAAGTGCAAAGTAAGCATTTCACTCACCACACTATAAAGACCATAAAAGTCCAAGTTGAAGAAATGATATTTAAGAGACTCGTTATGGCCAATCGTACTAAATAGCTCTAAGAAGAACAAAGTTGAGAGCTCATGAGAATGATTTATAGATATCGAGATAGACTCCAAATAGTAAATATGATTTTTTTTTTTTAGCTATCATTTGATTATTTTTCTCTCTAGTTGTTTCAAATTAATTTTTTTTATTTCCCACAATAAAATTAATATCTATCAAGTAAATATCCAGTTGAATACAAAATATAATTAATAGGAGAATGAAATCATATCCATACAATTATATACTTATATAAAATAAGCGCAAGAGGTATTTTATCCGAAATTTTGGGAATGTACCGCTAAAACGATAAGGACTGTTAGATTATAAGATAAATATGTATTCTGATAATTTAAACCAAATATAAGTAAATTTTCCAAATTGAATACAATTTTTAATGGGAAATTCAAAGCCTTCTTTTCCCTTTGAAATTTTAGATAGTTCTGATTGAATAAGAATTGTCAAATTATTATTTAATTAAAGATTATTTTATAAATCCTGATTTTTAAAACTCAATATATAGTCTACTAGTGAAGAGACAGTCTAATAAATTTCAATCTTTAATATATTTTAGCTCCAATTTGATCATTTTATTAATGTAAAGAATGTTATATATTTTAATAGGTGAATTATTTCTTCAAAAGTACGAAACTCTTTCAACAACATTTTGAAAATAAATATTTATAATATAAGAATTAAAATATTAATAATATTTAACGATTAAAAAAATTATAAATATTAAAAAAAAATCGTAAATTAATATAATTACATATATTAAAAGAATCCGTGCATTGCACGGATTTTAGGCTAGTTATTATTAAAGTCAAAATATTAAAAATTTGATAGTCGGTCCGTCATTACGGTACTCCATAAATTTTGTTTTTAAGTGAAAGCATGTCGACTTTGCTCACCAATGTAGATGTAGTGAATAAATGTATAAGGGTTTTATATCAGAGTGACCACTGTTCTCGTTAAAATATCTCACCTAACTACCCGATCTTCACGGAGACTCACTTAAAGCACTCAAATCATTATATGTATCACTCTCTTAATTTTTAATTTTTTTTTAAATGAGAATGTTTTTTTAGATTAATTTTAGACATATACAATTGAGGATTTTTGGTTTGATGTTCACTAAATTGATTTTTGGTTTTATATATATACCATTGCTCCATGGAGAGAACACTCTCATATAAATAACAATAAAGAACATCATAGAATCTTACATAAAATTGCATTTAGATTCTAATTTTCACACTAAAAAAAGTTTTTTATTAATAAAAATATAACCTAACAAAAAATTAGGATCCAATATACGATGATTACACATCATTTTATGGTTATAAATATATATGTAAGTCCTAGTTCGAGTAGAAGTCAGGTTGGGGCGCTGGGGGCGCTGGGGCGTCTGGCTGAGCTGGGGGCTGCGCGGGGCGCGCGAGACCGAGTCCTCATAGGAGTCGGGCCCTGAGAGTCAGAATCCTCGAAGGACTCGGGCGCTCGCTGGCAGGCGCCTAGGTAGACTTGACAAAGGACTTCTAAGCAGACTTGGACAAGAATACGATGTGTTGGCTATAAATATAGATGGTAGGCACATTGTAAATCAGAGTGGCATAGCTAGTAGCAAATATTATAGGATTGTTTTAGAGGGAAGAGTTGTAATCATTATAATCGGGCTGCGAGACCTAAGATCTTTTGGTCTTAGTTGAGGCAATAAAAAATAGGGATTATTCCCAAACGTTTGATATGTAATGTTTGATTTTTAAATTTAGATGAGATTCTACGTTAAATTTGATATGTTAAGATTTATTGTTGTTATATTTTGTGATTCTAATCTTTGCACATCAATTTTTATGAAAAATAAAGTGTTAAAATGGTGTTCTTTATTATTCTTTATATAAAATGTTATTTCTAGAGTGCAACCCATATATATCCACGTTCATATATATGTTTTAACGTGCCTTTGTATATATAATCGTTATTTATTTATTATATGACCCATGCCCGTGACTAGAATTCCGTTAAGTTTTCCGTGAATCTTATTTTTTTAAATTTTTAATGGAGTGATATATAATAATTTAAGTATATTAAACAGTGACCGTTGAGATCGTCTATGTGAGATATTTTAACGATAAGAGCAGTCACTTGATGTAAAACCCAAATGCATAATCGGGGTATCCAGACAGTAATTTCAGCTATGATCTATTTAAGGTACAGATTGATAAATTTATCTTTAAAACAATATGCGTTTATCTGAAGCTGATAGATAAAGAGATAGTTGGCTAGTCAGAATCAAGTTAAATAACTGTATTGAACAATATTCTAACAATCCAATACTGGACAACAATTTTAATTTTTAAGTGTTTTTTAGGGTTATTAAGAATCAATTATGTATGCTCTAAAAAGATATAAAGATATGTACTTCACTCATGTCTTCTGCATGTGAGATGGTTTACATTCAATGAAGCACTTCAATATTGGTTCCTTAACCTAAACATTAAGGAAATGATTAATTTGGTAATTATCCATGTTCTTTGTACTGAACAAAAATTTTCTTTTCTAATCCTTCAGCATGGAGAGGATTTTGGAACGACATGAAAGATATTCAAGTGCAGAAGGACAGCTTGTTGCAATTGATACTATTTCACAGGTGACATTGTCAAAACTGAGCTATTATTTAACAAGTGTAACTCACAATTTATCATAAACTTTAAATTCCCATAATATTTTGTATTCTGACAAAATGTACATTGAGATCAAGTTTATAACTTTAGTAATAAGAATAATACAGAGATCTAATTATAAGAATGATGTACTTGAATTATTAAAATTAAAGGAGGATATGTTATCAAAAAAAACCTGGAAGTGGACTAGAATCTCATAATACTTGCAAAATAATCAGAACAAAATCTCTTTCAGGGAAGTTGGACTTTGGAGCATGCAAAGCTGAAGGCAAGAATAGAAGTTTTGCAGAAAAACCAAAGGTACATCATCTCCTTTTTATTAAGAAACACAACTAAAGTGACATACATGATAACGTTGGCCTTTTATTTGGCAGGCATTACATGGGTGAAGACCTGGACTCTTTGAGCCTCAAAGAGCTTCAAAGTTTGGAGACCCAGCTCGATTCAGCTCTCAAAAACCTTAGATCAAGAAAGGTGAAAATTATGCAAATCAGTTAGCTACCTTGAACTATATAATTTATAAAATAAAATGATTGGATAGTAATTTAACTAATCTTGTTTACAGAATCAAATGATGTTCGAGTCGATTTCTCAAATTCAGAAAAAGGTAAGGCACTCCCTGTTTTAAACTCCAGAAAATGGAAGATGACGTTTGTATGTCATTGGCATTTTAATAATAGCAGTACAGAATTTGCCAACTCAAAGAGAGTGAGTGAGAGTTTTTCTGTGTGTGTGTTGGAGAGAAAGGATAAAGAGAGAGGAGGGGGGGGGGGGGGGGGGGGGGGGGGGGGGTATCACACTACAGAGATTCCTGGTCACTTGGATACTATATTTTGCTCTTTGTATTGCAGGACAAGGCTTTGCAGGAACAAAATAACATGCTGTCAAAGAAGGTGCTGTTTTCATCTCTTTCATGCTAATTTAGTGATTTTCAACAGAATCTTGCCATACAGAAAGCCATGCCTATCGATTACAATTCTCACACATATATTATCTGGAAAGTCTTGCAGCATCCATTGTTGCCAATGGTATTAATTAGCTCATTTTTCAGCAATGCAGCTTAAGGAGAATCTCATAGCATAGCAAAAAGATCACATGTTCAGCCAGTAGCTAGCTAACTCTGTAGTTCACAGCTAAGCAGATCAGTTAGCTGTCGTAACTGAAAGCTAAGAAATTAGTTAGTAGTAAGTTGGAGCTCAATGTCTATTAGGAATTTATGTCCATGGCTTAAATCAACCCTGGCGATTTAATTTAAGTTGGAGCACCGATCTCCAAGTAGATTCCAGTTCTGTTTGGACGATGGAATCAGATTTTTGGCACGGTTACATGATATTAATGAATGGAAGATTCCATATTCTTCACCATATAATGCAGAAGAGATCTATCTGCAAGAGTTTACTAGCTGATACTCCTCTTCTTTTAGTGATAAGAGTTTTTGAGGGTTTTTTTTGGGGGGGGGGGGGGGGTGGGGGGGTGTTGAAGGGGTATCACACTACAGAGATTCCTGGTCACTTGGATACTATATTTTGCTCTTTGTATTGCAGGACAAGGCTTTGCAGGAACAAAATAACATGCTGTCAAAGAAGGTGCTGTTTTCATCTCTTTCATGCTAATTTAGTGATTTTCAACAGAATCTTGCCATACAGAAAGCCATGCCTATCGATTACAATTCTCACACATATATTATCTGGAAAGTCTTGCAGCATCCATTGTTGCCAATGGTATTAATTAGCTCATTTTTCAGCAATGCAGCTTAAGGAGAATCTCATAGCATAGCAAAAAGATCACATGTTCAGCCAGTAGCTAGCTAACTCTGTAGTTCACAGCTAAGCAGATCAGTTAGCTGTCGTAACTGAAAGCTAAGAAATTAGTTAGTAGTAAGTTGGAGCTCAATGTCTATTAGGAATTTATGTCCATGGCTTAAATCAACCCTGGCGATTTAATTTAAGTTGGAGCACCGATCTCCAAGTAGATTCCAGTTCTGTTTGGACGATGGAATCAGATTTTTGGCACGGTTACATGATATTAATGAATGGAAGATTCCATATTCTTCACCATATAATGCAGAAGAGATCTATCTGCAAGAGTTTACTAGCTGATACTCCTCTTCTTTTAGTGATAAGAGTTTTTGAGGGTTTTTTTTTGGGGGGGGGGGGGGGGGGGGGGGGGGGGTGGGGGGGTGTTGAAGGGGTAACCAATCCCTATACAAAGAATATGTACCAACTCCGTAGCTTTCAAATATGACAGCTAATTCCTTTGGTTACTTTACTGGGCTGAACATGTGATCTGCTGTGAACTTCTCTTTTAGCTGCAGAAAAGCAAATACCAACAGCAACAATGGCACGTACATCATATATGTATACAGGGACGGACCTGGGGGGGGTCCAGGGGGGTCCCTGGCCCCTCCTGGATTTTTAAAAAAAAAAAAAAAAAAAAAATTTTTTATAAATAATAGCCTGCCTTTTGCTTAGTAGCCTGACTTTTGCTTAGTATCCTGACTTTGATGTTTAGTATTTAGTAGAATTTAGTCTTTTGTCGCACCAAATAGAACATTATATGTAATATGTAATATGAATTAGGTATCAAATTCATATTTCAGTGAATTTTTCCTTTTTAAAAATTTTAGTTAAATATATGGACCCTCCTGTAAAAATGCTCTAGGTCCGTCACTGTATGTATACACAATGGCAGTCAATATTTTCATAACAAATGGTGCTTGTATGGTCTTTACATGGCTTTAAGGATAAAATATAAACATATAAAAACATGTCAGCAACCTATATATACACAAATATAAAAAACATATATACACACGCAAAACAGTTTTGATCTTGCGGGAGTGCGGGTGCGTAGTACTGGGACAAGCGAATTCGGCAAATTTAAAATTACGGGGATACGGGTGCGGGGGACACATCATATATAAAAATAAATTTTCATATATATTTCATGTTACACATATTAAAACCAATTGGCAGAACCAAAATATGCATGCCAACTAAATGATATGCATAATTTGTTCATTCAAAATACAAAGGTATGAGTTTAATCTTTTCATTTATGCAAGAATGAAAATGATCATCAATACTTTTGCATTTGTTTATAGACCTTGATACTTAATTTTGTGAAGATAGTTAGTTAAAACAACTTTCGACTACAATTTTTGAAAATAAAAATCGAAAGTAGGATTGTGGAAGAATCCATGTGTCCGATACGGGGACACGCGTGTCCAAGAATCCGACACGGGGACTCGGCAGCCTACCCAAGTGTCCCTGCTTCCTAGGTTTTGATGAATTAGTGAAGGCTAAATCTTTGAAACTGGGTTTCAATCTTGTACTTGATCTCACTTTACTTCTGTTAGAAAATAATATCATATCATGTTTAGTTCATTTCTTAAAATTTTAAGAATAAACTGATAACTTAACGTGTATCAGAATTCAAACTCAAGTTAGCAGATGTAAGTTCGATTCCTTACTGTTTAACGAGCCGAGCTGAGTCGAACATTGTGAGGCTCAAGTTCGAACTCGAATAAATAGTTTGGATCCAAGCTTGATCGAGTGTTAAATTTCAAGCTCGAAACTCGGCTCGACAATAGTTTGATATGTTCGAGTTTAGCTCTAGCTCAAAAGTTTGAACTGATTTTTAGTAAATATTAAAAGAATCTCAAATGTGATAAGTTCGGCTCATGTTCGTCTCGATTTCGACTCGATTTGGTATATATATATATATAATATGTCTAAAATTCAAAATCAAATACAAGCTCGATTAGACTCGTTCTTACGAACCGAATAATTTGAAACTCGAGTTTGACTCGATAAACCGTTCCAAACCGAATACGAGTAGTTCACTAACTGTTTAGCTTATTTACACCTCTACGTGTCATCCCCACTGTTCTCATAATTATTTTCGATACAAAGACTGATTATTTCCTCTAAAAAATATGCATATGTGATCCATCTTTCAACCTAAAGATAGACTTTTGAGTGAGGGGATTGGATTCTCGATAACTTAAGACCTCCAATATATGTTCTTTCCCAGATCCATGTTAACCACCTCTCAAACTACACTTACGAACCCGACAAAATCATATATAATTTCATATTTATCTGGGATAAACAACCCGATTCAAGGTTGACAAGCTTCTAGATCCTGTGGACAGGTGGACGTCAACTTTTTAAATCTAATGGAGTGTAACTTATTTTGTATAAATGAGACCAAAAATTTTAAAAATATGTAAGTGAGTCAAGTTTTAGTATACGTTTGAACGGAAGAAGTCTAGATTAGTAGAATTTGATAAATGTGCCACAAATGGAGGGAATCTAGTTGTGTACTACAATGCTAGGGATACAAGATGTTCATCTTGCCGGGGTATGCAAAAATAAACATAGTTCAGGATTCTTATTTATGTGGCCAACTGTATATATGGCTTGATAATCTTTGTTTCACTTGTTAGTATCATTAGTATCTAGATGAAAATATTATGCGGAGATAGATTAATATCTATCAATTGCATGCTTTTTATAATTGTATGTTTCTTGTTGTATGAATTTTTTACTGCATGCAGCCTTGTATTGTGCATAATAATCATCAAGTATTCTAAACACTATAGATAAATTTGCAGGTCAAGAACAAGGAAAAAGAGCTAGCTCCACTGTGTCCCCATGAGCAACAAAATCAAAAGAGTTCACCTCTTGTTTTGCAGAAACCCATGCAACCCTTCAATGTCACCGGGTTAGTAGTCTCTTCCCGTCTTCCGAAGTTTGTCCTACATAAGCTTAACTCACTAGACAGCAATGATAAATCATATTAAAATCACTTATCTTAGAAGTTCAATGTGTACTATTGAAACTTATAACTGTTCATTGTGTTATAAATTGTTGGGCTTAAAATGTGATTCAAGCTAAAATTATTGTAAAGTAAATGGTTAGTATATAAAATTTTAAATGTAGAGTACTAAGTAATATTTGCATGAAATGCAGTGATGTATTCCAAGCCGTGGGCAACACCGGAGATCATGAAGGGACAAATCAAACTAACACAACGATTCCATCTTGGATGCTTTCGCACATAAGTTAGTAAACAAAGGCCGTCGTGCAAATAATTGGCTACTGGAAGATGCCATTGTTATTTATATGTTTATGTATTTTGGATGCTAATCTAATGCAAAAATTGAAAAGTTATACCTCATCCTTTTGTTTTTGTGTAATTGGAAGGCTAGATGAAAGAGCTCAGCCAACTCAATTTAGTTTTGTATGCAATATACCTTATGTTGTGTGCATTTTGTTCATATCTTTTGAGTCGTAATTAGCTGACATGATGCAATTTCAAGTCGATATTTATCGGATGTTTTGTTCACATCTTTTGCTTGAATCAACAGAATTATGTTAGATTAGGTTTGATTATCGTTTATTAAGACTTTTCAGGTGACTTAATAGACCCCGTGGAGTTCAGTGAGTAGTAGTTAATTTGGCTGTGAAAGATTGTATGAAAGTGTTACTACGATCCACTGTATCAGTTGGTTAAATTTTTTGAGAGCATGAAACCTGAAATTGATCCACTCATTCCCACAATGTCCAGTTGATTTGTCCTTTACACTGGCAAGACTGAATTGCAAGTAGACTTAGAATTTGACACTGATTTTCAGGTACAACACGGAGATAATATCTCAAAGGTCGGCTGCAGGAGGAAACTGATGTATGCTCTTGTCTAGTTTGGTGAAAATATTGAATGACTATAAAACTTCAACAGACCATGTACAGATATACTCGACCACATAAAAAGTGGAAATTGGAATTTAAAATAGAACTTTTCTATTTTTCCAAGATCAAGTACAATGGTGCAAATTGCAAACCTTGCTTGACACACTGTTAATTATAATGTGCTGTTATGCTGTAATTTGATAACACCGCACTGTGGTATGAGTTACAGGCTGCTATTACTTCGAAGCAGAAATGTTTCTAATAAGAAGTTCATTAATACACAGAGTTATTTGCGCAAAAATGTGTAGATCATGTCACATCGTGTAAAGGGAAGTGAAAGCGCATGAAAATATTGAATTGTTTTGAAGTCTCTACTCCCTTTACATTGTTACATACTATATTGTTAGGAACTACATCTTGTGATTTGTGAAAATTATAGCTAATGTATACTTCTTACATACTATACTGTTTAGGAACTACATTGTGTGCTTTCATGCAATGGATAGTGGAGACATAAGATATCTCCTAGCTACAATGTTACCACATCGTTTTTGTGGATATTCAGATGTGATGATTCATGAATGCATATTAATCTTATATCTTCTGTCTTTCTCGTCAGCGGCAAGTTGTTTTGTCTTCTAGAGTTTCTTTTCCTTAAAAATCATTTTATTCGTGCAATACTCAGGAGCGCATTCACAAGGTCACAACGCACAATGATCATATCAATATAGGTAAAGGCACTGACCAGCAGACTTGCCAATTGGTGGTTTAACAACTGTTTCAAGGCATGATTTATGGGTCAGTGTTTAAGCCCCTTTTCAAAGACCAGCAGAACCTATATGCAATTATAGATGGTTTTGCTAATTTGGGTGTGCTTATTTTTGTAAATTGATATAATTAACTAAGATGCTCCAACTCATATTATTTAGCATATCTTATTTAGTGTAGTGCTGATTTTTTGGACAATTTAGCTTACTTGCAATGGGAATATAGGATCCACTTTATTACGGTTAGTTTAACTATTATAACTGTCAACTTCTGTTATGCACTCATTCAGACAATGGACGAGTACTGCAGAATCTCAAGGTTCTGGCAGCTAGTTTAATGGCACCGGCATCTCATCTAGTCTAGGTAGAGCCAATGACCAATTAAATAGTTAGAGACCACAGTAGAAAGACGAACAGGATCTAGACTTCTCGAACGGAAAATAATCAAGAGAAAAAAAAGAAAGAATCAGAATTGATCGATATATTTCTCTAAACAAACGAAAAGGAAACGAAAGATGAAAGATGACTTCTTTCTGGTAAGAGGTGAATACTCACTTTTTTCCTTTATTCTTTGATACTAAATTAACAAAGCATTCTCTCTCCAGGGGTAGTGCCAGATTTTCTTCGGCCAACTCCTCCGAGAGTCCAAGCGAATAATGCAGCTAGCCAATTTATTCTAGGAATGACAACATAATTGGACAAGGTGGAGATGGAAGAGTGTACAAAGGAGTTCTCCTTCATGGTTCAAGATTGCTGTGAAATGACTTGACTATTTGAGTCTTGGTGGAGAGGCAGCCTGGAAATTCATCTGGCAAGTGTTGTCACTTGTCATAATTCTCATAATTTATAATAGACACTATGACTAATTATTTCTCCAAAGATGGGCTCTAGCGATCCAATCTCGATTTTTCGAGTTAGGATGACATTTCGAGTGAGGGAGGATATTAAGATATAATCTATCATTCTGCTAAGCCCTCTTCTCAACATGTTAAGGTTTTGAAAGAGTTGATTACTTAATATACAAATGTCTGTATCTTTATGTATATGTGGCTAAAACACTGTGTGAAATATTTTTCTAAAATCTTACAAGACAAAATCATATTCTTGTATTAAGAATTTAGTTCAACCAACAATCCTCTAATTTTTATAAAAAAAAAACACAAATATTACAAGATTCACACTAGGTAGCAAATTTTACCGTATTTGTCGAATATCAGATTGGTAATCATCTTTACACGCTGTTGTTGCAACTACTTCGAATATAATTGGACATGTCATATATGCACTTGAATTGTCTTTTGCACAGGGAAGAATGAATTTGCAAGT
The DNA here is from genome assembly GCA_030848705.1 of Heracleum sosnowskyi. NCBI lineage: Eukaryota > Viridiplantae > Streptophyta > Magnoliopsida > Apiales > Apiaceae > Heracleum > Heracleum sosnowskyi. Next base: position 139,238,995 of record CM061235.1, on the reverse strand, counting down.
AGACTTAGAATTTGACATTGATTTTCAGGTACAGCAAGATAATATCTCAAAGGCCGGCTGCAGGAAACCTGATGTATGCTCTTGTCTAGTTTGGTGAAAATATTGAATGACTATAAAACTTCAACAGACCATGTACAGAGATACTCGACCACATAAAAGTCGAAATTGGAATTTAAAATAAAACTTTTCTTTTTCTTAATTCATACAAAACTAAGTTTACGTATTGCTCAAGGTGCTCAAGCAATCGCAATCTTTTCCAACTGTAATGTTACTTGTTAGTTATTAAAATTTTAATTTGTTGGTTATGGTTCATTATTTGTATAGCTGTCTTCTTCTGCATATGGCCTTCTCATCTTAAATGTTGGGGGGCAATGTTTTTTTATTTTGCTTCAGGATCGAGGTATTATATTAACAGCTTCTCTGTTTTCTGAATGTCCCAAGTTCTTACATACTTCAAGTAGGCAGAAACATTTGATACTTGCAGCCTACTTCCATGTTTTCAACTCTCACAAAACTTCTACAGAACAACAGCAGTGTGTCCGACACTGCTGTCAAACATGATTCGGACAACAATGAAGAAACAAATGAATGTGATACATCCAAAGCTATCACAAAATGCATGGTAGGAAGCACAGAAATTCAACTGCTTGGTACCGTGATCAAAGATGAAACTTTGGGCAATGACCCTGAAAAATCCATTTTTCGTCCTACAAGTTTATTGAGCTACTTGACACCAGTCTCACGTTCGGGGAGTGTTTGTCTTCGATCAAATAGCAGCTCAGCTAGCATGCAGTCTTTTGAATTTCCTGACCTAAAGCCGGTCTTACATTCAAGCACTGTTTCTCTTCGATCAAACAGCAGCTCAGCTAGCACACAGTCCTTCGCGTTTCCTGTGTAAATTTCTTTTCAACTAATTATATACATATCGAAATTTTAAGTGCAGGCCTTATTTACATTGACTTGACATTTTTGCTGTCAATCAGATTTATATCAGATACTTACAACAGTCCAGAAAAAATGGTAAAAGCTGAAAAGAGGTGCTCGAGGCAGCGCAGGCAAAGGCAATGGTTAGCTTTTCTCATGTGCAGATGTGCTGTAAATTCTGAGGAGGTGCCATTCTAGACCTTCATTTGTTCATCAAGGCTAAGTTTATTCTGTTGGACAGTGGCCATCATTTTTCTAGCTACCAAGACAGAATCTAACTAGTATAGGATATTTGTATTTATATGTAAAATGAATCACCATACTTTATTGTGATGTAAATGTTTCGTGATGAAGAAGAGATTGCTTGAACTACATTGGTTTGAGAGCCCAATGAAGTTTAATTTGTAGTTGATTTAATTTAAATGCTCATATGATCATTCTCCTTCATAAAGAAAGTTTCATCTTCGAATTTCATTTTAAAAACCAATAAAAAAATATTTAAAAAGTTATTATTTTAATTACAAAATATGAAAATAGTGTCTATGAAGTCCTCACTAGGCTGTCAATGGAGCGGAAATCCGATCCGATCTGATTCGAAGGTTAATGGAGTGGATATGGATTACTAAAAAACAAATTTGATCCGTTAAAAATATGATCCGTTAACGATCTGATTCGATAAGCACCGGATATGGATTTAATACGATCCGATCCGTTAACGATTCGATCCGACTATTTAAATAAAAAAATATTTTTAAAATTTATATATTATTTATCAAATTTATGATACAATTAATACCATAAAACTAATATGTTTAATTTCATAAGAATCAAGCTGAGCTACTTAGTTGAGTTATACATATATATGTCAAAAATACTCTGAATTATTTATGACAATGAATCTTTGATGTCCTCGTATTTTATTAGTTGAACTAATACAACTACTGAATATATATTAAATGTGCTCACATGTCACAGCTCAAATCTTATAACATTTGTGTACATTCTTCTATTTACTATTATAAGATATCATTTAATTTTATCAAAAATTGTTTGTCATTGTATTTGGAATTTGGTAACCTGCTCAAGTAAGAATTCTTCATATTTTAGTTTCATTATTGTTATTGAATTTCAATTTATAGTGTAATTTCTATATTAAAATTAGTGTTTCAGGGTCAGGTTCCACATAGAACCGTTTATAATAAGAACTCTTAGAACTTATTTATGTTCTTATGTAGAACATATTACTCTATTTCATTATCAATTATATTTTTTGATTATAATTTTGATTTATATTTTTACAAAAACGAGAGGAATATGTTAGAGTAATGTGGTATCATACTAAAAAATAATTTATTTTACAAATATAACATGTAATTTATTAAGAAAACTCGACGTTCTGCACAAGAACATTATACCTTAAAATATAGAAGAAAAAAATTTGTGTACTGCAATAGAATGACATATATCGTGTACTGCAGCAGAACGATAAAAAATAAGTCATTGATCAGGTATCTAAGGCTTATATTAGTTCTAAATCAGAACAAAGTTCTAATTTGAACCTCACCCTAGTGTTCTATTTATATTTCAGAACTTTGTAAAAACATTTAGTGTATTGTTGAAATTTGAATTTCAGTACATTATTATTTTTTAATACAAATTAATCGGAGCTCCGATCTGTTAATAATGATCCTAACGGATTCGGATATAGATCGGGTAATAAAAAATCCGATCCAATTAAATGGATCAGAATATGGATCAAGACCTGATCCAGATCCGATCCATTGACGGCAGAGTCCTGGCTTCATCGTACAATTTTAAAAATAAATAAACTTTATTAAATATAGTAAGAAACTTCAACATATTAAAATTAGTAATATTATTAATTTAAATAAGAAATAAATATACTACTTCTGAGCCAAGGTTATGTTTCCCCCAAATCCAATCATCTGCATCTTCATTCTTCCCAAAATCCAATCATAATACATACACATATCCATACAAATCCAATCCGATCTCTAGAACGTTCCAGAAGCATCCATGGAGCTATGGCAACGAGCTCGAACATTCGCCGAAGACGCGGCGAAGCGCTCACACGAATTCACCGTCGAAGCTGCTCGCAAATCTCAGCAATTCACCGCCGAAGCTGCTCGGAGATCGCAGGAATTCTCAATCGGATCTTCCAAACTCTCCGACATTGTCTCCGAAGCTACCAAACGCTCTAAGGAGATCGCTAACGAAGCGTCTAAAAAGGCTGATTTGATTAAAGTTGAGGCAATTAAACGAGCTGATCAAATCAAGTCTAAGATTCCAAATGCTTCTGCTATCGGAGTTTCAACTCCGGATGTCGCGGTGGAGATTGAAGAGGATTTAGAGACGTTTGGAGTTACGGACGAGTTGCGAGAGTTCGTTAAAAATGTTTCGATTACTACGTTTAAGGAGTTTCCTCTACAAGGTACTTGCGTTCTGTGATTTCATTTTTTTTTTTTTTTTCGAATCGTGAAATGTATGTGTTATATTACCGGAATTGCTATGCAGTTTGTTTAGGAATTAAGCTTTTGGTAAAGAAGATGAGTTTAGTTGAGTAGTTTTTAGGAGTTTCTGTTTGAAGGTACCTGCATTGTGTTTTCATATTATTTTTGTTTTAAATTGCCGAATCGTTGAATGTGTATGTGTTGGATTGCTGGAAAAGCATTGCAGTATGTTTAGGAATTTAGCTTTTTGTAATTGAGGAAAATTCAGTTTAGTGCGTTTTAGGAGCTTCTGTTAGAAGGTGCCTGCATTTTGTTATTTTCTTATGATTTTAATTATAGAATCGACGACATTTTTGTGTGGGATTACTTGATTTGCAATGCGGTATGTTTAGGATGTTAGCTTTTTGTAAAGGTAGCACACTTTTTTCTTTTTCCTAAATTTTTTTTAATCAGCATACGCTCTTGTAATTATGAACAATCATGTGTTTTAGTGTAGCTTCTTTAAACTTAGCTTTTAGAATACATAAGTTTATGGAGGGATTATTCTATATACATAATGAATGTACAATAGAGTATTGAAATGCTGAAAATAAATTTCTCTATCAATTGAATTATAGTTTGTTACTAATACACATTGTTATTGTTCATTGAGTTAGATTCTAATAATAAGACTTTTTTCATAGTTAATTGAGTTTTGGCCTAATTCAATATGCAAGGCATCCTAGTTGGTTTTACATCAACCACAACTTTATATAACCTACATATTAAAGGCGCAAAATGATTTAATCCAAATTACTATCAAAGGTCAAGGGTTCGATTCATAGCAACTCCAAACATAGTATTTACTAAGGGGTCAAGGGTTTGATTCCTTGCAATCACAAAAATAATGTAATATTGAATTTTCAATATTTATTGTGTACATATGAAAATTATAAATTATTGTTGAATGTATAAGTTGAACTACATGACCTATTTTTTTAATTGAATAATTCTATGATTTTGGATTTCTTTTTTAATAACACACTACTAAATTCCTAGAAAGAAAGATAATAAGTAAAAGAAATTGTGTTGAACAAAAATGAAAGAGCTATATATGCATCATTCTGTTTTCTTGAGTTAAGTGTAACACATAAAAATTAAATGAACATCAAACTATTAATCGCTTGTTTCTATAGTAAATATGCATTTTTTTTTTTGGGAATTACAGTATGTGAAGAAACAAGATTGATAGAATTTAATAGAGAAAGGTGGGAGTTGAAAGGCTTTGTTTCCTTCAGATGGAAGCAAACACAACCTTCTCTTTGTTTAAAAAAATAAATTTGGTTGTCTGATCTATCAAGAATATTGAATATTCTGTAAATTATTTGCAATGTTTGTAAAGCTGACAACCGTACCTATTGAATCCTAAAATAACATGACGCACATGATCAAAATTTATCTACCTCTTATTCAGTAAATATGTAGTACAAACAGTTTTTGGTGATTTTGATGTCGAACTTTGTAGAAAGTAGTGGTTGTTGAGTCACATATTAACACATCACTGCATGCAGCGGGACTGTACAAAATATGTATAGTAAATAGTTGTTAAAATAATTCAGGTAAAACCTAAAGTAAAATGATCAAACCATGCATATATTAAGTCATTTAAATTGTTAAAGTTAGACCTTGCCTAACTGAGGCCTGACGTATGTCTAACCATGAAAAACCTATGTTGTTATCGATGGTATTGATTGTGGATATGAGTCAAAATTAGGGTTTTTGGACAATTTTTCACGAAACTCGGAGACATCTAACTAAATCAATATATTTCAATAAAAATAATTTGCTTTATTACAAAATAGCTACTCAGTATATGTTAAACCTATATAATACTTTTTTCACTAAAATATGATTCCAAAAGATATCCTTTCCTAACTTACCTTTAGATAATGATACATACATATATTCTTGAATTTTCTACTTATTGGGCCTCCATGGCCTATGGTATCGTTCCCAAATAGTTTCTTTGGGCTTTCTTATGGGTTGTTCTGCATCGAATCTCCTTTTCTGAAAAGAACTTGACTCGGTCAAGTTAATTAAACCAGATTAGCACAAGAGAGCGAGCAAGGTAAGGTTATATATGGTGCCTCTTTTGCCTATAGAGTAAGTATTAGGAAGAGTAGCATGATGTGCATTACTATCTGAAAGCCAAGAACGTTTTAGAATGAGGTGACAAAGTTTAACAGGCAAGATGTCACACATAAATTAATCACTAGACTTTCCAATTGAAAATGTAACCAAACATCGCTCTTGAACTCGCAGCTTCGTATCCTCTATCCATGCTATGTTATAAGAATCGTGATGAGGCTATACCTTTATTCCCAGTTGTCGAAAGATATCAAATTCGTACAACTATCAATATCAATAATCACAGAGCATTGAAAACATGTACCTCTAGTCCGAAATATTTGTTGATGATTATGTGCTTGAACAACTTTACTGTTGTCGCTCAAGTGTGATGACCACAAAGTTCCAAGACAGTTTTCCAACTCAACACACATTCTTTGTTCCTCATCAGTCGTCTGGTTATAAACTTCTGGAGGGCATTCTTCTTCCTCTTTTACAATCATCTCTTTTACCTGGTTTGTTGTTTCCAGATAAGGACACTCAAAATATTTATGACCTGTCCCATGGCAATTAAAGCACTTATGATCCTTATCAGACTGAACTTTGATGATTTTGTTGCAAGGATTTTGTAGTGGAGGCAAATCTCGTCCATGATTAATACTAAATGAGGAGCCGTGTGACTCATAGCGCAAGACAAGTTTCTCCCCGGAAGTATCAAATCACTCATCCTCTAATTGTCAAGGAGCTTGCGTATATCAGGAAATGAGTAATAAAGATTACCAAACAATAGTAGGCATCAAACCAGTTTGATACATGCTAATTAAGCTACTTTCATCAAGATTAAAACATGGATGTGTGTACAAGTGATAAAACTTACTAGCATAATGAGCAAACACAGAAAGTTTATCTTGCCTCAATTGGATGAACTGGTATGATTTGGTTACTTGTAGTTAGCTGGCAGAAAATGTCGTTGCATTGAATCTTTCATCATATTCCACAACAATATTACTCCTCTACCAACACAACGATTGGTCTCCTTTTCTTTATCCCACCACATGTGAGCTGTACCTCGTAGTTTAGCCTCGAGATAAGTTTTTCTTGCATCACTCGTGTTATACCACCTTGAGAAACTCTCCAAAATATGTATCCAATCAAGAAACACATCTACACGAGTATCTCCATCAAATCCTCCTGAGGTTTGTTCACTAGGTTTCTTTGGATTTTAGGCGGCTCTTTTATGGTTCACGATGGCCAAGTAGATTAGTTCTATTTTGCATGACTGTTTGTTGTCTAATCATAATATACAAGTCATTTATTCTTTTAACTCATTAATTGAAAGTTTGAACTCTGCATTCTTTTCCTCTTGTTGAATATGTTCTTCAAGTATTGCATCCATGTCAGTAGCATTCACCATTTTTCCTTATTCCGTTAGGGGCAAAACTGTAAAAATAGAAGTTCAAGGGCTGTTGTACAATTTCTGAACTGCAGGGACTGTTTTGTAAATTTAGCAAGCTGTGGGGACTGAATTGAAATTTTTTAGAAACTTAAGGGTCTGTGTTGTAATTTTAGAGAAGCTAGATGACTAGTGTGTGAATTCTGGAAAGGGTAGGGGTTCGTAAGGTTTAACAAACCTTTGGGTACCATATTGTAGTTCGTCTGACAATACACTGAACAGAAAGTACGTTTTGTTGGGTTGGGTTAAACTAAAGAGGTGTGGGTTTGGCTTCAAAGAAATTAGGGCTTTCAGCCTTCTTCAACATAATAGATGATAGAAGTGTGAACCATGAGATCCTTCTCTTCTCCTATTTTTTCCTGGTGGAATTTTGAGACAGTTTTTTGGTTGTGTTTTTCTGAACCGTGTGCAAAGTGTTTGATAAAGGTCTAAAAGAGTGTTGTAGCCGGTTGTGAATAAGGTTGTTATCCTGGGTGGACAAGTGGCTGGCTGCTGGCAACTGGGCAGGAAAATGGCTCCAGTACTACTTTGATGGGGCATGGGTCCAAATTAGGGTTTTGGGACAATTTCCCACAAAAACAATCTATTTCAGTAATAATAATCTGCTCTATTACAAAATAGCTGCTCGCTATTTATAATGAACCTATATTACACTTTCCTAACTAAAGATGGCTCTAAAATTATCCTTCTCAAATTTCCTTGAAGATAATAATTAATACATATATTTTAGAATTTTCTACTTACTAGGCCTCCAAAACCTGTATATTATTCCCAAATAGTTTTTTTTGTAAAATAGATGTCGCTATACAAGGGAAAACTTTGTTCCCTCCTCCGCCCTCTTGTTTTCTTCCACTTCCTTTATCTACAATTGTGTTTCTTTTATTAATTGTTCATTCATCTGATGTTATATTCCATACACTATTTTTTAGTATTCTTGAAAAGCAATTTTATGTTGGTGTTGCTCATAAAAACAAAATGCAAGCAAGCTCCTTACTAGGTTTTTTGTTGTATGCCTGTATATACTTATTTGGAATGATGTATATGATGTGCAGATGATACTGAAATGTCTGATATACCTACAGTCTCGAATATTCGCCAGGATCTTACAAAATGGCAAGAGATTCATGCCAAACTTGTTCTTTCTACTGTGAAGGTAAGGAATGGGGTCGCTTCCCCTCCCTGTCCCCCTCTCCTACAAATTGTTTGCTGCGTAAACCTTTATTAGGGTTCTTTAAGGGGAGGGGGTTGAACTTTATTATTGTCATCTTCGAGTGTTATGATTTTGCTACTTGTTAGCATTGGTTAGTTTGCAATCACATAGCATAACCCATATTACATCGGTAATAGACGTGTGCTGCTGTGCTTATCTTGGACATTTGAACTTACCATTCTAATTGATAGTGATGTCAGTATGTCACAATCACCCCCACCATAGGAGCCAATTCTAATTGTCTGATAGCATAAAGATTAGATAGACATGTCATAACCTGGAGGGATGCCAAATTATTTCCTGCCATCTTTGATGTACCTTTCCAATGGAGATAAGGTAGCAGAAGTAGAAGTCTTCCAAATAACAAAAAATAAGGGTAAGTCTACCTATTGAAAGCCTTGTGCTTAATTTTTATTATTTAGACCAAAAAACAGTTGCTAAAAGAGAATAACTTAGATGTCTGGTTCCTGGTCCTCCTGGACTTTCCAAACGCTTTTCACCTTTGAAGGCAGATGTCATTTTTGCAGGAAAAATAACTGAAGTTTCCAGCAAGTCATTGTAAAGTCAATGTAGTAATACATGTCAATGTCTGTATGGGTTATCCTCTGTTAGCATCTTGTCGTTTATATTGCTAGCATAGTCTTTTGAGGACAGGGGTTGTAAGGTTAGGCTTATTGCTGATAAGTGAGATGTTTTTCCTCTTGCTGCCTTGCCTCTTCTGCAAGTAATAATTATAACCATAACTGTTAGGATTATAGTGTGTATTATTATCTCTTTTACCATAATCTTGTGGATGTGGTGAGGCTCAATGCGCACACATGGAGATAATAGAATAATAGTTTCCGATTATAATATTATAATAACAATCATTAGAATCAGGTACTGCTTGATGGTGTATATTTTTCTTATTATTGTTTTGCAGGAGATCTCAAAGTTGAGGTACGAGTTATGCCCACGAGTAATGAAGGAGAGAAAGTTCTGGAGGATATATTTTATTCTTGTTAACAGTCATGTGGCTCCGTGAGTAACCTCAGTCTTAACTCTTAATGGTGAATGCTATTATACATCCACTAAGTTCAGTCATCTATTGCATTAATTGTAAATCCAAATCGTTTTACTAGGAGGCATCAGCTTCGTAGATACATGATATTGATAAAAAACAAAAGGCTATCCCACTATTGAGGATACTATTTTCTGGATGAAAATTGAAACTAAAATTTGCATTGCTGCATTGTACTTCCTTAATCCTTATAGTTGATGGTGGTGCCGGCTTCAAATGTTTACAACTTGCTAAGTTTACTTCTTATCACTCTAATAATGTTCTACTTTAACAATAAACTAACCCCATCTTGAGCCAGATCTTCTATCACTTCTTCCTTGACAACTAGATCATGGAATCCGCTGTACAAGTATTTTTTCAAAATAAGCTAAAATTAACCACCACCCCCCCCCCCCCCCCCCCCCCTCTCCCCCTCCCCCGTAGTATGATATCGGCGGAAATAGGAGACTATCTCATCGAACAATTTACTGATAAAGTGTGTATGCGTTAAGAGCTTACAAGCTGATTTATCAAACTATTTGTCTGTTTGGTTAGGTATGAAAAGCTATACAATGAAGATGCAAAGAGGAGAGCCACTGAAGAAGTAAAAGATGACTTGAAGAGTTCAGAAGATAGAACAATTTCCAAATCAGAAACTGGGGGAACAGTCCAGAAAACTAAGAGTGTATCCTCAGCAGCTACTGAGCAGGACTTGGATGTATTTCTCTTGGGGGATCTTGGTGATAGTGATGATGGTCCAGGTATATTGTTTGTACTTTATTAATTTTGAAATTGCTATGTGGTATGATGAATTATATTCATAAAAGTTTATATTCTCCTTGAATTTGAATAAATGTGTATTGATCCCTCGGTATCATATGTATGGATAAATAACACCATATGTTCGTAAAAGCTTCTGTCCTTGAACTTCAATACATGTGTATCAAACCCTCGGTCTCGTATATCTGGTTGAATAACACCAGTTGTTTAAGCAATTTTGTGAAAGATTCAACTTAATTTATCATAATTGCCAGATTTAATATAATCTTATGGGCTCACCCTGTTTTCTCCAATGATATTGTTGCTTTTTAAAAGTCTCGGTCATTTGACCAGCATAATTGATATCCATGTTATGATTGGGAACAAGATGATCTTTTGCATACTTGTAAGTTTCTACCCAATCAAAAACTGGTTTTATTTTCAACTGATTTTGTAAATTTCTTAATAGATATCAAGGAGGCACAACTCTTTTCTGTTCCTTCTATTAGTTCTAGTTATTGTTTATCGGTGTTTATTTGTTCTCTTTCATGTGTTGGGAAATAGTTATCTGACCTCTAATTCTCGCCTTATGATGATATTCTTCTTCTTGTTTCTCAGACGACAAGGATGAGGGATTCGACGTTGATGATGATGATTTTGATAAGCTATAACATGGTGAGAAAGCAAATTAAATGTTATTCTTTTATTTTTATACTCAGTACCATTTCGAATTTCCTATCTCTCTTTTTGACATACTATTACGTACAGTTAGTGTTGTGCTGGACCAGCATGTGTGGTTGGTAATTGAACTCTAGTTTAAATAATTTTAGTAGCCAAAATCTTCTTCTCTTTTCTAATGTTTCCCTTGGTCCACCCCTTTTAAGTTATTTTAGAATATTTTCCTGATAATATGTTATCTGAAATGTGGAACAGTTTAAAGAATGGAGGAAGCAATAGGTTGGTACAGAACATCTCTGTAGCTAAGTTTGTACTACCAGAACGTAATGGAACTCTTTAATGGAAATAGTGGGATAGGTTTGGGTCATGAACACAAAAATTCAAATATGTCCGACCAGTTGGTATAAAATAATAACCTTGTTCTAGCCTGTTAAAACAGAAACCAACTTTACTGCTTTTAGTTGGTACATATGTACCTAGCGTGAACTACTTCAGGGATGATATGTGGTTGCTTCTGGATGCAGTAGTCCATTAAGGGAAGTGAGGAAGGGGGAAGGTAAATTTGGTTGTACAGAAGCATGGGTGTAGTGTGTAACATTTTGATATGTTATAATCTGATTTCAAGTAAAAGTGGTACATTTTATATGCTGGATAGGATGATTTTGATCATATGCATATTTTGTTATGTTTATTATTGCACAGATACCCTGTTGGTGCTAAAATTGTTTTAAAAATGTAATGTGCAGGTAAATCAAAAGAGATGGAGAGTTACACAAGTGAGTGGACAAGGTTGAGCCAATGCTGCGCACAGAAAGGAATTAAGGAACAATAAAGCTTTGACACTGAAAAAACATGTTATTTATCGTACTCAATTTCCAATTCGTAATACAATTGTATCGTATTTTTTAGCTTATTAATTTGTTAGGCTCTGTCACATTAAATTAAAATGTTTTTCTTGGTTTTGTACAGCAATTATTTATGTAATTATTTTTCGTGTGAAAGTCATCAAGACTCGGGCAATGCTGAACGAGAGTCTCGAGGTTCTGTAGAAACTAGGTGTGCTTGTAGAGTTGTAGTTGTTGATTGACCTTCTCCAACAGCTACTTGGTACTATGTTGTCATTTGTCATTGAAGAAATTGTGCATCTCGTAATCAGGCAGCAGCGTACTATTTCCGACTTCTTGGTAAAATCTACCTATATTAACAAAGCTTAAGCAATAAGCAGCTTAGTTTAAAATACAAGCCTGTTGCAAATATAGTGTAGTTGCATTTATCTTATTTCTTATATCTGGTGAGTTATATACTGCGAATGCGTTGTACCAAGTTTTAAACTAAAAGACACACCAACGCCTACAACGTAAATCACTTATACGGCTACTAAAAGTTAGTTAACACCTTGTCAAGTCTTAAGATATCGTAATTGAGAAGTATGATGTGTTTAGAACGCATGATCATGACATAAGATTAACAACGCATAAATCTTGCACAATTTTACCGTTTTAAACTGAAGATAGTTTCGAGATTTATAAACATGTATGTGTGTGTGTGTGTGTTACTTACTGTGTTAGGACCGTTGGCAAGCTGACAAAACAAATATCAATATACACTAAAATACCCATCGACACTGATTTTAGGGATGAACTAGAACCACACAATTTATTCTTGTCTGTATTTTGTCACATGAAGTGTCTATTTCTTATTTCTGAGTTTAGAAGAGGAAACAACATATTTCAAATATAGAAAAATCTAATACAACTGGTCATTTCTGGTTGGACCAATTCAGAAGTGACTTTATTACTACTGCAATTGAAGACAAGTAAAATTATGTTTTTACTTTCCCCCCTAAATTCTCAATTAATGTAAGTGTGTAATATTTTTTTTTTATTTCTTATTTCCGGAAACTATTTCAAAAGTTCTAGCTCTTATAATTCCAAATTTTAATTTTTCTTGTTAAACCAAATTTTTTTATTGAATAAACCAAAATGAGGTGGATGAGATATTTGAGATTTTCGGGAGTTGAATGACCCCCGTGTCTGAACCAATAGAGTACTTAATAAATACTATAGTTTATGATGAATAAAATTTAATTGAATTAGAATTTTAATGATAACTTAAAATTCCTAAATGAAAATTGATAATTAAAATTCGAGAAACTAGTAATAGCATCGATTAACTTTACAGCTTTATAAAGGTGTCTATGGCATTAGAGCGATGAAATAATGAGGGAGGAGGAGTGTCGGTGGTCTAGTTGGTAGGAGGAGTGAATTATTGGGCCCGTCTCTCCTTACTACGTGTGAAAGATCCAGTGGTGTCCTGGTCGGCTCCTTTATTATTACCTTTGTGGTAGCCCATTTTAGTGGGTCCATTTTCACTGGATCTTTTCCATTTCTTAAAATACCTTAATTCCACATCATATTTTTAATATAGTATATTTAATTTTTTTTAATATTCAACTTACATAACGGTGCAACAACTTAGATAAAATCAGAAAAAAAAGTAACCGTCTCAGCTGTATATTTTTGCATATATATTCTATATTTGAATTGTGTTGCTCAAATCCAAGTATTTCTCAAATTTTATGAGTACTCATATTTAGTATTCAAATTTAAAATTTTGTTTTAATTAATTTTTTAGCATGGGCCGGTTTTAGAGATTTGAGTGCTCTAGACGAATTTTGAAATTTATGCCATTTCTAAAGAATGGTTATGCATTTACGTTTAATTTTAAAAAGACACTGTACAAGTATAAAAAGCATCACATCGGGCATTACCGTAAATGAACAACAATAACAGTAACAACAATGATGAATTATACTAGCGGAACTTAGAATAAAAAAGAAAATGCATAAACTATCATGCATCTCTTAGAAACTCCTTCGGTTAGTCTAGGGATCATGCTCCAGCAATCGTAAATGCGATTACAGAGGAAATAGCAAATGCCAAGTTGTAGTTCACTTTATTACAAGGTTAGAATTTTGGTTTATGTCGTTATTAATTGTACTTAATTGTAATGAACTGGTTTTAACATTGATCATGTAAATGACTGTCATAGTTAAATTACCTAGCTATCTTCATTTCTTTTTCTTTTTTGTTAAAAACTTGGAGAATACAAAGCTCACACCATTTTGATTTTTGACCATGTCAAGTGAATGCAAAAGTATTTACAAAGCTGGTAAGATTAAAACTATACGGTGTTAATATACACTAGTATTCAACCAACTTCCTTCTATGCGTCTTAAGATCTTGAAACACACAATTATCAAGCATATCACTTAATCTAGTGATCGTTACCCGTCGAACATGTTTACAATTATCTAAATGCAAAAATGAACAAAAAAATTACAAAGAGATGTGAGACAAACAAGTTATTTATCGACACTATTTTAATTGGCGTATACTCTCCATTAGAAAGTTGTCTCAAGAAATTATAAGCATGTGTTCCGTCAAATGAGAATCCACAAAAAACTTTTCTAAATTACGGAGTCCTATCAACTCCTAAGCAATCTCTTTACTCATGTTTCAGTCATCGTAAATGCAATTGTAAATATTGTATTTCTATCACCAGATCTATAGAAACTGATAATTTTGGTGTCCCTCACCCAAATAGTGCCCTAAGCGTTCATCTTGGTCGCCTTATTCAAGGATCGGCCATGTTTCGAGCACTCAGACCTCAATTGACTTGTAAAATAATGTATTACATTTATTGATGAATCATTAAAATTACTTTGGGAAATTTACAATTTATAGAATATGATACAACAGGAGTCAGTTAATTTCAAAAAAAAAAACAGGAGTCAGTTGACTCTATCTTATTATATTCCTAGATTCGCCTCTGAGGCTCATGTGACCAATAGAACGAGGGTAACTGTAATTCTTGAGTTTCCACTTTCCATGTTACAAATATAGTTGTTTTTGTTTCTCTATCATTTATTATTACTGTTTACTATTCTCATTATTCTAATCAATTTAATATTTTTTCTTGTTTGTATAGTACTTGCCCTATATTTATTACGGCATATACTAGTTCAATTCTGATAATTTTACGAAAAGTGTTAGGGTTACAAAATTGGTATAAAATATTACGGGTCCGTATGAAAGAGGGTAGGATTATTCACGAACGGAGTCGAGTCAAGTTTTTATATAAACAAGTTGAGTTTTACTTTTTTTTTCTGACGAGCTTCCTTATCGCACAAAATTTGTGTTCGGGCTCGTTAACTCCGAACACAAGCTTTTATTGAACAAAACGAGCCGAGCTCATTAAAACTTACAATTTGTATAGATAAAAACCCCATTTTTTCTTGGTTCAGCGAACTAAAATATTTTTTGTCGAAGCCCAACTAAATTCCCCTATCAATTCTTAGTAAACCTAAAATACACGTACTATAAATTACAAATTTAATTTAAAATGTTAGAAAGTAGAATAAATAATATAAAAATATACCAAATATATTTCATTTTTTCGAGCTTTATCAAGCCGATCTCGAGTCAACTCGCTAATAACTCGGCTCGAGCTTGTTTTCTTAACGAACACTTTTTTGTGTTCGAGCTCAAGCTCGAGTTTTAACGAACCGAGTTGGGCCCTTAACGAGTCGAGCTCGAGTTTGTTCGCGAACATCTCAGTTGATGAACAGCCCTATATGAGGGGTAGAGGGGGAAGGCTGGAAGGGAAATTTTGGGTTAGTTTGAGTTACCTCTTATTTTGTTTGGATGTAGGCAATTTACTACCTGACACGAAAACACAACACAAAACGATACGAAATGTAGTGTTTGTATTTGCATTTTGAGTACACGACACAAAAGTGCACGAGCGAGATTTAGCGTAGGTTTTGTGCTTAACCTTTGGGTACACGACACGACACGAAGTACACAAAATAAATAAATATATATTTATATTAGATATTTTAATATTTATTACAAGATTATACCTAATTTTATAATATTATTTGTAAATATGATGTAAATGCATATTTTTAATTCGTGTTTGGAAAAAATTAACTAGAAATTTTAATATTTAAATTTATTAATTTATCATAGTTTTATTTTTATTTAAAATTACACAAAAATATGATACAAAAAGTACACGACATGAAATGTACACGTTATGGAAGTACATGAACATTTAGCATTCATGTACATGAAACACGAAAATACACGATACAAACGAATTAGTAGGTCTATTTGGATATAAGGGTTGTGTAAAGAGGAGTTCAACATTTAACCTTGTTTGGATGAAGTGTTGGGAAAAAGGGTTGGATGTGTAAATATTATAATAAATTATATTCTTGTACGCCAAAATTAAATTAAAAAAAATCTTGTAAAAGATATTTATTTTTCATAAAAACTTCTTGAAAAAAAATCAAAAACAATTATACATGAAGAATACCTAATTTTTAATAAAAAAGTTATCGATTAAACAATAACTTATAAGAACAATTTTTTGGGATATCTGACATTTACAAATTATAAATGTAATAATATCAACGAGTTATGTTCGGTGTAGATCACTTAAATATTAGAACTCTTAGATCACATATATACTACATATTTTGTATTGCATTATGTACTGCACAATTAAGTTTTATTTTTTATACATTTTATGCATTATATCTCTGGAAAGCCTTCAATCTTTATTTAAAAAAATATAATCGAAATATACTTATTTTGTAAATCAAAATTCATTGTATTGCATTTTTTAGATTTATTGAACTGCAATTTCAGTGTTAGTATATAAGTTAAAAATACATTGTACTGCAATTTTGATCTAACATGTCTAAGCTATAAGTGGTCTACACTGAACATTTGCTTCAATATCAACATTCATGGTGTTGACGGAGGAATTTGGTAACAACAAAGTTTGAGATTCATCGCTGAAATCAAGATCTACGATGGTGGTTCTTCGCAGAAAAGTCGTCGGAGTGTGGTGGTTGTGATGAATTGGGGGCTGAGATTGTAAGGGTTTTCTTGGTGGTGGCTCGCTGAGCACTTCGCTTCCAATCCATTACAATGTGCTCGTGTACCCCGTATTTATAGGGGATCAAGCCGTACGTAGTTCTTGGGGAGCAAGTAACCTATATGGACTGATTTCTGATTTCTGAGGTCTACTAGGATACTTGATTCGTCTTCTGGAATTGGTCTTCGACTCGCTTGAGGAATGTCCAACGATGAGGCATAGTCACAAAGGCCTAAGGTCCGTCTATGCTTTCAGAACTTCACGGATAAGAAAACTTCCCCCGTCGAGGACTAGTTCTATCTATTACCAGCTATTTCCTTATTTCATAGACGCAGGTATAAGCATGACTTACCCCAAATATCAGACGCATCATTGTCCCCCGAATGAGAAGTATCCACCAGATTGCAGGACAAGTGATCCCAAGCGTTTGGGTGCAAAATGCAGGAATTACTCCAAAGTTCCCAGGACGCGCCCATTGAGTACAGGAACAGAGCTCCCAAAGCACACACCAAGGTTTACCCCACATCCCCAATGAGGACGCGCCCATTGAATACAGGAGAAGGTCTTCAATCATCACGCAAACCCCTGGAGGCCTTCAACCACAGACATCCCCCTCCTAGGGCACATCCTAGGAGGGAATTCTTCAATCATCAGGCAAAACTCTGGAGACCTTCACTAACGGACACCCATCCCTTAGGGCTCATCCTAAGAGAGAAGTCTTCAATATGGTATCAATATTAAACCAATAGAACCATCGCCCTCGAGGGGTGGACAGCCAAAGGGAGAAGCCTTGCCTCTATTGAGGGTAAACCCTAAGCTTCTTTGTATTATTCCAATCCATAATTGCAACGTAGATATCCTCAATTGATTATTACTTGACCCGAATCTACCCTAAAAACCTAATACCGAATTTTGGCTATAACACATAGTAATATTAATATTTAGAAACTGATATTGGCACATACTTAAATTACATACGCACACTTGAAAGGCATATGTTTAAGCCTATTTGTTTACATCGAGGAATTAACTCAACATTAAACAAGTCTGTAATAAGTAAGTAATAATTCAAATTGTCACAGGAATCTCAAAAGATTATATCTGTCAAAGAATGAAGATTAAAGTCACCTACAGACTTGAAGTGAGTCTACATTGAAAGAAGCTCAATTTATTGATCAAGCCTCAATGAAGTATTCAAGCTCAGTGGATTTATTAAAGTGACGGAGATTTCAAGTGGTGACAGAAAAAGATACTGATTACGGAGTTCTTGAATGAGAAGGAAGTGAATCACTGCTTAAAGTCAAACAGATAAAGAACAAACATTGTCGTTAGTCACTCATAAACCAGATAGTGCATCGAGTGTCAACGTACTATTGTGTTTGTTATTTATCTAAGTTTTAAGTGATTCTGGAATTGTTTTAGAAGTCAACTAATTCTATTTATTCTCTTATAAATAATTAATATCATTAAGTATATTATTTATTAATTTAATTCTGTAAAGAATTAATTTAATACATAATTTATTTAATTAATTATTTAAATTAGAATGAAATTGAACTAGGAAGACTTAGGATTGAACTAGGAAGACTTAGTTTTTTTAACTAGGAAGACTACCAAGGTTGTCTTCCTGAAAGTCTTCCTAGGCCAAACTGTTGGTCCTTGTGTATTGCAGAAGGGGGGGATGAATGCAATACTGATAAAATTCAATCTCAGTTTCAACAACTAAAACTAAGATTTAATGTTATCAATAATATGTATGCATTCACAAACAGTAAAATAGGGAAGATAGGATTCACAAAATAAATGTTTTATTTATTTCGCAAAATGTTGCTACAACCTCAAGAGAGAATTCTTGAGCTTCGATTTTCTTCAAGACACTTGCTCGTCTTCGTTCTATCTTCCTAGAATGAATTGATAGTCTAAGTATAAAACTAATCCTATCACTATCAACACAGGTCTGTGAAGCTGCTGTCATTATCAAGTGGCAGCTTCTTACAAAGTGTCTACCCATGTGACTTTCCTAAATTGCTAACAATGTCAGATATACATTACAAAGAAAGCAACCTAGATTCATTCTATTTCTAGCTAAAACAATTCATCAAATAGAGACTTGACCTTGCTCTTGAATTGATTCGCTTTTGTTTGCAGTGCTTGAAGCTTCTGTCATAGTCTTGCAGACTTGGTGCAGCTTAGGGATACTGCAACACGCCTGTTTCTTGAACATTGAAACTGTCACGGGATTTGACTGAGAAAGATACTTAGAACAAGGGTCTTTCTCGAGACAGTTACTTTTGCCGCAAAGTTTGCTGTCACAGGATTGTGCTTTTGGTGACAGTACGAGTTCCCCGCATAGTGTGCTGTCGAGGTTTCCAAACTTACTGTCGAGGGCTAAAGTTGTTGTCGCGTAGTCTTCCGCCAATGTTGCTGTCAGAGTGAATATGTTGTCTTGACTTGCAACATTCTGTCTTCTTGTAATCTTACTGTCAATGCTTATGACAGTAACCTTTATTCATGCTGTCATCTAATATGCGTTCTTTGAGGCTTGAACACAGAAAGTGAACTTCTTCCAAATTACACAATTAAAATAACATTGCATACTGATTACAAGAACATACTTTGGCAGTGACAGTATGTTCTACTTAATTAAAAAATTAAGTATATACAAAGTTAAGTTGATCATATGCTATCACCCATAAATCCCAACAATCTCCCCCAATTTGTTTTTATGGACAATAACAACAAATTTACAATATATGCTGACAACTTAACTAACAAGATCAGAATGGATTAAGAATGTTTACTTAGCTTGAGATTTCCTCTTCTGTCTCGTTACTTCCTCTCTTCTGAGAGCTTCTACCAAGCTGCTTCTTAGACCTTCTACAAGAGAGATTTCAGCAGGTGTGACTGCAGCATCTTCTATTTCTTCAATGATCTTCTTGATAGTAGGAGAAATAAGAGAACTAGCATCCCTGAGATTCAACCATTGCTCTTGATCAAATGGATAGCTTCTGAAGTGGAGTTCTTCATGAATAAGTTTGAATCTACTTCCTCGATAAGCATTGAGAGACATCCTCCTTTGCTTGTCCAGCTTCGAATCTTCTCCTTTTCTTCTTTCCAATAGTTCCTCTATCTTGTCAGAACAGATCTGCTCTAGGGGATGAATTGATCCAGCAACCATATACTGTAAATCCTTCAGAATAGTTGTTTTTAGCTTGTGCAAGCTGCAAACATAGATTTCTTCTTTTAGATGCTTGATTCTTAAGGGATTTTCCAGCATACATGTTTGATAATTTGGAGCTTCACTTTCTGCCTTGTTGGCAGTCTTGCATCTTTCCAGGAGTTCAGCTTCCTTCTTATCAAGTTCTGACTGATATTGAGCGTATTGAGAAGAGTCAGGTCTTTTGCTTGGCTTGGGTTGCCCTTCCTCTGTGGGTTGGATTTTCCTTTCTTCTGTGGGTGAATCATCAAACTCATAGTACCAGTGATATGGTATAGGAGAAGCTGGTAAATCAGTTAAAATATCAGCATCATCAAAATCTGCAAAGTTGTAGCCAAATTTCTGATAGAATTCAGCATCCCTATCAGCTTGATATTTCAGAATATGTTCCATAACAGACTCTGAAACATTTTCATAGCTCTCCAGCAGCTCTACCATTCTTTCCAGGTAGAAGAAGTCAATTCTTCTTTTATCTAAGGTTGATGTCCTACCACTGGTTGATGTGGAGACCAGATTGAAATCCTTATCAACCTTGGTAGATCTTGATTCTTCCCACCACAGAATGTACCCAGTGACCTCTTGATTTGCATCCATATTTACCTCAACACTCTTGATTTCTCTAGATTGCATCTGTTGTATCTTAAGACTGTTGGGAGGTATTGATTGAATTGGCTTCTTAAGATTCCTGCCAAATCCAGTGGTCTTTTCCTTTCCTGAGTACTTGTGCTTTCCTTCAGGTTTCTGTCTAGAAAACCATGCTCTTGCTTTGGCTTTCAGTCTTATGGGCTTGACAGTAGCTTTGGCTTCATCCTTGACAGTACCTTTGTCGACAGTATCTTCCATGACAGCATCTTCTTTGACAGTTTCCTTGTCGACAGTACCTTTGGTGACAGCATCTTTTTCTGCATTTATGCAGTCAATAGCACATCTAAGAATGCTTGCCTCCAAAGCTTCCAGTATTCTTGGCTCCTCTTCATCTTTTGCACCAGCATCTTTCTTTTCTTGACTAGGAGTTTCTTCATTGCCTTCATTCTGAGATTGAATACCAGTATTCCCAGAATTACTTCCACCAGCATTTTCAGAAGCTTCACCACCTCCAACCTCATCATCATCATCATCATCATGAGGAGGTATGTCATAGAGACAGCTTCCTCCTTGATCATTTCTTTTAGCATTGGCTCTAGAGATTAGTTCCTTCACTCTAGCTCCCAGTGCCTTGTCTCTCAACACCGGCATTTTGTAGATCTCTTGAACAGCATAAACTCTTCCTGGATTGGCATTTGAACTGAGTATTCCATCTAACACTTTCAGAATTGACTTGGTTTCCATTCTGGATGTGCCAACCAAATTCATGAAGTTGTTCCTTCTTGTGCCATCCTTAGTTACAGATCTATAGAAAACACATGGTGGATTTGTGTAGACTTCAGGTAGCTTTTGTATGAGCAGGTTCTGGATTTGCATATCCAATATTTCATTGAATGGTGTTTGAGTTGCCCTGATCTTTCCCTTCAAGGCACACAACACCTTTGCTGGTAGACTCTGCAATAACTGCATTGTGATGAAATAAGATATGCCAGAAGTGAAATAGATACTTACAGCCCATCTTTTCTCATCATTCACCATTACACTGACACTGGTGATTTGATCCTTTAACAGTTTTGTGGTGTTGGTTGGACGGTTGCTTGGAGCATTCATTGCTTGTTCCACCAAACTGCTAAATTCACTGTCATGATTGTGTAATGTGCTCTCCCTGTAATCCACCATTAGAGTATTGGCTTCTTCTTGATCATACTCAGTACCATTGGACCAAGTATTTCCTTTATGGATGGATTCAGACAGTTTCCCTTTACCTTTCTCAGACTTATTCTGTTCCTCCATTTCTCTCCATCTTCTTTGTAGAGCAGATTCTTGAGATACTGGAGTTGGCTCTCTGATTATCACAGGAGTTAGAATTGGATGTCTAGATGCAGGTCTTCTTTGCATAGCATCTTGAGTTGCTTTGGACATCAGTACTCTTTCTCCATCCAAGTCAACTTCAACAAGCTCTTCAGCTTTATCCTTTGGTTGTCCACTGCTTGGTTTGACTTGCTCCCCCTTAGACATTTCTTTCCTTTTAGCTCCCCCTCTGGTCTCCACAGCTACAGGCTCCCCCTGAGTTCCACCTGATTCCTGAATGGGTAATGATTCTGATCTTGCTACCTTCTCCCCCTTAGATGAGTTGGCAGCTACTAGATCAGTAAGGAACTGGATGGAGAGCTGAGTAGCAGCAAAGCCATCAATCATCAGTTGAGAGAGAGAGTCCATCTTGGAGTTCAAAGTAGCACAATGTCCTTCCAGAGCTGCAATCATGTTACCAAAAGTAGCAGAGGGGCCACTAGACCTTAACCTTCTTGGAGGGGAAGGAAAAGAAAGGGGCTTGGAGGCTATGGGGGTTCTCACACTCTCAGGGTGTTTTTGAGTGATCTCATCACCCCTCACAGATTGACTCTCAAGTCCTAATGCCTGAATAGTGTGGGCTCCCTCAATATCTCTCTGGACATCCTCAAGTCCCTCTCCTTTTGCCAGCTCATTTGGCTGCCTCTCATTTTTATGCTCACCTCTCTTTTCTTGTATCTCTCTTTTCTTTTGCACACCCTCACTCAACCTAGATGCATGGGTATGAGCAGTACTAACATGCATGGAAGGAGTAGATTTAGAATGTACCTTTAAGAGTTTGGCAAGAGGTAGATCATCATCAGAGGCATCCTCAATGATTACAGCATCAAAATCAGGCGGAGAGGACTGGACGGCATCTTTGGCAGGAATGTTACTGTCAGTTGGAGTCTGGACAGCAGGTGCTGGCATGACAGCAACTTTGGGAGGTGGAGTGACAGTAGGTTCTGTAGTGACAGTATCTTTCTCTCCACCCATGACAGCAGCTGTGTCCAGGACAACAACATTGCCAGTGTCTTTGACAGCAACAGAGGCTGTGACAGCATCTTCCTGAAGGTAAGATGCTCCTTGGAGTTCAGACAAAGTGTTGGTTGTTTCATTTTCTGACAAAATACCACTTTGCCCTAGCTCAGTGTTTAGAGGAGTGGTGTCCATCTCACTTTGAGAAATGGGTTCTTGTGGACCACTGGATGGGGGCTCATCCATGATTGGAGATGGATGATCAAAACCTGAAGGGTTGGGACTGTCCCCTTCTCTAGGTTGTGGAGAAGAAACAAAAGAATGTGTAGGGAAGGAAGAAGGTGAAGGGGTAGAAGAGAGTGGGGGCTGATTCACAGATGAAACATGTGAACCATCAATAGGAGTAGAGAAATCCTCACTGTGCCCTAACTCACTGTGTGTTTCTTCAAGTGGGGGTATCTCAGGTTGGGAACCATGAGTTTGTGCAGACTCTATACAGGGTGCCTTGGGAGACATGCCAATTTCAATAAATGTCCCTTGTTGAGAAGGCACATCTAGGGAGGAGTTTATTTCCCTGGTTGCCTCGACAGTCTTTTGGGAGACTGCAGGGTGGCTGACAGTGGTTTTGGTCCTCCTAGCTCTCTTCTTCTGAGGCTCAGGGGGAACCACTGTGGGTTCTGTTGGACTACCTTCCTTATTTGCTGCACTAGGTGCAGTGTCTCCCTCTTACCTAACAGAGCTACCACCAACATCAGCTTCTAAGGATCTTTTTCTGGATTTTGCAAGGCTTCTCTTTGGGCTTTGGGAAGTCTAGAGGGCCTAGGCTGAGTGTATGGTGTTGAATGTGGGTTAACTGAATTTGGGTCTAACTCAGTTTCATTCTCAAGAGTGAAAGAGTCATAACCAGATGGTAATGGTAAATCAGGGTTGGACACTTGATCAACCATGTGCTGAGTGAAACAAAGTGGAATATGGGCATTGAGATTCTGTGAAGATAACAGTGTGTGTGTGTTCTTCTTCAAAACTGAGCAAGCCTCTAAACGAGGAGCAACATCATTAAAATCACAGAATGAATTAATGCACATCATAAGAAAGCGAGGGTAGGTTGATACCTTCTTACCTATGGCAGCTTGGAGGTGTGCCATGAGGAGAGCACCAACATTCACCTTGTATCCATGGACAAGAGAGTGTGTCAGCTTCTTGATGTAGGATGGTATTCCATTCCAGCCTGTGGACTTGGTAGAGAACACCTTGACCATCACATCAAATATCATGCTCCACTCCTTTCTCAGATGCTTCCTATCCATTTCACCAGTTGGATACCACTTGGTAGTCCCCTCTTCGAGAATAGGGCCTGCATACCCAATCTTCAAAAAGAGCTTCTTGAGAGTGTCATCATAGGCAAGTTCAGCAAATTGGTGTCCTGCTTCAAGTGTAATTCCAAGAGCATTGTTGATGACCTCAGCTGTAAGAATGTATTGTTACCCAGAGATTGTGAATTGAATACCCGGGTTCTCACCCTCAGTTTGAGCAACAGCAGTTTGCCAAAACGCCTCAAGTCTGTCTAAGTCGAGAATGGGGGTTGAGGTGATGGCATAACCGAGATAGGACTTGTTCAAGAAAAACACTAGTCCTTTGAAGCCTTCACCAGCATCATTTGGGGAGAAGATGCCAGCAAAGTTTGTTTGAGAGAGAGTCTGTTTGGGGGCCATTGAAATTTCAAGAAAAAAAGAAAGTAAGAGGGTTGCTTTTTGCTGGAAGAAAGGTATTTTTCCTGGAGTTTGATGAGAAAGAGAAAGATATGTCTGAGTAACTGGGGAATAAAATAGGGGTATCTCAAACGTTTTGTGCATAAAAAGTGGATTTCAAGAACGTGTCTTAACCCACTCTTAAACACGTGAGTTACTGCCCGTTATTCACTGACCAACGTGGGATAAATATCCAATTTCAACGGTCCACTATTGTTGACAGTAACCTGTGCGCTAGAAACAATCTGTCAGTAATAAGAGGTGGTGACAGTAGGTTTTGCGTGACAGCAACTATTGCGCAAAAACTTGTTGTCACCGTTAAGCATATGAATGACAGTATCCTTTACAAGTCTTGACAGAAAGTCTTTTCCTGCTGTCAAGAAGGTTGCTGTCAAGAAACACACGACAGTATCCTTCTTAACGATAGTAACTTCGATTGGGAATTGGTTCTGTCATAAACTTATTAGAATGCTTTATTCATATACTTAACTTAATATTGACACATTATGGATTTAGCAATGTAATCGTTTCAACACAGATATTTAAGCAAAGTACACAGACACTTCATAAACTCAATAACCACAAAAACAAGAACTTTTATTATTAATAAAATCATTAAAATAGAACATTGAGTACATTATTCAATGATTTTATCAACTAGTTCTAACGTCTCTGCCTTAATTTCTTCTTCAGAGCGACCTTCTTCTTTGAGAAGTGCCTGAAGCTCTTTCTCTTCTTCCTGAGCCTTGGCCTCCTCTTCTTGTTTCTTTTCTTCATCTATCTCATCCATGGCGTCCAACAGCATCTCGAAGAGCTCATCAATCTCTTCACTGTCGGGTTCACTATCGCACCTTTTTAGCCCTACTTCGATTCCTACTTTGTTTTCCATTATTTACTTTAAAACTGAGAGCAGACTGGTGAAACCTAAGGTTAATTTATAGGCAAAACCGTCTAAGGATTAAAGTCTAATGGTCAACAGTTAGAGTACCCATACAATTACCACAAAAGTAATTAATGGTCGTGTCCTCCTTTAATCCTACAGATTAATGCTAAAAGGTGTGAAAGTCCAATGGAACAGATTTTTATCTCTCAAACTTAACAAGTAACCACATTAATGTCATACACGGTTTAAAAGTATGAGACTGGCACAAAATACTGACATGAAAAGTCAAATCAACACATGCTGTCACATAACAGACATAGACCAAGTAGACAGTAACTTCTCTTGACAGCAGGTTTGAAGTTGCTGTCATGAGCTGCATTGGAGAATTTGGAATTATAGAAAACTGAGTAAATCAACATACCAGGTTCAGCATGCCCAATTCACTTACCAACCTGTTGAAGGTTGCTTCATCCAAAGGCTTAGTGAAGATGTCAGCAAGTTGCTTGTCAGTTGGGACATAGATCAGCTTCACAGTTCCTTGTTCAACATGCTCTCTGATAAAGTGATGTCTTATATCAATGTGCTTTGTCCTAGAGTGTTGAACTGGATTGTCTGATATGGCTATGGCACTAGTGTTGTCACAGTAGATAGGAATTTCACTTAACACTAGACCATAATCCAGAAGTTGATTCTTCATCCATAAAATTTGTGCACAGCAACTGCCTGTAGCAATATACTCAGTTTCTGCAGTTGAGGTAGAAACTGAATGTTGCTTCTTGCTAAACCATGAGACCAATCTTCCACCAAGAAATTGACAGCTACCAGTAGTACTCTTTCTGTCAATCTTGCATCCAGCATAGTCTGAGTAGCCAATTAGATCAAATCCAGTGTTCTTGGGATACCAAAGACCTAGGTTAGGAGTGCCTTTTAGGTATCTAAAGATTCTCTTGATGGCTACTAAGTGAGACTCCTTTGGATCACTCTGAAACCTTGCACAGAGACATGTAGCAAACATGATGTCAGGTCTGCTAGCAGTTAGGTATAGAAGAGAGCCTACCATGCCTCTATAGGTGCTTGAGTCAACTTTCTTCCCTTTAGGATCAAGATCCAGACTGGTTGAGGTGGACATTGATGTCTTTGCAGGTGATGAATCTTCCAAGTTGAACTTTCTGAGAAGTTCCTTGATGTATTTAGCTTGACAAATGAAGATTCCATCAGATTGTTGAAGAATTTGTAGTCCCAGAAAGAATGACAATTCTCCCATCATACTCATCTCATATTTGTTACTCATGAGAGAGGAAAACTTCTCACACAGCCTCTCATTTGTTGAACCAAATATGATATCATCCACATAGATTTGTACTAGAATGATGTCCTTGCCATGGTGTTTGTAGAAAAGTGTCTTGTCCACAACTCCTCTAGTAAACTGATTGTCCAAGAGAAAAGTGGAGAGTGTGTCATACCAAGCCTTGGGTGCTTGCTTTAGTCCATACAAAGCTTTGAAGAGTTTGTATACAAAATCATACACTCCAGCATCCTCAAACCCTGGTGGCTATTCAACATACACTTCTTCTTCCAATTCTCCATTTAGGAAGGCACTTTTGACATCCATCTGAAATACTTTGAAGTTGCAGTGTGCAGCATAGGCTAGAAAGATTCTTATAGCTTCAAGTCTTGCAACAGGTGCAAATGTCTCATCATAATCTATTCCCTCCTGTTGACAGTAACCCTTGGCTACTAGCCTTGCTTTGTTTCTTGTCACTGATCCATTTTCATCAAGCTTGTTTCTGAAAACCCATTTGGTCTCAATGACTGACTTTCCCTTAGGTCTTGGAACTAGCTTCCATACATTGTTCCTTTCAAACTGATATAGAGCTTCTTGCATGGCTATCACCCAGTCAGAATCCAACAATGCTTCATCAATTGTCTTAGGTTCCATTTGAGACAGGAAGCATGAAAACATGCTGTCAGCAGAGACTTTGTTCCTGGTCCTCACTCCGGAATTAGGGTCACCAATGATGAGGTCACTTGAGTGATCCTTGTTCCACTTGGTGATTCTGGGCAAGCTACTTGACTGTACAGGAACATTTTCTTCAGTTTGTTGAGTTGAATGATCACCAATCCCATTGTCTTCACCATGTTCTTCATTGTCTCCAGAGTCACCATTGTCATGAATGTTAGAGGATATGGTCTGTGACTGAGCTGGAGTTTGGTTGACAGTAGTGGCATTGACAGTATCTTTATCAACTTCAACAACTTGAGTGAAGCTAGGTTCTTCATCCACAATTTCCTCAGCTTCCAAGTATCCTTGATTCTCAAATCTGAATGTTTGCATCTTTCCTTCTTCATGCAGTCCTGGAAACTTGGTTTCATCAAATGTGACATTAACACTTTCTTCAATAATCCTGTGTTCCATAACATAAACTCTGTAGGTAGTCCTTTCTGTGCTGTAACCCATGAATAGTCCTTCAAAAGCCTTGGTGTCAAATTTTCCTTTCTTCTCATGATTATCCTTCATCATAAAGCATTTGCTCCCAAACACATGAAAATATTTGACAGTAGGTTTCTTTCCAGTTAACAGGCAGTAAGGTGTACTTGCATGAGTTTTGTTGATCATGGTTCTGTTCTGAGTATAACAGGCTGTGTTGATAGCTTCAGCCCAGAAATATGTCGGCAGTTTGGCATCATGCAACATAGTTCTAGCTGCTTCAATTAGAGTCCTGTTCTTTCTTTCTACAACTCCATTCTGCTGTGGAGTTCTTGCAGCAGAGAATTGTTGTACAATTCCTTCATCTTTACAGAAATTTCCAAGAGTGGCATTTCTGAATTCTGTACCATTGTCACTCCTCAAGATTTGAACTTTTGAGTTTGGAGTTCTATCAAGAACTCTGACTTGATCAATAATCACTTGAGCAGCTTCATCTTTGGATTCTAGAAACTTCACCCAAGTGTACCTTGAGTAATCATCCACCATTACTAGGGCATATCTCTTCTTGGCCATTGATGGTACATTGACTGGTCCAAAGAGATCCACGTGAATCAACTTGAGTGCTTCAATGTTGGTGTTCATTTGCTTGGACTTGTGCACAGCTCTTCTCAGTTTGCCCATTTGACAATCTTCACACAGTCCTTCTTGACAGAATTCCTGTTGGGGCAAACCTCTCACCAACTCCTTCTTCATCAGAATATTCATTGTCTTGAAGTTGAGATGTGAGAGCTTCCTGTGCCAAAGCATACTGTCACCAACAGTAGTTTTACTGTAGAAACAGTAAACCTTATCCTTCTTTGTTGAATTTAAGTCAGCAACAAACAAGCTTCCTTTTCTAACGCCTTTTAGAGAGAGGCTACTGTCTTTCTTGTGATAGATGTTGCACAGCATCATATCAAAATCAACCTTGAATCCCCTATCACTGAATTGGCTGACACTGAGTAGATTGTGCTTCAATCCATCCACAAGAGCAATATCTTCAATGACAACATTTCCAATTTCTAGACAGCCATATCCCACTGTGTAACCCTTGCTGTTGTCTCCAAAGGTTATGATTGGGCCAGCTTTCTCAACATAATGTGATAGCAGGGCTTTATCACCTGTCATGTGTCTTGAGCAGCCACTGTCAATGATCCACATGACTTGATCTTTCTTCTTGCCCTTCAAAACAGAATGTGTCTAAGATGCATATGGTACCCAATCCTTGTTGGGTCCTGCAGTTTCAGTGTCTCCTGAGTTTCTTTCAGTCATAAAGTCACAGGCATTATCAGTAATCTCCTGTTTGACTTCTCTTTTCACCCACTTAGGTTTAGAATTGGACTTGGTCCTTTTCTTAGTGGATGGAGCCTTCTTGCTGTTGCCAGCAGGCTCAGAAGTCTCAACAGTGTTTGAGTATGAACATTTTTCAGTAGTGAGAATAGGTAAGTTAAAGCATGTACTCATGGCAGTAATTTTGCATGGCATACATTCAATGTTATTACAGACACTCATAGTTCTATGCATAAGGGGGGTTCTGTGTAAGTTACCATTGAGTTCAGTTGCATTGACCTTTTCCTCAATTGGTTTCTTACAAACATGTGTTAAGTGATGAGTAGATCCACAGTTATTGAACAGTTTCCTAGAAGCACCTCCAACATTAGTGTACCCATTTCCTTTGTTGACTCCTACCTTTCCATTCCTATTCTTAGACTTGGGAGTTACTGGATTGACAGTATGTTCAGAAGTTGCTGTCGAACTTTCCTTGACAGTATCTTTTATTCTTACTGTCTTGATAGAAGGTTTTAAAGTTACTGTCTTGGAACCATTCTTGACAGTATCTATGGAAGATTCTGTCTTGCCAACTGTGACAACATCTTTTGAACTTACTGTCTGATTGCTTAGTAAGTTTACTGTCTTGGGGATTGTGACAGTATCCTTTCCATCCTTGACTGTGTTGTCAACACCTTCATCCTCATCAAGAATTTCTTGTTTGATGAGCATGGCTTCTTCATCAAACTCAATTTCTGCAGCTTTGAAAATGGGAGTTTTAACTTTATTGAGAATGATGGGTTTGACAGCAGCATTTCCAGAACAGTCTTGAATCACAGTTTCCTTTCCAGGTCTTCTATCATATGAAAAACCTATACCAACTGACTGATTTTATGTATGCTTATCATTGTAATCCTGAACTATCTTTGATGAGTTTTTATAAGCCTTGATTTTAAATTCATTTTCAGCAATCTCATTTCTCAGGAATTCCTCAACCTCTTTAGCACATTTCAATTCATTTTTAAGTTTAGCATTCTCCTGAGCTAAAGAGTCCAGTGAACTGGTTTTGAGAACAAGAGATTCATTTTCAGACTTTAGTGTTTCATTTAGCTTACTCAGCCTAGTGATCTCCTCATTGGCAGTAGATAAGCTAGTATAGACGTTGAACATTTCAGCACTTAAGTCTTTAATGGTTTTCTTATACTCATCAATGGACATATCAAGTAAGACAAGTGAAGGTACCTGACTTGAGGATGTTGATGTTACTTCATCAGTGCTAGCCATGAGAGCTAGGTTGACATATTCTTCTTCATCTTCATCATCAGACTCATCCCAACACTTTCCTTCAGCCACATAGGCTCTACCTTGATTCTTCTTGGAGTATCCACCAGTTCCTTTCTCAAATCTCTGAACCTGTTTGGGTCTTTTGCACTCAATAGCAAAATGACCAGGTTCACCACAGTTGTAACACTTGAATTTAGATCTATCCACAAATCCAGTCTTGTATCCTCCTTTGAATGAGCTTCCCACAGTAGCCTTTGATGAGCTTCCCTTGGTGAACTTGGATGCTTGGCCTTGGGGCCTGAATGACCTATCCTTCTTGAACCTAAAGTTCTTGAACTTTTTGGCCATGTAAGCCATAGTAGGATTGTCCATGCTTTCCAGTTCCTCCATAGTGTAGAAGTCTTCATCTTCCACATCCTTGAGCTGTAGTACTACTTTCTCATCATCTTCAACAACCTCTTCTATCTTCAAGGATTGTACAGGGGTTGGTTGAGTGATTTGTAGTGCTTCACTAGGTTGTGTGATCCTTGGCACTTGTGCTACTAGGGCACTTGACATATTAGCCATCTTGTTCCTTGTTCCACTTTGTATGGCTCACTTTTGAAAGAGTTCAAGTTCATACGATTTCAGAATGCCATAAAGTGTTTCAAATGTTATATTGTTGAGATCTCTTCCTTCTCGTATGGTTGTTGTCTTGTGTTCAAGATGATCAGGCAGTGTAAGCAAGAACTTGACATTCAATTCTTTTCTGTCATAGTACTTGCCATGTATCTGCAGTTCAGTTAAGAGCTTACTGAACCTTTCAAACATGGAGGTTAAGTCTTCACCAGGCTTGGCCATAAATGCCTCATATTGAGATATAAGTATTTGCCTTTGGTTGCCCTTAACTTCTTCACTTCCTTCACAGAGTAAGGCTAACCTGATCCACATCTCCTTGGCTGATGTGCAGCTTATCACACTTCCACACATGGCTTTATCCAACGTGAGAGAATCGAGCAAGATGAGTTGCAAGTGATCATCTAGCACCATTTTCTCCTTCTCAGTTTCCAAAAATTCCGAGGGATCTTTGGGAACCCAATGTGCAGGAATGATCTCACCATTTACTGTTGTGGCTTCAATTTCCTTCCTTGGAGTGAAGGGACCATTCTCGAGTATACCTGGGTATAGTGGATTCGCAGCTTTGATAAACAACAAGATTTTTCTTTTCCAAATGCTGTAGTTCTCTTTATCAAAAGCTGGGATCTGGATATTGTTTGATTTCTGCATTGTCGTCGGGATCTCAGATATGTATGTTAATCTGAAGGCTCTGATACCAGTTGTTGGTCCTTGTGTATTGCAGAAGGGGGGGGGGATGAATGCAATACTGATAAAATTCAATCTCAGTTTCAACAACTAAAACTAATATTTAATGTTATCAATAATATGTATGCATTCACAAACAGTAAAATAGAGAAGACAGGATTCACAAAATAAATGTTTTATTTATTTCGCAAAGTGTTGCTACAACCTCAAGAGAGAATTCTTGAGCTTCGATTTTCTTCAAGACACTTGATCGCCTTCGTTTTATCTTCCTAGAATGAATTGATAGTCTAAGTATAAAACTAATCCTATCACTATCAACACAGGTCTGTGAAGCTGCTGTCATTATCAAGTGGCAGCTTCTTACAAAGTGTCTACCCATGTGACTTTCCTAAATTGCTAACAATGTCAGATATACATTACAAAGAAAGCAACCTAGATTCATTCTATTTCTAGCTAAAACAATTCAGCAAATAGAGACTTGACCTTGCTCTTGAATTGATTCGCTTTTGTTTGCAGTGCTTGAAGCTTCTGTCGTAGTCTTGCAGACTTGGTGTAGCTTAGGGATACTGCAACACGCCTGTTTCTTGAACATTGAAACTGTCACGGGATTTGACTGAGAAAGATACTTAGAACAAGGGTCTTTCTCGAGACAGTTACTTTTGCCGCAAAGCTTGCTGTCACAGGATTGTGCTTTTGGTGATAGTACGAGTTCCCCGCATAGTGTGCTGTCGAGGTTTCCAAACTTGCTGTCGAGGGCTAAAGTTGCTGTCGCGTAGTCTTCCGCCAATGTTGCTGTCAGAGTGAATATGCTGTCTTGACTTGCAACATTCTGTCTTCTTGTAATCTTACTGTCAATGCTTATGACAGTAACCTTTATTCATGCTGTCATCTAATATGCGTTCTTTGAGGCTTGAACACAGAAAGTGAACTTCTTCCAAATTACACAATTAAAATAACATTGCATACTGATTACAAGAACATACTTTGGCAGTGACAGTATGTTCTACTTAATTAAAAAATTAAGTATATACAAAGTTAAGTTGATCCTATGCTATCACCCATAAATCCCAACACAAACCCTAGTCTTCCCGGTTGTCTTCCCTACTCATTTCTTGTCTTCCCGAAAGTCTTCCAAGGCAAATTAGATTGTTTTCCTGCAAGTCTTCCAAGGCTTAATCCATTCTGTTGATTTGACTTGCACGTGGGATGGATTAAAAGAAAATCAATTAGTATATATTCAAGACAGAAGACAGGACATCATTTAATCACAGTACAACTCAAAAAGAAGAAAAAGACACAGGACATTGAACATCAAATTAAAAGCACTGTCTTCAATTCTCTTCAACTGTCAAGCTTCATTTCTGCAGGAGAAATTAATTCTTGATTGTTCTTAAACATTTAATCCATAAGAATTGTATCTCTTGTACTACCTTGACTTTATAGCGGATCATAATCCCTAGATTTTATATCGAACTACTTTTAAGTATTCGATCCTTTTTATTACAAAAATAGATAAATTCATGTCGAATTTATTCTAGATTTGTTTTATCAAGTTCTTTGTAATCAGTGATCTGAATTGTAACACCCTTCAAGTTTAATAGAGTTTTATTTAACTTGAATATTGTTTCAGTTTTATTCCGCACTAATTTGTTCTAAACAGTTAAATCTTTAAAAGGACAAATTCGATTAAACGGTATAGTTTGTATTCAACCCCCCTTCTACAAACTTATCAGGACCTAACAATTTGCATCAGTGCCTTTTGATTGATATACAAATCAAAGATCCAATTGTTTTGAGATTTTTCTTAAACTCTGAATTTTTTATTATTCCTAAAAATCTCAAAAGATGTCTACTACACAGAAAGTGGGTGCAGTCAAAATCCCAATGTTCAGCAAGGAGCATTATCCTATGTGGAAGAAGAAAATGCTCCTATTTCTTAAAGTTGCTAATTGTTGCCCAGTAAATAACAATTGTAGAAGGGGGTTGAATACAATTGTATAAGATTCTTGACTTTATATAACACAAATATGAAAGATCAATAACAATAACAATAACAGCTTTATTAACTTTGATATAAAACTGTTACAAACTCTCTTAAGAAATTCTGATGTTCTTAAGAGCTGCTAGCTTACAAAAACTCTCTCAAGAAATTCTGTTCTTAAGAGCTTCTCTTCGATTATGTTCTCTCTCGAATGAATACATAAATCGAAACCAAAACTGTGTTTATATAGTGCACACAGCTTCTCTATCAATAACAAGATAAGTCCTAATCATAACAAAGATAGAAACATATCTTTAATCGATAGCTGCATTCTACAAACCAGGAACAAATAGAATAAACTTCCATGTTTATCTAGACTCCAAATATAACTCGAAGTAGGAATCCTGATCAGCTTCAAGTCCTGATGATCAAACCTGATCATAGTCTGAGTAGGAATCCTGATGATCAATAAGATACTGACGCTTGATCAAATACTGATGACCATGCAATACTGATGACGTCAGCAATCCTGATCAGTTGAGTCTAGCTTCTGACGATCATTGAATTCTGATCTAACAATCTCCCCCAATCTCATACTTTGTGAAATAAAGTATAGATTCCAAATATTCAATGATGTCAAAAACATGTATCAAAATGTACAAGTATCTTCAGAAACAACTTATCTGTTTTAAGCTTTTTGATAGAACAGATTCATCTTCAAGAAGTTGGATAATAAACTTTCTTCTTTTTCTTCAAGAATTTGAATCAGTCTTTCCTTAAGATTTCTGAGTTCTTCATCTTCCTCATTAATCTGGTAGATAGCTGCTCTGAGATTCTGTATGGAGTTTCTCTGTAGACTGTGCTCTTCAAGCAAAAGATAAGCAATTTCCTTCCCATCAGGATTGAGAGTAAGATGAGTCATGCCAAAATTTACTTCTTTAACAGCAGTACCCCTTTGCATTTCCACATCATGACCTCTTTGATTTAAGTACATGGGAGTATAATTACCATCGAAATTACTGTTTCCATCCAGTCTTCTTCTTATAGTTGACAAAATCATGGCAGTCCATACTTTGTACACTTGGTTCTTCCATCTTAACAGATAGTGAACATATTTCAATTCCTGTGTAGTTTTCATCAGCAGATCTTGAATAGATAGAATCTTCACACTACCATCTTTCATGAAGTACAGAAGCTTTTCTTTCTTTTCAAAACCATCATGACAATCTATAACTATATCAACAGCTAATAAATTGTTCAGGTTTTCAGAAGTTAAAGTACCTCCAATTTCTGTCAAGGAGTAAGGATCAACATATGACATATTCAGATATTCACCATCTCTGTGTCCAATACCTCCTCTTGAATTACTTGACAATTGCTTCAGATTCGAAAACATCTTTAACCAGAGTGTTTTTGATCTAGCCATATCAGACAAATCAACAACACTTGAAGCGCTTGTAATAATTCCACCAGACTGAAAATTGATAGGTGTATCACAACTTAATGTGCTAATATGTTTCCACTTCTTGTATTTCTCCTTTTCATGAGCGTAGCTTCTTTCAAGTAAAGATTCTTGTCTGCTTGAATTTCTCCATTGTCTTTCATTTGAAACTTTAAGCCTTTGTAGATAGAGATTGAAATCTTCATTTGTTCTTTTTGTAATATCTCTTCTTCTGGCTTCTTCTTCTTCATCTACTTCTTTGTTGTGACAATCAACAACAGTAGATAAGATTATCAAATCAACCTCTTGCAGAATTTCAGATTTGTCAGGATCTTGAATATTGTCAGGATTAGAATCTTCAATTTGATTTGTATTGCTGAGAGTTGATTTACTTGATTTTCTTTTCAATTCAGGTTCTTCTTCAACAAATTCCTTGTCTTCTTTCTCCATGATATCCTTGATAACAGGATCTATTAGATTTTGTGAAGCTTCAGGAATTTCTTCAATTCTTAACCCTCTAGACCTTGTATGTCTAGGTACTATTTGAGTTGAAGAACCTCTTCTATTTCTTCTAGCACCTCTCCTACCTCTGCTTCCTCTACCTCTAGCAGGAGCAGTATAGCTTTCCATTGTCTCTCTTTGTAGTCTCAAGAATTCCTCATGTGAGAGATCTGGATATTCTTCACTTGCTGTAGAGAGTGCTTTTCTGGCAAATAATTGTTGAACTCTTTTATCAGTGTGATAAAGAGTAACAATTCTACCGTCTTTTGTAGAAAACTTCTGGAATAAATTTGATGCATCTTCAGGATTATCAATAATTACATCTTCATCACCTTCAGGAATTGTAGCAAGAATGTGTCCATGACCAGGTGTCAGGATTTGATCTTCCGTCAGGATCTGAGATTGCACCAATGTTCTTACTGTCTTAACTCCAGAATCAGAAACATGAGTTGACTGCATTGTTTGACTTTGAGAAGTTTGGATTGTCTTCATAACAACAGCATCAGAGGTTTCTCCTTGTATCGCTTTGTCACCACCATCATCTCCAGTATCATCATCATTATTTCTTAATACTAGATCAGGTGTACATTTTGTCTGAATAACCTTCTCCCCCTTTTTGACATCAGGATTTGACAATAATTGCAAAATTAAGGAAAGAGAGGCTTGAATTTCAGTTACCTTAGTATCCAGAGAATCAATTCTTTGTTTGATTGAGGTTTGTTCTGAAACAACAGATTTCACTTGGGATTCCACTACCCTTAGATGTAAAGTAGTAGGCACCTTTGTAAAATTATTAAAGATATCAGTCCTCACTTTTTCAGTTGAACCCTTGATAGAATCAATCTCACTTTTCAGACTTTTGGATAACAGAGTTGTAGCCTTCAGATGATTCTTCAAGTCTTGATTCTCTATAGACTTCACTGCATTATAGGCATGTTCAATAGCAGAAGAAAAACTGATAGATTCATCAGATTGATGCCATGAATTGTTCCATTCATTCTGTCTAAATGCCTCTGCAGGATCAAAGGAAGGAGTAGAAAAATCTTGTCTCTGATCTTTCCCAGTGAAAGCATTGCTAGCCATATATGTACTTGATGAACCAAAATTAGTTCCAAGACTAATCTTGAGTGCTGTAGCAAGCTGTTCCTTCTCTTTTCTATTCTCATTATCATCATCACTATCATCATCAGAATTATCATCATCAGAACCATGAGATTTATCAGGATCAGGAATTGCAATACCTTTCAGTTTATCCTGTGATTCTGAGATAGGATGATCCATTGGTCTTGAACGAAGTGGCTGTATCAAAATAGGTTCATTATCAGGAGCACCACTAGCGTTAGGATGAACATCGTCAGGATTTGATATGCTTGCATCAGTATTTGCTACCAATGGTTCTTGTGGAGCTTGAGGTTCAGAAGCTGCTTCAACACTTTGAGCTAAAGGTTCTTGTGTGCTTCCCTCATTGACAATGTTCTCGACCAATCTTTCAACAGAAGCTGTAGCTTTGCCTGCATCTTCACTTTGAGAAGATGGTTCTTGTGTAGTTGGAATGTTGATGTCTTCATTCTCCCTTTGAGAAAATGGTTCTTGTGTGACCATTCCACTAGCTAAGCCTTCACCCAAACTTTGATTGAGTGGTTCTTGTGTGGCAGGATCAACAGTAGCTGCTGAATTACTCTGAAATTCAGGTTCTTGTGGGCTTGATCCTTTCAGCTTCTTCTGTCTCTGATAGACTAACTCTTCTGCATTCCTCTTTTTCTTTGATGTAGGTGTAAGACCAACCAAGGAAGCAGTTGTAGAAACCTTCTCCCAAGAAATTTCTCTAATCTGAGATGGAGAGGCTGGAGAGTCTGATATAGAGACAACTTTTGTTGCTGCATCAGGAATACTAACATCAGGATTTGATGTCTGAATATCAGTATCCTTCATTTGCACTGTCAAAGGAATATGATACCTGCTCTTTGATAATTTCCTTGTCTTTTGTGGTTTTGATGAAGGTACCACAGCTTTAGTAGCAGTATCAGCAACTTCCTTGTTCACATTCATCACAGAGGATATAGGTAAGTCATCCTCTGAATCACTTTCATCAATCAACCTTAACTTCCTTTTCACAGGAACATTCTTAACAACTTTATCAGCTTTCTTGACCAGGACCCCTTGTACACCCCCTTGTATCTTCTTTTTAGTGAGTGGTGTAGAGGAAAAATCCTTTGAACCTGATTGCCTTCCAGACACATCAGTTCTAGCTGATTTCTTTGATTTTACAACTAAAGTCTTTTGAGAGACAGTAGAGGTGGTTGTTAACTGTTTAGACTGTTTAGGTTGCATGCTTGTGTCAGAAACAAGGTGGGTTGGTCCTTGTACCATAGCATTAGAAAGTAGTCCATAACGAGTAGGCATTTTCTGATGTAAGAAAAACCTAACCTCATCAGGAATAAAAGCATTTCCGCACAAAATATTTTGCCATATCAGGATTAAAAAAAATATTCAATAAGATTAAAATAAAATTTTATTTTAAGAAAACAAAATTTATTTTAACAATCCTGAATAGCGTTTTGGTTTAAGAAAAATAACCAAATTAATGGTCATAGAATTAAAACACGCTTACCAGCAAACGAGGCAAAAATATTTATGGAAAACCGAACCGTCTCATCGAGATTGTAGAAATGACCTGCACCCTTAATACACATTCTCTATAAAAGAGAACTGTTAAGCATAATCATCATATATCTATTAAAACACAAACCCTCTCCAGAGAAAAACTTACGAAAACCTTTCACCTTCTTTGTTTTTCAATGGCTGCCAACAATCAAAACAACATACCTGATGAAGAACTTGATAGAATTTGGCAACAAATGGATGAAAGCTCTAGCAGAGATTGCAGAGCAAGAGGGACCTCAGCCTATTCCTGATCCACAGGAGCATCATGCTTTTGTGAATGCAATGGCTGAAGTGCTTCTTCATAACTTCCATCAGGCAAATCCTGATTGGAATCCTCTTGAAAATCTCATCGTTGTCAATGAAGAGGATGAAGACGATTGGGATGATGAAGAGGATGAGGATGATGATGATGATGAGCTCGTCCGAGAGCTTGAGAAACGTAAGAAGAGAATCCGTGATGCTTGTATGTCATGCAAGTTGGAGGCACGGAGGCGTCCCGGTGGTCACGGTGACGATCCGCCTTCAAGTAAATCAGCTCCTCTTCTTGTCTCTTAAGGATGGAACAAGAGACCTTCCAGTTCTGAAGGACTGTGAAGCTGCTCAGGAGCATTCATGCTAATTTGCAGGGCACGTGTTCATGCTTATCTGTAAAGCACGAGTTCCTGAGTAGAAAATAGACTAGGAAAACAAATATGTAATTTCCATAGTTCATGTGTAATGTATCTTCAAGTATTAATGAAATTTGTTTATTTTCTCAATTGTTTGCTTCCTGTTCTTGCCTGCAAAATTCGTTAGTAACACTCATAGTGATATAGATATGATAAATAATAAACTCTGATAATAATGACATTGATAATTAAGACTGAAAACTTAATCAAAGACTAAGTAATAATCTAATTGTCTAGAGTTTACCAGGAGTGTTGATGACAAATTAGCATAGAACCTCTGGTTTTCATACCAGCTTCAATCATCTGAGCATCAGGATTTGACCAGTTGACTTCCTGTCAGGATTGAGTCCTATCAGGAGTTGATCAAAGATACATACCTTTCTGAATAACCATCAGGATTTGACAGTTATCAGGATTTCCTCTCTGTAGCTTTTCCTCAGAAATTCTCAAAATTCATCATTCCAAGTTCATTCACCAACTTATTGAAAGTAGCTTCAGGCAGTGGCTTGGTGAATATATCAGCTAGTTGTTGATCAGTAGGAACAAAGTGAAGTTCAATTGTTCCTTCCAGAACCTGTTCTCTTATAAAGTGATATCTGATACTGATGTGTTTAGTAAGAGAATGCTGAACTGGATTTCCTGTCATTGCAATAGCACTTTGGTTATCACAATAAATAGGGATTTTTGAGTATGACAGGCCATAATCTAACAACTGATTTCTCATCCACATTATCTGAGCACAACAACTTCCTGCAGCAATGTACTCAGCTTCTGCAGTTGAAGTGGAAATAGATTTCTGCTTTTTACTGAACCATGAAACTAGTCTTCCACCCAAAAACTGACAACTTCCTGAAGTACTTTTCCTGTCTATTTTGCATCCTGCAAAATCAGCATCTGAATAACCACACAACCCAAAATCTGATTCCCTTGCATACCAAAGACCAAGTGAAGGAGTGCCTTTGAGATATCTGAAAATTCTTTTGACTGCAATCAGATGTGGTTCTCTAGGTTTTGCTTGAAATCTTGCACATAGACAGGTTGCAAACATGATATCTGGTCTACTGGCAGTGAGATACAATAAAGAGCCAATCATTCCTCTGTAGGGAGTTACATCTACCTCTTCACCTTGATCAGGATCAAGTTTGGTAGCTGTAGCTATGGGAGTTGAAGCAGGAGTACTGTCTTGCATGTTAAACCTTGTCAGTAAATTCCTTGTATATTTAGATTGATTAATAAAAATCCCTTCATCAGTCTGTTTAACTTGAAGACCCAGAAAGTAACTCATTTCTCCCATCATGCTCATTTGATATCTTGACTGCATAAGCTTGGAAAACTTTTCACACAGCTTATTGTTTGTTGACCCAAAAATGATATCATCAACATAAATCTGAACTAACAGTAACTCCTTGCCATGATTCAAATAAAATAGAGTTTTATCAATTGCACCTCTTTTGAATCCACTTTCCAGTAAGAATTGAGCTAAGGTTTCATACCATGCTCTTGGAGCTTGATTTAGTCCATAAAGTACCTTATCCAGTCTGTAGACATGATCTGGATATTTAGGATCAATGAAACCAGGAGGTTGTTCAACATAAACTTCTTCCTCCAGTTCACCATTTAAGAAAGCACTTTTAACATCCATCTGGAAAACCTTGAATTTCTTATGTGCTGCATAAGCAAGAAATATCCTGATGGCTTCTAGTCTTGCAACAGGAGCAAAAGTTTCATCATAGTCAATTCCCTCTTGTTGGGAATACCCCTTTGCAACTAGTCTAGCTTTGTTTCTGATAATGACTCCATCAGAATCAGTCTTGTTCTTGAAAATCCACTTTGTACCAACAATTGATCTATTCTTTGGTCTTGGTACCAGTTTCCAGACTTCATTCCTTTCAAATTCATTCAGTTCTTCTTGCATTGCAGTAACCCAATCAGCATCTTTAAGTGCATCTTCAACTTTCTTAGGCTCCTCCTTGGATAGAAAGTTATTATATAAACATTCATTCTGAGTTGCACTTCTTGTTTGAACACCTGCATCAGGATCTCCAATTATCAAATCAGGAGTATGATCTTTTGTCCATTTCCTTGCTGGTGTCAATTTGTTTCTTGAAGTAGATGCTCCCCCTGGATTGGTGTTATCTTGATTGAAAGAATTTGATTGATTTGAAGCTTTCCCTGAATTATTGCTATGCCCTCCTGATGTGTTATCAGGATCTTCACTTGAATCAGTATCTGAAGAATTCTGTCCTGATGATTGAGTTGACTCTGAACTTGTAGTTGAATGCCGTTGCTCCCCCTCAACATTAGCACTACTAGTTGTATTACTGTTGTTTGTATCATCAGTATTAGCACCATCAGTACCTGGTGAGTCATCAGGATTTGGTGACCCGTCAGTACTGGATGAATGGACAGCTTCTGATTCACTTTCTTCAGGTTCCTTGGAAGCTTCATTTTCAAATAACAATCTATCATGCGAGTCTTCAATGATTCCAGTTATCTTCTTATCATCAAAAGATACATGTATTGACTCCATGACAGTTCTTGTTCTCAAATTAAAAACTCTGAAGGCTCTTGATGTAGGATAACCTATGAATATTCCTTCATCAGCCTTTGTTTCAAATTTCCCTAGCTGTTCAGGATGAGTTCTGAGAACAAAACATTTACAGCCAAACACATGCAAATGCTTCACACTTGGTTTCTTCTCTTTGAGTGACTGATAAAGAGTGACACCATGCCTGTTTATCAATGTGAGATTTTGTGTATAGCATGCTGTGTTGACTGCTTCTGCCCAGAAATATGTAGGTAATTTAGCTTCTTCCAACATAGTTCTGCCAGCTTCAATAAGAGTTCTATTCTTCCTTTCTACTACTCCATTTTGCTGAGGTGTGCCAGGAGCAGAGAATTGTTGAATGATTCCTTTGTATTTGCAGAACTCTTCCATCTTTGAATTCTTAAATTCAGTACCATTATCACTTCTCAGAATCTTGACTTTGTACTTTGTGGTTGTCTCAATCATCCTCACATGATCCAACAGAACTTCAGGAGTTTCATCTTTTCTATGCAGAAAATACACCCAGGTGAATCTAGAATATTCATCAACAATTACAAGAGTGTACCTTTTCTTACTGATAGACATGATGTTGACTGGACCAAACAGATCAAGATGTAGCATGTGATATGGTTCTTCAATAGAGGATTCTGATTTACTCTGGAATGATGTCCTTCTTTGTTTTGCTTTTTGGCATGCATCACAGAGTCCATCAGGTGTATATAAGACATTAGGTAATCCTCTTACTAACTCTTTCTTAACCAACTCATTGATGTTGCTGAAGTTGAGATGAGAAAGCTTCTTGTGCCAATTCCAACTTTCATCTACTGAAGCTTTACTGATGAAACATGTAGGGGAGCCATCAGTATCTGAGAGAATGTTGGCTTCATATATGTTACCATGCCTGTAGCCAGTTAGTGCTATCTTCCCTGTTGCTTTACTGACTACTTCACAATGTGTGGAATAGAAATTGACATGATAACCTCTGTCAGTGATTTGACTAATACTCAACAAGTTGTGTTTTAGTCCCTTCACTAGAGCTACTTTTTCAATGATGACATTTCCAATGATTATATTGCCATATCCCAAGGTTTGTCCAATGTTGCCATCTCCATAAGACACAGTTGGGCCAGCTTTTTCCTCATATTCTGATAACAGGGCTTTGTTTCCAGTCATGTGCACAGAACATCCACTATCCATGACTAACACATTTTTCCTTTTACCCTGCATCAGAATTGTAAAACACTAGTCAGAATGTTTAGGAACCCACACTTGTTGGATTCCTTGTTCATGCATTTTATTAAATTTAACAGCAGAAGACTTTTTGACTTTAGCAGTCCTGACAGGATTTACTCCATCAGGATTTGCTTTGTCAGTATCAGTATTAACAAAAGCATGCTTCACTATGACATTTTCAGTTCTATCAGACTTTGTACTACTTTCAAACTTAGGCAATGGATCATAAAAGTTATAGTACAAATCATGATACTCTTTACATGTATAAATAGAATGCCATAGACTACCACAATGAAAACAGGAATTTTGTGGTTTGTAAAATACTGATTTATTCCTAACATCAGACTTAGGAATTTCAGCAATTTTCTTCTTACTCTTTTTACAATCAATAGCAAGATGATTAGAGTTACCACAATTAAAACAACTCTTTCTAGGTGCATTTGGGGTATACTTATAACCATTTTCTTTATTGATCCCAATTTTACCATTCCTGTTTCTCTTAACAGTAGCTTCCTTTTTCTTATCTGTAACCTCACAGATTTTATCCTTAAGCTGTTTCTGAGACAATAGACCTACATTCTTAGTGACTTTGTTCATGACAGGTTTAGACTTTATAATTTTAATTCCTTGAGTAGAAGAAGATCCCTTTTCAAAAGTAGAATTGGAATCCTTACCAAAAACAAAATTAACATGAGTAATCTTAGATTTGGTTGAGTCTATAACATGTCTATAGGTCTTTGGACTGACTGTCTCATCAATGACAATTTTCTCTGCTAATTTCTTATCTTCATATGACTTATATCCTAGACACTCTTTCCAATTCTTAGAGGTATTAATCTCATGAAATTTCCTACCAGAGTCTGTCCAGGTTCTGATTTTCTCATTAGCAAATTCAAGTTCTTTTTCAAGGGAAGTACATTTAGATGTCATCTCTAAGTGCATGTGTTTAGCATTATCACATTCTTTTTGTACTTCTTGCATACGAGAAAATTCAGCTTCTAATATCTCATTCCTCTTTCTAAGGTCAGACATCTCAGATAAGATTCTAGTATTCTCAGCAGTTTGACTTCTAAAGCTAATATGTAATGACTTTAGAAAACGTCTTAACTCAGAAGCATTATCAGTATCAAAATCAAAGATAGTATTTAGTACCTTATCATCAGGAGCAGCAGTTACATCAGCATTGGCCATTAACGCATAGTTGACTACCTCAGTATCAGATTCTGAGGAAGAGTCCATCCAATCCTTGCTTGATGTGATGAGTGCCTTTGTCTTGTTGCATTCAGAAGCAAAGTGACCCATACCATTACACTTGTAGCATCTAACCTTTGACTTGTCAAATTTGCTACCCTTGCTGTCCTTTTTGATATACTTGTCTTTGTCTGCTTTGAAGGTCTTTTTCTGAAAGTTGCCTTGTCTTCTATTCTTCCTGAACTTCATCCTTCTGAAGTTTCTGACA
The DNA here is from genome assembly GCA_030848705.1 of Heracleum sosnowskyi. Classification (NCBI taxonomy): domain Eukaryota; kingdom Viridiplantae; phylum Streptophyta; class Magnoliopsida; order Apiales; family Apiaceae; genus Heracleum; species Heracleum sosnowskyi. The sequence continues at coordinate 139,194,849 of CM061235.1, read as the reverse complement.
ATCATAGCAACCATCTCTTCCATGTCTGAATCAGAAGATTCATCACCAGTATTGGCATCAGGATTGCCATCAGTATCTGATGAAGAGTCGTCAGGATCTGACTCAGCTACTCTTGCTTTCCTTCTAGAGACCTCCATAGCTTTCCCTTTTGATTTTGCTTCTACATTCAAAGCAATTGACTTTGCCTTGCTGCTTTTCTTGTTCTTTCTCTGTTGAACTTCAAGATCATGAGTTCTTAGCATCCCATAGATCTCATCAAGAGACACAATGTTCAGATCATACTGGTGTCTAATGATTGAGGTCTGAGTATCCCATTCTTCAGGTAAAGCTCTAAGAAATTTGGTGTTTGAATCTTCAGTTTCATATACTTTGTCAACTAAGGATAAGCTGTTCAATAGTGTCAGAAATCTATCATATAGATCAGTCAGGCTCTCTTCAGGTCTTGCATCGAATTGTTCATATTCTTGAATCAAAAGAGCCCTTCTGTTTTTCTTAACAGATGCAGATCCCTGGCACTGAGTTTCCAAAGTATCCCAGATTTCTTTTGAAGACTTGCATGCAATCACTCTGTTTGACATAACAGCATCAAGGCTATTATGCAAGATATTCTTTATCTTTGGTTCCCTGAGTACATGAGCTTTTTCTTCTGGAGTCCATTCAGCTTTAGCTTTGACCACATAATGTTCTGGTACTGTATCTGTTCGTTCTACGAACTTTGTTGGTATATATGGTCCATCACGAATCCTGTCCAAGTAGTCAGGATCCATAGCCTCCAGGTACATCAGCATCTTTACCCTCCATGTAGGATATTCTGATATCTTCAAGATGGGAATCTTCATGCTTTCATACTTGGTTGTCGACATCTTTAGATCGTATCTGATTCAGAATTAAATCAGTTTGCTCTGATACCAATTGTTGCCCAGTAAATAACAATTGTAGAAGGGGGTTGAATACAATTGTATAAGATTCTCGACTTTATATAACACAAATATGAAAGATCAATAACAATAACAATAACAGCTTTATTAACTTTGATATAAAACTGTTACAAACTCTCTTAAGAAATTCTGATGTTCTTAAGAGCTGCTAGCTTACAAAAACTCTCTCAAGAAATTCTGTTCTTAAGAGCTTCTCTTCGATTATGTTCTCTCTCGAATGAATACATAAATCGAAACCAAAACTGTGTTTATATAGTGCACACGGCTTCTCTATCAATAACAAGATAAGTCCTAATCATAACAAAGATAGAAACATATCTTTAATCGATAGCTGCATTCTACAAACCAGGAACAAATAGAATAAACTTCCATGTTTATCTAGACTCCAAATATAACTCGAAGTAGGAATCCTGATCAGCTTCAAGTCCTGATGATCAAACCTGATCATAGTCTGAGTAGGAATCCTGATGATCAATAAGATACTGACGCTTGATCAAATACTGATGACCATGCAATACTGATGACGTCAGCAATCCTGATCAGTTGAGTCTAGCTTCTGACGATCATTGAATTCTGATCTAACACTAATCCTAAATACTTTGATGTGCTGAAGAATGGTCCCAAAGTCCCTATGATTATTGAGGGAGAACTTATAGAGAATCAGATTGTTACTAGGGCTGTTAGGATGTACCCTAAGGATCCCAAGGACTACACTCCTGATGAAAAAGAGGATGTTACCTTGGATGCCTGTCTACAGTTGATCCTTGTTGATTGTCTTGATCCTATCATGCATAATCATGTCCTAAACTGTGATACTGCCAAACACATTTGGGAAACTATAGAGATAATCAATGAGGGGACATAGGAAGTTAGAGAGAATAAGCTGGAAATTCTCACCTCTCAATATGAGCATTTCAGATCAAACCCTGGTGAAGGTTTCTCTGAGGTTTTTGAGAGATACAACAAATTAATCAATGATCTGAATCTTAACGGGAAGCGCTACACTATCAAGGAAATTAACAAGAAGTTCCTACTTACTCTTCCACGTCATTTGGAGCACAGAATATCTGCCATTAGAGAAGCAAGGGATCTTGGATAGATTGTTTTGGAAAGACTGTATGGTGTTCTGAAGACCTATGAGCTGGAGCAGATTCAACAGGATGAGTTATATGGAACTGGGAGGATAGTTAATACTTCTACTGCATTGGCTGCTGAAGTCCCACAGAAACTGGAAGTGAAGGATGTTCAACCTTCCAGTTCTAACATGAATGTTATTGATGCTGAATATGGATTAACATCCATTGATCAATCTTGTGGTGACTTCTATTCTTTAGAGGAACTTGATCAGCTGGAGGATGGTGATTTGGCTTTGATAGTCAGGAATTTTGGGAAGTTCAGATTCAAGATGAATCCCAATCTTAAGTTCAGGCCCAGATTTCAGAGAGGTGGATCTTCCTCTTCAAGTAGCACAAGGGGTGGCTACAAAACTGGAACTGTGGATAGAAGCACAATCAGATGCTACAATTGCAATGAGTTGAGTCACTTTGCTACTGAATGCAGAAAGCCAAAGCAAGTGACAAGAAACACATTTGATTCTAGCAAGAAGAACAAGATTGGGAAAGCCTATGTTGCTGAAGGTAAGAGTTGGGATGACACTGACAGTGATGAAGAAGCAGGTGAGATTGGGAACCTTGCTTTAGTGGCTAAAGAGGCAAGCACTTCATCTGCATACATGTCAGAGGTAAAGTTCACTGACACTGAAATGATTCGTCATCTTAGTGGTACTATTTCTTGTGCACGCACTGAAAATGATAGAATAATTCTTTTGAACACAACTCTTGAACAGGAGGTAAAAGAATTAAAACTAGTGCATGTTAATCAGGATGAACTTATTGAGAAAATAACATTTCTTGAGAATAGGGTTAAATGTTATATTGAACTGGAAACCATTCTTAAAGAAAAGAATAGTGAGCTTAATACTAAAGCCAATGCCTACTATAATTCCTGCAAGACTTCTAAAGATATTTTCAACCAACAAGCTATTGGTAATCATGTTAGTATAGGTTATGGTTATAATGAGGCTGTTGGATTGTTAGGCATTAATTCCCCTTGTAGAGTCGGTACTGAAGGAAGGGGTATTCCATATGTGCTTAAGGGTATTGAAACACCCTTCTGTAAGGAGTCCGAGGCAGGTCCTCTGAATGAATACTCTATCATCATTGCTGAGGAGATTCGTGAAGAAGATATTGCTTTGGAAGTTGAACAGTCCAAAAAGTGTATATCTGATATTCCAGTCAAAGTTGCTACAACTAAAAAGACTAAATCAGATATCCATAAGTTGGATCAAAACAACTGTAGTACTAACATGCCTGCTGTTAATTCTTCTCATAAAGCATGTGGTGTGATTAATTGCATGTCTTATGCTTTCAATGTTATGTATGCTTATTTTAATAGTAAGCATGTATCTGATAATAAGACTGCTCCACGTCAACATGTTAATAATAAGAAGCATGTTAAAGCTAAGACTACTAGTCCTCCTAAGACTAGAGTGGATTCATTTATCCCTAAACCTACTCAGAAATGTGTTAAGGCTGGCTATAAATGGAAACACTCTTTTGTGAAAGAGGTTGAAGTAGTTGTAGCTAAAAAAGTTATTTTTCCTGACAAAGGCCGGTTCTTTAAGTATGTCGGACCCAATCAAGTTTGGGTTCCGAGGAAGGACTAATCAATTTGATATTGCAGGGAGTTAAACAGGTAAACCGTGTTATGTGGATTCTTGACAGTGGTTGTTCAAGGCATATGACCGGAGATAGAGCCCTGCTATCAGATTTGGTTGTGAGAGCTGGCCCAGTAGTTACTTTTGGAGATAACAGCAAGGGTATTACGAAAGGATATGGCTGTTTGAAGTTTGGAAATGTTATCATTGAAGATGTATCATTTGTGGAAGGTCTGAGGTTCAATCTTCTCAGCATCAGTCATTTCTGTGACAGAGGATATGCTGTTTCCTTTGAAAGAGAGAAGTGTCAGATCCTTCACAAGAAAAATGGAAAGTCTGCTCTTCAAGGAGTAAGGAAAGGTGACTTGTTCATAGCTGATCTGCACTTAGGATCCCAAGATGAAGTTAATTGTTTTTATGTTAAAGCTTCATCGGATGAAAGTTGGCTATGGCACAAGAAGATGTCTCACCTTAACTTCAAAACCATGAACTCTTTAGTCAAGAGGGAATTGGTTAGAGGTTTGCCTCAGATGGAATTTACACAGGAAGGTCTGTGTGAGGCATGTCAGAAAGGAAAGTCAAAGAAAGCTTCTCACAAGGGCACTAACACATCATCAATAACTGAACCACTTCAGCTGCTGCACATGGATTTGTTTGGTCCAGTTAATGTGATGTCCATGTCAAAGAAACAATATGCACTTGTGATTGTTGATGACTTTTCAAAATATACATGGTTTTTATTCCTACATTCCAAGGATGAAACCCCACACCTGGTGATTGACCATATAAAGTTGATTGAGCTTGATTCTAGATTCCCTGTTAGATCCATAAGGTCATATAATGGTACTGAATTCAAGAATGCAATTCTAAATGACTTTTGTGTTGATAAAGGAATAACAAGACAGTATTCTGCCCCTAGAACTCCTCAACAAAATGGAGTAGTGGAAAGAAAGAATCGTACATTGATTGAAGCTGCTAGGATTATGTTAAGTGAGTCCAAACTTCCAACGTACTTTTGGGCTGAAGCAGCAAATACAGCTTGTTATACTCAGAATCGAACTTTAATCAACAAGGACTTAATGAAGACTCCTTATGAGATCATGAACAACAAGAAACCAACTGTCAAGTACTTTCATGTATTTGGAGCAAAATGCTTTGTGCTTATAGATGACAATGTGAAACGTGGCAAGTTTGATGCAAAGGCACAAAAAGCTATTTTTGTTGGTTATTCCAGAAGATCTTACATAGTCTACTTGGTTGGCAGTCACACAGTAAAGGAAAGTGTCAATGTTACCTTTGATGACACTAAGTTCCCTAATATCCAAAAAGAAGATTCATCTGAGAAGCTGAAGTTTGATAACTTGCCAGACTCATAATCAGATGATGTAGCCCCACCTGAAGTTATTGCTGGTAATGATAATAACAATGATGATAATGATCATGGTGGTGGTGGTGGAAACACTGGTAACAATGGAGATACCACCAACACTGGAGAAGAATCATCAAGGCAATCAAGCAACAACTCAGGGGAGCAAATGAAGGATCATCTAGTCACTCACAACATCAAAGTGAATTTCAAGGCGAATCATCAAGATCAAATCTTCCAAGACAGACTGTATGGAATAGAGCTCATCCTTTTGAGCTGATCATTGGTGATCCAGGTGTTGGAGTTAAAACTAGAAGTGCAACTCAGAATGAATGTCATTATTCAGCATTTCTATCTGAAATGGAGCCAAAGAAAACTGAGGAAGCACTGACTGATCCAGATTGGGTGATTGTTATGCAAGATGAACTCAATCAGTTTGAACAACAGCAAGTCTTGAAGCTGGTACCCAGGCCAAAGAACAAGAAAGTAGTTGGTACAAGATGGGTATACAGGAACAAGCTAGATGAGGATGGTATTGTTACAAGGAACAAGGCAAGACTGGTTGCACAAGGGTATTCTCAAGATGAAGGCATTGATTATGATGAAACCTATGCACCAATGGCTAGACTTGAGGCCATCAGGATGTTCTTAGCATTTGTAGCTTATTCCAATTTTAAAGTCTATCAAATGGATGTTAAGAGTGCATTCCTGAATGGTGAGCTGGATGAAGAAGTGTATGTGGAATAGCCCCTGGCTTTGAAAATCAGGAGTTGCTGGACTTTGTGTACTTTCTCTTCAAGGCTATCTATGGTCTCAAACAAGCCCCAAGAAAATGGTATGACACTCTCTCTGGTTTTCTTTTAGAAAATGGTTTTGTTAGAGGTATCATAGACAAAACTCTTTTTTCAAAGAAACACAAAAGTGATATGATATTAGTCCAAGTCTATGTGGATGACATCATATTTGGGTCTACTAATGATAATCTCTATAAGATATTTGCTGAGCTAATGCAGAGTAAGTTTGAAATGAGTATGATGGGTGAGCTGAAGTTCTTTCTTGGATTGCAAGTAAGTCAAAGGTCAAATGGTATATTTATTTGTCAATCCAAGTATCTCAAAGAACTCCTTAAGAAATATCACATGGAGGATTCAGCATCAACAAGGACTCCATCTTCAACAGCAATCAAACTTGGAGCTTCTGACAATTCTATCAAGGTAGATGTTACAAGCTACAGAGGTATGATCGGCTCCTTACTCTATCTTACTGCTAGTAGACCAGATATTATGTATGCTACATGCTTATGTGCAAGGTTCCAAGCGGACCCTAGAGATGTACATCTCGTTGCTGTTAAAAGAATCTTGAGATATCTTAAGGGTACACCTAATTTAGGTATCTGGTACCCTAAAGATTCTGGTTTTAACCTTGTTGGATATACAGATTTTGATTATGCAGGTAGTGTTGTGGATAGAAAGAGTACCTCTGGGAGTTGTCAATTCCTAGGAAGTAGATTGATTTCCTGGTATAGCAAGAAACATCAAACAGTTTCCAATTCAACAGCAGAAGCTGAATATATTGCTGCTGGAAGCTGTTGTGCTCAAATCCTATGGATAAGGAATCAACTGAAGGACTATGGCTTTGCATTAGACAAAATTCCTATTTTATGTGATAATACAAGTGCCATAACAATCTCCAACAACCCTGTACAGCACTCGAGAACGAAGCACATTGATATCAGGTATCATTTTATCAGAGAGCATGTCATGAATGGAACTGTGGAGTTACACTTTGTACCCACAGAAGAACAGACTGCAGATATATTCACTAAATCTGTTGACGAATCCACATTTATCAAGTTAGTTGGTAAATTGGGTTTGTTAAACAGTCTTAGTGATTAACAATATCTCTGTCATGTTTGTTCTTTCAAAAAGGTCATTTTCTCTTGTCATTTAAATGATATTTATTGCCAATTCTCATTTAATATTACATGCTTGTAAATTTAAATAGCTCTGAATATTTTATTTTCTTTAAAAATATTTTTCTCATATTTTTTAAGTGGAGAAATGTATTTTTATTGAAAATATTTTTATTTAGAATTATTTAGGTGTTTTTAAGATTGTAAATATTGTTGTTTAAATAATTCTGCAAGTTTATATTATTTTTATGCAATTTTATATTATTCTGCATATTTTTCTAGAATTTATGGAATTTTCTGTGAATTTTTCTAGATTTTTATAAGTTTTTCATGCATTTTTATTACTTTTATGCATTTTTCTGTAATTATTCTAATTAATTCTGAATTTTTCCTAACCAGTTTTATACTAGGAAGACTACCGGGAAAACTAAGAATTTTTTGTTTTTGTTTTTTGGTTTTTCCTTTTATTTTTAAGTCTTTTCCTAAGTCTTCCCAGTTTTTGAACTGGAAAGACTACCGGGAAGACTTAAAAATTGACTGTTTATATTTCTGATTTTTTCTTTTATTTCTTTCCGGAACTTTCTTAGTGTCTCTCAATCTTCTGGAAAGCAGAACTCTCTCTGAACTATGGGTCTTCATGTGCAAGGTAAAAAGAACTTCTCCATTAGCTGAGCTGCTGCATGATCAGCTAAGAGACTTTGCAATGAAAGCTAGTCCACAAGTGGTGGAAGTGCCTTATGAAGTAAATTTTTTTAAAGGAAGGGCACTTCAGACTTGTGGTGTGGATCCAATCTCTCTGAAAGATTTTCCTGCCAAGCATCTTGTCTACTTGGAGAACATGTTGAGGACTTCAGGATTTGCTACACAAGAGAAGACAGAAGTTGCTGATTTGATTCAAGACTATTGCATAGCAAATATCAAAAGATATCATCAAATGAAGAATAGGTTGAAGAAAGTCACAACTCAACCTGTCAGACCTAGTGGCATTACTTCTGAATCTGATCGTATTCTGGACAAGGATTTGCTTGAAGCACTTGAAGAAGGAGAGATGATTGAGTCTGAAATTTGAAGAAGCTCTGGTTGTAAATATTAAATGTTTAGAGCTTAGGTGATTCAAGATAGTATAAATGTATTCATATGTTCAGTCTAGAGGAACATCTATCTTGTACTTACCTGTAATGTTTGAATCTGGATAATGTTAAATGAAATCCAGAACTTTGTGTTATTATTTACTTAGCTATTAATGTCTTATTTCTACTTGTTTAGTTAGTTGAGTTATCCTCTAGGTATTTGCTTGTTATTCTCTAACAAACAAATAGGGGGAGATTGAAAGGCATATGTTTAAACCTATTTGTTTACATCGAGGAATTAACTCAACATTAAACAAGTCTGTAATAAGTAAGTAATAATTCAAATTATCACATGAATCTCAAAAGATTATATTTGTCAAAGAATGAAGATTAAAGTCATCTACAGACTTGAAGTGAGTCTACATTGAAAGAAACTCAATTTATTGATCAAGCCTCAATGAAGTATTCAAGCTCAGTGGATTTATTAAAGTGACGGAGATTTCAAGTGGTGACAGAAAAAGATACTGATTACGGAGTTCTTGAATGAGAAGGAAGTTAATCACTGCTTAAAGTCAAACAGATAAAGAACAGACATTGTCGTTAGTCACTCATGAACCAGATAGTGCATCGAGTGTCAACGTACTATTGTGTTTGTTATTTATCTAAGTTTTAAGTGATTCTGGAATTGTTTTAGAAGTCAACTAATTCTATTTATTCTCTTATAAATAATTAATATTATTAGGTATATTATTTATTAATTTAATTCTGTAAAGAATTAATTTAATACATAATTTATTTATTTAATTATTTAAATTAGAATGAAATTGAACTAGGAAGACTTAGGATTGAACTAGGAAGACTTAGTTTTTTTTAACTAGGAAGACTACCAAGGTTGTCTTCCCGAAAGTCTTCCTAGGCCAAACCCTAGTCTTCCCGGTTGTCTTCCCTACTCATTTCTTGTCTTCCCGAAAGTCTTCCAAGGCAAATTGGATTGTTTTCCTGCAAGTCTTCCAAGGCTTAATCCATTCTGTTGATTTGACTTGCACGTGGGATGGATTAAAAGAAAAGCAATTAGTATATATTCAAGACAGAAGACAAGACATCATTTAATCACATTACAACTCAAAAAGAAGAAAAAGACACATGACATTGAACATCAAATTAAAAGCACTGTCTTCAATTCTCTTCAACTGTCAAGCTTCATTTCTGCAGGAGAAATTAATTCTTGATTGTTCTTAAACATTTAATCCATAAGAATTGTATCTCTTGTACTACCTTGACTTTCTAGCGGATCATAATCCCTAGATTTTATATCGAACTACTTTTTAGTATTCGATCCTTTTTATTACAAAAAAAGATAAATTCATGTCGAATTTATTCTAGATTTGTTTTATCAAGTTCTTTGTAATCAATGATCTGAATTGTAACACCCTTCAAGTTTAATAGAGTTTTATTTAACTTGAATATTGTTTCAGTTTTATTCCGCACTAATTTGTTCTAAACAGTTAAATCTTTAAAAGGACAAATTCGATTAAACGGTATAGTTTGTATTCAACTCCCCTTCTACAAACTTATCAGGACCTAACAATACTCTTTACTAACAATCAAAATATTTTCGTGTCTATCTTTAACTCCAAATTTATTTTTAGATATAAGTAAAGTATTTTTTCTTCATTCCAATCTATACTATCAATACTATATTATTAAAGACGAAATATTAAAAATTTGGTCGGTACGGTACCTGTTTTTTTGTACCTATTTTTTGATAGTTGGTTATTTTACTTAATTACCCTTACTTATATATTTATTTCGTGTTTTTATTTAATTACCCTTACTTATCTGTAAAAAGATATAATTAAATAATACTATTACATATTTATAACCAATTACTCTTTTCAGCTAAAACATATTACTTTTTCTATTTTTCTTACAAAATCCGTCTTTTTTACAAAAATATCAATTATCATTTTCAACTAAAACATGTTTAACTTTTGTATTTTTCCTTACTAAAACCTCTCATTTTCCAAAAATATCACGGGCAAACCTTTACTTATTTATTTTTAAAACCTATTTTAATACTTTTAATTATTTAAAAAAGTTTACTTATTTTAACATGTCTACTTATTTTTTTTAATAATGCAGTTAATAAAAGTATAAATCTACTCATTTTCCAAAAATATTAGATAATTATCTGTTTTAACTAAAACATTTTACCTTTATGTTTCTAAAACCCATCATTTTCCAAAAATATCAAGGGTAAACCCTTAATTATTTATTTTAAAACCTACTTTAATACTGTTAATATTTTAAAAAGTTTACATATTTTAACACGCGTACTTAATTTTTTAACAAATACAATTAATAAAATATTATAAAGTAAATAATTAAATAACAACTATTAAAAACAGTCAGTGCATCGCACAAGTTTTAATCTAGTATTATTAAAGACAAAACATTAAAAGTTTGGTCGGTGCGGTACCAGTTTTTTGGCACTTTGTGATTTTACTAAATTACCTTTACTCATCTATAAAAATATATTATTAAATAATAACTATTTATAACCAGTTATCTTTTTCCGTTAAAACACGTTGCTTTTTCTATTTTTTCCAACAAAATACCCTTCTTTTCCAAAAATATCACAACTATTCATAATCAGTTACTTTTTTCAGTTAAAACACAATACCTTTTCTATTTTTTTCCTAACAAAATACTCTTTTTTGCCAAAAATATCACTAACTATTTATAACATGTTACCTTTTTCAGTTAAAACACATTACTTTTTCTCTTTTCTAACAAAATACCCTTCTTTTCCAAAAATATCATGGAAAATTACCTTTTTCAACTAAAACGTGTTATCTTTTTCTATTTTAACTTACTAAAACCTCCCTTTTCCCAAAAATATCACGGTAAAACCCTTACTTATTTAATTTAAAACCTATTTTAATACTTCTAAATATTAAAAATAATTTACCTATTTTAACATGCGTACTTAATTTTTTTAACAAATGTAATTAATAAAATGTTAATATATAAATAACGAAATAACGACTATTAAATACAATTCATGCGATGCACGAGTTTTAAGCTAGTACTGTTATATAATATACGAAACATTAAAAGTTTGGTCAGTACTAAAGTGTTTTTACTTAATAACTTTACTTATTTATAAAAAAATATTAAATAATAAGATTACCTGTACATAACCAATTACCTTTTCAGCTTAAACAAATTATAGATTTTTTCCTAACAAAATCCCTCATTTTATAAAAATATCATGGGCAATTTCTTTTTTCAACTTACTTTTTCTATTTTTCTTACTAAAATCCTTTATGGACGAAATCTGTTTATAACCAATTACCTTTTCAACTAAAATACATTTATATTTTTTTTAACAAAACCCCGCATTTTTAAAAAATATTACGGACAGTTACCTTTTTTAACTTACTTTTTTTTATTATTTTTTTACTATAATCCCTTCTTTTAAAAAAAAAATATCATGGGCAAACAACTCTTTACTTATTTATTTTAAAACTTATTTTAATACTTTTAATTACTAAATTTTAAAACCTATTTCAATAATTTTAATTATTAATTTTTAAAACATATTTTAATGCTTTTAGTTATTAGAAAAGTTTACATATTTTAACATGCCTAATTATTTTTTTAACAAATGCAAGTAATAAATATATTGAAAGATAAATAATTGAATAAAAATTATTAAAAATAATTTGTGCATTGCACGAGTTTCAAGCTAGTGTATCTATACTATATTATAATAGACAAAACATTAAAATTACCTGTTTTTTGGTACTTTGTAATTTTACTTAAGTACCATTACTAATCTATAACAAAAAATTATTAAATAATAAGACGTATTTATAACCAGGTACCTTTTTCAGTTAAAACACATTACCTTTTCAATTTTTTCTAACAAAATCACTTCATTTTCCAAAAATATCACGGACGATTACTTTTTTAACAAAAACATGTTACATTTTCTATTTTAACTTACTAAAACCCCTCCTTTTCAAAAAATATCACGGGTAAACCTTTAATTAAAACCTATTTTAATTCTTTTAATTTTTTAAAAAATATAGCTATTTTAACATGGTTACTTATTTTTTTTAACAAATACAATTAATAAAATATTATAACGTAAATAACCAAATAACAAATATTAAAAACAATTCGTGCATCGCACGGATTTATCTTTTCAATTTTTCCTTACTAAAACCTCTAATTTTCCAAAGATATCACAGACAACATTTACTTATTTTCTATTTTCTTAACATAATACCCTCCTTTTTCAATAATATCACGGACAATTACCTTTTTCAACTAAAAGATGTTCTTATTTATAACCAATTACATTTTTCAGCTACTTTTTCTATTTTTCTAACAAAATCTCTTTTTTTTCCAAAAATATTACGGTCAATCACTTTTTTCAACTAAAACACGTTACCTTTTCTATTTTCTCTTACTAAAACCTCTCATTTTCCAACAACCCTTACTTATTTATTTTAAAACTATTTTAATGATTTTAATTATTTAAAAAACTTTACCTATTTTAACATACCTACTATATCACGGTCAATTACATTTTTCAACTAAATTATGTTATATTTTATATTTTTCATACTAAAATCCTTATTTTTCAAAAAATATCACGGACAACCTTACCTATTTATTTTAAAATCTATTTTAATGCTTTTAATTATTTAAAAAATTTACCTATTTCAACACGTGTACTTTTTTTTTTTTAACGAATATAATTAAAAAAATATTAAAACATAAATAATAAAATCATAACTAAATAATCCGCGCATCGCACGAGTTTTAAGCTAGTATTATTAAAGACAAAACATTAAAAGTTTTGATACTTATTTTTTGGCACTTATTTTTTGGTACGGTACATGCTTTATTTATATTATTTTACTTTTTCTATACGAAACATTAAAATTTTTTGTACATGGTTTTTGGTACGGTACTTGCTTTATTCATACTAGCTTAAAACTCGTGCAATGCACGAATTATTTTTAATAGTTGTTATTTTATTATTTATGTTATAATAATTTATTAATTATATTATTTAAAAAAATAAGTATGCATGTTAAAGTAGGTAACTTTTTAAAATAATTAAAAACATTGAAAGGGGTTTTAAAATAAATATGTAAGGATTTACCCGTGATATTTTTGGAAAATGAAGGGGTTTAGTAAGGAAAAATAGAAAAATTTACATGTTTTAGTTGAGAAATGTTATTGCACATGATATTTTCGGAAAAGGAGATGATTTTGTTAGAAAAAATAGAAAAAGTTTTAGCTGAAAAAGGTAATTGGTTATAAATAAGTAATGTTATTATTTAATAATATTTTTTATAAATAAATAAAGGTAATAATTATAAAAATATTAATTTTTAGACTTTATTTATTACATTTTATACGCTTAATACATTATTTATGTTGTATCTTGAGTTCTAAAAATCAGATTCAAACAATTTCACAGTCCACACAAAACTCACAAAATAATCTTTGATTTATTAATGGTTTAACAATTTTTTCCCAATTAAAAATACCCTAAAATTGAAGAAATAATAAAAACGATTTTTAACATTAATTCTATTTAACTTAGAAATAGAATTAAAATAAAGAAAATCAACTAAACTTAGAATTAAAGTATAGACCAACAAATTAAATAAATCTACACAACTTAGAATTTGAAATTACGAATTTTTACATTAGGAATTCTAGTCAACCTAAAAAATCAACTCATATTATTATTAAAATAAATTTTTTTAATATTAAATCTAAAGGTTCCCATTCATCTTTTTTAAGATCAACGATCCTATTGATTTGGAGGTACAGAACAAAGACCAAAGTTTGGATAAGATCCATGTTACACTTATATATACAATTATTTTACTTTTTATATTTTTCTAAAAAATATCCTTCTTTTGCAAAAATAACAGAGGGAAATTACCTTTTTCAACTAAAACATGTTACTTTTTCTATTTTTTCTTACTAAAATCCTTTAATACTTTTAATTACGGACAAATACCCTTTTCAACTAAAATATGTTACTTTTTCTATTTTTACTTAATAAACCCCTTTTTTTTCTAAAATATCACAGACAAACGGTTACTTACTTATTTTAAAATCTATTTTAATACTTTTAATCAATTAACAAAGTTTAACACATCTACTTATTTTTTTTAACAAATACAATTAATAAAATTTGAAAACATAAATAATAAAAATAATAATTATTAAAAACAATTCGTGCGAATGCACAGATTTTAAGCTAATAAACATATATACACATATAAATCATAGGTTCGCAAATGTCACCGAATGCACGGATTTTAAGCTAATAAACATATATACACATATAAATCATAGGTTCGCAAGTGTCACCTCCCTAGTTTTAAACCTAATTAAGACCTATAAAAATATTAAATAAATGTAATTACTAACTATAAAAAGATGCAAAATATACAAAATAAATGTACAATAAAACTTGCCTAATTTAAAAACAACAATTAAATTTAAGAATCCTATTATTATATATTTAAAGAGAAATATTGTTTGGTAGCTGGTCTGGGCTGGAGGCTTCAGTGTAGGCTGTAGCACTAGCAAACACAGTATAAAAAACAAGCCCTTTTATAAACACCCGTTGTATATAACATTACATACAATACAATAATCTCTCTCTCTCTCTCTCTCTCTCATACATATTTTTCCGGTGACCGGAGTTGTCAGCACCGGTGATCGGAATCCCAACTGGGTAATTTTCTTTTTGTCTCAATTATCCCACTACCCTAGCATTTGCATATACATATATACTTCTATATATACATACATTTATTATTCTTGTGTGTGTATATACTCTCAGTAGATTTGATTCATCTGGGCTAGAGTCTTTTCATCAATGTGTGAAAAAGATTGAATCTTTTTCATCTTTGGGTAATAAATCAGTTGCTTTCAAGAGTTCACACTTATAGAAAGATTGGATCTTGAAGAATTAAAAAAAAGATCAAATCTTTAAAATTTTTGGAATCAATGGTGATGATGGTATGATACTATTGAGGAGTTGATTTGGGAAAGTTTTGATTTTTGAGTAGATTATTAGAGTATGTGTAGAATAGAGAAGAGGGGATATATAGCAATGGGGATGAAAACATTTGGTGGTGAGGGTAAAAAAGGGATTGAGAAGTTTAAGAGTTCATTGATGTCAAGGTCTAAAATGAAGCTTTGGATGATTAGAGCAACAACTTCAATTTTGTTGTGGACTTGTTTAGTTCAGTTGACAAGTTTGGGTGAGATGTGGGGACCTAGGGTTTTAAAGGGTTGGCCTTCTTGTTTTTCTTATGAATCTGCTGCTATGGATATTAAGATTGCTTCGTCTCTTCCGGCTAGAGTTCTTCCGCCTAAGAGTGAGTTTCGGTGCTTGTAGCATATGTGCATTTTAGGTTGTAATGTCTTGTGATTGTGTGAATATTATTGGAATTGTATTAAATTTAGGTGAGTTTATGTGGGGGAAGTGATAGATGAAAGAAAGTTTAAGAAGCATGTTTGGAAAGTTTTGCCTTTTCCTTGGAATGTCATTCATTTATTTGTTTCTAATTTGCATCTATATGTTTATGCTTCATGTTATGCTTCGAAAGTGACTGTTTAATTTGGGCTAGAATGCAGGTAAATGGTAATATTAGTTGTTCGGTATTTGGAAAGATAAGGCAGATGGCTTGATCATCCGTAGAAATACACCCATTCTTTATCTGTTTAATGTCCCATTTGAGAGTTTTAGCCATTTTTTGATATTTAGGTATTTAGTAGTAATTTTTAGTTGTTTTTGTTATAGAGAATCTTTCCTAATATCGTTTGTCGCTACCTAACTTGAATGTCTCAAGGATCTTCTTGTCCTACCTTGAACTTTTGCCAACATTTTATCTGCGTTAGTGTCATTGCTTCCTTTCAGTTGTAGATGAAAAATACCTAGTTAAACTTTCATCTTTATAATAGTTTGATTTGGATGATTTCATTCTGATTCTATGGGATCCCATGAATACAGGGGTGTATAAGAACAATGGCTATTTGATGGTCTCATGCAATGGAGGTCTTAACCAAATGCGTGCAGCGGTGAGTGGACCGAGCTTGGCTCTGGTATATAATAATATTTCTTTTGTATATGAATTTCTTACATGCTCAGTACATGTTTATAATGCAGATATGTGACATGGTTGCAATAGCAAGATATTTGAATGTTACGCTTATTGTTCCTGAGTTGGATAAAACTTCTTTTTGGGCTGATCCAAGGTTTGCCTATTTATGTTACCCTTCTACATCTGACATTAGACACCAAATCTTCCTCCCAAATTGCATTTAGAAATTCTAGGTCTAGCTGTATTTCAGTATGATTAGCTTTATTGATTTGTATTTTATTTCAAATGGCAGCGAGTTTCATGACATTTTTGATGTCGACCATTTTATTTCATCCTTGAGGGATGAGGTTCGAATACTGAAGCAGCTCCCTCCCAGGATCAACAGGAGAGTGGAACTAGGATTGTTTTACACGATGCCTCCTGTCAGTTGGTCTGACATCTCTTATTATCATAATCAAGTATGCCATCTGACGTTCTTTTTTGTTAAACTTTCTTTTTTGTTAAAACTTCTTATGTTGATGTTAATAGGATTTGTTTCTGGTCCATGCAGATTCTTCCTCTGATCCAGAAATACAAAATTGTGCATTTAAATAGGACTGATGCTCGGCTTGCCAACAACGGTCAGCCACTAGAGATGCAAAAGCTTCGATGCCGAGTAAACTTCAGTGCTCTGAGATTTACTACTCAGATAGAGGAGTTGGGAAGGAGGGTAATCAAGCTTTTAAGGCAGAATGGTCCTTTCCTAGTACTTCATCTCAGATATGAAATGGACATGTTAGCATTTTCAGGTTGCAACCACGGATGCAGCAACGAAGAAGTAGATGAGTTAACACGAATGAGGTGCCTTTAAATGCGTATCATCCACAGTGCATCATAATTATTATTTTGACTCTTTTTTCACATTTTTAGTACCATGCCTCAACAGATATGCCTACCCATGGTGGAAAGAGAAAATCATAAATTCTGACTTGAAAAGAAAGGATGGTCTATGTCCATTAACCCCCGAGGAAACTGCTCTTACACTAAGGGCACTGGACATTGATCGGGACATCCAAATTTACATTGCCGCTGGAGAGATATACGGTGGAGAAAAACGAATGGCTAGTCTTACTGCTGCTTATCCAAAAGTGGTCAGTAGAAAATGCAAAGTAAATTTTTTTAAGTCAGGAACTCGTGTATATATATAGAGAGTTTACTAGATGCATGTCCTATAACAGGTCAGGAAGGAGACTCTTTTGGAATCGTCAGACCTTGGATATTTCCAGAATCACTCTTCTCAGATGGCAGCACTGGATTATCTTGTTTCTCTAGAGAGTGATATTTTTGTTCCTACATATGATGGAAACATGGCCAAAGTTGTTGAAGGCCACAGGAGGTACTTGTTTATTGTTTGGTTTAATAAAATATCTGCTTGTTTGCTTTTTAAAAAAAATTATTTTCAGCTTAAACTTGAAAGCAAAAACTTAAAAATAACATCTCTCTTGATGGGTAAAATTTGGCACTATGAACCAACAAACAAGTGTATATTCTTATGTGGTTACAGAGTGCTTTTAGTTCAATTTCAGTTACGAGCTCTAGTAATTTAGTTTGGTCATGTTAATCACCCGATAGAGAAAAATGCTGATTCCCAATTATTTTTGTTGTTTTTCCAGATTCCTTGGTTTCAAAAAGACGATATTATTGGATAGAAAGCTATTAGTTGATTTAATAGATCAATACAATCACGGATCCTTGAATTGGGATGAATTCTCTAGTGCTGTTAAGGAAGTACATTCAGATCGCATGGGGAACCCCTCTAAAAGGTTGGTGATTCCAGACAGACCTAAAGAGGAAGATTATTTTTATGCCAACCCCAATGAATGCTTGCAATCTTCAGAACAATCAGAGGGAAGATTAGATATCTTATAAATGCCCAGGGGGGCACGCTTTGTTAGTTTGACTAATGGACTTTTACAATGTGAATCTACCACTATTGGGGTTCAAAGTTCTTTTATCACTAAATCATCACAGATCAAGGAGAATCTTGTTTTGAGGAGGCAATTTATAAGATGGCAAAGAATATGTACTTTTGCCATTGAAGAGGATCATCGGGACCAGGTGGAGTTTCATGTACAATCTTGGTTATGTTAAATATCTAATAATTTGATTCCTTGTATAGAAGATACCCTGCCATTACAGGGTTATATTAAACTTGACCGCCATCAGTGTACACAAATGGATGCATGTATTAGTCCTTATTCAGTTTGACATGCGGTTTTTGAAGACATACTATTGAAAATATACATATCATCAAAATAATTTATCTTCTTATACATGTTTCTCTTGTGCTTGATTATCATGCATGCTGGTAGTGGAAATTGATGTTGATAGCAGTGGCCTGTAGGTGTAGGTGGTGATTGAAATGTTGATACCACAGCATATTGTCTGAGTGGAGTCCCATAATGATGTGGGAATGCTACCCTCCCCCTTGAACTTTTTCTAGTTATCACCCAATAATAATATTGTGACTGGCCACTCATAATCTCAACTACTATTGACAACACCTACAAATACTTGGTGCCTTGTTTATGTGGTGATGCCAAGACAGGAAGGGCTGTAGCATGAATAAAATGGATATGCACAATGTAAACAAAATCCCAGATTACATGGGTTGAAGATCCAATAATTAAAACTTTTGATAATCCACTTGTATTATTGTGGAATTAGTCTTAAGTGATCCAAGAAGCCTAGAGGTTTGCCTTTGTCTTAGTTTTGTTAATTGGTTTTAATTATTGGTTATAAGTGGATCCAAGAAGCCTAGAAAAATACTACTTAGTTATACAGATCCCCAAGCACTAGCCAGCTACTGTTAGTTTAAGTTCTTTCTTCTTAACTATCATTACTTCAGTTTTACTCCAGTGGGGCGGTAGACAAGCCACACAACTACAATACGACCCAGCAAGGTAAATTCTAAAATATATAGCACTGATCCAACTAGCATACGTCGTGTTAAACAGAAAACTACTACTATACTATACTGATCAGTAGTTAAACGAGCTGAGCCGAGCCGAGAATGTATGGAACCAATTATAGCTCGACTTCGCATCCGGTTTGAAATCGTCTATAATTTCAGATAAATTAATACTATAACTTAATTTTATTATTTAATAAATTGAAGATTATTTTATTATTTTAAAAAAAAAAGAATACCTATTTTAAGTTTTGAGTGCATTTGTAGATGAGTTTTGAAGGCCAGATTATATTATTTATCAATGTTAGAACTTCAAAATGCACAGCCCAAAAACAAAGTAAACGATGGGCTCACTCCGGCCCAGTTTACCAAGTCTCTCATAAGATGATCATTTTATTTCTCTCTTGAGTGGTCAAGACAAGAGTGTAATGTTACAGGAATTTCGTTAAATCTCCGCTATACACCAAAAAAAATATATATATATATATAAAAATACTAGTATATCATTGACTTATGGAAGGTTCCTGAAACCTTCCCAGAAAGAATCATTGAAATAAATATGAAAAACAGCTTCTCAACATTAGCATGGAAGCATCTACATTGATAAACAATTGTTTGTTAGAGAAAAACTGAGCATTATCCCAGCAATTAAAAAAGTAAACTGAGCATTATCCCAGAAATTTAATAACATTAAAAAAAATATTACTAGAAAGATAAGTAACACTGGATGTACATAGGGTCCTGTTTTTAGCTGGGTATTTTTTCTTTGATCAGGAGAGTTGATATGACTGTAATGCACCAGCACCGGAAAGAAGAAAAGACAATCCCAAAAATGAATTAATCAAATGAAAAAAACTTGTCAAGCTTACTAGCTTCTGCCCGTTTTAAGTCTCTTAAAGGCCTGTTCTGATTCACCTCCACCACTAGGAAGTCTTGGTTGCAGCATCGTTTGATTGTTACAAGGAAGATTATTGGTCTGTTAATATGAATTTGTAAGTAATTTTCTCCAGGTATGAAGTACTTACATTAACCAAAAAATATTTGGTAAGAATATGAATCCAAGGGAAGAAACCAAGTACCTGAACAATCGGTGGTAAAGGATTTAAGGCACTATTTGCTCGGTTACCAATGTCGATTTGCACAGAGATGCTGGCGTGTGACAAATCCACTCCAGAACTTTGTAAAGATTGCGTAAGAGTATTCAGTAACCTGCTTAAGAGGTAATACATGTTAATGATGGAGCCAAGGCAATTAAACTGTCACAAATTCAATGAGAATAAAGTGATAACATAGTCCCGGGATCACTACTCAAGGGATATTTACATATTGATTGCTTAAACATATTTTACTGAGAGGATAGAAGCTTATATATATATATATAAGTTTTGGCTTCAGCAGGTTAAAAGTATTCAAAGAAATGCAGGAAGCTGGATAAAACATAACAAGGTCTAGACTCTAGATATAAGCATATATATATTTGCTGCTTTAAGCATTGGGCATTGGCCACTTTAAATGTCAAGATAGTATTAGCTTATCACCTAATATCTTCAAATTTACTACAACTGATGTAAATCTCACCCTTGGGAGTAGACACTTGAGATGCTAATTGTTCCACTTTCAATTGTCACTTCCTGGCCTTTCAGCTTCTCGCTTACAGTAGTGGAGTCTATCGTACAAGGTTTTCTCTGCCACAACTCTGGATGAGACTGGGATGTCCCAATCTCTGTATTAGATGTTAATCGAGGTGGTAGCAGGACAGATGCACTACTACTTCCTTCATGTGAATACATGGTTTGTTGCAGTGGCAAGGAGAGAGGCAGCCCGTTTTCTGTTGGTCGACGATGATGACCCATTTCCCTTGAAGTATCGGCAGTGCTTATGTCATGGTCTATCAGGCCCTGCACACCCAGTGGCATTGTTGAGGAGACATTTGTGTTGGCTCCATCATACTTTGCAGCAAATCCTGATGCAGGACCAGATACACATTTTGTACCACCAGATTGATCACCAAAATCTTCAACTGTTCTATGGCCCTTTTTCTGCTTGAGAAAGGATGAAAGAATTACTTTAAGTATTTAGAAGTAAATTACTCATGCTCTTATTAGTTCTGTAGACTGTAGGAATGTATTAGTGGTGTTTACGAGATTACAGGAGGGGCTAGCTCATGACGAATTCTCATATTCTATGATTTCTAATTATAGTATACCAAAGAAATAAAGTGCAAAGCAACATCTATTTTACCCATGGTATAATCTTTGGTGGTTCATGTGACCATCCGTGGTATGGGTCTTCATACTTGTGCACTTTCTCTTGTAGAAACTGAATGTACTCAATAACCTGTGTAAAAAAATCAAGGCTTAGTGTTAAATTAAGGTGGGAGGGGGAAAAAGTAGATAACATTTAGTAAGATAATATGAAACTCTAAATATTTCCCATACTTCTAATAAGAATGATGCCTTGTCTCTCTTCTGGTCGCCATGAGGAATTAGCCCTCTTAACATCTGAAATCTGCATAAAGTATGTAACATCTGGAAATTAGCAAAGCAAAACAAGCCAAGAGTACAAAATATCATCAAAAAAATGTACTAAACTTTAAATTTTCAATAAATCCTGTTTGCAGGCATAATATTTAGATCACGCAGGATTGCTAAACATGCCTGTCATTGATCTTGCTCCTTCTGCGCTGCTCTGTTGCAGAATGCTTTGATCGTGCGGTGTTAGGCTTCTGGTCGGTGTCCGTCCCATCGACTTTAATTGACATATTACCTATGAAAACAAAGGTTTCAGGATTATTTGTTTTTCAGACAAGGGTATATATAGTAAGCATCCTCTGTGTGAGTGAGAGACCTCTATTGTGGGGAGATGGCTCCTTTTTTATAACAAAGACATCATCATCTTCATCCTCATCTTCATGGCTACCCTTAGCTGATTTTATCATGTCCATGAAGCTTTGCTTTTTCGAAAATGATTGCCTGTTTTGGTTGCCATGATATATAAAGTCAACAACCAAGAAAAGTATAAATAAGAATGCAGATGGAGAGGACTCAATACTGACTGTGAAGATGATAGTGAGCTGAATGCTTTGTTGAGAAAACTATGGCTGGACGATGACTGTGATGGTCGTTCCCGCGACGTTTCCCACTGTCCACCTACATGTACCCCGGCCTCTGCTAAACACAAATACAGCTTCAATCAGTAGCTGCAAATTTTAGTTCTACCCTACTTATACCTATAATAAGACTGGACTTTAATGTGTACTTGGCCACTGACAGTAACTAAACGTAGTAAAACTTGTACTTGAACTTTTTCTAGTAAATGCTTTAAAAGGTTACGAGATTCAATGAGATGAAGAAGGTAAAATTTGATTCCAAACTTTGGAGGCAATATTCTTTTTCATAATCTTCAAAATACTCTAGCTCTATTAATGAGATTCTCTTGCTGTCTAAGACTTCATTTCTGTTCATCAACTTCTGTTGTAGAAAATTAACAGATATAATTATTTTCCAATAAATCATTTATGATGCAAACATCAGTCACAAATGTTGATACTTTTGTAGAAGGCAACTATGTAAACGTCAAAGAGGACTCTCATTCTGGACACATAGCCGGAGTATGTGGACATATGCAGGGTATACTAGGAACATGCATATGCTAATTAACACCAGATACTCTGGCTGGAAGATTATTACATGCACATGCGAATATGCAATGGAAACCAACAATGAGAAACTCCAATAGAATATCCAGTTGTATCCAAACAAAAGAAAGAGGAAGAAGATTCTAATTTCTAAGTGCATGTGCATGGGCTATACTCCAAAACGATTGTTAAATTTGTTATTAGTACTTTAAAAGAACATATGGAAGCTTGACAATGAAAAAAATATTACTTTTCTAATACCTCTTACAGCATGTCTTTCTTTAGCAACAAAATTATTCTCCTTCCCTGTCTGTCCCTTGTTCATTGTCGCAGATTCATCCCACAAGGTAAATCCACTCCCCGTATACGAACTGCAGTTCGAATTGCCATCATTTCTATCGCTACTACTTGCTTGTGCTTGCTGCGCAGCTGCATTAAGCAAGACACCTTCTGGCTTTGGTACTCTTTGATTGAGATAAGAAATGTGACTTATACTGTAAGTACCGATTCCGCCAGGAAGAATGTGCTCCATTGAAGTAGTAGTTGGTGGAGGAATCAGTGGCCTAGACTTTTCTGTAGGTTGTTTGGCTCCATTTTCATCTTTGGATATGTCCTCCGTCCCGGCTCGTTCACCTTGTTGCAAGAAGTCATGCGTTTTCAATATTCCACCTGAATAATAATCAAGGCACCTGATTAATTAACAACTAATCACAAAATAGGTTACTCATTTTGCTGTGTCAGAGCCACGCTACAACAGCAAATTTCTGGACATTTTCCGCTGAAATTCTAGCTTTATCTACACAAACCTGTACAAATGCTTGGACCAAGGTAAAAATGCATAGAACTAGTTTTCTGCACATTTCTTCGGTACATGAGCGTTTTTGGGTTCGGACACTGTCGCAACATCTATACCGCACTTATTAATAACCGTAAAATTTAAATTCATCTCTTATGTGAATAGAAAGGAGCCAACCATCCATATTCCATACCACTGAAGATTAGAAATTTGTGTTTTTGACTTCAATATGTACATCATTTGTGCTGTGTCCTTTTAATATTTAGTTTGTTGTTTGCCTAGTTGGTGAAACTCTTTTGAAGAACAAACTTAAATTATGATTATTGAGATGAGACTTGAGAGAGAGAGATGTTTGGGCGATACAAGACAAGTGAGCTTCATGCTGGTACTTTTGTCTAGATCTAGGAAATAGGAATTTTTATTTGTATTCGGGCAGTGACAGTAGAAGGGTAGGCTGCCCACGTGACTCCTAACTTTATCACACTACAGCACCAAGCATTTACGTTAGTGCAGAGCCTCACTATGTGAATTCAAGTCCCAATTCCCTGTCATCCTGTGTGTACAGTTTCCTGTAATTACACTGACAAAATTGGTATAGTATAAGTATTATTTATGAATATGATAGCCTAAATTCATGGTCTCCGTTCAAATTTTTACGCAATGTATAACATTTTACGGAAATAATTTTTCTACTCTTTTGCGTAAAAACACACTAAATTATTTATATTGTATTTTTTTATAGAAATACTTGCTGCCAATTTAAGACAAATTGCATGGCGTTAGATTATGTGATTTCCATGCATTTCAGCAATTGCATATTCATCCCCTCCATGTAGTCTATGTCAATCACTTCTATCTTTTCCTACCTTTATGTCCCACTAGCCCAACGGCCACCACCAAAAATTAGAGACAATATATTACCAAATATGAATTTAAGTAAATAAATTCTGCAAATATAATATAGTGAAATGACAATAAGAACCTAAATAAAATTTCCAATTCCAATTCAGTACGAATCAGAGCAATCTTTTCACATGTTACGGTTTGAGTAAATTCAAGCATAAGTCAATCTGTCAGCTTTCAAAGAAAAAGATAAGATGGTCATTATCTCATTTTTAAAACGTGATTAATGAAAGATTATTGCATACATGATACTTTCTTCTATGTACAGAAAATGAAGACTGCAACCGCGCGAGAGTTGTAGTAATTAATTATTATCTTGCTATTAATTAAAAGATCTATACAATAGAGAAGAGATCCAATTTAGTCATATACTAGTACTGACATTTGTCGAACAAAATGTACGCAAATTTTAACTCTATCGTATCCGCTAAAACGGACATGCTTAACCAGTTAACCTGATTGGGTGAAGCCTCACTCACCCAAGCACACAGCTTGTTGAAGAAGAAACATATTAATTCACAAAAGCAACACCATGACTATATTTGTGAATCAAACCAACTCAGGGCCCCGACCCGAATTTACTGAATGGGGTCACTTCACGGGTACAGTAACAACACCACCACTAGTGCGTAGTGCTTCTGTGCGTGTGCGTATTACTGTACAGATTATAATCTCTCCCTTTCTCAGACTCCTCAGACACTGACTCGCAGAACAGCATACATGAATAGAGAAACAGTGTTCACGGACCAAAACTTTTTTCCCTACTATAATTTTATTTGTGATGGATCTGAAATATTAAATTTGTTCCTGGATCAAATTTCGATTCGAAATCCTCCAACTTTTAATTTCTTTTAATTTTAGTACTAACATGTATAATGCTCGAAAAGATGGACTACTCATGATACACGTGCATTCTCGAATGTAAAACACTAGTAATGTTTTCTTTACTTCACAAAAAACTATTCATATTTAACCATACAATTACAACAAATTACCTTGAGAAGGTCTCGGATCTTGCTGCGCTGGTGAATAAAGAGAAAGAAAATCGTGTGTAGGTTTCCTACCTTTTATCGATAAAAACCGCATATTAGTTAAGCAATCATGATTCATTATTTTACAGGCGATATTTATGCAAATGAGAATTTCAGTACCTTGACTTCCATATGGACGAGGCTGAGGCAACTCCATCAATAATTCAATACCGCAGCTGCTTGTGCGTGGGATCAAAACCACAATTCTCCGGCAGAAATTCAAATTTTGAATTTTTGCAATGTTATACGATTAAATTATCAGATCTGCAGCTTTAGTAACAGTTTTAGCGCCTCTAGTTAAAGATCAGACACGCATTTCTGTCCTGAATTTATATGATAATTTAACAAAATTATCCTGTCAGCAAAATTTTAACAAAATTTAATACTTCGAAGAAACTATATCTAATGAATCCCTCGCTTTAAAGACAAACTACACACCATTTAGACGGAAACTTTCGACAAATAATAACTCATATGTATATAAAAGAATGATGTACATGATGTTATATATACTGTATTATGAAATAATCTGATACCTGAATTTTGCAAAATTCAAACTCAAATTCCGCAGCTGTGTAGGCAAACAATCAATCACCGTAACGTGGTGCTCAAGTGATCTAAGCACCAGAATTCAACTTATTGCCTTCAAATTTCTTCCAACTCTCTAAATATACGCACTGTGTGTGTGTGTGTGTGTGAGAGAGAGAGAGTAGAGAAGAAATAGAAGGGGCCGGAGAGAATTGTCTGAAACTTTCTCTTTCTAAATATGTTTGTGTGTTGTGTGCATATATAGGCGTGTTGTATGTATGTAGGTTTTATATAACGGAGTTTATAAGTTTGGGAAGGTTTTGGTAGAATAAACAACGGAGTTTAACTAACGACGTTGCGGCGGAGTGAACGACGTTTGGGTTTGGGCTAACGGGGACCGTTTAGCTCGATTTAGATATATAAAATGTGTTGGCTTTGTTTAGTTGTTTCCTATCTTTGGTGATCCCGATTATTATTTTATTAGGTGGTGCTTTCTTTAATCTTAACAATTTATTAGCTCGAAGCTGTCTTTTATTCTTTTGTTTAATTTTATATTCTTGTTTTGTCATAATACAACTCAAATCTACGTATCTCGAAGTCGAGATATAGCTTCGACATCTTGAAGTTTCTTCGAAAATAATATTTTTACATCGTTTGAAGTTATACATTTTACCAAAAAAAAATGGGAAAGAGTTTATAATCCATTTTGCGACCAAAATAAAGCGAACAATACATTATTTAGCAAAAAAAAACGAACAATACATCTATGGTCTATCTAATAAGGAGTTTAAAGTTGTAAGTAACAAGTGAATTGTAAGTACTTCCTCCGTCCCAAAAATAATGAGTCATATTATATTTATAAGTAACTCAATCAAATATATTAAAATGTGTGAAAAAATCAAAGGATCAATTTTTTGATACAGAGATAGTACACGTTTACAAGTCAAAATTTAAGAAAATAATTAACAACACGTGACAGGGGTAAACAAAGAGTTGATTAAAGGACAATTACTAGTTGACCCAACAAATTTAAACCTTGGATAAGAGGCTAATCCTACAGTACTGTTAGAAATATTTCTAAGAAATGGTGATGATCAGGGGTACAGATCCCGATTACCGTGTTAACTATGTAGGAATGTGATATAGCGTATGTTTGGGATATCTTAAAAAAATTGATTTATACCTTGAAATTAATAATTGTTATATAAATGGTAATTGGATTAATTCTTATAAATTGTATTGGTGTTTGGATAAATTTACTTATAAGTTAGTTACAAATTTCTTAATTTATATTTTAAAAATAATTATTAAATACAATGAGCTAAATACATGCATTTTAAATTAAAAAAAAACATTTAAAAACACAAACATAAAAATATGAAGTATTAAAATACAAATAAATCAAACAATAAGTCAATAAGTTAAGGAAAATGTACGTTATTACTAACATTCAACTTATGAACATATAAGTTATAATTTGATTTATAAATTGGGTTGGCAAACACCCTTCATAAGTTATTAGTTGTTTATAAGCTAATGTAAGCTAGTGTAACACCCCAATTTATATCTAAATGAAGGACTACTTATTAAACCTTAAACCTGCAAAAAAAAAGCACTAAAATAATCTCTAAATAATAATTAAACAGTCTAATAATCTCCAAGATCATGTTAAACCTCCAAAACGGTTCAAAGCAATAAATATGAAAAACCAAAAGCTCTAAAATAATATTTAAGTGTAAATAGTGATAGAAGTCTGCAAATCCTAATCAATGATATAAAGGGTAGCTCTCTATCACACAGTCACAGATCCCCCTAAGCACCTGCCAGAAAAAGAATACGACATGAGTCAACCGCCCAGTACGGATTTGGAATACAGTTTATAAAACAGAAAACAGATATTCATATTTGACAGTTTATAATAAAACATTTATTTTCAAAAAATGAGTATGGCTGAAACAACGAAGGGTTAGGATATTTCATACCGAGATCATAATAGAACAGATACAAATACACACATCACAGGGTACCTAATGTGTGCAACAAACCGGATAACGTGTACGGCATATACAACGCCACCGTCAAATCAAATCACAAATCATAAATTCTGGATGCATCCACGTATCCTGAAACAAATATTAAAATGCGCAAAAAGCTCGTCTCCTGAGCTATCAGAAGGATACGCCATGACCAATCACACTGCCATGGAAGTGTCATGTCACCGGTGCGGCAATGGCATGGCCGTAGTACCCCCTGCAACTGGTTAACTCGGTATACCCTATATCACTAAGGGTTCAAATAAAATATTTCGCAAAGCTTTTAAAATCACAGAAACAAATATTTCAATATTTGCAACAGATATGAAACATACCAAATTCTATAAAATCTCATAAACATATATTTGAACATTTCGAAACATATTTAAAAGCACTTTTCAAATTCAAAATAATTTTCAAATTCAAAATGATTAAAAATCAAAAGAACGGATTTGAGGTCAAAACGAATTTAACATAAATACTTATAAGAGGAGTAACGTTGAATAAAATAGGAGAGAATTCGTACCTCAAAAATAGTAAATCTCTAATACTAAAATCCACACACGATCCGCTCAGTTCCCGGACCCCGACCTAATAACAAAATATAGTTTATTGCTCCTGTGCTCTATTCTTCCCTTTCGTCCCTTAGTGCGACTCTCTCCGAAAAATAATATGACTACACTAGGATTATTAGGTATGTGAGAGTTATATGTGTTTAACTGTTTATAAAATACCACAAAGCTAATCGAATACTAATACGATCAAGACTACAAAATTGATGCGTGTAAAATTCTAGTTCTTATCTTATCTTATTATTATTATTATTATTATTACTATTATTATTATTATTATTATTATTATTATTATTATTACAACTAGGCACTACCTTATTACTCCCTCTCTCCCATCCATTAGTATGCATTGGGGTTGGGCACGCAGACCAAGAAAATATATAAAAATGAGTAAAATTAGATGAAAAGTGGGTAAAGTGGTGGGACATATCAATATTTAATAATAGATTTGAGATAGTGGAGAAAAATAGTTGGTGCAATAGTGTTTTATATTATTATAAAATATAGATAGTGGAGAAAATAGTTGGTGTAATAGTATTTTATATTATTAAAAATTACTATATTTGGAATGTATAGAAATGAGAAGGACGTCCCAAAATGAAAAGTGTATAGAAATGAATGAAACGGAGGGAGTATCGATTAGCCAAACATGCACATAGTGTGACATACACATGAGGCCGTAGGGTACCCTTCAAGTAGAGATACAGACTAAGGGGTCATTTATTAATGGATGAATGGTAGGATATGAACTGGACCGTTCATATAATTGCTATTCAGGTTGTTTGCTTGTTTCTTTTTAATCTGGACGACTCCTAAATTCCTCTGGACCTGGACCAGTGTATCTTCATTTTTTGGTTGAACCATTCAAATAACGTGTATCCACTACTCATTCTATTTGTTATTATTATTATTATTATTATTATTATTATTATTATTATTATTATTATTACATAATTCAAAATTTAGTTATTTTTTCTAACAAAATTCCCTCAGTTTCTAAAAATAATACGAGTAATTATTTTTTTCAACTAAAACGTGTTATTTTTTCTATTTTTTCTTACTAAAACCTCTACTTTTCCAAAAATATCATGGACAACACTTACTTATTTATTTTAAAATATATTTTAATATTTTAATTATTTAATTTGTTTTACTTATTTTAACATGCCTACTTATTCTTTTTAACAAATGCAAATAATAAAATATCAAAACGTAAATAATAAAGTATCAAAACATAAATAATAAAGTAACAAGTATTAAAACATTAATAATAACGTAACAAGTATTAAATAATTTTAAGTTTGAAATTTGTCATTCAGAAAATTACATCTAAAATTTATCAAACAACATTATTCATTCATATTCAGATTATTCACTCGTCCAGATATTTTAATCGTTCAAAAATACGGTTCAGATGTGACAAATGATCCCTAAGTATACGCATGTGAACAGGAGGGAATAAGATGTTGGTGGTAAAGGGAGTAAAGTCGCGTGACTTTCACCATACCTCTTGCATCTGTCGTTAGTGTATTTTTTAATTAAAATATTATTAGAGTAGGGGCAGTAACTTTGGGCTGCAAGCGGGGCAACGTGGGCCCGTTCTACCCTTTTTAGGTTTAGTCATCCCATGTGACCCCCAGATTCGCTTCTCTCACTCCACAAAATTATACACAAGTGTGTAGTGTTGCTCTGTGCTCGTAAACCCTTCCTTGGCTTGCGTTGCTTTGTTTGGCTGGAGCAAGCTTATAATATTCAGATATGGGCTGTAAGCCTGTAATCCGTCTGAATCTTGAAATTCGATATAGAATAAAATGAAATTTGGATTAGGGGGACGTTTGGGATATCAAACAAAAATTGACTTATAGTTTAAAATTACTAAGTGCTTTATAAATGATAAGTTGATGGATTCTTATAAGTGTTTGAGAGAACTTAAAAAAGTGAACAGTAGGTGTTATATAAGTGATAAGTTGATACAAACTTATAAATTACGTAAGTGTTTGGATAAATTTACTTATAAGTTAATAATTTTTTATTAAATTAAATTGAAAAAATAATTAATTAATATAATGATCTCGATAAATACATTTTAGATTAAAAAACATTTAAAAGTATAAATATAAAAATATAAACTACTAAAATGTTAGTAAAATATAAAAATAACATTTTAGATTAAATATAAACATTTAAAAGTATAAATAGATAAATAAATCATGAAAAATGAAATAAGTTGAGCAAAATGTTAGTATTTTCTAACATTCAACGTATCATCTTATAAGTTATAAGTTGGGTAGACAAACACCCCCATAAGTCATAAGCTAAAAAAATCTATACTATTATATTAAAGACGAAACATTGAAAGTTTTGTAGTCTGGTCATGAAAGTTTTTGTAGTCTAGTCACTCCATTCATAGCCGTTAGATATTTTTGATCAAATCATTGAGAACCGTTAGATAAAATATTAAAATTAGTATATAGAATATATTTTCTATTTTTCCTAACTAAAACATCTCATTTTCTAAAAATATCACAGACAGTTTCATTTAATAAAATAACATAATAAGGTTATAATTGCTAATAAATAACTCATTACCATTTTTAAAAACTATCACTAAATAAAAACATTATTTATAACCAATTACCTTTTTCAGCTAAAATACATTACCTTTTTTTTATTTTTTTTCTTATAAAATCCTTTCTTTTTCTAAAAAAAAACACGGGCGGTTATCTTTTTTAACAAAAACATGTTACTCTTTTTATTTTTCCTTACTAAAACCCCTCATTTTCCAAAAATATCATGGGTAAACCCTTACTTATTTATTTTAAAATCTATTTTAATACTTTTAATTATGTTACTTTTTCTATTTTTTTCATTTTCTTAAAAAATTATTATTAAATAATAACATTTTTATAACCAACTACCTTTTTAGCTAAAATACATTATCCTTTTTAACAAAATCTTCTCTTTTTCTAAAAAAATCACGGGCGATTACCTTTTTCAACTAAAACATGTTACTCTTTCTGATTTTTCTTTACTAAACCCCTCATTTTTCAAAAATATTTTGGACAAATCCTTACTTATTTATTGTGAAGTCTATTTAAATACTTTTAATTACGGGCACTTACCTTTTCAGCTAAAACATGTTATTTTTTCTATTTTTCCTTACTAAAACCCCTCATTTTCCAAAAATATCACGGGAAACAGTTATTAATTTATTTTAAAATCTATTTTAATACATTTAATTATTTAAAAAAGTTTAACACGCCTACTTATTTTTTTTAGCAAATGCAGATTAATAGAATATTAAAACATAAATAATAAAATAATAATTATTAATAATAATCCGTGCATCGCACGGGTTTTAAGCTAGTAAGTTATAATTTATAAGTTAATGAAATAAGCTGAGTACACAAACACCTCTCATAAACTGAAATGGGTCAGCCAAACATGCCCTATATTATGAGTATATGTTTAAATTGTGCTCCCTCCGTTCTTTCCCGATTGTACTTTTTGAAAGAAATACGCATATCAGATAAATTGTTAGAGTGTTTATGCCTATTTTCTACATAAATTGTGGTATTTAAATTTGAAAAGTGCCCAGATCGATATATCAACCCCAAAATAATATTGATATGATTTAGGGGTTTTTTGGTCGTGAGGTATAAAAAATCAGGTATGAGTTTGGAATGAACAAAACTCATACCTAGATCTTTTCTTTTATTTCATATCAAGTATTCTCTCTATCCCTCACATTTATTTACAATTTCATTTTTGGGATGTCTCTCAATTCTTTAAATTCCAAATTTTTCCTAAAATAGTAAAGTTTAATAATATAAAAATTAACAAATCCACTGCTTCCCTCTCTATCTCCGCTTTATACATTAAATATTGATTGGTTCCGTCACTTTACTCATTATTCTTATTTTTCTTCACTATAAATATTAAATATAAAAATTACATTTTCTCTTGACCTCCGTGTCCAACCTCAATGTAAAGAATTGAGAGAGACGGTGGGAGTATAAGTTTTTGATACCCAAGGGGAGAGGTGGGTATAAGAGGAAGTATGAGTATCATTTTTATTGTTATTTTTTTATATCATAAAAAAACATTAATAATAACCAAAAAATTATTTTTATATACAAATAAATGTTAATAATATTAAAAAAGTATTTTCAATTTTTTAATAACATTAATAAATTAAATTCATTATTAATTTAATAATATTTTTAATTTAAACGGATTGATTCCAGCACTGAACCAAACACATGATATTAATAATAAAATTTAAACCCCATACCACCCAAACCCGATTCCTGATTCCAAAACCATACCCCTTGGTGAACCAAACGACCCATTATAACTTTTTACTTCATATTTCATTATTTTGTATGTACGTGTACTACAAACATTCGGAGAAAAGCTGGAGTTTAAAGTAATTTTTGACTTTAAGTTGAAAATTATCTATTTGTGTAATAAGTCAAAAAATGACTTACAGTTAAAAAAATAGTTTAAAGTCAGAATTTGGTTGCAGTTACTTTTTTGAACTTTTTTTTTTGTAATTTTATTAGAAAGAAGTTAATATCATTATTCAAATGTATTATTTTTCAAACTTATTTTTATTAGACTTAATTGCACGAAGATGGACTGAGTTATAATTGTTTTGCACAAAAATGGCTTATCTATAATAATAGGCACCCGCATGACTCAAATATAAAATTTTAAACACCCGCATGGCTTCCGTCAAAATATATCAAGCAGACGTTAAATCACAGGGGTAAATTCGGAAATGAGTAATTCAACAACTATTTTAATACAGCCGTTGTTGTATATATATATCTCCTTACATGGGTTCTAGTAAATGGGTTCCTTAATCAGAAAAGAATTGATGGTGCATATACATTACTCATTGAGCTGGTTAATAGAGCTCGTCTGAGACAGTTCAACTTACAAAGATTGTTAGCAACCATCTACTTCAAAGATTGTTCAATCAAAAAAGATTGTTAGACATTTCAACTTCAATGCTAATCAGATATTATTTTGTAATTCAAAATGAATAGAACTTACATGCTTGAAAACAGTATTATCAGCCAAGCAACCATCTACATCATTCTGTGCATCTGCCATGATATGAGATGCCAACATCTTGGTAACGTCTTCCTGGACTACCTGAACATTCTGTGGAGACACTTAAAGGCAGATAATGGCATGGTATCACATATACACAAGCACCATTCAAGCATTCCCAAGCTCCTATAAACTAAACTCCCACCAGCTCGAGGGGCAGAGGCAGTCAGTTGATATAATTCTTTCTCCAAATCAAAGGCACATACTAAATCATTAGTGTTGTCCTTTCCATCATAACCAGTGAAGGTTGCCACTGAATAAAATACCAGTTTGACGACAGTGAAGTGAAAATGGAATATGTCCTAAACTTCTCCACATATTTGTTCCAAGCGTATAAATCATGCACCTGGACTTATATGATCCTTTAGCTGAAGAGAAATTTCCTTCAGAAAAGCATATGACTTTGTACTGGTTGCCGGCTTCAACAAATCCAAAGCCATAAGTTACAATAAAATGTGATTTTCTGATATACTTGTGATCTGGGAGGAGTATGTACTCCCGTGTAATTGGATTGCATATATATGTTGCATCACCTCGAGAATAATTCCATAAACAGATCAAGCCATTAACTGAACCCTGTAAGTGCGGCACACTATGCTGGAAGCCAAGTCCAAGGTCAAATCTCATCAGAGGGTCATGGTGAATATGGTGTTGATCAGATTTGTCGTCTAGTTCTCCCAGTTTAAGGATGTCAGATTAACCTATACCGCTCATTTCATGAACTATAAGGCCTGCGGGAGATCTCAATAAATGCAGATTCACAAAGTACGGTTCTGAGAGTATTCCAGTTATGTATACGTACAACCTAACAAAATTGTATTCCGAGCAAGTTTGTATGCACTCAACATCTCATATGTAACAGGCACAACATGTATGTTCTATTTCAGAGACAAGTA
Source organism: Heracleum sosnowskyi (assembly GCA_030848705.1). Taxonomy (NCBI): domain Eukaryota; kingdom Viridiplantae; phylum Streptophyta; class Magnoliopsida; order Apiales; family Apiaceae; genus Heracleum; species Heracleum sosnowskyi. The sequence continues at coordinate 139,160,224 of CM061235.1, read as the reverse complement.
GATGCACAAATCAAATTGAGAAGATTGTTTTCTCATGATTCACCATTTTTATAACATGCTGCATTTCTATTAACCAGCTCAATGAGTAATGTATATGCACCATCAATTATTTTCTGATTAAGGAACCCACTTACTAGAACCCATGTAAGGAGATATATATACAACAACTGTTGTATTAAAATAGCTGTTGAATTACTCATTTCCGAATTTACCCCCGTGATTTAACGTCTGTTTGATATATTTTGACGGAAGCCATGCGGGTGTTTAAAAATTTATATTTGAGTCATGCGGGTGCCTGTTATTATAGATAAGCCATTTCTGTGCAAAAAAATTATAACTCGGGCCATCTTCGTGCAATTAATATCATGTCTTACCATTCTGGAAAGTTCTCGGAATTGCATTAATATCTTCGGGTTGATTCTGTTTTGGCAGTCCGTATTTTCATTGTTTCTGAATTCGTTACATCTTTGTTTGTGACATGCCTTACCATTCTGGAAAGTTCTCGGAATTTTATACAAGTTTCGTCTTTTGCACTTTTTGATGTGAGTTCACCTTAATAGTGTAAATTGGCTTTCTTTCGGACTGGTCGATTCTGATTTTTATCTTCGATGGTCTATTTTGTTCGATATTTGGTTTTGTGACATTTAGAAATACATTCTAATTTTCATCCACTCTAGCCAGAGATTTATATGAATTATCACATATCATAAATCATATTATCTTCAAAAAATAGTAGAGGATTAAACAATCATCACATTTCACGTATATCTTCTTATACCCGTACATACCTTTATGTGTACTCCATGAGTTAAGGAATATGCCAAAGTATAATTTTATAAAAAATAACAAGAAGTATTTCTGTAATAATTTTATGTTGGACTACTGGTCCAGAACTTTTTACAACTCAATAGGGTTAGTTCTCGAGAACTTAATTTTCTGCTTCTAGCAATTTTAATACTTCTGGAATTGAATTTAAATGTTGTCAAGTGGGTCAGATAAAATTAAAATCAAATCCTTCGTATATTGCCAGACTATTTGGTAATTATGTAATCATGTCCACCACAAGATACTATTTCTCTTCATAACCAATATAAGGTCGTTATATAACTACGTGACCTTTATATTTCGTAAATTTCACTTTCACATAAATATTCATTCATACCCCCACTGACTTTTTATATATGTGTGAATTACAGTTCTAAATATTTATCTATTTTAAAGAGATAATGTTTTTTATAGCGTGCTTCTTTCAAAACTTCTGGTGTGCGAACTGCAAGTCCAAATAATTTATCTCTTTATAAGAGATTTTGCCTCAATCATTTACTTATATCTTTGGCCAATTTATTTTCTGATCCTCATTATAATCCATAACCTCAAGTGTTAAATTTTCATATGATGTATCGTCAACATTGATTTGAGTAAATGGTTCCATTTTATTCTAGACATGACATAATATATTGAGATCTCATAGGTACCTTCATTTTTCTTTCTTTTGTCATGTCTACAATCTCTTCTGGAGATCATTCAAAAGTTACCCACTCCTCGATTTAGCCATCATCAATTGCTGCTCCTTTTTACCTGTAAGGATAATTTTGTTATGGAACCTACTAGTCTATCACGCTCCAGGCGTTCTTTAGACACATAGCATCTTGAGGTTGTCCTTCTAGGACATATTTATTTCGAGCATTTGTAGATGGTATATGTGATATAGCCACTCTTTCATGTCAGCATATATGTCTGACAATAATTGAAACATATGAATGAATTATCTTCTGAACTTCTAGTTTAGAATCTTTACTATGATGATCAACACGAGGCAATGATAATTCATTCATACCGAATAGCACCAACTATTCATTTTTTCCCCCCCTAATTTGGAGAAAACAGACTCAATAAATTGAGTCATAGCCAAATACACATAGATGGCTCCAAAAATATATAATTATTGATAACCACTCATTTGCAATGTATATCCAACTATATCTTTTTGTTGTGGTAAAACAATTACAGCTGACCAGATTTAATTTATAATAGGGAGACATTATGATAACTGGATGGCTAGATGTGCATCAATAAATGTCACAAGATATTTGAAAATTTTTATTGTACAATAATTCTCATTGAACATTTGGGTAGTAGAACTCACACAAAATATTATAGCTATTGCGATATGATTGCAGTGAAAATATATTGAGTGATGTTATGATATATTGAGTGAAAATGGTTATGATTTAAAACTGTGCAAAAAAGGGTATTGAGAACTGAATAAGTATATAAAAATGAGACATATTGTGACTGAACTATGCACATAATATTTTAATTATACTCTGCCGTCTTATCCACGTATTTAAATGTTTTATGCTTGCTTCTAATAAATGAGAGTTTAATATTATAAATATTTTTTTGTGAAGTCTTGCTTGTGATATATATAATACTTGGTAGTGTTGTGTTATCATTATATGATTTATAAATTTGATTTTAATTGATATTACATGATAAATTTATTCAAAACTTGAGTTCAATGCTCTTTTATAATTACTTGATATTAATGGCAACCAGAAGTTGCGAAAATTACAACCAGAAGTTGTGTGCAAAATAATGACCAGAAGTTTTGCAAATATGAACAAAATTTTTCTATATGACACATTTTTTTTATGTGTTTGGTCCTATAGAATTCATGAAGAAATTTTTTTCTTTTAATGGGATATTTGTCATAAATACAACATTGAGATAATATTTCATAAGGATGATAAAATTTTCTGAATTTTAATTTGACAATAGCCCTGATAGATAAATCCATATAAATGATAGTGAAATTATGATTTAGAAGTTGATATCTTGATCCTTGTGGTTGATTATTATAAAAATTTATAACTTCCCCAAGTAGTATCCAGGGTCAGTACTATACAACATATATGAGTCATCCAAAGGGAAAGTATTGTATATATCGGATGTCTCATTATATTGATGTGATTGTACTCTCCCAAGCGATAGAAAAATTTTAGTTGATGATTAATCGACCACATGGAGATACTAGAATGAAAATAATATGTCTTCGAGTCTTGAGTTAACTTAATGTACTAAAAGTAGTTCGGAGAAATGTTTTGAAATAAATTGTATGACTCTTAGAGTTTCTAACTTCATTGGGTTTTCACCTATCTTGTAATTAGTACAACTCTTGGTTTTTCACTTCTCTTGTAACCTATGTATAGGAAGCCTATATAAAGACTTGTATGCACATTGTCTTAGGATGAATAAGATGATGATCTCATCATTTCTGTCTAACTAGTATAATCTATGATGAGATTTTAGTACATCTTGTAATCATCTTTCAAATCTTATTTTAAGAACCTTGGTATTTAACACTTTATAGTTTTTAACATTAGAGTTGTGAGAGCAAGTCCAATTATAATGTTAAAATTAGCGCAAAAGTCCGTGCGGGACACATACCTGTTCATATATTAAAATTATTTTCCGCACAATTATGCATATATATCGGAATAGTTTTGTGATTAAAATGCGGTTAAAATATTTTTTTTTTGAATTTATCTTATACTTGTATAATATTTTGCTATATATTTTTGAATGTAATAAGATTTCATTTGGATAAATTTCTATAATATAAAGATCAAATGATTATTTTTAATTGTCAAAATATTAATTTATTTTTAAATGATGTGAAAAGTATTTTATCAAATTCAATAATTGATTATTTTAATATAGTTGTCCGTATATAACATGAACGTATGTAAACTCATGTGTTTTTAATGAAATAACAGTGTATTTTTAAAATACAAAATTGGTCACATATGCAAGACTAAATCATGAACACATCATATAATCTCTTAGTTTTAAGTCCACATATTGTTTAACATGGAAGTATGTAAATTAATATAATTTTGATGAATATACAATACATTTATAATATATAAACTTCACCATATATGTAAGATTATACCATTAACATATCATATCATCTCTATATTTTATGTAAAGGTTAATCCTGAAGTTGTTAGTCTATTTTTAACATATACATATTATTTACTTTTAAACTTAATTGTCTATAATATAGAGATATATATTTAAATTATTGAAAAAAAATTATAACTTAAATCGGGTTGGGTAGGGTTGACCGAAAATAATATAAAACTCATACCCAACCTATTTATATCGTCTATCAGTTTTATATTTCTTCGACCAATCCTACCTAACCCGATTTAAGTTACGAATTTTGTTTAATAATTTAAATATATATCACTATAATGTATACAACTACACATTATATGATATATCATACCTCATTTATAGACGTGTGCTTAAATTTTGTGCACGTACATATAGCGCTAAATAAATATCCAGTCTGGACCTGTAAATTGGACCGGGTCGGGTCCATCAATCCAAGACCCGGACTGAACCGCATAGAACCAGTTCGATCACAAATTTGATTTTCGTTCCGGTTCAACCCGTGAAAAAACCTGAACCGGATCAGATTGCATGTATAGGGGTGTTTTAACTTTACTTTACCTTTTAAATTATCATGTATGTAGATTAAATAACACATATAATATTTTAATTAGCCAAAAATTAATAGAAGGTAAATTGATAAGATAATAGAGATCAAAACTACAAACTAAATAATTAAATTTGCACTTTGTATAATGATAAAATAATATACATACATTACAAATTAATATTACTTTATAAATAATAAGATATTTATGTGTTTATTTTTATTGTCGTACTAAACAAATAATATATTATGTGTATCTAGATTTGAAATAAAAGTAAAAATGAAATTATAAAATTTAAATTTTTATATAAATATCAATCAAACCGGTCTATATCGGTCTGCTCCGGGTTTTTTCATTTCGGTCCCAAAGTCCGAATATAATAAGTCCAGTCTTCGGTCCATGAATTTAAAAAAAGTTCAATTTCCAGTCTCGTCCGGGTCGGTCTGATTCGGAACTTTGGGCTGACATCCCTATACACATATGACTTACAACCTATTTTATATTACTGAAATATTAACATTAAAATCGTAATGTATAATTTTCGAAGGAGAATTATATTATATTTCAATTTTTTGTGTACATAATTATTTAATCCATTAAATCCAACCCAAATCGATATATGATAGGTAGGGTCGGGTCATGAATATATATTTTGAGGGTTGAGTTAAAAAATTTAAACCGAATAAATTAGACCGGATCGCAAAAATGCTTCCAACTCGACAAACCCAACGTATGAAAACCCTAACTCTAATTCGCAGTTCTCACAATACTAATTTAAAATCTATTATAAATTATTTATGTAACATATAATTTTATCAATTTTTAATATTATATTTATGTATCAACACCTGAATAATCCATATAAAGCGTAATAAGTAACATATTATTATATAACAATTTAAATCATATAATAATTAACATCATAATTAATATTTTATAAAAAAATACAGGTGGAATAAGATTTAAAAAAATAATTGAATACATAATTATATAGAAAAACAAAATTTTAAAAAAATGGAGTTATATAGATAATATGAACTAACATTTTACTTACCGAAAAGTTAAAATTTAAAAAGAAATTAGATAATCATGTTATGTAAATAATATAAAACGCCATGTAATTGACTCAAAAATTAAATAATAAAATAGAATATGATAAAAGAGTGTGCTTTATCTAATAATGCATTTTTTAAAATACTTATCAAATCATGTTTATAAACTGATTTAAAACTAAATATAGCATACTTTGTTTATTTAAGGTTACGATTCTCAATGTTTACACAAATTCAATTTTTTTGCTTAAACAACAAGGGATGAAATTTTTATAATATCTAAATATATAAGGGTAAAAGTGTAACTTAACAATCATTTTTAGCTTTTTTTTACCATTAGTTGGTTTTTAATATGTAAAAAGTAGATAGAATATAATTATACGTGAAGTTATGAAAACTAAAAAAAGTTACATGAATAAAGTAAACCAACAAATTATTTAAAAAAGGAATAAAAGTAAAACATGTGGTTTATGAATAAAACTTTTAAATCAAATCTAAAAGTCAATATAGCACAATGATTATGACATGTTTTTTCTTAAAAGAGGTTAAAGGTTCGATTCTTAGTGATAGCAAATTTTTATTGTTTTTAACATAAAAATATAAGTTAGAACTTTTGTATTTTTTTCAACAAATAAAGATAAAATTGTAACTTCACACACATTAAAATGTCACTTTTTGCAACATAAAAATATGAGGTTGCACTTTTGTAATTTTTCAACAAATTAGGGCAAAAACGTAACTTTACACACATTAAAATGACACTTTTTGCCCATGTGTTGTGATTTACTATATAGTAATAGATTTTGTGGGTTGGGTTGAAAATGTTTAAATCGATTTAATTGGGCCGAGTACTCTTCCAACGTGGCCAACCTGACTCGTGAACACCCTAAATATGATACCCACTTTTTACCATACTCCGTACAATTTAGAATTATTGTAAATAATATAAGTAAGATATAATATGTTACTTATATTATCTAAATTTATTATTATATTTATGTATTAAAACGTGGACACTCCATATAGAGTATAATAAATGATTAAGTATGATATAAAAATATAAATCATATAGTAATTAAGAACATAATTGATATTTAATCAAAAAAGTACAAGCCAAATTAAAATCTATAAAGATAATTGAACATATAATCTATACTATTATATTAAAGACGAAACAATGAAAGTTTTGTAGTCTGGTTGTAAAAGTTTTTGTAGTCTGGTCACTCCATTCATAGCCGTTAGATATTTCTGATCAAATCGATGAGAACCGTTAGATAAAATATTAAAATTATTATATAGAATATCTTTTCTATTTTTCCTAAATAAAACATATCATTTTCAAAAAATATCGCTGACAGTTTCATTTAATAAAATAACATAATAAGATTATAATTGCTAATAACTAACTGATTACCATTTTTAGCCAAAGTGTATATTCTTTTTTATATTTTCTAACTAAAATTTCTACTTTTCTATTTTTTCTAAATAAAACCTCTCATTTTCCAAAAATATCACGAACAGTTTTATTTAATAAAATAAAATAATAATATTATAATTATTAATGACTAACCGATTAGTTTTTTTTTTAAACATATATATTCTTTTTTATATTTTCTTACTAATATTTCTTCTAACTAAAACCTCAAAACTATCACGGGATATTTCATTTAGTAGCATAAAATACTAATATTATAAATCTATCTATCTATCTATACTATCAATACTATTATATAATAGATGAAACAATAAAAGTTTGGTTGGTCGGTATGGTATGTTATGATTTTACTTAATTGCCATTACCTGTATTTCGTGTTTTTACTTAATTAACTTTACTTATTTATAGAAATATATTATTAAATAATAATATTACATATTTATAACCAATTACCCTTTTTCGATAAAATACATTATTTTTTCTAACAAATTTCCCTACTTTTTCAAACATGGCAATTACCTTTTTTAACTAAAATATCAATTCTATTATATAATAGACGAAACGTTAAAAGTTTGGTTGGTCGGTATGGTACGTTGTGATTTTACTTAATTGCCCTTTCTTAAATTCCTGTTTTTATTTAATTAACATTACTTATTTATATAAATATATTATTAAATAATAATATTACCTATTTATAACCAATTACCCTTTTCTCCTAAAATACATTATTTTTTTTATTTTTTCTAACAAATTCCCCTACTTTTTCAAATATTTCACGGGCAATTACCTTTTTTAACTAAAATATGTTAGTTTTTCTACTTTTCCTTACTAAAACCTTTCATTTTCCAAAAATATCACGGACAAACCTTTAGTTATTTATTTTTAAACCTAATATTATAATATATTTTTTTAAAAGTTTACATATTTTAGCATGTCTACTTATTTATTCTTAACAAATGCAATTACTAAAAATATTAAAATATAAATAATCAAATACCTATTTATAACCAATTACCTTTTCAGCTAAAATACATTATAGATTTTTTCTAACAAAATCCCTCGTTTTCTAAATATATCATTGGAAATTGCATTTTTCAATTTACTTTTTCTATTTTTCTCACTAAAATCCATTCTTTTTTTAAAAATATCACAAACAAACCCTTTACTTATTTATTTTAAAACATATTTAAATAATTTAAATTATTAAATTTTAAAACCTCATTTTCCAAAAATATCACGGACATTTACCTTTTTAAACTAAATATATGTTACATTTTTTATTTTTCCATACTAAAACCCCTTTTTTCCAAAAATATAACGAGCAAACCCTTACTTATTTATTTTAAAATTCATTTTAATGTTTTTAATTAATTAAAAGTGTTTAGCTATTTTAACATGCCTACTTAATTTTTTAACAAATACAATTAAAAAAATAATAATAAAATAACAATTAACAATCCGTGCATCGCACGGGTTTTAAACTAGTACTATTATATAATAGACGAAACATTAAAAGTTTGGTTGGTCGGTATGGTACTTTGTGATTTTACTTAATTACCCTTTATTAACTTAACTGTACTTCGTGTTTTTACTTAATTAACCTTACTTATTTATAGAAATATATTATTAAATAATAATATTACCTATTTATAACCAATTACCTCTTTCACCTAAAATACATTATTTTTTCTAATAAATTCTCCTATCTTTTCAAATATATCACGAGCAATTACATTTTTTAACTAAAACATGTTAGTTTTTTTATTTTTACTTACTAAAACTTCTACTTTTCCAAAAATATCACGGAAAAACCTTTAGTTATTTAATTTTAAACCTATTTTAATATTATAATAATTTTTTTAAAGTTTACCTATTTTAACATGTCTACTTATTTTTTTTAACAAATGTAATTACTAAAAATATTAAAATATAAATAATCAAATACCTATTTATAACCAATTAACTTTTCAGCTAAAACACATTATATATTTTTTCTAACAAAGTCCCTCCTTTTCTAAATATATCACGGGAAATTGCATTTTACAGTTTACTTTTTTTTTTATTTTTCTCACTAAAATCTATTCTTTTTCCAAAAATATCACAGGAAACCCTTTACTTATTTATTTGAAAACGTATTTAAATATTTTTAATTATTAAATTTTAAAACTCATTTTTCAAAAATATCACTGGCATTTACCTTTTTAAACTAAATATATGTTACATTTTTTATTTTTTTTTACTAAAAGTTTTTATTTTCCAAAAATATAACGGGAAAACTCATACTTATTTATTTTAAAATTTATTTTAATGTTTTTAATTAATTAAAAGTGATTAGCTATTTTAACATGCCTACTTATTTTTTGCACAATTACAATTAATAAAATATTAAAAAATAATAAAAATTAACAATCCGTGCATCGCACGGGTTTTAAGCTAGTTATATATAAAACTACGAAAACTTAAAAAGTAGAGCCATATTAATAATAATAACTAACTTTTTATATACTTAAAAATAAGAATTAAAGAAAGATTAGAATATAATCCTATTTTTTTTTTCAATCTAATATCTAAATATAGACGAATATTAACAAATTCATATTGATTTTTCGGATCTTGTTTCATTTATATATAAGTTAGAATTTAATTTTTATAGATAATATAAATCAACAATTTGTTTACTCAAAAGATAAAGTAAAAAAAAGGATTATAAGAGAACATGTGACTGGTCTAATAAATTTTTTAAATTATACTCAAAAATTGATGTAACAAAATGGATATAATACTTTATTTGTAAGTGGAAGATAATGGTTCGATTCATATAAACAACACAAATTAACTAATTTTTGTACAAATTATAAAAGGTTGACATTTTTGTAATTTTTCAACAAATAGAGATAAAAATATAATTTCACAGTTATTTTATTGGTTACTTTTGCACTTGATTGGTTTTTAATATATAGAAGTAGATAGATATAGTTATTACTATAATATTAAATTAAAAAATAATTTTTGACGTTAAAATAAAATTTATGATTTAATGTGTGGTTTTACAATAACACAAATTAAATTCAACTTAACTCTATTTCAGAGCCCTGAACTTTAAATATAAAATTGTGATTGTCACCAATACTTTAATTATTCATTTTTTCTCATGTAATCACTTGAATGTCTATGTGATAATTGTAGTTACATATATACTTGGTTCTATATTTAAAACCAACTTTAATATTTTATTTTTTTTATAATCAAGTATAACATTACATTAAAATGATGAATTTTATAATTTATTATAGAAATAAAATCTCTTTTAGAACTTGCTCCGAGCACAGATGCTCTGTTTTGTTTAAGAAAACGGATATTAGTATGAATCTTAACCAAGATATTCTGTAATTAATTAATGAAATTAATTGTACTTAAGATTATTTATTTAATCCCGACAATCAAGCCAAGCATTCACATTACGGTGTACACCTACAACCGAACAGCTTGGCGTGAGAATATCTTTTTTTATATATACGTAAAAATATGAGGTGCATATTGTATATCCAGTTCTCACATGTACGTGTGTAATCACTGATCACTGATCGGTATGTATATTTGTAACATACATTTATGTATTTATTTTGCTAAATATTTGTAAATATATTACTGTCGTTGCTGGATAAGATTTAGCTAGGCATTCACATAAATTATCTGATATTACTGAGATCACATATAAAAATACGAGTATATTATTATAATTTCAGATGCAAAATTATAAAATTATCATTAATAATTTATACTACTAAAATTTAGTTTTGTGCGAAAATTGATCCGGAAAGAGATACAAGACGGAGTTTAAACTTTAAACAGAGGGGAGCTATAAAGATGGAGCCTGTAGGGCAGTGGTGATCTTCAACCTCCTCTTACTGTTAACGTAGGGCACGTGACAATGACAGCTACTCACGTGCAACATAACTGAGGGAAGAATTACTGTTTGGGCCCAAACGTACATAGCCTGGTCTACCTATATATAGCCTATAGGTGGATCTCCGATCTATATCATGTAAGCCTCAGCCCTTATAACGGAACCGTTACAATTTTCAAATATCTCCGTCTATAAATATTTCATTACATAAAATATTAAAATTTAATTATCAATATAAAATATATGTTTTGTACAATTATGATTTAACACCACCTCCTCGATATATGTAGGCTATTGTTTCAGAGAGAACCATCTTATATAAAAAATCAGAAAAAATCATATATTTTATTATAAAATTTCATAAATAATTTTAAATTTTTTACATAAAATATATGATCTGATTCTAACGTAGAATTTTAGTATATACAAACTTTATAAAAAAATTAAAATTTAAATAAAAACATTGATTTTAAATTTGATTATACTACAGAACCATTTTGAATATATTTGATTCTGCGGTAGAATCACTTTGGATTATTTAACTAATTTTCATTTTTTTTTTTAAAAAAAAGTGTTTAATTTAATTTTTTTATTTAATAATTGAAATTTATAATCATATTTAATTAAAATATAATAAAAATAGAGAAAAAAGATCCTGAGGTTACCTCAGGAAGATTACCTGAGATAAACTTATTTTCAAGTACAAAAAAGTGATGACAATTTTGTAAATATGTTAATCTTTCTGAAATTACAATAATACCGGCCTGTATTTGTATGGAAAATTTTTAATTGCCTCAGGTAACTCTCTGAGGTAACCTCAGGAACATGATACTCATAAAAATATATATTATTAATATTTATGTAATGATTCTCTCTCGAATTCTATATAAAAAGTTATTTCTCCAATATGTAAGAGCATATGCACCCCTCCCGTCCATCAATTCATCAATTCATCAATTCAATCAATGGAGTTGATTACTATTCATGCTAGAATCACTTTTTCCCTTATTTTTTATACACCCACATAACTCCATCAATCCATTAATTACTATTCATCAAATATATAATTATATTATATATCATAAATTTAATTTCATCTCTATTATTTAATGGTCCCACAAATAGTATCCAATAATACATTGTTGGATAATTTTAATTTTATAATACATTGTTGTTCTACGTTATAATTAAAAAAAAACAAATATTATAATTTTGACAACGACTAGGGTCGCCACAGGCCGTGGCGCCCTCTAGCTAGGGTCGCCACAGGCCGTGGCGCCCTTTACAAATTGATGGCCATTAATCAGTCCATTAATAATTAAAGGAATGGTTGCTGAATTGATGCTCCATCAATTTTTGATGGAGTGAACAGTTGTGCGCTGCATCTCTATTTTTTTGTTGGCCATCAATTCAGCTGCTGAATCGATGAACTGAGTGGTGCGGTGCATATGCTCTAATATGTGCATGTACATGTAGATTCCGATACATAGAGACAGCGCACAAGGTTCATGAACAAAAGACTCCGTTACTTTATGAAATGCTCCCTTGGAAAAGCTACATAGCTCACCATTGCCTACATAGCTATAGACCTATATGTCTACATAGGCTTCTTTATTTTACATCTTGTACTCCCCCCTCCTATAAAATTATATACATCGGGTTCATACAAGGAAATCAAAAAAATATATAAAAGATAAGTAAAATTTGATAAAAAAAAATGAATAAATTAGTGGGATCTATTAATATTATGGATGGGAGAGAGAAACTAATATTTTAATCACTTCAATCATTTAAAAGAAAGTGAACCGTTTTCTTTTCATCGATCTACAATAATTGTGTAACATGGCTCCCCGTTTCCACGATCTTTATACGCATTTATTTAGTGTATTTTTGTTTCTAATTTGGTTGCTATTTTATAGCAATAATAATAGCTTTCTTTAATCTATGTGAAAGTATTCCCTCATGTTTTATTTTGCTTTTTAGGGTTGGCATACACGAAGATATAATAAATATTTTTATAAGTTTAATACCTAATTCAATGTTTTAGCCTTGAACATATAATATTATATACACGACGGTCCCATTTTGTTAATTAATTTTATTTTAAAGTGTAGGACATTAATATTATTTACATGTAAATTAAATTTAAAAGAATTAGAACTATTAAATATATATAATCCTTAAGCACGGGTTATTGTCCGCATGTGACAATCATACCACCTTGGTGAAAATCGGACAACTTTTGCACTAACAAAACCGTAACATTTCTTGGGAATGATAATGCAAAGCTACCCAATCATTTGTTTATAAAAAATACTAATAATTAAAATTGAAACTACTAAGACACGAACATTCTTATATCTGAGGTATCCGTTTAGGGATCAGTTAACAATTCATGTGTGGCAGTAAACTTTTTTAATTCATTGCACTAATCAGTACTTAGTAAGTCTTTGTTAGAGTTGGATCCCAATTTTAAATTATAAAGTCAATTTAAATTGAATCGATAGTACAACTATAAATATTTAAGAGAAAAGAAAGGGTGATGGAAGACATGTGGAGTACATCCCGGATTTCACGGGATGGTCACGTGATTCTATATTGTTTGCCCACCACACCTTCCGCCACCCAAATCACGTGGACAACTCATAATGTGATCAGATGCTTTGGTACTTTCAATTTCATATTTTCACTTTTTCTTTTATCTACTCACTATTATGGGTCTGTTTGGCTGCAACTTATTAAGTTAACTTATAGCTTAAAATGAGTAAGTGCTTTATAAGTGATAAGTAGAGCTGAACTTTATAAGTCCTAGAGTGTTTGGTAAATCAGAACTTATAAGCAGTAGAGTGTTTGGGTAAATCATAACTTATAAGTTAACTTTTTTTTATTATTTTTAAAATATTTATTTTTTAATATATATAAATGGATATCAATGGATAGATCTCGATGAGTAGAGAAATTTGATATATACATATCAATTTTTTAATGAACGGATCAAAAGATATATGGTTTTGAAGATTTGAAGGATATTATATATTGCGTGTATCGAGAATAAGTTATAAGTTATAAGTTGAATGTTAAGGATTTTTAACATTCAACTTATCCATTTTAAGTAGCCATAAGTTGGTTTCACTTATTTTGTCAAACACCCCCCATAAGCAATTTTGAGTTTATAAACCATAAGCTGCAACATTAAGTTGCAGCCAAACAGGCACTATAACATGTCAACATATGTTGTTCTACACTTCTAGTTTACGATCATACCAGATAACATTTGAGCTTTAAATTTGTAATTGGAGTTAATACTCGTGCATAGCTAGAAAATTAAGTTAATAAAGTTAATTTTTTTTTAAAAAAATTGATAATTACAAATTTCGTGTTTAAAATTTATTTCAACAGAGTCAAAATATTAATATGATGTCTCCTATCAGGTTTGAGATGATTTTATCACATTTGCATTTATATGTATAGCTAATGATAGAGAGTTCCCCAGATTATATCTTCAACACTGTAAACTCATAAATGATATATCGCCTCCATCTGCATTAAGATTTGAAAAGTTTAATAATAAATAATTGATGAGCCTAATGACTACACCGAATTGATAACGAAATAAAGAAAAAGTAATGTATCGGTTTTCTATATGAATTTCAGAGATCCATAATATGCTTATATAGAATATATTATCAAGCTGATGTGAAGATATGTCTTATTTTATTAATAAATTAAAAGTACTTAAAAGTAGTGTTCTAAAAGTCGGCGATTAATCGCCGATTAATCGCTAGACGGTGGGCCACCGAACTGATTAAGCGAAAATCGGTTAATTAATCGTTTTATCATAAAAACGGTCAAAAATCGGTTGAATCGATAAAAAAATCGGGCTAATTATTAAAAAATAATAATAATAAGTTGAAATAATAAAAAATTTAAAAGGTAGAAACTTGATTAAACAATAGGAAAAAACTTTATTTTTGTACATATAATTATAATTTTAGATGCCTAAATCGTAAATTCTCTTAAATTTATCTCTAATTGAAAAATTAAACCTTCAAAATTTTATTATTACAATTATATAACAATTTTAACATATTTGCATAAATATATGATAATAACATATATTTAGTTGAAATAATGAAACAATTTTATAATTGTATATAAACAAATATTATTAAATTTATTCTGATTAATGATCCGATTAATCCCCGATTACCCGATTAATCCCTGGATGGTGCCCTCACTGATTAATTCTGATTCCCGCTTTTTACAACACTGCTTAAAAGGATAATGTATTCACGTACAATGTTTAAAAGTTACTTATGAATTAAAAAAATTTAAAATTTTATTTTATTAATTCGAATTTATATGCTAATATTATTTTAAAACGGCCTGGAAAACAGTTTACTTGACCCCACGTGTAGTTTGTGTAAGATGGGTTTAAATTATTTTTATATCGGTTAATTGAATTTTTAATACTTCGTCAACATATTTTGTATTAAAATTAACTTCTTTTAATTTTTTATTTTTTATTTTGTTTAAATTCAAAATAATTATACTTACGAAGATGATGTGTTCGTTTAAGTATGACTTTAAAAATTATATGTGAATTAAAATAATTCAAAATTTTAAATTTAATTAAATCTACATAGTATATTATTTTAAATCGACGTAAAAGACGGCTTAGCTACTAATCAAACAAGACAGATTTAAAATAGTTATATATTGATAAATTGAGGTAGATATTGTATTAAAATAAATTTTCCACTTTTAAAATTATAACATTTATTTAAAGCATACAATAATGTAACTATTGATCTATATAATTAATGTAATATGCATGTAAATCAATGAATAACAAATAGTTATTAAAATTATGTATTATAAATTTTATACTTGAAATTGAATTATTAATATTGTATTGAATGTAAAATATCAATCAAATTGTTCGATTAATAAATATTTATGAAACTTTAATTATAAATACGATAATATAATTGTGAATAATTTTAAATAAAAAGTGATTTATTAACAAATAAATTTTTGTGACTAAAACAAACATGTAATACATTGATATTTTAAATCAAGTAATTAGTAGATTTAATTTAGAATTGTCAACTAATCATGATTATTAAAATATGATGAGAATGATAGATAAGAAAAAAA
This sequence comes from Heracleum sosnowskyi, assembly GCA_030848705.1. Lineage (NCBI taxonomy): Eukaryota > Viridiplantae > Streptophyta > Magnoliopsida > Apiales > Apiaceae > Heracleum > Heracleum sosnowskyi. Next base: position 139,144,159 of record CM061235.1, on the reverse strand, counting down.
ATATGTAATATGTTTGGTCTAAAATTTAGGAGTGGTTTTTGATTGATTTTAAAATAATTAATATTTTCTGTTTGGTGAAGCATATAACATCTAGACTCAAGAATTATAATAAAGGATTACAATAATTTTATACACAAAAAATCCACAAAATAAAATCAACCGTTTCAAGTATATATTATTTAAGTAATATTTTCTTTAATTTTTTTAACATAATCCATTAACATCAAATTTTTTAATTATAATAAATAATATATTGTATAATTAGCCTCACATCTATGTAATAATCAGAAATTACGATCTTTAACAATTAAATAAAAAAAAACATGAATTATAGATTAAAGTTGTAAAAGTTATACATTTACTCAAAATATTTCCTCATTAAGTGTTAGATCATGTGGTGGTATTAGAAATTCATCTATAAATAGATTATTATTTATTGAACACATAGTTCAACAAATTATGGTGATCTCGAAGTATTTAAATATAATATAATATTATATTATAATTAAAAATCAAATAATTTTAATTAATAACCAAATTCTCGAAATAGAAAAATATAATAGTGAATGTATTTAAAGTTTTTTAATATAATCAATTAACATAGGATTTTTTTTTTGACTTTACAGTTAATAATATATAACTACCCTCACATCTCTATGTAAAAATCTTAACAATTAAACAATCTAAAGTAAAAATTATTGATTAAAGTCGTAAAAATTATACATATACTCGTAGTGTTAACTCATTGTGTTGGGTCACGTGGTGATATTAGAAGTTTATCTGTAAAATAGACGATTTTATATTATAGATAATACAATTAATGATCAAAATCTCAAAATATATAATTATCATAAATAATTTAAATTCTAATAAAAAATAAATAATATTTATTGATAATCAAATTCTTGAAATATATATAAATATCATAGTCAATAGATTTAAATTCTAATGAAAAATAATATATTTTTTGAATTTTGATTGATTATTGCGCTGGATGGATAGTTTAACTAGCTTTAGTTAATAAAATTATATGAGTAACGTTTTAATGAATTTAATTTCTAATTAAAACCAAAATAATTATTGAATGTTGATTGATTAATCAAGTTGTATGAATAGTGTAACCACCAATGATTAATAAAATTATATGAGAAAAGTTTTATTGGATTTAAATTCTAATTAAAAATAAATTTTGAATTTTGATCGGTTAATTTTGTTACGTGGATTGTCTAACTACAATTGGTTGATAAAATTTTATAAGAATTTTTTCTCTCTCTTATGATTGGTCTAAATTTTAGTATTAACATCTCACTGGTTAACCGGTTAATAAAATTATATGAGGAAAATTTTAATAAATTTAAATTCTAGTTTAAAATTATAGGAGGAAAGTTTTTAGACTATTGTGATTTGTCTAAAATTTAGAATTGACCAACCCTTGGTTAATAAAATTAAATGAGAAAAGTTTTAATGAATTTAAATTATAATTAAAAAAAAATAATTTTTGAATTTTGATTGGTTAATCGCGTTGTATTGATAGTTTAACCACTTTTGATTAATAAAATTATATGAGGAAAGTTTTTAGGTTCTTGTGATTGGTCTAAAATTTAGGATTGACATATGATTGGTCCTAAAATAATTCAATTTTTTCTGATTGGTTAACTGATATGTGGTAGACTCATGTATTATAATAAACTAAATTTTTTACTATTAATGAGATAAAATCTAATTTACTTTTTTTTATGAATAAGAGAGGTAAGTAATTAGCAAAATAAAATATAAAATAAAAAGAGGTAATTATTATTAAATCGAAGTATTGATTTAATTTTCATAATTTTTTAATTTAATGAACTTGTAAATTGTAATCACATACCCTAACTGTAATAATGTTTATATCTTTATAAAAAGTTATTCAAGGTAAATTATTCACGAGTGTCTTTAAAAAATTCAAGTAAATTGAACTATATTTATTATTTTCATGTCAACCTGTGAAGATAGTTTGGACAAATTACAAAATCATGAAGACAGGCAAAATGAAGAAAATAATTTAAACATTGCTTTACGAAATCTTAGTAGTGTACATTTGGAACAGATTGTTTCGTTTGGAAGCATGAATTTTGAAAGGATAACCTGCAACACAAATCTAATTATTTCACGTGACACGGTTGGTACTAATTCATTTTGGTAATAAAAGGTTACTTGTACGATGTGTGGGTCTTAAGTTTCTTCTGAATTAAATCCAATTACCACAAAATTAAAATTATCAACGAATAATAACACCAGATGCGCACGTGAGTGATGGAGGTTGAGAAGTCCTGCTATCAGCCTCTCACGTGCTCCCATCCCCTGCCGTTCATCTGCCACTCTTGCCTGCCGTCTCGCGTGCGGTGGGGACCGCTCACGTCCGTCAAAACGGAACGGAACCAACTTAACGGACGTTAATTATGTCTAACGGCTTTCCGTACTAAGATTGAGAGTAGTGGTTATGGTTAGTTGAAGTAGGTTTTCGGTGGAATCACGAAAATACCCCTCGCATTATGAATTTTTTTTTCTGTTACATATCTAAAAAATCGTACGATTTTGCGGAAATTACAGATAAATTATTGATTTATTCTAAAAACATATTTAATCGATTTGGTTTTTAAAATTCAATCGATTGTTATGAATTACTTTTAAATATATATTTCATTATATTAAAATATTATTAATGTAGTAATGCTTTTCCAATTTTTCTTCCTGATAAATTTTTAACTAATTAATACCACAATTAATTTATTCGGATTTCAACAACCACTTACATGTAGCGATTTTAAATGGGACTAAATAGTCCGAACACTAATCAAATATTTTAAATAAACTTGACAATATGTAGCGATTTAATGAAAGAAAATCGACGAAAAAACCGTTAAAAACAACCAAGTGAATACAATTTGAGGAGTTACATATAATTATATTTCGAAGTTTATCGTCTTGATTACATGATATACTCTATGTTTTAAGACATTTTTGTGGTTCACATTTGAATTATGAAAAAATAAAAAATAAAAAATAAAAATAATAATAATATGATGTTGCAGAAAACGACATGTGGGTGAGAATCCCAAGCAAAAGTTTGATAGCATATCATATGAAAAAAAAACATGGGCATGGGGAGGATAAATACAACAGGGGCCAAGAATAAGATTGGGGAGGCACGAGCATGCAGAGACTGAGCTAGGCGGTGCGTCGCTCTCTTTCTTTCTCGTGACGGTGTCACGTGGTTACGATATACACAACAAATATTGTGGGTCCGATATTCTCTCTTTTCTTTTTCGATTTCTTTTTATTTTTATTTTATAAAATAGTATAAATTACCCGTCAAATGCAACTATGCAAGGCTAGTGAGGGGCATGTGCGCTTCTTTGTGATGTGACATGTCTTTGTGGCTACTCATCCTTTCATTTTGAATTTCTGTCAAAAATATCTTTTCATTTTGAATTTTTGTAGAATTATTATTTTATTTTTTAAGGTGCTTTACTGACCTGTAAAATAGTTGCATAATATCTTTTTTACAATTTTTTTTTTATTTCAGAGCGGTTATTTTACTAATTTTATTTCTATGAATATTACTTTGTGTAAAAATTTAATACAAAATATTTAATTTTAAGATAAGTCGAACCAATCCAATTCTAGATATGTATTTTTGCATGTATTACGACGTATTAAAATTTGTTTTCAGGAATTGGAATGTTCATTGATTTCATTTGAATTATGACTCAAAGAAGTTGGGCCAGCCCAGGTAAGCCCGTGGCTAGTAAACCTGTTGGTAACTGAATCTATTCATGCATATATGATATGTCGCTTGGTCCATGTAAATGTATTTCAGAATTGCTTTGCTCCAACCTCCAAAATTGAATTGTTCTTGTTGGATCACAGAAGGAAAAATTCACGGGCTTAAGTCTGAAATAGGATCGATTAATGTGGGCCGAGTGTGTGCCCATCATTTGAAACCCATATACAGTTTCACAGCATATTGCTGTAACCTATATACACGTTACAGCACCAACCTGGTTTTCAGCTTCTGCACTCTTTACATTCTCATCCCCACCGCTTGAATTTTGAGATAATTCTAGAATATATCTTTATTAAATATCTTCTTCAATCCAACAACTTTTTTACGCTTTCTTGACTGCTCTTTTCAATATTTTACATTTTCAAAGTACAGAAAAGTGTTTCCAAAAGTAGTAAAATCATTATAGTGCTTGTTTGGTTGCTAGTAGGAAATAAGTTATAGTAGGTATTTGCATTTCTCTTATATTCAAAATTCTTGGAAAGTGTAGTAAATATGTTTGGTTGACATTTTACACTTTCGGGTAATTTACTTTCCTTATTTTATTAGTTTAATTATTACTTTCATATAACATATAAAATTACATAAAGTATGTATTTATCAAATTCACATTATTTTTTTATCAGGTCTTAATATACATATTCTAGACATTAAAATAAAATTTTAAAAAGAAATTTTTTGATTAAAAATACTCAGAATAGTCGGAACTAAAATTTTAAACACCTACATTTTATTTTGTAACTTAAAATATGGAATGTTAAAAATTAAAATCTTGTCAAATAAAAGGGGGGTCTGGGCTTATAAATAACAAAAAAAATATTATTGAGTAATGTTATCTTCACGTATCTTATACTTTACTACAAAACAATAAAATAAAATTTTCTTTTCTAAAATGGTTAAAAAAAATATTTTAAAAAATGTTAGAAACTAGAAGAAAAGAAAGTGTATATTTAAATAATAAATTTTAATAAGAATATAAATGAACTAAAAATAAAGCTAAGCACTAATTTTATTTTTAATAAAATGTTATTAAATATATTATATATTATATCTTATTTAGATTTTATTTCTAATTTTATGGTTTATTTTGTCTTGTTCATAAGTGTGAATAATGGTAGGGGTGGGTAAACAACTTCTTACTTCTACTTCCCGGTAACTTATAATACCTGTGTTTTTGTCTAATCAAACAACTATTTTAAATATCCCTTACCAGATATTTCAAATATCCATATAAATAACTGTCAACCAAACGACCTCGTAACATAATAATTTATTAGATTTACCACTTCTCTCTACACTACTCATTTTCTACTTCCATATTAATTATTATAATCATTTTACTTGTTTTTCTTATTTTTTTCCGCTCATTTACATATTTTCTTGAATTCAATGTCAAGCGTAAATGTAAAAAAATTGTGTGAGACGACAAACTAATATTAAGTACCGGCCTAGCGGGGATTCAAAAACAATATAATATCATTTTTAGCTAAAAAGTATGATTTCCAAAATTAAGTTTTATAAAAACTATTTATTCCGACCATAGTTTATATTTACTTAAAAATCACATTATTTCTCATAAAAACAACTTCACTCGCATAGATTCTTATATTTTCACCGATAAAACCAGATTTTCACACCTCACTTAGGGGTGTCAAAATTTAACACGACACAAAACCCGACACGAATCCGACATGAAAAAGTACGAATTTGGATTAAGTATTTTGAGTTTCGGGTCGGGTTGGGTAAAAATTTACCCGAAATATTCGGGTCAGTTTCGGGTTGACCCAAAATACCCGAACCCGACTCGAAAATTTAATATATATAATAAATTATTTAAAATATATGAATTTGTATTACATAATTATAGACATATGTGATATATCTTCATAATATTTAAATGATTTTAATTCATATATCATATATTTTAATATTATATAATTACAAAATTTTTAATTATAATTTTTTAATATTTTATAAATAAAATTTAATTTTTTTATAGATAAATAATTATTTTTAATTATTTTCGGGTTAAACGAGTCATTTTCGGGTTGATCGGTGTTGTTAGGAGAATTTCGTACAACAGTGTGTTGGAGGTTTTATGAAAAGTGGTGGCTGGACCTGTATGATGACTCCTCAGAAATTGAATAGAGAATGGGTTTTTCTCTTGCTCTTGCCGAGTGTCAATTGTGTATCATACAAGGTGCATACGTACCCCTTTATATAGGGATCAAGCCTCACGTAGTTCTTGGAGAACAAGTCATTGAATAAGCCCATTCAGTCCAAGCCCATAAAATAGTCAGGATTTATGTTCCCATAAATAGTTCAAGGATTATCAATCCACTTCATATTCCCATAAATAGTCCCAAGGATTATCAATCCACTTCATATTCCCATAAATAGTCCCAAGGATTATCAATCCTCTTCATGTTCCCATAAATAATCTGGTCTTCACACGTTTCCTACAATCTTGCGGCATCTCCGCATTTCTTTCCATGATTGCAGGTCTATCCCGTGTCAACCAAGAAACATTCCATAAATGGGAATTTCCATATATTGGGCTTCACCCACGATGCGAGCTGGCCAGGCTCGCATTGCATAAAACATATGAAAATTACCCTTTCAAAGTTCAAGTGGTGCGAGCTCACCTATGTTCAAATATTCTTATTTCTGACAAGTACCACGAGCCCATTACTTCATAATGGTGAGAGCCCATAAGCTTATGGTATAAATAACGAAGCGAGCTCATCAAAATGAACTCATAAGGAAGAGAGCCCAAAACTCTTTTTAACGAAGTGAGCCCACCATACTTGGAAGGATTTTGGGCTCAACATAACTTCACGATGCGAGCCCTAATTCCAGTCCACACCAATCTTCCCAAATCATAGCCCAATCCCTAGGCCCAAATCACTTAGGGACCTGTCCAGGGCCCATTACCGAAAATCCAGTATAACAACTACCCCCAAAATTTCTTAGTAATCTTAAATAAGGAATTTTTCATTTGCTTCAAATAACACGATGCGAGCTCAATTCCCAGTTCGCATACAGCTCGCATAGCATCCAATTTGCTTACTACTTGTCAGACGCGTGTTCATCCAACCGTTTTGACAGCTGTTCATAAAAAGACGTGTCGTCCATTCAAATTTGGACATGTGTCTCTTATATTCTCTCTCCTATCCTCTATAAATACCTCAGAATTTCATTTCATAAACTCATTCTATCAAAAACAGTAAGGAAACTCTGCCCAATTTTGCTCAAGGATCAAACACGGCGAGAATTATCATAACTTCCCGGCGTTCGTCCGCATCCTCCTCGAATTCTTCAAGTTCATCCACCAGTTCTTCACAAAGTAAGCATTTTAATCTTTAGGATTACTTTCCTTTATGTTTTTTATGTTTGTATAATATATGTTTGTTCGAACTTATAGAGTTGCGAACTGAGTTCCTTCATCGAAGCGAACTCATACCACGGTTCGAGCTGAACCTGGTACCACACGAAAACGAGGCCTCTGTTCGCATCGAACAGCAGTCCCAATTGTCCACGCGAGGCGAGAACACTTAGGATTTTTTAATACTTTCTTTCTTCTTATTTTTAGGGGCACACACTAATTCCCACCATCTTTTTCAGATGTCGAGTGCGACCCCTTCTCCATCTGCCGGTTCGCTCAATAACACCCCGAGCCCGGCTCGTTCTTCTGCCACTCCATCTCCCTTGAATCAGTATCCTCCCGAGCTCAGGGGTTCCAAGGAGTTCCAGCGCGAATTGACATCTATCTCGGGTCGCCTAAGTCAACCCATCTCTCCCAATTCAGCCATCACTCCTGAAGGGGCTGCCAACATCGCACGGGTAGAAAGTGCGATGCGAGCTAGTGGCTCCAGTTCGTTGGGACTTCAGCTCGATCCCAACTCAACGCCAGAAGATTATAATAGGGAGAAAAATCTTTACTCATGGAGAAACAAGAAGACAGGACCAAGTGTCCCCAGTTCGTTTGATCTTGATGATCTTTTCAGTCGTCCATTACCACCTATGAGTGAAGAGGAGGCTAATGCTCGCATCAATCAATTGCTTCAAGAAAGAAAGGCAAAGCTTCGCCTCGGCCAAGATTCTGCTCATGTTCCTATTGAGATTTCAGAGTCGTCCACAGATAACTCTCTAGGGAGCGCATTTTATGCCAAACGTAAGGGCAAAGCTGTGGCTCGCATCGTATCTCCTCAAGATGAGTTTGACCAAGATGACGAAGATGAGGATACCAGTTCACACTGGTCCTTTTACAGCCCTGCTAGCGAAGAAATAGCAGATGTATCAAAAGATGTTGATTTTTGTAATTACGCCTACGTCCCCGAACCGTCTCCTGTTCCATACGAACATGTCAAACAGCCCGAGCTCGAAGGGGTGGTCTTTCTTAAGAAGCGAATAATTCCTGATGGCGATGAGAGCTCGTCTGCTTTCCATGAGGATGGTAAGATTTTAGCTTGCCGGGACATGTCTACCTCGATGACTGAGGACTCTCTACGTGACCTCGTGGAGCAGTTTAGGCCAGAGGGTCGTATTATCCTGCCCGCACCGCATATGAGGTGTTATCATTTTAATCATCCATAAAATGGAGGACGGGCACCTCGCATGGTCCTTTCATCTTTCTTGTTGAAGCTGGGCGTTTCTGCACCCCTCCATCCTTTCATTCAAGAGGTCTTGGAGTATTATGGGCTCGCACCGTTACAGATTAACCCTAACGGGTACAGGTCTGCCATTGCTTTGTATATTCTTTACAAAAAACAAGGCTACCCAACTCTCACCGCTAGGCAATTTGGATATTTCTTGAATTTAAAACATTCAGCCGAGTTCGGCTATTTCTACCTCTCTGTATGACCTTACTATAATAAGAAAAAATTAATCTACGGGGGCCCAAGCAACTCAGGAAAATGGAAGGACCCCTTCTTCTATGTTCATGAAGTTCCCCGAGTTCAAACTCATTTTTACTACGATCCTGGTGAGTATTTATTTTGAGCTCGCATCGTTTCTTTGTTACCTCACATCGCTCTTTGAGCTCGCATCGTTCTTACAGTTTATTTTCTATTTATTCAGAACCCCCCGTGAGGACACCTTTACAGGGACAAGAGAAAGTTAACGCTGATAACCTTCTAAAGATTCCCGTCTCAGAACGAAACATTAAAAAGTTAATTTCAACTGCTAACCTTGTCGAGTACGGTTTCTTGAAAGAAGGGACTAGGTTGACCCCTAGCAAAAAATCTAAAAGAAAAAGAAAAGGTAGGCTTCATTCGATGCGAGCCCTCAGCTCGCATCATTACTTTACTCTGGCATCTTTATTCATTGTATATTTACTAACTCTTTTGTCCTCGTTTTATTTTCAGAAATGGCAATTTCTCCTCCTCCCTTTCTGGACGAGCAAGAGGTCCAGGCTCGCACCGTCCCTTCTGCCAGCCAGACCGGCTCGCAAGCAGGAGGCTCGAACAAAGATAAATCCAAAGAGATCCCCTCCCAGCTCAGGACCACTCTTACTGAATATTTGGCCACTGGAGGGGCCTCTCCGCTTAAAAGAAAGAACAAGCATGCCAGGGACTCTGTTCCTGAGCTCGATGTTGTGAAGCGGGCTCGCAAAGATCTCCCCCCAAATCCTCAAGGAAACGTCGTGGCGAGTACTCTAGTTCGTCTTGGAGCCCCACACATTTCTGAGAGTGATCTAAGGGCATGGAGCTCGAGCTCGTTTGAGGCAAACAATGATGCCCTCACCAAGGCTACAGCCGAGGTGTTTATAAGGCAAATCAACAGACATAGGGAGCTTCGCTCTATGGGTCAAGCTTCTGCTCGCCTTCACAAAGATAACAGGATTTTAAAGGGTAAGCTAGACGAAGCGAGGAGGGAAAATGTGGCCTTGGTCGAGGAGTCCAAGCAAAGCATTCTTGATGCGACCACAAGTCTTGAGAAGGACCTCCGTGAGTCCAAAGCACTTGTGGAAAAAAATGAAGAATGAGCATTCAAATGCCCTAACTGATGCTACTTCTGAGATCGATTCTCTGAAAACCCAAGTTGCCGAGGCCGAAGCTAAGATGGCTGCCCAAAATGCTGAATTCGAGGCCAAGCTCTCAATGTTAGAAGCGAGCCGGGCTGATGAGGTCAAGGACACACATGCCCTAGGATCCAAGAACTTCATGAAGGGCTTCATGTCGAAGGTCCCTGAGTTCGATTGGAGTCCTTTGGGTGCAGCCACTGTCAATTATGCTGAAAAGCTTCGAAAAGAGATGGAGGAGGAGGCTGCAGAGAGGGCTCGCATCGTGGCTGAGGCTCAGCCCGAACTGGAATCTCAGCCCATTCAAGAAACTAACGAGGATACTCCTCAAGCTTAGTTTTTTTTTTTAATTATCTTTCTTTGGGGATGCGGGCACCCCGTTTGCCTCGCCATTTGTAAAAATTTGATGATCTTGGTCCCATAACACTTAACATTTTATCAAGTATTTTGTATTCGTTCCTGATTTTGCATATTTTCATGTATGTCTTTGCTTTTCTTTATATTATAATTACAACTCCCACCAGGTTTACTTCGCACGGAACTACTTTGCCTGTTCACGCGAGGTTCCTCTTCGCACCGTATTTAGTTCCACTTCGCACAAAGGTCCACCTCGCACAGGGGTTCACCTCGCACAGGGGTTCACCTCACACAGAGTTCCACCTCGCACAGAGGTTCTCCTTGCACAGAGTTTCACCTCGCATAGAGGTTCTAGATAAGTTTTTTATTTTCCCAACTTTCTTGAGCTCGTTTCTAGAGAGGGCTCGCTTCGCAAGAGCTTTTTTTGATGGGCCGAGGCCCAATCCAATATTCTTCTGAAAGCATAAATGATAAAAAAAGAAAGTAAAATTTACTTAATGAACACAGTCAACTTTACTTTTATTTAGATAATAAAATTTCCATCTTCTTAAATAATAACAGACATAGACTTATTACATTGTATGTCAAGGGAAGGTGCCTATATGACACTACCCCCCGAGACTTAGGATAAATATCAATGCATGCTAAGTCTTAAATAGATAGAAACTACTGATAATATCTCCTCAAGTGCTCAGCATTCCAAGCCCTTGGTATGAGCTTTCCTCGTATGTCATTGAGATGATAAGTTCCCTCCCATAGAACTGATTTGATCTGATATGGGCCTTCCCAATTTGCACCAAACACTCCATGATTAACTACCTTGGTGTTAGGCATGACTCGACGGAGAACCAAGTCCCCTACCCGGAAAGGTCGGGCTCTTACCTTGCGGTTATAATGCCTGGCAGTTCTCTGGTGATATGCTAGCAGCCTTGCTTGGGAATCAACCCGTGTTTCTTCAATCATGTCTAAGTAAAGACGATGATTCTTCTCACTATTCTCTGGGTCATAATGAGCTCTCCTAAAAGATCCATCTCCCACTTCCACCGGGACCATAGCCTCACATCCATACACCAAGGAGAATGGGGTCTCACCCGTTGTGGTTCGGGGAGTGGTGTTATAAGACCATAAGACTTGTGGAAGCTCTTCTGGACAATTTCCTTTAGCATCCTCTAGCTTTGCCTTCAACGTGTGCTTCAAAATTTTGTTGATTGCCTCAGTCTGACCATTCGTCTGTGGATGGCTCACTGCACTGAAACTCTTCAAAATCCCTAACCGATCACAAAATTCTCTCATCTCCTTACTGTCAAACTGTTTACCATTATCTGAGATCAACTTGTAGGGTACTCCAAATCGACAAACAATAGCCCGATACACAAAATCAATGAGCTTCTTTGCGGTTATTGTGGCTAAGGGCTCGGCCTCTGCCCACTTAGTGAAATAATCCACCGCAACCACAACATACTTCACACTTCCTTTAGACTTAGGCAGTTCTCCAATCAAATCTATCCCCCACATGGCAAAGGGCCAAGGACTCATGAGTGAAGTTAAAGGTGCCACCGGGCTGTTATGAAAATTTGCATACCTTTGGCACTTGTCACAAGCTCTAGCAAACTCGAAAGCATCTTTCTTGAGAGACGGCCAATAGTATCCTTGACGAAGTATCTTTTGTGCCAATGAGCTACCCCCCGAGTGATTACCACAGATACCTTCATGAACTTCCCTTAGTATATAGTTGCACTCGTCTCCATCAACACACTTGAGTAGGGGCACATTGAAGCCTCTCCTATATAAGTCTCCATCATATATTGCATACCTTGCAGCCATATATCGCATCCGCCGCGCTTCATTCTTGTCATCGGGTAACACACCACCTTTGATATAAGCTAAGAGTGGAGACATCCATGTAGCCTGTTCTGCCACAACCATGAGCTCTGCTTCTGGCACGCTAGGCCTCCTCTGTATTTCCAAGGGTGTTGACCCTAACAGAGTGGTCTCACGACGTGACCCGAACTTAGCAAGCTCGTCCGCCGTCTCATTCTGGCCCCGAGGGATGAGCTCGAGGCTGACTTCATTAAATAACTTGATTAACCTTTCTGCACAACACAAATACAACTCCGTTCTAGGCCCTCGTGCCTGATACCCCCCATTTATCTGATATACTACAATCATGGAGTCACTAAAAGCGTTAAGGTTTTCCACCTTTAGCTCTAATGCCAACTTGAATCCGTTGATCAAGGCCTCATACTCAGCGTCATTGTTTGTTGCATGAAAAGTGAAGTGAACAGCCCTCTTCACCCTACATCCTTCTGGGCTCACTAACTCGAATCCTGCTCCGGCTCCATCTCCATTAGATGCCCCATCAACATATAAGCTCCACCAAGGGGCACTATTCTGATTTTCTTCTATTGGCACCTCTGGATAAATTTGCAAGGCCCTAGAGTCCTCTTCTACTCGAGGTGGGAATTCCAACACAAAATCTGCCAGAGCTTGTCCTTTAATCGCGACCCGAGGCTTATACTCCACATCAAACTGCCCTAGCTCGACCGCCCATTTCAACATTCTTCCTGAGGTTTCTGGTTTGTGTAACACTTGCCTAAGAGGATAGGTAGTTCTCACCTCGATCTTATGAGCTTGGAAGTAGGGACGAAGCTTCCTTGAGGCAAGGATTAGAGCATACACCAGTTTTTCCATGTTCAAGTACCGAGTCTCTACACCGACTAGCCTTTTGCTCATATAGTATATAGGGAGCTGAGTATCGCCTTCCTCTCGAACTAGCACCGCACTCACCGCATACTCAGACACAGCCAAGTAAAGCACCAGTACCTCTCCTTGTTGTGGGTTAGACAATAAGGGTGGTGTGCTTAGATGCTTCTTGATATTCTGAAAGGCCTCTTCACATTCCTCTGTCCATTGAAAATTCTTGCCCACCTTTTTAATAGCTTTAAAGAACTCATGGCACTTGTCAGAAGATTTGGAGACAAATCTGTTCAATGCCGCTATCCTCCCTGTGAGACTCTGCATATCTTTCACCTTTCGAGGTGACTTCATCTCCAATAGAGCCTTGATCTTGGCCGGGTTAGCCTCAATTCCCCGGTGGTTGACAATAAATCCTAGAAACTTTCCCGACTCCACCCCAAACACACATTTCTGGGGATTGAGCTTCATTCTGTAGATACGCAAGATAATGAACATTTCTGCCAAGTACCGGATGTGATCCTTGGCCTCCTTTGATTTAACAAGCATGTCATCAACATACACCTCCATTGTCTTCCCGATGTGATCTTTAAACATCTTGTTCACCAATCTTTGATAAGTTGCTCCCGCATTCACTAGCCCGAAAGGCATCCCAATATAACAGTATAGGCCTCGATCAGTGATGAACGAAGTGTGTTCTTGATCTGGCCCATACATAGGAATTTGATTATAGCCTGAGTAGGCATCCATGAAGCTTAACAATGCATGTCCTGCCGTAGCATCCACGAGCTGATCGATACGAGGAAGAGGGAAACTATCTTTTGGACAAGCTTTGTTTAAGTTGGTGAAGTCCACACAAGTTCTCCATTTTCCATTTGGCTTCTTCACCAAAACAGGATTAGCCAACCAAGTCGGGTAGAATGACTCCTTGATGAGCCCGACTTCCATTAACCTGTCCACCTCTTCTCTAAGGGCCTCCGCCCTCTCTCCACTAACAGGTCTCCTCTTCTGCCTTATTCCCTTCTTGCTAGGATCCAAGTTCAGCCTATGGCACATCACTTCTGGGTCAATCCCTATCATGTCGGCGTGAGACCATGCAAACACATCCAAGTTCTCCTTAAGGAATGAGACGAGACTATTCCTTATGTTGGGGCCGAGATTTGCTCCAATTCTCAAAACTTTAGCCGAGTCATTTGGATCCACCAAGATAGGAATGATATCCTCGGATGTTCCAGCTCCGTCTGGTAGGGGAGGCATTCTTGGGTCCAAATCTTCATCGAAACTTATATCCCTGCTAGGCTCTCCTATCTCAGTGATGCTAGGATGACCCTCATTGGTGATGGATTCCTTTGGTTCTTCCTGTGGCAGGTTCCCTTCTGTTGTGATAGTGACTTCTCGGGAGACCCCGGTTGGTAGGTTTATCAAGATTGACGTTTCCTTCTTCACCCATTTGCCTTTATTCATCCTAGCGGCCATCTGTTCTGGGCTCTCCTCATCATCACTAGCCTCCTCTACTATACCTTCCTGCAATGCCATTATAGGTTGAGAGGGTTCCATCATTAGGGCCCCGGGCCGAGGCTCCACCTCAATTCCCAAACTTTCAAAGTAGTCTTCCGGGAGCTCCTCTATAGATATCATGTTACAAACATCTGGCATGAGAGTGTCCACACGCTTCCTTTTCTTCTCTTCTCCATCTTCCACGGGCTCTTGTTCTCTAAGGTCTGCCACCTCTCGTAGAACATCTAACTTTTCTGCCCCCTTTATTGCTTGGTTGTAGCATACCCTTGAGTCATATTGACAACCTTTCACCCGTCCGACGCCTGTGGGAGTTGGAAATTTCATAGTTAGGTGATAGATAGAGGTGACTACCTTCATCTCCTTAAGGATTGGCCTCCCAATGATGGCATTATAAGCACACGGCTGGTCCACCACAGTAAAAGTAACAATTTGTGTGGCCACATGGGGGTTATCTCCTAAACTGACCGGGAGCTGGATTGTGCCTCGAATCCCTATAGAAGCCCCTGTGAACCCGTAGAGTTGATTTCCGCTTGAGATTAGTTCTCTGTCTAAGAATCCAAGTCTTTTGTATGTGTCGTAAGTTAAAACATTTACTGCGCTTCCATTGTCCACCAATACCCGATGTACGTTGGTAGACCCGATTTTCATTCTCACAACAAGAGCATCGACATGAGGGTGGTGCACCCATTTAGCATCTTCTTCACTAAACATGATGTCATCCCTCTCTTTTGTGAACAGGTGGGGAGGCCTTTGTTCAAGACGATGAACGTTGGTTAAAGGATGGTCCTTTGCCTCTCGGGCATATCTCTCCATGGCTTTCTTACTATCTCCTCCCACATGGGGTCCTCCAATGATGACGTGAATGCTATCAGCCCCAGCAGCCCTCTCGGTGTCATCATCCTTAGCTATCGGAGGTGGAGGGGGCACCTGACGGTACTCAGACTTATGTTTCCGTACTTCCTTCACGACCCATTCCGTTAGCTTTCCTTGTCGAATCAGACTCTCAATTTCATCCTTCAACTGTCGGCAATCAGCCGTGTGATGTCCCGTGGATTCGTGGTAAGCACAGTATTTCGAGGTGTCCCTTGTACTATATTCCGTCAGAGGGGTGGCCTTTTTGAATATACCCTTCCCAGCATAAGTGGCATATATATGATCAATGGATGCGACCAAGGGGGTATGATTCTGCCATTTGGTTGTATAAGGCCTTCCAGTCTCTTTATTTTCCTTGGTCTTGTTAAACTTCTTTGGGCTAGGGCTCCTTCTGAAAGTCTTTCTCCTTTCTTCTGGACTAGAAGATCTCCCTCTCTTCTCCATCCTTCGGCCACTGCTTCTTAGATCTCTCATAGATTTCTCTACCCTTTTGTGAGGCTCCGCCTGTTCATAAAATTCGGCCAAAGTTTCCGGTTCCCTAGCCTGTAGAGTCTTCCAGAATTTAGAGCCCTCCCTTCGCTCTCTTCACTAGAATGGTGAGAGGAAGTCCTCAATCAATGCAATGGTGATAGTACAAATGGAGCCACAGTTCAAGAGCTCTTATACTATAGAGCCCTTTCAGCATGGAATCCTTCAAGATTCAAGAAATGAGAAAGGCCAATCTTCATGCTTCAGGAATGTGGATGCAAGAGGGATATCTCCAATATCACCTGTCAAACCCAAAGGCAAGAACATTGAAAGGATATTTTATCCTCCATCAAAGCCAGACGAGTTCAAAGTCCTAGGGAAGCTGATCATTAAGTGCAAGGAAAGCAATCATCCAAGCATAAGGAATCAAAGGGCCATCATCTACAGGGACAGCAAGAAAATCTGCATTTGGGTTGGTCACCCAAATTTTGCTAAGGCCAAAGTTGAAGAATCTGAAAGGGCAGCAATGCAAGCATTGGCAGTTGCTCAAGCACTTGAAGATGAAGAAACCTTACAGGAAGAAAAAGCCAAGGATGGAGCTAAGGAAGCTGAAAAAGCAAGGAAAAGTGTAAGGCAACCAAAGGCTAGAGCTAAAAGGAATCTGGATTTTGATAAAGAGGATTCTCAGGACACTGCTCAAGCCACTTCCACAACAAGTGCACATCAAATTCTTGCTGATCAACCTCATGAAGGAAAATTGGCATGTGATCCTGCACATCCTGTCAACTTTCATGATCAGCCAATCATGCCAAAAGAGGAGCCTATTGAATTTGATGAAGCCTATTTTCCAAGGTTCCTATTTGAAAAGGATCAGCCAATAAAGTCAAAGAAAAGGGCTGTCAAGGCAAAGCCAGTATTTGTGAGAAAGCCACAACCTCAGAAACCCCCTGCAAATCCAGAGGACTGCATGTACATTGCTGACATCAGGGAAGAATCTAGCTTACATCTTGATTTAGACAACCTGGTGGAAGTAAGGGGCATTGCAGCTTCTCAAAAGTTGCCTGAAAGATTAGTTTTCATATTCAAGGGTGGTAGAGAACAAGTATGGCCTCTCTACAGAATTTTAGGAGAAGACTACCAAACACTACTCACAGTGTTTAGATGCTTCAAGAAGGACTTTGGCTTCACCAAAACAACCAAGTCTGAGGTGGTCTCCAAAATATGTCAAATAAAGGCTAGCTGGAACAAGCCTGAGGCTCTTCCCAGGATGCTTAGAGTGCCCTCAATAGGAAAGAAGATCCATCTTCAACCTTACTGGATGATGGAATTTAAGGACAAAGACAACTGCAGAAGATTCTTCAGGATGGAAGACCGGCTGGATAAGGCATCTAATCAAACTCTAAAGTTTATGAAATCCAAGCTTGGTGATCAAGATGAGGAAGAGAAGATCTTCTACAGAAGGCTACAGGTCCAGATTGAGGAAAACAACTCTAAGAGAGGGAAGAAGACTATGCCACAAAGAAGACCAAGATGAATCACGTGCTCAGTCTAGAGGAGCATTTCTGGGCATTAGTCTTTTAAGTCTTGTACTTTGTTCAAAATATTATGAAGCTTAATGCATTTTCTACTTTTGTAATTTATAATGTATCTGAGTGTTTTTGTTATCATCAAGTCTCTTGATTTATGGCTGTTATTCTATCAGTCATAAATTGGGGGAGATTGTTAGGAATATGTTGTTCTTGATGATAAACATAAAACACTTAGTAGAATTTGTGTAAAGTCATTTTGTAGCTGTCAACGAAATGGCATGCTTTGCAGCATTCCGTTGACATGAAGCTCATCAACGAAATGAGTAATGTAGCAATTGCACTGTACAATACTTCACAGTTTGATATGCATTTTGTTGTATGTATTAGATAGGTTTTCTAAGTCATGTTGACTAAGTACTAGATAGGCAAAATAGGTTGGTTAATTGTAAATATATTATGCCTTGTAATTTTGCCTAAGTGAAGACATGTCAACGGTATGAAGATCACTCTGTCAACGGTATGGAGTTTACCCATCAACGAAACGAGGGAAACACCATCAACGGAATGAAGAAGAAAGCTATCAACGAAACACATCTCCCTGCTATCAACGAATCACTATTGCTTTTTGAACAGTTGACAAAGTGATAGTGACAGTTTACTGAACAGATCTAAAGGAGATATGGAAGTGTACTTTGCATTGGAAGCCATCAAAATGGTTACTGGAAATAAGGAAACATTCCAATTTCCAATAAGGCTCTTGGGAATGATTAAAATAAGCATGAAGACAAAAGCAAAGATCTCCAAGGACCATTGGACAAAAGGAATGAAAAGCAAGCTACTGATGGTTACTACTATTGTTCTTTAGTTTAGCCAAACGTAGAATTGTAAACTTTGGTATATATAACCAAGTGTAGCAGTTACTTTAGAATATAGAGAAGAAAAACAAATAGATTGTATTAGCTATCTTTGAGAACATACTTCTCTACATTCTTGTAACTGAGCAGCTGTGTACTTTTGTATCACAGAATATTTCCGCAATAAAAATCACTTCAGTTGGATCATCAAACAATCCAACTGAAATTATTAAGTGCTTGTGGTTTTTATTTTATAAGTTCAGTTTATAATTTGTAAGTTGTTTTAAGTTTAAGAAATATCAAGAATTGTATTCAACCCCCCCCCCCTTCTACAATTCTGTTAGGTCATTTGGGATTAACAGCCGTAGCCGGGGGTGGGGCTCTCTTCTCATGTTCCATCTGCACCAGCAGGCGCCTCAAATCACCAACCCTTAGGTCTCCAATTCTCTCGTCAGACCTCTCTTCACTAGAATGGTGAGAGGAAGTCCTCTCCCTTCGCTCCCTTCTATGAGTTCGAGGTGGAGCCCTCTCTCTTCTTTCTGTTCTAGGTGGAGTCCTCTCCCTTCGCTCTGTTCTAGGTGGAGTCCTCTCCCTTCGTTCTGTTCTAGGTGGAGTCCTCTCCCTTCGTTTGGTTCTAGATGGAGTCCTCTCCGGCGCCTCCTTCCGTGCCTTAGATTTTTCCAATATAAGCCTTAGATCGTGCTCAGTTAGCTTCTTCCCAATTCGATCCAAAACACTAGTGGATCTAGCCTCGGACGAAGCTGGCTCATGCCGCGGCTCGCTCGGAGCCTGGCTGCCTCGCTCCTTTTGGCTTGGAGATATCTCATCTGTCTCAAGAGACCCGGTTTTTTTTAGCCCATCAGCTACCTCGTCAAACTCGTGTATGAGTTTCTTAGAGGTTTTATTCTGCTTGTCTCTAGTACCCTTAAGCCTTCGAGCCTTCCTCTTCGCATTCTTGATTGAGTTCTGCTCGACCTTAGCTAGCCGGGCGTTCATAGCTTTGAATTGGAGCTCGATCCCCTCGAGGTAGCCTAAGATCTTTTGGCCATCTAGTGTAACCGGTGCGACTTGTGGCATGACAGGGGTGATTTTGCTTGGTCCTCCCTCTCCGTGGGGTGGTGGATCCGTCCTTGCTCCTTGTGGTGTGGCATCCTTCTTTTGCACAATCCCCTTGTCATCGTTCTTGTTGTTCTTCGACATCCTTCTCCTTAAGATGTAGTGCTCAATGAGCCCCCTCCTTCTAGCGCCAATTGTTGTTAGGAGAATTTCGTACAACAGTGTGTTGGAGGTTTTATGGAAAGTGGTGGCTGGGCCTGTATGATGACTCCTCAGAAATTGAATAGAGAATGGGTTTTTCTCTTGCTCTTGCCGAGTGTTAATTGTGTATCATACAGGTGCCTACGTACCCCTTTATATAGGGATCAAGCTTCACGTAGTTCTTGGAGAACAAGTCATTGAATAAGCCCATTCAGTCCAAGCCCATAAAATAGTCAGGATTTATGTTCCCATAAATAGTTCAAGGATTATCAATCCACTTCATATTCCCATAAATAGTCCCAAGGATTATCAATCCACTTCATATTCCCATAAATAGTCCCAAGGATTATCAATCCTCTTCATGTTCCCATAAATAATCTGGTCTTCACACGTTTTCCTACAATCTTGCGGCATCTCCGCATTTCTTTCCATGATTGCAGGTCTATCCCGTGTCAACCAAGAAACATTCCATAAATGGGAATTTCCATATATTGGGCTTCACCCACGATGCGAGCTGGCCAGGCTCGCATCACATAAAACATATGAAAATTACCCTTTCAAAGTTCAAGTGGTGCGAGCTCACCTATGTTCAAATATTCTTATTTCTGACAAGTACCACGAGCCCATTACTTCATAATGGTGAGAGCCCATAAGCTTATGGTATAAATAACGAAGCGAGCTCATCAAAATGAACTCATAAGGAAGAGAGCCCAAAACTCTTTTTAACGAAGTGAGCCCACCATACTTGAAAGAATTTTGGGCTCAACATAACTTCACGATGCGAGCCCTAATTCCAGTCCACACCAATCTTCCCAAATCATAGCCCAATCCCTATGCCCAAATCACTTAGGGACCTGTCCAGGGCTCATTATCGAAAATCCAGTATAACAATCGGGTACTAACACTCTAACAGGTTGGGTTCGGGTTGAGAAATTTTAACCCGTTTCGGGTTCGGGTTAACTCAAAGTTAAAACCGAATATAACAAAACCGACACGAACCCGGCCCGTTACCCGAAATTGACACCAAGCTCACTACCATCTCAGCTCACAAAACTTAAAAAGGCAATATAAAAAATGATAATTTAAAGTTTCTATAAGATGAGGTGTCAAGGAGCATGTTAGTAGTACATAAAAATATACCCAAAAAAAGTACAATTGGATAAGCATCAACAACATCCTTGTCCGTTTCTGTAATTTACCATCTCTACGGCTTCATTGTTTGACCATACCACTTAATTATTAATTAATAGTATATTATTTAACATAATTTAACTGAATCTTCATCTAAATAAAATATAAAAGATATCCTGACTTGAAATTCTGTACGATTACATTTTGCAACCTTTAATTGAGTGTTTATTATATATTCGAGATTTGAATAGAATAAATATAAGATTTAAATTCTGAAGCTGTCTGTAGGATATAAATTGCGTGATCCGAGATTAGAACAAGAAACAAAAAGAAAGGGGGGGTTCAATTAATAAGAGATTCTTAGAAGATAATATACACACAGAGTGCCTGTACGTATACATAGAGAGAGAAACACACATAAAAGTAGAGAGAGAGAGAGAGAGAGAGAGAGAGAAAGAGAGGGTTTTGGATCGGAGAAGACGAAGTATCCAAGTCCGATCACTCGCCGCCGGTGAATGCCTCTGTTACTCTCTCGGTGCGCTCTCAATCTCCGGTTTTATCAACTTTATCTCTCTCTCTCTCTCTCTTTTATGTTGTTATATATACACACACACGCACATTTTGTGATTCATGTTTCATTCTTTCTAATTTGAATTAGCTAAAGAAAGTGATTTTTAGTTGATATAGTTGAAGAATAGTGATTTGCCTTGTTGTAATGCATATATGATATTGATTATGTTGATATGTGTGTGTATTGTGCGTCTGTGTTGTTTCTTGATCGAATGATCTATGTGTTGAGTGATTCAGGTTGAATTTGCGGAAGATATGCTTGTCGTATGCGAGTTTAGGTTTTCTAATCTTTGTTATGTGTAGGAGAGGGTTTCGTATTAGGTTTTTAGAAACTCTGTGTAACAAATGAGTTTTTTCGTACTTTATTAAACTCTTTCGGGTTATTATTTAGGTGTTCTTTCTTATTAATTGACTGCAATTCTGGTAATGCTTCCTAAAGTTATGTGTGACAAATGACTTTTTTTTCTGACTTCGTTAAAATCTTTCGTGTTCGTTTAGTTGATCTTTGTATTAATTTAATGCAACTCCAGCAATGCTCCTTTTTTTTTCCTACTTATGTAGTTCCCTCTCTTTTTATCGACATATTCATCTTTTAAAAACTTTAAATTGTGATTTTTTTTAATTGAAATTTCACTGGTTAAGCTTGTCTATGTTAGTCATGAAATGGCTAAATAAAGAAATTGCTCCGTTCTAAAAACATCAAATTTTTACTTTTGTGTGCTTATTAATTGTATCTTTGGTTCCATATGGCTGCCGTTTTTAGAAGTTAGAAGCTACTTTGCGCTTGCATAGCTAGTCCTGGTGATGATTATGTGGTTTAGAACATATTATTTTTTTTCTAAAAAAAATATGATACGATGGTAATCTTCTCTATTTGTCCTTTTGTTTTACTTTTCGATTGTTTATACCATGTATCTGAGATAATAAAGTTGATGTAAGGGATTTAAATGAAATTCTGTATAATATTGTCGAAGGAAGAATTTAGCATATAAATTCTAAGGGCCGACATTATATTAACACTATAATTCGGAACTGGACAACTGATGGCCCGAAACGTATCGACACGAGTTAAGAATTGTCCAGATGTTTGTTGCAGTTGAAATAATGATGTATGGACTAAAAAGTGTTCATCTTAGATTTCCTGGGAAAGTGTGGCAACAATATACTAAAGAAACAGCGAAAAGTGTGAGCTCAAAAGAAAATAAAAAAGCTTTTGTATAATAATGAGGAAATTTGTGTTAAAAACAAATTAAAATATATGATAACATTGCTTTTCGCATTGTTTTGTACACGCATTCTCCATCTAAACAAGTATTGGGTTCAAGGAGGACTGACTATATTAAGTAACTTCCTCTTCTAAGAATGCTGTTGTAACGTTACCAATAGTATAGATGATATGGTATTAAACTCTTTATCTGCTTGCTTGGTTTAAATATGCACCTGCAAATCATGATCACCGTCAGATAATTTTGCAATGTGCAATTTCAACAGAAATCCTCCGTCTTTTATGACAGCTGCTAATAATTCATTTAATGTGAGGTTCGAACATTAAAGCGTGTGGTGCTGTGGTTGAATCTTATTCCATAATTCATTTTGATCGAGGTCATCGAGCAAATAAGTTTGATGCCTGCAAGTTGATATGTATGTTGCTTGAGTTGAGTTTATTATTTGATTAGTTTTATAAACTAAAACCGCAATTTCTTGTAAAAAATTGTGGTTAAGTTTTAATATATGTCAGCTGTAGGAGGTGGTTAATTTAAATGCCTCTTTTTTCTTTTGTATAGAACGCTTCACGATTAGGTTGTTTACTTTGTAATTTTGTTTCCTGGATAGAATTCCTTCCATTTATGCAGTAGGGTTTATTATTATGATTAGTGTTATATTGTTGTGAACTTGAAATAATTGGCATTCTTATTGTTAGTTTTGCTGTTTTTGATATAGAAATCTTCAGTTTCAGATAGTATAAATACTAAAATAGCTGATGTACCGCTTTGGTATACTGCCACATATTAATGAATCGGTTAACATGCTTTGACAATTTATGACCCTCTTAGTTTTTGAAGTCTACCAAGTATTGAGGATTGTAGAGATGCCGTATCATGTTTTATCTTGATCTTTGATCTACTTCTGTACTTGTATACTCCAGTAAACAGGAAATGTGATCTTTTACAATCTTTAGTATTTGGTAAAGCAAGTAATTTCCTAGAATGTGATTTATACTGTTGGTGGAAGAATGTCAATTGTCATCTCTAATATCAATAGTTTTGTGCAAGTTGTGAAACCAAAAATATGAAATGAATAAAGAAAGATATATATGAACTTTACCGTGGTGATAACCTTCTCATTATGTAGAAGTAAACAAATACAAGTAAGAGAAAACTGAAATGGTTACTGCACATTTCATCCTTTCTTCTTAATTACCTATTGCTAGCATATGCAATGGGGTTTAAGACACATCTTTAAGCCTCATTTTCTCTTTTGTTCCTACAACTTTTGCTGGTTGAGTACCTCCATCTAATTATTTCATTCTGTGACAGTTATTGACAAAGTGAGGATTGATGGATGATTGTACGGGGTGATGTTAACCCTCCCATTGGCACTAGCAATTGAGTTTAGTGCTTTCTTGAGGGAGAAGTTAAAGATTGTAATTTCTCTAGACTTTCTCCTTCCTTCAGGATAATGTCTCCTAAGTTGAACACACCTGTTCAAACCCAGATGGCTATTCCTCTATTTAGAAGCTCCCACAGTGCTGATTATGAAGGAGATATGAGATTAGAAGGGAAACCTGCTAAGCGACGGGTGTTTGTGCAAACTGAAAGTGGCTGTGTCTTGGGAATGGAGTTAGATCGCGGGGATAATGTCCATACGGTGAAAAGGAGGCTGCAACTCTCCCTCAACGTTCCCACTGATGAGAGTTCTTTGACATTCGGTGACATGATATTGAACAATGATCTCAGTTCAATTCGCAATGACTCCCCACTTCTGCTCACCAGAAATCTCATGCACAGAAGCTCATCAACTCCTTGTCTTTCACCTACTGGGAAAGCTCTCCAGCAAAGAGACAAGAGTGGCGTTATTGAGATTCTTGGACGGTCAAAGCTCTTTGCTAGAACAAATGAATTGGTGAAAGATATCGTGAAGGCAATTAAATATGGAATTGAACCAATTCCGGTAAACAGTGGGCTAGGGGGTGCTTATTACTTTGGCAACCTCAAAGGTGAGAGCATTGCAATCGTGAAACCAACAGATGAGGAACCTTTTGCACCAAACAACCCTAAAGGGTTGGTAGGCAAAGCCCTTGGACTGCCAGGCATGAAGCACTCTGTGAGGGTCGGTGAAACGGGATACAGAGAAGTAGCTGCCTACCTTTTGGATCACGATCACTTTGCCAAGGTTCCCCCAACTGCTCTTGTAAAGATCACACATTCTATCTTTAATGTCAATGATAGTGTTAATGGGAACAAACTTAAGAACAAGACTGTAGTTAGCAAAATCGCTTCTCTCCAGCAATTCATTCCGCATGACTATGATGCTAGTGATCATGGGAGCTCAAGTTTTCCAGTGGCTGCGGTACACAGAATTGGGATACTAGATATTAGGCTCTTTAACACCGACAGGCATGCAGGAAATCTTCTGGTCAAAAAACTTGATGGTGTTGGAAAATTTGGTCAGGTTGAGCTTATACCAATTGATCATGGCCTGAGTCTACCAGAGAGCTTGGAAGATCCATATTTTGAGTGGATACACTGGCCTCAGGCGTCTATTCCCTTCTCAGAGGATGAACTTGAGTACATAAGTAACCTTGATCCTGTTCGTGAATCTGAAATGCTGCGGACTGAATTACCCATGATTCGAGAGGCATGCTTACGGGTTCTGGTACTCTGCACAATTTTTCTCAAAGAAGCAGCAGCTTTTGGGCTCTGCCTTGATGATATCGGGGGGATGATGAGCAGAGAGTTTCAAAATAACGTGGAGGAACCTAGTGAGCTTGAACTTATATGCCTGGAAGCAAGGAAGATCATAGCAGATAAAGAAATATCATTTACGGAGTCTGGACATAAAGGTAGATATTCATGGGAATTAGATTATGAAGATGCACTGGTAGCCACTACACCAATCTTATCACAGGAGTCTTTGAGTGAATCTTCCTTTCAGTATGAACTTAAAGGATTAAATGGCTGGAATCCACTCTTTAAACTAGATGAAAGCATTGAGGAAACCACAGTGGATGAGGTGCCAACTAGCGAAGTTCTAACCAAGGTGCACGTGCACCAAAAGCAGGACCGTGATCCATCCACTATTTCCAGACTCTCTCTGTCTTTGAAGAAGTTCGGGTTTAGTGAGAAGTGCCAGAGAAGCAGAAGCGGAAAACAGGAAGCTACTTATCCATTGGATACTACATTCGGGGTCAGAAAAAGTGCCAAGGAGTTGCTGCCTCAGACAACAAGCTTTGTCAAGCTGGCAGACATGAGTGAAGACGAGTGGATTATGTTCTTGGACACCTTTGTGGAACTTCTTTTCCCTGCACTCGTTGATAGGAAATCATTAAGCATTAGCTCGAGATGGAACCAGAGGCTAGGTGCCTCTTGTCAGTTCTGAGACAGACAGACAGTTAGCCACCTTCTTCTCTTAATAAAGGACTCAGAGAACTATTACCATGTTAGTATGTTGTGAAAGTTGAGGATATATGTTTTGATGTTAGTAGCCTGGTTTTCTTTTACAAAATAGATTCTGTTGTCCTTATAGTGTATATATTTTGAGACCAGTGAATCAGATATCAGGACGTTGAGTTTTTTTTTTGCATATATATAAAGAAGAATTTTGCTATGAGATATTTGCTTTTACTTCATTTCTGCCTTGACGTTGAGTTATTTTTTTTGCATATATATAAAGAAGACTTTTGCTATGAGATATTTGCTTTTAGTTCATTTCTGCCTTGTTGATTTTAATTACTCAAGACAGGAAGATCCATATTTCTGCCTGAGTCTACCCGAGAGCTTGGAAGATCCATATTTTGAGTGGATACACTGGCCTCAGGCGTCTATTCCCCCCAAATCCCCAATTCCCAGGTCATTTCTGTGCCTATTGTTTAAATTAAGGAAGTAGAGAGATTATCTTTTGCACACCTTAAACTTGATAAAGAAGTCAATAGTTAAACGACGTTCAGCTTATGTTCATTACAATAATTTCGGACTCTGATGAATGCGGGCATGGTAAAGAACAAGTGAACATCTTGGAGAAGTCATTCGTATTGCTGCACCACCGAGAAGCCTTTCAGACCTGGACACGAAATCTACGGAACTCTTTTGATACTTGACAGTGACAAAGTTGCAGTGACCTTTCTTCAATACATTGAACTATAAATTCTTGATCTTGCAAGTTATAGCAAATCTGATCGCCATTATCCTTAGAGCATGTACAACGCAGATCCATTTCATGCATTGATCCACGTAAAAAGGAACTGTGCAGAAGAGTATGTGTTTTTTTGCATTGCACGGACAGAAAGAAAATCGGGCAGTCCCGGGGTGGTGGGACGAGCCCACTTCCTTTTTTTTTATTATTTAATTATTACTTTATAACACACGCCAGCCAGACTTGACCAGATTGATAATATATTTTTTAGTTTAACAAAGCTAACGGTAATATAACATATCTTTTTACAAATTTTAATTAAAATTATTTTTTGGAAAGTACATTAATTAAAATTATTTTTACAAATTTTAATCACTTTAATTTAATAATTACAGTTTTAACACTATTTATTAAACTAAAAATAATTATACATTATCATTTTGTACTATTTATAATATAATAACAACAAATGAGTCCTACATAATGACAAGTGAACTTTGCATCATGGGAGGGAGTTGACCACTTTTTTTATCCGACCACTTTTGAGTGATGTGGGGCCAATATAGTAGAAAAGTAGGTTTAGCATTGTTGATGCAATTATGTTTCTATATTTAATCAGCAATTATGGATCAATATGTTGAAAAAGTGATTAGAAAACTTTACAAACATAAGAATTTTTTAAAAAATTAACACACTGATGCACTATGATTATTAGAATAAAAATAAATATGAATATTTGTATTAAAAAAAACATTCAACAAACTGGTTCACAAATCACAATCATTATTAGAAGCAGACAAGCAGTATGACTTTTTCTTGAGAACGAATTAGTTGTGAAAAGTTATTACCGGACAATCTGCAGGAAAATTTTAATTTTTAAATCCCTATATGTATCTTCTTTCTCACCGAAGTGGTTCAGTCTTAGAACCCTACGTCCCTAAAAACTATGTGTTTTTTATGGGTGTCGAACTACGTTTTCTTTTATACATGTAATCAAGTTTTTGGAATTTTTTCATGACGAAAGTACCGAGTACTCACCATGTCTTGTTTCTAACAGAGACATTCTGAAAAGGCCCAAAAAAAAACAAAGACATCTTAAATGGAGACAAGATCAACCACTAACCTTTAGGAAACATAATTAACACTAGCGAACAAGCTCACTGCTATATTTCAGTCAATACAAAATGTCATGAATTAATCAAATTACTTGCCAGACTACAGGAACAGTTGCTCCAAGTTGGGGCATTACTGCTTCACATTTAGGAGGAAAAAGATGCACTTATTGAGTTGTGACATTAATCTGAAGATCAAGCAGCTTATTTCTAAACAAATATACATCTTGTAAGCACCTACAATCCCAATATACAAGGTTCTTAAAACAATAATTTCATAATCGTCGACATATTTTATGAAGACGAAAACCCCAAAATGAAGGTGTGTCAGCACGGTGTATCCAAAGAAGTCCTTTTCTCGAGCATTATGGTATTGACAACATCTTTTACAAAAACGAAAAAACATTCTCTGCAGGAACTAGGCATTAGAGTGGACCTTCTTACTCTGTCCGCATGACTACAAAATGAGCTTTGGAAGGTTGGAGCACCAGGCTTTTGAGCCTCTATACCACATGCACCTAAGATGGAGTGTGTAGCAAGTCTAGCAACTTCCTTGAATGTATTGGTATCTGAAAGTATGGAAGACATGTTTTTAAATCTTAAAAGAAAAGTTACAAAATGGTGCAAACTTCACAGGAACACTGCCAAGGAGTCAACCAAATTGTTTCTATTATCGAGAATTCTAAAAAAGAATAGAACAAAAATCTAGAACGAATATACTTAATTTTTTTTAAATGACTGGATTTATTTTTTGATTGAACAAACCTATGAAATTTTGGATTTCTCCAATTTATTAAGATACTATGCATTTAAAAGGGAGAAAAAAATTATAAGAACATATATTTCATATATGAAATTGACAAAAAAGAGTAATGTGTTCCCTTGGTATGAACCTAATAAATTTCATTTGCATTTTATTTTTAAGACTAATTTGCACTTTGCATCCCAAAACTTTGGCCCAATCTCGGTTATGGTTCAAAACTTTCAACTGAAACAGTTTGCACCCTAAACTTAGGAAACACTGTCATTTACCATCCTTTTAATGTTTTAAACGTCAAGTCAGATGTTAAAGTTATTAGTCACAGGGGTATTATTGGTATTTATATTTTTTTAGGAGTAAATTGCAGAATTCATCCCAAAAATTTGCTTCATTCTCACTTTCCCTCCGAAAATTTAAAGTTCATAGCCAAAATTTTATGTCATAAGTAATTTCATAATCGCATTATTTCATAAGTTCTAACAAATTTAATGCATACATTTATTATACACAAAAATTTTAAAATAATAAAATTTATTTTATTAGTATTGTAATATTTTATAATTAATGAACTTGATAAAATATTGTTTTTAACCAGTACTAAGGGCATTAATTTAAAGAAGATTAACTATACATTTATTTGTGGTAGACAATGTTCTAAAACACAGAAATCGGAATTAGTCGGTAGAGGTACCTTGTAGTGATTAATCGGATAATTGGTGATTGATCGGAGACAATTTAATTTAATAAATAATAAATTTATATTATTTTAATACCAAAGTTGTGAAAAGATTTACAAAAAAATATCATCTATCATTACTCCAATATTAAAATTTAAATGTTAAGATTTAGTAAAGGACCGCATATCATTAGTTCATACTTGATATGAACGAAGAGTAATTCAATATAAGAGTATAATCAGCATATTTGGGATTTAGTAAAAGATTTAGTCAATAAATCAATAACTCATATCATCTAATAGTCAATATATTATTCATAACTTTTTTTAAAAAAACAATAATTTTTTAAAAAAAATTTAATATGTTTTCGGCTTGATTAATTTTTTTTTTAATTTAAAAAGTTTGAAAATTAAAATGAGAATGAATCAAAATTCTGGGATGCAATATGCAATTTACTCAATATTATAAATACATAATTACCCATCTATCCCTCTAACTTTAACGTTAACGTTTGATTTTAACGGAATAGTTAAAAAGGGTTGCAAATTGACGCGTTTCTGAAAATTTGGGATGTGAACTGTTACACTTTAAAGTTTTGGAGATAAAGTGAGAATAGAGCAAAGTTTTGGGATGCAAAGTGCTAATTAGTCTATTTTTAACATTAATCGTTTACATTTAACACTAAGATACCAAAACCTTTAACACCGAAAAACAACTACATACTCACGTACGCGTAAGAGCATATCCTTGTGAAAACAAATTCTTATTCCTTAGTCATGATAATTGATCTAGAACTATTTATTGTTAAGTAACTATAATGCACACGAAAAGATTACACATAAATAGGAGATGCTGTTAGGAAGTGACACACATACCTAGCTTCTTATCTGTGCTTATAAGCTTCAAATTAAGCTTGACAAGAGATTGGATTTCACTCTTGGCATCACTTTCTACCCTGGCCTTGCCATCTACCCGACTTTTTTCCACCCTCGTTTTTTCCTCAAGATTGCAAGAGGAGGAGGATACATGAACATCTTGTTTGGCGATATGACAATTTTCTGCAACAGACCCTGTACTACGGCAAGTAGAAGAACCATGATTTTTATTATTTTTGTTTGAGAATGTTCCAGGTGAATTTTTCTGTGGTAGATTCGCAATATTTCCAAGATCCTTTCCAACTTGTACTGAACATTGAGCCTTTTTTAGTGTTGACAATTTTGAAGATTCTGTGGAATGAGTAGCTGGATAACGCTCGAGATTTGGAACTGAACACAATTTCTCCTTTTCATTCATGTGAGATTTATGCTTATCATTATGTTTTGCCACGAGGCAGTCTCGGTGATTGCTACCCAATTTGATACCATCGTTAACCTTATTTCCAACTTTAAATGATGAAATAACCATTGACCTCGCAATATCGGACTCCTTGGATGTTCTTATATTCGTCAAAGGACGCTTTAAACCATTTGAGGTACAATTAACATTGTTGGTACACTTCTTCTTTTCAATTGACTTTGCAACAGTCATCATTTTCCAGGCCTTGTCAATATCTTGTGTGCCAGTATTAGGTACAACGTTGGAGGAAGAGCTCTTTTGGGGCCTTTCTTGCTGATTCGAGCATGATGAGAGATTCGGTTGTGAAGTACAATTTCGTACCTCATACACGCCATGATTACTAGTTGAAATTGAAGAGAAGCTCAAGGACCCCTGTCTGATTTTATCCCAATTTTCACGTAATGCACGTATTCGACCATGCACATTACGACACTGCCGCAACGTTCTTGCTTCCAGTTGACTTCTACCACGTTCAGCAGGATATTGTGGTTGAGAACTGTGCTCAACATTTGCTGTTGCTATATGTATCCCATCATCACGGACATGAGTAGATGATAAATGACTTCGGTTAGTTGAAAATCTCTCAACACCATGAGGACCGGATTCCCTGACAATATCAAAAACCGATACAGGGGCTTCAACTGAGAAAGGTTTTTGATGGATCCGTAAACTAGTTTGATTGCCCCAATTAGCATCAACTTCACCTGAACCATCAGCATCTAGATCCTTGTCATCCCTGGCATGTTCATCCCTCAAAACAGTACAGTCTTGGCAAAACCAATCACCCTCGGGTACAGTGCCACCCAGCCCAACACAGAAAGTATGTGAAGCAGAGTCACATAAATCACATAACAATAGAAGACATTCGTCCGAAGTACTGTGGCAAACAGTACACTGTACTTCTGCATACTGATCCTGTGGCCCATTCGGGACATTTCCAAAATAATGGTGAACCTGCATGCCCAAAAGATGTCTAAAAATCACTAAAGATCTTCAATAAACTAGAAACTACTTAATATTATTATATGGGCGCATAGATTGGAAACATAAGTAGGATACCAGTTGTCAATGGTTCCAGTTAAAACTAATATTCAAGGAGTACAAGGCAACCCTCGTATGCATGATATTAGGTTTTTGTTCTCCTTTTTAATTATCCTTGTTATAAGTTTCTTTTTAAATTATTTCTACTCCTACTGAATAACCTTTGTTTGTATAAAGATTGTTGTTCTTCAACAAAAACTCGGTTTTGTAAGTTTTGCACAAATTTCATTCTGCAGCAAAACCTTGTTTTTTCAGAATACATTTACAAGTTTTTTATAATTATTGTTCAGCTGTAGACTCTTGTTTTTAAGAGTTCGTCAAAAGAACCTCATTTTTGTAAACTTCGCAGGATTTTGGTTCATCAAAATTGTTTTAGAACCCCGTGTTGGTAAGTTACGTGTGATTTATGTTTTCGAGTAGAAATTCGGTTTTTAGAGTACTTCATTTTAAAAAAAAATTCAGAATTCTGCAATGATTTTTTTCCCTTCAGAATTCTGCAAGAGAACCTCGTTTTCGTAAGTGGTGTAAATTTTTTGTTCCGCAATAAAAACTTGAATTGTTATTTTTTTTTTGTTATTTGTTCAACTAAGGAATAAAGAATGTACTCACTTATCCCGCCCGAAGATCAGGGTGGGCACGATGTGAGTAGGGAGAATGCCAGTGACCAAGGATCTGTTATCAATTTCCATGATCTTAAAAAGGACAATATAGAGGAAGGTGAAATTGATCCTCATGATTAAGAGTTAAGACAATGAAGAGCACAATTCTGAGGAGTGGACTAGATGAAAGATTGATAGTTATGTAGGAATCATTCCGCGAAGCAACTTCGAAAGTTACTAGGTGTAACTTCAGAGGGATCAACAATTTGTGGTGGCATGCTAAGGAATGGACTAGATGGAAGATTGATAGTTACGTAGAAATCATCCTAGCTCCTGAAGCAACTTTGGAAGTTACTTTCAGTACAAATTCAGGGTAATTAACAATATGTGGTGGCACTGGGAGTTTGGTGGGAATGGAGCTTCTACATCTGAGGCTGCAGGCACTAGCAAAGAGGTGAGAATTCGACCATTTAGGTGAAAACTCATTCAACAAGAAGGCTTGCCAAAGACCTCTCCCTCAATATCTCTCAATCATAACACTAAGTCTTAGATTTAAACTCTAGTTTGTTTGGAATTTGTCTAGTTTGAACTAGAATTTTGGCTGGTTTTGATCCCATAAACAATGACCCATGATCTCATGACCACATGGCTTGTACTTGGCTTGAATTTGTGATATGCCCTTTTTTATTTATAATACTAAAACTAATTAACAAAACAAAAACATACACTTAAGGTGCATTCAGTTTGGATCCTACAGGAAAAACAAGGAAGAATACCATCATAACACTTCAATTTTTATGAAAAAGAGTTGATAAGATTAGAATCACAGATTTTAACAACAATTACGCTTAATATATCAAATATAGCATAGAATCTCATCTAAATTTTTAAAATCAAAATGTTAAACAGAATCCAACACATGTATACATTTTTGTAACATGAAATTTACATTTAATCATGTTATGGTTATGCTATTTGCATGTTAGATTCTATTTTTTTCATAAAAAGCCTAAATGTTGTTAAAATTAGAATCTGAATGAAATTTATGTTAAATTTATAGTGTTCATTATTGTTTTTGTATAAGAGTGTTCATTATGTAGCAGTGACCTAGTGACCTATATCCTATATATATATATAATATATATATATATATATATATATATATATATATATATATATATATATAGTGAGATCCTTATTATTAAGAACACGTCTACATATAACGATACCCATTTTTTATTAAGTATCTAGTTACCCATTTTTTTGCTTTGCTTTTAAATTAGGAAAGTGGACGATCAATTAATTAAGAAGATAAATCATAGATTATGAATTTCATACACTACCTCGGGTAAGTATCCTAAGATTAACCTTAGGATCCTTATTCTCTTATATATTTACATGTCTTTTAATTAAAGAAAAAATTTACTTTCTAATAGATTACATAAATTTATATATACATTAAATAATTATTTGAAATACATTACAACAAAAATTGGTATCACATTGTCTTAATTAACTTCTTAATATTAACCATGCAAAAGGAAGTAATAATAATTAATCAAAAATTTTATAATACTTTTGATAATATGTTAGTTCAGCACAGTTTAAAATTCGGAACATTTATATTACAAGTCAAATAGAAATCAAAATCTACGATTATCAAAACATAATACATAATACACTACCAGAATACGTAAAGAGAGAGGATATTAAAATATATGTAACTCTAAAAAATGAGATATTTTTGTGAGAGCAGGTGCAGTATAAATTTATATACAATTGTCAACTAGGTAAAATGACACCGTACTGTTTTCTTTTGAAAAGAAAATGACACCGTATTGTTGAATGAAAACACGACAACTCAACGATATTTAAATTAAAAAGTTGGGTTGGTTAGATGACTTAAGCTCCCTTTGAGATTGTTCAAAATTGCTGGTGCTCTAAAAAATAAAAAAGTAAATGTGAAGAAAGTGTTATTGCAAAAATTGAATGAATGTTTGGTAATTTTATTTTTTTTACATGTGCGTGTCTTGAAGTATAATATTAAAAAAATAGTTTTGGTGAGGTTTGATAATGAACATGTAGTTGATTTACGCAAAAGCAGGAAAGCCCTATGGGACCTAATTTCTCAAGAAGATTTTAAACCAAAAGCACTTTTAAGACTTTTAATTTTTACCAAACAGTTTCAAAAAACTGTTTTTCAGCCAAAAACTCGTGTTGCTATCTCATCTCTGCAATACCAAAACCTTACAAAAAAATAACATCATAGCCATCACAATTATATACACTACGTCCATTGCTAAATTAAAAACTCACTTATCTAAACAACAACAACAAGACACCATAGAATCTTACATAAAATTTCATTAAGATTCCAGCTTTAACACTAGTTAGGCATAAAACTACAAAAACTTAGGATCAAATATAACATGATTACATGAAAAATTTTATTGTTACAAAAATGTATATAAGATTCTATGTTGAATTCTATGCTACATTTGATTTTTAAAATTAGGAAGAGATTCTACGTTAGGCTGGCTATATACAGTTCAATAGTTATCCCGAGTTTTATACAAGTGTGGTCTTCATGAGGAGTGCAACCTATACAAAATACTAAATTCCGGTTATTATTTTTAACTATTTTCCATCAACAACAGTCAATATCTATCAATCAAACTATCCAAACAAGTACACATATAATTATTTGTAAAAAATAATCCAAACAAGCCTCTGACCAAAAAACACACACACACCTGATTCCGTTCCGGAACATTAACAATCCTTTCAGTTGCGAAAACACCTTCCTTCACCGGTCTACGAATACTCCTAAACCGACGCTTACACATTGGGCACCGAGACTCAACTTTAGCCCATTCCATAATACAAACAAAACAAAAATAATGATCACAGCTATCAATACATCCCCTGATTGATTTTCCCTCTTCCGATAAACAAATTCCACAGCAGCTGCTTGTTTCATCTTCGATCTTCGATTTGCCTTTGTTTGGTGATGGTGAATTTAGTGTTTTGGGTATTTTGTTTGGTGAATTTTGTGGGTCTTGTTGTGATGAATCTAGGGTTTGCGAGTTTGGGGGAACTGAGTTGTGAGGCATTGTGGAGACTGAGTTGTGACTCGGGGGCTCTGTGATTTGAGGGGTGTGGCAGATGATTGTGTTTTGCCGGTAAGTGTAACGAACAAATAACTATTTTGTTGTTTTGTCCACCTGCCACTTAGTTTCGATGATTATCATGAATTATCTTATTAAAATATGATTTCTTTTTTTTTAAATATTTCTCTAGCTTACATTCAATATGGAGATCCACTTATCAACAAAAATAAAAATAAATGATCATCCACATAATATACATTTTTAGACTTTTTAGAATATTTATTATAATTTTTAATCAAAGAAGGTGTTAACCAAATTAAAAATTATATTACATTTTATTTATTTTAGTTTACCATAGATGTTATAAATCTATTTATAGTATTATTTTCTTATTTGAAATTAATTATGAAAGAATTATCAAAAAATAAGGTTTTAACCAAACTACAAATGATACCATATTAGCTTAAAACCCATGAATTGTTTTTAATAATTGTTATTTTTACTATTTATGTTTTAATATTTTATAATTGCATTTGTTAAAAAAAATAAGCAGACTTGTTAAACTTTTTAAAATAATTAAAAGTATTAAATAGATTTTAAAATAAATAAATAACGGTTTGCCCATGATATTTTTGGAAATGGAGGGTTTTAGTAAGGAAAAATAAAAAAAGTAACATGTTTTAGTTGTAAAAGATAATTGTCCGTAGTTAAAAGTATTAAAATAGATTTTAGATTAAATAAGTAAGGATTTGTAGTGATATTTTTGGAGAAAGGAGTGATTTTTGTTTAAAAAGAATAAGTAGGTGTGTTAAACTATTTTAAATAATTAAAAGTATTAAAATAGATTTTAAAATAAATATGTAACGGTTTGCAGGTGATATTTTCGGAAAATCAGGGGTTTTAGTAAAAAAATATAGAGAAAATAACATGTTTTAATTAAAAAAGGTATTTGCCCATAATCAAAAGTATTAAAATAGGTTTTAAAATAAATAAGTAAGGATTTTCCCGTAATATTTTTGAAAAAGGAGGGATTTTAGTAACGAAAAATAGAATAGTAAAATGTTTTAGTTGAAAAGGGTATTTGCTCATAATTTTTTTGAAAAAAGAGCGAAATTCGTTAGAAAAAATAGAAAAATAATGTATTAAAAATTTTAATATTTCGTATATTACAAGATAATATAGATAAATAGATTTTTATTATTACAGTTTAGTATATATATTAATTCACAAATTATATCCTCATATAAATTAAACTTAACAAGGATTGTTTGATTTTAAGATCGATAAATGAGAATATTAGATATAATATTAAAAAATATATTTGTTATTAGTAGGATAATATTCAAATTTTAAAAAATGTATTTTAATAAATTAAACCAAGTAATTTTTTAAAATTAAATAGATTTCTCAAGATTAAAATTCCTAACTTTCTCTTCCTTTTAGGTTATGCATAGTTCAAGTTGGATATTAAATTTGTAAGTTTCACGAGGGCGTAAAATTATATAAATCCAATTTTTATAACCTAAGGTAGAGCCTAAAATATAAATGCTAATAAATATTAATTTTTTATTTTAACTCCAGTTTGATTAGTTTTTAATATAAAGAAACCCTAACAACATTATATTAAAAATAAATATTAATATCTTTAAAGTTAAAAATATTAGTAATCTTTAAAAATAAAAAATTAAAATCATTATGAATTAATGTAAATATAAGGATTATAACTAATATTTTTTTGGTACTAAACAACCAAAATTCTAAATAAAAATTATCTTTACAATTATTATATATAAAAATACAATTTAGATCGATCAATCATTTCAATGCAAGCAAATTTTTAATTAAAATTGATTATAAAAAGGAATGATTCTTTGTCTCATCCGATCCAACAAGGTGAGCTCCCAAAATACCCACCAAATCAGTTTTTTTGCCCAAAATACTCACCGGCGGGATGCTCCGCCCTAAATATTCACGGAATACGCATTACAGACATGCGTATACTGTTTTTACAAAGGATGTGCTTCTGAGACATGCGTATTCTTTTTAAATGCTTTACGGAATACGCATGTCAGACATGCGTATACTGTTTTTGAAAAAACAAAGAATACGCATCTCAGACATGTGCATCCTTTGTAAAAGTTGAATACGCATGTCTGACGTGCGTATTCAACGGGTATTTTGGGCGGAACATTCCGCTGGTGGGTATTTTGGGCAGTCCACCCCGTTTTGGTAGGTATTTTGGGCATTTTCTCCCTCCAACAATCTCAGGTAGGGGATACGTAGCACGTGTTTAGGAATGATTAAATCGGCTTAAAGTCATTTTTATTTTTAATTTTAAAAATATTAATTTGTGTAATAAATTAGAAAATAATTTAAAATTAAAAACCAATTTAAAATCAGAAATTAATAGGAGTTACTTTTTTAACAACTTATTTTATTATACTGATTTTATTATATACTAGCTACAACCTGTGCGAAGCACAGTTATTTTTAAATATTTTCATTATTTCAATAATTTTAATATCCCGTGCAATGCACAAATTATTTTTAATACTTTTATATTTAATTTTTTAATAAATGTTTTAATTATCATAGATTCTTGAATAAATTAAATTCATTAAAATAGGTTTTATTCTATTTTGGGTCCAATTAACGAAAAATAAGTAATAAAACCCGGTTTCAATACTTAAATTTTTGTATTGGGTCTTATTATGCATATCTATAAATAAAATAATTAAATAAGGATAATTAAGTAAAACAATAAATAAGACATATCTATACATAAAAATAATTAAGTAAAGATAAATAAGTAAAACAATTAAAAAGGCAAGTACCGTACCAAAAAACAAGTATCATAACTTTCAATGTTTCATCTTTAATAATATTGACAATTAAACAAGGCACCAAAAAATTAGTACCATAACTTTCAATGATTTTTAGTAGGCGCTAATTGATTATTTACGTTACAATGTTTTATTAATTGCATTTGTTAAAAAAAAAACAAATATGTTAAAATAGGAAAACTTTTTATAAAATTAAAAGCATTAAAATAGGTTTTAAAATAAATAATTAAGGGTTTACCCGTGATATTTTTGGAAAAAGAGAGTTTTTAATAAGTAAAAACAGAAAATGTAACATGTTTTAGTTAAAAAAAAAGTAATTACCCGTAATATTTTTGGAAAAGGAGGAGATTTTGTTAGAAAAAAAAATAGAAAATGTAATGTGTTTTAGCTGAAAAAGGTAATCGGTTATAGATATGTCTTATTATTTAATAATATTTTTTTATAGATAAGTAAATGTAATTAAGTAAAAACACAAAGTACCAAAAAATAGGTGACAACCAAACTTTTAATGTTTATTCTGATGCACAAATTATTTTTCATAGTTGTTATTTGATTATTTACGTTATAATATTTTATTAATTGCATTTGTTAAACAAATAAGTAGCCATGTTAAAATTATTAATTGTATTTGTTAACAAAATAAGTAGTCACATTAAAATAGGCAAACTTTTAAAAAAATTAAAATCATTAAAATAGGTCTTAATTAAGGGTTTATGCGTGATATTTTTGGAAAATGGAGGTTTTAATAAGTACAAATAGAAAAGGTAACATGTTTTAGTTAAAAAAGTAATTGCCCGTGATTTTTTTGGAAAATGAAGTGATTTTGTTAGAAAAAATAAAAAATGTAATGTGTTAGTAGCTGAAAAAGAAGATTGGTTATAAATATATCTTATAATTTAATATTATTTTTTTATAGACAAGTAAGGACAGTTAAATAAAATCATGAAGTACAAAAAAATAGGTACCAAAAAACAGGTACCGTATCGACCAAACTTTTAATATTTCGTCTTTAATAATATAGTATAGATAATATAGAAATATAAAAATTAATATCACCATTCAAATATACAATTTATCAAATTAATTTTTAATTTTTAATTTTTTTTTAATAATTCCTAAGTTATATACAAAATTGACCAAACATAAAGTTTTTAACTTTCACTTATCACCTTAAAACAAATTTAATTAATAAGCAATAATTTTAAACTTATCTAGAAAATATTCTTCAAAATATGTTTTTAGATAAAATAATATTTTTAACATAAAATTAAGTTTTTTTTGAATTTTCCGTTTCGTCTTGATTATTTATGAAATTTTTAATAAATATAGAAAATGATAATTAAAACATCAATATTAAATTCTAGCATATAATCTTCTCCTCATTATGAATCACACTTTCGTTAAATATGTTTATCCCAATGACTCACTTTCTCGTTGTTATCAAATCTAAACAAATAATAAAATAATTTACTAAATGAATTATATCATCTATTAATGTAAAATCCAGTTATTTTTTTTAATTTTAATATTAGATTAGTTTTATTTATTTTTAATTAGAATATGTTAGAATTTCTTTTGTGCTAATTGAATAAGGATAAGATTTGATTTGATTGAAAGAAGTGTTAGAATATTTTAGAAAATCGTTATCTTTTTATTTAAGTTAAATATGTGTATTAGAATCTTTTCTTTTTAGAATTACTTGGAGGAGTGTCAAAATTAAGAAGTAAATTTTAGGGTTACTCTATTTAAAATTAGGTTTCTGTATGCTTATATAAAGACTCTTTTAGAATACATTAAAACTCAACTAGTACATCACTTCATTCGTCAAAAGGTACGCCTCCGTCTGTACCCTTAGAAACTTCTGTAAGCTTCATCAATATTAAATTGATTTATGTGATTTTCCTTTCTGTTAATATTAATATGTATACGTGGTGCATGCTTCTGTGAATAATATTAACATGTTGTACATCCTTGTGTTTGACGCTGCAAGGTGTTTTATAGCATGAGTTTGTAATCAGATTAACATGTATATACCATGATTTTTGTTTGCTCCTCTGGTCTGTTATGATTCAAGCAACTTATTACATAATTGATAAATTGTCCAGGCTATGCGTATCTGATATGGATAGAAAAGTAATTATAGAAATATAATTGCTGATTCTTTGAAAATGCCAAGTATTTAAGGCCCAAAACCCAGATTATTTATTAATTTCGTAATTAATAAATAGGGAAAATATACAGCTCATAAAAAGAGTCCAAAATATGGTAAATTCATCAAAGAAGGATCCGGAATCCCAATTAAAGGCAATTAATGAGTCATAGCCTTTATCAACAAGGAAAAGACTTATCCTGCAAACAATACAATGTTTATCCATTATCAATAAGGAGACTTATTCGCTAAGACTCTTAAACATACCATAAATACTAGGCTCTAGACGCATATATAAGGACCCTGATCCTACAATCAGAACTACGTTTTGGGCACAGCTCCATACGTCACAACGCCTCGAAGGCGCAACAAGCCATAAAGGCACCCCTAGAACTACGTTTTGGACTTCATCCTCGAATAAGGACATACAAGTCACTACGTCCTTGGTGTGCCCGTGCCGCCATAGCCCCGAGGGCAACACCAAGAACTACGTCTTTGACTTGATTCTCAATAACGATTTGAGATACGTAGGCATCTTGTGAGGACCGATTTAGTCTCGAAATACAAGTGCAGCCATTAAAGCTCGAAGCTCATTAACCCTCGCATTAAATTCGTAAGCTCAGATTTTATTCCACAACATTTGGCGCCGTCTGTGGGAAGAAAACATCAACCATGGCAAACACACGAAGAACAACTCGAGATACTCAAACTCCTGAGGATCGCCATGTCACCTCTGAGGCTGATACTCACGGAAATCAACCACCGCCAACTACTGGCACTCAAGGGACGAATATCCCCACCAACACTCAAGGACCGGAAATCCCAATTTCGGTTGAAGGGACGAATCCCCTGCAGATGGTCATTCATGGATCTAATCCACAAGAGACCGTTCACCAGCAACCAATCTCGACTTCTCCACTCATCATGAATGCACCGAAAAGCCTTCAACTCCATACTACTGATCTCCCTCAATACGCGAATCAGACTTTGGGGATGCCAAACTATGGCATGCCCCCTCGACCCATGGCGGGCGGTAGTGGAACTAATCCAATCTACCATGAGGAATATGTGCCCCCTTACATTCAAGGTCTGGGACCCCAAAACCAACAAACTCGCCAGACCCCTTTCGTTCAAGATTACTCGGGCCCATACACCAAGGATGAGGGTTATACAACTGGGGAGGATGTCGCCCCAAGAAGGAGACGTTCTTCCCAGACAAATCGGGATCAACCCCAAACTACTAAGGAGAAAATTGCAGCCCATGAGGCAGAGACTGCTAGACTCAAGAAACTCCTTGCTGAGGAGGATGTAGCTCAATCTCAAGGCCGAACAACTGAAGGGATCCCGATAATCAACTTGGATCCACCAGCAAGAAGAACCAAGAGGGCCGAAGCCCCAAGGGGTGATCCTAGTATTTTGTTGCTCCTAGGAAATCCTGATGATCCTACACCACCGTTTACTCAAGACATCATGAAAGCCACCATATCCAGAAAATTCAAAATGCCAACGATCAAGGCTTATGATGGAACGGGGGATCCCGCAAATCATGTAAGGACCTTCTCCAATGCACTGCTGTTGCAGCCAACCAACGATGCGGTCAAGTGTAGGGCGTTTCCACAAACCTTGACAGACATGGCCCAAAGCTAGTATAACCGTCTTCCTCCTAACTATATTGGGTCTTTTAAGGAACTAAGCAAATCATTCATCAATCAATTCATTAGTGGAAGAGTGCATGAGAAAAGCTCCGCATTACTCATAGCAATCTAGCAAGGAAAGAATGAAGCCCTAAGGGACTATATCAATCGATTCACTCAGGAGGCTTTGAAAGTCTCGGACTTAGAGGACAGAGTGGCTATGATAGCCCTGCAACAAGGAACTAATGATGACCACTTCAAAAGGTCATTAGCAAAACATCCACCCGAGAGCATGCTGAAGCTCCAAGATAGAGCCGGAAAGTATATCAAGGATGAAGAAAGCATGAGAAAGTATGAACCCACTGTTAGCGGTAGTGGAAACTCAAAGAAAAGAAAAGAAACTCAGGAGTACGACGTCAAGGAAAAGTTTCCCAGAACGTCAAAGGACTCTGATTCTCCACCCAAGAGAAACAATTTTGGGCCAAAGTTTACGGAGTATGCAAGATTGAACACTTCCAGGAGTCAAATTCTGATGGAGATAGCTAAGGAAGGAGATCTCAAATGGCCGAAGCCAATGAGGGCTGACATGTCCAAACGAAACCAAAATCAGTTCTGTCGGTTCCACAAAGAAGTCGGTCACGACACCGACGATTGTAGGCAATTGAAAGATGAGATCGAATTTCTGATACGAAGAGGAAAACTCAGCAAATCCACCAAGGATGGAAATCAAGGGAGTCAAAGAGGAAACTATGAAAGGAAGGATTACGACAGAAGGGACAACGACCAAGATCGTAACCCTAAGCCCCGAGGGCCAGTCATCAACATGATATTCAGAGGGCCAACTGCTGTTGGGTCCTCCCGAAACTCAAGAAAAGCTTATGCTCGGGAGGTAATGACTGTGGTTGGAGAAGCACCGAAGCGTGCCAGAACAGAAGTGTCAATAGGTTTTGATGATTCAGACTTGGAAGGGGTGAAGTTCCCCCACGATGACCCTCTAGTCATCATACCTGTGATTGGAAATTCCGAAACAAAGAGAGTCCTAGTCGACAATGGAGCTTCAGTGGATATCTTGTTTCACGATGCTTTTATCAAGATGGGTTACACTGATTCTCAGTTAACACCCTCAAATATGCCCATATACGGATTCAATGGGGTGGAAACAAAAGTGGAAGGCACTATCCAATTCCCAATGACCATGGGGCAAGGGATGAATACGTCTACTCAAATGCTGAACTTCATAGTTATAAAGGCAACTTCAACCTACAATGCAATCCTGGGAAGGACTGGTCTTCATGCGTTCAAGGCCGTTGCCTCATCTTATCATCTGAAAATCAAGTTCCCAACGAGGAATGGGA
The DNA here is from genome assembly GCA_030848705.1 of Heracleum sosnowskyi. Classification (NCBI taxonomy): domain Eukaryota; kingdom Viridiplantae; phylum Streptophyta; class Magnoliopsida; order Apiales; family Apiaceae; genus Heracleum; species Heracleum sosnowskyi. The sequence continues at coordinate 139,101,096 of CM061235.1, read as the reverse complement.
TTGGTGAAGAACGAGGAGACCAAAAGATGGCTAAAAGTTGTTATGTAGCCGCGTTAAGGCCTGATAGAATCGGGGGGCAAGTTCTCCCAATTGAAGACATGGATACTGACGACAATGAGGACCGAAGAGGGAAACCAGCTGAGGATTTAATCCCAATTCCCTTAGTCCCTGGTGAACCGGAGAAGGTGACTTATGTCGGGGAACTACTACCTGAGCCATTGAAAAGCAAGCTCATATCTTTTCTTCAAGAGAACAATGACGTTTTTGATTGGACAGCGGCTGACATGCCAGGGATTGATCCCCAATTGATAACTCAAAAGTTGAATGTGGATCCTGAAAGAAAGACGGTGAAACAAAAGAAGAGAAATTTTGCTCCAGAAAGGCAAGAGGCCATTAAACAAGAAGTTGAAAAACTTCCAGAGGCCAGATTCATTGAAGAGATACAATTCCCGGAATGGTTGGCTAACCCCGTAATGGTCAAAAAGGCCAATGGAAAATGGAGGATGTGTGTAGACTTCACTGACTTGAATGATGCATGTCCTAAGGATTGTTTTCCCTTACCAAGGATTGATGCATTAATAGATGCTACAGCTGGACACGAGATGCTCAGCTTCATGGATGGCTTCAGTGGATACAACCAAATCAAAATGCACAAGGATGACATCTCCAAGGTATCATTCATCACTGACTTTGGTGTTTTCTGTTACTTAGTCATGGCATTTGGACTTAAGAATGCAGGGGCAACCTACCAAAGATTGGTGAACAAAATTTTTGAACACCTAATTGGAAAAACCATGGAGGTCTACGTAGATGATATGTTAGTCAAGAGCCTCGATAAGGCCAATCACATTGAGCACCTCCGAGAGGCATTTGAAGTGCTAAGGCACCACAAGATGATGTTGAATCCAGCTAAGTGTGCCTTTGGTGTGGGCTCGAGAAAGTTTTTAGGTCTAATGGTTTCCAAGAGAGGAATCGAGGCCAATCCCGACAAAATCAAAGCAATTCTAGACATGGAACCACCAAAGACTGTCAAGGATGTCCAAAAACTAACGGGAAGAGTGGCAGCATTGGGAAGATTTATCTCCAAATCAGGAGAGAAGTGCTTATCTTTCTTCAAAGCACTCAAGAATGTGAAAAACTTTGAATGGACAACTGAAAGCCAAGAGGCCTTTGAGGCCCTGAAGAAATACATGGCTGAGGCACCACTGTTGGCAAAGCCCAAGCCAGGGGAAATTCTCTATTTGTACTTGGCGGTTTTTAGCACAGCCCTTGGAGCCGTTTTGGTAAAAGAAGAATTGAAGGTTCAGAAACCCATCTACTATGTGAGTAAGATTCTACATGGGGCAGAAATAAACTACTCAACGATTGAGAAGTTTGCCTTAGCCTTGATAATGGCCTCAAGAAAGCTACACCCGTACTTCCAGGCTCACAAGATAGAGGTCTTGACTGATCAACCTCTGAGAAGCATCTTGCATATCCCTCAAGTCAGTGGAAGATTGATTAAAAGGGCCATTGAACTAGGGGAATTTCACATCAAATACAAGCCTCGAACGGCCATAAAAGCACAAGCACTTGCTGACTTCATGGTTGAATGCACTATTGACAACCAAGAAGTCGGGGGGCAGGAAGTGACAGTGGAAGACAAGGAAGTTGAAGAAATAGTCTCCAAAGAATGTTGGGTGCTCTATTTTGATGGAGCATCAAAAACAAAATCAAGTGGAGCCGGTTTAGTGCTACAAAGTCCTGATGGATTCCTCATAGAGTATGCACTAAAACTTGAATTCCCAACGACAAACAATGAGGCCGAGTATGAAGCTCTGATAGCTGGCTTAGGGCTGGCTGGAGCCTTGAGAGTTAAAACTCTGAAAGTATGTGGAGATTCGAGGCTAGTGGTTTCCCAAGTAAATGGGGAATTTGAGGCCAGAGATGAAGTCATGGCCAAGTATTTGAAACTTGTCAAGGCCATCATGACTCAGTTCGACGAATGCTATGTAGAGCACATTCCAAGGGAAGAAAACATGAAGGCTGATGCCTTGTCTAAATTTGCTTCTTCCAAAATTGAAAACTATGTAGGGAGTGTATACTTCCAAGTCCTGAGGACCCCAAGCATCAACGGAAAGTTGGTAGCACCCATTGATGTTGCTAGTTGTTGGATAGATCCCATCAAGGCTCATCTGGAAACTGGATGGTTACCCCACGACACTTCAGAAGCACGAAAGCTGCATGTGAGAGCACTAAGGTATACCCTGATTGAGGGAATCCTATACAAGAAGTCTTTCATCGTTCCATATCTGAAATGTTTGAGACCTCAAGAGGCAGAATTGGCCCTGAAGGAAGTACATGAAGGAATTTGTGGGCAGCACTTGGGGGGCAGAGCCCTTGCCCATAAGATCACTCGTCTAGGTTTCTACTGGCCAAGCATGCTAGCAGATGCTAAAAGCTACGTGAAGAAATGTGAAAGGTGCTAGAAGCATGCACCAGTGGTTAGGCAACCACCAGAGATGTTGACATCCATAAACTCACCAATTCCATTTGCCATGTGGGGAATGGATATACTTGGACCTTTCCCAATGGCAAGTGCACAACGAAAGTTCTTGATAGTAGCAATCGAATACTTCACCAAGTGGATTGAGGCTAAGCCATTAGCCAAGATAACCACCAAGCAAATGATGCATTTCTTCTGGGAAAATGTGATATGCAGATACGGGATTCCACGTATCTTGGTCACAGACAATGGAACTCAGTTTAACAACGATGAGTTTAAGAAATATTGTGATGAGAACGATATCAAGTTGTGCTTCACTTCTGTCGCTCATCCTCAAGCAAATGGGCAAGCTGAGGTTGCAAATCGAATTATCCTAGATGGACTGAAGAAAAGAGTTGAACGCTCCAGAAACACTTGGGTGGACGAATTGTTCCCCATACTATGGGCATATCGTACTACCTGCAAAGTCACCACTGGAGCTACCCCCTTTCTGTTGGCATATGGGGCAGAGGCAGTGGTTCCAGTGGAGATTACTCACACGTCTCCAAGAATTGAGGCTTATGAGCCAGAAACAAGTGAGGAAGGCTTGAGGCTGACCTTAGATTTGATTGATGAAGTTAGAGATGAGGCAAATGCCAAGATAGTTCAGCATCAGAAACGAGCATCTTTCTATTACAACCTAAGCGTTAAAGAGAGATTCTTTCGACAAGGAGATTTCGTCCTCCGAAAGATTGAGGCATCCGGAGTTGGACAAAAAGGCAAGTTGGCCCCAAATTGGGAAGGACCATATCGCGTCAAGAACGTATTTGGTCGAGGCTCGTACAAGCTAGAAACCCTCGAAGGGCATGAGGTGCCAAGGACTTGGCATGCCTCAAATTTGAAAGTCTATTATGTTTAAAGTGTGTCCTGATTGGACTCACTACTAGGACAAATAGAAATAAGGTTCGATGAAATCATGAGCTTCCTAGAAAGCAAATGAAGGGTTGAAACCCCAGAAACCTAAGACATTCAGTCCAAACCCCATCATTCGATATGCTCAATGAAAGGCTTGAAGCCAAAACAAGACGATATAAGACATAAAAGGCTTATGCAAATGTCAAGTTAGCCTCGAATAAGGCAAAATCGTCGTAAATGTGTAGGTCGCTCCACACTTTACACCAAGACGATACTCGTGAAACACTAGTGTATATTAAAATCCCCAAAAAAGGGTAGTAAGTCCCAGGTAAGGGATAAAAAGACCCCAAGTCTCGAAAAAGACCGGTATAACTTCTATGAAATCCTAGTGCATTATCATAGACGTTGGGAAGCGCGATCAGCTATTTTAAACCCATAATCTTCAAAGAAAGCCCAGAATCTTCAAAGAATTCTTCAAAACTTCAAGTAAGAAACCCAGAAAACGATGAGGTTCAACAGAAAATATCGCCAGGAATCGCCTAGTGACTGGAAACCCAACCGGTTAAGGAAGGGCAACCGTCTATATCCAGTTAAGGCCCACGAATCCATTTATGGATTATAGAAATTGAAGCTCAAACAATTTGGGTCTCAGGAAAATTCGAAGCCCAAAACAATGAGGCCCAAGGCTGGAATAATTTAAGTCCAATTAAAAATTGGGCTAGTTAAGGCCCAAGAAAGAATGAAATTTGGAATGAAACCAAGGCAAAAACAAGGATAAAAGATTTGAGGTCGAAAAGACCCTAAAACAAAATCGTACGACCAAGGTCGAAAATACATGAGAAATCGAGGTCATATCCATCAACCTCGCTCCCAAATAAAAACGAAAAATTGAAGATTTGAGGTCGACAAAACCTTAGAACGAAGTCGTACGACCGAAGTCGAAAATATACGAGAAATCGAGGTCGTATCCATCGATTTCGCACCAAAATAAGGCACAAAAATTAAAGATCTAAGGTCGAAAATGACCTGCAAAATGAGGTCGAAAGTATGAGGAATCGAGGTCGAATGACCCAGGTCGAAAATGACCTGTAAATCGAGGTCGAAAGTATAAGGGATCGAGGTCGAATGACCGAGGTCGAAAATGACTGGGAAGTCGAGGTCGAAGCCATCTACCTGGGACCAATTCGAGGTCGAAAATCCTGGTCGAAAAAGGTTGGATCGAGGTCGAAACTGACTGGTAAATCGAGGTCGAAACCATCGACCTGGGACCAATCGAGGTCGAAAAAAGGCTGGATCGAGGTCGAAGGCTCGAGGTCGAAAAAGACTTAAAAATCGAGGTCGAAACCTTCGACCTCACTCCAGTCGAGGTCGAAATCCAGGTTGAATTTCAGGTCGAAAATGACCTGTTTCCTGGTCAAATTTGAGGTCAAAAATGACTTGTTTCCTGGTCGAAAAAGAGGTCGAAAATGACCTAATTTGAGGTCGAAAATGCCCTTAAAATGGAAAATTTTGAGGAAAAACACGTTATAACTTCTACGAAAACCCCAAGGAGATTTTCCCAGAAGTTGGGGGGCAAATGATATGGATAGAAAAGTAATTATAGAAATATAATTGCTGATTCTTTGGAAAGGCCAAGTATTTAAGGCCCAAAACCCAGATTATTTATTAATTTCGTAATTAATAAATAGAGAAAATATACAGCTCATAAAAAGAGTCCAAAATATGGTAAATTCATCAAAGAAGGATCCGGAATCCCAATTAAAGGCAATTAATGAGTCATAGCCTTTATCAACAAGGAAAAGACTTATCCTGCAAGAAATACAATGTTTATCCATTATCAATAAGGAGACTTATTCGCTAAGACTCCTAAACATACCATAAATACTAGGCTCTAGACGCCTATATAAGGACCCTGATCCTACAATCAGAACTACGTTTTGGGCACAGCTCCATACGTCACAACGCCTCAAAGGCGCAACAAGCCATAAAGGCACCCCTAGAACTACGTTTTAGACTTCATCCTCGAATAAGGACATACAAGTCACTACGTCCTTGGTTTGCCCGTGCCGCCATAGCCCCGAGGGCAACACCAAGAACTACGTCTTTGGCTTGATTCTCAATAACGATTTGAGATACGTAGGCATCTTGTGAGGACCGATTTAGTCTCGAAACACAAGTGCAGCCATTAAAGCTCGAAGCTCATTAACCCTCGCATTAAATTCGTAAGCTCAGATTTTATTCCACAACAGTATCATTTGACATAAAAATATTAATTATTTTTGATGTTTTTGTAAATTGTTTAAATATGATAAAGTATTTAGTAATATTAAAATTGTTCCATTTAAAAGCATGAGTAAGTATGTTATGTAATTAGTGTAATTTAAATCACAAATTCATATTATGATTAGTTTAATTGCTTGTTCGTAATTTTAAATTATTTTTGATAAATTAATATTTTATAATTAGTTAATATTTTGACTAGTGTTAAGGTGTAGCCTTGGTGGTTAACTAGGTACTAGGTTAAGTTAATTCGTTCGATTTGAATGCTTTGCTGTTTAATTATTTTGAAGCATGCGTAATATATTATGTATTTAAGTTATGACTAAAAATAAAAGTAATTGGCATTAGTTGGATTTTATATGTGAATTTACAAAGCATGTTAATTAGTCTAGTTTTTTTTGTCAGTTAACATGTTACTTGCTAAAGTGCGTGTGCTTGCCAGCTACAATAAGTAGTTTATTAAAATATTAATATATGCATGCTTGTGTTGATTATGTGCACTAATGTTTCTTTTAAGAAAAATAAAAGACTATCAATAATGGGAGTGATTTTACAATTTAATCTATTCGTCTGAACAGAGAATATAACATGGTTGGGCTTTAAGGCTCATCTATACCTTTATATTATTTGACAATTAGAACTGCTTTTATGTGATTCAAATGCATGCCTGTATGTTATACATGCAATGATTATTTATAGAATAAGTGAATAATAATTTTGTGTTTTATTATTAAATTTATAGGATTGTTCGTGCCATTATATTCGGTATTTAGTGTCGACTTCGAGGTAAGTACTTTTGACTTACTTTTCGTTTTCGTAAAAGATATTTATATTGTGATTTTGATTTCGATTTCGTATAAGATATAAGAATTGTGTTTCGAATTTTATAAGATATAAGTATTTGAATTTTAGAACACAGTCTCTACGTTTCGAACCCGTTCGTAATTTACGCTATAGTTCTGGAACTAGCCTTAGATACCCTTAGTAGGCGCACAAGTGTGCAACTTTAGATACCTATTAAGGGGGCGTAATTATTGAACTTTTAGATGCCGGTCACTGGCAAAGTGTGGCGTATAAGAATAAGAATAAGATCCCGGCTACTGGGAAAGTGTGGCCGTAGAGCAAGACTGTGGTATTCCGATTTTCGTTCTGTTTCTACTTCTGCTTCTGTATCTGCTTTAAATTCTGTATCTGTTTTAAATTCTGAAATTTTAAAATGTAAACTTTGGGCTGGGTCAATTTTGCAAAGGTTTTGCAACTTATTATATTTTGACCAAATCTGTTTTATTAAAACCGCCCATTGATTTTAAGAATACATGTTTATCAATTGTACTTGCTGAGCTGTGTAGCTCATCTCTTTCCCTATATTTCAGGTTCATTGTGGAAGCTAAGTAAGAATAAGGATGTGGACTTGTGGATTTTCTGCTTTTAGATTCTGCTTAAAGACTTATTGTTTCGTTAAGAAATAAAATTTGATTATTTGATATACATTGGATATTGGTTTATGGAGCTGCGTCTCCGCTTTTGTGATTTTGGATTATTGTTATGTTTGACCGCTGCGTTTGACTTACGGAATATTTGAGTTATTGAATAAAAGAAATATGTATTATTTTACTTTTGATTTAGAATAATAGTCCGAAAAGTCGGGCTGTTACAATTAATCAATTTTATTATATCATAAAAATTAATTTAAATATTTTTAAAATCTAGTTAGTGTGATAAATTCTAGAACTTTAATAAAAAAATATGTGAAAATTTTGAGATGGTAACATTGAGTTCAAAAGAAAGTTTAAGAGAATATCAACATGGTAATTTGACTTGAAAATAAATTTTAGGAGAATATTAAGATAGTAATTTGACTTAAAAAGAAAGTTTAGGTGAATATAAAGTAATTTAGGGGTGTATTCGGTTGAAATTTTGATGGATTAATAATAATCTACATATTTTACAAGATTGTTGTTGATTTTAATTCTCTGCAATTTTTTGTAGAGTTGATGTAAAATCTCGTAGAGTTGATTTAGAGTCTGGCATATTTTGAAATATTTCAAACAAATTCATCAAAATCTCAAAGAATTTAGCCGAATTTCAAAACTTAAAAAATATACTAACAAATCCATCAAAATCCACCATTTTATTAAATCCGAAAAATCCATGGATTTTTTAATACCATCAGATTCTAATGGGTTTTTAAAAACCCAAATTGAATACACCTAGATTTTAAAAGACTTTTTAGAATACTAATTGAATACCCCCAGATTTTAAAAAACTTTTTATAAGGAAATTAAGATATTTTCTAATAAAAAATTTATTATAATATTAAAATTGTACATTTCCTCAATTGGTATTGTTAGATCAGGATTCAATGATCGTCAGGATCTAGACTCAACTGATCAGGATTGCTGATGTCATCAGTATTTGCTCAAGCGTCAGTATCAGGATTGCAATCAGGATTACTATTAGGACTATGATCAGGATTGATCATCAGGACTGGAAGCTGATCAGGATTACAACTTCGAGTTATTTATGGAGTCTAGTTAAAGAAGGAAGTTTATTTTGTCGGTTCCTAGTTTATAGGAATGAAGCTGTCGGTTAGGATATGTTTCAATATAGTTGGTAATTGATTTGGACTTATCTTGTAATCGATATATAAGCTGTGTAGTATATAAACACAGTTTAGGTTTTGATTTTAATTAATCAATTGCATACATGAGTATATTGTAACCTAGAAGCTCTCAAGAACATCAGAATTTCTTGAGAGAGTTTGTAACAGTTTTATATCAGATTTAATAAAGCTGTTATTATTCTTTCATATTTGTGATCTATATTTTATTAAGTCGAGAATCTTATACAATTGTATTCAACCCCCCTTCTACAATTGTTATTTACTTGGCATCAATTGGTATCAGAGCAAACTGATTTAAATTTGAATCAGATACGATCTAAGATGTCGACAAAGTATGAAAGCATGAAAATTCCCATCATGAAGAAAACTGAATATCCAACATGGAAGGTAAATATGCTGATGTACCTGGAGGCTATGGATCCTGACTATTTGGACAGGATACGTGATGGACCATATATTCCTATGAGAATAGTTGCACAAACAGATACTGTACCTGAACACTACGTGGTCAAGGTAAAAAGTGAATGGACTCCTGAAGAGAAAGCTGACGTTCTTAGAGATTCAAAGATAAAGAATATCCTTCACAACAGCCTTGATGTTGTCATGCCTAACATGGTGATTGCATGCAAATCTGCAAAAGAAATTTGGGACACTTTGGAAACTCAATGCCAAGGATCTGCATCTGTCAAGAAAAACAGAAGGGCTCTACTTATTCAAGAGTATGAACAATTTGATGCAAGACCTGATGAGAGCCTTACTGACATGTATGATAGATTCCTGACACTCCTGAACAATCTATCACTAGTAGGCAAAGAGTATGTATCTGAAGATTCTAATACCAAGTTTCTGAGAGCTTTACCAGAAGAATGGGATACACAAACATCAATCATTAGGCATCAGTATGATCTAAACACTGTGTCTCTTGATGAAGTTTATGGGATGCTGAGAACCTATGATCTTGAGGTTCAACAAAGGAAGAATAAGAAAAGCAGCAAAGCAAAGTCTATTGCATTGAATGTTGAGGCTAAATCAAAAGGAAAGGCTGTGGAGGTCTCTAGAAGGAAATCAAGAATAGTTGAGTCAGATCCTGATGACTCATCATCAGATACTGATGGCAATCCTGATGCCAATACTGATGATGATTCTTCTGACTCAGACATGGAAGAGATGGTTGCTATGATAGTCAGAGGCTTCAAAAAGATGAAGTTCAGGAAGGCTAGAAGACAAGGCAACTTCCAGAAAAAGACCTTCAATGCTGACAAAGACAAGTACAACAAAAAGGACAGCAAGAGTGGCAAATTTGACAAGTCAAAGGTTAGATGCGAATAGGGCACTTTGCAACTGAGTGCAAGAAGGCTAAAGCACTCATCACTTCAAGCAAGGATTGGATGGACTCTTCCTCAGAATCTGACACTGAGGTGGTCAACTATGCCCTAATGGCCAATACTGATGAGACTGTTGTTCCTGATGATAAGGGAAAAAGGAAAAATGTGTTAGTCATGAATAGTGGATGTTCTGTGCACATGACTGGAAACAAAGCCTTGTTATCAGAATATGAGGAAAAAGCTGGCCCAACTGTGTCTTATGGAGATGGCAACATTGGACAAACATTGGGATATGACAATATAATCATTGGAAATGTCATCATTGAAAAAGTAGCTCTAGTGAAAGGACTAAAACACAACCTGTTGAGTATTAGTCAAATAACTGACAGAGGTTATCATGTCAACTTCTATTCTACTCATTGTGAAGTAGTCAGCAAAGCGTCTGGAAAAGTTGCACTCACTGGCTACAAGCATGGTAACATTTATGAAGCCAACATTCAAGCAAAGATTGATGGCTCTCCTACTTGTCTCATCAGTAGATGAAAGTTGGCATTGGCACAAGAAGCTTTCTCATCTCAACTTCAGCAAAATCAATGAGTTGGTTAAAAAAGATTTGGTTAGAGGATTGCCTAAAGCTTTGTATACTCCTGACGGACTCTGTGATGCATGTCAAAAAGCTAAATAGAGAAGGACATCATTCAAGAGTAAATCTGAATCCTTTATTGGTGAACCATATCACATTTTACATCTTGATCTATTTGGATCAGTCAACATAATGTCCATCAGTAAGAAAAGGTACACTCTTGTAATTGTTGATGAATACTCTAGATTCACCTGGGTGTATTTCCTGCACAGAAAAGATGAGACTCCAGAAATACTGTTGGATCATGTGAGAATGATTGAGACAGGCTCAAAGTACAAAGTCAAGATTCTGAGAAGTGATAATGGAACTGAATTCAAGAATTCAAAGATGGAAGAGTTTTGCAAATACAAAGGAATTATTCAACAATTCTCTGCTCCTGGCACACCCCAGCAAAATGGAGTAGTAGAAAGGAAAAATAGAACTCTTATTGAAGCTGACAGAACTATGTTGGAAGAAACTAAATTGCCTACATATTTCTAGGCAGAAGCAATCAACACAGCATGCTATACATAAAATCTCACATTGATAACCAGACATGGTGTAACTCCCTATCAAATGCTCAAGGAGAAGAAACCTAGTTTGAAGCATCTGCATGTGTTTGGCTGTAAATGCTTTGTTCTCAGAACTCATCCTGAACAGCTAGGGAAATTTGAAACAAAGGCTGATGAGGGAATTTTCATTGGCTATCCTGAATCAAGAGCCTTTAGAGTTTTCAATTTGAGAACAAGGACTGTCATGGAGTCAATACATGTATCTTTTGATGATAAGAAGATAACAGGAATTGATGAAGACTTACATGATATGTTGATTTTTGAAAATGAAGCTACCAAGGAACCTGAAGAAATGGAATCAGACACTGATACACCATCAGATACTGATGGGTCACCAAATCCTGATGATCCATCAAATCCTGATGACTCACCAAATATTGTTGGTGCTACTGATGGTGCTACTGATGATACTACTGACAGTCCACATGTTGAGGGGGAGCAACAACAGACTGTTACTGATACTCATACTACTCAATCATCAGGACAAAATACTTCAGATACTGATTAGAGTGACAATCCTGAGAATCCATCAGGAGGTGACATCAACAATTCAGGGGGAGCTTCTACTGAAGCAAATTCTTCTAATCATGATAACACCAATCCAGGGGGAGCATCTAATTCAAGAAATAATTTACCACCAGCAAGGAAATGGACAAGAGATCATACTCCTGATTTAATAATTGGAGATCCTGATGCAGGTGTTAAAACAAGAAGTGCAACTCAGAATGAATGTCTTTATCATAACTTTCTATCCAAGGAGGAGCCTAAGAAAGTTGAAGATGCACTTAAGGATGCTGATTGGGTTACTGCAATGCAAGAAGAATTGAATGAATTTGAAAGAAATGAAGTCTGGAAACTAGTACCAAGACCAAAGAATAGGTCAATTGTTGGTACAAAATGGATTTTCAAGAATAAGACTGATTCAGATGGTGTAATAATCAGAAACAAAGCAAGGCTAGTTGCAAAGGGGTATTCTCAACAAGAAGGAATTGACTATGATGAAACTTTTGCTCCTGTTGCAAGACTAGAAGCCATCAGGATCTTTCTGGCATATGTAGCTCACAAGAAATTCAAGGTTTTCCAGATGGATCTTAAAAGTGCTTTCTTAAATGGTGAACTGGAGGAAGAAGTATATGTTGAATAACCTCCTGGTTTCATTGATCCTAAATATCCAAATCATGTCTACATATTGGATAAGGCACTTTATGGACTAAAGCAAGCTCCAAGAGCATGGTATGAAACCTTAGCTCAATTCTTACTGGAAAGTGGATTCAAAAGAGGTACTATTGATAAAACTCTATTTTACTTTAATCATGGTAAGGATTTACTTTTAGTTCAGATTTATGTTGATGATATCATTTTTGGGTCAACAAACAATAAGCTCTGTGAAAAGTTTTCTAAGCTTATGCAGTCAAGATATCAAATGAGCATGATGGGAGAAATGAGTTACTTTCTTGGTCTTCAAGTTAAACAGACTGATGCTGGGATTTTTATCAACCAGTCAAAATATACAAGGAATTTATTGAAAAGGTTTAACATGCAAGATAGTGCTACTGCAACAACTCCTATTGCTACAGCTACCAAACTTGATCCTGATGAAGGTGCTGAGGTAGATGTAACTCACTACAGAGGAATGATTGGCTCTTTACTGTATCTTACTGCAAGTAGACCAGATATCATGTTTGCAACTTGTCTGTGTGCAAGATTTCAAGCAAAACCTAGGGAACCTCATCTGATTGCAGTCAAAAGAATTTTTAGATATCTCAAATGCACTCCTTCACTTGGCCTTTGGTATGCAAGGGAATCAGATTTTGGGCTGTGTGGTTATTCAGATGCTGATTTTACAGGATGCAAGATAGACAGGAAAAGTACTTCAGGAAGTTGTCAGTTTTTGGGTGGTAGACTAGTTTCATGGTTTAGTAAAAAGCAAAAGTCTATCTCTACTTCAACTGCAGAAGCTGAGTACATTACTGCAGGAAGTTGTTGTGCTCAGATAATGTGGATGAGAAATCAGTTGTTAGATTATGGCCTGTCATATTCAAAAATCCCTATTTATTGTGATAACCAAAGTGCTATTGCAATGACAGGAAATCCAGTTCAGCATTCTCTTACTAAACACATCAGTATTAGCTATCACTTCATAAGAGAACGGGTTCTGGAAGGAACAATTGAACTTCATTTTGTTCCAACTGATCAACAACTAGCTGATATATTCACCAAGCCACTGCCTGAAGCTACTTTCAACAAGTTGGTGAAAGAACTTGGAATGATGAATTTTGAGAATTTCTGAGGAAAGCTACAGAGAGGAAATCCTGATGACTATCAAATCCTGATGGTCATTCTGCAAGGTATGTAATTTTGATCAAATCTTGATAGGACACAATCCTGACAGGAAGTCAACCGGTCAATCCTGATGTACATGCCAATATTTCATTGCTTAAATTGTGCCTGATTTTTCGTAAGTTACTGATGAGAAACGTTTGAGTTTTAGTTGGACAACTGTATGCGCGTGTGTGTCACACTGATTGATATATACATATAGATACACATAAAAAGCGGTGCAGTTATGTTTAATTACACACGTAATTTGTCCACTAATTATTTTTGCACGAATCACAGCATGCCACCTGTCACTGAGAGTAGTATTTTGTTTTAACAAAATACATATGATTTTCTAACTTACCGTTTACTCTCTCATCATCAGTTTTTCATCTTCTCTCTCTCTCTCTGTGCTCAAGAACCCTGATTTTTAAATCTCAATTCTCAAGTTTTCAATACTGTTTTAATGGCGTTTTCATCATTCATGAACAAGCAAACAGTAGTTAGTGGTGTTACTTTTGCCACTAACAATTTTGTGGCAATTCTAGATCATCAGGATTTGTCCACTGAGTTTCACAGAATACATGATTTCTTAACTTCAACTCCTTTGAAGTTTGCTCTAACAGAACCTGCAAGTGCTTCGTTTAAGTCAATTATGCAGGTGTGGAACACAGTTAGGTTTGCCAAAGGGCATTCTGGCTCAATCCTGATGAGTTTTGACTTTGATGGGGTTACTCACTATATGACTCCTGCAATTGTGGAGGAAGCTCTTCATTTGCCTATTCTGGGTGATAAGGTCCCTGCTACAATTTCAGACTCCACTCTATTTGAGTTTGTTACTAAGTTAGGCTACAATGGGGTGGTTAAGTGATATGGCAATCTATTCAGGATAAAGCTCAAGAAGGAATGGAATTATTTCTTTGACACCATAAGTCGATGTTTCCTGAACAAGACTTCAAATTTTGATGTTTTACCATCAGGATCACTCAAAATAGGGTACTCTCTTATATACTCTTCTGTTTTTTATTATGGGTCATTTATTCTGAAAGCTCTAAGTGATAGGAAATCAGATAAGTTAGGTTCTTTCTGTATTCTTAGATTTTCATATTTAATTTTTAATCACTGTTGTCCTAATGTTGTTTTTGAAGAAGATATAATTCTACCAATTTGTAGAATTACTGAAAATAATGTTAAGTCCTTAGTCAACAGTGATAAGGTAAATGGTTTCACAGGCAATGCCTATATTCCTGATGAGGTCAGGCTTTTCTTGAAAGAGAAAATGCCTACTCAGTATGGATCAGTTTCTGATGCTATGGGGCAAGGCCAATCACACCTTGTTCCTGACACAAGCATCCCTCCCAAACACTCTAAACACTCATCAACCACCTCTAATGTCTCTCAAAAGACTTTAGTTGTAAAAACAAAGAAATCAGCTAGATCTGATGTGTTTGGAAGGCAATCAGGATCAATGGATTTCTCCTCTACACCACTCACCAAACAGAAGAAACAAGGGGGTGTACAAGGGATCCTGGTAAAGAAGACTGATAAGATTAAGGAGGTTGTTTCTGTGAAAATAAAATTGGTTTTAAGGGATGAAACTGATTCTGAGGATGACATGCCAATATCCTCCAAGTTGAAAATAAACAAGGAAGTTGCTGGTACTGCTGTTGAAGCTGTGGCACAAATTGCTAAACCACAGAAGAAAAGAAAGTTGTCTAAAAGCAGGTATCATATTCCTTTGAAGTCACAGGTTACTGATGGACAGGACACTTCAATTCCTGATGAGCAATCAAATTCTGATGCTCAAGCAAATCTTGACGTTAGTAATCCTGATGATACTCCAAGTAAAGTTGTCTCTATTTCAGACTCTCCAGCCAAAGACTCTCCAACTAAAAGATATGTTGATATTTCATGGGAGAAGCTTGGTACTGTTGCTTCCAATCTTGGGTTCATACATCCAATGGAGAAAAGAAGGGCAGAAGAGATAGTCTTTCAGAGACAGAAGAAACTAAAGGGATCAAGCCCACAAGAACCTGAACCTCAAAGTGGTTAAACAGCTATTGAAGATCCTGCCCCACAAGAACCACTCACTCAAAGTGTGAGTGAAGGCATAGCTGATGGAATGGTCCCACAACAACCATTTTCTCAAAGGGAGAATGAAGACATCTGCATTCCAGCCACACAAGAACCATCTTCTCAATGTGAAGATGCAGGCATTACAGCTACAGTTTCTGAGAAGTTTCCTGACAATGCTCAAGGGGCTTATGATATTCCTGAAATGGAAATTTTGGTCGAGGACACTGTCATTGAGGGAAGCACACAAGAACCTCCAACTCAAAGTGTTGAAGCAGTTTCTGAACCTCATGCTACACAAGAACCATTTGTAGAAAATACTGATGCAAGCGTTTCAAATCCTGACAGTGTTGCTCCTGATGCTAGTGTTGCTCCTGATGCTGAGCCAATCTTGATCCAACCACTGAGCTCAAGACCAATGGTAAATCCTATCTCAGAATCCAAAGATAAACTTAAAGGTGTTGTTCCTGATGCTGCTGATGATTTTGGAGATAGTGATGATGATGAGAATGATTGTGAGAAGGATCAGCTTGCTACAACATTCAAATCTAGTCTTGGAACTAACTTTGGTTCTTCAATCACTTTCATGGCTGACAAGGCTTCTACAGGAAAGGATCTAAGACAAGACTTTTATGGTCCTTCACCAATTGATCCAGCTGAGCTTCTGAGAAGAGATGAATGGGAAAATGAATGGTACAAATCTTTTAATTCTGTCAGTTTTCCATGTGCTTTGGAACATGCTGCTCATGCTGCCAGAATCATAGAAAATGAAGATTTAAGGAATCACTTGAAGGCTACAACTCTGTTATCCAAAAGCCTCAAGACTGAAATTGATTCTGTGAAGGATGCTACTGAACATGTGAGGACTGATATCACTAAAAACTTGACAAAGGCTCCAACTGCTTTTCAATTGAGGGTTGTGGAATCTCATGTTAAGGCAATTGTTTCAGAACAGTCTCACATTCACAACATAATTGATTCATTGGAATCCAAGGTAACTGACATTCAAGCCTCTCTTTCCTTAATTTTAAATTTGTTATCAAATTCTGATGTCAAAAAGGGGGAGAAGGTAAGTCAGACAAAATGTACACCTGAACTAGTATTGAGAAGAAATAATGATGATGACAATACTGGTAATGATGGTGATGATATAGTATTTCAAGGAGAAACCTCTGATGCTGCTGTGATGAAGTCTACAATTCAAACTTCTCAAAGTCAATATACGCAGTCAACTCATGTTTCTGATTCTGGAATTAGAACAGTAAGGACACTGGTGAAATCTCAGATCCTGACGGAAGAGCAAATCCTGACAGTTAATCAAATCCTGATAGCTGATCAAATCCTGACACCTGGTCATGGACAAACACTCTCTACAATTCCTGAAGGTGATGAAGATGTTCTTATTGATAATCCTGAAGATGCTGCTAATATATTCCGGAATTTCACAACAAGAGATGGTGATGTTGTTACTCTTTATCACACTGATAAGAGAGTTCAACAATTATTTGCAAGGAAGGCACTCTCTACTGCTAGTGAAGAATATCCTGATCTCTCACATGAAGAATTTATAAATCAACAGAGAGAAATGATGGAGAGTTTCAAGAATCCTACTCCTGCTAGAGGTAGAGGAGGCAGAGGTAGAAGAGGTGCAAGAATAGGTGCAAGTAGAGGAAGAAGCTCATCAATTCAACATATTCCTAGACATACAAGGTCTATAAGTCTAAGAATAGAAGAAATTCCTGAGCCTACTAAATTCCAGTAGTTCCTGATACTCAACCTGACAGGTCTACTTTTGGTGATGATGGAATTATTGAAGAAGAACCTGAATTGAGAAGAAAATCAAGACAATCAACACTCATCAGTAATACAGCTCAAATTCCAGATTCTAATCCTGACATTGTTCCTGACACTGTTCAAGATCCTGATGAATCTGAAATTCTACAAGAGGTTGATTTGTTAATCTTATCTATTGTAGTTGATTCACATAATGAAGAAGTGGATGAAGAAGAAGAAAGAAGAAGAAGAGAAGTAACAAGAACAACAAATAGAGATTTCAATCTCTATGTGCAAAAGCTTAAACATTCAAATAGAAGGTTGTGGAGAAATTCAAATAGACAACAACCTCAGTTAGAAAGAAGCTATGTTCTTGAGAGGGAAAAAGACAAGAAGTGGAAAAACATTGACACACTTAGGTGTGATAGACCTATCAACTATCAGTCTAGTGGAATTATAACAAGTGTCTCCAGTGTTGTTGACTTTTCTGATTCATTTATATCCAAAGCACTCTGGTTGCAAATGTTTTCAAGCATAAGACAGATGCCACATAATACAAGAGGAGGTATAGATCACAGAGATGCTGAATTTCTGAACATGTCATATGTTGACCCTCACTCTTTGACTGATATTGGAGGTAACTTAAATTTTGAACACCTGAACAATTTATTAGCTGTTGATATAGTTATAGATTGTCATGATGGTACTGAAAAGAAAGAAAAGCTTCTGTATTTCATGAAAGATGGTAGTGTGAAGGTGATGACCATTCAAGAGCTGTTGGTTAAAACTACAAAGGAACTTAAATATGTTCATTATATGCTAAGATGGAAAAACAAAGTGTGCAAAGAATGGAGTGATATGATTCTGTCAACAATTAAGAGAAGACTTGATGAAGGAAGAAATTTCAATGGTGATTATACTCCCATGTACTTCAATCTGAGAGGTCAAGATGTAGAAATGCAAAGGGGCACTTCTGTTAAAGAAATGACCTTTGGCATGACTCAACTTACTCTTAATCCTGATGGGAAGGAAATTGTTTATCTCTTACTTGAAGAACACAGTCTACAGAGAAGCTCTATACAGAATCTCAGAGCATCTATCTTTCAGATAAATGAGGAAGATGAAGAACTCAAAGATCTTAAAGAAAGACTAATTCAAATTCTTGAAGACAAGGAAGAAAGACTACTGTCAAACTTCTTGAAGATGAATTTGTTCTATCAAAGAATCTGAACAGATAAGTTGTTGCTGTAAATACTTGTACATTTTGTAAATAAGTTTTTGACATCATTGAATCTAGGAATCTATACTTTATTTTACAAAGTATGAGATTGGGGGAGATTGTTAGATCAGGATTCAATGATCGTCAGGATCTAGACTCAACTGATCAGGATTGCTGATGTCATCAGTATTTGCTCAAGCGTTAGTATCAGGATTGCTATCAGGATTACTATCAGGACTATGATCAGGATTGATCATCAGGACTGGAAGCTGACCAGGATTACAACTTCGAGTTATTTATGGAGTCTAGTTAAAGAAGGAAGTTTATTTTATCGGTTCCTAGTTTATAGGAATGAAGCTGTCGGTTAGGATATGTTTCAATATAGTTGGTAATTGATTTGGACTTATCTTGAAATCGATAGAGAAGCTGTGTAGTATATAAACACAGTTTAGGTTTTGATTTTAATTAATCAATTGCATACATGAGTATATTGTAACCTAGAAGCTCTCAAGAACATCAGAATTTCTTGAGAGAGTTTGTAACAATTTTATATCAGATTTAATAAAGCCACAATATTTCAATGGATAGTCATTCAGCTTTCAATGGATGAAGCCACAATATTTCAACGGATGCCTCTCAAACAACCTCAACGGATGTCATCTTTATTATTTGTACCTGACACTGTGAAAAGGACAGTTCAGACATAGCACATGGGTTGACAGAATACAAAGAGCATGGAAACCAGTATTTCTGGTAAACACGGAAAAAAGAAGCATTCTGTTTTCTTTGGTCGGGTGTGGCAATACCATAAAAGGCAATCAGCCAAAAGGGCAAGCCACAAATAATGGACCACTACTCAGAATGGAGAAACAAGTATTTTGAACTCTATCAAATCTTGTATTACTAGCTGTTCAATTTGACTTGTAAACTGGAGATATATAACCAAGTATAGCACTGTTTTAGGAGCAAGAAATCAGTTAGGTTTTCCAGAGAAAAAAGCAATATCCTTTGTAAATTGTCAAACCTAAAATAGTGTATGCAGCCGTGTGTTTATTCATAAACATCACATAGATTTCTTCAATAAAATCACTCAGGTGGAACAATCAATCCACCTGAATTTTTATATCTTGTGTTTTTAGTTTAACAACAATTATTTACTTTCTGTTCTTGGTTTCATTTGTTTGGTTTATTTGTTTGAAGAACTGGAAATTTTAAGAATTGTATTCAACCCCCTTTCTACAATCTTGATTCACTGTCTGGGAATAACAATTGTATATTTATTTTCCTCCAGTAGTAAAGATCTTACAGACAAGCTAAAGGCAAAAATATTAAAATTATATATTTGGTTTCCTCCATTAGTAAAGATTTTAATGATCAGAATATTAAAATTGTATATTTCGTTTCTTCCATTAGTAAAGATTTTAAAGACAATTGATATATTTTCGAATTTTTAATATTAATAATTCAAAATTTTGAGAAAATTAGAAAAATAGAGCGAAGCGATTTGAAAGGCGCCACCTCACCTCACCGCTCCGTCTTCTCCTTTATGTAAGTATATTGATTTCTCTAAATATTTCTAAAAATATATTCTACATAAGATTTTTTTAGATAAACTAATATTTCTAACATAAAATTAAGGTTTTCTTTTGAATTCTCCATTTCGTATTGATCATTTACCAAACTTTTGAATAAATATTGAAAAGAGCAATTGTTTAATATTTTTCATTATTTTAATATCATATCAAATATTAGTATATTTGTCACCATTTTTATTTTTCTCAAAATTCATATTTTAACTTATATTTTAAAACACATAATATAATTTCAATATTAAATTCTAGCAAATAATATTATCATCCTAATGAATCGCTCTCTAGTTAAACATGTTTTCTCCCAATGACCCACTTTCTCGTTGATATCAAATCTAAACAGGTAACAAACTAATTTACTAAATAAATTACATCTTCTATTAATCAATTTTATTATGTTATAAAAATTTAATTTAAATGTTTTCAAAAAATTCTAGTTCTCTTTTATTTTTTATATAGGTACTCGAGAAGATAAATGAAAAGAAAATAAAATTTCTATATTTTATTTTATAGAAACTTGCATTTTCTGTAAGCATTATCTTCTATATTAATTAGAAGGTAAAACTTATAGAAATGATTTTTAATATATATGTAAAACATATAGATAAATTTACTAATTAAAAAAATTGGAAAAAAGTAGAAAAATAGATTGAAACGATTAAATATTAGATAAATTCTCAATTTCCTTCTTACTATTTCGTAACCGAGGAAACTAAAATATGTTTTCTACTAATCCAATTTATTTACTAACTTCTTTCTTACTATCTTTCAAGGAAGGAAGTTAAATATGCTATGTTAATATTCCCCTAAACTTTCTCTTCAAATCCAATTTATGTATTAGTTATTTTTTACTATCTTCTAATTGAGAAAACGAAGTATACTATATTATATAATATTTACCTTAACTTACTCTACGAGTCCAATTTATATACTAATTTATTTTTTTACTATCTTTTAATTGAGAAAAATAATAAATGAGACGATTTGAGTTTGAGAGGCGTCACCTCACCGCTATAGTCTTCTCCTATGTTAATAAGTATATTCATAAATAAAAAATTTATTAGTGTGTTAAAAATTTATATTTCGTTTCCTCCATAGTAAGATTTTAAAGGCAAGAATAATAAAATTGTATATTTAATTTCCTCAATTAGAAAAAATTTAAAGACAATTGAGATATTTCCTAATAAAAAATTTAGGAGAATATTAAAATTTTATATTTAGTTTCCTTCATTAGTAAAGATTTTAAAGGCAAGAATATCAAAATTGTATATTTAGTTTCCTCCATTAGTAAAAATTTTAAAAATAAAAAAATTAGGAGAACATTAAAAATTTATATTTTGTTTCCTTCATTAGTGAAGATTTTAAAGGCAAGAATATTACAATTGTATATTTAGTTCATCCATTAATAAAGATTTTAAATACAACTGATATTTTCTAATCAAAAATTTAGGAGAATATTAAAATTCTAGATTTAGTTTCCTACATCAATAAAGATTTTAAAGGTAAGAATATTAAAATTATATATTTAGTTTCCTCAATTAGTAAAGATTTTAAAAGCAATTGAGATATTTTCGAATCTTTAATATTGATAATTCAAAATTTTGAGAAAATTAGAAAAATAGAACGAAGCGATGCGAGAGCCGCCACCTCACAACCCTCGTCTTCTCCTTTATATAAGTATATTGATAAGCGTAAGGGATATCTTATCCAAAATTTTGGTAGTTTGTACGACCACTGTACGACTACCAAATTAATAAGGACCGTTAGATATTAAATAGATGGATGAGAACCGTTAAATCTAATATTAAAAATTGTATTTGATTAATAATAGGATTATATTTAAATACTAAAAAGTGTATTTGGATAATTTAAACCAAATATAATTTGGTTGATAATTGTATTTTGAATAAAATTCCTTATGTAAAAATTCATAATTCGCTTTTCTCTTCAATTTATGGGTAGTTCTAGTTAAATAATAATTGTTAAACCAAAGATCAAGATATCAATTTATATCAATTACAATATTAAAAAATTATTAATATAATGCATATGAATACCATGGATAATAATAATAATAAAACGTAGACTCTATGTTATAAAAGACGTAGGAGAAATCATGTACATGAATTTATGTTGCAAATTTTATTATACAAATTACAAGTAAAATGATTTAGTTAATTAGTACTAACATGACACTTTTTTAAGGGACATGTTAGGAATTATGTTGATTCTTGATGATAACTAAATTAACTCAACAAAATTTGTATAAGTAAAAATGTATAGCCTTTAACGGATAACATGTGTATACAGTAACCGTTGAAGGGTAGTTTATCAATGGATAAGACTCCATGTAACATACTCTTTTGTTCAGTATTTAGCAGTTGAAGTGTAATTGTTAAGGTTGAAGAAGTCATGTTGACTATCAACTGATATGTAGAATAAGAAGGCTAATTGTAAATATTCTATGCCTTGTAATTTTACATAAGTGAAATTGTATCTCAACGGATACACATTCAACCTTCAACGGATGCAACCTGAGAGCCTTCAACGGATGCAGCCACAACACTTTCAACGGATGCTACAAGATTAACCTCAACTGATGCAAGGACAATACTTAACAGTTAAAATTGTGAAAGGGACATGCCTGACAAATCACATAGGTTGATAGAACAGAAAGAGCATGGAAACCAGCAATTTAGGAAACCTTGAAGAAAAAGAAACATTATATTTTCATCTGGTCAATAGAGATGATTGAAGAAGGACAATCAACTAAAATGCAAATCATTTCAAGGACCATTGGATTTAGAGTGGAAAAGCAAGCATTTGGACTTTACATAATGTACATTTTAAGTAGTTCAAATTAGGCTTGTAAACTTGGGATATGTGTAACCAAGTGTAACAATGTTTTTGAAGTTAAGAAATCTGTTTTAGTTTTCTAGAGCTTAAGCAAATTTTTGTACTTGTAATTTGCTGAAGCAAAAACATTGTAACTGCAGCTGTGTGTTTGTTCTAAACATCACAAAGATTTCTTCAAATAAAATCTCTCGGGTGGAACAATCAATCCACCTGAATTTTTAATTCTTGTGTTAGTTTATTTCTGCAATTTACATTTCTGTTCTTTGTCTGCAAAAGAATTGGTAAATTTAAAGGATTGTATTCAACCCCCCTTCTACAATCATGTGATAACATTGTTTGTGAATAAAAATTGGTATAAGAACAAGCTTCTAACATACGAGAAGTTTAAAAGATCAAAGACAATCAGAATCATGGGAAAGAAGGATAATGAAGTTAAGATACCATTTCAGGACAAAGACAATTACTTTCACTAGAAATTAAAGATGCATCTGCACCTTCTATCTATGGATGAAAGCTATGTGGATTTCATTGAAAAGGCCCTCATATGCCAATGAAGGTTGCCACTAGTGTTGAAGAAATTGAAAATGCCGTGGATGGATCCATTCCCAAACCTGCCTCTTATTGGACATTATAAGACACTATTGAAGTTCACAAGGACAAAAAGGCCATGAACATTCTGTTTAATGGTCTAGAACAGACCATGTTTGACAATATCATTAACTGTACCACTTCTAAAGAGGTATTTGACACTATTCAAACACTATGTGAAGGCACAAAACAAGTTAGGGAAAACAAGATGCAACTTCTCATACAACAATATGAACACTTTCATTTTATAAGTGGTGAATCTTTGAATGATACTTTTAGTAGATTTCAGAAATTATTAAATGGTTTAAAGTTGTATGGAAGGGTGTATCAAACCAAAGACTCAAACCTCAAGTTTTTGAGATCATTGCCCAAGGAGTGGAAGCCGATGACTGTTTCCTTGAGGAACACTCAAGAATACAAGAGTTTTACTCTTGAAAGGCTTTATGGAACTTTAAAGACCTATGAGCTAGAAATGGAGCAAGATGAAGAAATTGAGAAGAGTCAGAAGAAATTATTAATCTTTTCTTGTTCAAAGAATTTTTTATATTCTTTATGTTAAGCGATCTGGAAACAAAGCGGCTAATTGTTTAGCTTGTTTATTTGTTTTTCAACCTGATTGCATAGCCGATTGAGGATTTGTCTCGGCATAGTTCTTTTCATGTTAATGAAATTTGCTTTAAATTTGTCAAAAAAAGAGAGTAGAAGATGCTCTTCTAGATCCAGACTGGGTATTAGCCATGCAGGAAGAGCTAAACCAGTTTGAAAGAAAAAAAGTTTGGAAGTTGGTGCTTAAACCTAAAAATAGAAGTGTTATAGGTACCAAATGGGTATTCAGAAATAAGATGGATGAAAATGACATAGTCACAAGGAATAAAGCTAGATTGGTTGCTAAAGGCTACTCTCAGGAGGAAGGAATTGATTATGATGAGACATTTGCTCCTGTTGCAAGATTGGAAGCAATAAGGATATTCCTAGCCTATGCAGCTCATGCCAATTTCAAAGTCTATCAAATGGATGTCAAGAGTGCATTTCTGAATGGGGAATTGGAAGAGGAGGTGTATGTCAGTCAACCTCATGGTTTTGAAGATCCAAATTATCTAGAGTTTGTCTATTTCCTACTCAAAGCACTCTATGGACTGAAGCAAACACCTAGAGCTTGGTATGACACACTTTCATAGTTTCTTTTAGAGAATCACTTCACTAAAGGTACTGTTGATAAAACTCTTTTCTTTAGAAATGTTAATGGCTCTAGTATACTTGTTCAAATTTATGTGGATGGCATAATTTTTTAGTCTACAAATGAGAAACTTTGCAAAAGGTTTGCCAAACTTATGCAAAACAAATATGAAATGAGCATGATGGGAGAGCTTACCTATTTCCGTGGTTTACAAATTAAACAAGTTAAAGAGGGAATCTTTTTAAGTCAAACAAAATATGTTTATGATCTTTTAAAGAAATTTGACTTAATAGATTGCTCTCCTGCAAAAATTCCCATGCCAACTGCCACTAAGCTTGAATTAAATACTAAGGAAAAATATGTGGACATTTCAAGCTATAGAGGCATGGTAGGCTCACTTCTATATTTGACAGCTAGTAGACCTGATATTATGTTTGTCACTTATTTATGTGCTAGATTTCAGGCTGATACTAGAGAGTCTCATTTAATTGTTATTAAGAGAATTTTCAAATATCTCAAGGAAACACCAAACCTTGGCATTTGGTACCCTAGAGAATCTAGCTTTGATCTAATTGGTTATTCAGATGCATACTATGCAGGGTGCAAAATTGACAGAAAAAGTACTACAAGCACTTGTCAATTTCTAGGAAACAAGCTTGTCAATTTCTAGGAAACAAGCTTGTCAATTTCTACTTCAACTGCTGAGGCTGAATACATTGCAGTTGGAAGTTGTTGTGCACAGATTCTTTGGATGAAAAATTAATTACTTGATTATGGATTAAGGGTTAATAAAATTCCAATTTTTTGTGACAACACTAGTGCAATTGAAATAACTGAGAATCCAGTACAACACTCAAGGATCAAGCACATAGACATCAAGTATCACTTCATTAGAGAACATGTGATGAATGGTACCGTGGAACTACATTTTGTTCCAAGTGAAAAGCAGCTTACAGACATTTTTACCAAGTCACTTGATGAATCAACATTCATAAGGTTGGTAAGTGAGCTAGGTATGTTTAATTACTCTTAATCATTTTGAATATTTGCAATTCTGAAATACAGCCAATATCATGTTGATTTTCTTGAGAATTGTTATTCTCATCAAAAGTTAGAATTTTGTCTAAGTCAAAATTGCTCTTTCAACCGATACCACTATCAGTTGAAGGTCAAACATGTTACTGGATTTTTACTTTTCAACGAATATCAGTTATTTGTTACTTCAACGGATATGCTGAATCTCAAAAGGTTATTATCTCATCCATTGAAAGTCGCGCTTTAATCGTAATCGTTGAAAGCCACTACTGTATCGATCGATGTATACATACGCCTGTATGTATATAAATGCTGTAAATTTGTGGCCATTTTCTCTCTTAACTTTATTTTTAACGGTTACTTTTTGCACCAATCAGGTAATTTCTTTTAATTACTTGATTGTTTTAGTGAGTTACTTGTGGGAAGTATAAAAGCCTTTTTAATTCTAACAGTTCATTTTATCTTACCCCCAAATTCTCCAAGGCAAAAGTACTATCCTCTCTCTCAAAGCACAAAGTTCTTTCTCTATAACCAAGCATTTTCAGCAATGGCACCAACAAACAAGACTCTTTCTCTCACTGAGTTCACTTACGAGAAGAACAATTTCACTGCTCTTGTGGATTTTGAGAATCATCCAGAACCTTATCACAAAATGATGAAGTTTTTCAAGAACTGCAAGCTCTCTTATGCCATGCTTGAGGCACCAACTCTGTACTACGAAGTTTTAGAGGAAATTTGGAGCTCTGTTGTCTATGACTCTCAGAACGGTACTATTTCTTTCTCTCTCAAGGGTAAGGAACATGTTATTAATTCTGATGTCATCTCTACATGTTTAAAGCTACCGGAGAATAACTGCCTAGAGAAACATAATGATAATGATGTAGTTTCCATGCTTAATTCAATTAGGTATGCAAAATCTACTGAGAATCTAGGTATAACACAGAGAAATGGTATGAGGAAAGAATGGAGTTTTCTTTGTGATGCCTTTATTAAGGTATTTTCTGGAAAAATTAGCAATTGGGATGTTGTAACTACTTCTATGTTTGACATGTTTTACATGTTCCTAAATGATAAATATTTTAACCTAGGAACCATAATTCTAATTGAGCTAGGTACTAAGTTAGGTCATAAGGAGTATAGGAGCAAAAATATTTATTTTGCTAGATCTTTTTATGCTATTGGCTAACCATCTTGAAAATGATTTGGTAATCACCTTTCCTGCCATAAAATGAATTGTTGGGTCCAAAACAAGATGGTTTTAGAGGATCTGAACAGAAAAGATCTCAACAACAATGTGGAGTTCGTCTATTTGCCTATCATAGAGGCAAATCAGGTATCTTCTACCACTGCTTCTGTTTCCAATCTCCTAGTTTCTTTGCCTTCCAGTGTCACAATGGAGGCTGGTAATTCCCCACAACCTCCTACCCAAGTGGCCAAAACTAAAGCTCAAAAATCTAAATCAAAAAGGCCAACCTCAGGTGCTTTTCAAAAGGCACCTGTTGTAAAAACTACTTCTCAGCCTAAGGGGAGTGTACAGGTGGAAGTGAGTGGTGAGGGAAGGGGTGAAAATCAACAAAACCCCAAGGACAAGGTTGGAGAGTTGAGTGAGTCCCAGCCTAGCCACCCTATGTCCTCTCAAAAGGATACAATGGTTGAAATGGAAATTAGCACATCCTTGGTGGTATCCTCCCAAAAGGATGTCACTATTGAAAAGAGTTCCCAACCAGGAACAACTAACAAAAGGGATAGGGACACCAGAAGCCCAAAAGTCAATATCCAAAACCTATGATAGGTGAAAAAAGGCTAAGACATCTGAGGGTGAACATGGTTCACACACAGTGCTGACCAAAATCCCTAATTTTGTGTCTACACCATCTCAAAGTAAGGTTGATGTGGCTCCAATAAATGTGGAATCACAACCCCATTTTTTACACATTCTAATTGAAACAGAAACACCGAGCTCACCAACAATCTCTCTAGATGTGGACATGATCCAAACATCTATTCCTGATTCTCCATCTCTTAAATTCATGGAGGAGCCCCACTCTAACATTGGTGGTCATCATCTCTTAGATGACTTGTTGGACAACAAATCTATCATTTCTGAAACCTTAGTTGCTTTTGTGGCACCAAGCATAAAATCAATCTCCATAGACTCAACTTTGGTTTCTACTTCAATTGCTATCTCTTTTCCTTCTTCGACGGATATCCTTCATCCATTGATAAATGTTTCTTCTTCGACGGATATGCCTCACAGCAGCCATCCGTTGAAACTCACAACTACTACTTCGATGGATATCACCCATCCGTTGAAAGTCTCATCCACACTAGAAAATTTATCAACTCAAATTCCAATAACAAGTGTATAATAGTTAGTAGTTGTTGAAACACTTCTAGGAATGAAGGCATGGAGTAAATCTCTTGAGAGTGAGAGACTGGATTGCTTCCAGGCAAAAGGAGAGGGAGAGACAGGCTATTTATTCCAGCCTGGTAAAAGAGAGAATTGAGAGTTCCACCTTAGTAGGTGAAGGTGAGGGTGTGTTAGGCCGAATACACAATATATAATCAATATAAGTATGATAATAACAATTTAGAACACTGTTTATGAATCAACAACTGAATTATATAAATAACTCTTCTCTCAGTGATGTTAAAGAATCACAGAGAGCTGCTAGGTTACAAGAATAATGTATTCAGTATTCGCATCCCTTTTAGGGTTCACCTATCTGTGTTTTTATAATACACAGTTACATAATCAATCTCTAATTGATATTCCTATAAATCAGCTATACAATTTATATCAATTTAGGATTGCTTCTGTCTTCTGTCCCGTTTCTTTAGCTATCTCAATATATCTTGCTTCTTTCCATCTTCAAGATATATTGCTTCTAGAATCTTCAAGTATGCACCGACAGCTAAAGTAAACTCTCACCCCGTCAGACTTTAACAAACTCTGACTGGCTTCTAGTAAACTCTGATGAGTACCTGGTACTTAAACACTGATGAACAAACGTCAGCAATTATATCTAACAATCTCCCCCAACTTGTGCATAATAAAAATGTACAAGTTAATAGATAATTGATGATGTCAAAACATATAACAAATGCAGTGTTTAAACTATATCAGAGTTTAACTTTAACTTAGAACAGAAAACTTTAAAAACTTACAGTCAGACTTTACTTAATCTCTTCAATATCAGGCACTGTCCTGAGATAGTCAATGAGTAGCCTCCTTTCAGCTTTTTCTAGCTCTTCCACCATGATTTCTTTCAATTCCTTAAGCTCTGGATCACTTTCTCCAGTCTGGTAGATAGCAGCTCTCAGAGAATAAATAATGTTCTTTCTCATTTTATTCCCTAGCCGAATAAAGTAAGATTTATCTGACTCTAGGTTAAATTCCAAAACCTTTATTCCCAGTGCTGTCTTGAACTTGGCACTGTTTCTTTTCATTTCAACAATCTTTCCATAAACATCTCTGTACTTAGGAATATATGCACTTGAAACACCTCCTCCAAGCATAGCTTTTGTTTTCAGCATCCTATCTCTTAGAACTAGAGCAGCATTATGAGTACTTCTATTTTTGATTTTGAGAAGATATAGAACATACTCAAGCTCTTCCCATAGTTTCAATTGAACATCAGCTTCTCCTACTCTGTATACTCTTCCATCAGACATAAAGTATAACATAACCTCTTTCTTTAATCCTCTATGATAAACCATCTGAACAGACTCTAGTTTATCAAGGCTCTCTTGAGATACCCCAACACCAGGTTCTGCCAGTGATGAATGGTCAAAAGGACTGTTATTGATTCTCTTTTCTCTGTGTGAACCCAAACCAGATTTATCATAAGATTGCTTTCCATGTACTGTTCTGGTTTGAGAAAAGTCCACAGCTTCTAGCTTCAGAGTTTCAGAAAGTACAGGTCTTAAAAAACCTTGGAGTTGTGGAGATAGCTGAGTTTGTACAACTTGAGCATTGTCAGAGGTTGTCACAATTTTAGTAGAAATATCAACTTGAGCAACGTCAGAGGTTGATTGATTTAGCCTTGATTCAACTTGAGCAACGTCAGAGGTTGAATAATTCTTCTTTGGTAACTGTCCTTCTTCTACCAGTATACCTTTTCCTTTATCAGTATTTGCAATCACAGGCCTCCTTGTGTATTGTAAACTCTGTTGAGAGTTCACATTTTCTTTAATAGAAATTCCCAGTTCCTTTCTCCTAGGAGCCTTGGCCTTTTTCTTGTAAGTACCAGCTTCAACCTTCTTCTGGTGTTCTTCAGCAAGAAGCTTTATCTCAGCATCCATATCTTCCACTGTGGCTTCACCACCATGTTCTTCCATAAACAGTTTAGCAGCAATCTCTTCATCAGTAGTTGGATTTGATGAAATCACTAGACTCTTAAGTCTTGAAGAAGATTGACCACCAGAGTTTATTCTTTCAGAGTATGTCTGTCTAGCAGAGTTTGACCTAAGTCTCCCTTGCTCTTGAGAAGACTTTGACCTTTTCTCTGCTCCTCTGCTTCCACCATCATTAGAATCATCCCTCAGTCTCAAGGTTGGAGTCCTTTTGCATTTGTCTTTAGGTACTTTCTCCCCCTTTTTGACATCATCAGGAATAAAAACTGATGTCAGCAACTCTAGTGATGTAGCAATAGAAGTAAGTTGAGAAGACATAGCAGTCTGATTCTCTTCCACCTTGCTTAGCCTTTGCTTTATTTCCACTTGATCCTTGATCATGGAAGATAATCTAGTTCTTTCATTCTTCAAAGCCAACTCCTTAGCAGCAATATCATTACTCAATCCAATGACAGCTTTGTGAGTCTCATCAAAGCGATTGTGCAATGATTTGACTTGAACAACTGTAGCCTTGAAATGTGTCAAAAACTCAGGATTTGAAATCTCCTTTGCAGATTAAGCAACAAAATCAGCAGTCCTTTGCTTGGAGAAAATACAATCAGCTCCTGACCAATTTGCATAATGCATTACCCTGTAATGAGCTTCAGTTGCATGTTGATTTTCTTTGATAGACTCTGCAGTAGGATCCCTTAGAAAAGGTATTGACTCATTATCATCAGAGTTTGAAAGTGCAGCATTGATCCCAGAGTTTGCATGATCAGAATTTACAGATGTGTGATCAACATTATCAAAATCAACTCTAACTTCATTAACATTTTCTGCTATCTGCTCTGCAATTTCTTCAGCAACATTGTCTGCAGTAGCCTCAGCGTTTATCTGTGCAGCTTCATGAATCTCAGAGTTTGCATTTACAAGAACCTCTGCTTCTACAGGAACAGACTCTGCAAGAACTTCTTCTTCTTGAACTACCTTTTCAACAGCATCTTCTTGCATATTCTCTGCTGTAGCATCATCCAATTTCTCCTCAGCAGCTGCAGGAATCTGATCAACCTCCTCACCCATTTCAGGAACTTGATTAGTCACAGAAAGATTTACTGTATGAGTAGCAAGTGACTCTTCTATAACTAGGGTGGGCTGATCAGTTGCCACATCCTCAGTATCACAAACACTGATACTATGATGTGCTTCAAGAATTTTATCCATATCAAAATCAGCAGATAAAGCATCTTGCTCAAACATTTCAGCCTCTGTATCAGCATTTGCCATGTCAGGCACAGTGGCTGCTTCAACATCTTCAGTAGCCTCCTGAATAATAACTTCAGGAGCTTCATTATCCACAAAGACCATGTCCTCATTATCATCATTTACAGCAGACTCCTGAACAACAACTTCTGGAGCTTCATCCTGGACAGCTTCAGTGTCTGGTGTAGATTCATCCAAATTATCAAAAAGATAATTAGCTACTAATCTTCTTTTCCTCTGATGAAGAGTTTCATTATCAACATCATCCTCATCATCAGTTTTTGGTCTATTTGCTTTTCTTGACAGGCTTCTCTTCAACTTTAAGAGCAACATATTTTGTCTTCTTTCCAGATCTTTTGTTTCTTTGTTCTATTTCAAGTTCATGAGTTTTAAGCAACCCATAGATTTCATCAAGATCTGTTTCTGCAAGATCATAATTGTCTCGCATTGTTGTCGCCTTCAAATCCCATCTTTCAGGTAGGGATAGAAGAAACTTGAGATTTGATTCTTCAAGTTCATATTCTTTATCAACCAGAGACAGATCATTCAACAGTTTACAAAATCTGTCATATGTCTCAGTCAAAGATTCACCAGGTCTTGAATCAAAGTGTTCATAAACCTGTGTGAGAATAGTCTTCCTGTTCTTCTTTATTGCACTTGTTCCTTGACACCTGACTTATAAAGCATCCCAAATTTCTTTGGCAGTCTTACAGCCAATGACTCTGTTAGACATGACATTATCTAAGGCACTGTGGAGAAGATGTCTAACTTTTGCATCCTTTGCAATTGATGAGATGTCCTCTGATAAGTGGATTTTTAATCCACTTGGAATGCTTCGTATCGGCTTAAATTGATGACTTGAACTCAAGTATATGGTGTGTTTAATGTGTTTTCATTAAGTTTTGCAGAACCAAGAGTTGGAGGTTAATGTGATTAAAATTCGGATTTTCCAGGTAGGTTGCGAAGCTCTCACGGTTTTGGCCATATCTGGAGTTCTACAAGTCCGATTCTGACGATTCAACAGCTCACGCGAAGCCACGGAAATTTTCTACATTGCTGGGCAATTTTCCAGGAGCTGTGAGGCGCTGCAGCGCCAGTTTCCTGCGCAAGAGCGCCTTAGGAGGCGCAAGAGCACTAAAATCTTGAGCAAGAGCGCCTATTTGAGTTTTCAAAGTAAAAATCCAGGGATGTGGAGGCGCAAGAGCGCCATATAGAGGCGCAAGAGCGCCTGTTTCCTCCTGGAGTGCCTCGATTATGCATGTATTTTACTCCAAACCGGGTCAATTTGTGTTGGGCCTAATTTGTTAGGGCTCGTATCTTGGGTTTATTATGTAATATCTTATACTTTAAAAACATCATTCATTAGTTTTAGTTTTGAGCGGGATCGATCCATAATCAATATTATTATTCAGAAACAAGATATCAATTTCTAGGGTTCTTCAAGCTAGTGACAAGCAAGGAGGCCTATTGATTCCATCTTTTGTATTTCTTCTCTACAATTTCCGGGATTTATTTTGCTCTCAATTTCTTTTCTATTATTCATTATTAATTGTTTGTAGATTCATGTTATCATTTGAACCCATGATGATGAGAAGTCCGATTATGGGCTAATCGTTATCATGGGGTTTTAATGGAGTTTTCCATGGATTCTAGTTATTAAATGTTTTATGCCTTGGTGTGTGTTTGATATATTGTTAACCTAGTCTGGTTGCGCTTATTCGTTATGGGTGCGTCGCGAACATTCGTAATTGTTTGTTGAATCCTAGTGATTGCGAAAGTGGATCTAGGGTTTAGAACATACCATGCTAGCGTAGGTTTTTGCATGTGAAGAGCATGTATTAATTTGTGGTGTAGTTCTAACCGTCTTGCACCGACTATGTGATTATTTGGATGCTTGATTGTAAACCATTATGTTTTCAATCTCTATAGACATATAGGGACTAAGCATATTTGGTGACTACTTGACTTCTATCGATTGTGGATGATCAGTAGGATGATATATGTACAACGAAAGTTGGCGTGTGTCAGTTTAGTGCGTCTAATCAGTTATCATCGCTTGCACATGCTAGGTTGAAAAGGCATAAGATTCTAGATGAAGTAGTTAATGAAATTGGAACCCCATGTTTCTCTTACATAAGTAATCTCGTTTGTTAATTCACTCTTAGTTGATAATTGTTTTATTAGTTAAGTAATAATCAACAACTCAATTTAATAATTGGTCAAGCATTAAGAAGTAACCATACACTGTTGCATAGGTATTAAATTGGCATTTACACCTTGTCTCTGCGGAACGAACTCTATTTATCACTTGCTATTTGTGATCGCGTATACTTGCGTGTTTACGAGTCAACAAGTTTTTGGCGCCGCTGCCGGGGACTACGGTGTTATTTGTAGTTTAAGTGCTTGTCATCAGTGGTCGTTATAGATTACTGACTTGAACTGTTTTTTTATTTATTTGATGGATTATTGGGAGCAGGACTTCGTAATTGTGTGTGAGCTGTGTGCAGGTGGACATTACACTCATCAATGTGAGTATAACAGAAACCGGCCAAATTTCAGCTGGGACTACAATCAGAGTGGTATGGAGCAATCCCAATATCCGTCCTACCCGCTCCAAAATCAGCAGTTTGGAGATGAGCCATACAGTCCATGGGGAACTCAGCAGCAACAGGGGCAACAATTTCAGCATCAGTATGCCCCAGTGCATCAACACTTTCAACCTCCTAAATTTCAGCAGCAGCAATTTCAGACTTGGTCTAACCAACAGTCGACCGAAGAAGCTGAATTAGAAGAATTGAGGTTGATGGTTAAAAGCAATGCATTGTCTCTCCAGACAATAGGAGATCAGATTGGTCAAATTGCAAATGCATTAAAAACATTGAATCACATTGCAAGTGACACAGAAGGCCTGGCTGTAGAGCAGGAGGACAAGAACCTTCCTATCAGTCTTGACTGGCCTTTCTTAGCCACGGGTGAGACCTTGATCGAAGTTCAGGAAGGAGAGTCTGAGGGCAAAGATGAGGAAGAAGCAGAACATGAAGCTGATAAGGAAGGAGAACCGGAGGCAACCCAATCAGAAAATTCAGAATGTCCAGAAAATTCGGTTCTGAATAATCAGCCGCAACCACTTCCTTTGCAATCTGAAAATTCTGAAGAATCGGCCCAAGATCAAGAAAACTCCAAGGCTCAAGTGGCTATGCTATTTCCTTCGAAGGATGAAGAGGGTCTCAGTGTGGTAATGGTTGATACTGAACACCGTAAGAAGGTTGATCAGCCGTTAAAGTCAAAGTCTGTAGAGAGTGCTTTTCAATGGAAGTTTGACATTGAAGATGATGAATTAGAAGAGCATGTTCAGTTGTTGAATGCCGCTCCGTTGCAATCTGACTTCGACCAGTTGGAGGCCGAAGAGGAAAAGAGCATCACTCCTGCTGACAAATCTACTCCGGAGAAGACTACAGAGAGTATCCAAATCGATTTTCCGCCTCCATATCCACCGAGGCTTCAGAAGCAAACTCTAGCCATGAATTTGCCGGCGGAGGATGAGGAGTGTTTTAGCTTGAAATTGGTTGATGCAGGGCAGAGTAAAAAGTATGACACGGAGAAGGAGAAGGCAAGGCATGGCCAGCTGAGGATTACATTGCCTTGGCTAATGGGGCTACGTATTCCACATAAGTTGCTTGGAGTGGAAGATCTCTGGAATTCTCAGGTGCGCCTTAAGCCATCATTTGAAGGAGCTCCCAAACTCGAGCTCAACCCATTGCTAGTTCACCTGGGGTATGTTTCTTGTAATTCATCTCCTTTGCTTGCTATTGTTATTGCTGCTAACTTTTCAGGTAGGCGGGAGAATGTTGTTAAGAGATCTGGTGAGGAGCGAAGACGGGTAAAGCTTGTCGTTGAAGATGTCGCTCCAGAAAAGATCCTTAAGTGGGCCTTATAGAGGTGCGGTGTGGAAATTTTTCAAGTTAAAATCGTGGCCAAGTCTAGCTAAAGACGTTAAAGAAAGGCGCTTCTTGGGAGGCAACCCATGGATTTCCTGCTTTCAAATAAAACAGTTGTGTTGTGTGGTCCCCGATTCTTCGTATATCCACCACCAGATTTACCACCCGAGGAGGGTGATCCTGCCGATAGTTAGGTATTTTCTCTAGCCTTTTTATTGCCTTCAATGAGGACATTGAATATCTTAAGTTTGGGGGTGATTTGAGGATTAGTAGTAATTGTGTCATTGTGTTCATTTAGAAATCATAATGCATGTTAGTATAATTTCATTCATATTGTTGCATAATTGTCATATAGAGCATATTTGTTTGTGTTTTGTTTGTTTATGCCATGTGAGTTCATGTTAGTTGCATTAGCATGCATAGCATAATTCATGATCCCTTAGGAATTGACTGTTTCTGGTTTGATAGGTCGGTGTTGATTGGAGTGTGGTAGTGATGAATAGAGG
This sequence comes from Heracleum sosnowskyi, assembly GCA_030848705.1. NCBI lineage: Eukaryota > Viridiplantae > Streptophyta > Magnoliopsida > Apiales > Apiaceae > Heracleum > Heracleum sosnowskyi. The sequence continues at coordinate 139,065,624 of CM061235.1, read as the reverse complement.
GTTGATTAAGTTCCTATGAATTGACTTGCATGCCAGAAACAAATGTAAATTCACAAGTCTCATTGGTTGCTTTTGAATTTGATCAGACCATGTTTTTGTGGAAGTTAGAATTTAATCACTTGCTTATATTTAGAATGTTTTCTATTCTCTTGAAATTGAAAGAAGCACTTAAGTCTAAGTTTGGGGGAAAACAGGGATATCATGCTAGTTGTCAGTAAAGGCTAGGCGTCAAATGGCTAGTAGCCGGCTCATTGAAAAGATGAGTAGTCTAGGGTGGGATGAGAAAAAGGCAAAGCGCACTCATTCCGAAATTGTTAGAAAAAAAAAAAATAGAAAAGAAGAAAAAAAAAATGTTTTGTTAGTTGTTATGCAAAATTGATCAGGTTGAGCTCTTTAATACTCGAGTAATTAAGTTCTTGGGGACTTTGTGCCTAGTGACCTAAGACTTTTCCGGTCTGGGATCCACTAACCTAACGCTCGCTACATGGGTATTATTGTATAAGCCTTTAGGGGTCTCAGCCATTGCACGGTCAAACAAGCATGCGTATTGTGTATAGTATGTTATTTTGTAATAAAAGCATGAATTCCTGTCTAACTCGAGTGGATATTGAGGTGTCTTTAAGTGGTTTCTTGTGTCTAGAGTTCATTTTGTTTATAAGCTTGTGGTTGTTTTGGTGAAGAATAGGATATGGTCTTGATTTAGTTGAGAGTATATTGATGAGCATTGCACACACGCACGTTTCTGTGTTTGTATTGTTAGTATACGGGAATTTGGTCGAACTCTGTTTGAAAGATTGCATTCTTTGAGATGTTGGCTTGTTGATTGGTTATGGTTAGTTTGAGGGGATCGTTTGCATTTTCATATTAGTTGCATTGTTAGTTGCATTGTTAGATGGATTTTGTGGGTACATTCGCTATAGGCCCTCACGAGACCTTACTCGTCCACTAGGGCTGCCTAGGGGTTTAAAGGGCTTGTTGCATATGCCAAATGCAACCGTGATCACCTACGGAAGTGGTACTAGTTAGTTGTATATAGTTATATTATTCATGCTTGAGGACAAGCATCGGTTTAAGTTTGGGGGTGTGATAAGTGGATTTTTAATCCACTTGGAATGCTTCGTATCGGCTTAAATTGATGACTTGAACTCAAGTATGTGGTGTGTTTAATGTGTTTTCATTAAGTTTTGCAGAACCAAGAGTTGGAGGTTAATGTGATTAAAATTCGGATTTTCCAGGTAGGTTGCGAAGCTCTCACGGTTTTGGCCATATCTGGAGTTCTACAAGTCCGATTCTGACGATTCAACAGCTCACGCGAAGCCACGGAAATTTTCTACATTGCTGGGCAATTTTCCAGGAGCTGTGAGGCGCTGCAGCGCCAGTTTCCTGCGCAAGAGCGCCTTAGGAGGCGCAAGAGCACTAAAATCTTGAGCAAGAGCGCCTATTTGAGTTTTCAGAGTAAAAATCCAGGGATGTGGAGGCGCAAGAGCGCCATATAGAGGCGCAAGAGCGCCTGTTTCCTCCTGGAGTGCCTCGATTATGCATGTATTTTACTCCAAACCGGGTCAATTTGTGTTGGGCCTAATTTGTTAGGGCTCGTATCTTGGGTTTATTATGTAATATCTTATACTTTAAAAACATCATTCATTAGTTTTAGTTTTGAGCAGGATCGATCCATAATCAATATTATTATTCAGAAACAAGATATCAATTTCTAGGGTTCTTCAAGCTAGTGACAAGCAAGGAGGCCTATTGATTCCATCTTTTGTATTTCTTCTCTACAATTTCCGGGATTTATTTTGCTCTCAATTTCTTTTCTATTATTCATTATTAATTGTTTGTAGATTCATGTTATCATTTGAACCCATGATGATGAGAAGTCCGATTATGGGCTAATCGTTATCATGGGGTTTTAATGGAGTTTTCCATGGATTCTAGTTATTAAATGTTTTATGCCTTGGTGTGTGTTTGATATATTGTTAACCTAGTCTGGTTGCGCTTATTCGTTATGGGTGCGTCGCGAACATTCGTAATTGTTTGTTGAATCCTAGTGATTACGAAAGTGGATCTAGGGTTTAGAACATACCATGCTAGCGTAGGTTTTTGCATGTGAAGAGCATGTATTAATTTGTGGTGTAGTTCTAACCGTCTTGCACCGACTATGTGATTATTTGGATGCTTGATTGTAAACCATTATGTTTTCAATCTCTATAGACATATAGGGACTAAGCATATTTGGTGACTACTTGACTTCTATCGATTGTGGATGATCAGTAGGATGATATATGTACAACGAAAGTTGGCGTGTGTCAGTTTAGTGCGTCTAATCAGTTATCATCGCTTGCACATGCTAGGTTGAAAAGGCATAAGATTCTAGATGAAGTAGTTAATGAAATTGGAACCCCATGTTTCTCTTACATAAGTAATCTCGTTTGTTAATTCACTCTTAGTTGATAATTGTTTTATTAGTTAAGTAATAATCAACAACTCAATTTAATAATTGGTCAAGCATTAAGAAGTAACCATACACTGTTGCATAGGTATTAAATTGGCATTTACACCTTGTCTCTGCGGAACGAACTCTATTTATCACTTGCTATTTGTGATCGCGTATACTTGCGTGTTTACGAGTCAACATCCTCAGGAGTCATATCTTTCTTTTCCTTTGGAACAGTCTTTTGTTCTTGACCATCAACAACAGGAGACAGTTTGGTTGGCATATGAGGGCCATCATTGATTCTATCAAGGTATTCTGGATCTGTGGCTTCTAGAAACATGGTCATCTTTACCTTCCATATTGGATATTCCACAGGTCTGAGAATTGGAACCCTGATTGTCTCATATCGACTTACAGAAGTTGATTGAACCTTTTGAGCATTAGAACCTGCCTGGATGTTTTCAGCCATGATTATACTTGTGTTTAGATCGAAAACTGTATATATTTAACAGCCTTGGCTCTGATACCAATTGTTAGGCCGAATACACAATATATAATCAATATAAGTATGATAATAACAATTTAGAACACTGTTTATGAATCAACAACTGAATTATATAAATAACTCTTCTCTCAGTGATGTTAAAGAATCACAGAGAGCTGCTAGGTTACAAGAATAATGTATTCAGTATTCGCATCCCTTTTAGGGTTCACCTATCTGTGTTTTTATAATACACAGTTACATAATCAATCTCTAATTGATATTCCTATAAATCAGCTATACAATTTATATCAATTTAGGATTGCTTCTATCTTCTGTCCTGTTTCTTTAGCTATCTCAATATATCTTGCTTCTTTCCATCTTCAAGATATATTGCTTCTAGAATCTTCAAGTATACACCGACAGCTAAAGTAAACTCTCACCCCGTCAGACTTTAACAAACTCTGACTGGCTTCTAGTAAACTCTGATGAGTACCTGGTACTTAAACACTGATGAACAAACGTCAGCAATTATATCTAACATGGTGTGAGAGGTGTGAGTCAGGGGAGCCCCTAATGCAAGAAAATAGAGAAAATGAGAGAAATACAGGTACTTGAGTAATAAGGATGGAAGACACAACCATTGCTAGTGATTAAATGGATGTCAATGAGGCTGAAAGGGAGAGGTTGGCTCAGTTAGATTACCAAAGTGAACTGAGTCAAATCAACCTGAATGCTGAGACATTTACGCATCCTGAACCAGCCTATCATGTCTTGGCTGGTCAGGGCAATGTGGAGGCAGAGAGAATGTTGAACTTAGTACACACCACTGAGTCAATGTTAAGAGCCAAAGATGCAATCACCAACTTGCCTCCAGGAGCTGGTGAAGATTTTGAGTATGAGGGTGAAAACAGTGAAAATGAAGATGGTGAAGACATGGGTTCAGATGGTGGTGAAGGAGAAAATGCAGGCCCTTCCACCTTAAAAGGCACTCCTGATTGATTATTCTCATCCAATTTCACACAAAAGGATGTCAACGTGGAGCTTTTCAAGCAATATCAACAAGCCTTCACTGAACATCAGTCAGCCACTCCCACTAAGAAAATAATCCTTTGTAAGTTTATGGCCTCTCTCCATCTACAAAGGATGTAGTTACTTCAACATAGAGCTCAAACAGAGGAGGTCAAAACAATGATAGGTGATGCAAAATATACTTTGATTTTTCTGGCTTGAGTGAAGAAGAAATGAATACCAAACAAGCTGAACTTGCACAATCTCTTGAAGCCATAAATGCAAGAAACTTGAATTCTGAAAGGCTCATTTTAGAATCAATTTCTAGGTCTTTAAGTTCAACCACTGCAACTACCATCTCAACTTCAATATCAGTACCCTTAGAACCATTACATGTTCATACCATAATTTTAAGAGTGCTCACTCCTGAATTAGTCTGCCCTGAAAGACTTTTTGATGCTGAATCCTCATTTCATAAGGAGTTTGAACCTCTTCTAAGTGGTGGGACTCATTTTCCAATAAAACATCATGGCAAGAACAAACTAGAATTGGACTATCCTTTTTCTAAGCCTGATGAAAACAAGGTACTGGTCAAAATCATCAAAGAATTCAAAGACACATCTGATGTGAAATCTAGAGAAGCAATGAAAGTGATCTATAGGAATAGAAAGGCTCTGCACATAACTAGTAGCCATCCAAGGTTTGCAGAATCCAAAAGAGAAGAAATCTCAAGACTGCCGAGGGAAGCTCATCCAAGCCCATTTGAATATCCACACGAAACCTCTCCTGAGAGGCAATCCAGACTGGCTTTAGAGCTAATGGATGAGCTAGAAGATGAAACAAGGGAGATTGAACAAGAAGCCCCTGTTTCTAATCCAAAGAAGAGAAAGGGTAAGACAGTGCCAAAGAAAAATCCAATCAGAAAACCAAAGATGAAAGCTAGAAGGCCAGTCTCCCCTGAAAAAGAAGAAGTTGTGAAGAGAACTGAAGGCATACACATAACCCTTGCTGATATCATTCAACCAATCATTCATCCTGACACCACATTTCATGAGACTCCAATAGAGCCAAAAGATGAACCTATAGAGTTTGACAAATTGGTGTTCCCCGAGATTCTCATTGAAGCTGAAAAGAAGAAAAGGGCACCAAGGAAGAAAATTCCCAAAGGTCCAGTGAAAATCCCATATGTACCTCAGATTGTCAAGCATGTTAAAAACAAAGATGACTATATGTATCAAGCTGACATTCAAGAGTACACTGAGATGGAGCTATTTTGGGATGAACTAAATGAAGTCAGGGGCATTGAAAAATTCAAAAATATGCCAAAAAGACTTGTGTTTTGTTACAAAGGTGGAAATGAAATAACCTGGCCCTTGTAAAGAATCATAGGAGAAGAATACCAAACCCTAATCAAGGTATTCTCAAACATTAAAAGATCTACATGATTCTCCAAAACTGCAAAGGGCGAGGTACTAAGGAGAATTGAGGAAATAAGGGCTAGTTGGAACTCACCTGAGAGCCTACCCAAGAAATTGAAGATCCCCTACAATGGACATAATATTCATCGCCAACCTTATTGGATGATGGAATTTTGAGATGAGGATGGATGTAGGAGGTCTTTCAGATTGGAGGACCAATCGTCTAAGGCTAGCACAAAATAACTTAGATGGTTTCAATCCAAGCTGAATACAAAGATTATTGAGGAAGACAACTTTCATAGACAACTTCAGCAACAAATTAAGGCCAACTATGCCAAGGAAGGGAAAACAAAGGTATTGCCAACTAGAGGGAAGAAACGGAAATAAATTTGCTCAGGCTAGAGGAGCACAACTCTCTGTAAAGTACTTCAAACTTCAACTCATTATTCTTGTTCATTAATGAAGCTTCATACAATTTTTGAATTTCTTTAACTTGTGTAAAATTCTTAAGGAGTGTTTTGTTATCATCAAGCATTGAATTTATGTCTGATTTTAAACCAGGCATAAATTAGGGGAGATTGTTAGGAATTATGTTGATTCTTGATGATAAATAAATTAACTCAGCAAACTTTGTATAAGTAAAAATGTAGCCTTCAACGGATAGCATGTGTATACAATATCCGTTGAATGGTAGCTTATCAACGGATAAGACTCCATGTAACATACTCTTTTGTTCAGTATTTAGCAGTTGAAGTGTAATCGTTAAGGTTGAAGAAGTCATGTTGACTATCAACTGATATGTAGAATAAGAAGACTAATTGTAAATATTCTATGCCTTATAATTTTACATAAGTGAAATTGTATCTCAACAGATACACATTCAATCTTCAACGGATGCAACCTGAGAGCCTTCAACGGATACAACCACAACACTTTCAACGAATACTACAAGATTAACCTCAACTGATGCAAGGCAAATACTTAGTAGTTAAAATTGTGAAAGGGACATGCCTGACAAATCACATGGGTTGATGGAACAGAAAGAGCATATAAACCAACAATTTGGGAAACCCTGAAGAAAAAGAAATATTCTATTTTCATCTAGTCAATAGAGATGATTGAAGAAAGACAATCGGCTAAAAGACAAATCATTCCAAGGACCATTGGATTTATAGTGGAAAAGCAAGCATTTGGACTTTACCTACTGTACATTTTAAGTAGTTCAAATTAGGCTTCTAAACTTGAGATATATAACCAAGTGTAGGAATGTTTTTGAAGTTAAGAAATCTGTTTTAGTTTTCTAGAGCTTAAGCAAATTTTTATACTTGTAATTTGTTGAAGCAAAAATATTGTAACTCCAACTGTGTGTTTGTTTTAAACATCACAGAGATTTCTTCAAATAAAATCTCTCGGGTGGAACAATCAATCCACCTGAATTTTTAATTCTTGTGTTAGTTTATTTCTGCAATTTACATTTCTGTACTTATGTGTTCTTTGTCTGCAAAAAGAATTGGTAAATTTAAAGGATTGTATTCAAACCCCCCTCCCCCCTCTCTACAATCATGTGATAACATTTTTTGGGAATTACAGGACATAACATTTGATTCATTCAGATAATATTATATTATTTTAAATATAACAAACGTAAAAGGATAATATTGAATTTTTAAAACTTAGAGTTTCAAATTCATTAACAACAATTTTGAATATAATACTTATAGAGAATAAGAATCTTGAGTTTTTCCTAAAATCACAACTAATAAATGTAACCAAATAAATCTAATCATCTATTGTTAAATTTTCGATCATATAAATTTGAATAAATATACATAAAATATATGTATTTTGCACATGGTAAACGCAACACGAAATAATTTATCCAAAAATATATCATTATATATTTTATCAATAATTTTGGTCGTCATGGTGCAATACCATAAAAAAAGGGATCGTTAAACTTTAAAATAAACTAGCTTAAAACCCGTGCAATGCACGCACTACACCATATATGATATTTGCCAACACCTAAAAAAAGTGTGAAAAATCATAAATAGTGTTGCTAAAAGCCAAAAAATAGCCTACGCCAACACTTTTCTCAATTTTTGAAGTGTTGGACTTTGCACCGTGGCCGTAGGGGTCTATGCTAACACTTGATGAACCAACACCAACACATGAAAAAAATGTTACCAGATACCCCAATGACAATACTTTCTTGTCTTTACCAACACTAGGAAAAGCGTTGGAGTAGACCCTATGCCAACACAAGTACTCCATACTATTTTTATAATTTGGCAACACATAGTGCTCTATTCCAACACTTTTTTGTATTTGGCAACAACATTTTACTTTATTGCAACATTAATTTGTTCTACATTAGTCATTTTTTGCCACATTACGGTGTCTTTAGTAACATTCTGTAAACCAACATCTAAGTTCCAATTCCAAAATTTAAATTCGAATGATACTTTTTAACTTTAAGAACTTGCCAAACAAATATCAACTGCATTTTTCTACATCAATATAAACAAATGTTCGAAGCTATCGCCATTCGACACAAACAAACTTCCAAAAGCTACTAGAAAGACGATAAAAACAAATCAAAAGCTACTAGACATAACTTAGTTTTACATCAATTTATGCCCAAACATGCTCTGAATCTATATCCTTGTATATGTCCTCTAAAATCTGCTTCATGCTTAACCGCACCAGAATAGACACATTCCCTAAAAGTAGACACAATGAATGAAGTTGAGGATGTCTTTGCAACACCTGGTGGACAAACAAAACACACAATAGTGAGACTCTCAGATCTCGTTTAAACCGCAATATATAATTCATATTTCAAACTTGAGATCCAAAATCTTGCCAATTAAACTCCATCAAAGCAATACTGAGTGTTAGAAACTAGATGATTATTTTTTTATCTTGTTACTAGTAATATTTGTTTTATCATAAAAACAAATATACTATACATTAGATGATTATTTTTTTATCTTGTTACTAGTAATATTTGTTTTATCATAAAAACAAATATACTATACATTAGATGATTATTTTTTTATCTTGTTACTAGTAATATTTGTTTTATCATAAAAACAAATATACTATACATTAGATGATTATTATTTTATTACTATTAAATATAGATTACATGATTTTTTTACCAAAAGAAAATCAACTCTTCATCAATCCCTAAATAAGTAGAGTTAAAAATTAGTATCTAAATAAGGAAGTGGCCTAGTGTGATTCTACTCCCTTTTGACATATACAAGTAATATTTAAATTAAAATTTTAAGACGTTCCATCAATCCATTTACTTAAGTGTATATCGACCACACAGCATGACCACGAGAGACTTGAATGAAACACTAATGCAGATATTTATGGCATGTTCACCTTATTAGAGCACCATAGAATCTGGCTTCCCTTGCAATTTGCTGTTCCAGTCCTTTAGTAGACTGCTTGAAGTATTTCCCAAGATGTTGTACGCAGAACAAATATAAGCAGAATAAGTTCCATTCAGTTTAAATGCTAGTGGTCCAAGTATACCAATATTACATACCACGCCAACCATCAATGCAGAAAAGAAATTAGGATAAAAATCAAGAGGTAAAAGAAACAGTCCCACAATCGGAAAATTCACTAGGTATGTTGGTTGACAATGGAAACAACTGAGCAATTAAAGGTTATAAAATAAAGATGTGTGTTCAATCAGTAGCATTAAATATCTTATTGTTCCAGGAAAAAAAGATTACCTGGTAGCACTGTAATTTTGTTGTTGTAGAAACAGCAAGATCGGATATGTAAATAAGAAAATTGTACCGATCATGCCAGTGACCTAAGTTAGCTCCTATTCCAGATCAAGGGAACTTTGTTGTGGATCTACCATGAATAAAATATACATATAGAGAGAGAACCTCATCAGTATCAGTTATCATCAACTACAATCCGATGCTGCTGCGTTGATCACGAGCATTTCCTGGGGACTAAACAAAATACATATATTGAAGAAGAAACTACCAACTAAAATATATATTTACATATATATTGAAATATCACAAGGATTTAAAATATATATTGAAGAAGCCAGTTAATATTGACATATATGCTATATTCACTAGACAAGCCAGTTGGGAGTGAAAGAAACTACTAGAATCTTAATCATAGCATCTGTTTCATCCCCGATTTTAAATTAACATAGAAACACTTGGCAGCAACTAAAGTAATATAAAACACAAGGAGAGTTGGCCATAATCAGTGACAAGAACATTTACCACCCTAGTTAACTCCCTTCTGTTCCAAAAGATCTAGAACTCTACTTGTTCCCCATCATTCCTGCAATGCAATGTTATAGACAAACCATCTTGTCAGGTAAAAAGTTCCAAGTGATAATACAAGTTACTTCGATATTATTAAAAAAATATATCAAAACTCAAACAAGTTCATATGCTCTTAATACAAATTAATCAAATTGGATACATATTTGCATGGAACTGAATAGTGTATACTAAACTGAATAGTGTATACTAAACGAACAAATTAAATATTTAATAAACAACTCATGCTCCATTGGATAATGACAAACTTTTACAAGAGTAAACATTTGAACAGAATAAGGTTGCCATGGATGAAGTACGAACCAAACACTTAATCCTTGCAAGAGTAAACAAATACCATAACATGATTATTATAAAACTTCCTGGCAACACCTTTGAATTACAAAATAAATAAATAAAATATACCTTGTAATCCAACTCATCTATCTTTCCATCCAAGTATATTAGAGTTTCAGTTTAAATCCCTTTGAAAGAAAATCGTCCCTGCAAGAGATATTGTCAACAAGTGGAAAAAGTTTATTCTTGTTTAAAAAATTATTATTGGAAATTATTGAGATATTCTATATACTTGTTTACAAAATAACTGTCTCTTCTTAGTTCTCATTTGAATTGTTAATGTCAGTATAAGGTTGTATAAGGTCTTTTCAGGTACGCAACAATATTAACTGATACTAGTTCGACGAGACAAAAAAGATACTCAATAGTCAATATGCTACTTAATATGTCTTCTCAATATTATCTAATTCCTCTTGTGCCACAGTCATTATATGATTCATAATAGCTATGAGGTACAAATTATTGAAGAAGAGTGGCATGTCAATATGACAAGCATTTCCTGGGGACTGAGGCTGCCTAACATGCTTCAATCTAAACTTATATACTTTTATATGCACTAGTCTTACATGCTCTCTCATATACCCGGTGCATTATCCAAAATACAGATCTGTATACATACTTCTTACGACCTTTTAAACAATTTCCCCATAAAACAACATTCATAATTATGAGGACAGTGATTAAAACTTGGCACATCAAAATTTGAGAATATACAAAGTCATTATTACTCAGGCCAACGAGTGACTTCTGATTTTGATATGTATATACCAAATACAATTAATCACTCAAACCTTAACTTCTTCTATGGGCACCAAGCTTTCATCGGCATTGATGTAGGTTGTGCAGCAGGCTAATATAATCTCAGCAACGCCTTTCCAGTGCACATGAAAATCAGAACCTGGCTGTAAATATATAACCAAAAAGGAGGTAGAGAAGAAGGCATTGTTAGCACAAGATTGAAGAAGAACTCTGAAGGTACAACCAAAGAGTGCCTTGATGTATAAACTTATAGAAGATTTAAATACGAGACATTCCTTGCACAATATTTACACCAATCTTATGTCTCTGACTTCCATTCTAAAATGAAATAACAAAGAGATCATGTAAGACTCAACATATTTATATATATAACAATAACAATTAGAATCGCAGAATCACAAATTAAAGCATATAAACTCAAAAAACCCTAATTAAACACAAATTAAAGCATATAAACACTAAAAACCCTAATTAAACTCAAAAGGCATATAAACTCACAAATAAGCTCAATTAAAGAATCATTTACCTTGTATACAAGAAGAACCAAGTGAAGCCGATGAGAACCCTAGCTAATTAAACCTAATTAAGCCGACCCAATTAAACCATCACTGCTACAACCCGTAGGAGCCCTAATTAAACCCGTACAAGCCCAATTAAGCCGATAAAAACCCAAATTAAGCCCTAATTGAAGACTCCGATTAAGCCCTCATCGAGATTTTGAGAGAGAGTGTGTTTTTTGTTTTGGGGAAGAGGGTGTGTTTTTTGTTTTGGGGAAGAGAACATTTTTCTTTTTGTTTTGTTTTTTGTTTTGTTTTGAGCCCGCTTACTTTAATTTTTAGCCCAAAACTTATTTTAGCCGCCCAAAATTTGGTCTGATTTTTATCCCGCTTATTTCTAATTTTTCGTTAAGGAGCAGCCCGCCTATTTTTTAGTTGTTTTGGTAACACTTTTTAATCATCAATTGTAACACCCAAATTTATGTTACAGTAGAAACTTAATTATGTCTAGGGTAACACAAAATTGCATCAAAGCCAACGCCAAAAAAATGTATTGCCGTATATCAATATTAAGTCATCTAAGGTAACATTTTGGCTGGTAACACAAAAAATAATGTTGGTGAATCACATATATGGTGTAGTGACGGGTTGTTTTTAATAATTGTTAATTTTTTCTTAAATGTATTTGTTAAAAAAATAAGTAGGTGTATTTAACTTTTTTTAATAAATAAAGATATTAAAATAGGTGTTTAAATAAATAAGTAACAGTTTGCCCGTGATATTTATGGAAAATAAAGGTTTTAGTAAAGAAAATAGAAAAGGAACATGTTTTAGTTGAAAAAGGTAATTGCCCGTAATTACAAAAAATAAGTAGGGTTGTTAAACTTTTTTTAAATAATTAAAGATATTAAAATAAATAAGTAACAGTTTACTCGTGATATTTTTGGAAAAGAAAGGTTTTAGCAAGGAAAAATAGAAAACGTAACATGATTTAGTTGAAAAAGATAATTGTCCATAATTAAAAATATAAAAATAAATAAGTAAGAGTTTGTCCGTAATATTTTTATAAAGGAGGAGTTTTACTAAGAAAAAATAGAAAATAGAAAATGTAACATGTTTTAGTTAAAAAAGGTAATTGCCCGTGTTTAAAAAAAAAGATTTTGTTAAAAAAATAGATAGATAGATATGTTTTTAATTATTTAATTTGAATTAAAAATTATATAAAATTATAATAAATATGATTTTTTATAAGTTTAATATAATAACATTACTAATATGTATATGTTGCCCCTGGTATTTTTAGTTAGAAGAGGAGTTGTTTTATTTAGAAAATATAAAAAGGTAATGTGCTTAAAAAGATAATTAGTTATTTATTTATAATCATACAAAATTATATTACCTTTTTATATGTATATATGTTATCTGTGTTATTTTTAGAATAGGTTGTTTAAGTTAAAAAATATAAAACATGTAATATGTTTTAACCGAAAAGGGTAACCAGTTATTTATTAATAATTACATAAAATAAATTACCATTTTTTTTATATATGTTGTCCGTGTTATTTTTTAGAAAATGGGTTGTTTTACTTAGAAAATATAAAACAGGTAATGTGTTTTAGGTGGAAAAGGTAATTGGTTTGAAATATTTAATAATATTACCATATACATATATATTGCCCGTGTTATTTTTAGAAGATGAGTTGTTTTAGTTAGAAAATATAAAATAGGTAATGTGTTTTAGCTGAAAAAGGTAATTGGTTATAAATAAATTGATAATAGTTAGACCCGTGAAACGGCCCAAATACCAACCTACCAAAACTTTTAATGTTGGTAATATGTTTTAACTGAAAAGAGTAACCAATTATTTATTAATAATTACATAAAATAATATTACCATTTTGTTTTAACCGAAAAGAGTAACCAATTATTTAGTAATAATTACATAAAATTATATTACCATTTTTATATATATGTTGTCCGTATTATTTTTAGAAAATGAGTTGTTTTAGTTAAAAAAATATAAAACAGGTAATGTGTTTTAGGTGGAAAAGGTAATTGGTTTGAAATATATAATAATATTACCATATATATATATATATATTTCCCGTGTTATCTTTAGAATATGAGTTGTTTTAGTTAGAAAATATAAAATAGGTAATATGTTTTAGTTGAAAAAGGTAATTAGTTATATATAGGCTCGTGAAACGGCCCAAATACCGACCGACCGACCGACTAAAACTTTTAATGTTTCGTCTTTAATAATATAGTACAGATATAAATAGATAGATAGATTTATAATATTAGTATTTTATGCTACTAAATGGAATAGTCCGTGATATTTTTGAGGTTTTAGTTAAGAGAAATATTAGTTATGAAATATAAAAATTACGTTTTGGGAAAAAAAGCTAACCGGTTAGTCATTAATAATTATAATATTATTATTTTATTTTATTAAATAGATCTGTTCGTGATATTTTTGGAAAATGAGAGGTTTTAGTTAGGAAAAATAGAAAAGTATAAAATTTTAGTTAGAAAATATAAAAAAGAATATACAATTTGGCTAAAAAAGGTAATGAGTTAGTTATTAGCAATTATAACTTTATTATGTTATTTTAGTAAATGAAATTGTTTGCAATATTTTTGGAAAATGAGATGTTTTAGTTAGGAAAAATAGAAAAGATATTCTATATAATAATTTTAATATTTTATCTAACGGTTTCCATCGATTTGATCAAAAATATCTAACGGCTATGAATTGAGTGACCAGACTACAAAAACTTTCATGACCAGACTACAAAACTTTTAATGTTTCGTCTTTAATAATATAGTATAGATAGATGAGAATCTTGAGATGTTCGAACTCCATCAACAACGCATCAAATATAAAAAATAAATATTTTATCTCAAAATATTTTTTTTAAAAAATTCAGAGTTTTGGTCGTTAAAGGACAATAGTACTATAAAAAGTAAAGTAAGAATCATTAGATCTTAAAATAAATAGATGATAAATGTTGAATATAATGTCAAGTAATATTTTATATTTTAATAGATAAATTATTATTTTCAAAAGTCAAAGTTCAAAATTTGTCAGTAATATATTAAAAATGTGTATTTCAAAATTACAAATATTAATTAAATTTAAAACAAATATGAATATTATGAATAAAAATTGTAAATTAATATAATAAAAAATATTAAAAAATATCCGTGCATTGTGCAAATTATAAATTACTAACTATAATAATATTAAGCCTACATTAATGCAAACTTTGGGTCTTCCATGGGTCAAGTTGCCTCTTATTTCCAAGACTTATAAAAGTTACTGAAAAATTACGGGTAAAACAAACTTGTAGATTTTTTTTTGTTTAGCCGTATACAGTATACACGAGTACACGACACATTTGGTGCAAATATAGTTAAATTAGTTGCTGGTCACGGTCCAGTTACCATATTTGTTTAGAATTCAATTTACAGAGATATTGGTCCGATTATTAGATTTGTTTAGAGTTCAACTCACAAATATTATTTTAATTATGTCACTTTTAATATATTGCTTATAAGTATCCAAATTCCAGCCTATAATTTACAATAGTACTTACATTTTAGGATATTTATAAAAAAAATCATATTTTTCAATTTTTTTTGTAATTTTATTATATTTTTAAAATATTTGTAAAAATATTTTTTTTTAAAAATATTTTGCGAAAATATCATTTTTTAGAAAATATTTACAAAAATATGTTCTGCAATTGCATATGGTTGCAAACATGTGAATCATGAAAATTTTAAAATTGAATTTCCATGGTGGATTGTGAAAATTTTAAAAATTAAATTTGCATGTGTGGTTGCAAACACGTTGGATTTGGTTGCAGATATTTTTGAAAATATTTTTGCAAAAATATTTCTGGAATAGAGTATTTGTGACCGCTTTTACTTTTATTATATAATTAATACCTTATATATAATAAGCGTAAGGGAGATCTTATCCAAAACTTTGGTCGGTCACTGTACTACCAAAAGTATATGATCCGTTGGATTATAAAACTATAAATATTCAAATAGACGAGGACCGTTAGATATAATATTAAAAATTGTATTTGATTAATAATAGGATAGTATTTAAATACTAAAATATGTATTTTGATAATTTAAACCAACTATAAATGGGTTTTCTATATTGAATAGAAATCTTTATGTAAAAATTCGTAATTATCTTTTCTATTTAGTTTATGGATAGTTCCAGTTAGATAAAAATTAATAAACCATCATTAAATTAAAGATAATTTTGTTAGCTTCGCATGGGCTGTAAAATCGTTAAAATCTGTTGTCTAAAACTCAAGATATAGCCCAAACAGTAAAGTGATTATCTAAATTTTAATAAATATTTTTTTATTGTAGATTTAATTTTTTTCCTAATTCTTTTAAATTTATAAATTCTATTTTTATTTCAATAAAATATTAAAATCAATTTAAGAAAAAATTAAAATCGATATGGTCCGTGTACGATCACTATACGACCAAATTAATAATTACAGTTAGATCTTAAATAGATCGATTAGAATTGTTAGATCTAATATTAAAAAGTGTATCTGATTAATAATATAATTATATTTAAATACTAAAAAGTGTATTTTGATAATTTAAAAGTTTTCTATGTAAAAATTCTTAAATATCTTTTCTCTTGAATTTATGATACCTTATATATAATAAGCGTAAGGGAGATCTTATCCAAAACTTTGGTCGGTCACTGTACTACCAAAAGTATATGATCCGTTGGATTATAAAACTATAAATATTCAAATAGACGAGGACCGTTAGATATAATATTAAAAATTGTATTTGATTAATAATAGGATAGTATTTAAATACTAAAAGATGTATTTTGATAATTTAAACCAACTATAAATGGGTTTTCTATATTGAATAGAAATCTTTATGTAAAAATTCGTAATTATCTTTTCTCTTTAGTTTATTGATATTTCCAGTTAGATAAAAATTAATAAACCATCATTAAATTAAAGACAATTTTGTTAGCTTCGCATGGGCTGTAAAATCGTTAAAATCTGTTGTCTAAAACTCAAGATATAGCCCAAACAGTAAAGTGATTATCTAAATTTTAATAAATATTTTTTTATTGTAGATTTAATTTTTTTCATAATTCTTTTAAATTTATAAATTCTATTTTTATTTCAATAAAATATTAAAATCAATTTAAGAAAAAATTAAAATCGATATGGTCCGTGTACGATCACTATATGACCAAATTAATAATTACAGTTAGATCTTAAATAGATCGATTAGAATTGTTAGATCTAATATTAAAAAGTGTATCTGATTAATAATATAATTATATTTAAATACTAAAAAGTGTATTTTGATAATTTAAAAGTTTTCTATGTAAAAATTCTTAAATATCTTTTCTCTTGAATTTATGTATACTTCCAATTAGATAATAATTGTTAAACCAAATATCAACATAACAATTCATATTGATTATAATATTAAAAATTATCAATATAATGTTGTACTAACAATGATACACGTGAACCTAAAAAGACTTACGAGAACTCCTGTACATAAATAAATTTAAACACTTTTTTTTTCTGAAGGAACATAACAATTTGATTAATCCAAATTATAATTATATTATTTTACATATAACAAACATAAAAGGATAATATCAAAATATTATTAAAATATTGAGGGTTTCATATTCATAAACGATAATTTTGAATATAATACTTATATTAAAATGTGTATTTGATTAAAGGTAGGATTATATTTAAATACTAAGAAGTGTGTTTTGATAATTTAAACCAATTATAAATTGGTTTTCTATATTGAATTGAATTTTTTATGTAAAAATTCTTAACCATCTTTTGTTTTCGGTTTATGTGTAGGTCAACAGGTCAAGTTAGATAATAATTATTAAACCATCATTAAATTAAAGAAAATTTCGTTAGTTTCGCATGTGTTGTAAAATCGTCAAAATTCAATTTTTAAAACTCAGGATATAACCCAAATAATAAAGTGAGTATCTAAATTTTAATAATTTTTTTTTTATTTTTGTAGCACCAGTTTATTTATTTTTCCACTAATTGTTTTAAATATAGAAATTTTATGTTTCTTTCAATAAAGTATTAAAATTAATTAAGAACAAATTCAAATCGATAAAGAATATAATAATATGAGAATAAAATTTTATATAATCATAACATAATTTTTATTCTATTTAATAATTTTTAAGTAATAATGTATTTTAAAATTTTATATACACTGTAAATAAACCGAAACATTAAAAGTGAAAGCAGTTAGTAAGATACTTATATCAGTATATACTTGATATCCTTATTATATTAAATCCTTATATATAATAAGTATAATATGGATCTTATTCAAAGTTTTGATGGTACGGTCTTGGACAACCAAATTAATAAGGACCATTAGATCTTAACTAGATAAATGAAAATCGTTAGATCAAATATTAAAAAAGTGTATTTTATTAATAATAAGATTATATTTAAATTTTAAAAAGTGTATTTTGATAATTTAAACCAAATATAAATAAGTTTTCTATATTGAATAGAATTCTCCATGTAAAAAATTCGTGACTTTCTTTTCTCTTGGACAATTCCAGTTAGATAAAAATTGTTAAGCCATCTTTTAATTAAAGATAATTTAGTTATCTGGGTGTAAAATCGTCAAAATCTAATTTTTAAAACACAAGATAAATCCCAAATTAGTAAACTGGGTATTTAAATTCTAATAATCATTATTACGTCATCATTATTTTAATGTCAATTTAATTACTTTTTTCTAACTATTTTAAATTTAGAAATCTATGTTCAAAAATTGAAATCAATCTAAGAAAAATTCAAATCAACAAAGAATATAATAATACGAGGATAAAATTTTATAAAATTGTTCATTTTTTTTTATCTTATTTTATTAAATTTTTTATCATAACTAATTAAATATTATTTATTATTAAATAATAAATTATACGCAAATGGTGATTTTGTTTTATAAGAACTCATAGAGACCTAATTTCATTGTTAGCAGGACTATATTCATATTTAAAAAAACCGTATTTTGAAATTTTAGACTCAGCTACAGAAGAGACCTAACTTTTTTAACCTATATACATTGTAAATTATTAAATTCGAAACTTTAAAAGTTTGTTAATCAATTAGTATAGTACTTTTTTGAAAAATCGTACTTTATAAAAAATATTATCAAATAACCCATGTCTACAAGAAAAAAAAATGAAAAAATTCTTATTTTTCAAAAAAATCCTGTAAATTTTAATATGTTGTTGGTAGATTCAAACCTTAGATCATTGCACGTGATAAATTTTACTCTTATATCTAACGTTTCTCAACAATTTAATTTGAAAGATCCAACGATTATGAATTGAGTGATCAAGCGACCATACTTATAAGAAAGCTTTCATTATTTAGTCTTTAATATAATAACATAGATTTTTACGGGATATACTATAAAAAAAATGAATTTTTTACAGAATTTTGATCGTCACGGTGTACTACTTTAAAAGATAAACTATTACAAAAAAAAATTATATTTTAATTGATAATGTATTTTCTCAAAAGTTCAAAGTTCTCGCATCATTAACATATTACAAAAGAGAGTATATTATATTTTAGCAATAAATATTTTAAAAAAATATATTAAAAAAATATTTAAAAAATTAATGATGTTATCGTGGTAGTTTGGTCCTAAATACCGCCAAAACATTCTCAACCGTTAGATCCAATACTTTGAAAAATAGAAGATCAAGATTATATCATATAAAAAGAAGTTATTATCTAAAAATGATATAAGTTAAAAGATATTATATTAGGATTGGATTTTCCAAAAAGTTAAAACATAAAAAAAGTTGTAATTAAATAAGGAAACCCATTTAATATCAAAATAATAAAAATCGTTTAATCTTAAATAGATAGGTGAAAACCGTTAGATTTAAAATCTAAAAATAATTATAAATAAAATTTAAGTAACCGTGCATCGCACGGGCTATAAGCTAGTAAAATATAATTTATATAATTTAAAAGATTCTAAAGTTTTTTGGTTCAACGTGCATCAGAGTCATGTGTGAGATTTTATAAACGTCTAATATTGTAGATATTAACAAAATCGAACACTTTTGATTTCAATAAGTTTTTGAATACAATCTCATAAAATCTCGATTTGATATTATAAAATACTTTGGTGCTAATACTTTCTTATCTTGATTAAATATTCTTTTTTTGGGTCAAATATCTTGATTAAATATTCTAAATATCTAAATATTTTAAATGGAAATCAAATCATGATGTTTTAAAATTCCTGCTCAATATTAGCAGATTTGTCGTGCTTGTTAATATTTAAATTAGATATCTGTAGATATTTAAAACAAAAAAATCTGAACACAATCTCGTGAGTTTATTCACAGTATCTTTTAAAATTTGAAAAATTCCAAAAAAGATGCAGCTCAGTACTGCCATGGCGCCATGCCCATTACAGACACCTCACATTGCCTTGTGTGCCCATCACATTTCTCAATACCGTTTTAAAGCACAAACTGCTACCCCCATCATAACGTTCCAATAGATAAACAACAACAAAACTCTTAGCCACCAAGTTAATTCCGAAGTAAAACGGTCTTTTAAGTATCATTCCACTCTCTCTGTTGTTCTGTCCTGTTTCTATCCTTGCAAGAATATGGCAATCTCTGAAGCCGGCGCACATATCCTGGTCTTTCCTTACCCTGCACAGGGCCACATGATCCCCCTGTTAGACCTCACTCACCACCTCGCTCTTCGTAACTTTACCATCACCATTCTTGTCACTCCTAAAAATCTCCATTATCTTAACCCGCTTCTTATCAAGCACCCCTCCATTCAGCCCCTGGTTTTGCCTTTTCCAACCACCTCTTCGATACCTGAAGGTGTCGAAAACGTCCGTGACCTTCCCACGGGTGGTTTTCGTTTAATGACATTGGCCTTGGCTGATCTCTATGATCCCCTTGTTAACTGGTTTCAAAATCATCTTTCGCCACCTGTTGCTATTGTTTCTGATATGTTTCTTGGCTGGACTCATCAGCTTGCTACTGATTTGAAGATTAAGCGGTTTGTTTTTTCGCCATCAGGCGCTTTGTCTTTGTCAATCATGTATAATCTTTGGCATTATATGCCGAAAAGAAATGATCCGACGGATGACAATGAAGTGCTCAGGTTTGAGAAAATTCCGAACTGTCCATCTTACCCCTGGTGGAAGATTTCCCCGTTGTTTCGGAGTTGTGCGGAAGGAGACCAACAATCAGAAGTCTTGAAAGATTCACTTCGCGGCAATATGGCAAGTTGGGGTCTTGTGATAAATTCGTTTAATGAGTTGGAACAAGTTTATTTAGACTATTTGAAAGAGTTTTTAGGCCATGATCGGGTGTGGGCGGTTGGTCCGTTGCTTCCTCCGGTTGAAGAACAAGTTCGACGAGGTGGATCTAGTGGAATTTTGGCTAGTGAGATCAAAGTATGGCTTGATCAATTTAAAGAAAAAAGTGTTGTGTACGTCTGTTTCGGAAGTCAAGCTGTGTTGACCAATAAGCAAATGGAAATGCTGGCCTTAGGATTGGAGAAGAGTGGGGTGCCGTTCCTTTGGTCGTACAAAGACCCCACAAAGGGACATGCTGTCGGGGATTACAGCATGATTCCTCCAGGGTTTAAGGATCGCGTGGTTGGTAGGGGACTTATCGTAAAGGGTTGGGCACCGCAGGTTCCTATATTGACTCATCCAGCTGTGGGAGCTTTTTTAACTCATTGCGGGTGGAACTCCGTGCTAGAGTCAATCACAGCTGGAGTGCCGATGTTGACTTGGCCAATGGGCGCTGATCAGTTTGAAAATGCTGATTTATTGGATGAGTTTAAGGTGGGAACCAGAGTGTGCGAGGGGGCGCTGACAATTCCAGATTCAGATGAGCTGGCTCGGTTGGTGGCTAAATCGATGAGCGATGATCAACGAGTTGAAATGGTAAGGGCCGAGGAGTTGAGTAAAGCAGCGCTAAGTAGTATTGAGAAAGAAGGACCTTCTTGTAGAGCTTTGAATAGTTTTGTTTACTGTGTGTCCCAAGCCCAACCAACTTTGTAGTGCGCTTGGAAATAATATGGGGAGCATAGACCGGAAGTCTGGAAATCTCAGTAGGATACTAGTTCTCAAGGGTTCCAGTCGATTATTGAATTCAAATAATTTTTTTTTAATTTTTTTTTTTTTAAGTTGGAGTCGAGTATCTAAGAGCATCTCCAATGCACACACCCCTTACCTATATTTGATCTAGGTGGACAAAATTTAGGGGCTGAGACTCAAATGCAAGGCTCCAACCATGCTCTCTATCCCCTTTAATATTTAGGGGAGAGAAAACTCAACCCCATATTTAGGGAGAGAAAATCAAACCCCTATAATGCCACCTCAACATTTCTTACTTATAATACAATATATATGTACTTTAACAATCTCATCATTTCCCCACACTACCTAAAAATATTGATTTAATATTATTATTTAAAGTTATAGGTAACGAGATAGGTAACATCACCGGACTAAAACAATTTTTTGAATCCCTATATTTTAGGTAATTATTATTTTATTATATTTTAGGGAACCAAAATAAGGGTTACCCTGGGAGATGCTCTAACAGTGACCAACTTTGGTGCGTCGTGTCAACTCATTTTGTTGGTACTTGTTAAATCAATCGATTAAGTAGGACCATCTATTGATCACCGGGTGATTAGCATGACCTACATGCTATGATCAAAGTTGAAAATTGAAATACCACTCAGAACCCCTGAGGTTCGAGAGAAATAGAGAAGTAGACGGAAGAATACCACCGGGGTGATTATTAAAATGATTTTAATTTTTGAGAAGTTGATTTTAATTTTTGAGGAGTTTAGTCTCAAAATATATAGGGCATTTTGACTTATCTTTTAAGCTGTAACTTATGCATTATAAGTATTATAAGTTGATATTGAGTACTCAGCTTATTTGATAACTTATAAATTGATAAATTGAATGTTACAAATCACTAACATTTTACTTAACTTATCAACTTATTATTTGATTTCTTTATTTTTCTAATATTTTATATTTTTACATTTGTGTTTTTAAATATATTTTTTAATTTAAAATACAAGTGTTGAAATCATTGTATTTAAAAATTATTTTTTCAAATTTAATTTAGTAAATTCTTCACTAACTTATAAGTAAATTTATCCAAACACCCATATAACTTATAAGAATTTATCAACTTATCACTTATATAACACTTAGGCCCTGTTTGGCATTGCTGTTGCAGACAGCAACAACAGCTTTTTTCTGAAAATCAGGTAAAATACTGTTTGGTAAATATCAAAAGCAGCTTTTCTGAAAAGCGTTTTTGACTGAAAAGCTGTTTTTAGAGAAAGCATGTTCCCCATGCTTTTAAAAAAAGCTGCTTTTCAGCTGTTACGGGAAGCAGCTACTGATTTCAACATCAAACCTTACCAACAACATTAATTTTTTATATTATGCCTCAAAACATGCACATATCAAAAATATTACCAAACAGTTATATGATTTTCTTAACATCACTTATTTTAACAGCACAGCAATTTTTAACGGCAATCCCAAACAGAGTCTTACTCATTTTAAGTTATAAGTCAATTTTTTTGTGATACCCAAACACACACCTAATATGCATTATATCAGACTTATTATCAAGTCCAGTAAAGTCTACTTAGATTGCCCGAATAATTGGAAAAAAGAACAAGTCAACAAGCAAATCTGACCATCGAAACTCAGCGGGAACTAGCAAGTTTCTTCGTGTGTATCACCAAACTTCTTGAAGATCACTAGCCAGTGGGTTGTTGTACTTGTACTACACATAAGGAAAAAAAGATCAGGCTAAGTTGAAGTATGGGGAATGTTGTCGCGTCTGGTCGGTATCAAACTGCTTTAGCTGTGCTCCAAATCACCCTCCTGGGAAGATTCCCAAATTTAATCAAGAAAAAAAGAAAAGCAAATCCAAAGATAATCATACATAACAAATTCAATAAATAAAGTTGCAACATAAAATAATTATTTTGTTGAGTCTTGATACCATATTTCCAAACTTAAGTGATTCTCAATATAGTTCTGGTTTCGACTAGTTAACTATTCCCAAAGAGTTTATATATCAAAGTCTGACATAAAGAGGAGACTGGAATTGATTTTGATTTTTATGTTTTGTTTTTCAAACGTCACAACACAAATTCAACTTCATATGATTATGAAATGAACCAAAGCCTGGTACCTTTCATGTTATCCTCCTACTCTCTTTCCCTCTGCAGCAAGTCAACACTATGGCAATCTCAGAACCGGGTGCACATATCCTGATCATCCCTTATCCCGCACAGGGGCACATGATCCCTTTGTTAGATCTCGCTCACCAACTCGCTCTACGTAACTTATTAATCACAATTCTTGTAACCCCCAAGAACCTCCATTGTCTGAAGCCACTTCTCATCAAGCACTCATTTATTCAGCCCCTCGTTTTGCCTTTTCCAGCTGCTCTCAGTAAAATGTTGAGTCTGTAATGCTTTTCACCTCCGTGCCTTGAACAAAACCAAGCTTACGTTTGGAGGAGAGCTGAATCTCCATGGATCGCTTCCATGAACGATAGTCACTGGCTCCTTGGAGTTTGGTGACACTTATCGAAAGGGGGTTGTCTGACGGGTGCAAAAAACAATGGATTCTGCATATCCGAGAACGAAAACTTGCTTCCAGTTGCCATGAAAGAGATTTAAAATTACTGAGCACAGCTCTTCTCTACAACACAACAACACAGGAAGAAACAGAAGCCGTGCAGTGGGACACTTGCAACTGTATGGTAATCTCCTGGATCCATAATAATGTGTCTGATTCTATTAAGCAATCTATTCTGTTTATAACCTCTGCGTCTGATGTCTGGAATCAATTAGAAAAACGATTTCAGTTAACAAATGGGTCTCGTAAGTATAAGCTCTGTAAGGAGTTATTTGGTCTTAAACAAAATGGTCGTACTGTTGTTGAGTTTTATACTTCGCTCAGTAGCTTGTGGGATGAGTTAGAGTCTATGAACATGTTGCCAGCTATCACTACTGTTACCGCAGAGGTCACTACTCTGTTAAAGGCTCTTAATACTCAAAAAGAAGAGGCAAAATTATTTCGATTTCTTAATGGCTTGGATGATGTGTATGGATCTCAACGAAGTCAACTGTTGATGGTGACTCCTCTTCCTAATGTTGAAATGGCATGTGCAGCCATTCAACAGGAAGAATCACAAAGGGATATCTTAAAGGCTTCTTTTTCTCCTGATAATGACATGTCAGCCATGCTTAGTCGAAGTTCCTTGGCTGGAGATAGAATTGGGTCATGTAGCACTTGTGGGGGTAAAGGGCACTCTAGTGACAAGTGTTGGAACACTATTGGCTATCCCAAATGGCATTACAAATATAAACCCCCTCCTTCTCGAGCCTCTTCATCAACCAAACATTTTCCTCACCATTCCCAAAAATGGTCCCCTTCTCGACAATCTTTCTCATCTAAAGGAGCTAACAATGTAAATACTAGCAACATTTTTACTCAACATTTTACTGAGAGTATGCTCATTACTGCTCTTCCTGTTGGTGTCGAAAACGTTCGTGATCTTCCTTCTGGTAGCTTCCCTTTATTCACAATGGTGTTAGCTGATCTTTATGATCCTATAGTTAAATGGTTTCAAAATCATCCCTTGCCCCCGGTTGCTGTTTTTTCTGATATATTTCTTGGCTGGACTACCAGGCTTGCCAATGAGTTGAAAATTCCGCGCTATGTTTTTTCACCATCTGGTGCTCTGGCTTTGTCGGTTGTTTACAATCTTTGGCAAAATATGCCAAAAAGAAACGATCCAACTGATAAGAATGAAGTGATTAGCGAAAATATAGGCAATGAGATCGAATCATGGCTTTACTTAAAAGAGTTTCTAGGTCATGATCGGGTGTGGGCGGTTGGACCGTTACTCCCTCCAAAAAAAGAACAAGCTATGCGAGGTGAGTTTAGCGAAAATATAGGCAATGAGATCGAATCATGGCTTGATCAATTTGAAGATAGTACAGTTGTGTATGTTTGTTTTGGAAGTCAAGTTGTGTTGAGAAATAATCAAATGGAAATGCTGGCATTAGGATTAGAGAAGAGTGGCATCCGGTTCCTTTGGTCGTATAAGATCCCCACCGAGGAAGATTTATTGGAAAACTACGGAATGATGCCAATATGGTTCAAAGATCGCGTGGACGAGAGAGGATTTGTAGTGAAGGGCTGGGTTCCGCAGGTGTCAATACTAAGTCATCGAGCCATAGGAGCGTTCTTAACTCATTGCGGGTGGAACTCAGTGCTTGAGTGAATCGCAGCAGGAGTGCCAATGTTGACTTGGCCAGTGGGTGCTGATCAATTTGCAAATGCTGACTTGTTGGATGAGCTCAAGGTGGGAACTAGAGTCTGTGAGGGGGACAAAATGGTTCCTAATCCGGACGAGTTGGCTCGCTTGGTGGCTGAATCTGTAGGGGTAGGGGATGTGAAACGAGGTGAAAGGGCAAGGGCCAAGGAGTTGAGCAGGGCATCATTAAGTAGTATAACAAAAGATGGAAGTTCTTGTAGAGCCTTGAATAATTTAGTTAACTATTCAGTGAACAACTTTGTAGTTGCCTATCCTCAGAAATCAGAACTATAACATTTTGGATTTTGATGCCACTACTTCTGTATTTGTGAATGTCGACTGAATTTATCAAAGTTCCTACATATTAATTGCAATCTTTCATAATTTCTATTCAACTCTAAGATGCTTAGTTTGTTGTAACTAATTTGAAACACGAACAATGAAAACTGGGTCAAAGGTGTTTAATCGATGCATCAGTTTATTACTGTATGTTGGTTTAACATGATTCAAATATGAAACATGTGCTTCATTTTTTAACACTTGTTGATGTCCTGTGAAGTAGAAATACATAAAAAGAATTATTTTATACCTTCGATCTTTTAGATAGCTTAAGTGATAGCACTGTTCAACAAGAAATTTAAGCTTACAACTACAACTACAATGACAGCACCGATTATTATACACAAATGACGTATTTTCAAAACGGAGCTTATAAGTTATTTATACATCAGATATATTTTGAGCTACAAATTTCTCCGATAGTAGAAGATGGTTAATGGTCACGGACAAACGATTGTTAATGTTTTCTGAAAACATGTATCACGAAAAATATCCACGATATGTATAAATGATGAGCCTCTATGTATGTACATCAAAAATTCTACTGTATACATGTCGCGAAAACTTTTTCACGATATCAACAATCGTCTGTTATTGACCGTCCCGTAGAAGATACCAAGGGTTTGCTTTTCAGCAATTTCGTTTACTTGAAAATAGCAAGTCATCTGCAAAGTTTATACAAAGTCTTAAAGCCTGAGGTCATGCGATACATCATTTTATTACACACGGTTTACAAAAGAAACTGAAACTGATCACGTTTATCTGAAATCTATTAATTGGAACCAGAACCACATCCTTCATCTACCAAAAAGTCAAATGAAAAATAGAAGTTTCATATCTACCACATAAATAATAGATCTACCCATAAAGAAACTATTATTGAAATAAAACAAACCACGGACGCTCTTTGGCTCTGCAACTGAAATATGGCAATTTTAGAAAACGGTGCACATATCCTGGTTTTCCCATACCCTGCACAGGGTCACATGATCCCCCTGTTAGACCTCGCTCACCAACTCGCTCTGCGTAATTTAACCATCACCATTCTTGTCACCCCGAAAAATCTTCATTTTCTGAAACCACTTCTCACGAGACACCCTTCTATTCAGCCCCTTGTTTTGCCCTTTCCAGCTACCACTTCGATTCCTGACGGTGTCGAAAATGTCCGTGACCTCCCACCGAATGGCTTTAAATTTATGATGGCGGCTTTAGTTGATCTTTACGATCCCATTGTTAACTGGTTTCAAAACCATCCCTCGCCACCAGTGGCTATTGTTTCTGATATGTTTCTTGGCTGGACCAACCGGCTCGCTGGAGAGTTGAAGATTCCGCGTTATGTTTTTTCGCCATCTGGGGTCTTGGCTTTGTCGGTTGTTTATAATTTATGGCAGCATATGCCGAAAAGAAATGATCCAACGGATGACAATGAAGTGATCAAGTTTAGCGAAATTCCGAATAGTCCTTGTTACCCTTGGTGGCAACTATCACCGTTGTTTAGGAGTTATGTGGAAGGGAATCCACAATCCGAGGTTTTAAGAGATTCGAATCAAAGAAATATAGCAAGTTATGGACTCATTTTTAACTCGTTTACGGAGTTGGAGCGAGTTTATTTAGACTATATTAAAAAGTTTTTAGGTCATGATCGGGTGTGGACGGTTGGACCATTGCTCCCTCCAGAGGAAGAACGAGCCCGACGAGGGGGGTCTAGTGAAATTGTAGCTAGTGAGATCAAATCATGGCTTGATCAATTCGAAGATGAGACGGTTGTGTATGTCTGTTTTGGAAGTCAAGCCGTGTTGACAAATGACCAAATGGAAATGCTAGCATTAGGATTGGAAAAAAGTAGTGTCCGGTTTCTTTGGTCTTTCAAGGAACCTACTAAGGGACACATGATAGGGGAATATGGCATGATCCCGATTGGGTTGGAAGATCGTGTGGCTGGCAGGGGACTTGTAGTGAAAGGATGGTCCCCGCAGGTCACGATATTAAGTCACCCAGCAGTGGGAGCATTCTTGACTCATTGTGGATGGAATTCGGTGCTCGAGTCTATTGCAGCGGGAGTGCCAATGTTGACTTGGCCAATGGGGGCTGATCAGTTTGCAAATGCTGACTTGTTAGACCAGCTTCAGGTCGGAACTAGAGTGTGCGAGGGAGAGAAAACAGTTCCTGATTCGGACAAGTTGGCTCGATTAGTGGCCAGTTCGGTGGGTGATGAAAAACGAGTCCGAATAGCAAGGGCCAAGGTGTTGAGTGAAGCAGCAGTCGATAGTATAGGAAAAGATGGAAGTTCTTATAGAGCTCTGGATAGTTTAGTTAATCTTCTGTCCAAACCTTAAACAACTTTAAGCTAGCTTCCCACAGTTGTAATTTTCATGAGGTGTATTACAGAGAGAACCCCTGCGAAATATCACATTTTAATAAGTTTTAAATAATACTATGTTGTATAAACAAAACAATTTCTCAACATAGCAAATTAAATAAACGGACAAATGGTGATGTGCAGCACTGCAGCAGCGTCACCTTGCTTGTATTTAAATATTTTGCTGTTCCCTAAAGTAACCAGACTTGTATTTAAAAACGTAGTGAAATTTTAAAAGCTTCGCTGTTCAACTAAAATTAACCAAACTAGCATATAAAAACATGCGCATACCCCCATTTTCGTAAATAAGCAGCTTTAGATAACTCATTTCTGTCGTCTTTTTTTCTAAAATGTCTGCTTAATACTAATAGTTATCGAAAAATGCTAGAGATCCCAAATTTGATACAAAAATATTTACCACCCCGGTTTAGCGTAGCACTTGTCCATAAAGTAGGAAGATGGGTAGTGATTTAGTGTTTGAAGCATTAATCCAACAAAATATCCTTCTCGGGGAATTTTCTTTTGCTGAATGATTGGATATTGAAACTGAAAAATATATACCATCAGTTTATAATCCATTAGTGCTACTAACTAAACAAACCAGGGCCTAACCATTCAAACAAATTGATAAGCAAAAACAAATACTAACATTTACATATATAGATTGTTACAAAGACATTGCTGGAATCTTCAGACCACTTCTCAGCATTATCGGTTTAAGCTAGAATCCGCTTAAAAATCAGTATATAATCTGTTTACGGATATAACTGTCAATCTACTATTGACAACATTCTGCCAAGTTTGAGTTGTAGCTCGATCGATTCTGATTCTGAATTTTTTTTTTGACAGTTCCATGCAACAACTATAACACTAACTAATTTCTTGTTAATTAGTTGTCCTTCCCATAACAATAGTTTCTGGATGCATCCATCAGATTCATGACTCAATTTCAAATCTCTGAAATTGAAATTTTTTTGAAAATAATATAAGTTATTGTCAGGTGGATGGCTGGATGCGACGCCCACTTATGGTGAACCTGCCGAAAAAAGTATTTTATTATCACCGCTGTATTGAAGTTCTATTAAAGCACCGCGCTAATGTAGAAGCCTCAAACACTAAAGGAAATATTTCAAAGTTTAGAAATGGAGAGCTACACCTCACTTGTCTGTCTAAGTTCCACCATTTTTGCTCCTCTTCTTATTATTATTCTGCTTAAATGGAAAAAGGCTACGAATAGCATGGCACTGAAACTCCCACCAGGGCCACCAGTTTGGCCAATTGTCGGAAATATGTTAGACCTCCTTGGAACAATGCCACATCAGAAACTGTACAACCTTCGACCAAAATACGGGCCTGTTATTTGGCTAAAGCTTGGCTCAGTAAATACCATGGTTATACAGTCGGCAAATTCAGCGGCTGACTTCTTCAAGAACCGTGACCTTCCATACGCTAATCGTGTGGTTCCTGATGCAATGACGGCTGGAGCTTCGACCTAGCATCATTAGGCTTTGCTCCATATGGTGCATACTGGCGCATGCTACGCAAGATCTTCTCCACTGAGCTTTTAGTTCAAAGGCGACTCAATGATTCGACTGTGCTACGGGAAAAGTGCATTGACAAGCTAGTGGATTGGATTGAAGAGGAGGTAGCTGCATCACGTGGTCTAGGAGGATCAGGTGAGGTGGAATTGCCCCACTTGTTATTTCTTATGGCTCTGAATTTGGTCGGTAACTTTATTTTATCAAGAGATCTCTTTGACTTAAAATCAAGAGAAGGACAAGAGTTCTTTAATGCAATGAATAACGTCATGGTATGGGCCGGTAAACCTAACGTTGCTGATTTTTGGCCATTCTTGAAATGGTTGGATCCACAAAGAATCAAGAAAAACATGGTGAAAGACATGGGAATAGCTGTTAATCTTGCAGCCAGCTTTGTGAAAGAAAGGGCTCAGCAGAATATATCAGGCTTTGAGAAGGTCAATAAAGATTTTCTAGATATGCTCTTGGAGTTTGAAGGGGATGGCAAAGAGTGGCATGACAAGATTTCAGATCACAATATATCGATTATCATACTGGTACTCTGGCTTAGGGCTGTCAATGGATCGGATCTGGATCGGATCGGCCTTGATCCATATGCTGATCCATTTAATTTTACCGGATTCGGATTCGGATCGGATCATAACCGGATTTTTTATAGCCCGATCCATATCCGGATCCGTTAGGATCACGGTTAACGGATCGGAGCTCCGATCCGTTAATATTTTAAAAATATATTTTACTTAAATTCAAATTCAAACATTACTAAAACACAAATTTTGAATGTCCAACTATCCTAAATACACTTGTTTGTCATACAACCATCGTAAGTTTGTAACCATTCAACAACAAATCTGAAGCTAGTTTATGTGTCTTATATTTCATTGTCTTTTGTGTCAATTTTATAAATAAAAGAGAGGTCCAGTTTATACAAGTAAAAGAGAATTGTTTTGGCTTAATTGATAAAAATATATGATATATTTAATATATAACATATAATATATACTATATTTAATATATAACATATAATATATAATATATAAATTAAATATATATTATATATAAAATAATCGGATCGGATCGTTAACGGATCGGATCATGTTAAATCCATATCCTATACTAATCGGATCGGATCGTTACCGGATCGGATTTTTAACGGATCGGATTTATTTTCTAGTGATCTATTGATTGATATAGTAGATCTAAGAAATGCAGACATGACAGAATATGAGCTGAAAGCAGAGCACAACTATATTATCATATCATTCCTATCCTGAATGGATGGAGCCTCTCATAGTTATATAGCTACAGACAGAATCTGCTAACAACCATAAATCCAACGTTCAGAAATAAACCAAAAGAAAAAGCAATAACAGAAAATAAGGATAGGTGGTCCACAGTGTGCAGCTGGTTGGTGGAGGGAAAGTGGTCCAGGAGAATGAGTCCAAGAGAGAGACAGGATGCAGAGGAGACATGGAGGAATGGGGCAACACTGCTGACTTGGATAATAGATAATACTTCAATACTCCCCTGCAAGCTGAGCAGGATCTCGAGAGGATGCTCCAAGCTTGTGAAGAAGGTAATGATGTTGTTTTACTGATAGAGGTTTTGTAAGGAGGTCTGCAATCTGCTCAGACGATGAGACATGGCTGGTTGTCATGGAGCCAGATTTGAGTTTTTCTCTTATGAAGTGACAGTCAACTTCCACGTGTTTGGTACGCTCGTGAAGGACAGGATTGGCTGCAATTGATAAGGCTGCAAGGTTATCACATTTCAGATCAGTTGGAGGCAAATCTTTAAGTCCCATATCTTTGAGAAGAGCATGAAGCCAGGACACTTCGCAAACAGTTAGAGCCATAGCACGGTATTCCGCTTCAGCCGTGGATCTTGCAACCACGTTTTGTTTCTTAGCCTTCCAACTGATGGGAGAGTTCCCCAGCAATATGCAGAACCCGGATGTTGAACGTCTTGTGACAAGGCAATTAGCCCAATCACTGTCGCTGTATGCTTGAAGTGAGGCTGCAGAGCTCGTAGCAAGGAGTATTCCTTGTCCAGGGTTTGCAAGAAGATATCTCAACAGTCGTCTAGCAGTTTGCATATGCACACTTGTTGGGTTATGCATGTACTGACTGAGAACGTGAACAGGAAATGCAATATCTGGTCTTGTCACTGTGAGATAGATTAGCTTTCCAATGAGGCGTTGATATGGATGAGGGTTTTGAATCACAGTTCCTTTGTAAGGAGTTAACTTAAGATGGGTGTCCATGGGAACTTTTAAAGGTGTAGCATTTGACAACCCATATTCCTTAAGTAAATCCAAGGTGTATTTCTTCTGAGAGACAAAGAACCCAGTAGGAGAACGTGATATCTCAAGCCCTAGAAAGTAGTTTACAGGCCCTAAGTCCTTCATGTGGAATTTTGCCGAGAGAAGGGTCTTGATCTCTTGAATTGCAGATGTAGAGTCACCACATATCAGAATATCATCTACGTAAACCAGTATAAGAGTGATAGATGTTGCAGTGTGTTTGAAAAACAGACTATGATCAGTTTGTGACTGAGTATAGGACATACCAAGCAAGATAGATGATAGCTTACTAAACCACTGTCGCGGTGCCTGTTTGAGCCCGTAGAGGGACTTGAGCAACTTGCAGACAAACTCAACCAAGGTAGTTGTTGAAGTATTCACAGTAATTCTTGAGCCGAAGCCTGTGTAGCCTGGGGGGCATTTCATGTACACATGTTCATCCAAATCACCATTTAAAAAAGCATTGCTTACATCCATTTGTGCAGTGTGCCACTCTCGAATGGCTGCAACAGCAAGCAAGGCACGAACAGTGGTTAGCTTAGCAACCGGGGCGAAGGTCTCTGAGTAGTCAATCCCATATATTTGTTTACAACCAAGGATTACAAGTCGTGACTTATAACGTTCTATGGAACCATCAGGTGAGTATTTTGTTTTATATAACCATTTGCAGCCTATAGATTTTTTACCAGGAGGCAAAGTGGTTATGCACCAGGTGTTGTTTTCCTCCAGGGCTTGAAGCTCTTGGTTCATGGCTTCAACCCAGTGAGTGTGTTGAACAGCTTAGGTGAAACTAATAGGATCGGGAGTGACAGTTAAAGTGGCTAGAAAGCAATGAAAGGCTGGTGGTATCTCATAATCAATGACTTGAGTGAGATTAGCTGTAGAGGTGTTGTGTACATAGTCGTTTAACCAGTTTGGTTGTTTATGAGTTCTAGTAGATTTTCTGACCTGTGGTGGGGAAGGTGTTGGAGCAGGTGAAGTGTTTGGGGGTATTTGGGGTTGTGTCGATGGCTTCTGTGGTGTCAAACACTAGATCATCATATAGACTTTCTTTAGGAGACTGATGGGGTAACGTGACAGGTGTAGGTTTCATATAGTTATTTTCACTAGATGGGTCATAAGGGAAGACTGTTTCTGTAACAGTGACATCACGTGAAACAAACATTGTTTTCGTGGTTAGGTCTAAGAGTCTATAGCCTTTTTGAGAAACAGGGTAACCTAGGAATACACATGGAACACCCCTTGCTTTGAATTTATCAGCATTATTATCAGGATTCGATGCAAAAGCAAGACACCCAAACACTTTAAGTAATTCGTATTCAGGTTCTTTATTGAAAAGACATTTGAAAGGGGATTGATTACCTAGTACAGGAGTTGGCAGACGGTTGATGAGGTAAACAGCTGTCATTATGCACTCTCCCCACATAGACAAAGGTAATTTAGCTTGGAACCTTAGACAACGAGCCATTTCCAATATTGTTCTGTGACGACGCTCAACTCTAGCATTCTGTTGAGGACGACCAACACATGATGTTTGATGCAGAGTGCCATTCTCAGCATAAAAAGCTCTACACTTAGGATCAGAAAACTCTGGGGCATTGTCAGTACGTAGATGCAAAACACATTTGTTGAAATGATTCTTGACATACTTGTAGAATAGTTTCAATGTATCAAGGAAGTCAGACTTGTGTTGCATGAAGAAGACCCAAGTGAACCTGGTACAGTCATCAACAACTGTTAAGAAATACTTGTAGAAACCTCTAGTTGAAACCTTGTAAGGCCCCCACGTATCAAGATGAACCAGTTCAAAAGGATTAGCTGCTTGACTGGTGCTCAGATCATAGGGCAGTTTAGAGAACTTTGACAGAGGGCAAGTCACACAGATTTGAGAGCTAGGTTGCACCTTTGACTTCAAAAAATGTACATGTTTGAGCTTAGATAAGGGTGCATGACCCAGCCTGTGATGCCACAGAGTGTACTGGTTGATTGCTGCAGTACTAAAGTTTGCACATAGAGGCTCAGCAAGAGAGTTGTCTACCAGGTAATATAGCCCATTGTGCAACTTTCCAGTAGCTTTAACAACTTTAGTAGCAGAGTCTACTATCTCACATGTGTCAGGTTGAAAGTTGACTATACACTTGTTGTCTTGTGCAAGTCTATGAATGGATAGAAGATTATGCTTGAATTGTGGCACATACAGAACTTTCTTGAGAACTAAACCATTCTTGAGATTGACATCTCCAATGTGTGTGATCCTTGTTGTATCTCCAGTTGGTAGCTTAATAATGAGTTCAGACTTTGCATATTGCACATTAATCAGAGTACTTAGATTTGAAGTCATGTGATCACTGGCACCAGAATCTACAATCCAAGTGTCTTTGTGTACATTTAACCCATTGAGAGTGACCATACCAGAAAAGCAATTTTCCATTTCATCTTCTGTTTCATATCCTTTAACTGCTGGCACATTAGCATTAGCAGTAGGTAGCAATTTTAAAATTTGTTGTAACTGTTGAGGAGTGAACATCACATCAGATTTATCACTATCAGCACAAGTCAAGGCATTGTGTGCTTGATGCCCAGTTTTATTTGATTGCCATTTGCTTGAACTCTGGCCCCCTTTTTGATTCATTTGGTTTGGTCTTTTATACTTATGGTGCCACATGGGGTAGCCTACAACCGACCAACATTTTTCACCAGTGTGACCCTTTCCTCCACATGCATGACAATTAATAACTTTAGCTTCAACATGACTTTTACTAAACATAGCAGACAGTTCAACCTCACTGTGATTCAACGCTATACTTTGAGATTCCTCTTGTTGTACAGCATCATAAGCAGTTTCAACAGTTGGCAAAGGATTTAGCATTAAAAATTGACTCCTAATAGCTGAGTAGCAGTCATCAAGACCATTTAAAAACTGAAAAAGCTTTGCTTCAGCCTTTTGTTTCTCTAAAGTAGTTAACAGTGTGGTAACATCATCTGCTACAGTGACTATAGTGGGTAATGTGTTCATAGAATCGATTTCCTCCCACAAGCTACTGAGAGTAGTAAAATAATCATTTAGCTTAGACCTATTTTGTTTAAGTCCATAAAGATCTTTACTGAGCTTATATTTTCTTGACCCATTGCTTAACATAAATCGTTTTTCTAGATGCTTCCAGATCTCACAAGCAGAATTTATGAACAAAATAGACTGTTTAATATTATCTGAGACATTACTATGAAGCCAGGATATTACCAAATCATTGCAGGTGTCCCATTGAGCTGCTTGTGCCTCATCAGTAATGCTCCGAGTAACAGTCCCAGTTACAAACCCAAGTTTCCTTTTTGAAGATAGCTGAATCTCAAAGGACCTCTTCCATGACCTGTAGTCACTGGTTCCTTGCAGCTTGGTCACACTTAGAGATAATGGACCATCAGATGGATGAAGGAAAAGTGGATTTTGCATATCTGCATACGTGATTCGAGCTTGAGTGGTCATTGTCAAAAGGTGTATTCAAGGAACAAAAACCTCACCTTTACAGATCTGTTATAGAACAACAGCTTTCAAGGAATGAATGTATGAGAAATGTGCAGAGATAAAATACTCAAGAAAATCAGTTCATGAACTGCATTACTAGCTCTGATACCATATTGATTGATATAGTAGATCTAAGAAATGCAGACATGACAGAATATGAGCTGAAAGCAGAGCACAACTATATTATCATATCATTCCTATCCTGAATGGATGGAGCCTCTCATAGTTATATAGCTACAGACAGAATATGCTAACAACCATAAATCCAACGTTCAGAAATAAACCAAAAGAAAAAACAATAACAGAAAATAAGGATAGGTGGTCCACAGTGTGCAGCTGGTTGGTGGAGGGAAAGTGGTCCAGGAGAATGAGTCCAAGAGAGAGACAGGATGCAGAGGAGACATGGAGGAATGGGGCAACACTGCTGACTTGGATAATAGATAATACTTCAATATGATCCATATCCGCTCCATTAGCCTTCGGATCGGATCGGATCGGATTTCCGATCCATTGACAGCCAGAGTCTGGCTATAGTATTCTCTCTTTTTAGTAGAGCTACAATACTAATATTTATGTAGTAGCACTACAACAATTTTATATGTTCTGACTGATTGCTTCCTTTTAGGAGACCTAATGCTAATCCTAATAGCTAGCATAAAAGGTCGCTAACATTTACGATTCCTAATCGTGCAGGAAATGTTTTTGGTGGCTCAGAAACTACGAGCAGCACGATTGAATGGGTACTAGCAGAGTTGTTGTGCAGCCCTGAAACAATGAGAAAGGTCAAAGAAGAGCTTCAGCGTGTGATAGGACCAAACAAAAAGATTAAGGAGAGTGACATTGACAAACTGTCATATTTGCAGGCAGTAGTGAAAGAAACTCTTCGATTACATCCTGCACTTCCTCTACTACTTCCACGATATTCAACGAAAGATACGAGCTACATGGGGTATCTCATACCTAAAGGAACTCAAGTTTTTGTGAATGCATGGGCAATTGGAAGGGATCCTGATGTGTGGGAAGATCCCTTGTCGTTCAAACCCGAGAGGTTTGTGGACTCAACTATAGAATACAATGGGCAAAATTATGAAATGATTCCATTTGGATCTGGAAGAAGGATATGCATGGGCTTGGATTTGGCACACAGAATACTTCACCTCTGTTTGGCCACTTTGCTATGGTCATTTGACTGGGAGCTTGATATTTGGTGTACTCCAGAGACTATGGACATGACAGAGAGAATGGGAATAACACTGAGGAAGCTAGTACCTCTAAGAGCAATACCGAAAAAACGATTTCTCTAAAAATCTTTTACAATGATATGTTCTTATCAGTGTTTTAAGTTATTGTTGTAATGTTGTTAAGTTCTGTATGGATTTAGCGGAATGCTGATTGCTTCCTGGTTTGTTTTCGTTCCAACTTGTGTTGGCTTAAGTTTTAGTATTATGAATACAGAGCATGTACCCCGTGTTTCCAATAAAACTAAGGACAACTTTAATGTAGAGCGGTCAGAACTCAGAAGTAAGATGGAAAGCAAAGAGTAACTAAAAGCTGTTGGAACTATTAAAACAATAGATGTATTATCTGAACGTTCATTTTCTTCCAAAAGCAAATACAAGAATATAAACACCTGCATACAGGTGATGGGCCTAAGAACCAGGGCCAGACTCTCCTACAAACAAGCTACTACCTAACGTTTATTTCCACGACTTCCTAAAACTCCCAACTGAATACAAGACCAAGTCATGTACTGACACTTGAGATAAATAAACAAAACAATACATAAATAAATATAACAAATAATTAATAACTAAATTTAAGATTATTCCAACAATCACCCCCATAATTTTAAATTTACGAAGCACTTTCTCTTCGCCTGTGATGCACTTCTCACCACCATCAATTTTGATGCACCTTCTCATCAAAAACACTTTGGAGCACTTCTCTCCAAAAACACTTTGGAGCACTTTCTCTCCACAATTCTAAAGGAGTGGTTCTCCCTCGATCAATTGTGCCATCCTTTCTTCATCATTCTGGGATCTACAATTCTTTGCCAGATGCCCATATTTTTTGCATTTGTAGCATTGTGGCTTTCCTTTGTACCAGCAGTCGTTTTCTTCATGTCCCATTTTATGACAATGGTTGCATTGAACTATGTTGCATGTGCCTTTTGAGGATGAAGCTTTAGCTAATAGCAATCCCTCATTTTTTCCTCCAATTTCTTCCTCCCTCATTGATCTTCTTTGGTCCACGGCGTGAAGTGAATTGATCAATTCTGAAACAGTTAATTTCGAAAGATCTTTAGTATCTTCAAGTGAGGAAATTTTAGTTTCATACCTCTCGGGAAGAGTCACTAAAAGTTTGTCCACAACTCTTTGACTTGAGAAATCTCCACCAAGTAGTTTGATTTGGTTAACAATGGACATCAACCTACTCCCATATTCCTTGACGCCTTCATTACTTT
The DNA here is from genome assembly GCA_030848705.1 of Heracleum sosnowskyi. Lineage (NCBI taxonomy): Eukaryota > Viridiplantae > Streptophyta > Magnoliopsida > Apiales > Apiaceae > Heracleum > Heracleum sosnowskyi. The sequence goes on along the minus strand of CM061235.1, from coordinate 139,027,368 downwards.
TCATTCTTATCATCTCAAACTCTCTCTTGAGGTTCAGAATTTGCATCAGTTTGGTTTGTTGGTTGCCTTCAAATTCTTCCTTAATTTTTGTCCATGCTTCTTTAGGAGTATCACAACCCATAATAGTTGTAAAGATCTCTTCCGACACAGCCGAATGTAGACATGAAAGTGCCTTAGCTTCTCTTGCCACTTCTTCGTCACGTTTTTTGATTTGAGCTGCCGTTGGATTTTGTGGAAGAGGGGTTGGCTCAACATCACTCTCAATTGCTTCCCACAAACTCATAGCTTTCAAATATGATTTCATTTTGATAGCCCATAAATTATAATGATCTCCTTTGAATGTTGGAATAGAGATGGAGAAGTTGTTTGATGCCATGGAATATATTAAGGATAATATATATATATGTATATGTGTATTTTTATAAGAGTTTGCAAGCCCTAGATCATATGGCTCTGATACCACTGTTGGAACTATTAAAACAATAGATGTATTATCTGAACGTTCATTTTCTTCCAAAAGCAAATACAAGAATATAAACACCTGCATACAGGTGATGGGCCTAAGAACCAGGGCCAGACTCTCCTACAAACAAGCTACTACCTAACGTTTATTTCCACGACTTCCTAAAACTCCCAACTGAATACAAGACCAAGTCATGTACTGACACTTGAGATAAATAAACAAAACAATACATAAATAAATATAACAAATAATTAATAACTAAATTTAAGATTATTCCAACAAAAGCAACTCCAAAGAAATATGATTGTTTTCCTCATCTTTTTTCTAAAATTCTGTTATGGTTGGCACTTCTTATAAAAAAAGTGCCAAAAAATTGTAGAATACAATCATGTGTAATATTAAAAAAAATTAATATTTTATTCATAATTGATCCCACAAATAAGTTGACAACTTAATTTGCTAGATGATAATTTTTTTACAAAAGTCTTCAAAATGATGTGCCTAGTTAGCAGAATCTAATGTTTTAATGAAAGCAATTCATATGAAGCATGTTGATTTGTATCTTTAGTATATCAAGTAATTGGTGTGGTTTATTGGAATTTTTTTTATGGTTACCTAACATTTTTCATTTTGATTTTCAAATCATAATTAACTTATGCGGCACATTTAAATCAATATCTATATACTATAAATTGCTCGATACTCATTTACGAGGTTTGGTAGTTCTGATGAAATTTTGAAGTTTATTTTGATTCATGATGAGCTCTATAATTTTTAGATTTTGTATCCATTCTAAATTTATATAAGATTCATATTCCACGCTTTCAATCATGAAAAATTTGAGTATCAATTTTAAATGGCAATAATATATTTGATAATATTCATTGTAAGCATATGTATTAACAAAAGTTTGAATTAATATACATTTTTGGTAAGCTTATTTATAAAAAAATTAAGTTAATATTTGGATCTTCCATTTTTGATGATCTGTTAATGCATATTATCAAATTATCACATAAGATATACAATAAAATATCTATCTAAATTAATCTTTAAATGTGTTTATTATAATACATAAAACGAACACTTTAATGTATTAATATTAGTTATTTCAAAATTTTATTTTCTGATCTTAAATAAAAAAAAAATCATGTACTTAATTTATCATTATCATTATATATCATAATTTTAGATTATCATTATATATCATAAATTTTTTAACCAGATGGATTATTCGTTTTTTGATTTTGTATTTATATTTAAATTCATATACTTATTTTGATCCTTTTTTAATTATACAAAATTTACGTTTTAATTAAACTAGCCTATAAACCGTGCAAGGCACGGGCCTTAAAAAATAATAAACTAAAAAATTTAATGTGAACGGAAAATATTAAAAAAATAATATGAGGAATTATAAAATGAGAAATTTAAATATTAATTGGAACATAAAATATATAAAAAAATACAGATGGGGTTGAGTAAGATAAATGAGGTATTATTAATATTATTTTATTAATAAGGACAGATAAAAAATCTAACATGTTTTAATTAAAAAAAGTAATTGCCCGTGATAATTTTAGAAGTGTTTTAATTATATTAATTTTATTTATTAAAAAAATACGTTGACATGTTAAAATAAGTAAGTTTTTTTAATAAGCACAGATAGAAAAGCTAACATGTTTTAATTAAAAAAAATAATTGTTCGTAATATTTTGAGATGTGTTTTAATTATATTAATTATATTGTTAAAAAAATACGTTCACTTGTTAAAATAGGTAAGTTTTTTTTTAATAATTAAAAGTATTAAAATATGTTTTAAAATATATAAGTAAGGGTTGCACTTGATATTTTTGGAAAAAAGAGATTTTAGTGATAACAAATATAAAAGGTAATATATTTTAATTTAAAGGTAATTGCCCGTGATATTTTTGGAAAATAAGTAGATTTTGTTAGAAAAAAATGTTTTATGAGATTAATCTAATCTAACTAAGTCTTGTCTATTGACATGGTATTTTCTGTCTTGTCTATTGACATGATATGTGAGGTTATTGTTTTAAAGATCTGAGTGTCTCTGTGCTTTGTTCTTTATTTCTTAGTTACTAGCAACCAACACGGTATCCATGGCGTCAACACACGATATCACTCAAGCAATGAATAATGTTACTTTAGAGGATGAGGAGGAAGGAGGTATTGCAATTGAGGAATCAGATGAAGTAGAGGAAATGGAATATCTACAGGGGCTTGACATTCATCTGTGTCTAGTGGGTCGTTTCATAAACGAAGGAGTTGTGGACTTTACAGCCATGAAACATACACTAGCCTCTTTATGGAAACCTGGAAAAGGAGTACATATTAAGGAAGTAGGTGTCAATCTATATATCTTTCAGTTTTACCATGAGTTGGATATCAAGAGAGTTATAAGTGGTAGCCCTTGGACGTTTAATAGGAAGGCTTTGATAATAGCTCGGATGCAGGAGGGAGATATCCCACGAGGTGTAAGTCTAAACAAGCTTGATCTGTGGGTTCAAATTTACGACTTAAGTGTGGGTCTCATGTCAGAAAGAATTCTTAAAGAGGTGGGGAATTATATAGGGGATTACATTGAGTCCTGTTCAAGAAATTTTAATGGAGTGTGGCGTGAATATATGCGAATAAGAGTTACGATTGAGCTTTCCAAACCACTGAAGAGAAGGATGAAAGTAAGAAGATCGGGGGGTGATTGGATATGGATTAATTTTAAATATGAAAACGTTCCAACCTTTTGCTTCATATGTGGTTTCATCGGACATTCGGAAAAATTTTGCAGTAGTCTTTTTGACAAACCAGAGGAGGATATAGTCAAACCGTACGGGGCTTGGATGAGAGCTCCTACACGTAAACAGACCAATCTAGTGGGGTCACGGTGGCTGCGGGATGGTAGTATGGAAGAGGACGGTGGCAGGAAAACGGCGAGCATGAATTCAGGAGGGACACAAAGTGATGGGCAACCAATCCCGTATAATCAGCCAGCAAAGGCGCATGGCGATAATCAAGGAGATACATCAAATCGAGATAAAGATAGGAGCGGCAAAAACCTGTTTTTGAATAAGGGAGATAATTCAGCAGGTCTAAACATATCAAATCCCATGAAAAAAGGAGTGGTTATAGTGGATAATAAAAAACGGAGAACAGGTGATGGGCCTAATCAACATCATGGGCTTGGTGAAAATACAGAATTGTGTCTGGGTTCGGATGAAGAAAGCATAGACGGTATGGACCAAGACCAAAACAAAATTTCAATAGCTACTGATGATCCAAAAAACGTATTTGTGGCGGGCTCTGGTACAGGAGTCCGCCAATCATTATGAGTACTTTAAGTTGGAATTGCCGAGGGCTTGGGACCCCGCGGGCCATTCAATTCCTAAAGGAGACAGTTCTCCAAAAGAGACCCAATATAGTGTTCTTATGTGAAACCCTGTCTAAACATGATTTGGTAGAAAAGGTCAAAAATAATTTGGGATTTGAGGGAGCTTTTTCGGTTGATGTCCAGGGAAGAAGTGGTGGTATCGCACTATTATGGCGGAACAAAGAAGAGGTGCAACTCCTGTCATATAGTAAGAATCACATAGACGTTGAAGTAGGCATAAGGAATTGGAGTAAATTCAGGTTAACTGGTCTTTATGGCGAGCCAGACCGTGCTAAAAGACAAGAGACTTGGAATCTAATAAGGAGTTTACAAGTTAGTTCACAGCTGCCGTGGTGTTTAATCGGTGACATGAATAACGTCACTAAACAAGAGGACAAGCGGGGAGGACGTCCTTATCCTGCATGGTTAGTAAATGGTTTTCAAGAAGTACTTGATGAATGTGATTTGTATGATGTTGATTTGACAGGTTATCCTTATACATGGGAGCGTGGAAGGGGAACAGATAGATGGGTGGAAATTAGGTTAGACAGAGCTGTGGTGGACCGGAAGTTCATGAGTACGTTTACTGGTGTCAAGCTAACAAATCTGGAGATTTCAACTTCTGATCACTGTCCAGTTTTCTTCGAACCTACGGAAGTGTATCATACTGGTTTCACCAAAATTTTTAGGTTTGAAAATGCTTGGCTCCGCGAACCCATGTGCAGACAAATTGTGGAGGAGGTTTGGTACAGAAGACAAGGAAGCTCATTACAAGAAAAAGTGAAAGAATGCTCTGAAATTCTAACAGTCTGGGGACATGAAATCACGGGAAGCTTTAAGTCGAGGATTAATCAGTGCAAGAGCATTATGAAAAGAATGAAGGGTAGGAGGGATACATATTCGCTGCAAAAATACCAAGAGGCATCTCACAAGTTGAACGAAATCTACAATCAACAGGAGGTGTTCTGGAGGCAAAGAAGTAAACAATTGTGGCTTAGCGAGGGAGACCAGAATAGTAAGTTTTTTCATGACGCTGCTAGAACACGACGTAAAATAAATCAGATCACTACTCTGTCAAATGAGGCAGGTCAATCAGTTGGTTGGGAAACAGGTCTAAAGGACACAATGGTCGACTATTTTACGAAGTTGTTCTCTGCTTCAGAGACGGAATGGAATGCAATGTTCGAGGCTGTTTCAAGGAGAATCAATCAAGCACAGAATGATACTATTATGGCTCAGGTTGATCCAAGTGAAGTAAAGAAGGCTCTCTTCAGTATGTACCCTGACAAGTCACCAGGACCAGATGGGTTTAGTCCTGGTTTCTATCAAAAATTCTGGAGTATCATAAGCAGTGATATGGTGAATCTGGTTCGAAATTTTTTCCTACAGGGTAAGTTGGAAAATCATATTGGGGATGCGAACATTGTCTTGATACCCAAAAAGAAGAACCCTGTCAACATGATGGATTTACGTCCCATATCGCTATGTAATGTGGCATATAAAGTAATCTCGAAGGTCTTAGCTAACAGGTTAAAGGCAATGCTCAATGTACTCATTTCTGAAAGTCAAAGTGCGTTTATTCCGGGGAGGCTCATTACTGATAATATTATGATCTCATATGAGGTCATGCACTTTATGAAACGTAAACGACAAGGAAAACTGGGTTGGATGGCTCTTAAATTGGACATGAGTAAAGCGTATGACCGAGTGGAGTGGAATTTTTTAAGAGAAATGTTACATCAGCTAGGCTTTGGAGAAGGTTCTGTTCGTTTGATCATGGAGTGTGTATGCTCAGCTAGGTACCAAATCTGTCATGCAGGAATGAGTTTTGGATCAATCGTCCCTACGCGTGGTATCCGTCAGGGTGATCCACTATCATCATATCTGTTCTTAATATGCATGGAAGGGCTATCTGTGCTGATCCAAGAATATGAGCGGAGAAATTTTTTGAAGGGTATTCAGGTCGCAAGAGGAGCACCGCATCTGACGCACATGTTTTTCGCAGATGACACATACATTTATTGCAAGGCAAAGGAAGACGAGACAGATCATGTGCTCTATTTGCTAAAAAATTTTGAACGGGCATCAGGGCAAAAGATTAACGCTGATAAATCTTCTATCTTCTTCACGCGTAACACAGACCCAGGAGTCAGAAATGTGATCTGTAACATGATGCAATTCAAAGAGGCTGACTACAGAACAACATACTTAGGTCTCCCGAACATTTTAGGGAGGAATAAAAATGCAGTTTTGGGGTACCTGAAAAATCGTTTGAAAGACAGAGTTCAAGGATGGGAGAAGAAAAGTTTATCTAGAGGTGGGAAAGAGCTGCTTCTGAAAACGGTAGCCCAGGCTCTACCAAATTACGCTATGAGTACGTTCTTACTCCCCCAACAACTTTGTGCTGATATGGAGAAGATTATGAACCAATTTTGGTGGAAAGGTTCTAAGGATAGTAAAGGGATCCACTGGATGAGTTGGGATCGCATGTGTGAGAAGAAATCTATTGGGGGTCTCGGTTTCAGAAAGCTACAGGAGTTTAATATAGCCCTTCTCGGTAAGCAAGGATGGAGACTGATCATCAATCCAAACAGCCTAGTTGGTAAGTTATACAAAGCGAGATACTACCCTGATGGTTCCTTTTTGACAGCAAAGATAGGGAATAATCCTAGCTATATCTGGAGGTCGATTATGGAAGCTCATGTACTGTTGAAGCAGGGTGCAGTACGTAGAGTAGGAAATGGCACAATGACCAGCATACTGGAGGACCCTTGGTTACCTGATAGTGATCCTTATGTGCATACGAATCATGAAGCTGTCCAGCATAAAACAGTCGACACGTTAATGAATCCAGAACGAAGTTCATGGGATATTGATTTAGTGACAGATATCTTTGCGGAAAGAGATGCACAGTTGATACTCTCTATACCACTGAACCTTAGAGATACAGATTCATGGTTCTGGAAATATGATAAGTTGGGTCAGTATACCATAAAATCGGCTTATGCGACAATTCGTGAAGCCAGGGAAGTGAGCAGCTCAAATGACACAGTCTACTGGAAAAAACTGTGGAATTTGAAGGTTCCTCTTAAAGTAAAACACTTTGTCTGGAGGGCAGCCAGGAATGTCTTGCCAACAAAAGACCAGCTAGTTATCAAAAGAGTCCCAGTTTTAGTTATGTGTCCAGTCTGCAACATAGAAACAAAAACAGTGTATCACTCGCTAGTTTCCTGTCCGTTCGCTAAGTTGTGCTGGAGTGCATCAAACATCAGGATAGATGGGAATGATCAGGCATGCTTCAGAGAATGGATTGCCACCGTTTTGCAACAGCTTAACACACAAGAAGTACAGGAAGTAGTCATGGTTTGTTGGTCACTCTGGAAAAATAGAAATGAGATTATCTGGAATCAACGTGGCTCGGAGCACTCAGAAGTGTATAAATCGGCAAAACTTCTTCTTAACCAATGGAAGAATGCTCAGGACAAGTCGTTTAATAATTCACTTGGGTTCATGACTCAAGAGGACGGCAAAGAGCATTGGGAACAACCACAGGAAGGTACGGTTAAGGTTAACGTCGACGCAGCAATTTTTGAGAACCCCAGCTCGTACTGTTTGTCTATGATAGCTCGGGATCATACAGGTGACTTACTAGTAGCTACTGCTAGCTGTAAGCATGGCCATATCAACCCGGAGTTAGCTGAAGCAATTGGGATCAAAGAAGCTTTAAGTTGGGTCAAGAACAAGATCAGGCAACCAACGATAATTGAAACTGATTGCCTTACAGTGGTTCAAGCAATCCGGTGTTCGTCCGTTAATCTGTCCTACCTTGGCAGGGTAGTGGATGAATGCAAATCTTTAGTTAATGAGTTGAAAAAACGTCATGTGACGTTAAATTTTGTTAAGCGATCTGCGAACAAAGTGGCTCACTTCTTAGCGAGACATAATAGTTCTATTGCTGATCGGCATTGGTACGGAGGGGATATCTATCCAGACCTCTATCGTGTATTACATAATGATTTGAAGTTCTAATGAAAGCACTTTTCCTTGGCAAAAAAAAAGTTATTATTTTTATATTATTTTATTATTTATTAAATAGAGTATTAAAATAGGTTTTAAAATAAATAAGTAATGAGTGCACCTAATATTTTTGAAAAATAGGGATTTTAGTGATAACAAATATAAAAGATAATATGTTTTAATTTAAAAGTAATTGTCGTGATAATTTTGGAAAAGGAGTAGATTTTGTTAGAATTTTTTTTTTAATTATAAAAGTCAATCAGCTAGTTACTATTTTTATATTATTTTATTATTTATTAAATAGAGTATTAAAAGAGATTTTAAAATAAATAAGTAAGGATTGCAACTCATATTTTTGAAAAACAGATATTTTAGTGATAACAAATATGAAAGGTAATATGTTTTAATTTAAAGATAATTGTCATGATATTTTTGAAAAAGAAGTAGATTTTGTTAGGAAAAAAAATATTTTAATTATAAAAGTCAATCATATAGTTACTATTTTTTTATTTTTTTTATTTATTAAATGGAATAAAAGACCGAAAACTGAAAACCAAAACTATAACCCGTGCCTTGCACGGGTCTTAAAAAATAATTAACTAAAAAATTTAAAAGTAAAAATTAATATGATAAATTATAAAATGAAAAACTTAAATATTAATTGGAATGTAAAAAAATATTAAAAAATACAGATGGGGCTGATGAAGATAAATGAGCTATTATTAATATTATTTTATAATAAAATAATATTAATAATAAGGACATACTAACATGTTTTAATTATAAAAAGTAATTGTCCGTGATACTTTTAGATGTGTTTTAATTATATTACTTGTATTTATTAAAAAAAATATGTTGACATGTTAAAATAAGTAAGTTTTTTAATAAGTACAAATAGGAAAGCTAAAATGTTTTAATTAAAAAAAATTAACTACCTATAATATTTTTAGATGTGTTTTAATTATATTAATTGTATTTGTTAAAAAAATACGTTCACTTGTTAAAATAGGTAGGTTTTTTTAAATAATTAAAAGTATTAAAATAAGTTTTAAAATATATAAGTAAGGGTTGCACTTGATATTTTTGGAAAAGAGAGCTTTTGGTGATAACAAATATAAAAGGTAATATATTTTAATTTAAAGGTAATTGTCGTGATATTTTTGGAAAAAAGTAAATTTTGTTAGAAAAAAATGTTTTAATTATAAAAGGCAATCAGCTAGTTAATATTTTTATATTATTTTATTATTTATTAAATATAGTATTAAAATAGATTTAAAAATAAATAAGTAAGGATTGCACCTCATATTTTTGGAAAATAGAGATTTTAGTGATAACAAATATAAAAGATGTTATGTTTTAATCTAAAGGTAATTGTCGTGATATTTTTGGAAAAGGAGTAGATTTTGTTAGATTTTTTTTTAATTATAAAAGACAATATGTTAGTTACTATTTTTATATTATTTTATTATTAATTAAATAGAGTATTAAAAAGATTTGATTTGTAGTAGTTTTCGTTATCCTAAAAAGAAAGAAGTATATTTGTAGTAGTGTATCCTAAATTTAAACAAATTAGATCCCACATTTCCATTTTTTTTATTAGATTTCAATATTATTTGATTTTTATGTAGTAAAATATAGTGAAATATTAATGTAGAATAAAAATTTCCCGAATTTTGATTATATTATTAATTTATTAATTAGAAAAAGTACCGAAAACCAAAATCTAACCGAAAAACGAAAACCAAAACTTTTAATGTTTCGGCTTTAATAATATAGTATAGATATCACTAATATAATTGAAAAATGCTAGTAAATCATCAGAAAAATATCCCCAAATAGTAAATCAAAAAAATATCCCCACAAATATTTATAAATGGCATGTAGCTGTTTATAATATAATAATTAATGAGATAAACTCACATGTTTTTATATAAACACTAACAATTAAAACTCATAATTTCGTCAACATTAACTCCTTTTATATATAATAAGCGTAAGGGAGATCTTATCCAAATCTTTGGTCGTTCACTGTACTACCAAAAGTATATGATCCGTTGGATTATAAAACTATAAATATTCAAATAGATGAGGACCGTTAGATATAATATTAAAAATTGTATTTGATTAATAATAGGATAGTATTTAAATACTAAAATGTGTATTTTGATAATTTAAACCAATTATAAATAGGTTTTCTATATTGAATAGAAATCTTTATGTAAAAAATCGTAATTATCTTTTATCTTTAGTTTATGGATAGTTCCAGTTAGATAATAATTATTAAACCATCATTAAATTAAAGATAATTTTGTTAGTTTCGCGTGGGCTGTAAAATTGTTAAAATCCGTTGTCTAAAACTAGAGATTGAGCCCAAAAGTAAAGTGATTATCTAAATTTTAATAATTTTTTTTAATTTAAACCAATTATAAATAGGTTTTCTATATTGAATAGAAATCTTTATGTAAAAAATCGTAATTATCTTTTCTCTTTAGTTTATGGATAGTTCCAGTTATATAATAATTATTAAACCATCATTAAATTAAAGATAATTTTGTTAGTTTCGCGTGGACTATAAAATTGTTAAAATCTGTTGTCTAAAACTCAAGATAGAGCCCAAATAGTAAAGTGATTATCTAAATTTTAATATTATTTTTTTATTATTGTAGCACCAATTTAATTTTTTTCCTAATTCTTTTAAATTTATAAATTCTATGTTTATTTCAATAAAATATTAAAATCAATTTAAGAAAAAATTAAAATCGATCTGGTCCGTGTACGACCACTATACGACCAAATTAATTATTACTGTTAGATCTTAAATAGATAGATGAGAATTGTTAGATCTAATATTAAAAAGTGTATCTGATTAATAATAGAGTTATATTTAAATACTAAAAAGTGTATTTTGATAATTTATAATTTTTCTATGTAAAAATTCTTAAATATCTTTTCTCTTTAATTTATGTATAGTTCGAGTTAGATAATAATCGTTAAACCAAATATCAGATAACAATTCATATCGATTACAATATTAAAAATTATCAATATAATGCTCATGTATATCATATAACAATGATACATGTGGACCCTGCGTTATAAGAGACTTAGGAGAACTCATGTACATGAATAAATTTAAACATTTTTTTTCTGAAGGAACATAACAATTTGATTAATCCAAATTATAATTATATTATTTTACATATAACAAACATAAAATGATAATATCAAAATATTATTAAAATATTGAGGGTTTCATATTCATAAACAATAATTTTGAATATAATACTTAACCATCTTTTCTTTTCGGTTTATGGGTAGGTCAACTGGTCAAGTTAGAAAATAATTATTAAATCATCATTAAATTAAAGATAATTTCGTTAGTTTCACATGGGTTATAAAATCGTCAAAATTCAATTTCTAAAACTCAGGATATAACCCAAATATTAAAGTGAGTATCTAAATTTTAATAAATATTATCAAATAACCTATGTCTGAAAGAAAAAAAATGAAAAAAATTCTTCTTTTTAAAAAAAAACCCCTGTAAATTTTAATATGTTGTTGGTATATTCAAATCATAGATCATTCTACATGATAATTTTACTGTTATATGTAACGTTTCTCAACAATTTAATTTGAAAGATCCAACGATTATGGATTGAGTGATCAAACAAAGCGACCACACTTATAAGAAAGCTTTCATTATTTAGTCTTTAATATAATAACATAGATATTTACGGGATATACTATAAAAAAAATGAATTTTATACAGAATTTTGATCGTCACGGTGTACTACTTTAAAAGAAGAACTATTACAAATATATATATATTTTAATTGATAATTTATTTTCTCAAAAGTTAAAAGTTCCCGCATCATTAACATATTACAAAAAAGAGTATATTATATTTTAGCAATAAATATTTAAAAAAATTAAATATTATAAATATTATAAATATTAAGAAAAATTAATGATGTTATCCTGGTAGTTTGGTCCTAAATACCGCCAAAACATTCTCAACCGTTAGATCCAATACTTTTAAAAATAGATGATCAAGATTATATCATATAAAAAGAAATTATTATCTAAAAATGATATAAGTTAAAAGATATTATATTATGATTGGATTTTCCAAAAAGTTAAAACATAAAAATAGTTGTAATTAAATAAGGAAATCCATTTATAACCAAAATAATAAAAATCGTTTAATCTTAAATAGATAGGTGAAAACCGTTAGATTTAACATTAAAACATGTATTTGGTTAATAAAAGTTATTCTAATAATCTAAACTACATATCAGTTAGGTAGATTTCCTAAATCGAATAGAATTCTCAACATTAAATTTCGTCACTTTATTCTCTTTTTAGTTTTAGAATAGTTTTTAATTGAAAAAGAACTATTAAACTGCAACTAAATTAAAGATTATTTTGTGAATTTCATGTGAACCGTAAAATTGACCAAATCAAACTTTTATAACTCAATATAAACAAATATTAAATTGAGCGTGTAAAATATAATAAATATCAAATTTTTAACTATAATTTTTTTTGGCTAAATCTTTTTTAACAATAATTTAATCATGTAAACTAATAACTTTTAAATATTAAAATATTCATAAATAAATATAATTATAAATATTAAAAAAAACAATCGCGTGCTACATCGTAATAAAAATATAATTATAATCAAAATAATTATAAATAAAATTTAAGTAAGCGTGCTATAAGCTAGTATTAATTAAACAAATAAAGCGTCAACATATTAAACAACTAATGTTCTAAAAGATCATGTGCGAACATCGGGTTCTAAAAGATCATGGGGCTGTCTGATCTTCCACCAACTGTGCTTAACTGTGACAACCAAGTTGCATTAGCAATTGCAGCTAATCCTATTCTTCATGAAAGAACAAAACATGTGGAGATTGACCGTCAATATATTAGAGACAAAGTTGCAACTGGGGACATTGTTACTAGACATGTGTCTTCTTATGCTCAAATTGTAGACATGTTTACCAAACAACGAACAGCAAAGCAACACAATTATTTGATGTCCAGGCTTGGTGTTTCCAGTGAAATCTCTGCAAGCTTGAGGGGGAGTATTGACATCTGATATAATAGTCAAGGGTACTATAATATATTCCATGTAACTGTCAAGGTACAAAGGTCATTTTACACAATAAATTTGTTACACGGTTGGTTACACAGCTGTATGTGAGTGAGAGCATATATAGTTAGATTGTGAGAAATGTACAGGTTGACTTTGAGATCTGTAATCTTGAGATGTTAACTCCAATAATGAATTGTTCAATTGCTTCATTTCTTTATATGCTAGTACAGTATGAACTTCACAACTTAACAATGTTGTTAACATTGTACAACATGTAAAGTCAGTAATGGAAATTAGAACAGTTACTAGCCATACAGTAATTTCAATACTGAAATTAAATTGATGCCAGACTTTCTTCCCTCTTTTCCTGACTTTATATAGAGTTGATAAATATTAAAATACACTACAAGAAAAACGGCTAAATTTGACCGTCAGCGGTCATATTTGGTCAAATTTGACCGAATTGTGTCGGTCATTTTTAAGCTAGTCAAATTTAGCAAAATCGGTCATATTTATGTTAAATTTGACCGACAAAAATTGACCGCTTAAATTTGACCGATTAAATTTGACCAAAATTTTCAAATTTTGAAATTTGAAATTTTTTGAATTTGGCGCCTAACGTCCATCGAATTTGACCGCCGTTGGTCAAATTTATAAATTTGACCGAAAACGGTCACATTTATAAATTTGACCGAAAGCGGTCAAATTTAACTATAACACATATTCAACAAACCCAGCAGCTTTCTGCTATATTCTGCTAGATTTTTGAAAAATATTCTGGTAAATACTACATTATATCTTGTTGATTTGGTGTCCCTTATTAACACAAACATCACCATATTTTATCTTAAATAAATAGTTCAAGAATCAAAATAATTTCATATCATATATAATATTTATTAATGATGATTTCTTTACGAATATGGTTATCTAAATTCAACTAAAGGTTCAAAATTGGATTTTACGAAACTATTTTTGTTAGTTAGTTTGATGAAAATGGACATCGGAGATATTTTGCTTGACACTTTGACCGCCGGAGTTGTTTTATTGCCGGAATTCTTTTTATCACCGGAAATATCATTCCACAAGTTGATTTGTAAAAAATAGATAAATAAGTAAGTATAAATATATGGGTGTATACATATAGATGAGTGTGTATATATTTTTGTATGTGTGGGTGGAAAGAAGGAGGGAGAGAGGGTGGAAGAAGGGGTGAAGAGAGGGGAGAGATAATGAATGATGTATGTATGTAATGAGTGTATATATAGGATATGGGTTTGCTGTAATAAATCTGAACCATTGGATTGCAATTTTGGTTTGCTAATCTGGACCGTTTAATGTGTTTCACGCGGATTGCTGACATGGCATTAAATTTGACTGCATTCGGTCAAATTTATAAATTTGACTATCTTCGGCCAAATTTATAAATTTGACTGGTTTCAGTCAATTTAGTAAATTTGACTGATTAGGGTTTGCGGTCAAATTTGTATTTAAATTTGACTACCGTCGGTCACATTTATAAATATGACCGAAACTGGTCAATTTTATAAAGATGATAAAATTTCAATTTGTTATAATAATTATTATGCAAAACTTATAATCATTTGATTGTTTGCATAAACTCTTTAAATCTAAGAAAGTTAACATCCATACGGTTGGATCGTTCAAATTATAATTTGAATAACACAAAATTACTAACCCTAGTCACTAAATGCTTAACCCCTAAATTCAATCCTAAACCATGCATATTTAAATAAATAATTTGAACTATGTATCACATTGTTACTCAAACACCATTATTATCTCTTAATTTTTTAATGTACATAAAATGTTGTAACACTACGCCCAAAAATTATTTGTAATTTTTAAAAATTAGTGAGCAATTATTAACAATATTCAAACTTCTTGAATATACGAAAAATTAACAAATTTTGACCATTTTCAAATTTAATTTTTTTTTTAAAGTTCCTCGTATAATTTTTAACATGTAGTTCTTGTTATTTTGAATACTCTAATATTTTTTCATAATTTTAAAAAATGATAAATTATTTATTTTATATTTTTGGAAATTTTGAATTTATATAAATTTGACCGAGGGCGGTCAAATATATATATTTAACTGTTTTTTGTCAAAATTACATTTAAATATTTTAGGGTAGTTTTGGCGGGAAATTTACGGCCTAAACTTAAATGTGACTACCTTTGGTCAAATTTATAAATTTGACTGGTTTCAGTCAATTTAGTAAATTTGACTGATTAGGGTTTGTGGTCAAATTTGTAATTAAATTTGACTACCGTTGGTCAAATTTATAAATGTGACTGAAAATGGCCAATTTTATAAAGATGATAAAATTTCAATTTGTTATAATAATTATTATGCAAAACTTATAATAATTTGATTTTTGGCATGAACTCTTGAAATTTAAGAAAGTTAACATCCATACGGTTGGATCGTTCAAATTTTAATTTGAATAACATAAAATTACTAACCCTAGTCAGTAAATGCTTAACCCCTAAATTCAGATCCTAAACCATGCATATTTCAAGGAATAATTTGAATTATGAATCATATTGTTACTCAAACATTATTATTATCTCTTACATTTTTTAATGTACATAAAATGTTGTCACAATACGCCCATAAAAATATTTGTAATTTTTAAAAATTAGTGAGCATTTATTAACAATATTCAAACTTTTTGAATCTATGAAAAATCAATAATTTTTTTACCATTTTCAAATTTAAAAATTTGTTAAGTGCCACATATAATTTTTAACATGTATTTTTTTATTATTGTGAATACTCTAATATTTCCAAGTAGGATGCCATTCTGTCATTGTGAGTTTTGAATTCGCCTTTGATCTGTTTGACAACTAACTGGGAGTCGCTAAAGATATCGATGATTTTAGCTTCCAGTTCACTCGCGAGCCTGAGGCCTGCTATCAGGGCCTCGTATTCTGACTCATTATTGGTTACCTTGAATGAGAATTTGACTACTTGTTGAACTTGAAAACCTTCAGGGCTGATTAAGATGACCCCTGCCCCACTAGTTTCCATGGTGGATGAACCATCGACGTAAAGTGACCAGGGGCATGAGGTTAGGGGGTTTACCGCCCTTGAAGGGTTTTCTTTCTGGGAGAATTGGCATTCAACAACGAAATCTGACAGTGCCTGGGCTTTCATTGCTGTCCGAGGCTTGTACTCGAGATAGAATTGACCTAGCTCGACAGTCCATGCGGCGAGACGACCAGTCATGTCGGGTTTATGTAGTATTCTTTTTAGGGGTAAATTGGTCATGACATGAACCTCGCGACCTTGGAAGTAATGTCGTAACTTCCTACTCGCGATGACGAGAGCAAAGACCAGCTTTTCGATCTGTGGGTATCGCGTTTCCGCGTCCCGAAGTGTATGGCTGACATAATATACTGGTGACTCCGTTCCTTCTTTGAATTTTACCAAAACGGCGGCGATGTTGACATCAGTGGCGGCGAGATAAATTCGCAAGGGCTCGCAACCGACCGCATGGGTCAGTACGGGAGGAGAGGTTAAGAACTTTTTAAGCTCGTCCAGCGCCTCTTGGCACTTGTCATTCCAATCAATCTTTGACGTCTTAGCTGTCTCTTTGATTACCTGAAAGAAGGGTGCGCAGCGTTTAGATGATTGGGGGATAAATCGTCTCAGAGCGGCGACACAGCCCGTTAAAACTTGAACTTCCTTCAGGGTGGATGGGCTTTTAATGTCCATGATGGCCTTGATTTGAGAGGGATCTGCTTCGATTCCTCGCTGAGTGATCAAGAAGCCGAGGAACTTGCCAGTGGTGAGACCGAACGAGCATTTTGATGGATTGAGTCGCATGCTATGGAGGCGAATTGTCTGAAAAGTTTCTCGCAAATCGTCGATGTGGTCCGAGGCTTTTTGAGACTTGGTGATCATGTCATCGACGTAGACCTGCATATTGCGACCGATTTGCGAAGAAAATATAGAATCCATCATTTGCTGGAACGTCGCTCCCGCGTTGATAAGCCCGAAGGGCATGTTTTTGTATGCAAAGACGCCTCTGTGCGTGATGAAAGCGGTTTTTTCCCAATCTTGGCTGTCCATTTTTATCTGATTATAGCCTGAAAATGCGTCCATGAATGACAAGAGCTCGTGGCCCGCAGTGGCGTCGATCAGCTGGTCGATATTAGGTAGTGGGTAAAAGTCCTTAGGGCATGCCCGGTTAAGGTCGGAGTAGTCGACGCACATGCGCCATTTACCGTTGCTCTTTTTCACCAGCACCGCATTGGCGAGCCAAGTGGGGAATTGTACTGGTTCAATGAATCCGGCCGCGAGCAAGCGGTTAAGCTCGGCGTCGATTGCCTGTTTCTTGTCCTCTGAAAAGACACGCTTCTTTTGTTTAACAGGTCGGATTTTTGGATCGAGATGTAGTGAGTGGCGAGCTATGACCTCTGGGATCCCGGGCATATCGCTGGGGTCCCAAGCGAAGATGTCGGAGAATTCACGGACGAGATCGACGATTTTTTGTCTTAGGGGGTCCTGGAGTTCTTTCCCAATTTTGACTTTTTTCTCCGAATCTCCCGGCACGAGTTCTATATCATCTGTATCCTCCATAGGTATACAAGCTAAGGTCGTGGGAACCTCAATGGCGTCGTTTGGGTCGATTTCTATTACCTGATTAATGGAGGAGTCGTCGCCAGCTTTATGTCGTGGGATCACGGCGGATAAGTAGCACTGTCTAGCTGCGACCTGATCGCCTATGACCTCTCCTACACCGAAGTCTGTGGGGAACTTCATTTTGAGGTGGGGAATCGACGTGATTGCCTTGAGGGCGGCCAATGTGGTACGACCGAGGATGGCATTGTAGCTTGACGTCGCATTAACAACGTGGAATTTAACCATTTGCCACGTTTGGCATGGAGACACTCCAAACAAGACGGGTAGGTCGATAGTACCCACCACCTTGACTTCATTCCCTGTGAACCCATATAAAGGGATGTTGACATTTTCCAGCTTGCGATCTCCGAGGTCCATTCGTGAATATGCATGGTGGTAGAGGATATCAACTGAACTGCCGTTGTCGATTAGGATCTTTTTCACAGTGTTTGTGCCTACTTTGGCGGTGATAACCAGGGCGTCTTGATGGGCTTCGATTAGCCCTGACGGGTAGTCGTCATCTGAAAAGGAGATAGTCGGCGTTGGGTTGTGTCTTGGCTTCTTTGGGGCCTCTGGGTTGATAGAAAACACCTCACGGGCGTATGACTTCTTGGAGTTATTAGATGTGCCCCCGGCGGAGTGTCCCCCTGCGATGACGTCAATGACTCTGTCGAGGTCATGGCTACGCGAGGGAGGGTGACTGTTATCATCAATGAAATGGACGAGTTGTCCTCGGCGAATTTTGCCTTCGATGAACGAGCTAAGTTGGAAACAGGATTCTGTTGTGTGGCCGGTATCTTCATGGTACTCGCAATATCGGGAGCTTGGAGGTCGTCCTGGCTTCATTGGCCTTGGAGGACGGTAATCAGGTTCTGTTTTAAGAATTGCGAGTATAGTGGCTTTATCAGCATTGAGCCTGGTGAATTCCTTTTCACTGCGATCCCGTGGCTTCCATGATCTATCTACTTTGTCGCTTCTCTCCGTTTTGTCTGGCAATGGAGTTCGGTGATCATGGGAGCGGGGTTGGGAGTCATATCCACGCCTTGCATTATTTTGCGGAGATCGTCGTCGTGGACTTCGACTTCTTTCCCGTTTTTGAGAAAATCGTCGGGGAGACTGAATGCTCCCCACGGCTTCTTGTAACGTCATTCTATGCTCAATGATTTGAAATGCGGACTGGAGAGTGCGAGGGTTCTTCTCGAAGAATTCCTCTAGCAAGAGTGCATGTCGGTGTTTATCAATGCCAGCGGCGAGATAATTGATGGCGAGTTCCTCGATTAAGTTTGGAATGTCGGCGACCTCTGCTCGGAAGCGAGCTAGGAAGTCTCGTAAAGACTCGGAGTGTCGCTGTCGTATTGTCATCAACGATGCAGTTATCTTACCCCCTTTATAGTTACTGGAGAAACGGCTTTGAAACTTGCTTTTCAAGGTGTGCCAGGAATCAACGGAGCGTGGTGGCAAATTACTATACCATCGTAGCGCTGTGCCCTTTAAGCATGTGGAGAAGAATTGGCATCTGGCGACTTCAGAATGGCCAAAGAAAGTCATTCGCCCATCAAAGGTATTTAGGAACCCGATAGGGTCGCACGACCCATCAAAGTAATCTAAAGCTGGAGTTTTCAAATTTCTGTCAATCTTGGCGATCTCGATCGATCGGGACAAGGGGCTCTCCGAGGAGACGGGTAGTCCCGAATGGTTTTTTATGTAATCTTGGCACTCGGCGAGATCGTTCTGCATTTTAGCGATGTCCTCTGGACGAAATGACTCGCATGAATCACTTCGCCATGAGGAATCATTTGCTGACGACGTCATGCGTCGTTTTGGAGGTGGTCGGGAGCATTGGGATTCGCTGGATATATCCTTATCGAGGTCGTAATCTTCGTCGTAATCCTCATCCAATTGCCGATGTGGATCCTTGTTACGACGCGAGATCGTCGTCTGCTGCAATTCGCGCTGCAGACGTCGAATCTCCCTATGTTTCTCCAGGCGAGCCTCCAACAAATATTTCTGCTCCTCCAAGTACGCCAGTTCATCGTCTGACCCAGCAAACTCTTCAAAACGGTGAGTCTGCACCGGTTGCTTCCTTTGTTTCCGCATCTTAAGCAAGTGCAGACGTGCGTCGCTTGTTAGCACTTTTTTGCCTGTTGGAGTCATAACCCTCAATCGTGTGTCCACGGGGGGTCCAGGGGATCCCTCATTTTGGGCATCTGTGGGGGGAAACAGCTCCCGAGGCTGCAACACGGGAGGCAACTGTGTCCCTTCCCGACGAGGTACTGTAACCACCTCGTTTGTGTCGCCGATTTTGGAGATAAGCGGTTCACCCTCTTCCATATCGGTTGGATCTAAAGAAAAAAGAGCTCCTTCTAGCGCCAAATGATGAATGTAAATCTGTATATGAGTCAATAAACAAGTCTTTCTCTTATTATTATGAATTGGAGTTAATACAATAATACATTCTTAGGAGGCTCACTCCTTTCTCTATTTTTCCAACCCCTTCTTATGTGGGGGTTGGGGGGTATTTATAGGGAGAGTTTTACAATTGGGCTTATTTCTAATTGGGCCTATTACAAAGTGGGCCTATATACAAACTAATATTTAAGCCTTGTTTGAGAAGTGGGCTATGGCCCAACAGGGTGAATGGAATGGAATGGAATCACATTTAAATCTTCCCTCCAACTCTCATTACTTTCCTTTAATTTCACCATTCCATTCCATTCCATTCACCCCAACCAAACACAACATAATGTTCTAAAAGATCATGTGCGAACATCGGGTTCTAAAAGATCATGGGGCTGTCTGATCTTCCACCAACTGTGCTTAACTGTGACAACCAAGTTGCATTAGCAATTGCAGCTAATCCTATTCTTCATGAAAGAACAAAACATGTGGAGATTGACCGTCAATATATTAGAGACAAAGTTGCAACTGGGGACATTGTTACTAGACATGTGTCTTCTTATGCTCAAATTGTAGACATGTTTACCAAACAACGAACAGCAAAGCAACACAATTATTTGATGTCCAGGCTTGGTGTTTCCAGTGAAATCTCTGCAAGCTTGAGGGGGAGTATTGACATCTGATATAATAGTCAAGGGTACTATAATATATTCCATGTAACTGTCAAGGTACCAAGGTCATTTTACACAATAAATTTGTTGCACGGTTGGTTACACAGCTGTATGTGAGTGAGAGCATATATAGTTAGATTGTGAGAAATGTACAGGTTGACTTTGAGATCTGTAATCTTGAGATGTTAACTCCAATAATGAATTGTTCAATTGCTTCATTTCTTTATATGCTAGTACAGTATGAACTTCACAACTTAACAATGTTGTTAACATTGTACAACATGTAAAGTCAGTAATGGAAATTAGAACAGTTACTAGCCATACAGTAATTTCAATACTGAAATTAAATTGATGCCAGACTTTCTTCCCTCTTTTCCTGACTTTATATAGAGTTGATAAATATTAAAATACACTACAAGAAAAATGGCTAAATTTGACCGTCAGCGGTCATATTTGGTCAAATTTGACCGAATTGTGTCGGTCATTTTTAAGCTAGTCAAATTTAGCAAAATCGGTCATATTTATGTTAAATTTGACCGACTAAAATTGACCGCTTAAATTTGACCGATTAAATTTGACCAAAATTTTCAAATTTTGAAATTTGAAATTTTTTGAATTTGGCGCCTAACGTCCATCGAATTTGACCGCCGTTGGTCAAATTTATAAATTTGACCGAAAACGGTCACATTTATAAATTTGACCGAACGCGGTCAAATTTAACTATAACACATATTCAACAAACCCAGCAGCTTTCTGCTATATTCTGCTAGATTTTTGAAAAATATTCTGGTAAATACTACATTATATCTTGTTGATTTGGTGTCCCTTATTAACACAAACATCACCATATTTTATCTTAAATAAATAGTTCAAGAATCAAAATAATTTCATATCATATATAATATTTATTAATGATGATTTCTTTACGAATATGGTTATCTAAATTCAACTAAAGGTTCAAAATTGGATTTTACGAAACTATCATTCCACAAGTTGATTTGTAAAAAATAGATAAATAAGTAAGTATAAATATATGGGTGTATACATATAGATGAGTGTGTATATATTTTTGTATGTGTGGGTGGAAAGAAGGAGGGAGAGAGGGTGGAAGAAGGGGTGAAGAGAGGGGAGAGATAATGAATGATGTATGTATGTAATGAGTGTATATATAGGATATGGGTTTGCTGTAATAAATCTGAACCATTGGATTGCAATTTTGGTTTGCTAATCTGGACCGTTTAATGTGTTTCACGCGGATTGCTGACATGGCATTAAATTTGACTGCATTCGGTCAAATTTATAAATTTGACTATCTTCGGCCAAATTTATAAATTTGACTGGTTTCAGTCAATTTAGTAAATTTGACTGATTAGGGTTTGCGGTCAAATTTGTATTTAAATTTGACTACCGTCGGTCACATTTATAAATATGACCGAAACTGGTCAATTTTATAAAGATGATAAAATTTCAATTTGTTATAATAATTATTATGCAAAACTTATAATCATTTGATTGTTTGCATAAACTCTTTAAATCTAAGAAAGTTAACATCCATACGGTTGGATCGTTCAAATTATAATTTGAATAACACAAAATTACTAACCCTAGTCACTAAATGCTTAACCCCTAAATTCAATCCTAAACCATGCATATTTAAATAAATAATTTGAACTATGTATCACATTGTTACTCAAACACCATTATTATCTCTTAATTTTTTAATGTACATAAAATGTTGTAACACTACGCCCAAAAATTATTTGTAATTTTTAAAAATTAGTGAGCAATTATTAACAATATTCAAACTTCTTGAATATACGAAAAATTAACAAATTTTGACCATTTTCAAATTTAATTTTTTTTTTAAAGTTCCTCGTATAATTTTTAACATGTAGTTCTTGTTATTTTGAATACTCTAATATTTTTTCATAATTTTAAAAAATGATAAATTATTTATTTTATATTTTTGGAAATTTTGAATTTATATAAATTTGACCGAGGGCGGTCAAATATATATATTTAACTGTTTTTTGTCAAAATTACATTTAAATATTTTAGGGTAGTTTTGGCGGGAAATTTACGGCCTAAACTTAAATGTGACTACCTTTGGTCAAATTTATAAATTTGACTGGTTTCAGTCAATTTAGTAAATTTGACTGATTAGGGTTTGTGGTCAAATTTGTAATTAAATTTGACTACCGTTGGTCAAATTTATAAATGTGACTGAAAATGGCCAATTTTATAAAGATGATAAAATTTCAATTTGTTATAATAATTATTATGCAAAACTTATAATAATTTGATTTTTGGCATGAACTCTTGAAATTTAAGAAAGTTAACATCCATACGGTTGGATCGTTCAAATTTTAATTTGAATAACATAAAATTACTAACCCTAGTCAGTAAATGCTTAACCCCTAAATTCAGATCCTAAACCATGCATATTTCAAGGAATAATTTGAATTATGAATCATATTGTTACTCAAACATTATTATTATCTCTTACATTTTTTAATGTACATAAAATGTTGTCACAATACGCCCATAAAAATATTTGTAATTTTTAAAAATTAGTGAGCATTTATTAACAATATTCAAACTTTTTGAATCTATGAAAAATCAATAATTTTTTTACCATTTTCAAATTTAAAAATTTGTTAAGTGCCACATATAATTTTTAACATGTATTTTTTTATTATTGTGAATACTCTAATATTTTTTTCATAATTTTAAAAAATGATCAAGTATTTATTTTATATTTTTGAAAATTTTGAATTTATATAAATTTGACCAAAAGTGGTCAAAAATACTAAATATGACTGACAGTGGTCAAATTGATGAAGTTGATAAAATTTTCTTTCATTATAATAATTAGGATGCAATGTTTATTATTAAATAATTTTTTGCATAGGCTTTTCAAAAGTAAAAAGGTAAACATCTGTACGGTTAGATCGTTCAAATTATTAATTAAATATTACGAAACTAGTAACCCTAGACGTTAACCGCCTAACCCCTAAATCCAAATCTCAAACCACGTATTTCATCAAAAAATTTGAACAATATAACGTATTGCCGAGATTATTTTGAAATGATAATTATTTTAATATCTATCAATTTTTAATTTGTAGACTATGTTGTCACTCTAAATATATAAATTAATTGTGAATTTTAAAAGTTAGTAACTATTTATTTATTTTTTGAAAATTTCTTTAATAAATATAGCATCAACGTTTATTGATCTCTTCCTAAATATATATATATGTTTAGTGCACAAAATAATTTTTTACACGTAGTTTTTGTCATTGGGGTACTCCATTATTTTTTTTGGAATTAAAAAAATTGTTTGAGTATTTATGTTAAATTTTAAAAAAAAAAATCGATTAAATTTATTTTCCAATTATTTTGGTTGAGAATTGGAGGGAGTTTTGGCGCCAAAACCCGGCTTCAAATTTGACCGTCGACGGTCAAATTTATATTTTAGCAAATTTTGGCTACTTGGAGGGAAATTTCCCTCTTTTTTTTTGGGGCACTATGTAGTAAAAATGACCGACTAAATATGACCGACATTAAATGTGACCGTTGTTGGTCAAATTAATCTCAAGCAAATTTTTGTCCTTGGCGGGAATTTTCCCACCAATTTTTTGTGGTTCTCGAGTACTAAAAATGACCGACTAAATATGACCGACATTAAATATGACCGACGGCGGTCAAATTTAAGACTGACCGGTAATCAACTGAGGTTGACCTTAAATATGACCGCTGGCGGTCAGATTTAGCCTTGTAGTGATAATTTTAAGTATTTTAACCCAATCCAAACCAATCCGATCCAATTCAATATATAAATAGTAGAGTTGGGTTAGTCATATAGTTTAAGGTAAATGGGTTGCAATTTTATAAACCGAATTAATTGAGTTGGTTCATTTTTTTTCTCTGATCGACCCAACCCGTGTTCACCCTTAATACAAGTGTGACTACTTGGGGTGTTCACGGGTGGGGTTGACAGGGTTGGAGGCATTTTTTCAACTCGAACCAATTAAATCGGTTTTGAAAATATTCAATCCAACCCGCAAAAAATAATTCTGTAGCCCAACCCTACCCATCGTATATCGGTTTGGGTCGGTTTGAAAAAGCTTAAATATTATACGATATCGCTCATTTCGAAAATCTGAATAATATTAAAGTACGTATAACTTAAGTTTTTAGTATTAATATTTTATTTTGATTAACATTATAATTTTAGTAAAGTAAATTATGTCTTATATCATATATATATATATATATATATATATATATAGGCAAGTGATCAAATGAGACCCTATGTTAAAATGAGAACTGAGACTAAATCTCAGCCACTCAATTTTAAAACTACTTTTAATCTGGATCACAAATAAACACACATATCTTTAAATTAGAATAATTATTTCTCTCTCCTCACATCCCTCATCCACCCACACCCACATCCCTCATCCACCCACTTCCCGATCTATCCACTCTCTCTCTCTCTCTCTCTCTCTCTCTCTCTCTCTCTCTCTCTCTCTAGTTCAAAAATGCATCGACAATCCCTTGGCTCCCCAAACTCGAAGCTCCACAGCAACGGAGTCCTGATCGCCGCCAATGATAGCATCGAACTACTCACTACAGACGATTTTAATTTAAAGCAGCAGCTAGCTTCTCAACTCGTCACCGGCGACGACAAACAACTCCGGAAGTCACAAAAGCCTCGTAAATCGCTGGAGAACCTGATTCATATTATTCCGTTGTTCATCCTAGACCATACTCTGCCCAACCATGATCTTTCCTGTTAATAACTTGGATAACCCGATTACAGTCAGATAAAGTTGAAAGTCAGATGAATGTGGTTGAGGAGGTTAATGAGGAAGTTGTGAGGATTTTGCAGGAGGCGAGTCAAACGTTGGTGGAAAGGATTGATTTGGCAAAAAAAATTCTGAAATTTTGGTGATTTGCGTTGAAAATTAGTGATTTGTGTTGAAATTTTGATGATTTGTATTAAATTTTTGGTGATTCGGTAGTTATGATGGCAGTATATTGGTGGTGGTTTATAATTTAGTATACTGGTGGTGGTATACATGGTATAAGCAGCGATTTTTGGTGATTTGTTTTAAAATTGTTAATGATTTGTTTCAAAAAAATTTAGTGATTTTGATTGAAATTCGGTGATTTGTGTTGAATTTTCTGTTGATTCTAGCTTAAATTTGGTGATTTTGATATGGTGGTGATTGTGATATGGTGGTGATTTTACATGAGACATAAATTGTGAAAATGACAGTTAAGGTGGTGGTGCTAGGTGCATCAGATGGGATGATGATGTTGATTTTGTTAATATAATGGTGTAGTGGAGATGGTGGTTATGGAGTAGGAGAAATGATGACGGTAGTGGTAAAATAGATGAAAGGGACAGTGGTGGTAGAGTAATAGGAATATGATATATGTATAAACATTGATGTATGTATATGAATGATGATATTTTTTTTTTTAGTGATTTGGTGATTTGGACTCAGTTCTCATTATAAGAGGGGTCTCACTAGAGTAACCCTATATATATATATACATACACACACACAAAATATAATTATATATCTATAAATGAAAGTACAATGCATTGTTTAATGTATAGTTATATATATTTTATACATATATTTTTAAATTATTGAACAATATTGTAACTTAAATCGGGTTGGGTTGGGTTGGCCGAAAAAACATAAAACCCATACCCAACCCATTTAAGTAGGTTAAATTTTTTTTCAACCCAATCAAGTATCGGGTTTTTTCCATCGGGTTGGTTCGGTTTGAATGGATTGACGAACCCATGAACACCAGTAGAATGACTACTAAAGTGCGAAGTATGCTTTAATTAATAATTTTTTATTAATTCAAATAAATAATAACTCAATTTATTCTAACCTCAATTTTATTTCAAACTTGGAAAAATATATATACTATATTTTACATGTTCTAATTTTCTTTTTGTTATTTTATCACCTTATAAAAATGTAACTTGATAGTTTCCTCATAAGAATTTATACTCTTTATTAATAAGGAAAACAAGGTGAAAATGACGCGCGGTACCCAAAGTATCAAAGTACCAAATTTGGTTATCACTAGACATGTGTTCGATTCCTCGCAACTACGTACAAGATTTATTAATTTAAATTCTTTAGCTTAATTTAGGGTTCGATTCCTTACAACTACGTTATTATACAAGATTTATTTATTTACTTTAATTTCATTCAAAGTTCAATTGTCTATAACTTCTATACTCTTTATTAATAAAGAAATTAATGTTAAAATATTGTGTGGTACTAAATTCAAGATTAATTGCCTATAACCACATAATTAAACAGTATTTATTTATTATATATTTCTATCATTCAAATATCTATAAGTACTTTTTAAATAATTTTTTAATAATTAAAATTAATATTAATAAACAAAACAATGTGAAAATGGTGCGCGGTACCAAAGTACTAAATTTGATTATCACGAAATCCGGGTTTGATTCTTTGCAACTACGTAATTATACAAGATTTATTTACTTTAACTTCTTTAACTTCATCCAATGTTCGATTTCTTACAACTACATAATTATACAAGATTTATTTATTTACTTTAAATTTATTAGCTATATCGAGGATTCGATTCCTTGCAGCTACGTAATGATACAAGATTTATTTCTTTAATTTTTTTAGTTTTACAAACGGTTCAATTGTCTATAACTACATAATTAGTGGTTTATTTATTATATATTTTTATCAATCAATTCTCGATAAATACATTTTTTAAACTGCTTTAGTGGTGCCCGGGAAGAAATCCCTCAAACTGCTTTCCGAGTTCACAGTTCTAACCCAAAAAGAGCTTGATATTTTGTTATTTTTATATGCCCGAACAGTGCCTTTCAAAAGTTTGAAGATAGATGCCAGCCAAAGAAAAACATTTCTTTAACGCATTTTTTTTAAAGTTTGCTTCTTTTCTTTTAATATTTTTAAGATAAAGCATATTGTTCAGGCTCTTTTTTAATATGCTTATTTAATTGAAACAAATATATAATTCAAGCCTCAAGTTCCAAGAACATCGAAATGCTTGTTTTAAAAAATTGATGCAAATGCACCGGCACTCATCGATAGAATTCAAGAAGAAGAAAAATGATTTAAAATCCTTACTTCAAAATAATTGAGAGCTTAAAAGCGATCTGTATGGTATTTGCCCATAAAAACATGCACAAGTCGATTTTATAAGCATGCATGACACCATGTTCAATTCGTTTTTGGTCGATTGCAAAGTTTAAAACCTGCTTACAGATAACATTCTAAACTTGTTTAAGTTTATACAGTTTCATATTTCTATCTCAGACACATGCATTTGCCACTAAAAATATTACAGTATACATGTGAAATTAATCCTTTACAGAATATACAACACGCCTGTTTCCAGATTATAAGCACCTTAACAGAACACATAACACGCCTGTTTCCAGATTTAATACTTGCAATAGTCGATCGGTCACTTTCCTTTATGCAAGAAATCAGAATTTAAGTTGTTCAAGCACACTTTGTACCTTTCTTGGTGGTTCTGTGACCAGCCTGATTTTGTTGTGCGTAATGCTGATTTTATGGCATATTTTGATGAGTGGTTTTAGGTGAATGTACAGGAAGTTCATTTCATTTACCTCAGCTCTTTTGGCTAAAACAATCCGCTCAATATTTCTGGATGCTTCCATCAAATTCATGGCTTTTTTATATTTCTCTGAATTTTTAAAATAAAAGGATAATATCAAAATATTATTAAAATATTGAGGGTTTCATATTCATAAACGATAATTTTGAATATAATACTTATATTAAAATGTGTATTTGATTAAAGGTAGGATTATATTTAAATACTAAGAACTGTATTTTGATAATTTAAACCAATTATAAATTGGTTTTCTATATTGAATTGAATATTTTATGTAAAAATTCTTAACCATATTTTCTTTTCGGTTTATAGGTCAACAGGTCAAGTTAGATAATAATTATTAAACCATCATTAAATTATAGATAATGTCGTTAGTTTCGCATGGGTTGTAAAATCGTCAAAATTCAATTTCTAAAACTCAGGATATAACCCAAATAGTAAAGTGAGTATCTAAATTTTAATAAATATTTTTTTTATTTTTGTAGCACCAGTTTATTTATTTTTCCACTAATTGTTTTAAATATAGAAATTTTATGTTTCTTTTAATAAAGTATTAAAATTAATTAAGAACAAATTCAAATCGATAAAGAATATAATAATATGAGAATAAAATTTTATATAATCATAACATAATTTTTATTCTATTTAATAATTTTTAAGTAATAACGTATTTTAAAATTTTATATACACTGTAAAGAAAACCGAAACATTAAAAGTAAAAGAAGTTAGTAAGATACTTATATCAGTATATACTTGATATCCTTATTATATTAAATCCTTATATATAATAAGTATAATAGAGATCTTATCCAAAATTTTGATCGTAACAACCAAACTAATAAGGACCATTAGATCTTAACTAGATAAATGAAAATCGTTAGATCAAATATTAAAAAAGTGTATTTTATTAATAATAAGATTATATTTAAATTCTAAAAAGTGTATTTTGATAATTTAAACCAAATATAAATAAGTTTTCTATATTGAATAGAATTCTCCATGTAAAAAATTCGTGACTTTCTTTTCTCTTTCATGGACAATTTTAGTTAGATAAAAATTGTTAAGTCATCTTTTAATTAAAGATAATTTAGTTATGTTCATGTGGGGTGTAAAATCGTCAAAATCTAATTTTTAAAACACAAGATAAAGCCCAAATTAGTAAAGTGGGTATTTAAATTCTAATAATAATTATTACGTCATCATTATTTTAATGTCAATTTAATTACTTTTTTCTAACTATTTTAAATTTAGAAATCTATGTTCAAAAATTCAAATCAATCTAAGAAAAATTCAAATCAACAAAGAATATAATAATACGAGGATAAAATTTTATAAAATTGTGCATATTTTTTATCTTATTTTATTAAATTTTATATCATAACTAATTAAATATTATTTATTATTAAATAATAAATTATACGCAAATGGTGATTTTGTTTTATAAGAACTCATAGGGAACTAATTTCATTGTAATTTCATTGTTAGCAGGACTATATTCATATTTAAAAAAACCGTATTTTGAAATTTTAGACTCAGCTACAAAAGAGACCTAACTTTTTTAACCTATATACATTGTAAATTATTAAATTCGAAACTTTAAAAGTTTGTTAATCAATTAGTATAGTACTTTTTTGAAAAATCGTACTTTATAAAAAATATTATCAAATAACCCATGATGAAAAAATTCTTATTTTTCAAAAAAATCCTGTAAATTTTAATATGTTGTTGGTAGATTCAAACCTTAAACCATTCTACGTGATAATTTTACTGTTATATCTAACGTTTCTCAACAATTTAATTTGAAAGATCCAACGATTATGAATTGAGTGATCAAGCGACCATACTTATAAAGCTTTCATTATTTAGTCTTTAATATAATAACATAGATTTTTACGGGATATACTATAAAAAAATGATTTTTTACAGAATTTTGATCGTCGCGGTGTACTAGTTTAAAAGAAGAACTATTACAAAAAAAAATTATATTTTAATTGATAATTTATTTCTCAAAAGTTCAAAATTCCCGCATCATTAACATATTACAAAAGAGAGTATATTATATTTTAGCAATAAATATTTTTTAAAAAAAATATTAAAAAAAATATTAAAAAAATTAATGATGTTATCCTAGTAGTTTGGTCCTAAATACCACCAAAACATTCTTAACCGTTAGATCCAATACTTTTAAAAATAGACGATCGAGATTATATCATATAAAAAGAAGTTATTATCTAAAAATGATATTAGTTAAAAGATATTATATTAGGATTGGATTTTCCAAAAAGTTAAAACATAAAAATAGTTGTAATTAAATAAGGAAACCCATTTAATATCAAAATAATAAAAATCGTTTAATCAATAGGTGAAAACCGTTAGATTCAACATTAAAAACTTTATTTGGTTAATAAAGAGTATTCTAATAATCTAAACTACATATAAGTAGATTTCCTAAATCGAATAGAATTCTCAATATTAAATTTCGTCACTTTATTCTCTTTTTAGTTTTAGAATAGTTTTTAATTGAAAAAGAACTATTAAACCACAACTAAATTAAAGATTATTTTGTGAATTTCATGTGGACCGTAAAATTCGCCAAATCTAACTTTTATAACTCAATATAAACAAATATTAAATTGAGCGTGTAAAATAAAATAAATATCAAATTTTTAACTATAATTTTTTTTGGCTAAATCTTTTTTAACAATAATTTAATCATGTAAACTAATAACTTTTAAATATTAAAATATTCATAAATAAATATAATTATAAATATTAAAAAAACAATCGTGTGTTCCATGGGTAATTAAAAGATAATTATAAACAAAATAATTATAAATAAAATTTAAGTAACCGTGCATCGCACGGGCTATAAGCTAGTATTAATAAGCAAAACAATGTGAAAATGGCGCGGTACCAAATACTAAATTTGATTATCACGAAATCCGGGTTCGATTTCTTGCAACTAAGTAATTATATTCGATTACTTGCAGCTACGTAATCATACAAGATTTATTTATTTAATTTAATTTTTTTAGTTTTACAAACGGTTCGATTGTCTATAACTACATAATTAGTGGTTTATTTATTATATATTTTTATCAATCAATTCTTAACCAATACATTTTTTAAATATATTTATCAACATTAATATGTTGATGTCCACTCCAGTGTATGAGCTACTATAAATATTACACAAAAAGAGGCTATTAGAATTCAGTGGTGCCCGGGAAGAAATCCCTCAACCTGCTTTCTAAGTTCACAGTTCTAACCCAAAAAGAGCTTGATATTTTGTTATTTTTATACCCGAACAGTGCCTTTCAAAAGTTTAAAGATGCCAGCCAAAGAAAAACATTTCTTTAACGCATTTTTTTTAAAGTTTGCTTCTTTTCTTTTAATATTTTTAAGATAAAGCATATTGTTCAGGCTCTTTTTTAATATGCTTATTTAATTGAAACAAATATATAATTCAAGCCTCAAGTTCCAAGAACATCGAAATGCTTGTTTTAAAAAATTGATGCAAATGCACCGGCACTCATCGATAGAATTCAAGAAGAAGAAAAATGATTTAAAATCCTTACTTCAAAATAATTGAGAGCTTAAAAGCGATCTGTATGGTATTTGCCCATAAAAACATGCACAAGTCGATTTTATAAGCATGCATGACACCATGTTCAATTCGTTTTTGGTCGATTGCAAAGTTTAAAACCTGCTTACAGATAACATTCTAAACTTGTTTAAGTTTATACAGTTTCATATTTCTATCTCAGACACATGCATTTGCCACTAAAAATATTACAGTATACATGTGAAATTAATCCTTTACAGAATATACAACACGCCTGTTTCCAGATTATAAGCACCTTTAACAGAACACATAACACGCCTGTTTCCAGATTTAATACTTGCAATAGTCGATCGGTCACTTTCCTTTATGCAAGAAATCAGAATTTAAGTTGTTCAAGCACACTTTGTACCTTTCTTGGTGGTTCTGTGACCAGCCTGATTTTGTTGTGCGTAATGCTGATTTTATGGCATATTTTGATGAGTGGTTTTAGGTGAATGTACAGGAAGTTCATTTCATTTACCTCAGCTCTTTTGGCTAAAACAATCCCTGGATGCTTCCATCAAATTCATGGCTTTTTTATATTTCTCTGAATTTTTAAAATAAATGGAAAAGCGATTGTCAGGTGCCTGGCTGATTGGATGCAGCGCCCACTTACGGTGACCTGCTGAAAAACTGTGATGCATATTCCTTTGATGACAACGATCAGCCTCTTTTTTATTTTTGTTTCTTTCACTTAATTTATTAACCTATATCAAGGCTCACAGAAAGTATGCTTTTGAGGTGGTTTCGCTATAAGGAGTCGACTAGACAAGTACACTAAGTGATCGTGGCTGGCTTAGTAATTTGAAAGAAACAGCCATATGCTAGTTTAATATATGACACATCCAATAAGCACACACAACAAGTAGAATGGATGCAAAGATCTGCATGTTGGCCTACTACTATAAATACAGTACTTGCATAGATAGTACACTCCCTCTACCAGATAAGTACTTGCAACAATGTCGCCTGTGTGTCTTCAGCCTTCATCAGCCTGTCCTCCACCAAAAAAGGCGGATGTGCCTGTGATTGTTCGTCGATCTGCAAATTATCATCCCTGTGTCTGGGGAGACCATTTTCTTGCATACTCTAGTCCTGATCACGCGGTAAATATGATCATATCATCATGTTACTTGTCACCTAATTATAGTCTAGTACAAGTTGGAGACCTCAACAATTTACATTATCAGTAATTAACACATCTATTTTCCATGTAATTTGCATGCATATCTACTCACTTTTCAGATACCTCTGATGTCTCTGCTTTTTGTTTGTTGCATACACTCGTTCAGATACCTGACCATGACACAAAGCAAAAAATTCTACAACTGAAAGAAGAAGTGAAAAAGATGCTGCTGGCAGCAGCTCATCAGCCTGACCAACAGCTTAAGTTGATTGATGATCTTCAACGACTTGGTGTGGCTTACCATTTCGAAGCTGAGATCAACTTGGCTTTAAGTAACATGAATGGTATCTTTTCAGAGCTCTTCAGTACTAAAAGTGAATGTGACCTTCGCATGGTAGCTCTTTGCTTTCGATTACTTAGACAACAAGGGTATGATGTATCTTCAGGTAAGTCATCCGGCTAGCTCAGCCTTATATATAAAGTTAAGATATGTAGTACTCTGTTTGAAATAGATTCATGGTACATATGTCTTTTTGTTATTAAGAAAATCTTTTAAATTAAGTAGGACATACATGCAAAAGAACCTAGCTTTATTAAGAAGTCGAAAATTCTATGAGCAGATGTGTTCAACAAATTCAAGAACGAGAGCACACGGAAATTCAAAGACTGCTTGAGCAAGGATGTGGAAGGACTGCTTAGCTTATATGAAGCTGCACACCTAAGGGTGCATGGAGAAGACATACTAGAAGAAGCACTGACATTCACTACCTCTCAGCTTGAGCATCTCAAAGCTGATCAGTTGAAAAATCCCCTAGCAGCACAAGTGATGAATGCACTCAAGATACCCATCTGGAGGAGTGTAAATAGGGCTGAAGCAAGGCGCTACATATCTGTCTATGGCGAAGATGATTCACATAATGCGGCTCTGTTATT
Source organism: Heracleum sosnowskyi (assembly GCA_030848705.1). Taxonomy (NCBI): domain Eukaryota; kingdom Viridiplantae; phylum Streptophyta; class Magnoliopsida; order Apiales; family Apiaceae; genus Heracleum; species Heracleum sosnowskyi. The sequence continues at coordinate 138,993,319 of CM061235.1, read as the reverse complement.
ATTTGCCAAATTAGACTTTAATCTACTGCAGAAACTTCATCAGGGAGAACTGGCAAATATTTACAGGTCTGTAATTGCATAGTATGTGTTCCAGAAATGATCTGTTTATTACAAATAATAACAATTGTATTAAGGATTCTTGAAATTCCAGGTGGTGGACAAAATTCAATTTCAAAGAGAAATTGCCTTTTGCAAGAGACAGATGGGTGGAGTGCTACTTTTGGGTGTTAGGGTTGTATTTCGAGCCTCAATACGCCCTTGCCCGATCAATAACAACAAAAATATTTTCACTAATGATAGTTCTTGATGACATATACGATGTGTATGGTACTCTTGAAGAAGTTACACTATTGACGGACGCAATTGACAGGTAGTTCAATGTTAAAATTTATACTCATTTTGCAGTGCACTCAATATTCGCTGACTACGGACCTACAATATCCATTTGCATCTCATTTGTCATCTTCTTAACGAATCTATATGGTGCTGGTTGTAACTCTTTACTGTATTAATGTGGCAGCTCATGTTTAAACATGAATTGTCAAACTTTAATTTTAAGGGTTAAAACTTTAATCATTGATCGGTATCGTTTCAATCACTAAAGTCAGAGTTCACAACTTTTCATTTGGTTGCGGTAGCATTTAAGAAATATGTGTAGAACTCGATATAAATTATTTTTACTTTTCGAACACATATGTAGAAGTATCTGTTTGATATTTATGATTATTTTAGTGATTGAAGTGATTAAATTGTTAACAAATGACATGACAGGGTTGATGTGGCAGTATGGTGTTTTTTGATCGGTGTTATTGGTGTTAATGCAGGGTCCATATATTATTACAACCAATTAAAATCTGTCGCGCGTGTATTTTGTAATTTTTTTTATCTATTTTGGACCTCCAGCATTATTCTTATAAAAGTACTAATTAATGACTATATTGGTGCACTCACACGCAAGATAAACAATTGACTATAATGTTCAGGTTGGATATGAGTGGCCTGGATCAGCTACCAGATTACATGAAGTACTATTATCAAATTCTCTTAGACGTTTATGCTGAAATCGAGGAAGATATGAGCAAGGAGGGACTACCATTATACCGTGTCCAATATGCAAAAGATACAGTGAGTAGTAATAATATTTTTATAATCTGAATATAATCGCGAACACCCTAAAATTAGAACTAGTTTCCACAATAATATTTTCAGATGAAGCAACTAACTAGGTCATACCAGTATGAAGCAGAGTGTTTAGACAAAGGTTTAGTTCCAACAATGGATGAATATATGCAGCATGGACTAGTAACCGCATCTTTAACAATTCTCGGAGTTTTTTCCTTCATGGGAATTGGAGACATGGTTACCAAGGAAAGCCTTGATTGGATATCTAATTTCCCGCTGCTTATCAGGGCTGGATGCTTATTCTGCAGACTCACTGACGATATGATTGAACTTGAGGTACTAATTAATCATCCTCATATCCGCACCTAATATTTGATATTAGATGGATCAAATAGGGAATTTTATACAGAGTATGTTCATCATCACCTTTCAGTGCATCTACTGAGGTGTTTTTACATGAATTCTAATTCTAGGCAGAGAAGGAGACAGTAGACACAGCTTCCGCAGTTGATTGTTACATGAAACAACACGGTGTTTCGAAGGAACACACATTTTCTGAATTCCGCAAACAAATTGTTCATGCATGGAAAGATATAAATTCAGAGTGCCTCCGTCCAACTGCAGTCCCAATGACTCTTATTAACACAGCTTTCAACATGGTACGTGTGACGTATCTTCTCTACCAGGACATTGATGGATTCACTACGGCAGAGACCAAAACCAAAGAAATCCTAACCCCCGTCCTCGTCGATTCTATTCCAATATGAGCGTAATCGAACCTGGCAACAGATCGATCAGAAGGGTTTAACTTCATTAGGTAATTTATGCTTTTTAAAAAAAGGTAAAGGTGTGTCAAGTGTTTGTATTAGTGGCTTAATGATGTGGAATAATGACACACATTTCCTTTATAATTTGTAACTTTAATAAACCCAAGGTTTGGGTTTAAGTTGTTATTTCGTGGTTTATGATGATCAAGCATATTCAACAACATTGGACATTGTGTTATGCAATGAAGTTAAACATAGGATAAGATAAGTTGTAAATTCGAGTTTGACTGATTCTCTACTTATCTTTTCTAAACAAACTTCTTGATAAACCTAGTTTGAACTTTTCAAAGACTTATCTATTTCCAAGGTTTATCTTTATAAACAAACTAACGGATTGATCTCAAAAGATTTATTCAAATATTTTCAAACAAACCTTTAACCTAATCTTATCTTGTTTATTGTTTGAAAGCTCTATCCGTTATATTGTTTCTATATATTCAAACTCATTCTTTTTCAGAAAGACTACCGATTACATTGTTTTCCAAAGCCAAATTTATTCTCAGCTTGCTTTCTGAAAAATACATTCTTGTTCTATAAATCTTCAAGATCATTCAGTCAAACAAGAATTAGTTTGAGTTGTAATCGTTTCTTTGTGTGGATTGTATTTATATCAACTTGTTGCCGGGTTGTGGCATAGTATTGGTTTCAAAGGTTAGTCAAGGTAGCAAGTGTGCTAGGTAGCAAGTGTGCTAAAGGAAAGGATTTCTTTCAAGGGACTATCCTGTTGTAATCAAGGAAAGACTGTAAGTTCTTTATTAAAGTTGATATAATACATTCTCTATGCTAGTTGGCATGGGGACTTGGATGTAGGCCATAGACTAAGAGTTAAGGGCCGAACCAAGTGAAAAACTTCTGGTGTTCTGCAGTTTATTCTTTGTGATTATAACTGATTTATATTGCTTATCATTCTGTAACTGTTTATAATTGAGACTGTCCCATTGCCTGTCTCAATCAGAAAGAGACCGTCTCATTTGCTATCATTATAAGAATTGTAGTATATAGATTGTGCCATTCAAATTTCATTTGGTATCAGAGCAGGTGCATTTAATTCTCTGTTTAGTGTTTATTTTGCTAGCGATCCATGGCTCAATCAGATAGGCATTCGAATAATATACCCCCAATGCTTCATGGTGCTGAAGATTACAATGATTGGAAATTTCGCATGAAAATATTTCTCCAGCGAGACATATTCGAATGGGATGCTGTTGAAAATGGTCTCGTAGTTCCAATGAGAGATGGAAAGCCAAAGCCAGTCAAGGAACTCACTCCTGAGGAAGTGAATTCGCTCAACTATAATGCTAGGGCTATGAACTCATTGCTTAATGGAATGGTGGCTACTGAGTTACGAAAAGTATCAGCCTGTACAACGGCAAAACAAATTTGGGATACAATCAAAGTCAGCCATGAAGGTACATCTAAGGTACGTGAAGTAAAACTAAGTATGCTAATGAGTGATTATGAAGCTTTCAGGTTGGAAAGAGATGAAAACATAAAGGATGCTCAAGGAAGATTCTTGACATTGATGAACTCAATAGCTCTCTTGGAGAGAGTCATCCCTCAAACTGAGATCAACAGAAAGATTCTCCGAGCTATGCCAAAGAAATTTGCTCCCAAGGTTACTATACTCCAGGATTCTGTTAGTCTCTCTACTATGGATACTCTTACTGTATTCAGCGAGTTGGAAGAATTCGAGAATCAACTACGTAGGTATGATGAAGAAGAGACTGCTCCTCGCAAAAAGACATTGGCACTTAATGCAGATGCTGATGAATCTCCTGACGACTCTGATGAGGAAATAGCTCTCCTAACTAGGAAGTTTCACAAATTTCTGGCTAAAAGGAACACATCAAAGCAACATACGAAGTCTCAAATTCCAAAGAAAGATTTTAAATTCTCTTCAAATAAGGTCAACAAAGCAGATCCAAGCAAGGACGCATGTTTTGAATGTGGGAAGAAAGGACATTTCAAGAAGAATTGTTACAAACTCAAGGCTAAACAAAAAGCTTTACTTACATGGAGTGATGACGAATCAGATGTGGAAATTGACTCCGATGATGAAGTCGCTCAGTTATGCTTCGCCGGATTTGAAGATAGTGCAAGTGATAATGATGAGGTACAAACTGTTCAAGATCATTTACATACGAAAATATCTCCTATAGTACTAACCTTGCAGGCACAAAACAAGAAGCTTAAGGAAAAGAATTCCTACTTAAAACAAGCCTTAAGTGAAGTTCTAAATGAGGTCGACGATTCACTGAAAGATGAAGCAGTAATGTCAGAAAATCGATCATTAGTCGCAAAGGTGGCTAAACTCACGGAAGAAAACCTGTATCTCAAAAATGAGATCGAAATGAGAGATGCATGTCTTGAAGCTCTTAAGAAGGAACCAATGACAACTACATCTGAACATATCAAAGAAGAAAAAGTTTCTGATCCCTTAGTTCCTGAACTAAAACAGAAAGTGGCTCAGTTAGAGAAAGATCTAGCTAAATGTTTCCATGGTGAAGGGACACTAAATGCTCTACTTGCGGAACAGAAATCATCACTGGACAAAGAAGGAATAGGTTGCGAATCAACCAAGAAAAGTGCATTTCAAAGTGGATACAAAAGAACACCAATGAAGTACAAAATGCCTTATGAAAAGTGTCGAGATTGTGGCAAACCAGGTCACACTACATCAGAATCAAGATTATGTGGTATCAAGGGCCACAATTCTAACTCATATTCTAGATATTCTGTTCCTACATCCGTCAATGTTGTTCAAATCTGGATTAAGAAATCAGAAAGACATTTATATAATATCTGTGATACTAACACATCAGGACCCAAATTCAAATGGGGACCTAAAAGATAGAACGATTTCTGCAGGTATGTTTGAAGGTCCATGTTCCTAGTAACAAATGGATTATTGACAGTGGATGTTCGCGTCATATGACTGGGGACAAATCCAAGTTTCTCTCTCTAGAAGCTAAAGAAGGAGGTTTAGTTACACTCGGTGACTCAAATACTGTTCGCATCATTGGTAAAGGCACTATTGGTAACAACAGGTTTGCTATTACAAATGTACGTTTAGTTGATGGTTTAAAATATAATCTCATTAGTGTGAGTCAACTTACAGATGCAGGTCACGAGGTAAGTTTTGGTAAAGATGTATGTTATATTGGTATGAAATCTAACAAAGTTTCCTTAGTAGCCAAACGAAAAGGAAATATTTTTGTGTTAGATTTTGATGAACAGCAGTCAGATATTTGTCTTGCATCTGTTCAAGAACAACAGACCTTGTGGCATCGACGTCTTGGACATGTTCACATGGATTTGATTCACAAGATATCTTCCCATGACTTAGTTCGAGGTTTACCAAAGCTTAAATATAAGAAGGTGGAACCATGTTCAGCTTGTCAACTGGGAAAACAGGTGAAGACATCTTTTACCAGTAAGAACAAAGTGTCAACAACAGTTCCTTTGCAACTTCTTCATTTAGATCTTTTTGGTCCAGAACGCTATGTAAGTCTTGGTGGTAAGAATTATGCTTTTGTGATAGTAGATGATTACTCTCGATTTACTTGGGTATTATTTTTGCGTACTAAAGATGAAGCTTTTGTTGAGTTTAAAGATTTAATTACTAATCTGGAAACTAAGTATTCTGTCAAGCTCAATACTATTCGTAGTGATCATGGTGGTGAATTTGAGAAAGATTTCATCACTTACTGCAAATCTAGAGGAATCACTCATGAATTCTCAGCTCCAAGGACCCCTCAGCAGAATGGAGTAGTTGAACGCAAAAACAGGACCTTACAGGAAACAGCTAGAACATTACTTCATGAGAGTAAGCTCCCAAGAAAGTTTTGGGCTGAAGCGGTACACACTTCCTGTTATGTTCTAAATAGAGTACTTATTCGTCCTATTTTACTTAAAACTCCTTATGAACTGCTTAATAAAAGAACTCCTAACATTAATTATTTTCGAGTTTTTGGTTCAAAATGCTTTATTTTAGATACTCAGAATACTCGAGGTAAGTTTGATCCAAGATCAACTAAAGGAATCTTTTTGGGTTACTCTACTACAAGCAAGGCATATAGAGTTTATAATTCTCTCAAAAACAAAGTGGAAGAATCTATCAACATTACCTTCAACGAATCTACTCGCAATTTTTCTCCACTGGAAGAAGATGCCCCAGAACTACCGTCTCAATCCCAATTGAGGCAGTCTCATTCTCAAAAGAGTCCGTCCCTTTCTGGTCAATCAAGCAGTCATGATACTCCCAGTTCATCTCGGTCACATATTTCTTCACCAGGTTCTTCGAGTAATTTAGAATCATTGTCAGGCTCTCCTCAAACACCTGGATCAAGCGCTCGATTGAACACTGATTCTCCAACTACAATGAGACAGTCTCATTCAAATGAGACACCCCTCAATCATTCTCAGACAGATAATTCCAATGTAGAAGAAATGAGTAATATTCAACTTCCAAAGTCTTCCAGAACAGTAAAGAATCATCCTCCTGACAATCTTCTTACAGACATAGATCAAGGTATTTCTACCCGAAGTAGGCTTAGAAATTTCTGTGCTTTTAGTGCTTTTGTTGCAGAGTTCGAACCAAAGAATGCTCAAGAAGCTGTGGCAGACGAACACTGGTCAGTAGCAATGCAGGAAGAATTGAATCAGTTCGAACGTTGTGATGTATGGGAACTTGTCTCACCTCCTCCAAATGTCAAAGTCATAGGCACTCGTTGGGTTTTCAAGAACAAACAAGATGAAGCTGGAAACATCATTCGAAATAAAGCTCGTTTGGTCGCACAAGGATACAATCAACAGGAAGGCATCGATTTTGACGAAACATACGCTCCTGTTGCTCGCTTAGAGGCTATTCGCATTCTAATGGCATTTGCAGCTCATAAGAACTTCAAACTGTATCAGATGGACGTTAAAAGCGCGTTTCTTAATGGTTATCTTAAAGAAGAAGTTTTTGTCAAGCAGCCTCCAGGTTTCATTCATGAAAAGTATCCTGACTATGTTTATAGACTCAAGAAATCAGTCTACGGTTTGAGACAATCCCCTAGATGCTGGTATGATCGTCTCAGTCAGTTTCTTGTTCAAAATGGCTTCATTCGTGGTACACTCGATCCAACTCTATTTATTTTTCATAAAAATAGTCATTTGTTATTGGTACAAGTTTATGTTGATGATATTGTGTTCGGATCTACTAACGAATCATTGTGTAAGTGGTTTTCTGATTGCATGCATAAAGAATTTGACATGAGTTTAATGGGCGAACTTCAATATTTTCTTGGTTTGCAAATAAATCAAACTGCGACAGAAATATTTATTCATCAAGGCAAGTACATTGCTGATCTTCTCAAAAGATTTGCTCTTGATCATGTTTCACCTAAGTCTACACCTATGAGTACATCTATCAAGCTCACTAAGGATGAACAAGGTACCCCGGTAGATGTTACTAAATATCGAGGTATGATTGGTTCTCTGTTATACTTAACTGCATCTCGTCCTGATATAATGTATAGTGTATGCTTGTGTGCCCGGTTTCAATCTCAACCTAAAGAGTCTCATTTACATGCTGTTAAACGTATTTTTAAGTATTTAAAAGGTACTAGTGACTTGGGATTATTTTATCCGAGCTCTACTTCCTTTGACTTAATTGGTTTCTCAGATGCTGACTATGCAGGGTCACAGGTTGATCGAAAAAGTACTAGTGGTGCTTGTGAATATTTAGGTAATTGTTTAGTTGCATGGCACAGTAAAAAGCAAACATCTGTAGCTCTTTCTACTGCGGAAGGTGAATATATCGCAGCTGGTAGTTGCTGTGCTCAGATTTTATGGATGCAACAAACACTTCAAGATTTTGGTATTTCTGTATCTCATATTCCTATTTACTGTGATAATACCTCTGCCATTAATATCTCTAAAAATCCTGTCATGCATTCTCGTACTAAGCATATTGATGTTCGTCACCATTTTCTTCGAGATAATGTATCGAAAGGTAATATTGAGCTCATCTATATTCCTACTGAAAATCAGCGTGCGGACATTTTTTACAAAACCCCTTGCTGAGGACAGGTTTTGTTTCCTCCGTCGTGAACTTGGTATGTGTTCTATATGAAAGTTGTTCACTGATTGTATGTGATTAGCTGATTTGGTGAAATTAATTGTTTTCTTACTCACTGTTGTTGCGTGTATGTGCATTATATAAATATTCCGTATTTCTCTCTGATGATATACATGCAGTGTACTGTCAAATAGTTTCATAATTTCTTTCCTTGTTTCTCGCGCCGGTTTCAATTCTGGACACGTCTTTTCAGACTTCTCTACCTTCTCAACTTCTTCTCCTTTATCACTCTCTCTCTCTTTCTACTTTATCCTTTTCACCCTTATTCCTCTTTCTTTTCTCCATCTCTATACGCTCTCATGGCTCGTCGCAATACAAAATCTCGGGTTCCCGGATCTTCATCGGCCGTTCACAAACGTCGACGCACAATGCCTGCCGACTCTGAGCAATCTGCTGCTTCCCCAGCGTCGTCTCCACCACATGCAACTACTAGCACAAAGGTTTTGTCAAAGCAGATTCTAAAAGAACGATTGGTTGATTTGGATGTTCTCAATCGTGCCGGAGTTGTTGATTTGTTCAAAACTCAGGGTTGCTCTCCTCTCCTTTTTCCCTCCGATGTTATTTACCCAGAATTGGTTCGAGAATTTTATTCCAATTTCAAGATCTTGGAAGACAACATGGTTTTCTCGTCTGTTCGTGGTCATCCTATCGTGTTCAAAGCCGATATCCTGGCAACAATCACTGGAATCTCAAACAATGGAGTGTGTCCTCATACAACACATCAACCTTTCTTGGCAATTGAGGCTTTGGATTATGAAGCTCAGTTAAAGACTATCTTGGGTGATCATTTTGTCTCGGTTTCTATCAAACCTCTGGTATCTGAACTTTCTCCTCTCTCTTTACTACTCTTCAAATTATTTCATACAAATGTGTTGCCTCGAAAAAGTGGTCGTGACAGGGTCACATATCAAGATACAATTTTGTTATCAGTTTTTATGAAACGCATTCCTTGTGATATTGCTTCGTTGGTCATTTTGTCTATGTCGCATTGCTCTTCTCATGAGTCTATGCATTTGCCCTTTCCTGGTTTGTTGACATCAATTTTTCAGTATTTTTTAGTTCCTTTAAATTCTGAGAAATCTGAAAAATTATCTACGGTGTTTGATCTTTCTGTTCTCACTGCTAATAATTTGGTGTTTAATGCTTCGGGTGATTTGATTTTTGATGATGATCATCGCTCTTTTGGTGGTCTTCCTAATTCTCCAAATTATGCGTCTGATCCTCTAGATCAAAATTCCTCTGCTGTTCTTAATTCTTTATTAGCTAAACTCAATGAAAATTCTGTCGCTATTGAAGCTCTCAGTCGAAAACTGTCCTCTGTTGAATCTCTTGAGTCACTAACATCTCAAGTTAGTATGATGCGTGCATCTTATGAAGTGTTTAACAAATATGTTTCTACTTCTCTTGACTCCATCAATGCCAAACTCTCTGTGTTGTACACCCATGATAAACGTCTGGCCAAAACTGTTGATTTTGAGTTTAACACACTTCAAGAAGGCATGACTTCAACTGCGAAAGCTTGGGAAAAAGAGTTTGTCAAGCTTTTCTTCAAGCTTGGTTCGGAAACACAATTTCTGTCGAAACAGCTCACTTCTATGCAGCATAAACGCTCTATGCCGTGGCATACCAAGAAAGATTGGATTGGTGATTGTACTCTCGAGGAAATTACTGCACCTCTACCTCTTCCCGCAATTCCTCCTCCGTCTGTTTTTGGCATGACTCGCGAAGAATACAAGGACAAGATCTTCGAGTGGCTTGCAGAACGTGATGGTGCAACTCCTGACAAGACGGCCTTCGACAAGCTTTTCTCTGAGTATGGTCAAGAACCAGTTTATCCGTCCTCCAACCGTCAAGGCAAAAGGAAGGCTACAGTGGATGTTTTAGATTCTGAGTGAATTTTCTACCCTTTTATGATGAAGGGGGAGAAAAATGATGAAAATTATTATTTATGGTTTGTTAAACATTTTGTTGGGTTGTTTGATGACATGACTTTATTTTTAGTTTGCTGATTTAAACATCTTATCTGGTTTATCCCTGGTTTATGGGATACTGATTCGTAATGAAATGCATGTGTTTATTTCGTGAAACTTAAAACTGCTTTATTCTATATGTCTGTCTCATTATCATTCCATAAACATCTCATTGCACAATGTTATATATTGCATATAGTTTGTTGTTGTTTGAACAGGTATCAAAGTATCTTTGAAAGGGGGAGCTTCTTTTCCTTTTCATCGATATCATCATAAAAGGGGGAGAATGTTATTTCGTGGTTTATGATGATCAAGCATATTCAACAACATTGGACATTGTGTTATGCAATGAAGTTAAACATAGGATAAGATAAGTTGTAAATTCGAGTTTGACTGATTCTCTACTTATCTTTTCTAAACAAACTTCTTGATAAACCTAGTTTGAACTTTTCAAAGACTTATCTATTTCCAAGGTTTATCTTTATAAACAAACTAACGGATTGATCTCAAAAGATTTATTCAAATATTTTCAAACAAACCTTTAACCTAATCTTATCTTGTTTATTGTTTGAAAGCTCTATCCGTTATATTGTTTCTATATATTCAAACTCATTCTTTTTCAGAAAGACTACCGATTACATTGTTTTCCAAAGCCAAATTTATTCTCAGCTTGCTTTCTGAAAAATACATTCTTGTTCTATAAATCTTCAAGATCATTCAGTCAAACAAGAATTAGTTTGAGTTGTAATCGTTTCTTTGTGTGGATTGTATTTATATCAACTTGTTGCCGGGTTGTGGCATAGTATTGGTTTCAAAGGTTAGTCAAGGTAGCAAGTGTGCTAGGTAGCAAGTGTGCTAAAGGAAAGGATTTCTTTCAAGGGACTATCCTGTTGTAATCAAGGAAAGACTGTAAGTTCTTTATTAAAGTTGATATAATACATTCTCTATGCTAGTTGGCATGGGGACTTGGATGTAGGCCATAGACTAAGAGTTAAGGGCCGAACCAAGTGAAAAACTTCTGGTGTTCTGCAGTTTATTCTTTGTGATTATAACTGATTTATATTGCTTATCATTCTGTAACTGTTTATAATTGAGACTGTCCCATTGCCTGTCTCAATCAGAAAGAGACCGTCTCATTTGCTATCATTATAAGAATTGTAGTATATAGATTGTGCCATTCAAATTTCATAAGTTTGTTTCTTGTTGTATAGAAGTTAAATGCAACAGCTTTAACGTTTATTAATTATAATAAACACCTGATCAGCAACACTAATACTAAAATTTTATGAGATGTCCGCACACAGAATTTGAATATGTTGATATTACAGCTTAATGGGGTTGTTTGGTTCGAGTCAAGTTGATATTACAGCTTAATGGGGTCGCATTAGGTCATTTATGCTTTTTTAAAAAAGGGTGTTTGTATTAGTGGGTTAATGATGTGAAATAATGGCACACAATATAATTTGTAACTTTAATAAAACCAAGGTTTGGGTTTAAGTTTGTTTCTTGTCAGCCTATAGTATAGAAGTTAAAAGCAAACAACATTAACGTTTATTAATTATAATAAACCTGATCAGCAACGTTAATACTAAAATTTTATGAGATGTCCGCACACAGAATTTGAATAAGTTGATATTACAGCTTAACGGGGTCGTTTGGTTCGAGTCAAGTTGATATTGCAACTTAATGGGGTCGCATTAGGTAATTTATGTTTTTTTTAAAGGTAAAGGTGTGTCAAATGTTTGTATTAGTGGGTTAATGATGTGGAATAATGGCACACAGTATAATTTGTAACTTTAATAAAGCCAAGATTTGGGTTTAAGTTTGTTTCTTGTGAGCCTACAGTATAGAAGTTAAATGCAACAATATTAACGTTTATTAATTATAATAAACCTGATCAGCAACACTAATACTAAAATTTTATAAGATGTCCGCACACATAATTTGAATAAGTTGATATTACATCTTAATGGGTCGTTTGGTTCGAGTCAAGTTGATATTACAGCTTAATGGGGTCGCATTAGGTAATTTATGCTTTTTTTTAAAAAGGGTGTTTGTATTAATTATAATAAACCTATCAGCAAGACAACAACACTAATACTAAAATTTTATGAGATGTCCACACACAGAATTTGAATATGTTGATATTACTCACAAATTCACTTTCGTATTCATTTCTTTTATCTAATCACTATAATTCTTATTTCCTTCCATAAGTAAGGATGGCTGCTGTACCCAATATTTTGGGTGTTTGTTTGTCCTCCTTTTGGAGTGTTTGATATGGTTTTGGTACTTTTGATTTGATGTTTTATCTCCGTTAGAATGATTCAATTGGTGTTTTGGGGGATCTGGAAAGCTTGCATCGAGGTTGGATCGGTGATGGAAATCGCAAAAGCTCACCTTTCACAACTGAAGATTGTTTATATTATGAGTACATTTGTCCCTTCAATTTCAGTTGGTACAACTGAAAGTTCTGAACATTGGACTACAACCAAAATTAATTGTGTGAAGGTCAATTGTGATGCTATTGGTTTTAGGGATGGTGTAGGTTGAATTTCTCATAAAGCTATTGTAATCTTTTTCTGTTCAAATAATATTTTTATTCTATATGTTAAGCGATCTGGAAACAAAGCGGCTAATTGTTTAGCTCATTTATTTGTTTTTCAACCTGATTGCATAGCCGGTTGGGGGTTTGTCCCAATTGAGTTCTTTTCTCCTTAATGAAATTTGCTTTAAATTTGTCAAAAAAAAAGTTTCCCCTCTGCTACTTTTATGCTAGTAAGTTTAGCGGGCTCAAGTTAGCAAAAAAAAAAAAGTTTAGCGGGCTCATATCATGTTTGTAAACAACCAAGTTCAAATAGGTGTGATTAAGACATCAAGCCCAATAAGCTGTTCAGCCTTATCTAAACGCATTTAGCCCAACTACATTTCCCTGCAGGTAACTCAATAATAAATATTCAAATAAGCATTACATTTCTTGTAAAAAAAAAAGAGTAATGCTAGGGAATCTAATAAAATATTCCAAATTTTGTACTTGTGGCTGACTTTTGACAATTTTTTATTTATGGACTTATACGTATATACGGGATCCCATAATTTTATAAAGAATGTTATCATTAAGAATGAATTTAAAAAATATTTTGGGACATTTTATTAGGTTCCTTAGCATTTTTCAATAAAAAATAAGCCTTACATTTAACAATTTACTTGAATTTAAGTAAAGTACATGAGGAACGATATTTTTTAGTAAAATAATGATTCTATTTCTACATACTTAAACAATAATATGAAATTCAAAATTAAACAGTTTGTTACGCCATATTTTCGGTTGCCTCAATTATCTCATAATTTTTCAATATTAATCATAAAAAATCTCGTCAAACGATTCTTTCAAATCAGGAAAGAATCACAACGCTAATATAACTCTAAAAAATAAAATTAACTTATCTCAATATATCCATTAACAATCACAATGATTAAAAACATTATCCTATCACATAACTGTGTTGGCTTGATCCCTATATATAAACAGAGTACGCAGACATCTTGGAATAGGATCCGACACATATAACAAGTCGAGACACCTTTCAAGTCCAGCCCCAAACATCCAAAAATCCCAAATCCCCTTATTTTTATAATTCGTTATTCCATCAATCTTCCAAATTTGTTATTTATTTACTTTAATTTTATGACATATATATTTTTTAAAAATATTTAAAAATATTTATTAATATTAATATATTGATGTCGACTCATGATCGCGGTTGATTGGAACGGGTACAAAACATGTTTTACTCCCGCCACCAATACAAAATTCCCGCGAAAACCTCCATTTCCCGCCAAAACAAAAACACCCCCACCATAAAAAACACACACAAAAAAAACAAAGAAAACCCTAAAAGCAATTCCCCCAAATCACCACATTTCTCAGCAAATTCATCTAAAACCACAAATCCCTAAGACCAAAGCTTTGTAAACAGCGATGAAGATTCGATCAATGAAGCTCCGTGAAGCTCACAAGAACAACGGTGTAGCCTCACAGTCTTCAATTGTTTACGACATAAAAGGCGAACGTATAGTCACTGCGTTGGCTTCGGATGCTTCCATCTGTATTCACGATGCTTTTTTAAGTTCCGTGAGTCCGAAAGTGCTTCGGAATCATCGAGATGGAGTTACTTGTTTGGCTATTAGTCCCAATTCCACTTGTCTTGCTTCTGGATCTATCGATCATTCCGTTAAGCTCTATAAATTCCCCGGTAATTAAGTTCATGTTTTTTTGTTCATTGAATTGTAATTAGCTAGTTTTCTTCTTTATGTTTCGGTTTAATATTTTCGACATTATGTAATTATAATTTGCACATATAAATTGGGGATCTTTAGAGACCTTTTGGAGTCAATTTGTGGATTCCTTGAGCTCAACTTGCTAGATTTATGTTGTAAAGTATTGCAGCTAATATTGTAATTATAAATTATGGTGAAATTAGTGAATTTATGTAAGAAATTTTTAATTTTGCATTATGTATGTATGTAAGTTCTTGGCCTTATCCGTATCGTGTATTCCTTGCTATTAGTAATAAAATTAATACAAGTGTTGTAAACGATCTGTGCAGGCTAGAGGAAATGCTACACGCCTGTTTTACTGATTTTACGTTCTTTGCAATTTTCAAATTTAATGGTTTTGTTTGGTTTTTTGTTCTTGCATTATGAATTAGTTATATCTATGACTCTTGGTTTCGTTTTACACTACGTGTTTTGCTAATTAATGACATTTTCTTGTTTTGGATTGTGTTTTCAGGTGGAGAGTTCGAAACAAATATTACCAGGTTTACTCTACCGATTCGAAGCCTTGCTTTTAACAAATCTGGAACTATGTTGGCAGCTGCGGGTGATGATGAGGGTATTAAACTTATTAATACTATTGATGGTTCAGTTGCAAGGGTTTTGAAAGGACATAGAGGGTCTGTTACAGGCATATCTTTTGATCCTAAAGGTGAGTACTTGGCTTCAGTTGATTCGGTTGGGACAGTCATATACTGGGAACTACATAATTCAGGGATAATAGCTCATAATCTTAAAGGAATAGCTCCTTCAACCAGTTCTGACAGTTCTATTATAAATATACTTCAGTGGAGTCCAGATGGTGAGATGTTGGCTGTCCCAGGTTTGAAAAATGATGTGGTTATGTACGACAGAGACACGGCTGAAAAACTGTTTACACTGAGAGGTGATCATGTACAACCTGTTTGTTTCTTGTCTTGGTCACCTAATGGGAAGTATATGGCTACCTCGGGTTTAGATAGACAGATCTTGATCTGGAATGTTGATCAGAAGCAAGATATAGATAGGCAGAAATTTGAAGAGAGAATATGCTGCATGGCTTGGAAGCCCAATGGAAATGCATTGGCCTTTATTGATGCTATGGGGAAATATGGTGTGTGGGAATCGACTGTTCCTTCATCAATGAAATCGCCCACTGAAGGAACACAAACAGTGAAAAGTAACGGTGTCCTCTTTTTTGACGAAGACGAGCAAGAACCTAGTGCTTCTGGTAGTCTAAGTGATATGGGTGAAGATAGTTTTGATGAATCTGAAATAGCTAGTAGAAAGAGATTACGTCAGCATTCCAAATATGATGAGGCTCTTGATGAAGACAACGCCGATGAGTTAAACTTCTTTCCAAAGGCTGAGCCACACAAAAAACCTTATGAGGATGAGTTAAATTTCTTTCCAAAACCCGAGTCACGAAAAAAACCCCGTAAGGAGAAACTTGATAGTGCAAAAGAAGGCCTACAAAGCACAATGGTAATAGCAGGGCCAAAGTTGCAGGAAGCTTTTCAGCCAGGTTCTACTCCTGTTCAGCCTGGAAAAAGACGCTTCCTGTGCTACAACATGCTTGGAAGCATAACCTCAATTGATCATGATGGATACTCCCATATAGAGGTAATTCATATTATTGTATAAACCATGGGTATGTATGGAACAAATGAAATAAGCTGTTTAATTTGTTCAGTTGAGGCTCAACTACGAACAAGACAACTGGATTATAAGATAACATATTAATCAATGATGACATCTGTATGTCGTGTTCTATTTGTATTGGTAATTTTTTTCACTATTAAAACAGTGGTGGTAGATACAGAAATTTTGCATACTGCTTGTTAGTTCAACCATACATTTTTAACTCATGTATTGTTACTATAACTCACATGCAGATAGACTTTCATGACACTGGCAGTGGACCACGAGTTCCTGCCATGACTGATTATTTTGGTTTCACAATGGCTTCCCTCAATGAAAATGGAAGTGTGTTTGCAAATCCACGCAAGGGAGAGAAGAATATGAGTACTCTGATGTATCGCCCATTCAGTAGTTGGGCAAACAATAGCGAGGTTAGTTGGGCAAACAATATTGGCCATTTACTTATCCAGTCATTCACTGTGCATTTATATGTTTCAGGATAACGTCAACAATCTCTCAATTGAAGATTATATATCTTTTTGGACACAAGAGTACACTCTAATGTTACAATAATTTATGTTCCTGCACACTTGTTCGAATTAAAAACATTTTCTTGGAGAATGATTTCCCAGTCACACTTTTGCTTACATTTTTGCTTTTGTAGACTATAACAATTTCTATTTCTAGATTGGTTTTGATTTAACTATGTACATAGATACACGTGGTTGAAGAATCCACGTTTCTTTTATGTGTCCCCTTGTGGCTGACTTGTGAATTTACATATTTCAGTGGTCCATGCGATTTGAAGAAGAGGAAGTGAGGGCTGTAGCACTCGGTAATTCTTGGGTTGCTGCTGTTACAAGTCTTAATTTTCTTCGCATTTTCACAGAGGGTGGCTTGCAGGTTTGCTATATGTTTAACTTGATGATTATATGCATTATTATATATGTTTGCTTTGTTTACATTTCTCTTGTCTTCAAATCCTTCTCAAAACCATAATGAGTTAGAAATCCTAATTTGAGTCAGATTTCTATATATGAAAAGTACTACGTGTACGTGCTTCAAGGCAGATTTTTTTGAGAAACTCCTTTTTAATCTTAAGGGAAGTTAGTAATTATCATGGTCATTTGGATTGAGAATAGATGTGGTGCCTATAAATAGAAACAATTCTAGGCTTTTGAATGTGTCTAGAGTTGTGCGTGCACCAATAGCACAATGTGAGAAGTATCTATTCCTTAGAGAGCGTATCTATTCCTTAGAGAGCTGGGTAAAGAGAGGTAGATCATAGAGAAGTTTTGTGTCAAATTAAGGTATCGTACTCAAGAATGTTAATTGAGGGATTTGCTACATTCTTATGTTACATTCATATTATTGGGTTTGTTATCTTTATCCTCCCTTAAGGGATTTTCACATTAAATTGTTATGTATATTACTTTCTTATTGTGTTTCATTAACAATGATTGTTTGTGAAAGTCACCCTACAATTTATGCTTGCAAGATGAGCTCAATAAAATTGACTACTTTGCACTGTGAAATTGCATATACTCAGGCTTGTAACTGAAATCATTACATTTCTACATGTAAGTCAATCCTGGCAACCATTTATAAGTTGATATAAATTTTTCCCCCAGACGGGTAAGGTGTTTTCCAACATGTTAAGAAATTTGCTTTCAAAATAAATTGTAAGTGTTTCATATAGCTAAAGTGACTCAATTTACTGGGTTCAAAAACCACAGGTCATCTGGTCTTGACTAAAAGCTAGAATAACAGCAGTCAAAGGGACTTTTTTTTTTTTTTTTTTGAGGTTTCAATATGTTGCAAGTAATACATGAAACCTTGTCAACCAAAAAAAAATGAAAATGAAGAAAAAATATTTGTAGAGAGGGGACAAACAAAAACAGAAGTATAGAGAGAATTTATTATCTTCTTGGGTAGAGCAATGTCAGGTTTTCGTATTTTCTATTTTCTAAATATAATGGCCAAGATGAGTTAAGTATGTAAGATATGATCATTGATTCTCTTATGGAAGTTAACATTGGGTTGATAAAACAAACATTGCAGAAACATGTGCTTTCTCTTGATGGGCCAGTGGTGACTGTATCAGGCTCTGGTGATGAACTTGCTGTTGTCACTCATTCTTCTTCACCCCTTGCTTCAAGTGAGCAGGTATTGACGGAATGTTTTAAATCTATTCGGTGAATTTTGTGATGGTCAATTTCTGAAATTGCTGATTAGTTCGTTATAAGCGACTCAGCTTACCTAATCCATTTTCTGAAAACAGTGCAATAAGGCACTACACATGATTTTTTCATTATTAAACTAACTTTCTCCTTCAGTGTGTAGTAATAGGCCTCTGCCATTGATTAAAGGAGTAACAGATGATTAAAATAGATGGCAAAAATGATATAGATATAAGTACTCCGAGAGGATATTTTTTGATGTAGTCATTGCTTGGGTGAGGACAACGAGATATGTTAATAGTGGTTAAGGATTGACAATCTTTTTGGAATTGCAGATGCTGGAGTTTAGAGTATTTAACATTTGTAGCGGGACTCTGCCTAAACGAGGGAAGCTTCCAATAACTCCTGGTTCATCTTTAACGTGGTTTGGTTTCAGTGAAGAAGGCCAACTAAGCTCTTTCGATTCTAAGGTTTGCTTATACCAATAGATTCATGTGCCGAGAAAATAATTACTTCAACTTTCATCAAACTTGATTGAAAACCTGATTGCAGGGTGTTTTGAGAGTATTTTCAAACCAGTACGGTGGAAGTTGGCTTCCACTCTTCAGGTATTTAAATCTCTGGGCCTCAGAAAAATTCCTCTTTCCTGTCTTCATATATCAAAAGTTAATTTTCCGACAATTTTTTATTGTAGTGCTAGTAAATTGAAAAAACCAGAGGAGAACTATTGGGTTGCTGGCCTTAATATGAGCAAGTTGTTTTGCATTGTGTGCAAGTCTCCTGATTCCTTCCCGCAGGTCGGATTCAGTTTTATGGTTATTCTGTTTTTCTATTAACTATCCAGTTCATGGACAATTTATCTAACATGATTTTTATCTTCATTTTAGGTCATCCCCAAACCAGTTTTGACTCTACTAGATCTTTCATGTCCTCTTGCATCATCTGATTTGGGAGCAGACAACCTGGAGAATGAGTTTATCTGTAACAATGTCCAGCTCTGCCAGGTATGTTACGTTTTACATACATTGTGGTAATTATATCTGATGGTAAACATCAGATTGTACAGGATGTTGTAAAATGTCATAATTCCTGCATTTTGAGGAAAATTGATTGTCTAGCTATTGGCACTCATTTATGGATTTAAATACAAAATTTTCTAGGATGCTGATTCGTTACCATATTACCATATTATTATTATTATTATTATTATTACAAATCACTGAACTTTGGAAGTTGGTACAGATTCAGAGTAGGATTGATGAGATGCTAGCATCAGGTCAGGACACCAGTTCTCTTGATGACGAGGCATTCAGTGTGGAAGCAGTTCAAGATAGATGCATTTTAAGGTTGATAGCATCCTGTTGCAATGGTAAGTTTGCTCTATTTATGAAGAGTAGTTAACATGCGACTGCATTATTGTGAAGTTGTCATTTTTCATCATTCTATTACCCTTTAAAATGTGTCAGAAATGTGAGATAAACTTCATGTGGTTGTGATGCCTTCACAGGAGACAAACTTGTGAGAGCTACTGAGCTCGTTAAACTTCTTTCACTTGAAAAATCTGTAAGGGGTGCAATAAAACTTGTTACTGCCTTGAAGCTTCCAAATTTGGCAGAGAGGTTTAACTTAATACTAGAGGTATTTTTTTAACATACCCCAAAGCAGTTTATTGCAATCCATTAGATTGAAAGCTTTTCTTCTCATTTTGATCAAAATGTTCCTTCATTCTCTCCTTTTACAGGAAAGACTGCAGAAAGAAAGTATGGAGACTCCAGTCCTTCCCCGTGCAGCCTTGAACTGTGATACTTCATTTAAAGCTGATGTGTCTGGCAAAACATCCATTCTACCTGAAAGCAGTGTTCCTGTAGAACCTGCAATTCCAGCTTCATCCGAAAAATTTCCAACAAACCCCTTTACAAAGAAAACACTACAAGAGCCTGTTAAAGCTGGCAAGGCAAAAACTGATGAGAAGCAAACCACGAAAATAGAAAGTAAGGGTACAGTAAACAATTTATCAGAGTCGAAAAATTCTGTGGACATCAAGAATGCCGGACAGACTAGTAAGGTAGGAGAGGGTCATCGTCCATCTAATCCATTTGCAAAGTCTTCAAACAACCAAGAGAAATCATCCTTGTTAGATTCTCTAAAAAAGATGAAGAATGACAGAACACCAAAAAAGTAAGCCAATACAGTAACATCTGCAAAGAGCAACTTAACTTAAGGCTGATTTCCTCGGTAGTTATGTTCTTCAAGTTGTCTTGTACTAATTAGCTGGGGATATAGATGTGTTTCTTATATGGTATATAAAATTTGCAGTTCAGAGTACTGTGTTCAAATACATTCTATGTAAACCAAATTTATACCGTATGTTCTTATATTTTTAGTATAATCTTTTATTAATTTGGCATTTATTCTGTTGTTGCAAACTTTGGTAATTTGCTTAAGATGACATTGTTAGGGATGTCCAGTTGTCCACTGGATTGCCATGCGGGCTTAAATTCAAAGGAAAGGAAGTTTATCATCATTTAAGCTACATATAATAAGCTGTGCTCAATGCTAAAGCACCCAAAAAAAAATTCAATTTTTTTCTTCAAAAATCTGATTAATTGTTATGAGGTGCTCTTTTGATTTTTGAGCTCGATTAATCCTCACATCTATTATATATCTTATACTGCAACAAGCATGTGAACCATTTTATTCAACACTTGAAATTACATAACTGCCCCTCCAAAGTCAAATGTTATAAAAATGTAAGAAAATTTTGATCTTGATGGGAATCGAACCTAAGACACTTCAATACTAATTACTAAGAATCTCAAGTCACCAATTTAACCATTGAGCTACTTGGGCTTTTTTGTTGTGGTATAGAACCCATTAGTGTGGTAATATCTTTCACAAATATTATTTTACACTTTAGTTTTTATTCAAGATTCTTTCATGATAATTTCATTTGTCTAATTATTGATAAAAGTGGTTATTGATATAAAGTATATCCAATAGACTCGTATCTCTTTAATTAAATTTAATTATGTTTCTTCCTTTGTATTCACAATTTTAAGACAAAGTACAAATGCATTTTTAGTCACATAATATCACTTTTTAGTCCGAGCATCCAATAATATAAAATAATACAAAATAGTAATCATTTTGTCTCAACTATATTCATACATATCAGATAATATAAGTAATAATATAAGCACCTCTATAGTTGTTACCCTGAATAGAGATACGTAATCCGGATTCAGGTCGGATTTTTCGATAACCGATAGGGCCGGGCTTTTTTAAATCGAGACAAATTTTCTCTAAAATATTTATACATGTAGATAGGGTCGGGTTAGGAGGGGCCAAATCGGATTTTTACAAATTATTTTAGATATTGATAACTTTAACTTTAACTTTACCTTTTTTTTATTTTTTCGGATTTAATTAAAAAAATTAAGCTTTTATCTGATATTTAATTGAAAATTCTAGCTTTTTGGATTGGACTTTTATCCTGATCAAGACTACGTCCAAATCGAGATATTATTTGGGTTTATTCGGCTCGAACCGGATCTGGGTTTTGTGAAAAATATGCGATTCGTTTAAGCCTGCGGGCTGGATCCAATTGAGTTGGACTTTTTTTTAATCAGATTTTTTCCGATTTTTTTAACCAGTTCGAACAGTTTTTTTCGAATACGAATTTGTGTGCATCTCAATCCCGCCACCTCATGCATTAAGGACATGTATACTACTCCGGCCGCTTATAGAGAATTATGGAGCCCGGAGAGTATTGGTACTTTCGAAATGGAGCATTTATTTGACACCTTTAACTAATTCCTATCTGATTATTAATTAGCTTATAAAACTAATCATCAAATACATTCAACTAAGAACAAAATCTTCTTCAGACTAATACCAAACCGATCTTCCTTGCAAATCTTCTCAACCATGTCACATAGTGTCACCAACAAGTTCAAACCGGTGGCAGGATCACCACAACAAACTGAAAAATACTTATCATCACAAAATTAAACTGACGTGAACTAGAAAATATCGTCACAAAATAACATCAAGTTCTGTCGGTTAGAGCGATCCCGTGCCTTGCACGGGGGGTTCGTGAGACAATTTATTCATCATAAAATTACTAAATTACCCCTATATAATAGCACAACAAAAAAATTGTTTCTGATGGAAATTAAACCCTTGACCTCTAAATTAGAGGTAACATACCTTACCACTATTTTAGACATCTATTTTAATTGTATTTTGAAACTTTTTATTAATATGCACAAATACTCAATATGTTATACTCTATTTTAGTACAAAAAAAATTGTTTCTGATGGGAATTGAACCCTTAATCTCTAAATTAAAAGTAACATTCCTTACCACTATGATAGACATCTATTTAGATTATATTATGAAGTTTTTTATTAATCTGCGCAAACACTCAATATGTTATACTCTATTTTGGTCTCTTTTTGTAATCTACTTGGTAAGGTAGATAATTTATTTTCGCAAGTGCCTTAAATAAATATTTCTAACCATATTTGAGAAAACCCACTTAACGACTACCCCATGAACTACAAACAGGTAAATGGAGTGCTAACGTTCCCCCTGCAATGAAAATGATAAAAGGCGCCCAATTCTCTTTCAAAGTGACACTAAAACCATCTTCTCATTCAAATACAATTGGAAAAATTATAATCGCCGAAATCTTGCAGTACACAAGGTCACGACTACCCCCATGAACTACAAACAAGTAAATGGAGTGCCAACGTTCCCCAGGCAATGGAAATGATAAAAGATGCCCGATATTCTTTCAAAGTGACACTAAAACCATCTTCTCATTCAAATACGATTGGCAAAATTATAACCGACGAAATCTTGCAGTACAGAAGGATCGTGCGTGCTAACAAAACATGTTAATTAGTCAAAATATTTGCGCCTACTCAGGTCATAATAACAACCTTATAGACTGGGATTTTGTAAAACATGTACCATCAAACCTTCAACATATTTCCTACTGATATACCGTTACATGCTTATGTCTTTTCTTCTACATGCATTCCACCAAACGATGAGACCAACATAACCGAAAATAACTAGAGCATGCCCGTGCCTCGCACGGGCTATAAAGCTAGTATATTTTTAAAAACCAACATAGTAAGTTTAATAAATTAATTATCTTTATAATTTTTAAATATATTGAACTAGTGCTTCAACTAATTATTATTTTAGTTAATCTTTTATTACTTGATTAATTGCTATAAAGTCATTTTGTAGATTAATCAAGATTATATGATGTAACTATACAAGTAATATAAAAATAAAGTTACGTTGAAAAAAAATAGCAAAGATATATAATTCAAAAGAATTGCTAAAGATATATATATGATGTTACTATACAAGTAATATAAAAATAAACTGACATTCAAATTTGTGTAGAAGAAATACGTGTGTGAATATTTTAAATTTAGAAATAATTAATTCCAAAAAAAATTGTGATAGATAACAATTACTACATATCTAATAGTAAAATGTGGGAAATTTCATTTCTTAAAAAATTGCTAAATTAAACTCAAAAGTTAATCAGAAAAACATAAAAAACGCATGTATTATTTAATCACATTAAAAGTGTGGAGTGAATTAACAATTATGAAAGATATAAATTTGTGTACTGTATAATTGTATTTGCGCTATATATTCCCAATCCTGAGATATGAAGTAATCAAAACGCCCAAAACACAAACCCTAGATTTCTCTTTCTCGCCCAATTTGCTTCAACCAATGGCTGATAGTTCATTTCTCCATCTCCAAGATGACGAAGACGACGTCGTTGTAGACATTACCATCGGAAACCGCGTCGTCGACGACGTGGTTATCGGCGATGCAATTGAAACACTCGATTCTACGCCATTTTGGTCTCAAAATGTTGATGAATTTGATATATTTACATCGGATCTCGAGTTTACGATCCATGAATTGCGTTCATCGACTGTATCTAATCAGAATGATGGGCGATCGAGATCTCGGATCTTTAGTGATGGTTCCGACCCGGATCCGGATGGGAGTTTTGATTTGTTTGATAGGGAGAATCAGGTGAATTTCGTTATGGGTTTGTTTGATGAACGGGTTGAGGAGTCGGGTTTGGATCCGGGTTTGGATTCGGGTTTTGGGGTTATTGGTGGGATTGATGAAACGGGTATGGATAATTTGGAGCTGGATTTTGGGTTGGGGTTTTCGATTGATTCTCGTAATGTTGATGTCGATGATGATGATGATTATTCTGGGTTTATTTGTGCTGATTGTGGTGATGAGTTTTTTGAGTCTGTTAGAGGGTCTGGGAGTACGTCTGATTCGGGTGAGTCGTCGGATTTGGTTGAGGGTGGTTTTTTTATGGAGGGGTTGAGGGATGTCGAAATTGAGGTGGATTCGGGTGAGGGGAGAAATGGGGTGGATGGTGATTTTGCGTTTGGGGAGGGGGATGATGATGATGGGGATGGTCTTCGGATTTGTTTGGATTCGTTACAATTGGAAGATGTTGTTGATTTGAATAATGAGGGGAATGGGAATGGGGATTTTGAGTGGGAGGAAGTTGATGGTAGAGTAGACGAACGAGAGGTTTTGAGCATGTTTTTTGAAGCTGAGGGGGATGATGATTCTTCTGTTCTAAGTTTAAGAGAATCGGGGTTGGGAGAATCGGGAGTGGTAGGGGAGGGAGAGAGACATCAAACAAGGGTGAATTTGGAGTGGGAAGTTTTGTTGAATGTGAATAATTTTGGGGGGAATATTCACGGGTTTGGACCTGATGAAGCGGATGGTTATGTTGATCATGATGAGTACATGACGGCAGAGTATGAGACTTTGTTTGCGCAGTTTGGTGAGAATGAAAATGCAGTAGTGGGAAGGCCACCAGCTTCTAAGAATGTTGTTGAGAATCTTGATTTGGTACTTATAACGGAAGAAGATGTTAAGAATGATAATGCACTTTGTGCTGTTTGTAAGGATGCGATGGATGTTGGGGAAATGGCAAAGCAGCTCCCTTGTTCCCATCGGTACCATGGAGACTGCATTGTGCCTTGGTTGGGAATCCGGAATACCTGCCCTGTTTGTCGCTATGAGTTGCCAACAGATGATCCTGATTATGAACGGAGGAAGAGGAGCCTTAGAGATGTGCAGGTGCAATGACTTCATTTTCCAACCGATTGTAAGAAAATCGTGGGGTCTTGATATCACATTTGAAGTTGAACCAGATGCCTAGACTATATATTAGGAAAGAGTGAGTATATTTGTCTCGTTGAGATTTGGTTTGGTGACATTCTAAATGATTTTGTATGCAATATGATGCAATGGTATAGATGAATGCTTTCTAGCTAGCTTATTTTTGATTTCTGTGTATAAATAAATCTAAAAATTGAAGAAGTTGATCATTGCTTATCTGCTTTTAAAGTATGTTTATGTTTGATTTATCAAGTGAAACCACTCACTTATTTCGTTCTAATATATCAAGTGGATCACCGACAAAATAGACCAAAAATTTGTCGGTGATTCACTTGATACATTGGGATGAAACAAGTGAGTTGATTGATAATTAACCCACTGGAGTTATAGTAGGTAGTATGCAACAATTGCTGAAGCCCTGATGTAAAAGCCATATTAAGAAAAACAATGTCTTGGTACTTGGTAGCTTCAAAACAGAGTCCTCCCCAGAGTGGCACCTTGAACATACCGGTGACTTTTTAATGATGGTGTTAGTAGTCGTCAACTTGTGCTTTGGCTTGGGATATAGACATAGTTGTTCGCTGGTAGATGGTTAACATGATTACAAGTTCGGAACAATCTTGGCATCACAATTGGCATCACAAGTTATTGGAGCAATGTTTAAAAGGACAAAAAAAAAAGGTCAGGAATTTGTACACGGTAAATTATAATTTATACAATAATCTATACAAGAGCAAAAACTAGATCTGAAATGTTTAATTTGTTGTTCCTCACCAATGACAAATTCATCTCTTGACACCAGTTTGGCTGAATTAAGACAGACAATCTTCAGAAATGCGCATATTCTTGCAAACCGTCAATATTAGTATGTTAGCTTTTCATTGTTTATTAAAGGGATAATGAAATTGTTAGTTTCTCACTTTGACCCCTCCTAAATATCTACTTTCTCATCTTGTTTTCACTTACTTGAGCTTGTGTTTTCATTTATCCGAACATCTAGACTTGTCCACATTTCTTGGATTTCTTGGAAAATTTTATCACCAGCTACGAAGTTGTGAGTTTTCCCTTCAACTTCAATCCAGCTAGAGCCCGCGTCTTTCTTTCGAAGCCCCAATTCTTTCATCCTTAGCCTAACTCTTCTCACATCGTCCCACTTTCCAGATCCAGCAAACAAGTTTGAGAGTAAAATATAATTCTCTGCTTTGTTTGGCTCCATTTCTAACAACTTGTCAGCAAATTGCTTTCCTAAATCCAATTCACCTCTTAATCTACAAGAACTGAGCAATGAGTTCCAAATTGCAGCATCTGGTTCCACATGCATATCGTTTATCAGCTTTATAGCATCAGTAAATCGAGCAGCTCGACCCAGCATGTCAATGACGCACGCATAATGCTCCAGTTTTGGCTCCACTCCATGCAAAACATGCATCTCATTTAAACACTCAATGCCTTGTTCAATCAACCCCATATGGTCACATGCCATCAAAACACCAATAAAAGTGAACGCGTCTGGCTTGAAGCCTAACACTTGCATTTCACGGAAAAGATCTAGCGCCTCTTTACCACATCCATGAATTCCATATCCGGCTATTAAACACGTCCACGATGCAACATCTCTCTTCTTTAAATGTTCAAAAACCCTACGTGATTCTTTTATTGAGCCACTATGTGCATACATATCTATTATAGAACTACCAACATACAAATTGTCAATCAGGCAAGCCTTCAGAGCAAAACAGTGAGTTTCTTTGCCAAGCCTCAAAGCTGATAGCTGTGAACAAGCCCCTAGAACAGTAGTTATTGCAATTTCATGAGGTTGGATTCCCTCATACACCAACTCGCGAAATAGATTTATTGCTTCATTAGGCAGTCCATTCTGTGAGTAACCACTAATCATCGCATTCCAGGATACTAAACTTCTATCTTCCATCCCTTCAAACAAAAACTTTGCACATAATGGTCTTCCACAACGACTGTACAGCGAAATTAATGATACACAGATATGTGAGTCGGCTGCTAAACCATTTTTAAGAAGAAATCCATGGACTTCTTTGCCATACCGAAGAGATTTAAGCTCAGTACACGCCAGAAGTAAGCTAGAAATGCTAAACCAGTCAGGATCCAACTTAGATAAACTCATTTGAAGGTACAGATCAATAGCTTTTGAGGGATGTCCATTTTGTGCATAACCACCAAGAAGAGCATTCCAAGAACTCACGGTTTTGTTCTCAATGCAATTAAAGACATTGCGAGCAAATCTTAATGATCCACACTTTGCATATGCTGTAATAAACGCGTTGGATACCAGCTCATTATATTGAAACCCATGTCTAAGTGAATAGGCATTTAGTACCCTTACACTCAATAGCTCAGACCTTTGTAAACAAACTGGCAACAGATTCAATATGGTAACCTCATTAGCACCTAAGGAACTTTTTGCTTGCATTTGCTGCAAACTGTTAAACGTTTGACGAACATCCCCATCTCGAGAATAAGCTGCAATTAGGGAATTCCAAGAAACTATGTTTCTGCTATCATTCTTGTCAAAGAGTGCTTGAGCTTCAATCACACACCCACATTTTGCATACATATCCACTAAAGCATTATTTACCTTTACCTCCTTGCTCAACTCCATCTTCACCGCTATAGAATGAATCATCCTCCCCATCTCAATATTTCCTTCTGCAGCACAAACTGGCAATACACTCACCAATGTAGCAACATCAGGTACCATACCTTCTTGACTAGACAACATTCTTCTAAACAAATCTAAACTACTTCTATACAACCCATTCTTTGAAAATACAGATATCGTCGAATTCCAAGAAACCAAATTCTTTTTAGCATTATTTTCAAATGCACTGGCAGCATCCGCAACCAACCCAAATTTACCATAATTAGAAATCAACGCATTACAAACAAAAACATCACGAGCCAAACCCATCTTCAATCCTAAACCATGTACACCCTGCATCAACCCTAAGTCCATAATCTCCCCGCAAGCCTTAATCACACAAGGTAAAGTAAAATTATCAGGCTTACATTCACACACAATCAACATCTCGCAAAAAACTAAAATTGCATCAAACCAAAGCCCATTTCTAACAAAGCCACTAACAAGTGCATTCCACAAACACAAATCCTTAACACTTAACTGATCAAAAACAAAACGAGAATCTAAAGGAAACCCGCAATTTGCATACATTGTAATAACACTTGTATTAAGAAAAAAATCATCTTTAAACAGGGTGGAACCACAGACCAACTCATGCACTTTTCTGCCAATTTCAATCTCTTTCTTATTGCCACTAGCTTGTAACAATATCCCCATTGCAGCAACCATGTCAGTCGAACTGCGCTCGACATTCTTGGCTTCGTGTTGTAGTAGTTTCAAGGCCTTGTTGAGGTCATTGGATTGACATAAACTCTTTATTTGCTGAGGTAAAGAGAAATGAGATTTTTGAGGACTTAAATGAAGTGAAGTACCTTTGCAGTTTTTTGGTTTTTCGACTTTGAGGCCGCGGAGACGGTGGTGGTGGAGTAATGGAAGTGGTGGCGCCACAGCAGACATGGTGGTGAAGTTCTGGGGACTGAATTAACAGAAAAAACTGAACCTGCGCGGGCATGTCCAACATTTGGAGATATCAACATATGTGTTAGTGGCTGTAACTGGCTGTTCCAAAAAAAAATTCTGATATTTTAAATAAAAATCCTTGGACTTGCACTTAATTACAACTCATGCACTTGTCTAGCAAATCCACTTTCTTTAGGGATATTTTGGTCTTCAATTTAACAGGGGTGCTGTTTTTCCTCCTAATTATAGCAAGACGAGGGCCATAATGAAAACAATATGAATGCCTATTTTCAATTTTTTGACCATTTTATCAACAGAATACGTATTTTCTGTCTGCTTATCTGAAACTTTTAAAACTTTTTTGAAATTTTTTATTAAAAAAAAAATATTTCGGGATTCTTGAAAGTGCCCATCTCATTTGCATTGGTGATAGATAGGGAAAAAGTTATACCTAAAATCATGATAAACATTCTCAAGACGAGGATTCCAAAGATAATATTTTTTGTAACTTTTTATTTCTTAACGTGATACGCATTTGCCATCGGGAAGATGGTTATTTATACAGAGTTATGAAGTCAGAAGAAAGTTAAAACAAAACTGAAGTTAATCCAGAAATGCTTAAATGGTTTTTGTTAATGTTGATACAAAACTAAAGTGAACTTGAGCCATATAATATTCCCATTACAACATATGAAGACTACATACAAGAACCACACAGAGTTGAGTACTTGAGAGAATTTTAACTCTTTTGTTTGATTTGCCTCAAATTCCGGTACCAGATTATCTATTCCAACTGGTTGCTGCAATCTCCAGATATAAGCAAGCTGATAAACTTAACAGACAAATCTACCAACTTCTAATGTTCAAGCTGATCAGACTCATTCTTCTTAATCAAATGTTCTAGTCAAGACTGATCAACCTTTATTGGTCTAACCATGGCACTCAGTCATGTCAAACTCAATGTCTGTATCACATTATGGTTTTGACACTGAAAGAGTGAAAGCTAATCAAGTGAACAAAAGAAATTTGCTGTTATAGATAAAGTTATGAAAAAGAATGAACAAGAGTTGTAGCTTAACAAGTTATGAATTTAGGTCAGTAACCTAAGGCCAGAATAGATAATTCCCAACAGTTCCATCTAAAAGTAAAAGGTCAATTGACGATATCCATAGCATCAAAAGTTCACTAATTAGTTGACATTTTGTTGGTGGTTTCCCTTGACATCTGTCCATTCCTTGAAAAAAGAATCATCAAAACTGATACAAGATTACTACATAGTAAAAGGAACACAGAACCTGTGTATAAAAGATGACATTAAATACTTTGCAATTATACAGCTTGTACGAGCCCAGAATATCATTTTGATAGCTCTTTTGTAGTAGGGAAAAATTCTGTAGTTGATACAAATTTTTCTAACTAAAACTATGCTTCTCATCTAGGTATCGAGGCCACGTAGCATTATTTAGTTTACTATTTATACTCCTAATATTCCCTCACCAAAGTAACCACTATGGACATACTTTTGGATTGCAAATCTGACATAAGTGTGTAACACAATGGTAAATTTTCATCAACTAGTATAAAAGACACTGGTAGAATCCAGGGAGTGAAAGTATTCTGCAGAAATAGTTTCTCTTGTTAAAAAATGTGTGTTCATTCACCAAATAGTCGAGAGAACACAGAAAATCAAACTAGGCGGTAACAGCAGAACAATGAACACAGTCAATGAGGTTGAGAACCATTAAAGTTGAACTGGATACAAACCAATCCAAGTTGTGATCATCATTAAGCTGACACAAAGCATGAAAACAGGCATTAGCATCAAGTACACATGTACGAATTACGCAACTCAGATCCAAATTAAGCTAAACAAAATAACTAGGAAATCTGGTGGTTCTATATATAGCAATGTTTTAACTCAAGTAACATAATTACTGATCTAAACTTACAAATATAAAAAGATAGAAACATGGGAAATACGTAAGTACAAGTTCTTCCTTGTCACTTTAGGAGTGTAAATATCTGGATGCCTATTTTAATCTCACCCAGGTTACTGTCTGTGCTGCAGGAGTTTGTCTCTTGCCACATGCAACTGCTTAATAGCAACACTGATGTCAATGCGATTTCTTGGCGTCTCTTCTGAACATAATATCCCCACTTCAAATATGGATGCCAGGCATACCTCTAGTACAGCAGCCCTCTTGTATGATTGATTTTTACTCATGCCATGTTCCTCTTGATCCAGTACAATCCGAGGATCAACAATGTCCATCACTCTTTGCGGGAGTGCCTTCCTCACAAAGTCATGAAGATTATCGTCATTGTCCATAAATATGCTGCTTTCTGTAGGCCGCTTCCCCGAAAACATTTCTAGTAGAAGAATTCCATAGCTATACACATCTCCCTTTGTAGATATCTCCCCACACATTCCGTACTCTGCACAACTACTGGGTTAAAAAAAATGGCCAAAAAGAACATTTTAAGATATATGATAGTTCTTTTAAGTCTGAAAATTTCCGGTAATTAAGATTTTCAAGAAAAATATAGTGATCATTCAACTCAATATATAAAGCCGTAGTCAACAATAAAAGAAACAATATGAAAAGTCACCTGGTGGAACATATCCAACTGTTCCACGTACACTAGTTGAACTCATTTATGCTTGATTGATGTCACCAGTAGTACCAGAAAGGCAGAACCTCGCCAAACCAAAATCACCAATACGAGCCACAAAATCCTCATTAAGAAGAATATTACTTGGCTTTAGGTCACAATGGATGATATTTGCATGGATGTGATGATGTAGATAATCCACTCCCAGTGCAACATCTACGGAAATATTTAACCTTTGGAGTAGAGACAAGTTTCTTTCGTATCCTTGACAGGAAGGACTTGGATGCAACCAACTGTCTAGACTCCCATTAGTCATGAACTCAAAAATCAATTCTTTGAAGTCATTGCCCTTAAAATCAATGCTAGAGCATGCTGTAATGATCTTGATTAGATTCCGATGACGAATGTTCCTCAATGTTTCACACTCTGCCAAAAAGGTCTTGTTGGCTCCCCGTATTTCAACCTTTAGTACCTTCACAGCAACTACATATTCCTCTGATTTGAGAATACCTTTGTAAACGGAACCATATCTTCCTTCACCAATCAAATTGTCCGGAGAATACTCATTTGTAGCTAGTAGAAGGTCTTGGTATGAAAGTTTGGGATACTGGTCATCCTTCAAAACTGGGATGGGGTCATTCAACTTCTTGGAGTTTTGACGTCGATAAGAAATCAAGGCAAAACATGCCAACAAGATACCGAGGGGTACAAGAACTAGGATTAGTATTATTTTCAGGGCAAATGCTTTTTTCTTACGCCTCAAGACTTTTTTAGGACAAGTTTTTTGACACTTCACCTCCAAGCTAATTGTGAGACAGGTTCAGGAATTTCATTTGAAACCCATCAAAAAAATTTGAAAAAGGTTTTCTACCATATATAGGCCCTCCAACATTAAAGATTCACCGAGAGTGGCAGGTATATCTCCTGTTAGTTTGTTATGCGAAAGACCTAGTGCAGACAAATGTTTCAAGCTTCCGATGTTTGATGGAAGTGGCCCATCAAATAGATTCCATGACAGATCAAGAACAATACATCGAGAAGAAAACACAATTTCATCAGGTATTACACCGCAAGGTACAATCGCTCTAAAGTAGAAATGTTAAACAGTTGAGTAGGTATGCTTCCATTGAGCATATTATTATCTAAACGGAGTTGTACTAATTGAGTAATGTTGCCAAAGGAAGTTGGAATTACTCCTGATATGTTGTTGATACCGAAATCTAGTTTGCCTAAATTTGAAAGCTCTCCGATTGATTCTGGAATTGTCCCCGTTGATAAGTTTCCAAACAATGAAAGTACTCTCATGTTCTCAAATTTTCCAATTTCATGGGGTATGCTTCCGTATATGTGATTTCCGAACAGATACAGTCCCTCCATAGTTGTAGAGAGATTTACAATCGAACTGGGGAGCTCCCCTCTTAGGCCATTCTCGTTTAATCCCAATGTCTTTAGATGGGTACAATTAGCCAAAGAATTGAAGAAGTTCCAATCATTAGGCCGCATATTAACTCCAAGTGGATTTTGACCCAGACTTAGAAGTTGAAGATTAGGATGGCTACCCAGATTGTTTGGTATAGGTCCAGTAATACTGTTTTCCTGGATATCAAACTTAACAAGATTGGACGCATTAGCTATTAAGGGTGCAAGCTGGCCTGTAAGTTTGTTCCGTTTCCAGCTTAGAAAGGGTGGAGCTCAAATCTGATGGAAGCGTTCCTTGTAACAAATTATTAATTAGATTAACACTAATGAGGGATGAAATGTTGTAAAGTGAAGGGGAAACCGTGCCCCTTAAACTGTTTGTTCCCAAATCAAGAAACTGTAATTTAGTGAGATGCGCAACTTCCAAAGGGATGCCCCCTACTAGATTGTTTGCTCCTAAATAAAGATAACGAAGAGATGAAGTGTTTTCTATTGCTGGCGGAATTGACCCAGTGAGATGATTCATCCCAAGATCAAGCGCATGAAGCTTAGACCAAGAAGCAAACTCAGTGGGTAATTTTCTGTTTAGATTGTTGTCATACATACTAATATCTCTTATCTCTGCACAATGGCTCAAATTGAATGGAAATCCACCTTGAAAATGATTCAAATTTAGATGGAGATATTGTAGGCGCAACAATCGACCAATGTCATTTGGGATGGAGCCATGAAAGTTGTTTTGATCGAGGTGAATTCCCCTGAGAAAGGAGAGATTTCCAATATGAGGAGACAATGTTCCCACCATGTGTTGTGAACTGAGGTTGAGTGCTGTCACCCTCTGGCGTCTACTACTGCATGTAACGCCATTCCACTAACAAAAGCGGATGGAATTGTTCCAGGAGTCTAGTGCACCCAACGGGTCATCTTTTACCAAAGCCTTAAAAGAAAGCAAAGCTTAGCTTGGTGATCAGTGTCATTGCTAATGAAAGCAGAATAAAGAGAATTATGAATCGGACATTCACGTCAAACGTTACATTCACAATCCTGATTTCAAACTATTAGAACAGGTACAATCCTTATCAAACGTTACATTCACAATCCTGATTTCATTTAACATGTTTTTGAGTTTTGATAAAAGGATCCTAAAGTTAACTATAGGATAAAGTTAACTTATCAAAACTGCGTAATTTTGATCATGTACACTCAAACGTGTACTTTTATGGAGGACTAAAAAACTATACATAGGGTTCTAATCTAAGCTGTTGACAAACGTGACAATATCCTGCGAAAATAAATTTCAATTCATGTGGACAATGTCCTGCAAAAATAAGACGATCTATATCTTCCAATTTTTTCCAAATTCCATGGGGAGACCATCATAATGTAATAGAAAAAAAATAGAATCAGCGAGACTTTGGATGATAGTGCCACCACGGGAATGGTTTGCAACCTTTAATAAACATGGATTTGACCTCTTCCCCATTAGATACTCTCAGGCCACAAGGAAGGTCAGTGAAATATGATATCGATAGTATTACAAGCCTGGCATGGTAATCAGGACACAAAAATGTAACATCTGGTGCAGGCTAACATTGTTATATTAATCGAATTATTCTTACAAATTGGAGAAAGTGTTACAGATGCAAGTGCAAGAACTAGCTTGTGGGTTGAGTGTTTTTATTTTAGGAAAATGATGAATGAAGGATGATGGAGGCCTGAGGAGAGCAATATTATTAGTTAGTGTGTTTTCTGCTTGTACCAACTTGGGAGAATATCTCTTCTATATATAATAATATATAATAGAAGAGCACTTTCTAAGTAAATCATTCTTATAACATTGAACTACATGACGTCTTTTGGTTTTGAGCGAAAAATCACATTACAGAAACCTCACATCATTCTTAATCATATATTAATTATTATTTAAACTTTTAAGTAAAAATCAAGGTGATTTATAATATTTATTAAATTTTATTTTTTAAATTCTTTTTTTAGAGTATGTTTGCAAAGAATATTTATAATATTTATTTTTTAATTATTAAAATATCATACAAAAAAACTATATACTACCAATCTTATAAAATTTTTATATAAGTTTCAAATAAATATTTCGGTTGTGTAACTTTAACTATAACTAGCATAAAAACCCGTGCAAGGCACGTGCCACTAGCTTAGATTGTGATTTTAAATTAAACTACGCATTATCAATGTCATAGAGCAACTAGGGGGTTTGTGAGATAATTTAATCAAGGTGAAATGACAATTATACCCTTTAAATCATAAAATGACATTATTAACTTTTTCTTAATTATTTCATGTTAATTCTCTACTATTATTAACATATTAATATATGTGCACATTAATTACTAAATTTCATTAAAGTATATTAATTGTTTTGTAATTAATACTTATTGTTTATATACTTGATATTTCAAATGATATATATTATTTAAAAATGTGATAAAATATAATTTAAAAATATTAATGATATTGGAATAAGTATATACATAACATGAATTTATGATATCGAATGGTTAGTTGTGACATGATTTCATGTTATCTTCATTGCGGTCAAAGCGATTTGCAAGAGTTATTCATTATTAACTAATTAAGAATACGTACGTAAAATCATAACGAGTTTTTTAAAAACAAATTTTGCAGTAAAGAAATATCAAATACTTACTTAATCAAAAATTAATAGCAACCTATTCACATCCAAATCATAGACATGTATCACACGAACTTTCAATTAAACGAATACAATAAAATAAAAAAAAGGAATATTAACTTTAGAATATTAAGACTAATCTGCAAAATGCACCCCTTTGGTTCGGCCCAAAATCACTTTAGTATACATACTTTTGGTAATTGCAAATTGCATCCCTACACATGTTTTGGCGCTGCACTATGCACCCCTTCATCGATTTTTACCGTTACCGTTAATTAATTCAGGGATAATTTAGTAAATTAACAATACTTAATTACATTTTGACACTTAAAGTATGACATATCGTACACATGAACCCTTAAAGAAAAATATCACACACATTTTTGCCCAAGAACTATAAAAATTATACAATTTAATCCTTTTATTTAAAGTCATACAATTATTTAAATTTTTTGACCCTTTATACGATATTTGTTGTGAAAATTTTAAGAACGAAAGTTGTAGAGAACGAAACGATTGTTTTGAAACAATAAGGCTCGTTGGAAACAGAATTATAACGAATTAATAATTAGATAAAATATAAGTGGAATGAATTTGCAAACTGAAAAAAATTATGATTATTTTTTTATTTGTTAGATCAGGATTCAATGATCGTCAGGATCTACACTCAACTTATCAGGATTATTGACGTCATCAGTATTGCATGGTCATTAGTATTTGCTCAAGCGTCAGTATCAGGATTATCATCAGGATTTATATCAGGACCGGGATCAGGATTGATCATCAGGACTGGAAGCTGATCAGGATTCCTACTTCGAGTTATATTTGGAGTCTAGTTAAATAATGAAGTTTATTTTGTCGGCTCCTTATTTATAGTAATGAAGCTATCAATTTAGGATAGGTTTCAATCTTTGTAATTGATTAGGACTTATCTTGTAATTGTTAGAGAAGTTGTGTTGTATATAAACCCAGTTTAGGTTTCGATTTATACAGAACACACACACGAGTATTTTTGTAACTTAGAAGCTCTCAAGAACATCAGAATTTCTTGAGAGAGTTTGTAACAGTTTTATATCAGATATAATAAAGCTGTTATTATTCTTACATATTTGTGATACATATTTTATTAAGTCGATAATCTTATACAATTGTATTCAACCCCCCTTCTATAATTGTTATTTACTGGGCAACAATTGGTATCAGAGCAAACTGATTTAAATTTGAATCAGATACGATCTAAGATGTCGACAAAGTATAAAAGCATGAAAATTCCCATCCCGAAGAAGTCTGAATATCCAACATGGAAGGTAAAGATGTTGATGTACCTGGAGGCTATGGATCCTGACTATTTGGACAGGATACGTGATGGACCATATATTCCTACGAGAATTATTGGACAAACAGATACGGTACCTGAACACTATGTGGTCAAGGCAAAGAGTGAATGGACTCCGGAAGAGAAAGCTGACGTTCTCAGAGATGCTAAGATAAAGAATATCCTTCACAACAGTCTTGATGCTGTCATGTCAAACAGGGTGATTGCATACAAGTCTGCAAAAGAAATTTGGGATACTTTGGAAACTCAATGCCAAGGATCTGCATCTGTCAAGAAAAACAGGAGGGCTCTACTTATTCAAGAGTATGAACAATTTGATGCTAGACCTGATGAGAGCCTTACTGACTTGTATGATAGATTCCTGACACTCCTGAACAACCTATCTCTAGTAGGCAAAGAGTATGTATCTGAAGATTCTAATACCAAGTTTCTGAGAGCCTTACCAGAAGAATGGGATACACAAACATCAATCATTAGGCATCAGTATGATCTAAACACTGTGTCTCTTGATGAAGTCTATGGGATGCTCAGAACCTATGATCTTGAGGTTCAACAAAGGAAGAATAAGAGAAGTAGCAAGGCAAAGTCTATTGCCTTGAATGTTGAAGCTAAATCAAAAGGAAAAGTTGTGGAGGTCTCTCGAAGGAAATCAAGAATAGTTGAGTCAGATCCTGATGACTCATCATCAGATACTGATGGCAATCCTGATGCTAATACTGATGATGATTCTTCTGACTCAGACATGGAAGAGATGGTTGCTATGATAGTCAGAGGCTTCAAGAAGATGAAGTTCAGGAAGGCTAGAAGACAAGGCAACTTCCAGAAAAAGACCTTCAATGCTGACAAAGACAAGTACAATAAAAAGGACAACAAAAGTGGCAAATTTGACAAGTCAAAGGTTAGATGCTACAAATGTAATGGAATGGGGCACTTTGCAACTGAGTTCAAGAAGGCTAAAGCACTCATTACTTCAAACAAGGATTGGATGTACTCTTCCTCAGAATCTGATACTGAGGTGGTCAACTATGCCCTAATGGCTAATACTGATGATACTGCTATTCCTGATGATAAGGTATTAAATACTATCTTTGATTTTGATACTGATAATACTTCTGAGTTAAGACGTTTTCTAAAGTCATTGCTCTTTAGAAGTCAAACTGCTGAGAATACTAGAATCTTATCTGAGATGTCTGAACTTAGAAAAAGGAATGAGCATTTAGAAACTGAATTTTCTCATATGCAAAAAGTACAGATAGAATGTGACAATGCTAAACACATGTATATAGAGATGAAACTTAAATGTACTGCTCTTGAAAAAGAACTTGAGAAAGCTAAAGAGAAAATCAGAACCTGGACAGATTCTGGAAGGAAATTTCATGAAATAAATACTTCTAAGAATTGGAAAGAGTGTCTAGGTTATATGTCAGATGAGGATAAGAAGATGAAAAAGAAAGTTGTTATAGATGAGACAGTAAGTCCAATGACCTATAGACATGTTATAGACAAAACCAAATCAAAGATTAAGCCTGTTAAATTTGTATTTGGTAATGATCCCAATTTTACTTTTGAAAAGGGATTACTTCTGAAAACTCAGTTCCTTATGTGAAGTCTAAACCTGTCAAGAAAACTGAAAAGAAAAATGTAGGTTTATTGTCTCAGAAACAACTTAGGGAAAAAGTTAGTAATATAACTGGTAAACAAAATCTACCAACTGTCAAGAGAAACAGGAATGGTAAAGTTGGGATTAATAAAGAGAATAACTATAGGTTTATCCCAAATGCACCTAGAAAATGTTGTTTTAACTGTGGAAACTCTAATCATCTTGCTATTGATTGCAGGAAGAGTAAAAAGAAAGTTACTGAAATTCTTAAGTCTGATGTTAGGAGTAGATCAGTATTTTATAAACCACAGAAGTCCTGTTTTCATTGTGGTAGTAAATGGCATTCTATTTATACTTGTGAAGAATATCATAGTTTGTACTATAACTTTTATGATCCTTTACCTAGGTTTAATAATAGTGCAAATTCTGGTAGTTTTAAGAATGTCAAAGTGAAACGTGCTTTTGTTAATACTGATACTGACAAAGCAAATCCTGATGGAGTTAATCCTGTCAGAACTGCTAAAATCAGAAAGACTTTTGCTGCTAAAATTAATAAAATGCATGGAAAAGGAACCCAACAAGTGTGGGTTCCTAAACATTCTAACTAGTGTTTTGACATTCTGATTGCAGGGTAAAAAGAAAAATGTGTTAGTCATGGATAGTGGATGTTCTGTGCACATGACTGGAAACAAAGCCCTGTTATCAGAATATGAGGAAAAAGCTGGCCCAACTATGTCTTATGGAGATGGCAACATTGGACAAACTTTGGGATATGGCAATATAATCATCGGAAATGTCATCATTGAAAAAGTAGCTCTATTGAAAGGACTAAAACACAACTTGTTGAGTATTAGTCAAATCACTGACAGAGGTTATCATGTCTACTTCTATTCCACTCATTGTGAAGTAGTCAACAAAGAATCAGGAAAGACAGTATTGACTGGCTACAGGCATGGTAACATTTATGAAGCCAACATTCAATCAAATACTGATGTCTCTCCTACTTGTCTCATCAGTAAAGCATCAGTAGATGAAAGTTGGAATTGGCATAAGAAGCTTTCTCATCTCAACTTCAGCAATATTAATGAGTTGGTTAAGAAAGATTTGGTTAGAGGATTGCCTAAAGTTTTGTATACTCCTGATGGACTCTGTGATGCATGTCAAAAAGCTAAACAGAGAAGAACATCATTTAAGAGTAAATCTGAGTCCTCTATTGAAGAACCATATCACATGCTACATCTTGATCTATTTGGACCAGTCAACATAATGTCCATCAGTAAGAAAAGATACACTCTTGTAATTGTTGATGAATACTCTAGATTCACCTGGGTGTATTTCCTGCACAGAAAAGATGAGACTCCAGAAATACTGTTGGATCATGTGAGAATGATTGAGACAGGCACAAAGTACAAAGTCAAGATTCTGAGAAGTGATAATGGTACTGAATTCAAGAATTCAAAGATGGAAGAGTTCTGCAAATACAAAGGAATTATTCAACAATTCTCTGCTCCTGGCACACCCCAGCAAAATGGAGTAGTAGAAAGGAAAAATAGAACTCTTATTGAAGCTGGCAGAACTATGTTGGAGAAAGCTAAATTGCCTACATATTTCTGGGCAGAAGCAGTCAACACAACATGATATACACAAAATCTCACTTTGATAAACAGACATGGTGTAACTCCCAATCAAATGCTCAAGGAGAAGAAACCTAGTTGGAAGCATCTGCATGTGTTTGGCTGTAAGTGTTTTGTTCTCAGAACTCATCCTGAACAGCTAGGGAAATTTGAGACAAAGGCTGATGAGGGGATTTTCATAGGCTATCCTGCATCAAGAGCCTTTAGAGTTTTTAATTTGAGAACAAGAACTGTCATGGAGTCAATACATGTATCTTTTGATGATAAGAAGATAACTGGAATCAATGAAGACTCTCATGATAGATTGATTTTTGAAAATGAAGCTACCAAGGAACCTGAAGAAATGGAATCAGATAATGATACTCCATCAGATACTGATGAGTCATCAAATCCTGATGATCCATCAAATCCTGATGAAGCACCAAATACTGATGGTGTTAATACTAATGATACAAATAATGGTGATACATCTAGTAGTGCAAATGTTGAGGGGGAGCAACAACAAACTACTACAAATTCTGAGTCTACTCAATCATCTGAACAAAATTCTTCAGATACTGATTCAAGTGACAATCCTGATAATCCATCAGGAGGTGATAGCAACAATTCAGGGGGAGCTTCAACAGAAGCAAATTCTTCTAATCAAGACAACACCAATCTAGGGGGAGCATCTACTTCAAGGGATAATTTACCACCAGCAAGGAAATGGATAAGAGATCATACTCCTGATTTGATAATTGGAGATCCTGATGCAGGTGTTAAAACAAGAAGTGCAACTTAGAATGAATGTTTATATCACAACTTTCTATCCAAGGAGGAGCCTAAGAAAGTTGAAGATGCACTTAAGGATGCTGATTGGGTTACTACAATGCAAGAAGAATTGAATGAATTTGAAAGGAATAAAGTCTGGAAACTGGTACCAAGACCAAAGAACAGGTCAATTGTTGGTACAAAATGGATTTTCAAGAATAAGACTGATTCTGATGGAGTGATAATTAGAAATAAAGCAAGGCTAGTTGCCAAGAGGTATTCTCAACAAGAAGGAATTGATTATGATGAAACTTTTGCTCCTGTTGCAAGACTAGAAGCTATCAGGATCTTTCTGGCTTATGCAGCTCACAAGAAATTTAAAGTTTTCCAGATGGATGTTAAAAGTGCTTTCTTAAATGGTGAACTGGAGGAAGAAGTTTATGTTGAACAACCTCCTGGTTTCATTGATCCTAAATATCTAAATCATGTCTATAGATTCGATAAGGCACTTTATGGACTAAAGTAAGCTCCAAGAGCATGGTATGAAACCCTAGCTCAATTCTTACTGGAAAGTGGATTCAAAAGAGGTACCATTGATAAAACTCTATTCTATTTGAATCATGGTAAGGATTTGCTTTTAGTTCAGATTTATGTTGATGATATCCTTTTTGGGTCAACAAACAATAAGCTATGTGAAAAGTTTTCTAAACTTATGCAGTCAAGATATCAAATGAGCATGATGGGAGAAATGAGTTACTTTCTTGGTCTTCAAGTTAAACAGAATGATTATGGTATTTTTATCAATCAGTCAAAGTATACAAGGAATTTATTGAAGAGATTTAACATGCAAGATTGTACTACTGCAAGTACTCATATTGCTACAGCTACCAAACTTGATCCTGATCAAGGTGCTGAGGTAGATGTAACTCGCTACAGAGGAATGATTGGCTCTTTATTGTATCTCATTGCAAGTAGACCAGATATCATGTTTGCAACCTGTATGTGTGCAAGATTTCAAGCAAAACCTAGGGAACCCCATCTGATAGAAATCAAAAGAATCTTTAGATATCTCAAAGACACTCCTTCACTTGGTCTTTGGTATGCAAGGGAATCAGATTTTGGGTTGTGTGGTTATTCAGATGCTGTTTTTGCAGGATGCAAGATAGACAGGAAAAGTACTTCAGGAAGCTGTCAGTTTTTGGGTGGTAGACTAGTTTCTTGGTTTAGTAAAAAGCAAAAGTCTATCTCAACATCAACAACAGAAGCTGAGTACATTGCTGCAGGAAGTTGCTGTGCTCAGATAATGTGGATGAGAAATCAGTTGTTAGATTATGGCATGTCATACTCAAAAATCCCTATTTATTGTGATAACCAAAGTGTTATTGCAATGACAGGAAATCCAGTTCAACATTCTCTTACTAAACACATCAGTATTAGATATCACTTTATAAGAGAACATGTTCTGGAAGGAACAATTGAACTTCACTTTGTTCCTACTGATCAACAACTAGCTGATATATTCATCAAGCCACTACCTGAAGCTACTTTCAACAAGTTGGTGAATGAACTTGGAATGATGAACTTTGAGAATTTCTGAGGAAAGCTACAGAGAGGAAATCCTGATGACTATCAAATCCTAATGGTCATTCTGCAAGGTATGTAATTTTGATCAAATCCTGATAGGACACAATCCTGACAAGAAGTCAACTGGTCAATCCTGATGTACAGGTCAGTATTTCATTGCTTAATTTGTGCCTGATTTTTCTTCAGTAACTGATGAGAAACGTTTGAGTTTTTATTTGGACAACTGTATGCGCGCGTGTGTCACACTGATAGATATATATACATATAGATACACATAAAAAGCGGTGCAGTTATGTTTAATTACGCACGTAATTTGTCCACTAATCATTTTTGCACAAATCATATTTTGCCACCTGTCATTGAGAGTAATATTTTGTTTTAACAAAATACTTTTGTTTTTCTAAATTCCTGATTACTCTCTCATCATCAGTTTTTCATCTTCTTTCTCTCTCTGTGCTCAAGAACCCTAAATTTTTAAATCTCAATTCTCAAGTTTTCTTTACTGTTTTAATGGCGTATTCATCATTCATGAACAAACAAACTGTAATTAGTGGTGTTACTTTTGCCACTAATAATTTTGTAGCCATTTTAGATCATCAGGATTTGCCTTCTGAGTTTCACATAGTACAGGATTTT
Source organism: Heracleum sosnowskyi (assembly GCA_030848705.1). NCBI lineage: Eukaryota > Viridiplantae > Streptophyta > Magnoliopsida > Apiales > Apiaceae > Heracleum > Heracleum sosnowskyi. The sequence continues at coordinate 138,950,123 of CM061235.1, read as the reverse complement.
CTAGCTTCAAGCCCATTGAAGTTTGCTTTAACAGAACTTGCAAGTGTTTCTTTTAAGTTAGTTATGTAGGTGTGGAACACAGTTACTTTTGACAGAGGGCATTCTGGCTCAATCTTGATGAGTTTTGAATATGATGGGGTTATTCACTATGTGACTCCTGCAATTGTGGAGGAAGCAATACATTTGCCTGTTGTTGGTGATGTTGTTCCTGACAATGTTTCAGATTCAACCCTCTTTGAGTTTGTTACAAAATTGGGCTACAATGGAGAAGTAAAGAGGTATGACAACCTCTTCAGGACGAAGCTTAAGAAGGAATGAAACTTTTTCTTTGATACTATCAGTCACTGCTTCCTGAATAAGACATCGAATTTTGATGCTCTACCATCAGGATCACTAAAGATTGGGTACTCTCTTATCTATTCTCAAGTGTTTGATTATGGTAGTTTAATTTTAAAAGCTTTAAGTGATAGGAAGTCAGATAAATTAGGTTATGTCTGTTTCCTTAGATTTTTTCAGCTAATCTTTAATCACTTCTGTCCTGGTGTTGTTTTTGACGAGGATGTGATTCTACCTATCTGTAGAATTACAGAGAATAATGTTAAGTCCTTAGTCAACAGTGATAAGGCAAATGGTTTTTCAGGCAATGCATTTATTCTTGATGAGGTCAGGCTTTTCTTGAAAGAGAAAATGCCTACTCAATATGGATCAGTTTCTGATGCTATGGGGCAAGGCCAATCACACCTTGTTCCTAACCCAAGCATCCAACCCAAACAGTCAAGACAATCAACAGCCACCTCTATTGTCTCTCAAAAGACTTTAGTTGGAAAATCTAAGAAATCAGCTAGAACTGATGTGTCTGGAAGACAATCAGGTTCAAAAGATTTTTCCTCTACACCACTCACTCAAAAGAAGATAAAATGGGGTGTACAAGGGGTCCTGGTAAAGAAGACAGCTGGTAGGACTGAGAAGGTTGTTGAGGTTAAAAGAAAGTTGGTTTTGAGGGATGAGACTGATTCTGAGGATGATATGCCAATATCCTCTAAGTTAAAGATGAACAAGGAAGTTGCTGATACTACTACTGAAGCTGTGGCACCATCTTCTAAGCCACAGAAGAAAATGAAATTATCAAAGAGCAGGTATCATATTCCTTTGGAAAAGAAACAGGATACTGATGATCAGGATATCTCAATTCCTGATGCTCAAACAACTCCTGATGTTAGTATTCCTGATGCTGCACCAAGTCCAATGATAGATATCTCATACTCTCCAACAAAAGCCTCTTCAAATTCAAGAATTCTAGACATAACATGGGAGAAGGTTGCTGAGACTGCTTCCAAACTTGGATTTACTCATCCTTTGGATAAGAAAAGGAAGGCAGATGAGTTTGTTTTTACTAGACAGAAGAAGCTGAAAGGATCAAGCCCACAAGAACCTGAACCTCAAAGTAGTTCAACAGCTATTACTGATGATCCTGCCCCACAAGAACCACTCAATCAAAGTTTGGGTGAAGGCATAACAATTGGAATGGTCACACAAGAACCATTTTCTCAAAGGGAAAATGAAGACATTTCTATTCCAGCCACACAAGAACCATCTTCTCAATGTGAAGATGCGGGCAAAGCTACAGTTTCTGAGGAATTTCCTGACATTGCTCAAGGGGTTTCTGGTGCAGATGAAAAATTGGCCGAGGACACTGTCCATGAGGTAAGTCCACAAGAACCTTTAACTCAAAGTGTTAAAGCAGCTTCTGAACCTCAGGCTCCACAAGAACCATCAGTAACAAATCCTGATGAATGCCAATCAAATCCTGACGGTGTTGCTCCTGACCCTAGTGGTGCTCCTGATGCTGAGCCAATCCTGATACAACCACTTAGCTCAAGACCAATGACAGATTCTATCACAGCATCACAGGACAAACTTAAAGGTATTGTTATTCCTGATCCTGATGTTACTCATGATTCTGATGTTGATGATAGTGATGATGATAATAATGAAGAGAAGGATCAGCTTGCCACTCCTATTAAATCTAGTCTTGGAACCAACTTTGGTTCTTCAAGCACATTCATGGCTGGCAAGGCTACTACATGAAAGGATCTTCGACAAGACTTTTCTGGTCCTTCTGAGATTGATCCTGCTGAGCAGCTGAGATTGCATCAATGGAATAATGAATGGTACAGGTCTGATGACTCTATTAGCTATCCATATGCTTTAGATCATGCTTTTAATGCTGCTAAGTTGATTGAGAATGAAGATGTGAAGAATCATTTGAAGGCTACTACTCTTTTATCCAAGAGCCTCAAGCATGAAATTGATTCTGTCAAGGAAACAACTGAAAGAGTGAGGACTGATATTTCTCAGAACTTTACAAAGGTGCCTACTGCTCTTCAACTCAGGGTAGTATAATCCCAAGTTAAGTTAATCATTAATGAACAGTCTTCCATCAACATCAGAATTGATTCCCTTGATACAAAGGTAACTGATATACAAACCTCTCTTGCCTTAATTTTGAATTTATTGTCCAATACTGATGTCAAAAAGGGGGAGAAGGTAATTCAAACAAAATGTACACCTGATCTAGTACTGAGAAATGATGATGATGATCATCATACTGGAAATGATGGCGATGACAAAGTTCTACAAGGAGAAACCTCTGATGCTGCTGTTGTGAAGTCTACAATTCAAACTTCTCAAAGTCAAACAACGCAGTCAACTCATGTTTCTGATTCTGGAGTTAAGATAGTAAGGACATTGGTGAAATCTCAGATCCTGACGGAAGAACAAATCCTGATGACTGATCAAATCCTAACGCCTGGTCATGGACAAACTCTTGCTACAATTCCTGAAGGTGATGAAGATGATCTAATTTCAAATCCTGAAGATGCTGCTAATTTATTCCAGAAGTTCAAAACAAGAGATGGTAATGTTGTTACTCTTTATCACACTGATAAGAGAGTTCAACAATTGTTTGCAAGAATATCCTGATCTCTCACAAGAAGAATTCTTAAATCAACAGAGAGAAATGATGGATAGTTTTAATAACCATGTTCCTACTAGAGGAAGAGGAGGCAGATGAAGGAGAAATGCTAAAAGAGGTAGAAGAAGCTCATCAAATCAATCAATGCCTAGACAAACAAGGTTTAGAGGTTTAAGAATAGAAGAAATTCATGAACCTACTCAAATTCTAGTAGTTCCTGACAGGTCTACTTTTGGTGATGATGGAATTGTTGAAGAAGAACCTGAATTGAGGAGAAGATCAAGACAATCAACTCTCAGTTATACAGCTCAAATTGAAAATTCTAATCCTGACACTGTTCAAGATCCCGATGAATCTGAAATTCTACAAGAGGTTGATTTGTTAATTCTATCTACTGTGGTTGATTCTCACAATAAGGAAGTGGATGAAGAAGAGGAAGACAGAAGAAGAAAGATAACAAGATCAACAAATAGAGATTTCAATCTCTATGTTCAAAGACTTAAACTCTCAAACAGAAGGTTGTGGAGAAATCCAAGCAGACAACAACCTCAGCTAGAAAGAAGCTATGCTTTTGAAAAAGAGAAAGACAAGAAGTGGAAACACATTGACACACTTAGGTGTAATAGACCTATCAATTTTCAGAATGGTGGAGTTATAACAAGTGCTTCCAGTGTTGCTAATTTCTCTGATTCATATAGATCAAAAGCACTCTGGTTACAGATGTTCTCAAATCTAAGGCAAATGACAAACAACTCAAGAGGAGGTATTGGACACATGGATGCTGAATATTTGAATATGCCTCATGTTGATCTTTATGCCTTAACTGAAATTGGAGGTATTTTAACTTCTGAACACCTGAACAATTTATTACCTGTTGATATAGTTATAGATTGTCATGATGGTACTGAAAAGAAAGAGAAGCTTATGTACTTCATGAAAGATGACAGTGTGAAGATTCTATCCATTCAAGATTTGTTGGTGAAAACTACAAAGTAACTGAAATATGTTCATTATCTACTTAAATGGATGAACAAAGTGTGCAAGGAATGGTCAGATATGATTCTGTCAACAATAATGAGAAGATTTCAAGAAGGAAAGAATTTCAATGGTAATTATACTCCCATGTATCTAAATCTAAGAGGTTAAGATGTGGAAATGCAAAGGGGCACTGTTGTTAAAGAAATGTCCTTTGATATGAAGCAACTTACTCTCAATCCTGATGTGAAGGAAATTGTTTACCTCCTGATTGAAGATCATAGTCTACCAAGAAGTTCAATTCAAAATCTCAGAGCAGCTATCTACCAGATTAATGGGGAGGATGAAGAACTCAGAAATCTTAAGGAAATACTGATTCAAATTCTTGAAGAAAAAGAAGAAAATTTGTTATCCAACTTCTTGAAGATGAATCTGTTCTATCAAAGAATTTAAACAGATAAGTTGCTGCTGTAAATATTTGTACATTTTGTAAATATGTTTTTGACATCATTGAATCTAGGAATCTATACTTTATTTTACAATGTATGAGATTGAGGGAGATTGTTAGATCAGGATTCAATGATCGTCAGGATCTACACTCAACTGATCAGGATTGCTGACGTCATCAGTATTGCATGATCATCAGTATTTGCTCAAGCGTCAGTATCAGGATTATCATCAGGATTTATATCAGGACTGGGATCAGGATTGATCATCAGGACTGGAAGCTGATCAGGATTCCTACTTCGAGTTACATTTGGAGTCTAGTTAAATAAGGAAGTTTATTTTGTCGGTTCCTTATTTATAGTAATGAAGCTATCAATTTAGGATATGTTTCAATCTTTGTAATTGATTAGGACTTATCTTGTAATTGTTAGAGAAGCTGTGTTGTATATAAACACAGTTTAGGTTTCGATTTATACAGAACACACACACGAGTATTTTTGTAACTTAGAAACTCTCAAGAACATCAGAATTTCTTGAAAGAGTTTGTAACAGTTTTATATCAAATATAATAAAGTTGTTATTATTCTTACATATTTGTGATACATATTTTATTAAGTCGATAATCTTATACAATTGTATTCAACCCCTCTTCTACAATTGTTATTTACCGGGAAACATTATTATTTCGAGAATAGTTCCAAACTTAATATGAGGAAACACCATGAACGAACGTTATGGGCAATTTAAAGGGTTTTTTGAATCATCAAAAATTTTCGAAATCCGATATGAATTGAATTTACTACGAATTTTACAAAATTTCTAACATTCCAAAAGTCAGCTCAAATTTTAAATTTTGCTGCGAATTTTAAATTTCGGAGATTACATCATTCTCAAATTTTTATAAAATAATTTATGTTAAATGTTTTTTATTTTAATATATTTAAAAATTCTAAAATTAACGTAGGAAGATGATATTAGTAATTGAGTTAAGCTGTACAATTTTAAAGTTCTGGGGCAAAAATGTATGATTTTTTTTTCTTTCAGGATTCATGCGTATCATATGTCATAATTTAGTGATCAAAATATAATTAAGCATTGTTAATTTACGAAATTACCCCTGAATTATTTAATGGTAACAGTAAAATTCGATGAAAGGGGTGCATAGTAGAACAACAAAACATGTGTAGTGATGTAATTTACAATTACCAAAAGTATGTATACTAAAGTGAGTTTGGACCCAACCAAAGGGGTGTATTTTGCAGATTAGTCGAATATTAAAATAGGCAAAAAAAAATTACTATAGATAATTAACACAAGAAATTAGTAATTTGAAATGCAAGATTTAAAGTTCACAATTTTTGCAAATATGTTTGTATCAGATTTACGAGATTCTCAACTCAACTACAGTACAGCAATTGATAACATTACAACTTTTCAATTACAAAATTTTTAGTCGTTGCTACGATTTATCCTAGATCTTCCCCAACCGTTCAAACTAGAAGTCAAAAGTCAATCAATATCCATACCCTTTCCAGCAGCCTTTTCCATGTCTCTACATGACCACAGTTTGATGTGACGATCGTATGAAACTGTGGCAACATACTGGCCATCTGCAGCAACATAAACAAGACATATTAGAACTGAAGTGCAGATGGATGAGAAGCTTCGAGAAAATAACATAACTGATCTACATATAAAAATTTCAGTTAAAGCAAAACTTTTAATACTTAATATATATGCTCTACATACAGAAAGTGTATCTCAATTAAATAAACTAATAACTGCTTGTTCGAAAATGAGAGTAACTGTGGAGGAACTGGATCGGAAAAAGAGGTATTCTCCGGTCTTAATGCCCCTACTGCTGCTGTGCAACCCTTAATTTCTATAAGTTAAGATCTATTTTTAGCACCAAAGATGAAATAGAGAGTACCTATATCTTTGTGGTTAGTTGAGAACAGCCATCAGACCAGATTTGTCATAAAATTGAGATTCTTTTGTTTACTTCCTTATCAGAGAAGGGTACCTCTTAGGGAGAGGGGGTTCTTTTTTGCAAAAAGGGGAATACACAGGGATGGAGTTATCGTGTGATTAGTCTAGGTTCTTTACAAAATTCAAAATTGCTTTTCAAAATGGTTATTGGAACACAAGCATGACTTGATATAAAATAAAATTCACATGTTCTACGTCTCAATCAAAAGCAGGTACGCATAACTTGACACGGATAAATAACTCCCACATTTGGTTGCGATTTTCCTAGGTTTTATACTACTCGCTCCCTCATTACTACGTGTATAAAGGCAAACTTATCAACTTAATATGGTTATGAATTTATGATGAAGTACCTGCTACTACATCCAATGATGCAAGTTTTTCTTCATGACCAGAGAGCGTCTTCACAGGCTTGAAATCTCTGGACGACCACACCTGAAACATAAAGTTTTATCATTCTGTGAAAATCTGCACTGTTAAGCAATATAGATGAGAAATGTTTCAGATCCAACTTAAAAGACCACTAATTCGGTGAGAGGATTACCTTCGCTGTCATATCGTGGGAAGCAGTTAGCAGAAAGTATCCATCCTGAGGCTCAAACTTCACTTGGGATATAAGTTTTGAATGAGCTGGTATTGTGTACAAGGATTTCTTCTTTCTCAAATCCCATATTCGACAGGTATTATCATCACCACCAGTGGCCAAGTGATAGCCATTTGGAGAAAAACTGATACCATAAATCTAAATAGAACCAAAAGTTTACAAATCAGTTCATAACCATCTACACAAGCGCCTAGGAGAAAAAGAATGACTAAGACTAAGGATGTAAATGAGCCAAGACGTCAACGAACAGTTGAGCGTTCACCTCATACAAGAAATTCCCAAGCTCATTAATAAGCCTAGCTTGAATATGATTTTAAGATTCAAATTATAAACCAGCCGAACTTGATCACATTAAAGATCGGCTCAAAATTTAATAAACAGGTTCATGAACTTAAGTAATAGTGCGTAGACAGACTCAATAAGTAGGGTAATGAACAAGTTCAATTCGAGGTTGAATTAATAAAATAATTGTGTAATGATACATATTCATCTACGAACTAATATGATAATTAATTTTATTTACACTTACTAATGCTAATTGAACTACAATATAGGTTACACTATGAAATTAGAATATATATATATATATAATCATACCTACTACTTACGCTTCACCAGCAAATATGTCTTAAAAGAGAGTACATATGAAATACTCTAAAATTTTCTGCTAGAATACACCCACAATTTTTTTTTGTTGATGGGAGATGCTATTCCTGATGTTGGAACCTAAAGTTGTTTCATTAGTTTGCAAATTTTATATTGTTATATTTTTAGTACCTTTTCTTAAGTTCATAAACAAAGAAAACGAGGAAGCTTGTGAGAATGTTCATGAAATGCTCACAACCGATTTGCAAACAGTCCGTGAATCACACTTTTTTAAAATGAACCAAGTTCAAGAAATATTTCTGCATCAATTCGAGCTCGAGTTGGACAATCCTTTAACGAACCGAACATGATCACTCTAGAGTCCGGGTCAGCTTATCTACAGCTCTATACGATGATATACTAAAAAAGTAAGGACTACTCACCGGCTTAACATGACCTTCCAAGGCAAGAACACTTCTCCCTGTGCGAAGGTCCCACACACGAGCAAGTGAATCAACCCCACAAGATGCGGCCAGAGATCCATCTTTGTGAAAAGATAGTCCATACACGCTCCTACTGTGACCTTCTTGCAGAAGCAGCTCTTCACCAGTTTCAACATCCCATAATCTCCAGGTCTTGTCAAAGCTAGCTGTACCCAAGTACTTGCCTGATGGATGGAATGCAATGCGTGCAAGGCGATTCAAATGTCCCTCAAAAGTTCTCAGAAGCACACCTTCACTATTCCACAACTTTGCTGTGCGATCAGCAGATGCAGTTGCCAAAGTATTGTTAATGGGTGAAAAAGCAACATCAGTAGCATGCACTGCGTGCGCCTTCAAAGTACAAACCCTTCTCACCTGAGGCATGCTCCACACCTTTGCAATTCCATTTAAAGCACTAGAGAATAAATTATATAAAAAAACGAGAAGTTAGTTTTGTAGATCACAAATATGTATCATAATTAAATATACAAGCAAGGGGCATCACTGTTTTAAGGAATGTAATCAAGTTCTTTAAACAATCCTAATAAAAAAAGTATTTAAATCCAATATCGAAGCAAACAATAGTTTCAAAATAAAGCATGTCAAGTTCATATCTCGGACAACAATATGACTTAAATGTAAGATTTTGTCAAATCACTGTAAATTAAACATTCAGCAAGAATTTTTGGAGAGGATGACTCATCACTAGTTATTATTTCAAAATAAGCATGACAAGTGGAGATCTTGGACACCAATATGAATTTTAAATGTAATATTTTAGTGTCACGTCACTAAAAATTTGAAGTTAAGATTTTTAGGACAGAATGACACATCACTACTTAGACACTGTTAGAAAGTTAAACAAATTATGACTATTCTATTTATAAACAGAAGTACAAATATATATATATATATATGTGTGTGTGTGTGTGTGTGTGTGTGTGTAATATATGTGTATACTGAGTACTAGCTTAACGGTTTATATGTCATTAGCTTGAATAAAAACTGCACAACACTTCATATGTCAAACCTTACATATATATAAACCTATTATTCTGTTAGCATTAGGAAAACTCGATTGGATTACACCAATCATACGAATTAGAGATAACATGGAGTTCAGAGTTCAGACTGCAATATTAGTCTAACTATCTAAGAGAAAAGAAAAGGAACGAGAGTGTACCAGGTAGCAAGCATCTCCCCATCATGTGAGAAGGAGCATCCTAACACCGGTCGGTCATCCCCTATCTCATCACAATTAAGGGTCAAACTTGCAGCTTGCTCCAAAGCGCAATTAATCTCTGCATCTAAATCTTCATCAGGATCGTCCCGTTTTCTTTTTGCTTGTTGAAGACGCATAGATGCTCTCACTAAAGAATATTTGGCAATTTCTTTTCGGGCTTCTAAAAGATTTTTGGGGCCTTCAGTGTAAAAAGGATACTGGACATTTTCGTCTTCTGCTCCATCTGATATTGACACAGCTGCAGCAGCTTCTTCCTCTTCGTGAACTCTCATTAGCCTTTCTAACTCTCCTTCAGAATCCAGCTTCCCCATGAGCGTCCGCAAACGGTCACGTCTTTCCATCTCTCTCTCTCCAAATAAAGTCATAGGTTCACCAAGCCTCCGAAGACGAGCTCGTACAGCCAAGTCATTGGTTGGCACTGCAAGGGCAGCAGCGCGCCTTTTCATCAAAAAATCTTGCATAGCTTTTTCCTGCCTTTCTCTGACTAATCTGCTCTCTTCTGAGATCTCATAATCGGCAGTGGTCCGCTGAGCTCCAGAATCATCCTGATCAGAATCTGTATCACTGCCTCTGATATCACCATTTTGTGCCTGAGGTGGCTTGGGAATGGGAGGACGGGGAGGAAGAGGTGCCAATGGCCGAGGAATTGTCGGAGCAACTCCCGGTATTGGAGCAATAACTGGCAAAATGGGAACCGGAAGTAATGGGGGAATCGCAGGTTGAACCACTTCAACTGGAACTGGAATTAACGGAACTGCAAAAGCGACAGTCAAACCATCAGGAGTAGGTTCCGTAGGAGCAGTTGAAACAGCCTTATCCTCGTCTTTGTCCATGATGATACCTGATCAGCCACCAGAAAACATCAAAAATAAAAAACATCCAAACATAATATTCCATCCCTCCACAAAAGAACCCGGATTATACATATTACGAGTCTACTTTATTCCCTCGGGAATCTACATTATTCCACATCTACCCCTAACAATAGGAATTCAAGTAACGATACACATTACGATATTACTAAACCACGGTAAAAGACATTTTCTCGTACACATTACAAATCCAAAATAAAGTGAACACTAATCTAAACAAACTTCCAGTCCAGCATCAGATTACGAAGTTAGCTAATAACAAAACAAAATCATCCACATAACGGTATCGACAAATCCATAATTTCTAAGTAATGCTGTCTAATTAAAAAGTAGATTATTCATAAATTAAGCTAATAATTGAGAGAGAGAGAGAGAGAGAGAGAGAGAGAGAATGACGCAATCAACTAGAATATGCACAATATTTGTGTGTAATCAAAGTTAGCTTGACACAAGTGCGTATGAAATAAGAGGCGCAAGTATAGATGTATATATACAAGAAGAATGGAACTTACGGAGATTCAAAGTAGAAAGCGAGGGGGGATGAAATCGAAAAACCCTAAATCCCCAATTCCAACAGAGGGCAGAGGTTTTGAATACGGCCGCGAGCGTCAGCCCTCAGCAGGTTGTAAAAAAATTAGAAAAATCCGATATTCGTCCAAAATATACGTTTTCATGAATAAAGCGAATTTTATCAGTATTCGAAATAAAGAGGATATTATTTGTATTCGAATTCGGTAGTTGCGGATACGAATATGGATATAGGCGCATCCGTATTCGGTAATATCCGAATCCGAAATTAAATAAATATCATAAATAAAAATATATATTATGTATATAGTTAAGTTATATGGAGATCACCTTTTTTGTGGAGACCTGGAGATCACATACCCTCTGCAATCTAAATTTGGCAAAATAAATCATATTTTGTAATCAAAAATTTGCAAAACGTACTGTTTTGCAAAGTATATTATATGAAAATCACTATTTCTTTGAAAATCTTGAAAATCATGTAAGTTCTGCAAACTAAACATGAATGTTTTGCAAACCGAACATGTTTTGTAGAACAATATGTTTTGCTATGTTTTAGTTGCAAAACATATATAATTTTAAATATTTTAAAATAAAATAGTTATTTTCATAGAACATAATTTATAAAATATTATATTTTGCCAAATTTAGATTGCAGAGCGTATGTGGTCTCTAAATCTCCACAAAAAGGTGGTTTCCATAGAACTTAACTCTATATATATATATAGTTACATATTATTTAGAAATTATATTTTAAGTTTACAGAATATATATATAATTTAATCATTAAACAATATATTTATATAAGTTGTAGATAATTGTAAACATATATATAATTGGTTATAAATATGTAATATTATTATTTAATAATATATATTTATAAATAAGTAAGGGTAATTAAGTAAAAACATGAAGTACAGTTAAATAAGGGCAATTAAGTAAAATCACAACGTACCAAAAATCGGTACCGACCGACCAAACTTTTAATGTTTCGTCTATTATATAATAGTATTGATATATATATATATATTACAAATTTAATATTTTAAAATAAAAAAATTATACTAAAAAGTAAAATTTTGAAAAAAATAAAATAGACTTTAATAAATTTAAGTTTTAGTTTAGTTTACTTTTTTTTTTAAAAAATAAAATTTTTATTATTTTTTCAATTTTATTGAATTAAAATTTAATATAAAAACTGTTGGAACCAGTTTTCTGTCGGGTAGGATTCCAGGAAGCTCTCCGGGTCGACCTGTCAAAAGAGAAGAATGCGAGGGATTGGGCCCCCGATTCACCTCCGGTGTGAGAATAAGTTAGAGGTTCCAATTAGGGTTAAATGAACGTGTAAGTATTTGTGAGTATGAAATGAGTATATCCCAGGACGTAAACCTGTCACATGCTTTTATAGGCACTCTGTTACCGACTCACCCGGATTCTTCGGAAGCAACCGTCACACGTGGTCCTGCCATTACGCCTAAGGAAGCGGGCGACTCAGTCATAGCAACGGTTAGGCCCAACGGTCCGATCCGAAAGAATGGGCTTTGACCATTCGGCCCAATTGGTATTCGGCCAAAAAAACCGTTCGGCCCAGTCCTAGTTGGGCCACCAACATGTCCCTGGACTTCGGTCGGATTTGTTAATGCGTTCGGAGTCCCAACTTTATTCCTCTCTTCGGGAAGGAGTCCAACAGATTCGTGTCTATCCGTTGGGACACGTCCCCTCGAGAATCGTGCCGTAATTAATAATGACAGCCGTAACTTCTCGAGATCAGCGTTGGATCATCACCGTCGAATCCCAAAGGGTTTTGATCGTACGATCAAGATCGAGCGTCCGTGTTTCACTGTCCAAACGTCACATCCTTCTGTATAAATAAAAGAAGTTCCCCCCAAACATCGTTACTGATATATTCAAAAGCATCCTTACTTTGCCGGTTTCTCTCCAGCACTTTCATTTGCCGAGATCAACGACTTTACTCTCCCAGTTCGAATCCTCCTCAGATTCTCATTACCAGTAAGTTTTCAACACTCCATTGTGCAGTTTCTTCTTTCATGTTGAACTTTCCCAAATATGTTTACCATAATTTATGCATTATAGTATTTTTGCTTCGGATTATATTTGCTGTTGAGATTGCAATTGCAATTAGGTCGGTAGTCAGACCAATAGATAGATTTATCCCAAGAGCAATTTATGATGCCAACTTGTCCCTAGAACGATCCTCGGGATAAATTTGTCCCTAGAACGTTCTTCGGGATGAGTTTATCCTGAGAACAACCTTCGAGATGATTTAAACCTTTAGAAACAGTCTTCGGGCTGTGTAGTGCCTTGATATTCCCCCTTTCTCATTGGTTTTAGACGCTAGTGATTCCCCGACCGATCCAAGCCCTTTGTACTCGGCGACCTTTTTTTCCATTCTTCTCTTTCTTGCTCACGTCCGAGTACAAGGCTAATTTCTTCATATTAATGCAGGAATTATGGATCGGTCGGCTTCTACCTCGGGACAGTCTCCCAGATCCATATCCCCAGAGAGATACCCTTTTCATGATGTCGATGAGTTCCCTGCGGCGAACCACCCTACTCGGCTATCTGAGGACAAGGTGGCGAAGATACCGAAGGAGTTTGATATCCCGACCGGTGCCTGGCACACGTATATGCCGAGAGCGGCCGACCGGATATGGTTTAACCCTCCCGTCCCGAAGGGATACGGGAATGTTGCTACCGGGATCTCTGAGGCCGCTCTAAAATGTGGTTTTCGGGTCCCGATGCTCCCGCTGGTGAAGCAACTGTTCGCCCAAATGGGAATAGCGTTAGGCCAGATGGACCCGAACGGGTTTTTGCATATGAACGGCTTCCAATGCCGATGCCTTGCGGCCAACGTCGATCCGAACCCCGCCCTATTCTGGCACCACCATGACTTCCGTAAGAACGGCAAGAGTAAGGGTTATTATTCCATCGCCCGTCGTAACAACAGAGTCGAGTGGGTGGAGACCAATTCTAACAACAAGGGCAGCCACGATAAGTGGTGTTACATCTCAGGCCCGAAGATAGCCGCTTTGTCTCAATGGCGTGTGGTTGATCCCACGGTTCGGGTGGTTAAACCCGCACTATCGAGGGCAGAGTTGGACGATTATCAACGCCTTTGTAACTTTGACATGGGCCGAATCCCTTTAGAGGATCTTCGGGATAAACAATGGCTTTTCGCCCTCTGGGGTAATGGTAACATGTTTTATCCCTTGCATTTAGTTTGTTTTCTTTTACTATTGTGTATCCGGTCGCCTGCTGATATTTTTGAATTTACCGTTTTAACCCTTTCCTTCTCTTTTGTTTTGCAGTGTCTTCTCGCCAAGCTATCGTTGAACGAAAAAGGGCGAAGTTCGAGGCCGAGCAAGCTGCTCTGGCGGCTAGGGCGGCCGAAGCAGCGGAGGCTGCCGAGGCGGCCGGGGGAAGTGCTGCCGCCCACGCTGATCGCCAGGAGGGCAATAAGAAGACGCCTGATCCGTTGGAGAAGGCGACTGATGCTGAGCAAGAGCATGCGACCGAGATCCCTTTGGTTAGAAAGAGGGTTCGGCGGGGGGACGTTCTGAAGACCTACATCCCCCAGTGGGCGATCTTGGAGACCGATGCCGTCACCTCGGCCGATCCCAAGGCGATCAAGGAGATAGCTCCTGACTTATGCCGGGCTTTGGTGCTCCCAGCCGATCGCCCTAACTACGATCGGTTGGATATCGCCGACGCCTGTGCCGATATGATGGCCTTCCTTTCTCTGGTAAGATTTTTGCCGTTTCTTTTTCTTTTAATTTCTGCCCTCACATTTTTCTAACTGCGGCCTTTTTCCTTATTTCAGGCGACGCCGATGGCTGCTGTTATCACCGATAAGGTGAAGGATATGCAGGGTAGATTCGGCCAGCTTCGGGAGCTAGAAGCTCAGTCGGTCCGATCGGAAGCTGCTCTCCGCCAAGCTGTTGCCGACGTGGAAAGGCTGGAAGGCCAATCTGCGGCGCTAAGGGCTGACCGGGAGGCTATGCAGAAGGAGCTGGACTCGGCTCGGGCTAGGTTGACCCGTCGGAACCTGTCCCTCAAGGCTTCGAGGAAGCAGGCTCGTAAAGAGACCAAGCTGCGGCTGATTGCCGAAGAGCGGTGCTACCAAATGGGCCATGACGAAGTCGTGAGGAGGGCGGCTGCCATGGGCTTGGAGCATCAGCCCCTAATCGAGCCTGGCTTCAGCGATCCCGTCGATCGCCCTGATGAGGATGAGCTTCCAGTGGTTTCCTCAGGCGAAGACGAGGACCTGTCAGATTAAGCCTTCGGGCATTTGTATTTCCCTTTTGTAGCTTGTATTTATTAAACTTTCGTAGCCCTTGGGCTTTTATCAAATGAATTTTTCATCTAATTGCATCTCTTCGGCCTATATTTTTGCTTTAATTTTGCCTTGTACATAACTGAAACATAGTTTAACAATTACATATATCTTCGGCATTTGTCTTCGCCTTAACGTGATTAAGTTAATTCTATGTCTCTTCGGCTGTTACTTCGCCTTAACATAATTCAAGCGAAACCATCATATGTTTCTTCGGCTTTCATCTTGCCTTGACATAATTTAAGCAAAAGTTAAACGACCATATGTTTCTTCGGCTTTCTTTTTTCGCCTTAACATAATTGAATCAAAATTTAACGATCATATGTTTCTTCGGCTTCTATCCGCCTTAACACACTTGAATTAATTTTATGTATCTTCGGCTTTCATCTTGCCTTAACATAATTTAAGCAAAAGTTAAACGATCATATGTTTCTTCGGCTTTCTTTTTTCGCCTTAACATAATTGAATCAAAATTTAACGATTAGATGTATCTTCGGCTTTCTTTTTCGCCTAACATAATTTAAACGAGAATTTAACAATTACATGTATCTTCGGCTTTCTTTTTCGCCTAACATGGACATAATTTAGCAATTATACGTATCTTCGGCTTTTATCCTTGCCTAACACGATTTGGATTCCCCCAAAGTTCGGTGGTTTGGTTGTCCAATCGCCAAATTTATGAAACATTATTCGGGAAGTCTTGTGGCATTTATATTTTTGGTCGTCCCCAGATAAATGTCCGACTAATAACATTATAATTCATAATTGATATACCAAGTAGAACAGTGAAACATGTATTTTATTGATAAATTTATTCAACTTTACATGCTTTTGAGAAAGAAAACTTGGCAAAAAGTGAAAGTAAAACTTGAGTGGCGAGCACCTTTTGTTCGGCTATTGGTAATATCTTCGTAACCTGGAGGCGTGCCATGTATTATTGATCGGGTCCCCGGCCATGGTGGTTAGCTTGTAGGTACCAGGTCGAATCACCTCAGTTACTTTATACGGGCCTTCCCAGTTTGGCATTAGTTTTCCCTTCTTAGCTGGCATAGAGGTCGCCAATTCTCGTAACACTAAATCTCCCACCATGAATGTCCTTTTCTTAACTCCGGCGTCGTAGTATTGGGCTGCCTGGAGTTGATATTTCAAATTCCTTAGGTGAGCTGCCTCTCTCTCTTCTTCCAACAAGTCCACATTGGCCCGAAGGCCGAATTCGTTTGTCTCGACGTTAAAAACCTCCGTGCGGTAGGAGTCCAGTCCGACCTCAACAGGAACCAGGGCGTCAGTCCCGAACGCCAACTTGAAAGGTGTTTCTCCGGTTGATGATCGTGGGGTCGTTCGATATGCCCACAACACCCAGTTTAACTCTTCTGCCCAAAGCCCCTTGGCATCTCCTAGTCGCTTTTTTATTCCATCGAAGATGATTTTGTTTGCAGCCTCGATTGCTCCATTTCCTTGAGGATGACCGACCGAGCTAAATTTCTGTTGTATTCCGAAGTGCGTCAAGAACTTCCGGAATTTGTTCCCGATGAATTGGGTCCCATTGTCGGATACACAGACCTTCGGGATCCCGAACCTGAGTATGACCTGCTCTAACATGAACTTTTTAGCTGCTTCTTCGGTTATGGTCGCCAGAGGCCTTGCTTCGACCCACTTGGTCATGTAGTCGATCGCCACTATGCAGTACTTGGCCTGTTTTGTGCTCTTGGATAGAATTCCTACGATATCTACAGCCCACATGGCGAAAGGAATGGGGCTTAGGACTGATGCCATTTCTTCTGGTGGCTGCTTCGGGATGGTGCTGAATAGCTGGCATTGTCGACACTTCTTTGCGTAATCGGCTGCATCTGCTCGCAAAGTCGGCCAATAAAACCCCTGTCTGAGGATTTTGAAGGCCAGTGACCGACCGGCAAGATGTTCTCCACAAATCCCTTCGTGAACTGTTTCCAAAGCCAGTATTTGTTCTTCGGGATCCAGGCATCGGAGAAGAGGTTCTGTCGCCGACCTTCTGTACAACCTGTTACCGATGATGGTGTAGCTTGCTGCCCTATACTTCACTTTTTGGGCTTCCTTCCGGTCTAGGGGCAAAGTATCTTTTTCTAGATAGGCCCTGATCGGGGTCATCCAGGTAACGCCTTGGTGGATTTCCATGCATTGTTGCTTATCGATCGAAGGGATTTTCACTTCAGTCAGGTAGATGGATCCTGTGAGGTTGTGTGTTTCGGCCGAAGCCAACCTTGACAGAGCGTCGGCTCGACTGTTATCTTCTCTTCCTACTTGACTCAATTCGAAGGATTCGAATGAGACCGATGAGTCCTTTACCTTCGCTGCATAAGACTTGAGTCGGGGCTCTCTTTGTTCGTATTCTCCTGAAAAGTGCTTTACCACTAACATGGAATCACTGAACGCTCGCAAATTTCTGACCTCAAGGTTTTTGGCCAGGTTTAAACCGGCTAACAATGCTTCGTACTCGGCCTCATTGTTGGTTAATGGGAAAGTGAATCTTATTGCTTGGCAGATTTCGAACCCGTCTGGACTTGAAAGGATTAATCCTGCCCCACACTTTGATCCGGCTACCGACCCGTCTACGAATAACTTCCATTTGCCTGGCGACCGAATTAACTGCTCTTCGGGAGCTAGGTTTTTTGGTCCTGAAAAGTAGCATTCGACCATGAAGTCTGCCAATGCTTGAGCTTTGATAGACGTCCTGGGGATGTATTCCAAATCGTATTCTCCCAACTCGACGGACCAGGCCACCACCCTTCCGGACGCTTCAGGTCTTGTCAAAATTTTCTTAAGGGGTTGATCAGTTATAACCTGCACTGTTCGCCCCTGGAAATAATGGCGTAGCTTTCGGGTCGCCATTACAAGGCCGTATGCGAACTTTTCGGCGTTTGGATATCTGGTTTCTGCATCTTTCAACATGTGGGATACATAAAACACCGGGTGTTGAGAGCTGTTATGTTCCTTCACTAGTACTGCTCCGAGGGTTCGGTCGCCTACCGCTAAGTACAACTGTAATGTTTCCTTCGGGTCGGGCCTCATTAGGAGAGGCGCCTTGGTGAGATATTCCTTCACATCTTCAAATGCTTTCTGGAATTTTGGCCCCCACTCGAAATTTTTTGATCCTCGGAGTGCTTCAAAGAAAGGTAGGGCCTTTTCTGCTGATCTGGAAATAAATCTTCGTAGGGCGGCCATTCGACCGGTCAATTTCTGAACATCCCGAACTGTCTTCGGCTGCTCCATGTCGATTACTGCTTGTATTTTTTCTGGGTTCGCTTCGATCCCTCGGGCACTGACCATATACCCCAAGAACTTCCCGCCGGAGACTCCGAAAGTGCACTTGTTTGGATTAATCTTCATGTCGTGCCTCCTTAATGTTTCGAAGCACTCCTTGAGGTCTTCCATGTGATCTTCGAATTTGGATTTAACAATCATATCATCCACGTAGCACTCCATGTTTCTCCCGATTTGTTTGTGGAAAATCCGGTTGACCACTCTTTGGAACGTGGCTCCTGCGTTTTTCAGGCCGAAAGGCATTTTGATGTAGGCATATGTTCCTTTCGGGGTGATGAATGCTGTCTTTGGAATATCCTCGGCATTCATTGCAATCTGATGGTATCCTGAAAAAGCATCCAAAAAACTAAGTACCTGATATCCGGCGGTGGCGTCTGTCAATTGGTCGATGCTGGGAAGCGGGTAGTGGTCCTTCGGACAGGCTTTGTTTAAGTCGGTGTAGTCCACGCACATTCGCCATTTATTGTTGGCTTTTTTAACCACCACTACATTGGCTAACCAGTCTGGGTAATCGATTTCCTCAATAAATTTTGCTTCCAAAAGTTTTTCCACTTCGGCTTCAATGATCTTCTGTCGTTCCATGGCGAATGTTCTCTTTCGTTGTTTCACTGGCTTTGCCTCGGGCTTAACATTAAGGCAATGCTTCGCCGTCTTTGGATCCAAGCCAGGCATGTCCTCCGGCCCCCAGGCGAAGACGTCGTGGTATTGTCTGACAACTTCGATCACTTTCCTCTTGAGGTCGGGTTCCATATTTTTCCCGATTCGCACCATTTTTCCCGAACAACCCGCATATAGCTCTACCTCTTCGGTTTCTGCTGCTGGTTCGGCAATTGGGTTGGATAAGTCCGCACCAAATTTCTCTAACTCAATATTTAGGGTTTGGCGACTTCCGCTGCTTTCGCCTTCGGCCCTTTTCCTCTTGCCTCCTTCGGTCATCTCAAAATCTTGATCCTTGTCCAGATCATCCAACATGATGATTCGAGCAGTTTTTTGATCGCCCCTCATTTCCCCGATTCCATGCTCAGTCGGAAATTTCAATTTAAGATGAGGTATTGATGCTACCGCTTGAAAAGAAGTAAGAGCTGGCCTTCCGAGAATTGCATTGTAGGGGCTTTCAACCCGAACCACATAGAACTTAACCTGTTTTTCCACAGTATATGGAGCTTTACCCAAAAGGACAGATAGAGTGATAGTACCTTCAATAGGGACTGGCTGGTTCCCGAAGCCGTACAGGGGAGCTTCATGGCAGGGTTCCAGCTGTTCGCCTCCAAGGTTCATTTTACTATACGTTCGATGATACAGAATGTTCACCGAGCTCCCTCCGTCTATCAGAGCTTTCCATATCTTGTTTTGCCCGATTACCGGATTGATGAGCAAAGGGTCTTCATGAGGCCAAATCACATCCTCATAGTCATCCTCGGTAAACATGATCGGCATCGCCTGTTTGGCAGATTGAAACTGGTACAAATTATAAACCTGTTTTGCGTACCTTTTCTTGGCCGTCTTGCTATCTCGTCCCAGGGTGCTTCCTCCGAATATGGTTTTTACTTCGCCTCGGTACCTTTCGACCTCTTCGGGCTCTTTTCGTTTGTCTTCCTTCGGGGCTAGCTTGTCCCTCAGGTCTTTGACAAATTTGTTCAGTTCTCCGTCCTTGATCATCTTTTCTATCAGCTTTTTTAGATGGTAACACTCGTCAGTGTTGTGGCCTTTGTCCTGATGATAATCGCAATACTTGTTACCATTTTTCTTATAATCGGGCATCTTCATTCGTGCTGGGCGAACGAAGCTAGGTTTTCCTTTTATCTCGTGGAGGATCTTCGAGATTGGTGCATTCAGAGGGGTAAATGCTGTACCATCCCTATCTCTCCTTCGTTCGGCAGCTTTATCGCGACCCTTCGCCTCATCACGCCTATCATCGAATCTTCGCCCTGAATCATACCTGTCCTGCCCTTTCTTTCCCCTGTCTTCTCTCCTGGTCTCTTTGTACCCTCCGATGGATTCCATCTTCCTTCGGATGCTCTCTCCCCTCAAGTATATATCATTTAGGGATTTAGGGGGAATATCGTAAAGAGAAGACCGGAGTTTTTTACCTTTGATGGGGTCCAGTCCTGCCGACAAGAATCCAGCAGCCTTTACTTTATCCAAATTTGTTACCATTCCAGCCTCTTCCTTAAACCTAGCCAAATAATCTCCCAACTCTTCGTTCGGCCTTTGTCTACAGTGTATTAAAGCTTCGGTATCCTTCTCTCTTCGGCACAGATGCGAATAGTGCCTCAAGAATTTTCTTTTTAGCTGGTCGTAAGAACATATCGACCTTGGTTTCATTGATCTGTACCACATGGTAGCTGGACCCTTCAGATATGTCTTAAACATTTTGCAAAGCATGACATCACAGTGCCCCATGCCAGTCATAAGGGACTCATACTTCTCGCAATGGTCTTTAGGGTCGCCTTTCCCATTGAATTCGTTCATCTTCGGGAATTGCCTTCCAGGGGGAGGTCTGTATTGCTCAATTTCCTCCGACACTACCGGCTCGTGACTAATTCTACGATCGCCGAACATCGCCTTCTCCATTCGGCTCAGCCTGTCTTTCATGCGAGGATCTCCTTCCTCGTCAGTATCCGATCGTACGACCACCTTTGAACGGATCCTTCGGGGATGTGATTCAGAATCCGAAGATCCATCTTCATCATCATGCGCCCTTTTTTCTCTCCTATGGCTGGTCTGTACCAATAGTTGCTCTCCGGTCTCCACAGCACCTTGGAGAGCCTTTTCCTCGGCATCCAGCTCAGCCCTTCGCCTTTTAATCGCTTCCAGCTTAGCGAGATCCTCCTCTCTCTTCTTTGCCTTAGCTTGGGCTTCGGCCTCCAGCCTTTCCTTTTCCTTCTGCCTTCCTCCTTTGGCAGCAGTTTCTTCACGCCATTTAAGAATCATGGCCTTTTGTTCTTCGGGCGTGGGCATCGGTCCCTCCTCCAAATCATCATCAAAATTGAGAACCCGATTAATGGGGGGTGTAGTCGTGGAGGGACCCTGGCGATGAGTTTCAGTGAACCCGAGTACCCTATCTTCAGAATTGTCAATTGCCATCGTTCTCAGATAACGTCACAAATTGGCTTACACGTTCCCACAGACGGCGCCAAATGTTGGAACCAGTTTTCTGTCGGGTAGGATTCCAGGAAGCTCTCCGGGTCGACCTGTCAAAAGAGAAGAATGCGAGGGATTGGGCCCCCGATTCACCTCCGGTGTGAGAATAAGTTAGAGGTTCCAATTAGGGTTAAATGAACGTGTAAGTATTTGTGAGTATGAAATGAGTATATCCCAGGACGTAAACCTGTCACATGCTTTTATAGGCACTCTGTTACCGACTCACCCGGATTCTTCGGAAGCAACCGTCACACGTGGTCCTGCCATTACGCCTAAGGAAGCGGGCGACTCAGTCATAGCAACGGTTAGGCCCAACGGTCCGATCCGAAAGAATGGGCTTTGACCATTCGGCCCAATTGGTATTCGGCCAAAAAAACCGTTCGGCCCAGTCCTAGTTGGGCCACCAACAAAAACTAAAAAATTCTGACTGAAATTCATATTCGAATATTATCCGTATCTGGATAGTATCCCGCGAATTCAGATATTTTTATTTAAATATTTTTGGATTCAGATACCGATCCGGATACGAATTCAAATTTTCGGATTCGGATACAGGCAGATCCGTATCCGAATTATCCTTTTGACCGTCCTAAGCCTCAGTGTGGGTTTTGTTTATGACAAATGCTCAACTCATTCCCAAAATTGTTCTGAATGCTTACGTGTTTGATCTGATGTATATTTTAAAATAAATAAATTTTCAATATATAAATATGTTAACGGAGGAATTTGGTGATAACAAATTTCGGGTAATTGCTGGAATAACAAATTATGATGATGGGGGATTTGGGATTTTTGGATGTTTGGGGCTGGACTTGAAAGGTATCTCGACTTGTTAGATGTGTCGGATCCTATTCCAAGATGCCTGCGTACCCTGTTTATATATAGGGATCAAGCCAACGCAGTTCTGTGATAGGATAATATTTTTAATCCCCGTGATTGTTAAGGGATATGTTGAGATAAGTTGATTTTATCTTTTTAGAGTTATATTAGCGTTGTGATTCTTTCCTGATTTGAAAGAATCGTTTGGAGATATTTTTTATTAATTGATTGATTTAGATTGATTGTTTCCTCGTTTCAGAGAGAGGATATTATTTAGTGGTTAAGCAATTAATCATTATTAGATCAATATTGGGAAATTAGGAACCAAAATTATGGCGTAACAACTACCCCTCAGTTCTTCAGTGCAGCTTGATGGACTGGAGAACTAAGCGTGCTTTGATCTTCCGAATTTCCTGAGTCAATGAAACAATTAGGAGTAGAAGATTAGCAGATAATATGAAGAAGATAATTACCCGTAATATGCCTGTAAAATCGAGAGAGACAACATGATGTGCCCGTAATATGTCTGTGCTTGCGAGAGAGACAACATGCGAGATGTGAGAAGAACATATGTACGAGTAACTTTGTAAGTGTAGGAGAATGAGAATTAGATAATTACCTCGCCTTCTTATACACTCTATGCAAAACAGAGTTTAAGAAAAGGGAAGAGTAACCTCGCCTTCTTATACACTCTATGCAAAACAGAGTTTAAGAAAAGGGAAGAGTAATCTCGCCTTCTTATACACTCTATGCAAAGCAGAGTTTAAGAAAAGGGAAGAGTAACCTCGCCTTCTTATACACTCTATGCTAAGCAGAGTTTAAGAAAAAGGAAGTGTAACCTCGCCTTCTTATACACTCTATGCAAAGCAGAGTTTAAGAAAAGGGAAGAACTATATTCTTGGTGAGCTTTCCGGAAGTACGGATAAGCACCCCGGAAGTACGGGTTTACCAAGGTACTCCAAGCAACACCTTCCATAAAGAAGGGCCTTCAAAATAATTTCAAGCAACACCTTCATAAAGAAGGCCTTAAAAAATAATTTTCAAGCAACACCTTAAAGAAGAGCCTTCAAAAATAATTCCAAGCAACACCTTAATCAAAGAAGGGCCTTCAAAAATATTAACATCTTCAATAGAGGGTCTTCAAAAATAATTTCCAAGCAACCCCTTAAAGAAGGGCCTTCAAAAATAATTCCCAAGCAACACCTTACAAAAGGGCCTTCAAAAATAATTCAAGCAATACCCTCCGCAAATAAGGGTCTTCGAAAATATCACACAGAGACAACCACAAAATCTAAGAATGTCCAATGTTTACGAGTAAATGTATGATGCACATGATGATATGAATGAATGCATGATGCGAATGATGCACATGATGATATTAATAAATGCATGATGTGAATGATGCATGACCTTCAAAACAAGATTACCCCGAAGGGTCTTCAAAAAACGATCACCACTTAGGGACTTCAAACAAGATTATCATCTTCAAAAGAGGGTCTTCAAAAATAATTTCCTCTTCGAAAGAGGATCTTCAAAAATATTATCCTACTCGAAATAGGGTCATCAAAAATATTATCCTTCTTCGAAAGAAGGTCTTCAAAAATATTATCCTACTCGAAATAGGTTCTTCAAAAATATTATCCTCCTTGAAAAAGAGAGCTTTCAAAAACATTACCCTTGTCCATGCACGAGCTAGTGAAGTAATCAAATCACGTGCTACGAATATTGCATCATAATTCTTTCACATCTCCATTATTCAGATTCTGTCTAGATCCGTTTTTTACCTTTTTGTCCCTGTAAACGATATTTTCTTGGAAAACACAAAACATGAAAGTTGCAGGAAACGAAAAGAGCTTTCCGATGATATATGGACCGTCAGAAACGGACTTATAACGAATCGGGAATCAAATAAAACATCTGTTGATTAACTTCTCAATACTGAAAAACGGGACCTGATTATGTTTTGTGATTTCGAGAATAGATCGAAACATAATCTCCGAAAACACCAAGAACGAAAGTTGTAGGAAATCACAAAAGCTTTCCGGATCATAAAAAATCATCAAAATCTAACATGTAATAAATTTACTACGAATTTTATAAGATAACTTATTTGTATGGACAAAATCATAAGAAAACTTATCTTTATTTTGAATAGAACCACGAACCACCGCTTCCACCGTTTAGCTCCTCCATTAAAGCCGCTCCAGATCCATAATAACCCCCCATGCGTATTGTATAGATTGATTGTCCTCCACAATCAAAAAGTATCCCCTCCTTCTAGCGCCAATTGTTAACGGAGGAATTTGGTGATAACAAATTTCGGGTAATTGCTGGAATAACAAATTATGATGATGGGGGATTTGGGATTTTTGGATGTTTGGGGCTGGACTTGAAAGGTATCTCGACTTGTTAGATGTGTCGGATCCTATTCCAAGATGCCTGCGTACCCTGTTTATATATAGGGATCAAGCCAACGCAGTTCTGTGATAGGATAATATTTTTAATCCCCGTGATTGTTAAGGGATATGTTGAGATAAGTTGATTTTATCTTTTTAGAGTTATATTAGCGTTGTGATTCTTTCCTAATTTGAAAGAATCGTTTGGAGATATTTTTTATTAATTGATTGATTTAGATTGATTGTTTCCTCGTTTCAGAGAGAGGATATTATTTAGTGGTTAAGCAATTAATCATTATTAGATCAATATTGGGAAATTAGGAGATAATTGAGGCAACCAAAATTATGGCGTAACAAAATATATATTCACGGATTAAAAAATGACAATTTTGGAACGGGAATCATTTCTAGATTTCTAGCATTTTTATAATTTTATTTGATTAAATTGGATTTGATGCCGGGGATTTATTAATGGGGATTATATTTTAGTTTAATTGGATTGGGGGGACTGATAATCCTCTTTTCAGTTGTCCTCCACGGATTTTGAATAATAATTAAAAATATATGATTTATTTATTTGAATATAAATTTTAAGATTAGTAATAGCATTTTTTTTCAAAAAAATTCTTAATAAAAAAATATATGAAGAATCGTTTAAGCTTATAAAAATCTCTCAAATTCAGTACGTTAATATAGTATTTTGTGTTCGGCTTAATAAAATATTTCAATTTTGAGAGCAGCAATTCACTTAATTATTGTCAATTCACTTAATTATTAGTTCACTTTGATATGTTAAAGATTCGGAACTGTTTACGAATAATAACTCATTTATGTACATTCGAATCAAATTTATAGAGCAGTAAATAATTGATAGAATAGTGCTAGATTTCTAAAACAAATTCTCGAAAATTTTAATATATAAGGTGATATGATATATAGTGATTTTTTATTTATAGTGCCATATATAAGTTATCAATTACACATTAACGTCACTTCAAAAAAAAAACACATTAACATTGGTATAATTTAAGCAAAATTTTGGAATCTCTTAATGTTGTGTTTGGTTGGGGTGAATGGAAAGTAATGGAAATGTCATTCCATTACTTTCCATTCACCCCAACCAAACACAATCTTAGGGTCTGTTTACTTCAAGAAAACTTTTCCACTTATCACTTTCCAAATTTTCTCAATTTTTCCAAAATTTCCATTTCTTAGAAAATCATTAAAAATTGAGAAAACATGTTCCAAAAACAATACTTTTAGAAAAATGAAAAACATGTTCAGTATCCTGTTTTCAATTTTCTCCCTTTCACAAACTTATGATTATGCATGTCAAACTTATAAATAATTATAAATATTAGCTTTTATAATCTTACTAGCCTATAACCCGTGCAAGGCCTTAAAAAATAATAAACTAAAAAATTTAATGTTAACGAAAAATATTAAAATAAAAGTAAAAATTAATATGATAAATTATAAAATGAGAAACTTAAATATTAATTGGAACATAAAAAAATATAAAAAAAATACAGATGGGACTAAGGAAGATAAATGAGGTATTATTAATATTATTTTATAATAAAATAATATTAATAATAAGGACATATAGAAAATCTAACATGTTTTAATTAAAAATAATAATTGTCCGTGATATTTTTAGAAGTGTTTTAACTATATTTATTAAAAAAATACGTTGACATGTTAAAATAAGTAAGGTTTTTTAATAAGGACAAATAGAAAAACTAACATGTTTTAATTAAAAAAAGGTAACTGCACGTAATATTTTCAGATGTATTTTAATTATATTAATTGCATTTGTTAAAAAATACGTTCATTTGTTAAAATTAGTAAGTTTTTTTAAATAATTAAAAGTATTAAAACAGGTTTTAAAATATATAAGTATGTGTTGCACTTGATATTTTTGGAAAAGAGAGATTTTAGTGATAACAAATATAAACGGTAATATATTTTAATTTAAAGGTAATTGTCCGTGATATTTTTGGAAAATAAGTAGATTTTGTTACAAAAAAATGTTTTAACTATAAAAGGAAATCAGCTAATTACTATTTTTATATTATTTTATTATTTATTAAGTAGAGTATTAAAATAGGTTTTAAATAAATAAGTAAGAATTGCACTCATATTTTTGGAAAATAAAGATTTTAGTGATAACAAATATAAAAGATAATATATTTTAATCATTAGTATACTATGCTGATGACTAATTATGTCGTCATAAGTCCGAACACAAATAACTTTCAAAACACACAGTCACATCTATAATTTGAAATTCTAAAAGACACGTATAATTCTAAACATAAACCTAAAAGATACCTATAATTCTAAACCTAAACTTAAAAGACACATATACAACATGAAAACCTAATATACACCCCTATATTTTTTTACAGGTATACAACTTTAAAAATACACAGTCACATCTATAGTTTTAAAATCTAAAAGACACCTATAATTCTAAACCTAAACCTAAAAGACACCTATAATTCTAAACCTAAACCTAAAAGACACATATACAACATGAAAACCTAATATACACCTATATTTTTACGGATATAACTTTAAAAACACACACAACTACAACTTCAAAAAATAAGACTAAACCTAAAAGACACCTATACAACATGAAAACCTAATATACACCTATATTTTTAAGCCCTAACCAAACGCCAAAATATAAAATTGTTTTTAAAAAAATTACACACATCTTACCTTAAAAATAAAATTAAATAAATAAACCCTAAAGACACAAAACACCTTATGACTATGACGTGAACCAATATAACTTTCACATACTACAATTTGAAAACCTAAAAACACATGTGTTGGTGGCCCAACTGTGATTGGGCCGAATAGGGATTGGGCCGAGCCATAATTGGGCCGAATGGTCGCAGCCCATTCCTTCGGGTCGGTCCATTGGATCCAACCGTTGCTTGACCAAGTCACCCGACTATTCAGGCGTAAGAACAAGACAACATGGGTGGGCAGTTGCCCCAGATAGATCCGGGCGAGCCGGTACCAAAGTGCCTATAAAAGCACATAACAGGTTTCATATTCAGGTTAATACTCATTTTTACGCTCACAAATACTTACACGTTCATTTAAACCTAATTAGAACCTTTAACTTATTCTCACACCAGAGGTGAATCGGGGGCCCAATCCCTCGCATTCTCTTCTTTGGACAGGTTGACCCGAAGAGCTTTCTGGAATCCGACCCGACAGAAAACTGGTTCCAACATTTGGCGCCGTCTATGGGAAACGTGTAAGCCAATTCGTGACGTTAGCTGAGAACGATGGCAATCGATGGTTCTGAAGACAGGGTACTCGGTTTTGCTGAGACTCATCGCCAAGGTCCCTCTACGACTACGCCCCCTATTAATCGGGTTCTCAATTTTGATGATGATTTGGAGGAGGGACCGATGCCCACTCCCAAAGAGCAAAAGGCCATGATTCTTAAATGGCGTGAGGAAGCTGCTGCCAGAGGAGGAAAGCAGAGGGAAAAAGAAAGGCTGGAAGCCGAAGCCCAAGCTAGGGCGAAGAAGAGGGATGAGGACCTTGCTAAGCTGGAAGCAATTAAAAGGCGAAGGGCTGAGCTTGATGCTGAGGAAAAGGCCCTTCAAGGTGCTGTGGAAACCGGAGAACAATTACTGGTACAGACCAGTCACAGGAAAGAAAAGAGGGTGCATAATGATGAAGATGGGTCTTCGGACTCTGAATCACACCCCCGAAGGATCCGTTCCAAGGTAACCGTACGATCGGACACCGACGAGGAAGGAGATCCTCGCATGAAAGACAGGCTAAGCCGAAGGGAGAAGGCGATGTTCGGTGATCGAAGGATTAGTCACGAGCCAATAGTGTCGGAGGAAATCGAGCAGTATAGACCTCCCTCGGGAAGACAATTCCCGAAGATGAACGAATTTAATGGGAAAGGTGATCCCGAGGACCATTGTGAGAAGTATGAGTCCCTTATGACGGGAATGGGACACTGTGACGTCATGCTCTGTAAGATGTTCAAGACATATCTGAAGGGTCCAGCCACCATGTGGTACAGGTCAATGAAGCCAAGGTCGATATGCTCTTATGACCAACTGAAAAGGAAATTCTTGAGGCACTATTCGCACTTGTGCCGAAGAGAGAAGGATACCGAAGCTTTAATCCACTGTAGACAGAGGCCGAACGAAGAGTTGGGAGATTATCCGGCTAGGTTTAAGGAAGAGGCTGGAATGGTAACGAATTTGGACAAAGTAAAGGCTGCGGGGTTCTTATCAGCAGGACTAGACCCCATCAAAGGTAAAAAACTCCGATCTTCTCTTTACGATATTCCCCCTAAATCCCTGAACGATATATACTTGAGGGGTGAAAGCATCCGAAGGAAGATGGAATCCATCGGAGGGTACAAAGAGGTCAGGAGAGAAGACAGGGGAAGGAAAGGGCATGGCAGGTACGATTCGGGGCGAAGATACGAGGACCGACGAGATGAGGCGAAGGGCCGCGACAAAGCTGCCGAACGACGAAAAGATAGAGATGGCATGGCATTTACCCCTCTGAATGCACCAATCTCGAAGATTCTCCATGAGATAAAAGGAAAGCCTGGCTTCGTTCGCCCAGCACGAATGAAAATGCCCGACTACAAGAAGAATGGCAACAAGTATTGCGATTATCATCAGGATAAGGGCCACAACACTGACGAGTGTTACCATTTGAAAAAATTGATAGAGAAGATGATCAAGGAAGGGGAGCTGAATAAATTTGTCAAAGACCTAAGGGATAAGCTGGTCCCGAAGGAAGACAAACGAAAAGAGCCCGAAGAAGTCGAAAGATACAGGGGTGAAGTAAAGACTATATTCGGCGGAAGCACCCTAGGACGCGATAGCAAGACAGCCAAGAAGAGGTACGCAAAGCAGGTTTACAACTTATACCAATTTCAATCTGCAAAACAGGCGATGCCGATCATGTTCACCGAGGATGATTATGAGGATGTGATTTGGCCTCACGGGGATCCTCTGCTCATTAACCCGGTGATCGGCCAAAACAAAATATGGAAAGCTTTAGTGGATGGAGGAAGTTCGGTGAACATTTTATACCACCGGACGTACAGCAAAATGAACCTTGGAGGCGAACAGTTGGAGCCTTGCCACGAAGCACCCCTTTACGGCTTCGGAAATCAGCCAGTCCCCATCGAAGGTACTATCACTCTATCTGTTCTCTTGGGTAAAGCTCCATATACTGTAGAAAAACAGGTCAAATTTTATGTGGTTCGAGTGGAAAACCCCTACAACGCCATTCTCGGAAGGCCAGCCCTTACTTCTTTCCAGGCGGTAGCATCAATACCCCATCTCAAATTGAAATTTCCGACTGAGCATGGCATCGGGGAGATGAAGGGCGATCAAAAAACTGCCCGAATCATCATGTTGGACGATCTAGACAAGGATCAAGATTTTGAGATGACTGAAGGAGGTAAGAGAAAAAGAGCCGAAGGCGAAATCAGCGGAAGTTGCCAAACCCTAAATATTGAGTTAGAGAAATTTGGTGCGGACCTATCCAACCCAATCGCCGAACCAGCAGCGGAAACCAAAGAGGTAGAGTTATATGCATGTTGTTCAGGAAAAATGGTGCGAATCGGGAAAAACATGGAGCCCGACCTCAAGAAGAAGGTAATTGAAGTTGTCAGACAATACCACGACGTCTTCGCCTGGGGGCCGGAGGACATGCCTGGCTTGGATCCAAAGACGGCGAAGCATTGTCTCAATGTTAAGCCCGAGGCAAAGCCAGTAAAGCAAAGAAATAGAACATTCGCCATGGAACGACAGAAGATCATTGAAGCTGAAGTGGAAAAACTCTTGGAAGCAAAATTCATAGAGGAAATCGAGTACCCAGACTGGCTAGCCAATGTAGTGGTGGTAAAAAAAACAAACAATAAATGGCGAATGTGTGTGGACTACACCGACTTAAACAAAGCATGCCCAAAGGACCACTACCCACTTCCTAGCATTGACCAGCTGACAGACGCTACTGCCGGGTATCAGGTACTTAGTTTTTTGGATGCTTTTTCAGGATACCATCAGATTGCAATGAATGCCGAGGATATTCCAAAGACAGCATTCATCACTCCGAAAGGAACATACGCCTACATCAAAATGCCTTTCGGCCTGAAAAACGCAGGAGCCACATTCCAAAGAGTGGTCAATCGGATTTTCCATAAACAAATTGGGAGAAACATGGAATGCTATGTGGATGACATGATTGTTAAGTCCCAGTTCGAAGATCACATGGAGGACCTCAAAGAGTGCTTCGAGACATTAAGGAAGCATGGCATGAAGATTAATCCGAACAAGTGTACTTTCGGAGTCTCCAGTGGGAAATTCCTAGGGTACATGGTCAGTGCCCGAGGGATCGAGGCGAACCCAGAAAAGATACAAGCAGTGATCGACATGGAACAGCCGAAGACAGTTCGGGATGTACAGAAATTGACCGGTCGAATGGCCGCCCTGCGAAGATTTATTTCCAGATCAGCAGAAAAAGCCCTACCTTTCTTTGAAGCACTCCGAGGATCAAAAAATTTCGAGTGGGGGCCGAAGTGCCAAAGAGCATTTGAAGATGTGAAGGAATATCTCACCAAAGCGCCTCTCCTGATGGGGCCCGACCCGAAGGAAACATTGCAGCTGTACTTAGCGGTGAGCGACCGAACTCTTGGAGCAGTACTAGTAAAAGAGCACAACAGCTCTCAACACCCGGTGTTTTATGTATCCCACATGCTGAAAGATACGGAAACAAGATATCCAAATGCAGAAAAGTTCGCATACGGCCTTGTAATGGCGACCCGAAAGCTACGACACTATTTTCAGGGGCGAACGGTAGAGGTTATAACCGATCAACCCCTTAAGAAAATTCTAACAAGACCAGAAGCGTCTGGAAGGGTGGTGGCTTGGTCCATCGAGCTGGGAGAATACGATTTGGAATACATCCCCAGAACGTCCATCAAAGCTCAAGCATTGGCAGACTTCATGGTCGAATGCTATTTTTCAGGACCAAAAGACCTAACTCCCGAAGAGCAGTTAGTCCGATCGCCAGGCAAGTGGAAATTGTTCGTAGATGGGTCGGTAGCCGGGTCAAAATGTGGGGCAGGATTAATCCTTTCAAGCCCAGATGGTTTCGAAATCTGCCAAACAATAAGATTCACTTTCCCGCTAACCAATAATGAGGCCGAGTACGAAGCACTGTTAGCTGGTTTAAACCTGGCCAAGAACCTCGAGGTAAGAAATTTACGAGTATTTAGTGATTCTTTGTTAGTGGTGAAGCACTTTTCAGGAGAATACGAACAAAGAGAGCTTCGACTTAAGGCTTACGCCGCAAAGGTAAAGGACTCATCGGTCTCATTCGAATCTTTCGAATTAAGTCAAGTAGGAAGAGAGGATAACAGCCGAGCCGATGCTCTGTCAAGGTTGGCTTCGGCCGAAACACACAACCTCACGGGATCCATCTACCTGACCGAAGTGAAAATCCCTTCAATCGACAAGCAACAATGCATGGAAATCCACCAAGGCATTGACTGGATGACCCCGATCAGTGCCTATCTAGAAAAAGGTACTTTGCCCCTAGACCGAAAAGAGGCCCAAAAGGTGAAATACAGGGCAGCAAGCTACACCATCATCGGTAACAAGTTGTATAGAAGGTCAGCGACAGAACCCCTTCTCCGATGTCTGGACCCCGAAGAGCAACTACTGGCTTTGGAAACAGTTCACGAAGGGATATGTGGAGAACATCTTGCCGGTCGGTCACTTGCCTTCAAAATCCTCAGACAGGGGTTTTATTGGCCGACTTTGCGAGCAGATGCGGCCGATTACGCAAAGAAGTGTCGACAATGTCAGTTATTCAGTACCATCCCGAAACAGCCACCAGAAGAAATGGCATCAGTCCTAAGCCCCATTCCTTTCGCCATGTGGGCTGTAGATATCGTGGGAATTCTACCCAAGAGCACGAAACAAGCCAAGTATTGCATAGTGGCGATCGACTATATGACCAAGTGGGTCGAAGCAAGACCCCTGGCGACCATAACTGAAGAAGCAGCAAAAAAGTTCATGCTAGAGCAAGTCATACTCAGGTTCGGGATCCCCAAAGTCTGTGTATCCGACAATGGGACCCAGTTCATCGGGAACAAGTTCAGGAAGTTCTTGACGCATTTCGGAATACAACAAAAATTTAGCTCGGTCGGCCACCCTCAAGGAAACGGAGCAATCGAGGCCGCAAATAAAATTATCTTCGAAGGGATAAAAAAGCGATTGGGAGATGCCAAGGGGCTTTGGGCAGAAGAGTTAAACTGGGTGTTGTGGGCGTACCGAACGACCCCACGTTCTTCAACCGGAGAAACACCTTTCAAGTTGGCATTCGGGACCGACGCCCTGGTTCCCGTTGAGGTCGGACTGGACTCCTACCGAACGGAGGTGTTCAACGTCGAGGCGAATGAATTCGGCCTCCGGGCCAATGTTGATTTACTAGAAGAAGAGAGGGAAGCTGCACACCTAAGGAATTTGAAATATCAGCTCCAGGCAGCCCAATACTACGACGCTGGAATGAAGAAAAGGACCTTCATGTCGGGTGATTTGGTGTTGCGTGAATTGGCGACCTCTATGCCAGCTAAGCAGGGAAAACTAATGCCAAACTGGGAAGGCCCGTATAAAGTGACTGAGGTGATTCGACCTGGTACCTACAAATTAGCAACCATGTCTAGCGACCCGATCAAGAACACATGGCACGCCTCCAGGTTACGAAGATATTACCAATAGCCTTCACCCAATCTAAGGGAATATGGTCGAACAAAAGGTGCTCGCCACTCAAGTTCTTATTTTTTACTTTGTACTAAGTTTTCTTGCTCAAAAGCATGTAGAGTCGAATAATTTATCAATAAAATACATGTTTCCCCGTTCTACCTATTATAACAGTTATGCATTACAATGTTATAAGTCGGACATTTATCTAGGGACGACCAAAAAAGATAAATGCCACGACTTCTTGAATAATGTTTCATAAATTTGGCGATTGGATAACCAAACACCCAAACTTTGGGAGAGTACGGACCATGTTAGGCGAATATAGAAGCCGAAGATACATATAATTGCTAAACTTTGTTTAGATTATGTTAAGGCAAAATAAAGTCGAAGATACATAAAATTGATTCAATTATGTTAAGGCGAAGATAGAAGCCGAAGATACATATAATTGCTAAACTTTGTTTAAATTATGTTAATGCAAAATAAAGCCGAAGATAAATAAAACTATTTTATTTATGTTAAGGCGAAGATAGGAGCCGAAGATACATATAATTGCTAAATTTTGGTTAAATTATGTTGAGGCAAAATAAAGCCGAAGATACATAAAACCGAGTTAATTATGTTAAGACGAAGTTCACAAGCCAAAGACACATAAATATTGTTAACTATGTTAAGGCAAAGATAAAACCAAAGACACATATAATCGGAGCCGAAGGTACATAAAATCATCAATTATGATAAGACAACAATCGGTAATAAAAGAAGGCATAGATGATATAAAATTTTGAAAATCCAGTACAAAGGACAAAATACATTTAATGCCCGAAGGCTACAAAAGTCTAGTGCTCGATGGCGAAATAAAGTACAAAAGAAAAAAAAAGCCCTAATCAGACAACTCTTCATCTTCTCCAGAGGATACGACCGGAGGCTCATCCTCATCTGGGCGACCAACTGGATCAGTGAAGCCGGGCTCTACCAAAGCTGTGTGGTCCAAACCTATGGCAACCGCCCTCCTCACGACCTCGTCGTGGCCCATCTGATAACAGCGTTCCTCGGCGTTCAACCGAAGCTTGGCCTCCTTCCGGGCGATCTTTCTAGAAGCCTTCAGAGAGAGGTTGCGCTTGGTTAACTTGGCTCGGAGAAGGTCGACCTCTTTCTGTATCGCCTCCCGATCAGCCCTAAGCGCCGCAGCTTGACCCTCCAACCTCTCCACATCACCAATAGCTTGGCGGAGAGCAGTCTCCGATCTCACCGCCCGAACCTCCAGTTCCTGGATTTGGCCGGATCTGCCCTGCATATCCTTCACCTTGTCGGTGATGATGGCAGCCATCGGTGTCGCCTAAAACAAGGAAAAAGAACTTGGTTAAAAAGATGGAAGGACAAGAAATTGAAAGAAAAGTTAAGATATATTACCAGGGAAAGGAAGGCCATCAGGTCGGTGCAAGCGTTGGCGATGTCCAACCGGTCGTAGGTAGGGCGATCGGCCGGAAGCACCAAGGCCCGGCACAAATCAGGAGCTATCTCCTTGATCGCCTTAGGGTCGGCCGTGGTGACAGCATCGGACTCCAATATCGCCCACTGAGGGACATATGTCTTCAAAACATCCCCCCGCCGAACCCTTTTCCTAGCCTGAACGGACCCAGTCGTTTGCTCCGTGTGATCGGTCGGAGGAGGAGACGTTGGGGCTGGGCTGGTCGGTCTCTCAGCTTCCTGGCGACTATTGTTAGACGCCGCGCCTGCCTCGGCCGCCTCCGCCTCCTCAGCTGCTCTAACCGCCCTAGCTGCTTGCTCGGCTTCGAACTTGGCCCTCTTTCGCTCAACGATAGCCTGGCGAGAAGACACTGCAAAAAGAAAGAAAAGGTGTTAGACATTTTAAAAGGCAGTATAAAAGGGAAGACAGAAGCACAAAAGAAGGAAAAGTAAAGTGCAAGGGATGAAGGATGTTACCATTACCCCATAGGGCGAAAAGCCATTGGCGATCCCTAAGATCCTCTAACGGAATCCGACCCATATCAAAATTGCATAACCTTTGGTATTCATGAAATTCGCCACCCGATAGGGTGGGTTTAACTATTTGGGTCGTAGGATCGACCACATGCCACTGAGCTGCAGCACCGATCTTGGGACCCGAGATAAAGCACCACTTGTCGTGGCTGCCTTTGTTGTTAGAATTGGTCTCTACCCACTCGGCCCTATTGGTACGGCGAGCAATAGAGTAGAAACCCTTGCTCTTGCCATTTTTCCGAAAGTCGTGATGATGCCAGAACAGGGCGGGAGTTAGGTCGACGTTGACCGCAAGACATCGGCACTGGAAGCCATTCATATGCAGGAATCCGTTTGGATCCATTTGACCCAAAGCTATCCCCATCTGGGCGAACAGCTGCTTCACTAGGGGAAGCATCGGAACCCGAAAACCACACTTTAAGGCGGCTTCAGAAATTCCGGTGGCCACATCACCATAGCCTTTCGGGACAGGCGGATTATGCCATATCCGATCGGACGCTCTCGGCAGATACGTGTGCCAGGCGCCGGTTGGGATATCGAATTCCTTGGGAAGCTTAGCGGCTCGGTCCTTAGATAACCGAGAAGGATGGTTTGCCGCTGGAAATTCTTCAGCACTGAAAAAAGGAGACCTCTCTGGGGAAACAGATCTGGGGCGACCGGACCTAGAAGACGACCGATCCATATTTCCTGCATCAATGGATGAAGAAAATTAGCCGTGTACTCGGACAGGATCAAAGAAAGAAGAAAAGAAAATAGGAGGGCCGAGTACAGAGGGCTGGGACCGGTCGGGAAATCACTAGCGCCTAAGGGAAGTACTAAAAGAGACTCCTAAGAACGAATTCGTCCCGAAGACTGTTCTAGGAGTCAACCCGTGCCGAAGATTGTTCTAGGGACAAATTGGTCTCGAAAACTGTTCCAGGGACAAATTGGACTAGGAAATTATTCCTAGGGTGAATCTATCTACTGGTCTGACTACCGGCCTAATTACGGGTATATTTCCGAAAATAAGTATAACCCAAAGCAAAAATGCTATTATGCCTAATCAATAGCAGACATATTCAGGAAAGTTAAACACGAAAAAAGAAATTGTGCAGAGGAATAGAAACTTACTTGTGGTAGGAATTTGAGGAGGATTCGAACTTGTCAAGAGAAATCGTCGATACCTGAAAACAGAGGTGGTAGAGAGAAACCGGCAAAGTGAAGTTGCTTTTGAATGTATAAGTGACGATATTTGGGGGGAATTTCTTTTATTTATACGAAAGGATATGTGACGTTTGGACAATAAAAACGTGAACGCTTAATCTTGGTCGTACGATCCAAGCCGTTTGGGATTCAACGGTGATGATCCAGCACTAATCTCGAGAAATTACGGCTGTCATTATTAATTACGACACGATTCTCTAGATGACGTGTCGCAACGGATAGGTACGAAACCGTTGGATTCCACCCCGAAGAGAAGTGAAAAGCTAGGACTCCGAACGCATTAACAATCCGACCGAAGTCCAGGGACATGTTGGTGGCCCAACCGTGATTGGGCCGAATAGGGATTGGGCCGAGCCATAATTGGGCCGAATGGTCGCAGCCCATTCCTTCGGGTCGGTCCGTTGGATCCAACCGTTGCTTGACCAAGTCACCCGACTATTCAGGCGTAAGAACAGGACAACATGGGTGGGCAGTTGCCCCCGATAGATCTGGGCGAGCCGGTACCAAAGTGCCTATAAAAGCACATAACAGGTTTCATATTCAGGTTAATACTCATTTTTACGCTCACAAATACTTACATGTTCATTTAAACCTAATTGGAACCTTTAACTTATTCTCACACCGGAGGTGAATCGGGGGCCCAATCCCTCGCATTCTCTTCTTTGGACAGGTTGACCCGAAGAGCTTTCTGGAATCCGACCCGACAGAAAACTGGTTCCAACAACCTGTAATCTAAGGGGGTGGTATTGAATACCAAACTTTTAAGGATTTTAAAAATTATGTGTTATTCAATTCTAACTTTTAAAGAGTATATAAAAGTATGGTGTTATTGAATTAAAACTTTTAACAACTTTTAAAAAGTCATTAAAAGTAAGGTGTTATTCAATTTAAACTTTTAACAACTCTTTAAAAGTAGACTGTTATTCAAAAAGTCATGAATTTGGAATGACAATTACATTTAATGACTTTTAATGACTTTTAACTTAAAATATAACTAGAGATCTAATGTGAAAAGTCATGAGGTTGGGGTAAGATTTCACATGACTTTTAAATTATTATTTTATTTTCTTCAATTTCATTTATTTCAGAATTTTGTCATTTCTCTTTCACAAATAGAATATCTTCTCTCTTAAATTATGAAGGATGGTTATTATTCCTTTGATTTTTTTTTGTCAAATATTATCTCTTTGATTTAACTGATTTACTTTTTAACTTGAAAGTTTTTAGCTTCTACTATCTTTTTAGTTTTGATTTAAGTTTAATTATTGTGTATTTATTTTGAATTTTAAGATTCTTAATGTTCAGATTTACACATATTCATTTGCAAAAAAAACTTATTGAGTCATTTTTTGCTTATTTTTTTATTTTAAATTTAATTAAATTATATTGATGTTGGAGGTTAGAATTGTACTTTTTACTTGATTTTATACTATTTGGATATTTGACGAGTCTAACCAAAGGGATCCCCTTTGGTTGGATTTCTATTTGTATTAATTATTAATTATATAATTTTCTTTTCGTTTAGATTTTGTTGTAAAATCTTTTACTTTACTTAAGAATTCTATTTTCTTAGTTTTAATGTCGTCTTTTCTCTCACGTGCGCTTGAAGTTCAAGATGTTTATTTTCAGACATTAAAGTCTTATTGTCTAAAGTTTCCGGGGACACATTGCATATCCTTCGGTTAGATGATAAACCTTTGAAAGTTTAAAATTCCTCTACACACATATATTCAAGATTAAAAATTAAAAATCAATAATTTAATAATAGTTTCTATTACAATTGTATATAAAAAAAATTATTGGTGAAATATCAATAATTCGATCTTCTTGTTATATAATTTTTAATATAAACTTATTATTTATTACCTTTTTCTATATGTTATTTATTTATAATTTTATATTCATATTAATAGAAGTTAACGATCAAAAGTCATTAGATGTAAGTAAAACTCCTCAAAAGTCAATATAAAAAAGTCTGTAAAAGTAATGATGAAATATACAAACTCCATAAAAGTCATTAAAAGTTTATCAAATCAACAAAAGTCATTCGACTTTTTAGAAGTCAATAAAAGTCATTTAAAGTTATAATACAATACAAAACTTGGGTAACATTAATAAACTCGTATTACATTTCCAACATTCATATACATGAAATACCTTGTAACGCACAACAAAATTTTGAATTTACCAACAAATTTTGGAATTTACAACATATACAAAAATTTAACCAATCTATACAATAGAAAGAATTAAACATAAAACCTTTTCTACTCCATGGGAATATATACCAATTCAAACAATAAGATAATATATGTTACCTAAAGTTTTTGATAAAATTCACAACTAAATGAACTATATGAAACATCTTTTAAAAGTTTGAAAATCATATCTAAAGACATAACTAAACTCTTTTCCCTTTCTTTAAACAATGTCTTGGAAGAGATCCAGACCTACCACTTTATCTCAATCATCTCCTGTATAAAAAAAAATGGGAAGACCTGTAAAATACAATATAGAAAAACTTTCTAACTACAAAACACATGATGGATGTAGCCATGAAACGATTTTGAAAAAAACAAATTCACCAAATGCACTCAATAAACATTTGTACCCAGATTGGCCCTCAAACCCAAACGCCATGGACGACCAATAAAGTATGATAATGAAAATATTACATACTCCCAATGGAAGGTTCATGAAGAAGGAGTGGATTTAAACACAACACAAACTTCTGAAACAGGTATTGAATATGAAACATAATTATTTTCAAATTTATACATTTCTAAATAAACTAAAATTATTTTACTTTGTGGATATTAACACATACATACAACCTATCATGCTTCTACAAGATTTTACCTAAATCATGATCACTATAGTGTACAATAATTGCGAAGCAGGTATTTATTTCATACATATAATAACATTTTTTAAATTACAACAAAAACTAAAGAACTCAAACATGGTGGAATCAACAACTTTCTATTCAGAGCAAGAACAAGAGAAAGATGCACATTTTGAACACCCAGCCAAATTTATTGATATGAGGACAAACATGCCTGATTTCACTACGGTATTTGTTTACATAATACTTACTTATTTGTTATATTAGAATAAATTATTGTACTAAATACACTACAAAATTAGCTGCTTAATATTATTCTATCATTCTTTTTTTTAACCGCCTTTTTTACCACTAACCATGTTTATACAATATTAAAACTACCAGATCACATGCCACTTAACCCTACAAAAGGTGGAAGAAAACAATGGACGGTTTTATCATGTTTGCACATCATGTCAAGAAGAAGTGACCCTAGAAAACCTGAAATACACATGCCACAGATGTGCATGCAATATACCATTCCTAGATAAACGGTTAGTCCAATACTGAATTAAAAAAACAATCCTTTAACCTAAAGTTAACTTAACTAACTTTCATACTTTTTGTAGATTTTGAATATGTGCACTTAACATGATAGAGAAGTAAGAAAGCTTTCAGTACTTACCGTTTTTGATATCTTAACCAACCACACCAAGGTATGATACCTATTTACTCATGTGTATGTTAGTTTATACTTACCAATATGCTATCACATGTCATTTCTTTTATTAACACAACTAGGAGGGGGACATCACTATCTTCCCAAAAGAACTACTTATTATGGAAGGAAGAATATACAAAGTAACAATTGGTCTAAAAGAAGAGAATATTACAAAATCATCTACTATGTATACCACATCAGACATAGATATGGTAGAGACCGGTCTAGACGAATCTGCCCAACAACAAAGTTCACCGAACCAAGCTCAAGTCAATTCAAACGTAGTGGTATGTACAATAACAAAAGTTATACATTTAAAAAAATTGTCAATAGATATTAAATATTATTTTTCAGAAAGCAACCAAAAGGACCCTCTCACCAATGACCAACACTAGAGGAAAATTTTCTAAAGTAAAAAAGGCCAACAAAAAAAAAGGGAGAAAGTTACTACTGGTTGTATCAGATGATGAAGAAGACAACAAACCTTCCACCAAACTAAAGCGTCCAAAAAAAGAAAAGGTATTGTCGACATATAATTTCCTTTGAAAATTTTCCTATTAGTTCCCTATACTAAATACAAAACTTTCATTTTGAAACCATTACTAATGAACAATACAAAACTTGAAATTTAACAGGTGTAACATTGTTACAAGAGCTATTGGTGCAACAACTTAGTGATGATTGACTTGCTGAGTAAACATATATATATATACATGTAATAGCTTATGTACATCCTACTCCAATGTAAATATATTCTTTAATAGCTTTTGTAAATAATATGTAAATGACATTGTACATTTCTCTCCATGAGTGATGTAAATATGTTTACCTTTCCTATTGTAGTATAAAATGTCTCGAATTGTTAGTTGCATTGTAACATTAATAACTTTTAACATTATAATTTTCCCCATATATTCAAAAAAATAAAATGTTATACTAACCTAAATATGAAAACTATAACTAATATAATCAAGCAATACACCGTCAATTTAATATTACCTTCAACATAGTAGTATTCCCAAAACTTCTTCCACAACTAAGAACTTTCCAACGAATAACACTTTTTCTTAAATCGTATATCAATCATACTAAATAAAATATATCAAACAAATGTTTTCTCAATAACTCATTATAGTACTATTCATTATACTCATATTTTTGTTGTAAGCCCTTGTTGCAATGACTAACAACCACTACAACATCACCAAGTAGCCCTGCAAAAATTTAAACACAAAATTTACAACCCCGCAGCGTAGCGTGGGCAAACAAATACTAAAGGTAATTGTCGTGATATTTTTGAAAAATGAGTATATTTTGTTAAAATTCTTTTCTAATTATAAAAGGCAATCAGCTAGTTACTATATTTATATTATTTATTAAATAGAGTATGAAAATAGATTTTAAAATAATTAAGTAAGGACTGCATCTCATATTTTTGGAAAACAGAGCTTTTAGTGATAACAAATATAAAAGGTAATATGTTTTAACTTAAAGATAATTGTCATGATATTTTTGGAAAATGAGTAGATTTTGTTAGAAAAAATATATTTTAATTATAAAAGACAATCATCTAGTTACTATATTTATATATTTTTATTGTTTATTAAATAGAATAAAAGACCGAAAACTGAAAACCAAAAATTTTAATGTTTCGGCTTTAATAATATATAGTATAGATGTATCCAAATATTTTTCTTGCTTTTGAATAACAAAAATAATTAAAAACGTAATTTATATAAATAAACTAAGTTTTTAATTATTGTAAACTATTTATTGTAATTAAAAATAATTACAATAAATAATTTATATAAATTTGATAAATTTTATATCGAAAATTGTGAGATAAATATACATAAGAATTAAAATAATGTTAAGGAATCTTATATAATTCATAATTATAACTTATAATATATATATATATATATATATATATATATATATATATATATATATCAAAATAAATAAAAATGTACTTTAATAACTCTATAAAAATTTATATTTGTTGTGTACCATTTATATACACACGTAACTTTTAATATTCATATACTTGTAAATTTATTTTATGTTTAAATAATTAGTGATTAGCAGACTTAGAATATAGTATTGATATGATGGTGTATGTATTTTACATGAAATTTTAGAGGTAATGAGCATATGTTTTTCAAACTTATATGATAATAAATTATACCTAAAGAAATAATAAATATTATAGATTTAATATATGTGTTTTTTGTTGTAGTCCAAATTTTTAAAAGATACGTAACATAAATTGAACATTTAACATGTTTATTATATGGAGTAATTTTTAGCATAATTCATGTTACCACTGTGTGACGCGCATGCTTATATTATACTAGCCTATAACCCGTGGAAGGCACGG
Source organism: Heracleum sosnowskyi (assembly GCA_030848705.1). Lineage (NCBI taxonomy): Eukaryota > Viridiplantae > Streptophyta > Magnoliopsida > Apiales > Apiaceae > Heracleum > Heracleum sosnowskyi. The sequence goes on along the minus strand of CM061235.1, from coordinate 138,907,496 downwards.
ACCTTAAAAAATAATAAACTAAAAAATTTAATGTGAATGGAAAATATTAAAATAAAAGTAAAAATTAATATGATAAATTATAAAATGAGAAACTTAAATATTAATTGGAACGTAAAAAAATATTAAAAAATACATATTGGGCTGATGAAGATAAATGAGGTATTATTAATATTATTTTATAATAAAATAATATTAATAAGGACATATAGAAAATCTTGAAAGATGTGTGTCCTAAATCCAATCATGGATGATGAGTTAAGAGATATTTTGTTCAATCTGATTCAAGTTTGTTTAAATTAATAAAATAGTTATGTGTTTTATTACGGGCTTATCTATTTAAAGTGTTTAAATTAGATGATCCATTGTTTAGAGTAAAGCTTTTTATGGATTATGATGAGATCATAATAATGAGACCTTAAAGATGATAACTCTAAACTTAAATAGTTCCTGGTCGTAGGATAATTAATTGGTAGTTAATTAATCCGCAAAGATCGGTACATACTATGATTGCTTCATTGTGAAGGATGTCTGTTCTCATAGGCATTTGTGTGGTGACACTATAGCTAGTATGTAGGTGCTTATTAGGAATAAGTTCACTGAACATGACTTGATCAGTTGAACAACTAATGGAGTTCACTCATGTGTCAGTAGTTGTTCATATAGTGATGGTTGTACAAGTGTTCTTTGACTTGAGATCATCATAGTCATCTTGTGTACACGGAACTATACTTTGGTTTAGCTCTTAGTCTCGAGGGACAATAATTAGTGCTCTTCTGGGTATAGGAATTTGTGCACGAAGATAATGAATGATCAATAAAGGATATGCCCCTTCTAGTGAAGGAAGAGTATGTCCTATGTTATTCCATTTATGCTAGTTCAGGAAATCTCTGGCCAGAGTAAATGAAATTAGAAAGAAGTTTCTAATTTGCATTAATCGGAACTAAGCATAGTGAATAGGAAAACATATGATTAAATTAGATAGGCTTGACACGAGATCCATGCCTTTTATTTAATCGGGATATTGTAGGGTAGAAGGAATTCATTGTACGGTAACTAGTCACTGAATAGGTTCTTGGTATTCTAAGCAGTGAATTCATATTATCCGGATAGTCGTGATATGCTGAGAAGTATCACTCACGATGTAGAATAAATATGATTAATTTATTAATCGTATTTAATGAATTAGAAGAATTCATATAAATAATAATAAAATAGTTTTATTATTATTTATTTCTACTATCGGCTTAATATTGAACCTACAGGGTCACACCATAAAAGAGAATGATTTGATGGTGAAGGAAATAATTAATAATGTCTAGTCATTATTTATTTATGAAATAAATATTTGATTAGCATTTTTTATAATCAATTAATATGATTTAATTTATTATAAATTAAATAAGAAGAGTTCTTAATATTATTAATTAAGAAATTAATTTAAGAAATTAAATTAAGTGAGAGAATTATTTTCTAAAGAGTTTAGAAAAAGAATTAATGATTAAAAGAGTTTTAATTATTAATTAATTGATTAATGAGATTAATTAATTAAATGGTTAATAATAATAATATTTTATGGGACAAATATTCAGCTGAGTATTTTGCCTATAAATACACTATTATAAACCCTCAAGCCCCCAACCCTAATATTTTATAAGAAAAAGAAAAATGGAGGCAACCCAAAATTCTCTCTTAGCCGTTTTCTCTCTCTGTCGAATCGTCTTCTCTTGGTGGATACTTGTGGAGTGCTTCACACTTGAGGAGCAGCTGCTAGAGCCTCTCTACATCATCCATGGATTACTTGATATTTTTGGAAAAGAGAGATTTTAGTGATAACAAATATAAAAGGTAATATATTTTAATTTAAAGGTAATTGCCCGTGATATTTTTGGAAAAGAAGTAGATTTTGTTAGAAAAAAAATGTTTTAACTATAAAAGGCAATCAGCTATTTACTATTTTTATATTATTTTATTATTTATTAAATAGAATATTAAAATAGGTTTTAAAATTAATAAGTAAAGATCGCACCTCATATTTTTGGAAAATAGAGATTTTAGTGATAACAAATATAAAAGATATTATGTTTTGATTTAAAGGTAATTGTCGTGATATTTTTGGAAAAAGAGTAGATTTTGTTAGAAAAAAAAAGTTTTAATTATAAAAGGTAATCAGCTAGTTAATATTTTTATATTATTTTATTATTTATTAAATAGAGTATTAAAATAAATAAGTAAGGATTGCACCTCATATATTTGGAAAATAGAGATTTTAGTGATAACAAATATAAAAGCTATTATGTTTTAATTTAAAGGTAATTGTCGTGATATTTTTGAAATGGAGTAGATTTTGTTAGATTTTTTTTAATTATAAAAGGCAATCAGTTAGTTACTATTTTTATATTATTTTATTATTTATTAAATAGAGTATTAAAAAGATTTGATTTGTAGTAGCTTTCGTTATCCTAAAAAGAAAGAAGTATATTTGTAGCACTGTATCCTAAATTTAAACAAATTAGATCCCACATTTCCATTTTTTTTTATTAAATTTCAATATTATTTGATTTTTATGTAGTAAAATATAGTGAAATATTAATGTAGAATAAAATTTTCCCGAATTTTGATTATATTATTAATTAGAAAAAGTATCGAAAAACAAAAATTAACCGAAAACCAAAAATTTCACTGTTTCGGCTTTAATAATACTAGCATATAACCCGTGCAAGGCACGAGCCTTAAAAAATAATAAATTCAAAAATTTAATGTGAACGAAAAATATTAAAATAAAAGTAAAAATTAATATGATAAATTATAAAATGAGAAACTTAAATATTAACTGGAACATAAAAAAATAAAAAAAAATACAGATGGGGCTGAGGAAGATAAATGAGGTATTATTAATATTATTTTAAAATAAAATTAAATTAAAAATAAGGACAAATATAAAAGCTGACATGTTTTAATTAAATAAAGTAAGTATCCGTGATATTTTTAATTTTTTTTAATTATATTAATTGTATTTATTAAAAAAATACGTTGACATGTTAAAATAAGTAAGTTTTTTTTAATAAGGACAAATAGAAAATTTAATATATTTAATTAAAAAAAAGTAACTGCTCGTAATATTTTTAGATGTGTTTTAAATATATTAATTGTATTTGTTAAAAAAATACGTTGACTTGTTAAAATAGGTAAAGTTTTTAAAATAATTAAAAGTATTAAAATAGGTTTTAAAATATATAAGTAAGGGTTGCAGTTGATATTTTTGGAAAAGCGAGATTTTAGTGATAACAAATATAAAATGTAATATATTTTAATTTAAAGGTAATTGCCCGTGATATTTTTGGAAAATAAGTAGATTTAGTTAGAATTTTTTTAAACTATAAATGGCAATCAGTTAGTTACTATTTTTATATTATTTTATTATTTATTAAATAGAGTATTAAAATAGGTTTTAAAATAAATAAGTAAGGATTGCACCTCATATTTTTGAAAAATAAAGATTTTAGTGATAATAAATATAAAAGATAATATGTTTTAATTTAAAGGTAATTGTCGTGATATTTTTGGAAAATGAGTAGATTTTGTTAGAATTTTTTTTAATTATAAAAGGAAATAAGTTAGTTACGATTTTTATATTATTTTATTATTTATTAAATATAGTATTAAAATAGGTTTAAAATAAATAAGTAAGGATTGCACCTCATAATTTTGGAAAACAGAGATTTTAGTGATAACAAATATAAAAGATAATATGTTTTAATTTAAAAATAATTGCCGTGATATTTTTGGAAAAGGAGTAGATTTTGTTAGAAAACAATATTTTAATTATAAAAGGCAATCATCTAGTTAATATTTTTATATTTTTTTATTATTTATTAAATAGAATAAATGACTGTAACACCCAGTCCCACATCGAGTAGATTTGGGACTTCTGTTCAATTTATAAGGCAGAGTACTACTACTAATTAGCACCAACAAAATCATGATCTTTTGGGGGCCTGTGGTGGGCTAGTTGTTACCCAAGTTGGCTGCGTTTGGGCCTGTAGGCTTCGGCTTATTCGGACTCGGAATCGGGACTTGACCCGATTTTCGAAAAAGGCTCGGGATTTGACCCGGGTTGTCACATATGGTATCAGAGCCGACTCTCGAAAGCTTGATGCGTCAAGTTGCCGGAGGTGGGGACACGAAGGCTGGTGGTATTATCCCACAATGGATAGAGGTCCGGAGGTGGGGATACGAAACCAACCGGTATTATCCCACAATGGCTAGAGAGGAACGATCTTGGACCCTATGGGATATCCGTTCAGGCTTGACGAGGACGTCAAAAGTTTAAGTGGGGGAGTTTGTAACACCCAGTCCCACATCGAGTAGATTTGGGACTTCTGTTCAGTTTATAAGGCAGAGTACTACTACTAATTAGCACCAACAAAATCATGATCTTTTGGGGGCCTGTGGTGGGCTAGTTGTTACCCAAGTTGGCTGCGTTTGGGCTAGTAGGCTTCGGCTTATTCGGACTCGAAATCGGGACTTGACCCGATTTTCGAAAAAGTCTCGGGATTTGACCCGGGTTGTCACAATGACCGAAAACCAAAAACCGACCGAAAACCGAAAACCAAAACTTTCAATGTTTCGTCTTTAATAATATAGTATAGATAGTATAGATATTAATGAAATCAATGTCATCAAGAGGGTTCGAAGCAGAGACCTAATAACGATTACCCGTCTAGTTTTTCAAGCTTGGAAAATTGTCTTTGTATTTGTAAAGGAAAAACAGAAAACATCATTTATTTGTTTTCTAGAGTTTTCTAAAACCTGGTTATAAATGAAAGAATGACCGAAATACACAACGATTCAACGTGTACAACCCAAATTACCCATTAGCGGTAACAGGTGCCTTAAATGCCCACTAACCCCGCATTTCCACAATGCGTATTCTAAATTTGTATATCAGCTAATTGACTAAAATTAAGTCTATCCTTTCAAGTACCAAATCTTTATTCAATTTTCCTCGGTTGTGCATATGTACATATAAATATAAATATATATATATTCACTTTCTTCTTTATCTTACAATTTCAATCTCAATTATTCACTAATCTATTGTTCTAATCAAACATGCAATAATAAAATAAGTGGTGTCTTGTTGGGTTTCAGATCAAGAAATCAATAATTTGGAATTTGGGGATTGATTGAATTGTGATTTGTAAGAAGTAAGAATAGAGATCAATGGGTGTCTTGCTGGGCAAGATTGGTCATTGGTGAATTTAGGTTTTTGTTAATGTTTTACTTGTATTATAGTACATATGTGTGAATAATGATGTGATTTTGTGTTTATGGTTGTGAGTTTGTGATTTAAAGGAGATGGTGATGGGTGTCGCACAACAGCAGTTGACGGTGGTGTGTATCAGTGTATGTGGTTGTATGTCATACTTGTTATGCTTTACAGGGTATACGCAAAAGCCAAATGCGTGTTCTTGTTTTGATAGGAATACGCATGATAGGGATGCGCAAAGATTTCCATGTACGCATCTTCGTGATGCGCATAGTTTGTCTCGATAATTTCTAATCTCGCAGCAAGACAGTATACGTAATCTTGAAATGCGTGTAGGAAAATGCGCATGTGCCAACTGCGTGGTTAGTGGGTATTTTGGGCACCATGTAGCGCTTGTGGGTATTCTGGTCTCGCTCTTTACAAAAAAGGGTATTTAGGGCTTTTACCCGTTATAAATTAGAAAACTGTGTTTTCCATTTTTCCTTTTTTCTATGGAGAAAATAACTGTTTGGAACATATTTTCATATTTTTCTGTTTTCCGAATTGGTATCTTATCACCAGTCAAATATTATACTTATTTTCATTTTTGGTGTTACTTATATGTTTTTGTCAAGATTGTTAACGGAGGAATTTGGTATTAACAAAGTTCGAGTTTTGTCACCGGAATCAAGATCTATGGTGGTGGTTCTTCGCCGGAAAGTCGCCAGAGTGTGGTGGTTGTGATGAATTGGGGCCTGAGATTGTAAGGGTTTCTTGGTGGTGGCTCGTTGAGCTCTTCGCTTCCAACCCTGCCTACGTACCCCGTATTTATAGGGATCAAGCCCTACGTAATTCTTGGGGAACAAGTAATCTATATGCACTGGTTTCTGATTTTCGAGGCCCACTAGGATACTTGATCCGTCTTCTGGAATTGGTCTTCGACTCGCTTTAGGAATGTCCAACGATGAGGCCTAGTCACAAAGGCTCAAAGCTCGTCTATGCTTTCAGGACTTCACGGATAAGGAAACTTCCCCTGTCGAGGACTAGTCTTATCCATTACCAGCTATTTCCTTATTTCATAGACACGGGTATAGCCATGACTTACCCCAAATGTTAGACGCATCTTTGTCCCCCGAATGAGAAGCACCCACCAGATTACAAGACAAGTGATCACAAGCGTTTGGGTGCAAAGTGCAGGATTACTCTAAAGTTCCCCAATGAGGACGCGCCCATTGAGTACAGGAACAGAGCTCCCAAAGCACACACCAAGGTTCACCCAATGAGGACGCGCCCATTGAATACAGGAGGAGGCCTGCAGTACACAAGCATACCCCTAAAGGCCTTCAACCACGGACATCCCCCTTCTAGGGCACATCCTAGGATGGAATTCTTCAATCATCAGGCTAACCCCCGGAGGCCTTGCCACTTCAACACATGAAGGCGCGCCCTCAAGGGGTGGACGGCCTAAATGGGCGTTCCCTTACCCCTATGAGGGCAAGCTCTGAGTCTTCATTTAAACCAATGGAATCATTATTCACCATCAAGAGCACACCCTTGCCACCATGAGGAAAGGCCATAACCTTCTCCATCAAAGTGTCAATTCATATCAAGAGGACTCGCCCTCAGGGGGTGGATGGCCTAGAGGGCGAGCCCTTGCCCCTACGAGGGCAAGCCCTAAGTCTTTCTTATGCAAATCCCATGTCAATATAGTTGTTATTCTCTGTTGAGTCATCCATTCATGTCATGTTGTCGGTCCACATCAAGAGGACGCATCCTCAGGGGTTGGACTGCCAAAGGGGCGTGCCCTCTCCCCTATGAGGACGAGCCATGAGCTTCCTTTGTACCAATTTAATCCCTAATTACAACTTAGATATCCCCAATTAATTATTAGTTGACCCGAATTTACCCTAAAAACCTAATACCGAATTTTGACTATAACAAAAATCAAATTATACTTTTTATACCTAAACTAAAATATGTTGGTTAAGGTTTGATCATCCGAGACATGCAGTAAAAGGATACAAATGTTACCCGACACTGAACTCACTGCAATGCATGTCCCCAAATATACTGCCTCAGTTCCTTGCAGTCTTGCCCTTCTAATTATCCTGACCACATGTGGAGAAGATAAGGTAGGAACCTTTCCCTACTTAAAGCCAGTGATTTCCCATTTTTCTCATTTCACAACTTCATTACTAGTTCTAAATCAAAATGGCTACTTTCTTTGGCTCTCCACCATTTGTTTCATATCCAGTTACAAGAACTCAACATATTTCATCATCTTCACAAACTACTCCTCCTCAACAACCACCAAATTCGCCTTGTCAATCCCCGGTTCCACCACCTCCTGCTCAACCACTAAGTGCAACATCCTCAGAGCCAATATCACCTGTCTCATTACCTGAAAAGAAACAAAAATCTGCTGTTTCGACTAAAGCTGATTCGACAGACTGGATTGCCTCGTCGTTGACTAGAAGATTCGGGCTTGGTGCTGGCCTTGCATGGGCAGGTTTTCTAGCTGTGGGTGTTCTTTCTGAACAAATCAAAACCCGCCTTGAAGTGTCTCAGCAAGAAGCAAATACAAAGTAATCAAAGTTTAAGTTTCAGTTTTATAATTTCTTTAGAAATTCAAAAAATGCTCGTATGATTTAATTATATATTCTACTTTGTGTAGGGATGTCGAAAAGGAAGTAGAAGTGGTGCTACCTAATGGCATAAGGTAGAATCTGAATTTGAATACATGAGTTTAATAATGCATTTAGTTCATTTTTCTTTGGTGGATTGTAATCCCTGGACTATTAGCTAATTTTAGTCTGCAACTTGTTTCATTAATCCATGGGACTAACAATACCAAGGTAGATGGTGGAATTAATAGTTCTCCCAGAATGAGCTAGAAATATTGGGAATCGTTGTAATTATTGAATAAATTTTTATATAACTCGTATGTTAGTTAGTAAGGCGATGAGTGATTTCAAACACATCTACATCGAAGTGCAGGTACTATGAGTTGAGGGTGGGCGGTGGTGCTTCCCCGAGGCCAGGAGATTTGGTGGTGATTGATCTCAAGGGAAGTGTCCAAGGCAGTGACAAAGCGTTTGTGAATACATTTGATGGTGACAAGAGACCACTAGCCATATTCATGGGATCAAGGCCTTACAGTAGAGGAATGTGTGAAGGGATTGAATATGTTTTGAGAACGATGAAATCTGGCGGAAAGAGAAGAGTAATAGTTCCTTCAAGCTTAGGATTTGGAGAAGATGGTGCAGACTTAAACTCCGGGGTGCAAATTCCTGCATTTGCAACGCTGGAGTATATTGTACAGGTTGACAAAGTATCAATTGCACCTGCATAAGTTCTGTAAGACAATAATGTATAGGAAGAACAGAAAAGGTTTTGCGATAACTGATGAAAGAAATATAATTTGATTTGATTTTTATTGTTTTTGGTGATACATTTACATCTTCAACCATTCTTCATGATTAGTTTTGCACTTACTGAGCAATTCAGACCAAACTTGGGAGTTATCTTATCATTCCCCCGTATTTTGTCTTCTAAAACTCATTTTGTAGCAATTTCAAAACTTCAAAAATTTAGGAAGTTCAAGAAATTTCCATGATTTTGCAATAGATAAATCATCAATAAGACACTCGTTACATCCAAACATGCCAAATAGGCCACGGAAAAATAAAATGGTCTCCAAGGCGATCATCGTTGTCACAAAAAGGTACCCACTACACTACTAGTTAAAAATCGATCAAACATAACAGACGAATAATGTGCCATACCAGAATATTCACGTGAACATTACAATATATTGGTCTCAAAGGTAATTATGTTTTTTGTACAGAAAACAGGTTTTAGAAGCACAGTTTTGATATCCATTTATGCTTTACTTCGAGTTCATACATGAATAATACTACATATTTACTGTCCAAATCTGCTGAAGAAAAATAGGCCAGACTGCACTGAGGCTACAAAGGGGTGGATAAAATAATAAGACAAGGACAGTACAATAATAATGCAAAAAAAAAAAGAAAAAACGTCAACAATGGCACTCTCGTGAGAAGACAATAAGGTCATATCCCTCCAGTGTTGTTAATGTTCTCCAAAGAAAAGACTGCACCAGATCGCTCTTCCTCTGATACTGAAGAATGTGACATCAGAATATACAAGACCCATATATGGAGACATACCAGGTACACGAGAGCCCAGGCTTTTCCAGCAGAATTCCTCCTCAGAAAATATGCACCAGCAGAAAATATATGATCCAATTGATAAACCAAGGAACTGAAATGTCTTTTCCCAGATCTAAGTCTGTTTTCAAACATTGGTCTCAGTTTTGAATTAGATAGATCCCATGGCCCCGATTCTAAGTCACTCCTTGATGATGTACTGGGTAAGCCAGTTGAATCCAGCATTGACTTGTTATCCTCGAGCATCCTTGAAACTGCCTAAAAAATGTAGTTGGAAGCTGCTTACTAAAGCAACCAAAAAAATTTACATACAAACACAACTACTATAACAACTGAAGGAATCTACAAAAGTTTAATTTCTATTTCTATATTAAAAATGTACCTCAATTCTGAACTGTAGCATAGCCTTCTCCGAAGAAAGACCCTCAACCTGACAAAACAATCAAAATTTACAAACAAGTCTAGTTTCACAAATTGACATGCCCATAAAATTTAGTTTGATTTTTTTTACAAAAACAGACAGAAATCACCAGTTCCTCAAACTGAAATATTTACAAATTGAAAAGGTGAACTAAATAACAAGGAAAAAGGTAAATGGCAAACTTTAAAATACCCATCTATTTTATAGTTGAAATTCTAAAACAGTACTTTCATTTTTTTTGTTAATAAAAAAATACAGTTCATTTGTTGGTTCTGTTGGTCTTGGATACCCAGACTTTCGTCCTTCTACCAAATGTTTTTCAAAAAAAATGATGGACAACTTGCACTCCTGAGCAAGTGAGAATAGACCAACTTTCACTTGCAAACTTTATCAATTCACCTCCATCAACAGATTTTATATCTTTTCAGTTGACTAAGAATTTCCTACACATCCTTTCATTTCAGCTTCCATAAATTGGGGAGAAAGAGAGAAAGCGAGAAATATGGATCATCTCCAAACACAAGGTTGAAATTTAGGTAATTCATAAACCCCTTCTTTGAACTTGTCAGTTTGTTGATTGACTGCCAAGTCAATAGGTGATCAAAATAATTTGGATCGCCATCAAGAAACCAACAAAGCCAATGTTATGGGAATCTGAACAGACTCGTTATAGTCATATTTTAATGCTATGCTATTGTCATGAGTAATGACCATTTTAACAGCTTGATTTTGCCTTTGGCAAAGAGATCATAGGCCTCCTAATTGTTGGTTGATTATTAATAGTAAATCATACTACTTGTCCATTTCAGATATTCTACCAAACCAAGTACTTACTAATCTAAAGTTTCACACTGGTCTCCTGGGTTGAAGGAAGCTTTCTTTGCTACAGATTTGTCCAATCGAAAACACACAAATAACCTAGTGTTCTTTGGTCAAATCGAGCTCTAGTGTAGCAGGACAAGCACAAGGAAATGGATTTATCAAAACAGATGGTCTTGGAAACTCTTGACTTTACTCTGCGAGATTATAGGTTTCCTTTTATTTAACCTAGTTTAGTATCCTACTACTTCATCATTAAGTTATACCAGTTCTGGCAAGGGAATAGAGTAGAAGCAATTAAACTTGATGAAACATGCAATGCATTACAACGGACATAAACCACACTACATTCGTTCACATATAAAATTTAGATTTCTTCCAACCTAATTACATCCCCTCCCTTCTACAACAACATATCAATTATATATTCAACTTTTTAAAGACGAACCTGTGCCTGTTTCTGGATCAAATGATCAGTCAACTGACCAAGCCTTCGTTTAAGCTCGATCTCAACTTCAGTTGGATCTTCTAACTCCTTTCTGGTTGTTTCGATATTTGTTTCCAGTGCTTTTGCCTGTATTAAACAAGATAAATACTTGAAGTGGCTGCATCAAATACATATATAGCAGTTCAATCAGCTTGTTTTTCTACTTGATGTGTTACTTTGTTGCCTATTATAGATAAATAACGATAGAAGATGATACATATTACAATAATCTGGAGCAATGTGTACTTGAAACACAAAATAACACTGTACAACTCACAGTATGGGCCTACTTTCTAGTTATCAGAAGCATGAGACAAAAAGATCAATAACATTTTGCTGAAAAAACTTACTATTATTGAATATCAACAATCAAATCGAACTTTTTTATATCACTACTATTCTAATAATCAAGTCTAAGAGTTAATCTAGGTCCAAAACACCCTCCAATTTGCCTCAGATAAATGTTTAAAGAAACACCCTAGTTTAAACAATGTGATGTGTGTTCAACAAATAATCCAATCTGCATCAGTATGTCACATTTACTTGGACACGAATTATATACAAGCATATACTTCTAATAAAATGAGATAAGTGACAGCAATAAAAACAAAACCTGGTGTATAAGTATGTGAAATATACAGAAAACACAGAATATTACTAATATCAGATACATGGTAATAAAAATGTACCGTGTCGCCATGTAGTTACAAGGTCAATTAAAAAAATCATAGAGACATATTTGATCAAACAATTATTGAGAAACAGTCCATATAATGAATACTATAATCACTTCATTGTCAACGTTAACAAATATATCTTTCTGTACAAGTCTGAAAAACATTACTCAATCAACATGGTCAACAGCAAAAAATGCTGTTTCAGGTATTTATGCAGCAACTAGCAGAGGATAGGCTTCCCAAATAGACATATAGTTGTATGCAATTAATTTTCAGGTCAAGCCTTGTTCATCATCAAGATCATTTAGCCAGTATTTCGGTTTTAAGATCATCTGTAAGAGAACTAAATATAATACCACATGTTTGAAGGATAGCAAAAACTTGAAGGCCAAATAAGCAACTAAATTTTTTTGGGTGAAATTTTAAGATTTGTAAACTTTTATCTGATCCCAACTGAGGTTATCTGTCATTCTTTTTAAAAGTTTACCAGGCCACAATGTAATATAAAAAACAAACAGTTGCATAATTAGGCTAAAATGTTTTTCAACACTATTGGGCACTGGGCAATACAGGCCACAACACCGCGACCGATATTAGGTAGGAGTCAGTAACTGTTCCTTGTTAATAAGGAGCATAACTTAATCAGAAAAAGAGTAACATCTTAACTATTACTAGAGCAATCTCATTTTTCAGTGTCAAACTTGTTATTAGTCGATTTCATGAATTTCACTATAATATTTGAAAATACATTTATAAACCTGTTTCCAAATTATTTTATCCAGATTGCATCATGAAAAATCTCTTGATTCCAACTGGAAATACGTTTCTTCAAAAATAGATATCCTTTTTTCCAGAAAGATTGCACAATAATTTTCTGATATCCGTCCACCATGTTGCTTTTCTGATACTCCATTAAAAAAAAATCATATTAGATAACTGCAATTCACAAAAAATACTCACCTTATCCTGTAATCGTGCCACTTTGTCTGTTAGGAAAGAATACTCAGCTTCAATTATCTCATGTTCAAATTCGATTCCTTTCGAAGTCACCAACTACACATATCCACAATAAGAAATTTTAAGTTATTTCTAAAAAGGTAGTAATATATGCTAGCTAACTATATCGCTATAAGTGCTAGGCTGTGACTTGTAAATAAAAGGTTATTGTAATTTATTTTGGAAAATCCAGGTAATAATCACCTTCTTGCCATCCTGATAGCTAGAGATCTTCCTTCTAATTTCTACAGTATGAGACAGAGGATAGTGAGAAAGAATTTGAGGTTAGCAATAGGCTATTAAGATTTCAGAAATTCAATGACATTTGTAAATTAATACACACTTTCTACTAGAAGTGCATAGACAACGATATATTTACATGTGGAAACATATCAATTATGCTACTGCCATTGACATCTGACACATTTTGTGAACTAAGCCACTTACTTTGAAAAGTCCACAAAGCATATGTACGCAATCAGCCTAATTTTGTTACATTCTGCTAAAAAATAAACCAATGTAAAAGGCTATAGAGCATGATGCCTTAAAAGTTCAATAAATTTAAGCAGATGTCTACAGCACAAGAAATCCGAGCATTCATATACCGGTGAAACCTAGTTTGATCTAGCATAACATATTACCCTTGATTGGAAACTTGTATACTGAAAAACAAAATACTGTTGTGAGATATAACCACCACTTGCACCATATATACATATCAACATGTTTCTTTTGAAACAATGTCTAGCAAGAGATTATAAGTTTTAAATGTTCGTGTTTAAAAGTAACCGTAACTGTATTTTCTATTAGGCACCTTTATCTCTTTCAGAAAAGACTACAGAACAATGTACACTAAACTCTGCAAAGTGCAAAGTGTATTTCATAGACTCAGAAATCAAACAATTAGGCATACCTTCATGAGTTACTTCTTTCATCTCAATCTGCTGACGGATTTCTGCAACGCGACTAGCCTATTTTGTGAAATTCAGAGATAATTAACCAAAAAGCCAATAAATATACCTACTTCACCACAATATGCCAGACATAGTATTGTGATGTTTAAGCCATAATTGGAGCAAGCATTTACGAAATCCTTCACTAATGAAAAATGCAAAAAGGAGAAGGCTGAGAATTTATTCGGCAATTTTGCTATCTGTGGTAACTAGATATGTAGGATTTCTTTCATATGATAGAACCTGAGAGTGATCGAGTCAATGGAACCAATAAATTACAATATCAATGTATCACATACCTCCACTTCGAGATTCCGTTGTGATGTAGCAAGTGATTTTGCAAGATCAGCATTTTCAGTCTGCAAGGTGACAAAAACCAATAAATACACAGCTTAAAATATACAAACTAGCAATCAGAGTTTAGGATGGAGGCTATTGGTTGGTTCGGGGATGGAGTGAGTGAAGGAGAATAGTGACACAATGATGAAGACAAAAAGGGCCTGCAGAAGAGCGCAATACCTCGAGCTTAGCTATTCTTGCAAGAGCTTCCATTCTAGTACTGTTGTGCTTCAGCTTTTCTGAGTCTACAGCTTCCATTGTTTCCATCATCGTTGTCTGAAGCTCTGAAGCCTAAACAATAAGTGTATAATAAGGTTCATTGCCATTGCCTTCACTTTGAAAAATTGAAAGGGTGACAAGAAATGGTATAGTAGTTTCATGTCAAAAACGTGACGAACACTGGGATGCAATCAAAACTTTTAACCATTTTAATATAGCATTTCATTAAGTTTTCCACGGATAATTATAGAATTTCTTAGACTAAAATGAGTTCTGTAGGACATTTGACAACAATGAAACTATGTCGGTAGTGATAAACAAAAAATACTGAGTAATATAAAGGAATTGAAGATATTCTGATGTGCCTGGGTTATGATCTGAAAAAATTACCTCTTGTGCTTGTTGTTTAGCTCGGTCTTGAAGAATTTTCTCTAAGCTCTGTTTCTCCCCCTCTAATCTAGCAACCTTATTTTCACGCTCTTTAATTGTCTCCACCGCTTTAGTGGCTGCTTTCTGAGCCAAGATCTGCTCTCTTCTCTTCCTCCTTTCTTCCCTCTCGCGTTCAATCTCTGAATCAGTGGTTGAAACAGAATCTGTATCTGAATCAGACGCTCCATCACTTCCTGAAGAGGAAGCTCGCTCTGCATATGCAGACTTTCTTAAGCCCACACTAGTTTTGCCAATCGCTCGAACAGCAGTCCCTAACTTAAAGTGATCATCTTTAATTTTCATCTTCGAATCAGATGCTCTGACAGATGCTCCGTCAGCTGCAGGTGGCACTAGCACTGAAGAAATACTCTCATATGGCAAGTGTGAACTTCCATCCACTGTTGTATAAGTAGAATCTGACTTCTTCCCATTTTTTTCATCAACTACCTCGCTCATATGCCCTGCTATAGAGCTCCCACTTGCATCAGTGCCAACAACTTTTTTATCCTTTGTTTCATTGTCACTATGCAAATCCACTGTTGAAACCGACGGTGACAAATCCGATAGCCGAGAATCTTCACCACTCAGCTTCCCGTCCAAGTTACCAATCCCATTAGCTTTACCATCCGAAACAATGTCTCTCTTTCTCGGACTATTCACAATTACTTTACTTTGGGCATTCTGCCCTTTGCGGAGCACCAAACTCGAAAGATTTGTACCAGAACTACTCTGCTTCCGAGTATCATTCCGAAAGCCTCTCGCACCAGACACTCCATTACTACCACTTGCAGTTTTGTTTGGTGTACTCAACAACTCAGTCCAATCACTATCAGTTAACGTAGACTTAGATTTTACATGTAACGTAGACACAGAGTCCTTCCCCTTCCGATCTACAGTTCCATCCCCACTCAAACTCTTATTATGTGCTACACTTAACGGACGATCATTACGCAACTTACCTACCGAATTCTTAACTTCCGGTTTCTTCTTCTTAAGCTGATCCTTTAAAGGCACACTCTCATTGCTTTTACTCCGTGTTTCATAACTTAAATCATCCGATTGCAGCTTATCATTCTTACCTAACGATTCAGCTGCTTGCTGATCAATCTAAACCAACCCAACAAATCAAACATTAAAACACAACATTTCATTTACTCGAAATTAACAAAAAAATCAAACAAACAAAACCAAAAAAGATCCCAAAATTACAATTCAACTAATCATAATTTTTATTAAAGATGCAATCTTTTTCAGTAAAACATCAATTCAGCTCAAGAAACCTAAAATATAATTGAATTAGTCATTTGGGTATGCTGTAAATTGTTTGTATTAACAATATCATGTTAAATTACAAATTATAAATCTGGGTTCATATAAAGATTAGCTTATAGACTTAAAACCATTAAAAATAATATATATGAACATATATATACCTGTTGGAGGAGAGACTCCGCGACTTTGAGTTTAGAAGAGATCCAACCAGACATACTTCAATTTGGGTTTTCGAGATCAGTGCAAGATTTGAACAACATATGTCTTGTATGCATAGATTATGTTTGTATGTGTGTGTGTATTTTTATTTTTATTTTCCCTTTTCTTGATTCTTACAATTTCATTACCGTTTGTTGTGTGTTTTTGAGTAATAAAATTTATCTACAAAATAAAAATAATAAATTGAACTAAATAAGTATATATTGAAAATCAAGAGAAGATTTTACAATCATCAATTATCAATATGAATATATATACATGCGAAAAATCCAGAGAACATATTTTGTGACAGAACCGAGAGAACTAGCCAATCACCTTGATTTAATTTACAATACAACGGTTGATATGTTTTAAAAAAAATTATTATATTTTTATTAGTATTTTAAGATTATTTTATGTGTTTTAATAATTTTATAAGATTCTTTTAAGTGTTTTAATAATTATATTAAAATTTAAAATTAGGATTCTGTTAAGTATTCTAGAAAGTGTTTTATAATATATTTTAACATAAATTTATTTATAATAAATTTAATTGATAATTAAGATTCTTTTTAGTGTTTTATTAAGATTCATTAATTATATTATAGTATATCAACGGTCTTAGAAGGGTTCTTTCGGTTCTTTTGATATAACGGTTCTCTCTGGAACCTTATATATATATATATATATATATATATATATATATATACTAGCCTATAACCCGTGCAAGGCACGGACCTTAAAAAATAATAAACTAAAAAATTTAATATTAAAATAAAAGTAAAAATTAATATGATAAATTATAAAAGGAGAAATTTAAATATTAATTGGAACATAAAAAAATATTAAAAAATACAGATGGGGCTGAGGAAGATAAATGAGTTATTATTAATATTATTTTATAATAAAATAATATTAATAATAAGGACATATAGAAAATTTAACATGTTTTAATTAAAAAAAAGTAATTACCCGTGATATGTTTAGAAGTGTTTTAATTATATTAATTGTATTTGTTAAAAAAAATACGTTCACTTGTTAAAATAGGTAAGTTTTTTTTAAATAATTAAAAGTATTAAAATAAGTTTTAAAATATATAAGTAAGGGTTGCAATTGATATTTTTGGAAAATAGAGATTTTAGTGATAACAAATATAAAAGGTAATATATTTTAATTTAAAGATAATTGTCCGTGATATTTTTGGAAAAGAAGTAGATTTTGTTAGGAAAAAAAAATTTAAATTATAAAAGGCAATCAGCTAGTTACTATTTTTATATTATTTTATTATTTATTAAATAGAGTATTAAAATATATTTTAAAATAAATAAGTAAGGATTGCACCTCATAATTTTGGAAAATAGAGATTTTAGTGATAACAAATATAAAAAGATATTATGTTTTAATTTAAAGGTAATTGTCATGATATTTTTGGAAAAGGAGTAGATTTTGTTTGAATTTTTTTAATTATAAAAGGCAATCAGCTAGTTATTATTTTTATATTATTAATTAAATAGAGTATTAAAATAGGTTTTAAAATAAATAAGTAAGGATTGCACTTCATATTTTTGGAAAACAGAGATTTTAGTGATAACAAATATAAAAGGTAATATGTTTTAATTTAAAGATAATTGTCACGATATTTTTGGAAAATGAGTAAATTTTGTTAGAAAAAAGCGTTTGTTATCCTAAAAAGAAAGAAGTATATTTGTAGCATTATATCCTAAATTTAAACAAATTATATCTCATATTTCCATTTTTTTTATTAGATTTCAATATTATTTGATTTTTATGTAGTAAAATATAGTGAAATATTATTGTAGAATAAATTTTTCCCGAATTTTGATTTTATTATTAATTTATTAATTAGAAAAAGTACCGAAAACCGAAAACCGAAACTTTCAATGTTTCGGCTTTAATAATATAGTATAGATATAGTGTTTCTGTAACACTTACCGAAAGAAAAGAAAATATGATATTGAGAAAAAAAGGGTTCCGACTGTACTAGGAGCAATCAGATTTTTGTGTGCTCTTCCATTGAGTTTTTACTCATTATTTATAGGCATTTTTAGTACAATCTCCACCCCTTAACCTTGTGTAACTGCCCCGTAAAATCCTCCATATATTAAACACAAATATGTAACTCCCTCAATTTAATATTTGTAACACCCATAATTAATACTAGTGTAACTCCCCACAATTGTAACTCCCACAATTGTAACTCCCAATCAATATATAATATATATAATTTATACAATTAATATATATTTTAATCCATTCAATTAATACATTCTTACTTCATTTTATATTTAACAAATAAGTCATATAATGCAACATCTCCCACTTGACTTATTTGATAAATACATATATAACTCTCACTTTTCTCATGGAGTAAAAAATATTATTTTAGACTCTCACTAGTTCTTTAAAATTTTAAGACTTAAATATTTATAAGTCCAATATATTCAATCTATTAAAACATCACATCACTAGTGATAACAAATGTCATTTATACATTAGACTTTTAAGTACACGAAATTAAGTCCAATAAAACCAACATATGTCACTTGGCTTCTTTGCCAAATACTTTTAGTGATCATCGCTTTCAATCAGTTCACATGTGCTCCCACTTATCTTTAGAACAACATTCACTATGTCATAAACTTAATATTCTAAAGTTCTGTCAAAATAACAATTTGACAAATGTTTCCACAAATATATATAACTAGCGAGAATGTCCATCACATTGTCGTTTTTGCCCTTTCCAACAAATTTTAATTTCTTACTTTCCCAACCTTTCAGTTCCATCAAAATCAAATATGTATCCCAAAATTGATTTCTTATTACCAATATCACCTTCGATACTTATATCGAAATAAACAATAGCTCCAGACACGTATGCCTAATTCACCAATTTGTTACCCAACGAACTCTTTAAGTACATGACCATGATCCCTTTTACAGCCTATCATTAGGCTCAAGCAAAGTTGCTTCACAATACACTTACAGTACTGTTCAAATTTCCTAAACAAATATTATTACACCCATGTATTCAATCTCAAATTTCCTACTAAGTTTCAACTTAGTTTTACATTTACGACATACCATTAAAATATTCAATATTTTCATGAGCTAACTCCCACTTTTCAAAGTGCAGACAAATTTGTCTAATTCACTTTCGACAAAATATTTATGTATTGCTTTGCATGAACTTCAACTAGGAAAATCTCAAATATAAAAACAGACCCATTAGTCTTATATTTTATCTCCAAAATTCACTTATAACCTGTGAATTTTCTATGTTTCAGAAGAACACAAAACTCCCACAATTGTTTCTATACTACAAACTCAATTTCATTTTTAGGGCTTTTATCCGTGAGCCAATTTCTTGAAATTTCCTCACTTATATAAATTATGGATCCAATTTGATTCCTACAACCATGTCCACAAATAAATACGATATTTCACTATTATATACACAATAGTCATTTTTTCACTTTGATGAATTTCTCGATCTCTTCTATTCAACCACTTTCAATGGCTCATTATTAATATTCAAATCAACTTCATCATTCTCGATCTTGGTTACAATTGATAACTAAAACAACCCGCGTTCAGGCTCATAAATGCCCACGTCAACCATTTCATTATTCTTTTCGATTAAAAATTTATTATCACAAAATTCCGGGATAAATAACACATTCTTGCCGGTAGCATTTCTCATATAAATTTATTTGCTTCCATTTCTTAAGTTCTGCAAACTCAATTAAATCATTCTTGATCTTTGTAATGCGGTGGGTCATTCTAGAATCAACCCACTAACCATCTATGTCCTTGATCGTATAATCAATATTCCATTCAGCTACTCCAACAAACTAATGTGTTACTTGCTATATATTCCGAGCATTACTAGAATTTTCTTCTAGTACAAAACATTTTTCAATTTACGCAATAACTATTTATTTGCATTTAATAAAATTAAATATTCGATAAACCAAAACACTTATCGAATAAAACAAAACAAAAAATCGAAACTAGGCTAAGTACAAGACAACCAAAGCACTATATGTCTTGTCAATATTATGCAAAAAGACGAAACAGCCGAGCAACTATTATGAACCAAACTTTAACGGGTGAAAAAACATACGAAACAGGGGGAATAAATATCAACACAAAACAACTTGTTGATTCATGTAACATGGAACGGAGCACATTGGATATTCACAAAAAAAATATAACTACCAATTTCGAAGGAAGTATTCAACCATATCATAATTGGTGTCATCCAATATTTTAATCTTTATCAATTCATATCAAAACACTTTTTTTTTTAAAAACAAAAAAATGTCTCCGACAAGATAATTACACCACACAAAAATATTAACGTGTGACGTCAAACAAATATATAACAAAGACACCGATATGATATATATATATATATACTATCAAAACAAAATGGCAAGAACCTTGAAAAAAATGGCATGAGACAAATAAAAACATATAACAATAGATAACAATAAAATGGCATGGTTTGTAAGACTTTTTTTTGGTCAAATTGACTAATTTTGAAATGTAAATTACATATATTATATATTAAATATAATTAATGAAAAAAATATTATAACAAAATATGAATATAAGTCCATAATTTTTAAAAGTTAGTCAAAGTTTGGTCAGTTTGACCAAGAAAAATCAAACAAGTCAGTTTGAGTGGGACGGAGGGAGTATTAATATATAAGACAAGTATTCAATATGTTAAACTTGGGATTTTGATGTTAGAAAGAGAAATGAGTAATTGTTGTAATTTAAAAAAAAAATCCTTTAATATATTAGAAGTAGAAAATGTGTTCGAATTTATTGAGAACAACAGTTTGAATTTATAGGGAAGACACATAAATACATAAAAATACAAGTTATATTTGAAGTATAATAATAGGTGTTCGAATTTGTAAAGGAGAATAGCTCAAATTTATAAGTTAGACGTATAATTAAAAGTTCTATCGGAAGTAGAAAAAGTTTTCAAATTTATAGAATAGAAGAGTTCGAATTTGTAAGAAATGCATATAATTAAAAGTTTTATGAGAAGTAAAATAGATGTTTGTACATAATTAAAGTTTTATTAAAATTAAAATAATAGTGCGAATTTATATAAGTATTTTTTAAACGAAAGAGCAGCTCATTTGAAAGGAGTATGTTTAATATATAAAATAAGTATCCGATATATTAAATTTATGATTTCGATTTTAACAAGGAAAACGTGTTTCATGGAGAACAATTTATTAAGAAAGAACGAGTAATTGTTATAATTTAATTAATAATTTTAAAAAAAAAATTTATAACATCCGCGCGAAGCACGCTTTCTCAACTAGTTACCCATTATTTTCCGATTATACAACAGTCTAGATAATTTCTCTTTATTTTGTTGTCAGGTCTGGTAGTGCAGATTTTTATGTATCCCATATTCCATAGTCTAATATTTTCGATCGTTTAACGTAGTCGTATTTTATATATCACACCAGAAATTAATTTATTAATTTTCACTGTGTACATGTGTTTTCATATGTGTAAACTCTACATAATTAATTTATATTTATTAAAAAAATATTTAGGAAAAATGGTAAAGAAAACCAAAAAAATTTATTCACAACTAAAATTGGACGAAGAGTAATTCCCAGAAAATGATGAAATTGAAGCCTTCTGTAACCTGGTGAAACTAGTTTCCTTTGAGGAAATCTTGACAGCATTTGTCTTCTTCCATTCTCACAAGAAACTTTTTCGCTTCCTCAAATTTCTCATTCAAACAAAGATTATCAAAAAACAATAGCAGTATTACAAGTCTCATCTTGGTATTCATTTTTTCTGTTCCACAACGCTTTTTTGTACACACTTGAAAATAGTTTGAAGTGTACTTATTATTGTTATTTTAGAAATTTTACTTTTGTAAAATTAAAATATGCAATATAATATTATACTACAATTCACAAAAATAAATAAATTGAAACTAATAATCTTTAGTAAACTGTCGAACAGTCCGGGTGACAAAAGTAAACATAGGAGCAAATTTTGTACACAAAGATCGTGACCTGAAGTAGATAAATTGTTCATCAAAACCGAAAGATCACCACAGATTTAAGTAGCAAAAAAGAGAAATATATATATATCACCACAGATTTCTTTGAAATGAGCTTGTTCCACACTGACACAAATGAGCAACAAAAATCAGATCCAGCTTAAGAGACTACCACTAAGTATGACCTAAAAGAACTATAGCACATCATGTACAACATAATAGACGATTTTTTTTCTTCCACTCGGACAAAGCAAAAAAATATTGCCCTAAAACAACACGTGCAAGATACATTCTTAGAGCACTCTTAACAAGATACAACCACTTAGACAAAGATCACTCTGAGAGATCAAGAATATATAGCCAAGCACTGGTAAATAGATTGTGAAGGCCTGACGTGGGTAAAATCCCGAGCAATATTTTCAATTGACAACCAATTCTAGTCGGACAGCAAGTGAGGCTTCCATGCTCCATCAGTACCCGCATGCAATTCCTTGCAATTCCTTTTATCAGGTTCAAGAAGATATGGGTTCATACGGGTATGACAACCATGGATGCTTCAAGGCTTCTGATGCTGAAGGGCGTTTCTTGGGGTTAACTTCCAGTAAATGATTAACAAAATCAACGAAACCTTGGTCGCCCATTGGTAACCGATGCCTCAGTGACGTCTTTTTGGAAATTAGGTATTCTAGCCTGTTCGTGTCCTAAAGAAAAGAAAGGGATCCACTGTTTCTATTAGCAAAAAAAAAACTTTCTTATCAAAGTAGATAATAACATTATGTCTGTTCAACATATACCATGCAATAGAACCAATTTGGAATAGACTTTTTCTTTTTGACAGGAGTTTGGAATAGACTTATATTTGGCATTTAAGTACACATTTCAAAAAATACCTAAAGATATACTTTCAGACATATAATCACTTGACTAAAATGCTAAACCAAACAGGGTCTTAGTATGTCATATAAATTTAGAGTTAAATGTATTTTGTGTACCTCAAGTATGCACAATCAACAATATGTGTACCTACAGTATCAATTGTGCATTTTGTGTACCTGAACTTTATATAAATAATCAATTCGTGTACCTAAACTTTATCAGTGCACTTTGTGTACCTCAACTTTACATGTATATACAAAAAAAAGATTATTTACTAATTCTTTTGAAAATTGTTATTCAAAAAATTAAATTAATTTTGTATTAATATACAAAATAAGATTTTAAAAAATAAAAGGATAAACATTATAAAGTTCTTAATTATTTTAGTTGTAACTAAATTTAAAACATTATTTATTATAATTACATTAGGATAATAATGACTTTCGTAAAAATTGTGTATATACATTTTTTGAAAGATTTAATAAGTCAATATAGTATAATTACTACTTAATATTATTTACTTCTATTATTTCAAGTTATGTTGTTTTTTTATTTCATATTTTTCTTTAGTATTTATTTTTTAATATTGCATTAAACACATATCTAATTAAATATATGAAACATATATGAAAAAAATTGTATAATCAATTATATTAGCAAACTTCAAGTACACAAATTGCTCAATTTTAATAGTTAAGATACACAAAACGAATTATTTGAATATATAAACAACAGAGGTACACAAATTGTTTGTTTGTGCATACTTTAAGTACACAAACTGCACAATTGATAGTTTAGGTACACAAAATGCAGAAGTTGTATAGTTTAGGTACACAAAATGTATTTAACTCATAAATTTAAGAAACAAGCATTTCTAAGAAACTTTCATGAGCTTGCTTAACATCGTGAATACGTGACACAAATTTCCACTAACAAGTTCGTAAAAAAGTAAGAAGTTATTGATGCCAGGATCAATTACATAAAAAACTGTGTATTTCCGAAACAAAATTCCTGTTTTAACAAGATTCACAATATTTTCTGAAGTACAAAACAGTAGAATTACTATTCAATGATTAGTGCCATGGACACTTTTTGTATATGATTGAGATTAAACAACGAGCTACATGTATTGGAAAACCTTCTTATAGCCAGAATGATAAGTTTGCCATACACAAACTGAAATATCAGGTTTTGGTAGTTGGAGGTCAGGGTTTAAGAGGGGACAGAAAGGGAGGAGGAGAAGATACGAAAATTAACCTGGTTCCGTTCATACAGCATGTGATTCTTGGTGAAGTACTTGTATGTATCTCGTCCTTTGGCAAGCATATCTTGGTCAATTGGTCCTATAATTCCAATTACCCGAGCAAGCAATGTAGCAGGGGAATCATTTTGAAAGAGGACCTGCCACCATTTAAATTAGCAATAAGTTATAGTTAAGTGACTATAATGTAATTTTTTCAATACTAAGCATATCTGTACATGTCTATCCCTTAACATCAGCATTTATCCAATGTAAATAGTACAATGTACAAATATAGCAAATAATTTAAAGCAGTAATTCTCTTGAGTGGTTTAATTACAGTTTGGATTTAATATCATTGCCTATTAAAAGACTCGTGTGCTACAAATGTAATATTGTCATTATTTAATCAGAGCACTTTGTCAATAAAACAAGATCATAGTTAGTAGGACATCATGAACAATTAATTGTTTCTCAACATGTAACATTGATCAGCAGATATTTTATATTATAAACTGGAGGAAAGTAGTTGTGATGTCATTGTCAAGTCCAAATGGCCCTCATTGGCTGAATGATACACCAGCTATAGTTTCAAATGAAAGCTAAGTGGTAAGTGGGAGCGAATCTGCAAAGACTTCCTTAAAATGAATTGTTTTATGCAACTTGGTCGTCAATATTGCAGACTACTGGATCTCGTAGTCACGTAACACAGTAAAGCTTTTTCATGACACCTACCAATCTTTTTCTCTCTTTTTCCTTTGGCTACATTATGGTAGCTATAATACCTATAGGACTGAATCCTAGTAAGCGATTGCACTGTAAAACACATTTATCTATACACAGACGTGTCAGCAAAACACCCCCACACACACATATATACAGTGCGTATTATTGGAGTTATTAATATGTTGAAATACGGCCAGACCCAAGTTAGTCGTTAAATCTTATTGCATTTTAGCAATAAATATTCATTATGCAAGAAGCTCCACAAGGCTACCTAATGATTACTAATGTGATTATGGCTGCCGAATGATTTAGAAAGGAAATAATCACATTAAATTCAGAGAGAACTCACATTGCCAGTACAAAGTTCTGCCAAGATGCAGCCAAGTGACCAGATATCAATCTTTTTGTCATATGGAAGTCCCAAAATAACCTCAGGTGCTCTGTAGGATCTAGATTGAACATAGGAGCAAAGATGATCTGTTTCAAAACAGCTACTGCCAAGATCAATGACCTTCACCTCACACCTACTGTAGCTTTTCACCAAAATGTTCTCCGGCTTCAGATCACAATGAATAAGACCAAGACCATGCAAGTACTGAAGGGCCTCCAAGCACTGGATGGTTATAGACTACAAAGACAAATGATAAGAAAATGAGAACAAGTAAATACTAATAAAATTAGTGAATACATACGGGATCAGAAAATACAATAATAAATAGGGTACAAACCTGCAGTCTTGGCATTGTAAAATAAACCTCTCCTCCAGACTCTCGATTAAATTTATGAAACTCGTATAAGTTTGCCTTGAGAAGTTCACACACAATTAGCAAATGTTCCTGGAAATGTAAAGATAACATGAAATAATTACCGAGTGATAAGAGTGATAAAGCGTACAGTCTTAATAAGGGCAGTGGATACAAGCACCACAAAAAGCATCCAGGAAAATGTGTATTATAGCACCAATCTGTACTTTTGAGACTTGAGAGCAAGTCTAGTGCTAATTCTAAAGCTAGAGCCATTGCTATACTTTGACACTGAAAAGTGACTTATGGTGCTAAAATAAAGCTTCCACTCAGATGCTTATTTCTAAAATAGAACCAACTAGCTTTAAATTAACTAATATTATTTGGACCGGTGATGTGGCAAGAATAAATATGGCTCTAATCTGTGCTATAGTTAATATATAAACTAAATTACAGAATGACAATCCAATACACTGCTATATTTGAATGCATATATAGATAATTGGTTCAACTATAGCTATGCACTGGTTTAATCATATTGTATATTTAGTTCAATATTTTAGCTACAGCACCAAGTATAGCTCTGCATTGTACTTGCTGTCTTGGTCTAAAAGAAACAATAAAGTTCTAGCTTGTACAGTGATAATCTATACAAAACTATTATAAGCATAATGGGTATAATTATGATGGAAAGGAAATCTAGTCGTACTTAATAACTCCATAGGACACCAAAGAGGCAAAGAAAGCTTATATAGGATTAGCATGGTGCATAACTCTCCTGGGATATTTGATTATGTGAAGTTTGTCCAATGTTCTATGAAGCTTGGAGTCCTGTCATGCTACAATTTCAAGAGGGGAAGAACACGGACCATCTCTGATTATTTAATAAAACGGAACGTATGCTTCAGAAGTGTAAGGTACAGTCAATAAGCAGTCTCCTTACATGTTTTCTTTGAAATATTATCTTTTGGTTGTGGAAAAACAAATACAAAGGTAAGATTGTTATGCTGTACTAAATTTAAATATGAACCTAACTTACACGATAGTAGAAGTAATCATACAACCGCAGAATATGATATTTGTCGGCTGGATCATGCTTGTTCACAAACTTGAGCAGCTTTATTTCATCAAGGCTCTGGTCAAAAAAATCTTTGTTGTTCTTTATAATCTTTACACAGACATCAATGCCACTATGAAGGTCATGTGCTTGTATAGCTTTGCTGAATGCAGCAGATCCGAGATACTCGGTGACGTGATAACGTCCAGCTATGACCGAATTTAGGACAACATGAAAATTTTTATCCTCCTCAAAGCCAGTTCTGAGAAGCAAACAGAAGTTCGAGTCTAGTAAGCAACTACAATTTAAGTTGTTGGTGGCACAGTCGGAAAACTTAAACTAAGAAAAAAAACTGAATGAAATATAATGAGCAAACAAGTATGCAGATAAGCAAAAGGCATTTGATATTATAACTTTTAACTATATTGCTTGACACTTTAAACAAGAGTGGTACTTCAAATAGCCGAATCAATAATCAGCCCTCCTAGTCTACTGAAAGAGATAACCTTGCATTTCAATAATGACAGCGACAACATCATATACAATCCTCCCAGCTCTTCCTCCCTTTCTGCTATGGCAAGTGCCCAGATGAGGTTGGTCATTTTACACATCAGGTTCATTAATATGATATTCAACTATACAGAATTTACTACAAGTTTGTAGAGATTAAACGGAATATAAAATTGTGAAAAAAATTTAGATAATAGCTGGAAATTACAAAAGAAATTAATCAGCTTAAAACCTGGTCAGAAACTCAAATGGTTCGATGCCTTAACTTTATAATCCAATAATGTGAATGGTCAACTAGATTGTGATAAGAGTAATTGCTTTACTATTCACGGAATCACTAGCAGAGAGCCGAGACATGGCCATGGGTAGTGCAGCAGAGTTGAGCCATCTAAACGAAATTAGTTAATACATGTAGCAAAATACTTTGATCCTTTTCACTGTGAGGTGCAATATTTGATGAACAGATAATCTTGATGACTCCTACGAATATACTACTTAAAAAGCAAATTTAGCAAATTAAATGTACATAACATATTAATCTTCAATATGTACTACGTGTAGGCCCCAAACCAGTGGCAATAACTGCAGGGGGACAACTTTGAGTAGCCATATATATATATGAAGAGTTAATTACATTCAGCGCTTGTAGACTTGCCTGTTTTTCCTATGCACAATCTTAAGGTTGAAGGTCTCAAATTCCTCCTCTTGAGCTTTTATCTGCTTTACTTGCTCTTGCACAGCAGCTGCCTCTTCGTCCTCCAGTGACACCCCTGGATCCTCTCTTGAACCGACAAGTTTTTCATCCTCAGCTTTCTTAAAAAGATTTCTATCAGCATAGCCATAATTTGACAATGAGGAAGGGGATGAATTTACAGATTCCACCACATTGGCGTCGTCTTCATCCTTTGAGCTCCTGAGTGGTAAGGAATCACTACTTTTCCGTCTCCATGAAGCGAGCAAGTTATCATCCCCAGTTGAAGTACTTAAATCATCCTCAGTTTCCCTTGCAATATTGTTCTCTTTGTTTGACCACAAAGATTTACTGCAAACTGCATGCACCGTCTGGCCATCTGTAGAAGGAAATGAAAAACCTCCTTCTATAGGATCTTTTTCTTGTGAACCTGCACCTTTACTATTTCCTATAACACTCTTATCTAGGTCGTGTTTAGTCACTCCATTCTTATCCTTTGATTTGCCATGGTATGTCTTGTCCAAATCATGTTGCGATATTCTGGATCCATGTACACCACCATCTTGATCCTTTAGGTACTTTACGTCCTCCTCACTACTCCCTCCAACCAAACTTCCCCGTACCTCACTACCAAAATCAGCAGCATCACTATTGATTCCAACACCAATTGATCTAACTGAACCATGTTTATCATCATCCATACATATGCCATGGATCCTAGGCCGTCCACATTCTTCCAGAACTTTACCCTCGCCTAGAATTATAAGATCATTACTTTGTGTGACAAAGCCCTGCCAGACTGGTTCTGCACTCATCAGATTCAGTTCCTCTTCATCCATCAGCTGTCCATCATATTGAGCTATTAAATTGTTTTCATCATTTCTCTCATACATCTCAGTCGCTGATAGACCTATAGGATCATCTGAAGAAGCCACTGCATTGATATTTTTTGCTTGAAAATAGTGCTCACCAGATAAGTAGGAATCTTCCTCTGCAAATGACTGATCATCATCCTCATCTTTGTTTGGAACTGTTTCTTGCGGGTCTGGAACACTCCCATGTCCTGTTCCCTTTTCATTGTCACTTGGGTAGTCAATTTCATGAGCCAGAAACCAGGTTTCGTCTTCAATAGGCTGTCTCATGTACCCAACATCATCATCGTCATCATATTCATCAGAGTCCCAGTACTCATTTGGGTAGTCAATAGATTCGCTCAATCCATCACCTATAGTAGCAAAACCAGAAATAAGATCAGAGGTGTCCTCAGCAATATCCTGACTACCAGATAGCCAGTTGCGACCACCAGGTCTTTTTCCACCTGAAATATAGTAAGTAAAATAAAAACATCTCAATATCAAAATGAGGAACATAACTTCAGGAAAAATGCAAACCCAAAAGAGGAAACTGCAAAACTTGTTGCAACAAAAGGCAATATATGAGTGCACATAATATAACTCATTTTTGTGTAACTTGAACAGCTCCGCACAAAGGGGATGCAGAGTTGCAGACTATTCTTAGGAAAACCATAACATAATTACATAATTAACCACTATCTTATTCCATGGCTAGCTATGGCTTATTAAGATTTCTTGTAAGATAAGGAACAGAAGTGAAAATACAAGGAAATTTTTATAAACATCAACTAGTGTAGATATATTTAGTGTATAGAAATTAATGTGTATACCTATTTAGTTTATAAAGTAGGGTCAAGCTATATAGATATTCATAATAATGCTCACTTAAAATATTCTAGATAAACCCAAAATGTCCAGAAAGCTATATAATACAAATTAATTTCATGTAGCAGAAAACATGTAAAGACAAGAAGAAAATTTTGCAAAGAGAGCTCCTCTAATGCTTAAACACAAAACGTTCATTAAAGCACCCTATCCCGGTTTGACTTACTTTGAAAGAAAGTGAAGAAAATAAGAAGCTTTGAAACCTCTAGCCCTATGCCTATCCTCATTCCAGATTTCCAAATGGGGGCAGAAAAAAAATTAAAAACTTTGTGAATAGATTTCTGGATGAAACTTGGGTGTTGACATATTCACAGCAAATTAATAAACTAAAAATGACCAACCTGTAAAAAAACTCCAATTTGGATTTTAAGTTACAATCCTTAAACAAAAACTAAGACTGTTGAGAAGTGAAGATGGTGATGTATAAAAAGAAAGAAATTCATTATTGTTATCCTTTATATATTGTATTACCCGAAGGATAAATTCAAACTAAACCGCCAAATAAGAGAATGAAAAAAAGAAGTTGGTATAAATTTAAGGCGGATAAGCATAAAGAATCATTCTTCAATCACTTCAACAGTATACTACTCTCTCCGTTCCAACCATTTGTTTACAAATAGGTTGGGCATGGAGATTAGGAAAAATGTATAAAGTAGTGGAAAAGTGTAAGATGTGGGTAAAGTGGTGGGTTCAATCAATATTTAATTGATAGATTTGAAAACGTGGATGAAAGTAGTGGGTGTGATTAATTATTATATTATAAAAATTTACTATTTTTAGAAAGTTTGAATTGGTTGGGACATCCCAAAGTAGAAATTGTTAATAATTGAAAGGGACGGAGGGAGTACATAATAAGTAAAAATTTAATTTAAGTCTAGTTTCATATGATGCATGTGCAGTTATAAATCATTACTTCATTCTCCTAATTCTATCTCAATATTATTACAATTTTCTTGTTTACATATCACAACAGCTATGTTCTTTACTCCCACTTGACCAATTTCCCAAATATATCATGACAACATTTTCTTGCTATCATTTAGTATTTAAGTTTCTCCTTTCAACTGGAACCTTCACTTTGATTTTTCGGGAATATTTTTCAATATACCTTTTCCATTTTTTAAACATTACCCCTCCACATGATGCCAAGGTGCCTAGACACAAAATGATATTCCAACAACCCTTGCTAGATATATAATCATAGACATAACAGAATTTACAGGAACTACATAGAATTAGACTAATTGAAACTTGAAAGGTTACAACTTAAAAAGATAAACAGCATATCCCATTGGACCAATTAGTTTTAGATGTCTCGAGAATGTGTGATGAATTAACCTTTCAGGAATACGAATTATGATCGATTAATGGACAAATAGTAAACAGCTTGATGAAAAGGAAAACACGTTATTTGTATTGAACTAAGCAGGAATTCTGCAATACAGCACTCTAAGCATTAGAGAGGCTTAGTCTCTCCCAAAACAGAAAAGAATAAAAAGCTCACACAGTTCACATGCCCTCCCCTTCATCCCTTCTCCCTATTTAATAAGCCCCCCTTCTAACCAACTTGCCACCTACACTTCCCTTTACTCAACTGATTGAGGGTGTTTTACCCAAAGTACCCTTACTCTTAATTGATACGTCTAACATATGTCAGCAAAACCGGTGACCTGCATTGGGTCATTACAGAATGCTACCCTAGATGGACCGAATAATGATAACTCTAAGCAGTAAAGTACAATCAACCAAGACCTTCTAAGGGACTGATGAATAAGATTAAGAGAATGTGCTCAAACTAGTGCAAGGCATATCCTGCTGCAAAATAACACTCAAAATATATACTGTTAATGTTACTAACTCTGTCCATAGGTATGAGCACGTCTTTTTTGTCTTGAAGTGTGTGCAAAAAGTCAAGGGGGGGAGGGGGTAGTGTATATTTGCTGGACTTGACATAATAAAGCATAAAAAGCAGAATATAGTCGTTTGCTTTTCTTCTGCTTAATCCATGGTTTCCAAAGCTCTTCTATGATAAGGTTTCTGGACTTAAAGGGGTTTTCTTCCTTGTTATTTTATTTTAACTTTTAAAAAAAAAGGATAATAATAAATAATAAGCAAATCACCTATTTTTTCATCCTATTATTTCCATTCTACAACCTGAAAGCAGCTCACTGAATCACGACAAGGAAGTTATAGAAATATTAAAGAATATAATAATCAAAGTACATTTAAGTTCATCACTGCCTTTAAAATAAAGGTAGTATCCGTCCTTCTAAAAAATTATTGGATGCTATATTACTATGCACTACGAATTTCACTTCCACATAAGTCTCTATTCTTTAACCCACTATAAATTTATAATGTTTTGTTGCAATGTTTGACAACATTGACAGCACTATAATCCACAAGCTCCTTTCACTCCTTTCAGTGAATAAACTAATGATCCACTGTTTATTTTTCCATAACCGCACAACAGATAAATAGTTGACGGATGACGGGCATTACATACTATTTAAAAAAATATGTTCGGTAGCATTTGCATCCACTAGCTACGAAGAGAAAGTCACGTTCCAAGGTAACACAAACATACAATGCTGTAACTACTATATTATTTCTTTAGAAGTCAATCAATCTCCTATCTACAGAAAACGATATGCATTTGCATATATGATCCACCGTCCCGAGTCCTGACTATATAATCATACTGGTACACAACACATATTGTAGTCAACCTTAAGTTGCACAAATAAGGGCATAATGAAAAGGATTATGCCCAGGACACCTTAGATTTAGTGTAAACAAACTCGTAACCAATAAATAGATATGTCCTAGTTTAATATCATTGGATTTGGTATAGGTATCAGAAATTTCACATAATGGCCTGTGTTGTCGAAGGTGCCACTAGGCCCTCAAGGAGAGGCCCATCGAGGTGGAGTTTATACGGTCTAGGGCAAGAGGTGCATAATAGGCATGCCTCACTGAACTTTGACCCAATTATGCCTCATTGAAATTTGACCCTGGGCACATAGTTCACATCTTCTGTATATAAGTGTGTATTTAAGAGTAATATCCAACTTATTTTAAACCAAAAGGCCCTAAATGAAAGAGAATACTGAAAGAGCACGCGAGGGATGTATATGGATATTTAAGCATGCCCAATCAAGAGAAATCTATCCCAAAGAATCTCAACTGATATGTGCCTAGTGCATAGATATTTCCAAGATATTTACAAAAAAAAATCAGAGATGAATGGAGGCGAACCACAATCATGAAAATATTAATTATAAGGAACTTATGACACCAATTTTAAAAAAAGATATCAAGAAACTGCAATAACAGTAGTAATCGGAAGATTATGCTTGACATCTAAAATGAAGAACAAGAATATTAGTGCAAGTGTGCAACCAACTTAAATAAGCTCGAAATTCACTTTCAGAAAATAAATTACGATATATATATTAGCGAACCTGCAGAGTTGATCTCTTGTCCAATTGGAACATCTAAAAACGACCCAATGTGGTAGGTATCAGCATTGATAATCTTCGAACCAGGTACATCGCGCTCAAACTTTTCCTCCCAAGTTATACTTGATAGCTTATCCTCTGATTTCAATTTGACAGGTGCCAGCCGAGGGAACTCTTCCTTGTGATTTTCTGATGGCAATAGTGGCATACTCCCCATGCTACTAAAAGTTTTGGGTTCCTGACTTTTGCCAAAAAAAAGAGCTCTCCCGACCTCATCCACTTGTTCTTTTATTGCAGCTCGTATATCGTTTATGTCATTAGATTTTCTTTTTCCTTCCCTTTTGTCAACAACACCTACCATCCCGTTATCATAACTGGCCGAAATGTCTGGAAATGGAAACACGGTTTTTACTGAACAGTCTTTCCAAGCTTCTGGCACTGATTGAGATGTGGGACCATTAGTAGACCACAGATTATCAATAAAACCATCATTTTTAATATACTGAGTAGCACTAATCTTATTTTCCTTAGGCTCGGGAATGACATTACTAGTACTGCCAAGCCATCCCGTTTCCTTCTCACCAATAGAAAATTGTATTCCATTTCCCTCCCTTGCATTCATATCAATTGACAACTTAATACCTTCCCCCTTCACTGCATTTCTTTTAGAATTTGTGCTAACCCCAGCAACATTCTGAGAAGGATCAGCTACAAAACTACCATTACTTATAGAGTATTTAGTAAAAAAATCAGGCGCATCCTCAACGCTTTCCAATAACCCAAAATCCTCAACTACATACCCAGGTGATACCCCAGTAACATTTCCAACTTGTTCTCTTGTACTCAATTCGAAATTACTAACATGAGAACCATTTCTCGGACCGCACTCAATTTCTTTAACAACAATTTCACTAGACGAAACATCCTCACTTCCCCGTAAAGTCGTAATCTTTCTCAACCCATCCTCCAACTCCTTCCCCTTTTCTTCTTCCTCCAATTCTTCTCCATCAAGTTTCAAATTCTCCAAAAAACCATTCAAATCAGACCGATTCCCTAACTCGCTACGCAATGCAGCTTCTGCCCTCGAAAACTTATTCCTTTTCAAGAAATCCAAGATCACATCAACTGAACTCTTCGACTCATCCGCCTCCATTCTTAACTCAACTCTTAACAAATAAAAACACCAAAAACCCTAAAAAAACACAAAATTGTCAACAATCAAGGGTTTCAAAATCAACAAAAACCCAATTCAATTCAACCAAGAACCAATGCCAAGAACAACAAAACACATCAAATACAAGCATACATGTCACTAAAATGGGCAAAACAGTAATAAAAAATGTAAAAGGACAAGAAAAAAAGTAGAAAAATTGAAAAACTTACTTAGAAATCCATGTGAAAAAGGATCAAAGAATGGGGGGATTTGAAGTTGCCGTCTAATGCATAGAGAGTATCACCAAGAAATTGTGTAATTGGTTTATTATTTAATTTGTGTTCATTTGAGTGCCCTGAAGATCGTAGAGAATCATCTTCCACCCTATTTTTCACATATATACCCCTTTCATTTATATGTATTTTCCATTTAAGCCCTTTTAATGTTATGAATTCTAAATTAGCGTTCTTTTTTTTTTTTTGAGTAATTTTATAAATTTATAAGTTATATTTAATTTTTTAGTAAATTTCAGGGATAACGTCTTTTTCATTTTTGAAACGCAAGCCGGCGCCAAGAATGATAAAATTCTTGTTTCTTTTAAAAAGTAGTGAAAATTGTTAGGGATTTAAAGATTTTTTTTGACAGATTATAAATTTAAAGAATTTAAATGTCAATAATACACTTACTTGATACTCTGATGAGTTAAATGTTTGAATTTACAAAAAGTTGATATTAAAATATTATCGAGGATCAAACTCATTTAGTTGCATTCATCGCAAATAATAACCCACCGGCCATTTAATATTTATATATATTAAAATATTTCAACAAATCAAATTAAAAATAAAGAATTGTTCAAATGATAAAATATAAATTGATTAATATAAATGAAATAAGAAGTACAAAAAAAATAAAACAATGGACTGATAAAGAAATTGGTGCATCGCATGTAATTTAAACTAGAACTAGCATAAAAGCCCCTGTTTATACACTCAAATAATTTCTCACACCAATATGTATATATATTGAAATAATTTTTTTAATAATCCCGATAATCGTTAGACGGTAACTAATCGCTTTGATTATGTTAAAATTAGTTTTGATAAAAGTTGGTGAAGAGGTCATAAAATTTAGTCTAATCCTTCCAATATTTGCCTGATTTGTAAATTTTAGAAAATTTATAGGTAAAAGTTCCAAAATTAAAAGGTTGAAATTTGAATAAAAAATAATAACAACATCTTTTTGTATACGTAATTCTTATTTTAGACGGTCAAAATCACGAATTCTCTTAATTTTATCTCACAATTTGATCATTAATCCAAAATTTAAATCTATAAATTTTATTTATTTCAAGCATGATATATTTTTAAATAAATTTAAATTATGTGATAATATACATCTAATTAAAATTATTACACAATATATATATATATATAATATTAAATTTATCTCCACTAATCATTCTAATAATCTCTAATTATTCGATTTAATCCATAAGTAATACATCCACGGATTACTCCAATTATGATTGTTTATGATTTACCAACCTGATCAAACTAAACCAACCCTCGCTCTCTTTTCAGCCGACCAAGCCAAGCCTACCCAACCAATTTAAATAGGTTTGGTATGAGTATAGGTTGGTATGAGTTTTATATTTTTTCGGCCGACCCTACCCAGCCCGATTTAAGTTACAAATTTTGTTCAATAATATTTATACACACACGCGCATATATATATATATATATATATATATATATATATATATAATTTAAGCCAATTAAACCGACCCAACCTGACCCAAATCGATGTATGATTAAGAGTTGGGTCACGAATTAATATTTTGTGTGGTGGGATGAAATTTTTTCAAAACAATTTAATTGGGTCGGATTGCAAAAATGCTTTCAACTCGACAAATACAACCCATAAACACCCCTAACTCTGATTCACACTTTTTACGATACTAATTTTAAATATATTCTAAATTATATTATATATGTGTATCAATACCTAAATAACCTATATAAATTATAAATCATATAAAAATTTACAGTATAAATAATATATAATTCAAAAATACAAGTGAAATAAGAATTTATAAATATAACTGAATACATAATTATATGTAGAATAACGAAAATTTGAAAAATGGAGCTATATAAATAATATGAACTAACATTTAACTTACTGAAAATGTAAAATTAAAAAAATTGAATAAATATGTTTTTATAAATAATATAAAACAATATGTTATTTGCTCAAAAATTAAAATAAAAAAAATATATGATGAGAGTGTAGTTTATCTAATATTATTTTAATAATAAACTCAAACTCAATGTTACACACTTGGACATTAGATGAAATTATATGAGAAGGTTTGAAATACGATTAATAATGTTCACACAAATCTAATCTACTTTAACTTAAATAATAAATGGTTGGCATTTCTGTAATTTTTAAAAATATAAGAGTAAAATAATAAATTTATAGCCATTTTCTTACTTTTTTTGTCCTTGGTTGGCTTTTAATATATACAAAGTAGATAAAATATAATTATACATTAAGATTTTGAAACTAAAAAAATCAAGTTATATATAAATAATATAACCAAACATTTTACTTAAACAAAAAAAAGGACAAAAAGAGGTGATGTGGCTTATCTAATAAGATGTGTAAGTTAAACCAAAAAGTAAATGTAGCACAATGGTTATAACATGAGTTTGAGGTTCGATTACTAAGAGCAACAATTTTTTTTTTTTTTACATAAATGATAGAGGGATGACAAGTTTGTAATTTTTCAATAAATAAGGGCAACATTGTCATTTCACAACCATTTTATTGGCTCAAATTGCCCATAGATGACCTTTAATATATACTAGCCTATAACCCGTGCAAGGCACGAGCCTTAAAAAATAATAAACTAAAAAATTTAATGTGAACGGAAAATATTAAAATAAAAGTAAAAATTAATATGATAAATTACAAAATGAGAAACTTAAATATTAATTGTAACGTAAAAAAAATATTAAAAAATACAGATGGGGCTGATGAAGATAAAAGATGTATTATTAATATTATTTTATAATAAAATAATATTAATAATAAGGATATATAGAAAATCTAACATTTTTTAATTAAAAAAAGTAATTGCCCGTGATATTTTTAGAAGTGTTTTAATTATATTACTTGTATTTATTAAAAAAATACGTTGACATGTTAAAATAAGTAAGTTTTTTTAATAAGGACAAATAGGAAAGCTAACATGTTTTAATTAAAAAAAAGTAACTATCTATAATATTTTTAGATGTGTTTTAATTATATTAATTGTATTTGTTAAAAAAATACGCTCACTTGTTAAAATTGGTAAGTTTTTTTAAATAATTAAAAGTATTAAAATAAGTTTTAAAATATATAAGTAAGGGTTGCACTTGATATTTTTGGAAAAGAGAGATTTTAGTGATAACAAATATAAAAGGTAATATATTTTAATTTAAAGGTAATTGCCCGTGATATTTTTGGAAAAGAAGTAGATTTTGTTAGAAAAAAAATGTTTTAATTATAAAAGGCAATCAGCTAGTTAATATTTTTATATTATTTTATTATTTATTAAATAGAGTATTAAAATAGATTTTAAAATAAATAATTAAGTATTGCACCTCATATTTTTGGAAAATAGAGATTTTAGTGATAACAAATATAAAAGATATTATGTTTTAATTTAAAGGTAATTGTCGTGATATTTTTGGAAAAGGAGTAGATTTTGTTAGATTTTTTTTAATTATAAAAGGCAATCAGTTAGTTAATATTTTTATATTATTTTATTATTGATTAAATAGAGTATTAAAAAGATTTGATTTGTATTAGCTTTGTTATCCTAAAAAGAAAGAAGTATATTTGTAGGAGTGTATCCTAAATTTAAACAAATTAGATCCCACATTTCCATTTTTTTGATTAGATTTCAATATTATTTGATTTTTATGTAATAAAATATAGTGAAATATTAATTTAGAATAAAACTTTCCCGAATTTTGATTATATTATTAATTTATTAATTAGAAAAAGTACCGAAAACCTAAAACTAACCGAAAACCGAAAACCAAAACTTTTAATATTTCGACTTTAATAATATAGTATAGATATAGATAGTATAGATAAGTAGATAGTTTGTTTGTGGAACAATATTACATCCAAATTCTATCGAGACAACTTTTTATTAACTAATTTAATATTCTTCAAAATATATTTAAAAAATTAGACCTTAGAAGGCCCGGATCCACCGAGGACAGATGTTGGGCTCAAGCCCGTCAAAACAAGTGGAGATACTGTAATGGACCATATCATTTAGAAAACGATTAACTGAGGCCGAAAGAAATTCGAGGCATTAGAGTTTTATAAAGGGCTACAAAAAACTAGTTAAGAAAGTTATTTTATTTTATTTTTCTTTTTGAAAGAAGAAAATGATTTCATTTGTATGCATTATAAAGAGCCCTAGGAAGTTTTTCTACTTGTCAATGATGAAAAATTACGGTTATTTCTAATTAGATGTCTCTGTTAAATCGTTATCAAACAGTGTTTGAGCACTACAAGTTTTAAATCACATCCAGTTTTTGGGGTTGTTAAGTGTCATTTCAAGATAATGGCTTTACAATTTATTTTTTTAGTCTCCATCAAATTAAAGTCTTGCCCAAGTGTAGCTTAATTATCACTTATCGCCCATTCATTATTTTTTTCTTTGGATGATCGTTAAATATATGAAAACAAATTTATCATCACTTTTTTTTGTCAAGAAATTTATCATCACATTAAATTCAACTAATTTATTATAATTAGTTTAGGTCAGTAACCTAATTAAATATGTTCAAAGAACATTACATGATCATCTAATAGTCCTTGGGTATGACAAAGTTGAATGAGTAAGCAATTCTTATAAATTATACGGGTGTTTGGATAAATTTACTTTTTAATAAGTTAGTTAAGAGTTTGCTAAATTAAATTTGAAAAAATAATTATTAAATATAATAATTTCAACACTTGCATTTTAAATTAAAAAAATATTTAAAAACACAAAGGTAATAATATAAAGTATTAAAAAACAAAGAAATCAAGTAATAAGTCAATAAGTTGAGGAAAATGTATCTCATTATATAAGTTGAGATTATAAGTGGAGTTAACAAACACCATAAGTTCTTATCGGTTTATAAGCCATAAGTCTGATCAGCATATAAACCGTTGCCAAACATGCTCATAGTCTTTGCGTTGCATTTTTTACAATAAAATGTGTATTTAATTACATTATACTTTTTATAATAAAATTTGGTAATTGTTTTGTGTAATAAAATAAGATCAAATATATAAAATAACTAATCCACACATTGGTGCAGACCCTTCATCGCAAAACATTCAAGCACAAAACAAAAATATACTAATCATTATCAAATTTCATTTCTCTTCTATAAGCATTAATTATATTATTCGTTTTCAATCAGTTACTCCTACATTTGATTACAAGTATCCCATATGTAAGAAAATTTGATACTTTAATTCAGTTTATAAAATAAATTATTATAAAATATATTAATAAATTATGATTTTTCAGGGACATATATGTGATGGTTTGTGAATTATCAAAATTGATTGCTTTTGATTGCATCTAAACCCACGTGCTTTGATAGGATTTTCGAAAAAAAACTCGAGACGAGACTCAGTATTGAGAATTGGAACCTGATTTTCGAAAAAATACTCTGGAATATTTGGCTAATTGTCATCTATAATATCAGAGCTAACTTTGGAATATATAAGTTGTTGGAGATGGTAACATTATTCATAATGAAAATAGGTCTTTTTACAATTTATAAGGTATAATACTGTTATTTAAATGTACTAATAAATTATAATATTTTAGGGATTTATGATAAACTTGTGGATTATCCAATTAGTTGCATATGGGATTGTATATATACTTTAATTTATTTGACTTATGGTTGGTGATGTACTTTTTAATGATATTTTTAATATATAATTCTCATGTTTAAAAATATTAATTATCGATCAAAATTAAATTAATTAAATTATGAAATTTTAAAAAATACCTAGTTTATTGAAACATGTTACATATAAGAACAACTAAACAAGTACATAAATCTCCTAAATGATCCCTAATAACTTAGAACATGAATAAGCATTTTTGTCTCGGACAATAATTTTTATACTTAATTTTTATTTAATATTTTATCATAAAAGGTAAAAAAAAGTTATACAATACAAAAAAGAGAAAAAGATGATGGTCCCTAAAATTTATGATAAAATTTTAGTAAAGAAATCTCAAAATGTGCATTGATATCATCATATTATTTAATTTAATTAGCACACAAATTCGATCTATAACATTTTGATTACACAATATTATAATATCTACATAAATCAATACCATGTATGATTATTATTACAACTCAGAATATATATTTCACATGTATACTACGTCCGTTGAAAATTACATACATATATAAAAGTATCAGCTTGTCATATTTATATGAACCAATACAGAAGCACCGTTTCTTTTTCATGCATATATACTGAACTATTCTAGATGTTAATTAATAATCTGTTTAGTTGATTAGCCTGCAGAAGTATGAGCTGATAAGAAATCTATGAACGGAACACTAGTACTAGCTTTCTCTTGAATTTCATTAAACTGATTCTGATCAACCTCTTCATCATCTCTTTTACCCTGATCGATCACCTCGCTCCCCAGAGATTCTGTTCTAACTTGCAGAAAATCATAGAACTCCACTTTCTGTTTTTTATCTGCTACCAAATCGATTTCGATATGCTAAAGTTGTAAGTATTTAAATTAACAAATTAATCAACTCGATATATAGAGTAATTTCTTTGGTATAGTAGTGAAAGGGAATGCACCTTCATGAAGCTTCTGATGCTGTATCAAATTCCGAGACTGAGGATCAAATAAATTTTGCTGGTAGTTATGCACCAGAGGGACCTCAAATCTATGAGTATATTTTTCAACTAATGAAGCTAAATTCTTTGTGTGATGATCGTGTTTGGACAAGGTTTGTGCAGCTCTCTTGGCATACAGCTTGGATCTTTCTCGGCATTTTCGTGCCATGATTACGTGCCAATGATTCTTAACTGCATTATCAGTTCGACCAGGGAACAGCCTAGCAATGATAGCCCATCGGTTTCCATGAATTCGATGTGAAGCAAGAAGGAGATCTTCTTCTTCTTCAGAAAAGGGGCTACGGTTGATTCTAGGATCCAATTGATTGAACCATCTCAACCTACAACTCTTTCCTGATATAAAAGCTTAGATATGTTAGTGTGGTGTTTGATATAAAATAATGGATGGATTTGAAATGAAGGAATCAATTTTTTTTTTTGATGGTGTATCACCAGGGCAAAATGATCAGGCAGCACATATACATCTTATATTAGCCAGGCAGCAAAATGATGTACGTAAATTTTGTGTTAAAATTTATCTTCTTTTCAGCACATGGTGATATCAAACCATTATATATTAAAACATGCATGTATGGTTGTGATAATCACTTCCCATCAGAAACTAGGCCGTAACTGATCCATGGTGGAACCAGGTCGGAACGCTCTAGCCTGGACGACCTTCAGAAATTGATTACATACACACGCACACCAAACTCCAACGGGTATGTTAATTAGTTTGCTGCCTCAGATACCACAGGTTGTGCTTTTTGTTCCTGTGTCGCAGTCTGTATTAAGGGACATATCGCGAGGAACACACGTAAAACAACAATTCATCACGAATCAAAGTGATTTTAAGCAAACACTGAATTTGCCTCGAATTCAAGCAATACCTTTTTTCTCTTTAAATTTCAATTAGAGCTGGAGATAATTTTCATCTGCTTGGTGCCGCCTTACCATATTAATTATCACATACAAGACCTTTTAATTAACTTTATGCTTCAAATGATTAATTAACATATGAAAACTTCTGAAAAACTTTTTCAGTTGTATAATTTTATTTTATTTAGCTTTATAAAATATCACGTACGTGCTTCTTACAAGAAGGTTCATAATCATTCAAAACACTTCACAAAGTATCTTATTTGATTAACAGTTTCGATGATTAAAGCAGAGAGAGAGAGAGAGAGGGAGGGAGAGAGCGAGAGGGGGGGGGGGGAGGGGAGATTTGAATAAGAGAGATTAGTGTAAACCTGATCTTCCGTGGAGCTTTTCAGCTATGGCGTTCCAGTTGTGAGGTCCATAGCGTTCCACTAATTCCTTGAGCTTCTCATCCTCAGAAGGTCTCCAATGGCCTCTACTGCACATCTTTCTATATATTTATCCTCTTGATCGATCTTCCTTGCTTGTAAAAACAAAACCCTAAATCAATAACACCCCAGAAACACCTTCTTTGCAGTTATAATTAAGTCCTTCAAGAATATACATGAGAT
This sequence comes from Heracleum sosnowskyi, assembly GCA_030848705.1. Lineage (NCBI taxonomy): Eukaryota > Viridiplantae > Streptophyta > Magnoliopsida > Apiales > Apiaceae > Heracleum > Heracleum sosnowskyi. The sequence continues at coordinate 138,864,541 of CM061235.1, read as the reverse complement.
TAGATAAATTAAGAAATAACACAAGAAAGATGAAGCAGATCCGAACAGTAATATATAATAAAGAATAGAGGGATAGAAGAGGGTGAGAAATAAGTACAGATTCCCGTTAAAGAGTTGGAGGGTTTGGACAGACAACCCTTCACCAGCGATTGATGCTACGTCTAGGCTAACTATTTTTCCCTTATATATACTCTTCCTATATTTTAATATAGGTTGCTTGGTGGGGTAAATTTCGTTCTCCTTTCAACGTCTTCCTAGTTTCTAACCTACAACGTCTACTTATAACCCACCTAGCCTATTTTACCAATTCTAATTTAGAATTTTAATATAATAAAACATTAATTATTAATTAACTATCAATATTTATAGGTGTAAATAAGAGAGCTTATAGTTACTATTGACTGTTTGCATTTGTAATCTCTAGTCTAACCTAAATAAAAGCTAACTGTTACAAATCCATATATACAAAAAATAAGTTGTATAATACTATAGGAGTGCTGCATGAGAAGGTTGGTATTGCAGTTAGAACTTAAGTGTAAGGGTTGTACATACGCATCAATTTTAGGTCTTGATCACCTTTCTGATCTAACTAATTAACTATATACTCACTAATTTATTAGGTTTTTCCAAACCTAAATTGACCTAAAGGAACTGCACGTGGATACATCTCTAGTAAGTACTACACTGGTCAACTCTATATGGCCACTTCGCGTCTTGTGTTAATATTTATGTTTTATAACGGGATATATATTTTTCTGTTATATTAACTAGTTGAAAAAGCCGTGCTTCGCGGCGGCGTAATAATTTTAAAAAAAAAACTCTATCAAATAAATTACGAAAATTACTCGGTCCTCGCTAATAAGCCGTCCTCCCGTGAAACTCGCTTTCCTTTTTAATATCAAAATCTCAAATTTAATATATTTAATATATACTTGTCTTATATATTAATTTTTATGTTATCATAGTCCTTTCTAATTCTAATGAGACACTCTTTCGTTGAAAAAACACCTATAGAACTTTACATATTCTACTTCAAATAGAACTTTTAGTTATGTATTATAAACGTTTATTCTACTTCCAATAGAACTTTTAATTGCAAGTATTTCTTTTATATCCGAACTCTTCTCCTCTATAAATCGAAACACATATTCTACTTTAAATAGAACTTTGCAAGTACTTCTTTTATATTTGAACTATTCCCCTCTACAAATTCAAACACCTATTCTACTTCAAATAGAACTTTTAATTATATGTCTTCGCTATAAATTCGAACTCTTCTCCTCAATAAATTCGAACATCTATTCTATTTCTAATATGTTAAAGGATATTTTTTTATTTATCAGTATTTAAAATTCTAAAATTCTAGAAAATTAAAAAAATAGATTGAGACGATCTTAGGGGCGCCACCTAACCTCCCGTGTATCCTCCTTTATATATACTAGCTTATAGCCCGTGCGATGCACGGTTACTTAAATTTTATTTATAATTATTTTGTTTATAATTATATTTTAATTACCCATGGAACACACGATTGTTTTTTTAATATTTATAATTATATTTATTTATGAATATTTTAATATTTAAAAGTTATTAGTTTACATGATTAAATTATTGTTAAAAAGGATTTAGCCAAAAAAAAGTATAGTTAAAAATTTGATATTTATTATAATTTACACGCTCAATTTAATATTTGTTTATATTGAGTTATAAAAGTTAGATTTGACCAATTTTACGGTCCACGTGAAATTCACAAAATAATCTTTAATTTAGTTGTGGTTTAATAATTCTTTTTCAATTAAAAACTATTCTAAAACTAAAAATAGAATAAAGTGACGAAATTTAATATTGAGAATTCTATTCGATTTAAGAAATCTACTTAAATGTAGTTTAGATTATTAGAATACCCTTTATTAACTAAATACAGTTTTTAATGTTAAATCTAACGGTTTTCACCTATCTATTTAAGATTAAACGATTTTTATTATTAAACGGGTTTCCTTATTTAATTACAACAATTTTTATGTTTTAACTTTTTGGAAAATCCAATCATAATATAATATCTTTTAACTTATATCATTTTTAGATAATAACTTCTTTTTATATGATATAATCTTGATCGTCTATTTTTAAAAGTATTGGATCTAACGGTTGAGAATGTTTTGGCGGTATTTAGGACCAAACTACCGGGATAACATCATTAATTTTTTTAATATTTTTTTAAAAAATATTTATTGCTAAAATATAATATACTTTTTTTTGTAATATGTTAATGATGCGGGAACTTTGAACTTTTGAGAAAATAAATTATCAATTAAAATATAATTTTTTTTGTAATAGTTCTTCTTTTAAAGTAGTACACCGTGACGATCAAAATTCTGTATAAAATTCATTTTTTTATAGTATATCCCGTAAATATCTATGTTATTATATTAAAGACTAAATGATGAAAGCTTTCTTATAAGTCTGGTCACTCAATTCATAATCGTTGGATCTTTCAAATTAAATTGTTGAGAAACGTTAGATATAACAGTAAAATTATCACGTAGAATTATCTAAGGTTTGAATCTACCAACAACATATTAAAATTTATAGGTTTTTTTGAAAAATAAGAATTTTTTCTTCGAATTTAGTAATTTACAATGTATAGAGGTTAAAAAAGTTAGGTCTCTCTGTATAGTCAAAATTTTCAAAATACGGTTTTTTTAATATGAATATAGTCCTGCTAACAATGAAATTAGGTCTCTATGAGTTCTTATAAAACAAAATCACCATTTGCGTATAATTTATTATTTAATAATAAATAATATTTAATTAGTTATGATATAAAATTTAATAAAATAAGATAAAAATATGCACAATTTTATAAATATCAGTTAGTAAGACCTAGCTTATAGCCCATGCGATGCACGGTTACTTAAATTTTATTTATAATTATTTTGTTTATAATTATATTTTAATTACCCATGGAACACACGATTGTTTTTTTAATATTTATAATTATATTTATTTATGAATATTTTAATATTTAAAAGTTATTAGTTTACATGATTAAATTATTGTTAAAAAAGATTTAGCCAAAAAGAATTATAGTTAAATTTTTGATATTTATTATATTTTACACGCTCAATTTAATATTTGTTTATATTGAGTTATAAAAGTTAGATTTGGCGAATTTTACGGTCCACGTGAAATTCTATTCTAAAACTAAAAAGAGAATAAAGTGACGAAATTTAATATTGAGAATTCTATTCGATTTAAGAAATCTACTTATATGTAGTTTAGATTATTAAAATACTCTTTATTAACCAAATAAAGTTTTTAATGTTAAATCTAACTGTTTTCACCTATCTATTTAAGATTAAACGATTTTTATTGTTTTGATATTAAATGGGTTTCCTTATTTAATTACAGCTTTTTTTATGTTTTAACTTTTTGGAAAATCCAATCCTAATATAATATCTTTTAACTTATATCATTTTTAGATAATAACTTCTTTTTATATGATATAATCTTGATCTTCTATTTTTCAAAGTATTGGATCTAACGGTTGAGAATGTTTTGGCGGTATTTAGGACCAAACTACCATGATAACATCATTAATTTTTTAAATATTTTTTTAATATATTTTTTTAAAATATTTATTGCTAAAATATAATATACTCTCTTTTGTAATATGTTAATGATGCGGGAACTTTGAACTTTTGAGAAAATACATTATCAATTAAAATATAATTTTTTTTGTAATAGTTCTTCTTTTAAAGTAGTACACCGTGACGATCAAAATTCTGTAAAAAAATCATTTTTTTTATAGTATATCCCGTAAAAATCTATGTTATTATATTAAAGACTAAATAATAAAAGCTTTCTTATAAGTATGGTCGCTTGATCACTCAATTCATAATCGTTGGATCTTTCAAATTAAATTGTTGAGAAACGTTAGATATAAGAGTAAAATTTATCACGTGCAATGATCTAAGGTTTGAATCTACCAACAACATATTAAAATTTACAGGATTTTTTTGAAAAATAAGAATATTTTCATTTTTTTTTCTTGTAGACATGGGTTATTTGATAATATTTTTTATAAAGTACGATTTTTCAAAAAAGTACTATACTAATTGATTAACAAACTTTTAAAGTTTTGAATTTAATAATTTACAATGTATATAGGTTAAAAAAGTTAGGTCTCGTCTGTAGCTGATTCTAAAATTTCAAAATACGGTTTTTTTAAATATGAACATAGTCCTGCTAACAATGAAATTAGGTCTCTATGAGTTCTTATAAAACAAAATCACCATTTGCGTATAATTTATTATTTAATAATAAATAATATTTAATTAGTTATGATAAAAAATTTAATAAAATAAGATAAAAAATATGCACAATTTTATAAACTTTTATCCTCGTATTATTATATTCTTTGTTGATTTGAATTTTTCTTAGATTGATTTGAATTTTTGAAAATAGATTTCTAAATTTAAAATAGTTAGAAAAAAGTAATTAAATTGACATTAAAATAATGATGACGTAATAATTATTATTAGAATTTAAATACCCACTTTACTAATTTGGGCTTTATCTTGTGTTTTAAAAATTAGATTTTGACGATTTTACACTCAGATAACTAAATTATCTTTAATTAAAAGATGGTTTAACAATTTTTATCTAACTGGAATTGTCCATGAAAGAGAAAAGAAAGTCACGAATTTTTTACATGGAGAATTCTATTCAATATAGAAAACTTATTTATATTTGGTTTAAATTATCAAAATACACTTTTTAGAATTTAAATATAATCTTATTATTAATAAAATACACTTTTTTAATATTTGATCTAACGATTTTCATTTATCTAGTTATGATCTTATGGTCCTTATTAGTTTGGTTGTCCAAGACCGTACCATCAAAATTTTGGATAAGATCCATATTATACTTATTATATATAAGGATTTAATATAATAAGGATATCAAGTATATACTGATATAAGTATCTTATTAACTGCTTTTACTTTTAATGTTTCGGTTTTATTTACAGTGTATATAAAATTTTAAAATACATTATTACTTAAAAATTATTAAATAGAATAAAAATTATGTTATGATTATATAAAAATTTATTCTCATATTATTATATTCTTTATCGATTTGAATTTGTTCTTAATTAATTTTAATACTTTATTGAAAGAAACATAAAATTTCTATATTTAAAACAATTAGTGGAAAAATAAATAAACTGGTGCTACAAAAATAAAAAAAAAATTATTAAAATTTAGATACTCATTTTACTATTTGGGTTATATCCTAAGTTTTAGAAATTGAATTTTGACGATTTTACAACCCATGCGAAACTAACGAAATTATCTTTAATTTAATGATGGTTTAATAATTATTATTGACCTGTTGACCTACACATAAACCGAAAACAAAAGATGGTTAAGAATTTTTACATAAAAAATTCAATTCAATATAGAAAACCAATTTATAATTGGTTTAAATTATCAAAACACACTTCTTAGTATTTAAATATAATCCTACCTTTAATCAAATACACATTTTAATATAAGTATTATATTCAAAATTATCGTTTATGAATATGAAACCCTCAATATTTTAATAATATTTTGATATTATCCTTTTATGTTTGTTATATGTAAAATAATATAATTATAATTTGGATTAATCAAATTGTTATGTTCCTTCAGAAAAAAAAAGTGTTTAAATTTATTTATGTACAGGAGTTCTCGTAAGTCTCTATAGGTTCACGTGTATCATTGTTAGTACATCAGCATTATATTGATAATTTTTAATATTGTAATCAATATGAATTGTTATGTTGATATTTGGTTTAACAATTATTATCTAATTGGAAGTATACATAAATTCAAGAGAAAAGATATTTAAGAATTTTTACATAGAAAACTTTTAAATTATCAAAATACACTTTTTAGTATTTAAATATAATTCTATTATTAATCAGATACACTTTTTAATATTAGATCTAACAATTCTCATCGATCTATTTAAGATCTAACTGTAATTATTAATTTGGTCGTATAGTGATCGTACACGGACCATATCGATTTTAATTTTTTCTTAAATTGATTTTAATATTTTATTGAAATAAAAATAGAATTTATAAATTTAAAAGAATTAGGAAAAAAATTAAATCTACAATAAAAAAATATTTATTAAAATTTAGATAATCACTTTACTGTTTGGGCTCTATCTTGAGTTTTAGACAACAGATTTTAACGATTTTACAGCCCATGCGAAGCTAACAAAATTATCTTTAATTTAATGATGGTTTATTAATTTTTATCTAACTGGAACTATCCATAAACTAAAGAGAAAAGATAATTACGAATTTTTACATAAAGATTTCTATTCAATATAGAAAACCCATTTATAGTTGGTTTAAATTATCAAAATACATCTTTTAGTATTTAAATACTATCCTATTATTAATCAAATACAATTTTTAATATTATATCTAACGGTCCTCATCTATTTGAATATTTATAGTTTTATAATCCAACGGATCATATACTTTTGGTAGTACAGTGACCGACCAAAGTTTTGGATAAGATCTCCCTTACGCTTATTATATATAAGGTATTAATATATTGATGTTAATGACATTTTGTTTTTGTATAATATATATTTACGTTTAGAAAAATGTTAGAGTACCAACAAAATTTCTCAAAATGTCTTTTAAATGCCCATTTTTAATTGGTAACTTTTCTTACAAAAATGCACACACTATTTAAAACATGTCAATATTATTTTGTACAAATTTTGGGAGAATTTGTTGGGTGTTCTAGCATATTCTTACGTTTAATATTAAATAAATAATTCAGTAGTTGTTTTAATTTAATATCTTTAGTTCTCTTTATAATGAGTAATGTTTTGGAATTAATAATGTCCCAAAAAAATTTCTGGAAATGATACGTGGCATTTTGCATTTTTTTGGAAGTTTATTTTTTATTTTTTTTAGCAATTTTATTTTTTGATAAATTATAATTAACATATCACTAATGTGGATTAGGTTCTACTATTAACAAATCCAAAGAAGCCAAAAACAACTCCAACATACCTGAAATAATTATTAATCAGCAAGCCCTGATTATAGATGGTGACACAGCAACTATGACATTTAACTAGTAAAATTAGCTGACATACGATCTGGGGTTTAAGCTTTCTAATTTTGTTTGGCAATGAAGCTTTTCTAATTAACTTACATTTAGTAAATGTACTTACATATTCATTAGGGTTATGTAACTAAAACCTTTTCTTATCTATTAGGGTTACAACTTTTCCTACTTAATTGGGAAATGTGATCAGCTACAGCCTACAGGCAAGGTCGTAGCTGCTGCATGTTCGCATGCGCTAACTTTTAAGTTTGAGTTGCACATATTACTTTTCTTAAAAGTTTATGAATATTAAGTTCTTAATAAGATGATTTATAGTAATAAATGATTTATTATTTATGAATAAGTGTTAAGTATATTCATACTACTCCTTAGCTCAACTGACAGCTCATCTGCCAAGTGTGTCCAGCTAGCACAGAAGTTTGTTAGAAAAGTTTGTTAGGAATGTTCATGTCTACTCTATATAAGTTCTGAGAGATAAGCTCTCACTTGTAATAATCACTTTTATCTTCTCCTTCAATATGTAATCAGTAACTTTCTTAGTAATATTCAGTAAACATATGCTTATAACATGGTATCAGAGCTTGGATAAATTCGATCTGTTTTTCGCTGCTCAAGCATATGTTCTCTATTGTTTCTACTACAACACACTCACACAGTTTCTCATAGGACTAAATGAGCAGTTTACTGGAATAAGAGGGTAAATCTTACTCATGACACCACTTCCTTCTTTAAGTCAGTGTTATTCCATGTTACTCCAAGATGAAAATCAGAGAGAACTTGGTAGTCAAAGTCATCTTAATACTGAGAATGTTGCATTGTCTGTGAAAACCAAGCCTCAATTTCAGAAAAACTTCAGGAAGAATTCTGATACTCCTATATATTGTGAGTACTGTCATATGACTGGACACACCAAAGATAGATGTTATTGTCTTCATGGTTATCCTACTCGGCATAAAATGCATGGAAAGCCGAAACCAAAGCCCAAGAATCTCTCTGCTAGAAGTGTAATCACAGCTCAAGTACAGAGTGATGACAAGACTGATATGGCTGTCATCTCATGTCCAAAATTGGATTCTACTACCTCATCTGGTGATACCTCTTCTTCAAATTTTACTGAGGGTCAGTGCAAACAAATTATGCAGATGCTTCAACAAACTCTCAGGGCCAATTCTGGTCACTCTGGAGTCTCTACTGGTCAAGCTAATGCAAGTCCATATTCCAGTGTCAACAACACTCAGTTTGCAGGTACTATACTTCACTTTGCTAGTCCTGTTACTACTGTTTCTCATTCTATTCATGAATGGATAATTGATACAGGTGCCACAGATCATGTGACACCTTATGCTCATCTTTTGCAAAATTCTTACCCATGTCATTCACTTCTTCATCTTCCAAATGGTGCCTCTACTGAAGTCACACATATGGGAACTATAGTTCTAAATTCATACTTAACATTACATAATGTTCTGTGTGTACCTAACTTTCAATACAATTTGTTATCAATTTCAAAATTACTATCTAATAGTAATTCTTCTGTGATGTTTCATGATAACAAATGTTTACTTCAGGCCCCTACATTGATGAGGGCCCTCGAGATTGGTAGAACAGTCAATGGTCTATACATTCTCAACACTTCAGATTTGGTTCCTTCAAATTCTGCACCAGTTTCTTCTGCTGCTTTTGTGTCTTCTCAAATCTCTCTCACTGAACTTTGGCATGCTAGAACTGGTCATGTACCACATTCTGTTTTACGTTTGTTTCCTTTTGATTGTAAGCAATCTTTGTCTTCTGAGTGTGATAGCTGTCATTTATCCAAACAAGTCAGAAAACCATTTACAGTTAGTGACACTATTAGTTCTACCATCTTATAAACAGAACCCCTACACCACTTCTTCAAGGCTGTTCACCTTATGAAATTCTTTTTAATAGAAAACCAGACTATTCTCAACTCAAAATTTTTGGTTGTCTATGTTATGCTACTATAGTCCCTCAGTCTTCTGATAAGTTTGCTCCTAGGAGTATTAAAGGAGTTTTTTTAGGATATCCATATGCCAAGAAAGGCTATAAAATACTGAACTTAGACAGTAGGCAGGTGTTTATCTCTAGAGATGTTTCATTTGTTGAAACAGTTTTTCCTTTTCATCATATAGTATCTACTCCATCTATTCCAACACTCTTTCCAGATAATACTGATGTCTCTCTTGCTACTGATCCTATTACTGCTTATCCATTACAGTCTTCTGATTCCACAGAGTTGTCCAATTCTACTATCTCTGATTCTCTTATTTCATCATCTACTCCTTCTGACACATCTCAAACACAATCTTCCATTCATACCTCTTCTGTTCCATTAATATCTACAAGACCTCAAAGAACCAGGCATGTTCCTCAGAAATTCAGTGACTATACAGGTCTCCCTTCCAGTTTTGCTAACATTGTAGCTACTTATCCCTTCTCTGCATCATCTGTTAAGATTGCAGAACCTACCACATATAAACAAGCAGTTACATCACCTGAATGGTGTGTTGCTATGGCTACTGAATTAGCTTCTTTGGAAGCCAATAATACATGGCAAATTGTTCCTTTACCACCTCATAAGAAGGTAGTCAGTTGCAAGTGGCTGTATAAAGTCAAATACTTACCATCTGGTCAAGTAGATAGATATAAGGCTAGACTAGTGGCCAAGGGCTTTACACAAACTGAAGGCCTAGATTTTTTTGATACATTTGCTCCTGTGGCAAAAATGACTACATTCAGGGTTATACTTGCTTTAGCAGCTATGCAACATTGGGATATTATTCAATTAGATGTCACAAATGCTTTTCTGCATGGTTCTTTGCATGAGGAAGTTTTCATGGAAATACCTCAAGGGTATCAAGTTTCTACAGATATTCTTCTCCAGTATCCCCATGCTCATCTAGTCTGTAAACTCATTAAATCTCTCTATGGCTTGAGACAAGCTCCAAGGGAATGGTTTGACACCTTATCTGAGGCTTTACTGGAATTTGGCTTTGTTCAAACATGCAGTGATTCCAGTCTATTTGAGTTTAAACAAGGGTCTAAACTTGTGATTCTACTTGTCTATGTGGATGACATGGTTCTCACAGGAAATGACAGGGGTCTGATTGATCAGGTTAACTCTTTTCTGGCCAGCAAATTCAAAATTAAAATTTTAGGACCTTTGAAATATTTTTTAGGAATTGAGATTGAGAGATCCTCTACTGGTATCTATATTCATCAGAACAAATATACTAATGATATTCTCAGAGATGTGGGATATTTGGATGCCAAACCTATTCTGGTTCCATTGGATCAACATCATAACTTGACAGCTGAATCTGATTCTCCTTTCCTGACAGATATCTCAGCATACAGAAGGTTAATTGGCAGACTTATATACTTAACAATTACTAGGCCTGACTTGTCTTATTCTGTTCATATCCTAGCTCAGTTCATGCATCACCCTCAGGAAGTGCATTGGTTAGCAACCCTTAAACTGGTTAAATATATCAAGCATACTTGTGGCCAGGGTATTTTGTTGTCCAGCTCTTCAGGGTTTACTCTCAAAGTCTTCACTGATGCAGACTGGGGCAGCTGTAAAAAGTCTAGACAGTCTATTACTGGATTCTGTGTTACTCTGGGAAATTCTCTCATATCTTGGAAATGCAAAAGGCAACCTACTGTCTCCAGGTCCTCAGCTGAAGCTGAGTACAGGGCCATGGCTGACTCATGTTGTGAGATTACCTGGCTTCTATCTCTATGCAAAGAGTTATATACTCCCTCAGTTGCTCCAGTTTCTCTCTACTGTGACAATAAGTCTGCCTTGCACATTGCTTCCAACTCAGTGTTTCATGAGCGTACAAAGCACATAGAAATCGACTGTCATCTTGTACGACAGAAGGTGAAGCAAGGTATTGTTGTTACTCATCATTTGCCCTCTACTGAGCAGCCTGTTGACTTGTTCACTAAATCATTGCCTTCCTATCAACTGCGGTTTCTTCTCTCCAAGTTAGGAGTGTGTAATTTCTTCCACTCTCCTCACTTGAGGGGGGATGTTAAGTATATTCATACTACTCCTTCTGACAGCTCAACTGACAGCTCATCTGCCAAGTGTGTCCAGCTAGCACAGAAGTTTGTTAGAAAAGTTTGTTAGGAAAGTTAGTTAGGAATGTTCATGTCTACTCTATATAAGTTCTGAGAGATAAGCTCTCACTTGTAATCATCACTTTTATCTTCTCCTTCAATATGTAATCAGTAACTTTCTTAGTAATATTCAGTAAACATATGCTTATAACAATAAGTACATTACTTATCAGTTGAGGTAGTGTGGATTAGGCCAACATATATTAGTCATGAAAATTCTGCTCCAAGTCCCTCCACTACTCTGTCATCAACTAGAGCATCTAACATATATATACGAGGAGATTTTGCTTTCATAATTACGGTTTAATTATAAATTTGAATAAAAGTTTACTATTGCTACTGAAATGTGATCACATTTTGTTAGTCCTTGTGTATTGCAGAAGGGGGGGGGGGGGATGAATGCAATACTGATAAAATTCAATCTAAATTTCAACAACTAAAATCAAGATTAAACGTTATCAGCAATATATGCAATCACGAACAGTATTCAGTAAGAACAAGATTCACAAAATAAATGTTTTATTTATTTTGCAAAGTGTTGCTACAACCTCAAGAAAGAATTCTCGAGCTTCGGGTTTTCTTTAAAGACACTTGCTTGTCTTCGTTACAATTCTAGAATGAATTGATAGTAGGTATAAGACTAACCATATCACTATCAGTCACGAGTTTGTGAAGCTGCTGTCACTGTCAAGTGGCAGCTTCTTACAGATTGTCTTACCCATGTGACTTTCCTAAATTGCTAACATGTCAGATATACATTACAAAGAAAGCAACCTAGATTCATTCCATTTCCAGCTAAACCAATTCAGCAGATAAAGACTTGACCTTGCTCTTGAATTGATTCGCTTTTGTTTTGCAGTGCTTGAAGCTTCTGTCGTAGTCTTACAGACTTGGTGCAGCTTAGGGATACTGCATCACGCCTGTTTCTTGAACATTTAAACTGTCACGGGATTTGACTGAGAAAGATACCTAGCATAAGGATCTTTATTGAGACAGTTACTTTTGCCGCAAAGCTTGCTGTCACAGGAATGATCTTTTGGTGACAGTATGAGTTCCCCGCATAGAGTGCTGTCGAGGATCCCAAACTTGCTGTCGAGGGCAATAGTTGCGGTCGCGTAGTCTTCCGCCAATGTTGCTGTCAGAGTGAATATGCTGTCGTGACTTGCAACATTCTGTCTTCTTGTAATCTTACTGTCACAGCTTTAGGACAGTAACCTTTATTCATGTTGTCATCCAAAAAGCATTCTTTGAGGCTTGAACACATAAGTGAACTTCTTTCAAACAATACAACTAGAATAACATTACATACTGATTACAAGAACATACTTTGGCTATGACAGTATGTTCTACTTAATTTGAAAAATTAAGTACAATCAAAGTTAAGTTATTTCAATGCTATCACCCATAAATCCCAACAATCTCCCCCAATTTGTTTTTATGGAAAATAACAACAAATTTACAATATGTGCTGACAACTTAACTAACAAGATCAGAATTTAAGAATTTTCACTTAGCTTGAGATCTCCTCTTCTGTCTTGCTGCATCCTCTCTTTTGAGAGCTTCTGCCAAGCAGCTTCTTAGACTTTCTACAAGAGAAATTTCAGCAGCAGACACTACATCATCCTCTACTTCATCAATGATCTTCTTTATGGAAGGGGATATGAGAGAACTAACATCCCTGAGATTCAGCCATTGCTCTATATCATATGGATAGGTTCTGAAATGAAATTCTTCATTAATGAGCTTGAATCTACTTCCAGGATAAGCATTGAGAGACTTCCTTCTTTGCTTGTCCAGTTTTGAGTCTTCTCCTTTTCTCCCTTCCAATAACTTCTCTATCTCATCAGAACAAATCTGTTCCAAGGGATGAATTGAACCAGCTACCATATACTGTAAATCCTTCAGAGTGGATGTTTTAAGCTTATGCAAGCTGCAAACATAGATTTCTTCTTTTAGGAACTTGACTCTTAGGGGATTTTCCAGCATATATGGTTGATAATTTGGAGCTTCACTTTCTGCCTTGTTAGAGGCCTTGTGTTTTTCCAGTAATTCAGCTTCCTTCTTATCAAGTTCTGACTGAGTTTGAGAATATTCAGAAGATTCAGGTTGTTTGCTTGGCTTGGGTTCCCCTTCCTTAGTTGGTTGGGTTTGCCCTTCTTCTGTGGGTAAATCATCAAACTCATAGTACCAGTGGTATGGTATAGGAGAGGCTGGGAGATCAGTAAGAATATCAGCATCATCAAAATCTGCAAAGTTATAGCCAAATTTCTGATAAAATTCAGCATCCCTATCTGCCTGATATTTTAGAACATGTTCCATGACAGCCTTTGAAACATCATCATAGCTCTCCAGCAACTCTACCATTCTTTCCAGGTAGAAGAAATCAATTCTTCTTTTATCTATGGTTGATGTACTTTTCTTGGTTGATGTGGCTACCAGATTGAAGTCCTTGTCAATCTTGGCTGACCTTGATTCTTCCCACCACAGAATGTACTCAGTGGCCTCTTGATTTGCATCCAGCTTAACCTCAACGCTCTTGATTTCTCTTGATTGCATTTGTTGAATCTTGAGACTGTTGGGAGGAATTGATTGAATTGGCTTTTTGAGATTCCTGCCAAATCCAGTGGCCTTTTCCTTTCCTGAGTACTTGTGCTTCCCTGTAGGTTTCTGTCTAGAAAACCATGCCTTAGCTTTAGCTTTCAGTCTTTTGGACTTGACAGTAGCCTTGGCTTCATCCTTGACAGAACCTTCCTTGACAGTACCCTTGTCGACAGCATCTTCCAAGACAGCATCTTCTATGACAGTATCCTTGTCGACAGTACCTTTGGTGACAGCATCTTTTTCAGCATTTATGCAGTCAATAACACATCTAAGAATGCTTGCCTCCAAAGCTTCCAGTATTCTTGACTCCTCTTCATCTGTTGCACCAGCATCTTTCTTTTCCTGGCTAGGAGTTTCTTCATTGCCTTCATTCTGGGATTGAATACCAGTATTCCCAGAATTACTTCCACCAGCATTTCCAGAAGCTTCACCACCTCCATCCTCACCATCTTCATCATCATCATCATCATCATGGGGAGGAATGTTATAGAAGCAACTTCCACCTTGATCATTTCTTTTGGCATTGGCTCTAGTGATTAGCTCCTTCATTCTAGCTCCCAGTGCCTTGTCTCTCAACACCAGCATTTTGTAGATTTCTTGAACAACATGAACTCTTCCTGGATTGGCATTTGAACTGAGTATTCCATCTAGTACCTTCAGAATTGACTTGGTTTCCATTCTGGATGGGCTACCCAAATTCATGAAGCTGTTCCTTCTTGTGCCATCCTTAGTTTTGGATCTGTAAAAAACACTTGGTGGATTTGAGTAGACTTCAGGTAGCTTCTGTGTGATCAGGTTCTGGATTTGCATATCCAATATTTCATTGAATGGTGTTTGAGTTGCCCTGATCATTCCCTTCAAAGCACACAACACCTTTGCTGGCAGACTCTGCAATAGCTGCATTGTGATGAAATAAGATATGCCAGAAGTGAGATAAATACTTACAGCCCATCTTTTCTCATCATTCACCATTACACTGACACTAGTAATTTGTTCCTTTAACAGTTTTGTGGTGTTAGTTGGACGGTTGCTAGGAGCATTCATTGCTTCTTCCACCAAACTGCTAAACTTACTGTCATGGTTGTGTAATGTGCTCTCCCTGTAATCCACCATCAAGACATTGGCTTCCTCTTGATCAAATTCAGTGCCATTTGTCCAAATAATTCCACCATGAATGGATTCAGGCAGTTTCCTTTTACCTTTCCCAAGTTTGTTTTGTTCCTCCATTTCTCTCCATTTCTTCTGTAAAGCAGTTTCTTGAGTTTCTGGAGTAGGTTCTCTAATCACCACAGGAGGCAAGATTGGATGTCTAGATGCAGGTCTTCTTTGCAATGCATCTTGAGTTTCCTTTGACATTAACACCCTTTCTCCATCCATTTCCACTTCAACAGGCTTTTCAGCTTTATCCTGTGGTTTTGCACTGCTTGGTTTGACTTGCTCCCCCTTAGACATTGCTTTCCTTTTAGCTCCCCCTCTGGTCTCCACAGCTACAGGCTCCCCCTGAGTTCCACCTGATTCTTGAATAGGCAATGATTCTGATCTTGCTACCTTCTCCCCCTTAGTTGAGTTGGCAGCTACCAGGTCAGTAAGGAACTGAATAGAGAGTTGAGTAGCAGCAAAACCATCAACCACCAGTTGAGAGAGAGAGTCCAGTTTGGAGTCCAAAGTAGCACACTGTCCTTCAAGAGCTGCAATCCTGTTACCAAAAGTAGCAGAGGGGCCACCAGACCTTAACCTTCTTGGAGGGGAAGGAAAAGACAGGGGCCTGGAGGCTATGAGGGTTCTCACACTCTCAGGGTGTTTTTGAGTGATCTCATCACCCCTCACAGTTTGACTCTCAAGGCCTAGTGCCTGAATAGTGTGGGCTCCCTCAATATCTCTCTGGACATGCTCAAGTCCCTCTCCTTTTGCCAGCTCATTTGGCTGCCTCTCATTTTTATGCTCACCTCTCTTTTCTTTTATCTCTCTTTTCTTTTGCACACCCTCACTCAACCTAGATGCATGGGTATGAGCAGTACTAACATGCATGGAAGGAGAAGATTTAGAATGTACCTTTAGGAGTTTGGCAAGAGGTAGGTCATCATCAGAGGCATCCTCAACAAGTACAGCATCAAAATCAGGCTGGGAGGGCTGGACAGCATCTTGAGTAGGAATGGTACTGTCAGTTGGAGTCTGGACAGCAGGTTCTGGCATGACAGCATCTTTGGGAGGTGGAGTGACAGTAGGTTCTGTAGTGACAGTATCTTTCTCTCCACCTTTGACAGTAGCTGTGTCCAGGACAGTAGCATCCCCAGTGTCTTTGACAGCAACAGAGGCTGTGACAGCATCTTCCTGAAGGTAAGATGCTCCTTGGAGATCAGACAAAGTGTTGGCTGTTTCATTTTCTGACAAAATACCACTTTGCCCTAGCTCAGTGTTTGGAGGAGTGGTGTCCATCTCACTTTGAGAAATGGGTTCTTGTGGACCACTAGATGGGGGCTCATCCATGATTGGAGATGGATGATCAAAACCTGAAGGGTTGGGACTGTCCCCTTCTCTAGGTTGTGGAGAAGAAACAAAAGAATGTGTACGGAAGGAAGAAGGTGAAAGTGTAGTAGAGAGTGGGGGCTGATTCACAGATGAAACATGTGAACCATCAATAGGAGTAGAGAAATCCTCACTGTGCCCTAACTCACTGTGTGTTTCTTCAAGTGGGGGTATCTCAGGTTGGGAACCATGAGTTTGTGCAGACTCTGTACAGGGTGCCTTGGGAGACAGGCCAATTGCAATAGATGTCCCTTGTTGAGAAGGCACATCTAGGGAGGAGTTTATTTCCCTGGTTTCCTCTACAGTCTTTTGGGAGACTGCAGGGTGGCTGACAGTGGTTTTGGTCCTCCTAGCTCTCTTCTTCTTAGGCTCAGGGGGAACCACTGTGGGTTCTGTTTGACTACCTTCCTTATTTGCTGCACTAGGTGCAGTGTCTCCCTCTTGACTAACAGAGCTACCACCAACATCAGCTTCTAAGGATCTTTTTCTGGATTCTTGCAAGGCTTCTCTTTGGGCTTTGGGAAGTCTAGAGGGCCTAGGCTGAGTGTATGGTGTTGAATGGGGGTTAACTGAATTTGGGTCTAATTCAGTTTCATTCTCAAGAGAAAAAGAATCATAACCAGAAGGTAATGGATAATCAAGGTTGGACACTTGATCAACCATGTGCTGAGTGAAACAAATTGGAATATGTGCATTGAGATTTTGTGATGATAATAGTGTGTGTGTGTTCTTTTTCAAAACTGAGCAAGCCTCTAAACGAGGAGCAGCATCATTAAAATCACAGAATGAATTAATGCACAACATAAGAAAGCGAGGGTAGTGTGATACCTTCTTACCTATGGCAGCTGTGAGTTGTACCATGAGGAGAGCTCCAACATTCACCTTGTATCCATGGACAAGAGAATGTGTCAGTTTCTTGATGGAGGAGGGTATCCCATTCCAGCCTGTGGACTTGGTAGAGAACACCTTGACCATTGCATCAAATATCATGCTCCACTCCTTCCTTAGATACTTCCTGTCCATTTCACCAGACGGGTACCACTTGGTTGTTCCCTCTTCGAGAATAGGGCCTGCATACCCAATCTTCAAGAAGAGCTTCTTCAGAGTGTCATCATTAGCAAGTGGAGCAAAGTTTTGGCCTGCTTCCAGTGTAATTCCAAGAGCAGTATTGATGACCTCAGCTGTGAGAATGTATTGTTGCCCAGAGATTGTGAATTGAATACCAGGGTTCTCACCCTCAGTTTGAGCAACATCAGTTTGCCAAAACGCCTCAAGTCTGTCTAAGTCGAGAATGGGGGTTGAGGTTATGGCATAACCGAGATAGGACTTGTTCAAGAAAAACACTAGTCCTTTGAAACCTTCACCAGCATCATTTGGGGAAAAGATGCCAGCAAAGTTTGTTTGAGAGAGAGTCTGTTTGGGGGCCATTGAGATTTCAAGAAAAGAAGAAAGTGAGAAAGTAGCTTTTTGCTTGAAGAAAAGTATTTTGCCTTGAGTTTTGTGAGAGTGATATGTCTGAGTAACTGGAGAATAAATATGGGTATCTCAAACGTTTGCTCAAAAAGTGGAGTTAAAGGACGTGCCTTAACCCACTCTCTTAACACGTGAGTTACTGCCCGTTATTCACTGTCAATCGTGGGGTGAATATCCAATTACAACGGTCCACTATTGTTGACAGTAACCTGTGCGCTAGAAATAATCTGTCAGTAATAAGTGGTGGTGACAGTAGGTTTTGCGCGACAGCAACTATTGCGCAAAAACATGCTGTCACCGTTAAGCATTTGAGTGACAGTATCCTTTAAAGGTCGTGACAGAAAGTCTTTCCCTGCTGTCAAGAAGGTTGCTGTCAAGAGACACGGGACAGTATCCTTCTTTGTGACAGTAATTTAAATGGGAAATTGTTTCTGTCAGGAACTAATTAGAATGCGTTGCTCATATACTTAACCTAAAATTAACAGAATATGAATTTAGCAATGTAATCTTTCAAACACAGATATTAAGCAAGTTACACAGACAAGTCATAAACTCAGTAACCACATAAACAGGAACTTTTATTATTGTTAATAAAATCATTAATATTGAACATTGAGTACATCATTCTATGATTTTATCAACTAGTTCTAAGACTTCTTCCTTAATCTCTTCTTCAGAGCGGCCTTCTTTTTCAAGAAGTGCCTGAAGCTCCTTCTCTTCTTCCATAGCCTTGGCCTCCTCTTCCTTAGCCTTGGCCTCCTTTTCCTCGTCTATCTCATCCATGGCGTCCAACAACATTTCAAAGAGCTCATTGATCTCTTCATTGTCGGGTTCACCATCACACTTCTTTAGACCAACTTCGATTCCTACTTTGTTTTCCATTATTTACTTTAAAACTGAGAGCAGACTGGTGAAACCTAAGGTTAATTTATAGGCAAAACCGTCTAAGGATCAAAGTCTAATGGTCAACAGTTAGAGTACCCATACAACTACCACAAAAGTAATTAATGGTCGTGTCCTCCTTTAATCCTACAGATTAATGCAAAAGAGTGTGAAAGTCCAATGGAACAGATTTTTAACTCTCAAACTTAACGGATAACCACATTAAAGTCATACACGGTTTAAAAGTATGAGACTGGCACAAAATACTGACATGAAAAGTCAAATCAACACATGCTGTCACATAACAGACATAAACCAAGTAGACAGTAACTTCTCTTGACAGCAGGTTTGAAGTTGCTGTCATGAGCTTCAATAAGAATTGAAAATTTAGAAACCTTAGTAAATTAACATACCAGATTCAACATTCCCAATTCACTTACCAACCTGTTGAAGGTTGCTTCATCCAATGGCTTAGTGAAGATGTCAGCAAGTTGCTTGTCAGTTGGGACATAAATCAGCTTCACAGTTCCTTGTTCAACATGCTCTCTGATAAAGTGATGTCTTATATCAATGTGCTTTGTCCTAGAGTGTTGAACTGGATTGTCTGAGATGGCTATGGCACTAGTGTTGTCACAGTAAATAGGAATTTCTCTTAACACTAGACCATAATCTAGAAGTTGACTTTTCATCCATATAATTTGTGCACAGCAACTGCCTGCAGCAATGTACTCAGCTTCTGCAGTTGAGGTAGAAACTGAATGCTGCTTCTTGCTAAACCATGAGACCAATCTTCCACCAAGAAATTGACAGCTACCAGTAGTACTCTTTCTGTCAATCTTGCATCCAGCATAGTCTGAGTCTGAGTAACCAATTAGATCAAATCCAGTATTCTTAGGATACCAAAGGCCTAGGTTAGGAGTGCCTTTTAAGTATCTAAATATTCTCTTGATGGCTACCAAGTGTGACTCCTTTGGATCACTTTGAAACCTTGCACAGAGACATGTAGCAAACATGATGTCAGGTCTGCTAGCAGTTAGGTATAGGAGGGATCCTACCATGCCTCTATAGGTGCTTGAGTCAACTTTCTTTCCTTTAGGATCAAGATCCAGACTAGTTGCTGTGGACATTGGTGTCTTTGCAGGAGATGAATCTTCCAAGTTGAACTTTTTGAGAAGTTCCTTGATATACTTAGCTTGACTTATGAAGATTCCATCAGTTTGTTGAAGAATTTGTAACCCCAGAAAGAATGACAGTTCTCCCATCATGCTCATCTCATATTTGTTGCTCATGAGATGGGAAAACTTCTCACACAGCTTCTCATTTGTAGAACCAAAAATGATGTCATCCACATAGATTTGTACCAGAATGATGTCCTTGCCATGATGTTTGTAGAAAAGTGTCTTGTCCACCACTCCTCTGGTAAACTGGTTTTCCAGAAGAAAGGTGGAAAGTGTGTCATACCATGCCCTGGGTGCTTGCTTTAGTCCATACAAAGCTTTGAAGAGTTTGTACACAAAATTATGCATTTCAGCATCCTCAAACCCTGGTGGCTGTTCCACATACACTTCTTTTTCCAGCTCTCCATTTAGAAAGGCACTTTTGACATCCATCTGAAATACTTTGAAATTGCAGTGTGCAGCATAAGCTAGAAAGATTCTTATAGCTTCAAGTCTTGCAACAGGAGCAAATGTCTCATCATAATCTATTCCCTCCTGTTGACAGTAACCTTTAGCCACTAGCCTTGCTTTGTTCCTTGTCACCAATCCATTTTCATCAAGTTTGTTTCTGAAAACCCACTTGGTCTCAATAACTGACTTTCCCTTAGGTCTTGGAACCAATTTCCATACATTGTTTCTTTCAAACTGATTTAGCTCTTCTTGCATGGCTATCACCCAGTCATAATCCAACAATGCTTCATCAATTGTCTTGGGTTCCATTTGTGACAGGAAGCATGAAAACATGCTGTCAGCAGAGACTTTGTTCCTTGTCCTCACTCCAGAATTAGGATCACCAATGATAAGGTCATTTGTGTGATCCTTGTTCCACCTGGTGATTCTGGGCAAGCTACTTGATTGAACAGGAACATTTGCTTCAGCTTGTTGAGTTGAATGCTCATCAATTCCATTGTCTCCACCATGTTCTTCATTGTCTCCAGAGTCATCACTGTCATGAATGTTAGAGGATATGGTCTGTGACTGAGCTGGAGTTTGGTTGACAGTAGTGGCATTGACAGTATCTTTATCAACTTCAACAACTTGAGTGAAGCTAGGTTCTTCATCCACAATCTCCTCAGCTTCCAGGTATCCTTGATTCTCAAATCTGAATGTCTGCATCTTTCCTTCTTCATGCAGTCCTGGAAACTTGGTTTCATCAAATGTGACATTAACACTTTCTTCAATAATCCTGTGTTCCATAACATAAACTCTGTAGGCAGTCCTTTCTGTGCTGTAACCCATGAATAGTCCTTCAAAAGCCTTGGTGTCAAATTTTCCTTTCTTCTCATGATTGTCCTTCATCATAAAGCATTTGCTTCCAAACACATGAAAATATTTGACAGTAGGTTTCTTTCCAGTTAGCAGACAGTAAGGTGTGCTTGCATGAGTTTTGTTGATCATGGTTCTGTTCTGAGTATAACAGGCTGTGTTGATAGCTTCAGCCCAGAAATATGTTGGCAGCTTAGCATCATGCAACATAGTTCTAGCTGCTTCAATGAGAGTCCTGTTCTTTCTTTCTACAACTCCATTCTGCTGTGGAGTTCTTGCAGCAGAGAATTGTTGTACAATTCCTTCATCTTTGCAGAAATTTCCAAGTGTGGCATTTCTGAATTCTGTACCATTGTCACTCCTCAAGATTTGAACTTTTGAGTTTGGGGTTCTATCAAGAACTCTGACTTGATCAATAATCACTTGAGCAGCTTCATCTTTGGATTCAAGAAGTTTCACCCAAGTGTACCTTGAGTAATCATCCACCATTACTAAGGCATATCTCTTTCTGGCCATAGATGGTACATTGACTGGTCCAAAGAGATCCATGTGAATTAACTTGAGTGCTTCTGTGTTGGTGTTTACTTGCTTGGACTTGTGCACAGCTCTTCTCAGTTTGCCCATTTGACAATCTTCACACAATCCTTCTTGACAGAATTCCTGTTGGGGCAAACCTCTCACTAACTCTTTCTTCATTAGAATGTTCATTGTTTTGAAGTTGAGATGTGAGAGCTTCCTGTGCCAAAGCATACTGTCACCAACAGTAGCTTTGCTGTAAAAACAGTAAACTTTATCCTTCTTTGTTGAGCTTAGATCAGCAACAAACAGGCTTCCTTTTCTGACCCCTTTTAGAGAGAGGCTTCCATCCTTCTTGTGATAGATGTTGCACACCATCATGTCAAAGTCAACCTTAAATCCTCTGTCACTGAATTGGCTGACACTGAGTAGGTTGTGCTTCAATCCATCCACAAGAGCAATATCTTCAATGACAACATTTCCAATTTCCAGACAGCCATATCCCACTGTGTAACCCTTGCTGTTGTCTCCAAAGGTTATGATTGGGCCAGCTTTCTCTACATAATGTGATAGCAGGGCTTTATCACCTGTCATGTGTCTTGAACAACCACTGTCAATAATCCACATGACCTGATTTTTCTTCTTACCCTGCAAAACAGAATGTTTCTAAGTTGCATATGGTACCCAATCTTTGTTGGGTCATGCAGTTTCAGTGTTTCCTGAGTTTCTTTCAGTCACAACATCACAAGCATTATCAAAGACTTCCTGTTTGACTTCTCTTTTCACCCACTTAGGTTTAGAATTGGACTTGGTCCTTTTCTTAGTGGATGAAGCCTTTTTGCTGTTGCCAGCAGGCTCAGAAGTCTCAACAGTGTTTAGGTATGAGCATTTTTCAGTAGAGAGAACAGGTAAGTTAAAGCATATACTCATGGCAGTGATTTTGCATGGCATACAATCAATGTTATTACAGACACTCATAGTTCTATGCATAAGGGGGGTTCTGTGTAAGTTACCATTGAGTTCAGTAGCATTGATCTTATCCTCAATTGGTTTCTTACAAACATGTGTTAAGTGATGAGTAGATCCACAGTTCTTGCACAGTTTCCTAGAAGCACCTCCAACATTAGTGTATCCATTTCCTTTATTGACACCTACCTTACCATTTCTGTTTTTAGACTTGGGAGTTACTGGATTGACAGTATGTTCAGAAGTTGCTGTCGAACTTTCCTTGACAGTATCTTTTATTCCTACTGTCTTGACAGAAGGTTTGAAAGTTGCTGTCTTGGAACCATTCTTGACAGTATCTTTGAAAGATTCTGTCTTGCCAACTGTGACATCATCTTTTGAACTTACTGTCTGATTGCTTGGTAAGTTTACTGTCTTGGGGATTGTGACAGTATCCTTTCCATCCTTGAATGTGCTGTCAACACCTTCATCCTCATCAAGAATTTCTTGTTTGATGAGCATGGCTTCTTCATCAAACTCAATTTCAGCAGCTTTGAAAATAGGAGTTTTAACTTTCTTGAGAATGGTGGGTTTGACAGCAGCATTTCCAGGACAATCTTGAATCACAGTTTCCTTTCCAGGTCTTCTACCATAAGAAAAACCTATACCAACAGACTGATTTTCTGTATGCTTATCATTGTAATCCTGAACTATCTTTGATGAGTTTCTATAGGCCTTAATCTTAAATTCATTTTCAGCAATCTCATTCCTCAGGAATTCCTCAACCTCCTTAGCACATTTTAATTCATTTTTAAGTTTAGCATTCTCTTAAGCTAAAGAGCCTAGTGAACTGGTTTTGAGAACAAGAGAATCATTTTCAGACTGAAGTGTTTCATTTAGCTTACTTAGTCTAGAGATTTCCTCATTAGCAGCAGACAAGCTAGTATAGACATTGAACATTTCAGCACTTAAGTCTTTAATGGTTTTCTTATACTCATCAGTAGACATATCAAGTAAGACAAGTGAAGGTACCTGACTTGAAGGTGTTGATGCTACCTCATCAGTGCTAGCCATGAGAGCTAGGTTGACATATTCTTCCTCTTCTTCATCATCAGAATCATCCCAACACTTTCCTTCAGCCACAGAGGCTCTACCTTGATTTTTCTTGGAGTATCCACCAGTTCCTTTCTCATATCTTTGAACCTGTTTGGGTCTTTTGCATTCAGTAGCAAAATGACCAGGTTCTCCACAGTTGTAACATTTGAACTTTGATCTATCCACAAATCCAGTTTTGTATCCTCCTTTGGTTGAACTTCCCACAGCAGCCTTTGATGAGCTTCCTTTGCTGAACTTGGATGCTTGGCCTTGAGGCTTGTATGACCTATCCTTCTTGAACCTAAAGTTCTTGAACTTTTTGGCCATGTAAGCCATATTAGGGTTGTCCATGCTTTCCAGTTCCTCCATTGTGTAGAAGTCTTCATCTTCCACATCTTTGAGCTGTAGTACCACTTTCTCATCATCTTCAACCACCTCTTCTATCTTCAAGGTCTGTGTTGGGGTTGATGGTGTGATCTGTAGTACTTCACTTGGCTGTGTGATCCTTGGCACATGTGCTACTAGGGCACTTGACATATTAGCCATCTTGTTCCTTGTTCCACTTTGTATGGCTCTCTTTTGAAAGAGTTCGAGTTCATAAGATTTCAGAATACCATAAAGTGTCTCAAAGGTTATATTGTTGAGATCTCTTCCTTCTCGTATGGCTGTTGTCTTGTGTTCAAGGTGATCAGGCAGTGTGAGTAGGAACTTGACATTTAATTCTTTTCTGTCATAGTACTTGCCATGTATCTGTAATTCAGTTAAGAGATTACTGAACCTTTCAAACATGGAGGTTAAGTCTTCACCAGGCTTGGCCATGAATGCCTCATATTGAGATATTAGAATTTGCCTTTGGTTGCCCTTAACCTCTTCACTTCCTTCACAGAGTAAGGCTAACCTGATCCACATCTCCTTGGCTGATGTGCAGCTT
Organism: Heracleum sosnowskyi; assembly: GCA_030848705.1. Classification (NCBI taxonomy): domain Eukaryota; kingdom Viridiplantae; phylum Streptophyta; class Magnoliopsida; order Apiales; family Apiaceae; genus Heracleum; species Heracleum sosnowskyi. The sequence goes on along the minus strand of CM061235.1, from coordinate 138,839,795 downwards.
ATCACACTTCCACACATGGCTTTATCCAGCGTGAGAGAATCGAGCAAGATAAGTTGCAAATGATCATCTAGCACCATTTTCTCCTTTTCAGGTTCCAAGATTTCTGAGGGATCTTTGGGAACCCAATGTGCAGGAACAATCTCACCATTCACTGTTGTGGCTTCAATTTCCTTTCTTGGTATGAAAGGACCATTCTCGAGTATACCTGGGTATAGTGGATTTGCAGCTTTGATAAACAACAAGATTTTTCTTTTCCAAATGCTGTAGTTCTCTTTATCAAATGCTGGGATCTTGATACTGTTTGATTTCTGCATTTTCTTCGGGATCTCAGATATGTATGTTAATCTGAAAGCTCTGATACCAGTTGTTAGTCCTTGTGTATTGCAGAAGGGGGGGGGGGGGATGAATGCAATACTGATAAAATTCAATCTAAATTTCAACAACTAAAATCAAGATTAAACGTTATCAGCAATATATGCAATCACGAACAGTATTCAGTAAGAACAAGATTCACAAAATAAATGTTTTATTTATTTTGCAAAGTGTTGCTACAACCTCAAGAAAGAATTCTCGAGCTTCGGGTTTTCTTTAAAGACACTTTCTTGTCTTCGTTACAATTCTAGAATGAATTGATAGTAGGTATAAGACTAACCCTATCACTATCAGTCACGGGTTTGTGAAGCTGCTGTCACTGTCAAGTGGCAGCTTCTTACAGATTGTCTTACCCATGTGACTTTCCTAAATTGCTAACATGTCAGATATACATTACAAAGAAAGCAACCTAGATTCATTCCATTTCCAGCTAAACCAATTCAGCAGATAAAGACTTGACCTTGCTCTTGAATTGATTCGCTTTTGTTTTGCAGTGCTTGAAGCTTCTGTCGTAGTCTTGCAGACTTGGTGCAGCTTAGGGATACTGCATCACGCCTGTTTCTTGAACATTTAAACTGTCACGGGATTTGACTGAGAAAGATACCTAGCATAAGGATCTTTATTGAGACAGTTACTTTTGCCGCAAAGCTTGCTGTCACAGGAATGATCTTTTGGTGACAGTATGAGTTCCCCGCATAGAGTGCTGTCGAGGATCCCAAACTTGCTGTCGAGGGCAATAGTTGCTGTCGCGTAGTCTTCCGCCAATGTTGCTGTCAGAGTGAATATGCTGTCGTGACTTGCAACATTCTGTCTTCTTGTAATCTTACTGTCACAGCTTTAGGATAGTAACCTTTATTCATGTTGTCATCCAAAAAGCATTCTTTGAGGCTTGAACACATAAGTGAACTTCTTTCAAACAATACAACTAGAATAACATTACATACTGATTACAAGAACATACTTTGGCTATGACAGTATGTTCTACTTAATTTGAAAAATTAAGTACAATCAAAGTTAAGTTATTTCAATGCTATCACCCATAAATCCCAACACATTTTTTGTTGAATATACAACAACGAAAGCAAATAAACAAGAACAAGAAAATAAACAACAATCACACAAGACAAAGATTTACGTGGTTCGGAAATTCCTACTCCCGCACTAATTTTGTATTGATCTCTCACATTAAATTGTGTTCTATTGTGTTATGTTGTGTTAGTGTTTTACAATTACATGAGACTATTTATAAGAGAAGAAACTGGGCCTAAACTAATCAGAGTCTAATTCTCAAATTTTGAAATTACTAACTCTAATTAGAATTCAGATCTGGAAATTCTAACTCAAATCAGAAACCAATTCTGAAACCTGTTAGACTCCACAAACCCAACAATCTCCCATTTGGAGTCTGACCACATCTTCGCTTCACTCTTGTAAATCTAGTAACACCCAATACTTTGATCAATAACTTAAACTAGTGCATCACCTTCTCATCAATCAATTCTGAAGGCCAGTTGAAGCTATGCAAAGCTTCAACTTTTCATTGATAACCACTTTAGTCAACATATCTGCAGGATTCTTTGAACCAAGGATTTTCTTCAAGGACAAAGTACAATTGCTAATCAACTCTCTTGTAAAGTGATATCTCAGATGAATATGCTTTGTCCTAGCATGAAACACAGGATTATTCGCAAGATGAATGGCACTCTGACTGTCGCTATACAAAGCACTGTCCGCCTGTTTCTTGCCCAACTCTTCAAGAAAATTCTTCAGCCAAATCATCTCCTTGCTAGCTTCAGAGATAGCCATATATTCTGCTTCTGTGGTTGAAATAGCAACACTCTTTTGAAGTCGAGACATCCAACTAACTGTTGTGCCACCCAAAGTGAAAATATATCCGTAGTACTTTTTCTTGTATCCAAGCATCCACCAAAATCTGCATCAGAGAATCCTTCCAAGATAACATCTTTCTTGCTGAAACATAATGCAAACTTGGATGTGCCTTTCAAGTAGCGTAACAACCACTTGACTGCTTCTCAATGCTCTTTTCCTAGATTAGACATGAACCTGCTAACAACTCCCACTACATGAGCAATGTCTGGCCTTGTACACACCATAACATACATCAAACTGTCAACTGCAGATGCATACGGAACTTTAGTCATATATTTCTTGCCTTCATTTGTTTTAGGTGACTATTTCTTCGTGAGATTAAAGTGAGTTGCCAACGGTGTACTTCTGGTCTTCACATCTTGGACACTGAATTTCTGCAATAATTTCTCAATATACTTCTCTTGAGATAATTTCAAAGTACCTTCAGATCTATCCCTTATGATGCTCATACCAAGTATCTGTTTTGCTGCACCCATATCCTTTATCTCAAACTCTTCAGACATCTGTCTCTTTAGCTTGTTAATTTCCTTCATGTTTGATATGACTATCAACATGTCATCAACATACAACAACAATATGATATACGATGAATTAAACTGCTTAAAGTAACAACAATGATCCATAGCACTCCTCGTGTACCCATTATTCATCATAAAACTGTCAAACTTCAAGTACCATTGTCTTGGTGCTTGCTTCAAACCATACAAGCTTTTTATAAGCTTGCAAACCAAGTTTTCTTTCCCAGCTACCTGAAATCCCTCTGGCTGAACCATGTAGACGTCTTCCTCAAGATCACCATGTAAGAATGCAGTCTTAACATCTAGTTGCTCTAGATGTAACTCCTCTACAGCCACAATGCTTAGCACAAGTCTAACATTAGTCATCTTAACAACCAGAGAAAATATATCAGTATAGTCAATACCTTTTTTCTGTTGATATCCCTTGACTACTAACCTTGCATTGTACCTTTTGCTTCCATCAGGTTCTTCTTTGATCCTGAACACCCACTTATTTTGTAAAGCCTTCTTTCCTGCTGGTAATTCTATTAAAGACCAAGTCTCATTCTTCTCAAGAGAATTCATCTCTTCTTCCATGGTTGATTTCCACTTAACTGAATCATCCACCTGAACTGCCTCTGAATAACACTGAGGCTCTCCGTCCTCGGTCAATAACATGTAATATGCTGAAGGAGAAAATCTTTGTGGCGGCCTCACAGTTCTGTTAGATCTTCTTACCTCAGCCTGTGGAGTAACTGAACCTGTCTCATCAGCATTCCCAGAACTCCCACTATTTCCTGCAAAATCTTCTTCAGTAATATCTTCAATCACTACTTTCTCTTTTTCAGGTTGTTCCTTTGTAAACTCAGAATCGACTGAAAGCTTATCCTTGTACACCACATTTTCATTAAAAGTAACATCTATACTTTTAACGACCTTCTTCGTTAGTTCATCCTAGAAACGGTAACCCATATCATCTTAGCCATAACCAATGAAGATACACTTCTTTTCTTTCGGATCAAGCTTATTTCTGTCAGAATCTTTAACACGCACATAAGAAACACAACCAAAAACTCGCAAGTGTGAAAGATTTACCTCTTTTTTCTGCCACACTTCTTCAGGAATCTTGAACCCCAAAGGAACTGAAGGTCCTCTATTTATGAGATATGATGTGTAAAAATAATGTAAACTGCAAGCGCACAGTGTTTAGTTGTAGCAATCACAGATCGATCCACAGAGACTATGTATTTTCAAAACCATAACAATTAACTCAGGCGAACTAGACAATAAGATTTGAGATGATATTTGTTTAACCTAATTAACAATTAAAATCAAATAAGGAAAACCTAGGAATCTGAATCCATTAATCAATCACAATTAATATCAACTTGCCCTAAAATCAATTCTCTTTCCTTCACAAATAAGATATATCAATTAACGAGACAAACATATACTATGAAACTTGTTATCTAACAATAACCCATCAAAACTTCATGGAGCAAGCATAGGCTATGAAAAATAAATCCGGTAACAATAATATATCAAAATCACTTTGTCAATTGAACAATTAAGCACCAAGAAAAATCATGAGAACCAATTAATAGGAATGAGAATATATAAAAAATAATTAAATTAATTTCATCTTCATCCTAGGGCAAGAGATTTAGCTAGACATGATCCTAATTAAAATAACACAAGGTAAAAGCATTAAAAACAATAGAGGTTTAAACTAATAAGATTTAAACAAAAGCGACAACAATGTATATTAAAAAAACAAACATGCGTTGATTTAAAACTATCAGATGAATAAACAAACGAGATTAACCAACTTAGCAAAAGACAAAACTACTCCCTGGATTCAAAAACTGGCCACGTAAAAACAAAATAATCAAACCAACTTACTTGACATGTATAAAGTTAATTACTTTAACTTAAACAAGCACATGTGAATAGATGGTAGCTAAACAGATCTGAAAAGTCGAAACAGAATACACGAACAGGTGGAAAAATAAGAATCGAGATATTAATATAAAAACAAACAGATAATGCGCAGGAAGCAGTGCACAAAAATAAATCTATCAAATTTTAGGTGTCTCAAATACAAGAGAGGAGATATATATATATATAGGAAAAATAATGGGTTTGGGCTCTTTGACTACAAATCAGATTCTAAAAATATTTCCTCAATTCCTTTTTCTTCTCCGATAAGTTTTCCAATTTTTTTCCAATTTCCTTTTGACTTCAAGTATTTCCATCTTTTTGCCTTTTCACCTTTTTCTGCTTGAAATATAATTTTATTTATTTTCCTAAAAAACAAAATAAAACAATTTATTAAATAATAAAATTATGAAAACAGACATAAAATAGGTATTAAAATTGTATTAAATTATGGACCTATCAAATGCCCCCATACCTATCTTTTGCTCGTTCTCGAGAAAAACTAATATAATATGAACTATCAACTAATAGATAATACCACTTCCGTAGGTGATCACGGTTGCATTTGGCATATGCAACAAGCCCTTTAAACCCCTAGGCAGTCCTAGTGGACGAGTAAGGTCTCGTGATGGCCTATAGTGAATGTACCCGCAAAATCCATCTAGCTCATGTAAAAGATCGCATGGCAATGCAACGCCACACATACAAGTCCTCTCATGATACATCAACTTAAGAATCAAAAATGACTTTGCAATGTCTTGTCGTGGAATATGCAAGGATTCACATAGTCTACTCAAAGAAATATGCATAAATGTTCAAAAGTCCATGTCAAGTGTAAGAATAAGTTGGTAATCATGCTAAGCCCATAAGAGTACACCTTTGAGTCAAAACTTGGGATCTCAAATGCAGAAACAAGTAATAACTCACCTTTCACTCACAAAATAATATTCACTCAAGAACAAGGGTAAGAGTATCACTCTATTCCAACAAAATCATAAGCATGCTTGACATTTGGTATCAATCTAACTTTAAAACAACATACATCAATGATGATAATCAAAAGGTCTTTATTTGGGTTGTAACAGGGCTAGGGACAAGGTATGTCAAGTAAAGCCAAATAAGGTGAAGTGTCAAAAGCTAGTAAGCACCATAATTAATCTCCCCACACATGAATTTTCTAATTTTCTTCCAACAAAAGGCTTGATTAGTCGAATGAAGAAGAATCACAAAAACATAAGTATGCTCTCATAATATTATATTTTTTTTGCTTGTTTTTTTCATATATTTTGTTTTTTTCATATATTTTGTTTTTTTCTTTTTTTTTTCCAGGGAGAGCTAATATATAAATATAAACAACCACAATCCTCCTTCAAAATTAGCTTAAAAATCGACTAACAAGTAATAAATCAAACCCAATATTTTCCCAAAAGTAAACCCCATCCCACACACCTTATTACTCCTTCAAGTTCCTACTAGCCATTGACAATTTGGGATCAAGCATAAGTAAGGCTAAACAAGAAAAAGGTCCAGGCAAGTAGCGTGGTGTGTCACCGAAAAAATAGGATTAAGCTCAAGAGGGTAACTGTAATATCCCGTAAGATTCTGGACTTTCGATGAATTTACTACGAAGTTTTCAAGACAGCTGATTTGTGTGAGAAAAAGTCCTACGAATTTTACAAACAAAGACGAAGAAGTAGAACCTGATGTTTATATAACGTAACCAAACCCTAATCCAAACCTATTATTTATACGAACTTAAATCTGATCCATATTTTAGGCCCACCAATCTAATTCAATTTTAAATCCTATTCTTTTTCCAATTTTAATCCTTTTTTTTTCCTAAAAATTACGGGATATTACAGTAACTAGTTGATCATATATAAATGGTGTGTGGTAATTTGGAAAATATAGGTTATTCCTAAATGCCTTTATCATCTTATCATCAAATAATATCACGAGTTTCAAGAAATGTCTCAAACAAACGCTAGCAATGCAAACAAAATGTGGACACTCAAGCAAACGAATATAAAATGCAAAAGATATGCATTTAGGCTCAAAAACTCACTTGGTGGTAAAACATAATCAATCCCAAGCAAAAATCTCTTCAATGCACCAACTTGTACTCAAAGCATGAAAACCAAATCATCTTGCACATATTCATGTCCTTCTAATTACTTGCAACATTCAGTAAGTCTACTAGTTTCACCTTGCTAGTGTATGTGTGTGAACAAGAACTTAGCAAATCACTTCTTAATCAAAAGTATCAGAAACATAAGATTGCTATAGCGTGTATGGGTGCATCAAGCCACTAGAAATCATTTCACAAGGCTAGAATTCTGCAATTTACAAGACTAAAATTCTTTTTGGGATTTTTTTTCATTTTTTCATTTTATAATTTTTTTTGGATTTTTTTGTTTTTTTAATAATACTACTAAACCCTCCCCCATACCTAAATCATGGATTGTCCTCAATGTATACAAATGAGAGAAAAACGACAAAGTAAAAGGACAAGAATACCTGATAAGGGAATGATGGAGATACATAAGAATACCTATAAGACACAAACACAAAATACACAACACACTCACACACACAATCCCCCATACCTACACTCGACTATGGGAGACACACACAAAAACTCTTACTAACCAATACCAGAACGAGGAAAAACTACCTTCGTAACACAATCAACAAGCATGTGAAACTCACCCACAGAAAAGACAATATTATCCACTAGAGAAAGAAGATCTTGAACCAGAATAAAACTCATACCACTAACATCATTCATAGACCAATTAGACGCTTCTTTATGTTGTTTAAGCAGATTAATAACTTGGAATTTTTGGTCATGAACTATGTCACTAGAGATAAAAACATGATGAGTTTCATTATTAACTACCAAAGACTGATCAAGAGTGGAAAAAGATGGATTAAAATCAAGTGGGGGTGGCTCACCAACAGAAGACTTAACAAATTCATGAAGCTTTTTATTGCTCTTATATTCCAACAAAATATCTTTCTCAAGAAAAGACACAATTGCACTATCCCCAAATATGACTGGAAGAGACTCAGAAGGACCTAGAAACATATACTTGAGAGTTTCTGGAAGAGGTTTAAGTTCTAAATCAGGTGGAATTGTCTCAACTGATTTATTAGCTTCATAAAGTGGCAAAGGAAAATGTTCTAACTCTCGATTGGAACTAGGAATAGTGGACTCTAACATTTCATTAACCTCATTTTTATGACTAGTATCATCCCAATCTTGACCAAAGTGATTTTGACAAAAGTTAAGAACATCATCAACATTCATGATTTCATTATCAACTAACTCATCAATCATGTTAATTTCTATGGGTTGGTCAAAAAGCTCATTGGGTTGATTTCCTACATTGAAAATGTTGAGATCAATTTGCATGTTTCCAAATGTGAGTTTTATTAATCCATTCCTACAGTTAATTAAAGCATTAGAGGTGGCAAGAAAAGGTCTTCCTAGAATGATGGGAATTTGATTTTTGAGATTTTGGACAGGCTCAGTTTCTAGAACAATGAAATCGACGGGGAAGACAAAATCACCAACCTTAATCAACACATCTTCCACCATACCCTTAGGAATTTTGACAGAACAGTCAGCTAACTGAAGAGTGATAGTAGTCTCTTTAAGTTCACCTAAACCCGAGTCTTGATAGACGGATAATGGAAGAAGATTCACACTAGCTCCTAGATCGAGTAAAGCTTTATCAATGAAAGTATAACCAATGACACAAGAAATGGTAGGAGAACCATGATCCTTATACTTCAAAGGGATTTGATTTGACAAGATAGAGCTAACATTAGATGTTAGGAAAGCTTTCTTAGGAACATGAGTGGTTCTTTTATGAGTACACAAATCTTTTAGACACTTAGCATAAGAGGGAACTTTTTGAATTGCATCTAAAAGAGGAATGTTAATCTTGACTTGCTTGAAGACTTCCAAAATCTTATCTAATTGAGCAGATTGTTTGTTTGAAGTAAGTCTGTGAGGAAACAGAGCTTTTGGCTTAAAGACTTTTTCACTAGACACACAAGAATGGGGTTTTGAAGGTAGTTCATTGGAGGGTGATGACTCATTAGATTCAACTTCTTCAGGACTCTTGGGATTAGAAGATTGTTTAAGACTAGGATTCAAGAGTAACAGATTTGGTTCAAATGTAAGCTTATCTTCTGCTTGAGTATTGACACCAGCATGGTTATTGAATTGGTTACCAGACCTTAGAGAGATAACAGAATTCACATTTTCATGAGACTTTTGATTTGGATGAAATTTAGGATTAATCTCGGGTTGACTAGGAAATCGATTTTTCTCTCTCGCACTGATGGTGTTTGCCAATTGACTAACTTGGACCTCTAGTTTAGATATGGCTTGAGCATTGGAATTTAGCAATTGTCTATCTTGGGTCATAGTGTTCATGAAATTTTGTTGAGATTTGAGCAATGCCTCTAAACTCTTTTCAATGGAAGTAAATCTTTTGTCAGATTCTGTAAAACCAGGAGGATTCAAGGGGACTGAATTTTGATATTGACCGAGATTTTGTGGAGGATATGAGTTAGGATTTTGAGTTGGATATGGACCAGGATTGGGCTTTTGAAAAGCAGGTTAGGAATTTTGGTTATACTGATTGTATTGACCTTGGTTCCATGAGAAATTTGGATGATTTTTCCAACCAGGATTGTATGTGGATGAATATGGATCACTCCTAACTCTAGATTGAAGCATGGCATTGGCTTGTTCAATTTCAGGACAATTTTCTATCAAATGAGTGGGAGAATTACAGTTTGCACACAGAAACACTTGTGAGGACACCTTGTTGGTTTCTAAGGCTTCTAGATGTCTAGTGAGTGTAGCTAACTTAGCTTCGGTTGCAATAAAATTATCAACTACGTGTACGCCCTTAGATTTTTTAGTTTCCTGACTGGGTTCCCTAGTTGACTCCCACAACATTGTTCTTTCAGCTAACTCCTCAAAAAATTGCCAAGCTTCTTCATCAGTTTTATCCATAAACCTACCATTACACATAGACTCTAACAAGGCAGTGGTTTGACTATCTAAGGCTTCATAGAGAATTTTACAAAGTCTCTATTTTTCTATACCATGTTGAGGACACTTAGACAACAATTTTTGAAATCTATCAAAATATTTCCAAAAAGGCTCATTTGGATTTTGTTGAAATTGGTTGATTTCATTCCTAAGCCTGTTAGCCTTATTGTTGGGAAAATATTTTTTAAGAAATATAGCAACAAATCCCTCCCATGTTGAAATATAATTAACGGGTAGACTATACAACCACTGTTTAGCATCTTCTTTTAAATCAAAGTTAATGAGTCTAAGCCTAATGGAATCATCACTTAGTTGTTGAAGTTTTTATAAAGCACACACTTCCTCAAATTCTCGAATGAAAAGATATGGATCTTCTCCATCTACCCCAGCAAACCTAGGTAACATGCTAATGTTATGATGTTTGATTTCAAAATTGTTTGCGGTTACTGCTGGTAGCACTATGCATGAGGGTTGAGCGGCACGAGCGGGGTAACAACGTTCTTTAAGAGAGACAGCCATGATGATTGTTGGAACTTCTACTTCTTTTGACTCAATTTTAGTGGGTGAAGAGAAATCAAGTTGTCTTGCTACTCCAGGTAGTGAAAGGTCGGATTGTCTCACTAATCTAGATGTATTATCTCGAACCCAAATACTTTGCATACAAGAGAAACAATCAACTAAGCACGTAGCAGACAAGAGCTATAAGTAAACACCCAAGAATATGGAAAATCAAAAGAAAAGTCTATCTTATCCTAAAAAAAATCTAAACCTTGCTCCTAACAATAAGATACTACTAAAAGTAACAGCTCAAAAAACATTCGTCGTGACTGGCCAGGCAGGAGGAAGCATTGACAAGAGGCTAACCACCATTATAGGCACCAGTCTAAAGGCCAGGTAAGCTTTCGCTAGCCTAGACACCACCGAAAAATACTTAGTGATTTGTTCCTTCTAGATTCTCTTCCTAGTTGAGCGCGATATCCTAGGGGCTAACGTCTAATTGATTTTATTAAGGAAAAAGGAATGCAAGATGAACGAATTAGTGATTTTTGGGCCAAGAAAAGGGTGATGAAATCCCTCACCTTATTTTGAAATTGGGTGGCGCCCTTAAGATTGATTTAATGATGCAACACACAAAGAACGAGAAATAAACACTTATGGATGCACTACACTACGTGTTCTATTCTAAATTGTACGTACCTCTTTCCTCCAGCAATCACCACAATTGTATAAGATGGAAAGCGATAAAGACAATAAATAAATCTAGATGATGTGCTCCTATGTGAGAGAATGAATGATGCAACAAATTGGTTTTTAACAACTAACTAATATTTTTGGATTTTTCAAATATTTAATTTTTTTGTGTTTTTCAATAATGGGTGGGAAAAAAACAGAGCGAGATGATACGGAATATTGAAAAGCGCTTCCAAAATTTTTACAAGAGACGATGAGGCCTTATAGCAATCTTCTTGTCCAAGCTTTCCTCCGCTTCACTATTCACTAAAAGACAAACAATGCAGAACAAGAAACTAATTCGAAGAATTAAATATCAAGGAGTGAAAATTACCAATAGTCCCCGGCAGCGGCGCCAAAAACTTGATGCGTAAAAATAATGTAAACTGCAAGCGCATAGTGTTTAGTTATAGCAATCACAGATCGATCCACAGAGACTATGTATTTTCAAAACCCTAACAATTAACTCACGCGAACTAGACAATAAGATTTGAGATGAGATTTGTTTAACCTAATTAACAATTAAAATCAAATAAGGAAAACCTAGGAATCCGAATCCATTAATCAATCACAATTAATATCAACTCGCCCTAAAATCAATACTCTTTCCTTCACAAATAAGATATATCAATTAACGAAACAATCATATACTATGAAACTTGTTATCTAACAATAACCCATTAAAACTTCATGGAGCAAGCATAGACTATGAAAAATAAATCCGGTAACAATAATATATCAAAATCACTTTGTCAATTGAACAATTAAGCACCAAGAAAAATCATGAGAACCAATTAATATGATCGAGAAGATATCAAAAATAATTAAATTAACTTCATCTTCATTCTAGGGCAAAAGATTTAGCTAGACATGATCCTAATTTAAAATAACACAAGGTAAAAGCATTAAAAACAATAGAGGTTTAAACTAATAAGATTTAAACAAAAGCGACAACAATGTATATTAAAAAAACAAACATGTGTTGATTTAAAACTATCAGATGAATAAACAAACGAGATTAACCAACTTAGCAAAAGACAAAACTACTCCCTGGATTCAAAAACTGGCCACGTAAAAACAAAATAATCAAACCAACTTACTTGACATGTATAAAGTTAATTACTTTAACTTAAAAAAGCACAGGTGAATAGATGGTAGCTAAACAGATCTGAAAAGCCGAAATAGAATACACGAACAGGTGGAAAAATAAGAATCGAGATATTAATATAAAAACAAACAGATAATGCACAGGAAGCGGTGCACAAAAATAAATCTATCAAATTTTAGGTGTCTCAAATACAAGAGAGTAGATATATATATATATATATATATATATATATATATATATAGGAAAAATAATGGGTTTTGGCTCTTTGACTACAAATCGGATTCTAAAAATATTTCATCAATTCCTTTTTCTTCTCCGATAAGTTTTCCAATTTCCTTTTGACTTCAAGTAGTACCATCTTTTTGCCTTTTCACCTTTTTCTGCTTGAACTATAATTTTAATTATTTTCTACAAAACAAAAGAAAACAATTTATTAAATAATAAAATTATGAAAATAGACATAAAATAGGTATTAAAATTGTATTAAATTATGGACCTATCAAGATACACTGTTGTGCTAACTACATCTGCCCAAAAAGTCTTCGGCAACCCTGCATGTAACCTCATACTCTTGGCCCTCTCATTCAAGGTTCTATTCATGCGCTCTGCAACACCATTTTGCTGCAGTGTCCTTGGAATAGTTTTAATCATTCTAATCCTGTATTCTGCGTAATAGCTTTTAAACTCGTCACTACTATACTCACCACCATTATCTGACATCAAACTCTTAACCTTCAAACCGGTCTGATTTTCAACTTCAGTCTTCCACTTCTTGAAAGTATCAAACACATCTGATTTTTTCTTCAAAAAGCAAATCCATACCTTTCTAGTGGAATCATCAATGAAAGTGACATAGTAGCGAGATCCTCCCAACGACGCAACTGTTGTTGGACCATATACATATGTATGAACTAGCTCTAACTTCTTAGCCTTCGGGGTCCTCTCTGATTTTGCAAAAGTAACTCGTTTCTGCTTTCCAAGAACACATGGCTCACAGAATCCAACTTCCACATTCTTCAGCTCTGGAATCTTCCCATTTGAAGTTAACAGCTTCATACCCTTTTCACTCATATGACCAAGTCTTTGGTGCCACAAAGTTGAAGACCCAATCTCATCTGCAACTGCATTTGCTTCATAGCTAGATTGTTCAACTATGTACAAAGTCACCTTCTTCTCTCCACGAGCAACAACTAGATTCCCCTTTATAACCTTCCACTGTCCGTTTCCGAAAGAAACTCGATACCCTTCCTTATCTAACTGACCCACAGATATCAACATCTTCTTAAGTCCAGGAATGTACCTTACATCTTTCAACATCCAACTAGTCCCCAAAGAGGTCTTGAGATTAATATCTCTCATGCCCGCAATGTCCAAAGTCTCATCATCAGCAAGACGGACTTTACCAAAATTTCCAAGTCTAAAATTTAACATCAAATCCTTGCAAGAGGTCGTATGGAATGATGCACCAGAATCCATAACCCATGATTCACCACTTCTTCAACTACATTAGCTGAATTATCCTCTTTCTTCTTTCCTTTAGGAGCTGCAGGAGCCGTACACTGATTTCTGAAGTGACCCTTTTTCTGACAGTTTCAACAAACAATCTCCTTACGATCTTTGGATTGTTCTCTTTTTTGTGACTTCGATCCACTACGCCCCTGATTCTGCCCCCTCTCGGACTTTTTGCCTCTGCTCTCAGTACTCAATAAGGAACCTGACGACTCTCCTGAGCTTCTCCTACGATTATCTTCTCCAAGAATCGAATCTCGAACTCCATTAAAAGTCATCTTACCGTTCCCAGATGAATTACTAATAGCAGTGACAAATCCTGGCCAACTGTCAGGTAACAAGGATACCAACAACAAGGCTTGTACTTCATCATCAAATTTAATATCCATTGATGTCAATCTTGATAGGATAGAATTAAATTCGTTCACATGATCAGCAACACAATCACCTTCATTCAATCTCGCGGCAAACAACAAACGACACAAATACACCTTATTCGAAACAGGTGGCTTCTCATACATATTTGTTAACGCCTTGATCAATCCATGAGTTGTCGTTTCCTTGATGTTGTAAGCAACGTTCTTCGCCAAAGTCAATCTGACAACACCCAGAGCCTGCCTATCCAATAGCTTCCATTCAGTCTCATCCATCTTATCTGGCTTCTTCTCTTCTAGCGGTTGATGTAGTTTTTTCTGATACAAATAATCTTCAATTTGCATCTTCCAATATCCAAAATATTTGCCATCAAATTTGTCGATCTTTACTTTCCCTTCTCCTGTCATCGCTCCCACTCGCCTGAAAACCTAGGCTCTTGATACCAGTTGTTGAGTATACAACAACGAAAGCAAAATCCAAAGTGAATAAACAAGAACAAGAAAATAAACGACAATCACACAAGACAAAGATTTACGTGGTTCGGAAATTCCTACTCCACAAGCTGCACTAATTTTGTATTGATCTCTCACATTGAATTGTGTTATGTTGTGTTGGTGTTTTACAATCACATGAGACTATTTCTAAGAGAAGAAATTGGGCCTAAACTAATCAGAGTCTAATTCTCAAATTCTGAAATTACGAACTCTGATTAGAATTCAGATCTGGAAATTCTAACTCAAATCAGAAACCAATTCTGAAACATGTTAGACTCCACAAACCCAACAATTTTAGCAGTATTCTTTATTAATTAACTTATTTATTGACCATATAAATTTAGTTTTTGACCTGATCATCGATCATAGCAACTTGATTATTAGTGAAAATAGGGGTGCATGGTGCGGTTTGGTGCGGTTTTTAGGATTAACTGTTACCAAACCAATATATTCGGTTCGGTTAATTGCTATTAACCACTACCAAACCGTATAGAGCGGTTTTTTCGGTTTCGGTTAATCATTTATCGGTTTCGTTTTTTTCGGTTTTTTAATATTATTATTTTTTTAACTTGTACGAAATTTTCGTTGGTAATGTATTTGGTAAAATAAATAGAGTCAAAGTACAATAATTATATTTTAATAAAAATTAAAAATTTAGTCATTTTCAAATTCGTGAACCAAACTAAATTCATTTCATAAAATTATATTTTATATGTAATTCATATGATAAATAAAAATAACATTTACGAAAAATGTAATTCATATGATAAATAAAAATAACATTTACAACAAATATATATGTCCTTAACAATGAAAAACAAGATTATAACATGTGCGTATCAAACAATTTATACAAATTTAATAGAAAAATCTTTAAAATTATGATTCAAAACTAATATAATATTGATCTTGTAGAGTTTATGAGGATATATTATATAACTTATTCATACTAATATAAAGTATATATTTATGTAATGAATATTAAAATCAATTTGTTCGGAGTTATCATAATAATATATATTATATATTATATATAAATATAATATAGCGGTTCGGTTAATTTCGGTTTGTTTTTGACTAAAAACCGGAACCGAAACCGAACCATTAGTTTCGGTTTTTTTGTTAGGTTTTTTTCCGGTTTGATTTTTTTCGGTGTGATTTATCTGTTTTTTCCGGTTAATTTTTCGGTTTCGGTTTTTCATGCTCACCCTTAAGTGAAAAGATTGATTACAATTGTGGAACCTAAGATTTTGTTTAATTAACTACCTGTAAAACTAACAACATTTTTAAATAAAACACATGACATGCATAAAGTTAATGCTCCTATTTACAATAAAAATGTACTCCATAACATTCAAGTTTTGAGTTATATTGTCATAAGCAGGACAAAAGCAAAATCTGTTAAGAATTGTGATTAGTGTTTCAAGTCTTCTTTCTTTGACTGTTGGCCTACCATTTTCCTATATTGCAGAAAATTGCTTATAAAATAATTAAACATATTAAAGGCAAGCCAAACCTTCTTTTCTTTTCCACCTTTCACCAACAATTTGTTCAAACAACAAACACAAAACAAACCGCTCTATGCATCAACCTCTCGTTGGCTTATTTACGCAAGTATTTCTTAATGAACCACACAGGCTTCTTAAAGCATGTATAATGTTTTAATAGTTATGGTATCCATAAGCTTGATTTGCTGACTTATTTAACAAGCTTGATTCATATCTGAACATTATCGAAGATAAGATATACTTATATATATATATATATTTGCCTAGCTCCAAGTGTTACTCGTCTATAGTCAGGAATCACTCATGTGACATATTTATAACATAAAATAATATTTATTCCTTAAACTTCTTACTAAGCCACACCTCCAAAGCCCCAATAGTAAAACCCATCCATTGAAACAAAACGATATTCATTTATACAATTTGACATTGACATATTACCGACGCTGAAAGATTATCAAGATATTGAATCAAAGGAAAAAAGTTCAGAAGTTCCTTGTTGTGTTAATTCTAGGGTTGAAGTATCAACTTTTCCGTGGTGATTATAGAAACGTGGACGTAGGAAATTTAAAGATTGTAGCTAAGTCCATTTCTTTCGGCTATAGGAGTGAATTTAGTGTTCAAAAAGTTTACTAGTCCTCAAATAATTATTACTGCTGCTTACAAAATTGACTAATCAGTTGGCTGCCTCTTACGACTTGCATATGAACATTGAGTAAGCTGAAGGCAAGGCTTGAGATTGAGACTGTGTTCATAATATCCCTACATGACAACCCAGATTTGATTAAGTCATCCCTTCTTTCAGAGAAATAAACATCTTTAAAAAAAAAAGTTACTTATCACACGTAATAGATAATACAGAGAACTCCCCGTTATTTTCAGAACTCGGTGCAAATAATAAATATGCTGGATGAAAAAATCCGTCATGATTCACTCTTCATGGAAGTTGGGCCATAAGCTAGATGAAAAGGTCCATGTTACTCAAGCAGCCCAATAAGAATCATTAAGCTCAATCCAACTTATGGCCCAAATAATTAGTTTCATATCTAACATTCCAAAACCCCAAAAAAAATTAAGTTACAATGAGTTATATATTGGGCCTGTTTGGCCGCACTTATTTTTATAAGTTTATGACTTATAAATCAATTTTGACTTAGGGTGTTTGTGTACTTAACTTATTTCATTAACTTATAAATTATAACTTATTTTTTTAGCTTATGACTTATGACTTATGGGGGTGTTTGTCTACCCAACTTATAATCTAACTTATAAGTTATAACTTATAAGATGATAAGTTGAATGTTAGAAAATACTAACATTTTGCTCAACTTATTTCATTTTTCATGATTTTTTTATCTATTTAGTAGTTTATATTTTTATATTTATACTTTTAAATATTTTTTAATCTAAAATGTATTTATCTTGTAAAAGCCATGCATGAGTAATTTTTAATATTTGATATTTATGGTTGTAGTAAATATTTTAATTATGGTATAATTTGAATTGAATTAAATCTGCTAATAAATTTTATATTAAATAGATCTTAGAAATGTATTTAAATAAAATAGATATAATTACATGTGTCATAGTTAGAACATGTTTATAAAATAGTTAAGTATGTAGTAATAAGTTTTGAATGATATATCACTTACAAAAGATTGTTAATATAATTAGTCTCTATATATGTGTTTAAATTCTATTATGGGGCCAAGTAACAAAATTAAATAATTAAATCTTACTTCGATACTTAAATTTTATTATAGGGCCTTCTGACGCATATCTATAAATAAAAACAATTAATAAATATTTTAGTAAAAACTAAGTGTAGTTAAGTGAAACAGAAACAATTATCAAAATTTTTAATGTTTCGTTTGATAATAATATAGTATAGCTTAAAAGTAAAATTAAATTTTTAACAAATGTATTTAAATTTGGATATTTATAATGGGATTGACTATTGAGCCGTCTAAAGAATTTGGCAAACCTTTTTTTGGACCAAACTTGACTTACCATATTCTTATCTATGATTTTTTTCCTCGGACTATCTCATGAAATTTACTTGATGTACAATTTACTTAGTATTTTCATATATATTGTAATTTGTAATTTATTTTTTATTATTACTTCCCACAATATAATATACATTTACTTTGTTTCATTACTTCAAATAAATATTCTGAAGTAACCTCATGAATTTATTCTCTACTATTATATCCTTATATAAAATTAGCATAAGGAGATATATATTATCTAAAATTTTGGTACTTACTTTCGTAGTTCGGTCTTGGACGACCAAATTAATAAGCAGTATTAGATTTTAAATAGATAGAAAATAATCGTTAGATCTAATATTAAAAAGTATATTTTATTAAAAATGGGATTACATTTAAATACTAGGATAGTTTATTCTAATCATTTAAACAAAAAATAAATTAGTTTTATATATTGAATAGGATTCTCCATATAAAAATTTATAATTCTCTTTTCTCTCCCATCTATGGTTAGTTCCACTTAGATAAGAAATATTAAATAATCATTAAATTAAAGGTAATTTCATTAGATTCGCGTGAGCTCTAAAATTGTTGAAATTCAGTTTTTAAAACTTAAGATAAACCCCAAATAGTAAAGTGAGTATCTAAATTCTAATAATAATAATTTTATTATTATTTTAACAATTTAATTATTTTTGCCGATTTAATTAATACGTAATAATATTCCATTTTTATTATCTACCAAAATAAAAAGGATTGTTAGATCCTAAAATAAATAGATGAAAACCGTTGAATTTTAAATTCAAAAGTGTTTTTGGTTTAAAAAGATATTCTAATAATCTAAACTACGCATAAGCATATTTGTTAAATCGAATAGAATTCTCAAAACTAAAGTTTGTCATGTTCTTCTCTCTTTAGTTTCAGAGTAATTTTAATTGAAAAAGAATTCTTAAATCATTGTTAAATTAAAGATTATTTTGTGAGTTTGATGTTGGCCGTAAAATCGTTCAAATCTAACTTTTATAACTCAAGATAAATAAATAGTAAATTGAGCATGTAAACATCTAATAAACACCAAATTTGTAACTATAATTTGTTTGTCTAGATTGTTTTTACCATAATTTGATCATGTAAACTAATAACATTCAAATATTAAAATTATTATGAAGAAATGTAATTATAGATATTAAAGAAAGAGTCGTGCGTTGCACGGCTTATAAGCTAGTATTAATAAAATCGAAACATTAAAAATTTTGTTACTAGTTTTTTGGTACGGTACTCTACGGTATTTAATTAATTACATTTACTTATTATTTTTATTTATAAATATGCAGAATAAGGCCCAATACAAAAAATTAAATTATCAAATCCGGGTTTTATCACTTAATTTTCATTACTCGAGCTCCAAAATAGAATATAAACACATATTTACGTAGTAATTAGGTGTTTTTAAGGGTTATGCGTATTGCACGGGTAAACTAGTAATATATAATAAGCATAAAAGTAATCTTATTCGAAAGACCGACATTTTGGTAGTCTGATCTTTAATACTGCCAAAACAATCACAATCATTGGATCTAATATTTTAAAAAATAAATAGTCAAGATTATATATAATATAAAGAGAAGAAATTATTGTCTAAAAATGATATAAGTTAAAAAAAGTTGTATTAGAATTGGATTTTTCAAAAATCTAAACTAAAAAGTAGTTATAATTTAATAAGTAGAACAATTTAATTACGTAAAGTATATTCAATTTCATTATATATATACACAATAATAAGGTTTAAAATAGATAGATAAAAATTATTGGATATATTATTAAAAAATGTATTTGGTTGTTAGTAGAAGTATATTCAAATAAAAATGATAATTTGATAATCGAAACCAAATACGTGTAGATTTCCTAAATCGAATAAAATTATTAACATAAAAATTCGTCACTTTCTTCATTTTTTAGTTTTAGGATAATTTTTACGTGTAGACTATAAAAATTTCCAAATCTGATTTTTAAAATTTAAGATAGAGCATAAATAGTAAACTGAACATGTGAAATCTAATAAATATTAAATTTTTAACTACAATTTGATCATGTAAACTAATAACATGTAAATATTAAAAAAAATTCTAATTATAATTATAGAAAAAACATGTGTCGCACAGCTTATGAATTATGAGCTTATATTCCATCAGAAATTGATGAAGTTGTTGAAGGATTAATAATCATTAATTTGATGGACTAATAAACGGTAAATTAATATAGATCCATCAATTTATTGATGAACGGGTCATTTATTTGAATTATAACTACTGAATGATTTATTTTTTTTGTCAAATGATAACAAATTTTATCAAAATAATTAAGAAATTAACGAATTAAATGGGTGGGGATACTTTTAATAACATGCACAAGACTTCTCAAAGTTGTTAATAGTAGCTGTTGGATTTGTTCTATTAACCAACTGAATACTTAAAACTCGTCACACTTGATATGAAACTTCACAACGAAGTGAACTTTCCTTTATGTGAATTTATTAATAGTAATTAAACCCACGAAAACGACTTCAGTTGGTTAACTATGTCGGTAATAAGTTCGCGATTTTTTCCCTAATTACGTATTATTATAATTATATTTTAAAGATTTCGAACACAATAACGATACTTTAATTACAGAATTACTTATGAAATAAATTATTTACAAACACCAAATTCCTACTTTCTTCAAATGAAAAATAAGGCCACAACCTTAAGGGCTTAGCTTAGAATTCTATTATCTCAACTCTCGTCTGAGTCACTTAAAAATTAGTATGACTATACTATTTTGAGTCCTGTTAATTTTTAGTAATCATGATATAATAAATTTGAAATCAATCTAAATTTAATCTTCCTCCATTCAAACATAAAGTATGGTCCGTCTTTATATAGTTATCTTTATATAATAAAATACTATTCCGGTATTTTAAATACTAATTACTACTCGTATTTAAGTATCACCTAAGGGATGGTATATTGAATTAATCAAAACTCAGCAACTCCACTATAATGTTTTCTGACCATATTTTATTTAAGGCACACCGTGTGTACGCGACATATAAAATAGCTTAAATTGTGACGGATGAAAGAAATTAAGGGAGATTAAATGGAGGACAAAAAATAGGTAACAAATAAGACTTAAACAATAGAGTCGTACTTATAAGATTAAATGAAAATTTATTAATTTGGTGATCAGATAAATATTCAATATCATAACAATACCTCAATAAATAATAAAAATTAAAGATACATTAATTCAAGAAAAATCATCTAACATGCGCAACAATAATAATGCATCAACCCTCTATCCATTTTATATATTAGCTTATAACTCGTTCAAAGCATTATTTTTTAAATAAATATAAATATATTATTTTTTAATTTTTATATATTATTAGTTTACATGATCAAATTGTAGTTAAAAATTGGTATTTATTAAATTTTAATTACATGTCTAATTTACTTTATATACTATATCTTAATTACTAATTAAAAATTATTAATATTTATTAATTATATCTAATTATAAATAAAAAATTGATATTTATTCTCATAATGTTTATATTATATATTATATGTGATTTTAATTAGAAGAATTTTAATATTTTATTGCATCAAATAAAGAATTTATAAACTTATGTCGACCACTTGGAATTGACCCATGGTTGGCACCGATTACTACCTGGGTTACTATGCTAATTTTTACTTGTTTAAACCAATTGTTTTTCGGCAAACCAGATTGTAGACTATAGAAAATATATTTATTGCATCAAATAAAGAATTTATAAACTTATGTCGACCACTAGGAATTGACCCATGGTTGGCACCGATTACTAGGAATTGACCCATGGTTGGCACCGATTACTACCTGGGTTACTATGCTAATTTTTACTTGTTTAAACCAATTGTTTTTCAGCAAACCAGATTGTAGACTATAGAAAATATATTTATTGCATCAAATAAAGAATTTATAAACTTATGTCGACCACTAGGAATTGACCCATGGTTGGCACCGATTACTACATGGGTTACTATGCTAATTTTTACTTGTTTAAACCAATTGTTTTTCAGCAAACCAGATTGTAGACTATAGAAAATATATACAATAAGAATGTGTTTCTGAGTAACAAATGTCGGGCCGCGCAACACACGTTTGTTTTTGGGCTCCTCCCAAAAGACCTCATGGAGTTGTTTTTGGTTGCTTATATTCAAGATAATTCTTCTTTATCTTATCGATGTGCTTGTTTAAACCAATTGTTTTTCAGCAAACCAGATTGTAGACTATAGAAAATATATTTATTGCATCAAATAAAGAATTTATAAACTTATGTCGACCACTAGGAATTGACCCATGGTTGGCACCGATTACTACCTGGGTTACTATGCTAATTTTTACTTGTTTAAACCAATTGTTTTTCAGCAAACCAGATTGTAGACTATAGAAAATATATACAATAAGAATGTGTTTCTGAGTAACAAATGTCGGGCCGCGCAACACACGTTTGTTTTTGGGCTCCTCCCAAAAGACCTCATGGAGTCGCCATTCATCTGTTACGCATCTTGCGGGACACGCCGCCCGACCACCTCAGTGTCAGGAAGACTTTAGACATAAGTTGTCCAAGATCTTCGACCATAGTTCTGGAGAGCCTCCCAACATCACACAACTTGCAGCCCGCAACCCCACGATCAATTCTTAACCATCGGCTCTGATGCCACTTGTTGGGCCGCGCAACACACGTTAACTCCACATTAGTATGATATTGTCCGCTCTGGGCCGTGGTCAAGCCCGTACAAATTTGTTTTTGGGCTTCTCCCAAAAGGCCTCATACTAATGGAGTTGTTTTTGGCTGCTTATATTCAAGATAATTCTTCTTTATCTTATCGATGTGAGATTTGGGTTGACACCCACTCTACAACAAACTGTATCTATTGTATACACATTTATACTAGAACTACTTTACTTGCTTCGCAACAGTTTTATAATAATTTTTCTAAATATTTTTAAAAACATTCTACAAAAAATATTTTTAAATCAAATAAATAAATATATTTCTAACATAAGGTTTCTTTTGAATTTTCCGTGTTGACTTGATCATTCACTGAATAAATATAAATAAGGAAATTGTTTAATATTTTTATTATTTTAATATTATGTCAAATATTATTATATTGATTATCATTTATATTATTTCAAAATTTACATTCCAACCGATACTTTAAAATATATAATATAACAACAATATTTAATTCTAGCATATAATACGTTGCTCCTAATGAACTAATGTTACTCCTAATGAACCGCCCTCCCTTTAAAGAGGTTTCCTCTCGATGAGCCGCTCTCTCGTTGTTACCAAATTTAAAATATAACACTTTAATCTACTAAAGAAATTACATGATTTTCAAATTTAATTCTAGCAATACACTATTCCTAATGAAATTACGCTGCTACTAATAAACCACCTCCCTTTGAAGATGTTTTCTCCAAATGAGTCGCTCTCGTCGTTACCAAATTTAAGAGATAACACTTTAATCTACTATATAAATTACATGATTTTCAAATTTATTTTATATTCTTGACATATAATATGATAGTTAAAAAAACTTGTCTTTATAGCCTTGAACATAAATTTTTTAAATTTCCTTCTTGAGGAATTTTGGACGAGAACCTACATTCAATAACAATGAAATGTTCTACATTTAACAATCAGAGGAAATCCGAAAAAAATACACAAAGGAAAGAATAAATATATCAAAATAATTATAAAAATTAAACTAGAGGTCGTAAAATCTCCACTTTGTAGTCAATGGTAATGTCTAAGAAAATTTACGTGAATCAAAATTGATATGTGAAAAACATCGTGATACATGCATTCACTTTCTTTTTTTGATAATACAACTATTATCATGTAGTACAATAGAACTTTGGCTTCGGTTCTTGAATATTTATAAAACCAAAAACAATCAAAATCAAAATCAAGAGTAAGTGACTAAAAATTCGAGTATGAGAATATAGATATTTGTTGGTCCTTGAGTATTGCAGAAAGGGAGTTGAATGCAATATTGATAAATTTCAATCTCCGTTTCAACAACTTAAAACTAAGATTAATGTTTATCAGTAGAAGAAATGCAAAAACAAGTAGTTTTCTCACAAAATAAATGTTTTATTTATTTTGCAAAGAGTTGCTACAACCTTGAGAGAAAAGTGATTTTTTCTCAAGTTTCGATTCCTCAAAAGATACACAGTATAGAATGTGAGAGATAGTCTAAGTAAACTAAACCTATCTCTATCATCACGGGTTTGTGGAGCTGCTGTCATTTTCATGTGGCAGCTCTTTATAATTTGCCTACCTATGTGTCTTACCTAAATTGCTATACAAACATGTTTATCATTACATGAAAAGCAATCTAGATACATTCTATATTTAGCTAACACAATTCCAGTAGATGTTGATTTGTCATACTCTTGAATTGGTGAGCTTTGTCATGTGATCCCATAAGCTTCTGTCGTAGTCTTTGCAGACCTGATGCAGTGTTGGGATACTGCATCACGCCTGTTTCTTGAACATCCAAACTGTCACATGTTTGACTGGGTAGATCCTCAAATCAAAGTTTATCCCTCTGAGACAGTATCCTGTATTTCCAAGTTTGCTGTCACAAGAATATGCTTTTAGGTGACAGTAAGAACTCCCCGCAAAAGGTGTTGTCATGAGTTCCAAACTTGCTGTCAGGAGAATAGAAAGTTGCTGTCTCAAGGCTTCCGCCAATGTTGCTGTCATAGTGAATATGGTGTCTTGACTTGCAACATGATGTCTTCTTGTAACCTTACTGTCAGTGATATGACAGTAATATTTATTCTTGTTGTCATCCTGATATACTCCTTGAGGTTTGACCAAACGAATGAACTTCTTCAAAGATTTATAACCAAGTTTATTACAACAAATGAAATGGCTACAAGAACATACTCTGGATGTGACCGTATATTCTACTTAATAAAATTAAGTGTTTACAGAAACACAAAGTTAAGTTGTCTTCTAAGCTATCACCCATAAATCCTAACAATCTCCCATAATTTGTTTTTATGGAAAATAACAACAAATTTACAACTAGTACATGCTGACAACTTAACTAATAAAGATCAGAATAGCAGTAGACATAAGTTCTCCTTAATGAATGAGCATATATAGAATTTTTACTTAGCTTATATTTGAGATCTTCTTTTCTGCCTTGTTTCTTCCTCTCTTCTAGAGGCTTCTGCTACATAACTTTTGAGACCTTCCACCAGAGATACTTCCATGGGAGAGAGAGTGCATCATCCTCAATTTCATCAATATACTGTTGAGCTATTTTGGAGCCAACCTGCTGAGCATCCTGGAGATCCATCCACTGTTCTTGACCAAAGATATAGACTCTGAATTTTAGGATGTCTTGGTCAAGCTTAAATCTCCTGCCAGGGAATGCATTGAGAGTTGTCCTTCTTGCCTTGTCTAGCTTTGAGTCTTCACCTTTTCTTCTATGAATGATGTCCTCAAGTTCAAAAGAACACAGTAGCTCAAGATGATTAGATGAACCAACCACTGAGAAGTTTAGTTCTTTCAGAACATGTGTCTTGAGCTTGTGAAAACTGTCTAAGTAAATTTCTTCCTTTCCATACTTGACTCTCAAAGGATTCTCCAGCACACAAGGTTGAAAGTTTGGTTCTTTACTTTTTCTTCTGTTCATATCCTTGCATGCATTCAACAATTCAGCTTCCATTTTCTCAACAGACTGATCATGTTCAGCTTTAGTGGATCTCTCTTGACTTGGCATGGCTTGCACTTCTTCTTCAGGAAAATCATCCTCATAGTCAACTATTTCTTCATCAGAGTACTCCAGTAAGTGAGCAATGTCAGCATCATCATGCAGTGCCACATTCCCATGTTTCTGATAAAATTCTTCATCTCTTTCAGCTTTGTACATCAGAACATGTTCCATGACCTTTTCAGGTACATTGTCATAACCTTGCATTAGATCTGCCATTCTCTCCAAGATGAAATAGTCAATTTTCCTAGTGACTATTCCCTTTATGAGTGAAAGATTTTCTGTTACCAAGTGAGAAACCAGCTCCATAGTAAAGTCCTTTTGAACCTTTACTGACCTTGAACTATCATACCAAATGACATATTGGCTGGCTTCATTGTTATTATCCAACTTCACTTCAACATTTTTGATTCCTTGAGCATCTTTCTTCATCGTGTCAAAACTGTTGTAGAGTTTAGTTTGGATAGGTTTCTTCAGATTCCTGCCAAGTCCTGTAACTTTCTCTTTTCCCAGTACTTTTTTTTCCTTTCTTTGCTTTAGCAGTCTTCTCAGCTTCAGATTCCTGTTTAGAAAACCAAGCTCTGGCTAAGGATTATGTCCTTTTAGGCTTTACTGCTTTCTTGGTTTCATCCTTGACAGCATCTTCCATGACAGTGTCTTTTCTGACAGCATCCTTCTCGACAGTGTCTTCCATGACAGTGTATAATAACCCGAATTTTTGGTAAAATTTAAAACTTTTCTTATTATGATTAAGTGCATCAGTGAATAGTGAATTGGTGGATGAATAGTGATTTTGAGGGTTAAGAAAATTTTTTATGCCACCTATGTACGAGACGTAATGTGGATATTCCAAAGTCATATTAGTGATCTACGGAGTAAATAACTGAATGCAAAGACGATCGGAATTCAGAAATTCCAAATTTTATTTTGGTGTAGTATTTGACCGGGCAGTGAATTATATATTATTATATTCAAGAAATGAGATATTAAAATTGAGGATTTGAGGATTTAATATTTTGGAATTTTATTATTTTATTAAAGTCGATTTAAGGATTCGATTGTTGGAATGAATAGTGAATAGTTACTATTCACTGCGAGAATCGCGTAGAGTTTTTATTCGCTCTTTTTGGAAATATTTTGAATCGTTTCAAGAGGAACAAGGCAACATTTACAGGATTAAATATAGACATGGAAGTAACATGTAACAAGATTAATTCGAGGGATGCAACATTTGGATCATCCATGTGAAAGGAAACGAACCAGTAAAGCTACTTTAGCTAAGCTCTTGCATGCTTGACACGTGTCCACTGACTAAGCAATAAAGGTGATGACTCACCCCCTTTTAACCACAAAATATCAGCATCATTATCAAGTAAACAAGAAAAGAAAAAAAGAGAATTCTCCCCATTTTGAAGAGAAAACCCGAGAGAGAGAGGGAGAAAATGGTGGGGAAAGAAATGCTCATAACTCGTGATTCCCTTGTCCGTTTTTGGCGTTCCACCACTCAAATCGAAGCTCTCGAGAAGCTCTACGCAACCATGGTAAGCGCTCGCCTCACCTCTGTGTTTTAACCATCCGATTTTAGTGATTAAGAAAGATGATGAATAGTAACTACTTGTTTTTATGGTTTTGTTTCCATGAGTTCAAGCTATATAAGGATCATCCAAGCACCCCCAAGCCTAGATTAGCCATTGTTGATGCTTGGGAAGCTTCAAGGAAGGTATAAACACCTCTGCCCCTTTTTGTTTATATGAGTTTTGAAGTGGTTTTGATGTTCATGTAAAGTTAAGATCATGATTAAGTGATTTAGTGATTGTTTGGAATTGTTTAAATGTGTAAAATGATGGGTGTTGGATTTGAGCCTCACCACTGATCTTAGAGGTGTAGGTTGGTTGTTTATTGAGGTTGTGGATGTATGGTATGCCCGGTGTGGCTTGGTTATGTTGTGATAAAATTGGATTATTCGATTTTAAGCCGTCGTAATGCCCGATTTTCGGTAACTCTATAAACTGCCTAGAATCCGAAAACTTAACTGCCTCTTTTGGTTCAGTGATGAACATGAGTGTGTAGAGCCTTGTTTCTAGTTTACGTGAGCGCAAGAATCATGTTAATCCGATTTACGGTTTAAGAGAAAAGTGAGTTTTAGTAAACGTCGTTCGGAGGAACAACTCATCTCTGGTCAGTCACTTTGAGGCTATATTTGGACCACTTGGAAGCCATATTAAAATGTGAAACTTTGAGGAATAATACTAGAGACAGTTAGGAAGGCTCAAAAAAAAGATTCGGATTAAAAAGATTATTTTTCGATTTTATAAAAATGTTTTAGCCGAGGTTGCGCAAGTGAAAACCACTAAGAACATGACTTGGAAACCAATGTTGTAAATGGTTAAGTATAACTTGTATTCGAGGATCGATTTCGGACTAAACCTACGACTTAAGTAATTGTCGATTAAACATGGACTTAGTATGAGCCTATAACGAGCTAGTAATTCCTTGGTTGTGTTTCGCTTACGTGTTTAAGCATTGAGTACAAGTGGATTATCCAGGGGATTAATCGTGCGTTTTCTTTGACTTTGTCTAGATTGTCTGGCATCGTCGCGAACCCCTATCACTTCTCGAGCATCAGGCAAGTTTACTAACCCTTACTCTATTGTTAGAGTGGGCATATTTTCGAA
This sequence comes from Heracleum sosnowskyi, assembly GCA_030848705.1. Classification (NCBI taxonomy): domain Eukaryota; kingdom Viridiplantae; phylum Streptophyta; class Magnoliopsida; order Apiales; family Apiaceae; genus Heracleum; species Heracleum sosnowskyi. The sequence continues at coordinate 138,811,305 of CM061235.1, read as the reverse complement.
TGTTTAATACTTATTGATTCAAAAATATATCTATATATATATATATTCTTTGTTCCAAGTATTGTGCAAGTTTTCTCACTACATGCTGTATTTTAAAAGTACCATATTCTGATGTATGCATATACTAGATGCAAGTTTTCAAACCTATACCTCTATAAACTGTTGTTGTGATAAAATAAAAGATATTGAGATATATGTTATGTGATCATGATTTCGAAACGGTACTTATGATGTTAAGTAAAAGTTGTAGTATAAGTTGACTTATAAGCTATGGTTATGACAATATTTATAAGCCGATATGTTAAGAAAAACCCTCAGTAGGGGGTATATACTCTGTATTTAAAGCACGGACCGGGAATGGTATCAGTTGTTATCTAGGGTTATATTATTATATTATTATTATTATTTATTATCCCTTCTTTTGTTAAGAAAGTATTTGAGAATTACTTCTAAATAAGTATTCTTTATCAAATATAGTTTCATTAATTATTTAAAGCCCTACTTCTTAAGAGCGTATTTTGTGAAATTATTCTTTAACCCTAGATAACTAATAAAGTTTTATTCAGACAATTATAAATATAATTAGGGAAGGTTCCCACATCTATTTCCCTTTTAAGTCTATATTCGGAAAGACTTAAATGTTCGCTCAAACTACAAGACTCATGGGACCTCTCTCAAGATTTTAATGTTTGTTTCAAGTGGACTGCCCGGTCCTAAATCTTTTTGAAATTATTCATTTAACAGCTTTGTATGCTACCATCAAAATGATTTTGATTACTTCCTCAAGACTCGAGGAGTAAGATAAGTGGAATAAGCTGTATCCATGAACAAGCATCAGCTTGGGAAATATGGGTGAATTTTCCTTTCCAACCAGATATGACTACTTTGTGGAGTCGTATACTGGAGGAAAAAGGGAAAGGAACTTTATGTTTCAGAATTATGGATTTTCTTGAACTCGGAGAATATGTCAGGGACTGAGTGGCGCCTGTCCCCTAAGGGAATTACAATAAGACCGACGGACTATGAACGGGTCTGTTCTTCCCCTAGATTATCAGTAAGTGCCCGACCGTAGGGTAAGAGGAGAGTAACAGGCCGACGGACTATGAACGGGTTTGTTCTTCCCACCTACAACCGAAGGCGGGGAGGTATGTCGGTGTGAGACTGAATATCTTCCCTTCTACGTAGAAAAAGATCAGGGGGATACATCTTACGACTGATCATCGTAGGGGTATCCTCGGCGCCTAGCATCTCCATCTATAGTTCATCATCCATGAAAGAAAATGTTTCATGCAAGTTATCAGAGAAAGAAAGTTTTATGCAAGTTATCAGAGAAAGAACATGTTTTAAGCAAGTTTCCAGAAAAGAAAAGTTTATTCAAGTTATTCGAGTTTATTCAAGTTCATGCAAGTTTATTCAAGTTTAGAAGGTGGATTGGAAATATTTTACACTGTCTTTATTTCCAAATTATGATATGAGGTAAATGTTTGATATGAAAGATGATATTGAATTTTCCTTATAACTTCATCTTTTAAGTTATATGTTGATAGTCTGCTTATATTCTATATAGCAGATATTTTACGAAAAGGATATACTGAGTTATCTTGCTAATTCATCTTTTATTTTATACTAGAACTTTGTTCATAGTATGAATATCGAAAGTTTGCAGAATATTATGGAGATGATATTTGAAATACAACAATGGTATTTTTGGAATACATTCTGATAAGGAAATGATTTCAGTATCAAGATATTTTGACAAATTATTGCCTTATACCCGCTTTATTTCTGGGTTGAATTAAAGGCAGAATTATGCCATACTTTCATTACCTTGCTGAGCTATCGCTCACTCTTGCTATTATTTTTTATATATTATATAGCAGCGAAGCAAGATGCCAATGGGACGACACATACCTCGCAAGGCGTTTCCGTTAAACAGTTTCTAGCAGCGATCCCGAGAGTAGTACGAACCAATCGAATCAGGCTTCGGCTTGTGGTATTCAACTTATGTATAGACCTGAATGGTATTAGAGGATTGTGAGCATCAGAAGGCTAAGTTGGTAATGTAACAATACTGAGAAATTGTATCAGTAACAGATTTAAATGACATTTGGGTATTGTAATAAAAATTATTTATTCCGTAATTGTTGTAGTGTGTCTATTCTGAGACTCTAACATGTGTGTGTGTGTGAGACATATAATGTGGGGTCATGAGCAGGTGAAATATGAATGGTGTGAGTAATACAGGTAAGGCAAGGAGTACATGGATCGTGACGACCCTAAATCCCTGACCCCGGATTTGGGGCTGTTACAGAGATGGTATCAGAGCAGTAGGTTACAGTCCTCAGAAACGATAGAAGATCGAGTCTTACAATACCCTTAAGAATGATAAGAACATCTAGAGCTCAAATTGAGTTCGTAGTCGGGTTAGAGGACATGACCCTGACTGTTTAAGATGAAGCCCGAGAGGGGACTTCTTTTGGAAACCGTACTTAGGACTTCATGGTTAGTCACTTCGATTCGTATGAGTTATAGATGGATGGGATTCTGAGATACCAGATCCCGAGGCCTTCGAGTAGACAATTGATGATGCGTTCCGTGAAATGGACGGAGACCCGATAAAGGAAGATCCATAGGAGGATCTAGAGGAAGACCCCATGGTGGGTCAAGGGAAGAATCTTGTAGAAGATGTGCCGATTGTTAAAGATGTGGTGTGTTACTTGAGGTATAATAATAAGACCGGACGAACCTTCAAGGGATAAATAAGTGACGAGACGAGAGTTTAAGGATCGTTCATGATTCATCAAGGGATATGACAAAGAAAATGGAGTAGAGTCTCCAAAGTAGAAGAGGTAGAGGCAGTATAGCCAGTATCAGTGGATTGATTCGACTTGAACGAAACCTGTTACTCGTAGTCGGTTATAGTTGCCCATAAGGAGGCGGCATACGTAAGAACCAAGATGTTCAGATTTTCACGAACGATCAAGGGTACTTAGTTGCCTAGTATAGTGAAAGGAATTGCTTTGGCTACGAGGTTTCAATCCCCCACGACCAGCGATTCCACTGGAAATAGTGTCTATTACATCATTGAGGGATTTTATTATCTCAAGGAGAATTTTGGGTATATGTACCATGCAAATGTTATTGTAAGACAAGCACGCTAAGACGAAATCGAGAACGAGATTTACCACCCTCAGGAAACCAGGAAGGAATTATGAGGATAGAACAGAAAGGTCGGAAATCAGATCCGAGCATTACTAGTAGGTAAATAGATTGATCAAATTTCCCAGATTTGGAGAGAAATTCAGCAAATTTTGGCAAACCTTGTCTTTCTGATTACCAGAGGATGTCACCAAAGAGAGTGGAAACTAGAGCGAACCCTGTGGATTGGGTAAGATAGCCGCTATATGGGTTGGTGGACAGACCCTGATTGCTATAATTGATTGTAGAGATAAAATGATGAAGTTGAGATTGGACGGTAAAGGCGAAATATATTTAAGGACCAAGACAGACTGAGAAGTTTCGGGATTGACTTAAATGAAAAGGCTATTGTGCCAAAAGTGTTAAGCTTATGTAGCGCACGGGATTGATATGGGAGAAGGAATATTGGGTATAAGGATGATTGAAATAGAGACCGGATTTAAGCCTGTAGATTCTAACGATCTTCCGGAGTACCGCCCAGTCGACATGAGGAATTGTCATTGCTATGGGCGACAACAGTATCGAAGTCTTTTTATAGAACAGAACGCTTACTTGAGATGTTTGTGCCTAGTCGAATAGAATTCCCTGCGATTGCAAAGGTCGATGGTTGAATCCTTAGCGACTATTATGAGTCGGCAATAACGTAAGTATCGAGCACCTTAGGGTGTGCATAGAGAAGAAAAGCTTTGGAATTGAACGATTATCCATTAGAGGAGCCGACATAAAAGGCATCCGTAAAGACCTTGGTAGTACCCTCCCCATTTGCAAATTATGTGGGGTACCTCCCCAATCTATGATCTATCTTGACCTCTCTCCAGGAAGGAATTCTGATAAAGGGTATATTCCCTCTTCGAAGTTGTTTTATAACACTTGTGTTAAACCATCTTCAGTTTCAATTGTGCCAGAGGCTATCACAATGCCTACTTTCAGGTTTTCGAAGCCCTGTCAAATAATGTTATTTAAGCTTTGACTTTTCTTCAAATAATGAATGACCCTATGGTGATACCTCACCACTTGTTTGTTAAGTACCAGTATCTTTTTGGTTATTCTTTTCTTTGTATTTTCTTTGGAAACCGCACCTTTGGAATCTGTTCAATTTTAATCCAAGGTGTCCCTTTGAGAAATATTGTCGAAAAGCGATAATCATTAAATTGATCTCGAATTGCTTTCATACTTTTCAACTTCCACTGAGACGAACAACCCTATACTTATAGGGGCTACAAGGACTATCTGTCTGTGTGATAGAAGTCGGATGGGACGCCATCACTTGTAAGTTGTGAAATACAAGAAGGCTAATTACCTTTAGTAATGTCTCAATTGAGGCACACAACGTTGAGTTCTTATGATCATATTGATCTCTCGGCAAAATTCTCTTACCTCCAATAAGGTTACCTTAAAACTCATAACCTTATGATCACCAGTGTGTGACATTTTCTTTGATATGGGAGCTATCTTTCAAGGCCCCATAATTTTTGTTATCCTTATTGAATTTCAAGGGGAGGCCAACCAGGTCAAATAAGTCAAAATTCGCTGATAGGAATTAGATTCGCAACGAAATCGCCTATGACAGGAGCGAATCCCTAAGACGAATAGAATGTTAGTGACATATCAATGAAATTGGTTTATTCTCCCAAGGATATTATGATAATGGAAAGCGTGTCAATCGATATATGTGAAAGGAATAACGATGTGCCGTGAACTCCAGTGACAACGGTATTAGATAGATGCCCTATAGTGGAATTGAGATTTTGGAGGAGTTGTTTACGAATGGACACTACCTCTGGGTTAGCAAGATAAGTACTGACGATGGAGTCAGAGGGAGCTGGTATTGTGACTTGGGAGAGGTACAGCGTGTGTTGTTTTAGAGGAATAATTTTCGGAAATATGTGGAGACCCGTATGAAAATGAAAGTTAAAGAGTTAAAACAAGGAACCATGACTGTGACCGAGTATGAGGCCAAGTTTTCCGAATTATTGAGGTTTGTTCCGGAGTTTGTGAACACAGAAGAAAAGAAAGCAAGTAGGTTTCAACCAGGGCTACCTCCACAAGCAGCCACTGTCAGGACCTTTAAATAGCAGGTGCCCTTCTATACTGTTTAGACAGAGCTAATGTATCGTTGTATATCAAGAAGTTGCATGACAATTAAACCTTAAGGCCGAGCTACTAAGGGAATAATTACAAGTAGAAATAGTCAATCAAGGGATTTTCCCATAGGACTGGTACATCTAGGTTGTGAACTAGAAATATGAGGTCAACACTTTTGATAGACCTGATTCCTTTCAAGTTGGGAAAAGTGGATATTATAATAAGGATGGGTTGGTTGACACCCAATGGAGCCAATTGATTGCAAAGAAAGAGAGTAATAAATAAAGGATGGAGACAGATTCAGAGATTCTTGAATATAGTTTAGACTAAGAAACTATTACACCAAGAAAAGAGACACCAAGTATAAAGGAAACTACAATGGTTTTGGGAGATTGTACAAGGTTTTAATGAGCTACCAGATATCGATTTGGATGACATGAGAATGAATACCGAGTATTCAGAGTATAATGGGAATGAAAGGGTTAGTGACTCAGTTACAAGAGTTGTTGTATAAGGGTATGATGAGACCGAGTGTACCACCATGGAGAGCCCGGTGTTGTTATAAGAGAGAAAGATGTTAGCACAAGATTATGTATCGAACCTCGAGAGTTGTATGAGTTCGACATGGAGAATAGGTACCCTTGTAAATGATTGTTTGATCAGCGGAAGAACGCGGTGTATTTCCAAATTTATTTAAGAACTGGGTATCACTAGTTGGAAGTTAAATCCGAGGATATACCCAAGACTGCGATTCGTACTAGGAATAGACACTTCGAGTTTTCAGCGAGGTTATTTTGGGTTGACTAATGCACCCACAAATTTTATGGAATGTAATGAATTGGCTTTGAGTTACCGTGATAGTAGATAACATGAGATGGAGAAATGGCTAGAATTGACCTAGGATTATGACTGTGAGATACACTACCATCCGGGGAAGGCCAATGTGGTGGCCGATACCCTTGATTAAAATGAGACAGAGATGGATTCCGAATGATCGGAAATTAAAGGATGAGACTTTACACAAAACCCAAGTTAGTCCAACAAACTAGAAAGACAAAAGATTTCACCAACAAGCGGCTAGTGACAACCAAGACAGACAGAGAAAGTATCCGGACTAAGCCCGTGAGTATAGAGATAGTACTGCTATTGGTAAGCTAAATGGCAAGTTGATGAATGACAAACAAGTTTATGCTGGTGTATTTTCTGTACAAACAAGATGGAGAATATGAGGTTAGAGATTCGTGATGCTAAAAGATATCCTCGTGGAAGGAATTAATGAGATTTGGAAAGAAAGGGAAGTGAGCCCGAGATTCATTGGGCCATCTGAGATTTTAAAACGCGTCAGGAAGGTGGCCTACGAGCCAGCCTTACCCCCCCAAACTCGTAAAATGGTCATAATGGGGTTCATGTGTCAATGCTACGTCAGTATACTATAGACGCCCGACATATGTTAGAATACGAGCAGGTAGATATACAACCTGGTCTGACTTACAAAGAACAACCTGTGGAAATTACGGATAGAAAAGAGCAAGTGCTAAGTGACGAGGTTGCCAAGCTAGTGAGAGGTTTATGGAGAATCAAGAAGTGGAAGAATCCACTTGGGAGTTAGAAAGTGCAATGGGAGCGAAGTACCCCCAGTTATTCATAAATTGATTCCGGGACGGAATCCTTTTAAGGAGGGGAGACTATAATAACCCGAATTTTTGGTAAAATTTAAAACTTTTCTTATTATGATTAAGTGCATCAGTGAATAGTGAATTGGTGGATGAATAGTGATTTTGAGGGTTAAGAAAATTTTTCATGCCACCTATGTACGAGACGTAGTGTGGATATTCCAAAGTCATATTAGTGATCTACGGAGTAAATAAGTGAATGTAAAGACGATCGGAATTCAGAAATTCCAAATTTTATTTTGGTGTAGTATTTGACCGGGCAGTGAATTATATATTATTATATTCAAGAAATGAGATATTAAAATTGAGGATTTGAGGATTTAATATTTTGGAATTTTATTATTTTATTAAAGTCGATTTAAGGATTCGATTGTTGGAATGAATTGTGAATAGTTACTATTCACTACGAGAATCGCGTAGAGTTTTTATTCGCTCTTTTTGGAAATATTTTGAATCGTTTCAAGAGGAACAAGGCAACATTTACAGGATTAAATATAGACATGGAAGTAACATGTAACAAGATTAATTCGAGGGATGCAACATTTGGATCATCCATGTGAAAGGAAACGAACCAGTAAAGCTACTTTAGCTAAGCTCTTGCATGCTTGACACGTGTCCACTGACTAAGCAATAAAGGTGATGACTCACCCCCTTTTAACCACAAAATATCAGCATCATTATCAAGTAAACAAGAAAAGAAAAAAAGAGAATTCTCCCCATTTTGAAGAGAAAACCCGAGAGAGAGAGGGAAAAAATGGTGGGGAAAGAAATGCTCATAACTCGTGATTCCCTTGTCCTTTTTTGGCGTTCCACCACTCAAATCGAAGCTCTCGAGAAGCTCTACGCAACCATGGTAAGCGCTCGCCTCATCTCTGTGTTTTACCCATCCGATTTTAGTGATTAAGAAAGATGATGAATAGTAACTACTTGTTTTTATGGTTTTGTTTCCATGAGTTCAAGCTATATAAGGATCATCCAAGCACCCCCAAGCCTAGATTAGCCATTGTTGATGCTTGGGAAGCTTCAAGGAAGGTATAAACACCTCTGCCCCTTTTTTTTTATATGAGTTTTGAAGTGGTTTTGATGTTCATGTAAAGTTAAGATCATGATTAAGTGATTTAGTGATTGTTTGGAATTGTTTAAATGTGTAAAATGATGGGTGTTGGATTTGAGCCTCACCACTGATCTTAGAGGTGTAGGTTGGTTGTTTATTGAGGTTGTGGATGTATGGTATGCCCGGTGTGGCTTGGTTATGTTGTGACAAAATTGGATTATTCGATTTTAAGCCGTCGTAATGCCCGATTTTCGGTAACTCTATAAACTGCCTAGAATCCGAAAACTTAACTGCCTCTTTTGGTTCAGTGATGAACATGAGTGTGTAGAGCCTTGTTTCTAGTTTACGTGAGCGCAAGAATCATGTTAATCCGATTTACGGTTTAAGAGAAAAGTGAGTTTTAGTAAACGTCGTTCGGAGGAACAACTCATCTCTGGTCAGTCACTTTGAGGCTATATTTGGACCACTTGGAAGCCATATTAAAATGTGAAACTTTGAGGAATAATACTAGAGACAGTTAGGAAGGCTCACGAAAAAGATTCGGATTAAAAAGATTATTTTTCGATTTTATAAAAATGTTTTAGCCGAGGTTGCGCAAGTGAAAACCACTAAGAACATGACTTGGAAACCAATGTTGTAAATGGTTAAGTATAACTTGTATTCGAGGATCGATTTCGGACTAAACCTACGACTTAAGTAATTGTCGATTAAACATGGACTTAGTATGAGCCTATAACGAGCTAGTAATTCCTTGGTTGTGTTTCGCTTACGTGTTTAAGCATTGAGTACAAGTGGATTATCCAGGGGATTAATCGTGCGTTTGCTTTGACTTTGTCTAGATTGTCTGGCATCGTCGCGAACCCCTATCACTTCTCGAGCATCAGGCAAGTTTACTAACCCTTACTCTATTGTTAGAGTGGGCATATTTTCGAATGTTTAATACTTGTTGATTCAAAAATATATCTATATATATATATATATATATATTCTTTGTTCCAAGTATTGTGCAAGTTTTCTCACTACATGCTGTATTTTAAAAGTACCATATTCTGATGTATGCATATACTAGATGCAAGTTTTCAAACCTATACCTCTATAAACTGTTGTTGTGATAAATAAAAGATATTGAGATATATGTTATGTGATCATGATTTCGAAACGGTACTTATGATGTTAAGTAAAAGTTGTAGTATAAGTTGACTTATAAGCTATGGTTATGGCAATATTTATAAGCCGATATGTTAAGAAAAACCCTCAGTAGGGGGTATATACTCTGTATTTAAAGCACGGATCGGGAATGGTATCAGTTGTTATCTAGGGTTATATTATTATTATTATATTATTATTATTATTTATTATCCCTTCTTTTGTTAAGAAAGTATTTGGGAATTACTTCTAAATAAGTATTCTTTATCAAATATAGTTTCATTAATTATTTAAAGCCCTACTTCTTAAGAGCGTATTTTGTGAAATTATTCTTTAACCCTAGATAACTAATAAAGTTTTATTCAGACAATTATAAATATAATTAGGGAAGGTTCCCACATCTATTTCCCTTTTAAGTCTATATTCGGAAAGACTTAAATGTTCGCTCAAACTACAAGACTCATGGGACCTCTCTCAAGATTTTAATGTTTGTTTCAAGTGGACTGCCCGGTCCTAAATCTTTTTGAAATTATTCATTTAACAGCTTTGTATGCTACCATCAAAATGATTTTGATTACTTCCTCAAGACTCGAGGAGTAAGATAAGTGGAATAAGCTGTATCCATGAACAAGCATCAGCTTGGGAAATATGGGTGAATTTTCCTTTCTAACCAGATATGACTACTTTGTGGAGTCGTATACTGGAGGAAAAAGGGAAAGAAACTTTATGTTTCAGAATTATGGATTTTCTTGAACTCGGAGAATATGTCAGGGACTGAGTGGCGCCTGTCCCCTAAGGGAATTACAATAAGACCGATGGACTATGAACGGGTCTGTTCTTCCCCTAGATTATCAGTAAGTGCCCGACCGTAGGGTAAGAGGAGAGTAACAGGCCGACGGACTATGAACGGGTTTGTTCTTCCCACCTACAACCGAAGGCGGGGAGGTATGTCGGTGTGAGACTGAATATCTTCCCTTCTACGTAGAAAAAGATCAGGGGGATACATCTTACGACTGATCATCGTAGGGGTATCCTCGGCGCCTAGCATCTCCATCTATAGTTCATCATCCATGAAAGAAAATGTTTCATGCAAGTTATCAGAGAAAGAAAGTTTTATGCAAGTTATCAGAGAAAGAACATGTTTTAAGCAAGTTTCCAGAAAAGAAAAGTTTATTCAAGTTATTCGAGTTTATTCAAGTTCATGCAAGTTTATTCAAGTTTAGAAGGTGGATTGGAAAAAATATTTTACACTGTCTTTATTTCCAAATTATGATATGAGGTAAATGTTTGATATGAAAGATGATATTGAATTTTCCTTATAACTTCATCTTTTAAGTTATATGTTGATAGTCTGCTTATATTCTATATAGCAGATATTTTACGAAAAGGATATACTGAGTTATCTTGCTAATTCATCTTTTATTTTATACTAGAACTTTGTTCATAGTATGAATATCGAAAGTTTGCAGAATATTATGGAGATGATATTTGAAATACAACAATGGTATTTTTGGAATACATTCTGATAAGGAAATGATTTCAGTATCAAGATATTTTGACAAATTATTGCCTTATACCCGCTTTATATCTGGGTTGAATTAAAGGCAGAATTATGTCATACTTTCATTACCTTGCTGAGCTATCGCTCACTCTTGCTATTATTTTATATATATTATATAGCAGCGAAGCAGGATGCCAATGGGACGACACATACCTCGCAAGGCGTTTCCATTAAACAGTTTCTAGCAGCGATCCCGAGAGTAGTACGAACCAATCGAATCAGGCTTCGGCTTGTGGTATTCAACTTATGTATCTGAATGGTATTAGAGGATTGTGAGCATCAGAAGGCTAAGTTGGTAATGTAACAATACTGAGAAATTGTATCAGTAACAGATTTAAATGACATTTGGGTATTGTAATAAAAATTATTTATTCCGCAATTGTTGTAGTGTGTCGTTTCTGAGACTCTAACCTGTGTGTGTGTGTGTGTGAGACATATAATGTGGGGTCATGAGCAGGTGAAATATGAATGGTGTGAGTAATACAGGTAAGGCAAGGAGTACATGGATCGTGACGACCCTAAATCCCTGACCCCGGATTTGGGGCTGTTACACAGTGTCTTTGCTGACAGCATCTGCCATGACAGTATCTTTCTTGATAGTTTCTTTGGTGACAGTATCTTTTTAAGTATTGATATTGTCAATTGCATACCTTAGTATGTTTGCCTCCAAATCTTCAAGTGTTTTAGTCTCCCCCTCTTCTGAAGCACTATCATTTTTCTTTTCTTGTACATGAGCTTCCTGTTTACTTTCTTCCTGGGATGGATTGACAGTATTATCAGCAGATGTTCCACCAGCATTTCTTGCAACACCAGATCCTCCACTTCCATCCAACTTATCATCATCATTAAGAGTGTTATCAAATGCACAACTTTCACCTTGATCTGTTCTTCTAGCATTTGCCTTAGAGATTAACTCCTTCACTATAGAGAGGTACTTCATGTCTCTCCTTGCCAGTAGTTTGTGAATTGCCTTGACAGCTTGAACTCTCTCCTTGTTGATTTTTGAGCTGATAATCATATTCAGCACTTTCAAAACCGACCTTGTATCCATTTTTGATGTGCCCTTTAGACTTAGATATCCACACTTCTTGCCATTTTTCTTTGTGACCATTTCATAGCAGACACAAAATGGATTAAGGTACACCTCTGGAAGTTTCTCCGAGATTAAGTTCAGGATTTGCACCTGTAAGATCTCATTGAAGGTTGATTGGTTTGCTGTAATCTTGGTTCTCATCACACTCGGCACCCTTGCTTGAAGATTCTGTAGCAACTGCGAAGTTATGAACATTGAGATTCATGTGTCCAAGTACACATCAATGGCCCATCTTCTTTCTTCACTGATCTTCACACATACACTTACAATCTTGCTCATTAGGAGTGTTGAGGTTTGAGGTATAGTTAAATTTGGCCTCCTTGTTATCTCCTCAACTATCCTGATGAATTGTTCATCCTTATTGTGCAGTGTGCTCTCCCTGTAATCCACCATCAAGATATTTGCCTCTTCCTGATCAATTTCAGCTCCCTCAGTCCACATGGATGGTAAATTACAGTATTCAGGCAGTTTCCCTTTGCCTTTCCCCAACTTATTCTGCTCATCCTTTTCTCTCCACATCTTATGTAGTGCAGTTTCCTGTGGTTGTGGAGTTGGCTCTCTTATTGATACAGGATGAAGTATTGGTTTCTTAGATTTTGATCTTCCTTGCAGTTCCTCCAATACTTCTTTGGACATTAATACTTTCTCCCCATCAATTTCATATTCAAATAAGTTGTCAGCTCCACTTGCCTGTTGATCTTCCAATTGCTGCAATTGCTCCCCCTGTTCTCCTGACTCCCCCTGTCTTCCTGACTCCCCCTGAGATAAAGGCACTTCTTTGGTTAGATTTCCTTGCTCTTGAGCAAATTCTGATCTTACCTCTTTCTCCCCCTTAGGTAAGTTGGCAGCATCAAAACTTGCAGAGAATAGCTGAACTGTCTGTTGTAGACTAGCAAATCCAGAGGCCACCATGGTAGACATGCTGTCAAGCTTAGTTTCCATGGATAGGCATCTGTGCTCCAGGGATTCCAATCTTTGAGCAGTTTGAGTAGAGGGGCCACCAGTTCTCAACCTTCTTGAAGGGGAAGGAAAAGAATGGGGCTTGGAGGCTGAGGGGGTTCTCACACTCTCAGGGTTTTTCTGAGTGATCTCATCACTCCTCACAGTAGAACTCCCAAGGCCTAGTGCCTGCATAGTGTGGGCTCCCTCAATTGCACTTTGGACATGCTCAAGTCCCTCTCCTTTTGCCAGCTCATTTGGCTGCCTCTCATTTTTAAGCTCACCTCTCTGTTCTTTTATCTCTCTTTTCTTTTGCATTCCCTCACTCAACCTAGATGCATGGGTATGAGCAGTATTGACATGCATTGAAAAAGAGGGTTTAGAATGTACCTTGATAAGCTGAGAAAGTGGCACATCATCATCAAAGGCATCCTCAATGAGAACCTCATCATAATTAGGCTGGGCAGAGGGGACATCAGCTTTACCAGGAATGTTACTGTCAGCTGAATGGATGACAGTAGGTTGCACTGCATCTTGGATAGCAACTTTGACTGCATCCTTGACAGCAGGTTGGCCTGTGACAGCAACATTTGCAGTGTCTTTGACAGCAACTGAGGCTGTGACAACATCTTCCTGAAGGTAAGATGCTCCTAGGAGGTTGAACAAGACACTGGCTATTTCACTTTCTGGCAAAATTGTACCTTTTTCTAGCTCAGTGTTTGGAGGAGTGGTTTCCATCTCACTTTGAGAGATGGGTTCTTGTGGACCACTGGATGGGGGCTCATCCAAGATTGGAGATGGATGATCAAAACCTGAAGGGTTGGGACTGTCCCCCTCTCTAGGTTGTGGAGAAGAAACAAATGAATGAGTAGGGAAAGAAGAAGGTGAAGGTGGAGAGGTGAATATTGGCTGCTCCACAGAGTGAACTTGTGAAACATCAAATGTGGAGGTGAAATCCTCACTGTGTCCTGACTCCATGTGTATTTCTGCAAGTGGAGGCTCCTCATGAGGTGAAACATGAGGGTGTGCAGACTCTGTACAGGGTGCCTTGGGAGACATGCCAGTTTCAATAGATGCACCTTGTTGAGAAGGGACATATAGGGAGGTGTTTGTTGCCCTATTGTCCTCTACAGTCTTTTGGGAGATTGCAGGGTGGCTGACAGTGGTTTTGGTCCTCCTAGCTCTCTTCTTCTTAGGCTCGGGAGGAACCACTGTGGGTTCTGTTTGACTACCTTCCTTATTTGCTGCACTAGGTGCAGGAACTCCCTCTTGACTCTCAGTACTACCACCAACATCAGTTTCTAGGGGTCTTTTTCTAGATTCTTGCAAGGCTTGTCTCTGTACTTTGGGAAGTCTAGAGAACCTAAGCTGAATGTATGGTGTAGAATGTGGGTTAGCTGAATTTAGGTCTAATCCAGCCTCATCCTCAAGAGTGAAGGTTTCATACCCGGAGGGCAAAGGAAAATCAAGGTTAGGCACTTGATCAACCATGTGTTTGATGAAGCATAGTGGAATATGTGCATTTAAATTCTATGAAGTGAGAGTTGTGTGAGTGTTTCTTTTCAAGACATGGCAAACCTCTGTTCGAGGAGCATCTTCATTAAAATCACAAAGAGAATTAATACACATCATTAAAAAGCGAGGATATAGGTTTACCTTCTTGCCTATGGCAGATTTGAGGTGTGCCATGAGCAGCTTTCCAACATCCACTTTGTACCCATGGACAAGAGAGTGTGTAAGCTTCTTGATGTAGGTGGGAATCCCATTCCAATCAGTGGTCTTTGTGGAGAACACCTTCACCATGGCATCAAGAATCATGCTCCATTCCTTCCTGAGATACTTCCTGTCCATTTCACCAGATGGGTACCACTTAGTTGTACCCTCTTCGAGAATGGGTCCAGAATACCCAATTTTCAAGAATAGATTCTTCAAGGTCTCATCACTTGCAAGCTCTGTGTAGGTTTTTCCTGGTTCAAGCACAATTCCCAAAGCTGCATTGATGCCTTGAATAGTGAGAGTGTAACTGTACTCCTTGATTTTGAATTTGATGGTGGTATTGTCTCCATCTCCCTGAGCAACAGCCGACTCCCAGAAGTTTTCAATCCTTTCTAGGTCTAGAACAAGAGTTGAGGTAATAGCATACCCAAGATAGGACTTATTCAGGAAAGAGACAAGTCCTTTGAAATCCTCACCAGCATCATTTGGAGAATAGATACTAGCAAAGTTAGTCTGAGAAATTGATTGTTTAGGTGCCGTTGTTGTAAGTAAAAGAAAGAAAAAGAATTAGCTGAGTAGGTAGAGAGAGAGTTAGAGCATAAAATGGTTTTGCTTTTTGGTTGTTCTGTGTCAGTTTTGATACTGTTTGATTAACTGTCGTATAAAAGGGTAGTTCAAGCATTATGCTGAAAAAGGGGATATTTGGAATCGTGCTTGTACCCAGTAACACGTTACTCCCTTTATTTTCTGTCAACATGGAGGTTGAATTAACAATTGTAACGGTCCACTACTTTTAACAGTACCCTATGCGCTGAAACAAACTGTCAGTGACATTTGGGTGATGACAATAGGTTTGTCTTGACAGTAGCATTGTCGCGAGAAACTTACTGTCATCGTTAAGTACTTTAATGACATTATCTTTTAAAACTCTTGACAGAATGTTATTCATTGCTGTCAAGAAACTAACTGTCATGAAATCCTTGGACAGTTACCTTTCTTGATGACAATGACTTTTACGAAAAACAATAACTGTCAAGATTGTTAATGGATTCTTTCAATAATTTACTTAACTCAATAAACGTTAGTTACACATAGTCAATTAAATCAAGAATTCGTATTCATGCACAGGAGATTGATTAGACAACAAACACAGATACAAAACATTCAAACAATAAACATTAACCAAAATAGGACCAGTTTTATTAATAAAATCATCTTAACAAAGGAGAATTACAAATTATTATTCCATGATTTTATTAAGTAATCCTAAAACTTCTGAGCGAGTTTCTTCTTCAGTGCTTTCTTCCTGCTTGAGGAGCACTTGAAGTTCTTCTTCCTGCACTTGCCACTTAGCCTCTTCCGTGGCCTTGACAGCAGTCTTTTTCTCTTCTTCCTCATCGAGGATGTTATCCATCTGATCAAACAGTTCTTCCACCACTACTTTGTGTGGAGAACCACACTGAATCTTGGGTCTATACTCGATTCCTACTTTGTTTTCCATTTTACCTTTTTCTGTTTGTAAAACTAATATGACCTAAGGTTCAATTTATAGGCATACTAGGTGAGGGGAATGTAAATGGTCAACATTTTGGAATACCCATACAACTACCACATATTACAATTAAGAATTATGTTCTCCACTAGGCTAACAATTAACACATATAGCCAATCAATGCAAGTCCCTTGACCAATTTCTCAAACAAAGAGGTTATCCAAGTTAATGACACACAAAGTCTAACTATCAACAATGTGACTAGCACTTAATTCAAGTTTAGCAAAAACATAGCAAACATGTTGTCGAAAGCAAATAGAGACTTTGTTGACAGTAACTTCTCATGATAGTGACTCAAAAGTTACTGTCACAAGCTGCATTTAGGAAATTGAAAATGTAAAAACCAGTAAGTTAACATACCAGATTAAGCATTCCCAATTCACTTACCAACCTGTTAAAGGTGGCTTCATCCTGTGGTTTAGTAAAGATGTCTGCAAGTTAATTTTCTGTTGGGACATATATTAGCTTCACAGTTCCTCTTTCAACATGCTCTCTTATGAAGTGATGTCTAATATCAATGTGCTTTGTTCTAGAGTGTTGAACAGGATTGTCTGAGATAGCTATGGCACTAGTGTTGTCACAGTAGATAGGGATGTTAGATATGGATGTCACAGTAGTAGAGACTGAATGTTGTTTCTTGTTAAACCATGACACTAACCTTCCACCAAGAAATTGACAGCTACCTGTTGTACTTTTTCTGTCAATTCTACATCCAGCATAATCTGAGTCAGAGTACCCAACTAGCTCAAATCCAGTATTTTAAAGACCTAGATTAGGAGTGCCCTTTAAGTATCTAAAAATCCTTTTGATGGCAACTAAGTGTGACTCCTTTGGATCAGCTTGAAATCTTGCACAGAGACATGTAGCAAACATTATATCTGGTTTCCTAGCAGTCAAATAGAGCAGTGATCCTACCATGCCTCTGTAAGCACTAGAGTCCACTTTCTTACCCTTGGGATCAAGATCCAGATTTGTTGATGTAGAGACGGGGGTCTTGGCAGGTGATGAATCTTCTAAGTTGAACTTTTTGAGAAGTTTTTTGACATAATTGGCTTGACATGTAAAGATTCCATCACTTTGCTGAAGAACTTTTAGACCAAGGAAGAATGACAGTTCTCCCATCATGCTCATCTCATACTTGTTTCTCATTAGAGATGAGAACTTTTCACACAGCTTCTCATTTGAAGATCCAAAAATAATGTCATCAACATAGATCTGTACCAAAATGATGTCCTTGCCATGATGCTTGTAAAACAGAGTTTTATCTACCACACCTCTTGTAAACTGATTCTCCAATAGAAAGGTGGAGAGTGTATCATACCAAGCTCTGGGAGCTTGTTTCAATCCATAAAGTCCTTTGAACAGTTTGTAAACAAAGTTATACATTTCAGCATCTTCAAAACCAGGTGGCTATTCAACATACACCTCCTCCTCCAACTCTCCATTTAGAAAGGCACTTTTGACATCCATCTGAAACACCTTGAAGTTACAATGTAGCAAAGGCTAGAAAGATCCTTATGGCTTCAAGTCTGGCAACAGGTGCAAAAGTCTCATCATAGTATATTCCTTCCTGTTGACAGTAACCTTTTGCAAATAGCCTTGCTTTGTTTCTTGTCACCATTCCATTCCACTCTCATCTAGTTTGTTTCTGAATACCCACTTTGTCTCAATTACTGATTTTCCTTTGGGTCTTGGAACCAGTTTCCATACATTGTTTCTTTCAAATTGGTTGAGCTACTTGCATAGAAATCACCCAATCAGAATCCAACAATGCTTCATCAATTGTCTTTGGTTCCATTTGAGACAAAAAACATAAGAATATGCTGTCAACAGAAACATTATTCCTTTTCCTTACCCCAGAGGAAGGATCACCAATGATTAGATCATTAGTGTGATCCTTGTTCCATTTTGTGGCTCTGGGCAAGCTTCTTTGTTGATCAGGTGGATTAGCTCCAGTTTGAGGAGATGAATCTTCACCAGTGCAGTTTTCTCTACCATGCTCTTCATTATCTCCAGAATCTCCATCAATTTGCACATTGGTTGAGATGGTTTGTGACTGAGCTAGAGTTTGATCAATATCATTAGTGTTGACAGCATCTTTCTCAATATCAATAGTCTGAGTAAGACTGGGTTCTTCATCAGCAATTTTTTCTTCTTCCAAGTATCCTTGATTCTCAAATCTAAGAGTCTGCATTTGACCATCTTCATGTACCCCTGGAAACTTGGTTTCATCAAATGTGACATTTACACTTTCTTCAATTGTTCTGTGATCTATGACATAGACTCTGTAGGCAGTCCTTTCTAAACCATATCCCATGAAAATGCCTTTATAGGCTTTGGTATCAAATTTTACTTTCTTTTCATGGTTGTCCTTCATCATGAAACACTTACTTCCAAATATATGAAAATATTTGATAGTAGGTTCCTTTTCAGTGAACAGATGGTAGGGAGTGCTTCCATAAGTCTTGTTGATTATGGTTCTGTTCTGAGTGTAGCAAGCTGTGTTAATAGCCTCTGCCCAGAAGTATGTTGGTAATTTTGCATCATGCAACATAGTTCTAGCAGCTTCAATGAGGGTTCTTTTCTTCCTTTCCACAACTCCATTTTGCTGTGGAGTTCTTACAGCAGAGAATTGTTGAACAATGCCTTCATCCTTGCAAAAGTTCCCAAGTAAGGCATTTCTGAACTCAGTACCATTATCACTTCTTAAGATTTGGACTTTGGCATTTGGAGTTCTGTCAAGAAACCCTTATGTGATCAATGATTAACTGAGCAGCTTCATCTTTTGACTCTAGAAACTTCACCCAAGTGTATCTAGAGTAATCATCCACCATTACTAATGCATGTCTTTTCTTGGCTAGGGATGGAACATTGACTGGTCCAAAGAGATACGTATGAATTAGCTTGAGTGGTTCATTGTTGGTATTAACTTGCTTTGACTTGTGCACAGATCTTCTCAGTTTTCCCATTTGACAATCCTCACATAGTCCTTCTTGGCAGAATTCCTGTTGAGGTAGTCCTCTCACCAGTTCCTTCTTCATCAGCATATTCATTGTCTTGATGTTGAGATGTGAGAGTTTCTTGTTCCAAAGCATGCTGTCACCAACAGTGGCTTTGCTGTAGAAGCAGTAAATTTTATCCTTCTTTGTTGAGCTTAGGTCTGCAACAAACATGCTTCCTTTCCTTACTCCCTTGAGAGAAAGGCTTATGTCCTTCTTGTGATAGATATTGCACACCATCATGTCAAAGTCAACCTTGAATCCTCTGTCACTGAACTGGCTGACACTTAGAAGTGAAGGGTTTCGGGCATGAAAACGCAACGGAAAAACTCGTAAAACGGAAAAATTAACTAAACCCTCTGCAGGATCCATGCGAAAAACGATATTTAATTCGTGAATAGAATCGTTTACCTTTTTAAGCTTTACGAATGGCTGACTAATGGAGGTCCTTTGATATGATCACCACGTATCCCGCCTTGCGATATACGTCTCTAATTAGTCCACACGAACGTCCGATCGTCCAACGATCACCGGAGTTTGGTACTAGCCAAAAGGCAGCCTCGAATCTCTCTCTCTCTCTCTCTCTCTCTCTCTCTCTCTCTAGTCTCTCCTTGATGTACAGCGGCTAGGGTTTTTTTAAAAAAAAATTCTGAATATTAAACCCTAAAATAATACATCCTTATGTATTTATAGGGAGAGAAGAGTGGGCTGAACCCTAATCTGACTGGGCTTCCAAAACCCAGTCCGATTATTGGTTGTATTATTATTAAATTCAAATTATTGTTTAATTAATCAAGTCCCACTTAATTAATTCAATAATTCAATATAATAATAATAATTTATTTAAATTCTTAATTTAAATAAAGCTCCATTTAAAACGTTCTGTGTGTGTGACCCTTTAGGTTATTATTACGTTGACAATAATTTTAATATATAATAATAAAATTATAAACAATGAGCGACATCTAGTAATACATCATTGCTACCCAAGTAATAATAATAATTGATGATCCAATTAAAAATTTCATGAATAATGTTCCATGTAATATAATCCTTTTAACCTTATATTATAGATTAAACTCGAGGCATGGTTTGTGTCATCATCTTCGTCATTTAACCCTGGTTTACTTGATCAATGAGTAGACTATTAAACAAATCACTATTTGAGCATGACCATGCATTTCATAGTCTCACTCAATCAAGAGGCCAATAATATCACTCCTAAAATAGGAGGGTTAAATCCTATATCTATCATTCATATTTCTCATATGATTCATAATATACCCAATGTCCACCTTAATCATTACCCGGTCAAAGGTAACTTTAAGTAGAATCAAAGTATATTAATTCTCATATAGAAATATAATGATTTTAAGTCTAAGGATCATTACACCATTATCACTGTGAGAATTACTTATGACATTAGATAACATTTACCATGAAGAATTCACACGGTGGGTCTATCCAGTGCCATGTTGTTTCTCGCATGCACTTATGTCTTTGACTTTAGTATCACCATACTAATGACCAATGAGATGTGGTCATCTATCAACAAACATACTAGTCTTAATGCATTATTATTGTCCTCAAATAATAATACTCGACTAGGGATCTTTAGGATTATAAACACTATTCATATAATCTCATTTCTAAGTCACATACTTAGAGATATAGAATTCATGCTTATATTCCAAGGGCATTTATTATTCTAATATTTATATCGCAGTTAATAAAGACATAATAAATAAATTAAAAGAAAATCCATAGAACATATTTATTAATAATCAAAATGTCTTTCTTAAGAACATTATAGTATTGTCTCTAGGGCACAAATACTAACAATCTCCCACTTGCACTAGAGCCAATCATCCATGTATCTAATACCCATGGAACTAGTGTGACCTTCATGCTTCTGCTGTGACAAAGCCTTAGTCAATGGGTCTGTAATGTTATCATTAGTATGCACTTTACATATATGTATATCTCCCCTCCTTGAGATCTCTCGAAGTAGATGATATCGTCTAAGTATATGCTTTGCTCGGGAATGAGACCTGGGTTCCTTAGCCTGCGCAATAGCTCCATTGTTATCGCAATAAAGATCAACTGGATCTGCGATCGATGGAACTTCTCCAAGTCCCTCAATAAATTTCCGAAGCCGAACAACGTCTTTAGTTGCTTCACTGGTAGCAATATACTCAGCTTCCATTGTAGAATCAGCTACTGTCTCTTGCTTTGAACTCTTCCAACTTACAGCACCTCCATTTAGACAAAACACAAACCCATATTGAGACATAGAATCGTCTTTATCTGTTTGGAAACTAGCATCAGTGTAACCTCTTACAACTAGGTTCTCATCTCCTCCATATACCAAGAATGAATCTTTAGTTCTCTTGAGGTACTTAAGAATATTCTTGATTGTCGTCCAATGACCTTCACCTGGATTAGACTGGTACCTACTCGTCATGCTCAAAACATACGAGACATCAGGTCGAGTACATATCATTGCATACATTATAGAACCAATTACCGAAGCATATGGTACCTTTTTCATACGGTCCTTATCATCTAATGATTTAGGACAGTTTTCTTTTGAGATCACTATCCCATGAGACACAGGGACAAATCCCCTCTTTGCCTCTTGCATCCCAAAACGATGCAATACTTTGTCAATGTATGTACTCTGACTTAAGCCGATTAATCTTCTAGATCTATCTCTATAGATCTTGATCCCTAATATATAGGTAGCATCGCCTAAGTCTTTCATTGAGAAACTTTTTCCCAACCAAGTCTTAACAGCTTGAAGAGAAGGTATGTCATTCCCTATTAGTAATATATCATTAACATATAATACTAGGAATGCCACTTTGCTCCCACTAACCTTCTTGTAAACACATGGCTCATCTTCATTTTGAATAAAGCCAAACTCTTTGACTGTTACATCAAAACGAATGTTCCAACTCCTTGAGGCCTGCTTCAATCCATAAATAGATCGTAGTAGCTTACAGACCATTCTAGCAAATCTCGGATCGACAAAACCTTCTGGTTGTATCATATACACATCCTCTTCTAAGCTCCCATTTAAGAAAGCGGTTTTGACATCCATTTGCCAGATTTCATAGTCATAGTAAGCTGTTATCGCAAGCAAAATCCTGATGGACTTGACCATAGCTACTGGTGAGAAAGTTTCATCATAGTCAATACCATGAATTTATTTGAAACCTTTCGCCACTAGTCTTGCTTTGTAGGTCGTTACATTACCATCCATGTCTTGCTTTGTAGGTTTCGAGGTTACTGTCTTAGATACTCTTTTGACAGAATCTTTAGAAGATTCTGCCTCGTCATTGCTGACAGCATTTTCAGAACATTCTGTCAGATTATTAGGCAAAGTTACTGTCTTGGGGATAGTGACAATATCTTTTCCTTCAACAGTTGTGTTGTCAACACCTTCATCCTCATCAAGTAGCTGTTTTTTGATGAACATAGCTTCCTCATCAAAATCAACTTCAGCAATCTTGAATTTTGGTGCATGAACCTTTTTGAGAATTTGGGGTTTGACAGCAACATCAGTTGAACAATCAAGAATCACAGATTCCTTTCCAGGTCTTTTTCCATAATCAAAACCTACTCCTACCTTCTGATTCTCAGTGTTCTTTTCATTAAGGTCCTGAAGCAACCTAGAAGAGTTTCTGTAAGCCTTGAGCTTAAATTTATTCTCAACAATTTCCTTTCTCAAAAACTCTTCTATCTCCTTAGCACATACTAGATCATTTTTAAGTCTTGTGTTTTCCTGAGCTAAGGAGTCCAAAGGACTGGTCTTAAGTAAAAGCAAATCATTTTCAGAACTGAGTTTTTCATTTAACTTACTTAACCTAGCTATTTCTTCATTAACAGCAGTTAAACTAGTATGAATATTGAACATTTCTGCACTCAATTCCTCAAGAGTTTGCTTATATTCAGTGTTAGACATATCAAGCATGACAAGTGAAGGTACCTGAATTGAAGGGCTTGATGAGTCATCATAAAATTTAGCCATGAGGGCTAAATTCACATATTCTTCTTCCTCTTCCTCATCGAACTCATCCCAACATCTACCTTCAGCCACATAGGCTCTTCCTTGTCCTCTTTTGTACTGTCCACTTGACCCTCTGCCCATTTTCTGATTTTGCTTTGGCCTTCTGCATTCAGTAGCAAAATGACCAAGCTCATTACAGTTGTAGCATCTGAATTTAGACCTATCCACCATTCCAGTTTTGTATCCTCCTCTTGTGGCATTGCCAGCGGTCTTGGAGGAATTCCCTTTGCTGAACCTTGATGTCTGACCCTGAGGCTTGTATGGATTGTTCCTTCTGAATCTTATATTTTTGAACTTCTTTGCCATATAAGCCATGGTTGGATTATCCATCTTCTCCATCTCTTCTATAGAATAGAAATCCTCATCTTCAACATCATCCAGTTACATCACTACCTTCTCCTCATCATCCACCACCTCTTCAATCTTTAAGGAAGACACTTGAGTTGGTTGAATGATTTGAACTGCTTCACTAGGCAGGGTAACCTTTGGCTCATGAGCTACAAGAGCACCAGACATGTTTGCCATTTTTCCCTTAGATCCATTTTGTATGGCTCTTTTCCGAAAGAGTTCTAGCTCATATGACTTGAGCACTCTATACAGTGTTTCAAGAGAGACACTCTTCAGATCTCTTCCTTCTCTTATTGCTGTGATTCTGTGCTCAAGATGCTCAGGAAGGTTGAGTAAGAAC
The DNA here is from genome assembly GCA_030848705.1 of Heracleum sosnowskyi. Lineage (NCBI taxonomy): Eukaryota > Viridiplantae > Streptophyta > Magnoliopsida > Apiales > Apiaceae > Heracleum > Heracleum sosnowskyi. The sequence goes on along the minus strand of CM061235.1, from coordinate 138,787,529 downwards.
TTGACATTGAGTTCCTTCTTCTCATAGAACTTGCCATGAATCTAGAGTTTAGTGAGAAGTCTGCTAAATCTTTCAAACATTGGTGTCAATTCTTCACCTGGCTTTGCCATGAAGGCTTCATACTGGGAGACAAGAATCTGTCTTTGGTTTTCTCTGACTTCTTCACTTCCTTCACATAACAGCTCAATCTTGTTCCATATTTCCTTGGCTGATGCACATCCAATAACATTCCCAGACATGGCTTTATCCAAAGTGAGAGAATCAAGCAGAATGAGTTGTAAGTAGTCATCTAGTACCATCTTTTCTTTTTCTGGCTCTAAAAACTCGGATGGCTTCTTGCCAACCCAATGTGTTGGAATAACAACACCATCAACCGTTGAGGCTGCAATTTCTTTCTGAGGAATAAAGGGACCATTCTCGAGGATTCCCATGTATAGTGGATTTGCAGCTTTGATAAACAGCAGGATTTTTCTTTTCCAAACATTGTAGTCCTCTTTATCAAAAGATGGGATCTTGATACTACTTGATTTCTGTATACTCATCATGATCTCAGATTTGTTTGTCAATCTGTCGCTCTGATACTAGTTGTTGGTTCTTGAGTATTGCAGAAGGGGGATTGAATGCAATACTGATAAATTTCAATCTCTGTTTCAACAACTTAAAACTAAGATTAATGTTTATTAGTAGAAGAAATGCAAACACAAGTAGTTTTCTCACAAAATAAATGTTTTATTTATTTTGCAAAGAGTTGCTAAAACCTTGAGAGAAAAGTGAATTTTTCTCAAGCTTCGATTCCTCAAAAGATACACAGTATAGAATGTGAGAGATAGTCTAAGTAAACTAAACCTATCTCTATCATCACGGGTTTGTGGAGCTGTTGTCATTTTCATGTGGCAGCTCCTTACAATTTGTCTACCCGAGTGTCTTACCTAAATTGCTATACAGACAGGTTTATCATTACAGGAAAAGCAATCTAGATACATTCTATATTTAGCTAACACAATTCCAGTAGATGTTGATTTGTCATACTCTTGAATTGGTGAGCTTTGTCATGTGATCCTATAAGCTTATGTCGTAGTCTTTGTAGACCTGATGCAGTGTTGGGATACTGCACCACGCCTGTTTCTTGAACATCCAAACTGTCACATGTTTGACTGGGTAGATCCCCAAATCAAAGTTTATCCCTCTGAGACAGTATCCTACATTTCCAAGTTTGTTGTCACAAGAATATGCTTTTAGGTGACAGTAAGAACTCCCCGCAAAAGGTGCTGCCAGGAGTTCCAAACTTGTTGTCAGGAGAATAGAAAGTTGCTGTCTCAAGGCTTCCGCCAATGTTGTTGTCAGAGTGAATATGCTGTCTTGACTTGCAACATCTGTCTTGTTGTAACCTTACTGTCAGTGATATGACAGTAATATTTATTCTTGCTGTCATCTTGATATACTCCTTGAGGCTTGAACAAACGAATGAACTTCTTCCAAGATTTATAACCAAGTTTATTACAACAAATGAAATGGCTACAAGAACATACTCTAGCTGTGACAGTATGTTCTACTTAATAAAATTAAGTGTTTACAGAAACACAAAGTTAAGTTGTCTTCTAAGCTATCACCCATAAATCCTAACAATATTTTAAAAGCAAAAACAAATATGAGCTTGATGGAATAGAGAGCAAAAATTTTTTGTTAGATCACAATTGAATGATCGTCAGAAGCTAGACTCAACTGATCAGGATTGCATGGTCGTCAGGATCAGAATACATATCAGGACTGGGATCAAGATTGATCATCAGGACTGGAAGCTGATCAGGATTCCTACTTCGAGTTATATTTGGAGTCTAGTTAAACATGGAAGTTTATTCTGTTGGTTCCTGGTTTGTAGAATGTAGCTATCAATTATGGATAGGTTTCAATCTTTGTAATTGATTAGGACTTATCATTGATAGAGAAGCTGTGTAGTATATAAACACAGTTTTGGTTTTGGTTCGATGTGAATCAAGATAGAAGCTCTCAAGAACATAGAATTTCTTGAGAGAGTTTTTGTAAGCTAGCAGCTCTCAAGAACATCAGAATTTCTTGAGAGAGTTTGTAACAGTTTTATATCAGATTTAATAAAGCTGTTATCTTTCTTTCATATTTGTGATATATACATTAAGAAGTCGATTATCTTATACTATTGTATTCAACCCCCATTCTACAATAGATTATTACTGGGCAACAAATTTCGACTCTATAAATTTGTTTATATAATCATCTGAATTGTTAATAAAAGAAAATTGATATCATCTTGATTTTTTATTAAAATTGTATATTTAGTATTAAAATTGTATATTTAGTTTGCTCCATCGGTAAATATTTAAAAGGCAATGAGTCTTTTTCTAATCTTTGGTATTATTAATTCAAAAATTAGAAAAAAATAGAAAAATAGATCGAAGCGATTTGAAAGACGATATCTCATCACCCAGTAAGAATTTTTTTTATTTAGTTTCCAGTTTATAGTCTAAAAGAGGTTTTTATTGGAGTAAGACCTAAATCACGTCAAAATATAGCACATACAAATTGATCGTTAGGAGATGGAGAAAAATTCAGCGAAGTCGAATTTCAAAAAAAAAAACTCACTAGTGGACGAGAAAAATCAAATTAGAAACGGAGGGGATTAGGTGGTTTATGTATGGGATGGTGTATTTTAGTTGTTTGTGGTGACTCTAGGGGAATTAGATTAGGCTGATCCAAGGATTTAAATTAGTTTCTAGTTTTTATTTTAATTTTGGTTTTAAAATTTGATTTAAATAAAAAAGTTAGGAGAATATTAAAATGGTATGTTTAGTTTCTTATATTAATAAATAAAAAATTTAGGAGAATATTAAAATTTGATATTTAGGTTTCTCCATTAGTAAATTTTTTAAAGGCAAGAAAATTAAAAAAATATATTTTGTTACCTTCATTAATAAAGATTTATAATGTAAATTGAGATATTTTATAATATTTAATATTATTAATTCAAAATTTTGAGATAATTTGAAAATAGATCGAGGCAATTTGAGAGCCCCGCCTCACCACCCTCATCTTCGCCATAATATTTTTTTAAATTTTAAGTTTTGACTTAAAAAGAAAACTTAGGAGAATATTAAGATGATATATTTAGTTTATTGTGTTAGTAAGTATATTGATAAATAAAAAAATTAGGAGAATATTAAAATTGATATTTAGTTTACTTTGTAAAGATTCTAAAATAAAGGCAAGAATATTAAAATTGCATATTTAGTTTTCTCCATTAATAAAGATTTAAAAGACAATTGTGATATTTTCTAATAAAAAATTTAGGAGAATATTATATTTCTATATTTTGTTTCCTCCATTAGTAAAGATTTTAAAGGTAAGAATATTAAAATAATGTATTTAGTTTCCTGCATTAGTAAATATTTTAAAGGTAAATGAGATATTTTCGAATATTTAATATTAAAATTTAAAAATTGAAGAAAATTAGAAAAATAGATTGAAGCAAATTGAGAGGCGCCACCTCACCGCCCATGTGTTCTCCTTTATATAAGTACTAATCGACTAACCCGCGCTTCACAACGGCCCTATAATGTATTTGTAAAATTTTAAATATTAACTATTTAAGAAAAAAATCAAGAAAAAAATATATAAAAAATATTTAAATAATGAACATAATATTTTAAAAAGTAACATACATAAACAATAAAATAAACTATTGACATAATTTTATATGGATTTTGTATCATTTTTTCTTGGGCCGACACCCGTTACACTAAATACATATAAAAAAAAATACTAAAAATATGCAGTAATATAAATTTAAGTATTAACCACCACTTCAAACTTCAACAATTCGTATTATCACAAAAATTACAAATTTCTTAAATATTCCTAAACTTTATATGCCGATTTTGTGTCATGTTTTTTGAGCCGAAGCCCGTTGTATAAATACATATAAATAAAAAATATTAAAATTGTGGAATAATAAAATTTAAGTATTCACCGCTTCAAACTTCAACTATTAGTATCATAAAAAAAATTACAAATTTCTTAAATATCCCTAAACTTTATATGCTGATTTTGTGTCATACTTTCTTGAGTCGATGCCCATTGCACTAAATACATATAAATTAAAATATTAAAATTAAGCAATAATAAAAATTTAAGTATTAACTACTGCTTCAAAGTTCAATTATTTCTTAAAAATTACAAATTTCTTAAATATTTTTAAATATTATAATAACACGTCTTAGTGCGTACATGTGCATCATTATAATATAAAAGGTTCATCATGGAAACATAATCGATATCATTGTATTCCCTGTGAATTTGAATGTAAATAAGGGATTTCAATTTTAGTTTATTTAAGAAAAAAAATTAACATATGTTTAATTGAATTCTGAACATGATTGACTTTTATATATTGATTGTTTTTACTATGAATTTGAATGTAAATAAATAAATTCAATTCTCTAAACATGATTAATTAAAAAATTGATGAGATAATGGTATTGAATAACTCTAATTAATTCCCAAAATTACAAAAAGAATATATCAAAAACTATATACAAATATAACATTTAATATAATTATTACTCCATCCGCCCCCTCAATTCTTTACATTGAGGGGACGACACGAAGGTTAAAAAAAAAGTATCAATTAATAAGGAAAAGTAAGAAAAATGAGTAAAATGGTGGGACCAATCAATATTTAATGTATAAAGTGTGTATAAAGTAGGTATAGTGGAGGAAAGTAGTGAATGTGATTGGATTTTATATTGTAAAATGTTACTATTTTTGGTATGTAAAGAAATGAGAGGGACGTACCAAAAAGGAAAGTGTAAAGAAATGAGAGGGACAGAGGGAGTATTAGATATCGAAATCAACTAAAAAAATTAGAAAAAATTGTATACACGTACTTATGTAATGTCAATCGTCTCCCTACACACTTTTTGTGCAGCCTACCGAAAAAACTTGTTAGATCCCGATAAGTTTGTAGAAGGGGGGGGGGGTGTTGAATACAAACTATACCGTTTTATCGAATTTGTTCTTCTTATGATAATACAATTCAAGAACAAATAATTGCGGAATTAAATGAAACAAATAAATATAACTTATATTAAACTTGAAAGATGTTACAAATATTGTACTGATTACAATGATTAAATCTCAAACTAATTAAAACAAATTTAGAATAAATTTGACAAGAACTTATCTAATTTTGTAATAAAAAGATAGAACGATAAATGATAGTTCGAGATAAATTATAGGGATAAAGATCCGCTAGATAGTCAAAACAGTGCGAGTAATTAATTTCTAGTGGCTTGGATATAACAATCAATAATAGAAATGAATTCTCTGATCAAAGTTCTCTGGCAGTTGAAGAAGTAAATGCAGTGCTTTGTTTGAAGATATGATGTTCTATATTAAAGTGATACTGTCTTGATCTTCTTTTCTTTTTATATCACTTCATATTTAGCACATGTTTGGCCACCTTTCCTTTGATAAAAAACTCGGTATGACTCTTTGTAATAGCCTTGTATGACTCTCAATTATGCCTTGTATGACTCCTTGTTTATACTTGTATGACTCCTTGTACATACAGTCACACTATCAGTATGACTCTCAGTATGATAGTTTGTTCAATCTAGTATGATAGTTCATACTACATTTAATTAGGCCATACTAGTATTAAAAGAGTCATACTAATATATAAATTCTAATTTAATTAATCTATTAATTAATTTAATTAGTAAATTAATTTTGGATGAATTAATTAACTAAATAAATTAGTTAAATGAAATGATTATTTAAAATAGAATTAAATATTATCTTTGATTAAATTATCTCTAATTTAATTAACTCGTTAATTAATTTAAGGAATAATTTAATTCATTTTGAATTAAATTATTGATTAAATTAACTATAGATTTGGTTAATTAAAAGAGAATTAATTTAATCTCTTGAAAGCTCCCTTGACTTGAACCACTGAATTTGATGAAGAACTTTCATTGAATGATGTTGACACTTGATGTATTGTCCGGTTCATAAGTGACTAACTGCAATGTCTGTTCTTCATATTTTGACTTTAAGCTGTGGTCCATTTGTTGCTTTTGACTTTGGTCAACCACTGTAATCTGTATAATTGCTGTCACACTTCTGAAATATCTGTCAATTTAATAAATCCACTTTCTTGAATACTTCACTGAGGCTTGATCAAAGAATTGAACTTTTTTCAATGTAGAATTACTTCAAGTCTGTAGGATGACTTTAATCTTCATTCTTTTGACTGATATGATCTTATGAGATTCCTGTGACAATTGAATTATTATTTACTTATTACAAACTTGTTTAAGTTGAGTTGTATCCTCGATGTTTACAAATAGGCCTATACATATGCCTTTCAATCTCCCCTATTTGTTTGTTAGAGAATAACAACCAAATACCTAGAGGATAACTCAACTAAATAAACAAGTAAAAATAAGACTTTAAGAGCCAAGTAAATAATAAAATAAAGTTCAGGTTTATATATAACATTTCCAGATTCAAACAGTTAAAGATAAATACAAGATAGATGTTCTTCTAGACTGAACATATGATTACATTGATCCTATCTTGATTTACCTAAGCTCTATACATATTACATTAAACAATTGAGCTAGTGATCACTCATTTCACCCTCTTCCAAAGCATCTAGCAATTCTTTGTCCAGGACACGATCACTTTCAGATGTGAGATTTGTGGTCTGACTGGTTGAGTTGTGACTTTCTTCAATCTATTCTTCAACTGATGATACCTTTTTTATGTTGGCTATGCAATAGTCTTGAATGAGGTCAGCAACTTCAGTCTTTTCTTCTAAAGCAAATCCAGTTGTCCTTAGCATATTTTCCATTTTGATTAGATGCATTGCAGGGTGGTTCTTCAAAGACACAGGTCCATTCCACAGGATTGAAGTGCTCTTCCTTTGTAAAATTTGACTTCAAATGGAACATCAACAATCTGAGGACTGGCCCTTGTAGAAAATTCTTTAAGTTGTTCATGCAGTAGTACATTTAGATGAGAAGATTCTTTCACTCTACTTATGAAAACCCAAAGTTCTGACAGAGATCTACTAGCAAAGCAGTCTAAAGAGAGTGTAAGAGTTCCTATGCTTTGGCAAGATACATAGATAACTGTCTTATTTCTCACCCTGTCAAATCCTGTGATAATCCTTAAGATTTCTTCTTTTAGAGCTTTCATGTACACTGTATTATTAGGATTGACATTCTTGAATTTTTGAAGAAGGTTGATAAACTCCCGATCATTGTTTGATCCTTTCTGAGGGAGTGCAAACATCTCTTTAGCTTTAGTCCATTTCTCGCCCTTCTTCAATCTGATGTCTAGCCTCTAGTCTTTAACTTCCAAGCTATGAAGACGTTGTTTCTCTTCATGCTCAGCTTTTTGAATTTTGAGCTTTTCAGAAATAATCTGAGGGGCCTTAGCATTCTCATCTTGCTTCCTCATTATATCTTCTTGTTGCTTCCTCAGTTCTTCTTCAAAGACAGGATCAAGGTTGAACAGATCATCTTGATCATCCCATTCAGCACAGTCATCATCCTTCTCAACTTCCTCCTCACCAAAGATGTCTTCAGCATCAAATTGAAAGTCTTCATGTTCATCTTGGTAGTAGAAGTCATCTTGAAGTAGCTTTCCCTTCCCTTTGTCCTTTTCAGTTCCAGAAGCTCATTCTTCTCCTTCCTTCTCATTCTCCCTCTTAGTTGAGGAATCCTCTACAGATTTAGCTTTGGCAGCTTTAGGATTAACCTCTCTTCTTCCCCTTGTATCTCCTCCATCTCCTTCTTTATCCTTATCATCACCCTCATCATCATCATCATCATCATCACCACCCTCAAAGAATGTCGTCTGTTCAGCCGTGGGTTGATGAAAATTCTTGATCATCAAATACAAGTGCTTCATACCTTCATTCAGATGCTCCATTCCTTCTTCAATCCTGGCAAACCTTTCATCATTAAACATCTGATTTTCATCAATTGTTTGCTGAATGAAGTCCACCTGGGCAGAAATAGAAACAATCTCCTTGACACTCTCTGCTATCTGAGCATTTGAATCTGTAAGTCCAAAGATGTCCGAAGCCACTAGTACCTGAGATTGCTGAATGGCATTCAATTTTGGTAGGAGAGAAATCTTCAGGCCTTCAATATCATCTTTAATAGTACTCAGTTGATTGGTTACAGAGGTGGAAGAATAAGACCGTTCAACCACTTGTGCTTTTAGAATTTCTTTTTCAGCCTGGGTTTATGATAGTTGTTTCTGTAGAGCAGCTATTTGAGCTAACAACAAAGCAATGTATGTGTCAGTGTGTGCACTCACCTCAATTTCTCTCAGTGGTGTTTCACTCAACTCACGTGCTTGTGTTTCACTCTGTGTTTGATTTTCACTCCTCACTATCAGCTGTCTATTTCCAGAATCTGTTGATGTTCCTGCATGTAAAATCACCATAGCCCCTTCTAAAGAGGTCAGTGGTAGTGCAATGGAAGTTCGCAAATCACAGTCCCTAGTGAAGTCTAACAAATCACTTTGATTTGAAAACTGAATTGCTTCAGTGTTAGACTCACCAGGTTGACTTCCATTTTCTCCAGTAAAAACTGCGAGTGGAAAATCCCTTTGGGAAGCTAGAGATGTTCCCTCTGGGAGGGGAGAAAATGATTCTATTATAGATGGTAGAGAATCAAATTTTCCCTCTGATGCCTGTGAAGGCACTTCTACCGTAACTATGGTAGGCACTGTAACCAATGGTAGATCACCTAAGTGCTCTCCTTGCAAGGTGTCCTGGGTATAATCTAGAGATGCGTGCTCGACTCAGTACAAGATGCCACGGCCCTTTAGCGAATTTCAATAGATCCACCCTATTGAGAGGGTGTCTCTAGAGACTGTTGAATGGCTATTTCTAAATCCATATCCTGTTGAGAGGATACATACGGGCTTACATATATCTCCCTATAGGTTCTTCTCTTCTTTGGAGGTGGAGACAGAGCTGCGGGTTCACTCATATTATCTTCATCACTACTACTCCTGTTTCTGACAAGTACAACAGGCTCAAGCTGATTAGTCAAGGGAATTGACACAGTGTTTGGCTCTATGACCGGGGATATAGTTTGTGGTTCTACAAACTCTTGGTCAGCCCTATTAACCACTTAGGTTTGAGCAGCAATAGTAGAAGTAGTGATATGATAAACTACCTGTAATGGAGGATTTTCTAAAGTTCCTACTGAAGTAGATGCAGCCCCTGGTTGTGGTTGTCCAAAGACTTGCTGAACATGAGGTTCAAGACATGTTCTTAGATAAGAGAGTGGAACCACTGGAGTTCTGTGAAACTTAGAAGAGGTATTTAATCTTTGATAAAGAACATGTGTGGTGGTTGGAGAGACAATAGAGCGAGCATTTTGAAATAAAATTTTGTGCTCATCAGTAAGCAAATGATTGATGATAAGAGTTAAGAAATGAGAATAATAACATTTGACTCTCTTTCCATCATCAATGTCTTTATGAGCATTATTGACCCTCTTCACAATAACATCCCAAAGAAGACTACCAATGTCAAGTCTACGATTAAAAACAACAGCAAAAGCAATAATCTGTAAAAGAGATGTAATGCTTTGAAAGTTGTTTTTGGTGCAGTTACCAAACACTTTGGCAATCGTATCAAAAAATAGATCTCATTCACAAGCAAGATTACTTTTTAAAAGCTTGGGTAATATTAAATCACCCCTATAATCAATACTAGCAAAGAATTGAATCAAATCTTGCTCAGAAGGTAATCTATCAAAATTATCTGTGGGAAACCCTAACACATGACAGAAAATACCCTTAGTGACTGTGTACTGATGATTTTGGATAATAAAAGAAAAAGATTGAGAACCATCAGCAACAACATCAGTTGAACACAAGAGACGCAAGGGTTCAAATTTTAAATCAGCAGATGCACAAATCGAATAACTTACACATGACTGCTCATTTAAAAAACGAATCCACTGTCTAAAACGTTCAATAGAACACCTCTGGGGATCAAAGTAACCAACATAATTATTAAAACGCTCGATCTCAAAATTTTCAGCCATTTTAAAATAAAGAGTAATTAGCAGTTTGCACCCTTTTACTTCGGGCATTTTTTCGCTTTGGTCCTGAGTAATGTTCTCTAGCAGAATGCACCCCTATGTTTAATTGTCGCTTCGATTTGCACCCTCTTCACCACTTCCGTTAATTTTGACCGTTAACTTTAACAGGGACGAGGATAAATCAGGAATGTGGTACCCCCATCTCTCTCTCTTTCTCTCTCTCTCTCTCATCATCTCTCTACACTCCTCTCTCATCTCTCTCTCGTTTCCGTTCATCCACACCACCACCACCATCATTCGGTGGTGTCTTTTCCGACCACCAATACAACACTCACACACACACACACATATATACATACATACAATTAAACACACACACACCACTACATCAATCCTCTATTTTCCCTTCCCTCGTTGTCCCCTCTGAACTGATCAACACCACCACCGTCGGCGAAGCCCGCGGTGGTTCTCCTCCTCTCCGAACCCATCCTCCAAACTCACAATTCAACACATAAAATCAATCACAAATACACTCCCTATCAATATATAACATCAATTTCATCAATACAAGCTTGAATCAAAAATCCCCAATTGTATATTAACCCTAATTTGAGTACAAAGTTGTAATATCCAATTGAATTGAAATTACACATCTATATTATTTAAATAGCCCCATCAAATTAATCCACAATGGTTATTCACATAAATACTGTTAAAATCTAAATAAATAGGAAAATTTCTTAAAATTCCAAAATAGTTATAAACTAACAAAAATCAATATCATATTTTCATGCTTATAAATAATTCATTATAAATTTCTCTTAAAATCTTTTAGCCTTAGCTAATTACCCAAATAACCCTGGCTGTTAAGGTTAACAGTCAAAATTAACGGGAGTTGGTCAAGATGGTGCAAATCGAAGCGACAATTAAACATAGGGGTACATTCTGCTACAGAACATTATTCAGGACCAAATCGAAAAAACGCCCAAAGTAAAGGGGTGCAAACTGTTAATTACTCTAAAATAAATAAACAAACCACTAGAAATTTAGGGATTTCGAATTAATAAGAACTATTAATTAAAATCCACAAATTCACACAAATTTATCCTTAATCAAATAGTGATTTTAAATAATCAAAATAAAAATTTTGGTTAGATTTAATCAGAAATGATTTTAGATAATAAAAACAAAATTACTTGTGCAAAAAAAAATACAAGCAGTTCCTTACAGCTTTTAGAAAAAAAACGAAAGAGAAAGGAAAAGCTTTGTAAAAACAAGAGCTATGACTGATAGTACAAAACTGAAAAAAAAACTTTGAATTTATAGAAAAAACCTGGTATGACTGTCGGTATGACTCTCTGAGAGTCATACCGAGAGTCATACTCTCACATACCACAATATGACTGTTAGTAAATAAATAGAATAACTAATAAAAATAAATAAAAAATGATTAATACTAGTATGACTGTCGGTATGACTCTCCAATAGTCATACCGAGAGTCATACTCTCACAAAAGCTATTATGACTCTCTATAAATACGAAAATAAATAGAATAAAAATAGAAATAAACTCAGTATGACCGAACAGAGTGTCATACCGAGTGTCATACCAGAGTAAAACCTGGTATGACCTAAAATACTGAACAAAAAATTGTTACGGAAATTAAAAATTGACCTAATTAAAACAATCATATAAATTACATAAAATTTACATAATTAACAAAAGTAAAATGCAATAAATTTACAGAAAATTTAAAAACTAAAATGCATCAAATAAATGCCAACTAAAACATTTTAACAACTATTAAACACATAAAATGCAGCAGATTAATTAAAGATGCAGAATAATAATAAAAATGCAACTAAATTACTGAAAATATAAAAAATGCATCAAATTAATATAAACCTGCAGAAAAATAAGTACAAGATATTACAAAATCTGAAACATTATCTGAATAAATCCAAATAAATAAATTTTCAATAAAAATAAATTTCTCTACAATTTTATCATAAAAATATGAGAAAAATATTTTTAGAGAAAATAGATTATTTTAAGAATATTGAAATTATCAAGCTTACAAATCAAACTAGGAATGGAAATAATAAATAGTTAATAAGAACAAGAAAAAATGTTTTTTAACTAAGAACAAACATCAAAGAGATATAATTAATCACTAAGACTGTTTATCATACCCAATTTACCAACTAACCTGGTAAATGTGGATTCATCAAGAGATTTAGTAAATATATCTGCTGTTTGTTCCTCTGGGTACAAAATGTAATTCCACAGTTCCATTCATGACATGCTCTCTAATAAAATGATACCTGATGTCAATGTGCTTGGTTTTCGAGTGCTGAACATGGTTGTTAGAGATTGCTATGACACTTGTATTGTCACATAAAATTGGAATTTTGTCCAATACAAAACCATAGTCCTTCAATTGATTTCTTATCCATAAGATCTGAGCACAACAGCTTCCAGCAACAATATATTCAGCTTCTGCTATTGAATTGGAAACTGTTTGTGGTTTTTTGCTATACCAGGAAATCAATCTACCACCAAGGAATTGACAACTCCCAGAGGTACTCTTTCTATCCACAATACTACATGCATAATCAGAATCTGTATATCCAACAAGATTAAAACCAGAATATTTAGGGTACCAAATACCTAGATTATGTGTACCCTTAAGATATCTCAAGATTCTTTTTACAGCAACGAGATGCAAATCTCTAGGATCCGCTTGGAACCTTGCACATAAGCATGTAGCATGCATAATATCAGGCCTACTTGCAGTAAGATAGAGTAAGGAGCCAATCATACCTCTGTAGCTTGTAACATCTACCTTGATAGAATTATCACAGGCTCCAAGTTTGACAGCTGTAGAAGATGGAGTCCTTGCTGATGCTGAATCCTCCATATGATATTTCTTGAGGAGTTCTTTGAGATACTTGGATTGGAAAATAAATATATCATCTAACCTTTGACTTACTTGTAATCCAAGAAAGAACTTCAGCTTACCCATCATACTCATTTCAAACTTACTCTGCATTAGCTTAGCAAATCTCTTACAGAGATCATCATTAGTAGACCAAAATATGTTGTCATCCACATAGACTTGGACTAAAATCATATCATGTTACCCAGTAAATATCAATTATAGAAGGGGGGTTGAATATAATCGTGTAAAATAACCTATTTAAAACATATATTAAAACAATCAATACCAGCTTTTATTAATCTTTATAAAAACTGATACAAACTCTCTCAAGAAACTGTGTGTTCTTAAGAGCTGCTAGGTTTACAAAAATACTCGTGTAAAGCTATTACTCTCGTAAAACCTTATATACATACACAGCTTCTCATTCTGTTACAAAAGATAATCTTTATTAAATTAAATTGATCTTCCTGTCGCTTATCTTCTATAACAGCTTTGGTGAAGTACATCTTCTGCAAATCAATCCTTTCCTGAAATTGTGGAATAATATCAATCAATATCCCTGACTTGTACCGCCACTGATGATGACATCATCAGACGTTAGCTCCTGATGCTCCAAGTACTGATGCTATCCAATCCTTACGCACTCATTAAACCATCACTCTCCCCCAATTTATACTTTCTGAAATAAAGCATATATTCTCTGGATTTAATGATGCCAAAACTTCAATCAAATGCTCGTAGGATCAATATAAGGATTTTGCTTAAGATATCCTTCATAATCAGACACTCTTATGAACCTTGTGTTCTTCTGAAGAAACTGCTTCATCAACTCATCATCTTTTTCAAATAACAAGTCAATCATTTTTCTCCTCAGCTTCCTCAGACTTTTATCATCTTTGTCTGTCTGATAAATTGTTGCTCTCAGATCTTCAATAAGACTTCTCAGCATTCTTTCATCCAGGTAAACAAGCTTAACTTTTTCACTATCAGGACTGAAAGACAAATACTCTACTCCCAGAGTCTTCTCAATGAATGCACTCCCTTTCTTCATTTCCACCTCTTGTCCATCCATGTCAATGTATTTAGGAGCATATCTAGTATTTTCAAATTCAGCATCATCAATTGCAAGTTAATACTGGATTGAATCTTCTTTCTCCATTTTTCACACAGATCATCTTTAGGAATAAACATATATAGTACATACCTAAATTCTTCCAAGTTCTTCATTGAGATATCCAGATCTGTCAGTACAAATGTTGATCCACCCTTAAGAAAATACACTAACTTCTCTTTAGGCAGATTTCCATCATAAACATCATACACCATTTGAACATAAATAAGCTTATCAAGATGCCTTTGAGTAACTTTATCACTCAGATTTTCTGTTAGACATGCTTGATCATATGATGCTGTCTGAGGAATTATTTCGGCATCAGGATGACCAATTCCTCCACTCGTCCCTGTCCGTCGACATTCATTCTTCTTTTTCACAAACCCTTCATAAGACTTCTTGAAATTTTCAGATCCACTAACATTAGAAACATCAGAAAGGCTTTTGAGATGTCCACTTGACTGAAATACTTCATTGATCTGAAGTTTAGATTTATCATCTCTGACATCATAACCTTTTCCTTTGTAGCCTTTGTGTTTTCTGAAATCATAACCACTCCTTAAACTTCGAGTGACTTCTTCCTTCCTTCTCAGATATTCTTGAAGCCTATTTCCAGATTTAGTGAAACTTTGTCTTTGTAAAGAATTAAAGTAATCTTTCTCAGCCTGCTTAACAACTTCAACATTCAACGAAGTTTTTACAAGAAATATCTGTCTATCATTCTTTGAATCTGCTTGACCTCTCCCTCCTCTTCTGATCAAAGGAACATCATCTTCCTCTTCTTCTTCCTCATGTATATGAGCAACCCTTAGTTGAGAGGGACCTTCAAGCACTTCTTTTCCTTTTCTACTTACTGAAATTGAAGGTTGTTCAGAAGAAACTTTTCTGTTTGATCCTTCTCTGATTATTATTCCTTTCTGAGGTTCTGTCATCAGCTTGGTAGATATCCCTCTTCCTCTACCATGACCTCTACCTCTGGTTCTGTTGCTCCTCCTTCCACTCCTGACAGTCTCCTTATGAGATTTTAACATCTCATACTCCAGCTTTTGAGCTTCAACCATTTCTTCTATATCTTCATCAGGATACATTTCTTGAAGAAGCTTCCTGGCTTGCTGCTCATCAAACGCTTCAAGTCTGGGATCTTTATAGTGTACAGTGTATTCTATTCCATCAATGTTCAGAGTTTGATGAAAATTCTTTGCTTGATCAATGGTTGTCACTATAATATCTTGAGATTGAATTCCAGACCTAGACCCAGAGACTTGAGTGTTATGACTCTCCTTAGTCATAGAGATTTTTGAGTTAGTAGCAGCATCAGAATCAGTAATTATCTTCTTCTGACTTGAGCCTCCATTAGGAGCATCATCCTTCTATTGAACAGTTAACTCAGGAGAGCATTTGGTTGACAGTACTTTCTCCCCCTTTTTGGCATTAGTACCAGCATCAGGAACAAGAGCAGAGATAAGTAAGTCAAGTTTAGCATCCATAGATGCAACCTTCTTTTCCAGAACGTCAATCCTTTGTTCAAGAGAAACTTGATCCTTATGAACAGAAGAAAAATTTCTGGACTGACGAAGAACTGAGTTAGCATGATTCTCCACAACATCAGCAATGCTCTTAGCAGTAGTAGTCTTGACATCAACAATCCCCTCAAAAATAGCCTTAAGCATAAGAGAGGTTCCTTTAAGATGAGATTGAAGATCAACATTCCTAATCTCCTGGAAAGCAATAGCCAAGTGATGATGAGCATTACTAATGCCAACAGGCGAGTCAGGATCAGTCCAAGAATGATCCCATTGGCCACGCCTATGCCTTGTCAGAAGATCAGCAGAGGAATCATCAGGAGCAGAATCGTCATTATTAGAATCATCAGAAGCACCAGAAACATCCGGAGTAAGCGAACCTGCATGATTAGATGTACCAGCAGGAAAACCCACAATTCCTAAGTCTCTCTGTTCTTTTCCAGTGATCTCATCACTGCTCACCAACACATCATCCGTACTTTTAAGAGTACGAATTTCCTCTCTGGAATGCAAAGCATCCACACTCAATTCTACCTCTCCTTTTGCCAGTTCAGGAGACTGCCTCTCAATCATTCTGTTTTTCTCTAAATCTTTTCTCTCCGTCTCACGAAAAAGGCTCAGAGCACTCAGAAACGAAGAAATAAGAGATGGCAGAGAAGGGTGGAGTGGAGTCATACTGATAGGGGTTTCCTCAAGAAAGGATCTATCAGTAATCATAATCACACTAGGAGAATAGATAACCATAGCTGTATTAGGATCAGAAACATTACCTGATTCCTCAATGTCCATAGGGAGAGAGGATAGTGGAGAAATCAGAAGAACTTGATTGTCATGAATTGGGCCTTCTTCCATACTTTGAATGAAAGGTTCTTGTGGAGCCAGGACAGTAGTGATTGTTTCAGAAGAGAGATCTGAAGGTTCTTGTGTGTCCAGTCCTTGAAGTTGGTTTGCATCAGAAGATGGTTCTTGTGTGACCAAAGAATCAGAAGCAACTACATCAGGAAATTCTTATGGATGTTCCTGAGCTATAGAATCATCAAACTGAGCGGTGAAAAAATTGTGAAGAGACCCTTGAGCAACGTCAGGAATCAATTCCTCAGAAGTTGAAGGAGGTTGCTCCATGCCTGCAGCTACCCTTTGAGTAGATGATTCTTATGGGGCTTGGTCAATGAGGACTGCCAGTTCACTTTGACAACCGGGTTCTTGTGTATCCAGATCAATGATAGGAGCATAGGATGTCCGTGCCTTGACATGCCTTTTCTTGATTCTTTGAAAACAAAGTTTTCTTTTCGTTCCTGCAGCCTCAGCAATCTCTTTTCTTGCTGCTTCTTCCAGCCTCATGACTTGATCATGGGACATATCGACAGATCTCCCTTTTGGAGATGCAGGAGGACTAGAATCAGAAATCACGACTTTATGAGGAGATAGTTGTTCATCAGAAGCATCAGTAGCAGGAACAGTAACAGTATCATGCAAAGCTTGAGGTAAGACAGCAACCCTAGCAGAATGAGAAGTACTGATAGATTTTCTCAATCTGCGTCGTTTTGGTGATGGAAATGATTGACTGTCTTGAGAAACGGCAGTGGCATCAGTAGCTGATAACTTAAAAATGGTAGACAAAGGCACATTGTCATCATCTTCATCATCAGTATTAGACTCAACAACAGTTGTACGCTTTCTCCGTGTGGCCAAAATGTTGGATGCCATGCCAACTAGTTGATCACCTTGTTTCTCCAAATTTTGGGAGGCTTGTGGTAACAAGGTCCTTGATCCTGACGACTGAGAATGTCGAACAGATTTTGCTAACCTTGTGTGTCTTACAACTGATTGCTTTTGAGAGCCATCAGAGGTGGGGAACAAGTGTTTGGTAAACTGTTTTGGTTGTGTACATGGGTTAGATCCAGAGGGGGTATCAGCAGCAGACCTCTGAGTCATAGTACTAAGAGCAATTCCATAAACCGTAGGCAGTCTCTGTCGTAGAAGCTGCCTGACCTGTTTAGGATACACAACATTACCAAGAAACATTTGTCGACCTTTTAAAATATACTCCTGAAAAGAGCGAGGAGTATTCTGAAAGACAGGCAACATGTTATCTTCACGAAAAACAACATTAGGGCACATGTAGTAAAAAATCAAGTGAAGAAATTTACCAAAGTAGACAACTTCCCTATTTTCAGTAACTCCACTACCGATTGAATCAATTAGCATACTAGCAATATTAACATCATAGCCATAGATCAGAGAATACCCTATGTTCTGTGTAGCCTGAGTTAGAGCGTCAAAATTTGAGCTCTTGTTCATGAAGCATTTGCCAATGGAATCAAAGTAAAAGTTCCATTCTTGACGAAGCTTAGTCCGCACCAGTTTTCCCATCTGAGTCATATCACCATGATACCCAATTAAGGTGAAAAACTCCCGAAGTATGTTCTCAGAAAAGAATGGGGTAAATGAGGTGGGACTGCCCAAGTGTCCCCAGAAATGATGTATATGAAGTCACTCCGGCTGTTGTCCAACAAGCATGCGTGGGGACACCTGGCAGCAAGACATGCACTCAAAATATCCTGCAATCAGCTATTTTAGATAAGAAAAATCAATAGTAGAATTATCGATTTTAAAATCTCTAGGTAAAAAAATAATAAAGTGCGAAGTAGTCCAACAGTCAGAAGAATAATGAATGTCTTGGAACTCCACATTTTACTATTCCCATAGCTTCGAGCCTGGCATCATGTTAGACCTTTCAGTTGCCCTGTTGTATACTATAAAAGCCTGAGCATTGTGACAACAGTCAATATATATATCTTTGAGAAAAGAATAATACCACACATCAAATGGCAGGAATCTTTGAATTCATGGTTGTCGAAGATTTCTTGAATATGAACTGGGAACAACAAGCAAACTATCTGATTGACGAGTTGCTTGTTTTAACATTCTTGAATGATGAAGGTCTCATCGTCGACGATGAGATTGCTGAAGGTCCTATCTCCAATCCCCATATTCACATCATCCGTCCTGGGCCATATGATGCGCCCATCCTCGCGGATGATCTAGCTGCGGAGACCTGTCTGTTACTCCTCCGAAAGAGCTACTTGGAGGGTTCTGAGGATGAAATTTTCTTGGAATCCTGCAAGCTGCAAGCAGGAAGGAGAAAACGAGACGATGATGATGATTCAACATCAGGAAGATGTCAAACCCTTGACATTGCATATGGTATTATGACCATTTGAACAAACAAGTTGTTGTCATCAGAGGCAAGAGCACACAATAGCTTCTGGCTCTAGCTCTTCTGCCTCTGATGTATGCATTTAGGTACTTGTCCTGGTTAGTAAGGCATCTCTCTGTAAACATAGTGAGTAGGATTCAAGAGAGAGATTAGCTAGACAAATGTATGAGATTGTATGAATGTAAAGTTTGTTTAAATCAATTAATGAAAAAAAAATCCATTGTTTGGCTTTACATTTTACCGCAATTATTTTAATGAATGCTTAAACAAGAACCAATCATCAAAACTAAAATCATCAGTATCTCACATGAATTGCAAAGTAAAAGAAATGATATCACTTTAAACAATAAAACAACCTACTCATCAGTACCAATTATCATTTGTGACCATCAGTACTTAGCATCATTCCTTCCCATCAGTACTGGTATCAGTTTCAACCATCAGTAGCAATAATCAGTATCAAGTATCAGGTGTTACTCGCTTGTAATCATTACAAGTTCATTCACAAGTTTAGTAAAGACTGCCTCTGTCAGAGGCTTAGTGAATATATCAGCCAGTTGTTGATCTGTGGGAACAAAATGAAGTTCAATCGTTCCTTCCATCACATGTTCACGAATAAAGTGATACCTGATACTGATATGCTTGGTCAGCGAGTGTTGGAATGGATTTCCTGTCATTGCAATAGCACTTTGATTATCACAATAAATAGGAATTTTAGAAAAGTGCAAACCGTAATCCAGCAGTTGATTCTGCATCCATAATATCTGAGCACAGCAGCTTCCTACAGCTATGTACTCAGCTTCTGCAGTCGAAGTAGAAATTGACTTCTACTTCTTACTGAACCATGAAACCAGTCGACCACCTAAAAATTGACAGCTACCAGAAGTGCTTTTCCTGTCAATCTTACAACCAGCAAAATCAGCATCAGAGTATCCTATCAGTGTGAAGTCTGATGCTCTGGGATACCATAAACCAAGATTTGGTGTCCCTTTAAGATATCGAAATATCCTCTTTACAGCTATCAGATGCGGTTCTCGTGGTTGGGACTGAAATCTTGCACAGAGACAAGTTGTGAACATAATATCTGGCCTACTGGCAGTAAGATAGAGGAGAGAACCAATCATTCCTCTATAGCTTGTGATATCCACTTCAATTCCTTCCTTAGAGTCAAGTTTGGTGGCAGTAGCCATGGGAGTACTGGCAGGAGCACTGTCTTGCATGTTGAATTTCTTAAGCAAGTTTCTAGTGTACTTGGACTGATTGATAAAAATCCCTTCATCAGTTTGTTTTACTTGCAACCCCAGAAAATAGCTCATTTCTCCCATCATGCTCATCTGATATCTTGACTGCATCAACTTAGCAAACTTCTGACACATTGTAGCATTAGTAGATCCAAAGATTATGTCATCTACATATATCTGGACTAAGAGCAAGTCTTTGCCTTTTTGGATATAAAACAGAGTTCTATCAATGGTGCCTCGTGTGAATCCACTATCAAGAAGAAACTGAGTAAGCGTTTCATACCAGGCCCGTGGTGCTTGCTTGAGTCCATACAGAGCTTTATCCAGTCTATACACATGATCTGGATATTTGGGATCAACAAACCTTGGAGGTTGCTCAACATAAACTTCTTCCTTCAGTTCTCCATTTAAGAAGGCACTCTTAACATCCATCTGAAAGACCTTGAATTTCATATGTGCAGCATATGCTAGGAATATTCTGATGGCCTCCAATCTAGCGACTGGAGCAAATGTTTCGTCGTAATCTATGCCTTCTTGCTGAGAATACCCTTTTACTACAAGTCTGGCCTTGTTCCTTGTGATTACTCCATCAGAATCAGTTTTGTTTCTGAACACCCATTTAGTTCCCACAATAGATCTATTTTTGGGTCTTGGAACCAGTTTCCAGACTTCATTTCTTTCAAACTCGTTGAGTTCCTCTTGCATTGTTGTTACCCAATCAGCATCTTTCAAAGCATCTTCAATTTTCTTTGGTTCTTCCTGTGAAAGAAAGTTATGAAACAGACACTCATTCTGAGTAGCATTTCTTGTTTGAATACCAGCATCAGGATCTCCAATAATGAGATTAGGAGGATGCGCTTGTGTCCATCTTCTTGTTGAAGGTAACTGAGTTCTTGAACTTGATGCTCCCCTGCATCAATGTCTTCCTCAAAAGAACTTTCTTGAGTTGTTTGAGAAGCTCCCCCTGCATCAGTGTCCTGATAAGATTCGCTGGAATTGGAGTTTCTCTGATGGATATCTCCTGATGTACTATCAGTACTTGCATTAGTGCTGTTATCAGTACTTCCATCAGTATCTGTAGAAGAGTTGTTCTCAAGAGATTCATTTATAGTATTATCAGTAGTATTTATGATATCATTAGGCTCCCCCTCAATATCATCACTACTGATTTCAGCTTCTAGTTCATCCCCAAATATCAATTCTTCACGAGTATCTTCATTTATTCCAGTAATTTTCCTGTCATCAAATGATACATTTACTGAGACATTCACAATCTTAGTTCTCAGATTATATACCTTGAAAGCTTTTGTCGAATCAGGATATCCAATAAAAATTCATTCATCTGCTTTTGTCTCAAACTTTCCAAGCTGTTCTGGATGTGTCCGCAAAATGAAGCATTTACACCCAAACACGTGCAAGTGTTTTAAGCTTGGTTTCTTTCCATTTATCATCTGATATGGATTCTTGCCATGTCTTGTGATCAGAGTACAGTTCTGAGTATAGCATGCAGTGTTGACAGCTTCTGCCCAAAAGTAAGTTGGCATCTTTTCTTCTTCCATCATTGTTCTTCCAGCTTCAATTAGAGTTCTGTTTTTCCTCTCAACTACTCCATTCTGTTGAGGAGTACCAGGAGCGGAGAATTGCTGCACAATTCCTTTTGATTTGCAGAATTCTTCCATTGTTGAGTTTTTAAACTCAGTTCCATTATCACTTCAAAGAACTTTGACTTTGTTGCTTGATCCATTCTCCAGCAATTTGACATGCTCTATCAGAATCTCTGGTGTTTCACTCTTTTTATGCAGAAAGTATACCCATGTGAATCTTGTATACTCATTAACAATTACCAGAGTATACCTTTTCTTGTTAATAGACATTACATTCACAGGACCAAAAAGATCCAGATGTAGCAGGTGATAAGCCGTGTCTATTGAGTATTCTGATTTACTTTTGAAGCTGATTCTCTTTTGCTTTGACTTTTGACAGTAGTCACAGAGTCCATCAGGGGAATACATCGCTTTTGGGAGACCTCTCACTAAGTCCTTTCTTACTAACTCATTGATGTTATTGAAATTCAAATGAGATAGCTTCTTATGCCAGTTCCAACTCTCATCTACTGATGCCTTCGATAGAAGACACGTCATTTTCCCATCAGTAGCAGAATGTAAGTTGGCTTCATATATGTTACCACGTCTATAACCCGTAAGAATCACTTTTCCATCCTTCTTACTTGTTATTTCACAGTGAGATTCATAAAAATTGACATGATAACCTCTGTCTGTAATTTGACTGATGCTCAAGAGATTGTGCTTCAGTCCTTCTACCAGAGCTACGTTCTGAATGATGACATTTCCAATTATAATGTTTCCATATCCCAAAGTATATCCTATATTGCCATCTCCATAGGATACCTTTGGTCCAGAATTCCTCTCAAAGTCTGACAGCAGGGCCTTGTTTCCAGTCATGTTTCCTGAACATCCACTATCCAGAACTAGAACATTTTTCCTGTTGCCCTGCAATCATTTATTCAATCAGTTAGAATTTTTAAGAGCCCACACTTGTTGGGTCATGTTTTTCAATTTCTTGTTAAGATTTGCAGCGGAATTTTTCTTTAAATCATTTTCAACTGAATTAACTCCACTTGAACTTGATTTAACAGAGTCTTTCTTAACATACACATTTCTAGTTAACAAAACCAATCTATCACTAGAATTTACACCTTTATTGAATTTAGGCAAAGGAACATAATTATCATGGTAAAAATTGTGATAACTAGTACATGTATAAACTGAATTCCATTTGCTACCACAGTGAGAACAAGGATTCTGTGGTTTATAATTAACATTTCTACTCCTAACATCAGAAATAGAAATTTCAACTCTCCTCTTTTTATTCTTCCTGCAATCAATGGCAAGATGATTAGTATTACCACAGGTACGACATGTCTTTCTTGGAGAATTAGGAATATATTTATAATTGTTAGACTTGTCTATACCTAGTTTTCCATTCTTGTGCCTTTTGGGAATCTTCTCATTTTTCTTACATGTCACTGCATTAATCTTTTTCTTTAACTTACCAGAGGAGAGATGTCATATGTTCTTTTCTTTTGTGATTCTTTTCTTGACAGTCTCAGTGCAAATTTTAGCATCAGTCTTAACAGAAGTTTTAGTGCTGATTTTAGAACAAAGTGTATCAGTAGATTCAGTTTCTATAATTGAATTAATTTCTGTATCAGAAACAGTTTCTATTTCTTCCTCAGAGATTAATTCAATATTAGAACTTGATCCTTTCTCAAAGGTAGAATTGACTTTCATGTCACTCGCAGGAACAAACTTTATAAGAGTGGATAAGTTGATATTTTCATCTTCTTTTGCCTTATTCTTCTTGTATCCAAGACACTCTTTCCAGTTTCTATCATTTATAAGTAAATGAGTTTGTTTACCAGAATGAGTCCACACTCTTATTTGTTCTCGTTCTTTCTTTAACTCTACTTCTAGAGATTCTATTTTTAACATCTGTTCTATCTCTATCCCTTTAAGTTTGTCACACAAATTTTGAGTATTTTTTAGAATAACTAACTCAGCCTCTAAATACTCATTCCTTTTCTTTATACCAGATGCTTCTTTAAAAATCCTGATGTTCTCCTTAGACTGATTATTATAACTAATGTGCAAGTTTCTAAGAAAGGATTTTAATTCACACATGTTATCAGTATCAAAAGCATAAGCAGTTTTAGGTACCTTTTCAGATGCCTCTTCAATTTCAGTCATCAGTGCATAGTTTGTTTCTTCTTCTTCTTCTTCTTCTTCAGAGTCAGAAGAATCCATCCATCCTTTGCTTGATGTGACAAGCGCCTTTCCAGTAGATTTCCCAACTTTGGGTTTCTTGCATTCAGTTGCATAGTGACCCATCTTGTCACAATTGAAACATTTAATATTTGAGAGAAGATCAATTTTCTTCTGTTTGCTTTTCTTGTCAGAATATTGATCTCCTTTTGACTTTCTTCCATCTTTCCTGAATTTGCCATGCCTCATCTTTCTGTAACCTTTAACCATCATAGCCATCACCTGCACCAGTTCTTTGTCAGAATCATCATCTGATTCCTCATCAGTACTTTCATCAGTATCAGCATCAGTGTCTGACTTCATTACGACCTGAGCTTTAGCCTTCATTTTTCCTTGGTGCACACGCCTTTCTTTTGATTCCACTTTCAAAGCCACGGATTTAGGCTTTGATCTTATACCTTCCTTTTGCTTGAACTCCAGATCATATGTCTTCAGCATTCCATAGATCTCATCAAGTGTCATCATGTTCATCCTATAAGTGTGCCTTATAAGATTCTGTTGAGTTATCCATTCCATGGGTAAGGATCTTAGGAACTTGACGTTTGAGTCCTCAACGTCATACACCTTTCCCACCAATGACAATTCATTTAGAAAAGTAAGAAATCTATCATAGATTTCTGTTATGTCCTCATTGTGCTTTGCCTCTAATTGCTCATATTCTTGAATGAGAATACCCCTCCTGTTTTTCTTGATTTCTTCAGTTCCTTGGCATTGAACTTCCAAGGCATCCCATATCTCTTTAGCAGTCTTACAAGCAATAACTCTGTTAGATAAGACAGTATCTAAACTATTGTGTAAGATGTTTCTAACCTTTGCATCTTTAATCATTTCAGCTTTATCTTCAGGCGTCCATTGACTCTTTTCTTTTATTACCAGCCCTGCATGAGTTGTCTCAGTTGATGCGACTGGTTCTGATGGAATGAATGGTCCATTGTTTATCCTGTCTATGTAGTTAGGATCTGAAGCTTCAAGATACATAAGCATTCTTACCTTCCATGTCGAAAATTCTGATTTCTTCAACATCGGAATCTTCATGGTTTCATATCTGTTTCCCGACATTTCGATCATTTCTGATTTGATAGATTATCAGTTTGCTATGATACCAATTGTTACCCAGTAAATATCGATTATAGAAGGGGGTTGAGTATAATCGTGTAAAATAATCGATTTAAAACAGATATTAAAACAATCAATACCAGCTTTTATTAATCTTTATAAAAACTGGTACAAACTCTCTCAAGAAACTGTGTGTTCTTAAGAGCTGCTAGGTTTACAAAAGTACTCGTGTAAAGCTATTACTCTCGTAAAACCTATCATGTGTTTATATACATACACAGCTTCTCATTCTGTTACAAAAGATAATCTTTATTAAATTAAATTGATCTTCCTGTCGCTTATCTTCTATAACAGCTTTGGTGAAGTGTATCTTCTGCAAATCAATCCTTTCCTGAAATTGTGGAATAGTATCAATCAATATCCCTGACTTGTACCGCCACTGATGATGACATCATCAGACGTCAGCTCCTGATGCTCCAAGTACTGATGTTATCCAATCCTGACGCACTCATTAAACCATCACTTCCCAACATATCATTTTTATGTTTCTTAGAAAAAAGAGTTTTGTCTATGATACCTCTAACAAAACCATTTTCTATAAGAAAACCAGAAAGAGTGTCATACCATTTTCTTGGGGCTTGTTTGAGACCATAGATAGCCTTGAAGAGAAATTACACAAAGTCCAACAACTCCTGATTTTCAAAGCCAGGGGCTGTTCTATATACACTTCCTCATCCAGCTCACCATTCAGAAATGCACTCTTAACATCCATTTGATAAACTTTAAAATTGGAGTAAGCCGCAAATGCTAAGAACATCCTGATGGCCTCAAGCCTAGCTACTGGTGCATAGGTTTCATCATAATCAATGCCTTTAGCTTGTGAATACCCTTGAGCAACCAGTCTTGCTTTATTTCTTGTCACTATGCCATCTTCATTTAACTTGTTTCTGAATACCCATCTTGTACCAACTACTTTCCTGTTCTTTGGTCTAGGTATCAGATTCCAGACTTGTTGTTGTTCAAATTGATTGAGTTCATCTTGCATAGCAATCACCCAATCAGTATCACTCGGTGCTTCCTCAGTCTTCTTTGTTTCCATTTCAGAAAAAAAAACCCTGAATAATGACATTCATTTTGAGTAGCACTTTTAGTTCTGAATCCAACACATGGATCACCAATAATCAGCTCAAAATGATGAGCTCTATTCCAAACAGTTTGTCTTGGAAGATTTGATCTTGATGATTCGTCTTAAAATTCATTATGGTGTTGTGAATGACTAGTTGACCCTTTATTTCCTCCCCCTGAGTTGTTGCTAGAATGTCTTGATGATTCTTCTCATGTGTTAGTGGTATCTCCATTGTTACCAGTGTTTCCACCATCACCACCATGATCATTATCATCATTGTTATTGTTATCACCAGCATCAATCTCAGGTGGAGTTTCATCATCTGATTCTGAATCTGGCAAGTTATCAAACTTTAGTTTCTCAGATGAATCTTCTGTTTGGATACTTGGGAGTTTAGTGTCATCAAAAGTAACATTGACACTTGCTTTCACTTGGTGACTGTCAATTAAGTACACCCTGTAAGATCTTCTGGAGTAACCAACAAAAATAGCTTCACATGCTTTGGCCTCGAACTTGCCACGTCGAACATCTTGTTAGTACTTGTGCCCTAGAGACAATACTATAATGTTCTTAGGGAAGACATTTTGATTATTAATAAATATGTTCTATGGATTTTCTTTCAATTATTTATTATGTCTTTATTAACTGCGATATAAATGTTAGAATAATAAATGTCCTTGGAATATAAGCATGAATTATATATCTCTAAGTATGTGACTTAGAAATGAGATTATATGAATAATGTTTATAATCCTAAAAGATCCCTAGTCGAGTATTATTATTTGAGGACAATAATAATGCATTAAGACTAGTATGTTTGTTGACTGATGACCACATCTCATTGGTCATAGGTATGGTGATACTAAAGTCAAAGACATAAGTGCATGTTAGCTGAACATGGCATTGGATAGACCCACCGTGTGAATTCTTCATGGTAAATGTTATCAAGTGTCATAAGCAATTCTCACAGTGATAATGGTGTAATGATCATTAGACTTGAAATCATTATATTTCTATATGTGAATTAATACACTTTGATTCTACTCAAAGTTACCTTTGACCGGGTAATGATAAAAGTGGACATTGAGTATATTATGAATCATATGAGAAATATGAATGATAAATATAGGATTTAACCCTCCTATTTTAGGAGTGATATTATTGGCCTCTTGATTGAGTGAGACTATGAAATGCATGGTCATGCTCAAATTGTGATTTGTTTAATAGTCTACTCATCGATCAAGTAAACCGGAATTAAATGTTGAAGAGGATGACATAAACCATGTCTCGAGTTTAATCTATAATATAAGGTTAATAGGATTATATTACATGGAACATTATTCATTAAAGGTTTAATTGGATCACCAATTATTATTATTACTTGGGTAATAATGATGTATTACTAGATGCCGCTAATTGTTTATAATTTTATTATGAGATATTAAAATTATTGCCAACGTAATAATAACCTAAAGGGTCACACACAAAGAACGTTTTAAACAGAGCTTTAATTAAATTTCGAATTTAATTGAATTATTATTATATTGAATTATTGGATTAATTAAGTAGGACTTGATTAATTATATAATAATTCGAATATGATAAAAATACTACTAATAATCAGATTGGGTTTTGGAAGCCCAATCAGATTAGGTATAGGCCCAGAATTCTCTCCATATGAATACATTAAGATGTATTGTTTTAGGGTAATATACAGAATTCGTTTTTTGTAAAAAAAACCTAGCAGCTCTCATCTAAGAGAGGCTAGAGAGAGAGAGAGAGAGAGAGAGAGAGAGAGAGAGAGAGAGAGAGAGAGAGAGAGAGAGAGTTCCGAGGGCAGTTCTTGGCGAGTACCAACTCCGGTGATCGTTGGACGATTGGGCGTTCGTGTGGACTGATTAGAGACGTATATCGCAAGGCGGGATACGTGGTGATCATAGCTAAGGACCTCCATCTGTCAACCAATTTTAAATCTTCTTAAAAGTTAAACAATTTTGTTCATGAATTAAATATCATGTTTCGCATGGATCCTGCGGAGGGTTTCGTTATTTTTCTGTTTTTACGCGTTTTTCCGTTGCGTTTTCATGCCCGAAACCCTTCACATCTCCATCTTTAAGCACAAAGCATTTGTCACCAAATACATGAAAATATTTGAGGGTTGGTTTCTTGTCATTCATTATCTCATAAGGAGTTTTCATCAAGTCCTTGTTGATTAAAGTTCGATTCTGAGTATAACAAACAGTATTTACAGCTTCAGCCCAGAAGTACATTGGAAGTCTTGATTCACTTAACATTGTTCTTGCGGCTTCAATCAATGTATGATTCTTCCTTTCTACCACTTCATTCTGTTGAGGAGTTCTAGGGCTGAATATTGTCTTGTTATCCCTTCATCAGCACAAAAGTCATTTAAGACTGTATTCTTGAATTCAGTTCCATTTTCTGACCTTATTACTCTGACTGGAAACTTAGAATCCAGCTCTATCAACTTTACATGATCAATCACCATCTGTGGAGTTTCATCCTTGGAATGTAGGAATAAAACCCATGTATACTTGGAATAGTCATCAACAATCACAAGAGCATATTGTTTCCTTAACATAGACATCACATTAACTGGACCAAACAAATCCATGTGCAGTAGCTGATGTGGTTCAGTTATTGAAGATGTGTTAGTGCCCTTGTGAGATGCTTTCTTTGACTTTCCTTTCTGACATTCACACAACCCTTCCTGTGTAAATTCCATTTGATGCAGACCTCTCACCAATTCCCTCTTGACTAGGGAGTTCATTGTTTTGAAGTTGAGGTGAGACATCTTTTTGTGCCATAGCCAACTTTCATCTGATGAAGCTTTAGCATAAAAACAATTAATTTCATCTTTGCATCCAGAATACAAATCAGCTATGAATAAGTTCACTTTCCAAACTCCTTGAAGAGCAGACTTTCAATTCTTCTTGTGAAGGATTTGGCACTTCTCTTTTTCAAATGAAACATCATATCCTCTGTCACAGAATTGACTGATACTGAGAAGATTGTGCTTAAGACCTTCCACAATAGATACATCTTCAATTATAACATTTCCAGCTTCCAAACAACCATATCCTTCAGTTAAACCTTTGTTGTTATCTCCAAAAGTAACCACTGGGCCAGCTTTCTCAACCACATTTGATAGCAGGGCTCTATCTCCGATCATATGCCTTGAACATCCACTGTCCAGAATCCACACAACACGGTTTACCTGTTCCACACCCTGCAATATCAAATTGATTAGTCCTTCCTCGGAACCCAAACTTGATTGGGTCTGGCATACTTAAAGAACTGGCCTTTGTCAGGCAAAACAACATTTTTAATCTTAACTACTTCAACCTCTTTAACAAAAGAGCATTTCCATTTATAACCAGCCTTAACACATTTCTGAGTAGGCTTAGGTATAAATGGGTCCACTCTAGTTTTGGGAGGACTAGCAGTTTTAGATCTAACATGTTTCTTATAATTAACATGTTACCGAGGAGCAGTCTTATCATCAGATACATGCTTACTATTAAAATAAGCATACAAAACATTAAAAGCACAAGACATGCAATTCACCACACCGCATGCTTTATAAGACAGATCAACCGTAGGCATGTTAGATTTGTTGTTGTTTTGTTCCACTTTGTGAGTGTCTAATTTGGTCTCTGTTGTTGGAACAACTTTAACAGAACCCTCAGACACACATTTATTGGAATGAGCAATTTCATTAGCAAGGTCCTCAGTACGCAATTCCTCTTGAATAATGATGGAAGATTCATTCAAAGGTTCTGCTATAGATTCTTTAAATAGAGGGTCTTTAACACCCTTAAGCACATGTAGTATACCCCTATCTATAGCACTGACTCTGTTAGGGGTATTAATGTCTAATATTCCAACAACCTCGTTATAGCCAAAACCTATACCAACAGATTTGCCTATAGCTTTCTTGTTAAAAAACTCTTTAGCCGTTTTGAAAGAATTATAGTAGGCTCTTACCTTTGTTTCAAGTTCAGTGTTATTATCTTTAAGAATAGTTTCTAGTTGTTTATAGCAATTAACCCTATTCTCAAGAAAAGCTACTTTATCTTTCAGTTCACCCTGATTAACATGCACTAGTCTTAATTCTTTAACCTTTTTTTCTAAAGCATTGTTATGAAGAATTATTCGATCATTTTCACTACGTGCACATGATAAAGTACTGCTAAGATGATAAACCATTTCTGCATCAGTAAAAGTTACCTCAGACTTAGGAGATG
This sequence comes from Heracleum sosnowskyi, assembly GCA_030848705.1. Taxonomy (NCBI): domain Eukaryota; kingdom Viridiplantae; phylum Streptophyta; class Magnoliopsida; order Apiales; family Apiaceae; genus Heracleum; species Heracleum sosnowskyi. The sequence continues at coordinate 138,757,091 of CM061235.1, read as the reverse complement.
AAGAATTGCCTTCATTAGCCATAAGTGCAAGATTACCAACTTCTCCATTTTTCTCATCAGTGTCGGTATCATCCCAGCTCTTTCCTTCTGTAAGATAAGCCTTCCCAATCATGTTCTTCTTGCTTGAGTCATATGAGTTCTTCTTTGCTTGTCTAGGTTTTTTACATTCTATAGCAAAGTGTCCCAACTCATTACAGTTAAAGCATCTGATAGTGCTTCTGTCCACAGTTCCAGTTTTATAGCCACCCCTTGTGCTATTTGAGGAAGAATAAGTACCTCTCTGGAACCTTGGTTTAAATTTGAGATTTGGATTCCAGTTGCTCAAGTTCTTCCATGGAATAGAAGTCACCATCAGATTGACTAGTGGATGTAAAGCCATATTCAGCTACAGTTACATCCTTGTCTAAACTGGAGGGTTGAGCAACCTTCACCTTCGGTTTCTGAGGAACTTCTGATACAAGTGCAGTAGACGTACTGACCACTTTTCCCATTCCATAGATTTCCTTTTGTTGAATCTGTTCCAATTCATAGGTTTTCAGTACTCCATAGAGTCTTTCAAGTGAAATCTCACTTAAGTCACTTGCTTCTCGTATGGCTGAAATCCTGTGTTCCAAATGAATTGGAAGTGTTAAAAGGAATTTCTTGGTGATCTCCCTGATGGTATAATGCTTTCCATGAAGATTCAGATCATTGATCAATTTATTATATCTCTCAAAAACTTCAGATATTCCTTCCCCCTGGATTGGATCTGAAGTGTTCATAAGAAGAGGTAAGAATTTCCAGCTAGTTTTCTGTTACTTCTTCAGTCCCTTGATTATTTCTATTGTATTCCATATATGCTTGGCATCTTTGCAATTTAACACATGATTATGCATAACTGGATCCAAACAATCAACTAGGATTAACTGCAAGCTAGCATCCAAGGAAGCATCTTCCTTTTCATCAGCTGTATAATCTTTAGGATCTTTAGGATACATCCTTGCAGCTTGAACGACAACATTATTCTCAATGTGTTCCTTTTCAACAACCATAGGAATAGTTGGTCCTTTCTTCAATACACCTAAATACTTTGGATTTTCCACTTGAAGAAATAGAAACATCTTCTTCTTCCACATAGGATAATGCTCCTTGCTGAACATAGGAATCTTTATTGTTCCAATTTTTTGTGTAGTCATCTTGAGATTTTTTAGAAGAATAAAAATATGAACGTTCTTGAAAAAATCACAAAAAGGATCTTTGATTTGTATGTCAATCAACGGGCTTTGATGCCAATTGTTAGGCCCCGATAAGTTTGTAGAAGGGAGGGGGGGTTGAATACAAACTATACCATATTGTCGAATTTGTTCTTCTTATGATAATACAATTCAAGAACAAATAATTGCGGAATTAAATGAAACAAAATTCAAGTTAAATATAACTTATATTAAACTTGAAATGTGTTAAAAATATTGTACTAATTACAATGATTAAATCTCAAACTAATTAAAACAAATTTAGAATAAATTTGACATGAACTTATCTAATTTTGTAATAAAAAGATAGAACGATAAATGATAGTTCAAGATAAATTCTAGGGATAAAGATCCGCTAGATAGTCAAAGCAGTGCGAGTAATTAATTCTAGTGGCTTGAATATAACAATCAATAATAGAAATGAATTCTCTGATCAAAGTTTTCCGGCAGTTGAAGAAGTAAAGGCAGTGCTTTGTTTGAAGATATGATGTTCTGTATTAAAGTGATACTTTCTTGATCTTCTTTTCTTTTTATATCACTTCATATTTAGCACATGTTTGGCCGCATTTCCTTTGATAAAAAACTCGGTATGACTCTTTGTAATAGTCTTGTATGACTCTCAATTATGCCTTGTATGACTCCTTGTTTATACTTGTTTGACTCCTTGTATAGACAGTCATACTATCAGTATGACTTTTGGTATGACAGTTTGTTCAATCTAGTATGATTGTCGGTATGACAGTTCATACTAGATTTAATTAGGTCATACTAGTATTAAAAGAGTCATACTAGTATATAAATTCTAATTTAATTAATCTATTAATTAATTTAATTAGTAAATTAATTCTGGAAGAATTAATTAACTAAATAAATTCTGGAAGAATTAATTAACTAAATAAATTAGTTAAATGAAATGATTATTTAAAATAGAATTAAATACTATCCTTGATTAAATTATCTCTAATTTAATTAACTCATTAATTAATTTAAGGAATAATTTAATTCATTTTGAATTAAATTATTGATTAAATTAACTATAGACTTGGTTAATTAAAAGAGAATTAATTTAATCTTTTGAAAGCTCCCTTGACTTGGACAACCGAATTTGATGAAGAACTTTCACTGAATGATGTTGACACTTGATGTATTGTCCAGTTCATAAGTGACTAACTGCAATGTGTCTTCTTCATATTTTGACTTTAAGCTATGGTCTATTTGTTGCTTTTGACTTTGATCAACCACTGCAATCTGTATACTTGTTGTCACACTTCTGAAATCTCTGTCAATTTAATAAATCCACTTTCTTGAATACTTCACTAAGGCTTGATCAAATAATTGAACTTCTTTCAATGTAGAATTACTTCAAGTCTATAGGATGACTTTAATATTCATTCTTTTGACTGATATGATCTTCTGAGATTTTTGTGACAATTGAATTATTATTACTTATTACAAACTTGTTTAAGTTGAGTTGTATACTCAATGTTTACAAATAGGCCTATACATATACATTTCAAAACTGATTAACAATAGTCTAGTTTGTGTATGTGCTTTGCTGCTAAGTATGCACATATGTGATTAAATAGTTTAATGTTTTTAATTAAAATATATTTGTAAAGGGATAAGCTCGTTTCATATATTTAAATAAGGTCATAAAGAAGTAGTAATATTTTATTTTAGGCCCAAAAAAAAAATTATAAGTAAGGGTAATTAAGTAAAAATATGAAATAATTAAGTCATAGTAATTAAGTAAAAACACGAAGTACAAAAAAAACAGTATCGATCAGCGATCAGCCGACCAAACTTTTAATGTTTCGTCTTCAATAATATAGTAGAGATTAGATTTCCTTTATTATAATTTATTATTATTTATAATGGAATATATTAAAATTATATATACTATATTATTAAAGACAAAATATTAAATTTTGGTCGATATGGTACCTGTTTTTTGCTACCGACTGATTTTACTTAATTTTGCATAAGTAATTATTTTTTACTTTATTCCTTTTTGGACCAAAAATAAAAAATAACCACATTTTTATGAGTTTTTACAAATCTATTATAATTATTTTACAAATGTATTTTCTGAATACTTTTCGTGTACTCATTGTTCGATCACTTCGTCGAGTCGAATCGAATTCTGTTTTTTTAGAACACTACTTAAAACACATTCATTTATTTAATTTAAAAAACATCTATAGGCTTATAAACCTTTAAATACATGATTAATTATATTTATAACAAAATCAATATCCAAAAGATAAAAAAATGTATAAAAAATTAAATTATAAAATAACCCGTAGATGGCACGTATATAAGCTAGTATCTATACTATTTTTTAATAGCCGAAACATTAAAATTTTGATTTTCTTGATTTCGATCTAATTAATAATAATGAAATAATCGAAAATAGTAATAACTAGCCAATATCCTTTTCTAATTAAAATAAGTTACCTTTTAATTAAAAACATACTAGCTTATAACTCATGCAAGACACGGGCCATCAAAGACAATTAAAAATCAATATGATAAATTTTTAAAGGAGGAATTTAAATATTAATTAGAATATAGAAAAAATAAATAAAAAATACAAATGGGGTGAGAAAGATAAATGAAGCATTATTAATATTATTTTATTATTGATTAAAATAATATTAATAATAAGGACAAATATAAAAGCTAACATGTTTTAATTCAAAAAAGTAATTACTCGTGATATTTTCAGAACTGTTTTAATTATATTAATTGTATTTGTTAAAAAAATACGTTGACATGTTAAAATAGGTAAGTTATTTTAAATAATTAAAAGCATTAAAATAAGTTTTAAAATAAATAAGTAAGGTAATTATTGTCGGTGATATTTTTGGAAAAAGAGTAGATTTTGTTACAAAAAAGTGTTTTAATGATAAAATGCAATCAACTAGTTACTATTTTTATATGGTTTTATTATTTATTATAAAAGTTAATATGTTTTAATTTCAAGATAATTTCTCGTGATATTTTTGGAAAAAGAGTAGATTTTGTTAAAAAAAACAGTGTTTTAATGATAAAAGGTAATAAGCTAGTAGTATTTTTATATTATTTTATTATTTATTATTTATTATTATGGTAATATGTTTTTAAATTAAAGGTAATTGCCCATGATATTTTTGAAAAAAGGAGTAGAATTTGTTTAAAAAGTGTTTTAAAAATAAAAGGCAATCAACTATTTACTATTTTTATATTATTTTATTAGTTATTATAAAATGTAATATGTTTTAATTTAAAGGTAATTACCCGTGATATTTTTGAAAATTTAGTATTTTTATATTATTTTATTATTTATTAAATAGAATAAATGACCGAAAACCAAAACTTTCAATGTTTTGGTTTTAATAATATAGTATAGATTACCTTTATCAACACACCTAAAACATCGATTATACAATATCTTACTCTTGTCTTTTTTTAAATAAAACACGTTATTTTTAATTAAAATATATTATTTTTTATAAACATGCCTAAAAATATTACCTTTTTACAATTTTTTCTAAATAAAATCTCTTCTTTTTCAAAAATATCATGGGATGTTCTATTTAATCAAATAAAATAATAATATTCCAATTACTTGTAACTAAGTGATTACCCTTTTCAACTAAAACATGATATCTTTTCTATATTTTCTAAATAAAATATCTCTTTTTTGAAAATATCACGGACAACTAATTATATATAATTATTGTAATTAAATAATAACATTAACAAAATTTAAGCCTACAGAATTCATATCTAAAAAAATTATAATTAAATTATAGCATTTAAAACTTTTAAGCTAACAAAATTTATATCTTAAAATTTTCAATGACAAATTTAAAAAAATTATATAATATTAAAAATAATTTGTACATCACACGAATTCTAAACTAGTATTAACTAGCGTAAAAGCCTGAGGCACAGGCACTAAAATAATTTCTCTTCCGAAATCGTTTATATATTAAGATAATTTTGTAATTAGAAATTCGAAAAAGGATAAGATTTTGATTTTATCTCATATTTTATAATAGTTTTTTTAATATGTCATGTCAATTACATCAATATATAATTTTATAACTTGATTAGATTTCATAAAATTTGAATAAATATACATACAATAATAATCACATGTTTATTGCTAAAAAATTAATATGATTTTTAATGACGTGACATGAACTTTATCAAATTAATAATGTGAGTATAAAATAAATTAATTTTTTTATCAAAATTGTCGGTATATAATATAAACGATGTGATTTTAACATTGTCAGAGTATATTTGTAAAAAATCGATATATACATAAGACTGAGATATATTACAATTTTTTTAATATTATGTAAATTCATCTGTATGACTCATTTTTTCATTTATTTTTGTAAATATTCATACACTTCTAAACTCATATAATTAGTTTTAGTCTAATGTTTATTACACAATATTGAAGTTCTATTTTAAAATTTTGATAAACTGGAATATCTTTTATCTTATAATTTCGAATTACCTCTTTACTCAATTTTAAATTTTCATAAATATTATGATCATGTAAATTATGATTAGATGACCTTAATGACATGTGCATCTTCAAGATATCTAAGATCAATTTTTTTTTGATTTCATCATAGATTGATTTAAGCATATGTTATAACTCAGTCAAAACATATTGTATTGATCAATTTACTATATTATATAAAAATTCATATTACCCTACTTTATTCGAGTTATAGTCTAATCGGTCATTATTAATAACTATTGCATTTTTGTAATATCTATAATTCAAAAAATCATATATTTTTTTCATTTTATATTGAATATTAATTACGTCAATTTCTATATATAACATAAATCCTATTTTTAGATTTGTCATATTTTTAACATAAATTCAATTTTATTTTATTTTTTGTATTTTATGTCTTTAGACCAATCATACCTCTAAATCGCTTAAAGTCTAAATAGTTGGTCAACCAAATATCTCTAATATGGCTCATATATTTAAAATATTATATACCTAAAAATTATGTGATGCAATCATTTATTATATATGATTTAATAAATTCATATCTTTTTCGGACTCGATTACATTTATCTATAATTTTATCTTTTTTTTTTAAAATTTTATTTTTTTATATCAATCATTTAAAATGGAAAAAGAGAATTGTAGAGTATGCTCAATCCATTAAAATATTTTTTATAATTATATACTATGCAATATTTTATAAATATTAGAAACCAACATTTTATTTACTTAAAAATTTCAAAAAAAAAGGGAGAAAAGGAGAAAATGTGGTTTATCTAATAAAGTTTTAAAGAAAAACTCAAAATAAAATTTAATATGTTTCTTATGTATGAGCTTGATTAGAAAAGGTTAGTGATTCTATTCCCAACACTAATATAATTTCATCTACTCTTTGCATAAATATAAAAAGAGTGGCAAGAGCACACAATAGCTTCTGGCTCTAGCTCTTCTGCCTCTGATGTATGCATTTAGGTACTTGTCCTGGTTAGTAAGGCATCTCTCTGTAAACATAGTGAGTAGGATTCAAGAGAGAGATTAGCTAGACAAATGTATGAGATTGTATGAATGTAAAGTTTGTTTAAATCAATTAATGAAAAAAAAATCCATTGTTTGGCTTTACATTTTACCGCAATTATTTTAATGAATGCTTAAACAAGAACCAATCATCAGAACTAAAATCATCAGTATCTCACATGAATTGCAAAGTAAAAGAAATGATATCACTTTAAACAATAAAACAACCTACTCATCAGTACCAATTATCATTTGTGACCATCAGTACTTAGCATCATTCCTTCCCATCAGTACTGGTATCAGTTTCAACCATCAGTAGCAATAATCAGTATCAAGTATCAGGTGTTACTCGCTTGTAATCATTACAAGTTCATTCACAAGTTTAGTAAAGACTGCCTCTGTCAGAGGCTTAGTGAATATATCAGCCAGTTGTTGATCTGTGGGAACAAAATGAAGTTCAATCGTTCCTTCCATCACATGTTCACGAATAAAGTGATACCTGATACTGATATGCTTGGTCAGCGAGTGTTGGAATGGATTTCCTGTCATTGCAATAGCACTTTGATTATCACAATAAATAGGAATTTTAGAAAAGTGCAAACCGTAATCCAGCAGTTGATTCTGCATCCATAATATCTGAGCACAGCAGCTTCCTACAGCTATGTACTCAGCTTCTGCAGTCGAAGTAGAAATTGACTTCTACTTCTTACTGAACCATGAAACCAGTCGACCACCTAAAAATTGACAGCTACCAGAAGTGCTTTTCCTGTCAATCTTACAACCAGCAAAATCAGCATCAGAGTATCCTATCAGTGTGAAGTCTGATGCTCTGGGATACCATAAACCAAGATTTGGTGTCCCTTTAAGATATCGAAATATCCTCTTTACAGCTATCAGATGCGGTTCTCGTGGTTGGGACTGAAATCTTGCACAGAGACAAGTTGTGAACATAATATCTGGCCTACTGGCAGTAAGATAGAGGAGAGAACCAATCATTCCTCTAAAGCTTGTGATATCCACTTCAATTCCTTCCTTAGAGTCAAGTTTGGTGGCAGTAGCCATGGGAGTACTGGCAGGAGCACTGTCTTGCATGTTGAATTTCTTAAGCAAGTTTCTGGTGTACTTGGACTGATTGATAAAAATCCCTTCATCAGTTTGTTTTACTTGCAACCCCAGAAAATAGCTCATTTCTCCCATCATGCTCATCTGATATCTTGACTGCATCAACTTAGCAAACTTCTGACACATTGTAGCATTAGTAGATCCAAAGATTATGTCATCTACATATATCTGGACTAAGAGCAAGTCTTTGCCTTTTTGGATATAAAACAGAGTTCTATCAATGGTGCCTCGTGTGAATCCACTATCAAGAAGAAACTGAGTAAGCGTTTCATACCAGGCCCGTGGTGCTTGCTTGAGTCCATACAGAGCTTTATCCAGTCTATACACATGATCTGGATATTTGGGATCAACAAACCTTGGAGGTTGCTCAACATAAACTTCTTCCTTCAGTTCTCCATTTAAGAAGGCACTCTTAACATCCATCTGAAAGACCTTGAATTTCATATGTGCAACATATGCTAGGAATATTCTGATGGCCTCCAATCTAGCGACTGGAGCAAATGTTTCGTCGTAATCTATGCCTTCTTGCTGAGAATACCCTTTTACTACAAGTCTGGCCTTGTTCCTTGTGATTACTCCATCAGAATCAGTTTTGTTTCTGAACACCCATTTAGTTCCCACAATAGATCTATTTTTGGGTCTTGGAACCAGTTTCCAGACTTCATTTCTTTCAAACTCGTTGAGTTCCTCTTGCATTGTTGTTACCCAATCAGCATCTTTCAAAACATCTTCAATTTTCTTTGGTTCTTCCTGTGAAAGAAAGTTATGAAACAGACACTCATTCTGAGTAGCATTTCTTGTTTGAACACCAGCATCAGGATCTCCAATAATGAGATTAGGAGGATGCGCTTGTGTCCATCTTCTTGTTGAAGGTAACTGAGTTCTTGAACTTGATGCTCCCCTGCATCAATGTCTTCCTCAAAAGAACTTTCTTGAGTTGTTTGAGAAGCTCCCCCTGCATCAGTGTCCTGATAAGATTCGCTGGAATTGGAGTTTCTCTGATGGATATCTCCTGATGTACTATCAGTACTTGCATTAGTGCTGTTATCAGTACTTCCATCAGTATCTGTAGAAGAGTTGTTCTCAAGAGATTCATTTATAGTATTATCAGTAGTATTTATGATATCATTAGGCTCCCCCTCAATATCATCACTACTGATTTCAGCTTCTAGTTCATCCCCAAATATCAATTCTTCACGAGTATCTTCATTTATTCCAGTAATTTTCCTGTCATCAAATGATACATTTACTGAGACATTCACAATCTTAGTTCTCAGATTATATACCTTGAAAGCTTTTGTCGAATCAGGATATCCAATAAAAATTCATTCATCTGCTTTTGTCTCAAACTTTCCAAGCTGTTCTGGATGTGTCCGCAAAATGAAGCATTTACACCCAAACACGTGCAAGTGTTTTAAGCTTGGTTTCTTTCCATTTATCATCTGATATGGATTCTTGCCATGTCTTGTGATCAGAGTACAGTTCTGAGTATAGCATGCAGTGTTGACAGCTTCTGCCCAAAAGTAAGTTGGCATCTTTTCTTCTTCCATCATTGTTCTTCCAGCTTCAATTAGAGTTCTGTTTTTCCTCTCAACTACTCCATTCTGTTGAGGAGTACCAGGAGCGGAGAATTGCTGCACAATTCCTTTTGATTTGCAGAATTCTTCCATTGTTGAGTTTTTAAACTCAGTTCCATTATCACTTCAAAGAACTTTGACTTTGTTGCTTGATCCATTCTCCAGCAATTTGACATGCTCTATCAGAATCTCTGGTGTTTCACTCTTTTTATGCAGAAAGTATACCCATGTGAATCTTGTATACTCATTAACAATTACCAGAGTATACCTTTTCTTGTTAATAGACATTACATTCACAGGACCAAAAAGATCCAGATGTAGCAGGTGATAAGCCGTGTCTATTGAGTATTCTGATTTACTTTTGAAGCTGATTCTCTTTTGCTTTGACTTTTGACAGTAGTCACAGAGTCCATCAGGGGAATACATCGCTTTTGGGAGACCTCTCACTAAGTCCTTTCTTACTAACTCATTGATGTTATTGAAATTCAAATGAGATAGCTTCTTATGCCAGTTCCAACTCTCATCTACTGATGCCTTCGATAGAAGACACGTCATTTTCCCATCAGTAGCAGAATGTAAGTTGGCTTCATATATGTTACCACGTCTATAACCCGTAAGAATCACTTTTCCATCCTTCTTACTTGTTATTTCACAGTGAGATTCATAAAAATTGACATGATAACCTCTGTCTGTAATTTGACTGATGCTCAAGAGATTGTGCTTCAGTCCTTCTACCAGAGCTACGTTCTGAATGATGACATTTCCAATTATAATGTTTCCATATCCCAAAGTATATCCTATATTGCCATCTCCATAGGATACCTTTGGTCCAGAATTCCTCTCAAAGTCTGACAGCAGGGCCTTGTTTCCAGTCATGTTTCCTGAACATCCACTATCCAGAACTAGAACATTTTTCCTGTTGCCCTGCAATCATTTATTCAATCAGTTAGAATTTTTAAGAGCCCACACTTGTTGGGTCATGTTTTTCAATTTCTTGTTAAGATTTGCAGCGGAATTTTTCTTTAAATCATTTTCAACTGAATTAACTCCACTTGAACTTGATTTAACAGAGTCTTTCTTAACATACACATTTCTAGTTAACAAAACCAATCTATCACTAGAATTTGCACCTTTATTGAATTTAGGCAAAGGAACATAATTATCATGGTAAAAATTGTGATAACTAGTACATGTATAAACTGAATTCCATTTGCTACCACAGTGAGAACAAGGATTCTGTGGTTTATAATTAACATTTCTACTCCTAACATCAGAAATAGAAATTTCAACTCTCCTCTTTTTATTCTTCCTGCAATCAATGGCAAGATGATTAGTATTACCACAGGTACGACATGTCTTTCTTGGAGAATTAGGAATATATTTATAATTGTTAGACTTGTCTATACCTAGTTTTCCATTCTTGTGCCTTTTGGGAATCTTCTCATTTTTCTTACATGTCACTGCATTAATCTTTTTCTTTAACTTACCAGAGGAGAGATGTCATATGTTCTTTTCTTTTGTGATTCTTTTCTTGACAGTCTCAGTGCAAATTTTAGCATCAGTCTTAACAGAAGTTTTAGTGCTGATTTTAGAACAAAGTGTATCAGTAGATTCAGTTTCTATAATTGAATTAATTTCTGTATCAGAAACAGTTTCTATTTCTTCCTCAGAGATTAATTCAATATTAGAACTTGATCCTTTCTCAAAGGTAGAATTGACTTTCATGTCACTCGCAGGAACAAACTTTATAAGAGTGGATAAGTTGATATTTTCATCTTCTTTTGCCTTATTCTTCTTGTATCCAAGACACTCTTTCCAGTTTCTATCATTTATAAGTAAATGAGTTTGTTTACCAGAATGAGTCCACACTCTTATTTGTTCTCGTTCTTTCTTTAACTCTACTTCTAGAGATTCTATTTTTAACATCTGTTCTATCTCTATCCCTTTAAGTTTGTCACACAAATTTTGAGTATTTTTTAGAATAACTAACTCAGCCTCTAAATACTCATTCCTTTTCTTTATACCAGATGCTTCTTTAAAAATCCTGATGTTCTCCTTAGACTGATTATTATAACTAATGTGCAAGTTTCTAAGAAAGGATTTTAATTCACACATGTTATCAGTATCAAAAGCATAAGCAGTTTTAGGTACCTTTTCAGATGCCTCTTCAATTTCAGTCATCAGTGCATAGTTTGTTTCTTCTTCTTCTTCTTCTTCTTCAGAGTCAGAAGAATCCATCCATCCTTTGCTTGATGTGACAAGCGCCTTTCCAGTAGATTTCCCAACTTTGGGTTTCTTGCATTCAGTTGCATAGTGACCCATCTTGTCACAATTGAAACATTTAATATTTGAGAGAAGATCAATTTTCTTCTGTTTGCTTTTCTTGTCAGAATATTGATCTCCTTTTGACTTTCTTCCATCTTTCCTGAATTTGCCATGCCTCATCTTTCTGTAACCTTTAACCATCATAGCCATCACCTGCACCAGTTCTTTGTCAGAATCATCATCTGATTCCTCATCAGTACTTTCATCAGTATCAGCATCAGTGTCTGACTTCATTACGACCTGAGCTTTAGCCTTCATTTTTCCTTGGTGCACACGCCTTTCTTTTGATTCCACTTTCAAAGCCACGGATTTAGGCTTTGATCTTATACCTTCCTTTTTCTTGAACTCCAGATCATATGTCTTCAGCATTCCATAGATCTCATCAAGTGTCATCATGTTCATCCTATAAGTGTGCCTTATAAGATTCTGTTGAGTTATCCATTCCATGGGTAAGGATCTTAGGAACTTGACGTTTGAGTCCTCAACGTCATACACCTTTCCCACCAATGACAATTCATTTAGCAAAGTAAGAAATCTATCATAGATTTCTGTTATGTCCTCATTGTGCTTTGCCTCTAATTGCTCATATTCTTGAATGAGAATACCCCTCCTGTTTTTCTTGATTTCTTCAGTTCCTTGGCATTGAACTTCCAAGGCATCCCATATCTCTTTAGCAGTCTTACAAGCAATAACTCTGTTAGATAAGACAGTATCTAAACTATTGTGTAAGATGTTTCTAACCTTTGCATCTTTAATCATTTCAGCTTTATCTTCAGGCGTCCATTGACTCTTTTCTTTTATTACCAGCCCTGCATGAGTTGTCTCAGTTGATGCGACTGGTTCTGATGGAATGAATGGTCCATTGTTTATCCTGTCTATGTAGTCAGGATCTGAAGCTTCAAGATACATAAGCATTCTTACCTTCCATGTCGAAAATTCTGATTTCTTCAACATCGGAATCTTCATGGTTTCATATCTGTTTCCCGACATTTCGATCATTTCTGATTTGATAGATTATCAGTTTGCTATGATACCAATTGTTACCCAGTAAATATCGATTATAGAAGGGGGTTGAGTATAATCGTGTAAAATAATCGATTTAAAACAGATATTAAAACAATCAATACCAGCTTTTATTAATCTTTATAAAAACTGGTACAAACTCTCTCAAGAAACTGTGTGTTCTTAAGAGCTGATAGGTTTACAAAAGTACTCGTGTAAAGCTATTACTCTCGTAAAACCTATCATGTGTTTATATACATACACAGCTTCTCATTCTGTTACAAAAGATAATCTTTATTAAATTAAATTGATCTTCCTGTCGCTTATCTTCTATAACAGCTTTGGTGAAGTGTATCTTCTGCAAATCAATCCTTTCCTGAAATTGTGGAATAGTATCAATCAATATCCCTGACTTGTACCGCCACTGATGATGACATCATCAGACGTCAGCTCCTGATGCTCCAAGTACTGATGTTATCCAATCCTGACGCACTCATTAAACCATCACTTCCCAACATATCATTTTTATGTTTCTTAGAAAAAAGAGTTTTGTCTATGATACCTCTAACAAAACCATTTTCTATAAGAAAACCAGAAAGAGTGTCATACCATTTTCTTGGGGCTTGTTTGAGACCATAGATAGCCTTGAAGAGAAATTACACAAAGTCCAACAACTCCTGATTTTCAAAGCCAGGGGCTGTTCTATATACACTTCCTCATCCAGCTCACCATTCAGAAATGCACTCTTAACATCCATTTGATAAACTTTAAAATTGGAGTAAGCCGCAAATGCTAAGAACATCCTGATGGCCTCAAGCCTAGCTACTGGTGCATAGGTTTCATCATAATCAATGCCTTTAGCTTGTGAATACCCTTGAGCAACCAGTCTTGCTTTATTTCTTGTCACTATGCCATCTTCATCTAACTTGTTTCTGAATACCCATCTTGTACCAACTACTTTCCTGTTCTTTGGTCTAGGTATCAGATTCCAGACTTGTTGTTGTTCAAATTGATTGAGTTCATCTTGCATAGCAATCACCCAATCAGTATCACTCGGTGCTTCCTCAGTCTTCTTTGTTTCCATTTCAGAAAAAAAAACCCTGAATAATGACATTCATTTTGAGTAGCACTTTTAGTTCTGAATCCAACACATGGATCACCAATAATCAGCTCAAAATGATGAGCTCTATTCCAAACAGTTTGTCTTGGAAGATTTGATCTTGATGATTCGTCTTAAAATTCATTATGGTGTTGTGAATGACTAGTTGACCCTTTATTTCCTCCCCCTGAGTTGTTGCTAGAATGTCTTGATGATTCTTCTCATGTGTTAGTGGTATCTCCATTGTTACCAGTGTTTCCCCCATCACCACCATGATCATTATCATCATTGTTATTGTTATCACCAGCATCAATCTCAGGTGGAGTTTCATCATCTGATTCTGAATCTGGCAAGTTATCAAACTTTAGTTTCTCAGATGAATCTTCTGTTTGGATAATTGGGAGTTTAGTGTCATCAAAAGTAACATTGACACTTGCTTTCACTTGGTGACTGTCAATTAAGTACACCCTGTAAGATCTTCTGGAGTAACCAACAAAAATAGCTTCACATGCTTTGGCCTCGAACTTGCCACGTCGAACATCTTGTTAGTACTTGTGCCCTAGAGACAATACTATAATGTTCTTAGGGAAGACATTTTGATTATTAATAAATATGTTCTATGGATTTTCTTTCAATTATTTATTATGTCTTTATTAACTGCGATATAAATGTTAGAATAATAAATGTCCTTGGAATATAAGCATGAATTATATATCTCTAAGTATGTGACTTAGAAATGAGATTATATGAATAATGTTTATAATCCTAAAAGATCCCTAGTCGAGTATTATTATTTGAGGACAATAATAATGCATTAAGACTAGTATGTTTGTTGACTGATGACCACATCTCATTGGTCATAGGTATGGTGATACTAAAGTCAAAGACATAAGTGCATGTTAGCTGAACATGGCATTGGATAGACCCACCGTGTGAATTCTTCATGGTAAATGTTATCAAGTGTCATAAGCAATTCTCACAGTGATAATGGTGTAATGATCATTAGACTTGAAATCATTATATTTCTATATGAGAATTAATACACTTTGATTCTACTCAAAGTTACCTTTGACCGGGTAATGATAAAAGTGGACATTGAGTATATTATGAATCATATGAGAAATATGAATGATAAATATAGGATTTAACCCTCCTATTTTAGGAGTGATATTATTGGCCTCTTGATTGAGTGAGACTATGAAATGCATGATCATGCTCAAATTGTGATTTGTTTAATAGTCTACTCATCGATCAAGTAAACCGGAATTAAATGTTGAAGAGGATGACATAAACCATGTCTCGAGTTTAATCTATAATATAAGGTTAATAGGATTATATTACATGGAACATTATTCATTAAAGGTTTAATTGGATCACCAATTATTATTATTACTTGGGTAATAATGATGTATTACTAGATGCCGCTAATTGTTTATAATTTTATTATGAGATATTAAAATTATTGCCAACGTAATAATAACCTAAAGGGTCACACACAAAGAACGTTTTAAACAGAGCTTTAATTAAATTTCGAATTTAATTGAATTATTATTATATTGAATTATTGGATTAATTAAGTAGGACTTGATTAATTATATAATAATTCGAATATGATAAAAATACTACTAATAATCAGATTGGGTTTTGGAAGCCCAATCAGATTAGGTATAGGCCCAGAATTCTCTCCATATGAATACATTAAGATGTATTGTTTTAGGGTAATATACAGAATTCGTTTTTTGTAAAAAAAACCTAGCAGCTCTCATCTAAGAGAGGCTAGAGAGAGAGAGAAAGAGAGAGAGAGAGAGAGAGAGAGAGAGAGAGAGAGAGAGAGAGAGAGAGAGAGAGAGAGAGAGAGAGAGAGAGAGAGAGAGAGAGAGAGAGAGAGAGAGAGAGAGTTCCGAGGGCAGTTCTTGGCGAGTACCAACTCCGGTGATCGTTGGACGATTGGGCGTTCGTGTGGACTGATTAGAGACGTATATCGCAAGGCGGGATACGTGGTGATCATAGCTAAGGACCTCCATCTGTCAACCAATCGTAAATCTTCTTAAAAGGTAAACAATTTTGTTCATGAATTAAATATCATGTTTCGCATGGATCCTGCGGAGGGTTTCGTTATTTTTCTGTTTTTACGCGTTTTTCCGTTGCGTTTTCATGCCCGAAACCCTTCACATCTCCATCTTTAAGCACAAAGCATTTGTCACCAAATACATGAAAATATTTGAGGGTTGGTTTCTTGTCATTCATTATCTCATAAGGAGTTTTCATTAAGTCCTTGTTGATTAAAGTTCGATTCTGAGTATAACAAACAGTATTTACAGCTTCAGCCCAGAAGTACATTGGAAGTCTTGATTCACTTAACATTGTTCTTGCGGCTTCAATCAATGTATGATTCTTCCTTTCTACCACTTCATTCTGTTGAGGAGTTCTAGGGCTGAATATTGTCTTGTTATCCCTTCATCAGCACAAAAGTCATTTAAGACTGTATTCTTGAATTCAGTTCCATTTTCTGACCTTATTACTCTGACTGGAAACTTAGAATCCAGCTCTATCAACTTTACATGATCAATCACCATCTGTGGAGTTTCATCCTTGGAATGTAGGAATAAAACCCATGTATACTTGGAATAGTCATCAACAATCACAAGAGCATATTGTTTCCTTAACATAGACATCACATTAACTGGACCAAACAAATCCATGTGCAGTAGCTGATGTGGTTCAGTTATTGAAGATGTGTTAGTGCCCTTGTGAGATGCTTTCTTTGACTTTCCTTTCTGACATTCACACAACCCTTCCTGTGTAAATTCCATTTGATGCAGACCTCTCACCAATTCCCTCTTGACTAGGGAGTTCATTGTTTTGAAGTTGAGGTGAGACATCTTTTTGTGCCATAGCCAACTTTCATCTGATGAAGCTTTAGCATAAAAACAATTAATTTCATCTTTGCATCCAGAATACAAATCAGCTATGAATAAGTTCACTTTCCAAACTCCTTGAAGAGCAGACTTTCAATTCTTCTTGTGAAGGATTTGGCACTTCTCTTTTTCAAATGAAACATCATATCCTCTGTCACAGAATTGACTGATACTGAGAAGATTGTGCTTAAGACCTTCCACAATAGATACATCTTCAATTATAACATTTCCAGCTTCCAAACAACCATATCCTTCAGTTAAACCTTTGTTGTTATCTCCAAAAGTAACCACTGGGCCAGCTTTCTCAACCACATTTGATAGCAGGGCTCTATCTCCGATCATATGCCTTGAACATCCACTGTCCAGAATCCACACAACACGGTTTACCTGTTCCACACCCTGCAATATCAAATTGATTAGTCCTTCCTCGGAACCCAAACTTGATTGGGTCTGGCATACTTAAAGAACTGGCCTTTGTCAGGCAAAACAACATTTTTAATCTTAACTACTTCAACCTCTTTAACAAAAGAGTATTTCCATTTATAACCAGCCTTAACACATTTCTGAGTAGGCTTAGGTATAAATGGGTCCACTCTAGTTTTGGGAGGACTAGCAGTTTTAGATCTAACATGTTTCTTATAATTAACATGTTACCGAGGAGCAGTCTTATCATCAGATACATGCTTACTATTAAAATAAGCATACAAAACATTAAAAGCACAAGACATGCAATTCACCACACCGCATGCTTTATAAGACAGATCAACCGTAGGCATGTTAGATTTGTTGTTGTTTTGTTCCACTTTGTGAGTGTCTAATTTGGTCTCTGTTGTTGGAACAACTTTAACAGAACCCTCAGACACACATTTATTGGAATGAGCAATTTCATTAGCAAGGTCCTCAGTACGCAATTCCTCTTGAATAATGATGGAAGATTCATTCAAAGGTTCTGCTATAGATTCTTTAAATAGAGGGTCTTTAACACCCTTAAGCACATGTAGTATACCCCTATCTATAGCACTGACTCTGTTAGGGGTATTAATGTCTAATATTCCAACAACCTCGTTATAGCCAAAACCTATACCAACAGATTTGCCTATAGCTTTCTTGTTAAAAAACTCTTTAGCCGTTTTGAAAGAATTATAGTAGGCTCTTACCTTTGTTTCAAGTTCAGTGTTATTATCTTTAAGAATAGTTTCTAGTTGTTTATAGCAATTAACCCTATTCTCAAGAAAAGCTACTTTATCTTTCAGTTCACCCTGATTAACATGCACTAGTCTTAATTCTTTAACCTCTTTTTCTAAAGCATTGTTATGAAGAATTATTCGATCATTTTCACTACGTGCACATGATAAAGTACTGCTAAGATGATAAACCATTTCTGCATCAGTAAAAGTTACCTCAGACTTAGGAGATGAAGAATTGCCTTCATTAGCCATAAGTGCAAGATTACCAACTTCTCCATTTTTCTCATCAGTGTCGGTATCATCCCAGCTCTTTCCTTATGTAAGATAAGCCTTCCCAATCATGTTCTTCTTGCTTGAGTCATATGAGTTCTTCTTTGCTTGTCTAGGTTTTTTACATTCTATAGCAAAGTGTCCCAACTCATTACAGTTAAAGCATCTGATAGTGCTTTTGTCCACAGTTCCAGTTTTATAGCCACCCCTTGTGCTATTTGAGGAAGAATAAGTACCTCTCTGGAACCTTGGTTTAAATTTGAGATTTGGATTCCAGTTGCTCAAGTTCTTCCATGGAATAGAAGTCACCATCAGATTGACTAGTGGATGTAAAGCCATATTCAGCTACAGTTACATCCTTGTCTAAACTGGAGGGTTGAGCAACCTTCACCTTCGGTTTCTGAGGAACTTCTGATACAAGTGCAGTAGACGTACTGACCACTTTTCCCATTCCATAGATTTCCTTTTGTTGAATCTGTTCCAATTCATAGGTTTTCAGTACTCCATAGAGTCTTTCAAGTGAAATCTCACTTAAGTCACTTGCTTCTCGTATGGCTGAAATCCTGTGTTCCAAATGAATTGGAAGTGTTAAAAGGAATTTCTTGGTGATCTCCCTGATGGTATAATGATTTCCATGAAGATTCAGATCATTGATCAATTTATTATATCTCTCAAAAACTTCAGATATTCTTTCCCCCTGGATTGGATCTGAAGTGTTCATAAGAAGAGGTAAGAATTTCCAGCTAGTTTTCTGTTACTTCTTCAGTCCCTTGATTATTTCTATTGTATTCCATATATGCTTGGCATCTTTGCAATTTAACACATGATTATGCATAACTGGATCCAAACAATCAACTAGGATTAACTGCAAGCTAGCATCCAAGGAAGCATCTTCCTTTTCATCAGCTGTATAATCTTTAGGATCTTTAGGATACATCCTTGCAGCTTGAACGACAACATTATTCTCAATGTGTTCCTCTTCAACAACCATAGGAATAGTTGGTCCTTTCTTCAATACACCTAAATACTTTGGATTTTCCACTTGAAGAAATAGAAACATCTTCTTCTTCCACATAGGATAATGCTCCTTGCTGAACATAGGAATCTTTATTGTTCCAATTTTTTGTGTAGTCATCTTGAGATTTTTTAGAAGAATAAAAATATGAACGTTCTTGAAAAAATCACAAAAAGGATCTTTGATTTGTATGTCAATCAACGGGCTTTGATGCCAATTGTTAGGCCCCGATAAGTTTGTAGAAGGGAGGGGGGGGGGTTGAATACAAACTATACCATATTGTCGAATTTGTTCTTCTTATGATAATACAATTCAAGAACAAATAATTGCGGAATTAAATGAAACAAAATTCAAGTTAAATATAACTTATATTAAACTTGAAATGTGTTAAAAATATTGTACTAATTACAATGATTAAATCTCAAACTAATTAAAACAAATTTAGAATAAATTTGACATGAACTTATCTAATTTTGTAATAAAAAGATAGAACGATAAATGATAGTTCAAGATAAATTCTAGGGATAAAGATCCGCTAGATAGTCAAAGCAGTGCGAGTAATTAATTCTAGTGGCTTGAATATAACAATCAATAATAGAAATGAATTCTCTGATCAAAGTTTTCCGGCAGTTGAAGAAGTAAAGGCAGTGCTTTGTTTGAAGATATGATGTTCTGTATTAAAGTGATACTTTCTTGATCTTCTTTTCTTTTTATATCACTTCATATTTAGCACATGTTTGGCCGCATTTCCTTTGATAAAAAACTCGGTATGACTCTTTGTAATAGTCTTGTATGACTCTCAATTATGCCTTGTATGACTCCTTGTTTATACTTGTTTGACTCCTTGTACAGACAGTCATACTATCAGTATGACTTTTGGTATGACAGTTTGTTCAATCTAGTATGACTGTCGGTATGACAGTTCATACTAGATTTAATTAGGTCATACTAGTATTAAAAGAGTCATACTAGTATATAAATTCTAATTTAATTAATCTATTAATTAATTTAATTAGTAAATTAATTCTGGAAGAATTAATTAACTAAATAAATTCTGGAAGAATTAATTAACTAAATAAATTAGTTAAATGAAATGATTATTTAAAATAGAATTAAATACTATCCTTGATTAAATTATCTCTAATTTAATTAACTCATTAATTAATTTAAGGAATAATTTAATTCATTTTGAATTAAATTATTGATTAAATTAACTATAGACTTGGTTAATTAAAAGAGAATTAATTTAATCTTTTGAAAGCTCCCTTGACTTGGACAACCGAATTTGATGAAGAACTTTCACTGAATGATGTTGACACTTGATGTATTGTCCAGTTCATAAGTGACTAACTGCAATGTGTCTTCTTCATATTTTGACTTTAAGCTATGGTCTATTTGTTGCTTTTGACTTTGATCAACCACTGCAATCTGTATACTTGTTGTCACACTTCTGAAATCTCTGTCAATTTAATAAATCCACTTTCTTGAATACTTCACTAAGGCTTGATCAAATAATTGAACTTCTTTCAATGTAGAATTACTTCAAGTCTATAGGATGACTTTAATATTCATTCTTTTGACTGATATGATCTTCTGAGATTTTTGTGACAATTGAATTATTATTACTTATTACAAACTTGTTTAAGTTGAGTTGTATACTCAATGTTTACAAATAGGCCTATACATATACATTTCAAAACTGATTAACAATAGTCTAGTTTGTGTATGTGCTTTGCTGCTAAGTATGCACATATGTGATTAAATAGTTTAATGTTTTTAATTAAAATATATTTGTAAAGGGATAAGCTCGTTTCATATATTTAAATAAGGTCATAAAGAAGTAGTAATATTTTATTTTAGGCCCAAAAAAAAAAATTATAAGTAAGGGTAATTAAGTAAAAATATGAAATAATTAAGTCATAGTAATTAAGTAAAAACACGAAGTACAAAAAAAACAGTATCGATCAGCGATCAGCCGACCAAACTTTTAATGTTTCGTCTTCAATAATATAGTAGAGATTAGATTTCCTTTATTATAATTTATTATTATTTATAATGGAATATATTAAAATTATATATACTATATTATTAAAGACAAAATATTAAATTTTGGTCGATATGGTACCTGTTTTTTGCTACCGACTGATTTTACTTAATTTTGCATAAGTAATTATTTTTTACTTTATTCCTTTTTGGACCAAAAATAAAAAATAACCACATTTTTATGAGTTTTTACAAATCTATTATAATTATTTTACAAATGTATTTTCTGAATACTTTTCGTGTACTCATTGTTCGATCACTTCGTCGAGTCGAATCGAATTCTGTTTTTTTAGAACACTACTTAAAACACATTCATTTATTTAATTTTAAAAACATCTATAGGCTTATAAACCTTTAAATACATGATTAATTATATTTATAACAAAATCAATATCCAAAAGATAAAAAAATGTATAAAAAATTAAATTATAAAATAACCCGTAGATGGCACGTATATAAGCTAGTATCTATACTATTTTTTAATAGCCGAAACATTAAAATTTTGATTTTCTTGATTTCGATCTAATTAATAATAATGAAATAATCGAAAATAGTAATAACTAGCCAATATCCTTTTCTAATTAAAATAAGTTACCTTTTAATTAAAAACATACTAGCTTATAACTCATGCAAGACACGGGCCATCAAAGACAATTAAAAATCAATATGATAAATTTTTAAAGGAGGAATTTAAATATTAATTAGAATATAGAAAAAATAAATAAAAAATACAAATGGGGTGAGAAAGATAAATGAAGCATTATTAATATTATTTTATTATTGATTAAAATAATATTAATAATAAGGACAAATATAAAAGCTAACATGTTTTAATTCAAAAAAGTAATTACTCGTGATATTTTCAGAACTGTTTTAATTATATTAATTGTATTTGTTAAAAAAATACGTTGACATGTTAAAATAGGTAAGTTATTTTAAATAATTAAAAGCATTAAAATAAGTTTTAAAATAAATAAGTAAGGTAATTATTGTCGGTGATATTTTTGGAAAAAGAGTAGATTTTGTTACAAAAAAGTGTTTTAATGATAAAATGCAATCAACTAGTTACTATTTTTATATGGTTTTATTATTTATTATAAAAGTTAATATGTTTTAATTTCAAGATAATTTCTCGTGATATTTTTGGAAAAAGAGTAGATTTTGTTAAAAAAAACAGTGTTTTAATGATAAAAGGTAATAAGCTAGTAGTATTTTTATATTATTTTATTATTTATTATTTATTATTATGGTAATATGTTTTTAAATTAAAGGTAATTGCCCATGATATTTTTGAAAAAAGGAGTAGAATTTGTTTAAAAAGTGTTTTAAAAATAAAAGGCAATCAACTATTTACTATTTTTATATTATTTTATTAGTTATTATAAAATGTAATATGTTTTAATTTAAAGGTAATTACCCGTGATATTTTTGAAAATTTAGTATTTTTATATTATTTTATTATTTATTAAATAGAATAAATGACCGAAAACCAAAACTTTCAATGTTTTGGTTTTAAAAATATAGTATAGATTACCTTTATCAACACACCTAAAACATCGATTATACAATATCTTACTCTTGTCTTTTTTTAAATAAAACACGTTATTTTTAATTAAAATATATTATTTTTTATAAACATGCCTAAAAATATTACCTTTTTACAATTTTTTCTAAATAAAATCTCTTCTTTTTCAAAAATATCATGGGATGTTCTATTTAATCAAATAAAATAATAATATTCCAATTACTTGTAACTAAGTGATTACCCTTTTCAACTAAAACATGATATCTTTTCTATATTTTCTAAATAAAATATCTCTTTTTTGAAAATATCACGGACAACTAATTATATATAATTATTGTAATTAAATAATAACATTAACAAAATTTAAGCCTACAGAATTCATATCTAAAAAAATTATAATTAAATTATAGCATTTAAAACTTTTAAGCTAACAAAATTTATATCTTAAAATTTTCAATGACAAATTTAAAAAAATTATATAATATTAAAAATAATTTGTACATCACACGAATTCTAAACTAGTATTAACTAGCGTAAAAGCCCGAGGCACAGGCACTAAAATAATTTCTCTTCCGAAATCGTTTATATATTAAGATAATTTTGTAATTAGAAATTCGAAAAAGGATAAGATTTTGATTTTATCTCATATTTTATAATAGTTTTTTTAATATGTCATGTCAATTACATCAATATATAATTTTATAACTTGATTAGATTTCATAAAATTTGAATAAATATACATACAATAATAATCACATGTTTATTGCTAAAAAATTAATATGATTTTTAATGACGTGACATGAACTTTATCAAATTAATAATGTGAGTATAAAATAAATTAATTTTTTTATCAAAATTGTCGGTATATAATATAAACGATGTGATTTTAACATTGTCAGAGTATATTTGTAAAAAATCGATATATACATAAGACTGAGATATATTACAATTTTTTTAATATTATGTAAATTCATCTGTATGACTCATTTTTTCATTTATTTTTGTAAATATTCATACACTTCTAAACTCATATAATTAGTTTTAGTCTAATGTTTATTACACAATATTGAAGTTCTATTTTAAAATTTTGATAAACTGGAATATCTTTTATCTTATAATTTCGAATTACCTCTTTACTCAATTTTAAATTTTCATAAATATTATGATCATGTAAATTATGATTAGATGACCTTAATGACATGTGCATCTTCAAGATATCTAAGATCAATTTTTTTTTGATTTCATCATAGATTGATTTAAGCATATGTTATAACTCAGTCAAAACATATTGTATTGATCAATTTACTATATTATATAAAAATTCATATTACCCTACTTTATTCGAGTTATAGTCTAATCGGTCATTATTAATAACTATTGCATTTTTGTAATATCTATAATCCAAAAAATCATATATTTTTTTCATTTTATATTGAATATTAATTACGTCAATTTCTATATATAACATAAATCCTATTTTTAGATTTGTCATATTTTTAACATAAATTCAATTTTATTTTATTTTTTGTATTTTATGTCTTTAGACCAATCATACCTCTAAATCGCTTAAAGTCTAAATAGTTGGTCAACCAAATATCTCTAATATGGCTCATATATTTAAAATATTATATACCTAAAAATTATGTGATGCAATCATTTATTATATATGATTTAATAAATTCATATCTTTTTCGGACTCGATTACATTTATCTATAATTTTATCTTTTTTTTTTAAAATTTTATTTTTTTATATCAATCATTTAAAATGGAAAAAGAGAATTGTAGAGTATGCTCAATCCATTAAAATATTTTTTATAATTATATACTATGCAATATTTTATAAATATTAGAAACCAACATTTTATTTACTTAAAAATTTCAAAAAAAAAGGGAGAAAAGGAGAAAATGTGGTTTATCTAATAAAGTTTTAAAGAAAAACTCAAAATAAAATTTAATATGTTTCTTATGTATGAGCTTGATTAGAAAAGGTTAGTGATTCTATTCCCAACACTAATATAATTTCATCTACTCTTTGCATAAATATAAAAAGAGTGGCAAGAGCACACAATAGCTTCTGGCTCTAGCTCTTCTGCCTCTGATGTATGCATTTAGGTACTTGTCCTGGTTAGTAAGGCATCTCTCTGTAAACATAGTGAGTAGGATTCAAGAGAGAGATTAGCTAGACAAATGTATGAGATTGTATGAATGTAAAGTTTGTTTAAATCAATTAATGAAAAAAAAATCCATTGTTTGGCTTTACATTTTACCGCAATTATTTTAATGAATGCTTAAACAAGAACCAATCATCAGAACTAAAATCATCAGTATCTCACATGAATTGCAAAGTAAAAGAAATGATATCACTTTAAACAATAAAACAACCTACTCATCAGTACCAATTATCATTTGTGACCATCAGTACTTAGCATCATTCCTTCCCATCAGTACTGGTATCAGTTTCAACCATCAGTAGCAATAATCAGTATCAAGTATCAGGTGTTACTCGCTTGTAATCATTACAAGTTCATTCACAAGTTTAGTAAAGACTGCCTCTGTCAGAGGCTTAGTGAATATATCAGCCAGTTGTTGATCTGTGGGAACAAAATGAAGTTCAATCGTTCCTTCCATCACATGTTCACGAATAAAGTGATACCTGATACTGATATGCTTGGTCAGCGAGTGTTGGAATGGATTTCCTGTCATTGCAATAGCACTTTGATTATCACAATAAATAGGAATTTTAGAAAAGTGCAAACCGTAATCCAGCAGTTGATTCTGCATCCATAATATCTGAGCACAGCAGCTTCCTACAGCTATGTACTCAGCTTCTGCAGTCGAAGTAGAAATTGACTTCTACTTCTTACTGAACCATGAAACCAGTCGACCACCTAAAAATTGACAGCTACCAGAAGTGCTTTTCCTGTCAATCTTACAACCAGCAAAATCAGCATCAGAGTATCCTATCAGTGTGAAGTCTGATGCTCTGGGATACCATAAACCAAGATTTGGTGTCCCTTTAAGATATCGAAATATCCTCTTTACAGCTATCAGATGCGGTTCTCGTGGTTGGGACTGAAATCTTGCACAGAGACAAGTTGTGAACATAATATCTGGCCTACTGGCAGTAAGATAGAGGAGAGAACCAATCATTCCTCTATAGCTTGTGATATCCACTTCAATTCCTTCCTTAGAGTCAAGTTTGGTGGCAGTAGCCATGGGAGTACTGGCAGGAGCACTGTCTTGCATGTTGAATTTCTTAAGCAAGTTTCTGGTGTACTTGGACTGATTGATAAAAATCCCTTCATCAGTTTGTTTTACTTGCAACCCCAGAAAATAGCTCATTTCTCCCATCATGCTCATCTGATATCTTGACTGCATCAACTTAGCAAACTTCTGACACATTGTAGCATTAGTAGATCCAAAGATTATGTCATCTACATATATCTGGACTAAGAGCAAGTCTTTGCCTTTTTGGATATAAAACAGAGTTCTATCAATGGTGCCTCGTGTGAATCCACTATCAAGAAGAAACTGAGTAAGCGTTTCATACCAGGCCCGTGGTGCTTGCTTGAGTCCATACAGAGCTTTATCCAGTCTATACACATGATCTGGATATTTGGGATCAACAAACCTTGGAGGTTGCTCAACATAAACTTCTTCCTTCAGTTCTCCATTTAAGAAGGCACTCTTAACATCCATCTGAAAGACCTTGAATTTCATATGTGCAGCATATGCTAGGAATATTCTGATGGCCTCCAATCTAGCGACTGGAGCAAATGTTTCGTCGTAATCTATGCCTTCTTGCTGAGAATACCCTTTTACTACAAGTCTGGCCTTGTTCCTTGTGATTACTCCATCAGAATCAGTTTTGTTTCTGAACACCCATTTAGTTCCCACAATAGATCTATTTTTGGGTCTTGGAACCAGTTTCCAGACTTCATTTCTTTCAAACTCGTTGAGTTCCTCTTGCATTGTTGTTACCCAATCAGCATCTTTCAAAGCATCTTCAATTTTCTTTGGTTCTTCCTGTGAAAGAAAGTTATGAAACAGACACTCATTCTGAGTAGCATTTCTTGTTTGAACACCAGCATCAGGATCTCCAATAATGAGATTAGGAGGATGCGCTTGTGTCCATCTTCTTGTTGAAGGTAACTGAGTTCTTGAACTTGATGCTCCCCTGCATCAATGTCTTCCTCAAAAGAACTTTCTTGAGTTGTTTGAGAAGCTCCCCCTGCATCAGTGTCCTGATAAGATTCGCTGGAATTGGAGTTTCTCTGATGGATATCTCCTGATGTACTATCAGTACTTGCATTAGTGCTGTTATCAGTACTTCCATCAGTATCTGTAGAAGAGTTGTTCTCAAGAGATTCATTTATAGTATTATCAGTAGTATTTATGATATCATTAGGCTCCCCCTCAATATCATCACTACTGATTTCAGCTTCTAGTTCATCCCCAAATATCAATTCTTCACGAGTATCTTCATTTATTCCAGTAATTTTCCTGTCATCAAATGATACATTTACTGAGACATTCACAATCTTAGTTCTCAGATTATATACCTTGAAAGCTTTTGTCGAATCAGGATATCCAATAAAAATTCATTCATCTGCTTTTGTCTCAAACTTTCCAAGCTGTTCTGGATGTGTCCGCAAAATGAAGCATTTACACCCAAACACGTGCAAGTGTTTTAAGCTTGGTTTCTTTCCATTTATCATCTGATATGGATTCTTGCCATGTCTTGTGATCAGAGTACAGTTCTGAGTATAGCATGCAGTGTTGACAGCTTCTGCCCAAAAGTAAGTTGGCATCTTTTCTTCTTCCATCATTGTTCTTCCAGCTTCAATTAGAGTTCTGTTTTTCCTCTCAACTACTCCATTCTGTTGAGGAGTACCAGGAGCGGAGAATTGCTGCACAATTCCTTTTGATTTGCAGAATTCTTCCATTGTTGAGTTTTTAAACTCAGTTCCATTATCACTTCAAAGAACTTTGACTTTGTTGCTTGATCCATTCTCCAGCAATTTGACATGCTCTATCAGAATCTCTGGTGTTTCACTCTTTTTATGCAGAAAGTATACCCATGTGAATCTTGTATACTCATTAACAATTACCAGAGTATACCTTTTCTTGTTAATAGACATTACATTCACAGGACCAAAAAGATCCAGATGTAGCAGGTGATAAGCCGTGTCTATTGAGTATTCTGATTTACTTTTGAAGCTGATTCTCTTTTGCTTTGACTTTTGACAGTAGTCACAGAGTCCATCAGGGGAATACATCGCTTTTGGGAGACCTCTCACTAAGTCCTTTCTTACTAACTCATTGATGTTATTGAAATTCAAATGAGATAGCTTCTTATGCCAGTTCCAACTCTCATCTACTGATGCCTTCGATAGAAGACACGTCATTTTCCCATCAGTAGCAGAATGTAAGTTGGCTTCATATATGTTACCACGTCTATAACCCGTAAGAATCACTTTTCCATCCTTCTTACTTGTTATTTCACAGTGAGATTCATAAAAATTGACATGATAACCTCTGTCTGTAATTTGACTGATGCTCAAGAGATTGTGCTTCAGTCCTTCTACCAGAGCTACGTTCTGAATGATGACATTTCCAATTATAATGTTTCCATATCCCAAAGTATATCCTATATTGCCATCTCCATAGGATACCTTTGGTCCAGAATTCCTCTCAAAGTCTGACAGCAGGGCCTTGTTTCCAGTCATGTTTCCTGAACATCCACTATCCAGAACTAGAACATTTTTCCTGTTGCCCTGCAATCATTTATTCAATCAGTTAGAATTTTTAAGAGCCCACACTTGTTGGGTCATGTTTTTCAATTTCTTGTTAAGATTTGCAGCGGAATTTTTCTTTAAATCATTTTCAACTGAATTAACTCCACTTGAACTTGATTTAACAGAGTCTTTCTTAACATACACATTTCTAGTTAACAAAACCAATCTATCACTAGAATTTGCACCTTTATTGAATTTAGGCAAAGGAACATAATTATCATGGTAAAAATTGTGATAACTAGTACATGTATAAACTGAATTCCATTTGCTACCACAGTGAGAACAAGGATTCTGTGGTTTATAATTAACATTTCTACTCCTAACATCAGAAATAGAAATTTCAACTCTCCTCTTTTTATTCTTCCTGCAATCAATGGCAAGATGATTAGTATTACCACAGGTACGACATGTCTTTCTTGGAGAATTAGGAATATATTTATAATTGTTAGACTTGTCTATACCTAGTTTTCCATTCTTGTGCCTTTTGGGAATCTTCTCATTTTTCTTACATGTCACTGCATTAATCTTTTTCTTTAACTTACCAGAGGAGAGATGTCATATGTTCTTTTCTTTTGTGATTCTTTTCTTGACAGTCTCAGTGCAAATTTTAGCATCAGTCTTAACAGAAGTTTTAGTGCTGATTTTAGAACAAAGTGTATCAGTAGATTCAGTTTCTATAATTGAATTAATTTCTGTATCAGAAACAGTTTCTATTTCTTCCTCAGAGATTAATTCAATATTAGAACTTGATCCTTTCTCAAAGGTAGAATTGACTTTCATGTCACTCGCAGGAACAAACTTTATAAGAGTGGATAAGTTGATATTTTCATCTTCTTTTGCCTTATTCTTCTTGTATCCAAGACACTCTTTCCAGTTTCTATCATTTATAAGTAAATGAGTTTGTTTACCAGAATGAGTCCACACTCTTATTTGTTCTCGTTCTTTCTTTAACTCTACTTCTAGAGATTCTATTTTTAACATCTGTTCTATCTCTATCCCTTTAAGTTTGTCACACAAATTTTGAGTATTTTTTAGAATAACTAACTCAGCCTCTAAATACTCATTCCTTTTCTTTATACCAGATGCTTCTTTAAAAATCCTGATGTTCTCCTTAGACTGATTATTATAACTAATGTGCAAGTTTCTAAGAAAGGATTTTAATTCACACATGTTATCAGTATCAAAAGCATAAGCAGTTTTAGGTACCTTTTCAGATGCCTCTTCAATTTCAGTCATCAGTGCATAGTTTGTTTCTTCTTCTTCTTCTTCTTCTTCAGAGTCAGAAGAATCCATCCATCCTTTGCTTGATGTGACAAGCGCCTTTCCAGTAGATTTCCCAACTTTGGGTTTCTTGCATTCAGTTGCATAGTGACCCATCTTGTCACAATTGAAACATTTAATCTTTGAGAGAAGATCAATTTTCTTCTGTTTGCTTTTCTTGTCAGAATATTGATCTCCTTTTGACTTTCTTCCATCTTTCCTGAATTTGCCATGCCTCATCTTTCTGTAACCTTTAACCATCATAGCCATCACCTGCACCAGTTCTTTGTCAGAATCATCATCTGATTCCTCATCAGTACTTTCATCAGTATCAGCATCAGTGTCTGACTTCATTACGACCTGAGCTTTAGCCTTCATTTTTCCTTGGTGCACACGCCTTTCTTTTGATTCCACTTTCAAAGCCACGGATTTAGGCTTTGATCTTATACCTTCCTTTTGCTTGAACTCCAGATCATATGTCTTCAGCATTCCATAGATCTCATCAAGTGTCATCATGTTCATCCTATAAGTGTGCCTTATAAGATTCTGTTGAGTTATCCATTCCATGGGTAAGGATCTTAGGAACTTGACGTTTGAGTCCTCAACGTCATACACCTTTCCCACCAATGACAATTCATTTAGCAAAGTAAGAAATCTATCATAGATTTCTGTTATGTCCTCATTGTGCTTTGCCTCTAATTGCTCATATTCTTGAATGAGAATACCCCTCCTGTTTTTCTTGATTTCTTCAGTTCCTTGGCATTGAACTTCCAAGGCATCCCATATCTCTTTAGCAGTCTTACAAGCAATAACTCTGTTAGATAAGACAGTATCTAAACTATTGTGTAAGATGTTTCTAACCTTTGCATCTTTAATCATTTCAGCTTTATCTTCAGGCGTCCATTGACTCTTTTCTTTTATTACCAGCCCTGCATGAGTTGTCTCAGTTGATGCGACTGGTTCTGATGGAATGAATGGTCCATTGTTTATCCTGTCTATGTAGTCAGGATCTGAAGCTTCAAGATACATAAGCATTCTTACCTTCCATGTCGAAAATTCTGATTTCTTCAACATCGGAATCTTCATGGTTTCATATCTGTTTCCCGACATTTCGATCATTTCTGATTTGATAGATTATCAGTTTGCTATGATACCAATTGTTACCCAGTAAATATCGATTATAGAAGGGGGTTGAGTATAATCGTGTAAAATAATCGATTTAAAACAGATATTAAAACAATCAATACCAGCTTTTATTAATCTTTATAAAAACTGGTACAAACTCTCTCAAGAAACTGTGTGTTCTTAAGAGCTGCTAGGTTTACAAAAGTACTCGTGTAAAGCTATTACTCTCGTAAAACCTATCATGTGTTTATATACATACACAGCTTCTCATTCTGTTACAAAAGATAATCTTTATTAAATTAAATTGATCTTCCTGTCGCTTATCTTCTATAACAGCTTTGGTGAAGTGTATCTTCTGCAAATCAATCCTTTCCTGAAATTGTGGAATAGTATCAATCAATATCCCTGACTTGTACCGCCACTGATGATGACATCATCAGACGTCAGCTCCTGATGCTCCAAGTACTGATGTTATCCAATCCTGACGCACTCATTAAACCATCACTTCCCAACATATCATTTTTATGTTTCTTAGAAAAAAGAGTTTTGTCTATGATACCTCTAACAAAACCATTTTCTATAAGAAAACCAGAAAGAGTGTCATACCATTTTCTTGGGGCTTGTTTGAGACCATAGATAGCCTTGAAGAGAAATTACACAAAGTCCAACAACTCCTGATTTTCAAAGCCAGGGGCTGTTCTATATACACTTCCTCATCCAGCTCACCATTCAGAAATGCACTCTTAACATCCATTTGATAAACTTTAAAATTGGAGTAAGCCGCAAATGCTAAGAACATCCTGATGGCCTCAAGCCTAGCTACTGGTGCATAGGTTTCATCATAATCAATGCCTTTAGCTTGTGAATACCCTTGAGCAACCAGTCTTGCTTTATTTCTTGTCACTATGCCATCTTCATCTAACTTGTTTCTGAATACCCATCTTGTACCAACTACTTTCCTGTTCTTTGGTCTAGGTATCAGATTCCAGACTTGTTGTTGTTCAAATTGATTGAGTTCATCTTGCATAGCAATCACCCAATCAGTATCACTCGGTGCTTCCTCAGTCTTCTTTGTTTCCATTTCAGAAAAAAAAACCCTGAATAATGACATTCATTTTGAGTAGCACTTTTAGTTCTGAATCCAACACATGGATCACCAATAATCAGCTCAAAATGATGAGCTCTATTCCAAACAGTTTGTCTTGGAAGATTTGATCTTGATGATTCGTCTTAAAATTCATTATGGTGTTGTGAATGACTAGTTGACCCTTTATTTCCTCCCCCTGAGTTGTTGCTAGAATGTCTTGATGATTCTTCTCATGTGTTAGTGGTATCTCCATTGTTACCAGTGTTTCCCCCATCACCACCATGATCATTATCATCATTGTTATTGTTATCACCAGCATCAATCTCAGGTGGAGTTTCATCATCTGATTCTGAATCTGGCAAGTTATCAAACTTTAGTTTCTCAGATGAATCTTCTGTTTGGATAATTGGGAGTTTAGTGTCATCAAAAGTAACATTGACACTTGCTTTCACTTGGTGACTGTCAATTAAGTACACCCTGTAAGATCTTCTGGAGTAACCAACAAAAATAGCTTCACATGCTTTGGCCTCGAACTTGCCACGTCGAACATCTTGTTAGTACTTGTGCCCTAGAGACAATACTATAATGTTCTTAGGGAAGACATTTTGATTATTAATAAATATGTTCTATGGATTTTCTTTCAATTATTTATTATGTCTTTATTAACTGCGATATAAATGTTAGAATAATAAATGTCCTTGGAATATAAGCATGAATTATATATCTCTAAGTATGTGACTTAGAAATGAGATTATATGAATAATGTTTATAATCCTAAAAGATCCCTAGTCGAGTATTATTATTTGAGGACAATAATAATGCATTAAGACTAGTATGTTTGTTGACTGATGACCACATCTCATTGGTCATAGGTATGGTGATACTAAAGTCAAAGACATAAGTGCATGTTAGCTGAACATGGCATTGGATAGACCCACCGTGTGAATTCTTCATGGTAAATGTTATCAAGTGTCATAAGCAATTCTCACAGTGATAATGGTGTAATGATCATTAGACTTGAAATCATTATATTTCTATATGAGAATTAATACACTTTGATTTTACTCAAAGTTACCTTTGACCGGGTAATGATAAAAGTGGACATTGAGTATATTATGAATCATATGAGAAATATGAATGATAAATATAGGATTTAACCCTCCTATTTTAGGAGTGATATTATTGGCCTCTTGATTGAGTGAGACTATGAAATGCATGATCATGCTCAAATTGTGATTTGTTTAATAGTCTACTCATCGATCAAGTAAACCGGAATTAAATGTTGAAGAGGATGACATAAACCATGTCTCGAGTTTAATCTATAATATAAGGTTAATAGGATTATATTACATGGAACATTATTCATTAAAGGTTTAATTGGATCACCAATTATTATTATTACTTGGGTAATAATGATGTATTACTAGATGCCGCTAATTGTTTATAATTTTATTATGAGATATTAAAATTATTGCCAACGTAATAATAACCTAAAGGGTCACACACAAAGAACGTTTTAAACAGAGCTTTAATTAAATTTCGAATTTAATTGAATTATTATTATATTGAATTATTGGATTAATTAAGTAGGACTTGATTAATTATATAATAATTCGAATATGATAAAAATACTACTAATAATCAGATTGGGTTTTGGAAGCCCAATCAGATTAGGTATAGGCCCAGAATTCTCTCCATATGAATACATTAAGATGTATTGTTTTAGGGTAATATACAGAATTCGTTTTTTGTAAAAAAAACCTAGCAGCTCTCATCTAAGAGAGGCTAGAGAGAGAGAGAGAGAGAGAGAGAGAGAGAGAGAGAGAGAGAGAGAGAGAGAGAGAGAGAGAGAGAGAGAGAGAGAGAGAGAGAGAGAGAGAGAGAGAGAGTTCCGAGGGCAGTTCTTGGCGAGTACCAACTCCGGTGATCGTTGGACGATTGGGCGTTCGTGTGGACTGATTAGAGACGTATATCGCAAGGCGGGATACGTGGTGATCATAGCTAAGGACCTCCATCTGTCAACCAATCGTAAATCTTCTTAAAAGGTAAACAATTTTGTTCATGAATTAAATATCATGTTTCGCATGGATCCTGCGGAGGGTTTCGTTATTTTTCTGTTTTTACGCGTTTTTCCGTTGCGTTTTCATGCCCGAAACCCTTCACATCTCCATCTTTAAGCACAAAGCATTTGTCACCAAATACATGAAAATATTTGAGGGTTGGTTTCTTGTCATTCATTATCTCATAAGGAGTTTTCATTAAGTCCTTGTTGATTAAAGTTCGATTCTGAGTATAACAAACAGTATTTACAGCTTCAGCCCAGAAGTACATTGGAAGTCTTGATTCACTTAACATTGTTCTTGCGGCTTCAATCAATGTATGATTCTTCCTTTCTACCACTTCATTCTGTTGAGGAGTTCTAGGGCTGAATATTGTCTTGTTATCCCTTCATCAGCACAAAAGTCATTTAAGACTGTATTCTTGAATTCAGTTCCATTTTCTGACCTTATTACTCTGACTGGAAACTTAGAATCCAGCTCTATCAACTTTACATGATCAATCACCATCTGTGGAGTTTCATCCTTGGAATGTAGGAATAAAACCCATGTATACTTGGAATAGTCATCAACAATCACAAGAGCATATTGTTTCCTTAACATAGACATCACATTAACTGGACCAAACAAATCCATGTGCAGTAGCTGATGTGGTTCAGTTATTGAAGATGTGTTAGTGCCCTTGTGAGATGCTTTCTTTGACTTTCCTTTCTGACATTCACACAACCCTTCCTGTGTAAATTCCATTTGATGCAGACCTCTCACCAATTCCCTCTTGACTAGGGAGTTCATTGTTTTGAAGTTGAGGTGAGACATCTTTTTGTGCCATAGCCAACTTTCATCTGATGAAGCTTTAGCATAAAAACAATTAATTTCATCTTTGCATCCAGAATACAAATCAGCTATGAATAAGTTCACTTTCCAAACTCCTTGAAGAGCAGACTTTCAATTCTTCTTGTGAAGGATTTGGCACTTCTCTTTTTCAAATGAAACATCATATCCTCTGTCACAGAATTGACTGATACTGAGAAGATTGTGCTTAAGACCTTCCACAATAGATACATCTTCAATTATAACATTTCCAGCTTCCAAACAACCATATCCTTCAGTTAAACCTTTGTTGTTATCTCCAAAAGTAACCACTGGGCCAGCTTTCTCAACCACATTTGATAGCAGGGCTCTATCTCCGATCATATGCCTTGAACATCCACTGTCCAGAATCCACACAACACGGTTTACCTGTTCCACACCCTGCAATATCAAATTGATTAGTCCTTCCTCGGAACCCAAACTTGATTGGGTCTGGCATACTTAAAGAACTGGCCTTTGTCAGGCAAAACAACATTTTTAATCTTAACTACTTCAACCTCTTTAACAAAAGAGCATTTCCATTTATAACCAGCCTTAACACATTTCTGAGTAGGCTTAGGTATAAATGGGTCCACTCTAGTTTTGGGAGGACTAGCAGTTTTAGATCTAACATGTTTCTTATAATTAACATGTTACCGAGGAGCAGTCTTATCATCAGATACATGCTTACTATTAAAATAAGCATACAAAACATTAAAAGCACAAGACATGCAATTCACCACACCGCATGCTTTATAAGACAGATCAACCGTAGGCATGTTAGATTTGTTGTTGTTTTGTTCCACTTTGTGAGTGTCTAATTTGGTCTCTGTTGTTGGAACAACTTTAACAGAACCCTCAGACACACATTTATTGGAATGAGTAATTTCATTAGCAAGGTCCTCAGTACGCAATTCCTCTTGAATAATGATGGAAGATTCATTCAAAGGTTCTGCTATAGATTCTTTAAATAGAGGGTCTTTAACACCATTAAGCACATGTAGTATACCCCTATCTATAGCACTGACTCTGTTAGGGGTATTAATGTCTAATATTCCAACAACCTCGTTATAGCCAAAACCTATACCAACAGATTTGCCTATAGCTTTCTTGTTAAAAAACTCTTTAGCCGTTTTGAAAGAATTATAGTAGGCTCTTACCTTTGTTTCAAGTTCAGTGTTATTATCTTTAAGAATAGTTTCTAGTTGTTTATAGCAATTAACCCTATTCTCAAGAAAAGCTACTTTATCTTTCAGTTCACCCTGATTAACATGCACTAGTCTTAATTCTTTAACCTCTTTTTCTAAAGCATTGTTATGAAGAATTATTCGATCATTTTCACTACGTGCACATGATAAAGTACTGCTAAGATGATAAACCATTTCTGCATCAGTAAAAGTTACCTCAGACTTAGGAGATGAAGAATTGCCTTCATTAGCCATAAGTGCAAGATTACCAACTTCTCCATTTTTCTCATCAGTGTCGGTATCATCCCAGCTCTTTCCTTATGTAAGATAAGCCTTCCCAATCATGTTCTTCTTGCTTGAGTCATATGAGTTCTTCTTTGCTTGTCTAGGTTTTTTACATTCTATAGCAAAGTGTCCCAACTCATTACAGTTAAAGCATCTGATAGTGCTTCTGTCCACAGTTCCAGTTTTATAGCCACCCCTTGTGCTATTTGAGGAAGAATAAGTACCTCTCTGGAACCTTGGTTTAAATTTGAGATTTGGATTCCAGTTGCTCAAGTTCTTCCATGGAATAGAAGTCACCATCAGATTGACTAGTGGATGTAAAGCCATATTCAGCTACAGTTACATCCTTGTCTAAACTGGAGGGTTGAGCAACCTTCACCTTCGGTTTCTGAGGAACTTCTGATACAAGTGCAGTAGACGTACTGACCACTTTTCCCATTCCATAGATTTCCTTTTGTTGAATCTGTTCCAATTCATAGGTTTTCAGTACTCCATAGAGTCTTTCAAGTGAAATCTCACTTAAGTCACTTGCTTCTCGTATGGCTGAAATCCTGTGTTCCAAATGAATTGGAAGTGTTAAAAGGAATTTCTTGGTGATCTCCCTGATGGTATAATGCTTTCCATGAAGATTCAGATCATTGATCAATTTATTATATCTCTCAAAAACTTCAGATATTCCTTCCCCCTGGATTGGATCTGAAGTGTTCATAAGAAGAGGTAAGAATTTCCAGCTAGTTTTCTGTTACTTCTTCAGTCCCTTGATTATTTCTATTGTATTCCATATATGCTTGGCATCTTTGCAATTTAACACATGATTATGCATAACTGGATCCAAACAATCAACTAGGATTAACTGCAAGCTAGCATCCAAGGAAGCATCTTCCTTTTCATCAGCTGTATAATCTTTAGGATCTTTAGGATACATCCTTGCAGCTTGAACGACAACATTATTCTCAATGTGTTCCTCTTCAACAACCATAGGAATAGTTGGTCCTTTCTTCAATACACCTAAATACTTTGGATTTTCCACTTGAAGAAATAGAAACATCTTCTTCTTCCACATAGGATAATGCTCCTTGCTGAACATAGGAATCTTTATTGTTCCAATTTTTTGTGTAGTCATCTTGAGATTTTTTAGAAGAATAAAAATATGAACGTTCTTGAAAAAATCACAAAAAGGATCTTTGATTTGTATGTCAATCAACGGGCTTTGATGCCAATTGTTAGGCCCCGATAAGTTTGTAGAAGGGAGGGGGGGTTGAATACAAACTATACCATATTGTCGAATTTGTTCTTCTTATGATAATACAATTCAAGAACAAATAATTGCGGAATTAAATGAAACAAAATTCAAGTTAAATATAACTTATATTAAACTTGAAATGTGTTAAAAATATTGTACTAATTACAATGATTAAATCTCAAACTAATTAAAACAAATTTAGAATAAATTTGACATGAACTTATCTAATTTTGTAATAAAAAGATAGAACGATAAATGATAGTTCAAGATAAATTCTAGGGATAAAGATCCGCTAGATAGTCAAAGCAGTGCGAGTAATTAATTCTAGTGGCTTGAATATAACAATCAATAATAGAAATGAATTCTCTGATCAAAGTTTTCCGGCAGTTGAAGAAGTAAAGGCAGTGCTTTGTTTGAAGATATGATGTTCTGTATTAAAGTGATACTTTCTTGATCTTCTTTTCTTTTTATATCACTTCATATTTAGCACATGTTTGGCCGCATTTCCTTTGATAAAAAACTCGGTATGACTCTTTGTAATAGTCTTGTATGACTCTCAATTATGCCTTGTATGACTCCTTGTTTATACTTGTTTGACTCCTTGTACAGACAGTCATACTATCAGTATGACTTTTGGTATGACAGTTTGTTCAATCTA
Source organism: Heracleum sosnowskyi (assembly GCA_030848705.1). Taxonomy (NCBI): domain Eukaryota; kingdom Viridiplantae; phylum Streptophyta; class Magnoliopsida; order Apiales; family Apiaceae; genus Heracleum; species Heracleum sosnowskyi. The sequence goes on along the minus strand of CM061235.1, from coordinate 138,718,684 downwards.
GTATGACTGTCGGTATGACAGTTCATACTAGATTTAATTAGGTCATACTAGTATTAAAAGAGTCATACTAGTATATAAATTCTAATTTAATTAATCTATTAATTAATTTAATTAGTAAATTAATTCTGGAAGAATTAATTAACTAAATAAATTCTGGAAGAATTAATTAACTAAATAAATTAGTTAAATGAAATGATTATTTAAAATAGAATTAAATACTATCCTTGATTAAATTATCTCTAATTTAATTAACTCATTAATTAATTTAAGGAATAATTTAATTCATTTTGAATTAAATTATTGATTAAATTAACTATAGACTTGGTTAATTAAAAGAGAATTAATTTAATCTTTTGAAAGCTCCCTTGACTTGGACAACCGAATTTGATGAAGAACTTTCACTGAATGATGTTGACACTTGATGTATTGTCCAGTTCATAAGTGACTAACTGCAATGTGTCTTCTTCATATTTTGACTTTAAGCTATGGTCTATTTGTTGCTTTTGACTTTGATCAACCACTGCAATCTGTATACTTGTTGTCACACTTCTGAAATCTCTGTCAATTTAATAAATCCACTTTCTTGAATACTTCACTAAGGCTTGATCAAATAATTGAACTTCTTTCAATGTAGAATTACTTCAAGTCTATAGGATGACTTTAATATTCATTCTTTTGACTGATATGATCTTCTGAGATTTTTGTGACAATTGAATTATTATTACTTATTACAAACTTGTTTAAGTTGAGTTGTATACTCAATGTTTACAAATAGGCCTATACATATACATTTCAAAACTGATTAACAATAGTCTAGTTTGTGTATGTGCTTTGCTGCTAAGTATGCACATATGTGATTAAATAGTTTAATGTTTTTAATTAAAATATATTTGTAAAGGGATAAGCTCGTTTCATATATTTAAATAAGGTCATAAAGAAGTAGTAATATTTTATTTTAGGCCCAAAAAAAAATTTATAAGTAAGGGTAATTAAGTAAAAATATGAAATAATTAAGTCATAGTAATTAAGTAAAAACACGAAGTACAAAAAAAACAGTATCGATCAGCGATCAGCCGACCAAACTTTTAATGTTTCGTCTTCAATAATATAGTAGAGATTAGATTTCCTTTATTATAATTTATTATTATTTATAATGGAATATATTAAAATTATATATACTATATTATTAAAGACAAAATATTAAATTTTGGTCGATATGGTACCTGTTTTTTGCTACCGACTGATTTTACTTAATTTTGCATAAGTAATTATTTTTTACTTTATTCCTTTTTGGACCAAAAATAAAAAATAACCACATTTTTATGAGTTTTTACAAATCTATTATAATTATTTTACAAATGTATTTTCTGAATACTTTTCGTGTACTCATTGTTCGATCACTTCGTCGAGTCGAATCGAATTCTGTTTTTTTAGAACACTACTTAAAACACATTCATTTATTTAATTTTAAAAACATCTATAGGCTTATAAACCTTTAAATACATGATTAATTATATTTATAACAAAATCAATATCCAAAAGATAAAAAAATGTATAAAAAATTAAATTATAAAATAACCCGTAGATGGCACGTATATAAGCTAGTATCTATACTATTTTTTAATAGCCGAAACATTAAAATTTTGATTTTCTTGATTTCGATCTAATTAATAATAATGAAATAATCGAAAATAGTAATAACTAGCCAATATCCTTTTCTAATTAAAATAAGTTACCTTTTAATTAAAAACATACTAGCTTATAACTCATGCAAGACACGGGCCATCAAAGACAATTAAAAATCAATATGATAAATTTTTAAAGGAGGAATTTAAATATTAATTAGAATATAGAAAAAATAAATAAAAAATACAAATGGGGTGAGAAAGATAAATGAAGCATTATTAATATTATTTTATTATTGATTAAAATAATATTAATAATAAGGACAAATATAAAAGCTAACATGTTTTAATTCAAAAAAGTAATTACTCGTGATATTTTCAGAACTGTTTTAATTATATTAATTGTATTTGTTAAAAAAATACGTTGACATGTTAAAATAGGTAAGTTATTTTAAATAATTAAAAGCATTAAAATAAGTTTTAAAATAAATAAGTAAGGTAATTATTGTCGGTGATATTTTTGGAAAAAGAGTAGATTTTGTTACAAAAAAGTGTTTTAATGATAAAATGCAATCAACTAGTTACTATTTTTATATGGTTTTATTATTTATTATAAAAGTTAATATGTTTTAATTTCAAGATAATTTCTCGTGATATTTTTGGAAAAAGAGTAGATTTTGTTAAAAAAAACAGTGTTTTAATGATAAAAGGTAATAAGCTAGTAGTATTTTTATATTATTTTATTATTTATTATTTATTATTATGGTAATATGTTTTTAAATTAAAGGTAATTGCCCATGATATTTTTGAAAAAAGGAGTAGAATTTGTTTAAAAAGTGTTTTAAAAATAAAAGGCAATCAACTATTTACTATTTTTATATTATTTTATTAGTTATTATAAAATGTAATATGTTTTAATTTAAAGGTAATTACCCGTGATATTTTTGAAAATTTAGTATTTTTATATTATTTTATTATTTATTAAATAGAATAAATGACCGAAAACCAAAACTTTCAATGTTTTGGTTTTAATAATATAGTATAGATTACCTTTATCAACACACCTAAAACATCGATTATACAATATCTTACTCTTGTCTTTTTTTAAATAAAACACGTTATTTTTAATTAAAATATATTATTTTTTATAAACATGCCTAAAAATATTACCTTTTTACAATTTTTTCTAAATAAAATCTCTTCTTTTTCAAAAATATCATGGGATGTTCTATTTAATCAAATAAAATAATAATATTCCAATTACTTGTAACTAAGTGATTACCCTTTTCAACTAAAACATGATATCTTTTCTATATTTTCTAAATAAAATATCTCTTTTTTGAAAATATCACGGACAACTAATTATATATAATTATTGTAATTAAATAATAACATTAACAAAATTTAAGCCTACAGAATTCATATCTAAAAAAATTATAATTAAATTATAGCATTTAAAACTTTTAAGCTAACAAAATTTATATCTTAAAATTTTCAATGACAAATTTAAAAAAATTATATAATATTAAAAATAATTTGTACATCACACGAATTCTAAACTAGTATTAACTAGCGTAAAAGCCTGAGGCACAGGCACTAAAATAATTTCTCTTCCGAAATCGTTTATATATTAAGATAATTTTGTAATTAGAAATTCGAAAAAGGATAAGATTTTGATTTTATCTCATATTTTATAATAGTTTTTTTAATATGTCATGTCAATTACATCAATATATAATTTTATAACTTGATTAGATTTCATAAAATTTGAATAAATATACATACAATAATAATCACATGTTTATTGCTAAAAAATTAATATGATTTTTAATGACGTGACATGAACTTTATCAAATTAATAATGTGAGTATAAAATAAATTAATTTTTTTATCAAAATTGTCGGTATATAATATAAACGATGTGATTTTAACATTGTCAGAGTATATTTGTAAAAAATCGATATATACATAAGACTGAGATATATTACAATTTTTTTAATATTATGTAAATTCATCTGTATGACTCATTTTTTCATTTATTTTTGTAAATATTCATACACTTCTAAACTCATATAATTAGTTTTAGTCTAATGTTTATTACACAATATTGAAGTTCTATTTTAAAATTTTGATAAACTGGAATATCTTTTATCTTATAATTTCGAATTACCTCTTTACTCAATTTTAAATTTTCATAAATATTATGATTATGTAAATTATGATTAGATGACCTTAATGACATGTGCATCTTCAAGATATCTAAGATCAATTTTTTTTTGATTTCATCATAGATTGATTTAAGCATATGTTATAACTCAGTCAAAACATATTGTATTGATCAATTTACTATATTATATAAAAATTCATATTACCCTACTTTATTCGAGTTATAGTCTAATCGGTCATTATTAATAACTATTGCATTTTTGTAATATCTATAATTCAAAAAATCATATATTTTTTTCATTTTATATTGAATATTAATTACGTCAATTTCTATATATAACATAAATCCTATTTTTAGATTTGTCATATTTTTAACATAAATTCAATTTTATTTTATTTTTTGTATTTTATGTCTTTAGACCAATCATACCTCTAAATCGCTTAAAGTCTAAATAGTTGGTCAACCAAATATCTCTAATATGGCTCATATATTTAAAATATTATATACCTAAAAATTATGTGATGCAATCATTTATTATATATGATTTAATAAATTCATATCTTTTTCGGACTCGATTACATTTATCTATAATTTTATCTTTTTTTTTTAAAATTTTATTTTTTTATATCAATCATTTAAAATGGAAAAAGAGAATTGTAGAGTATGCTCAATCCATTAAAATATTTTTTATAATTATATACTATGCAATATTTTATAAATATTAGAAACCAACATTTTATTTACTTAAAAATTTCAAAAAAAAAGGGAGAAAAGGAGAAAATGTGGTTTATCTAATAAAGTTTTAAAGAAAAACTCAAAATAAAATTTAATATGTTTCTTATGTATGAGCTTGATTAGAAAAGGTTAGTGATTCTATTCCCAACACTAATATAATTTCATCTACTCTTTGCATAAATATAAAAAGAGTGGCAAGAGCACACAATAGCTTCTGGCTCTAGCTCTTCTGCCTCTGATGTATGCATTTAGGTACTTGTCCTGGTTAGTAAGGCATCTCTCTGTAAACATAGTGAGTAGGATTCAAGAGAGAGATTAGCTAGACAAATGTATGAGATTGTATGAATGTAAAGTTTATTTAAATCAATTAATGAAAAAAAAATCCATTGTTTGGCTTTACATTTTACCGCAATTATTTTAATGAATGCTTAAACAAGAACCAATCATCAGAACTAAAATCATCAGTATCTCACATGAATTGCAAAGTAAAAGAAATGATATCACTTTAAACAATAAAACAACCTACTCATCAGTACCAATTATCATTTGTGACCATCAGTACTTAGCATCATTCCTTCCCATCAGTACTGGTATCAGTTTCAACCATCAGTAGCAATAATCAGTATCAAGTATCAGGTGTTACTCGCTTGTAATCATTACAAGTTCATTCACAAGTTTAGTAAAGACTGCCTCTGTCAGAGGCTTAGTGAATATATCAGCCAGTTGTTGATCTGTGGGAACAAAATGAAGTTCAATCGTTCCTTCCATCACATGTTCACGAATAAAGTGATACCTGATACTGATATGCTTGGTCAGCGAGTGTTGGAATGGATTTCCTGTCATTGCAATAGCACTTTGATTATCACAATAAATAGGAATTTTAGAAAAGTGCAAACCGTAATCCAGCAGTTGATTCTGCATCCATAATATCTGAGCACAGCAGCTTCCTACAGCTATGTACTCAGCTTCTGCAGTCGAAGTAGAAATTGACTTCTACTTCTTACTGAACCATGAAACCAGTCGACCACCTAAAAATTGACAGCTACCAGAAGTGCTTTTCCTGTCAATCTTACAACCAGCAAAATCAGCATCAGAGTATCCTATCAGTGTGAAGTCTGATGCTCTGGGATACCATAAACCAAGATTTGGTGTCCCTTTAAGATATCGAAATATCCTCTTTACAGCTATCAGATGCGGTTCTCGTGGTTGGGACTGAAATCTTGCACAGAGACAAGTTGTGAACATAATATCTGGCCTACTGGCAGTAAGATAGAGGAGAGAACCAATCATTCCTCTATAGCTTGTGATATCCACTTCAATTCCTTCCTTAGAGTCAAGTTTGGTGGCAGTAGCCATGGGAGTACTGGCAGGAGCACTGTCTTGCATGTTGAAATATTTATTGTAACCATATACTATACAATATTCTAGAAATAATATAAATCAATGTTTATTTACTCGAAACTAAAAATAAAAAAAATAGATGGGAGGAGATGTGGTTTATCTAATAAGAGTTTGATACTAAACTTAACACAAAGTATAGCAGAGTTGGTTATAGCGCGAGTTTGATAGGTAAAATTTAGTGGTTTGATTCCCAACACTATCATAATTTCAAAGGATGGCATTTTTGCAATTTTAAAAAATTTAAGGATAAAATCGTAATTTTACGGTCATTAAAATGACAATCTTTGACCTTGTGTTGAGGTTTAATATATAGTAATAGAAGATAGATTTTTTATCCGAATTCAATTACATATGTGTATAATTTAGAAGTTTATTTTTGTAAATTATATTAACAAACAATTTATCTACTCAAAAGTTTAAACTAAAAAGAGACAATATAATAATAAGAGAACATGCGGTTTATCTAATAAGATTTTTAAAGTAAACTCAACAAAGTATTGTAGTGCAATGATTATGACATTAATTTCTTAAGAGGAGGTCGGGGGTTCGATTTCTAAATCCAACCCAACTTTAAATTTTTTTACATAAATAATAGAGGGATGACAATTTTGAATTTTTTTAACAAATAAGGGTAAAATCGTATTTTCACAAACATTAAAATGGCTCAAATTGCCTCTAGACGCCATTTAATATATATAAACTAGCGTAAAAGCTCGTGCGAGCCACGAACATTGCAATAATTTCTCGCATGAAATAGTTTATATATTAAGATAATTTTGTAATTTAAAATTCGAAAAAGGATAATATTTCGATTTTATCTCATATTTTAATAGTATTTTTGTAATATGACATACCAATTGTTAATCCCAAATGACCTAACAGAATTGTAGAAGGGGGGGTTGAATACAATTCTTAATATTTTCTTAAACTTAAAACACTTTATAAAATAAAACTGAACTAAATAAATAAAAACACAAGATATAAATAATTCAGTTGGATTGTTTGATGATCCAACTGAAGTGTTTTTATTGCGGAAATAATCTGTGATACACAAGTACACAGCTGCTCAGTTACAGAGTTGTAGAGAAGAATGCTCTCAAGGATAGCTAATACAAACTATTTGTTTTTCTTCTCTTACTCTATCTTAACTGCTACACTTGGTTATATATTCCCCAAGTTTACAATACTATTTTTGGCTACACTAAAGTACACTAAAGGTAACCGCCAATAGTTTGCTTTTCATCCCTTTGCCCAGTGGTCCTTGGAGAACCTTGCTTTTGTCTTCATGCTTATTATGATCACTCCCAAGAGCCCAATTGGAAACTGGGATGTTTCCTTATTCCCCATGTCCATTTTAATGGTTTCCAATGCAAAGTACACTTCCACATCACCTTTAGATCTGTTCAGTAAACTGTCACTATCACTTTGTCAACTATTCAGAAAAGCAATAATGATTCGTTGATAGCAGGGAGATGTGTTTCGTTGATAGCTTTATTCTTCATTCCGTTGATGGTGTTTCTCTCGTTTCGTTGATGAGTAAACTCCATACCGTTGATGGTGTATCCTTGTTTCGTTGATAGAGTAATCCTCATACCGTTGACATGTCTTCACTTAGGCAAAATTACAAGGCATAACATATTTACAATTAACCAACCTATTTTGCCTATCTAGTACTTAGTCAACATGACTTAGAAAACCTATCTAGTACATACATCAAATGCATATCAAACTGTAAAGTATTGTACAGTGCAATTGCTACAACACTCATTCCGTTGATGAGCTTCCTGTCAACGAAACACTGCAAAGCATGCCATTCCGTTGACAGTTACAAAATGACTTAATACAAAATCTACTAAGTGTTTTTATAATTATCATCAAGAACAACATATTCCTAACAATCTCCCCCAATTTATGACTGATAGAATAACAGCCATAAATCAAGAGCCTTGATGATAACAAAAACACTCAGTCAAATTACACATGATAAAAGTAGAAATTGCATTGAGCTTCATTGAATTTAATTAAAATACAAAGTAGAAAATCTTACTAAACAAGTGCACAGAGTTGCTCCTCTAGACTGAGCAGATTTTTCATCTTTGCCTCTGTGGTCTTGTTTTCTTCCCTTTCCTTGCATTGTTCTCCTCAATCTGAGCTTGAAGTCTTCTGTAGAAAATCTTCTCTTCTTCATCTTCATTCCCCAACTTGGATTGCATTATTCTTAGAGTTTCATTGGATGCCTTCTCCAGTTGGTCTTCTATTCTGAAGAATCTTCTACAGTTGTCCTTGTCTCTGAATTCCATCATCCAAAAAGGTTGGAGATGAATCTTCTTTCCTGTTTGAGGGACCTTCAATACTCTGGGAAGTGCACCAGGCTTGTTCCAGCTAGCTTTGATTTGGCAGATTTTGGAAACAACTTCAGACTTAGCTGTTTTGGTAAAACCAAAATCTTTCTTCAGGCATTTGAACACAGAAAGCAGTGTCTGATAGTCTTCTCCCAGAATTCTATGTAGAGGCCAAACCTGTTCTCTCCCACCCTTGTAGACAAACACCAATCTCTCTGGTAGTTTGTAAGAAGCTGCAATTCCTCTCACTTCAACTAGGTCATCAAGAATGATGTGTAGGTCAGACTCCTCCCTGATATCAGTAATGTAGATGAAGTCTTCTGGGTTGGTAGGAGGTTTTTCAGCTTGTGGTCTCCTTACTAGAATTGGCTTAGCCTTGGTAGCCCTTTGCTTAGATTTCTTCTTTGGATCCATCTCAAAGAGGAATTTTGGAAAGTTGGCCTCATCAAACTCAATTGGCTCTTCCTTTGGCTCAATTGGCTGATCATGGAAATTAACAGGATGTTTAGGATCACAGGCTAACTTTTCCCCTAGAGCTGGATCAGGAATTGTTGGAGGTGCAGTTGGTACAGAAGAGTCTGATGCAATACTCTGAGAGTCATCATTCTCAAAGGCTATATTTCTCCTAGCTCTTGCCTTTGGTTGCCTTGTGCTCTTCTTTGCACTCCTTTCCTCTCTGGCTTTTTATTCTTGCTGTCTTTCTTCTTCATCAAGAGATTGAGCAACTGCAAGTGCTTGCATTGCTGCTCTTTCTGACTCTTCAGCCTTAGCTTCAGCAAAGTTTGGGTGACCAGCCCAAACACAGATTTGTTGTCAATTCCTGTAGACAATTGCCCTTTGCTTCCTTACCTCATAATTATTGCTTTCCTTACTTTTTGTGATGAGTAGACCAAGAAGCTTGTGCTCATCTGGGTAAGGTGCAGGATAGAAAGTCCTTTCTGTATTTTTGCCCTTTGGTTTAGCAGGAGACTTGGGAGATAAGCTTCTTTGCAATGTAGCTTGTTCCACATCCCTAATGCATGAAGTTTGTCCTTTCTCCTTCCTTGATCCTTGAGTGACTCCATGCAGAAGGGGCTATACCTTATATGAAGAAATGGTCTGTGGCTCCCATTCCGTTGACACTAAAACCATGGCATCCGTTGATGGCTCTTTAGAAGAAGCTTGATCCGTTGATGGATTTGAACTCTTTGCAGTACCAGCTAACTTCTTGATTCTTTCATCTATCCTGGACCAGTGGTCTTTAATTTGTTCAGCAAGCTGTAGCTTCATAGAAGCTTGCTGAATCAGGTCAATGCTGTCCAGTTTAGCTTTACCTGACTCCCCCATAGCTAGTGGCTCCTTTGGCAGGGAAATGGCTGGGACCATAACCTTTGTGATTTGAATGTCTAGCTCCTTAGATTTCTCCCCCTTTTTGTTATCATCAAGAGAGATGACTGGGAGTCCTTGAGCTGCCACTAGCTGGGCCAACAGTTGTGTCTGCTTCTCCTGTTCCTTTTGCATCTGAGATAGAGTAGCTTCCACCTTGTCCACTCTAGAAGAGAGAGTCTTCAAGGAGGTAGCCACCTCAGGTTCCTTAGAGAAAAACTTGTTCATCTTGGACACAGTGAGAAGAGGAAGCTTTTCATCTAGCCTCCTGTCATTAGCATCCTTGAGATTGCTAATTGAGTCCTTGATTTCTCTAGCCTCAATCCTTGTCTGCATCATCTGTAGCCTTTGGATTTCCAGTGAATCCATAACAGCCTTGTAGAATTTCTTGTCATTGGCATTTGCAGACTCATGAGCCAGATAGGCCTCATTGTACTGTCTTGTGATTGCAGCATCCAGAGAGATCCTTCCTTGTAAATCTTGAGAAAGCCAGTTTGGTGTAGGAGGCACCACAGAAGTCCCAGTCTGTGAAGTAGTGGCCACCTGATTGTCACCAAAGCTGTCCTCATCATCAGAGAAATCAAACTCACCACTAGCTGCAGCTTCTGGAGATAGATTGGTCAAGGCATCCTTTGCTCTTTGCATTGATGCAGTTGTATGAATCAGTTGTAGTGACCTCTCTGCCTCCACATTGCCCTGTTGAGCCAAAACTTGATAGGCTGACACAGGATGAGTAAAGGTCTCATGATCCAGGGAAATACTATCCAGAGTCTGTTGATAAAGCTCTTGGAAGGTAAGTTCCCTTTCTCCCTCATTGACCTCCATTGACTCACTAGCAATGGCTGCTTCCTCCCTTATGACTCCTGTAGTCCCTTCTCTCTCTCCTCTATTTTCTTGCATCATGGGCTCCCCATGGCTCACACCTCTCACACCCTCACCTTCACCTACTAAGGTGGAACTCTCAATCTCTCCTTTTGCCTGGCTGGAAGAAATAGCCAGCCTCTCACTCTCATTCTCTCCTTTTGCCTGGCTGCAAGCCAGCCTCTCAGTTTCACTCCCTCTCAATCCTAAAAGTGTCTCAACTACCACCAGGTCATCTACACTAGTTGTGGAAACAACTAGATTTTCAATAAGGGGTGTAGAATGACCTATCAACGGAATGGTAGTTTGAACTGTCAACGGTATGGATACCGTTGATGGAGAAACACTTGTCAACGAAATAGACTGTTTCGTTGATGAAGTCAAGAAAGCACTTTGAGAATGAGAAGTTACAGTAGAGTCTGTGGTGATTGATTTGAGAGTTTGGTCCACAGATCCCCTTGCAACTTCAGGAAAAATTGGTTGATGGCCCAACAAATCACTTAACAAGTGATGGCCACCAGCTTCAGAGTGGGGCTTCTCCAAGATTAGAGTTGGAGAATCAGGAATAGATGTATGGATCATGTCCACATCTAAAGATTGAGTTGGTGAATTTGATGGAGATAATTCAAGATTGATGTTTAGAGAATGGGACTGTAACCCCAGAGTAATGATAGGGGTTACATCAAACTGAATTTGAGAAACTGGAAGTGTTGCTTCCAGTGTGTGTGCACCCTGTGAACCCTTGGACTTTTGCTTCACTCTCCTTTGGTATTGGGAAAATGTAGACTGTGGGCTTGAAGTGTCCCTTACCCTTTTGGACTGTGCTCTAGGTTGAGAGCTTGTTTCAATAATTACATCCTTTTGGGAGGATGCAATTAGACTTGTGCTTAAATCCATTTTACTCATTGTGCCTTGTTGGGAAGACACAATGGGGCTAGGCTGGGAAACACTTACCTCACCTTCCTTATTCTTGGGGTTTCTTTTATGTTCACCCCTTCCCTCACCTCTCACAACTCCAGACTCACTCCCCTTAGGTTGTGTGGTAGTTTTTACAACAGGTGCCTTTTGAGAAGCACCTGAGGTTGGCTTGGAGGATTTCTTAGATTTTGGTTTTGTTGCTGGGGCAGGAGCCTGTTGGGTCATAGCTACAGACTCCATAGCAACTGGGTTGGATGAAACAATGGAAGTAACAGCTATACTAACAGGGACAGCAGTAGTTACCTCAATGATTGGCAGATACACCACTGGAACATCACCATTGTGGTTCAGCCTCAGTATGTCTGTCAATACTCTCTTCTCTTGCACAAAGCACTCAAACCTGGCAGTAGGGTTAGAGATAACTAATGGTGCTGGACTAACATGATTAGCCAGCATCATCAGAAACCTTGCATAATAGATATTTTTCTTCCTATTTGCCTTATCACCCAACTTAGCACCAATTTCATACATAAGTTGGGTGCTAAAGTTGTAATATCTATCATTTAGAAGCATGGTTAGGAGAATTAACATAGAGTTAGTTAATGCATCAAAATTACTAATCTTTCCAGAAAAGACCTTAATGAATGCATCAGCTAAATAACTGTATTCCCTAACCAAACCTCTCCTAATAATCTTACCTAAGTTATCAGTAGGCAAAGAGTAGTTTATAGAATTTAGCATGGTAGTTATTTCAGTGTTAGTAGGCAAAGCATCACAGTTATTATCAGGAATATGTAAACATGCTTGCAAAACATCAGAATTAACTATGTACTCATTACCTTGAAGAGTGAATTGCAGTGTGCCGTTTGTTCCACTATACTCACATGAGGTCCAAATCTCCTCGATTACTTCATTGTAGAGTGGTGTAGAGTGAAACATCGCATAGCTCAACTTATAGTTCCTCATGAAATCCATCATTTTGAAAAAGATGCTGTTCGGACTCTCCTTAACGACAAATGGAATGGAATTGTTCTTCTCATAGATGAACCCACCAGCAGACATAAGCTTGACTATGGGTGCCATTGTTGAGTGAGGAAAAGCTTCGAGCTGTATTGCTTGTTAGAAAGAAGAAGATAGAAAAACTTTTGGAATTTTTGAGAACAGGTAGAAATGAAATAAAGAAATTAAAATTTCTTAAATACTCCCCCAAAAATTCTCAGAAATTAAGTCCAATAATTAATCTAAATTACCTGATTGGCTTAAAAAGTAACCGTTAGAATTAAATATTACCACGATTTATGCTTACAGGGGTGTATGTATAGATCGTGATAAAGAACGTGAAATTTCAACGGTTCAGATTAAAAAGCGCTACATCAACGAATCAGGATTGGGCGGTTAAAGTCCAGTCTTATTTCGTTGATAAAGCTGCGTTTCGTTGATATAAAAGAGCTATCAACGAAACACCCAGAAAAATGCTAAGACTGTCAACGAAATGGTGCGTTTCGTTGACATAGTAATTTTGACTTAGATAAAATTTCACCTTTTCCTGAGAAAATCAATTCACAGAAAAATTATAGCAAGTTCCTGGCTGCATTTTAACTTGCAAAAATCTCAAAATAATTAAGAGAAATTTAGCATACCTAGCTCACTTACTAATCTTGAGAATGTGGATTCATCAAGTGGCTTGGTAAAGATGTCTGCAAGTTGTTGTTCACTTGGAACAAAATGTAACTCCACAGTACCATTCATAACATGTTCTCTAATAAAGTGGTACTTGATGTCAATATGCTTGGTCCTTGAATGCTGCACTGGATTCTCAGTAATGGCAATGGCACTAGTGTTGTCACAGAAAATAGGAATTTTCTCAACTCTTATTCCATAATCAAGTAGTTGATTTTTCATCCATAAAATTTGTGCACAACAACTTCCAGCTGCAATACTCAGCCTCAGCTGTGGAGGTGGAAACTGAGTTTTGTTTCTTGCTGAACCATGATACAAGCTTGTTTCCTAGAAATTGACAGGTTCCTGTTGTGCTTTTCCTGTCAATTTTACATCCTGCATAATCTGCATCTGAATAACCAATTAGTTCAAAACCAGATTCTCTAGGATACCAAATGCCAAGGTTTGGTGTTCCTTTGAGATATCTGAAAATTCTTTTAATAGCAACTAAATGGGATTCCCTAGGATCAGCCTGAAATCTAGCACATAGACATGTAGCAAACATAATATCAGGTCTACTAGCTGTTAAATATAAAAGTGAGCCAACCATGCCTCTGTAACTTGAAATGTCCACAGATTTTTCCTTAGTATTCAATTCAAGTTTGGTGGCAGTAGGCATGGGTGTTTTGGCAGAAGATCATTCCATTAAGTTAAACCTCTTTAACAAATCATTAATGTACTTGGTTTGACTAATGAAAATGCCTTCATTAACTTGCTTTACTTGAAGACCAAGAAAATAAGTTAACTCTCCCATCATGCTCATTTCATACTTACTTTGCATAAGCTTGGCAAACTTTTGACAAAGTTTTTCATCTGTAGACCCAAAAATTATGTCATCTACATATATTTGAACAAGTATTGTAGAGCCATTCACAATCCTATGAAAAAGAGTTTTATCTACAGTACCTCTAGTGAAGTGATTCTCAAGGAGGAACTGTGAAAGTGTGTCATACCAGGCTCTAGGTGCTTGTTTCAAACCATAGAGTGCTTTGAGGAGGAAGTATACATATTCTGGAAAATCATCATCTTCAAAACCAGGAGGTTGACTTACATACACCTCCTCTTCCAATTCCCCATTTAGAAAAGCACTTTTCACATCCATTTGATAGACCTTGAAATTGGCATGGGTTGCATAGGCTAGGAAAATCCTTATTGCTTCTAGTCTTGCAACAGGAGCAAAGGTTTCATCAAAATCAATTCCTTCTTCCTGTGAGTAGCCTTTTGCAACCAATCTAGCTTTGTTCCTTGTGACTATGCCATTTTCATCCATCTTATTTCTGAACACCCATTTTGTGCCTATGACACTCCTGTCCTTAGGCTTGGGCACCAACTTCCAAACTTTGTTCCTTTCAAATTGGTTTAGCTCTTCTTGCATAGCCAAGACCCAATCTGGATCTAGAAGTGCATCCTCAACTTTCTTTGGCTCATCTTGAGACAGAAAGCTGCTATATAGACATTCTTCTTGAGTTGCTCTTCTAGTTTGGACTTTTGAAGACACATCACCTATAATAAGTTCAAAGGGATGATCTTTAGTCCATTTCCTTGAGGGAGGTAGATTTGCTCTTGAAGAAGTAGCTTCATGATCATGATTGCCTAGAATAGATATTTGTCCTTGAGAAACTCCCCCTGAGTTTGTTGTCCCTAATTGATCACTCCTGGAAGCATTTCTGTGACTGTCAACGGAATGACCATTTTGACTGTCAACGAAACGCTCATTCTGACTGTCAACGGAATGACCATTTGGTCTACTAGCAGCTATTCTTTTCAATCTTAATGCAACAATTTCATCTTCACTGCTGCTTTCATCTGTGCTAGATACAACAACTTTGGACTGTTTCTCAATAGTCTTATCATGATCCATTTGTTCTCCTTCCTCATTCTCAAAAGAGAGACTTTCATGGAAACCTTCATCACAGAGACCCTGAATTTTGAGATCATCAAAAACAACATGTACAGATTCCATAACAATGTTGGTTCTGAGATTGTAGACTCTGTAGGCTTTCCCTGCTGCATAACCCACAAATATTGCTTCATCTGCCTTTGCTTCAAATTTCCCCAAATGCTCAGCTTGATTTCTCAGAACAAAGCACTTGCATCCAAAGACATGAAGAAAATCCAATAGTGGCTTCTTTCTTTTGAGTAGCTGATAAGGGGTCATTCCTTTGGCCTGATTAATCAAAGAAATATTCTGAGTGAAGCAAGTTGTATTAACTGCCTCAGCCCAAAAATAAGTTGGTAACTTTGATTCATCTAGCATTGTCCTTGCAGCTTCAATAAGTGTTCTGTTTTTCCTTTCAACTACACCATTTTGCTGTGGTGTCCTTGCTGCTGAAAACTCATGCAAAATACCATTTTCTTCACAGAACACCTTCATGCTTGAATTCTTGAATTCTGTCCCATTGTCACTCCTAATCCTTCTTACTTTCAAGTCAGGATGATTGTTTACCATCTTGATGTGATTGATAATGATTTCACTTGCCTCATCCTTGGAGAGCAAAAAGAAAGTCCATGTAAATCTAGAAAAATCATCAACAATCACAAGACAATATTTCTTCTTTGAAATAGACATGACATTTACAGGGCCAAACAAATCCATATGAAGCAACTCAAGCTGATGGACAATTGATGACTCTGTCTTGCTTTTGAATGATGCCTTCTTTTGTTTCCCCTTTTGACAAGCATCACACAAACCATCCTTGGAAAACTCCACTTGTGGAATTCCTCTAGCAAGATCTTTCCTCACCAAATCATTCATAACTTTAAAGTTCAGATGAGATAATTTCTTGTGCCATAGCCAACTTTCATCCTTGCTTGCCTTGCTGAAAAGACAAGTGATGGTTTCTGAACTTGTGCTACTAAAGTCAGCAATGTACACATTCCCTCTTCTGAATCCAGTCATTACCACATTGTTGTTTCCTCCTTTAGAAACAACACAGGCTTCTTTAGAAAAAGTAACTAAAAATCCTTTGTCACAAAGTTGGCTGATACTAAGCAAGTTGTGTTTAAGACCATCCACCAATGCAACCTCATCTATGATGACATTCTCTTTTGAAATCAAGCCATATCCCTTTGTGTAGCCTTTGCTGTCATCTCCAAAAGCAATACAAGGGCCAGCTCTTTCCTGAAACTCTGTGAGCAGGGTAGAATCACCAGTCATGTGTCTTGAACAACCACTATCCAAGTACCAAAGATTCCTTTTGTCTCCCTGCACACAATAGAACCAAATCAAGTCGATTTTGGTACCCAAGTTTCCTTGGGTCCTGTTTTGTTAGCCTTTGCTTTTCCTTTTATATCATTTTTCACCTTGGGCTCAGATTGATTTAAATCAATCTTTATCCTTGGTGTTGATTTCTGAGGATTGCTCACATTTTCATTCTTAGCATGCATAATTGGAGGAACAAACATGTTATTCATATTCCATGGCATTTGTGGCACATTAAACATATTCATGTATGGATTAGACACAAATGGCATGCTGGCATATGGATTTTGAAATTGTGCATATGGAGCAAACATGTTAGGCATAACAGGCATTGTAGGCATGGAACTATTCATTGCAGGCTTGGGAATTTTCACTTTAACAGTCTTCTTAACAGATTTGCAGTTAGTAGATAAATGACTAACACTTCCCCAATTAACACATGTTTTTCTAGGAGCATATTTATCAGGTGTGTAATTGTTGTGTTTGTTAATTCCTACTTTGCCATTCCTGTTATTCCTTTTATTTCCCTTAGCCTCAACTTGAACATTCTCTAACTTATCTTTCAATTGCTTGTTAGATAAGTGACCTACATTAGCTCTCTCAACAGGCTTCTCAACTTTCTTTGATTTACTAGACTCACCCTGAACAAAGTTCTTGGTGACAGGACCATACTTATTATTAAGTCTAGTGAGTTCATCTTTTCTTTTCTCTGTCAACGAAACACCCTGATCGGTTGATGGTTCATCTGTCAACGGAACATTGCATTCCGTTGACATATCAACCTTCAACAAATGATCATTGTTGTTTGTTGACTTTGTTTCTGATTCTAAGGTTTCACAAACATACCCTAGTTTCTCTTTGTTCTTTTTCCATGATTGTTCACAGAAAGATTCCATACCTTGAACATTAATGATGTTGGTAGCAACATTCCTGGCATCTTTCCATTTAGCAATCACACTTTGTTCTATTTCAAGTTGTGTCTTAAGAATTTCTTCCCTTTGTAACACGTTCTCAAGTTCCTTCTTAGCATCCCTACTAACACATCTCATTTTCTCAAATTCAATGAGCTGTGCTTCTAACATTGCATTCTTATCACTTAAGAGCAAATTAGTCTCTTTTATTCTTGAATTCTCTTTGGTAAGTGATTTAAGAGTAACACGCAAATTATACAATACAGTAGACATTTCATTTACTGCACTATCGCATTCCTCTTTAGAAAGCTCAGAAAGATTAGTAATTGTTACCTGGTTGCTTGAGGAGCTTGCTTCCTGCTCATGATTGTTAGCCATAAGAGCCAAGTTGACATATTCAACATCATCATCAGAATCTTCACCATTACCAGCCCAATCATACTCCTGAGACATGAAAGCCTTTTCTTTTTGCTTGAGAAGTTCAAAGTATTTCTTTTTATAATCAACAGGCTCAAATTTCCTGTTGCTCTTCTCAATCTTGGGCTTTCTGCAGTCTCCAGCAAAGTGACCAAGCATTCCATAATTGAAACATTTAGATTTAGACTTTTCAATCCAGTTACTTTTGTTAGGTTGAAAGTCTCTCCTTGGTGGCCTTGCTTCTGAGTTTCTCTTGAACTTGAACTTAGAGAATTTTCTTGACAGAAAAGCAATGCGTTCATCAATCTCATCTAAGTCATCCAAGTTGGCTGATTCTGGTTCTTCTTCTTCTGTCATCTTACCTTTACCCTTGCTAACATCACTTCTACAACTAGCTCGACTAGTTGTGGCCTTTGCAGCTTCTTCAGTGTCATCTTCCAGTTGGTTCACAGATGCAATCAATGCAATAGATCCACCCTTCTTCTGTACCTTTTCAATTTCCTTATCTTGCTCCATTTCCAGCTCATAAGTCTTCAAGGTTCCATAAAGCCTTTCAAGAGTGTAGTCTTTGTACTCTTGAGTGTTTCTTAGAGAAACAGTCATAGGCTTCCATTCTTTTGGAAGAGCTCTTAGAAATTTAAGGTTTGAGTCCTTAGTTTGGTAGATTCTCCCATACAACTTTAATCCATTCAGAAGCTTTTGAAACCTACTAAACGTGTCATTTAGGGTTTCACCAGCTTTAAAGTGAAAGTGCTCATATTGTTGTATAAGGAGTTGCATTTTGTTCTCCCTTACTTGCTCAGTTCCTTCACATAGTGTTCTGACAATGTCCCATACTTCTTTGGAGGTTGTACAGTTTATGACATTGTCAAACATCTCTTGCTCCAAACCATTAAACAGAATGTTCATGGTTCTCTTATCTTTATGGATTTCTGCAAGATCTTCAATAGTCCATTCTGAGACAAGTTTTGGAATTTCTACATCAGGAGCATCATCTGGCACTCCAATTCTAGATGCAAACTTCATGGGAACGTGTGGACCTTTCTCAATGCAGTCTACATATCTCTCATCCATAGACATGAGATGTAAATGCATCTTTACTTTCCAGTGAAAGTAATTGTCCTTATCAAGAACTGGTATCTTTACACCTGCATCCTTCTTCACCATGGCTTCTGTTTTTGGTCTTGATCTATAAACTTCTTGTGTATTAGAAGCTTGCTTTGATACCCATTGTTAATCCCAAATGACCTAACAGAATTGTAGAAGGGGGGGTTGAATACAATTCTTGATATTTTCTTAAACTTAAAACACTTTATAAAATAAAACTGAACTAAATAAATAAAAACACAAGATATAAATAATTCAGTTGGATTGTTTGATGATCCAACTGAAGTGTTTTTATTGCGGAAATAATCTGTGATACACAAGTACACAGCTGCTCAGTTACAGAGTTGTAGAGAAGAATGCTCTCAAGGATAGCTAATACAAACTATTTGTTTTTCTTCTCTTACTCTATCTTAACTGCTACACTTGGTTATATATTCCCCAAGTTTACAATACTATTTTTGGCTACACTAAAGGTAACCGCCAATAGTTTGCTTTTCATCCCTTTGCCCAGTGGTCCTTGGAGATCCTTGTTTTTGTCTTCATGCTTATTATGATCACTCCCAAGAGCCCAATTGGAAACTGGGATGTTTCCTTATTCCCCATGTCCATTTTAATGGTTTCCAATGCAAAGTACACTTCCACATCACCTTTAGATCTGTTCAGTAAACTGTCACTATCACTTTGTCAACTATTCAGAAAAGCAATAATGATTCGTTGATAGCAGGGAGATGTGTTTCGTTGATAGCTTTATTCTTCATTCCATTGATGGTGTTTCTCTCGTTTCGTTGATGAGTAAACTCCATACCGTTGATGGTGTATCCTTGTTTCGTTGATAGAGTAATCCTCATACCGTTGACATGTCTTCACTTAGGCAAAATTACAAGGCATAACATATTTACAATTAACCAACCTATTTTGCCTATCTAGTACTTAGTCAACATGACTTAGAAAACCTATCTAGTACATACATCAAATGCATATCAAACTGTGAAGTATTGTACAGTGCAATTGCTACAACACTCATTCCGTTGATGAGCTTCCTGTCAACGAAACACTGCAAAGCATGTCATTCCGTTGACAGTTACAAAATGACTTAATACAAAATCTACTAAGTGTTTTTATAATTATCATCAAGAACAACATATTCCTAACACCAATTACATTAACCAGATATTCTATAATTTGATTAAATTTCATAAAATTTGGATAAATATTCATACGATAATAATCGCATGATTACATTTAATTACTAAAATATTAATATAATTTTCGATGATGTGATATGAACTTTATCAAATTAAACCTTTTAGTATATAATAATATGGTTTTTGATGACGAAACTTTATCAAATTGAACATTTGAGTATAAAATAAATAAATATTTTTGAAAATTGTCAATATAAAACATAGACAATGTGATTTTAACTTAGTTAGAGTACATTTATAAAGAATCGATATATACGTAAGGCAAAAACATATTATGAAACTATTAATATTATATGAAAGTCGTCCTTGCGGTGTATAACTCATTTTTTTATATATTACATACATATTTTTACATTTTTAAACTCTAATATTTAGTTTTAGTCTAAAATTTATTACATAATATCAAAATTCTATTTTAAAATTTTGGTAAATTGAAATAGATTTTATCTTATAATATGAATTAATTTTTAACTCACCTTGAATTTTTACAAATATTTTTATCAATGTAAATTATGATTAGACAACCTTAAATAACTGTGCATCAACATAATATTTAAGATGAAACTTTTTGGTTTCATCATAGGTTGATGTAAGTAAATGTTATAACTCAACCATCATATATTATGTTGATTATTTGATCAATTTAATATACTATTTAAAATTTATATTACCATACTTTGAGTTATAGTCTAATTGGTCATTGCGAATAATTATTGCAATTTTGTAATATTTATAATTCAAAAAAACATATTTGTTTTCATTTTATATTGAATATTAATTATGTTATTTTTTATATATACAACATAAATCCTATTTTTGGAGTTGTCATTTTTTTAAACATAAATTAAATTATTTTAATTTCTTTTAATATATGTATATGTTTTTAGATCAATCACACTTTTAAATCGCTGAAAGTCTAAATAGTTGGTCGACCAAAAATATCTAATATGACTCGCGGATTTAAAATTTTATATACATAAAAATTATGCGAGACAATCATTTATTATGTATAATTTTATAAACAAAATTATATATTTCTTAAAAAAATCTTATTTTTTTATTTCAATAATTTAATATCTACACAGAGGAGAAGGTAAATAAATTCATATTTTTTTAGGAATTGATTACATTTATGTATAATTTTATATTATTTAAAATTTTATTTTTTATATCAATCATTTAAAATGACAAAATAGAAATATAGAGTGTACTCAATCCATTAAAATATGTTTTTGGAATATATAATATGCAACATTATATAAATAATATAAACCAACGTTTTTTTTGGAGAAAATGTGATTTATCTAAAAATGTTTTTAAAGAAAACTCAAAATAACGTATAGTATAATGGTTATGGTATGAGTTAGATCAGAGAAGTTTAGTGGTTCGATTTTCAACACTAACATAATTTCATCCACTTTTTGCATAAATATAAAAGAGAATGTGTTTTTATGTAATTTTTTAACATAAGCAAAATTGTAAATTCACATATATTAAAATGACATATATCAATCATTTAAATTGACAAAAGAGAATTGTAAATCATGCTCAATCGATAAAAATATTTTTTGTAATTATATATTGTGCAATATTCTAGAAATAATATATAAATCAATATTTATTTACTCTATAATAAAAATAAAAAAAAAGATGGGAGAATATGTGGTTTATTTATTAAGATTTTGAAAGTAAAGTCAAAACAAAGTGTAGCACAATGGTTGTGGTGTAAGTTTGAGTGTAGAAGATCACATGTTATATTCTCAAAACTAACATATTTAATTTAATTTTTGCATAATCATTAAAGAGGTGACATTTTTGTAATTTTTCAAAAAATAGGGGTAAAATCGTAATTTCACAAGCATTAAAGTGACAATTTTTGCCCTTGTGTCGTGGTTTAATATATAATAATAGATAGATGAAACCGAGACACTGAAAGTTTGAATATATGTGTTGATATTTATACTTTATTCTTCTTCGTTTTCTTTTTTCCGTTATTAAACCTTATTAGCGTAATAGCCCGTGCAAGGCACGGGCCTGCATAAAAACGAGAAATTTTTTTGGCGAATAATGTAACTACTTTGAATGACGAACGTACCCCTGTCAGGTTTTGAGACTTGTTCTTTCTCGCAGAATTTGTTTATATATCGAAATAATTTTATAATTAAAAATACATTAGATGATAATATTTGCAATTTATCGTAAATTTGTAATATTGCATACCGTTTTCATGAATCAAATACTTGTAAATTTGATTTAGATTTCGTTATATTCAACTAATATCTATATGATAAAAGGCACATGATTATTTTTATCGATGTAAATATGATTATACAACATTAATGACTTACGCATATATATAATTTCCAAACAACTATTTTGTGGTTTCATCTTTTTTTCTTCCCTTCATATAGAGTGGATCCATGTTATAATGACGTATGTAAATATTTCAACTCAATCATCATAAATAATTGAAATCCTAAATTTTAAAAATTCATATATAACTCAAATTGAATTATGTTATATATATTTCTCAAAATTCATGTATTTTGCTCAGTTATATAATTTTATAAATATATGGTACAAATTAATGAATTCTGAATCAACTACAATCTATAATAAACTATAATAAACAAAATGGGGTATAATTTATCATTTGGTTCACAACTCATATCGGTTATCTTTTTCAATCACAATCGATACTGATAGGTCTTTGAAGTCAAATTGATTGGAACATCTAAATGTATTACTAAAAGTTATGCTACATAAAAGTTTAAAGTTCGAATCCCATCAACATATTAAAATAAACATTTATTACAAATATGTTAAAATTAACATTTACTCTGAGCGACTGATCCGGCAGAATAACTCAAAAATTAAAAACATAAATAAAGGTAAAATACGTGAACCACTCGTTACTATATTTAATTTGATTATAATAATTTAAATAAAAAAGTAAAATAATACAAAAAAATAACTCGTGCTTTGCACGTGTTATAAACAAATATATACTGATAAATATATCATTTTTAAGACTATTTTTTTTTAAAAAAAGTAATGTAAATACGATAACTTTATAAATATCTAGGGATTATTCATCTATTTAAAAGTGAAAATGACCATGATTTTGACATGAAGACTTATACGAGGTTATACTGTTTTTTCAATACAAATTTTGAATGACATTTTTGTAATAATAAACTCAACCTTTTCATATATAAAAAATAAACTTTACTTATATTTTATTGTGTATTAGCTTTAGTGTTGTAATTCGACGATGTCCTCAAAGCCCACAAACCCTATTTAGAATTTCATTTATCAAAATAATTTTATGATATTACGCATCCAATTAATATATTATATAAAATTATATTATTATTAAAGGCTTATATTTTTTTTAACATCATTCAATAATTTTTTACATACAATTTGAATTTTTATTGTTAAAACTTATAGTCTAACCTGTCGTCATTAATAGTTAGAGAATTTTATAATTCTTATGATCGAGAAAAATCATATCTTATTTTCATCTATTGCATATTAATCATGTTGATTTTTTATTTAAAACATAGATCCTGTTTTTGAGTTATCGTCTTTTTGGAATCAATTCAATTGTATCTTCTACATTTTCAAATATTTATCTTTTTAGTCGAATTATACATTTAAACCCCTCAAAGTCTAAATGTTTGATCAATAAAACATTTCAAATTTAACTCAAATATTTGATATTTTATATACTTAAAAATTATGTTATATAGTTCATATTTGATGTAGTTATATATTATGTATGATTTTATAGATAGAATTTATATATTTTTATTTAAATAGTATAATACATTTATATATATATATATATATACAAAGAGAAAAATGAAAATGAAAATATTTTTTTATCAGGAATAATTTACATTCATGTGTAACATGTGAAATTATATCATATAAATTTTATTTTCCATACCCATCATTTATCATGACAAAGAGAGTGTAAAAATTTTATTTTTTACATTTATCATTTATAATGAAAAAAAACTTTTTTTTGTAATTATATACTCCGTAATATTCTACATTTTAAATCATCACCCCGATTTTTGACTTGGACATCAACCGGGGGATTAAAATGGTGGAAAAAGTGAAAAAATTGACGAAAAATATGAGTAAATTAGAGATATACCGAAGTTAATAAAGAATGACATGTAATATTAGAAAATATCAACAAATGAAGTGTTCATTTTGAAAAGAAATTTTCTAAGAAATGAATGTGACGAACAGAGTGTATAAACATTAGCATTACATAATTTTGATGTTAATTTTCTTAATTTTAAATTATAGACTTAACAAATAATGAGATACATAACATATACAATAGTTCTTATATTAGATCAAGTTCATTACTATATTTTATGTATAATTAATTAATTCTAATAATGTAAAATAGTAATATATAATATGATATAAAAATATGAATTATCAACAACATAACTAAAGTATATTTAATAAAAAATATACAACTATAATAAAAATTTATAACGATGATCGATCATTTACCTATATATATAATAATAATAATAACGTAAATAAAAAATACATATTTATATAAAATAATATGGACCAATATTTCTTTTACTCAAAGGTTCAAAATAAAAAAAGAATATAAAATTAGAGAAAATGATGTGACTTATCTAATAAAATCTTTAAAATAAACTCAAAAAACAATGTAGCATAGTGGTTATGCTTTGGATTCCTTAGTTGGAGGTTTCATTCTCTACATTAACAAATATTAATTTATTTTGCATAATAATATAACAGTTGTATTGTTGTTATTTTTCAAAAAATAGGGGTAAAATCGTAACTTCACAAGCATTAAAATGAAAAACTTTGCCCTTGTGTTGAAATATAATATATAAGTAATAGATTATTACCTATATATTTTTTTAATTTGGGCCTAGACCTTATTATTACATGTATATTTTTTAATTTGGGCCTAAAGTAATTAACATATATTCAAAATTTACTTATTTTAATTTATTTTTTCTGACTTTGATCTTAGGTCATTGACTATATTTTTGTGCATTGTGCCAGAGTGAACAACCACCCAATTAGATGTTTCAACTTACAGCTCGACTCTTGCTGCTAGTCCTCGTATTCCGTGTCAACTTCAAGGAATTCATACCAACATACGTAATAGGAGTAATGTTTTAATAGAGGAGTAGTTCTAAACACCATGGTCGCCGGAAAGTAGTAACTCCGGAAAAATTGAATGTTATTCAGCCTTAAAAGCTTCGTAACTGTACATCTGACTTGAGTTATAATCACATATACGAATTGTACAAAATTTAATCATGTGGTACATAAGCAATTATCTAGCGTGAGAAATTGTAGCAATAGTTATCCGATCCCTCTAATGGTGTTTCAGTTTTTAAATGGGTGTCTCCTTTTGTAATCAATCCATTAGGGCCGCTTTGTATCTGTAAATCACAATACAGACACAGTGTACGTATGTATTTTCATGCATGCATACCTATGTATGTAAACATGTATCTCCGTATTAGGTAGCACTTCCGTAGTTTTAACAAATTTTGGACGCTAGCAAGATTCCAAGCCATGAACGAGATAAACCCTTAACAACTTCCTATTAAATTTAAGAAAAATAAAAAAAATGGATAAATGATTATAAATTAATGGGACTTGTTAATTAAAAATTATTTTATTTTCATAAAATATTAGGAAATGAATAGAATATCTCAAAATAAAAAGGATTAGCATTTTTCATAAGATGATAAATATTAAAACTAGGTTATGTTCCATCGTATCATCTAATATTAAATATTTATCCAAGTTGATTTTTCCTATTGTCAATAATATATAAATACTTGTGATTGAATCAAGTTAGTCGATTTCTAATTTTTTTTTATTTTCATTCGAATTTACTAATTATTTAATTTTGAAACTAAGGAAGGGACGGTGTGTGCATAGTATTCTAAAAATCGTCCATTAATTTTTCAAAAATCACCGATAAATTGGGTTAAAAAATATTTGACCGATTCGATTTCTAAAATCCGATTTATCGCTATAATTTATTTTGAAATGATATATTTTATTATAAATAAGGATAATATATTAAATATTATTAAAATAATAAAATTTATCTAATTTTTGTACTAATTTATTTTCAATTTAAGACTCCGATAAATCTCCAATTTATGATAAATCGCTAATGAATATCTCAACCAATTTATTTCGATTTACTAAATATATAAACAGGTACATATACATTAGATTACGTATACGGGGATAATGGCTCTCTTACCCAAGCTCATTTCTAAAACAACGGAAACTCTTTAATTACTCACCTTCCCACTCTCCTACCCCATATATTTTGCCTTGCTTTAATTCATACTGCACCTCCTATTACATCTCTCTCTCTCTCTATTTTCTCTCCTGCTTAAATACACACACTGTACACGCTCTATCAACGTACAAAATCTGAATTCATGGTGGAATATATAATATTTTCCGGCCGTTATGAAATCAAATCCAATATTTAGCCAAATCTAAATATCTTATAATTTATTTCATAATTAAAAGCAAAGCCATAACTATTATTCGAATCTTTTTTCATTTTTTCCTTTCTTATACTTGTTTTTTGTGTTGTTTTTATATCATGGGATTACGAGTGTTTTCGAAACACAAGTACTACAACTATTTTTGCTGTCAGTATCTACACCAAGAAACTAACACCATCACCACCACTCACCGGAACTAGCAATATTCTTGTATGGAGTTTGGTAGCGGAGCAGGAGGTGGCTCGGGCGATGACAACCATGATATCTTGGATCCTCACCGGAGGAAGAAACGTTATCATCGTCATACTGCTAACCAGATTCAGAAGCTCGAAGGGTATTTTTATATAACTCTATTTTAGCAGTACTAAAAATAGGCTAGCCCCGCTTTGGTTCCGTCACTGTCCTTTTATCTTTTTAGTTCTTACTTCATGTGATGATTATGTTTTTGTCAAACATTCATTAAATAAGAGCCAAATGAAATTGTTAGAACTTGAATATATATAGCTACTAAATTTTGCATATTTCTCACACGGATTATACATAATTTTTACATGTACATGTCTTATAAGTGATTACGAGTTAGTACTTAATTCGATCTTAAACCCTACCGAGGGTGCAGTTTCCCACAGGGATATGTCGCCACTTCTAGGGTTCGAAACTTCGAATTCTGTTGAGGATGGGGTGTGATGGGGTAAATGTAGTAAAGTAAAAATCATGTCGTATTTAATCACAAATATATAACAAAAAGATTTATAGTTCTTTAATTCGTAATGAAGAATGATTCATATGATTTTATACCTCAATAGTCAATAGTGGAAGACATTGAGTGTGACATGTCAAATGTTACTTTTCATAAGGTAACTGGTTTAATTTTTCTGATGTACTAAGGTTTTTTTTTTTCATGGGTATGAAGAATTTTCAAAGAGTTTCCACATCCGGATGAAAAGATGAGAATGCAATTAAGCAGAGAGTTGGGTTTATCTCCTCGCCAGATTAAATTTTGGTTTCAAAATCGGAGAACACAAATGAAGGTTCTTGTTACTTTCTGCTTTTATGATTTTGTTCCATTGTTTGTGGTATATATATATAATGTTGACTGTGTTGATTTAGGCACAACATGAGCGAGCTGATAATTGTGCACTTCGTGCTGAAAACGATAAGATACGATGTGAAAACATAGCAATTAGAGAGGCACTGAAGAATGTAATATGCCCTTCTTGTGGCGGTCCTCCTATCGGAGAAGATCCTTATTTTGATGAACAGAAATTGCACATGGAGAATTTGCATCTGAAAGAAGAGGTTAAAATGTTTCTTGTTTTGGTTCTCAAATTTCTAATCACTTGGATTCTTTCATATTGTTTCTGTTATGCTCATTCTTTTGCTATCGAAGTTCAATTAACATTTGAGGTTTTGGCATGATTTGTAGCTTGACAGAGTTTCAAGTGTTGCTTCAAAGTACATTGGGAGACCTATTTCTCAACTCCCTCCAATTCAACCAATCCATATATCTTCGTTAGACTTATCCATGGGAAGTTTCGGAATTCAAGGAATGACCGGTCCATCACTTGATCTTGATCTTCTTCCAGGCAGTTCATTGAACGTTCCAAACATTCCATATCACACAATGAGCATATCAGATATGGATAAGTCACTTATGACTGATATTGCTCGTAATGCAATGGAAGAATTGATCAGACTGCTGCAAAGCAATGAGCCATTCTGGGTGAAGTCCATGGCTGACGGAAAAGAAGTACTTAATCTGGAAAGTTATGAGAGAATATTTCCAAGAGTTAATAGTCACTTGAAGAATCCGAATGTTCGTGTTGAGGCTTCAAGGGATTCCGGCGTAGTAATCATGAATGGTTTGGCATTGGTTAATTTGTTCATAGACTCGGTTCGTTCTTTCTGTAATTCCTTTGATGTTTCTATAATTTGATATGCCTTAAACAATAGGTTTAGATGAGTAATTTATCTTCATATTTCTATTTTGTTCTTGTTAGAACAAATGGGTTGAGCTACTTCCCACGGTCGTCTCAAGGGCAGCAACAATCGCAGTAATATCATCTGGAATGATAGGCAGCCAAAGCGGTTCACTACAACTTGTAAGGATCAGCAGTTCTTGTCATTTTATTTGTCAAATATAGCAAAAAATTATTAATTTTTGAACCTTGATAATATGGCAGATGTACCAAGAGTTGCAAGTTCTGTCGCCTTTAGTACCAACTCGGCAATGTTATTTCCTTAGATTCTGTCAGCAAATCGAGGAAGGTTCATGGGCAATAGTTGATGTTTCTTATGATCTTCCTCAAGATAACTTGTTTACTTCTCAATGCCGAGTACACCGGATGCCTTCTGGATGCTTGATTCAAGACATGCCAAATGGCTACTCCAAGGTCATAATCCCATCTGTTCTCGTACTAGCAAAAATTGTTTTGTTGCTTCACTTTTCCAACTTAAATAGATTCAATTTTTACATATGTAGGTCACTTGGATGGAACACATGGAAGTTGAAGATAAAGTTCCAATTCATAGGCTTTATAAAGATCACATTTACAGTGGCTTAGCTTTTGGTGCTGAAAGGTGGATTTCTACTCTTCAAAGATCATGTGAAAGAATTGCTTGTTCAATGGTCACTGGGACAACAACTCGTGATGTTGGAGGAGGTAGTGGCTCTTTTACTTCCTTCTTTAAATATACATATGTTTGTTAGGTATTTGTATAACTAATTAAATAATTGATTCATTGAACAACTTATTTCCATTTTCCAGTTATAACATCTCCATATGGAAAAAGAAGCATGATGAAACTTGCTCAAAGAATGGTAAACAATTTTTGTTCTATCATTAATCTGCCGAACAGTCAGCAATGGACTGCATTATCTGGGACGGTAAATGAGTTTGAAGTTCGAGCCAATCTCCACAGATTTGCAAATCTTGGTCAGCCTCATGGAATGGTCCTTAGCGCAGCTGCCACTATTTGGCTGCCACTTCCTCCACAAATTGTTTTCAATTTCTTCAGAGATGAAAGAACTCGGCCTCAGGTACAAGGTTAATGCTTTGGAGTTTAGTACTCTTCATTCTGTTTAATTTTTCTAGTAATAATTTGATATCCCTTTGCGTAGTGGGATGTTCTCTCGGATCACAATCCTGTCCAAGAAGTTGCTCATATTGCTAATGGATCTCATTCAGGGAACTGCATCTCTGTTCTACGGGTATGATCAATTAGTTTAAGCAATATTTGTCCTCCAAATCATTGTTATTTACTTAATTCCCTATCAAATTTCTTAAAATTGCAGTCAACTTGTTACAATTTTGAATTGAGCAGCACCATAAATGAGTAGTTGACATAATAGATTGAGGGTCCATTTTGAACGTCAATGTAGACAGCTACACAATTGTGTAGTTTTTAGGTATAGTGAAAATATAAGTATATAAGATCTTCATGAATGTTCCTTTCCGGTATGCAAGATAAAAATAGCCAGACCGAATATTTATGCATCACAATATTGTCATTAGTTATACTGTCATCTTGAATACGTTTCAAGAAACTTTTATTAAATGATCACCAGGCTTTCAATACTAGCCAGAGCAACATGTTGGTACTTCAAGAAAGCTGCATAGACTCTTCCGGTTCATTAGTTGTGTACAGCCCTGTAGACCTACCTGCCATAAACATAGCCATGAGTGGTGAAGACACTTCCTACATTCCTCTTCTACCATCAGGGTTCACTATTTCTCCGGATGGTCGGACCAGTACACTACAACAAACAGTTCACGAGGGAGCTTCAAGTAGTAGTTGTACATCAACAACAGGTTCACTTTTGACAATTGTGATACAGATTATGGTAAGTCATATGGCATCAACCACAACGAAAATGAGCCAAGAGTCAGTGAACACGGTTAATAACCTTATTGGAAACACTATACAGCAAATTAAAGTTGCCTTGAATAGCTCTACTTGAAATTAATCACCTCCTGGTTGAAAAAAATTTATTATTTAGTGGGGAGTTGAGTTTGGTTAGTTGAGGGCTCTCAATGCACTATCATCAATAGCTATGAAGTTCATCACTTATTGCTGCATGCATGCTTTTCTGCTACAACTGCTGGAGTTGTTTTCTTCTTTTCTTTTTGCTACTGTCAAACTTCATAACCATTTTCAACTACTTCATAGCATCATTTAATTTTTTTTCCCAGTAAAGATTTTCCTCAGGACTCTAGTTTATTTCGTTTATCGAAAATCAAATTCATGCTGGTTTGCCAAAGGGAGTCAAGAACGAACCATAGATGAGAGAGATTGTACTTGTAGCCTAGCTGTGCTGAATAGTTGTTGTTATCGTGTGGTTTGTTTTCCTAAACACAGCAAGAATAATGTATGGTTCGGGTATTGACTTCTATTCATGGACTCTGTATTCAACTTAAATTCAATATTATGTATGGAATTTTCTCCCCTTTTTCTCCAGTGATACACATGGTTTGATGCATTTACATAATATGTATGTATAGTAATTACAGTATTACAGAAATGTTCTCAAGGTGGTCCAAGTTTGATATTTCACCATTTCGTAAACAATGCAAAAAAGATAAATTTTAGCTTGATACGGTGAAATACCGAATTGGTGAAGATAAGGACCACTTTAGACTAAATGTAAATTCGTTAGCGACCTCCATGCCCACAATTTACGTCATAGAATTGTTTTGCTGTATGTCAGAGTAGTTGTACGTTTTTCTACCATGTTTTTAATGTAGCCGCGCAAAGAATTTAGGTCAACATTATTCAGTCAGATAAAGAAAAGCTTCATCATACATATTTGGAATCGTCGGTCACAGCCCGATTCTTGAATAAGAAACAATCTCTGAATGCATCCCGATTTTTTAGAACAATTATTTTGCTCTCTTCCGACTGGATAATGAGGATACTCGAAATCAAGTGTTTATATATCTTTTTCAAATTATTTTTTATATTTTATAATATATTCTTAATAAAATTAATTTTATAATTTGTGATATTTAATATAAAATTTAAACTAATTACAATATTTTAGATAACAATTTAAATTATAATATTTAGTTATAATAAGATATTAAAAATAAAGTTAAAGAGTACCTTTAAATAATTTCCCAAACTTCACTTCATTAAAATTGAGTACTCTGAAACACTGTATAGCAAGGAGAGTAAAATAAACTAAACTAAACTTGTAAACTGAAATTTTAAATAAAAAATATTAGATCTGAAAAATGAAACTTCAATAAAAGATCCCCAGTCGACTCTCTAATCCAATAAACTCGGTTTGAATCAAAAAAGAAAACAAAACAGAAGATTCGTTTATTCACATTTGAAAAATAAATCAAACAAACCAAAAGAGTTAAAATCCTTACCAGAAAAGGATATTATTGAAATAAAATAAATTAAAAAATTTGAGACTTTCTACAAATTTTCCCGCTGGAAGTTCTGTCGACTAAACGAGGAGAGAGGCGGATGTAGATGTTGAAGAATATAGGTTTTGGTATGGTTTAATAAAGTTACCTTAAAAAATGATTTAAAAAAAAAAAAAAAAAACTAACCCCGTACTCTTTTTATCTAAACGAGGGTTGGTCTTTGCCAGATGTAGACGGTCACAGTCTCTCAGTTGAATGTAAAATTATTAGACTGTCTTTTTTTTTTTTTTTTTTTTTGACAAAATGCAATTTCATTACTTCAAATCTTCCAAAATACATTTTCGAACATTGATCGGAACAGAACTCCAATCAAAACTACGATCAGGATACATATGTGACACACGAGCTAGCTCATGAGCCGACATATTCGCAGATCGCTTAACAAAATACAACTTCAAGTTGTTAAAACCACACATTAGAACCCTACAATCCTCCACTATCCGTCCTATCCGTGATCTCAAAGGAATTGCACTTCGAACCAACTGCACAATAGCCAAGCAATCGGATTCGATGGTAACTGAGCTCAGCTGCAATTCTTTAGCCCAGCTCAATGCCTCTTTAATAGCAATTGCCTCGGCTAAACTAGGATTCATGACTTCTGAAAATCTTCTGATTCTTGCCGTGAGTAGGTATCCTTCATGATTCCTTGCAACCAAACCAATGCCTGATATTTCCTGATCCTCAAAAATTGCTGCATCTGTTGATATTTTTACTTCATTCTGTTGTGGCTTTACCCAAAGAATTGCACCATCCCCCGGAAACGAAGGTTGAATTGGTGGTCTAAAACCTCGACTCTGAGCTACTTTCCACTGCGAAAAATATTCCCACGCTTTTGCAACAATCTTTACTTCCTTCCATCGCCTATTGTCCCAAACCAGATCATTCCTCGCTCTCCATATTGACCAACATAGGGTAAGAATTTTTGCCATGTTATCTTTCGATTGACCTATCAATTTATCCTCTAACCACCTTGAAAAATCGATGCAGCTCTCCGTATTGATGTGTTGATTATAAATTTGCCAGGCCCTCGCTGCTGATCTACATTTAACCAGGGCATGAGATATCGACTCCTCCTCTTCATTACAAACAGGGCAAAGATTATCCACTTGAACACACTTAGCCTGAAGTTGAACTTTTGTCGGGAGACAATAGTTAATCGCCCTCCAGATTAAGTTAAGGACTTTTGGTGGGGCTTTGATGCTCCACAGTTTCTTCCAGAATTTCACACTGTCATTTCTCTCCCAACCTCCCTTCTGTTTCTGCAGCATTCGATAAGCACTTCTAACCGAATATTCTCCTGAAATTTCCAACTTCCAGCTTAGGACATCATCATTCAACCCTTGCTCTACCACAGTATTAACAATGTAGCGTTGATCCCTCTCTTCAAAAATGTCCCTGATAAGTTCTAAATCCCAGCTCGTCGAGTTAGGTTGAAACAAAGCATTTACCTTCTGATCCACGATAGCTGGGGAATGCGTAATAACATACGGATTCTTTAAATCATTTAACCAAGGTTGATCCTGAATCTGTATATCCTTACAATTGCCAATCCTCCATACTGAACCTGCAGAAATTACTCTTCGTGCTTCCATCACACTTCGCCAAATGAAACTAGGACTTCCCCCCAGTTTTGCCTGTAGGAAATTTGTGTCTGTATAGTATCTAGCCTTATAGATTCTAGACACCAAGCTGTCTGGATTGGTGATGAGCCTCCAACACTGTTTAGCCAACATGGCTAGATTGAAATCACGAAAACATTTGAATCCCAGCCCGCCTACATGCTTATGTCTAGCCATCCTATCCCACGCCATCCAGTGAATTTTTGATTTTGATTTCTGAGAAGAGTTCCAGAAAAACTTTGTCATTTCTCTCTCTATTTCTCTTGTTGTCTCTAAAGGGAGCAGGAAAACATTCATAGCAAACGAAGGCAATGTTTGAGCCACCATTCTGATCAGAATTTCTTTTGAGGGCTTAGAGAGATTCTTTTCATTCCAGCTGCGAATACTTGCCTTAACTCTCTCTTTCA
The DNA here is from genome assembly GCA_030848705.1 of Heracleum sosnowskyi. Taxonomy (NCBI): domain Eukaryota; kingdom Viridiplantae; phylum Streptophyta; class Magnoliopsida; order Apiales; family Apiaceae; genus Heracleum; species Heracleum sosnowskyi. The sequence goes on along the minus strand of CM061235.1, from coordinate 138,684,688 downwards.
AATACCCCAATACCACAGACTTGTTTCTTCCCATAATATTCGGTAAACCCAGGTACTTAGAATTGTCGTCCGCTTCCTTTATTAACAGCTCCTGACATAACATACGTCTATTGTACTCAATCACATTTGCACTGAAAAAAACCGTGGATTTATCTTTGTTCACCCTTTGTCCCGATGCCTTTTCATAAATATCCAGAAGCTCCAGAATTTTGTTAGCATCCCTAGAATCTGCTTTACAAAACACATAAATGTCATCTGCGAAAAGCATATGGCTTATAGTTGGACTTTTCCTGCAAACTCTGATACCTTGCATCCATCTTCTAGCCTCATAATTCGTGATCATAGCAGATAGCCCCTCCGCACAAATTATAAAGAGATAAGGAGATAGTGGGTCTCCTTGTCTCAGGCCTCGATTAGGTATAATAGGACCTATGTCTCCCTTATCAAGCACAATGTTGTACTCGACTGAAGTGACACATTGCATAATTAAATGAGACCACCAACTGCTAAAACCCATTCGAAGCAGCATATCTTTCAAAAATTTCCACTCTATACGATCATAAGCTTTAGACATATCAAGCTTGAGAGCCATGTACCCCTCTTTACCAAACTTCTTCCTTTTAAGATAGTGCATGACCTCGAATGAGATCATAATATTATCAGAAATTAGACGTCCTGGAAGGAAGGCACTCTGCGTATCTGAAATAATCGAATCTAACACCTTTTTTAGCCTATTTGCAAGCACTTTAGTAATGATCTTCATGACTACATTACACAAAGCTATTGGACGTAAATCAGTCACCTTGCAAGGATTTTTCTTCTTAGGTATAAGAACAATATTAGTAGCATTAATACCCTCCATTAACTCCCCTGTTAAGAAGAACTCTCGAACTAGTTGGACTATTTCCGGACCTACTACATTCCAGTTTTTCTGAAAGAATGCTGGGGTCATGCCATCAGGCCCCGGCGCTTTATCTGGATGCATACAAAAAATAGCCTCTCTGACCTCTTCTGCAGTCAGAGCTTCTAGCAGGTTATGATTTTCTTGATCAGAGATCTGTTTCGAAATGCAACTTAGAACTGCCTCTCCCTGACTCTGTTCCTCTGTAAACAACTCTTGAAAGTACTCCTGTATCATTTCTGGCAACCCACTATTCCAGTCTACCCAGTTTCCTGCTTCATTTTTTAATCTCTGTATGCAATTGTTTCGCTTTCTTCTGTTGCATGATGAATGAAAATATTTAGTGTTTTTCTCTCCCGCTTGAAGCCACAATTGTTTTGACCGTTGACGCCAAAAAATTTCTTTTTGGTCCAAAATCAAAAATAGTTGCTTCCTTATCTCTTCATACGCAGCAGCAGAATGACTATCTCTTTTATTACGCAATGCCCGCAATTTCTGTTTACACTCTTTAATACGCTTACTGAAGCAGCCCGTGATGTCCTTCCCCCACATATCTAAACTATGCGCGCAACTTTTCAATTTCTGAATCACATTACCATTGTTTTCTTCTTCCCAGCAACTTTTAATTATTTGAAAGCACACAGGTTCCGTAAGCCAAGCGTTTTCAAACTTGAATTGTCTTCTTTTACTACCTCTGTTCAGAGATTCTGGAATCAAAAGTAGAGGGCTATGGTCCGATGGGGAACCCTCTAAGTTGTACACTTTAGCTGTGCGAAACATGTCCAACCAACCAGTATTAGCTAAGACTCTATCTAATCTAACTTCAGTCCAATGATCAGTATTTCTCCCTCTCTCCCACGTAAACTGGTGGCCTATAATATCAAGATCTTGCAGGTCTGAATCTTGAAGACAAGCATTAAAACCATCGATGAGAAATTCTGGATAAGGTGGTCCACCTCTTTTATCCATGTGTGAGGTAACATTATTGAGGTCCCCCACCAAGCACCATGGGAGATTTGCATCCCGAGAAAGATTCCGCAAAAGATCCCACGTCTTATGTCTGTTAGCTCTCTCTGGTTCCCCATAGACCCCTGTTAATCTCCAATCATTGTTGTCAATTGTTTTAATCTTAATATCAATATGAGATCGAGAAAAACTCAAAAGCTCTACACTATCTGCGTTTTTCCAAAGCAATGCAATACCACCGCTCCTACCTTGAGGCTCGACAGCTAAAAAGCCTTCATAACCCATGTCACTACTTAACCCTTCCATCTTTGAGTAACTACTTATCGTCTCACTGAGAAACACAAAAACTGGTTTTTCTGAGCGGGTTAGATTTTTAAGGAACTGAATTTTCCGAGGGGCACCCAGTCCCTGGCAGTTCCAAGCTAAAGCATTCATGATGAGAGGCGGGTCTGCACCGCAGCACCCGCCAATAACTCGTTTTTTGAATCTACTACCTGCATCTCTTGTATCTCCATGGGCGTGTCTAGCCCAAATACTTGTTCTTTGTTTAGGCCCACTTCCCTTTCGTGACCCAGTCCATCTTCCTTTGTCCGCGGTCTTTTTTGTTTTGAAACTATAACCCCTGTATCACGCTCATTATCCAGCTCATTTTTCTGATAACTCACCTCAGATCCCTTAACTAACGCTCCCTTATCCGTCAAATCATATTCAGATAACCCAAGTTGTTGCGATCCCCTTAAATCTCGGGCATTAGTTGATGATTTTTCAAACTTTCCTTTCCCCGTCGTTGACTCTTCTGCAACATTCTTCGATTCTGGAATTAGCATCTCACCTTCTGCACCACGCAGCCATTGATTGTTTTTAACCATGGAATATTTCTGGATAGGTGCCCTCAAAGAACTATCATAATTACAAACTTCCTCTTGCCCCGGATTATCAAATAATGCCTCGCAGAATTTCTCCGAATGCCCAATAATGCCACAGTAAAAACAGAAAGAAGGGAGCCTTTCATATTTGAATTTAATCCACATCCACTCTCCTCCACTTTTCTTGATCCGCATTTGACTTCTTAGAGGTCGACGAACATCTATTGCCACTTTAAGCCTTAGGTAGTTTCTCCACAAACCCTGGAAATTTTTAGGGTCCGACTCCAAGTACTTTCCAACATAATTACCTATGGACTGCAAAATAAATTCAGAATTAAAGCCAAGAGGTAGGTCGTATACCTGCATCCACATGTATAACTCAGAAATCTTTATACTGGCCAATTGGTCCGCCGCTTCTAATCTCTTGACTAATAAAACTTGCTGATTGAAAGTCCACGGCCCATCGTCCAAAACTTTTTGAATATCTCTCTCATGAAAGAACTTGAACAAAAATACATTCGGAAAGCTTGTAGCCTCCATGAAAACTCCCTTCACAGGTCTCCATATGGACGATAACGTATCTTGCATTGCCACAAAATTTACTTTTCTGTTAGTGAGAAAACTCCCCACCAAACAGTAAGAGAGATTTGTTTTTGAACAATCCTCCGGAATTTCATTCAGTATTAATCCTTCCTCCTCATCTTCATTGATCGATAGGTTTGCATAATCTTCCACAATGTTTTTAGCTTTTGATGTACCAGCCATTATGCACGTAAAAAACCACTAGAAAGACTTATCTAATAACTTATTTTCTTCAGAGACACACCAATAGGTGAGACAGAGAGAACATTACACACCAATAGTTTTGTTTGAGACTGTCGTATTTCAAATTTGCTATGACTTATAAATTCTATTAATTATGTTTTTGTTCAACTTTCTGCATCAAATGCAATGTATTTGTACCGTGGTTTGAAATCCTAAAAAATCAAAATCGGTGGAACAATCATTTTAGTGTTCTAAAAAAAAATATTAATTTATGTTTTTTTTTTATATTTTTTGTTATTAATTTTGGATTTTATTTATTCGGTTTTAGACAATCAATTAACTATTTGTGCTGTATTTTTACTTCTGAAAATCAGATTTGAACATTTTACGACACACATTAAACTAACAAAATAATGTTTAATTTAGTGAAGATTTAACAATTCATTTTCAATTGAAGATACCCTGAAACTAAAAAGGAAAAAAATGACGAATTTTTACATTAAGAATTATTATTGAACTTTGGAAATTAATTTACATTTGGTTTAAATTATCAAAATACTTTTTTTAGTAGTTGAATATAGTTCTACTAACAACCAAATACACTTTTTAATATTACATTCGACGGTTTTCATCTATCTATTTTAAGATCTAATAAAGTATTTCTTAATTTAGTGATTGTTTAACAATTTTTTTACAATTAAAACTACACCAAAACTAAAAATAGAAGAAAATGACAAATTTTTACTTAGACAATTTTATTCGGTTTAGAAAATTTTCATTTGTCTGGTTTAAATTATTAAGATATATTTTTTAGTATTTTTAATATAATTCAACTAACAACCAAATACAATTTTTCATATTCGATTCAACGATTCTCATTTATCTATTTTTAAAATATAATGATACTTATTATTTTGATATGTAGTATTTATAATTATTTCAAATCCAATTCTAATACTAATACTAATAATTCCACTTTTGACTTATATCATTTTTAGATAATATAATTTTAACATCTAACGATCCTTATTATTTTGATATGTAATATATATAATTACTTCAAATCCAATTTTAATGTCAATACTTCCACTTTTGACTTATATCCTTTTTAGATAATAATTTTAAAACCTAACGATCCTTATTATTTTGATATGTAATAGTTATAATTACTTTGAATCCAATTTTAATAGTAATACTTTCACCTTTGACTTATATCCTTTTTAGATAATAATTTCTAGTTTTATATGATATAATCTTGATCGTCTATTTTTGAGATTGTTTTGGCGGTACTGAGGACCAAACAAAGTTTTGGATAAGATTTCCCTTACGTTTATTATATATAAGGATTTAATTACAATTATTGTAACTAGGTTACTAAGCCGCGTTTCGCAGCGGCATTATAATATATTTGTTAAGAAAATGAATATTAGAATAAAAATTATGAAATTAATATCTACAAAATTATTTAAATTATCAAATAAAATATATTCTATAAAATTTACATTTGGGTAGCTACTATAATAAAATATTTACATATTTTGTTTGTTTATATAGTTTGATTTTTTATTTTGTTGGACCGATACCATTGCCATATATATATATATATATATATATATATATATATATATATATTATATTGACAAAAATCAATATAAACATATAATATTACTTATATTTATATAGTATTATTAGAAAAGATAATATATAATTTATCTTATATATTATAAATCTTATAGTTTGTAATATTTCAAATCTTATCAAAATTTCATCCTTAATAATTAAAAATAGCCAAGAAAATGACAGTAATTATCAATCTCAATAGACCTTTGGTGCATATTCAAAATATATTAAAATCGGACAAGTTATCAATGTAGTTTAAAAGTATAATGTGAAACCTTTAGTACATATTATTTAATACTAAAAAATAAGATTGGAAACACATGTGTAATTAGGCGGTAGCATAATGCTAAATACATGTTCCATTGCCTCCGTCACCAGCTCCACTGTATCCATCACCAACTATGTTGTCCTTTTCATTGTCCTCAATTGATACTTTCCTTTTCTTTTTGTCATGCACAGTCTCGAGCGTAGGAGAACTTTTAGAATCCTGCAATACAGTGAGTGCTTAGAAAAATATTCATGTACAATATTTTTATATAGATAATAGTGCATGATATTAGAGTTTTAAACTAATGAAGTTGACTATACATAAATTATAGTAATAAATTAGAATATGTCTTAACTGATTTCTTCAACTTGTACTCTTGTTTCGAATTTTCTTTAGCTCCATTGCCTGCATCACCGGCTCCATTGCCATGCACAAACACATCACCTGTTAGGGGGAGATTGTTAGAAATATGTTGTTCTTGATGATAATTATAACAACACTTAGTAGATTTTGTATTAAGTCATTTTGTAACTGTCAACGAAATGGCATGCTTTGCAGTGTTTCGTTGACAGGAAGCTCATCAACGAAATGAGTGATGTAGCAATTGTACTGTACAATACTTCACAGTTTGATATGCAATTTGTTGTATGTATTAGATAGGTTTTTCTAAGTCATGTTGACTAAGTACTATATAGGCAAACTAGGTTGGTGAATTGTAAATATATTATGCCATGTAATTCTGCCTAAGTGAAGACATGTCAACGGTATGAAGATTACTCTATCAACGGTATGAAGATTACTCTATCAACGGAATGAAGTTTACTCATCAACGAAATGAAGTTTACTCATCAACGAAATGGAGAATAAAGCTATCAACGAAACACATCTCCCTGCTATCAACGAATCATTATTGCTTTTCTGAATAGTTGACAAAGTGATAGTGACAATTTACTGAATAGATCTAAAGGTGATGTGGAAGTGTACTTTGTATTGGAAACCATTAAAATGGACATGGGGAATAAGGAAACATCCCAGTTTCCAATTGGGCTCTTGGGAGTGATCATAATAAGCATGAAGACAAAAGCAAGGATCTCCAAGGACCACTGGACAAAGGGATGAAAAGCAAACTATTGGCGGTTACCTTTAGTGTACTTTAGTGTAGCCAAAAATAGCTTTGTAAACTTGGGAATATATATAACCAAGTGTAGCAGTTAAAATAAGAGTAAGAGAAGAAAAACAAATAGATTGTATTAGCTATATTTGAGAGCATACTTCTCTACATTCTTGTAACTGAGCAGCTTTGTACATTTTGTATCACAAATTATTTTCGCAATAAAAATCACTTCAGTTGGATCATCAAACAATCCAACTGAAATTATTTATGTGCTTGTGATTTTTACTTTAAGTTCAGTTTTATTTGTAAGTTGTTTTTAAGTTTAAGAAATATCAAGAATTGTATTCAACCCCCCCCCCCCTTCTACAATTCTGTTAGGTCATTTGGGATTAACAACCTTTTCATAAGACAAGAATTGCTTGAGGAGGATTTGTTGAAGGAAAAAGAGGTAAAGACTAAGTTGCCTAGGAAATTAGTAAAAAATGAATTACCTAAACCCGATTTACCTAAAACTGAAGTAGGTGACGTAGTTAGTAATGTTAAAAAGAACAGGAATGGGAAGAAGAAGATTGTTAATCAGGAAATGGTTCCATTTTCTCCCATTGCATCTAGGAAGTTGTGCACTATTTGTAATTCTGTTGGACACCTTACACATGCATGTAAAAAGGTTAAAGTAGAAACTGCTAATACTTCTGAAATGCATAACATGTCTGACATGCCTGATCTTCATGAACCCTGTGGAAAGAAAGATTGTTTGCTATGTAAGTACAACATCATGCATGCTTATTTTAAGTTGATGTATGTAGTAGCAATAGCACTGTTAATGTCAAATCCACAGATACTATGAATATCAAACAGGGTAAGACTAAATTGAATGTTACTCCTGTTAAATCATCTAAACCTTTAGGACCCAAACAATTTTGGGTACCAAAGTCCGCTTAATCAATCTGTGATTGCAGGGTAAGGTTAAAAGCTCAAAGGTTGTGTGGATTCTGGATAGTGGCTGTTCTAGACACATGACAGATGAAGAGTCCCTGCTTACAGAGGTGGTTAAGAAGACCGGCCCGATTGTAACCTTTGGAGATGACAGCAAAGGATACACTACGGGATATGGTAAATTGAAAGTTGGAAATGTCATCATTGAAAACATCTCTCTTGTTGAAGGATTAAAGCACAATCTTCTAAGTATCAGTCAGTTCTGTGATAAAGGCTACAATGTAGATTTCAGAAAGGACAAGTGCTTGATCACCAACAGGAAGGATGAGAAGCTTACTCTACTGGGAGTGAGAAAAGGAAATTTGTTTATAGCTGACTTAAGTTCTACCAGTGAAGGAGAAGTTACATGTTTTTATTCAAAGACATCTTCAGAACAAAGTTGGCTATGGCACAAGAAGCTCTCACATCTGAACTTCAAAACTATGAACTCTTTGGTAAAGAGAGAGTTAGTGAGAGGGTTGCCCCTGATGGAATTCAATCAGGAGGGACTATGTGAAGCATGTGAAAAAGGGAAGTCGAAGAAAGCATCACATGGAAGCAAAGGAATGACAAGCATTACTGAACCATTACAGCTGATTCATATGGATTTATTTGGTCCAGTTAATGTTATGTCACTTTCAAGAAATAGATATGCATTGGTGATGGTGGATGACTACTCTAAGTACACGTGGGTGTTGTTCATACAAACAAAGGATGAAGCAACACAACTAATCATTGATCACATAAAGAAGATAGAAGTGGAAGCTAAGCTACCTGTGCGGACAATCAGATCAGACAATGGAACTGAATTCAAGAATGCAGTTCTTAATGATTTCTGCTCAGAGAAAGGAATATCAAGACAGTTTTCAGCACCAAGAACTCCTCAACAGAATGGAGTAGTGGAGAGGAAGAACAGGACCTTGGTTGAAGCAGCAAGGACCATGTTGAGTGAATCAAAACTTCCCACTTACTTTTGGGCTGAAGCAGTGAATACAGCTTGCTACACTCAGAATCGAACCCTGATCAACAAAGATCATGAAAAGACTCTGTATGAGTTAATGGCCAACAAGAAACCAACACTGAAGTACTTTCATGTGTTTGGTGCAAAGTGCTTTGTACTTAAAGATGGAGAACATCTTGGCAAGTTTGATGCCAAAGCAGATGAAGGCATTTTTCTGGGCTATTCTCTGGAATCTAAGGCTTTCAGGGTATATGTGATTGAAGATAAGAAGGTGTTGGAAATCTTTAATGTAACATTTGACGACACCAAAAGACCAGGCCTGCAAACTGGAGAGAACTCTGAATCCTTGGTATTTGAAAATCTATCAGGAGATCTCTCTGACAATGAAGAAGTACCTGAAGTTGTTACAGTCATTAATAATAATCATAATGATAATGATTCTGGACAAAGTGGTGACCAAAGTGGAGATCCTCAACATACAGGATCCACTAGTCAGTCTTCAGAATCAACAGATCAAACCGTCAACAACTCAGGGGGAGCAGGAGAATGATCAACTAGTCACACTCCACAACATCTAGAACAAGGAGAATCATCAAGATCGCATCTGCCAAGACAAAGGGTATGGAATAGAGATCATCCCTTTCACTTGATCATTGGTGATCCGGACACAGGAGTGAGAACTAGGAGAACATCACAAAATGAATGTCACTATTCTGGGTTTCTTTCAGAAACAGAACCTAAGAAAGTTGAAGATGCTCTAGATGATCCAGATTGGGTGATTGCTATGCAAGAGGAACTCGATCAGTTTGAAAGGCAGAAAGTTTGGAAGCTGGTACCCAGACCTAAGGGAAAATCTATTATTGGAACACGATGGGTATTCAGAAATAAGTTGGACGAAGATGGCATTGTAACGAGAAACAAAGCCAGACTGGTTGCTAAAGGTTACTCTCAAGAAGAGGGTATAGATTATGATGAAACCTATGCACCAGTAGCAAGACTTGAGGCCATCAGAATGTTTCTGGCATTTGCTGCACATTCCAATTACAAGGTATATCAAATGGATGTGAAGAGTGCTTTTCTGAACGGGGAGTTAGAAGAAGAAGTGTATGTGGAACAACCTCCAGGTTTTGAGGATTCAAAACTGGCAGACTTTGTGTACTTTCTATTCAAAGCTCTCTACGGACTCAAACAAGCTCCAAGGACATGGTATGACACTCTCTCTGAATTCTTACTTGAAAATGATTTTACAAGAGGTGTTGTAGACAAAACTCTCTTTGTCAAAAAGCATAAAAATGATTTGATATTGGTGCAAGTATATGTTGATGACATAATATTTGGTTCTACTAATGATGATTTATGCAAGAGATTTGCTAAGTTAATGCATAGTCGTTATGAAATGAGCATGATGGGTGAATTGTCATTCTTTCTTGGACTGCAAGTATACCAAAAACAAGATGGTATATTCATTTGTCAGTCCAAGTACATCAAAGATCTTCTGAAGAAGTATCAAATGGAAGACTCATCTACAACAAAGACTCCTATGCCAACTGCCACTAAGCTTGATAAGGATGAAACTGGTAAGAAGGTTGACACCACAGGCTACAGAGGTATGATAGGCTCATTACTTTATCTCACTGCAAGTAGACCAGATATAATGTTTGCAACATGCTTGTGTGCTAGGTTTCAGTCTGATCCTAAAGAATCTCATCTAATAGCTGTTAAGCGAATATTTAGATATCTTAAGGGGACCCCAAATCTTGGAATTTGGTACCCTAAAGATACAGGATTTGATCTTATTGGATACACAGACTCTGATTTTGCAGGTTGTAAGATTGATCGGAAGAGTACTTCAGGAAGCTGTCAGTTTCTTGGAAGAAGGTTAGTTTCCTGGTATAGCAAGAAGCAGCATTCAGTTTCCACATCAACAGCTGAGGCTGAATACATTGCTGCTGGAAGCTGTTGTGCTCAGATCTTGTGGGTGAGAAACCAACTCCGTGACTATGGACTTTTGTTGACAAAGATTCCAATATTTTGCGACAACACAAGTGCCATAGCAATCTCAAACAACCCAGTGCAACACTCGAGGACGAAGCACATCGACATCAGGTATCATTTTATCCGAGAGCATGTCATGAATGGAACTGTGGAGTTACATTTTGTACCCACAGAGGATCAAATTGCAGACATCTTTACTAAACCGCTTGATGAATCCACTTTCAATAAGCTGGTTGGTGAACTTGGGATGTTAAATCTTTCTAATTGATTTTGATTAGAAGTCAGTAACTGCAGATAGTCCTGGTGAATACATGAGTTTAAGAATTGCTATATCCTTAGGACTCGTGAATTTATTTTCTGGAGCAATTCTCGTAGTTAGGATTTTTGTACTAATTTTATGTCATAATTATGGATGATATATCTTCTGGCATTTAATTAGTTATTAATTATAAAAATTATTTAGGTGATAATATTTGTTCTAAATATTCTAGCATCTATTTAATTTGAATTAATTTGCTTTGTTTTTAATATTGTAGATTAATGCAACATAATTGATTAGATTTTAATTGGTTAATATCACTCAATGATAGTTAATTGATTTTATTCTAAGAAAATTGTGAATTTTCTGTTAAGAATTGATTTTGGTAAATTTGAAAAGATTTATTAGAATTAAAACTAGACAGGAAATAAAATGGTCTGAATTCTAAAACAAGAACAGGTTTTAAAATTTGGACAGAAGCAAAAATGTTGATTTTAGGAAATTCGATAGTTTTTCAAGTACATAGATAAATCTATCGAATTTAATTTTCGATAGTTTTTGAAAAGGAAAAAGAAAATCTATCGAAAACATTTTTCGATAGTTTTTGAAATCAAATGAAAAATATATCGGAGGATTTAGTTTTTCAATAATTAAACTCCTCGATAGTTTTTCAACAAAGAAAACCTCGATAGTTTTTTAGGGTTATTTGGAAATGTATCGAAGTGGATTTACTTAATTCAATATTCAAATCCTCGATGGTTTTTGAAAACAAATTGAATTTACATCGAAGTGAATTTAATTTAATTCATATCTAAATTCTCGATGTTTTTCATAAAGATGTTCGATAGTTTTTCTTGTTTTAAAACAAACAGAGTTCGATAGTTTTTCATCAAAACGTTTTACATTCTGTTTTACAAAACGTTCGATAGTTTTCCAAAAAGTATCGAACGACAATTGACAGTTTTGCCCCTAAATGAAAAATATCGAACGTACATTCTAAAACTATCGAACAAAGAAAGACAAAATTACCCCTTATAGATCAGTAAGTATTTAAATAGCACTTAAACGTTTTCTTCTTATCATTTTTTACAGATCTAAGGTGCAATACAAATACTTACATATATTTTTTGAAGGAGAACATCTAAGAACTCGATAGTTTTTCAGTGTTAACCGAGTTTTTAAACACAGTAATTTCAGTTTTGACAGTGATATCATTTTCAATAGTGATTTCTTTGTATCTTCTGAAAACTGTGTACTCAATTTTGGTTGTGGTTACAAAGAATACTATCGAAAGCACGTTTCGAACCTTGATTCAGAAAACCTGTTCTTGACTAGCACTGTTTGATTGATTTTAGTCTCTTTGGAAATCATTGTCAATCAAAATTGCTTTTCTTGATTTAGAAATCTAGGGTTCTTAATTTGTGAGTTTTGTTTTATTGTTCGAAATTTAATTAAGTGATAAAAAGGGTAATTTTGTGTTAAGAGTTTGATTAATTAGAAATAATTAATTAAATTTAAAAGGAAAAATAGTTTTGGTTTATTTAAATTTTCTGGAAATTTTAAAATGGCCGGAGAATTTATTATTACCAAGACTAATCATGTCTCGTTTCAAAACTTGCAATCCATAACGAACTTACAGTTTCGTGCATGGGCAGAGTTTTTGAACACACGTTCATTAGTGGCATATGCTGTGAGTACTCCCGTGGTCCTTTGCATCGATCAATTGAATGCGTTGTATACAACCGCCACGGATACAAGTGAGAATAACGTAAGGTCCTTCAGTTTTGTTGTGCCAGGGGGCAGAACAATAAGGGTGACGGAACATGATTTTAATCGAATCTTACATTTTCCTACAGAAAACCTTGTTCTGGATCCCACAACTGAGGAGATACATGCTTTCTTCACTCTCATTAGAAGTCAACAACCTAACTTCTTTGTGGGAGAGTTTCTGAAGCATTACTTGCCAAAGGCATGGAACTTTTTCTTTCATACCCTAATCCATGTTTTTACTGCCAAGCTAACAAATCTGCATGGTATTCCCTTATTCCTTCAAAAGATAGGGTTTGCCATTGCCAACAATAGGCATATTAACATTGGATGGTTACTGATTGATCAAGTAATCATATACATGGGACCACTGGATGAAAGAACGGGCATAGATGAAGATGTGCTTTGTTTCTATCCTAGGTTCCTACAGCTAATTCTCAATGATATCTTAACAGATGATGAGCGCGAGACATTCGTCGAAGAGGAGACCATGGAGTGTATGAAGATGAAGAGCAATGTCATAACCGCTCTGATAAGGAAGAACAACTATCTTCCAGGGGTACCCACTGTTCTCACTGAATATCTAAGAACGGTGCCCCTACCACTTCTACCCCCAGGGGAACAGGTAAATCAAGGTAACATTCCTGAACCTGAACTGGCTCCTGTGCCACAACCTATGGATGTTGATCCAGAGCCCTCAGTGGCCATTCCTGACCAGGAGGTTGCAAACCCACAACCTCTAACCACGGTCGAAGAGCCTTTGGAAGAGCCAAATGAAACAATAAACGAGCCTCCTTCCCCTCCTATACCCAATATTCAGACATCCATGAGTGTAGAGGGAGATAGTGCCTTAGAAACACCACATAAGGAGATACACCCTTCAACAGCAGCTCTGCCTTCCTCTAAAAGGAGACGAACAGAAACCGAGGCAACTGTTGATACTTTATTTCAAACTTCCAAAGCGCCCTTTATTGATTTTTCTGATGCTGATTGGGCTACGCTAACGAAAGCTATATCTGAACCATTAGCTCAATCAATTAAGGAAGAATTGACGGAAGCAACTGGTGTTCCGACCATATTACGATCAGGTTCACTGGTTGAAGGTTCTAAGAACCAAGGGTCTTCACAGACGTCGCGAGAAGGCTTTGACCTAAATGCACAATCTAAAGGGTCATTGTCTACCTCCCCAGATGGAACATATCTGGATCCTACGGGTAAAGGGTCTGACGTAGGTGCAGATCGGCAACTCGTTGACAATGAATCAATTACTATTGAGAAGTCAACTGAGGTAAGGTCTTCACAGACTATCGGGGAAGATTCGGGATCTCTGCTGTTAAAAGAGCCTGTTTCTAACCCCCTAGAGATTCAAACTCTAGATCCTACAAAGGATATATCATCTAAGGATGATCAGCAACTTGGTTTAACCAAGGACGGGGACTTGCGAAGCCCCATTGCACCACCGGTGACCTCCTTAAGGACGGCTATGGTGTTTTCTTCTGCAGGTACAATCAGCACAAAGGACTTGAGTGAAACAAAAATACTTACACCTGGCCTGAGTGGGAAAGGAAAAATGATTCAAACACCGACAGAAACGTTGAGTGTACACCCAGAGCCAAATGTGAGGAATGACACCCTAACCCTACCTAATATTGATGATTTGCTGTTACCGACAGAAAGAGAGCTACAAGTTCAATCTACCCTCAAGGAGATGACAGTTCGTGACAAAGAAGGAAATCCATTATTCAAGGTTCCACTACGACCTTCCTTTGACCAAGGGATCTCCTCTAGTCAAGCCAATGCTTCTTTAAAGACTATTCAAGAGAAGGTTGACTTGGCTGCAGCTGATTCCAGAAGAACATTCAGGGTCATTGGCAGTGCATCTGGCACTATAACAGGTACGAAGCAGGCAGTGGACTCCTTAAAGAAGGAAGCTATGGACGAACTGATCGAGTTGAGGACGGACGTAAAGGAACTTAAAGATGGTTTCATGAATGAAGTGGATGCTTTGCAACAAGGACAAGAAGCTTTGAAAGAAGACGTTCTGGTTATCCGGGATGGTCAAGCTAGGGTAAAAGATGCAATGAACACCCTTTCTAGAGTGGAGTCTAATCTAAACCAGAGGTTGGACAAGATTGAGAAGACTACCAACTCCAGATTGGATGACATTGACCTGAAGCTGGCTTCTATGCAAGAGATGAATAAGGATCTGCTAGATTTCATGGAAAATCAAAGTGATGGAGTACAGTCGATATGGACTATGCTGAAGAACCAACAAACTGGCCAACCTGGTCCTTCAAATCAGCAACCTGATCCTTCTACTACCTTTTATGCTGAGGATGCTTTTATCGAGGATTCCTCAACTAAGGGGGAGAAAGAGAAGCCTAAGGATGGATGGGGAGTTTGGGAGACAGTTGAAGCTATTCCTATCAGACAGTACTGGATAGAGGAACTTGTAGAAGAAGAGAAGGAGAGTGAAGAGGAATTTGAGGTCATGCATGAGCAACCTAATCAAGAGGAGCATGAGCCATATTATCCAGATCCTGTTGAACATCCAATCTGGGAGGATATTATGGAAGAAGAAGCAAATTCTCTATCACCTGAAGAAGAAGCTGCCTTGGAAGCAATAAGAGCTCAGAGAGCTGCAATAGATGCCAGGCAAGCTGAGAAAGAGAAACAGCAAGCAATTCTGAGGAGTGAAAAACTGAAGAGATTCAAAGTGTATAATGAAGTGAGGAGGAAGAAGATGATAGATCTGGCAAAGAAAGATGGTACTGAATGGGAAATGGCTTATAAAACCTTTTACGGAGTTGAATACGGATTAGAAGTCAACGACAATGCTGAGGTGGAAGTTATTATTCAGGACATCAGAAGTGCTAATCTTGAAGATCAGACTTACTTTAAAGCACTGAGAAGCTCTATAATCTGTCTGAATGCTGGGGTTAAAGCAAATGGTGCCTGGAGCTTATTAATCAGTTTTCTGGAGAAAGGTACATTTGTGATTTCCACTAAGTTTTTAGAACAAAGGACATATACAGAATTGCAGGCTATACTCATCAAGATCCAAAGAACTACAAGGCTAAATGAACTGCTCCGTGAGCATGTTAAGGAGATCGTGATGAAAGTCGGTCCAGAGATTACTGAAGATCCCCCAATGGTTAGATTCATGACGAATGACTTGTTCAGAATCTGCTATTTGGCTGAGGACAAACTGAGGGACTACCCAAGAAACTATCTAATCTCAGTTGAGAAGTATCTTAGATCCACTGGATTCTCAACAACGGAGAAGGACAAAGCAGCAGACACTCTTAGAAGATTTCTAATGGAGAATGTTCCTTACTATAGGAAAAGAGTGGAAAGAGGATTGGAAGTGCATACCAGACTGCCAAACATGCCAAAGCTAAACAAGAAAGATGTTAACATTGCATGGTTATGGGCTGGAGTGGGTCAAGAGGTTGAATATATTGGAAGACACATCCAAGGAGCAATCCTTAAACCTGGAGAACCACTGCACTATCTATCAGTGATTGATTATCAAGCTGCTAACTCCGATCCAATGATTGAAGAAGGTGAGATTGGAATGGACTGAAGATTGAAGCAAATAACAAAAGAACTATCAGCTCAGACTAGAGGAGCAACTTCATTGTACAAGTTTAATTGTTTTTTGATTTATGAAATCTGGAAATGTATAAATATCTGATCCAGAATGCATTTAATATTATTACGATGTCTTACTTTAATTAGTTTCATGTCTCCTTAGTTAGTTGAGTTATCCTCGAAGTATTTGCTTGTCGAACTCTATCCAATCAAATAGGGGGAGATTATAAAGCATAATGTAACATAAGATGTAAAAGAGATAACTACAACTCAACAAAGGACAAGACAGACAATAATATTAACAGAAGCACAGGAATCCAGAATCAAAGAAGAAAAGGTAAACTCAAAAAATCAAAATACGTTATGTATTCTTGAAGTCCGTAAACAGGTCACGGAAAGAAGTTCATGAAAATGTTCAAGCCTCAGTGACAGCAAAAGAAACAAGACTTTCAAGACGACAGAAGTATGTGAATGATTTAGGGTTAAGTACCACGGGATTCCAGTGATTTAAATGAAGCAACCAGAACGACAAAGGACTTATCAGCAGCATTGAATTGAAGACATAAAAGAAGAATTGATCAAGTGTTATTCATCTGTGAACCAGACCAGTTGCACTAGGTGACGGCACTAAGAAGATCAAGTTGTTTTATCGTCTCGGAAGAAATTGATACAGTCTAAAACTAAAACACCCAGGAGTAATTACTAAAGGACAAAAGTAAAGAAAATGAATTCGATAGTTTTTCATTTGTGAAAACTATCGAATGAGTTTAAAAGTAATTATTTGAAAACCACTTTTACTTTATTTGGTATTCGATAGTTTTGTTTTAAAAACTATCGAATGGTAAATAAAGTAATTCCATTCGATGGTTTTCAAATTGGAGCAGGTGAAAAGTTTGGTTTGTCTGACAGGTTGATGAAGATCCAACGGCCAAGATTGTTTGTTCAACTTTGGTTCGATGGTTTTTCAAATGAAGTCTACAATTAATACGAGAGAAGATAGTGTCTTCTTCAGTTAAGGCATTCTACACAGAAACATTACTGAGAGAGAGAACTGAGCCGGAGAAATTATTAGAGAATTAATAGTGCTCAGAATTTGATCATTGTTTTGTATTTGTGTAACCTTAAACTCATTGAAGCTAATCTACGGATTAGAAATTGTAGTACCCCTCGAGGTTTATATTTATAAAAAGATATATTCCCCGAAACTTGATTTGGTTTGGTGTGTTTGATTTCGTTATAGAACTGAAAGATTAATCCGCGAACGAAATTGAATTATTTGTGAGTATCGTATTCAACCCCCCCCCCCCTTCTACGATACTTTGGACCTAACACATTTTCTTGGGGCTTGTTTGAGACCATGGATAGCCTTGAAGAGAAAGTACACAAAGTCCAGCAGCTCCTGATTTTCAAAGCCAGGGGCTGTTCCACATACACTTCTTCATCCAACTCACCATTCAGGAATGCACTCTTAACATCCATTTGATAGACTTTAAAATTGGAGTAAGCTGCAAATGCTAAGAACATCCTGATGGCCTCAAGTCTAGCCACTGGTGCATAGGTTTCATCATCTGAATTTGAGTCTGGCAAGTTATCAAACTTCAGTTTCTCAGATGAATCTCCTGTTTGGATATTAGGGAGTTTAGTGGCATCAAATGTTACATTGACACTTTCCTTCACATGGTGACCATCAATCAAGTACACCCTGTAAGATCTTCTGGAATAACCAACAAAAATAGCTTCTTGTGCCTTAGCCTCAAACTTTCCAAGTTTCACATTGTCATCCTTAAGCACAAAGCATTTTGCTCCAAATACATGAAAGTATTTGAGAGTTGGTTTCTTGTTGTTCATGATCTCATAAGGAGTCTTCATCAAGTCCTTGTTGATTAAAGTTCGATTCTGAGTATAACAAGCAGTGTTCACAGCTTCAGCCCAAAAGTACATTGGAAGTCTTGATTCACTTAACATAGTCCTAGGAGATTCAATCAATGTACGATTCTTCCTTTCCACCACTCCATTCTGTTGAGGAGCTCTAGGGGCAAAATACTGTCTTGTTATTCCTTTATCTGCACAAAAGTCATTTAGGACTGCATTCTTGAATTCAGTTCCATTATCTGACCTTATAGCTCTAACAGGGAATCTCGAATCCAGCTCAATCAGCTTTATATGATCAATCACCATCTGTGGGGTCTCATCCTTGGAATGTAGGAATAAAACCCAAGTATATTTGGAATAGTCATCAACAATCACAAGTGCATAATGTTTCTTTGACATGGACATCACACTAACTGGACCAAACAAATCCATATGAAGTGGCTGAAGTGGTTCAGTTATTGATGATGTGTTAGTGCCCTTGTGAGAAGCTTTCTTTGACTTTCCTTTCTGACAAGCCTCACACAGTCCTTCCTGTGTAAATTCCATTTGAGGCAAACCTCTAACCAATTCCCTCTTGACTAAAGAGTTCATGGTTTTGAAGTTAAGGTGAGACATCTTCTTGTGCCATAGCCAACTTTCATCTGATGAAGCTTTAGCATAAAAACAAGTTACTTCATCTTTGGATCCATAGTGGAGATTAGCTATGAACAAGTCACATTTCCTTACTCCTTGAAGAGCAGGCTTTCCATTCTTCTTGTGAAGGATCTGACATCTATCTTTCTCAAAGGAAACAACATATCCTCTGTCACAGAAATGACTGATGCTGAGAAGATTGAACTTCAGACCTTCCACAATAGATACATCTTGAATGATAACATTTCCAAACTTCAAACATCCATATCCTCTGGTAATACCCTTGCTGTTATCTCCAAAGGTAACTCCTGGGCCAGCTTTCTCAACCACATTTGATAGCAGGGCTCTATTTACGGTCATATGCCTTGAATAGCCACTGTCAAGAACCCACATAACACGGTTTACCTGTTCCACACCCTGCAGTATCAAATTGATTAGACCTTTTTCGGAACCCAAACTTGATTGGGTCCGGCATACTTAATGAACTGGCCTTTTTCAAGCAAAACAACATCTTTAACCTTAACTACATAAACCTCTTTCACAAAAGAGCGTTTCCATTTATAGCCAGCCTTAACACATTTCTGAGTAGGCTTAGGGATAAATGGATCCACTCTAGTCTTTGGAGGACTAGTAGTCTTAGTTCTAACATGCTTCTTATTATTAACATGTTGACGTGGAGCAGTCTTATTATCAGATACATGCTTACTATTAAAATAAGCATACATAACATTGAAAACACTAGACATGTAATTAACCACACCACATGCTTTATAAGAAAGATTAATAGCAGGCATGTCAGTTTTACAGTTGTTTTGATCCACTTTATGAATGTCTGACTTAGTCTTCGTTGCAGAAACAACTTTGACTGGTATGTTAGACTTACACTTTTTGGACTGAGCAAGTTCAAAAGCAAGATCCTCCATACGTATCTCCTCTTCAATGATGATAGAGTATTCATTCAGAGGTCCTGCTTGGGACTCTCGAAATTAAAGGTTTATCAATACCCTTAAGCACATATGGTATACCCCTTTCTTCAGCACTGACTCTATTAGGGGTATTTATGCTTAATTCACCAATAGACTCATTATAGTCATACCATATTCCTACAGTATGACCAATACTTTGTTTATTGATGATTTCTTTAGCAGTCTTACAAGAGTTATAGTAAGCATTAGCCTTGACCTTAAGTTCACTAATTTGATCCTTAAGAATGGTTTCCAATTGAATATAACATTTAACCCTATTCTCAAGAAATGCTATTTTCTTAGTTAGTTCATCCTGATTAACATGCACAAGTGTTAATTCTTTTATCTCCTTTTCAAGGGTTGTGTTCAAAAGAATTATTCTATAATTTTCTCTAAGTGCACAAGAAACAGTAGTACTAAGATGATAGATCATTTCAGTATCAGTAAACTTTACCTCTGACATGTATGTTGATGAAGTGCTTGCCTCATTAGCCATTAAAGCAAGGTTTCCAATTTCACCTGCTTCTTCATCACTATCAGTATCATCCCAACTCTTTCCTTCAGCAACATAAGCTTTCCCAATCTTATTCTTCTTGCTAGAATCAAATGAGTTCCTTCTCACTTGCTTTGGCTTTTTACATTCAGTAGCAAAGTGACCCAACTCATTACAATTGTAGCACCTGATTGTGCTTCTTTCCACAGTTCCAGTTTTATAGCCACCCCTTGTGCTATTTGTAGATGAGGAACCACCTCTCTGAAACCTGGGCTTGAACTTAAGATTGGGATTCCTTCTGAATCTGAACTTGCCAAATTTCCTCACTATCTTTGCCAAATCACCATCCTCCAGCTGATCAAGTTCTTCCAAAGAATAAAAGTCACCACAAGATTGATCAATGGATGTTAAACCAAATTCAGCATCAATAACATCCAATTTAGAACTTGAAGGTTGAACAACCTTCACTTCCAGTTTCTGAGGGACTTCTGTAGTCAATGCAGTAGAAGTGCCAACTATCTTTCCAGTTCCATATAACTCATTCTGTTGAATCTATTCCAGCTCATAGGTTTTTAGAACACCATAGAGTCTTTCCAGAGAAATCTCTCCAAGATCTCTTGCTTCTCTGATTGCAGATATTCTGTGCTCCAAATGAATTGGAAGTGTCAGGAGAAACTTCTTGTTAATCTCCTTGATAGTGTAGTGCTTCCCATTGAGGTTCAGATCATTGATTAATTTGTTGTATCTCTCAAAAACCTCAGAGATACCTTTACCAGGGTTTGATCTGAAATGCTCATATGAAGAGGTGAGAATTTCCAGCTTATTCTCTCTTACTTCCTCTGTCCCCTCATTGATTATCTCTATAGTGTCCCAAATGTGTTTGGCAGTAGCACAGTTTAGGACATGATTATGCATGATAGGATCAAAACAATCAACCAGTATCAACTGTAGACAGGCATCCAGTGTAGCATCCTCTTTCTCATCAGGAGTGAAGTCCTTGGGATCCTTAGGAAACATCCTAGCAGCTCTAGTGACAACATCATTCTCTATCTTCTCTTCCTCCACTATCAGAGGAACTTTAGGACCATTCTTCAGTACTCCTAGATATTTAACATTAGCAACTTGAAGAAACAGGAGCATTTTCTTCTTCCACATAGGATAATGATCCTTGCTGAACATGGGGATTTTGACAGTACCAACTTTCTGAGTTGTAGACATTTTTGAGATTTTTGAAGAATTAAAAATTTCAGAGTTTAAGAAAAAAATCTCAAAACAATTGGATATTTTATTAGTATATCAATCAAAAGGCTCTGATACCAATTGTTAGGTCCTGATAAGTGTGTAGAAGGGGGGTTGAATACAAACTATACCGTTTAATCGAATTTGTCCTTTTAAAGATTTAACAATTTAGAACAAATTAATGCGGAATAAAACTGAAACAATATTCAAGTTAAATATAACTTATATTAAACTTGACGAGTGTTACAATTTGATCACTGATTACAAGGGTTCTTAATAAAACAAACCTAGAATAAATTCGACATGAATTTATCTATTTTTGTAATAAAAAGGATCGAATACTAAAAAGTAGTTCGATATAAAATCTAGGGATTATGATCCTCTAGAAAGTCAAAGCAGTACAAGAGAATCAGTTCTTATGAATTAAATGTTAAGAACCAAACAAGAATTAATACTCCTGCAGACATTTGAAGCTTTGCCGTTGAGAGAATTTAAGATAGTTAAGGAATGAAAAGTTTCTGTATGTTCTGTCTTGTATGTTGTAATTGATATCTCTTCAAGTCTTATGCCTTTGCTTTTATATTAAAACACAAAGCATTCCTTTTGAATCAACCCACGTGCAAACCACTTTAACAGAATATAATTTGCACTAGGAAGACTCACAGGAAAACAATGCATTTACACTTGGAAGACTTTTGGGAAGACAAGAAATGTATTAGGAAGACAATCGGAAAAACTAGGGTTTACTCTAGGAAAACAATCGGGAAGACTCACTTGTGAGTCTTCCTAGTTTAAAAAACAGAGTCTTCTTAGTTTAAACCTAAGTCTTCCTAGTTCATTTTTATTCTAATTTAAATAATTAACTAAATAAATTATGTATTAAATTAATTCTTTACAGAATTAATTTAATAAATAATTTACTTAATAGTATTAATTATTTATAAGAGAATAAATAGAATTAGTTGACTTCTCAATTAATTTCTGAATCACTAAAACTTAGATAAAGAATAAACATATTAGTACGTTGACACTCAATGTACTGTCTGGTTCACGGGTGACTAACAACAATGTCTGTTGATGTGTAAAAATAATGTAAACTGCAAGCGCACAGTGTTCAGTTGTAGCAATCACAGATCGATCCACAGAGACTATGTATTTTCAAAAACCCTAACAATTAACTCAGGCGAACTAGACAAATAAGATTTGAGATAAGATTTGTTTAACCTAATTAACAATTAAAATCAGATAAGGAAAACCTAGGAATCCGAATCCATTAATCAATCACAATTAATATCAACTCACCCTAAAATCAATTCTCTTTCCTTCACAAATAAGATATATCAATTAACGAGACAAGCATATACTATGAAACTTGTTATCTAACAATAACCTATCAAAACTTCATGGAGCAAGCATAGGCTATGAAAAATAAATCTGGTAACAATAATATATCAAAATCACTTTGTCAATTGAACAATTAAGCACCAAGAAAAATCATGAGAATCAATTAATAGGAACAAGAAGATATCAAAAATAATCAAATTAACTTCATCTTCATCCTAGGAGAATTAACTTAGCTAGACATAGCAGAAGAAACAAAACAATTAAATATAAATAATGCAAGCAAAAGTGTTTGAATAAAATATAAAGAACTTGTATTGAAAGACAATAATAAATCTATCATACTCCTAATTATCAGATCTAATCTAAATTATAGGTAAACAAAATTCTAGATGTCTAAATTACAAGAGAGGAGATCTATATATATAGGAAAAATAATGGGCTTGGGTTCTTTGACTACAAATCGGATTGTAGAAATATTTCCTCAATTCCTTTTTCTTCTCCGATAAGTTTTCCAATTTTTCTCCAATTTCCTTTTGACTTCAAGTATTTCCATCTCCTTGCCTTTTTCACCTTTTTCTGCTTGAAATATGATTTTATTTATTTTCCTACAAAACAAAAGAAAACAATTATTAAATAATAAAATTACGAAAACAGACATAAAATAGGTATTAAAAATGTATTAAATTATGGACCTATCATCTGTTCTTTATCTGTTTGACTTTAAGCAGTGATTCACTTCCTTTTCATTCAAGAACTCTGTAACCAGTATCTTTTGCTGTCACCACTTGAAATCTCTGTCACTTTAATAAATCCACTGAGCTTGAATACTTCACTGAGGCTTGATCAGCAAATTGATCTTCTTTCAATGTAGAATCACTTCAAGTCTGTAGATGACTTTAATCTTCATTCTTTGAAAGATGTAATCTTCTGAGATTCCTGTGACATTTTATTCTTATTATTTACTTATTACATCTTAATTAAAGTTGATTAGAATCCTCGGTGTTTACAAATAGGCCTAGACATATGTCTTTCAGCACTAGTCTCGGATGTAGCAGAATCTTTAGAATCCTGCAATATAATGAGTGTTTAAAAATAGTTGCATGAAGAAGAAAAATCATGTACAACTTATTTGTTACATTATATAGTGCATATGATATTAGACTTTTAAACTAATTAATTAATTACACATAAGCTATAATAAATTAGAATGTACCTTGACAGATTTCTTCAATTTGTACTCTTGTTCCAAAATTTCTTTTGGCTCAAATATTTCAGCAACAGTAAAACTGTGTAATCCTTCTTTGAGATTATAAGCATTCAATCGTAACTTAAACACTATATCTTTTTCAAATAATCCTTCAAGCTCTTTTGGAACATCATTGTTGTCTAAAGATAATTTATTCACTATTTTATTTGTTGATGTGTCTAGCAATGGTTCTGCTATATTGTTGAATAGTACAAAAGTTGTATCTCCCGTCTTATCCTTAACTTTTATTTGTATTCTAAACCTGTATAAACACACAAATCGTAGTAAGATTAATATATGTATAAACAAAATATAAATAAAGTTATTAAATTAATTTCTTACATGATAAGAGGATGGTCAATAATTTCGTTGCAAGGCTTGCATCTATAATGTCCCTCACAAAAGTCCAACTTTGTGGAGCATGTTTTACAGTCAGTGTAGTACCAGTTATGGGTATTATCAATCCCAAAAATCTCAGCTCTTACCGTAACAATTTGTTCCTATAGTAATATGATTAGAGTATAAATATGATAACAAAAATAACATTGATAATAATTGAGGTCAAGTGCAAGGTACGTAAAATAAATTAGCTGGACAAAAAATGTGCAAAATTAACCTTTAGGTCTTCACTCCACTCTGCTTCCAACAATTCCTCGATGTTCATCCTATTAATAAACATTTTTTCGTCAGGCGACATTATGGGGAGAGAGTCTCCACTGATTTACAATTTAGTAGAGAGGTGAGCAAATCTCTCTCTTAGGGATGACACATACGGTGTATCCAGATTTGTATAAATTTTACTATTTCTTGTGGTAGAAAAGCTAATTGTATCTGCATATAAGAGTAAATAAATGGTTAAAAAACTAATATAAGAATTAAATCAATAATATCAATGAAACAAATATTTGTATAATATCTAATGATATTCGTTCAATTGAGATAAGGTAGATTTATATATGTGCAATTTCTAAAACTATATATTATAAAAACATTAATAAAGATAATTACTTTTAAATTTTTTAATCTGGGTAGATGTGACAATTATTATATAGGGTCCACCATCCTCCTTGTATAAATTTGTATCAACCATCTCGGCCAACTTTTCCCACAAAGTTATGGTACTGGTGATGAAGTTGTTTAAGAAAAAAAATTAGAACAAATTAAATAAGTAAAACAAATAAATTGGGGTAACCAAAGAAGTAATATAAAATTACAAGAACAATAAAAAACAATTAACAGTTATATTAAAATTAATATAATGCATAACTTACTAATTTGTGACAATTTTGAGATCTCTTTTTTTCCAACAGCCTTTGACAACTTCAATGCCACCCAAGTAGGTCAAGCAGCCCACAACATCTAAATCAACATAGAAAAAATAATATTAGAACATCATAGTTTGAATTATAACTTATATAATAGTATTACTTATATATTACTCTAATATATTACTGCATCAAAAACCTGATAGTATCCGGACATATGAACTGAAATCCATGTAGTGATATGTTGGCGATGCCTTCTTCCAATCTCTTAGGAAACGTTATTCGTATGAAGAGCAATTTAGACCCATGTGATAGTGGTCTTCATCGATCAAAATCATGTCAAGACTGATCAATTCTTCAGTATTTGGATTGACAGATTCCCACATTCTACACACTCGTACTCTTATCATCCAGGTATAGTTGTTGTCGTTCAAAGCATCCAACATGGTGTAGGCCATAGTTATATTGATTGTAAATATGGTTGTAAAAATTTGAAGCTATGTAAAAAAGTTTCGGTGTAGATTTTTTGTTATTAATGGCCTTTAATTTATAGGTGTTTGTAAGGTGAATAACATGAAAATTCATTATGTTTAAAAGTCAAGAAGTATTATAAAAGAAAAGTTCTATAAAGTTTAAAAATAATAAAAGAAAGTTCTATCAAGTTTGAAAATAATAAAAGAAAGTTTTATCAAGTTTGAAAATAATAAAAGAAAGTTCTGTCAAGATTGAAAATAATAAAAGAGAAAATTTCAATTATTAACATAAGATCCTAAAAATTCGAAAATAATAAGGAAGTTGTAATTTTCTAAATTAAAGAAAGTTCTATCAAGTTTGAAAATAATAAAAGAAAGTTCTATTAAGATTGAAAATAATGAAAAAGGAAATTGCAATTATTAACATAAGAGCCTAAAAATTCGAAAATAATAAGGAAGTTATAATTTTCTAAATAAAAGAAAGTTCTATCAAGTCCTAAAAATTCGAAAATAATAAGGAAGTTGTAATTTTCTAAATCAAAGAAACTTCTATCAAGTTTGAAAATAATAAAAGAAAATTCTATCAAGCCTACAAATTCGAAAATAATAAGGAAGTTGTAATTTTCTAAATCAAAGAAAGTTCTATCAAGTCCTACAAATTCGAAAATAATAAGGAAGTTGTAATTTTCTAAATCAAAGAAAGTTCTATCAAGTTTGAAAATAATAAAAGAAAGTTCTATCAAGTTTGAAAATAATAAAAGTGTAATTTTCAATTTCCTTCCTACAAAATCGAAAATAATAAAGGAAGTTGTAATTATTAAAATTAAAAATTGTGAAAAATTGAGAAAATTAGAAAAATAGAATGGAGCGATTCTAGAGGCGCCACCTCACCGCTCCCGTCTTCTCCTTTATATAAGTATATTGATTGAGTATATTTAATTACGAAAATTTTGGATTACAAAATTATTTGAAATTTTTTTATTATAATAATATATACAAATTATATTATTCAAAATAAATTAGTTAATATATATATAGAAATCGGGCAACGAGCAGGAAATTTCCGGTCCCCAATCTTGCCCCGGTTGCCAATTTTTTTTATACTAGCTTGTAACCCGTGCGATGCACGGTTACTTAAATTTTATTTATAATTATTCTGTTTATAATTATATTTTTATTACGATGCAACACACGATTGTTTTTTTAATATTTATAATTATATTTATTTATGAATATTTTAATATTTAAAAGTTATTAGTTTACATGATTAAATTATTGTTAAAAAAGATTTAGCCAAAAAAAATTATAGTTAAAAATTTGATATTTATTATATTTTACACGCTCAATTTAATATTTGTTTATATTAAGTTATAAAATTTAGATTTGGCCAATTTTACGGTTCACATGAAATTCACAAAATAATCTTTAATTTAGTTGTGGTTTAATAGATCTTTTTCAATTAAAAACTATTCTAAAACTAAAAAGAGAATAAAGTGACGAAATTTAATGTTGAGAATTCTATTCGATTTAGGAAATCTACTTAACTTATATGTAGTTTAGATTATTAGAATAACCTTTATTAACCAAATACATGTTTTAATGTTAAATCTAACAGTTTTCACCTATCTATTTAAGATTAAACGATTTTTATTATTTTGGTTATAAATGGGGTTCCTTATTTAATTACAACTATTTTTATGTTTTAACTTTTTGGAAAATCCAATCCTAATATAATATCTTTTAGATTATATCATTTTTAGATAATAATTTTTTTTTATATGATATAATCTTGATCATCTATTTTTAAAAGTATTAGATCTAACGGTTGAGAATGTTTTTGCGGTATTTAGGACCAAATTACCAGGATAACATCATTAATTTTTCTTAATATTTATAATTTTTTAATTTTTTAATTTTTTTTAAATATTTATTGCTAAAATATAATATACTTTTTTTTTGTAATATGTTAATGATGCGGGAACTTTGAACTTTTGAGAAAATAAATTATCAATTAATATATTTTTTTTTGTTATAGTTCTTCTTTTAAAGTAGTACACTGTGACGATCAAAATTATGTATAAAATTCATTTTTTTAGTATATCCCGTAAATATCTATGTTATTATATTAAAAACTAAATAATGAAAGGTTTCTTATAAGTGTGGTCGCTTTGTTTGATCACTCAATCCATAATCGTTGGATCTTTCAAATTAAATTGTTGAGAAACGTTACATATAACAGTAAAATTATCATGTAGAATGATCGAAGATTTGAATCTACCAACAACATATTAAAATTTACAGGGGTTTTTTTGAATTTTTTTTTCAGTTTTTTTTCAGACATAGGTTATTTGATAATAATTTTTGTGAAATACAATTTTTCAGAAAAGTACTATACTAATTGATTAACAAACTTTTAAAATTTCGAATTTAATAATTTACAATGTATATAGGTTAAAAAAGTTAGGTCTGTTCTGTAGCTGAGTCTACAATTTCAAAATACGGTTTTTTTTAATATGAATATAGTTCTGCTAACAATGAAATTAGGTCTCTATGAGTGCTTATAAAACAAAATCACCATTTGCGTATAATTTATTATTTAATAATAAATTATATTTGATTAGTTATGATCTATAACTTAATCAAATAGGATAAAAAATATGCACAATTTTATAAAATTTTATCATCGTATTATTATATTCTTTGTTGATTTGAATTTTTCTTAGATTGATTTTAAGTTTTGAACATAGATTTCTAAATTTAAAATAGTTAGAAAAAAGTAATTAAATTGATGTTAAAATAATGATGACATAATAATCATTATTAGAATTTAAATACTCACTTTACTGATTTGGGCTTTATCTTGTGTTTTAAAAATCAGATTTTGACGATTTTACACCCCATGTGAAGATAATTAAATTATTTTTAATTAAAAAATGGTTTAACAATTTTTATCTAACTGGAATTGTCCATGGAAGAGAAAAAAAAGTCACGAATTTTTTACATGGAGAATTCTATTCAATATAGAAAACTTATTTATATTTGGTATATTTGGTTTAAATTATCAAAATACACTTTTTACAATTTAAATATAATCCTATTATAAATAAAATACACTTTTTTAATATTTGATCAAACGATTTTCATTTATCTAGTTAAGATCTAATAGCCCTTATTAATTTGGTTGTCACGATCAAAATTTTGGATAAATCCATATTATGCTTATTATATAAAAGAGTTTAATATAATAAGGATATCAAGTACATACTGATATAAATATCTTACTAACTGCTTTTAATTTTAATGTTTCGGTTTTATTTATAGTGTATATAAAATTTTAAAATACATTATTACTTTAAAATTATTAAATAGTATAAAAATTATGTTATGATTATATAAAATTTTATTCTCATATTATTATAGTCTTTATCGATTTGAATTTGTTCTTAATTTATTTTAATACTTTATTGAAAGAAAGATAAAATTTCTATATTTAAAAGAATTAGTGGAAAAATAAATAAATTGGTGCTACAATTATTAAAAAATATTTATTAAAATTTAGATACTCACTTTACTATTTGGGTTATATCCTGAGTTTTAGAAATTGAATTTTGACAATTTTACAACCCATGTGAAATTAACGAAATTATCTTTAATTTAATGATGATTTAATAATTATTATCTAACTTGACCAGTGACCTACCCATAAACCGAAAAGAAAAGATGGTTAAGTATTATATTCAAAATTATTGTTTATGAATATGAAACCCTCAATATTTTAATAATATTTTGATATTATCATTTTATGTTTGTTATATGTAAAATAATATAATTATAATTTGGATTAATCAAATTGTTATGTTCCTTCAAAAAATATTTATTCATGTACATGAGTTCTCCTAAGTCTCTTATAACGCATGGTCCACGTGTATCATTGTTATATGATATACATGAGCATTATATTGATAATTTTTAATATTGTAATCGATATGAATTGTTATTTGATATTTGGTTTAACAATTATTATCTAACTCGAACTATACATAAATTAAAGAGAAAATATATTTAAGAATTTTTACATAGAAAAATTTTAAATTATCAAAATACACTTTTTAGTATTTAAATATAATTCTATTATTAATCAGATACACTTTTTAATATTAGATCTAACAATTCTCATCGATCTATTTAAGATCTAACTATAATAATTAATTTGGTCGTATAGTGGTCGTACACGGACCAGATCGATTTTAATTTTTTTCTTAAATTGATTTTAATATTTTATTGAAATAAACATAGAATTTATAAATTTAAAAGAATTAGGAAAAAAATTAAATTGGTGCTACAATAATAAAAAAAATATTAAAATTTAGATAATCACTTTACTGTTTGGGCTCTATCTTGAGTTTTAGACAACAGATTTTAACAATTTTACAACCCACGCGAAGCTAACAAAATCAATACTATTATACAAAGGAGAAGACGGGGGCGGTGAGGTGGCGCTCTCAGATCGCTTCGTTCTATTTTTCTAATTTTCTCAATTTTTTGAATTAATAATATTAAAAATTCGAAAAAATCTCAATTACCTTTTAAATACTTACTAATAGAGGAAACATATAATATTTTTGCATTTAAAATCCCTACTAATGGAGAAAGTAAATATACAATAGATCTTTACTAATGGAGGAAACTAAATATCACTAATAGAAGAAACTAAATATTCAATTATAATATTTTTGCCTTCAAAATATCTAAATTAGAAAAAAAGTGTATTACCTTACATTATTTTGAACTTTCCTCTATTACTATCTAAATATTCTCATAATACTTTTTTAATAAAATTAATATCTTAACATACTGCTTTCCTAAACTTTCTTTTTTTATGTAATATAATAGAAAATACAGGAACGTTTTGGTAAATAAAAAGTTAATAAATTAGATCGGTCTTGCATAAGAAATTAAGTAATTAATACCAAAAACCTAGAAAAAATCGCAACTGCCTTTTAAATATTTACTAATTGAGAAAACTAAATATACAATTTCAATATTCTTGCATTTAAAATCTATACTAATAGAGGAAAGTAAATATAATATTCTTGCATTTAAAATCTCTACTAATAGAGAAAGTAAATATACAATAGATCTTTACTGATGGAGAAAACTAAATATCACTAAAAGAGGAAACTAAATATTCGATTATAATATTCTTGCCTCCAAAATATCTAAATTATAAAAAAAAATGTATTACCTTACATTATTTTAAACTCTCCTCTATTATTATCTAAATAT
Organism: Heracleum sosnowskyi; assembly: GCA_030848705.1. Lineage (NCBI taxonomy): Eukaryota > Viridiplantae > Streptophyta > Magnoliopsida > Apiales > Apiaceae > Heracleum > Heracleum sosnowskyi. The sequence continues at coordinate 138,653,821 of CM061235.1, read as the reverse complement.
TCTTATAATATTTTTTTTCAAATGAAATTAACATCTTAACATTCTTTTCTCCTAAACTTTCTTCTTTTTTATTTGATATAATAGAAAATACAAGAACGTTTTGGTAAATAAGAAGTTAAGAAATTAAATCGATCTTGCATAAGAAATTAAGTAATTAATACCAAAGATTAGAAAAAAACTTAATTGCCTTTTAAATATTTACTAATGCAGGAAACTAAATATACAATTTCAATATTCTTGCATTTAAAATCTCTACTAATTGAGGAAAATAAATATAATATTCTTGCATTTAAAATCTCTACTAATAGAGAAAGTAAATGTACAATAGTCTTTACTAATGGAGAAAACTAAATATTACAAATGGAGGAAAATAAATATTCAATTATAATATTCTTGCCTTCAAATATCTAAATTAAAAAAAAGTGTATTAATTTACATTATTTTGAACTTCCCTTTATTATTATCTAGATATTCTCATAATATTTCTTTTCAAATGAAATTACCATCTTAACATTCTACTCTCCTAAACTTTCTTTTTTAATGTAATATAATAGAAAATACAAGAACATTGGTAAATAATAAGTTAAGAAATTAGATCGGTCTTGCATAAGAAATTAAGTAATTACTTGGTAAATAATTAATTACCTTTAATACTTTCATACAAACAGCTAATTAATAGTATAAATATACACCTAAACTTTGTCGATTTTTGTAGTCAACATTGTTCTTTTTTACTTTTTTGTTTGTTCATGTTAAAAGTGTGTATATGAATATATGAGTACGAGACTTTTTCCTTTATGTTATTTATCTTATTACGTTTGTTTGTATCCTAATGCATGATCATATTAAAATCTTTGACAAGACTAGTTATTTTCTATCAGTGTTGATTGAGTTAAGACATGGGAGATTCATCGATTAAAGTAATAGTAATAGGCCGAGCAAGGTGATTTTCATGTACATTCAGTTGTGAATTGATTTAAATGTTTATGTGTGTACGTTATTAGTTTTGAATTTATAGTTAAAAGTTGATACATCTGTATGTATACAAGGTAACTCGAAAGTGGAGAATTCATCATGTCTTCAAAAACAAATTTTATCATTGTTTTTTAACGTTTAGATAGTTATTGCTCTAATTTTTATGAGAAAAGATTATATCTTTTAGTAAAATATTTTATGTAATTCATACACGAAAATTCAAAGATAAAAATTGTATATTAAGAAATTTATAGTGTATGTATTTCGAAAATATCATGTTAAGATTTATTCGACCGAAGACTTTATTTAGTGTGTGCATTTTTAACAAAATTCAATAAGTCGGTGCATCTATAACAAAAGTCATACAAGAATAAGAAACATTGAGAAGAGGTCATTAATTTTTTTTTAAAAAGGAAGAGGTTGTTGTTTTTGTTGTTAATAAAAAATTCTCCCAACAATAAAAAGGATGTTTGTTCATATTTGTTCATATGTTTAAAAAGGATGTTTTTGATTTTTTCTTATATATATATATATATATATATATATATAAGTCAAAACAAAAATTAATTTTATATTATAAATAATATTTTATTTAAAAACGTATTTTGTAGAATATATTTTGAGAAAAATTAGAGATATTATTATAAAATCGCTGCAAAGCGCGGCTTAGTAACTAGTTATCTTTAATTTAATGATGGTTTAATAATTATTATCTAAATGGAACTATCCATAAACTAAAGAGAAAAGATAATTACGATTTTTTACATAAAGATTTCTATTCAATATAGAAAACCTATTTATAATTGGTTTAAATTAAAAAAAATATTAAAATTTAGATAATCACTTTACTGTTTGGGCTCTATCTTGAGTTTTAGACAACAGATTTTAACAATTTTACGGTCCACGCGAAGCTAACAAAATTATCTTTAATTTAATGATGGTTTAATAATTATTATCTAACTGGAACTATCCATAAAATAAATAGAAAAGATAATTACGATTTTTTACATAAAGATTTCTATTCAATATAGAAAACCTATTTATAATTGGTTTAAATTATCAAAATACACCTTTTAGTATTTAAATACTATCATATTATTAATCAAATACAATTTTTAATATTATATCTAACGGTCCTCATCTATTTGAATATTTATAGTTTTATAATCCAACGGATCATATACTTTTGATAGTACAGTGACCGACCAATGTTTTGGATAAGATCTCCCTTACGCTTATTATATAGTTAATTTCTCTACGTGTCTCACTTCGAATTTGAAAAATCTCCTAAATTCTATGTTAGATATAATTGCTGATGATTATTTATCAGTGTTTAAGCAACAGGTACTCATCAGAGTTTATGCTAGAAGCCAGTTAGAGTTTGTTAAAGTCTGACGGGGTGAAAGTTTGCTGAAGCTGTCGGTGCTAATATGAAGATTCTAGAAGCAATATATCTTGAAGATGGGAAGAAGCAAGATATATTGAGATAGCTAAGGAAACGGAACAGAAGACATAAGCAATCCTAAATTGATATAAATTGTATAGCTAATTTATAGGAATATCAATTAGAGATTGATTATGTAGCTGTGTTCTATATAAACACAGATAGGTTAACCCTAAAAGGGATGCGAATACTGAATACATTATTCTTGTAACCTAGCAGCTCTCTGTGATAATTTACATCACTGAGAGAAGAGTTATTTAATATAATTCAGTTTATTGTTCATAAACAGAGTTCTTGATTGTTATTCTCATACATATATTGATTATATATTGTGTATTCGGCCTAACAATTGGTATCAGAGCCAAGGCTGTTTAATATAAACAGTTTATTGATCTAAAACACAAGTATAATCATGACTGAAAACTCTCAGGAAGGTTCTATTGCTCAAAAGGTTCAATCTGCTTCTGTAAGTCGATATGAATCAATCAGGGTTCCAATGCTCAAACCAGTGGAATATCCAATATGGAAGGTTAAGATGACCATGTTTCTAGAAGCCACAGATCCTGAATACCTTGATAGAATCTATGATGGTCCTCATATGCCAACTAAACTGTCTCCTGTAGTTGCTGGTCAAGAACAAAAGACTGTTCCGAAGGAAAAGAAAGATATGACTCATGAGGACATCTCATCAATTGCGAAGGATGCAAAAGTTAGACATCTTCTTCATAGTGCCTTAGATAATGTCATGTCTAACAGAGTTATTGGTTGCAAAACTGCCAAAGAAATCTGGGATGCTTTAGAAGTCAGGTGTCAAGGAACAAGTGCTATAAAGAAGAACAGGAAGACTATTTTAACACAGGAATATGAACACTTTGACTCTAGATCTGATGAAACTTTGACAGATACATATGACAGATTCTGTAAATTGTTGAATGATTTGTCTCTTGTTGATAAAGAATATGATCTTGAAGAGTCAAATCTCAAGTTTCTATTATCTCTACCTGAAAAATGGGATTTAAAGGCAACATCAATAAGAGATAATTATGATCTTGCAGAAACAGATCTTGATGAAATTTATGGGTTGCTTAAAACTCATGAACTTGAGATAGAACAAAGAAACAAAAGGTCTGGAAAGAAGACAAAATCTGTAGCTCTCAAAGTTGAAGAAAAACTCATGAAGAAAGAAACATCAAAGAAGAAAGCTAAGGGAAAAGCTTTGGTCATAAACTCTGAAAGTGAGTCATCAAACTCTGATGATGATTCAAACTCTGATGCTTCTTCTGAATCTGAGGATGATGAAGAACAACTGATGCAAATGGCTGCTTTGATGGTGAAAACCTTCAAAAAGATGGGTTTTAAGAACTTCAAGAAGGGAAAAAGATTCTCGAGGAAAGATTCAAACTCTGAAAGAAAGAGTCTCATAAAGTCTGAAGGAAGGGATACCAAGTATGGAAAGAAAAACAAGTCTGAGATCCAGTGCTACAAGTGTAAAGAGATGGGTCATTATGCTCCAGAGTGCAAGAAAGGAAAATCTGAGAAAGCACTCATCACTAAAGGAAAAGACTGGGCAGACACTTCAGACTCTGATGAAGATGTCAGCTATGCTCTTATGGCAACTGTTGAAGATAAATCTGAGACATCTGAGAATAAGGTACCCCTAACAACTTATGCTTATGATATTGATAATATATCTGAATTGAGAATTTATCTTAAAAGCATATATGTTAGTTATAGAGATCAGACTTTAGAAAATGAGAGAATTAAAACTGAGAATCTTAAGCTTAAAGAAAGAAATAAATTTCTTGAAGAAGAGCTTGTTAACATGCAACAAGTTCAAAAGGAAAGAGATGATGCTGTTTATGTTGAGCGAGAGTTGTTAAAGAGATTTAGACAACTAGAATCTGATTTGGAAAAAGAGAGGAAGGTAATTAAAACCTGGACTAATTCTGGAAAAGACACACATCAAGTTTTTCAAACAGATACAGTTGGGTTAGGTTACGGTGAAAAAGATGAACTTAGGTTTAAAGATAAAGTTAAAGTTAAACCACAACTTAAACCTGTGAAATTTGTCTCTGAATCAAGTAAGCAAACCTCTGTACTTGAAACAGAAGCTGTTAAAGAATCAGTAAAAACTTGTGTTAAACAGGTGAATGTTGGTTTAATGACAGAGAAACAATTCAAGTATAAGCTCAAAGAGGTAAAGTCTGTTGAAAAACAGAAAGTGTCCAGGAAGAATAGGAATGGAAAAGTAGGCATTAATAAAAGAAATGATTATCTGCCTAATTCTGATGCTCCTAGAAAGACATGTCATAGTTGTGGTAGTACTAACCATCTGGAAAGTTTATGCACGAAAAACAAAGATATTAATTCTTTACCCTCCAAGTCTGGAGTGAAGAATGATTTTGTTAGGGTTAGACCACAGACTTTATGCACACACTGTGGGAGCACTTGGCATTCCATTTATACTTGTAAGAGCTATCATGCCATTTATCACAACTATTATGAGTTAAAACCCAACTTGAAATGGGTGAGAGCAAACTCTGCAAGTGTAAAGTCTGACATAGTTAGCTCAAACTCTGTTGAAAGTTTTTCCGCTGCAAAAGCTAACTATGTTAAGAAAGCCAAAGGATCCAAGCAAGTCTGGATCCTTAAATCTAACTCTTTGTAATTGTTTGTGATTGCAGGGCATAAGGGAAAGTACCCTCATCTTGGACAGTGGATGTTCAGGACACATGACTGGAAATAAAGCCCTGCTATCAGACTATGAGGAGAAGGCTGGACCAAAAGTTTCCTATGGAGATGGCAACATAGGACGTACTATGGGATATGGCAATATCAATCTTGGAAGTGTCATCATCACAAATGTAGCTCTTGTCCCAGGACTCAAGCATGATCTGCTATCTGTGAGTCAAATCTGTGATAGAGGATATCATGTAGATTTTCAACCTGAATACTGTGAGGTTGTTTGTAAATCTACATGGAAAGTTGTTCTAGTTGGACACAGACGTAACAATATCTATGAAGCAAGTTTGGTAACAAACTCTGAAGGAAAAGTTGTGTGTCTGTCTGCAAAAATGTCAAATGAAGAGAGTTGGAAATGGCTTAAGAAGCTCTCTCACCTAAACTTGAACAACATCAATGAGCTAGTTCGAAAAGATCTTGTAAGGGGACTTCCAAAGTCAATACTCAGCTTAGATGGTCCGTGTGATTCTTGTCAAAAGGCCAAGCAAAGGAAGTCATCTTTCAAGAGTAAGTCTGAATCTTCAGTTGTGGATCCTTATCATCTTCTTCATGTTGATCTATTTGGTCCAGTCAATATAATGTCTCTTGGTAGAAAGAAATATGCTCTTGTCATTGTTGATGAGTACACTAGGTACACTTGGGTGTATTTCTTAGCAAAGAAGGATGAAACTGCTTTAACTCTGATGGATCATGTAAAGCTACTGGACAAAGGATCATAGTATAAAGTGAAAATTATCAGGAGTGATAATGGTACTGAATTCAGAAATACAATAATGGAAGAATTTTGCAAAGAAAGAGGAGTGAAGCAAGAATTTTCTGCACCAGGGACTCCACGGCAAAATGGTGTAGTTGAAAGAAAGAACAGAACCTTAATCGAAGCTGCCAGAACAATGCTTGAAGAAGCAAAATTGCCAACTCATTTCTGGGCAGAAGCTGTTCAAACTGCTTGTTTTACTCAAAATGCAACACTGATCAACAGGCATGGGAAAACACCATATGAGATGGTGAAAGAAAAGAAGCCAAATTTGAAATATTTTCATATTTTTGGATGAAAATGCTTTGTGCTGAAAACTCATCCTGAACAGTTGACCAAGTTTGACTTAAAAGCTGATAAAGGAATTTTCGTTGGATACCCGCTGTCAACTAAAGCATTCAGAGTCTACAATCTGAGAACTAAAGTGATCATGAAATCAATACATGTGTCATTTGATGACAAGAAAATAACTGGAATAGAAGATGAAGAATATCATGATCAACTTCGCTTTGAAAATGTAGATCTAAACTCTGATAACGTAAACTCTGATGAAGCAAATCCAACAAACTCTGATGAAGCTTACTCTGAACCTCTACTGGTAAACACTGAGGGAGTTTCTCTGACAGAACAAAATAGAGAACCAGTTGAGGGGGAGCGTGAAGATACTTCAGCAACATTTCAAAATGATGACTCAAATTCTGAAAATGAGTCAGCTGAAGAATCTATCCCAAACTCTGAGTCATACACTGAAAATCCAAACTCTGAGCAGTTCAATTCAGGGGGAGCCTCAGAGAATGCAAATGGTCAAGAAGAAGATCAGGAAAGCATGGATCAAGGGGGATGATCTAATGAAAATAGAAGCCAATTACCTACAACAAGAAGGTGGACACAAGCTCACACACCTGACTTGATAATTGGAGATCCAGAAGCTAGTGTGAGAACTAGAAGTGCTACAACTAATGAATGTCTGTTTCATGCATTCTTATCTCAAACTGAGCCCAAGAAAGTGGAAGAAGCTCTTCAAGATGCAAACTGGATAACAGCTATGCAGGAAGAGTTAAATGAATTTGAAAGGAATGAAGTATGGACTCTTGTACCAAGACCTAAAAACAGATCTATTGTTGGTACAAAGTGGGTTTTCAGAAACAAAACAGACAGTGATGGAGTGATTACAAGGAAGAAAGCTAGACTTGTGGCTAAAGGCTATTCACAGTAGGAAGGAATTGACTATGATGAAACCTTTGCTCCGGTTGCAAGATTGGAGGCCATAAGGATTTTTCTAGCATATGCTGCTCACAAGAAGTTTAAAGTCTTTCAGATGGATGTAAAAAGTGCTTTTCTCAATGGGAAACTTGAAGAAGAAGTGTTTGTTGAACAACCACCTGGATTTGTGGATCCCAAACATCCAGATTATGTCTACAGGCTTGACAAAGCTCTTTATGGACTAAAGCAAGCACCTAGAGCATGGTATGAAACTCTGGCTCAATTTCTTTTAGAAAGTGGGTTCACTAGAGGTACAATTGATTAAACCTTGTTCTATTTCAATACTGGTAATGATCTGCTGTTAGTTCAAATCTATGTGGATGATATAATTTTTGGGTCTACAAATGATAAACTCTGTAAGAAGTTTGCAAAGCTTATGCAGTCAAGATACCAAATGAGCATGATGGGGGAGCTTAGTTATTTTCTAGGCTTACAAGTAAAGCAAACAGATGATGGGATTTTTATCAATCAAGCAAAATATACCAGAAATCTTCTCAAGAAATTTGGTATGCTTGATAGTTCATCTGCAACAACTCCTATGGCTACTGCAACAAAGCTAGACAAAGACACATGAGCCTCAGTAGATATGACAAACTATAGAGGGATGATAGGGTCTCTTCTTTATCTTACTGCAAGTAGACCTGACATCATGTATGCAACATGTCTTTGTGCAAGATTTCAAGCAGATCCCAGAGAGCCTCATCTAACAGCTGTGAAGAGAATTTTCAAATATCTCAAAGGAACCATAACTCTTGGTTTGTGGTATCCTAGAGAATCAGAGTTTAAATTAATTGGTTACTCTGATGCAGATTTTGCAGGCTGTAAGATAGACAGAAAAAGTACAAGTGGAAGATGTCAATTTTTAGGTGACAGATTAGTTTCTTGGTACAGCAAGAAACAAAAGTCAATTTCCACATCCACAGCAGAAGCAGAGTATATTGCTGCTGGTAGCTGTTGTGCACATATTTTGTGGACGAGGAATCAATTGCTGGATTATGGATTAAGGTACTCTAAAATACCTATTTTCTGTGATAATCAGAGTGCTATTGCTATGACAGGTAATCCAGTACAGCATTCCATGACCAAGCACATCAGCATAAGGTATCATTTTATCAGGGAACATGTGGAGGAAGGAGATATTGAGCTTCATTTTGTGTCTACAGAACAACAGCTTGCAGATATCTTCACCAAGCCTTTGAGTGAAGCTACCTTTACAAGACTGGTAAATGAACTTGGAATGATCTCTGGTTTTGACTAGAGATATTGGTTAGACTCAAAATTTCTCATTCTGTGATTTGTTGCTCATGATTCTTTGCATATGTTAACTGTCATTCATACCAGTTTGTCAAAATTCTGAAGTCATACTCTGTCATAATGTTAAAATCTGTCAGTCATACTCTGTCAGTTATACTCTGATGCTAAACTCTGATGTTAAACTCTGATTGTGATTTTGTCTGAAACATATGGACCGATGAAGAAAATTGTATGAAGCATGATTCTCAGTAAGTAATCATGAATCCTTCTAAGTGATATGAATTCTGATCTCAAATGTGTGCAGAAATTTTACACAGCATGATACTGTCTCTATATTTATAGCATCTCTTAGTTTATTGATCCTATACACTGAGTCTGTATTAGCTGTTTGCACTTTCTCTCATAAATTAATTGTATTAACTGATGAAAGTCTAAACTCTGATAATTAGTTGCTCATATTTCACCCTCAAATCAAAAGATGCAAAAATATGCACAAATTCCTTTGAGATCAAGTTGTGCCTAGGAAGACCCATGAACTTATTGTATGAAAGAAGGGCTAAAATTTTTGATTTTTGGTGACTAGTGCCAACCACTGATTACTGGAAAAATAATAAATAAATAAATAAAATAAATCGAAGGGGGTGAATATAATAAATTTATATGTACAGAGTTTAGACAATATCAGATTTTGTTTATAAATGAGAGTTTGGGCAACCAGTTTTTACTGATTTATTTTGTGGATTTTATGCACTTTGAGATGATCTAAATATTTATATTCAGTAAACTCTGCTATTCACACACAATTTTCTCATAACCGTGCACTTAGAGAAAAGAGATTATTAATGAAGGGGGAGAATTGATAAAAACTGATGAACTGTGTACTCTACGCCGAGGTAATTTATTTTTAATCTCTGATGATTAAAATAAATAAGGGTGTTTCAGATATTTCATAATTATTGAGGAACATTATTTTTGGAAAATAGAGAGTATGATTGAAACGGTTTGTTTGAGTTTTTGAAAATGAAGAAAGGTGTCTAGAAAATAGCAGAAATTAGTGCCTTTTACTGCGCATGCGTGTTGGAAACAACCACGATTTACTGCTGTCAGTTAATATGTATGTGCCAACTGTCCCACTCACACATTATTCGAGTAAGCCTGATGTGTGTATTAATGAATAAAACTCTTCAGTTTTAATTCATATTTAATCATTATACACACAACGTTCAAATCTTTTACAGACTTACTCTATTCACAACACAGTTTCACTTACACATTTTCACAAACACTTTTCTGCATCACTTTTTCGAACACTTTCTTGAAGCATAAACTCTGATTTCTGTGGAATATTCTAATGGCAACAACCATGTTTCAGTCTTTTGGTCTCGATTTTGTTCCTAACAACTATGCAGCACCCTTATCTACTGTGAACGCACCGGAGGCGTTTCACTTGTTTCAGAACTTTCTTTCTCAATCAGATATTGGGCAAGCGCTTGTGGAACCAGCAAGGCTGTCTGGACTTCAAATCAAAGCATTTTGGGAAACTGGTGTTTATGATGATGGAGGAGAGGCTGGAACTCCTTCTATTATCTTTGAGTTTGGTGAACAAGAGTATGTGGTCACTCCGACCACAATTCGTGATGCTCTTGGGTTTGAAGACTTTAATGCATACACTATTTCTGTTGGTGATGCTGAGCTTCAAAGGATGATGGGGGAGATTGGTTACTCTGGGTCTTTGGCAAGGACAGGTAATCTGAAGCGACCGCTCTTGAGGAAGGAATGGAGTTTCTTCTTTGACTGCATCACAAGGGCGTTCGGGAAGAAGTGTACCAATTGGGATGCTATTCCAATTGACAGTCTGCAAATCGGGTATTCTCTTCTCTATGATGCTCACTTTGATTTTGCTAGACTTGTTTTGAATAATATTGGAGAAAAGATGACAGAGAATAGGGGTGTGGTTTATTTTGCTCGTTTTTGTCAGTTAATATTTTCTACTTGTGTAACTGAGGTTAACATTATTGAAGATGATGTTATTCCTTCGTTTAAGTTGCATAAGAGTGTATTTTCTGACTTAACAAATAAAGATGTTAAGAAAGGAAATGTTGGGGATTTGTTACTTCCAGCCTCAATCCAACAATTTCTACAAACTCAACCACAACTAAACTCTGAGCCTCTTCCATCTACATCCCAAAGACCAAAAGCTGGGGGTAGGACTAAGCATAGAGCTTTCAAGGCTGCTAAACCTTCAGTTGCTAATGATTTACCAAACTCTGTTGGTACTTCAAGGAAAAAGAGGAGGGCAAATCGACCTATTTCTGATGAGAATAGTGCTTCTGATGAAAATGAGTCTATCCACACCAAGAAGAGGAAGCTGGTTCCTGCTTACCTATTTGATGGATTGATTCCAGATTCTACAACTGCTGCAGCTCCAGAGATTGTAACTGAGGATATTTCTGCAAATGCTACTGTGCCTGAAGAAGCCAGAGCACATACTGATGATAATGCTGCTTTAAATGATGATTTTCTTGAGCCTATCTTGGAGATGAATATTGAAGAGAATATTGAAGCACATCCTACCATCAGTGTTTGTGACACTGAGGATGTGGCAGCTGATCAAGCCACTCTGGTATTAGAAGAGTCTATGGCAACTCATACAGAGATTCTCTCTGTCACCAATCAAGTTCTTAAAGTTGGTGATGAAGTTGATCAGGAAGCAAAATTTGTCTCTTCTGAGAAGATTGTTGAAAATGCTGAGAAGAAGATTGTTGTAGAAGAAGCTGTTCTAGCAGAAGAAGAAGTTGCTTAGAAGAATGAAGCTGTAGCAGAGAAAGTTCTTGATGAAGCTGCACAGTCAAATGTTGAAGTTACTGCAGAGAATGTAGTTGAAGAAGCTGCAGAGCCCTTAGTGGAAAATGTTGTTGAAGACATGGTTGTTTCTGATAGTCATGATCACACTTCTGTAAATTCTGATCATGCAGACTCTGATGAATCCATACCTTTTCTAAGGGATCCTACTGCTGAGACTGTTAAGGAAAATCAAAATGCCACTGAAGCTCATTATAGAGACATGTACTATGCAAACTGGTCAGGGGCAGATTGTATTTTCTCTAAGCAAAGGACTGCTGATTTTGTTGCTAAGTCTGCAAAAGAGATTTCAAATCCTGAGCTGTTGACACATCTGAAGGCTACAATTGTTCAAGTCAAATCTTTGCATAATCGATTTGATGAGACTCATAAAGATGTCATAGGCCTCCGAAATGATATAGTAACTAAGGAGTTGGCCTTGAAGACTGATAGAGCTAAATATTCCTCTATGATCAAGGATCAAGTGGAAATCAAGCAGAGGCTAAGCAAAGTTGAGAGCAATCAAGATGAAATGTCTACAAAGATTGATTCTATTGCTGCATCTTTGGAGTTGCTGACATCAGTGCTTATTCCTGATGATGTCAAAAGGGGGGAGAGAGTTCCTAAAGACAAATGCAAAAGGACTCAAACTCTGAGACGGAGGGATGATGCAACTGATGGTGGAAGCAAGGATTCAGAGTTTAGGTCAAAGAATTCTCAAGAGCAAGGGAGACTTAGGTCAAACTCTGCTAAACTGACAAACTCTGAAAGAGTAAATTCTGGTGTTCAATCTTCTTCGAGACTTAAAAATCTAGCTATTTCAGCTAATCCAATTACTGATGAAGAGATTGCTGCTAAACTCTTTTTGGAAGAACATGGTGGTGAAGCCACAGTTGAAGACATTGATGCTGAATTGAAGATTCTTGCTGAAGAGCATAAAAAGAAAGTTGAAGCTGGAACTTACAAGCAAAAAGCTGCCAAGGCTCCTAGGAGAAAGGAAAAAGGAATTATTATTAAAGAGAATGTGAACTCTCAACAGAGTTTACAATACTCAAGGAGGCCTGCTGGAGCAAACACTGACAAAGGAAAAGGCAAATTGATTGAAGAGCCTGAGTTATCAAAGAAAGCTTATTCAACCTCTGACATGGCTCATGTTGAATCAAGATCTAATAAATCAACCACTGACGTTGCTCAAGTTGATGATTCTGTTAAAGTTGTGACAACCTCTGACACTGCTCAAGTTGTACAAACTCAATTAATATCTCCACAACTCCAAGGTACTTTTCGAAGATCATCTAAAGATGAAACTCTGAAGCCAGGAAATGTGAACATTTTACAAAGCAGAACTGTAATGGGAAAAGAATCTTATGATAGATCTGGCTTGGGTTCACATAGAGAGAAAAGAGTGAATAACAGTCCTTTAGATCATACATCACTGGCAGAATCTGGTGTTGGGGTAACTCAAGAAAACCTTGACAAGTTAGAGTCTGTTCAGATGATCTATTACAGAGGAATCAAAAAGGAGTTTCTGTTATATTTTATGGCTGATGGAAGAGTTTATAGAGCTGGAGAAGCTGATATTCATCTAAAACTATGGGAAGAGCTGGAGTATGTTTTATATCTGCTAAGAGTGAAAAATCAAAGTACTCACAATGCTGCTCATGTTTTAAGAGAGAGAATGATGAAGTCTAAAGTCTTGTGTGGAGCCAGAATTTCAAGTGCTTATGTTCCTAAGTACAGAGATGCTCATGGAAAGCTTGTAGAGATGAAAAGGAACAGTGCTAAATTCAATACAGCACTTGGAATTAAAGTGTTGGAATTTAACTTGGAGTCAGACAAGTCTTATTTTATCAGGCTAGGGAATGAGATGAGGAGGAATAGCATCTATTCTCTGAGAGCTGCTATCTACCAGACTGGAGAGAGTGATCCAGAATTAAAGGAATTGAAGAAAATCATGGTAGATGAGCTAGAAAAGGCTGAAAGAAGACTACTCATTGATTATCTCAGAACAGTGCCTGACACTGAAGAGATAAAGTAAAGGCCGACTGTAAGTTTTTAAAGTTTTCTGTTCTAAGTAAAAGTTAAACTCTGTTATGTTATAAACACTGCATTTTTTGTATGTTTTGACATCATCAATTATCTTTTAACTTGTACATTTTTGTTATGCACAAGTTGGGGGAGATTGTTAGATATAATTGCTGATGATTATTTATCAGTGTTTAAGCAACATGTACTCATCAGAGTTTATGCTAGAAGCCAGTCAGAGTTTGTTAAAGTCTGGCGGGGTGAAAGTTTGCTGAAGCTGTCGGTGCTAATATGAAGATTCTAGAAGCAATATATCTTGAAGATGGGAAGAAGCAAGATATATTGAGAAAGCTAAGGAAACGGAACATAAGACAGAAGCAATCCTAAATTGATATAAATTGTATAGCTAATTTATAGGAATATCAATTAGAGATTGATTATGTAGTTGTGTTCTATATAAACACAGATAGGTTAACCCTAAAAGGGATGCGAATACTGAATACATTATTCTTGTAACCTAGCAGCTCTCTGTGATAATTTACATCACTGAGAGAAGAGTTATTTAATATAATTCAGTTTATTGTTCATAAACAGAGTTCTTGATTGTTATTCTCATACATATATTGATTATATATTGTGTATTCGGCCTAACATTCTAGATTGAAATGAGACGGGAATTGAAACAGGATCAAAGGAGACAGGTAAAATGCAAACGACATGCGCATGTTAATATTAAGAGGTCATTTGGTTGACAGTAATCTATCCGGGTATTTCAACTTCCTAGAAAGTTAAAACTAAAGTTGTTGTTTGGTTGACGATGATTCAGAAAATACAAATCACTTTGGAAGTTAGAATACCCGTAATACAGGGAAGTGGCTTACCCAGTACCCCCATGGTTATTTACAATTCCTGAACTGTACTCTATACAAATACATGGGTTTTTATATATCTTCTGTTTATTTAGCATTTAATCTTTAATTTACAGTTTGTATTTGGTAAAATGTTTTATTTTTTCATTTTAACACTTATGATATGTATTAAATAAATAATATAACAGAGTTAAATTTAAAAGTAAAACAATATTAAAATACAATACATAGTATATGAGATTACATAAATAATATCATAATAACATTTTTTTCTTACAAATTTTAATGAATTGGAGTTAATGTATTTTTTTTGGAAACAAATAAAAAAATACTATGTGTATGGTTTCACTAATGTGTAATTGAAAAAATATATAAATTAATTAATTTAAAACATAAATTAAATAGAAAGTTAAAATTAAACCAAAGAACATGTTAGAATTAACTTCCGGGGAAGTTAGTACACCACGTCAACCAAACATAATGATTGCACTTCCCGGGAATTTAATAAAGAAAGGAAGTATAACTTACTATAGGAAGTTAATTCCTGGAACATACCAAACGAGTACTAAATAGAAAAACGAGATTAGTGTATATGGGTCGGGTAATCCGACTAAGCGGACCCTACTCGATCCTACTTGAAGCCAAACCATCTCGATAATACTTAAATCGGACTTTAATTAGTTTATAAATTATTAAAACTGAATTATATAAATGGATTGGATAAGAATTTTGCAAATTTTAACCTAACCCTATCCGATATACTAATGTACCTCGGCTATTTATTCCGAACTTTTGGACTTAAATCTGAATTCAAAATTATGTAACTTCTACTCGTAATTATAATTAAGATTTGATTTTATCACATTAACCGTTGTTTTGGTGTGCAACTTAACGCCTAATTTCTTTATATTTTGTATGAATCTTAAAATTTGGATGTGTTAAATAGTAGACTGGATTATAATAATTTGGTTGGGAAATGTAAATTATGAAACAACTGAGATTTTTTTTCAACTTTCATTCTTAAAAATTCTAACTTTTAAAACCGACCAATCAAACAACGACGTGATATGTAATTAGTAAGGTTGAATTATAGGATAAACTTTCATACAACGAGCTAAAAGTTTAAAATCCCAAATCTATCAATATGGGTTACTCAATTGCTTACGACCTGCTACCTAAAGCACCCCTAAATTAATATATTTTTCATGACATACTTCATGTCGTATTACATTTTTAATTAATATTCAAATTTATGAACATGGAATATATAATATCTTACTATTATAGAAACTCTATTTGAATTAGAAATACCAAATTATTGTGAAATTGGGGTTGGTGATGTCATATAAAAGTTTAATGATATCATAATGATGTCATGGAGGGACCGAAGGGAGGCCGGAGTGGGGCCCGGTGTGGTCGGGCACTACTACAAATATGAACTTGGGAAACATGTCTTCCATAGCGTTTTTGTTATAGGCTATGCAAGATAGATTCTTAGATAGTGTTTTTTGAAAAAACGTTACGTAAGTTATTATAAATAAAATTAAAAATAAATGTAAAATACAATAAAACACACACATAGCGTTTATGGAATGAACGTTATCGTCGTTGCAACTTCGAAAACGTTTCAGCAACCGTTATGGAAGGTACTGTATTCTAAGTATTTTTTATAATATATTTTTTAACTTTGACAGCGGTTTAGAAAACGCTATAGAAGATTATGTATTCTAAGTAATTTTAATATATTTTATTTTATTATACACACGTTGAACAGAATCAACACCTAAGTCTATCTTCTCTAAACAAAATCAAAATACGACCAAATTCTTCACGCGGCGAAAAGAGAACGGAATCGAAAGACCAAATTCTTCTTCGGCGAACAAGTCTTCAATTTGAGGTTCAACCCTTTGCTCTTATTTCAGTTTTTAGGGTTTTTAATTTGTTTAATTTTTAATTTTGGGGTTCTCAGTTTTTAGGGTTTTTCAGTAATTGGGTTTTTAAATGGATTGAAATCGATCTAGTCTTCCTTGCCTCCTTGATAACTGTTATTAGACATGTTTTGTATGAGTATATATGTATATAGTATATTTGGAGAATGGTGTGTGTATATTCGGAGAATGTTGTGTGTGTATGTGTATCCTAGTTGCCTTTCTTTCAAAAATATTGAAGCCTGTATACTTTGCTGTAATGTTAGGGTTAATTTCTTTTTCTGCCTATAGCTAATTAATTAAAGATTGTCATTTGGCTAATCTAAAACGATGTCTTGCTGCAGTAGTATATAAACAAGAAACTAAAGAGTTGGAGATATGTGTTATGAAAGAATATAATGTGGAAGAGTCATGGATCAAAGAGTTTAAAATTGGTGCTAATATACCAGAGTCACCCTCTACGAAGTTGCTGCAACCATTACGAATTTGGAGAAACAGTTTACATAGGGCACTAGTTCGAGTTTTATGCATTTTAGGAAGTGGTGAGATCTTAATAGAGTATAGAGTTGGAAAGTTGGCTTTGTATGATGTGGTTACTGGAAGATATAAAGACATAATATTCAAGGGAATGCCAAGTATTTTTCTGACTGTTGCGCATACATGAAGTCTGAACTAGATTGATCTCCCGTGTGAGTTGTAAATTGTTCTGAACTTTTCTTTTCTTTTACTATTTTATGCCCCTCCTATTGGTGATTGCCAATACAAGTATGTTCTATAACTAGTACCATCCAAAATCAATTCAGAGGGAAGTATTAATGATTTTTAGAACTTTGATTATATCTGAATGACCTCAATGCTAGAATTCTTCATGGTGTCACACTAGAAGAAGAATATGTTAGGGTGCAATTTGAAGTGGCTGTAAAGTCAGAGTTCAACACTAAACTTCCTGTACCTTGTGACGAGGCCAATGTTGTAGGTGATGCTCCTGGGTATTTTCTTGCATGGCCACGCAAATTGGTCTCTTTGAATCTTGAGGTGGAACATAAAATTTAATTTTTTTAGTTATATGTTTAGTTCACAAAACAAGAATATTACGTATAGGTATGTAATTTATAGGTAATAATATGATCATCTTGTCTAATTTGTTTTTTGTTTTATGTTATTATTTTTGCCAGACACCTCCAATAACCATTAACAAGGAAAGAGCCATTAACAACGGAATAGGTAAGCAGAATATGAGCCCTAAGAAAAAGCCTGGAGACAAACAGAAGGAAAAAACAGTAGAGTCAAACATTGTTGTGTCCTCGAGACCACTAGGATATCCTCTTCCCGATGATGTTTGTCACGATGGAGTTATGCAGATTGTTCGTGTTGCAATAGTCTTGGAACGTGTTACTGATATAGAGGTTCATATGGGACCTTATTGGAATGCAGACACTTGGATTGAACACATTGATAAGGAGAATGTTTTGGAAGTATTGGATGCTCAATGGTTAAGTTCATCCAGCCTTTGCTTCTACATTAGGTAATATATGAGTATTTAATTAACAGATTTCTCAACTTCACTACCATGTTCTGTTTTATCATGTTTTTTTTTAATTTTAGGTATTTATATGAGGTCTATTTATCCAAAAATCTGGACTTGGCAGCCAAGTTCTCTTTTGTGTCACCTCATTTGGTGTCTCCCTTGGTAGATAATAGTGATACATCCCTGGCAAAGTGCCTGTTGGGACATGTTGATAAAGATCACCTACTTTTGCTACCTTACAATATTTCGTAAGTGATATTTTTTACTTGCATATTTATATTTTATTAATTTCATGCAATTACCCCCCCCCCCCCCCACTAAAATAGCTTTTTTTAGAAAACATTGGATATTGGTTGCCATTAATACAAAAACGGAGATAATCTACTTTATGGATCCGACTCGAATGACTAACGTGACACAGTACAAAGATGTCAAAACGCTTATAGAAACGTTAGTTATATTAAATTGTCTCTATATATTTAAAAGATAAGCTACATATGACCGATAATGTGTTACTTATATGTATCTCTTTTTTGTTTCTAGTGCTATGAGGACTTTTCGCACTCACAATCGAAAGAAGTACAGTTGGACATCATTTAATAGTTTTAGATGGACCAATGTAAAGGTGATTTACTTATGAATTTTTCATAGCAGCTAAAAATATATAATGGAGGTGTCATATCTTTTGGTTATAACAGAGCCTAATATATAATGGAGGTGTCATATCGTTTGGTACAACAAAGCCTCAGAGAACTACAAAGGTGTCATATCTATATAACTCTTTATGTTATCTTGTTGGTTTATATTTTTTTTTATTTGTTCAGTGCCCGAAGCAGGCTTTCGATGATGGCATATATTGCGCCTATTATGTCGGATGCTTTATCGAGGATATAATGTGTAGCAATAAAACAATAGTCGATGTTAATGTAATTATTTTGAATGTTTGTGCTAGTAGTAATTAAAAGAATATTTTTGCATATGATCTAAATGTTTTTTATAATTTTGTTGATTTATAGTTTACCCATTTCCCGATATTGAAGACATATCCTCGTGATAAGATGCCCGGCTTCCAGAAAAATTGGGCATGCTACTTCTACAATCGGTTTCTGAAGGACAAATTGCTAATGAAGTAGTTTTGTGTTTTATTGATATTCGTAGTTGGTTTTGTTTTTTGGTTAAGAAGCAATTTCCTTAGAAAATCAATTTGGAATATTAGACTTTTAAGTATGAAGAGATCATTCAGGATTGAAAGTGGTTCATTTTTGGAATTGATTTCAATTGTACCGAAGTAATATGATCAGATATCAGATAATCTATTTTCTTTTTCTGGAATATGGATTGGGTATTGTTTTATTGAGGCTGATATTTTTTTTTCTAAATTATAGGAAAAATTGACAAATATGAAAATCTTATTTTAAAGTATAACCCACTTCAGTAGCGTTTGTCAAACAGCTATGGAAGTAATGTGGCATGATACGCTCTTACTTCAGTAGCATTTCTAGAAGTGTTATCTAATGCACTTACTTGCGTAACGCTTACTACCTTAGTGTTTGTATAACCGCTATCCAAGTAATGTTCTAACAGAGCGTATAATGAACCGCTATCTAAGTTTATTGCACTTGCATAGTGCCCACTTGCATAGCGTTTAAAAACGCTATGGAAGTTGAAATATGAGCGCTATGCAAGTTGAGTTTTGTAGTAGTGGGGGCCAAATAGGGTCAAGGTGGACCCGAGCGAGGTTGTGGGTGCATATATATATATATTCAAAAGAGACTCTTGATTATTGAGAGACCAGGAGACCAACAATCTTAACCATTAAATTCATTCTAATCATGTGGCTTAGATAATTTAAATATCAATTTGTATTTATACTTATTTAACATTAGAGGGTAGTATTTGTGAACAAAAAATACAAATTTTATACACATACAATCTACAGATCCAATCAAATTGTTACCATACTTAAAAGATTGTATTAAATCTTGTTTGCACGTCTCACACTCCAGTTATTTCCATATTTCTGTTTTCTTTTAATAGAGTGATCTTTGATATTATAACTATATCGATTTGATTGATTTTGATCAAAGTATAGATGAACTGTAGATGAATAACATAAAGTTAGGTTAACAATTCTACATCTCTCTTTTACATAATTAACTTGTTAATATGAAGTGGCTGACATTTTATGGATTTTGTTGTTAACATTTCTCTTAATCTCCATATCATTCCATTCAGTGAGAACTGAGTTTAATATGGTGCAGAACACTGAAAATCCTTGTAGTTATTCGGACTCTGTTTAATCGAGTTTAGAAATCGTAGTATAATGATATGGGACATGGTCTAGTGGATCCTCCGTTTGTTAAATTTATCCAAGAATTTAGCAGATATTATAGTAAATGAAGAGGAAGAGGTGGTTGATGATGGGGCAAATGTTGGTCACTCGTGACATGGATGTCAGGTACGATGAACTCTTTCTATGAACTTGGTAAATGTAGAACTCTACGTGAACACAGTGTAGACTTCGCAACTGGAACACGTTAAAGAACACATGATTATAATTGTGCAACAAATCTGGTAATCGATAATCATGGAAACAAATATTTTGACACATGGTCTTTAAATTATATAGTACTACACTTCAATTAAAATAACTTATAATTATTAGTAGAAAAGTCTTATATGTTTGTAAAAATGACACAAATGCTTTTTTAAAGAATTAATAAAATAGTAATTAAACATTTAAGAAAATATCACCTAATTGTAAAAATATTTTTAAATATTAACAAAATAAATAAAAATACTTAATAGAATTCATGTAGAAAAACATGCACAAAAAACCTTAATTATGTCTTTTGCAAAACATAAAAACGTTAACTTTTTACGAGATTCCTTAATTGATTAAAAATAATATTTACAAAAGATTTTAAAATCCTAATTGAATATCCCAAAATTTTAAAAGATTTTCTATAATTCAAGTTGAATACCATAGATTTTAAAGGTTTTTTTAAAATCCAAATTAATACCAATTGATTTCTAACATTCAATAAAATCCTTCAAAATCTCAATTGAATATACCCATAGTTTAAAATATTTGAATTTTGTTTATATTTTTAAAATTATATTTTGAAACTTGACATTTTTTATAGGTTAAATTTTTTTACTATTAAGTTATATTAATATATGTATTTTAAAAGTTAGATATCATAAAATCAATATTAAAAATATTTTGAAGAATTTCTCAAGTGTTTCAGTATATTTTTGTGAAATGACCTTATTTAGAAAAGTTGAAATTCAGTATTAGTCTTAACAAAATTACAAATAAATTATATTTTTACAAGATTCTATTAAGCGCAATATTTTTAACATCTTGAGGTTTTTTAAATTTTCAATTCATTAGACAAGTTAACATATAACTTTATAATATTACTTAAAAAAATCTTTTAAAATATAAGGTACTCTACGATATATTAAGATTTGTAAAATTCACTTAAGTGTTTCAGACTAGGTTTTGAGAATTTAAGTTATTTTAATATGATTAATTTCACTATTGTCTTTTGCAAAACTTAAAAAAAATTACTTTTCACTAGATTTTCTAAAATGTTTAAAAGTAATATTTTAAAATCATGCTTAGGTCAAAATTAATTTTTTATTATTATTTTCAAAAATGTAATACAACTATACCTTAAATTTTCAATAGGCAAATATATTTTCCATCTAATTCAAAAAAAAAAATATGAGTTCCTCTAAAAAGGATTATAAAGAATCTCATATTTTGAATAGGTATAAGAATTTATTACAATCAAGTATGATATACTAAAGGAAATGATATTAAATGGAGTAGTAAACATTTAAATATAAGGCACTTAAAGATATTTCATTTTAAATATAATAATATCTATGTTGTAATAAAGATTACAATTTTCTTAAGTTTAATAACAAGAAATATCCTCTTTTTATTTTTTGGTATTAAAATTCGTATATATTTTCTTTACATTTCCACACCTTTAAAAATAATATAAAAATATTTCTTAGGTGTTTTAAGATTCTCTCAGATGTTTTGGTTGAAATTAAATTCTTATTACTTCAAAAAAAACATATTCAAAATCATACTTAGGTCAAAATCAATTTATTAATTTTTTAAAAATAAAAGTAATACAACAATACCTTAAATTTTTAAAGGCAAATACATTTTTCATCTAATCGAAAAAGAAAGAATATGTGTTCTTCTAAAAAGACTTATAAAGAATCTCATTTTTTTTAATAGGTATAAGAATTTATTACACTCGAGAGTTTGATATTAAAGTAAATGATATTAAATGGAGTTGTAAATATTTAAATATAAAGCACTTAAATAAATTTTATTTAAAATATAATAAAATCTATGTTATAATAAAGATTACTATCTTTTTAACTTTAATAACAAGAATTATTCTCTTTTTGTTTTTTTGGTATTAAAATTGGTATATATTTTCTTTAAATTTCCACACCTTTAAAAATAATATAAAAATTCTTTTAGGTGTTTTAAGATTTTCGTTAAAATTAAATGTTTATTTCTTCAAAAAAAACATATTCAAAATCATGCTTAGGTCAAAATTAATTTATTATTTTTTTTTCAAAAAAAATAATACAACTATACCTGAAATTTTCAAAGGCAAATATGTATTTCATCTAATCTAAAAAGAAAGAATATGTGTTCTTCCAAAACACATTATAAAGAGTCTCATATTTTTAAATAGGTGGAAGGATTTATTACACTCAAGTGTACTAAAGTAAATGAAAGTAAATGATATTAAATGGAGTAATAAATATTTAAATATAAAGCACTTAAGTAAACTTCATTTAAAATATAATAAAATCTATGTTCTAATAAATATTACAATCTTCTTAAGTTTAATAACAAGAAATATTATGTTTTTTGGTATTAAAATTCGTATATATTCTCTTTAAATGTCCACACCTTTAAAAATAAAATCAAGATTCTTTTAGGTGTTTTAAAATTCTCTTAAATGTTTTGGTTAAAATTAAATGTTTATTTCTTCAAAAACACATAATCAAATGCTTAGGTCAAAATCAATTAATTATTTTTTTTTCAGAAAAAATAATACAACTATAACTGAAATTTTCAAAAGGCAAATACATTTTTTTTATCTAATTTAAAAAGAAAGAATGTGAGTTCTTCTAAAAAAACATTATAAAGAATCTCATATTTATGTATAGGTATAAGAATTTATTGAGTATGATACTAAAGTATATGGTATTAAATGGAGTGGTAAATATTTAAATATAAAGCACTTAGAGAAATTTTATTTAAAATATAATATAATCTATGTTATAATAAAGATTATAATATTCTTAAGTTTAATAACAAGAAATATACTATTTATATTTTTTTTTGTATTAAAATTTGTATATATTCTCTTTACCACACCTTTAAAAATTATATCAAGATTCTCTTAGGTGTTTTAAAATTGTTTTAGGTGTTATGGTTAAAATTAAAGGTATTATTTCTTCAAAACATATTCAAAATCATGCTTAGGTCAAAATCAATTTATTATTATTTTTTTTAAACTAATACAACTATATCTTAAATTATCAAAAGGCAAATACATTTTCCATCTAATCCAATAAGAAAGAATATAAGTTTTTCCGAGCATTATAAAGAATCTCATATTTTTTAATGGGTATAAGAATTTATTACACTCAAGAGTATGATACTAAAATAAATGATATTAAATAGAGTAGTAAATATTTAAATATAAAGCACTTAAATAATTTCATTTAAAATATAATAAAATCAATGTTGCAATAAAGAATATAATCTTCTTAAATTTAATAACAAGAAATATTTTTCATATTTTTTTGTATTAAAATTCGTATATATTCTCTTTACATTTCCATACCTTTAAAAATTATATTAAGATTCTCTTAGATGTATATATTCTTTTAGATATTAAAATACTACTCCCTTTGAATTCTTAACATTCTCATTTTGCACAGATTTTAAGAAACAATAAATTAATATATTACTTGGTGGAGCTGGGGTTAAATAATGCAAGGAATAAAGTTAATAAGGTTGAAAAGTTTGGAAAAGCTAAAACTTTTGGAAAATTGAAACTTTCCCCCAAATTTACAAGTGACCATAAATAACCAACTTTACATACATACAAATATTTTTCAGATTCACTTTACAAAAATATAGCCAAAACAAAGTTCTTCAAATCATTTGTCTTGATTTTGAGACTTGATGTCTACCAACCAATACACCACCGATATATGTCTTCACTCTATCTCCGAATCACCAAACTGCAAATATCTTGTCACTAAATTTCAGCAACAATAAACTCAAGTATGGGTTGCTAAAAAGACTTGCATGGGATTTCAAAATCAGTAGAATCACTGTATACAACATATGGAAAGTAGTGTTAAAATCCATAAAAGAGGGAAAGTTACCTGATGATGATGTGAACCGCAAATACAAAGGAAGGAAAAAGACACATCCGCTAGACTTGGAAAAGGTGAGATCTATTCCCTTGCACATTAGAACACTTGCTTTTCAGTTGGGTGCATCAAAATCAGCTGTTCATAGACTTATCCAAAAAGGCAAAATACGACCTCACTCAAGTGCCTTAAGCCATTTTTAACTGCTCAAAATATGAAAGCAAGAATAATATTTGTTTTAAAACACCTTCAAAATTCTACACTACATACAAATCCAATATACGATGGCATGTTTGATTATGTCCACATAGACGAAAAATGGTTTTACATGACAAGAACTACCCAGAAATATTACCTACTGCCATCCGAACCATTACCACATAGGACATGTAAATCCAAGAGGTTCATTGCCAAAATAATTTTCATGAGTGCAATAGCAAGACCAAGATATGATGAAAATGGCCTATGCATCTTTGATGGAAAAATTGGCATTTTCCCGTTTATAATTGAAGAGCCAACAAAGAGAGCAAGCAAAAACAGAGCAAGAGGAGTCATGGAAGTAAAACCTATAGAGAGTATCACAAAACATGTCATCAAGCAATGCCTTCTTCATAAGATTATTCCATCCATCAAAACCAAGTGGCCACCAAATTTCAATAAACACATAATTATCCAACAAGACAACGTGAAGCCTCATATTAATGACAGTGATCTAGATTTTGTCAATGCAGCACAATCAGATGGGTTTCACATCAGTTTGGCTAATCAACCGGCAAATAGCACGGACCTCAATATTAATGACTTGGTTTTTTTTCGGATAATTCAAGGGCGTCAACATGAAAAGGCTCCAAAAACCGTGTGTCAATTAGTTGATGCGGTGGTGAAGGCGTATGAACAAGTTACTGATGTGACTTTGAATTATGTATGGCTGTCTCTTATGAATTGTATGAACGAAATTCTTAAACACAAAGGTAACAACTATATAAGGTCAGATAATGGAACTGAATTCAAGAATGCAGTCCTAAATGACTTTTGTGCAGATAAGGAATAACAAGACAATATTCAGCCCCTAGAACTCCTCAACAGAATGGAGTGGTGGAAAGGAAGAATCGTACATTGATTGAAGCTGCAAGGACTATGTTAAGTGAATCAAGACTTCCAATGTACTTTTGGGCTGAAGCTGTGAATACTGCTTGTTATACTCAGAATCGAACTTTAATCAACAAGGACTTAATGAAGACTCCTTATGAGATCCTGAACAACAAGAAACCAACTCTCAAGTACTTTCATGTATTTGGGTCAAAATGCTTTGTGCTTAAGGATGGAGATGTTAAACGTGGCAAATTTGAGGCCAAGACATATGAAACTATATTTGTTGGTTATGCCAGAAGATCTTACAGGGTGTACTTGATTGATAGTCACCAAGTGAAGGAAAGTGTCAATGTTATATTTGATGACACTAAACTCCCTAGTATCCAAACAGAAGATTCATCTGAAGAACTGAAGTTTGATAACTTGCCAGACTCAGAATCAGATGATGATGTTCCTCCACCTGAGGTTGTTGCTGGTAATAATAATAACAATGATGATAATGATCATGGTGGTGGTGGAAACATCGGTAACAATGGAGATACCACTAACACTGGAGAAGAATCATCAAGGCAATCAAGCAACAACTCAGGGGAAGGAAATGAAGGGTCAACTAGTCATTCACAACATCATAATGAATTTCAAGGTGAATCATCAAGATCAAATCTTCCAAGACAGATTGTATGGAATAGAGCTCATCCCTTTGAGTTGATCATTGATGATCTAGATGTTGAAGTTAGAACTAGAAGTGCTACTCAGAATGAATGTCACTATTCAGGGTTTCTATCTGAGATGGAGCCAAAGAAGACTGAGGAAGCACTGACTGATCTAGATTGGGTGATTGCTATGCAAGATGAACTCAATCAATTTGAACAACAGCAAGTCTAGAAGCTGGTACCCGGACCAAAGAACAAGAAAGTAGTTGGTACAAGATGGGTATACAGAAACAAGCTAGATGAGGATGGCATTGTTACAAGGAATAAGGCAAGACTGGTTGCTCAAGGGTATTCACAAGCTAAAGGCATTGATTATGATGAAACCTATGCACCAGTGGCTAGGCTTGAGGCTATCAGGGTGTTCTTAGCATTTGCAGCTTACTCCAATTTTAAAGTCTATCAAATGGATGTTAAGAGTGCATTCCTGAATGGTGAGCTGGATGAAGAAGTGTATGTGGAACAACCCCCTGGCTTTGAAAATCAGGAGTTGCTGGACTTTGTGTACTTTCTCTTCAAAGCTATCTATGGTCTCAAACAAGCCCCAAGAAAATGGTATGACACTCTCTCTGGTTTTCTTTTAGAAAATGGTTTTGTTAGAGGTATCATAGACAAAACTCTTTTTTCAAAGAAACACAAAAGTGATATGATATTAGTCCAAGTCTATGTGGATGACATCATATTTGGGTCTACTAATGATGATCTCTCTAAGAGATTTGCTAAGCTAATGCAGAGTAAGTTTGAAATGAGTATGATGGGTGAGCTGAAGTTGTAAGATCCGGGAAAATTACGTGTTAATATGTGATGTGAAATGAAATTTTAATTTCATATTAAGAGTAATTAAATGATTTATCTATTTAAACGTGCTAAGTTATTCGTTAAATGATTGAATATGTGATATTGTGGTGCTATGTGAAATGTGTGGGGAATTAGAAACTATTTTGAAAAGGATGTCATACTATTTTATTCTATTTTAATTATCGAAAAGAAAATTTGGATCGTTCCCAAATTATTCGGGACATTGGTATATCGTTCGTACCAATATTCCATTCGTTAAATTGGGAAGTATTCAAAAATATTCGTAATGAAGGTATTTTGGTTCGTATATTTTGAATTAAACGATACTTGTAGTTATCCGTACTTTATGGATGATTATTGTCTCGAAAAATGTGTATTCTGCTTTATTAAAGGTTTAAAGCATATATTCTGTTATATTGTATTTAAAACGATCCATCGGATCAATATCGATCCAAAAATGTCGTTTGGGGTATTATTTTCCGTTTATTATAAAAAGGCAAATCGTACTTTGTTTTTCGTATAATCAAGCTTAATTACAGTTAAAAATCCGAAAAACCCTAGAACGTGTTCTTCGTGTTCTTGAGAATCAAACTCAATTTTAAAGGCGTTATCGGAATCCGATTTCGATGTTCTTGTAACCAAATCGAATCTCTTATCATCCTATTTCCAAATCCATCATCAAAATCTATGTGGGTATGATTTCTGAGTTTTTCTGATTTTTAATTATTTTATTTAATTCGAATTATTAGGTTAAAATTGGGGGAAACCTTGTTCGTGATTGTTCTTGCTAATTGATTACATGAATAGATTGTACATGATTCTAGGAATGTTTTGATACCATGTTTGTGGGTGTTGCTGTTGTGAATCGAGCTAATCGAGTTTTCAAAAGCTCACCGGAGTTCTTGAAGTTTTGGTCGGATTTTCGCTTCGTTGATCGATTTTTGATAACGTTTATATCATTGTATAGATCGTAGGATTTAGAGTTGATTCATGTATTCAGTTTTGAGTTTCGTGTACGATTTCCGTTCACCTGAAAACGGGTCGTCACCGGCTGTTTCCGTTTCTGGGACGTTTTCTGTCATGTTTGTGAGTGATTTTGGCAGGTTTTGGGTTGCCGGAACTCCGCTGCCGGCGGTTTGTTCTTGGCAACCCATTTCCGTTCTTGGCGACCCGTTTCGAAACCCTACCCGACCCGGTTTTGATTTCTAAAAACCCTAATTTCGTTTTAGAAAAGTGTTTCTGGATTTTAATTTTTAAAATATTTCAAAAAATTGTTTTAAAAATTCTAAAAATCATATCTTTAATTTAAAAATACATTTTATTATTCAGAAAATTCTGGAAAATCTTATATATTATTTTAAATTCGAAAATTGATTAAACTTAATTATTTTAATTATTTTTAATTAATAATTTATTTAATTAATTGATTAATTCTTTTAATCAGTTAATTCTTAAAAATTGATTATTAATTAGATTTAATTAATTTAAAATTTAGTTTAATTATTTTCAAAACTGATTTATTATTTAAAAATAGTTTGAGCATTTAAAGAGTGTCAATTAATTTTATTAATTGATTTATTTGCATTTAAAATACTTATATTGGGTTTAAAAATCCGATTTTTGATTTAAAAATTTGTTTGTGGCTTATTTAAATTCAAATAAGCTTCGTGTGATGTTTTAAAAATAGTTATAAGTGTTATATGGTTTGTATGAGTTGTGTAATGTGTTTTATAGTCCGTATATGCCCGTACTAGGGCTAGTGTCTGAGTTTTAATCTCGTAAATTATACTGGACGTCCGATACGTACCCGGTTACTTGTTTAAATGTTCTATGTGAATGATATGGATTATGTGAATTATCTGGTTAGTGAGTTAAAAATACGAATAACTGTTTTGAGACTTGTTTAAATACCTTGGTCGTGTCTAATATTATCACGAGGTGTAGTTGGGATAGAAATTTGTCACTAATGTTAGAAAATGAGAATGATGAGACTGTTGACCTTATATAAGGAGAGTTGTGTCAAGTGAGTTACGAGGATTACTTGTATAGTTAGTTGTGATCATTCTATCAATTGAAATGTGGTTGTCTATGCAACAGAGGCTATTGGACGAGACGAGTCAGATTATCGAAGTATGTTAAATAAGAGATGTCGGAGAAGGATGAGATATTGGTTATGACGGATTGGGTTATTGTGAGATGACGTAACACCAAGGGAACGTCAACACTCGTAGAGGACATGTGCAAGTATTTTCTTCCAACAGAGATATCGGTAAGATTGGCAGACGCGTGGATTCGTAATGATAGAAGCAGACTAGTGGTATTCGCAGGAGCGTTAAAGCAAAGAAGGACGGAAATAGAGAATAGTGCGATAAGACAGAATAAGGAGGGAATCGTATTGTGTCAGCATTACGAAATAGCTAAGGACCGGAGGCAAGTGTTTATACCCTTGCTTATTAATTAAGTGATATTGTCTTGAATTATTATTATTATGAAAGTTGAATACTTTTCACTGAATTTTCAAACGTCGATCCCTTTGCATTGAATTGCAAGTATGTTATTTAAATCTCGTAAGTTGACGAGTATTATTTTATACCTTTTGAGTTTAGATTCATATCTCCAGGTTGATTGGAAAAATATAAATATTGTGTTGAAACGATTTAAAAGATAGTTATGGGCCTTATGCTAAGGCTTTCTTTCAAAAAGTTGATTTAAAAATATTAGGTTGGAATATTGCCAACCCTAGATGAGTGGGAACCTGTGAACCCTACGAGGGTAAAATGTTATTTTAAAATTCCGAAGTTGTGGTACTTGTTCTACAAGTATTCCATTTTCCATCTTGCACCCATGCAAGTATTATTATCATTTCTTGTTAATGCGATCATCTGATCCATTCCCTGATTCGAATTCATATATGTTGTGCATGATTTAGTTTACTTCCTTCAAATACAAGGCTTATCTATTATAAGTATATGTTCGAAGGACTTGAACTATTTCTGTCAGAAGTCAGTAAACCCTTGTTTTCTTCATTTATAAACTTCACCTTGAATTTTTCTTAAACTTGAACTTGACTTTCTTGTCACTTACCAGATTGGTGAATCTTAACTAATTCTTCCATAATGTGATGATTTGAACTGTTAAGTCCATCTAGAGCCTGTTCTTTGAACCCTATTCTATATTGAGTTGTTGCAAATTATGTTGATACCATAATGCCTGTTTCATATCAGACTTAATCTTGTTGAGCATGTCATTGTTTATTCTTCATTATATCCCAGTTGTTACATCGATCTCGTCGATGTTTATTATATTGTCACTTTTCATGTGCACCTTCCGATATTGTGTCGATCTCGTCGATACTAGATTATATTGTTATTCCTTGATGGATTCTTCATAGTTGAATTGTTTCCTGGAACATGAGTTTTCCAGCGTTTGTTGTATTAAGGTTGTCGATTCTTCCGACACCTGATTATCGAAGTAAGGTTGTCAATTGTTCTGACACCTGACGTATATAATATAGGATTGGAATGTTTTTAAATGGACCAGTAATGGTCGGACCATATTTACGGTCGGAATAACTTATGGCCCAGATTGGCCAAGGATCCAGTAGAGGACTTTGTTATAAGCAAGTCTGGGGTTGATGTGTGGCTGGCTAGCAGCACAACCTTTGATTTGATAAATGTGAAAAATCCAATTCTAACATCAATTTTCATTTCTAGGATGAGTTACATCCGTATATTTTGTACTTGTGAGTTATGCCCTGATATTCAGGATTATTCGTTGCGCGAAGTTGTTGGTTGTTGATTAATAAATGGTGGTTTCAATCTTGCTGAAATCACTTACTCTTAATTCATTTGGATTCCAAATAGTCGAAATCCACTTCCTTGATTCCATTGGTAGTCGTGAGATATCTATTCTGATGAGTTTTATTCATACCGTGTATCCAGTCGGTACCATGTTGAAGTCTTGAAGTGCGTTCTTTGTTCCATGACTGAGCGTGTTGGCTCATTCTTACTCCTTGATTATTCTTCCCTTCCAGAGTTGTTGGTTTCAGAGAATGTTGTGAATAGATCTGTTATCTTCAAATTAGTATCTTTATACAAACTATGGTCTTAAAGACATATGAGTTATACTTAGTTCGTATTTTCTACATACTATTGTAGTTATTGTTGATTCGGTCGCCGTGATGGCCAATATAAACCTTTTTGTGTTTTAAACTATTCAGTTGCGAGAAGCTGAATGAGAAATTGTGATAAATTACTAAACTTGATTTGAGAAGTTTTAAAGATTACGAATGTTCAAAAACAAGAGTTTGTTATTTGAAAATCCAAAGCTTATTTTGGAAACTTTAAATATTATACTTGATAATGCACTTGCTGAGCAATTCTTTCGCTCATACTTGTTTTCTTTATATATTTTAGCCTTTCAGTAAGAAGGTATATTGGCGAGAGTTGTCCGCATATTCGGTCAGAGATGGGAAAGGATAGTAGCGTAAAGACGTTCTGATCCAGAGCATTTGGAGCTAGTGAGAGGTTTTGTATATAGATGTTTTCTATTGAATAATATATTGTATAAGAATAGTTTCCTGGTATACTTCTTATCGAAGTTATACTAGTGTATTAGAATTTATGTACAGAGAATGGTTGTAAAGAAGAAAGATTGTTGTAATGAAATTTTGGATTCTTGTTTCTAGCACTATAACCTTTAAAGATTCTTGGTAGAGTTGGGGTCACAGATATTATTATTGTGTTGATTTTATATTGAACAGGTTATTTGGATTAAGGGTGCAGTGTGACGACCAAATCCTTTGACCCCGGATTGGGGGCGTCACAGAAGTTCTTTCTTGGATTACAAGTAAGTCAAAGGTCAAATGGTATATTTATTTGTCAATCCAAGTATCTCAAAGAACTCCTCAAGAAGTATCACATGGAGGATTCAGTATCAGCAAGGACTCCATCTTCAACAATTGTCAAACTTGGAGCTTGTGATAATTCTATCAAGGTAGATGTTACAAGCTACAGAGGTATGATTGGATCCTTACTCTATCTTACTACAAGTAGACCAGATATTATTTATGCTACATGCTTGTGTGCAAGGTTCCAAGCGGACCCTAGAGATTTACATCTCGTTGCTGTTAAAAGAATCTTGAGATATCTTAAGGGTACACCTAATTTAGGTATCTGGTACCCTAAAGATTTTGGTTTTAATCTTGTTGGATATACAGATTCTGATTATGCAGGTAGTGTTGTTGATAGAAAGAGTACCTCTGGGAGTTGTCAATTCCTTGGAGGTAGATTGATTTCCTGGTATAGCAAGAAACAACAAACAGTTTCCAATTCAACAGCAGAAGCTGAATATATTGCTGCTGGAAGCTGATGTGCTCAGATCCTATGGATAAGGAATCAATTGAAGGACTATGGCTTTGTATTAGACAAAATTCCTATTTTATGTGATAATACAAGTGCCATAGCAATCTCCAACAACCTTGTTCAGCACTCGAGAACGAAGAACATTGATATCAGGTATCATTTTATCAGAGAGAATGTCATGAATGGAACTGCGGAATTACACTTTGTACCCACAGAAGAACAAACTGCAGATATATTCACTAAATCTGTTGACGAATCCACATTTACCAGGTTAGTTGGTAAATTGGGTATGTTGAACAGTCTTAGTGATTAACAATATATCTGTTATGTTTGTTCTTAACAAAAATCATTTTCTCTTATTGATATTAAATGATATTTATTGCCAATTCTTACTTATTGTGAAAAGCTTGTTAATTTAAATGTTCTTGAATAATCTATTTTATTTAAAAATATTTTTCTCATATTTTTTCAAGTGGAGAAATTTATTTATTTAGGATTATTTAGGTTAGTTTCAGATTGTATATATTGTTGTTTAAATTTTTCTACAGGTTTATATTATTTTATTGCACTTCTGTTATTTTCTGCATATTTTTCTAGGATTTGTAGAATTTTCTATGAATTTTTCTAGACTTGTACATATTCTTTATGCATTTTTGTAAATTTTCTGTGCTTTTTTATTTATTTTTAGCAATTTTCTGATAAATAACTTTGTTTTTCTTTAGTTTTTCTCTAAGTCTTCCCAGTTTTTATACTGAGAAGACTATCGAGAAGACTCTTTTTATTTATTTATTACTAATTTCCTAAGTCTTCCCAGTTTTTATACTGAGAAGACTATCGGGAAAACTTAGTATTTTTAGTTTATGTTTTTTTTTGTTTTTTCCTTTTACCTTTAATTCTATTTCTAAGTCTTCCCAGTCTTTTTGCTCTTATAAGACTTAGCCTTTTATTAGTAATTTTTCTTTTTCTTTTTGTTTTATTTATTAAGGAAAACTACCGTTTGTACTAGGAAGACTCTCGGCAAGACTTTCTCTAAGTCTTCTCGATTGTCTTCCCAGTTCATTTTTCAAAATTAAACGGTTGAAGTCATTTTATTCTTTTCTTTTCAGTTTTTTTTTGTTTACAGTCATATATATATATATACATATACATACACAGTTCTTGCATTTTTCATTTCCCCTGATCAATTTTGCTTCAAACTCTCCTTAGCTTTTCTCAATCATTGCTCAAGTTTTAACTTAGCAAATCATTCAATCACTACTTTCGAATATTAAGAAACTAAGTCGAATTACTGCTAAATTTTTCTTTTTTCATTTCGACTTGGATTTTATTTAAGTGTTTAAGTGATTGTTTACTTGATTTTGATAAGGCAGTTCTTGGTGTTCTTGGATTGTGTGTGTTTGTGGATCAATTTACAAGTTTTTAAGTTCATAGTGTTAAGTTCGAATTAATGATATTTTGAAAATTGGTTATTTTTTGGTAAAATTTTAATTTTGTGGATTTTAATTAATTTTGATTAATTTTTAAAAATCCCTAAAATTCAAATTTTATTTCTAATTAATTAAAAATTCTTGTTTTTTTTAAAATGGATCCTAATTTTGAACTTGTTTTAAATAATTATATTGGGTATTTTGATCCGTTGAGGTGTAAGGTTGAGCGATTTAGGCCATGGATTCAATTTTTGAACAGTTAGACTTGTGTCAGTCATGCTATTTGTGCATCTGACGTTTTGAAAATTGATCCATTACGTCTTCTTTGCTCTAGTGCTGTTATTGCCGAGGACTCTAAATCTTTTACTTTCACTATTTTAAAACAGCAATATACAGTCACTTTTGATACTTTTTGTGATGTTTTACAGTTTCCAAAGGACAGATTTGATCCCTTGCCCTCTGATGATGAGTTATCTCAGTTCTTCTTGAACATTCATTATCAAGGCCCCCTACAAATGGTTAAATTGTCTAAAAGTTTTCTAGTTAGGGAATGAGATATGTTCTTTGATACAATAGCTAGAGTGTTTGGTAATTGCACTAAAACCAATTTTCATGGCATTACCATTTTAAGTCAATATATTGCTTATGCTATTGTATTTGGTCGTAGACTTAACTTTGCAGAGTTGATTTGGAATACAATGGTCAATAGACTTGCTCACTCTATGAGAGATTTTGATAATCATGTGAAAGTAAAGTGTTGGTACCCTCGCTTTCTCACTCTTATCATAAATCATCTTCTTACTGCTGAGCATGTATAGTTGTTTAGAAATGCCAGGTTTGAAACCTCACAAACCACTGATTCCAAATTCTACACCAGATTGGATTGCTCACTCAAATAACTTTCCACACCTGTTCTTATTTCACCTTTGATGAGTCAATTCATTAATCTTCCAATCTTTTGTGAACAAGTTCCTCAGCCACATCCAATTCCATTACAAGTAGTAATTTCTAACCCTGGATCTTTTTCTGGTACAATTGGTCAAACCCAAGTGGTTGTTAGGGCTGACCAAGAGGTTGTAGAACCACAACCTCTAACACAGGTCATAGAGCCAAACAAAGAGTCAAAATCTTCAAACCAACAACATGAGCTTAATTTACAAACCAGACAAAGAAGTGTTAGAGAAGCAACTACAATGAGTGTTCCCACAGCTCTGTCTCCACCTCTTAAGAAAAGAAAAACCTATAGGGAGACATCTGTTAGCCCATCCTTATCCTCACAACAGGATATGGACATTGATATGGCCACTGAACAGTCTCTGGAGACATCCTCTCAACAGGATGAATCTATTGAAATTCGCCATCAGGCCCTGTCAACTTGTAATGATTCAAGCACACTCCCATTACTCACAATGGGAGAAGACATACATATAGATGAAACTCAGGACACGTTGTCAGGAGAGCACTTTGATTTTGAAACAGTACCTACCATAGTTACGGTAGAAGTGCCTTCACAAGCATCAGAGGGAAAATCTGATTCTTTGCCACTTTTAATAGAATCATTTTCTCCCCTCCCAGAGGGAACATCTCTGGCTCCCCTAAGGAATTTTTCACTCGCAGTTCACACTGGTGAAAGTGAAAGGCAACTAGGTGAGTCTGTCACTGAAGCAATTCAGTTTACAATGTCAAATGTTTTGACAGACTCAACCAGGGATTGGGATTTGCGAACTCCCATTGCACCACTACTGACCTCTCTTGAAGGGGCTAGGGTGATTTCTATTGCAGGTACGTCATCAGAGAACATGGAGAGACAACTAGTAATTAGAGATGAGAGTCAAACACAGAGTGATACACAAGCACGTGAGTTGAGTGAAACACCACTGAGAGAAATTGAGGTGAGTGCACACACTGACACAAACATTGCTTTGTTGTTAGCTCAAATAGCTGCTCTACAGAAACAATTGCAAGAAACCCAGGCTGAAAAGGACATTCTCAAAGCACAAGTGGTTGAACGGTCTTCTTCTTCCACCTCTGTAACAAATCAGCTGGGTATGATTAAATATGACATTGAAGGCTTGAAGACTTCTCTCCTACCAAAGATCAATGTGGTTCAACAATTTCAAGTACTTATGGCTTCGGATGTCTCTGATCTTTGAACTTCACATGCTGAGCAGTTTGCTTCCATTACAACTCAAGTGGACTTCATTCAGCAAACTGTTGATGAAAATCAATGGTTTAATGAACAAAGGTTCTCAAAGATTGAAGGTGGAATGGAGCATCTCAACGAAGGTGTTTATAAGATCTTTATCAAGGACACGATCACTTTCAGAAACAACACCACTTGGCTTGACTGGTTGAGAAGTGATCTTCTTCAATCTGTTCTTCATTTGAGAATACCTTGGAACTTTTTCAGTGCAATAGTATGAGATCATATCAGCAACCTCGGACTTATCTTCAGTGTTAAACCCAGAAGTTCTAAGAAGATTCTCCAGCTTCACCAGTTGTATAGCAGTTTGTAGCTTCAAGGAATCAGGATCCAACCTTACTGTCTCCAAAGTTGTACCTCTATAGATTTTGACTTCATATGGGAAGTGTACAACTTGAGGGCAGACCTTCATTGCAGAATCTCTCAGTCGGTCATACAGAAGTTCATTCAAGCAGGAAGATCTCTTCACCTTACTCATCAGAATCCAAAGCTCTGAGAGAGATTTTCTTTGTAGGAGTTCAAGAGAAACTGTGAATGACCCTTCAAGAGCACTAGAAACATAAATATACAGTTCATGTCTTACTTGATCAAATATAGATGTAATCCTTAAGATGTCCTCCTTCAAAGCCTTCATGTATAATGAATTATCTGGATTAACTGTTCTGATCTTCTCAAGCAACTTAAGAAAGGTACCATCATTGTTTGTGCCTCTCTGAGGGATATCAAACATCTCCCTTGTTTTATCCCACTTGCTTCCCATCTTCATTCTGACATCCAATCTCCTTTCCTTAACATGAATACTATGAAGACGTTGTTTGTCTTCATGTTCACCTTTTTGAATCTTAAGCTTTTGAGATATAATGTCCGAGACCTTGGCATTTTCACCTTCCTTCCTTCTAAGATATGCTTGTTGTTTCTTCAATTCTCTCTGAAATAAAGGATCAGGAGTATACAGCTCATCTTCATCTTCCCAGTCATCAAAGTTGGCCACTTCTTCAACCTCCTCCACACCAATAGGTTCTTCAGGGATAGTCTTCTCCAGATCACCAGACGTATCAAATTGAAAATCATCATGTTCACCATGGTAGTAGAAAGCATCATCAAAAGTAGACTCCTTCATTGACTGTTTCTGCCTACCCTTCCCTTTATCTTTTCCAGAAGCTCCTTCAGCTTCTCTTTCTCCTCCTTTCTTATCCCCCTTAGTTGAGGAATCCTCTACAGATTTAAATTTAGCAGCTTCAGGATTTACCTCACTTGTTCCCCATATATCTCCTCCATCACCTCTATCTCCACCTTGATCAGCATCACCTTCATCATCACCCTCAAAGAATGTTTTCTGTTCAGTCGTGGGTTGATGTGAATTCTTGATCATATAGTACAGGTGCTTCATCCCTTCGTTGAGATGCTTCATTCCACCTTCAATCTTTGCAAACCTTTGTTCATTAAACCACTGATTTTCATCAACAGTTTGCTGAATGTAGTCCACTTGAGTAGTAATGGAAGCAATCTGCTGAGCATTTTAAGTTGTAAGATCAGAGACGTCCGAAGCCACCAGTACTTGAGATTGCTGAACTGCATTGATCTTGGGTAGGAGAGAAGTCTTCAAACCTTCAATATCAACTTTAATCATACCCAGTTGATTTGTTACAGAGGTGGAAGAAGAAGACCGTTCAACCACTTGTGCTTTGAGAATGTCCTTTTCAGACTGGGTTTCTTGTAGTTGTTTCTGTAGAGCAGCTATCTGAGCTAACAACAAAGCAGTGTTTGTGTCAGTGTGTGCACTCACCTTAATTTCTCTCAGTGGTGTTTCACTCAACTCACGTGCTTGTGTATCACTCTGTGTTTGATTCTTATCTCTAATCACTAGTTGTCTATCCATATTCTCAGATGATGTACCAGCATAAGAAATCACCCTAGCCCCTTCAAGAGAGGTCAGTGGTGGTGCAATGGGAGTTCGCAAATCCCAATCACTGGTTGAGTCTGTCAAAACATTTGACATTGTAAACTGGATTACTTCAGTGACAGACTCACCCGGTTGCCTTTCACTTTCACCAGTGTAAACTGCGAGTGAAAAATCCCTTAGGGGAGCCAGATATGTTCCCTCTGGGACGGGAGAAAATGATTCTATTAAAAGTGGCAAAGAATCATATTTTCCCTCTGATGCCTGTGAAGGCACTTCTACCATATGACTATGGTAGGCACTGTTTCAGATTAAAAGTGATTTCCTAACAACGTGTCCTGAGTTTCTTCTATGTGTATGTCTTCTCCCATTGTGAGTAATCACTACTAGAAAAAGTGGGTTAGACATCGCACTTAAGACATCAGTTAGAAATGCCACTGATGTTAAAACTGTCTCTTACATCGATTATTAAAAAACCGATGTGTCTTTGTAATCTACACATCAGTTACTACTAAAAACGATGTCTTAAGCTCATTTTAAAAAAAAGGATCGCACGCTTCCTCCTCCTTCTTTCCCCCTTAGTAAAATATTTCCCCCTTAGCAAAATATTCCCCCTAAACTGAAATTATGTTCCCGCTTTGTAAAACAACAGCTATCCCCCCTGCTCTTCTGTGTACATGTATGTTCATTTGAGAGGGTGAAACAAGGGTGAAACAAGAACATATATGGAAAGATATTTAAGTGAGCAATCCAATCTGGTGTAGAACTTGGAATCAGTGGTTTGAGAGGTTTCAAATCTAGCATTCCTAAACAATTCTACTTGTTCAGCAGTAAGTAGATGATTTATGATAAGAGTGAGAAAGCGAGGGTACCAACACTTCACTTTCACATGATTATCAAAATCTCTTCTAGAGTGAGCAAGTCTATTAACCATTAAATTCCAAATCAACTCACCAAAGTTAAGTCTACGACCAAATACAGTAGCATAAGCAATATATTGATTTAAAATGGTAATGCCATGAAAATTTGATTTAGTTCAATTACCAAACACTCTAGCTATTGTATCAAAGAAAAGATCCCATTCCCTAACCAGAAAACTTTTAGACAGTTTAACCATTTTTAAGGGGCCTTGATAATGAATGTTAATGAAAAATTGAGATAACTCATCATTAGAGGGCAAAAGATCAAACATGTCCTTAGGAAACTATAAGACATCACCAAACATATCAAAAGTGATTGTATATTGCTGTTTTAAAATTGTGAAAGTAAAAGATTTAGAGTCTTCAGCAATAACAGCACTAGAGCAAAGTAGACGTAACGGATCAACTTTGAAAACAACAGATGCACAAATAGCATGACTGGCACATGTATGACTGTTTAAAAATTGAATCCATGGCCTAAAACGCTCAACCTTACACCTCAACAGATCAAAGTACCCATTATAATTATTTAAAACAAGTTCAAAATTAGGATCCATTTGAAAACAAGAAATTTTAATTAATTTGAAATAAAATTCGAATTTTAGGGATTTTTAAAATTAATCAAAATTAAATAAAATCCAGAAAATTAAAATTTCACTAAAAATTAACCAAATTGAAACAAATGATCCTTAAATTGAACTTAAAACACAATGCAAACACAAGGTACAAGATCCACAAGTAGACAATCCAATACAAGAACTTAACAGATTAATCACAACAAGTTCAAGTTTAATCACTTATTAATCCTAAACAAACGCAAGTCGAAATGAAAAGTGAAAATTTGAGCATTAATTCGACTGAGTTTGTAAGTATTTGTAAGTGATGATTAATTTGCTAAGTAAATACTTGAGCAGTTCTTGAAGAAAACTGATGAAAAACCTTGAAGAAGACTGATCAGAAAATAAAAAAACGTATATATATATATATGACTTACACACAAGAAAACTGAATAAAACAAGACTTGAAACGTTTTTATGAGAAAACAACTGGGAAAACAATCGGGAAGACTTAGAGAAAGTCTTGCCGAGAGTCTTCCTAGTTCAAAAGAAGTCTTTTCGAATATATATAAAAAGTCTTCTAAGAAGAAAAAGACTGGGAAGACTTTGAAATAGAAATAAAGAAAAAAAACAAAAAACAAAAACAAATAATATTAAATCTTCCCGATAGTCTTCTAAGAAGAAAAGACTGGGAAGATTTAGAAAATAAATAATTAAAAAGATTAAAGTCTTCTCGATAGTCTTCTAAGTAGAAAAACTGGAAAGACTTAGAGAAAAACTAAGAATAAGTAAAATTAATTAACAGAAAATGCTAAAAAATAAATAAACATTCACAGAAATTATCTAAAATGCATAAAAAAAATATGAACAAGCTAAGAAAATTCACAGAAAAATCTACAAGCAACAGAAAAATATGCAGAAAGTTACAGAAGTGCAATAAAATAATATAAACAATCTGAAACTAACTTAAATAATCCCAAATAATTAAATTTTCAATAAAAATAAATTTCTCCACTTAAAAAATATGAGAAAAATATTTTTAAAGAAAATAGATTATTCAAGAACATTTAAATTAACAAGCTTTTCACTCTAAACAAGAATTGGAAATATTTATCATTTAATATCAGTACGAGAAAATGATTTTAGCTAAGAACAAACATAACAGAGATATTGTTAATCACTAAGACTGTTCAACATACCCAATTTACCAACTAACCTGGTAAATGTGGATTCGTCAAGAGATTTAGTGAATATATCTGCAGTCTGTTCTTCTGTGGGTACAAAGTGTAACTCCACAGTTCCATTCATGACATGCTCTCTGATAAAATGATACCTGATATCAATGTGCTTCGTTCTCGAGTGCTAAACAGGGTTGTTGGAGATTGCTACAACACTTGTATTATTACATAAAATAGGAATTGTGTCTAATACAAAGCCATAGTCCTTCAATTGATTCCTTATCCATAAGATCTAAGCAAAACAGCTTCCAGCAGCAATATATTCAGCCTCTGTTGTTGAATTGGAAATTGTTTGTTGTTTCTTGCTATACCAGGAAATCAATCTACCTCCTAGGAATTGACAACTCCCAGAGGTACTCTTTCTATCCACAACACTACCTGCATAATCAGAATCTGTATATCCAACAAGATTAAAACCAGAATCTTTAGGGTACCAGATACCTAAATTAGGTGTACCCTTAAGATATCTCAAGATTCTTTTAACAGCAACGAGATGTAAATCACTAGGGTCCGCTTGGAACCTTGCACACAAGCATGTAGCATACATAATATCTGGTCTACTTGCAGTAAGATAGAGTATTGAGTCGATCATACCTCTGTAGCTTGTAACATCTACCTTGATAGAATTATCACAAGCTCCAAGTTTGACAGCTGTTGAAGATGGAGTCCTTGCTGATGCTGAATCCTCCATGTGATACTTCTTGAGGAGTTCTTTGAGATACTTGGATTGACAAATAAATACACCATTTGACCTTTGACTTACTTGTAATCCAAGAAAGAACTTCAGCTCACCCATCATACTCATTTCAAACTTACTCTGCATTAGCTTAGCAAATCTCTTACATAGATCATCATTAGTAGACCCAAATATGATGTCATCCACATAGACTTGGACTAATATCATATCATTTTTGTGTTTCTTAGAAAAAAGAGTTTTGTCTATGATACCTCTTACAAAACCATTTTCTATAAGAAAACCAGAGAGAGTGTCATACCATTTTCTTGGGGCTTGTTTGAGACCATAGATAGCCTTGAAGAGAAAGTACACAAAGTCCAGCAACTCATGATTTTCAAAGCCAGGGGCTGTTCCACATACATTTCTTCATCCAGCTCACCTTTCAGGAATGCACTCTTAACATCCATTTGATAGACTTTAAAATTGGTTTAAGTTGCAAATGCTAAGAACATCCTGATAGCCTCAAACCTAGCCACTGGTGCATAGGTTTCATCATAATCAATGCCTTCCGTTTGTGAATACCCTTGAGCAACCAGTCTTGCTTTGTTCCTTGTAACAATGCCATCCTCATCTAACTTGCTATTGTTCAAATTGATTGAGTTCGTCTTGCATAGCAATCACCCAATCAGGATCAGTCAGTGCTTCCTCGGTTTTCTTTGGCAACATCTCAGAGAAAAACCTTGAATAGTGACATTCATTCTGAGTAGAACTTCTAGTTCTAACTCCAACATCTGGATCACCAATGATCAGCTCAAAAGGATGAGCTCTATTCCACACAATCTGTCTTGGAAGATTTGATCTTGATGATTCACCTTAAAATTCATTCTGATGTTGTGAATGACTAGTTGATCCTTCATTTCCTCCCCTTGAGTTGTTGTTTTATTGCCTTGATGATTCTTCTCCAGTGTTAGTGGTATCTCCATTGTTACTAATGTTTCCACCACCACCACCATGATCATTATCATCATTGTTATTTTCATTACCAGCAACAATCTTAGGTGGAGCTTCATCATCCGATTCTGAGTCTGGCAACTTATCAAACTTCAGTTCTTCAGATGAATCTTCTGTTTGGATACTAGGGAGTTTAGTGTCATCAAATGTAACATTGACACTTTCCTTCACTTGGTGACTACCAATCAAGTACACCTTGTAAGATCTTCTAGAATAACCAACAAATATAGCTTCATCCTTAAGCACAAAACATTTTGCACCAAATACATGAAAGTATTTGAGAGTTGGTTTCTTGTTGTTCATGAGTAGTTCTAGGGGCTGAATACTGTCTTGTTATTCCTTTATCTGCACAAAAGTCATTCAGGACTACATTCTTGAATTCAGTTCCATTATCTGACCTTATATCTCTAACAGGGAATCTCGAATCTAGCTCAATCAACTTTATATGATCAATCACCATCTATGGGGTCTCATCCTTGGAATGTAGGAATAAAACCCAAGTATATTTGGAATAGTCATCAATAATCACAAGTGCATATTGTTTCTTTGACATAGACATCACATTAACTGGACCAAACAAATCCATGTGCAGTAGCTGATGTGGTTCAGTTATTGATGATGTGTCAGTGCCCTTGTGAGAAGCTTTCTTTGACTTTCCTTTCTGACATGCGTCACACAGTCCTTCCTGTTTAAATTCCATCTGAGGCAAACCTCTCACCAATTCCCTCTTGACTAGAGAGTTCATGGTTTTGAATTTCAGGCGAGACATCTTCTTGTGCCATAGCCAACTTTCATCTGATGAAGCTTTGGCATAAAAACAAGAAACTTCATCTTTGGATCCAGAGTACAGATCAGCTATGAACAAATCACCTTTCCTTACTCCTTGAAGAGCAGGCTTTCCATTATTCTTGTGAAGGATCTGACACTTCTCTTTCTCAAAGGAAACAACATATCCTATGTCACAGAAATGACTTATGCTGAGAAGATTGAACTTCAGACCTTCCACAATGGATACATCTTGAATGATAATATTTCCAAATTCCAAACAACCATATCCTCTAGTAATACCCTTGTTGTTATCTCCAAAGGTAACTTCTGGGCCAGCTTTCTCAACCACATTTGATAGCAGGGCTCTATCTCCGGTCATATGCCTTGAACAGCCACTGTCCAGAATCCACATAACACGGTTTACCTGTGCCACACCCTGCAATATCAAATTGATTAGTCCTTCCTTGGAACCCAAACTTGATTGGGTCCGGCATATTTAAAGAACTAGCCTTTGTCAGGCAAAACAACATTTTTAACCTTAACTACTTCAACCTCTTTGACAAAAGAGCGTTTCCATTTATTGCCAACCTTAACACATTTCTGAGTAGGCTTAGGGATAAATGAATCCACTCTAGTCTTGGGAGGACTAGCAGTCTTAGCTCTAACATGCTTCTTATTATTAACATGTTGACGTGGAGCAGTCTTATCATCGGATACATGCTTACTATTAAAATAAGCATACATAACATTAAATGCACAAGACATGTAATTCACCATACCACATGCTTTATGAGATAGATTCATAGCAGGCATGTTGGTTCTACAGTTGTTTTGATCCACTTTATGGATGCCTGATTTAGTCACTATTGCTGAAATAACTTTGACTTGTTTCTCAGACATGCACTTGTTGGACTGATCAAGTTCAAAAGCAAGATCCTCAATACGCATTTCCTCTTG
The DNA here is from genome assembly GCA_030848705.1 of Heracleum sosnowskyi. Taxonomy (NCBI): domain Eukaryota; kingdom Viridiplantae; phylum Streptophyta; class Magnoliopsida; order Apiales; family Apiaceae; genus Heracleum; species Heracleum sosnowskyi. The sequence goes on along the minus strand of CM061235.1, from coordinate 138,610,140 downwards.
AATAATGATGGAATTTTCATCAAGAGGTTCTGCCAAGGATTCTTTAAAGAAAGGTGTTTCAATACCCTTAAGCACATATGGTACACCCCTTTCTTCAGCACTGACTCTATTAGGGGTGTTAATGCTTAATTCTCCAATAGCCTCATTATAGTCATACCTTATTCCTACAGTGTGACCAATAACTTGTTTATTGAAGATCTCTTTAGGTGTCTTACAAGAATTATAGTAAGCATTAACCTTGGTTTTAAGTTCACTGATCTGATCCTTAAGAATGGTTTCCAATTGAATATAACAATTAACCCTATTTTCAAGAAATGCTATTTTCTTAGTGAGATCATCCTGATTAACATGCACAAGTCTTAATTCTTTTACCTCATTTTCAAGAGCTGTGTTCCAAAGAATTATTCTATCATTTTCACTACGTGCACAAGAAACAGTACTACTAAGATGATAGATCATTTCAGAATTAGTAAACTTTACCTCTGGCATGAATGATGAAGTGCTTCCTTCATTAGCCATTAAAGCTAGGTTTCCAACTTCACCAGCTTTTTCATCACTATCTATATCATCCCAACTTTTTCCCTCGGCAACATAAGCTTTCCCAATCTTATTCTTCTTGCTAGAATCATATGAGTTCCTTCTCACTTGCTTTAGCTTTTTACATTCTGTAGCAAAGTGACCCAACTCATTACAATTGTAGAACTTGATTGTGCTTCTGTCCACGATTCTAGTTTTATAGCCACCCATTGTGCTATTTGAAGAAGAAGAAGAACCACCTCTCTGAAACCTGGGCTTGAACCTAAGATTAGGATTTCTTCTGAATCTGAAGTTGCCAAACTTCTTCACTATCATTGCCATCGACTCATCCTCCAGCTGTTCAAGTTCTTCCATAGAATAGAAGTCACCACCAGATTGATCAGTGGATGTTAAGCCATATTCAGCCACAATAACATCCATGTCAGAACTGGAAGGTTGAACAACCTTCACTTCCAGTTGCTGTGGGACTTCTGACATCGGTGAAGTAGAAGTTCTGAAAATTTTCCCTGTTCCATATATTTCCTTCTGCTGTATCTGTTCCGGCTCATAGGTCTTCAGAACACCATAGAGTCTTTCCAACAAAATCTCTCCAAGATCTCTTGCTTCTCTAATTGCAGATATTCTGTGCTCCAAATGAGATGGAAGTGTCAGGAGAAACTTCTTGTTAATCTCCTTGATAGTGTAGTGCTTTCCATGGAGATTCAGATCATTTATCAATTTATTATATCTCTCAAAAACCTCAGAGATACCTTCACCATGGTTTGATCTGAAATGTTCATATGAAAAGGTGAGAATTTCCATCTTATTCTCTCTAACTTCCTCTGTCCCCTCATTGATTATCTCAATTGTGTCCCAAATGTGTTTGGCAGTAACACAGTTTAGAACATGATTATGCATGACAGGATCAAGACAATCAACCATTATCAACTGTAAATAGGCATCCAGGGAAGCATCCTCTTTCTCATCAGCTGTGTAGTCCTTGGGATCCTTAAAGTACATCCTAGCAGCTCTAGTAACAACCTCGTTCTCTATCTGCTCTTCATCAACAATCATAGGAAGTTTAGGACCATTTTTCAGCACTCCAAGATATTTATAATTAGCTACTTGAAGAAACATGAGCATCTTCTTCTTCCACATAGGATAATGCTCCTTCCATTTTTTGTGATTTTTTTTCTTAACTCTGAAATTTTTATTCTTCAACAAAAATCTCAAAAATGTCTACTACATAGAAAGTTGGTAAAGTGAAAATTTCGAACATGGAAATTTTCACTTTACCAACTTTCTATGTAGTAGACATTTTTGAGATTTTTGTTGAAGAATAAAAATTTCAGAGTTAAGAAAAAAAATCACAAAAAATGGATCTTTGATTAGTATATCAATCAAAAGGCTCTGATGCCAATTGTTAGGTCCCAATAAGTTTGTAGAAGGGGGGTTGAATACAAACTACACCGTTTTATCGAATTTATTCGTTTAAGATTAAACAATTCAAGAACACATTATTGCGGAATAAACTGAAACAATAATCAAGTTAAATATAACTTATATTAAACTTGCAGGGTGTTACAATTTGAGTACAGATTACAGAGTTCTTAATAAGACAAACCTAGAATAAATTCGACATGAATTTATCTATTTTTGTAATAAAAAGGATTGAATACTAAAAAGTAGTTCGATATAATTTCTAGGGATTATGATCCGCTAGATTGTCAAAGCAGTACAAGTGATCTAATTATGTTGGATTAAATGTTAAGAACAACTCAAGAATTAATTCACTATAAAAGAAATAGCTCGGACAGTTGATCAGAAGTAAAGACAGAAGTTAATGAAATGTAATGTTCTGTGCTTTCTGTCTTGAATTCTATATATGTCTTGATCACACGTCTTCTTCTATTTAAACAAGTCAAATGTATTCTCCTGTACGTGCCAATTGTTTTCCTTTGATTTGTACTATGAAGACATTCGGGAAGACAAGGTTTGGTTGTAGAAGACAATCAGGAAGACAAGGTTTTTAACTTAATAAGACTTAAAAAAGCCTAGGAAGACTATCGGGAAGATTACCCTTGACAGTCTTTTTAGTTCATTTTCTAAGTCTTTTTAGTTATGTTTTTATTCAAATTTAAATAACCATTTAAATAATTTAAGTATTAAATTAATTCTTAATAGAATCAATTTAATAAATAAATTACTTAGCTGAAATAATTATTTAGAAGAGAATAAATACAATTCCTTGTCTTCAGAAGAAATTCTTGAACCACTAATATTAGAAGAAGAGATAACACTTTTAGAACGTTGACACTCAATGTACAGTCTGGTTCATGAGTGACTAACGACAATGTATGTTCTTCATCTATTTGACTTTAAGCACTGATCCATTTTCTTTTCCCTTTTCTTTAAACACTGTAGTTTGTACATTTGCTGTCAAAATTTGAAATCTCTGTCACTTTAATAAATCCACTGAGATTGAATACTTCACTGAGGTTTGATCAATAAATTGAACTTCTTTCAATGTAAAATAACGTCAAGTCTGTAGATGACATTAACCTTCATTCTCTTGACATATATTATCTTTTGAGATTCCTGTGACATATGAATTTTATTATTTACTTATTACATCTTGTTTTATGTTGAGTAGAATCCTCGGTGTTTACAACTAGGCTTTTACATATGCCTTTCACTTCCATATTAGTAAATGACTCAGCTACAGAGGAATCCAGCCCTGAAAAAGGACTAAGGCAACGAGACCCTCTATCTCCTAACCTTTTCAACATAGTAGGGGAAGTGTTTAGCCTAATGATGAAAAAAGAAATAGCCAAAGGCATGATTAGAGGAATCAAAATAAGTGATTCTTTTGGAGATATCTCCCACCTTCAGTTTGCAGAAGACATCATAGTCTTCCTTCATAACTCTGAGGATAATATTAAGGAGTTTAAGAAAATTCTGCTATGTTTGTAGCTGGTGTCAGGATTGAAAGTTAACTACAATAAGAGTCAGCTTTATGCTTGGGGTCAAGATGAAGGCACTTTAAAAAGATGAACTTCAATCCTCAACTAAAAATCAGGGAGCACGCCTTTTAATTATCTAGGTGCTACTATTGGGCAGAACCCCAAGAAGAGAGTATTCTGGGAACCATTAATAAAGAAAATGGGTAGCAAACTGGACAAATAGAAAAAGGGTTCTCTAAACATAGCAGGAAGGGAAATCCTGGTGAAATCAGTAATCAATAGTCTTCCAATCTATTGGTTAAATCTTTATAAAATGCCAAAAGGAGTTTGCAATATACTGGAGAAAAAGAGAAGGAAATTCTTGTGGGGATGATCAAACTTGAATGATGATAATAAAAAGGCTCTCTCTTTGGTTAACTGGAAACAAGTATGTGCAGCAAAATCAAATGGAGGGTTAGGGTTAGCCAATTTGGAGGCAAGAAATGATGCCATGTTAGGTAAATGGTGGTGGAAATGGGTCAAGGACAAAGACAAGCTCTGGAAGAAAGTCCTAGTGGCAGCCCATGATCTTATGGCTTATGAAGGAATAGATCAAGAAAGGGCCAATAATAGCTATTCATATATGTTTAAAGACATAATTTCTTTAAGTCATTCTCATGTGGCCCATGATCTCCTCAAGTTAGAAAATTATACTTGGCAAGTTAGTAATGGCAAGTCAATATTGTTCTGGGAGGACATATAGTCAGAAAATGCTCCTCTATTCAAGAGGTTTTCCAGATTGTATGCCATCAGTAAATGGCAGATGGCAACATTGGAGCAAGTTAAAGTTCAGTGGGATATAGTAATTCAGATGTTTCCAACTTGTGGACAAGACCTCTGAGAGGATAGGAAAAAACTCTTGCTCAGGATTTGAAAACTATACTGAATCTTACTTTCCTTGGATCAAGAGAAGATAAACTTCAATGACACTTCAATAAAAAATAGTATACTTCTAAGGAAGCATACACTTGCCTTTCATCTTCTGCAGCACCAGTTCAAAGGAAATGGTTACAAATCTGGAAATTAAAGGTGCTTCCAAAAATTCACCTTTTCATGTGGAAGCTAGAACATAAGGTAATTCAATCAAAAGTCTTTCTAAAAGAAAGATTAGGAATTCATCTGGATACCACTTTCAATGGTGTAATATCCATGAAGAAACCTGGAAGCATCTTTTTTGGGAATGTAAGTGTGCAAGGGAGATTGGGTTTGGTATTCTGGAATGGTGGGGAATTAATAAAATTTTAGAACATTTTGCCCATAACTTCTGGAAAGGTATGAGCCTCTTCACAAGTCCTCTACTCAAGGCATGTTGGGGAATAGTTGTGAGTTCCACTTTATGGACACTTTGGATAGCTAGAAATGAGCTCTCTTTCAATAACAGGAAGACATGAGTCAAAATGATGATTAGATTCGTCCAAATCAGAAGTTTTAAGTGGTGTCTAGCAGTTGATCTAACCAGACAAGAAGTTTCTTGCTTATGGTATGTTAACCCTGAAGGTGTTATTCTTTTATCAAATAAAAACAAGGCAAGAGAATGGTTTGTGGAAGGTGGAAATTCATTGGTGGGGATCACAAATGGCAGTTTTCTTATGGATAATAGTGGCAATTCTTCAAGTGGGATTGGAGGATACATCCTCAATAAAGATCAGAAGATAATTTTTACTTTCTCTGGCCCTGTTTTGGCATTGTCACCTCTAGATGCTGAAATGCAAGCTATCTTATGCATTGCTAAAATCATGTCTCAGTCTTTTCCCAACCTGCAAATGTGGATCATAGGGACTGATAATGTTTTGGCAGTAAGAAGATGGTCAAAGATAAGGGCATGAATTCTTGATGATCATGCTCACAATGAGGACTAGTATAAGATCAGTTCTAATCAAAAATTCAAAATTTTCTATCTAGCTAGAGAAAATTTTGAAATAGTGGATGGGCTTGCAAAAGAAGGTCAGGCCCGACATAATATGTTACAGGCCTGGTGTTAAAAGTGGGCTGACCCAAACTGAAGTGGTGCCATATTTCTTAATTATTTTCTTCTTTTTCATTATTGGAATTATGAAGAGTCTCAAGAATTTTAATCAGCTGGAGTAATCCTCTAAATCTCTCCCCGAGCATGTAAAAAGACAGGGTAATTAAGTGGTGAGAGACAACTTTTTATTGGTAATGTGCATAGGTTAATTTCCCTGGCCTATATACTCCTATCAATATTTTCAGACTAGCCATATTCTTTCTCTTTCTTTTTATCTCTCTTCTCAAAATAAAACAAAAACAACAATGGAACAAGGATGGGATTTTCCAGCTAAAGGGTTTGTCAAAGTGAATGTGCATGCATTCACTTTAGATAGAGTATTACCTAATGAGAATGACTCTGGTATCAGTATCGTGATCAGGAATGATAAGGGTTTGATCATTAAGATGGTTCAGGGACCATTCAAAATTTAACAGTTATAGGAAATGAGTTGTGGTCTTTATTGGCTAGATTAAGAATTGTTTTTATGTAAAAGAGTATAAGGTCGAACTGGAAACATACACTGAGGAAGTGAAAAGGGAGTGGGATGACTGGAGATGGAGGGAAAATCAGAATCATATTAGGCTCATTCAACAACTGGAGCAGAGGAAAAAAGATCTGAACATGCAACTAAAAGTGAAAGTGATTCTGAAAAGCAAGAACATGCTAGCTAGGTATTTGGCAGAAGATGGTGCTCTCAATCGAACACGTTTGGTTGTGTTTAGGAGGTCCTTTGGGCGAGTCAGGGAATTTTGGAAGTATAACATGGGTCTTGGAGCTATTGGGGATGAATATGAAGAGATTTCAGAAGATGAGTACTCGGAAGAGCAGATGTAGCCAGTGGAGGTCATGGCACATGAAGAGATGGATGATGATGATGATAAAGAAGAAGGGCAGATAATCCAAGATGGTGGCATGCAAGAAATGGGTATGGATGAGTAATCAATGGCGTCTGGATGGGCATGCAAGGCATTAAGTTCTATGGTTTTTTCTTTTTAAGTCATTTAAGTTTTAAGTTTTATAAGTTTAGATTAATTAGTTTTCTTCAATTCCAGGATCATACATTGTATAAATGTATGATTTTGGTCTCAATTTCAATGGTGTTCAAGCAGGGTTTCTGGGAATGTAGTTTTTTTGCAGGAAATGAGGGGGTGGTCTCTCGAGACTGCCACCTGAATCCTTTGGTTCCAGTGGGCTAGTTTCTTAGTGGTTGTTGGGCTGGTTAGGCAAGGTTTATGGGCTAGGCCCAAATTGATGTAATGAATTGTGGAATTCTGTTTTATATAATATATTGCTGCCTATCAAAAAAACATCGCTAAATAAACAAACGACTCCCTTAAAATTTCAAATATCTCAAATCATGAGAGTAATTTTAATTGAAATATAGTATAGACAAACTAATGCATCAAACTTTCAAACATTATGGTGAAAACGAACCATTACATCAATATTTTAATTATTTAAAAAAAGTGACCAACAAATAAACTTTAATATTAATAAACATTATAATTCATTACATTTAAGATATTTCAATATCCGATAAATCAAAATTTTGATATTTATTTAGCAAAAAGAAAAAATATTACATATTTGGAAATATCGAAAAAGTTGTTTTCACTTTTCCATTCATTGTCAAGGGTGTTGCTAAATGCAGTAGACGTTTACTAAACACAATAATGGACAATTACTTTTGTATCCCTGTATGCATTAAATGTCATATAACTTATTAAAGGCAATATGACTAACCTATATCTATTTTATTAAATAGCATATCAACACACTTTAATTGCATATCTATTTTTGTTAAACGCAGTAAATTTTACTAAACACAGTAAACAATAATTAAATGCCACAGTAAACGATAATTAAATGCCGAAATAGTTTATTAAATGTTGTTTGACTAATTAATTGACATGCATATCTAACTTATTTAATATTATATGTACCTTATTTAATATTACTATTATATTTATTAGAAACTAGAAATGATATTATAATAATATTTTAAGAGCAAATAATTAACTTTACCTAATAATTTTTTTTAATATTAGTAGCTACAATTTTAATTTTTTTTCCTTAAATTTTTATAATTAAATTCATATTTTAATTGGGAAACAATGAACGATTTTGCTAATATAATAAATTTTTAAATAATCACATTTAAATTGCTTACAAGAAATTAGACACGTAAATATGCTCTAAATTAAACGTTATCATTTAACCACGTAACAATTTCCAATTCTCAATTCTAACTTTTAGAGGAGCATCCCATCAGTGTAGAGAATCTTCACGAAATTTGAACCAAAATCTATTAATATTTGGAATAGGGCAATTATCCATCATAGTGACCTGTAAAGAATAATTAGGGGGCGTTTGGTTGGGGGTATTTGATAAAGGGAAAGGGAAATAATTGGGCTTATTCTCTTTATTGATGTTTGTTTTGTAAAACTTGTCATTCCCTTTGACCCTTTTTAATCCCTCATACCCCATTCCCCATCCATATCCCTAGGTATTTCATTTCCCTTTGTTATTTTATTTTCAATTACTTAAATCACTAAAAAATAGATTAATATATAAATTATTTTTAAAAACTAAAAATAATTTTTAATTTAATTTTTTGTTATTTTAGATGATAGTCATATAACTTTTAATTCTGTTTCTTGATCAAAACCAAACATGTAAAACAATTCAGGATTATTCCTTTCCTTTCTCATCATTTCTCTTTCTGAATTCCATTTTGTTTTCCTATCTCGAACCAAACGTCCCCTTAATGTTAATAGAAAACAATGGAAATAATAATTAAAAATAAAAATACTTGATAATAATATATACATACCGAAATAAAATGACTACAATTTCTTATAACCTCCCCAAGTAAATCCAAATTCTATAAATATTCAACACACAATGAACTAAAATAAAACGATATAAATTGTTTTGAAAATATTCTTACGTTTCTTTTCACTAATAACCAATCTTATCATTAATCGAATAACTTGTACAAAGAGAATTCTAGAAATTTTCTAAATAAAATAAATATCTAACTAAAAATTACTTAATATTTAATAAACAAATAAAAAATAAAATTATGGGTTACAAATTGGCGGGAAAAAAAGATAAAAAAATTACTAGATGTGTTAGAAGTAACAAATCTTTTATTGGATTTATTAGAAAAGTAAGATCTTAGCTTAATTTTTTTCGGTAAATGCATGTGTTTAATGCATTATTTACTATCAATCTTTCACAATCTTACATAATTTTACACAATCTTACGCAATCTTGCACTAAAAAAATAAACTACGGACATATTAATAATTAATGTCACTGTTGATTACTGCATTTAGCAACTATGATGGTCAAAGTTCTTTCGTGAATTACAATTGACTAATTTGCATTTCGAATCCTCTTGTTTTTGACTTATTGCATTTCACAATCAGTAGTATAATTATATGCATTTTGCATCCCTTAGCTTTCAAATCCCGCAATTTGCACCCCTTTAACGATTTTACGTTAAATTTGACCGTTACCGTTAGTCAAAATGAGAATATTTCGGTCATTATAATCATTAATAATTTTTAAAATTAAAATTATTTCAATTATTATTATGATTTTTAGATTTTTAGATTTATCAAATCCTAATTTATAATATACAGATTTTTCAAAATATTATTTATAATTCAGATTTTTTTTTAAAAAAATACATTACTAAATTCTTGTAAAGTATTATTTAAAATATAAAATATAATTGTTATAATTTTCAAAATATTCTTTATAAAATATATTCTTTATATTCAAGTTTTAAATTGTATTTCTTTATTTTTTAAAAATAAATTATGTTAAATATAATAATAAATGACCAAAATACCCTCATGTAACAGTCGGACTTAACGGTATTAATTAAAAAAAGTGCAAATTGTACGAAGTGAAATAAACCAAAATAATGGGATGCTAAGCGCAAATTAGTCATTACAATTTTACAATATAGTATATACATGTATAAATTGAATATAAACTGTAGCTACAGAGCGAAAAAACAAGCAATTTGTGTGAAGGCGCCTCATTTTCTCGGTGTCTCCGCCGTCGATACATTCAATTCAAATGCCGACCATTTCGCACTTCACGTCGTGCCGATACGCCGGCGACAAGCCTCTTGCCGGACTTACTACAAATTCAAGCTCGTTTCAGGTACACTAGCTATTACTAATTTTGAAATAATAATCTCAATTTAACTACTACATGTTGTATTCTCATTTTCTCTGATTATAGAGTTAATAGTAATTGCATCTTGTGTTAATTTAGTATTTTATTTTGTTACTAAACTGAATTATTCACAGTTACTGTGCGCTCTAATTAGTTCCAACTTAATATGAAAATTGAGTGATTAGTTATGTGTGTGACTGTAAATGATGATTTGTATTCGGATGGTGAGTAGTAATTTGCGGTGTTCAGGACACAATTTACCGGTTTTTAATTTAAATTTGGCTTGGGTTTGAGCAGAAATGTATGTATTGGAGTGACTTGTTCAAGTTCGTTCCGATGCTATACGATCACTAGTTTAAATTTAACAATGTGTTTAATTTTCAATCTCTTTAGAAGTGATCATAAAATTAACGCGTATGATTTGAATTAGCACTTGATTTTGTTACCAAGTGTACGGGAGAATTTTGCGTAGCCACTAGATTTTACAAGCCTAGATGTTTAAATCAATTATGTATGTTATATGTGTGTGCAATAAGCGGAAAACAATTAGCTGCCTAGAGTTGGCTTGTACTGTTAGATTTAGTCTAAAATAATTGTTATACCGAAAGAAGTTAATTGCTGTGTTGTGAACTTGTGATTGTTCCTAAGTGGAGGTGATTGGTTAAGGATCTGGAACAAACTTAATCATTCCTAATTAGTTGTTGTATTTAAACCTTCACCATAAGTGTTATTAATTTCTATATTTGCTGTTATACACAAGTGATGGGTTGCGTTTAATTTATTGGAACTTGTTTACAAAATTGTACTGCACTCATTTGATCCAGTTTTATAATACAAATTGTGTGGTTGTAGAATGGTGCACATCAGTTACCATGGTTAGTTCGTACACCTTTGAGGAAGGTATCTAATAGTTTAAGTATCTGTGCCTCATTAGTGGACGGCAAAGTTGTACCTGGGAAAGTTGTGCTGAAGCCTTCTGATATATTGGTAATGAAACTTATTGTCTGCCATATGTTTATTTTGAAGATAATGAACATCAGAAGAACATTTGTTTTTTCTTTTCTTTCTTGTCTTTGAGATTACTGACGTGTTAGTTTATTCTGTTTGTAGGCTTATAATCTTGTTCAAGGAGCACTTGTAAGTATGTGTTTTATCAATCTTCTCAGTGGCAATGATCGTTTGTTCGAGATTGAAATGTGTACTTTTTTTGTTTGATTTTGATACACCAGTTTATGCTATATATTTTGATTGATCTGCTTAAAAAAGATGTTATACTTTATTATTATCTCAATATCATTCGATGACTCGGTACTTATATTTTTATAAAGCCAGAAAATTAAATATATATCAAGATATACAAGTTTGTGAGCCTGTCAATCTTACTCTGGTCATGATTTCCACTATATGTTATTAGCAGTGCCCAGTAAATATGAAGTGTCTCACAAAACGTTGATGTTATCTATTTGTAAGAGGTAAAACCGTAAAAGTGTGCAACTTTACAAGGTTCTAATTTTCTAACTTGTTGAATGTGTAGTGTATTAAAGATTTCTGAATAGTAATAAAAAGATAATCATACAGATACAGTAAAATTTTGTCTGGCCTTACAATAACCATTGGTCTGTAGCAGTTCTGCAGAGTCTGCTATAAGGTATGCCGTGAGACAAGAGAAATCAACTAAGGAAAGAGATGTAGACTAGCCAAATGCAAATTATTACCTTCACACCTTGTTAAGCAATTATTATCATGCATACTTTATTAGCTCATAATGTGTGTTACAAGAAAAGGTGCAATGTTCCTATTGAAACAATGTTGGTTTATAATGGGAACACTTCTTGTAGGAGTCCTCTCACAATCTTTGTTGTTCCCAATAAGTGAAGATGTGTAATGCCCTTTTGGTCGCCCTTTTGGTCGAGAACCGAAGCCTAACTTGGAATAATTGGTTATATAAGCAAGGGAGGGGACATTGTTCTTTACTATATTTTACTTAGCAAGATAAATGAAGTTAATAGATTAAGAACAAAGATATTTTTTTACAATGATGTTGGGTTTTAATTTTGCAGAAATTCATGTTGAGAGTGTCAATCACATGTCTATAAAATGAGAATGCACACCTAGAGGGGAGGGGTGAATAGGTGTTATGACTAACAATGACTGATTTTAATAATTATCAAGTTATGTGACTGAAAGAGCAAAAATCAGTCTAATTTGCTGACTGACAGCTTACTGGATTCACAGATAATATAAAGTGGCAGCTAGCTACGATATGTAAATTAGTAAGTAAAATGTGCAAAAATTAAAGAACACACAACAATTTTAGCTAGGTTCAACCCCTATCTCCTATTGGTCCGCGTCCTGGTCCTCTACCAACACGGTAAAGGAATATACTTTTGATCAAAGTGAATTACAACTACACAATATAATAATATATCTCCCTGAACTCCCCGTTACTGATTGCATCTTGCTGAAACGCCTTCTTCCTTGAACGCAGCTCTCTAAGTACTATACTAAACCAAGTATAAACTCCTCTAGCTACCAAGTTCCTTGAACCCTCGTTTCCCAAGCTCACAAATCCATCAACTACCAACTTACAAGTTGAACAATACAAGTATAATCAATTACAATTGAAACTACGAACTCTAATCAAGAATATAAATTGCAATATATATAATAGAGCTCGTGTATAAGAAAGATATATCAAATCAGTTCGTAAAGCACTTGTGTTTTCTTTTGAATGTTGTCCGACAATTGAGAATGAAAACCACACAAGTATATTTATATTGAACCAAGATTCTGAATTAATCTAACAACTAACGGTCTTGACTACCAAGTCTCACGTTTTTGTTCCTTGATTAATTCAAACCCAACGTTCATAAAACCAACATTTAGAAACTAGAAGAATAGAGAGAAAATAAGAACGTTAAAAAACACGTTCAACTGATTTGTAAAGCCCAAAAGAATAGAAGTTATTAACTGATAAAACGTGTATAAACAACTTCTTTTAATGTAGGGATTATATATATATGAAAATAGATTCGAAATTATTTGAGCCCATATATATATACAACTTATATAACTGTTAGAGTTCTCACAATTCAGTTCCTAGAAGATTTCCTCTATAAAATAGGACTGAAACTCAATCTGCTGAAAGTGTTGCCAGCTTGCTGCCTGTGTAGAAAATTTACTTTGCCAGCTAGCTACTAACCCTGTTTCTGTTAGAAAATATAATATTCAAACTCCTGCAAAACAGAATTAGTTCAACACGATATATCCAGCTTGCTTACTATGTGTTATCATCAAAACCAATAGGGTTTCATAAAATAGGTGCTCTAGAAGAAACCTTCAAATACGTACTAGATTCTGCTATGTTCTCTCCAAGCTTATATATTTATTTATCTACAAGTTGATTTGAACAATTTTTTTCTTACTTATTCCTTTTATACTTTTGTAATATGTTTATATTCAATAAGATATTAAACCTACAACTGAAATATCTTCTAAATTTGAATATTCCTGAAAGTTTAAACTTGTTTTTACCGAGCAAGTGATTGTTGACATCTTCTTTTCCTGCTAGGTAAGGTGGAGCTATATTGACAGGTCGGCAATTGAACCACCGACTGCTGTTCTTTTGCATGGAATCCTAGGTAGCAGGAAGAACTGGGGTAAGTACTTTCTTGTTATTTGTGGTTTGCCTTTCGAATCCCCGAGTGGGTTGCAAATTGTACCAGTTTTTTAGAATAAGGAACCTGAGATAGCACTACCGTAAACACACGCTTTGTTCTGCAGTAACCATTCTAATTGATGTGATAACTTTGCTATTCATTTTAACACACTGTATGTGGTGATGTTGGGTGGTTCATAGTTGTTTCTTGCTCATATTTTCTCTTTGTAATTTGATTTCTTTGTGGGCGGGAGTTGGTGTGCAATAGATTCTTTATAATAAGTGATAGATGTTTATGCTACTTTTGTTTTTGTGACTCCTTTTTAGGCAATTAATAGTGTACTAAATTACAATTGAGGATAGCAGCACTATTGTTAAATTATAGGGTTAAATATCGAATTGGTCACTGAAGTGGAGGCCATATATCAATCTATTCACCGATCTTAATGGGGTCTCATTTGAATCACTTAAGTTATAATAAATATCAAACATATACCTCTAAATATGTGATCGAGAAGTAAAATTATTTTTTATTGAGTTCTATACATTTTTCTTCAATGTCATCATAGCAAAATGAAAAGTCATGAATTCTAGTATTGTAGATAATGTGTTTAGATTTTTTAAAATTTATTTAAAATTATTATTAAATTTATAGTTATCTTCTTTGATTTAATTAAAAATAAATAGTAAATAAAATTTTAAAAATCTAAATATATTATCCAAAATACTAGAATTCATGATTTGTCATTTGGTTATGGTGGCATTGAAGAAAAATGTATAGAACTCAATTACAAATTGTTGTACTTCTCGATCACATATTTAGACGTATTTGTTTGATATTTATTATGACTTAAGTGATTCAAATGAAACCCCGTTGAGATTGATGAATAAAGTGATATATGACCTTCACTTCAATGATCAATTTGATATTTAACCCTTAAATAATATGTTACAAGAATGCTATCTCAGATATACTATATCTAAAACTGTAAGTGTAACAGGGACCTTTGCTCGGAGATTGGCACAAGAATTTCCCCATTGGCAGGTATATTTTTGTTACTGCTCATATTTCACGTTAATTCATACAGTAAATGTTTCATGACTGGCTTGGATATTTTACTTTTTGTCAAGTACCATAAGAATGAACAGGATGGTTGACACCTACAAGTAGCATTGTAGCATGATGGGCTGCTCTTTATTCCTATCCATTTCTAACGTAATTGCTTTAATATTAGCTTGGGTGCTTAAGTTTTGTCCAAAAACATGACCAGTGGCAAATGGCTTCCACTCATGAGAGCAATATACTGATTGATTTGGCGATGTGCAGGGACACACACACAAAAATATCCCCTTCTAATTCTATTATGCATTGCCCTTTTAGTTGCACTTCAGAATAACGTAGTTGAACTTTGGAAAGGAAACATGTAGATTGTTCTCTTCAACGGTTTTTTTTGGATAAATGCCATAAGATAAGAAAGATTACAATTTAGCGATATTTAGTTGGTTTGCCTGATATTTTTTTCCTTGGACTTTGTCGTAATGAAAGCAGCATCATGTTAGCAGTGATGTAGAAAATTACAAGTTTTGAGGAAATATGAAGTAAGAAAGAAACGAGATAATTTGTAATTAATTTTTTTATTTTTTTTTATCTTTTTTTCTTTAATTTGTATGAAGTTTGTGGAACACTCTGTTTCCTGAGTTAGAACATAATACATCTTCTTTGTGCACTCAGTTTCTCCTAGTTGACCTGCGCTGCCATGGTGACTCGGCATTAATCAAGAAGAGGGGACCAAATACTGTTTCTTCAGCTGCTCTTGATGTCTTAAAGCTAGTATGCATCTTTGCTCACTAGCTTTATGAACAGCCAAGTTATACAAAGAATTTGCTCATTGTTTGCACTACAGCCACTACTTTTCCTCTGTAGTTTCAATTTTTAAACGAAGTGAAGTTATTGTGGTAGCCTCTTCATCAAAACAAAGTGTAACTTTTGAACTTTAGGTCACAAGTTCCGTGAGTGGCTACAGCTACAATGAGGTTGATCCCAGACATATGCAAAGCTTGTCAAATGAAGAAAGCACGTAAACTTGTTAGTTTAACATAATACGCAAAATTTTCATTTTAGTCACCTAAATTAGCCTAGGTTGTCTTGGTTCATTTATTTAATGACAAGCCAAGGGGAGTAAAAAGAACAAAACCTCACATCGGAAAAAAACAAATACCGTAAAATAGGTTAAAAAGACCGACTATGCATTAACATAATGCAATGGTTTTGTGTACCACTCAGGCTAGCCCACTAGTTTATACTTTATATTGCAGACCGCTCTTTTAATCTATAGAGAGTACATTCATCTTATGCGGCTAGTGTAGATTATGACAATTTAATATGTTATCAAGGGCTAGATTGTATGGTTACTTTAAAATAAGTGTACAAGTAGATACCACAATTCATATGATAGAAGCTTTATTAGTTATGACATTAAAGTACCATACCTGATGCAACAAATCTTTATTTGTTCAAATCCTTGCTCTATTTATTTACCCTCTATTTCAGAGAAAAACGAGGACAGTTTTATTGTCATTATTTCTCTGCATATGCATTCAGTTCAATAAAATAATTGACTGAGGAGATATTTGTTTATTTAATTTACAAAATTTCTAAGTTCTAATGTTTAATCTGGTGTAGCTTGGGCAGCTTCGGCTAACACCACGTGTTGTAGTGGGTCATAGCTTTGGTGGAAAAGGTAACATTATTGTATGTTTTCACATAATATGGTTGCTCTAAATAAACAGAAGTGAAATCGAAATCTAGACATCAAAATCTGTCAGGATATATGTACTAAATATCTTCTATTACGTTATTTTATGCAGTTGCCTTGAGTATGGTTGATCAGGCTGCAAAACCACTGGCACGACCTGTCCGAGTGAGTTTGCAGATTCTAAGATATTCATATACATTAATCCTCTATTAGCTTCATTTTTATTATAAAGTACCAAGTAAATTACCTATTCTTTCACATACATTAAACCTTATACGTCTTGTATAAGATTTTGAGCAGAATGAATTTTCCATACGAGTTCTCCTATATTTTCTCTGTGTTCATTTTTCAAGTTTTAGGCCTACTTTTCTGTAGGTCTGGGTTCTGGATGCCACTCCTGGACAAGTTCGAGCTGGTGGAGATGGAGATGATCATCCTGCCGAACTGATTTCTTTTCTGAGAACCTTCCCGAGAGAGGTGTTTTCCTTAGCGCCTCTTTCCTACTTTTTATTATTGTAAAATTAATTTTTCAGTTGAGATATCTGCCACATTTTGTGCCTTTTTTTTACTGTGGGGTTCCAGATATTTCAGATTCCTAAATGTAATTTTGAGGGAATTATGCGACTTGATCAACACATATTTCTCATGAGAGGAAATTGCAGATACGTACATGGAGAAAGGAGTATATCTTAATTAGTTTACGGAAAATTTTAATTCTTCATGAAGAATATACTTTTTTGAGTGCCAATTTTGTTTTTGAGTGTCTTGAGGTTGAGACTGTGTGTCACTGGTCAATATTAGTTACTCCATACTAGTATTGACAAAGGATACTATTGTAGAGGGTATCTTAAACAGGGGTGCCTACTGCCTAGTACTAGATTGGATAGTGACTTAATGCTTGTGCAGAAGGGGCAGTTAGTTTATTTATTTCCCACTCCTGTATGCACTTGTTTACCCATACATGTGTTGAATTCTATACATCACAAACCAGTTTGCATTTTTTTCCCCTTTTAGATCTCCTGTTTATTTGGTATACAAGTTACCACACACATCTACTAATGTAATCTCTACTGGCGTTGATGGCTATACAAGTGTTTTGTAAAACTCAAGTAAACCATAATGTTTCTGTTAGTCTCTCATCTTGTAAGCAGTGCCTGGCTTCCTACAGTCAATTTGAAATATCAGTCCACTTTCAAAAAAGTACATATATTTAGAAAATTCAATATTGATAAAAAAAAAAAAACATTTGTACCCGTAGTTATTGCATTGATTGAATAGTAGTATGTGAAATAGATTTAATCTTGGGAATACTAACTAAAGGGTACTCGTGGGAACATATTTAAAAAATTTACTGAACATGGACAACTAATCTGAAACAATATTTTTTTCCTGAAGTGGACTACAATTTGAAACGGAGGGAGCAGTTTCTTTATATATAGTTGCACTTACACCATTCAAGAGTTGCTTGGATTTAAATGAAAATGTCCAATTGGATGCGTACATTGAAGAGCCTAACACTGCCACTCAAGTTTGCAAATAAATCCACTTGTACGAAAATGTCTAGCACCCATATCTTTGTCCGACTTGTTGATTGTTAACTACAGGTGCTTAAGAGCAAAGTGTCATTGAACTTAGTAGTCATAGAACATGATACTTGTATAGGCTCCTGTCACTGCTCTGTTAATATTTTGTGGAGGTATTATCTTATTTTTTCTACCTGGCGATTTTAATATTAGAATTGTTTTGTGTTTGTTTAAGGAAGATCGCTTCGAAACGGGATGTTGTCCGGGCTCTTGTACATGAAGGGTTCTCAAAAGATGTGGCACAGGTATATCAAGCCTGGATATGAGTTTGTAATGATTTTTTCCCTTTTTTCTGCAAAATATCAAGAAATGCACAAGTCACATATAAATAGACTGCCTGTTAGATTTGAATTGATGTCGTTAGCAGCATAACAACTGTTACTCACAGAACAACATTATGTATGTTAAGTACTCATGTCCACAGCAGGAATGCTTCTTTCTCAACCAGGTCCATGAAATTGTAAATTGGGAAGGTTTTGCATGCGTCAGAAAGAGGTTGTAAAAGTTCTTCGAAGGTCTTCTGATGATGTAATAATTGGATAATTGTAATAAGTGGATATTACCGGACAGAATTTACACTGTTCTTATACTAAGTTCCCTCCTATCTCTTCTTTGCCGATTCATACTTTGTATGATATCACTGCTTCGAGATACTCTTCCCACTTCTGTTTTAAAATTTGTTGTGTGTTTAAAACATGTCGGATATATTTTCTATATACTTGTAAACGTGTTCCAAGGTACTCAACTTTAGTTCGATGTCTTTTATTCCAGTGGGTGGTAACTAACCTTCGGCAGACTGGCCCTCCAAATGCATCATCGCCTGGCTTCTCATGGGCATTCAATCTTAATGGAATTTCAGAAATGTATCAATCTTATGAAGAGACAAACTTATGGTATGTTTTAAATTATGGACTGGAACTATTTTTAGATCTGGTATTGTTCACAGAAAAAACGAAGTTTATAAAATATAAAAGTGGTGTTTGCAGGGGCGGACCCAGGATCTGCATCCAGTGGGGATTATGTAGAAAAAAGTTATAAATTAAAAATGAAAATTTAAAATTTAGAGGAAAATATCATGTTAGCGAAATATAAAATTTGACCAATTACATACATAGATTAGTTTACCCGCTAAACTAGGACTTAACTCATGAACATGTTCATATTTTTACTTCTAATTTTTTGAAGTAAAGGTAAATATAATTTTAGCAACATTTGAATTTTGGATCAAGTATGCCAGAACAGGTTATAAGTTTTTTTTCCTACAAACTAGACTCCAGTTGGCCAGACCTGGGTCTGCCTTCGGGTGTCTGCTCGTCCTTAAAATAATTAAGGGTATGCATGTGGCGCGTTGCCCAGGTTCGTATAAGTTTCTGTTCTTGGAAGCATCTTTCCTGTTCAACTGAGTCTGTCTAAAGCGAATGACTTTTTTGTTGGATTTTTTGGGATGGTTAACTCTTCCAATTTTTTAATTTTCTAGAGCAGTGTGCTTATATGCTTTTAAATATGTGCAGGAAGATAGTGGAAGATGTTCCTCGAGGTGTGCATATTAATTTTCTGAAAGCAGAGCGAAGCTTGCACAGATGGGCCCTGGAAGATCTCCAGAGAATTCATTCTGCTGAGGATCAAGCTGTCGAAGAAGGAGGGGGAGTTGAAATGCATGTCCTTGAAGATGCTGGCCATTGGGTATGTTTTAAATTGTTGGCACATTTGTTGTGTGACTTGCTGCAGTGAAGATACTATATTGGACTCATTGGCAGTCTATTTATTCTTGTGATGAGCCAAAAGAAATTCCGTGCTATGTTACTCGGACTCGGCTAGAAGTGTCCGATACGGATACGTGTCCAAGTACTGGACTCGGCAAAATTTTGAAAAATATGCATGTTTTTGGCCTAAAATAAGTGTCCGGGTCCGAGTGTCCATGTCCGAGTGTCCGACACGTGTACTTGAAGGTAAAATGAAGAGTCCGAGCAACATAGATTCCGTGCTCTCTACTCATGGTATGGCATCATATAGCCGGGAAAAAAATTGAAGAAGCTAGCTCATGTCTTCTTCATCTAAATGACAGATCGATGGAGAAAAAAATGGAAAAGAAAAGGATTAATATTTACAGAAATACATAGATTGTTCTTTTCATTCAGTCTGAGTCATCTACCTGCTAGCAGATTATAATATATTTTAGTATTTAACTACGCCATTAGGTATTAGTTTTCTGATGCCAGTTGAATTTTCTTTGCTTTTAATTAAAAGTATGTAACCCTATAGGTGTTGCAGTCATCATATAATACACTCCTATAATACCCTATAGGTCACAGTGTCACACCTTTTACTGTCTCGTACATAATAATGATAATCCTAGAGTTCTGGTAAACCCAGACAGAGAATGTCCTGCCTGTCTACTCCTATATATAGGGAATTAACTGGGGTTCCTGTTTCCTGTCTGTAAAGCTTTGTAGACTTGCTGCATCATGTAAATTAAGAGTCACATATATCCAATTTGGCAATCATTATCAAGCACTACCAAGTTTTACAGGCTATGTAATACCCTCTATTATATTTTTCTATTCCAGGTACATGCTGATAATCCAGACGGACTCTTCAAAATCCTTTCTTTCACATTTCAAGGAGTTTAACCTTGTAAACTATTGCCCTAGGCGGTGGACAATTGAGAAAGATCACAGTTTTGCATTTCCCATGTGGTCTCCTGTATGTATTATTCGATGATTATGTTTGCCGATGTACATTTGTGCATGTAGTAATCTGCAAAATTTTCCCTATTTGGAGCTTCAGTATGATACTTAGTGGTCAATTCAAGACTTTAAGAAATAATTAGTTACATAAGTAGATATATGAATGGGATACTGACAGTCGATGAATCCAAGTCGATGAATCCAGGATTCACAATAGAATAATGTTAGAGGTACCAAATTGGATACCAAAATAATGTTAGAGGTACCGAAAGTTAAGTACAGATGAACATAATAATATAAGATTTTCATGTGATGTGTGCATTAGCCGGTGATAAAACATAAAACAAATTCTCTCATTATTCTTGATGTAGGATTGAAATGTTAAATATATTCAACTGACGTATCCAACTATTTGGTGTACATATATATTAATTGTGATCCTAATTTTAATATAATATTAATTAATATGAATTATATATATGAATATTATGTTGGAACTGTTGAAATTATTAATGCATTTCTAGAATTTTCCTATGTAATAAATGAGATTAATTTGCTAAGGATGAAATGTTCATTATACAGAGAATTCTTGAAAGACTTCACGGTTCCTAGAGTGAAGTATAAATGTATCCTTGTATTCATTCTGAAAGATCAATGAAATATCCTAAATATTCTAATAAACCTGTTCTCCTTCTATAACCGTTGCATCAACATATTACAACTGCTTGCATCAACTAAAAATATGTATTAAAAATAATAATATATCATCTATTATTAATTTATCGAGATGTATTATTAATTTATTGAGATTCGATTATAGATATTTATTCAAATTCAATTTGATTAAATTCTTTTCATGTTATAAGTACATAGCAAAGATATCATATTAATATTAATTGAAAATATAATATACACTTGTTTATCTCTTTTATACATGATCCTTACAACAGAGTGTTGAAATAGTTTGAATTGTACAAGTTACATGACCTAAGTTAAATTTAGTTTCATATATTAAAATGTTTTCATATATAGTTACATGACTATTACGTGAATTCTTCTAAATTTCTTAGAAATATAATATAATTCAAAATATAATGTAGTAAGTAAAAATATAGAAATACTTTGACATTTTTTAGTGGAGACACTTAATAAACTAAACACATTTATACCAAAAATTACTAATTCTTTTTCTGTAGTATCAGGCTAGATAGATCCGCCTTTGGAAAAATAAAGGATAATCAACAATTAAAATAGTAGTAAACCAAACTAAATATGCCCAATGTCAAAGACAAATGTAAGAGCTATTTACCTCTACTACAAAACCCATATCGAACAGCAAATGTAACAATAATGAACACATTTTTCAGGACTTAAATCCCATCAACATCAAATATTTGATGAGCATCCACTCTCACTACAACTCTTTTTTTTGTGTGATCATTTAATATACTAATAGATACCAACATCCCACGCTAAATTACTTAGGATTGAAATAAAGAGGAAAATTCGAATAATTAAAAGTAGTAGTCAAGATAGTTTCATCCATGAAACAAACCTAGCCTAAGTGTTCATCAAACACAAAACCCCTCTTAGGAGCATATAAAAATTACGGAAATCATACTAACACAGGGTCTAAGTCTACCCCCAAAATGTGAAAAAAGAAGAATCATAGAGCAAACATCCAATAGTAGGGGTGAGCATGGGTCGGATCGGTTCGGTTTTAGGTTAAAACCGAAACCGAAACCGCATATCCTCGGTTTTTAAAATCGAAAACCGAAACCGTCGGTTCGGTTTCGGTTTTAAAATGATCGGATCGGTTACAATCGGTTCGGTTTCGGTTTTAAAACCGCCTCAAATAAACATAACAAAATAAATAAAATGGCTTCGAATTTCTAAGCTTGCAAAGTTACAAATTAATTTTTCGCCCAAAATAAACATACAAAGTTTTCATAATAAATTATTTAAGTCCAACATGATCCCAGAATAATGAAAATTTAACATGATCTTCAAAAATATTTTCTTTGAAATGTATATAAGACAATGTTAGAAATTCAACAATCTCGAGTCTATCTGAAGTCTTTGTATAAGTAAAGAGTGTTTCCAGGAAAGCCAAGAAAAATAGTCACATCCAAAAATAAAGCAACATATAAAATACCAAGATATAAAAGTTTATTAAACTACATTTATTAATCAACTATTACAAATTAAAACTTCAAAAACAAGAACAAAATAGTATAATTATTAAAAGAAATGTCAGGATCTTTATTAATCTACTCACACTACTCATAAAAATTGGTCTAGTAGAATATATAATATATTTATTTCTTTATTTTTATTAATCGGATCGGTTCGGTTTTTTTCGGTTCGGTTTGGACCTAAAACCGAAACCGAAACCTCAAGAACGGTTCGGTTTTTTAATTTTCGGTTTCGGTTCGGTTTCGGTTTTTTACGGTTCGGTTTTTATCGGTTTCGGTTTGGTTTCGGTTCGGTTTCGGTTTTAATTCGGTTTTTTGCTCACCCCTATCCAATAGAGTGTTCATGTACACAATGAATACATAGCAGAAAGTTTGACTAGATGCAGTCAAAATGGATCTAAGCAACATATTTTGAGAACTCCGGCAAAAAGTTGAGCACTAAGAGATAGACTTTCCATTATTCAAATAAGTGATGCAAATTTAATAAGGTGCAATATATAAGTTATATTCGAGGCTTGGTTTTCCGTTTTCTGGTAATATAACAAAACTCATTGTGGTAGGTTTGACTCTCAAATCAGTGTCATAACAAAGGTTATGTTATAAGTTAATAATAATTATATAATCTTAAGTCTTTATAGTATGAGAGAAAATGATAGAGAAAACAGTAATGTTTTTATTGATTCATCTGTGTTCTCAATGAAATGTACAAGGTGCTATTTATAGCATCAACTTCACTCGCCGTTTATATATGAACACAAGCTTGCATGTATAGCCAGTCAGCCAAGCGTGTATTGGAAATAGACTTCCTCCGTGTTTTGGAAGTAGAGAAGTGGACTAACATTTATATCTATCTAATTTCGATTAACTTGTCCAGCAGAGGAGTGGAAACACTTTGACAATCATATATATCCGTTATAACACTCTCCCTTGATTGTCAAATGTGAGTTATTATAAGGATTGACTGCCTCGTTAAAACCTTGCAAGGAAAAACCCAGTGGGATAAAAACCTTGGCGAAGGAAAAAGAGTACAGTCTCCCCCTGAATAAAACATCTCACAATTTGACATCTTGATATCGCAAATTCCTCAATCTTCGCATGCCAATATTATTTTGCAGCTTCTCAAAAGTTGATATAGGTAATGACTTTGTAAGTAAATCTGCCAGATTATCACATGAGCGAACTTGTTGTACTTCAATGTCACCATTTTCTTGTAGTTCATGAGTGTAGAAGAATTTTGGCAAGATATGTTTTGTTCGATCCCCTTTGATATATCATTCCCTTAACTGCTTAATACAAGCTGAGTTATCCTCAAACATAATTGTGGGACTGTTTGAAATACTTGATAAACCACATGATTCTCGAATATGTTGAATGACAGATCGTAACCAAATACACTCTCTGTTTGCTTCATGAATTGCAAGTAACTCTGCGTGTTTATATGAAGTTGCCGCCATAGTCTGCTTTGTAGATTTCCAAGAGATAGAGGTACCACAATATGTGAATAGATAACATGTTTGAGATCATCCAAAATGAGGATCTAACATATATCCTGCATCCGCATATCCAACCAATTGCGATTTTGAATTGTTCGGAAAGAATAGCCCAAGATCAATCGTCCCTCGAAGATATCTGAATATATGTTTGATTCCATCCCAATGCTTTTTAGTTGAATCAGAACTGAATCTTGCAAGTAGGTTAACAACAAATGCAATATCATGCCGTGTGTTATTTGCAAGATACATAAGAGCTCCAATTGCACTAAGATATGGAACTTCAGGTCCAAGTGCATCTTCATCTTCCATTCTAGGACGGAAGGGATCTTTCTCAACTTCGAGTGATCGAACAACCATTGACGTAGTTAGTGGATGAGCTTTGTTCATATGGAACCGATCAAGAATCTTTTCCGTGTAGGTTGACTGATGAATAAATATTCTTGTAGATAAGTGCTCCACCTGTATACCTAAACAAAATCATGTCTTTCCAAGATCTTTCATCTCAAACTCATTTTTCAAATAATTAGCAGCATCAGTAATATCTTCAGAAGTACCTACAATATTCAAATCATCCACATATACAACAATAATAACAAAACCAGTTTGCGACCTTTTAATAAACACACATGGACACACTTGATCATTTACATATCCATCATTCAATAAATACTCACTAAGCCTGTTGTACCACATACGACCAGATTGTTTCAAACCATATAATGATCGTTGTAATTTAACTGAGTATAAATGCCGAGGCTTAGTTTCCTCTAACTTTAATCCTTCAGGGATTTTCATATAAATATCACTATCAAGTGATCCGTAAAGGTAGGCTGTCACAACGTCCATAAGGCGTGTTTCCAATCTTTCCATACAAGCCATACCCATCAGAAAACGAAAAGTGACTCCATCCATCACAGGAGAGTAAGTTTCCTGGTAATCAAAACTAGGCCTTTGAGAGAATCCCTGGGCTACCAGCCGGGCCTTATATCTCACAATTTCATTTATTTCATTTCGTTTTCGTACAAATACCCATCTATTCCCGACGAGGACTACACCAGCTGGTGTTCGGACTGTAGGTCCAAATACATTTCTCTTGCGCAAGGATTGCAATTATTCCTGGATTGCAATTTTCCATTTTGACCAATCATCTCTTTGTCGACATTCTTCCACACTTTGTGGTTCAGGATCGGAGTTCATAATAACATCACATGCCACAGAAAAAACATATACGTCATCAATATCAGTACTCCCATGATCCAATAATTTTCCGTTATGTACATAACTCATTGAGATCTCATAATTTTCAGGTACCTTTGCTTCTACAAAAGCATGTGCCACTTCAGGGGCAATATCCTCTTCTGAAGGCAATACCACTTCTGGTGGTTTTGTCACAGCCGCTTCAGGGGCTTGAACCTCTTCAGGAGGTGATACCGCTTCTAGGGTATTTTCTGTGACACTTGCCACTCCAAGTGCAGGTCCAATAAATTTCCGTTTTCGTGGTACAACATCTTTTGCACCTACAAGTCTTCCACGCTTCTGGCGTGGTTTTGAATTATCGGCCAATTATTCAAGAATTGATTTATGAACAGGGATTTCAACCCTTGCCGGAGCGTTAACAGCAGGTATATGCGATTTTACAATATGTCTAGAATCATTAAAAACATCTGGCATTTGATTAGCAATATTTTGCATATGAATAATTCTTAGAACCTCAGATTCACATTGTTTAGTACGTGGATCAATAGCATTTAATCCTGATGTATTCTATGATAGTTCAGTATTTAATTTATGCAAAACATTATCTCCCCTAATAGAGGGAACACAGACTCATCAAAATGACAATCAGCATATCGATCAGTAAAGACATCACCAGTTAATGGTTCAAGATATCTAATGATAGATGGTGAGTCAAAACCAACATATATGCCTATTCTTCTTTGCGGTCCCATTTTAGATCTCTGTGGAGGTGCAATAGGAACATATACAGCACTACCAAAAATCTTAAAGTGTGAGATATCAGGAATTTAACCAAGAACTAATTGTTGAGGGGATTGTTTGTGGTAAGCAGATGGCCTTATCCTAATTATATTTGCAGCATGAAGAATTGCGTGAACCCAAACAGATGTAGGTAATTTTGCCCTTAGAAGTAAGGGACGTACAATTAGTTGAAGTCTTTTAATTAAGGAATCTGCTAAACCATTTTGTGTGTGTACGTGAGCTATAGGGTGTTCGACTGAGATCCCTACTGACATACAATAATCATTGAAATTTGCAGATGTAAATTCAGCAGCATTATCTAGTCGAATTGATTTAATGGGATGGTCAGGAAATTGGACTCGCAATTTGATTATTTGAGCAAGTAGCTTGGCAAAGGCTGTATTTCGTGTAGAGAGTAGACATACATGAGACCATCTAGTTGAAGCATCGATTAGAACCATGAAATATCTAAATGGACCAGATGGTGGATGGATAGGACCACAAATGTCACCCTGAATTCTTTCTAAGAAATTTGGAGACTCGGTTTGAAGTTTAACTGGAGACGGTCAGACAATGAGTTTTCCTAAAGAACATGTTGAGCAAGGAAGTTCATCACGTGGTATAACCTTTTGATTCTTAAGAGGATGTCCTGTAGAATTTTCTATTATACGACGCATCATTGATACTCTTGGATGACCAAGTCTTTCATGCCAAAGGGTGAGTGATTTTGGGTCTATGATTTTGGGAATGATGATACTATGAGACTCGATGACTCTAATTTGGGTAACATATAATCCAGAAGAGATTTATTGTAATTTTTCTAAGATCTTCTTATGGCTTGATGTAGTTGAAGTGATAAGGAGATATTCTTTTTTATTTTCACTAGTAGTTTCTACGTGGAAGCCATTAAGACGAATGTCTTTAAAACTCAGAAGATTCCTAGTGGATTTACTAGAATATAGAGCATCAGGTATGTGAATTTGTGTCTCATTTGGTAGGATAAAACTAGCTTTCCCAATACCCTCTATTATATTTGATGTACCCGAAATCGTCCAGACATATGAATTGGTTTTAGTCAACTGTGAGAAATATTTCTGATTTTGTAAAATTGTGTGAGTGGTGGCGCAGTCAGCAATGCATATATCTCCCATATTTATGATGTGTACATATATAAATGAACAACAATTTTATTAAAATAAACAAAGTACATTGAATCGGAACATAAACAAGTACATAGAAGCAGAAAATTAAAACAAGTGCAGATAAACACATGACATGAAAGAAATACATATAGAAACTTAGTCTAAGCCGTAGTAAAGATTAGCACCAGTGTCAAGTTCATTTGAAGTCTTACTTATTGGTTCAGTATTAAAACTAGCCAAGTTTGTTTCTACCCTTTGTTCATTCTGTCTTTTAGATGCCTCATAAAGATCTACAAGATGTTTTGGTGCGTGACAAGTACGAGTCCAATGTCCATGAGCCCCACATCTAAAACACATATCTCTAGTATCTTCTTCTTGTGGTGCCTTCCTTTTATTTGGCCCCTCGCTTTGCCACTTCTGGTGGCCAGAGTTATTGTAGCTATCACGCTGCCACTTCTGGTGGCCTGAGTTGTTGTAGCCATCACACTGCCACTTCTGGTGACCCGAGTTGTTGTGGCCATCACGCTGCCACTTCTGGTGGCCAGAATTTCGAAACCAACCACGAAAATTTCCACACCCACGATGTCATTTGTAACCTCGTCCTTCTCTATACCCTTTCCTATGTTCATTCTTCCGGAATGACGTGTAATGTACTTCAGGTAACTGGGCAGAGCCCGTGGGACGTATCTGATGATTTTTCAGCAACAACTCATTATTCTTTTCAGCTACAGTATTGTTGCGCCAGAATCATAGTGTTGGGGTGAAAGGTTGAGAGGGTCTTTTCAATCATGTCAGCATCAATAATATTCTCACCACATAAAATCAATTTTGAGCTTATTTTGAACAAGGCAGAATTGTATTCAGCAACAGATTTAAAATCTTGCAACCTTATATTAATCCACTCATAACGGGCATGTGGAAAATGGACAAGTTTCTGGTGATCAAATCTATCTTTGAGGTTGGTCCAGAGGGTGAGTGGGTTTTTGACGGTCAAGTATTCAGATTTTAATTTTTCATGAATGTGGTGCCTGAGAAAAATAATAGCTTTGGCATTTTGTTCAACAGTTGGGGTTTTTTCAGATTCGATGGTATCTTTTAAGCCATTAGCACTAAGGTGTAATTCCGCATCGAGCACCCAAGACAAATAGTTATCCCCAGACACATCCGATGCAACAAAATCTAATTTTGCAAGATTCGCATTTCTGAATATAAAATAATATTTAAGACATAATATAACAATATAGCACATTAAGACGTAAACAATTTAACCATGTATCACATAATAAAATTTGTAGCATAAAATGATAAATAATATAAATTAAAATCGCATAATATAGCTAACTTTTAATTTAAAAATAATATCAATACATGTATAAATAACAGTCATGATAATATCAACATTTATAAAATTAAAATAGACAGAATTTGAGCGTACCTTACTAATCGAATAAAATTCGGGCACGGGCTCAACTAAAATAGAAGAAATTAAATTTCACCTTCTTCGTGAAATAAAGCTCGGGCAGAGACTCGTGCTGATAACGTGTTATAAGTTATTAATAATTATATAATCTTAAGTCTTTATAGTATGAGAGAAAATGATAGAGAAAACAGTAATGTTTTTATTGATTCATCCGTGATCTCAATGAAATGTACAAGGTGCTATATATAGCATCAACTTCACTCGCCATTTACATATGAACACAAGCTTGCATGTATAGCCAGTCAGCCAAGCGTGTATTGGAAATAGACTTCCTCCGTGTTTTGGAAGTAGAGAAGTGGACTAACATTTATATCTATCTAATTTCGATTAACTTGTCCAGCTGAGGAGTGGAAACACTTTGACAATCATATATATCTGTTATAACAGGTTAATAAATATCTCGTACAAAATGTACAAAGGGATCATATATATGCCAAACTAAAAACTACAAATTTTGGGACAAATGTATACTTATATACTCCCTCTGTTTTTTATTATTAGTCATTTTAGAGTTTGAAGTTTGTTTGATTTTATATGACGTTTTCGCTTTTTTATGCAGTGTCAATAAATTGTTGACTATTCTACCCTTTACTTTGCTGTAATAACCAGGTTTATAGCCATCTTCCCGAGTGACTTAAATAAGGACAAAGGTGGTAAACAAACAAAATAAATCATGCAAATTCACTGTATCTTGGTCTTTGTGAAAAACATCAAAACGACTTATAATAATTATCTTACCAAACCACTCCTGTCTAAATGACATCTTCATACTTTTTCGTGTAAATATTAATTATCACATGTTAGCTAGCAAAAGACAAGTTAAATAAGAAAAATAACATTACACTGAACACAAGCACCAATGATTTTAATATTACCAAAATAAACACATGACAAATGATTACCGGCCTGAAATGGTATTTGGCCCAGAAACTAACATGAGCCAGATCTTAATTTAAGTATGATAAAACGATTAAACTAACAAACAGTGGCAATGAAATTCAGTTTCTTACTTCTTGTCCTTCTCTTGCTCCTCATTCAGCTCCTTCTCTTGCTCCTCATTCACATCAAAACTGAGCTTAAGCATACTCTCGGTATAAGCACGAACATCAAATCTCTCTGCAAGCCCATTAACGATAACAGTCTTAACCTCATTCCTTACATGGTCCTACCAACTTAAGTTGTCCCCCTCAACCTGCATTCTGACTCCTTGAAAAAGCAATGGGCTGGAATACTTTTAAAGATACAGATATCTCCACTGAAAATAACTTGGACCAAGAATCTTCTACCCCACAACGGTTCAACGAACATATATTTACATGAGAGTCGTCAGAATCAGCTAAGCATAAGGATCCATTCAAGAATCTCAGATTTAAGTCATTCGAGACACCAGTAGGCAACAAGATCTCCCTCTGTCCATTACCACTAAGATCAAAAGCAACTACAAGTACAGAATTCGCCTTTCTTGCAATCCAATACACAGACCCATTTAAATAGGAACCAAAACTTCCATATAGATGATATACAGTTGGAACAGATTTAGCTTTCCATAAATCTGTTGGTTTTATTTTTAATCTAAACATGTTTTAATAAATTAATGTAGTCGCTTATTTTTTAAAAGTAGCTGTAAGACTTGGTCTAGGTGGTGGAGTCTTTTTAGGAGAGTGTTGAATAAGTAGTATCTATGTAGTAGGAAGTTGTTAGGAGTAAGTTGCTATTTTCTTGCTGCCACGTCAAGGTGCAAGTTTCTATTTATTTTGTAATCTCAGTTTTCAGTATTAACACGTAATGCAAGTTTTGATTTCCACTTTACAGAACAAACATTTATACATATAATAGCAGTTCTTTGATCCAACATTTGGTATCAGAGCAACCAGGTTTAAGTAAGTAATGGAGACACCAAATTCGACGGGACTCGGTTATCCCATGTTGTCAAAGAATAACTACACTGTCTGGTCCGTAAAGATGAAGGTTTATATGCAAGCTCAAAGTGTATGGGAAGCAGTCGAGCCAGATGATCCTAAGGCGAAGGTTGAAACAAGGAAGGACAAGATTGTGTTGGCAATCATATATCAAGGAATTCCCGAGGATATGCTGCTCACTGTGGCTGAGAAAAAATCTGCGAATGAGGCATGGGAAGCTATTAAAACAATGTGTGTTGGAGCCGACCGAGTCCATAAAGCTAAGGTGCAGACGTTGAAAACCGAGCTTGAATTACTAAGAATGAAAGATACAGATCAGATGAACGAGTTCTGCATGAAATTGTATGGGATAGTTACAAATATACGTGTACTTGGAGAGACAATAGATGAAGCATACGTGGTGAAGAAATTGCTCAGGGCTGTACCATCAAAGTATTTACAAATTGCTTCAATAATTGAGCAATTTGGAAATTTGGAAGTGATGACAGTAGAGGAAACTGTTGGGAGGTTGAAAGCTCATGAGGAGCGTATTCGAGGACAAACTGAAAGCACGTGAAACCAGTTATTGTTGACTGAGGAGGAATGGGCAAAAAGAGAAGCCCGGGAAGGAAAACTTCTGCTCACTAGGGAGGAGTGGATGAGAAGGTCAGGCAAAGGGGCAACAGACCATAAGGGTCGACGTGAGTTTGACAATCGTGGTACTCTTGGAGGTCGAGATCGAAGCAAAGTTAGGTGCTTCAATTGTAAATTTCTTGGACACTATGCATCGGAGTGTCGCACGCCTCGAAAAGAAAAGATAGAAGCAAATCTAACTCAAACTGAGTATGAAGAGCCTGCACTACTTTTGACAGAATGTGCAGATGAGGAGAAAGGTGTTGTGATGCTGAATGAAGAAAGTGTAATTCCAAAGTTGAGGTCAAGTTATGACAAGGAGGTGGAGACAAATCTGTGGTACCTAGATAACGGTGCTAGCAACTATATGATAGGACTTCGTTCAAAGTTCAAGGAATTGGACGAAAAAGTGACAAGCTAGGTGAAGTTTGGTGATGGGTCAACTGTTAAAATACAAGGAAAAGGGTATGTGATAATTAAATGTAAAAACGGAGAGGAACGTGTGTTTCGTGAAGTGTATTTTATACCTACTCTTCGAAACAACATCATAAGTTTAGGACAACTATCGGAAGAAGGAAGCAATGTGGTACTCAAAAGTGAATATTTTTGGGTATATGATGAGGAATGAAAATTGTTGATGAAGGTAAGGAGATCAAAGAACCGCTTATACAAGATCATTCTTGAAGAACACAAAGATGCGTGTTTATTGACAAAATCGGAGGAAGAATCGTGGATGTGGCACGTTCGTTTGGGGCATGTGAATTTTAAAGAAATGAAGTTGATGTCACGGGAGGGAATGGTTTATGGTATACCAAAGTTAATGTTACCTGGAAGCAATTGTGAGGGATGTCTGAGGGGCTGTATAATGCCTCTCTATCCCAGATTCTTCACAAAATTTCTTGAAAGCAATTGAACAAACCCCCCCTCTATCCGCAACAAAACAGAGTGGTTGAACGGAGGAATCGCATAGTTGTAGCCATGGTAAGAAGAATTTTGAAGGGTATGAATATGCCGTCGTATTTTTGGGGAGAGGCTGTGAGGCATTCTATTTATTTATTAAATCGTTTGCCAACAAGAATTTTATCTACAAAGACTCCTCGGGAAGTTTGGACTGGGAAGAAACCGAACTTGAAATATATTCGAGTATTTGGGTGTACTGCATACATGAAGCTTCCAGATGTGCACACGAGAAAGCTTGACAAACGCAGCAAGGCTGTGATTAAATTGGGAAAGGAAGCAGGGACGAAAGCATATAGGATGTACGATCCAAACACGAGGCATGTATTGGTAAGTAGAGATGTGACATTTGACGAAAAGAAACCATGGGATTGGGAAGGTCAACAAAGTGAAGCCTAGATGGCAGGTAACACTTTTAATGTTGCAAATGTGTTTCCAGATTTGGAGGAAGTTTCAGAAAGGGAACAGGAGCCTGTCATGACACCTATTCAAATTCGAGAACCTGAAATACATCAAACGCATGATGAAAGTGGTGAACCCAGGCGTCTAAGGTTGCTCAGTGAGATATATGGCGAAGCAGAGGAAGTTGAGTTGGACAGTGAGCTAATGTTGTTAAGCATCGAAGAGCCCACTTCATACAAGCAAGCTGTGCAAGAATCGGAATGGGAAGAAGCAATGCAGACTGAAAACGAGTCTATAGAGAAGAATAAAACTTGGACACTGACTAAGTTACCACCAGGTCATAAGGCAATTGGACTTAAGTGGGTTTTCAAGCTTAAGAAGGATACAGACGGAAAAATTGTGAATCATAAAGCAAGGCTCGTGGCCAAGGGATATGTACAGAAATATGGCATTGATTTTGAAGATGTGTTTGCACTTGTGACCCGAATGGAAACCGTGCGTTTGCTACTTGCACTTGCTGCTAAGAATGGTTGGGAGGTACATTATATGGATGTAAAATCAGTGTTTTTAAACGGAGAAATCCAGGAGGAGGTATATGTGCTTCAACCTGAGGGGTTCGAGAAAAGAGGTGAAGAGCATAAAGTGTATAAATTGCTTAAGGCATTATATGGTTTACGCCAAACACCTCGAGCTTGGTATACTCGACTGAGGAAGTGTCTTGAAAGTTTTGGGTTCGAAAAATGTCCATATGAGCATGCGGTTTATGTGAAACGAGAAGGAAATGAATGTTTGATTATAGGTGTCTATGTGGATGATTTATTAGTCACTGGCACAAGTATTGAGAACATTATAAAGTTTAAGGAGCAGGTGAGTCGAGATTTTGAAATGTCAGACCTAGGTAAGTTGTCTTACGATCTAGGTATCGAAGTTGAGCAGGGGCGTGATTACATTGAATTAAAACAGACGGCCTATGTCAAGAAAATACTTGACAAGGCAGGACTGAGTGAGTGCAATCCAATTAAATGTCCAGTGGAATCGAGAGTGCAGCTTGACAAAGATGAACATGGAAAAGCAGTGGATTCGACCAAGTATAAAAGTATAGTGGGAGGTCTGAGATACCTGGTTCACACGAGACCAGATATTTCGTATGCAGTTGGTATAGTGAGCCATTTTATGGAACGACCTACTGTTGTACATCAAGGAGCAAGGAGTAGTGAAGTGGATCTTAAGGTATGTAAAAGGAACTCTGAAGTATGGTATTGTGTATAAACGAGGGACTGGGGACTATCTACTAGCTGGATACTCTGATAGTGACCTTGTAGGAAGTTTGGATGACAAAAAAAGCATAGGCGGTGTTGTTTTCTATTTGAATGAAAGTCTGGTTACATGGATTTCGCAGAAACAAAGATGTGTAGCTCTCTCGACTTGTGAGGCCGAGTTCATGGCAGCAACAGCTGAAGTGTGCCAAGGAATTTGGTTGAAGAACTTGTTAACTCAGATATCTGACATAAGGACTGGTCCTGTTGTGATTTACATTGATAATAGATCAGCGATCGACTTGGCAAGAAATCCTGTATTTCACTGTCGCAGCAAGCACATTGGGATACATTATCATTTTATACGCGAGTGCGTTGAACGAGGTGAAATTGTAGTTAAGCATGTTCGTTCAGAGGAGAAAAGGGCTGATATACTGACCAAGGCACTGTCAACATCAAAGTTCGAGAAATTAAGGGAGTTGCTGGGAGTCAAGAAGCTGGCAAGTGATGTTTAGATTAAGGGGGAGTTTGTTGGTTTTATTTTGAATCTAAACATGTTTTAATAAATTGTTAGGAACTATGTTGTTTTTCGATGATAACTAGACTAACTTAGTGAAAATTGTATAAGTAAAAATGTAGCCTTCAACAGATAGCATGCTTTTGCAGTATCCGTAGAAGGGTAGCTTATCTACGGATAAGACTCAATGTAACATGCTTGTGTAATCCTGATGAATAATCCTGAGATGCAATCCTGATTACAATCCTGATATACATTCCTGATATGCAATCCTGATATGCAATCCTGATGTACAATCCTGATATGCAGTCCTGATGTGTAATCCTGACTTGTAATCCTGATGTAGAAGTTGGAGTATTAGTTTTTAGACTGAATAAGTCATGTTGACTATTAATGGATATGTAGAATAGATAGGCCAATTGTAAATAGTCTATGTCTTGTAATTTTACATAAGTGAAATTGACTGTCTACGGATAACAACATTAGCCTTCTACGAATGTGGACAATGTACTGTCTACGAATAGCAATACTAGCTGTCTACGGATGTGATCAAGATACTCTCAACGGATACAACTCAAATGGCTTCTACAGATACACAATGTACTTTGTGAAAGGGACAGTTCAGACAGAGCACATGGGTTGACAGTTTTCACAAAGCATGGAAACCAGCATTTCTGGTAAACTCACGAGAAGAATAAGCATTTTGTTTTGTCTGGTCAAAAGTAGCATTTCTATAAAAGACAATCAGCCAAGAAGGACAAGCTACCAACACATGGACCACTACTCAGAATGGAAAAATAAGGATCTTTGACAGATTTACTTTTTGTATTATTAATTGTTCAAAATATCTTATAAACTTGGGATATATAACCAAGTGTAGCATTATTCTAGAACTCAAGAAATCGGTTAGGCAATTTAGAGAGCTGAAAGCAATATCCTTTATAAATTGTTGAAGCTAGAATAGTGTGTATGCAGCTGTGTGTTTATTCATAAACATCACAGAGATTTCTTCTAATAAAAATATCTCAGGTGGATAAATCAATCCACCTGAATTTTTAATTCTTGTGTTATCTTATCTTATTTGTTTTTATGTTCTTGAATTTACTTTCATATATTTTCTGTCAAGAACTAAAGAATTTTTAAAGATTGTATTCAACCCCCCCCCCCCCTACAATCTTGGTTCATTGTCTGGGAATAACATAAATTAATGTAGTCGTTTGTTTTTTAAAAGTAACAGTAAGACTTGGTCTAGGTGGTGGAGTCTTTCTAGGAGAGTGTTGAATAAGTAGTAGTTATGTACTAGGAAGTTGTTAGGAGTAAGTTGATATTTTCTTGCTACCACGTCAAGGTGCAAGTTTCTATTTATTTTGTAATCTCAGTTTTCAGTATTAACACGTAATGCAAGTTTTGCTTTCCACTTTATAGAACAAACACTTATACATATAATAACAGTTCTTTGTTTTGATCCAACAAAATCGGATTTGAGAATGTAAACGTTCATAATTGTTTCGATTTTTCCGAGGAGATGATGACTTATGGTCATAATCTTGTAGTCTTCACTCTCAGGATCATACCCAAAGCCGACTCCAAACCCATCAGGAAGCTCTACATCAAGTTTACGTACATGTTTAACCTCTCTCGTTGCAGGGTTCCAAATATAGAGATGACCATAATCAAGCATGGGAGGTACGTTCTACAAACAAACCAAGACATGGCAGGAACCAACAAACTCGGGTTTAAACAGCCTACGCTATAAGAACAAATCAGTCACTTCACGAGGCATTTTCATATCATTAATGACACACGAAGAATCCACATCCGCAATGTATAAATCGGATTTGGAGTCCAGAGAAGTAAATACAATATTAGAACCGGGATTGCACTCAATGTTTCTCTTGAGATGTTCTTTGACGAATGTGGTGCTTTTGATAATGGAGCACCAGGGCTTAGAGACAGATATACAACAAAGGAGATCTTTCACGCGGACACGGAGTAAAATGTTTTTGACCAAATCATCTGTCAGGCCGGTAGTTCCACTAAGAGAATCGAAATATATTCTTGTAAGATAATTGATGGGGGGACAAATCGCACGGCCCACTACGATTATGGCACGGTCCGATAAAACAAGCCCAAGGCCAAAAGCCCAATGCAAGACAAGACTAAAACAAAATAAAGGTCAACAGACAGGACAAACCACTGAAACATGAGATAAACAGGGACCAACGGCCAGGCTGAACTCCCGCCGGCTGGTCACCTAAACAGAAGGCTCGAACCAATCAGCAGGTAACACGTGGCACCCCTTGGCTTTATCATTTTCCCTATAAATAGGAGGAAGAAAGAGGAGGAAGGGGTTCACAATTTTCTCACTCATATATTCTCTAAAGAATTTCTCTACATTTTGTTCTAAGAATCTTCCTGCCTGAGCAGCCTAACCTTACTCTCACGCCGGAGGTGCCGCGGACCGGCCACCCCCGCCGGCATTGTTTTGCAGGACACCAGCCCAAACATTCACCCGCTCTTGCCCAAGCAAGGAAGAGGCCCAGTACGGAAATCAGAGTTATTAGTGCTGCTAGAAGGACCTAAACCTCCAACCTCGTAACCAACACCACAAGCAAACGCCCACGCCCCAGATTACACGATATGGAAACCCGTAGTCAAACAAGAAACAACCGGTAGCAAAACCACCAAAAAATGAACCCCCAGGAATTGGAAAACCCCCCAAGACGCCGTGACGGGACACAACCACCTCCCCTTGCCTTAAACCCCGAGCTGTTCACGGGAATGACCGAACAAAAAGTGCAACTCGCCGTGCGGGAATTTCTTCCGAAACATTACACAAGACGACTACATCCGTTTCATGGATAACCTCATCATGAGATTCGGCTTACCCTGGGTCCTAGTTTCGGACAATGGGACCCAGTTCGTGGGCTCATATTTCATTGGATACTTGTCCAAACGAGGGATAAAGCACAAGAAGGCATCAGTCGGGTATCCCCAAGGAAACGGGCAAGTGGAAGTAACAAATCGAAGCATACTAAGGGGAATCAAAAAAAGGCTCCTTGAAGCTAAGGTAAATTGGTCGGAAGAGCTACCGAATGTTCTTTGGGCATACCGAACCACGAC
Organism: Heracleum sosnowskyi; assembly: GCA_030848705.1. Taxonomy (NCBI): domain Eukaryota; kingdom Viridiplantae; phylum Streptophyta; class Magnoliopsida; order Apiales; family Apiaceae; genus Heracleum; species Heracleum sosnowskyi. The sequence continues at coordinate 138,572,660 of CM061235.1, read as the reverse complement.
ATGATCAAGTACTGGAGAAACTCCCTTCAAACTAGCATACGACACCGAGGCACTGCTCCTAATTGAAGTCGGCAAGGTACAAGGAAAAGATACGACAATACTTCGGCAAGGAAAGACAAAGCTCAGGGAATTCGAGACCGGAGACTGGGTCCTCCGAGCCACAGAAACCTCCGATCCTACATACACTGGGAAGCTAATGCCGAAATGGGAAGGACCCTATAAGGTCAAGAAAGTGCTACGCCCGGGAAGCTACAGGCTTGAATACCCCGGAGGCCAGGAGATTCAGAACACCTGGCATGCATCCCACCTCAGAAAGTTTTATCAGTAAAGACCGGACTGCGCCCCGGCAAAACTTTTGTACTTAGCAAAAGCCCACATTCTTCTATGTAAGCGAACTCTAATGCAATGAAAACGCTAAGTTGTTATTTTATACTATAACAGAGCACCACAAATACACACATAAACTAAAATTTATACTAAAGAAAAACAATACAAAAACAACAATATAATACGCACGAAAATAAACAATAAAGATAGATTTTGTCGGAACCCGGAAACAGGCCTTAACAAACCCCCGGGCACCGAACCAAATATTGAAGCCGACCGAGCGGCAAAGTTAAACAAAATATGAAAAGTTAAGAAAAAATTTACAAGGACAAAGCCCGAATTCACCCACGAAGGGGGCAACTCATTCTTCTTCTGGAGGAGGAGATGGAGGAGCATCATTTTTCGGTGGTGGGGGTGGAGGGTTGTTGGCCGTGTCTGCGCCCTCAGGATCCTGACCACCAACCTGAGGTTCTTCACCATCGACAACCGAGGCAAAGTAGTGATGCATAAAGATGGCATGTGTAGCATCAGGAGAAATGGCGAGAATTTCCCGATAACAAACAAAGGCCCGCTCCAATGTCTTCAACCCCTCCTCAACAACGGCGTCTTCAAAGTCATCAGAAGCTTTGCAGGCCGCAATGACGTCCGAGTCAAGGGACACCTGCAAGAGTTGGGTCCGGAAGCCTTCAACAACGCTCTCCAAGGCAGAAACCTCCTCAATCTTCGTCACCATGGACGCCTCAGCCGAAGCCCGTTGCTCCTCCGTCTTATGAAGGTTCCCCTCCAACTCCTCGTTCCGGGCCCTCAGATGCCGAACTCTGCCGCCCCCTTCCCGACTTCCAGCGTTAAAGCCTCGGCCCAGGACTGAGCCACACCCAGATTCAGGCACGTCTCATTGAGCTCCTCCTCCACCTAGGACAAAGCACCTTTCCGTTGCTCCACCGAGCCCTCCTCCTCCACCTCCACCTCCACCAGCTTCTTCTCAAGTTCGATACCTTGAGCCAGGTAACCATTCACGTGGGATACCAACTGTAACAAAAAAACACAAGTCAAAATTCCTCATCAAAACAAGAAAAAGAAGTATACATAGAACAACAATACATACCGTGTTGAGCGCCCGAGTCAGTCCATGGGCGTGTTCCTTATAGGTCCAGCTCTGCATCAGGGCGTACTCGTTCGAAGTGGTCACACAGTTCAGCGCAGTATTCCGTGTCACCCCGAACAAGTAGCCAGGCTTCGCGGCTCCAGAATCTGAGGCCTGGGCAGCAGGAGCAGCCGCGACAGACGAGCCAACGGTGGCTGAACCTATAGACGGTCCAGACCGGGGAAAGCCAGGCCGTCGTACCGGCACAATAGAAGAACCCCCCACGTGAACAGGGGCAACCAAGCTGAGGGGATCAGGTCCGTGCACCGGGCTCCGACTCCGTCCCTACACAACCAAATCAGCAGACTGGTCCCCTTGCAGCTGGCCATCGTCAGTTACCGGCCGCACCACCTCAACCGTCCTCGCCCGTTTCCGGACCCCCCCCCCCCCTCATCATCCGCAACCTCAAAAACCATTGCGGGGGCCCCTGGATGGCCTTATACTTATTTTTCATCCTCTTGTTCCGGGCCTGGGCCAGAGTTTTCTTGTCTGACATATTTTCGGAAGGAATAACTGCAAAAAGGAATAAAAGATGAGCAAAACATACGAAAAAAGATAAGAACTCTGTTAATAAAAACGCAAGTAAGAACCTAACATCTTGACCCAGGAAAAGAAAAACATAAAGCGCAAATCAAAGAACAGAGTTAGAACCCGACTTACTGTTCCCCCGGTGTAATCGGTCCCGCTCCATGAAATGAGCCCGAGTCCAAGGAGGTAGTGGCCACCGTACAAAGGCCAGTAGATGGGTCTCCACCACACTTGTAATCCGGTAACCCTTATAGACGCAGTCACATATGGCTTTGTGCATCGGCATCCACGCCAACTCACACCTCCCCACACAAACACAAACTCCTGATGCCACCCTTTATTCGAGTCCAGTTGAATAATAGGCAACTTATCATTGGGAGCATAGCCCAGCTCTTTCCTCATGAAGTGAAGCTCATAGAACGGAGCTTCGTTAGACCGGTTCAATTTAAAGATAGTGAAGAAGAGGCGATAAGTAGGCTCCACACCCTTGAACGAGCATATGCTTATTAACCAATTGATAAATCGAATGGAATTCGGAGTAAGCTGAGAAATCAGAATCATAAGAATATCCCGAAGCAAAGCCCGGATGAACTGATGACTGATGCATTGGAACGCATCCCAGATATGCTCCACAGGCATACCAATCGAGCCATCAGCAGGGCGGTCGTAAACTTTCTCGCCTTCCCGGGCAAATCTCCATCTGATCCATCTCCAGTACCGAACATGGCCCGGAAGACCTCATCAACCTGGGCCGGATCCTCCCCATCCAAATCAAAAGAGGAATCATGGTTAATATATGGACAATCCGCGAAACCTAGATCCGATGCCACTTTATCAAAGGGCTCAATACCAGGAACCCCACGGGCCAGGAAATCCGCACTATGGTCTTGAGAGTATATAGCCCGACGAACACTCTCATACTTTTTATACAGAAGATACGGTGTGTCAACCCAGCTCCCATCCGGGCTGCATAAGGTCTCGAACTCCCGGGCCACATATTCTAGTGATCCCTCTGGCATGTCATCCAGGGCAGAAGCACGACGACGAACAATTGCAGCATCTAAAAACCAACAGTCAAATACATCCCGAGCCCACCCCAAGTCAGATAAAAGAAAGGAAGAAGGAAGAACAAACAGTCAAATAGTCAAACACGAGCACATAACCTACAAACGACTTGGCCATAGCCCGGTCACGAACAAAAGCGCAAAAATCAAAACAGCCAACACACGCTAAATTTACATATACATACACATACAAGTACATGCGATTAAAAACAAAACATGGCATAAAAGACTGCAAGAAAGAACACAAGAACAGCAGACTTACATCAAAAAGAGAGAAACGCGAAAAAGAAAGAATAAAAGAAGCTTATACTGAAGAACGAAGCAAAACTGATAACGAAAAGCTCGACGAAAAAGGGCTGAAGACTGCAAATAACGAGAACAACGTACAGAAGACGGCGAGAGAACTTCACAGAAACGTAAAAGAAAAAAATGCAGAAGTGAGAGGGTATTTATAGACCCTAGAGGTGAGAGAAAGGTGCTCGTACAACTGGCAGCTTCTAATTCGTCACGAATTCCGAGAAAGTAGCCATAATGATGACAGCTGGGTAATCATGGCTATAAATACGGTGCACGAAATACGAACGTGACATAATGACACAGACATTACAGTTGCACAGCAAACGAAGAGACCCTAGAGTGTAACGTACACGTCTAGCACCCCAAACGACAACTACACGCAAATGAACAACCAAGAATCAAAAATTCGAACCCATAAAACCTTAGCTCGCCCATACCGAGCTAAGGCTGGGGGGCAACCGAAAATCAAAATTTTAAACCCATAAAACCTTAGCTCGCTCATTCCGAACTAAGGCTAGGGGGAAACCAAAAATCAAAAATTCGAACCCATAAAACTTTAGCTCGGTCATACCGAACTAAGGCTGGGGGGCAACCAAAAATCAAAAATTTGAACCCATAAAACCTTAGCTCTCTCACACCGAGCTAAGGCTGGGGGCAACCAAAAATCAAAATTTTGAACCCATAAAACCTTAGCTTGCTCATACCGAGCTAAGGCTGGGGGGCAACCACAAATCAAAAATTCGAACCCATAAAAACCTTAGCTCGCTCATACCGATCTAAGGCTGGGGGCAACCAAAAATCAAAAATTCGAACCCATAAAACCTTAGCTCGTTCATACCGAGCTAAGGCTGGGGGAAACCACAAATCAAAATTTCGAACCCATAAAACCTTAACTCGCTCATACCGAGCTAAGGCTAGGGGCAACCAAAAATCAAAAACCCCGAACCACTTGACTCTAACTACTCCCTCGTCCCCCTTATAGAGGAACAAGGGAGTAGGAGGCAAATGATGGGGGACAAATCACACGGCCCACTACGACTACGGCCCAGCTCGATAAAATAAGCCCAAGGTAAGACAAACCCAAAACAAAACAAAGGTCAGCAAACAGGACAAACCACTGCAGCATGAGACAAACAGGGACCAACGGCCAGGCTGAACTCTCGCCGGCTGGTCCCCTAAGCAGAAGGCCCGAGCCAATCAGTAGGTGACACGTGGTACCCCTTGGCTTTATCCCTTCCCCCATAAATAGAAGGAAGAAAGAGGAGGAAGGGGTTCACAATTTTCTCACTTATATACTCTCTGAAGAATTTCTCTGCATTTCGTTCTAAGAATCTTCCTGCCTGAGCAGCCTAACCTTACTCTCACGCCGGAGGTGCCGCGGACCGGCCACCCCCAGTCGTCATTGTTTTGCAGGACACCAGCCCAAACATTCACCCGCTCTTGCCCAGGCCCAGCAAGGAAGAGGCCCAGTACAGAAAGCAGAGTTGTCAATAATATTAAGATCAATGTTAGCAATTTATTTATAATTAACTGTCAAAGTGTTTGAATTCACAAAAGAAACTGTTGAAGTTGGTGTTCTTTCTAACATGAGGCCCACTGCAGGAAATTCAAATCAGAGCTTGGTCTGGAATCTCACATCAAGGCAAAACATAGTGGTTAAAAGTAAATAGTAGCTAGCATTGATGATTAATTTTCATTCTTATCTTATCTTACCAGTATATATTATTCCCCTTAATATTTCCTATCTTTTTTTTGCTCATTAGGGTCTTTTTAGCTTTTCTTTTTAGTTCAATTATTAGCTAGTGAACTCATTAATTTTATATCTAAATTAGTTTGTCAATTCATTAATACAATAAACACTTACTCCTTGCAAGGATGAGATGCTTCAGTCTTTGGAGTCACCTGGTTTGGCTTATTCGCAGGAGTCTTTCTGGCATGTTTTGAAGGATATGGTGTAGCCACATGGATTAAATGTCTTAATTTGACACTACTAAAAGAGATTAAAAAACATAGGACACTAATACCAATCACCAAAAAAAAATAAACAAGGACCGGGTAGTAAAAAGGTTTCATAGAAAAAAAACAAGATACTAAGAATTGTTTGGTAAAAGTGGATGCATACAGTTGAAAGAGAACTTGTAAAAGGTTGGACAGAGAATGATTAAGTAAACAAAGTAAACAGTTTTACAAGGTACTCTACATCAAGTCACTACCCAAAATAAATGAAGGAACAAAAAACAATGGTTATAAAACTGCTTTGAGTATGCAAACCTAGCATGCGTTTAACATTATTAAACATTCAAACATTAGCAGGGTCTATACCTTATTACCTAAAAGAAAAACCAAACTTTATACTGACACTCATCGCATTATAAACAACACATGTTTATATAATGTAATGCGACATACAGTGTCATCAATCTTAAATCACCACAAATACAAAAAAAAAAAAAATACCACAATCCTGGTGAGGCACATACCACAATATCATAATTTATAATGAGAAACTAAAATGAACCTGTTATATGTGTGTATGCTGGTAAAGAAAAAGGTTGCTCATACCACTGACTAAATTTTAGTTGGATGTCCTCCCCTCAGCAGTCAAGAAAAATCACACAAATGAATAAATTGTGGGTAGTTGCAAAGTATTAAAGATGTCTGACTGTTGTAATGCAGTTAGAATGGGGGATTTGAATACAAGTAATACTAAATGTTTATTTTAGTGTTTTCTTATTTAATGAACATAATAATAAATATGCAGAATTGAAGTAACACAAACAAATATGCTACAACGATGATTTATGTTGAATAATCAAAGTTACAAACTCTACCAAGGATGTATAAGTATCCTTAGCAACTACTTTCTGTAAACAATGTTACAGCTGCAAACTCTCAATGTAAAACTTAATATGATCTCTAGGTTTCGACACACACACATATTACAATGTAGAATTAGAGTATTTATACAATTTTCCTATCAACTAAACAGCAAGTAAATCAATAACATGAATCATGGGATTCTGTCCCATCTGTTTAGGTTGACAGCTTCAATCATCCAGCCCTTCTGATAAGAACATATCTTCTACTGATTCTTGATAATGATTTGAGCTTATCTAGTGATCTGTCTTAAAAGATAACATAAGTTTCCATAATCTGCAGAAAGCTTTATAGACTCTTACAGACTGTAGACTCTGACAGTTTCACAGACTCCGGTCATAGACTCTTGTAGGAGTAGACTCTTCCTTGTACTCCGGTAACACCATCATCTTCATTCCTAACAATCTCCCCTTATTCATGCTTTATACAATAAGGCATAAATCTTGTTTGATGATGTCAAAACTTTATTACTATGTACACACTAGAATACAACAATATCAGAAAGTCTAATGATTACTGACTTCATTGATCATCTAGAATAGGAATTTTCTTGAAAGAACAATTTCTATTAATCAATAGTGCATCTTCTGTTCTAACCAATGCCTTTAATTTTTGCAAATTCAAGATTTGATGATGAAGTGCTCTGAACTCATAAAAGATTCAGACTCATAAAAGATAGTTCTCCTTCCATAGCTTGATAACCAACATACTTCTCATGTTGATCTTGTTCAATTTCAAGAACATTGTGCTCTATTTCTTTATCAGAACCATCTAGAGCTACATACATAAGCTTGAATGGAGGAACATTAGTATGATACATCCTTTTATAAATCTTTTTGAGCTGTTCATCAATTTCATCAAACTAGTTTCTTAAAACTGCATTCCAGCCTTGAGACACTTCAGCTCTCTTCTCCAATAAGAATTTTACATAGGCAAGCTCATTTTCCCTTTTGTGATAAGTCAAAGTTTCTTGATCCATCCATCTTATCATTCCAGAAGATAAGAAGTATACAGTGATTTTTTTTTTAATCTCCTTGTCCACTGTTCCTTTTCTTGATACATGCTCCGTTACTTTTACAGTCTTCAAAACAAGTTGAGCAGAAATCAATCTATTAAGATGTTTCTGTGTAACTGTCTCACCAACATAATTTGTCAATGAATGAGGATCAGCTACATGCTTGACTACACTAGAAGTATCTTCTTGAGTATGACCAATTCCAGTTTTAATTATTGCAGAACGAGCCTGATTTTTCTGACTCATTATCCAATAAGTTGGTTCAACATGCTTTTGAGTAGACCCTATTTCAACAGCAGTCCATGCCTTGACAAGAGGAAAGGTATCTTGCAGATACCTAGACTTTTGAACAAAACCCTCACATGGCTTAAATTGAAATTGTTTACCAACAACATGTTGAATAGTAGAACATGGAGTTTCAATCTTCTTAGGCACTTGAGAAGTAGTAGATTGTATATTTTGTGACCTTGTCATCTCCTTCTCAAAACCTATCTTTTGCAAATCTATTGTGTCATAAGCACTCAGATCAGTAACCAGTTCATTTCTCAGCCTCAATCGTTCCATTTCAGTAGAAACATACCTTTGTTTCTTAGAAGTTTCTCCAGACTTTGGTTGTCTAGACTCTGAGATCTTCCTTTTGATTGTTGAGACTGCAACTGAGTTGTACTTACTCTTTTTCCTTTCTGAGTGTGACCACTTCCATCATCATCATCATCACCATCACCATCCTTCTTTTTAAAAAGGCTTGTCTCTTTAGCATCATTTTTACAAGAACTTGCTTCAATTCTAGACTTTCTCCCTCCACTCTTCCCCTTTTTGACATCAGCAACATGTGGAATATATGGTGGTAGATCGAGAACATTAGTCATGTGTCCAAGCATATCCAGAATCAGAGCTTGATTGCCAAGAATTGTAGCATGTTGTCTTTCCAAATAACTCAATCTTGTCTCCACTGACTGCTGATTAGAAACAATATTACCCAAAGCAGCTGTAGTTGAATCTTGAAGAGTAGTTATAGTCTTAGAAAGCTGTACTAGCTGCCCTTGAGTTTGAAAAATAGAAACATCCATGCCAATAACTTCATAATGAAGTGTACTCAAAGAAACATGAATAGTATCCAAGCTAGGAGTTTCATCTATATGAGTAGACTCAGCATGCTCTTCAGCTTGCTCTGGAGATAGAAAGAGAAGCAGGATAAAAAACATCATGATCAGAAATACCAAAAGTATCAAAGAAAACCATGCTAGCTCTTGATTGATGTTCTAAAGCAACTCTGCATGCAACAATTTTAGGCACTGCTGGTGAAGGTTGATCACTGTCTGAATCAGAGTCAGAACTTGAAAAAGATCTGTCAGAGTGACCTGGTGATAATGGATGATTTCTAAGACTTAGCTACAAAGGTGGATTTTTATCCAGAGCAGAAGACCTATCCATTCTTTGAATTTGAGAAATAACTGAGAAGTTTTCAGTAGGTATTCCCAATTTGAAAGCTTCCATCTCTGAATAGGGCCATTGTTGTTGAAAATACAATGCATCCGCATCCACAGTCTTAGTTGCCTTGGGGGAATTTGTACCTTGTATAACTACATTTTGTGAAACATTAACAGAGTCTAAAGGAGAATCGAGATGTAACACACCTAGTGTAGACTCTGAATGTTTAAGAACATCCTCCATCGAAGAAGTGGAATGAGAAGAATTAGTAACAATAGTTGGGACTTCAACAGAGACTGACTCCTCCAAAGAGTGATCAGGGTCTGAAGAATCGGGAAGTACAGCACTTAAAGGAAGTGCATCAATAGGAATACTTGGATCCACAGCTACTTGTTCCTGAGATTGAGAAGATAAGTCTTCTAGCCTCCTCTCCCTTCTTTTATTGATTGAATCAGCCACCCTCTGTGCATAGTCTTTCTTCTGAACTTCTGGCTTTGCATTATGAACTGCCAAATCTTGTCTTTCAAACATCTTCATGAGCTAAAAAGTTCCAATATCAATACCAGTATCAGCTTCAAGATTGGCATCCCATGAGCTAGGGAATAATTGATCCCTGAAGTCAAAGGTTGGTTGTTTACCTAATCTTTCAGTCTCACCATGGGGTTGGGCACCCATGTTCTCATGTTCACTAAGGTTTTCCAAAACCTTGTCACTCTCTACCTCTCCTTTTGCCTGGTCAGGAGCCATCCTCTCAGTTTGTGGCTCAATGGCCATCTTTTCAATATTTTCACTCAATTTGGGGACTGCGCTCTCAGATCCTACAGAAAAATAGGGGGTAGAGAAGAGTTGTGTACCTGAAGCTTTTTGGTTGTGGGGATCCTCTTGAATTGTCTGATGGCTAGAGGTTTCCACCAAAGGCTGAGCATCATTTTACCCTTAACCCGTACACACTTCTGTCTTATCAGTGTCCAGTGGCTCCAGTACGCCACCTTCAGAATCCTGTATAGTTTCAAACACCCTCGGTAATACTTCATGAGGTGTCAAAATGTCTACAGAACCATCATGAGGTGTTGTTGAATGAGACTCTCCCTCAAAGGGAATAGATCACTCTGATAGAATTCTGCTTTGAATTTCTTTATTTACATCTATCATAGTCTGATCCACAATATCATTGGAATTCTCAACAATAGTATCAGTCACTAGAGAAGGCCTATCAGCATGAACAATGATTTCACTATCACCCAACCTTTGACTAGGTGGTTCTTGTGTTTGTGAGTCTATCTGTTCACCTTTACCACTGTCCACCACTGGTGCAACAGTGCCCTCTCCTGACTGCAAACCTCCTCCTAAATTGTACTCCTTGTAGATTCACTCCTTGAACTATCAGGATAAAGAAATTTTGATTTGAACATTCTCCAGTATACTACATGGATAGCCTAATCAAAAGAGTAGTTAAACTTGGATTGTATTTCTTTCATAACACTTTGGTAATAAGCATTCTTCAGCTGATTCATCCTCAGCTCAAAAGTGTTATAGAAAAAAGTATAAGTAGGAGGTCGAATCCTACTTTTCAGAAAATCAAGAACTTCCTGTGAATGAGAGATTGTCATAGCCACAGCTCCAAGTGCTTGCTTATAGGTAATATTATCATCCCACGTAGCATCATAGGCCAAAACTGGTTTTAGTTCCTGCTCCTCAGTTTCAACCTCAATAACAGACCCTGAAAGTTGTTTCCTTTTCTTTTGCTTCTTCAAAGTTCTTGAAGAAGGTTGTTGTGAGTCTGGTTGAGCAACTATGGGGATCTTTTCATTTCTTTCAGCAATGACATCCTCAGCAACAGAGAAAATAGATGGAGTAAAGAGATATAAACAAATTACACACGCGTGTAAAAAGTAATAATAGACTTTAGAATAAAAACAAGAAAAATTAGGAATTAAAACAGTAATAATCCCTTTTTAATTTTATTGCCACTTCTCAATGCAAACTGATGATGGTAATATGAAAAGACTCATCGAGACTTTCCAATACCATGCATTGTTTCAATGTATCTCTATAAAACCAAGAGAAATCATCAGTCTCTCCATTACTATTTAGTTTTTTCCATAGAAAAATACTTCACCAAATACTTTTTCCATGGCTGCAAATAATCCCCTGAATATGCCTATTCAAGAGTTAGAAGCTCTTGATAATGAAGAACAAGTAGCACACTTGTTTCAAGAGCTTGAACAAGCTCTAGAAGAAGAAGAGGTTGTTCCAGAGCATGTTCGAGAAGTTCATCCACATCAACAAGATGATCTTATTGAGGGTGTGATGGATATTCTCCTCCATGAAGATATGAAGAATGATTTGAAGGCTACAACTCTTTTATCCAAAAGCCTCAAGCATGAAATTGATTCTATCAAAGCTACAACTGAAAAAGTGAGGATTGATATTTCTCAGAACTTTACAAAGGTGCCTACTGCTCTTCAACTCAGAATAGTAGAATACCAAGTTAAGTCAGTCATTACTGAACAGTCTTCCATCAACAGCAGAATTGATTCTCTTGATTCTAAGGTAACTGACATTCAAACCTCTCTTGCCTTGATTTTAAATCTCTTAAATCCAGATGTCAAAAAGGGGGATAAGGTAAGTCATACAAAATGTACATCTGATCTAGTATTGAGAAATAATGATGATGATGATCATACTGGAAATGATGGCGATGACAAAGTTTTACAAGGAGAAACCTCTTATGCTGCTGTTAATCCCAAATGACCTAACAGAATTGTAGAAGGGGGGGTTGAATACAATTCTTGATATTTTCTTAAACTTAAAACACTTATAAATAAAACTGAACTGAATAAGTAAAAACACAAGATATAAATAATTCAGTTGGATTGTTTGATGATCCAACTGAAGTGTTTTTATTTCGGAAATAATCTGTGATACAAATGTACACAGCTGCTCAGTTACTAGATTTGTAGAGAAGAAAAAATGCTCTCAAAAATAGCTAATACAATCTATTTGTTTTTCTTCCCCTTTTTCTATTTTAGCTGCTACACTTGGTTATATATTCCCCAAGTTTACAATACTATTTTTGGTTACACTTAAGTACACTAAAGGTAACCGCCAGTAGCTTGCTTTTCATTCCTTTTGTCCAGTGGTCCTTGGAGATCCTTGTCTTTTGTCTTCATGCTTATTCTGATCCCACTCAAGAACCCAATTGGGAATTGGAATGTTTCCTTATTTCCAGTGACCATTTTAATGGCTCCCAATGCAAATGCACACTTCTACATCTCCTTTTGATCTGTCAGAAAGCTGTCACTATCACTTTGTCAACTATACAGAAGAGCAATAATGATCCGTTGATGGCATGAGAATGTATTTCGTTGATAGCTTTATTCTTCATTCCGTTGATGATGTATCCTTGTTTCGTTGATAGAGTAATCTTCATACCGTTGACATGTCTTCACTTAGGCAAAATTACAAGGCATGATATACTTACAATTAACCAACCTATTTTGCCTATCTAGTACTTAGTCAACATGACTTAGGAAACCTATCTAATACATACATCAAATGCATATCAAACTGTGAAGTATTGTACAGTGCAATTGCTACAACACTCATTCCGTTGATGAGCTTCCTATCAACGAAACACTGCAGAGCATGCCATTCCGTTGACAGTTACAAAATGACTTAATACAAAATCTACTAAGTGTTTTTATAATTATCATCAAGAACAATATATTCCTAACAATCTCCCCCAATTTATGACTGATAGAATAACAGCCATAAATCAAGAGCCTTGATGATAACAAAAACACTCAGTCAAATTACACATGATAAAAGTAGAAATTGCATTGAGCTTCATTGAATTTAATTAAATTTCAAAGTAGAAAATCTTACAAAACAAGTGCACAGAGTTGCTCCTCTAGACTGAGCAGATTTTTCATCTTTGCCTCTGTGGTCTTGTTTTCTTCCCTTTTCTTGCATTGTTCTCCTCAATCTGAGCTTGAAGTCTTCTGTAGAAAATCTTCTCTTCTTCATCTTGATTCCCCAACTTGGATTGCATTAATCTTAGAGTTTTATTGGATGCCTTCTCCAGTTGGTCTTCTATTCTGAAGAATCTTCTACAGTTGTCCTTGTCTCTGAATTCCATCATCCAAAAAGGTTGGAGATGAATCTTCTTTCCTGTTTGAGGGACCTTCAATACTCTGGGAAGTGCGCCAGGCTTGTTCCATCTAGCTTTGATTTGGCAAATTTTGGAAACAACTTCAGACTTAGCTGTTTTGGTAAAACCAAAATCTTTCTTCAGGCATTTAAACACAGATAGCAGTGTCTGATAGTCTTATCCCAGAATTCTATGTAGAGGCCAAACCTGTTCTCTCCCACCCTTGTAGACAATCACCAATCTCTCTGGTAGTTTGTAAGAAGCTGTTATTCCTCTCACTTCAACTAGGTCATCAAGATTGATATGTAGGTCAGACTCCTCCCTGATATCAGCAATGTAGATGAAGTCTTCTGGGTTGGTAGGAGGTTTTTCAGCTTGTGGTCTCCTTACTAGAATTGGCTTAGCCTTGGTAGCCCTTTGCTTAGATTTCTTCTTTGGATCCATCTCAAAGAGGAATTTTGGAAAGTTGGCCTCATCAAACTCAATTGGCTCTTCCTTTGGCTCAATTGGCTGATCATGGAAATTAACAGGATGTTTAGGATCAAAGGCTAACTTTACCCCTAGAGCTGGATCAGGAATTGTTGGAGGTGCAGTTGGTACAGAAGAGTCTGATGCAATACTCTGAGAGTCATCATTCTCAAAGGCTATATTTCTCCTAGCTCTTGCCTTTGGTTGCCTTGTGCTCTTCTTTGCACTCCTTTCCTCTCTGGCTTTTTCTTCTTGCTGTCTTTCTTCTTCATCAAGAGATTGAGCAACTGCAAGTGCTTGCATTGCTGCTCTTTCTGACTCTTCAGCCTTAGCTTCAGCAAAGTTTGGGTGACCAGCCCAAACACAGATTTCTTGTCCATTCCTGTAGACAATTGCCCTTTGCTTCCTTACCTCAGTATCATTGCTTTCCTTGCATTTAGTGATAAGTAATCCAAGAAGCTTGAGCTCATCTGGATAAGGTGCAGGATAGAAAGTCCTTGCTATATTTTTGCCCTTTGGTTTAGCAGGGGACTTGGGAGATAAGCTTCTTTGCAATGTAGCTTGTTCCACATCCCTAATGCATGAAGTTTGTCCTTTCTCCTTCCTTGAACCTTGAGTGACTCCATGTAGAAGGGGCTCTATCTTATATAAAGAATTGGTCTGTGGCTCCCATTCCGTTGATGCTAAAACCATGGCATCTGTTGATGGCTCTGTAGAAGAAGCTTGATTCGTTGATGGATCTGAAATCTTTGCAGAATCAGCTAACTTCTTGATTCTTTCATCTATCCTGGACCAGTGGTCTTTAATTTGTTCAGCAAGCTGTAGCTTCATAGATGCTTGCTGAATCAGGTCAATGCTGTCCAGTTTAGCTTTTCCTGACTCCCCCATAGCTAGTGGCTCCTTTGGCAGGGAAATGGCTGGGACCATAACCTTTGTGATTTGAATGTCTAGCTCCTTAGATTTCTCCCCCTTTTTGTTATCATTAAGAGAGATGACTGGGAGTCCTTGAGCTGCCACTAGCTGGGCCAAGAGTAGTGTCTGCTTCTCCTGTTCCTTTTGCATCTGAGATAAAGTAGCTTCCACCTTGTCCACTCTAGAAGAGAGAGTCTTCAAGGAGGTAGCCACCTCAGGTTCCTTAGAGAAAAACCTGTTCATCTTGGACACAGTGAGAAGAGGAAGCTTTTCATCTAGCCTCCTTTCATTAGCATCCTTGAGATTGCTAATTGAGTCCTTGATTTCTCTAGCCTCAATCCTTGTCTGCATCATCTGTAGCCTTTGGATTTCTAGTGAATCCATAATAGCCTTGTAGAATTTCTTGTCATTGGCATTTGCAGACTCATGAGCCAGATAGGCCTCATTGTACTGCCTTGTGATTGCAGCATCCAGGGAGATCCTTCCTTGTAAATCTTGAGAAAGCCAGTTTGGTGTAGGAGGCACCACAGAAGTCCCAGTCTGTGAAGTAGTGGCCACCTGATTGTCACCAAAGCTGTCCTCATCATCAGAGAAATCAAACTCACCACTTGCTGCAGCTCCTGGAGATAGATTGGTCAAGGCATCCTTTGCTCTTTGCATTGATGCAGTTGTATGAATTAGTTGTAGTGACCTCTCTGCCTCCACATTGCCCTGTTGAGCCAAAACTTGATAGGCTGACACAGGATGAGTAAAGGTCTCAGGATCCAGGGAAATACTATCCAGAGTTTGTTGATAGAGCTCTTGGAAAGTAAGTTCCCTTTCTCCCTCATTGACCTCCATTGACTCACTAGCAATGGCTGCTTCCTCCCTTATGACTCCTGTAGTCCCTTCTCTCTCTCCTCTATTTTCTTGCATCATGGGCTCCCCATGGCTCACACCTCTCACACCCTCACCTTCACCTACTAAGGTGGAACTCTCAATCTCTCCTTTTGCCTGGCTGGAAGAAATAGCCAGCCTCTCACTCTCATTCTCTCCTTTTGCCTGGCTGCAAGCCAGCCTCTCAGTTTCACTCCCTCTCAATCCTAGAAGTGTCTCAACTACCACTAGATCATCTGCACTAGTTGTGGAAACAACTTGATTTTCAATTAGAGGTGCAGAGTGAACTATCAACGGTATGGTAGTTTGAACTGTCAACGGTATGGATACCGTTGATGGAGAAACACTTGTCAACGAAAGAGCCTGTTTCGTTGATGAGGTCAAGAAAGCACTTTGAGAAAGTGAAATTACAGTAGAATCTGTGGTGATTGATTTAAGAGATTGTTCCACAGATCCTCTTGTAACTTCAGAAAAGGATGATTGGTGGCCCAACAAATCACTTAACAAGTGATGGTCACCAATGTCAGAGTGGGGCTTCTCCAAGAAAAGAGTTGGAGAATCAGGGATAGATGAATGGATCATATCCACATCTAATGATTGAGTTGGTGAATTTGGTGGAGATAGTTCAAGATTGATATCAAGAAATGGGACTGTAACCCCAGAGTTATGATAGGGGTTACATCAAATTGAATTTGTGAAACTGGAAGTGTTGCTTCCAGTGTGTGTGCACCCTGTGAAACCTGGGATTTTTGCTTTACTCTTCTTTGGTACTGGGAAATTGTAGACTGTGGGCTTACAGTGTCCCTTTCCCTCTTGGACTGTGCTCTTGGTGGAGAGCTTGTTTCAATAATTACATCCTTTTGGGAGGATGCAATTAGACTTGTGCTTAAATCCATTTTACTCATTGTGCCTTGTTGGGAAGACACAATGGGGCTAGGCTGGGAAACACTTACCTCACCTTCCTTATTCTTGGGGTTTCTTTGACTTTCACCCCTTCCCTCACCTCTCACAACTCCAGACTCACTCCCCTTAGGTTGTGTGGTAGTTTTTACAACAGGTGCCTTTTGAGAAGCACCTGAGGTTGGCTTGGAGGATTTCTTTGATTTTGGTTTTGTTGCTGGGGCAGGAGCCTGTTGGGTCACAGCTACAGACTCCATAGCAACTGGGTTGGATGAAACAATGGAAGTAACAGCTATACTAACAGGGATAGCAGTAGTTACCTCAATGATTGGTAGATACACCACTGGAACATCACCATTGTGGTTCAGCCTCAGTATGTCTGTCAATACTCTCTTCTCTTGCACAAAGCATTCAAACCTGGCAGTAGGGTTAGAGATAACTAATGGTGCTGGACTAACATGATTAGCCAGCATCATCATAAACCTTACATAATAGATATTTTTCTTCCTATTTGCCTTATCGCCCAACTTAGCACCAATTTCATACATAAGTTGGGTGCTAAAGTTGTAATATCTATCATTTAGAAGCATGGTTAGGAGAATTAACATAGAGTTAGTTAATGCATCAAAATTACTAATCTTTCCAAAAAAGACCTTAATGAATGCATCAGCTAAATAACTGTATTCCCTAACCAAACCTCTCCTAATTATCTTACCCAAGTTATCAGTAGGCAAAGAGTAGTTTATAGAATTTAGCATGGTAGTTATTTCAGTGTTAGTAGGCAAAGCATCACAGTTATTATCAGGAATATGTAAACATGCTTGCAAAACATCAGAATTAACTATGTACTCATTACCTTGAAGAGTGAATTGCAGTGTGCAGTTTGTTCCACTATACTCACATGAGGTCCAAATCTCCTCGATTATTTCATTGTAGAGTGGTGTAGAGTGAAACATCGCATAGCTCAACTTACAGTTCCTCATGAAGTCCATCATCTTGAAAAAGATGATGTTCGGACTCTCCTTAACAACAAATGGAATAGAATTGTTCTTCTTATAGATGAACCCACCAGCGGACATAAGCTTGACTATGGGTGCCATTGTTGAGTGAGGAAAAGCTTCGAGCTGTATTGCTTGTTAGAGAGAAGAAGATAGAAAAACTTTTGGAATTTTTTGAGAACAGGTAGAAATGAAATAAAGAAATTAAAATTTCTTAAATACTCCCCCAAAAATTCTCAGAAATTAAGTCCAATAATTAATCTAAATTACCTGATTGGCTTAAAAAGTAACCGTTAGAATTAAATATTACCACGATTTATACTTACAGGGGTGTATGTATAGATCGTGATAAAGAACGTGCAATTTCAACGGTTCAGATTAAAAAGCGCTACATCAACGAATCAGAATTGGGCATTTTAGGTCCCTTCTATTCCGTTGATAAAGCTGCGTTTCGTTGATATAAAAGAGCTATCAACGAAACACCCAGAAAAATGCTAAGGCTATCAACGAAATGGTGCGTTTCGTTGACATAGTAATTTTGACTTAGACAAAATTTCACCTTTTCCTGAGAAAATCAATTCACAGAAAAATTATAGCAAATTCCTGGCTGCATTTTAACTTGCAAAAATCTCAAAATATTTAAGAGAAATTTAGCATACCTAGCTCACTTACTAATCTTGAGAATGTGGATTCATCAAGTGGCTTGGTAAAGATGTCTGCAAGTTGTTGTTCACTTGGAACAAAATGTAACTCCACAGTACCATTCATAACATGTTCTCTAATAAAGTGGTACTTGATGTCAATGTGCTTGGTCCTTGAATGCTGCACTGGATTCTCAGTAATGGCAATGGCACTAGTGTTGTCACAGAAAATAGGAATTTTCTCAACTCTTAATCCATAATCAAGTAGTTGGTTTTTCATCTATAAAATCTGTGCACAACAACTTCCAGCTGCAATATACTCAGCCTCAGCTGTGGAGGTGGAAACTGAGTTTTGTTTCTTGCTGAACCATGATACAAGCTTGTTTCCTAGAAATTGACAGGTTCCAGTTGTGCTTTTCCTGTCAATTTTACATCCTGCATAATCTGCATCTGAATAACCAATTAGTTCAAAACCAGATTCTCTAGGATACCAAATGCCAAGGTTTGGTGTTCCTTTGAGATATCTGAAAATTCTTTTAATAGCAACTAAATGGGATTCCCTAGGATCAGCCTGAAATCTAGCACATAGACATGTAGCAAACATAATATCAGGACTACTAGCTGTTAAATATAAAAGTGAGCCAACCATGCCTCTGTAACTTGAAATGTCCACAGATTTTTCCTTAGTATTCAATTCAAGTTTGGTGGCAGTAGGCATGGGTGTTTTGGCAGGAGAGCATTCCATTAAGTTAAACCTCTTTAACAAATCATTAATGTACTTGGTTTGACTAATGAAAATGCCTTCATTAACTTGCTTTACTTGAAGACCAAGAAAATAAGTTAATTCTCCCATCATGCTCATTTCATACTTACTTTACATAAGCTTGGCAAACTTTTGACAAAGTTTTTCATCTGTAGACCCAAAAATTATGTCATCTACATAAATTTGAACAAGTATTGTAGAGCCATTCACAATCCTATGAAAAAGAGTTTTATCTACAGTACCTCTAGTGAAGTGATTCTCAAGAAGGAACTGCGACAATGTGTCATACCAGGCTCTAGGTGCTTGTTTCAAACCATAGAGTGCTTTGAGGAGAAAGTACACATACTCTGGAAAATCATCATCTTCAAAGCCAGGAGGTTGACTCACATACACCTCCTCTTCCAGTTCCCCATTCAGAAAAGCACTCTTCACATCCATTTGAAAGACCTTGAAATTGGCATGGGCTGCATAGGCTAGGAAAATCCTTATTGCTTCTAGTCTTACAACAGGAGCAAAGGTTTCATCAAAATCAATTCCCTCTTCCTGTGAGTAGCCTTTTGCAACCAATCTAGCTTTGTTCCTTGTGACTATGCCATTTTCATCCATCTTGTTTCTGAACACCCATTTTGTGCCTATTACACTCCTGTCTTTAGGCTTGGGCACCAGCTTCCAAACATTGTTCCTCTCGAATTGGTTTAGCTCCTCTTGCATAGCCAAAACCCAATCTGGATCTAGAAGTGCATCCTCAACTTTCTTTGGCTCTTCTTGAGACAGAAAGCTACTATATAGACATTCCTCTTGAGTTGCTCTTCTAGTTTGAACTTTTGAAGAAACATCACCTATAATAAGTTCAAAGGGATGATCTTTAGTCCATTTTCTTGAGGGAGGTAGATTTGCTCTTGAAGAAGTAGCTTCATGATCATGATTGCCTTGATTAGATATTTGTCCTTGAGAAACTCCCCCTGAGTTTGTTGTCCCTAATTGATCACTCCTGGAAGCATTTCTGTGACTGTCAACGGAATGTCCATTTTGACTGTCAACGAAACACTCATTCTGACTGTCAACGAAATGACCATTTGGTCTACTAGCAGCTATTCTTTTCAATCTTAATGCAGTAATTTCATCTTCACTGCTGCTTTCATATGTGCTAGATACAACAACTTTGGACTGTTTCTCAATAGTCTTATCATGATCCATTTGTTCTCCTTCCTCATTCTCAAAAGAGAGACTTTCATGGAAACCTTCACCACAGAGACCCTGAATTTTGAGATCATCAAAAACAACATGTACAGATTCCATGACAATGTTGGTTCTGAGATTGTAGACTCTGTAGGCTTTCCCTGCTGCATAACCCACAAATATTGCTTCATCTGCCTTTGCTTCAAATTTCCCCAAGTGCTCAGCTTGATTTCTCAGAACAAAACACTTGCAACCAAAGACATGAAGAAAATCCAATAGTGGTTTCTTTCTTTTGAGTAGTTGATAAGGTGTCATTCCCTTGGCCTGATTAATCAAAGAAATATTTTGAGTGAAGCAAGCTGTGTTGACTGCCTCAGCCCAAAAATAAGTAGGTAACTTTGATTCATCTAGCATTGTCCTTGCAGCTTCAATAAGTGTTCTGTTTTTCCTTTCAACTACACCATTTTGCTGTGGTGTCCTTGCTGCTGAAAACTCATGCAATATACCATTTTCTTCACATAACACTTTCATGCTTGAATTCTTGAATTATGTCCCATTGTCACTCCTAATTCTTCTCACTTTGAAATCAGGATGATTGCTTACCATCTTGATGTGATTGATAATGATTTCACTTGCCTCATCTTTGGAGTGCAAAAAGAAAGTCCATGTAAATCTAGAAAAATCATCAACAATCACAAGACAGTACTTCTTCTTTGAAATTGACATGACATTTACAGGGCCAAATAAATCCATGTGGAGCAACTCAAGCTGTTGAACAATTGATGACTCTGTCTTGCTTTTGAATGATGCCTTCTTTTGTTTCCCTTTTTGACAGGCATCACACAAACCATCCTTGGAGAATTCTACCTGTGGAATTCCTCTAGCAAGATCTTTCCTTACCAAATCGTTCATGACTTTGAAATTCAGATGAGATAATTTCTTGTGCCACAGCCAACTTTCATCCTTGCTTGCCTTGCTGAAAAGACATGTGATGGTGTCTGGACTTGTGCTGCTAAAGTCAGCAATGTACACGTTCCCTCTTCTGAATCCATTCATGACCACATTGTTGTTTCCTACCATAGAAACAACACAGGCTTCTTTTGAAAAAATAACTAAAAATCCTTTGTCACAAAGTTGGCTGATACTAAGAAGGTTGTGCTTAAGACCATCCACCAATGCAACCTCATCAATGATGACATTCTCTTTTGAAATCAAGCCATATCCCTTTGTGTAGCCTTTGCTGTCATCTCCAAAAGCAATACAAGGGCCAGCTTTTTCCTGAAATTCTGTGAGCAGGGTAGAATCACCAGTCATGTGTCTTGAACAACCACTATCCAAGTACCAAAGATTCCTTTTGTCTCCCTGCACACAACAAACCAAATCAAGTTGATTTTGGTACCCAAGTTTCCTTGGGTCCTGTCTTGTTAGCCTTTGATTTCCCTCTCAGATCATTTTTCACTTGTGTTGATCTTTGAGGGTTGCTCACAGTTTCATTCTCAGCATGCATAGATGGAGGAACAAACATGTTATTCCATGGCATTTGTGGCATGTTAAACATATTCATGTAAGGGTTAGGCACAAATGACATACCAGCATATGGATTTTGATACTGTGCATATGGAGCAAACATGTTAGGCATAACAGGCATTGCAGGTATAGAATCATTCAATGTAGACTTAGGCATTCTCACATTAGCAGGTTTCTTAACAGACTTGCAATTAGCAGATAGATGATTAACACTACCACAATTAACACATGTCTTTCTAGGTGCATATTTATCAGGTGTGTAATTATTGTGCTTGTTAATCCCTACTTTTCCATTTCTGTTATTCTTTTTGTTACCTTTAGTCTCAACTTGAACTTTCTCTAACTTGTCTTTCAATTGCTTGTTAGACAAGTGACCTACATTAGCTCTTTCAACAGGCTTCTCAACTTTCTTTGATTTACTAGACTCGCCTTGAACAAAGTTCTTGGTGACAAGACCATACTTTTCATTAAGTCTAGTGAGTTCTACTTTCTTTTTCTCTGTCAACGAAACAACATGATCGGTTGATGGTTCATCTGTCAACGAAACATTGCATTCCGTTGACGTATCAACCTTCAACAAATGATCATTGTTGTTTGTTGACTCTGATTCTGATTCTAAGGTTTCAACAACATACCCTAGTTTCTCCTTGTTCTTTTTCCATGATTGCTCACAGAAAGATTCCACACCTTGAACATTAATGATGTTGCTAGCAACATTCCTGGAATCTTTCCATTTTGCAATCACACTCTGTTCTATCTCTAGTTGTGTTTTAAGAATTTCTTCCCTCTTTAATACTTTTTCAAGTTCCAGCTTAGCATCCCTACTAACACATCACATTTTCTCAAACTCAATGAGCTGTGCTTCTAACATGGCATTTCTATCACTTAAGAGCAGATTTGATTCTTTAATCCTTGAATTCTCCTTGGTAAGTGATTTAAGAGTAACACGCAGATTGTATAGTACAGTAGACATTTCATTTACTGCACTATCGCATTCCTCTTTAAAAAGCTCAGAAAGATTAGTAATTGTTACCTGGTTGCTTGAAGAGCTTGCTTCCTACTCATGATTGTTAGCCATAAGAGCCAAGTTGACATACTCAACATCATCATCAGAATCTTCACCATTACCAGCCCAATCATACTCCTGAGACATGAAAGCCTTTTCTTTTTGCTTGAGAAGTTCAAAGTATTTCTTTTTATAATCAACAGGCTCAAATTTCATGTTGCCCTTCTCAATCTTGGGCTTTCTGCAGTCTCCAGCAAAGTGACCAAGCATTCCACAATTGAAACATTTAGATTTAGACTTTTCAATCCAGTTACTTTTGTTAGGTTGAAAGTCTCTCCTTGGTGGCCTTGCTTCTGAGTTTCTCTTGAACTTGAACTTAGAGAATTTTCTTGACAGAAAAGCAATGTGTTCATCAATCTCATCTAAGTCATCCAAGTTGGCTGGTTCTGATTCTTCTTCCTCTGTCATCTTGCCTTTTCCCTTGCTAACATCACTTCTACAACTAGCTCGACTAGTTGTGGCTTTTGCAGCTTCCTCATTGTCATCTTCCAGTTGGTTCACAGATGCAATCAATGCAATAGATCCACCCTTCTTCTGTACCTTCTCAATTTCTTCATCTTGCTCCATTTCCAACTCATATGTCTTTAATGTTCCATACAGCCTTTCAAGAGTGTAATCTTTGTACTCTTGAGTGTTTCTTAGAGAAACAGTCATAGGCTTCCATTCTTTTGGAAGAGCTCTTAGAAATTTAAGGTTTGAATCCTTAGTTTGGTAGATTCTCCCATACAACTTTAATCCATTCAGAAGCTTTTGAAACCTACTAAACGTGTCATTTAGGGTTTCACCAGCTTTAAAGTGAAAGTGCTCATATTGTTGTATAAGGAGTTGCATTTTGTTCTCCCTTACTTGCTCAGTTCCTTCACATAGTGTTCTGACAGTGTCCCATACTTCTTTGGAGGTTGTACAGTTTATGACATTGTCAAACATCTCTTGCTCCAAACCATTAAACAGAATGTTCATGGTTCTTTTATCTTTATGGACTTCTGCAACATCTTCAATAGTCCATTCTGAGACAAGTTTTGGAATTTCCACATCAGGAGCATCATCTGGCAGTCCAACTCTAGATGCAAACTTCATGGGAACGTGTGGACCTTTCTCAATGCAGTCTACATACCTCTCGTTCATAGACATGAGATGTAAATGCATCTTTACTTTCCAGTGAAAGTAATTGTCCTTATCAAGAACTGGTATCTTCACACCTGCATCCTTCTTCACCATGGTTTCTGTTTTGGTCTTGATCTTTAAACTTCTTGTATGTTAGAAGCTCGCTCTGATACCAATTGTTAATCCCAAATGACCTAACAGAATTGTAGAAGGGGGGGTTGAATACAATTCTTGATATTTTCTTAAACTTAAAACACTTATAAATAAAACTGAACTGAATAAGTAAAAACACAAGATATAAATAATTCAGTTGGATTGTTTGATGATCCAACTGAAGTGTTTTTCTTTCGGAAATAATCTGTGATACAAATGTACACAGCTGCTCAGTTACTAGATTTGTAGAGAAGAAAAAATGCTCTCAAAAATAGCTAATACAATCTATTTGTTTTTCTTCCCCTTTTTCTATTTTAACTGCTACACTTGGTTATATATTCCCCAAGTTTACAATACTATTTTTGGTTACACTTAAGTACACTAAAGGTAACCGCCAGTAGCTTGCTTTTCATTCCTTTTGTCCAGTGGTCCTTGGAGATCCTTGTCTTTTGTCTTCATGCTTATTCTGATCCCACTCAAGAACCCAATTGGGAATTGGAATGTTTCCTTATTTCCAGTGACCATTTTAATGGCTCCCAATGCAAATGCACACTTCTACATCTCCTTTTGATCTGTCAGAAAGCTGTCACTATCACTTTGTCAACTATACAGAAGAGCAATAATGATCCGTTGATGGCATGAGAATGTATTTCGTTGATAGCTTTATTCTTCATTCCGTTGATGATGTATCCTTGTTTCGTTGATAGAGTAATCTTCATACCGTTGACATGTCTTCACTTAGGCAAAATTACAAGGCATGATATACTTACAATTAACCAACCTATTTTGCCTATCTAGTACTTAGTCAACATAACTTAGGAAACCTATCTAATACATACATCAAATGCATATCAAACTGTGAAGTATTGTACAGTGCAATTGCTACAACACTCATTCCGTTGATGAGCTTCCTATCAACGAAACACTGCAGAGCATGCCATTCCGTTGACAGTTACAAAATGACTTAATACAAAATCTACTAAGTGTTTTTATAATTATCATCAAGAACAACATATTCCTAACAGCTGCTACTGTGAAGTCTACAATTCAAACTTCTCAAAGTCAAACAACGCAGTCAACTCATGTTTCTGATTCTGAATTAGAACAGTAAGGACACTGGTACAATCTCATACACTGACGGAAGAACAAATCCTGACAGGTGATCAAATCCTGATGGATCATCAAATCCTGACACCTGGTCATGGACAAACACTTGCTACAATTCCTGAAGGTGATGAAGATGTGCTCATTGATAATCCTAAAGATGCAACTAATCTATTTCAGAAGCTCACAACAAGGGATGGTAATGTTGTTACTCTTTATCACACTGATAAGAGAGTTCAACAGTTATTTGCAAGGAAGGCACTTTCTACAGCTAGTGAAGAATATCCTGATCTCTCACATGAAGAATTTCTAAATCAACAGAGAGAAATGATGGAGAGTTTTAAGAATCCTGCTCCTGCTAGAGGTAGAGGAGGCAGAGGTAGAAGAGGTGCAAATAGAGGAAGAAGGTCATCAACTCAACATATGCCTAGACAGACAAGGTCTAGAAGTCTAATAATAGAAGAAATTCCCGAGCCTACTCAAATTCTAGTAGTTCCTGACAGGTCTACTTTTGGTGATGATGGAATTATTGAAGAAGTACCTGAATTGAGAAGAAGACCAAGACAATCAACACTCATCAGTAATATAACTCAAATTCCAGATTCTAATCCTGACATTGTTCCTGACACTGTTCAAGATCCTGATAAATCTGAAATACTATAAGAGGTTGATTTGTTAATCTTATCTACTGTTGTTGATTCTCACAATAGTGAAGTTGATGAAGAAGAAGAAGCAAGAAGAAGAAAGATAACAAGAACAACAAATAGAGATTTCAATCTCTATGTACAAAGGCTTAAACTCTCAAATAGAAGATTGTGGAGAAATTCAAGTAGACAACAACCTCAGTTAGAACGAAGTTATACTTTTGAGAAAGAAAAAGACAAGAAGTGGAAGAACATTGACACACTTAGGTGTGATAGACCTATCAACTTTCAGTCTGGTAGAATTATAACAAGTGCTTCCAGTGTTGCTAATTTTTCTGATTCATTTAGATCAAAAGCACTCTGGTTACAGATGTTTTCAAGTCTAAGGCAAATGACAAACAACTCAAGAGGAGGTATTGGACACAGGGATGCTGAATTTCTGAATATACCACATGTTGATCCTCATGCCTTGACTGAAATTGGAGGTATTTTAACTTCTGAACACCTGAACAATTTATTAGCTGTTGATATAGTTATAGATTGTCATGATGGTACTGAAAAGAAAGAAAAGCTTCTGTACTTTATGAAAAATGGTAGTGTGAAGATTCTATCCATTCAAGATCTACTGGTGAAGACTACAAAGGAACTGAAATATGTTCAGTATCTGCTAAAATGGAAGAATGAAGTGTGCAAGGTATGGAGTGATATGATTCTGTCAACAATAAGGAGAATATTTCATGAAGGAAAGAATTACAATGGTAATTATACTCCCATGTATCTAAATCTAAGAGGTCAAGGTGTGGAAATGCAAAGAGGCACTGCTGTTAAAGAAATGTCCTCTGACATGAAGCAACTTACTCTTAATCCTGATGGGAAGGAAATTGCTTACCTCCTGATTGAAGATCATAGTTTACAAAGAAGCTCTATACAGAATCTGAGGGCAGCTATCTATCAGATAAATGAAGAGGATGGAGAACTCAAAGATCTAAAAGAAAGACTAATTTATATTCTTGAAGACAAAGAAGAAAATCTAATGTCAAGCTTCTTGAAGATGAATTTGTTCTACCAGAGAATCTGAGAAGATAAGTTTGCTATTGTAAATACTTGTACATTTTGTAAATAAGCTTTTGACATCATTGAATCTAGAAATTTATACTTTATTTTACAAAGTATAAGATTGGGGGAGATTGTTAGATCAGGATTCAATGATCGTCAGGATCTAGACTCAACTAATCAGGATTGCTGACGTCATCAGTATTGCATGGTCATCACTATTGCTCAAGCGTCAGTATCAGGATTGTCATCAGGATTTATATCAGGACTTTGATCAGGATTGATCATCGGGACTGGAAGCTGATCAGGATTTCTATTTCGAGTTGGTTTATGAGTCTAGTTAAAGAAGGAAGTTTATTTTGTCGGTTCCTAGTTTATAGGAATGCAGCTGTCAATTAGGATATGTTTCAATCTAGTTTGTAATTGCTTAGGACTTATCTTGTAATTGATAGAGAAGCTGTGTAGTATATAAACACAATTTAGGCTTCGATTTAGATCGATCAGATACACGAGTATATTGTAACCTAGAAGATCTCAAGAACATCAGAATTTCTTGAGAGAGTTTGTAACAGTTTTATATCAGATTTAATAAAGTTGTTATTATTCTTTCATATTTGTGATACATAATTTATTAAGTCGAGAATCTTATACAATTGTATTCAACCCCCCTTCTACAATCTATTATATATCTTATACTGCAACAAGGACTTTGTGAAACATTTTATTCAACAACTTGAAATTACATAACTGTCCCTCCAATGTCAAATGTTATTAAAAATGTAAGAAAATTTTCATCTTGATTGGAATCGAACCTAAGACACTTCAATACTAATTACTAAGAATTTCAAGTCACCAATTTAACCATTGAGCTACTTGGGCTTTTTTGTTGTGGTATAAAACCCATTAGTATGGTAATGTCTTTCACAAATATTATTTTACACTTTAGTTTTTATTCAAGATTCTTTCATGATAATTTTATTTGTCTGATTATTAATAAAAGTGGTTATTCGTATAAAGTATATCCAATAGACACGTATCTCTTTAATTAAATTTAATTATGTTTCTTCCTTTGTATTCACAATTTTAAGACAAAGTACAAATGCATTTTTAGTCACATAATATCACTTTTTAGTCCGAGCATCCAATAATACAAAATAATACAAAATAGTAATCATTTCGTCTCAACTATGTTCATACATATCAGATAATATAAGTAATAATATAAGCACCTCTATAGTTGTTACCCTGAATAGAGATGAACGTAATCCGGATTCAGGTCGGATTTTTCGATATCCGATAGGGCCGGGCTTTTTTAAATCGAGACAAATTTCCTCTAAAATATTTATACCTGTAGATAGGGTCGGGTCAGGAGGGGCCAAATCGGATTTTTACAAATTATTTTAGATATTGATAACTTTAACTTTAACTTTAACTTTTTTTTATTTTTTCGGATTTAATTAAAAAATTTAAGCTTTTATCCGAGATTTAATTGAAAATTCTAACTTTTTGGACTGGACTTTTATCCTGATCAAGACTACGTCCAAATCGAGATTAAATTTGGGTTTATTCGGCTCGAACCGGATCGGGGTTTTGTGAAAAATATGCGATCCGTTTAAGCTTGCGGGCTGGATCCAATTGAGGTGGACTTTTTTTTAATCAGATTTTTTCCGGTTTTTTTAACCAGTTCGAACAGTTTTTTTCGAATACGAATTTGTGTGCATCTCAATCCCGCCACCTCATGCATTAATGATAAGTGGGTATTTTATTCACTTAGAACGTGTCCGTATGGCTTAAAACGAATGTTTGTACTCGAGTTGTGGTCTTTTTGATCTCTTTTAAGGGTATTGTGCAGGTATATTTATCACAGGTGTACTAGGAATGAAGCGGAGCAATCGGAATGCAATTTGGAGCTAAAACGAAGAAAATGGAAAAATTCGTCTTCCTGGACAGAAGGCACGGCGCGGCAGCGCCGTGTTTGTGCTTGCCTATGGCGCGGCAGCGCCGCTGGAAAAAGGAAGTAATTATCTGGCGCGGCAGCGCCGCTATCCTATACAATCGTGGCGCGGCAGCGCCAGTCTGTCTGACGAAATTTCCTGTTTTGAACCCGATTTGCTGATTTTTCGAGTTGAAGTCAAATTACAATTCAGTACGACTTGTTTGCACCTGGAGGCATATATAAAGAAAAGAAAACCCTAGAGAAGAGGAGACACATACCACATATTATATACGGAGTTTTAAGGCACGAAGAAGCAAGGAAGAAGATAGTTTTCAATTTATTCTTGTATTCTTTCTAGCTTGTGGATGCTTGGTTTGGGTGTATTCTTTAGAACCTTTGATAATTATTCCAATATTAATTCGTTTTCTTCAATCATGTTTACATTAGAACCCATGGTGACGATTAGTTTGATTATGAACTAAATCGTTGTCATGGGGTTTTAGCGGATTTATTCATGAAGTTTATTTGTTGAATTTCTCGATGCCTATAGTGTGATTGATGCGATATCCTATCATGGTTGTTTTAATTCGTTATAGGAGAGTAGCTAACTCCTGTAATTGTGTGTTAATTCTTATTGAAGCGAAAGTGGATTTAAGAATTTAGAACTTGCCATGCTAGCATAGGTTTATGCGTGAGAATATCATTCATAATTAATGTCGTAACTCTAACCGTTTTATGACGACTATGTGATCAATTGAATGCTTGTACTTCAACCATTATGTTTTCAATCTTTATAGACATATATGGACTAAGCATAATTGGGAGACTAAGTGATTTCTATCTTTATTGTGGATATTATTTAGGATGGTATTTGTGCAACGGAAGTTGGTTTATATCAGTTTTGTGTGTTCGATCAGGTATTAATAAATCACATGAAAGGGCTAGAGAATTGAAGACTATAGATGGATTGTTTAATGAAGTTAAAATTCCATGTTTTATTTGCATAAGTAATTCGACATAAATCTCAGTTCAAGTAGTTGATAATTAGTTATAATTCTTAGATTAATTATAGTGATAACAAAAATCCACTTTGTTATTTGTTTTAGCATCGAATAATAATCATACATTGGTGAGTGAATTACTAGACAAACAACGAGTCCCTGTAGGAACGAACCTTATTTTCTATCTGTATTACTTGAGATCACGTGCACTTGCGTGTTGAGTTTGGTCGTAACAAGTTTTTGGCGCCGCTGCCGGGGACTTCGGTTTTATTTGTTTAGTTTCAGTATTTACCATCAGTGGTCATTAAAGTTCGGTGACTAGGACGTTCTCATCAATTTTCTTGTTGGTGAATTTCAGGTACTTATTGAGAGTGTATGCGTACACGAGCTCGAGCACGTAGAGAAGAATTAGCAAGAAGAGAAGAACTAGCACGAAGGAAACTTGACTTTGAGAACATCAGTGTAGAAAACAATCGTGAATCAAAAGAAGATATGGCAGATGAAGCACAACCAGCGAAGGCTTTGAGTGAATTTTCTCAGCCAAAAGTGGAGGACATTCATACCAGCATTGTTCGTCCAGCTATTGGGGCTAATAATTTTGAGCTTAAGCCAAACATCATTCAGATGATTCAGAATACGGTTCAGTTTGGGGGTAGTCCTGCTGAAGATCCCAATGCTCATATTAGGGACTTTCTTGAGATCTGTGATACCTTCAAATTCAACGGAGTTACAGATGACGCAATCAGATTGAGGCTATTTCCCTTCTCTCTTAGGGATAAAGCCAAGAGTTGGTTACATTCCATGCCATCAGGTTCTATTAAAACATGGGCAGATTGTGCTCAAAAATTCTTGACGAAGTATTTCTCCATGGCGAAGACAGCAGCTTATAGGAATTCTATTTCTCAGTTTGCTCAGCAATCCCAGGAATCTTTGGGGGAAGCTTGGGAAAGGTACAAGGAGATTTTGGCACGTTGTCCTCATCATGGGATGCCGGATTGGATGGTAATCAGCAATTTCTATAATGGATTGGGAGCTCAGTCAAGGCCTATGCTTGATGCAGCTTCTGGAGGAGCACTGTGGGCAAAAAGCTATGAGGATGCCTATAATCTTATCGAGATGATGGCGGCCAATGAGTTTCAGAATCCTACTCAACGCTTGCCACCTGCTAAAGTGGCTGGAGTTCTTGACTTGGATGCAGCTACTGCTATTGCTGCTCAACTCAAAGCGTTGACAATGAAGGTAGATTCCCTTCTAATCATGGGACTAACCAGGTTGCTATGGTGTGTGAATTGTGTGCAGGGGCTCATGACACGAATCTGTGTGCTATCTCAGCTGAATCAGCACAGTTTGTTAGTAACTTTCAGAGAACTCAGCAACCAGCACCTAATGTGTATCATCCCAACAATCAGAATCATCCTAATTTCAGTTGGAGCAACAATCAGGGTGGTGTTCAGCAACCACAAAATCAGCAGTTCAATGCAAGACCATATAATCAGAACTATCAACCACCACCTTATGCTCCAAGGCAACCATTCATTCCACCGGGATTTCAACCATCTCAAGGGAATTCATTGAATCAGTCTGAGAAGTCTGAATTGGAAGAGCTTCGAATGATGTACAAGAGTCAGGCGGTGTCATTGAAAACTTTAGAGAATCAGATTGGGCAACTAGCCAATGCATTGTTGAACCGTCAACCAGGAACGCTTCCGAGTGACACAGAGATGAATCCAGGCAAGAAAGATCACAAGGAACAGGTCCAGGCAGTAACCTTACGATCGGGGAAGATTCTACAAGGTCAGAACGAAGAAAATTCGGCCGAGGAAAAAAATGAGTTTTCTGATCAGAATGTGCGGCGCGGCAGCGCCGCTCCCCAGTATAAAAACGGCGCGGCAGCGCCGGCCCTTCTGGAAGAAAAAGCTAATTTTGACGCTGGGGTCGATTCTGTTCCTGATTTGGTACCTAATGCTACTCTCTCGACTCATGTAACTGGGAAGAGTGATAATTCTCAGAAAGTAGTAGAAGAAAAGGTGTTTCCACCTCCTCCATTCCCAAAACGAGTTCAAAGGCAAAAGTTTGACAAGCAGTTTGCTAAGTTCTTGGATGTCTTCAAGAAGCTTCAGATTAACATACCATTTGCAGAGGCCCTTGAGCAAATGCCGAGCTATGCGAAGTTTATGAAGGGCATTCTTTCGAAGAAATTGAAACTCGAGGAGCTAGAGACAGTTGCATTGACGGAAGAATGTAGTGCCATCTTGCAACAAAAGTTGCCACCTAAGTTGAAAGACCCTGGAAGCTTTACCATACCATGTACTATTGGAGATCTCTCATTCAGCAAATGCTTGTGTGATTTGGGTGCAAGTATTAATCTCATGCCCTTATCAGTTTTCATGCAACTTGGTCTTCCAGAACCAAAGCCAACTATTATGACTCTGCAACTTGCGGACCGTTCAGTTACTTATCCTCGAGGAATAGTTGAGGATGTTTTGGTGAAGGTCGACAAGCTTATCTTTCCAGCCGACTTTGTTATTCTTGACTTTGAAGAAGACAAGAAGATCCCTATCATCTTGGGACGACCATTCTTGGCTACAGGTCGGACTCTTATTGATGTCCAGAAGGGAGAACTCACGATGAGGGTGCACGATCAAAATGTCACCTTTAATGTTTTCAATGCAATGAAGCTTCCAACTGATGAGGAAGAGTGTTTTAGCTTGAATATGGTTGATACGGGTCAGAGAAAGGAGTTTGATCAGTTGTTGAGCAAAAATTCGGACATGCACAAGTTCGAGCATCACATCAGTGATTCCATTGACAATTCTTCCATTCGAGATCTTTCGAATGTCAAGCTTGGAAAACATCCACCACATTTGAAGTATGTCCTTCTGAATGATGAGTTGGTGATTTTTAAAGAGTGTGAAGATAATGTGTTGAGAAGGTGGAACAAGGATGATGAGGTAAAAGAGTGTTCTTATCAATCGACGGAGAAGCATAAACACCTTAGAGGTGTAAGGAAGAAAAAGAAAAAATCGATTGGTGGAAAAGTCAAGGTGAAGTTTGATTTGGAAAAGATGTGGGAAGAAAGCAAGAAGGTTATCAAACAATGGGTGAATGGTCCTTCTGCTAAGGACAAGTCAAATGCGATCTTCGAGCCACCATGATTTGATTCACATTTGTCCGGCTAAATGACATTAACGACAGCGCTTCGTGGGAGGCAACCCATGTGTTAGGTATGTTTCTACTATCTTTCCTATTACCTTCAATGAGGACATTGAATATGTTAAGTTTGGGGGTAATGTATGGGTTTGTATAGTTAGTGTGTGTCTCATGTAGGATTCATATTGCATGTGTAGTTGTAGTTTATTCGTAGTTTTGCATGTTCATGTCATATAGGGCATTCTGTTTGCATAGTTTTTATTTATTATGTGAGTCCATTTTAGTTGCATGCATATTTCATGATCCCGTAGGACTTGACTATTTCCGTTGGTGAGTCGATGTTGATTGGAGTGTGGTTGTGATGAATAGAGGGTTGATTAAGTTTCTAAGTATTGACTTGCATGCCAGAAACAAATCTATTTCATAAGTCTCATTGGTTGCTTTTGAATTTGATCAGACCATGCTTGTTTGGTGTTAGAATTTAACCACTTGTTTACATTTAGAATGTTGGCTAGATTCTTGAAAACGAAGGAGCACTTATGTATAAGTTTGGGGGAAACCAGGGATTTCATGCTAGTTGTAATAAAGGCTAGGCGTCAATTGGCTAGTAGCCGGCTCATTGAAAAGATGAGTAGTCTAGGGTGGGATGAGAAAAAGGCAAAGTGCACTCATTCCGAAATTTAAAAAAAAATTAAAAAAAAAATTAAAAAAAAAAAAAAGAAAAAGAAAAAAAAAAGTTGTTTTAGTTGTTTTATGCAGAATTGATCAGGTTGAGCTCTTTAATACTCAAGCAATTAAGTTCTAGGGGACTTTGTGCCTAGTGACCTAAGACTTTTCCGGTCTGGGATCCACTAACCTAACGCTCGCTACATGGGTATTATTGTATAAGCCTTTTGGGGTCTCAACCATTGCACGGTCAAATAAGCATGTGTGTCGTAATAAAGCATGAATTCCTGTCTAGCTCAAGTGGATTTTGAGGTGTCTTTAAGTGGTTTCTTGTGTCTAGCGTTCATTCTGTTTGTAAGCTTGTGGTTGTTTTGGCTAAGAGTAGGTATGGTCTTGATTTAGTTTGGGAGTATATTGGTGAGCATCGCACACACGCACGTTTCTGTGTTTGTCTCGTTGGTCGATGGGAATTTGGTCGAACTCTGTTTGGAAGACTGTGTTCTTTGAGATGTTGGCTTGTTGATTGGTTTTGGTTGGTTTGAAGGGATCGTTGCATTTTCATATTAGTTGCATACATGTATTGCATTGTTAGTTGCATGAGTAGATGGATTTTGTGGGTACATTCGCTATAGGCCCTCACGAGACCTTACTCGTCCACTAGGGCTGCCTAGGGGTTTAAAGGGCTTGTTGCATATGCCAAATGCAACCGTGATCACCTACGGAAGTGGTACTAGTTAGTTGTAATAAATTGTTTGTTTATGCTCGAGGACGAGCATCGGTTTAAGTTTGGGGGTGTGATAAGTGGGTATTTTATTCACTTAGAACGTGTCCGTATGGCTTAAAACGAATGTTTGTACTCGAGTTGTGGTCTTTTTGATCTCTTTTAAGGGTATTGTGCAGGTATATTTATCACAGGTGTACTAGGAATGAAGCGGAGCAATCGGAATGCAATTTGGAGCTAAAACGAAGAAAATGGAAAAATTCGTCTTCCTGGACAGAAGGCACGGCGCGGCAGCGCCGTGTTTGTGCTTGCCTATGGCGCGGCAGCGCCGCTGGAAAAAGGAAGTAATTATCTGGCGCGGCAGCGCCGCTATCCTATACAATCGTGGCGCGGCAGCGCCAGTCTGTCTGACGAAATTTCCTGTTTTGAACCCGATTTGCTGATTTTTCGAGTTGAAGTCAAATTACAATTCAGTACGACTTGTTTGCACCTGGAGGCATATATAAAGAGAAGAAAACCCTAGAGAAGAGGAGACACATACCACATATTATATACGGAGTTTTAAGGCACGAAGAAGCAAGGAAGAAGATAGTTTTCAATTTATTCTTGTATTCTTTCTAGCTTGTGGATGCTTGGTTTGGGTGTATTCTTTAGAACCTTTGATAATTATTCCAATATTAATTCGTTTTCTTCAATCATGTTTACATTAGAACCCATGGTGACGATTAGTTTGATTATGAACTAAATCGTTGTCATGGGGTTTTAGCGGATTTATTCATGAAGTTTATTTGTTGAATTTCTCGATGCCTATAGTGTGATTGATGCGATATCCTATCATGGTTGTTTTAATTCGTTATAGGAGAGTAGCTAACTCCTGTAATTGTGTGTTAATTCTTATTGAAGCGAAAGTGGATTTAAGAATTTAGAACTTGCCATGCTAGCATAGGTTTATGCGTGAGAATATCATTCATAATTAATGTCGTAACTCTAACCGTTTTATGACGACTATGTGATCAATTGAATGCTTGTACTTCAACCATTATGTTTTCAATCTTTATAGACATATATGGACTAAGCATAATTGGGAGACTAAGTGATTTCTATCTTTATTGTGGATATTATTTAGGATGGTATTTGTGCAACGGAAGTTGGTTTATATCAGTTTTGTGTGTTCGATCAGGTATTAATAAATCACATGAAAGGGCTAGAGAATTGAAGACTATAGATGGATTGTTTAATGAAGTTAAAATTCCATGTTTTATTTGCATAAGTAATTCGACATAAATCTCAGTTCAAGTAGTTGATAATTAGTTATAATTCTTAGATTAATTATAGTGATAACAAAAATCCACTTTGTTATTTGTTTTAGCATCGAATAATAATCATACATTGGTGAGTGAATTACTAGACAAACAACGAGTCCCTGTAGGAACGAACCTTATTTGCTATCTGTATTACTTGAGATCACGTGCACTTGCGTGTTGAGTTTGGTCGTAACAATTAAGGACAAGTATACTACTCCGACCGCTTATAAAGAATTATGGAGACCGGAGAGTATTGGTACTTTCGAAATGGAGCCTTTATTTGACACCTTTAACTAATTCCTATCTGATTATTAATTAGCTTATAAAACTAATCATCAAATACATTCAACTAAGAACAAAATCTTCTTCGGACTAATACCAAACCGATCTTCCTTGCAAATCTTCTCAATCATGTCACATAGTGTCACCAACAAGTTCAAACTGGTGGCAGGATCACCACAACAAACAGAAGAATACTTATCATCGCAAAATTAAACTGACGTGAACTAGAAAATATCGTCACAAAATGACATCAAGTTATGTCGGTTAGAGCGATCTCGTGCCTTGCACGGGTACAAGTGCAGTCGCATCAGTAGGAGGAAACCATGGACGGTACACAAAGATAACCTAGATTTTTTACTACTCTAGGCTCAAGGTTCTGGTACCTTTTAAAGCTTATTAATAAATTTGTTCTTTTTGTTCTCTTTCTTTAGTTTCAACTCCTTTTGTCACACCATCGAATCTTACATAGAATTGTATGATATTTTTCAAGTTCTAAAATAATTATGATGCATTTGTTTAATACAATGTATCTATTCAATATTTTAGTTATGGCAATTAGTTGATTGATGTCAGTAATAGAAAATGAACTTTTGATAAGAGCCCAGAAACTACTTCTTCTATACGGGGAAAATAAGCCAAACAAATGAACTTAGGAGCTCATCCATTGCAACGGATAACAGCATGCAAACATAACAGAGAAATCAGAAAAGTGCGCTCACAATACAGCAGGTATTTGCATTTTTAGTGTGCATCCAAATCTCAAGCAACTAAACATAACTAGGGCATGCCCGTGCCTCGCACGGGCTATAAAGCTAGTTGTTATTTACTGGGCAACAGGATTCTCGAAGATGGGCTAAAAGAGTTGGGTCTTCGATCGAATATTTTACGAT
Source organism: Heracleum sosnowskyi (assembly GCA_030848705.1). Taxonomy (NCBI): domain Eukaryota; kingdom Viridiplantae; phylum Streptophyta; class Magnoliopsida; order Apiales; family Apiaceae; genus Heracleum; species Heracleum sosnowskyi. The sequence continues at coordinate 138,536,486 of CM061235.1, read as the reverse complement.
CGAAGCCCGGGGACATGTTGGAGGTCTGTTAGAGCATGTGAATCCCATCAGTTGACGGACTGACCGAGGAGTATCGAATCCCAAATGCCCGATGACACAAGCCCAATCTTGAGGCCCACAAGGATGGCATCTTCACGATCTACGAGAGACGAACGATCCACGATCATCAAGGAGTGGACCACGTCCCCGAACGGAGAGATCGGGAAGACTGGTAAAGGAACAAATATACTATCAGGGTTGAGGATCACCCCCCCCCCACCCACACACAATTAATTACAATATTCGTATGTTCCATCGCTTACTCGAAAATATACCAGTTTAACTGATTCTCACACCGGAGGTGAATCTGGGGGATCACCCCTCACATTCTCTTCTTTGCAGGTCCGACCGGACGATCTACCGCAGAAAACTGGTTCCAACACCATTAATCAACATGAAAAGATAAAATTAAGTGAATACAAATTATAAAAATAAGGAAGACGTAGCAAGAAAATTCCACAAACCAAGAACGATTCTGAACAACCTAAAGGATAAAATCTTTGCATTAACCTAAGAATTCTTGGAGTCGTTTATCCAAAAACCTGCATATTAAAGAAAATTTTCTGCCATCCATAGTGTGAGAATAAAACTAAATAACTATTGAAAATATAAATTAGTTAGGATATGGATCGAAAATCCTATTTATAAATAAGAGAGACACCTCAATATTTAAATAGGATTTAAGTTAGTTGAAAACGAAGGTAATATTCATTTAATTAAATTCTAAATAGGATATATTTTTACATATTTATTGTATTCACTGTTAATTCGAATCTATATAAGGAATTTGTTTGTTTTCTTCCCTATAAGTAGCTCTAGAAAAAAAGATAAATAAAAGGAGAAAGGAGATAAATATTGATAAGATTAAAAGATAAAGATGTTGAATATTAAAATAGTATATTTACTTTCTTCCATTATTAAAGATTTTAAAGGAAAGAATATTAAAATTGTATATTTAGTTTCCTCAATTAGTAAAGATTAAAAAGACATTTGAGATTTTTTCTATCCTATAAATTCAAATTTAAATAAGGAACTTTAATTTTATTGAATTAAACTTGAGAAATGAAAGAATATTAAAATTGTATATTTAGTTTCCTCTACTAGTAAGAATTTAAAAGACAATTGCTATTTTATCTATCCTATAAATTCGAATTTAAATAAAGAAATTTAATTTTATTGAATTAAAATTCAGAAACTCTAGAAAAATAGATAAATAGCTTTCGAACGATCTGAGATCTCCTGGGGGTTTTCATTTATATATATAATAAAGACTAGTCGACTAAGCCGCGCTTCGCAGCGGCCTGGTAACATTGTTTTCAATATTTCGAAAACAAACTGTTCAGACAAAGACGATAAAAAATATCTATAATGTCAAATAAATTAGTGAACACAATATTGCACAAATTAAATATTCATAGATTACTATTTATACATTTTTTTAATACCAATTTAGCGTCACTTTTTTTTAGTCCGACCCATTGTCATAAATATATACAAATAAAAAATTATTAATAAAAATTTAACAACAACCCAGCGCTTCAAACTTCAATTATTTAAATTATCATTAAATTACTAATTTTTTGAATTTACTCAGACTTGACAATAAAGTTTTTTAATACATACGTATACATCATTCGTAAAATAAGAGGTTTATCTTGAAAATTTTGTGAAAGGCTGGTTATAATTTTGTGAAAAACTTATTTTAATTTCAAAAGAATGTTTAACTAGATCTTATTTTTTATAAATTCAAAATACCATTTGAATGTCTTTTCTAATTTGATTATGTTAAAGAAAGTTTTTATCATTACTATTTTTTCTATTTTTAATTTGCTAAAAGAAAATTTTAATTATATGTCTTCGTCATATATTCGAATTTTTATTCTCATTCTCTGTTTATTTTAATCATTCTATTTCGAAAATGTCATTAAAATATATGTACAACAAAATAAACTACTCATCTAACTTTTCTTCGTATCGATTTGTGTCACATTTCTTTTAGCCGACAACCGTTGTAAAAAATTCACTTATCTTGTCATGTATGTGTCATGTATGCGAAGATATATAAGAAATATCAAAATAATCCAATTTGACAGGTATCCGACTCGTTAAAAAATAGTCGGATCTGATGGTTACCTGACTCATTACGATTCAATTGAATTTTATCGAATTCAAAATTTTGAATTTTAATTATTTTTTATACTCAAAAGGATGTGGATTTAGATTTCGATATGGGTGTCATATTTGCTATAAATATAATTATTACCCTGTGCCCTTGACAATAAATTAGGTAGTAACATTGTATTGTCATTACATAGTAGAGAGTCATTTTAATATAATTTTTATCTTATTTAGAAATTAGATACTTAAAGGAGAAATTGTGATTTTTAATATTCAAAATATCAAATCCCAACGTGGTCATCTTCCTAAGAATTTACTACTCTTAGTGATGGATATAATTGATAATTACAAAAAGAAAAACCTTTATTTTAAAGATATAATACCTATTGAAAAGTGTAAAAAAAATGCAACTATTTAAGAAAATATGCATGACTTACACAATTATAGTGTAGATGAACATAATTTATACTTCTGCGTATTAGATACAAAATTTACACAAATTTGATTTATTGATCATGTAGGAACTCGCAATTAGTGGTCTAAATTACTCTAACTTTGGGTGGTAGCGCGGAAATTCATGAAGTTTGGATTACTACATTCATCCATTTAATGAAATAACAATTTAAGATTAGTATACGTTCTAAGTTCTGACAGAAAAAACAATGGAAGCTGAAGGTACATTTTTAGGTATTTACCCTCATTATAAAAATCAAATAACTATCAACCTAATACTAACATATTTATATTTAAAAAAGGTAAGATATTTTCATTAAAAATAATATATTTTATATTCATACTTTATATTGTTTTATTAAATATAAGAAATGACCGAAAACCAAAAACCAAAATTTCAATGTTTCGACTATTATATAATAAGTATAGATAATAGAAATATATAGAATATAGTATAATTGATATTTTTATTGAGAAGCTATAGTTTTTGATATGTTTTGAAATGTATTAATAATTAAAAGATATGTAATTAGAAAAAAGGCAATATTAATGATTGAAAGATATGTCGTAATAATTCTTATTTTTAGGTGTGTTTATAAAAGGTAATATGTTTTGATTAAAAAATAATATGTTTTATATTTATAATTTATATTATTTTATTAAATAGAATAAATTACCGAAACCAAAACTTTCTATGTTTTGGCTATTATATAATAAGTATAGATATATAGTTAAACTTTTTTAAATAATTAAAATTATTAAAATAGATTTTGAAATACATAAGTAACAGTTTGCCCATGATATTTTTGAAAAATAAGGGGGTTTTGTAAGAAAAAATAGAAAAAATAACATGTTTTAGTTGAAAAAGGTAATTGTCTATAATTAAAAGTATTAAAATACGTTTTAAAACAAATAAGTAAGGGTTGCCCCTGATATTTTTGGAAAAGGAGGGATTTTAGTAAGAAAAAATAGAAAAACTTGCATATTTTAGTTGAAAAAAGGTAGTTGCCCGTGAGTTTTTAAGAGAAAAAAGGGATTTGTTAGAAAAAAATATTAAAAATAATATTTTAGCAGAAAAGCTAATTGGTTATAAAAAATGTTATTAATTAATAGTATCTTTCTAAAAATAAGTAAGGGTAATTAAGTAAAATCACTTTAGTACCGATCAAACTTTTAATGTTTCGTCAAGTATAGATAGATAGTATAGATAGTACACATAGTACGTAGTATAGATTTTTCCTAGTCAATCTATTTAAATGTTATTGTTGTATATGTTTCCTAATTTTAAAATCCAAGAAATAAATGTGAAGGAAATAAGAGGTACGTAATATTGAAAATAAATTTCCATTATTGATCAACTTTTCAATATTTTCCAAAATTTTCAAATTCAAATAAAATGAAATCCTTGTATAACTTTTTCATTTCAGTATATCAATGAACCTTCTAGACTCACCAATATTCTTCAAAAATAAATACAGTAAATTAGATAATCTTACCAAACCGTTTTTTTAAGATAAAAAAACCGCATTTAAAATCAGATATTATTAACAAAATCTCCTAGATATTCCACGCAAGCAAATTCACGTCACATAATCTCCACCATGTCAACAAAAGAGTCCACCCACATTCAAAATACACACGAGCTGAACATGGCCATTTCCGTCATTTCACGACCCGACCCAACCCACAAGGGTTTGCCTTCACTCCACTATATAAACGCACACACATACACACAGACTCGTAGTAGCGTGTTTGGTGGCAGTGTGTGTTCAAGTGTTGGAGCCTATACGTACACATATACATACATTGTTCTTTCAGGTATAATCACACTGTAATTCAAGCTTTTTTTCGCTGTTTGTTATGTCATTTTATCGATAATCGTGATGAGATTCATTGTTTTTGGTTTGTTATCTCGTTATTAATGTATGAATTTGTGTGTATATATGTATGTATGTATAGATCTGTTGTTTTTGTGATATATGTCATCGATTTTGTTTCGATCTGTTTAATTTTTCATTTTTTGTGTTTAATTTTGTATAGAGTTTGTCTTGATGTTTTTTTATTTTCATTTTAATGTTAAATGTGTCAAAATGAGTGTGTGTGTTTGTTTGCTAATTAATAATGTGTTTTTTTGGTTTAAATAAAGTGTTTTGTTATAATCTTTAGTTTAATTTTGTGGTTTGTTAAATGTTTGATATATTTGTTCATTTGTTATGATTGATTTTATTGTTAGTTTGTTGTATTTAGTTATGCATTAATTCAGAAATTATTTGTTGTGTTTGATTTTGTTAATGGAATTGCTTTTTACATATAAGTATATCTCCTTGATCATTAATCTTATTAATAAGGTGATATCACCTTAGTAAACCCAAAACATCCTCTTTGGCTACTTCGCTAGTATCTGTTAGGTCCAAAGTATCGTAGAAGGGGGGGGGGGTTGAATACGATACTCACAAATAATTCAATTTCGTTCGCGGATTAATCTTTCAGTTCTATAACGAAATCAAACACACCAAACCAAATCAAGTTTCGGGGAATATATCTTTTTATAAATATAAACCTCGAGGGGTGCTACAATTTCTAATCCGTAGATTAGCGTCAATGAGTTTAAGGTTACACAAATACAAAACAATGATCAAGTTCTGAGCACTATTAATTTCTCTGATAATTTTCTCCGGCTCTTCTCTCTCTCAGTAATGTCTCTGTGTTAAAATCCTTAACTGAAGAAGACACATTCTTCACTCTGTATTAACTGCAGACTTAAATTGAAAACCATCGAACCATTTAGAATAGAATATTCTTGGCCGTTGGATCTTCATCAACCTGTCAGACAAGCACAACTTTTCACCTGCTCCATGAATTGAAAAACCATCGAATGGATTAAAAAACCATCGAATGGAATAAATCAATTTGCCATTCGATAGTTTTTAAATCAAAACTATCGAATGCCAAATTAATTCACTTGGTTATTCAATGAATCACTTCAACCACCATTCGATAGTTTTTTCAAAAGAAAAACTATCGAATACTTTTTCTTGTCTTTTGTCCTTTAGTAATTACTCCTGAGCTCCTGGGTGTTTAAGTTTTGGACTGTATCAATTTCTTCTGAGACGATAAAACAACTTGATCTTTTCAGTGCCGTCACCTAGTGCAACAGGTCTGGTTCACAGATGAATAACACTTGATCAATTCTTATTTTATGACTTCAATTATAATGCTGCTGATACGTCCCTTGTCGTTCTGGTTGCTTCATCACTGGAATCCCGTGGTACTGAACCCTAAATCATTCACATACTTATGTCGTCTTCAAAGTCTTGTTTCTATTGTTGTCACTGAGGCTTGAACATTTTCATGAACTTCTTTCCGTGACCTGTTTACGGACTTCAAGAATACATAACGTATTTTGATTTTTTGAGTTTACCTTTTCTTCTTTGATTATGGATTCATGTGCTTCTATTAATACTATTGTCTGTCTTATCCTTTGTTGAGTTGTAGTTATCTCTTTTACATCTTATGTTACATTATGCTTTACAATCTCCCCCTATTTGATTGGATAGAGTTCGACAAGCAAATACTTCGAGGATAACTCAACTAACTAAGGAAACATTAAACTACTTAAAGTAAGACAGCGTAATAATATCAATGCATTCTGGATCAGATATATATACATTTCCAGATTTCATAAATCAAAAAACAATTAAACTTTATACAATGAAGTTGCTCCTCTAGTCTGAGCTGATAGTTCTCTTGTTCTTTGCTTCAACATTCAGTCCATTCCAATCTCACCTTCTTCAATCATTGGATCGGAGTTAGCAGCTTGATAATCAATCACTGATAGATAGTGCAGTGGTTCTCCAGGTTTAAGGATTGCTCCTTGGATGTGTCTTCCAATATATTCAACCTCTTGACCCACTCCAGCCCATAACCATGCAATGTTAACATCTTTCTTGTTCAGCTTTGGCATGTTTGGCAGTCTGGTATGCACTTCCAATCCTCTTTCCACTCTTTTCCTATAGTAAGGAACATTCTCCATTAGAAATCTTCTAAGAGTGTCTGCTGCTTTGTCCTTCTCCGTTGATGAGAATCCAGTGGATCTAAGATACTTCTCAACTGAGATTAGATAGTTGCTTGGGTAGTCCCTCAGTTTGTCCTCAGCCAAATAGAAGATTCTGAACAAGTCATTCGTCATGAATATAACCATTGGAGGATCTTCAGTAATCTCTGGACTGACTTTCATCACGATCTCCTTAACATGCTCACGGAGCAGTTCATTTAGCCTTGTAGTTCTTTGGATCTTGATGAGTATAGCCTGCAATTCTGTATATGTCCTCTGTTCTAAAAACTTAGTAGAAATCACAAATGTACCTTTCTCCAGAAAACTGATTAATAAGCTCCAAGCACCATTTTCTTTAACCCCAGCATTCAGACAGATTATAGAGCTTCCCAGTGCTTTAAAGTAAGTCTGATCTTCAAGATTAGCACTTCTGATGTCCTGAATAATAACTTCCTGTTAGATATAATTGCTGACGTTTGTTCATCAGTGTTTAAGTACCAGGTACATATCAGAGTTTATATAGAAGCCAGTCAGAGTTTGATAAAGTCTGACTGGGTGAAGAGTTTACATGGAAGCCGGTCATAGTTTGTTAAAGTCTGACAGGGTGATAGTTGACTTAGCTGTCGGTGCAAAGATAAAGATTCTAGAAGCAATATATTCTGAAGATGGAAAGAAGCAGAATATATTGATACAGCTAAGGAGACTGGACAGAAGACTGAAGCAATCCTTAATTGATATCAATTGTATAGCTAACTTATAGGAATATCAATTAGAGATGGATTGTAAGTAGCTGTGTACTATATAAACACAGATAGGTTATCCCTAGAAGGGACACACGAACATTGAATATATTATTCTTGTAACCTAGTAGCTCTTTGTGATTCATTAACATCACTAAGAGAGAATTATTTAATATAATTCAGTTTGTTGATTTACAAACCTGTGTTCTTGATTGTTATTCTCATACATACTTGATTATATATTGTGTATTTGGCCTAACAATTGGTATCAGAGCCAAGGCTGTTTAATATATACAGTTTTACGATTCAAACACAGTAATAATCATGTCTGAAGAAAATCAAACTGCTCCTAAGGCTGAACAGGTTAAGCCCAATTCTGTGAGTCGATATGAAACAATCAGGGTTCCAATTCTCAGGCCAGTAGAGTATCCGATTTGGAAGGTGAAGATGACCATGTTTCTGGAGGCTACAGATCCAGAATACCTTGACAGAATCTATGATGGTCCTCATATGCCGACTAAATTGTCCCCTGTTGTTGATGGTCAAGAACAAAAGACTGTTCCAAAGGAAAAGAAAGATATGACTCCTGAGGACATCTCATCAATTGCAAAAGATGCAAAGGTTAGACATCTTCTCCACAGTGCTTTAGATAATGTTATGTCTAACAGAGTAATTGGCTGCAAGACTGCCAAAGAGATATGGGATGCTTTAGAAGTCAGATGCCAGGGAACAGGTGCTATTAAGAAGAACAGAAAGACAATACTCACACAGGAGTATGAGCACTTTGATTCAAGAACTAATGAAACCTTGACTGAGACTTATGACAGATTTTGCAAACTATTGAATGATCTGTCTCTGGTTGATAAAGAATATGAGCTTGAAGAGTCTAATCTCAAGTTTTTGTTATCTCTACCTGAAAAGTGGGATTTAAAGACAACCACAATAAGAGATAATTATGAGCTTGCTGATACAGATCTTGATGAAATCTATGGGTTGTTGAAATCTCATGAACTGGAGATAGAACAAAGGAATAGAAGATTGAGCAAAAAGACAAAATATGTTGCTCTCAAAGTTGAGAAGAAGCCCATTAAGAAGGAATCATCAAGGAAGAAAGCCAAGGGAAAGGCTTTAGTTATTAAATCTGAAAGTGAGTCATCAAACTCTGATGATGACTCAAACTCTGATGAAGCTTCTGACTCTGAGGATGATGAAGAACAGATGATGCAAATGGCTGCACTGATGGTGAAGACCTTCAAGAAGATGGGATTCAAGAACTTTAAGAAAGGAAAGAGATTCTCAAGGAAAGATTCAAACTCTGAAAGGAAAAGTTTTAGAAAGTCTGATGGAAGGGAGACCAAGTCTGGCAAGAAGGATAAATCTGAAATCCAGTGCTACAGGTGTAAGGAGATGGGTCACTATGCCCCAGAGTGCAAGAAAGGCAAATCTGAGAAAGCACTCATCTCTAAAGGCAAAGACTGGGCAGATACTTCAGACTCTGATGATGGAGAAAATTATGCTCTTATGGCAACTGTCAGAGATGAGACTGAATCATCTGAAAATAAGGTACCCCTAACTACTTATGCTTATGATACTGATAATATATCTGAATTGAGAGTATATCTGAAAAGCGTACATGTTAGTTATAGGGATCAGACTTTAGAAAATGAGAGAATTAAATCTGAGAATCTTAGCCTTAAAGATAGAAACAAGTTTCTTGAAGGAGAACTTGAAAATATGAAGCAGATTCAAAAAGAAAGAGATGATGTTGTTTATGTAGAACAGGAGTTGCTGAAAAGATATAAGCAATTGGAATCTGATATAGAAAAAGAAAGAAAAATAATCAAGACTTGGACAGATTCTGGAAGAGACACTCATCAAGTGTTTCAGACAGATTCTGTAGGTTTAGGCTATTGTGAAAATGATGAACTTAGGTTTAAAGACAAAGTTAAGGTAAAACCACAACTTAAACCTGTGAAATTTGTTCCAGAAGCCAATAAGTTAAAATCTGTTGTAATAAGAGAAGCTGATATGGAATCAGATGAAGCCTGTGAAAGACAGGAAAATATTATAACAGAAAAACTTATGGAAAGAGAAGCTGTTAGAAAGCCAGTAAAAACTTGTGAAAAACAGGTTAATGTTGGCTTGATGACAGGAAAACAGTTCAATCATAAGCTGAAAGAGGTAAAATCTGCCATGAAACCAAAAGGGTCCAAGAAGAATAGGAATGGAAAGATAGGCATAAATAAAAGAAATAATCATTTGCCTAATGCTGATGCTCCAAGGAAAACATGTTATAATTGTGGTAGTTCTAATCATCTTGCTAATTACTGCACAAAGAATAAAAATATCAATTCTTTACCTTCTACATCAGGAGTAAAGAATGATTATGTTAGGGTTAGACCACAGACTTTATGCACACACTGTGGGAGCACTTGGCATTCCATTTATACTTGCAAGAGTTATCATGCTATTTATCACAACTATTATGAGCTAAAACCCAATCTGAAATGGGTTAGAGCAAACTCTGCAAGTGTAAAGTCTGACAATGTTAGTTTAAACTCTGTTGATAGTAATTCCGCTGCAAAAACTAACACTGTTAAGAAAGACAAAGGATCCAAGCAAGTCTGGGTCCTTAAAACTAACACTTAGTGTTTGTTTGTGATTGCAGGGTATAAAAGAGAGCACACTTATCTTGGACAGTGGATGCTCAGGACATATGACTGGAAATAAAGCCCTGCTACCAGACTTTAAGGAGAAGGCTGGCCCAAAGGTTTCCTATGGAGATGGCAACATAGGACACACTCTGGGATATGGCAATATTAATCTTGGAAGTGTCATCATCACAAATGTAGCTCTAGTCACAGGACTCAAGCATAATCTGCTATCTGTGAGTCAAATCTGTGATAGAGGAAACCATGTAGATTTTCATACTGAATACTGTGAAGTTATCAGTAAATCTACTGGAAAAGTTGTTCTAGTTAGACACAGGCGCAACAACATTTATGAAGCAAGTTTGGTAACAAACTCTGATGGAAAAACAGTGTGTCTGACTGCAAGAATGTCAAATGAAGAGAGTTGGAATTGGCATAAGAAGCTCTCTCATCTCAATTTGAACAACATAAATGAGCTAATAAGAAAGGATCTTGTAAGGGGACTCCCAAAATCAATACTCAGTCTAGATGGCCTATGTGATTCTTGTCAAAAGGCCAAGCAAAGGAAGTCATCTTTCAAGAGCAAATCTGAATCTTCAGTAGTGGAACCTTATCATCTTCTTCATGTTGATCTCTTTGGACCAGTGAATGTGATGTCCATGGGCAGAAAGAAATATGCTCTAGTAATTGTTGATGAATATACTAGATATACATGGGTGTATTTCTTATCAAAGAAAGATGAAACTGCTCAAACTCTGATGGATCATGTAAATCTACTGGACAAAGGATCACAGCACAAAGTCAAAATTATAAGGAGTGATAATGGAACTGAATTCAGAAACTCAATCATGGAAGCTTTCTGCAAGGAAAGAGGAGTGAAACAAGAGTTTTCTGCACCTGGAACTCCACAGCAAAATGGTGTAGTTGAAAGGAAGAACAGAACTTTAATTGAAGCAGCCAGAACTATGCTTGAAGAAGCAAAATTACCAACTTATTTCTGGGCAGAAGCTGTTCAAACTGCTTGTTTTACTCAAAATGCAACATTGATCAACAAGCATAGGAAAACACCATATGAGATGGTGAAAAATAAGAAGCCAAATTTGAAATATTTTCATATATTTGGATGCAAATGCTTTGTGTTGAAGACTCATCCTGAACAGTTGACCAAGTTCGAGTTAAAAGCTGATGAAGGAATCTTTGTTGGTTATCCATTGTCAACAAAAGCATTCAGAGTCTACAATCTGAGAACTAAAGTGATCATGGAATCCATACATGTGTCATTTGATGACAAGAAAATAACTGGACTTGATGACTTAGATGGATATGATCAACTGCATTTTGAAAATGAAGGTTTATTCTCTGATGATGTAAACTCTGATGAAGCAGTACCGACAAACTCTGATGAAGCGGTTCTGACAAACTCTGACGAAGCATACTCTGAACCTCTACTGGTAAATACTGGAGAAACTGAATATTCTCAAATTGAACAAAATGGAGAACCAGTTGAGGGGGAGCGTGAAGAAGCTCAACAAGACACAGCAAGTGAGTCAGTTGAGGAAACTGATTCAAACTCTGACAGTTCAAACTCTGAGCCATCCAATTCAGGGGGAGCCTCAGATACTGCAGAAAGTCAACATATGAATCAGGAGAGCATGGATCAAGGGGGAGGATCCAATAATGATGCAAGAAACCACTTACCAACAGCAAGAAAGTGGACACAGGCACACACACCTGATCTCATAATTGGAGATCCTGATGCTAGTGTGAGAACTAGAAGTGCAACAAATAATGAGTGTCTGTATCATGCTTTCTTGTCTCAAACAGAACCAAAGAAAGTGGAGGAAGCTCTTCAAGATGCTAATTGGATTACAGCAATGCAAGAAGAGTTAAATGAATTTGAAAGAAATGAAGTCTGGACACTTGTACCTAGACCAAAGAATAGATCAATAGTAGGTACAAAGTGGGTTTTCAGAAACAAGACTGACAGTGAAGGTGTGATTACAAGAAACAAGGCTAGACTTGTGGCTAAAGGTTATTCACAACAGGAAGGAATTGACTATGATGAAACCTTTGCTCCAGTTGCAAGATTGGAGGCCATAAGAATTTTTCTGGCCTATGCTGCACACAAGAAGTTTAAAGTCTTTCAGATGGATGTAAAAAGTGCTTTTCTCAATGGGAAGCTTGAAGAAGAAGTGTTTGTTGAACAACCACCAGGATTTGTAGATCCCAAGCATCCAGATTATGTCTACAGGCTTGACAAAGCATTATATGGACTAAAGCAAGCACCAAGAGCATGGTATGAAACTCTTGCTCAATTTCTTTTAGAAAGTGGGTTCACAAGAGGTACAATTGATAAAACCTTGTTTTATTTCAATTCTGGTGATGATTTGCTTTTAGTTCAAATTTATGTAGATGATATTATCTTTGGATCTACTAATGACAAACTTTGTAAGAAGTTTGCAAAGCTTATGCAATCCAGGTACCAAATGAGCATGATGGGAGAGCTTAGTTACTTTCTAGGCTTACAGGTCAAGCAAACAGATGATGGTATTTTTATCAATCAAGCAAAATATACTAGAAATCTTCTCAAGAAATTTGGTATGCTTGATAGTTCATCTGCTACAACTCCCATGGCTACAGCAACAAAGCTAGACAAAGACACAGGAGCCTCAGTAGATATGACAAACTACAGAGGAATGATAGGGTCTTTACTGTATCTTACTGCAAGTAGACCTGACATCATGTATGCAACATGTCTTTGTTCAAGATTTCAAGCAGATCCCAGAGAGCCTCATCTAACAGCTATAAAAAGGATTTTCAAATATCTCAAAGGAACCATAACCTTGGGTTTGTGGTATCCTAGAGAATCAGAGTTTAAGCTAATTGGTTACTCTGATGCAGATTTTGCAGGCTGTAAGATAGACAGAAAAAGTACAAGTGGAAGCTGTCAATTCTTAGGTGACAGATTGGTTTCTTGGTATAGCAAGAAACAAAAGTCTATTTCCACATCCACTGCAGAAGCAGAGTATATAGCAGCTGGTAGCTGTTGTGCACAGATTCTATGGATGAAGAATCAGTTGCTGGATTATGGTTTGAAGTATTCTAAAATACCTATTTTCTGTGATAACCAAAGTGCTATTGCTATGACAGGAAATCCAGTACAGCACTCCATGACCAAGCACATCAGCATAAGGTATCATTTTATCAGGGAACATGTGGAAGAAGGAAACATTGAGCTTCATTTTGTGTCTACAGACCAACAACTTGCAGATATCTTCACCAAACCTTTGAGTGAAGCTACTTTTACAAGATTGGTAAATGAACTTGGAATTATCTCTGGTTTCGACTAGAGATACGGGTTAGACTCAAAAACTATACATGTTTGATTTTTTTTATGCTCATGATTCCTTGCATGTATTAACTGTTATGAGTACCAGTATCATAAACTCTGAAAATAAACTCTGCTGCTAAACTTTGTTAGTCATAAAGTGTTGGTCATACTCTGATAGTAAGAGTCTAATGCTATACTCTGATTGTAATTTTGTCTGAAACATATGGACCAATGAAGAAATTTGTATGAGGCATAATTCTCAGTAAGTAATTATGAATCCTTAAGAGTTATATAGATTCTGATCTCAAATATGTGCAGTAAGTTAACACAGCATGATACTGTTTCTGTATTTATAGCATCTCTTAGTTTATTAATCCTATACACTGAGTCTGTATTAGCTGTTTGCATTTTCTCTCATAAATTAATTATATTAACTGATGATAAGTCTAAACTCTGATTATTAATTGCAAATAATTCACCCTCAAATCAAAAGATGCCAAACAGAGCACAAATTCCTTTGAGATCATGTTGTGCCTAGGAAGATCCAGGAACTTATTGTATGAAATAAGGGCTAAAATCTTTGATTTTTGGTGACTAGTGCCAACCACTGATTACTGGAAAAATAAAAAAAAATAAAAAAATAAAATATCTATAAAGGGGGTGAAAAATAAAAGATATATCCAAATGAAAGGATATCAGTATTACAGAGTTTAGATATAAAATCAGATTTTATTTTATACATGAGAGTTTAGGCAACCAGTTTTTACTACTTAAGTTTGTGGATTTTATGCACTTTGAGATGGTCTAAATATTTGATTTCGGTAAACTCTGCTACTACACACACAATTATGCACACCTGTACAGTTTGCGAAAAGAGTTTATTGACAAAGAAGGATAAATGATAAACACTGATGTATTGAGTGAAATACGCCGAGATAATTTAATTTTAATCTCTGATGATTAAAATAAATTTTATTGGTTTCAGACATTTTATAATTTTGAGATTAGACATTTGTTTAGAAATTCGAAAGAGTATGATCACAAACGGTTCATATTTGTATTAAACAGAGGAGAGAGAGATTAAGTATTTTGAACAATGTGACATGTGGTAGTTATGGCTATTTTTACTGCGCGTGTGTATTGGAAGTTGTTACATACAGCTGTCAGCATATGCACGTTTGACATCGGTCTCACTCACACACTTTTCAAAGAAGCCTGCTGTGTGTAGTAATGATTAAAACGTTTGAGTTTTAATCTTCACAGTTATTATTTAAATATACTACACATAAACGGTTTAATCTTTTACACACCTCAACTTTTCATAAGCTTTTACTCACACACATTGTCTCAAACACTTTCACTGCATACAATCTATTCTCTGTTTGCCTTCTTCTAAACTGTTCTAATGGCTACAACAATGTTTATTGCTTCTGGGTTAGAATTTGTTCCTAACAATTACTCAGCTCCTTTAGCAAATGAGAACGCACCGGAGGCGTTTCATTTGATTCAGAGTTTCTTGACAAACTCTGATATCGGCACTGCTCTCACCGCACCATCGAAGCTGTCTGCGTCACAAATAAGGACTTTTTGGCAGACAGGTACTTATGATGATGGAGGAGAGTCTGGATCTCCATCTATCATTTTTGAGGTTCAAGGAGAAGAATTTATTGTTACTCCTACTACTGTTCGTGATGCTTTGGGTCTTGAAGATTTCAATGCATTCACAACTGTTGGAGACTTTGAGTTAGTCAGAATGATGAGGGAGATAGGATACTCTGGACCTTTGTCAAAGATAGGTCAACTCAAAAGGCCTCTTTTGCGCAAGGAATGGAGTTTCTTTTTTGATTGCATTACTCGGGCTTTTGGAAAGAAGTGCACGAATTGGGATGCGATTCCCACGGATAGTCTTCAGATCGGGTATTCTCTTCTCTATGGCAGTCAATTTGATGTTGCTAGATTAGTTTTAACTAATATTGGTGAGAAAATGCTAGAGAATAGGAATGTTGTTTACTTCTCTAGATTTTGTCAGTTAATATTCAACTTTTGCTGTCCTAATGTTGAGATTGTAGAGGATGATGTTATCCTCTCATTTAAATTGCATAAACGCATATTTTCTGATCTCACTAACAAGGATAACAAGAAAGGAGATGTTGGTGTGTTACTGTTGCCTGAGTCTGTGCAACAATTCCTGGATAACTTACAACAACAACAGCTAGCAAACGCTGAAGCTGGACCTTCTGTGTCTCAACCACAAAGGTCACAGAAATCTAAAGAGAGGGCTGTTAAATCTGTCAGGATAAAAGCTGAAGCTGGGGCATCAAATGCTGATGATATGCCTCAGAAGAAAAGAATGAAGAAAAGAAGAGCCAATAGGGCAAAGTCTGATCTTGTAGATGAAGAGACTGAAACTGATGAAGAGACTCTTCATCAGAGAAAACGACGATTGGTAGCAGCACAGTTGTTTGGTGCTGAGAATATCTCTTCAACTGTTGCTGATAATCTTGAGATTCCAAATGATGAAGCTGTTCCTGAGGACAGAGTTTTTATGGAGACTGTTTTTCAAGATGAAGCTCCTACATCAAATGCTGATGTAGTTGAGGAAGCTGCACGTGAAGCTGCAGATGAAGCTCCTGAAATTCTTGTTCAGGAGGCTACAGAAAATGTTGAGCCACAAGGATTTTATATGGACATTGAAGCAAATCTCTCTATAAACTCTGAACATTTCCCAGAGGGTTTGGAAGCTGATCAAGATACTGTTGAACTTGCAGAATCTATGGCTTCTCACACTGAAATAATTTCTTTTGATCTTGAGAAGGGTGAGGAAGTCGATCAGACTTTGGATGCTAATGCTACAGAAACTGTTGCTACAAATTCTGATGTTGCTGATAAGGATGCAACAGAGAATGTTCCTGTTGAAGCAGAGTTTATTGTAAACTCTGAGGATGTTCTTGTTCTTGAAGCTCTACAACAATCTGTTGTTGAGATTGTCACAAAAGAAGCAGAGTTCCTGCATATTGCAAACTCTGAGATTCCAGAACCTGATGCTGAGAATATTCCTGCAGAGAATCCAGCACAGAATGATACTGATAATGATAATGATAGTTCTAATCATTCTCAAGCGGAGTTATTTGAGAGTCATGCAAACTCTGATGAGCTAAGAGAGGTTAATCGCGCTACAGCTGAGCATTTTCAAGATATGTACTACAATAGATGGGCTGCTGCGGATTGTATCTTTTCAGCACAGAGGGCTGCTGATTTTCTTGGAGATTCTGTGAAGACAATTTCAAGTCCTGATATTCTTACAAGTCTGAAGGCTACTGTGATTCAAATTAAATCTCTCCACAACAGATTTGATGAGTCTCATAAGGAAGTCACTGCTTTGAGGAATGAAGTTGGTCTGAGAGATCTCACTCTGAAGAATGATAGGACTTACTACAATTCCATGTTCAAGAAGCAAGCTAAGGACTCTGATGATATTCAAAAGAGGCTTGGGAAAGTTGAGGACAACCAGAATGCTATGTCTGCCCAACTAACATCAATTTCTAATGCTATTGAGTTGTTGACATCAGTACTACTTTCTGATGATGTCAAAAAGGGGGAGAGTGTACCAAGTGACAAATGCAAAGACACTCAAACTCTGAGACGGAGGGATGATGGTAATGATGGTGGAAACAAGGGAGGAGATGGAAAGAGCTTAAGATCAAATGATGATAGAAGATTACTTTCAAGAAGATCAAACTCTGATAAAAGATCAAACTCTGGAAAGGGACATGTAAACTCTGCCAGTGGTTCAAGATATAAAAGTTTGATAATCTCTGATAAGCCATCTACTGATGAGGAAATTGCTGCCAAGGTGTTTATGGCAGAACATGGAAAAGGTATTACAATTGAAGATATCCAAGCTGAAGAGCAAATGCTTGCTGAAGAACACAAGAAGAATATTGAAGCTGGAATCTACAAGAAGAAGGAAATCAAGGCTCCTAGAAAGAAAGAAAAAGGAATTGTTATCAAAGAGAATGTAAACTCTGATCAGAGTTTACAGTACTCAAGGAGGCATGTGATTAATAATGCTAACAAAGGAAAAGGTAAACTGGTAGAAGAAGAACAGTTACCTAAGAAGATTTATTCAACCTCTGACATTGCTCAAGTTGAAACAAGATTAGCTAAATCAACCTCTGACGCTGCTCAAGTTGATGTTTCTACTAAAGTTATGACAACCTCTGACGTTGTTCAAGTTGTACAGAAATCTACACAACTTTCAGGATTCACCAAACCTAAAATTCTTGAAGACTTAAAGCTTGAAGCTGTGAAATTCTCAGAAACCAGAACTGTATTGGGAAAAGAAGCTTTTGATAAATCTGGACTGGGATCACACAGAGAGAGAAGAATAAATAACAGATCTCAAGATAACATTTCACTGGCAGAATCTGGTATTGGGGTTACACAAGAAAATCTTGATAAGTTAGAATCTGTTCAGTTGATTTTTCACAGAATATTGAAGAAGCAGTTTTTGTTATACTTCATGAGTGATGGAAGAGTTTATAAAGTTGGAGAATCTGATGTTAATCTCAAATCATGGGAAGAACTGGAGTATGTACTTTATCTTTTAAAAGTCAAAAACAGATATACTCATGATGTTGCTCAAGTGTTGAGAGAAAAGATGCTGAGATCTAAAGCTATGCTTGGAGGAGGAGTATCAAGTGTCTACATTCCAAAGTATAGGGATCATACTGGAAAGTTGGTGGAAATGAAGAAAAATAGTGCTAGATTCAGAACTGCACTAAATAAGAAAGTTCTAGAGTTCAATCTAGAGTCTGATAAGGCTTTTTATATCAGACTTGGCAATGAAATGAACAAGAACATCATCTATTCTTTAAGGGCTGCCATTTATCAAATTGGTGAAGATGAACTAGAATTGAAGGAGCTGAAAAAGGATATGATTGCTGAACTAGATCGAGCTGAGAGAAAGCTGCTGATTGATTATCTCAGGACAGTACCTGATATTGAAGAAGTCAAGTAAAGTCTGACTGTAAGTTTTTTATGTTTTCTATTCTAAGTTAAATTTAAACTCTGTTTTAAAATTAAACTCTGTTATATTTTAAACACTGCATTTGTTATATGTTTTGACATCATCAATTATCTTTTTAACTTGTACATTTTGGTATGAACAAGTTGGGGGAGATTGTTAGATATAATTGCTGACGTTTGTTCATCAGTGTTTAAGTACCAGGTACATATCAGAGTTTATATAGAAGCCAGTCAGAGTTTGATAAAGTCTGACTGGGTGAAGAGTTTACATGGAAGCCGGTCATAGTTTGTTAAAGTCTGACAGGGTGATAGTTGACTTAGCTGTCGGTGCAAAGATAAAGATTCTAGAAGCAATATATTCTGAAGATGGAAAGAAGCAGAATATATTGATACAGCTAAGGAGACTGGACAGAAGACTGAAGCAATCCTTAATTGATATCAATTGTATAGCTAACTTATAGGAATATCAATTAGAGATGGATTGTAAGTAGCTGTGTACTATATAAACACAGATAGGTTATCCCTAGAAGGGACACGCGAACATTGAATATATTATTCTTGTAACCTAGTAGCTCTTTGTGATTCATTAACATCACTAAGAGAGAATTATTTAATATAATTCAGTTTGTTGATTTACAAACCTGTGTTCTTGATTGTTATTCTCATACATACTTGATTATATATTGTGTATTCGGCCTAACACTTCCACCTCAGCATTGTCGTTGACTTCTAATCCGTCTTCAACTCCGCAAAAGGTTTTATAAGCCATTTCCCATTCAGTACCATCTTTCTTTGCCAGATCTATCATCTTCTTCTTCCTCACTTCATTATACACCTTCATTCTCTTTAGCTTTTCACTTCTCAGAATTGCTTGTTGTTTCTCCTTCTCAGCTTGCATGGCATCTATTGCAGCTCTCTGAGCTCTTATTGCTTCCAAGGCAGCTTCTTCTTCAGGTGATAGAGAATTTGCTTCTTCCATATCATCATCCAAGATAGGATGTTCTATTGGCTCTGGATAATATGGCTCATGCTCCTCTTGAATAGGTTGCTCATGCATGACCTCAAATTCCTCTTCACTTTCCTTGTCTTCCTCTACAAGCTCCTCAATCCAGTACTGCCTGATTGGAATAGCCTCAACAGTCTCCCAAACTCCCCATTTATCCTTCACCCCTTCTCCAACTTTCTCCCCCTTAGTTGAGGAATCCTCGATAAAAGCATCCTCAGCATAAAAGATATTAGAAGGATCAGGTTGCTGATAGGAAGGACCAGGTTGTCCAGATTGTTGGTTCTTTAGCATACTCCATATAGACTGTACTCCGTCACCTTGATTCTCCAAGAAATCCATAAGCTGCTTATTAAACTCATTTATAGAAGCTAGCGACAGGTCAATGTTCTCCAATCTTGAGTTGGTAGTCTTTTCCATGTGATCCAGCCTCTTGTTTATCTTAGACTCCACTCGTGAAAGGGTATTCATTGCATCTTTTACCCGCGCTTGACCATCCCGGATAACCAGAACGTCTTCTTTCAAAGCTTCATGTCCTTGAGACAGTGCAGTTACTTCATTCATGAATCCATCTTTAAGTTCCCTGACGTCCATCCTCAGCTCGATTAGTTCTTCCATAGCTTCCTTCTTTAAGGAGTCCACTGCCTGCTTCGTACCTGTTATAGTGCCAGATGCACTGCCAATGACCCTGAATGTTCTTCTGGAATCAGCTGCAGCCAAGTCAACTTTCTCTTGAATAGACTTTAAAGAAACATTGTCTTGACTGGAGGAGATCCCTTGGTCAAAGGAAGGTCGCAGTGGAACCTTGAAAAGTGGATTTCCTTCTTTGTCTCGAACTGTCATCTCCTTGAGGGAAGATTGAACTTGTAGCTCTCTTTCTGTTGGTAACAGCATATCATTAATATTAGGTAGGGTTAGGGTGTCACTCCTCACATTTGGCTCTGGGTGTACACTCAACGTTTCTGTCGGTGTTTGAATCATTTTTCCTTTCCCACTCAGGCCAGGTGTAAGTGTTTTTGTTTCACTCAAATCCTTTGTGCTGATTGTACCTGCAGAAGAGATCACCGTAGCCGTCCTTAAGGAGGTCACCAGTGGTGCAATGGGGCTTCGCAAGTCCCCGTCCTTGGATAAACCAAGTTGCTGATCATCCTTAGATGATATATCCTTTAAAGGATCTAGAGTTTGAATCTCTAGGGGGTTAGAAACATGCTCTTTTAACAGCAGAGATCCCGAATCTTCCTCGTGAGTCTGTAAAGACTTCACCTCAGTTGACTCCTCAATAGTAATTGATTCACTGTCAACGAGTTTCCGATCTGCACCTACGTCAGACCCTTTACCCGCAGGATCCAGATATGTTCCATTTGGGGAGGTAGACAATGACCTTTTAGATTGTGCATTTAGGTCAAAGCCTTCTCTCGACGTCTGTGAAGACCCTTGGTTCTTAGAACCTTCAACCAGTGAACCTGACCGTAATATGGTCGGAACACCAGTTGTTTCCGTCAATTCTTCCTTACTTGATTGAGCTATTGGTTCAGATATTGCTTTCGTTAGCGTAGCCCAATCAGCATCAGAAAAATCAGTAAAGGGCACTTTGGATGAGAGAAATGAAGTATCAACAGTTGCCTCGGTTTCTGTTCTTCTCCTTTTAGAGGAAGGCAGAGCTGTTGTTGAAGGGTGTATCTCCTTATGTGGTGCTGCTTTGGCACTATCTCCCTCTACACTCATGGATGGTTCTTGAATGGGTATAGTAGGGGAAGGAGGTTCGTTTATGTTTTCATTTGGCTCTTCCAAAGGCTCTTCGACCGTGGTTAGAGGTTGTGGGTTTGCAACCTCCTGGTCAGGAATGGCCACTAAGGGCTCTGGATCAACATCCATTGGTACAGGTGCCATTACAGGTTCAGGTTGTGGAATGTTACCTTGATTTACCTGTTCCCCTGGGGGTAGAAGTGGTAGGGGCACTGTTCTTAGATATTCAGTGAGAACAGTGGGTACCCCTGGAAGATAGTTGTTCTTCCTAATGAGAGCGGTTATGGCATTGCTCTTCATTCTCATACACTCCTGGTTGGCTTCACCTTCAAAGATCTCGCGTTCATTATCTGTTAAGATATCATTGAGAATTAGCTGTAGGAACCTAGGATAGAAACAGAGCACATCTTCATTTATGCCTGTTCTTTCATCCAGTGGTCCCATGCACAGAATTA
This sequence comes from Heracleum sosnowskyi, assembly GCA_030848705.1. Classification (NCBI taxonomy): domain Eukaryota; kingdom Viridiplantae; phylum Streptophyta; class Magnoliopsida; order Apiales; family Apiaceae; genus Heracleum; species Heracleum sosnowskyi. The sequence continues at coordinate 138,514,868 of CM061235.1, read as the reverse complement.
CTTGATCAATCACGATCCGTCCTATGTTAATATGCCTGTTGTTCGCAATGGCAAACCCTATCTTTTGAAGGAATAAGGGAATGCCATGCAGATTTGTTAGCTTGGCAGTAAAAACATGTATCAGGGTATGAAAGAAAAAATTCCATGGCTTTGGCAGGAAATGCTTTAGGAACTCTCCCACCAAGAAGTTAGGTTGTTGACTTCTGATAAGAGTGAAGAAAACATGTATTTCCTCAGTTGTGGGATCCGGAACAAGGTTTTCTGTAGGAAAATGAAGTATTCTGTTAAAGTCATGTTCCGTCACCCTTATTGTTCTGCCCCCTGGCACAACAAAACTGAAGGATCTCACATTATTCTCACTTGTATCCGTGGCGGATGTGTACAACGCAGTCAATTGATCAATACAAAGGACCACGAGAGTACTCACAGCGTATGCCACTAATGAACGTGTGTTCAAAAACTCTGCCCATGCACGAAACTGTAAGTTCGTTATGGATTGCAAGTTTTGGAACGAGACATGATTAGTCTTGGTTACGATAAATTCTCCAGCCATTGTTTTTCAAATTTCCAGAAAATCAATTTAAACCAAAACTAATTTTTCACTTAAATTAATTAATTATTTCTAATTAATCAACCCTTAACAAAATTAACCCCTTTTCCTTTAATACAGAATTTCGAAAACTATCAAATTAAGAACCCTAATTGTTAAAACCAACTATCCACCAAAATCAAGAGAACTCAATTGTTTAAGCAATTGACTTCTAAAGAGTGTTCTGTTAACAATCGACTTGTGGTTCAAAGCTTGGTTCGATGGTTTCTTCTCCACTATCTTTCAAAACTCAAAAACAAACAACTATTCACTGTCAAAAGAGAATCAACAGTGAACAACAGTAATAATCTTAAGTTTTACTCGGTTTAAAATTGAAGAAACTATCGAATCTTGTTTTTGAAACTGTAAAATATTTGTAAGTATATATAAACGGCAGCTTTGTAATTCTCAGATCTGTGAAGAATGAGAAGAAAAGAGTCTAAGGCACGTTTTTATACTATTTAAAACTTATAGGGGTAAACTTGTCAATCCTGGTTCGATAGTTTTAAAATGAACTATCGATGGTTTTCTTGTAGGGGCAAAAGAGGTAAATTTTCTTCGATAGTTTTTGAAAAACTATCGAATTATTTAAAGATAAGAATTTAAATCAACCTTTTTGAAAAACCATCGAGAGTTTTTTCTTTGTTAAAACCAAAAACTATCGAGGTAATTCTGAAAAACTATCGAGAATTCATATTTTGAAATAAAGTGAATTCCATTCGATATATTTTCAGAAACTTTATAAAAACTATCGAGAATTACATAAGAAATTATAAAAATTCACTTCGATATATTTTTAAAAGTAATTTCAAAAAGTATCGAGAAATGTTTTCGATAGATTTTCTTTTTCCTTTTCAAAAACCATCGAAATTAACTTTCGATAGATTTATCAATGTACTTGAAAAACTATCGAATTTCCTAAATTCGATACTTTTTGCTTCTGTCTTCATTTTAAAACCTGTTCATGTTCTAAAAATCAGACTTTTTGTATTTCCTGTCAAATTTTAATTTTAATAAATCTTTTAAAATTCACCAAAATCAATTCTTAACAGAAAATTCACAATTTTCTTAGAATAAAATCAATTAAATATCATTGAGTGATATTAACCAATTGAAATCTAAACAATTATGCTGCATTAATCTACAATGTTAAAAACAAAGTAAATTAATTCAAATTAAATAAATGCTTGAATATTTAGAACAAATATTAGCACTTAAATAATTTTTAGAATTAATAACCAATTAAATGCCAGAAGATATATCATCCATAATTATGACATAAAATTAGTACAATAATCCTAACTACGAGAATTGCTCCAGAAGATAAATTCACGAGTCCTAAGGATATAGCAATTCTTAAACTCATGTATTCATCAGGACTCTCTGCAGTTACTGACTTCTAATCAAAATCAATTAGAAAGATTTAACATCCCAAGTTCACCAACCAGCTTATTGAAAGTGGATTCATCAAGCGGTTTAGTAAAGATGTCTGCAATTTGATCCTCTGTGGGTACAAAGTGTAACTCCACAGTTCCATTCATGACATGGTCTCGGATAAAATGATACCTGATGTCGATGTGCTTCGTCCTCGAGTGTTGAACTGGATTGTTAGAGATTGCTATGGCACTTGTGTTGTCACAAAATATTGGAATCTTTGTCAACAAAAGTCCATAGTCACGGAGTTGGTTTCTCATCCACAAGATCTGAGCACAACAGCTACCAGCAGCAATGTATTCAGCCTCAGCTGTTGATGTGGACACTGAATGATGCTTCTTGCTATGCCAGGAAACTAACCTTCTTCCAAGAAACTGACAGCTTCCTGAAGTACTCTTCCGATCAATCTTACAACCTGCAAAATCAGAGTCTGTGTATCCAATAAGATCAAATCCTGTATCTTTAGGGTACCAAATTCCAAGATTTGGGGTCCCCTTAAGATATCTAAATATTCGCTTAACAGCTATTAGATGAGATTCTTTAGGATCAGACTGAAATCTAGCACACAAGCATGTTGCAAACATTATATCTGGTCTACTTGCAGTGAGATAAAGTAATGAGCCTATCATACCTCTGTAGCCTGTGATGTCAACCTTCTTACCAGTTTCATCCTTATCAAGCTTAGTGGCAGTTGGCATAGGAGTCTTTGCTGTAGATGAGTCTTTCATTTGATACTTCTTAAGAAGATCCTTGATGTACTTGGACTGACAAATGAATATACCAGCTTGTTTTTGGTATACTTGCAATCCAAGAAAGAATGACAATTCACCCATCATGCTCATTTCATAACGACTCTGCATTAACTTAGCAAATCTCTTGCATAGATCATCATTAGTAGAACCAAATATTATGTCATCAACATATACTTGCACCAATATCAAATCATTTTTATGCTTTTTGACAAAGAGAGTTTTGTCTACAACGCCTCTTGTAAAATCATTTTCAAGTAAGAATTCAGAGAGAGTGTCATACCATGTCCTTGGAGCTTGTTTGAGTCCATAGAGAGCTTTGAATAGAAAGTACACAAAGTCTGCCAGTTTTGAATCCTCAAAACCTGGAGGTTGTTCCACATACACTTCTTCTTCTAACTCCCCGTTCAGAAAAGCACTCTTCACATCCATTTGATATACCTTGTAATTGGAATGTGCAGCAAATGCCAGAAACATTCTGATGGCCTCAAGTCTTGCTACTGGTGCATAGGTTTCATCATAATCTATACCCTCTTCTTGAGAGTAACCTTTAGCAACCAGTCTGGCTTTGTTTCTCGTTACAATGCCATCTTCGTCCAATTTATTTCTGAATACCCATCATGTTCCAATAACAGATTTTCCCTTAGGCCTGGGTACCAGCTTCCAAACTTTCTGCCTTTCAAACTGATTGAGTTCTTCTTGCATAGCAATCACCCAATCTGGATCATCTAGAGCATCTTCAACTTTCTTAGGTTCTGTTTCTGAAAGAAACCCAGAATAGTGACATTCATTTTGTGATGTTCTCCTAGTTCTCACTCCTGTGTCCGGATCACCAATGATCAAGTGAAAGGGATGATCTCTATTCCATACCCTTTGTCTTGGCAGATGCGATCTTGATGATTCTCCTTGTTCTAGATGTTGTGGAGTGTGACTAGTTGATCCTTCTCCTGCTCCCCCTGAGTTGTTGACGGTTTGATCTGTTGATTCTGAAGACTGACTAGTGGATCCTGTATGTTGAGGATTTCCACTTAGGTCACCACTTTGTCCAGAATCATTATCATTATGATTATTATTAATGACTGTAACAACTTCAGGTACTTCTTCATTGTCAGAGAGATCTCCTGATAGATTTTCAAATACCAAGGATTCAGAGTTCTCTCCAATTTGCAGGCCTGGTCTTTTAGTGTCGTCAAATGTTACATTAAAGCTTTCCAACACCTTCTTATCTTCAATCACATATACCATGAAAGCCTTAGATTCCAGAGAATAGCCCAGAAAAATGCCTTCATCTGCTTTGGCATCAAACTTGCCAAGATGTTCTCCATCTTTAAGTACAAAGCACTTTGCACCAAACACATGAAAGTACTTCAGTGTTGGCTTCTTGTTGGCCATTAACTCATACGGAGTCTTTTCATGATCTTTGTTGATCAGGGTTCGATTCTGAGTGTAGCAAGCTGTATTCACTGCTTCAGCCCAAAAGTAAATGGGAAGTTTTGATTCACTCAGCATGGTCCTTGCTGCTTCAACCAAGGTCATGTTCTTCCTTTCCACTACTCCATTCTGTTGAGGAGTTCTTGGTGCTGAAAACTGTCTTGATATTCCTTTCTCTGAGCAGAAATCATTTAGAACTGCATTCTTGAATTCAGTTCCATTGTCTGATCTGATTGACCGCACAGGTAGCTTAGCTTCCACTTCTATCTTCTTGATGTGATCAATGATTAGTTGTGTTGCTTCATCCTTTGTTTGTATGAACAACACCCACGTGTACTTGGAGTAGTCATCCACCATCACCAATGCATATCTGTTTCTTAAAAGTGACATAACATTAACTGGACCAAATAAATCCATATGAATCAGCTGTAATGGTTCAGTAATGCTTGTCATTCCTTTGCTTCCATGTGATGCTTTCTTCGACTTCCCCTTTTCACATGCTTCACATAGTCCCTCCTGATTGAATTCCATCAGGGGCAACCCTCTCACTAACTCTCTCTTTACCAAAGAGTTCATAGTTTTGAAGTTCAAATGTGAGAGCTTCTTGTGCCATAGCCAACTTTGTTCTGAAGATGCCTTTGCATAGAAACATGTAACTTCTCCTTCACTGGTAGAACTTAAGTCAGCTATAAACAAATTCCCTTTTCTCACTCCCAGTAGAGTAAGCTTCTCATCCTTCCTGTTGGTGATCAAGCACTTGTCCTTTCTGAAATCTATATTGTAGCCTTTATCACAGAATTGACTGATACTTAGAAGATTGTGCTTTAATCCTTCAACAAGAGAGATGTTTTCAATGATGACATTTCCAGCTTTCAATTTACCATATCCCGTAGTGAATCCTTTGCTGTCATCTTCAAAGGTTACAATCGGGTCGGTCTTCTTAACCACCTCTATAAGCAGGGACTCTTCACCTGTCATGTGTCTAGAACAGCCACTATCCAGAATCCACACAACCTTTGAGCTTTTAACCTTACCCTGCAATCACAGATTGATTAAGCGGACTTTGGTACCCAAAATTGTTTGGGTCCTGAAGGTTTAGATGATTTAACAGGAGTAACATTCAATTTAGTCTTACCCTGTTTGATATTCATAGTATCTGTGGATTTAACATTACTAGTGCTATTGCTACTATCAGACATCAACTTAAAATAAGCATGCATGATGTTGTACTTACATAGCAAACACTCTTTCTTTCCACAGGGTTCATGAGTATCAGGCATGTCAGACATGTTATGCATTTCAGAAGCATTAGCAGTTTCTACTTTAACCTTTTTACATGCATGTGTAAGGTGTCCAGCAGAATTACAAATAGAACATAACTTCCTAGATGCAATGGGAGAAGATGGAACCAATTCCTGATTAACAATCTTTTTCCTCCCATTCCTGTTCTTTTTAACATTACTAGCTAAGGAACCTACTTCAGTTTTAGGTAAATCGGGTTTAGGTAATTCATTCTTTACTGATTTCCTAGGCAACTTAGTCTTTACCTCTTTTTCCTTCAATAAATCCTCCTCAAGCAATTCTTGTGCTATGAAAAGATCATCCTCATGAAAGAGTGGTGGAAACGGCTTAACAAAAACTGGACAATCAACATTCTTAAGAACATGTGGAGTATTCCTTTTGACAACTGAAGATGTCACAGGGAATTCCACAACCTTCTTACCAGCTTTCTTGTTATAGTCAAATCCTATAGCAGTTTTATTCTCTATGGCCTGAGTATCAATGATTTCCCTAGCCACTAGAGCGGAATTCTTAAAAGCATTCAGCTTCAAATCTAGATCTGAAATCTGCTTCCTGAGGATAGTCTCTATCTCATCATTACACTTGACCTTGTTCTCTAAGTACACATTCTTTTGCTTAAGATCTTCTAATGTTACAGCTACAAGCTCTAGTTCTTCATTTTTAGATTCTAGCTTTTTAATCTTAAGAACTAGTTTAGCATTTTCCATTTCTGATGCTAGCATGCTTGTGTGTACATTAAACAATTCTACACTAAGATCTTGCACAGTTTTCTTGTACTCAGAATTTGACATATCAATTGTAGTTAAGATAGGTACCTGAGATGATTGTGGTGATTCCTCTGAAGAGTCAGCCATTAGAGCAACATTTACATATTCCTCCTCTTCATCCGAATCAGTATCATCCCAGTGCTTTCCCTCTGCTATGTAAGCTTTCCCTTTCTGCTTTCCAGAGAATGCCTCCAATTGCTGTTTAAGCTTGGCATTCTCCTTCTTCAACTCATCATAAGAATCCTTCTTTCCATAGACATCTTTCATGTCTCTTGCTTGACGAGGCTTCCGGCATTCAGTGGCGAAATGCCCTAACTCATTGCAGTTATAGCATTTTGATTTGCTCCTATCAATCATGCCAGTCTTGTAGCCTCCCTTAAAGCCTGTACTAGGTGTATAATTGCTCTTCTGGAATCTGTTGGTTGAGCCCTTGAACTTGTACTTAGGGTTTCTCTTGAAACGAATATGACTAAACTTTGCACCTAAGTACGCCATGGTTTTGTCTTCCATTTGCTCAAGCTCTTCTAGGGTGTAGTAATCACTTTCATCAACACCCAGATTCACAGAATCCATTTCTGCTTCTATTATCACCTCCTCTCCAGCTCTAGGGGTTTCAACCTGAATCTCAGAAGTTATTGGTTCATCCACTACAAGTGCTGCTGATCTCACAAGTGCATTGTGCTTGCTGTCCACTGTCCCTGATCCGTAGATTATCACCCTTTGTTCCTGTTCCATCTCATAGGTCTTCAACTTGCCATAGATCATCTCTAGTGGCATCTTTGTGAAGTCAATTCTTTCCCTAATGGATGATGACTTGTGTTCTACATGATGGGGCAGCGTCGTCATAAACTTCCTGTTCGATTCTCTCAGTGGATAGGTCTTTCCTTTCATTGCCAATTCATTGAGGAGCTTAGTATATTTCTCAAAGACCTGAGTTATACTTTCTCCTGGCAGTGACCTAAACGCTTCGTATTGAGAAGTCAGAATGTCCAATCTGTTTTCCTGAACGTCTTCAGTTCCTTCCATTATTAAGTTATTGGTATCCCACATATGTTTTCCGCTTGTACAATTCATCAACTGATAGCTCATTTCCTTGTCTGCGGAGTCCGCCAATATCAACATTAAACCGGTGTCCAATCGAATCAATTCTTTGTCAGAATCTGTAAATTCACTTATATCCTTAGGTTGGGTGCCTGAAGGAATCCTGCTACCATCAGGAGCTGTAGATTCACTAACTGGTTTCATTGGTACAAACGGTCCGTTCTCTAATATGCCAATATACAACGGATTAGATGCCTTGATAAATAACAACATCTTCATCTTCCACAAACCGAAATCATCTCTAGTAAACGGGGGAACTTTAATACCAGCAGTTGTCTTTGGAGCACTCATGGTTTCTGAAAATTTCAAATTGTTTAAAATTCAAGAAATTCCAATTAAATGAAAAAATTTGAAAGTTAAAAAATTTGCTTCGAATTTTCACGCTACGTTTGATTTTGGTCTCATTCACCGGATCTGATTTGTATATCAATCAAGTAGCTTTGATACCAATTGTTAGGTCCAAAGTATCGTAGAAGGGGGGGGGTTGAATACGATACTCACAAATAATTCAATTTCGTTCGCGGATTAATCTTTCAGTTCTATAACGAAATCAAACACACCAAACCAAATCAAGTTTCGGGGAATATATCTTTTTATAAATATAAACCTCGAGGGGTGCTACAATTTCTAATCCGTAGATTAGCGTCAATGAGTTTAAGGTTACACAAATACAAAACAATGATCAAGTTCTGAGTACTATTAATTTCTCTGATAATTTTCTCCGGCTCTTCTCTCTCTCAGTAATGTCTCTGTGTTAAAATCCTTAACTGAAGAAGACACATTCTTCACTCTGTATTAACTGCAGACTTAAATTGAAAACCATCGAACCATTTAGAATAGAATATTCTTGGTCGTTGGATCTTCATCAACCTGTCACACAAGCACAACTTTTCACCTGCTCCATGAATTGAAAAACCATCGAATGGATTAAAAAACCATCGAATGGAATAAATCAATTTGCCATTCGATAGTTTTTAAATCAAAACTATCGAATGCCAAATTAATTCACTTGGTTATTCAATGAATCACTTCAACCACCATTCGATAGTTTTTTCAAAAGAAAAACTATCGAATACTTTTTCTTGTCTTTTGTCCTTTAGTAATTACTCCTGAGCTCCTGGGTGTTTAAGTTTTGGACTGTATCAATTTCTTCTGAGACGATAAAACAACTTGATCTTTTCAGTGCCGTCACCTAGTGCAACAGGTCTGGTTCACAGATGAATAACACTTGATCAATTCTTATTTTATGACTTCAATTATAATGCTGCTGATACGTCCCTTGTCGTTCTGGTTGCTTCATCACTGGAATCCCGTGGTACTGAACCCTAAATCATTCACATACTTCTGTCGTCTTCAAAGTCTTGTTTCTATTGCTGTCACTGAGGCTTGAACATTTTCATGAACTTCTTTCCGTGACCTGTTTACGGACTTCAAGAATACATAACGTATTTTGATTTTTTGAGTTTACCTTTTCTTCTTTGATTCTGGATTCCTGTGCTTCTATTAATACTATTGTCTGTCTTGTCCTTTGTTGAGTTGTAGTTATCTCTTTTACATCTTATGTTACATTATGCTTTACAGTATCAATACACTAAGCCTCGGTTGTAGAATCATTTACGGTTCTTGCTGTGAACTATTCTAGCTTACAACACATCTATTTAGACAAAACACAAATCTAAACTAAGACACGGAACCGTCCTGCCAGTCTAGAAACTAACATATGTGTAACATTTTACATCTAGCTTCCCATCTTCTCCATATACCAAGAATGAGTCTTTAGTCCTCTTCAGACACTTAATAATATTCTTGATTCCAATCTAGTGGCCAACACTTAGATTAGACTGGTACCTGCTCATCATGCTTAAAGCATATGAGACATCAGGACGAGTACATATTATCACGTACATTATGGAACCAATTTCCGAAGCATATAGAACCATACTAATGTGGTCCATATCATCCAATGATTTCAGACCATTTATTTTGAGATCACTATCTCATGAGACATGAGAACATTTCCCTTTTAGCCTCTTTGCATCCCTAATTGGTGCAATACATTGTCAATGTATATACTTTGACTTAAGCCAAAAAATCTTCGTGATCTATCTATATAGATCCTGATCCCTAAGAAATAGGACACATCTCCTAAGTCTTTCATCAAGAAACTATTTCTCTACCAAGTCTTAACAGTCTGTTGAGAAAGAATGTCATTTATATTTTCTTGTACATTCTGCTCTTGTTCCAACTTCGGTTCAATGTTATCTCGTGGTTCTCGATCCTTATCGAGATCTATTTTCCTCCCACTATTTCTTTTAGAAAGCAATTCTCTCTCAAGAAATACAGCAGCCCGAACAACAAACACTTTGTTCTCTTGAGGATTAAAGAAGTAATACCCTTTTTGTTTTAATTTGGTATCCCACAAAATTACATTTATCTGATTTTGGTCCTAGCTTGTCAGAGGTTAAACGTTTCACAAACTCTTTGCATCCCCTAATTTTCATAAATGACATGCTATGACTTTTCTCAGTCCATATCTCATATGGGGTCTTTTGAACCGATTCAGTAGGAACACGGTTAAGTGCATATGCAGCCGTCTCTAAGGTATAACCCCAAAAACTTATTGGAAGATCCACTTCACTCATCATCCATCGCACTATGTCTAACATAATGTGATTTCGGCTCTTAGAAACTCCTTTCTATGAACCTTTTTACTTCAGCTTAATATTCTGTGAACTTTTCAAACAATTCAGATTTGTTCATCAAAAGATATCCATTTTCGTATCTACTGAAATCATCAGTGACCGCTATGAAGTAGTAAAACCTACCTTCTACCATCGTACGTATATGACCACATACATCACCATGTATAAGTCCTAATCGTTCGATGACCCTTTCACCATTTCTGGTAAAAGGGGCTTTTGTCATTTTACCAAATAAACCAGGATTTGCATTTTTCGTATGATTCAAAATCAAACTTATCCAAGTATCCATCATTATGTAAATTGGAAATGCGTTTCTTATTGATATGGCCTAAATGATAGTGTCAAAGATAATGTTTGATTTGAGTCATTTTAGAACATATAAAATGTTAACTAATTGTGCAACATTATTAACCTTTTCATTGAAATGTAATAAACAACAATTGTTATATATCCAATTAAAATGAAAAACCTTTCTTGTCCATACAAGAAACCAATATAATGTCTCTGCTCTTATAGGCACGTAGTTATAATCATCAAGTTCTAAACTTAGTCTTATAGAAAAAATTAAGTAACGAGTTACTTCAACTAGAGCAACAACTTTTGCTCCAATTATAACCCGAAACATGAAGCTTGACCCTCACCGGTCTTCTTCTTAGATCTTCCAAATAAGCATGACAGTTTATCTTCCAGTCTTTCGGTTTTCCACAGAAGCGACAATCATCTTCTTTAGCAACACCTCCTTTAGGCAACAATACCTCTTTGAGATTGGACTTTGATTTGGCTATAGAATTAGATCAAATATTTTTCTTTCTTTTACATTTTCCTTTCACATTCATATTCCTACATTCACCATCATTATAGGAGTAGTCCGTGCATTTATCATGTTGCTTACCGCAGTTCTCAACGTGCTTCACAACTTAGTAGGTGTAATGTCTATCTCATTTATTTCGTTGTTCATAACTAATTGAGAATAGTTATTGTTCAAAGATTGCATGATCAAATCAATCCGAGTCTCTAGACCAATCTTGAAACTTAAAAAATCAAGGTACTCATTATACCCTATCATTTTTAGAACATGTGGTCCAACCAAATCTCAATTTCCCTACTTGTAGGTGTATAGTGCCTTGCTATTGTCAAATCCTTTTTGACGAGCCTTTTCCTCAAACATCTTTTGAAGGTGCTCAATTATCTCATAAGCATCCATATGCTCATATTGTTTCTTAAGCTCAACACTCATAGTTGCAAGCATGAGACATGAAACATCATCAGTCGAATCATCAATTTGCTTCCAACAAGCTTTATGTTCGGCACATGTTACATTCTCAGCTAAAAAGAAATGGAAGAATTTGACTAACATCGTGGTTCGTGAGGAAGATTCTCAAGCTCCTATGTCAGTCAAGGAAATTTGTTCTTGTCAGTTTGTCCTTATCAAGGACTGATAGCATAGATAATCACTTTACTGTTTGGGCTCTATCTTGAGTTTTAGACAACAGATTTTAACAATTTTACAGCCCACGCGAAGCTAACAAAATTATCTTTAATTTAATGATGGTTTAATAATTATTATCTAACTGAAACTATCCATAAACTAAAGAGAAAGGATAATTACGATTTTTTACATAAAGATTTCTATTCAATATAGAAAACCTATTTATAATTGGTTTAAATTAAAAAAAAAATTATTAAAATTTAGATAATCACTTTACTGTTTGGGCTCTATCTTGAGTTTTAGAAAACAGATTTTAACAATTTTACAGCCCACGCGAAGCTAACAAAATTATCTTTAATTTAATGATGGTTTAATAATTATTATCTAACTGGAACTATCCATAAACTAAAGAGAAAAGATAATTACGATTTTTTACGTAAAGATTTCTATTCAATATAGAAAACCTATTTATAATTGGTTTAAATTATCAAAATACACATTTTAGTATTTAAATACTATCATATTATTAATCAAATACAATTTTTAATATTATATCTAGCGGTCCTCATCTATTTGAATATTTATAGTTTTATAATCCAACGGATCATATACTTTTGGTAGTACAGTGACCGACCAAAGTTTTGGATAAGATCTCCCTTACGCTTATTATATATAAGGAGTTAATTTGATAGCTACAATATTAAAGTGCATAAAATTAATCCAGTTTGCAAATTTATTAATTATTATGTTTAAGTGATTATGGTATATCATTATATACATCCCATTATTGTTATCAAATAAATAGCCCTAACTATTAATTCGGAAAGTATTTCTCTTAAATCTCTCTAGTGAGCCAAGATCCATATTTAGTCATGCATTAGGTCAGCTTTGGCTTTTCTCCTAAAACATGATTATTTAGGTAGACAATTATATCATATATAACTCTTGGATAGTTTGGTGGAACAACGTTTGTACACATTTATCCAATAAATCTCACCAAACCCTATGCCTCTAAATCCACAATCTTATTATGATGAATTAGTTAAGTTAGACCCAATTATCCAACAATTGAGTATCACAATTACTCCATCGCGTCTTACCACGATAGATGGGAGTACCCCGCTTTGGCGAGCCCACTCCTTATCGATCTAGGTCTTGACGAGTGTTCTTCATTGGAAGGCATCCGATTAACTTAATATTAATTTAGGGATTTGTTAATCTTATTTAAAACGACCATGATCACATCATCAAGATATTCCCAATTTTTCCTTGAATTAGGTACTTCAAATCAAAATTTGTCAATGGTTTGATTTCCATATAGTCGGAGAAGTCACAAATGGTCTCACTTAAAACCCAACACCTTACAGGTTAATAACCCGCTTTTGTCAAAATCGCCCCATATCAAAAAATTGAAAATTCATACTTAATTCTGTGTTTCATAAACACAGGAATCTCATGTTCATTTTTGTTCATTTTTTAAAATCTTGAATCGTTACAGATTTTATCTTTCTTAAGCAAACATGGCATGCGTGTCGTATCTAATACATACATGATTAATCTAATTAAAGCATGCATCTTTATAACTACGCATACATATCTTCTTCATCACATGCATCATATATGTAAAGTGCGTAAATAAACGTGTTTGGTTATGGCCCAGCCCGAGTGATCTTTCCAAGCTAATGGAAAAATCAAGGTTAATCTATGGTGGTATCAAAATACAATACAATGTTACAAGTTTTCTTGGGAATCGCCTCCTTGGAATATCTTTATGTCTTCATGTACATTACATAAATAAATACAAACTAGGCTAATGAAATTACAAGTAGAACTCGATTTACATTCGAGATTTAAACATTACAAGGAATAATGACATGCAAGTCGTATTTAGAATCCAAACCATAAAACCACTATCCGATGGGTTTTTAGGCCATAACCAATCACCATGCTCATATAACAATTAAGAACATCTCAGATTGCATTAACATATCATACGATATCATATTTCTCATGATCCAATCACAGAAATCAAATAAAGTGTAAATCAGAAAATCAAGATAAGATAATTTCATTAAAATAATAATATATTTTATATTTATATTATTTTATTAAATAGAAGAAATGACCGAAAACCGAAAACCAAAATTTCAATGTTTCGGCTATTATATAATAGTATAGATAATAGAAATATATAGAATATAGTATAATTGATATTTTTATTGAGAAAATATAGTTTTTGATATGTTTTGAAATGTATTAATAATTAAGGGATATGTAATTAGAAAAAGGCAATATTAATGATTGAAATATATGTCGTAATAATTTTTATTTTTAGGTGTGTTTATAAAAGATAATATGTTTTGATTAAAAAGTAATATGTTTTATATTTATTCTTTATATTATTTTATTAAATAGAATAAATGACCGAAACCAAAACTTTCAATGTTTTGGCTATTATATAATAGTATAGATATATAGTTTAAACTTTTTTAAATAATTAAATTATTAAAATAGATTTTGAAATACATAAGTAACGGTATGCCCATGATATTTTTGGAAAATTAGGGTTTTAGTAAGAAAAAATAGAAAAAGTAACATGTTTTAGTTGAAAAAGGTAATTGTCCGTAATTAAAAGTATTAAAATAGGTTTTAAAACAAATAAGTAAGGGTTGTCCGTGATATTTTTGGAAAAGGAGGGATTTTAGTAAGAAAAAATAAAAAAAGTTGCATGTTTTAGTTGAAAAAAGGTAGTTGCCCGTGAATTTTTAAGAGAAAAATGAAATTTGTTAGAAAAAAAAATAGAAAAAGTAATATTTTAGCCGAAAAGGTAATTGGTTATAAATAATGTTATTAATTAATAATATTTTTCTAAAAATAAGTAAGGGTAATTAAGTAAAATCACTTTAGTACCGATCAAACTTTTAATGTTTCGTCCAGTATAGATAGATAATATAGATAATTTATACTATATTATTAAAGTCGAAACATTGAAAGTTTTGGTTTTCGGTTTTTGGTCCTTTATTTTATTTAATAAATAATAAAATAATATAAAGTAATATAAAAATAATAACTAGCTGATTGTCTTTTATAATTAAAACATTTTTTTCTAACAAAATCTACTTATTTTCCAAATTTATCACGGCAATTACATTTAAATTAAAACATATTACCTTTTATATTTGTTATCACTAAAATCTATCTTTTCCAAAAATATCAGGTGCAACTCTTACTTATTTATTTTAAAACCTATTTTAATACTTTTAATTATTTAAAAAAACTTATCTATTTTAACATGTGAACGTATTTTTTTAAGAAATATAATTAAAACACTTCTAAAAATATCTTTGATAGTTAATTTTTTAATTAAAACACGTTAAATTTTCTATTTGTCCTTATTAAAAAAACTTACCTATTTTAACATGTCAACGTATTTTTTTAACAAATACAATTAATATGATTAAAACACTTCTAAAAATATCACGGACAATTACTTTTTTTAATTAAAATATGTTAGCTTTTCTATTTGTCTTTATTAATATCACGGGCAGTTAATTTTTTTAAATTAAAACATGTTAATTTTTCTATTTGTCCTTATTAAAAAAACTTACATATTTCTTTTAACAAATACAATTGATATAATTAAAACACTTCTAAAAAATCACGAATAATTACTTTTTTTAATTGAAACATGTTAGTTTTTCTATTTGTCCTTATTAAAAAACTTACCTATTTTAATATGTCAAAATATTTTTTTAACATATACAATTAATATAATTAAAACACTTCTAAAAATATCACGGACAATTATTTTTTTTAATTGAAACATGTTAGCTTTTCTATTTGTCCTTATTGTTAATATTATTCTAATAAATAATAAAATGATATTAATAATACCCCATTTATCTTCCTCAACCCAATTTGTATTCTTTATTTATTTTTTCTATGTTCCAATTAATATTTAAGTTTCTCAATTTATAATTTATCATATTAATTTTTATTTTTTTTCTTTAATATTTTCTGTTCTCATTAATTTTTTTTTAAATTTATTATCTTTCCTTTGCACGGGTTATAGGCTAGTACACATAGTACATAATATAGATTTTTCCTAGTCAACTATTTAAATGTTACTAGCTTATATCCCGTGCGATGCACGGTCTTCTTTAATATTTTCTTATTTTTTATTTAGATTTTAGTTATTATATATAATTTGATAAAATTTTAATATATATATTGGATTTATAAATCTAACAATATAATATTTAAATTTAATATATTATTGACGTAATCAATAGTAGTATTTTAGATATTAAAATATGAAATATTTTCAAATAACAGATCTAATGATTTGTATTTTTTTACTCTTAAAAATCTAAAAAGGGACTCAAGTGCAAATATCAAAATATGTGCTTGTTCAATATACCGAGTTTATTTGAATATACTATTACTTTTATTTTCATTAATTATCTCGTTTAAATTGAATGTTAAAAAAATTATAATAAACATGAATTTCATAAGTTTAATATAATAATATTACCAATATATCTATCTTTTGCCCGTGTTATTTTTAATTTGAACATGAGTTGTTTCAGTTAAAAAATATAAAACAGGTAATATCCTTGAAAAGACAATTAGTTACTTATTAACAATTATATAAAATGATATTAATTTTTTTATATATACGTCGTCTGCATTAATTTTAAAAAATTAGTTGTTTAAGTTAGAAAATATAAAAGAGGTAATTTGTTTTAGCTGAAAAGAATAACTTGTTATTTATTAATATTTATATAAAACAATATTACCATTGTATATTTATTTTGCATGTATTATATTTAGAAGATAAGTTGTTTTAGTTAGAAAATATAAAACATATAATGTGTTTTAGCTGTCGGTTATAAATATATAATAATATTACCATTATATATATATATATATATATATATTGCTCGTCTTATTTTTAGAAAATGATTTGTTTTAGTTAAATAGATATATAAAATAGGTAATATGTTTTAGCTGAAAAAGGTAATTGGTTATCAATAACTTGGTTTCCATATATGTGTCCTATATATAAGATGAGTTGTTTTAGGTAAAAAATATAAAAATAATATGTTTTAGCTGAAAAAGATAATCGTTTATAAATATATAATAATATTACCATATTATATATATGTTGCCCGTTTTATTTTTAGAAGATGAGTTGGTTTAGTTTTAAAAAAATATAAAATAGGTAATGTAGTGAAAAAAGGTAATTAGTTATTAATTATAGATAGGCCCGTGAATCGGCCCAAATACCGACCGACCGACCGACCAAAACTTTTAATGTTTCGTCTTTAATAATATAGTATAGATTGTTGTATATGTTTCCTAATTTTAAAATCCAAGAAATAAATGCGAAGGAAATAAGAGGTACGTAATATTTGAAAATAAATTTCCATTATTGATCAACTTTTCAATATTTTCCAAAATTTTCAAATTCAAATAAAATGAAATTCTTGTATAACTTTTTCATTTCAATATATCAATGAACCTTCTAGACCCACCAATATTCTTAAAAAATAAATACAGTAAATTAGAGAATCTTACCAAACCGTTTTTTTAAAGATAAAAACAAAACTGCATTTAAAATCAGATATTATTAACAAAATCTCCTAGATAATCCACGCAAGCAAATCCACGTCACATAATCTCCACCATGTAAACAAAAGAGTCCACCCACATTCAAAATACACACGAGCTGAACAGGGCCATTTCCGTCATTTTACGACCCGGCCCAACCCACAAGGGTTTGCCTTCACTCCACTATATAAACACACACATACACACAGACGCGTAGTAGTGAGTTTGGTGGCAGTGTGTGTTCAATTGTTGGAGCCTATACGTACACCTATACATACATTCTTCTTTCAGGTATAATCACACTGTAATTCAAGCTTTTTTCACTGTTGTTATGTTATTTTATCGATAATCGTGCCGAGATTCATTGTTTTTGGTCTGTTATCTCGTTATTGATGTATGAATTTGTGTGTATATATATATGTATGTATAGATCTGTTGTTTTTGTGATATATGTCATCGATTTTGTTTCGATCTGTTTAATTTTTAATTTTTTGTGTTTAATTTTGTATAGAGTTTGTTTTGATGATTTTTTGATCTTCATTTTAATGTTAAATGTGTCAAAATGAGTGTGTGTATGTGTGTGTTTGTTTGGTAATTAATAATGTGTTTTTTTTGGTTTAAATAAAGTGTTTTGTTATAATCTTTAGTTTAATTGTATTATGTTTAATTTTGTTGTTTGTTAAATGTTTGATATAATTGTTCATTTGTTATGATTGATTTTATTGTTAGTTTGTTGTATTTAGTTATGCATTAATTCATAAATTATTTGTTGTGTTTGATTTTGTTGATGGAATTGCTTATACATATGTTATGATATATGATTTTAATTTCATTTTTGATTTTTTTTAGATTTTGTTTATATTTTTGTGTTTAATTATGAGCTTATCTCTTATGTTTGATTTCGTTGTCTATTGCTTATATATGTGGTCACGTTCCAATGAAAACCAATTTAAATAGAAGCAAGTCACCGAAATGTTTTGAGCAAATTACCAATATTCTGGTGAATTTCATATATGTATGTGGTGATTTGTTTTGGTTCTCATTTAAATTTTTTTCTTGTTTGAGTCTGTATATATATATGTGTGTGTTGTTATATATGTGGAGTTTAGTTTTGTACAGCTTTACCTGATGCTCAATTTGTTTATTATTATACTTGTTCTTCTTGGTTGATTGATTTTGAGATTGTTGAGTGAATTTGTTTTTAGTGGCGATTGCAGTAACTAGTTATCAGCATGAGGAAAGCTACTGGTGGAAGAGAGGGTTATGAACAGCAGGAAGGGAGTGGAGGCCGTGGTCGTGGCCGTGGAGGTGGTGGAGCTCAGCAGCAGCAACAGGGTGGAGGCTACCAAGGTGGTGGTGGTAGAGGTAGGGCTCCCCAGCAGCACCAGGCTGGTGGAGGACAAGGACGCGGAAGTTACGGAGGTGGCCGTGGAAATCAGCGTGGTGGAATGGCTCCTCAGCAGTACTATGGAGGTGCACCTGAGCAAATGTATCAGCAGGGTAGGGGAGCACCCCAACAACAGCAGCGTTTTGGAGGGCCTTCCGAGTACAATCAGATGCAAGGCAGGGGACAACAGCAGTACCCTCAACAGACCCAACAAGCAAGAGGACCACCACCGCAAGGCCGAGGTGGTAGCCAAGGAGGATTTGTACCTTCTACAGGTGGGCCTTCTAGGCCATCTGGCCCCGACCTACACCAAGCTTTTCAGGCTCCACGACAAGCAGAGATGATGACCCAACCCATGCCATATGTGAAATCAACAGTAATTGAGACTGAGGCTAGTTCTTCATCCTCTGTTCCTGAGCCCACTCCGTCGCAAGTGACCCAGCAATTTGAACAGCTTTCTGTCGAGAAAGAAGGCTCTTCTAGTGAGAGTGATCAGCCTCCAGTTTCGAGCAAAGCTCTCAACTTCCCTCTTCGGCCTGGCAGGGGTACTACCGGTTCCCGATGTATTGTGAAGGCTAACCACTTTTTTGCAGAATTGCCGGATAAGGAACTGCATCATTATGATGTGAGTTTCTGCCCGTTGTCTAGTGTTTTATCTTTATGCCTGAAAGTTCCATTTTTATTCAACAAATTCTTTTTGTCATGATGTTTAGGTCTCCATCACCCCAGAGGTAACATCTCGTGGTGTCAACCGTGCTATTATGAAAGAGCTTGTGAAATTATACCGAGCATCTCTCCTGGGAAATCGTCTTCCTGCATATGATGGTAGGAAGAGCTTATATACAGCAGGGGCCCTACCTTTTGTAACAAAAGAGTTCAGAATCACTCTCACTGATGAAGATGATGGATCAGGCAATGCCAGGTATGCATTTTTCTTGACTTTTTAATATTATTGCAAACATTCTCTTACCTTCTTAAAACATATATTTTTTTATTGTTTTAGTAAGCAACCCATTAATCAATTTATCCTCCCTAATGCAGAAGGGAAAGGGAATTCAAAATTGTAATCAAATATGCTTCACAAGCTAATTTACACCACTTGGACCAGTTTTTGAGGGGAAGGCAGACTGATTCGCCCCAAGAAGCACTTCAAGTTTTAGATATTGTACTTCGAGAGATGCCTACTTCTAGGTAGGTTTACATCAAGCATGACTTGCATCAAGCCCGACCTGTTTGGCTCTTGTAATTTATAGCTATCTTTTATGCAGTGATATATCTTCATAATAATGGTGGTATTGATGTAGTTGAATTTTGGTGAATCAATTAGGTTTTCTCCTGTTGGTCGTTCGTTCTATGCTCCTGATATTGGAACAAAGCAACCACTGGGAGAGGGACTTGAGAGCTGGAGAGGATTCTATCAAAGCATCCGTCCGACTCAGATGGGCTTGTCATTGAACATTGGTGCGTCTATGACTATATGCTAAATTGTACCAGCCTTCAGTTTCTGTAAATTTTACTATATTCTTTCAATCTGGTGATTCATTGCAATATAACTAAATACGGTTACCGCAAAAAATACTTAAGTGGTTGTCATCAAATTTATATCTATACAAGTACTCTCACTCATTCAAGCGATTAATACAAAATTCTCATTTTTTCAATCATTTATTGATAAACTAAAATCTGGTATTTGTAATATTGTAACTAAACTCTTTTTGATGGTGCAGACATGTCGTCAACAGCATTTATTGAACCACTTCCTGTTATTGAATTCATAGCACAGCTTTTGAACAGGGAAGTTTCTTCTAGGCCATTGTCTGATGCAGATCGTGTAAAGGTTTACTTCTGTCCTGTCCATTTGGATGATTATTGTGAAATCAGTTTCCTTTTATATTCTTTTAACTGTCCAGGGTTGCGTTTACAATAGGGCAGACTTAATCTTGTTTATATGTGTGCTTTAATTTTTGTTATTTAATATGTTACTTTGATTGTTTCAGACATTTTTTTTTTCAACATGATATCACGTAGATCTCTAAAATTAGGAATACTTAGTTTTCAAATTATTAAAGGGGAAGCTTTTTCTGTGTGGCTGTTCAAATAATTTTAATAGCATGTTCAAATTGCCCTACTAAAAATATTGATGATGGAAGTATATTTAGGTAGATGCATGCATCAGTTGCTAAGAATGCTCATCTGAGGGGTCGCCTAATTCTCCTCTTTTAGGGGATTGCTTCCAAACATACAATTGTACACACGAGGCTGGAGTGGAAATTACATTTTAAAATATCTAGGTTTCTGTCTAGAGTTGTGTGGGAAACATTCCCAATCATTGCAAGAAAATAATAATTTTCTGTTCTAGTTCAAGCATAAGCAGTGGGTTCTTTATTAGGATAAGTTGTAGAAAAGTTTTGCTATTCTGAATATTTAATTGTTCTTAAATTGGACATGATAAGTATTGTGTTCTATTCTTATGTCAATGTTTGTCAGATTTCTCCTTTTTCCACTTGTTACTGTCAAGTTGACTGTTTTAATTTGGATTTTAATATCTGACAGATCAAAAAAGCATTACGAGGGGTCAAAGTTGAAGTTACCCATCGGGGAAACATGCGGCGAAAGTATCGCATATCCGGCTTAACATCACAGACAACACGCGAGCTGACGTATAAATCAAATTTCTATTTATTACTGTTACTTACTAATCTTAATTATGCAACATCGGCATATCATGTCTGACATGCAATTGATTTTATTTTTCAGTTTTCCTATTGATGAAAGAGGAACTGTTAAGTCGGTGGTGGAATATTTCAGAGAGACCTATGGGTTTGGCATTCAACATACTCAATTGCCTTGTCTTCAAGTTGGTAATCCGCAGAGACCAAACTATTTGCCTATGGAGGTTTGTGCTACTAATTTATGTTAGCTTGCAATCCTATTAAAAATGCATATGCTTAGCTCATTACTTTTTCAGGTGTGCAAGATTGTGCAAGGACAAAGGTATTCCAAGCGATTGAATGAGAGGCAAATTACTGCCCTGCTGAAGGTTACCTGTCAGCGTCCTAGCGATAGGGAGTCAGATATTATGAAGGTTTGTTTTACAGAACTCCTGGTATTTCTAATTAATTTTGTGCTCTTCAAATTTGTAGCTACAGTTTAACTTCATGCCGTAATTGAGTGAATAATTATATTTTTAATATATATTATATTACTTTATATATTTTGTAGTTATTTTTTTTTCTGTATGTTTTTTTGTTTGTTCTGTACGAAACAAGGTACTGTAAATCACATAAAGATTCAGAAAGAAGAAAAACAATGAAACTACACTTTCCCTAGCGTTTACACATCAGAACTGAAAGATTACATGTCGGAACTTCATTGTGATCACATTATGTTGTTGATCATTTTTAGATATTGGTCTAATATACTTTTTGCTATTGTCATTCAGACTGTTAACCATAATCGATATGATCAAGATCCCTATGCAAAGGAGTTCGGCATAAAAATTAGTGACAGGATGGCTTCTGTGGAAGCTAGAATTCTGCCTCCTCCTCGGGTAATTGATTATTGTTATATTATTCGTTAATCTGATTCATCTTATCATGTATGCATGCTCATTCTTCTTTGCTAGCCTATGTTGGTTAGTGAATAACTACTGCCTTTGTCTTGTGCAGCTGAAATATCACGAGACAGGTCGTGAGCAGGATTGTCTTCCACAAGTTGGCCAGTGGAATATGATGAACAAGGTAATACTTCCTTGAGCTAGTATTACCACTCTATACCTCAGACCTTGTCAATTTTGATAAATTTGGTGATGCCCATTTGCACTTACCTTGTTTTGTGTTATTTTAAATCATTTTTTTCATATTCACCTGTTAGCACTTCAGTCTATTGATTAACTCTATTAAGTATTTTATATGGCTTGAGAGGCATAACAGTGCTTTGTAAAACGGAATGACATGGGAGATTCATAATATAAACTTAAGACATAGATGTTGTGTTAAAAGCATTATACCCACTAAGTATGCTTGGCGGTGCTCTATTAGTGTTGTTTTTAGGCATCTAAGTGTAAAGTAATGCTTCCTTGCTAAGCTGCGAGTCATAATATTAATATTTTTGGAATAGGTAGTTCAAAGAAATGGTTAATAGTTGTTATTCCTGTACTAGCTTACAGCCCGTGCGATGCACGGTTACTTAAATTTTATTTATAATTATTTTGTTTATAATTATATTTTAATTACCCATGGAACACACGGTTGTTTTTTTTAATATTTATAATTATATTTATTTATGA
Source organism: Heracleum sosnowskyi (assembly GCA_030848705.1). Lineage (NCBI taxonomy): Eukaryota > Viridiplantae > Streptophyta > Magnoliopsida > Apiales > Apiaceae > Heracleum > Heracleum sosnowskyi. Next base: position 138,492,076 of record CM061235.1, on the reverse strand, counting down.
ATATTTTAATATTTAAAAGTTATTAGTTTACATGATTAAATTATTGTTAAAAAAGATTTAGCCAAAAAGAATTATATTTAAAATTTTGATATTTATTATATTTTACACGCTCAATTTAATATTTGTTTATATTGAGTTATAAAAGTTAGATTTGGCGAATTTTACGGTCCACATGAAATTCTATTCTAAAACTAAAAAGAGAATAAAGTGACGAAATTTAATATTGAGAATTCTATTCGATTTAGGAAATCTACTTATATGTAGTTTAGATTATTAGAATACTCTTTATTAACCAAATAAAGTTTTTAATGTTAAATCTAACGGTTTTCACCTATCTATTTAAGATTAAACGATTTTTATTATTTTGATATTAAATGGGTTTCCTTATTTAATTACAACTTTTTTTATGTTTTAACTTTTTGGAAAATCCAATCCTAATATAATATCTTTTAACTTATATCATTTTTAGATAATAACTTCTTTTTATATGATATAATCTTGATCTTCTATTTTTCAAAGTATTGGATCTAACGGTTGAGAATGTTTTGGCGGTATTTAGGACCAAACTACCAGGATAACATCATTAATTTTTTAAATATTTTTTAATATATTTTTTTAAAATATTTATTGCTAAAATATAATATATTCTCTTTTGTAATATGTTAATGATGCGGGAACTTTGAACTTTTGAGAAAATACATTATCAATTAAAATATAATTTTATTTTTTGTAATAGTTCTTCTTTTAAAGTAGTACACCGTGACGATCAAAATTCTGTAAAAAATTCATTTTTTTATAGTATATCCCGTAAAAATCTATGTTATTATATTAAAGACTAAATAATGAAAGTTTTCTTATAAGTATGGTCGCTTGATCACTCAATTCATAATCGTTGGATCTTTCAAATTAAATTGTTGAGAAACGTTAGATATAAGAGTAAAATTTATCACGTGCAATGATCTAAAGTTTGAATCTACCAACAACATATTAAAATTACAGGATTTTTTTGAAAAATAAGAATTTTTTTCATTTTTTTTTCTTGTAGACATGGGTTATTTGATAATATTTTTTATAAAGTACGATTTTTCAAAAAAGTACTATACTAATTGATTAACAAACTTTTAAAGTTTCGAATTTAATAATTTACAATGTATATAGGTTAAAAAGTTAGGTCTCTTCTGTAGCTGAGTCTAAAATTTCAAAATACGGTTTTTTTAAATATGAATATAGTCCTGCTAACAATGAAATTAGGTCTCTATGAGTTCTTATAAAACAAAATCACCATTTGCGTATAATTTATTATTTAATAATAAATAATATTTAATTAGTTATGATAAAAAATTTAATAAAATAATATAAAAAATATGCACAATTTTATAAAATTTTATCCTCGTATTATTATATTTTTTGTTGATTTGAATTTTTCTTAGATTGATTTCAATTTTTGAACATATATTTCTAAATTTAAAATAGTTAGAAAAAAGTAATTAAATTGACATTAAAATAATGATGACGTAATAATTATTATTAGAATTTAAATACCCACTTTACTAATTTGGGCTTTATCTTGTGTTTTAAAAATTAGATTTTGACGATTTTACACCCAGATAACTAAATTATCTTTAATTAAAAGATGGCTTAACAATTTTTATCTAACTGGAATTGTCCATGAAAGAGAAAAGAAAGTCACGAATTTTTTACATGGAGAATTCTATTCAATATAGAAAACTTATTTATATTTGGTTTAAATTATCAAAATACACTTTTTAGAATTTAAATATAATCTTATTATTAATAAAATACACTTTTTTAATATTTGATCTAACGATTTTCATTTATCTAGTTAAGATCTAATGGTCCTTATTAGTTTGGTTGTCCAAGACCGTACCATCAAAATTTTGGATAAGATCTATAAGGTATTAATAAGGATTTAATATAATAAGGATATCAAGTATATACTGATATAAGTATCTTACTAACTGCTTTTACTTTTAATGTTTCGGTTTTATTTACAGTGTATATAAAATTTTAAAATACATTATTACTTAAAAATTATTAAATAGAATAAAAATTATGTTATGATTATATAAAATTTTATTCTCATATTATTATATTCTTTATCGATTTGAATTTGTTCTTAATTAATTTTAATACTTTATTGAAAGAAACATAAAATTTCTATATTTAAAACAATTAGTGGAAAAATAAATAAACTGGTGCTACAAAAATAAAAAAAATATTTATTAAAATTTAGATACTCACTTTACTATGTGGGTTATATCCTGAGTTTTAGAAATTGAATTTTGACGATTTTACAACCCATGCGAAACTAACAAAATTATCTTTAATTTAATGATGGTTTAATAATTATTATCTAACTTGACCTGTTGACCTACACATAAACCGAAAACAAAAGATGGTTAAGAATTTTTACATAAAAAATTCAATTCAATATAGAAAACCAATTTATAATTGGTTTAAATTATCAAAACACACTTCTTAGTATTTAAATATAATCCTACCTTTAATCAAATACACATTTTAATATAAGTATTATATTCAAAATTATCGTTTATGAATATGAAACCCTCAATATTTTAATAATATTTTGATATTATCCTTTTATGTTTGTTATATGTAAAATAATAAAATTATAATTTGGATTAATCAAATTGTTATGTTCCTTCAGAAAAAAAAGTGTTTAAATTTATTTATGTAGGAGTGCTCGTAAGTCTGTGTAGGTTCACGTGTATCATTGTTAGTATGATATACATCAACATTATATTGATAATTTTTAATATTGTAATCAATATGAATTGTTATGTTGATATTTGGTTTAACAATTATTATCTAATTGGAAGTATACATAAATTCAAGAGAAAAGATATTTAAGAATTTTTACATAGAAAACTTTGAAATTATCATAATACACTTTTTAGTATTTAAATATAATTCTATTATTAATCAGATACACTTTTTAATATTAGATCTAACAATTCTCATCGATCTATTTAAGATCTAACTGTAATTATTAATTTGGTCGTATAGTGATCGTACAGGGACCATATCGATTTTAATTTTTTCTTAAATTGATTTTAATATTTTATTGAAATAAAAATAGAATTTATAAATTTAAAAGAATTAGGGAAAAAATTAAATCTACGATAAAAAAAATATTTATTAAAATTTAGATAATCACTTTACTGTTTGGGCTCTATCTTGAGTTTTGGACAACAGATTTTAACGATTTTACAGCCCATACGAAGCTAACAAAATTATCTTTAATTTAATGATGATTTATTAATTTTTATCTAACTGGAACTATCCATAAACTAAAGAGAAAAGATAATTACGAATTTTTATATAAAGATTTCTATTCAATATAGAAAACCCATTTATAGTTGGTTTAAATTATCAAAATACATCTTTTAGTATTTAAATACTATCATATTATTAATCAAATACAATTTTTAATATTATATCTAACGGTCCTCATCTATTTGAATATTTATAGTTTTATAATCCAACGGATCATATACTTTTGGTAGTACAGTGACCGACCAAAGTTTTGGATAAGATCTCCCTTACGCTTATTATATATAAGGTATTAATAGTCTGTAACTGATGCACAACTTTTACTTGGCAAAGAAAAATCCGAGTTATAACTTATTTAAAATCGTTGCCTTGTTTTTTCAGAAAATGGTCAATGGGGGCATAGTCAACAGTTGGATGTGTGCTAACTTCGCACGAAATGTGCAAGATAATTCTGCTCGTGGGTTCTGTCATGAGCTTGCTCAAATGTGCAATATATCGGGCATGGTATAGCCTCAACAGCTTTGTGATTTTGATGTGTTGCTAATTTCTATCCATTAGAGAAGTTTCTAATATGAACTGCTTCCTGTAGCAATTCAATCCTGAACCTGTCCTCCCTGCATTCAGTGCCCGTCCGGATCAAGTAGAAAAAGTGTTAAAAGCTCGATCCAGGGAGGCCTTTGCAAGAACCCAAAGGGAGCTCGATCTCTTAATTGTTATTCTTCCTGACAACAATGGCTCTCTTTATGGTATTTAGTTCTGACCTGAAATAATTACGTTGGTGTTGGTACTCTTATATTGTGACTGGTGTGAATGCCATGTGCTCTATTTGTTTGTTTATTTTATAATGTTGCAGGTGATCTGAAGAGAATTTGTGAGACGGATCTAGGTATTGTTTCCCAGTGCTGCTTGACAAAGCACGTGTTTAAAATGAGCAAGCAATATCTTGCAAATGTGGCATTGAAGATTAATGTAAAAGTAGGAGGAAGAAATACAGTCCTTGTTGATGCACTTTCAAGGCGCATTCCTCTTGTTAGTGATAGACCTACTATAATTTTTGGTGCTGATGTAACACATCCTCACCCTGGGGAAGATTCAAGTCCCTCGATAGCAGCGGTATAAACTGACTCGCATATAATCTAATCTGCTAGTGGGTTTTCTTTGTATTGTCACCATATTGTTAAAATGTACCATGATCTTCAGTATGAACCATTTTATTTTAATGGAATACAGGTTGTTGCCTCCCAAGATTGGCCGGAGGTAACGAAGTATGCCGGCCTTGTTTGTGCCCAACCACATCGGCAGGAGCTCATCGAAGATCTGTACAAGACCTGGCAGGACCCAAATAGAGGACCTGTCCATGGTGGCATGATAAAGTATACTCTTTAGCCGCTGTTCAAAAAAATTTGTTTTGCATCTTTTTTGGTGTTACTGTTTTTATTTTGTTGTGCAATTATGTCTTTTAAGTTTGTAAATGGGTTGAAAGTTTTTCAAACTTCGACTTATTAATTTACCGAAGGGGAAGCTACATTGATTGTTCTTTGCTGCAGGGAATTACTCATTTCATTCCGTAGAGCAACTGGTCAGAAGCCACAGCGGATTATTTTTTACAGGTATTTGTTATTTGTTAAGTTGTTTTGTAGCTCATATGTGCTCTTTCTTATGTCAATGACTCCTAATAATATATTGCATCTGTAGGGATGGTGTGAGTGAGGGGCAGTTCTACCAAGTTTTGCTGTATGAGCTTGATGCAATACGAAAGGTATTTTATATGCAATTTTTATGTATATATTGCTCGATGTGCCATAAAGGCGAGGAAGCCTATGTGTTCTCATGTAAATTTTATTGCTGCTTTTAACTTCAAATAAATACGATCACAGGCATGTGCCTCTTTAGAGGCAAACTATCAGCCTCCAGTTACATTTGTTGTAGTTCAAAAGCGTCATCACACAAGGTTGTTTGCTAACAATCATCGGGACCGTAATTCAGTTGACAGGAGCGGAAATATATTGCCTGGTAACTTTTTTGCCTCTTCTGTATTAAGTTCTGGTCTAGTGCTATCAAACAACATCACGAGCTTATCTGTTTGTTGTTTCAGGGACTGTGGTAGACTCTAAAATCTGTCACCCCACTGAGTTTGACTTCTATCTCTGCAGCCACGCAGGGATCCAAGTAAATATGACTCTAAACTTGTCTCTTATACAGTGTTTTTGAAATATCTGCTTGTTTTACTGCCTTTGGTTTTTATTTGGGATTTACTTGTGCACAGGGGACCAGCAGGCCTGCACATTATCATGTCCTTTGGGATGAGAACAAGTTCTCAGCAGATGGTTTGCAGTCTCTTACAAACAATTTATGCTATACGTAAGTCCACTTTTAGCATTTGTCAGCAACTGACTGCTTGAACTGTGTAATAGTGTTGCAAATGTTTATTTTAATATCTCTTGTTATTATTAATTTAAATGCTGTCACTTTTGTTTATGTTTACAGATATGCCAGGTGCACACGGTCAGTATCAATTGGTAAGTACCTTTACTCAGAATTCATGTCCTTTTTGCTTCTGCACATGAACGTTTCTGCTGTTATTCTGATTATTTTGAAATTCTATTTGGCATAACTCTCTTTTCTCCTTGCAGTACCACCCGCATACTATGCTCACCTTGCAGCATTTCGTGCTCGGTTCTATATGGAGCCAGAGTCATCCGATACTGCTTCAATGACAAGCGGGGCACCTGCTGGACGTGGTGGAATGGGTGTTGGAAGAAGCACGCGTCCTCAAGTAAATGCTGCTGTGAGGCCCTTACCTGCATTAAAAGACAATGTCAAGAGGGTGATGTTTTACTGTTAGAAGTCTGGTTTTGCAAGGGCTCGAGTACACACACTAGCATTGGGTCATTAGAGATGCTAAGATTTGTGGACTTCTGGTCGTCGTTACTTCATATAAGTCTCCTGCAGTCCTTGGCATGTAAGGAGTAATTTGTAGGTTGGTTCTGTGTTTTGGATAATAGCTGAACAAGGAGGTTTGAATTTGGGTTTAATTGCTCAAATTTATGTGTTATGTATACTTTTGGTTTTTAAAAGCTGCTTGATGCAGGATTTGAATTTGCTATTTCCAGATGATATAAATCTTGAATCTTGATTTAATCATCCGTTACTACCTAAATTTTGTTATAATATTTTATAGCTCTGTTATTTCTTTGCAACAATACATAAGTTGGAAAATTGTTGCATGTTCGCACGTTCCTAGTTGTAGGAAAGTCCCTCTTTATCTAACATTGTTAATGTATACTAAATGTGAAAGCAGGCAACGCATAAGTAATTTTACTCAAACCAATTAAACTATATATCCTTTAATGTATTAATTATTTACAAGTTATTAGTTCTCAAACTATTCTAATAGTGTTTCATTGTTGTTTTGATTCTTACTTCTTTTAGAGGCACAAGTCGGAAGGTAATCCATTTATTGTAATCCCTCTTGAGAGTTCTCCCCTCTTATAACATTTGAAATCAAAATAATTAGTCTGTTTTCTTACCTTTCTGGGCCGCCAACTCTTTTACCAGATGTTGAACTTTTCCAGTTTACAGTGCAATGTCCTAATTAGAGATTATACTCTGAATTTTCGTCCTTGCTCTCATCCGAAAAGACCACAATCTCGTAACTGTTGTCCAGTTTTGATACCGTAAATTCATTCTCTGAAGAGGATATGGAGAACCTTTCCTTGGTTTCCAATTTGAACAGGCAGCTTTTAAACAGTTTTTCAGCTGCTTCTCTGCAAAAAGCCGTTGTTGCACAGTTTCCCTCTGGAGGTTCAAATTAATTACAAGAATACCACTGCACTCATCTTCTCGTACAACCCGTTAAATTTAATAAATCCCTACATCAAAATTGGTCCCCAGTTCTAATATTTTTCGATGATTTGTTAACAAAAGAATTACAAATTTACAATATATTTCTGAAATTCTCTACAATATGTATTAATGTCCATTTTGCAATCCAAGCATTTTGGCAAGACCAAAATTTATTCACAAAATTTTAAGCCCACAGATGCTATTGATACAGTCCCAGATCCTGCATTAGCGGATGCATTGTGCACTGTTAAAACTGTAGACTTTGCTGTTACCAGATGTTTTGTGTTCTATCGACCTTGTAACATAGTGCTGTCGATAAAATCATTTACGACGATATGTCTCTCTGTGAAGAAACCAGGTTGCAAAGGCATTGCCAGCTCTCCTTTGCTACCAAGCATTAGAACCACAGTCGACATGTTTGGCCTTTCTTCTGGAGATTGTTGCACACATAATAGAGCGATGTGGATTGAGCGTATCATTTCAAGCACATAACGCGAGTCATGCCTCAGGCATTGATGTACTAGTTCCAGTGATCTGCCTTCTTTGTGTAGTCTCCATGCCTAAACAATGTTAATTAGTCCAGTTGCTGCTGTCAATTCTTTAACTGTAAAACTAGAAGGGAATGCGTTTATGATTAAGAGCATGACATCACTTACGTGTCCTAGTAGATTATGAAGGTGGTCTTTATGAAAGAATCCTCTGTTTCTACTTCCGCACACAATTTCCAGTACTAGAACTCCGAAGCTAAAAACATCTGATTTTACAGAGAAAAGTCCATCTACCGCATATTCAGGGGACATGTAGCCGCTGCAGCATAATGTTGCTCACGCTTAACAAATTGAATCATTCTAATGAGTGTGTGAATGTAAAATGGTATGTAATTTCTCTTACAATGTCCCAACGATCAGGTTTGTGTTTGCTGCAGTCTCATTTTCACTGAAACTTCTTGCGGTGCCAAAATCAGAGATTTTTGGATTCATCTGAATATCTAGCAAAATATTGCTTGCTTTGAGATCTCTGTGGATGATTCTCAGCCGGGAATCTTGATGAAGATAAAGCAGGCCCCGAGCAATTCCATCAATAATTTGGAAGCGTTTAGGCCAGTCTAGTAACCTGTTGCGATTTTCATCTGTCAAAAGTATGATTTGTTGTCAGAGGACGCATACAAGGATGCATTAGAATAAGCTAAAATCTGAAAGAGGCAAACCAAATATATGCCAGTCCAAGCTTTTGTTGGGCATGTATTCATAAATCAACATCTTTCTTTCCCCCTCAATGCAGTATCCAAGAAGCCTCACAAGATTTCGATGTTGAAGCTTGGCAATAAATTTAACTTCGTTCATGAACTCAAGGGTTCCTTGTTTAGATGTTTCTGAGAGGCACTTCACAGCTATTTCTTGTCCATCTTCCAATATCCCCTTAAAATTACAGCACGTGTAACATCATCAAAACATAGTGCACAGACTTAAAGAATGCATATAAAAGTGATAACATTATAGAGAACAAGTTATGGATTACCTTATAAACTGGTCCAAATCCACCTTGTCCGAGCATATTTGTGGGTGAAAAATTGTTGGTAGCATGAACTAGCGTGGATAAGTAAAAGTATGGTAGCTCTACATTTTCTTTCTGGCTCATATTGCTGTATTCTTTTGAAATGCTTCTAAGACTCACTAACAACAGACTTTACATATTAGACAAGCGATAGAAATTTGGACAACTTGAAACAGACATTAGGAGTTCAATTACCTTCTGATCTCTTTGACACTGAATTCTTCTTCTTTTTCCATAAACAAAATACCAGAGTTAGAGCTAACAAAGATACTCCTGATACTGATAAGCTGATTATAAGTGTAGTTCCCTTTTTCCCACTGGACTTGAACTCCTTATCTATACACAATCAGTTAAAGTGACCATAAGAAGCAGAAAAGGAAACATTTTGTTTGTTTTAAAAATACCATAATTCTATCAGTGGTTACCTGAATCAGATAAGGCCACCCTTACGAATAAATCCTGACCTCCTCCAGATACTTCTCTTATGTCAATCAGGTCGCCGAACCACTGTAAACATCCACTTTCACCATCTGAAATGTTTAAACTAGCATAAGCCATACAAGAGCACTTTTTCAAGCATGCTTCTTCACATTCCTTGAGATCCATTCTCTCATCAATCCAGGTGGACAGTGTATCCGGAACTTTAATATGAGAATACTTGTGAAATCCATCTCCTTTTTGGCAATCCAGTGATTTATTCCTTTTACATCCATTATTCCAATCTCCGTTAGCCCAACCAATACCGTCTTTTGGCACAAACTTCTCCAAACATCCGCAGGCAGGTCCATTAGAAATATTGCAGTCACCATAAGCACCACAAATGTTGTAAGTGTCACAATTATCAGCTGGCACGTAGTATAAAAGGTTCCATTTCTGTAAACTCTGAACCCAGATCCAGCGCTGCCCTTGTCCAGTGTGATTAATCGTCAACCTCAATATTGAGCTCGTGATCTCCTCAAACATATAGTACACCTCTTCCGTATTAACAACCACTTTATGAGTGTAAGTTTTGCTGCTAGTAGACTTTGGCCTGCCACTATATCGAAGACCATTCCAAGCTCCGGTCTGAAACGTCTCATTTCCATTCGTCCTTATTACATTATGCGGGTATCCAGTAGAATCCATGCTATAAGTAAACTCTCCCGGAGCTGGATCATCACCACTCTTCCAACTAGTCAGATACGTCTCTCGACCTGTCACAAAATTCATTCCAAGTTTCATCCCAGATAACAGTGTATCAGTTGGATGATCAAAACTCTGCCACAAGAACTTATCAGGGTCTTCCTCATTTTCCTCCCTAACAACCAAATTCCCATGTTCCCGAAGCTCAGCTACTGGATTCTGAACAGACAACGACGCACTGGAAGACCATATCGGAGTAAGATCATTAGTATTGCTAAGAAGATGCAATTTTCCAGAGGCTGTGAGCTTCAACACACCTGAAGTACTATTCAGAGGGGTCTCTCTATTAGCAACCCACACCACTGTCGTCGCAGAGAACCGCAACCACATTCCCAGATATCGATTCTTGGAATTTCCCGGGCTGAAAAATCCCAGCACAAAATTTCCATCAGAAGAAACAATAGTGTCTCCATCCTTAATAAATTTATTTGCACTTAAGGTAGCTATTGCAGTAGCTATTGCTAATAAATAAGATGTAACAAGAATGATTGCAAAAGCTTTAGTTGAGATCCTCATCACAACTCCACTGATCAAATCATCCAAGTATGTTTACTTTTCCAATATAAATTGATCTCTTTGATGTAACAAAAGTTCTTTTGTACACTTGTTTACAAGGTACAGTAAAACCTCTATAAATTAATAATGTTGGGACCGAGATATTTTATTAATTTATAGAGATATTATTATATCGATAAATTAATAATTTATTAATTTAAAGAGGATTTACATAAGACCTTTAAATTTCCAAGTCTAATGTACTAGTTACAATATATATTAGTTAGGATGATTCAATAGCTTTGGAACCGGTCACTCGGAAAGAAGCATTGCAAGCGGCAACAACTCTTCACAACTTTTTGTTGCAATACGAGAAGACAATGCCCCAACTCTTAAGTGCAGTGAGGAGATTTAAAGATGAAGTCAATATATATTTGAAGTTCAACAAAAAACAAGTGACTATAGATTCATTTTTTACTAGACAATCTTAGAATATGTATGGAATCTTTTAATGATTATTAATTTATAGTTTCGTTGGGACCAATATATATACTTTGGGATTTCAAAAAAGTTATTATCTTATTATTTTATCGATTGGGGTCCAATTTTATACTGGTCCCAAGTTGGGACTGAACAAATTATTAATTTTATCGAAATTATTAATTTATCGAGTATTAATTTATAGAGGTTTTACTGTACTCTAAAAAATCAACATGCTAAGGTAATAGGATAGACACATGACATCAACCAACCAAGTATCACTAAATTTAATATGAAAATTAATGAATTTTTTTTGACAATGTATATTTATGATGACAATGATGGATTGAACAAGTCCAAATCAAAGACTTTGTTATGCTTGTTAGTTACAAAGTCAGACATTTCAACCAATGAGCTTTCCTAGCAAGTGAAACCCATTTAATATTAAATATCAACTCCAGGACAAAGCTTGAAAATGAATTATTTTATTTCCTTTGTTTATTTTTTCTAACAATAAAATGGGTTAAATTGATTGGTGATTAGTAGAATTCATCTAACAACAGAATATTTATGTGGACTACAATTAGCTATTGGAATCCAAAATCCAATCAATGTTACTCGTATCATCTCCGGGTCGGAGTACTAAATTTACTAGCATACAAATCCGTGAAAGGCACATACCGCTAGCTTAGATTGTGATTTTAAACTAAACTACGCATTATCAATGTCATTTGACATATATGATTGTATATTTTTTATGTTCACGGAGTTTTTATTTATTGTTAATGTTATGACTATGTTATACTTGTTTAAATATGTTGAAGTTTATAATGTGAAAACTAATACGAGTAGTTTTGATAAATCATATCTGTTTTTAATTTTGTTGTGGATCATAGAATAGAATTAGAGTGTTCTATGGATGTTTTCTAATTAAGAAGACATTTTTAAAATTATAATCCTAAATTTTTTTCAAATTCTTCAAAAATGATGCATTCATTTAGTTCATCTCCGACAATATTCAAGGTAGAAACTAAATAGCCTTCAAGATGATGCAGTATGAGATTGTAGGTTTTAGTACTGATTTTACTCAAAAACTTTCCTAAATTTTCTAATACTCTACTTAGGCCTTGCGTTTTCAGTTCTTAAAACTTTCTTTGTAACATTTTTATGTCTTTTCTTCTGACCTCTTGATTTTAAGTATTTTTTATCTTTATTTCTCTTCCACTGTCTACCTAACTTTCAGAACATAGGAGAATGTAGCTAACTGACTTAAGTGGAACTATCTTGTATCAAATCATTCTATTATTAAGTACGTTTGGTACCATTTCGATGTGTTTCAATTCTTTCAAACAAACAGACTTTTTCTTAACTCTGAACTTGAGAATTGATCAATTATGGATGGATAAATATTTTTTGCTTATATCACCGTAAGTTAAAATTGCTCATATGTCTTCTGAGTTCTGTCCGTGTTTTGATAATGAATTCATCCTTTATTTTTTTCAAAATACACATCTTTAATAATTAAAACACGGGTCATTTTTCTAGCAATTAACATAAATTTTTATTTTTTGCGGTTAATTTTTTTTTTCTAGGTATGGTTGCACATTTTTTTGGTCTGTTACAATGTACTTACTTTAATTTATATAGATAATTTGATTGATCGGGGACTATAATTTTAAATAACCCGGGCTGTATAATATGATTTGATATGATCATAATGTACGATATGCAATATCATGTTTTTTTTTAAATTTGTTATGGACTATATATTTTAATCTGTTTATTGTTTACACAAATTATTATCAAAATTTTAGAATATATAATTCATTTAATTGTTTTGTTGTACTATATATTTATTTTTATTATCTCGCCTTTTACAATATTTTTACTCAAAACAAATAGTTTTTCATATGTTTTATTTATGTTTTATAGTTATTTTACATATATATAGTAAGGTTCCAGAGAGAACCATTATATCAAGAGAACCGAGAGAACCATTTTAAGACCGTTGATAAACTATAATATAATTAATGAATCTTAATAAAACACTAAAAAGAATCTTAATTATCAATTAAATTTATTATAAATAAATTTATGTTGAAATATATTATAAAACACTTTGTAGAATACTTAACAGAATCCTAATTTTAATATAATTATTAAAACACTTAAAAGAATCTTATAAAATTATTAAAACACTTAAAAGAATCTTAAAAATACTAATAAAAGTATAATAGAAATTTTTTAAAATATATCAACCGTTGGATGTTGTGGTAAATCAAGGGTGATTGGTTAGTTATCTCGGTTCCCTCTGGATCTTTCCCCTATATATATACCAAATAACTAATTATTTTCTTTCATAAAATTAATTTAAAATTAATTTGATAATAACAAAGAATGTGTTATATATATAATGCATCCAATCTAATTATAAATCTAGTCACTCCTAATATATATATATATTGTATTATTAAAACGAAACATTGAAAGTTTGATAGTTAGTCGGTACGGTTCTCATATTTTGATATTTGTACTTTAATTCTTTTATTTTACTACTTTATTTAATTTATTAAAAACAATAATTTTATTCAAAATATAGTTTGGTAGTCGGTCGGTCAATACGACATTCATATTCTGATATTTGCACTTTAGTCCCTTTTCTTTTGCAATTTGACCTTAATTTATTAAAAACAACAATTTTAATTAAATATATTTTTAAAATATTGTTAAACACAAAACTCTTAAAACACAATTTAATCACGCTCAAACAGAAACACACACGTCAATTCAACATTAAATTCAACAATCACATAAAACTATTCAAATTTAAGATGAACTTCAAACAAAGTAAATATAAATGTAAAATAAGAAGAATATGAATGTCGTATGCATCACACTGACTTTATACTTGTAGTATAGATAAGAACAAATGATTATAAATATCATGTATACATGTTATCAATATGTGCTATTTAACAATGATTATTGTGCGATAAATAAAGTAATTCTCGTTCAAGGATTGAGGCGGGTTCGACGAATGAGTTCATGTTCAGAGTCTCCCCGACCCCGAAGTGACCGATCGCCCATACTTAAATTATTGTCTAATTTTTACACATGTTTTAACACTAATTTCATTAATTTAAAAATAAATAAGTCATAAATATGTAAATAAACTACTTGTAATATGTTATTTATGTTATATCAATGTTTAATAATACATTTTATATATTAAATATTTGAATAATTCAAATATATTGCGTAGTACAAGAAAAGTTCGACTCTGATACAAGAAAATAGAATATATTATAGCTATCGATACATATACAAAATATTTGTTTAGTTAAAAGAAAGATAAAAAGCACCACACATAATATTGTTTTTAAAATTTAATATTAATATTTTATAAGATTGGTAGTATATATGATTCTGTATGATATTTTAAGTATTAAAAAAATAAAGTTTAATAAATATTATAAATCACCTTAATTTTTACTCAAAAATTTAAATAATAATAAATATAGGATAAGAAAGATGTGAGGTTTATGTCATATGATTTTTAGTTCAAAATCAAAAAGAATTTGTAGCTCAATGGTTAGAAGGATGGCTTCTTTAACGAATGTCAGGAGTTCGATTCCTGACTAAAACATTATTTACTCAATTTTTTTCTCCAGATAAAAGAGTAGTGGCATGTCATGTAATTTCTTAATATATAAGGGTAAAATGGTAACTTTACAGGGGTTTATTGGCTCAAAATGCCCTTAAATTATTCCATTGTTCTCTATATAGAAGAGATTTTCCGTTTATTTTCTAATTACATTTTTTTCTAATTTTTTCTCCTTTTATAGATATACTAAAGAATAATTTACAATTTTCCCAAAGTTTAACGAAATTAAATTTAGGCAAAAAGATTATTCAAGTTAAAAATAGACTCAGTATTTTTTGTCTTAAGATACATTTTCGTGAATGAATTGCATCACGAAATGCCGGAGAAATCCGGAGTGAGCGGTTTAGTTTCTTTCATTCAAGAAAATTTATCATCTAACCGAGTATGCAATGATGTCCCCTGAAATTTACATAATAAAGGTTAAATGTCTGAAAATAGAACTCACATATTCACCACAAGTCCTTCTATTCCTGAAAACACAAAAATAAAAAGTAAGTCTTAACATATTTATTATAAAAACCGATAATACAAAAGTACGTCTCAAAATATTTTCTATAAAATATCAAAAAATAAAAATATGAAAAATCTAGGTAAAATCTAACTAAAAGGGATCCTTTTGGTTAGATACCTGATTAATTATATTTATATAAAATACAAGAATAAAATTGCTTAAAATAAAATAATAAATTTAATCTAAAATACAAGAATAAAATTAATTAAAAATAGCGAGATATAATTATATAATATTCTATGAATTTTGGATTTTAAAAACTTATACCTCAAATATGAATATTAAATATTCAAAGTTAATATAAAGTTTTTACAAAAAAGAAATACTAAAAAAGTCTATTTTTTTTAAATAAAACAACTATTAATATTTATTAATCGACTAAATAATAAATATGACCTATAATTCTGCAATTATGAGTAAATAAAAAGTTATTCAAAATGACACAAAATTGTGATTAAGACAAGATCATCATTGGTCAAAAACGCCACCATAAATGATCAAAAAACGTCATCATTCATAGCAATACCTCAAAAAGACACTAACAATGTCATCATATATGACACTAACTTTTTTTGACATTACATATCTAAATCATAAATTTTTAACAAAACACTTTTAAAAACATAATTAAAAATGAGCAAATTAAGGAATTGATGTCTATTTTATATGGACTTTTTTCAAAATTTCAACACAATTAAATTCTTGAGTAAATTAAGGAATTAGTAGCTATTCATTATAGAGATATAAGTGTCCCTGAAATTTAAAAAAGAATAATTGAAAATACAGACGAAGTCAAATAATCACAAAAAAATTTTAAGAATATAATTTTGACGAAAACACTTTTAAAAGCATAATTTAAAATGTGAGTAAATTAGGAAATTAAAAGCTTTTTCTTGTTGACTATTTCAAATTTTAAAAACAAGAGTAAACTAAGGAATTGAATTATATTCTTTGTTGAGAAATCAATTACACAAATTGAATTCTTTATAAGTAATGCAAGTACAATTTATTTTAAAAAATTACACAAATGAAATCAAAGTGAGCACTGAGCCACTAATTAAGTCCCCATTACACCATATTCAATCAATCACAAACACAAAACATTTATTTTAGAAAAAAATTGAACTTTTGAACTCAAAAATCACGTGCCTTTTGTAAAGAGTAAAAGTGAAATGCTTTTACTTTTTTTTGACAAGAAAAGTGAAATGCTATGAATCCAAATCGACTCTGAAAAAAGTTTTCAAACGATAGGTGTCTCTTTTTAATTATTGCTATTAATATTAGATGAGATAAAAATTTCAACATTCATATAAAGCAAGTATTTATATATTTTGATCGTGGCTATTATTATTTAACGATTGCTCCCTCCATTCCACCGTTCATTAATATTAGTCATTTTCATTTTTGTACGCATTTTTAGCTGCAAATAAATTATAATATTTTTTTTCAAAATTTCTTTTTCTGATATGATCGATATTAGTGGAACGAAGATAATAATATTAATTATTTAATAAATCATCAATATATATATCAATACTATTATATAATATACGAAACATTAAAAGTTTGGTTGGTCGGTATGGTACATTGTGATTTTACTTAATTGCCCTTAATTAACTGTACTTCGTGTTTTTACTTAATTAACCTTACTTATTTATAGAAATATATTATTAAATAATAATATTACCTATTTATAATCAATTACCCTTTTCACCTAAAATACATTATTTTTTCTAACAAATTCCCCTACTTTTTCAAATATATCACGGGCAATTAACTTTTTAAACTAAAACATGTTTGTTTTTCTATTTTTCTTTACTAAAACCCCTCCTTTTTAAAAAGTTTACCTATTTTAACATTATAATTAAACCTATTTTAATATTACAATTATTTTTTAAATTTTTTACCTATTTTAACATGTCTACTTATTTTTCTTAACAAATGCAATTACTAAAAAAATTAAAATATAAATAATCAAATACCTATTTATAACTAATTATTTTTTCAGCTAAAACACATTATATATTTTTTATAACAAAGTCCATCCTTTTCTAAATATATCACGGGAAATTGCCTTTTATAATTTACTTTTTCTATTTTTCTCACTAAAATTCATTTTTTTTCAAAAATATCACAGGAAACCCTTTACTTATTTATTTTAAAACATATTTAAATACTTTTAATTATTAAATTTTAAAACCTCATTTTTCAAAAATATCACGGGCCTTTACCTTTTTAAACTAAATATATGTTACATTTTTTATTTTTTCTTACTAAAACCCCTCATTTTCCAAAAATATAACGGGCAAACCATACTTATTTATTTTAAAATCTATTTTAATGTTTTAATTAATTAAAAGTGTTTATCTATTTTAACATGCCTACTTAGTTTTTGCACAATTACAATTAAAAAAATATTAAAAAAATAATAATAAAATAACAATTAACAATCTGTGCATCACACAGGTTTTAAGCTAGTATATATATATATATAGTTGCACTCTAGGAATAACACCTTATATAAAGAAAAATAAAGAACACCATTATAAACACTTTATTTTTCATAAAAATTGATTTTTTAAAATTAGAATCATAAAATTGAACAACAATGAAGCCTAACATATCGAATTTAACGTAGAATCTCATCTAAATTTAAAAATTAAAAATTACATATAATCCAGTATAGAATCAAGTACAGAATCTTGTATATATATTTATCACAAATAAATTACATGTAATCATGTTTTATTTGATTCTAATTTTTTGCTAGATTCTATTTTTATTCGTAATAAACCTTTTTTGGTTAGAAAATTAGAATCAACATACAATTTATGTAAAATTCTATGGTGTTCTTTATATAAGAGTGTTATTTATGGAGCAATAAGAAGGATACGCGGGAGGTTAGGTGGCGCCTCTAAAATTGTTTCAATCTATTTTTTTTTAATTTTCTAGAATTTTTGAATTTTAAATAATAATAAATGAAAAATATCCTTTAACATATTAGAAGTAGAATATGTGTTCAAATTTATTGAGGAGAAGAGTTCGAATTTATAGCGAAGACATATAATTAAAAGTTCTATTTGAAGTAGAATATATGTTTAAATTTGTAGAGGGGAAGAGTTCAAATATAAAAGTACTTGCAAAGTTTATTTGAAGTAGAATAGGTGTTTCAATTTATAGAGGAGAAGAGTTCGGATATAAAAGAAGTACTTGCAATTAAAAGTTGTATTGGAAGTAGAATAAACGTTTGTGATACATAACTAAAATTTTTATTTGAAGCAGAATATGTGAAGTTATATAGATGTTTTTTTCAACGAAAAAGTGGCTCATTAGAAAGGAGTATGGTAACATAAAAATTAATATATAAGATAAGTATATATTCAATATATTAAATTTGAGATTTTGATATTAAAAAGGAAAACTTGTTTCACGACAAGACGGCTTATTAGCGAGGACCGAGTAATTTTCATAATTTAATTGATAGAATTTTTTAAAAAAAATTATTACGCCGCCGCGAAGCGCGGTTTTTTCAACTAATATATATATATAAAAGAGGATACACGTGAGGTGAGGTGGCGCCTCTAAAATTGTATCAATCTATTTTTCTAATTTTTTAGAATTTTAGAATTTTAAATAATAATAAATGAAAAATATCCTTCAACGTATTAGAAGTAGAATAAGTGTTCGAATTTATTGAGAAGAAGAGTTCGAATTAATAGGAAAAACATATAAATAAAAAGTTTGATTTGAAGTAGAATAGTTGTTCGAATTTATAAAGGAGAATAATTTGAATTTATATGTAAGACATAGAATTAAAAGTTCAATTTAAAGTAGAATATGTGTTCGAATATAAAAGAGAAGAAGAGTTCGAATGAATATATAAGAGATACTTGCAATCAAATGTTCTATTGGACGTAGAATAAGTGTTCGAATGTATAGAAGAGAAGAGTTCGATTTTATAGAGATTTTATACGTTAGACATATAATTAAAAGTTCTACCGGAAGTATAATAAGTTTTCGAATTTATAGAGTAGAATAATTCGAATTTATAAGAAATACATATTAAAAAAAAAGTTCTATTAGAAGTAGAATAGATGTTTGTGAATTGTAAGACATGTATAATTAAATTTTTTATTGAAATTAAAATAGGAGTGCAAATTTATATAAGTGTTTTTTCAACGAGAGAGCGGTTCATTAGAAAGGAGTATGTAAATAAGAAAATTAATATACGAGACAAGTATTCAATATATAAAATTTACGATTTCGATCTTAACAAGGAAAATGTATTTAACGGGAGGACGATTTATTAAGGAGAAAGGAATAATTATTGTAATTTTATAGATAAAGTTTTTCTAAAAAATTATAACGCCGCCGCAAAACACGGCTTTATCAACTAGTTTCGAATTCAAATAAAAAATAAATTATAAAAGGTAAAATTTTATCATTTAAGCTATTAAATTGCGCTGTACCTATCATAAGTATTTAGTTGTTAGAAATTATTTGTGGGATAAAATAATGTCAACAGTCAACACTACTTTGGAGACATTTCAAAATCCCAGTCAAATTGCAACCACTCATCCCAAACGTGAAATCATAAATTAAATAAAGTTTTAAGTCAACGTGTTTAAATTTAATGTCTTGCTCGAATATTCCGATGACACGTCTTCACTTGTTATGAGAAAATTCAATTTTATGAAACTACTTTCTAATCCCTTTTTATAGCCTTTCACTCTAAACATATTAGCCTTATAATAAAAATTGCAACTCCTGTGGTCTTTATTATTTTCCCACTTTTCTTTTACTTTCTATTTACATATTTATTTGGTTGTGTATATTTTTTTTTGTTGATTCTGATTGATAAGTTCATCAAAAAATTATATATGGATTGCATAAATTACGAGGTCGCATATTTGTATATCATATTAAATAAATTTATAATATTAATATAAATTCTAATATAAATTTTAATATTTAAAATTCTAAGTCTGTTATAATATAAATTGGTATTCCATGTAATTTTAAATGCATATTTTTCCTTATCAGTAATTAAGTATAGAAATAATTTAATCCTTGGCGGGGTCTTGGCGGCTCAGATTGTGATTGACTTCTCACTTAATTTTTGCCGTTAGATTTGACTCGCTGAATACTTGTTTTCATTTCCATTTTTTAAGACACTGAATTCTTTTAGTTGAAATTTTTGTTGTATGGACTATAAAATAATTAAATTCGTCAAAAAGCGAAAACAAGTTATAAGTTACACCCCTATCATCCTGTTCGAACTTTACAAGTTCACAAGAATTGAAAGTTCAAAAAATATAAATGTTGGAATTTTGTAAATAGTAATGCTAGAGGTACCGAATTGGGTATCAAAATCTAGTACCGAATGATGTGGCATTGATGATGTGATAATTTAGAATGATTTTATTGGTGGAATTGATGTGAATGCAGAGGTCCATTATTATTAGCCAATCAAAATATAACACATGACATTCGGTACCAAATTTCAGTACTCAATTCGGTACCTCCAACATTATTTTTTTGTAAAATGTCGTCTCCATCTTCTTTACTTCTTATATACAGAACCAGCATTCCCAAAAAAGTATGTAATTCGCAAATAGTTTATGCATACAGATTTTCTTGTAACATTTCCTTAGTCAGCAGCATCAGTGGCTTCCTTGTAATTTTGGATTCTATCGACCATGTATCGTAGTGAAGTCACTAGCATCATTTCCGAAAATATTTCTTTCAGTAAAGAAGCCTGGTTGCGAAGGCATAGGCAACTCTCCCTTGCTACCAAGCATTAGAACCACAGTCGACATGTCTGGCCTTTCTTCTCGACATTTTTGCACACATAAGAGAGCGATATGGATTGTGCGTATCATTTCAAGCGCATAGCAAGACTTATGCCTTATGTTTTGATGCACCAGTTCCAGTGACCTGCCTTCTTCATGTAGTCTCCATGCCTGAACAACATTTATTCATATTTATGCTTATGCAAGTAGAATGTATCAATAGTTTTATAAGTATGACACCTTCTTACATGTCCGGGCAGATATTGGAGGTGGTCTCCATGAATATATCCTCTGTTTCTACTTCCACACACAATTTCCAGTGCTAGAACTCCAAAGCTAAATACATCTGATTTTACAGAAAATAGTCCATCCAACGCATACTCAGGGGGCATGTAGCCGCTGCAGCAAAGTGTTAACCATGCTTTACAAACTTTGAACCACAAAAGATTTTCGTGAGTGCGTGTGTTTGCGCTTGTAAATAATATTTCTTACAATGTCCCAACGATTTGGTTTGTGTTTGCTGTGGTCTCATCTTCCATGAAACTTCTTGCGGTGCCAAAGTCAGAGATTTTTGCATTCATGTTAATATCAAGCAAAATGTTGCTCGCTTTGAGATCTCTATGGATAATTCTCAGCCGCGAATCTTGATGAAGATAAATAAGACCCCGAGCAATTCCATCAATAATGTGAAAGCGTTTAGGCCAGTCCAGTAACTTGTTGCGAAATTCATCTGTCCAGTGATGATATGTTAGAGGATTACAAACATGATGTGCAGATAGTGCAGCTAAATTTTGGTAGAGCCATACCAAATATATGCCAATCCAAGCTTTTGTTAGGCATGTATTCGTAAATCAACATCTTGTTTTCCCCATCGGTGCAATATCCAAGAAGCCTAACAAGATTTCGATGTTGAAGTTTCGCAATAAATTTTACTTCGTTCATGAACTCCTTAGTTCCTTGTTTAGAAGTTTCTGAGAGGCACTTGATGGCTACTTCTTGTCCGTCTTCCAATAGTCCCTTCAAAATTACAATACATGATGTCTTTAAACATAATACTTGAACCTGAAGAATGCATGTAGAAGTAACACTTGATATAGAATACAGCTATCCTGCAATATCAACACGATTACCTTAAAAACTGGCCCGAATCCACCTTGTCCAATCTTATTACTGTTTGAAAAATTGTTAGTGGCTTCAACTAGCGTGGATAAGCAAAAGTATGGAAGATCCAGATCTTCTTTTTGGCTCCTATTGCTGTGTTCTTTTGAACTGCTTTTAAGACTTCCTAATAACAGACTTTATATATTAGAAGATGCCTTAAAATTTGGACAACTTAACACAAAATATATGGATGCGTTTACCTTTTGATCTCTTGAGCATAAAATTCTTCTTTCTTTTCCATATACAAAATGCCAAAGTTAAAACCAGTAAACATACTCCCGCTGATACTGATAAGCTAAATTTGAGTTTACTAGCTCCAAGCTTTGCCCTATCTAAACAAAAAATAAGGCCAAGTAACCATAAGAAGCACAGAGAAATTATTTTGTAATAAACTAAAACTGAAAGAATCCTACAAATAAATTAATAACTCTCAAAATTCAATAAATAGTGACCTGAATCAGAGAAGGCCACCCTTATAAATAAATCTCGACCTCCCTCAGGTACTTCTCTCATGTCATTCAGGTCCCCAAACCACTGTAAACATCCAGTCTCACGAATTGAAATATTCAAACTAGCATAAGCCATACAAGAGCAGTTTTTCAAGCATATTTTTTTACATTCCTTCAGATTTATTCTCTCATCGATCCAGGTGGAAATTGTATCCGGTACCTTTATATGAGAATAGTTGCGAAATCCATCTCCTTTTTTACAATCAAGTGGTTTTTCCCTTGTACATCCATGACCCCAATCTGACTTGTTCCAAGCATCTACGTCTTTCGGAACAAACTTCTCCAAGCATCCGCAAACAGGTGTATTATTAATATTGCAGTCACCAGAATCCCCACAAATGTTATAATTATCGCACCGATCTTTTGGTACCTCATACAAGTTGTTCCATAGTTGTGCTTGCTGAAGCCATTTCCAACGCTGCCCTTTGCCACTCTGATTTATCATCAACCTCAATACTGAGCCATCGATCACCTCAAACATATAGTACGCTTCCTCTTTGCTAATAACCACTTTGTGGGTGTACATTGTGTTACCACTATACTTCGGCCTGCCACTAAATCGATCACCATTCCAAGCTCCAGTTTGAAATGTCAAATTTTGACCTTTCCATATTGCGTTGTGTGGATATCCAGTAAGATCCATGCTATACGTATATTCTCCTTGAGCTGGATCATCACTATTCTTCCAACAAGACAGATACCATTCTTGACCTGTCACAAAATTCTTTCCAAGTTTCATTCCGGATAATAGTGTATCAGTTGGATGATCAAAACTCTGCCACAAGAACTTATCAGGGTTATCATCATTTTCCTCTCTAATAACAAAATTTCCATTATTCCGAAGCTCTGCTACTGGATTTTGAACAGACGACGATGCATTGGAAGACCATATTGGAGTAAGATCACTCGTGTCTCTGAAAAGATTGAGAATTCCTGAAGTTGTGAGCTTTAATACACCCGAGGTACTGTTGATAGGGATCTCTCTATTAGCAACCCATACCACAGTTGACGAAGAGATACCAAACCACATTCCCAAATATCGGTTTTTAGAATTCCCCGGGCTAAAGAATCCCAGCTCAAAAGTTCCGTCAGAAGATACAATAGTGTCTCCATCCTTGATAGACTGATTTAAAGTTATGGTGGAAATCGCAGTAGAGAGTGAAAGTACAGAAGAAATAACAAGAATGATTGCAAAAAGGGAAGTTGATATCATCTTCATCGCATCTCTACTCAGAAACTATGTATAACTTTATAACTTTTCCATATAAATTGGACTCTCTGACGCAACATGGATTCTACTTTATTATTGTTTTGACGGCAATCTTTTATTATATTATTGTTTTGACAACAATCCTCCTGTCCTGTTATATAAATGCATCATAATAAAACAATAAAACTTCTACCAGGAACTTAATTTGGGACAAGACGCATGGCATCCACACAAAAATATTAAGCTATCCTCCTAACACGCAAAGTTTTAGAGGAAGCTACTTGGAAAGTTTACTTAATCAGCGGAAACAATGTAGAAGTCTACCTAGCGCAAGAAAAATTTCTGAAGACTGTCTTTATAATTTCGAAATGGAGGAAACACTTGTAACATCAGATCCTGCATTTGGATATTCTAAGCATATCCTGTGACCACATTCAGCGGCAATTTTTTTGAAAGGTCTTAAACATGCACATAATTGATTGATAATGATGGATTGAACAAGCCCAATTCAAGGCTTTGTTTTGGTGGTTATGTCCAAAGCCCATCCCTTTCTGCCAATGAATTGAACTATGAACTTTCCTAGCAAGTGTATAGCGTATACTACTGGAATAACAAATTCTAGTCATCTGTGACCTCAGCCTAGCATTCTTTATCAACTACAAACTTCAAAGAAAATCTTTGAAATAAATTATTTAATTATCCTTTCTTATCTTCTTACAAACAACAAATTAGGGATTAAGTTACTATGATAACAAACCAATCATTCTTGCTTAGCCATTGGGAATATCTATTTACATCCCACTCACTAGAAACCAAAAAATATATATTTTGTATAACAATGTTTTATTTGAATGTCCCCTGACAAGTCTAAGGTTCCTTTTAATTGCTTTTAGTCAGTAAAGGTTGAATATAATCATATTCTTGCTTTGGATAACGCATGCCTTAGTAATGCTCCTAGAAGAAGATCCGTTGAGGGGATAACAATGCACAGGTCTCTACAAAGGATAAAAGACAGATCACACTATCTTACAAAGCAAAAACATATTTTCAACACTATTCTCGCAAACACATTTTATGAACCCAAGTTTGTCATATATATATTCGAAACCTTTGTAAAACCAGGGTTTCTTCTTGCTTCTCTGGATGGCATGAGAACACTTGCTTAAGCATGAAAAACTAGGAAAAGAGGCATTATATGTAGCAGAATGTTGAGGCTTCCACAACAAGGGCTTGTGGATATGATTTATTTCTTGTGAAGAAGTCTTAATCTGGAACTATAAAGCACCTACTTGTGGAGGGTCGACATAATACAGTATATTACAGTTCTTAGAATGTTGGACATGGGATTTGCCTTAAAACTATAATGAACTTCGAGTTTCGTAGCAGAAAAAGTGAATGTATAGTTTTTCAGTATGTACAAGAGTAGCCAATAGAATTCTATGATCCAGATGAACTGGTATGGATAATATAGGATCTGTAATCCCTGTGGTATTATTTTTCTATGTTTAGTTGTTGCATTCCACTAACTTCCGTTTAGCTAGAAAGATCTTCTAGTTAGTTTAAGACTTTAGGTTTTGTAATTGTATAGATAAAAGGTATGTATAATCAGTTGCCAGGACTAGCATTGTATAAGCTAAAATATTGAGGGTCTTCTCTACAAGCTACAGAAATTGGAGTATCAAGAGAACTAAGCAGATACGGATTAGGGTTTAAAATTTGGTCATAGTTTCGTAATCCGAATATAAGATAGAGGATTGCAGAGAAAGATTAATAAGCATTATAACCAAACTATGTTACTCGGACTCAGCTACAAGTGTCTGACATGTCCATGTCCATGTGTTGTGTTCTCCAATATTTTCCAAGTGTTCATGTCCGAGTGTCGAGTGTCCGACGGCGCGAGGAAAAATGAAAAGTCCTAGTAACATAGTAACCAAACACTCACAGCTATTCCTTCCAAGTCTGTGCTTCCTAAGGGAAACTATATCTCCATAAATAACAATGCATTAAATTTCCCAATAAATTAGGCTTTCAGTAAGAACAATTAATAAAAATCAAATAATTACATATAGCTCATGCAACCTCATTGCTGGAAACTAATTCTAAATCAGTTCATACCTGAATTTCATATAAAGTTGGATATAATTTTGAATGTGCTACCAGAGTAGTTGGCAATTTTAACTGACTAGACACTGTGAAGGCATCAACAGAACTAGTCTCAACACATCCATCCTGTTTCAGTGCAAGCTGCTCCAGAGGTTTATACTTTATAGCAACTAGCCACCACCCTTTTATAGGTTTTACCACTGTTAGAGGCCCACATCCAATGAGTCTTGGGCCGATCGAATATACGAATGTTATTGGGCCGACTGAAGAGTCCGGCCCGTTTAACCAACGGTTGAACGACTAGGTCAAGAGACAAGGGACACGTGGTCCATGACCGAAACGTGAAGATCGGAACTAACTGGTAAAAGAAGGGAATCAGGTTTGATCTTCATTCATACACAATTCACAATACACACATATTTTCTGTACGTCCAATTTACCTACCTAGGCTACCAGTTACTGATTCTCACACCGAAGGTGAATCGGGGGGCCCAACCCTCGCATTCTTCTTCTTTGCAGATCCGACCGGACGTAGGTGACGAAAACTGGTTCCAACATTTGGCGCCGTCTGTGGGAAACGTATAGATCGATTGTGCGTTGTGGTTTACTGAGATTATGACCACCGATGGAACTCCACACCCTGGGGGTTCGACCATCACGCCGCCGATAAATCGGCAATTGAATTTTGACTCTGAGGGGGACGATGGTCCTTTACCGACCCCCGAAGAACAGAGAGAATTGCTTCTCAAATGGAGAGAAGAGCAGGCCACTAAGAAGGGAAAACAGAAAGTAACCGAACATGCCGATAAGGAAGCCCAGATACGGGCTAAAAAGAAAGAAGCGGACATGCTCAGACTCAAAGCCATCAAACTCCGTAGGGAAGAATATGAATTGGAAGAAAGGGCATTAAGAGAGTCGATCGAGGCCGATGAGGTGACACAGGTGTCGTCCGAACACCGAAGGGATAAAAGGCCGTATGACGATGAAGACGAGTCTTCGGACTCCGAATCGCATCCGCGAAAGACACGTTCCAGAACCACTCTGACCGATTCTGATGAAGAGGACGACTCGCACGTTCGGGATCGTATAAAGAGGATGGAAAAGGCCATGTTCGGAGAACGGAAGGTGAGCCATGAACCTATTGTCTCTGAAGAGATTGAACAGTATCGACCTCCTTCGGGGGGACAGTTCCCAAAAATGAACGAGTTCAGTGGGAAAGGAGACCCGGAAGACCACTGTAAAAAATATGAGTCTCTAATGACGGGTATGGGACACTGTGATATCATGTTGTGCAAGATGTTCAAGACATATTTGAAGGGACCAGCAACGATGTGGTATCGTTCGCAAAAACCCCGATCGATACATTCATACGATCAATTAAAAAGGAGGTTCCTAAGGCACTACTCCCACTTGTGCCGGAGAGAAAAGGATACTGAAGCATTGATTCATTGCCGTCAGAGATCGAACGAAGAGTTAGGGGATTACCTAGCCCGGTTTAAGGAAGAAGCAGGGATGGTCACCAACTTGGACAAAGTAAAGGCTGCAGGGTTCTTAGCCGCCGGATTAGACCCTGTGAAAGGTAAAAAACTCCGCTCTTCTCTTTATGATATTCCTCCTAAATCTTTGAATGATATATATGTGAGAGGAGAAGCCATCCGAAGGAAACTTGAATCTATTGGAGGGTATAAGGAAAGTCGTAGAAATGAAGGTTCTGGAAGAGACGACCGAAGGGGTCGGGGAGACATCAAAAGTAGACTGACGGATAATAGACCCGACCGAGGAGCAGACAGAAGAAGAGATAGAGATAGTACGGTGTTCACCCCTTTGAATGCACCTATCTCAAAGATTCTCCACGAGATAAAGGGGAAGCCGGGATTCGTTCGGCCAGCCAGAATGAAAACCCCAGATTACAAGAAAAATGGGGACAAGTATTGCGAGTACCATAAGGATAAGGGGCATAATACAGATGAATGCTACCATTTGAAGAAGCTAATTGGAAAAATGGTGAAGAAGGGAGATTTAGAACAGTACAAGGGCGACCTGAGGGATAAGCTGGAACCCAAGGAGCCCAGAAGAGAGAAGGGGCCTGAAAGGGAAGAAAAATACAGAGGTGAAGTTCGAACTATTTCAGGGGGCACGGTGCTGGAGCGGTGCACTAAGACCGCCCGAAAGAAATATGCCAGACAGGTCTACAACTTGTATCAGACCAATCCGGCCAGACAACCCCTGCCTATCACCTTCACAGAGGATGATTTTGAAGACGTGATATGGCCGCACGAAGATCCACTCATCATAAATCCCATTATAGGGGAAAACAAAATCTGGAGAGTTCTAGTTGATGGTGGCAGTTCGGTCAATATCCTATATCACAGAACATATTGCAAGATGAACTTAGGGGGCGAGCAGTTGGAGCCATGTCATGAGGCACCCCTGTACGACTTCGGGAATCAGCCCGTACCGATCGAAGGGACGATCACCCTACCCATCGTGCTGGGCAAAGCTCCGTATACTTTGGAAAAAGAGGCTAAGTTCTATGTGGTGAAAGTGGACAGTCCGTACAATGGAATCCTAGGAAGGCCGATACTTAGTGCTTTCCAGGCAGTAGCTTCTATCCCCCATCTGAAATTGAAATTTCCAACAAAAAATGGGGTGGGGGAAATGAGAGGGGATCAGAAGGCTGCTCGAATCATCATGTTAGAGGATATTGAGAAAGACAAAGATGTCGAGATGACTGAAGGGGGGAAAAGAAAGAGGAATGAAGACGAAGGAAGCAGTCGTCAGATTATGAACATCGAGTTAGAAAAATTTGGGGCAGATTTGTCCAACCCTATAGCCGAACCAGCAACTGAGACAGAAGAAGTAGAACTGTATGTCGGGCAGTCGGGGAAAATGATCCAAATAGGCAAAAACATGGAGCCTGAGTTAAAAAAGAAGGTTATTGAAGTGATCAGACAGTACCACGATGTGTTCGCGTGGGGACCGGAGGACATGCCAGGCCTAGACCCTTCGGTTGCAAAACATTGTCTTAGCGTTAACCCCGATGCAAAGCCTGTTAAGCAGAAGAAAAGGAATTTCGCCATGGAAAGGCAACAAGTCATCCAGGCCGAAGTGGAAAAGTTGTTGGAAGCTAAGTTCATTGAGGAAATTGAGTATCCGGACTGGCTGGCGAATGTGGTGGTAGTCAAGAAGTCGAACAACAAATGGAGAATGTGCGTCGACTACACCGACCTGAACAAAGCCTGTCCGAAGGATCATTACCCCCTACCCAACATTGACCAGTTAATAGACGCAACCTCAGGACACCAGGTGCTTAGCTTTTTAGATGCTTTTTCTGGATATCATCAAATTGCCATGAATGCCGAGGATATTCCAAAGACAGCATTCATCACGCCCAAAGGTACATATGCATACATCAAGATGCCCTTCGGGCTGAAGAATGCAGGGGCGGCCTTCCAGAAAATGATCAACAAAGTTTTCAAGCAACAGATCGGTCGGAACATGGAATGCTATGTGGACGATATGATCGTGAAATCCATGTTTAAAGACCATGCAGAGGACCTGAAAGAGTGTTTTGAAACACTCAGGAGAAATAATATGAAAATTAATCCAAGCAAGTGCACGTTCGGAGTTGTCAGTGGCAAGTTTCTGGGATACATGGTAAGTGCCAGAGGGATAGAGGCCAACCCTGAGAAGATCAAGGCAGTGATTGATATGGAGGCACCGAAGACGATCAGGGACATTCAGAAATTAACTGGGCGATTGGCTGCTTTGAGAAGGTTCATTTCCCGATCGGCCGAGAAAGCCCTACCGTTCTTCGAAGTACTCCGGGGGTCAAAAAACTTTGAATGGGGATCGGACTGCCAGAAGGCATTTGAAGAAGTTAAAGAATATCTGGTCAAAGCCCCACACCTGATGAGGCCCGACCCCAAAGAGACACTGCAACTCTACTTAGCGGTGAATGACCGAACGGTAGGGGCTGTGCTAGTCAAGGAACACGAAAAGAATCAGCACCCAGTGTTCTATGTCTCGCGCATGCTTAAAGATGCGGAAACAAGATACCCCAATACTGAAAAATTCGCCTTCGGACTAGTGGTGGCATCAAGGAAGCTACGCCATTATTTTCAAGGAAGAACTGTACAAGTGGTTACTGATCAACCACTCAAAAAGATCCTTCAAAGACCGGAAGCTTCGGGCAGAGTCGTGACTTGGTCGGTAGAGCTAGGAGAATATGACTTGGAATTTGTGCCCCGGACCGCCATCAAAGCCCAAGCACTGGACGACTTCTTGGTAGAATGTTCTTTCTCAGGACCAAAGGACTTGACGCCGGAGGAACAGGTCATTCAGTCACCTGGGAAATGGAAGCTTTTTGTGGATGGTTCGGTCACAAAAATGAAGTATAGGGCCGGTATGATCCTTATCAGCCCAGACGGTTTTGAAATTTGTCAGGCTATCAGGTTCACCTTTCCCCTGACCAACAATGAGGCTGAATATGAAGCATTACTGGCAGGGCTCTCCTTGGCACGGAGCCTAGAGGTAAAACATGTAAGGGTATTTAGCGATTCCATGCTAGCGGTGAAGCAATTTTCCGGGGAGTATGGTCAAAAAGACCCCCGAACGAAGGCATACACTGCCAAGGTACGTGAAACTTCACTTCATTTTGAGTCGTTTGAACTAAGCCAGGTAGCCAGAGAAAATAACAGCAGGGCAGATGCATTGTCTAGGCTTGCCTCAGCGGAAACCCAGAATCTGATGGGCTCGATATACCTGACCGAAGTAAAAATCCCTTCGATCGACAAAAAGCAATGTTTGGAAATCCATCAAGGAATCAATTGGATGACCCCCATCAGGGCCTTCTTGGAGAAAGGAGTAGTGCCATTAGACAAAAAGGAAGCACAAAAGGTGAAATATCGTTCAGCCAGCTACACCTTAGTAGGGGGACAATTGTTCAGACGATCGGCTACACAACCTCTCCTCAAATGTCTGGACCCTGAAGATCAAAGGTTAGTGTTAGAAACAGTGCACGAAGGAATCTGTGGGGAGCATTTGGCAGGACGATCACTAGCCTTCAAAATCCTCAGACAAGGGTTCTTTTGGCCGACCGTAAGGGAAGACGCCAAACTTTACTCGAAGAAATGCAGACAGTGCCAGCTGTTCAGCACTGTACCGAAGCAACCCCCGGAAGAAATGTCATCGATCCTCAATCCCATTCCTTTTGCAATGTGGGCTGTGGACATTGTAGGAATTCTACCCACCAGTACCAAGCAGGCTAAGTATTGCATTGTAGCCGTTGACTACATGACCAAATGGGTGGAAGCCCGACCGTTGTCAGCCATAACTGAAGAGGCAGCCAAAAAGTTCATGTTGGAACAGATAATCCTAAGGTTTGGCATTCCGATGATCTGCGTGTCCGATAATGGAACTCAATTCATCGGCAGTAAGTTCAGGAAGTTTCTGGCTAAATTTGGAATACAGCAGAAGTTTAGTTCAGTCGGACATCCACAAGGAAACAGAGCTATTGAAGCAGCAAATAAGATTATCTTCGATGGTATAAAGAAGCGGCTAGGAGATGTTAAAGGTATGTGGGCAGAAGAATTACCCTACGTTCTTTGGGCTTACCGAACAACTCCCAGGTCCTCGACCGGGGAAACCCCATTCAGATTGGCATTTGGGACAGATGCATTGATGCCAACCGAAGTCGGAATGGAGTCCTACCGAACACAGGTGTTCAATGTGGAAAGCAACGAATTCAGTCTACGAGCTAATGTTGATATGGTGGTTGAAGAAAGAGAGGCAGCCCATCAGCGGAACGTCTGATACCAGCTTCAGGCGGCTCAGTACTACGACGCTGGCGTAAAGAAAAGATCCTTCCAAGTTGGAGATCTCGTTCTCAGAGAGCTAGCAACATCCATGCCGACCAAGCAGGGGAAGCTGATGCCCAATTGGGAGGGCCCCTACACAGTGGTTGAAGTAGTTCGACCAGGGACATACAAACTATCCACAATGGACGGCTCCAGGATAAAAAACACTTGGCATGCTTCACGCCTTCGTAGGTTCTACCAGTAAGCCTATCGAAAATCCTCGTTCTTTTATTGTTTTGCTTTCAACAACCTTGATTCAGCATATTTTACTTCAGTATGAATGAAAACAGAAGGTTTATTTCCAATATCGTTTACTCGAATTCCTTTATGTCAACTTGAGCATATTTACTTCAGCATATTTATTTTAAGATGATGGATAGTAAATGCAAAATTGGAATAGAGTGAACGAAGGAACTGCGCTAGCATAAAAATTCCAAGCCCATACTTCAGGGCATTTGAAAGGAAGTTATGAGCTTGCAATTCCTGTTTCGTTGTCAGCCCCAAAACTGTTAATATTTTGATATATACTTCCACTTTATCAAAATATTAAAGGGACAAACTTGCCGAAGAGGTATGACGAATTAACGTGCATACCAAAGGTAAACCTAGACAAAAAACACTAAGGCAAAACACAAAGCCAAAGATGTGTTACAAATAAAAAACACCAAGGCAAAAGATTAAGCCGAAGATGTGTGACAACGAGAAATACCAAGGCAAATCATTAGGCCGAAGAGGTATTATAAAGAAAAAGCTAAGGCAATCAAATAAGACCTAAAGCAAGTATGATCAAACGCCAAACACAGCATGTGAATGAAAACGCAAAAGTTTAATAAATATAAGCCCGAAGGCAAGAGTTGAAACAGACCCGAAGGCCAAATGTTAAATTATAAAGGTAATAATAAAAGGATGCTAAATCTAATCGGACATCTCCGACTCAGGGTTCGAGCTAACGATGGGAGGGACATCAGGCTCCTCAGGACGCCCGATGGGATCTTCCATTCCCTCCTCCAAGAGAAGCTTATGGTCGATCCCAGCGGCGTGAGCCTTGCGGATCACCTCCTCGTAGCCGGCCGTAAAACCTCTGTCTTCTGACATCAGCACCAGCTTCTGGGCTTTCTTCTCAGCTTTCCTGGAGGCTCTTAAATTTGACTTAACCCGGTTCAAACGAACGAAGGCAGCATCAAGATCGATCTTGACACTATCTCGGTCAGTCATCACCTGAGCCAGCCTCTGCTGCAAAGAGGCAACCTCCTTGTGCAACGAATCAAGTTGGCCCTCAGCAACCTCAGCCCTTTCCTCGGTCAGCTTGAGCCCGCGCAGCTGACTCTCAAGGTCCTTGGCTTTATGCTCTAGGGAAGCAGCCCAAGGGACAGCCTGAAAACACAACACAAGGAAGTCATGTACAAGTAAAAGAAACGACAGAAGATGAGGATAGAAATAGGACACTTACCATAGTGAGGTGCCCTAACAGCTCAGCACATACCAAAGAAGCTGGAACCTTGTCATACACAGGCCGATCCCTCAGAAGGATGAAGGCACGACACAAGTCCGTCCCCACCTCCTTAGCAGCCAAAGGAGCTTCAGCAGCGAACCGATCGGTCGGGATCGGTCGGGAGGACACGATCGGGCTCAGAAACTGTGAAATCTATGATCTCTACTTCAGCAACAGGCGGCGGGGATTGAGGCTCCGGTCGTGATTCTGAGGCTTCCGCATCCTGAACTTCCACCGTCGGAGTAACCTCGGCAGCCTGCCTATCTGCTAGTTCGGCAAGTCTCTGGGCTTGCTTGGCCTGCTACCTTTTAACCATGTCGGCACGGGTAGACACTGCAAAGGAGATGGAGATAAAATCAGCAAACAGAACCAGTTAATAAAAAATTGGAAAACAAAATGTAAGGGCAATTATGTGTTACCGGTACCCCATAGAGCTCGAAGCCATGTCCTATCCCTACTGACGGCTAAGGGGATGCGGTTCGGTTCTTGGGGAGTATACAGACGAGAATACTCCGCCCGATCCTCATTGCTCAGCTCGGGAGCAGTAATGAGCGATGGGTCGATCTCTCGCCATATAGAGTACTTAGACATTTTGTGGCCACTAATGTAGAACCAATGGTCATGTGTTCCTCGATTACTTGAATTGGTGACATCCCAGTCCTGTCGGCCAGTCCTGCGGGATAGCTGGTAGAACCCAGCACTCTTGCCATTCTTCCGAAAATCAAAGTGGTGCAGCAGAAGGGATAAACGAGGCCTCACTCCGGCTTTCAGGCACCTATTTTGGAAGGCATTGACGTGGATGAAGGTATTGGGATCCAACTGGCCCAAAGCTACTGAAGTATACTTCAGAAGTTTTTTCAGAACAGGCAGAAGAGGCAGACGGAGCCCGCAAAAGAATGCTCGTTCGGACACACCCAAAGTAGATGATCCAAACTCCTCTTCTACCGCAGGTGCATGATAAATCAAGTCGGTTTCGTCCGCTGCATACGTCCGAAAGATAGAGCTCGGAATATCATATTTCCCCGACATCTTAAGGACTTCGGCCTCCGTCATTACCAAATTGAGATTAGCAGAAGGAAAGCGAGAAGCACTAAAGTGGGCCATAGCCGAATAGAAAGGCCCATACTCCACGGGTTGGTCCATCGCCTGCAGGGAACGCAAAAGGACAAAAATTAGCCTTGTACTCGGATGAATTAAAAGACTGAACGATCAAAATATTGGCTGGATGATCAAAACCGAGTACAGAGGGCCATGTCCGAAGGAAGGAAATCCCTATAAGTATAAGTGGCAAAATTTCGGGGTTCAGAAGAAAGTCAGAAGGGTGTTCTAGGAGTTTGAAGGCTGACCGAAGGGTGTTTATGTTCAACGAAATACCCAGGTACACGTCTGTTGTTAAAAACACTAAAATGGTCCCAGTAAAACACCAAAATGGTCCCAGTAAAACACCAAAATGGTCCCAGTAAAACACTAAGGTGACCTAGGAAGTGCGGGGAAAACACTAAGGTGACCTAGGAAGTGCGGGGAATACACTAAAGTCGCGATATATGTATAAGCATATATGGAAGGCTATACTACAAGCATGTTAAACGAAACAGAAAAAACATTGCAACTTACGAAAGGGAGCAGTAGAAAAGGAGATACTTACTTGTAATGAGTGTGGAAGAGGTTGATTGGTTCCTGGATGTAGATCCTCGCGCCCCTATGTTGTGCTCGCCGGAAATCGGAAAAGTGAAAGTATTTGGGAGAGGAAGTTTCTTAAAATTCAAGGCAGGAGTTAGAAATGGTAAAGAAAAGGCGGTTCTGTGATGTTTATACTGTCATTTGAAAATGGACGGATGAGATATAAACTGTTGAAATTCACGGCTGTGATTTGTCTGGAGAAACGTGTAAGTCCACCTATGTAATTATGACCATAGCTGTCTAATGATGACGTGGACGCGTCTGTTGATATCTTCTGTCAACTTGTTCGGTCTGTTGGGAATCTTGTCCTGAGAGCTACTCGAAGATGGATTATGATCATTAGGCCCCTGACCGAATACTTTTCGTTCTGGGTCCAGGTACATGTTAGAGGCCCACATCCAATGAGTCTTGGGCCGATCGAATATACGAATGTTATTGGGCCGACTGAAGAGTCCAGCCCGTTTAACCAACGATTGAACGACTAGGTCAAGAGACAAGGGACACGTGATCCATGACCGAAACGTGGAGATCGGAACTAACTGGTAAAAGAAGGGAATCAAGTTTGATCTTCATTCATACACAATTCACAATACACACATATTTTCTGTACGTCCAATTTACCTACCTAGGCTACCAGTTACTGATTCTCACACCGGAGGTGAATCGGGGGGCCCAACCCTCGCATTCTTCTTCTTTGCAGATCCGACCGGACGTAGGTGACGAAAACTGGTTCCAACAACCACTTTCATATCAGCATTTACCCTCACAAACCGAAAAGGGAGTCATTCCCCCAAAAAGTCGGTCTGGATCAGGGTAATCCGGGCAATCCTTCTTTCTTAACTTATGACATTGTATAAAGAAACAGCGAGTACAATTATTTATAGATTATTGTTAACAAAAACCAAACTGATTTTACCCTAAAACCCAATTTTGTAAAATATTTTATTTGAATATTGAGAAAATTTTAGGATTATAACAAAAATTAAATTATAAGGGTACTATATATCATAATTTCCCATGTTAGTTCAGTCCCCCGTGAATTATTTATGCAATCGAAATCAGATATATGTCCTAAAGTAAGAAAAACATACAGTAAAATAGAATTTAACCACTTATATTTTGTATTAGTTATGAGACATAAGTTATTTCTAAAAGTTTCTCAACTTCTCACGTTGGATAAAGTCAAATATTTATATCCTTTCCCAATTTCTTGGAGCATATGCACCATGAAGTCCATTGATTCATCAATTCACGGATTGAATTGATGGAGTTGATTACTATTTATGATGAATTAACTTTTTTTGTTATTTTTTATGCACCCATACAACTCCATCAATTTATCGGTTACTATTCATCAAATAAATAATTATATTTTATATCATAAATTTTTATTCATCTCTATTATTTAATGGTCCCACAAATAAGATCCAATGATAAATTGTCGGATAAATTTAGATTTTTGATAAGATTGTGGATAAATTGAAATTTTTGATAAGATTTTTGTTGAATCACGTAATGACACGTGTCTTAATCTAAATTTATAGATAGAAAAATTGTTTATAAATAATATCATGATCTTCTGATTATAGTATCTCAAAATCACTACAAATTTTTGTTACAATGAATGCATTGAAAAGATTGTTGAGTCAGAGGCAACAACACAGTCAAGAAGAGACTGAAATCATAAACACCATGGTGACCGAAGCGGCAATGGTTATGGACTTTATCGATATTTCAGATGAACCACAAGGACGCGGTTCACGGCCTGGTAAATCTCCCAATCATCATAGACAAAGGCTATCGAGAGGAAAAAATCTCATGGAAGATTATTTCGTTGATCGTCCAATATTCAGTGAAGACGACTTCCGTCGGAGATATAGAATGTGTCTTCATGTTTTCAATCGCATCATGACAACTCTTTGCACTTAAGATTCTTACTGGCATCAAAAAGCAGATGCAATTGGATTATTGGGGTTGCTACCCCAACAAAAAAAATACTGCTGCACTTAGATATCATGATGACTTGCATCATATTGCATAACATGATAGTTGAGGATGAATTTGTAGAGTCTGTAGAAGAAGATCTAATGAATCCATCAACATCACAAGTTTATGATGGGCCAGTAGATTGTAATGGTGTTCGAATTCCTTTTGAACCAGTACAAAGAGATGGAAGAAATCAACAAGCATTTTGGGATCGTGTTGAAAACTTGGAATCAGCTTATATCCATACAATGCTTCAAAATGATTTAGTAGAGCACAACTAGGCAATAAAAGCCAATCAATAGTTATCTTTTGAAATGTACAACTTGACAATTTAAATAAATTTCTTTGATTGAATTTAAAAGCATCGAACATAGTTAAATTAAAAATCAGAGTACATAGTTGAATTAAAAAACAAAAAACATAGCTAAATCTAATTATAATAATCATCGTCAAATTGAGAAACATAAACACCATCACTAGTAGTCTCATTCACTTGTCCCATGATCTCGGTCTTCTTTCTTTTAAACCACCTTTTCGAATTAGGAGTCATTTGGCTAGTATCCATTGTCATGATCTTTGTTTGCTTCCTTAATTCTTCAATAGCCTCGTGTTTTGCCAATCTTGCTTCTTTTCGTTCCTCTAGAGCATCAAGTCTTGCATGCCTTGCTTCCTTCCGTTTCTCAAGTTCTAAGATCTCCCTCGACATTTGAAGGGTTTCCTCATCTCTTTTGATGTTGGCCTCCAGTAGTTGTTTTTGGTTACATTGCATATTATTGAAAATAGCTAGAGACATCTCTTCTTTTTTGGTCATACCTTGTTTTCCTTTTTTTTTTTTTGCTTGTTTGGACGCCTTTACTCCCATCGGTCTAACCGGACTAGAAGGACCTTCCGTTTCTCGATTAGACTCCGGAGTCGTGAAACCTTCTTCATCAACACAATCATCACTATTCAAATTAATTGGTGATTCCATTTGTGTTGGAAAGTTTCGTTAAAACGAAGGAGAATTAGTGGAAACGTCCACAAATTGAGGATGTGATGCAACTGCTTCATAACATTCTCATTTGTCAAATGTCTTATTCATGTCCTTGAAATATAATCCTTGAGTTTGGATTATCTAAAAAACAAACAAATTGTGCATGTTAAGTTAAAAATCAAAATAATACATAACATATTAAAATATGTATATAAGAAAAATTACCTCATCTACCAAATTGGTACCACTTACACTATGCCTTTAGCTTGATTCTTGACACAATGCCATTTCTTTAACGATCTTTTTAGTAGTGTCCGATGCAAATAAAAATGGTTTTATTTTGTGGGTCCCATGAATTGATGACCATGAGCAAGTCCATTGAAAATCCATGGACCAATTGATGTGGAATAATCGATGGAGTGAAAAA
This sequence comes from Heracleum sosnowskyi, assembly GCA_030848705.1. NCBI lineage: Eukaryota > Viridiplantae > Streptophyta > Magnoliopsida > Apiales > Apiaceae > Heracleum > Heracleum sosnowskyi. The sequence continues at coordinate 138,453,838 of CM061235.1, read as the reverse complement.
AAGAGGGATGCATACTACTTTATTATAACATGGAAAATGCCCGTGAATCAACTATTTTTTCTTCCGGGTGCATATGCTCTTATGGTCTACTTATAGATAATATACAGATGCAAGAAAAACCACCAAAGAGAAAAAAGAAAAAATCTGAAACTTTTCTCACCAACATCCCATCGAAGTATCGAACTATATCAAACACTACCTAATAACACCCTTGTACAAATCATATTTCCAACTTAATTACAAAGAAATCTAAGCTCAAAACTCTCACTTAGTCCCTTCTGCTCTTAATCCAATATGGCTACTTCCAGCACTTGCAGGCGTTGCTTCATCCTGATTTTGGTCGCAGCTCTATCACTTTCAGCTGTAGATGCAAGTTCCGGAGCTCGCCAGTTGCTTCAAACTAAAGCACCAACACTGCCAAATATTCCATCATTGCCCAAGGGTTCAATCCCACCATTGCCGGCAATGCCAACACTCCCAAATGTAGCATTACCACCATTGCCAGCCAGCAACTCCTCTGCCTACACTACCAACTACGCCCACTACAAATCCGAAGGTGACATTACCTCCTTTGCCTGCTTCAATCCCAACCATACCGACAACAATGCCTTCTTTTCCAACCGTACCAACAACAATGCCTTCTTTTCCAACCATCAATATTCCTACAACTATCCCATTTTTCACTCCATCCCCATCTACTAACCCATAAAACCAATATTTGTTCATAAGCAATAAGTTTATCTTTGTTTTTATTGATTTTGAGCTTACTCTTTTGCCTCCAGAGCTTATGGAACTACAACTAGTGATTCTATGATGTCTACTTTCATATTGTTGTGACACTGTCCTGCGGTGACATTTCTACTATATTACTATTTATACTGATACGGATATAGTTTCTCATATCCTACATGATCTTCACTCATCTCCCCTACTGCCGAGACTGATTATTTTTAACCATGCAGATAGATCCTCACTAACCCCCCCCCCCCCCCAATCGACATCAACAATGCCTAGACATATATGCTGTTTAAAATTTGAAAACAAAAATTATGTTAGACAACAAAAAAGAATCCATACAATATCGAGCAATGCTACACAAAATTACTTTAATAAAATGACTAGCAGTAATGAGTGATGTAGACGAGGAAGATATACTAACATAGGTAATTCATTTTAACAGGGGGAGGGGAGGAGGGGTTCCATTCATCAGCAAAAACTATTAAAGACATAAGTTCTGATAGTTTTGCCAATCCGAATGTCAGATTACAAGTCTAATACTTGCCAAGCGTATTATAATTATAGATTCCCCACTTTTGTGTAGAAAAAAAATTACATTCTCCACAAATCTAAGTGTATATTTCACAACATATAACATAAAGCTCCCTAGCAGCTAGAAATACAACTGCCAATACTTCTGTTCACCTGACACGGTAGTCAGACTTCAGGACTGACAAAACAGTTTCAGGATGCAGTTTAGCAGAAAATCCCATAGTCTGATGTCCTATTTAGGAATTGAACCTGAGAATTAAAGATTCAACATTAGAGATCTCACGGCTTATCCAACAATGAGATATACCAAAGAGCAGTATATATATAATAGGCAATCACCCATCCAAAACTAAAACAATTAAGATCAGATAAAAAAGCCTTCAAAATTTGTTGACTGATCAAGTTCAACACATTACAGTGGTGGTATTAACAACTTGAAAGCAAAGGTAAGAAAATTTAACCAGTGAAATAATCCAACCATAATTTAAATAGATTAAAATGATACGTGGTAAATGATGCAGTTGTTCCAAATTAATAAAAGAAAGATAAGAAAATCAAGCCCTGGTGTCTATTTCAGACTTTCAGGCTTTATAGATAATTGATTAAGTTGTCAAACAGGGACAGTCAGTTTTAGTAGGCACGCATCATACATTTTTGCAGGGCTGCAGAAGACCCCAATTTGGACGTAAAAATATCTTGTGCAGCCTAACCTCTTTGTGTTTAGTTTGCTGGATGTATTCATTATTCTGTACTCGGTTAGTGACAAAATTTTATATGAAACAATTACCTTACAGTTTGGATATTGGATCAATTACCATGGAAAAAGTTGAAGCTAATTATAAACTAAAAAAGTATATCTATATGTGCATAATTAATACGTATAAACACAACTTTAAGCCATAGCTATAACTCTTTGGTAAGCAGTTTTGTGAAAAGTTAAACTTCAAAAGTAAGATAAAAATTACAATAAACTACTGATTTTTAATGGTCCAAGACTCCAAGTATAGATGATATAATAAAATTTAGTGTTTATGGTCCAACTACTAAGTATAGACAGAAGATAAACTAACAAAGAAACTTGCCCACCTATATCTCATCAAGCTCTCTTTCCTATATAAGACCCCTTCAACTTACTATATTTCCAACTCAGATTTCAGAAATCCAAGTTCAATACCTTACTTAAGCCTAGACTTCTGCTCCTACAACATATGGCTACTGTAAGAAATTTCTTGATCTATTACGTTGTAGCTTTATAGCTGTCAATCATAGATGTAAACTTTTCCGCTCGCCACTTTCTACAAACTTCAGCACCAACACTGGCAACTATTCCATCATTGCCTAAGGTTTCATTGCCTCCGATACCTGCAATGCAAACCCTTCCAAATGTACCGTTATCATCATTGCCAACAACTCCTCTGCCTACACTACCAACCGTGCCAACTCTTCCTACCATGCCCACTACAATTCCAAAGGTGACATTACCTCCACTACCCGCATCACTACCAACATTTCCGACAACAATGCCTTTTATTCCAAACATTCCTACAACATTCCCATCCATTCCCTTCACCCCACCTCCGTCCACCAAAAGCCCTCAAATCTTTACACATGCAACACCACTTCATCCTTAGTTTTATCAACTGTTTATACGATCATCTTCCTCCAGAGCTTACGGAACTTGAAGTTCTATGATACTTCTCTATCTCATTATTTTCTGTTAGTGCAATTTGTGCTGTGTTACAATTCCTTTCTCTAATCATATAAATATAGTTTCGAATTTCTCTATATTATATCATATGTCAACCGGTCTCTCAGCTACATTCTATTAACAAGGTACACAACTGCTTTTGCTTTGTTCTGGTTTCCAACAGCTAGACCCTTATAATAAATCAGAACCGAAATATTCCACCAAATTGATCAAGCTAAAACCCTTGGGCACAACAGGAGAGTGATTGACAATTTAAAGATAATCAAAATCTTAGATAATCAATCCCGTTTGATTTTCAGATACAGCACATTAAAATCTCACGACAAGAAGTCCTAGCACTCTATTTTGTTTTTTAACAATTAACACGAAACAAGCCTAACAAATAATAATCCTCTAATGAAAGTAAATTACAAAGAAAATTAAACTAAAAATGAATAGCAAGCCCCATATTTCTCAATCGATGAAGAGTAATAATTCAGTAACAGAATGCAACATAAGACATCACTACAAGGCTTTGCAAATAATTATTTGTTCAGTAGATTACACGATTATAATTTCCAGTTGGATAAAAATGATTAGAGAATACAAGAACTAGCTACACACATTACCGAATTTACTAGGAAAGCATAATTACCAAATCAAGTCGCAAATAATTATTTGCTAAGTAGACACACAGACTCATTGGTGCATAATTTCCGCATCATTCCCAACAATAATTAAAGCAATACAAATATTAGCTAACACATTACGGAATCACTAGGAAAGCATAATTACCGAAACAACGAGCTCATTTCGACACTATTTACAATAGCGATCAGCCTTCTTCTTAACGCGATCATCAAGCTTATCTTCCACCGACTTCAACTCTTTCGCTTTCGGATCGTACCCAAACTTCTTCGCCTCAACTGGAAACAACTCATCATACTTCATCTTCTTCGCCGCATCGATTGTATATATATCTTCTCCTACCGCTTCTGCCGATGGGCCTTCTTCCTCATCGATTGGTTCGGAAGCGATGGCGATTGCGTCGTCGCCGGAGAGGATAGTTTCGGGCTTTTTCTTCTTCTTTTTAAGCTTTTTATCGATTGATTTGCTGCGAATCGCGATTTCGCCGCCTTTGAATGTTAAGCGACCTGCTTTTACTTTTCCGTACGGATCCGCCATTGATAAAATTGATTTCTCGCTCTAGAACTCTCTGCAACGATAATATGTATAGCCCTAAGTTCAATTTAGGGCTTTTTGTAGTTCGCTATAGACATGAATGAAAGGATTTATTGTTTTTCCTTTTTTTCCCAGCCTAAAACAAATTGTTTTTGCTAAATTAAAATATAATGTTAATTGAATTCACTGTTTTAAAAATCCCAATTTATTGAAAATTCCCTATTAATCCTTAAAAGATATTTTATTGATTATGTCCGATTAATCCTAAATCGATAAATCAATTGATTAGTTTTGATTTTCGATTTATGCAACCATGATTGAAAGTTAAAACAAACATGAGGATGATCTATAATCTAAAAAAATAAACGCTAGTCTTTTATCTAAATAATTCATATTTTATTATTTTATTTATATTTTCGTATTTTAACGTAAAATCGAGCTTGAATCGTAAATTAAAACGTAAATGATTGGGATAAACACATAACGTCTTTTAACCGTCTATATGTGATGTTATCATGTAAGATGACTCCGCACACAAAAAATCAGCAGATGTTTAGTATATCCGTAATATATTTTCAAGTTGAAGTGAATGGAAGCAACAAAAAGAAGTTGATAACAGGTCATCCATTTTACAAGTCTAATGGTTAATTGTGTAAGTGCAATTTCTGGTAGAGATTCGCTGTGCGGCTCTGCCTAAAAGTGCACCGCCTCTGCTCATCACCTGATTACTACCACTGGTAATGAGGATTAATTCATATTTATATAATTCCACTATCTATAGAACTTGTATAAATATGCACATTCTTGTAAGAACCATATCAGAGCGTTAAAGAATGGAGTGTCATTTAAATTTCATCACTATTGTTGCATTATCCATTGTGTTGTATTCAGCTTTTGTTCAACTGGTTTATGCTGATTTCACTCAACTCTTCAAGCCCAACTGGGCACCTGATCACATTGTTACTCAAGGGCAAAACATTTTGTTAACACTTGACAATACGACGGGTAATATAATTACTAATGCTGTTTTCTACTTTGCACTGGGAGTGGTTTTGTGACTTCTGGCCGCTCCAGATTCTCAACACACTGTTAAGTTTGCTAAATGAGTATATAAATGTAGATGACGTTTCATGTAAATGCAGGCTGTGGATTTGAATCCAGGAGCAACTACTTATTTGGTAAAGCAAGTTTACAGATCAAATTAATCCAAGGCGATTCAGCTGGAATAGTAACTGCGTTTTATGTAAGTACATTTTTGCAACCCAATTTTAGTCATCTGCTCCCTTAATCTGCAAGCAGCGCTCCCTGTAATCGTACTAGAAACTGATTTCCAGGAATATTTAAATATGACTAATGCTTGTTAGTATGCATTTGTACCTGATCGTGAATCAGACATATTTGACTGCTTTACACACAACTCATCTGACATGCTAAGAATTACAATATGTAAATACTACTGATCATGCAGATGTCATCGGAGGGGCCAAATCATGATGAGCTAGACTTTGAGTTTCTTGGAAATATATCAGGAGAGCCGTACCTTGTTCAGACAAATGTGTATGTTAATGGTTCTGGAAATCGTGAGCAGAGGCATACCCTTTGGTTTGATCCTACAACAGACTTCCATACCTATTCTTTCTTCTGGAATCATCGCTCCATCATGTAAGCTGTTATTCTACTCTGCTTCCCAGCATCAACATGTTTCTGTTTGTATATTTTTAAATCTAGACTTTGTGCAAACAATTCATAACAATCCGACTCAATCTCAACATCAGAACATGTGAATGTAACCAATCAATATTTATAACAGGCTTAAATTTTTAGCAGGTGTTCTAACTATTACGATCAACCAAGTTACTGATGTTTACAGTTATTTTATTTCTTCATCTTTTGTTTAGCGTATTGATGTACAGTAAAGATAAATGCCTTCATGTTTAATTGAGAAAAAAGTGTGCTGTTTTCCCCCCTTTTCTTTATGTTTCAACTGCAACCTTGGCATGCAGCATGCTCCCACTTTCATTAGTGCTGCTTTTAGTGACTAGTAGATGTAGCTACAATAATATCGTTTAAAACTTAAAAAGTAAAAAACCCTTCGTCCGAAACTAAATATTACTATCTCTCCTCGCCCAAGGCGATGAGAAAACGTGTTCTTCTATTTGGGGGAGGAGGGTATGAGGATCCAATCTGAGTTCATTTCAACATTGAGATACGTCTTTACCACTAGGTTATTCCTTGATCCATTGGAGGAAATGTGTTTGCAACATATATCGAACAAAGAGTGTTACTTGAGTAATCCAGCATTTTTGAATTCGGACAGAGTTACGACACTACATTTAGCAACAACAAAAAATTGTGACACTAATGAAGACTTAGCTTCATAGGAATAACCCTAAAACGATATAATGTAGCGCAACTTGCACAAGAACTTATTTTCATATTATCTATTTCTCTCAAGGTTTCCTTTCCTTGCATGTAATTACTATTTCGCAACTTGCAGGTTTCTTGTTGATGACATTCCAATAAGGATATTTGCAAACAAAGAGAAAATAGGAGTTCCATACCCAAAAGCTCAAGCTATGGGAATTCATGGATCACTTTGGAATGCCGATGACTGGGCTACACAAGGAGGAAGAGTGAAGACAAACTGGACAAATGCCCCCTTTGTATCAATGTTTAGATCCTTCGATATTGATGCTTGTGAGCTTTTGACTGAATCGGATGGCCTTGCCGGAAAATGTGGCAAGTTGGGACAGTTTTGGTGGGACAAGCCAGCCATGAATAGGTTAAACAAGCAGAAAAGAAAGCAACTAAAGTGGGTTCTAGCCAACCACTTGGTATATGATTATTGTAAGGATGTACCAAGATTCCTTGAGCTACCAAAGGAGTGCCTAAAGTAGAGCTTTATTGTACATGTTTTTATTGTATCTTGTAACTTTTCAAGACTGTCTGGTTCCATTGATTTCTTTTTCTGGACTAATTTATGTTATGCAAAACTAGTGAGGTTTCATGACATATTTGAATAGAACACTCATTGATAAGAAACAGAGAAAAGAAAAGTAAGCACTACTTCAAAAGATAGTGCCATAACATAACATATATGTAGCATACATACCAATAACTGATCCATAGCAAATTTGGCTTACAATATAAACTAAGGGTTTTCTTTAGCATGCCATAGAATTTTTTAGGTAATAATAAGGAAGAAAAAACGAAATCCCTTAAATGAGCAATATATCTATATATACGTTATAAGGTCACCTAATTAAGTTAAGAGGAGCTCTTATGGTTTCCAAGTAGAAGAGTTGTAATGCGGACCACATAGAAGCATGTCAATGTTCTTCACCTTATCCCACAGCTTTGAAGCCCTCCTGCCACTCCCTCTCACACTCCCACCGCCACGCCGCCATCGTCGTTTTGGATCACCACCAGCCTCTTCTTCATCCACCTGAAAGCAGTCCTCCAATGTCACTTCTCCACTCTTATGTTTCATAATCTTCTTCATAGTGATCTTACTCTTTTCTTCCTCTATAGTGATCTTACTCTTTTTTTCCTCTTCTTGTTTAACAAGCTGCTCATAATACTCCTTGTTCCGCTTCTCCAAACTATATATCTGAGCTTGAAGATTTTCAATCTTTCGACTAAGCATGCACACCCTATGATCATCCCTCAATTTCAATATGCAACGTGCAAGCTCACCGGCCTTTCTCTTCATGAACAAAGACTCAGCAGCCAACCCTTTGTTCTCTTCCATCAATGTACCAACTCTGTGTCCTAACCTAGCATTCTCATTCAATAAAATCAACCTTTCCGATTCCAATACCTCCAACAAGCTCTTTTGCAACTCTATTTTCCTCGAAAACTCCTGCCACTTTTGATCCCCTCCATCCAATTCATCAACAATGATCTCATACTCAACGTTCTTGATCACGAGCTCAGCAACAATTTGATCAGCTTCTGTTATGACTTGAGGAGTCTTGAATGGAGTCGAGAATGGAGCTTGGAATGACAATGAGCTCTCAATATCGGACTCATTGTCAACTTCACTACAACAATATATTTCTTCATCCGAATTCAACTGGAAGCTTGGGATTGATGACGCCGATGAAGTATGTCGATGCTTAGCAAGTGTTTGGCAGTAACGATCAGCTAACGTGAGGTATCCATTGTGGAGATCTTGGAGTAGAGATAATAGCTGAGGGCGTTTCTCGTAATATGTTGCAGCTTGTTCAGCAAAACTGTCCCCCTTGTCTTCTTCCTTGTTAGTGTTTGAAGATACCATTTTCATCCTTCTGTCCAAATCTGCAATTGCCATAATTTGCAATATTTCATAGACCAACACATATACACATCAAAATTTCAATGAAAAAACACAATTTACATGCTACTTTTTGCAAAATTCTATATAAAGTAAATTAGTAACAATAATATATGATGTGATCAATGTACATTGGCAATGTTTCATAACTACTGTTCTCAATAACATATCTAAATCATACGGTATATCACTTGAATGCCTGCTTTACTTGATTAAAAACTCTAGTAGCAATATAACATCTTAGAGCATCTCCAATCAGCAGCACCTGTTAGCTATAATTGTCCAGTTGGTATCAAAATAGCTATCCTACATCAAATACACTGCTCCAACCATGATCACCTGTTAGGCAAAATTTTACATATCCAAGAATGAGACGCTAAAGTTGTTGATTCCAAACTCATCTTCTATATTTGTCCAGCTCAGCTCATGCCCAATTTCACCCATTTCCTTTTACTTCTATTCTCTTTTGCTGCATAAGTTTTTCTTTTGAATTGATTTCTTCTTTATTCCATTTGATTATATTAGAAAAATGTGTTATTGTGATTTAATAAATATGTATATTTTATGTATCCTTCTATATTGTTCATTCTAAGGAATATTTTAAAAGTGTGAATTATTGAATTTTCGTTTATTTTAGTTATTTTTAGTTATATTTAGTTTTCAATTTTATTATTTATAACATTTAAAATTTGGTTGTTAGGATATAGTAGTTGGAATATGATCGTTGAAAATAATTATTAGGATACGACGGTTAGAAAATAGATGTTAGAATTTTAAAATAATAATAAAATAATGTTTTTAGAATATAGTTGAATTTGAAAATAATAATAGAATAATGTTTTCAGGATATAGCTAATCATTATAGCTAGCACCGTTGGAACACAATATGGTTCAGCAAATTTTAGCTAACTATTATTTTATATTATTTTAGCTAACCATTATAACTACTCCCCTTGGAGATGCTCTTAGAATATCTAAATATGCACTTGCTTGAAAATTTAAGTCTCATTCCGCTACACTAGACGACATTCAAGGGTCACAATTTACAATTTTTTTGCCAAAAACATCATAATTTAAAGAAGTCCTAAATTACAACCAATCTTGCATGTGAGACGTGTATTGCCTGTAGGAAAATGGCCTAGACTTATTTGCAAGTTTTTACATGCCCGATGCAACTGTGGTATTGCTTGCACTAGCCAATATCCGGATAACATGAGAAATCATTTTATGTTACAACTTTATATAGCGAAGTACATCTTATTAAGATCTGAATAGTCTCTGTGAGATTAGGCAACACATAAATCCCAAAAAAGCCCAAAAAATTTCCTTTCTGCAAAAAACTTGCAAAATAATGAAAACAGCATCCATGTACACAATTCAAATTTTGAATAAGTATAGTCCGTGAAAAGACAAATGCAGACATAAATATATCAGATGGTTACAGCTTTTACTGTATAGGCCTATTCAAAATCATTTCTTGTATAAATACAGCAAGTAGAAAGTGACCCTTCAATGTGATCCTCAAATTCTGGTAATTTGCAATCTAGCTAAATGCAGGGAAGAAAATTTGTGGGCCCAGTACAACATGGGCCAACCAGAGCATTAATAGGGATGTTTTTTTTTTACTTTTTCACTTTTGTCTTTTTTAGAGTAGTAGTAAAAAAGTATACTGACTGGCAGTTAAAACCTTTTTACTTTCATCCTTGTTTCACTCTGCCGACAATTGGGTAAATATTGAGTATCTTTATAAACCTTTGCCCTTCCACTTTTACAAAGAATGGTTAAGAAAAGACATCTTTGTAAATAAAGAGCAATCCATATTATCAATAATAATGGTTATAAATTAGGTGATGAGAAAGCTAATGTCCTGGGGTAAGAAAGTAACGGATTGCATATCTTGCCTCAATATCATTATATTTTCGATATAAAGGAGACTCCGTTGAAGATTGAACCGCATTTTCACCCATTTTATTCCGATACAATACATATTTGAGTGCAGACTCGCAACTTCTGAAATTTTGACACAGCTGACTCTATCTTATTTGGAGACAAGAAATAAACAACCGAGGTAGATAGAATTTTTGTAATAAAAATTAGCAATTAAACTCAAACTGAACTATATCCAAAGAAATACTTAGCAAACTACTGGTTGTCTTCTCCTCCATTCTTCTCCTTTTTTAATTGGGTTAATGATCTAGTTGGTCACTAAAGTCAGCTTAATGTATCAAGTTGGTCACTGAACTCAAATTGAACTCAAACAGGTCACTAACTCGAATTAATTGTAAACTTCATTAAATGGGTTGAATTTTTTAAACAAAAATTGCTACATGGTAAGCCTGTTATTGACGTGATTAACGTCTATTAACTTAACTATAGTTAGTTAACTAAGTTTAAGCAATTGAATAAAACATACGAACAAAAATAAAATATATGAATCATATTAATTGTGTATTACATATTGATTGTAGTGTATATATCAATTAGTTCTTTCAATTTTAGATGATGTCAACAAGGGTTAATGTTTAGGTACATCATTATGGTTTTTTAGACATTATCAAACCGAGCTATCAATTTAGTTGTAATGTTAAAGGTCGGCAATTTTCGTGTAAAAAAGTGAACCCATTTAACGGAGTTAACAATTGATTCGAGTTAGTGACCTATTTGAGTCCAATTTCAGTTCAGTGACCAACTTGATACATTAAGCTCACTTCAGTAACCAACTAGATCATTAACCCTTTTTGAATTCTAAACACCATCTTATTTATATATATGTCCACATCTCGGTTAAAGAATCTGACAAAAATTAAGCGTCTTTTTCTGAATGACCAAGTATCCAACACGAAAACAACCGTTGAAACCAAAGAGCCCGAACAGTTATAGTAGCATTTTAACACATGATTTCAAAAATACTTCAACAAATTTAAAATCTTCTGGAATAACCATTTAAAAAATTTAAAAACGGTATCGAAAACAAAAGAAACAGGACAAGAGAGAACGTACCAGCGACGGAGAGAAGCAACCAAGAAGGCTTGAGAAATGTGCTAATTTTCCTATTGTTTTTGTTTGAATGATTGGAATTATTATTACTAGTAAAACTTTTCTCTTCTATTTTTGCCTTTTCTTCCATATCTCCAGACATGTTGCCCTACAAAGATTAACACTCAATCAATCAATCAATCTTTATAATACAAAAATGGATTATTTCACACTCATGAATGTTTTGGTTTGCTATCCATCTTCCAGTAACATGACACGTCAACAAAAATTAAATCCTAAACAGACCCGTAAATTTACACTAGTCCCGTACATTAACATAGATAAAATTTGTCAAAATTTACAGAGTCCCCTAAAATTTAGGCTAAAATTATAGTGCTGGTATGAAAAGATGGATGAAAACGAGTGTTTGACAGACAACTGGAGCGCAGATCTAGGGGAATACTCCACTCCTTGTCAGTTGTTCAAAATCTACACGTATGTGTGTGTGTGTGTGTGCGCACTAGTGTGAAAATGTGAAGGTTTCATCCCATTTTTCATTGTGTCTTTGAAGACTTTGTTACACTGTGGAGATCCCAAAACAAAGGTTCAAACTTAGCAAAATAAAAAAAAGGGTTCAAACTTCAAAGTGATACACTGTAAAAACAGTACTACCTCAAATTGTACTACTATCCGGTTAATGCACTTTAAAATAAGTGTCGAAAGATCAAAAATGGACAAATATTTTGAAACGGATGGAGTAATATTTTTGCTTTTTACTCTTTAGCTAAAGGCAACAACAGTAACTTTATTGCTCTTGTATTTTTATGTTTTGCAAAACTATTGGCTACTCAACAACTAAACACACACAAAATTATGGTGGTTATACAAGTTTGTTCACAGGGAAGCACATAAACACATGATGCCAGAATCTATGAAGATGAAGAAAGCCAAAAGCATAAACTAATTATTTTTTGAAAAAAATGCAAAAATATGTAGATAGATTTACCATGCACACGATATGTAAACGCACGAACATAAAACGTCAAGAGAGAAGGGGTTGAAATGCGTACCTTCCACAGCTGCAGAGAGACTGCAGAGAGATGGGTTTTGCTTGCTGTAGATAAAGGGTTTTGAATTTGTTGTATCAAGTAGTCAAGTGTGATATATATAAGCAGAAGTGGTCTTGTAGCTGCTAGCACTAGGCATTAGCTAGGTAGTGAACTGATGGGGGAAAATAAGGGAGTGCCCCTGTATATTCATTGCCATGTGTTCATAGGTAGGGTACGTGTAAAAGTTTAACTTTACTAGTATTGTCAGTTGTTGAAATTACTCAAATTTCACATTCCTGTTTTTCAAAATACGGAGGTCCTGTTTATACTCCCACCCTGTCCTGTCCAGTCATTTTTATACACTTTTTATTTTGGAACGTTCCATTTATTTTTATATATTTCAAAAATAGTAACTTTTAATAATATAAAACACTATTACACCCACTACTTTCTCCACTATCTCTATTCTATAACAATATAAATCACTATTACACCCACTACTTCCTCTACTATCTCAAATCTATTATTAAATATTGATAACTTCCACCACTTTACTCACAGAGGGAGTAATAACTTATCATTTTACCACTATTTTTAAAACAAGTTGAAAATAATTGAAAAATAGTACATCACGTAAAATTTACAAAACGTGTAAAAGATTATATTTCAATAGAGTTGATATATGATAAAAACTTACGTGTAATTTGTTACATCTCTCTCTAGAGATTCATATATATAGCCAATATGCGGAGATTGGTTAAATTTTTAGTAAAAGTGATGTCGAGTTAGAGCAATCAAAAACATACTCCTATTTTTTATAATTTTTGTTTAAGGAATATAATTTAAACTTTTAGTTAAGAAATTGTTATGGTTGGAGATGATCCAAATTATGGGACAAAAAACCAAATTAAATCTGGAAAATATACAAATACACCGAACGCAATTGCTGTAAAAAGATTGCGATAATATAGTACCCGCTATAAAAGGTGTTGGGTCTAAGTTGAGTATTTTCTTAATTATTAGGAACAAAAATCTAGCATTAGGATCTGTCCTCTTCTTTTACCAGGCCCTGCATATACTTTATGGTGGTAGCTCTTTAGTGTCGCACACATTGGATACCTTCTTCACACTTCTTTTACTCATCCTATTGTCCGTGCAAGTGATGCTACTATTTCGTGTAAATATATTAAAATTGTAGTAAAATGCATATTCTTTGATTGTTTTCGCACATTTGTTGCGTTTTTAGCAAGGTTGTAAAAATCGAAAATCGTTGTAATACAGTTTAATTCTGGAAAACTGATTACTCAGGTTTGGCATATACAAAAATTCAACTATGTTAATATCACTTTAAAGTTTAAACAAGTCGTAGAATGCTTGATTGTGGGAATAATGGCACTATCTATGGTAATAATAATGATGGCAAAGGTGACCTAAAGAATATTGGTTAGTTAGAAAAAGTGATTGAGGGATTATAAAGGGCTTCATTATCTTTTGTGAACCAAATATCAATATACAATCTGTCAACGATTGTTGGATATAATTAACTAAACTAACAACAGGGCAGACTGGGTCGTCAAGCCTTAGTACTGAAGTCAAACCATCAGAACTTGAAATACAAGTAATAACATCATGCAAACCCACATGCCTTGGTAGTTGTACAATATTCTTGCACATGGTTCTGTATAAATCCATCAGCCTCGCATTACCATTTTTATGTGGGATACAAGTTATTTAAATATAACCAACCCACATAACTCATTTCAAGCAACCTATTTCAACTCAATTTATTTATGGATTACACTAAGAAAATGTCTTACATCAAAATATGAAATTTTAAGTCCTTATTACAAGGAACAATCTCCAATTGTTAGTTTCCGAAAATTTCATCAAGAACATATTTAAAATATGTCTCAAACTTTTCATTTTCTAACTATGGTTCGGATAGAAACTCAGACAAACTTCCCATCCAAATGCAATGATGCTAATAGCGACTATACTTAAACCCCCACCAGTCAACCAAATAAACCCATCCTTACCAACCGGAGAGAGACATGAAACACCTCATCATGTGAATCAGGTGAAATGTATTGTCACTTTTTATTGCTTCCCTGTAACCCCAATTTCAACCGCGTGTTAAATTTAAGGTCTCCTTCGGACACGTTAATTATTTCAACCAAATATCAACACACGAGAATAAGATTTCAACTTCCGTCCTTGGTATTACCAAAAAAAATGGCTCTTATCGGGACACCTAAAATTACAAAAGATCTAAATTTCGTAGAGAATGGAGAAATCTTTGAAATGCAAAACTACGCAGTAGATAAATACTGTAAGAGTTTTCAGCTAGAGACTGGGATTTTACAATGGGTTTTTTTAGCAACATCGTAAGTTGATCACGACTGAAAGAGCAGTCTCAAACCCACCCACACTTTTTGAACAAAAATCACCTATTTCTTAAGAATCTAGCAAGTGTCAACCATTTTGAAATTTTTTGACAAACTACAGAAAAATTCAAAAAAGTAAAAGGCGTATGTCATGCACGCTACTGCAATGAAAAAAAAAACATTTATGGTTAAGTAATGAACACAAACCTCTGGTACTGTCATTGTGCAGGGACCGGCCCAAGCACCCAAAGTTGTTCTCTCTCTTAATACAACGATCATCCAAACCGGGCAAAACTCTTTTTGTGCAAGCACTAGTTTTCCGACTTGAACATTTCAGATAAATGTAATCAACTGAGTGTTCCGCTTCCCAGAAAATTATCCTGTCTTCAATTTATCCTCATTTATCACTCCCAGAAACCAGAATCCATCATTGCATATGTTTTGATCTATCTTGTGACATTACAATAAGATAAAGTACTAGAATTTTTTTTTAAGCAGATCCAATGGAGTGCTAAAACTAGTGCCGTAACTAAATTATGAAATTAGATCTAAAACTAATGAATGCAGTGCGGAACCATTTACAAACTGAAATTAGCACAAATGTAAACTTGGTTCCATATTTAGAATGCTGCTATCCATAAAAGGGAGGTAGATGACTTCACAAAACCAACAAGCAAAGGTAAATGGAGTCCAAGTTCCTAGCTAAGTTCATATCTAAGACCGGAGATCTTCATCCCTAGCATTGCGGTTGTAACAGTATAGTTTTGTCAAAACTTACAGTGTTGTTATGTCTGTACAAAGTAGAAACTGATTAAAAGATATTGTTGGGTTAACCAATTCTGAAGAGAATTATTTCTGCTCGTATGATTTTCCTAACAGTTCTACTCCACATACTACTACATTACTAAAACACAGTAATCCTCGTCCTTTTAGTACTATATTTTATGCCTGGAAAACAACTTGTCCAGAGAGCCAGTTCAAATAGTGTAACCACCCCCGAATAATTAGCAAATGATTAACACAGTCTATCCATCTATATAAAAAAAATAACACAATGTTTAACAACACTATCTCCAAGGACAAAAATCTATATTCAGTTCATCTCAACGTGACATTATTCAACAGAAATGCTACGTGCTTAACAGGATCTAACATATTCTATGTCTTTACCTATCTTTTCCCATAAGAGGCTACCATAAAGATCTTCCCTCCTTGCCTAGACACCCATCGTACTTGAGCCTTCCTTCATTACGGCAAAAGTGTCCTTAGATTTTACCTGTTAATTGTTTTGTTCAATGGAAGGAAATGGCTAACTGCGAAAGAATCGTATTTCAACTGTTTTTACATCATCATTATATCTTCTGAACCCCCAATACTTGCAGTCAATAAGAAATTCTAAATTACAAACCGAGACCATCATTCTTACATGATTAATGCTAATAAACGCAAACCTAATAGAAAATTAGACACAAATCATCGAACCTATGACCGAGAAACTAAAGTTTGAGCTTTGTGAATCCTCGTGATTAGAATACTAAATAAGTGTTGAAATTTCAGGTTTCGATGCATGTTCTTATGCAAATTTTGTTCTAAACTGTACTATGAAATTTAATAAAAATGAATATACATATACATATATAAGCTAAATGAAATTTTGTTTTAGGGCATTGTCGCCATATGTCATTCTGATTATTATCTCTGTACTGGTGTCGAGAATCGAGTCAGGTTCTGGGGTCATGAGAGACCGTACATCAACCGAATCCAAAAAACCGAAATAACTTAAAACACCTAATATAAGAAATTAAGAATCATGGACTTGTATCAAAAGTCAAAACATTGCTAATAACTAATTAAAAAAAACATTGTTAATACCTAAGAGCAACCCCAAGAGCTACTCTATACACCCTCCTTAGTCAAAATTCGGGGAGATTGAAAGAAAAATCATCTTCAACACTTTCCTAGTCCCTCCCTAAAATGTTAAGAGCTCTAAAACTCTCCTCAACGATAAGGAGCATAATTTGTCTCCTCAATAGTATATTTTGATTTCCCTCTAAAATGTACCCATCATTTCCCACCCTTTTTCGCTCCCTCAATCAATCTGCTTCTTGTTATTTACCAGTTAGACAACGAAAGAGACAACATTACGGTATTTAAACAAAGAACCTACGAATACTAAATCATCGCAAGGTATGTAAACATCCCATTAACATATCAAGAATAATAAGCAACTTCACAAACAAAAACAAACCAACCATTAAAAAAAACATATATACTCATCACAACTCACATATCATAAATTCATAACAGTGATATATAATTAAATTAAAAACAATTATTCAACCACATTTATTTATTTATAGAATCTCACCAAAAGGGTATAAATGTAAATTCAACAAAAACTCAACCAGACCCTCCAATTTCTTTAGGAGTCTTGGCCTGAATAGACACGGCATGCAATCCAGAATCAAGTTCATCAGCCAACAATTCATACACCATACGATGTCGTTTCACTAGTGTCTGTCCATCGAATTTCCCAGAAACAATCTTTAAATTGAAGTGGGTTTCATTGTTGGGGTTATCTTTAACGCCAGCATGGCCTGCGTGCTGGTAAGAAACATCTTCAACTTCTAAAACTGTAGCTTCAAGGGCTGATTGGAGCTTTGTTCTGATTCGATTTGCTCGTGAGATTAACAGCGTTGCTCCTGCGCGTGACCCCATGTTTTGTTGGAGCTTGTTTGAAGCTTCTTTGTAAAGTACCTTTGGGCCTTTCACTTATATATTTAAATCCTCGTATATGTATGTCGGCTTAGTGAGGCCCATTTACGGATCCACCTGATTTAGGTTTGATTTTTTTTAAGTAACTTATATTTCTCGAACAACACAGTTTCTTTGTAAATATTTTACTTCAAGTATTTATGTGTTAGCCTTTTTTATTTGTAATGCTTTATTTCCTTTGTGTTTTAGGATTAATAACACAAAGAGGTTTTTTGAAAAATGCCTTACTATAGAAAAAGTTTTTGCAAAAAAGCCTTTTTAATTTTGCAAAAATACCATATTCTGAAAATAATTTGCGGAAATGCCATTTACTGAAAATAATTTTGCAAAAATACTGTTTTTTGAAAATAATTTGCGAAAATACGCTATATGCAACCGCTGCTATGCAGCCATATATGCAAATTCTTAACCTGCTGCACAGCCACATATGCAAATTATTGGTTAAGATCATGTTGCATTTGGTTGTAGAATGTAATTTTGCAAATATTTTCAAAAGATGGTATAATCGCAAAAAAAAAAAAAAAAAACTAAGAAAAAATGATCTTTTTGGTAAATATATTAGAGGTTTTTTTGGAAAATACCTACTATAAAAAAAGTTTTTGCAAACATATCTTTTCAATTTTACAAAAAATACCATCTTTTAAAAATAATTTACGAAAATACCCCATTTGCAACTGCTTGTAACCACATATGCAATTGACGTTGCGCATCCACATATACAAATTCTTAACCTGGTTGTGCAAATTTTTAACTTGCTTACAACCATAAAAATATTTTTGGTAAATATCCTAATACAAATAATAAATTTTAATATGACTTTATCATAATTCAAATTCTAATCATTTGCTTTATGTTAATAATATAAACAATAAATTTTAATATACTTTTAGTGAGATTCAAATCATAAACGTCTAGCAAATATTAAATTTGAATAGATTAATAATCTTTTATAGAAATATATTGGATTTGTTAATTTGGTAAAATTTAATTTTATTACGATTTTATATAGGATAAAAGTAGTGATTTAAAAGTTGAGATTCAGATCATAAATTTTTATTTCTTATTCAAAATTCATATGAAATATACATTTTTCTATAAACTTATAACATTTCTCAAAAACTCATAAAATTGATAATTATTTATTAGTTTATATAGATTTTAAAGATCTTTTAAAATCTCATGCTATTGAATTAACTATTTTAGGTTAATCCTGAAAATTTGATATTCTTAAATTTTGAAATAGTGTTCTAATTTTTTTATGAATTTAAGACTTTATGTATCTATATTATTATATTAAAATAAAAATACTAAAAGTTTTAGTTTTAGGTAATTTTATTTGATAAATAATGAAAATAAAAATAATAGTAACTAGCTGATTATTTTTTCTAATTTAAACACGTTACATTTTAATTAAAATATATTACCTTATTTAAACACCTAAAATTATCAGTTATATTGTATCTTCTCATCATTCAAAATGCCAATTATAATTGAAATATATTACCCTTTTTTTTTTGCTATGCGAAATACGTTAAAATGCCGAGGAGCGTTGTTACCAAATGGGTCACGATGAGGTCGTGAGAAGGGCTGCTGCCATGGGTTTGGAACATCAACCCTTGATAGAACCCGGCTTTACCGACCCCGTGGGTCGCCCAGATGATGACGAGCCCCCGGTTGTTTCTTCCGGCGAGGATGAAGAGTTGTCGGAGTAGGCTTAGCTTCTCTTTTTTCCTTTTCATTTTTTGTAAAGTACTAAGCCTTCGGGCGTTCGACTTTGTTGCCTTCGGGTATTTAAATGAATGTACGCACAATTTGTCTTTTAAGTTTTGTTTATTTATGTCTTTTTTGTTTATTTATGTCTTTTCAGTTTTTTATTTCGCCTAAACATAATTAAATAAAATTAAACACACTTATGCATCTTCGGCTTCGAATTTCTGCCTTGACATAAAAATAATTTTATGCATCTTCTGCTTTCTACTTCACCTTAACATAATTAAACACTTATGCATCTTCGGCTTCAAATTCTGCCTTAACATAAAAATATTTTTATGCATCTTCGGCTTTCTACTTCGCCTTAACAAAATTAAACACGTATGCATCTTCGGCTTCGAATTCTGCCTTAACATAAAAATAATTTTATGCCTTTTCGGCTGTCTATTTCGCCTTAACATAATTAAATAAAATTAAACAGACTTATGCATCTTTGGCTTCGAATTCTGCCTTGACATAAAAATAATTTTATGCATCTTCGGCTGTCTATTTCGCCTTAACATAATTAAACAAATTTAAACAACTTATGTATCTTCGGCTTCGAATTCTGCCATTGCTTGAAACGGGGAGCACATATTTATTGATAGACTTGCTCAATTACACATGATTTTGCTTGCAAGACTAAGTAAAAACTCAAAATAACAACCTGAGAGGCGAACACATTTTGTTTGGCGATGCTCCTTTAGGTTAGGTGAGGGTTACTGGTAGTACCTTCGTAGTCGGGAAGCGTGCCAGGTGTTCTTGATCGGGTCGCCGGACAAAGTTGTTAATTTGTAAGTTCCAGGTCGAATCACTTCAGTCACTTTATACGGGCCTTCCCAGTTAGGCATTAGTTTTCCTCGCTTTGTTGGCATAGAAGTCGCCAATTCTCGCAACACCAAGTCCCCTACCATGAAGGTCCTTTTCTTTACCCCGGCGTCGTAGTATTGGGCTGCCTGAAGCTAATATTTCATGTTTCTTAGGTGAGCCGCTTCTCTTTCTTCTTCCAACAAGTCCACATTGGCTCGAAGGCCGAATTCATTTGTATCGACATTAAACACTTATGTTCGGTAGTAGTCCAGTCCGACCTCTACAGGAACTAGGGCATCTGTTCCAAACGCCAACTTGAAAGGCGTTTCGCCCGTCGATGAACGTGGGGTTGTTCGGTACGCCCATAGTACCCAGTTTAACTCTTCTGCTCAAAGCCCTTTGGCATCCCCTAGTCGCTTTTTTATCTCGTCGATGATGATTTTGTTTGCAGCTTCGATTGTTCCATTTCCTTGGGGATGACCGACTGAGCTGAATTTCTGTTATATTCCGAAATGCGTCAAGAACTTTCGGAATTTATTACCGATGAATTGGGTCCCGTCATCGGATACGCACACCTTCGGGATCCTGAACCTGAGTATGACCTGCTCCAACATAAATTTCTTTGCTGCTTCTTCGGTTATGGTCGCCAGTGGTCTTGCTTCAACCCACTTGGTCATGTAGTCGATCGCCGCGATGCAATATTTGGCTTGTTTGGTGCTCTTGGGTAGGATTCCCACGATGTCCACAGCCCACATGGCGAAAGGAATTGGACTTAGGACTGAGGCCATTTCTTCTGGTGGTTGCTTCGGGATGGTGCTGAATAACTGGCACTGTCGGCACTTTTTTGCATAATCGACTGCATCTGTTCGCAAAGTCGGCCAATAAAACCCTTGTCTGAGGATTTGAAAAGCAAGTGACCGACCGGCAAGATGTTCTCCACATATTACTTCGTGAACTGTTTCCAGAGGTAGTTGTTGTTCCTCGGGGTCCAAGCATCGAAGAAGAGGTTCTGTCGCCGACCTTCTATACAGCTTATTCCCAACAATAGTGTAGCTTGCTGCTCTGTACTTCACCTTTTGGGCTTCTCTCCGGTCTAGGGGCAAAGTACCTTTTTCCAGGTAGGCACTGATCGGGGTCATCCAGTTGATGCCTTGGTGGATCTTCATGCATTGTTGCTTGTCGATTGAAGGGATCTTTATTTCAGTCAGGTAGATGGATCCCGTGAGATTGTGAGTTTCTGCCGAAGCCAATCTAGACAACGCATCGGCTCGGCTATTATCTTCTCTTCCCACCTGGCTCAATTCGAAGGATTCGAATGAGGCCGATGAGTCTTTCACCTTCGTGGCGTAGGCCTTGATTCGGGGTTCCCTTTGTTCGTATTCTCCTGAAAAATGTTTCACCACTAACATGAAATCACTAAATGCTCTTAAATTTCTTACCTCGATATTCTTAGCCAGGTCTAATCCAGCTAGCAATGCTTCGTATTCGGCCTCGTTATTGGTTAACGGGAAAGTAAATCTTATCGCCTGGCAAATCTCAAAAATATCCGGGCTAAAAAGAATTAGACCGGCCCCACATTTTGATCCGGTGACTGACCCATCTACGAACAACTTCCACTTGCCTGGTGATTGAATCAACTGCTCTTCGGGAGCCAGGTCTTTTGGTCCTGAAAAGTAGCATTCGACCATGAAGTCTGCCAATTCTTGTGCCTTAATAGATGTTCTGGGGATGTATTCCAAATCGTATTATCCAACTCGATGGACCATGCCACCACTCTTCCGGACGCCTCCGGCCTTGTCAAAATCTTCTTCAGAGGTTGATCGATTATGATTTGCACCGTTCGCCCTTGGAAGTAATGACGTAGCTTTCGAGTCGCCATTACAAGGCCATATGCGAACTTTTCTGCATTTGGATACCTTGTTTCTGCATCTTTTAACATGTGGGACACATAGAACACTGGGTGTTGAGAACCTTTATGCTCTTTCACTAATACTGCTCCAAGTATTCGGTCGCTCACCGCTAGGTACAGCTGTAATATTTCCTTCGGATCTGGCCTCATCAAGAGAGGCGCCTTGGTGAGATATTCCTTCACATCTTCTAATGCTTTCTGGCACTTCGGCCCTCATTCAAAATTCTTCGATCCCCGAAGTGCTTCAAAGAAAGGGAGGACTTTTTCAGCTGATCGGGAAATAAATCTTCGCAGGGCGGCCATCCGACCGGTCAATTTTTGTACATCCCGAACCATCTTCGGCTGTTCCATGTCGATTACCGCTTGTATCTTCTCCGGGTTCACCGCAATCCCTCGGGCGCTGACCATATACCCCAAGAACTTTCCACTGGACACTCCGAATGTACACTTGTTCGGATTAATCTTCATGTTGTGTTTCCTCAGTGTTTCGAAACACTCTTTGAGGTCCTTCATGTGGTCTTCGAATTGAGACTTAACAATCATGTCATCTAAATAGCACTCCATATTTCTTCCGATTTGTTTGTGGAAGATCTTGTTGACCACTCTTTGAAATGTGGTCCCTGCATTTTTTAGGCCAAAAGACATTTTGATGTAGGCGTATGTTCCTTTCGGGGTGATGAATGTTGTCTTCGGAATGTCCTCGGCATTCATTGATATCTGGTGGTATCCTGAAAAAGCATCTAAAAAACTAAGTACCTGATATTCTGCCGTGGCATCTGTCAGCTGGTCATTGCTTGGTAGCGGGTAGTGGTCTTTCAGACAAGCTTTGTTCAAGTCGGTGTAATCACACACATTCGCCATTTGTTGTTTGCTTTCTTCACCACCACTACGTTGGCTAGCCAGTCTGGGTACTCAATTTCCTCGATGAATTTTGCTTCTAACAACTTTTCTACTTCTGCTTCGATGATTTTCTGTCGCTCCATGGCGAAAGTTCTCTTCCGTTGCTTTACTGGTTTTGCCTCGGGCTTAACATTGAGGCAATGCTTCGCCGTCTTTGGGTCCAAACCCGGCATGTCCTCGGGCCCCCATGCAAAGACGTCGTGGTATTGCCTGACCACTTCAATCACTTTCTTCTTTAGGTCGGGCTCCATATTTTTCCCGATTCGAACCATCTTCCCCGAACAACCTGCATATAGTTCCACTTCCTCGGTTTCTGCTGCTGGTTCGACAATTGGGCTGGACAGGGCTGCTCCAAACTTTTCTAACTCGATGTTCATGGTTTGGCGACCTCCGCTAGACTCGCCTTCGGCCCTCTTTCTTTTACCCCCTTCGGTTAGTTCAAAATCCTGCTCCTTTTCCAGATCATCCAGCATAATGATTCGGGCAGTCTTTTGGTCGCCCCTCATCTCACCGATGCCATGTTCAGTTGGGAATTTTAGCTTGAGGTGAGGAATTGACGCCACTGCCTGGAAGGATGTGAGGGCTGGTCTTCCAAGAATAGCATTGTAGGGGTTTTCCACCCGAACCACATAGAATTTGACCTGTTTTTCCACAGTATATGGTGCTTTACCCAAAAGAACAGATAGAGTGATAGTACCTTCTATCGGGACTGGCTGATTGCCGAAACCGTACAAGGGAGCTTCGTGGCAAGGCTCCAATTGTTCGCCTCCAAGGTTCATTTTACTATAAGTCCGATGATACAGGATGTTCACCGAGCTTCCACCATCTACCAAAGCTTTCCACACTTTGTTTTGCCCGATCACCGGGTTGATGAGTAAAGGGTCTTCGTGAGACCAAATCACATCTTCGTAGTCATCCTCGGTGAACATGATCGGTATCTCCTGCTTGGCAGATTGAAACTGGTACAAATTATAAACCTGCTTCTCATACCTTTTCTTCGTCGTTTTACTATCTCGCCCCAAGGTGCTCCCACCGGAGATAGTCTTTACTTCGCCCCTGTACCTTTCAACTTCCTCGGGTTCTTTTCGTTTGTCTTCCTTCGGGACCAGTTTATCCCTCAGGTCTTTGACAAACTTATTTAACTCTCATTCCTTTGTCATCTTTTCTATCAGCTTTTTCAAATGGTAACACTCATCAGTATTATGACCCTTGTCCTGATGATAATCGCAGTACTTGTTGACATTCTTCTTATAGTCGGGCATCTTCATTCGGGCTGGGTGAACGAAACCAGGCTTTCCTTTTATTTCATGGAGAATTTTTGAGATTGGCGCATTCAAAGGGGTAAGCGTTATGCTATCTCTATCTCTTCTTCGTTCGGCTCCCTTATCTCGTCATTTAGCCTCGTCTCGCCTATCCTCATATCTTCGCCCATAATCATACTTGTCATGCCCCTTTCTTCCCCGATCTTCTTTCATGTTTTCTCTGTATCCCCCGATCGATTCCATCTTCCTTCAGATGCTTTCACCCCTCAAGTATATATCTTTTAGAGATTTAGGGGGAATATCATAAAGAGAATATCATAATTTTTTACCTTTGATAGGGTCCAGTCCTGCTGATAAGAACCCAGCAGCCTTCACTTTGTCCAAGTTTGTCACCATTCCGGCTTCTTCTTTAAACCTGGCCAAATAATATCCCAACTCTTCGTTCGGCCTTTGCCGACATTGGATCAAAGCTTCCTTATCCTTCTCTCTTCGGCAAAAATGTGAATAGTGCCTCAAGAATTTCCTTTTTAGTTGGTCGTAAGAGCATATTGACCTTGGTTTCATTGACATGTACCACATGGTGGCTGGACCCTTCATATACGTTTTGAACATCTTACAAAGCATGATGTCACAGTGTCCCATTCCCGTCATAAGGGACTCATACTTCTCACAATGATCCTCAGGATCACCTTTCCCGTTGAACTCATTCATCTTCGGGAATTGTCCTCCAGAGGGAGGTCTATACTGCTCAATTTCCTCCGACACGACCGGCTCATGACTAATTCTGCGGTCGCCGAAAATCGCCTTCTCCATTCGGCTCAGCCTGTCTTTCATGCGAGGATCCCCCTCCTCGTCAGTGTCCGAACGGGCTGTAACTTTTGAGCGGATCCTTCGGGGGTGTGATTCAGAGTCCGAAGACCCATCTTCATCATTATGCACCCTTTTTTCCCTCTTATGACTGGTCTGTACCAGTATCTGCTCTCCGGTCTCCACAGCGCCTTGGAGAGCCTTCTCCTCAGCATCTAGCTCGGCTCTTCGCCTCTTAATCGCTTCCATCTTAGCGAGATCCTCCTCCCTTTTCTTCGCCCTAGCTTGGGCTTCTGCTTCTAGCCTTTCTTTTTCCCTCTGCTTTCCACTTTTGGCAGTAGTTTCCTCACGCCATTTGAGAATCATGGCCTTTTGCTCTTCGGGAGTAGGCATTGATCCCTCCTCCAACTCGTCATCGAAGTTGAGAATTCGATTAATTGGAGGCGTAGTCGTAGAGGTGCCTTGGCGATGAGTCTCAATGAAACCTAGTGCCCTATCATCATAATTATCAATTGCCATCGTTCTCAGCTAATGTCACAAACTTGCTTACTCGTTCCCATAAACGGTTCCAAATGTTGGAACCAGTTTTCTGCCGGGTTGGACTTTGAGTATCTCTTCGGGTTAACCTGTCAAAAGAGAAGAATGCGAGGGGTTTGGCCCCCGATTCACCTCCGGTGTGAGAATAAGTTAGAGGTTCCGGTAAGGTTTAATTGAACGTGTAAGTGTTTGTGACTGTAAAATAAGTATTCACCTGATAATGAAACTTGGGGTGTGCTTTTATAAGCACTTCCTATACTGACTATCCCGGATTCCTCGGGGACACTCGTCCACGTGCGTTGTCCTGTTCCTCTGCCTAGAAAGTCGGGAGACTCGGTCATGTAACGGTTAGATGCAACTGATCGGACCAAAGTAGTGGGCTTTGACTGTTCAACCAAACCGTTCGGCCCGATTATAGTTCGGCCCAGATACCATTCGTCCCAAGTACTGTTGGGCCCCCCAACACATATTATATATATAAATCATTAATATACAACAAAAAATATCATATATTATATTTTTTCAATCATTGATAAAATAAACAAACATCCGTACAATGTAGGGGTTATATGCTAGTATATTAAAAAATGTTAACATATTATTTTTGATGTAACACGAAAATTTATCATTTTTATTATTATCGAATTACGAATAGTTTCCTTATTATGTTACTTACTTTCATTATTTATTAGGTATTGATTCTATAAACAACTATTATATTGAGAACAAATTAATGCTTTTACCTTTATGATTAAATAAAAATAATATTTGTGATTTTTTATCATGGTATCAAGAGTTTCATAAAATCTGGAGACCTAGAGCCCATGTTATTAAAGAAGATGACGAAGAGACTATAGACGACTATGATATTGAATTTTTAGAAAATAATGTCTCAAACTAATGATTATGGCAAATACAACAAGATAAAATGATTATTTTCAATTAAAAACAATGATGATGATGATTTATAAAATGAACGACGACGACACAATGATTGTTTCTCGACGGGAAGCAACAACGAAGATGACTCAATCATCATTTCTTCATTAAAAACGATAACATGATAATAATCGACAATGATGACCGACAAGCCTCTCTTGATTGAAAACAACCAGTGGCGGGGCTAGTGAGGACTATAGCCCCCACTAGGGTTACACTAAATTCATAATTTATAGTGTTAATTTTTATTAGCCCCCACTCCAATAAATTTATAATTTATAGTGTTAATTTTAATTAGCCCCCACAATAATAAAAAAGTAACCTTTTATAATTAATTTATATAATATTTGTAATTTTTCTAATTACATATTTTAATCTTTATGTTTTTTGTTAGAACATATTTTAATATTTTAATTTATATGAAACATATATCCACTTTAAATTCAAAAAAAAAATACTTATAATTTAATTAAAAAAAACTCTTTGATATTTTCATTACATATATTTATATCTTGATTTTTTTCTATTTTGACATGTACATATATCTCGTGTTCAATCACGATTTTACTTGTAAATTATAATCTCATATTAAAATACTAGACATTAAATTTAATAGTATTAACTATTCTATTTAATTGAAGTAAATAAATTTATCAATTTTCATTTAAATAATAAATTATAATTAATAGTAAATAAGAGCTTAGTCTTATAAGGTAGTTCTTTTTGTCTTGTCAAAATAATTCATATTCTTATTCATCACTTTAATATTGATGCAAGATATCAAAATTCTGATAATAATATTTTGATTTTGATTTTTTGCTAAGTCATATTTTAAAATTATTAAAATGTAAATTTGAATAGACTACACTTAAAAATTTTAGAAGTAATTTTCATTATCGTAAAAAGTTGTCTAATGATTCAAATTTTGTTTTATGATATATATGAACTTCATATATCTTGAAATCTATTGTTATTATATAATGTTGTAATAATTTTAGTATATAAAGTAGTGATCAGATAAAATTTCTCTAAAAATTACTTGTCATATTAATTTTTAATTTTTTTTAATTATTAGCCCCCACTGTTTTTGTTTTCTGGCACCGCCACTGAAAACAACGACTAATTTTAAGATTCTTTTAATATTTTCTATTATTTATGTTTCTCACACATTTCCCTCGACTTGTTTTCTTTACACTCGACTCCGCTGGACATTTACCCTTGTGAAAGAACAATTGTAAGGGAAAATGTGAAATGAGAATTGCAGTAAAATTTTGGTAAGCGATAAAATAAATGAAGATGTCTGAAATATAAGGAGGGGGAGAGAGATGAACGAGTAAAAGAAGATAAAGATATATGCATTGCCTATGAGAAGGATGAAATGAAATTAGAGGTCACATGACGCCATTATAGATTGGTATGTGAATGATGAAATAAAATTAGAGATCGTATGACAGAAATATTTTAAATTTAAAATTATGTGACTGAGATTAAATATAATCCTAAAATATATAAGACTACATATATACATTATTATTTTAATATAGGTTCTTATTTGAATATGTACCTACATATATACACATTATTGATGTATATTTGAAATCATCTATGAAATAATAATTTGTTAATGAAAATATATAAATAGTTATCCAACCCGAACTAGAATCAGACACACTCACACTCCGAGTCTCACACAAATAAATAATGTCCTGTGCCATGTCACGTATTCTCTAATCCCTAGAAATCGTAGAATCTCAGCACACAATTATACGGGTACATACTCACACACAACTCGTTTTCTCTCTCTGTATAGATTTCAACACACCCAACGCGTCTCTCTCTCTCTCTCTCTCTCTCTCTCTCTCAATAAAATCAAAAAATGTTTTCCGGCGGATCTTCTACCCGCGGCAACACAAACACATCACAACGATACTTCTGCTACCAATGTAACCGCAACGTCACTATTACATCACCTTCCGCTTCTTCTGAACTAGTTTGCCCCAATTGTAACGGTGGCTTTCTCGAAGAAATCGAAAACCCTAACCCTAATTCCTCTCATTCGGATCTCAATTCCAACCAGAACCCGTTCTTCTCCTTCTCCTCCGACAATCTCGCTCCCTTCCCTTCTTTCACCGGAGGCTCTCCTTTCGTTTTCTCGACTAATCTCGCCGGCGACGATCCGACTGAGCTGACGAACATCTTCTCCGGCGGTGGCGGCGGCGATCGGGCCGATGAGTTCAATCCGTTTGCGTTTCTACAGAATTATCTCAACACCCTTCGAGCTAGCGGTGCGAATATTCAGTTTGTTGTGGATGGGAACAATACTAGTACTAATTTGAGTGGAGCGAATCTCGGTGACTATTTTATTGGGCCTGGACTTGAACAACTGATTCAGCAGTTAGCTGAGAATGATCCCAACCGATACGGAACGCCTCCTGCTGCAAAATCAGCCGTCGAGGCGCTTCCGGTTGTGAAAATTAGTAAGGAGATGCTCGGGTGTGATTTTTCCGAGTGTGCGGTTTGTAAAGAGAGTTTTGGTTTAGATGAGGAAGCGAGGCAGATGCCGTGCAAGCATATCTATCATAGTGATTGTATTATGCCGTGGTTGGAGATGCATAATTCGTGTCCGGTTTGTAGGTTTGAGTTGCCTACTGATGATCCCGAGTATGAGAATAGGGCTAGGGATGGGAGTGGAGGAGCTGGGGGATTGCAGGAGAGCGCGGAGACTCCGAGGACTATGGAGAGGAGGTTTAGGATACAGTTGCCGTGGCAGGTTAGGACATCGGGGGAAGGTAGTAATAGCAGAGATGGGAATGACAATGCTGGTGGATCGAACTCTGGTGGTCAAGCTAGGGAAGAAGACCTGGACTAGATGTCGAAAGGGTAAATTTAGTTATTGAAAACTTAACTTAATTTAATTAGACGTTTGTGGATTAGTACATGGGAATGTTCGATTCGGTTATATACTTTTTTTTACATTTTGTGAAGAAATGTATATGTTTAATTTTTGTTGTAAGACTGTGATTGATTTTTTTAATATTTACCTGAGGTCAAGACTATTATAAATTTTTATTGCATAAGAGTGACTGACCTATTACTTACAGTAACTATCGAGAATGATAAACGATTTCCTTAAGTTGATCACCAGATAATGCGATTGTAATTTGTTGTTCTAATTGGTTGATGGACGAGATGTGTTAGTATTGTGGCCCTGTCACTTGAACCTCTGTGGATCTTAGTCTATATGGTCCAGTGTGCAAAAAAAAATTAGACATTATAAATAAAAAGAGAGTACCATTTTTTCTTGTTTGTCTTGCTTTTTTCTTGTTTGGTAGTAATATTTTGACCACTTACCGTACGTACAGAACTTAAATTAGGATATTCCACACGGAGAACATGTGTCTACTGAGATTTTGATATTATTCCGTCCTACAACATGTTTTGTCATGTTTTATGTTCATTAAATCATGAAAGTCACCTTGATTGTTTTTATGCTAAATGATATTTTCCATTCACGTCTTTCATCTACTACAATAGTAATCTGCAGCATAGTAATGCCCCATATTGGCAAACTAATAATCAAGAGCCAGTGAATAGTGTTACCAGTATTTATGCTCTTACATTTTGGAAATCTAGATTAAGTATAACCTGATTATTTTAACATCTCAATATGTTCACTTAGAATTAGATGTCTAAGCATCATACTTGTTTGAACTTATCTAAGCTTCATACTTGTTTGAACTTATCTAAGCATCATACTTGTTTGAACTTAGTTCTTGAAAAACTAAATCATTTGATTATTATCCCGAGTATCATACTGGGATTTATGAGTTTAATATCCAGAAATTTTGGTTTTTACCCTTGCATAAATATGGTGTAGCTTTTAGGACACTAAGATCTCATGTTGGTGCATTGGTAGAAGTTTAGAAGGGACAAGGTGTTTGTGTGTCGGAGCAGCGTTACATATTGCCACAATTTTAATTGTAAATTAATAGCCAACCATCTCAGTTTAGGTGATATTTTGATGTTTAAAGCTGCAGTGTTTCCAATGCACTACATTGTTGAATAAATTTTGCGGTTATACATGTCATTTTCCTTAACTTTGGCATAATTCCTTTACTTAAGAGACCACACACACACACGACAATCCTAGAGCCTTTTCCCCTCCCATTTACCTGGTTGTATTGTTACTTGATAGTTTATGTTAGATGTTTTTTTCCCATATTTGGATTTGTTTGAAGATTTTATTCCCATCTTTAGATCCTTAGAAGCTGTATGAGAAATTTACGTATACATTAAGTCTCTACGGTATTCCTCCTCTCTTCATTGTCAGTGATCTTGTCCCTCTGCTAGGAGCCTCTCTTCTTCTCTTCCTATCCCCTCTCTTGTTTTCAACTTGTGCTTATATGTCTTCCACTTTCTATTTTCGGTACTATTCTTTTATTTTATTTTTTGTTCGGATAATGAATTTTATGGCCTTGTCTTCTGGGTGTAACTGATATAGTAACATATGTTAACTGATGTAGTAATGTATGTTATTGAATTACGACTAGATAAGATAATTGGTTTTATTTGATCTATCATTATTTTACTTGTATTGTAAATATCTAGTATGAAAACCGATAAATCACATGCAATTTTGCAAAATAATTGTATTTTATATCTGTCTAAATAATACGAGCCCTCCACTTGCAATATAGACTTGGCTGCTAACTAAACAAATAGAATTTTAAATAATATTTATAAAGGTGTTGGGGAACTTTGTCATACATAATGCATGCATGCTCAGACTCACACACACGGGGACATGGACTGCAGTATGATAACTTGCTGATGGGTATATGGTTTTGCTGTCTTTTTTTTTTTTTGTAAATTTCTGATATAATGCTGCTCATCTTTCTTGACTAAAAGCTTAAAAGTAAAAATAAAATGAATTGTTGAAGAAGATATTGCTGATGGTGCTGTCTTCCACGTAGTTGACTTCCAAGGGCTTCATGATGGTGAATACTTGTTTGTTTGTTATTGCGGAAGACGGAACCTTCAGCAATATGAGAGAGAGAGAGAGAGAGAGAGAGAGAGAGAGAGAGAGAGAGGGGGGGGGGGATGTTTGGCTTTTTAACTGCTTATTTGAGTTACCTCACGGTTTATCTGGCTATGGTGGATTCTTTTCATCTCGACCTTATGCACATAGGGTTAACTCTATTGTAGTGATAGTCAAGATGTACTTGTTTTTTGATTTGTTTGGCTTCCTGTTACTTATTTTGGACAGGGTTAACTCTATTATAGTGATGCTCAAGATGTACATGGTTTTTAATTATATGCAAATCTTTTTTATATGGTAAATTATTATTCTGTTTCCTATATCTTTGTTATTTTTGTCAAGTGCTTACTTTTTTTTGCTAAATCGTCAAGTGCTTACTTGTGTGCTGTATTCTTTGGCAGGGAAGCAAAAAATGATCCAGGGTATGTACCAGATTGAACATACAAAGATCTGTTGAATACATGGAGACTAGTTATACATGCACCAAACAATTTCACTTTCTGCCTATTGTTTGTTTGTAATCATGTGGTGTTAAAGTCATTTGGCACCTGAGTTTTTTTTCCTTCTTTTTGGTGGTGGAGTTTTGCACTTGATGCAGCAGGGTCTGTTTTTGCAACGTTGCTAATGTTACATTACCTGCTAGTGGAGGCATAGAATTGGCACCACAATTGTGAATTAGTTCATTATACCATAAACCTTGAGCTCAAATGATAGTTTTGCAGCTACTCATGTTTCTAATGGTCTTGGTCCATTTGGATGTGGGATTTAATGACCAGCTATTATATTTTTCTTTTAAAGAATAGGATATGCCCATCATCCAGTGCCTCACCATCTCTAGGGCTTCAAAGACAAGTTTGATCTATCTTACCATACATGATCAAAATGCTTAAATGTAGGCAACTGCAGCAGGTTAGTTATACTTGATGACAATAATGGATAAATTGTTAGCAACAGATGATGATCTGGTTCATCTATATAGAGCTGCACGAAGTGGAGTCTAAACATCGGTAAAGGAGCTTGTGAATCGGGTCAGCAAGTAATTGCTATCAGAGGGGTTAATCCTTAAAGAGCAAGGGTAACTTATAATTTGTTGTACACAGAGGTAGGTAATAACTAATGATACCTTAAGCGAAACTTTAGGAAAAAACACTAGAATGTATGTTTATTTGTCAGTTGAAATACACGTTACAACAACAAAAAACGTTAGAAGCACCAAGCGTATTTCTAATAGGAATCAATGATTAAGTTGGACATTACATACTCTTTTTTTGTTAACCAGGTGTCCGGATCAGTTTATGGGCATCTCGACTAATTTTGGAATGGGCAAGCAGAGCAATACACTACTATGAGTATGACCCCCTGTTTAAATCTAAGTGTCACAATTAATGGGGGCAAGCACAACAAACCAACGCCATGATTCCTTATTAAAATCCAGAGAATCGAATCTCGACAACGGCTTAATTCTTCTACAATTTATAATTTGCAAAACTACACAATTTTTATAACAAATTGTGAATAAAAAGCACAGAGCATTCAGGCTGTTCCCTTAGATTGAGTTCTTGGGGCTCGTAAAGAAATAGTGAATATGCTATCACTTATCACTGGAGTTGTAGTTACCGGAAATTATAAGAAGATAGTAAGGTTACTTTCACTGGCTAAAAACTTGCACTTGATTTTAATCATTTTGTGTTTTGCAATGTCAGATGACTAATATGTCACATGATTCTAAGAAGTAGTTCCTGTAATTGCATTTTTGCTTCGGAAGGAACCTGACTTGGATAGTCATATCTGATAAGATATCAAATGTAGGTCCTGTACACGGGACAAAGAGGTACAAACCGAATAGGTTCGGTCGCGGCAGAAACAAATCCAACTGAACCTCTTCTTGGACCTCAGGAGAATAGGACAGCAAAAAATCCCTGTACGCTTTAAGATGGTGATGTTAACACGTTGCGATGAGCTGCCTTCTTTTAGGAGTAGGTCTCCTTGATGATGTGCATCAAGCTTAGTTCATGTCGGACTAGAACTCTTAACCTCTTACGAAATGTATGTGTGAGCCCACTAAGGAGAGCCCATACGATGAAACCTAGCCGAATGACCCCAAGGCTCAACTATGACTGTGTCTTTACGGATACAACATTAGCCCTAACTATCGGAGCTAACATCAATCGTTACCAACTACCAAATCAGTCGTTTAGTTGCAGAGACAAGTCATTGCTTAATTCAAATGCACAAGCTGATCCTTACCCCCCGATGAGGCTAATCCACCATACTACATGGCAATTTCTCCAAGTTATAGTCACGCTGGGCATATCTCAATCCCCCAACAAGAGTAACTTGTCAGAATACAGGATTGAACCCTTTTAGTGTATATACATGCTTATTTACACCTTGATCCCCCAATAAGGACAATTTACTGGAATACAGAATCAGGCCTTCAATCATGTTTGGTCTTCATCTTATGATCTTCTATAATTCTTCAATCGTATATCAACCAATGAATATACTCTACCTTTTTACCATATTAACCCCAAGTTGGCGCCCCAACTTGGCTCCTCATAACATTTTGGTGCGCCAACATGTGGCCCGACCATGGTTGGCGCCCCAACATTGGCCCTGCTCATAGTTGGCGGTCCAACCTGTGCATATTCATATTTGGAGCTCCAACTTCTTCCTCTGCTACCTTTAGAAATATTCATAATCATGTCAACCTAGCAGTTGACTATACCAACTAGTCAATACTTTCCTTCTACAAATTTTGGGTGTAACAACTACCCCCAAGCCTCTATTATATTTAAAGAATGTAAAGAGGCTTTCATGAATTACCAAAAAATTATAAGACTTTCCACTTTGGCGTAACAATCAGAGTAGGCGCGCCAACATGCTGAATTCATTTTGCCTGACCCCGCTTTTGGCAAATCTTTATAAATGAATAATTCAATAATTAAAACAAATATCCTTCATATAATATATATAAAAAAAACATCTCCTTTGTACGTATTCTATAGAATATACGATACCCCGTATTGGGGGTATTTAAACCCAAAGGTTTTCTCCTTTTTATCATTTCACACATTTCTCTCTCTTCTCAAAAACCCTCTCAAGAACTCAAATCGATTTTTTTACTTAAATCGAGTTTAAATCTTCTTTGTTGTCCGATTCACAAACAACCCATTACCCCTAATTACTCAAGGTACGTTTTGATCCACTTTTTGCAAGTTTTCACCATAAGAAATGAACGATTTAAGTGTTTAAACTTTTTAATTGTTCGTGTTCTTCGAATGTTATGTGTGTATATATTTGTATGTATATGTGTTTGATCTGTTTTTCTTCAAACATCCTTATGCAATTGTGTTTCTGGATTCACCACCACCGCATAATGGCGCGTCACAACGGTTGGTGCGACAACCATAATGATCACACAATCAATATTAGTCATATGTTAATCGTGTAGGCCGCTTTTTAGACTAGTCTTTACCCTTCTTGGAGCGGAAACAGAGATGTTGGTGTGCCCAAATCAAACTTCTTAGAGAGGTATTCCCCTACTTATAGTATCTATATTTTGGCTTTGTAGCTGGCTAGGTGGGGTACACATCTTCAGCTTCTACCTTCCATCCTTTCAAAGAATTTAACAGGAGAATTGGTCTTCCATCAACTCCCTTCCACTACCCATCATATCAATATTCAAGGTCCAAACCTCAAGATTTGGTGCGCCTGATAGATTCATATAAGGAGAACCCAGACTTTTTTAAAATGTCACCTTCACCAAAATCAAGCTTCATCCACTCTTCTAATTCACCAGTTGAAAATGTAGTAAACCCTATTCTTATTCCTCGCCCAGATGATTATGACCCTGAGTTTGAAAATTGGGTTGAACCACACCCTTCAAACCCTTCTAACCCACATCATACCACCAGTAAGAGAAAAAGAAAATTGTTGTAGAGGAGAGTGATTACGAGGATGAGCTTCTTGAGGAATTAAATGCTAACCCCTCCATCGTGGATGAGTTAGTAGAGGATTCTGAAAAAATCGAGAGCACGGATGTTGGCGCGCCAACCACTGAGGGTACTCAAGAGGAGGACCAATTTGCTTCTCCTGAATCTTCTACTGAAGAAACTCGCCATTTCCCTTTAAAAGCACAAGACGTGGACATTGATTGGTCAAAACACGATACTTTGTCAAAGAAAGAAATGGACCAGATTAGAAAAGACGCGGGGACATATGCATGTGTTAACATGTCCTCTACCATCCCTGTAAAAGATATAAAAAAAGTTATGAAGTACTTTGCCCAGGATGAGAGCTATGCTAAACCTACCCCAGACATACGCCCTCATAGATTCGACATAGGAGACATCAGAGTCCCTAGAGTTGTTGTCACAAATAGACATATACCCTTCGGTGTTGGCGCGCCACTAAATCCCTGGCTATGCCAAATAGTTGATTGGTTCCAATTAGCACCCATCTAACTTTCGCCAAATAGCTACAGACGTGCCCTTGGATTGTACATGATATATCATGAGCTCAAATACCCTGAACCTACAATGCGTGAACTAAGTTGGTTCTTCAGCCTCCAATCCAACATCCTAGGCTATTATTTTTTAGTTGCTTGGAGGGATCACATGGGCAAAGGAATCAATGATGGTAAGATTAACAACATCAAAGATTGGAAGGAAAGATACTTCTATCTTTATGACACAACCAGACAACCAATTGAATTCCGAATTGGAGGTAAATATTGTTTTCTACCTTGGCGCGCCTACTGATATTTGAGTCGGTGATTTCCGCCCTCTATTATTTTACCTTTCCTCAATTATCACACATTTTTTCTTTTATTGTTTTTCAGTGAAGTAACCCAAACCAACTCTAGAACCACTTATTCAACACAATGCTCAAAAGTTTTAGAACTTTTAGAATCAGGGAGAAAACTCAAAACCTTAGTTACTCTCGATAACTTAAAGAAACATGGGTTCCCCCCTCCCTTTGTTGGTCTTCTTGATTCTCCTTCAAAAGGGAAAACCAAGAAAAACAAAGGAAAGCAGATTGTCACTGATAGTGAGGATGATGGTAAGGATTACTCTTTTGGCGTGCCAAAATTCTATCTTAGCCAATACACTTTTCCATACTAAGAATTTATTTAATTCGTTGTTTTGTCTATACTATACTTTTTACTTAATATAGCAACTTTGAGTAGACTTTTACATGTCAAGTGAACTACTTCCTTGCTTTACATTATATCTGCCAACTCCCCTATATTCCTTTTGTTGACATGTTTAACTCTCTTTTCACATATATGACTGGAGTTCCAAACCTTTTTGGTGCGCCAAGAGGCACATCCACTACTCCGCAAAAAACATCTACTGTCACAATTCCTGTTTCAATTAAGAAACATGCTGCCAGAAAGAATAATAGTCAGGACCCCCCCCCCCCTCAAGATTCTAAACCCCCTCTCAGCAAAAAATAGAACACATGTAAGGCTGGAAAAACTGGAGAGGATAATCAGATTGGTGAAGTTGGCGCGCTTATTGACGCCAACGCTCCAAACTGTTCTTCTTTGCGGGTGTTCAATGCCTTTGGCCACTTTGGTGATTCTCTTATCTTTGAGATTGATTACAAGAAATGGATGGCAAGATCAAGTGCTGATAAGCGAAAAATTGCCACTCGTGGTTCCCTTGATTTATTCATGTTCAATGCTGAGTGTGAAAAGAATAGAGAAGAAAACTTAAAACGCATGAAAGAGCTTGAGGCCGAAGTTGGGAAGCTAAAAACAGATGTGAAGTCCCTCAATACGAAGTTGAATAAATCCGAGTCTGATAGAAAGGCTGTTAATTCTACCATCTCCACCCTCCAGACTGACTTGACGCGCCAAGACAAAGATGTCAATGACAAAGACGCCTTCATTGAAACCCTTGAAGAGAAAATTTATAACTTGCAGCTAGAGGTAGAAGGACTTCAAATAGAGAAAACCTCAGGTTGGCAGACTGAGAAAGATAAAATTATCAAAGAATCCTTTGATGATGGTATCAAAGCTTATTGCATGACCTTCTTAGCTGGCGAACCTGAGTACAACTGGCGCCCCAAATTTGGCGCGTCTACTGCTGACTTTATAGCTGATCTTTCCCAGAAAGAGGCTAAAGCTATTTGTTAGGAAATATGTTGTTTCTTGATGATTAACAAAATTGCCTTGTGAAAATTGTATAAGTCAAAATGTAACTTTCAACGAATAGCATGTGTATTCAGTATCCGTTGAAAAGTAGCTTATCGATTGATAAGTCTAAATGTAACATACTCTTTTTGTTTAAGTACTAGCAGTTGAAGTGTAATAGTGTAGGCTGAATAAGTCATGTTGACTTTCAACAAATATGTAGAATAGGGAGGCTAATTGTAAATACTATATGCCTTATAATTTTACATAAGTGAAGTTGTATTTCAACGGATAGCCATTCAGCTTTCAACGGATGCACCTTGAGAAGCTTCAACGGATGTAGCCACAACACTTTCAACGGATGCTAGAAGTTCAACCTCAATTGATGCTAGTTCAATTATTAACAGTTGAAATTGTGAAAGGGATAGTTCTGACAAGTCACATGGGTTGATGGAACAGAAAGAGCATGAAAACCAGCATTTTGGGAAACCCTGAAGAAAATGAAGCATTCTATTTCCATCTGGTCAATAGAGATGATTCTACAAGGACAATCAGCTAAAAGACAAATCATTGCAAGGACCATTGGACTTAGAGTGGAAAAGCAAGCTTTTGGACTTTACCTACTGTATACTTTTATGTAGTTCATATTAGCTTGTAAACTTGGGATATATAACCAAGTGTAGCAATGTTTTTGAGTTTAAGAAATCAGATTTAGTTTTCAAGAGCTTAAGCAATATTCCTTTGTAAATTGCTATTGTAATTGCAGCTGTGTGTTTACTTCTAAACATCACAGAGATTTCTTCAAATAAAATCTCTCAGGTGGAACAATCAATCCACCTGAATTTTTAATTCTTGTGTTATTTGTTTACTGCAATTTCATATTTCTGTTATAAGATTATCTTTGTTTGCAAAAAGAACTGGAAATTGAAAGGATTGTATTTAACCCCCCCCCCCCTTCTACAATCCTGTGATTACATTGTTAGGGAATAACAATTGGTATCAGAGCAAGCTTCTATCATACAAGAAGTTTAAAGATCAAAGACAATTAGAATCATGAGAAAGAAGGATAATGGAGTGAAGATACCAGTTCTGGACAAAGATAATTACTTTCACTAGAAAGTAAAGATGCATCTGCACCTTATGTCTATAGATGAATGGTATGTGGATTGCATTGAGAAAGGTCCTCATGTACCAATGAAGCCAAACACTGCAATTGCTCAACAAGGAGAAGGAGCTCATGACACAATTCCTAAACTGCCATCAGACTGGACAGTGGAAGACATCACTGAAATGCACAAAGACAAAATGGCCATGAATATTTTGTTTAATGGTCTAGAAAGTGATATGTTTGACAATTTCATTAACTGTACTATAGCTAAGGAAGTTTGGGATACAATTCAGACTCTATGTGAAGGAACTGAGCAAGTTAGAGAAAACAAGATGCAACTTCTCATACAACAGTATGAACACTTTCATTTCAAAGTGGTGAATCTCTGAATGATAGCTTTAGTAGATTTCAGAAATTATTAAATGGTTTGAAATTGTATGGAATGGTGTATCAAACCAAGGACTCAAATCTCAAGTTTCTGAGAGCCTTGCCCAAAGAATGGAAGCCTATGTCAGTTTCTTTGAGAAACACTCAAGAGTACAAAGACTTTACTCTTGAGAGGCTTTATGGAACATTAAAGACTTATGAGCTTGAAATGGAGAAAGATGAAGAAATTGAGAAGGTTCAGAAGAAAGGTGGATCTGTAGCCCTAGTTGCTAGTGTGGATGAGGCTGAGGACATGAAGAAGGAAACTGCTAAAGCTACACCAAACAGTGATGTTTGTGAAGGTAGAG
Organism: Heracleum sosnowskyi; assembly: GCA_030848705.1. Taxonomy (NCBI): domain Eukaryota; kingdom Viridiplantae; phylum Streptophyta; class Magnoliopsida; order Apiales; family Apiaceae; genus Heracleum; species Heracleum sosnowskyi. The sequence goes on along the minus strand of CM061235.1, from coordinate 138,414,266 downwards.
GTGAATCAAGCAAAGGTAAGGGAAAAACGTATGAGGAAGGTGAATCTTCCAATCAGGATGAGATGGATGAGCTAGATGAGCACTTAGCTTTTCTGTCTAGAAGATTCTCTAAGCTGAAGTTCAAGAAAAATCCTGAATTGACCAAACCATTTAAGAAAGACTTTCAACCAAACAAAAACTTTGTTGAAATGTCCAAATTCAAGTGCTTTAACTGTGGAATTAGAGGTCACTTTGCAAGTGAATGCAAGAAACCTAAAACTGAGAAGAAAGACAGGAAATTTGAGCATGTGGACTACAAGAAGAAATATTTTGAGCTTCTCAGAAAGGAAAGGGCATTCATAACTCAGGACCATGATTGGGCTGCTGATGGGAATGATTCAGATGAAGACACTGAGTATGTCAACCTTGCACTCATGACAGATTCAACTGAGCAGGAAGCAAGTTCATCAAGCAATCAGGTAATCACTACAAACCTCACTGAGCTTTCTAAAGAGGAATGCAATAGTACCATTAATGAAATGTCAACTGAATTGTACCATTTGCGTATAACTCTTAAATCACTTACCAAAGAGAATACTAGGATTAAAGATGTTAATCTGTTCTTAAGTGATAGGAATGCTTGTTAGGAATATGTTGTTCTTGATGATAATTATAAAAACACTTAGTAGATTTTGTATTAAGTTATTTTGTAACTGTCAACGGAATAGCATGCTTTGCAGTGTTTCGTTGACAGGAAGCTCATCAACGAAATGAGTGATGTAGCAATTGCACTGTACATTACTTCATAGTTTGATATGCAGTTTGTTGAGTACTAGATAGGTTTTCTAAGTCATGTTGACTAAATGGTTAGATAGGCAAAATAGGTTGGTTAATTGTAAATATTTAGTGCCTTGTAATTTTGCCTAAGTGAAGACATGTCAACGGAATGAAGATTACTCTATCAACGAAACAAGGAAGCTCATCAACGAAACAAAGAATAAAGCTATCAACGAAACACATCTCTATGCCATCAACGAATCATTATTGCTTTTCTATACAATTGACAAAGTGATAGTGACAGGTTCCTGACAGATCAAAAAGAAGATGTGGAAGTGTACTTTGCATTGGAAACCATTAAAATGGACATGGGGAATAAGGAAACATCCCAGTTTCCAATTGGGCTCTTGGGAGTGATCATAATAAGCATGAAGTCAAAAGCAAGGATCTCCAAGGACCACTGGACAAAGGGATGAAAAGCAAACTATTGGCGGTTACTCATTGTACTATTAGTGTAGCCAAAAATAGGGTTGTAAACTTGGGTTTATATAACCAAGTGTAGCAGTTATTTATCTTTGAGTGAAGAAAAACAAAGAGTTTGTATTAGCTATCTTTGAGAGCATTTTTCTTCTCTACAACCTTATAACTGAGCAGCTGTGTACTTTTGTATCACAGATTATTTCCGCAATAAAAACACTTCAGTTGGATCATCAAACAATCCAACTGAATTATTTATATCTTGTGTTTTTATTTATTCAGTTCAGTTTTATTTTATAAAGTGTTTTAGTTTTAAGAAAATATCAAGAATTGTATTCAACCCCCCCTTCTACAATTCTGTTAGGTCATTTGGGAATAACAATTGGTATCAGAGCAAGCTTCTAACATACAAGAAGTTTAAAGATCAAGACCAAAAACAGAAACCATGGTGAAGAAGGATGCAGGTGTGAAGATACCAGTTCTTGATAAAGACAATTACTTTCACTGGAAAGTAAAGATGCATTTACATCTCATGTCTATGGATGAAAGGTATGTAGACTGTATTGAGAAAGGTCCACACGTTCCCATGAAGCTTGATTCTAGGGTTGGACTGCCAGATGATGCACCTGATGTAGAGATTCCAAAAACTGTCTCAGAATGGACTGTTGAAGATATTGCAGAAGTCCATAAAGACAAAAGGACCATGAACATTCTGTTTAATGGTTTGGAGCAAGAGATGTTTGACAATGTTATCAACTGTACAACCTCTAAGGAAGTATGGGATACTGTTAGAACTCTCTGTGAAGGAACTGAGCAAGTCAGGGAAAATAAAATGCAACTCCTTATACAACAATATGAGCATTTTCATTTTAAAGCTGGTGAAACCCTAAATGACACGTTTAGTAGGTTTCAAAAGCTTTTGAATGGATTAAAGTTGTATGGGAGGATCTATCAAACCAAGGATTCAAACCTTAAATTTCTTAGAGCTCTTCCAAAAGAATGGAAGCCTATGACTGTTTCTCTCAGAAACACTCAAGAGTACAAAGACTACACTCTTGAAAGGCTTTATGGAACCTTGAAGACTTATGAGCTGGAAATGGAGCAAGATGAGGAAATTGAAAAGGTACAAAAGAAGGGTGGATCTATTGCATTGATTGCATCTGTGAACCAACTTGAAGATGACAATAAAGAAACTGCAAAGGCCACAACTAGTCGATCTAGTTGTAGGAGTGATGTTAGCAAGGGTAAAGACAAGATGACAGAAGAAGAAGAATCAGAACCAGCCAACTTGGAGGACTTAGATGAGATTGATGAACACATTGCTTTTCTGTCTAGAAAATTCTCTAAGTTCAAGTTCAAAAGAAACTCAGAAGCAAGGCCACCAAGAAGAGACTTTCAACCTAGCAAAACAAACTGGATTGAAAAGTCTAAGTCAAAATGTTTCAATTGTGGAATGATTGGTCACTTTGCTGGAGACTGCAGAAAGCCCAAGGTTGAGAAGGGCAACAGGAAATTTGAGCCTGTTGATTATAAAAAGAAATACTTTGAACTTCTCAAACAAAAAGAAAAGGCTTTCATGTCTCAGGAGTATGATTGGGCTGGTAATGGTGAAGATTCTGATGATGATGTTGAGTATGTCAACTTGGCTCTTATGGCTGACAATCATGAGCAGGAAGCAAGTTCCTCAAGCAACCAGGTAACAATTACTAATCTTTCTGAGCTTTCTAAAGAGGAATGCGACAGTGCAGTAAATGAAATGTCTACTGTATTATATAATTTGCGTGTTACTCTTAAATCACTTACTAAAGAGAATTCTAGAATAAAAGAGACCAATCTGCTCTTAAGTGATAGGAATGCAATGTTAGAAGCACAGCTCATTGAATTTGAGAAAATGAGATGTGTTAGTAGGGATGCTAAGAAGGAACTTGAGAACGTGTTACAAAGGGAAGAAATTCTTAAAACACAACTTGAGATAGAACAAGGTGTGATTGCAAAATGGAAGGATGCCAGGAATGTTGCTGCCAACATAATTAATGTTCAAGGCGTGGAATCCTTCTGTGAGCAATCATGGAAAAGGAACAAAGAGAAGCTAGGGTATGTTGGTGAAACCTTAGAATCAGAAACTGAGTCAACAAACAACAAGGATCATTTGTTGAAGGTTGATATGTCAACGGAATGCAATGTTTCGTTGACAGATGAACCATCAACCGATCAGGCTGTTTCGTTGACAGAGAAAAGAAAAGATAAACTCACTAGACTTAATGACAAGTATGGTCCGGTCACCAAGAACTTTGTTCAAGGTGAGTCTAGTAAATCAAAGAAAGTTGAGAAGCCTGTTGAGAGAGCTAATGTAGGTAACTTGTCTAACAAGCAATTGAAAGACAAGTTAGAGAAAGTTCAGGTTGAGGCTAAGGGAAATAAAAAGAATAACAGAAATGGCAAGGTAGGAATTAACAAACACAACAATTACACACCTGATAAATATGCACCTAGAAAGACATGTGTCAATTGTGGAAGTGTTAATCATTTATCTACTAACTGCAAATCTGTTAAGAAATCTGTTAATGTGAAAATGCCCAAGCCTGCAATGAACAGTTCCATGCCTAAAATGCCTGTTATGCCTAACATGTTTGCTCCATATGCACAATTTCAGAATCCATATGCTAGCATGCCATTTGTGCCTAATCCTTACATGAATATGTTTAACATGCCACAAATGCCATGGAACATGAATAACATGATTGTTCCTCCAACTATGCATGCTATGAATGAAAATATGAGCAACCCTCAGAAATCAACACCAAGGGTAAAGATTGATTTGAATCAATCTGAGCCCAAAGTGAAAAATGGTACAAAAGGGAATACAAAGGCTAACAAGACAGGACCCAAGGAAACTTGGGTACCAAAATCGACTTGATTTGGTTTTATTGTGTGCAGGGAGACAAAAGGAATCTTTGGTACTTGGATAGTGGTTGTTCAAGACACATGACTGGTGATTCTACCCTGCTCACAGAGTTTCAGGAAAGAGCTGGCCCTTGTATTGCTTTTGGAGATGACAGCAAAGGCTACACAAAGGGATATGGCTTGATTTCAAAAGAGAATGTCATCATAGATGAGGTTGCACTGGTGGATGGTCTTAAGCACAACTTGCTTAGTATCAGCCAACTTTGTGACAAAGGATTTTTAGTTACTTTTTCAAGAGAAGCCTGTGTTGTTTCTAAAGGAGGAAACAACAATGTGGTAATGACTGGATTCAGAAGGGGGAATGTGTACATTGCTGACTTTAGTAGCACAAGTTCAGACACCATCACTTGTCTCTTCAGCAAGGCAAGCAAGGATGAAAGTTGGTTATGGCACAAGAAGTTATCCCATCTGAATTTCAAAGTTATGAATGATTTGGTGAGGAAAGATCTTGCTAGAGGAATTCCACAGGTGGAGTTCTCCAAGGATGGTTTGTGTGATGCCTGTCAAAAGGGAAAACAGAAGAAGGCATCATTCAAAAGCAAGACAGAGTCATCAATTGTCCAGCAGCTTGAATTGCTTCATATGGACCTATTTGGCCCTGTAAATGTTATGTCAATCTCAAAGAAGAAATACTGTCTTGTGATTGTTGATGATTTTTCTAGATTTACATGGACTTTCTTTTTGCACTCTAAAGATGAGGCAAGTGAAATCATTATCAATCACATCAAGATGGTAAGCAATCATCCTGATTTCAAAGTAAGAAGGATTAGGAGTGACAATGGGACAGAATTCAAGAATTCAAGCATGAAGGTGTTCTGTGAAGAAAATGGTATTTTGCATGAGTTTTCAGCAGCAAGAACACCACAGCAAAATGGTGTAGTTGAAAGGAAAAACAGAACACTTATTGAAGCTGCAAGGACAATGCTAGATGAATCAAAGTTACCTACATATTTTTGGGCTGAGGCAGTTAACACAGCTTGCTTTACTCAAAATATTTCTTTGATTAATCAGGCCAAAGGAATGACCCCTTATCAGTTACTCAAAAGAAAGAAGCCACTATTAGATTTTCTTCATGTCTTTGGATGCAAGTGCTTTGTTCTGAGAAATCAAGCTGAGCATTTGGGGAAATTTGAAGCAAAGGCAGATGAAGCAATATTTGTGGGATATGCAGCAGGGAAAGCTTACAGAGTCTATAATCTCAGAATCAACATTGTTATGGAATCTGTACATGTTGTTTTTGATGATCTCAAAATCCAAGGTCTCTGTGATGAAGGTTTCCATGAAAGTCTTTCTTTTGAAAATGAGGAAGGAGATCAAGTGAATCATGATAAGGCTACTGAGAAACAGCCTAAAGTTGTTGTATCTAGCACAGATGAAAGCAGCAGTGAGGATGAAATTGCTGCATTGAGATTAAAAAGGATAGCTGCTAGCAGACCAACTGGTCATTTTGTTGACAGTCATGATGGTGGATTCGTTGACAGTCAGAATGAGCGTTTCGTTGACAGCCAAAGCGGTCATACCGTTGATAGTCATAGGAATGCTTCTAGAAGTGATCAATTAGGGACAACAAACTCAGGGGGAGTTTCTCAAGGACAAATATCCAATCAAGGCAATCATGATCATGAAGCTACGTCTTCAAGAGCAAATCTACCTCCCTCAAGGAAATGGACTAAAGATCATCCCTTTGAACTTATTATAGGTGATGTTTCTTCAAAAGTCCAAACTAGAAGAGCAACTCAAGAAGAATGTCTATATAGTAGCTTTCTGTCTCAAGATGAGCCAAAGAAAGTTGAGGATGCACTTCTAGATCCAGATTGGGTTTTAGCCATGCAAGAAGAGCTAAACCAATTTGAGAGAAACAACGTTTGGAAGCTGGTGCCCAGGCCTAATGACAGGAGTGTTATAGGCACAAAGTGGGTGTTCAGAAACAAGATGGATGAAAATGGCATAGTCACAAGGAACAAAGCTAGACTGGTTGCAAAAGGCTACTCACAGGAAGAGGGAATTGATTTTGATGAAACCTTTGCTCCTGTTGCAAGACTAGAAGCAATAAGGATTTTCCTAGCCTATGCAGCCCATGCCAATTTCAAAGTCTATCAAATGGATGTGAAGAGTGCTTTTCTGAATGGGGAATTGGAAGAGGAGGTGTATGTAAGTCAACCTCCTGGTTTTGAAGACGATGATTTTCCAGACTATGTGTACTTCCTTCTCAAAGCACTCTATGGTTTGAAACAAGCACCTAGAGCCTGGTATGACACTCTCTCACAGTTCCTCCTTGAGAATCATTTCACTAGAGGTACTGTAGATAAAACTCTTTTTCACAGGGTTGTAAATGGCTCTACTTTACTTGTTCAAATTTATGTAGATGATATAATCTTTGGGTCTACAGATGTGAAACTTTGTCAAAAGTTTGCCAAGCTTATGCAAAGTAAATATGAAATGAGCATGATGGGAGAATTAACTTACTTTCTTGGTCTCCAAGTAAAGCAAGTTAATGAAGGCATTTTCATTAGTCAAACAAAATACATTCATGATTTATTAAAGAAGTTTAACCTAATGGAATGCTCTCCTGCCAAAACTCCCATGCCTACTGCCACCAAACTTGAATTGAATACTAAGGAAAAATCTGTGGACATTTCAAGTTACAGAGGCATGGTAGGCTCACTTTTATATTTAACAGCTAGTAGACCTGATATTATGTTTGCTACATGTCTATGTGCTAGATTTCAGGCTGACCCTAGAGAATCCCATTTAGTTGCTATTAAAAGAATTTTCAGGTATCTCAAAGGAACACCAAACCTTGGCATTTGGTATCCTAGAGAATCTGGTTTTGAACTAATTGGTTATTCAGATGCAGACTTTGCAGGATGTAAAATTGACAGGAAAAGTACAACTGGAACCTGTCAATTCCTAGGAAACAAGCTTGTGTCATGGTTCAGCAAGAAACAAAACTCAGTTTCTACCTCCACAGCTGAGGCTGAGTATATTGCAGCTGGAAGTTGTTGTGCACAGATTTTATGGATGAAAAACCAACTACTTGATTATGGATTAAGAGTTGAGAAAATTCCTATTTTCTGTGACAACACTAGTGCCATTGCCATTACTGAGAATCCAGTGCAGCATTCAAGGACCAAGCACATTGACATCAAGTACCATTTCATTAGAGAACATGTTATGAATGGTACTGTGGAGTTACATTTTGTTCCAAGTGAACAACAACTTGCAGACATCTTTACCAAGCCACTTGATGAATCAACATTCTCAAGATTAGTAAGTGAGCTAGGTATGCTAAATTTCTCTTAATTATTTTTGAGATATTTGCAAGTTAAAATGCAGCCAGAAACTTGCTATGTTTTTCTGTGAATTAATTTTCTTAAGAAAAAGTGAAATTTTGTCTAAGTCAAAATTACTATGTCAACGAAACGAACCATTTCGTTGACAGTCTTAGCAGTTTTCTGGGTGTTTCGTTGATAGATCTTTTATATCAACGAAACGCAGCTTTATCAACGAAATAAGACGGGACTTTAACCGCCCAATCCTGATTCGTTGATTTAGCGCTTTTAATCTGAACCGTTGTAATTTGACACGTCTTTTACCACGATCTATGCATACACCCCTGTAAGTATAAATCATGGTAATACTTTAAGAGTAACGGTTATATTTTTAAGCCAATCAAGTAATTTACATTTATTCTTGGATTCATTTTCTGAGAATTTTTGGGGGAGTATTTAAGAAATTTTATTTTCATTATTTCTTTTTACCTGTTCTCAAAAATTCCAAAGGCTTTTTCTCTCTTCTTCTCTCTAACAAGCAATTCAGTTCGAAGCTTTCCTTTAATCAACAATGGCACCTATAGTCAAGCTTATGTCTGCTGGAGGGTTCATCTATGAGAAGAACAACTCCATCCCTTTTGTTGTCAAGGAAAACCCGAACAGCCTGTTCTTCAAAATGATGGATTTCATGAAGAATTGCAAGTTGAGCTATGCAATGTTTCACTCTACACCACTCTACAATGAGATAATCGAGGAAATTTGGACCTCATGTGAGTATAGTGGAACAAACTGCACACTACAATTCACCCTTCAAGGTAATGAGTACATAGTTAATTCTGATGTTTTGCAAGCATGTTTACATATTCCTGATAATAACTGTGATGCTTTGCCTACTAACACTGAAATAACTACCATGCTAAATTCTATAAACTACTCTTTGCCTACTGATAATCTGGGTAGAATAATTAGGAGAGGTTTGGTTAGGGAATACAGTTATTTAGCTGATGCATTCATTAAGGTCTTTTCTGGAAAGATTAGTAATTTTGATGCATTAACTAACTCTATGTTAATTCTCCTAACCATGCTTCTAAATGATAGATATCACAACTTTAGCACCCAACTTATGTATGAAATTGGTGCTAAGTTGGGTGACAAAGCAAATAGGAAGAAAAATATCTATTATGCTAGGTTTCTGATGATGTTGGCTAACCATGTTAGTCCAGCACCATTAGTTATCTCTAACCCTAATGCCAGGTTCGAGTGCTTTGTGCAAGAAAAGAGAGTATTGACAGACATACTGAGGCTGAACCACAATGGTGATGTTCCAGTGGTGTATCTGCCAATCATTGAGGTAACTACTACTATCCCTGTTAGTGTAGCTTACTCCTCTACTGTTTTACCTTCCAATGTTGCTATGGAGTCTGTAGCTGTGACCCAACAGGCTCCTACCCTAGCAACAAAACCTAAATCAAAGAAATCCTCCAAGCCAACCTCAGGTGCTTCTCAAAAGGCACCTGTTGTAAAATCTACCACACAACCTAAGGGGAGTGAGTCTGGAGTTGTAAGAGGTGAGGGTAGGGGTGAACATCAAAGAAACCCCAAGGATAAGGAAGGACAGGTTAGTGTGTACCAGCCAAGCCCCATTGTGTCTTCCCAACAAGGCACAATGAGTAAAATGGATTTAACCACAAGTCTAATTGCATCCTCCCAAAAGGATGTGATTATTGAAACAAGCTCTCCACCAAGAGCACAGTCCAAGAGGGTAAGGGACACTTCAAGCCCAAAGTCTACATTTTCCCAATACCAAAGGAGAGTGAAGCAAAAGTCCAAGGGTACACAGGGTGCACACACACTGGAAGCAACACTTCCAGTTTCTCAAATTCAGTTTGATGTAACCCCTATCATTTCTCTGGGGTTACAGTCCCATTCTCTAAACATCAATCTTGAATTATCTCCATCAAATTCACCAACTCAATCTTTAGATGTGGACATGATCCATACATCTATTCCTGATTCTCCATCTCTAATCTTGGAGAAGCCCCACTCTGAAGCTGGTGGCCATCACTTGTTAAGTGATTTGTTGGGCCATCAACCAATTTTTCCTGAAGTTGCAAGGGGATCTGTGGACCAATCTTTAAAATCAATCACCACAGACTCTACTGTAATTTCTCATTCTCAAAGTGCTTTCTTGACTTCATCAACGAAACAGTCTATTTCGTTGACAAGTGTTTCTCCATCAACGGTATCCATACCGTTGACAGTTCAAACTACCATTCCGTTGATAGTTCACTCTGCACCTTTAATTGAAAATCAAGTTGTTCCCACAACTAGTGCAGATGATCTAGTGGTAGTTGAGACACTTCTAGGACTGAGAGGGAGTGAAACTGAGAGGCTGGCTTGCAGCCAGGCAAAAGGAGAGAATGTGAGTGAGAGGCTGGCTATTTCTTCCAGCCAGGCAAAAGGAGAGATTGAGAGTTCCACCTTAGAAGGTGAAGGTGAGGGTGTGAGAGGTGTGAGCCATGGGGAGCCCATGATGCAAGAACAGAGTGGAGAGAGAGAAGGGACTACAGGCGAAATAAGGATGGAAGCAGCCATTGCTAATGAGTTAATGGAGGTCAGTGAGGGAGAAAGGGAACCTACTTTCCAAGAGGTTTATCAACAAACTCTGGATAGTATTTCCCTGGATCCTGAGACCTTTACTCATCCTGTGCCAGCCTATCAAATTATGGCTCAGCAGGGCAATGTGGAGGCAGAAAGGTCACTAAATCTAATTCATACAACTGCATCAATGCAAAGAGCAAAGGATGCCCTGACCAATCTACCTTCAGGAGCTGCAGCAAGTGGAGAATTTGAGTTTTCTGATGCTGAGGACAGCTATGGTGATAATCTACAGGTGGCCACCACTTCACAGACTGGGACCTCTGTGGTGCCTCCTACACCAGGCTGGCTTTCTCAAGGTATGCATGGTAGAGCCACTCTAGATGCTGCTATCTCCAGGCAGTACAATGAAGCCTACTTAGCTCATGAGTCTGCAAATGCAAGAGACAAGAAATTCTACAAGGCCATCATGGATTCTCTGGAAATTCAAAGGCTACAAATGATGCAGACAAGGATTGAGGCTACAGAAATCAAGGACTCTATTAGCAATTTCAGGGATGCTAACTACAGGATGATGGATGAAAAGCTCCCTCTTCTCACTATGTCCAAAATGAACAGGTTTCTCTCTAAGGAACCTGAAGTGGCTACCTCCTTGAAGACTCTCTCTTCTAGAGTGGACAAGGTGGAAGCTACTTTATCTCAAATGCAAAAGGAACAGGAGAAGCAGACTCAACTTTTGGCCCAGCTAGTGGCAGCTCAAGGACTCCCAGTTGTCTCTCTTGATGATAACAAAAAGGGGGAGAAATCTCAGGAGCTAACCATTCAAATCACAAAGGTGCTGGTCCCAACCATCACATTACCACAGGAGCCACTAGCAATGGGGGAGTTTGGAAAGAAGAATAAGGATAGCATTGACTTGATCCAGGAAGCTTCTATGAGGATACAACTTGCAGCACAGATCAAAGATCATTGGTCCAACATAGAAGCAAGGTTCAAGAAAATTACTGAATCTTCAAAGACAGATCAGCCATCAACAAATGCAATGGTGACTGCACAAGTGGAGCCACAGTTCAAGAGCTCTTATGCTATAGAGCCCCTTCTACATGGAGTCATTCAAGGACCAAGAAAGGAGAAAGGACAAACTTCATGCATTAGGGATGTGGAAGAAGCTACATTACAAAGAAGCTTATCTCCCAAGTCTCCTGCTAAACCAAAAGGCAAAAACATAGCAAGGACTTTCTATCCTGCACCTTATCCAGATGAGCTCAAACTACTTGGACTTCTCATCACAAAAAGCAAGGAAAGTAATAATCATGAGATAAGGAAGCAAAGGGCAATTGTCTACAGGAATGGACAACAAATCTGTGTTTGGGCTGGTCATCCAAACTTTGCTGAAGCCAAGGCTGAGGAATCAGAAAGAGCAGCTATGCAAGCTCTTGCAGTAGCTCAAGCTCTAGATGAAGAAGAAAGACAGCAAGAAGAAAAAGCCCAAAAGGAAAGGAGTGAAAAGAAGAGTACAAGGCAACCAAAGGCAAGGGCTAGAAGAAACATAACCTTTGAAAATGATGACTCTCAGAGTATTGCATCAGACTCTTCTGTACCTCCAACAATTCCTGATCCATCTTTAAAGTTAGCCTGTGATCCCAAACATCTTGTTAATTATCATGATCAGCCAATTGAGCCAAAGGAAGAGCCAATTGAGTTTGATGAGGCTAACTTTCCTAAATTCCTTTTTGAGATGGATCCAAAGAAGAAATTGAAGCAAAGGGCTGTCAAGACAAAGCCAGTATTTGTGAGAAAGCCACAACCTCAAAAACCCCCTTCAAATCCAGAGGACTGCATGTACATTGCTGACATCAGGGAAGAATCCAGCTTGCATCTTGAGTTAGACAACCTGGTGGAAGTAAGGGGCATTGCAGCTTCTCAGAAGCTACCTGAAAGATTGGTTTTCACATACAAGGGTGGTAGAGAACAAATTTGGCCTCTCTACAGAATTCTAGGAGAAGACTACCAAACACTACTCACAGTGTTTAGATGCTTGAAGAAAGACTTTGGCTTCACCAAAACAGCCAAGTCTGAGGTGGTCTCCAGAATATGTCAAATAAAGGCTAGCTGGAACAAGCCTGAGGCTCTTCCCAGGATGCTAAGAGTGCCCTCAACAGGAAAGAAGATCCATCTTCAACCTTTCTGGATGATGGAATTCAAGGACAAGGACAACTGCAGAAGGTTCTTCAGGATGGAAGACCAGCTGGACAAGGCATCTAATCAAACTCTAAGGTTTATGCAATCCAAGCTTGGTGATCAAGATGAAGAAGAGAAGATCTTTTACAGAAGGCTACAGGTCCAGATTGAGGAGAACAACTCTAGGAGAGGGAAGAAGACTATGCCCCAAAGAAGACAAAGATGAATTATTTGCTCAGTCTGGAGGAGCACATTTGGGCATTAGTTTTGTAAGTCTTGCATTATTTCTAAAAAACTTTATGAAGCTCAATACAACTTTTACTTTTATCATGTGTAATATGCCTGAGTGTTTTTGTTATCATCAAGGCTCTTGATTTATGGCTGTTATTCTATCAGTCATAAATTGGGGGAGATTGTTAGGAATATGTTGTTCTTGATGATAATTATAAAAACACTTAGTAGATTTTGTATTAAGTTATTTTGTAACTGTCAACGGAATAGCATGCTTTGCAGTGTTTCGTTGACAGGAAGCTCATCAACGAAATGAGTGATGTAGCAATTGCACTGTACATTACTTCATAGTTTGATATGCAGTTTGTTGAGTACTAGATAGGTTTTCTAAGTCATGTTGACTAAATGGTTAGATAGGCAAAATAGGTTGGTTAATTGTAAATATTTAGTGCCTTGTAATTTTGCCTAAGTGAAGACATGTCAACGGAATGAAGATTACTCTATCAACGAAACAAGGAAGCTCATCAACGAAACAAAGAATAAAGCTATCAACGAAACACATCTCTATGCCATCAACGAATCATTATTGCTTTTCTATACAATTGACAAAGTGATAGTGACAGGTTCCTGACAGATCAAAAAGAAGATGTGGAAGTGTACTTTGCATTGGAAACCATTAAAATGGACATGGGGAATAAGGAAACATCCCAGTTTCCAATTGGGCTCTTGGGAGTGATCATAATAAGCATGAAGTCAAAAGCAAGGATCTCTAAGGACCACTGGACAAAGGGATGAAAAGCAAAACTATTGGCGGTTACTCATTGTACTATTAGTGTAGCCAAAAATAGGGTTGTAAACTTGGGTTTATATAACCAAGTGTAGCAGTTATTTATCTTTGAGTGAAGAAAAACAAAGAGTTTGTATTAGCTATCTTTGAGAGCATTTTTCTTCTCTACAACCTTATAACTGAGCAGCTGTGTACTTTTGTATCACAGATTATTTCCGCAATAAAAACACTTCAGTTGGATCATCAAACAATCCAACTGAATTATTTATATCTTGTGTTTTTATTTATTCAGTTCAGTTTTATTTTATAAAGTGTTTTAGTTTTAAGAAAATATCAAGAATTGTATTCAACCCCCCCTTCTACAATTCTGTTAGGTCATTTGGGAATAACAATGCTGTGTTAGAATCTCAATTCATTGAGTTTGAGAAAATGAGGTTAGATTGTTAGAATGCTAAGAATGAACTGCTATCTGTATTGAAAAAAGAAGAAATTCTCAAAAATCAGTTAGCAAAAGAACATGAAATAATTGCTACTTGGAATGATGCCAAAAATGTTGCAACCAACATTATTAAAGTTCAAGGAATGGAAACATTCTGTAAAGAAACCTGGAATACACTACTAGAAAAAGTGTAATAGACATCACCACTTTAACATCGGTCATAAATTCTACCGATGTAAAACGACTTAAAAACATCGATCTTTTTTAAACTGATGTCTTTGTGTTTCTAGGACATCGTATGCTAGGACAAACGATGTCTTACATAAGCCTTAAAAAATTATAACCTCCGCTCCCCCCAATTTTCCCCCTGTTAATTTATTTTCCCCCCTTTACACCAAAATTTTCCCCCTCAGCCAAATTTTGGTTCCCCCGTAGTTAACAAACACTCCCTTCAAATAAAATTAAAAACATAAAAAGAAATCTAAAATCAAAACAACTGAAACAAAATCTCTCACTCTCTCGACTCTCACTCACCCCTTTCTCCAGAACCCTAAATCCCACCTCTCTCTCTCTCTCTCTCTCTCTCTCTCTCTCTCTCTCTCTCTCTCTCTCTCTCTCTCTCTCTCTCTCTCTCTCTCTCTCTCTCTCTCACTATCTCTCTTTCGACTGGATTTATTCAAAATCAATCGAAACTACAAAGTTGTAAACATTTGTTCATATCTCAGTTTGATTTGCTTGAAGGGCCGAATTGGTAAATGGGTAACCTTGTATTTGTACGTAAACTGAAATTAGTTCGATTTAGTTTTGAATTGGTGGGGGGGGGGGGGGGGGGGGGTTTAAACTCGAATCCCTATTTTTATTTTTATTTTTCTTATTTTTAATTTGGGGAAAGAGAATTTTTAATTTGTTTTTTATGCAGGAAACATAATTTTGTTTGGGTAGTGCTCCCCAAGCTCGAATTGGCAAGTGTTTATTTTATTGAACATTTATTTGTTTTTAGTGAATGTTGGAATTGGTGATTTGTTTGAATGTTTGTAGTTGTTAATTGATGTTAAATTGTTTATTTTGTTTTTGATTGTTTATTTGTTTTTATGGTGCTTTGTCTATATATGTTCTTTAAGATCTTTCAGAGTCTGCATATTATGGAAAGAGTTATACATATTTGTTTATTTTTTGGCAAATTGTTTATTTTTTGGCAAATTATTATGTCTGCATATTTTTTTATTTGATGTTAAATTGTTTATTTGTTTTGTTCATGTATGAATTCTGCTTTCGGACTATCAGTTCCTCATTTAAGTTTACATTTTAAAGGTTGATATCCCCAGTAATTTACTAAAGTTGCTAAGTGACTAAAAGAAGATTTTCTTGCTGGTAGGTGAATTATACATAGTTTCTTGCAGTCCAACACATATTACACTAGTGGCAACATGAGGTGGAGATGATAAATGATCTATTTCTAGGATTGGGCAAAGGAGTTTGGGCTGTTGAGTTACAAGGTATGCAGTGAAACCCCTAAGACATAGTAATTTTTTTTTTGTTCACCGATGTATCACCTTGAACTAAATTTCTCTGTCTCAGCGCATGCTAAGGTTGATTCTTTATTTTTTAATTCAATTATGTTTCAACTCATATGATATCGTGTGCAGGTCACAAGGATTATGTTTCAAGTTTAGTCTCAGTACTGATGGACAAGTTCTCACATCTGAAAGCCTTGATTGGACCGTCCAAGTATGGGATGTAGCATCCAGTAATCTGAAGTTCACGTCTTATGGTAGTTAGCTTTTTATCAGTTAGTTACCTTACATAGTTTTTATTCGCAATTGTAGTTTTGAGTTTCCCATTGTATTGTACTTGTTTGATTTAGGTAAAATTAATTATTTGTACGGGTTTTGAAGATGCAACTTCAAGGATCTGGAATCCAAAAAATGGGAAAAACATCCATGTAGTTGAAGGTGCGTATATAATAAAAATCAATTATATGTCTAGTGGGGACAATTACCGATATCAATATGACTTCTGTGTTCTCATTAATTTATAATAACTTTGTCTTTGATGTTTACTTATTTGTTTTTAGGATTAAATTTGAAGTTATTGAGTTGTTATTGTCTTGATTTATCTCAAGGTTATCCATATCATATTGTTGAACTGACATGTTTGGCAATCAGCTATGACTCAATTTTGGCTCTTACTGGCTGAAAATACAAGTCTCTTCACATTATAAATATAACAACCGAAAAGTAATAACAATTCACCCGCTCTTGAGTATTCTTTACACCTCTCAAATTCTTTTTTAATTTAATAGACATGAATTCTAAATATCTTACTTCATATTAGTTAATCAAATATTTGTGTTGTTGTCAGTAGGTACTTGATGGTTTTAACTTTCAAGTAGTTAGGTTGTTTTTACGGTTGGTAGTAGTAAACGTTTTTGTCAATTTTGTGAATTGATGTGTAGCATTGTGATACTTTGGGTTCGGCTAGCTAATTCCTTATATATGATTTATTGGTTTGGATTATGGTATGGATGTTTATGGTTGTTTGAATGACATTGGTTGGATGTTTTGTCAATGACAAAATGAGTAATTGTGGTTATCTTCACCCCTTATTTGATTGGAAACTTAACCACTTTAGTTATGTATGTGAAGTATGTATAAATGAATGACGAACAATTTCTATCTTTTTTAAAGTACCTTGTGATTTGAATTTGTGAGTTCGAATAACTTGACTTGTATTTTCTTTTGTTATACTTGAATTAGGTTGACCTTGACGAAGATAATGAGCTGGATGGAGATGATGATTCTATTTTTCTTGCTTGCAATGGACTTTAGGCTTACAGGAGGCTTGTTTTCGAAATTGTTTTATTTGTTTGGTTTTTCGAATAATGTAATCAAAGTTTGCTTTTGGTATATAGGCTCATACCGAGCATATCATTTTGGTTTTACTCAATGATGTAAGAATATTGAATTTTTTTTACAATGACAAATTCAGTTTTAATTCTTTTTTGGTGTGATTAAGTGCGTAGGTTAGTGCAATAAATTTATGTGAAAATGAATATTATACATTATTGTACAACCAAAAAGACATCAGTTTTTAAAATGAAATCAATGTCAAATGTATATCCAGACAACATATATTTATCAACAAATCGATGTTAAATGTAGGTTCAAACAACAATTTATTATAAATAAACTGATGTTAAATATAAGTCTAGACAACGGATTTTCACAAGAGAACTGATGTCAAATCTATGTTCAGACAACAAAATTGAATAAGGAAACCGATGTAAAAAGAATATTGTTTCAACATCGGTTAAAAACTGATGTCTAAAAGGGGGACTTTTAACATCACCGACAAAGATATCGGCTGAAAAAGTGAAAGACATCGGCCAAAAACTGATGTGTATTGCAGTTTTTCTAGTCGTGATAAGGAGAAAAAGAAACTAGATGTTGTTGTTGAGGATCTAGGATCCGATGATGCTTCAACGGATAGTGAGTATCCGTTGAAAGATAACTCTTCAACGGATGAGAACCATCCGTTGAAACATGAAGCCAACATCAGTAAAGAAAAACTTGAGAAATTGAACAGAAAGTATGGTCCAACCAGTAAGAACTTTGTTCAAGGAGAAAGTAGCAACTCTAAGAAAGTTGAGAAAGTGAACATAGGTCATTTGTCTAACAATCAATTGAAGGACAAATTAGAAAACATTGAGGTTAAGGCTGAAGTCAAAAAGAATAAAAACAGAAATGGTAAAGTAGGCATTAACAAACACAACAATTACACTCCTGATAAATATGCTCCTAGAAAGACATGTGTTAATTGTGGTAGTGATAATCATTTGTCTACTAACTGCAAGTCTGTTAAAAGCGCAAATGTTCAAATTCCTATGCCTATGCCTAATGTTCCTATGCATGTCATGCCTAATATGTTTGCTCATTATGCTCATGCATCCAATTTGTATGTTAACATGTCATTTGTTCCTAATCCTTACATGAATGCATTTAACATGCCACAAATGCCATGGAACATGCCAAACTTGAGCACTATGTATGCACAACATTCACAAATGCCTGCATCAAACATTTATGAACCTGAGAACATGCAAAGAGATATGTCTCAAAGGTCAACACCAAGGATCAAGGTTGATTTAAATCAATCAAAGCCTAAAGTGCAAAATGACTTGAGAAATAAGGTGAAGGCTAACAAGACAGGGCCCAAGGAAACTTGGGTACCAAAATCAACTTGATTTGGTTGTGATGTGTGTAGGGAAAAAGAAGGAATTTGTGCTACCAAGATAGTGGTTGATCTAGGCACATGACTGGAGATTCTACCATGCTCACAGAGTTCAAGGAGAGAGCTGGCCCTAGCATTACCTTTGGAGATGACAGCAAAGGATATACAAAGGGATATGGCTTGATTGTAAAAGAAAATGTCATCATTGATGAAGTAGCACTTGTTGATGGACTCAAGAATAATCTTCTAAGTATTAGTCAACTGTGTGACAGAGGTTTTCAGTTTCATTTACACAAGAAGCCCGTGTTGTCTCAAGCAAAAGGACAACAATGCGGTGTTGACAGACTACAGAAAGAGAAATGTGTACATTGTTGACTTCAATTCAACAAATGGAGATACAGTCACTTGTTTTTTCAGTAAAGCAAGTAAGGATGAAAGTTGGTTGTGGCACAAAAAGCTGTCACATTTGAATTTCAAGTCTATGAATGACTTGGTGAAGAAAGATCTTGTAAGAGGTATTCCACAATTGGAGTTTTCCAAGGATGGATTGTGTGATGCATGACAAAAAGGGAAGCAAAAGAAGGCCTCTTTCAGAAGCAAGGTAGAGTCATCAATTGATCAACCTCTACAACTTTTACACATGGATTTATTTGGACCAGTTAATGTAATGTCAATCTCAAAGAAGAAATATTGCCTTGTGATTGTGGATGATTTTTCTAAATTTACATGGACTTACTTTTTGAACTTCAAGGATGAGACAAGTGAAATCATAATCAATCACATCAAGGTTGCAAACAATCATCCTGAGTACAAAGTCAGAAGAATCAGGAGTGATAATGACACTGAGTTCAAGAATTCAAGCATGAAGTTGTTTTGTGAAGAAAATGGAATTGTTCATGAATTTTCTGCAGCTAGGACACCACAACAAAATGGAGTGGTAGAAAGGAAATATAGAACACTCATTGAAGTTGACAGAACAATGCTAGATGAATCAAGGTACCTACTTACTTTTGGGCTGAAGTAGTTAACACTACATGTTTCACTCAGAACATTTCCTTGATAAATCAAGCAAAATGAATGACTCCATATCAATTGCTCAAGGAAAGGAAACCAACATTGGACTTTCTACATGTCTTTGGATGCAAGTGTTTTGTATTGAGAAACCAAGGTGAAAATCTTGGAAAATTTGAAGCAAAGGCAGATGGAGCCATTTTTGTTGGATATGCAGAGGCTGAATACATTGAAGCTGGAAGTTGTTGTGCACAAATTCTTTGGATGAAAAATCAACTACTTGATTATGGATTAAGAGTTGATAAGATTTCAATTTTCTGTGACAACACTAGTGCAATTGTCATAACTGAGAATCCAGTGCAACACTCAAGGACCAAGCACATTGACATCAAGTATCATTTCATCAGAGAACATGTGATGAATGGTACTATGGAGCTACATTTTGTTCCAAGTGAAAAGCATCTTGCAGACATATTTACCAAGCCACTTGATGAATCAACATTCTCAAGGTTGGTAAGTGAGCTAGGTATGCTTAATTACTCTTAGTCATTTTGAATATTTGCAAGTTTGCAATGCAGCCAGTATAGTATTAATTTTCTTGAGAATTGTTATTCTCATAAAAAGTGATAATTTTGCTTAAGTCAAAATTACTCTTTCAACCGACACCTTTATCGGTTGAAGGTCAAACATATTACCGGGTTTTTACTTTTCAACGGATATCAGCTTTCTGTTACCTCAACGGATAAGTTGAATCTTAATAGACTTTTATCTCATCCGTTGAAAGTTGTGCTTTAAATCTCAACCGTTGAAAGTCACTTGTTTATCCGCCGCTATATACATACAGTCGTGTGTATATAACTGTTGTAAATTCGTGGCCATTTTCTCTCTTAAATTCATTTTCAACGGTTACATTTTGAACCAATCATGTAATTTCTTTTAATTACCTGATTGTTTTATTGATTTATTTATGTCAAGTCTAAAAGCATTTTTAACTCTAACAGTTTAATTTTATCATTTCCCCAAATTCACTAAGGCAAAAACACTCTCTTTTCTCTCAAAGCACAAAGTTCTTCTTCTGTAACCAAACTTTTGCAGCAATGGCACCCACAAACAAGACTCTATCTCTGACTGGTTTTACCTATGAGAAGAACAACTTCACTGCCTTAGTCGACTTTGAGAACCATCATGAGGCGTATCACAAGATGACGAAGTTCATCGAGAATTGCAAGTTCTCATATGCCATGTTTGAGGCTCCAACTCTATAGTGTGAGGTGATAGAGGAAATTTGGGACTCTGCTATCTATGATGCTCATGACGGTACTATTTCTTTCTCTCTTAAGGGTAAGAAGCATATCATTAATGCTGATGTGATTTCTACATGCTTGCACTTACCTGAGAATAATTGCTTAGAAAAACATGCTTAATTCACTTAGGTATGCTAAATCTACTGATAATCTAGGCAAGATTCAAAGAAATGGTATGAGGAAAGAATGGAGCTTTCTATGTGATGCTTTCATTAAAGTATTTTCAGGAAAGATTAGTAATTGGGATGTTGTAGCTATTTCTATGCTTTACATGCTCTTAAATGATAGGTATTTTAACTTAGGATCAATGATTCTAATTGAGCTAGGTGCTAAATTAGGTCATAAGGAGTCTATGAATAAGAATATCTATTTTGCTAGATTTTTTATGTTATTAGCTAACCATCTTGAGAAGGATCTAGCAATCACCCTTCCTGCCAATACAATGGCATGTTGGGTGCAAAACAAAAGGGTTTTGGAGGACTTGAACATAAAAGACCTCAACAGCAATGTTGAACTGGTCTACTTGCCTATCATAGAGGCAACTCAGGTAACTCAGGTAACCTCTACTAATATTATTGTTTCTCAACCACCAACTTCTTTGCCTTCTAGTGCCACAATGGAGGCTGGTAATGTCCCACAGCCTCCTACCCAAGTGGCCAAAACCAAATCTCACAAATCCAAATCAAAAAGGCCAACCTCAGGTGCTTCTCAAAAGGCACCTGTTGTAAAAACTAATTCTCAACCAGAGGGGAGTGCTCAGGTGGAAGTAAGAGGTGAGCGAAGGGGTGAAAGTCAACAAAACACCAAGAACAAGGTGGGAGAGGTTAGTGAATCCCGGCCTAGCCACCCTGTGTCCTCTCAAAAGGACACCGTGGTTGAAAAGGATTTAAACACATCCCTAGTGGCATCCTCTCAAAAGGATGTCACTATTGAAAAGAGTTCTCAACCAGGAACACAGAACAAAAGGGATATGGACACAAGTAGCCCTAAAGATATGTCTAAAGCCTATGTCAGGAAAAAGAAGGCTAAGACAACTGGGGATGCATAATGTACACACACTATGCAAGCCAAAACCACAGATTTTGTGTTTGCACCTTCATAAAGTCAGTTTGATGTGACTCCAATAAATGTGGAGTCACAACCCCATTCTCTCAACATTCAAATCGAAATAGAAGCACCAAACTCACCAACTCTCTCTTTGGATGTGGTCATGATAAACACATCAATTCCTGATTCTCCAACTTTGAAATTCTTGGAGGAGCCCCATTCTGAAATTGGTAGTCATCATCTTTTAGATGATTTGTTGGACTATCAATCATCTTTTTCTGAAACCTTGGTTACATCTGTGGCATCTCAATTAAAATCAATCTCCACATATTCTATTTTGGTTTCTACTTCAACCGCTACTTCTTTTCCTTCTTCAACGGATATCTCTCATCCGTTGACGAGTGTTTCTCCTTCAACGGATACGCTTCTCAGCAGTCATCCGTTGAAACTCACTTCTACTACTTCTACACTTGAAATTTCAACTTCAATTATTTCAACATCAAGTGTAGATGAGTTATTAGTTGTTGAAACACTCTTAGGATTGAGGGCATGGAGTGATCATACTAAGAGTGAGAGGCTGTCTTGAAGCCAGGCAAAAGGAGAGTTAGAGAATGAGAGGCTGACTATTTCTTCCAGTTAGGCAAAATGGGAGTTAGAGGGTACCACCTTAGAAGGTGAAGGTGAGGGTGTGAGAGGTGTGAGCCAGGGGGAGCCCCTGATGCAAGAAAATAGAGAAAATGAGAGAAATGCAGGTACTGAAGATATAAGGATGGAAGACACAACCATTACTAGTGAGTTAATGATTGTCAGTGATGCTGAAAGGGAAAGATTGATTCAGTTAGATTACCAAAATGAACTGAGTCAAATCAACCTGAATACTGAGACATTTACTCATCTTGAACCAGCCTATCAAGTTTTGGCTGGCCAGGGCAATGTGGAGGAAGAAAGGACACTGAACTTGGTGCATACTACTGATTCCATGTTAAGAGCTAAAGATGCAATCTCAAAACTACCTCCAGGAGCTGGTGAAGACTTTGAGTATGACAGCAACTTTGAAGAGGATGACAGTGATTCAGATGGTGGTGAAGGAGTAGGTGAAGGTCCTTCCATCTTAGAAAGCACACCTGATTGGCTATTCTCAAACCAGGCTCCACTGCAGGATGTCAATATGGTGATTCTCAAGCAATATCAACAAGCTTTCACTGAATACCAGACAGCCACTTCAACAAGGAAAGCTATTATGTCTAAGTTCATGGCCTCCCTCCAACTTTAGAAGATGTAGTTTCTACAACATAGGGCTCAAACAGAGGAGGTCAAAACTAAGATATTCTTAAAGATGCTGTGGGCAGAAGAATTGACACTGTTTTTCCTCTCACAACTATCAACTCTCTCAAGAGGAAAATGCTAAAGGATGATCAACTCTCTCAGTCTATGGAGTCTCTTTCTGAGAGAGTAGATAAAATGGAGCAGAAGATGGACACCTTCTTAGCGAATCAAAATGCACAGACCCTACTCCTACAATAGTTGCTGTAGTGGAAGAATATACCAGTGGTCTCAGTGGTCTCTGAACCAGCATTTACAACAACTCAATCATTGCCACAAGTTGAGGGGGAGTCTGTCAACTTAAATGTTCCATAAATTATGGGAGAGCAACCAACACCTCAAATAATTGTCAATCCAAGTGAGGTTGAACTCCAGTTTCACTGCCTATAGTCAAGGCTAGTGACTTTGATTTCTCTGGCATGAGTGAAGAATCGATGATTCAAAAACAGGAACAGCTAGCACAAAGGACTAAGGAAATCAATGAAAGGATCAATCATAGGTTTTTGAACTCTGAGAGACTAATCAAAGATTCTATTTTCAAAGCTGTAACCTCATCTCAAGCTACCTCAACCTCAGAACCAGCCCATATTCACACCACAATTCTAAAGGTTCTCACTCCTGAAGTAGTTCTCCCAGAGAAAATCTATGATGCTGAAATTTCATTTCTCAAGGAGTTTGAACCAATTTTTAGTGGAAGCACTGGTTCCCCACCTAAGCATCATGGCATGAACAAACAAGAAGTGGATTTCCCTCTCTCTAAGCATGATGACAACAAGGTGATGGGCAAGATCATTAAAGAATTTAAAGACACACATGGTGTGGGGTTGAAGGAAGCAATGGCAGTAATCTACATGAATGGCAAAACATTGCATATCACAAATAGTCATCCTAGATTCTCTGAAGCCAAAAGAGAAAAAACCTCAAGATTATTGAGGGAAGCTCATCCTAGCTCTTTTCCTTCTGAGACCTCTCCTGAGAGGCAATCTAGACTAGCTACAGAGCTAAGGAATGAGTTAGTTGAAGATGAGAAGAAGAAGGATGAGGAAAGAAAGGCTGAAGAAGAAGTGGCCCCTCCTTCCAAGATGAAGAAAAACAAGGGAAAGACAGTGCCAATGGTAAACCCTTTAAAAAGGCAAAAGACAAGAGTTAACAGGCATGTCTCCCCTGAAAAAGAAGAAATTATGAAGAAGACAGATAGGAAATCTATAACTCTTGAAGACATCATCAAGCCTGGCAATCAATCAGACACTACCTTTCATGGGACTCCTGTTGAACTTAAAGATGAGCCTATAGAATTTGACAATTTGGAGTTCCCAAAGATAATTCTTGAAGCTGAGAAGAAAAGAAAGAGGGAGCCAAAGAAGAAAATTCTCAAGGGACCAGTTAAAATTATGTCAGTACCTCAGATAGTCAAGCCAGTGGAGAACAGGGAGGATTATATCTATAAGGCTGACATTCAAGAGTACTCAGAATTGGATCTCTTTCTAGATGAACTACTGGAAGTCAGAGGTATTGACAAGTATAAAAATAATCTTGAAAGACTAATGTTTGTCTACAAAGGTGGTGTTGAGAGAGCATGGCCACTGCAAAGGATTTTAGGAGAAGGATATCAAACCTTAGTTACAGTGTTCTCAAGTATCAAAAATCCTAAAGGGTTTTCTCCAATTGCAAGGGGCTTGGTGTTGAGGAGGATATAAGAGCTAAGGGCTAGTTGGAACACCTATGAAATTTTGTCCGTGGTGATTTTTGAGTTCCTTGATTATTCTGGTTTTCTTCAGGAAACTCGACGTATGGCTCCGTATCACCAAAGTCCAATCTTCGTGGGGTAATCGGGAGCCTTCCCCTTCTTTCAGGTTGAATAACACCTCTTTCGTCGCCGACCACTAGTACATCTCCAGCATGTCCAAGTTCAGGACGACGTCCACCGCGTCCACAAGGAGCATACTTAGACCTTCTATTTTCAATTGATCTTAACCTAGCATCGAACCCCCTTACAGTCGTACCCATACGATGCAACTCATCCATGAGATCTGAGTTACTGATCAGCACTGGAGGTCGACTCCCGGCCAAGTGAGTTGGGTCGGCGACCGTCGCAGGAACATAGGGTTCATCCTCATAGCCCTCAGAGTAAAGGCTCTCATCATCATAAAAACCATCATCACGATTTTGAGACATCTTTCCTCCTAGATGCAGATCTGATTCACCCCTCCTTCTAGCGCCAATTTGTTAACGGAGGAATTTGTGATAACAAAATTTGAGGTTACACGCCAGAATCAAGATCTACGATGGTGGTTTGATGACAGGAGGATCGCTGGAGTATGGTGGTTAATGTGTTTATAAGAAGCTGAGATCAAAGGAGTGGTGGTGGTCTCTCTGAGCTCTCAACGTCCAACCCCCTTTAATGTGCCTACGTACCCTATATTTATAGGGATCAAACTTCACGTAGTTCTAGTAGAACAAGGAACCTAAGTCTGTTAGGAGTAGGTCTCCTTGACGATGTGCATCAAGTTTAGTCCATGTCGGACTAGAACTCTTAACCTCTTACGAAATGTATATTTGAGCCTACTAAATAGAGCCCATACGATGAAACCTAGCCCAATGATCCCAAGGCTCAACTATGATCGTGCCTTCACGGATACAACATTAGCCCTAACTATCGGATCTAACATCAACCGTTACCAACTATCACATCAGTCGTTTAGTTGCAGGGACAAGTCATGGCTTACTTCAAATGCACAAGCTGATCCTTACCCCCCGATGAGGCTAACCCACCAGTCTACAGGGCAAATTCTCCAAAGTTATAGTCACATGGGGCATATCTCAATCCCCCAACAAGAGTAACTTGTCAGAATACAGGATTGAACCCTTTTAGTGTATAGACATGCTTATTTACACCTTGATCCCCCAATAAGGACAATTTACTGGAATACAGAATCAGACCTTCAATCATGTTTGGTCTTCATCTTATGATCTTCTATAAATTTTCAATTGTTTATCAACCATTGAATATACTCTGCCTTTTTACCATATTAACCCCAAGTTGGCGCCCCAACTTGGCTCCTCGTAACATTTTGGAGCGCCAACATGTGGCCCGGCCATGGTTGGCGCCCCAACCTTGGCCCTGCTCTAGTTGGCACTCCAACGTGTGCATATTCATATTTGGAGCTCCAACTTCTTCCTCAACTACCTTTAACAATATCCATAATCATGTCAACCTAGCAATTAACTATACCATCTAGTCAATACTTTGCTTGTACAAATTTTGGGTGTGACACAGTATAGCTATTTGCCTTTAGACCACTGAAGCAGACTGCACTGAAGCTGTATAAGGTGCTGAGACTAGTTTTGTTGATGCCTTCAAAGTGTCTAGTCATTGCCGATTAAACAGGTAACATAAACAGGTAACAGAGTCAAAATTACATGGAACATTTTATGATATCCAGGTATGAACTGATTTAGAAATAGTTTTTTGGCAAAGAGGTTGCATGAAATATATGTACTTCTTTGATTTTATTAATTGCACTTAATAAAAATACTAATTGATTATGAAATTTGGTAGGTTTGTTATATATAAATAGTTGCTTTTGATACCATGTCCAAATTTCCAACCCAAACCTTGTCCTACTTAGTTCTCTTGATACTCCAAACATTTGTAGCTTGTAAAATAGACCCTAATTCACTCATACAATGCTACTCCTGGCCCCTGAGAACTGATTATACATGCCTTATATCGATATAAAACATAAAGTTTTAACTTTTGAACTTCTTAATGGAAGGAGATAACTGATTGGCCATCACTGTTAATGACAAGTACGTGAAGACTTGTCAGGGGGGATCCGATTGTTAGATGAAACTTCCCAATGGGAAAGCAAGAATGATTTCTTTGTGTCGTCCTAATTTTTTGTTTGTAAGAGGATGAGAAAGCGAAATCAAATATTTTTATTTCAAAGAATTTCTTTGAAGTTTGTAGTTGATAAAGAATTCTAAGATGAGGTCACATGACTAGGATTTGTTATTCCAATAGTGTTCACAGTTCACTTTCTAGGAAAGTTCAGAATTTAATGTATTCGGAATGACTTTGGAAAATAACCAGAAAGACAAAGTTCAAAATTGGACTTGTTCAATCTATCATTTTCATCATGAAAATGCAGGATCTGAACTTTCCTAGTAGCTGCTTAAGATATCTTTAATATCGTAAAGAGATAGAAGATGTACTCTATGTGATGGTCTTCGTAAATGCCATTTAGAAGTTCATAATTTTAATAAAATGTCTTTGAGTTTGGACAAGTGATACCGTATTCTGAGAAAACGAAATCTTCTCTATACCCTGCTGATTCGGTGAACTGATTACGACCCTTTGATGGTCTTATCCCATTAGAAATTTCGCGTTGTAAATTTTACGTTGTCTTATTACAATGCATTATAGTATTATGAGGATTGCTGTCAAAACAATAATATAAAAGATCCGTGTTACATCAAAGAGTCCAATTTATAAGGAAAAGTTAGATGTATAATTTATGAGTAGAGATATGGTGATGATGTCTACTTCCATTTTCGCAACCATTCTTGTTATTTTTTCTGTACTTGCACTCTCTACTGCAGTTTCCACCATAACTGTAAATCAGTCTATCAAGGATGGAGACACTATTATTTCTTCTGATGGAACTTTTGAGCTGGGATTCTTTAGCCCAGGGAATTCCAAAAACCGATATTTGGGAATGTGGTATCGTGTCTCTTCATCAACTGTGGTATGGGTTGCTAACAGAGAGATACCTATCAATAGTACCTCGGGTGTATTAAACCTCACTGCTTCCGGAATTCTCAATCTTTTCAGAAATACAAGTGATCTCACTCCAATATGGTCTTCCAATACATCGTTTTCTGTTCAAAATCCAGTAGCAGAGCTTCGCGTAAATGGGAATTTTGTTATTAGAGAGGAAAATGATGATAACCCTGTTAATTTCTTGTGGCAGAGTTTTGATCATCCAACTGATACACTATTTTCCGGAATGAAACTAGGAAAGAATTTTGTGACAGGTCAAGAATGGTATCTGTCTTGTTGGAAGAATAGTGATGATCCAGCTCAAGGAGAATATACATATAGGTTGGATCCTACTGGATACCCACACAATGTTATAATGAAAGGTCAAAATTTGACGTTTCAGACTGGAGCTTGGAATGGTCTTCGATTTAGTGGCAGGCCAAAGTCTAGTGGTAACACAATGTACACCCACAAAGTGGTTATTAGTAAGGAGGAGGTGTACTACATGTTTGAGCAGATCAATAGCTCAGTATCGAGGTTGATGATAAATCAAAGTGGCAAAGGGCAGCGTTGGACATGGCTTCAGCAAGCACAAAAATGGAGCATTTTGTATGAGGTACCATCCGATAATTGCGATAATTATAACATTTGCGGGGCTTATGGTGACTGCAATATTAATAATGGACCTGTGTGCGGATGTTTGGAGAAGTTTGTCCCGAAAGACGTAGATGCTTGGACCAAGGGAGATTGGGGTAATGGGTGTACAAGGAAGAAACCACTTGATTGCCAAAAGGGAGATGGATTTCACAAGTATTCTCATATTAAGGTACCGGATACAATTGCCACCTGGATCGATGAGACAATAAATCTTAAGGAATGTAAAAAAGAATGCTTGAGAAACTGCTCTTGTATGGCTTATGCTAGTTTGAATATTTCAAATGGTGAAAGTGGATGTTTACAGTGGTTTGGGGACCTGGATGACATGAGAGAAGTATCTGATGGAGGTGTAGATTTATTCGTAAGGGTGGCATACTCGGATTCAGGTAACGTTTTATTGAATTAAGAGTATTTTAAATTTTTGTAGAATAATTTCTCCATGCTTCTTATGGTTACTTTGTTTGATTTTCGTATAGACAGGGCAAGAACTGGAGCTACACTCATAATTAGCTTATCAGTTTCGGGAGGAGTTTGTTTACTAGGTTTACCTTTGGCATTTTGTATATGGAAAATGAAAAAGAATTTAAGGCTGAAGAGATCAAAAGGTAAATTAATTCCAGATATCCGTGACAAGTTCTCCAAATAATTATGCATCTTCTAACGCATAAAGTCTTTTACTAGGAATTCTTAAAAGCAATTCAAAAGAACACAGCAATAGGAGCCAAAAAGAAGATCTGGATCTTCCATACTTTTGCTTATCCGCGTTGGTTCAAGCCACTAACAATTTTTCAGGCAGGAATAAGATTGGACAAGGCGGATTCGGACCCGTTTTTAAGGTAATCATATAGTTGTATTCTTTAGTAAGTATCACTTCTACATGCATTCTGTAAGTTCAAGTAATATGTTTCATGTATTGTAAATTTTAAGGGAATACTGGAAGACGGGCAACAAGTAGCGGTCAAGTGCCTCTCAGAAACTTCTAGACAAGGAACAAATGAGTTTATGAACGAAGTAAAATTTATTGCTAAACTACAACATCGAAATCTTGTTAGGCTTCTCGGATACTGCACCAATGGGGAAAACAAGATGTTGATTTACGAATACATGCCAAACAAAAGCTTGGACTGGCACATATTTAGTATGGCTCTACCAATTTTTTAGCTTGTTCTAATGCACTATTTGCCCGTCATCATATGCATATTCCTATAACAAATCATCATTTGGACAGATGAGTTTCGCAACAAGTTACTGGACTGGCCTAAACGGTTCCACATTATTGATGGAATTGCTCGGGGTCTTCTTTATCTGCATCAAGATTCGCGGCTGAGAATTGTCCACAGAGATCTCAAAGCAAGCAATATTTTGCTAGATATCCAGATGGATTCCAAAATCTCTGACTTTGGCACTGCAAGAAGTTTCAGGGAAAATGAGACCACAGCAAGCACAAACCAACTCGCTGGGACATTGTAAGAAAAATTACATACAGTTACAAGCGGAATCACACACATACACCACTCACACAAAATTGGTCTGGTTCATAGTTTTTAAACCATGTAATACTGTGCTGCAGCGGCTACATGCCCCCTGAGTATGCGATGGATGGACTACTTTCTGTAAAATCAGATGTATTTAGCTTCGGAGTTCTAGCACTGGAAATTGTGTGTGGAAAAAGAAACAGAGAATTCATTCATGGAGACCACCTCCAATATCTGTCCGGACATGTAAGTAGTGTCATAATTAGAATCATTGGTAAATTGTATGTACATAAGCCTAAGTATGAATAAATATTGTTTAGGCATGGAGACTACATAGAGAAGGCAGGGCACTGGAACTAGTGCATCAAAACGTAAGTCGTGAGTCTAGCTATACGCTTGAAATGATACGCACAATCCATATCGCTCTCTTATGTGTGCAACAATCTCGGGAAGACAGGCCAGACATGTCGACTGTGGTTCTAATGCTTGGTAGCGCAGGAGACTTGCCTATGCCTTCACAACCTGGTTTCTTTACTGAAGGAAATATTGTCGAAAATGATGCCAGTGACATCACTATATTACAAGGTCGATAGAATACAAAATCACAGGTGCACAAGGCAGCTGCTGATGCAGATTAGGAAATGTTATTACAAAGAAAAATAAACTTTTGTGTTATTTGTCTTTAATTTAGAATTTCATTTCAGTTTATATATATAGATTTGTTTTGTTTGAATTAGTAATTATATTTGTTATGTAATAAGTAGAAAGTGATCGTTCATAAAACAAAATAGTCAAGATTGAAGCATCGATGAAACATTCACCAAACGACGCCCATTTTGATTCAGCTAGACAAACTGATCAAGTGCAGCAACACAAATGTAATTTTTAGAAGAGTAGACAGCAACGTTCTAATGCAGATGAAATATCCCACAGCCACAAATGAGTTATGAGCGAGAATCGCACCTGTTTCTGATGCACAACAGTCAGACCACAATGCCTAGAGGCAGATTAATTTACAAGTCTTGCAAATTGACATGCACGATCGATTAGTGTGGCTGGCATCTAGGATTACCGTTTTTTTACTTTCGTCCTCTATAAGGTCATGCCAAACGTTCTCATTAACCAATTTCTGATATCATTATCATGTAGGTATGTAACAAGCACCCCCCCCCCCCCCCCCCCCCCCCCCTTCAGAGCAAACAGCTAGTATCCAACCTCAGCCATCTTTCTAAGAAATTCCAATTAACTGATATTATGTGTTCTCGTCCATGACAATCGATTAATACAACTATCTTTCTGCTATAATTTTTCACCACTTTTAGGGTTATTGCGAAAAGTTGGTTACCAACTATCGCTTGTTATGGACTTATATGCTAGAGAGTTCTCTACTACTTTGATTCTAGATAAATCCTACCTAGATCAGATCTTGTTTTCAATAATCTCTGCTATATCCAGATCGCTGAAAGCAATCATAACCAACAAGATCAGCAGGGATTTTTCGAGATCAGCAATGATCAGTTAAAATGCTTAAATCTCGTACAGCAATCTGTGTAGTAACTTTTTCCTCTTCTATTAAATTTGGAGGATGCTCAATGTTGCTACTTCATACACAAAACCCCCATGGTGGAACACCCCCTAAAAAACATGTGCTTGGATGCATGGGCATGTCGGTGTGCTTTAGCATGGATATCTGCAGCCTTCAACTTGTACAGAACTTCCCATTACAAAGTCGTCTGATCCAACCTATGCCTAAGTCGAGTTTTGTAGAAAAGCCTATATATGTGGTCAGGGATTTATCAACTGTCTACTATGTTTAAGGAAAAAAAAATCGGCAACAATATATGTAGTTCCACTTGATGTGTAGTACATACAAAATAACAAAAGCGATAAAGCATATTTCTAATAGTAATAGCCGAGTAGGGCCTTGCATAGCATGTGCAACAATGGCCACTCATAGATGCAGGCTATCAATGGTGTCAATGGAATATTATAGGATTAATAATCAACACTAATAGCTCTAAAACAGTTCATGTAAAGTCGGAATTCTACTTAATATTGTAAAGTAAATTGTTAAGAACAGGCGAGAAACCAACACAACTACTTTGCTGCAACATTCGGGCAAGGACGACTGACAAAGCAAAGGGGCACTATCATCACTTCTGAAAGAAGATATGAAGGGGACCCCACAGATGTTACACATTGAAACTTAGACAAATGCAGTTCTCTCTATCTCTTAAAAAAACTCAACTGCTCATAATTTACCTAAAATTCCTTTCCTATTCCGCACATATAGAGGGCAAACTATTCATTACCACCTGTTGTTAGGCGGTTTCACTTTGTAAATTCGGACTATCCAGTTAGATGTCGTAAATGCCTCTTCTAAGTGCTCAAGTTTTATATCTTTATTTCCGATTTCAACTCCTCTGGCTCTGTCATACCTGCAACGATAAAAACATAGCAACCATCTAAAGTTCGACAAGATTGCCAATAACAATAAGGGAGAGAAAATGATGCGAAGTGTAGCACAATTGAACAAGATTCTTGATTAATTTGAGTCAAATACATAAACTTACCCAGGAGGTTTGCCATATTCTGTTGTCAACTCTCCAAACCGATAGTAGCTTAGTTTGTACCTAATCAACATTTTTGACACCACAATGAGAATATTCAAATCACATAATGTGAGAAACCAGAGGTATATCAAAGAGATGCATAATATATATATATATATATATATAGAGAGAGAGAGAGAGAGAGAGAGAGAGAGAGAGAGAGAGAGAGAGAGAGAGAGAGAGAGAGAGAGAGAGAGAGAGAGAGAGAGCATTTATAAGCATTAGAAAGAAACGAAATAAGAAACAGAGCACATTGACTGTAACAACCCTGTGGAGTGGAAAAAAATTATTGCATGACAGATGACTTCTTAATAAACACAATAAATTGCAAAAATTATAAGCCATGCAATTCTAGATGACTTACATCAGACAATTCAACATCTTTGGAGCTGCACCTTTGTCAACTCGATACTCGCCATTAACAAGATAATCAGGTTCCTTGATGACAGGGAAGACACCACCTCCAATTCTCACCATCCACAAAAATCTAGCACAATTATATTACTCTAGAGTTAGTTGGGATACATGCATCATTGGGAGATAAACAAGGCACATTATTTTCTGCAGGTGGAGTACGAGAAAGAAAACGTGATAATAGCTGGCTTACAAACAAGATCGACTTGCACTACAACTACAAGAATCCCACCTTAAACCAAGCAGGCAAGCACACATAAATAACCAATTAACCAGTTCTGCAGTTGATTAAAGCAGCCTCAGCAGAATATTGAAGAGAAAATGGTTTTTACTTTCAATAGTTTAACTTCAATAAACCTCAAGAACTAAATTCAATTCTTGATATGTAAATCATCTAATAAAAACCTTCTTCCAAGAACTGTAAATCATCCAAGTGAGAGAAAAATATTCACAACTATGCAACTGACTAAAAAATAAAGCCCATCCATAACCATTTATGAAGAAATAAAAAAAAATTAAGGGAGAGAAACTGGACAGGTATATGTTTGTATTAATATAGTCTGGATGGGTACTATGTGGATGATAAGTTTGGTATCTTAAAAATAAGCAGTGTGGAGGATCAGGGGACAACCTAGTGGTCAAGGGCTAAAGACGCGTCCTTGGTGTTAAAATATCATATGCACTCAAGGTTTAATACCAATCCCCATCCCAATGTATTTAAAAATAATAAAAATGAATGAACAGTGTAGATTACTAACTTGTTGATATCATCAGAGGAGTAACCAGTAACACCTCCAAAAACAACCAACACATAATCAACATCCAGTGATCTCATTATCTCATATGCTTCATCCTCATACGAAGACATTGCAAGCCCAACCGTAGCTATGTGGGTATTGTTCCAGGTGTTATTATCCACAATCACAGTTCTGTTTCCCATGGCAGTGATCTGATATCCATAATCCCACCACGACATCACCTTGGCATCCTGAGGGGTATTCTGCCGCAACCAAAAGTATGCTTCACGGTAATCATCAAAATGACCCTTTGGCCATGGTGACCCCTTGCAGCCAAGACAATAGATGGAGAAGAATATGCCTCTGATGTGACCCAGGTACAATGTGTAGCATATCTACTCAGCAAGTAAAAGGCTCCCACAAGCAACGCTATAGCCCCCATTCTTCTGGAAAGGCAGAGATTGATCGCCCAAACCCCTGTTCATTCAATAAATGTAGATTAAAATTCTTTTCTTACAAAGAACCAGGTAGCTGGCAGATCATTTGATAGAGTTTCAAAACTAGATATAAAAACAGAGGTGATTTGCAACATACTAAACCAGTCATATCACTTAACAATCACTAAGAATGAACTGCAAATTACAACGTTTCAAAAGAGCGGAGAGCTGAAATTTTATACATGCTAAGGCTATTTTTTCCTTATCAAGTTAGATGCTCAATCGATTTTCTTATATACGTAGGTTTAATAAATTGACTGTAGTTTACATATTTCTTTAATCTAGACAAATATTAACCCATACAGGTACAGAAGCTACCTATTATGTGCATGATATTTTGTAACATTTGGATACATCACTCAAGTAATAATCATGCATGTAGAGAAAGAAGATTTAGAGTAAATTTTTAATATTTTGTATTTTATTATACATTAAAATATATATTTTGTTAATAGAACTATCAACGCAGATAGTAATTTACAAGTAAAAAAGTAATTAAGAATATAAGTCATAAAGTACTTTAGGTGACAACTTTTCTTAAGGAAAACCAAAGGGGCCCAATATAATATTCTTAAAAGTTATAAGTGGCAGTCGAGCATAAGAAATATATCACTCATACAGTCTAGTGCTATGAAGATTTTAGTAACACTCAACCTCACTCGTCTGCAGATAGGTGCAATAAAGAGTAGTCATGTTTAGCTTTACTATAAAACATGAAGACATCATATAAGTTTGCAATCTTTTTTGGAGACTACTTGTAAGTGGCAATAGCAATTCCAGTAACACTAGTGTGGTAACTGGTAAGGCATGGTAAAGACATAACCACTATGCAACTCAAGTGAATAAGAAAATGAAAAAGACTTTTTAAATAGGCTAATAACCCTACCTTAGAAGAAGCCTTTGTGCCAGTTGAACCTTTGCCAGAAGCAGAGAGGGCAACCTTGTTCTTCCCCCTTAACAGCTGAGTTAAATTTTTAATTGTCGCTGAGACTGCAATAGCACTAATAAGGCATACTGCAGGTGTAGCAACTAGAATCAACCGAACCATGACTCCAGCAAAATACATGCTTGTGAGACCATACATCACAATGAATATGGTGGCATCTGACAATCGCTTGAAGCAGAAATAGAGACCCGCGGGGAAAAGGAAAAGCAAGATATGGAAGTCAAACATGAAAGATGACCATGCCGTTGGCTGATGCTCTGATACAGATGCAATTATGGGGATGTGATCTTTAGCATAGGTTGGATCCAGAAGGGAGTAAAATCGACCTGTCCAGGGGGAGATGTAGCCAGATGCAGTGCCAACTCCCAAAGCGACAGCTCCTACACCAACTGCGCAGGTTACAGTTATCCTCAAAAAGGCTTGAAACAGCTTTATATCATTGAGTTGATGCTTAACCCAATCTAAGAAGTAAAAGACCTGAATCAACAGCATAAAGTCAGTATGATACACAAAAAAGCAAATGTGAAATATATAGACAAATACAAGAGTCTACAACATGGATAACAATCTACTACCAATAGTATCAGAGGTAATCATATAACCCAATGTGAGTTCAGTGAAAAAAAGACCTAGAGGCAAACGGTCCATTTTTATGGAATTAAATTAATTCACTTAACAAATTGGAACAAGAAAAAAACAAGAAATTCCATTCTATTTTTTTTTTAATCTGCAATCATGGCAATCTATTAATTATACCCCTTTTAACAAAAATAAAAAAGCCTAAAACTATTAACCTAGGCTCAACAAGCATATCGTTCAAAAGAATAATCCTACACAAAAAATCTAACCCCTCAACAATTCGTAAGAGGATAATCGAATCTTTGAACAGCATTTAAGATTGTCTTCGTACAAAAGATTCTATTTATATGTCATTTATAAATTACTACAATTAAGTACCTTCACAATAGTGATTAGTTTCAAGTAGTGTCATTAATACAACAATAACATCATGGATTTAAAATTCGAGTTGGCAGTACCTGCATCAAGAAAAACACTCCCATTGCAGCCATATGTTCCCCTGACTGCACGTGCTGAAATCCAACAAACCGAATCTGCATTGCGAGCAGCATCCCCAAGATATACATACTATTATACGCAACATACAATCTCATTGAATACCTACCCGTAATCAACAAAACCAACACATACAGCGGAATCAAATTAATAATAAACACATATCCACCCCAAGCCGAAACCATATAAAAATACCCAAACGCCGAAGCCAAACCCCAAGCCAATGACCCCAATTTCACCGCCTTAACAAACAAATAAAACGTAGTCAACAACGCAAATATAGCCACCGCCTCATTATCATAAGACCCTGCCACCGACCTCGAAATGTACCCAGGACAAATAGCAATCAACGCAGCCGCAACCAACCCAGCTCCCGAATCCCACAACTCCTTCCCAAAAAAATACGCAACCAAAGTCGTATTCGATGCGAAAAACGGGGCAGTCAACACACAAACCTCACGAATGTGAACCGCGAAACTCAAGAACCTCAAAACCCAATAAATCAAAGCAGCAGTAACCATAAGACCAGGATAAAGGGTCCCACCAATGATTCTACCAAGTGGGTACCAACTCTCGGAATCAAACCAATTCCAGAACTCATAAAACCCTTTTTCAGTCAAATAAAGAGTAGTTCTATAATTGAAATACGGGTCAAATTCATGGATCATAGATTCATAACGAAGCACACTAAACAATCTCGTAATAAAAGCTAAAATGTAAACAAGACAGAGGATTGATACCCGGATCAACAGCTCTTTTTGCTTTGTTTTGAGCTTGAGAGTTTTGAGTGAAAAGATTGATGAAAGTGTGGTTGCTGTTGGAATTAGATCTGGCTTTACGACGCCGTTTAGAGTATCTGATTTGGACACCATTGTGATGGGGTTTTGAAAAAGATTGAGAAAGGTTGGATCTTGAAGAGTTTAGTGAAGTGGGGTGTGGTTAGATTTTGGGGTTTTCATCTGGGTTGTTCATTTTGGGGAAGAAATGTCAAGAGAAGACCTAAATGTGTTTGTTTGTTAACTGTTCAGTGTAGACTGTAGACTATATTTCTATCTATAATTCATATTTGTTTATGTAACAGAGATAAAATATTTTCAAAGATAAAATATTTTCAAATTTGACAAATGATTAAGACCTTTTAATTTTCACGATAATTTTTTTTTTGTAACCTAAAAATTCTAGGACTGTACCATAAATATGCATCATCTGTTTAAAAATAAACGAGGTTATAGTCTGTGCATGAATTATTTATAATTTTCTTTTAATTTATTTATAGTATAATATAATATTATAAATATTAATTTAATGTGTTATTGGGTTTAAACCTTTATATATGAGAATTTTTAGTATTAAATATAAATTAATATGTTGTTAGTCATATTCGAATCTTGTATCTAATAACTTTTAGTACTAGCTTTATACCCGTGCGATGCACGGGATAATTATCAATTTTTTGAAAAAAATATTTAATTGTTATATTAAATTCAAACATTTATATATTTAACTTTTAATTTTTTGATAATATTTTATTATATAATTATAATTTATTGATCATGTTGCGTAAGTTCTAACTTTTATATCGAGACAACTCTAATAATTATTTCTCATTTGCAATTTTTTTACAAACCTACTCTTTTATGTTTTTTATTTTTAAATTCAAATAAAATTATCACATTTAATATTAGAAATTTACCGAGAACATTTTTTATGTATTTATCTTATCTTGATAATGTATATATGATATAAGTAATTTTTGTCGTAGCAGAGAATCGAACCATGGTCTTTCTGATAGTAATAATTCTGAAATTACAATTTTAGCCCTGACGACCAAACCATGTTAACTCTCTTATGCTAATTATATATAGGATATAAGGATATAATTAAATATAAATTAATATGTTGTAGACGGGATTCGAATCTTAGAAGTCTTTGTATAACAACTTGTAGTATTAAATATAAACTAATATGTGGGATTCGAATCTTATACCTTTTTGTATAACAACTTGTGTATTGTGTATTGTATTCA
Organism: Heracleum sosnowskyi; assembly: GCA_030848705.1. Taxonomy (NCBI): domain Eukaryota; kingdom Viridiplantae; phylum Streptophyta; class Magnoliopsida; order Apiales; family Apiaceae; genus Heracleum; species Heracleum sosnowskyi. The sequence continues at coordinate 138,376,446 of CM061235.1, read as the reverse complement.
ACGATTATTATCTACTTGAAGATCTAATGATTGTAATTTAACGGGATAACCAAAAGAAGGGGGACTAAACTACAAATCATACATAAACTACAAATTATACCTATATTCAATTATTATAATTTAGTATTAATATAAATGTAGATCTTCGCATTTTGATACACGAATATTGATCAAATACATTTATTTTTATATATCTATTATTTTTGTTGTAATTGATTTTAGATCTTCAAAAATTAAATATTTGAAAATACAAATCAATTTATAAATTTATTAGATTTTTAAATTTAATCAATATGTGTTGTTACTACAATAATTTCAATATTAATAACATATAAAAATAATTATTTTATTATATTATTCTACTCACTTGCTAAATAAGTAATTAATTTTCGTAAACAAAAATTTTAATTCTATTTAATTTGTAAGTTCGAAATTGTTTAAAAAATTATTATTCATTGTTTATATAATAAAAAGAATTGACTTGTAAGTAATATACAAATTAAATTTAAAAAAATAATTGAATGAAAAGTCATTTTCTATTTAAGGAAACTCATATAATCTATATGAATAAAATCGTCTTTCCACCGTACTTATAAAATGTGGTATAATTTTGTATTTAAATATAAAAAGTTATTTTATACTTTCTATTGCTAACACCATATTTTGTAATTGATATTTTCAAAAAAAAATCATATCAATATTTCAAAATTTTCAAATGATATTAGAATTTAATATTCATATAACATTTAATCTCCTATTCTGTAAATTTTTAGAATAAAATTGTTGTACCAAAATTTCTCATATAACATGATCAGTAGGATAATAAAATATAAATTAATATAATTACAATCAATGTTATATTTCAAAATTTATTATCATATATACTTTTTTTACCTAGGGTTTTACATTTAGTTCTAAAAGATAGATTTAGACAATTTTTACGATCCACCTGAAACTCGTGAAATTATCTTCAATTTAATATTTATTTAACAATTATTATCTAATTGCAAATATCCTGAAAATAAAAATAAAGTTACTACTTTTTAATACTAACTACTTATACTAATTATTAATATTAAATTATAAATGTGAGAAAATATATTTTGAGAATTATATTTAATTTAATAAATCCATTTATCTTTTATTTAAATTATTAAAATGTATTTTTTAGTATTTTAATGTAGTTTTAGTATTAATTAAATACATTTTTAATATTGAATCCAACAATTCTAATCTATTTATATTAAGATGTAATGATCCATATTGTTTTGGGTACAATGTCTAACAAAGTTCAAATAAAATCCGTATTCAGCTTATTATATACAAAAATATAATAAATATAATATATATTATACTTTATTTTATGAAGAATATAAATTTATAGTATGTAGTAACAAATTGTCTTTTTTTTACCTACGTTACACCTTATTATTGCACTGATATGGGCTAAAAATAACCCTGAAAATGTAATTAATGATATATTAATTAGATCTAGATTGGTCCAAGAATATGGCCCAATAAACAAGGTCTGAAACCCTAATTATTTATTAATTACGAAATTAATAAATAGGGAAAATATACAGCTCATAAAAGGAGTCCAAAATATGGTAAATTCTTTAAAAAAGGACCTAAAATCCGAATTAAAAGAAATAATGAGTCACAGTCTTTATCCTACAACAAGGAAAAGACTTGTCCACCAAAAAATACAATGTTTATCCATTATCAAAAAAGAGACTTATTCGCTAAGTCTTCTAAACATACTCTAAATACGAGTCTCCTGATGCCTATATAAGGACACTGATCCTTCACAATAGAACTACGTTTTCTGGTTTGATTCTCAGCATTGATTGAGATACGTAGGCATCTTATGAGAACCGATTTAGTCACGAAACACGAGAACAACCATTAAAGCTCGAAAGCTCCTAAACCCTAACAGTAAATTTACAAGTACGTTTTTTAATCCACAACATTTGGCGCCGTTTGTGGGAAGACAACATCAACCATGGAAAACACACGAAGATACTCATACTTCTGAAGAGCTTCCTCTCACCTCTGAGGTAGGCGCTTAAGGAAGCCAGCCACCACCGATCACCACCACTCAAGAACCGGAAATCCCGATTTCAGTTGAAGGAACGAATCCCCTGCAAATGGTCGTTCATGGACCTGATCCACAAGAGACCGTTCTCTAGCAACCAATCACAACCTCCCCACTGCTCATGAATGCACCAAGTGGCCTTCAACTTCATACCACAGATCTCCCCCAATACGCAACTTACACTACAAGAAAAGGGTCAATAGACATCAGTTTCTGGCCGATGTCTATGTTCTTTGCCAACCGATGTCTTAGTCGGTGATGTCTATCTTAGACATCGGTCAGAAACCGATGTCTATTTAGCTCTAAGACATCAATTTTCTAGCAAATAAATTGATGTCTATTGTCATCTTAGACATCATCATATACTGATGTCTAATAAACTTATAAAGATCAGTATTTACAGAAAAATGTGATGTATATCTTTGTGTTAGACATCAGTTTTACCACAATAAAATTGATGTATATTTAAATCTTAGACATCAGTATTTTATTAAAATTTTGATGTATTTGTTACCATTAGATATTAGTTTTTGAGCTTATATTAAATAAACCGTTGTCTATCCAAGCGTAAAAACAATTAAAAACTGGACCATTCACTATATATATCCAACCATTTATATTACATCATTCAGAAAATACATTCAACCACAAACACATCAATCCGCAAAACTAATTACACATCCATCATCATCATTCCGTAAAATTAACTACACATCCATTAACACATCTAAAATTAAGTAATTTTTTACTAAACACTACATGTACCAGCTGAATAGACACAATCAAAGGAATAGAACATGGAGGAAAGGTAGCACAATATGCAATCTATTACTATAAAAATGATAATAATCTCCTTTATCCTCCCCTTTCATGCTCTCCAAATGTAAAGAATCTAGAAGCTAAGTTACAGGCTTGTACAATTTCTCCACCATCTTCCTGTATTCTGCAAAAGATCAAAAAACAGACGGCACCTCAGAAAGCAGTTAAAGTTGGCAAAAATAAAAAAGAACTCACATGAAACAAGTGTTCCGCATATCTACCACATTCATGTCAGGATCCTCTTTACGTTTCATAAAAATGTTCTAGTTTCTAGTAAATACAAATTGAAATGCATTATATCCTTTTAAAAAAGCATATAGAATGTTGTTGACTTGGCAAAACACGATGAGACAATGAGGGAGCTGACTTGGCTAAATCAATTATGGATATCTTAGACATTGTTAGTGTCCAATTTTGCATTCAAATATAATTACTCTGCATAGAAATTTATTTTAAGTTGACGCCTACAATTCAATATGAACAATTGATATGGTGAGTAAGTAGTGTATTTTGAGCACTATTCACTTATTTTGAGGAAGTCAAGATCTGAATCTTCAATAAACAAATGGGTACAATTTGTGCTTTGGATTTTATGCATTCCAGTTTCTTTCAAGCAATTGCATTTATTTTTTTGATCGTTACCTTTTTGATTTGACGAAATGCAACCTATGGTCCAAAAAATAAGTTCCTAAATACCAAATCATTCAACCACATACCAAAATCAAAATATGCTGTAAAGATAAAAAGTAGCAGACTGATCTATTATTAAGAAGAAAAGTTCTATTAAACTTTGCTTCATCTTTGGCAGATAGCAGCAACATTGAAAGATCACAATCAAAGTTAGCTACTACTTCTGTAAGCTCAGACCTAGTGTGAACAAACAAAATAAAGTGCAAAATCTAAGGTAGATCACAGTGCATCGAGCTTACAGGCCATTTCAAAAGATTATGACTAGAAATTATCTTTGCAGAGAAACATCATAAGAATTTTATGTGAAGCAGAGTAGTTGACAAAATAATCAAAGGAACAAAAGATCGAACAAAAGTGTGTACTTACAGTCCAGCAAGAAAAAGGAACACCCTTCCGAGAATTATAAGGTATATCTCCCTGTAATCCTGGTATGATCTCAGTCATTGCCTGAACAATGACCCCATCTTGGGTCTCTACATACCTGTCCAGTGTCCATGGAAGTTGTACAATTTCAGAAAAAAAAACAACCCGCACAACTATATTGGTTTAACAGAGATATTCTCTAAAATTAAATTAATTACCGCAATACAAGGTGCAAAAACATAAGGATTTCCTGTTGCTCTAGCTTCAAGAGCAGTTGCGGCCCCAATCTTCTTCACCAGAACAGGGTCCCTGCTCAATAAAAAACTAAATGAGGTAGAGAACAGAAATTTGCAATGCATTGTATCACTATTATTACAATATGAGATTCCTAGTCACATAAATTTCATTATCCTCTTGCAAGACATCTACTGAAACTGTCTCCATTAAAGTCTGAACCGAAAGGTTTCTCTTAATCTCTAAATCCAACTTTTATGTGATAATGTGAACATGTAAAATATCAGTGGCTAGTAGAACATTGTTTCACTAAACAACGATCGACTTATGTTTGTCCAACAAAAATTTAATACTTTTTAAAAACTTTTTAAAATTTAATACTTTTTAATACTATCACCATCTGTATAGAGTTACAAAAAAATAAACTGGAAACTGGGGACCTGGGTGATCTTTCCTGGTAGGAATTCACCATGCTCAGGCTCCTCATCAGTCCTGCATGCTCAGTACCTGATCTCAACCAAGTACAATATTTAAATCAGAACGGGGTACAATTTTTGAGTTTTGACACTACAACTAATCAGGATAAATCACTTTTGGCATTAAAAAGCACTGAATGTATGTATGTAAACTCAATTATTTAACATAGTAAACATGATAATCTTATATACCAAGGTATATAATTTTAGTTGTCATACCAATTGCAGGCATTCCATTTTGAGCATACATGGATGACTTGTTTCCTGCTTCAGATGATTGGATAAATTGCTCATATTGTGCTTCCATGGATATCAATTCTTCGTCAGCAGCAAGATCAATGCTATCCGGAAGTAGGTCAACAATATCAGCCAAGTCATCTTCATTATTTCCATAAAAATCATTATCACCCTATTGCTGACTGACCTAGTAGTCATGAAACCATGTTGAGGTTGTCACCAACTGCCACCATTCTGGTGAGAAGTCCTCTACTTGGCGAACTGCAGCTGGAACAAAGAGTTGTGCATTTGGGTTTAAAGAAGACCGTCCTCCAGAGACTAACGCCATCTTAATGTGATCTTAACTTTGTTTACCAGTGGTATAACCTGAAAAGCACAGAAATAAAGGTTATGATGTCACAATTTCCAGCAAAACTCTGTTTAAAAGTGGTAATTAATAGAGAAACATACAAAATTTTAAACAAATAATGGTCAACGGATGTTCAACTTCATGGTACCAAGGCCTTCAAATTGCCAGACAATTAAGTAATTCAACACTATATACAAAATCAACAAAAGAATCAGATATATACATACATCTACCCTCCAACATTAAATCAAACCCCCAACTCAAAAGTATCAACTACGATCATAGAAATTAGAATCTTCATAAAAAAAATCCTGCAAAACACACAAGATTCCCAAAAAATTGTCTGAAGCTCATGTTCTATGACTTTGAGATCACTGACCAATCTAACAAAACTCGAAAAGCTATAAATTATCAACCAACTACAAATCAATCTTACTATCAGACGATCAAACATTCCAAGCAATCACAAACAGTTAATCAGTCAAACCACACAATCTAACATCAATTATTATATCTGCAAACTCGAATTACCTTGAAAAATAGGACCTTGTCCATATTCATTGACTTAAACTCCCACCATTGTCTCTGTTGGTGTATAGGAAAAAGTTACACATAAAACTAATTAAGAAAAAATGAATACATATTTATACATATACAAGTATTACCTGACCACCGCAAGTATAAAGTTTTTGGATCATAATTTTCATCTTCAGGACGTCGTTTATTGGCATCTCTGGGTTCCTATTCAGAAGTCAAGGACGTCGATAATACTTAAGATATAGTTGATATGTAACATGATTCTAAAGAACCCCCAATTTGAGAAATTAGGGTTTTGATTTTAAAAAACCCCCAAATTAGAGCTTATCAATTTGAAATTAGTGGTGTCGGAGGTGAGTGGTGGTGGACGGAGGTGAGTGCTGGTGGACGGAGGTGAGTAGAGCAGTGGTGAGTTGTGGTGGTGAGAGAGAGAGAGAGAGAGAGAGAGAGAGAGTCGGGGTAGAGTGAGAGAGAGATAGTGAGACGAGAGGGGGGGACTAATTTAGTTTTAGTCGGGGGAGTAGAGTGAGATGAGAGGGGGGGAAAATTGATAAGGGGGGAAAATAATTGGTATAAAGGGGGGAATTAATCACGAAATTTTTACTAAGGGGGGAATAAATTGAAGTGGGCGCGCATTGAATTTTTTTAGTCGAACTTTAGACATCGGTTCTAAAATAAGCGATGTCTTCAAACAACAAAGACATCAGATTAACACGGGGTGATGTTATTATATCTTTTAACATCAGTGGTATTAGTAACCGATGTCTAATGTGTGATGTCTATTGAACATTTTCTTGTAGTGTTAAACTCTTGGGATGCCAAACTATGGCATGCCCCCTAGACCCATGATGGGCGGTAGTGGTTTCAATCCAACTTACCATGAAGCGTATGTTCCCCCTTACATACAAGGTCTAGGACCCCCAAAACCAACAAACTCAGACTCGACGGACCCCCCCTGATTCAAGACTACTCAGGTCCTTACACTGAGATCCTTCAAGAGATCCTTGGCAAAGCATCCACCCGAGAGCATGTTGAAGCTCCAAGATAGAGCCGGAAAGTACATCAAAGCTGAAGAAAACATGATAAAGTATGAACCCACTGCTGGTGGCAGTGGAAATTCAAAGAAAAGAAAGGAAACTCAGGAGTACGATGTTAAGGAAAAGTTTCCTAGAACATCAAAGGATTCTGATTCTCCACCCAAGAGGAACAATTTTGGGCCAAGGTTCACGGAGTATGCAAGATTAAACACTCCAAAGAGTCAAATTCTGATGGAAATAGCAAAGGAAGAAGATCTCCGATGGCCAAAGCCACTGAGGACTGACATGTCTAAAAGGAATCAAAACCAATTCTATCGGTTCCACAAAGAAGTTGGTCATGACACGGATGATTGCAGACAACTGAAAGATGAGATCGAGTTTTTGATTCGAAGGGGAAAACTCAACAAGTTCACTAAGGATGGAAATCAAGGGAGTCAAAGAGTAAACTACGAAAGGAAAGATTACGACAAAAGGGACCACGATCAAGATCGTAATCCTAAACCCCGAGGGCATGTCATCAACATGATATTTGGAGGACCAACTGCTGTTGAGTCATCCCGAAACTCAAGGAAAGCCTATGCCCGAGAGGTAATGACTGTGATTGGAGAAGCACCAAAGCGTGCTAGAACAGAAATAACAATAGGTTTTGATGATTCTGACTTGGAGGGAGTGAAGTTTTCCCACGATGATCCCTTAGTCATCGTACATGTGATAGGCAATTCTGAAACAAAGAGAGTTTTGGTTGACAATGGAGCTTCGGTGGACATCTTGTTCCATGATGCTTTTATCAAGATGGGTTATACTGACTCTCAATTGACACCCTCGAATATGCCCATCTATGGGTTCAATGGAGTGGAATCAAAGGTAGAAGGCACAATTCAACTTCCTATGACAATGGGGCAAGGTTCGAAAACGTCTACTCAAATGTTGAACTTCATAGTTATAAAGGCAACCTCGACTTACAATGCGATCCTAGGAAGGACAGGTCTTCGTGCGTTCAAGGCTGTTGCCTCGTCTTATCATCTGAAAATCAAGTTCCCAACAAGAAATGGGATTGGTGAAGAGCGGGGAGACCAAAAGATGGCTAGAAGTTGTTACGTAGCCGCATTAAGGCCTGATAGAATCGGGGGGCAGGTTCTCCCCGTTGAGGACATGGATGCTAGAGACAATGAGAATAAAAGAGGGAAACCAGCTGAGGATCTAATCCCAATTCTCTTAGTTCCTGGTGAACCGGAGAAGGTAACTTACATTGGAGCAGTGTTACCTGAGCCATTGAAAAGCAAGATCATAACCTTTCTTCAAGAAAATAACGATGTTTTCTCTTGGACAACGGCCGATATGCTAGGGATTGATCCCCAGTTGATAACCCACAAGTTGAACGTAGATCCCGAAAGGAAGACTGTGAAACAGAAAAAGAGAAATTTTGCTCCAGAAAGATAAGAGGCCATCAAACAGGAAGTAGATAAGCTTCTGGAAGCCGGGTTCATTGAAGAAATTCAATTCCCAGAATGGTTGGCTAACCCAGTAATGGTCAAAAAGGCCAATGGAAAATAGAGGATGTGTGTGGACTTCACTGATTTGAACGATGCATGTCCTAAGGATTGTTTTCCCTTGCCAAGGATTGATACTCTAATAGATGCAACAGTTGGGCACGAGATGCTGAATTTCATGGATGACTTCAGTGGATACAACCAAATCAAAATGCACAAAGATGACATCTCTAATGTATCATTCAATTCACTGACTTTGGTGTTTTTTCTTATTTGGTTATGGCATTTGGGCTTAAGAATACAGGAGCAACTTATCAAAGGTTGGTGAACAAAATTTTTGAACACCATATTGGAAAAACCATGGAGGTTTATGTGGATGACATGTTGGTTAAAAGTCTCAATAAGGCTGAATCATATAAACCATTTACGGGAAGCATTTGAAGTGCTGAGGCACCACAAGATGATGTTGAGTCCAGCTAAGTGTGCCTTTGGCGTAGGCTCAGGAAAGTTTTTAGGCATGATGGTTTCCAAGAGAGGAATCGAGGCTAACCCCGACAAAATCAAAGCAATTCTGGACATGGAACCACCACGGTCTGTCAAGGATGTTCAGAAACTAACAGGTAGGGTAGCAGCATTGGGAAGATTCATCTCCAAGTCAAGAGAGAAGTGCTTAACTTTCTTCAAAACACTAAAAAAATGTGAAAAAATTTGAGTGGACGGCAGAAAGCCAGGAGGCCTTTGAGGCCTTGAAGAAGTACATGGCTGAGGCACCATTGTTGGCAAAACCAAAACTAGGGGAGATTCTCTACTTATACTTGGCAGTTTCTAACACTGCTCTTGGAGTCGTTTTGGTTAAGGAAGAATTGAAAGTTCAGAAGTCTGTCTATTATGTGAGCAAGATTCTTCATGAAGCTTAAATAAACTATTCTATGATAGAAAAGTTTGCCTTAGCCCTGATTATGGCCTCAAGAAAGCTACGCCCATACTTCCAGGCACACAAGATAGAGGTCTTGACCAATCAGCCTCTAAGAAGCATCTTACACAGTCTTCAAGTTAGTGGAAGGTTGATCAAGTGGGCTATTGAATTGGGAGAATTTGACATCAAGTATAAGCCTTGAACGACAATAAAAGCTCAAGCACTCGTTGACTTCATGGTTGAATGCACCATTGACAACCAGGAAGTCGGGGGGCATGAAGTAGTAGTAGAAGGAAAATAAGAAGACAAGAGAGATGAAGACATGGTGTCCAAAGAATGTTGGGTGCTCTATTTTGATGGAGCATCAAAAACAAAATCAAGTGGAACAGGTTTGGTGCTACAAAGTCCCGATGGATTTCTAATAGAGTATGCACTGAAACTGGACTTCCCGATAACGAACAATGAAGCTGAGTACGAAGCCCTGATAGTTGGCCTAGGGCTGGCTGGAGCCTTGAGAGTTAAGACTCTGAAAGTATGTGGAGACTCGAGGCTAGTAGTTTCCCAGGTGAATGGAGAATTTGAGGCTAGAGATGAAGTCATGGCTAAGTATTTGAAACTTGTCAAAGCCATCATGACTCAGTTTGATGAATGTTATGTGGAACACATTCCAAGGGAAGAAAATGTGAAGGCTGACGCCTTGTCCAAATTTTCTTTTTCTGAAATTGAGAACTATGCAGGGAGTGTATACTTCCAAGTCTTAAAGACCCCAAACATTAATGGAAAGTTGATAGCACCCATTGATGTGGCTAGCTGTTGGATGGATCCCATAAAATCTCATCTGGAAACTGGTTGGTTACCTAACGACACTTCAGAGGCACGAAAGTTATATGTGAGAGCACTAAGGTATACCTTGATTGAGGGAATCCTATACAAAAAGTCTTTCGTTGTCCCTTACTTGAAATGCTTGAGACCCAAGGAGGCAGAATTAGCCCTAAAGGAGGTACATGAAGGAATCTGTGGACAACACTTGGGGGGTAGGGCCCTTGCTCATAAAATCACTCGTCTAGATTTCTACTGGCCGAGTGTGCTTGCAGATGCAAAAAGCTATGTGAAGAAGTGTGAACGGTGCCAAAAGCATGCACCAGTGGTTAGACAACCACCAGAGATGTTAACATCCATAAACTCACCTATTCCATTTTCCATGTGGGGAATGGATATACTTGGACCATTTCCAATGACAAGTGCGCAAAGAAAGTTCTTGATAGTGGCAATCGACTACTTCACTAAGTGGATTGAGGCTAAACCTTTAGCCAAGATAACCACTAAGCAAGTAATGCATTTCTTCTGGGAGAATGTGATATGCAGATACGGGATTCCACGAATCTTGGTCACAGATAATGGAACTCAGTTTAACGATTTCAAGAAGTACTGTGAGGAGAATGATATTGAGCTACGTTTCACTTCCGTTGCTCACCCTCAAGCAAATGGGCAAGGTGAAGTGGTGAATCGAATGATCCTGGATGGACTGAAGAAAAGAGTTGAACGCTCTAGGAACACTTGGGTGGATGAGTTGCTCCCCATACTATGGGCGTATCGTACTACTTGTAAAGTCACCACTGGAGCAACCCCGTTTCTGTTAGCATATGGGGCATAAGCAGTGGTTCCAGTGGAGATTACTCACACATCTCCAAGAATCGAAGCTTATGAGCCAGAGATAAATGAAGAAGGCTTGAGGCTGGCTTTAGATCTAATTGATGAAGTTAGAGATGAGGCAAATGCCAAGACAGTTGAACATCAAAAAATGGCATCTTTCTACTAGAACCTGAGGGTTAAAGAGAGATTCTTCCGTCAAGGAGACTTAGTCCTCCGAAAGATTGAGGCATCCGGAGTTGGACAGAAAGGAAAGTTGGCCCTAAATTGGGAAGGACCCTATCGGGTCAAGAACGTGTTTGGACGAGGCTCATACAAATTGGAAACCCTCGAAGGGATTGAAGTGCCAAGAACTTGGCATGCTGCAAACTTGAAAGTCTATTATGTTTAAGTGTGTCCTGACTGGACTCACTGTTAGGACAAGTAGAAATAAGGTCGACGAAAACAATCCAAGTTTTTAAACTTGAGGTAGAAAGTAGAGTATTATGTAAGGGTTGAACCCATTTTCAAAGTTATAATCCAAGTTAACTAAACATGCAAAGTCAAGAATGTGAAGAAACTGGAAGAAATAAAATTAAACTTGCAAAGAGTTTAAGTTAAGCCCGAAGGCTAGAAATACATGAAAAATAATACAAGCCACAGACGGCCATAAAAGATAAACAAACTACAGCTACGCTTCCCCTCCCTTGTCACCAGCATTTGTCTCCTTTCCTGAGCTGGAGCCAGAAGTATGATCAGTGGCATCAGGATCATCAACAGTTGTGTCACGAAGGGGTGATGAATGCTCTGGATCCAAGATCCTGTCATCCTCCTCCATGTCAGCTGTCCTAGACAGGAGGCGTTCTAAAGGAGTAGGAGGATGAGGAGCTGGAAAGTCAGCAGAGTCAAAAGCCCCAGGATGCTTGGCCAAGATAGCCTGAACGACATCCTCCCATCTTGCTGTATGCTGGACTGGGAAAAGGATCTCATCGTGCTTCTCTATCAAGTCCTTGTACTCCTGAGAGTCAAGGTACTCATCAATGTAGTCATCATTGCTCTTCCTCAGCTCGACTAGATCAGCTTGAGCAACAACAAGCTCCTTCTCCCTCCTAGCTAAAGTCTCTTTTAGAGACTTCACCTAATCCTCAGACTTTTCCAGCTTGATCCTGTTGGCCTCAGAAGAGGTACGCCAAGCCTTAGCTTGAAAAAGTGCCCCCTGGAAATTGGCATTGTTCTGTAAAAAAAATTAATAAAAGAATTTAAAGTAAGATAAAGGTTAGATAAGAAGAATAAAGGCTAAAAAGGCTAAGGTAGGAAGAATACCGCAGCAATGGCCTGAGCGCCCAGATGCTCAACTCCCTCGATTGTAGAATTCGCAACGAAATCTTTGTAATCGCAAGGAGTGAGTGAATGGTATGACCAATCAACAGCATGCTTGGAATTTGAGGAGGGATCAAGAAACTGGGAACATCAGACTTCCCCCGGGATCCCCTCATATCCTTCATATCCTTGCCCTCTTCATCCTCGAGGTCTCATCATCCTTGGGCTCATTGGTCATGTTTATAAAGGCCGTAGCTGTAAACACAACCAAAGAATGGTTAACAGAAAATCACAAAAAGAAAGAAATTAATAAACATAAATGATAAGTAAAATTACCCTTATTAGAAACAGTTGAAAGATGAACAGACTTGAGGACAAATTCGTCCAGAAGCTCTCAAGCCACGGTAGTCCCATTGTCTTTGATAAGCTCAGAATCGGTAAGGGACTCCTCGTTGTTCAAAATAATGTTGCTGGGACTACCATCCACAACTCTACCAAATGATTTACGGAACAAAGTTCCCCAATCCCCGCCTTCCCAGACAAGGTACATAAATTCATTCTTCCACCTAGGGTTGTTATCAGGGATAGACTTCGGGTGGAAAATGAAGGGAAATCCAACTCTATGGCTAATGTATACCCAACCCAAGTTGTTGGCAGAACTGTTCTTAAACTGAAAAAGCTTTCTAAATAAAGGGACAGAAAGAGGAAAATTATTACGAAGGCATAAAACCATAAAATAGTGAATTATCCTCCAGGCATTTGGAGGTAATTGGAAAGGGTTTATTTGAACATCAGCCAAAAGTTCGGGTATGAATTCATGAAAAGGAAACCTAATGCCGGCAACTATGGCATCTTTGTAAATGCATAGGGCGTTAGGCCGCCAATGGCAAGAACGGTCGCCGGCGCCGGCAGAAACTAATTTTAGAGGGGCTTTAACCCTATACATCTTATTATAATCTCTAATTTTATCTACGTCATGGAATTTGTTACTACAATCGTATGAATCTAAAGCAGACACAGACGGGTACTCATCCCCACGTTCATTGATCATATCATGAAAAGACATGTATTTAGAACGAATAGGAATGGGAGTACCTCGTTTGGATGCAGAGTTCATTTTCTGGAGGCATTGGGAAGCACGATCAGCCATCTTAAACATAAAAAAAGCCCAAAAATATTCAAATCTGCAAAGAAAAGCTTCAAATCTTCAAGCAAGAAAACCCAGAATCTTCAAATCTTCAAGCAAGAAAACCCAGAATCTTCAAACAAAAAAACCCAGAAATTGGTGATTTTTATCGGAAAACCTCGTCGGGAATCGCCTTACCGCAGAACCCTAGCAGAGAATTTTTTTGGAAATTCTAGCATAGTAACTTTAAGGAAAGAAAAATGAGAAATGAGAAATGAAAAGTAAGGCACTACACTTATATAGAAAGAATAGCCGGTCAATGGGCCGGTTGAAAGAAGGGTAACCGGCACTAGCCGGTATAGCCCATGAAAGATGATAAAGCCCAATTACAAGTTGGCCTAGAAAGAATCTTGGGCCCAACTTGAGCCCAACAAAGATGGACCTCAAATGGCACAAGAGGTACAACTTGAAGAAACTCATGATTCAATGTTCGTCCCCAAGCGAGATCGAAATGGTTGACTAGAATCCTGGTCGAAAGTGTTCGACCAAGAGCCAAAATGGCACATATCTTCGACCACGGTCCTGGTCGAAACCCTACGACCTCATCCTAGTCGAAGGTGTTCAACCAGGGGCCAAAATGGCACATATATTCGACCACGGTCCTGGTCGAAACCCTACGACCTCATCCTGGTCGAAAGTGTTCGACCAGGGATCAAAATGATACAAATGTACGACCTCAATCCTGGTCGAAAGTGTTCGACCATGAGCCAAAAATGAAGCGAAATTCGACCAGAATCCTGGTCGAAAGTGTTCGACCATGAGCCAAAAACGAAGCAAAATTTGACCAGAATCCTGGTCGAAAGTGTTCGACCAGGAGCCAAAAACGAAGCAAAATTCGACCAGAATCCTGGTCGAAAGTATTCGACAAGGGGCCGAAATGACACACAAATTCGACCAGAATCCTGGTCGAAAGTGTTCGACCAGGGGCCGAAATGACACACAAATTCGACCAGAATCTTGGTCGAAAGTGTTCGACCAGAGGCCGAAATGACATACAAATTCGACCAGAATCCTGGTCGAAGGTGTTCGACCAGGAGCTAAAGTGAGGCCAAATTCGACCAGAATCCTGGTTGAAATTATGCCAAATTTTCGAATTTTGGATTATTTTCCTAGAAAATTAATGAAAAATCTCGATTCCTATTTTGGAAAAATTATTGGTTTAGAACTATATGTTCGCAGAACCAGACTAGTATGGAAAATACAAAAGAGAACTTTGTAACTCCCGAATGAAATAGTTTCTACGAAAATCTGAAAAAGATTTTCCTAGAAGTTGGGGGGCAAATGATATGGGCTAAAAATAACCCTGGAAATGTAATTAACCTATATTGTTCCAAGAATATGACCCAATAAACAAGGCCCGAAACCCTAATTATTTATTAATTATGAAATTAATAAATAAGGAAAATATACAGCTCATAAAAGGAGTCCAAAATATGATAAATTCTTCAAAGAAGGATCTAGAATCCCAATTACAAGAAATAATGAGTCACAGTCCTTATCTTATAACAAGGAAAAGACTTGTCCATCAAGAAATACAATGTTTATATATTATCAAAAAGGAGACTTATTCGCTAAGTCTCCTAAACATACTCTAAATACGAGGCTCCTGACGCCTATATAAGGACCTTGATCCTTCACAATAGAACTACATTTTCTGGCTTGATTCTCAGCATTGATTGAGATACGTAGGCATCTTGTGAGGACCGATTTAGTCACGAAACACGAGAACTGCCATTAAAGCTCGAAAGCTCCTAAACCCTAGCAGTAAATTTACAAGTACGTTTTTTAATCCACAACATGCACGAAATTTTTTTTTTTCTTTAAAAATTAATGTAAATTTTATGCATATTGATCGTTTATATTAAAATAGATGAATGAGAACCGTTATATCTAATATTAAAAAGTGTATTTGATTGTTAGTAGAATTATATTAAAATACTTAAAAATGTATTTTAAAAATATAAACCAAATATGAGTAGGTTTTTAAGTTGAATACAATACTAAAAAGTGTATTTAAATACACTTAAAAAATTTGTTTTAATAATATAAATCAAATATAAGTAGATTTTTTAAGTTGAATAGAATACTAAAAAGTGTATTTAAATACACTTAAAAGTGTATTTTAATAATATAAATCAAATATAAGTAAATTTTCTAAGTTGAATAGAATACTTAAAAGTATATTTAAATATATTTTTTAATATTAGATTTAACTGTTCTCAATTATTTATCTTAAAATCTAATGGTCATTGTTTTTTTGACGATATATGATCAAAATAATGATGGTTAAATTTATCCAGAATTTTGGTCACATGCAACCACAATATGAATCGTTAAATTTTTAATATTAAAAACTATAAATTAATATTAAAAAGTGTAAAGATACATACATACATATAGTTTCAAATATTACACGACCTTTTGTGTATGTCAAAGAAAAATTGTTGAATTAGATCGTATCATCCATCCATTCTATATATAATAGGAGAACAAAGAGATAATTTAGGAGTATTTTGAGCCAATAAACCCCTCATGAAAGTACAATTATACCCCTTCATGTTATAAAATTACATGCATATGTCACTTATTTATTTATTTTTTTAAAAAAAGTTAATTTTGTTTTAGTAGTGAATTGAACCACCAACCTTCTCTAAATAATTCATCTTTCCAATCATTGTGCTACATTGTTATTTTTTTTCTATATAAAAATCCTTTTACATAAACTCAACCTTTCATTTGTCTTACTTTTACTATTACTTTAATTTTAAAGTAAAAATAATGATGATTCACATTATTTTTGAAATTTTGTATATTAATTTTCACGTAAAACCAATTTCGAAAACAAAATGAGTTAATTTACTTCTTGTGGTTAACTAAACCGCGAATCTCATTTAAATAATCCATCCTTCTAATCATTGGGTTACATAATTTTTTAATTTTGAGTTAAAAATTATTTTACATAAATTCAGTATGTATCCCGTTTTTAATATTACTTTAACATTTGAGTAAAATTATGGTATTCTCATTATTTAAAAAAAAAATATTTTAAAAAGAAATATGGTATGTGATTACGTATTTTACTAATTTCAAAAATATTGATAATGATATCACGTAATGTAAATTTGTCTTAACATATTTTTAGTTAATATTAATATGAATTTATATAGTAATTTTTATCAAAGAAAAATAGATTGATTAGTCAAAATCGAATTATTCAATAAATGTAACTATGTTTGAAAAAGTTATTTGTTCATGAGGTAATATAATTGAAAGATGAGATTCTTAAAAATATTAGATAGTAACAAAAAAGGTAGTTAAATGAATCTTATACAAGTTAAAAAATGAAAACTTTCTTCAAAAAAAAGGATCATATATAATACCTATGAGTAAGTTAAATTATTAATAATTTAAAAATAATAATTAATTTTTCACATATTAATTGAAAGACATATCAACCGCTTCTCAATATTATGTTGATAAATAGTATGTTTCTTGATATATCAAAATTATAACTGATATAGGATCAAAATCTGTCATCCTTGTACAACACATTTATGTTGTGATTATGTTTTCAGATATACCTTGGAAAAGAAAGAAATGAAAATATTAAACAACTTTATTTGAAAATTTAATTTGTGTCGATGAAAAGCTCTAAGAAGAACAAAAAAGAAAAACACTCTTATTTTTAAATTTTTTGTTCTCTTGCCTAGAGTTCGGAGTTATTATAAGACCAAATTACTAGATATTTTTTACTTATGACATAAATTCGTACATATTAAAAGAATCGGTCTATGTGTGTTAGTTTGTACAATACGCTATAAAATATTTTATTTTTAATACTTATATGAACAAGTGAGTCAAATTATATGTAAATTAAAAAAGAGACATTATAACAGAACATGTATAAACAAAAAATATATAATTACACTCAAATATATCTTTTAAATCGCAAAAGTAAACGAATTATGTCAATTAATATTGTTCCCTATAGAAGATATGAGTATCAAACTAATATCAAACACCGTGATGTGGAAAGTTCACAACACCGGAGTGATAGTACAATTAGTATTCATAAATTTTATATAATTAGGACACACTATCACACTGTTAAGGGACATGCTTTATTGCTTGAAGGTAGACTATTTCTACATATATGATTGACATTTGGTGCTCTATAAAGCACACTAGGTTACACTGGGTTAAAAAAAATCGAGTTTTAATTAAGTTAGACTTTATAACAATATTATTCATGTTCTTGTTACTTGTACATTTGCAAAGGATTGTCATCAGTTTTCAGCAGTTAGGCAAGTCACATGAGTTTTCCATAATTTTAGTGAGTGGCTTCAGTTGATCTTCGAACAGGCGAATAAGAATGATATGTGCATTCAAATAACAATTTGCTGGTTTTTGTGGAAAAATCGAAATGACATAGTCTGGAAGCAACGAGGTATTGGTGTTTCTGAAGTAGTTCATGCAGCATTGTCCTTCCTTAACCAATGGAAAGCTGTTCAAGACAAGAATTTTGATTCATTCTTGAGTTTTTTAACTCCGGAAGATGGTCAAGAACAGTGGTGCCCTCCTCAGTCGAATAGTGTTAAGGTGAATGTAGATGTAGCTCTATTTGAAGAACCAAATCGTTATAGCTATGCTGTTGTCATTAGAGATCATTCAGGCCATCTTGTTCATGCCATGTCGAAGTGTTTACTGGGCAAAATCTCACCAGAGCTAGCTGAAGTCTTGGGCATTAGGGAAGCCCTCAGTTGGCTCAAAGACACCAACACAGCGAACGGTATAGTCGAATCTGACTGCCTCCAGGTTATTCAATTAATTCGCAGCTCCTTCTCAAGTTTCTCGTACTTAGGAGGAGTAGTGAACGACTGTAGATGTCTTATGGAGGATTTGAAAGACCAGAATGTTAAGCTTCATTTTGTTAAGCGTTCTGCGAACAGAGTAGTTCATTATCTAGCGAGGTATAGCTGTTCAATAGCTGAACGTAGGTGGGAAGTGGGGAATGTCCACCCTGCTTTTTATGATATGTTATGTAAAGATTTGCATAAGTAATAAAATCTTTACTTTCCGTGGCAAAAAAAAAAAAAAAAAAATTGATAGTCTCAAACTTTTTTATGTCATTGTTAGATGTTGTTCAACATGCGATCTTGCACTTGAGTTTCATTAGCAAATATAAATACATACAACAAAATTTTCAGAAAATTATTTCATTAAAATCATTTAAATTAAAAATAATTAACGAGCTATTATGCACATGTCCGTTTGAAAATCATGGCTTCTAAAGAGCCGTTAAAGTTGTCTGTATACACCAAATTATGTGATGCTATATGTTAACGAATAATGAGCATATTTAACAGAACCTACATTTTTCAAAGATCTGATGCTTTAACCTGATAATCAAAGAGTAACTCTGCTTCAGTTTCATATCAAGCCAGAAACATATTAATTGTAATCCAACAAATCATAAATCGCCCAAGTTATAAAGTAGTAGTATATATTTTATATCAACAAATTTTACATTTTAATATATTATTATTGAGACTCGAATTTTAAATTTTTATTAGTATATTTAGAGTTGCAAATATTAGAGTTTAATATGTTGTTAATAAGAGTTATCTCTCTTTTTTCCTGCCAAATCTTGGATGAAAGACATGTTCTATATCAATATTAAGTTATTAATTAAAAAAATTCTACAATACTCTATCTCCTGTCAAAAGTAAAAATATACATCTGATCCGTGTTTGGATCTAAAAAATATATTTATTAAAAAAAATTATTATCTAAAAAAAATTATTATTTAAAAAAATTACTTTTTTATTAATATTTAATCAAATAGTATATTATTAACGTTGTTATATTATTCCTAACCTCTTACGTAACCAAAAAAAAGAGAATTTTTGAAAATTACAACTTTTTAAATTTATTTTACAAAAATAAGTTAAATTTACTTTTTTTTTACAAACTTATGAATTATTCAATAACTAGTTGAAAAAGCCGCGCATCGCGGCGGCGTAATAATTTTAAAAAAAAACTCTATCAAATAAATTACGAAAATTACTCGATCCTCGCTAATAAGCCGTCCTCCCGTGAAACACATTTTTTTTTAATATCAAAATATCAAATTTATTATATTGAATATATACTTGTCTTATATATTAATTTTTATGTTACCATACTCTTTTCTAATAAGACACTCTTTCGTTGAAACTTATATAACTTTACATATTCTATTTCAAATAGAACTTTTAGTTATGTATTACAAACGCTTATTCTACTTTCGATAGAACTTTTAATTGCAAGTACTTCTTTTATATCCGAACTCTTCTCCTCTATAAATCGAAACACCTATTCTACTTCAAATAGAACTTTGCAAGTACTTCTTTTATATTTGAACTCTTCTCCTCTGCAAATTCAAAGACATATTCTACATCAAATAGAACTTTTAATTATATGTCTTCGCTATAAATTCGAAATCTTCTCCTCAATAAATTTGAACTCTTTTCCTCAATAAATTCGAACATCTATTCTACTTCTAATATGTTAAAGAATATTTTTTTATTTATCAGTATTTAAAATTCTAAAATTCTAGAAAATTAGAAAAATTGATTGAGACGATCTTAGGGGCGCCACCTAACCTCCCGTATATCCTCCTTTATATATATATATTGATTATTAGAGTTAGAATCAATAGGAGCAGAGCTGTTGTGACTGTGAATCGAAAAGGGGGCAAAGGGTATGGCGAGAGAAGAAGAAGCTCGAAAATTAGCAGCACAAGTTGGTAAAACCCTAAAAGAAGGAGAGAGGATTCTTGGCCCGACCCGAAGACCCGACGGCACTCTTCGCAAACCCATTCGAATTAGGGCTGGTTATGTTCCTCAAGATGAAGTCGCTATTTATCAATCCAAAGGCGCCCTTGTAAGTCTCCTCTTTTTATATATAAAGTTCTTAACTTTTCGAATTTTGGATTTTAAATGTCGAATAACATTAGATATTAGTGAATGAGTAATTTGGAAGATTGATAATTGGAAATAAATACATTTCGTTTTTTGGTAATTGCTGGCAGTTGAAGAAGGAAATGGAGTCTCTGGAGGGAATGCCGCCGGGTTCTGATCCCAGTGTTGCGTCTAAACCTAAGACGACTAAGTCTGCGAAAAGAAATGAACGAAAGAAGGAGAAGCGATTGCAGGTATGTACAGGCGCACACTAGTGTTGTGAAATGTGAATAGTTTAGTTACTAATGTTGCAAGTAGATGCTAGATTTACTTTTGCAATGAAGTGCGAGTTAAAGCTTAAAGCTTGTCAATGAATTGCCCTAAACAAATAAACAATCAGGAATACAATGCTTGTCTCTTCCACCCTACATTGCGACAATGTAGCTTATTCTTTCTCTCTCGTAGACAAATATGATAAAAGAGGAAGAAACAGGATTTGATGCCTGAGACAACAATTAACTTACACGTATTTAAATATGTAACATCTAGTTGCATAATAATGAACCGAACACACCATTCTATGTACCTAGGAATCATGCAATGTAACTTAGTTCAAAGTAAGTTTTGGTTGCCATGGTAACCAAAAAGTTGACCAAACAAATGAGGCCTAAAATCAGCCGGAAATAAATGGATAAAAAGCATTGTCTGGAAAAAACCAATAAAAAAGGTAAACTAGTAACAGAAATCTGTTTCAAATTAACAATTGTTGTAAATGTATGTACATATAGAAGCCGGGAAAACTTATTGTCCCATGAATCACTTTATGAACACATTACTTCACACAAATTTTACTTGTTAATCTAGCAGGCTTCCCTTGATAAGGACTTGAACAAAGATAAAGATTCATCTGTTGAAGATTTGAATCAAGCACCAGCTGTTGAGGTGGTCACCTCGGAGTTGAACAATTTAAATATTGCTACAAATTCTTCTGCAGCTATTGCTTCGTCAGATTTAATAGAGCCTTTGGGTTTACAAGATCCTGTTCCTGACATCGATAAAAAGATCCGAGCATTAAAAAAGAAGGTAAGAACTTTATGCATGTAACACCCACTTGTGATATCATCTCTGAAATAATCACAATATTTTTTTGTGTGCTACTTTAAAAAAATGTGTGCATAGTTGCTGTCCAGTTTTAGTGTAAGCATGTCTTCTCGCTTCCAAATTTGTCTCTTATAAGGAGAATAACAGTTCATATGTGTCTCGGCTCTTGTTATATCAATATATTATCATATCAGGTCATACATGGACTTTTTCTTGTTTTGTTACTCTTTCACAACATAAATCTTTAATATGTACAAGCGTTTTTGAATCCCTGATGCTATTAATACTTCTATAATATACCCTACTGAATTGCAGGTGTCAAATTTTAGTGGTGGTATACCAACTTCTAAACTATAGTTGTCAGATGTATATACAGGGTCTGGGTTCCTATAGTTTGCTTCATGTATATCACGTCACCTACCAAAAGTTACGGTTAAATGATAGTAATAGTTAGTGTGCATCGATATCATTTCCTTACACGTAGACTCCATGGTAGTGAGCAGTTAGAATACATTGATTCTTATACGATAGGCCAATGTGCTGCTAATTCATATATTTGCTGCTCTGCCCCAATACTTGCAGATATATATTAAATGACATGAGATTAATTTTGTTGACCATTTTTATAGTTGATATATTTATATTGATGATTGTTAGAGAGGATGTATACGAGTACACTAGAGGACTTGATTGATGTACATGAGTACACTAGAGGACTTGATTTTGGTTTTTAATGCTATTAACTGGAACTAGAAAAACCTGCAAGTGTCTGTCAATTTTTTAAAAAAGATAAAAGATTTGAGTATAGCCCATGTGATTTTAGCATTGGGCACTAATGTTTAAAGTTACCCCCTTGCAAAAAGCTTGCTTTAAATGATGAATAGTCCATTTTTATGATATATGGTTTGTAAATTCTGCCTAAAGAGCTTTTAAATTAATTGTTAATTAAGTGGATTGCCCCATGTACCAAGAAGAAAAAGATATTTGATTGGATTCCTGTTTTTCTCCCCAGATACGTCTAGCAGAAGCCCAGAAACAGAAAAATGTTCAAGGAGAACTGAAACCAGAACAATTGGTAAAGCTGGCAAAGCTAGAAGATTGGCGCAAAGAGTTGAAGCTTTTGGAGGATGAAAAAAACTGAATTGGCAGCATTTTAAAATTTAAATTGTGGTGTGTGGTGTCCATCTAGACCCTAGACTTTAGTCCTTGTAGTATTATGATGTTTTAATATCCCTTGTTGAACGTAGAAGTTGATTATCTAGGATTTGGTTGATCAAACAGGCTGATTTTAAACAGGTTGTGTGAACTGTAAACCTGTTCCTCTGGTGAAGCTTAATGCTTAATATACAGACTAGATCTTCTTGAACAGATATAGGGATGGACATCCACCCTGTCCAAATCCTATCCAATCTCCTTTCCGGATTCGAGTATTTGTTTCAGGAAGAGGACAAGGAAAGGGGAAGGTTTTATAAAAAAATTCGGGATAGGGACGGGGATTAGTGTCTTTCTGCCCACTTCTCGTTACCCATATCACACACACACCACGCGCACACGCACACACATGCACAATGTTAGGCTAGAAACTATAAGCCAGTGATGTTTGTAGTTGCATAGTGATCATCAAAAGAGTGCTGCTCTCTTGTCGTCATGTCGTCCTCATCCAACCACCATCACCTAACCCCAACCATTGTATATATGATATTTGTTGTAAATATATATCATACAAACTCTGTGTATGATGCCACTACCTCTGTCCCTGCTATCACTACTACCACGCCTTGCCATCATCACTACCGGACATATTGTAAAGACTGTGTGTGTACACATACAACCATTGCCTATGGTCATTATTACGACTTTCTATAACAACCGCTACCCCTAATAATTAGTCACAACATCATCAATCGTCGATCTTAACATAGTTTTTTTCATCTCTCCTCCACATGTTGATCCGGTAATTGCAAAAACAAAAGTATGTTAAAAGTCTTTGGCAATATATGGATTGTGTAGCTAAAACGAGTGTCATATATATGTACCAAACATAACTATTTAAGAAAAATCTTTTGAACATTACTTGCTATTTTTTTAAAAATTTGTGCCTTGCTCAGAAGGTCGGACTCTGCAATGATGAATCTAAATTCAGGTTTTGTACAGAGTTTACCGGAAATTAACGTTTGTGAGTTACAGCAGAAAGCAGCTGTGTTTTATCTCTTTGATCACCTAGTGAGGTAGGAGAAGTTCCCTGCAATTAGCATCTCTGGTTCTAATGATCGCTAGTGTTGGAATATGGACAAGTTAGGATCTTATTCATTTAAAAGTGGCTACAGGATGCTAACCGGTGATGTACCAACTTATATGGCTCAATCTCGTTTTTCTGGGTAATAGTCGCTTTGGCGGCTTTTGGTTCCTCCTAAGGGTTAAGAACTTCTTGTGGAGGGTATATTGCGATTGTTTACCAACAAATATAAGCTCTCTTGTCTAAAAAGGTGGATATTAGCACCATATGTAATGGTGATGTAGAGGAAGCTTTGTATGCCCTTGTAAGATGTCCTGCTTTACAGGTTTGGGGAAAACTTGGTTTTAGAATTACCATATTTGGTGTGTTTTCTTTTGCCTCTTGGTGGGATTCTTTCTGCAAAAATCACAGTGTTGATGATTGTAATTTTGGAATGCTAGTAATAATAAGGTCTGGAATAATGATAAAAGATGCGCTGTTGAGGTAATTATTCTTTCTGCCTCTACTCTTCTTGCACAATGGCAGTCTTCAAGCATAGGATCCGTTGAGCAGAAACCGGTTTTTATTAGTGTGTCTTGTTGGAAAAACCCTCTTGCTGATATAATCAAGAGTAATGTTGATGCAGGGCAAGATGTGGGTGGTAATAAGATTTTCTTTGGATTTCTCAACTCTTATGCGAGATGGAGGTGTTTTTCGTGAAGCTATCTCTGGTTCTATTTTCAGTATGTCTAGTTCTTTAATTGCGGAATCTCTGGCTTTTCATGAAGCAATCTCCTGGCTACTAAGTAAAGGCATTTCTAAGATTATAACGAAATCAGATCATCAAGTCCTAAAAGCTCTTGAGGAGAAGTTGTGTGTTAATTCTTATTTCAGCATTATCATTAACGAATTGCCTAAGCTAAGCAAGCAGCGCACTTACTTGCGAATTCTGCCAGGCTACAATTTGATCTTGTTACTTGCGATATTGTTCCCTGTTGAGATACTCTTGCTTTTGATTTAAGGAATTAATCTTTGGTTCTCCAAAAAAAAAAGTAAGGTAGGAGAATACTTATCCGAAATCTTTGTGTTTGCTACATAAACTACACCAGCAAATCCTCTGCAATAACATGTATTGCTACTCACATCCCCTGCCACAGACTCTTTTGCAGCAAAAGTTTCCCAGACCTGCTCATGGAGCAGCCAGCAAGGTTACTTACACAGGTTTCTTCAGTTTGGTTTATCCTATGCCTCTCCCTTGACATGCACTTACAATGGCAACAGCTACACAAATTGATGGACAACACTAAAAATAAGTCACAGTTTCATTTCACCATGATTCCTCTTCGATCATTTGTAAATTTTCATGATAGGATTAACTAAGGGGTCAATGTTTTGATCCAAAAGATCACGAGTTCAATTCCTCACCTTAACTGACCATGAAAGTTATACAATGTTTACTGTTTAGAGCAAAGCTAATATTCAACTTAAATTGACACGGTTTTGAGGAAATTTTATGCATGCCAATAAATAATTGCTAACCAAAAGCCAACAGGCTCACAACCTTGAAAATATTACAAAATTAGAAATTGGGATAAAACAAGGTTTCTTCAATGAGGTATTAACTAAAAACAGGTACAACAATTTTTAGGGGGGCATTAATAGCTTGTAAAAATATTTCTCACTGTTGAATGTTGAACAAAATTTAATCATCTGCCAGATTTATATCTGAAAAACTAAACATATCTCGAGTGTCATCTTTCACCACTTCATTACACCACTTTTAGAGGATAATGATTTAACACCTGATTAGCTATGACAATATTCCATGGTACAGGAAACATATATCACTTGTCATGGTTGCAAAAGCGTCTATGAGGATTCAATATCTGAGCCCTCCAAACCTTCTTTGTAAACTTCAAAATCCTCGGGGCTCCACCTACAAATTAGGTGAAGCTTGAAGGTAGCCATCTTGATCCCCAAAAGACGCTGCATAACAACAAAAGTCAGTCAACACATAAAAACTTCAAGGAAACAACCTCAAGGAAACAAATTCTGGATTTTCATCTAGCTGCTTAATGTCCCAGACAAATAAACAATTCACATCCTTATCCTAATTTTTTGTTCTAAGTATATATTCTTGTAGGATTCGAGGTTTGCATTAAAGAGAATATAAATATATCCTTACTAATAGTTTAGGTCAAAAATACACCTAATACTATAAAATAATAAATGCAGCACATTGATTAATCATAAGAGATAAATGGTCATCAAAGGCTTGATTTTTAGACAGTAATAAGCTATTCAAGTTTCCTCTTCCTACTGATCTACAAACACGCATCGCTTACAAAAGCATAACTGCAAAGGAAAGGGGACGAGATATAATATTTAACGTATTTAAAGGTAAAAAACAAACCAGAATCCGAGACGCCTCAGGTGATATTGGCTTTCCCTCTTCACAGACAACAAAATCTGAAACTAGCTCCACCACACCTGCTCCCCACAAAATTGTATCAATAATAAGCCAAAACTAATTTGTGTGTGTGTGAGAGAGAGAGAGGGAGAGGGAGGGATCCCACCTTTGTTTAATCTAACAGGCATCCCTTGCTTTCGCAGAAAAGGTTCCATTTCGTGAGTAAATTGGTCAAGAGGACCTTCCTTCAGGTCAACCTAAGTCAACAGTAGCATAAATGTTATTTATATACAAATAAATTTTCAAATTTGACAAAAAACATGTTTTAATACATTACATATTACATATAGTAAAAAGCACGACAAGATAATTGTTTTTAAAAATGCAACCAAACCTAGTCAGTAAGAAGTAATACATTTTGCACATTTCAGTTGCATATAGAACCCATGTGAGGAATAAACGGAGTAGGATGTATGTTTCAAACAAATCAGAAACTCGATGTTTCTTTAATTTATAAAAAGTTTAAAACAAATATGTGTGTGATGCTATCAAATGAAAGTAATTTAAAGGCACATAAAATCAAGAATGTAAAATAGATTTTGTTTAACATTGGTGTTTTACTTAAAATTTTTAAGAAGACATGTACATACAAGGGCCTATAATTAAAATTTAGCATAGGGTCTCAACTGTGGTGGAGACAGACGGACAGACTTGCAACTTATAGTCTCATATGACACATATGTACACAAGGGACAAGATGATACCGTTTCTGTTGCAACACTACCAGTCCTTGCAAAATCATAATCTTCATATTCATTGAATATTCTGTTTAAAAAAGAACGAGAAGGAAAGGTTAAGGAGTTTATAAACAGTAAAATCTTCAAAGCCACAAGGTATCATGGTAACAGCATATCACAAAATAACATATTAGCTAGTAGCTACCCATGTGTGAACAATCCACATACTGAAATGGAAAGTGGCCAAACTTGTAAAAAGACAAGTTACATTAATTTTAATGGATAGGTAAACAATGAGAAAGCACAGAGCCAGTGTATTGAACAGGCCAATGGCCAACAGATCCTTGAGGAATATTCAAAAGAAAGAAGTACTTATGTATCCGTCCAAACAAGATATGACTGCACAGAAAAGGGATTTATAAGTATAGTATAAAGATAGGAGCAAACATACTTTTCCACCTCTTCTTTAGGCAAATTCGAACAGCAAAGACCAGAATCCCCTCGAAGAAGCTGAAAACAGCATCGAAATAGTATAAGAACAACATTTTCATTTTTTAGAGATGGGTCTCATGTATAACTATATTAGTATTTGGGTCCCTTGGTACCTTAGAAACCTTGTGAAGTCCAGTCCTAATCTCATCAGCAACAGACCGTCCTAACGACACCTGCATCACCTTGTTTGATCCAAGAAAAAACCTACACAAACAAAGCTCATTGTAAACAACACTATATTCCTAAAATCCTCAACATTAATAAACCTAAACACACTTCAAAAACTCATTTCCCAAACAAAAATTAAATAAAAATCAAATCTTTAACAACTGCGTAACGCACCTACCATCAAATTTTCATTTTTTTAAAAATTAGTCCAAATCCAACATACCCAATAATTAAAACTATATTGCAACCACAACACATAGTATCGAGCACATAACAAGTTGATTAATCAAGATAAATACACAAAATGAAGCATATAATATAAAATCATAAAATGAAGAAAAGAGGAGATATGTATATAAATACCTGCTAGAAGATCGAAGTTGGTCTCTAAACTCCTTAAACTTGAGATTTCTCATATTCTCAAAATTGAAAACATAAACAGAGTTATATTTCTCAACAGCCTCTCTTATTGAGTTCACTATTGTCTCTTTATGTTCTCTCCCTTTCTTCTTTGTCTTGGACAAGGTCACTGCAATCAATTCATATTATTAGTACTTTTAGTATTTGTATGTATAGTTACAATAAGCAAGTAAATATGAATTAATGAAAACAAAGAAAGATTATTCACCTGCTTTGTTACGCTTTGATTTCGGCATAGCTGCTGTCTCTCTGAATCTCTCTCTCTCTCTCTCTCTCTCTGAATCTCTCTCTGTGACAAGTGAAAACTCAACTTGTAAAACCCTCTCTCTCGGCTAGGGTTTTATTAGACGATGATAAATGGGAGGATGGGTACTTTTCTTGTTTCGGGCCGGTTATGTTTTGTTTGGTTAGGCCCAACTATAGGCCCATTTTAAGTTGAATTAGTTCCATTTTACAGTTTGGGCTCCCTTTTTGTTTTGAAATAAACAGTATTAATACAAAAGCTGTAACAATCGACTGATTCTCTCATTAAAATTTGAGTGATTATTAATTAACTAGTTGATAAAGCCGCGAAGCGCGGCGACGTTGTAATATTTTTTTTAAAAACTCAATCTATAAAATTATAGCAATTATTTATTTCTCTTTTTTTGATAAAAATAAAGGTAGACAATGAATTAAAGTATCAATTTGTACATCAACAATTACTCATTTCTCCCTAATAAGCCGTTCTCTCGTTAAACACATTTTTATTTTTAAGATCGAAATCCCAAATTTAATACATTGAATACTTGTCTTGCCTATTAATTTTTATGTTAACATACTCATATCTAATGAGTCGCTCTCTCGTTGAAAAAATACCTATATAAATTTGCACTCCTATTTTAGTTCCAATAGAATTTTTAATTATATATGTCTTACGAACATCTATTCTACTTTTGATATAACCTTTTTTTATATGTATGAAAATCAATTTATATAAATTTGCACTCCTATTTTACTTCCAATAGAATTTTAATTATATATGTCTTACAAATACCTATTCTACTTTGATAGAACTTTTTTTATATGTATTTCATATAAATTCGAACTCTTCTACTTTATAAATTCGAAAACCTATTATAGTGATAGAACTTTTAATTACATGTCTAACCTATAAATTGACCAAGCCACGCTTCGTGGCAGCATTAATATTTTTTTTAGAAAAAACTCTATTTATAAAATTATAACAATCACTCATTTCTCCCTAATAAGTCGTCCTCCTGTTATACAAGTTTTCCTTGTTAAGATCAAAACTGCAAATTTTATACACTGAATACTTGTCTTATATATTAATTTTTTTGTTAACATATTACTTTCTAATGAACCGCTCTCTCGTTGAAAAAATACAAATATAAATTTGCACTCCTATTTTACTTATAATAGAACTTTTAATTATATATGCCTTACAAACACATATTCTACTTCTAATAGAACTTTCTGTTTAATATGTATTTCTTATAAATTCGAACTCTTCTACTCTATAAATTCGAAAACTTATTTTACTTCCCATAGAACTTTTAATTATATGTCTAACCTATAAAGTGCTTATATCTTCTACTCTATAAATTCAAACACTTATTCTACTTACAATAGAACTTTTAATTATGTATTACAAACGCCTATTCTACTTCCAATATAACTTTTAATTGCAAGTACTTCTTTTTATATTTGAACTCTTCTACTCTATAAATTCGAATACCTATTCTACTTCAAATAGAACTTTTAGTTATGTATTACAAACGCATATTCTACTTCCAATATAACTTTTAATTGTAAGTACTTCTTTTATATTCAAACTCTTCTCCTCTATAAATTCGAATACCTATTCTACTTAAAATATAACTTTGCAAGTACTTATTTTAAATTCGAACTATTCACCTTTACAAATTCGAACACCTATTATACTTCAAATAAAACTTTTAATTATATGTCTTTCCTATAAATTCAAATTCTTCTCCTCAATAAATTCGAACACCTATTCTACTTCTAATATGTTTAAGGCTATTTTTTGATTTATTAGTATTTAAAATTCAAAAATTCTATAAAATTAAAAAAATAGATTGAGACAATCTTAGAGCCGTCACCTAACATCCCGCGTATCCTCTTTTATATACATATATATTGATGATTGATTTAAATATCTTGTAATTACTTTCATGTACTCATAATCATCTTGTGAATGTTTTGTAATGTATTGATTGTTTGAAAAAAATTTGAACCATTAATTTAAGAAAAATCCACTGTCATAACAGATCTACAGTTCTCTCATCTAAAATAAAAGTAGAGAAAAAAGCCCCTGAGGTTGACCTCAGGAAATTTTCCTGAGCTTAGGTTGATTTCTTATATAAAAAGGTTGTGGCATTTTTGTAAATACCATCTTATAGCCCGTGCAATGCACAGTTATTTTTTATTATATTGATTCACAATTTCATTAGTATTCATATTCTTTTTAATTTTTTTTAATATTTATGATACTAAAATATAAATTTTGTAATATATTGTTGGCGAATTTCGAACCTTGAACTTTTACAAAAATAATTTATCTTTTACTGTATAAAATATTGCTTGACATTATATTAAACGGTTCTAATTTATTTATTTTAAGATCTAATGATGCTTACTTTTTTGTAGTATTAACGTACCTTAATGATCAAAACTCTAGACTTTCTTTTTTAAATAAGTCGTTGATGGAGTTCGAACACCTCGCGTGTTAGGTCCTGATATGTTTGTAGAGGGAGGGGGGGGGGTTGAATACAAACTATATTGTTTTCTCGAATTTGTTCGGTTCGTGATTTAATAATTCAAGAACAAATTTAAGTGGAATGAAATGAAACAAAATTCAAGTTAAATATAACTAATATTAAACTTGAAAGGTGTTACAATTACAGTACATATTACAGAGAATGATTATCAAACTAATTAAAACAAATTAGAATAAATTCGACATGAATTTATCTATATTTGTGATAAAAAGATCGAATAATAAAAAGTAGTTCGAGATAATTTCTAGGGATAATGATCCGCTAGATAGTCACACAAGTACAAATAAACTAGTTCTAGTGGAATAAATATTACAATCAATACTAGAATTTAATTCACTTGTTTACAATGAAGGCTCGACAGTTGTAGACTTGTAGTGTTTAAGACAGTGAGAGAGATGATATAAAGTTTTTGATCTACCGTCTTGAATATGTGTAACACATCTTCTGTATTGTTTTTAGATATTTGTACGCCTCTTGTCTGAACTAGTATGACTTTCCATTTTGGCCTACCATGACTATCGGTATGACTTGTCATTTGAACTTGTATGACAATCGTTTCCTTCTTGTATGACTATCGGTATGACAACCTTTTGAACCACCATGACTTTCGGTATGACTGTCATTTAAACTTGTATGATAATTGGTATGACTATCAGTGATAGTCATATCAGTTTTTCAAAGTCGTACTAGCATATATATTAATTCTAATTTAATTAAATGTATAATTAATTTTAGGAATAAATTAATTCTTGTTGAATTAATTTATTGAATAAATTAACTAACTGATTTAATTAATTAAAAGAGAATTAATACAATTCCTTGATAGCAGAATCAATCTGTGAACCACTAAAAATAATGATAAACTTCCACTATATGATGTTGACACTCGATGTACTGTCTAGTTCATGAATGACTAACTACAATGACTGTTCTTCATTTTTTTGACTTTAAGTTGTGGTTCTTTTTATTTTCCCTTTATAAAACTCTGTAACCTGTACACTTCTTGTCATACTGTTGAAATCTTTGTCACTTAAATAGATCCACTTTATTGAATACTTCACTGAGACTTGATCAAATACATGAACTTCTTTCAATGTAGAATTACTTCAAGCCTGTAGATTGACTTTAATCTTCATTCTCTTGACTGATATTATCTTTTGAAATTCCTGTGATAGTTTAAATATTATTTACTTATTATACATTCTTGTTTAAGTTGAGTCGAATCCTCGGTGTTTACAAATAGGTCAGTGCATATGCCTTTCATCACGATTATCATCTATTTATTTTAAAGTTGAACTATTCTTATTTTTTTATGTTATTGTACCGTGACAACCAAAATTATGGGTAAAATATACTCCCTTTGTTCCAACAGATTGTCAACACTTTCCTTTTTAAGATGTCTCGTCCAATTATTAACATTTCTTAAAATAGTATATTTCCTTCATTACTTTTAGCAAGTTCCACCAACTCACCCACTCTTTCTTTCCTTTTCGTGCCCCCACCAAAATGTGACGGAGGGAGTGTAAGGATATATTTTTGGATAAATTATTTCGTGTTGCATTTACGTTGTGCAAAAGACAAATATTTTATGTGTATTTATTCAAATTTATATTATTCAAAATCTTAAATTTTTGTTAATTTTTGGAATATGTAATTTTAATATATTATTGAGTTGATTCGAAACTTAAATTTTTGTTAGTATGTTATGAATATGAGAATAAAGATACTGACTCATGAGAGTAATTGATTATTTGAGTGTATTATATCAACTATCTAATTACTCAACTTTCTAATTTATAAATAAATCAAAATATATGTTAGGTAAATATTTAACAATAGATGATTAGATTTATTTGTTTACATGTATTGTAATCTTAGGAAAATTATGGTGAGATTAACCTCGTGATCTTTTTTCTCTATAAGTATTATATTTAAAATTATCATTAATAAATATGAAACTCTTAATTTTTAATAATATTTAATATTATCCTTTTATATTTGTTATATGTAAAATAATATAATATAATTTGGATTAATTAAATGGTACGTCCCTTAAAAAAGTGTTATGTTAATATTAATTAACTAAGTCGTTTTACTTGTAAATTCTAGAGTAAAATTTGCAACATAAATTCATGTACATCATTTTTCCTACGTCTCTTATAACATAGGTGTATGTGAATTATTGTTAGCCATGGTTAGAGGTGGCCAAACGGACGGGTTCGAACGGCTGCACCGAACCCGTCTAGTCATAAAAATTCGTTTAATTTGGCTCGAACTGGGCCGGTTCAAATTGTCACAGAATCGTTGTAAGTTATGGGGCGTTTACAAGTTCGGTTTTTATGGCACGAAATCGGCACGACTCGGCTCGTCAACCCGGAAAACCGCCAACCTGCCAACAGCTCGGCACGGCTCGCGAACATTATATTGAGAATTT
Organism: Heracleum sosnowskyi; assembly: GCA_030848705.1. NCBI lineage: Eukaryota > Viridiplantae > Streptophyta > Magnoliopsida > Apiales > Apiaceae > Heracleum > Heracleum sosnowskyi. Next base: position 138,343,349 of record CM061235.1, on the reverse strand, counting down.
TTTAATAACGTAATTGATATGATTTTTGGCCATGGTATACATTAGGATTATATTAAGAATTTTTTAATAATGTAATTGATATGAATCGATATCTCAAAATTTAGTTTAACGATTATTATCAAACTGGAACTACTCATAAATTAAAGAGAAAAAAGAGTTACCAAATTTTATATAGAGAATTCTATCTAATACATAAAACCCAATTATATTTGGTTTAGATTATTAAAATACAATTTTTAGTTTTTAAATATAATTATACTATTAATCAAATACACTTTTTAGTTTTTAAATATAATCCTTCAATTAATCAAATATGTTTTTATATTAAATTTAACCATTCTCATCTATCATTTAAGATCTAACGGTATTTATTAATTTGATTATACAATGGTCATACAAGAACTAGACTATTAATATTTTGAATAAGACTCTTTTACGATTATAATATATAAAGATATAATTTATAAAGACCAGGTGTATTATTGTTAGCATCGTATACATGAGCATTATATTGTTAATTTTTAATATTGTAATCGATATGTATTATTATCTTGATATTTGGTTTAACAATTATTATCTAACTGGAACTACCCATAAATTCAAGAGAAAATATATTTAAGAATTTTTTACATAATCCTTTTTTTAAATTATCAAAATACACTTTTTAGTATTTAAATTTAATCATATAATTAATCAAATACACTTTTTAATATTAGATCTAACCATTCTCATCTATCTATTTAAGATCTAATAATAATTATTAATTTGGTCGTATAGTGATCGTACACGGACCAGATCGATTTGGATTTTTTCTTAAATTGATTTTAATATTTTATTGAAAGTAACATAGAATTTCTAGATTTAAAAGGATCTAGAAAAAAATTTAAATTGGTGCTACAATAAAAAAAATATATTAAAATTTAGATACTCACTTTACTATTTGGGCTCTATCTTGAGTTTTAGACATCGGAATTTGACAATTTTACAGCCCACGCGAAGCTGACGAAATTATCTTTAATTTAATGATGGTTTAATAATTATTATCTAACTGGACCTACCCACAAACTAAAGAGTAAAGATAATTACGAATTTTTACATAAAGATTTCTATTCCATATAAAAAACCCATTTATAATTGATTTAAATTATCAAAATACACCTTTTAGTATTTAAATATAATCATACTATTAATCAATACACTTTTTAATATTAGATCCAACGGTCCTCATTTATTTATTTAAGATCCAACGACTCTTATTAATTTGGTGGTCATACTGGCGGACCAACAACCAAAATTTTGGATAAGATCACTCTTAGGCTTATTATATATAATATAATGATTTAAGAGTAAAGTGCACTTTGTGTTTCGTACTTTAGTCAATACACCACTTGCAATACTATAGCTTAAAATCGAGCAGTTGCAATATCAATGTTTGTATTTCACTGCACTTTATTGCATTCCGTTAATTGAGGTTAACTCCGTTATTAATTTAGGGAGTAAAGTGCAGTCTGTGTACTCGCACTTTACTCTAAAGTGCATTTTGTGTACTCGCACTTTACTCTAAATTTTGAACTAAAGTATTGCAAGTGATGTATTGAGCAAAGCGCGGGTGCACAAAATGCATTTTAGAGTAAAGTGCGAGTACACAAAGTGTAATTTACTCCCTAAATTAATAACGGAGTTAACCTCAGTTAACAGAATGCAGCAAAGGGCATTGAAATACAAACATTGATATTGTAACTGCTCGATTTTGAACTATAATATTGCAAGTGGTGTCTTGACTAAAGTGCGAGTACACAAAATACACTTTACTCATGATTTAATTTATTGTATAACTTAGTATAATTATTATTATACCCTCATGCATTTGTATGGAAAATTATTTCAATCTGAGGTGCCTGAGGGCTGAGCCTGAGGGTGACATCAGGAGCATGAATCTCGTAAAAGTATATTGCCTTTTTTAGTCGGAAATTCACATATGTTCTAAATTTAAATTCAGTGCAAGTCAGTCAAATGCAACTGACATGGATAAAGGTTCACCTGTGTTTAGAGAATATCACAAGTTAATTAACATATTTTGCTAATCATGTTTTAATAGAAAATTTTGCCTCAACTATAGATCCTACAAAAACTGAAGCAAGACTAATGTGTTGAAATGATATTTACAAAGACCATGTCAATGTCAAAAAATAAAAAATTACAAAATGAATTAGAACTAATTTCAAATTTGCAACACAAACAACATAATTTATTACCAATTTTCTCCTGGTCCGGTAATATTACACAATAACTTTATTTATTTTTATTAAAGGAGAGGCAGGGTTAATGGTTCAATTCCCTTTTTACCAAATATTGTTAATGGGAGTGGATGGTCACTCCATGGTTGCAAGTTTCGCTTTTTACTTTGTATTGAAAAAATTGAATATTTTCGTTTTCGTTTGGTGCAGAGATGAATATTACATCAAAATATTTATTTTCAATATTTTTGAAACTGCGAGTTTCCCTCTTGTTTGGTGCTTCACTAATTAACGGTAGTGGACAAATATGAATATTTTCGTACCTGTTTGGTGCAGAGATGGATATTATATTAGAATATTTATTTTTAATATCTTCGTAGTTACAAATTTTGCTCACGATGGATGATAATAAATACTTTCATTTCTATTTGATGCATAGATATATATTACACTAAAATATACATTTTGAACTTTGACATTATTTGAACTTGACCACACCCCCAAGATCATATAATGGCTTGGACATTATTTTACTAATTTGTATTTTACAATCCAAATTTGAGAGACATTATGCTTTAGATTTCATTGACAGCAGAAAAAATTTCATTATTGGTACCGTGTAAATACGTAAGAGCAAGTCCGGTAGTTAAATTTGGTGTCGTTTATATAATATGTCACCCCAAAAAAAAAATTCCCCTCCAACGAGGTGTTAAATATAAATATAAAATAGCAATCGCGATATTTGATATTAAATCTATACTATATTATTAAAGACGAAACATTAAAAGTTTTGATCGGTTGCTCGGTCGATCGGTATTTGGACCGGACCTATCTATAATTTGGATTGGGTCTATCTATAACCAATTTATTTATAACCAATTACGTTTTCCAGCTAAAACACATTACCTATTTTATATATTTTTCTAACCAAAACAACTTATCTTCTAAAAATAAAATAGTTAATATATATATAGGTCATTGCTCCATGAATAATACTCTTATATAAAGAACAATAAAGAACACCATAAAATCTTACATAAATTGCATGTTGATTCTAATTTTCTCACCAAAAAAGGTTTATTACGAATACAAATAGAATCTAACAAAAAATTAGAATCAAATAAAACATGATTACATGTAATTTCATTGTTATAAATATATATACAGGATTCTGTACTGGATTCTATACTGGATTATATGTAATGTTTAATTTTTAAATTTAGATGAGATTGTACGTTAAATTCGATATGTTAGGCTTAATTGTTGTTCAATTTTATAATTCTAATTTTAAAAAATCAATTTTTATGAAAAATAAAGTGTTTATGATGGTGTTCTTTATTGTTTTTTATATAAGGTGTTCTTCCTAGAGTGCAACTATATATATATATAGGCAAATGCTCAAATGAGACCCTATATTAGAATGAGAACTGAGACTGAATCAGGACCACTCAATTTTTTAAACAACTTTTGATCAGGACCACATATTTGTTTTATTTTTTATATTTCTCACATCTCAACTAGTCAACCACCCACTTCTTCCCCGATCTAATATTTTGACACCAATTTTTAAAAAAACCTTCTCTCTCTCTCTCTCTCTCTCTCTCTCTCTCTCTCTCTCTCTCTCTCTCTCTCTCTCTCTCTCTCTCTCTCTCTCTCGCGCGCGCTCCCTCCCTCCCTCCCTCTCTCTCTCTCTCCCTCCCCCTTCCCCCGCATATATCTCTCATTTCTCTCTTTTCATCTCATTTCTCGATCTATCTTTCCATCTCTTCTTCTCATCTAATTTAATTTTTCTTTATTGGTCTTCTATCTCATTTTATGTGAGCATTATTTCGGAGAGACTGCCTCAAAGTAAAATAATGGTTCGAATACTGAATCTGATCCGGAGGAAGTCAAACAACTTGCAAGTTTGGTTTAGAGGTGATGAATGGATGTATAGACGATGTCGGAGATATAAGAGATGAAGGCACCAGAAGATGGTGTGGTGATCTGAACTTGTGGCTCATTGATAGTTTGTGATTTATTTTGGGGAGAATTGATGTTTTACAAAGTGTACAAATGAACAGTTTTAGTGAATTTCCTTTAAAATTTCTAGCAGTTCAGGTTGAAGTTTGGTGATTTGCGTAGAGTATTTGGTGATTTGCGAAAAGTTTTAGTGATTTGTATTGAATTTTTGGTGATTATGTTGGTTTTGATTGTGGTAGTAGTATATTGTGGCACTAGTGATTTAAATTTTGGTAATTTTTTATTTAATATATCATCTTTACTTATTTACATCGATTTTTTGATGGACTAGGAAGACCAGTACAAATTATTTGTTTGGAATCAATTCTTCTTGAGGTATTTTTTTTGGTTCATTACAAATTAATATTTTTTGGTTTTTGAAGATATTTTTCGTAGTTTCGGCTTTGTGTATGAAACTTGATTTTGTTTGTGATTTGATTCCAAATTTTGGTGATTTACTGAAAAGTTTTTATTAATTAGTGATGGTTTTTAAAATATCTACCGTATTTAAATTCTGTAATGAATAATACTGATCCAAATTTTGGTGATTTTCTAAGAGAATTAGTGATTTTAATGTCATTGGTTGTTCTTTAGTAACAAACCTACTTTGTAATTAGAACATGTGGTTGTAATTTAGTGATTTTGTAAGATATACTAGATTAATTTTGATTACAACTCTTTTTAATCGAATTTTGTTGTTTTGATATTTCTTTTCTTTGTATTGTTACTTTGATTTGTTTAATTTTTAATCGATAATTAGGCTATTTTTGTATTCTTGAGTTATAAATAGATTATCGATTCAGGTTTTCTGAAATTGGTTTAGAGGTGTTGTTCTATTCTTGCAATTTAATTTGTGCTTGTTAATTTTTTTGGCTCTTTTGTAATTGTTTTAGATGTGTTTCTTCGAATATAAGGTGCAATTCGATGATTTTTTTTTTTGTGGATTTTGTAGAGTCTTGTCAAATTTTTGGTAGTTTTTATTGTCATGGTTTTATAGACGTAATGTTTGGAGTTTAAGGGCCTGGTTTTTCCAGAAGATGATGCGTGTTTTTCTTTGCGTTCTAATGCAATGGTAGCTTTGTGGTCATCTTTGCACCTCTCGTATGATTTTCTATTGGTTTTTTAAAATTCAATCAAGTATTACATCTGGTGCCTTGTATCAGTCGAGCAAATGTATCTAGTGCACTTGTAATAGCCATTGTATTGACACTTGTGATTCTCTGTTTGTGGCTAGTTTGGAAGTTAATTTTCTGCCACTACCAGCCCATCTTGACACATTTCCACACAACCAAATGTAATTTAACAAAATAGCACCCCAGAATTGTCCTCGTGGAAATTCAGATTATGATTAAATGAATCAAATGTCACATACATAACCAAAAACACTAGTAGTGCCAATGTAGCTTAATCAAATAGAAAGAATACTGTAGATCAGATTATATCTCCAACTCAATCCCACTGAAGCACAACTTCGGTGCTCAAACAATTAACAAATAAAAAGTACTATACATTATAAACCCATCACACATGTAAAATCTTTATATGTTAGCAAAATGACAAAACACGCCATTGGAATAGATTTGGCCATATTGAAATCATGCGGAGCATGATCATGAGTGTAACGATGCTTGAAAAAGGCACCCGCACAACTCTGCATCAAAGATAATAAATACTAGAAATTAAGAATTTCTGGGAAGTTTCGAAATTGTGAATCTGGTGATGGCACCTTGACGCCCAGGATATTAACCTCCACATTAACCTCCAGAACTTGTAACATGAGTAAAATATTCTAACAATACGATCACATTATAGTTAAAATAAAAGTGTAGCAATTGAGATATATAAATATTACAGGCACTCATGAACCACACAAATACCTGGAACCATGTCACTATCGACAACCACAAAAAATCGATAAAATAAAAAAATGATTTACACTTCCAAGGACTTGAAAAATATTAAACAAGAGTGTTCAAATCTATTACATGCTTTGACAGACCAATACTTCAGAGTATCACCACACGCTAAACTAGTATCTTAGGTTTCCAACCTCGAAGATGAACTATCATTAAGAAACTAAAATTTGAGATCACACCATGTACTACTTAGAATTAGAAAATATGGAGTTCCTTTAAGAGGGCAGAACACTTCATTATCTAAAAATATATACATCACTATGAAGTAAATCACCATTTTATATCTACGAATTACCAAAAAAGAAAGAGTATCACATCCTACAATTATAATTCTGACATATAAGTCTCACTATTAAAACAAATCACCTTTTCCACAATGAAATCACTAAAAAGATCATCATAATTATGGCAAAGCACCATATTCTCTAAAAATATGTATCATTGTGAAGATAAATCACCATTTCTCATCACTAAATCACCAAAAGAAAAAATATATAATGACAAGCCTACAGTGATATCTTCCATGAACAAGTAACTCCCATTATTATAACAAATCACCCAATTTACAACTAAATCACCAAAAAACTTATTATAAGAGGAGAGTACCATATTATCTAAAGATATATTCTCTTTATAGGCAAATTACCTTTTTATATGACTGAATCACCAAAACTATTATGTATAACAACCTACAATTACATCTTCCATGAACAAATAAGTTGATTATCAAAATTATTTCATTATTGACCCAACTGAATCAACTATTTGAATGTAGTGGTTTTTAAGTCCTGAATTCGTAGAATCTTTACAAAAACCAAAAAAGTAATATAGAAAAATCAGAGAATCAATTCATAAAACACGTATATATAAATTATATATCACATATTGTAAATTTTATGTCAACATAGTTAATTCGTTAACGATTCAGTGATAGTAGCGTATCAATGAATCTAATTTTTAATAAACAATATTGAAAGTACCTGATTTTGGTGATTGATATTTTAAAACCTCTACGATCCAAATTGCAGAAAAACACCATGTGCTACAATAGAGACACAACATTTAGCTTTAAATAGTGGGTTCTAACCATTAATGGAGTTATTTAGAGGATTGGATGAGTGATTTAGGCTATTGGATGCAAGAGAGAAGAAGGGGGTGGGGGGGTGTTCAAAAGCGTTACTTTGTATTATGTACCTGTAAATATATTCTATGTATCGTAGTTTGTAACTATCCCTACAGTTCGACTTATTTACAAAATTGCCAATCGGGGGTCTCAGTTCTCATCCTAACAAGGTCTCATTAGAGTATCTCCCTATATATATAGGCTTGTGCTCATGTGAGAACCCCAATTAAAATGAGAACTGAGATCTAATCTCAGCCTCACATTTTTAAATCTAAATTAAATCCTAACCACACAATTCATATATTGAATTATATTTTTATCTTAATCTCTCACATCTACCCCCTTTCTCTCCCAACCACCACCAGCCTCTACCTAATTCGGCACCACCGTCATCGCACCACCATCATCTACCGCCACCGTCATCGCCACGAACCTCAAGCCTCCCTCCCTCTCCCTCCCTCTCTCTCTCTCTCTCTCTCTCTCTCCCTCTCTCTCTCTCTCTCTCTCTCTCTCTCTCTCTCTCTCTCTCTCTCTCTCTCTCTCTCTCTCATCTCTCTCTCTCCTCTCATCTCTCTCTCTCTCTTCTCTCAAAATCAGATCTGAAATCGATCGACTTCCATTTCGACGAAATGCCTTTCACCCCTTCGTTCTCAAATTTGTAATCAGTAATGAATATGATGGAAATCGTCCAAAAATTGTTCCAATCAGATGCGTTTTGCGATGTACCTTCCGCTTCCGGCGATGTTTTCTGACGATGCAACCGTTGTTGACAATATAATACTTAAAACTGGTGATCTATACTATATAACTCGTGATTTTTTTTTTAAATTATGGTGATTTATGTAAAAACAATTGATAAATATGATAATGGTATGATGTTAACAGGTGACCGGAAGTGGTGGTGGGAGGTGGTGGGTTCAGGAGGTTACATGGTGATTTTCGTTTGGTGATGATCGGAGGTAGTGGCAGTGTTGTGATGGTGGTGATTATTGGTAACAGTATAATGTTTACCAGGTGACGGAAGTGGTGGTCGGGGATGGTGGGTGTAGGATGTGACACGTTGATTTTCGTTTAATTATGGTGATTTTCGTTAAATCTAATAATTTTGTGAAGACGGTGGTGATTTTTTCTAGTAGTCAAAAGTTATGGCCAGAATTGGTGAACGGAGGTGGATGGTGGTGGCGGCCAGTACTGATGATCAGAAGTGGGAAGAAGATGATGGTGATTTACGTTATTGTTTAGTGATTTGTATTAGAGCATTTTGGTGATTTTGTAACAGATGGTGTTTTGTGATGATAACAGGTGTGATTTATGTTTTCCGGTGGTGATTTTTTGTTTTTCGGTGGTGGCCCGGAGGTGACGACAGTGTGGTGATTTTTTGTTTTCGCGTGGTGATTTTTTGAGTTGGCCGGAATTGGTAACCGGAGATGGTGAACGGAGTTAGTGGTGGCCGGAGATGGAAGTTCCCGGGTGGCCGGAGGTGGTGGATGGGGGGGGGGGATGATGGGGAAATTAAAATATTAATAAATTTAATGAGTGGTGGGAGATTAATATAGTGTATTTAAATGAATAGCTATGATTAGATCTCATATCTCATAATAGTGAGGGTTCTCAATGACGCGACCCTATATATATATATATAGGCAATTGCTCCATGAAGAACACTCTTATATAAATAACAATAAAGAACACCATAGAATCTTACATAAATTACATGTTGATTCTATTTTTCTCACCAAAAAAGGTTTATTACGAATAAAAATAGAAATCTAACAAAAAATTAGAATCAAATGAAACATGATTACATGTAATTTCATTGTGATAAATATATATACAAGATTTTATATTGGGATTCTATGTAATGTTAAGTTTTTAAATTTAGATGAGATTTTAAGTTAAATTCGATATGTTGCCCAGTAAATAACAATTGTAGAAGGGGGGGTTGAATACAATTGTATAAGATTCTCGACTTAATAAATTATGTATCACAAATGTGAAAGAATAATAACAGCTTTATTAAAACTGATATAAAACTGTTACAAACTCTCTCAAGAAATTCTGATGTTCTTGAGAGCTTCTAGGTTACAATATACTCGTGTATGCGATTGATTAATTAAAATCAAAACCTAAATTGTGTCTATATACTACAAAGCTTCTCTATCAGTTAACAAGATAAGTCCAAATCAATTACCAACTATATTGAAACATATCCTAACCGACAGCTTCATTCTTATAAACTAGGAACCGACAAAATAAACTTCCTTCTTTAACTAGACTCCATAAATAACTCGAAGTAGTAATCCTGATCAGCTTCCAGTCCTGATGATCAATCCTGATCATAGTCCTGATAGAAATCCAGATAGCAATCTTGATATTGACGTTTGAGCAAATACCGATGACGTCAGCAATCCTGATCAGTTGAGTCTAGATCCCGACGATCATTAAATCCTGATCTAACACGATATGTTAGTCTTAATTGTTGTTCAATTTTATGATTCTAATTTTAAAAAATCAATTTTTATGAAAAATAAAGTGTTTATGATGGTGTTCTTTATTGTTCTTTATATAAGGTGTTCTTCCTAGAGTGCAACTCTCTCTCTCTCTCTCTCTCTCTCTCTCTCTCTCTCTCTCTCTCTCTCTCTCTCTCTCTCTCTCTCTCTCTCTCTCTCTCTCTCTCTCTCTCTCTCTCTCTCTCTCTCTTTATATATATATATAGGGAGATGATCAAATGAGAACCCACATTAAAATGAGAACTGAGACTCAATCTGAGCCATACCTTTTTTTGATAAGTCGTTTAATCTGAACCACACACTTTATTATAATAATAATTTTTTATTAATTACTTATCCTCCTCCATTTACGTTACTCTCCCGGCTATACATATACACACATATTTACATACATCATCGAGCTCATCTTCTCTAACAAACTCATCTTCTCCGGTGAGTTCATCACTTTAATTCTTCATTCACCATTATTTACACTTCTTCTTCCTACGAATCTATTTGTTTCTTTACATTTTTCATTTATATCCACCTTCCCTTCCATTTCTCCATTCTCTTTTTAGGTGATGAATTCCTTACAGATCTGCTTTTACTACTCGAAAATCTACATTTTCTAAGTGAGGTATATTTTAATGTGGCGGATTCTCTAAAATATCAGATCTACCAAGTTCTAACGGTGGAATAAAGAAAATGAGAAACAAGATGCATATAAATGGTGATTTGTAGTATAAAATTGGTGATTATAAGCCGAAAATTGGTATTTGGAGGTAAAAACTAGTGATTTGGACTTTATTTTTTTTGTGATTTGCATATAAATTTTAATGATTTGCATTTTGAATTTGGTGATTTGAGCTTGGCTTTTGGTGATTTGTGAGAACTGGGTGTTGGTGATGTAATTGGTGAATGTATTGATGTTGAGGATTGAGTAACTAGAAAAATAATTGTATGACAAGGAGAACATATGAGATTTAAGAACAGATTTTGAGAAAGGTGATGATAAGGAGATCTGTGATTGGGTGTTCATGGGGCGAAGTCACCGAGTAATGTGCTGGTGCTCAGAATGATGTTAGTTGAGTATTGTGTTTATACACGTGAATTCATAATGAAACGAAGAACTAATGGTGATTTTAAAGTTATTTAGGAGATGAAAATTAAAGATGAATAAACTATGTTGTAATATGGATCATCTGCTATTATATAGTATTAACCCTTGTAGTTCGTCATATTTGCAAAATTGCCACTAAGATCTCAGTTCTCATAATAAGAAGGGGTCTCATTTGATCATCTCCCTATAATATATAGGCAAACGTTCAAATGAGAACCTAGCTTATTGTGAGAACTGAGAATAAATCTCAGCCTTATATTTTCTTATACCCACGTTAAATCTCAGCCATGTGTTTTTATCTTTACTGCCCATTTTATTTCATATCTCCAGATTTATCTTTAACAACGGTAATATACACACACATCTATCTCTCTCTATCTCCTCTCTACCTCTCTTTTCCTCTTTCTTTTTCTTTCATCGGAACCTATACAACACTTCTCTTCTCCGTCGTCTTCCTCCTCCGAATCTTGCCACACCGACCCCGCCTTTTTCATCACCTTTCAATCATGATTCTTTATTAACACTTAGATCTACGATGTCATCGTTGTTATGATTTGTTATCTAGTTATCTTTGACCCCAACACCATCTTGAGATCTGATGACAACGTATGTATTGAATGAAGAGCGCAATTGAATGGATACAAATAAAATAAGGTTATTGAATTAAATGAACGAGAGACAAAATAAGGTGTTTGTTGTTAGGAGTCAATTTTTCACACTAATCACCTTTTTTTATGACCAATCACCCTTTTAAAAAAAAAATATAAATCACCTTTTTATTTGGTGATTTGTGTATGTATATTTTATGATTTATGAACAGAAATCGGTGATGTTAGTTTAAATTTTGATGATATAAAATTTTCTTAATTTGATGATTCTGGAAGTAGTGGTTATGATGTTGGTGATTTTTATTTTATGAATTTCATGAATTTAGTGATTCTGGTTGTGGTGATTGTGACAGTCTGGTGATGTAGTGGTGGTATATTGATCGCTATCACCACTGGAAAAGTCGACAATGTGGTGATTATTATTTAATTTTTGGTGATTTCGACTTGAACTTGATGTTCGCTTTCTTGTTAACTATGGTTGTTAGGAATATGTTGTTCTTGATGATAAACATAAAACACTTAGTAGAATTTGTGTAAAGTTATTTTGTAGCTGTCAACGAAATGGCATGCTTTGCAGCATTCCGTTGACAGGAAGCTCATCAACGAAATGAGTAATGTAGCAATTGCACTGTACAATACTTCACAGTTTGATATGCATTTTGTTGTATGTACTAGATAGGTTTTCTAAGTCATGTTGACTAAATGATAGATAGGCAAAATAGGTTGGTTAATTGTAAATATCTTGTGCCTTGTAATTTTGCCTAAGTGAAGACATGTCAACGGTATGAAGATTACTCTGTCAACGGTATGGAGTTTACTCATCAACGAAACGAGGGAAACACCATCAACGGAATGAAGAATAAAGCTATCAACGAAACACATCTCCCTGCTATCAACGAATCATTATTGCTTTTCTGTATAGTTGACAAAGTGATAGTGGACAGTTTACTGAACAGATCTAAAGGTGATGTGGAAGTGTACTTTGCATTGGAAACCATTAAAATGGACATGGGGAATAAGGAAACATCCCAGTTTCCAATTGGGTCTTGGGAGTGATCATAATAAGCATGAAGACAAAAGCAAGGATCTCCAAGGACCACTGGACAAAGGGATGAAAAGCAAACTATTGGCGGTTACTCATTGTACTTTTATTGTAGCCAAAAATAGGGTTGTAAACTTAGGGATATATGACCAAGTGTAGCAGTTACTTTAAGAATAGAGAAGAAAAACAAATAGTTTGTATTAGCTATCTTTGAGAGCATTCTTCTCTACAAACCTTGTAACTGAGCAGCTGTGTACTTTTGTATCACAGATGATTTCCGCAATAAAAATCACTTCAGTTGGATCATCAAACAATCCAACTGAATTTATTAATGTGCTTGTGATTTTTACTTTAAGTTCAGTTTTATTTGTAAGTTGTTTTTAAGTTCAAGAAAAATCAAAATTGTATTCAACCCCCCCCCCCTTCTACAATTCTGTTAGGTCATTTGGGAATAACAATTGGTATCAGAGCAAGCTTCTAACATACAAGAAGTTTAAAGATCAAGACCAAAAAACAGAAACCATGGTGAAGAAGGATGCAAGTGTGAAGATACCAGTTCTTGATAAGGACAATTACTTTCACTGGAAAGTAAAGATGCATTTACATCTCATGTCTATGGATGAGAGGTATGTAGACTGCATTGAGAAAGGTCCACACGTTCCCATGAAGCTTGATTCTAGAGTTGGACTGCCAGATGATGCTCCTGATGTAGAGATTCCAAAAACTGTCTCAGAATGGACTGTTGAAGATGTTGCAGAAGTCCATAAAGACAAAAGGACCATGAACATTCTGTTTAATGGTTTGGAGCAAGAGATGTTTGACAATGTTATCAACTGTACAACCTCTAAGGAAGTATGGGATACTGTTAGAACTCTCTGTGAAGGAACTGAGCAAGTCAGGGAAAATAAAATGCAACTCCTTATACAACAATATGAGCATTTTCATTTTAAAGCTGGTGAAACCCTAAATGACACGTTTAGTAGGTTTCAAAAGCTTTTGAATGGATTAAAGTTGTATGGGAGGATCTATCAAACCAAGGATTCAAACCTTAAATTTCTTAGAGCTCTTCCAAAAGAATGGAAGCCTATGACTGTTTCTCTCAGAAACACTCAAGAGTACAAAGACTACACTCTTGAAAGGCTTTATGGAACCTTGAAGACTTATGAACTGGAAATGGAGCAAGATGAGGAAATTGAAAAGGTACAGAAGAAGGGTGGATCTATTGCATTGATTGCATCTGTGAACCAACTTGAAGATGACAATAAAGAAGCTGCAAAGGCTACAACTAGTCGATCTAGTTGTAGGAGTGATGTTAGCAAGGGTAAAGACAAGATGACAGAAGAAGAAGAATCAGAACCAGCCAACTTGGATGACTTAGATGAGATTGATGAACACATTGCTTTTCTGTCTAGAAAATTCTTTAAGTTCAAGTTCAAAAGAAACTCAGAAGCAAGGCCACCAAGAAGAGACTTTCAACCTAGCAAAACAAACTGGATTGAAAAGTCTAAGTCAAAATGTTTCAATTGTGGAATGCTTGGTCACTTTGCTGGAGACTGCAGAAAGCCCAAGGTTGAGAAGGGCAACAGGAAATTTGAGCCTGTTGATTATAAAAAGAAATACTTTGAACTTCTCAAGGAAAAAGAAAAGGCTTTCATGTCTCAGGAGTATGATTGGGCTGGTAATGGTGAAGATTCTGATGATGATGTTGAGTATGTCAACTTGGCTCTTATGGCTGACAATCATGAACAGGAAGCAAGTTCCTCAAGCAACCAGGTAACAATTACTAATCTTTCTGAGCTTTCTAAAGAGGAATGCGACAGTGCAGTAAATGAAATGTCTACTGTATTATATAATTTGCGTGTCACTCTTAAATCACTTACTAAAGAGAATTCAAGAATAAAAGAGACCAATCTGCTCTTAAGTGATAGGAATGCAATGTTAAAAGCACAACTCATTGAATTTGAGAAAATGAGATGTGTTAGTAGGGATGCTAAGAAGGAACTTGAGAACGTGTTACAAAGGGAAGAAATTCTTAAAACACAACTTGAGATAGAACAAGGTGTGATTGCAAAATGGAAAGATGCCAGGAATGTTGCTACCAACATCATTAATGTTCAAGGTATGGAATCTTTCTGTGAGCAATCATGGAAAAAGAACAAAAAGAAGCTAGGGTATGTTGGTGAAACCTTAGAATCAGAAACAGAGTCAACAAACAACAATGATCATTTGTTGAAGGTTGATATGTCAACGGAATGCAATGTTTCGTTGACACATGAACCATCAACCGATCAGGCTGTTTCGTTGACAAACAAAAGAAAAGATAAACTCACTAGACTTAATGACAAGTATGGTCCTGTCACCAAGAACTTTGTTCAAGGTGAGTCTAGTAATTCAAAGAAAGTTGAGAAGCCTGTTGAGAGAGCTAATGTAGGTCACTTGTCTAACAAGCAATTGAAAGACAAGGTAGAGAAAGTTCAAGATGAGGCTAAGGGAAATAAAAAGAATAACAGGAATGGCAAAGTAGGGATTAACAAACATAACAATTACACACCTGATAAATATGCTCCTAGAAAGACATGTGTCAATTGTGGAAGTGTTAACCATTTATCTACTAACTGCAAATCTGTTAAGAAAACTGCTAATGTGAAAATTCCCAAGCCTGCAATGAATAGTCCTATGCCTACAATGCCTGTTATGCCTAACATGTTTGCTCCATATGCACAATTTCAGAATCCATATGCTAACATGTCATTTGTGCCTAATCCATACATGAATATGTTTAGTGTGCAACAAATGCCATGGAATATGAATAACATGTTTGTTCCTCCAAATGTGCATGCTGTAAATGAAAATGTGAGCAACAATCAGAAATCAACACCAAGAGTAAAAATTGATTTAAATCAATCTGAGCCCAAGGTGAAAAATGATATAAAAGGAAAAGCAAAGGCTAACAAAACAGGACCCAAGGAAACTTGGGTACCAAAATCGACTTGATTTGGTTTTATTGTGTGCAGGGAGACAAAAGGAATCTTTGGTACTTGGATAGTGGTTGTTCAAGACACATGACTGGTGATTCTACCCTGCTCACAGAGTTTCAGGAAAGAGCTGGCCCTTGTATTGCTTTTGGAGATGACAACAAAGGCTACACAAAGGGATATGGCTTGATTTCAAAAGAGAATGTCATCATAGATGAGGTTGCATTGGTGGATGGTCTTAAGCACAATTTGCTTAGTATCAGCCAACTTTGTGACAAAGGATTTTTAGTTACTTTTTCTAAAGAAGCCTGTGTTGTTTCTAAAGGAGAAAACAACAATGTGGTAATGACTGGATTCAGAAGAGGGAATGTGTACATTGCTGACTTTAGTAGCACAAGTTCAGACACCATCACTTGTCTTTTCAGCAAGGCAAGCAAGGATGAAAGTTGGCTATGGCACAAGAAATTATCTCATCTGAATTTCAAAGTTATGAATGATTTGGTGAGGAAGGATCTTGCTAGAGGAATTCCACAGGTGGAGTTTTCCAAGGATGGTTTGTGTGATGCCTGTCAAAAAGGGAAACAAAAGAAGGCATCATTCAAAAGCAAGACAGAGTCATCAATTGTCCATCAGCTTGAGTTGCTTCATATGGATTTGTTTGGCCCTGTAAATGTCATGTCTATTTCAAAGAAGAAATATTGTCTTGTGATTGTTGATGATTTTTCCAGATTTACATGGACCTTCTTTTTACACTCCAAAGATGAGGCAAGTGAAATCATTATCAATCACATTAAGATGGTAAACAATCATCCTGACTTGAAAGTAAGAAGGATTAGGAGTGACAATGGGACAGAATTCAAGAATTCAAGCATGAAGGTGTTCTGTGAAGAAAATGGTATTTTGCATGAGTTCTCAGCAGCAAGGACACCACAGCAAAATGGTGTAGTTGAAAGGAAAAACAGAACACTTATTGAAGCTGCCAGGACAATGCTGGATGAATCAAAGTTACCAACTTATTTTTGGGCTGAGGCAGTTAACACAGCTTGCTTCACTCAGAATATTTCTTTGATTAATCAGGCCAAGGGATTGACCCCTTATCAACTACTCAAAAGAAAGAAGCCACTATTGGATTTTCTTCATGTCTTTGGGTGCAAGTGCTTTGTTCTGAGAAATCAAGCTGAGCATTTGGGGAAATTTGAAGCAAAGGCAGATGAAGCAATATTTGTGGGATATGCAGCAGGGAAAGCTTACAGAGTCTATAATCTCAGAACCAACATTGTTATGGAATCTGTACATGTTGTTTTTGATGATCTCAAAATTCAAGGTCTCTGTGATGAAGGTTTCCATGAAAGTCTCTCTTTTGAGAATGAGGAAGGAGATCGAGTGAATCATGTTAAGGCTACTGAGAAACAGCCTAAAGTTGTTGTATCTAGCACAGATGAAAGCAGCAGTGAAGATGAAATTGCTGCATCAAGATTGAAAAGAATAGCTGCTAGTAGACCAAATGGTCATTTCGTTGACAGTCATGATGGTGGTTTCGTTGACAGTCAAAATGAGCGTTTCGTTGACAGCCAAAATGGTCATACCGTTGACAGTCATAGAAATGCTTCTAGAAGTGATCATTCAGGGACAACAAACTCAGGGGGAGTTCCTCAAGGACAAATATCCAATCAAGGCAATCATGATCATGAAGCTACCTCTTCAAGAGCAAATCTACCTCCCTCAAGGAAATGGACTAAAGATCATCCCTTTGAACTTATTATAGGTGATGTTTCTTCAAAAGTCCAAACTAGAAGAGCAACTCAAGAAGAATGTCTATATAGCAGCTTTCTGTCTCAAGATGAGCCAAAGAAAGTTGAGGATGCACTTCTAGATCCAGATTGGGTTTTGGCTATGCAAGAAGAGCTAAACCAATTTGAAAGGAACAATGTTTGGAAGCTGGTGCCCAAGCCTAAGGACAGGAGTGTCATAGGCACAAAATGGGTGTTCAGAAACAAGATGGATGAAAATGGCATAGTCACAAGGAACAAAGCAAGACTGGTTGCAAAAGGCTATTCACAGGAAGAAGGAATTGATTTTGATGAAACATTTGCTCCTGTTGCAAGACTAGAAGCAATAAGGATCTTCCTAGCCTATGCAGCCCATGCCAATTTCAAAGTCTATCAAATGGATGTGAAGAGTGCTTTTCTGAATGGGGAATTGGAAGAGGAGGTGTATGTAAGTCAACCTCCTGGTTTTGAAGATGATGATTTTCCAGAATATGTATACTTCCTCCTCAAAGCACTCTATGGTTTGAAACAAGCACCTAGAGCCTGGTATGACACACTTTCACAGTTCCTACTTGAGAATCACTTCACTAGAGGTACTGTAGATAAAACTCTTTTTCACAGGGTTGTGAATGGCTCTACTATACTTGTTCAAATTTATGTAGATGACATAATCTTTGGGTCTACAGATGTGAAACTTTGTCAAAAGTTTGCCAAGCTTATGCAAAGTAAATATGAAATGAGCATGATGGGAGAATTAACTTACTTTCTTGGTCTTCAAGTAAAGCAAGTTAATGAAGGCATTTTCATTAGTCAAACAAAATATATTCATGATCTATTAAAGAAATTTAACTTAATGGAATGCTCTCCTGCCAAAACTCCCATGCCCACTGCCACCAAACTTGAATTGAATACTAAGGAAAAATCTGTGGACATTTCAAGTTACAGAGGCATGGTAGGCTCACTTTTGTATTTAACAGCTAGTAGACCTGATATTATGTTTGCTACATGTTTATGTGCTAGATTTCAGGCTGATCCTAGGGAATCCCATTTAGTTGCTATTAAGAGGATTTTCAGATATCTCAAAGGAACACCAAACCTTGGCATTTGGTATCCTAGAGAATCTGGTTTTGAACTAATTGGTTATTCAGATGCAGATTATGCAGGATGTAAAATTGACAGGAAAAGCACAACTGGCACCTGTCAATTCTTAGGAAACAAGCTTGTGTCATGGTTCAACAAGAAACAAAACTCAGTTTCCACCTCCACAGCTGAGGCTGAGTATATTGCAGCTGGAAGTTGTTGTGCACAGATTTTATGGATGAAAAATCAACTACTTGATTATGGATTAAGAGTTGAGAAAATTCCTATTTTCTGTGACAACACAAGTGCCATTGCCATTACTGAGAATCCAGTGCAGCATTCAAGAACCAAGCACATTGACATCAAGTACCATTTCATTAGAGAGCATGTTATGAATGGTACTGTGGAGTTACATTTTGTTCCAAGTGAACAACAACTTGCAGACATCTTTACCAAGCCACTTGATGAATCAACATTCTCAAGATTAGTAAGTGAGCTAGGTATGCTAAATTTCTCTTAATTACTTTGAGATTTTTGCAAGTTACATATGAAGCCAGAAATTTGCTATGGTTTTCTGTGAATTAATTTTCTCAGGAAAAAGTAAAATTTTGTCTAAGTCAAAATCACTATGTCAACGAAACGAACCATTTCGTTGACAGCCTTAGCATTTTTCTAGGTGTTTCGTTGATAACTCTTTTATATCAACGAAACGCAGCTTTTTATCAACGAAACAAACGGGACCTTAAAACGCCCAATTCTGATTCGTTGATATAGCGCTTTTAATCTGAACCGTTGAAATTTTGACACGTCTTTTACCACGATCTATGCATACATCCCTGTAAGTATAAATCATGGTAATACTTTAAAAGTAACGGTTATATTTTTAAGCCAATCCAGTAATTTACATTTATTATTGGACTCAATTTCTGAGAATTTTTGGGGGAGTATTTAAGAAATTCTATTTTCTTTAATTTCTTTTTACCTGTTCTCAAAAATTCCAAAGGCTTTTCTCTCTTCTTCTCTCTAACAAGCAATTTAGTTCGAAGCTTTTCTTCAAACAACAATGGCACCCATAGTCAAGCTTATGTCAGCAGGAGGGTTCATTTATGAAAAGAACAACTCAATTCCATTTGTTGTCAAAGAGAGTCCAAACAGTATCTTTTTCAAGATGATGGACTTCATGAAGAACTGCAAGTTGAGCTATGCTATGTTTCACTCAACTCCTCTCTATAATGAGATAATCGAGGAGATCTGGACCTCGTGTGAGTATAGTGGAACAAACTGCACACTGCAATTCACTCTTCAAGGTAATGAGTACATAGTTAATTCTGATGTATTGCAAGCATGTCTACAAATTCCTGAAAATAACTGTGATGCTTTGCCTACAATCACTGAAATGGTTAACTTGCTAAACTCAATAAACTACTCTTTGCCTACTGATAATTTGGGTAAGATAATTAGGAGAGGTTTGGTTAGAGAATATAGTTATTTAGCTGATGCATTTATCAAGGTATTTTCTAGTAAGATTAGCAACATTGATGCATTGACCAATTCTATGTTAATTCTATTTACCATGATCCTAACTGATAGATATTACAACTTTAGCACCCAACTTATGTATGAAATTGGTGCTAAGTTGGGTGACAAGGCTAATAGGAAAAAGAATATCTACTATGCTAGGTTTCTGATGATGTTGGCTAATCATGTTAGTCCAACACCATTAGTTATTTCTAACCCTGTTTCCAAGTTTGAGTGTTTTGTGCAAGAAAAGAGAGTACTGATAGACATACTGAGGCTGAACCACAATGGTGAGGTTCCAGTGGTGTATCTGCCAGTAATTGAGGTAACTACTGCTATCCCTTCTAGTATAATTGTTACTTCAACTGTATCACCCAGTACTGTTGCTGTGGAGTTTGTAGTTGTGACCCAACATGCTCCTGCCCCAGCAACAAGACCAAAATCAAAGAAATCCTCCAAGCCAACCTCAGGTGCTTCCCAAAAGGCACCTGTTGTAAAATCCACTACACAACATAAGGGGAGTGTTGTAGGTGCTGTGAGAGGTGAGGGAAAGGGTGAACATAAAAGAAACCCTAAGGATAAGGAAGGACAGATGAGTGAAATCCAGCCAAGCCCCATTGTGTCTTCCCAACAAGGCACAATGAGTAATATGGATTTAAACACAAGTCTAATTGCATCCTCCCAAAAGGATGTAATTATTGAAACAAGCTCTTCTCCAAGAGCACACTCCAAGAGGGTAAGGGACACTTCTAGCCCACAGTCTACATTTTCCCAATACCAAAGGAGAGTGAAGCAGAAATCCAAGGGTACACAGGGTGCACACACATTGGAAGCAACACTTCCAGTTTCTCAAATTCAGTTTGATGTAACCCCTATTATCACTCTGGGGTTACAGTCCCATTCTCTAAACATCAATCTTGAATTATCTCCATCAAATTCACCAACTCAATCTTTAGATGTGGACATGATCCATACATCTATTCCTGATTCTCCAACTCTAATCTTGGAGAAGCCCCACTCTGAAGCTGGTGGTCATCACTTGTTAAGTGATTTGTTGGGCCATCAACCAACTTTTTCTGAAATTCCAAGAGGATCTGTGGACCCCAATCTCAAATCAATCACCACAGATTCTACTGTAATTTCTCATTCTCAAAGTGCTTTCTTGACTTCATCAACGAAACAGTCTATTTCGTTGACAAGTGTTTCTCCATCAACGGTATCCATACCGTTGACAGTTCAAACTACCATTCCGTTGATAGGTCATTCTACACCCCTTATTAAAAATCAAGTTGTTTCCACAACTAGTGTAGATGACCTGGTGGTAGTTGAGACACTTTTAGGTTTGAGAGGGAGTGAAATTGAGAGGCTGGCTTGCAGCCAGGCAAAAGGAGAGACTGAGAGTGAGAGGCTAGCTATTTTTTCCAGCCAGGCAAAAGGAGAGACTGAGAGTACCACCTTAGTAGGTGAAGGTGAGGGTGTGAGAGGTGTGAGCCATGGGGAGCCCATGATGCAAGAAAAGAGTGGAGAGAGAGAAGGGACTACAGGAGCCATAAGGATGGAAGCAGCCATTGCAAGTGAGTTAATGGGGGTCAGTGAGGGAGAAAGGGAACTTACCTTCCAAGAGCATTATCAACAAACTCTGGATAGTATTTCCCTGGATCTTGAGACCTTTACTCATCCTGTGTCAGCCTATCAAGTTATGGCTCAACAGGGCACTGTGGAGGCAGAAAGGTCACTCAACTTAATTCATACTACTGCATCAATGCAAAGAGCCAAGGATGCCTTGACCAATCTACCTCCAGGAGCTGCAACAAGTGGAGAATTTGAGTTTTCTGAAGATGAAGATAGCTTTGGTGACAATCTACAGGTGGCCACTACTACACAGACTGGGACTTCTGTGGTGCCTCCTACACCAAACTGGCTTTCTCAAGATATGCATGGTAGATCCAACTTGGATGCTGCAATTACAAGGCAATACAATGAGGCATATCTAGCTCATGAGTCAGCAACTGCAAGGGACAAGAAATTCTATAAGGCCATAATGGATTCTCTGGAAATTCAAAGGCTACAAATGTTGCAGACAAGGATTGAAGCTACAGAAATAAAGGATTCAATTAGCAACCTTAGGGATGCTACTGACAGGAGGCTAGATGAAAAGCTTCCTCTTCACACTGTCTCCAAGATGTCAAGGTTTTTCACCAAGGAACCTGAAGTGTCCTCATCTTTGAAAACTCTCTCCTCTAGAGTGGACAAAGTTGAGGCTACACTTTCTCACATGCAGAAGGAACAGGAGAAGCAAACTAGCCTACTCACCCAGCTTCTGGCAGCTCAAGGAATCCATATCATCTCACTTGATGATAACAAAAAGGGGGAGAAAACTAAGGAGCTAGAGATACAAATTACAAAGGTTTTGGTCCCAGCCATCTCCTTGCCAGAAGAGCCATTAGCAATGGGGGAGTTTGGAAAGAAGAAAAAGGATGGCATTGACCTGATCCAGGAAGCTTCTATGAGGATGAGACTTGCAGAACAAATCAAAGACCATTGGTCCAACATAGAAGCAAGGGTCAAGAAAATTGCTGGAACTACAAAGGACTCAAATCCATCAACGGATCAACCATCAACGAATGCCATGGTTCTAGTGTCAACGGAATGGGAGCCACAGACCAATTCTTTCTATAAGGTAGAGCCCCTTCTACATGGAGTCACTCAAGGTCCAAGGAAGGAAAAAGGACAAACTTCATGCATTAGGGATGTGGAACAAGCTACACTCCAAAGAAGCCTATCTCCCAAGTCCCCTGCTAAACCAAAGGGCAAAAATATAGCAAGGACTTTCTATCCTGCACCTTATCCAGATGAGCTCAAGCTTCTTGGTCTACTTATCACAAAAAGCAAGGAAAGCAATGATTATGAGATAAGGAAGCAAATGGCAATTGTCTACAGGAATGGACAACAAATCTGTGTTTGGGCTGGTCACCCAAACTTTGCTGAAGCTAAAGCTGAAGAGTCAGAAAGAGCAGCAATGCAAGCCCTTGCTGTTGCTCAGTCTCTTGATGAAGAAGAAAGACAGCAAGAAGAAAGAGCAAGAGAGGAAAGGAGTGCAAAGAAGAGCACAAGGCAACCAAAGGCAAGAGCTAGGAGAAACATAGCCTTTGAGAATGATGACTTTCAGAACACTGCATCAGACTCTTCTGTACCAATTGCACCTCCAACAAATCCTGATCCAGTTTCAGAGGTAAAGTTAGCCTGTGATCCTAATCATCCTGTAAATTTCCATGATCAGCCAATTGAGCCAAAGGAAGAGCCAATTGAGTTTGATGAGGCCAACTTTCCAAAATTCCTCTTTGAAATGGATCCAAAGAAGAAATCTAAGCAAAGGGCTACCAAGGCTAAGCCATTTCTGATAAGGAGACCACAAGCTGAAAAACCTCCTACCAACTTAGAAGACTTCATCTACATTGCTGATATCAGGGAGGAGTCTGACATTCATATCAATCTTGATGACCTGGTTGAAGTGAGAGGAATAGCAGCTTCTTACAAACTACCAGAGAGATTGGTATTTGTCTACAAGGGTGGGAGAGAACAGGTTTGGCCTCTACACAGAATTCTGGGAGAAGACTATCAGACACTGCTATCTGTGTTTAAATGTTTGAAGAAAGATTTTGGTTTTACCAAAACAGCCAAGTCTGAGGTTGTCTCCAAGATTTGCCAAATCAAAGCTAGCTGGAATAAGCCTGGTGCACTTCCCAGAGTATTGAAGGTCCCTCAAACAGGAAAGATAATTCATCTCCAACCTTTTTGGATGATGGAATTCAGAGATAAGGACAACTGTAGAAGATTCTTCAGAATAGAAGACCAACTGGAGAAGGCATCCAATGAAACTCTAAGGTTAATGCAATCCAAGTTGGGAAATCAAGATGAAGAAGAGAAGATTTTCTACAGAAGACTTCAAGCTCAAATTGAGGAGAACAATGCAAGAAAAGGGAAGAAAACAAGACCACAGAGGCAAAGGTGAAAAATCTGCTCAGTCTAGAGGAGCAACTCTGTGCACTTGTTTTGTAAGATTTTCTACTTTACATTTCAATTAAATTCAATGAAGCTCAATGCAATTTCTACTTTTATCATGTGTAATATGTCTGAGTGTTTTTGTTATCATCAAGGCTCTTGATTTATGGATGTTATTCTATCAGTCATAAATTGGGGGAGATTGTTAGGAATATGTTGTTCTTGATGATAAACATAAAACACTTAGTAGAATTTGTGTAAAGTTATTTTGTAGCTGTCAACGAAATGGCATGCTTTGCAGCATTCCGTTGACAGGAAGCTCATCAACGAAATGAGTAATGTAGCAATTGCACTGTACAATACTTCACAGTTTGATATGCATTTTGTTGTATGTACTAGATAGGTTTTCTAAGTCATGTTGACTAAATGATAGATAGGCAAAATAGGTTGGTTAATTGTAAATATCTTGTGCCTTGTAATTTTGCCTAAGTGAAGACATGTCAACAGTATGAAGATTACTCTGTCAACGGTATGGAGTTTACTCATCAACGAAACGAGGGAAACACCATCAACGAAATGAAGAATAAAGCTATCAACGAAACACATCTCCCTGCTATCAACGAATCATTATTGCTTTTCTGTATAGTTGACAAAGTGATAGTGACAGTTTACTGAACAGATCTAAAGGTGATGTGGAAGTGTACTTTGCATTGGAAACCATTAAAATGGACATGGGGAATAAGGAAACATCCCAGTTTCCAATTGGGTCTTGGGAGTGATCATAATAAGCATGAAGACAAAAGCAAGGATCTCCAAGGACCACTGGACAAAGGGATGAAAAGCAAACTATTGGCGGTTACTCATTGTACTTTTAGTGTAGCCAAAAATAGGGTTGTAAACTTGGGGATATATAACCAAGTGTAGCAGTTACTTTAAGAATAGAGAAGAAAAACAAATAGTTTGTATTAGCTATCTTTGAGAGCATTCTTCTCTACAAACCTTGTAACTGAGCAGCTGTATACTTTTGTATCACAGATTATTTCCGCAATAAAAATCACTTCAGTTGGATCATCAAACAATCCAACTGAATTTATTAACGTGCTTGTGATTTTTACTTTAAGTTCAATTTTATTTGTAAGTTGTTTTTAAGTTCAAGAAATATCAAAATTGTATTCAACCCCCCCCCCCTTCTACAATTCTGTTAGGTCATTTGGGAATAACAATGGTGGAGGTGGTTATAATATAGATTTTAGTGATTTCGTTTTGATTTTAGTGCTGCGAGTGATTTTTAATGATTTTGATTTTGGTGATTCCGGTGACGGTGATGTCGACGTGGTGGTGGTGTGATGGTTATCATGTTAATGATAATTTCTGTTCAGTTATGGTGATCTTTATGTAAATCCGGTGGTGAATTCTTTATGATAATGGTGATTTTCAGACGGTGGTCGGATGTGGAGGTTGATGGTGGTGGTCGGAAGTGGTTCTGGAGTCGTGATTTTTCATTAACGATGGTGATTTTATTGAAACAATGGTGATTTTACGTGTTTGCCGGAGGTGAGAGTGGCGGCGCCGGCGAGGTAATTCTGACGATGTGGTAGGATGACCGATGGAAGAAGAAAAGAGATGGAACGGGAATGTGGATGTGCAGGAAGATAGTTGCAAATTAGATAAGAGATGTATGGTTGTGATTAAACATAGTATAAAAAATAAAGGGCTGAGATTAGATCTCAGTTCTCACCATAATATGGGGTTCTCCAATAGAAACCAAATTATAATAGAAACTAGAAACTAACAGCCCAGTCTAACAAAATAAAAAAGTCCGGCCCAAAACTCAAAAATAGCTTGGTAAAATCCGAAAATTAAAAATGTCCGACATATAGATACAATATACACGAGTTCATATATACACGGAACTCACCATCTTAAATCTCACCAACGATAAAATCACTAAAAAATTGAACAATTATCTAATTTCTGGTAGGCTTTTTACAGATTTGAGCTATAGCACATCAAGATTCGGTAGCAAACAAAAAAGCAGTTTGATTTGAAGCTTACAAGTTGAATCAACACAAAAATCAATAATACTTTGGAGAAGGTACATTAAATTATGTATATACTTATTTTCGCCTATGATCTTCTGTATAAATGTATGTTGATAGATGAATGTTAGCATTTTTGTGAGTTTTAGAGTTCCATAGTAGTTTCTTCTTAAAATTAATAATTACTTATTCATAATTCTCTGCACAACTACTATATTACTTATAAATATATGTTTTAGGTTTTTTTTTAGTGATTTTGATGATTTAGGTGTCTATGATTTATGATGAGAGTTTGTTCAGGTCACTATGATTTAGTGATTGCTCATTATAACATAATTTATTGATACATTTTAGTGATTGGTGATTGTATTATAATTTAGTGATTTGGACCTCAACAATTCTATTTGTTAAAACTTATCAATCATATGATTGTTGACTTGCTCGACAACTTTTTCAATTCTATATGTTTGAACCTTGTCTCTTTGGTTGTTAAGATACATGTTTGTGTTTGCTTTTTATATTGTAGTTCTGTGCTTTTGTGGTTTTACTTTATTCACTTAGTAACACATGAGGAAATGCTTATATCCTTAAGTTACTTCTTTCTGTCCACTCTGATTTTTATTTATTTTGAGTTTGATTTTTTTTTTACAATTGACATATGTTTCCTGCAAAGATTTACTTTTAGCGACCTTGAACCTTCATTGAATGCCAAATTGAAAGGAGCATTTTGCTAGAGTACTTATCATGTGCGAGATACATGACTATTTGTACCTGTGCAATTAAATTTGAATGATGTCTACAACTCTAAGAAACTAATATTGTGTATTTAATTCATTTGTTGGTATACTACTCTGTTTGTCTAAGAATTGTATGCCTTTTACACATAAACTTATCATACGTAAATAAAAACTTCATTACCTTAGTTATTATTTAAGATACTAATTCATGTACTCCAGTCCCAATTAACTTATGTTAATATAAAATGCATTTCTTTCTAACTCTGACTACAAATTACAAGCTATTCGTATGTGATTCACTATTGGATAATTTGGTAAGTTACTTTTATAAAATTACGTAGCTTGTTTTGTAATTACGTAGCTTGTTTGTTAGTTGTGCATTGAATCTTTGTAATTTTGTTAATTACATGAGTATATATAATACATTTTAATTTTAACTTGAAAAATGGTTGAAGATAAGATTAAAGAGAAGAGAAAATATATGAAGGTGTGAGAAGATCTTTGTAGAGATAAATATATTACCCTTAAATTACTGTCACATATAAATCACTAAAAAACAAAGCAGAAATCACTTAGCTATGCTACACAAATCACTAATTATGTCTTTATAAATCATCAAATACAATTTTTTGAATTACATTAATAGAAACTATTATTTTCCAATTATCTTATAAGAGTTCAATGAAGAAAATACTGTAGGAAGAAATTTAAAACTAAAGAACGTTATGAAATCCATTGAGTGGCACTTGGATATTAAATTTTAATCACTACCCACAAAGATAGCATTAATCTAACATTAATATAATTCACTATTATTAACTTTTTATTTTTTACTACTTCTTTTCATTAATCTAATTCACATCAAAACTTGTAGATCTATTTCCCCATTTATGCATTTGAGAACTTTCTACTTGGTCTACCATAAACAAAAGGCTCTGGTGTACGAGATATTGACAATTTAATTCTATTATGATACACACAGGTCACAACAAAATCACTAACAACTGTTACATAAATCAGAAATCAATGCTATTTAAATCACTAATTAGTACTATAGAAATCACTAGTTACTATTAGATAAATCACAGTATGCTATACTACAAACATGACCCTTTTTTATTATTAAAATCACTAGATAGATTCGTTAGCTAGAAATTATGATTTTGCGAAGTTATTTGGATTTTTCTGCGCTACAATGTTTATTTTATATATTTTCATTCATGGCATGAACGGTGTTGACTGTGACTATGAACCTTAGTTTTTTTTTTGGGTCAAAATATAAACATTTTGCTATTGTCGAAACTCATATGCACGTTGTTTTGCAGTGTAGGTGGCTCATCTGTGAAGGTCTTTATAGGATGATAGGTTTTGTCATCAATTACTGGCTGCCATTTTCGTAATAGTGGCCATGAATTTGAAACAGAGATGTGCTGAATTTATTATTTTTTCAGGCTCATGCCTTTTGTATTCTTTCAATGGCACATTTGTGTTGCACTTTGGTAACCAGATGGATGATGTACCATAAAATGACTTATTTAGTTTGGGGGTCTGTCTAAAGAGAGATTTGATAGATTTATGTACCGGATAATGTAAGTGTAATGAATGTCTACAACAGAGTATTGGTTGGGTGGTGTTAATTTGGATGTGTCATCAGACATGAAGTCTTTCTGTTGTACCCTTTAAAAAACTTTCACTAAATAATAACATTATTTATAATCAATTACATTTTTAGCTAAAATACATTAATTTTTTTATTTTTTTCTAATAAAATCCTCTCTTTTTCTAAAAAAACATGGGCGATTATCTTTTTTTAACAAAAACATGTTACTCTTTCTATTTTTCCTTACTAAAACCCCTCATTTTCCAAAAATATCACGGCAAACTTTTAATTATTTATTTTAAAATCTATTTTAATATTTTTAATTATGAGCACTTTTTAGCTGAAACGTGTTACTTTTTCTATTTTTTTATCTTCTAAAGAAATTATTATTAAATAATAACAATTTTATAACCAACTACCTTTTCAGCTAAAATACATTGACTTTTCTATTTTTTCTAACAAAATCCTCTCTTTTTCTAAAAAAAATCACGAGCAATTATCCTTTTCAACTAAAACATACTACTCTTTCTATTTTTCCTTACTAAAATATCTCATTTTCCAAAAATATCCCCGGCAAATCCTTACTTATTTATTTTAAAACCTATTTAAATACATTTAATTACGGGCACTTACCTTTTCAACTAAAACACGTTACTTTTTCTATTTTTCTTTACTAAGACATCTCCTTTTCCAAAAATATCACGGACAAACAGTTATTAATTTATTTTAAAATCCATTTTAATACTTTTAATTATTTAAAAAAGTTGAACACGTCTAATTTTTTTTAGCAAATGCAAATTAATAGAATATTAAAACATAAATAATAAAAATAATAATTATTAATAACAATCTATGCATCGCACGGGTTCTAAGCTAGTATATAATAAGCATAAGAGAGATCTTATCCAAAACTTTGGTCGGTCACTGTACTACCAAAAGTATATGATCCGTTGGATTATAAAACTATAAATATTCAAATAGATGAGGACCGTTAGATATAATATTAAAAATTGTATTTGATTAATAATATGATAGTATTTAAATACTAAAAGGTGTATTTTGATAATTTAAACCAATTATAAATGAGTTTTATATATTGAATAGAAATCTTTATGTAAAAATTCGTAATTATCTTTTCTCTTTAGTTTATGGATAGTTCCAGTTAGATAATAATTATTAAAACATTGTTAAATTAAAGATAATTTTGTTAGATTCGCGTGGGCTGTAAAATCGTTAAAATCTGTTGTCTAAAACTCAAGATAGAGCCCAAACAGTAAAGTGATTATTTAAATTTTAATAAATATTTTTTTATTATTGTAGCACCAATTTAATTTTTTTTCCTAATTCTTTTAAATTTATAAATTCTATGTTTATTTCAATTTAAGAAATCGATCTGATCCGTATACGATCACTATACGACCAAATTAATAATTATAGTTAGATATTACATAGATCGATGAGAATTGTTAGATCTAATATTAAAAAGTGTATCTGATTACTAATAGAATTTTATTTAAATACTAAAAAGTGTATTTTGATAATTTAAATTTTTTTTCTATGTAAAAATTCTTAAATATTTTTTCTCTTGAATTTATGTATAGTTCCAGTTAGATAATAATTATTAAACCAAATATCAAAATAACATTTCATATGGATTACAATATTAAAAATTATCAATAAAATGCTCATGTATATCATACTAACAATGATATACGTGG
Organism: Heracleum sosnowskyi; assembly: GCA_030848705.1. Lineage (NCBI taxonomy): Eukaryota > Viridiplantae > Streptophyta > Magnoliopsida > Apiales > Apiaceae > Heracleum > Heracleum sosnowskyi. The sequence goes on along the minus strand of CM061235.1, from coordinate 138,313,375 downwards.
ACTTAGGAGAACTTATGTACATGAATAAATTTAAACACTTGACAATTTGATTAATCCAAATTATAATTATATTATTTTACATATAACAAACATAAACAGATAATATCAAAATATTATTAAAATATTGAGGGTTTCATATTAATAAACGATAATTTTGAATATAATACTTATATTAAAATGTGTATTTGATTAAATGTAGGATTATACTTAAATACTAAGAAGTGTGCTTTGATAATTTAAACCAATTATAAATTGGTTTTCTATATTGAATTGAATTGAATTATTTATGTAAAAATTCTTAAACATATTTTCTTTTCGGTTTATAGGTAGGTCAACCAGTCAAGTTAGATAATAATTATTAAACCATCATTAAATTAAAGATAATTTCGTTAGTTTCGCATGGATCGTAAAATCGTCAAAATTCAATTTCTAAAACTCAGGATAGAACCCAAATAGTAAAGTGAGTATCTAAATTTTAATAAATATTTTTTATTATTGTAGCATTAATTTATTTATTTTTGCACTAATTTTTTTAAATATAAATTTTTTATGTTTCTTTCAATAAAATATTAAAATTAATTAAGAACAAATTCAAATCGATAAAGAATATAATAATATGAGAATAAAATTTTATATAATCATAACATAATTCTTATTCTGTTTAATAAATTTTAAGTAATAATGTATTTTAAAATTTTATATACACTGTAAATAAAACCGAAACATTAAAAGTAAAAGGAGTTAGTAAGATACTTATATGTATATATTTGATATCTTTATTATATTAAATTCTTATATATAATAAGCATAATAGGGATATTATCCAAAATTTTCGTCGTACGGTCCTTGGACAACCAAATCAACAAGGACCATTAGATCTTAACTAGATAAATGAAAATCCTTAGATCAAATATTAAAAAAGTGTATTTTATTAATTTTATTAATAATAGGATTATATTTAAATTCTAAAAAGTGTATATTGATAATTTAAACCAAATATACCAAATATAAATAAGTTTTCTATATTGAATAGAATTCTCCATGAAAACAATTCGTGACTTTCTTTTCTCTTCCCTGAACAATTCCAGTTAGATAAAAATTGTTAAACCATCTTTTAATTAAAAATTAATTTAGTTATCTTCATGTGGGGTGTAAAATCGTCAAAATCTGATTTTTAAAACACAAGATAAAACCCAAATTAATAAAGTGAGTATTTAAATTACTTTTAACTCCAATTTAATTACTTTTTTCTAACTATTTTAAATTTAGAAATCTATGTTCAAAAATTAAAATCAATCTAAGAAAAATTTAAATCAACAAAGAATATAATGATACGAGGATAAAATTTTATTAAATTGTACATATTTTTATCCTATTTTATTAAGTTTTAGATCATAACTAATCAAATATTATTTATTATTAAATAATAAATTGTACGCAAATGGTGATTTTGTTTTATAAGAACTCATAGAGACCTAATTTCATTGTTAGCGGGACTATATTCATATTAAAAAAAATCGTATTTTGAAATTTTAGACTCAGAAGAGGCCAAACTTTTTTAACCTATATACATTGTAAATTATTAAATTCGAAACTTTTAAAGTTTGTTAATCAATTAGTATACTACTTTTCTGAAAAATCGTATTTTACAAAAAATATTATCAAATAACATATGTTTGCAAGAAAAAAATGATTTTTTTTTTTCAAAAAAACCTGTAAATTTTAATATGTTGTTGGTAGATTCAAAACTCAGATCATTCTACATGCTAATTTTACTGTTATATCTAACATTTCTCAACAATTTTATTTGAAAGATCCAACGGATTGAGTGATCAAACAAAGTGACCAGACTTATAAGGAAGCTTTCATTATTTAGTCTGGAATATAATAACATATATATTTACGGGATATACTATAAAAAAATGAATTTTATATAGAATTTTGATCGTCACGGTGTACTACTTTAAAAGAAGAACTATTACAAAAAAAAATTATATTTTAATTGATAATTTATTTTCTCAAAAGTTCAAAGTTCTCGCAGCATTAACATATTTCAAAAAAGAGTATATTATATTTTAGCAGTAAATATTTTAAAAAATTAAAAATTAAAAAAAATTATAAGTATTAAGAAAAATTAATGATATAATCTTGGTAGTTTGGTCCTAAATACCGCCAAAACATTCTCAACCGCTATATCCAATATTTTTAAAAATAGATAATTAAGATTATATCATATAAAAAGAAGTTATTATCTAAAAATGATATAAGTTAAAAGATATTATATTATGATTGGATTTTCTAAAAATCAAAACATAAAAATAGTTATAATTAAATAAGGAAACTCATTTAATAACAAAATAATAAAAATCGTTTAATCTTAAATAGATAGGTGAAAACCGTTAGATTTAACATTTAAAACTGTATTTGGTTATTAAATGGTATTCTAATAATCTAAACTACATATAAGTAGATTTCCTAAATCAAATAGAATTCTCAACATTAAATTTCGTCACTTTATTCTCTTTTTAGTTTTAGAATAGTTTTTAATTGAAAAAGAACTATTAAACCACAACTAAATTAAAGATTATTTTATGAATGTCATGTGGACTATAAAATTGGTCAAATCTAACTTTTATAACTAAATATAAACAAATATTAAATTGAGCGTGTAAAATATAATAAATATCAAATTTTTATCTACAATTTTCTTGGCTAAATCTTTTTTAACAATAATTTAATCATGTAAACTAATAACTTTTAAATATTAAAATATTCATAAATAAATATAATTATAAATATTAAAAAAACAATCATGTGTTGCATGGGTATTAAAAATATAATTATAAATAAAATTTAAGTAACCGTGCATAGCACGAGCTATAAGCTAGTAAAAATAATAATAGCAAGTATAGTGCTATTTAGTATTTAAAGAATCATTTCCCGTAGAAGTTCTTAATCACTGAAGATATAAAATTGGATAAATTGCAACACATACCAAGATAATTTAATTTCTATCGTCTGAGAATAAAGAAACGTACACATTGTGAGTAATACTAATCTCAACCATGGAACATGTAAAATCCTAACAGAAACTAGTCAAATCACTATATGCTCCTTCCTTGTACTAAAATACTAGTAGTATATATAAGTAAATAAAGGATACAAATCCTTTCATTACTTTACTACTACAATTTAGAATATTTATACTAATATAATTATCTTATAAAAATAAAGTTCATAATAAATTACAATTATCCTTATTACTAAATAATATTATAGAAAATACAAATTAATCTTTTAATTCCCTGCTCTGCATCATGGAGGAACAGAAAAACTAAAAGAAATTGAATTTCTAATAGTTCAGCCTACATATCCCTCTTCAGATCGGGAAAGCTATGCACCAGAACCTTTAGTTGCATCGTCTCCTGGTGCAGTTTCCTCACCAAGGTAAATATGTTCTGCCATCTGCCAGACTTGAAGTATGTTGTCTTCAGCTACACTAGCTATAACCCAATCTTCACACTGGTTCCACGAGAAATCTGAAATTTTACTTGTGTGGCCACCATGTACAAAAAGCAACTCTGGTGGCCCATCTTCAGCCTCCTGTGGTGTTTGCTCCTCGCCAATCCTGTGAAATGTGAATCAAACAACATCACACAAGAAAGCCAGAAATCAATCCCATGCATCAACCAGACACATATTTTGAACTCAGAGGTAATTGCTTTTTTGGAGACCATCAGACCATTGTCAGGTAATAAGCATTAGTGAGGATTCTAAAAAGCAACGAAGCTTCCAGCAACCAAAATAAAAAGCATTCCAATGCTGTCCTTGTAATCAAATGGTCAGAGTTCACTCTGATTAGATATTGCTAATTATGTCGGTCCATATCCACAAAAAAACTATGGTCATGAAAAACACAGATATAAGTTATGTAACTACTGGTCGTGGAACTGGTGAAGATTAAAAGAACACAAGTACATAAGGAAATAGGAAAAAGGAGTAGCTATGAAAGTATGGTAACATAGCATGCACATACTGGGCTAGGAGAAAGGAAAGGAAAATAATAAACATAAACACAAGATTTGTATTACAAAAAATCATCTCCAACCACCTAGATTCAGGAACAAGATAGTTGTTAATAATAATAGAATAATTAAGAAGAACAAGAAAAAAGTGGGCAGCATTGCAAAATATGCCAATGACATAGCTAGAATAGTATTTGAAATAGGTCTGAGAGACAGACAATACAAATTTAGAGAAACATACTTGATTTTCAAATTCAAGTGATATTTTAATTATTATGAATCTAGTGCATAAGCATTGTAAAAAAATAACGCAAAGCTTCTCACTTTTTCGGTTCTCGAGCAAGAAGAAAAGGTACAGCATTCCTTTGTACGTAAACATATAAATAAACAATATCTAGGAGTAACCGCACAATATACCTGCTAAGATCCCACACCATTAGTCTCCTGCCAAGACAGCATGAACCTAACATTGTTTCATGTTGTGGACTCCACCCAACCTGGAAGATCTCCTCTCTGTTTTAAAAAGAAAAGACGTTGATCTCAGAAGTAAAAATTAATTAAATATATTCCATTCACAATTTCGCACTCTAGTAAATGGATCAACAGCACAATACAACTCAGAAAATGCACAACACTGTTCATGAAATCCATAAAAAAGGGAGTCTTAAACATGAAAGGAGTGCCTTACTTGTGACTGTCAAGGGTATGGACAGCATTGGACAGTTTACGAAGATCAAATAACTTAACAGTGCTATCTGTGGACCCTGTCACTAGAACCCATTCATTGAAAGGATTGAACGCTAAACAGTTCACCTAAAAAACCATTTTGAAAAAAAATTATGATCATCTTCGAGCAACAACACCAAAATACAGTTGTAGAGAATGTAGGTAGAATCAAACAACATACTAACTAATTTTTAATACGAATATTTTCCTGCATATAAATGCAAATTTGTGAATAAATAAATTTGTGAAACTGGCAACTCGCAACTGGAAACAATAATACAGAGTCAGCTAAGCAAAGCCCAAGGTAACCAAGCATTGCTCTAATTTGGAACCAAATGCAAATATTCACCACTCCAGTGCAATTGCACTTGTATGCAGATACGCATAAATGCATAGTTGGTTCCAAATTTGCAAACAAGGATGGATATAAGCATCCTTGCCACATCATCAATCAACTATAAATGAAATGAAAGTGGGTGTACTTCAAATGAATGCTGGAAGAGCTAGATATGAAGTTAGTTAAATTTGGAATCACTTAGTTGCAAAATGCAACTAGCATAGGAGTGCAAGTCCTGTTTTAGCACTAAAAGCACTTTTTTGGTTCCATATTATACCAGTGGCTATAGTTATTTTGCATTTAGCATTGGACTTGCTCTTATGGAAAAATTTGGGTGCCCCGAAATGAGAAAAACCTTATACTGTATACGCACCTCGCTTTGATGAGCAACTACAGATTGACTAGGCTTGGTTACTACTGAAGCTCGGAGATCCCATATGTGCAAATAATGATCATCACCGACTGAACCAAATAGGTTTTCATGCTTTTGATGCCATGCAACATCTTCAACAACTCCTTCATGAACCTATATTCAGAAAATATAACAACTGTAAGAACCATACAGCATACCCGGTGGAGGGTAAGATGTACGCAGAATATTATAGAATTGCAAAAGAGAAGAAATATACATTTGGTAAAGGAATAGGAACGATTTGTAAATTCACAACAGTCATTAATTGGAGAGTAACTAATCAAGTAATCAAGTTTGTGCCGTTTTATTTTAACCAAGTCTTTGAGAACTATGAACTTTTCAGAATTTCAATATATGCTTGAAATAACTCTACTTGGTTAACATGTCTTACTTCGGGTTGGCATTATTTATCACCAAAATTGACCGATCTTGCGAGCACTCATCAGGATACACAAAAATATACAATTAATGTGAGTGTTATACCTTGAATGTTTGCATAGCATCCAGAGCCTTATTTTTGGGAACAGCATTAATGTCCCACAAGCATATCTGAGCATCATCCGAACCACTCAATAAGTGACCCTGCTTGAATGGACTCCACGACAAGCCATATCCTTCAGTGCTGTGGCCCCTTAACCTCAGATCTGGACTACACGCTCCATCTAGAGGAGGCTTTGATGGGTGTTTGCTATAATCAAACACGTAGACTTCAGCACTTACTGTTTTCGTGGCAATAATAAACGGGTTTTGGGGCATATAGCGAGCCCGATTTACCTCTCCATCATGGTTAATTTGTTGAATTATTTGCACCTGATAATGAAAGTTTTAATCACCCAGAAACAATATGCAAATTGTCAGGAACTATGAACCTTACACAAATCAGGATTACTGAGATACACGTGCAACTCGTAGTGAAGTTGGATTAAAGACAGACTCCGCTTAACTTCCAATTCATTTGGGACATGCCAAAGGTAAACCAAAATTCATACAACCATTCTTCTTTATTTATTCCACTTATAATAGTATCTTTTAAGTCAGTTCTACTAGCATTATGACTTATTCCCTATACTAGTTCCAAAAATTGAACATAGTTCTAATTGAATTTCACGAATACTTTCACATCCTTGTTTCATATCTTCTTCTCTTCAAATCTCCCTTACCGGAATAAACAAAGAGTTTGCATATACAAAGATTTGATACAACAATTAGCAGACACATAGTACTGTAATTGCCACGACTAAATAAAAACCAAAACATACAATGATACAAACAAGAAAAAGATATAGTCTTTACCATCAAAATCTTTATCAAAACATAATTCAATCAGCAATTCACAAGCCCACAAAAAAAAAATCAACATATATTAATAAATTCCACTCAACAAATCAAAAAGATTGAATCTTTACAGAAAAACAAAGTACCTGAGGATTAGGCTGATGAGGAGACACAACATTGTTGTTATCAAGATTAATGTCTGGATCTTGAGAAGGGAGATTGACCTGAGCAAGCATGAGATAATTGGGTTCATTCTCAGAGGTGTGGGTCCCAAGAATGAGCTTGTGAGGGAGTTGAGAAGGTGGGAGCCACTGAACAGTAAGAGAAGGCCATTCAAGAGCATGTGTAATGACCAAATCATACAACAATGGTGTGTTCTTTTTCCATGTTTTGTATTCCTCGTTTATTTGTCTCTCATCTGAAACACCTCTACTCTCTTCTTCATCTTTCCCCATCTTACAAATCAAGAACCCAACAAAAACGAAATTAAATAATTTAAATTTTAACAAATTGTACCCAGCCCAACTAAGGGTTTTGATGATTTTCAGGCTAAATGTTTGAGGGTGGGTTGGGTTTAAAACAACCAAGGGTGTGGTACTGTGTGTGAGAGTAGGTGTGGGTTAGTGGTTTCACTTTTTTACTTGTGCCCTGGAATTTTCTCCCCAATTCCTTTGCTTTTCTAAATGCAAGTGAGTATTTTTCATAGATGCCTTTGATCTTATGCGGTGCCCTCCTAATCCATGAATCCAATTTCATTTTTATTTTTTTGACAATTTTTTTTTTTATAAATTCTTAAAAGTTACTCCCACCTTCCCACAATTTTTTACTGGTCATTTGTTAAATCTGAATAATATTTGATGGGTCATTTGTTAAATCCGAATAATATTTGATGAGTCATTTGTTAAATCTGAATAATATTTGATGACTCATTTGTTAAATCTGAATAATATTTGATGGCTCATTTGTTAAATCTGAATAATATTTGATGAATGATTAAAATTCTGGATGATTGACTAATCTGAATGCTGAACAAATAATGTTGTTTGTTAAAATAATTTTTTTGAATGATAAAATTATTATTTTAAATTTAATTAACTAAATTAAAATATAATTAATTTTTAATTAATAAATTTGTTTAAATCTATACTATATTATTAAAGTCGAAACATTTATAATTTCGTAGTTGATCGATATGGTATCTTTAATAAATTTAATTGTAAATCCTTTTGAGGGGCTTATTGTTTAGAACCTATTGTAATGGATTTTATTATTTTACAAATTTGTTATAATTAAAGAACATATAAGTGTTTAGTTTAAATGCATTTTGATATTTATTATTTTAAATTTTTTAATTATTTGAAAGTTTAATCTAATTGAATTATTTATAACAATAAATGTATAAACAAAAAATGTACAATAAAATTAGAAAAATGCTAAAAAATCAAAAAAATGACAGCAAAATTTTAGATATGTTGTTATAGTAATTAATGATATATACCTAGGTGTTTTTATATGAATTAAAACAACTAATTTTGCTAACTCAAGACTTAAATTTAAAAAAAATTATGAAATTTTTGTTATTATAGTTTATAAAGTAGATTGGCAAAATTACTCCACCAAAAGGTAAATGTTAGCATGAATGGTTCAGCTAGATATTTGAGAGGGAATCGTCCATATGATTTTGAAATCATCCAGATAAAGATAGATCTACCCAAACAATCTGGACGATAAAATTACTACTCATCCGGTTCATCTGACTCATTCCCATGTTAATTGAAAGTTTAATAAAAAGTGTAATTTAGTGAAGAAAAGTAAGAAAAATGAGTAAAGTGGTGGGACCAATCAATATTTAATGTATAAAGTGGAGATAGTGGGAGAAATTAGTGGATATAGTTAATTTTTATAATAGAAAACTTTACTATTTTAGGAAACTTTTGGAATGTAAAGAATTGAGAGGGACATCCTAAAAAGAAAAGTGTAAAAAAATGAGAGGAACAGATGGAGTATGTTTTAATGTGATATTTATCTATTTTTCTAGAACTCTTCCATTTTAATTAAATAAAATTAAATTTCCTTGAAAAAACAATAAATATATAAAAGTCAATCATATTGAAAATTTAATTAATCAAATATTACATTTTTTCTGAACTTATTTAGATCCTATTTAAATTTTAATCTATTTTTCTAGAGTTCCACTATTTTATTTCAGTTCGAATTTTTAGGGAAAACAATAAATATATAAAAGGCATTCCTATTTAAAATCAATATCTTTATCTTTTATCTTTATATATATAAATGAAAACCTCTAGAGCTCTGGAATCGATTCATATTTATCTAATTTTCCAGAGATTCTCTATTTTAAATATTAAAAATTAAAATACATTTCTATTTTAAAAATAAATATTATATTAACAATATGAATTTATGTTTTTTTATTATATCTAATATCTTTATCTTTATATTTTTATATCTATAAAGGAAAATCCCCTGGAGCTCTCAGATGGTCCGAAAGCTATTTATCTATTTTTCTAGAGCTTCTGGATTTTAATTCAGTAAAATTAAATTTTCTTATTTAAATTCGAATTTATAGGATAAAAAAATAACAATTGTCTTTTAAATTTTTACTGATGGAGGAAACTAAATATACAATTTTTATATTCTTTCCTTTAAAATCTTTAATAATGAAGGAAAGTAAATATACTATTTTAATATTCAACATCTTTATCTTTTTATCTGATCAATTTTTATCTTCTTTATATATATATACTAGTATATATATATATATATACTAGCTTAAAACCCGTGCGATGCACGGATTGTTAATTATTATTTCATTATTATTTTTTAATTGTATTTGTTAAAAAAATAAGTAGGCATGTAAAAATAGCTAAACACTTTTAATTAATTAAAAACATTAAAACATATTTTAAAATAAATAAGTAAGGGTTTGCTCGTTATATTTTTGGAAAAAAGGGTTTTAGTATGAAAAAATAAAAAATGTAACATATATTTAGTTTAAAAAGATAAATGTCCGTGATATTTTTGGAAAATGAGGTTTTAAAATTTAATAATTTAAATTATTTAAATACATTTTAAAATAAATAAGTAAAGGGTTTGTCCGTGATATTTTTAGAAAAATAACGGATTTAATGAGAAAAATAGAAAAAAGTAAATTTAAAAAGGCAATTTCCCGTGATATATTTAGAAAATGAGGGACTTTGTTAGAAAAAATCTATAATGTGTTTTAACTGAAAAGGTAATTGATTATAAATAGGTATTTTATTATTTATATTTTAATATTTTTAGTAATTGTATTTGTTAAGAAAAATAAGTAGGCATGTTAAAATAGGTAAACTTTTTAAAAAATATTTATAATATTAGGTTTAAAAATAAATAACGTTCGTGATATTTTAGGAAAATGAAGGGTTTTAGTAAGGAAAAATAGAAAAATTAATATGTTTTAGTTAAAAAAGGTAATTGCCCGTGATATATTTGAAAAAGTAGGGGAATTTGTTAGAAAAAATAAAACAAATAATGTATTTTAGGTGAAAAAGGTAATTGGTTATAAATAGGTAATATTATTATTTAATAATATATTTTTATAAATAAGTTAGGTGAATTAAGTAAAAACACGAATTTAAGAAAGGACAATGAAGTAAAATCACAACGTACCATACCGACCGACCAAACTTTTAATGTTTCGTCTATTATATAATAGTATTGATATATATATATATATGAAAACTCTCAGGAACTCTCAGATCGTCCAAAAAATATTTATTTATTTTTCTACAGCTCCACAACTTTACTTCATTAAAAAAATAATTCTTTATTTACATTCGAATTATTAGAGAAGACAATAGAAATAAAAAAGTCAATCATATTATTGAATGTCATCTTTGTATATAGTTTTTGATATATTATTTTTCTGATGTTGCGAATTAATTAGAGTTATATTCAATACTATTATCTCATTAATTTTTTTTATGAGAGACATGATAACTTTATAATTTTATATATCTGTTTCGGAATTAATCATGTTTAGAGAATTCAATTTCTTTATTTATATTCGAATTCATACTAAAAACAATAAATATATAAAAGTCAATCATGTTTAGAATTCAATTAAACAAAAAATATAATTTTTTCTTTTTGTGTAGAACTCCTCTATTTCTATTCAAGAAAATTAAATTTCCTTATTTAAATCCTGTTAGGTCCTGATAAGTTTGTAGAAGGGGGGTTGAATACAAACTATACCGTTTTATCGAAATTTGTTCGTTTAAGATTAAACAATTTAGAACAAATTAATGCGGAATAAAAACTGAAACAATATTCAAGTTAAATAGAAACTCTATTAAACTTGAGGGGTGTTACAATTTTGATCACTGATTACAAGGAACATAATAAAACAAATCTAGAATAAATTCGACATGAATTTATCTATTTTTGTAATAAAAAGGATCGAATACTAAAAAGTAGTTCGATATAAAATCTAGGGATTATGATCCGCTAGAAAGCTAAAGCAGTACAAGAGATACAATTCTTATGGATTAAATGTTAAGAACAATCAAGAATTAATACTCCTGCAGAAATTTAGAGCTTTGCAGTTGAAGAAGAAGTAAAGACAGAGCTTTTAATAGAATGTCTGTTTGCTTTTGTCTTCTGTTAGAAAATGATGATCAGTACTTGTCTTCGAATTGTCTTGTGTCTTTTATACAAATGCTTTTCTTTTTGATAGACCACGTGCACTTAACAGATTGTAAATGCACTAGGACGACAATAAAAAATACAAGACTTTTTGCCTTGGAAGACTCTCGGTAAGACAATGGAATGCAAGTGGAAGACAATCGGGAAGATTCTGATTTGCCTAGGAAGACAATCGGGAAGACTCTCTTGTGAGTCTTCCTAGTTCATTAAACTAAGTCTCCCTAGTTCAAACCTCAGTCTTCCTAGTTCATTTTTATTCTAATTTAAATAATTAACTAAATAAATTATGTATTAAATTAATTCTTTGCAGAATTAATTTAATAAATAATATACTTAATAATATTAATTATTTATAAGAGAATAAATAGAATTAGTTGCCTTCTCAATTAATTCCAGAATCACTTAAAACTTAGATAAATAACAAACACAATAGTACGTTGACACTCGATGCACTGTCTGGTTCATGAGTGACTAACGACAATGTCTGTTCTTTATCAATTTGACTTTAAGCAGTGATTCACTTCCTTCTCATTCAAGAACTCTGTAACCAGTATCTTTTTCTGTCACCACTTGAAATCTCTGTCACTTTAATAAATCCACTGAGCTTGAATACTTCATTGAGGCTTGATCAATAAATTGAGCTTCTTTCAATGTAGAATCACTTCAAGTCTGTAGATGACTTTAATCTTCATTCTTTGACAGATATAATCTTCTGAGATTCCTGTGACAATTGATTTTTATTATTTACTTATTACATCTTAATTAAAGTTGAGTAGAATCCTCGGTGTTTACAAATAGGCCTAGACATATGCCTTTCAATCTCCCCCTATTTGTTTGTTAGACAATAACAACCAAATACCTCTAGAGGATAACTCAACTAAAACAAGAAAAGATAAGACTTTTAAGAGCCAAGAAAATAATAAAAAGTTCTGGATTAAATATAACAATTTCCAGATTCCAACAATAAAGATAAATACAAGATAGATGTTCCTCTAGACTGAACATATGAATACATTTTCCTATCTTGATTTACCTAGCTCTAAACATATAACATTTACAAGTTGAGCTAACTACATCATGCCTTTAGTCTCTAATTTCACCTTCTTCAGCTTCTGCCAAGGCGACTAGAAGATCTTTGTCAAGGACACGATCACTTTCAGAAACCACACCACTTGGCATTACTGGTTGAGTGGTGATCTTCTTCAATCTATTCTTCATCTGAGCATACCTTGGAATTTTCTCCGTGCAGTAGTCTGAAATCATATCAGCAACTTTAGACTTTTCTACAGAAGCAAACCCAGAAGTTCTAAGAAGATTCTCCAACTTCACCAGTTGCATAGCAGTCTGTAGCTTCATGGAATCAGGATCCAGCCTCACAGTCTCTAAAGTTGTACCTCTGTAGATTTTGACTTCATAAGGAAAATGTACAACTTGAGGACTGACCTTCATAGCAGAATCTCTAAGCCGGTCATATAGAAGCTCATTCAAGCAAGAAGATCTCTTTACTTTACTCATCAGAATCCACAATTCAGATAGAGATCTTCTTTGTAGGAGGTCAAGAGAAATGGTGAATGACCCTTCAAGCGCACTTGAGACATAGATGAACAGTTCTTGCCTCACTTGATCAAATACAGACGTAATCCTTAGGATATCTTCCTTCAATTCCTTCATATATAATGAGTTGTCTGGATTAACAATTCTGATCTTCTCAAGCAGCTTCAGAAAAGTAGCATCATTGTTTGTGCCTCTCTGAGGGATATCAAACATCTCCCTTGCTTTATCCCACTTGCTTCCTTGCTTCATCCTCACATCCAATCTCCTTTCTTTGACATGAATACTATGAAGACGTTGTTTGTCTTCATGTTCAGCCTTTTGAATTTTTAGCTTCTGAGATATGATGTCAGAGACCTTGGCATTCTCATCCTCCTTTCTCCTTAGCTCTGCTTGCTGTTTCTTCAACTCCTTCTGAAACAAAGGGCCAGGTGTATATAGATCAGCTTCATCCTCCCAATCCTTGAAGTTTGCTGCCTCCTCAACCTCCTCCTCACCAAAAGCTTCTTCAGGTATGGTCTTCTCCAGATCACCAGATGTGTCAAAGTGGAAGTCATCCTGTTCACCGTGGTAGTAGTAGGCATCATCAAAAGCAGACTCCTCCATTGATTGTTTACCTTTCCCCTTATCCTTTCCAGAAGCTCCTCCAACTTCTCTGTTTCCTCCTTCTTTCTCCTTCTCCCCCTTAGTTGAGGAATCCTCTACAGTTTGAGCTTTGGAAGCCCTAGGATTCACCTCAGATGTACTCCTTATCTCTCCTCTTTCTCTCTCATCTCCTCCTTCATCAGCATCATCATCCTCATCATCATCTCCCTCAAAGAATGTTCTTTGCTCTACAGTAGGTTGATGTGATTCCTTGATCATATAGTATAGGTGCTTCATCCCTTCATTAAGATGCTCCATTCCTCCTTCAATCTTAGACATCCTTTCTTCATTAAACCTCTGGTTTTCATCAGATGTTTGCAGAATAAAGTCCACCTTAGTAGAAATAGAAGCAATCTCCTTGACACTCTCCGATATCTGAGCATTTGACGTTGTAAGATCAGAGATGTCTGAAGCCACCAGTACTTGAGATTGTTGGATTGAATTCAGCCTCGGGAGTAGATTATTCTTCAATCCTTCCAGGTCATCTTTCACAGTACCCAGCTGATTTGATACAGAGGTGGTAGATTGAGCAACCACTTGTGCTTTCAGAAGATTGTTCTCAGCCTGGGTTTCTTGTAACTTCCTTTGTAGATCAGCTAGCTGGTTCAACAAAGCAGTGTTTGTGTCAGTGTGTGCACTCACCTCAATTGCTCTCAGTGGTGTTTCACTCAACTCACGTGCTTGTGTTTCACTCGGTGTTTGATTCATATCTCTCACCACTAACTGTCTGTCAAGATTCTCAGTAGATGTACCTGCAGGAAAAATCACCCTAGCCCCTTCAAGAGAGGTCAGTGGTGGTGCAATGGGAGTTCGCAATTCCCGATCCCTGAATGAGTCTGTCAAAATATTTGACATTGTATACTGAATTTCTTCAGGGACAGACTCATCAAGTTGCCTTTCACTTTCTCCAGTATAAACTGCGAGTGAAAAATCCCTTAGGGGAGCCAGAGATGTTCCCTCTGGGAGGGGAGAAAATGATTCTATTATTGGTGGCGAAGAATCAGATTTTCCCTCTGATGCCTGTGAAGGCACTTCTACCGTAACTATGGTAGGCACTGTTTCAAAGTCAAAAGTAAAGTGCTCTCCTGGCATGGTGTCCTGAGTGTCATCTATATGGATATCTTCTCCCATTGTGAGTAATGGGAGTGTGCTTGACTCAGTACAAGATGCCATGACCCTATGGCGAATTTCAATAGATCCACCCTGTTGAGAGGATGTCTCCAGAGACTGTGTAGTGGCCATATCAATGTCCATATCCTTTTGAGAGGATACAGATGGGCTTACAGTTGTCTCCCTATAGGTTTTTCTTTTCTTTAAGGGTGGAGACAGAGCTGTGGGAACACTCATTTCAGCTATATCACTAACTCTTCTTGAACTGGTTTGAATATTAGGCTCAGGTTGTGTATCAGAAGTGTTTGACTCTCTGTATGGCTCTATGACCTGGGTCAGAGACTGTGGTTCTACAATCTCTGGGTCAGCCCTAACAATCACTTGGGTTTCAATTGAAGTACCAGAAGAAGAACCAGAGTTAGGAATAACTACCTGTAGTGGAACTGGATGTGGCTCAGGAACTTGTTCACCAAAGATATATAGGAAGATTAATGAATTGACTCATCAATGGTGAAACAAGAACAGGTATGGTGGTAAATTTGGATGAGACATCAAGTCTGGTGTAGAATTTGGTGTCTGTGGTTGGAGAGGTTTCAAATCTAGCTTCTCGAAATAGTTCTACCTGCTCAGCAGTGAGAAGATGATTAATGATAAGAGTTAGAAAGCGAGGGTACCAACACCTTACTTTCACACCATTATCAGAATCTCTCCTAGAGTGAGCAAGCCTGTTGAGCAATAGGTTCCACAGAATCTCAGCAAAGTTCAATCTACGACCAAATACTATAGCATAGGCAATGTATTGATTAAGACTGGTAATGCAATGAAAGTTTGTTTTTGTGCAGTTACCAAATACCCTAGCTATAGTATCAAAGAACAGATCCCATTCCCTTACAACAAAGCTTTTGGACAATTTAACCATCTGTAAGGGACCCTGATAATGAATATTCACAAAGAACTGTTATCACTCATCATCAGTGGGTAAGGGATCAAACCTGTCCTTTGGAAAATGCAACACATCACAGAATAAATCAAAAGTAACTGTATATTGCTGGTTTAAAATATTGAAAGTAAAAGATTTTGAATTTTCAGCAATAACAGCACTTGAACACAACATCCTTAATGGATCAATTTTCAAAAGTGCATTGGCACAAATAGCATAACTAACACATGTATTGCTATTTAAAAATTGAATCCACGGTCTAAAACGTTCCACTTTACACTTAGACGGATCAAAATACCCAACATAATTGTTTAAAACTAATTCAAAATTATTAGGATCCATTTTAAATAAAACACAAAATTTAATTAACTTAAAATAAAATTAAAATTTTAGGGATTTTTAGAATTAATAAAAATTACTTAAAATCCAGAAAATTCAACTTTTATCAAAATTAACCAAATTTTAACTTAAAATCCTAAATATTCGAACTTAACACTTTGAAAAAGAGAAATGAATTGGGCAATTGATTTCAAGAACACACACAGTTAAACACACTACCAGAAACTTCTAAGATCACTTAAACACAATAAGTCACTTAGCAAATTAAGAATAATCAAGTCGAATGGATTCCAAGAAAATTGAAAATTGGACAGCACTTCGACTTGTTATCTTGAATTTAAAAGAACAGAAAAGATTTTGCTAAGTAAAAACTTGAGCAATATGAACTATGAACAAAGTTTTTGCAGAATTGATTGGATTCGAATGGGTTTTGTGAAAAGAAAACTGATTAGAACACAAACAAAAAAACTGCTAAGGCAAAGTGCGTGTATGCAGTGTATGTATATGTATAAATAATAAAATAACTGTTAAAATTCAAAACTAAAGACAGTCAAACGTTTTTATTTAAGATTGTACTGGGAAGACAATCGGGAAGACTTAGGATAGTCTTCCCGGTAGTCTTCCTAGTACAAACTAGAAAGTCTTCCGAATTAAATTAAAACAGAAAAACAGAAAATAAACTAATTAATTTAAGTCTTCTCGATAGTCTTCCTAGTTCAAAAAACTGGGAAGACTTAGGAAAAGACTTAAACTAAAATAGAAAAAACAAAAAACAAAATGAAAAAATACATTGTTTACCCGGTAGTCTTCCTAGTTTAAAACTGGGAAGACTTATGAAAAAAAAATTCAGAATAAATTCGAATATTAACAGAAAAATACTGAAAAACTTATAAAAATGCATGAAAAATATATAAAAGCCTAGAAAAATTCATAGAAAATTCCATAAATCCTAGAAAAATATGCAGAATATTATAGAAATGCATAAAATTAATATAAACTTGCAGAAAAATTCAAACAACAATATTTACAATCTGAAAAATACCTAAATAATTCTAAATAAATATATTTTCAATAAAAATACATTTCTCTACTTAAAAAATATGAGAAAAATATTTTTAAAGAAAATAAAATATTTAGAGCTATTTAAATACACAAGCATGTACTATTAAATGAGAATTGACGGTGAATATCATTTAAATGACAAGAGAAAATGAATTTTTAAAGAACAAACATGACAGAGATATTGTTAATCACTAAGACTGTTTAACATACCCAATTTACCAACTAACTTGATAAATGTGGATTCGTCAACAGATTTAGTGAATATATCTGCAGTCTATTCTTCTGTGGGTACAAAATGTAACTCCACAGTTCCATTCATAACATGCTCTCTGATAAAATGATACCTGATATCAATGTGCTTCGTTCTCGAGTGCTGCACAGGGTTGTTGGAGATTGCTATGGCACTTGTATTATCACAAAATATGGGAATTTTGTCTAATGCAAAGCCATAGTCCTTTAATTGATTCCGTATCCATAAGATCTGAGCACAACAGCTTCCAGCAGCAATATATTCAGCTTCTGCTGTTGAATTGGAAACTGTTTGCTGTTTCTTGCTATACCAGGAAATCAACCTACCTCCTAGGAATTGACAACTCCCAGAGGTGCTCTTTCTATCCACAACACTACCTGCATAATCATAATCTGTATATCCAACAAGATTAAAATCAGAATCTTTAGGGTACCAGATACCTAGATTAGGTGTACCCTTAAGATATCTCAAGATTCTTTTCACAGCAACAAGATGTACATCTCTAGGGTCCGCTTGGAACCTTGCACACAAGCATGTAGCATACATAATATCTGGTCTACTAGCAGTAAGATAGAGTAAGGAGCCAATCATACCTCTGTAGCTTGTAACATCTACCTTGATAGACTTGTCAGAAGCTCCAAGTTTGATTACTGTTGAAGATGGAGTCCTTGCTGATGCTGAATCCTCCATGTGATACTTCTTGAGGAGTTCTTTGAGATACTTGGATTGACAAATAAATATACCATTTGACCTTTGACTTACTTGTAATCCAAGAAAGAACTTCAGCTCACCCATCATACTCATTTCAAACTTACTCTGCATTAGCTTAGCAAATCTCTTACATAGATCATCATTAGTAGACCCAAATATGATGTCATCCACATAGACTTGGACTAATATCATATCACCTTTATGTTTCTTTGAAAAAAGAGTTTTGTCTATGATACCTCTAACAAAACCATTTTCTAAAAGAAAACCAGAGAGAGTGTCATACGATTTTCTTGGGGCTTGTTTGAGACCATAGATAGCCTTGAAGAGAAAGTACACAAAGTCCAGCAGCTCCTGATTTTCAAAGCCAGGGGGCTGTTCCACATACACTTCTTCATCAAGTTCACCATTCAGGAATGCACTCTTAACATCCATTTGATAGACTTTAAAATTGGAGTAAGCAGCAAATGCTAAGAACATCCTGATGGCCTCAAGTCTAGCCACTGGTGCATAGGTTTCATCATAGTCAATGCCTTCAGCTTGTGAATACCCTTGTGCAACCAGTCTTGCCTTGTTCCTTGTAACAATGCCATCCTCATCTAGCTTGTTTCTGTATACCCATCTTGTACCAACTACTTTCTTGTTCTTTGGCCTGGGTACCAGCTTCCAGACTTGCTGTTGTTCAAATTGATTGAGTTCATCTTGCATAGCAATCACCCAATCTGGATCAGTCAGTGCTTCCTCAGTTTTCTTTGGCTCCATTTTAGATAGAAATGCTGAGAAAAGACATTCATTCTGAGAAGCTCTTCTAGTTTTAACTCCAACATCTGGATCACCAATGATCAGCTCAAAAGGATGAGCTCTATTCCAAACAGTCTGTCTTGGAAGATTTGATCTTGATGATTCACCTTGAAATTCACTTTGATGTTGTGAGTGACTAGTTGATCCTTCATTTGCTCCCCCTGAGTTGTTGCTTGATTGCCTTGATGATTCTTCTCCAGTGTTGGTGGTATCTCCATTGTTACCAGTGTTTCCACCACCATCACCATGATCATTATCATCATTGTTATTATCATCACCAGCAATAACTTCAGGTGGGGCTTCATCATCTGATTCTGAGTCTGGCAAGTTATCAAACTTCAGCTTTTCAGATGAGTCTTCTTTTTGGATACTGGGGAACTTAGTGTCATCAAAAGTAACATTGACACTTTCCTTTACTGTGTGACTGCCAACCATGTAGACCCTGTAAGATCTTCTGGAATATCCAACAAAAATAGCTTCTTGTGCCTTTGCATCAAACTTGCCACGTTTAACATTGTCATCTATAAGCACAAAGCATTTTGCTCCAAATACATGAAAGTACTTGACAGTTGGTTTCTTGTTGTTCATGATCTCATACGGAGTCTTCATTAAGTCCTTGTTGATTAAAGTTCGATTCTGAGTATAACAAGCTGTATTCGCTGCTTCAGCCCAAAAGTACGTTGGAAGTTTGGACTCACTTAGCATAGTCCTAGCTGCTTCAATCAATGTACGATTCTTTCTTTCCACTACTCCATTTTGTTGAGGAGTTTAGGGGCAGAATACTGTCTTGTTATTCCTTTATCAGCACAAAAGTCATTTAGAATGGCATTCTTGAATTCAGTACCATTATCTGACCTTATGGCTCTAACAGGGAATCTAGAATCCAGCTCAATCAACTTTATGTGGCCAATCACCAGGAATGGGGTCTCATCCTTGGAATGTAGGAATAAAACCCATGTATATTTTGAATAGTCATCAACAATCACAAGTGCATATTGTTTCTTTGACATGGACATCACATTAACTGGACCAAACAAATCCATGTGCAGTAGCTGAAGAGGTTCAGTTATTGATGATGTATCAGTGCCCTTGTGAGAAGCTTTCTTTGACTTTCCTTTCTGGCATGCCTCACAGAGTCCTTCCTGTGTAAATTCCATCTGAGGCAAACCTCTAACTAATTCCCTCTTGACTAAAGAGTTCATAGTTTTGAAGTTAAGGTGAGACATCTTCTTGTGCCATAGACAACTATCATCTGATGAAGCTTTAGCATAAAAACAATTAACTTCATCTTTGAATCCCGAGTTCAGATCAGCTATGAACAAGTCACCTTTCCTTACTCCTTGAAGAGCAGGCTTTCCATTCTTCTTGTGAAGGATCTGACACTTCTCTCTTTCAAAGGAAACAACATATCCTCTGTCACAGAACTGACTGATGCTGAGAAGATTGAACGTCAGACCTTCCACAAATGAAACATCTTCAATGATAACATTTCCGTACTTCAAACAGCCATATCCTTTCGTAATACCCTTGCTGTTATCTCCAAAGGTTACTACTGGGCCAGCTTTCTCAACCAAATCTGATAGCAGGGCTCTATCTCCGGTCATATGCCTTGAACAACCACTGTCAAGAACCCATATAACACGGCTTACCTGTTTAACTCCCTGCAATACCAGATTGATTAGTCCTTCCTCGGAACCCACACTTGATTGGGTCCGGCATACTTAAAGAATTGGCCTTTGTCAGGCAAAACAACATTTTTAACTAAAACTACTTCAACCTCTTTCACATAAGAGCGTTTCCATTTATAGCCAGCCTTAACACATTTCTGAGTAGGCTTAGGGATAAATGAATCCACTCTAGTCTGAGGAGGACTAGTAGTCTTTGCTTTAATATGCTTCTTATTATTAACATGTTGACGTGGAGCAGTCTTATCACTAGATACATGCTTTTTATTAAAGAAAGCATACATAACATTAAAAGCACAAGACATGCAATTACTCACACCACATGCTTTATGAGAAGAATTAACAGCAGGCATGTTAGTTCTATAGTTGTTTTGATCCAACTTATGGATATCTGATTTAGTCTTTTTAGTTGTAGCAACTTTGACTGGAATATCAGATATACACTTTTTGGATTGTTCAACTTCCAAAGCAATATCTTCTTCACGAATCTCCTCTGCAATGATGATAGAGTCTTCATTCAGAGGTTCTGCTTCGGACTCCTTACAGAAGGGTGTTTCAATACCCTTAAGCACATATGGAACAACCTTTCCTTCAGATTTGAATCTACAAGGGGAATTAATTCCAAGCAATCCAATGGCCTCATTATAACCATAACCTATACTGACATGATTACCAATAACTTGTTTATTGAGAATCTCTTTAGCCGTCTTACAAGAGCTGAAATAGGCATTAGCTTTAGTCTTCAACTCACTAATCTCTTTCTTAAGAATGGTTTCCAGTTGAATATAACATTTAACCCTATTCTCAAGAAAAGCTATTTTCTCAACAAGTTCATCCTGATTAACATGCACTAGTTTTAATTCTTTTATCTCATTTTCAAGATTTGTGTTTAAAAGAATTATTCTATCATTTTCAGTGCGAGCACATTCTAAGGTGCCACCAAGATGACGAATCATTTCAGTATCAGTAAACATTACCTCTGACATGTGTGCAGATGAAGTGCTTGCCTCTTTAGCCACTAAAGCAAGGTTCCCAATCTCACCTGCTTCTTCATCACTGTCAGTGTCATCCCAACTCTTTCTTTCAGCAACATAAGCTTTCCCAATCTTGTTCTTCTTGCTAGAATCAAATGTGTTTCTAGTCACTTGCTTTGGCTTTCTGCATTCAGTAGCAAAGTGACCCAACTCATTGCAATTGTAGCATCTGATTGTGCTCCTTTCCACAGTTCCAGTTTTGTAGCCACCCCTTGAGCCACTTGAAGAGGAAGATCCACCTCTCTGAAATCTGGGCCTGAACTTAAGATTGGGATTCCTCTTGAATCTGAACTTCCCAAACTTCCTGACTATCAAAGCCAAATCACCATCCTCCAGCTGATCAAGTTCTTCTAAAGAATAGAAGTCACCACCAGATTGATCAATGGATGTTAATCCATATTCAGCATCAATAACATTCATGTTAGAACTGGAAGGTTGAACAGCCTTCACTTCCAGTTTCTGTGGGACTTCAGCAGCCAGTGCAGTAGAAGTACTAACAATCTTCCCAGTTCCATACAGCTCCCTTTGTTGGATCTGCTCTAGCTCATAGGTCTTCAGAACACCATACAATCTCTCCAAAGCAATCTCATTCATATCTCTTGCTTCTCTAATGGCAGAAATTTTGTGCTCCAAATGAGGTGGAAGTGTAAGAAGGAACTTCTTGTTAATCTCCTTGTTGGTGTAGTGCTTCCCATTGAGATTCAGATCATTGATTAATTTGTTATATCTCTCAAAAACCTGAGAGATACCTTCACCAGGGTTTGATCTGAAATGCTCATATTGTGAGGTGAGAATTTCCAGCATATTCTCCCTAACTTCCTCTGTCCCCTCATTGATTATCTCAATAGTTGCCCAAATGTGTTTAGCAGTATCACAGTTGAGAACATGATTATGCATGATTGGATCAAGACAATCAATAAGGATCAACTGAAGACAGGAATCCAAGGTAACATCCTCTTTCTCATCAGGAGTGTAATCCTTGGCATCTTTAGGGTACATTCTAGCAGCCCTAGTCACAACATTATTCTCAATGAGTTCTCCCTCAATAATCATAGGGACTTTGGGACCGTTCTTCAGCACATCAATGTATTTAGGATTTGTAACCTTAAGAAATAGAAGCATTTTCTTCTTCCACATTGGATAATGCTCCTTGCTGAACATTGGGATTTTGACAGTACCAACTTTCTGTGTAGTAGACATCTTTTGAGATTTTTAGGAATAAGATAAAAAATCAGAGTTTAAAAGAAAAATCTCAAAATAATTGGATCTTTGATTTGTATATCAATCAAAAGGCTCTGATGCCAATTGTTAGGTCCTGATAAGTTTGTAGAAGGGGGGTTGAATACAAACTATACCGTTTTATCGAAATTTGTTCGTTTAAGATTAAACAATTTAGAACAAATTAATGCGGAATAAAAACCGAAACAATATTCAAGTTAAATAGAAACTCTATTAAACTTGAGAGGTGTTACAATTTTGATCACTGATTACAAGGAACTTAATAAAACAAATCTAGAATAAATTCGACATGAATTTATCTATTTTTGTAATAAAAAGGATCGAATACTAAAAAGTAGTTCGATATAAAATCTAGGGATTATGATCCGCTAGAAAGCTAAAGCAGTACAAGAGATACAATTCTTATGGATTAAATGTTAAGAACAATCAAGAATTAATACTCCTGCAGAAATTTAGAGCTTTGCAGTTGAATAAGAAGTAAAGACAGAGCTTTTAATAGAATGTCTGTTTGCTTTTGTCTTCTGTTAGAAAATGATGATCAGTACTTGTCTTCGAATTGTCTTGTGTCTTTTATACAAATGCTTTTCTTTTTGATAGACCACGTGCACTTAATAGATTGTAAATGCACTAGGAAGACAATAAAAAATACAAGACTTTTTGCCTTGGAAGACTCTCGGTAAGACAATGGAATGCAAGTGGAAGACAATCGGGAAGATTCTGATTTGCCTAGGAAGACAATCGGGAAGACTCTCTTGTGAGTCTTCCTAGTTCATTAAACTAAGTCTTCCTAGTTCAAAACTCAGTCTTCCTAGTTCATTTTTATTCTAATTTAAATAATTAACTAAATAAATTATGTATTAAATTAATTCTTTGCAGAATTAATTTAATAAATAATATACTTAATAATATTAATTATTGAGAATAAATAGAATTAGTTGCCTTCTCAATTAATTCCAGAATCACTTAAAACTTAGATAAATAACAAACACAATAGTACGTTGACACTCGATGCACTGTCTGGTTCATGAGTGACTAACGACAATGTCTGTTCTTTATCAATTTGACTTTAAGCAGTGATTCACTTCCTTCTCATTCAAGAACTCTGTAACCAGTATCTTTTTCTGTCACCACTTGAAATCTCTGTCACTTTAATAAATCCACTGAGCTTGAATACTTCATTGAGGCTTGATCAATAAATTGAGCTTCTTTCAATGTAGAATCACTTCAAGTCTGTAGATGACTTTAATCTTCATTCTTTGACAGATATAATCTTCTGAGATTCCTGTGACAATTGATTTTTATTATTTACTTATTACATCTTAATTAAAGTTGAGTAGAATCCTCGGTGTTTACAAATAGGCCTAGACATATGCCTTTCAAATCCTATTTATTCTTTATTCTTTATTATATTTTTTATATCTTAAATTGTCTATAAAAATCATGGCTGATTTGTTTTTCTCAAGTCACCATTTTGTGGATTTATTTGAGGATCTTTTGATAACGAGTATATTCGTGTACATTAAGAACACTAAATACTCATGATAAGAAGATAAACATTCTATTGTAATAACCGCATGTAAGCATGTGACGATTAACATTCCATACATATAGTTATACTTGATTTCTATAGCTAATAATAATTTATTGAATGTCATCTTTGTATATAGTTTTTGATATTTTTTGTGAATTTAATAATTAATTAGAGTTATATTCAATACTATTATCTCATTTTTATGAGAGACATGACAACTTTCAAAATTTTATATATTTGTTTTTTAATTAATCATGTTTAGAAAATTCAATTTCTTTATTTACATTCAAATTCATACTAAATATAATAAATATATAAAAGTCAATCATTTTTAGAATTCAGTTAAACAAATGTTATTTTTTTTCTTAACTAAAATAAAATTGAATTCCCTTATTTACATTCAAATTCATAGGGAAGACAATGATTAGATAAAAATCAATTATGTTTCCATAATTAACCTTTTATATCATAACGATGCACATGTACGTACCCAAAAAATTATTATAACGTCTAGGGATATTTAACAAATTTGTAATTTTTGTGATAATATGAATAGTTGAAGTTTAAAGCGGTGGTTAATACTTAAATTTTTATTATTGCTTATTTTAGTATTTTCAATTTCTATGTAGTGCTACTAGCGTCAGCTCAAGAAAATATGACACAAAATTGGCATATAAAGTATATGAATATTTAAGAAATTTGTAATTTATGTGATAATACAAATGGTTGAAGTTTATCGTGGTGGTTAATACTTAAATTTTTATCATTGCTTATTTTTAGTATTTTTAATTTTTATGTATTTTGTGCAATGGTCGTCGTCTCAAGAAAATATGACATCGCATATAATAGAGATATTTAAGAAATGGTCATGAGCTCGAAAAAATATGACACAAAATCGGCATATAAAGTATAACAATATTTAAGACATTTGTAATTTTTGTGATAATACTAATGGTTGAAGTTTGAAACGGTGGTTAATACTTAAATTTTTATTATTTAATATTTTTAGTATTTTTTATTTATATGTATTTAGTGCAACGGGCAGCGGCTGAAGTAAATATGACACAAAATCGTCATATAAAGTTGATGGATATTTTCAAAAATTTTAATTTGTGATCATCGAATGGTTGAAGTTTGAAGCGGTGATTAATATTTAATATTTTATTATTATTACAGATTTTGAGTATTTTTTATTTATATGTATTTATTGCAACGGGTGTCGGCTCAAGAAAATGACACAAAATTGGCACAAAATATATGTAAATAGTTTATTTTATTGTTATGTAAGTTTAATATGTAAAATATAGTGTTCACTATTTATATGATATTTTATATATACTTTTCTCGAATTTTTTCTTAAATAGTAATATTTAAAATTTTACAAAAAATATTATAGGGCCGCCGCGAAACGCGGCTTAGTCGACTAGTTTATATATATAAAGGAAAACGCCAGGAGCTCTCTCGTTCGAAAAATATTTATCTTTTTTTTGTGGAGCTCCTCAATTTTAATTAAAAAAAAATGAATTTTCATATTTACATTCGAATTTATAAGAAAAACAATAAATATATTAAACAAAATTATGTTTAGAAATTAATTAAAGAAATATTACCTTCTTCTCAACTAACTTAAATTTTATTTATAATTTAAGATAAATTAGCTATAAATAAAGAAAATAGATTAGAACATTCATCCCTCTGAACTGTTTTTTTTCATCCGAGTTTTACTTTTTGCATGTTTTAGCACTATTAGAATTATTTTTTATTTTGGACAACATTCTTGATGGGTGCATGAGATTGTTTGGAGCTCTGATTTGGCTTTTCATAATACTGACTCTTTTCTTTCTATGTCGTAGGTTTTGCAGCGTCATCTCCGTTCGACTTCATATGTATCATGTACATGTATGAAATTTGTTGTAATAATTATATGAATTCTTTGGAGTGCAGCTCTCATCATGCTCGATTTTTTTAGGTTTCAAAATCTAATCTGCAAGTTTTTGTTTACCTTTTTAGATTTGTAATAACGGTACAGAAGTCATGTTCGTGTATTAATAAAGACTGCGGATTCATGTAGTGATGTATGTATTTGTGTTGATTGGGCTTATTTCTATGATCTTAGATACTAATTTTTTTTCCTTTTCTTTATAACTTTCGTAGAGTACTAATCTCCCTGCTTAAAAACTTTATTGTGTGCGTAAGATTTGTAACTAAAAGTTTGGATCGACGAGAGAACATAAAGCCAACCATGTATACAATAGCTATGTTACTTTTGTAAGCGAGACCAGAATTAAAGAATTTTTGTAACGCTTTTGACTTGTAAATTATTACCAATATGTGAATACAATTATTTTTATATGTGCGTGATATTGTTTAATAGACTCTTTGTGCTAATTAGAGTAGCCTTAAATTTATTTTGTTAATAAGAGCTATTTTTTTTTTTATATATTTATTGCTAGTAATAGCAATTGAGATTTTATTCTTGATATTTTATTTAGCAATGATGATCTTGGTATAATGTGATTTATGTGGAAGATCATATTTTAGTTATACTTATTTGGGATAAAAATATTTCTTTGATATAGTCCTATGATTTTGAAATTTCTTTATGTGCAATAATTGTTACGTGCTTAAAATGTGAATTATGTGTTTGGTGAATAATTAGTTAATTGTGAATGTGGTTTCTAAATTTTATTTAAGTGCTCCGAGAATTTATTTGGGGCATAAAATATTTATATTAAATTTAGAGAATGCTTTAATTATTTAATTAATAGCATAAAATATTTCTTAGCATTATTTTATTTCTATTTTAGTTTTAAACTCATGATTTAAATTTTATAATCAATTATTTATTTTAATTAATTATTTTGAGGGATGCTACACCTTCTAGATTATTTATTTTCAATGGGTAATTTATTTATTTACCTAGGGAGTAATAAAATTTTATTTAAAATTGTTTTTGAGATAAAAAGGCATTTTATTTGATTATTTCTATGTAAATGCAATTTTAATTATCTAATCTATAAAAGTTATTTGTAGAATAATATTTCTACTTGATCTAGAATTGGGATTATGAATTTACACCATAGTCCTTGATTTTATCATTTAAGCATTTTTATTAGTTGGACAATTTTGTAATTTTAAGAGTTAATTCTAGAACTATTTAAATACATAACATTACTTTGTTTTTACACTCACCAAAGCCCACCCACCCCACTTCTCTCTCTCACGCTCTCATCTCTCTTTCTCTCCCCCGACTCTCTTCTTCTCCAACACTCTCCATTGTTCTTCATTTCTTCACAAATTAAACTCCCCAAAAACCCTTGTTCCTCTTCACCAAAATTTAAGTGTGAGTAATCAAAATACTCCCCTCTCTAATCTTTACAACCCCCTTGTGTTAATTTCGAGTTTTGATTCAATTTTAAATTTGGGAATTTTCGGATTCTTCTTCCTCTTTGTGTAAAACTTACATGCAATGGTTGATTATTGGTATTATGGGTCATTCTCGATGAGACCCATTATTTTTGGGCTCATCCGAGAAGAAACCCGACCATGGGCAATGATCCTTGTGAACCATGGTCTTAATTTCGTATTTACAAGTTTGATTCAAGTCTATTCTTGCTTGATTGAGTGTTATAAGTTGATGCATGTCATTTATTTTATGATAATTGGTGATATTAGTTATAGATTAGAAGTGGGTTTTGATTTTTGTTAAGAATATGAGTTGTATGTGATATGGGTAGTATAATTCAATCTCTTATGAAGTGCATGTTAGTAATCTTAAGAATTCTTGAGTAATTAGTATGATTTTGTAAATGGGTTGTATTTATAAAAGTGTTGTATGTGTTGAGAAAGTGATTTATGTTGAAGATTTAAACTTGCATGTTAGTTTTATGATGAGCTTTGATTATTAGTAATGTTAGTTTTTGTAATTTAATTTTTATTGAAATGTTATTGCTTGGTGATGTGATTTTTGGATTGGAAGATGGGAGTTAAGGTGGAAAGGAGGTTTTAAAAAGAGAAAAAAGGGTGAGGGAGAGAGGACCGAGAGAGGAAGATGGTGAGAGAGAGATTGGGAGAAGCCGAGAGGAAGAGATTGAGAGAGATAGAGGGAGAGCCAAGAGAGAAATGGAGGGAGGATGGGAAGGATTTGAGTTTTAAAAATTGTGAGTATGGGAGTGTGATTTAAAATGGGATTTTGAGTGAATGTGTGTGTGTAATTTCAAAATGTGTTTTTGGGTGTGTGTGTGTGTTACTTGAAAATGTGATTTTGGTGTGAGTTGTTCAAAAGCATGATTTTTTAAAGGTGTGAGTGTGTTATTCAAAAATAAGATTTTATGAGTGTGATTTAAAATATGATTTAAAAATGTGTGTGTGTGTGTAGTCTTTTAAAATGTGTTCACTATGTGTTCTTTCAAGATTGTGTTCTTGTGTGTGTTATGTTTTCAAAAATGTGTTCTTATGCATGGGATGGTGAATGTAGTTATGCCAAGAGTGTGAGGTGTGTGTATGTTGCTTGTGTGAGTGTGTGATGGTGTGGTTAGGCCATAAGGCCGAGGGAGAGGTGAGAATGAGGGAGAGGCCGAGAGGCCTAGAAAAGGAAGAGAAGAAGGAAGAAAGGAGATAAGAGAGAAAAGAAAGAAGAAGAGAAGAGGGTGGAAGACAATGGTGAATTGTGTCGTCATATCTTGACATGTTGGTCTTATGTGTTTGTATGGTTTGTATAATTCCTAAAGTACGTATACATGGCTTATGTGATTAAATGTTAATGTTGTCCAAGAATGTAGACAGAGTTATTAAAGTACCTTGTTTTGAGGCTTTTCCGTCATAAGATTGAAGAATGTAATGTGATGTCCTTAAGCGATATATGCTAAGTGACTACATGCTTAAATGTTAATTAAAGTTGTAAAGACACTATGTGCTTCTTGAATGTATAGGTATATGTAATTGTATGACGATGGGGTAGAAGTATTTAGAGATACGTAAACAATGCTGAGGTACTAAGTTATAAAGACTAAGACGATATTATACCTTTATATAGGTACGAGTAGGAGGCCAGGAAAGGAGCCCGTGTACGTAAAGTCGGAGTGGTGTACAAGTTATTGAGTTAGTTTACCGGCTTTTGAGGCAAGTGTCTATTCCCTCCACTTATTTTTCAAGTGGTAGTTCTCTTAAATTATGATGCGAATGTTACCTTTGAATTCTATTGCAAGTATACGTCCTACTTTTACTTATCCTTTACTTACCATTATGCAATCGTTCTCAATATCATGTTATTGTACCCTTTTCACCTTGCTCTTTATAAAACCTACAATTGTTCCTTTACCTTTGCTTTGTTCATATAAACCTTTTCCTTGACTTATACTTTGTTGACCTCTATTAACTTTTGAATACCCGAAGCTTACTTATTCCTTTGCTCACTTACTTACCATGCCTTTCGATTGTTCATTCTTTAAACCCTTGCAATAAAATCTTGAATTAGCTTATACTCTGAAATGAATATTGGAAATGTTGAAAGGCCTCTTATTCATTTAATCCCTTTGTTGAATTACTTATGAATGGAACAAACTTTGACCGTGGCGGCGGTCCTGGTTACTTATGTATGTATTTTATGGCCAATGTGTGCCTATGGATCCTGAATGTTAGGACCTTGTGAAAACATGGTCTGGAGCTTTACGTGGCTGATCACCCGTATAGCTCGTACCGTCTTATCAGAAGTTCCAATTCATTTGTGTACCCTTTTCTTTGAAAAAGAAACTTATATCTTGAAACTGAATTACTCGATTGATTATCAAGTTGATGGATTATCAAATGAAAACTATTTATATTGATTTCACTTGCTGGGCAATTTTTGGCTCACTCTTGTTTTATTATTCCCTAACCTTTCAGTCAGGAACGGAGTATGCCGTTTTTGAGTAACTGCTAAGAGGACCGTGAGAAGGCCTGATTCGAGAATTTAGGCTCCATGTTGCCAGGCAGATAGAATTCATGTTAGTTCTCACCAATGGTTAGATGGTGGCTTATGGTTTGTAATAAAACTGAATTAGATGTTGTAATAAACTTTAATATTTTAGATTCTTGTTTCATACCATAACCTGTGATCGATCCTTAGCTGATGGGTCATTTGTATCATTATGTTTTATTCAGAGTGATAGTGGCACCAAATCCTGACCCCGGATTTGGGGGTGTCACAATTTTAATATTAATCTTTTCAGTATCCGGGCTTGATGTATTTTTATTGTTAGTAAAAGTTTGTTGAATTTTCAGTATGTATAAGTTACTCATGAATTGTTGCTACGGTTTGTAGGTTGCATAAAAACTTGGCAAAAACATCAGCTGGAACATCACATAGACAAGCTAAGTTTTGTTGGATGTTTTTTAATCTAAACATATTTAAGTTAATAAAATGGTAATAGCTGTGATATATGGTTGTTAACATTAGAGTTGATTTGGTCTTTATTTCAGTTGAGAGTTTTTAGGAATGTTTGAATAAAGTTGAGGTGGTAGAGCAGAAGTAGGGGTCTGTTAAGCACGTTAATGCGTGTTTCTAGTTTTTCCAGTATCAAGCTTTCTATATATGTTTTGTATCAGATAATTCTGTTTTAATAAGATTGAGTGAATCAAGTACTTCATACTTTCCTTGTTTTTCTTCTTGCTACGTTAACAGTTATAAACAGAGCTATTATTCTTCACGTGGTATCAAAGCCAAAACCTGGCGACACCTACTTCATCAAACATGGAAGCAAACAAACCCAAAGAGAGTACATTTGGATTGAGCTACCTGATAAGTCGGTTTTATATCTACTTGGAACACCTTAAAATCAGCTTAAATTGGTTGTTTTGGCCTCAAGTGTGTGATGTTATGATGAGTTTTAGTGTTTATGTGCAGATAAGCTAAATGGGATCAAGTGGTGGTCATCGTGCTTTAAAATGGTGGTTTTTGCTCCAGGAGTTGAGTGATGTTGGAGGCGAGCAATTAGCAAAGAAGTTAGCTAATAATCAGAAAAGCAGGAATCTTGGCAGAGAGCCAGGCGCGCCCGCGCCTTACACCGCGCGCCCGCGCGTCCATTGGCAGGAATTCAGGCGCGCCCGCGCTTGCTAGCGCGCGGCCGCGCGTCCCCGTCTGGTGGAAATTCTGTTATCTTGTTTTGTGGGCTTAGAGTGGTAGCGGGTCATGTTTTGGGCCTTTGTCATTTCTGGTGGGTGTTTTCTAAGGGGAGAACCCTAATTTCCAGAGGGGTCGAGGAATAATACGGAAGAGCATAGAGACTTAGATTGGAGAGGAGGATTACACTTTTCTTTGTATTTTTTCTCAATTAAGCAATACGTGGATTCTTCTTTCTAGTTTTCTAAACATTGTTATTCTTGATACTATTTGATTTGCAATTATCAATTCAAGACCTAGTTTTTATATCATGTTTTCATTAGAACCTGCGATGATGAACGGTTCATTTATGAACTAATCGTTATCGTGGGATTCTAACAGAGTTCTTATGGAGTTTAGTGGTTAATTGTTTTATATACTCTATGTGTGGTGGCGAATTGATTTCCTATCATGGTTGTGCTTATTCATTGTGGATGCGTAGCTAACATTCATGATTGTTTGTTAATCCTTATTGATTGCGAAAGTGGATTTAGGGATTTAGAACTTGCCATGCTAGCATAAGTTTATGTATGATTATCATGCGTAATTTGTGGGTGATTTTAACCATTTCATCTACCTTATGTAATCTGAATAGATAACCTGCTCATTCAACCACTATGTTTTCAATCTCTATAGACATATAGGGACTAAGCATATCTGGTGTCCATTTAACTTCTATCTATCTGTGGATGTTTAAGTGGTATGGTATACGTATACTGAAAGGTAGCGTGTACTAAATTCGTGTTATCTGGTTAGTTGTCACAACTGTCACATACAGAGACTAAGAACAAGAGACTCTAGATGAAATATTTAATGATGTTAGGATCCCATGCCTATTCATATCAGTAATTCACTAGTAATTCTTTCAGTTAATTATAGACTTGTTAAGTGCTAATTAGTAGTTAATCAAAACACCAATTTGATACTTGTCTTAGCAGTGAGTAATAACCAAACATTGGTGCATAAGTACAGACTATTACAACCTGAACCAGTCCTTGTGGGATCGAACTTGATTTATCTATATACTACTTGTGACCACGTGCGCTTGCGTGTTTTTGTGCGAACACTACCCTCTGCTGACAAAAACAAATTACACGGCATGGGCCTTAAAAATGAAAGTCTTTATGCAAGCTCACGGGGTATGGGAAGCTATTGACCCCAAGGATCCCAAAGCTACTATTAAAGAGAAGGTCGATAAACGAGATTTAGCAGTTATATATCAAGGAATTCCTAAGGAATTGTTATTGTCGATTGCAGAGAAGGGCACATCAAAGGAAGCTTGGGACGCCATTATAACTGTGAGTTTGGGTGCAGATAAAGTCAAGAAAGCAAGAGCGCAGACGTTAAATGGTGAGTTTGAATCATTGAAGATGCGAGATGCAGAACAATTGGATGATTTCTACATGAAGTTGAATGGCCTGGTGACTAATATTAGGGCGTTGGGTGAGAAGATGAAGGAAGCTTATGTGGTGAAGAAACTACTTAGGGCCGTTCCCTCCAAATTCCTTCAGATTGCCTCAGCTATCGAGCAATTTGGAAATTTGGAGGCGATGTCCGTGGAAGAAGTTGTGGGTTCACTAAAGGCCCATGAAGAGAGGCTTCGTGGTCAAACTGAAGTGAATCAAGGCCAACTCCTATTAACAGAGGAGGAGTGGAGAAAGAAAGAAGGAAATGCGAGTCAGCTGTTACTAACTCGTGAGGAGTGGTTAAAGAAGACAAGCAAAGAGGGAGTTCGAGGAAGTCCAGAGTTTCGGGGAAGAGACAACCGTGGAGGACGGGACAAGAGCAGGGTGAGATGCTTCAATTGCCAGAATTATGGGCATTTTGCCTCGGAATGTCGCAAACCACGCAGAGATGTGAGGGACACACAAAGGGAAGTTAACCTGTCAAAGATGGAAGAAGATGAGCCTGCACTCCTTTTCACAGAGTGTGGAAGTCAGGAGTGTGACAAGTTTTAGTTTGAGCATGATCTCTTTAACAAGTTTTAGTTTGAGCATGATCTCTTTAATATTGGTTTAATAAGTTCTGGTTTTAGTTTTTAGTAAGTTTTGTTCTTAATCTTTTTATATGAAACATGAATTGATTTTATATAATTTGATTTATGAATGTATAACATAGTTAGATATGTGTTTAGGTTTAATGGTTTCTAATTTCTAAATTTTAATTTTGCAGAAGCTCATAAACATGTTTTACCATTTATATTATAATGATTTTTTTTGTAACGTATGTTATCATGATATACATGTACATGTTTAAACTTTTTTATGATTATGATTAGGGCTGAGCAAGAATTTTCCGAACCGACCTAAACCGTCCAAACCGATTTTTACAGTTTACTAAAGGTTTGGTTTGGTAACAATTTGATATTTTAAAAACCGATTTTTTTCGGTTTGATT
Source organism: Heracleum sosnowskyi (assembly GCA_030848705.1). Taxonomy (NCBI): domain Eukaryota; kingdom Viridiplantae; phylum Streptophyta; class Magnoliopsida; order Apiales; family Apiaceae; genus Heracleum; species Heracleum sosnowskyi. Next base: position 138,279,464 of record CM061235.1, on the reverse strand, counting down.
TTGATTTTTACCATCAAACCGACAGAAATAATCGAACCGAACCGTAATTTTAAATTAAAACCCATATATATATATATATATATATATATATATATATATATATATGTGTGTGTGTGTGTGTATGTGTGTCAATCATGTACAATTAATTTTAACCAGAACTTACAAACTATATTTAAGTTCATATTTCTTTATATCCTTTTAAAAAATGACTAAAATAGAAAAGATTGATTTATAATATAATTCGAAATTTTCAATTTTTTTTATTCTTTCAAGTTAAAGTTTAATTTGATTTTTTATTTGTTGCATAGAGAAAAATTGGTTTAAATCGAAACAAATCCGAACCGAACTGTTATAAACAGATTGGTTTGGATTGATTTTCTTATATAACGGGTTGGTTTTGGTTTTGAATTTATTCAAACCAAAAATTTCGGATTGGTTCAGTTTGGATTCTAAAAATCGCCCAAACCGACTGATGCTCACCCCTAATTATGATATTCACGAAATTAATACTTTTTTTTAAATAATATAAAACGCTAAAGTTTAAGACAGTTATTAGTAATTTTTTTTAATTATTGCATAATGTTCTTATTTTTTTGGATATTATATTTATTATAACGGGTGTCGGCATAATACAACAAAATCAGTATTAAAGGATTTGTAGATAATTTCACAACACCATAGATTGGCTATAACAACTCCATATTATGGTTATTATAGGGCCTAAATCAGTTGCCATAGAGTCTATTGCAATGCTTTTGGCAAAATTGGGCGTTAACTTTGCTTGGGTTGGCATAGGCTGTTATAGCAATGAGTTACTACCATGCATCAACGCCTTAATATCATTGCAATAGTCTTTTATGTCAACGTTTTTCAGTCTATAGCAAAAATTTAAAGTTATTGCAATAGCATATAAATTAATATTGTGTTCACTATTATATAATATTATGAATATAAATTAATATTTGAATTTGAAAAAGAAAAAGAAAATTTTATATGGTCGTTCGGAAGTGCGGCTTCTTTAATATATTTGAAATAGAATAGAACTTGAATTTATAAAATAAAAGATATACGCGTATAATTTTATCTTTATTTGACATATTTAAAGTATAAAAGGTACATTATATTGATCTTTTATGTTATCATTGTTAGTATTAGTGCTCTAGAGACAATACTTTATGTTTTAAAGAAAACATTTTATTATTATAAATTATGTTTTATTGATTATTATTATTAGTTTATTATGTCTTTATTTACTGCGTTATAAATGTTAGCATAATAAATGTCCTTGGAATTATGATACGTATTCGATATCTTTAAGTATGTGACTTAAAAATGAGATTATATGAATAGTATCTTTATTCCTAAATATTCCTAGTTGAGTGTTATTATTTAAGGACAATAATAATGCACAGAGACTAGTATGTTTGTTGACTGATGACCACATCTCATTGGTCATAGGTATGGTGATACTAAAGTCAAAACATAGGTGCATGTAAGAGTATATGGCACTGGATTGACCCGCCGTGAGATTACACATGTTAAAAGTGTCATAAGTAATTCTCACCGTGATAATGGTGTAATGATCCTTAGACCTGAAATCATTATATTTTTATACGAGAATTAATATACTTTGATTACATTAAAAGTTACCTTTGACCGGGTGATGATAAAAGTGGACACTGGGTATATTATGAATCGTATGAGAAATATGAATGATCTAGATGTGATTTAACCCTCCTAATTTTAGGAGCGATATTATTGGCCTCTTGTTTGAGTGAGACTAAGAAATGCACGACCGTGCTCAAATGTTGATTTGATTTATTAGTCTACTCATCGATCAAGAAAACTAAGATTAAATTATGAAGAGGATGACACATTACATGCCTCGAGTTTAATCTACAATATTAAGGTTAAAGGGATTATATTACCCGGAACATTATTCATGAAAGGCTTAATCGAATCATCGATTTAATTATTATTACTTGGGTGGCAATGATGTATTACTAGATGCCGCTCATTGTTTACAATTTTAATTATTTATTTAAATTGGTACCAACGTAATAATAACCTACAGGGTCACACACAAAGAACGCTTGAAGGAGAAATAATTTAAATTATGAATTTAAATTTAAATAAGTAATTTATTCTATTTATAATATTAATTAAGTATGACTTGATTAATTATTTAAATAGAAAATGGAATTACTTAAACTAGTTCTGAAATTAATTATTAATTAATTAAGTGCGACTTAATTAAATAATAAATTGGAATTTCGGATTAGTATTTTATTATAATTGGATTATAATTAGAAAACTATTTTCCTCTCTATATAAACTCTAAACGAGGGCTGATTTTAAGGTGGAAAAACGTTTTTACATTAAAACCCTAGCCGCTTATGAGAGCAAGAAAAGAGAGAGAGAAAAAAGCAGTTTTCGGGTGCTAGTACACATCAATCCTTCAAGAAAAGCGTTCGTGTGGATAACGTAGAGTGTAGATCGCGAGAGCGGGATACATGGTGATTGAACAAGCTTTGGATATCCATTAGTCTTCCATTAATGAACTGTTAAAGCTTCTTAAGGTATTTGTTCTTAATCTCCAAATTAAATCTTTTGTTTTCGCATGGATCCTTCGGATGAGTTTCGAATTTTGATTTATTTTTACGTTTTCCGTTGCGTTTATGTGCTTGAAACCCTTCAACGGCATCAGAGCTACTTGCGAAACGTTTTAATTCGGTTGTGTGTTTAATAGTTTTCGATATATATGCATATTTGCGATCTACCATGTTTTTGTGTTGATTTATATATATGTATGTATATGTTTTTGAATATATGATATTCATGAGGATTTGATAATCATGAGATGATTGTGTATATTGCTGTATGTATATGATACATATTAAATCGAATTATGAGAATCGTATTCGATACGATTTCTGAATACGATGCGCAGATTTAGTGAAATTTGCATATTGTGTAAGAATTTCGCTGAAAATACCTTTTCGGAAAGGGAAACGGGCGTCTGATGTATTATTATTACTTGGGTGACAATGATGTATCACTAGATGCCGCTCATTGTTTACAATTTTAATTATTTATTAAAATTGTTACCAACGTAATAATAACCTACAGGGTCACCACAAAGAACGCTTGAAGGAGAAATAATTTAAATTATGAATTTAAATTTAAATAAGTAATTTATTCTATTTATAATATTAATTAAGTATGACTTGATTAATTATTTAAATAGAAAATGGAATTACTTAAACTAGTTCTGAAATTAATTATTTATTAATTAAGTGCGACTTAATTAAATAATAAATTGGAATTTCGGATTAGTATTTTATTATAATTGGATTATAATTAGAAAACTATTTTCCTCTCTATATAAACTCTAAAAGAGGGCTGATTTTAAGGTGGAAAAACGTTTTTACATTAAAACCCTAGCCGGTTATGAGAGCAAGAAAAGAGAGAGAGAAAGAAGCATTTTTCGGGTGCTAGTACACATCAATCCTTCAAGAAAAGCGTTCGTGTGGATAACGTAGAGTGTAGATCGCGAGAGCGGGATACATGGTGATTGAACAAGCTTTGGATATCCATTAATCTTCTATTAATGAACTGTTAAAGCTTCTTAAGGTATTTGTTCTTAATCTCCGAATTAAATCTTTTGTTTTCGCATGGATCCTGCGGATGGGTTTCGAATTTTGATTTATTTTTACGTTTTCCGTTGCTTTTATGTGCTCGAAATCCTTCAATGGCATCAGAGCTACTTGCGAAACATTTTAATTCGGTTGTGTGTTTAACATTTTTCGATAAATATGCATATTTGCGATCTACCATGTTTTTGTGTTGATTTATATATATGTATGTATATGTTTTTGAATATATGATATTCATGAGGATTTGATAATCATGAGATGATTGTGTATATTTTTGTATGTATATGATACATATTAAATCGAATTATGAGAATCGTATTCGATACGATTTCTGAATACGATGCGCAGATTTAGTGAAATTTGCATACTGTGTCAGAATTTCGCCGAAAATACCTTTTCGGAAAGGGAAACGGGCGTCTGAACAAAACTGGAAAAGTCACTCGTTCGTCTGTAAGGCATTTGACGTCGTTTACTGTCTGTAAACAGCGATTTAATGTTTTCAGAATTCTGATTTTGATTTTCTGATTTACACTTTATTTGATTTCTATGATTGGATCATGAGAAATATGATATGGTATGATATGTTAATGCAATATGAGATGTTCTTAATTGTTATATGAGCATGGTGATTGGTTATGGCCTAAAGATCCATAGATAGTGGTTTTGTTTTAATGGTTTGGTTTCTAAATACGAGTTGCATGTCGTTATTCCTTGTAATGTTTAAATCTCGAATGTAACTCGAGTTCTACTTGTAAGTTCAGTAGGATAGGTTGTTTTATTTATGTAATATATATGAAGACATCCAAGATGGAGAACCAAGGAAGCATTACAAGGAGGCGGGTTTTAAGTGAGACCAGTGTGACTTCTCCGTTGGACTACAAATCAAACCATTGATGAATTTTGAATTGAAGTACTTAGTTCAAGGAAAAATTGGGAATCTCTTGATGATGGGATCATGGTCGTTTTAATAATAAAATCCCTAAAGTTAAAATATTAAATCGATTAGATGCCTTCCAATGGGCAACACTCGTCAAGACCTAGATCGAAAAAGAGTGAGTTCGCCAAAGCGAAGCACTCATATCTATCGTGGTAAGACGCGATGAAGTAAATGTGTTATTTAACTATTAGACCATTGGGTTAGACTTAACTAAGTTACCACAATAGGATTGTGAACTTAGAGGCATGGAGCTTGGTATGATTTATTAGATAAATGTGAACAAATGTTGTTCTACCAAACTTTCCAAGAGTTATATATGATATAATTGACAAGAGTTGTCTACCTAAATAAATCATGTTTTGGGAGTAAAGCCAAAGCTGACCTTAAGCATGACGAAATATGGATCTTGGCTCACTAGAAATATTTAAGAGAAATACTTTCCGAATTAATAGTTAGGGCTATTTATTTGATAAAAATAGTGGGAGGTATATAATGATATACCATAATCACTTAAACATAATAATTAATAAATTTGCAACCTAGATTAATTTTATGCACTTTAATGTTGTAGCTATCAAATGACAAATAACACAAACAACTTCTCTATGCGATCAGTCCTTGAGAAGGACAAGCTGACAGGAACAAATTTCCTCGACTGATATAGGAGCTTGAGGATCGTACTCAGGCACCACGATGTTAGTCAAATTCTTCCCTTACCTTTTAGCTGAGAATGTAACATGTGCCGAACATAATGCTTATTGGAAGCAAATTGATGATTCGACTGCTGATGTTTCATGCTTGCAACTATGAGTGTTGAGCTTAAGAAACAATATGAGCATATGGATGCTTATGAGATATTTGAGCACCTTAAAAGATGTTTGAGGAAAAGGCTCGTCAAAAGGGATTTGACAATAGCAAGACACCATACACCTACAAGTAGGGAACGTGAGATTCGGTTGGACCAGATGTTCTAAAGATGATAGGGTATAATGAGTACCTTGATTATCATTTATTTTGGGTTTCAAGATTGGTCTAGAGACTCGGAATGATTTGATCATACAAATGTTTCAACAATAACTATTCTCAATTAGTTAGTGAACAACGAAATAAATGATATAGACATAGCACCCACTAAGTTGTGAAGCACGTTGAGAACTGCTGTAAGCAACATGATAAATGCATGGACTACTCCCATAATGATGGTGAATGTAGGAATGTGAATGGGAAAGGAAAATGGAATGGAAAGAAGAAGATTTGATCTAATTCTATAGCCATATTAAACTCCAATCCCAAAGAGGTTTTGTCGCCTAAAGGAGGTGTTGCTAATTAAAGAAGACGATTGTCGCTTCTGTGGAAAACCGAAAGACTGGAAGGTAAACTGTCATGCTTATTTGGAAGATCTAAGAAGAAGACCGGTGAGGGTCAAGCTTCAGGTTTCGGGTTAGAATTGGAGCAAAAGTTGTTGCTCTAGTTAAAGTAACTCGTTACTTAATTCTGCCTATAAGGCTAAGTTTAGAACTTGATAATTGTAACTACGTGCCTCTAAGAGTAGAGACATTATATTGATTTCTTGTATGGACAAGAAAGGTTTTTCATTTTAATTGGATATATAACAATTGTTGTTTATTACATTTCAATGTAAAGGTTAATGATGTTGCACAATTAGTTAACAATTTATATGTTCTAAAATGACTCAAATCAAAAATTACCTTTGGCACTGTAATTAAGGCCATATTATAAGAAATGCATTTCCAATTTACAAACTGATGGATGATTGGATAAGTTTGATTATGAATCATACGAAGAATGCAAATCTTGGTTTATTTGGTAAAAAGACAAAAGGCCCCTTTTACTAGAAATGGTGAAAGGGTCATCGAACGATTATGACTTATACATGGTGATGTATGTGGTCATATACGTACGATGGCAGAAGGTAGGTTTTACTACTTTATAGCGGTTACTGATGATTTCAGTAGATACGAATATGTATATCTTTTGAAGAACAAATTCGAATCTTTTGAAAAGTTCAAAGAATATTAAGCTGAAGTAGAAAAGGTTCAAAGAAAGGGGTTTCTAAGAACTAAAATCACACTTTGTTGGACATAGTGTTATGGATGATGAGTCAAGAGGATCTTCCAATAAGATTCTGGGGTTATACCCTAGAGACAAGTGCATATACACTAAACCGTGTTCCTACTAAAATGGTTCAGGAGACACCATATAAGATGTGGACTGAGAAAAGTTATAGCATGTCATTTATGAAAATTAGGGGATGCAAAGAGTTTGTGAAACGTTTAACCTATGACAAGCTAGGACCAAAATCAGATAAATGTAATTTTGTGGGATACCAAATTAAAACAAAAGGGGTCTTACTTCTTTAAATCCTCCAGAGAGCAAAGTGTTTGTTGCTCGGATTGCTGTATTTCTTGAGAGAGAATTTCTTTCTAAAAGAAATACTGGGAAGAAAATAGATCTCGATGAGGATCGAGAACCACGAGATAACATTGAACCGAAGTTGGAACAAGAGCAGAATGTACAAAAAAATGTTAATGACAATACTGCTCAAGAAACACAAGTTGTTCGTAGGTCTGGTAGGATTCACCATGAGTCCGAGAGATATTATGAATTTCTCTTGACTCAGGATGGTGATGTAGTGCTTGTGAATAATGATAATGAGCCTCTTACCCACCAAGACGCTATGAAAATTCCAAGAGCTAAAAGTTGGCAGGAGGCCATGAAATCTGAGATGGATTCCATGTATGAAAAACCAAGTATGGACTTTGGTTGATCCACCTATAGGGGTAAAACCTATAAGGTGCAAGTGCGTTTTCATGAAGAAAACTGACATGGATAGTAATGTACAGACCTATAAGGCACGACTGGTGGCAAAAGGTTTCAAGTAAATTCATGGTATTGACTATGATGAAACTTTCTCACCAGTGGCAATGGTCAAGTCCATCGGGATTTTGCGTGCTTACTATGACTACGAAATCTGGCAAATGGATGTCAAGACTACTTTCTGGAATGGGAGCGTTGAAAAGGTTGTGTACATGACACTACCTGAAGGTTTTATAGATCCAAGTTTTGCTAGAATAGTTTATTAGATAAGTCGATCCATTTATGGATTAAAGTAAGCCTCGAGGAGATGGAATATACGTTTTTGATGAAACAGTCAAATAGTTTGGCTCTATTCAAAATGAAGATGAACCGTGTGTTTACAAGAAGGTTAGTGGGAGCCATGTGGCATTCCTAGTATCATATGTAGATGATATATTATAAATAAGGAATGACATACTTTCTCAACAGACTGTTAAGACTTGGTAAAGAAATAGTTTCTTGATGAAAGACTCAGGAGATGTGTCCTATATCTTAGGGATCAGGATCTATAGAGATAGATCACGAAGATTATTCGGCTTAAGTCAGAGTACATACATTGACAGTGTATTGCACCAATTAGGGATGAAAAGAGGCTAAAAGGGAAATGTTCCCATGTCTATGAGATAGTGATCTCAAAATAAATGGTCTAAAATCATTGGATGATATGGACCACATTAGTATAGTTCTATATGCTTCGGAAATTGGTTTCATAATGTATGTGATGATATGTACTCGTCATGATGTCTCATATGCTTTATGCATGACGATCAGGTACCAGTCTAATCCAAGTGATGGTCACTTGATTGGAATCAAGAATATTCTTAAGTGCCTGAAGAGGACTAAAGACTCATTCTTGGTATATGGAGGAGATGGGAAGCTGGATGTAAAATGTTACACGGATGTTAGTTTGTAGACAGACATGACGGTTTTTGTGTCTTAGTCTGGATTTGTGTTTTGTCTAAATAGATGTGTTGTAAGCTAGAATAGTTCATAGCAAGAACCGTAAATGATTCTACAATCGAGGCTTAGTATATTGATACTAGCGAAGTAGCCAAAGATGATGTTTTGAGAATTTACTAAGGTGATATCACCTTATTAATGAGATTAATGATCAAGGAGATATACTTATATGTAAAGTGCATACTATTGATAATATTGCAGAACCACTGACTAAGGCTTTGTCGCAGCAGAAGCATGTAAGTCACACTAGTTCCAAATGTATTGGATACATGGGATATTGGCTCTAGTGCAAGTGGGAGATTGTTAGTATTAGTGCTCTAGAGACAATACTTTTATGTTTTAAAGAAAACATTTTATTATTATAAATTATGTTTTATTGATTATTATTATTAGTTTATTATGTCTTTATTTATTGCGTTATAAATGTTAGCATAATAAATGTCCTTGGAATTATGATACGTATTCGATATCTTTAAGTATGTGACTTAAAAATGAGATTATATGAATAGTATCTTTATTCCTAAATATCCTTAGTCGAGTGTTATTATTTAAGGACAATAATAATGCACAGAGACTAGTATGTTTGTTGACTGATGACCACATCTCATTGGTCATAGGTATGGTGATACTAAAGTCAAAACATAGGTGCATGTAAGAGTATATGGCACTGGATTGACCCGCCGTGAGATTACACATGTTAAAAGTGTCATAAGTAATTCTCACTGTGATAATGGTGTAATGATTCTCAGACCTGAAATCATTATATTTATACGAGAACTAATATACTTTGATTACATTAAAAGTTACCTTTGACCGGGTGATGATAAAAGTGGACATTGGGTATATTATGAATCGTATGAGAAATATGAATGATCTAGATGGGATTTAACCCTCCTAATTTTAGGAGCGATATTATTGGCCTCTTGTTTGAGTGAGACTAAGAAATGCACGGCCGTGCTCAAATGTTGATTTGATTTATTAGTCTACTCATCGATCAAGAAAACTAAGATTAAATTATGAAGAGGATGACACATTACATGCCTCGAGTTTAATCTATAATATTAAGGTTAAAGGGATTATATTACCCGGAACATTATTCACGAAAGGCTTAATCGAATCACCGATTTAATTATTATTACTTGGGTGACAATGATGTATCACTAGATGCCGCTCATTGTTTACAATTTTAATTATTTATTAAAATTGTTACCAACGTAATAATAACCTACAGGGTCACCACAAAGAACGCTTGAAGGAGAAATAATTTAAATTATGAATTTAAATTTAAATAAGTAATTTATTCTATTTATAATATTAATTAAGTATGACTTGATTAATTATTTAAATAGAAAATGGAATTACTTAAACTAGTTCTGAAATTAATTATTTATTAATTAAGTGCAACTTAATTAAATAATAAATTGGAATTTCGGATTAGTATTTTATTATAATTGGATTATAATTAGAAAACTATTTTCCTCTCTATATAAACTCTAAAAGAGGGCTGATTTTAAGGTGGAAAAACGTTTTTACATTAAAACCCTAGCCGGTTATGAGAGCAAGAAAAGAGAGAGAGAAAGAAGCATTTTTCGGGTGCTAGTACACATCAATCCTTCAAGAAAAGCGTTCGTGTGGATAACGTAGAGTGTAGATCGCGAGAGCGGGATACATGGTGATTGAACAAGCTTTGGATATCCATTAATCTTCTATTAATGAACTGTTAAAGCTTCTTAAGGTATTTGTTCTTAATCTCCGAATTAAATCTTTTGTTTTCGCATGGATCCTGCGGATGGGTTTCGAATTTTGATTTATTTTTACGTTTTCCGTTGCTTTTATGTGCTCGAAATCCTTCAATGGCATCAGAGCTACTTGCGAAACATTTTAATTCGGTTGTGTGTTTAACATTTTTCGATAAATATGCATATTTGCGATCTACCATGTTTTTGTGTTGATTTATATATATGTATGTATATGTTTTTGAATATATGATATTCATGAGGATTTGATAATCATGAGATGATTGTGTATATTGCTGTATGTATATGATACATATTAAATCGAATTATGAGAATCGTATTCGATACGATTTCTGAATACGATTCACAGATTTAGTGAAATTTGCATACTGTGTCAGAATTTCGCCGAAAATACCTTTTCGGAAAGGGAAACGGGCGTCTGAACAAAACTGGCAAAGTCACTCGTTCGTCTGTAAGGCATTTGACGTCGTTTACTGTCTGTAAACAGCGATTTAATGTTTTCAGAATTCTGATTTTGATTTTCTGATTTACACTTTATTTGATTTCTATGATTGGATCATGAGAAATATGATATGGTATGATATGTTAATGCAATATGAGATGTTCTTAATTGTTATATGAGCATGGTGATTGGTTATGGCCTAAAGATCCATAGATAGTGGTTTTGTTTTAATGGTTTGGTTTCTAAATACGAGTTGCATGTCGTTATTCCTTGTAATGTTTAAATCTCGAATGTAACTCGAGTTCTACTTGTAAGTTCAGTAGGATAGGTTGTTTTATTTATGTAATATATATGAAGACATCCAAGATGGAGAACCAATGAAGCATTACAAGGAGGCGGGTTTTAAGTGAGACCAGTGTGACTTCTCCGTTGGACTACAAATCAAACCATTGATGAATTTTGAATTGAAGTACTTAGTTCAAGGAAAAATTGGGAATCTCTTGATGATGGGATCATGGTCGTTTTAATAATAAAATCCCTAAAGTTAAAATATTAAATCGATTAGATGCCTTCCAATGGGCAACACTCGTCAAGACCTAGATCGAAAAAGAGTGAGTTCGCCAAAGCGAAGCACTCATATCTATCGTGGTAAGACGCGATGAAGTAAATGTGTTATTTAACTATTAGACCATTGGGTTAGACTTAACTAAGTTACCACAATAGGATTGTGAACTTAGAGGCATGGAGCTTGGTATGATTTATTAGATAAATGTGAACAAATGTTGTTCTACCAAACTTTCCAAGAGTTATATATGATATAATTGACAAGAGTTGTCTACCTAAATAAATCATGTTTTGGGAGTAAAGCCAAAGCTGACCTTAAGCATGACGAAATATGGATCTTGGCTCACTAGAAATATTTAAGAGAAATACTTTCCGAATTAATAGTTAGGGCTATTTATTTGATAAAAATAGTGGGAGGTATATAATGATATACCATAATCACTTAAACATAATAATTAATAAATTTGCAACCTAGATTAATTTTATGCACTTTAATGTTGTAGCTATCAAATGACAAATAACACAAACAACTTCTCTATGCGATCAGTCCTTGAGAAGGACAAGCTGACAGGAACAAATTTCCTCGACTAATATAGGAGCTTGAGGATCGTACTCAGGCACCACGATGTTAGTCAAATTCTTCCCTTACCTTTTAGCTGAGAATGTAACATGTGCCGGACATAATGCTTATTGGAAGCAAATTGATGATTCGACTGCTGATGTTTCATGTCTCATGCTTGCAACTATGAGTGTTGAGCTTAAGAAACAATATGAGCATATGGATGCTTATGAGATATTTGAGCACCTTAAAAGATGTTTGAGGAAAAGGCTCGTCAAAAGGGATTTGACAATAGCAAGACACCATACACCTACAAGTAGGGAACGTGAGATTCGGTTGGACCAGATGTTCTAAAGATGATAGGGTATAATGAGTACCTTGATTATTATTTATTTTGGGTTTCAAGATTGGTCTAGAGACTCGGAATGATTTGATCATACAAATGTTTCAACAATAACTATTCTCAATTAGTTAGTGAACAACGAAATAAATGAGATAGACATAGCACCCACTAAGTTGTGAAGCACGTTGAGAACTGCTGTAAGCAACATGATAAATGCATGGACTACTCCCATAATGATGGTGAATGTAGGAATGTGAATGGGAAAGGAAAATGGAATGGAAAGAAGAAGATTTGATCTAATTCTATAGCCATATTAAACTCCAATCCCAAAGAGGTTTTGTCGCCTAAAGGAGGTGTTGCTAATTAAAGAAGACGATTGTCGCTTCTGTGGAAAACTGAAAGACTGGAAGGTAAACTGTCATGCTTATTTGGAAGATCTAAGAAGAAGACCGGTGAGGGTCAAGCTTCAGGTTTCGGGTTAGAATTGGAGCAAAAGTTGTTGCTCTAGTTAAAGTAACTCGTTACTTAATTCTGCCTATAAGGCTAAGTTTAGAACTTGATAATTGTAACTACGTGCCTCTAAGAGTAGAGACATTATATTGATTTCTTGTATGGACAAGAAAGGTTTTTCATTTTAATTGGATATATAACAATTGTTGTTTATTACATTTCAATGTAAAGGTTAATGATGTTGCACAATTAGTTAACAATTTATATGTTCTAAAATGACTCAAATCAAAAATTACCTTTGGCACTGTAATTAAGGCCATATTATAAGAAATGCATTTCCAATTTATATACTGATGGATGATTGGATAAGTTTGATTATGAATCATACGAAGAATGCAAATCTTGGTTTATTTGGTAAAAAGACAAAAGGCCCCTTTTACTAGAAATGGTGAAAGGGTCATCGAACGATTATGACTTATACATGGTGATGTATGTGGTCATATACGTACGATGGCAGAAGGTAGGTTTTACTACTTTATAGCGGTTACTGATGATTTCAGTAGATACGAATATGGATATCTTTTGAAGAACAAATTCGAATCTTTTGAAAAGTTCAAAGAATATTAAGCTGAAGTAGAAAAGGTTCAAAGAAAGGGGTTTCTAAGAACTAAAATCACACTTTGTTGGACATAGTGTTATGGATGATGAGTCAAGAGGATCTTCCAATAAGATTCTGGGGTTATACCCTAGAGACAAGTGCATATACACTAAACCGTGTTCCTACTAAAATGGTTCAGGAGACACCATATAAGATGTGGACTGAGAAAAGTTATAGCATGTCATTTATGAAAATTAGGGGATGCAAAGAGTTTGTGAAACGTTTAACCTATGACAAGCTAGGACCAAAATCAGATAAATGTAATTTTGTGGGATACCAAATTAAAACAAAAGGGGTCTTACTTCTTTAAATCCTCCAGAGAGCAAAGTGTTTGTTGCTCGGATTGCTGTATTTCTTGAGAGAGAATTTCTTTCTAAAAGAAATACTGGGAAGAAAATAGATCTCGATGAGGATCGAGAACCACGAGATAACATTGAACCGAAGTTGGAACAAGAGCAGAATGTGCAAAAAAATGTTAATGACAATACTGCTCAAGAAACACAAGTTGTTCGTAGGTCTGGTAGGATTCACCATGAGTCCGAGAGATATTATGAATTTCTCTTGACTCAGGATGGTGATGTAGTGCTTGTGAATAATGATAATGAGCCTCTTACCCACCAAGACGCTATGAAAATTCCAAGAGCTAAAAGTTGGCAGGAGGCCATGAAATCTGAGATGGATTCCATGTATGAAAAACCAAGTATGGACTTTGGTTGATCCACCTATAGGGGTAAAACCTATAAGGTGCAAGTGCGTTTTCATGAAGAAAACTGACATGGATAGTAATGTACAGACCTATAAGGCACGACTGGTGGCAAAAGGTTTCAAGTAAATTCATGGTATTGACTATGATGAAACTTTCTCACCAGTGGCAATGGTCAAGTCCATCGGGATTTTGCTTGCTTACTATGACTACGAAATCTGGCAAATGGATGTCAAGACTACTTTCTGGAATGGGAGCGTTGAAAAGGTTGTGTACATGACACTACCTGAAGGTTTTATAGATCCAAGTTTTGCTAGAATAGTTTATTAGATAAGTCGATCCATTTATGGATTAAAGTAAGCCTCGAGGAGATGGAATATACGTTTTTGATGAAACAGTCAAATAGTTTGGCTCTATTCAAAATGAAGATGAACCGTGTGTTTACAAGAAGGTTAGCGGGAACCATGTGGCATTCCTAGTATCATATGTAGATGATATATTATAAATAAGGAATGACATACTTTCTCAACAGACTGTTAAGACTTGGTAAAGAAATAGTTTCTTGATGAAAGACTCAGGAGATGTGTCCTATATCTTAGGGATCAGGATCTATAGAGATAGATCACGAAGATTGTTAGGAATATGTTGTTCTTGATGATAATTATAAAAACACTTAGTAGATTTTGTATTAAGTCATTTTGTAACTGTCAACGGAATGGCATGCTTTGCAGTGTTTCGTTGACAGGAAGCTCATCAACGGAATGAGTGTTGTAGCAATTGCACTGTACAATACTTCACAGTTTGATATGCATTTGATGTATGTATTAGATAGGTTTCCTAAGTCATGTTGACTAAGTACTAGATAGGCTAAATAGGTTGGTTAATTGTAAGTATATCATGCCTTGTAATTTTGCCTAAGTGAAGACATGTCAACGGTATGAGGATTACTCTATCAACGAAACAAGGATACACCATCAACGGTATGGAGTTTACTCTATCAACGAAACGAGAGAAACACCATCAACGGAATGAAGAATAAAGCTATCAACGAAACACATCTCCCTGCTATCAACGAATCATTATTGCTTTTCTGAATAGTTGACAAAGTGATAGTGACAGTTTACTGAACAGATCTAAAGGTGATGTGGAAGTGTACTTTGCATTGGAAACCATTAAAATGGACATGGGGAATAAGGAAACATCCCAGTTTCCAATTGGGCTCTTGGGAGTGATCATAATAAGCATGAAGACAAAAGCAAGGATCTCCAAGGACCACTGGACAAAGGGATGAAAAGCAAACTATTGGCGGTTATCTTTAGTGTACTTTAGAGTAGCCAAAAATAGTATTGTAAACTTGGGGAATATATAACCAAGTGTAGCAGTTAGAATTTGCAAGAGAAGAAAAACAAAGAGTTTGTATTAGCTATCTTTGAGAGCATTCTTCTCTACAACTCTGTAACTGAGCAGCTGTGTACATTTGTATCACAGATTAATTCCGCAATAAAAACACTTCAGTTGGATCATCAAACAATCCAACTGAATATTTTATATCTTGTGTTTTTATTTATTCAGTTTAGTTTAATTTCTTAAAGTGTTTTTAAGTTAAAGAAAATATCAAGAATTGTATTCAACCCCCCCTTCTACAATTCTGTTAGGTCATTTGGGATTAACAATTGGTATCAGAGCAAGCTTCTAACATACAAGAAGTTTAAAGATCAAGACCAAAACAGAAACCATGGTGAAGAAGGATGCAGGTGTGAAGATACCAGTTCTTGATAAGGACAATTACTTTCACTGGAAAGTAAAGATGCATTTACATCTCATGTCTATGGATGAGAGATATGTAGACTGCATTGAGAAAGGTCCACACGTTCCCATGAAGTTTGCATCTAGAATTGGAGTGCCAGATGATGCTCCTGATGTAGAAATTCCAAAACTTGTCTCAGAATGGACTATTGAAGATCTTGCAGAAATCCATAAAGATAAAAGAACCATGAACATTCTGTTTAATGGTTTGGAGCAAGAGATGTTTGACAATGTCATAAACTGTACAACCTCCAAGGAAGTATGGGACACTGTCAGAACACTATGTGAAGGAACTGAGCAAGTAAGGGAGAACAAAATGCAACTCCTTATACAACAATATGAGAACTTTCACTTTAAAGCTGGTGAAACCCTAAATGACACGTTTAGTAGGTTTCAAAAGCTTCTGAATGGATTAAAGTTGTATGGGAGAATCTACCAAACTAAGGACTCAAACCTTAAATTTCTAAGAGCTCTTCCAAAAGAATGGAAGCCTATGACTGTTTCTCTAAGAAACACTCAAGAGTACAAAGATTACACTCTTGAAAGGCTGTATGGAACATTGAAGACTTATGAGCTGGAAATGGAGCAAGATGAGGAAATTGAAAAGGTACAGAAGAAGGGTGGATCCATTGCATTGATTGCATCTGTGAACCAACTGGAAGATGACACTGAAGAAGCTGCAAAGGCCACAACTAGTCGAGCTAGTTGTAGAAGTGATGTCAACAAGGGTAAAGGTAAGATGACAGAAGAAGAAGAACCAGAACCAGCCAACTTGGATGACTTAGATGAGATTGATGAACACATTGCTTTTCTGTCAAGAAAATTCTCTAAGTTCAAGTTCAAGAGAAACTCAGAAGCAAGGCCACCAAGGAGAGACTTTCAACCTAACAAAAGTAACTGGATTGAAAAGTCTAAATCTAAATGTTTCAATTATGGAATGCTTGGTCACTTTGCTGGAGACTGCAGAAAGCCCAAGATTGAGAAGAGCAACAGGAAATTTGAGCCTGTTGATTATAAAAAGAAATACTTTGAACTTCTCAAGCAAAAGGAAAAGGCTTTCATGTCTCAGGAGTATGATTGGGCTGGTAATGGTGAAGATTCTGATGATGATGTTGAATATGTCAACTTGGCTCTTATGGCTAACAATCATGAGCAGGAAGCAAGCTCCTCAAGCAACCAGGTAACAATTACTAATCTTTCTGAGCTTTCTAAAGAGGAATGCGATAGTGCAGTAAATGAAATGTCTACTGTATTATATAATTTGCGTGTTACTCTTAAATCACTTACCAAAGAGAATTCAAGAATTAAAGAGACTAATTTGCTCTTAAGTGATAGGAATGCAATGTTAGAAGCACAGCTCATTGAATTTGAGAAAATGAGATGTGTTAGTAGGGATGCTAAGAAGGAACTTGAGAACGTGTTACAAAGGGAAGAAATTCTTAAGACACAACTAGAAATAGAACAGAGTGTGATTGCTAAATGGAAAGATGCCAGGAATGTTGCTACCAACATCATTAATGTTCAAGGTATGGAATCTTTCTGTGAACAATCATGGAAAAAGAACAAAGAGAAACTAGGGTATGTTTGTGAAGCCTTAGATTCAGAAACAGAGTCAACAAACAACAATGATCATTTGTTGAAGGTTGATATGTCAACGGAATGCAATGTTCCGTTGACAGATGAACCATCAACCGATCAGGGTGTTTCGTTGACAGAGAAAAGAAAAGATGAACTCACTAGACTTAATAATAAGTATGGTCCTGTCACCAAGAACTTTGTTCAAGGTGAGTCTAGTAAATCAAAGAAAGTTGAGAAGCCTGTTGAGAGAGCTAATGTAGGTCACTTGTCCAACAAGCAATTGAAAGATAAGTTAGAGAATGTTCAAATTGAGGCTAAGGGAAATAAAAGGAATAACAGAAATGGCAAAGTAGGAATTAACAAACACAACAATTACACACCTGATAAATATGCTCATAGAAAGACATGTGTCAATTGTGGAAGTGTTAGTCATTTATCTACTAACTGCAAATCTGTTAAGAAGACTGTTAAAATGAAAATTCCCAAGCCTGCAATGAATAGTTCTATGCCTACAATGCCTGTTATGCCTAACATGTTTGCTCCATATGCACAATTTCAAAATCCATATGCCAGCATGCCATTTGTGTCTAATCCATACATGAATATGTTAAATGTGCCACAAATGCCATGGAATATGAATAACATGTTTGTTCCTCCAATCATGCATGCTGTGAATGAAAATGTGAGCAATCCTCAGAAATCAACACCAAGGATAAAGATTGATTTAAATCAATCTGAGCCCAAGGTGAAAAATGATATAAAAAGAAAAGCAAAGGCTAACAAAACAGGACCCAAGGAAACTTGGGTACCAAAATCGACTTGATTTGGTTCTATTGTGTGCAGGGAGACAAAAGGAATCTTTGGTACTTGGATAGTGGTTGTTCAAGACACATGACTGGTGATTCTACCCTGCTCACAGAGTTTCAGGAAAGAGCTGGCCCTTGTATTGCTTTTGGAGATGACAGCAAAGGCTACACTAAGGGATATGGCTTGATTTCAAAAGAGAATGTCATCATAGATGAAGTTGCATTGGTGGATGGTCTTAAGCACAATTTGCTTAGTATCAGCCAACTTTGTGACAAAGGATTTTTAGTTACTTTTTCTAAAGAAGCCTGTGTTGTTTCTAAAGGAGGAAACAACAATGTGGTAATGACTGGATTCAGAAGAGGGAATGTGTACATTGCTGACTTTAGTAGCACAAGTCCAGAAACCATCACTTGCCTTTTCAGCAAGGCAAGCAAGGATGAAAGTTGGCTATGGCACAAGAAATTATCTCATCTGAACTTTAAAGTTATGAATGATTTGGTAAGGAAAGATCTTGCTAGAGGAATTCCACAAGTGGAGTTTTCCAAGGATGGTTTGTGTGATGCCTGTCAAAAGGGGAAACAAAAGAAGGCATCATTCAAAAGCAAGACAAAGTCATCAATTGTCCATCAGCTTGAGTTGCTTCATATGGATTTGTTTGGTCCTGTAAATGTCATGTCTATTTCAAAGAAGAAATATTGTCTTGTGATTGTTGATGATTTTTCTAGATTTACATGGACTTTCTTTTTGCTCTCCAAAGATGAGGCAAGTGAAATCATTATCAATCACATCAAGATGGTAAACAATCATCCTGACTTGAAAGTAAGAAGGATTAGGAGTGACAATGGGACAGAATTCAAGAATTCAAGTATGAAGGTGTTCTGTGAAGAAAATGGTATTTTGCATGAGTTTTCAGCAGCAAGGACACCACAGCAAAATGGTGTAGTTGAAAGGAAAAACAGAACACTTATTGAAGCTGCAAGGACAATGCTAGATGAATCAAAGTTACCAACTTATTTTTGGGCTGAGGCAGTTAACACAGCTTGCTTCACTCAGAATATTTCTTTGATTAATCAGGCCAAAGGAATGACTCCTTATCAGCTACTCAAAAGAAAGAAGCCACTATTGGATTTTCTTCATGTCTTTGGGTGCAAGTGCTTTGTTCTGAGAAATCAAGCTGAGCATTTGGGGAAATTTGAAGCAAAGGCAGATGAAGCAATATTTGTGGGATATGCAGCAGGGAAAGCCTACAGAGTCTATAATCTCAGAACCAACATTGTTATGGAATCTGTACATGTTGTTTTTGATGATCTCAAAATTCAGGGTCTCTGTGATGAAGGTTTCCATGAAAGTCTCTCTTTTGAGAATGAGGAAGGAGAACAGATGGATCATGATAAGACTATTGAGAAACAGTCCAAAGTTGTTGTAACTAGCACAGATGAAAGCAGCAGTGAAGATGAAATTGCTGCATTAAGATTGAAAAGAATAGCTGCTAATATACCAAATGGACATTCCGTTGACAGTCAGAATGAGCGTTTCGTTGACAGCCAAAATGGACAATCCGTTGACAGTCACAGAAATGCTTCTAGGAATGATCATTTAGGGACAACAAACTCAGGGGGAGTTTCTCAAGGACAAATATCTAATCAAGGCAATCATGATCATGAAGCTACTTCTTCAAGAGCAAATCTGCCTCCCTCAAGGAAATGGACTAAAGATCATCCCTTTGAACTTATTATAGGTGATGTGTCTTCTAAAGTCCAAACTAGAAGAGCAACTCAAGAAGAATGTCTATACAGCAGCTTTCTGTCTCAAGATGAGCCAAAGAAAGTTGAGGATGCACTTCTAGATCCAGATTGGGTCTTGGCTATGCAAGAAGAACTAAACCAATTTGAAAGGAACAATGTTTGGAAGCTGGTGCCCAAGCCTAAGGACAGGAGTGTCATAGGCACAAAATGGGTGTTCAGAAACAAGATGGATGAAAATGGCATAGTCACAAGGAACAAAGCTAGATTGGTTGCAAAAGGCTATTCACAGGAAGAAGGAATTGATTTTGATGAAACCTTTGCTCCTGTTGCAAGACTAGAAGCAATAAGGATTTTCCTAGCCTATGCAACCCATGCCAATTTCAAAGTCTATCAAATGGATGTGAAGAGTGCTTTTCTAAATGGGGAATTGGAAGAGGAGGTGTATGTAAGTCAACCTCCTGGTTTTGAAGATGATGATTTTCCAGAATATGTATACTTCCTCCTCAAAGCACTCTATGGTTTGAAACAAGCACCTAGAGCCTGGTATGACACACTTTCACAGTTCCTCCTTGAGAATCACTTCACTAGAGGTACTGTAGATAAAACTCTTTTTCATAGGATTGTGAATGGCTCTACTATACTTGTTCAAATTTATGTAGATGACATAATCTTTGGGTCTACAGATGTGAAACTTTGTCAAAAGTTTGCCAAGCTTATGCAAAGTAAATATGAAATGAGTATGATGGGAGAATTAACTTACTTTCTTGGTCTTCAAGTGAAGCAAGTTAATGAATGCATTTTCATTAGTCAAACAAAATACATTCATGATTTATTAAAGAAGTTTAATTTAATGGAATGCTCTCCTGCCAAAACTCCCATGCCTACTGTCACCAAACTTGAATTGAATACTAAGGAAAAATCTGTGGACATCTCAAGTTACAGGGGCATGGTAGGCTCACTTTTGTATTTAACAGCTAGTAGACCTGATATTATGTTTGCTACATGTCTATGTGCTAGATTTCAGGCTGATCCTAGGGAATCCCATTTAGTTGCTATTAAAAGAATTTTCAGATATCTCAAGGGAACACCAAACCTTGGCATTTGGTATCCTAGAGAATCTGGTTTTGAACTAATTGGTTATTCAGATGCAGATTATGCAGGATGTAAAATTGACAGGAAAAGCACAACAGGCACCTGTCAATTCTTAGGAAACAAGCTTGTCTCATGGTTCAGCAAGAAACAAAACTCAGTTTCTACCTCCACAGCTGAGGCTGAGTATATTGCAGCTGGAAGTTGTTGTGCACAGATTTTATGGATGAAAAATCAACTACTTGATTATGGAATAAGAGTTGAGAAAATTCCTATTTTCTGTGACAACACTAGTGCCATTGCCATTACTGAGAATCCAGTGCAGCATTCAAGGACCAAGCACATTGACATCAAGTACCACTTTATTAGAGAACATGTTATGAATGGTACTGTGGAGTTACATTTTGTTCCAAGTGAACAACAACTTGCAGACATCTTTACCAAGCCACTTGATGAATCCACATTCTCAAGATTAGTAAGTGAGCTAGGTATGCTAAATTTCTCTTAATTATTTTGAGATTTTTGCAAGTTAAAATGCAGCCAGGAACTTGCTATAATTTTTCTGTGAAATTGATTTTCTCAGGAAAAGGTGAAATTTTGTCTAAGTCAAAATTACTATGTCAACGAAACGCACCATTCCGTTGACAGTCTTAGCATTTTTCTGGGTGTTTCGTTGATAGCTCTTTTATATCAACGAAACGCGGCTTTATCAACGAAATAAGACGGGAATTTAACCGCCCAATCTGATTCGTTGATGTAGCGCTTTTTAATCTGAACCGTTGAAACTGCACATTCTTTATCATGATCTATGCATACACCCCTGTAAGTAGAAATCATGGTAATATTTAATTCTAACGGTTACTTTTTTAAGCCAATCAGGTAATTTAGATTAATTATTGGACTTAATTTCTGAGAATTTTTGGGGGAGTATTTAAGAAATTTTATTTTCTTTATTTCATTTCTACCTGTTCTCAAAAATTCCAAAAGTTTTTCTATCTTCTTCTCTCTAACAAGCAATACAGCTCGAAGCTTTTCCTCACTCAACAATGGCACCCATAGTCAAGCTTATGTCTGCTGGTGGGTTCATCTATGAGAAGAACAATTCCATTCCATTTGTTGTTAAGGAGAGTCCGAACAGCATCTTTTTCAAAATGATGGATTTCATGAGGAACTGTAAGTTGAGCTATGCGATGTTTCACTCTACACCACTCTACAATGAAGTAATCGAGGAGATTTGGACCTCATATGAGTATAGTGGAACAAACGGCACACTGCAATTCACTCTTCAAGGTAATGAGTACATAGTTAATTCTGATGTTTTGCAAGCATGTTTACATATTCCTGATAATAACTGTGACGCTTTGCCTTCTAACACTGAAATAACTACCATGCTAAATTCTATAAACTACTCTTTGCCTACTGATAACTTGGGTAAGATAATTAGGAGAGGTTTGGTTAGGGAATACAGTTATTTAGCTGATGCATTCATTAAGGTCTTTTCTGGAAAGATTAGTAATTTTGATGCATTAACTAACTCTATGTTAATTCTCCTAACCATGCTTCTAAATGATAGATATTACAACTTTAGCACCCAACTTATGTATGAAATTGGTGCTAAGATGGGTGATAAGGCAAATAGGAAGAAAAATATCTATTATGCAAGGTTTCTGATGATGCTGGCTAATCATGTTAGTCCAGCACCATTAGTTATCTCTAACCCTACTGCCAGGTTTGAGTGCTTTGTGCAAGAAAAGAAAGTATTGACAGACATACTGAGGCTGAACCACAATGGTGATGTTCCAGTGGTGTATCTGCCAATTATTGAGGTAACTACTGCTATCCCTGTTAGTATAGCTGTTACTTCCATTGTTTCATCCAACCCAGCTGCTATGGAGTCTGTAGCTGTGACCCAACAGGCTCCTGCCCCAGCAACAAAACCAAAATCTAAGAAATCCTCCAAGCCAACCTCAGGTGCTTCTCAAAAGGCACCTGTTGTAAGAACTACCACACAACCTAAGGGAAGTGAGTCTGGAGTTGTGAGAGGTGAGGGAAGGGGTGAAAGTCAAAGAAACCCCAAGAATAAGGAAGGTGAGGTAAGTGTTTCCCAGCCTAGCCCCATTGTGTCTTCCCAACAAGGCACAATGAGTAAAATGGATTAAAGCACAAGTCTAATTGCATCCTCCCAAAAGGATGTAATTATTGAAACAAGCTCTCAACCTAGAGCACAGTCCAAAAGGGTAAGGGACACTTCAAGCCCACAGTCTACTTTTTCCCAATATCAAAGGAGAGTGAAGCAAAAATCCCAGGTTTCACAGGGTGCACACACACTGGAAGCAACACTTTCAGTTTCTCAAATTCAATTTGATGTAACCCCTATTATCACTCTGGGGTTACAGTCCCATTCTCTTGATATCAATCTTGTACTATCTCCACCAAATTCACCAACTTTATCTCTAGATGTGGACATGATCCATACATCTATTCCTGATTCTCCAACTCTAATCTTGGAGAAGCCCCACTCTGAAGCTGGTGGCCATCACTTGTTAAGTGATTTGTTGGGCCATCAACCTATTTTTTCTGAAGTTGCAAGGGGATCTGTGGACCAATCTCTCAAATCAATCACCACAGACTCTACTGTAATTTCTCATTCTCAAAGTGCTTTATTGACTTCATCAACGAAACAGTCTATTTCGTTAACAAGTGTTTCTCCATCAACGGTATCCATACCGTTGACAGTTCAAACTACCATTCCGTTGATAGGTCATTCTACACCCCTTATTGAAAATCTAGTTGTTTCCACAACTAGTGTAGATGACCTGGTGGTAGTTGAGACACTTTTAGGATTGAGAGGGAGTGAAACTGAGAAGCTGGCTTGCAGCCAGGCAAAAGGAGAGAATGAGAGTGAGAGGCTGGCTATTTCTTCCAGCCAGGCAAAAGGAGAGATAGAGAGTTCCACCTTAGTAGGTGAAGGTGAGGGTGTGAGAGTTGTGAGCCATGGGGAGCCCATGATGCAAGAATATAGAGGAGAGAGAGAAGGGACTACATGAGTCATAAGGGAGGAAGCAGCCATTGCTAGTGAGTCAATGGAGGTCAATGAGGGAGAAAGGGAACTTACTTTCCAAGAGCACTATCAACAAACTCTGGATAGTATTTCCCTGGATCCTGAGACCTTTACTCATCCTGTGTCAGCCTATCAAGTTTTGGCTCAACAGGGCAATATGGAGGCAGAGAGGTCACTACAACTAATTCATACAACTGCATCAATGCAAAGAGCAAAGGATGCCTTGACCAATCTATCTCCAGCAGCTGCAGCAAGTGGTGAGTTTGATTTCTCTGATGATGAGGACAACTTTGGTGACAATCAGGTGGCCACTACTTCACAGACTGGGACTTCTGTAGTGCCTCCTACACCAAACTGGCTCTCTCAAGATTTACAAGGAAGGATCTCCCTGGATGCTGCAATCACAAGGCAGTACAATGAGGCCTATCTGGCTCATGAGTCTGCAACTGCCAATGACAAGAAATTCTACAAGGCTATTATGGATTCACTGGAAATCCAAAGGCTACAGATGATGCAGACAAGGATTGAGGCTAGAGAAATCAAGGACTCAATTAGCAATCTCAAGGATGCTAATGACAGGAGGCTAGATGAAAAGCTTCCTCTTCTCACTGTGTCCAAGATGAACAGGTTTTTCTCTAAGGAACCTGAGGTGGCTACCTCCTTGAAGACTCTCTCTTCTAGAGTGGACAAGGTGGAAGCTACCTTATCACAGATGCAAAAGGAACAGGAGAAGCAGACTCATCTACTGGCCCAGCTAGTGGCAGCTCAAGGACTCCCAGTCATCTCTCTTGATGATAACAAAAAGGGGGAGAAATCTAAGGAGCTAGACATTAAAATCACAAAGGTTATGGTCCCAGCCATTTCCCTGCCAAAGGAGCCACTAGCTATGGGGGAGTCAGGAAAAGCTAAACTGGACATCATTGACCTGATTCAGCAAGCTTCTATGAAGCTACAGCTTGCTGAACAAATTAAAGACCACTGGTCCAGGATAGATGAAAGAGTCAAGAAGTTAGCTGGTACTGCAAAGAGTTCAAATCCATCAACGGATCAAGCTACTTCTACAGAGCCATCAACGAATGCCATGGTTTTAGCATCAACGGAATGGGAGCCACAGACCAATTCTTCACATAAGGTAGAGTTCCTTCTACATGGAGTCACTCAAGGATCAAGGAAGGAGAAAGGACAAACTTCATGCATTAGGGATGTTGAAAAAGCTACATTGCAAAGAAGCCTATCTCCCAAGTCTCCTGCTAAACCAAAGGGCAAGAATACAGAAAGGACTTTCTATCCTGCACCCTATCCAGATGAGCACAAGCTTCTTGGTCTTCTCATCACAAAAAGCAAGGAAAGCAATGATTATGAGATAAGGAAGCAAAGGGCAATTGTCTACAGGAATGGACAACAAATCTGTGTTTGGGCTGGTCACCCAAACTTTGCTGAAGCTAAAGCTGAAGAGTCAGAAAGAGCAGCAATGCAAGCACTTGCAGTTGCTCAATCTCTTGATGAAGAAGAAAGACAGCAAGAAGAAAAAGCCAGAGAGGAAAGGAGTGCAAAGAAGAGCACAAGGCAACCAAAGGCAAGAGCTAGGAGAAATATAGCCTTTGAGAATGATGACTCTCAGAGTATTGCATCAGACTCTTCTGTACCAACTGCACCTCCAACAATTCCTGATCCAGCTCTAAGGGAAAAGTTAGCCTGTGATCCTAAACATCCAGTTAATTTCCATGATCAGCCAATTGAGCCAAAGGAAGAGCCAATTGAGTTTGATGAGGCCAACTTTCCAAAATTCCTCTTTGAGATGGATCCAAAGAAGAAATCTAAGCAAAGGGCTACCAAGGCTAAGCCAATTCTAGTAAGGAGACCACAAGCTGAAAAACCTCCTACCAACCCAGAAGACTTCATCTACATTGCTGATATCAGGGAGGAGTCTGACCTACACATCAATCTTGATGACCTAGTTGAAGTGAGAGGAATAGCAGCTTCTTACAAACTACCAGAGAGATTGGTGTTTGTCTACAAGGGTGGGAGAGAACAGGTTTGGCCTCTACATAGAATTCTGGGAGAAGACTATCAGACACTGCTATCTGTGTTCAAATGCCTGAAGAAAGATTTTGGTTTCACCAAAACAGCTAAGTCTGAAGTTGTCTCCAAAATCTGCCGAATCAAAGCTAGCTGGAACAAGCCTGGTGCACTTCCCAGAGTATTGAAGGTCCCTCAAACAGGAAAGAAGATTCATCTCCAACCTTTTTGGATGATGGAATTCAGAGACAAGGACAACTGTAGAAGATTCTTCAGAATAGAAGACCAACTGGAGAAGGCATCCAATGAAACTTTAAGATTTATGCAATCCAAGTTGGGGAATGAAGATGAAGAAGAGAAGATTTTCTACAGAAGACTTCAAGCTCAGATTGAGGAGAACAATGCAAGAAAAGGGAAGAAAACAAGACCACAGAGGCAAAGATGAAAACTCTGCTCAGTCTAGAGGAGCAACTATGTGCACTTGTTTTGTAAGATTTTCTACTTTGTATTTTAATTCAATGAAGCTAAATGCAATTTCTACTTTTATCATGTGTAATTTAACTGAGTGTTTTTGTTATCATCAAGGCTCTTGATTTATGGCTGTTATTCTATCAGTCATAAATTGGGGGAGATTGTTAGGAATATGTTGTTCTTGATGATAATTATAAAAACACTTAGTAGATTTTGTATTAAGTCATTTTGTAACTGTCAACGGAATGGCATGCTTTGCAGTGTTTCATTGACAGGAAGCTCATCAACGGAATGAGTGTTGTAGCAATTGCACTGTACAATACTTCACAATTTGATATGCATTTGATGTATGTATTAGATAGGTTTCCTAAGTCATGTTGACTAAGTACTAGATAGGCTAAATAGGTTGGTTAATTGTAAGTATATCATGCCTTGTAATTTTGCCTAAGTGAAGACATGTCAACGGTATGAGGATTACTCTATCAACGAAACAAGGATACACCATCAACGGTATGGAGTTTACTCTATCAACGAAACGAGAGAAACACCATCAACGGAATGAAGAATAAAGCTATCAACGAAACACATCTCCCTGCTATCAACGAATCATTATTGCTTTTCTGAATAGTTGACAAAGTGATAGTGACAGTTTACTGAACAGATCTAAAGGTGATGTGGAAGTGTACTTTGCATTGGAAACCATTAAAATGGACATGGGGAATAAGGAAACATCCCAGTTTCCAATTGGGCTCTTGGGAGTGATCATAATAAGCATGAAGACAAAAGCAAGGATCTCCAAGGACCACTGGACAAAGGGATGAAAAGCAAACTATTGGCGGTTATCTTTAGTGTACTTTAGAGTAGCCAAAAATAGTATTGTAAACTTGGGGAATATATAACCAAGTGTAGCAGTTAGAATTTGCAAGAGAAGAAAAACAAAGAGTTTGTATTAGCTATCTTTGAGAGCATTCTTCTCTACAACTCTGTAACTGAGCAGCTGTGTACATTTGTATCACAGATTAATTCCGCAATAAAAACACTTCAGTTGGATCATCAAACAATCCAACTGAATTATTTATATCTTGTGTTTTTATTTATTCAGTTTAGTTTAATTTCTTAAAGTGTTTTTAAGTTAAAGAAAATATCAAGAATTGTATTCAACCCCCCCTTCTACAATTCTGTTAGGTCATTTGGGATTAACAAAGATTATTCGGCTTAAGTCAGAGTACATACATTGACAATGTATTGCACCAATTAGGGATGAAAAGAGGCTAAAAGGGAAATGTTCCCATGTCTATGAGATAGTGATCTCAAAATAAATGGTCTAAAATCATTGGATGATATGGACCACATTAGTATAGTTCTATATGCTTCGGAAATTGGTTTCATAATGTATGTGATGATATGTACTCGTCATGATGTCTCATATGCTTTATGCATGACGATCAGGTACCAGTCTAATCCAAGTGATGGTCACTTGATTGGAATCAAGAATATTCTTAAGTGCCTGAAGAGGACTAAAGACTCATTCTTGGTATATGGAGGAGATGGGAAGCTGGATGTAAAATGTTACACGGATGTTAGTTTGTAGACAGACATGACGGTTTTTGTGTCTTAGTCTGGATTTGTGTTTTGTCTAAATAGATGTGTTGTAAGCTAGAATAGTTCATAGCAAGAACCGTAAATGATTCTACAATTGAGGCTTAGTATATTGATACTAGCGAAGTAGCCAAAGATGATGTTTTGAGAATTTACTAAGGTGATATCACCTTATTAATGAGATTAATGATCAAGGAGATATACTTATATGTAAAGTGCATACTATTGATAATATTGCAGAACCACTGACTAAGGCTTTATCGCAGCAGAAGCATGTAAGTCACACTAGTTCCAAATGTATTGGATACATGGGATATTGGCTCTAGTACAAGTGGGAGATTGTTAGTATTAGTGCTCTAGAGACAATACTTTTATGTTTTAAAGAAAACATTTTATTATTATAAATTATGTTTTATTGATTATTATTATTAGTTTATTATGTCTTTATTTACTACGTTATAAATGTTAGCAGAATAAATGTCCTTGGAATTATGATACGTATTCGATATCTTTAAGTATGTGACTTAAAAATGAGATTATATGAATAGTATCTTTATTCCTAAATATCCCTAGTCGAGTGTTATAATTTAAGGACAATAATAATGCACAGAGACTAGTATGTTTCTTGACTGATGACCACATCTCATTGGTCATAGGTATGGTGATACTAAAGTCAAAACATAGGTGCATGTAAGAGTATATGGCACTGGATTGACCCGCCGTGAGATTACACATGTTAAAAGTGTCATAAGTAATTCTCACTGTGATAATGGTGTAATGATCCTTAGACCTGAAATCATTATATTTTTATACGAGAATTAATATACTTTGATTACATTAAAAGTTACCTTTGACCGGGTGATGATAAAAGTGGACATTGGGTATATTATGAATCCTATGAGAAATATGAATGATCTAGATGGGATTTAACCCTCCTAATTTTAGGAGCGATATTATTGGCCTCTTGTTTGAGTGAGACTAAGAAATGCACGGCCGTGCTCAAATGTTGATTTGATTTATTAGTCTACTCATCGATCAAGAAAACTAAGATTAAATTATGAAGAGGATGACACATTACATGCCTCGAGTTTAATCTATAATATTAAGGTTAAAGGGATTATATTACCTGGAACATTATTCACGAAAGGCTTAATCGAATCACCGATTTAATTATTATTACTTGGGTGGCAATGATGTATTACTAGATGCCGCTCATTGTTTACAATTTTAATTATTTATTAAAATTGTTACCAACGTAATAATAACCTACAGGGTCACACACAAAGAACACTTGAAGGAGAAAAGAAGCAGTTTTCGGGTGCTAGTACACATCAATCCTTCAAGAAAAGCGTTCGTGTGGATAACTTAGAGTGTAGATCGCGAGGGCGGGATACATGGTGATTGAACAAGCTTTGGATATCCATTAATCTTCCATTAATGAACTGTTAAAGCTTCTTAAGGTATTTGTTCTTAATCTCCGAATTAGATCTTTTGTTTTCGCATGGATCCTGCGGATGGGTTTCGAATTTTGATTTATTTTTACGTTTTCCGTTGCGTTTATGTGCTCGAAACCCTTCAATGGCATCAGAGCTACTTGCGAAACATTTTAATTCAGTTGTGTGTTTAACAGTTTTCGATATATATGCATATTTGCGATCTACCATGTTTTTGTGTTGATTTATATATATGTATGTATATGTTTTTGAATATATGATATTCATGAGGATTTGATAATCATGAGATGATTGTGTATATTGCTGTATGTATATGATACATATTAAATCGAATTATGAGAATCGTATTCGATACGATTTCTGAATACGATGCACAGATTTAGTGAAATTTGCATACTGTGTCAGAATTTCACCGAAAATACCTTTTCGGAAAGGGAAACGGGCGTCTGAACAAAACTGGCAAAGTCACTCGTTCGTCTGTAAGGCATTTGACGTCGTTTACTGTCTGTAAACAGCGATTTAATGTTTTCAGAATTCTGATTTTGATTTTCTGATTTACACTTTATTTGATTTCTATGATTGGATCATGAGAAATATGATATGGTATGATATGTTAATGCAATATGAGATGTTCTTAATTGTTATATGAGCATGGTAATTGGTTATGACCTAAAGACCCATAGATAGTGGTTTTGTTTTAATGGTTTGGTTTCTAAATACGACTTGCATGTCGTTATTCCTTGTAATGTTTAAATCTCGAATGTAACTCGAGTTCTACTTGTAAGTTCAGTAGGATAGGTTATTTTATTTATGTAATATATATGAAGACATCCAAGATGGAGAACCAAGGAAGCATTACAAGGAGACGGGTTTTAAGTGAGACCAGTGTGACTCCTCCGTTGGACTGGAAATCAAACCATTGATGAATTTTGAATTGAAGTACTTAGTTCAAGGAAAAATTGGGAATCTCTTGATGATGGGATCATGGTCGTTTTAATAATAAAATCCCTAAAGTTAAAATATTAAGTCGATTAGATGCCTTTCAATGGGCAACACTCGTCAAGACCTAGATCGAGAAAAAGTGAGTTCGCCAAAGCGAAGCACTTATATCTATCGTGGTAAGACGCGATGAAGTAAATGTGATACTTAACTGTTAGACCATTGGGTTAGACTTAACTAAGCTACCACAATAGGATTGTGAACTTAGAGGCATGGAGCTTGGTATGATTTATTAGATAAATGTGAACAAATGTTGTTCTACCAAAATTTCCAAGAGTTATATATGATATAATTGACAAGAGTTGTCTACCTAAATAAATCATGTTTTGGGAGTAAAGCCAAAGCTGACCTTAAGCATGACGAAATATGGATCTTGGCTCACTAGAAAGATTTAAGAGAAATACTTTCCGAATTAATAGTTAGGGCTATTTATTTTGTTAGTATTAGTGCTCTAGAGACAATACGTTTATGTTTTAAAGAAAACATTTTATTATTATAAATTATGTTTTATTGATTATTATTATTAGTTTATTATGTCTTTATTTACTGCGTTATAAATGTTACCATAATAAATGTCCTTGGAATTATGATACGTATCCGATATCTTTAAGTATGTGACTTAAAAATGAGATTATATGAATAGTATCTTTATTCCTAAATATCCCTAGTCGAGTGTTATTATTTAAGGACAATAATAATGCACAGAGACTAGTATGTTTGTTGACTGATGACCACATCTCATTGGTCATAGGTATGGTGATACTAAAGTCAAAACATAGGTGCATGTAAGAGTACATGACACTGGATTGACCCGCCGTGAGATTACACATGTTAATAGTGTCATAAGTAATTCTCACTGTGATAATGGTGTAATGATCCTTAGACCTGAAATCATTATATTTTTATACGAGAATTAATATACTTTGATTACATTAAAAGTTACCTTTGACCGGGTGATGATAAAAGTGGACATTGGGTATATTATGAATCGTATGAGAAATATGAATGATCTAGATGGGATTTAACCCTCCTAATTTTAGGAGCGATATTATTGGCCTCTTGTTTGAGTGAGACTAAGAAATGCACGGCCGTGCTCAAATGTTGATTTGATTTATTAGACTACTCATCGATCAAGAAAACTAAGATTAAATTATGAAGAGGATGACACATTACATGCCTCGAGTTTAATCTATAATATTAAGGTTAAATGGATTATATTACATGGAATATTATTCACGAAAGGCTTAATCGAATCACTGATTTAATTATTATTACTTGGGTGACAATGATGTATTACTAGATGCCGCTCATTGTTTACAATTTTAATTAGTCATTAAAATTGTTACCAACGTAATAATAACCTACAGGGTCACACACAAAGAACGCTTGAAGGAGAAATAATTTAAATTATGAATTTAAATTTAAATAAGTAATTTATTCTATTTATAATATTAATTAAGTATGACTTGATTAATTATTTAAATAGAAAATGGAATTATTTAAACTAATTCTGAAATTAGTTATTAATTAATTAAGTGCGACTTAATTAAATAATAAATTGGAATTTCGGATTAGTATTTATTATAATTGGATTATAATTAGAAAACTTATTTTCCTCTCTATATAAACTCTCAAAGATGGCTGATTTTATTAATGAAAAACGTTTTTATTAAAACCCTAGCCGCTTACGAGAGCAATAAAAGAGAGAGAGAGAAAGAAGCAGTTTTCGGGTGCTAGTACACATCAATCCTTCAAGAAAAGCGTTCGTGTGGATACCGTAGAGTGTAGATCGCGAGAGCGGGATACATGGTGATTGAACAAGCTTTGGATCTCCATTAATCTTCCATTAATGAACTGTTAAAGCTTCTTAAGGTATTTGTTCTTAATCTCCGAATTAAATCTTTTGTTTTCGCATGGATCCTGCGGATGAGTTTCGAATTTTTGATTTATTTTTACGTTTTCCGTTGCGTTTATGTGCTTGAAACCCTTCAATCATAATGTATATTTAAGTATTTAAATTTTCAATTATTATATATGAGTATATTAAAAACAATTAGTTCAATTTGTAATATTATAATTGACTGAAGTTTGAAGCGATGGTAACTATATAAATTTTTATTATTGCATATTGTTAATATGTTTTTATCAATATTTATTTATTATTATGATTGTCGGTCTAAGAAAAGGTGCCACAAAATCGGTATAAAACGTATGTAAATAGTTTATTTTATTGTCTATGCATAGTTAATTAGTACAATACTTTATCTATTAATTTATAGGATATTATAAATATTTTTTCTTAAATAATCTATATTTGAAACTTTTTTTAAAAAAATACGGCAAAGTCAACTATCTTTTATCTTTATATATGTAAAGAAAAACTACGAGGAGCTCTCAAATCGTCTGAAAAATATTTATTTTTTTTATAGATTTCCTCTATTTTAATTCAATTAAATTTTCTTATTTAGATTCGAATTAATAAATTTGTAATTTTTGTGATAGTATTAATGGTTGAATTTTGAAGCGGTGGTTAATACTTAAATATTTATTATTGCATATTTTTAGTATTTTTTATTTAAATGCATTTAGGCAACGAGCATCGGCTCAAGAAAATATGACACAAAATCGGCATATAAAATCTAGGGATATTTAAGCAATTTGTAATTTTTGTGATAATATGAATGGTTAATACTTAAATTTTAATTATTTCATATTTTTTTAAAGATGTGGTTAATAATTAAATTTTTATTATTGCATTTTTTAGAAGTTTTTATTTATATGTATATAGTGCAAAGGGTGTCGGGCTCAAGAATATGACACAAAATCGGCATAAAAAAATATGTTAATAATTTATTTTATTGTTTATGTATGTTTGATTTGTAAAATATTGTGTTCACTATTTATGATATTTTATATATTTTTTTCTCGATTTGTTTCTTAAATAGTTAATATTTAGACATTTTACAAAAAATATTATAGGGTAGGTGCGAAGCACGGCTTAGTCGACTAGTTATTATATATATAAAGGAAAACCCTCAACAGTTCTATAATCACTCGATTCATATTTTTATAATTTTCTAGAGCTCCTCAATTTTAATTACTTAAAATTATACTTCCTTCTTTAAGTCCTATTTTTAAGAAAAGAAAGTCAATTTTTTTTTAAGTTGTATAAAAGAAAGTATTGTATGAAAGGTAAGTATAACCTCTAATTTATATTGGATCATATTTTTTTATTTTTCTAAAACTCCTATATTTTATATTAGAATTTTTAATTTTCTTTTATAACATCAAGAAATTTAAATTTCATATAATGTATACAAGAAACATTTGTATAAAAAGTAAGTGTCCTCTAATTTAAACTTTTTTTAAATTATATAAAAGAAACAATTGTATAAAATGAACAATTGTATAAAAGAAAAAAATATATCTTATATATATATAAAGATAAAGGAAAGTCCCCAGGCATCTCAAAAATATTTATCTTTTATTATAGAGCTCCTCAATTTTAATTCATGAAAATTGAAACTTCCTTATTTACGTTCAAATTTATAGAAAAGTCAACAAATATATAAAAATTAATCTTATTTCGGATTTAATTAGTCAACTATTACGTACTTTCATGACAAACTAATTATTCCTAATTAAAATTTATAACTAAATTAACTTTCTCTATTGGACTATATAAAGCGATAATTACCACTGTTGGATATTATTTGATTTAATGAGTGTATTCAGTAGCTGACGAAAGATGACATCATCATCATGAGTTAGCTAAATCAGTAGTTATACTGATTGACACTGTTCCACGATTTCAGGAAAGGATTGATTTGCTAGATATGTCTGTTTACTTCAAGTTAGGGATATCAGCTGTTTATAGAAGATAAGTGACAAGAATATCAATCTTATTAAATGGAGATTATCTTCTGTAACAGAATACATAGCTGTGTGTGTATATAAACACATGATAGATTTTACACTTTGTAACAACTTACACGAGTATTTTGTAAACCTAGCAGCTCTTAAGAACTCATAGTTTTTTGAGAGAGTTTGTATCAACTTTTATAAAGATCAATAAAAGTTGGTATTGTTTATATATTTTGTTTCATTTCGATTATTCTATACGATTATATTCAACCACCTTCTATTATCGTTATTTACTGGGCAACAATTGGTATCAGAGCAAACAGATTAATTCACAAATCAGAAACGATCAAAAATGTCAGGAAACATATATGAAACAATGAAAATTCCGATGCTGAAGAAATCTGAGTTCTCGATTTGGAAGGTCAAGATGACGATGTATCTAGAAGCCTCAAATCCTGATTATCTAGACAGGATCAATGATGGACCATTCATTCCATCCAAAACAGTTCTAGCCACGGGTACTACTCCTGAGACTGTCATAGCTAAAGAAAAGAATGAATGGACTCCAGAGGACAAAGCTACAATGATAAAAGATGCAAAGGTTAGAAATATTCTGGATAATAGTTTAGATGCTGTTTTATCTAACAGAGTTATTGCATGCAAGACTGCAAAGGAGATCTAGGATGCATTGGAAGTTCAATGTCAAGGGACAGAAGAAATAAAAAAGAACAGAAGAGGTATTCTTATTCAAGAGTACGAGCAATTCGAAGCTAGAGCAAATGAGGATATAACAGAAATCTATGATAGATTTCTAACCTTGTTGAATGAATTATCTCTTGTGGGAAAGGAATATGAAGTTGAGGATTCAAATGTCAAGTTCTTAAGGTCTCTTCCTATAGGATGGACAAATCATCAAAATCTTATAAGGCATACCTATAAGATGAATCTGATGACACTTGATGAGATTTATGGAATGTTGAAAACTTATGATTAGGAAATTAAGCGGAAGGAAGATGTCAAGGTAAAGCAAAAAATAATGGCTTTGAAAGCAGAATCAAGAAATGACGTGGCTAAGGAAAGACACTCCAGTCACAACAAGATGAAAGCAAAGGCACAACTAGCCGTGGAATCAGATACTGATTCTGATTCTGATGAAAGTACTGATGAGGAATCAGATAGAGATTCTGATAAAGAACTGGTACAGATGGTGGCCATGATGGTTAAAGGCTTCAGAAAGATGAAGTATGGAAAGTTCAGGAAGAGTGGAGGTTCTTCAAAAGGAAACTCTTACTCTGACAAGAAGGACAAGTTCAAGAAGAATGAGAGCAAGACTAAGAAGAATGATCTCTCAAAGGACAAATGCTTTAACTGTGATAAAATGGGACACTATGCGACAAATTGCAAGAAACCCAAGACTGGAAAAGCTTTTGGAAAGGCACTTGTCACTTCAAGCAAAGACTGGATGGATTCTTCTGATTCTGAAGAAGAGGAAGAAATCAACTATGCCCTGATGATAGAGATTGAAGAAGTTACTGAAAAGGTACCAGAAACTGTTTATGCTTTTGATACGGATAACATGTGTGAATTGTAATCATTTCTTAAGACCATGCATATGAGCTATAAGAATCAGTCTAAAGAAAATGTTAGAATTATAGAAGAAATGACTGATCTTAAGAAAATAAATGATTATCTAGAAGCCGAGTTAGTTGTCTTGATAGAAACTCAGAATTTGTGTGAAAAACTGAAAATGAGGTTTTAAACTTTAATAATTAAAAGTATTTAAATTCGTTTTAAAATAAATAAGTAAAGGGTTTCCTATGATATTTTTGGGGAAAAAATGAATTTTAGTGAGAAAAAAAAAGTAAATTGAAAAAGACAATTTTCCGTGATATATTTAGAAAAGAAGGGACTTTGTTAGAAAAAATATCTAATGTGTTTAGAGTAATTGGTTATAAATAGGTATTTGATTATTTATATTTTAATATTATTAGTGATTGTATTTGTTAAGAAAAATAAGTAGACATGTTAAAATATGTAAACTTTTAAAAAATAATTATAATATTATAGGTTTAAAAATAAATAACTAAAGGTTTGTCCGTGATATTTTTGGAAAATAAGGGGTTTTAGTAAGAAAAAATAGAAAAACTAAGATGTTTTAGTTAAAAAAGGTAATTGCCATGTTTGAAAAAGTAGGAAAATTTGTTAGAAAAAATAATGTATTTAGGGAAAAAAGGTAATTGGTTATAAATAGGTAATATTATTATTTAATAATATATTTTTATAAATAAGTAAGATTAATTAAGTAAAAACACGAAATACAGTTAAGTGCAATTAAGTAAAATCACAATGTACCATACCGATGAACCAAACTTTTAATATTTCGTCTATTATATAATAGTATTGATTACATTTTCTACAATTTAGGAGCTAAAGAAGGAAAATTTAATTTTTAATATTTAAAATAAAGAATCTCTAAAAAAATAGATAAATGTGAATCGAGAAAGGAAAGAATCTTAAAATTGTATATTCAATTTCCTCCATTAGTAAAGATTTAAAAGGCATAAAGATTTAAAAGGCAGTTGATATTTTTCAATCCTATAAATTCGAATTAAAAATAATAATTAATTATATTAAATTAAAATTTAAAAGTTATAGAAAAATATATAAATAGCTTTGGGACGATTTGAGAGCTCCGGTGAGTTTTCCTTATATATAATGGTAAAAGGAAAAGGAAATTGCCCGTGATTTTTTTTTTTTTAAAATGGTAATATATTTTAACTGAAAGGGTAAGTGATTATAATAATATTTATAATAATTAAATAAACTATTAAATAAGGCAAGTACCGTACCAAAAAATAGGTAACAAAATTTTTAATGTTTCGTCTTTAATAATATAGTATACATAGATTTATAATATTAGTATTTTATGCTACTAAATGGAATAGCCCGTGATATTTTTGAGGTTTTCGTTAGGAGAAATATTAGTTAGAAAATATTAAAAAAAATATACGTTTTGGAAAAAATAACTTAATTGGTTAGTCATTAATAATTATAATATTATTATTTTATTTTATTAAATAGAACTGTTCGTGATATTTTTGGAAAATGAGAGGTTTTATATAGGAAAAATAGAAAAGTAGAAATTTTAGTTAGAAAATATGAAAAAGAATATACACTTTGGATAAAAATGGTAATGAGTTAGTTATTAGCAATTATAACCTTATTATGTTATTTTATTAAATGAAACTGCATGCGATATTTTTGGAAAATTAGATGTTTTAGTTAGGAAAAATAAAAAAGATATTCTATATAATAATTTTAATATTTTATCTAACGGTTCTCATCGATTTGATCATAAATATCGAACGGCTATGAATGGAGTGACGAGACTACAAAAACTTTCATTCATGACCAGACTACAAAAATTTCAATGTTTCGTCTTTAATAATATAGTATAGATTATTATATAAAAATTTATTTTGTTTGTATAAAATCTCTGTTTTCCAAAAATATTTGCTATTACTAAATTATCCGTTTTCCAAAAATATTTATTTTAAAACCTATTTTAATATTTTTAATTATTTTTAAAAAACTTAACTATTTTAACAAGTGAACGTATTTTTTTAACAAATATAATTAATATAATTAAAACACATCTAAAAAATATTACGGGCAATTACTTTTTTTTAATTAAAACATTAGTTTTTCTATTTGTCCTTATTAAAAAAAACTTACTCATTTTAACATGTCAATGTATTTTTGTAATAAATACAATTTATATAATTAAAACACTTCTAAAAATATGACAATTACTTTTTTAATTAAAACATGTTAGATTTTTAATTTGTCCTTATTATTAATATTATTTTATTATAAAATAATATTAATAATACCTCATTTATCTTACTCAGCCACATCTGTATTTTTTTATATTTTTTTTATGTTTCAGTTAATATTTAAGTTTCTCATTTTATAATTTATCATATTAATTTTTACTTTTATTTTTAATATTTTCCGTTCACATTAAATTTTTTAATTTATTATTTTTTATGGCATGTGCTTTGCACGGGTTATAGGCTAGTATTGTATAATAGCCGAAACATTAAAAATTTTGGTTTTTGGTTATTTATTATAGTTAAAAATTAAATTTAATATTATAAAAATAGTAACTAGCTAAATGCCTTTTATAATTAAACAATTGTTTTTTTATTTTTCTAACAAAATTCACTGCTTTTTCAAAAATATCACGATCAATTACCTTTTTTAATTAAAAATGCTACATTTTATATTTGTCCTTACTAAGATCTCTACTTTTCCAAAAATAGCCGAAACATTGAAAGTTTTGATTTTTCGGTCATTTATTCTATTTAATAAATAATAAAATAATATAAAATATAGTAACTAGCTCATTACCTTTTAATGAAAATATATTATCTTTTATAAATACATCTAAAAAATAAAAATTAGTATAATAAATCTTTCGATCATTAATATTGCCTTTTTTTTAATTATATATCGTTTTAATAATATATATCTTTCAATTATTAAAACATTCTAAAAACTATAAACACTATATCTTCTTAATTAATACAAAAAAGAATAAAAAAATTACTATAAAGAAATATTAATTAATATTACATATCTTTCAATTATTAATACATTCTAAAAACTATCAAAAATTATATCTTCTTAATTAATACAAAGAAAAAAAATATATTTTTACTGTAAAAGAAATATTATATTATATTAAAAGAAACCCGTGTTTTGCATGGATTATAAGCTAGTATTATTTATTTGTGTAATGAAACATTATTAAAATAACATATAAATTATTTATGTACAGATTTTATTTATATTGTTATATTCAATTTTAGCAATTTTTATTAATACAAATCTTATTTATTTAATAATATAATATATTTTTCAATTTCTTTGAAACTTTTAATAATACAATTATTAACTAGTATACATCTCCACACTTGAATGATTTAGCGTTTTTAATAAATAAAGTATATTATATATAATAAATAATATATAATTTACCCATACTTAAAAAATGTTTTTACTAAAAAAATTGAAAGAAAGAATAAGAAAGACAAGTTCAAAAGTACTAGCCCACTATTTGACAAAAATAAAGGAACTAAGCCTAGCAGCTCTAGAAATAATTAGGAAGCACGTGCCTCCAAGGTAGGTTGAGAGAGTCAAGAAGAAATCCTTGTTAAACAATGTCACGGGTTTGAATCATGGGGAAGCAATTTAGATTTTTTTTTGCTTATTTTAGATTATTAGGCTAGAGCGTCGGTTAAAGCTCGAACGACGCTTAAACCTCGATCTATAGCGTTGGTTCTACAATACGACGCATGAAACAGAAGCTGTAGTGTCGGTTCTCCAAGACCGACGCATAAAGCACAAAGCTACAACGTCGGTTTTACAAAAGACCGACACTATAAGTCCTAATAGGCGTCGGCATACACAAAACCGACGGATAAAAGTGTTATTAGCGTCAGTCAAAGTGAAAATCCGACGCTAAAAGTCATGCACAAAGTCCTATAGCGTCGGTTAATTTTGCAACCGACGCTTATAACATCCAAAAGCGACGGTTTTCTAAACAACCGATGCAAAAAGTGCGTCTCTGAAAGACATTTCTGTACTAGTGCTTGTTCCATCTCATATGTCTTAAGCTTGCCATAAATCATCTCTAATGACATCTTAGTAAAATCTATTCTTTCCCTTATGGATGAATTGTGTTCTACATGGCGGGGCAGTGTCATCATGAACTTCCTGTTCGTCTCTCTCAAAGGATAGGTTTTCCCTTTCATTGATAATTCATTTAACAACTTAGTATACTTCTCAAAGACCTGAGTTATACTTTCACCGGGAAGTGACCTAAATGATTCTTTTTGAGATGTCAGGATATCCAATCTATTTTCCTGCACGTCTTCAGTACCTT
The DNA here is from genome assembly GCA_030848705.1 of Heracleum sosnowskyi. Classification (NCBI taxonomy): domain Eukaryota; kingdom Viridiplantae; phylum Streptophyta; class Magnoliopsida; order Apiales; family Apiaceae; genus Heracleum; species Heracleum sosnowskyi. The sequence goes on along the minus strand of CM061235.1, from coordinate 138,239,116 downwards.
CCATTATTAGATTTATGGTATCCCACATTTGTTTCCCACTTGTATAGTTCATAATTTGATAACTAATTTCTTTATCTACGAAGTCAGTTAATATCAGCATTAGACCTGTATCCAATCGAATCAGTTCCTTGTCTGTGTCTGTGTACTCAGATAGTTCTATTGGGGTTGAACCTTGGGGAACTCTAGTACCTTCGGGAGTTGTCGATTCGTTCACTGGTTTCATTGGTACAAACGGTCCGTTCTCTAAGATGCCAATATACAAAGGATTTGAATCTTTGATAAATAACAACATCTTCATCTTCCACAGAGCGAAATCATCTCTCGTAAAAGGGGGAACTTTGATACCAGCAGTTGTCTTTGGGGCACTCATGGTTTCTGAAAATTTCAAATTATTTAAGATTCAAAAAATTCCAATAAAATGAAAATTTTGAAAATTAAAAAATTTGCTACTAATTTTCAAGCCTTGTTTGATTTTGGTCTCAATAACCGGATCTGATTTGTACGTCAATCAAGAAGCTCTGATACCAATTATTAGGTCCAAAATATCGTAGAAGGAGGGGTTGAATACGATACTCACAAATTATTCGATTTCGTTCGCGGATAATTAGTTATGTTCTTGTCCGAAATCAAATTTACCAAATCAAAACACGAGTCAGGGAATATATCATTTTATAAATATAAACCACGAAGGGTGCTATAATTCTAATCCTTAGGATTAGCTTCAATGAGTTCAGGTTATAGTAAATCAATACAAATGATAAAATTGAAGGCACTATTTATTTCTCTGTAGAATTTATCAAGCTCTTAAATTCTTCTCCGTTAACTGTAAACAACTGATTGAAGAAGACACTGTCTTCAATTCTCCATTGTAGACTTTGGAAATCTATCGAAAGCCAAGAGTCAATCCTAGCCGTCCATTTCCTTGATCAACCTGACAAGAATTGAATTCTTTTCACATGCTCCACTTTTTCAAAAACTATCGAAGGCAAAGTTTTCTGTTCCTTCGATAGATTTAAATAAAATCTATCGAAAGAACTACTTTGTTTATTTGAAAGTAATTCGATAATTTTATAAATAAAACTATCAAACTAACACTTTTTATCCACTTCGATGGTTTCAACCATCGAACTAGTTTTCCTTCCTTGACAGTATTTTTCAAACCTTACTTTCTTCTCTCGATAGTTTTTCATAAATGAAAACTATCGAATGTCTTTATATGCCGTTTGATCCTTGAAGATTCTATCTTCTTGCAGCAAGAATATTCCACTTTAATTTAACCTAAACATACCTTATAAATTTCTTTTCACTTCCAGGATGTTTTAGGTCTGACTTAAATCAATTTCTTCCAAGATGATAAACATCTTGATCTTTCTAGTGCTGACAACTAGTGCAACTGGTCCGATTCACAGATGACTAACACTTGATCAATACCTCTATGTCTTCAATACAATACTATTGATAAGTCTCTTATCGTTCTGGTTGCTTCATTAAAATCACTGAATTCCTCTGGTACTAACTCTTTATCATTCAAATACTTCTGTAGTCTTGAAAGTCTTGTTTCTTTATTTGTCACTGAGGCTTGAACATATTAATGAACTTCTTTCCATGACCTATTTACGGACTTCAAGAATACATACCATATTTTGATTTTTTGAGTTTACCGTTTCTTCTTTTCTCTGGATTCCTGTGCTTCAGTTAATATTATATTATGTCTTGTTCCTTTGTTGAGTTGTAGTTATCTCTGTTACATATTATGTTACATCACACTTTACAAGGTTTGGTAGGGGACTAGGACGTAGACCATAGAAACTAGAGGTCGAACCTGGCTAAAATTCTTGGTGGTTTTACCTACTGCTATTTCAATTCTGCATTGCATTGTTTATCTTAGCTAGCTGACAAACTACATTCTGTTCATCTTAGCTAGCTGACTAGTTAGCAGTTGAATATTTGGTAATAGTTTAAAATTGGATATAGTTGGCCATATAACCTATTCACCCCCTCTAGCATTTTCATCCGTTTCACATAATGGGGGTGCAAAAATAAGTTTAGGGTGTGCATATATCACTATCCTTATATTTTTGTAATTCTCATAATCATATAAGAATTTTGTAGTTTTGTTAAAGTTTTATATATCAAAGTGATTAGTAAAAGATGTTGGTAACTATATTATTGCGTATGTTCTTCGAATATTTTCAAATTTTTTGATGATGTTAGCAATTAACAAATTATATTTGATTTTTTTAGGTATAAGATATCTAACACTGTATTAACACTGTTTTATGTGTATATCATGTGTTACAGATTCTTATGTTTTCGGCGCTCAAAGTTTGACACAAAATCGGTATATAAAGTCTAAGGGAAATTTAAGAAATTTGTAATTTTTGTTATAATACTAATGGTTGAAGTTTGAAGGGGCGGTTAATGTTTAAATTTTTATTATTGCATATTTTTAGTATTTTATTATTTATATGTATTTAATCCAAGTAAGTTTATTTTTAGTGTTGGGCCTGCAAGTAAGCATTAACTCCACAATAAAGAGTGATATTGTCTATTTAGGGTCGAGTCCGCACATATTTAATTTTGGGCACATCCCAAAATGCCTAATAATTACGGAGTTTATTTGATTGCTCTCGCTATATCATGTTATCTTATCTCTTGCGAGTCGTCATCTTACATCACTGATATACCCGCACAAACCATCGCCTAAACACCATCACGAAGACTCTAGCTAGTGCACATTACCGCGCCTCCCACATCGTACAACGACAACTCGTTATTCCAAAGATCCACAATATCTAGCTTTCAAATATTTGGCTATGATACCACTTGTTGGACCTGCAAGGAGGTCTTAACTACACAAACGTATGAATATTGTCCGTTTTGGACCGAGTGTGCACATATTTGAATTTGGACAGATGATAAAATATCTCATACTAGTGAAGTTTATTGGATTCTTTATATACAATAGAATTAACTGTAGGCTGCTCGATATGGTACTTCCACTACAAGGAAACATGACAAAACCGACCACTACCATTGGTCGGTTATGTGTGTAATCGGTCGGTTATAGCCGTAAAACCGACCATATGTAGTGATCGGTTAAAGCCTGGTCGGTTACGTCAACATGGTCAGGTTTACGGTTATAACCGACCACTACCATCGGTCGGTTATGTGTATTTGCAGACTATATGTGTGTGGGTCCACTTACTACACGTGGCACAACGTGGCACCACGTCATCAACCTAAAACCGACCACCGGCGGTCAGTTATCGCAATATGTAAAATGTTGATTGACACACATAACCGACCGTGGTCAAATGTGCATAATCGGTCGGTTTTCTAGCATAACGTTTGTTAAGTGGCATAACCGACCACCTTATAACCGACCACTCCTAGAATCGACCACCTTATAACCGACCACTCTTTAAGGAGACGGTCGGTTTTACACTTTGAATGTGGTCGATTATGTGCGTTTATGGTCGGTTTTCTGGTAATGGAATGGTAAAAAACGGCCGGTTATGCAGCATAAACGGTCGGTTTTCTGTGTTCATTTTTTTTTAAGTTGCAGGTTCTGCTGTATGCCATGTACCATTCCAATACCAATATCATTGTATCCCCTGTACCATTCCAATACCAATATCAACTATAACATTCAATCCTATACCACTCACTACAACAAAATCAAGCACAAAACATAATTGATAAAATATAAACCATTAAAACCAAATTCAATTATCCGATAAATGGATAATCCATACAATGTTAAGTCCGATATTTCGGACATCCAACCAACAAAGTAACATCATTACAACCAACAAACATTGTTCGGATTTGAATTGCATAAAACAAGACATAAATAACTACGACGACAAAGAAACCGGAGAGTCGTCGGATCGATTCCCATCTTGGCCATCCCCACCATTGCCTTCACCGTCGCCAATCTTCACGTCCGAGGCCACGTCCGAGGCCTCGTCCACATCCATATAATCTTTTTCTTCCAAAGCAAGCCGATTTGCCGCTTCTTATGCACATATAAATCAATTAAAATGAAATACTATATTCTAAATGGACACAAATACAAAATAGGAGCTAATTATTACCGTTTCCACACACGCTTCAGTTTTTTGAAGGACATTATCAATCAAGGTCCCGATAATATGTACAATCTCACAGCCAATGAGACTATTCCATTGAAGTCTTTGAGTTGGATCGGCGGATGGATCAGAGGCTTCGAGGGCGGTGCGTGCAAATTTGGATATCTCTTCATCGGATAGCTAGCGAGTGAATCGATCAGGATTGGCGCGAATCTCCGTGAGCAAATTTCGAACAATCGAGATATACACATTGTTGGGGAGGACTTCACGTTGTCTTGGAGCGGATGTAGATGAGCCGGCTTCACCTCGGGTGGAATCCCTATAGCGGCTGGCAAGTGTGGGAATAAGATCACTAGCTCGAAGGCTCATCTCGTTCACCCGTTTGAGTTATCTCCACCGACATACGATCAAGAATAGCGGCATATCGTTCCTACACATTTTTCAAGTTTTATTAGAACAAATAAACTTTTTTTACACTTATAATAAAGGTGAAAAAAATAAAAATTTGAGATTACCGCAATGCGCATGGCGCCCAGAGTAGTGTATTGAGGGTTATTCGGATCGGAGCCAACTTTCTTATGGCATTTATCCCACACCTCAAGTCTAGTTGGAGGCTTACGGCTTTTCCTTGTCATTTCCTTACAAATATAAAATAAGCTTATATTAGTATATTAGTTATGTTATTAAATGAAATAACCTTGTGTGTGTGTGTGTGTGTGTGTGTGTATACATATTTAAATATTATTACCCTTCTCACGGTGTTGAATGACCGAGCACCGACACTATGCAACCTTTCAACATTTTCGCGGTTTGAAGCTCCAACCTTTGCCCTATGCAAGTGCCCTTCATCCGTCTCCCAATAATTTAAAAGATCCTTCCAAAATACAAGAGACCAATAAGGGGGCTTTAATGACAACTTCGAAACCCCGGTCTCCTCCACTTTTGTCTCCACTCTCTTCTTAAGCTCATTCATAGTCCTTTTTATTGTTTTCTTTATGTGATCTTCAACAATCCTTCTTGATTGTGAACGGATTTGTCCCCTTTCATGCTTATAAAAATCCTACAAAATAGGAACAAGTGATAGGGTCAAATTCATATTCAAATTAAGTTCATAACTAAAAAAAAAAAAAATATAATAAAAATTAACATTGTATTACTTACAAAAAACTGATTAGTCCTTTGCTCCAACCATTTTGGATAAGCCGCATCAATGTCACTAAAAGTGTAATGACCCATCGACCATTTCTCACGAATCATCCCAAGCAAAGTCTTTTTTTCCGTATTATCTTCGATACTATATAGAACAAATTAAATTATTAACACAACATACATGTCGATTTGCATCACGAATAGGCGTTGTACAAAAATTACTATCATATCGAAGGACTTTTTATTTATTTATAAGTTTTTCCCAATTCGATTCATTAACATTAACTATTTTTAATATTTGGTGCAAAATGCTCTTCAAGTGGAAAACTTTTATTTCAATACTCTTTATGGTTTTAAATTTCAATATTTCATGTATTTAAGATACTTTCAAACTTATTCAAGAATTTCAATTTTTGTATTCTTTTTGTAAAGTTATTATAAAAGTTAAGTGTTCATAAATCTAAAATATTGTTAATACAAAAAAGAAACACTATGTATGATCCTAGTAAAAAATCTAGACTTACTATAGATATCATATGCCTCTGATAAATATGTATATTCATTATCTTTGCATAATTTAAAAAAAGAGACAAAGTATGAAACTAGTAGAAACAAAACTATTAAACAAACTCATTATACTAGGACAAATAAATAAAAGTAGACTTACTGTCCATCGCAGATATTGATACGTTGTGGTTTAAGTGGGTTTTTTAGCTCCGGAAATTCCGCTTGAATGTGATCGCGGTCTCCTTAGTCGATACACATGCTCCTCTACATTTGTTGGGTCCGAATCGCCATCTGAATCCGTTGGCTCATCACGCAAGGCCAACGTGCTCTTTCCCATTCCCTTGCTCTTGCTCTTTCCCTTTTCATTTCCATTTTTCGGTTGTTTACCTTTACCCTTGCCCTTATCTTTTTCAACTTCCTTGCCTTTCCTTTTCCTTGCCATCATCAATATCACCATTCCAATCAATACGGTAAACACTGGCCAACCAAAGAGCCCCTAAAATTTTAAAAAAACACGAAAATAAGTACATAACAAGTTACTATCATAAAACCAAAAGTTCATATCTCTATGTCACAAGTTCATGTTTTGCAATCAAATGAATCATAAATATTTCACATTATATAAATCAAATCCAAAACATTATATAAAAACAAATAATAAAAGCAAGTAAATCGAATCCTTAAATCTTATCCAATTACAAACCTTAAATCGAGCAAAAATACAAATTAAACAAAGCGAAACAAATATCTCAATATCAACATAGACTAATAAAACAAATACATACATATAAGAACATATCAAATTGTAGTATCATTACCGACCGATACGTGCATGCAACAAAAAAATAGCACAAGTTAATCAAAATTTTCATGTGTTTCCAACCAAATTATACAAACCGAGCAAGCAAACAACTAATCGAAGCCATAAACAAATAATCGAAACCATAAATCGAATCAAACCAACAAACCCTTATAATCAAACCAATAAACCCAACAAAAAATACACATACATATAAGAAAATACAAGCAAAATACATAATCAAAACAAAGAAAAACAAATAATCGAAATTGACCTTAAACCCAACAAAAAATACAAGCAAAATTCGTATCATACATACATACATGAATTCATACACACACACATATATATAGAGAGAGGTTTAAAACTCACATCAAGTTGAGAAAATGGAGATGAGGAAGCACGAAATTGATTTGCACGGATTTGAGTTGAATGAACTGAATTTGCACGGGTTGAACAGATTCTTTTCGCCATTTGATTGAGAGAGAAAAGAGAATTGAGAGTTGAGAGTTAATTAGAGAGTTGTTGTAAAAGAGAATGTGAGCAGTTCTTTTTTTTTTTTGTATTTATAACCAGACTAAAACCGACCGGCGTGGTGGTCGGTTATGTCATTGGGCTTTGTAACACATGCAAAACGACATCGTTTTGTTAAAGGCGGGGGGTTTAATTTTTCGTGAAAATTTTTCCCCAAAAAAAATAGGCGGTCGGTTTTAACGAACCCTAGAAACCCTAATGGTCAATTTTAGTGAACCCTAGAAACCGCTAAAACCAAATAAACCTTAGAAAAAGATAATTATAATTAATTATATAGTTTAATTTTTCGTACATAGATCAATTTTCATTGATTCTAATAATTGGTACGGTTGGATCATCTAGATCGTGTAATTTAAATTTTATTTTAATTATTTTACAGTTTTAGGTGATATGTTCATATATTTATTATAAAAATGTGTTTATAATCATCAAAATAGGCTAATTTTTTGTGTATAAATATATTTTTCCGTGATGATAACATCCGTACAGTTGGATCATTAAAATAATATTTTAATTTTCTATGTCATGTTAATCGATGGTTACATTCAACTGAAAGTTCATACCTAATAAGCGAGATATGCATTTGAAGAGGTATTGTTCAACATGATATTATGTTTATTATATTTTTAAATTTTATTTAAATGATATGAAAATAATTTTCACAATATCCGTTTATGTTGATATTTTATTATATAATAAATTTTAATTTTAATTTAATTCATAATTAAATGTACTAATTTTACATTTTTAAATATATTTTAAACCGTAATTCAAACAATGAGATCCGGTAAAATATTGGTTTTAAACTTACTAGTACAATTATAATAATGAAAAGGGAGTGTAATTTTATAATATATTTTTAAGAAATTTATTTATTTATATATTTAAAATATAGAAAAGTTGACTGTGAAAGTCATAACCGACCAAAGACAAAACTGCACAATCGGTCGGTTTTCTAGCAGTTTGTCATTAAAATGTTATAACCGACCACATGTTATAACCGACCATCTTATATATTTATCGGTCGGTTTTCTAAGAAGCTTATTATGAAATCGGTCGGTTATGTTCCACATCAGTCGGTTTTCTGGGAAGCCCTAATGGTAAAAAACGGTCGGTTATATGTAGAATCGGTCGGTTTTCTGGGAAGCCCTTATAATTGATCATTCACATTTAATCCTTTTTATTTCCAATACAATCAATAACAATTAATCCTTCATATTGCCAATACAACTAATAACAATTGATCATTCATTATAAGTTCAAATTACAAACAATATTATTCAATATCGTCAAAACCATCATCGTCTTCATCATCATTATCATCACATCCTCTTTCTTCTTCTTCTTCTTCTTCTTCTTCTTCTTCTTCTTCTTCTTCTTCTTCTTCTTCTTCTTCTTCTTCTTCTTCTTCTTGATTTTCATGCCGAATGAATGGACCATATTGTGTGAAATTAACAAAGAGTGAAAAGCTCCCTGCATTAGATCTATCTTCTTGAAAGGCATCCTCAATATCATTTTGCACAATGATTGTTTCATCAATTGGACGACTTTTAGACTTGACCACCGTATATATATTGCTTCGTGGATTCAATACACTTGGAGCATAATATACTTGAGAGGCTTGACTAGCTAAAATAAAGATCTCATTAGACCTCAATCTTGAAGTTATATCAATCGTCACCACTCGATTCTCATCCATCCTAACACCGTCACCGATATTGTCAAACCATATACACTTGAACATATATACATGATTGTATCCATCATAAGTAAGTGTCATAATTTCTTGTAGTTGACCATAATAATCAAGATTATTTTCGTGTGAAGTGCCTTTGACAATAATACCGGAACCGGATGCAGATGTCGTTGAAAATTTATATCCATTAACTTGACAAGTCTCAAAAGTCACGACTCTTAGTGATGGTCCTTCAAGCAAGTCCTTAAAACGAGGTCCCTCTATCTCTTCATTCTCAACCTAGTTATAAAAAAATTAATAAAACATGTAATGATAAAATCAAAATCGAAATTTAAATTTTGCTAAATGTAACAAATACCTTTTTTTAAAGCCAAGTTTTAAATCGAGTCTTGACAATACGATCTAAATCTTGAGGAGTTGTCCCCGGACGTTGTCTCATAACGCGATTTTGGTACCTTCTAAAATATAGGAATAGAGAAATAATAGAAACGTGTAAATAACATAAAATAATACAAATATGACTATGTCACTAAATTAGGACAAGATATAGGTACCTTAGGTAAAGTTGAACTTCAGGAGAGTTTAAAAGAACATATTCTTCTGCAAGCAGTTGTTCATCATCATCCATATATCTCGCTCTTTCTTTTCCAAGACATTCAATTGGATATCTAAAAACTTCTAATTTATCAGAATTTTGTACATCAAACAAAACTTCATTACGACGTACTTTATTATGAACCGAATCGGAGGTAAAATAAAGAGAACAAAAATTAAGAGCCTCTTCTTCCATATATCGTTCGACAATTGAACCTTCAACTCTTGCTTTATTACCGACTTTTTGTTTTAATTTTCTTAATAAACGCTCAATTGGATACATCCAATGCCAATAAGCGGGCCCAACTAGTTTGATTTCTTCCGCTAAATGTACAACCAAGTGTTCCATCGAATCAAACCAAGTTTGAGGAAAAATTGTTTCCAACAAGCACAAAGCTCTAATAACCGATTTCGCCATTAGATCCAAATCGGTTCTTGTCACAACAGATGAGCACAAATCTTGAAAAAAATCTGAAATTGTCGTCAAGGCATCCACAATAGGCGTTGGTAGAAGCTCACGAATTGCAAGATGCATCAATTTTTGAAGAAATATATGACAATCATGCGATTTGAATCCAAAAAATTTACACTCATCAACATTGCAACAACGAGATATATTGAAAGAATAACCGTCTGGAAGTTTCAATGAGCAAATCCAATGACACAAAAGTTTAATTGAATATCATAAAGTATGCGATGATCAATAAAGGAGTTCATAAAAAATTGGAACATGAGTCCAATGATGCTCTTCCCCATAACCGGCACTCCTTAACTTGGAATTAGTCTTTCCGGGTGGTGGAAAAATTATACCGTTAAGCAACTCCTTTACATCCTCCCCGAACAAACGACCATAAAACAATCTTCTTTCCTCATTATCAAATAGAGTACTTTTTTTCATGCAATGGATCATTTGGTTCAAGAAATATTCGGTTCGTGCCATAAAAACTACATTTTCCGGAATGTTTTAATTGAAACCCTTGAACACTTCCACGTCCACACACTTGACATCCCATTTTTCCTTTACCCGACCACCCACTTATCATACTCATAGCGGGAAAGTCACTAATAGTCCACATAAGAGCCGCTCGCATTGTAAAATTTTTCTTTAAAGATTGGTCATATGTTTCCACTCCGGTATTCCACAATATCTTCAATTCATCAATGAGAGGCCTTAGACAAACATTAATATCTTTGCCGATGATATTCGGACCCGGAACTATATCGGTCATAAACATATAAGGCCTTTTTATACACATTGATGGTGGAAGATTATAGACAACAACAACCACGGGCCATACACTATATGTTTTCTTTCCGGTAGGGTCAAATGGGTTGAAATCATCGGTTGCAAGGCCAAGCCTTATATTACGAACCTCATTAGCAAATGATGGATAACGAAGGTCAAAATTTTTCCATTCATCTCCCTTCGCGGGATGACTAAGCTCTCCCTCTTTCATATCTCGATTCTTTTAAAATCTCATATGATTGGATGTATGCGCCGACATGTACAAGCGTTGTAGTCGAGGAATCAAAGGAAAATGTCTTAAGCTTTTTTTTGGTATTTTTTTACCATTTTTCCTCAAAACATCCCGATAACGATCTTTACCACATATATCACATACAATTTTATCTTTGTCATCTCCATAAAATAACATGCAATCATTCTCGCACATATCAATTTTTTCATATTCAACCCTCAAACCCTTCATAATCTTTTTCATTGTATAATTGGTTTCGGGCAATGTGTGTTTCTTTGGTAACACATCCGCAAGAAGTTCAAGCAAACTATCAAAAGCTTTATTACTACAATTTGAATAGTTTTTGAATTCTAATAATTTTGCGGTCAAGCTTAATCTTGTATACTTTATATTGCCCGAATAAATAGGGACTCCATTTTCAACAATTAACTCATAGAATTTTTTAGCCCTATCATTTGGAGCTTCTTCTTCATTAATAGTTCCCGTATCCGTGGTGTCATAATATTCATAATTTGCACCGGCAAAATCATGTAACATAGCATTAAAATCAACCGGTTCTTCCACCCTTGAAGGTTCCCGATGATGTGATTTTCGACTCTCATTTCTTTGCACAACTTCTTCACCGTGCGATGTCCACACCGTATAACCTTCAAGCATCCCTTTAGATAGCAAATGAAATCTAATTTCATCAATGTCTAACCAATTCAAATTCTTACAATTCTTACAAGGACACTTCATTTTACCATCCTCCTCCACTTTTTTCTCCTTTCCAAAATTTAAAAAAACCTCTACACCATTCCTATTTTATCACTTTGTATTTGATTACCTATCCAACTTCTGTCCATATTTGCCATCTAGATGATATATGTAAACAAATGATTTAACATTCACATATAATTGTAAAAACACATACATATATACATTGAATTATAAACAAATATATGTAATCATAATTAAATACAAAATAGAAAAAAGAAAACTTACATTATATGATTTGTATCACTTCTCTTCTCTTTGTTTTCTTCAATCCTCTTTTTTTTTTCTCCTATCTTTCTTTTCTATGTTTTGTTTCATTTAAACAAATGAGTGTTTTAAGACAAAAATAAAAATTAAGTACCGTGACATAACCGACCGACGACGGTCGGTTTTAACATCCACAGAAAACGATGCCGTTTTGCCTTAGCGCAGTACAAAATAATTCAAATTTAAATATTTTTAATTCATTTTCGGGCCAATTGTCAATCACGGTCAGTTTTAACATTGCCATGTCAGTAATATAACCGACCGTTATGATATGGTCGGTTTTGACTGTGTCACATCAGCCAAAACGATGTCGTTTTGTTTGAATCTACAGTTATAACCGACCGACTAACAGTCGGTCGGTTTTGTACGGTCAGTTTTGTCCTGTTTCCTTGTAGTGTTCGGTGGATATCACCCAACCTCCAGTGTCGTAGTCATTGTTATTAGTGTATCCTACAGAACTCTTGGACCAAGAATGACGAGCATTGTAGCTAGAGAGATTTGGGAGTTTGAACAATGATGGATCTATTTTTAAAGGTAATTACATGCTTGAATAGGTGAGGAAAAAGACGAGAGATGAAACATCAAATTTTGGTTTCGTGAAGGAGTAGATCACTGCACAATGTCATATCTAAAAAGTTTGGGAGATTAATCAGGGATAGGAAAAGAGGAAAAGGAGATAATAGCCCATTTTTTTGGGCTTGATTTTTATTGAGATTTTCTTTATTAGAATTTATATTTATTTTCCCCGAATTAAATTATATTGTAATTCAAATTATTCTATTAAAAATAACATGTTTATTTGTTGTAATTGTTGAGCTCATCTAAAACCTTAAGGTGTTAGAAAAAGGCCCCAAATGGATCTTATATTATATTTAACATTCCCCTCACTCAAAATCCCATTTTTTGGGTTGAAGAGTGGATCATGGGAGACCATCTTTGGGGCATTACTTTACCTTCGTATCCCTCATAAATTGTGAGAATATTGGGGGTGGCAGACTTGTGACCCTGCCGACCAGAGCTCTGATACCATGTTGAGTAACCAGTTCATCTAAAACCTTAAGGTGAAAAAGGCCCTAAATGGGTCTTATAGTATATTTAACAGTAATATTAATATTTATGAAATGAATAAGAATATATATGGAGAAATGAACATTGAGTATAATAAATTCTCCTCAACTTCATGATTAAACAGAAGCAGTAAGAGTGAAAAGTGAAGAAATATATATGAGTTATGATAGAAGTTTGTTCCGAAAGTGATCAGGAAGGAGAACGCCAAACATTCCTTGTCTGAATAGTTTGTTAGGAATGAGATAGAGAAATTAATGAAATTTATAAACATTTAACAAATGGAGCATTAGTAAAAAATTTGAAAGTAATTTTATGACAAGATGTATTGGTGATATACAATTACAGGTTATTAATTAATCTTTTAGCTTTGTACATAAAGTAACAGAATTAGTTAGTTCAAGTTTTCCCGCCAATAGTTAGTTATAGGTTAGTTAGATTTGGAAACTTGTATATAACATCTATCTTGCTTCACTTGTAAAGTACTTTTCAATGAATGAAATTCATCTCTTTCTTTCACAGAAACTAACATGGTATCAGAGATAGACAGTTTGTTTCACGGAGCTTGGTAGTTCATCGTCGTCCTCGTTACAGTCTGGTGTTTTCTTCATCGTTCTTTTCCGTTCGTTTCAGCTTATATCAGGTGTTTTCTGTACTAATCAATCTGAAGAATCTTGTTTTTCAGATTGTTGTTCTGACATTTCTTGAATTCTTTAACGATCATCTCTGAAATTTGCTTGTTTTTTTTTCTAACTGGATCGTGTTTCTTGATCGTGATACGGAACTTTGATCTTGTTTGTTTCTGAAAGTATTACTCAGTTCTTCGTCAATTGTCTTGATTCTGGATAGTAAACACATCTGAATTCTGTTCACACATAGTCTGCAATTTTTAGCCTATAAACTGTTTGATAAATTTCCGCAACCAAATACAAAATGACAACACCAGTTAATTCACAAAGTAATCAAGATTCTTCTAGCGTCTATTATATCCATCCATCAGATGCTTCTTCTACTCAACTTGTGTCAGTTAAGTTTGATGGAAATGGTTTTAACAACTGGAAAAGGTCTATGATGTTAACTCTATCTGCAAAGAACAAGCTCGGTTTTGTGAATGGAACTATTGTAACTCCTGCGCCTACTTCTCCTGAGTACAAAGCTTGGTCTCGATGTAATGACTTAGTTATTTCCTGGCTGATTTTTAATATGGAAGAAACAATTGTTGAAAGTGTCTTGTTTCTTCCTACCGCTCAAGAAATATGGTCTGATTTGGAAGATCGTTTTGGCTATGCGTCCATGACTCAAGTATATTCATTGGAACAAAGGATCTCAGAAGTTTCACAGGGCTCTCAAAGCATTTCTGAATTTTATACACAAATGAAGACTCTCTGGGATGGTATTTCAGATGCAAATCCTCTACCTCATTGTACTTGCAACAAGTGCACTTGTGATCTGACTCAAAGAATTCAATAGAGGGAACAAATGCAGAAGCTACTTCAGTTCATGATGAAGGTGAATGATACTTTTGCTTCTATCAGAACCAATTTGCTAATGATGCAACCCTTTCCAAATGTTTCTCAGGCCTACAGATTGTTTGCTCAAGAGGAAAGACATAAAGAAATGTCTCAATCTTCTACTGGTGCTGAAGCACTTGCATTTGCTTTCAACAAGAATAGTGGAAATGGTTACAGACATTATTCTGGTTCTTCTCAGGGCATTTCTCAGGGAAAGTTCTCTAATACTTCTACTCCTAGACAAAACTTCATTTCTGATGTCAAGAAACTGGGAAACAAGCCTGGCTCTCATTATTATTGTACGCATTGCAAAGTTCCTGGTCATAGCATTGACAGGTGCTTCAAGATTCATGGATATCCACCCAACTTCAAAGAGAACAAAGATAAGAGAATTGCTGATTTTACACAACATGCTACTTCTGACTTCTCAGAACAGAATACTCCTGAAAGTTCTTCAACTAATCCCTCTGAAATCAATAGCATTTCTGTGGATCAATACAAACAGTTAATGGATCTGCTTTAAAAACAAAATCTCAATGGTTTTGCATCTACTGATGTCTCTACTAGCAATTGTGATCATACTGCTTTGTTGTCAGGTAAAGCCGCTTTGTTGTCAGGTAAAGCCTGTCTTCTTTCCTATTCATTTTCTAGTTGGATCATTGACAGTGGGGCAACTGACCATATCTGTCCTACATTAACTGATTTTGATACATATGTACCTGCCTCTGACACTGATAATTCAATCACAATTCCTGATGGAGCTAAGATTCAAGTTTTACATGTTGGCACTGTTATTCTTTCTAATGGGATAACTTTGTTCAATGTTCTTCATGTCCCTGCTTTCCAGTTCAAGTTAATTTCTGCTCATAGATTGTGTAAAGATCTAAATTCTCATTTGATCTTTACTAATGACCAATGTTTTCTTCAGGACCATTCTCTGAAAGGTCGACAGACTCTTCTTGGTAGTTTGAGAAATGGCTTGTATAGTGTTGAAGAGACAAAGATGCAGAAACTTGGGTTGTCTTCTTCACATAATCAAGATTCTCAGACCACTCTTACTCCAGCTCAACTCTGGCACATGAGGCTAGGCCACTTACCAATCTCTCAAATTAAGCTACTTTTTCCTTCTCATAACATTTAGTCTTTTGTTGATACTCATATTTGTCAAGTTTGTCCTTTGGCAAAACAAACTAGATCTGTGTTTCCTACTAGTAGTATCAAAACAACAGGTATTTTTCAATTAATTCATATTGATGTTTGGGGGCCTTACAAAGTCAAAACCCAGTCTGGTTGCAATCAGTTTTTAACAATTGTTGATGATTTTAGTCGTTTTACATGGGTACATTTGTTGAAACAAAAATCTGATGTTGCTGAAGTCATGGAAAATTTTATCAATTATGCTACAGTTCAGTTTCATTCTTCTGTTCAGTGTGTGAGATCTGATAATGCTCCAGAATTAGTTGCTGGTAGATTAAAACAGTTTTATTTGTCTAAGGGAATTATCAGTCAAACTACTTGTGCTTATTCTCCATAACAAAATGGTGTTGTGGAAAGAAAGCACAGACATCTTTTGGAAACAGCTAGGTCCTTGTGTATTCAGTCTAGAGTTCCAGCAAGATTTTGGGGAGATTGTGTTCTTTGTGCCACTTACCTTATCAATAGGATGTCACTCAAGAGTATCAATCTATGTACTCCTTACTTTAAACTTAGAAATTCTGAATCCTCTTTGGCACATTTGAGATGTTTTGGTTGTTTGTGTTATATTGCTACTAGTAAAGTTCAGAGAACCAAGTTTGACCAAAGATCTACGATCCTTGTGTTTTCTTAGGCTATCCACCTCATACTAAAGGCTATAAAGTTTTAGATCTTAGCACTGATAAGGTTGTTATTTCCAGAGATGTAATCTTTTATGAAATGCATTTTCCCTTTCATCTTTCCAGTATCCCACAAATGGTTCCCAGTCAATCTACTTTTTTACCTGTCATGACAACACCTAATTCTGCCTACATTGAGCCTTCACCTCTCACCCAACCAGATTCCTTTGAACATAGTCCTTCCACTACATCTGATACTGTACTTGATACTTCTTCCACAACAGTTACAGATATTAGTTCTCATATTCCTGTTCGACATTCAGGAAGGGTGAGAAATCAGCCTTCTTATCTTAAAGATTTTAATTGTAATCTTTCACACACTTCTTCTTCTTCTACATCACATCACTGGTGTAACTTAGTTTCTAGTGATAAACTTCCACTTATACATCACTCTTTTCTCAGTAAATGTTCTGAAATATCTGAACCTCGTACCTACTTAGAAGCTTCTTCTCATCCTTTATGGATAGAGGCCATGTAGAAAGAAATAAAAGCTTTAGAGAGTAACAACACCTGGACTTTAGTTGATCTTTCTCCTGGTAAGAAGCCTATTGGCTGCAAATGGGTCTACAAGGTGAAACTTAAATCTGATGGAACATTAGAAAGGTGCAAGGCACGTTTAGTTGCAAAAGGGTTTACTCAGAAGTTTGGGATAAACTATGAGGAGACTTTCTCTCCAGTGGTTAAGATGAGTACAATCAGGTGCATTATTGCTTTGGCTGCTTCAAGACACTGGAAACTCTACCAACTGGATGTTAATAATGCCTTCCTCCATGGGGATCTTCATGAGGAAGTGTATATGAAAGTACCAGAGGGTATTGATCATTTTCCTAACCAGGTATGCAGGCTACAAAAATCAATCTATGGTCTTAAGTAGGCTTCCAGAAACTGGCATGAGAAATTGATGACTGAATTTCTTAATCAAGGTTTTCATCAAAGTAAGAATGACTACAGTCTGTTTCTTCATAAAGATGCACAAGACATTACCATAGTAGCTGTATATGTTGATGATATTATAGTCACAGGCAGTAACTTGTCCAAAATTGAAGCCCTTAAACATCACTTGGATGTTAAATTTAGTATCAAGGACTTGGGTCTTCTCAATTATTTTCTGGGGCTAGAAATCTCCTATTTGGATACTGGCATTGTTCTCAGTCAAGGCAAATTCACCAAGGAACTGTTACAGTTGGTTCTAGATGATCTTTCTAGAAATGCAGTGACTCCACTACCTCTCAACATAAAGTTAAATGACACAGATGGTGAAGTTTACTCAAATCCCGAACTCTACAGATCTCTAGTAGGTAAACTGAATTATCTTACCAACACACGTCCAGATTTGGCTTTTGCAGTACAAATGCTTAGTCAGTACATGCATTTGCCACGACTACCTCATTATCAAGCTTTGTCATGCACTTAGGTATGTTAAACATTCAGCTGGTCAAGGGATCAAACTTCATGCTTCTACTAGCCTCACTCTACAGGCTTTTTCTGACTCAGACTGGGCTTCCTGTCCTAATTCAAGAAAGTCTGTGACAGGGTATATATTACTCTTTGGCAACTCTCCTGTCTCCTGGAAATCAAAAAAACAAAGTACAGTATCTAGATCATCTTCTGAGGCAGAGTATAGGGCTATGGCTTCTGCAGCTGCAGAAGTATCTTGGACAGTCAGATTGTTGACAGAACTTGGTGTGCAAAATTTACAACCAGTTACCCTTCACTATGATAACCAGTCTGCAATCCATATAGCCAAGAATCTGGTCTTTCATGAACGGACTAAACACATCGAAATAGATTGCCATTTTACCCGTGATAAAGTCCTTGAAGGTCTTCTTCAACTCACCTATTTACCTACAACTAGTCAGCTTGCTGATGTGTTTACTAAAATCATTCCTTCTCCACATTTCAAAGATCTTCTTTCGAAGCTGGGATTGTCTACTCTTCCACAGCAGCCATCTCCCATCTTGAGGGAGGGTATTGGTGATATACAATTACAGGATATTAATTAATATTTTAGCTTTGTACATAAAGTAACAGAATTAGTTAGTTCAAGTTTTCCCGCCAATAGTTAGTTATAGGTTAGTTAGATTTGGAAACTTGTATATAACATCTATCTTGCTTCACTTGTAAAGTACTTTTCAATGAATGAAATTCATCTCTTTCTTTCAAAGTACTTTTCAATGAATGAAATTCATCTCTTTCTTTCACAGAAACTAACAAGATGCATCATGACCGGAAAAATATTTGGTTGCGACTAAAGAGACACAATGAGCTAATTAATTATACAGATCTTATGTTTGTGATTGATGCACAATGTTCACACAACACCAAATGATTGAAAAATTTAATTATATTGAAGATAAGAAAACATGTATTTATTTAACAAGAACTTAGGGAACCTATATGAATAGCTACATATGCATATCACATGCCTTTATTTAAGTAGCATGTCACGATACACAACATTAAAAATTTGTAACCAAGTTTGGATGCATTGATCAGCTTCCACCACATTATTAAAGATTGATAGAATCTCGACCTGAAAATAGCAATATAACTATAAAATAAAGAAATCAAAATCATTTTTTGAACTCCAAGTCATTATATTATATAGGAGTCAGATATGACTATTTAAGCAGCATAGCTCCAAGAGCAGTCTCATTAGAAGATATCATCCAACTGGTGGTCTCATTAGAAGATGTCATCCAACTCGTGTTATCAATGAGTAGATCATTTCCATCTTCACCTGTCTTTTCTGCATATAGTTCATGTAGGATCTCTAGGAGTTTCTGGTGAAGTCTTTTGATGTGCGTGTGTGGGAGCACCGATCTGTTTCTTCTTGGAACTTTGATGCTCAATGGCAAACCCTTTACATTAGTTTCTGAAAGCAAGAAAAATTAGTAACTACATTGTTATAAACAATTTCTGAAAGTGACATATGTGAGAATTTGCTCATTGTAGGTGGAAGCTACCCTTATATACCAACTGCATAAAACCTATAATGCAAGAATTAACTAAACTTCAATCTAAACTTCATTTGGAGGGCTTCATGTGAGGATTGGTAGATGTTGATGGGAGTAATTAACCACTTTCATATGGAATTATTACATTTTTATTTGGGACAAATCTTTTTTGACACATTGTCATCACAATTTAAATTTATTAGTCTTTTATATTATCGTTAGTCTTTGAAAGTGCAAGGTTTCAATATTACAGTCTTTGTCATAGACTCATGTTGATTATTAAAAACCGGAGGTGCAATCATTTTGAAGGAGAATTAGCCGTTTAAATAAATTTTTTAGATAATGTACTGGGCTATCAAATATTTTAGCTGAAATATATGACATCTATATGTTGGTGTATTAATGTTGTTGATGATTGATGATTGAGGACGTTGATTAAGAAGTAAGAAGTTCTAGGACTTGTTAACAAGTTGAGGCAATTGATGGGTTATTAATATATATAGAATTTTGTTTTATATGATTTCTGAATCCCAATATAACAACAATTGATAGATTTAAGTAATATTTAATTTCAGTTCGTAAATTCTCAATTTTTGTGCAAAAGATTGCAACTGAAGTTTCTTACCCGAAAGAGTCTCCAGATGAATTAATCCATGCTTGGGAATGTAGTCAGCAAGAGTTCCTTTTAATCTCCATCTAGTTCCACATGAATTACATAATGTTGGCTTCTCAGATGGGCCACTTCTCCAAAGTGCAGTGTCTGTAGGTGCCATTATACAATAATTGTCAATATGATTAGCAATAAAAAATGATCACCATGCCACAAATGCTTTTAAATGACTATGTAATTAGTCCAAGTGTATAGTATTAAACATACGGAGAACAAACTAGTTTGTCTAATCTTGAAAGATTACTAGTTTGTCTAATGCTTGTTGTTTGGGTTTTTTTCCACTTGTCTTAACCATATTGAACACATATTTTTTGGAGCAAAACATGGATTAATGTACTTTCTGCTGTCAAAATTTTAAGAAGTGTATGTTCACAAAGAATTTAAGTTTTGGATTTTATTTCTAATAGCAAGTCACCTTGAATTAGGTTTTCAATGGTTAAACCCTAGATAGATTGGTGTTCAAGGTGCCAAAGGGGGAGAAGCCTTTTGACTTAACAAGGGAAGTAGGCTAGGATATCTATTTCTAAATTCTAATAGCAAGCCACATTAAATTAGCCAGGTTTGCTTTAGATAATAAAGAACACAGACTAATATATATATTTGAGCATTATCCATTCATCATTATTTTATATCACAATACATATATACATATATATCAAATGTTGTAGATAAACAGGTTTTCAATAATTAATAAATTACAAATTTGATGAAAGTTTTTATTCATACTAGAGAAAGTAAACACAATAGAAAACACTTTACCACTAATTCCACAATGGAAACATGATTTTCTTCCCATGATAATTGATTTATGTGATATAACAACTTCCTTGACTCCTTCCTTGATAGAAGAAGTGGTGCTATAGAAAAAAGAGTAAATAGAAATTTAGAGATGGGCATTAAAAGATATAATTAATTGAGACCTTTTGGTCTGAATTGAAATGAACAAAAAAGAGTACCTTGAGCTGGCGGAAACGTTAAAAACAGATATATGTATTCCAAAATTTTGCTTGGAATATATTATGAAAGGAGAACATAAAAACAATGAACTATTTGGTTTAGACTCAAGTTGATATTTTTAAAGGTGAGGAAGAAAGCAAAGGATAATTTTATACTTGCATAAAGTAAAGATACATATACTAAATACAGAAAATATATAAAAAGATTCATAATGTCAATTTCATTTTCCTTCATTGTACTGGCCTCTGTATTTTTAATTTTCTATTTCTACTTTTGGTCCTCCTTTTCCTATTTCTACCGGTACACTTATAGCCAAACAAAAAATAAAAGATATTCTGATGCTTACATAATAGGAAATATATTAAAATTCAGTTATACAAATATAAAATTCAAAAAGTATATTAAAAGAAATTCACAATACCATTTCCACTTTATTTGTAGTGTTGGTATCTTTTAATTTTATATCTTCATTTTTGATTCCATTTTAATTCATTGTCTTGGTATCTTTTAATTTTTTAATTTTTTAATTTTTACTCTTTTCTATTTCTACCTTTCATTTTTCTTAATTGTGTTGTGTCTTTCTGTTTCCTTTATAATATATTACACTTAGTGGTGAAAGGTGAAAGGTTGGTCTTATGGTTAAGGTGCTAACCGTAACAAGTGACAAAGACAATAACAAAAGATAATTGATACTTACAAAATATGTAAAACATTAGTGTGAAGAATAAATATTTAAATTTATGAAGTATAAAACATTAATTTAAAATGTAACTTTTATTTTTTATTATTGTTTTTGCATCTCTTACTCTTTTATTTCTACTTATGGGTTTGCTTTATCCTACTTTTAGTCCTAATTTTTTCCCTCAAATGCAAGAGAAACATTTAACTTGTAGTAACGGTTATTTTCTATTACACAATTATCTCAAATTTTTTGTTGGGATCTAGAAGCATATAGTTGTCAAAAGAAAAGCTCACAGTAGTTTTCTTATTCAAACAAATAATGCAAGTTTTTTCTAATTTCTAATGTATATTTGAGGGCTTCATATTAAAGATTTGAAGCCCTTGGTAAGAGAGTACTACCATTTCTATATATATGCATCATTTACATTCTTAATTTAGGGTAAACTTTTTTGAAAGCAGTAAATTCTTTAATTACGTTATCAGCACATATTAAAGGTGTTATGTCATCACAAAATTAAAGCTATTAGTCTTTGGAAGTTCAAACTTTGTCATAGATGTTGGTTATTCAATTAGATATGTTGTATATCTATGAATCTCGAAAACAGTAGGCATAATTGTTTTTTATGAAGACTTGGCCGGGTCAATTGCAAAATTTAGAAGTTCTAGTCAATTTTTAGGTCATTAAAATATGCTACATTTATAATAATCTTTATTAATAAATGAAATTCTTTTTTTAACATTGTATCAAATTTAGTTAGCACCGTTTTATTTGATTTTACCCCTAATTTATGTTTTTAATTTATTTTAAAAAAAATATATAATTATGTAATTTAAAATAGATAATATTATACCCTAAACATAGTAGAATTATTATACCCTAAACTCTTATTTCATATTTTATGTTGTTTTTAAATTATTTTTATGCATCCTTTTTTGGTTTCACTGGCAATTTATGTTTCTTAATTTATTTTACAAATATATTATCTAATCTAAAATAGATTATATTATACCATTAACTCTTATTTCATGTAGTAAAATTATTTTACTCTAAACTCCTATTTTATATTTTATGTTGTTTTTAAATTATTTTTATTTTGTTCAATGCTCTAGTTTCATCGATCTTCTAACAATTTTATTATTATTTTTGACCTTTTTATCTTATGCAAACAATTTTATTAATTTTTTTTGACTTTGTCATCTTTACACGTAAAAGCAATTAAATCATTAATATTCACAAATCTGCATAATAAAATGTTACTTTTCTTCTTTGTCATAACTCTTTTTTGCCATAACATGATAGACATATGTCAATATTATATGCCTAGAATATTTTTTGAGGTTTTTAATTTATAGATTTATGGATATTTTATCAATAAATTAATATTTATTAATTTAGAATTCAAATATATATTGATACATGTATAGATTCATATACCAAAAAATAGTTAATTAAGCACATCCTTGATTTATACACCTTGTTGAGATTTAGAACATTCATTCTCATTATCATGCACATCTTCAACTCAAAACCATTTTTAGATTTTTTTAAAGACCTATTTTTAGATTTGAAAGGGATAGTTTGGTCTCAACAGTGCACATATAATTAGATTTCTTAATTAATTGGTTCAGGTAGCAAAACCAATATTAAAGTTGGTAAACTCCAACACATATACATGCACATATGCTTTATGCCCTTCATATAAAATTAGAGATGAAACTACATTTAATAAAAAAAGTTAACTGTTAACATATAAATTTGGCAAAGTTAACTAAACAGCATCCAAGAATTATGTGAAATGTATTAAAAATCATTATATTTAATGAATTATAATTTTATATTTTTAGTGGGCCTTAAGAACTTTTCAAAAGTTTATTATCGTATGCATTTAGAAATAATATTAATTTATCATATTGGAGAAAAAAATATCATTAATTTATCGAATATTTATTTATGGAAGTTTTACTTAGTGAAGCCATGAATGCCCACTACAAGAAAATTCGGCTAAATTCCACTGCATAAATTCGATTGGCCTAAATTCGACTGCTTCCGGTCGAATTTAAAGTCAACTAAAATAAATTGATGGTCAAACTTAAAGTCGACCGGCTACAGTCGATTTTAATGGCGGTTGAATTTAACCAGTCGATTTTATATTTCCGGTCGAATTTAATCGGTCGAAATTATTTTCCAGGAAAGGCGGGAATTTACCCGCCCAACAAAATTATTGAAGTACCTTAAATTCGACTAGAACCAGTCAAATTTAAAATCAGTCGAATTTATGTTTAGGCGGGAAAATTCCCGCCTAAAATTTTCCAAAATTTTGAAATTTAAATTCGACTAGAACTAGTCATTTTTATAAATTTGACTGCGTCCAGTCATATTAATTCTAATAATTAAATTTCAAAAATTTTAAAAAATATTTAATTAACAAATAAATTATAAAAAAATTACCACAACATCGTTGTAGGAAGAATTACATGTTAAAATTTATTTTGGCCATTTACGATAATTAAATTTTAACAGAAGTAAGAAACTGTTCATTTTATATTTGTTGAAGAAGTTTGGAAAATTTTAATAAATAATGATTATGTTTAAAAAAATTGAATTTTTTTATAGCAGCATTTGATAACATATTGTATCCAATAAAAATTATTAGAGATCATAATAGTGTGGGTGAAAAAATCTTAGTAATACGATACATGTGTTAAATGGATGATTGAAATGTAGGGTTTAAGGTTTGTATTTAGGGGTTAGTGATTTAGTATCTAGGGTTAGTAATTTAGATTTATTATAATTAAAATTTGAATGATCCAACCGTACAGATTCAAAGTTTGTTATATTTTAAAAGTTTATGCAAAAAGTCAATAAATAAAAAATATTGCACATTACTTATTTTAACAAGTTTAAATTTAATTGATGTATATATTCGAGTGTTGCCAATCAAATTTATAAATTCGACTACTGGCTGTCAAATTTAATCATATATTTGACGGCAAACCCTAGTTAGTCGAATTTATAATTTCTACTGCTACCAGTCGAATTTATAAATTTGACTGGAGGCGGTCGAATTTACTGCCATGTCAGCGATCCGCGTGAAACTCATCCAACGATCCAAATTTAACATATCAACAAAATAATCCAAGGGTCAATATTCCTCACAGCAAATAACACACACACATATAAATATACTTACATTCTTTATATATTCACCCTCATCTTCCTCTCTCTCTTACATCTACATACATATATACATACATAAACACAAACAAATCCAAATATATATTCAATCTTTATATTTCTTACAAATCAATGGTTCGTACAAGAATAACACCGAGAAAATCAACTCGTGGAATGGCAACTCCGGTGACAAAAACAACTCCAGCAATCGTACCAATTCCGGTGGCCATAGCAATTCCGGAAAATAAAATAAATCCGGCAACCCAAGTATCTCCGGCAATTATTTCCGTCCAACTAAATGAGAAACAAAGCTGTAATATTGTTAAATTCGATTAGGGACCTTGAGTTGAATTTATAAAACTCAATTTGTAATATTATTACATTTGATATGAAGTTATTGTTGTTCTTAATTAATTACTTACATAATATGAATTATGTTATATTTGTGTTGATTAGTCCATTACAATATATCAGTAATAGCAGCAAAATACATGCAGAATTATGCAGTTGAGAGCAGCAGAAAGCTACTGAGTTTTCAAGATCTGGTATACTAAAATTGACTGGTTTCGATCGAATTTATAAATTCGACCGCTTTTAGTCAAATTTATAAATTCGACTGGTAGCAGTCGAATTTAAGGTGCCTTAGGCGCCAAATTCAAAATTTTCAAAATTTCAAATTTTTTCAAAATTGCGGTCGAATTTAGCCAGTCGAATTTGACCAGTCGAATTTAGCCAGTCGAATTTAATAAATTCGACTGGTTTTTGCTAAATTCCACTTGTCTAAAATCAACGAGACTTTTGCAGTCGAATTTAGCTAAATTTGACCGCAAAATTTCGGTCGAATTTAGCCGTTTTTCTTGTAGTGCCCTAATTCATGTTTAACTTCTCATCAATACATACATAACTTACTCTATTAGAAGTGGGTGAATAGTATCATATTATTAGAAGTGGGTAAATAGTATGATATTATTATAAGCAAACTAAATAATTGTTTATATTCTTGGCCATCTAAAATTTGTATTGTAATTGTAATTCTTATATTATAACCATAGTACCTTATTTATATTATATAAATAATTTAAATTTTTAAATAAATTAATTAGGCTCGTGCTTGGCTAATAAAGAACAACAAGCAATCAATTTGGAAATATTTTATTTAAGTTCTTCCTATTGATCAAAGCATCCAGCAGCGCTGTAAAATACAAAATTTTGTGCAAAAAATTGCAACTAAAGCCGTTTGAATGAAGGTTGTGGAGTCACTTTTAGTTTCCTTCATTTCCTTCTTGCCCGGGAACAGCGGGAGCTGATATAGAATTCGCCTTACCTTCGGACTTTACTATTGATTAAGGAGCCTCTTCGGATCAAAGCCCGTATTCATCCACTATCGTATTCTCTTTCGAACTACCTTGGAGTATGCTCACCGAAGGCAAAGGTGCACTGCCTGCTATTCTCACAAAAATGAGGGTTTCGCTCATTATAGGACTTGACCAATTCCTCGCAACTACATAATTATTTTACAAGATTTATTTACTTTAAATTTTTTAGCTTCACTCACCACAAGATAAGCGATTAAATACGACATACAATATTCCGTTGAATTTAACATATTCTGTCACATATAATAGTGGTTCCGTCGTATTTATGCTAAATGGGACGGAAAGAAAACCGTCGCTTTTGTAGGAGTCACTTTTACTATATCCGTGAAATATAAGACTTTATATTCGATGGATGTTCCGTCATATTTACCGGATAGTAAATTCGACCGATTTTATGTCATTTTTATAAATTTTGAAATTTTCATTACAAGTTTGAATTTTTCCCACCAAAAATTTATTTTCGCCCCAAATTCATAAATTTAACAGAAATCTTGTTAAATATGATTGTTAAATATGACGGTACTAACAAGACAGATGCTGTAGTATTTAACATGATTTTCATTTTATTTTAATTAAAAAAATAATTATTTTTAAATTTTAACTTGAGTATAAATTTGTCTGAATCCGTCAAATATGATTGACCATACTAGTTATAACTATAACAATATCCGATATATGTAACCTTATTTATACAAATTTGTTACATTTGTGTTCGATCAAGCCTATTAAATGCACAATTGATCCATAAATGATACCATTCTTCACATATATTCATAATAACTACCATAAAGAAAAAAGGTAATAATTAAAATAAAAACATTTCATAATCTGAAATATCAAAGGTCTGCCATACAAAGTGTTCTTGCATCCAACTACTTCCTAATCTAATTATTTCAACTACATCCTACTCCAATTAGTTCTACGTCTAGCTACATCCTAATTCAACTACTCCAATTGGATTCATTTTCCTACATCCTAATTCAAATGCTTCCACTCTACGTGGATTCCACAACCAATTGCATCCTAACCAAACAAATCATCATCTGAGAGGTAGGGGTTGTCATCATCATATGAACCCTGCAATGCATATAAAACTTATCATTATATTTCAACAATAAATTATAAAGTGAAATCAGGTATCACAATGAGCTTGGGATTATAGGTTTCATTATATTGAACAAGACAAGCATTATATTGCCAATTAAATAGAAAGGTTAAATCAAATTTAAAATGTGAGTATACAAATAGATATATAGGTAAATAGATATATGAAAAATTTTGATTAAATTTTGTATAAGCTTATAAAGCTATTAATTTATAAAGTTAATCAAAGAATACCTCAGTTATAGCCTTCTTGTATTCGGAAAAGATTGTTGCAACCATAGTAAACGCCACTCGAGTGTACTCGCCCCAAAACATGTCATCTTTCGGTATCATTTATGTGGCCAATCGCTGAATGTGATCTTCAATCTCTATGCGAGCTACAGAATCCTCACTGTCATATGCATGAACAATGATTGCTGGAGTTCCTATTGCACGCTATAGCAGCTCAGTAGAGAGCCTTGCACCATGAGTTGGCGTCGAACGTGAGTTCCGTTGAACTAACACTTCATCACCACTATAGATATCTGATAAAATTTCCCGACCGCCCATAAATAATCTATTCATCTTATACGCCTGAGTGCCAAGCTCTTTCGAGAGTGAACATGCCACCTCTGCCTCAGCTCATATGCGTTTGTTGGGAGACATAGGAGGGGAAGCGGTAGGAGATGAGGTGTTTGCATCACTGATACCGTGGTTAGGTCTATATTCATCCCACCTTTTCAAAGGCCTCTTGACACTCCGCTGTCCATTCAAAATCCTTGACCTTCTTCAGGGCTTTGTAAAATGATAAGCACTTGTCCCCGGACTTTGAGATGAATCTCCCTAAGGCTGCAACTCTTCCAGTCAACCTCTGAACGTCCTTAACGGAATGAGGAGGTTCCATGTCGAGGATAGCTTTGATTTTGTCGGGGTTAGCTTCAATGCCTCTCTTGGAGACCATGAGACCCAAGAACTTTCCCGATCCTACTCCAAAAGCACACTTGGTAGGATTCAACATCATTTTATGGTGCCTCGGCACTTCAAATGCCTCCCTAAGATGCTTGATGTGGTCGTCTTTAAACAAGCTCTTAACAAGCATGTCATCAACGTTGACCTCCATGGTATTTCCAATCAAGTGGGCAAAGATCTTGTTCACCAGGCGTTGATAGATCGCCCCTGCATTCTTTAGTCCAAAAGCCATGACAAGGTAACAAAAGACTCCAAAGTCAGTAATGAATGACACCCTGGTTGTGTCATCTTTGTGCATCTTGATTTGGTTGTAACCACTGAAACCATCCATGAAGCTCATCATTTCATGTCCCGCAGTAGCATCTATCAAGGTGTCAATCCTTGGTAACGGGAAGCAATCCTTGGGACAAGCATCATTTAAATTAGTGAAGTCTATGCACATCCTCCACTTTCCATTGGCTTTCTTAACCATAACCGGGTTTGCCAAACACTCAGGGAATTGTATTTCTTCAATGAATCGAGCTTCTAAGAGGTTATCAACTTCTTGCTTTATGGCTTCCTGCCTCTCTGGCACAAAGTTCCTCTTCCTTTGCTATATCGCCTTCCTTTATGGATCGACATTAAGCTTGTGAGTTATCAGTTGGGGATCAATCCCTGGCATGTCGGCAGCTGTCCATACAAATACATCACTATTCTCTTGTAGGAACGTGATCAACTCGCCCTTCAGGGGTTCTTTCAACAGTGCTCCGATATAAGTCACCTTTTCAGTTTCGAGAGGATCTAAAGGAACAGGAACCAAATCCTCAGCCGACTTTCCTCTATGGTCTTCATCTTCTCTGACATCAATGTCTTCGATAGGGAGAAACTGCCCCCGATTCCATCTGGCCTTAACGCGGCTACATAACAGCTCCTAGCCGTTTTTTGATCACCCCTTTCTTCTCCAACACCGCTCCTGGTCGGGAACTTAATTTTCAGATGGTAGGTTGAGGCCACGGCCTTAAAAGGATGAAGTCATGTTCTTCCAAGAATGGCGTTGTAAGTCGAGGATGCCTTGGTTACCACGAAGTTCAACATTTGAGTTACTTCTTTTGGTTCCTGACCAATGGTCATAGGCAATTGAATTGTGCCTTCTACTTTGGATTCCGCCCCATTGAACCCGTATATGGGCATGTTTGAGGGGATCAATTGAGAATCATTATACCCCATCTTCAGGAACGTGTCATGAAAAAGGACATCAACAGAGGCTCCATTGTCCATAAAGACTCGTTTCACCTCGTTGTTTCCAATCACGGGGGCTATCACCAAAGGATTGGCATGGGGGAATTTCACCCCTTCAAGGTCCGAATCATCGAATCCAATTGACATCTCAGTTTTTGCACGCTTGGATGCTTCTCCAACAATATGCATTACTTCTCGGGCATAAGCCTTCCGAGAATTTCTAGTAGTTCCAGCCGCGGTTGGCCCTCCTGAAATCATATTGATCACTAGCCCTCGAGGCTAGGGGTTACGAACTTGGCTTCGATCTTCATCTCGATTATATTCTCTCCGAGGGGCACCCCTGTCTCCATCTTTGGTAAACTTGTTCAACTTCCCTTTTCGGATCAGAAACTCTATTTCATCCTTGAGTTGCCTACAATCATCGGTATCATGGCCCGTGTCCTTATGGTACCTATAATACTTGTTTTTGTCTCTCTTCTTAGGATCTCCCCTTAGTGTCTTCGGCCATCAGAAATCTCTATCCTTCTCAATGTCATAGAGGATTTGGCTCCTTAGAGCATTCAACCTTGCATATTCAGTAAATTTCGTACATGGATTGCTTTTCCTTGGAGCTGAATCAGAGTCTTTAGCCGTACGAGGATATTTATCATTGACACCATACTCTTGCTCCATCTTTCGCTTCTTCGAGCCACCATTATTGCCACCACCTGTAGTGGCGGTGTCATTTTTCTTCATGCTTTCCTCAGCCTTGATATACTTACCAGCCCTTTGTTGGAGCTCAGCCATGCTCTCAGGGGGGTGTTTTGCCAACGACATCTTGAAAAAGACATCCGTGGTTCCTTGTTGAAGGGCTATCATAGCTACCTTGTTAGCTAGATCAGGTATATTCAATGTCTCCTTGGTGAAGCACTTGAGATAATCTCTCAATGTCTCATTCTTTCCTTGGGTTGAATTCATGAGCGAGGTAGAGCTTTTCTCATGTACTCGTCCACTGATGAATTGGTTGATGAAAGCCGTACTCAGATCTCTAAAACAACTGATAGAGTTGGGCGGCAAACGACTATACCATCTTTGAGCCATGCCTTCCAGGGTTTGAGGAAACGCCCTACACTTAAGGGCACCCGTAACGGGTTGCAACAAGAGTGCATTCGAAAACGTTCTTACATGGGTTGCGGGATCACCTGTACCATCATATGCCTTGATAGTAGGCATCTTGAATTTCATTGATACATGAGCGGCCATTACCTCTTTAGTGAAGGGTGGAATGGGATCGTCTGGGTCGCCCAGTTGCATTAAAACAGGGGGATCTGACCTGGGGATTTCTGTCCTTGGAGCCCTAGCTCTTCCTTGCCTCTTTGAAGGTCTTTCTAAATCAATTATGGGAACATCTCCTGCCCCTTGGTTCAAAGGCTGGGTCTGCCTCCTTTGTTGCTCTATCTCCATGTCTTTCTTTAGTTTCTGGATCTCGGCTTCATGAGCCCTTATTCTCTCCATAGCGGTAATAGGTGCCCTTTAGGGTTCTCAGTGGGGCGGGGATCACCATTCCCATACCCACCCCACATAAAAAAAGTTTGCCATATCCCCACCCCATTTCCCCGCGGGGATTTATTGTTTATCCCCATCCCCGTCCCACGAGCAACATTAAATCCCCGCCCCGCCCCGTTTTCACACCGCCCTATATAATAATTAACTTTTTAAAAATATATATTTAAAAAATATATATTATTATGTATTTTAATATATAAAATTAAAAATAAAACAAATGCATATGTAATTTAAAACACAATATACCTTATATTAGGTACGTATTATATAAAACTACTATTAAATAATTTATAATTTATTATATATTACAAACATATGATATTATATGATAAAGAATAGATTATATTATATTAATATATATATGTATATATATATATATTATATTTAATTCGGGGCGGGGCGGGTTTTCCCCGCGGGGATTGTACAAATACCAAACCCGCCCCGTATTTAAACGGGGTAAATATTTTTTCCCCGTCACTGCCCCATTCCCCATTTAAGCGGGGCGGGGTAACCCCATTTGGGGTGGGTTCCCCATTTTCCCCGCCCCATTGAGAAGCCTAGTGCCCTTGCAGTTGCCCCCCGACTTCTTCTTTCAAGGGGCTCTTTGCTAGCTCTTCTTCTCCTGGGCGCTTGATCTCGACTTTATCAGATGAGTAGTCGTCAGCATAAGGCCCGAAGTAATCCAAGTACCCTTGTTCATGGACAGGTCCCGAACCTTGAATGTAGGTTGGTTCATATGGCTCATTGACTATGGGGGCATGACCACTTTCTCCTGTTTCATGGGGATAGTTAGGCAGCCCGTAAGTAGGATTGGTGCTCATAGGGAGCACGGTCGTGGATATCTGTGCTCCATGGGGAAGGCTGTGACCGAGCGGCGAGACAACCATCTGAAGAGGGTTTGTCTCGTTCTGAGGTATGGAAGCTTGGGGATTCGTCCCTTGTGGTTGAGAAACCACTGTTGTGAGGGGTAACGACCCTTGTTTCGTGACAACTGGAACAATGGTGGTGATAGTCGATCCAGTAGCGGTTGCTGTTCTTCGTGTGATAGCCATGGTTGTTGTTTTCTTCCCACAGACGGCGCCAAATGTTGTGGAACGAAAAGTAAGTTTAGATGTTGACGACAGGTATTTAATGTAAGATAGTGGACAAGCATGTCTTAATGGATGCTCTCGTGTTTCGTGACTGCACAGGTCCTCACAAGATGCCTACGTATCTCAATTATCACTGAGAATCAAGCCAATAAAACGTAGTTCTAATATTGAGGGGTTAGGCCCTTTATACAGGCGTCTGGAGCCTTAGAATCGTGCTAGGGTTTGGTTACTTGGTGGCCAAGTAACCTCCTTGAAAGTGGATAACTCTTATCAGAATTAGTTTCCATGTTGGAGTTGGTTTCCATTTTGGACGTTGCCTTAGAAGCTTCCTAGTGGTTTCCAACCACTGGGCTGTTTATGAACCAAGCCCACACCTTAGTGGTTTAAGACAAGGGTTGGACCTTGGCCCAATTGATGACTACGAATTTAATACCACAGTTAGGGTTTCGGGCCTCATTAATGGGCCTCGTATTTGGACCATGCTAGGTCCAATTTATGCAGCATTAAAAGTGTCCTTAGGGATTTATTTTAACCCACGTCAGTGGGAAAGTTTCAATTCAAAATAACACGTGGAGGTATTTTACTTAAATTTTTTTTTTCTAAAAATGTCCGTACGATAGAATAAACTATGTTAGTCATTTGTTGGAACTAGTCGGCTTTTGGACTAAAATTTTGACTTTAAAAACATTCAAACAAAGTATTACTAATGAAATAGTGACTATGAAGCCCATGAAATATTAAAATGTGATTTCTATAAGATTTTATCCGATTAAATGTAAAACTGTAGAAAATTCGAAATAAAATCTATATTTGGTCTTTTGGAAAATCTTTTGATGAAGTAATTTGAAATTATATATTTGAAAATATATCGAGAATGTTTGAAGAACACACTTTCTTGGTTTAATAAATTAATTTTTTCTCGTAAAAGGTATGTTAAAAATATCTGGATGTTAGTGCGCTTCATTTTTGCCTTTTTAATTTGATATGTATAACCTAGACTACAATATATCATATATCATGAGATTGATATATCTCTAGGGCGGATTTACTAAGTGATTTAGTTAAATCCAAAATCTAATTTAATTTACTTTTATTTATAACAAATCACCAAAACCTATACGAAAAAGAATGACTGTTATGTAGGTGTTTTTGTTCCATAGCAATATTTCAAGTCAAACTTTTTTGTTAATCCCCCATCATACTTATCTCACACTCTTAGAAACTTTTTGATAAAACTTCTCAATAGTAGAGCCAAATATGATGTTATCCACATTATTTGAACTAAGATAATACCACTCCGATGTTGCTTATGAAACAATATTTTATCAATGACGCCTATGCCCCTACAGCTTGTTTGCAATCCATAGACTACGTACTTTAAGTAGCCTATACATAAAGTGAGGAAAATGAGGATTCTCAAATAAGGTGATTGTTGTACATATACTTCTTCATCTAGGTCATCACTTGAGAATGTGCACCATTGACATTCTTTTGACATACGTTAAAATTTGAATGTGTAGTAGTAAATGTCAAGAAAATTCTAATGGCTTCTAACCTTGCATCAAGTGCAAAAGTCTCATCATAATCAATGATTTCTTCTTCTAAGTAATATTTTGATACTAGCCTTGCTTTGTTTGTTGTCACAACAGCTTCCTCATCTATATTATTTCAAAATTCCCATTTTTTTTACCAATAATGGATCTATCTATAGGTGCAAGGACAAGTTCATAAACTTCATTTCTCTAAAACCGATTTAGCTCCTATTGCATAGAAATTATCCAGTCAAGGTTTAGTAATGCATCATCAATTTTCTTAGGTTCAACTTGAGACTAGAAACAACCATATACATATTCAATTTGTGTGGCTATTCTAGTCCTCACACCTACATCAGGATTGCCAATCATTTAATCAATTGTGTAATCTATGTCCCATTTTATTGTGTGCTCATTTGCATTTATGTGGCTTCATTGGTAGCACTGCATTCTCCTAAAGAAACTTTCGCTTTGTTGCTCCTTCCACTAACATGAGTTTTGAATGACTGGTTCTCGAATAGAGTCTAGAATCATAGGCAAAATTGCATTATTTACGTTTTCATTCACTTGAGTTTCTTTAATAATTTATTCAAAATGTTCTTTATGAAAATCTTCTAGATAGCCTTAATTTTCAAATTTTAAAAATGCATTCTATGTTTTAACATCTTCAAGACCATAATACTTATTGTCATCAAATATCAAATTTATGTTTTCCATTATTTTTTGTGCTCAATCACATATACCTTTCATGCAATTTTGTCTATTGAACTTCCAAGAAAATTTGCATAAAAAACTTTTCAACATATCCAAAATTATTTTTTAATACACAACACTTGTTTCCAAAAGCATGTAAATGCTTGAGTGATGGTGTTTTTCCTATCATAAGATTATAAGGAGTTTTTCCAGTATTTTTTTATTGAGTTCTAGTTTGAGTGCACCAAGAACTACACTGTTGGCCTCCATGTCAACTTTCTTGATGTTGCTCGATTATAATTTGTAGAGCCTCGTATTTGTAAACAGAAATTCCACCTTTTAATTTTTTTCTTTTGACATGCCTCACACACTCTTCTTGATAGAATGTAACTGCACCCATGCCTCATGACCGATTCCTTCTTAATTAGTGAATTGATTGTCTTGAAGTTTAGATGAGAAAGTTTGTTGTGTTATATTCAACAATTTTCATTTGATATCTTAATGTAAAAGCAACAAATTTTATTCTCATTTACATAATCCAAGTCTACAATAAATAGGCTTCCATTCCTTAGTCTAGTTAGAGCAAGATCATTAATTTTCAGTGAGCGATCAAACACACATCCTTATTAAATACAACATTGAAGCCTCTATCACTAAATTGTCTAATACTTTCCAGATCATGCTTGAGTCGGTCAACGAGTGCTATATCTTTACTAACAATATTATTAATCTTCAAATTGTTATATTCCATAGTTGTACCAGTAATTATCATCTCCAAAGGTCACTAATGGGCTAGCCTTCTCTTTAAATTCCCATAGTAGAGCGAGATTACTAATCATGAAGGCCTGCCCTTAGGTAAGGTGACCAAGGCGATCACCTAGGGCACCACTTGATTATGGGGCAACAAATTTTTATATAAGTATACATATACTTGCTGTTGTACAGAATTTTAAAAATCTTAATCTTCATATTTGTTATTAAATGGTTCTAAATTCTATTCATTTAAGGATTTATAATTTGATCTTATTTATATATTCATTATCTTTTATTTGAGGTTAGTCCTCTATCTGCTGCTCCACTGGGAGTTCTAAAATCTTGCATCTGTTGATAATTTCGATCTATTTGCTATTATGCTTGATTTCAAAGGCAATTCATGACCCAACCTCACTAATTATTACTAGTAGCTAGTTCTAGAGGTGGACAAACTTCCCCAAAACATTCATGTAAAAATCTCAGCTAAGGTTTAGAAAGAGAGTTTCCATAAATACTTCTTAGTAATGTTGTGTAGTTAATGGTTATTCGGAAAAGGGCAGCATTTCACAAATTTGCCTGTTGTCAATATAAATATACTATATTAACTATTTTGATAAAACTGAGAAACAAAAGCAGACAGATTTGCTCGTCAAATGACTTAGCTTTTTATTACTGAAAGCATTAAAAATACAAGGAAATGCAGTAGAACTAACTAGCTACAAACTTGGACATGATTTGGAAAAGACTCCTAAACAACCTCACCCACTTCTAACTTATTCCACAATCTCTACAAACATGCTAGAGACCAGCTGACTAAAAACATTACTACTTCCTACAATGCAGTAATAAAAAACTGAAGAATAACGTTAAAAAATTTAAAACTCATGTTTGAGATTAATTGCAACATTCTCCCCTTTAATCTCAAACATGTGTGGACAGACTCTTAACCCCAACAATTTTCTCATCCTCTCGAACTTAACAGTCGCCAAAGCCTTTGTCATGATATCAGCCCATTGATCATTGCTACTGACATGCTTCAAAATTACTTCTCCCCATTCTACACATTCTCTAATAAAGTGATATCGGATGTTGATATGTTTGCTTCTCCCGTGGAACATAGGATTTTTAGTAAGATCTATTGTTGAATTGTTATCGATACACAAAGTAACCGGACCAATATATTCAGACGTTATCTGATTCAGCACATTACGGAGCCAAATTGCCTGTCACGCAGTAGCTGTAGCAGCCATGAACTCTGCTTCACATGAAGATAATGCAACACACCTTTGCTTCTGCGAGACCCATGTGATTATGATTTCATTTAAATAGAAAACCATGCCACTAGTACTCTTTCTGTCATCCAGGTGCCCAACCAAATCACTGTCTCAAAAACCATTCAGAATCGTATTTCCACTGCATCTCGAGTATATCTAGCGAAAATGCATTGTTCCTTTTACATACCTCAAGATTCTCTTCACAACACTTTCATGTAGTTTTGTTGGTCTCTTCGTATATCTACTCGCAATTCCCACTGAGTAGGCAATGTCTGGGCGAGTATGAACCAAGTATCGGAGCCCTCCTATCATACGTTTGTACCTTGTAGCATCGATTGTCTTCCCTTTTTCGTCTCTAGTTAACTGCTCTTTTGGATCTATTGGGTACTTCACAAGATTACAATCTCCCATTCCGGCTTTCTCAAGAATTTTGCGAGCATATCCAGTATGTTTTAACTCGATGTATCCATTTCCTTGATCCACTTCTATACCCAAATAATAACTCAATTTTCCCAGGTCACTCATCTCAAATGTTTTGCTCATTTGTTTCTTGAAATTCTCGATCATGGTGACACTCGACCCAGTGACAAGGAGGTCGTCTACATACACGACTACAATCATACTTTCATCTCCCTGTTTTCTCGTGTATACTGCATGTTCAGATGGGCAACGAATGAAGCCAAGTTTTTCTAGACACGAGTTGAGTTTGGCATACGAAGCACGAGGTGCTTGGCGTAATCCATAAAGAGCTATCATCAACTTGTAGACTAGGTGTTCCTGCCCCGTCTTCTCAAAAACCTCAGGCTATGAAACATATACATATTCTTTTATGTCTCCATTCAAGAACGCCGTTTTCACATCAAGATGATGGACCTCCCAACTGTTCTTGGCCGATAAAGCTAGCAGCAATCTCACAGTTTCAATACGTGTAACAGAAGCATAAATTCGTCAAAATCAATACCATGTTCTTGTACGTACCCTTTTGCGACAAGTCGAGCTTTATGCTTTATAATCCTTCCACTTGTATCCCTTTTCAGCTTATATATCCATTTTAAGCCTATGATTTTCTGCCCAGGTGGTAATACTGTAAGCCTCCACGTGTTGTTTGCTTCGATAGACTCTATTTCTTGTTGCATAACTTGTTTCTAGTTGCCATCCTTTTCTGCATGTTTGTAATTTGCTGGTTCATCAACCCCCATCAAGTACAATTTGTCTTCCAACTCCACTAGTTCCGTTTCATTGTATATCTTAGTGACAGGTCTCAACTTCTTTGGATCTGCACTATCATCATAATTGTCAGGATTAGTTCTCGACTAAGATGAAGTTCCTAGAGAATTATCACCCTCATCACGTTCAGATGTGTCACCGACATTGACTTGGTTTTCTTCATTTGTCTCAAACATGTTCAAGATCGAAAACTGTTTCAGCACATTATCAATGTCTCCATTCTCATTCCACTGCCATGATTTTGATTCTTCGAATATGACATCTCGACTCAAATAAATTCGATTCTCATCAGGGCTAAACAACCTGTATCCCTTCTTCCCTGGTTCCCTTCCCAGGTTAATGAATTTCTTGCTGCGATCCTCGAGCTTACGTGTCTGATTTCCAGGGGTTCTCATATGGACTAAGCAACCAAACACTCGGATGTGGCTGATGTTAGGCTTCCTGTCAGCCCAAGCCTCATAAGGTGTTTGCCCAGTCAATGCTCTAGTGGGAAGCCTATTTAAAATATATATCGAGTGTCTAATGGCTTCTCCCCACAATTTTGCTGGCAGTTGTATTTCCTTCAAGCAGCTTCTAGCCATCTCTACCACTGTTCTATTGCGACGTTCTACTACGCCGTTTTGTTGGGGCGTGTATGGTGTTGTATAATGTCTCTCTATTCCTGCACCTTGACAATATTCCTTGAATTCATTTGAAGTGAATTCGCCTCCTCTGTTAGTTCAGAATGTTTTGATCCTTCTCTCCGACCCTCTTTCAACCAATGCTCGAAAAATCTTGAATGTCTCGAAGGCTTCGTCTTTACTCTTCAGGAAATAAACCCATATGAAACGAATATAATCATCAACTAGGATAAAGAAATACCTGTATCCTGAGGCCGTCTCCGGAGCTATTGGCCCACACAAATCACCATGAACTAGCTCGAGTACCGCTTTAGCACTATAACTCGCTTTGTTTGGAAATGTTTTTCTGGTCTGTTTTGACATGAGACAACCTTCACACACAACCTTTGGATGATTTAACTTTGGCATTCCCTTTACCATCTTATCTCTCGACATTAGTGACAAAGCCTGGTAGTTTACGTGCCCAAGTCTGGCATGCCACAGTTTAGAAAGTTCATCTACCTTGGATATCAAACATGCCTGCTTAGTGGTCTTGATGATGATCTTATACAGTCGATTTGGTGATCGCTTTATTTTCATAAGCAATCTCTCTTGTTTGTCGTAGATCCAGAGAAACTCTCCTCTAAGTATCACTTTATTCCCATCTTCAGACATTTGGCCCAAACTTATGATGTTATTTCGTAATTCGGGAATGTAGTATACATCATGTAGAGCTCTTTCTTCCCCATTCTTGCAAAGTAGCATGATAGTCCCCTTGCCTTCAATTTTTATAGTGGATCCATCTCCAAAGCGAACCTGACCCGTTTCGCCTTCGTTTAATTCTGTGAACTTTGTTTTGAATCCTGTCATGTGATTACTAGCGCCGTTATCAAGATACCAGAGATTTGACTCACTCGACTTCTCGTTATATTTTGACAGTAGAGTCAGAGCTACTTTGTTCTCATCAAGTATCAATTTCGGTTTTTTCTTCTCATATTTCGCCAACAGTAAAGCTGGTTCGTCGTCTTCCACTGATGCCATATTTGCTTTTTGGTTGTAATCTCTTGCCTTCTTGGGTTTACGACATTCTGCGGCAAAATGGCCATAGATACCACAATTGTAGCACTTGATTTTACTCTTATCACGTCCTCCTCAAAATTTATTGATTGGTGATCTATGACTGGTACTTCATTTGAGCCACTCCTCGCGAGTTAACAACAGTTTTCTTTCATTAGCCTCCCGTTTTATCCATTCTTCCTCAGTAAGTAGCAATTGACTCTCACTTGCTTCTGCCTTTACCTTTACCCGTTCCTCATGTGCCTTGAGAGAGCCAATTGCTTCTTCCATGGACATTGTGTCCAGATTCCCAAACTGCTCCATGGTGGACGTAATCTATAGAAATCGGGAAGGAACATCTCGTAGTAACTTCTTTACCACGTACGACTCTTCTATTGTCTCTCCTAGAGCTCTAATGTTTGTGACCAGCCCATTTACTTTCATATAAAAATCATCAATCTGTTCACTTTCTTTCATGCTCAAAGATTCAAATTCAGACTTCAGCGTTTGAACCTTTGCTTTTTTCACTCGTTCAGCACCTTGAAACAGAGTCTTTATTGCCCCCAAGGATCTTTCGCTGACTTCTTTTCAGCAAGTGACAGCAGTACATCTTCCGGTATTCCCTGATACATCATAGCCATAGCTACTTTGTCAATCTTCTCATAAACTGCAAGTTTTGGGTCACTCGGCTCCATAGCACACCAGACCCCCTGCGCTTGCATAAAGACTTTCATTTTGAGAGCCCAAGTTGTGTAGTTACTCCTCGCCAACATAGGATAGCTCAGCCTAAAGGAACCTCCTTTTATCTTGCCCACCTCCATCGTTGTTATCTTTGACATTCACCAAGAACTTCCTGCTCTGATACCAAGTGTTGTCAATATAAATATACCATATACTATATTAACTGTTTTGATAAAACTGAGAAA
Source organism: Heracleum sosnowskyi (assembly GCA_030848705.1). Taxonomy (NCBI): domain Eukaryota; kingdom Viridiplantae; phylum Streptophyta; class Magnoliopsida; order Apiales; family Apiaceae; genus Heracleum; species Heracleum sosnowskyi. The sequence goes on along the minus strand of CM061235.1, from coordinate 138,199,010 downwards.
GAAAAGCAGACAAATTTTCTTGTAAAAGGACTTGGCTTTTTATTACTGAAAGCATTACAAATATAAGGAAATGCAGTAGAACTAACTAGCAACAAACTAGGACATGATTTGGAAAAGACTCCTAAACAACCTCACCCACTTCTAACTTATTCCACAATCTCTATAAACATGCTAGAGACCAGCTGACTAAATCAACATTACTACTTCCTACAATGCAATAATAAAAAACTGAAGAATAACGTTAACAAATTTAAAACTCATATTTGAGATTAATTGCAACATTGCCTAGGATACCCACATCTCTAGGGTTGGCCGTGCTAATCATGATGTGCCTTGAGCATCCAAAACTACTATGTGGAATTTTAATACCATTTTTACTCAAGTATCGAGTCGTACTCCCGGAATCCATATTCTGATGGCGTTTTGGTGCCAAATATTACAAGATGATGTAAATGAAACAAAGGAGGTGCAAAAAATGCATTTCGAAGTTGAAGATATAACGGGACAAGATATATATATATATATATATATATATATATATATATATATATATATATATATATATATATATATATATATATATATATATATATATATATATATATATATATATATAGAGAGAGAGAGAGAGAGTTGTGTTCAGTGTAGACTACTTAAATGTTAGACCTCTTAGACCATATTATATATATACTAAATACATTGTACTGAACTATTACGTTTTGTATTTTTATATTTTTTATGCATTATATCTCCGTTCAACCTACAATATCTTTTTTCAAATAAATTTCATAATCTAAATGAATTTGTTTTATAAATTAAATTCATTGTACTACAATTTTCAAATTTATTGTGTTGTTACCATATAAGTCAAAAATATATTGTACTGCGCAATGGTCTAACATGTCTAACGTTTAAGTGGTCTATATTGAACATTTGCATATATATATATGTATATATATATATATGTATATGTATATATATGCTAATCTTGTGTGAGAGAAACATTCTACATCATTCTACTTCTGGTTTTAGTTTTCATACACTTACTTGAGTTTTTAAACATTAGTCTCTTCAACCGAAGATATTTTGCTTTTCAATTTCAATTTCAATTGTGTACCCAAATTTGGAGGGTTTGCTTCGAATAATTAATATCATTTCTTTACCTCTTGTATTTGTTTATTTTGATATTTTATGCTATGTATCATATCTATTTCCTTTATCTCTTTGACATGAGTATACTTTTCCTTAATACTTGTCAAACATGAGAAAGATGCATACCTAGACTAATCCATAATAATAGATATGTGATTGATTATAATATAATAGGTATATAAGGTATATAGCTAAAAAAACACAGTAGAATTTATTATATTACGGGTTCCCTCTCTTCCAACCATACTTATTCTTTGGCAAATATTAATATTACATTGAATAACCATGTTACAATATTAATAAATAATACTTTTATATACTAGATTTCCCAGTACCGTTCTTTATATGCTAGTACTAGAAGTACCACAACACTTCGACAGTAAACACTGATAGTAAGAGTGCAAAGTTAACAAATATGAGTATGATAAAAGTTTGTACGTAAAATGACCAGGAATGAGAACCAAGCAATATTGTTATATTAAAATGGTGGGTAATTTATAAGGAGAAAACTTGTAAAAATTTACCAGATGGAGCAATATTAGTTTAAAGATTGAAACTAGTTTTATGACATTTAAGAGATGCATCATGGCTGGGAACAATGTTTATGTGTAAAGAGACGTAGGAGCTAATTTATTTTAAAAATCTTATTTTTGTGATTAATGCACAATACACACAACACCAAATATTTAGAAAATTTAATTGAAGTCCAAGTTTGTTATCTGTAAACCGTTAAACTTAGGACTAATTGTAGATCAGGTACTTTTATATATGTACTTCAATGTGTGTACTGCACATATTATTTACAAAAACTTGTAGTATATATATTCCAGTACATATATAAAAATTACCTAGTCTCCAATTAGTCCTAAGTTTAAGGGTCTATAAGAAAACATATATGTATTTGTGTGTAGTGCACATATTCTTCTTCTTGAAGCTAACTGTATATATATAGATATATTTACTTCAAAGAGATGGAACACACACACTTGTTTGCACGCCAAATGAATTGCTTTTTCATTGAACAAAAACTTAAAATATAAACAAGGAAACTAACTTAATGGGTGCTAAAAAACAGGGAACTCCTAATGGGCCTAAACAACCCCTACTAAGCCTCTACTACTTATTCATGCTCCTATAAAATCTCTACTCAACCTGACTAAGTCATCAGCTTAACAAAACAAACGAATAAATAAAAACACAATATTAAAACATTACAATTAAAGACAAGTTTAAGATTGACTCCTAACAGTCTCCCCCATAATCTTAAACTTCCTTAACCAAATTTCTCACGCCCAAAAGCCCACGCATCCTCTCAAACCTGATTGTAGACAATGCCTTAGTTAATATGTCTGCTTTCTGCATATCACTGCTTACATGTTTCAGAACAATTTCTCCACGATCAACACATTCGTGTATAAAGTGATACCGAATGTCTATGTGCTTGCTTCGACCGTGAAAAACAGGATTCTTTGCCAAATCAATCGCTGGCTTATTATCTATATATAACATTACAGGACCAATGCTTTCTCCAGTCACCTGAGTTAGTAAGTTCCTCAACCATATTCCTTGACACGCCGCTGTGGTGGCTGCCATGAACTCCACCTCACAGGACGATAGTGCTACACAACGTTGTTTTTGTGAGACCCAGGTTATCAAACTTTCGTTCAAGTAAAATACCATCCCGCCAGTACTTCTCATATCATCCAAGTGTCCAGCTAAGTCGCTGTCGGAATATCCTGTCACTATATTGTTTCCTCCTCCTTTTGTGTACACCAACCCGAAGTGTAACGTTCCCCTTTCGTATCGTAAGATCCTCTTCACAGCATTCAAGTGCATAGTAGTCGGTTTTTCCATTTACCTACTAACAATACCCACCGAATAAGCAATGTCTGGCCTTATATGTACCAAGTAGCGAAGACCACCAACTAGGCTTTTGTACTCAGTCACATCCACAACTCTTCCTCCTTCATCCTTCGTAACTTGTTCCTTTGGATCCATGGGGTACTTTGTTGGGTTGTAGCCTATCATCCCTGTTCTCTCGAGAAGTTTTCTTGCATAGCCTGCTTTCTTCAGTTCAGTGTATCCCTCACCTTGCTGCACCTCGATTCCCAAATAGTATGCTGGCTTCCTCAGATCACTCATTTCAAACACTTGACTCATCTGTTGTTTAAAATCTTTAATTGTTGAAACATTTGAGCCAGTAACAAGGATATCGTCTACATACACACCAATGATTAACACCTCCCTTTTCTCTCTTCTGGTATAAACTACATGTTCATAAGGATAGCGAATAAAACCAAGATTTACAAGACATTGATTAAGCTTTGCATACCAGGCCCGTGGCGCTTGTCTCAGTCCGTATAGTGCCTTTGATAATTTGTAAACAAGATGCTCCTGTCCTTCTTTAACGTAACCCTCTGGTTGTGATACATAAACTTCTTCATTTATTTCACCATTGAGAAACACAGTTTTTACATCTAAATGATGTACCTCCCAATCATGTTTTGCCGATAAAGCCAGTAACAATCTTACTGTTTCAAGGCGTGTAACAGGGGCAAAGATCTCTTCAAAATCTATTCCTCGTTCTTGAATGTATCCTTTTGCTACAACTCGGGCCTTATGCTTCACAACATTCCCGTTTGCATCCTTCTTTAATTTGAATATCCATTTTAGCCCAATAACTCGGGCAAATTTGTGAGTTTCCATGTACCATTTTTCTCGATGGACTCCATTTCTTTGTCCATGGCCAACCTCCATTCCCGTTCTCTAGCTGCGTCTTTGTACGTTACTGGTTCCTCCATTCCTACGAGTAGTAGCTCTTCATTCAGTTCGACTTCCCCTGTCTCATTGTAGATTTCTTCGAGGTTTCAGAATTTCTTTGGTGTGTTGTTGTCGTCGTATTTCTCATACTCTGAGTTTTGACTGAAGTTTGGTTCTGGGGTTGTTTCTCGAGCGTTATCTAAGTCATCATTTTGACAACCTCTTGAATTGTTTGGACTGCTAGATTCATTATCTCCTTCTTCAAAATTACTCAGAATTGTGAATTCATTCTCCTCCCCCGTAGCTTCCTCTTGAATACTGCATGGCCAGCCACATGTTTCCTCAAACGTAACATCACGACTAACGTATACTCACCTTTCTGTAGGATCATATAGCCTGTATGCTTTGGTTCTTGCCTCTTTTCCTAGGTTCACTACCTGTCTACTTCGATTATCAAGTTTCTTTGTTTGGATACTTGGCAGCTTCATGTGAGCTGTGCAACCAAATACACGAATGTGTCCTATGTGTGGCTTCTCCCCTGTCCAAGCTTCATACGGAGTCTGTCCTGACAAGCCTCGAGTAGGGAGCCGGTTACGAACATAAACTGAATGGTGAACAACTTCACCCCAGAAAATTGATGTAACTTTCATTTCTTTCAAGAAGCTTCTTGACATTTCAACTACTGTACGATTTCTCCTCTCGACCACCCCGTTTTATTGGGGTGTGTAGGGAGCAGTGAGATTCCTAACAATGCTTGCCTCTTCACAATAGGAATTAAACTCCTTATAAGTGAATTCCCCCCCTCTGTCCGTTCTAAACACCTGTATTCGCCTGTCTTGTCCATTTTCAACTTTTGCCCGAAATTTTTTGAAAGAACTAAAGCCCTCACTTTTATTTTTAAGCATATATACCCACATGACTCGAGTATAATCATCTACTAGTAACAAAAAGTATTTGTTACCTGCAGGTGTTTCAGGTAGGATTGGACCACAGATGTCCCCATGAATCAACTCCAAAGCTTTCTTGGCACTGTAATGAGTCTTACTCGGAAACGACTTTCTAACTTGTTTTGACATTAGGCATCCACGACATACTTCCTTTGGTTGAGTTATACTAGGCATACCACGCACCATTTGATCCTTTGACATCAGCATCATGGCTTGAAAGTTCACATGACCAAGGTGTGAATGCCACAACCATGTCGAGTCATCCCGTTTCATGAACAAACATTCAGAATTACATGTTTCTATGATTAACTTGTACAGCCTGTTCGAGGACCTCTTCACCTTTATGAGTAATCTTTCTTGTTTGTCAAGAACTCGAAAATATTCGCCACTGATTACAACTTTGTTCCCTTCCTCTGAGAGTTGACCCAAACTAATAATATTATTGCACAAAGTTGGGATATAGTATACCTCGTGTAATGTGCACTCTTCTCCGTTCTTGCACCTATAGCTTATTGATCCCTTCACTTCAATTTTCACTATGGAACCATCTCCGAATTTCACTTGTCCAGTAATTCCTTCGCCTAGATGTGTGAATTTTATTTTGCAACCCGTCATGTGATTACATGCCCCATTGTCCAAATACCAAACATTTGATTCACCTTGTTTCCTCTTGTTTTCTGGGCCAAGCTTGGGCATCACCTCTGTCTCATTTAGCAACATCATTTCCTTTCCACACATCTTTTTTTCTGCTAGTAGCAATGCTGGTTCCTCATCTTCTAGCTGTACCATATTTGCTTCATGCTTCTGTTCCCTAGCTCATCGAGGCCTCCTACATTCGGCTGCATAATGCCCAAGTATGTTACAATTATAACATCTTACTTTGCTCTTATCACGTACACCTCATCCTTTCATGTTAAGAGATGCTTCTGCGTTCCCCTTGTTATTTGTTCGTTTGAGTCACTCCTCTCTGGTGAACAGCAACTTACTTTCTGTGGCTTCATGTTTTGTCCATTCTTCCTCTGTTAACATCAACTGTCCACCACCACTACCTGCTTCACTCGTTCCTTTTAGTCTTTCTTCGTGTGCCTTCAGTGAACCAATAGCTTCCTCTACAGACATCGTCTCCATATCTCCAAATTGTTCAATGGTGGAAGCAATTTGAAGAAACTTTGTTGGCACAATCCGAAACAATTTCTTCACCACGTACGATTCTTTTATCTCCTCGCCAAGTGCTCGCAAATTTGACACGATTCCGTTCAGTTTCATATAAAAGTCATCCAGTTGCTCAGCATCGCCCATCCGAATTGCTTCAAACTCTACCTTCAACGTTTGTGCCCTCGCTTTTTTCACTCGATCTGCACCAAGACACATAGTCTTGATGGCCTCTCATGCTTCTTTTGCTGTTGTCTTGTCAGCAATGGACACCATCATGTCCTCAAGTATGCCTTGGTATATCATGGCCAAGGCAACCTTATCAGTCTTTTCTTCTACTGCAACAGCCTTTGTGTCGCTTTTATCAGCCTTTTCTTCCGTCACCGATTTTGAAACATTCTGTTCCACTGCATTCCATACGCCCCGAGCCTGCATGAATATCCTCATCTTCAACGCCCATGTTGTATAATTTCCTCTGGCTAACATAGGGTAAGTTAACCCAACAGAACCACCCTTAGCCTTGCCTACATCCATTGTCGTAGTCTTTTGTATACGCAAACCAAGAACCCGAAAGCTCTGATACCACTTCTTGAAGCTAACTGTATATATATAGATATATTTACTTCAAAGAGATGGAACACACACACTTGTTTGCACGTCAAATGACTTGTTTTTTCATTGAACAAAAACTTACAATATAAAGAAGGAAACTAACTTATTGAGTGCCAAAAAACAGGGAACTCCTAATGGGCCTAAACAACCTCCTACTAAGCCTCTACTACTTATTCATGCTCCTATAAAATTTCTACTCAACGTGACTAAGTCATCAGCTTAGCAAAACAAACGAATAAATAAAAACACAATATTAAAACATTACAATTAAAGACAAGTTTAAGATTAACTCCTAACAATTTACAAAATTTGCCGTATATATATTACAGTACATATATAAAAATTACCTAGTCTCTAATTAGTTCTAAGTTTAAGGGTCTATACTGAACATTTGCCTAAAGTCCAAAATAAGAAAACATATATCTATTTGACAAGAACATATGGAACTATTATGAATATAGCTACATGCATATCACATTTCTTAAATTAAGTAGCATATCACAAGAAACAACATTAAAAAAAATGTAACCCCTGTTTGGATGCATTATTCAGCTTCCACATAATTAAAGATCGATTATATAGCTTCAAAATAATGAAAACATTTATTTAAGCAGCATAGCTACCAGAACAGTCTCATTAGAAGATGTCCTCACACAACATAAAAAAATTGTAACCCGGGTTTGGATGCATTAATGAACATTAGTAAAGATTGATTATATATCTTCAAAATAAAGAAAACATTTATTTAAGCAGCATAGCTCCCAGAGCAGTCTCATTAGAAGATGTCATCCAACTAATGTTATCAATGAGCAGATCATTTCCTTCTTCACCAGTAGCTGATGTCTTTTCTCCAGTTTGTTGTTCATGTAGGATCTGCAAGAGTTGTCGGTGAAGTGTTCTGATGTGAGTAGGTGGGAGCACTGATCTCTTTCTTCTTGGAACTTTGATGTTCAATGGCAAACCCTTTACATCAGCATTTTCTGAAAGCAAGAAAATCAGTAAATACATTGTTATAAATTATTTATCCATGTGAAATATGTGGAATTTTGCTAATTATGTATAGGTGCAAGCTAACATCGTATAATATAGGAATTGCATGAGACCTATATTGCAAAATTTTACTAAACTTCAATCTGTTCTTCATTTGGAGGGCTTCATATGCCTGATTCGAAGATGTTGATAAGGGTGAGACCACTTCCACATGGAGTGTGTACATTTATATTTTGGGATAAATCTTTTTTGACATTGTCATTAGAATTTAAAGCTATTAGTCTTTTAGGTTGTCACTAGTCTTCGAAAGTGCAAAGTTTCAATAGTCTTTGTCATAGATTCGTCTTGATAATTATTTAATTAAATAAATAATATATCTATGAATTTCGAATACGAGAGGCACAATTGTTTTTAAGGAAACCTGACCGGGGATGATCATGTCACTTGCACCATCTCTAATTGTTGTTTTTTCCGGGCGGTGCCTTGGCCATGCTATGATGACTATAGATGCAATGTTTAAGATCGGGTAAAATCATATGCTGGGCTATCAAATATTTTCGCTCAAATACGTGACATCTATGTTTTTTTCTACCTTTTAATGTTACTAGCTTCCCCGTGGATGCACGGTTCTTTTAATATCATAACTTTTTCTTATTATAATTTTTTTGTATAATTGCTTTTTTAATAATTATTATTTTATGATATCTATACTAATAACAATCATAGATATTTAGCTAATGACTTGTATTGTTTAGAACTAATGATATAAAAATCTTAATTTTAATATGTTGTCGTGAGGATTCGAACCTTAGACTTTTAGTAGAGTAACTTAAAAACTACCATGAAACTAATGGCTCTCATTTATTTACTTAAAATCTAACGGTGATTGGTCGAACCAAATTACCAACAATTATATCTTTGCTTATTATAGTTTAGTATAGATTTGAAGATTAACCTTATAGGGGTTCTATGACTAGTTTAAAAGTGGAGGAGTTGATGGGTAATAGCATATACATTTTAGTTTAATATAAGATTTATGAATTCCAATATATGACAATCAATAAATTATAGAATATGTTGTTTAAGTTCGTAAATTCCCAAATTGTATGTGAAAGATTGCAACTAAAGTTTCTTACCAGTGGGAGTCTCAGCATGAGTTAATCCATGCTTGGGAATATAGTCAGCAAGAGTTCTCTTTAATCTCCATCTAGTTCCACATGAATTACATAATGTTGGCTTCTGAGATGGGCCTCTTCTCCAAAGTGCAGTGTCTGTACGTGCCATTAAAAAAAATTTGTCAATACCATCAGCAACCAAATATGATTTTAGTGTAAAATTTCCGTCGTAATTGAACCAACGGTGGAAATTTTAATTTTAGCGCAAAATTTCCGTAGAAAATGACCTGATTTGTTGTAGTGCATGTCACAATTGTTTTCAAATAACTATGTAATCAGTATAACATACTGAAAATACACTAGTTTGTCTAATCCTTAAAAGATTACTAATTATAAGCATTTTCTTTGTCCCTTTGTCCCTTTGTCCCTCCTTATTTAGTAGTTTTTTGGTAGATTCTGCTCTTATTTCTATTAAAAATAAACTTGTTGTTTGGGCTCTTCTTTCACTTGTTTAACATTGTTTTGGAGCAAAACATTTGTTAGAGTACCATTTGGGGTCAAAATTTTCACAAGTGTATGCTTAAAAAGAATTTTGGCTTAGGATGAATATTTCTAATAGCAATCCACATTAAATTAGGTTTTATGGTTAAATCCTAGCTAGATAGGTGTTCAAGGTAAGCCTTCTGACTCAACAAGGAAATTAGGCTAAGAAATCTATAATAGAAAACCACATAAAATTAGGTTAAGATATCTATAATAGAAAACCACATTGAATTAGGTTTCAATACTTAAAACCTAGATAGCTAGATTGCCAGAAAGGTTCATGTAAGGGCTTGTACTAGGATATGTTTAGTCTACATCTGGAGGGACATAGTATGTAGCTAAATATTTTTAAAAAAAAATGAATTCGTAATTCATTAATATAAATAATGTTTTCAAATAACGTTTTCAATTTTTTTTGGTAAATTTGACCTACACTCTACTTCATGATTAATTTTTGAAGCCTATATGTGTGAGATAAAAACACGGGTAGATGTGTGTGTATATATATATATATATAAAATTATAAAATATAATTAATATATACTATGTATATTTATCATATTTTTAATTAAATATAATTAAAAACTTTAATTTAATCAATCAAAAACGAAATTCTACAACTTTTTTCATTAAAAAATAATTAAAAATTATGAAATATTTTGGCATGATTAGATAACATAATCAAAATTATTCAAAATGGTTCTACCGTGGAACCAATTTTAAAATCAAACTTTTTGCTAAAGTTTTAAATGGTATATTTTTTAAAAAGAATAATGTTAGGGTACCAAATTGGGTACCAAATTGGATCCCAAAATGGATCCAAATGCCACATGTTGAGTAACTAGCTCATCTAGATGAGCTGCTTACTCAACATGGTATGAGGAGTTTGACTCCCTACCACCCCAATATTCTCACAATTTATGAGGGACACAAAGGCAAATTAATGCCCCAATGGACGTCCGTGATCCACTATTCAACCCAAAAAAAAATGGGATTTCGAGTGAGTGGAGTGTTGAAATATAGCATAAGATGCTTACATGCATGTTCTTATTGGCTACAACTTAATTAATAATAATGAACGCCTGCATTCACCTTAATTCCCCCAATAAAATCATCCCAAACTTTCACATGAACAATATCAAAATTCGGTACCCAATTCGTACCTCTAGAATTACTCTTTTAAAAAACATATATAGTAGTATTTTATATGAGAATCAAAATTTATATTATGTGAAACAATAATAACGATATTTCATAATAGAATAATTGGTGTGGTACAAATGTTTTCTTCAATGAAAATTTATGAATTTATAAAATTTAGGTGGAATAAAAGTTTATCCCATTAGTGTTTGTGAATCCAAAATAAATAAATATGTCAAAGAAGAAAATATTTAATGGATGACATAAAACAATATAATGTAATAAGATATTAGGGCAAAAGACTTTTAACTTCCAACAAAAAGTGTAGGTAGTGAGTGAAAATTAAATATATTAATTATGTAAATATTTGATAAATTAAATGAAAAAATGAAATTTTCAAGTCAGGACAACACAAGTCTAGCTCTAGATCTAATCAAATAAATTTAGGCTAATTTTTTTGAATAAAAATGGGATTATAATCAATAAATTAAATAAATTTAAAAAAAAGCAAAGAGTATAGATAAATCAATAAAAATAATATATAGTGGACATACTAAAAACAATAAAATTTATGTGAAACTTAAATTTGTTATAACTAGTGAAATTAAATTTGACAGAGGGGAAGGATTTGTGTTATTAATCAAGTGTCTAGACTAACGTACTTTAGTATATCAATAATCCATCATTAATTGATTGTTTTCTTCTATCATTATATGTAATTATATGTAATGTTGCATTAACAATTTTTCAATAATGAATAAATAATAAATTTGAAAGAAGTTTTTGTTTATAATCCCATTTTTATAAACAAGTTGGAGAACACTTACCGCTAATTCCACAATGGAAACATGATTTTCTGCCCATGATAATTGACCTTTGTTGACTCCTTGATTGAAGAAATGTAATGCCACTGCAAGAAGAGTAATTCAAAACTTAGATATGCTTGTAAAAAGATTAAAAACATATGATTATTTGGGACCACAAATTATTGTCTAAACAAATGAAAAACCAAAACTGACTGGTGTAACCATGGCTAACAATAGAAGTGAATAAGAAAGTATTACCTTAATCACACACAACTATTTGTACTATGAAAATCTACTTCAAAACAAATTGATGTTATGAAATGAACAAAGTAGACCGATATATATGATATTCAAGAAGTATATTTTAAAAAAAAATTCTAAATGTCAATTTCATTTTTTTGGTATCTTTTAATTTTGTATATGTACTTTTGATCCTCTTTTTTCTATTTCTACCCCAACACTTATAGGTAAACAAAAAATTAAAAGATATTGGGATGCTTATCCTCTTTTTTCTATTTCTACCCCAACACTTATACATAAAGTTCAGTAATACAAATATAAAATCCAAAAAAATATGCCATGTGACTTAAATCTTCCATAATTGTATTGATATCTTTGTATTTTCTATTCTTACTTTCGATTCCATTTTCATTTTTTGGTATTCTTTTTATATTATTATTATTATTATTTCTACTTTTGGTCCTCCTTTCTGTATGTGTGCCTTTAAGGTGTTATATAGGTGAAAAAGAAGTTTGATACTTACTTAATATGAAAAATATTTAATTAAAGATTACAAATTTTAAACTCAAAAAGTATATTAAAAAATGGCACAACTTTGATATTTATTCATTATGTTGTATTATTTCAATATTTTTTTTAACATTTTATCAATTTTTTTTTTTTTAACTATTTTAACTTTTAACATATTACACTTATAGGGGCCTTGCCCCCTGGTATATTTTTTGAAAGTCACAATTTCTTATCAGACTATTGTGACTATTGTTGAGTATAGGAGCATCCCTCGTAGCCCAAACAGACCGTCTTTATGATGGACAATCATTTTCAGGTCATATCTAGTATTGCTCTCGCTGTCCACACCCAAATAGTGCTTTACCCTAGATGTTCAGTCACCTGATGCGCCTCAACGTATTTGGGGGAGAATCAGCCAGCTCTTGGTTCAAGTGGTATTTCACCCCTAATCACATGCCCAAGAAAATGAATCTCTTTCCTGCAAAACTCACACTTCTCCTTTTTGACAAGCCTGCGCCCCAAGCGAGTAAACATCGTGACGCGTCAGTTACTGTTCTCTCCCTATAATCATATCACCGTCTCGGGTCAAGGTAGCTTTCTTATTGGATACCCAGGCCAACAGTCTTGGACACCCTTGTTTAAGCTTCATGTTACACGTCTAACAGCTAGGCACGTACAATAGTTGTGTGTAGAGAGACACTATGAGCTAATTAATTTTATAAATACTATATGTATGATCAATGTAGGGCTGACCTGAACTGAATCAGAACCGAAAAATAAGAAAACATGTATTAAATAAAAAAATTAATTAACACAACATCATAAATAAAAAATTAATTGTCGTTAAAAGTAAGAAACCATGTATTTAATTAACAAGAACATACCAAACTAATAGAAAAAATCGAAAAGAATTAAGCAGCCTATCACAACGCACAAAAAAAATAAAATTGTAACCGAAGTTTGGATGCATTAATCAGCTTCCAGATTATTAAAGATCGATTATATAACAATGAACTATAGAAAAATCACTGTTTTAAACTCCAAGTCATTATATTTTATAGAAGTATTACATAAGAGATGACTATTTAAACAACGTAGCTCCAAGAGTAGTCTCATTAGAAGATGTCATTCAACTACTATATATTATCAATGAGTCATTTCCTTTTTCACTTGCATCTGATATCTTTTTTGTAGATTGTTGTTCGTGTGGGACCTGTAGAAGTTGTCCGTGAAGTCTTCCGATGTGCGTAATTATGTGGGAGCACCAATATCTTTTTTTTTTTTGGAAATTTGTTGCTCAATTGCATACCCTTTACATTAGCTTTTTATACAAATATTAAAAATCAGTAAATGTATTATTTTAAATTATTTTTTAACTAACATATGTAAAAATTTGCTTAATATAGGTCAAAATTACCATTATATACGAACTGCATGAGACCTGATAAGGGAAGTAACCACTTCCACATGGAATGTTTACATTCTTAATTTGGGATAAATCTTTTTGACATTGTCATCATAATTTAAAAATATTAGTCTCTTGCATTGTTAATTATTTTTAAAAGTGTAAAATTTCAAAATTATAGTCTTTGTCATAGACTCATGTTGATTCCACAATGGTGAGCATGGCAATCTTTCCGGACAGCGTCTAGACCAAGCCACTAGTTGAGTCACCATTCTTAAGAAGTCCACACCAAGCCACATACATACATGAAAGATTGGAGTCTATGCCGATGCATCATTAATTCCAAGTGGGGCCAGAATAAGGGACACCATCCATGGGCAGAGTTGTAGCAAACTCTTTATATGTACAATCCTGTGTACAATGACCAAACGTATGGGTGAGGATGCAAGCCAAGGGCTTCTCACAGTACTCAACAAAGACAAGAACAAGATGTTCACATCTAATCAAGTCATCAAGTATCAAGGGTAGAATTTCCATAGGTTGTGGGAGGTTAAAATCAGTTCAGATACATATTGAGCCAAATTTCCAAGTTCAATATTTTTAATAAGATGTCTAGCGGGACTGTCAAAGTGTAAAGATCGACCAAAACTAGTAGCAAGGTAAAACAGACCATTATGATTCCAAAATCTCAATAATCTAAAGTAATATCCCTCAAAGACTCGAGTCCTAGAACAGATAATAGGTACATGAAAGTGACCCTGTATCCAAGGACAAATGACCAAGAGTTCATAATCAAGTTTAATTTTTTTCTTAGCTAAGCAATCTTCCATATTGTTCTTAATATCAAATCTGAAAACAAATGAATCATAAGGACCGGAAAGAACTATAAAGCCGTCCCCTTAATATGACTAAGGTAATATTTAGTGTTGTAACTAAGTTTATTTTTAGTGTTGTAGTCATTGTTATTAATGTATCCTACAGAACTATTGAACCAAGAATGGCGAGCATTGTAGAGAAAAGATTTGGGAGTTTGAACAATGATGGATCTATTTTTAAAGGTAATTACATATGCTTGAATAGGTGAGGAAAAAGATTAGAGAGATGAAACATCAAATTTTGGTTTCCTGAAGGAGTAGATCACTGCACAATGTCAAATCTAAAAAGTTTGGGAGATTAATTAGGGATACGAAAAGAGGAAAAAGGAGATAATAGCCCATTTTTTGGGCTTGATTTTTATTGAGATTTTCTTTATTAGAATTTATATTTATTTTCCCGGAATTAAATTATATTGTAATTCAAATTATTCTATTACAAATAACATGTTTATTTGTTGTAATATTAATATTTGTGAAATGAATAAGAATATATATGGAGAAAGGAACATTGAGTATAATAAATTCTCCCTAACTTCATGATTAAACAGAAGCAGTAAGAGTGAAAAGTGAAGAAATATATATGAGTTATGATAGAAGTTTGTACCGAAAGTGATTTCAGGAAGGAGAACGCCAAACATTCCTTGTATGAATAATTTGTTAGGAATGAGATAGAGAAATTAATGAAATTTATAAACATTTAACAAATGGAGCATTAGTCAAAAAATTGAAAGTAATTTTTGACAAGATGCATAAATTCGATTGGCCTAAATTCAACTATTTCCGGTCGAATTTAGAGTCAACTTAAACAAATTGATGATCAAACTTAAAATTGACTGGCCGCAGTCGATTTTAAATGCGGTCGAATTTATACTTCCAGTCAAATTTAATTGGTCGAAATTAATTTTCAAGAAAGGCAGGAAATTACCAGCCCAACAAAAATTTTGGTCGACACTAAATTTGACTGGATGCAGTCGAATTTAAAGTCAGCCGAATTTATGTTCTGGGCGGGAAAATTCCTGCCTAAGAAACAAGATGTGTTTAATTTGGGATCAACAGCAGTTTCGTGGAGGTCAAAGAAACAAGATGTAGTTGCATTATCATCATCTGAAGTGGAATATGTTGCTGTTGCATTTGCAGGTTGTCAAGCTATGTGGTTGAGAAGGTTGTTGGTTGACATGTCGGAGCAACAATGCTGATGTGTGACAACAAACCAACAATTGCAATGACAAGAAACCCAACCTATCATAGTCGTACCAACACTACACCAAAAACGGCCTTTTCCTACCACGAAAATGGTAGGTTTTGGGGGTCAATCGGTAGGAATTGGTGTCAATTCCTACCATTCGACATGGTAGGAATTGCTCAGGTCGGAATTGGTGATGGTAGGAATTGGTGGTCTGTTTCTTAAACGGTCCCACATGCCAAATGGCTGTCCATGTGGCGAGCCACATCAACAGCCACATCGACGGCCACATGGCGATGGACCCCGACACGTCACTTGCCACGAGGTTGACATGTCATGCCACGTGTCACGAGTGGGGGTCACTGCCACGTCATTTTGTGGGGTCACATTTGACCCTGGTCAAGGACTATTTCCTACCAACCAAATCCTACCAACGCATTTCCTACCAACTCAAGAGGCACCAAAATGGTAGGTTTTATAACAGAAGCACATAAAAATAGCTATTTCCTACCAAGCAATTCCTACCACCTTCAGTATTTCCTACTAGTTAAAACCTACCGCATTCATCAATTCTGGAAAATGTTACGAAGACGGTAGGAAATGCTATGAAGACGGTAGGAAATGTTATGAAGACAGTAGGAAATGCTTTGAAGGTGGTAGGAATTACTAGACAATTGTTTCAAAAAAAATAAAGCTTTCATTACTTCTCCTATCTAACAAATTGCTCAAATCATTATAAAAAAATAGATCGATATATAATTCACAAGTATACAACCATAACAAATAATGAAACATTCATTGTATATGAAAATTCAAACATTCCTTACACATAAATCATAATATTCAAAATTATAAGTTGTTCTTATGGACCAAAACTACAAATCAAAAATTATTTACAAGGCTTAATTAATTATCTTCAAAATCTTCATCTTTTTCGTTTGGATCTTAATGTTATTTTCTTCACAATCATTTTCTCTATTTCCACATCATTGTCTTTGGATCTTCATCAAGTACCTAAAATTTACATAAAAAGCAAGAATTAGTATTAAGAATTAAATAACAAAATAAGCATGAAGATAAAATTACTTAAATAAGTAAAAAGAAGAAGAACAAAGTAAATGATATGTGAAATTGATTTGAAGAAGATAAAGATATAGAGAGGGAAGAAAATTGAAGTGAAATGAGAAAAAAAAATGATTGTATTATAAGTAATAAGAAGAGGAAATTATTTTTGAATTTTTCGTTTGGGCGCAATTTTTAAATTTTTTGTAAAATTGTAGCTTATTTCCTACCGATAATGGTAGGTTATGATTTTCAGCGAAAATTTTGAATTTTTGGTTTGGGCGCAATTTTTGAATTTTTAGTTTTAGGCACAATTTTTGAATTTTTCGGGAAATTGTAGCTTATTTCCTACCGATAATGGTAGGTTATGATTCTCAGCAAAATTTTTGAATTTTTGGTTTGGGCGCAATTTTTGAATTTTTAGTTTTAGGCGCAAATTTTGAATTTTTCGTGAAATTGTAGCTTATTTCCTACCGATAATGGTAGGTTATGATTTTCAGCAAAATTTTTGAATTTTTGGTTTGGGCGCAATTTTTGAATTTTTAGTTTTAGGCACAATTTTTGAATTTTTCGTGAAATTGTAGCTTATTTCCTACCGATAATGGTAGGGTATAGGCTTTGGCACAATTTTTAAAAAAAAAATAAAATAAACATAATAATTTTTTTTAAATAATATTTTCGACGATCGAAACGTAATGATAATTTAGATCTATTAATTTATTTCAGAGGGTAAATGAGTTTTTACCGTAATTGTTTTTCTTTTATTATTTTAATTATATTCTTTTTTAGTTGTGCGCGGTAATTTCAAGTTTTTGGTAAAAATATTTGGCGGAAATTGCCAAAACAATTGGGTTGTGTGGATTTAAACAACTGCCCTCTCTAAGAATAACCAAGTGCATAACCACTACACCAACATCGTTTTTTGTACTAAATATGCAATTTACTCATATATCATATTTCAGTTCAAGTTTTGTAAATTATAAGTTTGATAGATAGATTAATTATAAAAATATAGGAGCTTAAATTAAAAAATTCTAAAATTTTACATACAGCTAAGAAATCAAAATATTTAATCATCCGTAAGGTTAGATCGTTGAAAAAAAAATCAAAAAAAATCAAAAAGTGTAACCCTAGACAACCCCTAAAATAGATTTATTATAAAAATATAAGAGTTTAAATTAAAACAATCCAATATTTTGTATAAAACTAAGAAATCAACATATTTAATCATCCGTAAGGTTGGATCGTTGAAAAAAAATAAATAGAAATCAAAAAGTGTAACCCTAGACAACCCCTAAAACATGAGTATAAACTCTAACTCAATTTTCTAACACTCTTTCATTTTCTAAACGATTTTAACTTTTTGTAATTCCTTTTTGTCTAAATTTTTTTCCTTACATTCATCAAACTACAAAACGACGTTTCATATAAAAAAATTTAATTTATCCATACGTCTTTATATTTTTAATTTTTTTTCGATATAATTAGGTTTTAACGAATAACATAAGTACGTAAATATGTAAGTTTAATTCAACTAATTTTTATCCTCCACTACTAAAATGAGTAAATCTTTATGTCCCTAGAGTTTGATTAACAAAAAATATGATAACCGATCAACAAAAAATATAATATAAACACATTCTCCATTAATTTTATTTTGTATTATTTTATTAATCGATTAAAACCTACCAACAATGGTAGGTTTTGATGTGCGCGGGAAATTCAAATTTTCTGTGAAATTTTTGGCGGAAAAGCAAAAAGGTGGTGGGGGTTTAAAATTCGTCAGTGACTATTTCCTACCATATATGGTAGGAAATGGCCTTGACAGAATGAAAATATTTCGTATTTAAAAAAAATGTTTATTACTTTAAAATATGATTGGGACGATGATGTGAATGGTGGGGTACCATCACAAATAAAACCTACCAGATTTGGTAGGTTTTATTTTCCTACCATATATGGTAGGAAATGACCACGACAAAATTAAAAATTTTATTATTTTAAAAAAATTATTTATTACTTAAATTATGATATGGCTGATGATGTGGATGGTGGGGTACCATCAAGAATAAAACCTACCAGATTTGGTAGGTTTTAGTTTCCTACCATATATGGTAGGAAATGACCACAGCATATTGAAAATATTTTTTATTTTATAAAAATTGTTTATTACTTAAAAATATGACAAGGCTTGATGATTAGGATGGTGGGGTCTTATCTTTGTGAAAATGCAGGCAAAACCTACCGATGTTGGTAGGTTTTATTTTCCTACCAACAATCGGTAGGAATTGGTCCTCGTTTTTACAGAAATCGGGCCCCACGCGGACCATTTCCTACCATATTCGTCGTCGGTAGGAAATGGGGGGTCAATTCCTACCAAGTTTTTTTGGTATGATTTATATGGTAGGAAAAGGCCGTTTTTGGTGTAGTGCAAGCACATTGATATCCGATTTTATTTTATCCGGGCACTGGTAGAAAATGAAGTTGTAGAGCTACTGTTCCACGAACGAGCAAGTTACTGATATTTTTACGAAGGCTCTTTCAGAGGTGAAGCATAGTTATTTCAGACAGAAGCTTGGAGTACGCAAGTTAGAAGCAAAGGGGAGTGTTAAATTCGACAGAATTTTTCTTGTCGAATTTAACCGTTTTTCTTGTAGTGTATTTCTTAGGCTTAGTGTAGTCTGTTACGGTAGTGGATAAGCTACTGTTCCATGTCCTCCATTATTTAGTTGGCTTGTTTTTACGAGTTATTGTTGTTAACAGATCTCAACGTACAAAATCATGATATGTAATATTTATTTTAAATCTAATAGTAACGGAGATGAACCTATACATTCTCTAGATCCTTCTATTGCTCCTAGAATGGAAATATTTTAAAAAGCCAAGAATTGAAGCTAAAATACGAAATTATTACGCAATTAATATATAATGACACGTTAAACCCATTTCATCATTTATTTTTCAAAAATCATGAAAAAAAATATGATATACAAGTTAAAAAAATTTCAAATATATCAAAACAATTATTGTCAAAGTTGACCTTAAGGTTTTCTTGATCTGCGTGCCTTTTTGCAAACCCGAAATAAAATACGATTGATATTCATGGTCGTGGAAAACTGTCTAGAAACATTATGAAAAATTTCTAAAATCCTTCTTAGTTATTCTAATGATTCTGGGAAAGTTTCAATTCAAAATAACACGTGGAGGTATTTTACTTAAAAACATTTTGCTAAAAATGTTCCTACACAACCAGAATAAACTATGTTAGTCATTTGTTGGAACTAGTCGGCTTTTGGACTAAAATTTTGACTTTAAAAACATTCAAACAAAGTATTACTAATGATATAGTGACTATGAAGCCCATGAAATATCCGATTAAATGTAAAACGGTAGAAAATACGAAATAAAATCTATTTTTGGTCTTTTGGCAAATCTTTTGATGAAGTAATTTGAAATTATATATTTGAAAATATATCGAGAATGTTTGGATTTAAAACATTTGAAGAACACACTTTTTTCGTTTAATAAATTGATGTTTTCTCGTAAAAGTTGTGTTAAAAATATCTGGATGTTCGTGCCTTCATTTTTGCCTTTTTAATTTGATATGTATAACCTAGACTACAATATATCTTATATCATGAGATTGATATATCAAGGAGGATTTACTAAGTGATTTAGTTAAATCCAAAATCTAATTTAATTTACTTTTGTTTATAACACATCACCAAAACCTATACGAAAAAGAATGACCCTTATGTAGGTGTTTTTGTTCCATAGCAATATTTCAAGTCAAACTTTTTTAGCAAATCCCTGTGATAAGTAGATATTTATTATTAGTTTATCCCTATACTTTTAGTAATTTTTGCATGGAATTGGATTTTATTTAGTGTGTTTTAATGTTTTATTGTAGGAATCAGGAAAATAATGATTTGAAGCTTAAATTGGATTTTTTGGAGATAATTCATCGGAAATATGAATGTTTGGAAGGCTTTGGCATTCTTTGTTATTTTGGCTTTATCGGGAGTTCTACAAGTCCGTTTGAGGCCCGTAAACAGTCATTGGAAAGCTCGGAAGAAGGCCAATATTTCTATTATGGGCTCAGAATTTTGTCATGCTCTCAACTATCCAGAAAAGTCCAGGAACAGCAGGCTTTGAATTTCCTATTTAAAATTACATTTTATTTAGGAATTTCTTGTTTTTCTATTAAATAATTAAAACATTTGTATAATAGCAATTAGACATAGAAGGCACGTAGAGTAGGTTAGACATAGAAGACACGTAGAGTAGTTTAGACACAAGAAGACCGAGAGAAAGAAACAAGGGAGACACTTGAAGAAGAAGATGACACATTACTTTGGAGATTGAAGATTCAAGCCATATCAAAAGAGTTTTATCTTTCCTTTAACTTCTATATTCTTTTGTTGTGATTTTTCTTTAAGATGTTGAACTAATTGTTATTCTACGGACTAGGGCTTTAATGAATTTTTGAGTTTTTATATAAGTATTCTTTTTAATTTTCTATTTTATGTTCATTATAATTGATTGTATTGATTTCGGTGTAATGCTTCTCAAAAAGTAATTAACTTTGAGATTGATTTATTAATTTGGGTGATGCTTGAAATAGATAGAGTGAATTTAGAACCAATCATTATAACTTGAGATTAACATATTTGTTAATTTGTGTTTACGATAGAAATATACATAATCAACTCGAGTAGTCAAAAATGGGCTAGCTAGGTGTTAATGCTGCTCATGGATTTAAATTCTACATAGGAATATGGGAATTAATCTTATGAGTTAGAATCACTTGAGATTCGGGAGATCCTTGTGATTATTTATGCACCCTATACTAGCAATTAAAACTTGAAATTAGAGATGACAATACATGCTTGTTAGACTCAACATGAAGTTAAAGGCCTAGATATCTTACTCTTGTTTATTCTTAAGCTAGTTTGTATATGTTTAGGAGTAGTTTATAATATAATTTTGTTCATATTTTTATCTAACTTGAATTGGGAGAACGATAGTAATTGGTATTTAACAGCTTAAATTAGTCCTCGTGGGAACGAATTTTAATACTTCTTGTAACGATATGCGCATTTGCATTTGAGTGGTAAAATCGCTAACACCTTGATATACTTAGCTTGACTTATAAAGAAGACTTCATTTCTTTCACTCATTTGTATTCCAAAAAATATTGTTAATCCCCCATCATACTTATCTGACACTTGCTTTGCATTAGCTTAGAAACGTTTTGATAAAAATTCTCAATAGTAGAACCAAATATGATGTTATCCACATTATTTGAACTAAGATAATATCACTGCCATGTTGCTTATGAACCAATATTTTATCAATGACGCCTATTCCCCTAAAGCTTGTTTGCAATCCATAGACTACGTACTTTAAGTAGCCTATACATAAAGTGAGGAAAATGAGGATTCTCAAATAAGGTGATTGTTGTACATATACTTCTTCATCTAGCTCATCACTAGAGAATGTGCACTCTTAACATTCTTTTGACATACGTTAAAATTTGAATGTGTAGTAGTAAATGTCAAGAAAATTCTAATGGCTTCTAACTTTGCAGCAAGTGCAAAAGTCTCATCATAATCAATGATTTCTTCTTCTAAGTAACATTGTGATACTAGCCTTGCTTTGTTTGTTGTCACAACAGCTTCCTCATCTATATTTGTTGTGGAATAAAAACTGTGCTTGCGAATTTAATGTTAGGGTTAGAGAGCTTCGAGCTTTAATGGCTGTTCTCGTGTTTCGTGACTAAATCGGTCCTCACAAGATGCCTACGTATCTTAATTCGTAATTGAGAATCAAGCCAAAAACGTAGTTCTGATTGAAGAATCAGGTCCTTTATATAGGCGTTAGGAGCCTTGTATTTAGGGTATGTTTGGGAGACTTAGCGAATAAGTCTCCTTCTTGACGGTGGATAAGGATTGGTGGGCAAGTCTTTTCCTTATTGTAAGATAAGGACTGTGATTAGTTATTTCCTTTGATTGAGATTCTAGATCCTTCTTTGTAGGAGGTAGACTTTTTGAAGATTTTATCAGACTTTGGACTCTTTTTATGAGCTGTATATATTTCCTTTTGTTAATTATGAATTTAATAAGTAATTAGGGTTTCGGGCCTCATTAATTGGGCTTAATTCTTGGACCAATCTAGGTCTAATTAATACACCATTTATTATGTTTCTAGGGTTATTTTTAGCCCATATCATTTGCCCCCCAATTTCTAGGAAAACTTTTCAAGCTTTCGTAGAAATTATATTGACCTTTTTCGAGATTCGGGGTCTTTTTTATCCTTTACCTAGGATTTTATTTACACTAGTGTTTCACAAGTATCGTCTTATTGCAAAGTGTGGAGCGACCTACACATTTACGACGATTGTTGCCTTATTCGAGGCTAATTTGACATTTATATGAACCTTTCACAGTTTATATTGTCTAAATTTCATTGTCATTCTAAAAAATAATGTCTTAATTTCAAAAATTTTGGGGAAAACGATCCTTTTATTTGTGCCTTTTTTAGGCAACTACGGGGCTTTTTACGTATTATCTAAATAAATTATTGCCCTTCTTACGAAGGAAATATTTAAATAATTTCTCTTGTACTTTTCCTAATATTTCAGGAATTTGTTTTGAACACATGTATTTTTAATAATCATTCCTATTATTTTAGGAATTTTCATGTACCCACAGGTATTTTCCGAAATATTTTTTGAAATATTTCAAAAGTGCTAACTAGCATATAATATTTTTCCAAATTAAAAAAAATTAATTTCTATTTTTTCAAGAATTTTCTGAATTTTTAGAAATTTTCTAAAAATTTTAAATAACATTTGGCTATTTATTAGCAATTTATGGAATTTCTTTTGCTTTATTTCTTTGTCTCCCTTCACACATAGCCAATTAAGTCATTGTTTCCTGTGGGGGACAACCCTACTTTTGGTTCCCTGTGGGGGACAACCTTTGTTGTTCAGCAAAGAAGTTCTCTCGGCGTGGGTGATCCCCGCGTAGAAGGATGTTTCCCAAGCGTTGTTTTATCAATTTTTAATTTTTTTTTTTTTTGAAAAATGTTGGCTTCTCATTTGCTTCCTGGGCGGGGGTGAGTACCGCCTAGAAGGGCTGTTTACGAACCACGCGTGCCAGCCTGCTTCGTAGGCGTGGTTTGATTTTCTTTTTCCCTTTTTTATTTTTTTTTTTCGAAAAGTGCTCGCTTTTCCTTTGTCTCCTGGGCGGTGGTCACCCCCACGTACAAGGCGGGGTTGTGAACCACGCATCCCAGACGGTCTCATGGGCGTCCTTGCCTCCAAGGCGTTTTTCAACCCTTGATTTTCCAAATGTCTTCTGGGCGTTGGTTACCCCCGTGTACAAGACGAGGTTGTGAACCACGCATCCCAGACGGTCTCCTGGGCGTCTTTGCCTCCAAGGCGTTTTTCAACCCTTGAATTTTCAAATGTTTTTTGGACGTTGGTCACCCCCGTGTACAAGAAGGGGTTGTGAATCTCGCGTCCCAGACGGTCTCATGGGCGTCTTTGCCTCCTCCCCCTTTGTTTTTAGGCTTTTAGCTGAAGCCCAGGTCTTCAGCCTAATGCTTGGAGGTTCATTTATAGTTTTATGGTCCAGTGTAGGAAACATGGTTTCGAACCTAGTGTTTCCGTATTCAGATTTCTCTTTAAATTTGTGAAGCCCAAGATAGGGCTGTACGTAATTTCAAACTTAGAATCGAGGAGGCTACAGTTGTCGAAGTCCTAACTTCGGATAATCTTCACCACTGCAACCTTTTAGTTTCCGAAGCTTCCCTTCCTTACTTAACTTATTTGTAACTAATGTTATCTTTGCTTTTCAGCTCAGGGCTTGCTTGCCCAAATTTTCAAGAAGTGAGAGACTGCTGTCGCTTCTGGAACCTCTATGATCGTGGAGAGGGCTTCCAACAGGGGTTGTACTGAAAACGACTCTTCCTCGGGGAAGGTGCCTGTTTTTCTGGCTGAAGAGCCAATGAGAGTTGACGAAGATCCCAACCTCTTTGTCGTTAAGTGGGGTCTTCGTAACAAGGACACCGTGGTTGGTGACTCTCGGGCTGCTGCGGAGTGGTCCAAGAACGTGATCACCCCACGGAACTGGGCTCAAATAGTGGATTCCTCTGAGGATCTACAGATCGAGCTTATGGGCTCGCAGTCTATAGCTACGGTATATTTCCGAGCTCTAATTGTGTCTTTATTTCTCTACTCATTTTTGCATATTCTCTAACTCATATTTTTACCTTGCAGGCTAACACCTATCATCAGGCTTCCTTACAGAACCTAAGGACGGCGAGGGCCGAAAAGGCCATTGCTGATAGAGACAGAGACCGATACCCGTTTGCCTCCGAGGTTAACTTTGAGAGGTTCGGGGTGGTCGAGAGAGAGCTGATGGACGAGCAGGAGAAGGTCAAGCAGTTAGAGACACGCCTCCAGAGGGGTCGTGAGGAGATGATCGCAGAGTATAAAGCTTCAGAAGAGTTCGACGATCTCCTTACTGCGGAGTATGATGCTAACTTCCCTGGCACTTTCCAGAAGTGCTGGGAGGAGATTATAGGTCAGTTGGAGACCCAGATCGAGGGCGTTATTCTAGAAAAGTATCCCGTCCCATCTTTCGCGGGTTTTCAGGCTACTACTACTTTGGCCTCTTCACAACCTGGTGATGATTCTCAGCCAATGGAGGAGTCTGAGCCTGCTGATGACTTCATACAGGACTTAGATGCCCCTCGTAGGGATGCCCCTGTCCTTGACAAGGACCCGTCTGATGACTTAAAGTAGATTTTATTGGCCCCGCGTGGCTCTATTTATCTAGATCTTGCTTTTATTCAGGGTCCTTTCATGGACTTTACGACTTTATTTGATGCTTGTAACATAACTCTTTGATCTTTCGGGATCTTCTATCCATGCATGCTATGTATGTTATATCTTGTAGTCTTATCTTTTAGATACTTCTTCTTCGGGGTTTACGCAACTTATTTATGCATATTCTGCTTCTTCATTCTTGCATTCACATATATTTATTTAGCTTATCTTTTGTAAGGCAATTCCTAGTACTTGGCCTCTTGAATGGGCTGGCACTTTGATCAAGTGTTATTGGTACAACTTGCTTTCTAGTAAAACAATAAGGAAATACTCAAACAAAGATAAGTAATAAAATAGTGAAAAAGAACTTGAAATATTTTTTTTAAAAAGAGGGTTCGACCCTTACATAGTACTCTACTTCCTACTAAGAGCTTAAGAGCTCGGAATGGTTTTGTCGACCTTATTGCTACTTGTCCTATTAGCGGATCCTTTTTAGGAAACACTTAAACATAATAAACTTTTAAATTTGAGGCATGCCATGTTCTTGGCATCTCAGTCCCTTCAAGGGTTCAGGCAACAATGCTCCAATGTAAGTGACTTTGTATGGTTCTCTCGGGATTAGGGGAATAGGAATCAGATCCTCAGCTGGTTTTCCCCTTCTTTCTTCATCGTCTCTTGAATCCAAACCACGATTGGGAGAACCTGCCCCCCGACTCCATCAAGCCTTAACGCGGCTACATAGCAACTCCTAGCCATATTTTGATCTCCTTGTTCTTCACCAACCCCGATCCTTGTTGGGAACTTGATTTTCAAATGGTAAGTTGAGGCAACAGCCTTGAATGCATGAAGGTCTGTCCTCCCAATGATTACATTATAAGTCGAATTTGCCTTTATCACCAAGAAGTTCAACATTTGAGTTGTCATTTGTGAACCTTGCCCTATTGTCATAGGGAGCTGAATAGTTCCTTCTACTTTAGATTCAACCCCATTGAACCCGTATATGGGCATGTTTGAGGGAGTCAGTTGTGAATCGGTATATCCCATCTCGATGAAGGCGTCATGGAACAAGATGTCCACGGAAGCTACGTTATCTACCAGAACCCTCTTGGTTTTAGAGTTGCCTATTACAGGTATAATGACCAACGGGTCATCATGGGGGAACTTCACCCCTTCCAGATCAAAATCATCAAAGCTAATAGCCACTTCTGTCTTGGCACGTTTCGGTTCTTCTCCTACACCAGTCATTACTTCTCGGGCATAAGCTTTCCTTGAGTTTCGGGAGGATCCAGCAGCAGTCGGTCCTCCAAATATCATGTTGATGACAGGCCCTCGGGGCTTAGGATTACGATCTTGGTCATTGTCCCTCCTATAATAGTCTTTCCTTTCATAGTTTCCTTGTTGATTTCCTCGATTCTCATCCTTAGTGAACTTATCGAGTTTTCCTCTTCGGATTAAGAACTCTATCTCATCTTTCAGTTTTCTAAAATCGCCGGTGTCATGACCAACTTCTTTATGGAAACGACAGAATTGATTCTTATTTCGTTTCTCCAAGTCGGATCTTAGCGGCTTTGGCCATCGAAGATCTTCTTCCGTTTCAATATCCATCAGAATTTGACTTCTTGAGGTGTTAAACCTTGCATACTCATTAACCTGGGTCCAAAGTTGTTCTTTTTAGGTGGAGAGTCAGAATCCTTCGTTGTCCTGGGATATTTGTCCCTAACGTAATACTCTTGAGTCTCCTTTCTCTTTTTTTCCGTTTTCACTTCCCTTAACAGTGGGTTCATATTTCTTCATACTTTTTTCGGCCTTGATATACTTTCCGGCTCTATCTTGAAGCTTCAACATGCTTTCGGGTGGATGTTTTGCCAACGATCTCTTGAAGTGATCATCAGTGGTTCCTTGTTGCAGGGCTATCATAGCTACTTTGTCCTCCAAGTTCGGGACTTTCAGAGCCTCCCTAGTGAATCGATTTATGTATTCCCTCAAGGATTAATTTTTACCTTACTGGATTCCCATAAGAGATGCAGAACTCTTCTCATGCACCCTTCCACTAACAAACTGATTGATAAATGCCTTGCACAATTCCTTAAAAGATTCAATATAGTTGGGAGGGAGACGACTGTACCAACGTTGAGCCATGCCCGTAAGGGTTTGTGGAAATGATCTGCATTTGACTGCATCATTGGTAGGCTGCAACAACAGTGCATTAGAGAAAGTTCTTACATGATTCGCGGGATCTCCTGTTCCATCATAAGCTTTGATGGTTGGCATCTTGAATTTTCTGGATATATTAGCTTTCATGATATCCTGAGTGAAAGGCGGTGTAGGATCATCAGGATCTCCTAGGGGTAACAAGACACTAGGATCACTCTTTGGGGCTTCAGCCCTCTTGGTTCTTCTCGGTACCAGATCTAAATTAATCATCGAGACTCTTCCAATTGCTTGGCTTTGTGCTTTTGTAGCCTCTTCTTCCGCCAATATTTTCTTGAGTCTTGCAGCTTCTGCCTCATGGGCCGCAATCCTTTCCTTAGTAGTTTGGGGTTGTTCCCGATTTGTTTGGGAAGAGCGTCTCCTTCTTGAGGCAACATCCCTTTCTTCTCCAGTTGAATAATTCTCGACCTCAGTATAGGGACCTGAGTAATCTTGAATCAAAGGGGTCTGTCGAGTCTGAGTTTGTTGATTTTGGGGTCCCAGACCGTGAACATAAGGAGGCACATATGCTTCGTGGTAGCACTACACCATAGATTGGCTATAGCAACTCCATATTATGGTTACTATAGGGCCTAAATCAGTTGCCATAAAGTCTATTTCAATGCTTTTGGTAAAATTGGGCGGTAAATTTGCTTGGGTTGGCGTAGGCCCTTATAGCAATGAGTTACTTTCTTCTCTCGATAGTTTTTCATAAATGAAAACTATCGAATGTCTTTATATGCCGTTTGATCCTTGAAGATTCTATCTTCTTGCAGCAAGAATATTCCACTTTAATTTAACCTAAACATACCTTATAAATTTCTTTTCACTTCCAGGATGTTTTAGGTCTGACTTAAATCAATTTCTTCCAAGATGATAAACATCTTGATCTTTCTAGTGCTGACAACTAGTGCAACTGGTCCGATTCACAGATGACTAACACTTGATCAATACCTCTATGTCTTCAATACAATACTATTGATAAGTCTCTTATCGTTCTGGTTGCTTCATTAAAATCACTGAATTCCTCTGGTACTAACTCTTTATCATTCAAATACTTCTGTAGTCTTGAAAGTCTTGTTTCTTTATTTGTCACTGAGGCTTGAACATATTAATGAACTTCTTTCCATGACCTATTTACGGACTTCAAGAATACATACCATATTTTGATTTTTTGAGTTTACCGTTTCTTCTTTTCTCTGGATTCCTGTGCTTCAGTTAATATTATATTATGTCTTGTTCCTTTGTTGAGTTGTAGTTATCTCTGTTACATATTATGTTACATCACACTTTACAAGGTTTGGTAGGGGACTAGGACGTAGACCATAGAAACTAGAGGTCGAACCTGGCTAAAATTCTTGGTGGTTTTACCTACTGCTATTTCAATTCTGCATTGCATTGTTTATCTTAGCTAGCTGACAAACTACATTCTGTTCATCTTAGCTAGCTGACTAGTTAGTAGTTGAATATTTGGTAATAGTTTAAAATTGGATATAGTTGGCCATATAACCTATTCACCCCCTCTAGCATTTTCATCCGTTTCACATAATGGGGGTGCAAAAATAAGTTTAGGGTGTGCATATATCACTATCCTTATATTTTTGTAATTCTCATAATCATATAAGAATTTTGTAGTTTTGTTAAAGTTTTATATATCAAAGTGATTAGTAAAAGATGTTGGTAACTATATTATTGCGTATGTTCTTCGAATATTTTCAAATTTTTTGATGATGTTAGCAATTAACAAATTATATTTGATTTTTTTAGGTATAAGATATCTAACACTGTATTAACACTGTTTTATGTGTATATCATGTGTTACAGATTCTTATGTTTTCGGCGCTCAAAGTTTGACACAAAATCGGTATATAAAGTCTAAGGGAAATTTAAGAAATTTGTAATTTTTGTTATAATACTAATGGTTGAAGTTTGAAGGGGCGGTTAATGTTTAAATTTTTATTATTGCATATTTTTAGTATTTTATTATTTATATGTATTTAATCCAAGTAAGTTTATTTTTAGTGTTGGGCCTGCAAGTAAGCATTAACTCCACAATAAAGAGTGATATTGTCTATTTAGGGTCGAGTCCGCACATATTTAATTTTGGGCACATCCCAAAATGCCTAATAATTACGGAGTTTATTTGATTGCTCTCGCTATATCATGTTATCTTATCTCTTGCGAGTCGTCATCTTACATCACTGATATACCCGCACAAACCATCGCCTAAACACCATCACGAAGACTCTAGCTAGTGCACATTACCGCGCCTCCCACATCGTACAACGACAACTCGTTATTCCAAAGATCCACAATATCTAGCTTTCAAATATTTGGCTATGATACCACTTGTTGGACCTGCAAGGAGGTCTTAACTACACAAACGTATGAATATTGTCCGTTTTGGACCGAGTGTGCACATATTTGAATTTGGACAGATGATAAAATATCTCATACTAGTGAAGTTTATTGGATTCTTTATATACAATAGAATTAACTGTAGGCTGCTCGATATGGTACTTCCACTACAAGGAAACATGACAAAACCGACCACTACCATTGGTCGGTTATGTGTGTAATCGGTCGGTTATAGCCGTAAAACCGACCATATGTAGTGATCGGTTAAAGCCTGGTCGGTTACGTCAACATGGTCAGGTTTACGGTTATAACCGACCACTACCATCGGTCGGTTATGTGTATTTGCAGACTATATGTGTGTGGGTCCACTTACTACACGTGGCACAACGTGGCACCACGTCATCAACCTAAAACCGACCACCGGCGGTCAGTTATCGCAATATGTAAAATGTTGATTGACACACATAACCGACCGTGGTCAAATGTGCATAATCGGTCGGTTTTCTAGCATAACGTTTGTTAAGTGGCATAACCGACCACCTTATAACCGACCACTCCTAGAATCGACCACCTTATAACCGACCACTCTTTAAGGAGACGGTCGGTTTTACACTTTGAATGTGGTCGATTATGTGCGTTTATGGTCGGTTTTCTGGTAATGGAATGGTAAAAAACGGCCGGTTATGCAGCATAAACGGTCGGTTTTCTGTGTTCATTTTTTTTTAAGTTGCAGGTTCTGCTGTATGCCATGTACCATTCCAATACCAATATCATTGTATCCCCTGTACCATTCCAATACCAATATCAACTATAACATTCAATCCTATACCACTCACTACAACAAAATCAAGCACAAAACATAATTGATAAAATATAAACCATTAAAACCAAATTCAATTATCCGATAAATGGATAATCCATACAATGTTAAGTCCGATATTTCGGACATCCAACCAACAAAGTAACATCATTACAACCAACAAACATTGTTCGGATTTGAATTGCATAAAACAAGACATAAATAACTACGACGACAAAGAAACCGGAGAGTCGTCGGATCGATTCCCATCTTGGCCATCCCCACCATTGCCTTCACCGTCGCCAATCTTCACGTCCGAGGCCACGTCCGAGGCCTCGTCCACATCCATATAATCTTTTTCTTCCAAAGCAAGCCGATTTGCCGCTTCTTATGCACATATAAATCAATTAAAATGAAATACTATATTCTAAATGGACACAAATACAAAATAGGAGCTAATTATTACCGTTTCCACACACGCTTCAGTTTTTTGAAGGACATTATCAATCAAGGTCCCGATAATATGTACAATCTCACAGCCAATGAGACTATTCCATTGAAGTCTTTGAGTTGGATCGGCGGATGGATCAGAGGCTTCGAGGGCGGTGCGTGCAAATTTGGATATCTCTTCATCGGATAGCTAGCGAGTGAATCGATCAGGATTGGCGCGAATCTCCGTGAGCAAATTTCGAACAATCGAGATATACACATTGTTGGGGAGGACTTCACGTTGTCTTGGAGCGGATGTAGATGAGCCGGCTTCACCTCGGGTGGAATCCCTATAGCGGCTGGCAAGTGTGGGAATAAGATCACTAGCTCGAAGGCTCATCTCGTTCACCCGTTTGAGTTATCTCCACCGACATACGATCAAGAATAGCGGCATATCGTTCCTACACATTTTTCAAGTTTTATTAGAACAAATAAACTTTTTTTACACTTATAATAAAGGTGAAAAAAATAAAAATTTGAGATTACCGCAATGCGCATGGCGCCCAGAGTAGTGTATTGAGGGTTATTCGGATCGGAGCCAACTTTCTTATGGCATTTATCCCACACCTCAAGTCTAGTTGGAGGCTTACGGCTTTTCCTTGTCATTTCCTTACAAATATAAAATAAGCTTATATTAGTATATTAGTTATGTTATTAAATGAAATAACCTTGTGTGTGTGTGTGTGTGTGTGTGTGTATACATATTTAAATATTATTACCCTTCTCACGGTGTTGAATGACCGAGCACCGACACTATGCAACCTTTCAACATTTTCGCGGTTTGAAGCTCCAACCTTTGCCCTATGCAAGTGCCCTTCATCCGTCTCCCAATAATTTAAAAGATCCTTCCAAAATACAAGAGACCAATAAGGGGGCTTTAATGACAACTTCGAAACCCCGGTCTCCTCCACTTTTGTCTCCACTCTCTTCTTAAGCTCATTCATAGTCCTTTTTATTGTTTTCTTTATGTGATCTTCAACAATCCTTCTTGATTGTGAACGGATTTGTCCCCTTTCATGCTTATAAAAATCCTACAAAATAGGAACAAGTGATAGGGTCAAATTCATATTCAAATTAAGTTCATAACTAAAAAAAAAAAAAATATAATAAAAATTAACATTGTATTACTTACAAAAAACTGATTAGTCCTTTGCTCCAACCATTTTGGATAAGCCGCATCAATGTCACTAAAAGTGTAATGACCCATCGACCATTTCTCACGAATCATCCCAAGCAAAGTCTTTTTTTCCGTATTATCTTCGATACTATATAGAACAAATTAAATTATTAACACAACATACATGTCGATTTGCATCACGAATAGGCGTTGTACAAAAATTACTATCATATCGAAGGACTTTTTATTTATTTATAAGTTTTTCCCAATTCGATTCATTAACATTAACTATTTTTAATATTTGGTGCAAAATGCTCTTCAAGTGGAAAACTTTTATTTCAATACTCTTTATGGTTTTAAATTTCAATATTTCATGTATTTAAGATACTTTCAAACTTATTCAAGAATTTCAATTTTTGTATTCTTTTTGTAAAGTTATTATAAAAGTTAAGTGTTCATAAATCTAAAATATTGTTAATACAAAA
The DNA here is from genome assembly GCA_030848705.1 of Heracleum sosnowskyi. Classification (NCBI taxonomy): domain Eukaryota; kingdom Viridiplantae; phylum Streptophyta; class Magnoliopsida; order Apiales; family Apiaceae; genus Heracleum; species Heracleum sosnowskyi. Next base: position 138,166,244 of record CM061235.1, on the reverse strand, counting down.
AAGAAACACTATGTATGATCCTAGTAAAAAATCTAGACTTACTATAGATATCATATGCCTCTGATAAATATGTATATTCATTATCTTTGCATAATTTAAAAAAAGAGACAAAGTATGAAACTAGTAGAAACAAAACTATTAAACAAACTCATTATACTAGGACAAATAAATAAAAGTAGACTTACTGTCCATCGCAGATATTGATACGTTGTGGTTTAAGTGGGTTTTTTAGCTCCGGAAATTCCGCTTGAATGTGATCGCGGTCTCCTTAGTCGATACACATGCTCCTCTACATTTGTTGGGTCCGAATCGCCATCTGAATCCGTTGGCTCATCACGCAAGGCCAACGTGCTCTTTCCCATTCCCTTGCTCTTGCTCTTTCCCTTTTCATTTCCATTTTTCGGTTGTTTACCTTTACCCTTGCCCTTATCTTTTTCAACTTCCTTGCCTTTCCTTTTCCTTGCCATCATCAATATCACCATTCCAATCAATACGGTAAACACTGGCCAACCAAAGAGCCCCTAAAATTTTAAAAAAACACGAAAATAAGTACATAACAAGTTACTATCATAAAACCAAAAGTTCATATCTCTATGTCACAAGTTCATGTTTTGCAATCAAATGAATCATAAATATTTCACATTATATAAATCAAATCCAAAACATTATATAAAAACAAATAATAAAAGCAAGTAAATCGAATCCTTAAATCTTATCCAATTACAAACCTTAAATCGAGCAAAAATACAAATTAAACAAAGCGAAACAAATATCTCAATATCAACATAGACTAATAAAACAAATACATACATATAAGAACATATCAAATTGTAGTATCATTACCGACCGATACGTGCATGCAACAAAAAAATAGCACAAGTTAATCAAAATTTTCATGTGTTTCCAACCAAATTATACAAACCGAGCAAGCAAACAACTAATCGAAGCCATAAACAAATAATCGAAACCATAAATCGAATCAAACCAACAAACCCTTATAATCAAACCAATAAACCCAACAAAAAATACACATACATATAAGAAAATACAAGCAAAATACATAATCAAAACAAAGAAAAACAAATAATCGAAATTGACCTTAAACCCAACAAAAAATACAAGCAAAATTCGTATCATACATACATACATGAATTCATACACACACACATATATATAGAGAGAGGTTTAAAACTCACATCAAGTTGAGAAAATGGAGATGAGGAAGCACGAAATTGATTTGCACGGATTTGAGTTGAATGAACTGAATTTGCACGGGTTGAACAGATTCTTTTCGCCATTTGATTGAGAGAGAAAAGAGAATTGAGAGTTGAGAGTTAATTAGAGAGTTGTTGTAAAAGAGAATGTGAGCAGTTCTTTTTTTTTTTTGTATTTATAACCAGACTAAAACCGACCGGCGTGGTGGTCGGTTATGTCATTGGGCTTTGTAACACATGCAAAACGACATCGTTTTGTTAAAGGCGGGGGGTTTAATTTTTCGTGAAAATTTTTCCCCAAAAAAAATAGGCGGTCGGTTTTAACGAACCCTAGAAACCCTAATGGTCAATTTTAGTGAACCCTAGAAACCGCTAAAACCAAATAAACCTTAGAAAAAGATAATTATAATTAATTATATAGTTTAATTTTTCGTACATAGATCAATTTTCATTGATTCTAATAATTGGTACGGTTGGATCATCTAGATCGTGTAATTTAAATTTTATTTTAATTATTTTACAGTTTTAGGTGATATGTTCATATATTTATTATAAAAATGTGTTTATAATCATCAAAATAGGCTAATTTTTTGTGTATAAATATATTTTTCCGTGATGATAACATCCGTACAGTTGGATCATTAAAATAATATTTTAATTTTCTATGTCATGTTAATCGATGGTTACATTCAACTGAAAGTTCATACCTAATAAGCGAGATATGCATTTGAAGAGGTATTGTTCAACATGATATTATGTTTATTATATTTTTAAATTTTATTTAAATGATATGAAAATAATTTTCACAATATCCGTTTATGTTGATATTTTATTATATAATAAATTTTAATTTTAATTTAATTCATAATTAAATGTACTAATTTTACATTTTTAAATATATTTTAAACCGTAATTCAAACAATGAGATCCGGTAAAATATTGGTTTTAAACTTACTAGTACAATTATAATAATGAAAAGGGAGTGTAATTTTATAATATATTTTTAAGAAATTTATTTATTTATATATTTAAAATATAGAAAAGTTGACTGTGAAAGTCATAACCGACCAAAGACAAAACTGCACAATCGGTCGGTTTTCTAGCAGTTTGTCATTAAAATGTTATAACCGACCACATGTTATAACCGACCATCTTATATATTTATCGGTCGGTTTTCTAAGAAGCTTATTATGAAATCGGTCGGTTATGTTCCACATCAGTCGGTTTTCTGGGAAGCCCTAATGGTAAAAAACGGTCGGTTATATGTAGAATCGGTCGGTTTTCTGGGAAGCCCTTATAATTGATCATTCACATTTAATCCTTTTTATTTCCAATACAATCAATAACAATTAATCCTTCATATTGCCAATACAACTAATAACAATTGATCATTCATTATAAGTTCAAATTACAAACAATATTATTCAATATCGTCAAAACCATCATCGTCTTCATCATCATTATCATCACATCCTCTTTCTTCTTCTTCTTCTTCTTCTTCTTCTTCTTCTTCTTCTTCTTCTTCTTCTTCTTCTTCTTCTTCTTCTTCTTCTTCTTGATTTTCATGCCGAATGAATGGACCATATTGTGTGAAATTAACAAAGAGTGAAAAGCTCCCTGCATTAGATCTATCTTCTTGAAAGGCATCCTCAATATCATTTTGCACAATGATTGTTTCATCAATTGGACGACTTTTAGACTTGACCACCGTATATATATTGCTTCGTGGATTCAATACACTTGGAGCATAATATACTTGAGAGGCTTGACTAGCTAAAATAAAGATCTCATTAGACCTCAATCTTGAAGTTATATCAATCGTCACCACTCGATTCTCATCCATCCTAACACCGTCACCGATATTGTCAAACCATATACACTTGAACATATATACATGATTGTATCCATCATAAGTAAGTGTCATAATTTCTTGTAGTTGACCATAATAATCAAGATTATTTTCGTGTGAAGTGCCTTTGACAATAATACCGGAACCGGATGCAGATGTCGTTGAAAATTTATATCCATTAACTTGACAAGTCTCAAAAGTCACGACTCTTAGTGATGGTCCTTCAAGCAAGTCCTTAAAACGAGGTCCCTCTATCTCTTCATTCTCAACCTAGTTATAAAAAAATTAATAAAACATGTAATGATAAAATCAAAATCGAAATTTAAATTTTGCTAAATGTAACAAATACCTTTTTTTAAAGCCAAGTTTTAAATCGAGTCTTGACAATACGATCTAAATCTTGAGGAGTTGTCCCCGGACGTTGTCTCATAACGCGATTTTGGTACCTTCTAAAATATAGGAATAGAGAAATAATAGAAACGTGTAAATAACATAAAATAATACAAATATGACTATGTCACTAAATTAGGACAAGATATAGGTACCTTAGGTAAAGTTGAACTTCAGGAGAGTTTAAAAGAACATATTCTTCTGCAAGCAGTTGTTCATCATCATCCATATATCTCGCTCTTTCTTTTCCAAGACATTCAATTGGATATCTAAAAACTTCTAATTTATCAGAATTTTGTACATCAAACAAAACTTCATTACGACGTACTTTATTATGAACCGAATCGGAGGTAAAATAAAGAGAACAAAAATTAAGAGCCTCTTCTTCCATATATCGTTCGACAATTGAACCTTCAACTCTTGCTTTATTACCGACTTTTTGTTTTAATTTTCTTAATAAACGCTCAATTGGATACATCCAATGCCAATAAGCGGGCCCAACTAGTTTGATTTCTTCCGCTAAATGTACAACCAAGTGTTCCATCGAATCAAACCAAGTTTGAGGAAAAATTGTTTCCAACAAGCACAAAGCTCTAATAACCGATTTCGCCATTAGATCCAAATCGGTTCTTGTCACAACAGATGAGCACAAATCTTGAAAAAAATCTGAAATTGTCGTCAAGGCATCCACAATAGGCGTTGGTAGAAGCTCACGAATTGCAAGATGCATCAATTTTTGAAGAAATATATGACAATCATGCGATTTGAATCCAAAAAATTTACACTCATCAACATTGCAACAACGAGATATATTGAAAGAATAACCGTCTGGAAGTTTCAATGAGCAAATCCAATGACACAAAAGTTTAATTGAATATCATAAAGTATGCGATGATCAATAAAGGAGTTCATAAAAAATTGGAACATGAGTCCAATGATGCTCTTCCCCATAACCGGCACTCCTTAACTTGGAATTAGTCTTTCCGGGTGGTGGAAAAATTATACCGTTAAGCAACTCCTTTACATCCTCCCCGAACAAACGACCATAAAACAATCTTCTTTCCTCATTATCAAATAGAGTACTTTTTTTCATGCAATGGATCATTTGGTTCAAGAAATATTCGGTTCGTGCCATAAAAACTACATTTTCCGGAATGTTTTAATTGAAACCCTTGAACACTTCCACGTCCACACACTTGACATCCCATTTTTCCTTTACCCGACCACCCACTTATCATACTCATAGCGGGAAAGTCACTAATAGTCCACATAAGAGCCGCTCGCATTGTAAAATTTTTCTTTAAAGATTGGTCATATGTTTCCACTCCGGTATTCCACAATATCTTCAATTCATCAATGAGAGGCCTTAGACAAACATTAATATCTTTGCCGATGATATTCGGACCCGGAACTATATCGGTCATAAACATATAAGGCCTTTTTATACACATTGATGGTGGAAGATTATAGACAACAACAACCACGGGCCATACACTATATGTTTTCTTTCCGGTAGGGTCAAATGGGTTGAAATCATCGGTTGCAAGGCCAAGCCTTATATTACGAACCTCATTAGCAAATGATGGATAACGAAGGTCAAAATTTTTCCATTCATCTCCCTTCGCGGGATGACTAAGCTCTCCCTCTTTCATATCTCGATTCTTTTAAAATCTCATATGATTGGATGTATGCGCCGACATGTACAAGCGTTGTAGTCGAGGAATCAAAGGAAAATGTCTTAAGCTTTTTTTTGGTATTTTTTTACCATTTTTCCTCAAAACATCCCGATAACGATCTTTACCACATATATCACATACAATTTTATCTTTGTCATCTCCATAAAATAACATGCAATCATTCTCGCACATATCAATTTTTTCATATTCAACCCTCAAACCCTTCATAATCTTTTTCATTGTATAATTGGTTTCGGGCAATGTGTGTTTCTTTGGTAACACATCCGCAAGAAGTTCAAGCAAACTATCAAAAGCTTTATTACTACAATTTGAATAGTTTTTGAATTCTAATAATTTTGCGGTCAAGCTTAATCTTGTATACTTTATATTGCCCGAATAAATAGGGACTCCATTTTCAACAATTAACTCATAGAATTTTTTAGCCCTATCATTTGGAGCTTCTTCTTCATTAATAGTTCCCGTATCCGTGGTGTCATAATATTCATAATTTGCACCGGCAAAATCATGTAACATAGCATTAAAATCAACCGGTTCTTCCACCCTTGAAGGTTCCCGATGATGTGATTTTCGACTCTCATTTCTTTGCACAACTTCTTCACCGTGCGATGTCCACACCGTATAACCTTCAAGCATCCCTTTAGATAGCAAATGAAATCTAATTTCATCAATGTCTAACCAATTCAAATTCTTACAATTCTTACAAGGACACTTCATTTTACCATCCTCCTCCACTTTTTTCTCCTTTCCAAAATTTAAAAAAACCTCTACACCATTCCTATTTTATCACTTTGTATTTGATTACCTATCCAACTTCTGTCCATATTTGCCATCTAGATGATATATGTAAACAAATGATTTAACATTCACATATAATTGTAAAAACACATACATATATACATTGAATTATAAACAAATATATGTAATCATAATTAAATACAAAATAGAAAAAAGAAAACTTACATTATATGATTTGTATCACTTCTCTTCTCTTTGTTTTCTTCAATCCTCTTTTTTTTTTCTCCTATCTTTCTTTTCTATGTTTTGTTTCATTTAAACAAATGAGTGTTTTAAGACAAAAATAAAAATTAAGTACCGTGACATAACCGACCGACGACGGTCGGTTTTAACATCCACAGAAAACGATGCCGTTTTGCCTTAGCGCAGTACAAAATAATTCAAATTTAAATATTTTTAATTCATTTTCGGGCCAATTGTCAATCACGGTCAGTTTTAACATTGCCATGTCAGTAATATAACCGACCGTTATGATATGGTCGGTTTTGACTGTGTCACATCAGCCAAAACGATGTCGTTTTGTTTGAATCTACAGTTATAACCGACCGACTAACAGTCGGTCGGTTTTGTACGGTCAGTTTTGTCCTGTTTCCTTGTAGTGTTCGGTGGATATCACCCAACCTCCAGTGTCGTAGTCATTGTTATTAGTGTATCCTACAGAACTCTTGGACCAAGAATGACGAGCATTGTAGCTAGAGAGATTTGGGAGTTTGAACAATGATGGATCTATTTTTAAAGGTAATTACATGCTTGAATAGGTGAGGAAAAAGACGAGAGATGAAACATCAAATTTTGGTTTCGTGAAGGAGTAGATCACTGCACAATGTCATATCTAAAAAGTTTGGGAGATTAATCAGGGATAGGAAAAGAGGAAAAGGAGATAATAGCCCATTTTTTTGGGCTTGATTTTTATTGAGATTTTCTTTATTAGAATTTATATTTATTTTCCCCGAATTAAATTATATTGTAATTCAAATTATTCTATTAAAAATAACATGTTTATTTGTTGTAATTGTTGAGCTCATCTAAAACCTTAAGGTGTTAGAAAAAGGCCCCAAATGGATCTTATATTATATTTAACATTCCCCTCACTCAAAATCCCATTTTTTGGGTTGAAGAGTGGATCATGGGAGACCATCTTTGGGGCATTACTTTACCTTCGTATCCCTCATAAATTGTGAGAATATTGGGGGTGGCAGACTTGTGACCCTGCCGACCAGAGCTCTGATACCATGTTGAGTAACCAGTTCATCTAAAACCTTAAGGTGAAAAAGGCCCTAAATGGGTCTTATAGTATATTTAACAGTAATATTAATATTTATGAAATGAATAAGAATATATATGGAGAAATGAACATTGAGTATAATAAATTCTCCTCAACTTCATGATTAAACAGAAGCAGTAAGAGTGAAAAGTGAAGAAATATATATGAGTTATGATAGAAGTTTGTTCCGAAAGTGATCAGGAAGGAGAACGCCAAACATTCCTTGTCTGAATAGTTTGTTAGGAATGAGATAGAGAAATTAATGAAATTTATAAACATTTAACAAATGGAGCATTAGTAAAAAATTTGAAAGTAATTTTATGACAAGATGTATTGGTGATATACAATTACAGGTTATTAATTAATCTTTTAGCTTTGTACATAAAGTAACAGAATTAGTTAGTTCAAGTTTTCCCGCCAATAGTTAGTTATAGGTTAGTTAGATTTGGAAACTTGTATATAACATCTATCTTGCTTCACTTGTAAAGTACTTTTCAATGAATGAAATTCATCTCTTTCTTTCACAGAAACTAACATGGTATCAGAGATAGACAGTTTGTTTCACGGAGCTTGGTAGTTCATCGTCGTCCTCGTTACAGTCTGGTGTTTTCTTCATCGTTCTTTTCCGTTCGTTTCAGCTTATATCAGGTGTTTTCTGTACTAATCAATCTGAAGAATCTTGTTTTTCAGATTGTTGTTCTGACATTTCTTGAATTCTTTAACGATCATCTCTGAAATTTGCTTGTTTTTTTTTCTAACTGGATCGTGTTTCTTGATCGTGATACGGAACTTTGATCTTGTTTGTTTCTGAAAGTATTACTCAGTTCTTCGTCAATTGTCTTGATTCTGGATAGTAAACACATCTGAATTCTGTTCACACATAGTCTGCAATTTTTAGCCTATAAACTGTTTGATAAATTTCCGCAACCAAATACAAAATGACAACACCAGTTAATTCACAAAGTAATCAAGATTCTTCTAGCGTCTATTATATCCATCCATCAGATGCTTCTTCTACTCAACTTGTGTCAGTTAAGTTTGATGGAAATGGTTTTAACAACTGGAAAAGGTCTATGATGTTAACTCTATCTGCAAAGAACAAGCTCGGTTTTGTGAATGGAACTATTGTAACTCCTGCGCCTACTTCTCCTGAGTACAAAGCTTGGTCTCGATGTAATGACTTAGTTATTTCCTGGCTGATTTTTAATATGGAAGAAACAATTGTTGAAAGTGTCTTGTTTCTTCCTACCGCTCAAGAAATATGGTCTGATTTGGAAGATCGTTTTGGCTATGCGTCCATGACTCAAGTATATTCATTGGAACAAAGGATCTCAGAAGTTTCACAGGGCTCTCAAAGCATTTCTGAATTTTATACACAAATGAAGACTCTCTGGGATGGTATTTCAGATGCAAATCCTCTACCTCATTGTACTTGCAACAAGTGCACTTGTGATCTGACTCAAAGAATTCAATAGAGGGAACAAATGCAGAAGCTACTTCAGTTCATGATGAAGGTGAATGATACTTTTGCTTCTATCAGAACCAATTTGCTAATGATGCAACCCTTTCCAAATGTTTCTCAGGCCTACAGATTGTTTGCTCAAGAGGAAAGACATAAAGAAATGTCTCAATCTTCTACTGGTGCTGAAGCACTTGCATTTGCTTTCAACAAGAATAGTGGAAATGGTTACAGACATTATTCTGGTTCTTCTCAGGGCATTTCTCAGGGAAAGTTCTCTAATACTTCTACTCCTAGACAAAACTTCATTTCTGATGTCAAGAAACTGGGAAACAAGCCTGGCTCTCATTATTATTGTACGCATTGCAAAGTTCCTGGTCATAGCATTGACAGGTGCTTCAAGATTCATGGATATCCACCCAACTTCAAAGAGAACAAAGATAAGAGAATTGCTGATTTTACACAACATGCTACTTCTGACTTCTCAGAACAGAATACTCCTGAAAGTTCTTCAACTAATCCCTCTGAAATCAATAGCATTTCTGTGGATCAATACAAACAGTTAATGGATCTGCTTTAAAAACAAAATCTCAATGGTTTTGCATCTACTGATGTCTCTACTAGCAATTGTGATCATACTGCTTTGTTGTCAGGTAAAGCCGCTTTGTTGTCAGGTAAAGCCTGTCTTCTTTCCTATTCATTTTCTAGTTGGATCATTGACAGTGGGGCAACTGACCATATCTGTCCTACATTAACTGATTTTGATACATATGTACCTGCCTCTGACACTGATAATTCAATCACAATTCCTGATGGAGCTAAGATTCAAGTTTTACATGTTGGCACTGTTATTCTTTCTAATGGGATAACTTTGTTCAATGTTCTTCATGTCCCTGCTTTCCAGTTCAAGTTAATTTCTGCTCATAGATTGTGTAAAGATCTAAATTCTCATTTGATCTTTACTAATGACCAATGTTTTCTTCAGGACCATTCTCTGAAAGGTCGACAGACTCTTCTTGGTAGTTTGAGAAATGGCTTGTATAGTGTTGAAGAGACAAAGATGCAGAAACTTGGGTTGTCTTCTTCACATAATCAAGATTCTCAGACCACTCTTACTCCAGCTCAACTCTGGCACATGAGGCTAGGCCACTTACCAATCTCTCAAATTAAGCTACTTTTTCCTTCTCATAACATTTAGTCTTTTGTTGATACTCATATTTGTCAAGTTTGTCCTTTGGCAAAACAAACTAGATCTGTGTTTCCTACTAGTAGTATCAAAACAACAGGTATTTTTCAATTAATTCATATTGATGTTTGGGGGCCTTACAAAGTCAAAACCCAGTCTGGTTGCAATCAGTTTTTAACAATTGTTGATGATTTTAGTCGTTTTACATGGGTACATTTGTTGAAACAAAAATCTGATGTTGCTGAAGTCATGGAAAATTTTATCAATTATGCTACAGTTCAGTTTCATTCTTCTGTTCAGTGTGTGAGATCTGATAATGCTCCAGAATTAGTTGCTGGTAGATTAAAACAGTTTTATTTGTCTAAGGGAATTATCAGTCAAACTACTTGTGCTTATTCTCCATAACAAAATGGTGTTGTGGAAAGAAAGCACAGACATCTTTTGGAAACAGCTAGGTCCTTGTGTATTCAGTCTAGAGTTCCAGCAAGATTTTGGGGAGATTGTGTTCTTTGTGCCACTTACCTTATCAATAGGATGTCACTCAAGAGTATCAATCTATGTACTCCTTACTTTAAACTTAGAAATTCTGAATCCTCTTTGGCACATTTGAGATGTTTTGGTTGTTTGTGTTATATTGCTACTAGTAAAGTTCAGAGAACCAAGTTTGACCAAAGATCTACGATCCTTGTGTTTTCTTAGGCTATCCACCTCATACTAAAGGCTATAAAGTTTTAGATCTTAGCACTGATAAGGTTGTTATTTCCAGAGATGTAATCTTTTATGAAATGCATTTTCCCTTTCATCTTTCCAGTATCCCACAAATGGTTCCCAGTCAATCTACTTTTTTACCTGTCATGACAACACCTAATTCTGCCTACATTGAGCCTTCACCTCTCACCCAACCAGATTCCTTTGAACATAGTCCTTCCACTACATCTGATACTGTACTTGATACTTCTTCCACAACAGTTACAGATATTAGTTCTCATATTCCTGTTCGACATTCAGGAAGGGTGAGAAATCAGCCTTCTTATCTTAAAGATTTTAATTGTAATCTTTCACACACTTCTTCTTCTTCTACATCACATCACTGGTGTAACTTAGTTTCTAGTGATAAACTTCCACTTATACATCACTCTTTTCTCAGTAAATGTTCTGAAATATCTGAACCTCGTACCTACTTAGAAGCTTCTTCTCATCCTTTATGGATAGAGGCCATGTAGAAAGAAATAAAAGCTTTAGAGAGTAACAACACCTGGACTTTAGTTGATCTTTCTCCTGGTAAGAAGCCTATTGGCTGCAAATGGGTCTACAAGGTGAAACTTAAATCTGATGGAACATTAGAAAGGTGCAAGGCACGTTTAGTTGCAAAAGGGTTTACTCAGAAGTTTGGGATAAACTATGAGGAGACTTTCTCTCCAGTGGTTAAGATGAGTACAATCAGGTGCATTATTGCTTTGGCTGCTTCAAGACACTGGAAACTCTACCAACTGGATGTTAATAATGCCTTCCTCCATGGGGATCTTCATGAGGAAGTGTATATGAAAGTACCAGAGGGTATTGATCATTTTCCTAACCAGGTATGCAGGCTACAAAAATCAATCTATGGTCTTAAGTAGGCTTCCAGAAACTGGCATGAGAAATTGATGACTGAATTTCTTAATCAAGGTTTTCATCAAAGTAAGAATGACTACAGTCTGTTTCTTCATAAAGATGCACAAGACATTACCATAGTAGCTGTATATGTTGATGATATTATAGTCACAGGCAGTAACTTGTCCAAAATTGAAGCCCTTAAACATCACTTGGATGTTAAATTTAGTATCAAGGACTTGGGTCTTCTCAATTATTTTCTGGGGCTAGAAATCTCCTATTTGGATACTGGCATTGTTCTCAGTCAAGGCAAATTCACCAAGGAACTGTTACAGTTGGTTCTAGATGATCTTTCTAGAAATGCAGTGACTCCACTACCTCTCAACATAAAGTTAAATGACACAGATGGTGAAGTTTACTCAAATCCCGAACTCTACAGATCTCTAGTAGGTAAACTGAATTATCTTACCAACACACGTCCAGATTTGGCTTTTGCAGTACAAATGCTTAGTCAGTACATGCATTTGCCACGACTACCTCATTATCAAGCTTTGTCATGCACTTAGGTATGTTAAACATTCAGCTGGTCAAGGGATCAAACTTCATGCTTCTACTAGCCTCACTCTACAGGCTTTTTCTGACTCAGACTGGGCTTCCTGTCCTAATTCAAGAAAGTCTGTGACAGGGTATATATTACTCTTTGGCAACTCTCCTGTCTCCTGGAAATCAAAAAAACAAAGTACAGTATCTAGATCATCTTCTGAGGCAGAGTATAGGGCTATGGCTTCTGCAGCTGCAGAAGTATCTTGGACAGTCAGATTGTTGACAGAACTTGGTGTGCAAAATTTACAACCAGTTACCCTTCACTATGATAACCAGTCTGCAATCCATATAGCCAAGAATCTGGTCTTTCATGAACGGACTAAACACATCGAAATAGATTGCCATTTTACCCGTGATAAAGTCCTTGAAGGTCTTCTTCAACTCACCTATTTACCTACAACTAGTCAGCTTGCTGATGTGTTTACTAAAATCATTCCTTCTCCACATTTCAAAGATCTTCTTTCGAAGCTGGGATTGTCTACTCTTCCACAGCAGCCATCTCCCATCTTGAGGGAGGGTATTGGTGATATACAATTACAGGATATTAATTAATATTTTAGCTTTGTACATAAAGTAACAGAATTAGTTAGTTCAAGTTTTCCCGCCAATAGTTAGTTATAGGTTAGTTAGATTTGGAAACTTGTATATAACATCTATCTTGCTTCACTTGTAAAGTACTTTTCAATGAATGAAATTCATCTCTTTCTTTCAAAGTACTTTTCAATGAATGAAATTCATCTCTTTCTTTCACAGAAACTAACAAGATGCATCATGACCGGAAAAATATTTGGTTGCGACTAAAGAGACACAATGAGCTAATTAATTATACAGATCTTATGTTTGTGATTGATGCACAATGTTCACACAACACCAAATGATTGAAAAATTTAATTATATTGAAGATAAGAAAACATGTATTTATTTAACAAGAACTTAGGGAACCTATATGAATAGCTACATATGCATATCACATGCCTTTATTTAAGTAGCATGTCACGATACACAACATTAAAAATTTGTAACCAAGTTTGGATGCATTGATCAGCTTCCACCACATTATTAAAGATTGATAGAATCTCGACCTGAAAATAGCAATATAACTATAAAATAAAGAAATCAAAATCATTTTTTGAACTCCAAGTCATTATATTATATAGGAGTCAGATATGACTATTTAAGCAGCATAGCTCCAAGAGCAGTCTCATTAGAAGATATCATCCAACTGGTGGTCTCATTAGAAGATGTCATCCAACTCGTGTTATCAATGAGTAGATCATTTCCATCTTCACCTGTCTTTTCTGCATATAGTTCATGTAGGATCTCTAGGAGTTTCTGGTGAAGTCTTTTGATGTGCGTGTGTGGGAGCACCGATCTGTTTCTTCTTGGAACTTTGATGCTCAATGGCAAACCCTTTACATTAGTTTCTGAAAGCAAGAAAAATTAGTAACTACATTGTTATAAACAATTTCTGAAAGTGACATATGTGAGAATTTGCTCATTGTAGGTGGAAGCTACCCTTATATACCAACTGCATAAAACCTATAATGCAAGAATTAACTAAACTTCAATCTAAACTTCATTTGGAGGGCTTCATGTGAGGATTGGTAGATGTTGATGGGAGTAATTAACCACTTTCATATGGAATTATTACATTTTTATTTGGGACAAATCTTTTTTGACACATTGTCATCACAATTTAAATTTATTAGTCTTTTATATTATCGTTAGTCTTTGAAAGTGCAAGGTTTCAATATTACAGTCTTTGTCATAGACTCATGTTGATTATTAAAAACCGGAGGTGCAATCATTTTGAAGGAGAATTAGCCGTTTAAATAAATTTTTTAGATAATGTACTGGGCTATCAAATATTTTAGCTGAAATATATGACATCTATATGTTGGTGTATTAATGTTGTTGATGATTGATGATTGAGGACGTTGATTAAGAAGTAAGAAGTTCTAGGACTTGTTAACAAGTTGAGGCAATTGATGGGTTATTAATATATATAGAATTTTGTTTTATATGATTTCTGAATCCCAATATAACAACAATTGATAGATTTAAGTAATATTTAATTTCAGTTCGTAAATTCTCAATTTTTGTGCAAAAGATTGCAACTGAAGTTTCTTACCCGAAAGAGTCTCCAGATGAATTAATCCATGCTTGGGAATGTAGTCAGCAAGAGTTCCTTTTAATCTCCATCTAGTTCCACATGAATTACATAATGTTGGCTTCTCAGATGGGCCACTTCTCCAAAGTGCAGTGTCTGTAGGTGCCATTATACAATAATTGTCAATATGATTAGCAATAAAAAATGATCACCATGCCACAAATGCTTTTAAATGACTATGTAATTAGTCCAAGTGTATAGTATTAAACATACGGAGAACAAACTAGTTTGTCTAATCTTGAAAGATTACTAGTTTGTCTAATGCTTGTTGTTTGGGTTTTTTTCCACTTGTCTTAACCATATTGAACACATATTTTTTGGAGCAAAACATGGATTAATGTACTTTCTGCTGTCAAAATTTTAAGAAGTGTATGTTCACAAAGAATTTAAGTTTTGGATTTTATTTCTAATAGCAAGTCACCTTGAATTAGGTTTTCAATGGTTAAACCCTAGATAGATTGGTGTTCAAGGTGCCAAAGGGGGAGAAGCCTTTTGACTTAACAAGGGAAGTAGGCTAGGATATCTATTTCTAAATTCTAATAGCAAGCCACATTAAATTAGCCAGGTTTGCTTTAGATAATAAAGAACACAGACTAATATATATATTTGAGCATTATCCATTCATCATTATTTTATATCACAATACATATATACATATATATCAAATGTTGTAGATAAACAGGTTTTCAATAATTAATAAATTACAAATTTGATGAAAGTTTTTATTCATACTAGAGAAAGTAAACACAATAGAAAACACTTTACCACTAATTCCACAATGGAAACATGATTTTCTTCCCATGATAATTGATTTATGTGATATAACAACTTCCTTGACTCCTTCCTTGATAGAAGAAGTGGTGCTATAGAAAAAAGAGTAAATAGAAATTTAGAGATGGGCATTAAAAGATATAATTAATTGAGACCTTTTGGTCTGAATTGAAATGAACAAAAAAGAGTACCTTGAGCTGGCGGAAACGTTAAAAACAGATATATGTATTCCAAAATTTTGCTTGGAATATATTATGAAAGGAGAACATAAAAACAATGAACTATTTGGTTTAGACTCAAGTTGATATTTTTAAAGGTGAGGAAGAAAGCAAAGGATAATTTTATACTTGCATAAAGTAAAGATACATATACTAAATACAGAAAATATATAAAAAGATTCATAATGTCAATTTCATTTTCCTTCATTGTACTGGCCTCTGTATTTTTAATTTTCTATTTCTACTTTTGGTCCTCCTTTTCCTATTTCTACCGGTACACTTATAGCCAAACAAAAAATAAAAGATATTCTGATGCTTACATAATAGGAAATATATTAAAATTCAGTTATACAAATATAAAATTCAAAAAGTATATTAAAAGAAATTCACAATACCATTTCCACTTTATTTGTAGTGTTGGTATCTTTTAATTTTATATCTTCATTTTTGATTCCATTTTAATTCATTGTCTTGGTATCTTTTAATTTTTTAATTTTTTAATTTTTACTCTTTTCTATTTCTACCTTTCATTTTTCTTAATTGTGTTGTGTCTTTCTGTTTCCTTTATAATATATTACACTTAGTGGTGAAAGGTGAAAGGTTGGTCTTATGGTTAAGGTGCTAACCGTAACAAGTGACAAAGACAATAACAAAAGATAATTGATACTTACAAAATATGTAAAACATTAGTGTGAAGAATAAATATTTAAATTTATGAAGTATAAAACATTAATTTAAAATGTAACTTTTATTTTTTATTATTGTTTTTGCATCTCTTACTCTTTTATTTCTACTTATGGGTTTGCTTTATCCTACTTTTAGTCCTAATTTTTTCCCTCAAATGCAAGAGAAACATTTAACTTGTAGTAACGGTTATTTTCTATTACACAATTATCTCAAATTTTTTGTTGGGATCTAGAAGCATATAGTTGTCAAAAGAAAAGCTCACAGTAGTTTTCTTATTCAAACAAATAATGCAAGTTTTTTCTAATTTCTAATGTATATTTGAGGGCTTCATATTAAAGATTTGAAGCCCTTGGTAAGAGAGTACTACCATTTCTATATATATGCATCATTTACATTCTTAATTTAGGGTAAACTTTTTTGAAAGCAGTAAATTCTTTAATTACGTTATCAGCACATATTAAAGGTGTTATGTCATCACAAAATTAAAGCTATTAGTCTTTGGAAGTTCAAACTTTGTCATAGATGTTGGTTATTCAATTAGATATGTTGTATATCTATGAATCTCGAAAACAGTAGGCATAATTGTTTTTTATGAAGACTTGGCCGGGTCAATTGCAAAATTTAGAAGTTCTAGTCAATTTTTAGGTCATTAAAATATGCTACATTTATAATAATCTTTATTAATAAATGAAATTCTTTTTTTAACATTGTATCAAATTTAGTTAGCACCGTTTTATTTGATTTTACCCCTAATTTATGTTTTTAATTTATTTTAAAAAAAATATATAATTATGTAATTTAAAATAGATAATATTATACCCTAAACATAGTAGAATTATTATACCCTAAACTCTTATTTCATATTTTATGTTGTTTTTAAATTATTTTTATGCATCCTTTTTTGGTTTCACTGGCAATTTATGTTTCTTAATTTATTTTACAAATATATTATCTAATCTAAAATAGATTATATTATACCATTAACTCTTATTTCATGTAGTAAAATTATTTTACTCTAAACTCCTATTTTATATTTTATGTTGTTTTTAAATTATTTTTATTTTGTTCAATGCTCTAGTTTCATCGATCTTCTAACAATTTTATTATTATTTTTGACCTTTTTATCTTATGCAAACAATTTTATTAATTTTTTTTGACTTTGTCATCTTTACACGTAAAAGCAATTAAATCATTAATATTCACAAATCTGCATAATAAAATGTTACTTTTCTTCTTTGTCATAACTCTTTTTTGCCATAACATGATAGACATATGTCAATATTATATGCCTAGAATATTTTTTGAGGTTTTTAATTTATAGATTTATGGATATTTTATCAATAAATTAATATTTATTAATTTAGAATTCAAATATATATTGATACATGTATAGATTCATATACCAAAAAATAGTTAATTAAGCACATCCTTGATTTATACACCTTGTTGAGATTTAGAACATTCATTCTCATTATCATGCACATCTTCAACTCAAAACCATTTTTAGATTTTTTTAAAGACCTATTTTTAGATTTGAAAGGGATAGTTTGGTCTCAACAGTGCACATATAATTAGATTTCTTAATTAATTGGTTCAGGTAGCAAAACCAATATTAAAGTTGGTAAACTCCAACACATATACATGCACATATGCTTTATGCCCTTCATATAAAATTAGAGATGAAACTACATTTAATAAAAAAAGTTAACTGTTAACATATAAATTTGGCAAAGTTAACTAAACAGCATCCAAGAATTATGTGAAATGTATTAAAAATCATTATATTTAATGAATTATAATTTTATATTTTTAGTGGGCCTTAAGAACTTTTCAAAAGTTTATTATCGTATGCATTTAGAAATAATATTAATTTATCATATTGGAGAAAAAAATATCATTAATTTATCGAATATTTATTTATGGAAGTTTTACTTAGTGAAGCCATGAATGCCCACTACAAGAAAATTCGGCTAAATTCCACTGCATAAATTCGATTGGCCTAAATTCGACTGCTTCCGGTCGAATTTAAAGTCAACTAAAATAAATTGATGGTCAAACTTAAAGTCGACCGGCTACAGTCGATTTTAATGGCGGTTGAATTTAACCAGTCGATTTTATATTTCCGGTCGAATTTAATCGGTCGAAATTATTTTCCAGGAAAGGCGGGAATTTACCCGCCCAACAAAATTATTGAAGTACCTTAAATTCGACTAGAACCAGTCAAATTTAAAATCAGTCGAATTTATGTTTAGGCGGGAAAATTCCCGCCTAAAATTTTCCAAAATTTTGAAATTTAAATTCGACTAGAACTAGTCATTTTTATAAATTTGACTGCGTCCAGTCATATTAATTCTAATAATTAAATTTCAAAAATTTTAAAAAATATTTAATTAACAAATAAATTATAAAAAAATTACCACAACATCGTTGTAGGAAGAATTACATGTTAAAATTTATTTTGGCCATTTACGATAATTAAATTTTAACAGAAGTAAGAAACTGTTCATTTTATATTTGTTGAAGAAGTTTGGAAAATTTTAATAAATAATGATTATGTTTAAAAAAATTGAATTTTTTTATAGCAGCATTTGATAACATATTGTATCCAATAAAAATTATTAGAGATCATAATAGTGTGGGTGAAAAAATCTTAGTAATACGATACATGTGTTAAATGGATGATTGAAATGTAGGGTTTAAGGTTTGTATTTAGGGGTTAGTGATTTAGTATCTAGGGTTAGTAATTTAGATTTATTATAATTAAAATTTGAATGATCCAACCGTACAGATTCAAAGTTTGTTATATTTTAAAAGTTTATGCAAAAAGTCAATAAATAAAAAATATTGCACATTACTTATTTTAACAAGTTTAAATTTAATTGATGTATATATTCGAGTGTTGCCAATCAAATTTATAAATTCGACTACTGGCTGTCAAATTTAATCATATATTTGACGGCAAACCCTAGTTAGTCGAATTTATAATTTCTACTGCTACCAGTCGAATTTATAAATTTGACTGGAGGCGGTCGAATTTACTGCCATGTCAGCGATCCGCGTGAAACTCATCCAACGATCCAAATTTAACATATCAACAAAATAATCCAAGGGTCAATATTCCTCACAGCAAATAACACACACACATATAAATATACTTACATTCTTTATATATTCACCCTCATCTTCCTCTCTCTCTTACATCTACATACATATATACATACATAAACACAAACAAATCCAAATATATATTCAATCTTTATATTTCTTACAAATCAATGGTTCGTACAAGAATAACACCGAGAAAATCAACTCGTGGAATGGCAACTCCGGTGACAAAAACAACTCCAGCAATCGTACCAATTCCGGTGGCCATAGCAATTCCGGAAAATAAAATAAATCCGGCAACCCAAGTATCTCCGGCAATTATTTCCGTCCAACTAAATGAGAAACAAAGCTGTAATATTGTTAAATTCGATTAGGGACCTTGAGTTGAATTTATAAAACTCAATTTGTAATATTATTACATTTGATATGAAGTTATTGTTGTTCTTAATTAATTACTTACATAATATGAATTATGTTATATTTGTGTTGATTAGTCCATTACAATATATCAGTAATAGCAGCAAAATACATGCAGAATTATGCAGTTGAGAGCAGCAGAAAGCTACTGAGTTTTCAAGATCTGGTATACTAAAATTGACTGGTTTCGATCGAATTTATAAATTCGACCGCTTTTAGTCAAATTTATAAATTCGACTGGTAGCAGTCGAATTTAAGGTGCCTTAGGCGCCAAATTCAAAATTTTCAAAATTTCAAATTTTTTCAAAATTGCGGTCGAATTTAGCCAGTCGAATTTGACCAGTCGAATTTAGCCAGTCGAATTTAATAAATTCGACTGGTTTTTGCTAAATTCCACTTGTCTAAAATCAACGAGACTTTTGCAGTCGAATTTAGCTAAATTTGACCGCAAAATTTCGGTCGAATTTAGCCGTTTTTCTTGTAGTGCCCTAATTCATGTTTAACTTCTCATCAATACATACATAACTTACTCTATTAGAAGTGGGTGAATAGTATCATATTATTAGAAGTGGGTAAATAGTATGATATTATTATAAGCAAACTAAATAATTGTTTATATTCTTGGCCATCTAAAATTTGTATTGTAATTGTAATTCTTATATTATAACCATAGTACCTTATTTATATTATATAAATAATTTAAATTTTTAAATAAATTAATTAGGCTCGTGCTTGGCTAATAAAGAACAACAAGCAATCAATTTGGAAATATTTTATTTAAGTTCTTCCTATTGATCAAAGCATCCAGCAGCGCTGTAAAATACAAAATTTTGTGCAAAAAATTGCAACTAAAGCCGTTTGAATGAAGGTTGTGGAGTCACTTTTAGTTTCCTTCATTTCCTTCTTGCCCGGGAACAGCGGGAGCTGATATAGAATTCGCCTTACCTTCGGACTTTACTATTGATTAAGGAGCCTCTTCGGATCAAAGCCCGTATTCATCCACTATCGTATTCTCTTTCGAACTACCTTGGAGTATGCTCACCGAAGGCAAAGGTGCACTGCCTGCTATTCTCACAAAAATGAGGGTTTCGCTCATTATAGGACTTGACCAATTCCTCGCAACTACATAATTATTTTACAAGATTTATTTACTTTAAATTTTTTAGCTTCACTCACCACAAGATAAGCGATTAAATACGACATACAATATTCCGTTGAATTTAACATATTCTGTCACATATAATAGTGGTTCCGTCGTATTTATGCTAAATGGGACGGAAAGAAAACCGTCGCTTTTGTAGGAGTCACTTTTACTATATCCGTGAAATATAAGACTTTATATTCGATGGATGTTCCGTCATATTTACCGGATAGTAAATTCGACCGATTTTATGTCATTTTTATAAATTTTGAAATTTTCATTACAAGTTTGAATTTTTCCCACCAAAAATTTATTTTCGCGCCAAATTCATAAATTTAACAGAAATCTTGTTAAATATGATTGTTAAATATGACGGTACTAACAAGACAGATGCTGTAGTATTTAACATGATTTTCATTTTATTTTAATTAAAAAAATAATTATTTTTAAATTTTAACTTGAGTATAAATTTGTCTGAATCCGTCAAATATGATTGACCATACTAGTTATAACTATAACAATATCCGATATATGTAACCTTATTTATACAAATTTGTTACATTTGTGTTCGATCAAGCCTATTAAATGCACAATTGATCCATAAATGATACCATTCTTCACATATATTCATAATAACTACCATAAAGAAAAAAGGTAATAATTAAAATAAAAACATTTCATAATCTGAAATATCAAAGGTCTGCCATACAAAGTGTTCTTGCATCCAACTACTTCCTAATCTAATTATTTCAACTACATCCTACTCCAATTAGTTCTACGTCTAGCTACATCCTAATTCAACTACTCCAATTGGATTCATTTTCCTACATCCTAATTCAAATGCTTCCACTCTACGTGGATTCCACAACCAATTGCATCCTAACCAAACAAATCATCATCTGAGAGGTAGGGGTTGTCATCATCATATGAACCCTGCAATGCATATAAAACTTATCATTATATTTCAACAATAAATTATAAAGTGAAATCAGGTATCACAATGAGCTTGGGATTATAGGTTTCATTATATTGAACAAGACAAGCATTATATTGCCAATTAAATAGAAAGGTTAAATCAAATTTAAAATGTGAGTATACAAATAGATATATAGGTAAATAGATATATGAAAAATTTTGATTAAATTTTGTATAAGCTTATAAAGCTATTAATTTATAAAGTTAATCAAAGAATACCTCAGTTATAGCCTTCTTGTATTCGGAAAAGATTGTTGCAACCATAGTAAACGCCACTCGAGTGTACTCGCCCCAAAACATGTCATCTTTCGGTATCATTTATGTGGCCAATCGCTGAATGTGATCTTCAATCTCTATGCGAGCTACAGAATCCTCACTGTCATATGCATGAACAATGATTGCTGGAGTTCCTATTGCACGCTATAGCAGCTCAGTAGAGAGCCTTGCACCATGAGTTGGCGTCGAACGTGAGTTCCGTTGAACTAACACTTCATCACCACTATAGATATCTGATAAAATTTCCCGACCGCCCATAAATAATCTATTCATCTTATACGCCTGAGTGCCAAGCTCTTTCGAGAGTGAACATGCCACCTCTGCCTCAGCTCATATGCGTTTGTTGGGAGACATAGGAGGGGAAGCGGTAGGAGATGAGGTGTTTGCATCACTGATACCGTGGTTAGGTCTATATTCATCCCACCTTTTCAAAGGCCTCTTGACACTCCGCTGTCCATTCAAAATCCTTGACCTTCTTCAGGGCTTTGTAAAATGATAAGCACTTGTCCCCGGACTTTGAGATGAATCTCCCTAAGGCTGCAACTCTTCCAGTCAACCTCTGAACGTCCTTAACGGAATGAGGAGGTTCCATGTCGAGGATAGCTTTGATTTTGTCGGGGTTAGCTTCAATGCCTCTCTTGGAGACCATGAGACCCAAGAACTTTCCCGATCCTACTCCAAAAGCACACTTGGTAGGATTCAACATCATTTTATGGTGCCTCGGCACTTCAAATGCCTCCCTAAGATGCTTGATGTGGTCGTCTTTAAACAAGCTCTTAACAAGCATGTCATCAACGTTGACCTCCATGGTATTTCCAATCAAGTGGGCAAAGATCTTGTTCACCAGGCGTTGATAGATCGCCCCTGCATTCTTTAGTCCAAAAGCCATGACAAGGTAACAAAAGACTCCAAAGTCAGTAATGAATGACACCCTGGTTGTGTCATCTTTGTGCATCTTGATTTGGTTGTAACCACTGAAACCATCCATGAAGCTCATCATTTCATGTCCCGCAGTAGCATCTATCAAGGTGTCAATCCTTGGTAACGGGAAGCAATCCTTGGGACAAGCATCATTTAAATTAGTGAAGTCTATGCACATCCTCCACTTTCCATTGGCTTTCTTAACCATAACCGGGTTTGCCAAACACTCAGGGAATTGTATTTCTTCAATGAATCGAGCTTCTAAGAGGTTATCAACTTCTTGCTTTATGGCTTCCTGCCTCTCTGGCACAAAGTTCCTCTTCCTTTGCTATATCGCCTTCCTTTATGGATCGACATTAAGCTTGTGAGTTATCAGTTGGGGATCAATCCCTGGCATGTCGGCAGCTGTCCATACAAATACATCACTATTCTCTTGTAGGAACGTGATCAACTCGCCCTTCAGGGGTTCTTTCAACAGTGCTCCGATATAAGTCACCTTTTCAGTTTCGAGAGGATCTAAAGGAACAGGAACCAAATCCTCAGCCGACTTTCCTCTATGGTCTTCATCTTCTCTGACATCAATGTCTTCGATAGGGAGAAACTGCCCCCGATTCCATCTGGCCTTAACGCGGCTACATAACAGCTCCTAGCCGTTTTTTGATCACCCCTTTCTTCTCCAACACCGCTCCTGGTCGGGAACTTAATTTTCAGATGGTAGGTTGAGGCCACGGCCTTAAAAGGATGAAGTCATGTTCTTCCAAGAATGGCGTTGTAAGTCGAGGATGCCTTGGTTACCACGAAGTTCAACATTTGAGTTACTTCTTTTGGTTCCTGACCAATGGTCATAGGCAATTGAATTGTGCCTTCTACTTTGGATTCCGCCCCATTGAACCCGTATATGGGCATGTTTGAGGGGATCAATTGAGAATCATTATACCCCATCTTCAGGAACGTGTCATGAAAAAGGACATCAACAGAGGCTCCATTGTCCATAAAGACTCGTTTCACCTCGTTGTTTCCAATCACGGGGGCTATCACCAAAGGATTGGCATGGGGGAATTTCACCCCTTCAAGGTCCGAATCATCGAATCCAATTGACATCTCAGTTTTTGCACGCTTGGATGCTTCTCCAACAATATGCATTACTTCTCGGGCATAAGCCTTCCGAGAATTTCTAGTAGTTCCAGCCGCGGTTGGCCCTCCTGAAATCATATTGATCACTAGCCCTCGAGGCTAGGGGTTACGAACTTGGCTTCGATCTTCATCTCGATTATATTCTCTCCGAGGGGCACCCCTGTCTCCATCTTTGGTAAACTTGTTCAACTTCCCTTTTCGGATCAGAAACTCTATTTCATCCTTGAGTTGCCTACAATCATCGGTATCATGGCCCGTGTCCTTATGGTACCTATAATACTTGTTTTTGTCTCTCTTCTTAGGATCTCCCCTTAGTGTCTTCGGCCATCAGAAATCTCTATCCTTCTCAATGTCATAGAGGATTTGGCTCCTTAGAGCATTCAACCTTGCATATTCAGTAAATTTCGTACATGGATTGCTTTTCCTTGGAGCTGAATCAGAGTCTTTAGCCGTACGAGGATATTTATCATTGACACCATACTCTTGCTCCATCTTTCGCTTCTTCGAGCCACCATTATTGCCACCACCTGTAGTGGCGGTGTCATTTTTCTTCATGCTTTCCTCAGCCTTGATATACTTACCAGCCCTTTGTTGGAGCTCAGCCATGCTCTCAGGGGGGTGTTTTGCCAACGACATCTTGAAAAAGACATCCGTGGTTCCTTGTTGAAGGGCTATCATAGCTACCTTGTTAGCTAGATCAGGTATATTCAATGTCTCCTTGGTGAAGCACTTGAGATAATCTCTCAATGTCTCATTCTTTCCTTGGGTTGAATTCATGAGCGAGGTAGAGCTTTTCTCATGTACTCGTCCACTGATGAATTGGTTGATGAAAGCCGTACTCAGATCTCTAAAACAACTGATAGAGTTGGGCGGCAAACGACTATACCATCTTTGAGCCATGCCTTCCAGGGTTTGAGGAAACGCCCTACACTTAAGGGCACCCGTAACGGGTTGCAACAAGAGTGCATTCGAAAACGTTCTTACATGGGTTGCGGGATCACCTGTACCATCATATGCCTTGATAGTAGGCATCTTGAATTTCATTGATACATGAGCGGCCATTACCTCTTTAGTGAAGGGTGGAATGGGATCGTCTGGGTCGCCCAGTTGCATTAAAACAGGGGGATCTGACCTGGGGATTTCTGTCCTTGGAGCCCTAGCTCTTCCTTGCCTCTTTGAAGGTCTTTCTAAATCAATTATGGGAACATCTCCTGCCCCTTGGTTCAAAGGCTGGGTCTGCCTCCTTTGTTGCTCTATCTCCATGTCTTTCTTTAGTTTCTGGATCTCGGCTTCATGAGCCCTTATTCTCTCCATAGCGGTAATAGGTGCCCTTTAGGGTTCTCAGTGGGGCGGGGATCACCATTCCCATACCCACCCCACATAAAAAAAGTTTGCCATATCCCCACCCCATTTCCCCGCGGGGATTTATTGTTTATCCCCATCCCCGTCCCACGAGCAACATTAAATCCCCGCCCCGCCCCGTTTTCACACCGCCCTATATAATAATTAACTTTTTAAAAATATATATTTAAAAAATATATATTATTATGTATTTTAATATATAAAATTAAAAATAAAACAAATGCATATGTAATTTAAAACACAATATACCTTATATTAGGTACGTATTATATAAAACTACTATTAAATAATTTATAATTTATTATATATTACAAACATATGATATTATATGATAAAGAATAGATTATATTATATTAATATATATATGTATATATATATATATTATATTTAATTCGGGGCGGGGCGGGTTTTCCCCGCGGGGATTGTACAAATACCAAACCCGCCCCGTATTTAAACGGGGTAAATATTTTTTCCCCGTCACTGCCCCATTCCCCATTTAAGCGGGGCGGGGTAACCCCATTTGGGGTGGGTTCCCCATTTTCCCCGCCCCATTGAGAAGCCTAGTGCCCTTGCAGTTGCCCCCCGACTTCTTCTTTCAAGGGGCTCTTTGCTAGCTCTTCTTCTCCTGGGCGCTTGATCTCGACTTTATCAGATGAGTAGTCGTCAGCATAAGGCCCGAAGTAATCCAAGTACCCTTGTTCATGGACAGGTCCCGAACCTTGAATGTAGGTTGGTTCATATGGCTCATTGACTATGGGGGCATGACCACTTTCTCCTGTTTCATGGGGATAGTTAGGCAGCCCGTAAGTAGGATTGGTGCTCATAGGGAGCACGGTCGTGGATATCTGTGCTCCATGGGGAAGGCTGTGACCGAGCGGCGAGACAACCATCTGAAGAGGGTTTGTCTCGTTCTGAGGTATGGAAGCTTGGGGATTCGTCCCTTGTGGTTGAGAAACCACTGTTGTGAGGGGTAACGACCCTTGTTTCGTGACAACTGGAACAATGGTGGTGATAGTCGATCCAGTAGCGGTTGCTGTTCTTCGTGTGATAGCCATGGTTGTTGTTTTCTTCCCACAGACGGCGCCAAATGTTGTGGAACGAAAAGTAAGTTTAGATGTTGACGACAGGTATTTAATGTAAGATAGTGGACAAGCATGTCTTAATGGATGCTCTCGTGTTTCGTGACTGCACAGGTCCTCACAAGATGCCTACGTATCTCAATTATCACTGAGAATCAAGCCAATAAAACGTAGTTCTAATATTGAGGGGTTAGGCCCTTTATACAGGCGTCTGGAGCCTTAGAATCGTGCTAGGGTTTGGTTACTTGGTGGCCAAGTAACCTCCTTGAAAGTGGATAACTCTTATCAGAATTAGTTTCCATGTTGGAGTTGGTTTCCATTTTGGACGTTGCCTTAGAAGCTTCCTAGTGGTTTCCAACCACTGGGCTGTTTATGAACCAAGCCCACACCTTAGTGGTTTAAGACAAGGGTTGGACCTTGGCCCAATTGATGACTACGAATTTAATACCACAGTTAGGGTTTCGGGCCTCATTAATGGGCCTCGTATTTGGACCATGCTAGGTCCAATTTATGCAGCATTAAAAGTGTCCTTAGGGATTTATTTTAACCCACGTCAGTGGGAAAGTTTCAATTCAAAATAACACGTGGAGGTATTTTACTTAAATTTTTTTTTTCTAAAAATGTCCGTACGATAGAATAAACTATGTTAGTCATTTGTTGGAACTAGTCGGCTTTTGGACTAAAATTTTGACTTTAAAAACATTCAAACAAAGTATTACTAATGAAATAGTGACTATGAAGCCCATGAAATATTAAAATGTGATTTCTATAAGATTTTATCCGATTAAATGTAAAACTGTAGAAAATTCGAAATAAAATCTATATTTGGTCTTTTGGAAAATCTTTTGATGAAGTAATTTGAAATTATATATTTGAAAATATATCGAGAATGTTTGAAGAACACACTTTCTTGGTTTAATAAATTAATTTTTTCTCGTAAAAGGTATGTTAAAAATATCTGGATGTTAGTGCGCTTCATTTTTGCCTTTTTAATTTGATATGTATAACCTAGACTACAATATATCATATATCATGAGATTGATATATCTCTAGGGCGGATTTACTAAGTGATTTAGTTAAATCCAAAATCTAATTTAATTTACTTTTATTTATAACAAATCACCAAAACCTATACGAAAAAGAATGACTGTTATGTAGGTGTTTTTGTTCCATAGCAATATTTCAAGTCAAACTTTTTTGTTAATCCCCCATCATACTTATCTCACACTCTTAGAAACTTTTTGATAAAACTTCTCAATAGTAGAGCCAAATATGATGTTATCCACATTATTTGAACTAAGATAATACCACTCCGATGTTGCTTATGAAACAATATTTTATCAATGACGCCTATGCCCCTACAGCTTGTTTGCAATCCATAGACTACGTACTTTAAGTAGCCTATACATAAAGTGAGGAAAATGAGGATTCTCAAATAAGGTGATTGTTGTACATATACTTCTTCATCTAGGTCATCACTTGAGAATGTGCACCATTGACATTCTTTTGACATACGTTAAAATTTGAATGTGTAGTAGTAAATGTCAAGAAAATTCTAATGGCTTCTAACCTTGCATCAAGTGCAAAAGTCTCATCATAATCAATGATTTCTTCTTCTAAGTAATATTTTGATACTAGCCTTGCTTTGTTTGTTGTCACAACAGCTTCCTCATCTATATTATTTCAAAATTCCCATTTTTTTTACCAATAATGGATCTATCTATAGGTGCAAGGACAAGTTCATAAACTTCATTTCTCTAAAACCGATTTAGCTCCTATTGCATAGAAATTATCCAGTCAAGGTTTAGTAATGCATCATCAATTTTCTTAGGTTCAACTTGAGACTAGAAACAACCATATACATATTCAATTTGTGTGGCTATTCTAGTCCTCACACCTACATCAGGATTGCCAATCATTTAATCAATTGTGTAATCTATGTCCCATTTTATTGTGTGCTCATTTGCATTTATGTGGCTTCATTGGTAGCACTGCATTCTCCTAAAGAAACTTTCGCTTTGTTGCTCCTTCCACTAACATGAGTTTTGAATGACTGGTTCTCGAATAGAGTCTAGAATCATAGGCAAAATTGCATTATTTACGTTTTCATTCACTTGAGTTTCTTTAATAATTTATTCAAAATGTTCTTTATGAAAATCTTCTAGATAGCCTTAATTTTCAAATTTTAAAAATGCATTCTATGTTTTAACATCTTCAAGACCATAATACTTATTGTCATCAAATATCAAATTTATGTTTTCCATTATTTTTTGTGCTCAATCACATATACCTTTCATGCAATTTTGTCTATTGAACTTCCAAGAAAATTTGCATAAAAAACTTTTCAACATATCCAAAATTATTTTTTAATACACAACACTTGTTTCCAAAAGCATGTAAATGCTTGAGTGATGGTGTTTTTCCTATCATAAGATTATAAGGAGTTTTTCCAGTATTTTTTTATTGAGTTCTAGTTTGAGTGCACCAAGAACTACACTGTTGGCCTCCATGTCAACTTTCTTGATGTTGCTCGATTATAATTTGTAGAGCCTCGTATTTGTAAACAGAAATTCCACCTTTTAATTTTTTTCTTTTGACATGCCTCACACACTCTTCTTGATAGAATGTAACTGCACCCATGCCTCATGACCGATTCCTTCTTAATTAGTGAATTGATTGTCTTGAAGTTTAGATGAGAAAGTTTGTTGTGTTATATTCAACAATTTTCATTTGATATCTTAATGTAAAAGCAACAAATTTTATTCTCATTTACATAATCCAAGTCTACAATAAATAGGCTTCCATTCCTTAGTCTAGTTAGAGCAAGATCATTAATTTTCAGTGAGCGATCAAACACACATCCTTATTAAATACAACATTGAAGCCTCTATCACTAAATTGTCTAATACTTTCCAGATCATGCTTGAGTCGGTCAACGAGTGCTATATCTTTACTAACAATATTATTAATCTTCAAATTGTTATATTCCATAGTTGTACCAGTAATTATCATCTCCAAAGGTCACTAATGGGCTAGCCTTCTCTTTAAATTCCCATAGTAGAGCGAGATTACTAATCATGAAGGCCTGCCCTTAGGTAAGGTGACCAAGGCGATCACCTAGGGCACCACTTGATTATGGGGCAACAAATTTTTATATAAGTATACATATACTTGCTGTTGTACAGAATTTTAAAAATCTTAATCTTCATATTTGTTATTAAATGGTTCTAAATTCTATTCATTTAAGGATTTATAATTTGATCTTATTTATATATTCATTATCTTTTATTTGAGGTTAGTCCTCTATCTGCTGCTCCACTGGGAGTTCTAAAATCTTGCATCTGTTGATAATTTCGATCTATTTGCTATTATGCTTGATTTCAAAGGCAATTCATGACCCAACCTCACTAATTATTACTAGTAGCTAGTTCTAGAGGTGGACAAACTTCCCCAAAACATTCATGTAAAAATCTCAGCTAAGGTTTAGAAAGAGAGTTTCCATAAATACTTCTTAGTAATGTTGTGTAGTTAATGGTTATTCGGAAAAGGGCAGCATTTCACAAATTTGCCTGTTGTCAATATAAATATACTATATTAACTATTTTGATAAAACTGAGAAACAAAAGCAGACAGATTTGCTCGTCAAATGACTTAGCTTTTTATTACTGAAAGCATTAAAAATACAAGGAAATGCAGTAGAACTAACTAGCTACAAACTTGGACATGATTTGGAAAAGACTCCTAAACAACCTCACCCACTTCTAACTTATTCCACAATCTCTACAAACATGCTAGAGACCAGCTGACTAAAAACATTACTACTTCCTACAATGCAGTAATAAAAAACTGAAGAATAACGTTAAAAAATTTAAAACTCATGTTTGAGATTAATTGCAACATTCTCCCCTTTAATCTCAAACATGTGTGGACAGACTCTTAACCCCAACAATTTTCTCATCCTCTCGAACTTAACAGTCGCCAAAGCCTTTGTCATGATATCAGCCCATTGATCATTGCTACTGACATGCTTCAAAATTACTTCTCCCCATTCTACACATTCTCTAATAAAGTGATATCGGATGTTGATATGTTTGCTTCTCCCGTGGAACATAGGATTTTTAGTAAGATCTATTGTTGAATTGTTATCGATACACAAAGTAACCGGACCAATATATTCAGACGTTATCTGATTCAGCACATTACGGAGCCAAATTGCCTGTCACGCAGTAGCTGTAGCAGCCATGAACTCTGCTTCACATGAAGATAATGCAACACACCTTTGCTTCTGCGAGACCCATGTGATTATGATTTCATTTAAATAGAAAACCATGCCACTAGTACTCTTTCTGTCATCCAGGTGCCCAACCAAATCACTGTCTCAAAAACCATTCAGAATCGTATTTCCACTGCATCTCGAGTATATCTAGCGAAAATGCATTGTTCCTTTTACATACCTCAAGATTCTCTTCACAACACTTTCATGTAGTTTTGTTGGTCTCTTCGTATATCTACTCGCAATTCCCACTGAGTAGGCAATGTCTGGGCGAGTATGAACCAAGTATCGGAGCCCTCCTATCATACGTTTGTACCTTGTAGCATCGATTGTCTTCCCTTTTTCGTCTCTAGTTAACTGCTCTTTTGGATCTATTGGGTACTTCACAAGATTACAATCTCCCATTCCGGCTTTCTCAAGAATTTTGCGAGCATATCCAGTATGTTTTAACTCGATGTATCCATTTCCTTGATCCACTTCTATACCCAAATAATAACTCAATTTTCCCAGGTCACTCATCTCAAATGTTTTGCTCATTTGTTTCTTGAAATTCTCGATCATGGTGACACTCGACCCAGTGACAAGGAGGTCGTCTACATACACGACTACAATCATACTTTCATCTCCCTGTTTTCTCGTGTATACTGCATGTTCAGATGGGCAACGAATGAAGCCAAGTTTTTCTAGACACGAGTTGAGTTTGGCATACGAAGCACGAGGTGCTTGGCGTAATCCATAAAGAGCTATCATCAACTTGTAGACTAGGTGTTCCTGCCCCGTCTTCTCAAAAACCTCAGGCTATGAAACATATACATATTCTTTTATGTCTCCATTCAAGAACGCCGTTTTCACATCAAGATGATGGACCTCCCAACTGTTCTTGGCCGATAAAGCTAGCAGCAATCTCACAGTTTCAATACGTGTAACAGAAGCATAAACTTCGTCAAAATCAATACCATGTTCTTGTACGTACCCTTTTGCGACAAGTCGAGCTTTATGCTTTATAATCCTTCCACTTGTATCCCTTTTCAGCTTATATATCCATTTTAAGCCTATGATTTTCTGCCCAGGTGGTAATACTGTAAGCCTCCACGTGTTGTTTGCTTCGATAGACTCTATTTCTTGTTGCATAACTTGCTTCTAGTTGCCATCCTTTTCTGCATGTTTGTAATTTGCTGGTTCATCAACCCCCATCAAGTACAATTTGTCTTCCAACTCCACTGGTTCCGTTTCATTGTATATCTTAGTGACAGGTCTCAACTTCTTTGGCTCTGCACTATCATCATAATTGTCAGGATTAGTTCTCGACTAAGATGAAGTTCCTAGAGAATTATCACCCTCATCACGTTCAGATGTGTCACCGACATTGACTTGGTTTTCTTCATTTGTCTCAAACATGTTCAAGATTGAAAACTGTTTCAGCACATTATCAATGTCTCCATTCTCATTCCACTGCCATGATTTTGATTCTTCGAATATGACATCTCGACTCAAATAAATTCGATTCTCATCAGGGCTAAACAGCCTGTATCCCTTCTTCCCTGGTTCCCTTCCCAGGTTAATGAATTTCTTGCTGCGATCCTCGAGCTTACGTGTCTGATTTCCAGGGGTTCTCATATGGACTAAGCAACCAAACACTCAGATGTGGCTAATGTTAGGCTTCCTGTCAGCCCAAGCCTCATAAGGTGTTTACCCAGTCAATGCTCTAGTGGGAAGCCTATTTAAAATATATATCGAGTGTCTAATGGCTTCTCCCCACAATTTTGCTGGCAGTTGTATTTCCTTCAAGCAGCTTCTAGCCATCTCTACCACTGTTCTATTGCGACGTTCTACTACGCCGTTTTGTTGGGGCGTGTATGGTGTTGTATAATGTCTCTCTATTCCTGCACCTTGACAATATTCCTTGAATTCATTTGAAGTGAATTCGCCTCCTCTGTTAGTTCAGAATGTTTTGATCCTTCTCTCCGACCCCCTTTCAACCAATGCTCGAAAAATCTTGAATGTCTCGAAGGCTTCGTCTTTACTCTTCAGGAAATAAACCCACATGAAACGAATATAATCATCAACTAGGATAAAGAAATACCTGTATCCTGAGGCCGTCTCCGGAGCTATTGGCCCACACAAATCACCATGAACTAGCTCGAGTACCGCTTTAGCACTATAACTCGCTTTGTTTGGAAATGTTTTTCTGGTCTGTTTTGACATGAGACAACCTTCACACACAACCTTTGGATGATTTAACTTTGGCATTCCCTTTACCATCTTATCTCTCGACATTAGTGACAAAGCCTGGTAGTTTACGTGCCCAAGTCTGGCATGCCACAGTTTAGAAAGTTCATCTACCTTGGATATCAAACATGCCTGCTTAGTGGTCTTGATGATGATCTTATACAGTCGATTTGGTGATCGCTTTATTTTCATAAGCAATCTCTCTTGTTTGTCGTAGATCCAGAGAAACTCTCCTCTAAGTATCACTTTATTCCCATCTTCAGACATTTGGCCCAAACTTATGATGCTATTTCGTAATTCGGGAATGTAGTATACATCATGTAGAGCTCTTTCTTCCCCATTCTTGCAAAGTAGCATGATAGTCCCCTTGCCTTCAATTTTTATAGTGGATCCATCTCCAAAACGAACCTGACCCGTTTCGCCTTCGTTTAATTCTGTGAACTTTGTTTTGAATCCTGTCATGTGATTACTAGCGCCGTTATCAAGATACCAGATATTTGACTCACTCGACTTCTCATTATATTTTGACAGTAGAGTCAGAGCTACTTTGTTCTCATCAAGTATCAATTTCGGTTTTTTCTTCTCATATTTCGCCAACAGTAAAGCTGGTTCGTCGTCTTCCACTGATGCCATATTTGCTTTTTGGTTGTAATCTCTTGCCTTCTTGGGTTTACGACATTCTGCGGCAAAATGGCCATAGATACCACAATTGTAGCACTTGAGTTTACTCTTATCACGTCCTCCTCAAAATTTATTGATTGGTGATCTATGACTGGTACTTCATTTGAGCCACTCCTCGCGAGTTAACAACAGTTTTCTTTCATTACCCTCCCGTTTTATCCATTCTTCCTCAGTAAGTAGCAATTGACTCTCACTTTCTTCTGCCTTTACCTTTACCCGTTCCTCATGTGCCTTGAGAGAGCCAATTGCTTCTTCCATGGACATTGTGTCCAGATTCCCAAACTGCTCCATGGTGGACGTAATCTATAGAAATCGGGAAGGAACATCTCGTAGTAACTTCTTTACCACGTACGACTCTTCTATTGTCTCTCCTAGAGCTCTTATGTTTGTGACCAGCCCATTTACTTTCATATAAAAATCATCAATCTGTTCACTTTCTTTCATGCTCAAAGATTCAAATTCAGACTTCAGCGTTTGAACCTTCGCTTTTTTCACTCGTTCAGCACCTTGAAACAGAGTCTTTATTGCCCCCAAGGATCTTTCGCTGACTTCTTTTCAGCAAGTGACAGCAGTACATCTTCCGGTATTCCCTGATACATCATAGTCATAGCTACTTTGTCAATCTTCTCATAAACTGCAAGTTTTGGGTCACTCGGCTCCATAGCACACCAGACCCCCTGTGCTTGCATAAAGACTTTCATTTTGAGAGCCCAAGTTGTGTAGTTACTCCTCGCCAACATAGGATAGCTCAGCCTAAAGGAACC
This sequence comes from Heracleum sosnowskyi, assembly GCA_030848705.1. Taxonomy (NCBI): domain Eukaryota; kingdom Viridiplantae; phylum Streptophyta; class Magnoliopsida; order Apiales; family Apiaceae; genus Heracleum; species Heracleum sosnowskyi. The sequence goes on along the minus strand of CM061235.1, from coordinate 138,131,991 downwards.
TCCTTTTATCTTGCCCACCTCCATCGTTGTTATCTTTGACATTCACCAAGAACTTCCTGCTCTGATACCAAGTGTTGTCAATATAAATATACCATATACTCTATTAACTGTTTTGATAAAACTGAGAAAGAAAAGCAGACAAATTTTCTTGTAAAAGGACTTGGCTTTTTATTACTGAAAGCATTACAAATATAAGGAAATGCAATAGAACTAACTAGCAACAAACTAGGACATGATTTGGAAAAGACTCCTAAACAACCTCACCCACTTCTAACTTATTCCACAATCTCTATAAACATGCTAGAGACCAGCTGACTAAATCAACATTACTACTTCCTACAATGCAATAATAAAAAACTGAAGAATAACGTTAACAAATTTAAAACTCATATTTGAGATTAATTGCAACATTGCCTAGGATACCCACATCTCTAGGGCTGGCCGTGCTAATCATGATGTGCCTTGAGCATCCAAAACTACTATGTGGAATTTTAATACCATTTTTACTCAAGTATCGAGTCGTACTTCCGGAATCCATATTCTGATGGCGTTTTGGTGCCAAATATTATAAGATGATGTAATTGAAACAAAGGAGGTGCAAAAAATGCATTTCAAAGTTGAAGATATAACGGGACAAGATATATATATATATATATATATATATATATAGAGTTGTGTTCAGTGTAGACTACTTAAATGTTAGACCTCTTAGACCATATTATATATATACTAAATACATTGTACTGAACTATTAAGTTTTGTATTTTTATATTTTTTATGCATTATATCTCCGTTCAACCTACAATATCTTTTTTCAAATAAATTTCATAATCTAAATGAATTTGTTTTATAAATTAAATTCATTGTACTACAATTTTCAAATTTATTGTGTTGTTACCATATAAGTCAAAAATATATTGTACTGCGCAATGGTCTAACATGTCTAACGTTTAAGTGGTCTATATTGAACATTTGCATATATATATATATATATATATATATATATATATATATATATATATATATATATATATATATATATATATATATATGTATGTATATATATATATGTATATGTATATATATATGTATATATATGCTAATCTTGTGTGAGAGAAACATTCTACATCATTCTACTTCTGGTTTTAGTTTTCATACACTTACTTGAGTTTTTAAACATTAGTCTCTTCAACCGAAGATATTTTGCTTTTCAATTTCAATTTCAATTGTGTACCCAAATTTGGAGGGTTTGCTTCGAATAATTAATATCATTTCTTTACCTCTTGTATTTGTTTATTTTGATATTTTATGCTATGTATCATATCTATTTCCTTTATCTCTTTGACATGAGTATACTTTTCCTTAATACTTGTCAAACATGAGAAATATGCATACCTAGACTAATCCATAATAATAGATATGTGATTGATTATAATATAATAGGTATATAAGGTATATAGCTAAAAAAACACAGTAGAATTTATTATATTACGGGTTCCCTCTCTTCCAACCATACTTATTCTTTGGCAAATATTAATATTACATTGAATAACCATGTTACAATATTAATAAATAATACTTTTATATACTAGATTTCCCAGTACCCTTCTTTATATGCTAGTACTAGAAGTACCACAACACTTCGACAGTAAACACTGATAGTAAGAGTGCAAAGTTAACAAATATGAGTATGATAAAAGTTTGTACGTAAAATGACCAGGAATGAGAACCAAGCAATATTGTTATATTAAAATGGTGGGTAATTTATAAGGAGAAAACTTGTAAAAATTTACCAGATGGAGCAATATTAGTTTAAAGATTGAAACTAGTTTTATGACATTTAAGAGATGCATCATGGCTGGGAACAATGTTTATGTGTAAAGAGACGTAGGAGCTAATTTATTTTAAAAATCTTATTTTTGTGATTAATGCACAATACACACAACACCAAATATTTAGAAAATTTAATTGAAGTCCAAGTTCGTTATCTGTAAACCGTTAAACTTAGGACTAATTGTAGATCAGGTACTTTTATATATGTACTACAATGTGTGTATTGCACATATTATTTACAAAAACTTGTAGTATATATATTCCAGTACATATATAAAAATTACCTAGTCTCCAATTAGTCCTAAGTTTAAGGGTCTATAAGAAAACATATATGTATTTGTGTGTAGTGCACATATTATTCTTCTTGAAGCTAACTGTATATATATAGATATATTTACTTCAAAGAGATGGAACACACACACTTGTTTGCACGCCAAATGAATTGCTTTTTCATTGAACAAAAACTTAAAATATAAACAAGGAAACTAACTTAATGGGTGCTAAAAAACAGGGAACTCCTAATGGGCCTAAACAACCCCTACTAAGCCTCTACTACTTATTCATGCTCCTATAAAATCTCTACTCAACCTGACTAAGTCATCAGCTTAACAAAACAAACGAATAAATAAAAACACAATATTAAAACATTACAATTAAAGACAAGTTTAAGATTGACTCCTAACAGTCTCCCCCATAATCTTAAACTTCCTTAACCAAATTTCTCACGCCCAAAAGCCCACGCATCCTCTCAAACCTGATTGTAGACAATGCCTTAGTTAATATGTCTACTTTCTGCATATCACTGCTTACATGTTTCAGAACAATTTCTCCACGATCAACACATTCGTGTATAAAGTGATACCGAATGTCTATGTGCTTGCTTCGACCGTGAAAAACAGGATTCTTTGCCAAATCAATCGCTGGCTTATTATCTATATATAACATTACAGGACCAATGCTTTCTCCAGTCACCTGAGTTAGTAAGTTCCTCAACCATATTCCTTGACACGCCGCTGCGGTGGCTGCCATGAACTCCACCTCACAGGACGATAGTGCTACACAATGTTGTTTTTGTGAGACCCAGGTTATCAAACTTTCGTTCAAGTAAAATACCATCCCGCCAGTACTTCTCATATCATCCAAGTGTCCAGCTAAGTCGCTGTCGGAATATCCTGTCACTATATTGTTTCCTCCTCCTTTTGTGTACACCAACCCGAAGTGTAACGTTCCCCTTTCGTATCGTAAGATCCTCTTCACAGCATTCAAGTGCATAGTAGTCGGTTTTTCCATTTACCTACTAATAATGCCCACCGAATAAGCAATGTCTGGCCTTGTATGTACCAAGTAGCGAAGACCACCAACTAGGCTTTTGTACTCAGTCGCATCCACAACTCTTCCTCCTTCATCCTTCGTAACTTGTTCCTTTGGATCCATGGGGTACTTTGTTGGGTTGTAGCCTATCATCCCTGTTCTCTCGAGAAGTTTTCTTGCATAGCCTGCTTTCTTCAGTTCAGTGTATCCCTCACCTTGCTGCACCTCGATTCCCAAATAGTATGCTGGCTTCCCCAGATCACTCATTTCAAACACTTGACTCATCTGTTGTTTAAAATCTTTAATTGCTGAAACATTTGAGCCAGTAACAAGGATATCGTCTACATACACACCAATGATTAACACCTCCCTTTTCTCTCTTCTGGTATAAACTGCATGTTCATAAGGACAACGAATAAAACCAAGATTTACAAGACATTGATTAAGCTTTGCATACCAGGCCCGTGGCGCTTGTCTCAGTCCGTATAGTGCCTTTGATAATTTGTAAACAAGATGCTCCTGTCCTTCTTTAACGTAACCCTCTGGTTGTGATACATAAACTTCTTCATTTATTTCACCATTGAGAAACACAGTTTTTACATCTAAATGATGTACCTCCCAATCATGTTTTGCCGATAAAGCCAGTAACAATCTTATTGTTTCAAGGCGTGTAACAGTGGCAAAGATCTCTTCAAAATCTATTCCTCGTTCTTGAATGTATCCTTTTGCTACAACTCGGGCCTTATGCTTCACAACATTCCCGTTTGCATCCTTCTTTAATTTGAATATCCATTTTAGCCCAATAACTCGGGCAAATTTGTGAGTTTCCATGTACCATTTTTCTCGATGGACTCCATTTCTTTGTCCATGGCCAACCTCCATTCCCGTTCTCTAGCTGCGTCTTTGTACGTTACTGGTTCCTCCATTCCTACGAGTAGTAGCTCTTCATTCAGTTCGACTTCCCCTGTCTCATTGTAGATTTCTTCGAGGTTTCAGAATTTCTTTGGTGTGTTGTTGTCGTCGTATTTCTCATACTCTGAGTTTTGACTGAAGTTTGGTTCTGGGGTTGTTTCTCGAGCGTTATCTAAGTCATCATTTTGACAACCTCTTGAATTGTTAGGACTGCTAGATTCATTATCTCCTTCTTCAAAATTACTCAGAATTGTGAATTCATTCTCCTCCCCCGTAGCTTCCTCTTGAATACTGCATGGCCAACCACATGTTTCCTCAAACGTAACATCACGACTAACGTATACTCGCCTTTCTGTAGGATCATATAGCCTGTATGCTTTGGTTCTTGCCTCTTTTCCTAGGTTCACTACCTGTCTACTTCGATTATCAAGTTTCTTTGTCTGGATACTTGGCAGCTTCATGTGAGCTGTGCAACCAAATACACGAATGTGTCCTATGTGTGGCTTCTCCCCTGTCCAAGCTTCATACGGAGTCTGTCCTGACAAGCCTCGAGTAGGGAGCTGGTTAAGAACATAAACTGAATGGTGAACAACTTCACCCCAGAAAATTGATGTAACTTTCATTTCTTTCAAGAAGCTTCTTGACATTTCAACTACTGTACGATTTCTCCTCTCGACCACCCCGTTTTATTGGGGTGTGTAGGGAGTAGTGAGATTCCTAACAATGTCTGCCTCTTCACAATAGGAATGAAACTCCTTATAAGTGAATTCCCCCCTCTGTCCGTTCTAAACACCTGTATTCGCCTGTCTTGTCCATTTTCAACTTTTGCCCGAATTTTTTTGAAAGAACTAAAGCCCTCACTTTTATTTTTAAGCATATATACCCACATGACTCGAGTATAATCATCTACTAGTAACAAAAAGTATTTGTTACCTGCAGGTGTTTCAGGTAGGATTGGACCACAGATGTCCCCATGAATCAACTCCAAAGCTTTCTTGGCACTGTAATGAGTCTTACTCGGAAACGACTTTCTAACTTGTTTTGACATTAGGCATCCACGACATACTTCCTTTGGTTGAGTTATACTAGGCATACCACGCACCATTTGATCCTTTGACATCAGCATCATGGCTTGAAAGTTCACATGACCAAGGTGTGAATGCCACAACCATGTCGAGTCATCCTGTTTCATGAACAAACATTCAGAATTACATGTTTCTATGATTAACTTGTACAGCCTGTTCGAGGACCTCTTCACCTTTATGAGTAATCTTTCTTGTTTGTCAAGAACTCGGAAATATTCGCCACTGATTACAACTTTGTTCCCTTCCTCTGAGAGTTGACCCAAACTAATAATATTATTGCACAAAGTTGGGATATAGTATACCGCGTGTAATGTGCACTCTTCTCCGTTCTTGCACCTATAGCTTATTGATCCCTTCCCTTCAATTTTCACCATGGAACCATCTCCGAATTTCACTTGTCCAGTAATTCCTTCGCCTAGATGTGTGAATTTTGTTTTGCAACCCGTCATGTGATTACATGCCCCATTGTCCAAATACCAAACATTTGATTCACCTTGTTTCCTCTTGTTTTCTGGGCCAAGCTTGGGCATCACCTTTGTCTCATTTAGCAACATCATTTCCTTTCCACACATCTTTTTTTCTACTAGTAGCAATGCTGGTTCCTCATCTTCTAGCTGTACCATATTTGCTTCATGCTTATGTTCCCTAGCTCATCGAGGCCTCCTACATTCGGCTGCATAATGCCCAAGTATGTTACAATTATAACATCTTACTTTGCTCTTATCACGTACACCTCATCCTTTCATGTTAAGAGATGCTTCTGCGTTCCCCCTTGTTATTTGTTCGTTTGAGCCACTCCTCTCTGGTGAACAGCAACTTACTTTCTGTGGCTTCATGTTTTGTCCATTCTTCCTCTGTTAACATCAACTGTCCACCACCACTACCTGCTTCACTCATTCCTTTTAGTCTTTCTTCGTGTGCCTTCAGTGAACCAATAGCTTCCTCTACAGACATCGTCTCCATATCTCCAAATTGTTCAATGGTGGAAGCAATTTGAAGAAACTTTTTGGCACAATCCGAAACAATTTCTTCACCACGTACGATTCTTTTATCTCCTCGCCAAGTGCTCGCAAATTTGACACGATTCCGTTCAGTTTCATATAAAAGTCATCCAGTTGCTCAACATCGCCCATCCGAATTGCTTCAAACTCTACCTTCAACGTTTGTGCCCTCGCTTTTTTCACTCGATCTGCACCAAGACACATAGTCTTGATGGCCTCTCATGTTTCTTTTGCTGTTGTCTTGTCAGCAATGGACACCATCATGTCCTCAGGTATGCCTTGGTATATCATGGCCAAGGCAACCTTATCAGTCTTTTCTTCTACTACAACAGCCTTTGTGTCGCTTTTATCAGCCTTTTCTTCCGTCACCGATTTTGAAACATTCTGTTCCACTGCATTCCATACGCCCCGAGCCTGCATGAATATCCTCATCTTCAACGCCCATGTTGTATAATTTCCTCTGGCTAACATAGGGTAAGTTAACCCAACAGAACCACCCTTAGCCTTGCCTACATCCATTGTCGTAGTCTTTTGTATACGCAAACCAAGAACCCGAAAGCTCTGATACCACTTCTTGAAGCTAACTGTATATATATAGATATATTTACTTCAAAGAGATGGAACACACACACTTGTTTGCACGTCAAATGACTTGTTTTTTCATTGAACAAAAACTTACAATATAAAGAAGGAAACTAACTTATTGGGTGCCAAAAAACAGGGAACTCCTAATGGGCCTAAACAACCTCCTACTAAGCCTCTACTACTTATTCATGCTCCTGTAAAATTTCTACTCAATGTGACTAAGTCATCAGCTTAGCAAAACAAACGAATAAATAAAAACACAATATTAAAACATTACAATTAAAGACAAGTTTAAGATTAACTCCTAACAATTTACAAAACTTGACGTATATATATTACAGTACATATATAAAAATTACCTAGTCTCTAATTAGTTCTAAGTTTAAGGGTCTATACTGAACATTTGCCTAAAGTCCAAAATAAGAAAACATATATCTATTTGACAAGAACATATGGAACTATTATGAATATAGCTACATGCATATCACATTTCTTAAATTAAGTAGCATATCACAAGAAACAACATTAAAAAAAATGTAACCCCTGTTTGGATGCATTATTCAGCTTCCACATAATTAAAGATCGATTATATATCTTCAAAATAATGAAAACATTTATTTAAGCAGCATAGCTACCAGAACAGTCTCATTAGAAGATGTCCTCACACAACATAAAAAAATTGTAACCCCGGTTTGGATGCATTAATGAACATTAGTAAAGATTGATTATATATCTTCAAAATAAAGAAAACATTTATTTAAGCAGCATAGCTCCCAGAGCAGTCTCATTAGAAGATGTCATCCAACTAATGTTATCAATGAGCAGATCATTTCCTTCTTCACCAGTAGCTGATGTCTTTTCTCCAGTTTGTTGTTCATGTAGGATCTGCAAGAGTTGTCGGTGAAGTGTTCTGATGTGAGTAGGTGGGAGCACTGATCTCTTTCTTCTTGGAACTTTGATGTTCAATGGCAAACCCTTTACATCAGCATTTTCTGAAAGCAAGAAAATCAGTAAATACATTGTTATAAATTATTTATCCAAGTGAAATATGTGGAATTTTGCTAATTATGTATAGGTGCAAGCTAACATCGTATAATATAGGAATTGCATGAGACCTATATTGCAAAATTTTACTAAACTTCAATCTGTTCTTCATTTGGAGGGCTTCATATGCCTGATTCGAAGATGTTGATAAGGGTGAGACCACTTCCACATGGAGTGTGTACATTTATATTTTGGGATAAATCTTTTTTGACATTGTCATTAGAATTTAAAGCTATTAGTCTTTTAGGTTGTCACTAGTCTTCGAAAGTGCAAAGTTTCAATAGTCTTTGTCATAGATTCGTCTTGATTATTTAATTAAATAAATAATATATCTATGAATTTCGAATACGAGAGGCACAATTGTTTTTAAGGAAACCTGACCGGGGATGATCATGTCACTTGCACCATCTCTAATTGTTGTTTTTTCCGGGCGGTGCCTTGGCCATGCTATGATGACTATAGATGCAATGTTTAAGATCGGGTAAAATCATATGCTGGGCTATCAAATATTTTCGCTCAAATACGTGACATCTATGTTTTTTTCTACCTTTTAATGTTACTAGCTTCCCCCTGGATGCACGGTTCTTTTAATATCATAACTTTTTCTTATTATAATTTTTTTGTATAATTGCTTTTTTAATAATTATTATTTTATGATATCTATACTAATAACAATCATAGATATTTAGCTAATGACTTTTATTGTTTAGAACTAATGATATAAAAATCTTAATTTTAATATGTTGTCGTGAGGATTCGAACCTTAGACTTTTAGTAGAGTAACTTAAAAACTACCATGAAACTAATGGCTCTCATTTATTTACTTAAAATCTAACTGTGATTGGTCGAACCAAATTACCAACAATTATATCTTTGCTTATTATAGTTTAGTATAGATTTGAAGATTAACCTTATAGGGGGGTTCTATGACTAGTTTAAAAGTGGAGGAGTTGATGGGTAATAGCATATACATTTTAGTTTAATATAAGATTTATGAATTCCAATATATGACAATCAATAAATTATAGAATATGTTGTTTAAGTTCGTAAATTCCCAAATTGTATGTGAAAGATTGCAACTAAAGTTTCTTACCAGTAGGAGTCTCAGCATGAGTTAATCCATGCTTGGGAATATAGTCAGCAAGAGTTCTCTTTAATCTCCATCTAGTTCCACATGAATTACATAATGTTGGCTTCTGAGATGGGCCTCTTCTCCAAAGTGCAGTGTCTGTACGTGCCATTAAAAAAAATTTGTCAATACCATCAGCAACCAAATATGATTTTAGTGTAAAATTTCCGTCGTAATTGAACCAACTGTGGAAATTTTAGCGTAAAATTTCCGTAGCAAATGACCTGATTTGTTGTAGTGCATGTCACAATTGTTTTCAAATAACTATGTAATCAGTATAAGTGTCTACATCTGGTATTAAACATACTGAAAATACACTAGTTTGTCTAATCCTTAAAAGATTACTAATTATAAGAATTTTCTTTGTCCCTTTGTCCCTTTGTCCCTCCTTATTTAGTAGTTTTTTGGTAGATTCTGCTCTTATTTCTATTAAAAATAAACTTGTTGTTTGGGCTCTTCTTTCACTTGTTTAACATTGTTTTGGAGCAAAACATTTGTTAGAGTACCATTTGGGGTCAAAATTTACACAAGTGTATGCTTAAAAAGAATTTTGGCTTAGGATGAATATTTCTAATAGCAATCCACATTAAATTAGGTTTTATGGTTAAATCCTAGCTAGATTGGTGTTCAAGGTAAGCCTTCTGACTCAACAAGGAAATTAGGCTAAGAAATCTATAATAGAAAACCACATAAAATTAGGTTAAGATATCTATAATAGAAAACCACATTGAATTAGGTTTCAATACTTAAAACCTAGATAGCTAGATTGCCAGAAAGGTTCATGTAAGGGCTTGTACTAGGATATGTTTAGTCTACATCTGGAGGGACATAGTATGTAGCTAAATATTTTTAAAAAAAAAATGAATTCGTAATTCATTAATATAAATAATGTTTTCAAATAATGTTTTCAATTTTTTTTGGTAAATTTGACCTACACTCTACTTCATGATTAATTTTTGAAGCCTATATGTGTGAGATAAAAACACGGGTAGATGTGTGTGTATATATATATATATATATATAAAATTATAAAATATAATTAATATATACTATGTATATTTATCATATTTTTAATTAAATATAATTAAAAACTTTAATTTAATCAATCAAAAACGAAATTCTACAACTTTTTTCATTAAAAAATAATTAAAAATTATGAAATATTTTGGCATGATTAGATAACATAATCAAAATTATTCAAAATGGTTCTAGCGTGGAACCAATTTTAAAATCAAACTTTTTGCTAAAGTTTTAAATGGTATATTTTTTAAAAAGAATAATGTTAGGGTACCAAATTGGGTACCAAATTGGATCCCAAAATGGATCCAAATGCCACATGTTGAGTAACTAGCTCATCAGCTGCTTACTCAACATGGTATCAGGAGTTTGACTCCCTACCACCCCCAATATTCTCACAATTTATGAGAGACACGAAGGCAAATTAATGCCCCAATGGACGCCCGTGATCCACTATTCAACCCAAAAAAAAAAGGGATTTCGAGTGAGTGGGGTGTTGAAATATAGCATAAGATCCATTTGGGCCTTTCTCTAACACCTGATCAGCTGCTTACAACATGTTCTTATTGGCTACAACTTAATTAATAATAATGGACGCCTGCATTCACCTTAATTCCCCCAATAAAATCATCCCAAACTTTCACATGAACAATATCAAAATTCGGTACCCAATTCGTACCTCTAGAATTACTCTTTTAAAAAACATATATAGTAGTATTTTATATGAGAATCAAAATTTATATTATGTGAAACAATAATAACGATATTTCATAATAGAATAATTGGTGTGCTACAAATGTTTTCTTCAATGAAAATTTATGAATTTATAAAATTTAGGTGGAATAAAAGTTTATCCCGTGTTTGTGAATCCAAAAAATAAATAAATATGTCAAAGAAGAAAAGATTTAATGGATGACATAAAACAATATAATGTAATAAGATATTAGGGCAAAAGACTTTTAACTTCCAACAAAAAGTGTAGGTAGTGAGTGAAAATTAAATATATTAATTATGTAAATATTTGATAAATTAAATGAAAGAATGAAATTTTCAAGTCAGGACAACACAAGTCTAGCTCTAGATCTAATCAAATAAATTTAGGCTAATTTTTTTGAATAAAAATGGGATTATAATCAATAAATTAAATAAATTTAAAAAAAAAGCAAAGAGTATAGATAAATCAATAAAAATAATATATAGTGGACATACTAAAAACAATAAAATTTATGTGAAACTTAAAGTTGTTATAACTAGTGAAATTAAATTTGACAGAGGGGAAGGATTTGTGTTATTAATCAAGTGTCTAGACTAACGTACTTCAGTATCAATAATCCATCATTAATTGATTGTTTTCTTCTATCATTATATGTAATTATATGTAATGTTGCATTAACAATTTTTCAATAATGAATAAATAATAAATTTGAAAGAAGTTTTTGTTTATAATCCCATTTTTATAAACAAGTTGGAGAACACTTACCGCTAATTCCACAATGGAAACATGATTTTCTGCACATGATAATTGACCTTTGTTGACTCCTTGATTGAAGAAATGTAATGCCACTGCAAGAAGAGTAATTCAAAACTTAGATATGCTCGTAAAAAGATTAAAAACATATGATTATTTGGGACCACAAATTATTGTCTAAACAAATGAAAAACCAAAACTGACTGGTGTAACCATGGCTAACAATAGAAGTGAATAAGAAAGTATTACCTTAACCACACACAACTATTTGTACTATGAAAATCTACTTCAAAACAAATTGATGTTATGAAATGAACAAAGTAGACCGATATATATGATATTCAAGAAGTATATTTAAAAAAAAAATTCTAAATGTCAATTTCATTTTTTTGGTATCTTTTAATTTTGTTTATGTACTTTTGATCCTCTTTTTTCTATTTCTACCCCAATACTTATAGGTAAACAAAAAATTAAAAGATATTGGGATGCTTATCCTCTTTTGTCTATTTCTACCCCAACACTTATACATAAAGTTCAGTAATACAAATATAAAATCCAAAAAAATATGCAATGTGACTTAAATCTTCCATAATTGTATTGATCATATCTTTGTATTTTCTATTCTTACTTTCGATTCCATTTTCATTTTTTGGTATTCTTTTTTTATTATTATTATTATTATTTCTACTTTTGGTCCTCCTTTCTGTATGTGTGCCTTTAAGGTGTTATATAGGTGAAAAAGAAGTTTGATACTTACTTAATATAAAAAATATTTAATTAAAGATTACAAATTTTAAACTCAAAAAGTATATTAAAAAATGGCACAACTTTGATATTTATTCATTATGTTGTATTATTTCAATATTTTTTTTAACATTTTATCAATTTTTTTTTTTTTTAACTATTTTAACTTTTAACATATTACACTTATAGGGGCCTTGCCCCCTGGTATATTTTTTGAAAGTCACAATTTGTTATCAGACTATTGTGACTATTGTTGAGTATAGGAGCATCCCTCGTAGCCCAAACAGACCGTCTTTATGATGGACAATCATTTTCAGGTCATATCTAGTATTGCTCTCGCTGTCCACACCCAAATAGTGCTTTACCCTAGATGTTCAGTCACCTGATGCGCCTCAACGTATTTGGGGGAGAATCAGCCAGCTCTTGGTTCAAGTGGTATTTCACCCCTAATCACATGCCCAAGAAAATGAATCTCTTTCCTGCAAAACTCACACTTCTCCTTTTTGACAAGCCTGCGCCCCAAGCGAGTAAACATCGTGACGCGTCAGTTACTGTTCTCTCCCTATAATCATATCACCGTCTCGGGTCAAGGTAGCTTTCTTATTGGATACCCAGGCCAACAGTCTTGGACACCCTTGTTTAAGCTTCATGTTACACGTCTAACAGCTAGGCACGTACAATAGTTGTGTGTAGAGAGACACTATGAGCTAATTAATTTTATAAATACTATATGTATGATCAATGCAGGGCTGAGCTGAACTGAATCAGAACCGAAAAATAAGAAAACATGTATTAAATAAAAAAATTAATTAACACAACATCATAAATAAAAAATTAATTGTCGTTAAAAATAAGAAACCATGTATTTAATTAACAAGAACATACCAAACTAATAGAAAAAATCGAAAAGAATTAAGCAGCCTATCACAACGCACAAAAAAAATAAAATTGTAACCGAAGTTTGGATGCATTAATCAGCTTCCATATTATTAAAGATTGATTATATAACAATGAACTATAGAAAAATCACTGTTTTAAACTCCAAGTCATTATATTTTATAGAAGTATTACATAAGAGATGACTATTTAAACAACGTAGCTCCAAGAGTAGTCTCATTAGAAGATGTCATTCAACTACTATATATTATCAATGAGTCATTTCCTTTTTCACTTGCATCTGATATCTTTTTTGTAGATTGTTGTTCGTGTGGGACCTGTAGAAGTTGTCCGTGAAGTCTTCCGATGTGCGTATGTGGGAGCACCAATATCTTTTTTTTTTTTGGAAATTTGTTGCTCAATTGCATACCCTTTAAATTAGCTTTTTATACAAATATTAAAAATCAGTAAATGTATTATTTTAAATTATTTTTTAACTAACATATGTAAAAATTTGCTTAATATAGGTCAAAATTACCATTATATACGAACTGCATGAGACCTGATAAGGGAAGTAACCACTTCCACATGGAATGTTTACATTCTTAATTTGGGATAAATCTTTTTGACATTGTCATCATAATTTAAAAATATTAGTCTCTTGCATTGTTAATTATTTTTAAAAGTGTAAAATTTCAAAATTATAGTCTTTGTCATAGACTCATGTTGATTCCACAATGGTGAGCATGCCAATCTTTCCGGACAGCGTCTAGACCAAGCCACTAGTTGAGTCACCATTCTTAAGAAGTCCACACCAAGCCACATACATACATGAAAGATTGGAGTCTATGCCGATGCATCATTAATTCCAAGTGGGGCCAGAATAAGGGACACCATCCATGGGCAGAGTTGTAGCAAACTCTTTATATGTACAATCCTGTGTACAATGACCAAACGTATGGGAGAGGATGCAAGCCAAGGGCTTCTCACAGTACTCAACAAAGACAAGAACAAGATGTTCACATCTAATCAAGTCATCAAGTATCAAGGGTAGAATTTCCATAGGTTGTGGGAGGTTAAAATCAGTTCAGATACATATTGAGCCAAATTTCCAAGTTCAATATTTCTAATAAGATGTCTAGCGGGACTGTCAAAGTGTAAAGATCGACCAAAACTAGTAGCAAGGTAAAACAGACCATCATGATTCCAAAATCTCAATAATCTAAAGTAATATCCCTCAAAGACTCGAGTCCTAGAACAGATAATAGGTACATGAAAGTGACGACCCTGTATCCAAGGACAAATGACCAAGAGTTCATAATCAAGTTTAATTTTTTTCTTAGCTAAGCAATCTTCCATATTGTTCTTAATATCAAATCTGAAAACAAATGAATCATAAGGACCGGAAAGAACTATAAAGCCGTCCCCTTAATATGACTAAGGTAATATTTAGTGTTGTAACTAAGTTTATTTTTGAGTGTTGTAGTCATTGTTATTAATGTATCCTACAGAACTATTGAACCAAGAATGGCGAGCATTGTAGAGAAAAGATTTGGGAGTTTGAACAATGATGGATCTATTTTTAAAGGTAATTACATATGCTTGAATAGGTGAGGAAAAAGATTAGAGAGATGAAACATCAAATTTTGGTTTCCTGAAGGAGTAGATCACTGCACAATGTCAAATCTAAAAAGTTTGGGAGATTAATTAGGGATACGAAAAGAGGAAAAAGGAGATAATAGCCCATTTTTTGGGCTTGATTTTTATTGAGATTTTCTTTATTAGAATTTATATTTATTTTCCCGGAATTAAATTATATTGTAATTCAAATTATTCTATTACAAATAACATGTTTATTTGTTGTAATATTAATATTTGTGAAATGAATAAGAATATATATGGAGAAAGGAACATTGAGTATAATAAATTCTCCCTAACTTCATGATTAAACAGAAGCAGTAAGAGTGAAAAGTGAAGAAATATATATGAGTTATGATAGAAGTTTGTACCGAAAGTGATTTCAGGAAGGAGAACGCCAAACATTCCTTGTATGAATAATTTGTTAGGAATGAGATAGAGAAATTAATGAAATTTATAAACATTTAACAAATGGAGCATTAGTCAAAAAATTGAAAGTAATTTTTGACAAGATGCATAAATTCGACTGGCCTAAATTCAACTATTTCCGGTCGAATTTAGAGTCAACTTAAACAAATTGATGATCAAACTTAAAATTGACTGGCCGCAGTCGATTTTAAATGCGGTCGAATTTATACTTCCAGTCAAATTTAATTGGTCGAAATTAATTTTCAAGAAAGGCAGGAAATTACCAGCCCAACAAAAATTTTGGTCGACACTAAATTTGACTGGATGCAGTCGAATTTAAAGTCAGCCGAATTTATGTTCTGGGCGGGAAAATTCCTGCCTAAGAAACAAGATGTGTTTAATTTGGGATCAACAGCAGTTTCGTGGAGGTCAAAGAAACAAGATGTAGTTGCATTATCATCATCTGAAGTGGAATATGTTGCTGTTGCATTTGCAGGTTGTCAAGCTATGTGGTTGAGAAGGTTGTTGGTTGACATCGAACATGAACAAGTCGGAGCAACAATGCTGATGTGTGACAACAAACCAACAATTGCAATGACAAGAAACCCAACCTATCATAGTCGTACCAAGCACATTGATATCCGATTTTATTTTATCCGGGCACTGGTAGAAAATGAAGTTGTAGAGCTACTGTTCCACGAACGAGCAAGTTACTGATATTTTTACGAAGGCTCTTTCAGAGGTGAAGCATAGTTATTTCAGACAGAAGCTTGGAGTACGCAAGTTAGAAGCAAAGGGGAGTGTTAAATTCGACAGAATTTTTCTTGTCGAATTTAACCGTTTTTCTTGTAGTGTATTTCTTAGGCTTAGTGTAGTCTGTTACGGTAGTGGATAAGCTACTGTTCCATGTGCTCCATTATTTAGTTGGCTTGTTTTTACGAGTTATTGTTGTTAACAGATCTCAACGTACAAAATCATGATATGTAATATTTATTTTAAATCTAATAGTAACGGAGATGAACCTATACATTCTCTAGATCCTTCTATTGCTCCTAGAATGGAAATATTTTAAAAAGCCAAGAATTGAAGCTAAAATACGAAATTATTACGCAATTAATATATAATGACACGTTAAACCCATTTCATCATTTATTTTTCAAAAATCATGAAAAAAAATATGATATACAAGTTAAAAAAATTTCAAATATATCAAAACAATTATTGTCAAAGTTGACCTTAAGGTTTTCTTGATCTGCGTGCCTTTTTGCAAACCCGAAATAAAATACGATTGATATTCATGGTCGTGGAAAACTGTCTAGAAACATTATGAAAAATTTCTAAAATCCTTCTTAGTTATTCTAATGATTCTGGGAAAGTTTCAATTCAAAATAACACGTGGAGGTATTTTACTTAAAAACATTTTGCTAAAAATGTTCCTACACAACCAGAATAAACTATGTTAGTCATTTGTTGGAACTAGTCGGCTTTTGGACTAAAATTTTGACTTTAAAAACATTCAAACAAAGTATTACTAATGAAATAGTGACTATGAAGCCCATGAAATATCCGATTAAATGTAAAACGGTAGAAAATACGAAATAAAATCTATTTTTGGTCTTTTGGCAAATCTTTTGATGAAGTAATTTGAAATTATATATTTGAAAATATATCGAGAATGTTTGGATTTAAAACATTTGAAGAACACACTTTTTTCGTTTAATAAATTGATGTTTTCTCGTAAAAGTTGTGTTAAAAATATCTGGATGTTCGTGCCTTCATTTTTGCCTTTTTAATTTGATATGTATAACCTAGACTACAATATATCTTATATCATGAGATTGATATATCCAGGAGGATTTACTAAGTGATTTAGTTAAATCCAAAATCTAATTTAATTTACTTTTGTTTATAACACATCACCAAAACCTATACGAAAAAGAATGACCCTTATGTAGGTGTTTTTGTTCCATAGCAATATTTTAAGTCAAACTTTTTTAGCAAATCCCTGTGATAAGTAGATATTTATTATTAGTTTATCCCTATACTTTTAGTAATTTTTGCATGGAATTGGATTTTATTTAGTGTGTTTTAATGTTTTATTGTAGGAATCAGGAAAATAATGATTTGAAGCTTAAATTGGAATTTTTGGAGATAATTCATCGGAAATATGAATGTTTGGAAGGCTTTGGCATTCTTTGTTATTTTGGCTTTATCGGGAGTTCTACAAGTCCGTTTGAGGCCCGTAAACAGTCATTGGAAAGCTCGGAAGAAGGCCAATATTTCTATTATGGGCTCAAAATTTTGTCATGCTCTCAACTATCCAGAAAAGTCCAGGAACAGCAGGCTTCGAATTTCCTATTTAAAATTACATTTTATTTAGGAATTTCTTGTTTTTCTATTAAATAATTAAAACATTTGTATAATAGCAATTAGACATAGAAGGCACGTAGAGTAGGTTAGACATAGAAGACACGTAGAGTAGTTTAGACACAAGAAGACCGAGAGAAAGAAACAAGGGAGACACTTGAAGAAGAAGATGACACATTACTTTGGAGATTGAAGATTCAAGCCATATCAAAAGAGTTTTATCTTTCCTTTAACTTCTATATTCTTTTGTTATGATTTTTCTTTAAGATGTTGAACTAATTGTTATTCTACGGACTAGGGCTTTAATGAATTCTTGAGTTTTTATATAAGTATTCTTTTTAATTTTCTATTTTATGTTCATTATAATTGATTGTATTGATTTCGGTGTAATGCTTCTCAAAAAGTAATTAACTTTGAGATTGATTTATTAATTTGGGTGATGCTTGAAATAGATAGAGTGAATTTAGAACCAATCATTATAACTTGAGATTAACATATTTGTTAATTTGTGTTTACGATAGAAATATACATAATCAACTCGAGTAGTCAAAAATGGGCTAGCTAGGTGTTAATGCTGCTGATGGATTTAAATTCTACATAGGAATATGGGAATTAATCTTATGAGTTAGAATCACTTGAGATTCGGGAGATCCTTGTGATTATTTATGCACCCTATACTAGCAATTAAAACTTGAAATTAGAGATGACAATACATGCTTGTTAGACTCAACATGAAGTTAAAGGCCTAGATATCTTACTCTTGTTTATTCTTAAGCTAGTTTGTATATGTTTAGGAGTAGTTTATAATATAATTTTGTTCATATTTTTATCTAACTTGAATTGGGAGAACGATAGTAATTGGTATTTAACAGCTTAAATTAGTCCTCGTGGGAACGAATTTTAATACTTCTTGTAACGATATGCGCATTTGCATTTGAGTGGTAAAATCGCTAACACCTTGATATACTTAGCTTGACTTATAAAGAAGACTTCATTTCTTTCACTCATTTGTATTCCAAAAAATATTGTTAATCCCCCATCATACTTATCTGACACTTGCTTTGCATTAGCTTAGAAACGTTTTGATAAAAATTCTCAATAGTAGAACCAAATATGATGTTATCCACATTATTTGAACTAAGATAATATCACTGCCATGTTGCTTATGAACCAATATTTTATCAATGACGCCTATTCCCCTAAAGCTTGTTTGCAATCCATAGACTACGTACTTTAAGTAGCCTATACATAAAGTGAGGAAAATGAGGATTCTCAAATAAGGTGATTGTTGTACATATACTTCTTCATCTAGCTCATCACTAGAGAATGTGCACTCTTAACATTCTTTTGACATACGTTAAAATTTGAATGTGTAGTAGTAAATGTCAAGAAAATTCTAATGGCTTCTAACTTTGCAGCAAGTGCAAAAGTCTCATCATAATCAATGATTTCTTCTTCTAAGTAACATTGTGATACTAGCCTTGCTTTGTTTGTTGTCACAACAGCTTCCTCATCTATATTTGTTATGGAATAAAAACTGTGCTTGCGAATTTAATGCTAGGGTTAGAGAGCTTCGAGCTTTAATGGCTGTTCTCGTGTTTCGTGACTAAATCGGTCCTCACAAGATGCCTACGTATCTTAATTCGTAATTGAGAATCAAGCCAAAAACGTAGTTCTGATTGAAGAATCAGGTCCTTTATATAGGCGTTAGGAGCCTTGTATTTAGGGTATGTTTGGGAGACTTAGCGAATAAGTCTCCTTCTTGACGGTGGATAAGGATTGGTGGGCAAGTCTTTTCCTTATTGTAAGATAAGGACTGTGATTAGTTATTTCCTTTGATTGAGATTCTAGATCCTTCTTTGTAGGAGGTAGACTTTTTGAAGATTTTATCAGACTTTGGACTCTTTTTATGAGCTGTATATATTTCCTTTTGTTAATTATGAATTTAATAAGTAATTAGGGTTTCGGGCCTCATTAATTGGGCTTAATTCTTGGACCAATCTAGGTCTAATTAATACACCATTTATTATGTTTCTAGGGTTATTTTTAGCCCATATCATTTGCCCCCCAATTTCTAGGAAAACTTTTCAAGCTTTCGTAGAAATTATATTGACCTTTTTCGAGATTCGGGGTCTTTTTTATCCTTTACCTAGGATTTTATTTACACTAGTGTTTCACAAGTATCGTCTTATTGCAAATTGTGGAGCGACCTACACATTTACGACGATTGTTGCCTTATTCGAGGCTAATTTGACATTTATATGAACCTTTCACAGTTTATATTGTCTAAATTTCATTGTCATTCTAAAAAATAATGTCTTAATTTCAAAAATTTTGGGGAAAACGATCCTTTTATTTGCGCCTTTTTTAGGCAACTACGGGGCTTTTTACGTATTATCTAAATAAATTATTGCCCTTCTTACGAAGGAAATATTTAAATAATTTCTCTTGTACTTTTCCTAATATTTCAGGAATTTGTTTTGTACACACATGTATTTTTAATAATCATTCCTATTATTTTAGGAATTTTCATGTACCCACAGGTATTTTCCGAAATATTTTTTGAAATATTTCAAAAGTGCTAACTAGCATATAATATTTTTCCAAATTAAGAAAAATTAATTTCTATTTTTTCAAGAATTTTCTGAATTTTTAGAAATTTTCTAAAAATTTTAAATAACATTTTGCTATTTATTAGCAATTTATGGAATTTCTTTTGCTTTATTTCTTTGTCTCCCTTCACACATAGCCAATTAAGTCATTGTTTCCTGTGGGGGACAACCCTACTTTTGGTTCCCTGTGGGGGACAACCTTTGTTGTTCAGCAAAGAAGTTCTCTCGGCGTGGGTGATCCCCGCGTAGAAGGATGTTTCCCAAGCGTTGTTTTATCAATTTTTAAATTTTTTTTTTTTTTGAAAAATGTTGGCTTCTCATTTGCTTCTTGGGCGGGGGTGAGTACCGCCTAGAAGGGCTGTTTACGAACCACGCGTGTCAGCCTGCTTCGTAGGCGTGGTTTGATTTTCTTTTTCCCTTTTTTATTTTTTTTTTTCGAAAAGTGCTCGCTTTTCCTTTGTCTCCTGGGCGGTGGTCACCCCCACGTACAAGGCGGGGTTGTGAACCACGCATCCCAGACGGTCTCATGGGCGTCCTTGCCTCCAAGGCGTTTTTCAACCCTTGATTTTCCAAATGTCTTCTGGGCGTTGGTTACCCCCGTGTACAAGACGAGGTTGTGAACCACGCATCCCAGACGGTCTCCTGGGCGTCTTTGCCTCCAAGGCGTTTTTCAACCCTTGATTTTTCAAATGTTTTTTGGACGTTGGTCACCCCCGTGTACAAGAAGGGGTTGTGAATCTCGCGTCCCAGACGGTCTCATGGGCGTCTTTGCCTCCTCCCCCTTTGTTTTTAGGCTTTTAGCTGAAGCCCAGGTCTTCAGCCTAATGCTTGGAGGTTCATTTATAGTTTTATGGTCCAGTGTAGGAAACATGGTTTCGAACCTAGTGTTTCCGTATTCAGATTTCTCTTTAAATTTGTGAAGCCCAAGATAGGGTTGTACGTAATTTCAAACTTAGAATCGAGGAGGCTACAGTTGTCGAAGTCCTAACTTCGGATAATCTTCACCACTGCAACCTTTTAGTTTCCGAAGCTTCCCTTCCTTACTTAACTTATTTGTAACTAATGTTATCTTTGCTTTTCAGCTCAGGGCTTGCTTGCCCAAATTTTCAAGAAGTGAGAGACTGCTGTCGCTTCTGGAACCTCTATGATCGTGGAGAGGGCTTCCAACAGGGGCTGTACTGAAAATGACTCTTCCTCGGGGAAGGTGCCTGTTTTTCTGGCTGAAGAGCCAATGAGAGTTGACGAAGATCCCAACCTCTTTGTCGTTAAGTGGGGTCTTCGTAACAAGGACACCGTGGTTGGTGACTCTCGGGCTGCTGCGGAGTGGTCCAAGAACGTGATCACCCCACGGAACTGGGCTCAAATAGTGGATTCCTCTGAGGATCTACAGATCGAGCTTATGGGCTCGCAGTCTATAGATACGGTATATTTCCGAGCTCTAATTGTGTCTTTATTTCTCTACTCATTTTTGCATATTCTCTAACTCATATTTTTACCTTGCAGGCTAACACCTATCATCAGGCTTCCTTACAGAACCTAAGGACGGCGAGGGCCGAAAAGGCCATTGCTGATAGAGACAGAGACTGATACCCGTTTGCCTCCGAGGTTAACTTTGAGAGGTTCGGGGTGGTCGAGAGAGAGCTGATGGACGAGCAGGAGAAGGTCAAGCAGTTAGAGACACGCCTCCAGAGGGGTCGTGAGGAGATGATCGCAGAGTATAAAGCTTCAGAAGAGTTCGACGATCTCCTTACTGCGGAGTATGATGCTAACTTCCCTGGCACTTTCCAGAAGTGCTGGGAGGAGATTATAGGTCAGTTGGAGACCCAGATCGAGGGCGTTATTCTAGAAAAGTATCCCGTCCCATCTTTCGCGGGTTTTCAGGCTACTACTACTTTGGCCTCTTCACAACCTGGTGATGATTCTCAGCCAATGGAGGAGTCTGAGCCTGCTGATGACTTCATACAGGACTTAGATGCCCCTCATAGGGATGCCCCTGTCCTTGACAAGGACCCGTCTGATGACTTAAAGTAGATTTTATTGGCCCCGCGTGGCTCTATTTATCTAGATCTTGCTTTTATTCAGGGTCCTTTCATGGACTTTACGACTTTATTTGATGCTTGTAACATAACTCTTTGATCTTTCGGGATCTTCTATCCATGCATGCTATGTATGTTATATCTTGTAGTCTTATCTTTTAGATACTTCTTCTTCGGGGTTTACGCAACTTATTTATGCATATTCTGCTTCTTCATTCTTGCATTCACATATATTTATTTAGCTTATCTTTTGTAAGGCAATTCCTAGTACTTGGCCTCTTGAATGGGCTGGCACTTTGATCAAGTGCTATTGGTACAACTTGCTTTCTAGTAAAACAATAAGGAAATACTCAAACAAAGATAAGTAATAAAATAGTGAAAAAGAACTTGAAATATTTTTTTTAAAAAGAGGGTTCGACCCTTACATAGTACTCTACTTCCTACTAAGAGCTTAAGAGCTCGGAATGGTTTTGTCGACCTTATTGCTACTTGTCCTATTAGCGGATCCTTTTTAGGAAACACTTAAACATAATAAACTTTTAAATTTGAGGCATGCCATGTTCTTGGCATCTCAGTCCCTTCAAGGGTTCAGGCAACAATGCTCCAATGTAAGTGACTTTGTATGGTTCTCTCGGGATTAGGGGAATAGGAATCAGATCCTCAGCTGGTTTTCCCCTTCTTTCTTCATCGTCTCTTGAATCCAAACCACGATTGGGAGAACCTGCCCCCCGACTCCATCAAGCCTTAACGCGGCTACATAGCAACTCCTAGCCATCTTTTGATCTCCTTGTTCTTCACCAACCCCGATCCTTGTTGGGAACTTGATTTTCAAATGGTAAGTTGAGGCAACAGCCTTGAATGCATGAAGGTCTGTCCTCCCAATGATTACATTATAAGTCGAATTTGCCTTTATCACCAAGAAGTTCAACATTTGAGTTGTCGTTTGTGAACCTTGCCCTATTGTCATAGGGAGCTGAATAGTTCCCTCTACTTTAGATTCAACCCCATTGAACCCGTATATGGGCATGTTTGAGGGAGTCAGTTGTGAATCGGTATATCCCATCTCGATGAAGGCGTCATGGAACAAGATGTCCACGGAAGCTACGTTATCTACCAGAACCCTCTTGGCTTTAGAGTTGCCTATTACAGGTATAATGACCAACGGGTCATCATGGGGGAACTTCACCCCTTCCAGATCAAAATCATCAAAGCTAATAGCCACTTCTGTCTTGGCACGTTTCGGTTCTTCTCCTACACCAGTCATTACTTCTCGGGCATAAGCTTTCCTTGAGTTTCGGGAGGATCCAGCAGCAGTCGGTCCTCCAAATATCATGTTGATGACAGGCCCTCGGGGCTTAGGATTACGATCTTGGTCGTTGTCCCTCCTATAATAGTCTTTCCTTTCATAGTTTCCTTGTTGATTTCCTCGATTCTCATCCTTAGTGAACTTATCGAGTTTTCCTCTTCGGATTAAGAACTCTATCTCATCTTTCAGTTTTCTAAAATCGCCGGTGTCATGACCAACTTCTTTATGGAAACGACAGAATTGATTCTTATTTCGTTTCTCCAAGTCGGATCTTAGCGGCTTTGGCCATCGAAGATCTTCTTCCGTTTCAATATCCATCAGAATTTGACTTCTTGAGGTGTTAAACCTTGCATACTCATTAACCTGGGTCCAAAGTTGTTCTTTTTAGGTGGAGAGTCAGAATCCTTCGTTGTCCTGGGATATTTGTCCCTAACGTAATACTCTTGAGTCTCCTTTCTCTTTTTTTCCGTTTTCACTTCCCTTAACAGTGGGTTCATATTTCTTCATACTTTTTTCGGCCTTGATATACTTTCCGGCTCTATCTTGAAGCTTCAACATGCTTTCGGGTGGATGTTTTGCCAACGATCTCTTGAAGTGATCATCAGTGGTTCCTTGTTGCAGGGCTATCATAGCTACTTTGTCCTCCAAGTTCGGGACTTTCAGAGCCTCCCTAGTGAATCGATTTATGTATTCCCTCAAGGATTAATTTTTACCTTACTGGATTCCCATAAGAGATGCAGAACTCTTCTCATGCACCCTTCCACTAACAAACTGATTGATAAATGCCTTGCACAATTCCTTAAAAGATTCAATATAGTTGGGAGGGAGACGACTGTACCAACGTTGAGCCATGCCCGTAAGGGTTTGTGGAAATGATCTGCATTTGACTGCATCATTGGTAGGCTGCAACAACAGTGCATTAGAGAAAGTTCTTACATGATTCGCGGGATCTCCTGTTCCATCATAAGCTTTGATGGTTGGCATCTTGAATTTTCTGGATATATTAGCTTTCATGATATCCTGAGTGAAAGGCGGTGTAGGATCATCAGGATCTCCTAGGGGTAACAAGACACTAGGATCACTCTTTGGGGCTTCAGCCCTCTTGGTTCTTCTCGGTACCAGATCTAAATTAATCATCGAGACTCTTCCAATTGCTTGGCTTTGTGCTTTTGTAGCCTCTTCTTCCGCCAATATTTTCTTGAGTCTTGCAGCTTCTGCCTTATGGGCCGCAATCCTTTCCTTAGTAGTTTGGGGTTGTTCCCGATTTGTTTGGGAAGAGCGTCTCCTTCTTGAGGCAACATCCCTTTCTTCTCCAGTTGAATAATTCTCGACCTCAGTATAGGGACCTGAGTAATCTTGAATCAAAGGGGTCTGTCGAGTCTGAGTTTGTTGATTTTGGGGTCCCAGACCTTGAACATAAGGAGGCACATATGCTTCGTGGTAGCACTACACCATAGATTGGCTATAGCAACTCCATATTATGGTTACTATAGGGCCTAAATCAGTTGCCATAAAGTCTATTTCAATGCTTTTGGTAAAATTGGGCGGTAAATTTGCTTGGGTTGGCGTAGGCCCTTATAGCAATGAGTTACTACCATACAGCAACGCCTTAATATCATTGCAATAGTCTTTTATAGCAACGTTTTCCAATCTATAGCAACAATTTAAATTCATTACAATAGCATATAACAACCTATTCTTGATCTCTGTTTCTTCTTTAGTATTTCAATACATAGGTTATGGCAACGTTTCAGGTGGATATGGCAACATAATTCTATCTAATAGCAATGTTTTTAATAAGAAAATGACAGTAAATTACAACACTATTAGAAGCAATGACAATGGTTTATAAAAGAAAAATTGGACATGACCTTTTCGTTTATATAAAAATCCACCGTTAATATGGTATTTCATACAAACCAATCCAAAAGAGTACTTTGGTACATAATTTCAACTGCCTAATTAAAGACAGTACCAAATCTCTATTCAGTTCCAACCACTAGACATCTAAAAACGACGGAATGCAAAATAGAACAACATAGTGCAAATTCTAGTTTAACATATACATCCACCAAAAGCTTAGAAACTAAATAAATATGCGCTAAGAGGCGCTAAGTCAAGCTTCTACATCTTCTCCAGCATCTTGTCCATTCGACTTATTAATTGCTTCATCATTCACCTCATTTGTCTTTTCTTTTTCAGCCACTTGCTCTTCCCTTTTGCGTTTTTTGCGTTTCAATTATTCCAAATTACTTGGCAGTGGTGGTGGAGGTGGTAAAATCTCTCTATGAGCAGGCTTGTAAAAAAATGCCAAAATTTGATACTTCAGGATATCACCTTAACCTCTGGAAGATTTACTTCCTTTTTTGCGTCTACCTTTTCAGGCTTTGTCCCCTCGACAACTGTAGAAAGAAAAGAGAACACCGATGATTTAGGGTTAGCTATGTTACGTGCACCAGATATCTACTTATCACTATATTAAACTTATTAATTCTCTACTTAGAATGATGAGTAATAATGTAGTCATGTCCAGGATATTTTGATTCACCTCATAATGTAAATCTGAACTTTCCGTACTTAAATTATTTTTCTTTTCATTCTGTTACAATTTTTTCACATGATTAAAACAATCAAAATCGTTTATTTAAATCAATTGTTTTCATATGTTAGCTTTCCTATTCTGGGACAAATCGATTTGCTCATTTGCCAGAGAAACTTCTTTAATTGCGATATTATAATTTTAAAACAGGTGTCATTGAGATAATTTTGGATAGTGTTTACAAGCAAGTCAAATTCTACATTTATGTCACAGATACATTTTTAATGATCATTATTTTCCTTTAGCCTGTGATTATTTGTTTGTTTCATAATGTCCTGAATTAGTAATGTCATATTAAAGTAAGAAGATCCACCTTCTTCAATTGCCTTGGTTGCTCTCTCTGCAAAATCCTTCACTTTTCTTCTTCTATTTGCTCCCTCTTCTTCTTGACTCATTATGCACTTTATAGCCCTTTTAACATCTTCTCTCTTCACATTCACTCCAGCCTTCTCTTCCTCACCCAACTGCACAACAGTCTTACTGCCAACACTCACACCAGTCTCTACTACTTGAACTACTAACTTCTTTTTAAAAAATTGCTCTGCAAACAATGGCCATGCAATCAGTGGAACTCCAGCGCAAATCCCTTCAATTGTCGAATTCCAGCCATAATGTGTCAAGAATCCACCAATTGCAAAATGTGATAGAATTAGGATTTGTGGTGCCCAACCTCAATTACCTAATTCCTATTCTACAATTATAAATAATCCTCAATTAAATCTAAACATGAACATAAACATACAAACACAAAACATAAACCCCTAATTGTGTCCCTAATTATTCGAACACAAAACCCCTAATTGAAATACACAAACAAACCCCTAATTGAATTACAATAACATAAACCCTGATTGAATTTACAATTAATATAAACTCAAACATAAACATACAAAGCACAAAACATGAACATAAAAAATTGATATTAGCTCACAGTCAAACAAAAAATTGAATTTTGAACAAAAAAGCCCAAAATCAAAAAATTAATTTGAACAAAAAAGCCCAAAATCGATATGAACATACCGGTATTTTAGAGCTTTAATCTCCGATTTTAATCATCGAGCTTTTTGGCTTCAAGCTTCACTCTTCGATTTTAATCTTCGATTTTGTGTGTTTGAGAGTGTGTTTGTGTGTCTGAGAGTGTGCTTCTGTGTTTGTCCCGCTTGTATCCTCAATTATTGCCCCGCTTTTTTATTTTTTAGTATTTTCACTTGAGCGCCCAAATATTTTATAAAGCCCGCTCAATATTCTTTTTGTAGCCCGCCTAAAACTTGTGGGATTTTTCTGTTATCTATAGCAACTACGTTCTAAAAGCATTGCAATAGCTTCCAATTTTTGGACATTTTTAACTCTATCGTAATGGTTTTTAAACAGTGTTACGATACATCTTAACTTATAAAAACTCATCTGAAAATGTCAATCAATAGCAATGGTTTTCTATAATTTTTCTAAATTCTGGTTGTTATAGCCAATCTATGGTGTAGTGTAGGTTGGATTGATACCACTGCTCCCCACCGTGGGTCGAGGGGGCATACCATAATTTGGCATCCCAAGAGTCAGAGTTGCATATTGAGGAAGATCTGTGGTGTGAAGTTGAAGATTACGTGGCGCATTCATGAGCAGTGGAGAAGTTGTGATTGGTTGCTGGAGAGTGGTCTCTTGTGGATTAGGTCCATGAATGACCATTTGCAGGGGATTCGTCCCTTCAACCGAAATTGGGATTTCTGGTCCTTGGGTAGTGGTGAGGGGGATACTCGCCCCTTGAGTGCCAGTAGTTTGCGGCGGTTGGCCTCCATGAGTCTCCGTTTCAGAAGTAATAGGAAGTCCTTCAGAAGTCTGAGTTTCTCGAGTCGTTCTTCGTGTGTTTTCCATGGTTGATGTTGTCTTCCCACAAACGGCGCCAAATGTTGTGGAATAAAAACTGTGCTTGCGAATTTAATGCTATGGTTAGAGAGCTTCGATCTTTAATGGATGTTCTCGTGTTTCGTGACTAAATCTCTCCTCACAAGATGCCTACGTATCTCAATTCGTAATTGAGAATCAAGCCAAAAACGTAGTTCTGATTGAAGGATGAGGTCCTTTATATAGGCGTCAGGAGCCTTGTATTTAGGGTATGTTTGGGAGACTTAGCGAATAAGTCTCCTTCTTGACGGTGGATAAGGATTGGTGGGCAAGTCTTTTCCTTATTGTAGGATAAGGATTGTGACTAGTTAGTTCCTTTGATTGAGATTCCAGATCCTTCTTTGTAGGAGGCAGACTTTTTGAAGATTTTATCACACGTTCGACTCTTTTTATGAGCTGTATATATTTCCTTTTATTAATTACGAAATTAATAAGTAATTAGGGTTTCGGGCCTCATTAATTGGGCTTAATTCTTGGACCAATCTAGGTCTAGTTAATACACCATTTATTATGTTTCTAGGGTTATTTATTAATACACTCTTTTTGATAGAATGTAACTGCACGCATGCCTCCAACTAATTCCCTCTTAATTAGTGAATTGATTGTCTTGAAGTTTAGATGAGAAAGTTTGTTGTGCTATATCCAACAATTTTCATTTGATACCTTAATGTAAAAGCAACAAATTTTATTCTCATTTACATAATCCAAGTCTACAATAAATAGGCATCCATTCCTTAATCTAGTTAGAGCAAGATCATTAATTTTTCAGTGAGTGATCAAACACACATCCGTATTAAATTCAACATTGAAGCTTCTATCACTAAATTGTCTAATACTTTCCGCATCATGCTTGAGTCCTTCAACGACTGCTATATCTTTAGTAACAACATTATTAATCTTCAAATTGTTATATTCTATAGTTATACCAGTAATTGTAATCTTCATGACCCAACCTCACTAATTATTTGCTGCTGCTCCGTGGGAGTTCTAATATCTAGCATCTATTCATAATTTCGATCTATTTGCTATCCTGCTTGATTTCAAAGGCAATTCATGACCCAACCTCACTAATTATTACTAGTAGCTACTTCTAGAAGTGGACAAACTTCTCCAAAACATTCATGTAAAAATATCAGCTAAGGTTTAAACAGAGAGTTTCCACAAATACTTCATAGTAATGTTGTGTAATTTATGGTTATTCGGATAAAGGCAACATTTCACAAATTTGCCTAGGATACCCACATCTTTAGGGCCGGCCGTTCAAATCATGATGTGCCTTGAGCATCCAAAACTGCTATGTGGAATTTTAATACCATTTTTACTCTATTTTCTGGCTAAAATTTGGTGCTTGGACTCAAGTTTTATTTCCTTTTTACATGTTTTATTTGTAATCTCAAGTATCGAGTCGGACTCCCCGTAATCCATATTCTGATGGCGTTTTGGAGCCAAATATTATAAGATGATGTAAATGAAACAAAGGAGGTGCAAAAAATGCATTTCGGAGTTTAAGGAGTAATATGTATGCTAAAGTAAGGAGCTGTAATTAGGCAAACAAAGTCCCAATACCCCGTGGAGTGCATGCTCAAATGCCCGCGAAACTGCCTAGTTCTCTGTCCATTTTTGAATTTCAAAATCATTTTGTAATTATAACACTGAATTTATGTTATAGCCGGACAATATATATATATATAATATAGTTGTGTTCAGTAGACCATATTATATATATACTAAATACGTTGTACTGAACTATTAAGTTTTGTATTTTTATATTTTTTATGCATTATATCTCCGTTCAACCTACAATATCTTTTTAAAATAAATTTCATAATCTAAATGAATTTGTTTTATAAATTAAATTCATTGTACTGCAATTTTCAAATTTATTGTACGTGTACTATATAAGTCAAAAATACATTGTACTGCGCAATGGTCTAACATGTCTAACATGTCAAATATATATATATATGCTAATATTGTGTGAGAGATAAACATTCTACATCATTCTACTTCTGGTTTTAGTTTTCATACACACTTACTTGAGTTTTTAAACATTAGTCTCTTAAACCGAAGATATTTTGCTTTTCAATTTCAATTTCAATTGTGGATGCTCGTACCCAAATTTGGAGGGTTTGCTTCGAATAAGTAATATCATTTCTTTACCTCTTGTATTTGTTTATTTTGATATTTTATGCTATGTATCATATCTATTTCCTTTATCTCTTTGACATGAGTATCTACTTTTCCTTGGGGTTTAGATGAAGCCTGCAATAGAATGAGAGTTGTTGTATAATACTTGTCAAACATGAGAAAGATGCATACCTAGACTAATCCATAATAATAGATATGTGATTGATTATAATATAATAGGTATATAAGGTATAGCTAAAAAAAACACAGTAGAATTTATTATATTATGGGTTCCCTCTCTTCCAACCATACTTATTCTTTGGCAAATATTAATATTACATTAAATCATGTTACAATATTAATAAATAATACTTTTATATACTAGATTTCCCAGTACCCTTCTTTATATTCTAGTACTAGAAGTACCACAGCATTTCGACGGTAAACACTGATAGTAAGAGTGCAAAGTTAACAAATATGAGTATGATAAAAGTTTGTACGGAAAATGACCAGGAATGAGAACCAAGCAATATTGTTATATTAAACCGGTGGGTAATTTATAAGGAGAAAACTTTTAAACATTTACCAGATGGAGCAATATTAGTTTAAAGATTGAAACTAGTTTTATGACATTTAAGAGATGCATCATGGCTGGGAACAATGTTTATGTGTAAAGAGACGTAGGAGCTAATTTATTTTACAAATCTTATTTTTATGATTAATGCACAATACACACAACACCAAATATTTAGAAAATTTAATTGAAGTCCGAGTTTTTTATTTGTAAACCGTTAAACTTAAGACTAATTGTAGACATGGTACTTTTATATATGTACTGCAATGTGTGTAATGTACATATTATTTACAAAAACTTGCAGTATATATATTGGAGTTATATAAAAATTACCTAGTCTCCAATAGTCCTAAGTTTAAGGGTGTATACTGAACATTTGCCTAAATTCCAAAATAAGAAAACATATATCTATTTGTGTGTACTGCACATATGTCTATACTGAACATTTGCCTAAAGTCCAAAATAAGAAAACATATATCTATTTGACAAGATCATATGGAACTATTATGAATATAGCTACATGCATATCACATTTCTTAAATTAAGTAGCATGTCAACACACAACATTAAAAAAATTGTAACCCTGGTTTGGATGCATTATTCAGCTTCCACATAATTAAAGATTGATTATATAGCTTCAAAATGATGAAACCATTTATTTAAGCAACATAGCTACCACAACAGTCTCATTATAAGATGTCATCACACAACATAAAAAATTTGTAACCCGGGTTTGGATGAATTAATGAGATTCCACGTTAGTAAAGATTGATTATATAGCTTCAAAATAAAGAAAACATTTATTTAAGCGGCATAGCTCCCAGAGCAGTCTCATTAGAAGATGTCATCCAACTAATGTTATCAATGAGCAGATCATTTCCTTCTTCACCAGTAGCTGATGTCTTTTCTCCAGTTTGTTGTTCATGTAGGATCTGCAAGAGTTGTCGGTGAAGTGTTCTGATGTGAGTAGGTGGGAGCACCGATCTCTTTCTTCTTGGAACTTTGATGTTCAATGGCAAACCCTTTACATCAGCATTTTCTGAAAGCAAGAAAATCAATAAATACAAATATGTGAAAATTTTCTAATTATGTATAGGTGCAAGCTAACATTGTATAATATAGGAATTGCATGAGACCTATATTGCAAGATTTTACTAAACTTCAATCTTTTCTTCATTTGGAGGGCTTCATATGTTGGGAACCACGGACTTGGGGTTCTACTACATTTTATGATACACAATTAAGGAGTGCGAAAAGAAAATCACCTTGTTAACGGTTGATTCCACGCTCTTCTATTGTATTCCCAAATTCCCTTGAGCGAAGTGTGGCCTCCGTCTTCTCAAGTTAACCTCTCTTCTTGCTCTTAGGTGGCTACAATATTTTTCTTAACCAACCCTAGCAAGAAGAGAATAAGAATATATATAGGGCTACAATAGCGATCATGGATAATTAGGTTGGGCCTTTTAATTACATCCTGGGCCTAGCCCAATGTAATTAAATATTAATTCAATCCACTAAAGAATTAATATTTGCACTACCTTTCCTAATACCGCAACTTAATTAATTAATTCGGTTCCAATATTATTTTCTTATTAAATTCCCCATGTTTAAAATAGCGCATGCCCATTAATTAAATAAATTACTGATAATTCATTTAATTAACATCTTATATCCTTGATCATCCACTCTACCTTTATTTAATTATGCCGGAATAAATCCACCTGCAGGGTTTCACATAATTAAATCCTTTTGAGCTTTCAATGGGACATCATTAACCAGAATATTATCAGGACACGGATTCCTTCAATAAATAATATTCACCATATATATTATTCCATCACCCAAAATATCATGATATAATTCAAAAGAATTATTTCATATATAAATCAAAGCATGTAAATAATATACACGTGTCAATTACTATATCCGGATTAAGAACCTAAGCATTAATAATAACATAGAATCTTAGTTCACCTTCTTAATCAGTTTAAGGGAACAATTCTAAATTTGATCCTGTTCAACATACACAAAGTATACAAGTATTATTTAATAGTCAAGATAAACTATTCCCAAATAATACTTCAGTTATTCCAGTGGTTTGTCTAATTCCACTTAAACTGTGAACCCTTTATATTATATATAGACACTGATAATTTAATCTTCTGTTATCCCATTTGATACTAAATTATCTACAATATATAATAAATAGACAATGTAAAAATATGCAATCAAGATTCTCAATAAAATGGACAATGTTTAAATACTACTAATGAATAGTTTAGTATAAAACCCAACAATCTCCCACTTATACTCAAGCTATTCTTTGAGTATATCAGTGTTTATTAATATAATCCGCTACCAGTTTAAATAACTATTCCGAGACCAGACATCTGACTCCTATCTCCTCCACGTGTTCTTCAAAAACCTTAGCTGGTAAACTCTTCGTGAAAGGATCAGCCCGGTTGTCCTTTGATGCTATATCAGTCACAATAATATCTCCTCGCTTAACGAACTGTCGTATGAGGTGATACTTACGCTCAATGTGTTTTGCTGCTTTATGTTCTCGTGGTTCCTTTGTATTTGCAACAGCACCAGTATTATCACAATAAATTGTGATTTGCCGTGGCAAATTAGGAACTACATTCAAATCCAGCAGGAAATTCCGGAACCATATAGCCTCCTTGGCTGCCTCAGAGGCTGCCACATATTCAGCTTCCATGGTTGAGTCTGCGATGCATTTCTGCTTCACACTCCTCCATATTACAGCTCCACCTCCTAAAGTAAAAACACACCCCGAGGTTGACTTCCTCTTATCCCTATCTGTCTGGAAATCTGAATCGGTATAACCCACAGGAAACAAGTCTGAAGCCTTGTAAATTAACATATACTTCTTAGTCCTTCGCAAGTACTTAAGTATCGTTTTTACTGCACTCCAATGTTCCTGACCTGGATTGGACTGATATCTACTGACCATGCCTACGGCAAAGCAAATATCAGGTCTTGTGCATAACATGACATACATTAAGCTTCCACATGCTGAAGCATAAGGAACTGCTTTCATGTTCTCTATCTCCTTAGGTGTCTTAGGACACTGCTCCTTTGATAGAGAGACTCCATGTCTAAAAGGTAAATTACCCTTCTTAGAGTCCTGCATGTTAAAACGAGCCAATACCTCATCAATGTACGGTTCTTGAGATAAAGCCAACGTTCTTTTCTTGCGATCTCTTATAACTTTGATCCCAAGAATGTATGCGGCTTCACCTAAGTCTTTCATTTCAAATTGTTTGAACAACCATGCCTTAATAGATGACAACATCTCTACATTGTTTCCAATGAGCAAAATGTCATCTACATATAGCACTAGAAAAACCACTGCATTTCCTTCACTTTTCCTATACACACATGCTTCGCTTGGACTCTGATCATAACCATTTGTCTGGACGGCCTGATCAAAACGAATGTTCCACTCCCTGGAAGCTTGTTTCAGTCCATAAATGGACTTCTTAAGCTTACACACTAGATGCTCTTGGCCCTCTTTGATGAATCCCTCTGGTTGCTGTATATGGATGTTTTCATCAAGACTTCCATTTAGGAAAGCTGTCTTGACATCCATTTGCCAAATCTCATAATCGAGATGAGCTGCTATAGATAAAAGAATCCGGATTGACTTAAGCATGACTACCGGAGAAAAGGTTTCCTCATAATAAATTCCTTGTTTCTGAGTATACCCTTTCGCAACAAGTCTTGCTTTCCAGGCTTTCACCTTTTTGTCAGATCCTCTTTTTCTTTTGTAGATCCACTTGCATCCAATGGGTTTTACACCACTGGGTGGTTCCACGAGATCCCAGACTTTATTGGAATACATAGATTCCATCTCAGATTGCATAGCCTTTTGCCAAAGATCTGCATCCTTATCTTGCATTGCTTCTTCGTATGTCCTGGGATCCTCATCATGTTCACCAGAGACTAAGTCCGAAGACTCTCCCAAAAACATGAACCTCTCAGGTTGTTTAACAACCCTCCCACTACGACGAAGCATTGGAGTGGTATTAGTGATAGGTTGTTCATTTACTTGTGGTTGTTCTACTTGTACCGGTGGCATATTAGAATTATCTTGTCCTCCCACTAGTTCCTCTAAAACAACAGTACTCATGGGTTTGTGATTCATTATATAGTCTTCCTCTAAGAATCTAGCATTGGTGCTTACAATGATATCCCGATCCTTAGGACTATAAAACAAATACCCTTTTGTTCCCTTGGGATAACCCATAAACAGCCTCACTTCTGTACGAGAATCTAACTTAGTAACGTTCTTGTTCAGCACATGTGCTGGATAACCCCAAATCCGAATGTGTTTCAAACTAGGTTTGGTACTAGTCCACAATTCTTTTGGAGTTTTTGGAACTGACTTAGAAGGTACCAAGTTTAGAAGATAAGCCGCTGTTTGTAGAGCATGCCCCCAAAACGACTTAGGTAAATTCGAATAACTCATCATCGATCTAACACTCTCTAAAAGATTCCGGTTCCTTCTTTCTGCTACACCATTCTGCTGAGGTGTGCCAGGTGTAGTCAACTGGGATGAAATCCCATGTTCTGATAAATATTCTCTAAATTCTCCAAGCAGGTATTCGCCCCCACGATCTGATCGTAGTGACTTGATACATTTTCCTGAATGTCGCTTTTCCGCACTTGCTTTGTACTCTTTGAATTTTTCAAAGCACTCAGACTTGCGGTGCAACAGATAAATGTATCCATATCTCGAATAATCATCAATGAAAGTGACAAAATATTCATACCCACCTCTCGCTTGGATATTCATAGGTCCACATAAATCAGTATGAACCAATTCTAACACATCTTTGACTCTATTTCCTTTTGCCTTAAAAGGTCTACTGGTCATTTTTCCTTCCAAGCAAGATTCACAGACTGGAAATGGCTCCACTGCCAACGAGCCTAAAGGCCCATCTACTGCCAATCTTTGAATCCTCCTTAAGTTAATATGACCTAATCTCAAGTGCCAAAGATATGTTTGGTTCAATCCAGAAGGTTCCTTTCTTTTACTAGAGGTAGAAAGTGTATTATTAATTTCACTTGGTTGCAGCATTGGTTCTATAGGATTAATAATATATAAATTGTCTTGCAATGTACCAGAACATATAACTCGTTTATTCATCATAATGGAAACATTACGATCCAAACAAACATTATAACCATCCATAGCAAGTTTAGAAACCGAAATTAAATTCCTTCTAAATGAAGGTACATAAAGACAATTATTCAAAACCAAAATCCTATCATAACCAAAAGATAAAGAAATAACTCCAACTGCAACCACTGCTACTTTCGTAGCATCTCCCATGAACACATATATCTCGCCATCTCTAAGCAGCCTGGTTTTCTGGAACCCCTGCATGGAATTACAAACATGATCAGTGGCTCCTGTGTCTACACACCAAGTGCTCGTAGACATAGCCGCTATATATGTTTCCGTAACAAGAGAAAGAGACATACCAGCATTGTTCTTCTTAGACAGAGGACAATCCTTTTTCCAGTGACCCGACTGCTTGCACTTGAAGCACTTGCCCTTAGGCTTCTTCACTGAATTCTGAACTCCCAATGGTTTCACAACTTTCTGTGTCTGAACCTTCTTCTTCTTCTTTCCTTTCGGCTTTGAAGAAGAAACTTTCTCAGCCACATTTTCCTGAACATGCTGCTAAAATAATGATTCCGCTGCCTGAAGCTCTGTCAGAAGTTCTGCAAGACTATACAACTTCTTGTTCATGTTGTAATTCAAGCGAAACGGCTCAAAGCTTTTTGGCAAACTCATAAGTATGATATCGACCTGCGTTTCCGCATCAATATCAGCACCAAGGACCTCTAGTTCATTTATATGAGACATCATCAGAAGAACATGGTCCCTTACAGGTGTTTTTTCAGCCATCTGAGTGTTCATTAGAGACTTCATTGCTACTTGCCTAGCAGCCCTATTCTGATCTCCGAAAAGCTCCTTGAGATTATAGAGCATATCTGCAGCAGTGGTCATGGCCTGATGCTGATGTTGCAAAACACCCGACATTGCTGCCAGAATGTAACATCGCGACATCTCATCTGCCTTAGTCCACTTCTTAAAATACTCTTTATCCTCATCCGGAGCATCGGCAGCAGGCTGGTCCGGTTTGGGTTCAACAGTACAAAATTTAAACTCTTCAGCAGTCAACACTATGTCCAAATTGCGTTTCCATTCAATATAGTTAGGTCCGGTAAGTTTGTTATCCTTAAGTATGGTGAAAAGTGGATTAAAGCCCATTCTATCCTGAGAATCATGCATATAACACTTAATCAGAAAATTGCATATATCTTAAAACCTATTTGTTTCCTCTAACAATTAATTAAAATTAATGCACTAATATTTAAATTCCATAAATATCTGGTACGCCATGATGGATGACATATATACCATTTAAATTTAAATATTACTTCGGTCCTACTACTAAATAATACGCCACGTTAGGGTGGACTATATATTATCTTTCATAGCTAAGTGTATACCATTATTTAGATCTTAAGTTGCCTTTAGTCAGACCCATCCGTTCGATGTATCAATGGATAAATCCCAGGTGTTTTCGGTGAAGTCACAGACGGACTCGCTTAAAAACACAACCCCTAAGACAGAAATATCCATTATCAACATCAATCAAGGAATGTCCAACTTTTTTCTCGAATTCTATGAAACTTGGTATGTCGCGATGGGGTGAGCTTACCTTTCATTATTCGTGATTAACTTAAGAAGATTGTCCTAGTAATATCCTTAACACTACCCAGACGTCATAAATCATACGCCACGATGGGTGACATATATCCAATTCATAATCGTCCTAGTGTTAAATTACATACAACCAATAATGGATGACCATGGGATCTAATATCAAATTAATTCCCTCTCCCACTTAGTATTTTAACATGAGTAATTTTATCTAGATGCATCGCCCTATGTTATTTCTTCGAGGTCCACATGTTATCAAAATAACAATACAAAGAACACATAACATAGCATAGCATGCATCTCTACATAATTAAATGGGGCCTATGTCATTATAATTATGTCTAACATGCATTCCAAATACACACATAATTTAATAACATAAAACATTTAATTAAAGCAATAAATGAAAATTTATGTCCATGTCGTCCTATTTATGTTAACCATGCAGTTAAAATTACACACATAATTAACAACACACATAATAATTATTTAATGCAATAATTAAAATTAAATAGCAGAAAAATTAAAATAAAAAATAAATCCACTATTATGGCCAAAAAAAAAAAAATCATCCGAAAATCCTGCGAAAACTTCAACTCGCTGTTTGAGGGTCTAAACGAGCTCAGACGCACATGAAACTTTGACATGGTCACTTTTCAATCGTGTAGAACATCGAAATCCCGTTCCGAAAAGGTATTACTCATCGACATCCGACACCGTATGCAAAAGTTACAATAGTTCGAAGTTGCATAGGCGAAATCTTGTAGCATCAGCGGAAGAACTTTGTTTTCTTGCAACTCCGTCGATCAAATAGTTACATACAACATAACATACCTATTCTATTACATCAGATCATAATCTAACATGAATACAAATCATGATTACAAGATTACAAAATCATAATAGAAAACAAAACTAGCACGATCAACCCTCGTGATTTACAACCACGATAAACCACGTGAAAACCAAAACAAAAAATAACCACGATTAAACCACGTGGGATCCAAACACATAATTAAAATAAAACGAGGCCATGATAGTGGATACTAAACAACCTGCAAAAGATTATTATCCAAGCATACCACTATACATACATAACCAATTTTAATTACGACATGGACATCATATCATAAAACATAGAACCCATAACCAGGCTCTTGATACCAATTGTTGGGAACCACGGACTTGGGGTTCTACTACATTTTATGATACACAATTAAGGAGTGCGAAAAGAAAATCACCTTGTTAACGGTTGATTCCACGCTCTTCTATTGTATTCCCAAATTCCCTTGAGCGAAGTGTGGCCTCCGTCTTCTCAAGTTAACCTCTCTTCTTGCTCCTAGGTGGCTACAATAGAGATCATGGATAATTAGGTTGGGCCTTTTAATTACATCCTGGGCCTAGCCCAATGTAATTAAATATTAATTCAATCCACTAAAGAATTAATATTTGCACTACCTTTCCTAATACCGCAACTTAATTAATTAATTCGGTTCCAATATTATTTGCTTATTAAATTCCCCATGTTTAAAATAGTGCATGCCCATTAATTAAATAAATTACTGATAATTCATTTAATTAACATCTTATATCCTTGATCATCCACTCTACCTTTATTTAATTATGCCGGAATAAATCCACCTGCAGGGTTTCACATAATTAAATCCTTTTGAGCTTTCAAGGGGACATCATTAACCCGAATATTATCAGGACACAGATTCCTTCAATAAATAATATTCACCATATATATTATTCCATCACCCAAAATATAATGATATAATTCAAAAGAATTATTTCATATATAAATCAAAGCATGTAAATAATATACACGTGTCAATTACTATATCCGGATTAAGAACCTAAGCATTAATAATAACATAGAATCTTAGTTCACCTTCTTAATCAGTTTAAGGGAACAATTCTAAATTTGATCCTGTTCAACATACACAAAGTATACAAGTATTATTTAATAGTCAAGATAAACTATTCCCAAATAATACTTCAGTTATTCCAGTGGTTTGTCTAATTCCACTTAAACTGTGAACCCTTTATATTATATATAGACACTGATAATTTAATCTTCTGTTATCCCATTTGATACTAAATTATCCACAATATATAATAAATAGACAATGTAAAAATATGCAATCAAGATTCTCAATAAAATGGACAATGTTTATATACTACTAATGAATAGTTTAGTATAAAACCCAA
Organism: Heracleum sosnowskyi; assembly: GCA_030848705.1. NCBI lineage: Eukaryota > Viridiplantae > Streptophyta > Magnoliopsida > Apiales > Apiaceae > Heracleum > Heracleum sosnowskyi. The sequence continues at coordinate 138,092,443 of CM061235.1, read as the reverse complement.
CATCATATGCCTGATTCGAAGATGTTGATAAGGGTGTGACCACTTCCACATGGAGTGTGTCACTACACCAAAAACGGGCTTTTCCTAGAGAACATTTCCTACCGACACATTTCCTACCGGTCATTTCCTACCAATTTTCAAGTCAAAGGGCCTTTTCCTACCGACCCCCATACGTTAGGAAATACCTCATGGGACCCACTCATTTCGTACAGTAGGAAATGGGTCATGTGGACCCACAATGCCACGTCAAAATGTTCAGCGTGTCTGACAACCGAGGAACGACGTCGTTTTGCTTCACCTATTTCCCACCGTCATGATTGGTAGGAAGTGGTGTTCTCATTTCCTACCGAGGTTGGTAGGAAATAGGTGTTGTGGGTCCCACAAGTCACGTCGGTTGTTGTCATTTTTTGACCCATTTCCTACCGCTTATCGGTACGAAATGAAAACCTACCGCCATATATCATTCCCTACAACCGAACGTTTATAAATAATTATTTAATAATTACAAAAATCTATATAATTTATTTTCATCATATACATCTTGGAATACCATTTTGTTATAAAATTATAATGTATGCAAAAAATTAGACTCTTTTAACTTCATTTGCCATGAATTTATATTGAAAATGTTTATTTTTAATAATTTAGATTACATATATGGTTAAATAAATCTTGGATAACATTTTTGTAGAGTAGTTGGAGTGTTAGATTTTGTTCAGTAGGTCTAAGTTTCGATTCCATGAGGAACTGAATTTATTTTTTAGCAAATTTTAAAAATGGCACCCAAATTTCACAAATATTTCAAAAATGGCACCCAAAATTTCCCGAAAATTTCAAAAATGGCGCCTAAACTCATTTCGTATTGCATGGTGGTAGGATATATTAACATTATTTCCTACCATTCTCAACAATTCCTACCGCCTTCTATTTATTAATTAATTTTAAAATAAAATTTAGAATTTAGGGGTTAGCTAGGGTTAGACAAATGTTTTTCAAAAAAAATAATTTCGATGATCGAACCGTACAGATATCAATATCACTAAAATTACATCATGTATGCAAAGAATAATTTTTTTTAACTCCATTTGAAATGATTTTATAATGATAAAAAGTTTTCTAATAAATAATTAATTGTTACAGAATAAATTCTAAGTTTTTAAATTTATTTTGTTAAACACATTGTATGTTATTGCATGAAGTTACAAAAACAAAATGACATTTACAATTTTTTTAATAAAAAAATATTCACATTCTTCAATAAACTTCCAAGGTTAAGGGTTGTAGCTAGTTTAGGGTTAAGATTTAGGGGTAACCCTAGGGTTGGACCTCATTTTTAAAAAAAAAATATTTTGAACGATCCAACCGTACAGATCTCAAAATAACTACAAATTACTCGCGTGTACCAAAAATTGTGATTTTTAAAATTGATTTCATGTGATTTTAGAAGGAATCACTGCAAATTAGTCACATTTTACTAATAGTTTGTATTGGTTCATTTTTTTTAAAAATAATTTTTAATGATCCAACCGTACAAATCTCAGTATCACTATGAATCATTTTTAATGAAAAAGTATAAAATAATGTGGTATTGTCATATAATTTGGAATGACCATACAACACAAGAAACACCTTGGCATAGTGGTTGGGATGTTGTGTGAATTCGATGTGCATGGGGGTTCGATTCCTTGTGAAATTAACATTATTTCAGCAAACAAGTACCAAAACCTATCGTACTGCATGTCGGTACGAAATGGTCCATAATTTCACAAAAAATTCAAAAGTGCGCCCAAACATGAAAATTCAACTTTTCCGTCCAAATCTAAAAATTGAAAAAATCCGCCCAAACTCAAAACCTACCGCATGTCGGTAGGAAATGGTCCATAATTTCACAAAAAATTCAAAAGTGCGCCCAAACTAAAAGTTCAAATTTTTTCCCCAAAATTATAAACTACTTCTCCACTTTCACTTTCATTTTATCTCTATCTCTTCATCTCCTTCACTTTAATCATCTCAATTTCCTCCTTCATCTCATATAAATGTCTTCATCTATTTCATTTCACATAAATCTCTTCATCTCATTCACTTTAATCATCTCAATTTCCTCCTTCATTTCAATCATTTGGGTATTTTTTTTTTATCTTTTATATATGTACTTCATTTACATATAATATGTGTGCATTTGTGTTTTGTTTTCTAATTAGTTCTTTGTTACATATCCTTACACTAAGTTCAAATTTTGTGTATTGATTGTTCTTTGTTTGTTAATTGGTTCCACTTATTATGTAAATTTTTAGGATTTGAAGGCAAAAGAAATGGATAAAACGAGATTGAAAGCAAATTTGAGGGTGATGGCATTTTAAAGGATGAAGGCGAAGGAGACTGGTTAAGTTTTAATTTTTTCTTTTTTGTTATAATGGTTATAATTATAGTATATTAGAACAAATATGTATTATAGTTGTGTTGGACACATATGTATTTGTTGTAAATGGATTATATATCATGATGTGATAAGGGGGAACTTAATGTAATGGTCTTTTGATGTAATGGATGGTTGTTTTGTTATTGAGTGTTTTTGCTATAAAATGTAATTGTTTGTTCTTTTTATTAGATTTTGTTTTGCAAGTATGATTTGTATCATTAGGAGGGGAAACAATAAATTGAAAAAAAATCAAAAAACAAATGCCCAGTAATTCCTACCGTCTTCAACTAATTTTCTACCGTCCTTACCATTCGAAATCCAATATTTCCTACCAATTTTGGTTCATTTCCTACCGTATGGTAATGACGGTAGGAAATGACTGGTAAGAAATGCTAATAAAGATGGTAGGAAATGGTTGGCAGGAAATGACATTCTACATGCCATCTGAAATAATTCCTACCAATGTGCTCAAAGATGCTCGGTAGGAAATTGGTTGCCAGAATTTTCAAAAATTCCACGCGGCATGCCACGTGGCAGTTGACCTGGAAGGGTCCCACCGATGTGGCATCTGACATGTGGCAATCCGCGTCAGCGTGTGGGGCCCTCGTTGACCCGACCATTAGCATTTTCCACCAATGACATTTCCGACTTAAGTAATTCCTACCAACATGCGTTGGTAGGAAATGGGTCATTTCCTACCAATTTCGGGCCTTTTCCTACCGATTCGACGGTAGGAAAAGGCCATTTTTAATGTAGTGTGTACATTTATAATTTGGGATAAATCTTTTTTGACATTGTCATTAGAATTTAAATCTATTAGTCTTTTAGGTTGTTACGCCATATTTTCGGTTGCCTCAATTATCTCCTAATTTACCAATATTAATCATAGAAAATATCTCCAAACGATTCTTTCAAATCAGGAAAGAATCACAACGCTAATATAACTCTAAAAAGATAAAATCAACTTATCTCAAGATATCCCTTAACAATCACAGGGATTAAAAACACTATCATATCACAGAACTGCGTTGACTTGATCCTTATAAATAAATAGGGTACGCAGGCATCTTGGAAGAGGATCCAACACATCTAACAAGTCGAGACACCTTTCAAGTCCAGCCCCAAACATCCAAAAAATCCCAAATCCCCCTATTATTACAATTTCGTTATTCCAGCAATCCCCGAAATTTGTTATCACCAAATTCCTCCATTAACAATTGGCGCTAGAAGGAGGGGATTATTTTTTGATTGTGGAGGACAATCAAATCATCTACATCATACGCAAGGGGGGTTATTATGGATCTGGAGCGGCTTTAATGGAGGAGCTGAACGGTGGAGGCGGTGGTTCGTTCATGATCCTATTCAAAATTAAGATAAGTTTTCTTATGATTTTATCCGTACAAATAAGTTATCTTATAAAATTCGTAGTAAATTTAATACATGTCAGATTTTGATGATTTTTTATGATCCGGAAAGCTTTTACGATTTCCTACAACTTTCGTTCTTGGTGTTTTCTGAGATTATGTTTCGATCTATTCTCGAAATCACAAAACATAATCAGATCCCGTTTTTCAGTATTGAGAAGTTAATCAGCAGACGTTTTATTTGATTCCCGATTCGTTATAATTGAGGCAACCGAAAGATGGTCTTTTGAAAGTCTTTCAGGGTGATTTTGTTTGAAGGCCCTACGTGGCGATCGTCTTTTGAAAACCCATCAGGGTAATCTTGTTTTGAAGGCTCTGCATCATTCGCATCATGCATTCATAAATCATCATGTGCATCATTCGCATCATGCATTCATTCATATCATCATGGGACATTCTTAGATTCTGTGGTTGTCTTTGTGTGATATTTTTGAAGGCCCTTCTTTGATGAAGGTGTTTTTTGGAATTATTTTTGAAAGCCTTTCTTTGATGAAGGTGTTGCTTGGAATTATTTTTGAAGGCCCTTCTTAATGAAGGTGTTGCTTAGAAATTATTTTTTAAAGTCCTTCTTTAAGGTGTTGCTTGGAAATTATTTTTTGAAGGCCCTTCTTTGTGGAATGTGTTGCTTGAAATTTATTTTTGAAGGCCCTTCTATGAGGAGGGTACTACTTGGAATACCTTGGTAAACCTGTACTTCCGGGGTGCTTATCCGTACTTCCGGAAAGCTCACCAAGAAGAGAGTCCACCCTCTTAAGGTGAGAAGAGTCCACCCTCTTATGGTGAAGAGAGTCCACCCTCTTATAGGTGAAGAGAGATCTCCTTCTTATGGAGAGAATAGTCATCCCTCTTATGGAGAAGATAGTCCTCCCTCTTATGGAGAAGAGAGTCCTCCCTCTTATGGAGAACAGAGTCATCCCTCTTATGGAGAGAAGAGTCCACCCTCTTATGGAGAAGAGAGTCCTCCCTCTTATGGAGAGAAGAGTCCACCCTCTTAAGGTGAAGAGAGTCCACCCTCTTAAGGTGAGAAGAGTCCTCCCTCTTATGGAGAAGAAAGTCCTCTCTCTTATTGAGAGAAGAGTCCACCCTTTTAAGGTGAAGAGAGTCCACCCTCTTAAGGTGAGAAGAGTCCTCCCTCTTATGGAGAAGAGAGTTATCCCTCTTATGGAGAGAAGAGTCCACCCTCTTAAGGTGAAGAGAGTCAACCATATTAAGGTGAGAAGAGTCCTCCCTCTTATGGAGAGAAGAGTCCTCCCTCTTAAGGAGAAGAAGATCCTCCGGAATAATGCTTGGACTACAATCTCAACACATTGCATTTTCTCCTTATTTCAACATACAAGGACATCACTACTGCTGCTACTACATTCTACTACTTCTATCTCTTGAATAGTGGATTCGCAAAATTGAACTTGACAGTGAGAAGCGCAACAATATCTACACTTGCAGGTCTACTGATACTCGCATATTACGGGCACATAATGTTGTCTCCCTTTCATCTACAGGCAAATCATGGGTACCTATGTGCTTCATATTATTCATTAATCTTCTACTCCTAGTTGTTTCATTGACTCGGGAAATTCGGAAGATCAAAGCATGCTTAGTTCTCCAGTCCATCAAGTTGCACCGAAGAACTGGGGGTAGTTGTTACGCCATATTTTCAGTTGCCTCAATTATCTCCTAATTTCCCAATATTAATCATAGAAAATATCTCCAAACGATTCTTTCAAATCAGGAAAGAATCACAACGCTAATATAACTCTAAAAAGATAAAATCAACTTATCTCAAGATATCCCTTAACAATCACAGGGATTAAAAACACTATGCTATCACAGAACTGCGTTGGTTTGATCCATATATATAAACAGGGTACGCAAGCATCTTGGAAGAAGATCCGACACAGACACCTTTCAAGTCCAGCCTCAAACATCCAAAAAATCCCAAATCCCCCTATTATTACAATTTTGTTATTCCAGCCATCCCCGAAATTTGTTATCATCAAATTCCTCCGTTAACATTTGTCACTAGTCTTCGAAAGTGCAAAGGTTCAATAGTCTTTGTCATAGATTCATCTTGATTATTTAATTAAATAAATAATATATCTATGAATTTCGAATACGAGAGCCACAATTGTTTTTAAGGAGACCTGATCGGGGATGATCATGTCACTTGCACGATCTCTAATTGTTGCTTTTTTCGGGTTGTGCCTTGGCCATGCTAGGATGACTATAGATGCAATGTTTAAGATCGGGTAAAATCATATGCTGGGCTATCAAATATTTTAGCTCAAATACGTGACATCTGTTAGAAAATGGAAAGTTTGAGACATATTTTATATATGTTTCTGATGGAATTTATGGAAACTAACACTTGGAGGTTGTTCCTTGTAATGAGGACTTAAACTTTCATGTTTGGATCTAAGACATTTTCTTAGTGTAATCCATAAATAAATTGAGTTGAAATAGGTTGCTTGAAATGGGTTATGTGGGTTGGTTATATTGAAATAACTTGTATCCCACATAGAATTGGTAATGAGAGGTTGGTGGGTTTATATAGAAACATGTGCAAGAGTAGTGTACAACTACTAAGGCATGTGGGTGTGCATGGTGTTAATATGTGCCTCACGCGCACACACACACACGCGCGCCGCCGCCGCCCGCCTCGCCCCGCCACGTCACGACTCGACTCGACTCGACTCGACTCGGGTCGAAGGGCGATTTGGGCGAATGTCTCGGCGTCTCGCGTACGCGAGGCGACCTGGGCGAGGAATTTTATTACCTGTTTATTTAATATTATTTATTGATTTAAACCAGTTCTTGGATCAAATCCTGATGGCCTGGTCAGTACTTGGAGTGAAATCCTGATGACTACTGATCCTGATGGCCTGCGTCAGTATTTGGATCCTGACGGAGTTAAATCCTGATGATGGTCCAGTCCAGACGAAATCCTGATGGTCGATCAAGTACTGATGCCACTCCTGACGGACAGCAAGTCCTGATGGCTTGGAGTACTGATGATGATCAAATCCTGATGGACCAGGAAATCCTGACTGAGCTGTTAAATCCTGATGACTACTGTTATGGTAACTAAATCATAATAATTAGTATTAAATGTCATATCTTCAGTTACAATATTTTGTCTGTTTACGTTTTATTTTGTATTTTATATAGATACAAAACATAACGTTTGAAATACATAGGGGAGGAGACAGATACGTAACTCTGAAAACCCTAGCAACTATCATCTTCTCTGTTTTCTCTCAACACATACAGAATACATAGTTCTTGGGCGAAGTGAGGTGCTGGTCGCTGTTGATCATTGCCATATCTGTGAGTGGATTGATCTGTGCTGTTTTATCCTGGGAGTGATATTGCTGCAACCCAACACAGCGTAAGTGGGGCAATAATCTCTTCAAGAACAGTCAAGACTTCTCGAAGGCTTGGCGACTCAGCTGTTTTCTTTATCTTTCAGTTTTGTGTTAAAGCTCCTGATAGATAAGTGTTCTTTCTTGTCTTGTTATTTACAGTCTCTAATTATACTTTTGTTTCGACCTTTGTGTTTGTTTCGTTTATTGGTATTTTGCCTGTTCTTGTTAATACAATTATATATATAACTGCCCTATTGTTGCTGTGTAGTTAGTAATTATACCCAACAATCTTGAAGAGATTATTGTTTCTGTGTTATATATTGTTAATTAACAAGATGGTTAACGGAACTGTAACTCCTGATGTTGCTATTGCTTCTGGTTCTGGTGTTACTGTACCCACAATTGATTGGACCACGTACCGTTTCCCACAGCCTATTGATTTGTCAGGAATGCCTGATAAATTCGGTGGGGGTGTTGGTTTTTCTCGTTGGCAGAAAAAGATGAAACTGTGGCTTACGGTAAAGGGTCTATGGCCGGTGGTGCAGTATGAGAAACCAGTTATTGATCAGGAAAAGGCTGAAACTGTTAAGGCTTATGCTATGTGGGAGGAAAAGGATGGGGTGGCTAGGGCTGCTATACTGGCAGCTTTGGCGAACACTCTATTTGATGTTTATTCATCTGACTCTTTCACTGCTAAGCTTTTATGGGAGAAGCTGGACCAGACACACAATACTGACTCGCAAGGGTTGGAAAAGTATTCTGTGGCTAGGTTTCTTGATTTTAAACTGGTGGATACAAAGTCCATGACCGAGCAGGCACATGAATTTGAGATGTTGGTGCATGCTTTGAAGGAGTCCGGAATGGACCTTCTTGAAAAGTTTCAGGTTATGGCTGTGATTGAAAAGCTCCCTAAGTCTTGGGAAGAGTTTGCTCTCTCCCTGAAAAGACAGAAAGGAGAGATCACTTGGACAAACCTGATGTTGGACATCTCTGTGCAGGAACAACACAAGTCCAAACAGGGACATGTGATGCCTGCTGAACATGGGGGTTCAAAGGTGAATGTAGTGACTGTTGGACAGAAAAGAAAGGCTGTCACTAAGAAGGATAACACTAAAACCAAAAATGACAAGAACAAGGCTAAGAAACCAAAGACAAACAAACCATTTTGGTCTTGTGGACAGGTTGGTCATTGGAGCAAGGACTGTCCTACAAAGAAAGCAAAGAAAGCTGTTGTGGTAGCACAAGCTAATACTGTGCTTGCAACCACTGATGGGCCTAAGGTGAACATGGTTGTTGGTGAGGCTGTTGCCTCTGGAACCAATGACGGGTATGTTACCTATGACCCTGTACTTCTTTCCACTTATCTGTCACATGAATGGTTGATTGATACTGGAGCTAATGTACATATTTGTACTGATATTAGTTTATTTGTATCTTATCAACAGAGTCATGGAGTGACAGTGACGATGGGGAATGCTAGTGCTGCTCAAGTTCATGGAATAGGAAACGTGGACCTGAAGTTTACTTCTGGGCGTGTTCTATCCCTCACTAGAGTGCACCATGTTCCTCATATTCGTAGAAATATTATAAGTGGAAGTTGTTTAGTTAAAAATGGTTTTGAACTTTCTTTGAAATGTAATAAAGTAGTTATTACACATACTGGTACATTCTTTGGCAAAGGTTATTTGTCTGATGGTTTATTTTTAATAAATGTTGAACCTGTTTTGGGCAGTTTTATTAATGATAGTGTTGCACCTTCTGTTAATTGTGTTGAATCATCTGATTTATGGCATGCTAGACTTGGTCATTTAAATTTTGGTGCTCTAAAGAATATGATGAACTTAGAGTTGATTCCAAAATATGCTATTGAAAAGAAATCTAAATGTCAAGTATGTGTGACTGCTAAACAAACTAGGAAACCCTTTCATAATGTTGTTAGGGATTCAGGAGTATTGGATTTAGTACACACTGACATATGTGAATTTGGTGGCATGTTGACTAAGGATAATAAACGATATTTTATTACCTTTATAGATGATTGTAGTAGATATTGTTATGTTTATTTATTTAGACATAAGGATGAAGCACTAGAAAAATTCATTATGTTCAAAACTGAAGCTGAAACACAAACTGGTAAAGTACTTAAACGTTTGAGATCTGATAGAGGTGGTGAGTATACTAGTACCTCGTTTAATGAATTTTGCGCAAGCAATGGTATAGTTCATGAGGTAACTCCACCATACACTCCTGAGTCAAATGGGGTGGCAGAACGAAAGAACAGAACTTTTAAAGATATGATTAACAGCATGCTTATTAATTCTGGGTTGCCTAAGTACATGTGGGGAGAAGCTTTGAATACGGCTTGCCATATTCTGAATAGAGTTCCTCTGAAACATATGGACAAGACACCTTATGAATTATGGAAAAGTAGAAAGACAAGTTTAAAGTATCTTCGTGTGTGGGGGTGCCTTGCAAAGGTGCTTGTCCCTGAACACAAGAGAAAGAAACTAGGTCCGAAAACTGTTGATTGCATCTTTCTGGGCTATATTGAAACCACTACGGCTATGAGATTTTTAGTATTAAAATCTGACATAGACGGGATAGTGGCTAATACTATAGTTGAATTTCGTGATGCAACATTCTTTGAGGATGTGTTCCCTATGAAGACTGGCATACCTCAAGATATTTCTAATGATGATCCTACTCACACATCGAGTTCTATTCCTGATCATGTGGAAAAGATGACAAATGTGGGGGCAGATCCTGATAGTAGTTCTACTCCTGACGAAGTAGATGAACCTAGAAGGAGTAAGCGTGCAAAGGTAGTCAAGGACTTTGGAAGTGATTTTGTCACTTACAATGTCGAGGATGAACCTTTAACTTTCAGACAGGCCATGGATTCTTCGGAGTCAAGGCACTGGAAAGGTGCTGTAAAAAGTGAGATTGACTCTATTGTTTCTAACGGAACATGGGAGTTGGTTGACCTTCCTCCTGGGTGTACTACTATAGGATGTAAATGGATCTTCAAAAGGAAGATGAATCCTGATGGCTCAATAGATAAGTATAAGGCTAGGCTGGTAGCTAAGGGTTTTAGGCAAAAGGAAGGCATTGATTACTTTGACACATACTCTCCTGTTGCAAGGATGACAACAATCCGAATGCTTATAGCATTGGCTTCCGTACATGGTCTTATCATCCATCAAATGGATGTAAAGACAGCTTTTCTTCATGGTGATCTTGAAGAAGAGATTTATATGGATCAGCCTGAGGGATTTGTTGCTTCGGGTAACGAGAGGAAAGTATGTAAGTTGATCAAGTCTATATATGGCTTAAAACAAGCTCCTAGAGACTGGCATAAAAAGTTTGCTGATACTGTTTTAGAATCAGAATTTGTAGTTAATGAAAGTGACAAGTGTGTCTACTATATGGTTAAAGGAAATGAATGTATTATCGTGTGCCTATATGTGGATGATATATTATTGTTTGGAACCAATATTGAGATTATTAACGAGACAAAAAGTTTCTTGAGAAGGCACTTTGAAATGAAGGATATGGGTGAGGCTAGTGTGATTCTTGGGGTCAAGTTGACACAGTCAACTGATGGAATAACATTGTCACAATCTCATTATATAGAGAAATCTATACTTGAGAAGTATGGTTATTCAAATTGTAGAATCGCTAGTACACCGTACGATCCTAAAGTTGCCCTAGTCAAGAATAGTTCAGGAATTCCTGTGTCTCAGTTAAGGTATTCTCAGATTATTGGGAGTTTGCAATATCTTGCTAATGTGACTAGACCGGATATTTCTTATTCTGTGTCTAAGTTAGCTAGATATACAAGCTGTCCGAACAAGACTCATTGGGAGGCACTAGATAGAGTTCTTAGATATCTTAAGGGAACGATTTCCCTTGGTTTGCATTATCGAAAATTCCCTGGAGTACTCGAGGGATATAGTGATGCAAGTTGGATAGCTAAGAAATCTGGTACCAATGGAGTGACTGGATATTTGTTTACCCTAGCAGGTGGAGCAATATCCTGGAAGTCTACTAGACAGACTTTGATTACTCGGTCTACTTTTGAGGCTGAGTTGTGTGCACTAGATGCCACGGGGACGGAGGCTGAATGGTTGCATGGACTTATGTCAGTGTTACCTGTAGTAAGCAGACCGCTTCCAGCCATTGCTGTTCATTGTGATAGCCGTACAACTATCGACAAGATCAGTAGTGAAAAGTATAATGCTAAAACAAAGAGACACATCCAAGTTAGACTTAAGTCTATAAGGGGTCTAGTGTCTGAGAGGATTATTGCTATAGAGTTCATTGGAACTCAGGATAATATAGCTGATCCTTTGACTAAAGGACTTGAGCATGCAGTAGTCCTAAAGTCTAGGTTGGGGATGGGACTGATAGCCCATCATGATTCATCAGCAGCGGGAACCCAATACACCTGAGAGGAGATCCCTTGAAGTGTATTCAATGTGGTAATAACAAGCTGTGAGGGTGAGTTGGTAGTACCTTTACTATATACCTTGATACGCACGTATCTGAGTCTATCCCCTGTAAACCTAAAAGGTACTGTTACTGCCAGTATAGCAAGAGTTAGTTTGAACTCTGAATGGGGTCAAGTCATTTGACGAGATGATCGCAGTACATCTCTGGAGATGCCCAGCTAAGCGAATGTAATTGTGTGGTCGCAATTAGAGGAAAGGGTTATTCCTTGAAGCATTCGACGAACAGGATCGAGACAGGACCATTAATGTCTCAAAGCCGTAGATCAGCACCATAGCCTTTGATTTGTCGTCGTCTATGGAGTGTGGTTACACCAAACGGATAAAGATTCAAGGTGAAACATTCCATCTAGATCCGGTAGCCATCGAAGTAGAGGACTTAGGAGGGTTCAAACCCGGAAGGGTACCGACTCTGAAAAACAAGTCATGATAAGGACCGATATGTAAGCATTTCTGTATGGATTTGTGGGGGATTTTTAGAAAATGGAAAGTTTGAGACATATTTTATATATGTTTCTGATGGAATTTCTGGAAACTAACACTTGGAGGTTGTTCCTTGTAATGAGGACTTAAACTTTCATGTTTGGATCTAAGACATTTTCTTAGTGTAATCCATAAATAAATTGAGTTGAAATAGGTTGCTTGAAATGGGTTATGTGGGTTGGTTATATTGAAATAACTTGTATCCCACATAGAATTGGTAATGAGAGGTTGGTGGGTTTATATAGAAACATGTGCAAGAGTAGTGTACAACTCTACTAAGGCATGTGGGTGTGCATGGTGTTAATATGTGCCTCACGCGTGCACACACACACACACACACGCGCCGCCGCCGCCCGCCTCGCCCCGCCACGTCACGACTCGACTCGACTCGACTCGACTCGACTCGGGTCGAAGGGCGATTTGGGCGAATGTCTCGGCGTCTCGCGTACGCGAGGCGACCTGGGCGAGGAATTTTATTACCTGTTTATTTAATATTATTTATTGATTTAATTTAACAGTATCAGTATTTATTTGTAACAGCTATATGAACTGGGTCAGGGTTTATATTAAATCCTGATGGACCAGTTCTTGGATCAAATCCTGATGGCCTGGTCAGTACTTGGAGTGAAATCCTGATGACTACTGATCCTGATGGCCTGCGTCAGTATTTGGATCCTGACGGAGTTAAATCCTGATGATGGTCCAGTCCTGACGAAATCCTGATGGTCGATCAAGTACTGATGCCACTCCTGACGGACAGCAAGTCCTGATGGCTTGGAGTACTGATGATGATCAAATCCTGATGGACCAGGAAATCCTGACTGAGCTGTTAAATCCTGATGACTACTGTTATGGTAACTAAATCATAATAATTAGTATTAAATGTCATATCTTCAGTTACAATATTTTGTCTGTTTACGTTTTATTTTGTATTTTATATGGATACAAAACATAACGTTTGAAATACATAGGGGAGGAGACAGATACGTAACTCTGAAAACCCTAGCAACTATCATCTTCTCTGTTTTCTCTCAACACATACAGAATACATAGTTCTTGGGCGAAGTGAGGTGCTGGTCGCTGTTGATCATTGCCATATCTGTGAGTGGATTGATCTGTGCTGTTTTATCCTGGGAGTGATATTGCTGCAACCCAACACAGCGTAAGTGGGGCAATAATCTCTTCAAGAACAGTCAAGACTTCTCGAAGGCTTGGCGACTCAGCTGTTTTCTTTATCTTTCAGTTTTGTGTTAAAGCTCCTGATAGATAAGTGTTCTTTCTTGTCTTGTTATTTACAGTCTCTAATTATACTTTTGTTTCGACCTTTGTGTTTGTTTCGTTTATTGGTATTTTGCCTGTTCTTGTTAATACAATTATATATATAACTGCCCTATTGTTGCTGTGTAGTTAGTAATTATACCCAACAACATCTATGTTTTTGTGTACCTATTAATGTTACTAGCTTTCCCCCGTTCTTTTAATATCATAACTTTTTCTTATTCTAATTTTTTGTATAATTGCTTTTTTAATAATTATTATTTTATGATATCTATACTAATAACAATCATAGATATTTAGCTAATGGCTTGTATTGTTTAGAACTAATGATATAAAAATCTTAATTTTAATATGTTGTCTTCAGGATTCGAACTTAGACTTTTAGTAGAGTAACTTAAAAACTACCAAGAATCTAATGACTCTCATTTATTTACTTAAAATCTAACTGTCATTGGTTGAACCAAACTACCAACAATTATACCCATATTTTGCTTATTATAGTTTAGTTCTATGACTTGTTTAAAAGTGGAGGAGTTGATGGGTAATAGCATATACATTTTAGTTTAATATAAGATTTATGAATTCCAATATATAACAATCAATAAATGATAGAATATGTTGTTTAAGTTCGTAAATTCCCAAATTGTATGCGAAAGATTGCAACTAAAGTTAATCCAAGCTTCGGAATATAGTTAGCAAGAGTTCCCTTTAATCTCCATCTAGTTCCACATGAATTACATAATGTTGGCTTCTCAGATGGGCCTCTTCTCCAAAGTGCAGTGTCTGTACGTGCCAATAAAAAAAATTTGTCAATACCATCAGCAACCAAATATGATTTTAGTGTAAAATTTCCGTCGTAATTGGACATTTTAGTGTAAAATTTCCATAGCAAATGGCCTCATTTGTTGTAGTGCATGTCACAATTGTTTTCAAATAACTATGTAATCAGTATATATAAGTGTCTACATCTGGTATTAAACATACGGAGAATACACTAGTTTTTCTAATCCTTAAAAGATTACTAATTATAAGCATTTTCTTTGTCCCTTTGTCCCTCCTTATTTAGTAGTTTTTTGGTAGATTCTGCTCTTTTTTCTATTAAAAATAAACTTGTTATTTGGGCTGTTCTTTCACTTGTTTAACATTGTTTTGGAGCAAAACATTTGTTAGAGTACCATTTGGGGTCAAAAATTTCACAAGTGTATGCTTAAAAAGAATTTTGGCTAGGATGAATATTTCTAATAGCAAATCCCCATTAAATTAGGTGTTCAAGGTAAGCCTTCTGACTCAACAAGGAAATTAGGCTAAGATATCTATGATAGAAAACCACACTAAATTAGGCTAAGATATCTATAATAGAAAACACACGAAATTAGGCTAAGATATCTATAATAGAAAACCACAATACTTAAAACCTAGCTAGATAGCTAGATTGCCAGAAAGGTTCATGTAAGGGTTTGTACTAGGATATGTTTAGTTTACCTCTGGAGGGACATAGTATTTAGCTAAATATTTTTTTGTGAAAAATGAATTCGTAATTCATTAATATAAATAATGTTTTCAATTTTTTTTGGTAAATTTGACCTACACTCTACTTCATGATTAATTTTTGAAGCCTTGATGTGTGAGATAAAAACACTTGTAGATATATATATATATATATATATATATATATAGGGTAGCATACATGTCACACCATTATAAAATTACATATAATATGTATATTTATCATATTTTTAATTAAATATAATTAAAAACTTTAATTTACTAAATCAAAAACGAAATTTTACAACTTTTTTCATTAAAAAATAATTAAAAATTATGAAATATTTTGGCAACAGAATCAAAATTATTAAAAATGGTTCTACGTGAAACCAATTTTTAAAATCAAACTTTTTGCTCAAGTTTTAAGTGATATATTTTTTAAAAACATATATAGTATTATTCTATATGAGAATCAAAATTTATATTATGTGAAACAATAATAACGATATTTCATAATAGAATAATTGGTGTGCTACAAATGTTTTTTTCAATAAAAATTTATGAATTTATAAAATTTTATGCAATAACAAAATCAAGTAAAATAAAAGTTTATAACAAAGAGTATAGATAAATCAATAAAAATAATATATAGTGGACATACTAAAAACAATAAAATTAATGTGAAACTTAAATTTGTTAACGTACTTTAGTATTGTTGGGATTATTATTAATCTAAACATATTATTTAGTTTGATTTGTTTTATTTCTGATTAAATAAGTTAACATTGCAGCATTGAACGATTCTAGAGGAGGTTGAGTATGTTTAGGAAACAAATAAGTCAGCTAGAGAGATAAACTAGGGAAGGTGGTCCTGGTTTTTAGAGGCTTTAGTTAGACAGTCTTATATGTAGTTTCAGCTTTCCATTTGAAAATGAATTATTCCATTCTAAGAGATTTCCATATCAGTAATATCATTGTATGTTTTTTTTGTTAACTTTCAATTTATAAACTAACACTGGTATCAGAGCACATCTTTCCTGTGGAACAAGATAGAAACAAAAGCTGATGGAGACTAGAAAGAACAAAGAAGGAGCGTTTGGACTCTCGATTCTCTAGTTTTATCATAGTTTGCTTTAGATCATTTGCCTACATTAAATATATGTATCCAAAATATGATAGTTACTAATAATTATTAAGATAATAAAAAAATGTATATGACAAATATAAAATATTGTAAGATTATACAAGGGCATTGAACATTTTATTATGTAATATTGTAAAAAACATTATTCTTAGCATGTATATACTTTTAAAATGATGAATATTTAAGATAATCAACCAAAAATATTTAAATTTATATTAACAATATTATATAATATAGATCAATAAATGTGAAATTTTACTTGTACATTATTTTTTTAAATAAGTATTTACAAATCAAAACATGTTAGAAAGTAAGTAACAATTTTATACAAACATTAATTTAATCTATAAATTGATCATATATTATATCTGAACCCATAATTCTATTAAGATGGGACTTTAACACAACCCCCGTACTCGAAATTTTATCATTGGATCTCCACGACACAATTGATGTAATTAAACGTTAATTAGCATAACTCCTTATATAATATTTTTTCTGAAACCATTTTCGATTATTTGTTGTTATACACACACACTATAATTGCTAAATATGTTGCAAATGATGAATGAAAGATATGAGTGAGTGTATGGTGGTAGTGTTGAGTCAGGATCACTAGCGGTGATGAAATTCGGTATGTGGCGGTTATAGTGTCATGAGTGTGTTGAGTGTGCGTGTATTTAGCGTGGAGGAGCCTGGATGGGACACCTACCATTGTCCAGTGAAGCCCTTAAATCCAAAACATATTTGCACATGTTATGTTTCGATAGTTGTTGTTGATTTCTACAAGCTTGAGAAAGAAGAATATACACTCAAAAGACAGAACTTTACAACAATACCAAAAAATTATGGTAACTACCGGTTGATTATGGTAACTGCCATTTCGATAGAATCAATGTTTAAAGATAAATGAATACTTAATACAAATTTAAATAATTTATGAATACGAATAAGTAGACCACATTTCTATATTATTAATTTATTTTGTAATAGTATAACAACTCGTGAGAGACACGAGTTATTTTCTAGTATTGTGCATAAAATTTTGTAGTTCAAACATTACTTTTATTGTTGTTGAGTTTTTTTCATTTGAAATTTTAATATTTGTCTTCGTATAATGATCAATAAAATTATATCTTATTTTGTTACCCAATCTTCTTTAATTCGATTAAGTTTTATAAACTTAATTCAATTTTTGATCCTTTTAGATTCCAATGATAAGAATTGCATGACGGTTTTTAATAATATCATATTCTGTTAACACAATTATACTAACTAATACAACGATTATTTAAACCATATTCATAATCTAATTTATTATTTCGTAATTTTAACACAAATATAAAATTAATCTAATTATTTAATAAACATAATATTCATATCTCAAATAATAAGTATAATAAATTTTATTATCTATATAAATCTTATTTGCTTTCTAGGTCCACACCACACACAAACACATAAAAATGTGTTTGGTAAACAACACATGAGTTTGTGGCATAGTGGGGGTGTTGGTCCTATATGACACAATTTTGAACAATAATGCCCTAAATGGCACAATTGAAATATATGGCCCTAAATGGCATGCTAAAACGCCAAGGCTTGTAACGTTAGTAAATGTTCATTTTTTTACGTTGAAAACGCTAGATGAAGTTGTGTTCTAGACAGAAAACGCTAGATTAAGTTGTGTTAACAACAAAAACGCAACTTAATGTTGTGTTAATGGATTTTTAATTTTTTTATAAAAATACCAAAATATTTACATAAAATGCAACTTATTAATAATGGTGTTTTTCCGGCGTCCTGATTTTAGGGTTGTAAACAACCCTAAAATTAGGGTAGGTTAGGGTTTAGAGTTTTACAACCCTAAACCCTAAGTCTGTATACGAATTATTCGTCATTCTTAATATTTCTAAAACCCAAAATAGAAACATTGAACCCAAAAGGTTAACTATTGAACCCCAGAATAAATCAACTTTAAGTATTGTTTGGAAAACGCTGATTTAAGTTGTGTTTTATAGTGGAAACGCTTGAAGTGGTGTTTTGACACTGAAAACACTACTTCAAGTGGTGTTTTCGGGTAAAAACGCTACTTTAAGTGGTGTTTTTGGATGAAAACGCTACTTTAAGTTGTGTTTTGACGCTATTTTCAAAAGGCTAAATGATGTTGCGTTTTAACGTGCTATTTTGGGCCATTTTTTTCAATAGTGCCATTTTGAGCCATTTGTCTTATATAATTGTGCCATATGGGGCCTTTTCTCCATAGTGGTATGACAATGTGCAAATTAAAATGAAGACCTAGGTTCAATTCCCCATGTTGGGTTATTAATAATATAATAGATAGATGTTCACACAACACAAAATCAATAAAAATACATATATCTATAATCCAAAATAACAAAACAGGTCTTTATTTGACAGCATGCATATCGCAATAGCCTGTCACAAGTCATAACATAAAAATATTTGTGAACCAAGTTTAGATGCATCAATCAGCATCCGCATTATTAATGACTGATATAATCTTGAAAAGAAATTAGTAGCAATTTTGCTACAAAACTAAAAAAACATTTGTTTAAGCTCCAAGTAATTAAAATATATAAAAGTACTGCATAAGAGATTGCTATTTAAGCAGCATAGCTCCAAGAGCAGTCTCATTGGAAGATGTCATCCAGCTGCTTTTATCAATGAGCAGATCATTTCCTTCTTCACCATAAGCTGATATGTTTGGTGCAGATTCTTGTTCATGTTGGATATGCAGGAGTTGCCGGTGAAGTCTTCCGATGTGTGTGAGACAGTACTGTGGGATCACCGATCTCTTTTTTCTTGGAACTCTGAGGCTCAATGGCAATACCTCGACCTCGACCTCGACATCAGCTTCGGCTGCAAGCAAGAAAAATATGTAAATATTTATATGATATTGGCGGATGCAATATATGAATGCGGTGATAATTTGCACATTTTAGTGCAAATGGGAGGCACAATTGAAATTTTAAGCAGACTTTTCCCTAGAAGATATGTTAGTTGCAAAATTTCTATTTGATTTACATCTCATTGGATCAAGCATCCATTGGTAGTTGGTGAGGCGCAATTGATTTGGGTAGGAAGCCTCTTGAGTCCTTATTAAATGTTTAAATATATCGAAATCTTAAATAAGTACCACTCAATTGATATAAAACTTGGGTCAAATATTCACATCAGAATGTAATATAATTATCTTATCCTCTCTAACCCCTCAAGAACCCTCGTAAAAGCAAACTGTTAATCCCAAATGACCTAACAGAATTGTAGAAGGGGGGGGGGTTGAATACAATTCTTGATATTTTCTTAAACTTAAAAACACTTTAAGAAATTAAACTAAACTGAATAAATAAAAAACACAAGATATAAATAATTCAGTTGGATTGTTTGATGATCCAACTGAAGTGTTTTTATTGCGGAATTAATCTGTGATACAAATGTACACAGCTGCTCAGTTACAGAGTTGTAGAGAAGAATGCTCTCAAAGATAGCTAATACAAACTATTTGTTTTTCTTCTCTTACATTTTAAAGTAACTGCTACACTTGGTTATAAATACCCAAGTTTACAATTCTACGTTTGGCTAAACTAAAGAACAATAGTAGTAACCATCAGTAGCTTGCTTTTCATTCCTTTTGTCCAATGGTCCTTGGAGATCCTTGCTTTTGTCTTCATGCTTATAATGATCATTCCCAAGAGCCTTATTGGAAATTGGAATGTTTCCATAATTCCAGTAACCATTTTGATGGCTTCCAATGCAAAGTACACTTCCATATCTCCTTTAGATCTGTTCAGTAAACTGTCACTATCACTTGGTCAACTATTCAAAAAGTAATAGTGTTTCGTTGATGTTGTGGAGATGTGTTTCGTTGATAGCTTTATTCCTTGTTTCGTTGATGAGCTTCCTTGTTTCGTTGATAGAGTAATCTTCATTCCGTTGACATGTCTTCACTTAGGCAAAATTACAAGGCACAATATATTTACAATTATCCAACCTATTTTGCCTATCTAACCATTAGTCAACATGACTTAGAAAACCTATCTAATACTCACAACAAACTGCATGTCAAACTATGAAGTATTGTACAGTGCAATTGCTATGACACTCATTCCGTTGATGAGCTTCCTGTCAACGAAACACTGCAAAGCATGCCATTTCGTTGACAGTTACAAAAATGACTTAATACAAAATCTACTAAGTGTTTTTATAATTATCATCAAGAACAACATATTCCTAACAATCTCCCCCAATTTATGACTGATAGAATAACAGCCATAAATCAAGAGCCTTGATGATAACAAAAACACTCAGTTAAATTACACATGATAAAAGTAGAATTTGCATTTAGCTTCATTAAGTTTTAGACATAAAATAAGACTTACAAGACTAATGCCCAAATGTGCTCCTCTAGACTGAGCAAATGATTCATCTTGGTCTTCTTTGAGGCATAGTCTTCTTCCCTCTCCTAGAGTTGTTTTCCTCAATCTGGACCTGTAGCCTTCTGTAAAAGATCTTCTCTTCTTCATCTTGATCACCAAGCTTGGATTGCATGAACCTTAGAGTATGATTAGATGCCTTATCCAGCTGGTCTTCCATCCTGAAGAACCTTCTGCAGTTGTCCTTGTCCTTAAATTCCATCATCCAGTAAGGTTGAAGATGGATCTTCTTTCCTGTTGAGGGCACTCTTAGCATCCTGGGAAGAGCCTCAGGCTTGTTCCAGCTAGCCTTTATTTGACATATCTTGAAGACCACCTCAGACTTGGCTGTTTTGGTGAAGCCAAAGTCTTTCTTCAAGCATCTAAACACTGTGAGTAGTGTTTGATAGTCTTCTCCTAAAATTCTGTAGAGAGGCCATGTTTGTTCTCTCCCACCCTTGTATGTGAAAATCAATCTTTCAGGTAACTTTTGAGAAGCTGCAATGCCCCTTACTTCCACCAGGTTGTCTAAATCAAGATGTAAGCTGGATTCTTCCCTGATGTCAGCAATGTACATGCAGTCCTCTGGATTTGTAGGGGGTTTCTGAGATTGTGGCTTCCTCACAAATACTGGCTTTGCTTTGACAGCCCTTTTCTTTGTCTTCATTGGTTGATCCTTTTCAAATAGGAACTTTGGAAAATAGGCTTCATCAAATTCAATAGGCTCCTCCTTTGGCATGATTGGTTGATCATGAAAGTTGACAGGGTGTGCAGGGTCACAGGCCAACTTTCCTCCAATAGGTGGATCAATAGGAATTTGATGTGCACTTGTTGTGGAAGGGGCTTGAGCAGTGTCCAGAGAGTCCTCTTTTTCAAAGTTCAGATTCCTCTTAGCTCTAGCCTTTGGTTGCCTTACACTTTTCCTTGCTGGTTCAGCTTCATTAGCTCCATCCTTGGCTTTTTCTTCCTGAAAGGTTTCTTCATCTTCAAGTGCTTGAGCAACTGCCAATGCTTGCATTGCTGCCCTTTCAGATTCTTCAGCCTTGGCCTTTGCAAAATTTGGGTGACCAACCCAAATGCAGATTTCCTTGCTGTCCCTGTAGATGATGGCCCTTTGTTTCCTTATGCTTGGATGATTGCTTGCCTTGCTCTCAATGATCAGCTTCCCTAGGACTTTGAACTCATCTGTCTTTGGAGCAGGATAAAATATCCTTTCAATGTTCTTGCCTTTGGGTTTAGCAGGTGATATTGGAGACATCCCTCTTGCATCCACATTCGTAAAGCATGAAGATTGACCCTTCTCATTTCTTGAATCTTGAAGGATTCCATGCTGAAGAGGCTCTATAGCATAAGAGCTCTTGAACTGTGGCTCCATTTGTACAATCACCATTGCATTTGTTGATGACTGATCTGTCTTTGAAGATTCAGTAATGTTCTTGAACCTTGCTTCTATGTTGGACCAGTGATCTTTGATTTGTTCTGCAAGTTTCATCCTCATAGAAGCTTCCTGGATCAAGTCAATACTATCCTTCTTCTTCTTTCCAAACTCCCCCATTGCTAGTGGCTCCTGTGGCAGTGAAATGGCTGGGACCAACACCTTTGTGATTTGAATGTTTAGCTCCTTAGACTTCTCCCCCTTTTTGTTAGCATCAAGAGAGATGACTGGGAGGCCTTGAGCTGCCACTAGCTGAGTGAGTAGCTGAGTTTGCTTCTCCTGTTCCTTCTGCATTTGAGAAAGTGTAGCTTCCACCTTGTCCACTCTTGTAGAGAGAGTTTTCAAGGATGTAGCCACCTCAGGTTCCTTAGAGAAAAACCTGGTCATCTTGGACACAGTGAGAAGAGGGAGCTTTTCATCCAACATCCTGTAGTTAGCATCCCTGAGATTGCTAATGGAGTCCTTGATTTCTGTAGCTGCAATCCTTGTCTGCATCATTTGTAGCCTTTGAATTTCCAGAGAATCCATGATGGCCTTGTAGAATTTCTTGTCCCTTGCATTTGCAGACTCATGAGCTAGATAGGCCTCATTGTACTGCCTTGAGATAGCAGCATCTAGAGTGGCTCTGCCATGTATATCCTGAGAAAGCCAGCTTGGTGTAGGAGGCACCACAGAAGTCCCAGTCTGTGAAGTGGTGGCCACCTGTAGATTATCACCATAGCTGTCCTCATCATCAGAAAACTCAAAGTCTCCACTTGCTGCAGCTCCTGGAGGTAGATTGGTCAAGGCATCCTTTGCTCTTTGCATTGATGCAGTAGTATGAATTAAGTTGAGTGACCTTTTTGCCTCCACATTGCCCTGTTGAGCCATAACTTGATAGGCTGGCACAGGATGAGTAAAGGTCTCAGGATCCAGGGAAATACTATCCAGAGTTTGTTGATAATGCTCTTGGAAAGTAAGTTCCCTTTCTCCCTCACTGACCTCCATTAACTCATTAGCAATGGCTGCTTCCATCCTTATTGCTCATGTAGTCCCTTCTCTCTCTCCACTCTTTTCTTGCATCATGGGCTCCCCATGGCTCACACCTCTCACACCCTCACCTTCACCTACTAAGGTGGTACTCTCAATCTCTCCTTTTGCCTGGCTGGAAGAAATAGCCAGCCTCTCACTCTCATTCTCTCCTTTTGCCTGGCTGCAAGCCAGCCTCTCAATTTCACTCCCTTTCAAACCTAAAAGTGTCTCAACTACCACCAGGTCATCTACACTAGTTGTGGAAACAACTTGATTTTCAGTAAAAGGTGTAGAATGACCTATCAACGGAATGGTAGTTTGAACTATCAACGGTATAGGTACCGTTGATGGAGAAACACTTGTCAACGAAAGAGGCTGTTTCGTTGATGAAGTCAATAAAGCATTTTGAGAAAGTGAAATTACAGTAGAATCTGTGGTGATTGATTTTAGATTGGGGTCCACAGATTCTCTTGCAGTTTCAGAAAAACTTGGTTGATGGCCCAACAAATCACTTAATAAGTGATGACCATCAGCTTCAGAGTGGGGCTTCTCCAAGATTAGAGTTGGAGAATCAGGAAAAGATGTATGGATCATGTCCACATCTAAAGATTGAGTTGGTGAATTGGATGGAGATAAATCAAGATTAATGTTTAGAGAGTGGGACTGTAACCCCAGAGTAATAATAGGGGTTACATCAAACTGAATTTGAGAAACTGGAAGTGTTGCTTCCAGTGTGTGTGCACCCTGTGAACCCTTGGTCTTTTGCTTCACTCTCCTTTGGTATTGGGAAAATGTAGACTTTGGGCTTGAAGTGTCCCTTACCCTTTTGGACTGTGCTCTAGGTGAAGAGCTTGTTTCAATAATCACATCCTTTTGGGAGGATGCAATTAGACTTGTGTTTAAATCCATTTTACTCATTGTGCCTTATTGGGAAGACACAATGGGGCTAGGCTGGGAAACACTTACCTCACCTTCCTTATTCTTGGGGTTTCTTTGATTTTCACCCCTTCCCTCACCTCTTACAACTCCAGACTCACTCCCCTTAGGTTGTGTGGTAGTTTTTACAACAGGTGCCTTTTGAGAAGCACCTGAGGTTGGCTTGGAGGATTTCTTTGATTTTGATTTAGTTGCTGGGGCAGGAGCCTGTTGGGACACAACTACAGACTCCATAGCAACAAGGTTGGAGGAGACAATAGAAGTAACAGCTATACTAACAGGGATAGTAGTAGTTACCTCAATGATTGGCAGATACACCACTGGAACATCACCATTGTAGTTCAGCCTCAGTATGTCTGTCAATACTCTCTTTTCTTGTACAAAGCACTCAAACCTGGCATTAGGGTTAGAGATAACTAATGGTGTGGACTAACATGATTAGCCAGCATCATCAGAAACCTTGCATAATAGATATTTTTCTTCCTATTTGCCTTATCACCCATCTTAGCACCAATTTCATACATAAGTTGGGTGCTAAAGTTGAAATATCTATCATTTAGAAGCATGGTTAGGAGAATTAACATAGAGTTAGTTAATGCATCAAAATTACTAATATTTCCAGAAAAGACCTTAATGAATGCATCAGCTAAATAACTGTATTCCCTAACCAAACCTCTCCTAATTATTCTACCCAGATTATCAGTAGGCAAAGAGTAGTTTATAGAATTTAGCATGGTAGTTATTTCAGTGTTAGTAGGCAAAGCATCATAGTTATTATCAGGAATTTGTAAACATGCTTGCAAAACATCAGAATTAACTATGTACTCATTACCTTGGAGAGTGAATTGTAGAGTGCAATTTGTTCCACTATACTCACATGAGGTCCAAATCTCCTCAATTACTTCATTGTAGAGTGGTGTAGAGTGAAACATCGCATAGCTCAACTTGCAATTCTTCATGAAATCCATCATTTTGAAGAAAAGTCTGTTCGGGTTTTCCTTTGCAACAAACGGGATGGAGTTGTTCTTCTCATAGATGAACCCTCCAGCAGACATAAGCTTGACTATGGGTGCCATTGTTGAGTGAGGAAAAGCTTCGAACTGAGTTGCTTGTTAGAGAGAAAAAGAGAGAAAAGCCTTTGGAATTTTTGAGAGCAGGTAAAAAGGAATTAAAGAAAATAGAAATTCTTAAATACTCCCCCAAAAATTCTCAGAAAATGAGTCCAATAATAAAAGTAAATTACTGGATTGGCTTAAAAATATAACCGTTACTCTTAAAGTATTACCATGATTTATACTTACAGGGATCGTGGTAAAAGACGTGTCAGTTTTCAACGGTTCAGATAAAAAGCGCTAAATCAACGAATCAGAATTGGGCGTTTACAGTCCCGTCCGTTTCGTTGATACAGCTGTGTTTCGTTGACATAAAAGAGCTATCAACGAAACATCCAGAAAAATGCTAAGACTGTCAACGAAATGGTTTGTTTCGTTGGCATAGTTATTTTGACTTAGACAAAATTTTACTTTTTCCTGAGAAAATTAAATCACAGAAAATCATAGCAAATTTCTGGCTGCATTATGACTTACAAACATCTCAGAAATAATTAAGAGAAATTTAGCATACCTAGCTCACTTACTAATCTTGAGAATGTTGATTCATCAAGTGGCTTGGTAAAGATGTCTGCAAGTTGCTGTTCACTTGGAACAAAATGTAACTCCACAGTACCATTCATAACATGTTCTCTAATGAAATGGTACTTGATGTCAATGTGCTTGGTTCTTGAATGCTGCACTGGATTCTCAGTAATGGCAATGGCACTAGTGTTGTCACAGAAAATAGGAATTTTCTCAACTCTTAATCCATAATCAAGTAATTGATTTTTCATCCATAAAATCTGTGCACAACAACTTCCAGCTGCAATATACTCAGCCTCAGCTGTGGAGGTGGAAACTGAGTTTTGTTTCTTGCTGAACCATGACACAAGCTTGTTTCCTAAGAATTGACAGGTGCCTGTTGTGCTTTTCCTGTCAATTTTACATCCCGCATAATCTGCATCTGAATAACCAATTAGTTCAAAACCAGATTCTCTAGGATACCAAATGCCAAGGTTTGGTGTTCCCTTGAGATATCTGAAAATTCTTTTAATAGCAACTAAATGGGATTCCCTAGGATCAGCCTGAAATCTAGCACATAGACATGTAGCAAACATAATATCAGGTCTACTAGCTGTTAAATACAAAAGTGAGCCTACCATGCCCCTGTAACTTGAGATGTCCACAGATTTTTCCTTAGTATTCAATTCAAGTTTGGTGGCAGTGGGCATGGGAGTTTTGGCAGGAGAGCATTCCATTAAGTTAAATTTCTTTAATAAATCATGAACATATTTTGTTTGACTAATGAAAATGCCTTCATTAACTTGCTTCACTTGAAGACCAAGAAAGTAAGTTAATTCTCCCATCATGCTCATTTCATATTTACTTTGCATAAGCTTGGCAAACTTTTGACAAAGTTTCACATCTGTAGACCCAAAGATTATGTCATCTACATAAATTTGAACAAGTATAGTAGAGCCATTCACAATCCTGTGAAAAAGAGTTTTATCTACAGTACCTCTAGTGAAGTGATTCTCAAGAAGAAACTGTGAGAGTGTGTCATACCAGGCTCTAGGTGCTTGTTTCAAACCATAGAGTGCTTTGAGGAGGAAGTATACATATTCTGGAAAATCATCATCTTCAAAACCAGGAGGTTGACTCACATAGACCTCCTCTTCCAATTCCCCATTCAGAAAAGCACTTTTCACATCCATTTGATAGACTTTGAAATTGGCATGGGCTGCATAGGCTAGGAAAATCCTTATTGCTTCTAGTCTTGCAACAGGAGCAAATGTTTCATCAAAATCAATTCCTTCTTCCTGTGAGTAGCCTTTTGCAACTAGTGTTGCTTTGTTCCTTGTGACTATGCCATTTTCATCCATCTTGTTTCTGAACACCCATTTTGTGCCTATTACACTCCTGTCCTTAGGCTTGGGCACCAGCTTCCAAACATTGTTCCTTTCAAATTGGTTTAGCTCTTCTTGCATAGCCAAAACCCAATCTGGATCTAGAAGTGCATCCTCAACTTTCTTTGGCTCATCTTGAGACAGAAAGCTGCTATATAGACATTCTTCTTGAGTTGCTCTTCTAGTTTGGACTTTTGAAGAAACATCACCTATAATAAGTTCAAAGGGATGATCTTTAGTCCATTTTCTTGAGGGAGGTAGATTTGCTCTAGACGAGGTAGCTTCATGATCATGATTGCCTTGATTGGAAATTTGTCCTTGAGAAACTCCCCCTGAGTTTGTTGTCCCTAAATGATCACTTCTTGAGACATTTCTATGACCTTCAACGGTATGACTGATTTGGCTGTCAACGATACGCTCATTTTGACTGTCAACGAAACCACCATCTTGACTGTCAACGAAATGACCATTTGGTCTACTAGCAGCTATTCTTTTCAATCTTAATGCAGCAATTTCATCTTCACTGCTGCTCTCATCTGTGCTAGATGCAACAACTTTAGGCTGTTTCTCAGTAGTCTTAACATGATTCATTCGATCTCCTTCCTCATTCTCAAAAGAGAGACTTTCATGGAAACCTTCATCACAGAGACCTTGAATTTTGAGATCATCAAAAACAACATGTACAGATTCCATAACAATGTTGGTTCTGAGATTATAGACTCTGTAAGCTTTCCCTGCTGAATATCCCACAAATATTGCTTCATCTGCCTTTGCTTCAAATTTCCCCAAATGCTCAGCTTGATTTCTCAGAACAAAGCACTTGCATCCAAAGACATGAAGAAAATCCAATAGTGGCTTCTTTCTTTTGAGTAGTTGATAAGGGGTCATTCCCTTGGCCTGATTAATCAAAGAAATATTCTGAGTGAAGCAAGCTGTGTTAACTGCCTCAGCCCAAAAATAAGTTGGTAACTTTGATTCATCTAGCATTGTCCTAGCAGCTTCAATAAGTGTTCTGTTTTTCCTTTCAACTACACCATTTTGCTGTGGTGTCCTTGTTGCTGAAAACTCATGCATAATGCCATTTTCTTCACAGAATATCTTCATGCTTGAATTCTTAAATTCTGTCCCATTGTCACTCCTGATCCTTCTTACTTTCAAGTCAGGATGATTGTTTACCATCTTGATGTGATTGATAATGATTTCACTTGCCTCATCTTTAGAATGTAAAAAGAAGGTCCAAGTAAATCTAGAAAAATCATCAACAATCACAAGACAATATTTCTTCTTTGAAATAGACATGACATTTACAGGACCAAACAGATCCATATGAAGTAATTCAAGCTGATGGACAATTGATGACTCTGTCTTGCTTTTGAATGATGCCTTCTTTTGTTTCCCTTTTTGACAGGCATCACACAAACCATCCTTGGTAAACTCTACCTGTGGAATTCCTCTAGCAAGATCCTTCCTTACCAAATCATTCATAACCTTGAAATTCAGATGAGATAATTTCTTGTGCCATAGCCAACTTTCATCCTTGCTTGCTTTGCTGAAAAGACAAGTGATGGTGTCTGGACTTGTGCTACTAAAGTCAGCAATGTACACATTCCCTCTTCTGAATCCAGTCATTACCACATTGTTGTTTCCTCCTCTAGAAACAACACAGGCTTCTTTTGAAAAAGTAACTAAAAACCCTTTGTCACAAAGTTGACTGATACTAAGCAAATTGTGCTTAAGACCATCCACCAATGCAACTTCATCTATGATGACATTCTCTTTTGAAATCAAGCCATATCCCTTAGTGTAGCCTTTGCTGTCATCTCCAAAAGCAATACAAGGGCCAGCTCTTTCCTGAAACTCTGTGAGCAGGGTAGAATCACCAGTCATGTGTCTTGAACAACCACTATCCAAGTACCAAAGATTCCTTTTGTCTCCCTGCACACAATGAAACCAAATCAAGTTGATTTTGGTACCCAAGTTTCCTTGGGTCCTGTTTTGTTAGCCTTTGCTTTTCCTTTTATATCATTTTTCACCTTGGGCTCATTTTGATTTAAATCAACTTTTACTCTTGGTGTTGATTTCTGATTGTTGCTCACATTTTCATTTACAGCATGCATATTTGAAGGAACACACATATTATTCATATTCCATGGCATTTGTGGCATACTAAACATATTCATGTATGGATTAGGCACAAATGGCATGCTGGCATATGGATTTTGAAATTGTGCACATGGAGCAAACATGTTAGGCATAACAGGCATTGTAGGCATAAGATTATTCATTGCAGGCTTGGGAATTTTCATATTAGCAGTTTTCTTAACAGATTTGCAGTTAGTAGATAGATGATTAACACTTCCACAATTGACACATGTCTTTCTAGGAGCATATTTATCAGGTGTGTAATTGTTGTGTTTGTTAATTCCTACTTTGCCATTCCTGTTATTCCTTTTATTTCCCTTAGCCTCAATTTGAACATTCTCTATCTTATCTTTCAATTGCTTGTTGGACAAGTGACCTACATTAGCTCTCTCAACAGGCTTCTCAACTTTCTTTGATTTACTAGACTCACCCTGAACAAAGTTCTTGGTGACAGGACCATACTTATTATTAAGTCTAGTGAGTTCATCTTTTCTTTTCTCTGTCAACGAAACACCCTGATCGGTTGATGGTTCATGTGTCAACGAAACATTGCATTCCGTTGACATATCAACCTTCAACAAGTGATCATTGTTGTTTGTTGACTCTGTTTCTGAATCTAAGGCTTCACAAACATACCCTAGTTTCTCTTTGTTCTTTTTCCATGATTGTTCACAGAAAGATTCCATACCTTGAACATTAATGATGTTGGTAGCAACATTCCTGGCATCTTTCCATTTAGCAATCACACTCTGTTCTATTTCTAGTTGTGTCTTAAGAATTTCTTCCCTTTGTAACACGTTCTCGAGTTCCTTCTTAGCATCCCTACTAATACATCTCATTTTCTCAAATTCAATGAGCTGTGCTTCTAACATTGCATTCCTATCACTTAAGAGCAAATTAGTCTCTTTAATTCTTGAATTCTCTTTGGTAAGTGATTTAAGAGTAACACGCAAATTATATAATACAGTAGACATTTCATTTACTGCACTATCGCATTCCTCTTTAGAAAGCTCAGAAAGATTAGTAATTGTTACCTGGTTGCTTGAGGAGCTTGCTTCCTGCTCATGATTGTTAGCCATAAGAGCCAAGTTGACATATTCAACATCATCATCAGAATCTTCACCATTACCAGCCCAATCATACTCCTGAGACATGAAAGCCTTTTCCTTTTGCTTGAGAAGTTCAAAGTATTTCTTTTTATAATCAACAGGCTCAAATTTCCTGTTGCTCTTCTCAATCTTGGGCTTTCTGCAGTCTCCAGCAAAGTGACCAAGCATTCCACAATTGAAACATTTAGATTTAGACTTTTCAATCCAGTTTGTTTTGCTAGGTTGAAAGTCTCTTCTTGGTGGACTTGCTTCTGAGTTTCTTTTGAACTTGAACTTAGAGAATTTTCTTGACAGAAAAGCAATGTGTTCATCAATCTCATCTAAGTCATCCAAGTTGGCTGGTTCTGATTCTTCTTCTTCTGTCATCTTGTCTTTACCCTTGCTAACATCACTCCTACAACTAGATCGACTAGTTGTGGCCTTTGCAGTTTCTTTATTATCATCTTCCAGTTGGTTCACAGATGCAATCAATGCAATAGATCCACCCTTCTTCTGTACCTTTTCAATTTCCTCATCTTGCTCCATTTCCAGCTCATAAGTCTTCAATGTTCCATACAGCCTTTCAAGAGTGTAATCTTTGTACTCTTGAGTGTTTCTTAGAGAAACAGTCATAGGCTTCCATTCTTTTGGAAGAGCTCTTAGAAATTTAAGGTTTGAGTCCTTAGTTTGGTAGATTCTCCCATACAACTTTAATCCATTCAGAAGCTTTTGAAACCTACTAAACGTGTCATTTAGGGTTTCACCAGCTTTAAAGTGAAAGTGCTCATATTGTTGTATAAGGAGTTGCATTTTGTTCTCCCTTACTTGCTCAGTTCCTTCACATAGTGTTCTGACAGTGTCCCATACTTCCTTGGAGGTTGTACAGTTTATGACATTGTCAAACATCTCTTGCTCCAAACCATTAAACAGAATGTTCATGGTTCTTTTATCTTTATGGATTTCTGCAAGATCTTCAATAGTCCATTCTGAGACAAGTTTTGGAATTTCTACATCAGGAGCATCATCTGGCACTCCAACTCTAGATGCAAACTTCATGGGAACGTGTGGACCTTTCTCAATGCAGTCTACATATCTCTCATCCATAGACATGAGATGTAAATGCATCTTTACTTTCCAGTGAAAGTAATTGTCCTTATCAAGAACTGGTATCTTCACACCTGCATCCTTCTTCACCATGGTTTCTGTTTTGGTCTTGATCTTTAAACTTCTTGTATGTTAGAAGCTTGCTCTGATACCAATTGTTAATCCCAAATGACCTAACAGAATTGTAGAGGGGGGGGGGGGTTGAATACAATTCTTGATATTTTCTTAAACTTAAAAACACTTTAAGAAATTAAACTAAACTGAATAAATAAAAAACACAAGATATAAATAATTCAGTTGGATTGTTTGATGATCCAACTGAAGTGTTTTTATTGCGGAATTAATCTGTGATACAAATGTACACAACTACTCAGTTACAGAGTTGTAGAGAAGAATGCTCTCAAAGATAGCTAATACAAACTATTTGTTTTTCTTCTCTTACATTTTAAAGTAACTGCTACACTTGGTTATAAATACCCAAGTTTACAATTCTACGTTTGGCTAAACTAAAGAACAATAGTAGTAACCATCAGTAGCTTGCTTTTCATTCCTTTTGTCCAATGGTCCTTGGAGATCCTTGCTTTTGTCTTCATGCTTATAATGATCATTCCCAAGAGCCTTATTGGAAATTGGAATGTTTCCATAATTCCAGTAACCATTTTGATGGCTTCCAATGCAAAGTACACTTCCATATCTCCTTTAGATCTGTTCAGTAAACTGTCACTATCACTTGGTCAACTATTCAAAAAGTAATAGTGTTTCGTTGATGTTGTGGAGATGTGTTTCGTTGATAGCTTTATTCCTTGTTTCGTTGATGAGCTTCCTTGTTTCGTTGATAGAGTAATCTTCATTCCGTTGACATGTCTTCACTTAGGCAAAATTACAAGGCACAATATATTTACAATTATCCAACCTATTTTGCCTATCTAACCATTAGTCAACATGACTTAGAAAACCTATCTAATACTCACAACAAACTGCATGTCAAACTATGAAGTATTGTACAGTGCAATTGCTATGACACTCATTCCGTTGATGAGCTTCCTGTCAACGAAACACTGCAAAGCATGCCATTTCGTTGACAGTTACAAAAATGACTTAATACAAAATCTACTAAGTGTTTTTATAATTATCATCAAGAACAACATATTCCTAACACAAACTTCTTTTCAAAAAACTTGCTAGACATTCTTAAAATTTCAGCTTTTCCACAACCAACTCCCCCAACCCCAAATCCAAACACACCTATAGAGTTTTTAAGAGAGTAATAACTCTGTGTGAGGCTCATGCTCGCCTCTTATTAATTATCCATCTTAGGAGTTATGGTAAAGAACCATTGAAGGATGCAGTTGCAGACATGGGGCTTTTGGAGAACAGAGTTAGCTACGCGTGTAGTAAATATATATATATAAATCATGAGTAGTTTCATGTATTATCTAAGCTAAACTTGTCACATTGCATGCAGGTGTTTGGTACATGTAAAAGCTATCTATGGTGGGAGTTTCAGAATTGATTAAAACAGTTCTTGATACTAGTTTTCTAGATGAACAAGAAATTATAATTTCGACGTGCTTTCCATCATCAGAGGGGATGGGATGAAGGGCCTTCCTAATGCCCAATTCTTGCAAATCATACCGAGCATTTAGATGGTCTTTCGTCTTACCACCAATATTCAACAAAGTGCCCAAAATACTATGACATATGTTCTTTTCTATGTGCATAACATCAAGGTTATGTCGAGTTAAGTTGTCCCTCCAATATGGCAGATCAAACAATATTGACTTCTTATTCCAAGGGTTGACATCACAACTTACTTTTCGTTTTTTCCCCACGCCACCAAAATCATTCTCGTAACCATTCTACAAAGGTTACACAAGGTCCGTGGCAAATGAGGTGGTCACGAACCGTGCCGGGACTCCGCCAAAAACGATTCTCACACTTATCACAAGGACACTGTATTTCGTTTCCGTCGGCAAATTTGGCTATCACAATTTTCACAAACAAATCGACTCCCTCAGTGTAATATTTGGTATACTTGGGAAGATTTAACCAAGTATAACATTTATCACTCATGACTACAGTAAAAAAACAACTACTATTATCCGCAAATTCTAATTAATCTAACTATGTGTTTAGGTTATTCAGTTTTAGTAACTAAATAAAAATACGTACAGTTAGTAGATAGTCTCATTGCTACATCTTTATTAAAGTTACAATAATTCCTAAATAGATACTTTTACAGAGCATACAAAACACTCTAAGTCATGCAACGGAACTATCCAAGTTCAATCTTGGAAAAGAAAGAGCAGCATGCTTAAACACAATAAACAGGAAAAGAAAACACTGAGGAGAAAACATCCTCAAACAAATCAGTTACCAATTATATGAATTTTGTAGTTTTATAATTTTTTTTCTTTTTACAATCATGACATGTCTTTAACAAACATACAGAAGTCAAAAGTAATTAGTTATCAAACTAATTGTCTTAATAAGGAAGTGAAATCACAATCAAGTCAACAAACATTTATTACGACCGACATACGAGTCAGAAACACAATGAAGCTACACAAAGTCTGAGATTGCAATCCACAACACCTCTATATTTTAATCATACAGTATACACTATATATAAACAGTTCAAGTAATCTTAGTAAGTTTAAAACAAAACTATGGTTAACTATGGCCCAATTTAAAACAAATATTAGTAAGTTTTACTCTATTTAAAACCATAATCATGTAATCAAAACAAATTAAGCTGATTAAGCCTTCGAAATCAACAGAGGCCACATACAAATATGTTTAGCCACAAAGTCTACTTAATCTAACCAACCAACAGTGGCTAAGTATGCCTTCAGAACCACAGTTAAACCAACCAACAACGACCACATACAAAATCAAAACTAACGTAAATTGAGCTCAAGCTGTTAAATAAACCATAATCAAGATGTTAAGCTCCAAAACATCTTCCAAAACCGTAACTAAAATCGAAACGAATAAAAAATACAGAAAAAAAACAATCGAAACAATTATAAACATGTTATACACAAACAAACATTCATAATCTACAGGCTCCAATTCAACCCGAATTGAACCCCTAATTTACAAACCCCTAATTTACAAACCCCAATTGAACCCGAATTGAACCCAAATAAACATGTTATACAAAAATAAGAAGAACAAGATGAATACCTGAATCGAACAAGAAGAACCTGAATTGAACTTGAATTGAACCTGAATCGAACCCTATATAACCCTAATTGAGCCGCTAATCTACAAGTCCTAATTGCAGAGAACCTGTAGAGAGAGAACATGTGAAGAACCCTAACTGAGCCGCTAATCTACAAGCCCTAATTGAAATTTGGTTGAGGAAGAGTTTGGTGAGTGAGAGTCTGAGAGAATATTAACCCGCTTGAGTTTGAGAGTTTGGGGAATTTCTGAAAATTAACCCGCTTAAATGAAATATTTGGGCAAATATTTGGCCGCCTCTTTTTTATTGTCTGGTTTTAGACAAATATTTAGAGCCGCCTATTTTTATTTTATTTTTAAAGACCAACGGTTACACATTTTTTAAAGAGCAACGGCTACACTGACTTTGGTGTTAGCATAGATACTGGATGAGGTCTACGGTAACACTGATTTGTAGTAATGCTAACACTAAATAAATGTGTAGGCTTAGACCATTCTTAAGACATATATAGTTACACTTTTGCTTGAAACACAGAAAAAAGCATAGCTATTGCCCATATATGGCGTAGTGTAAGATTTGGAACCTAGAGAATCTGGATTATAAATTTGGATGATCACATGGGATTTGCTACATTTCACTCACCTCTCTTTCATTCTTGAAAGGCTTTCTTTTCTTCTTGCAGTTATTCTCATAATCAACATTAATTTAAACTAATCATATCAACTTGCCATGGTTAATGTAATAATTTGCTACATGTTAGATGGATCCGAAAGAAATTTGATGACAAATGACTTTAATATAATCCAACTAGTATCAGTTTTATGAGAACCGAGTATAGCATTTCTTAAAGCTTATTCTATAGAAAATGATCTATATTAATATGTTTAATGACCTTTAAGGGCTAAAGGTTTACTACCATATACCCATCAGCCTCTGTGTTTTAAAGTTATACCGTTTAGTCCCTCAGGTACTAAAAGCATACATTTTGACCTTTATACCGGTTCAGAATAAAAAATCGGTATAACTCGGATGGGCAAAACAAGCTTAAATCTATGTTTTAAAGACTGTTTTAAATATGACAGTCATCCAAACCAATTACCTCCATCCAACCAAACTTAAATCCATGTTTTAAAGACTGTTTTTTCCATCCGAGTTATACCGGTTTTTTATTCTGAGCTGGTATAAGAGTCGAAAAGTATGATTTCAGTACCTGAGAAGCTAAAAGGTACAACTTTAAAACATTGGAACCGAGGGGTATATGGTAGTAAACCTTTAGGGCTAAAAGGTCATTAAACCAATTAATATTAATATTATCATTGCTTGCCGAAGATAAATCTAAATTAGACTACTTTGAGTAACACAATTACACAGGATATGTGTGTATCCTTCTTGTTAAGAGATGCATCTGCACGTCTGTTATTTTATAAATGCATGTGCAGTTTAGAACTTAGAGGGATTTGTGATACAGTATAAACAGAAAAATGTTTGGCTTCCCAAAACCGTTCACAAATGATGAGTTTGCACAGTGTTATGGGCTATTTTTTCATAAATGAGATGGATCCCTCGTTCATACATATGAATCTCATAAATAAGTACACCATGTGTCATTGGGTATAGCATTATCGAATAACTAACCCCTCTCGATGTAGCGGTATCTCTCACGCTCTCTTTAATGCTCCTTTTAGTGGATCTCGTGGATTCCAACCTTGTCTTTGACAAGGTCGGTGTGGGTGTTTAACTAGTTTTAAAAAAAAACATTACTGAAATAGATATCTAGATCAAGTGCGGGAGTGAAATAGCCAGGATGCTACTCAGACAGGATGACATGGCTCAGCAAATACTTGACGGCCAATATTTCGTGGTTACTTGTGGCTAGCATCGTATTTTATAATATTTACTCCTTGAACTACCTGATAAAATCAGTTCATCGTGAAACCAGCAAAGCACATTCAGATTCCGGTAGATTCATTTTCAACCTTACTATTTTCATATGTTGGGGTCATATTATGCTATCAATGATTGAAATTTGATATTTTGAGGATGATAACCACGTGATATGTATTTTAATATGGGTATGTGTATGTATATCACTGGTCTCAATCATTATCGGCACTCAAACACTTTTGATTATGCAGAACTTATCTGAATCTTGAGAATGGACATAACCTGTTTGATTAATTGTCAAAAGAGAATTTGACAAAGCAAAATATTATTTATATAGCTTTATTAAAGAAAAATATAACAGAGAGAACAGGATAACTAGTATTGCTGAAGACCACACAAATCTCAAAACAAATAACTTTACCTAATCAACATGATATGTATACCATAACATCTTCTAGAAAAACAAAAAACAAAAAATAAATCTTATTTCAAAAATTAAAATTAAACCACATATATTACATAATTACAAACTCTTTCATGTAATACAAACAAAATTTAATAAAAAAAATAATAATCTCACACAAATCACAAATTTATACTAAATCTCACGTTTGGTCATGGTCTTCTTACAAAATCTGTTAACACCTTCCAAAAAAACATAAAATAAATCAATATACTTATAGAAAGGAGAAGACGGGGGCGGTGAGTTGGCGCCTCTAGAATCGCTCCGTTCTATTTTTCTAATTTTCTCAATTTTTCACAATTTTTAATTTTATTATTTTCGATTTTGTAGGAAGGAAATTGAAAATTACACTTTTATTATTTTCAAACTTGATTGAACTTTCTTTTATTAGTTTCAAAGTTGATAGAACTTTCTTTGATTTAGAAAATTACAACTTCCTAATTATTTTCGAATTTGTAGGACTTGATAGAACTTTCTTTAATTTAGAAAATTACAACTTCCTTATTATTTTCGAATTTGTAGGTTTGATAGAACTTTCTTTTATTATTTTCAAACTTGATAGAAATTTAGAAAATTACAACTTCCTTATTATTTTCGAATTTGTAGGACTTGATATAACTTTCTTTGATTTAGAACATTTCTTTGATTTAGAAAATTACAACTTCCTTATTATTTTTGAATTTGTAGGACTTGATAGAACTTTCTTTGATTTAGAAAATTACAACTTCCTTATTATTTTCGAATTTGTAGGTTTGATAGAACTTTCTTTTATTATTTTCAAACTTGATAGAAATTTAGAAAATTACAACTTCCTTATTATTTTCGAATTTGTAGGACTTGATATAACTTTCTTTGATTTAGAACATTTCTTTGATTTAGAAAATTACAACTTCCTTATTATTTTTGAATTTGTAGGACTTGATAGAACTTTCTTTGATTTAGAAAATTACAACTTCCTTATTATTTTCGAATTTGTAGGTTTGATAGAACTTTCTTTTATTATTTTCAAACTTGATAAAACTTTCTTTGATTTAGAAAATTACAACTTCTTTATTATTTTCGAATTTGTAGGCTTGATTGAATTTTCTTTTATTATTTTCAAACTTGATAGAACTTTCTTTGATTTTGTAACACCCCCATCTAAAATTAAATGAGGGGCTACTGATTAAACCATAAACCTGAATACAGAGCACCAAAATTTGTAAAATAATTATTAAACAGTCTAAATAATTCTAGAAGTCCATAATCTTAATCAATGAAATAGCGGGTAGCTCTCTTTCACACAATCCCAGATCCCCCTAAGCACCTGCCAGAAAAAGAATACGGCATGAGCCAAACGCCCAGTACGGATTTGGAATACAGTTTATAAAATAGAAAAATAGATATACATATTTGATAATTTATAATAAATCAATTATTTTTAAAATAAGCATGGCTGAAGCAACGAAAGGGGTAGGATATTTCATACCGAGGTCAGAACAGATACAGATATAAATACATACGCCATAGGGTACCGTAACGTATGCAACAAACCGGATAACGTGTACGACATATACATCGTCACCCGCCGAATCAAATCACAAATCAAAACAAACTCTGGGTGCACCCACGTATCCTAAAACAAATATCAAAATGCGCAAAAGCTCCTCCCAAGAGCTAACAGAAGGATACGCCATGACCAATCACACTGTCATGGAAGTGTCATGCCACTAGTGCCGCAATGACATGGCTGTAGTACCCCTATAGCTGGTTAACTCGGTATACCCTATATCACTAAGGGTCCAAATAAAATATTGCACACAAGCTAAAAGTATATTTTATTTTAGAGAGACAAATACTCTAAGCATATATTTAATATTCACAATTTTCTAAAAATCACTGATACATATATTGAGATATTTCGTAACAGAACCGAGACAAATACATAAATATTTCGAAACACAACTAAAACATATACTTTAATATTTTGAAACAGAACTAAGAGAGAGATCTTCAAATATTTTAAAAGGATTTTATTTTTAGAAACTGCAAAAGTAGATATTTAATCAAAACAGTTTTAAGATAATTTTAAAAGTGAAACAGATAGTAATAGAACGAATAGATTTGGGAATTGAATATAACAAATATAGCTAGCATGAGTAGCGCTGAATGAAAAAGAAGAGAAATCCATACCTTAATAATAGCAACCAACCCGTTAAAACCCAAGCTTCCATCTAATTACAAAAGTATAATTTTATAATTAATATGTATTATTAATATATATATATTTATAGTTCAATTATGTGTGCTCGTAATTTACAGCTTATCATTGTTAGTTTATGGTTACTAATATCTCGTACATGTCCACTAATTTTAACATCATCTGGTTAATTACACGTTGATAGTCTACTAGTGTCACATTATTTCTTGCTATCATAATCTAAGCAATGTAATTTTTAATACATAATTGTAATTGTAATATCTTAAAGAGTAACATGTTGAAATTCTGTGATTAGTTTCTCTCTCCTTCTATTGTAACGTTACACACATATGATGTACAGATGTAAGACCGATCAAATTATCATACAAAAACAACCTAATATGCTTACACTAACAATTATTTAAATAAATAAATATTATTCAGATACATACCGTGATCATGTACACTTGGGATAAGAAAAAACTTGTGATCAATATTTGGCGACCATATAATCTCTCAAATTAATTCCTTGTTACAGTAATACCAAGTGCGCGCACATCCCGAGGACTTCTTCGACTGATTCTCTCGACCTACGGCTCTCTCTCTCGATATTTTCTTTTAGGGTTTTTTGTTTTGTGCGAGAATATTGTATTGTCTAAATATATAATACTACTTTTCGTATTATGAAAAGATATCTTAAAGTTTGTAAAAACCAATGAATCATTTATTAAAAATTTTCTTTACTAATTGTATTATTATCTTTTAAATTTTAAAAAAAATAAATCACTTTACCTATTATTATTATTAAAAATTAGGAATATTACAGATTTAGAAAATTACAACTTTCTCATTATTTTCGAATTTGTAGGACTTGATAGAACTTTATTTGATTTAGAAAATTACAACTTCCTTATTATTTTCGAATTTGTAGGCTCTTATGTTAATAATTGTAATTTTCTCTTTTATTATTTTCAATCTTGATAGAACTTTTTTTTATTATTTTCAAACTTGATAAAACTTTCTTTTATTATTTTCAAACTTTATAGAACTTTCTTTTATTATTTTCAAACTTTATAGAACTTTTCTTTTATAATAATTCTTGACTTTTAAACATAATGGATTTCCATGTTATTCACCTTACAAACACCTATAAATTAAAGGTCATTCATAACAAAAAAATCTACACCGAAACTTTTTTACATACCTTCAATTTTTTACAACCATATTTACAATCAATACAACTATGGCTTACACCATGTTGGATGCTTTAAACGACAACAATTATACCTGGATGATAAGAGTACGAGTGTGTAGAATGTGGGAATCTGTCAATCCAAATACTGAAGAACTGATCAGTCTTGACATGATTTTGATCGATGAAAAGGTTAATAAATCAATATACTTATAACTAATTAGTTTGTCAAATTGTATGATGTTATTAACTTTTCTAAGATATGTTGTATGATAGGAAAATTTGAAGACCTAAAGGTTAATTTTATAAGATATGTTGTTAGTGGAGTGAAGACCTAAAGGTTAATTTTGCACATTTTTTGTTTAGCTAATTTATTTTACGTACCTTGCACTTGACCTCAATTATTATCAATGTTATTTTTGTTATCATATTTATACTCTAATCATATTACTATAGGAACAAATTGTTACGGTAAGAGCCGAGATTTTTGGGATTGATAATATCCATAACTGGTACTACACTAGCTGTAAAACATGCTCCACAAAGTTGGACTTTTGTGAGGGACATTATAGATGCAAGCCTTGCACCGAAATTATTGACCATCCTCTTATCATGTAAGAAATTAATTTAATAACTTTATTTTATATTTTGTTTATACATATATTAATCTTACTATGATTTGTGTGTTTATACAGGTTTAGAATACAAATAAAAGTTAAGGATAAGACGGGACATACAACTTTTGTACTATTCAACAATATAGAAGAACCATTGCTAGACACATCAGCAAATAAGATAGTGGATAAATTATCTTTAGACAACAATGAT
The DNA here is from genome assembly GCA_030848705.1 of Heracleum sosnowskyi. NCBI lineage: Eukaryota > Viridiplantae > Streptophyta > Magnoliopsida > Apiales > Apiaceae > Heracleum > Heracleum sosnowskyi. Next base: position 138,051,457 of record CM061235.1, on the reverse strand, counting down.
GTTCCAAAAGAGCTTGAAGGATTATTTGGAAAAGATATAGTGTTTAAGTTACGATTGAATGCTTATAATCTGAAACAAGGATTACACAGTTTTACTGTTGCTGAAATATTTGAGTCAAAAGAAATTTTGGAACAAGAGTACAAATTGAAGAAATCAGTCAAGGTACATTCTAATTTATTATAGCTTATGTGTAATTAATTAATTAGTTTAAAAGTCTAATATCATATGCACTATATAATGTAACAAATAAGTTGTACATGATTTTTCTTCTTCATGCAACTATTTTTAAACACTCATCATATTGCAGGATTCTAAAGATTCTGCTACATACGAGACTGGTGTTGTTTTTGTGCATGGCAATGGAGCTGGTGATGCAGGCAATGGAGCTAAAGAAAATTTGAAACAAGAGTACAAGTTGAAGAAATCAGTTAAGACATATTCTAATTTATTACTATAATTTATGTATAGTCAACTTCATTAGTTTAAAACTCTAATATCATACACTATTATCTATATAAAAATATTGTACATGAATATTTTTCTAAGCACTCACTATATTGCAGGATTCTAAAAGTTCTCTTACGCCCGAGATTGTGCCGAGATTGTGCATGACAAAAAGAAAAGGAAAGTATCAATTGAGGACAATGAAAAGGACAACGGAGTTGTGATGGATACAGTGCAGCTGGTGACGGAGGCAATAGAACATGTATTTAGCATTATGTTACCTCATAATTACACATGTGTTTCCAATCTTACTTTTTAGTATTAAATAATATGTACTAATGGTTTCGCATTATACTTTTAAACTACATTGATAACTTGTCCAATTTTAATATATTTTGAATATGCACTAAAGGTCTATTGAGATTGATAATTACTGTCATTTTCTTAGCTATTTTTAATTATCATGTTTGTTTCAATAAGGATGAAATTTTGCTAAGATTTGAAATATTACAAATTATAATATATTTCTGCAATTGATGCTCAACTTACATCTACCAAAAATTATAGTCTACAATATAATTGACACATATTCTGATCATGACAAGGCTGTTACTTGCTTTGCTTTTACTACTTTCAATGAAATCAAAATTTGATTAAAATATTAACTAGCTGATTGACTTTTATGATTAAAACACTTTTTGTAACAAAATCTACTCATTTTCCAAAAATATCACGGGTAATTACATTTAAATTAAAACATATTATCTTTTATAATAACTAATAAAATAATATAAAAATAGTAATTAGTTGATTGCCTTTTATCTTTAAAACACTTTTTTATAACAAAATCTACTCATTTTTTTAAAAAAATCACGGGAAATTACCTTTAATTTAAAACATATTACCATTAATAATAAATAATATAAAAATACTAACTAGCTTATTACCTTTTATCATCAAAACACTTTTTTTAACAAAATCTACTCTTTTTCCAAAAATATCACGGGATGATTTAATTTAAAGGTAATTGTCCGTGATATTTTTTGAAGATGAGTAGAATTTGTTAGAAAAAAATGTTTTAATTATAGAATATATTTGATTTGATAATTTAAATAATTTTATAGATATTAATTTCACAATTTTTATTCTAATATTCTTTTTCTTAACAAATATATTATAATGCCGCTGCGAAGCGCGGCTTAGTAACCTAGTTAAAAACAAAAATAAAAGTAATTTTAATTAAAAAAATAAAATTAGACCACATATATTACATAACTACAAGCTCTTTCTGTACTACATATGAAATTTAATCTATACTATAATATACTCCCTCTGTCCCACTCAAACTGACTTGTTTGTCTTTTCTTGGTCAAACTGACCAAACTTTGACTAACTTTTAAAAATTATGGACTTATATTTCTTCGAATCTAAAAAATGTACGTTATAATAATTTATTCATATTTTGTTATAATATTTTTTTCATTAATTATATTCAATATATAATATATGTAATTTACATTTCAAAATTAGTCATTTTGACCAAGAAAAGTCATACAAGCCAGTTTGAGTGAGACGGAGGGAGTAATATTATAAGCAAACTAGTCACTAGTCTTTATTTGGATGGTTTGGTCATGGTTAATGTCTTCCTAAAACATGTTTTAGCACTTTCCATAAAAACAAAAAAATAAATATAAAATAAAAGTAATCTTATTTAAAAAAAATTAAAATTAAAACACATATGTTACATAACTATAATCTTTTTCCGTAATAAGAACGAAATTTAATAAAAGAATTAATATTCTCACACAATCACAAATCTATATTAAATCTCACTTTTCACAGATAATAGATCATAGAAAATCGTAATTAAAATGTAATAGTATTAAAAGAGACTTTTGACTTACAAATAATACATTACAGATAATGATTATTAGAATATGATAGTATTAATAGAAGTTTGAATATAAGTATATGTAACGCTTTCATTTATATTTATGGTAATCATAATTAGAATATGATAGTATTAATAAAAGTTTGAATATAAGTATATCTATACTATTATAATAAAAGTAGCCTCTAATTGGTTGATTCGATCATGGTTAACGTTTCCTAAAACATCTATTAACACCTTCTAGAAAAACAAAAAACAAATTAAAAATAAAAATAATATTATTTAGAAAATTAAAATTAAACCACATATATTACATAACTACAAACACTTTTCGTAATACAAACAAAATTTAATAATAATAATAATAATAATAATATCACACAATCACAAATTTATACTAAATCTCACTTTTCACAAGAATATGGTCTTCAAATTATCCTATTGTTTCTAAAATAATAATTTATGAAATTTAATCATTCTATTTTAAATTCCTAATATATCAAAATAAGTGCAAAAGGTAGCATAAGAAGTTTCTTACCAACAGGATTTTCGATCTCACTATCCATATCTTCTTCTTCGATAGGTATGGCTTTCTTGTCATCGAAATGTGAATTTTCTTTGTTTTGACTTAGTCCATGCTTAGGAACTTAATTGGCAAGATTTCCTTTGGTCCGCCATCTAGACCCACATGCATTACATAGATTTTCATTCTCTATGGGTCCTGGTCTCCGTCCACAGTATCGTGTCTGTTTCAAAAGATACCAAAAATACATTATATTAAAATATAATTAGGAGAATTGATAACATAATATGGTATCGGTTGGTAAATCTCAAATTCAATTTCTTATCACTCACAATATCATTATGATTTATTATGGACACGAATCTGAATGTAAACGCTCGTGATCTACTATTTGAATATAAAAATGGGTTTTCGAATGAGGAAGATTATTAGAGTATAATATATGATCCTTGAAAAACCCCCGCGTAACACCTTGAGATTTGAGAAAAATGGTAACCCAACACACATTACATGTGCAAAGATGTTATATCACTTTAAAAATATTAATACATACAATTATCATCCATGCTAATAAAATTATAGGTCCAAGGTCCTTGTAATATTATTATTAATGTGGAAACTGGGTGGATAGCAGGATTACAATATTGCACTTTATTTACATATTATCAAACATTGTACTTTTTTAATAGGGAAAATAAATTATTTCGTCGTTAAACTATATGCTGTTTTTGGTTTAGGTCCCTGGACTATAAAAAAATTAATCTGATACCTGAAATTTTAAAATTTTAGATTGACATCCTTCCGTTTATATTTGAATAACGTCCGTTAGTCTTTGCTGATGTGTAAAATGAAAATTTAAAAAACGGAAATGTAAGTATATAATTACGTGGAAAAGAAAGGCACGAACTTCTCATATGTTTCTCTTTTTTAAGTTAAAACCTCATTTTATTCATACATATGTCAACATAACTGTTAGTAGAAAATCAGGGTTCTAAAAGGGGAAAATTTGGGGGCTTTCAATAGTCAATCAATTTGCATCATCTGAAGTCGGATTCGACCATTGTAAGAGGTATATACATACATACTATTTGATTTATATATGCATCTTATTTATTCCACCGTCAATTGATTTCATGTATGTATGCAGATGGTGTTTGGGGATGTCAATCTCCGAATTCATCATGGCGGGGAGTTTATTTTGAAGGATTACAATCGATATTATGAAGGAGGTAAAGTTGATTTCATCTACAACGTGAGTTTAGATACATTATGTCTCGATGGTTGTACAGAAATGGTCGAAAAAAAGTTTGGTTATAAAGATTGTAAATTGTATTGGCACAATGGTGGTGAATCACTTAATTCTTGTAATATGGTAATTTGTGCTTTAGAATATGGTAATTGCATTATCTATATTGATCATGCTTCTGAAGTTGAGGATGATAAAGAAGGGAGTGAGAGTGATGGGAATGATAGTGATTGGATCGATAGTGAGGACGATGATAGTGATGCAGATTATAGTGGGAATGAGAGCAACAAAGATGAAGAGTTTAATGAAATTGTAGAGAAGAAGAAACTGATTTCTAAGTCCAAAAAAAATCCAAAGGTAGAAGAAACTTCTGAAGTTTTTTAAATTTTCATTTTACACATCAGCAAAGACTAATGGACGTTAGTCAATTATAAACGCAAGGATGTCAATCAGAAATTTTAAAAGTTTAGGTATCGTATTAATTTTTCTATAGTTCAGGGACCTAAACCAAAAATAGCATATAGTTTAAGGACGAAATAATTTATTTTCCCTTTTTAATATTAACAAAAAAACAAGTTCTCAAAAGTTACATGAATATTTTTAATATGACTCATTTAAAGTGTTTAGTACATTACCTTGTCCTGCATCAAATTGATATTGCAATTTATAACCATTTTTCCACCCAATAAACGAGTAATTTACCATCAGCAACAACCATTTGAGTAACGTAGTGAACGGTTTCGGGTATGAAAACGCAACGGAAAAACGCATAAAAACAGAAAATAACGAAACCCTCCGCAGGATCCATGCAAACGTGATATTTAATTCCTGATGAGTCTGTCCCTGAAGCAATTCAGTATACAATGTCAAATATTTTGACAGACTCAATTAGGGATCGGGAATTGCGAACTCCCATTGCACCACCATTGACCTCTTTTGAAGGGGCTAGGGTGATTTTTCATGCAGGTACATCTTCTGAAAATCTAGAAAGACAGTTAGTGGTGAGAGATATGAGTCAAACACCGAGTGATACACAAGCACGTGAGTTGAGTGAAACACCACTGAGAGCAATTGAAGTGAGTGCACACACTGACACAAACACTGCTTTGTTGAAACAGCTAGCTGATCTACAAAGGAAGTTACAAGACACCCAGGCTGAGAACACTCTTCTAAAAGCACAAGTGGTTGCACAATCTACCACCTCTGTTACAAATCAGCTGGGTACTGTGAAAGATGACCTGGAAGGATTGAAGAATAATCTACTCCCGAGGCTGAATTCAATCCAACAATCTCAAGTACTGGTGGCTTCAGACATCTCTGATCTTACAACGTCAAATGCTCAGATATCGGAGAGTGTCAAGGAGATTGCTTCTATTTCTACCAAGGTGGACTTTATTATGCAAACAGCTGATGAAAATCAAATGTTTAATGAAGAAAGGATATCGAGGATAGAAGGAGGGATGGAGCATCTTAATGAAGGTATGAAGCACTTGTACAATATGATCAAGAAATCACATCAACCTACTGAAGAGCAAAGAACATTCTTTGAGGGAGATGATGATGATGATGATGATGAGGATGATGCTGATGAAGGAGGAGATAGAAGAGAAGAAGGAGAGATAAGGAGAACATCTAAGGTGAATCCTAGGGCTTCCAAAGCTCAAACTGTAGAGGATTCCTCAACTAAGGGGGAGAAGGAGATGAGAGGAGGAAACAGAGAAGCTGGAGGAGCTTCTGGGAAAGATAAGGGGAAAGGGAAACAATCACTGGAGGATACTGTCTTGGATGATGCCTACTACTACCACGGTGAATAGGATGACTTCCAATTTGACACATCTGGTGATCTGGAGAAGACCATTCCTGAAGAAGCTTTTGGTGAGGAGGAGGTTGAAGAGGCAGCCAACTTTGATGATTGGGAAGATGAAGCTGACTTATACACTCCTGACCCTTTATTTCAAAAGGAGTTAAAGAAGCAACAAGCAGACCTCAGGAGAAAGGAGGATGAGAATGCTAAGGTCTCCGACATCATTTCTCAAAAGCTGAAAATTGAAAAGGCTGAACATGAAGACAAACAACGTCTTCATAGTATTCATGTCAAAGAAAGGAGATTGGATGTAAGGATGAAGCAAGGAAGCAAATGGGATAAGGCAAGGGAGATGTTTGATATCCCTCAGAGAGGCACAAACAATGATGCTACTTTTCTGAAGTTGCTTGAGAAGATCAGAACTGTTAATCCAGACAACTCATTATATATGAAGGCATTGAAGGAAGATATCCTAAGGATTACGTCTGCATTTGATCAAGTGAGGCAAGAACTGTACATCTATGTCTCAAGTGCTCTTGAAGGGTCATTCACCGTCTCTCTTGAACTACTCCAAAGAAGATCTCTCTTTGAATTGTGGATTCTAATGAGTAAGGTAAAGAGATCTTCTTGCTTGAACGAGCTTCTGTATGACCGGCTGAGAGATTTTGCGATGAAGGCCAGCCCTCAAGTTGTGCACTTGCCTTATGAAGTTAAAATCTATAGAGGTACAACTTTAGAGACTGTGAGGCTGGATCCTGATTCTTTGAAGCTACAGACTGCAATGCAACTGGTGAAGTTGGAGAATCTTCTGAGAACTTCTGGGTTTACTATTGTAGAGAAGTCTGAAGTTGCTGATATGATTTCAGACTACTGCACGGAGAAAGTTCCAAGGTATGCTCAGATGAAGAACAGATTGAAGAAGATCACCACTCAACCAGTAATGCCTAGTGGTGTGGTTTCAGAAAGTGATCGTGTCCTTGACAAAGATCTTCTAGTCACCTTGCAAGAAGCTGAAGAAGGTGAAATTAGAGACTAAAGGCATGATGTAGTTAGCTCAATTTGTAAATGTTATATGTTTAGAGCTAGCTAGGTAAATCAAGATAGGAAAATGTATTCATATGTTCAGTCTAGAGGAACATCTATCTTGTATTTATCTTTATTGTTTGAATCTGGAAATTGTTATATTTAATCCAGAACTTTTTATTATTTGCTTGGCTCTTAAAAGTCTTATCTTTTCTTGTTTTAGTTGAGTTATCCTCTAGAGGTATTTGGTTGTTATTGTCTAACAAACAAATATGGGGAGATTGAAAGGCATATGTTTAGGCCTATTTGTAAACACCGAGGATTCTACTCAACTTTAATTAAGATGTAATAAGTAAATAATAAAAATCAAATGTCACAGGAATCTCAGAAGATTATATCTGTCAAAGAATGAAGATTAAAGTCATCTACAGACTTCAAGTGATTCTACATTGAAAGAAGCTCAATTTATTGATCAAGCCTCAATGAAGTATTCAAGCTCAGTGGATTTATTAAAGTGACGGAGATTTCAAGTGGTGACAGCAAAAGATACTGATTAAAGAGTTCTTGAATGAAAAGGAAGTGAATCACTGCTTAAAGTCAAAGAGATAAAGAACATACATTGTCGTTAGTCACTCATGAACCAGACAGTGCATTGAGTGTCAATGTACTATTATGTTTATTCTTTATCTAAGTTTTAAGTGATTCAGGAATTAATTGAGAAGTCAACTAATTCTCTTTATTCTCTTATAAATAATTAATACTATTAAGTAAATTATTTATTAAATTAATTCTGTAAAGAATTAATTTAATACATAATTTATTTAGTTAAATATTTAAATTAGAATAAAAATGAACTAGGAAGACTTAGGTTTGAACTAGGAAGACTTAGTTTATTGAACTAGGAAGACTCACAAGTGAGTCTTCCCGATTGTCTTCCTAGGCCAAACATTGTCTTCCCGATTGTCTTCCTAATACAATCCATTGTCTTCCCGAGAGTCTTCCAAGAGTATAAGCACAGTTTTCCTCTAAGTCTTCCTAATGCAATTCCTTTGTTAATGCATTGCACGTGGGTGACTAAATGAAATGTTGTGGCTTAGTATTTAATCAAGGCAGAAGACTTTTTCAACATAACAACACAACAGAAAGAAAAGACACAGAGACATTAACATTACATTCTTCTGTCTTCTTCAATTCCAAACTGTCCGAGCATTCAATTTATGCCAGTGAATTAATTCTTGATTTGTTCTTAACATTTAATCCATAAGAATCATTTCACTTGTACTGCTTTGACTTTCTAGCGGATCATAATCCCTAGATTTTATATCGAACTACTTTTTAGTATTCGATCCTTTTTATTACAAAAATAGATAAATTCATGTCGAATTTATTCTAGATTTGTTTTATCAAGAACTCTTGTAATCAGTGATCAAATTGTAACACTCGTCAAGTTTAATATAATTTCTATTTAACTTGAATATTGTTTCAGTTTTATTCCGCACTAATTTGTTCTTAATTGTTAAATCTTTAAAAGAACAAATTCGATTAAACGGTATCATTTGTATTCAACCCCCTTCTACAAACATATCAGGACCTAACAATTGGCATCCGAGCCTTTTGATTGATATACAAATCAAAGATCCAATTGTTTTGAGATTTTTTTCTTAAACTCTGAATTTTTTTATTATTCCTAAAAATCTCAAAAGATGTCTACTACACAGAAAGTGGGTACAGTAAAAATCCCAATGTTCAGCAAGGAGCATTATCCTATGTGGAAGAAGAAAATGCTCCTATTTCTTAAAGTGGCCAATGTTAAATATTTTGATGTGCTGAAGAATGGACCAAGACTCTCTATGATTATTGAGGGAGAGTTAATAGAGAATGATGTTGTTACTAGGGCTGCTAGGATGTACCCTAAGGATCCCAAGGACTACACTCCTGATGAAAAAGAGGATGTTACCTTGGATGCCTGTCTACAGTTGATACTGGTTGATTGTCTTGATCCTGTCATGCATAATCATGTCCTAAATTGTGATACTACCAAACACATTTGGGACACTATAGAGATAATCAATGAGGGGACAGAGGAAGTTAGAGAGAATAAGCTGGAAATTCTCACCTCTCAATATGAGCATTTCAGATCAAAACAATAGTTAAACTGTTAGATATAATTGCTAATGTTTGTTTATCAGTGTTTAAGCAACAGGTATTTACAAGAGTTTATCAGAAGCCGGTCAGAGTTTAGTTAAACTCTGACAGGGTGAAGAGTTTAATTGAAGCCGGTCAGAGTTTAGTTAAAGTCTGACAAGGTGAAAGTTGAATTAGCTGTCGGTGCAGAATTGAAGATTCTAGAAGCAATATATTCTGAAGATGGAAAGAAGCAGAATATATTGATACAGCTAAGGAGATTAGACAGAAGACTGAAGCAATCCTTAATTGATAAGTTTTGTATAGCTAACTTATAGGAATATCAATTAGATAAGGATTGTATGAAGCTGTGTACTATATAAACACAGATAGGTTATCCCTAGAAGGGACGCGTGAATATTGATATATTATTCTTGTAACCTAGAAGCTCTTTGTGATTCATTAACATCATAAAGAGAGAAGCTGTTAATACGATTACAGTTTTATTGATTCATAAACAGTGTTTTTAATTATCGTTATTCTCATACATACTTGATTATATTGTGTATTCGGCCTAACAATTGGTATCAGAGCCAAGGCTGTTTAATATATACAGTTTTACGATTCAAACACAGTAATAATCATGTCTGAAGAAAATCAAGCTGCTCCCAAGGCTGAACAGGTTAAGCCTAATTCTGTGAGTCGATATGAAACAATCAGGGTTCCGATTCTCAGGCCTGTAGAATATCCGATTTGGAAGGTGAAGATGACCATGTTTCTGGAGGCTACAGATCCAGAATATCTTGACAGAATTTATGATGGTCCTCATAATCCAACCAAACTAGCCCCTGTTGTTGATGGACAAGAACAAAAGACTGTTCCAAAGGAAAAGAAAGATTTGACTCCTGAGGACATCTCATCAATTGCAAAGGATGCAAAGGTTAGACATCTTCTCCACAGTGCGTTAGATAACGTTATGTCTAACAGAGTAATTGGCTGCAAGACTGCCAAAGAAATATGGGATGCTCTAGAAGTCAGATGCCAAGGAACAGGTGCTATTAAGAAGAATAGAAAGACAATACTCACACAGGAGTATGAGCACTTTGATTCAAGAACTAATGAAACCTTGACTGAGACTTATGACAGATTTTGCAAACTGTTGAACGATCTGTCTCTGGTTGATAAAGAATATGAACTTGAAGAGTCAAATCTCAAGTTTCTTTTATCTCTACCTGAAAAGTGGGATTTAAAGGCAACAACAATCAAAGATAATTATGATCTTGCTGATACAGATCTTGATGAGATCTATGGATTGTTAAAGACTCATGAACTTGAGATAGAACAAAGAAACAGGAGATCCAGCAAGAAGACAAAATCTATTGCTCTCAAAGTTGAGGAGAAGCCCATTAAGAAGGAATCATCAAGGAAGAAAGCCAAGGGAAAGGCTTTAGTCATAAAATCTGAGAGTGAGTCATCAAACTCTGATGATGATTCAAACTCTGATGAAGCTTCTGATTCTGAGGATGATGAAGAGGAAATGATGCAAATGGCTGCCTTGATGGTTAAGACATTTAAGAAGATGGGATTCAAGAACTTCAAGAAGGGTAAGAGATTCTCAAGGAGAGATTCAAATTCTGAGAAGAAGAATTTCAGAAAGTCTGATGGAAGGGATACCAAGTCTGGAAAGAAGGACAAATCTGAGATCCAGTGCTACAAGTGCAAAGAGATGGGTCACTATGCTCCAGAGTGCAAGAAAGGAAGAACTGAAAAAGCACTCATCTCTAAAGGCAAAGACTGGGCAGATACTTCAGATTCTGATGATGGAGTGAATTATGCACTCATGGCAACTGTCAAAGATGAAGTTGAGTCATCAGAAAATAAGGTACCTCTAACTACTTATGCTTATGATACTGATAATATTTCTGAATTAAGAATTTATCTTAAGAACATACATGTTAGTTATAGGGATCAGACTTTAGAGAATGAGAGGATCAAATCTGAGAATCTTAGTCTTAAAGAAAGAAACAAGTTTCTTGAAAGAGAACTTGCGAATATGAAGCAGATTCAAAAAGAAAGAGATGATGCTGTTTATGTAGAACAGGAGTTGCTAAAAAGATATAAGCAACTAGAATCTGATTTAGAGAAGGAAAGGAAAATAATCAAGACTTGGACAGATTCTGGAAGAGACACTCATCAAGTGTTTCAGACTGATTCTGTAGGTTTAGGTTATTGTGAAAATGATGAACTTAGGTTTAAAGATAAGGTTAAGGTAAAACCACAACTTAAACCTGTGAAATTTGTTCCAGAAGCCAATAAGTTAAAATCTGTTGTAATAAGGGAAGCTGATATGGAATCAGATGAATCTTGTGACAAACAGGAAAATATTATAACAGAAAAACTTATGGAAATAGAAGCTGTTAGAAAACCAGTGAAAACTTGTGAAAAACAGGTTAATGTTGGCTTGATGACAGGAAAACAGTTCAATCATAAGCTTAAAGAGGTAAAGTCTTCCATGAAACCTAAAGGTTCCAAGAGAAATAGGAATGGAAAAGTAGGCATAAATAATAGAAATAATCATATGCCTAATGCTAGTGCCTCAAGAAAAACATGTTACAGTTGTGGTAGTTCTAATCATCTTGCTAGATTTTGCACTAAGAACAAACATATTAATACTTTACCTTCTACATCAGAAGTAAAGAATGATTATGTTAGAGTAAAACCACAGACTTTATGCAAACATTGTGGGAGCACTTGGCATTCTATTTACACATGTAAGAGTTATCATGCAATTTATCATAACTATTATGAGCTAAAACCCAACCTAAAATGGGTTAGAGCAAACTCTGCTAGTGTAAAAACTGACAATGTTAGTTTAACCTCTGATAATGCTGATTCCGCTGCAAAAGCTAACACTGTTAAGAAGGACAAAGGATCCAAGCAAGTCTGGATCCTTAAAACTAACACTTAGTGTTTGTTTGTGATTGCAGGGTATAAAAGAGAGCACAATTATCTTGGACAGTGGATGCTCAGGACATATGACTGGAAACAAAGCCCTGCTATCAGACTTTGAGGAGAAAGCTGGCCCAAAAGTTTCCTATGGAGATGGCAACATAGGACACACTTTGGGATATGGCAATATCAATCTTGGAAGTGTCATCATCACAAATGTAGCTCTAGTCTCAGGACTCAAGCATAATCTGTTGTCTGTGAGTCAAATCTGTGACAGAGGAAACCATGTAGATTTTCATAGTGAATACTGTGAAGTTATCAGTAAATCTACTGGAAAAGTTGTTCTAGTTGGACACAGACGCAACAATATTTATGAAGCAAGTTTGGTAACAAACTCTGATGGAAGTACAGTGTGTCTGACTGCAAAGATGTCAAATGAAGAGAGTTGGAATTGGCACAAGAAGCTCTCTCATCTCAATTTGAACAACATTAATGAACTTATTAGAAAGGATCTTGTAAGAGGACTTCCAAAATCAGTACTTAACCTAGATGGTCTATGTGATTCTTGTCAAAAGGCCAAGCAAAGGAAGTCATCTTTCAAGAGCAAATCTGAATCTTCAGTAGTGGAACCTTATCATCTTCTACATGTTGATCTCTTTGGACCAGTGAATGTGATGTCAATGGGCAGAAAGAAATATGCTCTAGTAATTGTTGATGAATATACTAGATATACATGGGTGTATTTCTTATCAAAGAAGGATGAAACTGCTCAAATTCTGATGGATCATGTAAATCTACTGGACAAAGGATCACAGCACAAAGTAAAAATAATAAGGAGTGATAATGGAACTGAATTCAGAAACTCAATAATGGAAGCTTTCTGCAAGGAAAGAGGAGTCAAACAAGAATTTTCTGCACCTGGAACTCCACAGCAAAATGGTGTAGTTGAAAGAAAGAACAGAACCTTAATTGAAGCTGCCAGAACTATGCTTGATGAAGCAAAATTACCAACTTATTTCTGGGCAGAAGCTGTTCAAACTGCTTGTTTTACTCAAAATGCAACTCTGATCAACAAGCATGGAAAAACACCATATGAGATGGTGAAAAACAAGAAGCCAAATTTGAAATATTTTCATATATTTGGATGCAAATGCTTTGTGTTGAAGACTCATCCTGAACAGTTGACAAAGTTCGAGTTAAAAGCTGATGAAGGAATCTTTGTTGGTTATCCATTGTCAACAAAAGCATTCAGAGTTTACAATCTGAGAACTAAGGTAATCATGGAATCCATACATGTGTCATTTGATGACAAGAAAATAATTGGACTTGAAGACAAGGATGGATATGATCAACTACGTTTTGAAAATGAAGATCTATTCTCTGATGATGTAAACTCTGACGAAGCAGGTTTGACAAACTCTGACGAAGCATACTCTGAACCTCTACTGGTAAATACTGGAGAAACTGGAAATTCTCAAATTGAACAAAATAGAGTACCAGTTGAGGGGGAGCGTGAAGTAGCTCAACAAGACACAGCAAGTGAGTCAGTTGAGGAAACTATTCAAACTCTGACAGCTCAAACACTGAGCCATCCAACTCAGGGGGAGCCTCAGATACTGCAGAAAGTCAACGTATGAATCAGGAGAGCATGGATCAAGGGGGAGGATTCAATAATGATGCAAGAAACCACTTACCAACAGCAAGAAAGTGGACACAGGCACACACTCCTGATCTCATAATTGGAGATCCTGATGCTAGTGTGAGAACTAGAAGTGCAACAAACAATGAGTGTCTGTATCATGCTTTCTTGTCTCAAACAGAACCAAAGAAAGTGGAGGAAGCTCTTCAAGATGCTAATTGGATTACAGCAATGCAAGAAGAGTTAAATGAATTTGAAAGAAATGAAGTCTGGACACTTGTACCTAGACCAAAGAATAGATCAATTGTAGGTACAAAGTGGGTTTTCAGAAATAAGACTGACAGTGAAGGTGTGATTACAAGAAACAAGGCTAGACTTGTGGCTAAAGGTTATTCACAACAGGAAGGAATTGACTATGATGAAACCTTTGCTCCAGTTGCAAGATTGGAGGCCATAAGAATTTTTCTGGCCTATGCTGCACACAAGAAGTTTAAAGTCTTTCAGATGGATGTAAAAAGTGCTTTTCTCAATGGGAAGCTTGAAGAAGAAGTGTTTGTTGAACAACCACCAGGATTTGTAGATTCCAAGCATCCAGATTATGTCTACAGGCTTGACAAGGCATTATATGGACTAAAGCAAGCACCAAGAGCATGGTATGAAACTCTTGCTCAGTTTCTTTTAGAAAGTGGGTTCACAAGAGGTACAATTGATAAAACCTTGTTTTATTTCAATTCTGGTGATGATTTGCTTTTAGTTCAAATTTATGTAGATGATATTATTTTTGGATCTACTAATGACAAACTTTGTAAGAAGTTTGCAAAGCTTATGCAATCCAGGTACCAAATGAGCATGATGGGAGAGCTTAGTTATTTTCTAGGCTTACAGGTCAAGCAAACAGATGATGGGATTTTTATCAATCAAGCAAAGTATACCAGAAATCTTCTCAAGAAATTTGGTATGCTTGATAGTTCATCTGCTACAACTCCCATGGCTACAGCAACGAAGCTTGACAAAGACACAGGAGCCTCAGTAGATATGACTAACTACAGAGGAATGATAGGGTCTTTACTGTATCTTACTGCAAGTAGACCTGATATCATGTATGCAACATGTCTTTGTGCAAGATTTCAAGCAGATCCCAGAGAGCCTCATCTAACAGCTGTAAAAAGGATCTTCAAATATCTCAAAGGAACCATAACCCTGGGTTTGTGGTATCCTAGAGAATCAGAGTTTAAGTTAATTGGTTACTCTGATGCAGATTTTGCAGGCTGTAAGATAGACAGAAAAAGTACAAGTGGAAGCTGTCAATTTTTAGGTGACAGATTGGTTTCTTGGTACAGTAAGAAACAGAAATCAATTTCTACATCCACTGCAGAAGCAGAGTATATAGCAGCTGGTAGCTGTTGTGCACAGATTTTATGGATGAAGAATCAATTGCTGGATTATGGATTAAGGTACTCTAGAATACCTATTTTCTGTGATAATCAAAGTGCTATTGCTATGACAGGTAATCCAGTACAGCATTCCATGACAAAGCACATCAGCATAAGGTATCATTTTATCAGAGAACATGTGGAAGAAGGAAACATTGAGCTTCATTTTGTGTCTACAGACCAACAACTTGCAGATATCTTCACCAAACCTTTGAGTGAAGCTACTTTTACAAGATTGGTAAATGAACTTGGAATGATCTCTGGTTCTGACTAGAGATACGGGTTAGACTCATTTTTTATGTTCATGATTTCTTACATGTGTTAACTGTTATGTGAATCAGCATGTTAAACTCTGATGATAAACTCTGTGAAGTGTCAGTCATACTCTGAACGTAAACTCTGATGTTAAACTCTGTTGGTCATACTCTGGTAATTACAGTTTAAATGCTATACTCTGATTGTAATTTTGTCTGAAACATATGGACCAATGAAGAAATTTGTATGAAACATAATTCTCAGTAAGTAATTGTGAATCCTTAAGAGTTGATAGATTCTGATCTCAAATATGTGCAGTAAGCTAACACAGCATGATACTGTCTCTATATTTATAGCATCTCTTAGTTTATTGATCCTATACACTGAGTCTGTATTAGCTGTTTGCATTTTCTCTCATAAGTTAACTATAATCACTGATGAAAAGTCTAAACTCTGATTATTCATTGCAAATAATTCACCCTCAAATCAAAAGATGCCAAACAGAGCACAAATTCCTTTGAGATCATGTTGTGCCTAGGAAGATCCAGGAACTTATTGTATGAAATAAGGGCTAAAATCTTTGATTTTTGGTGACTAGTGCCAACCACTGATTACTGGAAAAATAAATTAAAAAAAAAAAAAAAAAAAATTAATAAAAAAAGGGGGTGAAAAATAAAAGACATATCCAAATGAAAGGATATCAGTAATACAGAGTTTAGATAGAAAAATCAGTGTCTATGTTATACATAAGAGTTTAGGCAACCAGTTTTTACTACTTTAGTTTGTGGATTTTATGCACTTTGAGATGATCTAAATACTGATTTCGGTAAACTCTGCTACTACACACACATTTTTCACAACTGAACAGATTGAGAAAAGAGTTTCTTGACAAAGAAGGACAAATGGTAAACACTGATGTATTGTGTGAAATACGCCGAGGTTACTTTGTTTTAATCTCTGATGGTTAAAATAACTTCTTTGTTTCAGACAGTTAATAATTTTGAGATTAGCCATTTGTTTTTCGGAAAAAGTATGATTGGACGGAGAACAGAAAGAGTATGTTTATTAAGTCCTGTTTGTGATTTGTATTGCTGCTGAGTATGTTAGTTAATTGGTTAACGTTTTTTTTACTTTCCAATTACTATGCAATATTGATAACTGAAATGTAAAGAAACAAATTTTTCATTAATTGATTCAAATTTACATTCAGACAATTTCATACTCATGTTAAGCTAATCTTTCTGGTACATACTAATCACTATGGTTACAAAAGAGAAGATCTATTTAACCAGGACAAGTACTTGAATGCTACATCTGAAGCAGAAGAGCTAGAGCCAGAAGTTATTGTGCTCTACTACTTCTGATGAGAGCTACCCAGTTGTTCATCTGATCATTATACCATCTGGGATTGCTTGACAACATCCTGAAGATGAATCATCATCATCATCATCATCTTCCTGGATTCGCTTTCTGCTTTGCAGCTTGCAGGATTCCAAGAAGATTGTCTCCTCAGTACCAATCAGGAAGCTCTGCTGGAAGAGCATCATACAAATCTCCATAGTATCATCGTCTGCCAGGATGGGCACATCATATGGACCGGGACGGATGATGTGCACATAAGGATTAGAGATTGGTCCTTCTGCTATTTCATCATCTGCTATAAGACCTTCATCATTCAGAAAAGAAAGAACAAGAAACTCATCGATGATGTAGTTTGCTTGTTGAGGCCAGTTCATGTTCACGAATGATTCGACATCCATGAACTCAAAGGTTCCTGCCATTTGGTGTATGGTAATTTTAAGGTATGAAGCCTGTTGATAAAATGCTTCGGTTTTTAAAGCATTCAACAGGGTAACTGAAAGGTTTTTACTAGAATCGAAGCGCTTGGGATACTAAGGTGCGGAGTTTCGAGACAGTCATTATTATTTTGACTGTTGAGTTCCTTTGTACTTTATTATTAAAATTGATAATTTTATTATTATTGATTTTTTTTCTTTTAAGCGAATATTTTGAGTGTTATATGTGATGACAGGTGTCTCCACGTTTGCACGTGTGTATTGGAAGTTGTTAGATACAGCTGTCAGCGTATTAACGTCTGACATCTGTCCCACTAACATACTTCTAATCTTTACAGTTATTATTTAATACACTACATACACACGATTCAATCTTTTACGCATTTCATCTTTTCATAACATTTTACTCACACACAAACACTCAAACACTTTCAAAGCCCAGTACTTCTTGTTTTCAATTCTTACTAATGGCAACTACAGCGTTTATTGCTTCTGAATTAGAATTTGTCCCAAATAACTACTCAGCTCCTGTAGCAAATGAGAACGCACCGGAGGCGTTTCATTTGATTCAGAGTTTCTTGTCAAACTCTGATATTGGCACTGCTCTCACCGCACCATCGAAGCTGTCTGCAACTCAAATCAAATCTTTTTGGCAGACAGGTGCTTATGATAATGGAGGAGAGTCTGGATCTCCATCTATCATTTTTCAATATGAGGACAATGACTATGCTGTTACTCCTACTACTGTTCGTGATGCTTTGGGTCTTGAAGATTTCAATGCATTCACAATCTCTGTTGGCGACTCTGAGCTAGTCAGGATGATGAACGAGATAGGCTACACTGGACCTTTGACAAAGATAGGTCAACTCAAAAGGCCATTTTTGCGAAAGGAATGGAGTTTCTTTTTCGACTGCATCACAAGAGCGTTCGGGAAAAAGTGCACAAACTGGGATGCAATTCCCACTGATAGTCTACAGATCGGGTATTCTCTTCTCTATGGCAGTCAATTTGATGTTGCTAGATTAGTTTTAACTAATATTGGTGAGAAAATGCTAGAGAATAGGAATGTTGTCTATTTCTCTAGGTTTTGTCAGTTAATATTTAGTCTATGCTGCCCTGATGTTGAGATTTTAGATGAGGATGTCATTCTTTCATTTAAATTGCACAAACGTATATTCTCTGATCTTATCAACAAGGACAACAAGAAAGGAGAAGTTGGTCCTTTAATGTTACCTGCATCTGTGCAACAATTTCTTGACAACTTACAACAACAACATGTCTCAACTGCTGAAGCTGGACCTTCTGTATCTCAACCACAGAGGTCAAAGAGATCTAAAGTTCGAGCAGTTAAGTCTGGTTTGCAACAACCTGAAGCTGAGGTATCAAATGTTGATGCTGTGCCTCAGAGAAAAAGAATGAAGAAAAAGAGAGCCCAAAGGGCAAAGACTGTTGCTGCTGATTCTGTTGCAGACTCAGAAACTGAAGCTGATGAAGAAAATCTTCATCAGAGAAAGAGAAGATTAGTTGCTAATCAACTTTTTGGTGATATTATTGCCAATATGAATAAAGAACCTGAGGACACAGAAGCTCCTACATCAAAAGCTGATGATGTAGTTGAGGAAGCTGTTGCATACTCTGACAGCAGGATGATTGATCATGAAGATACTATACTAGAAGCTGATCAAGCTACTACTGAATTAGTAGAGCCTATTGCTTCTCACACAGAAATCATTTCTCTTGATTTTGAGAAAGGTGAGGAAGTTGATCAGATTAGAGTTGATCCAGTTCCAGAAGCTGTTGCTGTACATGTAGATGCAACAGACAATGATCATGAGGATACTGTCTTACTTGAAACTTTGCAACAATCAGTTGTTGAGATTGTTCAGAGAGAAGCAGAGGTTACTGCTCCAGTAAACTCTGATGTTCCTCAAACTGTAGCAGATCAAGTACCTGAAGCAACTGCACAGTTAGTTGATGAAATCACTGCTGAAAATGTGCTTGAAGATATTCACAGACAGGATGACAATGCTGAAGCTAGTCCTGATCATTCAAACTCTGATATTCAAGTGGAAATTTCTGATATTCAAGCAAATTCTACTGAAGAAAGGGAAGTTCAAAGGGCTGCTTCTGAGCATTATCAGACTATGTACTACAATGCATGGGCTAATGCAGATTGTATCTTTCCAGCGCAAAGGGCTGCAGATTTCTTATCTGATTCTGTCAAGAAGATTACAAATCCTGATGTTCTTACAAGTTTACAAGCAACTGTTGTTCAAGTCAAATCTCTCAATAATAGATTTGATGAGAATCAACAGATGTTTACAAATCTGAGGAATGAATTTTCTCTAAGGGATACAACTTTGAAGCTTGACAGATCATTTTATTCTACACAATTCAAGCAGCAAGCCAAGGACTCTGAGGAC
Organism: Heracleum sosnowskyi; assembly: GCA_030848705.1. Taxonomy (NCBI): domain Eukaryota; kingdom Viridiplantae; phylum Streptophyta; class Magnoliopsida; order Apiales; family Apiaceae; genus Heracleum; species Heracleum sosnowskyi. The sequence goes on along the minus strand of CM061235.1, from coordinate 138,031,907 downwards.
ATCAAGACAAGGCTTGGAAAAGTTGAGGAGAATCAGGCTGCAATGTCCACTCAATTGAATTCCATTTCTACTGCGCTTGAATTGCTGACATCAGTACTAATTTCTGATGATGTCAAAAAGGGGGAGAGTATACCTAAAGACAAATGCAAAGATACTCAAACTCTGAGACGGAAGGATGATTCTACTGATGGGGGAAGCAGAGGAAATGCAAGAAGGATTTCTGCTCAAAGGCAAAGACGTGTAATAAACTCTGGTGGTCAATCTACTTCAAAACTCAACAAAAGTTTAGTTGTTTCAGCTAACCCATCTACTGATGAAGAGATTGCTGCTAGGATCTTTATTAAAGAGCATGGAAAGGAAGTTACTATTGAAGATATCCAGGCTGAAGAACAGATGCTTGCTGAAGAACACAAGAAAAATCTTGAAGCTGGAATCTACAAGAAGAAGGAAATTAAGGCTCCTAGAAAGAAAGAAAAAGGAATTGTTATCAAAGAGAATGTAAACTCTGATCAGAGTTTACAGTACTCAAGGAGGCCTGTGATTAAAAATGCTGACAAAGGAAAAGGTAAACTGGTAGAAGAAGAACAGTTACCTAAGAAGATTTATTCAACCTCTGACATTGCTCAAGTTGAAACAAGATTACCAAAATCAACCTCTGACGCTGCTCAAGTTGATGATACTATTGAAGTTAAGCCAGTCTCTGACAAGGCTCAAGCTGTGCAAACTCAGCTAGTTCCTCAACTCAAAGGTTTCTTAAGACCTGTACTCTCTGAAACTCTGACACTTCAACCTGTGGATTTTTCTCAAACCAGGACTGTACTTGGAAAAGAATCTTATGATAAGTCTGGTTTAGGTTCACATAGGGAGAAGAGAATAAATAACAGATCTCAAGACAATATTTCACTGGCAGGATCTGGTATTGGGAATACACAAGAAAATCTTGATAAGTTAGAATCTGTTCAGTTGATTTTTCACAGAGTCTTGAAGAAGCAGTTTCTGTTATACTTCATGAGTGATGGAAGAGTTTATAGAGTTGGAGAATCTGATGTAAATCTCAAATCATGGGAAGAACTTGAATATATACTTTATCTGTTAAAGGTTAAGAACAGACACACCCATAATGTTGCTCAAATCTTAAGAGAAAAGATGCTGAGATCAAAAGTGATGCTTGGAGGAGGAGAAGTCTCAAATGCTTATATTCCAAAGTATAGAGATCATACTGGAAAGTTGGTGGAGATGAAGAGAAACAGTGCTAGATTTAAAACTGCACTGGGAATAAAAGTCTTAGAATTCAACTTAGAGTCAGATAAAGCTCAGTACATTCGGTTAGGGAATGACATGAAGAAGAATAGTATCTATTCTCTGAGGGCTGCCATATATCAAACTGGTGAAGGAGATCCAGAGTATAAGGAGCTGAAAGAGATTATGATAACTGAGCTTGAGAATGCTGAAAGAAGACTGCTGATTGATTATCTCAGGACTGTGCCTGATATTGAAGAAGTCAAGTAAAGTCTGACTGTAAGTTTTTAATATTTTCTATTCTAAGTCAAATTTAAACTCTGTTTTAAATTAAACTCTGTTATATGTTAAACACTGCATTTGTTAAAAGGTTTTGACATCATCAATTATATGTTTTAACTTGTACATTTTATTATGAACAAGTTGGGGGAGATTGTTAGATATAATTGCTAATGTTTGTTTATCAGTGTTTAAGCAACAGGTATTTACAAGAGTTTATCAGAAGCCGGTCAGAGTTTAGTTAAACTCTGACAGGGTGAAGAGTTTAATTGAAGCCGGTCAGAGTTTAGTTAAAGTCTGACAAGGTGAAAGTTGAATTAGCTGTCGGTGCAGAATTGAAGATTCTAGAAGCAATATATTCTGAAGATGGAAAGAAGCAGAATATATTGATACAGCTAAGGAGATTAGACAGAAGACTGAAGCAATCCTTAATTGATAAGTTTTGTATAGCTAACTTATAGGAATATCAATTAGATAAGGATTGTATGAAGCTGTGTACTATATAAACACAGATAGGTTATCCCTAGAAGGGACGCGTGAATATTGATATATTATTCTTGTAACCTAGAAGCTCTTTGTGATTCATTAACATCATAAAGAGAGAAGCTGTTAATACGATTACAGTTTTATTGATTCATAAACAGTGTTTTTAATTATCGTTATTCTCATACATACTTGATTATATTGTGTATTCGGCCTAACAATAAAACAATACACTTACTAGTCCACTGGAATAACATCAAAACAATAGTTAAACAATACATAAACACATTCACAATAAAATACATACACCTTGAAATACCCATTTGTAGTTGATATGGCAGTACAACACACAACATAAATTCATATCCTAGTTTCAAATGTAAAACATTAAAGTAACAATTTCACACATAAACATTCAAGAGGCAAATATTGACCTGTAAAAACAAGGAGGGATGCAATTCAAAGAGTTGTTGTTGAGTAGTATTCGACGTTACTAAATTCATACAGATGTTTGAGTGCATCAATTCTATACAATATATAATCAGCACAACCTTTCAAACTTGAAAAAATATATAGAAACTTAATTACTGGACCATCTGACCTTAGACTTGATCCTACAAATTCTGACGTCTTGTATAGTTTGGGTTAAGGAGGTATATTCTCTGCAAACAACCAATAACCAGAATAACAGAATAGAATTCAAAAGATATACTACGATTTTAATGTTTATGCAAACAGAACAAGAAAAAAACATGCCTTCAGTTAACGTAAAGAGGAGGACTGAGCAAAACATCTGCAAAAACTAGGCTAGTAAAATAAATGAAGATTTTTGGAAAATTAACAGTAACCTAAACATAAAACTATAGTAACATAATGTGCAATTAAGAAACAGAAGCTAAGAGAACATAACAGACCTCATCATCCGCTATTTCCTTATATTAATATGCAAACTGTTTATGCCAGTTTTGAAAGTCTTGAACCAAAATGAATATATAAACAAAAATGACAAATCTAGGACTAAAAATAGTCTCCCTATAAATAAATCTGTAGACTGAAACAACACCGGTTTGGTGATGAACATCTGATATACGATGACTACTAAAACAGTACCAAACTCTGTCTAGACACTAACAATATTCCATACACCTCTCCAACAAAAACACCAAAATGACATGCCTCATTAGCCAAAAAGACCACAACAAATTACTAAATATTGAATTCAAACCTGAGAATGGAAGCCCTAAGTAAACAGGAGAATGAAATCCCCAAAATTGAAGCCCTAATTCAAGGCGAGAACTAAACCCCCAAAGTTGAAACCCTAATTAAACCCAAGAATGAGAGCCCTAATTACCTGCAATTTCAAAACAAATTGAAATGAGTCAAATTAAAAAAAAAACTAATTAGATTAGCCCTAATCCAAGAATTCAATTCAAACACAATAGCTTTCAAGTACCAGTTTGTAGAGGTGTGACGAGAGAGACAGTGAGTTTGTCGGGAGAGAGAGATTGTGAGGTTGAGAGAGATAGGTTTTGAGGGGGGGGGGGAAATGTATTGATTTGGGGGAGGTATGTTTTTTTATCTAAATTTTGTTAAGAAGGGAAAATATCCGCCAAAATTTTCACTCTGGCACTGTTTACGTTGGTTAATGTAGTATTTGTCTTTTATGTTATATTTTTTTTTTTTTGATTTTTGATTTTTTTAGTTTTAAAAGTTTAAAATCTAGAAAAAACTAAGAAAATGATGGATATTTATGTAAAATATATGTAAAAATAGTTTCGATTTTAAAAAATATTATTTTTAAACTTCAAAATAAAAAAAGATTAAAATTTAAAGTCATTGTATATATTTTAATAATATGTATATTTTTGATAATTGTAAAAATAGTGTATTATAATGCAACGCTTTTTAATGGTGTTACACGTCACAACACTAACCTTCACTCTGCAACACTGCATTCACATGAAATGCAATGCTTTTTGAGTAGTGTTGCAGAAGACCAAAACTAAGCATAGCTTTTGCAACGCTTTGCTTGCAACCCTCACAAAAAGCATTGCATATGAGCACTTATGGCGTAGTGGGCCTTTCCCTGTCCTTTCTTGAAATGTCCACTTGACCCTTTATCCATCCTCTGATTCTGCTTTGGTCTTCTGCACTCTGTACCAAAATGACCAAGCTCATTGCATTTGTAACACCTGAACTTGGATCTGTCCACCATCCCTGTTTTGTAACCACCTCTTGTGGCACCACCTTCAACCTTAGAAGAGTTTCCTCTGCTGAACCTTGATGTTTGACCCTGAGGCTTAAATGGCTTGTTTCTTTTTAATCTTATGTTTTTGAATTTCTTGGCCATGTAAGCCATAGTTGGATTATCCATCTTCTCCATTTCTTCTAAGGAGTAGAAGTCTTCATCCTCAACATCAGTTATCTGCAGTACAACTTTCTCCTCATCATCCACAACCTCTTCGATCTTAAGAAAGGGTACTGAAGCAGGTTGAGTGATTTGAGCTTCTTCACTAGGTTGAGTGATTCTTGTCACATGAGCCACTAGAGCACCTGACATATTAGCCATCTTTCCTCTGGATCCAGCTAGAATAGCACTTTTCTGGAAAAACTCAAGCTCATATGATTTAAGCACACCATATAGAGTTTCAAGAGAGATATTGTTAAGATTCCTTCCTTCTCTTATGGCAATGACTTTGTGCTCAAGATGCTCAGGAAGTGTGAGTAAGAACTTGACATTTAGCTCCTTCATATCATAGTATTTTCCATGTACCTGTAGCTCAGTCATAAGTTTGCTAAACCTTTCAAACATTGTTGTTAGGTCTTCTCCTGACTTTGCCATGAAGGCTTCATACTGTGAGATAAGAATTTGTCTTTGATTATCTGTCACTTCTTCACTTCCTTCACACAACAGCTCGATCTTATTCCACATATCCTTGGCTGATGAGCACCCAATGACATTCCCACACATGGCTTTGTCCAAAGTGAGAGCATCCAGTAAGATGAGTTGCAAGTAATCATCCAAGGCCACCTTCTCTTTTTCTGGCTCCAGAAACTCCGAAGGTAATTTGTTGACCCAGTAGGCTGGAATAAGAACGCCGTCCACATTTGAGGCTTCAATTTCTTTTCGTGGAACAAATGGACCATTTTGGAGGATACCCATTTTGAACAATATTAAAGGAGCTGGTGGAAGCCTAGCAACACTGGTTAACTGGTTTGGTGCATGAGCATCTTAGTAGCTCCTGCCAAAGAAGGATGAAGAAATAAAACAAGCCTCACATTCATCAAGCATGGCTATTTCCTATGCTACTACATCAACAAGTTCAGAAACCAGAGAATTCCTCCCTTCAACCTGTTGAGATTATTTGTTATATTTAAATTTTTTTGTGATTAAGTTAGGTATTTAGTATGTTGTTAGATGCCTTGGTTGTTTTGGATTTGTTTTAGGAAGTTTTGGATGGAATGTTGAATGTTTTGAATGGTATTTATGTATGTACAAAACTAATATTGCAAATTTTTTTATTAAAGTGTTGCATTTCCTTATTTAATGTTGCATTTTAAGAAAATGGTATTGAATTATAGAATCTAATGGTGTTGCATTAGTAAATATACTGTTGCATTAAAAAAAATTACTGTTTCAGAAGATAATGAAAAGAGTTGCATTATTGCATGTGGGCCCCACTACTGACCTGGCACCCATGCCCCACTACTGATGTGGCATTTTAGTGGGCCCCACTGTTGACGTGGCATGATAATGGGCCTTGTGTTTAAGCCAACACTCATTGGTGTTGCATTTCCTTGATTTTGGTGTTGCAGTATATTTATAATGCAATACTTTCTCTCCGTTGCAGTAGATGACCAAAAGTGTTGCATTACATATCAAAGACCACGCCCGCGGATGCAACGCCCATTTCTTGTTGCATTTTTGAAAAAGAAGCTGAATGCAACGCTTTTTTGGTCTATAGCCACATTAAAAAAGCATTGCATATGAGCACTTATGGCGTAGTGGCCTATGTGGCTGAAGGAAAGTGCTGGGATGATTCTGATGATGAAGAGGAAGAGAAATATGTGAATCTAGCCCTCATGGCTAAGTCTGATGAGGCCTCCTCTAGCTCTCCAAGTTAGGTACCCTCACTAGTCTTACTTGATATGTCTAAAGATGAATACAAACAAACTGTTGAGGAATTGAGTGCAGAAATGTTCAATGTTCACACTAGTTTAACTACAGCTAATGAAGAGATTGCTAGGTTAACTAAATTGAATGAAACACTCACTTCTGAAAATGATTTGCTTTTGTTAAAGGCCAGTCGTTTAGAATCTTTAACACAGGAGAACACTAAACTTAAAAATGATTTAGTCTGTGCTAAGGAAATTGAGGAGTTTCTAAGGAAAGAAATTAGTGAAAATGAATTCAAGATAAAAGCCTATAGAAACTCATCGAAACAACTTCGGGACTATCTTGAGAAACACACAGAGGATCAAAAAGTAGGGATAGGTTTTGAGTATGTAAAAAGACCTGGTAAAGAAATTGTCAGTCAGGATTGTTCAACTGATGCTACTGTCAAACCTCAAATTCTCAAGAAGATCAACAAACCCATTTTTAAACTTTCTGAACTTGAGTTTGATGAGGAAGCCATGCTCATCAAGCAACAACTTGATGATGAGGATGAAGGTCTTGACAGTACAACAGTTGATGGAAAAGATACTGTCACAATCCCCAGGACAGTAACTTCCCCAAACAATCTGACAGAATGTTCCAAACATGCTGTCAATAATGGCAGGACAATAGCTTCCAAAGGTACTGTCAAGAGAGCCTCAAAGATAGTGACTTCCAAACCTACTGTCATGACAGAAGGTGCGAAAGGTACTGTCAAGAAAGGCTCGACAACAACTTCAGAACATCCTGTTGACTCAATAACCTACAAGTCTAGAAACAGGAATGGTAAGTTAGGAAATGGCAATGCTAATGCTCCTAGAAAACTATGCAATAATTGTGGCTCTTCATATCACTTAACTCATGTTTGTAAGAAACCAAAGGAGGTCAAGAACAATGTGACCATGCTAGATGGTAACTTACACATAACCCCCATTATGCATAGATCTATGGTAGTCTGCAATAATATTGATTGTGTGCCTTGAAAAGTGACTGCCATGAGTACTTGTTTCAATTTGCCTATTTCATCTATTGAACCATGTCTCTATATGCAAACTGGTGATACTCCTGTGCCTACTGGAAACAGTAAGAAGGCCTCATCCACTAAGAAGAAGACCAAGTCTAATTCTAAAGATATGTGGGTGAAGAAAGGAGTCCAACAGAAGATTCCTGATGTGATGATTAAAGTTGAAAATGATGATTATGCTTATGATACTGAAGTGACTGGACCCAACAAGGATTGGGTACCATATGCCTCTTAAATACAATTTGTCTTCCAGGGTAAGAATAAGGAGCAGGTCACTTGGATCATTGACAATGGCTGCTCTAGACACATGACTGGTGATAAAACCCTGCTGTCACAATTTGTAGAGAAAGCTGGCCCAATCATAACCTTTGGAGACAACAGCAAGGGTTACACAGTGGGATATGGCTGTTTGGAAATTGGAAATGTTGTCATAAATGATATTGCACTTGTTGATGGATTGAAGCACAACCTGCTCAGTGTCAGCCAATTCAGTGACAGGGGATTCAAGGTTGATTTTGACATGATGGTGTGCAACATATATCACAAGAAGGATGGAAGCCTTTCTTTGAAAGGAGTAAGAAAAGGAAGCCTATTTGTTGCTCACTTAAGATCAACAAAGAAGGACAAGATTTACTGTTTTTACAGTAAAGCTATTGTTGGTGACAGTATGCTTTGGCACAGGAAACTCTCACACCTCAACTTCAAAACAATGAATATGTTGATGCAGAAGGAACTAGTGAGAGGACTACCTCAACAAGAATTCTGTCAAGAAGGACTGTGTGAGGACTGTCAAATGGGAAAACTGAAGAAAGCTGTGCACATATCAAAGCAAGTCAACACCAACACTGAACCACTAAAACTAATTCACATGGATCTCTTTGGACCAGTCAATGTTCCATCATTAGCAAAGAAGAGATATGCATTAGTTATGGTGGATGACTATTCTAGGTATACTTGGGTGAATTATCTAGAATCAAAAGATGAAACAGCTCAAGTCATCATTGATCACTTAAGAGTTCTTGAAAGAGCCCCAAATGCCAAAGTTCAAATGATAAGAAGTGACAATGGGACTGAGTTCAGAAATGCCACTCTTGGTAACTTCTGTAAAGATGAAGGAATTGAACAACAATTTTCTGCTGCAAGGACTCCTCAGCAGAATGGAGTTATAGAAAGGAAGAACATGACTCTCATTGAAGCTGCCAGAACTATACTTCATGATGCAAAATTACCTACATACTTCTGGGCAGAAGCTATCAACACAGCCTGCTACACACAGAACAGAACCTTGATCAACAAGACTCATGAGAACACTCCTTACTATCTGCTCAATGAAAAGAAACCTACTGTCAAGTATTTTCATGTGTTTGGGAGCAAATGTTTCATGATGAAAGACAACCATGAAAAGAAAGGGAAATTTGACACCAAAGCTTACGAAGGCATTTTCATGGGGTATGCTTTAGAAATGACTGCCTACAGAGTCTATCTTTTGGAACACAGAATCATCGATGAAAGTGTGAATGTCACATTTGATGAAACCAAGTTTCCTGGACTGCATGAAGAAGGTCAAATGCAGATTCTTAGATTTCAGAATCAAGGAAACTTGGAGGAAGAAGAAGTTGTTGATGAAGAACCTACTTTCACCCAAACTGTTGAAACATAAAAGGATGCTGTCATTGAAGATAATGTCAATCAAACTCCAGCCCAGTCACAGACCATCACAGGAAATACTCAAATTGATGGTGACTCTGGAGACATTGAAGAAAATGGTGGAGACAATTGCCCTGGTGAAGAATTAGTTCCTCTAATTGAGGTTACTATCTCAAATCAAACAAGAAGTTTGCCCAAAACCACTAGGTGGAACAGGGATCACTCAAATGATCTAATAATTGGAGATCCCTCTTCCGGGATGAGGACCAGGAACAATGTTTCTGTTGACAACATGTTTTCTTGTTTTCTTTCTCAAATAGAGCCTAAAGTAATTGATGAAGCATTGTTAGATTCTGATTGGGTGATTGCTATGCAAGAGGAACTCAACCAGTTTGAAAGGAACAATGTATGGAAATTGGTTCCAAGACCTAAATGAAAGTCAGTTATTGAGACAAAGTGGGTTTTCAGAAACAAGTTAGATGAAAATGGGAATGTGACTAGAAAAAAGGCAAGGCTAGTAGCTAAAGGTTACTGTCAACAGGAAGGAATAGACTATGATGAGACATTTTCACCTGTTGCCAGACTTGAAGCTATCAGGATTTTCCTAGCCTTTGCTGCACACTATAACTTCAAAGTGTTCCAAATGGATGTCAAAAGTGCTTTTCTGAATGGAGAGTTGGAGGAAGAAGTGTATGTTGAACATCCTCCTGGTTTTGAAGATGTTGAAATGTATGATTTTGTGTATAAGCTGGTCAAGGCACTTTATGGATTGAAACAAGCTCCAAGAGCATGGTATGATACCCTCTCTGCCATTCTATTGGAAAACCAGTTTAAAAGAGGAGTAGTAGATAAGACCTTATTCTACAAGCATCATGGCAAAGACATCATTCTGGTTCAAATTTATGTTGATGATATCATCTTTGGTTCATCAAATGAGAAGCTGTGTGAGATGTTTTCATCTCTAATGAGAAACAAGTATGAGATGAGTATGATGGGAGAACTGTCATTCTTCCTTGGTTTACAAGTTCTTCAGAAAGATGATGGGATCTTCATTTGTCAAGCAAAATATGTCAAGGAACTTCTCAAGAAGTTCAACCTAGAAGATTCATCACCTGCCAAGACTCGTATTTCTACCTCAACTAGTCTGGATCTAGATTCCAAAGGGAAGAAAGTGGACTCTAGTGCATACAGAGGCATGGTTGGATCTCTTCTCTACCTAACTGCTAGCAGACCTGACATAATGTTTGCTACATGTCTCTGTGCAAGGTTTCAAGCTGATCCAAAGGAGTCACACTTGGTAGCAATCAAGAGAATTTTTAGATACCTTAAGGGCACTCCTAATCTAGGCCTTTGGTATCCTAAAAACACTGGATTTGAGCTAGTGGGGTATTCTGATTCAGATTATGCTGGATGTAGGATTGACAGAAAAAGCACTACAGGAAGCTGTCAATTTCTTGGTGGAAGATTGGTATCCTGGTTCAGTAAAAAGCAACACTCAGTTTCTACATCAACTGCAGAAGCTGAATACATTGCAGCTGGAAGTTGCTGTGCACAAATCTTGTGGATGAAGAATCAACTGTTGGATTATGGCTTAGTGTTAAATAATATCCCTATCTACTGTGACAACACTAGTGCCATAACCATCTCAGACAATCCTGTTCAACACTCTAGAACTAAGCACATTGATATCAGACATGATTTCATAAGAGAGCATGTTGAAAGAGGAACTGTGAAGTTGATCTATGTGCCCACAGAAAAGCAACTTGCAGATATTTTTACAAAACCACTGGATGAAGCAACCTTCAACAGGTTGGTAAGTGAATTGGGAATGCTAAATCTGGTATGTTAACTTACTAGTTTTCATTCTATTATTCAAATGGAGCTTGTGACAATAACAACTTCAGAAGTTGCTGTCTACTTAAATCCCTATCTATTTTCGACAGCATGTTTAAATTGAATTTTGTGCTAGTCTCACTTTTGATAGTTTTTTCAAGTATGACATTAACTTTCATGGTTTTTACTGCTGAAATTGGTCAAGGATTCTCCTTAATTGGTCAGTTTTGCCTTGATTGTTGTATTAGTGGTAGACATCACTTAATTGCAATATGTGGTAGTTGTATGGGTATTCCAAACTGTTGACCGTTTACATCCCTCCTTAACCTAGTATGCCTATAAAATGAGTCTTAGGCTATATTAGTGAATCATTTAGAAAGAGGGTAAAATAGAAAACAAAGCAGGAATTGAATACAGGCCTAAGCCTTGTGGGAGTGAGCCCTAAAATGAAGAAGTAGAAGCGTTATTTGATGAGTTATGGGATATCCTCGATGAGGAAGAAGAAAGGAAACTTGCTGCCAAGGCCACTGAACAGGCTAAAGAGCAAGAAGAGGAAAAGGAATTTCAAACACTCCTCAAGGAGGAAGGAACATCTGAAGAGATAGTTAGGGCTGAAGTTCTAGAATTGGTTAAGAAAGACTGTAAAGAATAGTTAATCTCACCAATTGTAGTAATTTAACCCTTTTTAATTAATAAAGCTTTTCAATTTTCTTCTATATTTTTCTCTTGCTTGATGTATGTGTTGTTAATTGCTTAACTGGTTGAATGTTGTTATGATTGAATAATGAATCAGTAATAAATATTGTAAATGTTTAATTGGTGTCTCTTCAGTTAAGTTATTAATCATAACAGTTTCAATACAAAGTCTTGACAGTTGTTGTTTTCCCGCAAAGGTTGCTGTCATCTAGAAAAGTTGTTGTCACAGTTCTTTGACAGCTAACTTCTCGACAACAGTAAACAATCATGACTCGTAAAAGATACTATCATATGAGAACTTAACGATGACAATAAGTTACTGACACGGTTGTTTTGAGCGCACAGGTTACTGTCAAATTAGAGGACCGTTAAAATTGGACACTCATCCTCCACGAGGAGAGAGAAATCAACCAGTAACCCACGTGACTGCTAAGTGGGTTAAGACACGATTTCACTTTTCCACTTTGTTAGTTAAACGCTTGAACTTCCCTCTAAATTCATCAAACATACAACTGTTCTCAAAAAGCAAACACAACACTCACCTTTCTCTTATCCCCAAGCAATTCATCTCCTACCTTCTCTCTTCTTCTCTCAAGCAAAACAAATGGCCCCCAAACAATCAATTTCACAAACCAACTTTGCTGGCATCTACTCTCCAAGTGATGCTAGTGAGGGTTTCAAAGGGCTTGTTTATTTCATGAATAAGTCCTATCTTGGGTATGCAATTACCTCCACTCCTGTTCTTGACCTAGACATGATTGAAAATTTCTGGGAGACAGCCGTTGCTCAAGAAGATGGTGACATCTCCTCCATTCAGTTCAAAATCAAAGAGCACGGCTACTCTCTCACTGTTCAGGGCATCAATGCAGCTTTGGGAATTGTGCTAGAACCAGGAAAGGATTATGCTGAGCTTGCTAGTGATGAGACCCTGAAGAAGCTCTTCTTGAAGATTGGGTATTCTGGCCCTATTCTTGAGGAGGGAACAACAAAATGGTACCCCTCTGGTGAAATGGACAGGAAATATCTCCGCAGGGAATGGAGTATGGTGTTTGATTCTATGGTGAAGGTGTTCTCTACTAAGACCACCGGCTGGAATGGAATTCCCACCTACATCAAGAAGCTCACTCACTCTCTTGTTCATGGGTACAAAGTGGATGTTGGAAATCTGCTCATGGCACACCTCAAGGCTGCCATAGGTAAGAAGGTAAACATCTATCCTCGCTTTCTAATGTTATGCATTAATTCTTTATGTGACTTTGATGAGAATGCCCCTCGATTAGAAGTGTGCCCAGTACTGAAAAGAAACACTCACACAACTCTCACTTCACAGAATTTAAATGCACATATTCCACTATGTTTCACCAAACACATGGTTGATCAAGTGACTGACCTTGATTTTCCATTACCTTCTGGTTTTGACACCTTCATTATTGAGACTGAAGCTGGATTAGACCCAAATTCAGCTAACCCTCATTCTACCCCATACACTCAGCCTAGGTTATCTAGACTTCCCAAAGTACAGAGGCTAGCCTTACAAGAAACCAGAAAAAGGCCCCTAGAGACTGGTGGTAGTGGTAGTGTTGAGAGTCAAAAGGGAGTTCCTGCACCTAGTGCAACAAATAAGGAAGGTAGTCAAACAGAACCCACAGTGGTTCCTCCTGAGCATAAGAAGAAGAGAGCTAAGAGGACCAAAACCACTGTCAGCCACCCTGCAGTCTCCCAAAAGACTGTAGAGGAATCAAGGGAAATAAACTCCTCCCTAGATGTGCCTTCTCAACAAGGGACATATATTGAAATTTGCATGTCTCCCAAGGCACCCTGTAAAGAGTCTGCACAACCTCATGGTCCAACTCATGAGGAACCTCCACTTGCAGAAACACACATGGAGTCAGGACACAGTGAGGATTTTACTTCCCCCTTTGATGCTTCACAAGTTCCATCTGTGGAGCAGTCATCATTCTCTTCTCCACTTTCACCTTCTTCCTTCCCTACACATTCATTTGTTTCTGCTCTACAACCTAGAGAGGGGGACAGTCCCAACCCTTCAGGTTTTGATCATCCATCTCCAATCATGGATGAGCCCCCTTTCAGTGGTCCACAAGAACCTATTTCTCAAAGTGAGATGGACACCACTCCTTCAAATACTGAGAAAGAGCAAGGTACAACTCTGCTAGAAAGTGAAACAGCCAGTACCTTGTTCAATCTCCAAGGAGCATCTTACCTCAGGGAAGATGCTGTCACAACCCAAGTTGCTGTCAAAGACACTATGGATGTTGCTGTCACAGGTGATTCTGCTATCAAGGACTCAGTTGAAGTTACTGTCACGACCAAACCTGCTGTCCAAGTTGCAGTGGAACCTACTGTCAATATTCCAACTGACAGTAACATTCATGGCAAAGCACATGTCATCTCTTCACAGCCTGATCTTGATGCTGTAACTGTCGAGGATGTTTCTGATGATGATGTGCCACTATCTTAGTTCTTAAAGGTACATTCTAAACCATCTATTTCATTGCATGTAAGTACTGCTCATACCCATGCATCTAGGATGAGTGAGGGTGTGCAAAAGAAAAGAGAGGTGAGCATCAAAATGAGAGGCAGCCAAATGAGCTGGCAAAAGGTGAGGGACTTGAGCATGTTCAGAGTGAAATTGAGGGATGCTCACATGTCCAGGCCTTAGGCCATGAGAGTTCTTTTGTGAGGAGTGATGAGATCACTCAAAAAAACACTGAGAGTGTGAGAACCCCCTGTTAGATCAAGATTTAATGATCGTCAGGATCTAGACTCAACTGATCATAATTGCTGACGTCATCAGTATAACATGGTCATCAGTATTTGATCAAGCGTCAGTATCAGGATTGTCATCAGGATATCTACATCAGGACTGGGATCAGGATTGATCATCAGAACTGGAAGCTGATCAGGATTTCTATTTCAAGTTATATTTGGAGTCTAGTTAAATAAGGAAGCTTATTTTGTCGGTTCCTTATTTATAGTAATGAAGCTATCAACTTAGGATATGTTTCAATCATTGTAATTGATTAGAACTTATCATGCAATTGATAGAGAAGTTGTGTAGTATATAAACATAGTTTAGGTTTCGATTTATATCGAATTACACACTCGAGTATTTTTGTAACCTAGAAGCTCTCAAGAACATCAGAATTTCTTGAGAGAGTTTGTAACAGTTTTATATCAGATTTAATAAAGCTGTTATTATTCTTTCATATAAGTGATATATACTTTGATAAGTCGAGAATCTTATACAATTGTATTCAACCCCCCTTCTACAATTGTTTATTACTGGGCAACAATTGGTATCAGAGCAGACTGATTTAAATTTGAATCAGATACGATCTAAGATGTCGACAACCAAGTATGAAAGCATGAAAATTCCCATTCTGAAAAAATCAGAATATCCAACATGGAAGGTAAAGATGTTGATCTACCTGGAGGCTATGGATCCTGATTATTTGGACAGGATTCGTGATGGACCATATATTCCTACCAGGATCATAGAACGAACAGAAACTGTACCAGAACACTATGTGGTCAAGGCTAAGAGTGAATGGACTCCAGAAGAAACAGCTCATGTACTCAGGGAGGCAAAGATAAAGAACATCCTGCACAGTAGTCTTGATGGTGTCATGTCCAACAGAGAGATTGTATGCAAGTCTGCAAAAGAAATCTGGGATACTTTGGAAACTCAATACCAGGGATCTGCATCTGTCAAGAAAAACAGAAGGGCTCTTTTAATTCAAGAATATGAATAATTTGATGCAAGACCTGATGAGAGCCTGACTGATTTATATGATAGATTCCTGACACTCCTTAACAATCTATCTTTAGTTGGCAAGGAATATGTTTCTGAAGATTCAAATACCAAGTTTCTGAGAGCTTTACCAGAAGAATGGGATACTCAAACTTCTATCATTAGACATCAGTATGATCTAAACACTGTGTCTCTTGATGAAGTCTATGGAATGCTAAGAACTCATGATCTTGAAGTTCAACAGAGAAAGAATAAGAAAAGCAGCAAGGCAAAGACCATTGCCTTGAATGTAGAGTCTAAATCAAAAGGAAAAGCTATGGAGGTCTCTAGAAGGAAATCAAGAATAGTTGAGTCAGATCCTGATGACTCTTCATCAGATACTGATGGCAATCCTGATGTCAATACTGATGATGACTCTTCTGACTCAGACATGGAAGAGATGGTTGCTATGATTGTCAGAGGCTTCAAAAAGATGAAGTTCAGGAAGGCTAGAAGACAAGGCAACTTCCAGAAAAGGACTTCAATGCAAACAAAGACAAGTATATCAAAAAGGACAGTAAGGGTAGCAAATTTGACAAGTCAAAGGTTAGATGCTACAAGTGTAATGGTATGGGACACTTTGCTAGTGAGTGCAAGAAGACAAAGGCACTCATCACATCAAGCAAGGATTGGATGGACTCTTCCTCAGAATCTGATACTGAGGTGGTCAACTATGCCCTAATGGCCAATACTGATGAAACTGCTATTCCTGATGATAAGGGAAAAAGGAAAAATGTGTTAGTCATGGATAGTGGATGTTCTGTGCACATGACTGGAAACAAGGCCCTTTTATCAGAATATGAGGAAAAAGCTGGCCCAACTGTGTCTTATGGAGATGACAACATTGGACAAACATTGGGACATGGAAATATAATCATTGGAAATGTCATCATTGAGAAAGTAGCTCCAGTGAAGGGACTAAAACACAACCTGTTGAGTATTAGTCAAATCACTGACAGAGGTTATCATGTCAACTTCTATTCCACACATTATGAAGTAGTCAGCAAAGAAACAGGAAAGATAGCACTGTCTGGCTACATGCATGGTAACATTTATGAAGCCAACATTATCTCAAATACTGATGGCTCTCCTACATGTCTAATCAGTAAAGCATCAGTAGATGAAAGTTGGAATTGGCACAAGAAGCTTTCTCATCTCAACTTCAGCAATATCAATGAGTTGGTTAAGAAAGATTTAGTGAAAGGATTACCTAAAGCTTTGTATACTCCTGATGGATTCTGTGATGCTTGTCAAAAGGCTAAACAAAGAAGGACATCATTCCAGAGTAAATCAGAATCCTCTATTGAAGAACCATATCACATGTTGCACCTTGATCTATTTGGACCAGTCAACATTATGTCCATTAGTAAGAAAAGGTACACTCTTCTAATTGTTCATGAATATTCTAGATTCACCTGGGTGTATTTTCTGCACAGAAAAGATGAAACTCCAGAAATACTGTTGGATCATATGAGAATGATTGAGACAACCACAAAGTACAAAGTCAAGATACTGAGGAGTGATAATGGTACTGAATTCAAAAATTCAAAGATGGAAGAGTTCTTCAAATTCAAACGAATTATTCAACAATTCTCTGCTCCTGGCACACCTCAGCAAAATGGTGTAGTTGAAAGGAAAAATAGAACTCTTATTGAAGCTGGCAGAACTATGTTGGAAGAAGCTAAATTACATACATATTTCTGGGCAGAAGCAGTCAACACAGCATGCTATACTCAAAATCTCACATTGATAAACAGACATGGTGTTACTCCTTATCAATCACTCAAGGAGAAGAAACCAAGTTTGAAGCATCTGCATGTGTTTGGCTGTAAATGTTTTGTTCTCAGAACTCATCCTGAACAGCTAGGAAAGTTTGAAACAAAGGCTGATGAGGGAATTTTCATAGGCTATCCTGCATCAAGAGCCTTTAGAGTGTTTAACTTGAGAACAAGAACTGTCATGGAGTCAATACACGTATCTTTTGATGATAAGAAGATAATTGGATTGAATGAAGACTCGCATGATATATTGGTTTTTGAAAATGAAGCTACCAAGGAACCTGAAGAAAATGAATCAGATCCTGTCAATTCATCAGATACTGATGGGTTACCAAATCCTGATGATCCATCAAATCCAGATGACACTCCAATTCCCGATGGTGCTAATACTGATGATGCAAATAATGATGATTCATTGAGTAGTGCAAATGTTGAGGGGGAGCAACAACAAACTGCTACAAATTCAGAGTCAACTCAATCATCAGGACAAAGTTCTTCAGATACTGATTCAAATGACAATCCTGATAATCCATCAGGAGGAGATAGTAACAATTTAGGGGGAGCTTCTAATGGAACAAATTCTTCTAATCAAGATAACACTAATCCAGGGGGAGCATCTACATCAAGAAATGACTTACCACCAGCAAGGAAATGGACTGCAAGTCATACTCCTGATTTGATAATTGGAGATCCTGATGCAGGTGTTCAGACAAGAAGTGCAACTCAAAATGAATGTCTATATAATAACTTTCTGTCAAAGGAGGAGCCAAAGAAAGTTGAAGATGCACTTAAAGATGCTGATTGGGTTACTGCAATGCAAGAAGAATTGAATGAATTTGAAAGGAATGAAGTCTGGAAACTGGTGCCAAGACCAAAGAATTGGTCAATTGTTGGTACAAAATGGATTTTCAAAAATAAGACTGATTCATATGGTGTAATTATCAGAAACAAAGCAAGACTAGTTGCAAAGGGATATCCTCAACAAGAAGTAATTGACTATGATGAAACTTTTGCTCCTGTTGCAAGACTAGAGGCCATCAGGATCTTTCTGGCTTATGCAGCTCACAAGAAATTCAAAGTTTTCCAGATGGATGTGAAAAGTGCTTTCTTAAATGGTGAACTGGAGGAATAGGTATATGTTGAACAACCTCCTGGTTTCATTAATCCTAAATATCCAAATCATGTCTACAGATTGGATAAAGCACTTTATGGACTAAAGCAAGCTCCAAGAGCATGGTATGAAACCCTAGCTCAATTTTTACTGGAAAGTGGATTCAAACGAGATACCATTGATAAAACTTTATTCTATTTGAATCATGATACGGATTTGCTTTTAGTTCAGATTTATGTTGATGATATCATTTTTGGGTCAACAAACAATAAGCTGTGTGAAAAGTTTTCTAAGCTTATGCAGTCAAGATATCAAATGAGCATGATGGGAGAAATGAGTTATTTTCTTGGTCTTCAAGTTAAACAGACTGATGATGGCATTTTTATCAATCAGTCAAAATACACAAAGAATTTGTTGAAAAGGTTTAACATGGAAGATTGTACTACTGCAAGTACTCCCATAGCTACAGCTACCAAACTTGATCCTGATCAAGGTACTGAGGTAGATGTAACTGATTACAGAGGAATGATTGGCTCTTTATTGTATCTCACTACAAGTAGACCAGATATCATGTTTGCAACCTGTCTGTGTGCAAGATTTCAAGCAAAACCTAGGGAACCTCATCTGATTGCAGTTAAAAGAATTTTCAGATATCTCAAAGGCACTCCTTCACTTAGTCTTTGGTATGCAAGGGAATCAGATTTTGGTTTGTGTGGTTATTCAGATGCTGATTTTGCAGGATGCAAAATAGACAGGAAAAGTACTTCAGGAAGTTGTCAGTTTTTGGGTGGTAGACTAGTTTCATGGTTTAGTAAAAGGCAAAAGTCTATCTCTACTTCAACTGCAGAAGCTGAGTACATTGCTGCAGGAAGTTGCTGTGCTCAGATAATGTGGATGAGAAATCAGTTGTTGGATTATGGCCTGTCATACTCAAAAATCCCTATTTATTGTGATAACCAAAGTGCTATTGCAATGACAGGAAATCCAGTTCAGCATTCTCTTACTAAACACACCAGTATCAGATATCATTTTATAAGAGAAGAGGTTCTGGAAGGAACAATTGAACTACATTTTGTTCCTGCTGATCAACAACTAGCTGATATATTCACCAAGCCACTGCCTGAAGCTACTTTCAACAAATTGGTGAATGAACTTGGAATGATGAACTTTGAGAATTTTTGAGAAAAGCTACAGAGAAGAAATCCTGATGATTGTCAAATCATGATGGTCATTCAGAAAGGTAAGTAATTTTGATCAAATCCTGATAGGACAAAATCCTGACAGGAAGTCAACTCGTCAATCCTGATGAACAGATACTGAAGCTGGTGTGAAAACCAGAGGTTCTAAGACAATTTGACTTCAACATTGCTGGTATTCTCTGGAAAATAAAAGTTATACTTAGTCTTTGATTAAGTATTAAGTTTTAATTTTCAATCTCAATTCAATTTTTCTCAGGGATTACTATTCTTCATTTTTAAATGTCAAATGCAATGTTGCTAACAATTTGTACAGGCAAAACAAAGAAGATGAATAAAAGAGAAATAAGATCATTTTCATTGATACTTGAAGATTTTTACAAATGAAAAGGAAATTACAGTTTTTTTTCCTACTCTATTTCTCTACCCTTGTTCCATCCTTAAAGAACAAGAAGGGGAGCAGATGCACTTGAAGGCGGATCGTCACCGTGTCCACCGGGACTCTTCCATGCCTCCACCTTGCATGACATACAAGCATCAATGATCTTCTTTCTTCTTCTCTCAAGCTCTCGCTCGAGTTCCTCATCATTATCATCATCCTCATCGTCTTCATCGACAATGATAAGATTCCATTCAGGGTTTGCCTGATGGAAGTTATGAAGAAGCACATCAGCTATTGCATCCACAAAGGCCTCATGTTCCCGAGGGTCAGGAACAGGTTGTGGTTCTTCATGATCTGCGATTTCATCAAGAGCCTCCTGCATCTCTTTCCAAATTAAATCAAGTTCTTCAACTGGTAAGTCGTTTGGTTGATTGTTAGCAGCCATGGAGAAAAGAAGAATATGAAAGGTTTGCGTAAGATTTTTTTTTCTCTGTGGAGAGGGTTTTTGTATTTTTGATGATAAATGATAATACTGTTTAACATTCTCTTTTCTTTTATAGAGATTATTTGTTAAGACTGCATGTCATTTGCTCATTCTCGAGGAGACGGTTCATTTTTCAATGACTATTTTGCCTTGTTAAATGGTAAGAATGTTTCAGTGGGTTCTACACCATTAATTTGGTGATTTTTTTAAAAAAAATAAAATAAAACATTTTTCAGGGTTATTGAAATAAATTTTGTTTTCTTAAATGAAATTTTATTCTCACTTCATATCGGATTTTTTTTTAATCCTGATAAGGCAAATGGTTTTATTGGCAATGCTTTTATTCCTGATGAGGTTAGGCTTTTCTTGCAACAGAAAATACCTACTCGTTATGGTTTAATTTCTAGTGCTACGGGGCAAGGTCCATCACACCTTTTTCCTGACCCAAGCATGCCACCTAAACAGTCTAAACAGTTAACAGCCACCTTTACTGTCTCTCAAAAGACTTTAGTTGTAAAATCAAAGAAATCAACTAGAACTGATGTGTCTGGAAGGCAATCAGGTTCAAAGGATTTTTCCTCTACACCACTCACTAAAAAAAAAGAAACAAAGGGGTGTACAAGGGGTCCTGGTTCAGAAGAAAGCTGAGAAGGTGACTGAGGCTGTTTCTGTGAAGAGAAAATTGGTATTAAGGGATGAATCTGATTCTGAAGATGACATGCCAATTTCCTCTAAATTTAAGATAATCAAGGAAGTTGCTGATACTGCTATTGAAGTTGTGGCACCATCATCTAAGCCACAGAAGAAAAGGAAACTATCTAAAAGCAGGTATCATATTCCTTTGGAGACACAGACTACTGATGGTCAGGATCTATCAATTCCTGATGAGCAGTCAAATCCTGATGCTCAAACTAATCCTGATGTTGGTACTCATGATGTCTCTCCAACAAAAATTGTCTCTGTTTCAGACTCTCCAGCCAAAACCTCTCCTACTACAAGACATGTTGATATTTCATGGGAGAAGTATGGTGCTGCTGCTTCCAATCTTGGGTTTCTACATCCATTGGAGAAGAAAAGGAAATCAGAGAAAAAGGTCTTTTAGAGACAGAAGAAGTTGAAAGGATCAAGTCCACAAGAACCTGAATCTCAATGTGATTCAGCAGCTACTGAAGATCCTGCCACACAAGAACCACTCAATCAAAGTTTGGGTGAAGGCTTAGCTTTTGGAATGGTCACACAAGAACCATTTTCTCAAAGGGAGAATGAAGACATCAACATTCCAGCCACACAAGAACCATCTAAAGATGCAGGCAAAGCTACAGCTTCTGAGGAATTTCTTGACAATGCTCAAGGGATTTCTGGTGAAAATGAAAGAATGGTCGAGGACACTGTCAATGAGGGAAGTACACAAGAACCTTTAACTCAAAGTGTTAGAGCAGCTTCAGAACCTCATGCTACACAAGAACCATCAGTATCAAATCATGATGCAAGCTTATCTCATCCTGACGGTGTTGCTCCTGATGCTAGTGGTGCTACTGATCAGCCAATCCTGATACAACCACTAAGTTCAAGACCAATGACAGAGTCTATCACAGCATCTCAGGATAAGCTAAAAGGTATTGCAATTCCTGATCCTGATGTTACTCTTGATTCTGATGCTGATGATAGTGATGATAGTGATAATGATAATAATGAAGAGAAAGATCAGCTTGATACATCAATCAAAGCTAGTCTTGGAACCAACTTTGGTTCATCAAGCACATTCATGGCTGGAAAGCCTACTACTGGAAAAGATCTCAGACAAGATTTTTCTGTTCCTTCTGAAATTTCTCCCGCTGAGGCACTTAGACAATATGAATGGAACAATTCATGGTACAGATCTTCTGAGTCTGTTAGTTATCCATATGCTTTGGATCATGCCTATGATGCAGTGAAATTAATTGAGAATCAAGATTTGAAGAATCATTTGAAGGCAACTACTCTTTTATCCAAAGGCCTCAAACATGAAATTGATTCTATCAAGGCTGCTACAGAATTAGTAAGGACTGACATTTCTCAAAACTTCACAAAGGTGTCTACTGCTCTTCAACTAAGAATAGTGGAATCCCAAGTTAAGTCAGTCATTACTGAACAAACCGCCATCAACAGCAGAATTGATTCACTTGATTCCAAGGTAACTGATATTCAAACCTCTCTTGCCTTAATTTTGAATATATTGTCAAATCCTGATGTCAAAAAGGGGGAGAAGGTAAGTCGGACAAAATGTACACCTGATCTAGTGTTAAGGAATAATGATGATGATACTGGAAATGATGGTGGTGACAAAGTTCTACAAGGAGAAACCTCTGATGCTGCTGTTATGAAGACTATTCAAACTTCTCAAAGTCAAACAACGCAGTCAACTCATGTCTCTGATTCTGGAGTAAGGACAGTGAGAACATTGGTACAATCTCAGATCCTGACGGAAGAACAAATCCTGACAGGTGATCAAATCCTGATGACTGATCAAATCCTGACGCCTGGTCATGGACATACACTTTCTACAATTCCTGAGGGTGATGAAGATGTAATCATTTAAAATCCTAAAGATGCTGCTAACCTATTCCAGAAGTTCAAAACAAAGAAAGTGATGTTGTGACTCTTTATCATACTGATAAAAGGGTACAACAGTTATTTGCTAGAAAGACACTATCTACTGCTACTGAAGAATATCCTGATCTTTCACAAGAAGAGTTCTTAAATGCTCAAAGAGAAATGATGGAGAGTTTCAAGAATCCTGCTCCTGCTAGAGGTAGAGGAGGCAGAGGTAGAAGAAGTGCTCAAAGAGGTAGAAGAAGAGGATCATCAACTCCAATTATGCCTAGACAAACAAGGTCTAGAGGATTAAGGATTGAAGAAATTCCTGAACCTACTCAAACTCTTGTAGTTCCTGACAGGTCTACTTTTGGTGATGATGGAAATGTTGAAGAAGAACCAGAATTGAGAAGAAAAACAAGAAAATCAACTCTCAGTAATACAAATCAAATTGAAGATTCTAATCCTGATACTGTTCCTGACACAGTTCAAGATCCTGATGAATCTGATATTCTACAAGAGGTTGATCTGTTAATACTTTCTACTGTGGTGGATTCTCATAACAAGGAAGTAGATGAAGAAGAAGAAGCCATAAGAAGAGAAATCACAAGAATAACAAATAGAGATTTAAATCTCTATGTACATAGGCTTAAACTCTCAAACAGAAGGTTGTGGAGAAATCCAAGCAGACAAGAACCTCAACTAGAAAGAAGCTATGCTTATGAGAAGTAAAAAGATAAGAAGTGGAAACACATTGACACACTTAGGTGTGATAGACCTATCAATTTTCAGTCTGGGAGAATTGTCACAAGTACTTCAAGTGTTGCTGATTTTTCTGAGTCAGTTAGATAAAAAACACTCTGGTTTCAAATGTTCTCAAATCTGAGGCAAATGGCAAACATTCAAGAGGAGGTATTGGACACAGGGATGCTGAATATCTGAATACACCTCATGTTGATCCTTATGCCTTGACTGAAATTGGAGGTATTTTAACTTCTGAAAACCTGAACAATTTATTATCTGTTGATATAGTAATAGATTGTCATGATGGTTCTGAAAAGAAAGAAAAGTTTCTGTATTTTATGAGAGATGGTTCTGTGAAGATTCTATCCATTCAAGACTTATTGGTGAAAACTACAAAGGAACTGAAATATGTTCATTATCTGTTAAGATGGAAGAATGAAGTGTGCAAAGTGTGGAGTGACATGATCTTGTCAACAATAAGAAGAAGACTGGATGGAAACAGAAATTTCAATGGTGATTATACTCCCATGTAATTAAATCAAAGAGGTCAAGATGTGGAAATGCAAAGGGGCACTGCTGTTAAAGAAGTGACTTTTGGCATGACACAGCTTAATCTTAATCCTGATGGGAAGGAAATTACTTATGTTTTGCTTGAAGAGCACAGTCTACAAAGAAGCTCCATACAAAATCTCAGAGCAGCTATCTACCAGATTAATGAGGAAGATGAAGAACTCAGAAATCTTAAAGAAAGACTGATTCAAATTCTTGAATAAAAAGAAGAAAATTTGTTATCCAACTTCTTGAAGATGAATCTGTTCTATCAAAGAATTTAAACAGATAAGTTGTTGCTGTAAATATTTGTACATTTTGAAAATATGTTTTTGACATCAGTGAATCTAGGAATCTATACTTTATTACACAAAGTATGAGATTAGGGGAGATTGTTAGATCAGGATTCAATGATCGTCACGATCTAGACTCAACTGATCAGGATTGCTGACGTGATCAGTATAACATGGTCATCAGTATTTGATCAAGCATCAGTATCAGGATTGTCATCAGGATATATACATCAGGACTGGGATCAGGATTGAGCATCAGAACTGGAAGCTGATCAGGATTTCTATTTCGAGTTATATTTGGAGTCTAGTTAAATAAGGAAGCTTATTTTGTCGGTTCCTTATTTATAGTAATGAAGCTATCAACTTAGGATAGGTTTCAATCTTTGTAATTGATTCGAACTAATCATGCAATTGATAGAGAAGTTGTGTAGTATATAAACACAGTTTAGGTTTCGATTTATATCGAATTACACACTCGAGTATTTTTGTAACCTAGAAGCTCTCAAGAACATCATAATTTCTTGAGAGAGTTTGTAACAGTTTTATATCATATTTAATAAAGTTGTTATTATTCTTTCATATCTGTGATATATACTTTGATAAGTCGAGAATCTTATAAAATTGTATTCAACCCCCCTTCTACAATTGTTTATTACTGGGCAACACCCCCACAGCCTCCAAGCCCCAATCTTTTCCTTCACCCCCAAGAAGGTTAAGATCAGGTGGCCCATCTACCTCTTTCAGGTTGCAAGCTCTAGAGAACAGGTGTCTGTCCATGGAATCCAAACTTGACAGCTTGTCTACCATGGTGGCCTCTGGATTCTCTGCCATTCAGGAAGTCATTCAAGCTCTGTTTGACAATCTTGATGCTGCCAACTTACCTAAGGGGGAGAAAGGAGTAAGATCAGAATCTCAAAAGGAAGAATCAGGAAGGGAAAGATCAGGAAAAGAAGGTTTCCCCAAACAGGATGTTGCTCAGGGGGAGCCTGTCTCAAATAAGGTTTCAAGGAGTGAGGGGGAGCCTGCAGCTAAAAGAATATTAATGTCTGCAAAGAAGAAAAGGGGAACTAAAGGAGATTCAGGAAGTAAGGGGGAGCAAGTGCAAGGAGCTGAAAATATCTTTGAATATGAGATAGCTGGAGAAACAGTCCTAATGTCCAAAGAAGCCCTGGAAGCTATGCAAAGGGGTGTTTCTTCCAAAAACCCAATACTACCTCCTATGACTATAAGAGAGCCAACTCCAACTCCAAAGGAGAGTGCTCTTGAAAGGCAATGGAGAGAAAAGGAGGAGAAGAACAGGTTGGGAAAAGGGAAAGACAAGATGCCTGAATACATCCTGTCAGGAAACACCTGGAGTGAAGGAACAGAGTTCAGCCAAGAAGATGCAAATGCCCTAATGGTTAACTACAGGGAAAGTACTCTGAAGAATCATGATGAAGACTTCTACAAGGTAGTGGATGAAGCTATGAAGGAGCCTAGCAGAAGATTGAATAACTGCTCAACTTTGCTCAAGGAGAAAATCACCAGTGTATGTGTAAAGATCAATGAAGAAAGGAGATGGGCTATTGATGTGTACTTAAAGACTGGAATATCCATGTTCATTACTATGTAGCTGCTGCAGAGTCTTCCAGCAAGAGTGCTAACAGTAATGAAGAACAAAATCACAGCAAACCATACAGCCTTCAATGAGATCTTACATCTGCAAATGCTGAGTTTAATTTCATAGAAACTCCCAGAAGTCTACACCAATCCATTTTGTGTCTACGATAAAGGTACCACCAAAAGTGGTAGCTGTAACACCCCCAGATCCGGGGTCAGGAATCTGGGTTGTCATGTTTCATCAATTATACAATACCTGCATTACTCACAACATTCTAATAATACAACTCCAAAGACCCCAATCACTTACGCACACACACACACAAGTTATAGCCTTGAAAATGAGCAACAATAAGTAACACTTGTTATTACAAACCAAATGTACTATCCAGGATCTCATCTGTTATTTACAACCTCTACCTGAAGTTACAGTAATAGACCTCACAATTCTATACAAGGTTTAGTAATACAAACTCACTCAAAATAATTCTCACTAATTCAAGCTGCAACTATTCTGCTCACACCGACAGTATCCATCATGCATCAACTAACTCCAGGGTGGTCTCTCCATTCCCTTGCTCTCGTAACACGAGGTGGATTCGGCAATGTTTTCCTCATGCTGAAAGATTTAATAAAGAAAGAATGAGCTAATAGTGCTCAGCAAGAAATCTATTCCAGTTTAAATCTTTAACCCTTTTAGGGAGATAATCCATATGGGATCAAAACTTTTATCACTACTAGGGTCTAACCCCAAAATAGTATATCGTTTAAAATACCGTATGACTTATAATAATACTCATATACTCTTCGTAAATCCTTTAGGAATCCTGGGTATCAATATGATAAACCAAGTCTCAACAGCAATATACAGTTCGAAAATATCTTTATAACCACATGCTACGCATTAAACGGATAAAATACTAGCATAACATAAAAGATGAAGTTACGAGGAAAATTAATATAATGATTCCGTAACCCAAAATCCACTTATGCATATATAATCTGAGTAAGGTTTTATCAGAGTCATAACTCATAAAATAAAAGATGAAGTTACAAGGATTTATTGCAACTTCATTTTCTTTGAACACTTTTTGACCCTCTGCCAACATGATCGGTAAACCTGTACTAAGGGGGCTACCCTTAGTCTCTTTCAATACATGTTGCAGAATTATCCAAATTGGATGATGAACCAATACCGGAGTTGCTACCGCGCCCGTCGTACCAACCTTACTATGATCAGTAGCAGGTTGTACAACAAATATATGTTCTCTACATGTAGATGGATTTAAGAGGATTAGGTTTCAATACATTGTCTACCGCATTCCCGGATCTCCCGGCCCATTTGGGGCAATAAAATGGATGGGTCGGCGCAACTGGACCACTTACACCACTCCTAGTTCGGATGAAATCCATGACTCTGAAACGTAAAGATCGTCCTCCTTTCCCCAAGTGTAATACTTGTTGATACGACTCCACTAAGTAGTTATATCTAGGTTGGAAAGGAAGATTCTCCAATATTTCCCAAGCGATGCTTGTTAATGGATATCGACTTGTTCCATCAATTTACCCCTCGATCGTTGAGGTGGTAACACAACATTTGACTTGCAGCAATTAAATTGCTCCGAGAAAATATATGTCCCCTGATCGTTTTGAGTTAAGAGTTTAAAATGAGTAGCAGTCACTTAAATCAGGTTTCCCATATTTTTGATAGTTGAGCGATCATTTAAATCCTCTTAAAAGACAGATTTAAATGGAAAAACAGTGTTTTGGGAACCTCTTTTTGATTTCAAATAATTAATAATACAGCTTAGAGTATCCTTCGTAATTATTGAAGGTCGAGGATAAACTTTAAATAACATTTCTCATTTTTAAAACATGTTAAAAGTATTTAATAAATAATCGAATAATATTTATTCAATAAGTCAACCTTAAACGAATATTCGAAAATAATATTCATTAAGTCAATAATGATTAAATGAATATTCAAAATAATATTCATTAAATAAATAAACCTTAAATGAATATTCAAAATTAATATCCATTAAATAATTAAGGATTAAATGAATATTCAAAATAAAATTCAGTAAATAAATAAGGATTAAATGAATATTAAAAATAATATTCATTAAATAAATAAATCTTAAATGAATATTCAAAATTAATATTCATTAAATAAATAATCATCGAATAACAGTTACCCGATATCTTTATCGGAAAAATAATTTTTTAACATATACAGAAATATAATTACTTCTGATCTAAAGAAAAATCACACGCCTTTATCCTAGGGCATTTATAAAAACCTGGCTTCTAACTAATATCCCATATTTAGCTTAGAAGCCCATAATTAAATCATAAAGCAAGTATCACAATATACTTTCGAAAACAGTTATGCCTTCCATTAGCATATATAACTGAAATAGTATTCAAATAGTATTTCTCGACTGAGATAATACTCAAATAACATTCCTTGAAAGATATAGTAAGCAAATATCATTCCTCGAATGATATCATACTCGAATAACAATCCTCAAAATACATAGTATTCTGCCGATGGAATCCCTCCGGGTTTCCACGGCTATCTACATATCTCAAAATACCGACTCCCGATTTAGAGTCGAAAACAATGAATATACTCTTATATTTAGAGTTACCAGGTAAACCGGTTCATAACTACTTAACTCAAAAGATTTTATATAATCCAAAGGTCAAAATCCATTTCAACAAGAAATAAGATATATCGCAAAACTATCCAATTTTATACATGGCAAAAGCAGTATTATATAGTCAATACTTCAAAGTATAGATTTAGAAACTTGCCTGGAAATCCCGAAGTAGCAATAAGTCTCAGGTTGGTCCAGTAATCTAGAATCAACACAAGGTTTCAAGATTAATAACTTAAACGCTTTCACCATACTAAGTATATACTAACTCAAGTACAAGTCCATTTTTAAGTTAACTCCTTAAGATCCTCTACTCGAGCATGCTCTCTCACGCATTTTTATAAAATTGAAATATAATACTTTTAACACGAAATCTTTTCAAGGGTCTTCCTAAACGTACCTAGCATGTTAACACAAAGTTTCACATTCCAATAAGTCGCTTAAGGGGTTTGATCACTATCTCAAAGTTCATGCAATGAACTACTTAGTTACGCGAAACCGCTTTCACTAAAACGGACGTTTCTCCTAAACCGTAAATCGAAACGATACGATTCTTTCGCTAAAACAAACTAGGAAACAGGGCCTACATGATCATGGTCAGAAACCTTATGTTTATGCCCTTTAAAGTATTCGGGATTTTTGTCCAAACTTCCTAAGTAAAATTTGACATGGTAACGACGCTTAAAAGCGATTCCCGTGTTTAAAACACTGTAATCAATTCATCAATCCTCAACCAACAATCACAACCCAAGGATCTCCTCCAAATCACTTTATTTCTGTCTAAACATACTCATAACACTAATCACTAGTTCAACCATCAATCAATCCATTAAACCTCATACATATCATGTAAATCATCTCTAAATCATACTATCACTAACAATCATCCATTTATACACTAATATCAAATCATAAGTAAAAGTGTGAGAGGGTTTATACCTTCCTTGGTACTTAATATAGACTATAGATGGCTAGTATACCCTTCCTTACTCCTTGATTATCCTTTACAAGCCTTAAACTTCAAGATCAAAACAAGAAACCACTTGAAGTTACTATTCATCCTCATCTTGTAAAATCCATAACAAATCGAAAAATAAGAGTTGGGTGCTAAACGTTTTACCAGACCTTGTGCTCTTCATAAGATTGCTTTTGAGTTATAGATCATCAAATTCTAAGCTTCCTAGCTAGGGTTTTGAGCCCCATATTTCCGCTGGACAGAAACTGGACAGATTGGGTTCTCCAACTTGGGGAAGCTATTTCGCTAGGCTACACTCCTTTGTTGACCATGAAATTTTGAACGAATGTTACCCATGGAGTGGAGAAGCTATGGTTAAAATTTGGTGATTTAAGGATGGATAGAAGTGGAGATATGAATTGTTCTTTGAGCTTGGTTTCTGCTGGGCAGAATTGTTGAAGAAATGGGGTTTCTCTTTCTTGCTTTTTGCCTTGGTTGTTTTTGATAAAAAGTGTGATATTTTGTAGTAATGTGGTGAGTCATCACATTTTTGCCTCATCATCGGGACACTTGTCGAGCAATGAGATGTCTGGGTGGCAAAGCAGCTTTACTAGTTTGTTTCCTTTCACATGGATGCTACAATTGTTGCATTCCTTGGATTATTCTTGTTACATGTTACTTCCATGCCTATATTTAATCCTGTAAGTGTCGCGTTGTTCCGTCACCGCTTAATCTCGTAGAATGTTCGCAGGGTTTCTTAAGTGTTCTATCGAAGTAGTTTACCGTAAACGTTCTTGATATCACTAATTCTTTTATTAAATCTATATCCATGGAATTGATAATTTAAGTCCTCCAATATTTTTAAATAATGATTAATCCATCAGTTATTGGTGAAATTTCGGAGAAAACAGAAATACTATTTTTCTGATTCTGACGGCTTTTGCATTCCTTCATTTACATCGTAGATCACTAATACGACTTTGAAAGTTCATTATCCCGACTCGTACATAGGGTGGTCTGAAAATCTTTCTCGGTTCAGAAATTTACTATTCATCAGGATTTTACTATTCATCAAATAAATTTTTTTTTTTTTTAGCCTAAGTCCGAAATTTGGGGTTATTACAGTCTCCCCTACTTAAAAGGATTCCGTCCCAGAATCTAAGAAAATAGCCGATGTTACTCTTCCAATATAGTAATCTCCAGTTTCCAGGTTGACTCTTCAACCCTCTGGTCTCATTACAACACTTTCTCATTCCGGTCTGTGATATCTACCGGACGCTTTATATAAGCCAATTCTGGCTATGTTCATATACACCCATTTTCTATCAACATTCGATTATTCTTGCAATCGGCGGTACAACACTTACCGTAACTCTAGTTCTCTGAAAGGTTTCTTCCGGTCGGTCCGTCGGTCTATGGATCCTATGTAGTGCTCGCACTCAATCTCGTTGCCAAACGTGTTTGGAAAACTCCTCCCGAATCGGGAGTTCAATCATTGGTTCTTATCTGACACGATGGTGACTGGAACTCCTCGTCACCCAACTATCTCTTTCGTAACTCTTCAGTTAACGATCTCTTGCTGATAACAAAATATGAGTAGACTCATTTGATCCATCAATTATAGCTCAATTGACGTCATAGTCCGACTTGATTCTTGTTGATCCTATCACAGAATCCATTATATTAAAATTACATTCCTAATCAGGAATCTCTATTAACTGTGATAGTCAACTAGGTCTTTGTTCTGCCTTCATTTTCTGACATATCCAATATTTGTTTACCAATCGATAAATCATTTTATTTATCCGACCACTTATAACATTTCCTTAACTTTCTTTACCTTTTTGTACTCTCGGTGTAGCTGTCTCTTTATGACATATCTTTATTCCTTAATTCGTTCTGGCTCATTCAGGACCTTTAAATAATC
The DNA here is from genome assembly GCA_030848705.1 of Heracleum sosnowskyi. Taxonomy (NCBI): domain Eukaryota; kingdom Viridiplantae; phylum Streptophyta; class Magnoliopsida; order Apiales; family Apiaceae; genus Heracleum; species Heracleum sosnowskyi. The sequence goes on along the minus strand of CM061235.1, from coordinate 138,000,484 downwards.
CTTTATGTTCTCGTGACTTCAAACTTCATCCCTTCAGTTCTTCTTATTAGTCATTCCGAAGATTTAACATCTTTCATTTCTTGAACATTTGGAATCCCAACTTGGTAAAATACACCTTATGATTCCTGGGAATTTTCTCACATTTCTCGATCCATTCAACTTTTTCAGTCTTTCGAGTAAGTCTGGTCATTGGGGCTGCTATCTTAGCAAAATCTTGTACACATCTTCGGTAATATCCGACTAAATCCACAAAATTACTCACCTCGGTTGGTGTGGTTGGTCTTTCCTAGTTTGAAACGTCTCCTATCTTTGCAGGGTCAACCAGTAGTCCTTTACTGTTGGCCACATGTCCTAAAATTGTACTTCCTTTAGCCAAAACTCGCACTTTGAGAACTTGGCATATAACTTTTCTCTCCTCAGTGCTTCTAACACGATCCTCAAATGTTCTACATGTTCTTCCTCGGTCTTTGAGGTAAACCTAAATATTTCCGATGTCACTATGACATAATTATCCAAATACTTCTTGAAAAGTCGATTCAGCACGTCCATGAAAGCTGCAAGGGCATTCGTCAGACCAAACGACATTACTAAAAACTCGTAGTGTCCATACTTGGTGCGAAACGCAGTCTTGGGTACGTTCTCAGGCTTAATTTCAATTGGTGGTATCCAGTTCTTAATCAATATTCGAGAATTTAACTGCATCATGCAGCCGATCGATCAAATCACCGATCTTTGGCAGGGGTATTCATTCTTAACGATTAGCCTATTTAGCTCTCGATACTCTATGCACAGCCTCATGCTGCCGTCCTTTTTCTTCACCAATAACACGGGTGCATCCCACGGTGACGCACTTGGTCTTATCATTCCTTCCCCTAACAATTTCCACAATTGAGCGACTAATTTCTTCATCTCGACTGGAGCTAGTCGGTACGGGGCCTTCGAAACTGACGCCGTTCTTGGAGCTAATTCTATACCAGACTTTATTTCTCTATCGGGTGGTAACCCCGGAAGATCTTCTGGAAATACATCCTCGAATTCGTTAACCACGGGGATATTCTGTACACTAGGTACTTCCCGTTTCTTATCCATCACAGTCGCTAAACAAGTTTCATCTTCTTGGAGGTCAAACGTTTCCTCGTCCGACACTCTGAATTCTTACTTCCTTTCTTTCTCAATCTATTCGCGTTTCATACTCTATTTTCTTTATGCCCACTTCTTTCTCGTCCATTTTTTTGCTTCCATTTCTATTACAGTCGTTTCATTAACCAAGGTAACATAATCTGTCGTTTCGAACATTTCGTTATTCTGAATTTGCATCATGCGAGACAAACCTTGGCAATTTCCGTAAACTTCGATTCATAGTTGTCGTACTCATTTATCTTGGCTCTCAGCTTCAACACTCTCCTTTTTCCAAATACTAAGGAAAATACTTGCATGGTACCAAGAATACTTCAAGCAACAGAATGCTTTATATATATAAAAAAAAACTTTACAAAATTCTCGCTGAGGGGGCGACCTGGTTGGGTCTCATTCAAATTATCGTTTGAAAATCTTCCCACCATACTTCACTGCATACAAATGCATCGTGAATTTACTTATATAAATTTGACCGAAAGTTGAACTTAGTGAAACAATAACTAGTTCATTTCAAGAAAATTTTAACAACTAGCTGAACAAAATTTGCTAGTTCGATTAGTTTGGAACGCAGCATCTAGCTATGATGATTAGCTAGATTTCCATCATATCATTAAAATTTCAACTAGTTAGAACAATTAACTAGTCACTCATCATGGCACATATAATTAGCCAGTTTCAATCTACTAGTACAAAATCTCGACGTTGTAGCCAAAGAAAGAAAGAAAACAACATTTTGACTTCTCGGATAATGAATTGAAAAGAAGAGTAAATAAGTTTAGGATGAAAAAGGTAATTATAACCCTTGAATAAAATATATGATATGAATAGGAAATTCTTGGTATCGGAACAATCGATAACCTCCCACCAAACATTTCTCATCAGTGAAACGGTCCACCCAAAGGTGTCTCCGTACATAAACTTTATCAAATTTTCCAATAGAATTGAATTCGGAATATCAATATCAAATTGATATCCTTTCTACGATTTCAACGTCTGATGTGCAAATCTCTCCTTAAAAGAAGAAAGGAATTTACGAGTAGTCTCTGAAATATACATCATCTATGTTTTAGACACATAGCTAGATATTTATGAACTCGACTGAGGAGTCCAAGTATGAAAAAAAGAAATCGAATATCAAAATAATCGTTAAATAATATTCGTCAAATAATTAAGGAAGCATTAATTGAACATTCCTTAGATAATTGAAAGAATAAAGAATAAAATATAGACCTAGAAGGATAGATGAATAATGGTTCCCTCTTCCGGTCATCCTGGAACATGAACAAAACGCTCCGGTGAGTAATGGTAAGTTAACTCTGCGTATTTAAACCTCAAAGGTAATGAGAGGAGAAAAGAAATGAAATAAAATGAAGATAGCAATTGTTGGTTGCATCCCAAGTTGAAGTAGGAAACTAGAAAGGTTACCTGACATGAATTATTCAAGGTAACACGGGCATGAACAGTTTTAGATTGAGGATTGTACCAGCAAGTAGATACCAAGAGGTCAATGGTCATCATAATTTCTAACATCACCCGTACGAGGATGATCTTATCTTTTTGCCTTTATGGCTTATGGTACTAACCAACGGTACCTCAAAATCGTAAAAGTCCTTAAATAGGTCGGGAGTTCAAAACATATTCTCCATTCCCCGATAATCGTTCAGAGATTGGGCCTCCTACGGCTGCATCAACACATCCTCAAAAGATGAAGGTCGATTAACGTATATGTAATTTCTTAACACTAGTCGTATCGAACGAATCCAACCCCAGGCCACCATAGGTCTCGCCCCTCGTAGGTCCTGAGATTGTCGCATTGCTCGTCGCAACCATACATGTCTTTATCAGAATCACGCTATTCATTCTTCATATCTTTGATTTCTGAGTTGAGCCATCATGGCCTATCGTACGAAATGTACTCGCGATGCGATTTAGCACGTTCGTCTCACGATAACGTTCTGGTACTATACATATGCAACAGTCTCCTTTTTAGGTAACAAAATACCCATCGATGGAAAAGACACCAACTCTTGTGGAATCGTTGTTCTCAAGGCTTGGACCTCATACATAAGATAATGTCCTAACTAGTCCACACAATTTAGTAATTCGGATCGCGTAAAGGACTGTAAACGTCTCAATCTTCACATGTGCTGCCTTCTCGTGGCAAACTACGATGAACTTCAAACACTTAGGTTCTTACTAAGTCAAGTTATTCATTGGTATTGGCCATTCCGGCCTTACCCCAACTGCAACCGAGACTCTGCTTTGCGTCTTATCTTAATGTTTTAGATAATCCGTGTACAATTCTAAATGTCCTTCTCATCATTATGATGATCTTCAACGGTCCTATCGGTCCTTCGATAAGTACTCAACTAAACTCTTTAACCTTAACACCCCCAGTGGCACTACTTCCGGTAGTCCACTTAACGAACTCTATATGAGTCCTCTCGTCATTCTCTTACTTCGATATAACTCTTAACACTCTCATAACCAAGGTTTATAACTTAACGCTCTGATACCATTTCTGTAACACCCCCATATCCGGGGTCAGGAATCTGGGTTGTCACGCTTTATCAATTATACAATACCTGCATTACTCACAACATTCTAATAATACAACTCCAAATACCCCAATCATTTACGCACACACACACAAGTTATAGCCTTGAAAATGAGCAACAATAAGTAACACTTGTTATTACAAACCAAATGTACTATCCAGGACCTCATCTATTATTTACAACCTCTACTTGAAGTTACAATAATAGACCTCACAATTCTATACAAGATTTAGTAATACAAACCCACTCAAAATAATTCTCACTAATTCAAGCTGCAACTATTCTGCTCACACCGACAGTATCCATCATGCATCAACTAACTCCAGGGTGGTCTCTCCATTCCCTTGCTCTCGTAACACGAGGTGGATTCGGCAATGTTTTCCTCATGCTGAAAGATTTAATAAAGCAAGAATGAGCTAATAGTGCTCAGCAAGAAATCTATTCCAGTTTAAATATTTAAACCTTTTAGGGAGATAATCCATATGGGATCAAAACTTTTATCACTACTAGGGTCTAACCCCAAAATACTATATCGTTTAAAATACCGTATGACTTATAATCATACTCATATACTCTTCGTAAATCCTTTAGGAATCCTGGGTATCAATATGATAAACCAAGTCTCAACAGCAATATATACCGTTCGAAAATATCTTTATAACCACATGCTACGCATTAAACGGATAAAATACTAGCATAACATAAAAGATGAAGTTACGAGGAAAATTAATATAATGATTCCGTAACCCAAAATCCACTTATGCATATATAATCTGAGTAAGGTTTTATCAGAGTCATAACTCATAAAATAAAAGATGAAGTTACAAGGATTTATTGCAACTTCATTTTCTTTGAACACTTTTTGACCCTCTGCCAACATGATCCGTAAACCTGTACTAAGGAGGCTACCCTTAGTCCCTTTCAATACATGTTGCAGAATTATCCAAATTGGATGATGAACCAATACCGGAGTTGCTACCGCGCCCGTCGTTCCAACCTTACTATGATCAGTAGCAGGTTGTACAACAAAAATATGTTCTCTACATGTAGATGGAAGAATCACGACGGCCTAACATTGTCTACCGCATTCCCGGATCTCCCGGCCCTTTTGGGGCAATAAAATGGATGGGTCGGCGCAACTGGACCACTTACACCACTCCTAGTTCGGATGAAATCCATGACTCTGAAACGTAAAGATCGTCCTCCTTTCCCCAAGTGTAATACTTGTTGATACGACTCCACTAGGTAGTTATATCTAGGTTGGAAAGGAAGATTCTCCAATATTTCCCAAGCGATGCTTGTTAATGGATATCGACTTGTTCCATCAATTTACCCCTCGATCGTTGAGGTGGTAACACAACATTTGACTTGCAGCAATTAAATTTCTCCAAGAAAATATCTGTCCCTTGACAGTTTTGAGTTGAGAGTTTAAAATGAGTAGCAGTCACTTAAATCAGGTTTCCCATATTTTTGATAGTTGAGCGAGCATTTAAATCCTCTTAAAAGACAGATTTAAATGGAAAAACAGTGTTTTGGGAACCTCTTTTTGATTTAAAATAATTAATAATACAGCTTAGAGTATCCTTCGTAATTATTGAAGGTCGAGGATAAACTTTAAATAACATTTCTCATTTTTAAAACGTGTTAAAAGTATTTAATAAATAATCGAATAATATTTGTTAAATAGGTAAACCTTAAACGAATATTCGAAAATAATATTCATTAAGTAAATAATGATTAAATGAATATTCAAAAATAATATTAATTAAATAAATAAGGATTAAATGAATATTCAAAATAATATTCATTAAATAAATAAACCTTAAATGAATATTCAAAATTAATATCCATTAAATAATTAAGGATTAAATGAATATTCAAAATAATATTCAGTAAATAAATAAGGATTAAATGAATATTCAAAATAATATTCATTAAATAAATAAACCTTAAATGAATATTCAAAATTAATATTCATTAAATAAATAATCATCGAATAACAGTTACCCGATATCTTTAGCATATATAACTGAAATAGTATTCAAATAGTATTTCTCGACTGAGATAATACTCAAATAAAATTCCTTGAAAGATATAGCAAGCAAATATCATTCCTCGAATGATATCATACTCAAATAACAATCCTCAAAATACATAGTATTCTGCCGATGGAATCCTTCCGGGTTTCCACGGCTATCTACATATCTCAAAATACCGACTCCCGATTTAGAGTCGAAAACAATGAATATACTCTTATATTTAGAGCTACAAGATAAACAGGTTCATAACTACTTAACTCAAAAGATTTTATATAATCCAAAGGTCAAAATCCATTTCAACAAGAAATAAGATATATCGCAAAACTGTCCAATTTTATACATGGCAAAAGCAGTATTATATAGTCAATACTTCAAAGTATAGATTTAGAAACTTGCCTGGAAATCCCGAAGTAGCAATACGTCTCAGGTTGGTCCAGTAATCTAGAATCAACACAAGGTTTCAAGATTAATAACTTAAACGCTTTCACCATACTAAATATATACTAACTCAAGTACAAGTCCATTTTTAAGTTAACTCCTTAAGATCCTCTACTCGAGCATGCTCGCTCACGCATTTTTATAAAATTGAAATATAATCCTTTTAACACGAAATCTTTTCGAGGGTCTTCCTAAACGTACCTAGCATGTTAACACAAAGTTTCACTTTCCAATAAGTCGCTTAAGGGGTTTGATCACTATCTCAAAGTTCATGCAATGAACTACTTAGTTACGCGAAACCGCTTTCACTAAAACGGACGTTTCTCCTAAACCGTAAATCGAAACGATACGATTCTTTCGCTAAAACAAACTAGGAAACAGGGCCTACATGATCATGGTCAGAAACCTTATGTTTATGCCCTTTAAAGTATTCGGTATTTCTGTCCAAACTTCCTAAGTAAAATTTGACATGGTAACGACGCTTAAACGTGATTCCCGTGTTTAAAACACTCTAATCAATTCATCAATCCACAACCAACAATCACAACCCAAGGATCTCCTCCAAATCACTTTATTTCTGTCTAAACATACTCATAACACTAATCACTAGTTCAACCATCAATCAATCCATTAAATCTCATACATCTCATGTAAATCATCTCTAAATCATACTATAGTTGGCTAGTATACCCTTCCTTACTCCTTGATTATCCTTTACAAGCCTTAAACTTCAAGATCAAAACAAGAAACCACTTGAAGTTACTATTCATCCTCATCTTGTAAAATCCATAACAAATCGAAAAATAAGAGTTGGGTGCTAAACTTTTTACCAAACCTTGTGCTCTTCATAAGATTTCTTTTGAGTTATAGATCATCAAATTCTAAGCTTCCTAGCTAGGGTTTTGAGCCCCATCTTTCCGCTGGACAGAAACTGGACAGATTGGGTTCTCCAACTTGGGGAAGAGATTTAGCTAGGCTACACTCCTTTGTTGACCATGAAATTTTGAACGAATGTTACCCATGGAGTGGAGAAGCTATGGTTAAACTTTGGTGATTTAAGGATGGATAGAAGTGGACATATGAATTTTTCTTTGAGCTTGGTTTCTGCTGGGCAGAATTGTTGAAGAAATGGGGTTTCTCTTTCTTGCTTTTTGCCTTGGTTGTTTTTGATAAAAAGTGTGATATTTTGTAGTAATGTGGTGAGTCATCACATTTTTGCCTCATCATCGGGACACTTGTCGACCAATGAGATGCCTGGGTGGCAAAGCAACTTTACTAGTTTGTTTCCTTTCACATGGATGCTACAATTGTTGCATTCCTTGGATTATTCTTGTTACATGTTACTTCCATGCCTATATTTAATCTTGTAAGTGTCGCGTTGTTCCGTCACCGCTTAATCTCGTAGAATGTTCGCAGGGTTTCTTAAGTGTTCTATCGAAGTAGTTTACCGTAAACGTTCTTGATATCACTAATTCTTTTATTAAATCCATATCCATGGAATTGATAATTTAAGTCCTCCAATATTTTTAAATAATGATTAATCCATCAGTTATTGGTGAAATTTCGGAGAAAACAGAAATACTATTTTTCTGATTCTGACGGCTTTTGCATTCCTTCATTTACATCGTAGATCACTAATATGACTTTGAAAGTTCATTATCCCGACTCATACATAGGGTGGTCTGAAAATCTTTATCGGTTCAGAAATTTACTATTCATCAGGATTTTACTATTCATCAAATAATTTATTTTTTTTTTTAACTAAGTCCAAAATTTGGGGTTATTACAGTAACAGGAGATGTGCATACATGAGTCTAGGAGGCACTTCAACAATGGAGTCAAAGTCAATCTTAAAGGTGTTAAACATTGACCTTCAATAATTATGAAGAATATTTCCGACCTTTATAAAATTTATTTTAATTAAAGTAGTGTTTCCCAAATATTATTTTAATTTAAATCTATCTTAAGAAATGATTTAAATATTCGCTGACCACTCAAATGGGACGGGAATACCCTTAAAGATTTCCAAACAGTTTGACTCCCTGGTCGTAATATTTTAAAGAGAATTCTCAACTGATCCTAATTCTGTTGACACAGGTCAACCCACATGGTAACTTACTTCCTCTATTATTCCGGAAGTAAGGAGACCAAGAAATGTTACCGATAATGTTGGCAGTATTTTGAGAAATATTCAAAACTGGTATTTTTCAATAAGCTACCTGATTTAGCTTGATATAAAAGTTGTGTTTTAAAAGCTGGTTTATATTATAGTAAAGATTTTCCGATATCTTGCAAATATTTATTATGGCTATGATCTAGTACAGATTTCATTACAGATTATATTGTGGGGCTTTATTGTTCACTCTTGCTTTGTTTTATAAATCACATAACAATAGATAGGAGAGATGGCCAGACCGAGGCACACTACTCGCAAGAGAAGCCACCAACATGTTGTTTAGTATTATTGTGATTCAAGTTCAAGTGATATTGATGGGATTTGAGGGCATGACAACCCGGATCTCCGACCCCGGATCTGGAGGTGTTACATTCTCTATATAAAAATACATGGTATACAATTAGTCCTAAGTTTAAGGGTTTATATATAAAAAAACCTAATTATGATATGATTGATATTGTAATATTGATAAATAATAACATTCGATATAAGTATATTAACAGTAGTTGGTCATTCATATTAATTAATTAAAGTTTTATTTTGTTTTAAAATTTAAGAGCCAATAATAAATTTTATGACATTTAAGATGCATCATGTATGTGTCTGGCACGATGATTCAGAAAGTAGCGAGTAAAGAGAAGCCACCAACTAAATGACCTTACACACCTTAATTTACTGATTAATGTACAACTAGCATAAAAACCCGTGTGAGGCACAGGTTATTCTCTAGCATAATTTTTATAATTTTGAGGTGTTGTCATATTTTTAATGGCTTATGAATCGTATAATAGGTGCCTGAGTGTGGGTATAGAAATTGCAGCTGGTTATCGTTAGAAATCATTTTTAATTGAGGTCTTTTAGAATTGTGAATGAGTAATCTTGATACTAAATATATTTTCTATGTGCAAGATTTATGCTGAAACATTCTTGTGTTTAATTTTGTTTTTGTTGCACATTCGTGCAAGTGATTGTGTACAATGTTAACAAAATGTGGAATTCGACTTTCCCACTATTTGCAGTCACTATTTGTGAACTGCCATTTACATTAGTTAAGTAAAAGAATTAAACCCTGCTGTACGATAACATAAATGATAAAACCAAAGGCTAAGAAAATTTCTATTGAACCAGTTCTAAGTAGCATCGTTTCATTTTTTAGGTAATATAGTTTCATCCTTGCATAGTGAATTTGATGCGAAATATGAATTATTGCATTTTGTGGAGTACATATTAACTCGGGTCTACTACCATTAGTTGTGTTCATATGATTTTCTTTTTTCGTACCTATGTTAATGGTTACACGGTGTGCTTCACGACAAACTTTGACCCCGTAAATGATGCATGTACATGACAATAGTTCAACTTTTATGAGCACCAAGTGCCTATCATCATCGATAGATGTTGTGTGTTTGGTTGTTCTTCTAGATTCTTATCTTGAAGTAATGCAGTATTAAGAAAATGACATAATTGTGTATTTTTAAATATTAAATTTTTTGTGGTATTAAAGACGGGGATGGAGATTTGAAACCTGATGATACGGATGTCCTTTGACATGTTTCAACGGTGAGATGCCGGACAATTGTGCAACTTCACTGAGTTGGGTAATTAGTTCTGCAAATTGGGTTGTACCTTGTAGTTGTGCTTTATCAACATACTATGTAAAAATGTGTCTCATTATTTATGTAAAGTACCTGGCATTTCTCGCAACATGTTTCGTAAGTAGGAATTCGTTAGGGGGTGGAATTAGGGTAGATTGTGACGACCTGGGTCAAATCTCGAGCCTTTTTCTCAAAGATCGAGTCAAATTCTGATTCTGAATCTGAATAAGCCGAAATATAATGGACAAAAACCAACATGGGTAGTCCATAATTCCACCACAAGCCCACAAAAGATCATGATTTATTGATGTATTTAGTAGTATTATTGTGACTTATAAACTGAACTAAAAAGTCTCAAACCTCCTCGATATGGGACTGAAGTGTTTAAAACTCCCTACGTGGGGTACAAATAAAAATCTCCTCGATTTGTACAAATATATCATGTCGTGTGATTAACAAAAAGTATATGTTTCCTATCATTCAAGTTAAACAGTGTTCTTATCAGTACAATGAAAGACAATACATGATACTAATAATATAATTACGTTTGACTTATCTTAAAACTTTTTATGTCACATCCATTAATATCTCGATTCTCTAGTTTTATCATAGTTTTCTTTAGATCATTTGCCTACATTAAATATATGTATCCAAAATATGATAGTTACTAATAATTATTAAGATAATAAAAAAATGTATATGACAAATATAAAATGTTGTAAGATTATACAAGGGCATTGAACATTTTATTATGTAATATTGTAAAACAAAAACATTATTCTTAGCATGTATATACTTTTAAAACGATGAAAATTTAAGATAATCAACCAAAAATATTTAAATTTATATTAACAATATTATATAATATAGATCAATAAATGTGAAATTTTACTTATACATTATTTTTTTTAAATAAGTATTTACAAATCAAAACATGTTAGAAAGTAAGTAACAATTTTATACAATTGGATCTCCACGACACAATTGATGTAATTAAACGTTAATTAGCATAACCCCTTATATAATATTTTTCTGAAACCATTTTCGGTCATTCACATTTCGGTGTTGTTATACACACACTATAATTTTTAAATATGTTGCAAATGATGAATGAAAGATATGAGTGAGTGTATGGTGGTAGTGTTGAGTCAGGGATCACTAGCGCTGATGAAATTCGGTATGTGGCGGTTACAGTGTGTTGAGTGTGCGTGTATTTAGCGTGCGGCAGTAGCCTGGATGGGACACCTACTGTTGTCCAGTGAAGCCCTTAAATCCAAAACATATTTGCACATGTTATGTTTTGATAGTAGTTGTTGATTTCTAGAAGCTTGAGAAAGAAGAATATACACTCAAAAGACAGAACTTTACAACCATACCAAACAATGATGGTAACTACCGGTGATTATGGTAACTGCCATTTCGCTAGAATCAATGTTTAAAGATAAATGAATACTTAATACAAATTTAAATAATTTATGAATATGAATAAGTAGATTTTCTAGTATTGTGCATAAAATTTTGTACTAACGTTGTTCACACATTACTTTTATTGTTGTTGAGTTTTTTTCATTTGAAATTTTAATATTTCTATTCGTATAATGATCGATAAAATTATATCTTATTTTGTTACCCAGTCTTCTTTATTTCGATTAAGTTTTATAAACTTAATTCAATTTTTGATCCTTTTAGATTCCAATGATAGTGTTATGGATTAAAAAACGTACTTGTGAATTTAATGCTAGGATTAATGAGCTTTCGAGCTTTAATGGCTGCACTCGTGTTTCCGGACTAAATCGGTCCTCACAAGATGCCTACGTATCTCAAATAGTTATTGAGAATCAAGCCAAAGACGTAGTTCTGATTGTAGGATTAGGGACCTTATATAGGCGTCTGGAGCCTAGTATTTATGGTATGTTTAGGAGTCTTAGCGAATAAGTCTCCTTTTTGATATTGGATAAACATTGTATTGCTTGCAGGATAAGTCTTTTCCTTGCTGATAAAAGCTATGACTCATTAATTGCCTTTAATTGGGATTCTGGATCCTTCTTTGACCAATTTGCCATAATTATGACTTTTTTAATGAGCTGTATATTTTCCCTATTCATTAATTACGAAATTAATGAATAATTAGGGTGTCGGGCCTTAAATATCGGCCTTTTGTTTGACTAGTCAATTATATTTCTATAATTACTTTTCTGACCATATCATTTGCCCCCCAACTTCTGGGAAAATCTCCCCGGGGTTTTCGTAGAAGTTATAACTGTCATTTTTCGAGATTCGAGATCTTATTTTTCACGAATTTTTGTTCCACTTTCCTGGAAAATGATAATTATTTTCCCTTTATTTCTTGGAAAATCTGTGTTCTGGGCGTGCATACCCCCGCCTAGGAGACGTTCTAGGTTGCCACGCCTAGAAACAATGTCTCCTGGGCGTGGGTCTTTAAAAGTTGGCTCAAGGAGCTTCTTGGCGTGGGTACCCCCGCCTAGGAGACATTCTAGGTTGCCACGCCTAGAAACCATGTCTCCTGGGCGTGGGTCTTAGAGGCTCTGCCTTAAACAATTTCTTGGCGTTGGTATCCCCGCCTAGGAGACGTTCTAGGTTGCCACGCCTAGAAACTATGTCTCCTGGGCGTGGGTTTTAGAGGCTCTGCCTTAAACAATTTCTTGGCGTTGGTATCCCCGCCTAGGAGACGTTCTAGGTTGCCACGCCTAGAAACTATGTCTCCTGGGCGTGGGTTTTAGGGGCTCTGCCTTAAACAATTTCTTGGCGTTGGTATCCCCGCCTAGGAGACGTTCTAGGTTGCCACGCCTAGAAACTATGTCTCCTGGGCGTGGGTTTTAGGGGCTCTGCCTTAAACAATTTCTTGGCGTTGGTATCCCCGCCTAGGAGACGTTCTAGGTTGCCACGCCTAAAAACTATGTCTCCTGGGCGTGGGTTTTAGAGGCTCTGCCTTAAACAATTTCTTGGCGTTGGTATCCCCGCCTAGGAGACGTTCTAGGTTGCCACGCCTAGAAACTATGTCTCCTGGGCGTGGGTTTTAGAGGCTCTGCCTTAAACAATTTCTTGGCCTTGGTATCCCCGCCTAGGAGACGTTCTAGGTTGCCACGCCTAGAAACTATGTCTCCTGGGCGTGGGTTTTAGGGGCTCTGCCTTAAACAATTTCTTGGCGTTGGTATCCCCGCCTAGGAGACGTTCTAGGTTGCCACGCCTAGAAACTATGTCTCCTGGGCGTGGGTTTTAGAGGCTCTGCCTTAAACAATTTCTTGGCGTTGATATGAACGCCAAGGGAACATTGAACATAAGTTTTTCGAAATTGGGCCTTATGTCGGGTCTTTTTCCTTTGTTTGGTTAATATTTAAACCATACATATTTTTATATGTTGAATGTTCTAGATTCTTCTAGATCTTTCAATTTGAATTTATTTGGGCTTCCCGCCTAGCGATTCTCCAGGTTCTTCTAGAACTTGTAATTCAAATTTTGAATTTATTTGGGCTTCCCGCCTATGAAAGGCCCAGTGACCTGTTCTCGGTCCATATACCGTCTATAGACGGTTTATTGGAACATTGTCACCGGCTACTACTCCTATAAATTAAGTGGAGTAGAACTTCCATTTTTCATACTTCAAAGTCATTCTACTAAATTTTCTCAGAAACTTTCCTCAGAAAAGCTCTGCTATGGTTCCGCGGCAAAGCGATTTCCGACGTTCAAGCCACCGTGCATTTTCCAGATTCCGTTTAAATCTTCATCTTCTCCATCAAGTTTTCTGGGTTCAAGCATTCTTCGGAAGGATTTTAATGGCGGATTCAAGCTCATCTCAATCCCAGCTATCTCAACCTTCTCGCCCTGCCAGAGCAAATCGAGGTAATCCACCTCCAAAGTCTCTAGTTCATGCAAACGTTTTTTCCCTTAGAGATTTACTTTCTGATTTTGGGGATGCTTTCCCAAATCTTCTCCATTTAGAGGCCCGTAATATTCCTTCTAAATACAAACAGAGTAGGGTTGATGATATTTCCGTTCTTTTTGGCATAAAGGCCCCATATAGGGCCGTAGCACCTGGCCCAAATGACAGGGCTTGTTATCCTAAGCCTGGGGCCATTAGGATATACAAAGAAACTTTTTATTCTGGTTTTTGCCTTCTTCCTCACCCTTTTGTTTGTCGTTTATTAGCTGAGGTTCAAATTTGTCCCACACAATTAATGCCCAATGGGTGGAGATTCATATATTGTTTCCTGGCCCAATGCATGAAACATAGGGTAGAGCCCAGTGTATCAGTATTTCGATATCTCTTTAAATTTGTAAATGCTCCAGATGATATAGGTTGGGTTAAGATTCAATATCGAACCTTAAACCGTAGTTGCTTCATTTCCGGCTCTTCTCCCGACTCTCTTCCCTTGTGGAAGAAAGAGTGGTTTTATATTTACTTAGATGGGGATGATTGGAACAATTATTTTTGTCCTAACTTCACAAGGGCTACGGACGGTTCTTTAAGGTCCCTTAAATTAGGGGTAGATGATCTTGCGGCAATTCAACTCCTGACGGGTGATTGCTTGCATCATTGCAATCTCCTAATTTCTGAGGATAACCTTCAAGCTATGGGGCTTAGCACCCTTGAACCTCGGGGTATATAAACTTAACTTCCTTTCCTTTATTCTTTGTTGTCATATAATATGATTGTAACGTTTGTCTTTTCTTTCCAGCCAAAACCGCTTTGAACGCTATTTTCAAGAGGAGGGAAGACCATGCCTCTAAGGCGGTGATCGTGGAGATAGATAGGCCTTCCAAGCGGAAGAAGGCCGTAGATGGCTCCCCTGCTATGGAGAAGGTGCCCTCTTTTTTGGCTGAGCGGGTTGTCCTTGTTGACGAGGATCCCAACCCATTTGTGGTTAAATGGGGTTTACTTAACAGGGATACCATCGTTGGTGATTCCAGGGCTGCCGCAGAGTGGTCCAGAAATGTGGTCACCCCAAGGGACGTGGCCCATGTTGTGGAGTCCTCAGAGGATCTCCAGATTGAGCTTCTTGGGGCCCAAGCCCTTGCTTCTGTAAGTAATTTTCACTTTTGTTTAATCTTTCTTTCTTTTGTTCACTTTTTGAAATATGTGCCTTTGTTTTATAGGCTAACGCCTATCATCAAGCTGCTCTTCACAACTTGAAGGCAGTTCGAGCTGAAAAGCTGATAGCTGAAAGGGATAGAGACAGGTATTTCGCCTCCTCTACCTCAAATTTTGAGATGTTTAGAGGGGTTGAGAGGGAGCTTGTAGATGAGAAGGAGAAGGTCAGGCAGCTGGAGGCCCAACTCCAAAGGGGTCGCGAGGATGTTATTGCTGAGTACAGAGCATCTAAGGAGTTTGATGACCTCCTTAATGCTGAGTATGACGCTAACTTTCCTAGCACCTTTAAGGATTGTTGGGAATCAATCATTGAAGAGCTGGGGACGAAGATTGAAGGAGTGTCCTTGGATAAGTTCCCCGTTCCTGCTTTATCTGGGGCACCCAAGGATACTATCATGGATACTGCCAACCTCACATAACAGCCCGTTGATGACTCTGAGCTCTTTTTGGATGGAGATTTGATGGATGCTGCTAAGGATGATGTTCCCCTTAACTTAGAGGAAGAGACTCCTCATGATGATTTAGCATAGGTTGGCCCTGTGTGGCTATTTATTTTATGTTTTTTTCTGAAGTCACCCTTCGGGGTTTTAATTTAACTTTCTTAGTAAGTTTGTTTCAGCTTTTCTAGATTTTCTTGATTTTGCATGCTTAGTTCACATGTCTAACATAATGCATTGCATATTTAATGAAATCATAAGAATATGAAATTCATAACTTTAAAAATGGGATCAACCCTTACATAGTACTCAAGTTTAAAAACTTGGGTTGGTTTCATCGAACCTTATTTCTAGTAGTGAGTCCACTTGGGAAACACTTTAAACATAATAAACTTTCAAATTAGAGGCATGCCAAGTCCTTGGCACCTCATGCCCTTCAAGGGTTTCTAACTTGTATGAGCCTCGACCAAATACGTTCTTGACGCGATATGGTCCTTCCCAATTTGGGGCCAGCTTCCCTTTTTGTCCAACTCCAGATGCTTCAATCTTTCTGAGAACCAAGTCTCCTTGACGAAAGAACCTTTACTTAACCCTTAGGTTGTAGTAGAAAGAGGCTTTCTTTTGATGTTCAACTATCTTGGCGTTTGCTTCATCTCTAACTTCGTCAATTAGATCCAAAGCTAGCCTCAAGCCTTCTTCATTTTCTTCTGGTTCATAAGCCTCAACTCTTGGGGAGGTGTGAGTAATCTCCACCGGGACCACTGCCTCTGCTCCATAAGCCAATAGAAATGGAGTTGCCCCGGTGGTGACTTTACAAGTAGTACGATATGCCCAAAGTATGGGGAGTAATTCGTCTACCCAAGTGTTTCTGGAGCGTTCAACTCTTTTCTTTAGTCCATCCAGGATAATTCGATTTGCAACCTCAGCTTGCCCATTTGCTTGAGGATGGGCAACAGAAGTGAAGCGCAACTTGATATCGTTCTCATCACAATACTTCTTAAACTCATCGTTGTTAAAATGAGTTCCATTGTCCGTGACCAGGACTCGTGGAATTCCATATCTGCATATAACATTTTCCCAGAAGAAATGCATTACTTGCTTGGTGGTTATCTTGGCTAAGGGTTTAGCCTCAATCCACTTGGTGAAGTAGTCAATTGCTACTATCAAGAACTTTCTTTGAGCACTTGCCATTGGAAATGGCCCGAGTATATCCATTCCCCACATGGCAAAGGGGATAGGTGAGTTAATGGATGTCATCATCTCTGGTGGTTGTCTAACCACTGGTGCATGTTTCTGGCACCGTTCACATTTCTTCACATAGCTTTTAGCATCAGCAAGCATGCTTGGCCAATAGAAACCTAGACGGGTGACTTTATGAGCAAGGGCTCTGCCCCCCAAGTGTTGCCCACAAATTCCTTCATGCACTTCCTTTAGGGCCAATTCCGCCTCTTGAGGTCTCAAGCACTTTAAGTATGGAATAACAAAAGATTTCTTGTATAGGATTCCCTCAATTAGGGCATACCTTAGTGCTCTGACGTATAGCTTTCGTGCTTCTGAAGTGTCGTTGGGCAACCACCCAGTTTCCAGATGAGCTTTGATGGGATCAATCGAACAACTGGTAATATCAATGGGTGCTACCAACTTTCTGTTGATACTTGGAGTCTTCAAGACTTGGAAGTAAACACTCCCTGCATAGTTTTCAATCTCGGAAGAAGCAAACTTAGACAAGGCATCGGCCTTCACGTTCTCTTCCCTTGGAATGTGTTCCACATAACACTCATCAAATTGAGTCATGATGGCCTTGACAAGTTTTAAGTACTTGGCCATGACTTCATCTCTGGCCTCAAATTCCCCATTCACTTGGGAAACCACTAGCCTCGAATCTCCACATACTTTCAGAGTTTTGACCCTCAGGGCTCCAGCCAGCCCTAAACCAGCTATTAGAGCTTCATACTCAGCCTCATTGTTTGTCGTTGGGACGTCAAGTTTTAGTGCATACTCTACGAGGAATCCATCAGGACTTTGTAGCACCAAACCAGCTCCACTTGATTTTGTTTTTGATGCTCCATCAAAATAGAGCACCCAATATTCTTTGAAGTCCGTTTCCTTATCTTTCTTATCTTCCACTATCACTTCCTGCCCCCCGACTTCTTGGTTGTCAATAGTGCATTCAACCATGAAGTCAGCAAGTGCCTGAGCTTTTATGGCCGTTCGAGGCTTATACCTGATGTCAAATTCGCCCAATTCAATAGCCCATTTGATCAATCTTCCACTAACTTGAGGGCTATGCAAGATGTTTCTTAGAGGTTGATCAGTCAAGACCTCTATCTTGTGAGCCTGGAAGTACGGGTGTAGCTTTCTTGAGGCCATTATCAAGGCTAAGGCAAACTTCTCAATCGTTGAGTAGTTTATTTCTGCCCCATGAAGAATCTTACTCACATAGTAGACGGGCTTCTGCACTTTCAATTCTTCCTTTATCAGTACATCTCCAAGGGCTGTGTTAGAAACTGCCAAGTACAAGTAGAGAGTTTCCCCTGGCTTGGGTTTTGCCAATAGTGGTGCCTCAGCCATGTATTTCTTCAGGGCCTGAAAGGTCTCCTGGCTTTCAGTTGTCCATTCAAAAAATTTCACTTTTTTGAGTGCTTTGAAGAAGGGTAAACACTTCTCTCCTGACTTGGAGATGAACCTTCCCAATGCTGCCACTCTCCCTGTTAGTTTTTGGACATCTTTGACAGTCCGTGGTGGCTCCATGTCTAGAATTGCTTTGATTTTGTCGGGATTGGCCTCGATTCCTCTCTTGGAAACCATTAGGCCTAAAAACTTTCCCGAGCTTACACCAAAGGCACACTTTGCTGGATTCAACATCATCTTGTGGTGCCTCAGCACTTCGAATGCCTCTCGGAGGTGCTTAATGTGATCGGCCTTATCGAGGCTTTTGACTAACATGTCATCCACGTAGACCTCCATGGTTTTTCCAATTAGGTGCTCAAAGATTTTGTTTACCAACCTTTGATAGGTCGCTCCTGCATTCTAAAGCCCAAAAGCCATGACTAAGAAACAGAAGACACCAAAGTCAGTGATGAATGATACCTTGGCGATGTCATCTTTGTGCATCTTGATTTGATTATATCCACTGAAGCCATCCATGAAACTTAGCATCTCATGCCCAGCAGTGGCATCTATTAGAGCATCAATCCTTGGTAAGGGAAAACAATCCTTAGGACATACATCATTCAAGTCGGTGAAGTCGATGCACATCCTCCACTTCCAGTTAGCTTTTTTGACCATCACGGGGTTAGCTAACCATTCTGGGAATTGAATTTCCTCAATGAACCCGGCTTCCAAAAGCTTATTCACTTCTTGCTTAATGGCTTCAAGCCTCTCTGGAGCAAAATTTCTTTTCTTTTGTTTCACTGTCTTCCTTTCTGGATCCACATTCAATTTGTGAGATATCAATTGGGGATCAATCCCTAGCATGTCAGCCGCTGTCCAAGCAAAAACGTCATTGTTTTCTTGAAGAAAAGATGTGAGTTTGCTCTTCAATGGTTCGGGCAGTAGTGCCCCAATATAAGTCACCTTCTCTGGTTCTCCAGGGACTAGGGGAATTGGGACCAAGTCCTCAGCCGGTTTCCCCCTTCTGTCCTCGTTGTCGCTGATATTCATGTCTTCAATTGGGAGAACTTGCCCCCCGGTTCCATCAGGCCTTAACGCAGCTACATAACAACTTCTAGCCATCTTTTGGTCTCCTCGTTCTTCACCAATCCCATTCCTCGTTGGGAACTTGATTTTTAGATGATAAGATGAGGCAACAGCCTTGAACGCATGAAGACCAGTCCTTCCCAGGATTGCATTGTAGGTTGAAGTCGCTTTTATAACTATGAAGTTCAACATCTGAGTAGACGTATTCATCCCTTGCCCCATAGTCATTGGGAGTTGGATAGTGCCTTCCACTTTTGATTCCACCCCGTTGAATCCATATATAGGCATATTTGAGGGTGTTAACTGAGAGTCTGTGTAACCCATCTTGATAAAGGCATCGTGGAACAAGATATCCACTGAAGCTCCATTATCAACCAAGAATCTTTTTGTTTCGGAGTTGCCTATCACAGGTATTATGACAAGAGGATCATCATGGGGAAACTTCACCCCTTCCAAGTCTGAATCGTCAAAACCTATTGACACTTCTGTCCTGGCACGCTTCGGTGCTTCTCCAACCACAGTCATTACCTCTCGGGCATAAGCCTTTCTTGAGTTTCGGGAGGACCCAGCAGCAGTTGGCCCTCCGAATATCATGTTGATCACTGGCCCTCGGGGCTTGGGATTCCGATCTTGATCGTTGTCCCTTCTATCATAATCCTTCCTTTCATAGTTCCCCCTTTGGCTCCCTTGGCTTCCATCCTTAGTGAACTTGCTGAGTTTTCCTCTTCGTATCAGAAACTGAATCTCATCTTTCAATTGCCTACAATCGTCGGTGTCATGACCGACTTCTTTGTGGAATCGACAAAACTGATTTTGGTTCCGTTTGGACAAATCAGCCCTCATTGGCTTTGGCCATTTGATATCTTCTTCCTTGGCTATCTCCATCAGAATTTGACTCCTGGGAGTATTCAATCTTGCATATTATGTGAATTTTGGCCCAAAATTGTTTCTCTTGGGGGGAGAATCGGAGTTCTTTGATGTTCGGGGAAACTTTTCCTTGACGTCGTACTCCTGAGTTTCTTTTCTTTTCTTTGAGTTTCCACTACCGCCAGTAGTGGGTTCATATTTTCTCATACTTTCTTCAGCCTTGATATACTTTCCGGCTCTATCTTGGAGCTTCAGCATGCTCTCCGGGGGATGTTTAGCTAACGACCATTTGAAGTGGTCATCAGTGGTTCCTTGTTGCAGGGCTATCATAGCCACTCTGTCCTCTAAGTCCGGGACTTTTAAAGCCTCTCGTGTGAATCGATTGATGTAGTCCCTTAGGGCCTCATTATGTCCTTGCCGGATTGCCATGAGTGATGCAGAACTTTTCTCATGCACCCTTCCACTAATGAACTGATTGATGAAAGCCTTGCTTAGTTCCTTGAATGACCCAATAGAGTTGGGAGGTAGACGGCTATACCAACTTTGGGCCATGCCTGCCAAGGTTTGTGGAAACGCCCTACACTTGACCGCATCGTTGATTGGCTGCAACAGCAGTGCATTGGAGAAGGTCCTTACATGATTTGCGGGATCTCCCGTTCCATCATAGGCTTTGATCGAAGGCATCTTAAACTTTCTGGATATAGCCGTTTTCATGATGTCTTGAGTAAACGGTGGTGTAGGATCATCGGGATCTCCTAGGGGCAACAGAATACTAGGATCACCCCTTGGGGCTTCAGCCCTCTTGGTCCTTCTTGGTGGATCCAAGTTGATTATCGGGATTCCTTCAGTCGTTCGGCCCCGAGATTGAGCGGCCTCTTCTTCAGCAAGGAGTTTTTTGAGCCTTGCAGTCTCTGTCTCATGGGCTGCAAGTTTCTCCCTAGTAGTTTGGGGTTGTTCCCGATTGGTCTGGGAAGAACGTCTTCTTCTTGGGGCGACATCCTCCCCAGTTGTATAACCCTCATCCTCAGTGTATGGGCCAGAGTAATCTTGAATGAGAGGGGTCTGTCGAGTTTGTTGATTTTGGGGTCCCAGACCTTGAATATAAGGGGGTACATATGCCTCATGGTATATTGGATTAGTTCCACTACCGCCCGCCATGGGTCGAGGGGGCATGCCGTAGCTTGGCATCCCCAAAGTCTGATTCGCGTATTGAGGGAGATCAGTAGTATGGAGTTGAAGGCTTCTCGGTGCATTCAAGATGAGTGGAGAAGTCGAGATTGGTTGCTGGTGAACGGTCTCTTGTGGATTAGATCCATGAATGACCATCTGCAGGGGATTCGTCCCTTCAACCGAAGTTGGTATTTCCGGTCCTTGAGTGTTGGTGGGGATATTCGCCCCTTGTGTGCCAGTAATCGGCGGTGGCTGATCAGCCTCAGAGGTGATAGGGCGATCATCAGGAGTTTGATTATCCCGAGCTGTTCTTCGTGTGTTTTCCATGGTTGATGTTGTCTTCCCACAGACGGCGCCAAATGTTATGGATTAAAAAACGTACTTGTGAATTTAATGCTAGGATTAATGAGCTTTCGAGCTTTAATGGCTGCACTCGTGTTTCCGGACTAAATCGGTCCTCACAAGATGCCTACGTATCTCAAATAGTTATTGAGAATCAAGCCAAAGACGTAGTTCTGATTGTAGGATCAGGGACCTTATATAGGCGTCTGGAGCCTAGTATTTATGGTATGTTTAGGAGTCTTAGCGAATAAGTCTCCTTTTTGATATTGGATAAACATTGTATTGCTTGCAGGATAAGTCTTTTCCTTGCTAATAAAAGCTATGACTCATTAATTGCCTTTAATTGGGATTCTGGATCCTTCTTTGACCAATTTACCATAATTCTGACTCTTTTAATGAGCTGTATATTTTCCCTATTCATTAATTACGAAATTAATGAATAATTAGGGTGTCGGGCCTTAAATATCGGCCTTTTGTTTGTCTAGTCAATTATATTTCTATAATTACTTTTCTGACCATATCAGATAGGAATTGCATGACGGTTTTTAATAATATCATATTCTGTTAACACAATTATACTAACTAATACAACGATTATTTAAACCATATTCATAATCTAATTTATTATTTCGTAATTTGAACACAAATATAAAATTAATCTAATTATTTAATAAACATAATTTTCATATCTCAAATAATAATTATAATAAATTTTATTGTCAACATATATCATTTATCTCTCAATCTATATAAATCTTATTTGCTTTCTAGGTCCACGCGACACACAATGTGTTTGGTAAACAACACATATATGAGTTTGTGGCATAGTGGTATGACAATGTACAAATTAAAATGAAGACGTAGGTTCAATTCTCGGCTATTAATAATATAATAGATGTTGTACACAACACAAAATCAATAAAAATACATATATCTATAAACCAAAATAACAAAACAGGTCTTTATTTGACAGCATGCATATGGCAATAGCCTGTCACAAGTCGCAACATAAAAATATTTTTAAACCAAGTTTAGATGCATCAATCAGCATCCGCATTATTAATGATTGATATAATCTTGAAAAGAAATTAGTAGCAATTTTGCTACAAAACTAAAAAAACATTTGTTTAAGCTCCAAGTCATTAAAATATATAAAAGTACTGCATAAGAGATTGCTATTTAAGCAGCATAGCTCCAAGAGCAGTCTCATTGGAAGATGTCATCCAGCTGCTGTTATCAATGAGCAGATCATTTCCTTCTTCACCAGCAGCTGATATGTTTGGTGCAGATTCTTGTTCATGTTGGATCTGCAGGAGTTGCCCGTGAAGTCTTCCGATGTGTGTGAGACAGTACTGTGGGAGCACCGATCTCTTTTTTCTTGGAACTCTGAGGCTCAATGGCAATACCTCGACCTCGACCTCGACATCAGCTTCGGCTGCAAGGAAAAAAAATCTGTAAATATACTGTTATAAGATATTGGCGGATGCAACATATATGTATATATGCGGTGATAATTTGCACATTTTAGTGCAAATGGGAGGCACAATTGAAATTTTAAGCAGACTTTTCCCTGGAAGATATGTTAGTTGCAAAATTTCTATTTGATTTACATCTCATTGGATCAAGCATCCATTGGTAGTTGGTGAGGCGCAGTTGATTTGGGTAGGAAGCCTCCTGTCCTTATTAAATGTTTAAATATATCGAAATCTTAAATAAGTACCACTCAATTGATATAAAACTTGGGTCAAATATTCACATCAGAATGTAATATAATTATCTTATTCTCTCTAACCCTCGTAAAAGCAAACTTCTTTTCAAAAAACTTGGCAGACATTCTTAAAATTTCAGCTTTTCCACAACCAACTCCCCCAACCCCCAATCCAAACACACCGATAGAGTTTTTAAGAGAGTAATAACTCTGTGTGAGGCTCATGCTCGCCTCTTATTAATCATCCGTCTTAGGAGTTATGGTAAAGAACCATTGAAGGATGCAGTTGCAGACATGGGGCTTTTGGAGAACAGAGTTAGCTACGGGTGTAGTAAATATATATATAAATCATGAGTAGTTTCATGTATTATCTAAGCTAAACTTGTCACATTGCATGCAGGTGTTTGGTACATGTAAAAGCTATCTATGGTGGGAGTTTCAGAATTGATTAAATTTGGATGATCACGTGGGATTTGCTACATTTCACTCACCTCTCTTTCATTCTTGAAAGGCTTTCTGTTCTTCTTGCAGTTATTCTCATAATCAACATTAATTTAAACTAATCATATCAACTTGCCATGGTTAATGTAATAATTTGCTACATGTTAGATGGATCCGAAAGAAATTTGATGACAAATGACTTTAATATAATCCAACTAGTATCAGTTTTATGAGAACCGACTACAGCGTTTCTTAAAGCTTATTCTATAGAAAATGATCTATATTAATAGGTTTAATGACCTTTTAGTGCTAAAGATTTACTGTCATATACTCATCGGCCTCTCGGCCTCTATGTTTTAAAGTTGTACATTTTAGTCCCTGAGATACTGAAAGCATACCTTTCAACCTTTATACCGGTTCAGAATAAAATATTGGTATAACTCGGATGGGCAAAATAAGTTTAAATCTATGTTTTAAAGACTGTTTTAAATATGACAGTTATCCAAACCAATAACTTTTCTCCAACCAAACTTAAATCCATGTTTTAAAGACTGTTTTCTCATCCGAGTTATTCCGATTTTTTATTCTGAGCCGGTATAAGGGTCGAAATGTATGATTTCAGTACCTGAGAGGTTAAAAGGTACAACTTTAAAACATTGGAACCGAGAGGTATATGGTAGTAAACCTTTAGGGCATATTATCATTGCTCGTCGAAGATAAATCTAAATTAGACTACTTTGAGTAACACAATTACACAGGATATGTGTGTATCCTTCTTGTTAAGAGATGCATGTGCACGTCTATTATTTTATAAATGCATGTGCAGTTTAGAACTTAGAGGGATTTGTGATACAGTATAAACAAAATGTTTGGTTTCCCAAAACCATTCACAAATGATGAGTTTTCACGGTGTTATTGGCTATTTTTTCATAAATGAGATGGATCTCTCGTTCATATATATGTTCATACATATGAATCTCATAAATAAGTACACCATGTGTCATTGGGTATAGCATTATCGAATAACTAACCCCTCTCGATGTAGCGGTGTCTCTCACGCTCTCTTTAACGCTTCCTTTAGTGGATCTCGTGGATTCCAACCTTGTCTTTGACAAGGTCGGTGTGGGTGTTTGACTAGTTTTAAAAAAAAAACATTACTGAAATAGATATCTAGATCAAGTGCGGGAGTGAAATAGCCAGGATGCTGCTACTCAGACAGGATGACATGGCTCAGCAAATACTTGACAGCCAATATTTCGTGGTTACTTGTGGCTAGCATCGTATTTTATAATATTTACTCCTTGAACTACCTGATAAAATCAGTTCATCGTGAAACCAGCAAAGCACATTCAGATTCCGGTAGAATCATTTTCAACCTTACTATTTTCATATGTTGGGGTCATATTATGCGATCAATGATTGAAATTTGATATTTTGAGGATGATAACCACGTGATATGTATTTTAATATGGGTATGTGTATGTATATCACTGGTCTCAATCATTATCGGCACTCAAAACACTTTTGATTATGCAGAACTTATCTGAATCTTGAGAATGGACATAACTTGTTAGATTAATTGTCAAAAGAGAATTTGACAAAGCAAAATATTATTTATATAGCTTTATTTAAAGAAAAATATAACAGAGAGAACAGGATAACTAAGTATTGCTGAAGACCACACAAATTTCAAAACAAATAACAAAAAATAAAAAATAAATCTTATTTAAAAAATTAAAATTAAACCACATGTATTACATAATTACAAACTCTTTCATGTAATACAAACAAAATTTAATAAAAGTAATAATAATCTCACAGAAATCACAAATCTATACTAAATCTCACGTTTGGTCATGGTGTTCTTACAAAATCTGTTAACACCTTCCAAAAAAACAAAAAATAAATTAAAAACAAAAATAAAAGTAATTTTAATTAAAAAAATAAAATTAGACCACATATATTACATAACTACAAGCTCTTTCCGTACTATATATGAAATTTAATCTATACTATAATTAACTCCTTATATATAATAAGTATCCAAAACAAAGTATATGATCCGTTGGATTATAAAACTATAAATATTCCAATAGATGAGGACCGCTATATATAAAATATTAAAAATTGTATTTGATTAATAATAGGATAGTATTTAAATACTAAAAGGTGTATTTTGATAATTTAAATCAATTATAAATGGGTTTTCTATATTTAATAGAAATCTTTATGTAAAAATTCGTAATTATCTTTTCTCTTTAATTTATGGATAGTTCCAGTTAGATAAAAATTATTAAACCATCATTAAATTAAAGATAATTTTGTTAGCTTCGCATGGGCTATAAAATCGTTAAAATCTGTTTTCTAAAACTCAAGATATAGCCCAAACAGTAAAGTGATTATCTAAATTTTAATAAATATTTTTTTTATTGTAGCACCAATTTAATTTTTTCCCTAATTCTTTTAAATTTATAAATTCTATTTTTATTTCAATAAAATATTAAAATCAATTTAAGAAAAAATTAAAATCGACCTGGTCCGTGTACGATCACTATACGACCAAATTAATAATTACAGTTATATCTTAAATAGATCGATGAGAATTGTTAGATCTAATATTAAAACGTGTATCTGATTAATAATAGAATTATATTTAAATACTAAAAAGTGTATTTTGATAATTTAAAAGTTTTCTATGTAAAAATTCTTAAATATCTTTTCTGTTGAATTTTTGAATTTATGTATAGTTCCAATTAGATAATAATTGTTAAACCAAATATCAAGATAACAATTCATATTGATTACAATATTAAAAATTATCAATATAATGCTCATGTATATCATACTAACAATGATACACGTGAGACTTACGAACGCTTTTTTTTTCTGAAGGAACATAACAATTTGATTAATCCAAATTATAATTATTTTATTTTACATATAACAAAAAAAAGGATAATATCAAAATATTATTAAAAAATTGATTCATAAACAATAATTTTGAATATAATACTTATATTAAAATATGTATTTGATTAAAGGTAGAATTATATTTAAATACTAAGAAGTGTGTTTTGATAATTTAAACCAATTATAAATTGGTTTTCTATATTGAATTGAATTCTTTATGTAAAAATTCTTAACCATCTTTTCTTTTAGGTTTATGGGTAGGTCAACTGTTCAAGTTAGATAATAATTATTAAATCATCATTAAATTAAAGATAATTTCGTTAGTTTCGCATGAGTTATAAAATCGTCAAAATTCAATTTATAAAACTCAAGCCTAATTACCTAAATAGTAAAGTGAGTATCTAAATTTTAATAAAAAAAAATTTTAATTTTTGTAGCACCAATTTATTTATTTTTTCACTAATTGTTTTAAATATAGAAATTTTATGTTTCTTTCAATAAAGTATTAAAATTAATTAAAAATAAATTCAAATCGATAAAGAATATAATAATATGAGAA
The DNA here is from genome assembly GCA_030848705.1 of Heracleum sosnowskyi. NCBI lineage: Eukaryota > Viridiplantae > Streptophyta > Magnoliopsida > Apiales > Apiaceae > Heracleum > Heracleum sosnowskyi. Next base: position 137,973,298 of record CM061235.1, on the reverse strand, counting down.
TAAAATTTTATATAATCATAACATAATTTTTATTCTGTTTAATAATTTTTAAGTAATAATGTATTTTAAAATTTTATAAACACTGTAAATAAAACGGGAACATTAAAAGTAAAAGTAGTTAGTAATATACTTATATCAGTATATACTTGATATTCTTATTATATTAAATTTTTATAGAAAAGTTTTATGGAGACCTAAATGTAGACCCTGAAGACCACATCTTACACCATTAGTTTCTATGGTACATATTATTTTGTGTAACTTATACGTTACCAACAACGTTAACTACAATATGCATTACATTCATTCTCACGTCATCCATTTTTTTTATTCAAAAAATTTGCACAATTTTAATATTCTATGTTATTTTGTTTGCAAAACTTTTTACTTTCAATTATTGTATTCATAATTGTTTAGTGCAATATATTATTATTTTAATTTAGTGCATTACTTTAGTTGCAAAACATTATTATTTTACTATTTTATTCTTTATTTTTGCATAATTTAATTTTTTTTACACATTTTTTTCATTGTTATGCAGTAAGCATTGGTTTTTTTTATTTGTAAAACATATTTTTTATATGCAAAACTTTTTGTTTATAATATTTGTAGTACGATGTTTAGTGATATAGATTCTCCCAAATCCTCCCAATTTTCTAAATAAAATATCGGATGCTGTAGGTTTTAAGAACGTGGATGGTTAAAAAGAACAAGTAATTGTGTATAATAATATAATTTTGTTATGTTTAATTTTATGAAGTATAATAAAAAAAAATGATGACAATTGAATTCAGGTTAATCTAAGGGCGTAAAATTGGTCTCCACGTCTCCACCTTTTTGTAAGTCTCTGCTGAACCCATATAATAAACATAATAGGGATATTATCCAAAATTTTGATATCTTGGACAACCAAACTAATAATAACCATTAGATCTTAACTAGATAAATGAAAATCGTTAGATCAAATACTAAAAAAGTGTATTTTATTAATAATAGTATTATATTTAAATTCTAAAAAGTGTATTTTGATAATTTAAACCAAATATACCAAATATAAATAAGTTTTCTATACTGAATAGAATTCTCCATGTAAAAAATTTGTGACTTTCTTTTCTCTTTCATGAAAATTCCAGTTAGATAAAAATTGTTAAACCATCTTTTAAGTAAAGATAATTTAGTTATCTTCGTGTGGGGTGTAAAATCGTTAAAATCTAATTTTTAAAACACAAGATAAAGCCCAAATTAGTAAAGTGGGTATTTAAATTCTAATAATAATTATTACGTCATCATTATTTTAATGCCAATTTAATTACTTTTTTCTAACTATTTTAAATTTAGAAATCTATGTTCAAAAATTCAAATCAATCTAAGAAAAATTCAAATCAACAAAGAATATAATAATACGAGGATAAAATTTTATAAATTTGTGCATATTTTTTATCATATTTTATTAAATTTTATATCATAACTAATTAAATATTATTTATTATTAAATAATAAATTATACGCAAATGGTGATTTTGTTTTATAAGAACTCATAGAGACCTAATTTCATTGTTAGTAGAACTATATTCATATCTAAAAATACCGTATTTTGAAATTTTAGACTCAGCTACAGAATAGGCCTAACTTTTTTAACCTATATACATTGTAAATTATTAAATTCGAAACCTTAAATGTTTGTTAATCAATTAGTATAGTACTTTTTTGAAAAATCTAAAAAATATTATCAAATAACCCACGTCTCCAAGAAAAAAAATGAAAAAATTCTTATTTTTCAAAAAAACCTGTAAATTTTAATATGTTGTTGGTAGATTCAAACCTTACATCATTCTACGTGATAATTTTAGTGTTATATCTAACCTTTCTCAACATCTTAATTTCAAAGATCCAACGATTATGGATTGAGTGATCAAGCGACAAGACTTATAAGAAAACTTTCATTATTTAGTCTTTAATATAATAACATAGATATTTACGGGATATACTATAAAAAAATGAATTTTATACAGAATTTTGATCGTCACGGTGTACTACTTTAAAAGAAGAACTATTACAAAAAAAATTATATTTTAATTGATAATTTATTTTCTCAAAAGTTCAAAGTTCCCGCATCATTAACAAATTACAAAAAAGAGTATATTATATTTTAGCAATAAATATTTAAAAAAATATATTAAAAAAAATATAAATATTAAAAAAATTAATGATGTTATCCTGGTAGTTTGGTCCTAAATACCGCCAAAACATTCTCAACCGTTAGATCCAATAATTTTAAAAATAGACGATCAAGATTATATCATATAAAAAGAAGTTATTATCGATATAAGTTAAAAGATTATATATTAGGATTAGATTTTCCAAAACGTTAAAACATAAAAATAGTTGTAATTAAATAAGGAAACCCATTTAATATCAAAATAATAAAAATCGTTTAATCTTAAAAAGATAGGTGAAACCCGTTAGATTTAACATTAAAAACTGTATTTGGTTAATAAATGGTATTCTAATAATCTAAACTACATATAAGTAGATTTCCTAAATCGAATATAATTCTCAATATTAAATTTCATCACTTTATTCTCTTTTTAGTTTTAGAATAGTTTTTAATTGAAAAAGAACTATTAAACCACAACTAAATTAAAGATTATTTTGTGAATTTCATGTGGACCGTAAAATTGGTCAAATCTAACTTTTATAACTCAATATAAACAAATATTAAATTGAGTGTGTAAAATATAATAAATATCAAATTTTTAACTATATTATTTTTTGGCTAAATCTTTTTTAACAATAATTTAATCATGTAAACTAATACCTTTTAAATATTAAAATATTCATAAATAAATATAATTATAAATATTAAAAAAACAATCGTATGTTCCATGGGTAATTAAAATATAATTATAAACAAAATAATTATAAATAAAATTTAAGTAACCGTGCATCGCACGGGCTATAAGCTAGTCTAATATTATAAGCAAACTAGTCACTAGTCTTTATTTGGTTGGTTTGGTCATGGTTAAGGTCTTCCTAAAACATGTGTTAGCACCTTCCATAAAAACAAAAAAATAAATATAAAATAAAAGTAATCTTATTTTAAAATAAAATAAAATTAAAACGCATATGTTACATAACTACAATCTTTTTCCGTAATAAGAACGAAATTTAATAAAAGAATTAATATTCTCACACAATCACATATCTATATTAAATCTCACTTTTCACATATATACATCATAGAAAATCGTAATTAAAATATAATAGTATTAAAAGAGACTTTTGACTTACAAATAATACATTACAGATAATGATTATTAGAATATGATAGTATTAATAGAAGTTTGAATATAAGTATATGTAACACTTTCATTTATATTTATGGTAATCATAATTAGAATATGATAGTATTAATAAAAGTTTGAATATAAGTATATCTAAACTATACTATTATAATAAAAGTAGCCTCTAATTGGTTGATTCGATCATGATTAACGTCTTCCTAAAAACATCTATTAACACCTTCTAGAAAAACAAAAAACAAATTAAAAATAAAAATAATCTTATTTATAAAATTAAAATTAAACCACATATATTACATAACTACAAACAATTTTCGTAATACAAACGAAATTTAATAAAAATAATTATTATAATCTCACACAATCACAAATTTATACTAAATCTCACTTTTCACAAGAATATGATAGTATTAATAGAAGTTTGAATAGAGCATAGATACGTATGGTCTTCAAATTATCCTATTGTTTCTAAAATAATAATTTATGAAATTTAATCATTCTATTTTAAATTCCTAATATATCAAAATAAGTGCAAAAGGTAGCATAAGAAATTTCTTACCAACAGGATTTTCGATCTCACTATCCATATCTTCTTCTTCGACAGGTATGGCTTGCTTGTCCTCGAAATGTGAATTTTCTTTGTTTTGACTTAGTCCATGCTTAGGAACGTAATTGGCAAGAGTTCCTTTAGTCCGCCATCTAGACCCACATGCATTACATAGATTTTCATTCTCTGTGGGTCCTGGTCTCCACAGTATCGTGTCTGTTTCAAAAAGATACCAAAAATACATTATATTAAAATATAATTAGGAGAATTGATAACATAATATGGTATCGGTTGGTAAATCTCAAATTCAATTTCCTATCACTCACAATATCATTATGATTTATTATGGACACGAAGATATATTATTACCCTGAATATAAACGCTCGTGATCTACTATTTGAAAATAAAAATGGATTTTCGAATGAGGGAGAGTATTAGAGTATAATATATGATCCTTGCAAAACCCACGCGTAACACCTTGAGATTTGAGAAAAATGGTAACCCAAAACACATTACATGTGCAAAGATGCTATATCACTTTAAAAATATTAATACATACAATTATCATCCATGCGAATAAAATTATAAGTCCAAGGTCCTTGTAATATTATTATTAATATGGAAACTGGGTGGATAGCAGGATTACAATATTGCACTTTATTTACATATTATCAAACATTGTACTTTTTTAATAGGGAAAATAAATTATTTCGTTCTTAAATTATATGTTGTTTTTTGTTTAGGTCCCTCAACTATAAAAAAAATTAATACGATACCTGAACTTTTAAAATTTCTGATTGACATCCTTCCGTTTATATTTGACTAACATCTGTTAGTCTTTGCTGATGTGTAAAATAAAAATTTAAAAAACAGAAATATAAGTATATAATTACTTGGAAAAGAAAGGCACGGACTTCTCACATGTTTCTCCTTTTTAAGTTAAAACCTCATTTTATTCATACATATGTCAACACAACTGTTAGAAGAGAATTAGGGTTCTAAAAGGGGAGAATTTGGGGGTTTTCAATAGTCAATCAATTTGCATCATCTGAAGTCGGATTCGACCATTGTAAGAGGTATATACATACATACTATTTGATTTATATATGCATCTTATTTATTCGACCGTCAATTGATTTCATGTATGTATGTAGATGGTGCTTGGGGATGTGAATCCCCGAATTCATCATGGTGGGGAGTTCATTTTGAAGGATTGCAATCGATATTATAAAGGAGGTAAAGTTGATTTCATCTACAACGTGAGTTTAGATACATTATGTCTCGATGGTTGTAGAGAAATGGTCGAAAAAAAGTTTGGTTATAAAGATTGTAAATTGTATTGGCACAATGGTGGTGAATCACTTAATTCTTGTCAATTAATGTGGAATTTAGATAGTATTAATGATATGGTAATTTGTGCTTTAGAAACTGGTAATTGCATTATCTATATTGATCATGCTTCTGAAGTTGAGGATGATAAAGAAGGGAGTGAGAGTGATGGGAATGATAGTGACTGGATCGAGAGTGAGGAGGATGATAGTGATGCAGATTATAGTGGGAATAAGAGCGACAAAGATGAAGAGTTTAATGAAATTGTAGAGAAGAAGAAACTGATTTCTAAGTCCAATAAAAATCAAAAGGTAGAAGAAACTTCTGAAGTTTTTTAAATTTTCATTTTACACATCAGCAAAGACTAACAGACGTTAGTCAAATATAAACGGAAGGATGTCAATCAGAAATTTTAAAAGTTCAGGTATCGTATTAATTTTTTTTATAGTTCAGGGACCTAAACCAAAAACAGCATATAGTTTAAGGATGAAATAATTTATTTTCCCTTTTTAATATTAACAAATAAACAAGTTCTCAAAAGTTACATGAATATTTTTAATATGACTCATTTAAAGTGTTTAGTACATTACCTTGTCCTGCATCAAATTGATATTGCAATTTATAACCATTTTTCCACCCAATAAACGAGTAATTTACCATCACCAACAACCATTTGAGTAACATAGTTCATCATCATGGTAATGTTCACAAAAAACTATAAATGCCTAAAGTGATATGTCTTATTAATTCTTATATGGATGGCGTAATACTAATGGTTTAAATTTACTAACTTGGTGGATCATGCTCTCAAGGGTATTTCCATACATTCTTATTTGTATGATTCTAATTCTAATGATAAAATATGGTCATTTAAGTTTTAGCTCCAAATACGACTTCTACACTTATTAGAGATCTTTCTCGTCAAAAGCATTATACACATTAACACTGTGCTTCCGAGTTAGATTACTGAGAGAAGAGAAAAGAAGATTCCAAAATTTCATCCCAAATTGGGCTCCCGAATTGTTTTGGAAGAGGAGAGAAGATATCGGAAAGAAAATTCTACTAACTTTCTTCCCAAATATCGGATGATTTGAAGAGAAGCTCTAATACAACTTTTCAAATAATTCCCTCCTTATCCTTTTTTTCAAAATTTTCTCTTCTTTCCCCAAAAACTTGGGAACACACGAGAGAATTTTTTTTTTTGTTTCTCTTCTTTCACCTTTTTTTCTCTTATCTTCTCTGCTACACCAAAAAAAACTCTGAAACACAACGTAAAAGTTGCAAGATAAAATTCATGTAGAGATTTTAATTATTGTACCTAAAACTTTTATGAAGCCGATTTTTGGCTAGCTACAAAGATCTAAGAATAACTCATTGGACGGGATATGATAAACATTATGAGCCTACCATTACTTTAATTGAAAAAACCTTCAATGGATAATACATCAAATAGCGATGGTGAAACGAGTTTTAATTAAAAACGAAGAACTGCTATAAAAGATAATTAACTCAAAGGAACACACTAAGCTATACGAGTTATAGAACACTTACCCTTTATCCCACAGTGAAAACACGGTCCTTCTCTGCCCATGATATTTGATATTTGATATTTGAAAACTCCTCGAGAAATATTTCAACGACGGGTAGTGATTCAAGAATCATATAAAAACGGTATTTATGTTAGATAGCAAGATTTGTGAAGTAAATAAAAAACAAAGAATATGCATTTTTAGCTTTATTGCTGAAAAATAAAATAATGGAGGATCTTGTGTTCAAAAATTTAAAAAGAATATCAAAATTATGTATAGAGATATCACTTTTTAGTAAAAAAATAAAAATATTGTTCACACTAAATTTTGATTATTTTTTAAATTGTTGGTACATTCTGTAACTTATTTCCTACTTTGATTTTGTCTTTACCTAAATGATTTATGTACATATATGTAAAACCAAAACAAACACCACACATGCATGTAAGTAGAAGATATTCTATCTTTTAAGAAAATTGGGGAAGATATTAACTTATGCATAGACAAAGAATTTTCTTTGATATAGAAAGAGATTTAGAGGATACCTTTTGAATTTTAGAGGATAAATAGTATGCCAAATGGTTTAGTTTGAATTTGATTTTTGAGTGGACTCTAACTTATGGCATTCTTTATTATTGATTGCAACCGACCAACCAATTATACCCAATATCTTCCATTCTTATAGCAACTTATGGCATTCTATATTATTGATTGCAACCAATTAATCAAGTACACTCAATATCGTCCCTCATTATACATACAGGGTCTGGGGAGAATTATACATATACGGATCTTAACTCAATTCCTAAGAATGAAAAAAAATGTTTAAAAATACCCCCAACTTTAACAAATTAATAGAAGAAACGCAACAAATAAAAAAACATCATTGATAAAAAAAAATTAAAAATCCTCACTACATTTTTCATATTGCTCCATTATTTAGGGGGTGTATTACTTTCATTGTTGACCTCGTAAAGATATTAATTTTTGTTTCTTAGTGCACCTAAATTCAATAATTTTATCTTATAACTTCATAATATACTTGAGAAATTTAATACCTCTATAATTGCTACAATTCTGAGTATCGTCCTTATTCATAAATAGTGGTACTACCACGTTAAGCCTCCATTCATCGGACATGTTTGTTGTCTTTAGTGTGGTGTTATATAGATTTTTCAACCATTTTTCACCTTCTCCTTCTTGAGTACGATATTTTTAAATCTTTATAATTACAATATTTGAGCGTAGACTCTATTACTTTGTAAGTGCACTAAAAAATTATAAAATATAGTCATTACCGTAACTTTGAGGTTATTAAACGCATTCAATATAATATATTAATGTATTATAGGTTTTGATTTTTTAGATTGGTGATTTGTGAACATTTTGTTGTACTAAAAAACATATCTTAAAATGTTGACTTGGGTGTTTGTAATCTCTATATTGTGTTTGAAACATAAACTACTTTATTTATTGTATGATTAGTTATTTATATGCATCAACAACCATTAAGCATTATATTGTCGGTTCCTTTAGCTAAACTGTTAAAGTGGGAAGTAAGTATTACTAACTTCTATAAATTATAATCCAATTATTTTTACTACTTAACATTTTTATAAATATCATGTCTACTTTTAGCTTTACATTTATCTTTTAGTATGAATTTCTATGACAACTGAAAAACATTTATATATGCATCAACAACCATTAAGCATTATATTGTCGGTTCCTTTAGCTAAACTGTTAAAGTGGGAATTAAGTATTACTAACTTCTATAAATTATAATCCAATTATTTTTACTACTTAACATTTTTAAAAATATCATGTCTACTTTTAGCTTTACATTTATCTTTTAGTATGAATTTCTATGACAACTGAAAAACATTTATTAGACATTAGGTAACATATTAAGAAATATATTATAAGCATAAAAATTTGATTGATCATGGCATCAATTGTTTTTCTTTCTCTTTTGCTAAGCTATAGCAACAATCTTTTTGATTATTAGTATGGATGGGCATCACGTTATTTTGGGGTCAGGGAGTGTTATGCCCCACCCCAAAACTCGTCCCAGAACCTGTGTTCTACTCCTCGATCCCCTCCCCAAATCATATTTTATACATTTATATATAATTATTTAAAAAAAAATAGGATCGAGGAGGGAGACCTCAATCCCCAATCCCCGAAATTTTTATATATTTGTCTCTTCAGTCTTTCAATATGTTTGATATTTGATAGTGCATGTTTAATTAGTTCAGTCTTTCAATAAAAACACTTGTCTTTGTTAAGTACCTAATAACTCATTTGTTGATGAGCTGGTGGGGACTAAAATCAAAAAATGACACATGAAAAATATGTCTATATTCACCTAATATCATATAGAGTAATAAAATAAAATTTAATCAGAAGATTTCTTTGACCAACACTTTCTTCTTCTTCTTTTTGCTAAGTTCTTTGACTAGACATTTAACTAATAGTTAATAATTTGAATATTTTATGTATATGACTATTTTAAAAATCATTGTACAACTTAATCAAATTCAAACCAAAAATAAAATAAAATAAATCAAAAATAAACAAGAAATAACTATTTTTACCAAATCATAGATTATATAAATGTAACTTATACACAATAAACGACACTCAACAACATTAAGATATTAATAAGTAATTAAATGCGATTTAATTTTGGTTACTAAATATATCCTTTTATATATTATTATAATTTGAGTAAAAAGGTTAAATGGTATTGTATGTCGTGTTAGTGTCCGATGATTAATCGGCGCATAGGTGCTTGACCAAAAACGTCTAATTTTTTAAAAAAATTGGGAAAAAAATATTTTTTTTTCAAAAATCGGTGATTAATCGAGTTTAGGCGGACCTAGGCGGGTTTAGAAGCAATTAATCGGTAGGTGCTAGACTGACCAAAAACGTCTAATTTTTTTAAAAAAATTGGGAAAAAAATGTTTTTTTTTCAAAAATCGGTGATTAATCGAGTTTAGGCGGACCAAGACGGGTTTAGAAGCAATTAATCGGTCAAAAATTTGACGGGATTAATCGGTTAAAAACAGAAAAAAGGTCAAACTATTGGTAAATTTGTAAAATTTTAATTTTTTTAATAGAAAATCAAAATAAATATATAAAATAAAGATATTTACCTATTGTATTTGATAGCAAAATAAGATTATTTATATATTTACGTATTTTACATGTATACAATATATTTTTTAATATTAAAATTAAATTTTATAAAAAATAATATTAAAATACATCTAATTAATACTTAGATTAATCAGAGCCTATCGTTACAGCTAAACATATATAGGCACACTATTTTTTTTTTCAAAATATGGAAATATATTATAAATGTGAAAATTAAAAACTACCTAATAATCAAATAGCTCTCTTTTAAAAAAACATATTTAGATTGCATTTCAAATATTATTTCACAAAAAAAAGGACAGGATATTAGAGTTGCGAATATATTTAAGAAATTAATTTTTTGCAATAGATACAATAAAAAATTTAAAAAATTAAATTTACTTTAGTAAATATCATCAATTTCAATTAAAGTATTGTAAAAAAAAATGGATGTAGGAGACAATTTTTAATTTTTTTGTTTTCGTGTGTGAGAAAAATAAAAAAGGATAAATAAACAACCATCACTAGAATTTAATGGTATAACATAAATATGTAATACAAATGATATTTACAAAATATAAATTATCAATACTATGTACAACTATAAACTACATATTTCACTATTAATTATTATTGTAAGTTTAAAAATTGAATCTTTACTTCAAAATGAAATTATTAATTGAAAACATAATGACATTTAAAAAGTAAAATAAATAATATTTGTAAATAATATTTAAAAATTATCCCGTGTAGTGCACCATTTTGCTGGCCGTGCTCTCTTTTACTGGCTTACCGAGTCAGCTCATCTCCTTCTTTCCAAGCCTCTTGTCATTTGGTTTAATGGATGTTTTATTATTAACAGAAACTACTTGGACTACCCCCCCCCCCCCCCCCCCCCCCCCCCCCCCCGATACTCATGCTTTTTTAGGTTTAGTTCATGTTTGTTGTATTTTTAAATGTTTTATATTGTATCATACATCACTTGACTAAAATCAAGTTTTCATCCATTCCCACTCTCTCCTTTTATCACCTTTTCTCCCTTTCTCTTTATATATCCTTCCCCCCCTCCCTTAATATATACCTCTCCCTCCTTCTCTTCCCCCATCTCCCTCCTGTATTCCGTTTAATCCACATCAATAGTTGTTATATCATGCTTTACAATATTTCCTCTCAAGTTTACAGTTTTAAACTCAAGAACTTCATGATACATTAAATTTTGTTTTGAATATTTAATCTTGTCGGGGTAGTTATCGAAACATGCATGAAGGGATTTTTGTTAAGTTTTCATGTATATTTTTTAGTGAAATGTCCAGCAACTCATTTCATGTTAAATTCTGAAGCCGTTGTTTTGTTTGACAACCAGTAGTATAGCCAGCAGCTTTGTACTTGAATTAAGTTTTGGTACCGCGATTTTCTCTTTCTTTGTTACGCACATGCTATTGAAATGTTTTTTGAAAAGCGTTAGATACAAAATGTTAGAGTAGTCAAGAAAGTTTAGACATATGTAATCGGTGTTACATAAGTTTTAAATCTAATGTTGTGTGTAGCACCACATTGAGTTAGGTTGGCCCCACATGCGGGACCTATAAAGTGAGCTCCACAATAATGAATCCCATTAATGTGGGCCCCATAAAAATTGGGTCCATCAAAAAGTGTTACATTACTAGATGATACTGTTACAAAACGGTAGTTATTTTTTTTACTAGCTTTATAGATGCAGGCAATGATTTATTAATATATTTTTACATAAATTTAAGATTTTTTTTGCTTTTTTAATACTAATATTTCTTCCCAAAAGTTCTATCTATGTTGTTTTAATATAAAATTTTAATAACTTCAAATGATAATAATACATATGTAATTTTCAATATATATGTTACGATAATTTACTTAAAATGATAATAATACATATATAATTTTCAATTTATATATTTAGATAATATGGGTGATATGGACAGAAAATTAATTATAGAAATATAATTGGCTATTCAATGGAAATGCCGATATTTAAGGCCCGACACCCTAATTATTCATTAATTTCGTAATTAATGAATAGGGAAAAATATACAGCTCATCAAAAGAGACCAAAATATGGTAAATTAGTCAAAGAAGGATCCAGAATCCCAATTAATGAGTCATAGCCTTTATCAACAAGGAAAAGACTTATTCAGCAAGCAACACAATGTTTATCCAATAACAAAAAGGAGACTTATTCGCTAAGACTCCTAAACATACCATAAATATTAGGCTCTAGACGCCTATATAAGGTCCCTGATCCTATAATCAGAACTACGTCTTTGGCTTGATTCTCTAAACACTAGAGATATGTAGGCATCTTGTGAGGACCGATTTAGTCTCGAAACGCAAGTGCAGCCATTAAAGCTTGAAGCTCATTAATCCTAGCAATTAATATACAAGTACGATTTTTAATCCACAACATTTGGCGCCGTCTGTGGGAAGACAACATCAACCATGGCAAACACACGAAGAACAGCTCGGGATACTCAAACTCCTGAGGATCGCCCAATCACCTCTGAGGCTGATACTCACGGAAATCAATCACCGCCGACTACTGGCACTCAAGGGGCGAATATCCCCACCAACACTCAAGGACCGGAAATCCCGATTTTGGTTGAAGGGACGAATCCCCTGCAGATGGTCATTCATGGATCTAATCCACAAGAGACCGTTCACCAGCAACCAATCTCGACTTCTCCACTCATCATGAATGCACCGAGAAGCCTTCAACTCCATACTACTGATCTCCCTCAATACGCAAATCAGACTTTGGGGATGCCAAGCTGTGGCATGCCCCCTCGACCCATGGCGGGCGGTAGTGGAACTAATCCAATCTACCATGAGGCATATGTGCCCCCTTATATTCAAAGTCTAGGACCCCAAAATCAACAAACTCGCCAGACCCCTTTCGTTCAAGATTACTCGGGCCCATACACCGAGGATGAGGGTTATACAACTAGGGAGGATTTCGCCCCAAGAAGGAGACGTTCTTCCCAGACAAATCGGGATCAACCCCAAACTACTAAGGAGAAAATTGCAGCCCATGAGGCAGAGATTTCAAGACTCAAGAAACTCCTTACTGAGGAGGAGGCCGATCAATCTCAAGGCCGAACGACTGAAGGGATCCCGATAATCAACTTGGATCCACCGGCAAGAAGAACCAATAGGGCCGAAGCCCCAAGGGGTGATCCTAGTATTCTGTTTCCCTTAGGAGATCCCGATGATCCTACACCACCGTTTACTCAAGACATCATGAAAACGGCTATATCCAGAAAATTCAAGATGCCTTCGATCAAAGCCTATGATGGAACGGGAGATCCCGCAAATCATGTAAGGACCTTCTCCAATGCACTTTTGTTGCAGCCAACCAACGATGCGGTCAAGTGTAGGGCGTTTCCACAAACCTTGGCAGGCATGGCCCAACGCTGGTATAGCCGTCTTCCTCCCAACTCAATTGGGTCTTTCAAGGAACTAAGCAAAGCTTTTATCAATCAGTTCATTAGTGGTAGGGTGCATGAGAAAAGCTCTGCATCACTCATGGCAATCCAGCAAGGAAAGAATGAAGCCCTAAGGGACTACATGAATCGATTCACTCGGGAGGCTTTGAAAGTCCCGGACTTGGAGGACAGAGTGGCTATGATAGCCCTGCAACAAGGAACTACTGATGACCACTTCAAAAGGTCGTTAGCTAAACATCCATCCGAGAGCATGCTGAAGCTCCAAGATAGAGCCGGAAAGTATATCAAGGCTGAAGAAAGCATGAGAAAGTATGAACCCACTGCTAGCGGTAGTGGAAACTCAAAGAAAAGAAAAGAAACTCAGGAGTACGATGTCAAGGAAAAGTTTCCCGGAACATCAAAGGACTCTGATTCCACTACGCCATATATGAGCAATAACTACGTTTTTTTCAGTGTTACAAGCAAAAGTGTAACCCTAAATGTCTTAAAAATGGTCTAAGCCTACACCTTTCTTCAGTGTTAGCATTACTACAAATAAGTGTGACCATAGACCTCATCCAGTATCTATGCTAACACCAAAGTCGGTGTAGCCGTTGCTCTTAAAAAAAGTGTAGCCGATTAATGTGATAAATAGGCGGGCCCAATCAATTTGTCCCAGCGGGTCTTTTTTTGTCCAAATATTTTCACTTAGGCGGGTCAATTATTTTGTCCAAATATTATCACTCTCTGCTTATCTCTCTCAGCTCTCTCTCGCTCTCAACTCTCTCTCTCTCTCTCTCAACTCTCTCTCTCTCTCAACTCTCTCTCTCTCTCAACTCTCTCTCTCAACTTCTTTAATTCTCTTTTTCTCTTCACAAAAAATTAGGGATTATTTTGTACGGGTTCAATAACATTCTCTACATTTTCAATTAGAATAAATTAGGGCTTATTCAGGTCTTCTTCGGGTCATTAGGGCTTGTACATTCTACAAGATTATGTATGTAAAGATGGGGTGATCATAGACTTCATTACTAGAAAAAGTATATATAACATCGGTGCTTTAACATCAGTTGAAAATGCCACCGATGTTAAAAAATATTTTAACATCGATATTTTTTAAAACGATATTAAAACTATTTTTAAACATCAATTTATAAAATAGCCGTTGTGAATTCTCATTTAAAAAAATTTAAAAATCCAAGGTCACTCTCACCCCTTTATTATACCAAATAACTTCCCCCTTATTTCCACAAAAATTCCCCCCCCCCCCCCCGTAGCGAAATTATTATCCCCCCAATTTTCCCCCTTTCACACAATCAACACACTCGGACTCTCTCATTCTCTCTCACGTCCCTCTCTGCGTTCTCTCTCTCCCGTCTCTCTCTCCATCTCACCATCTCTATAACTAAAATCCTAAATTCACCATCTCATCATCTCACCATCTCTGTAGTTGAAATCCTAATTTCACCATCTTTGTACAAATTTAAACCCTAATTGAACGAACCCAACCGAGGTAAAAAGGAATCGACCTAATCGGGTTTCTTTTTCTTTCGTTTGTTCTTCAATTTGTAAGTTAGTAACAAATTCAATTTCAATTTTGATTTTTAACTCTATTTTTTTTCAACAGGAGCTTAGAGTTGGTTTTGGCTTTCGATGTAAGCTTACATCTCTGTTCTTTACATTGTAAGCTTATATTTGTTTTCCCCTTTCACTTGTATTTGATTTGTATTTATTTTTTTTGTTTTACAAGTATATAGAGATTTACTTTTTATGTTTTGTATGCTTGTTTGTGTATATATATATATATATATATATATATATATATATATATATACACACTTGTATGTATTGCAAATGGTCGATAAAATCTGAGTTTTTTGTGTTATAAAATGTTAGTTTTTGAATAATTGGATTATTATTTACAAACGTTAATTTGTATTCTTCCAGCAATAAGCTAAAGCGATTTTATGCCTTCTTGGGAGCACTGGCTCTTGTAGTGCTCTAATTTATATCTATTTTGGTCACTGTTGAATTGAAGGTACATGAAGTGGATAAGCTTGTGGAAAAGGTTGCTGGATTACTTCAGAAACTTAAGGTATTTGCATTTCTTATATATTTTTTATGTTATAGAAAAGTAATAGCAACAAGATTTCTGACAAGAGGCATAACATGTCAATGGTTGATTACTATTGTGAAAAATGATTCAATGCCTTGCTACTTCAGTGAACATAAGAGGCGCTCATCTAAGGTCTGTTTCTTTCTTTGTGTACTTTTATATAATATATCTGTTTGTTTAGTTCATTTTTCTTTCAATTACAGAAACTAATTTGAGCAATGTTTGGCGATTTATATCAACTTTTTTTAATTTCTTTGTAAATTAAAGATTAATATTTGCAATTCTTAATATTGTATAGGTAATCTTCTTAATTACTTGGTTGTAAAAGTCTGTATGTGACACCAATTGTTTGATGGAAACTCTGTTTTAAGTCGAAGTAATTATTGTTATCTGTGTTCTCTAATGCCGTTTGGCCAATTTATCAGAACTTCAGGTCGAGTAAGTTGTTTAAGTGAATGTGGTATGGTGTTGTATTTGGCACATTCAAACACTAGAATATATTTGTTGATTTACATATCTGTAAGGATATGGAATTGGAGTCGAGCTTTGTTGTAGTTTTTGGATGGTATATTAGGTAGCGTTGTTTCCAAGTTGTGATTACTTTGAGTTTCATTTATAATTGTTAAAATTTGATGAACTTGAGCTTTTTTCAATGGCTTTTCTAAAATATTTTTCTGAGTATGGTTTGTACAGGTAATGTGCCTTTTCCCAAAAGATACTTGGTTTCGAAATTAACTGGAGTTTTGAGTGCAGGCTTGCATGTCAGCATGTTAGAAGAACATGCACTAGTTAAGGCTTTGAGGGAAAGTCACGACTATGGCTTCTTGAATTTGAATTAAATGTATATTGTAATTGGTATATTTATTTTTAAAAATAGAATATTATGACGTAAAATAGAAAATATGATATTTTAATTTAGTGGTATTGTGATCAGTTGATTCCATGAGCTTATGGTGTCACTTATTGCAATAAGGGAAGGCGTCAAGGCGTTATGTTTCTGTAGATTAATTTTCTATTGGAATTCTGGAGTGGCTTCTTTACAAAAAACAGCAGAGGAGTTATGCAGCTTCTTCTTTTTAGATTTAGTTAGTTAGTGCATTAAATGGCTAAGGCTGGAAAGAAATTTATAGTTTTACGATCGATTGCTTCTGGATTTCTTCTTACAGGTTCTGTGATTGTCTATGCAGAACGAGGTCTCAAACAAGAAACAACTGGTTACAGCCCGACACCTGAACACATCGCAGAAATGAACTACCTGCTTAGAGTAGTTAATTTTTTATGGCAAAAAGGCCAGCAAGGTTATGTGCATGTTTGGCCTGTGAGTTCTAATCTATGACATTTTTCTTTAACTTCTCCTACCTTGGCTAATTTCACTGGTAGTAGCTCTAACCTCTATAGATAAGAAACTGGGATACAGATATGAATTTGTTAAGAAACTGGTAGGAACTAGGAATCCCCTTTATGTCAAATTTGTTGCTCGATGTTATGTATCTTAAAAATCACCTTTCACTTGAAAACTGCCAAAGGTTGTAGTTTACCCCTAAAACCATACCAATTGATGAAGTTTCATATATACTGAGAACACTTGTACCTAGAGTTAAGGGCAGCGGCATGGTTTTTTATTGATGTATTATGCATGAACTCGTATAACCTTTTTGTTGGCTAATATAGTCATATACCTATATCTCAAGCGTGTTGTTTAATTTGCAGGCATTTTTGCTGATATTTTTCTCTGAACTGGGAGATAAAACCTTTTTCATAGCGGTAAGAAAGATCCTGCTACTGTAAACTTTGTGTTCATGTATTCTTTCTATCATCATTGGTGAAAATACTAGATAGCTATCTTGTGTTTGTAATTTTGTATGTACCTCTGGAAATGCAGAAATTTTCTTAACAAATTCACCCTTTTGAGTAAAGTAAATATCATGCACGACATTCAACAATAAATCATACTGTTTGACGCATAACTAGTTTTTCATTGCCCTTTTTTTTGTTTTGGCAAGCACTTTTAGCGGCAAAGTTTTCGAGTGATTTATTGAAAGACAAGAAATGAAGCTGCTTTTGATTTAATATGGTGGCTTCTTTGGTTTGACTTAAAATGCACTAGGGGATGGTTTGTGTGGATGTTGGGTATGACTTTGTTTAGAAGTTAGTTGAAACTAGAGGTTTGTTTACTTAGAAGTTTTAGTAGAATATCAAATATTAAAATATGATGTTGGCACAGTCATTGATGTTGGTCTTGATAAATCTAAAGGGCCAGTAGCTACATTCATCGTGCAGAAGGGCACACTTAAAAAAGGGGATATAATAGTTTTTGGTGAAGCTTTTGGAAAGGTGAGTGAATACATGCAACTATGCAAGTAACTAAAACCTGTTTGTTTGGTGACATAATATCACACATTACGCGTATCTTGACATAATAGTTTCAATACTGAATAACTAGTTGTTTCTAAGGTAAATCCTTGAATTATTGCTGAAATTTCTTCTTTAGTTTGCCTGAGTTTGTTATATTCTCAAATCACTATTTCTGTGTATAATTTCTGGTAAATCCTCAAATTATTGCTACATTTCTGTGTATAATTTCTGTTGAATAAGAACTACCTGAGGGCCTCATGACAGTCTCTTTTGCCGATGATCAGGCTTATTTATTAATTATATAGCTGGCTTGTTAGCATCTATTTTGAATTCTTACTATAGCTGGCTTGCATTTCACATCTATCGTGATACAATTTTTGGGATGATTCTCTAAGATCTTTATTGTGTTGTTTCAAGTTTCGTTAGTTAATTATATCATTGAATTGCATATATCATCTAATTTAATCCAGTTTGCGGGACATTTCCCTAATATCTCTGTTTTTTTGTTTCTAGCAAGGCCTCAGTAAAACCATTTCAATGGCAGCCCACATCCTGGATTCTGTTGTGATCTTGAATGACAGAAGTTTATTAAAATTCACTGATGTAAAAATCTTGTTCTTTCTGTTCAACCTGTTTGCTCATTGCAGATTCTGGAGCACCAGTTCAGAAACAGAAAAGGAAGATCAGCACACGTGAGTGGGACATATGACCAACACTTTTTGTATTAATCACTTAACTAAATTTTGCTATCTAAAATTTGAAAAATATGACCTAATGCAGGTACACCAATTATATTTGGAATTGTTTTAGGGATTCTTATGGTAGTCATCATCCCCATTTATATGATTTCATGAGGATGCTGTAAACGAAATACTGGATGATGGTATTTTCATTGTAGATATGGATGATTTATTATTATGTATTGGAATGGTTTGTGGATTTGATGTAGTTATTTTGGATGGTTTTTTTATGTATTGAAATGGCTTCTGGACAACCTGTTTATGTATTGGAATGTTTGTTAATATTTTGAATGGGAAGTTCTATATTTCAATGTCATATGTTGCCATTCTGTATTTAAAGTGTTGGTAAAAAGCATTCAAAGTGTAACCATTGACTCCAAAGTATTTAGTCTATATGTTGGCAAAAGTATAGCAAAGTGTTGGCACAAAATCTAAAAATGTTTAAGAAAAAGTGTAGGCATAGTGGTAAGGGTGTTGGTAAAAACATCTAAGTGTTTCATAATTTGGTGTTACAGTAGTACTGGAAAATGTGTTGGCATAGGTCTATAGCAATACTATTAGTAGTGTTACTACAAAGATAACTGTGTTGGCATAGATCTATAGCAACAACTAATAATATGTAGCCACAGAAATAATAAGTGTTGGCGTAGGGGTCTACGCCTACACATTTCTCCCGTGTTACCAAAAACTAGAAAAGTGTTGGCGTAGACCCCTATGGTAGCGGCCATTTTTCTAACACCCTCAAATTTGGTCAAAATGTAGCCATAGCCTATTTTTTTCCTTTTACCAGCAGTTTTTTGGGCTATAACCACACTTTTTCAGGTGTTGCTGAATCCCACTTATGGCGTAGTGTTCTCCACCCAAGAGAAACAATTTTGGGCCAAAGTTTACGGAGTATGCAAGATTGAACACTCCCAGGAGTCAAATTCTGATGGAGATAGCTAAGGAAGGAGATCTCAAATGGCCGAAGCCAATGAGGGCTGACATGTCGAAACGGAACCAAAATCAATTATGTCGGTTCCATAAAGAAGTCGGTCACGACACTGACGACTGTAGGCAATTGAAAGATGAGATCGAATTTCTGATACGAAGAGGAAAACTCAGCAAATTCACCAAGGATGGAAATCAAGGGAGTCAAAGAGGAAACTATGAAAGGAAGGATTACGACAGAAGGGACAACGACCAAGATCGTAACCCTAATCCCCGAGGGCCAGTCATCAACATGATATTCGGAGGGCCAACTGCTGCTGGGTCCTCCCGAAACTCAAGAAAAGCTTATGCTCGAGAGGTAATGAATGTGGTTGGAGAAGCACCGAAGCGTACCAGAAAAGAAGTGTCAATAGGTTTTGATGATCCAGACTTGGAAGGGGTGAAGTTCCCCCACGATGACCCTCTAGTCATCATACCTGTGATTGGCAATTCCGAAACAAAGAGAGTCTTAGTCGACAATGGAGCTTTAGTGGATATCTTGTTCCACGATGCTTTTATCAAGATGTGTTACACTGATTCTTAGTTAACACCCTCAAATATGCCCATATACGGATTTAATGGGGTGGAATCAAAAGTGGAAGGCACTATCCAACTCCCAATGACAATGGGGCAAGGGATGAATACATCTACTCAAATGCTGAACTTCATAGTTATAAAGGCAACTTCAACCTACAATGCAATCCTGGGAAGGACTGGTCTTCATGCGTTCAAGGCCGTTGCCTCATCTTATCATCTGAAAATCAAGTTCCCAACGAGGATTGGGATTGGTGAAGAACGAGGAGACCAAAAGATGGCTAGAAGTTGTTATGTAGTCGCGTTAAGGCCGGATGGAATCGGGGGGCAAGTTCTCCCAATTGAAGACATGGATACTAGTGACAATGAGGACCGAAGAGGGAAACCAGCTGAGGATTTAATCCCCATTCCCTTAGTCCCTGGTGAACCGGAGAAGGTGACATATGTTGGAGCACTACTACCTGAGCCATTGAAAAGCAAGCTCATATCTTTTCTTCAAGAGAATAATGACGTTTTTGCTTGGACAGCGGCTGACATGCCAGGGATTGATCCCCAATTGATAACTCACAAGTTGAAAGTGGATCCTAAAAGAAAGACGGTGAAACAAAAGAAGAGAAATTTTACTCCAAAAAGGCAAGAGGCCATTAAACAAGAAGTTGAAAAACTTCTAGAGGCCGGATTCGTTGAAGAGATACAATTCCCGGAATGGTTGGCTAACCCCGTAATGGTCAAAAAAGCCAATGGAAAATGGAGGATGTTTGTAGACTTCACTGACTTGAATGATGCATGTCCTAAGGATTGTTTTCCCTTACCAAGGATTGATGCATTAATAGATGCTACAGCTGGACACGAGATGCTCAGCTTCATGGATGGCTTCAGTGGATACAACTAAATCAAAATTCACAAGGATGACATCTCCAAGGTATCATTCATCACTGACTTTGGTGTTTTCTGTTATCTAGTCATGGCATTTGGACTTAAGAATGCAGGGGCAACCTACCAAAGATTGGTGAACAAAATTTTTGGACACCTAATTGGAAAAACCATGGAGGCACCACAAAATGATGTTGAATCCAGCTAAGTGTGCCTTTGGTGTAGGCTCGGGAAAGTTTTTAGGCCTAATGGTTTCCAAGAGAGGAATCGAGGCCAATCCCGACAAAATCAAAGCAATTCTAGACATGGAACCACCAAAGACTGTCAAGGATGTCCAAAAACTAACGGGAAGAGTGGCAACATTGGGAAGATTTATCTCCAAATCAGGAGAGAAGTGTTTATCTTTCTTCAAAGCACTCAAGAATGTGAAAAACTTTGAATGGACAACTGAAAGTCAAGAGGCCTTTGAGGCCCTGAAGAAATACATGGCTGAGGCACCACTGTTGGCAAAGCCCAAGCCAGGGGAAATTCTCTATTTGTACTTGGTGGTTTCTAGCACAGCCCTTGGAGCCGTTTTGGTAAAAGAAGAATTGAAGGTTCAGAAACCCATCTACTATGTGAGTAAGATTCTACATGGGGCAGAAATAAACTACTCAACGATTGAGAAGTTTGCCTTAGCCATGATAATGGCCTCAAGAAAGCTACGCCCGTACTTCCAGGCTCGCAAGATAGAGGTCTTGACTGATCAACCTCTGAGAAACATCTTACATAGCCCTCAAGTCAGTGGAAGATTGATCAAATGGGCCATTGAATTGGGCGAATTCGACATCAAGTATAAGCCTCGAACGGCCATAAAAGCTCAAGCACTCGCTGACTTCATGGTTGATTGTACCATTGACAACCAAGAAGTCGGGGGGGGGGGGGGGGGCAGGAAGTAATAGTGGAGGATGAGAAAGATCAAGAGATGGATTTCAAAGAATATTGTGTGCTCTATTTTGATGGAGCATAAAAAACAAAATCAAGTGAAGCCGGTTTAGTGCTACAAAGTCCTGATGGATTCCTCATAGAGTATGCACTAAAACTTGACTTTCCAACGACAAACAATGAGGCTGAGTATGAAGCTCTAATAGCTGGTTTAGGGCTGGCTGGAGCCTTGAGGGTCAAAACTCTAAAAGTATGTGAAGATTTGAGGCTAGTGGTTTCCCAAGTAAATGGGGAATTTGAGGCCAGAGATGAAGTCATGGCCAAGTACTTGAAACTTGTCAAGGCCATCATGACTCAGTTTGACGAATGCTATGTAGAGCACATTCCAATGGAAGAAAACATGAAGGCTGATGCCTTGTCTAAATTTGCTTCTTCAAAAATTGAAAACTATGCAGGAAGTGTCTACTTCCAAGTCCTGAGGACCCCAAGCATCAACGGAAAGTTGGTAGCACTCATTGATGTTGGCAGTTTTTGGATGGATCCCATCAAATCTCATCTAGAAACTGGGTGGTTACCCAAAGACACTTCAGAAGCACGAAAGCTATACGTCAGAGCACTAAGGTATACCCTGATTGAGGGAATCCTATACAAGAAGTCTTTCATCATTCCATATCTGAAATGTTTAAGACCTCAAGAGGCAGAATTGGCCCTGAAGGAAGTACATGAAGGAATTTGTGGGCAACACTTGGGGGGGCAGAGCCCTTGCCCATAAAATCACTCGTCTAGGTTTCTACTGGCCAAGCATACTAGCAGATGCTAAAAGCTACGTAAAGAAATGTGAAAGGTGCCAGATGCATGACCCAGTGGTTAGGCAACCACCAGAGATGTTGACATCCATAAACTCACCAATCCCCTTTTCCATGTGGGGAATGGATATACTCGGGCCATTTCCAATGGCAAGTGCTCAACGAAAGTTCTTGATAGTAGCAATCGACTACTTCACCAAGTGGATTGAGGCTAAGCCATTAGCCAAGATAACCACCAAGCAAGTGATGCATTTCTTCTGGGAAAATGTGATATGCAGATACGGGATTCCACGTATCTTGGTCACAGACAATGGAACTCAGTTTAACAACGATGAGTTTAAGAAATATTGTGATGAGAACGATATCAAGTTGCGCTTCACTTCTGTCGCCCATCCTCAAGCAAATGGACAAGCTGAGGTTGCAAATCGAATTATCCTAGATGGACTGAAGAAAAGAGTTGAACGTTCCAGAAACACTTGGGTAGACGAATTGCTCCCTATACTATGGGCATATCGTACTACCTGCAAAGTCACCACTGGAGCTACCCCCTTTCTGTTGGCATATGGGGCAGAGGCAGTGGTTCCAGTGGAGATTACTCACACGTCTCCAAGAGTTGAGGCTTATGAGCCAGAAACAAATGAGGAAGGCTTGAGGATGGCCTTAGATTTGATTGATGAAGTTAGAGATGAGGCAAATGCCAAGATAGTTCAACATCA
The DNA here is from genome assembly GCA_030848705.1 of Heracleum sosnowskyi. Taxonomy (NCBI): domain Eukaryota; kingdom Viridiplantae; phylum Streptophyta; class Magnoliopsida; order Apiales; family Apiaceae; genus Heracleum; species Heracleum sosnowskyi. Next base: position 137,949,961 of record CM061235.1, on the reverse strand, counting down.
GAAACGAGCATCTTTCTATTACAACCTAAGGGTTAAAGAGAGATTCTTTCGACAAGGAGATTTAGTCCTCCGAAAGATTGAGGCATCCGGAGTTGGACAAAAAGGCAAGTTGGCCCCAAATTGGGAAGGACCATATCGCGTCAAGAACGTATTTGGTCGAGGCTCGTACAAACTAGAAACCCTTGAAGGGCATGAGGTGCCATGGACTTGGCATGCCTCGAATTTGAAAGTTTATTATTTTTAAGGTGTTTCCTAAGTGGACTCGCTACTAGAAATAAGGTTTGATAAAACCAACCCAAGTTTTTAAACTTGAGTATTATATAAGGGTTGATCCCATTTTCAAAGTTATGAATTCTATATTCTTATGTTTTCATTATATACACAATGCATTCTGATAGACATGTTAAGTCGAGAATGTAAAAAGACTGAACGAAAGCTTAAATAAAAGATAAGCCCGTAGGCTGAAAGTACAGTACAAGCCATGAAAGGCCATAAATAAAAACTACAAAAGAAAAACTACATCATCTAAGTTGCCTTGTCTACGTCCTCCTACTCCTCCTCCTCTTCCTCTCCCTCTAAAGTGGAACCAGAGTGAGTGGCAGCATAATCATCCCTGGCAGCCTGACTAGGTGGAGAAGTATGATCCAGGTTGAAGATCCTGTCATCTTCCTCCATGTCATCCTCTCTAGCCAAAGCTAACTCCAAAGGAGTAGGAGTGTAAGGGCTTGGAAAATCAGAAATGGTGAGAGATCCAGGCATCTTCTCCAAAACAGCAGCAAGAGCGCCATCCCATCCCTTAGTATACTGAACTGGGAAGAGGAGCTCGTCATGCTTATCAATCAAGTCCTTGTACTCCGAGGAGTCAAGGTACTCGTTGATAAAGTCATCATTGCCCTTCCTCAAAGAAACCAGCTCAGCCTGGGAGTCGGCTAACTCCTTCTCCTTCCTAGCCAGTGTGGCCTTCAGCGAGCCCACCTCCTCTTGGGACTTCTCAAACTTGCCTTGGTTGGCCTCAGAAGATGAGCGCCAAGCCTTGGATTGAAAGATAGCCCCTTGAAAGTTGGCATTAGCCTACAAACAAGTTACAAGTCAATACAAGATATAAAACTTGAAACATGTTAAAACTACAAAGAAAAAAGGAAGAAAACAACACACCCTCCAAAGTGGAATTGGAAACAAAATCCTTGTAGTCACAAGGAGTCAAGGAATGATAAGACCATTCCACAGCATGTTTAGACACCCCCACTACGGTGTCTTTCTTCCTAAGACCCCAATTGGGGCGCCAAACTGAACTTTTGGCCGAGGAAGGACCCTCAACCTCATCAGTAAGGTCCACATGAGGCCTTATAAAGGTTGGGACACTTGCAGCACGGGGGTCTTTCCCTCCCAAGCGAGCCCTTTTCATCCTTGTTGTTTCTCCATCTTAGGGTTCGTTGGTCTTATTGATAAAGACCGCAGCTACAAAAAACACAAGGAAAGAAACAGTTGGTATAAGATAATCTTAAATAAATAAAGGAGAATATGAGGTGAGAATTACCCTTATCAGAAACGTTTGAAAGTCCCAAGGACTTAAGCTGGACTCGTCCAGGAGCACCCTAGCCGTTGTAGCATACTCATCTTTTGTGAGCTCGGCATAGGCATGGGCCTCCTCATCATTCAGAATTATATTACTGGGACTACCATCCGAGACCCTACTGAAAGATCTACGGAAAAGGGTACCCCAATCCCCTCCTTCCTAAACTAAATACATAAATTCGTTTTTCCATTTCGGGTTATTATCGGGGATGGATTTCGGATGAAAAATGGGTGGAGTGGAAGGTCGATGGTTGATATAAACCCAACCCAAGGTAACGGCAGAGCTATTTTTAAACTGGAATATTTTCCTAAATAAAGCAACAGAAAGAGGAAAATTGTTCTTCAAGCAAAGAACAATGAAACAAATAATGATTCTCTAGGCGTTTGGAGGAAGTTGGCAAGGGTTAATCCCAACATCAGCCAAAAGCCTGGGAATGAACTCATGAAAGGGAAACCTGAGTCCCGCAACAATGGCATCCTTATAAATGCATAGAGCATCAGGACGCCAATGGCAGGAACGGTCCCCTGGGCCGGCTGGGACTAACCTATAGGGGGACTTAATCCTATACATTTTATTATAGTCCCTAATCAAATCGATTTCGTGAAATTTATTGCTACAATCGAATGAATCTAAATGCAAAACAGAAGGATAATCATCACTACGTTCTAAAATCATATCTTGAAGAGACATATGAGAAGAACGAATGGTGATACCTCTCTTAGACGCTTGATTCATTTTCTGGAGACGTTGAGCAGTACAGTCATACATCTTCAAATCTTCAAAGAAATTCTTAGAAAATCTTCAAATCTTCAAACTAGAACCCAAAAAATCTTCAAGGGATGAAGATTAAGCCCAGAAAATCTTCAAGGAATGAAGATTGAACCCAGAAAATCTTCAAGGGAAGAAGATTAAACCCAGAAATCGAAGAAAACCACTACGAAAATCTCGCCGGAAATCGCCTTACTACGGAGAGAAAAACTAAGAATATTAGAGAGAAATTTTGGAAAGTTGAAAGTATGAAGTGAGGAATGAAATGGAAATCCCACTCTTTTATAATTGAAGCGACTGGAAACCCAACCGGTTAAGGTAGGGTAACCGTCTATAGCCGGTTAAGGCCCACAAATCCATTTATGGATTATAGAAATTAAAACCCAAATAACTTGGGTCTCAGGCAAATTCGAAGCCCAAACAATAAAGGCCCAAGGCTGGAATAATTTAAGTTCAAATAAAAATTGGACTAGTTAAGGCCCAAGAAAAGAATAAAATTTGAAAATATAGCCAAAGGCAAATCAGAGATTTGAGGTCGAAAAGACATTAAATCAAAGTCGTACGACCGAGGTCGAAAACATATGGGAAAACGAAGTCAAATTCAACGACCTCGCTCCCAAAATGAGATCGAAAAATATTAAAGATATAAGGTCGAAAAAACCCTAAATCAAGGTCATAAGACCCAAGTCGAAAATACACACGAAATTGAGGTCGTATTCGTCGATCTCGCACCAAAATAAGGCACAAAAATTAGAAAAACAAGGTCGAAAAGACCCTTGATTGAGCTCGAAGTCGAAAATGACTTTGAAAATGAGGTCAAAGCATTCGACTTCACACCAAAAACAAGGTCGAAGAGACACGGGGTTGAGGTCGAACAAACGAGATCGAAAATACATTGGAAATTGAGGTCGTATTGTTCGACCTCGCACCAAAATAAATCCAAAAAATCATAAAATCCTGGTCGAAAAAAGGATGGAATGAGGTCGAAAAGACCCGTGATCGAGGTCGAACGATCCTGGTCGAAAATGACTAGGAATTTGAGGTCGAAACTATCGACCTGGGACCAAAATCGAGGTCGAAACAAGAGTGATCGAGGTCGAACGATCCTGGTCGAAAATGACTAGAAATTTGAGGTCGAATTCTTCAACCTGGGACCATTCCTGGTCGAAATCCTAGTCGAAAAAGACTTGAATCCTGATCGAAATCCTGGTCGAAAAAGACTTGATTCCTGGTCGAATTCCTGGTCGAAAATGACCTAATTTGAGGTCAAAAATGCCCTTAAAAATGGAAAATTTTGGGAAAAAACACATCGTAACTTCTACAAAAACCCCAAGGAGATTTTCCCAGAAGTTGGGGGGCAAATGATATGGACAGAAAATTAATTATTGAAATATAATTGACTATTCAATGGAAAGGCCGATATTTAAGGCCCAACACCCTAATTATTCATTAATTTCGTAATTAATGAATAGGGAAAAATATACAGCTCATCAAAAGAGACCAAAATATGGTCAATTAGTCAAAGAAGGATCCAGAATCCAAATTAATGAGTCATAGCCTTTATCAACAAGGAAAAGACTTATTCAGCAAGCAACACAATGTTTATCCAATAACAAAAACAAGAAAATCAAGAATTACTATTCATTTCACTATTCATCATCAACTTTAGCTCATGATTTGAGCATGATAACATCCATGGATGAAGCTAGGATCAAGGATTTACCTTAGTTTATGGATGAGGATGATTTGGAGCCCAAGATCATGATTTTTGGTGGAGTAGAACTTGAGGAAAAGTTTTCTTATCTTTGGAGAAATGAAATGGCCGAATGTTTGATGCTTCTTCTTTGTGCTTCTTCTTGATTTTTCTTTTCTTTCCTTTTCGTCTAATAAAGATTAATTACAAGCCTTTTAATATGTGTGGTCTTTAATTTGCTTTGTCACCCAAGGACACATGTCAAGCTTTGGTAATTTGTGTGGTGAAAGTGGTGACAAGGTGGTGATTCATCACCTTGTCATCACTTTGTCATCACCTATGCCATCCTCATGTGTCATGCTTATGTCATGATTTGTGTCATCAATCCTCTTATATGTTGCACTTGATGATCTTATATGATACTTCTCCTTTGGTTAGGGTTTAATCCATAATTCGTTACGCTTTTGTTTTGTCGCTAAGTTTCGCGATAGGTTCAAGTGATTTTAAAAACGTTTCTCTGTACCAATGCTAGGAGATACTTCCTTGACCTTTTTATTACCTTGGCTTAATATGTGATCATGGTTTTCTCACTTTGGTTTAATATGTGATCATGGATTTCTCATTCTACATACTTTCTCGAAACGATCAAATCAATATGTCATTGATTGTCCAGTGAATAGTGATTTAATACTCGAATGGGAATCTCCTGATTCTGATTGCGTTTACATTCTCTTATTCTTCCTATACATCAATAATATAACTTCGAATCATTCATTCCATGTCTTCCACATAGTGTGGTCTGAAAATATTTTCATCAGCAAATTTACTATTCATCAGGTTTTCAAATATTACAAAATTTTGGGATATTACACAAGGGGAGCATCCGTAGGAAGCCTGAATGAAGCATCCGTAGGAAGCCAAATTGGAGCATCTGGAGGTGGATCGCAACACAGAGTTACCACCCCATTAAACTCAGGGGGAGTTTCTCTATGTCAAGGATCAACATCACATGATCATAATAATGAGGATGATGCTGCATCTTCAAGACCTATGCCTGCTACGAGAAGAAAATGGACAAGGGATCACCCATTTGAACTGATCATTGGTGATGCTTCTGCAAATGTCCAAACTAGAAGATCTACTCAAGATGAATGCCTATAAAGCAGCTTTCTTTCCCAAGAAGAACCAAAGAAAGTTGAGGATGCTCTTCTAGATCCAGATTGGGTTTTAGCCATGCAAGAAGAGCTAAACCAATTTGAAAGAAACAAAGTGTGGAATTTGGTACCCAACCCTAAGGACAGAAGTCTTATAGGTACAAAGTGGGTATTCAGAAATAAGATGGATGAAAATGGCATAGTCACAAGGAACAAAGCTAGATTGGTTGCTAAGGGCTATTCTCAAGAAGAAGGAATAGATTATGATGAAATATTTGCCCATGTTGCTAGACTGGAAGCAATAAGTATATTCCTAGCCTATGCAGCCCATGCCAATTTCAAAGTCTATCAAATGGATGTCAAGAGTGCCTTTTTGACTGGGGAACTGAAGGAGGAGGTGTATGTCAGTCAACCTCCTGGTTTTGAAGATCCAGATTATCCAGAATTTGTCTACTTCCTACTCAAGGCACTCTATGGACTGAAGCAAGCACCTAGAGCCTAGTATGACACCCTATCACAGTTTCTTTTAGAGAACCATTTCACTAGAGGTACTGTTGACAAAATTCTTTTCTTTAGAAATGTTAATGGCTCTAGCATACTTGTTCAAATTTATGTAGATGACATAATTTTTGGGTCTATAAATGAGAAACTTTGCAAAAGGTTTGCCAAACTTATGCAAAGTAAATATGAAATGAGCATGATGGGTGAACTTACCTACTTCCTTAGCTTACAATTTAAGCAAGTGAAAGAAGGAATCTTTATTAGTCAAACTAAATATATCTTTGATTTATTGAAGAAGTTTGATCTAATGGATTGCTCTCCTGCTAAAACACCCATGCCAACTGCCACTAAACATGAATTAAATACTAAGGAAAAATCTGTGGACATTTCAAGTTATAGAGGCATGGTAGGCTCACTTCTATATTTAACAGCTAGTAGACCTGATATTATGTTTGCTACATGTCTTTGTGCTAGATTTTAGGCTGATCCTAGAGAGTCTCACTTAATTGCTATCAAGAGGATTTTCAGATATTCCAAGGGAACACCAAACCTTGGCATTTGGTACCCTAGAGAATCTGGTTTTGATCTAATTGGTTATTCAGATGCAGACTATGCAGGTTTCAAGATTGACAGAAAAAGTACTACAGGCACCTATCAATTTCTAGGAAACAAGCTTGTCTCATGGTTCAGTAAGAAGCAAAATTATGTCTCTACCTCCACAGCTAAGGCAGAATACATTGTTGCTGGAAGTTGTTGTGCACAGATACTGTGGATGAAAAATCAACTAATAGACTATGGTCTAATAGTTAATAAGATTCTAATATTCTGTGACAACACTAGTGGAAGTGCCATAACTGAAAATCCAGTGTAACACTCAAGAACCAAGCACATTGACATAAAGTATCACTTCATCAGGGAACATGTGATGAATGGTACTGTGGAACTTCATTTTGTTCCAAGTGAGCAGCAGATTGCAGACATTTTTACCAAGCCACTTGATGAATCAACATTCTCTAGGTTGGTAAGTGAGCTAGGTATGCTTAACTACTCTTAATCTATTTAAATGCCTGATGATTTGATATGCAGCTAGTGTCAAAATGATTTTCATGAGAATTAAAACTCTCTGAAAAAGAAGAATTTTGCCTAAGTCAAAATTTCTCCCTCTACGGATACCTTCATCCGTTGATGGTCATTTCTAACACTGGATTTTTTTTTACGGATATAGTTTAACACCTCTACGGATATCAAATCCGAAGGTAGAATTCTATCCGTAGATATTTTAGTTTAATCGTAACCATTAAAGTCACAATTTTATCCGTAGTTACCTACGTACAATACGTGTGTGTAATTACAGTAAATTCGTGACTTTACTTTTCACTCCATTATCTTTAAACGGTTACTTTCTTGCCCAATCAGATAATTTCTTCCAATTATTCTGATTTAATTAGTGAATTATTTTGGGGGAGTATAAATTAAATTTTACTCTCAGCTCATTTTCTTCTACCTTTCTCCAAAAATTCACTAAGGCAAGAAACCCTCTTTTCTCTCAAGACTAATTTCTTTCTGCAAGCTCAAAGCTATTACCAATGGCACCTATAAGCAAGATAATGTCACTCACTGGGTTCACCTTTGAGAAGAACAACTTCACGGCTCTGGTGGACTTTGAGGAGAAGAGCGCATCATATCACATTGTGATGAGGTTCATTCAGAACTGCAGGCTCTCCAAAGCTATGCTCAAAGCCCCCACTCTTTATTTTGAGGTAATTGAAGCTATCTGGGAATCGGCAGTTTTTGATTCTGTGAATGCTACAATTACTTTTGTTCTTCAAGGTAAAGAACATGTGATTAATGGTGACGTCATTTCTGCTTGCTTGAATTTACCTGAGAACAATAGGTTGGAAAAGCATAGTGATACTGATATAGTTAACATGTTGAATATGATTAACTATGCTTTACCTATTGATAATCTGAGTAAAATTCAAAGAAAAGGAATGGTCAAAGAATGGAGATTATTCTTTGATGCCATTCTAAAGGTGTTTTCTGGTAAGATTAGCAATTATGATGCTGTTATTTCTTCCATGCTAGATATTGCTTTCATGCTTCTTAATGATAGCGTTTTTAACCTAGGATCTCTGATTCTTTATGAATTAGGTGCTAAGTTAGGAAATAAAGCATCTAGAAGTAAGAATATCTATTATGTTAGATTCTTTATGATGCTAGCTAACCATGTAGACAGCAACCTGGTGATCCAATTCCCTGCAAACTCCAAGGAGTGTTGCGTTCAGAATAAGAGAGTCCTTGAGGACTAGAATAGGCTGAGCCACAACAGGGAAGTTCCATTGGTGTATCCACCAATTGTCAATGCAGCTCAAGAGGCACAGGTGAGTCAGGTAATCTCCTCAATTGTTCCTACCTCTGTTGTTGTTTCTTTGATTCCTAGTACCATAATGGAGACTGGAACTGTCCAATAGTCTCCTACCCAAGTGGTCACCACCATTATTCCCAAATCAAAATCTAGAAAGCAAACCTCATATGCTTCTCAAAAGGCATCTGTTGCAAAAACTACCAAAACCCTTTAGGGGAGTGTGAAGGAGGTAGTGAAAGGTGAGGGAATGGGTGAACATCAAAGAAACCCCAAGAACAAGGAGGGTGAGATAAGTGTGTCCCAGCCTAGCCACCCTGTGTCTTCTCAAAAAGATGCAGTGGTTGAAAAGGAAAATATCACATCCCTAGTGGCATCCTCCCAAAAGGATGTTACTATTGAAAAGATTCCCCAATCAGGGACACAGTACAAGAGGGATAGGGACACAAGCAGCCCCACAGATACAACCATGGCCTATTCAAGGAGAAAAAGGTCTAAGCAATCTGGGGTTACACAGGGATCACACACAGTGGTAATGACACCATCTCAAATTCAGTTTGATGTGGCTCCAGTAAATATGGAGTCACAGACCTCTTCTCTAATCATTCAAACTAAAACAGAAACACCAAGCTCACCCTCTCTCTCTAGATGTGGATATGATTCACACATCACTTCTTGATTCTCCATCTTTAACCTTCTTGGAGAAGCCCCACTCTGAAATTGGTGATCATCATCTTATTGATGATTTGTTTGATCACCAATCTATCATTTCTCAGACTCTGGCTAAATCTGTGGGTTCAAATCTCAAGTCAATCTCCACAGATTCAGCCTTAGTCTCCATTTCAAGAGCTACTTCCTTTCCTTCATCTACGGATATCTCTCATCCGTTGTCAAATGTTTGTCTGTCTGTGGATATGCCCCGAATCAGCTATCCGTTGACATTCATTTCTACTGCCTCTACGGAAATTCCTTCCACACTTGCACTTCAAACTCCAAGTATTTCTACTTCAAGTGTGGATAAGTTAGCAGTAGTTCAAACACTTCTAGGCTTGAGGGAAGGGAGTGAAGTCACTGAGAGTGAGAGGTTGGTTTGCAACCAGGCAAAAGGAGAGGAAGAGCAAGAGAGGCAGACTATTTCTTCCAGTCTGGTAAAAGTGAGCACTGATAGTTCCACCTTAGTAGGTGACGGTGAGGGTGTGAGAGGTGTGAGCCAGGAGAAGCCCCTTGATAAGTGGATTTTATGTCTACTTGGAACGCTTCGTATCGGCTTAAATTGATCGCTTGCACTCAAGTATTTGGTGTGTTTAATGTGTTTTTAGTTAGAATGTGCAGAGGTACAATGTTAGGGAGTTTTTCATGACTATATGGTGGTGTAGAGCATCAATGTGAAAGCCATGCAGTTGCGGGAGTTGAGAGCGCAAGGAAAAGTAAAGAAAGCAAATTTCAGAATGCTTGGACAGAGGCTAGAGCGCGCCCGCGCCTCACAAGAGCGCGCCTGCGCCATGTCGATTGCTGAAGAATCCTGTTTGTGTTCTATTTTGGAAAGGGGCAAAGACCAGTCAACCGCGAGGGCCTATATATACACTGGTGGACGATTTTAGAGAGAGACATCTATATACTTATATATCTATCTATCCACGAGCAGAGAGAACAAGAAGATGGCTGATTACGAAGACCTAGTTTCATCTTATCTTTGTATTCTTCTAATTAGGCGATACTTTGGATTCTCGTTGGAGTTGTTTTTCATAAACCTTAGTACTTATTACTCTATTTAGTATTCCAGACATATTTACTATCATGTTTTCATCAGATCCCATGATGACGAACGGTTCGATTATGAACTAATCGTTATCATGGGATTCTAACGGATTTATCTATGGATTTTAGTAGTTGATTGTTTTAAAGATTTGTGTGTGATGAATTGTTGATATCCTAGTTTGGTTGTGCTTATTATTCTTGGATGCGTAGCTAACATCTAAGTTGTTTGTTAATCTCTATTGATTGCGAAAGAGGATATAGAGGTTTAGAACTTGCCATGATAGCATAGGTTTATGTATGTTGTCATGCATGATTCGTAGGTAATTTTAACCATCTTACCTGCCCTATGTAATCTGAATGGATAACTTGCTCGTTAAACCGTTATGTTTTCAAATCTTATAGACATATAGGGTCTAAGCATAATTGGTGTCTGCTCAACTTCTATCTCTTTTGTGGATGTTTGAGTGGTTTGGTATATGTATACTGAAAGGTAGCGTGTACTGATTTCGTGTTATCCGATTAGTTGTCATAACCGTCACATGCATTGATTAAAGACATAAAACTCTAGATGAAGTATTTAATGAAGCTAGGATCCCATGTTTTATTCTCATAACTAAATCAACAATAATTTTCCTTAGTTAATTATAGTCTTTATAAGTTGCTAGTTAATTTAGTTGATAAAAACCCAAATTTGATATTGTCTTAGCATTGAACAATAACCATACATTATTGCATAAGTGCAAAATTGTAGTAACCTAAACCAGTCTCTGTGGGAACGAACTTGACTTATTCATATATTACTTGTGACCGCGTACCCTTGCGTGATTTTGTGCGAACAAGTTTTTGGCGCCGCTGCCGGGGACTCGGTTTATATATATAGTTTATGTGCTTGTCATCAATGGTAGTTAAAGTTCACTGACTCGAATTATTCTCTCATCAATTTTACTTTCTTTGGTGTGTTTCAGTTACTCTAGTGAGCGTGTATGTGAACACGTTCTCAATATCGTAAGGAATCACTTGAATTGAATCTAGTTATGGGAGAACCAGCAGCAGAAACAAAGGCTTTGAAGGACTATTCTCAGCCGAAGATCAATGACATTCAATCTAGCATTGTCAGTCCAGCCATTTCAGCTAATACTTTTGAAATCAATCAAGCCTGGCACGATTCAGATGGTGCAGAATTCAGTTCAGTTTGGGGGTGCTCCAACGGAAGATCCTAATATGCATATTAGGGATTTCATCGAGATTTGCGACACCTTCAAGTTCAACGGAGTTTCAGAAGATGCTATGAAATTGAGACTTTTCCCATTTTCTCTGAGGGATAAAGCTAAGGGTTGGTTGCACTCTCTACCAGCAGGTTCTATTGCTACATGGGAGGATCTTGCTCAGAAGTTTCTCACTAAATTCTTCTCTATGGCTAAAACAGCTGCAATCAGGAATGCTCTTACTCAGTTTGCACAGCAGTCAGGGGAAACTTTATGTGAAGCTTGGGAGCGTTACAAGGAGATGCTTAGGAAGTGTCCTCATCATGGAATGCCTGATTGGATGGTGATCAATTGTTTCTATAATGGTCTGGGAGGTCAATCACGACCAATGCTTGATGCGGCATCAGGTGGAGCTCTTTGGGCTAAAAGCTACGAGGAAACTTATGATCTAATTGAGATGATGGCTGCTAATGAATACCAGAATCCAACTCAGAGGTTATCACAAGGCAAGGTAGCAGGAATTCTAGAAGTGGATGCAGTAACAGCAATAGCAGCTCAGTTAAAGGCTCTGTCTATGAAGGTTGATTCCTTGTCTAACTATGGAGTTCAGCAGGTGGCTAGTGTTTGTGAGTTATGTGCAGGTGCACATGACACGACTCAGTGTGCCATATCTAGTGAATCGGCATAGTTTGTGAGCAATTTCCAGAGACCACAGCAGCCAGTGCCTAACGCCTATCATCCGAATAACAGGAACCATCCGAATTTCAGCTGGAGTATCAATCAGGGTGGCCAGCAACAGCCACAACAGCCGTATCAGCAGTATCAAGGTCAGCAATATGGAGCTAAGCCATTTAACCCTTCTGGTTTTCAGCAGCAGTATGCTCCAAGGCAACCATATTAACCACCAGGTTTTCAACAACCATCTCAGGGACATGCTGGGCAATCATCTAATGAAAAATCTGAATTGGAGGAATTGAGGCTAATGTGCAAGAGCCAAGCTGTTTCCATCAAGACTCTGGAGAATCAGATCGGTCAGATTGCCAATGCTTTGTTGAATAGACCACAGGGAACTCTCCCTAGTGATACGGAAGCTAATCCAGGCAAACGGGAGGTCAAGGAACATGTAAAAGCAGTTACCTTGCGATCTGGAAGGGTTACGAATGATCAGAACTCAGAAACAGCGCAAAACGAAGGAAAAAAGGAAATTGACCAGAATCTAGAGCGCGCCCGCGCCTCCCATTCTGCCAGAAATTGAAAAAAGTGGAGAAAAAGCTGATCGGTTGGGAAACAAACCGGAGAAGAGCAAACTTTCTACTGAGAATTCTATTCCAAAGCAAGTTACAGAGAGCAAGGAAGTCTATCCTCCTCCGCCATTCCCTAAACGTCTTCAGAAGCAAAAGTTGGATAAACAGTTCACTAAATTTCTGGAGGTGTTCAAGAAGTTTCATATCAATATACCTTTTGCGGAAGCTCTAGAACAAATGCTGAGCTACGCAAAGTTCATGAAGGGTATTCTATCTCGGAAGTTGAAACTCGAGGAGTTAGAAACCGTTGCTCTTTCAGAAGAATGTAGTGCTATCCTACAGCAGAAGTTACCTCCTAAACTGAAGGATCCAGGGAGTTTCACCATACCATGCAGTATCGGAAATCTATCTTTCAACAAGTGCTTGTGTGACTTGGGAGCTAGTATTAATCTGATGTCGTTGTCTGTCTTCAGGCAACTTGGGCTGCCTGAGCCTAAACCTACTACTATGTCTTTACAGCTGGCTGACAGGTCTGTCACATATCCTAGAGGTATAGTAGAGGATGTCTTGGTTAAGGTGGATAAGTTTATCTTCCCTGCAGATTTTGTTATTCTGGACTTCGAGGAGGATAAGAGGATTCCTATTATCTTGGGAAGACCGTTCTTGGCTACAGGACGAACTTTGATCAATGTGCAGAAAGGAGAGCTCACAATGAGGGTACATGACCAGAATGTCACTTTCAATGTCTTCAATGCAATGAAATTTCCTACAGAGGAAGAAGAATGCTTTTCAGTGGATCTGGTTGAGTCTGTAGTATACACGGAGATTGAGCAATTGCTTAAGTCAGATACCTTGGAGAAGGTATTGATGGGGGATTCTGAGACGGAAGATGAAGAACGAGAAGAGAAACTGCAGTACTTGAATGCATCTCCTTGGAAAAGGAAGACTGACTTTCCATTTGACTCTCTTGGAATAGCAGAGCTGAAGAAGTCTCAGGAGCGTCTCAAACCATCTATTGAAGAAGCTCCTACATTGGATCTCAAACCACTACCGGAGCACTTGAGGTATGCTTTTTTAGGTGATGCATCTACGCTACCTATGATTATTGCATCTAACTTGTCAGGTAGTGAAGACGAAAAACTTTTGCGAATTCTGAGAGAGTTCAAATCAGCAATTGGATGGACCATAGCGGATATCAAGGGATCAGCCCTTCGTATTGTATGCATAAAATTCCGCCAAAGCCAGGAAGTAAACCAACTGTGGATCCTCAGAGGCGGCTTAATCCTATCATGAAGGAGGTAGTGAAGAAAGAAATTCTTAAGTGGCTGGATGCAGGAATCATCTATCCTATTTCAGACAGTTCTTGGTTGAGTCCGGTGCAATGTGTGCCTAAGAAGGAAGGCATGACAATAGTTGCTAACGAGAAGAATGAGCTCATCCCTACTCGTACAGTTACAGGGTGGAGAATTTGCATGGACTACCGAAAGTTGAATAAAGCCACCAGAAAAGATCACTTCCCTCTTCCGTTCATTGATCAGATGCTAGACAGGTTGGCTGGCCATGAATTCTACTGCCTTCTAGATGGTTATTCAGGGTACAATCAGATCTGTATTGCTCCAGAAGATCAGGAGAAGACCACATTCACATGTCCTTTTGGCACTTTCGCGTTCCATCGCGTTTCTTTCGGAATCTGTGGTGCACCTGCCAGCTTTCAGAGGTGTATGATGGCCATTTTCTCAGATATGATTGGCATAAATGTGGAGGTGTTCATGGATGACTTCTCAGTTTTTGGAACTTCATATGATGAGTGCCTACAGAATCTTGGCATGGTGCTGAAAAGGTGCGTTGAGACCAATTTGGTGCTCAACTGGGAAAAATGTCACTTCATGGTGCAAGAAGGAATCATTCTTGGGCATAAGGTATCTAGCAAGGGGCTTGAAGTGGATAAGGCCAAAGTGGAGACGATTGAAAATCTTCCTCCACCAATCTCAGTTAAGGGAATTCGCAGTTTTCTTGGTCATGCGGGTTTCTATCGGCGATTCATTCAAGACTTCGCCAAAATCTCTAAACCCTTATGTAATTTTTTGGAGAAGGATATTCCTTTCAAGTTTGATGAAGATTGCTTAGCTGCTTTTGAGCTTTTGAAGAAGAAGTTGACTTCAACACCTATTATTACTGCACCTGATTGGAGTGAACCATTTGAGTTGATGTGTGATGCTAGTGACTATGCAGTGGGAGCTGTTCTTGGTCAAAGAAAGAACAAAGTGTTCCATGTGATCTACTATGCTAGCAAAACCCTCAACGATGCACAGTTGAATTACACTACTACAGAGAAGGAGCTCTTGGCAGTTGTGTACAGTTTCGAGAAATTCAGGTCATATTTGCTTGGGACGAAGGTAATAGTCTATACTGATCATACAGCCATTCGATATCTGATTTTGAAAAAAGATTCAAAGCCTCGGTTGATTCGATGGGTTCTTTTGCTTCAAGAATTTGATTTGGAAATTAAGGACAGAAAAGGTACAGAAAACCAAGTAGCGAATCATTTATCACGTTTGGAAGACCACGGTAAGAATTCAGGGGATAAAACTCTAATCAATGAATCTTTTCCTGATGAGCAACTTTTTGGAATGCAAGATGAAGAACCTTGGTTTGCAGATATTGTTAACTATCTTGTGAGTAATGTCATCCCTTCTGAATTCTCTTATGCTCAAAGGAAGAAGTTTCTACATGATGTGAAGTGGTACTGTTGGGACGAGCCATTCTTATTCAGGCAGGGAGTGGATCAGATGATAAGACGATGCATTCCATATAGTGAAACTGAGGGTGTTTTGCGGGATTACCATTCCACCACGTATGGAGGTCATTATGGTGGAGAGAAGACAGCTACTAGAGTACTTCAGGCGGGATTTTATTGGCCGACTCTGTTTAAAGATGCTTATCAGTTTGTGTTGAGATGTGATCGATGCCAAAGGGTTGGTAATATCTCTAGGAGGAACGAAATGCCTCTTAATATGCTGCTTGAAGTGGAGATTTTCGATGTTTGGGGAATCGATTTCATGGGACCGTTTATTTCTTCATGCAATAATCAGTACATTCTGTTACCTGTGGATTACGTTTCTAAATGGGTCGAGGTAAAGGCTTTACCGACCAATGATGCTAAAATGGTGCTGAGTTTTCTGCATAAGCAAATTTTCACACGTTTCGGAACTCCAAGAGTAATCATCAGTGATGAGGTTACGCACTTCTGTAACCGCAAGTTTACAGCCTTAATGGCTAGGTATAATATCAATCATCGTGTTGCTACTGCCTATCATCCGCAAAAAAATGGTCAAGCAGAAGTTTCTAACAGGGAAATCAAGCGCATTCTAGAGAAAGTGGTAAATCCTTCGAGGAAGGATTGGTCGTTGAAGCTAGATGAAGCTGTTTGGGCTTACAGAACGGCTTACAAAACACCGTTGGGTACGTCACCTTTTCAACTGGTGTATGGTAAGGCTTGTCATTTGCCTGCTGAGCTAGATCACAAGGCATATTGGGCATTGAAGAAGTTGAATTTTGATATATCAGCTGCAGGAGAGAAAAGAATGCTTCAGATTAACGAGTTGGATGAGTTTCGTCTACAGGCTTATGAAAATCACAAGTTATACAAGGAGATGGTCAAGAGATGGCATGATAAAAAGTTGGTGCATAAGTCATTTGTGCCTGGTCAACTAGTTTTGCTTTTCAACTCTCGTCTCAAACTCTTCCCAGGGAAACTTAAATCAAGGTGGTCGGGACCATTCACGGTAAAAACGGTGTTTCCACATGGTGCAATGGAAGTTTTTGATAATTCACCGGACCAAGCATTCAAGGTAAATGGACAGAGGTTGAAACCGTATTTTGGTGAAAGTGTGAATCGCGAGGCGGAGACCGCGATTCTTTTGACGACTGGTTGAAGACGGAATCACGTCAAATTATTGACGTAAAACAAGCACTTCGTGGGAGGCAACCCACGAATTTGTAATAGTATTGTTGTGTGTGAAAAAAAAAAGCAGAAAAAAATTTCTGGACAGAAAGTGGAGCGCACCCGCGCTTGGGTTTCTGCAAGGAAAACAAAAAAACGGGAAAAACAAAAAAAAAATCCCAAAAACAGAATTTTTTGTGATTGTTTCCCCTATTTAAACCTGATCCTACCCATTCCCATCCATACTCTTTACAAACCCTAGCCTCCTACTCTCTCTTTCATCCTCAATTCACACACCTATACACACAATTACATACATCTATACATCTAAATCCATGGCACCACCAAAGAGAGGTCGATTTGCTGGAAGTAGTAGCACCCGCCGCTCTTCCTCTGAAGAAGAATCAAGCATGGGTTTTGGGGGAGAGAAGTGCACATCTCCTGTAACAGCCCCAAATCCGGGGTCAGGGATTTAGGGTTGTCACAATCCATATACTCCTTGCCTTACCTGTATTACTCACACCATTCATAATTCACCTGCTCATGACCCCACAACATATGTCACACACACACACACACAGGTTAGAGTCTCAGAAACGACACAATACAACAACTACGGAATAAATAACTTTTATTACAATACCCAAATGTCTTTTGAATCTGTCACTAATACAATTTCTAGGTAATGTTACATTACCAACTTAGTCTTCTGATGCTCACAATCCTCTCATACCATTCATAGTTATACATAAGTTGAATACCAAAAGCTGTAGCCTGATTCGATTGGTTCGTACTACTCTTCGGGATCACTGCTAGAAACTGTTTATGGAAACGCCTTGCGGGGTATGTGCCGTCCCGTTGGCATCCTGCTTCGCTGCTATATAATATATATATATATATAACAATAGCAAGAGTGAGCGCTCAGCAAGGAAATGAAAGTATGGCATAATTCTGCCTTTAACTCAACCCAGAATAAAGCGAGTATAAGACAATAATTTGTCAAAATATCTCGATACTGAAATTATATCCTTATCGGAATGTATTCCCAAAAACAGTACCATTATGGTACTTCAAATATCATTTCCATAATATTTCTGCAAACTTTCGATATTCAAACTATGAACAAAGTTCTAGTATAAAAGATGAGGTTTCAAAGGAAACCAAATATTACCTTTCCAAAAGTATCTGCTATGTAAGCAGAATATCAACACATATTTTAAAAGATGAAGTTATAAGGTGATTCAGTATAAACAACTCCCTTATCATAACCCATGTTATGTAAGGTATCCACAGAGTCATAACTCATAAATAAAAATGAAGTTGCATGAATTTATTGTCATTTCATTTTCAAACACTTTCGACCCCCTGCCAACATGATTGGTTTTTCATCCCAATACATGTTGCAGGAATATCCAAAATGGATGATGAACTAATACTGGAGTTGCTACCGCGCCCGCTGTGCCTAACCTTGCTATGATCAGTAGCAGGTCGCACCGCTCAAATATGTTTTCTACATGTAGATGGAAGAATCACGACGGCCTGACATTGTCTACCGCCTTCCAGTGACCTCCCGGCCCATTTGGGGCCATAAAAGTTGGATGGGTCAATCGCAACTGGACCACTTACACCACTCCTAGTTCAGATGAAATCCATGACTCTGAAACGTAAAGGTCATCCTCCTTTCCCCAAGTGTAACACTTGTTGATACGATTCCACTAAGTAGTTATATCTAGGTTGGAAAGGAAGATTCCCCAATATTTCCCAAGCTAGGCTTGTTAATGGATATCGACTTGTTCCAGGAATTTACCCCTCGATCGTTGAGGTGGTAACACAATATTTGACTTGCAGCAATTACATAGCTTTGAGAAAATATATGTCCCCTGACAGTTTTGAGTTGAGAGTTTAAAAAGAGTAGCAGTCACTTAAATCAGGTTTCCCATATTTTTGATAGTTGAGCGAGCATTTAAATCCTCTTTAAAAGACAGATTTAAACGGAAAAATATTGTTTTGGGAACCTCTTTTTGATTGGAAAACACTTAATAACATTTATTAAACAAGTAAACCTTCAAATGAATATTCGAAAATAATATTCATCAAATAAACAATCCTCGAATGAATATTTAGAAATAATATTCATTAATAAATAATCCTCAAATGAATATTCAAAAATAATATTCATTAATAAATAATCCTCAAATGAATATTCAAAAATAATATTCATTAATAAATCATCCTCAAATGAATATTCAAATATAATATTCATTAATAAATAATCCTCAAATGAATATTCAAAAACAATATTCATTAATAAATAATCCTCAAATGAATATTCAAAAATAATATTCATTAATAAATAATCCTCAAATGAATATTCAAAAATAATATTCATTAATAAATAATCCTCAAATGAATATTCAAAAATAATATTCATTAATAAATAATCCTCAAATGAATATTCAAAAATAATATTCATTAATAAATAATCCTCAAATGAATATTAAAAATAATATTTCTCAAATAAGTGAACCTCCAATGAATATTCGAAAATAATATCCTTTAAATAATTAAATCTCAAATGAATATTCAAAAGTAATATTCATTAATTAAATAAATCTCAAATGAATATAAACAATATTCTGTAAGTCGATAATCCTCAAATGTATATAAATAATATTCTGTAAGTCGATAATCCTCAAATGTATATAAATAATATTCTGTAAGTCGATAATCCTCAAATGTATATAAATAATATTCCTTAAATAAAATAATTAACCCTCGAATAACAGTTACCCGATATCTTTATCGGAAAATAACCTTTAACATATACCGAAATATAATTACTTCTGATCTTAGAGAAAATCACCCGCCCTTATCCTAGGGCAAATATAAAATCCTGGCTTCTAACTAATATCACATATCTAGCTTAGAAGCCCATAATCAAATCATTTTCAAATAATAACCTTCGAATGAGGTAATATTCAAATAACATTCCTCAAATCATTTCCAGGTAATTAATACTTTCTAGAAATATAATTAACGTTTAATAATAGCAGTCCTCAAAATAATTAGTACACTGCCGCTGGAATCCCTCCGGGTTTCTACGGCTATCTCCATATCTCAAATACTGACTCCCGATCTAGAGTCGAAAACAAGAAGTATGCTCTTATCTCTAGAGCTACAAGGTACACCGGTTTATAACTACTTTATCTCAAAACTCATATATAAACCAAAATCAAACTCTATATATAACATGTATCGCAAAATTGTATAACTCCACACATGGCAAAAGCAGTAATATATAATCAATACTTCAAAGTATAGATTTATAAAACTTGCCACAATACTTGCAACAAAGATTTGGTATATAAATTGGGAATACACAAGTATTGAACATTGGAAAATATACCTACTCTGAATAATAGAGTAAGGTTTAGTAAACTTGCCTGATGCTCGAGAAGTGATAGGGGTTCGCGACGATGCCGGACAATCTAGACAAAGTCAAACGAAAACACACGGTTAATTCCCTCGATAAACCACTTATAACTCAATGCTTAAACACGTAAGCGAAACACAACCAAGGCATTACTGGCTCGTTATAGGCTCATACTAAGTCCATGTTTAGTCGACAATTACTTCAGTCGTAGGTTTAGTCCGAAATCGATCCTCGAATACAGGTTATACTTAACCATTTTCAACATTGGTTCCTAAGTCATGCTCTTAAAGGTTTTCACTTGCGCAACCTCGGCTAACACATTTTTATAAAATCGGAAAATAATCTTTTGGACTCGAAACCTTCGTACAAACCTTCGTAACTGCCCTTGACACTTCAATACAAAATTTCATATTTTAAAACAACTCTTAAGGGTCTCAAACATAGCCACAAAGTTGGTACATTTCTGCAATCTCATTCCTTGAACCACTTTCACTACAATGGTCATATCTCATAAACCGTAAATCTTAATGACATGATTCTTGCGCTCACATAAACTAGAAACAAAGCTCTACACACTCATGTTCATAACTGAACCAAAAGAGGCAGTTAGGTTTTCTGATTCTAGGCAGTTTATAGAGTTACCGAAAATCGGGCATTACGACGGCTTAAAATCGAATAATCCTATTTTGTCACAACATAACCAAGCCACACCGGGCATGCCATACATCTACAACCTCAACAAACAACCATCATACACCTCTAAGATCAGTGGGGAGGCTCAAATCCAACACCCATCATTTTACACATTCAAACAAATCCAAATAATCACTAAATCACTTAATCATGATCTTAACTTTACATGAACATCAAAACCACTTTAAAACTCATATAAAACTCAAAGGGGCAGAGGTTTATACCTTCCTCCAAGCTTGCTTGCTGCTATATTCCTTATGTAACCTTAGATCCTTGCTTAATACAACCTTTGGAAGCCACAAACTCAATATCAAAAGCAACAAAGCAAAATACAAGTTACTATTCATCATCTTCTCCAACTGTTACTCACTGAAATCGAAGGGTAAATCACAGAGGTGAGGCGAGCGCTTACCATGGTTGCGTAGAGCTTCTCGAGAGCTTCGATTTGAGTGGTGGAACGCCAAAAACGGACCACGGAATCTCAAGTTATGATCATTTCTTTCTCTCCCATTTTTCTTTCTTCTTCTCTCCCGAAATTTCTCTTCCTTTTTCTTTTTCTTCTTATCTTGTTTAATTACTTGATATTTATCCAATGTGGTGAGTCATCACCCTTGGTCTCTTCTTGTCTTGACACTTGGCAAGCATGCATTGGCTTGGAATAAAGTAGCTTTTCTGGTTCGTTTAATTTCGTAGAACGCTCGCAAGGTTTCTCGAGGGTTCTATCGAGGTATTTTACCGAAATCGTTCTCGATACTTCTAATTCATTTATCAAATCCATATCCATAGAATTAATAATTTAAATCCTTAAATATCCTCAAATAATAATTATTTAGTCCGTTTTTGGTGAAATTTCGGAGAAAACGAAAAATGCTATTTTTCCGATTCTGACAGCTTCTGCATTCTTTTATTTCCATCGTAGATCACTAATGCGACTTTGAAAGTTTATTATATCGTCCCGCATATAGGGTGGTCTGAAAAACTTTTAAATGAAGAGTTACTATTCATCAGTGGTTTTTCTACAATCCTTTGGATCAAAATCCGTTCCAATATTCCTGATCTATTTTCTCTTTACTCTTTGCACTTAGAAAACGTTGTAGTGATTTCTCGGGCGTACGCTATCTTGTTTACGGAGTTGTCGGATGTATTCCAGATATTGATTTGGATGACATAAAAATACTTTCCTTCCCTGGAGTATTGTATTCTTATCTTCCAGATTGATTGTTCTTATTTATATGTTCAGTCCATTCTTACTATTCTCAAAATGTTTGAAAACCGAAATTCATATTCATTTCATAACTTGATTCTCAAAGTCATTGCCACTATCCATATTTACATCAACATATAATAAAAGTTTTAATTCTACCCAAAATCTGGGGTCTTACATCTCCGGAGGCATAGGCTGAGTTTACACGGTTGTTGTCTAAAGCCGTGGCCAAGGAAAGGGGGTTTTTGCCTCAGCCTACGGATGGGTATTTGTTTCGTATGATTACAACGAAGGGTTGGGAGAGTTTTTGTGAATCACCGGAGCCGGTCCCATTGAGTATTGTGCGGGAATTCTATGCCAATGCGAAGGCCGATAAGAATGGGTACAGTGTGGTTCGAGGATTCACTGTGGACTACACTGCGAAGGCTATTAATCGGGTTTTGAATTTGCCAAGGAAGAAGAGGGGAGACGAGGATTGGTCAGTGAAGACCCGGGACGATGTTGATTTGGAGTACATCATCGGGGAGATTTGTGTTCCGGGTACGGTCTGGAAGTATAGGCCTGGCACCACTGAGCCGGTCACTTTTCCGGCTTCTGCGATGAACAGGTATGCGAGGGCCTGGAATATGTTTATGTGTGCTAACATTTTGCCGTCTTCGCATCCGCATGAGGTTACAGTTGACAGGGCTATTGTTCTATGGGGGATTCTGAATGAGGAGTACATTGATCTTAGGGCTCTGATTCATAGGAATATTGTGAAGTTTTTGCGAGGTGGTACAACGGGGGCGATTCCTCATGCCTCTGTTGTTATCAAACTCTGTACAGCTGTCGGTGTACATTGGTCCGAGGAGGAGCAGATTCAGTTACCTAGTGCTCCTATTGATCACTCGACGGTTGCACGGTTGGAGGAGTGGACAGGTGGTGCTCCTGACTACTCTGGTTTGGGTTATACTGATTTTGACGATGAGGGAGGCGATGTTCCGCCTCATGAGCCTGCAGCACAGAGGGGGGTCCATCTGGGATTCAGCGTGAGGTTGATAGGTCTAGTTTCGGTGATGTTCAGTATAGGCGGCTGACTCGGCGCATAGACGCCATGCATGACATCCATCGCCGCTTTGCTCAGGATTTGACTCAGGCTTTGGGTACTGCATTCAGAGCCAATGGAGTTGATATTGCTTGGCCTAACTTTGGAGCGGATTCTGTTTATCCACCACCGGATACACCACCCAAGGAGGGTGGTCCTGCTGAGGATTAGGTACTCTATGCACTTTCCTTTTTATTACCTTCAATGAGGACATTGAATATTGTAAGTTTGGGGGTGATAATTAAGGAATAGTAGTGTAAGTGTGTGTTCATATAGGATTCATATTGCATATATAGTTAATTCATTCATATCTTTGCATGTTTATGTCATTTAGAGCATTCTGTTTGTATTAGTATTTATATTTATCATGTGAGTCCATTTAGTTGCATTTGCATAGCATATTTCATGATCCCGTAGGATTTGGCTATTTCCGTTGATGATTCGATGTTGATTGGGGTGTGGTAATGATGAATAGAGGGTTGATTTAAGTTCCTAGGAATTGACTTGCATGCCAGAAACAAATCAATTACATAAGTCTCATTGGTTGCTTTTGGGATTTGATCAGACCATACTTGTTTGGATGTTAGAATTTAATCACTTGCTTACATTTAGAATGTTCGTCTATTCCCTTGAAAACAAAGAAGCACTTAAGTCTAAGTTTGGGGGAAAATAGGGATTTCATGCTAGTTGTTAATAAAGCTAGGCGTCAAATGGCTAGTAGCCGCTCATTGTAAAAAATGAGTAGTTTAGGGAGGGATGAGGAAAAGCAAAGCGCACTCATTCCGAAATAATAAAAAAAAAGAAAAAAAAAAGAAAAAGAGAAAAAGGAAAAAAAAAAGAGTTGTGTAATGCAGAATTGATCAGGGTGAGCTCTTTAATACTCGAGCAATTAAGTTCTAGGGGACTTTGTGCCTAGTGACCTAAGACTTTTCCGGTCTGGGATCCACTAACCTAACGCTCGCTACATGGGTAATATTGTATAAGCCTTTTGGGGTGTCATCCATTGCACGGTCAAATAAGCATGAGTGTTGTGTTGTGTCTTAATAAAGCATGAATTCCTGTCTAACTCAAGTGGATTATGAGGTGTCTTTTAGTGATTTCTTGTGTCTAGAGTTCATTCTGTTTATAAGCTTGTGGTTGTTTTGGTGAAGAATAGGATATGGTCTTGATTTAGTTTGGGAGTATATTGATGAGCATCGCACACACGCACGTTTCTGTGTTGTATTGCTAGTATACGGGGATTTAGTCGAGCTCTGTTCGGAATATTGCATTCTTTGAGATGTTGGCTTGTTGATTGGTTATGGTTAGTCTGAGGGGATCATTTGCATTAGCATATTAGTTGCATTCATGCATTGCATTATATATATATATAGAGTCTGTTTATGCTTGAGGACAAGCATCGGTTTAAGTTTGGGGGTGTGATAAGTGGATTTTATGTCTACCTGGAACGCTTCGTATCGGCTTAAATTGATCGCTTGAACTCAAGTATTTGTTGTGTTTAATGTGTTTTTAGTTAGATTGTGCAGAGCTACAGAGTTGTGGAGTTTCCATGATTATATGGTGGTGTAGAGCATCAATGTGAAAGCCATGGAGTTGCGGGAGTTGGAAAAGCAATGAAAAGCAAAAAAAAAAAAACAAAGTTTCAGAATTCTTGGACAGAACCAGAAGCGCCCCCGCGCCTCAGGAGAGCGCGCCCGCGCCTTAGGAATGTCAGGAGAGCGCGCCCGCGCCTCCATGGAGTGCGCCCGCGCCTTATTGATTGCTGAAGAATCCTGTTTGTGTTCTATTTTGGAAAGGGGCAAAGACCAGTCAACCGTGAAGGCTTATATATACACTGGTGGACGATTTTAGACAGACATATCCATATACCTACATATCTATCCACCAGCAAGGAGAACAAGAAGACGGCTGATTACGAAGACCTAGTTTCATCTTATCTTTGTATTCTTCTAATTAGGCGATACTTTGGATTCTCGTTAGAGTTGTTTTCATAAACCTTATTACTAGTACTCTCTATTAGTATTCCAGTCATATTTATTATCATGTTTTCATCAGATCCCATGATGACGAACGGTTCGATTATGAACTAATCGTTATCGTGGGATTCAAACGGATTTATCTATGGATTTTAGTAGTTAATTGTTTTAAAGATTTGTGTGTAATGAATTATTGGCTTCCTAGTTTGGTTGTGCTTATTCTTCTTAGATGTGTAGCTAACATCTAAGTTGTCCGTTAATCTCTATTGATTGCGAAAGTGGATATAGAGGTTTAGAACTTGCCATGCTAGCATAGGTTTATTTATGTTTGTCATGCATGATTCGTAGGTAATTTTAATCATCTTACTTGCCCTATGTAATCTGAATGGATAACTTGCTCGTTAAACCGTTATGTTTTCAAATCTTATAGACATATAGGGTCTAAGCATAATTGGTGTCTGCCAAACTTCTATCTCTTTTGTGGATGTTTGAGTGGTTTGGTATACGTATACTGAAAGGTAGCGTGTACTGATTTCGTGTTATCCGATTAGTTGTCACAACCATCACATGCATTGATTAAAGAAAAAAGACTCTGAATGAAGTATTTAATGATGTTAGGATCCCATGTTTTATTCTCATAAGTAAACCGTCAATAATTTTCCTTAGTTAATCATAGTATTTATAAGTTGCTAGTTAATTTAGTTGATAAAAACCCAAATTTGATATTTGTCTTAGCATTGAACAATAGCCATACATTGTTGCATAAGTGCATAACTATAATAACCTAAACCGGTCTCTGTGGGAACGAACTTGACTTATTCATATATTACTTGTGACCGCGTACGCTTGCGTGATTTTGTGCGAACACAAGTTCATTCACCAACTTGTTGAAAGTAGCTTCAGGTAGTGGCTTGGTGAATATATCAGCTAGTTGTTGATCAGTAGGAACAAAATGAAGTTCAATTGTTCCTTCCAGAACCTGTTCTCTTATAAAATGATATCTAATACTGATGTGTTTAGTAAGAGAATGTTGAACTGGATTTCCTGTCATTGCAATAGCACTTTGGTTATCACAATAAATAGGGATTTTGGAGTATGACAGGCCATAATCTAACAACTGATTTCTCATCCACATTATCTGAGCACAACAACTTCCTACAGCAATATACTCAGCTTCTGCAGTTGAAGTAGAAATAGACTTTTGCTTTTTACTAAACCATGAAACTAGTCTACCACCCAAAAACTGACAACTTCCTAAAGTACTTTTCCTGTCTATCTTGCATCCTACAAAATCACCATCTGAATAACCACACAACCCAAAATCTGATTCCCTTGCATACTATAATAACCCGAATTTTTGGAAAAATTTAAAACTTTTCTTATTATGATTAAGTGCAGCAGTGAATAGTGATATTGGTGGATGAATAGTGATTTTGAGGGTTAAGAAAATTTTCATGCCACCTATGTACGAGACATAGTGTGGATATTCCGAAGTCATATTAGTGATCTACGGAGTAAATAAGTGAATGCAAAGACGATCGGAATTCAGAAATTCCAAATTTTATTTTGGTGTAGTATTTGACCGGGCAGTGAATTATATATTATTATATTCAAGAAATGAGATATTAAAATTGAGGATTTGAGGATTTAAGATTTTGGAATTTTATTATTTTATTATTTTATTAAAGTCGATTGAAGGATTCGATTGTTGAAGTGAATAGTGAATAGTTACTATTCACTGCGAGAACCGCGTAGAGTTTTATTCGCCCTTTAGAAAATATTTCGAATCGTCTCAAGAGGAACAAGGCAACATTTACAGGACTAAATATAGACATGGAAGTAACATGTAACAAGATTAATTCGAGGGATGCAACATTTGGATCATCCATGTGAAAGGAAACGAACCAGTAAAGCTACTTTAGCTAAACTCGTGCATGTGCGACACGTGTCTAATGACTAAGCAATAAAGGTGATGACTCATCCCCCTTTTTAAACCACAAATATCAGCATTCTTATCCATTAATCAAAACAAAAAGAAAAAGAAAGAGAAGAAGTCTCTCTTCTCCCCCATTCTGCCAGCAGAAGCATCAAGGAAAGAAAAATCCATAACTCCATTTCTATCCATCCTTAAATCACCAAATTTTAACCATAGCTTCTCCGCTCCATGGTCAACATTCGTTCAAAATTTCATGGCCAACAAAGTAGTGTAGCCTAGTCAAATCGCTCCCCCAAGTCGGAGAACAGAAACTGTCCTGCCTTTTCCAGTTTCGACCACTCACCTTAGAAAACCAATAAGTCGAGCTTCAAGCATCCCCTGGTGATGAGATAGAACTCAAAAGAAATCCCTTGAAGAGTAGAAGGTGTGGTAAGAAGTTGAGAACCAAACTCTTGTTTTTCGATTTTATATGGATTTTACAAAGTGATGATGAATAGTAACTCCGAAAATTGTTAACTTCTTTTCTTGATTGGATCTTAAGGTTTAAGCTTGTAAGGAGTATCTAAGGCTTGTTGAGTGATTGTGACCACTGGTTAGTGTTGGTAGAGCATCAAGGAAGGTATAAAAACCTCTTCCCCTTTTTGTTTATATGAGTTTTGAAGTGGTTTTGATGTTCATGTAAAGTTAAGATCATGATTAAGTGATTTAGTGATTGTTTGGATTTGTTTAAATGTGTAAAATGATGGGTGTTGGATTTGAGCCTCACCACTGATCTTAGAAGTGTATGATGGTTGTTTGTTGAGGTTGTAGATGTATGGTATGCCCGGTGTGGCTTGGTTATGTTGTGACAAAATTGGATTATTCGATTTTAAGCCGTCGTAATGCCCGATTTTCGGTAACTCTATAAACTGCCTAGAATCCGAAAACTTAACTGCCTCTTTTGGTTAAATGATAAACATGAGTGTGTAGAGACTTGTTTCTAGTTTACGTGAGCGTAAGAATCATGTTAATCCGATTTACGGTCTAAGAGAAAAGTGAGTTTTAGTAAACGCCGTTCGGAGGAACAACCCATCTCTGGTCAGTCACTTTGAGGCTACATTTGGACCACTTAGAAGCCATATTAAAATGTGAAACTTTGAGGAATAATACTAGAGACAGTTGGGAAGGCTCACGAAAATGATTCGGATTAAAAAGATCATTTTCCGATTTTATAAAAATGTTTTAGCCGAGGTCGCGCAAGTGAAAACCACTAAGAACATGACTTAGAAACCAATGTTGTAAATGATTAAGTATAACTTGTATTCGAGGATCGATTTCGGACTAAACCTACGACTTAAGTAATCGTCGATTGAACATGGACTTAGTATGAGCCTATAATGAGCTAGTAATTCCATGGTTATGTTTCGCTTACGTGTTTAAGCATTGAGTACAAGTGGATTATCCAGGGGATTAACCGTGTGTTTTCGTTTGACTTTGTCTAGATTGTCCGGCACCGTCGCGAACCCCTATCACTTCTCGAGCATCAGGCAAGTTTACTAACCCTTACTCTATTGTTAGAGTGGACATATTTTCGAATGTTTAGTACTTGTTGATTCAAAAATATATCTATGTATATATATTCTTTGTTCCAAGTATCGTGCAAGTTTCTAAAACCATATTTTGAAGTATGCATATACTAGATGCAAGTTTTCTAAATCCCATGCTGTATTTCAGATTATATTATACTGATGATGCATATGATATGATAGATGCATGCTTTCAAACCTCACATCGTATATAGATGTTGTGATAAATAAGATATTGAGATATATGCTATGTGTTCATGATTTCGAATCAATATTTATGATGCTAAGTATAAGTTGGACTTATAAGCTATGGCTATGGTAATATATATATATAAGTCGATAGGTCAAGAAAAACCCTCAGTAGGGGGTATATACTCTGTATTTATTCTACGGACCGGGAATGGTATCAGTTGTTATCTAGGGTTATATTATTATATTATCATTTTATCCATCCTTTCTTAAAGGAAATATTTGGGAATTACTTCTAAATAAATATTCTTTATTAAATATAGTTTTCATTAATTATTTAAAGCCATACTTCTTAAGGAAGTATTTTGTGAAAACTATTCTTTAACCCTAGATAACTAATAAAGTTTTATTCAGTCAATTATAAACATAATTAGAGAAGGTTCCCAAATCTATTTCCCTTTTAAGTCTATATTCAGAAAGACTTAAATGTTCGCTCAAACTACAAAGATGCATGGAACCTTTCTCAAGATTTTATGCTTGTTTCCAGTAGACTGCCAGGTCCTAAATCTTTTTAAATCAATGAAATTATCAGTCTGATATACTACCATCAAAATGATTTTGATTACTTCATCAAAACTCGAGAAGTAAGATCAGTGAAATCAGTGATATCCATTAACAGGCATCAGCCTGGGAAATATGAGTGAATTTCCTTTCCAACCAGATACGACTACTTTGTGGAGTTGTATACTTGGGGAAAAAGGGAAAGGAACTTTATGTTTCAGTGTTATGGATTTACTCGAACTTGGAGATATGTAAGGGACTGAGTAGCGCCGGTCCCCTAAGGGAATTACAATATGGCCGACGGACTGGTGAACGGGTCTGTTCTTCCCTTAGATGATTATCAGTGCCCGACCGTAGGATAAGTGGAGAGTAACAGAATCGACCGTCTATGAACGGGCCTGTTCTTCCTGCCTACAACCGATTGGCGGGGAGGTAAGTCGGTGTGAGACTGATTATCTTCCCTTCTACGTAGAAAAACAGCAGGGGGATACAGCTTGCGACTGATCATCGCAGGGGTATCCTCGGTGCCTAGCATCTCCATCTACAGTTCACTATTCATGAAAGAGCACATTTTGTGCAAGTTTTCAGAGAAAGAGAAATTATTCCAGTTACTCAGTTTTATGCAAGTTTTCAGAAAAGAAAGTTTATTCCAGTTATTCAGTTCTATGCAAGTTTTCAGAAAAAGGAAGTTTACTCAAGAGTATTCAAGTTTATTCCAGTATATGAGTTATGAGAAAGCATATGAAATTACGAAAGGTATATGATTGTTTTGAAAAAGGTATATGGAATCAGTTGAGTTTCGAAAATGGATTGGAAATATTTTACATTGTATTTATTTCCAGATTATGATATGAGGTAAATGTTTGATATGAAAGATGATATTGAATTTTCCTTATAACTTCATCTTTCAAGTATATGTTGATAGTCTGCTTATATTTTATATAGCAGATATTTTATGGAAAGGATATACTGAGTTATCTTATTATTTCAGCTTTTATACTATACTAGAACTTTGTTCATAGTATGAATATCGAAAGTTGCAGAGTATTCTAAAATGATATTTGAAGTACAGTAATGGTACTATTTTTGGAATACATTCCTATAAGGAAATGATTTCAGTATCGAAATATTTTGACAAATTATTGTCGTATACCCGCTTTATTTCTGGGTTGAATTAAGGGCAGAATTATGCCATACTTTCATTACCTTGCTGAGCTATCGCTCACTCTTGCTATTATTTTATATATATTATATAGCAGCGAAGCAGGATGCCAATGGGACGGCACATACCTCGCAAGGCGTTTCCATTAAACAGTTTCTAGCAGCGATCCCGAGAGTAGTACGAACCAATTGAATCAGGCTACGGCTTTTGGTATTCAACTTATGTATAGACATGAATGGAATTAGAGGATTGTGAGCATCAGGAGGCTAAGTTGGCAATGTAACAATACTTAGAAATTGTATCAGTAACAGATTCAAAAGACATTTTGGGTATTGTAATAAAAGTTAGTTATTCCGCAGTTGTTGTATTGTGTCGTTTCTGAGACTCTAACCTGTGTGTGTGTGTGTGTGAGACATATATTGTGGGGTCATGAGCAGGTGAAATATGAATGGTGTGAGTAATACAGGTAAGGCAAGTAGTACATGGATCGTGATGACCCTAAATCCCTGACCCCGGATTTGGGGCTGTTACACATACCAAAGACCAAGAGAAGGAGTTCCTTTGAGATATCTAAAGATTCTTTTGACTGCAATCAGATGGGGTTCCCTGGGTTTTGCTTGAAATCTTGCACACAGACAGGTTGCAAACATGATATCTGGTCTACTTATAGTGAGATACAATAAAGAGCCAATCATCCCTCTGTAGTGAGTTACATCTACCTTAGCACCTTGATCAGGATCAAGTTTGGTAGCTGTAGCAATAGGAGTAGAAGAAGTAGCACATTCTTGCATGTTAAACCTTTTCAATAAATTCCTTGTATATTTTGACTGATTGATAAAAATACCATCTTCATTCTGTTTAACTTGAAGACCAAGAAAGTAACTCATTTCTCCCATCATGCTCATTTGGTATCTTGACTGCATAAGCTTAGAAAACTTTTCACACATCTTATTGTTTGTTGACCCAAAAATGATATCATCCACATAAATCTGAACTAAAAGCAAATCATTACCATGATTCAAATAGAATAAAGTTTTATCAATAGTACCTCTTTTGAATCCACTTTCCAGTAAGAATTGAGCTAGAGTTTCATACCATGCTCTTGGAGCTTGCTTTAGTCCATAAAGTGCCTTATCCAATCTGTAGACATGATTTGGATATTTTGGATCAATGAAACCAGGAGGTTGTTCAACATAGACTTCTTCCTCCAATTCACCATTTAAGAAAGCACTTTTAACATCCATCTGGAAAACCTTGAATTTCTTATGAGCTGCATAAGCTAGAAAGATCCTGATGGCTTCTAATCTTGCAACAGGAGCAAAAGTTTCATCATAGTCATTTCCTTCTTGTTGAGAATACCCCTTTGCAACTAGTCTTGCTTTGTTTCTGATAATTACACCATCTGAATCAGTCTTATTTTTGAAAATCCATTTTGTACCAACAATTGACCTATTCTTTGGTTTTGGTACCAGTTTCCAAACTTCATTTCTTTCACATTCATTCAATTCTTCTTGCATTACAGTAACCCAATCAGCATCCTTAAGTGCATCTTCAACTTTCTTTGGCTCCTCCTTTGACAGAAAGTTATTATATAGACATTCATTCTGAGTTGAACTTCTTGTCTGAACACCTGCATCAGGATCTCCAATTATTAAATCAGGAGTATGACTTGCAGTCCATTTCCTTACTGGTGGTAAGTCATTCCTTGATGTAGATGCTCCCCCTGGATTGGTGTTGTCTTGATTAGAAGAATTTGATTCATTAGAAGCTCCCCCTGAATTGTTGCTGTCACCTCCTGATGGATTATCAGGATTGTCACTTGAATCAGTATCTGAAGAATCATGTCCTGATGATTGAGTTGACTCTGAATTTGTAGTAGATTGTTGTTGCTCCCCCTCAACATTAGAACTACTAGATGTATCACTATTATTTTCATCATCAGTATTAGCACCATCACTATTTGGTGATTCATTAGGATTTGGAGCATCATCAGGATTTGGTGAGTCATCAGGATTTGGTGACCCATCAGTATCTGATGAATTGTCAGTTTCTAATTCCATTTCTTCGGGATGCTTGGTAGCTTCATTTTCAAAAATCAATCTATCATGAGAGTCTTCATTGATTCCAGTTATCTTCTTATCATCAAAAGATACATGAATTGACTCCATGACAGTTCTTGTTCTCAAATTGAAAACTCTAAAGGCTCTTGATGCAGGATAGCCAATGAAAATTCCCTCATCAGCCTTTGTTTCAAATTTCCCTAGCTGTTCAGGATGAGTTCTGAGAACAAAACATTTACAGCCAAACACATGCAGATGCTTCAAACTAGGTTTCTTCTCCTTGAGCATTTGATAGGGAGTTACACCATGTATGTTTATCAGTGTGAGATTTTGAGTATAGCATGCTGTATTGACTGCTTCTGCCCAAAAATATGTAGGTAATTTAGCTTCTTCCAACATAGTTCTGCCAGCTTCAATAAGAGTTCTATTTTTCCTTTCTACTAATCCATTTTGCTGGGGTGTGCCAGGATCAGAGAATTGTTGAATAATTCCTTTGTATTTGTAGAACTCTTCCATCTTTGAATTCTTGAATTCAGTACCATTATCACTTCTCAGAATCTTGACTTTGTACTTTGTGCTTGTCTCAATCATTCTCACATGATCCAACAGTATTTCTGGAGTCTCATCTTTTCTGTTCAGGAAATACACCCAGGTGAATCTAAAATATTCATCAACAATTACAAGAGTGTACCTTTTCTTACTGATGGACATAATGTTGACTGGACCAAATAGATCAAGATGAAGCATGTGATATGGTTCTCCAATAGAGGATTCTGATTTACTCTTGAATGATGTCCTTCTTTGTTTAGCCTTTTGACAAGCATCACAGAGTCCATCAGGAGTATACAAAGCTTTAGGTAATCTTCTCACTAAATCTTTCTTAACCAACTCATTGATATTGCTGAAGTTGAGATGAGAAAGCTTCTTATGCCAATTCCAACTTTCATCTACTGATGCTTTACTGATGAGACAAGTAGGGGAGCCATTGAAAGTGTTTGTCCTAAATCCAATCATGTGTGATGAGTTAGGAAGAACTTTCTTGTATTCTTATTTTATTTCATTAATGTTAATAAAAGACTTGTTTTCTTTTTATTACGGGCTTTATCTATTTAAAGTGTTTTAAATAAAATGTTCCATAGTTTAGAGTAAAGCTTCTAGAATTATAATGAGATTATAATAGTGAGATCTAGAAGATGATAACTCTAGACTTAAACAGTTCCTGATCATAGGATAACCAATCGGAAGTTGGTGAATCCACAAAGATTGGTAGATACTATGCTTGCTCCCGTCAGGAGGATGTCTGTTCTCATAGGCATTTGTGTGGTGACACTATAGCTAGTATGTAGGTGCTTGTTAGGGAATAAGTTTACTGAACATGACTCGATAAGTTGAATAGCTAGTGGAGTTTACTCACGTGTCAATAGTTATTCACTGAGTGATAGTTGTACAACTGTCCTTAGACTTGAGATCGTTAGAGTTATCTTGTATATAATGAACTATGCTTTGGATTAGTCCTTAGTCTCAAGAACATCCATTAGGTCTATTCTGGGCATAGGGATTTGTGTATGGAGATAGTTAACGTCAATAGAGGATCTACCCCTTCCAGTATAGGAAGAGAATATCCTATGTTATTCTTAGTATGCGAGTTCTGGAATCTCTGGCCAGAGTGTATGAAATTAGAAAGGAGTTTCTAATTTGCATTAATATGAACTTAGCATTATGAATAAGAAATCATATGATTAAATTTGATAGGCCTGACACGAGATCAATGCCTTGTATTTAATCGGGATATTGTAGGGTAGAAGGAATTGATTGTACTGAAACTAGTCACTGACAGGTTCTTGGTATTCTAAGCAGTGCATTCATATTATCCGGATAGTCGTGATATGTTGAGAAGCATCACTCACGATGTAGAATAAATATAATTAATCAGTTAATTATATTTAATGAATTATTAGAATTCATATAATTAGTAAATAAAAGTTTATTATTATTTATTTCTACTATCGGCTTAATATTGAACCTACAGGGTCACACCATAAAAGAATATTTTCTTTGATGAAAAGATTTAAATTATGAGAGAGGAAGAATTATTTTCTAAATAGTTTAGAAAAAGAAATAATGATTAAAATAGTTTTAATCATTATTAAAGCATTTTAGAAATGTGGGGTTAATATATATATATAGATATATTATTAAAAACCCTAAAAGAGCCCTATAAATAGAATGAGATAGTTCATTCTAAGGCTCATCCTATTTTGTGAAAAAACCTAAAAAGGAGCTAGCCTCCATCTCTCTCTCTCTCTCTTCTCTCTAAAAGGTGTTAGAGTTTTTTTTGAAGAAATCATCGAAGAAAAATTCTTGGTGGATACCGGTAGAGTGCTTCACACTCTGAGGAGCAACTGCTTGCAACCATTGTTTTAAAGCTTCGATTCTCAAGGTATGGTTACGATTCCCCTCGATCTAGATTTTATATGTTTTTCTATATGTGTGATACATGGTTTTTACGGAATAATTGTTATATCACGCTTCCGCTCATCCGTAAATTCCTGTCAATTCTTGTTATGCATATAGAGATTCATATAAAATATTTCAGATTTTTTTATGTATGTATGGATTTATTATGATTTTTGCAAGTATATTTAGATTTAATTATGAATTAATTCGAAATATTATTTGCATGAGATTTTGACCATTGATCTGGGTTTTACAAGTGTTGTGGATCATCTAGGTATTTTTTTCATAATTTTGTGATGTGTAGATTATTTGTTATGAATTTTTTAAAATTGTTTTAATTAAAATTCATAAAATAATTATGCATGTTGAAATATATGAATTAAAATTTGCACAAGGACCCCATAGATACTTGCTTATTTTTGCTTTTGTTTGATTTCAGAAATCATACTATTTTGATTTTTTATTAATTTATTAATAATTGTTAATTAATTTATTAATATTAAAATAAAATAATAATAACAATAAAGGCATTTAATGGCAAGGGCAGTTTTTTAAAGTGTTATAAAGATACATCAGTTACAAAAAAAAAAACCCGCTGCTGCTGCTATCCGCGCGCACGCATGGCGCGTAACCGCTGTGAAGGGCCTGTAACGCATGCCGGGAATGCGTGACAGGGCATGTAACGCTTGAGCGACATGCGTTACACAATTAATAGCATTTAATTGTTGTAACGCATTCCAGTAATGCATAACAGCCCCTCTATCCACATTAAATTTGATTTTTTGGGAGTTTGGTAACTCCGTTTTGGGCGTGCAATATACCGTTGGATTCGTTTTTCCGAGATGGATCTAATGGAGTGGTCAAATATATTTTATATAAAAGTTTGGAACTGTTTATATTCCCGGATGTGTTTTAAAGCATGTATTAATTGTTTTAATTGCTTTTAAATACTATAATACATCCATACATCATTATATCATTGTATGACATGATATTACTTGCATGCTTACTTGTTTATTTATTTTTATATATGAGATATATGCCTATATTTACCATGTGATGATAGATTTAGGTGAACTGAAATCAAAATAAGGCGTGCTCTAGAAAATCTAGAATAGGAATCGTTTCTTGCCTTAACAATAATATTATGAGTACAACCATGAGATTCTTATGTTTATGAAACATAGAGTGCAACCATGAGATTCTTATGTTTATGAAACATAGAGTGAAATACTCTTTTGATGTTGAAAATGAAAATTTCTATCTAGGCCGTTGTGTTTTAAGCGGGACCGATGTGACCCCTCCAACACACTAGGAATTTTTCATTTAAATATCATAATTGTATTTTGTTCAAGAAAAAGAGAATCTCCTAGTAATATGATTATGGTTGTAACATAATATAATCCCTCTTAATTAAAATTTATATCAAGTAGCAAATGGCCAATGGCACAACGGGCTTGTGTCGGTCATAGCCTTCCAACATGGTAGAAAGTAGTTCTTATTTTTGAATCATTGTCGTTTCGTGCTACAGCCGAGGGCTTTGATTTCGAAATAAGAAATACTTGTCTATTACATAGAGATGTGTACAATGAATTAGAATCTAATGGTCGTTACGTGCTACCGCCGTGGGCTGTTGGAGACTGATTCAATTGTATGAAATGTTGGGTTAGACTTGACTTAAAATATTGAGTTTGTCGTGCTACAGCCGTGATTCAATTATTCAAGAGGCTAAAGTTTTATTAGGGAATAACATGAGATGTAATTGACAAGAGTTGTCTGCCTACTGAACATCACATGGCGTTTCGTGCTACAGCCGAGGTTGTGTGATGGAATGTAGGATCCCTATTCCCACTAGCATTATGAATGCTTAATTTTACCACTTAGGGGGTTGTATAAATTAGATAAACTAGTGGGAGCCACTTATGAATAAAGACCCGATTCATATAGTGTTTTAAAATGAAATTGAATATTTGCTAAGTGTTGTTATGTGTTTATCATTTACAGATTTACTATATACATTATGTCTTCTGCACTATCACTCCGGAGCATACTGGATGCTCACAAATTGACTGATCCTAATTTTGCTGACTGGCTTCAAAACCTGAAAATTGTTCTCAGGGTTGAGAAGCTGGAATATGTGCTTAACTCACCTAAGCCTGTTGAACCTGCTGACGATGCACATGATGATGAACATGTTGTGTATCGTAAGTGGATAGATGATGCAAATGTTACTCAATGTATCATGCTAGCTTCCATGAACATTGAGCTACAGAAGCAGCATGAGCATATGGATGCTCACACTATCCTAATCTACAAGAGTTGTATGATGTGGCAGGGAGGACAACTCGATATGAGATATCGAAGGAGCTGTTCCGCTGTAGGATGTCTGAGGGATCGTTTGTGAATGACCATGTACTTAAGATGATCAATTTGATTGAACGTCTTGGACAACTTGGTTTCAACATGGATGGGGAGCTGAGTCAAGACTTGGTCTTGCAATCACTTCCGGGTTCGTTTTCGCAGTTTGTTGTGAACTTTCACATGAATAAGTTGGACGTCAGCCTGGCTGAACTCCACAACATGTTGAAGACTGCGGAATCGAATTTTCCCTCTAAGAAGAGTTCTGTTCTTCTAATTGGTGAAGGTTCCAATCCTAAGAAAAGGAAGAAGAACCCTCCCAAGAAGAAGAAAGTAGGTGAAAAAAGGCTGGTTCCACCAAAAGCTGAAGACCCCAAAAGCAAAGCTGTTTGCTTCCACTGTAATAAGGTGGGGCACTGGAAGAGGAACTGCAAGGTTTACCTTGCAGAATTGAAGAAGAAGAAGGGTAGTCAGACTGCCGCTTCTGATTCAGGTATGTTCATAATAGAAGTGAATATGTCGTTAAATCAAATTGCTACTTGGGTATTAGATACCGCCTGTGGTTCTCACATTTGCAATTCGTTGCAGGGACTAAGGAGAAGTAGGACTCTTGAGGAAGAGGAGGTGATTCTACGGATGGGAAATGGAGCAAGAGTTGATGCTGAAGTTGTAGGATCATTTGATTTACATATGCCTACGGGCAAGACTATTGTTTTAAATAATTGTTATTTTGTTCCCTC
Source organism: Heracleum sosnowskyi (assembly GCA_030848705.1). Taxonomy (NCBI): domain Eukaryota; kingdom Viridiplantae; phylum Streptophyta; class Magnoliopsida; order Apiales; family Apiaceae; genus Heracleum; species Heracleum sosnowskyi. The sequence goes on along the minus strand of CM061235.1, from coordinate 137,912,339 downwards.
GATTGTGAGGAATATTATTTCTATTCCCATGTTAGACTTGGCTGGATTTTCGTTTGTTATTCAGAATAATAAATGTTCAATTCCTAGAGATAATGTTCTTTATGGTAGTGGTATTTTAAATAATGGTCTGTATGTATGTGACGTAGAGCATAATTTACTACAAATTGAACGTACTAATAAAAGGAAAAGGGATGATGAAAATCTCACCTATTTGTGGCACTACAGACTTGGTCATATTAGTGAAAATAGACTTCGTATATTGTATAAGGAAGGGTTACTTGAACCCTTTGATTTTGAATCATATCCTACATGCGAGTCTTGTCTATTGGGTAAAATGACCAAATCTCCATTTAGTGGACATGGAGAGAGGGCTGCAGATTTGCTAGGATTGGTACACACAGATGTATGTGGATCGATGTCTACGCAAGCCATTGGTGGATTTTCGTACTTCATTACTTTCACAGATGATCGATCTAGATTCGGAAATGTGTATTTGATGAAACACAAGTCTGAAGCCTTTGAAAAGTTCAAAGAATACAAGTATGAAGTGGAGAAACAAACCAAACATAGTATTAAAACTGGTATAGTCTCAAAGAAAATGGTGAGTACTTGAATGGTGAGTTTCTAGATTATCTCAAAGAAAATGGTATAGTCTCTTAGTGGACTCCTCCATATACTCCACAGTTGAATGGGGTATCTGAAAGGAGAAATCAAACTTTGTTAGACATGGTTCGATCCATGATGAGCTATGCAGATCTTCCAGTATTCCTTTGGGGTTATGCATTGGAAACCTCAACATATTTACTGAATAAGGTGCCTTCCAAATCTGTTCCTCAAACTCCATATGAGATATGGAAAGAAAGGAAACCGAGTCTTAAACACGTTAAGATTTGGGGATGTCCAGCTTATGTCAAGAAAGTTGACCCTGATAAGCTGGAATCTCGATCCGTAAAATGTAAGTTTGTGGGATATCCTAAAGAGACTTTAGGGTATTACTTTTATACCGATCATAGGGTATTTGTCTCCAGACATGCTACCTTCTTGGAAAAACAGTTTATCGTTGAAGGGAACAGTGGGAGAAAAATAGAACTTAATGAAGTTCAAGAAGCACAAACTACTACGGTTCAAGAGGAAACACTTGTTCAGACTGAACAACCTTCTGTGGAACAGCCCATCGTAGGTCAGAGAGAGTGTCTCGCCAACCTGAGAGGTATTATGGGCTTGTCATTGAGAATGACAATGAGTTGTCAATCATTGATGATGACGACCCTATGACCTATAATGAGGCTATGAGTAGTATTGACTCAGAGAAATGGCAGAGTGCCATGAAATCCGAAATGGATTCTATGTATACCAACCAAGTATGGACTTTGGTTGAAGCACCCAAGGATGTGAAGCCTATTGGATGCAAATGGGTATACAAGAAAAAGATTGGAGCAGATGGCGAGGTGGAGACCTATAAGGCCAGGCTCGTGGCAAAAGGATTCAGACAAAGGCAAGGTATTGACTTTGATGAAACTTTTTCGCCTATAGCCCTGTTAAAATCAATTCGGATTTTGCTTGTGATTGCTGCTTACTACGACTATGAGATCTGGCAAATGGACGTGAAAACAGCCTTCCTCAATGGGAAACTTGAAGAGGAAGTGTATATGACACAGCCAGAGGGTTTTTTTCCCAAAGGGAATGAACACCTAGTGTGTAAGCTGCTACGAACCATATATGGATTAAGGCAAGCTTCTCGTAGATGGAACATCCGTTTTGATGAGACAATCAAAGAGTTTGATTTTATCAAAAACATAGATGAACCATGTGTCTACAAGAAGGTTAGAGGGAGCGTGGTAACATTTCTTGTGTTGTATGTGGATGACATACTTCTGATAGGAAATGATATACCGATGCTACAATCAGTCAAAGTGTGGCTATCAAAGAACTTCACTATAAAGGACATGTGTAAAGCATAATGTAACATAAGATGTAAAAGAGATAACTACAACTCAACAAAGGACAAGACAGACAATAGTATTAACAGAAGCACAGGAATCCAGAATCAAAGAAGAAAAGGTAAACTCAAAGAATCAAAATACGTTATGTATTCTTGAAGTCCGTAAACAGGTCACGGAAAGAAGTTCATGAAAATGTTCAAGCCTCAGTGACAGCAAAAGAAACAAGACTTTCAAGACGACAGAAGTATGTGAATGATTTAGGGTTAAGTACCACGGGATTCCAGTGATTTAAATGAAGCAACCAGAACGAAAAAGGACTTATCAGAAGCATTGAATTGAAGACATAAAAGAAGAATTGATCAAGTGTTATTCATCTGTGAACCAGACCAGTTGCACTAGGTGACGGCACTAAAAAGATCAAGTTGTTTTATCGTCTCAGAAGAAATTGATACAGTCTAAAACTAAGCACCCGGGAGCTTAATAGATTTACTAAAATGATCAAGGACAAGAAATGGTTCGATGGTTTTTCTTTTAAGAAAACCATCGAAAGTGATAAAAGAAATCCATTAGAATTCAATTCAAAAGGAATTTAGAAAAGAAAACTATCGAATGATAAATTCTTTTTAATCATTCGATGGTTTTCAAATTGGAGCAGGTGGAAAGTTTTATTTTGTCTGACAGGTTGATGAGAATTGGACGGCCAAAGATTGTTTTAACAATTAAGGTTTGATAGTTTTCTAAATCAAAGCCTACAATTACTACGAGAGAAGATAGTGTCTTCTTCAGTAAAGGCATTTTACACAGAGACATTACTGAGAGAGAAGTTTGAGCCGGAGAAAATCAGAGAAATTAATAGTGCTCAGAATTTGATCATTGTTTTGAATTTGTGTAACCTTAAACTCATTGAAGCTAATCTACGGATTAGAAATTGTAGCACCCCTCGAGGTTTATATTTATAAAAAGATATATTCCCCGAAACTTGATTTGGTTTGGTGTGTTTGATTTCGTTATAGAACTGAATGATTTATCCGCGAACGAAATTGAATTATTTCTGAGTATCGTATTCAACCCCCCCTTCTATGATACTTTGGACCTAAAAATTGGTATCAGAGCTACTTGATTGATATACAAATCAGATCCGGTGAATGAGACCAAAATCAAACGTAGCGTGAAAATATGAAGAAAATTTTTTAACTTTCAAAATTTTTCATTTAATTGGAATTTCTTGAATTTTAAACAATTTGAAATTTTCAAAAACCATGAGTGCTCCAAAGACAACCGCTGGTATTAAAGTTCCCCCGTTTACTAGAGATGATTTCGGTTTGTGGAAGATGAAGATGCTGTTATTTATCAAGGCATCTAATCCGTTGTATATGGGCATATTAGAAAACGGACCATATGTACCAATGAAATCAGTTGATGAATCTACAGCCCCTGATGGTAGCAGGATTCCTTCAGGCACCCAACCTAAGGATATTACTGAGTATACAGATTCTGACAAAGAACTGATTCGATTGGACACAGGTTTAATGTTGATATTGGCGGACTCCGCAGACAAGGAAATGAGCTATCAGTTGATGAACTGTACAAGCGGGAAACATATGTGGGATACCATTAACTTGATAATGGAAGGAACTGAAGACGTGCAGGAAAACAGATTGGACATCCTGACTTCTCAATACGAAGCGTTTAGGTCTCTGCCAGGAGAAAGTATAACTCAGGTCTTTGAGAAATATACTAAACTCCTCAATGAATTGGCAATGAAAGGAAAGACCTATCCACTGAGAGAATCAAACAGGAAGTTCATGATGACGTTGCCCCATCATGTAGAACACAAGTCATCATTCATAAGGGAAAGAATTGACTTCACAAAGATGTCATTAGAGATGATCTATGGGAAGTTGAAGACCTATGAGATGGAACAGGAACAAAGAGTGATAATCTACGGATCAGGGACAGTGGACAGCAAGCACAATGCACTTGTGAGATCAGCAGCACTTGTAGTGGATGAACCAATAACTTCTGAGATTCAGGTTCAAACCCCTAGAGCTGGAAAGGAGGTGATAATAGAAGCAGAAATGGATTTTGTGAATCTGGGTGTTGATGAAAGTGATTACTACACCCTAGAAGAGCTTGAGCAAATGGAAGACAAAACCATGGCGTACTTAGCTGCAAAGTTTAGTCACATTCGTTTCAAGAGAAACCCTAAGTACAAGTTCAAGGTTTCAACCAACAGATTCCAGAAGAGCAATTATACACCTAGTACAGGCTTTAAGGGAGGCTACAAGACTGGCATGATTGATAGAAGCAAATCAAGATGCTACAACTGCAATGAGTTAGGGCATTTCGCCACTGAATGCCGGAAGCCTCGTCAAGCGAGAGACATGAAAGATGTCTATGGAAAGAAGGATTCTTATGATGAGTTGAAGAAAGAGAATGCCAAGCTTAAACAGCAATTGGAGGCATTCTCTGGAAAGCAGAAAGGGAAAGCTTATATAGCAGAGGGAAAACACTGGGATGATATTGATTCGGATGAAGAGGAGGAATATGTAAATGTTGCTCTAATGGCTGACTCTTCAGAGGAATCACCACAATCATCTCAGGTACCTATCTTAACTACAATTGATATGTCTAATTCTGAGTACAAGAAAACTGTGCAAGATCTTAGTGTAGAATTGTTTAATGTACACACAAGCATGCTAGCATCAGAAATGGAAAATGCTAAACTAGTTCTTAAGATTAAAAAGTTAGAATCTAAAAATGAAGAACTAGAGCTTGTAGCTGTAACATTAGAAGATCTTAAGCAAAAGAATGTGTACTTAGAGAACAAGGTCAAGTGTAATGATGAGATAGAGACTATCCTCAGGAAGCAGATTTCAGATCTAGATTTGAAGCTGAATGCTTTTAAGAATTCCTCCCTAATTGCTAAGGAGATCATTGATACTCAGGCCATAGGGAATAAAACTGCTATAGGAATTGACTATGACAAGAAAGCTGGTAAGAAGATTGTGGAATTCCCTACGACACCTTCAGTTGTCAAAAGGAATACTCCATATGTTCTTAAGAATGTTGATTGTCCAGTTTTTTTTAAGCCTTTTCCACCACTCTTTCATGAGGATGACCTTTTCATAAGACAAGAATTGCTTGAGGAGGATTTGTTGAAGGAAAAAGAGGTAAAGACTAAGTTTCCTAGGAAATCGGTAAAAAATGAATTACCTAAACCTGATTTACCTAAAACTGAAGTAGGTGACGTAGTTAGTAATGTTAAAAAGAACAGGAATGGGAAGAAGAAGATTGTTAATCAGGAAATGGTTCCATTTTCTCCCATTGCATCTAGGAAGTTGTGCACTATTTGTAATTCTGTTGGACACCTTACACATGCATGTAAAAAGGTTAAAGTAGAAACTGCTAATACTTCTGAAATGCATAACATGTCTGACATGCCTGATCTTCATGAACCCTGTGGAAAGAAAGAGTGTTTGCTATGTAAGTACAACATCATGCATGCTTATTTTAAGTTGATGAATGATAGTACCAATAACACTGATAATGTTAAATCCACAGATACTATGAATATCAAACAGGGTAAGACTAAATTGAATGTTACTCCTGTTAAATCATCTAAACCTTCAGGACCCAAACAATTTTGGGTACCAAAGTCTACTTAATCAATCTGTGATTGCAGGGTAAGGTTAAAAGCTCAAAGGTTGTGTGGATTCTGGATAGTGGCTGTTCTAGACACATGACAGGTGAAGAGTCCCTGCTTACAGAGGTGGTTAAGAAGACCGGCCTGATTGTAACCTTTGGAGATGACAGCAAAGGATTCACTACGGGATATGGTAAATTGAAAGCTGGAAATGTCATCATTGAAAACATCTCTCTTGTTGAAGGATTAAAGCACAATCTTCTAAGTATCAATCAGTTCTGTGATAAAGGCTACAATGTAGATTTCAGAAAGGACAAGTGCTTGATCACCAACAGGAAGGATGAGAAGCTTACTCTTCTGGGAGTGAGAAAAGGAAATTTGTTTATAGCTGACTTAAGTTCTACCAGTGAAGGAGAAGTTACATGTTTCTATGCAAAGGCATCTTCAGAACAAAGTTGGCTATGGCACAAGAAGCTCTCACATCTGAACTTCAAAACTATGAACTCTTTGGTAAAGAGAGAGTTAGTGAGAGGGTTGCCCCTGATGGAATTCAATCAGGAGGGACTATGTGAAGCATGTGAAAAAGGGAAGTCGAAGAAAGCATCACATGGAAGCAAATAAATGACAAGCATTACTGAACCATTACAACTTATTAATATGGATTTATTTGGTCCAGTCAATGTTATGTCACTTTCAAGAAAAAGATATGCATTGGTGATGGTGGATGACTACTCCAAGTACACGTGGGTGTTGTTCATACAAACAAAGGATGAAGCAACACAACTAATCATTGATCACATCAAGAAGATAGAAGTGGAAGCTAAGCTACCTGTGCGGACAATCAGATCAGACAATGGAACTGAATTCAAGAATGCAGTTCTTAATGATTTCTGCTCAGAGAAAGGAATATCAAGACAGTTTTCAGCACCAAGAACTCCTCAACAGAATGGAGTAGTGGAAAGGAAGAACAGGACCTTGGTTGAAGCAGCAAGGACCATGTTGAGTGAATCAAAACTTCCCACTTACTTTTGGGCTGAAGCAGTGAACACAGCTTGCTACACTCAGAATCGAACCCTGATCAACAAAGATCATGAAAAGACTCTGTATGAGTTAATGGCCAACAAGAAACCAACACTGAAGTACTTTCATGTGTTTGGTGCAAAGTGCTTTGTACTAAAATATGGAGAACATCTTGGCAAGTTTGATGCCAAAGCAGATGATGGCATTTTTCTGGGCTATTCTCTGGAATCTAAGGCTTTCAGGGTATATGTGATTGAAGATAAGAAGGTGTTGGAAAGCTTTAATGTAACATTTGACGACACCAAAAGACCAGGCATGCAAACTGGAGAGAACTCTGAATCCTTGGTATTTGAAAATCTATCAAGAGATCTCTCTGACAATGAAGAAGTACCTGAAGTTGTTACAGTCATTAATAATAATCATAATGATAATGATTCTGGACAAAGTGGTGACCAAAGTGGAGATCCTCAAAATTCTACGGGATCCACTAGTCAGTCTTCAGAATCAACAGATCAAACCGTCAACAACTAAGGGGGAGCAGGAGAAGGATCAACTAGTCACACTCCACAACATCTAGAACAAGGAGAATCATCAAGATCGCATCTGCCAAGACAAAGGGTATGGAATAGAGATCATCCCTTTCACTTGATCATTGGTGATCCGGACACAGGAGTGAGAACTAGGAGAACATCACAAAATGAATGTCACTATTCTGGGTTTCTTTCAGAAACAGAACCTAAGAAAGTTGAAGATGCTCTAGATGATCCAGATTGGGTGATTGTTATGCAAGAGGAACTCAGTCAGTTTGAAAGGGAGAAAGTTTGGAAGCTGGTACCCAGGCCTAAGGGAAAATCTGTTATTGGAACAAGATGGGTATTCAGAAATAAGTTGGACGAAGATGGCATTGTAACGAGAAACAAAGCCAGACTGGTTGCTAAAGGTTACTCTCAAGAAGAGGGTATAGATTATGATGAAACCTATGCACCAGTAGCAAGACTTGAGGCCATCAGAATGTTTCTGGCATTTTCTGCACATTCCAATTACAAGGTATATCAGATGGATGTGAAGAGTGCTTTTCTGAACGGGGAGTTAGAAGAAGAAGTGTATGTGGAACAACCTCCAGGTTTTGAGGATTCAAAACTGGGAGACTTTGTGTACTTTCTATTCAAAGCTCTCTACGGACTCAAACAAGCTCCAAGGACATTGTATGACACTCTCTCTGAATTCTTACTTGAAAATGATTTTACATTAAGAGGTGTCATAGACAAAACTCTCTTTGTCAAAAAGCATAAAAATGATTTGATATTGGTGCAAGTATATGTTGATGACATAATATTTGGTTCTACTAATGATGATCTATGCAAGAGATTTGCTAAGTTAATGCAGAGTCGTTATGAAATGAGCATGATGGGTGAATTTTCATTCTTTCTTGGACTGCAAGTATATCAAAAACAAGATGGTATATTCATTTGTCAGTCCAAGTACATCAAAGATCTTCTGAAGAAGTATCAAATGGAAGACTCATCTACAGCAAAGACTCCTATGCCAACTGCCACTAAGCTTGATAAGGATGAAACTGGTAAGAAGGTTGACATCACAGGCTACAGAGGTATGATAGGCTCATTACTTTATCTCACTGCAAGTAGACCAGATATAATGTTTGCAACATGCTTGTGTGCTAGGTTTCAGTCTGATCCTAAAGAATCTCATCTAATAGCTGTTAAGCGAATATTTAGATATCTTAAGGGGACCCCAAATCTTGGAATTTGGTACCCTAAAGATACAGGATTTGATCTTATTGGATACACAGACTCTGATTTTGCAGGTTGTAAGATTGATCGGAAGAGTACTTCAGGAAGCTGTCAGTTTCTTGGAAGAAGGTTAGTTTCCTGGTATAGCAAGAAGCAGCATTCATTTTCCACATCAACAGCTGAGGCTGAATACATTGCTGCTGGAAGCTGTTGTGCTCAAATCTTGTGGATGAGAAACCAACTCCGTGACTATGGGCTTTTGTTGACAAAGATTCCAATATTTTGCGACAACACAAGTGCCATAGCAATCTCAAACAACCCAGTGCAACACTCGAGGACGAAGCACATCGACATCAAGTATCATTTTATCCGAGAGCATGTCATGAATGGAACTGTGGAGTTACATTTTGTACCCACAGAGGATCAAATTGCAGACATCTTTACTAAACCGCTTGATGAATCCACTTTCAATAAGCTGGTTGGTGAACTTGGGATGTTAAATCTTTCTAATTGATTTTGATTAGAAGTCAGTAACTGCAGATAGTCCTAGTAAATACATGAATTTAAGAATTTCTATATCCTTAGGACTCGTGAATTTATTTTCTGGAGCAATTCTCGTAGTTAGGATTTTTGTACTAATTTTATGTCATAATTATGGATGATATATCTTCTGGCATTTCATTGGTTATTAATTCTAAAAAAATTACTTAAGTGCTAATATTTGTTCTAAATATTCAAGCATTTATTTAATTTGAATTAATTTACTTTATTTTTAACATTGTAGATTAATGCAGCATAATTGATTGGATTTTAATTGCTTAATATCACTCAATGATATTTAATTGATTTTATTCTAAGAAAATTGTGAATTTTCTATTAACAATTGATTTTGGTAAATTTTAAAAGATTTATTAAAATTAAAACTTGACAGGAGATAAAAATTTCTGATTTTTAGAACATTAACAGGTTTTAGAAATTGGAAAGAAGCAAAAAATATCGAATTTAGGAAATTCGATAGTTTTTCAAGTACATAGATAAATCTATCGAAATTAATTTTCGATAGTTTTTGAAAAGGAAAAGAAAAACTATCGAAAACAATTCTCGATAGTTTTTTAGAATACTTTTAAAATTTATCGAAGTGAATTTAATTAATTCAATATTTAAATTCTCGATGGATTTTGAAATTCTAGTGAAAAATATCGAAGAAGATTTAATTCTTTTTATAATTCAAATCTTCGATAGTTTTTCATAAAATGGTTCGATAGTTTTTTGTTCTATACAAGCAAAAAACCCTCGATGGTTTTTACAGAAAGTCTGTTTGCATTCTATCTTTTTAATCTTCGATAGTTTTTCAAAACTATCGAATGGAAATAGACCTTCTTGCCCCTCTGATAAAACCATCAAGAGTTCTTTTAAAAACCATCGAACCAGAAATGACATTTTTACCCCTGCCAGTTTCATTTAGTATAAAAGCTTGCCTTAATCGATTTCTTTATCAGTTTACAGATCTAAAGAAAAAGCAAGAACGTTTATACTTACAATATATATATATATACATACACAAAAAAGAACGTCAACATCGATATTTTCTTCAGATTCACCGATTAAAACTTGACAAAGTTACTGATATTTCATTGTTAATTGATTTTAACCGTGAAGTTTGTTTCTTTTTAAGTTTTTGAAAAGTATCAAGGAAGAAACCATCGAACTAGTCTTTTGAATCGAAAATTGGTTGCTATTATTCAAGGGTTCTAAAGTTTGCTAGTGTTCGAATTTGTGTGTTAGTGTGAAAGGGGTAATTTTGTTATTAGGGTGATTTTGGTTAAGTTTGATTAATTAGAAATAATTAATTAAATTTTAAGTGAAAAATTAGTTTTTGGTTTATTTAAATTTTCTGGAAATTTAAAATGGCTGAAGAATTTATTGTTACCAAAACTAATCATGTCTCGTTTCAGAACTTGCAATCCATAACGAACTTACAGTTTCGTGCATGGGCAGAATTTCTGAACACACGTTCATTAGTGGCATATGCTGTGATTCCTCCCGTGGTCCTTTGTATCGATCAATTGACTGTGTTGTACACAACCGCCACGGATACAACTGAGAATAACGTAAGGTCCTTCAGTTTTGTTGTGCCAGGGGGCAGAACAATAAGGGTGACGGAACATGATTTTAACAGAATACTTCATTTTCCAACAGAAAACCTTGTTTCGGATCCCACGACTGAGGAAATACATGCTTTCTTCACTCTCATAAGAAGTCAACAACCTAACTTCTTTGTGGGAGAGTTCCTTAAGCATTACTTGCCAAAGGCATGGAACTTTTTCTTTCATACCCTAATCCATGTTTTTACTGCCAAGCTAACAAATCTGCATGGTATTCCCTTATTCCTTCAAAAGATAGGGTTTGCCATTGCCAACAATAGGCATATTAACATTGGACGGTTATTGATTGATCAAGTAATTCTATGCATGGGACCACTGGATGACAGAACAAGCATAGATGACGATGTACTTTGTTTCTATCCTAGGTTCCTACAGCTAATTCTCAATGATATCTTAACAGATGATGAGCGCGAGACATTCGTTGAAGAGGAGACCATGGAGTGCATGAGAATGAAGAGCAATGCCATAACCGCTCTCATAAGGAAGAACAACTATCTTCCAGGGGTACCCACTGTTCTCACAGACTATCTAAGAACGGTGCCCCTACCACTTCTACCCCCAGGGGAACAGGTAAATCAAGGTAACATTCCTGAACCTGAACCACAACCAATGGATGTTGATCCAGAGCCCTCAGTGGCCATTCCTGACCAGGAGGTTGCAAACCCACAACCTCTAACCACGGTCGAAGAGCCTTTGGAAGAGCCAAATGAAACAATAAACGAACCTCCTTCCCCTCCTATACCCAAAATTCAAACATCCGTGAGTGTAGAGGGAGATAGTGCCTTAGCAGCACCACATAAGGAGATACACCCTTCAACAGCAGCTCTGCCTTCCTCTAAAAGGAGACGAACAGAAACCGAGGCAACTGTTGATAATTTATTTCAAACTTCCAAAGCGCCCTTTATTGATTTTTCTGATGCTGATTGGGCTACGCTAACGAAATCTATATCTGGACCAATAGCTCAATCAAGTAAGGAAGAATTGACGGAAGCAACTGGTGTTCCGACCATTTTACGGTCAGGTTCACTGGTTGAAGGTTCTAAGAACCAAGGGTCTTCACAGACGTCGAGAGAAGGCTTTGACCTAAATGCACAATCTAAAGGGTCATTGTCTACCTCCCCAGATGGAACATATCTGGATCCTGCGGGTAAAGGGTCTGACGTAGGTGCAGATCGGAAACTCGTTGACAATGAATCAATTACTATTGAGGAGTCAACTGAGGTAAAGTCTTCACAGACTATTGGGGAAGATTCGGGATCTCTGCTGTTAATAGAGCCTGTTTCTAACCCCCTAGAGATTCAAACTCTAGATCCTTCAAAGGATATATCATCTACGGATGATCAGCAACTTGGTTTATCCCAGGACGGGGACTTACGAAGCCCCATTGCACCACCGGTGACCTCCTTAAGGACGGCTACAGTGTTTTCTTCTGCAGGTACAACTAGCACAAAGGGATTGAGTGAAACACAAACACTTACACCTGGCCTGAGTGGGAAAGGAAAAATGAGTGAAACACCGACAGAAACGTTGAGTGTACACCCAGAGCCAAACGTGAGGAGTGACACCCTAACCCTTCCAAATATAGATGATCAGCTACTGCCTACAGAAAGAGAGTTACAAGTTCAATCTACCCTCAAGGAGATGACAGTTCGTGACAAAGAAGGAAATCCACTATTCAAGGTTCCACTGCGACCTTCCTTTAACCAAGGGATCTCCTCTAGTCAAGCCAATGCTTCTTTAAAATCTATTCAAGAGAAGGTTGACTTGGCTGCAGCTGATTCCAGAAGAACATTCAGGGTCATTGGCAGTGCATCTGGCACTATAACAGGTACGAAGCAGGCAGTGGACTCCTTAAAGAAGGAAGCTATGGACGAACTGATCGAGTTGAGGACGGACGTCAAGGAACTTAAAGATGGATTCATGAATGAAGTAGATGCTTTGTCGCAAGGACAAGAAGCTTTGAGAGAAGACGTTCTGGTTATCCAGGATGGTCAAGCTAGGGTAAAAGATGCAATGAACACCCTTTCTAGAGTGGAGTCTAAGCTGAACCAGAGACTGGACAAGATTGAGAAGACTACCAACTCCAGATTGGATGACATTGACCTTAAGCTAGCTTCCATGCAAGAGATGAATAAGGATCTATTGGATTTCATGGAAAATCAAAGTGATGGAGTATAGTCGATCTGGACTATGCTGAAGAACCAACAAACTGGCCAACCTGGTCCTTCAAATCAGCAACCTGATCCTTCTACTACCTTTTATGCTGAGGATGATTTCGTCGAGGATTCCTCAACTAAGGGGGAGAAAGTTGGAGAAGGGGAGAAAGAGAAGCCTAAGGATGGATGGGGAGTTTGGGAAACAGTTGAAGCTATTCCAATCAGATAGTACTGGATAGAAGAACTTGTACACGAAGAAGAAAAGAGTGAAGAGGAATTTGAGGTCATGCAAGAGCAACCAATTGAGGAGGAGCATGAGCCATATTATCCAGAGCCCGTTGAACATCCAATATGGGAGGATATTATGGAAGAAGAAGCAAATTCTCTATCACCTGAAGAAGAAGCTGCCTTGGAAGCAATAAGAGCTCAGAGAGCTACAGTAGATGCCAGGCAAGCTGAGAAAGAGAAACAACAAGCAATTCTGAGGAGTGAAAAACTGAAGAGATTCAAGGTGTATAATGAAGTGAGGAGGAAGAAGATGATAGATCTGGCAAAGAAAGAAGGTAATGAATGGGAGATGGCTTATAAAACCTTTTGCGGAGTTGAAGACGGATTAGAAGTCAACGACAATGCTGAGGTGGAAGTTATCATTCAGGACATCAGAAGTGCCAATCTTGAAGATCAGACTTACTTCAAAGCATTGAGAAACTCTATGATCTTTCTGAAAGCTGGGGTTAAAGCAAATGGAGCCTGGAACATCCTGATCAATTTTCTGGAGAAAGGTACATTTGTGATTTCCACTAAGTTTTTAGAACAGAGGACATACACAGAGTTGCAGGTTATTCTCATCAAGATTCAAAGGACGACAAGGCTAAATGAACTGCTCCGTGAGCATGTTAAGGAGATCTTGATGAAAGTCGGTCCAGAGATTACTGAAGATCCCCCAATGGTTAGATTCATGACGAATGACTTGTTCAGAATCTGCTATTTGGCTGAGGACAAAACTGAGAGACTACCCAAGCAACTATCTAATCTCAGTTGAGAAGTATCTTAGATCCACTGGATTCTCATCAACGGAGAAGGACAAAGCAGCAGACACTCTTAGAAGATTTCTAATGGAGAATGTTCCTTACTATAGGAAAAGAGTGGAAAGAGGATTGGAAGTGCATACCAGATTACCAAACATGCCAAAGCTAAACAAGGAAGATGTTAACATTACATGGTTATGGGCTGGAGTGGGTCAAGAGGTTGAATATATTGGAAGACACATCCAAGGAGCAATCCTTAAACCTGGAGAACCACTGCACTATCTATCAGTGATTGATTATCAAGCTGCTAACTCCGATCCAATGATTGAAGAAGGTGAGATTGGAATGGACTGAAGATTGAAGCAAAGAACAAAATAACTATCAGCTCAGACTAGAGGAGCAACTTCATTGTATAAAGTTTTATTGTTTTTTGATTTATGAAATCTGGAAATGTATATATATCTGATCCAGAATGCATTTAATATTATTACGATGTCTTACTTTAATTAGTTTAATGTTTCCTTAGTTAGTTGAGTTATCCTCGAAGTATTTGCTTGTCGAACTCTATCCAATCAAATAGGGGGAGATTGTAAAGCATAATGTAACATAAGATGTAAAAGAGATAACTACAACTCAACAAAGGACAAGACAGACAATAGTATTAACAGAAGCACAGGAATCCAGAATCAAAGAAGAAACGGTAAACTCAAAGAATCAAAATACGTTATGTATTCTTGAAGTCCGTAAACAGGTCACGGAAAGAAGTTCATGAAAATGTTCAAGCCTTAGTGACAGCAAAAGAAACAAGACTTTCAAGACGACAGAAGTATGTGAATGATTTAGGGTTAAGTACCACGGGATTCCAGTGATTTAAATGAAGCAACTAGAAAGACAAAGGACTTATCAGAAGCATTGAATTGAAGACATAAAAGAAGAATTGATCAAGTGTTATTCATCTGTGAACCAGACCAGTTGCACTAGGTAACGGCACTAAAAAGATCAAGTTGTTTTATCGTCTCAGAAGAAATTGATACAGTCTAAAACTAAGCACCCGGGAGCTTAATAGATTTACTAAAATGATCAAGGACAAGAAATGGTTCGATGGTTTTTCTTTTAAGAAAACCATCGAAAGTGATAAAAGAAATCCATTAGAATTCAATTCAAAAGGAATTTAGATTTCGATAGTTTTCTTTAAAAACTATCGAATGATAAATTCTTTTTAATCATTCGATGGTTTTCAAATTGGAGCATGTGGAAAGTTTTATTTTGTCTGACAGGTTGATGAGAATTGGACGGCCAAGATTGTTTTAATAATTAAGGTTCGATAGTTTTCTAAATCAAAGCCTATAATTACTACGAGAGAAGATAGTGTCTTCTTCAGTAAAGGCATTTTACACAGAGACATTACTGAGAGAGAAGTTTGAGCCGGAGAAAATCAGAGAAATTAATAGTGCTCAGAATTTGATCATTGTTTTGAATTTGTGTAACCTTAAACTCATTGAAGCTAATCTACGGATTAGAAATTGTAGCACCCCTCGAGGTTTATATTTATAAAAAGATATATTCCCCGAAACTTGATTTGGTTTGGTGTGTTTGATTTCGTTATAGAACTGAATGATTTATCCGCGAACGAAATTGAATTATTTGTGAGTGTCGTATTCAACCCCCCCTTCTACGATACTTTGGACCTAACAACATGGGAGAAGCATCCTACATTCTCGGTATGAAGATCTATAGAGATAGATCTAGAAGAATGATAGGTCTTACCCAGGGTACATACATCGAGAAAGTGCTTAAAAGGTTCAGCATGGAAAACTCCAAGAGAGGTCTCATACCAATGAGCCATGGAGTATCCCTTTCCAAGAAGATGTCTCCTAAGACACCTGAAGAAAGGGAGCGTATGAGTAAGATTCCTTATGCTTCGGCAATAGGATCTATCATGTACGCGATGTTATGTACTAGGCCTGATGATGCTCATTCAATTAGTGTGACAAGCAGATATCAGTCCAATCCAGGTGAAGACCACTGGAAAGCAGTGAAGAACATACTTAAGTATTTGCGAAGGACTAAGGATATTTTTCTTGTTTTTGGTGGATCTGAGTTGAAAATAGAGGGTTATATTGACTCTAGTTTTCAATCAGAAAGCGATGATAGCACATCCATGTCAGGGTACATGTTTACTCTGAATGGTGGTGCGATTAGTTGGAAGAGTTCCAAACAGTCTACAATGGCTGACTCCACAGCGGAAGCAGAGTATATAGCTGCAAGTGAGGCTGCAAAAGAAGTCGTTTGGATGAGGAAATTTGTTTCTGAGTTGGGAGTTGTTCCTAGCATTGAGGAGCCTATCGTGTTGTATTGTGATAACAACACAGCAATAGCACAAGCCAAGGAACCTAGGTCTCATAAAAATACCAAACATGTTTTGCGGCGCTTTCATTTGATTAGGGAGATCATTGAAAGAGGAGATGTCAAAATTGAGAGAGTTGACACACATAACAACGTAGCAGACCCACTCACAAAGACATTGTCTCAGATTCACTTTGATCGTCATAAAGAGAAGATGGGTATTAGATACCAGTGTGATTGGCTTTAGTTCAAGTGGGAGATTGAAAGTGTTTGTCCTAAATCCAATCATGTGTGATGAGTTAGGAAGAACTTTCTTGTATTCTTATTTTATTTCATTAATGTTAATAAAAGACTTGTTTTCTTTTTATTACGGGCTTTATCTATTTAAAGTGTTTTAAATAAGATGTTCCATAGTTTAGAGTAAAGCTTCTAGAATTATAATGAGATTATAATAGTGAGATCTAGAAGATGATAACTCTAGACTTAAACAGTTCCTGATCATAGGATAACTAATCGGAAGTTGTTGAATCCGCAAAGATTGGTACATACTATGCTTGCTCCCGTCAGGAGGATGTTTGTTCTCATAGGCATTTGTGTGGTGACACTATAGCTAGTATGTAGGTGCTTGTTAGGGAATAAGTTTACTGAACATGACTTGATAAGTTGAATAGCTAATGGAGTTTACTCACGTGTCAATAGTTATTCACTGAGTGATAGTTGTACAACTGTCCTTAGACTTGAGATCGTTAGAGTTATCTTGTATATAATGAACTATGCTTTGGATTAGTCCTTAGTCTCAAGGACATCCATTAGGTCTATTCTGGGCATAGGGATTTGTGTATGGAGATAGTTAACGTCAATAGAGGATCTACCCCTTCCAGTATAGGAAGAGAATATCCTATGTTATTCTTAGTATGCGAGTTCTGGAATCTCTGGCCAGAGTGTATGAAATTAGAAAGGAGTTTCTAATTTGCATTAATATGAACTTAGCATTATGAATAAAAAATCATATGATTTATAAATTTGATAGGCCTGACACGAGATCCATGCCTTGTATTTAATCAGGATATTGTAGGGTAGAAGGAATTGATTGTACTGAAACTAGTCACTGACAGGTTCTTGGTATTCTAAGCAGTGAATTCATATTATCCGGATAGTCGCGATATGTTGAGAAGCATCACTCACGATGTAGAATAAATATAATTAATCAGTTAATTATATTTAATTAATTATTAGAATTCATATAAATAATAAATAAAAGTTTATTATTATTTATTTCTACTACCGGCTTAATATTGAACCTACAGGGTCACACCATAAAAGAATATTTTCTTTGATGAAAAGATTTAAATTATGAGAGAGGAAGAATTATTTTCTAAATAGTTTAGAAAAAGAAATAATGATTAAAATAGTTTTAATCATTATTAAAGCATTTTAGAAATGTGGGGTTAATATATATATATATATATATATATATATATATATATATATATATATATATATATATTATTAAAAACCTTAAAAGAGCCCTATAAATAGAATGAGATAGTTCATTCTAAGGCTCATCCTATTTTGTGAAAAAACCTAAAAAGGAGCTAGCCTCCATCTCTCTCTCTCTCTCTTTTCTCTCTAAAAGGTGTTAGAGTTTTTTTTGAAGAAATCATCGAAGAAAAATTCTTGGTGGATACCGGTAGAGTGTTTCACACTCTAAGGAGCAACTGCTTGCAACCATCGTTTTAAAGCTTTGATTCTCAAGGTATGGTTACGATTCCCCTCGATCTAGATTTTATATGTTTTTCTATATGTGCGATACATGGTTTTTACGGAATAATTGTTAAATCACGCTTCCGCTCATCCGTAAATTCCTATCAGCCATCAGTATTTGAGAGAATGTTGGCTTCATAAATGTTACCATGTCTGTAGCCAGTCAATGCTATCTTTCATGTTTCTTTGCTGACTACTTCACAATGTGTGGAATAGAAGTTGACATGATAACCTCTGTCAGTGATTTGACTAATACTCAACAGATTGTGTTTTAGTCCCTTCACTAGAGCTACTTTTTCAATGATGACATTGCCAATGATTATATTGCCATATCCCAAAGTTTGTCCAATGTTGCCATCTCCCTAAGACATAGTTGGACCAGCTTTTTCCTCATATTCTGATAACAGGGCTTTGTTTCCAGTCATGTGCACAGAACATCCACTATCCATGACTAACACATTTTTCTTTTTACCCTGCAATCAGAATAACAAAACACTAGTTAGAATGTATAGGAACCCACACTTGTTGGGTTCCTTTTCCATGCATTTTATTAATTTTAGCAGCAGAAGACTTTCTGATTTTAGCAGTCCTGACAGGATTAACTCCATCAGGATTTGCTTTGTCAGTATCAGTATTAACAAAAGCATGTTTCACCTTGACATTCTTAAAGCTACCAGAATTTGTACTATTATTAAACCTAGGTAAAGGATCATAAAAGTTATAGTACAAACTATGATATTCTTCACAAGTATAAATAGAATGTCATTTACTACCACAATGAAAACAGGACTTCTGTGGTTTATAAAATACTGATCTACTCCTAACATCAGACTTAGGAATTTCAGTAACTTTCTTTTTACTCTTCCTACAATCAATAGCAAGATGATTAGAGTTTCCACAGTTAAAACAACATTTTCTAGGTGCATTTGGGATAAACCTATAGTTATTCTCTTTATTAATCCCAACTTTACCATTCATGTTTCTCTTGTCAGTTGGTAGATTTTGTTTACCAGTTGTTTCACTAACTTTTTCCCTAAGTTGTTTCTGAGACAATAACCCTATATTTTTCTTTTCAGTTTTCTTGACAGGTTTAGACTTCACATAAGGAACTGAGTTTTCAGAAGTAGATCCCTTTTCAAAAGTAGAATTGGGATCATTACCAAATACAAATTCAACAGGCTTAATCTTTGATTTGGTCTTGTCTATAACATGTCTATAGGTCATTGGATTTACTGTCTCATCTATAACAACTTTCTCCTTCAATTTCTTATCATCATCTGACTTATAACCTAAACACTCTTTCCAATTCTTAGAAGTATTTATTTCATGAAATTTCCTTCCAGAATTTGTCCAGGTTCTGATTTTCTCTTTAGCTTCCTCAAGTTCTTTTTCAAGAGCAGTACATTTAAATTTCATCTCTAAATACATGTGTTTAGCATTGTCACATTTTATCTGTACTTTTTGCATATGAGAAAATTCAGCTTCTAAATGCTCATTCCTTTTTCTAAGTTCAGACATCTCAGATAAGATCCTAGTATTCTCAGCAGTTTGACTTCTAAAACTAATATGCAATGACTTTAGAAAACGTCTTAACTCAGAAGCATTTTCAGTATCAAAATCAAAGACAGTATTTAGTACCTTATCATCAAGAATAGCAATATCATCAGTATTGGCCATTAGGGCATAGTTGACCACCTCAGTATCAGATTCTGAAGAAGATTCCATCCAATCCTTGCTTGCAGTATCTGTTTATGGAATAAGTCTTGTATGAATATATGGTCCATCATGAATCATGTCCAAATATTCAGGATCCACAGCCTCCAGGTACATCAGCATCTTTACCTTCCATGTTGGATATTCAGATTTCTTTAGGATGGTAATTTTCATGCTTTCATACATTGTCGACATCTTAGATCGTATCTGATTCAAATTTAAATCATTTTGCTCTTATACCAATTGTTGCCCAATAATTAACAATTGTAGAAGGGGGGTTTAATACAATTGTATAAGATTCTCGACTTATTAAAGTATATATAACAAATATGAAAGAATAATAACAATTTTATTAAATCTGATATAAAACTGTTACAAACTCTCTCAAGAAATTCTGATGTTCTTGAGAGCTTCTAGGTTACAAAAATACTCGTGTATGCGATCGATATAAATCGAAACCTAAACTGTGTTTATATACTACACAACTTCTCTATCAATTACATGATAAGTCCTAATCAATTACAAAGATTGAAACCTATCCTAAATTGATAGCTTCATTACTATAAATAAGGAACCGACAAAATAAACTTCCTTATTTAACTAGACTCCAAATATAACTCTAAGTAGGAATCCTGATCAGCTTCCAGTCCTGATGATCAATCCTGATCCCAGTCCTGATATAGATCCTGATGATAATCATGATACTGACGCTTAAGCAAATACTGATGAACATGCAATACTGATGATGTCAGTAATCCTGATCAGTTGAGTCTAGATCCTGACGATCATTGAATCCTGATCTAACAGTAGACTTAAAGAAATTCCTGATGCTTCTCAAACTCCACTAGTTCCTGATACTCTAGCTATCAGGACTTCTATTCAGGAAGAAGATCAAGAAAGAGATAATGGACCACAATTGAGGAGAAAACCAAGACAGTCAACTCTCATCAGTAATACAATTCAAATTCCAGATTCTAATCCTAACATTGCTCAAGGTCCTGATGAATCTGAAATTCTACAAGAGGTCGATTTGTTAATATTATCTACTGTGGTTGATTCTCATAATCTTGAAGTGGATGAAGAAGAAGAAGCTAGAAGAAGAGAAATCACAAGAACATCAAACAGAGATTTCAATCTCTATGTGCAAAAGCTAAAAAATTCAAACAGGTTGTTGTGGAGAAACTCAAGAAGACAACAACACAAGCTAGAGAAGAGCTATGTTCTTGAAAAAGAAAAGGATAAGAAGTGGAAGCATATTGACACTTTAAGGTGCAATAGACCTGAAAATTATCAGTCAGGTGGTACAATAACAAATGTCTCCAGTGTTGCAAGCTTTTCTGGGTTACAAAAATCTCAAGCACTCTGATTACAAATGTTCTCAAGCTTAAAGCAAATGTCACACAACTCAAGAGGAGGTATAGGTCACAGAGATGCTGAATTTCTGAACATGCCACATGTTGATCCTCACTCACTAACTGAAATTGGAGGTAATTTAACTTCTGAACACCTGAACAATTTACAAGCTGTGGACATAGTGTTAGATTGTCATGATGGTGTTGAAAAGAAGGAGAAGCTTCTATACTTCATGAATGATGGTAGTGTGAAGGTGATATCCATTCAAGAGCTGCTAGTCAAAACTACAAAGGAACTGAAATATGTTCATTATCTGCTCAAATGGAAGAATGGAGTGTGCAAGGAATGGAGTGATATGATTCTGTCAACTATAAGGAGAAGATTTGATGAAGGAAAGAATTACAATGGTGATTATACTCCCATGTATCTAAATCTGAGAGATCAAGATGTTGAAATGCAAAGAGGCAGTGTTGTTAAAGAAATGTCTTTTGGTATGAGACAATTGACTCTTAATCCTGATGGGAAGGAAATTGATTACCGCCTGGTTGAAGAACATAATCTACAAAGAAGTTCCATTCAGAATCTCAGGGCAGCTATCTACCAGATTAATGAGGAAGATGAAGAGCTAAGAAATCTTAAAGATAGACTGATTCAAATTCTTGAAGACAAAGAAAAAAGTTACTATCAGACTTCTTGAAGATGAATATGTTCTATCAAAGAATCTAAAAAGATAAGTTGTTGCTGTTATTTCTTGTACATTTTGTATACATGTTTTTGGCATCATTGAATCTAGGAATCTATACTTTATTTTACAAAGTATGAGATTGGGGGAGATTGTTAGATCAGGATTCAATGATCATCAGGATCTGGACTAACTGATCAGGATTGCTGACGTCATCAGTATTGCACGAGCGTCAATATCAGGATTGCTATCAGGACTGTGATCAGTATTTATCATCAGGACTGGAAGCTGGTCAGGATTACTACTTCTAGTTTGTTTTAGAGTCCAGTTAAAGAAGGAAGTTTATTTTGTCGGTTCTTAGTTTATAGGAATGCAGCTGTCGGTTAGGATATGTTTCAATATTGTTTGTAATTGATTTGGACTTATCTTGTAATCGATAGAGAAGCTGTGTAGTATATAAACACAGTTTAGGTTTTGATTTTATATCAATCACACACACGAGTATTTTGTAACCTTGAAGCTCTCAAGAACATCAGAATTTCTTGAGAGAGTTTGTAACAGTTTTTATCAAAATTAATAAAGCTGTTATTATTCATATTTGTGTTTAAAGTCGAGAATCTTATACAATTGTATTCAACCCCCCTTCTACAATTGTTTATTACTGGGCAACATGTTACATTGAGTCTTATCCGTAGATAAGCTACCCTTCTACGGATACTACAAAAGCATGTTATCCGTTGATGGCTACATTTTTACTTATACAATTTTCACTAAGTTAATCTAGTTATCATCAAGAAACAACAGAGTTCCTAACAACCTCCGATAAATACCGAGGACGTGTTGATACATAATATGAACCGGATCCCTTAATGGGTATTTTGGCTAGTAGTAAAGGATCAGAAGAGGCCCAATGGATCTCTAATCTTTACCCGACAAGAAACCCAATATAATTGGGAATATATTAGACGAGGAAACTTAACATATATAAGTGACTTGCTCCCAAAGAATAGGAGTATGGTCCTAAATAAGATAGGGTACCAAAAAGAACTACGTGGGCATGATTTCTTATAAAAGGACACGTAGACATCTTGAGAAGGACCCCAAAATTTTATTAATCCTCTCAGCTGAGGCCCAAATCACATAAACCCTAATTCTCTCCCAAAATTGTCATGTCCCCCAAAATTGTCATGGATATCAAATCCCTAATTTTAGAGCTTTATACGAATACCCGATTATAAATTTAATCTTAAAACTTAGTCTGTGACGAAAATTGACTTCATTTGATTTGAATGTTGATAGATGAGTGATGTTTTAAATAAATAAATAAATAAAAAGCCCGCTACAATTATTCATGATCAAATAAATCAAACTACAATAATTGAATACAAGTCTAGAAAGCAATTTTTTTCTCATCTAACCAACTGAACTTTATAAAGGAAAAGAGAGTTCTGAACCCAAAAATTCTAATATAGTGGATTTATAAGAAGTATGATTTAGTGATCATCCTGAAGACTTCTAGCCAAGTAGTATTCATGGCCCTTCCCAGCACCACAAAATAGCAGCACAACACATTGTGTCTACTTTTCACACTTAGGAGTCACATATTTTGACCTATATATCTTAGTCCATAACTTTCCACCGAGGGAAAATGAATAGTTTGGTTTACCAAAAAAATTATGATTTGTTAAATTTGCAAAAGTCCAAATTAATTTAGAATGATATAAATAGGCAAGCTCATCACTTATGGTATGCAACTAAAATAAGAGAATTTTACAAGAAGACACTCTATATATAATATCCTTGTTGCAGTTGAAACTAAAATGTCCAAGGGAAGAGGCAGAGCAGCTGCTGCAACAGCATTGGTGCTTTTCTTGGTGCTGCTGCATTATGAAGTGGCTCAAGCAGCTGTCTACAAGGTCGGAGGTGCCAGTGGTTGGACCTTTAAAATGAGTAGCTGGCCCGATGCTAAGCGCTTTAAAGCCGGTGATGTACTAGGTAAATATCATCGTGTTATCTTGTTACTACATGTTTAATTGTTGGAATTATCATTTTTTTAACTTTAGTATTTAAGTGTTTTGGAGTCGATCTTCTTTGTTTAAACTCTATGCAACTAGCTCTGTTATGGTATCCGTTTGACGATTTTTACAACACTTAATAACCTTATATTGGTGACTTTGTTAATTTTGTTATTTGTTTTGTAGTATTCAAGTACGACCCAGCGCTCCACAATGTGGTGAAGGTAAACAAACGAGGTTATCGAAGTTGTGTCACCCCACGAGGATCAAAAGTTCATCAAACTGGAAACGACAGAATCACACTTGCTAGAGGCCGCAACTTCTTCATATGCAACTTTCCTGGACACTGTGAAGCTCAAATGAAGATAGCCGTTACAGCGACTTAAACTATGCGCGCATGAGTGTTGGGCTGCTGCATATGAAATCATGTAATAATTATATATAAAAATAAAGTTTATCTAATCCCTAGTAGCTAGTTATCCAGGATAGTGCGACTGTATGAGGATAAGATGCAGTAGTTTTCTATTTTGAATAATCTGTGTTGTTTACTTTTTACTTTTCTATAATCACCTCCCGATCAGTGCTTCCTTTGACCTTTGATCGGTGATTGGGTAGTCGTTTGTTAATAAGACGTTCTAGTTGGTTTGTTGTTTGTTAATAAGACGTACTGATATAGCAAGCAACAGTAATCATCTACTGCAATGAATCATAGCACTGTTTGGACCAAATCTCCTCTTAAAAAATTACTTATAAGATGAAAAATACATATATTAACTTATAAGTTATTTATAAGAGGATCCATGATTTTTTTTGACATAATTTGATCACTTGCTTAGAATTATTTAAAAAGAGTTTGGGAATAAAAAATTTAACTTAGCAATTTTATCCACAAAAAGAAAATTTAAAAATAGGTAGAAAGTTTTGAATATTTTGTATTGTTTCCTTCAAAGTTAAAAACTATCAACTTATGTTTATTAACATTTCTACTTAATATATGCTCCAAAATGTTTAAATCCAAGAGGGGTGCTTGATTTGATGTTTGTTAATAACATCCGGTAGTTTTCTATTTTAAACATTCCCAAACTCTACTCTCTCTCTCTTTTTTTTTAACATCATAATGAATTTCTATATATCATCATTTCTCAAAGAAATTACAAATTAAATGAAATGAGGAGGAATATGAACCCATTCATCAGGACCAATAATCTACGGTTCTAGTATGAGAACCAACTCTAGCAATAAAATGAGATGCATGATTGGTTATATCTTTTACTGTATAACCAAAAACAGATCTATCAATAGAGGAATTTGAATTGAATGATGGAATACCCGACAAACTTTTAAGTATAATATTATCAAGATTATTATCCTTAATTCAACTAAACACCTCCAACATATTAGAATTTCAGCTAAACTTGAACTTAAAGGACACCTGAGAGAACCATTTATATATGTAAGATATTGTCAAAAAATGTTGTTAGGTCCTGATATGTTTGTAGAAAGGGGTTTGAATATAAACTATATCGTTTAATCGAATTTGTTTGTTTAAAGATTATACAAATTAAGAACAAATTATTGCGGAATAAACTGAAACAATATTCAAGTTAAATATAACTTATATTAAACTTGAAAGGTGTTACAATCTGAGTACTGATTACAGAGTTCTTGATAAAACAAACCTAGAATAAATTCGACATGAATTTATCTATTTTTGTAATAAAAAGGATCGAATACTAAAAAGTAGTTCGATATAATTTCTAGGGATTATGATCTGCTAGAATGTCAAGGCAGTACAAGAGAACTAATTCTTATGGATTAAATGTTACAATCAATTCAACAATTTAATTCTCTGATGAAATTGAGCTCGGGCAGTTGATAGCAGTTTAGGCAGAATGAAGAATGTAATGTTTTGCTTTTCTATCTTTTTCATGAATGTGTTCTGTCTGATGATGTCTTCAATTTGATCACACACATGCCTTTTAAACAAACTGCCTTCATTAATCTTCACATGCCATTTCAATTCTTTTGATTTGTATAAGTAAGACAGTCGGGAAGACAATGAAATGACTTGGGAAGACTTTCGGGAAAATAATCTGTTGGCTTGGGAAGACATTTGGGAAGACTCTCTTTTAAACTAAGGGGGTGATATTGTATTATAACTTTAAATGACTTTTATTGACTTCTAAAAAGTCAATGACTTTTGTTGATTTGATAAACTTTTAATGACTTTTATAGAGTTTGTATATTTAATCATTACTTTTATCGACTTTTTTATATTGACTTTTGAGGAGTTTTACGTACATCTAATGACTTTTGATCGATAACTTATATTAATATGAATATAAAATTATAAATACGTAACATATAGAAAAAGGTTATAAATAATAAGTTTATATTAAAAATTATATAACAAGAAGATCGAATTATTGATATTTCACCAATAATTTTTTGTTAGGCTCAAGACATGTCTGAACACCACCATTAACAAGCCTACACTTTGTGACTATGTCACACTACATGACCTAGTGAACTCTATCACTGGATATAGTATAGGTCTCTCTGTACTTGTCTTGTTCTCATGAACATTAGCTTGATCATGTATGCTCAGAATTATAATGAGCCCAGTAAGTTTCTTGCATCTAGAATGTACATAGGCCATTGAATAATTGTCCTAGTAGAAGTTCAAAATTTATTCATGTAGCAGGATGAAGATGAATAAGGCCCTGAAGAAATAAGTTGCAGAAATTTGTCTAAGGCATTGTATAGCAAAGTCAGAATAAAGCTATGTCGTGAAGTCACCAATATCTATGTCGTGAAGTACTAAGATCGCATAGTCCTAATTGAACTATGTCGCGAAGTCTTCATAACTCATATCGTGAAGTGTTGATACCGCAAAGTCAAGATGTACTGGATCGTGAAGTCCCCAAAAGGCCTGGATCGCAGAGTCCCAAAATGGTCTAGATCGCGAAGTCTTCAAAAGGCCTAGATTGTGAAGTCATCAAAAGGCCTAGATCGCGAAGTCCTCAAAAGGCCTAGATCGCGAAGTCCTCAGAAGGCTTAGATCGCGAAGTCTCTAAAGGATACATCGCGAAGTCAGGAATGAAGTGGAGTTCACGATATCAACACTTAGCCATCTACAACAAGACATATGAAGGTACAAGATCAAAGTCAATGGAGACAAATACTGAAGCATCTGTATTGGTCAGGTGGTCCAAAATACAGATGTTAAATCTACAGCTAAACTTGGAGAGGAAGAAGGAAGACAAGCAGCTACAGATAAGGGAGAGGACCACAGAAAGCAAGTGGGTCTCCCTGACATAGCCAACCGTTTATAGAATGACAAATTGAAGTTTCAGGAAGGGTAGCTGTGTAATTAGGTGTGTACACTAGTTTTGCATAGGACAATATATATATTGTGCACACCCAACTGTTAGCTGTAAGTGAGCATATCATAGAATTATATTCAAGCACTTCTTTATGTGTAAGAAAAACAAGATACAAACTGTTCTTGTTTAGAAGCCAGAAATTCAGTTGTGAAATTCTGGAAAGCTGTAGTATTTAATTTGCTTAATACAAAGTAGATTAAAGTGATTGTGTGAGTTGTTTATTTTCATTCCGCATTTTCTTACTACACAATCTATTATGGCAATTTAGCTTCAAGAAAGTAATAAATATCTAAACTATACATTCACCCCCTCTCTGTCTAGTTTCTTGGTGTTATTCATTTCTAACATTTTTTTATATACAATTGTAATAAAAACTATTATTAAATTATTGATTTTCAATTTTTAATCTTGGATATATGTATGTAGAGGAATTTTAAACTTTCAAAGGTTTATCATCTAACCGAAGGATATGCAATGTGTCCCCAGAAACTTTAGACAGTAAGACTTTAATGTCTGAAAATAAACATCCTGAACTTCGAGCGCACGTGAGAGAAAAGACGACATTAAAACTAAGAAAATAGAATTTTTAAGTAAAGTAAAAAATTTACAACAAAATCTAAACGAAAAGAAAATTATATAATTAATAATTAATACAAATAGAAATCCAACCAAAGGGGATCCCTTTGGTTAGACTCTCCAAATATCCAAATGGTATAAAATCAAGTAAAAAGTACAATTCTAACCTCCAACATCAATATAATTTTATTAAATTTAAAATAAATAAAAAAGATAAGTAAAAAAGGACTCAATAAGTTTTTTTGCAAATGAATATGTGTAAATATGAACATTAAGAATCTTAACATTCAAAATAAATACACAATAATTAAACTTAAATCAAAACTAAAAAGATAGTAGAAGCTAAAAACTTTCAAGTTAAAAAGTAAATCAGTTAAATTAAAGAGATAATATTTGACAAAAAAAATCAAAGAGATAATAACCACCGTTCATAATTTAAGAGAGAAGATATTCTATTTGTGAAAGAGAAATGACAAAATTCTGAAATAAATGAAATTGAAGAAAATAAAATAATAATTTAAAAGTCATGTGAAATCTTACCCCAAACCTCGTGACTTTTCACATTAGATCTCTAGTTATATTTTAAGTTAAAAGTCATTAAATGTAATTGTCATTCCAAATTAATGACTTTTTGAATAACAGTCTACTTTTAAAGAGTTGTTAAAAGTTTAAATTAAATAACACCTTACTTTTAATGACTTTTTAAAAGTTGTTAAAAGTCTTAATTCAATAACACCATACTTTTAGATACTCTTTAAAAGTTAGAATTGAATAACACATGACTTTCAAAATCCTTAAAAGTCATTAAAAGTTGATATTGAATACCACCCCCTAAAAATACTTAGAAAAAGTCTAGGAAGACTTTCGGGAAAACTCTCCTGTTAGTCTTCTTAGTTTATTTTCTAAGTCTTCCTAGTTCATTTTCTATTCTAATTCAAATAATTATTTAAGTAATTTATATATTAAATTAATTTTAAACAGAATTAATTTAATAAATAATTTACTTAGTATAAATAATTATTTAGAGTAGAATAAAGAATAAATAAACTTCCTTGTCTTCACAATTAATTCTTGAACCACTAAAACTTAGATGAAGAAATAACACTTGTAGAACGTTGACATTCAATGTACTGTCTGGTTCATGAGTGACTAACAGCAATGTCTGTTCTTCATCTGTTTGACTTTAAGCAGTGATCCACTTTCTTTTCCCTTTTCCTTAAACTTTGTAACCTGCACATTTGCTATCACATCTTGAAATCTCTGTCACTTTAATAAATCCACTGAGATTGAATACTTCACTGAGGCTTGATCAATAAATTGAACTTCTTTCAATGTAGAATTACTTCAAGTCTGTAGATGACTTTAATCTTCATTCTTTTGACAGATATTATCTTCTGAGATTCCTGTGACATATGACTTTTATTATTTACTTATTACATCTTATTTTATGTTGAGTAGAATCCTCGGTGTTTACAAATAGGCATTTACATATGCCTTTCAATCTCCCCATATTTGTTTGTTAGACAATAACAATCAAATACCTCTAGAGGATAACTCAACTAAAACAAGAAAAGATAAGACTTTTAAGAGCCAAACAAATAATAAAAAGGTTCTGGATTATATTTAACAATTTCCAGATTCAAACAATAAAGATAAATACAAGATAGATGTTCCTCTAGTCTGAACAAATGATTACATTTTCCTATCTTGATTCACATATGCTCTAAACATATTACATTAAAAACTGAGCTATCTTCATCATGCCTTAATCTCTAATCTCACCTTCTTCAGCTTCTTGCAAGGTGTCTAGAAGATCTTTATCAAGGACACGATCACTTTCTGAAGCAACACCACTTGGCTTGACTGGTTGAGAAGTGATATTCTTCAATCTGTTCTTCATTTGAGAATACCTTGGAACTTTTTCAGTGCAGTGGTCTGAAATCATATCAGCAACCTCAGACTTTGCTTCAGTGGTAAACCCAGAAGTTCTAAGAAGATTCTCCAACTTCACCAGTTGCATAGCAGTTTGTAGCTTCAAAGAATCAGGATCCAGCCTTACTGTCTCCAAAGTTGTACCTCTGTAGATTTTGACTTCATATGGGAAGTGTACAACTTGAGGGATGGCCTTCATTGCAGAATCTCTCAGCCTGTTATAGAGAAGTTTATTCA
Source organism: Heracleum sosnowskyi (assembly GCA_030848705.1). NCBI lineage: Eukaryota > Viridiplantae > Streptophyta > Magnoliopsida > Apiales > Apiaceae > Heracleum > Heracleum sosnowskyi. Next base: position 137,882,626 of record CM061235.1, on the reverse strand, counting down.
AGCAGGAAGATCTCTTCACCTTACTCATCAGAATCCAAAGCTCTGAGAGAGATCTTCTTTGTAGGAGTTCAAGAGAGACTATGAATGACCCTTCAAGTACACTTGAAACATAGATGTACAATTCTTGTCTGACTTGATTAAATACAGATGTAATCCTTAGGATATCTTCCTTCAAAGCCTTCATGTATAATGAATTGTCTGGATTAACAGTTCTGATCTTCTCAAGCAACTTTAAAAAAGTACCATCATTGTGTGTGCCTCTCTGAGGGATATCAAACATCTCCCTTGCCTTATCCCACTTGCTTCATTGCTTCATCCTGACATCCAATCTCCTTTCCTTGACATGAATACTATGAAGACGTTGTTTGTCTTCATGTTCAGCTTTTTGAATCTTCAGCTTCTAAGATATGATGTCGGAGACCTTGGCATTCTCTTCCTCCTTTCTCTTGAGATCTGCTTGTTGTTTCTTCAGCTCTTTCTGAAATAAAGGATCAGGAGTATACATATCAGCTTCATCCTCCCAATCATCAAAGTTAGCCACTTCTTCAACCTCCTCATCACCAATAGGTTCTTCAGGTATAGTCTTCTCCAGATCACCAGATGTATCAAATTGAAAATCATCATGTTCACCATGGTAGTAGTAGGCATCAACAAAAGCAGACTCCTCCAATGATTGTTTTTGCTTACCCTTCCCTTTATATTTTCCAGAAGCTCCTCCAGCTTCTCTATTTCCTCCTTTCTTGTCCCCCTTAGTTGAGGAATCCTCTACATATTTAACATTAACAGCTTCAGGATTCACCTCACTAGATCTCCTTATATATCCTCATTCTCTTCTATCTCCTCCATCTCCTCCTTGATCAGCATCATCATCATCATCATCCTCAAAGAATGTTTTCTGTTCAGTCGTGGGATGATGTGAATTCTTTATCATATAGTACAGATGCTTCATCCCATCATTGAGATGCTCCATTCCACCTTCAATCTTTGAGAACCTCTGTTCATTAAGCCATTGATTTTCATCAACAGTTTGTTGAATGAAGTCCACTTGAGCAGTAATGGAAGCAAACTGATCAGCATTTGACGTTGTAAGATCAGAGACGTCTGAAGCCACAAGTACTTGAGATTGCTGAACTACATTGATCTTCGGTAGGAGAGAGGTCTTTAAGCCTTCAATGTCATCTTTAATCATACCCAACTAATTTGTTACAAAGGTGGAAAAAGAAGACCGTTTAACCACTTGTGCTTTAAGAATATCTTTTTCAGCCTGGGTTTCTTGTAATTGTTTCTGAAGAGCAGCTATTTGAGCTAACAACAAAGCAGTGTTTGTGTCAGTGTGTGCACTCACCTCAATTTCTCTCAGTGGTGTTTCACTCAACTCACGTGCTTGTGTATCACTCCGTGTTTGACTCTCATCTCTAATAACTAGCTATCTCTCCATGTTTTCTGATGACGTACATGCAATAGAAATCACCATAGCCCCTTCAAGAGAGGTCAGTGGTGGTGCAATGGGAGTTCGCAAATCCCAATCCCTAGTTGAGTCTGTCAAAACATTTGACATTGTAAACTGAATTGCTTCAGTGACAGACTCACCTGGTTGCCTTTCCCTTTCACCAGTGTAAACTGCGAGTGAAAAATCCCTTAGGGGAGCCAGATATGTTCCCTATGGGAAGGGAGAAAATGATTATATTAAAAGTGGCTGAGAATCAGATTTTCCCTCTGATGCCTATGAAGGCACTTCTACCGTAACTATGGTAGGCACTGTTTCAAAATCAAAGTGCTCTCCTGACAGCGTGTCATGAGTTTCATCTATATGGATATCTTCTCCCATTGTAAGTAATGGGAGTGTGCTTGACTCATTACAAGTTGCTAGGGCCCGATGGCGAATTTCAATAGATTCATCCTGTTGAGAGGATGTCTCCAGAGACTGTTCAGTGGCCATATCAATGTCCATATCCTGTTGGGAGGATAAGGATGGGCTTACAGATACCTCCCTATATTTTTTTCTTTTCTTAAGAGGTGGAGACAGGGCTGTGGGAACACTCATTGTAGTTTCTTTTCTAACACTTCTTTGACTGGTTTGTAAATTAAGCTCAGGTTGTTGGTTTGAAGAGTTTGACTCTGTGTTTGGCTCTATGACCTGTGTTAGAGGTTGTGGTTCTACAACCTCTTGGTCAGCCCTAACAACCACTTGGGTTTCAACCATTGTACCAGAAGAAGATCCAGGGTTACAAATTACTACCTGTAATGGAATTGGATGTGGCTGAGGAACTTGTTCACCAAAGATTGGAAGATTAATGAATTGACTCATCAATGGTGAAACAAGAACAGGTGTGTTAAGATATTTGAGTGAGAAATCCAATCTGGTGTAGAATTTGGAATCAGTGGTTTGTGAGGTTTCAAATCTGGAATTTCTAAACAACTCTATATGCTTAGCAGTAAGTAGATGATTTATGATAAGAGTGAGAAAGCGAGGGTACCAACACTTCACTTTCACATGATTATCAAAATCTCTCCTAGAGTGAGCAAGCCTATTGATCATTACATTCCAAAGTAACTCACCAAAATTTAATCTACAACCAAATACAATAGCATAAGCAATATATTGATTTAAACTGGTAATGCCATGAAAGTTTGTTTTAGTGCAATTACCAAATACTCTTGTAATTGTATCAAAGAACAGATCCCGTTCCCTAAAAAGAAAACTTTTAGATAATTTAACCATCTATAGGGGGGCTGATAATGAATATTCAAGAAGAACTGAGATAACTCATCATCAGAGGGCAAGGGATCAAATCTGTCCTTTGGAAACTGTAACACATCACAAAAAGTATCTAAAGTGACTGTATATTGCTGGTTTAAAATAGTGAACGTAAAAGATTTCGAGTCCTCGGCAATAACAGCACTAGAGCAAAGAAGACGTAATGGATCAGTTTTTAAAAGAGCAGATGCACACATAGCATGACTGACACAAGTCTGGCTGTTCAAAAAATTTTAGGGATTTTTTTAAAAAATTAATTAAAATCCACAAAATTAAAATCTCACTAAAAATTAACTAATTTAGAAAAAGTGATCCTTAATTCGAACTTAAAACAAAGAACTTGAAGTTTTGTAAATTGACACAAACCCAGACAATCCAAAAACAAATTTCACGAATTGCCTTAATCAAAATTAAACCCAAAGCGAGTTTTTTTAAAACACTTAACAACTCAAAAACACCCAAGTCGAAATGGAATGAAAATGAAAATTTTAACAGTAATTCGACTTAGTGTATGATAATTAGAAACTGAAGATCAAAGTGCTAAGTAAAAACTTGAGCAATTCTTGAGAATGATTATGAAGAATTTGAAAGGAAACTGTTCAGGGGAAATGATATGAAGAAGAAAAAAATGTAAGTATATATGTATATGTATATGTATGTATATATATATATATATATATAACTGACTTAATAAAGAAACTGAAAGAAGACTACTAAAACGTTTTGTTTGGAAAAGAACTGGGAAGATAATCGGGAAGACTTAGGAGAGTCTTGCCGAGAGTCTTCCTAGTAGAAATGAAAGTCTTCTGAAAATAATTAAAACGAAAATATAAAAGAATTACTAAAAAATAATCTAAGTCTTCCCGAAAGTCTTCTAAGGGAAAAAGAATTGGGAAAACTTACAAATAGAATTAAAACAAAAAACAAAAAATTAAAATTACTAAGTTTTCCCAGTAGTCTTCTCAGTATAAAAGCTGGGAAGACTTAGAGAAAAACTTAAGAAAAACTAATTTATTTACTAAAAAATGCAAAACAAATAATTAAAAATGCACATAATTTTACAAAAATGCATAAAAAATATGTACAAGTCCAGAAAAATTCATAGAAAATTCTACAAATCCTAGAAAAATATGTAGTAAATTATAGAAGTGCGATAAATTAATATAAACCTGCAGAAAAATTCAAACAACAATATATACAATCTGAAACTAACCTAAATAAACCTAAATAATTAAATTTTCAATAAAAATAGATTTCTCCACTTAAAAAATATGAGAAAAATATTTTTAAAGAAAATGGATTATTTAAGAACATTTAAATTAACAAGCTTTACATAACAAGTAAGAGTTGGCAATAAATAGCATTCAATATCAACAACAGAAAATGATTTTTGATAAGAACAAACATAACAGAGATATTGTCAATCACTAAGACTGTTCAACATACCCAATTTACCAACTAACTTGGTAAACGTGGATTCGTCAACAGATTTAGTGAATATATCTGCAGTCTGTTCTTCTGTGGGTACAAAGTGTAATTCCACAGTTTCATTCATGACATGCTCTCTGATAAAATGTACCTAATATCAATGTGCTTCGTTCTCGAGTGCTGAACAGAGTTGTTGGAGATTGCTATGGCACTTGTATTATCACATAAAATAGGAATTTTGTCTAATACAAAGCCATAGTCCTTCAATTGATTCCTTATCCATAAGATCTGGGCACAGCAGCTTCCAGCAACAATATATTCAGCTTCTGTTGTTGAATTGGAAACTGTTTGATGTTTCTTTCTATACCAGGAAATCAATCTACCTCCTAGGAATTGACAACTCCCAGAGGTACTCTTTCTATCAACAACACTACCTGCATAATCAAAATTTGTATATCCAATAAGATTAAAACTAGAATCTTTAGGGTACCGGATACCTAAATTATGTGTACCCTTAAGATATCTTAAGATTCTTTTAACAGCAACGAGATGTAAATCTCTAGGGTCCGCTTGGAACCTTGCACACAAGCATGTAGCATACATAATATCTGGTCTACTTGCAATAAGGTAGAGTAAGGAGCCAATCATACCTCTGTAGCTTGTAACATCTACCTTGATAGAGTTATCACAAGCTCCAAGTTTGACAGCTATTGAAGATAGAGTCCTTGCTGATGCTGAATCCTCCATATGATATTTCTTGAGGAGTTCTTTGAGATGCTTGGATTGACAAATAAATATACCATTTGACCTTTGACTTACTTGTAATCCAAGAAAGAACTTCAGCTCACCAATCATACTCATTTCAAACTTACTCTACATTAGCTTAGCAAATCTCTTACAGAGATCATCATTAGTAGACGCAAATATGATGTCATTCACATAGACTTGGACTAATATCATATCATTTTTGTGTTTCTTTGAAAAAAGAGTTTTGTCTATGATACCTCTTACAAAACCATTTTCTAAAAGAAAACCAGAGAGAGTGTCATACCATTTTCTTGGGGCTTGTTTGATACAATAGATAGCCTTGAAGAGAAAGTACACAAAGTCCAGCAACTCCTGATTTTCAAAGCCAGGGGCTGTTCCACATACACTTCTTCATCCAGCTCACCATTCAGGAATGCACTCTTAACATCCATTTGATAGACTTTAAAATTAGAGTAAGCTGCAAATGCTAAGAACATCCTGATGGCCTCAAGCCTAGCCACTAGTGCATAGGTTTCATCATAATCAATACCTTCAGCTTGTGAATACCCTTGAGCAACCAGTCTTGCCTTGTTCCTTGTAACAATTCCATCCTCATCTAGCTTGTTTCTGTATACCCATCTTGTACCAACTACTTTCCTGTTCTTTGGTCTGGGTACCAGCTTCCAGACTTGATGTTGTTCAAATTGATTAAGTTCATCTTGCATAGCAATCACCCAATCAGGATCAGTCAGTGTTTCCTCAGTCTTCTTTGGCTCCATTTCAGATAGAAACCCTGAATAGTGACATTCATTCTGAGTAGAACTTCTAGTTCTAACTCCAACATCTGGATCACCAATGATCAGCTCAAAAGGATGAGCTCTATTCCATACAATCTATCTTGGAAGATTTGATCTTGATGATTCGCCCTGAAATTCATTCTGATGTTGTGAATGACTAGTTGGCCCTTCATTTCCTCCCCCTGAGTTGTTGCTGGATTGCCTTGATGATTCTTCTCCAGTGTTGGTGGTATCTCCATTGTTACCAATGTTTCCACCACCACCACCATGATCATTATCATCATTGTTATTATCATTACCAGCAACAACCTCATGTGGAGCTTCATCTTCTGATTCTGAGTCTGACAAGTTATCAAACTTCAGTTCTTTAGATGAATCTTCAGTTTGGATACTAGGGAGTTTAGGGTCATCAAATGTAACATTGACATTTTCCTTCACTTGGTGACTATCAATCAAGTACACCCTATAAGATCTTCTGGAATAACCAACAAAAATAGCTTCTTGTGCCTTGGCCTCAAACTTGCCACGTTTAACATTTTCATCCTTAAGCACAAAGCATTTTGCCCCAAATACATGAAAGTATTTGAGTGTTGGTTTCTTGTTGTTCATGACCTCATAAGGAGTCTTCATTAAGTCCTTGTTGATTAAAGTTCGATTCTGAGTATAACAAACAATATTCACAACTTCAGCCCAAAAGTACATTGGAAGTCTTGATTCACTTAACATAGTCCTTGCAGCTTCAATCAATGTAAGATTCTTCCTTTCCACCACTCCATTCTATTGAGGAGTTCTAGGGGCAGAATATTGTCTTGTTATTCCTTTATTTGCACAAAAGTCATTTAGGACTGCATTCTTGAATTCAGTTCCATTATCTGACCTTATAGCTCTAACAGGGAATCTAGAATTCAGCTCAATCAACTTTATATGATCAATCACCATTTGTGGGGTCTCATCCTTGGAATGTAGGAATAAAGTATATTTGGAATAGTCATCAACAATCACAAGTGCATATTATTTCTTTGACATGGACATCACATTAACTGGACCAAACAAATCCATGTGCAGTAGCTGATGCGGTTCAGTTATAGATGATGTGTCAGTGCCCTTGTGAGAAGCTTTCTTTGACTTTCCTTTCTAACAAGCCTCACACAGTCCTTCCTGTGTAAATTCCATCTGAGGCAAACCTCTCACCAATTCCCTCTTGACTAGAGAGTTCATGGTTTTGAAGTTAAGGTGAGACATCTTCTTGTGTCATAGCCAACTCTCATCTGATGAAGCTTTAGCATAAAAACAAGTAACTTCATCTTTGGATCCAGAGTACAGATCAACTATGAACAAATCACCTTTCCTTACTCCTTGAAGAGCAGGCTTTCCATTATTCTTGTGTAGGATCTGACACTTCTCTTTATCAAAGGAAACAGCATATCCTCTGTCACAGAAATGACTGATGCTGAGAAGATTGAACTTCAGACCTTCCACAAGGGATACATCTTGAATGATAACATTTCCAAACTCCAAACAGCCATATCCTCTAGTAATACCCTTCCTGTTATCTCCAAAGGTAACGTCTGGGACAGCTTTCTCAACCACATTTGATAGCAGGGCTCTATCTCCGGTCATATGCCTTGAACAGCCACTGTCCAGAATCCACATAACACGGTTTACCTGTGCCACACCCTGCAATATCAAATTGATTAGTCCGTCATCGGAACCCAAACTTGATTGGGTCCGGCATACTTAAAGAACTAACCTTTGTCAGGCAAAACAACATTTTTAACTATAACTACTTCAACCTCTTTCACAAAAGAGTGTTTCCATTTATAGCCAGCCTTAACACATTTCTGACTACAGTTGTTTTGGTCCACTTTATGAATGTTTGACTTGGTCTCTATTGCTGAAACAACTTTGACTTTATTATCAGACATACACTTGTTGGACTGAGCAAGTTCAAAAGCAAGATCCTCAATACGCATCTCCTCTTGAATAATGATAGAATATTCATTCAGAGGTCCTGCCAAGGATTCTATAAAGAAAGGTGTTTCAATACCCTTAAGCACATATGGTACACCCTTTTCTTCAGCACTGACTCTATTAGGGGTGTTTATGCTTAATTCTCCAATAGACTCATTATAGTCCTACCCTATTCCTACAGTATGACCAATAACTTGTTTATTGATGATTTCTTTAGCAGTCTTACAAAAGTTATAGTAAGCATTAGCCTTGATTTTAAGTTCACTGATCTGATCCTTAAGAATGGTTTCTAGTTGAATATAACAATTAACCCTATTCTCAAGAAATGCTATTTTCTTAGTAAGATCATCCTAATTAACATGCACAAGTTTTAATTCTTTACCTCTTTTTCAAGAGCTGTGTTCAAAAGAATTATTCTATCATTTTCTCTACGTGCACAAGAAACAGTAGTACTAAGATGATAGATCATTTCAGCATCAGTAAACTTTACCTCTGACATGAATGATGATGAAGTGCTTGCCTCATTAGCCATTAAAGCTAGGTTTCCAATTTCACCAGCTTCTTCATCACTATCCATATCATTCCAACTCTTTCCCTCGGCAACATATGCTTTCCCAATCTTATTCTTCTTGCTAAAATCAAATGATTTCCTTCTCACTTGCTTTGGCTTTTTACATTCTATAGCAAAGTAGCACCTGATTGTGCTTCTGTCCACAGTTCCAGTTTTATAGCCACCCCTTGTGCTATTTGAAGATGAAGAACCACCTCTCTAAAACCTGGGCTTGAACTTAAGATTAGGATTCCTTCGGAATCTGAATTTGCCAAACTTCCTCACTATCATTGCTATATCCCCATCCTCCAGCTGATCAAGTTCTTCCAAAGAATAGAAGTCACCACCAGATTGATCAGTGGATGTTAGGCCATATTCAGCCACAATAACATCCATGTCAGAACTGGAAGGTTGACCAACCTTCACTTCCAGTTGTTGTGGGACTTCTGTTGCCAATGCAATAGAAGTACTAACTACCTTTCCAGTTCCATAAATCTCCTTTTGCTGAATCTGCTCCAGCTCATAGGTCTTCAGAACACCATAGAGTCTTTCCAAAGAAATCTCTCCAAGATCTCTTGTTTCTCTAATTGCAGATATTCTGTGCTCCAAATGAGATGGAAGTGTCAGGAGGAACTTCTTGTTAATCTCCTTGATAGTATAGTGTTTTCCATGAAGATTCAGATCATTTATCAATTTATTGTATCTCTCAAAAACCTGAGAGATACCTTCACCGGGTTTGATCTGAAATGTTCATAAGAAGATGTGAGAATTTCCATCTTATTCTCTCTGACTTCCTCTGTCCCTTCATTGATTATCTCTATAGTGTCCCAAATGTGTTTGGCAGAAACACAGTTTAGAACATGATTATGTATGACATGATCAAGATAATCAACCAGTATCAACTGTAAACATGCATTCAGGGAAGCATCCTCTTTCTCATCAGCTGTGTAGTCCTTGGGATCCTTGGGGTACATCCTAGCAGCTCTAGTAACAACATCATTCTCTATCTGCTCTTCCTCAACAATCATAGGAAGCTTAGGACCATTCTTCAGCACTCCAAGATATTTAACATTTGCCACTTGAAAAAACAGGAGCATCTTCTTCTTCCACATAGGATAATGCTCCTTACTGAACATGGGGATTTTCAATGTACCAACTTTCTGAGTAGTAAACATTTTTGAGATTTTTGATGAAGAATTAAAATTTCAGAGTTTAAAAAAAATCACAAAAAATGGATCTTTGATTAGTATATCAATCAAAAGGCTCTGATGCCAATTGTTAGGTCCTGATATGTTTGTAGAAGGGGGGTTGAATACAAACTATACTGTTTAATCGAATTTGTTCGTTTAAAGATTAAACAAATTAAGAACAAATTATTGCGGAATAAACTGAAACAATATTCAAGTTAAATATAACTTATATTAAACTTGAAAGGTGTTACAATTTGAGTACTGATTACAGAGTTCTTGATAAAACAAACCTAGAATAAATTCGACATGAATTTATCAATTTTTGTAATAAAAAGGATCGAATACTGTAAAGCATAATGTAACATAAGATATAAAAGAAATAACTGCAACTCAACAAAGGACAAGACAGACAATAATATTAACAGAAGCACAGGAATCCAGAATCAAAGAAGAAAAGGTAAACTCAAAAAATCAAAATATGGTATGTATTCTTGAAGTCCGTAAACAAGTCACGGAAAGAAGTTCATGAAAATGTTCAAGCCTCAGTGACAGTTAAAGAAACAAGACTACAGAAGTATGTGAATGATTTAGGGTTAGTACCACAGGTATCCAGTGATTTATTTGAAGCAACCAGATCGACAAAGGACTTATCAGCAGCATTGAATTGAAGACATAGAAGAATTGATCAAGTGTCATTCATCTGTGAACCAGACCAGTTGCACTAGTTGACGGCACTTAAAAAGATCAAGTTGTTTTATCGTCTTAGAAGAAATTGATACGGTCTAAAACTGAAACACCCTGAAGCTCAGAAGCTTTTCTAAAAGATCAAGGACAAGAAAAGGATTCGATGGTTTTTCTATTTAGAAAACCGTCGAATGTGATTTAAGAAAACCATTTGAAAACAAGTATAAAGTAATTTACTTTTCGATAGTTTTTTTTTAAAAAAACTATCGAATGGTAAAATTCTTTATTCATTCGATAGTTTACAAATTGAAGGAGCAGGTGGAAAGTTGTTTGTTTGTCAGGTTGATTTTGAAGATGGACGACCAAGATTAATTCTTTGATTTTGGTTCGATAGTTTTCAGAAACAAAAGACTACAATTACTAAGAGATAGGCAGTGTCTTCCTCAGTCAGGTTCTTCACAGAAGCAATTACGAAGAGAGAAGTTTGAGCCAGAAAGATTATCAGTGAAATTAATATTGTTTAGAATTCTATCATTGTATTGATTGTGTTTAACCTAGAACTCATTGAAGCTAATCTACGGATTAGAAATTGTAGCACCCCTCGAGGTTTATATTTATAAAAAGATATATTCCCCGACTCTTGGTTTGATTTGGTGTAGTTGATTTCGTTATAGAACTGAATGATTAATCCGTGAACGAAATTGAATAATTTATAGTATCGTATTCAACCCCCCCCCCCCCCCCCCCTCTACGATACTGTGGAGTTACATTTTGTACCCACGGAGGAACAAATTGCAGACATCTTTACTAAACCGCTTGATGAATCCACTTTTTCAAAGCTGGTTGGTGAACTTGGGATGTTAAATCTTTCTAATTGATTTTGATTAGAAGTTAGTAACTGCAGATAGTCCTAGTGAATACATGAGTTTAAGAATTTCTATATCCTTAGGACTCGTGAATTTATTTTCTGGAGCAATTCTCGTAATGTCATAATTATGGATGATATATCTTCTGGCATTTAATTGGTTATTAATTCTAAAATTATTTAGGTGTTAATATTTGTTCTAAATACTTAAGCATCTATTTAATTTGAATTAATTTACTGTGTTTTAAACATTGTAGATTAATGCAGCATAATTTATTGGATTTTAATTGGTTAATATCATTCAATGATATTTAGTCGATTTTATTCTAAGAAAATTGTGAATTTTCTGTTAACAATTGATTTTGGTAAATTTGAAAAAGTTTATTCAAATTAAAACTTGACAGAAAATTAAAAAGGTTGATTTTTAAAACAAGAACAGGTTTTAAGAATTGGACAGAAGCAAAAACCATCGAATTTAGAAAATTCGATAGTTTTTCTAAGTACTAAATGAAAACCATCGAAGGAAAATTCGATAGTTTTTAAATAGGAAAAGAAAAACCATCGAAATAAACCTTTCGATAGTTTTTGAGGATAATCTTAAAATATATCGAAGTGAATTTAATTAATTCAATATTTAAATTCTCGATAGATTTTGAAATTCAGCAGAAAAATATATCGAAGTGAATTTAATTCATTCAATAATCAAATTCTCGATAGTTTTTCAAACAAAAGGTGTTCGATAGTTTTTGGATTTAACGAATTAAAACCTTCGATAGTTTTTCAGAAAACCGTTTTATATTCTAAATTCTCATACACCTCGATAGTTTTTAGAAAACCATAGAAGTGAAGATGACCATTTTGCCCCTCTGAAAATCTATCGGTAGTTCAAATGAAATCCATCGAACACTGAAATGACATTTTTACCCCTGTCAGTTTCAAGAGTATAAAAACGTGCCTTGGTCTTTTTCTTTCTCATTTTTCACAAATCTAAGAAAGCAATAGCCGTTTCTATACTTACAATATATATAAATATACAAATTCAAGAACACCATTCGATAGAATTCTTCATTTTAACCGAGAAAAAGCTTGAAAAACTTACTGTTTCTCACTGTTAATTCATTTTTAACCGTGAAAAACTTGATTTGTTTTTGTTTTCAGAACATACTGTTGAAGAATCCATCGAACTAAATATCTGAACCTCAGAAAAGTGTTACAAGTTCTTATCTTTAGAAGTTGATTGTTTAACAGTTAATTTCTGTAGATTTTAGTGGTTGTTTGAAGTTCACTAATTTAGGGTTCTTATTTCAATTTGTTCGAGTTTGTGTGTTAGAGTAAAAGTAAAAAAAAAAAGGGTAATTTTGTTCTAAGGTTAATTAATTAGAAATAATTAATTGGTAAATTAGTTTTGGTTTTAAATTAATTTTCTGGAAATTTGAATTAAAATGGCCAGAGAATTTATCGTAACCAAAACTAATCATGTCTCGTTTCAGAACTTGCAAGCCATTACGAACTTACAGTTTCGTGCATGGGCAGAGTTTCTGAACACACGTTCTTTAGTGGCATATGTTTTGAGTACTCTCGTAGTCCTTTGCATCGATCAATTGACTGCGTTGTACACAACCGCCACGGATACTAGTGAGAATAATGTAAGATCCTTCAGTTTTGTTGTGCCAGGGGGCAGAACAATAAGGGTGACGGAACATGACTTTAATAGAATTTTACACTTTCCGACAGAAAACCATGTTCCGGATCCCACAACTGAGGAGATACATGCTTTCTTCACTCTTATAAGAAGTCAACAACCAAACTTCTTTGTGGGAGAGTTCCTGAAGCATTACCTGACAAAGCCATGGAACTTCTTCTTTCACACACTTATTCATGTTTTTACTGCCTAGCTGACAAATCTGCATGGTATTCCCTTATTTCTTCAGAAGATAGGGTTTGTCATTGCTAACAACAGGCATATAAACATAGGACGATTAGTGATTGATCAAGTCATTCTATACATGGGACCACTGGATGAAAGAACAGGCATAGACGATGTGCTTTGTTTCTATCCTAGGTTCCTACAGCTAATTCTCAATGATGTCTTAACAGATGAGGAATGTGAGACATTTGCAGCAGAGGAGACAATGGAGTGTATGAAGATGAAGAGCAATGCAATAACCGCTCTGATAAGAAAGAATCATCTTCCAGGGGTACCCACTGTTCTCACTGACTATCTAAGAACGGTGCCCCTACCACTTCTACCCCCAAGGGAACAGGTAATCGAAGGTAATATTCCTCAACCTGAACTGGCTCTTGAACCACAACCTATGGATGTTGATCCATAGCCCTTAGTGGCCATTCCTGACCATGAGGTTGCAAACCCACAACCTCTATCCACGGTCATAGAGCCTTTGGAAGAGACAAATGAAACCATAAACGAACCTCCTTCCCCTCCTATACCCAATATTCAGACATCCGTGAGTGTAGAGGGAGATAGTACCATAGCAGCAGCAACACATAAGGAGATACACCCTTCATCAGCAGTTCTGCCTTCCTCTAAAAAGAGAAGAATAGAAATCGAGGCAACTGTTGAATCTTCATTTCAATCATCCAAAGCGCCCTTCATTGATTTTTCTGATGCTGATTGGGCTACATTAACTAAAGCTATATCTGAACCAATAGCTCAATCAAATGAGGAAGAATTGACGGAAGCAACTGGTGTTCCGACCATATTACGGTCAGGTTCACTGGTTGAAGGTTCTAAGAACCAAGTGTCTTCACAGACGTCGAGAGAAGGCTCTGACCCAAATGCAAAATCTAAAGGGTCATTGCCTAGCTCCCCAGATGGAACATATCTGGATCATGCGGGTAAAGGGTCTGACGTAGGTGCGGATCGGCAACTCGGTGACAATGAATCAATTTCAATTGAGGAGTTAACTGAGGAAAAGTCTTCACAGACTTTAGAGGAAGTTTCGGGATCTCTGCTGTTAATAGAGCCTGATTCTAGCCTCCTAGAGATTCAAACTCTAGATCCTTCAAAGGATACATCATCTACGGATGATCAGCAACTTGGTTTAACCAAGGACGGGGACTTGTGAAGCCCCATTGCACCACCGGTGACCTCCTTAAGGATGGCTACGGTGTTTTCTGATGCAGGTACAACTAGCACAAATGGATTGAGTGAAACACAAACACTTATACCTGACCTGAGTGGGAAAGGAAAAATGAGTGAAACACCAACAGAAACGCTGAGTGCACACCCAGAGCCAAATGTGAGGAGTGACACCCTAACCCTACCAAATATTGATGATCTGCTATTACCTACAGAAAGAGAAGTGCATGTTCAATCCACACTCAAGGAGATGACGGTTCATGATAAGCAAGGAAATCCTCTATTCAAGGTTCCACTGAGACCTTCCTTTGACCAAGGGATCTCCTCTGATCAAGCCAATGCTTCTTTAATGTCTATTCAAGAGAAGGTTGACTTGGCGGCGGCTGATTCTAGAAGATCTTATCGGGTCTTAGGCAGTGCATCTGGCACTATAACAGGTACAAAACAAGCAGTGGACTCCTTGAAGAAGGAAGCAATGGAGGAACTAGTCGACTTGAGGACTGACGTCAAAGAGCTGAAAGATGGTTTCATGAATGAAGTGAATGCTCTACAACAAAGTCAAGAAGCTTTAAGAGAAGACGTGCTGGTTATCCGGGATGGTCAAGCTAGGGTGAAAGATGCAATGAACACCCTGTCGAGAGTGGAGTCTAAGCTGAACCAGAGATTGGACAGAATTGAGAAGACTACCAAATCGAGATTGGATGACATTGACCTGAAGCTAGCTTCTATACATGAAATGAATAGAGACATTTCTGACTTCATGGAGAATCAAGGTGACGGAGTGCAGTCTATTTGGAATATGTTGAGGAACCAACAACCCGGACCTTCAAATCAACAACCTGATCCTTCTACTAACTTTTACAATGAGGATAACTACATCGAGGATTCCTCAACTAAGGGGGAGAAAGTTGGAGAAGGGCAGACAAATGAAGGATGGCAAACAACTGGATGGGGAGTTTGGGAAACCAATGAAGCTATTCCAGTTAGACAGTACTGGATTGAGAACATAGTGCAAGAAGAGGAGAGTGGGGAGGAATTTGAGATCATGCATGAGCAACCACCTCAAGAGGAGCATGAGCCATATTATCCAGAGCCAATAGAACATCATATCTTGGATGATGATATATGGAAGAAGAAGCAAATTCTCTGTCATTGGAAGAAGAAGCTGCCTTGGAGATAGTAAAAGCTGAAAGAGCTGAAAGAGATGCCAGGCAAGCTGAGAAAGAAAGACACGAAGCAGTTCTAAGGAGTGAGAAGCTTAAAAGATTCAAGGTGTATGCTGAAGTGAGGAAGAAGAAGATGATGGATTTAGCAAAGAAGCAAGGCATTGACTGGGAGATGGCCTACAAAACCTTCTGTGGAGTTGAAGACGGATTAGAAGTCAACGACAAAGCGGAGGTGGAAGTCATCATTCAGGACATAAGAAGTGCAAATCCTGGTAATCATACCTACTTCACTGCACTGAGAAATACTGTGATCTTTCTGAAAGCTGGGGTTAAAGCAAACGGTGCCTGGAACATATTGATCAACTTTCTTGAGAAAGGTACCTTTGTGATTTCCACTAAGTTTTTTGAATAGAGAACATACACAGAACTGCATGTGATGCTCATCAAGATTCAGAGGACGACAAGGTTAAATGAACTGCTCCGTGAGCATGTTAAAGAGATCTTGATGAAAGTCGGTCTAGAGATTACTGAAGATCCTCCAATAGTTAGATTCATGACGAATGACTTGTTCAGAATCTGCTATTTGACTGAGGACAAGCTGAAGGATTATCCAAATAATTATCTCATATCAGTGGAGAAGTAACTTAGATCCACTGGATTCACTTCAACGGAGAAGGACAAAGCAGCAGACACTCTGAGGAGATATCTAATGGAGAATGTTCCTTACTATAGGAAGAGAGTGGAAAGAGGATTGGAAGTGCATACCAGACTACCAAACATGCCAAAGCTAAACAAGAAAGATGTTAACATTGCATGGTTGTGGGATGGAGTGGGTCAAGAGGTTGAATATATTGGAAGACACATCCAAGGAGCAATCCTTAAACCTGGAGATTCATTGCACTATCCATCAGTGATTGATTATCAAGCTGCTAACTCCAATCCAATGATTGAAGAAGGTGAGATTGAGATGGACTGAAGAAAAGAAGCAAAGAACAAAAGAACTATCAGCTCAGTCTAGATGAGCAACTTCTATGTATAAAGTTTTATTGTTTTTTGAATTATGAAATCTGGAAATGTATATATATCTGATCCAGAATGCATTTAATATTATTAAATTGTCTTACTTTAATTAGTTTCATGTTTCCTTAGTTAGTTGAGTTATCCTCGAAGTATTTGCTTGTCAAACTCTATATAATCAAATAGGGGGAGATTGTAAAGCATAATGTAACATAAGATATAAAAGAGATAACTGCAACTCAACAAAGGACAAGACAGACAATAATATTAACAGAAGCACAGGAATCCAGAATCAAAGAAGAAAAGGTAAACTCAAAAAATCAAAATATGGTATATATTCTTGAAGTCCGTAAACAAGTCACGGAAAGAAGTTCATGAAAATGTTCAAGCCTCAGTGACTGTTAAAGAAACAAGACTACAGAAGTATATGAATGATTTAGGGTTAGTACCACAGGATTCCAGTGATTTATTTGAAGCAACCAGATCGACAAAGGACTTATCAGCAGCATTGAATTGAAGACATAGAAGAATTGATCAAGTGTTATTCATCTGTGAACCAGACCAGTTGCACTAGTTGACGGCACTTAAAAAGATCAAGTTGTTTTATCGTCTCAGAAGAAATTGATACAGTCTAAAACTGAAACACCCTAAAGCTCAGAAGCTATTCTAAAAGATCAAGGACAAGAAAAGGATTCGATGGTTTTTCTATTTAGAAAACCATCAAATGTGATTTAAGAAAACCATTTGAAAACAAGTATAAAGTAATTTACTTCTCGATAGTTTTAGTTGTTTGTTTGTCAGGTTGATTTTGAAGATGGATGGCCAAGATTAATTCTTTGATTTTGGTTCGATAGTTTTCAGAAACAAAAGACTACAATTACTAAGAGAGAGGCAGTGTCTTCCTCAGTCAGGTTCTTCACAGAAGCAATTACGAAGAGAGAAGTTTGAGCCAGAAAGATTATCAGTGAAATTAATATTGTTCAGAATTCTATCATTGTATTGATTGTGTTTAACCTAGAACTCTTTGAAGCTAATCTACGGATTAGAAATTGTAGCACCCCTCGAGGTTTATATTTATAAAAAGATATATTCCCCGACTCTTGGTTTGATTTGGTGTAGTTGATTTCGTTATAGAACTGAATGATTAATCCGCGAACGAAATTGAATAATTTATAGGTATCGTATTCAACCCCCCCCCCCCCCTTCAACGATACTTTGGACCTAACAAATACTAAAAAGTAGTTTGATATAATTTCTAGGGATTATGATCCGCTAGAATATCAAGGCAGTACAAGAGAACTAATTCTTGTGGATTAAATGTTACAATCAATTCAAGAATTTAATTCTCTGATGAAATTGAGCTCGGACAGTTGATAGCAGTTAAGGCAGAATGAAGAATGTAATGTTTTGCTTTTCTGTCTTTTTCTTGAATGTGTTCTGTCTGATGATGTCTTCAATTTGATCACACACATGCCTTTTAAACAAACTGCCTTCATTAATCTTCACGCGCCATTTCAATTCTTTTGATTTGTATAAGGAAGACAATCGGGAAGACAATGAAATGACTTGGGAAGACTTTTGGGAAAATAATTTGTTGGCTTGGGAAGACATTCAGGAAGACTCTCTTTTAAACTAAAAATACTTAGAAAAAGCCTAGGAAGACTTTCGGGAAAACTCTCCTGTTAGTCTTCTTAGTTTATTTTCTAAGTCTTCCTAGTTCATTTTCTATTCTAATTCAAATAATTATTTAAGTAATTTATATATCAAATTAATTCTAAACAGAATTAATTTAATAAATAATTTACTTAGTAGAAATAATTATTTAGAGTAGAATAAATAAACTTCCTTGTCTTCACAATTAATTCTTGAACCACTAAAACTTAGATGAAGAAATAACACTTGTAGAACGTTGACACTCAATGTACTGTCTGGTTCATGAGTGACTAACGGCAATGTCTGTTCTTCATCTGTTTGACTTTAAACAGTGGTCCACTTTCTTTTCCCTTTTCCTTAAACTCTGTAACCTGCACATTTGCTGTCACATCTTGAAATCTCTGTCACTTTAATAAATCCACTGAGATTGAATACTTCACTGAGGCTTGAACAATAAATTGAACTTCTTTCAATGTAGAATTACTTCAAGTCTGTAGATGACTTTAATCTTCATTCTTTTGACATATATTATCTTCTGAGATTCCTGTGACATATGACTTCTATTATTTACTTATTATATCTTATTTTATGTTGAGTAGAATCCTCGGTGTTTACAAATAGGCATTTACATATGTCTTTCAAATGTTGAAAACTTTGGCAAAAAAAAAAAAAAAAAATGTTGAAAACAAGATTATTGCTTTAGTTTTTTTTTAAAAAGTCTTTGATTAATTAATTTGAATTTAAAAGTTTTTTATTAACATCTTGATATTTTTAACAAAAATATATGAAATCTTCTGAAATTTGATGCTATTCAATTAAGATTTTATAGAAGATTGGATATTAATCTTAAATTTAAAAGAAGGTAGGAGTATTCAATATAAATAAGTAAAAATAGCAAAAATTTAGGGTGTAAAGTAAATTAAGTCAAAATTACAATATTGAATTAGCAAAATAATAAACTTGATTTCTTATGAAAATGAAGTTTAGCCCGTTTACATAAACAGTTATATTTTAAAAACACATTCACGCATATATTATGTATATTAGAAATTTCATAATAAAAATTTAGAATTTTATTATCTTAATCTGAAATATTACCTTTTCTACAAGAAATGTCATTTTATATATACATACAATTTTATAAAAAATTAAATTATTACTGGGACAAAATTGGAGATGTCTAATATGAATATGTGTCCAAGTATTATATCAATCATATTATAAATATTTTACATGTTTTTAAAAATGTTACATGTTTTTAACTTAAAATAAATGATTAAATAGTTATGTTGAATAAATGATTAAATAGTATCTATCAATCATTATCACTTGAATAGTTGTGGGGTCACCCGCCAGCAACTTTCGTGCACAAGCATAATTTCATTGTTTATGCTTGGTTTAGTCTCATGATCCTTCGCGAGTTCGTAAAAACTCAGTCTTTTTTGGTAAAACTAAATTAGGCAAAGACAAAAGAGTGGGTCCATTGAAAGAACGGTCAACAAAGACAGTAATTACATAGATAATTGTTTCTCACATTCTCCATCTTTAAAATAAATCGTATGGCGGCTGCAAAGAAAGACGATCTCACTTTCTTGAGTGTTATTTTAGTATCCATGTTGATCTTCTTTTACCTCCTTTTTTAATTAAATTAATTTCCTTTTAGTACATTTGTTATCAAATAAATACTAAAATTGAAGATTGAGATACTCATAAAATAAAAATATTTATTAATTAGAAATGAAAAAAAATATATGAATCAAAATGGCACATAATTTGAACATGCCATTTTTGCAAAACACATGCCAAAAGACATGAACTTCGAAACTTTCATGCCAGATAGGGGAGAGTATGGGCAGGTTCGGCTTCGAACCACATGCCTAAAGACAAGTGATAGAAATTGAAGTTAAAAGAAACCATGCACTGCATAAAACCTGAAAGGGATTCCAAACATGCTGCACTAACAGGGTAACTTTTTATGTTCAGTAAGTAAGCCTGTTCAGGGCAGCAACCATATAAATGGAAGTCACTTAAAAAAAATTATACTAGCGAATTACTCCTATTTTAATAGATATTTTATTAATTTAAAAAAATTAATATAAATTATATATATATATAATATATTCTTTATTTATTTATATTAATAACTTGTTCGATTCAGTTTTTATCGGTTTGGTTGGAACATATAACCCGAACCCAATCGTTTAAATCGGTTTGGTTTCTTATTTTTCGGTTTTGATTTTGGATCGGTTTTATTTGATTTAATTTTTCCCGGTTTTCCCCGGTTTTGGATCGATTTCGTTTTTAATTTGATTTTTTTCTCAACCCTAATGCCATGTATCCTAAATAACAACTTTTTTTAAGCAATCCTAACAAAAGAAAATAAAAAATGAATTAGAAAATAAAAATCTCATACTAAGATTCCGTTTATTTGCTAGAAAACATTTTCCAGAAAAATATTTTTTAAATTTTTTCTGCGTTTGTTTGGCTTGTGGAAAATGTTTTTTGTGTCTTTATTCCAAATTTTTCTATATTTGTTTGATTTTCAGGAAAATAAAATACTTTTCAAGTGAATAAAAAATTCTTTAAGAAAAGTGATAAGTTTTTGGGAAATGACTTCCTTTTTTCAGATTGAAAAACATTTTCCAAAATGAAAATTTTCTCACTGTTATTCGTAATTTTTTATGGAATTTTTTTTTTAAAATACTTTTTCTCGACAAATTTTTTTCAAAAAAAAAAATTCGAGAAATTTTTCTCGAATAATTTATTCCCATGAACTTTTTTCCGATTTTTCAAGAACATTTTTTTCCAAAAACAATTTCCTATGAAATTTTTCCGAAAAATATTTTCTCGAGAACTTTTTGATCATTTTTTTTTCTTAGAAAATATTTTTCAATAAAAAATTTTTTGAATTTTTTTTTTTTGAAAATCAAATTATTTTTTTTCAAACAAACGGAACCTAAAAGATAATAAAAGATAAGAAAACTTTCTTGAAGGCTTTAGGTGTGTAATTCGAAAAAATTTGAGGATCAAAACAGTTAAACTCTAACGAATTGTATCCAGAAACCTTGTTTTTTACCAGTCGACCAAACAATCATTCAGACCAAACAGAAAAAGAAAGAACGAAAGCACACGTTATTCACAACTCAAGCAACAAAATCCAAAATTCAGAAGCAAAATCCCCTTTAACTAATCTTTTGCACCTACCCATTTAGTAAAATTATCTTATACTCTCGTATTGTGTGTCTATTTTTTGATTACCAGAAAAACCCAACTCTGTTCTTGAAAAATTATGAAGCCCAAAAAGCAGCAGCTTGAATCTTGAAAACACACACACAAAAATGCATTCAAAGTATTTGGTCAAAGTCTCACCATTGTTTCCTGTTAGCCCATATCATTATAATCATCACTGTAATCAAGATTTAAGGAGAATAGTATGTTGCGGTGAGAAGAAAAAATCTTCATCTTCATCAGCAGATAAAGACAATAAATTTCATTTTAGGCTACCTGGTGATAATACTAAGTGGAAGTTCAGAGATATTGATACCAGTAACTTCACCACTCTTTCTCTGTATATTGATTTATTTTTATCTTGGTTGTTCTTTTTTATTTGTATGTACCCTTGTAAAGTTGCATACTTTAATTTGTTAGAATCACTGATAGGTTAGTGTGAATTTACCTCTTTGATTTATTTCATTAGTATTCGACTCAATGGTTTTGTTAGCAAATATGCAGACACTGTCGTTTTATCACGGTTATTGATTGTAGAATATGGAATCTAAAATATGCAATTAAATCATACATTCCCGTCCTTGTTAGACTTCTTTTATGAAAATGTCACTTGTATGGATAGTGCCGTGGTAGTCATCTAGCATTATAGACATGTACCATTCTTTTAAGCTCAAATTGCATCCATTTTACTGAGTGTTATCTGAAAAATCCAAACTTGTCGGTTTAAAGTGAATATGGATGTTTATAAAGCAATAGCAGTATGCCTCAGGAAGCATTTGATGTATTAGTCATTACCTTCACATGTACTTCACATATTCAAGGTACATGTGAAGCTTTCATTTCGAGGAGAGCTTAAGGATATTTAATAAAGGGACTGGGGCAAGGGGGGCGAATGGGGGTGGATCCTCATGTCCTTCAAACACGGATAAATTGATAGTTCATTTACAGATTTGGGCTTTTGGTGTTTATTGAGATTTAACGAGATTTTGATATTGACCACTTCCAAAATCATATCGGTTGTGCTTAGTTCGCTGTTTACTCTTGTTATGAACTGTGACTTGTGTTCCAATCTTCTTCTGTTTTCATGTCGAACTGTATTAACACATCAAACGGTTTTCTTGTTTGTAAGAACATTCTCGACTAATTGATATGCGTCTGGTTCTTTGTTTATAAGACTTAAATGTTTTATAAAATAATTTATTCATTATGACGTTATTAATATTTTATCATCTTTGGTTCTTAAGTGTTTTTCTTGTTTCTAATCTGGGCTGTGCATTAAACATTTTTTCTTTGCAGAAGCAGTACAGTCAACCTTCAATCTATGGGTGTCAAAGACACAAAATCTTTTTAGTGAGGTGGCTACTCCACTGGTAAAAAATGTTCATGATATAACCCCAAATATTGGGAATGCAATAGATACTTTGGACATCGAGGACAATTTTATGGCAGAACAGACTATTGATAGCAGAACACAAAAAGGAACGCTATCTGTAACTGCTATAACTTCCATTGAACAATTTAGCAGGTAAGGTACTCGGCAATCTTATCTATTTTATTTTCAGTATTCTCCATTTGACAACTAAATTTGATTTTATTTCAACTTAAAAATGAAATAAGAATCGTTGCAAGTATTTACTTCATTTCTTAAATGGCCATGATAGTTTATAAATTTCAGATTCAAAAAGAAGAAGAACGGAAAAGCAACTCTATGTTTCATATAAATTGTTAATGAAGCTCTAGAATTGTTGTTGAAAAGAATATAATTTAGTGTTGCGTGTTTGGAGTTTATAATTTGGTTGGGATGTTGGTGGAATAAGCTAAATGGTTTGTTTTCTTATTGAGGTTTTTAATTTCAGTGTCTATCAACACTTAACAGACTTACTAAGAATATAATCGACATAGACTACACTACTATTAAGTTACTAGTCCGTCTAAAACCTTACGGTGTCAGAGGAAGACCCCAACAGGATCTTATGCTCTACAACACTCCCCCTCAATTTTACGATTGAATAAACATAACCAGACATCTACTAATACCAATATCAAATACCAACAAATATACAAATTAAACAAATGAGGGTGGGAGGACTCGAACATGAGACCCTCCCTAAACCGAGCTCTGATACCATGTTAAGTTACTAGTTTGTCTAAAACCTTAAGGTGTTGGAGGAAGGCCCCAACAGGATCTTATGCTCTTCAACAACTACCTTTAATTATGTGTTCACTAGATAAAAAACTGTTGCATTACTTAATCATCGTTTACTTTTCTATCCAATATTATGTGAGACTGAAAGACTGCTTAATAGGCCTCGCCCTGATTTTGCATATGCACTAGCATGTGTAATTTTGGGTATGGAGCATGATACAAAATCTATCTTTTACTTGGGTAAAATTTTGTCACTGGAAGTTGGGACTTCCAGAAATTAATTAATTAGTTGTTTGTGCTTACATATTTTAATCTCGTTGAGTGCTTACTTCTCTCTGGAGCCAATAATTCTACTTTAGAGTTATGATCTTAATTATTGAGGTTAAGGTACACAGGATGAATGGATCAACTGGGAAGAAAATGCAGAAAATATTCCGAGGACTTGTCCCTGAATCAGTGTTCAATGATGCTCGTAACTTGGTAGAGTATTGCTGCTTTAGGTTCTTGTCCCGAGACGGTTCTGAAATCCATCCTTGCCTCAAGGTTTGTTTTGCTTAAGTGTTTTAGTTTCTGGGTTCTTCTAAATTGGTTATGCTGGATGAGTTACGTGCAAAAGTGATGTTCATTCCGGTATTTGCATTTAACTTTGCCGAATATATATATATATATATATATATATATATATATAGGGCCCAGATCAAATACAAACTTTTTAAAATTGCAACCAATTCAAACATGTTAAATCTTATGTATATGTGTTGAACCTTAATGTACTTACACGTGTTTGAGTGTATAGAAATATGAAATTAATTGTTATATAGTTTTATGATAGCTTTTCTTAAGAAAGGGGTACAGTTTTGTCACTAAAATTCTTCAACTAGAATATCAGTTGGCAAAGCCATTACTAGCTTTGAATACTGTAGCTTTGGTACATTAACTTTGGACTAAGCTTGAATTTGGGATGGGGCAGTATTAGTCGCCAAACTTCGTATAAAATCACAAATACTGTTTCAACCTTTTTCCATTCAAACACTACTGCATTCCTTACATTTGTAGATTGGACCGTTTCCAAGCAATTTAATCAGTTACTAGACAACCATATGTAAAGAGCAATGACTCAATAATCTGACAGTCGTCGAAAGAAAGTTCCTCCCCAAAATCTTTCTGAAGAAAAAGTCTTAGGGTTTAATTGTTTCATGAGCTGAACTTTATTCTGGCCATCAGTTTAGTAATTTGAATCTTCACACTGAATGTGAAGTGTTTAGAGAATATTTATCAATAGAACAGTTACGATATAAACTCATTTGATATTACTGTGGACCCCTCCATTCTTGTTAGTTCTAGTTTTAGTGTTTATGTGTAATGTCTTGTGTGCATGAAATCTATGATAGAAGATATTAATCATTGTTTTGAACCTTCTCTAACAGCAAACTGCATTCCAAAGGCTGATTTTTATTACTATGCTAGCGTGGGAGCAGCCTTACAGTGGTCCAAATGATTCACGAGCTAAAGATTCGGTTAAAGAGTCTTTTCAGGTATGTATATAGAATTACTTTTAGTTTGTAAACTGGCTCATTATAGATACTGTTTTCCGATTGATGTCATCCCTAAAATGACTTGAGGCCTATTAACATGTAGCTGGAGTGCAGTTGGCAATGTGCTGTATGGGACATGAGTTTCAGACAGCCTATGGCCTTAGCCCAGTATATGTCTTCTGATGTCTCATAGTCATAGGTTTCACGTTGGCTGTAAAGAATATTAAGACTGTGTATACATACATCACATTAGGTGGGTGTGTAGAACTGTAGATGGCCTTGCACTAGAAGCTATGCATGTTTCTTATCTCATCATCAGTGCCCATTCTTAGATAGAACTATGATTGCCATTAAAAAGTCTACCTCTGTAAAAAAAATACTTGGCTTCTGTATACTAGTTTGTGTAAACTTGCAATATTTGTCATTTGTGTTCTTTTGAAACTGCCATATACTGTCAACTATCATGACTTATGTTTGTAGCGTTCTTGTTGACATCAAAGAGAAGGTTTGTACTAGAGGAAGCTTTTGTTCGCATTGCCCCTGCTATATCTGGTGTTGCTGATCGGACCACTGCACATAACCTTTTCAAGGCTCTTGCTGGTGGCAAAGAGGGTATTTCCTATACTGTCTGGTCCACTTATGTCAATGAACTTCTCAAGTAAGCTTCATAGTGATATCTTAACCTTAAACAGTTTTTAACAAGATTATATGAAATATCCTATTTTCTGAATTGTTATATGCTTTTCATGGTTAGGTGTAGCCATGCAAAAGCTAGTGAATTCCATGCATATATAGTCATATACAAACACAGGAAGCAGTGATTATTATATTATAGTTATCTTTACCGATTCTTTGAAGTTCTGACATCTAAATGCATATGAAGGTGTCATCTAAAAAAGAAATTAAAAAGTAACTGCATTTCCATTCTTAACCTGTAACTTAGGGCCTTTAGCCGAGAGTGACCGAAACTGTTCAGGCACAGCATCTCATTTAAATGGTAGATTACTTTTGAGTTATGGCTGACAGGTAAAGCATTCTTGATGCAGAATACTAATTTAAGATAGATTGGATGGATTAACCACGGAAAATTCACTACCCTGTAGATTATTTTAGATGCTGAAGAGAGGAATTTGTAAGGATCACACCCTATCTCAATAATCAAAGTATTGTATAAGCAGGATTGGCTTGAGAGTAACAAGATTCTATAGGTTAATAAAGTATTCTTTGCAGATCAAATGTTCAAATTTCAAAACTAAATTAAAAAACCGATTTTTTTTCTTTTTTTGGCTAAATAAAACACTAAAATTCTAGGAGCAATATTTGATGAAAACGAGAGAACTGGAATTTACAAGCTTTAGTTTTTTCACTGTGGACTATACAGAGAACATTAGCATTTATCAGTTCACAAAGTATCGTAATATTTATGTTTGAGAATATCAAACATTAGCATTTATCAGTTCACAATGTATCATGAAATATATGTTTAAAAATAACAAGATTCTATAGGTTAGCAAAGTATTCTTTGCTGATTAGATATTCAAATTTCAAAAGAAAAAACACCGAAATTCTTGGAGCAGCATAAGAAGAAAACGAGAGATTGGGACACAAGCTGTAGTTTTTCACAGTTGAAAATTTATAGTTAATAGCATGTGAGTTTATCAGTTTGCAAAGTATGATGACTATTATCTCATGTAAACTTTGCTATATGTTTTCTCGTATTGAATTTTATATACTTTAGGTCATCCTCTCAAGTCAACCTTTAATTCACTGTTGAAATTATTTATGGCATGGTGAAGAAATTAGATATATGGTTATTTGATGCAATATGTTTGTCATGTAACTCATCATAATTCATGCATGAATAGTCTCTTACTCTTGTGTAACAGTATGTGCGCTTGGAGTGTGCATGCATCAATCGGTTCATATCATATTTTAAATTTTAAGGTCTATCTTGTGCTTATGTTTTCTATCACGTAGCTGAGTCCTTGTATTAATTACGATGTAATTCTTAGTGTCTGACTCTGAAATTTTGGAACTGATGTTCTTATCCATTTCTAATTGGTGTAGGGTGCATGAAGGACGGAAATCATATCAATTTGAAGAAAGCCTTCTGGTTCCTAATGAAAGAATCCTATCTCTTGGTTCCAGCAGGAAACGACCTGTTTTGAAATGGGAGAATAATATGGCATGGCCAGGCAAGCTCACTTTGACTGATAAGGCACTCTACTTTGAGGTATCCCTTTATATGCTGTCTGGTAGGTATTGTCCTAGTTTTACCTGCTTCTTTGCTCCAACACTTTCATGCGTTATGTAAAGTACGGCGCTGGCTTGTGTTTATTTATTTATTTTTGAAATGTGTAAAATTGTAGGGCTGTTTAATGTTATGCCTTTCTTTAAATTAAAAATGGCATCTGAATGCAGGCAGTTGGCTTAGGTAGGCATAAGGGTCCGATCAGAATGGATCTTGCAAATCACAAATCACGAGTAGACAAGGCAAGGGTTGGGCCTCTGGGCTCTGATCTTTTTGATTCTGCTATATCTGTTACTTCTGGTTCAGAGTGAGTAAGCTTCTTCTTAATTAATTACTGAGTCATAAGATCTCAGTTTTGGTTATAAATTTTCAAATTATTATTGCTTTTAATTTTAGTTGGTAAATTTATATTTTGTTGGTGCATTTGATCAGGCAGAAGACATGGGTTCTTGAATTTGTTGACTTGGGAGGTGAAATGAGGCGTGATGTGTGGCATGCACTCGTCAGTGAAGTCATATCTTTATACAAGTTCATCCAAGAGTTTGGTCCCAAGGATGGTGATGGATCAGTAAATAATGTGTATGGTGCTCAAAAAGGAAATTTGAAGGCTGCAACTTATGCAATTAATGGTATTGCTAGGCTTCAGGCTCTTCAATTTATGCGGAAGCTCCTAGACGAACCTGCAAAACTTGTTCAGTTCTCATATCTGCAACACGCACCCTATGGAGACATCGTCTGTCAAACTCTAGCTGTTAATTGTTGGGGTGGACCCCTGATCACTAAATATCCTGATATTAGTTATCAACCAGGTCAAGCAGCGAGTTCCTCTGGTGAGGTATCAGAAAGTAACAATCATGTTTTTGACATAGATGGAAGTGTTTATTTGAGGAAATGGATGAGATCACCATCTTGGACTTCAAACGCGTCAGTTATTTTCTGGAAGAACTCTACATTTAAGCAGGGAGTGGTATTGAGTAAAAACCATGTTGTTGCTGATATGACTTTGATAGAAAAGGCAGTAAAGACATGCAAAGAGAAATATCGAGTGGTTGAGAAAACACAGGCCACTATTGATGCTGCAATGATTGAGGGGATACCCAGTAACATTGACCTTTTTAAGGTTTTTCCACTTCTAATTAGTACTTTCCTTTGGTTGAATGTAACATTTTTGTTGGCGGAATAGACCATGAATTAATTGTCTTTTTAGTATATGGTTACTTTGCTATTACTTGTTAAAATCTTATCAGATTTTCTTATATTAGATGCCCATTTTTTATTCTGCAGGAACTTGCTCTTCCTTTGACCGTGATTGCCAAAAATTTTAATAAACTTAAGCGTTGGGAGGAGCCTTATTTGACGGCATCTTTTCTTGCAATTACATACACACTTGTTTTAAGGTAGGTAGTGTTGCTCCGTTGGATTGTTTCTTTAGTAAGCTTATATAAAGACAAGCACACTGAAAACTGAAATGCACATATCTGACCGTGGGGAAGGATCATAAGTACAGCACGTGATTCACATTTCAAAACTCTCTTTGGAGTCCACCTTGAGATTGTCGGTAAACTAAAATTGATCATACTCTTGCTTAGTTACAACATTAGATCTCAGACTCACTGTTTTTGCGCAAGTATGTATTGAAATGGTCTTCATATCTACATCTCTTCACTTAAACACTTGAAGCTGGAAGAGAAGCTCTGTGACCTTGTATCTTTAGGAAATGTTATTTCTAGGTATATCTAGCAAACGGAGTTTCCCCATAAACTGTAAGCATATGATTGGACACTGTTACTATGAAGCAGTAATATATCACTCCCTTGGTGAGATTATCAATCAAGCCTGTCAAATGATTGAATAATTATCAAGGCATATGTATTGAACAACGTATGCTTCTAACAACTTAAACAGCCATGGATAGACAATTGCTGATAGTGGATATAACATGTTTGGTTGCAATCTTTTCTGGCTGATTGATTCTATTTGCAGTGCATATTTTCTGTAAGAGTAGTCAAATGCTTAATGTAAAATGGCTATAGACAATACTAAAGTATATCGCACCAAAAGTTTTTTTTTGTGCTAAAATGGAACTTGCACTCCAGTGCTAGTTGCCTGTTGCAACCAACTAATTCCAAATTTAACTAACATTTTATCCAACTCTTTCAACTTTCATTTAAAGTGGGCCAACTAGCACTCCATTTCCAGTTGATTGATGATGTGGCAAGGATGGCTATAGCCATATTTGGTTCTGAATATAGAACCAATTATTCGTTTATTTCATTTTCCATTCAACTATGACTACACATCCTGACAGATACTTTAGATTAATTAATTCATAAGCTAAAGTATTTTCATACCAACAGATGTACATCCCTCAAGCACACGAGTATTCATATAATCAATTGTTGTTGTATGATACATAGCTTCTGAATGAATTGTTAGATGCTGCCTTCTGCTTTTTTATTTGTATTGCGTTATTCATATCAGAATTATTTGACTAGCACGAAACTGATACAAACAGTTTAACGACCTTTACATCTACCGTCTGCAGGAATTTGCTATCATATTTATTTCCCGCAGCTTTGATGATCTTGGCAGCTAGCATGTTATTATTGAAGGGGCTCAAAGAGCAAGGCCGGCTTGGAAGATTTTTTGGAAAAGTAACTATACGTGATCAACCACCTTCTAATACTATACAAAAGATCATAGCTCTTAAAGAAGCCATGCGGGACGTGGAACAGTATCTTCAGCGTTTAAACGTCTCACTTCTGAAAATACGTACAATTGTTCTTGCAGGTCAACCTCAGGTACATTTTAGCTTGTCCACCCTGTATTCCAGAAAAAGAAACATTGTTGATAAATTGATCTGAAGTGCCATCTTCTTTTCTCTAATTAAATCAGAAGCACCATTAGGTTCCAGTTAATTCTAGGGATGCTGATAGGGAAAGACGTAAAATTGAAAAAATTGTGGCACCTATATGTTTTTCTGGTTTCTTTTAAATTTTTGTCGAGTTATTTCGCATCATTAAGAAAAAACTTTTTTAGATCATGATCGCTGGATATTTTTTTCAGATAACAACTGAGATTGCTCTGGTGCTGCTATTAAGTTCTACTGTGCTACTCATTGTCCCATTCAAGTACATTCTTTCTTTTTTTATATTTGATCTTTTCACAAGAGATCTTGAGTTCCGAAGAGAAATGGTTTTGAAGTTCAGGAGCATGCTGAAGGAGCGTTGGGACACGGTACCAGCAGCTCCAGTCATTGTATTACCGTATGTGGTTAACAATACAGGTTCAACAATGAAGGAAATTGAATCCACATCGCAATCAGAAAGGCAAACGGAAAGAAGTCAAGATCGTAGCAAGCCAAGATAAAATTTGACATGTACATTTCTTGAGCATTTGGATTCAAGATCCTTAATGCCTTAGTTTAGTGAAGGATATGTATAGAAAATAGTAGATACAGTTAGTCATCTTATGTGCAATTTTAAGGCGGTTACATGTATCTATATCAATAGTGTTTATTCACTCTTCACCCGGGCTGAATGCTATACAAATGGGTTATATTTCCTTCTGTCCCCTCATTTCTATACGATCTTTTTCTCACTGTTTGGTGTGCCATTTTAAGGTATATATAAAATATATTTTTATAATATATTTTTTAATTATTTTTTCTTTAAATAAAAATTTAAATGTTAAATTTTAATTTCGAAGAAAAAAAATTAAAAAAAATTATGAAATTATATTTTATAGAAGTATTAAAATACATGTCGAATTCTTGTTTCTCATTGTGTTTAAATTGAACGGAGGGAGTATAAATTGTAGTTGATCATGTCATCTCACATGCGATTGAGTATTGACTTTGAGTTGATTATTTGACTTAATGATTACTATTTGTTTATCATGATGAGTTGAGACGCAAAACAGGCCTAAGACAAAAAATACAATTGATGAAATTGTTTCAAAATTAAAAGTTTATATTTGTTTATATATTTATGTACAAACTTATGATGGTATATATACGTGTAAATGAATAACTATTGATTGAAAGATTCCATTCGTTTATCAAGATTATTTATTTATTATTCAGATTAAAAATACATGGGTTTTTTTCATAAATATCCCATTCCAGAAATATTTTTGCAAAAATACCTTTTCAAAAAAAAATATTTTGCGAAAATACCTTCTTATTTGCAAAAATACCTTCTGCAAACTGCAACCAAAATCAACCACAAATGCAACTTGTTAATAATGGTGTTTTTCCGGCGTCCTGATTTTAGGGTTGGTAGGTTAGGGTTTAGAGTTTAGGGTTTAGGGTTGTAAAAGCCTAAACCCTAAACCCTAAGTCCGTATACGAATTATTCGTCATTCTTAATATTTCTAAAATCCAAAATAGAAACATTGAACCCCAAAAGTTAACTATTGAACCCCAAGGTAAACCAGGACCACAAGTTTACCCCTTTTATTAATAAATTTTTTTTGAATTCTTAGCTATTTTTTCAATTATTTTTTAAAAAGTTGCATCTGGTTACATCTAGTTTCAACCACATATGCAACTGGATGCAAACTACGTAGGTTGTATTTGGAAAGTTGCATCCAGTTGCAATCACACATGCAACTGGATGCAACCTACGTAGGTTGTATTTAGTTGCAGAACGTATTTTTGCAAAAATCTTTTTAAAAGATGGTATTTTCGCAAATTATTTTTAAAAAGAAGGTATTTTTGTAAATATTTTGAGAAGATGGTAAAATCGCAAAAAAAACTTTAAAAAGGTGGTATTTTTGATAAATATCCAAAATGGGGCATTATGTCCCTCCAATTTTAGTTGGTTTAACCGAAAGTTGTGAACATTAAATTATAATCGAAATTAATTGTACTGGATTTAGTGATGGTATAGGTTGGATTTCTTGAAAATTCATTGTAATTTTTTTTTGTTCAAACAATATTTATATTCTGTATGTGCGATCCGGAAATAAACTGTCAAATTATTTAGCTCGTTTATTTGTTTTTAAAACCTGATTGCACAGTCGGTTGGAGTCTTGGAGATTTGTCTTGGCCGGATTTTTTTCAAATTAATAAAATTTGCTTAAATTTGTCAAAAAAAAAAATACATTATCAAGATTACGTTTGGAAGTATTTATTTGAAGAAATTACTTATTTTTCAAAGAAATTATTTATCAGGTTTATTATTTATACCGGAATTCTGTTTGAATTCTTGTATAAACTTGTGATAGCAAGGACAAACATTTTGGTCCTATGCCAAAAAAAGAAACATTTTAGGACCTAAAAAAGTTTTTAAATTTAAGTTTAATAATGAAATTTGGGGTTAATGCAAGGCTTGTGTTTCAGCAAAATCAAAAGATAACCCAGTTAGGGAAACTGGGTCGGATTGAAGAAGCCATAAAGATATTTAAGCAAATGCAGAACAGGAATACTATTACCTACAACTCGCTGATCTCTGTCTATGCTAAAAATGGAAGGATCAGAGATGCACACCAACTGTTTGATAAAATGCCATGCAGAAATTTGGTCTCTTGGAACACCATGATTTCTGGGTATTTGCACAATGACAAGTTCGAGGAAGCGTGTTTACTGTTTAATAAGATGGGTGAAAGAGACCATTTTACGTGGACGTTGATGATCACTTGTTATACGAGAAGTGGGGATATTGAAAAGGCGAGAGAACTGTTTGATTTACTTCCTGATAAGAGAAATGCTGCTTGTTGGAATGCTTTGATTTCTGGGTATTCGAAAAGTGGACGTTTACGTGAGGCGAGGAAACTGTTTCATGAGATGCCTGTCAAGGATTTGATTTCTTGGAATGCAATGCTTGCTGGGTATACGCAGAATGGTGAAATGCTTGTAGCTAAGAGTTTTTTCGAAGAAATGCTTGAGAGGGATGTAGTTTCATGGAACTTGATGGTTGATGGGTTTGCGGAGATTGGTGATTTGGTTTCTGCTTGGTATTTCTTTGATCAGATTCCGAACCCAAATGTTGTTTCTTGGGTCACAATGCTATGCGGATTAGCAAGAAATGGTCAGCTTTTGGAGGCTCGAATGTTGTTTGACCGGATGCCAGAAAAAAATGTGGTTTCCTGGAATGCTATGCTTTCTGCTTATGTTCAGTACTTGCAAATTGATGATGCTGTAAAGCTCTTCACAGAAATGTTGGATAAGAATGCAGTATCATGGACTACCATGATAAATGGATATGTTAGGGTTGGTAAGCTCAAAGAAGCAAGAGATTTATTGGATACAATGCCTTGCAAAAATGTTGGGGCCCAAACTGCGATGGTTTCAGGGTATCTATTGTACAGAAGAATTGAAGAAGCGCGTCAAATTTTTGATTCTATTAACAAACGAGATGTTGTTTGCTGGAACACAATGATTGCAGGCTATGTTCAAAGTGGCAACATGCATGAAGCTTTTAACCTATTTAAGCAGATGATTAGAAAAGATATTGTTACGTGGAATAATATGATTACTGGTTATGCTCAAGTGGGAGAGATGGAGAAAGCTGTTAAGATGTTTGAGGAGATGGGTAAGAAAAATCTAGTTTCTTGGAATTCTCTTATTTCAGGTTTTACCCAGAATGGCTTATACGTGGATGCACTTGAGTCCTTTGCCATGATGAGAAAGGATGGGTTGAAACCAGATCAGTCTACATTTGCCTCTGGACTAAGTGCATGCGGCAGTCTTGCAGCTCTGCGGCTTAGTCAACAATTCCACCAAATTGTTAATAAGAGTGGTTATGCAAAAGATTTGTTTGTCAGCAATGCATTAATCTCAGCATACGCCAAGTGTGGTGGGATCTCCTGTGCTGAAATTCTTTTCCATGCTATTGAGAATGTTGATGTAATATCCTGGAACACTTTGATTGCGGGTTATGCGTTAAATGGACGTGGCAAAGATGCAGTGGATCTTTTTAAAGATATGGAAACCAAAGGGGTGGCTCCAGACCAGGTTACTTTTGTTGGGGTGTTATCAGCCTGCAGTCATGCTGGCTTTATTGATCAGGGCTTAGAGTTGTTTGACTGCATGACTAAGAGGTACTTCATTGAACCTTTGTCTGAACATTACGCTTG
Organism: Heracleum sosnowskyi; assembly: GCA_030848705.1. Classification (NCBI taxonomy): domain Eukaryota; kingdom Viridiplantae; phylum Streptophyta; class Magnoliopsida; order Apiales; family Apiaceae; genus Heracleum; species Heracleum sosnowskyi. The sequence goes on along the minus strand of CM061235.1, from coordinate 137,848,460 downwards.
TATGGTTGACTTGCTAGGACGGGCAGGGAGACTAAAAGAAGCCTTTAACTTGATGAAGGGGATGAAGATAATGGCAAATGCAGGAGTATGGGGTGCTTTACTGGGAGCCTGTCGTATACATAAACATGTAGAGTTGGCAAAGTTTGCTGCCATGAAGCTTTCGAAACTTGAACCTGACAAAACTTCAAATTATGTACTCTTGTCAAACATACATGCGGAGGCAGGGAGATGGAATGAGGTGGAAAGAGTGAGGATTTCTATGACTGAAAGTAGAGCACAGAAGCAACCAGGGTACAGCTGGATTGAGGATCAAAACAAAGTAGTCGTTTTTCAGTCAGAAGATGGTACCCAACCATTGAATGTAGAGACATATACTGCACTTTTAACTCTAATTGCTCATATAAGTGACTGCAATTATTTGCCTGACACTAAATTTTCACTTCTTGATGTGGGGTGATTGAGTCTATTCTGTGTGTGGAATCGATCAACTTTGAAAATATTCAAATTGTAGACAGAGGTTTTTCACATTGTGCAGAGGACAAAGAAACATGTGTAGAAAAAATTCTCCGTGTCGGAAATAAACATGTGTAGAAATAACTGTTGATTGTATATATGTGAATTATTTTGTCATTTGAATATGATGAGTCTAAATCATGAGTACACGCAATGAAAGACACAAATTTGTCTACTAAACACAATCAATAGCACATAAATCTTAAAGCAGCTACAAAGTGTCATTATCATTTGTTTTTAAGCAGCTGCTCATCCTTGTTCTTGTTCTTCTTGGCCTCATAATTCTTGGAGTGGAAATTGAGAAAAAGAGCCAAAAGAGAAGCATTAAAAACTGCATTAAAACACCATCCCCATATCCCACAACACCCTCCACTGTAAAAATGATAATACAACATCACTCCAGACATACAAAAACTAAACACAAACTGCACAATCTGACAATCAGTGACCGCCCTCTTCCACCACGGCCTCTTCCCTAAACCACACAACAAGTAATAACTATACATTATGACATGCACCCCAGCATTAGTCACCAATGCCACAGGAAAAAGCGACTGCCTTGTCGCAAGCCAAACGTAACACATCACCACAACCACAGTATGGTGATAAACGTGGAGGAACGACAGACGCCTCCTATCGTTCCTCCCACCAAGAATGATCAAAAGGGTGTCTATAAATTCAAGAATCTTGGAAAAATAAAACACATTGGCCCAAAAAAATATGGGCCCACGTGGAAGGATTTGATTGGGTGGGAAACAAAAGATCCACCGGTAATTAGGCATTTGATGGTAAATAGAGAGGGAGCACCCAAGGGCCATGATTAGAGAGAGGAGAGAGAGGAGGAGATTATGGAAAGTTGAAATGAGAGTAAGGAGAGATTTGGAGATGGTGAGAGAGATGAGGGTAGAGAGAGAGTAAGTGAGAGAGAGATAGGTGATGAGTGTGAGGGCTAGGAAGAGTGGAGTTGAACCCCATGTTTGGCCTTGTTTCCACTCAAACTCCGAGATTGATGGATGCTCAACCAGCCAGTAGTATAGACTGATGTTCATCTTCTGCACGCGCCACCGTAAACAGGTGGAGCTTGTCTGTTGGAGATAAGGAGATGATTTGATTGGTTGGCTGTCTATGTCTCAACACTCTGTCTGTCTGTGTATACTTGTTATAAAAACAGATAGCCTACGGTGTAGACTATAGATCAACTTTAATTCTTTAAAAACAAATTGGTAAAATAATTGTCTTAAACATTTTAGATATTTCTTTCCATTATTGCGGAAGCTCCATCAAAGAAAATTTCTCCCAATTTATTAGTAAGTTTTTCTTTTACTGGGTGGACTACTGAAAATCTAAATGCGCATACAATTTTCAAATCTTTCTATCTCTTGCCTTTTTTGTCCTCCCAATTTATTAGTAAGTTTTTCTTGCTATATGCATGAAGCTGCAAGCTTAATCAAAGGAAATCTAATTCAACCTTTGCTCAATGAATTCAACTCGTTCACTCACAGTCATTTCGCTTGCTTTTCGGGACACAACATTCATGTTAGTGCAACCACTGAGAACTTTGTTCAGAGTCTACATGTAATAAAGATACCCCAGTTCACTGAATTGCCAAGAAAACCTTTGTTTTCAGCACTTCCTTTAAATCGGGCTTGTCTTCCTTGTGAACCTTCCCAAAAAGAGGAGTTATATGAATTAATATTTCTTTGGTTATGTATTTATGTTTTCACAATAAGGGATTAATATTATTATTGTTATTATATATTAAAATATGTCCTAGACTTTGGCGAAACTAAACTCTTTTACTTTGAAACCAAACTCTTTTACTTTAATCCACCTCATGTCTTCGATCTTGTAAATTTCGGTCAGTGCAAAAAAAAAACACAATTTACATCAAAATATATTATCATACAATATTTGCACTACTCAGTACATACTGTTGAGCCGGTGCAAGACCATTCATTTTTAAAATATAACTTATGGATCAGTAAGATGTTTATTCAAATCCAAATCACTAATCTCCAAAGAGTATGAGACATGATATATTGTAAAACTACACAGTTGTTGATCAATAGAGTTTTTAATATTAACTACCAAGGAGGACACCCAGGTTATCCAAATAACAACTAAATTTTAACTAAAATCAAAACTATGAGAAAAGTTCCCCTCATCTCAATATTTTCTTCAATGAAGATCATCAATGTAAATTCCATGCAAAATACTCTGCCAGTGCTCAGTAGTCCCTCGTGCTCACTAGTACCGACTATTTATCGGAGTAATTCGGCATTTAAATCGTAGCATTGCAAAATTGAAAGGCAAGTTGAGACCTTGTTTGACCATCTAAAAACTCAGGTTGAGACCTTTTTCCTAACTACTCTCTTTCTCCGAGCCTTGGGAGGTGGTGCTTCCCCCTCAGGAACAGAATCACTTTGTCCCTGTTTGATGCCAAGTAGACCAAGCCCAGATACAACAGGATTCTTGGAGATGAACCATTTTGATGAAGAGGACTGATCAACAGCTTCGGATGGTCTACTGTACGCCTTCAAGCGGTTTTCTGACAGAGCTAGTGGATCAACTTCAACCCCAAGCCAGGCCAACCGAGATGTCTCTCCTAACTGAGTATTCAACAACCTTCATATAAAAGAAATGATGTAACCATGATATAACATCTGGATGTATTTAGCTTTGGACAATTATTCCAATAATACCATTCCACACTATATATGGCTCAAGGTCACTCTCACTACAGATGGTTGGCATAAAATGATCACAGCATATGCTTATACCTTTAACAGGTGATAGAATCCATTTCATTTGTTTACCACTCGGAACAATTGCATACCTATACTAGTAACCTCAAACCAAGAGATCAGCTGAGTGGTTCAAAGGTGCAAGTTAAACTAAACTTGTCTTGGGCTTATTGTTACAGTTTAGCTTCATGAAGATGTAAAGGGAAATATAGTTCCACAGAGATATGACTAAATTTGTACTCAACAAGGGAATAACCATACATACAGTATACAGTTTAGCTTCATGAAGATGTAAAGGGTAATATAATTCCACAGAGATATGACTAAATTTGTACTCAACAAGGGAATAACCATACATACAGTATACAAGCAAGCATGAAAGCATAACCACCAAAAAGGCAAAACCTCTTGATATGCAAATTAATATAAACATACAAGAAGACGAGAAAGTGAGAAACACCTTGAATGTAATCAATGAAAAAGCCACATACCTCAAAGCTGTGCTAAAAACCAATGCTACCCCAATCACATCGAAATGCTGGACCACAGCCCTATCAAATCCGCACAATAGCTGGTAACGTAGGTTTGCATACAGACCAAGGAAAGCTCCATAACCAAGAGCATTGGTACTAACAGATGGAATCGTCACAGATAACCTATATATTAAATGTAATTCAGAAAAGATTTGAGAACAAACATGGATTGACATTGGCAATTTAAAGCAAAAGTGTGACGTACAAATTGACGTGTACACAGAACAACAATAGGTAAACAGTATTTACCTTCCCTCCTTTTTGCTGGCAACGAGATTTGACAAAGCACCCTGGGCTGCTCCAGCAGTTAACCCAACCATACACAATTCCGCAGCTTTGTAGAAGAATGAGTGGATTCTCTTTTGCATGTCAAACTCTCTGAGAGGATAGCTCTTTTCAAATATATTATTTGGAAGCTTCTGCAGTGTATTCTGTAGATCAAAACGGAATGTGTTTCCGTACGAACGGCAAGGGGCAAGCGACCAAACAACAATAGCATTGCAAGCTGTTACGGTCAAAACATTAATAAGTGCAAGATCCCATTCCTGCTTTATCCTAAAAACACATCAAATCATATAATTATTAGACAATAATATGTAATCATATTCCATCATCAAAGTTAAACTATAGCCTACCTCTCCTTGCGATTTTTGAACTCCCACCAAACTGAGCAACCAAATGTAGATGCCTGCTCAAAGAGGAGCCTCTGTAGAAACGCAGGATCTGCAATCATCCTGTAAAAACCAATCAATTAAGGGCAGTCAGATAAATGCTTAAAGGTCACTGACTTGCACATCAACAATCTGACACCATGATATTCCTGATGTTGACAAGCCAAATGAATTTCCACATTTCTACCGAAGCTATAAACCTATATTAAGAAAGTTCTCTAAAAAGTAAAAACCTAGGGCACTTGCAACCTTTTCCAACGGACACCAAACAAACCATGACAGGGGAAAAAAGCACTCGTAAGCATGATCATAGATAAAAGCATGCATAGCAGAAGTTTTAAGCAAGCTGCTCGACTGCTTAATTGTAATCCTAATCCTATACATTTTTGGATAATTTCTTCTTGTTTCACTTTACCTCAAGGATACAGAAAAAACAAACAAGTCTTTTTTCCAAATGAAAGCAAAACTTTGAAAGTTCACACATCTTATGACTGTACATACCAAAACTTTGAAAGTTCAGACATCTCATGAGCACATAATATATTAAGAAACACGAGTTCAAAAAGCTAACCAGGTTAGATCCCTCAAATAACTTCATATTATGAGTCTCAGATAGTAAACTATACAAAACTTACTGCATAACCTGCCATATATAGAAATACTGTTTTAAAAATTACCTGCCAATAAACCCCCTAGACAATCCTTGAGGAAGTGTGCGAGAAATAGCCCGAGTAGCAGTTGGCCTTGCATTAATTGCTAGATATTTTACCATCTGTGCAGTGCTCACTAAACCCTACAAAAAATTACATGTCAGAATTCAAAAACTTAAGTTACTAAATTAATACACATTTTGAAACTGCCAAAACAATACATCGTACCATTTCACAGGCCTGCCGAATTCCTGCTGGCAAATCTATCATTGTCTTCTGCCATTCGTTTAACACTGCTTTGATAAGTTCTCTATCGAACAGCTGTGAGAAATTGATGCAAATAAATGAGTATGAAACCATAATAACATTAAAAAATAACAAGAATAAAATGTGTCTGTCCTTGTGCTTCCATAAGCTGCTAACCTCTGGAAGAACCATCCTTCTCCTAAACAGGCCACCGTCATCACCATCATCATCCTCGTCGAAGTCATCAAAGTAGTCATCATCATCACCATTGTCGTCTCCTCCATCACCACCACCAAAATTAATACTTTTCCCAATATTCCCACCACCTCCGCCAATTGCAAGCTGAAAGATTGCAGAAAGTATCAGTTGTCTCAGATGTCCGGAGATACAAGTAAGCAATCAATAAATGTGCACTGAAGTTGCTGTACAAACTACAAAGCAAAAGGACTTTGATCCCAAAGAAATCTATAATAGTTAGAAAATTTTAGTTTTATAATATTTAAAGCTAAAATCAAGGATGGTTGCACAATCTATATTAGGTCCATTCCGGTAATCACATGCCAGACTTACAACTATGATTTTGTAAATATATAACTATGTCAAACAACAAAAAATAGTTCGGAATAAGAACACTGAACATGCTACTTGCCAAAAAAATGATAGTATTAATTCCACATTTCAGTCCAAAATTTCAACGCTTCATCTTACAACAGAAGTTAGAAAAGCATTTTGATGAGGATCGGGAATAAGGAATTAATATATATGTTAGTTCATATTTGTTCAGTGTAGAGATAAATATATTTATGTTTTATATGTGGGGTTAGGAGCTTATTATTTAAGTAGTTTATTAATAATAAAGCTCGATTTTCTATGGGAGTCCATAAGGTATTATTATTAGGGTTTTTATTCTTATATAAGTAATCCCCCACATTTTAATTACGCTTGATTATACACTTTTTTCTGAAAAATATTATTGAATAGATATTTTCGGGATATCATATAATCTTTGCAATTATAAGATTATTATCTGTTTTATATTATTGTCCTACATCACATTTCAAGGGTGGTCAAACTCAGAACGCAATTTCCGTACGACACAAATAGAAAGTGATAAACTAAAAGACTAACAGCTAAGCAGTTATAATAAACTCATAGTTAAGTATGCATAAGATGCACGACAGATTTTTTCTCAGTGCTGCTTTGTAAGATAGGTCTAGTAGTCAAATCACAATTCAGCTATCCCCCAAACCAGTCATGGTCAGCCCGAACAATCTTTTGCCACATCATCACCACCACCTTTATCTATCTAACAATTAAAGATGCATCATCTTTTAAGAATTTTGCTACCTTGAGACCCAGGACTAGCAATGGTATAGCAAAACAAGTCACTGTTGGATGCAATTGAATCAGAAGCACTTGTGGCCTTTTTCGAAATATATCGACTTACTCTATAGAAAACTGGAGCAGTCTATGTTTCTATCGATCTGTTTGGAATCACTATTATCAAAAGAGACTCGAAAACAACATTTTGCGAGGGGAAAAAACACAACTATAAACTTTTAGTCGTTCTGCAAAGTATACTTTAGAAATATTTTTACTTGTTTTTCTTTCATTTTAGAAGCCTAGCCAGACTCCAGTTAAGAACAGAAGGCATTTACCATAAACTTAATTCCACTACGAACGAATTCACCTACCTAGCAACAACGAAAAGAATAAACATTTAAAAAGCAAACACACAATGCAAACCTTAATTCCACCTATCTATCCGATTCCAGATTAACTAAAACTAATCCGCAAACACGCAACAGAAACAGTAAATTCACCTACCTGTCTATCCATTTCAGCTAAACAAACCTATCGAAAAGTCAATAACACTAATCCACAAACACGCAATAGAAACAGTTATTTCATTTCAGCTGAACAATCATATCGAAAAAGTCAATAACACTAATCCGCAAACACGCAACAGAAACAGTTAATTCACCTCCCTATCTATCCATATCAGCTAAATAATCATATCGAAAAGTCCATAACACTGATCCGCAAACACTCAACAGAAACAATTAAATCACCTACCTATCCATCCATTTCAGCTAAACAAACACAAATACGATTCCGAGAATTCGAAAAGTCAATAATACAAACCTCAGGACTAGACTTAGTCTGCTTCTGCGTCAAATCGAGTTTCGATTTCTCCAACGTAGTCGCACCACCAAACGCTCCATACTGCTGCCCTCCCTTCATAACCGGGCCATACATAACCCCCGAAGACGACGTCGTCGCCGATAATTCAGTCGCCAAACACCGCTCCAATCCTTTAATTGCATCATCATCAACAACCGACGAAGAAGAACAAGCTTTAACAACGCAACGACTTATACGGAGCTTAATCGGAACCCTAATTGGCCGGAAAAATGAAATTTTCGACGGTAATAGAGGTTTTGAAGACGATAAAGGCTTGTTACAAGCTGGAATTGGGGAAATATACAGTGTTTGAAATATTGTGTGAGACATTTTTAAATTTAGGGTTTGAATAGATAGATAAGGTGCTGTTTGGGGGTTAAATTTCCATAAATGAGTACTAACTTGTGAAGAAGAGAGAGGAGAGGATTGTTTATTTTTTTATTTCTCTCTGGAATTTTAGAGAGAGAGGGAGAGAGGGGAAATAGAGGGTGGGGTGTTTGGGTTTTGATGGAGCTGGATGGATGGCCCGGTTAGGCGATAAACCCAATCTCTTAAGTAACTCGGTAACTCGGGGGTGAAACTCGGTTTTGTCACGATTTCACTCAGTTTCACTCGACAACTCGACTTGGTCGATTTTTTTAATTTAAATTTTGAATACGAGTTTACATCATTAGGAATGGGTCAAAGTGGTCATTAAAGTGAATACCATATATCATTTTCATCACTGATCTCAACTGGTATCGTTTCAATCACTAAAGTCGTCATAATCATCGAACAGATAACTCTAAATATGTGTTCAAAAAGTAAAAATAACTTTTCTCGAGTTATACACATATTTCTTCAATACTACTGCAACCAAATGAAAAGTTATAAATTCTAGTATTTCAGATAATTCATTTAGATTTTAAAAAATTCATTTACTATTTATTTTTAATTAAATCAAATTAAACAACTATTAAATTAAAAATAAATAGTAAATAATTTTTTAAAAATCTAAATATAATATCATAAATACTAGAGTTCATAACTTTTCATTTGGTTGCGGTAGCATTCAAGAAATATGTGTAGAACTTGATATAAATTATTTTTACTTTTCGAACACATGTATAGAGGTATCCGTTTGATATTTATGACGACTTTAGTGGTTAAAGTGATACCTCGTTGAGATCAGTGATGAAAGTGATATATGGTCTTCAATTCAGTGACCACTTTGATATTTAACCTCATTTGGAATACAACAGCACAATTTATTTAAGAGAAATGAAATTTATTATGATATTCAAATGTTGTTTGATTGAGTGAGGTGCTTTGTTTTTATTGTCATTAAAAAATTTATTTATTCGGTGGCAAAATAAAATAATTGAACAGAAAAGGATATATTGAGCATGATAAATTTAAAAATAGGGTTTCAAATTATTATAAAAAAATACGGCATTCGTTATATGTGGCAACTCGCAAGGTGGTAAAAAAGTAACGTTATTTGTTAATATTTTAAAAATATAAGGAGTTGATATTCAATATCAACTTTTAATTATGTTTAAGTATTTTAAAAATCATGTGTTATTCAATTCTAATTTTTAAGGAGTATCTAAAATATGGTGTTATTGAATTAAGACTTTTAACGACTTTTAAAAAATCATTAAAAATAAGGTGTTATTCAATTTAAAAATAACATTAGATGATAAACCTTTGAAAATTTAAAATTCCTTTACATTATACATTTATGTACCTGACAAAAAAAATCATATTTTTACCTATACATACATATATTCAAGATTAAAAATCAATAATTTAATAATAATTTATATTACAATTGTATATAAAAATAATTATTGGTGAAATATGAATAATTCGATCTTGTTGTTATATAATTTTGATATAAACTTATTATTTATTATCTTTTTCTATATGTTATGTATTTATAATTTTATATTCATATTAATATAAATTGTCAATCAAAAATCATTAGATGTAAATAAAATTCTTCAAAAGTCAATATAAAAAATCTGTAAAAGTACTGATGAAATATACCAACTCAATAAAAATTATTAAAAATTTATGAAATTAACAAAAGTCATTAATTTTTTACAAGTTAATAATAGTAATTTAAAGTTGTAATAAAATTAGACCTGGCAAATCAGTCGTGTCGTGTCGTTTCGTGTCGTGTAATTTCGTGTTTCGTGTACTTTTTGGCTATACACGAAAACGACACGAATTCAAATCGTGTATCTGAAACTGTTACACGAACACGACACGAGTGATACACGACTTGACACGACACGACACGAGATACCTGAATTTTTTCGTGTACCATTCGTGTACACGAAACTAAACGAAACGAAATAGACACGAATAGCAACGAAAACACGAATATTTACACGAAATTTCTTAAAGTTCACATTTATCAATTAATATATATAATATATATTTTTAATTATTTATATATTTATTTATGTCGTGTACTTCGTGTCGTGTCGTGTACTTGAAGGGTAAATCCAAAAACGACACTAAATCGGGGTCGTGTACTTTCGTGTTCGTGTATTTTCGTGTCGTGTACTTAAAATGCAAACACAAACACTAAATTTTCGTGTCATTTCGTGTCGTGTAAGTCGTGTCGTGTATAAAATTGCCGGGTCTAAATAAAATATCGTTCCTAAGTAAGGTGAACAAGAGATCAAACATATTATTATATTTTGAAAATTGATTAGTTGCGATTTCACTTTCTTATGATATCGTTGATGATCATATGAATCTATGTCGCTTGAAATTAACATCCCATAAATGACGGGTTTAAAATAAAAGAAAAACGTTAATTTATATTAGAAATGAAAAGCATAAATGTTAAATGTCACGATAAAAGATGAAAGCACAATTTAAGTCATACTATACAATTGTGAGTGGGAAGTACATTTAACTGATATCACTCGATACCAAACTTTTTATTTTGTTTCAATGAAAATGTTCTGATTGCATTCACATAAGTTAAGACAAAAAGATTTTAGAAGGGATAAATAATTGTACTGCGTCGATTTTAAAAGAGATAAATACTTACTATGTTTGATAATATTGAAATTTACTTTTCTGCATGTACTTTAAAAAATTTTGATCACATAATTATTATTTTTATTTTTATTTTTTTACTGTAAATAAGCATGTATAATTTATATTTTATATCAAAAAGGAAAATAGTAAAATAAGAACTCTAGTTGTGTAGAAAGTCAAATGACATATATTCAGTAGCAGATTTATAAGCAGCACGAAAAAATTAGAGGTCACTCTTGGCCTAAAAGAGTTTTTTTGACATGAAAGAGCTGGGAAAACAGCTCCTAATTTCATTCATCAGAAACACTTTCTCATAAGAGGTACAATATCAAGAAGGTAAATATATCTCTTTAACCTAAGAGAAAATTTACATTGCGTAAATTACAACATATGGGAAACAATCCCTAAAGAAGCACATGATTAAAAATAGTGGAACATCCAAAAATTTAACAAAATATTCAGATTAACCGAGTATCTCACTTTAAGGCGGGGAAATCACGCCAGTGAAATCGATTCAATCAAATATATTTGTTAGAAAATCGGAGAACCAAGAAAGATTTGTGCTCAAAAGTACTAAAACACAAATAGAACCTATAGGATATATTTTAGGGGCATTTTGAGCCAATAAACTCTTGTGAAAGTACAATTATACCCTTTTATGTTACAAAATTACATGAATATGTCACTCTCTCTTATTTAATGTAAAAAAAATGAGATAATTTTACTTAAGTGCTGAATTGAACCAACAACCTCCTCTAAACAACTCAACCTCCTTGACCATTGTGCTACATAGCTTTTTGAGTTTCAAGTTAAAAATCCTTTTACATAAACCCAACATCTCTCTTATCCTTTTTTTATTATTAATTTAAGTTTTGAGTAAAAATAATTAGTGAAACACATTATTTTCAAAATTTTGTATTTTAAAATATGGTACGCAATTATATATACAATCAATTTACAAAAACATTATCACTTTCTTATTCAATGGAAAAAATGAGCGAAATTTATTTGTACCATGAATTAAACCACTAACATCATCCAATCAATTAATCCTTCTAACCTTCGTGCTACATAATTTTCTAATTTCGGGTTAAGAATCCTTTTACATGAACTGACATGTATCCTATTTTTACAATTACTTAAACTTTAGAGTAAAATTGATGGTGATTCACATTTTCTTTAAATTTTGTATTTTATTTTTCAAATATGGTACGTTTATGTATTTAACCAATTTCAAATATTTTGGTAAGAAAATCATGTGCTATGAAATTGTCTTTTTTCAATTAATTAAATATTTCTTATACATAATATTAACCATAATATATTTTCTATTCTTACATAACAATATATATCTTTTCTTGCACTCTTTTTGAATTAATTAAATATTTAATACATAAAACATAATAATAAAGGTTATACAAAATATTACAAGTATTTTAATTATATGTTTATTACTTATATTTTTCTAAATTAATAAAAGTAGTGTTAAAATTATTTTTAAATTACACAATAATAAATGTTATATGACATACATTGATAACATGTTTACATAATATTTATGTCATTTATCGAGATTATATATTTATATTACCTAAATAATTCTTGATATCTATAGGGTTATGGTCTTATATACCCAATTTTGAAGGCATACTGTCGAAAATGCCTCAAATTGCAAACAAGGACCTAAATATCCTCTCTACTCCGATATATCGGGTGATGCATGAAGCCAGATGCGACACTTCGGGTGCAGCAACATCCCAGAGGCGTTATGTCATGTGCAGCAATAAGTTTACACATCATTGTAAGTATCGTGATAATCTGAACACGGTGCAATGTTTACCATATCTATTATATACTGTATACAGAATGCCGCATAAATAGTAAAACCTTTACTTAGCATTTTCTATCTATTGTCTACTCATTTTACTCAGTCAACGAACACTGCAATATACTATTTATTGAAGCAACAGAGGGTCTAACTCCTTCACTCAATGTGGAACGTCAAAGAATCAAGGATAACGACACTCACACATCGCTCTAAAGAGTAACTCACTCTAGATCTCATATAGACTAAAACTCACTCTAGATCCCACATATCGCTGTTGTTTGAAGTTTACACTAGAAAATTAGTGCATATTAAAGTTGACACTTGATACATTATTTAATAAGCAGCATCGTTAAACAAAATACAACATCCAGTTTAACATGTTAGGAGGGTGTTAAGGGCCACAATAATAAGAATGGGTATTGATCAAGTTCAGGTGTGCTCAAATGTGGATATTTTCTCATATACATATATATAAAAGAAGTAAGTAGATTTATAATTATATTGGATAAATTAATTACTTAACATATTTAGTTAATATTAATATGAATTTATATTTTAATTATTTCAAGAAAAAGATTGATTAGTCTCAATCGAATTAATGAATAAATATAACCATATTTGAAAAAACTTATTTGGTCTTGAGTTCAAAATAATTAAAATATGAGATTTTTAAAAATATTAGATAGTACAAAAAAAGAAAACTAAATAAATCTTATACAAGTTGAAAATTTCTTCAAAAAAAAAGATCATAAATATTATATCATAGGACAAAATATAAAAATCAATCTATAAGTACATCGATTATAATGTTGGATAATACACTTATAGAAATTTCGGTTGGAATAAATATTAAAAAGTTGATAATAAATTGTACAAAATTTTGGGTTAAAATGTATAGTCAAGTTCACAAGAGTTCTTATTTTTTAGAATATAGGATAATGCATAGCATGCATGAAAGGCATATGCTATAGCCTATTTGTAATTCGAGGATTCTACTCAACTTAAACAAGAATGTAATAAGTAAATATTAGATCATATGTCACAGGAATCTCACAGAGTTTTATCTGTCAAGAGAATGGAGTATTAAAGTCATCTACCGACTTGAAGTTATTCTACATTGAAAGAAGTTCAATTTATTGTTCAAGCCTCAGTGAAGTATTCAAGAAAGTGGAGTTACTACAGTGACAGAGATTTCCAGTTGGTGACAGAAGAAGTACAGGATACAGAGTTTAATCAGAGCTAAAGAAAAGAAGCCACAGCTTTAAATGTTTTAAAGATGAAGAATTATCATTGAAGTCAGTTATTCATGAAACCAGACAGTGCATCGAATGACGACATCAATCAGTGGAATTAAATCATCTATTTTCAGTGGTTTTCAGAAGAGAGAGAGATACTATGTTTTTAAGTTATCTTCTTCTAATTAATTAAATTATTAATCAATTTAATTAATAAATTAATTCTTTCAGAATTAATTTATTTATTAAATTAATTAATTTAGTTGTTTGAATTATTTATTAAATTAATTCCAGAAAAGAATTAATTTAATTTAGAATTTAATTCAACTAAAATTAATTAAAAGAAAGTAACTTAAGTACTAGTATGACCTGGGGTATTAAAAAGCAAAAACACGGTATGACCTAGTTTATTAAAAAGCAAAAACACGGTATGACCTAGTTTATTCAAAATCAAAAACACGGTATGACCTAGTTTATTAAAAAGCAAAAACACGGTATGACCTAGTTTATTAAAAGCAAAAACACGGTATGACCTATTTAATAAGGTCATACAAGGTTCTTTTCAGGTCATACTGGTTCTATATGAACAGGTCATACAAGGTTATTTTGACAGGTCATACAAGTCTTTTCTAAGGTCATACAAGTTCATTTCCTAAGGTTCTACCAAGAGTTGTTGGAAGAACTTGAGGTCATACAAGACACTTTTGCAGGTCATACAAGGCAAATGTATTTTGTATAAACAGGCGGCCAAAAAGAGACAGAAGACAAGATTATCAAAAACAAAGCAGCAGCCATTTCTTTTCTCTCAAGAACAAGAAGAAACAATTTGATCTCATTTCTTCTCAAGCAGTTAATTCTAGTTTGTATTGTTAAATCCAAACCACTAGAAGTTGATTACTTGTATTGCTTTGATTATCTAGCGGATTTTTATCCCTAGAATTTATCTCGAACTTGCTTTTAGCATTCGATCTTTTTATTACAAATATTAGAAAAGTTCATGTCGAATTTATTCTAAATTTGTATTAATTAGTTTGAGATAAATACTTTGTAATCCTTATTGTATTTGCAACACCCTTCAAGTTTAATATAGTTTATATTTAACTTGAATTTTGTTTCATTTATATTCCGCATTAATTTGTTCTATTGTTAAATTATTCAAAGAACAAATTTCGATAAAACGGTATAGTTTGTATTCAACCCCCCTTCTACAAACTTATCAGGACCTAACAATTGGCATCAGAGCCTTTTGATTGATATACAAATCAAAGATCCAATTGTTTTGAGATTTTTCTTTTAAACTCTGATTTTTTTATCTTATTCCTAAAAATCTCAAAAGATGTCTACTACACAGAAAGTGGGTACAGTGAAAATCCCAATGTTCAGCAAGGAGCATTATCCAATGTGGAAGAAGAAAATGCTCCTATTTCTTAAGGTTGCAAATCCTAAATACATTGATGTGATGAAGAATGGACCAAAACTTCCTATGATTATTGAGGAAGAATTAAAAGAGGGTAACATTGTTACTAGGGCTGCTAGGATGTACCCTAAAGATCCCAAGGATTTCACTCCTGGTGAAAAAGAGGATGTTACCTTGGATTCCTGTCTACAGCTGATCCTTATTGATTGTCTTGATCCTATCATGCATAATCATGTCCTAAACTGTGATACTGCCAAACACATTTGGGAAACCATAGAGATAATCAATGAGGGGACAGAGGAAGTTAGAGAGAATATGCTGGAAATTCTCACTTCACAATATGAGCATTTCAGATCAAACCCTGGTGAGGGTATCTCTCAGGTTTTTGAGAGATACAACAAATTAATCAATGATCTGAATCTCAATGGGAAGCACTACACCAACAAGGAGATTAACAAGAAGTTCCTTCTTACACTTCCACCTCATTTGGAGCACAAAATATCTGCAATTAGAGAAGCAAGAGATATGAATGAGATTGCTTTGGAGAGATTGTATGGTGTTCTGAAGACCTATGAGCTGGAGCAGATTCAACAGAGGGAGCTGTACGGAACTGGGAAGATTGTTGGTACCTCTACTGAATTGACTGCTGAAGTCCCACAGAAACTGGAAGTGAAAGCTGTTCAACCTTCCAGTTCTAACATGAATGTTATTGATGCTGAATATGGATTAACATCCATTGATCAATCTGGTGGTGACTTCTATTCTTTAGAAGAACTTGATCAGCTGGAGGATGGTGATTTGGCTTTGATAGTCAGGAAGTTTGGGAAGTTTAGATTCAAGAGGAATCCCAATCTTAAGTTCAGGCCCAGGTTTCAGAGAGGTGATTCCTCATCTTCAAGTGGCACAAGGGGTGGCTACAAAACTGGAACTGTGGAGAGGAGCTCAATCAGATGCTACAATTGCAATGAGTTGGGTCACTTTGCTACTGAATGTAAAAAGCCAAGGCAAGTGACAAGGAACTCATTTGATTCTAGCAAGAAGAATAAGATTGAGAAGGCTTATGTTGCTGAAGGGAAGAGCTGGGATGATACAGACAGTGAAGATGAAGAAGTTGGAAATCTTGCACTTGTGGCAAAAGGAGGCAAACTCTTTGATTCCATGTTATCTTCACCAGACATGTCTGAGGTAAAACTTACTGACGCTGAAATGATTTATCATCTTGGTGGCACCATAAGTTGTGCACGCACTGAAAATGATAGAATAAATCTTTTAAACACAAATCTTGAAAAGGAATTAAAAGAATTGAAACTTGTGCATGTTAATCAGGATGAACTTACTAATAAGGTAGCTTTTTTTGAGAATAGGGTTAAATGTTATATTCAACTGGAAACCATTCTCAAAGATCAGATTAGTGAGCTTAAGACCAAAGCTAATGCTTATTTCAGTTCTTGTAAGACTGCTAAAGAAATTCTCAATAAGCAAGCTATTGGTAATCATGTCAGTATAGGGTATGATTATAATGAGGCTATTGGACTGCTTGGAATTAATTCCCCTTATAGATACAAATCTGAAGGAAAGGTTGTTCCATATATACTTAAGGGTATTGAAACACCCTTCTGTAGGGAGTCTGAGGCAGAGCCTATGAATGAATACTCTATCATTATTGCTGAAGAGATTCATGAAGAAGATATTGCTTTGGAAGCTGAACAGTCCAAAAAGTGTATATCTGATATTCCAGTCAAAGTTGCTACAACTGAAAAGACTAAATCAGATATCCATAAGTTGGATCAAAACAACTGTAGAACTAACATGCCTGCTATTAATTCTTCTCATAAAGCATGTGGTGTGAGTAATTGCATGTCTTGTGCTTTTAATGTTATGTATGCTTTTTTTAATAAAAAGCATGTATCTAGTGATAAGACTGCTCCACGTCAACATGTTAATAATAAGAAGCATGTTAAAGCAAAGACTACTAGTCCTCCTCAGACTAGAGTGGATTCATTTATCCCTAAGCCTACTCAGAAATGTGTTAAGGCTGGCTATAAATGGAAACGCTCTTATGTGAAAGAGGTTGAAGTAGTTATAGTTAAAAATGTTGTTTTGCCTGACAAAGGCCAGTTCTTTAAGTATGCCGGACCCAATCAATTTTGGGCTCCGAAGAAGGTCTAATCAATTTGATATTACAGGGAGTTAAACAGGTAAACCGTGTTATATGGATTCTTGACAGTGGTTGTTCAAGGCATATGACCGGAGATAGAGCCCTGCTATCAGATTTGGTTGTGAAAGCTGGCCCAGTGCTTACCTTTGGAGATAACAGCAAGGGTATAACTGAGGATATGGCCTGTTTGAAATCAAGAAATGTTATCAGTCAATAAGAACATCAATGTTACATTTGATGACACCAAACTCCCTAATATCCAAACAGAAAATCCATCTGAGAAACTGAAGTTTGATGAAATGTCAGATTCAGAATCAGATGATAAGAATCCACCTGAGGTTGTTGCTGGTGATAACAATGATAATGGTGAGAGTGATGGTGGTGGAAACATTGGTTACAATGGAGATACCACTAACACTGGAAAAGAATCACCAAGACAATCTGCCAACAACTCAGGGGGAGGAAATGAAGGGTCAACTAGTCATTCACAACACCATAATGTAGAACAAGGCGAATCATCAAGATCAAATCTTCCAAGATAAACAGTTTGGATTAGAGCTCATCCTTTTGAGTTGATTATTGGTGATCCAGGTGTTGGAGTCAGAACTAGGAGTGCTACTCAAATTGAATATCATTATTCAGGGTTTCTTTCTGAAATGAAATCAAAGAAGATTGAGGAAGCACTAGGTGATCCTGATTGGGTGATTGCTATGCAAGATGAACTCAATCAAATTGAACAACAACAAGTTTGGAAGCTGGTACCTAGACCGAAGAACAAGACAATAGTTGGTACTCGGTGGGTATTCAGAAATAAACTAGATGAAGATGGCATAATCACAAGTAACCAAGCACATTGATATCAGGTATCATTTTATCCGAGAGCATGTCATGAATGGTACTGTGGAGTTACTCTTTGTACCCACAGAGAAGCAAACAAAAGATATTTTCACTAAATCTCTTGATGAATCCATGTTTACCAGATTGGTTGGTAAATTGGGTATGTTAAATAGTTTTAGTGATTAACTCTGTTTATTTTTTATGTTTGTTCTTAATTAAATTTACAAGTGTTCATTTGTTGTATATATTTTTAAATCACTTGTAAATTTATTTTATCATCTCAATTTTCTCTTATGCATGTTGATTGTAGATTATTGCCATGTCTTGTCTAATTGTTAAGCTTCTTAGTTTGAGTAAGTTAAGATTAATTATTTTCTCTAAAAATATTTTTCTCAAATTTTACAAGTTAAAATTGTAGAGAAATCTATTTTTATTGAAAATCTTTTATTTTAAAATATTCGAATATTTCTGTATAGTTATTGCCTGTAAATAGTTTTTTTTATTTATATATATATATATAAATTATTTTATATTTTAGTTTATTATTATTATTTATTTTCTTTTATTTTCTATTTGTCTTAGTTGTTTGTGTAAATATATTGTATATATTATTTCTGATCTAGCTCTTGCTTAGCTGGAAATTCAGTGCCAAATCCAATTCAGGTATTACTTTCTATCTCTCAATCCACTTCTTCTACTGTTGCTGAACCCAAGTGGTTTTTAGGGCTTACCAAGGGATTGTAGATCCACAATCTCTATCCCAGGTCTTAGAGCCAAACAATGAGTCTACAACTTCATTACTTGACCTCTCAGCCTAAACAGAAATCAAATGTTAAATAAAGAAGTATTTTGATTGAAACAGTGAGTGATCCCACAGCTCTGCCTCCTATACAGAAATTCAACATATACTGAGGCATCTGTCAGCCCATCTGTATCCTCTCAATAGGATATGGACTTTGAAATGGCCAATGAACTGTATCTAGAGACATTCTCTCAACAGGATGAATCTATTGAAATTCGCCATAGGGCCATGGCACTTTGTACTGAGTCACGCACACTCTCATTACTCACAATGGGAGAAAACAATTTCATTAGATGAAACTCAGGACACAGTGAAAGCAGAGCACCTGCAACTGGTTACAGTGCCTACCATTGTCACGGTAGAAGTGCCTTCATAGGCATCTGAGGGAAAATTTGATTCTTTGCCAAATTAAATAGAATCATTTTCTCCCCTCCCAGAGTGAACACCTCTGGCTCCCTAAGGGATTTTCCACTCGCAGATTTATCTGGAGAAAGTGGAAGGCAACTTGGTCAGTCTATCACTGAAGCAATTCAGATTTCAAATCCAAGTGATTTGATAGACATGATTGAGGATCGGGATTTGCGAACTCCCATTGCACCACCACTGACCTCTCTTGAAGAGGCTAGGGTGAGTTTCAATGCAGGTACTGATCAAAAAGGAGCAAACAGACAGCTAATATTGAGTGATAAAAGTCAAACACTGAGTGAAACACATGCACGTGAGATGAGTGATACACTTACAAGAGAAATTCAAGTGAGTGCACACACAGACACATACACTGCAATGTAGTTAGCTCACATAGCTGATCTACAGGAACATCTATTCTAAACCCAGGCTGATAAAGAAATTTTGCAAGCACAAGTGGTTGAACGGTCTTCTTCTTCCACCTCTGTCAACAATCAGCTGGGACTGCTCAAGGAAATCTAGAAGACAAATTTACTTCCAAGATCAACTCCATCATCTATCTCAACTCCTACTGGCTTCAGATACTCTTAAAGTTAAATCTGTAGAGAATTCCTCAACTAAGGGGGAGAAGTTTCTAAGGGGGAGAAGAGTTTCTAGAAGTTTCTAGAGAAGCTAGTATAAAGGAAGCTGAAAAAGATATAAAAGGTAAAGAGGGAGTTTCAGGGGAGTAAAGGTAAGTTAGCTCTGTTTTGTAAATGTTATATGTATAGAGCTTAGATAAATCAAGACAGGTTCAATGTTATCATATGTTCAGTCTAGAGGAACATCTGTCTTGTATTTATCTTTACTGGTGAAATCTGGAAATGTCATATTTGATCCAGAACTTTCTAGTATTTACTTAGGCTTAAGAGTCTTATCTTTTTCTTGGTTTTAGTTGAGTGATCCTCTAGGTATTTGGTTGTTATTTTCTAACAAACAAATAGGGGGAGATTGAAAGGCATATGATATAGCCTATTTGTAATTCGAGGATTCTACTCAACTTAAACAAGAATGTAATAAGTAAATATTAGATCAGATGTCACAGGAATCTCACAGAGTTTTATCTGTCAAGAGAATGGAGTATTAAAGTCATCTACCGACTTGAAGTTATTCTACATTGAAAGAAGTTCAATTTATTGTTCAAGCCTCAGTGAAGTATTCAAGAAAGTGGAGTTACTACAGTGACAGAGATTTCCAGTTGGTGACAGAAGAAGTACAGGATACAGAGTTTAATCAGAGCTAAAGAAAAGAAGCCACAGCTTTAAATGTTTTAAAGATGAAGAATTATCATTGAAGTCAGTTATTCATGAAACCAGACAGTGCATCGAATGACGACATCAATCAGTGGAATTAAATCATCTATTTTCAGTGGTTTTCAGAAGAGAGAGAGATACTATGTTTTTAAGTTATCTTCTTCTAATTAATTAAATTATTAATCAATTTAATTAATAAATTAATTCTTTCAGAATTAATTTATTTATTAAATTAATTAATTTAGTTGTTTGAATTATTTATTAAATTAATTCCAGAAAAGAATTAATTTAATTTAGAATTTAATTCAACTAAAATTAATTAAAAGAAAGTAACTTAAGTACTAGTATGACCTGGGGTATTAAAAAGCAAAAACACGGTATGACCTAGTTTATTAAAAAGCAAAAACACGGTATGACCTAGTTTATTCAAAAGCAAAAACACGGTATGACCTAGTTTATTAAAAAGCAAAAACACGGTATGACCTAGTTTATTAAAAGCAAAAACACGGTATGACCTATTTAATAAGGTCATACAAGGTTCTTTTCAGGTCATACTGGTTTTATTTTGACAGGTCATACAAGTCTTTTCTAAGGTCATACAAGTTCATTTCCTAAGGTTCTACCAAGAGTTGTTGGAAGAACTTGAGGTCATACAAGACACTTTTGCAGGTCATACAAGGCAAATGTATTTTGTATAAACAGGCGGCCAAAAAGAGACAGAAGACAAGATTATCAAAAACAAAGCAGCAGCCATTTCTTTTCTCTCAAGAACAAGAAGAAACAATTTGATCTCATTTCTTCTCAAGCAGTTAATTCTAGTTTGTATTGTTAAATCCAAACCACTAGAAGTTGATTACTTGTATTGCTTTGATTATCTAGCGGATTTTTATCCCTAAAATTTATCTCGAACTTGCTTTTAGCATTCGATCTTTTTATTACAAATATTAGAAAAGTTCATGTCGAATTTATTCTAAATTTGTATTAATTAGTTTGAGATAAATACTTTGTAATCCTTATTGTATTTGCAACACCCTTCAAGTTTAATATAGTTTATATTTAACTTGAATTTTGTTTCATTTATATTCCGCATTAATTTGTTCTATTGTTAAATTATTCAAAGAACAAATTTCGATAAAACGGTATAGTTTGTATTCAACCCCCCTTCTACAAACTTATCAGGACCTAACAATGCACTTACACAATATATTATGCTCGATCAACTTCATTATACACTATAAACTATTTAAATTATTGAAAATTTAAAATAAATAATTAATTTTGCACATATTGATGATGACATATCTACTGCTTCTCAACATTATATTGATAAATAATATGTTTCTTGAGATGTCAAAATTAAAGGTAATATACGAAAAAATGGGTCATCCTTGTATAACTCATTTACATTGTGATTGTATTGTCGAATATATACATTGGAAGAGAAAGAAATGAAAAGAATTTTATTCCTCCCTTTCAAGTAATTACTAGATTCTTTAATGAACGAACATAGGACAAAAATACCAGGATAAAATATTAAACAATTTGATTCCAAATTTGATTTATGTAGATGAAAAGCGATAAAAAATTCTAAAGAGAATGAAAAATAAAAACACTCCTATTTTTGAACTTTATGTTATTTTAATGAAAGTTACTATAAGATTAAATTACTAGATGATTTATATATATTACATAAATTCGTACACATTCAAAGAAGTGGTCTATATGTATTATACACTATTATCTATACAACATATGTATATGTTGTGAAACATCTTATTTTTTATACTTTTATGAACGATTAAATCAAATTATTTATAAATTAAAATAGTGACAATATAATAAAATGTGATCAAAAAATATATAATTATACCAAAATATATTTTTTTTAAGTCAAAAAAATAAATGAATTTATGTGAATTGCTAGAAGAAGACCCGTGCCTCGCACGGGTTATTATGCTAGTTTAACTAATATACAAACTAATAAAGAGTAACCCTAAAATCAGAAAACTAAACCCAAACTAGAGACTATCTTCCAAGATCCACTCCTGCATCACATATTTCCAAGCATCCGTGTCTTGCAAAACGACGAACCAAAAAACTGAAATTGCAATAGTCAAAGAACTCAAATTTGAAAGTAAATCTCAAGAAAATTGGATTATATTATAGATCTAAGATTACTCATGTATTTATATATAATAACAAAAGTATTGATCCTCCGGCCGGTGAAGAAATCACCGCCGGAGGAAGGAAAGCGAGACTGGTTCTTTGTGTTTTTTAAGTCGGTGTTGGAGAGAGAGTTAGTTAAGAGGTTATTTTTGCGTAAAAGATTTGAATGTTGCCTTATGTGGGACCTAATGGCAAGTTGAATGAAATGCTTAAAAATGTGTTATTTTTATAATATAGTATCAATTATAAAACTTACCCCTCCAATGCAATGCTATAGTTGGTTCTAAAATAGAAAAATGGTATAGTTGCATCTAAATATAGAACCAAGTATAGATGTAGCTTTAATTACCACATAGACATGCAAGTGGTTAGATTGAGGGAAATGAATAATTAAAGCAATTGTGACGATCATAATTTTAAATTAAAGTTTAGGGGTTTGGAATATAGCTAAATTTGGATCTAGTTGGTGCTATTTTAAAACCATGCATTGGACCATAAGTTCTATTTTAACATCAAAAACCACTTTTTGATTTCATATTATAGCAATAGCTACATCTATTTTGACATTAGTATTGGACATGCTCTAACAAGTAGTGTTAGTATTAGAATTTTTGTGTTGTAAAATCATCTCCAATAGGAGTGTCAAATCCTATGTGACATGACACTCTTGGGTGCCTCCTTATTGGAGTTGCAAGGATGCTCAAAGAGTGTCAAGAGAAGTTGTCAACTCTGGGCACCCCCTCTAAATGAAAATATTCAAATTCTTGTAAAAAATATATACTACCCAAACCTATTACATAGTATTTAGTTTTTATATTATTTATTTGGGGACATTAAACCTCCATTTGGGTTCCTTTAAGAAGACTGTAACTATGTTTTCAAAATTTTAAATATATTATTAGAAGATCGTTCCGATGATTTTTTGCGTAGAAAAGATAAAAGTAATATATTATTATAATGAACTTGTTATCGATTACAATTACAATAGAGGATAGGCTTATACAACCAATAACTAAACAGTAATAAGGGAAATTGTTCTGACAAATGAAACTATTACAATAACGGAACTATACAATAATAATCTATCTATCTATCTATCTATCTATCTATCTATCTATCTATCTATCTATTACTTCTATTACTATATATAATAGGCCAACACAAGGGCAAAAGTTGCCAATTAAATGGTCGCGAAATTACCGTTTTACCCTTTTCTTTTTAAAAATAACAAAAATGTCACTTGTATATTATTATACAAAAAAATTTTAATAGATGTTTTATTACAGAGATTCGAACCTCCAACCTCCTTCCAAGATATCCATGGGCTTAACCACTATGCCACATGTCTTTTTGAGTTTATTTCAAAAAACTTATTAGATAACCCACGTCTTTTATCACTTATAATATTTTTTTTACTTTGATGATTGAATAAATAAAATGTTGGTTTGAATTATTTATATAAATTTGTTTTTTTTTTCCTTTTCAGCAAAATTACCGTTTTACCTTTTTTTTTTGAAAAATAACAAAAATGTCACTCGTATATTATTATACAAATTTTTTTTAATAGATGTGTTACTACAGAGATTCGAACCTCCAACCTCCTTCCAAGATATCCATGGGCTTAACCACTATGCTACATGCCTTTTTGAATCTATTTCAAAAAACTTATTACATAACCCACGTCTTTTATCTCTTATTTTTTTTTAAATTTGATATTTGAATAAATAAAATGTTGGTTTGAATTATTTATATAAATTTGTTTTTCTTTTTTCCTTTTCATGTCACTCGTATATTTTTATACAAATGTTTTTTAATAGATGTGTTACTACAAAGATTCGAACCTCCAACCTCCTTCCAAGATATCCATGGGCTTAACCACTATGCTACATGCCTTTTTGAATTTATTTCAAAAAACTTATTAGATAACCCACGTCTTTTATCTCTTATATTATTATTTTTTTCTTTGATGTTTGAATAAATAAAATGTTGGTTTGAATTATTTATATAAATTTGTTTTTCTTTTTTCCTTTTCGTAATTTTATATATCTATATATTCAATCACTATATATTATTGCAGTTGTATGTTTTCAATTTAATATATATTAATTATGTTGATTATAATTCATAATTTATATTATATTTTATTTGAATTAAATTAATTATTCATGCATAAAATATACTATTTTTTTTGAAGGAAAATGCATAAAATATACTATTAAAATTCGATCTAGTATAAGAAATATTATACACATTATATCTCTCATTATTAGTTATTTCTATAATTTTTAAACTAAGAACATTAGCATTCAAATTATACAAAAAATTCGTCTACCTACTCTGTTCGTCGCATCCATTTATTAACAATTTTCTTTTCCAGAATGTATTGTTCATTTGTTAACATTTTCTAAAGTAACATGTCATTCTTTATTAACTTATCTATATTTTTTTTCACCTTTCTAACCCCCTCCCCTTCAACCCCAGTGACGTTCGTGTCAAAAATCGGGGTGAGTTTTTAAAATATAGGATATTACATAGTATATAATTACATAATGATCAGTCAGACTGTTAGTAGACGATAAAGTTTGGAAAAATTGAAAATTACAAGTTTTGAAAATAGAATTTCAAATTGTATTCCAAAAATTATTATACGATGTTAAAAAAAAGTACAATCTTTCATAATAATAATAGAACTTTATAGAATACATTAAATTGATTCGTAATGTCATATAATCATTTTGATAAAATGAAATTCTAAATAGGGTTTGTGGGTCCTTGACGACATCCTCTACAACATATACAATATTTCTTATATTAGGTCAAATTTCAATAGTATATTTTATGTATGAATAATTAGTTTAATTCAAATAAAGTATAATAAAGATATATAATATAAAAGTATGAATTTTAAACAACATAATTAATATATATTTAATCGAAAACATACAACTGTAATAAAATTCAGTGATTGAATATATAGGTATATAAAATTACAAAAAGAAGCCTCCGGACCTGTAGATGAGTTGGTGAGAGAACTAATTATTGACCAAAGCATTCAAGGTTTGATTCATGGGAGCGTGGGGAATTCTTCCTGCACTCTAGGGTCTGGCGTGATACCGGTTGGGGTGTCCGGAAAATAAAATTTTTGACCAAAATTACGAAAAGATGAAAAGAAAAACTGATTTATATAAATAATACAAACCAATATTTTATTTATTTAAACATCAAAGTAAAAATAATATAAGATAAGAGAAGAAAGACGTGGATTATCTAATAAATTTTTTGAAGTAAACTCAAACAGGCATGTAGAATAGTGGTTAAACCCATGAAGATCTTAGCAGGAGGTTGGAGGTTTGTTTCTTTGTACTAACAACTATTAATATATTTTTGCATAATAATATATGAGTGACATTTTTGTGACGAACATTTAGTTGGAAATTTTTGCCCTTGTGTTGAGGTTTAATATATAGTAATAAATTGGATTAAAATGTGTAACTGTAAAACGATATTCCAAACACATTCTTAATGCATTTACTAAGTGTGTTAATATAATTTAATATAAAGATGAACACATGAGAGAAGTGCAGAATCAGTTCCCAAGTAAAAAACCAAAAACAAATAGGTGACATGAATACTCCAAACTGTAATAGGTGTTCATCTCCCAAGGTGTTTATCACAAACTTGGGTGATGTGAGGGTGTGCAAAGATGCGTCGGCCTTCAGCTTCTTTTTAAAATCCTCTATCTCATTCATGCATGTTCGATTATATTACAATAATATTGCATGCATATAACCTATTCATAACCTAGATTGCAAAAAAAAAAACCAATCAATTCCCAAAAAACATATAACAACCGCTCTCTAACGCAAATTACCAATCTACAAACTATCCTTTCTCTGACACACAAAACACAGGTAAACCTGCTTATAATCACAAGAAGAACAATAGTACATTCGTGCTACAAATTCTACATTATTTCAATCTGGTCTCAAAATCAATAATAGTCACTATAAACAAGTCTTAGAGCCTTGGCATAGTTACGTTTGTGATTCAAAGTAATTACACTATTCGTCAAAAAAATTCTTTACTCCTCACTATGCATGAACCATACTTCTCATTTTACGTTCTCAAACTTAGACTACACAATCCTTAATCTAATAAATCGATCACGACCAACTTTTTCATGATAAAAATTATTGACATCTCTATGCAGGCCCGTGCCTTGCACGGGCTGTTACACTAGTATTATTATATATGTTAACACTTTTAATATAGTCGATAAGCATATTTTATCTTTTTCTTTTGAATATTTAGGCTTATATGCCTTATAATTTACAAATTAGTATTTTTCTAACAAATCTTGGAAGTAAGCGAAAATTGAATCGGGGAACCATCTCTTCTATATATAATAGGAGAACACAAGGGTAAAAAGAGCAAATAAAACCCCTATGAAATTACAATTTTACCCTTTTATATTTTGAAATTACATGACATGTCACTACTCTCTTATCTAAAGAAAAAAAAAGTAAATAATGTTTTTGTGCAGAATCGAACCTCTGACCTTCCTTAAGGAAATCATTCTTATTATCATTGAGCTACATGACTCATTTTGGTTTTGAATGAAAAATCACATTACATAAACCTCACATCATTCTTAATCATATATTAATTATTATTTAAACTTTTAAGTAAAAATCAAGGTGATTTATAATTTTTATTAAATTTTATTTTTTAAATTCTTTTTTTAGAGTATGTTTGCAAATGATATTTATAATATTTATTTTTTAATTATTAAAATATCATACAAAACTATATACTACAAATCTTGTAAAAATTTTATATTAAGTTTCAAAAACAATATTAAGTGTGGTGTATTTTTATCTTTCCTTTAGTTTAAAATAAATATTTCGGTTGTGTAACTTTAACTATAATATATTCTATTTTCTTATATAAGGGTCTAACTTTTCTTGTAATATACAATATATTTAAATTATTAAATCATACTTATTAATTTCTATAAAATCTCTTTAAAATTTTATAATAAAATTAGTTTGATAAATCATGATATATAATTTATATTTTAAATTTAATTTAATATTTTAAATAATAATTCAAATTAATATTTATTTAAAATAAGATGTAAAATAAATATTATTCTAATTTAATTGTATTCTACATGTGAAAACTTTGAATTAGAAAAATGGATTAAAAGTTTAAACTATAAGAATATATACAAATCATATTTATTCACAATAATTTATTTAATACATATGAAAATATATAATATTTTTGTTAAATATAGAAATTGGGGACCGGGAAGCGTGGCAGGGAGACACTAATCCCTGACCCATCCCGATCCCCGAAATTTTTACATATTTTTTCCCGATCGCCAGAAAAGTTCTCAATTCTCCGCCCGAAACGGGGCAGAGAATGGATTGGAGTTGGGCGGGAAGGGGTGAATGTCTATCTTTACAATAAGCATTATTATATAGCATATATGATAAAATGTATACATGATATTTATGAATATTCTTCTTATGTATACAAGCATAGGGTCGATGCAATGCAAAGATGACTTTTAAATTTGTTATCTTATATGTATTTTAATAATTTATTTTATATTTATACTTTTTTCAACGAAGATGAACTTAAATTTAAATAGTTTTATGTGATTATTGAACTCGATGTTGAATTGACGTATGTGTTTGTGTTTGAGCGTGATTAAATTGTGTTTCAAGAATTTTGTGTTTAACAGTATTTAAAAAATATTTTTTAATTAAAATTGTTATTTTTAATAAATCAAGGTCAAGTTGCAAAAGTAAATGGATTAAAGTGCAAATATCAAAATATGAGTATCATTCTAACCGCCCGACTACATTATATTTTGATCAAAATCGTTGTTTTTAATAAATTAAGGTTAAGTTGTAAAAACAAAAGAACTAAAGTGCAAATACCAAAATACGAGTATCGTACCGACTGACTACAAAACTTTCAATGTTTTAATTTTAATAATACAATATAAATAGATAGATATAATAAAAGTGAGTAGATTTGTAATTAGATTGGATGCATTGTGTATATGAGACATTTTTAATTATTATCACATGAATTTTAATGTTATTTTATGGAAGAAAATAATTAGTTATTTGGAATTGGATTAATATATGCATATATATAACATATGAAAACTATTTGTTTTGAATTAAAACAATTTAAAAGATGAGATAATAAAAATAAATAGATAGTACAACAAAAAACAAATAAACGAATTATATGGTCATGTTGAAAAGGTTAGACAATATAAAAACATAAATTTGGGTTGAAAAATATTTGGTGATACTAATTTGTGTTAAAAATAAATAGATAAAAATATATAGTCTAGTTAACAAATTTTAGAAAACAAGATATTATATAGAATACAGAAATATTATGATCGGATCGATCACATTATACACCCCGGGTTATTTAAAATCATAGGCCCCGATCAATCAAATTATCTATATAAATTAAAGTAAGTATATTATAACGAGACGAACAAAATATGTACAAATATAACTAAATATAATATTTAAACAACAAAGAATAAAATTTTATTTTAATCACTAGAAAATGATCGTGCCTTGCACGGGTTCATGCAACAAAATATGAGAATTGAAGTTATAATAGCAAATAATATTTCACGAATGTTAATATTATTATCAGTTAGACATACCCAGGTCATTTAAACATAATTATGTTTTAAAATTTTAGTAGTAAAATAAAAAAAATTATTGTATTTGAAAATTATATATATATATATATATATAAAGAACTAATATTGACAATAGATTGAAATATTATTAAATTAAAACATATTGAAACACCTGAGTCTCACATCGAGAAATGTGGGGGGTTTAGTACAGTTTATAAGACAAAGTACAACTACTAAGTGCACCAACAATCATGATCTTTTAGAGACCTGTGGTGGGTTTGTGGATTACCCACTTTATTGTATTTGGGCCAATTGGTCGGCGGTTGATTCGTGAAGTTGCTGGAGGTGGGGACACGAAGACTGGTGGTATTATTTCATAATGGACTGAGGTCCAGAGGTAGGGACATAAACTAGCCAGTATTATCTCACAATCGCTAGAGATGTATGATCTTGGACCTATGAGCTATCCGTTCAGATATAACGATGCCATCAAGAGTTTAAGTGGGGGAGTTTGTACCACCCGAGTCTCAAAATTGAGAAGAGTTGGGACTTTAGTTCAGTTTATAACACAAAGTATTACTACAAATTGCACCAACAAATCATGATCTTTTGGGAACTTGGGGTGGGTTTGTGGATTACCCAGGTTGTTGCATTTGGGCTAATTACTTGGTACTGAATTATTTGATGTTTTGAAAGTCTGAAAGATAGAGGAAGCGAAACAAAGGAACAGAATGCTTAAAATCAACAAATTGCAAGAAAAGATATGAACGAGTTAGAAAGAAAGTTTTAAGAACTGAAAGCGCAAGACCTAACTAGAGTATTAGAAGATTTACGAAGGCTTTTGATCAAAATCAGTGATAAAACCTACTCTCCAGAATGTAACATCTTGAAGAATTGGAAGAAAATTTAGGATTGCAATGTTCTAAAACTCATCTAGAACATCCAGTATCTATTCTATCTCGCAAAAAAAATTGTAAACTAACATGACAGCTATTCGTAACACTCGTATTAATTTCTAAATTAAAAACTTGAACATACTTAAGTAAGCACCCAATAGCTACATATACCATCAATAAGAAAAACTCTATATATATCAATCATATACTTGAAACGATAATGATCATGCATATAATAATTTATAAACACAATTTAAGCTAGCGGCCCGTGCCTCGCACGGGCTTTTATGCTAGTAATATATAAACTCTTAACCACTTGAGTTATTTGAAGACTTATGGTGCGTTCACTTCGCATGAATGGAATGACGTGGGAATAGAATGTGAGATGAATGGAATAATGAAAGAATGGAATAATCACTCTATTCACTTGTTTGTTTAAATATAATTCAGTTAGAATGGAATGAAAAATATATATAATTTTTATGAAAGTTATTTTTTTAATTTAATCAATATCTCGTAGAATTTTAAAACAAAGTTAAACATTTTCTCGGGAAAAAAATTTGAGAATTTTGTTGAAAAATTTCCCCAATAACTTTTCCCCGAAACATTTATCTCGAAAAAACTTCCGGAATTTTTTTTTCAAAAAACTTTCCCAAGAACGTTTTTCTCGAAGAAACTTTTCCGACAACATTTTTTTTGAAAACATTTAACTGAAAAAAATTTCGAAAAAAACTTTCTCGAAAAAAATTGCCTGTTAAAAAAAATCTCGAAAAAACTTTTTCGGCAACATTTTTCTTGAAACAAAATTCCCGTAAAAAAATTACTCGAAAAAAAATTGGGTGAAAGACCAAAATAACTATTATTTAATAAGTATTGACCAGAATACCATTTAGCGGGAGGGAGTGTCCTAAATACCCACCAAATACGTGAGCATCAGTAGCATGTCAACAATTATTTTACTAACAGAGGCGTGTCTGCATGTTACGTCACTGACATACCATCACGTCTTCTTGTAACGTTGTTGACAACGACGTGTTTACTGGCTACGCCACAAGTAACGACGTATTGTTAACATACTTCAGAATCGATGTACATTTGCAGAAACCAACCCTGCGATGGTATGGCTATATATAAACAGATTGGGGGTTAGATACATACAAATTTTTATATATCATATACAACTCTCGTACTAATATCCATATAAATACATACATGCTGAAGAAATATATATATTAGAACCAATATATTAAAATCTAAGTAACAAAGATAGAGCAGCAATAATAATGGCGGTGGCGGGCATGGTTGCCTGTTAAATTGTGGTGGTGCCCTTGATACAGAGATACGCCTTACTTGTGACAGTATCAAGTGGATAACAAAGAACACAAATTTGAAATTGGTTAAATTGGGCATCTTGTTGTAAAATAAAAGGTATTTTGGTCAATTTCTTAAAAAAAATTAATGGAAAAATTTCTGAGAAAAATTTTCCCGAGAACTTTTTTCTCGAAAAAACTTTTTCGACAACATTTTTCTTAAAAACACATTTCCGTAAAAAAAATTATCTAAAAATTTTCCCGTAAATCTTTTTTCCCAAGAACATTTTTTCTCAAAAAACCTATCCGACAACATTTTTCTCGAAAAAAATTTGAACAGAAAAATTTTCTCAAAAAAAATATCCCGTAAAAATTTCACGGAAAAATTTTCCCGAGAACATTTATCTCGAAAAAAAAATTCCGACAACATTTTTCTCGAATAAACTTTCCCGTAAAAGAATTTCTCGGAAAAAAATTTCCGAAAACATTTTTCTCGAAAAAATTCACGGAAAAAAATGTCTCAAAAAAACTTTCTAATAAAAAAAATTCACCGATAACATTTTTTCGAAATAAATTCTAAAAAAATCTTTAGTTTCTTGGAAAAAATTCACAAAATATAATTTTAGAAAAAAAAATTCCCGAAAAAAAAATGTTCAACAATTATGATGGAATGACTTCATCCCACATGTTTTGGATGAAATGAAATTCAACATTTCTGATAGAATGAAATGAGTATGGGAATGATTCATTTCATTCATTTGTCTAAAATGAATAGCTTGAATTTTCATTCCCACGAGAATGGTCATTCCATTTCTGCAAAATTCATTCCATTCACTTGTTGTAGAGATTAAACTCGTCGTCATTGATCCAACACTAATTGGCCAGGGAGGAACATATCAGTTGTTGGGGAGATAGGAAGCGTTGTTGAGTTATGTAACCAACCTGAGGGCTAGTTAACTCTTCAGAACCAGTAAACGGGGTTGACACATAAGAATTATCAACTAGTTGAGAATAACCGAGAAAAATCATGATCTTATATTTGTTTGATAACTGATAAAATAAGAACAATGTACTCGAAATGAACTGGACAAAGAATTGAAATTGATAGGATAGACATAAACAAAGTCGACAGGAATTAAAAGTGTTGAACTGAAAATACAGAAAATGAAATAAACGATAACGACAATTGTTCTTCCATAATCTCCTTCATCTCTGAACATAGTATATATAGTAGCCAGTATGACATGTACCAAAGTGGGCTCAGCTGGGCTTGTAATCTGCATTATGTAATCGGCCCAAGTTGTTGCAGTCCAATAACAAGATTAGCATGTAAAGTCCATGTTGAGACCAACCCATTTGTTACAATCCATTCCCCTTAAAGAAATCCTTGTCCTCAAGGATTGTTTAACTTTAAAGAACCCCTTGTTGGTGATTACTACCTCCCGGGTCGAATACTAAAATGGTGATAGTCCAATACCAATAACTAAGTGCATTTCTCTTGACATTAGTTGGAACCAAGTATTTATAATTCCAGCCTAAGTTATATGCACCACACTTTCCTGCTTTACCAACACAAGTACCAAAAATCTCACTTAATAGCTTAGGAGTATTACCTTCCCATTTCTTTTCCAAACTTTCATATAGGTAGGTCGAATCAGGGTGCATAACAAGCCTTTCGAGTTACGCAATTCCCTGTAATTTACATGGAGCACCAACGCCATAGTCAGATATAGCGCCCTGCTCCTTTGTAACAGCCACAAGTTTTGCTAAGGTAACACCACAAGAAAATGAATTTTCCCGATCATATAATAGGGTTATCACACTACAACACCAAACAAGGATCAACCACTTGACAACAGTTGCACCAATATTCTGATTGTTGTCCAACATCACAACATACACCTTAAAAGTTCGACGCATTGTGTACACTACCAGGTAGCAACAGTCCTGGTATTCTTGTAGCCACACTCTAAAATTCTGGCAACAAACTGGATGCATGAAATAGCTACAAGAACTTGCTCCGACACTTTCACTAGTAAGCATATAATCACATGATGAATAGCAGTTTGTGCCTTGAATTTTCCCCGCCTGTAAAATCATTTCCTTTACAAATTCCTCTATGATTGCCTTCATTTTGTACTTCAAATTTAGCCACAACATGTTGTGTTCTCTACGACCTTGTTGCAATTTCAAAGCCTCATTCCAGTGCACAATAACTTAACCAAACAAAATTAGTGACCATGTAGATTCCAGTGAAAATCTTTCAAGTTCTGTCTTGACAACATCATTCTTTGGAGGAGGAAAATACTGAGGTAACACTAAAGTAATAAAACTCACCATGTTGGAGCACTTGACAATTGATACTAATAGCAAGTTCATGTTCGATTTTAAAAGGAGCCTCACAATAAAGAAGTCAGTGACAACTCTATTCACTTCATTTTCTGCTAACATTACCTTCTTCCCTAAACTAGAATATTCCTTCATCGGTTGTTTTTCTATGAAAAACTTCAGACCTATCTCCTCAAAAGTGTGCACATCATTTATAACCAATAACACATTTATAGATTCAATCAGTTCTTTTCATTCCTCAACTTTTGTAACTGTATTTCCTCCGATAGCAGTACCATAATGGAATTCAGAATTTTGTGAAAATGTACATCCAGTAGCACAAGGCATATTTTTCAGAATAGAAGAAGACCTGATCAGTACCTCTAATTCCTCAAGATTACCGGAAGCTGAAGCAACATCACTCAAGAAAGTAATATCACCTAGTTTCACGTTTTTGATCTTTTCTTTGAAAATCTTAAGGACAGAAACTCGTCCGTATCGCACACCACCTCCAGGATCAAAGATTAGCATAGCCTCACCAGCAATATTGTGAGGTTTCTTATCCAAGTCATTTTTAAGCGTAATGGCTCCATGCTGGTCAATAATCTGCATCAAGATATAGCTAAAAATGACTCTGACATTCCTGATTTTTTGCTTCTGTGAATTATTAACCCTGGCAAGTAAGTTTAGATTCTTATCCATCTCCATTTCTTTAATCAGATTACCAAGAAGTGTATGTTTGTTATGCGCATCTCCACTGGAATCAAATATGAGCACATTCTCATTCCTTTTGCCATTCAAAACTGAATCTCTATACTTGTCTTTTTACTGTCCATCAAACATATTCCCTCCAGCTCCATACTCTTTAAAAAGGGACTTATGTTAAGCTCAATAGATCTGAATTGGATCAGACTGGGGTACTTACTTTTCGTCTCCGTTATCTTTCTCCTAACTCTCTCCCCCATGGTAAGATTATCACGAAAACCACAAGCACCTGGAGAAGTTCTCCAATTAGCAACATCTAACATTTTAATTGGGACCTTTGCTTTCGTATGTGCCTCGTTAAGCCTTTCGTCTCTTCCTGAACTGTCATCAAACATCAAACGAGCTGGTATAGTGGGAACATTATTCTTAATTTCCTTGCAATAGACAGCCTTAACCACATCTGTCATCGTACTAATATCAACTAAAGGTATTTCTTCAGCAACAAGTAGATTTGACACAACAACATTCAGATTGTCACCTAGTACACCGTCATATTCAACACCCGTCACTTCAACTAGCGAACGCTCTTCAAGCAACGAAGCCTGAAATTCAGCCAACGCAATAGCCTCCTGTAGAGTTCGTGGTGCCCATAATTCGAGAGCCTCCCTAATTTCTTCTATCAAGCCGTCAACAAAGCAATATGCAAGAAGATCATCATCAAAATCACGCTTAAAAATAAACTCAGCCCTGTTTTTAACATGCATAAAATCCTCCACATACTCCGTAACAGAGCTCAAATTTTGTTGTATTAGCAAGTTGTCCATTACAAATGAATCATCACAATTATTTGTCAATCTATTCGTACTTCCAGTCAAATCTGTTAAACTACCATCATTAATATCATTTTTAATTTCAACACCACGTGTCACTCCTTTCATTTCGATATTATCATCTTTAACCACCTCTTCTAAAGTGATATTGGTTTCTAAAAGCTTTCCTCTTAATCCTTCACATTCTTCCTGTCCACCCATACCTATGTTGATACTTCTATCTCCATATTCCTTTGTAACCATCAGTTTCGACGAGTACAGAAACACCATTGACGACTTTATTTATATTCGTAAATTCTTCACCACCCTTATGATTACCAAGAATTGAAATCAATGTAGTGCTAAATGCAGCAGTAGAACAAGGAGTTGTTGATGGATTTGTTGGTTCAAGAGCGTAATAAAGTTGGCCAGTAGAAAGAGTGGTATGACATGTCAGAGTGTATGGAGAAGTAATCGTACGAGTGGTGTCAAAATTTTCATCGGCAAAAACATATTCTCTTTCAAAACATGTATCAAACATCTTATATGCACAAAAGTCAGAAGTGTATGATTTTGACATATATGTGGGAGGTGGTTCATACTCGTGTGAATAGTACAGGCTAGGGTTACTGACCTGAATTTGGGGAAGATAATAGTGCACATCTGAATAACATGGTGTAGCAGCCCCCAAATTCATCTTCGCCGTGTCCGGGGAACATTGGCTTTGATACCAATTGTAACCAACCTGAGGGCTAGTTAACTTTTCCGAACCAGTAAACGGGGTTGACACATAAGAATTATCAACTAGTTGAGAATAATCGAGAAAATTCATGATCGTATATTTGTTTAATAACTGATAAAATAATAACAAGGTACTCGAAATGAACTGGACAAGGAATTGAAATTGATAGGATAGACATAAACAAAGTCGACGGGAATTTAAAGTGTTGAACTAAAAATATAGAAAATGAAATAAACGATAACGACAATTGTTCTTCCATAATCTCATTCGTCTCTGAACATAGTATATATAGTAGCCAGTATAACATGTACCAAAGTGGGCTCAGCTGGGCTTGTAATCTGCATTATGTAATCGGCCCAAGTTGTTGCAGTCCAATAACAAGATTAGCATATAAAGTCCATGTTGAGACCAACCCATTTGTTACAAGTTATTACATATTGATATCCGTCATAAAAGGGATAGACCGAAAATTTATAATTATAATCGATAATTATGAGAGTACAAAAATAAACTCGCACCGGTTTGACTTTTGACCTTTGGACCTAATACATATGATCATGCAAAGGTGGTGATTTTGGATTTTGAATAGTAGTTTTTGTAGCGAGTCAATCTCGGGTCCGAGTTAAAAATCGATTCAAGATTAATTAAACTGAATAATTAAGTTTAGATAATGAAATTTTAATAAGAAATAATCTGGAATCGTATTCGAAATGATCGAATTATTTTGGTTTCATTTCAAATTTTATCTGGGTGGATAGGGTTGGATGTGAGCCTTCTCAAATAATTTACAGATCCGCCTGCAAAGGACACCCTCAGTTTGATGAAAAGATAGAAGTAGCACTTGCTCAAAGCCAATATGAAACTTGATATCTGACTTCACTTATCCTTTGCTTGTTTATAGGAAGACATCATAATTAAGCTACAAAACTTCTACAGGAAACATAGAAATCTTTCTCCAAATCACAAGAACAGAATCTTAATAAACTACTAATAGGCCCATCCCTTTCTTTGCTCTTCACAAAAATTTCACCTATAAAACCATTTATCACATTTCTCCGTCTCAAGATTTGAGGGCAGCCTCTAGTGAATTCTCATCTCTTTGTCCTAACAATCTCCAGCACAATGTCTTTGACTCCTCGTCCTCGCATAGTTGTCAATGGAGTCCAGAGAATGAGAAGGAACCATTACTATTGGTGTCCACATTGCCAACTCACAATATGGATGCCTACATCTCAAATTTGTTGCCCCCTTTGCTTATGCGACTTATGGTACGAATTTGATGTGTCAAGACCCAGGCTTCTGTTAGATGTCTACGGATCATCAAGACGTGCTGCACCGGCTGCATTAGACTACTTAAATCTCATGTTCGAGCCAAACTCATTCAGTCCATTTAATCTTGATTATGAGAATAGATATGATGACATTGTTCTTCGAGTTGGAGGACCGCCTCGGCCTCGAAGATACATCCCTCCACGTGAAAGCTTACATGTCCACGAGGAACCTGAGCCTTCAGTTGATCAACTGATGGAAGAAGTGAGGCCTGGCCCAGCTCCAGCACCAGCTTCTGTGATTGAAAGACTACCTGTTTTGATTCTAACACCATCCCATTTGATCAGCGACTCTCATTGTCCTGTTTGTAAAGATGCATTCCAAGTTGGTGGGGAAGCGAAAGAGCTACCTTGTACACATTTCTACCATTCAGATTGCATTGTTCCATGGTTGCACCTGCATAATTCCTGTCCAGTATGTCGATATGAGCTACCAGCTGATCCCGCAAACAATGACAAACAAAATGATGAAGATTTTATTCGAGCAGCTAGGAACTTGTTAAACTGGAATTGGACTCAAGTATTACTCTCACTGTGGCCTTTCAATTTACTGTCACATTGGACTTCTGCTCCTAGAGAAGGTCAGTTTTAGTACTTGAATAAATCATTTTAAATGTCATCAATTTGCAATTATATTGTGTGTAACAAATCTTGTGCATATTTTTGCAGATAGATCCTGGTGGATGATATTTTAGCTAATTCTCTCTTCCTGCCACTCGTGCAACTTTGTAAGTAGACCAGGTAAGTTTAGACCAAAGTACCACTCAAGGTGGATACTAGGCTGTCATGTTTATATAATACTCCTATACTACAAGAATAATTTAAACACAAATTGCATTCACGTCCTTCAAATTGCCACTCAAGCTCAATGCCATAAAATATTCGAGTTGACAATTTTGATTGCAAAAACCGGGCTTTAGGATGATGACAAAATTAAAATTGCAATAACAATATGAAGGGCAGAGATGCAGTTCTATATCTTCTGTTGTAAATACAGCATAGCAGTTTAGCTTTGTGTTTTTTCATTATTAACCTCTCTTGTAAGTATTGCAGCTTGGTTTTGCCAGACTTCCACATATTTTATATAGCTCTTGATCAAACTGCATGGAAGAATTGCTCAGAGCTCCAACAGCCTAAACTATAAACTATCCATCTAACCATTTAACAAACGAGAAATCAAGATGATCGACTGCCAAGGGATTTGCATGGCACACCGGTACAGTGTCCATGTCATTTGAACACTTGGTAACAAACATAAGATCGGCACAATAACCTAACATCCCAAACTCCAATCCATCCAAGTAGAATTTCAGAATATGCACTGTATAGTCATTTCATGTATTTGTTATCTCGCATCTTGCTTCACGAGTTTGTAAACTACAGTTATGTTCAAAATATAGAACAGTCAAACTTGCCTTTCTTTTGTATATGTTATGCTTAGTCTATGGTGCAGATGCTCAAAAAGAACTTTCACAATTTACATTTAATTTATACTAGGGAGGTCTCCTTGAAATACTGCACCAGAGCATTAGTCTTGATTACCCAACATCTTCACTAATTCCCTTCGGGAAAACTTTCTGATGTTTACATGCTATCAAGATGTATAATAGAAGGCCTGCCACCTTTTGGCTTCAGTCTACAACTTCTCCATTTTGTTTGTAAACCATATGCCCCAAAAAGAACACCCGAAAACACTTCGACCATGTTAACAAGAGAAAAACTGCAAGATGTATAATCTCTTCTATGCTTAAAACAGCCATTTGCTGATAGTTTGAGAAGAAGCCAGTTAACTCTATGCCCAGCACAACAGATGTAATGTCAAAAGCATAACAATCAAGAACATCCCAGTCTTTGAAGGAGGAGCTGTAACATAAGCTGCAAAGTAAGAAAAAAAACAAAAAAGATATCAAAAATAACTTTCAGCAACAAAGAGTGGTCCGGTTTAGCAAATGAAGCAAGCACAATGGATAAAAATAAAAGATACTTCAGTATAATCAAGCAGGAGCATACATATTCCTAGTCTATAACCCATCAAGTTGAGTTTCAAATGATTGTTTAACATTTGAGCTGGAACAAGAATAGATATAAGCTAAATGTGGCATGATGCAGATCTCGTATACTTGCACACCATGATTATCGGATCATTAATCCTTTTAAAAAAACAGTATACCCTCTCCATCATTAAACAGAAGAGTGAACACAGTCTTGCACTTTTCAGCTTGTAGTACATTTCTTGCATCATACAAAAGATGAACAGCTAAATATATCCCCGTGACCCATATCAATGTACTAAAATTACCATTCCATGGATCAGACATTACTTTTAATTAATTTTTAAAAAGAGGGGAAACATTTTATGGCTGACAATTTTCGAACTGCTTTCGAACTAGATATCTATTAAAACAACTCGAACAAGGGCGAGGCGAAATCATTCATAAGTGAACTAAATAAAGATCAGAAGTAACATAGTCTGTGTTACACAGCCTCGCAGGTATAAAGCAAGTTACTAAAAGCATTAAAAACACCATAGCATTTTTTTTATTTTCAAACGAAGGATAAATACTTCATACTTTATGAGTTAATTTTAATATCTCCGTGCCCCAATATTCCTATTGAAAGATGCAACTAGAAATTCAGTATGGACAATAGAGTGACTATATACATATTGGGGAGTTAATAATAATGTAAACCAAACATAAGCATATTTAAAGAATAAAATTAGCACTCTGCCAGGTTAAGAGAGGAATATCAAAAATATTCACAAATTCGTTATACTAACTTACATGATGAGGATGGAGAATTTGAACTCTTCCCATTTCTCTTTTCCTTATCTGGACTGGAGCTATAAGCTACAGATGGTAGAGGGGATAGACCTGGGGTTGTCTGAGAGGTGGGAGCCTTGGGAGCTGCAGGAGTCGAAGAGTGAGGTGAAAGGGTTGGAGGAAGTGGGTCGGATTGAGATGGAGACAAGGAACTTGGAGAAAGTGGCTTCGACCAAGATGGCGCAGGGCTTGGTGAAATTTCAGAACCACAATAGGGACTAGGGTGAGGAGAGCTAGTATAAACAATTGAAGGTTTAGGAGAATTTGATATGGGGGATGGAGAATAATGAGGACGGTCAGAAGGACTTGGCGAAATAGGATTGTTATCATCAGATGGTGAGGGAGCGTCACAGTCATAACAAGGTAATCTATGACGGAGGTGGGGTAAAGGAGCAGGTGAATACGATGGAGAAATATCTGGAGGATATGAAGGTTCTGCATATTCATTTCCTCCCGGAGAGGGTGCAGGAGAAGGTGTTGGAGAGGAAGCATGAAGAGTATTCCTGAGGTATGAAGATAGACTAATTTGCTTTACTTTACCAAAAACAGAGTTGTCAAGGCCAAGATTTTTTGAGGGAGACCCTGTGATTGTTTGAGCTAACTGCTTTAATCTCTGGGGTAGTATGCCCCCTCGGTCTGATGTAACTGAAATCTGAACCGTAACAGGGGTATTTGCAGTTGAGCCGATTTCATTTGTGAGCTGTACATACATATTCTGCACGCAAAACATAGTTATTAGTTTCTGATCAGGTATAGATGAGATCAGAGTGTACCATATTCTGATGAATCTATAGTTGGCACCAGTACATGCATGTGACAAAAGTTGACTAGGAACAAAACAATCTGTCCAAGCAATTTATACCCAGGACACAGAATGCAGCGGGTACTCGGAATTTTTCTTTTATGGCACACAATGTAGAAAGGACGAACACAAATCCACATTTCATTATCTTTTGTACAAATCATAATACATCTTGGATGCATTGATCAATACGAAGAACCAGCTATCTTACTAAATGCATTACAAATGCATCAGTATGATGGGGTTTATTATTCCGCTATGTTGAAACAATATAACTATTTCCTACTCATCCAAGCCTGGAAGAAACAGAGCCCGGAATCGCTTTATGAGAACTCATATTAACCACTTGCCGTGGTAAATGAATAAAAGCAAAATGGCATCATACCTCATCTGGTGCCAAACGTAACCCCGACGCCAGTTGTTCCTTCAGCTCATCAACATTTTGTACAATATCATAAATCGAATTATGGAGGGTAAAATTGAAGAAGATTTGTGGTATCTGCCATATCGAAGCAGATCTCTCAGGGATTACAGTAATACCGCCTGGAAATTTTAAAATCTCAAACAAAGCTGGTTGTCCAAATGTTGAGTTGGTCAGAGTCAGGTTTGTCTGTTGAAGAAACACCCCTATGAAAGATGATCTTAGCACACTTAGATACACTGTTTTTGCTGGAGCATCCATGGGATCAGAAAGCAAGCCGAAGATCACATCGGTCGAATTTACTACATGTGCGGGGTGCATTGACAGTATGGCAACCTGAACAATTAGTCACTCATTAAATTATTTTTACAATGAAAAAACTGAAATCAATATAAAGAGCATAAAGTACATAGTATGAACCTTCATCGAAGGGACACCTATTTCCTCATTGATATCATATTCAAGTTTACTTAAGAGGGGAATGAGTACTGAAACCGGCTTTTGCAGTCTGAAGTATGCCTGAGCTGTTGCTGAAATCGGAATAAAAGTAATAATTATGTTGTTGATAACTAGCAGCAGGGAATTTTGAATTTCTAATAAAAAAAATTACAGCTACTCTTAAGACTTGTACATGCAACTAGATATTAATATCAATCAAAATTGAGAATATAAAGCCTAAAGTGCGTAGTCTGAAAGAGAAAGATAGTTAGTATACTAAAAAAATGTTATAAACATGATCTGAATATAATATAAACCAGTCGAAAGATAAATTAGTAAAATTCCTTAACTTATTTTACTAAACATTGCCATATGTATGTACATCGTACACCATGTAACTCGAAGGTTCTCTATTTCTTTCCACTGACTAAATTCGTTATCTTTTCAATTTTGAATCTTAGTTCAGGATAAATTAATACACATAAAAAATCCCTGTAATGAAAAATTATTCTGAACTTTCAGTTATCATACAATGAGA
Source organism: Heracleum sosnowskyi (assembly GCA_030848705.1). Lineage (NCBI taxonomy): Eukaryota > Viridiplantae > Streptophyta > Magnoliopsida > Apiales > Apiaceae > Heracleum > Heracleum sosnowskyi. The sequence goes on along the minus strand of CM061235.1, from coordinate 137,805,910 downwards.
AAATACTGAGATAACCACTAATCACTGTAGCTCGCACCACCAGAAATCTTTTATGTTTGAAAGATTATTGCCTTTTGATGGAGAGGGAGGAATACAGCTGTTGAACTCTTTGGGGATTCTAGAGTTCTCCTAGGCATTCATGATAGACACACACTCCCTCGGCCCCAGAATCCTAAGGCTGTGTTCACTTGGATTGTATGGAATGGGGTGAGAATGGAATGAAATGTATACTAGAGTTCTGGAGTATATTCACATACACTAGAATATCATGAACACAACCTAGAGTATGTGTTGAAAAGTTGTCTTATCAAGTAAACATACTCGTGTTGAATCTATTAGATTCTAGAGTATATCAAGTAAAAATTTAGGATTCTAGAGTTCTCCTAGGCATTCATGATACACATTCTAGAGTTCCAGCACGAGTATGTTTACTTGATAAACAACTTTTCAACAGCTATTGAAACAAAGTCCACAAGCAATGCACGAGCGCCCACGGAAACATATGATTGTTATATAATTAGAAGTGAAAACTAAATTAATAACTAAAGGTCTATAATTAGAAGTGAAAACTAAATTAATAACGAAAGGTGCACTAATAATGACTTCAATGGAAGAACACGACGTATATGGAAATTCATATGTTAATATACTCCCCATAAATTCATCTCAACATACGAACTTTAGATTCTTAAAATCTCAAAACTAAAATCCCCTCCCAGAACAACATTTAGACAACAATACAGCAAAACTAAGTTAACAAAACAAACATTGTAGCATATACATATATAACATTTCATCCTCATCCCATTAGGCATACGATACCGAAGGCTTAAAAACTAAGCAAACACCCTACTTAAAACCCAAAAACATCACATACCCAAAACTCAGATAGGCAATCACAATCAAATTCAAAACCCTAATCACACAAATTAATCAAGATAATCACAAAATCAAACATACCACTATTCTTGATAGCTTGTTTAGCATCAAACCCAGATTTGTTAAAATGATGAGGCAAACCCCAACGAACAGCAGAAAGAAACACAGCAACACTAAGAATCACAACCACAAAACACCTAAAGTTGACAACTTTACACACACCCTCCATTGAAAAACAGATCCTAGAGTGATTAGAAGAAGACCCAACTCCATTAATTTGTTGAGGCAATTGCTGCTGGCTGATTTTCCCCATTTCAAGAGCATCTGTACAAAACCCAACTCACTGTCTTAATTCTTTTAGGTTATAAAGTAAAGGGGGGGGGGAGTATTGTTGGGGATTATAGATACAAAGTAGTGTGTGTGTGTGTGTTTTTTGGAAGGTGTTGAAGATGAAAGACAAGTGTTAATGGTGCACACTCTCTCTCCTTCTCTCTCTCTCTCTCTCTACACACACAACTGTCACCGAGTTACAGCCACTTTTTTTATTATTTTCCTTTTAAAAAAGTGTGCATTACATTACATACATCTGTTTATTATAGACGCATTAGGGAAATATTGTTGTTGTAGTGTAGTTATCTTAATTTACGTAGAGATAATATTTGTCCCTGTTCCCACCACCATTAGTCGTCAGTAGGATTTTTCATATCTAACGGATTACATTATTTTGACTCCGTTTTACTGTAAAGAAAAGCTTGGATATGTTGGATTTATTTTTCAATCAATCGTCTTCTATCTATTAAAAGCCAACAAAGGACAAAATATATTAATTAAATGATTGTGAAATTATATTTTTACCCTTATTTGTTGAAAAATTACAAAAATACCCTCCATATATAACTTATACAAAAATTTATTATTTTGTGTTGTTTTTAGGAATCGAACCACAATCCTCCACTTGCAAAGAAAGTATAATAACCATTATGCTACATTAATTTTTGAGCATACTTTAAAAATCTTATTAGATCAATCACATGTTCTCTTATAATCATATTTTTTTCTTTTTTACATCTTTTGAGTAAACAAATTGTTGGTTTATATTATTTATAAAAATTAAATTCTAAGTTATATATAAATGAAGCAAAATTTGGATAAAAAAACATGATTATATTCTAATATTTATTTAATTTTTATTTTTGAGTAAATAAGATATTAGTTCCTATTATTAATATAGCTCTATTTTCTAAGTTTTCGAAGTTTTATATCTAATTATATGTTCAATTATCTTTATAGATTTTAATTTCGATTGTACTTTTTCGATTAAATAACAATTATGTTCTTAATTATTATATGATTTATATTTTTATATCATACTTTGTCATTTAGTATACTCTATATGGAGTGTCCGCGTTTTGATACATAAATATAATAATAAATTTTGATCTAATATAAGTAATATATATTATTTTTTACTTATATTATTTAGAATAATTCTAAAATGTACGGAGTATGGTAAAAACAGGGTATCAGATTTAGGGTGTTCACGAGTAAGGTTGACCACGATGGTAGTAGACCGCGACTCAATTAAATCGATTTAAACATTTTCAACCCAACCCACAAAATCTATCTATTACTATATATTAAACCACAACACAAGGGCAAAAAGTGTCATTTTACTGTTTGTGAAGTTACGTTTTTGCCCTTATTTGTTGAAAAATTACAAAAGTGTCACCTCATATTTTTATGTTGCAAAGTACATTTTAATGTGTGAAGTTAAGATTTTACCGTTATTTGTTGAAAAATTACAAAAGTGTCAACTCATACTTTTATGTTAAAAACAATGAAACTGTGTTATCACTAATAATCGAACTATTAACCTCCTTTAACAAAAAACATGTCATAATTATTGTGCTACATTGACTTTTGGATTTGATTTAAAAAATTTATTGGATAAATCACATGTTTTACTTCTATTCATATTTTAAAATAAAATGTTGATTTACATTATTCAATAATTTTTTAAAATGTTGGATATTATATTCTATCTACTTTCTACATATTAAAAACCAACTAATGGTAAAAAAAACCAAAAAAATGATTGTGAATTTATAATTTTACCCTTATTTTTTTTGAAGCAACCCTTATATATTTAAAAATTATAAAAATGTCATCCCTTTATTGTTTAATCAAAAAAATTAATTTGTGTAAACATTGGGAATCGTAACCTTAAATAAACCCAGTATGCTATATTTAGTTTTGAGCTTATTTTATAAACATTATTAGATAAGAATTTTAAAAAATGCATTATTAGATAACACACACTCTATTATCATATTCTTTTTTATTATATAATTTTTGAGTCAATAGCATGACGTTTTTATTTATTTTTATAACATGTTTATCCAATTTCTTTTTTAATTTTAACTTTTGAGTAAGTAAAATGTTATTTCATATTATCTTCATAACTCCATTTTTTTAAAAAAAATTGTTTTTCTATATAATTATGTATTCAATTATTTTTTATTAATTTTTATTCCACTTGTATTTTGTTAAAAAAATATTAGTTATGATGTTAATTGTTATATGATTTATATTATTATGTAAAAATATGTCACTTATTACACTTTATATGGATTATTCAAGTGTTGATACATAAATATAATATTAAAAATTGATATAATTATATGTTACATAAATAATTTATAATAGATTCTAAATTAGTAGTGTGAAAAGTGTGAATTAGAGTTATGGTTTTCATACGTTGGGTAGGTCGAGTTGGAAGCATTTTTGTGATCCGATCTAATTTATTCGATTTAAATTTTTTTAACTCAACCCGCAAAATATAGATTCGTGACCCAACCCAACCTATCATATATCAATTTGGGTTGGGTTGGTTTTAATGGGTTAAATAATTATGTAGAAAAAGAATTGAAATATGATATGATTCTTCTTCGAAAATCTAAGTAAAACTGAAATACATATACATTACGATTTTAGTGCTAATATTTTAGTAATATAAATTATGTTGTAAGTCATATGTATATAGGGTTGTCAACCCAAAGTTTCGAATCGAAACGACCCGAACGAGATTGAAAATCGAACTTTTTTCAAATTCATGGACTGATGTTCGGACTTATTATATTCGGTATTTGGGTCCGAACTGAAAAAATCCGGAGCGGACCGATATAGACCGGTTTAATTAATATTTTTATAAAATTTTAAATTTTAAATTTTAAATTTTACTTTTCTTTCAAATTTAAATACATAGAATATATTATTTGATTAGTATAACAATAAAAATAAGCACATAAATATCTTATTATTTGTAAAGTAATATTAATGTGTAATGTATGTATATCATTTTGTCATTATACAAAGTGCAAATTCAATTATTTAGTTTGTAGGTTTGATCTCTATTGTCTTATCAATTTACTATCTATTAATTTGACTAATTAAAATATTATATGTCTTATTTAATCTATATACATGATAATTTAAAAGGTAAATTAAAGTTAAAATACCTCTATACATGCAATTCGATCCGGTCCGGGTTTTTTCACGGACCAGACCGAAACGAAAACTGAATTTTTTTAATCGAACTGGTTCTATGCGGTTCAGTACAATTTACAGGTCCGAATTGGATTGTTATTCAGCCCTATATGTATATGCAAAAAATTTAAGCACATATCTAGAGATGAGGTATGATATATCACATAACGTATAGTTGTATACAATAGAGTGATATATATTTAAATTATTAAACAAAATTTGTAACTTAAATCTGGTTGGGTAGGATTTGCCGGAAAAATATAAAACTGATAGCTGATAAAAAATATACTCAATTGGGTTGAAAATATTTCAAACCGACAAAATAGGTTGGGTATGAGTTTATATTATATTCGGTCAACCATACCCAACCCGATTTAAGTTACAATATTTTTTCAATAATTTAAATATATATCTCTATAATATAGACAATTAAGTTTTAAAAGTGTACAAATATGTATATATAAATAATAGATTGACAATTTCGGGATCGACCTTTACATAAAATGTAGAGATGCTATAATATGTTAATGGTATAGTCTTACATCAACGACGAAATTTATATATTATAAATATCCTGTATATTCATCAAAATTATATTAATTTACATACTTCCATGTTAAACAATATATGGACTTAAAACTAAGAGATTTTATGATGTATTCACGGTTTATTCTTACATACATGACCAATTTTGTATTTCAAAAATACAATGTTATTTCATTAAAAACACATGAGTTTACATACGTACATGTTATATACTGACAACTATATTAAAATAATTAATTGTTGAATTTGATAAAATTATTTTCACATCATTTTAAAACTAAATTAATATTTTGGCAATTAAAAATAGTCATTTGATCGTTATATTAAAGAAATTTATCCAAATGAATCTTATTAAATTAAAAAATATTTAGAAAAATATTATACAAGTATAAGATAAATTCAAAATATTTTATCTTAACTACATTTTAATCACAAAACTATTTCGATATATATACATATTTATGCGGAAAATAATTTCAATATATAAACAGACCCGTGTCTCGCACGGGTTTTTACGCTAGTTAAAATAAATTTATTAACAAATTTAAAAATTGTATTAATACGAACAAGTTTATATTAAAATAGGTCACGTGTCTTTCACGTTATTTTGTATAATTTTTGGGACTTTTTTTTGGATTCTCTAGCATTATTCTTTATGTAATAAGTTCAAATTATTTAATTCATTTTTTTCGCGGATGATTTACATGTCACGGTATTAATTTATAATAAATGAATATTTACAAAATTAAGATATCTTATTTCAACAAGAAAACATAATATATGTGTTACAATTTGATTAAATTAAATTAAGTAATTTTGTATGTGATCAATTCGATGATAGTTTACTAGAATGTTTTCTAAGTACTTAAACCGCATTCGCAATACATTCCTCGATTTTTAATTTGATTTGATTTTAGCTGACTACCAATTAATTCAACGCAGGATCACCCAAAATTTTCAGAAATGTGAAAATTTCACTATTGCAAAGACTTTCAACAAATTATTTTTATCAATCAACAACATCTTACCCAAATCTAATAGAAGCTTGAAAAATAAATAATTGTTTAGCTGAATGTTTAACTTAAAAAAAAAAAAACTTATTCTCGTTTCATATACGTTTATTAATGCTTTTATTTTTAGTTACTTCCAGATTCATTTCAAAATTTACTTATAAATTATATAATATGAATTAAATTACTCACACATAAAAGTTGACGTATTAAAAAGTCAGTTTTAATTAGAACTTACTAATTTGCCTGATATAAAATGTTTTAATCGAAATTATATATAATTGTTATTAATGAAGCCATCCTGGTGGCATATGCATAATCTATCTTACAAAGTATAGACGAAATAACGGGTTTGTACATTGAATTCAAGTTGGAGATTTGTCTACCCAACGTTGAGGGGAAGCAAAGGCGAAAGAGACAATGAAAAAAAAAAGGTGAATAAATAAAAAGAAAGCGGAGGCTTTGGGAATTTGGGTGAAGTTTTTGTCACTCCACTCACTCACTTTCTATTTTGTTAATATTTTATTTATAATTAGTTTACTAAATCATGTTTCGCAGCGATTTTATGATAATTTTTTCCAATTTTTTTTAAAAAAAATGTATATAAATAAAATAAATAATTATATTTTTTATATATGATTTCTTTTGAATTTTTTGTGTCGTCTTAATCATTCATGAAAATTCAGAATAAATATAGAGAAAGACAATTGTTTATATTTTTATTATTTAATTATTATGTTGAAAATTATTATATTTATTATCATTTATATTTTTTCCAAATTTTAAATTTGAACTTATATTTTAAAATACATAATACAATATTTAATTCTAGCATATAATACACTATTCCTAATGAACCGTTCTCCCTTTAAAAATATTTTCTCGTAATGAGCCACTCTCTCGTTATTACCAAATTTAACAAATAACACATTAATCTACTAATTAAATTACACGATGTTCAAATTTATTTTTTATTATTAACATATAATACACTGATATTTGCAAAATCTTACCTATATATCCTTAAAGATAAGTTTTTTATAATTTTCATTTTGAGGAATTTTGGACCAGAACCTACATTCAATAACGATGAGATGTACTACATCGATGAACCAGAGGAAATCCGAGAAAAAAACACAAAAATATATAGAATAAATATACCAAAACTTTTATCAAAATAATATAAAAATTAAATTAGATGACATAAAATCTCCACCTTGATAGTCTATAACAAGGTTGATGAGAGGAGATTCGCGTGAGTCATAATTAATATGTGCAAAACGTGATACTATGCATCCACTTTCTTTTCTTGATAATACAACTAGTGTCATCAAATTCTTCTTCTTTGTAGTACAACAAAATTTTGGCCTCGGTTCATTTATCTTCCTAAAAACAAAAACAATCAAAATCAAAAGTAGGTGAATAAAAGTTCAGGTAAAGAATATTAATATTTTAAAAGTAAACAAATACGAGCTTGATGAAACAGAGAGCAAAAACTTTTGGACTCTGTAAATTTGTTTATATAATCGTCTAAATTCTTGATAAAAGAAAGTTGAAATCTTCTTGATTTTTATAATTTCTTATATAGATAATACAATTTAGTTATGTTTATAATTATAGGAATATACACTTAATTACGTGTAGAATTTGATTAGATTTATACTTTTTAGAGTACCTTATCTTTTAGAAGTATTCCATTTTCTACAAATGAGGAGCTAAAAAAGAAAATTATCAATTTTTAATATTAAAAAAAAAAGTGTTCTACAAAATAGATAAATAAGACTCGGACGATCCGAGAGCTCCTATGAATTTTTCTTTATTTAATAAAATAATAATTAAGATATTGATATTAATTAGCAAGTATATCAATAAGTAAAAAAATTAGGAGAATAGAGAATGGTAGATTTAGTTTCCTCCATTAGTAAATATCTTAAAGGCAAGAATATAAAAAGTATGTATTTAGTTTCCTCTATTAGTGAAGATTTAAAAGATAATTGAGATATTTTCCAATCAAAAATTTATGAGAATATTAAAATTGTATATTTACTTTCCTCCAGTAGTAAAGATTTTAAAAGCAAGAATATTAAAATTGTATATTTAGTTTGCTCTATTAGTAAAGTTTTTAAAGTCAATTCAGATATTTTCGAATCTTTAATATTAATAATTCAAATATTTGAGAAAATTAAAAAAATAGATCGAAGCGATTTGAGAGGCGACACTTTACCGCCCCCGTCTTCTCCTTTATATAAGTATATTGATGATTATATTTAATGTAGCTTTATAATCCGTTCATACGTTGCTTGTTGTTTTATTTAATTGTGGAGTTTATATTTTGTTCGAGTTTCGACAACTTTTATGGTTGAAAAAGGATGTATGTTCCAGCGAGGGATGCTCCACAGTGAGTACTCAACGATTGTAGTTTTGATGAAAAAATTGCGGATTTGATTTATTTTAACATGTGTTCGTTAAATTTAATTAGTTTTGTAGATGTTGTATGACTTTTTATCAATGAAATATTAGAATTTCAAAAAAAACTTCAAACGTAGAAAAAGTGTTATTTAATATATAAATGATGAAATGTCACATAACTCTTGGTTTCGATTCATTGTAATGGTTTAATTGTTTGTTTAATATTCATTAAGAGTTCAAAGTGTTACCTAGGGATGGGGTCCCGTTATTTCGGGGCTGGGTTCTATCATCGCCTCCGATTTCCGAACCCAAAATCATTTTCGAATTCGTCCGGATTCCTGTACGAGAATTATTATTTTTACTCGATCCTCGTCCTGAATGAGGTGGATATCAGACCGGGGTCGAGCAAGTCAATATACAGTCATATAGATGTCAAAATACAGTTATGTATAACTGTAAATCTGTTATTTATGGCATAAATATGTGATCTTTAACATCTGTATTAGGCTTAATTAGAGGCAGATATTATGTGATATGATAGGCTGATATTAGGGGATTTTGTAGGCTGGTTTACAGGCTAATATATTGGGATATGCTAGCTGATTTGCAGCTGTGATTAGATCTGATGTACCTATAAATACAGGAGCCTATTTGTATAACAATTTATTGAAAATTATAAGCATTTTCTCATATCTTTGTCATGGTATCAGTGCTGATTATTAAATACCAATATGTTCTTGTACTTCTTGTCTTGCTTCAAAATCGTAGTGTTTTTTTACTACATCTTTCTTGGAATTCATCTCCTAGTTCTTGTTTCTTCTTAATCATATCAAACATGTCATTAGAGCGGTCTGATAACTTTCTTGTTCGATTTAATGGGAAGAACTATTCTGTTTGGGCTTTCCAATTTGGAATTCTTGTCAATGGAAAAAAATTATGGGGTCAGGTTGATGGAACCATTTCTGCACCTGACATTAAAGAAAAGGAGCAACTTGCGAAATGGAAGGTGAAGGATGCTCAAATTATGTCTTGGATTCTCGGGAGTATGGAGCCCTCCATGATTCTCAATCTCAGGCCCTACAAGACTTCTAAAGATATGTGGGGTTACTTGAAGAAAGTTTACAATCAAAGCAACGCAAACCACGTTTTCAATTAGAGCTTGAGTTGGGGCAACTCAGTCAAGGGAGCATGACAATTCAAGAGTTTTATTCTTCTTTTGAGAATTTATGGGGTGAATACACTGATATTGTCTACGAGAGTGTGCCTTCTAAAGGACTAGATGTTGTCCAAAGTGTACATGAGACAAACAAACGTGATCAATTCTTAATGAAATTTCGGGGCAACTTCGAACCAATCAGGTCCAACCTCATGAACAAGAATCCAGTTCCTTCTATCGATAATTGCATCAGAGAGATTTTTCGAGAAGAACAACGACTTGTGACACAAACTTTCATCGATCAAAAAACGCAAAATTCTTCTCCACTTCCTGTTGCATACGCTGTCCAAGGAAATCATAGATGTGAAAGAGATACGAGTAATATCCAATGCTACAGTTGCAAAGGATTTGGACATGTTGCTACTAATTGCACTAAAAAATTCTGCAATTATTGCAAGAAAGTAGGGCACATCATCAAAGATTGTCCAATCGGGCCTCCAAAGAAATCTGAAACTGCCTACAATAGCTCAGTTGGATCCTCAAATGCTCCTAATTTTGGTCAATCAAACTCAAGCAGGTAGTCACAACATCAACATTGATAACATGTACTTTACCTTTGAGATTGAAGGTGAGTGTGGTGTTCTCAGGATCAAACACTGAAGAAGTCCATACATCTTCCACAACTTCACAGTAGATGGTTGGAGCAGCAAACATTGCATGAGATAGCTTGCATCCCTTGATGAACTTCATCATCTTGTGGTATGCTTCTGGGTGATTTTCAAAATCCACTAAAGCGGTAAAGTTGTTCTTCTCATAGGTCTTGTGAGTGACATGGTCTTGTTTGTTGGTGCCATCGCTGAAGAGAAATTAGTTACAGAGAGAGGTTTTGCTTTGAAAGAGAAGAGAGTATTTCTGCCTTAGTGAATTTGGGGAAAGATAAAAATGAATTGTTAGAAGCAAAAATATATTTATACTTCCCACAAATAAATCACAAAGTTAATCAAATAATTAAAAGAAATTATCTGATTGGTGCAAAAAGTAACCGTTTAAAAATAAAGTAAGAGAGAAAATAGCCACGAATTTACTGCAGTTATATACACACAGGTGTATGTATATAGCGGCGGATAGAGATGTGACCATTAACGGTTTAGATTAAGGCGCTACTAATCAACAAATGAGATATAAACCTTTTGAGATTAAGCTTATCCGTTGAAATAACAAGTAGTTGGTATCCGTTGAAAGATAAAAATCTAGTAACATGTTTGATCTTCAACTGATAGTGATATTGGTTGAAAGAGTAATTTTGACTTAGACAAAATTCTAACTTTTTCTGAGAATAACAATTCTCAAGAAAATCAACATGATACTGGATGCATTACGGACTTGCAAATTTTCAAAATGATTAAGAGTAATTAAGCATACCTAGCTCACTTACCAACCTTGAGAATGTTGATTCATCAAGTGGCTTGGTAAATATTTCTGCAAGCTGTTTTTTACTTGGAACAAAATGTAGTTCTACAGTACCATTCATCACATGTTCCCTGATGAAGTAATGCTTGATGTCAATGTGTTTGGTCCTTAAGTGTTGAACTGGATTCTCAGTTATGCAATTGCACTAGTGTTGTCACAGAAAATTGGAATTTTATCAACACTTAAACCATAATCAAGTAGTTGATTTTTCATTCAAAGAATCTGTGCACAACAACTTCTAGCTGCAATGTATTCAGCCTCAGCAGTTGAAGTAGAGACTGAGTTTTATTTTTTGCTGAACCATGATACAAGCTTATTTCCTAGAAATTGACAAGTGCCTGTAGTACTTTTTCTGTCAATTTTGCAACCTGCATAGTCTACATCTGAATAACCAATTAGATCAAAACCAGATTCTCTAGGGTACCAAATGCCAAGGTTTGGTGTCCCCTTGAGATATCTAAAAATTCTCTTAATAGCAATTAAATGAGACTCTCTAGGATCAGCCTGAAATCTAGCACATAAACATGTAGCAAACATAATATCAGGTCTACTAGTTGTCAAATATAGAAGTGAGTCTACCATGCCCAAATAGCTTGTAATGTCCACATATTTTTCTTTAGTATTCAATTCAAGCTTAGTGGCAGTTGGCATAGTGGTTTTTGCAGGAGAACAATCCAATAAGTCAAAGTTCTTTAAAAGATCATAAACATATTTTGTTTAACTTAAAAATATTCCCTCTTTCACTTGTTTAACTTGTAAACCAAGGAAATAGGTAAGTTCTCTCATCATGCACATTTCATATTTGTTTTGCATAAGTTTGACAAACTTTTTGCAAAGTTTCTCATTTATAGACCCAAAGATTATGTCATCCACATAAATTTGAACAAATATACTAGAGCCATTTACATTTCTAAAGAAAAGAGTTTTGTCCACAGTACCTCTAGTGAAGTGATTCTCTAAAAGAAACTGTGATAGAGTGTCATACTAGGCTCTAGGTGCTTGCTTCAGTCCATAAAGTGCTTTGAGTAGGAAATAAACAAACTCTGGATAATTTGGATCTTCAAAACCAGGAGGTTGAATGACATACACCTCCTCTTCCAGTTCCCCAATCAAAAATGCACTTTTGACATCCATTTGATAGACTTTGAAATTGGCATGAGCTGCATAGCTAGGAATATCCTTGTTGCTTACAATCTTGCAACAAGGGAAAATGTTTCATCATAGCCAATTCCTTCTTCTTGAGAATAGCCTTTAGCAACCAATCTAGCTTTATTCCTTGTAACTATGCCATTTTCATCCATCTTGATTCTGAATACCCATTTTGTACCTATAACACTTCTGTTTTTAGGTTTAGGCATCAGCTTCCCTACTTTGTTTCTTTCAAATTGGTTTAGCTCCTCTTGCATAGCTAATACCCAATCTGGATCTAGAAGAGCATCTTCAACTTTCTTTGGTTCATCTTGTGAAAGAAAGCTACTGTATAAACATTCTTCTTGAGTGGCTCTTCTAGTCTGAACTTTTGTAGAGGCATCACTAATTATTAGTTCAAATGGGTGATCTCTAGTCCATTTTCTCTGAGGTGGTAGGTTTGATCTTGATGAAGTTGCCTCATTGTCATGATCATGTTGAGATGAATAGTTTCCTTGAGAAACTCTCCATGAGTTAATTGATTTTGTCATTCTATTTTCTGATCTTTCAATGGATGTCCAGAAATGACTTTCAACGGATGCATCATGATGACTTTCAACGGATGCCCTATCACCAGATGCACCAGAATGATCTTCAACGGATGCTTCATTATTGATAAATGGTTCTCTTTCACTTTCACCATTTATTCCATCTATTGAAGAAACATTAACTCTTGATTGATCATGATCATTAGCTTCATCATTTTCTTCATTGCATTATATACCTTCAACCTCATTTTCAAATTTGAGAGTTTCATGGAAACCCTCGTCTGTAAGCCCTTGAATCCTTTTATCATAAAAAAAACAACATGTATTGATTCCATAACAATGTTGATTCTGTGATTGTAAACCCTGTAGGCTTTATCAGCTGCATATCCAACAAAATTGGATGCATCTGCATTTGCTTCAAACTTCCCAAGATTTTCACCTTGGTTTCTCAGTACAAAACACTTGCATCCAAAGACATGTAGAAAATCCAATGTTGGTTTCTTCTTTTTGAGAAATTGGTATGGAGTCATTCCTTTTGCTTGATTTATCAAGGAAATGTTCTGAGTGAAACATGCAGTGTTAACTACCTCAGCCCAAAAGTAGGTAGGTAACCTTGATTCATCTAGCATGGTTCTTGCAGCTTCAATAAGTGTTTTGTTTTTCATTTCTACCACTTCATTTTGTTGTGGTGTTCTAGCTGCAGAAAATTCATGAACAATTCCATTCTCCTCACAAACATCTTCATGCTTGAATTCTTGAACTCAGTGCCATTATCACTCCCGATTCTTCTAACTTGATATTCAGGATGATTGTTTGCTATCTTGGTGTTATTGATTATGATTTCACTTGCCTCATCCTTGGAGTGCAGAAAGTAGGTTCATGTAAATTTTGAGAAATCATCCACAATCACAAGACAATATTTTTTCTTTAAGATTGACATCACATTTACTAGTCCAAATAAATCCGTGTGTGGAGGTTGTAGAGGTTGATAAATTGATGACTCTGTCTTGCTTCTGAAAGAGGCCTTCATTTGCTTCCCTTTCTGGCATACATCACACATCCATCTTTGGAAAACTCCAATTATGGAATACCTTTTACAAGACCTTTCTTCACCAAGTCATTCATAGACTTGAAGTTTAAATGTGACAGTCTTTTGTGCCACAACCAACTTTCATCTTTACTTGCTTTGATGAAGAGACAAGTAATTTAATCTGCATTTGTTGAGTTGAAATCAGTTATGTACACATTTCCCTTTCTGTTGTCAACACCATATTGTTGTCTTTTTTTCTTGAGACAACACATGCCTCTGGAGAAAATGAAACAGAAAAACCTTTATCACATATTTGACTGATACTAAGCAAGTTGTGCTTAAGTACTTCAACTAGTGCTACTTCATCAATGATCACATTCTGTTTTGCTATCAAGCCATATCCATTAGTATATCTTTTGTTGTCATCTCCAAAGGTAATGCTAGGGCCAACTCTTTCCTTGAACTCTATGAGCATGGTAGAATCTCCAGTCATGTCCCTAGAACAACCATTGTCTAAGTACCATAGATTCCTCATGCTTCCCTGCACACATTACAACCAAATCAAGTTGATTTTGGTACCCAAGTTTCCTTGGGTCCTGTCTTGTTAGCCTTTACCTTATTTCTCAAGTCAATTTTGCACTTTAGGTTTTGATTGATTTAAATCAACTTTGACCTTTGGTGTTGACCTTTGAGGCATATTTCTTTGCATGTTCTCGGGTGCATAAATGTTTGATGCAGGCATTTGTGAATGTTGTGCATACATAGTGCTCAAGTTTGGTATGTTCCATGGCATTTGTGGCATATTGAATGCATTCATGTATGGATTAGGAACAAATGACATGTTAGCATACATATTGGAAGCATGAGCATTATGAGCAAACATGTTTGGCATGACAGGCATAGGAACATTAGGCATAGGTATAGTATCCGAACATTTGCATTTTTAACAGATTTGCAGTTAATAGATAAATGATAAACACTACCACAATTAACACATGTTTTCCTAGGAGCATATTTATCAGGTGTGTAATTGTTGTGTACTTGTTAATCCCAACTTTAACATTTCTGTTCTTTTTGTTTTTAACCTCAGCCTTAACCTCAATGTTTTCTAGTTTGTCCTTCAATTGCTTATTGGAAAAGTGGCCTATGTTAACCTTCTCAACTTTCTTTGAGTTACTACATTCTCCTTGAACAAAATTCTTGTTGGTTGGGCCATACTTTTTGTTCAGTTTTTCTTTACTAACATTGGCTGTATGTTTCAACGGATGGCTCTCATCCGTTGAAGAGTTATCTTTCAACGGATGATCACTATCCGTTGAAGCATTGTCAGTTCCTAGATCTTCAACTACAACATCTAGTTTCTTTTTATCCTTGTTCAATGATTCCTTACATAATGTATCCACACCTTGAACCTTAAAAATGTTAGTGGCAACATTCTTGGAATCATTTCATCTTGCAATTACATCATGTTCTTTCTTTAGCTGGTTTTTAAGATTTTCTTCTCTTTTTAACACAACCTCTAGTTCACTTTTAAAAATTTGGCAATCAATTTTCAATTTCTCAAACTCAATGAAGTGAGTTTCTAACACAACATTCATATCGCTCAAAAAACATATTAACATCTTTAATTCTTTTATTCTCTTTTGTGAGTGATTTAAGAGTTATACGCAAATGGTACAATTCAGTAGACATTTCATTAATAGTACTATTACATTCCTCTTTGGATAGCTCGGTTAGGTTTGTAGTGATTACCTGATTGCTTGATGAACTAGCTTCCTGCTCAATTGAATTAGCCATGAGTGCTAGGTTGACATATTTTGTCCTCTTCCGAATCATTCCCATCTGCGGCCCAATCATAGTCCTGAGTTTATGAATGCCCTTTCCTTTTGTCTGATAACCTCAAAATATTTCTTTTTTAGTCTACAAGCTCAAACTTCATTTCCTTCTTCTCAGTTTTACGCTTTTTGCATTCATTGGCAAGATGACCACCCAATCCACAGTTGAAACATTTGAATTTAGATCTTTCAACAAATGTTTTTTTATATGGAAAGTCTTTCCTGAATGGTCTTTGTGCCTCAGGATTCTTTTTGAACTTGAGCTTTGAGAATATTTTAGACGAAAAAGCAAGGTGCTCATCTAGCTCAAATATATCATCCTGATTTGATTTGACATCCATCAACCATTTTGCCTTTTCCTTTGCTAGATTCAATTCTACCTTCAGAAGCACTTGAGCTTGGTGTAGCTTTAACAGTTTCTTCCTTCACATCCTCATGTCCTTCTGTACTTGCCACAAGTGCTACAAAACCACCTTTTTTCTGACTCTTCTCAATCTCTTCATCCTGCTCCATTTCCAGCTCATAAGTCTTTAATGTTCCATAAAGCCTTTCAAGAGTGAAACTCTTGTACTCTTGAGTATTTCTCAGAGAACAGTCATAGGCTTCCACTCTTTGGGCAAAGATCTCAGAAACTTGAGATTTGAGTCTTCCATATAATTTCAAGCCATTCAATAATTTCTGAAATATACTAAAAGTGTCATTTATAGATTCACCACTTTTGAAATGAAAGTGTTCATATTATTGTATGAGAAGTTGCATCTTGTTTTCCCTTACTTACTTTGTGCCTTCACATAGGGTTTGAATGGTGTCTCATACTTCTTTAAAAGAGGTACAGTTAATGACATTATCAAACATGTCATGTTCTAGACCATTATACAGAATGTTCACGACCTTTTTATCTTTGTGAACTTCAGCAGCATCTTCAAATGTCCAATCAGAGGAAATTTTGGGAATTGATCCATCCACAGCTTGTGCAATATGTTCAACACTGGTAGCAACCTTCATTGGAATATGAGGACCCTTCTCAATGCAATCCACATAGATTTCATCCATAGATAAGAGGTGCAGATGCATCTTTACTTTCCAGTGAAAGTAATTGTCTTTGTCAATAACTGGTATCTTAACTCCATTATCCTTCTTTCTCATGATTCTGATTGTCTTTGATATTTAAACTTCTTGTATGTTTGAAGCTTGTTCTGATACCAAATGTTATTCTCAAACAATGTAATCACGGGATTGTAGAAGGGGGGGGGGGGGGGGTTGAATACAATCCTTTAAAATTTTCAATTCTTTTGCATACAAAGGACTTAAGAACAGAAATTTAAAATTGCAGTAAATAAAAACACAAGAATTAAAAAAATTCAGGTGGATTGATTGTTCCATCTGAGAGATTTTATTTGAAGAAATCTCTGTGATGTTTAGAACAAATACACAACTGCAGTTACAATATTTTTGCTTCAACAAATTACAAGAAAGAAAATTTGTTTGAGCTCTAGAAAACTAAATTGATTTCTTAACTTCAAAAATATTGCTACACTTGGTTACATATATCCCAAGTTTACAAGCTAAATTGAACTACTTGGAATGTACAGTATGTAAAGTCCAAAAGTTTGCTTTTTCACTCTAAGTCCAATAGTTCTTGAAATGATTTGCCTTTTAGCTGAATATCTTTCTTCAATCATCTCTTTTGACCAGATGAAAATAGAATGCTTCATTTTCTTCAGGGTTTCCCAAAATGTTGGTTTCCATGCTCCTTTTGTTCCATCAACCCATGTGACTTGTCAGAACTGTCACTATCACACTTTCAACTGCTAATTATTGGCCTTTTATCGGTTGAGGTTGATTTGTCCAGCATCCGTTAAAAGTATCTTGGTTGCATCCATTGAAGGTATAATGGCTGCATCCGTTGAAGGCTGAATTGTATCTGTTGAATTACATCTCACTTATGCAAAATTACAAGGCATCAAATATTTACAATTAGCCTTCCTATTCTACATATCAATTGATAGTCAACATGACTTATTCAACCCTAACACTTATACTTTCAACTGCTATTAAACCTAAAGGAACATGTTACAATAAGTCTTATCAATTGATAAGCTACCCTTCAACGGATATTGTAGACACATGTTATCCATTGAATGCTACATTTTACTTGTACAAATTTTACTAAGTTAATTTGGTTATCATCAAGAATCAACATAATTCCTAACAGTCTGAAATATTGGGATATGCTAGCTGATTTGCAGCTGTGATTAGCTCTGCTGTACCTATAAATACAAGAGCCTATTTGTATAGCAATTCATTGAGAATTATAAGCATTTTCTCATATCTTTGTCAGAGCAGAGCGTGTGAAATGTCCATTCCTAGTGTTAGTTAATATAGTCCAAAACAAAACTTATAATTATAATATTAATTGAAATTAATATGAAAAAAATAGTTTGTCGGTAAAATTAGTTAAATGTTAGTTAATCTAATTTCTGGTGAAAAATCTTATTTCCTTCGTATATTTTCATCGTCCACTAGATTTCGGTATACATTAGGGTGTTCTTGAAAGGGTGAATGCAAAGTTTGAAAGGTGAAGAAAGATTGTTAAACTTATAAAGTAGACAACCTTTTGTATCTACCCATTTTGATAGATCTGTTTCATTCAATATTTTATAGAGTAACATCATTTACATGATAAACCTAAAATACAACTACACGTAAAATATGAATATATTATAATTTATATCTAAAGGATAAAGTATATCTGAAATATTGTACAATTGTTGTTGTGGTTTCACTTCCTAATAATTGGGACTTAATTACAACTATAAAATACATGTTCTTTATGTCGTTTAATCCCCCCCCCCCCCCCCCCGCCCAAAAAGGTTGGAGATGGTAGAATTTGAGAGCAACCCCCCACTTTGGAAGCTAAGTGTCGAAACTGATATGCTCCCAATGACTTTGTAAATATGTTGGTTAGTTGATCAGATGATGAGATATATGTTGGAGAGATGAGGCCAAAAAATAAATTTTTACGAACAAAGTAACACTCTAACTCAATATATTTCATGCATTCGTTAAAAACATGATTTTCAACGATATGAATTGATGTTTTATGGTTATAGTAAATTTTAACGGAACCTTGTTACAGATAACCTAAATCGTGAATTAGGTAATTGAACCATTAGATTTCAATAATACAATTTTCAAATGCTTTATATTCAGCTTCTTTAGAAGAACAAACGACTCTCTGTTGTTTCTTCAATTTCCAAGAAAATGGACTAGAATCAGTCATTATGAAATAGCTAGTTGTAGCGTCCACCAATCATAGTCTATAATATTGAAGGGTCAAAGAACTTGTGAAAGATTAAAAAATGGTCATGGCTAAGGGTACCCTTCAGATATCTAATGATATGAAAAGTTGTATCAAGATGAGTTTTCCAAAGATATAGAATGCATTAGTTGCAAAAGTAAAGAGCGAGTGGTATACTTGTGATTGTATGGACCCTTTTTTAATATGGGCAGAAGAAAATTTGGAAAACTATCGACGCGATACTTGACTTAAATTATTTATTGATTTATTCAATTTACATACTTTTTGTTCACCGTGCTTTGCAAAATCCGGTGGAATGTGCATGTAAATCTCTTCCTCGAGATCTCCTTGGAGGATGGCATTATTAACATCTTGTTGGTTAACATATTGTTGGTGCAAGCACCAACTACGGACAATGACAATAATATTAGAGTACAAATATCGACTAATTTCGCAACAAGGGAAAATTCATCATGGTAGTCAATACTCTCCTGTTGAGTGTACCTTTTGACTACAAAAAGATTTTTTCGTCATTCCATGGAGCCATCTGATTTGAATTTTTTCTTATAAATACACTTAGAACCAACAACTATTTTTCGTTAGATGAAGACACGATGAGTATTGTTCAATTATAAGGCATGTATTTTCCATAGAATCACGCCAGGGAGAATGTTCCATTGCCTTGATAAATGTACGAGGTTCATCATTAGTAATGATAGATGTTAGAAAAGCTTTATAAGTAGAAGTGAGTTTATTAAATGAGAGAAATGAAATCAGAGGATGATCATCACACTTTCTCATTGGACGTGTTGATTGTTGAGGAGGATTTTGAAAATTCATCTTCCATTGATGTGTTTTGATCACAATGAGACATATTATACAATTTTTCAAGTTGCATTTGTGCAAAGGAAAAAGGTGTCTTTAGTTGATTTTGCCTAAAATGAGGCATATGATCATTTACTATATGAGTGCTACTTGAATGAGGCTGTTGAGGTGCAAAAGAATTAATGTAAGCAACCTCATTCTCGTCATCTTAAAATGTTGGAGGAGTAAGAGAAGAAAAATAATCTTCTATTTTACAAGAGTCTTGAAAATATCCCGACAAAAAAACATATTTAAATTTTAGAAATGGCTGGCGGTGGTAGTATTGGTCCTGGAAATGGAAAGAAATATCCCGACGGTATAACGTGTAATATCTTCTGGACTTGTGGATTAATATTCAGATATGATCTCGGCATTTCAGGTTAAACAATCATTTAAATAGATTGTATGTTTAAATGTTTGAAATTAACGAATGTTAACTACATTAGTTTTTAGCCATTTTTGTTGTAGTGTTTTATCGATACTATGTATGCATGGTCCATACGTGTAGAGTCCGGTTGATGATTTATTTTGTTGTATAAATTTGAAATAACTGAGTGTTTCATTAGATTTTAGTTGTTTTTATTGTAGTGTTTTATCAATAATTTACATGCATGGTTCATACGTGGATGATTACTGATATGTTTTGTTAATGAAATGCAGGTGGAGTGACATCGATACCAATATTTTTGGAGAAAATTTTACAAGTTGTTTATCGAAAAGAAGAAGGCATAACATCGACGAATCAGTACTATAAATATAATAGTCAAATTTTGACATTATTTACGTCGTCTTTGTACCTTGCTGCACTTGTGGCTTGCTTATTTGCTTCATGGATGACGAGGAAATGGGGACGCAAGAAGTCTATGTTTCTGGGAGGGTTTCTTTTTCTTGATGGTGCAATTATCAATGTTGTTGCTCAAAACGTAGCTATGTTTATAGTTGGTCGTGTACATCTTGAATTTGGCATCGGCTTTGTAAACCATGTTCATTTCTTATATATACGAGTTAATGTTTCTACTAATGTCAAATTATCGGATCTTCTATCATCGTGCTTAAGTATGACATGCATGCAAATTGTTTTTAAAGAATTCTGTTGGTTAGCAAATGTACTTTTTTTGTTTATGGTACTACAGAAATATGTAATTCAGTATATTTGATTCTTTAGTTATATACTACGTATATATGAGATAACTTAACTGAAAGTTGTTCTTATATGATGCGGATGTTTATGATCCATGCAGTCAATGCCAATTTATCTATCAGAAACGACTCTATATAAACGGCGTTGAGCTTTAAATATGATCTTTCAGATACCAATCACTATTGGAATACTAGTTGCTGATGTTACAAATTACTTCTTTGCAAAATTAGAATGGAGCTGGTGTGTGAGCTTAGGTTGTGCTGTTGTTCCTGCATTAATCTTTATAATTGGCTCCTGGTCTCTTCCGGACACTCCAAATTCTTTGATAGAGCGAAGAAATCACGAGAAAGCTAAGAATAGGCTACAAAAATATCATGAAAAACATGTTGACATTGAAGAGGAGTTCAATGATCTTGTTTCAGCTTGCGAAGAAACAAAAAAGATAAAGAACCCATGGATTAATATTTTCCGGATAAAGTATCGGCCTCAATTGACTTTTGCATTTTTACTTCCGGCATTTCAAAAATTGACTGAGATGAATGTTTATATGTTTTATGCTCCGGTTTTGTTTAGAACAATTGGGTTTGGGATGAGTGCTTATTTGATGTCTACTTTTGATTACTCGTGAGATAAATGTGGCTTCAACCATGGTTTCTATAGCTACGGTTGATAAGTTTGAAAGAAGATTTTTATTCCTCGAAAGTGGCATTCAAATGATTGTTTGCCAGTTATTACATTTAATTTTAACTCATTTATTTATTACATAAAGTCTCTATTATCGGATTTTAAACATGAATTGATTATATTTTTGGTTTTATCCTAATTATTTTCTTATCTTCGTTTGCAAATTACAGATTATTGTGTTTGTGGCCATCGAAGCTAGATTTGGAACAAGTGGGAATCCCGGAGAACTCCCAAAATGGTATGCAATACTTGTTGTGTCCGTAGTATGTGTATATGTTGCAGGGTACGCTTCGTCATGGGGACCTCTATGTTGGTTAGTTTCGAATGAAATCTTTCCACTTGTAATTCGCTCATCTGCACAAAGTATCAACGTCTCCTTAAACATGATTTTCACCTGTGCTATCGCACAATTTTTTATGTGTGCACTTTGCCAACTAAAGTTTGGGTTGTTCATCATCTTTGTATTTTTTTTTTCGTGGTTATGAGGATTTTCATATACAAACTTTTTCCGGAGACAAAAGGGAAACCTATCGAAGAGATGTCCGAGATTTGGAAAAAACATCCTTATTGGGAAAAAATTGTAACATCGTAAGAAAACCGAAAAGATGATTGTGAGCGTGGTAAAGGTTCCATCAATGGAAAAAGATCAACTAATGGCAAAGATTCTTTCAAGATCTCTATAGATGGAATTGATTCTCTGGATGGTAACGATTCTTCAAAGAACAAAGATTGCGAGTTAGAGATAAGAAAGATGAAATACTTAGATCATGAAAAAAACCTTTGTTTGTTAATTTCTATACTTTCCCGGTTTACAATAATTTTAATAGTACTTAGGCTTTTATTTTAACGAAGAACTTGTGGTTTTTAGCGTATATGTAGACTATAGTTTGTAGTTAGGTATTTGGTTTGTATCGTGTGACATTAATATCAGAGTTTTGGTTTAGTGAAGTTACTACTTTGTTTAGTGAAGTTTATATGCAATTTCATCTTATTGAATATACTAATAAAGATACTGAAAAACAAAATAGAATCACACTGTCATTGCATCCATACTAGCTTTCATCTTTCGGACGATATATTAGAAAATCTCACTAAAACCACATGGATTACTGGAAATTAAGATCGAATAACAGAAGTCATGTAACTAAACTATTCAGATAATATCAAGTAACTAAAGCCGATAAATATTGAAGATGGGAGAGGGGAGAACATAGTTTGTGTAATACAGTATATCACTTTTTCATATTTTTTTTTTACAAGTTACATCATTATCTCGAGGAAAAAAATACTGCCTCAAATAAACACCGTCATAACCAGGTTAGGTTTTACAAACACCGCCATTATATGACACACACACACACACACACACACATATATATATATATACATGATATACATGTAAAGTCACATACAACATAATACATGTCATTTAGTTGATGAAAGTTTGGATTGATAATTCTTTATATGTGTTCAAAGGATTTTTTGCTTCATTTTGTTGATTCATTTGTAAAATTGCATTATTAACTTTGTTATAATAATTTTTTTTTTTTTTTTGTTACCGTTGCATAATTTTGAATTATATCAATTTTCTTATTTAATAGGTGACACTTTCTCAATTATCAATTATCTCAATTACTTTAACTTGATGTATATGGGTGGAGTTGTGTGTAATTTAAATATATAAAAACATAATTATTTAGTGCACTTATGCGCTCGACTTCTTGGTCTTTGCTAAAATGTTGGTTCTGTGTTTTTGCAATTAATCACATCATGTTGATATCTCTTCTTAAATAGTTTTTTGGTTCCCAATATTTTAGGGAAAGAAACCACTAATTTTTCTTTTGTGACAACTCTAATCATGTTTCTTGAATTGTAATCAGGTAAGTTTTCATGGAAGAAATTCTGTGTTTTGTCATCGATGAAAGCACATAAGAAACTCTAGAGAGTTTTGTGCACGAAAACAAAAGAGAGGTCACACCACAAAAATAACCTGCAAAACATATAAGTTTGCATGAAGTAGCATATTAGTTAGCTTCAGCTACAAAGTGTGGATTGGATTCCGGTTATGGAAGTTTGAAGAAAGCAGAAAGACATAGAAGAACAGTTTAGGTAGGTCAAAATGCTCTCATGGGTGCTTTCTTTGAATTCAAAAAGGCACACGCCCCCCCCCCCCATCCCAGAAAGTAAAAACCGCCTTGAATATATTAATAGCATTGCAAAATCAAGTCTTCAATTCATTCAAACTGTTAGAAATGAATACTTAAAATGAGTAATACAGAGGAGGGTGAATGTATTACAATCAATTTTCTTTGCAGCTAAGTAATTTTGTGTGTGAGAGTATGCGGAATGTAAATGACACATAAATTGCTTTTCAATCTAAAATGATATTTAGATCAAATGTTGCTACAACCTGTGAATACAAAGAGTATTCTCAGCTTCTGTTTCTCAGAGATATACAATTCTTGAACTTGAAAAACTTACGACTAAATGAAGCAGACTATGCACTTATAAATTGTGCACAACTTGCTTTTACAATAAGACAAAAACTAATCGTACTAATTTTTTTTCCAACATGCATAGATCCACTTTTTTCGTTGTCCTTCCCTTGAATTTCTCTCCAAGATTCATTGTAGGCTTGCCATGTGTACATTGTATTGCAAGGACCACTACAAATGCACAAGTTTCTGTTGATCCCTTGTCTCCATAATCTTTGTAGAAATTTTATGTAGTAACTCTGAAAAGTAGCTAAGTCCCCCATTCGATATCTCTGAAATGACTGATTCGATATCTTGACTTCTCGAATCAGTATAAGCTGACTTCTCGAAGTATCTATCTTCACTTCTCGAATCAGCTTATCTAATCCTTGACATCTCGAATTAGTATATATGTTGTAGTTCTCTAATTCCAAACATCTCAAATTAGTGTATTTGACTTCACTAATTGGGACATCTCGAACTAGTTATTTCTTCACTTCTCGAATCAATACACTTTACTTCTCCAATCTTCAATATAACACTACTCAAATTGGTGACTTCTCGAACATGCCATTATGCCCTTCTCAAATTATGACTTAAACAATTCCAACTTAATTTTTGCAACACTTTTATTCTTCAGTCTGTCTTCAATATGTCTCGAGACATGATCCATATATCTTCTTTCAAGACACATTCACAACTTATTTGGGGTTACATAAATAGAAGTTGCATTGAACTAAGTACAAATGTAGAATCTTTGGAAACAAAAGAATTTCCTAATTAAAGGGTAAAGTAAGTAATACGCAATAGTACAATATTATATACTTGTTATTAGATGTATACAGAAATGCCTACATAACTAACATAAATATTTTTAGAGTCTTTTAGAAACAACATGATACTAAAGCATTTTTCGAAAATATATGTATCTGGTGGAAGAATTCCGCCTCACTTGATTCGCCTTAGAGATAAGTGGGTATTTCTTGTCGATAAAAAATAATCATCCATTTAAATAAGTGGGGTATTCAAATTTTTAAACATATTTAAATATTGTTTTTTTTTTTGTGAAAAGTGTCTTTAGATACAAAAATTGATTTGGATTATATATCAAGAATTATATATTCTTTATGATTGAAAGGATATCCCAAAAATTCTCCAACACGAGCTCTTGGATTAATTTTTTTTGCATGAGAAGGATTGGTTGCATACCGAAGACAACTGAGACTTCCAGAATGTTTGTAACTTGGTTTAAATCCAACCATAATTTTGTGAGAAGTTCTGTTTTGTAATTCGGAGTTGAAATTTTATTAATTAATTATGTTGTCGTTAAAATGCAGAAAATGGACACTTTTGACTGAAATAAAAAGCAAGAGAAACATTTAAGCGGGATCTAAACCAAGCGAATAGAAATTTGGATAAAATAAAATGTTACTCGATTCTCAGATCCGAAATTATTGAAACACAAATCGAAATCCACGCCCCAAACTTTCAGAAACTCAAATATAAAATTTTCAAAAAATAGCATCGAACGGTCGAAAATTCAAAAAAGTTCAAAATCCAAATCACAAAATTTCCCCTCACTCCTCCCTTTTGAAATTTGAAAAGACATTTCATAGGCCGCGCTCTCTGATATTCTACACACACTGACACACACACACACAAATTATATATACACACTCGCCAAATCTGAAAAAGATAAAAGGGCTCGTTCTCTAATTGAACACTGAATTAAACTCAAGCTTCTCTCATTCTGTAAGTATTATTATCTCATTTTTAATTTACAACTTCTGGGTTTTTCATTTCTTGCACTAATTCAATTTATTCTTATCTGGGTTCTTGAATTTCTTGTTTGATAATTAAGTTTAAAATTGTTATTTAATCTGGGTTTTTACATTTACGTCAATTTATGACCTGGGCTTGTTGTTTTTTTATGTAATTGTCTGCCAAATTATTCAAATTATCTTCTTTTTTTCATGTAAAGTTGTCATTTTTATGTTGATTTGATTTTAGGGCAAGGTCTAATTAATCCATGTTTTAGGCCTCAATTAGCAAGTTTAATTGCGTAAATTTCTTTCGACATGGGCATTAAGTGATTAACAATTATAATGAAATATTGAAATGTAATTACTTGTATTACAGTTAATGCCTAGATTTACTTGTTTGTAGTATGTAATGTAATGTGATTTTAATGATATGATTGGTTTTTGAGTGGATGGATTTGGATGTATTTTAGTGTTTTGGATGCTGACTATTGTTTTTCGGAACAGACGATAAACTGTTTGATATTTTTCTGAGAGAATGGAAGACCTTCCTGATGCTCTTGTCCAATACATTGTATCATACATGAACAATGCCAAGGATGTGGCGTGTTGTAACTCTGTCTCGAAGAGATGGAAGGACTCAATGCCGTATCTTAAGAGCCTGTACTTTCCTCGAAATATTTTTGATAATCTCACAGCAGGAAAGACACCTGACTGCGTTATAATGCAGATGGTGTCGTCAATTTGTCGACTGGAGACGCTTGTTGTTTATTGTCCTTTCACAAGTGTTGGTCTTGCGTCATGGCTATCGGTACAAGGATCATTTATAAGGAATCTTGAGCTTCGGATGGACAGTCTTGCTGACCACCAAGCCTGTGCTGAATCTCCCTCTAAGTTGGATTGTTTAAGGGCTGCATCTAATGTGGAATCACTGAGGCTTTGGGGTGTTTTTATGATACAGTCCCCAAATTGGGATTCTTTTTTGAAGCTGAAGAGTCTTGAAATTGTTGGTGTGAGATTGGAGGACCCTGCATTGGCAGATGCTCTTAAGGCATGTCCTAACTTGACACACCTTTCTTTACTTGGTTGCGAGGGATTGAGGTCTGTCTCAATCGAGCTTCTACAGCTGCAGCAATGCAAGCTCGATTTTTATGGCTTAGGTAATTGTTCACTTTCTCTTACCTCTCCCAAACTTGAATCCCTTGAGGTACAAGGTTGTGGCTGGCTTCGGGTTCCTGAGACCAAATGCTTGAGGACTCTCTGCATTGCCAACAATACTGGTAAAGATTTCACTGCCCTTTAATTTCATTTGACATTAAATCAATCAATCATTTGGTATAACTTTCTACAATAGCAACTTGATGGTCATGCTTGGTTATTGTAGTACTTAAATAAGTTTACAATTTGGTGCCTACAGGGAAAGTTTACATGGTTGATTTTGGGAAATTTTCGGCCCTCGAGTCCTTATCCATCAGAGGGGTGCAATGGTGCTGGGATGCAGTAAGTAGAATACTTCATCTGGCAAGTGAAGTGAAATATCTTTACATGAAGGTGGAATTCACCGGGGATTTTCAGGAGCTTCTTCCCTTTCCGGAGGTCGACTTTGTTGAATTCTTCAATAATCATCAGAAGTTGCAGAAATTTGACATTCATGGTGCGATGTTTGCTTCTCTTTGCCAGAAGAACAGCCTACGACATGTAATGGTTTTACCATAGACTGGTGCTTGTGTTAACTATATTTAATGATTATTTGTCCAACTCCTATGATAGAAATAATCATCTTGTTCATTTATTTCCAGATTGATTCAAGGTTTGTGATTCCTTGCTTGGAGGAGGTGGTGGTTACAGTCAGATCACCACTTAATGCTGAACAGAAAATGAGCACTCTCGAGTCTTTGGTCAAGTACGGAAAGAATCTAAAGAAGATGACGATAAAAATTCTTCAGATGAAGAGCAACCATAGCAGTGCAGATGACTTTTTTGAAGAGATATGCAGGTTCAGATACATGAACCGCAAGATTATTTCCATAGAATAAACAAACATTAGAACCTTCTTTCTTTTTTTTAATTTTGTTTTCATGATTTGCCTGACGGAAATCATTGCTTTATTTCCCTATTTCTGTAATTTGTTGTTCTAACTGTCAAAGTTCCTAATTGTACTCCATGATTACCATAATCAGGACATTTTTAAAAGTAAAATCAACCATTTTTTTAAGATTTGCAAGGGTTTCCTGTTTGTTCTTATAGATATTTTTAACATTTCTCAGAGATGTAATTTCTCTGTACTACTTTCTTTACTCTGGTAGACAATTTTTTGCATGCTTTATGTTTTTAGTGATGTTCTCTATCAATCCTCAGGTCTGGGCAATAGAACTTTTGAAGCTGGAGTTTTACCCTTTTTACTAATCACACAGATATTGTATAATGTATATACTACTCTACCAGCTTTCCAAAGGTTGAGGGTGGAAAAACAGAAATATAAATATACAATTGCTCGAAGTCTCAGGTAGATGTTTCAGGATACAAAATAGAAATCGAGCTGAAGTTCAGCACAAAATACACTAGTAGGTGAACAAATATTACCCTGAATTAGGGGTGCACATGGATCGGGTTGGCCGGGTTGGAGTCATAGAAATGACCCGACCCAATTAATTCGGTTTACAAAATTCAAACCCATATATCGAAAAATATATACGTAACCCAACCCTACTAATTATATATCGGTTTGGTTCGGGTTGGGTTGGGTTGATCAGGTTGAGAAACATTACAATTCTCTTAATAAATATTCAATAATTTGCTATTTATAGTTGATCTTTATTTTATACATATGAATGATATGTGAGAGCGAATGATGATTTCAGGATTATTGCATATTACTACTAATCTGATAAATTATCACTAAGGCACTAATCTGGACTAAATGCTGAGTTACAAGTAATGCTAGTAATAGAGTATTAAGTTACTGGTCTATCATACAAAACTTATCAAACCAAGGCATGAATATAGAATGGTTATAAAAGCTCTGGAATGGTTAGTTATTATTACAACTGTATTTATTTTAGTAGTGTTGCATGTTAAACCTCAAATGTCACTATGATGTGACACATGAAAGATATGACATACAAACTATTTTACAAGCACAAAGCAGGACCTCAGATGGTATCAAACAAAAATATAATTGTTATAATATAATTGTTATATATATATCAACAAACAATTCTTTGAAGATGAATCACTATAAATATGTTCATAAAATACCAAAAATATATGTGTAAGTATTCTAACGGGTTGGGTCGGGTTGGATAAGGGTTTAAATTTATCAAACTCTAACCCAACCCAACTTATTCGGTTTGGTAAAAATTTCACCCATATGCCTTTCGGTTTTGAATGGTTCAGGTTGTTCGGCTCAAATAAGAGTTGGGTTGGGTCGGTTTTTGCGGGTTGAGTAACCCATGTTCACCCCTACCCTGAATCATTTGCAACCCAACTTTCATGTGTACAAAGTACACTAAAAAATGGAAAGAGTGTGAAGCGGAATGATGACCAAAATTTGTTGTAATATGTTTGTGTGTGTGTGCGTGTGTTATAAAAAAGGCTGTCTCATTATTTCAACAGTAATGTGCAGGATGTTACTAATAGTACAAAAAGTGCCTTCGACATATTTATGGTAAAAAGGTTTTACAATATAATCAGCAGCTAGCCTCCTACAAATCATAACGATATGAACTAGATTAGTTTCTTCTTCTGGAAAAAACGCTTCAAGTATGCTATCTGTGAAGCAGAAACCACAATGCAGACAGCCAAGGACATAAAACTGTACCATGCTACTCTAGAATTTGTGAGTTCAATCACTTCTCTCATCTCAGACTCTCTGCACAAAACAAATCCACATTAGTATCTAGTAACAGGACATTGGTTAACATAAAATTGTCATCTATAAACACGAATAATAAGACGGTCAAATGCATCACAATAACATCACCTTCTTCTCAAGAATAGTAGATTTTCATGGATGGCCTCCACTGCTCCTTCAAGCTTTTTCAATTCAAGTTCAACACCCTACAGCAGACGACCATCAGATCAGAAAAAAGAGTGTAGAAACAGACTATGGGGCCACCACAGAGGTCTGGCTAACTTCTGAAGCAAACAATCATTTTCATTTATGTGTTTATCATGACAATTATATCTAATATATCAAAGCCGTTAACAAAATACAAGTACAGTGTGTCCAAATAATCAAAAGAAGGAAGTATTTGAAAATTTGATAATGCCCGGGTATCTAAAATCTGAAAATCAACCTTGTACTACTGCTAATCTTTTGAAATGATAGATCAAAATTGATACACTGTACCAACATTCTAAGTCATTGCCTAGATTGTATGAAACCATATATCCAACTAAGAATATGTTTCAGCCTTTCAGGTCACTTTCAATGGCATAAAGAAAAGCCAGCATATATTAATCTTTTGCTTTCCCTAATTCTTAAGACGACAGTTCTTAAAATGTTATTCTGTTTCGTCTTTCTTACACTCCATCTAATGTTATGGCACTATCCTTCTTTCACAAAATATGCAATTGAGGCTTTTTTTAGGGAACACATAAATAAATGCCTAGCATAAATAAATGCCTAGCATGAGGTTTAAAGGTAAATGATGCGAAGACAATTTCGCTCTTCTAAACCAAATTAGGGAAATAATCGAGTCTCCAAATAATACATAGATATTAAATATATGCATGGATCCCAGTATTTATGTTAACCAAAAGCAACTCAACAAAGCCTCCGGGCGTGTAGCTGAGTTGGTGAGAGCACTGATTATTGACCAAAAACAACTCAACAAATACAGTTTCAAGTCAAATAAAAAAAGTTGTCACCAAAGACAATGACTTATTGGTGCAGAAACAATTTTGAAATGTCAAAAATTTTAAAATAACATCTTCAACGTCTTTCTCAATATATGAAACAATTAAATGTCTCCAGATATGTAATTAACATGATTCCATTTTCTTAGTTAATCATAATTTGACTTTTCTTGAACTATTAATAGTTCATTTATTAGATATATGGAGCATTCCTATTTCCTAATTATTAGTTAGATAAATATTCTGGAAAGGTCATGTGAATGTATATTGTTAGGAAGTGGAAAATGAGTGGGCTGCAGCCCCTGGTCCTCCTAAGCTAGGTCCACATGTGAACATGATATACCTCAATCTTATCTTTTTTGGCAACTGTTTCCCAATCCTTTGCAGCTATTCCAGTTCTCCAGTCCAAGTTGAGAGTTAGATCTCCATTCGCCACACGGCGATCCGTCCAGAAACATGCCAGGTATTGACCAGCCTCTTTTGTGGTAAATGCAAATTGACCATGTGTCACACTTTCTTTCATGTGAAGGGTGTTTCCATAAGGTGATGTTACCTGGAAGAGATTAATAGATGCTATTTACATTAATTGATAAAGAAAACAAAAATACTGTGATCATACACGTAGTTAAAAAGAATGATAAAAACTTGGAACTCAATAATTTGTTTTGTTCATTCCCAAAAAATGAAACGTGGATCAGGAATTCTCAGGTAGTTAGGCATACCCTGATTATCCTACACTATGTCCATCATATCTTTCTTAATGTTCAATATGTTAAGGTGATTTTCACTGGTTAACCCATTTAAACTACTACGACACCGTAATTTTAGCATATGCAACTTTACGCCTTCCACTCCATTCATTATATGATTCAGTTTGCAAAGCTACATTGCACGCACATCAAGAAAGTTGCAGATATTTTATCACATAAATCAACTAAAAGTACCTAGCAGCCTGACAAAGATAAACACATTGGATAGCCACGGTATCAGTCATCAGTCAACTGTGAAGTAGAAACAACTACAAACAATGGACCTGAGGCCAATAAATCACATTGCACATATCATTACAATGAATGATTGGTAAATTACTACTCAAGTCACTCAATTACCGATATAAGAATCAGAATATCAAAATAAATTTTAAACCATTAGCCTAGAAAAGAAAGACACGACATCTGGTTAATTTCTAAGCCTACAAAGGAGATTCTAGAAATTTAAATACCCAAGGACCAGGAACGAAGATAGTCATATTGATTTCCAGGAAAAGCAAAACCGTTGTCGATAATTCCCATGTGTAGAGTTATACTTATCAGACAAGTTACACATAGTGGTAAGTGGTACTTGTAAGCTACCTACTTGTGCTCAACTAATTTATAAGAAGGAAGAATTAAAAAACCACCCTTGAACCTTTGGGTATCAGTAGAGATTTAAAATCTGCTGTAGAGTGGCATATATGCATGAGTAGAGACTGAAAATCTACATGAGGAATTAAGATTACACCATTAAACCTTTTAGAACGATTAGAGACAAAAAGTCCAAAGTATTCTATACTCGTTGTGGCAAAAGAAGCTTTTAACAGATGGGAGCAATGCCTAAATTAAAAAATCAAGCCAAGCTGTTCTTGGCTCCTCCAGCCAGTATAATACTAGTCTAGGTACTGGAATAAAACTATTTCAAAATGACAAAGCCTCCAAACTTTGCATCCCAAACCTCAATTTATATAGTTCATTCAAGTTTCAAAAACATCGAACATCTAAATACTAATAGACAATCATAGAGAAACAAAACTCACAAACACAAAATGAAATATACGGTACATTACTACTTTTCTGTTAGTAGTCAAATTATAATAGTACAATCTCAACCATTTAATAAAATCCTTAAACACTGCTTTAAACTTGGTCGACCAAAAAGCATAGTCGGATGTAGAAGGGAGCAGGGTTGGCACCCAGTCCCTTCTTGATATTACAGTAGTACTAGACGTTGTACATCCTGTTTCCTGCCATAAAAGTAAGCATCCACCCCACACTTGATTATATAGTTGATACTAAATGCCGTAAATTTCAACATAAATTACGCAGCAAAAATGGTTTGTTCAATAAATTTCTACAAAAGGTTGTGTGCTTAAACACTCGAAAATAATCATTCCTTATCTGTTTCATTATATTAAACACTTGAAAAGGTTGTTTTATATTTATTTTTTTCCAAAGATCACCTTGTTGTCCCCGATTCTAAAGACTCGTATCGTTTGAGCTAACTTTAAATACACTCGAAATGGTTTGTTCAAGAAATTTCTATAAAAGATTGTGTGCTTAAACACTCGAAATAATCTTTCCTTATCGTTTTGATATATTTTCTTACCTTGTCGTTTTAACTAACTTTAAATACATTGAGTTAAAAAAAAAGCCTATCAAAGATTCAAATGACTCTAGTGCATTAGTTATTACACACTTGTCAAAATCTACCTCACAAGAAAGAACATAAACACAAGTAAAGAAGGTGATAAGAAAGAACAGAACATGTTGAGTACGAAGAAGAGGAATGTTACCCTGACGGAGACAGAGGGGTTGTAACCC
The DNA here is from genome assembly GCA_030848705.1 of Heracleum sosnowskyi. Lineage (NCBI taxonomy): Eukaryota > Viridiplantae > Streptophyta > Magnoliopsida > Apiales > Apiaceae > Heracleum > Heracleum sosnowskyi. The sequence continues at coordinate 137,772,693 of CM061235.1, read as the reverse complement.
TCATTATCATCAATAACGTAATCACCAAGAACAACAACATTGGTTTGAATTTCCTCAGAAACACACTTTGTTCCCTCCACAGGTAAGTTGAGCCACACCCCTTCACTCCTCTCCACCAAAACAACAATTATCGTCAATTGTATCATCAAATTGTAACAACCCCTTTTCATCATTTTCGTTGATGCATATATTATATTATGGGTGTATATGTTTTTTAGGGCAAATCTTGAAATTTCTTCAATCGAACTTATTTGTGATCCTTCGAATTTACTACTGTTTCATGGTTACTCCACTAATCGTGTTTGTTATTGTTTTTGTTGGGCCCATCTCCTCTTTCCTATATTCATTATTATAAAAATGTTTATAATGTCATATTTGTCATTTTTTAGGACATGAAATGAAATTGTGGAACTATATCCCAAAATTTATATAGAAATTAATTGTTTTTATTTTAAGTTGATGATCAATTTACGTTTTATATTATATTATATATAAATCATCTTTTATTAAGTACATGTGATCACTTATTTCATGATCAATAGTCAATACATAGACTCGAATCCAATCACGTATTTCATGATCAACATATAGACTCGAATTCGTTAATAAGTAGTAGTAGAATTTATTTATTTTTTTGCTGAAATTAATGATACTGAAATTTGTCACGAAAAATCATCTTATCACAAAATAAAAATAAAAAATATATATATATAATTTCAAATTATGAAAAAGAATTTATAGATGTCACTTTATCTAAATATTGAAAAATAATTCAATGGAAATGGGGGGTAATTTAGGAACCACAAATTGCACAAATTCACAATTCCATCCGTGTTGTAAATTTGTATCCTTGTTTCTCCAACCCTCGAAGCTCCAGAAACACAAACATGGTAATTTCTTTTTCAATTTTCAATTAGGGTTTTGAGTAATTAACCTATACAATGCATCTTTATATAAATAAATACATACGTCTTCATGTTCATTTCACTTTACCTTGCTATTTATATACATGTTGGGTTTCTACGATTCAAACTTTGATGTGGAATATGTTTGTATTTATGCTTTTTAGAGCATCAGATTTGGTGCTTTCTAGTAATAACTAGCTTTATCATGCTTTTATTCGGATTAAAATACGCGGATAGGTTTATAGATTATATTGACATTTTGCATTTCGACCTGTAAAATTGCAAGTATTTTAGATGTTCGAAAAGAGGGAGTATTGTTTAGGTATCAAGACACTTGCCCGTGTTTGAGGTTTTGAGTGTAGGGTTTGATTATCGACGGTATTTGATTTGTTTTTATATGGTGAAATATTTGTAAATTATATGACAATGGGGCTGTAGATCCAAACTGAAATGTGCGTAAGAATAGTATCTTTTACGGAACGGATATATATATATATCTTGATCATGTAGTCGCGAGTTTGATAAATGAATGAGAAACATTTTTTCCATTTTCGAATAGTTATCAGATAAATTGACCAACATTATAAGCTTAAGGCTTGTAATTTCGGTGAGAGTGAGATTATTCACCCTTTCTTGAATAGAAGTATAGAACAGTCAGTCAAATTAATGAAATTTGTTTCTTCACATAATTATGTGGAAGTGAAACAATTTAGTGGTTATAGTTGAAACGGCTGAAAGAGGTTCTCTGTTAGCTCTGGTCTTAATATGGTTGCCAATTTCTTTGCTTAAACTTCTTCACCCTTAAAATTTTAACCAATGTTCCAAATATCAGAAAATCGGGAGAGTACTTGAACTTGTCACTTTTCAATCTGGTTTAACAATTTTCCAACTTTTACCACACCGGCTGTCACTTATTTAGCTAGCTAGTTGTTTTCCTCTGCTCTATAATTACATTATTTACAACTGATATTATTATACCGATCCAATTTGATAACTATAATAAGTGATAATTTTTATTAATAACATATGATATTTTAATGTAGAGATTTACCGTTGCAAAAATATCAACTTGGTGCAGTTTTTGACCTACTGCCAATCAAAAAGGTTGAAACATGTCAGTACTATTTTTAATATGGTTGACCCTTATACAAACATGAATGACCAAATTGCCTTAAAACATTCAAACAATTGGTTCCAATGCTTGTTGAAGGTTCTGAGGAACAATAGAGTTTGTACTACTCTTAGGCTGTCAAGTAAAAAATAAGCTTATGAATCCCATCACCAATGCCTAAAAAGTTCATTTAGTATAAAATATCCTTAGCTTGATTCTCATTTATCTTTTATCGTGTGGTCTATTAATAATATTGATCCTTATTGACTTAATCTCCCCGGGCAGGATGGAAGTGATGCTGATGATACGAAGCAGAGCACTGGTGATATGACTGTATTTGTGAGTTTCGTATAGCATAGTTTTTCATATTAATGCTTTTAATATTTGATGTTTTTACTAGTAATTTGTTTAATGAAGTACTTCTGGTTGACTGAGGTGATACATCTTTAAATTTATGACCTGGCAGTTTTCCTGAACTTCTATTTATTCGATTTCAGGTGCAAAATCTTCTCCAGCAGATGGTATGCATTACTGTTTAGTTGTTTTTGGAGTTTTAATATTTGATAGGCCTTGATTTGGTAAAACTAAGTACGTTTTTTGGTTTTTGTGAATGTAGCAAACCAGGTTCCAGACAATGTCGGACTCCATTATTTCAAAGAATATCCTTTTTTATTTGCTGTGTTTAAAATGCTTTTTTCGGGCATGTGAAATTTCCCGTGTTATGACATTTCCTTTTTCAGCTATATAGGCTCTTTCTAGAGCTAACACTTTACAGGTTGCATCCCTGCAGCAGCACACTCCAGTATTCTTGTTTTGCATATTCTTAGCACTACAGAAGTTGAATGTTCAAGGGTTCTATAACATTATCTAAGGAAGCATTTGGGTGGATGTGGAACTGTAGATGAAGCATATGATATACACTGTAGCATTCTATTAAACCAAACCAAAATACGTGACCTGTCCCACTAGGAATTAGGGTGGTTATATATATATGCTAATTTTACCCTTACGCCTAGGAGTAAAGAGGATTTTTCCTTAACTTCAACATGATATTAATTGCATTATTCAATTACCACGATGTTGATCCATTAGCAATTCCTGTAGATACTTTATATGAACTGTGTGTAGTTGTGTCTGTAACGTGTGTTTAGATTCTTCCATAGTAACATTTCTTGTTAAATACACCACTTTGAAAATTGGAGTTGTGATTACATTATTGTTTCTTTGACTAAGTAGCACTCGACGAGATGGGCAACCGGATAGATGAATTAGAGCAGAGCATCAATGATCTAAAAGCTGAGATGGGGCAAGAAGGAACTCCATCACCCTCCACTATGAAGCCAAAAGAAGAACCCAAGTCAGCTGATGATTCTGTGTGATGTTTAACTTCAACTTGATGTGTTTGTTTTTCACATTACCTGTTTGCATTTGCAACTCGTAATTTTGAAGTTCATTGGAAGTGAGACGTGTACTTAATTTAGCACTGTTGTGTGCCCTATTACAAACGTTTAAAGCATAATTCTTCTTCTTCTTTTTTGGTTGGGAGTTGTATCCTTGTATCCTCTGTGTTCAAGCTAAAACTTTCACCTGGTTTTGGCTGGAATAGGGTTGCAAGATGTGTTCTACACCACTCGGATATGTCGGCACTTTTTTCATTTTTATAAAAATAAGTAAATGAAGAGATGACCATATGGAGAGGCAGAGTAGATAATATAAATTGTTTATCGCAAAGTTAATAATAATAAACATTATGTATTATAAATTGAAATATGAAATTAGGAGATCCTAACAATGCCACTCACACTAATCCTATCTTAAAAAAACTATAATAAATGAGAGTCTGAGTTCTGTAACTAGATTTAAAAATCACTTGCCAACTTAAATCTAGAACCTAGAAATAAAAGAATGTCCCTGAAGATGCAAAAAAAAAAAAAAAAAAAAACTTTTATGGACAACTTTTTCAATTATGATTTACGAATATGTCTTTCTATATACTCGTATATATATATTTTAATCTTATAGTAATTTGGATTAGCATGGATAATAATATACAAGTCTATAACCCGTGCACGGACGACTTTAATATTAATTTTGAAATTTACTTTTAAATATTTTGAGATTTTAATACTTCTAAAAATGATAACTTTTTAAAAATAATTAAAAGTACTACTTTAAATCTAAAAATACTTTTAGATTTTATAAAAGTTTCGGCTATTATATAATATTATAGTATAGATAGATGTCGTCTACGATAATTTTAGAAAATGAGAAATTTTAGTTAAAAATATATAAAAGAATATACGCTTTGGCTAACAAAGGTAATCGGTTAATTATTAGTATTTATAATATTACTATTTTATGTTACTAAATGAAATTGTATGTGATATTTTTGAAAAATGTGAGATTTTGCTTAGGAAAAATTTTAGTTAGAAAAGATAAAAAAATATATATGTTTTGGAAAAAAAAAACTAATCAGTTAGTTATTAGTAATTATAAATATTATTATTTTATTTCATTAAAAAGAACTGTTCGTGATATTTTTGGAAAATAAGAACTTTTAGTTAAAAAAAAATAGAAAAGTAAAAAATTTAGTTTGAAAATATAAAAAAGAATATATATTTTGGCTAAAATAGGTAATTGGTTAGTTATTAATAATTATAATTTTATTATTTTATTTTAATAAATGAAACTGTTGTGATATTTTTTGGAAAATGAGAGATTTTAGTAAGCAAAAATAAAAAGCTTATATGTTTTAGTTAAAAAGGAAATTGCCCGTGATATTTTTGGAAAAGTAAGGGAATTTTCAGAAATAATAATAAAAATATATTTTAGGTGTAAAAGATAATTGGTTATAAATAGGTAATATTATTATTTAATAATAATTTTATAAATAAGTAAGGGTAATTAAGTAAAAACACGAAGTACAGTTAAGTAAGGGCAATTAAGTAAAATCATAACATACCGAAAAATATTTAGTATTATATCCAATGGCTCTCATTAATTTAATTTAAAAGATCTAATGGTTAGATATTTGATGACCAAATAATGAAGGACCAGACTACAAACCGACAAAAAAAACTTTTAATGTTTCGTATTTAATATAATAGTACTAGCTTAAAACCCGTGCGATGCACGGTTGAAATTTAAATTTAAGATCTTTTTTATATTTTTATATTTATAATTGATTTTAATGAATATGATTTTAAAATCTCAATAGTTGAACTTATATGTGGTTATTGAATTCGAGGTTGAATTGACGTAGATGTTTGTGTTTAATCGTGATTAGTTTGTATATCAAGAGTTTTGTATTTAATAATATTTTAGAGATATGTTTAATAATTTAGTTAGTTATTAATCATTATAATATCAATTTTTTTTATTAATTATGTTAAGTGAATTGAAAGTCCGTGATATTTTTAGAAAATGAGATATTTAAGTTAGGAAAAATAAAAAAAGTAGAAATTTTAGTTTAAAAAAAGAATATACGTTTTGACTAATAAAGGTAATTGGTTAATTATTAATATGTTATGTTACTAAATAAAATTGTCCATGATATCTTTGGGGGTTTATTTAGAAGAAATTTTAGTTAGAAAATATAAAAAATAATATACGATTTGAAAAAAAAAACTAATCAATTAGCCACTAGTAATTATAATATTATTATTTTATTTTATTAAATAGAACTGTCCGTGATATTTTTAAAAAATGAGATGTTTTAGTTAGGAAAAATAGATAAGTAGAAATTTTAGTAAGAAAATATAAAAAAGAATATACACTTTGGCTAAAAAAGGTTAGGAAAAATAAAAAAGTAAAAATTTTAGTTATAAAAAAAATACACGCTTTGGCTAATAAAGGTAATTGGTTAATTATTACTATTTTATGTTACTAAATGAAATTGCCCCTGATATTTTTGAGGTTTTAGTTAGGAGAAATTTTAGTTAGAAAATATAAAAAGTAATATACGTTTTGGAAAAAAAATCTAATCGGTTAGTCATTAGTAATTATAATATTATTATTTTATTAAATAGAACTGCCCGTAATATTTTTGGAAAATGAAAGGTTTTAATTAGAAAAAATATGAAAGTAGAAATTTTAGATAGAAAATATAAAAAAGAATATATACATTGACTAAAAAAGGTAATGGATTAGTTATTAGCAATTATAACTTTATTATGTTATTTTATTAAATGAAACTACATGCAATATTTTTGGAAAATGAGATGGTTTAGTTAGGAAAAGTATAAAAGATATTCTATATAATTATTTTTAATATTTTATCTAACGATTCTCATCGATTTGATCAGAAATATCTAACGGCTCTGAATTGATTTACCAAACTTTTGAAGGATCAGACTACAAAAATTTTCGGGACCAGACTACAAAACTTTCAATGTTTCGGGACCAGACTACAAAACTCTTGATACCGTAGGCCATATCCGCACCTTTAAGTTTTAACACACGAGTCCATGACTCCATGTCCACACTGACCCTTTAATCCTTTATACTCTTCTGGGCCGCAAGGCCCCAAACACACGCTCCAATTTTACTTTCGCTTTTCATACTTGTGGACCCTGTCTGAAAAATGAAATATGGTTGGTTTACATGGAAATTTACAAAGGGCCTGTTTGGCTGCAACTTATTAAGTTGACTTATAGCTTAAAATGAGTAAGTGCTTTATAAGTGATAAATGGAGCTGAGTTTATAAGTCCTAGAGTGTTTGGTAAATCAGAACTTATAAGCAGTAGAGTGTTTGGGTAAATCATAACTTATAAGTTAACTTTTTTTATTATTTTTAAAATATTTATTTTTTAATATATATAAATGGATATCAATGGATAGATCTCGATGAGTAGAGAAATTTGATATATACATATCAATTTTTTAATGAACGGATCAAAAGATATATGGTTTTGAAGATTTGAAGGATATTATATATTGCGTGTATCGAGAATAAGTTATAAGTTATAAGTTGAAAGTTAAGGATTCTTAACATTCAACTTATCCATTTTAAGTAGCCATAAGTTGGTTTCACTTATTTTGGCAAACACCCCCCATAAACTATTTTGGGTTTATAAGCCGTAAGCTGTAACTTAAAGTTGCAGCCAAACACGCACAAAATAAGATGGATTATTGCATAATTATGATGATTGAAATATGTTAAGTAACACCTAGGGAAGCGGTCCAATTTTCAATATTAAGCGGGGATTTTGTTCCTTTCTGAGAGGGGTAGGAGGACTTGAACTTGAGACCTCTCATGTGAGAATTAAGATAATTAACCAATTCTCCTAAAATCTTGAGATGTTAGGAGATCATATCATATATACAACAAAATATAACAACAATTATTATATTGTAGGTGAGTATTTATAGATAAGGTTTAAATTGAAAAATATTATAGTTTTGAACATGGCCGTTCCATAATATTTGAGGGTTCGGGGTGAAATCAGAAAAAGGCTCCTATTTTTTTTTTCTATAGTAATGTGAATTAAGATTCATGTAAATATAAACGGAGCCAAAATAAGGTTGATAATTGAAAGTAGATTCTCAATTTTTTTATTACTACTTTCGTCTCTTTTACATATCAATTTTAAAAAGGTTACGCAATAAAGAAGATGTTCGTTATATATTTTTTCCTTCTAACACTCTTAATTATTAATCTTAAAAATTGAGAATCAATTAAGTTTTAAAATGATGAAATTAATAGTAAATATAATATGGGTGACATTCATGAGAGAACTTTTTATATAAAGTCCGGAAGAGAACCATTACATAAATATTCATAATACATATTTTTATCACATTTTTTATTATATATGATTATAAATTTCAATTATTAAATCAAAAAAATGAGATTAAACTACTTTTTTTTAAAAAAAAATAACATGGTAAATTAGGTGTTAATTATGTTAACTTTTATGAAAAATAATATAATTATTTGGTAGTTATCTATTTATTTGGTATGATTAAATAAAAGGTGGATTTTTGTTTGTGGACAATAAAAATGGGACGGAGGGAGTATATCCTAATGTCCTAAACTACACAATAATCAATTTTACAAAATCAAGATGAAAGCAAATCACTTGAATAAAATTAAAAGAGAAGAAGGTGGATAAAGTTTGTACGATCAAGGAAGAAGGTGGGTTGGGGTTTAAGAAATTAAAGGAGTTTAATATGGCAATGCTGGCCAAGCAGTCATGGAGATTGATGGTGGAATGTAACTATCTAGTTAGTCAATTTATGAAAGCACGGTATTACCCAAGCTCAGATTTTTTAAATGCTTCATTGGTTTCGAATCCAAGTTATCTCTGGCATAGTCTTTTGGCGACTCAGGAGACGATGAAACAGGGAATGCGTAGGAAAATTGGTAATGGTTTAACAACTACGGTTTGGAAGGTGCCATGGTTACCTGACCTGGAAAATGGATACCCTACAACCGAAGGATATGAGCAGCTGCAGGATATTAAAGTGCAGAGTTTGTTAGCTGAAAATCAGAAGTCATGGGATGTTGAAGTTGTTTCAGAATTGTTTACTGATCGTGATAAAAATCTCATTTTGCAAATTCCAATTCCTCTACGTGACAAAAAGGACTCCTGGTATTGGGCTCTAGAGGATAAGGGAGTTTTTTCTGTCAAAAATTGTCGGGGAAGATGTTTAACTTCTTATGGAGGGCCTGTGTAAATGTTTTGCCAACTGCAGTGGCTCTGCAAAGTAAAAGAGTTAATATCAACACCCAGTGTTCATGGTGTCATGTAGGTGTGGAGAATGCAATTCACACGTTATTTGAGTGCAACATTGCTCGAGAGGTATGGAGCTCGGTTGGTCTGCAAGATGTTGTTCGAGTAATGAACAATGATACAGTCATGACGGTGCTTAAACGAGCCATTAACACAGGTACACGAGATCAGTTTGTCATGATAGGATTGTTGTGTTAGAGTTTGTGGTCGAGAATGAATAAATGGGTGTGGGAAAAGGTGAATACATCGGCGTTTGGAATTAAAGCAATGGCTCTAAATTTAGTAGCTGATCGGAGAAGAGCTTGACAAAAGGATGAAACAAGCCAAGGTACAAGTACTGGGCACTGCAGAACGTGGATGAAACCACCACAGGACTGGATAAAAATTAATATTGACGCAGCTTATCGTATAGGAGGGGATAACATTGGTGTTGGGTGTGTGGTTCGTGATAGTACTGGTAAGTTACTTCGAGCCAGAAACAATCTGTTGCATGGTACATCTCAAGTCCAAGAGGCAGAAGCATGGAGTTTGAAAGAAGCTATTGAGTGGATGAGAAGCTGGAGAACTACAAAGTGCATCTTCGAATCAGATGCCAAACTACTAGTGGACGCATTTCAAATGGATAGCGAACGATCAAATTTTGATACTATTGTGGAAGCTTGTAGTGATAATCTTAAACACTTTGAGGAAGTGTCAATCGTGTTTGCTAGTCGATCTGCGAATAGCGTAGCTCATGAGTTAGCTCGAGCTGCACTTTCTATATCGGTCCTATGGAGTGGTTTAATACTGCTCCGGATTTTATCTCATATAATATTGATTTAGAGGCTTTTTAATATAAGCAAGTACGTTTTATTTCAAAAAAATTAAAATGAGAGAGAAGTTAAATAAATAAGTCTTTAATCATACCATACATTAAGACAAATCTACAAAATTTTTTTTAACTTTTTTACGAAATACAAATATATACTAATATTAAATTAAAAATTTTGGATCCCAAAATTAAAGGGTCTAGGACGGTTGTCCTGTCCGCCCTCCGGCAGCGCCCTGGTTTTGAAAGTTGGTCAAAAATTGATAAGAAAATTAAAACATGACTACTGACTTTTTAAACTTTGGAAACAGCTTCTAAAACATTAAAAAGAAAAAGAAAGAAAAACTTGTTTATCCCGGACAATGAAGACTCTAGACGGCTGTGCACAACCAAAACACATTTAATTCGATTCAGTCAAAAACAAGATCCTGTCAAAAACTTTCCTGCACAAACAGAAAACCTACTCACTCATCATTAAGGCATCATTACCTTTCACCTGTGCCACTACATTTGTGGACATTTTTTTGTCCCCTTGGGTTTCGTGCTCCATTACTCAATGTTTTTCTTATAATTTTATATGGCATTTTTGAGTTCTATTAGTTACTTATTCTTATACTCCCTCCGTCCCGGGGACGGCACGGAGATTAAAAAAAAATGTAAATTAATAGAGAAAAGTAAGAAAAATGAGTAAAATGGTGGGAACAATCAATATTTAATGTATAAAGTGGGTATACCGGAGGAAAGTAGTGAATGTGATTGAATTTTATATTATAAAACTAGTTGAAAAAGCCGCGCTTCGCGGCGGCGTAATAATTTTAAAAAAAAACTCTATCAAATAAATTACGAAAATTACTCGATCCTCGCTAATAAGCCGTCCTCCCGTGAAACACATTTTTCTTTTTAATATCAAAATCTCAAATTTATTATATTGAATATATACTTGTCTTATATATTAATTTTTATGTTACCATACTCTTTTCTAATGAGACACTCTTTCGTTGAAAAAACACTTATATAACTTTACATATTCTATTTCAAATAGAACTTTTAGTTATGTATTACAAACACTTATTCTACTTTCAATAGAACTTTTAATTGCAAGTACTTCTTTTATATCCGAACTCTTCTCCTCTATAAATCGAAACACCTATTCTACTTCAAATAGAACTTTGCAAGTACTTCTTTTATATTTGAACTCTTCTCCTGTGCAAATTCAAACACTTATTCTACATCAAATAGAACTTTTAATTATATGTCTTCGCTATAAATTCGAAATCTTCTCCTCAATAAATTCGAACTCTTTTCCTCAATAAATTCGAACATCTATTCTACTTCTAATATGTTAAAGAATATTTTTTTATTTATCAGCATTTAAAATTCTAAAATTCTAGAAAATTAGAAAAATAGATTGAGACGATCTTAGGGGCGCCACCTAAACTCCCGTGTATCCTCCTTTATATATATATATTGATGTTACTATTTTTGGTATATAAAAAAATGAGAGAGACATACCAAAAAGGAAAGTGTAAAAAAATGAGAGGGAGTAATTCATAATTTTGAACATTAAATGTTAAATTTGGGAAAAGAAATAATTTATTTAATGAAATCAATAGTAAAGCAAATTTATTAAAAAATTAAAAAATTCTTAATTGTGGTGAACCTGCTATACTATGTTTTTACACTACTCACAACTTTCTACTACCTTGTAATCTCCTGCCTATAAGTACCGGTGTATTTATATAAAAATATCTTCATATTTGACATAATGTAAGTAAGTACTTAAAAGAATATCAATCTCTTAAATAATTAATATATAAATTTATTACATATACTATAAACATATATTAATAATCAAATAGAATATCATTTGTTAATACTTGTCAAATATTAATCACGTTAATTCTTTATTTGTCATTGCTTTCTCACACTCCAATCAACTTCTCTAGTTTTTGACAAAACCAGGTCAAACAAGCTTTTAGGAGTTTTAGAAATATTCTTACAATATATACTAGCTTAAAACCCGATGCACGGATTGTTATTAATAATTATTATTTATATTTTAATATTTTATTAATTTGCATTTGCTAAAAAAAAAATAGGCATGTTAATTTTTTTTAAATAATTAAAAGTATTAAAATAGATTTTAAAATAAATTAATAACTGTTTACCCGTGATATTTTTGGAAAATTAGGAGTCTTAGTAAGAAAAAATAGAAAAAGTAACATGTTTTAGCTGAAAAGTTAGTGTCCGTAATTAAAAGTATTTAAATAGGTTTCAAAATAAATGAGTAAGGATTTGCCCTGGATATTTTTGGAAAATGAGGGGTTTTAGTAAGGAAAAAAAGAAAGAGTAACATGTTTTAGTTGAAAAAGATAATTGATAGTGATATTTTTAGAAAAAGAGAGGATTTTGTTAGAAAAAATAGAAAATGTAATGTATTTTAGCTGAAAATGTAGTTGGTTATAAAAATGTTATTATTTAATAATAATTTCTTTAGAAAATGAAAAAATAGAAAAAGTAACATGTTTCAGTTGAAAAAGTGCTCATAATTAAAAGTATTAAAATATATTTTAAAAATAAATAAGTAAGGATTTGTCCATGATGTTTTTGGAAAATGAAGGATTTTAGTAAGGAAAAATAGAAAGAGTAACATGTTTTGTTAAAAAAGATAATCGCCCGTGTTTTTTTTAGAAAAATAGAGAATTTTGTTAGAAAAAAATAAAAAAAAAGGTAATGTATTTTAGCTAAAAAGGTAATTGGTTATAAATAATGTTATAATTTAGTTATAGTTTTTTAAAACAATAAGTAAGGATAATTAAGTAAAATCACTAAGTGCCGACCGTCCGTCCGTCCAACTACCAAACTTTTAATGTTTCGTCTTTAATAATATAGCTTAAAGTCTGTGCGATGCACAAATTGTTTTTTAATAATTGTTAATTTTATTATTTATATTTTATTAATTTGCATTTATTAAAAAAAATAAGTAGGCGTGTTAAACATTTTTAAATAATTAAAAGTATTAAAATGGATTTTAAAATAAATAAGTAACGGTTTGCCCGTGATATTTTGGAAAAAGATGGGTTTTAGTAAGAAAAATAGAAAGTAACATGTTTTCGTTGAATTTTAAAATATAGAAGTAACGATTTGCCGTGACGAGGGGGTTTAGTAAGAAAAATAGAAAATGTGACATGTTTTAGTTGAAAAAGGTAATTGTCAATTAAAAGTATTAAAATGGATTTTAAAGTAAATAAGTAAGGGTTTGCCCGTGATATATTTGGAAAATGAAGAGATTTTAGTAAGGAAAATAGAAAATATAACATGTTTTACTGAAAAAGTTAATTGCCCGTGATTTTTATAGAAAAAAGGGGAAAGGTAATTGCCAATTAAAAGTATTAAAATAGATTTTAAAATAAATAAGTAAGGATTTGGTCGTGATATATTTGGAAAATGAGGGATTTTAGCAAGTGAAATAGAAAAAGTAACATATTTTAGCTGAAAAAGAAATTGCCCGTGATTTTTTTAGAAAAAAATGGTAATGTATTTTAACTGAAAGGGTAACTGATTATAGTAATTTTTATAATAATTAAATAAACAATTAAATAATGCAAGTACCGTATCAAAAAACAGGTACCAAAAAACAAGTACCAAAATTTTTAATGTTTCGTCTTTAATAATATAGCATAGATAGAGAGATAGATTTATAATATTAATATTTTATGTTACAAAATGGAATAGCCCGTGATATTTTTAAGGTTTTAGTTAGGAGAAATATTAGTTAAAAATATAAAAAGGAATATACGTTTTGAAAAAAAAACTAATCGGTTAGTCATTAATAATTATAATATTATTATTTTATTTTATTAAATAGAACTGTTCGTGATATTTTTGGAAAATGAGAGGTTTTATTTAGGAAAAATAGAAAATTAAAAATTTTAGTTATAAAAAATAAAAAAGAATATACACTTTGGCTAAAAATAGTAATGGGTTATTTATTAGCAATTATAACCTTATTATGTTATTTTATTAAATGAAACTGTTTGCGATATTTTTGGAAAAACAGATGTTTTAGTTAGGAAAAATAGAAAAGATATTCTATATAATAATTTTAATATTTTATCTAACGGTTTTTATCGATTTGATCAGAAATATCTAACGGTAATGAATGTAGTGACCAAACTACAAAAATTTTAGAACCAGACTACAAAACTTTCAATATTTCGTCTTTAATATAATAAATAGCTTAAAATCCGTGCGATGCACGAATTATTATTAATAATAATTATTTTAATTATTTATGTTTTAATATTCTATTAATATGCATTTGCTAAAAAAAATAAGTAGGTGTGTTAAACTTTTTTAAATAATTAAAAGTATTAAAATAGATTTTAAAATAAATTAATAACTGTTTACTTGTGATATTTTTGGAAAAAGAGTAGTTTTAGTAAGGAAAAATAGAAAAAATAACATGTTTTAGCTGAAAAGGTAAGTGTCCGTAATTAAAAGTATTTAAATAAGTTTCAAAATAAATAAGTAAGGATTTGTCGGGGATATTTTTGGAAAATGAGGGGTTTTAGTAAGGAAAATAGAAAAAGTAACATGTTTTAGTTAAAAAAGGTAATTGCCCGCGATTTTTTTAGAAAAAGAGAGGATTTTGTTAGAAAAAATAGAAAAGGTAATGTATTTTAGCCGAAAAAGTAGTTGGTTATAAAAATGTTATTATTTAATAATAATTTAATTAGAAAATGAAAAAATAGAAAAAGTAACACGTTTCAGCTGAAAAAGTATTCATAATTAAAAGTATTAAAATAGATTTTAAAATAAATAAGTAGAGATTTTCGCGTGATATTTTTGGAAAATAAGGGATTTCAGTAAAGAAAAATAAAAAGAATAATATATTTTTGTTAAAAAAGATAATCGCCCGTATTGTTTTTAGAAAAAACAGAGGATTTTGTTAGAAAAAAATAAAAAAAAGGTAATGTATTTTAGCTGATAAGATAATTGGTTATAAATAATATTATTATTTATTGATAGTTTTAAAAAAAAATAAGTATGTGTAATTAAGTAAAATCACTAAGTACCGACCGTTCGTCCGTGCGACTACCAAAATTTTAATGTTTCGTCTTTAATAATATAGCTTAAAACCCGTGCGATGCACATATTATTTTTAATAATTGTTAATTTTATTATTTATATTTTATATTTTATTAATTGTATTTATTAAAAAAAATAAGTAGGCGTGTTAAACATTTTTAAATAATTAAAAATATTAAAATATATTTTAAAATAAATAAGTAACGGTTTGCCCGTGATATTTTGGAAAAAGAGGGGTTTTAGTAAGAAAAATAGAAAGTAACATGTTTTCGTTGAATTTTAAAATATAAAAGCAACGATTTGTCTGTGATATTTTTGAAAAAAAAGGTTTTAGTAAGAAAAATAGAAAGGTGAAGTGTTTTAGTTGAAAAAAGTAATTGTCAATTAAAAGTATTAAAATAGATTTTAAAGTAAATAAGTAAAGGTTTACCCATGATATATTTGTAAAATGAGAGTTTTACTAAGGAAAATAGAAAATATAACATGTTTTAGCTGAAAAAGGTAATTGCCCGTGATTTTTCTAGAAAAAGAGGGGAAAGGTAATTTCCAATTAAAAGTATTAAAATAGGTTTTAAAATAAATAAGTAAGGGTTTGCTCGTGATATATTTGGAAAATGAGAGATTTTAGTAAGGTAAATAGAAAAAGTAACATGTTTTAGCTGAAAAGAAAATTGCCTGTGATTTTTTTAGAAAAAAATGGTAATGTATTTAATATTGTTTTTAAAACTTAATATTAATATTTTATAAGACCGGTAGTATATATGATTCTGTATGATATTTTAAGTATTAAAAAAATAAAGTTTAATAAATATTATAAATCACCTTAATTTTTACTCAAAAATTTAAATAATAATAAATATAGGATAAGAAAGATGTGAGGTTTATGTCATATGATTTTTAGCTCAAAATCAAAAAGAATCATGTAGCTCAATGGTTATAAGGATCAATTTTCAGTCTGGGAGAATTGTCACAAGTACCTCAAGTGTTGCTGATTTTTCTGAGTCAGTTAGATCAAAAACACTCTGGTTTCAAATGTTCTCAAATCTGAGGCAAATGGCAAACAATTCAAGAGGAGGTATTGGACACAGGGATGCTGAATATCTGAATACACCTCATGTTGATCCTTATGCCTTGACTGAAATTGGAGGTATTTTAACTTCTAAAAACCTGAACAATTTATTATCTGTTGATATAGTAATAGATTGTCATGATGGTTCTGAAAAGAAAGAAAAGCTTCTGTATTTTATGAGAGATGGTTCTGTGAAGATTCTATCCATTCAAGACTTGTTGGTGAAAACTACAAAGGAACTGAAATATGTTCATTATCTATTAAGATGGAAGAATGAAGTGTGCAAAGTGTGGAGTGACATGATCTTGTCAACAATAAGAAGAAGACTGGATGGTAACAGAAATTTCAATGGTGATTATACTCCCATGTACTTAAATCAAAGAGGTAGCTTTTAGGAGTTTTAGAAATATTCTTACAATATATACTAGCTTAAAACCCGATGCACGGATTGTTATTAATAATTATTATTTATGTTTTAATATTTTATTAATTTGCATTTGCTAAAAAAATAAATAGGCTTGTTAATTTTTTTTTAAATAATTAAAAGTATTAAAATATATTTTAAAATAAATTAATAACTGTTTACCCGTGATATTTTTGGAAAATGGGGAGTCTTAGTAAGGAAAAATAGAAAAAGTAACATGTTTTAGCTAAAAAGGTAAGTGTCCGTAATTAAAAGTATTTAAATAGGTTTCAAAATAAATGAGTAAGGATTTGCCCGGGATATTTTTGGAAAATGAGGGGTTTTAGTAAGGAAAAAAAGAAAGAGTAACATGTTTTAGTTGAAAAAGGTAATTGTCAGTGATATTTTTAGAAAAAGAGAGGATTTTGTTAGAAAAAATAGAAAATGTAATGTATTTTAGCTGAAAATATAGTTGGTTATAAAAATGTTATTATTTAATAATAATTTCTTTAGAAAATGAAAAAAATAGAAAAAATAACATGTTTCAGTTGAAAAAGTGCTCATAATTAAAAGTCTTAAAATATATTTTAAAAATAAATAAGTAAAGATTTGTCCATGATATTTTTGGAAAATGAAGGATTTTAGTAAGGAAAAATAGAAAGAGTAACATGTTTTGTTAAAAAAGATAATCGCCCGTGTTTTTTTTTTAGAAAAATAGAGAATTTTGTTAGAAAAAAATAAAAAAAGGTAATGTATTTTAGCTAAAAAGGTAATTGGTTATAAATAATGTTATAATTTAGTGATAGTTTTTTAAAAAAATAAGTAAGGATAATTAAGTAAAATCACTAAGTACCGACCGTTCGTCCGTCCGACTACCAAACTTTTAATATTTCGTCTTTAATAATATAGCTTAAAGCCTGTGCGATGCACAAATTGTTTTTTAATAATTGTTAATTTTATTATTTATATTTTATTAATTGCATTTATTAAAAAAATAAGTAGGCGTGTTAAAATTTTTTAAATAATTAAAAGTATTAAAATGGATTTTAAAATAAATAAGTAACGGTTTGCCCGTGATATTTTGGAAAAAGATGGGTTTTAGTAAGAAAAATAGAAAGTAACATGTTTTCGTTGAATTTTAAAATATAGAAGTAACGATTTGCCGTGACGAGGGGGTTTAGTAAGAAAAATAGAAAATGTGACATGTTTTAGTTGAAAAAGGTAATTGTCAATTAAAAGTATTAAAATGGATTTTAAAGTAAATAAGTAAGGGTTTGCCCGTGATATATTTGGAAAAAGGAGAGATTTTAGTAAGGAAAATAGAAAATATAACATGTTTTACTGAAAAAGTTAATTGCCCGTGATTTTTATAGAAAAAAGGGGAAAGGTAATTGCCAATTAAAAGTATTAAAATATGTTTTAAAATAAATAAGTAAGGATTTGGTCGTGATATGTTGGTCCTCGTGTATTGCAGAAGGGGGGGGGGGGATGAATGCAATACTGATAAAATTCAATCTCAGTTTCAACAACCAAAACTAAGATTTAATGTTATCAATAATATGTATGCATTCACAAACAGTATAATCGAGAAGACATGATTCACAAAATAAATGTTTTATTTATTTTGCAAAGTGTTGCTACAACCTCAAGAGAGAATTCTTGAGCTTCGGTTTTTCTTCAAGACACTTACTTGTATTCGTTACATACCTAGAATGAATTGATAGTCTAAGTATAAGACTAATCCTATCACTGTCAACACGGGTCTGTGAAGCTGCTGTCATTATCAAGTGGCAGCTTCTTACAAAGTGTCTACCCATGTGACTTTCCTAAATTGCTAACAATGTCAGATATACATTACAGAGAAAGCAACCTAGATTCATTCTATTTCTAGCTAAAACAATTCAGCAAATAGAGACTTGACCTTGCTCTTGAATTGATTCGCTTTTTTTTGCAGTGCTTGAAGCTTCTGTCGTAGTCTTGCAGACTTGATGCAGCTTAGGGATACTGCTACACGCCTGTTTCTTGAACATTGAAACTGTCACGGGATTTGACTAAGAAAGATACCTAGAACAAGGATCTTTCTCGAGACAGTTACTTTTGCCGCAAAGCTTGTTGTCACAGGAATGTTCTTTTGGTGACAGTATGAGTTCCCCGCATAGTGTGCTGTCGAGGTTTCCAAACTTGCTGTCGAGGGCTAAAGTTGCTATCGCGTAGTCTTCCGCCAATGTTGCTGTCAGAGTGAATATGCTGTCTTGACTTGCAACATTCTGTCTTCTTGTAATCTTACTTTCAATGCTTATGACAGTAACCTTTATTCATGCTGTCATCTAATATGCGTTCTTTGAGGCTTGAATACAGAAAGTGAACTTCTTCCAAATTACACAATTAAAATAACATTGCATACTGATTACAAGAACATACTTTGGCTGTGACAGTATGTTCTACTTAATTAAAAAATTAAGTATATACAAAGTTAAGTTGTTTATATGCTATCACCCATAAATCCCAACAATCTCCCCCAATTTGTTTTTATGGACAATAACAACAAATTTACAATATATGCTGACAACTTAACTAACAAGATCAGAATGGATTTAGAATGTTTACTTAGCTTGAGATTTCCTCTTCTGTCTTGTTACTTCATCTCTTCTGAGAGATTCTACCAAGCTGCCTCTTAGACCTTCTACAAAAGAGATTTCAGCAGGTGTGACTGCAGCATCTTCTATTTCTTCAATGATCTTCTTGATAGTAGGAGAAATAAGAGAACTAGCATCCCTGAGATTCAACCATTGCTCTTGATCAAATGGATAGCTTCTGAAGTGGAGTTCTTCATGAATGAGCTTGAATCTACTTCCACGATAAGCATTGAGAGACATCCTCCTTTTCTTGTCCAGCTTTGAATCTTCTCCTTTTCTCCTTTCCAATAATTCCTCTATCTTGTCAGAACAGATCTGCTCCAGGGGATGAATTGATCCAACAACCATATACTGTAAATCCTTCAGAATAGTTGTTTTTAGCTTGTGCAAGCTGCAAACATAGATTTCTTCTTTTAGATGCTTGATTCTTAAGGGATTTTCCAGCATACATGTTTGATAATTTGGAGCTTCACTTTCTGCCTTGTTGGCAGTCTTGCATCTTTCCAGGAGTTCAGCTTCCTTCTTATCAAGTTCTGACTGATATTGAGAATATTGAGAAGAGTTAGGTCTTTTGCTTGGCTTGGGTTGCCCTTCCTCTATGGGTTGGGTTTGCCTTTCTTCTGTGGGTGAATCATCAAACTCATAGTACCAGTGATATGGTATAGGAGAAGCTGGTAAATCAGTTGAAATATCAGCATCATCAAAATCTGCAAAGTTGTAGCCAAATTTCTGATAGAATTCAACATCCCTATCAGCTTGATATTTCAGAATATATTCCATAACAGACTCTGGAACATTATCATAGCTCTCCAGCAACTCTACCATTCTTTCCAGGTAGAAGAAGTCAATTCTCCTTTTATCTAAGTTTGATATCCTACCACTGATTGATGTGGATACCAGATTGAAATCCTTATCAACCTTGGTAGTTCTTGATTCTTCGCACCACAGAATGTACTCAGTGACCTCTTGATTTGCTTCCTTCTTAACCTCAACACTCTTGATTTCTCTAGATTGCATCTGTTGTATCTTAAGACTGTTGGGAGGTATTGATTGAATTGGCTTCTTAAGATTCCTGCCAAATCCAGTGGCCTTTTCCTTTCCCGAGTACTTGTGCTTTCCTTCAGGTTTCTGTCTAGAAAACCATGCTCTTGCTTTAGCTTTCAGTCTTATGGGCCCGACAGTAGCTTTGGTTTCATCCTTGACAGAACCTTTCTTGACAGTACCTTTGTCGACAGTATCTTCCATGACAGCATCTTCTATGACAATATCCTTGTCGACAGTACCTTTGGTGACAACATCTTTTTCTGCATTTATGCAATCAATAGCACATCTAAGAATGCTTGCCTCCAAAGCTTCCAGTATTCTTGGCTCCTCTTCATCTGTTGCACCAGCATCTTTCTTTTTTTGACTAGGAGTTTCTTCATTGTCTTCATTCTGAGATTGAATACCAGTATTCCCAGAATTACTTCCACCAGCATTTCCAGAAGCTTCACCACCTCCAACCTCATCATCATCATCATCATCATCATCATCATCATCATCCTGAGGGGGAATGTCATAGAGACAGCTTCCACCTTGATCATTTCTTTTGGCATTGGCTCTAGAGATTAGTTCCTTCACTCTAGCTCCCAGTGCCTTGTCTCTCAACACCAACATTTTGTAGATCTCTTGAACAACATAAACTCTTCCTGGATTGGCATTTGAACTGAGTATTTCATCTACCACTTTCAGAATTGACTTGGTTTCCATTCTGGATGGGCTAACCAAATTCATGAAGCTGTTCCTTCTTGTGCCATCCTTAGTTTTAGATCTGTAGAAAACACTTGGTGGATTTGTGTAGACTTCATGTAGCTTTTGTGTGATCAGGTTCTGGATTTGCATATCCAATATTTCATTGAATGGTGTTTGAGTTGCCCTGATCTTTCCCTTCAAAGCACACAACACCTTTGCTGGCAGACTCTGCAATAACTGCATTGTGATGAAATAAGATATGCCATAAGTGAAATAGATACTTACAGCCCATCTTTTCTCATCATTCACCATTACACTGACACTGGTGATTTGATCCTTTAACAGTTTTGTGGTGTTGGTTGGACGGTTGCTTGGAGCATTCATTGCTTCTTCCACCAAACTGCTAAATTCACTGTCATGATTGTGTAATGTGCTCTCCCTGTAATCCACCATTAGAGTATTGACTTCTTCTTGATCATACTCAGTACCATTGGACCAAGTATTTCCTTTATGGATGGATTCAGGCAGTTTCCCTTTACCTTTCCCAACCTTATTATGTTCCTCCATTTCTCTCCATCTTCTTTGTAGAGCAGATTCTTGAGTTGCTGAAGTTGGCTCTCTGATTGTCACAGGAGGTAGAATTGGATGTCTAGATGCAGGTCTTCTTTGCATTGCATCTTGAGTTGCCTTAGACATCAACACTCTTTCTCCATCCAAGTCAACTTCAACAAGCTCTTCAGCTTTATCCTTTGGTTGTCCACTGCTTAGTTTGACTTGCTCCCCCTTAGCTATTGCTTTCCCCTTAGCTCCCCCTTTGGTCTTCACAGTTACTGGTTCCCCCTGAGTTCCACCTGATTCCTGAATAGACATTGATTCTGATCTTGCTACCTTCTCCCCCTTAGTCGAGTTGGCAGCTACTAGGTCAATAAGGAACTGGATAGAGAGATGAGTAGCAACAAAACCATCAACCACCAGTTGAGAGAGAGAGTCCATCTTGGAGTGCAAAGTAGCACACTGTCCTTCTAGAGCTGCAATCCTGTTACCAAAAGTAGCAGAGGGGCCACCAGACCTTAACCTTCTTGAAGGGAAGGAAAAGAAAGGGGCTTGGAGGCTATGGGGGTTCTCACACTCTCAGGATGTTTTTGAGTGATCTCATCACCCCTCACAGATTGACTCTCAAGGCCTAATGCCTGAACAGTGTGGGCTCCCTCAAAGTCTCTCTGGACATGCTCAAGTCCCTCTCCTTTTGCCAGCACATTTGGTTGCCTTTCATTTTTATGCTCACCTCTCTTTTTTTTTGCACACCCTCACTCAACCTAGATGCATGGGTATGAGCAGTACTAACATGCATGGAAGGAAAAGATTTAGAATGTACCTTTAAGAGTTTGGCAAGAGGTAGATCATCCTCAGAGGCATCCTCAATGAGTACAGCATCAAAATCAGGCTGAGAGGACTGGACAGTATCTTTGGAATGAATGTTACTGTCAGTTGGAGTCTGGACAGCAGGTTCTGGCATGACAGCATATTTGGGAAGTGGAGTGACAGTAGGTTCTGTAGTGACAGTATCTTTCTCTCCACCCATGACAGCAGCTGTGTCCAGGACATCAACATTGCCAGTGTCTTTGACAGCAACAGAGGCTGTGACAGCATCTTCCTGAAGGTAAGATGCTCCTTGGAGTTCAGACAAAGTGTTGGCTGTTTCATTTTCTGACAAACTACCACTTTGCCTTGGCTCAGTGTTTGGAGGAGTGGTGTCCATTTCACTTTGAGAAATGAGTTCTTGTGGACCACTAGATGGGGGCTCATCCGTGATTGGAGATGGATGATCAAAACCTGAAGGGTTGGGACTGTCCCCTTCTCTAGGTTGTGGAGAAGAAACAAAAGAATGGGTAGGGAAGGAAGAAGGTGAAAGTGTAGCAGAGAGTGGGGGCTGAGTCACAGGAGAAACATGTGAATCATCAAAAGGAATAGAGAAATCCTCGCTATGCCCTAACTCACTGTGTGTTTCTTAAAGTGGAGGTTCCTCAGGTTGTGAACCATGAGTTTGTGCAGACTCTGTACAGGGTGCCTTGGGAGACAGGCCAATTTCAATAGATGCACCTTGTTGAGAAGGCACATCTAGGGAGGTGTTTGAATCCCTTTCAGTAACCACAGTTTGTTGAGAAACTGCAGCTTGGATAACAGTGGTTTTAGTCCTCCTAGCTCTCTTCTTCTTAGGCTCAGGGGGAACCACTGGGGGTTCTGTTTGACTAGCCTCCTTATTTGCTGCACTAGGTGCAGTGTCTCCCTCTTGACTCACAGAGCTACCACCAACATCAGCTTCTAAAGGTCGTTTTCTGGATTCTTGCAAGGCTTCTCTTTGGGCTTTGGAAAGTCTAAAGGGCCTAGGCTGAGTGTATGGTGTGGAACGTGGGTTAACTGAATTTGGGTCTAATTCAGTTTCATTCTCAAGAGTGAAAGAGTCATAACCAGATGGTAATGGTAAATCAGGGTTGGACACTTGATCAACCATGTGCTGAGTGAAACAAAGTGGAAAATGTGCATTGAGATTCTGTGAGGATAACAGTGTGTGTGTGTGTTCTTTTTCAAAACTGAGCAAGCCTCTAAACGAGGGGCAACATCATTAAAATCACAGAAAGAATTAATGCACATCATAAGAAAGCGAGGGTAGATTGATACCTTCTTACCTATGGCAGCTTTGAGGTGTGCCATTAGGAGAGCTCCAACATTCACCTGTATCCATGGACAAGAGAATGTGTCAGTTTCTTGATGTAGGAGGGTATTCCATTCCAGCCTGTGGACTTGGTAGAGAACACCTTGACCATCACATCAAGTATCATGCTCCACTCCTTTCTCAGATGCTTCCTATCCATTTCACCAGACGGATACCATTTGGTAGTCCCCTCTTCGAGAATAGGGCCTGCATACCCAATCTTCAAGAAGAGCTTCTTAAGAGTGTCATCATTGGCAAGTTTAGCAAATTGTTGTCCTGCTTCAAGTGTAATTCCAAGAGCAGTGTTGATGACCTCAGCTGTAAGAGTGTATTGTTGCCCAGAGATTGTGAATTGAATACCCGGGTTCTCACCCTCAGTTTGAGCAACAGCAGTTCGCCAAAAAGCCTCAATTCTGTCTAAGTCGAGAATGGGGGTTGAGGTGATGGCATAACCAAGATAGGACTTGTTCAAGAAAAACACGAGTCCTTTGAAACCTTCACCAGCATCATTTGGGGAAAAGATGCCAGCAAAGTTTGTTTGAGAGAGAGTCTGTTTGGGTGCCATGGAGATTTCAAGAAAAGAAGAAAGTAAGAAAATGGCTTTTTGCTTGAAGAAAAGTATATTGCCTTGAGTTCGATGAGAGTGATATGTCTGAGTAACTGGGGAATAAATAGAGGTATCTCAAACGTTGTGCACAAAAAGTGGAATTAAAGAACGTGTCTTAACCCACTCTTATAACACGTCAGTTACTGCCCGTTATTCACTGACCAACGTGGGATAAATATCCAATTTCAACGGTCCACTATTGTTGACAGTAACCTGTGCTCTAGAAACAATCTGTCAGTAATAAGAGGTGGTGACAGTAGGTTTTGCGCGACAGCAACTATTGCGCAAAAACTTGCTGTCACCGTTAAGCATATGAATGACAGTATCCTTTACAAGTCTTGACAGAAAGTCTTTCCCTGCTGTCAAGAAGGTTGCTGTCAAGAAACACACGACATTATACTTCTTAACGACAGTAACTTCGATTGGGAATTGGTTCTGTCATGAACTTATTAGAATGCTTTATTCATAAACTTAACTTAAAATTGACAAATTTTGGATTTAGCAATGTAATCTTTTGAGCACAGATATTATGCAATTAACACAGACAAATCATAAACTCAATAACCACAAAAACAAGAACTTTTATTATTATTAATAAAATCATTAAAATAGAGCATTGATGTAATATCCGTGAATTTTATTATTTGATTAAATGATATATTTAATCTAAAATATTTATTTTGGAATATTGGAATATTATTATATGATATTTAGTGTGTGATTATGTGCTAAATGGTGAGTCAGAAGCCCCTTTCAAAAATTTCGTCATTTGGAATTTTTTTCAAATTTGAGCCGTTTTGATAATTCAAGGCCCCGTTGAAATTTCGTACATTCATTTTTAATTCTTCGTCTTTCGTATTCGAATCGTTATCGAAAGGGTTATGGGATTCTATTTAACCCTACCTATTTGATTCTGCAAATCAATTTCAATTTTTGATCCGAAAAAGGAAAAATCGTTCCGAACCCTAATTGCTTAAGGGGACGGATTTATCGTTCTATATCAATATTGAAGTTGTTATAGCCCTAGTATTCTTGAGCATTAGTTATATAATGATATATATCAATTTGGATAATCATCAACCTTTTTAACCCCTTATTTTTCGTAAAACGTGTTTTTGACCTAATTAGGGTTTTTAAACGATCTAACGAATCAATATCGATCCAAAAATGTTATTTGGGGTATTATTTTTCCAGAAATATAAAAAGACAAATCAGACTTCATAACTCATAGCAAATCTTCAGCAATTACTCAAAAAATCCGAAATTCCCAAAAATTATTTTTGTGTTCTTGATCTTCAATCAATTCGTTCTAAGTGTTATTGAAGTCCAAATTTGAAGTTCTTATACTCAAATCAAAGCTCCAAAAATCTAGTTTCAGAATCTTCCAACCTCATCATCATCTGGTAAGTATTCGATTTTATATTGATTTTACAAGTTTCGAATTATAACTAGGGTTCTTGATTCGATTTGGGGATTTTCATTCTGTTGATTCTCCGTTCAATTGGTTGCTTCTAACATGTTCCTAGGGTTCTAATTATCAAGAATCCATGCTTTAATTTCATGTTTATGTTCAATTTAGTCGGGTTTTGATTTCGGGTTTTGACCCGATTTCTTCTTTCGATTCGTACGTTCTTGATATTGATCTGACATTGTTTTTGATAAAGGGCTTTTATTGTATGAGTTATAAGCTTCATTTTGGTATATTAATCTTTGAGTTTCATGTACGGAATAGGTAGATCGGGTTTCCGGCCGAGGTCGTTGCCGGAGAATTCTTTGAACGGATTCTGGGCACGATTCCGGCTAGGGACAGATGTTTTGATGTGTGGGTTTTGTTTGGATTGAAAAGGCGAACAAAAGCCCTCTGGTTTGATTTGTGTTTGGACGGAATCGAAGAATTCCGGCGGCCGGAGACCGGCCGGATTCTGGAAAACCCAGAATCCGGTGGGTTGTTCTTGGCGACCCGGAATTGTTCTTCCCGACCCGTTTACCCGATTTTTCGACCCGGTTTCAATCTTCAAAACCCTAATTCATTTTCAGAAAACTGTTTTTGAATTTATTTTTAAATTTAATTCGAAAATAGTTTAAAAACTTTAAAAATTCATATTTTTATTTTAAAAATATATTTTAATATCAGAAAAATTCTGATAAATTATATTTATTATTTTAAATCCGAAAATTGATTAAACTTAATTATTTTAATTATTTTTATTTAATAATTAATTTATTAATTAATTGGTTAATTCTTTTAATCAATTAATTCTTAAAAATTAATTATTAATTAGATTTAATTAATTAAAAATTCAGTTTAATTATTTTCAAGCCTATTTAATTATTTAAAAATAGCTTGAGTATTTAAAGAGTGTCAATTAATTTTATTAATTGATTTATTTTCATTTAAATGTTTATATTGGATTTAAAAATCCGATTTTTGATTTAAAAATTAGTAATGACTTATTAAAATTCGAATAAGTTCCGTATGATGTTTTAAAAATGTTTATAAGTGCTATATGGTTCATATTAATTGTGTGTTGTGTTTTATAGTCTGTATATGCCCGTACTAGGGCAAATATCTGAGTTTTAAATATCGTAAACTATACCGGACGTCCGATACGTAACCGGTTACTTGTTTAAATGTGATTATTGGTTGAATAAGTGTCGAGAGTAGAACGAGAATAGTTAGACTTATTGTGATGAGTTGTTTAATTATAGAATCGAGTTCCCGGAGCAAGGGAAAGGGGAAAGTAGAGTGAGCAGAGTCGATCCGACAGCAGCTTAGACCAGGCAAGTATCTGTGCCCTTACTTGTGATAAAATTTATTATTGTCTTGATTACTTGAATACCGTTATCCCCAGAACAATTCAGATTATCAATCTTTTAACCGCATTTGGACAACCGATTCCATTTCCTTAGAGATTCTTGATTCTTTGATTTGATCTGCATCGGAAACCCTTATTTCCAATTCACTTGATTATTGTTTACCACCCATTGTTGTTATTTATCATCCTTTGATTATCATTGACAACCATTGATTATTTGACTTCCATCTTGACTACCGATTACGGTCATTGATTAACGATTACCAATATTGATTTCCTTATTGAATGAGTACACTGTACCATTGAAATTACTCCATGATTCTTTCTCGATCTTCGTTGATACTGAACAGTTGAAGCTCTTTTGCAATTACTATACATTCAGTTTATCTTATTGAGCATGTTATTGTTTATACCCTAGTATAGATTTGGCATGTGTTTTTAAAAATGGACCAGTAATTGGTCGGGCCATATTTATGGTCGGAATAACTTAAGGCCCAGATTGGCCTGGGATCCAGTAGAGGACTATGACATGAGCTAGTCCGGGGTTGATGCGTGGCTGGCCAGCAGCACAACCTTTGATTTGAATAAAATGTATAAGCCAAATTCTAATTCTTTACTTCAATCATTATTGATACAAAGCATGTGTTAGCTAAATATTGTTGATTCTGATATCATAAATTCATATCCTTACAACTGTGATAGAAATGATTCGTCGTTGATGTTTGCTGAGCAATTTTGGCTCACTCTTGCTTGTTGTTTTCTAACCCTATTCCAGTGAAGCGAGAGTATGAGTTGGCATAGCGTGACCGATAGTTCACCAGCAGCCAGGAGAGCCCCTCGAGTCATTGTTATTGGCAGGGTAGTTGTTGTTTTGCTTTCTAGATTAATGTCTAGATTTGAACTTTAGTTGTGATGTAATAACTCTGATAAAAACTGGTATTGTAATAATAAAAGATTGTAGTAGCTTGTGTTCATTGCCATAATCTGGATGCGGTCTTGGTCAAGGGGTAATTGTGTCTTTATATATATTATGCATGTGTTAAATAGTGTTCCGTTGGTCGGATGACTCCTCAAATCTGTACCCCGGGTTTGGAGGGCGTCACAGTTGGTATCAGAGCAACAGGTTATGGCATTTGAAACAAGTTAGGACTTAGGGTCCAGGATAACATAGAGAGTTAGGAATTCACGTAAGGATATTAGGAGGTCAACTAGGGATATTACGCGTAGTAATTAAATGTGGTTATAATTGCAGCCCCCTAGTTCTAGTTCAGACTCAGACCCTTCCGAGGATACGATAGCAGAGATACCTACACCCGTTGAGAGAGCAGGACCGTCTCGGCCAGTGCGATATCAACCTATGCATCAGGACCCAGTAGTCAGGAGAGATCAGATACCTTGTCCTATTCCACTCCGACAAGTAGCCCCAGCACCAGTGTCTCAGGCATCAGTTTGTGGGCCTTTGTATCAGTTATGTGAGCCACCAGTTCCACACCATGTGTATCAGAGGGTGAGTAGAGAGAAGGAGTACCTTTATGGACAGGTTATGGAGATGGGTAGGATTCGTTCGATCGAGGCAGCCGCTGTCAGAGAGAGAGACAGACTTAGAGATCAGATGAGAGACATTCAGATGAGGTTTAGGGTTACGAGGACTTTGGTTGAGACTCGATTGCACGGATTAGCTTCTAGTCGAGAGGGAGAGACAGTAGCAGGGATGAGACAGATTTTGGATTATGCGATGAGTGAGATTGCAGAGATTTCAGGACCCCCGTTATGGCCGGCAGGAGCAGGTGATCTGTGAGCAGGTATTAGTAGCAGACAGATGTGACATGGATGTATGGTTTCTAGATAGTTAGTATATAGATGCATATTGTAGAATCAGCAGTGCACCGGGCTTATAGGAACGCCTCGGGTTGTTGTTGCATTTTTCTTGTTGTATTGCTGGTCGGCAGTTATGGTTCAGCCATGATATATTTTCCTTTGAAGCGTTCTACGCTTGTACTAACTCTATATATATATATATGATAAACCTCTTTTATAGAACTATATTTATTCCCCTGTCATTCATTTCCAGCATCATAACTGTTATTCTACTTATTACAACGAGTGTATCCATACACCGTTGAGAAGATCTGTAAACCTTCGAGATATCAATTGTGATCCTTCCTTCTCTTATATGAACTGTTTGATTAAGCCAATTATTGTTTATTCATCAGCGATATGGCTCCTAGACGATAAACCCGTTCAACTGATACCTCTGACCAAGAAGGTCAACAAAATACACCTCCCACGGGCCGCGTGGACCCGATGGTAATCCAGTTGTTAAATACCCTTACTCAACAGACTGCCGCATTAGCACAGCAGCAACGTGCATTTCAGCAACAGCTCTTAGAACAGCAGCAACAGCATCAGCAACATCAGCATCAGCAACATCAACAACAGCACCAGCAAGCAGCACCGGCAGTTACGTTCAAATCTTTCCAGGCAGCAAAACCTCCGGAATTTAAAGGATCAGCAGACCCTGTAGAGGCTAAGGCATGGTTGAAAGAGATGGAAAAGGCTTTTACCTTGATAGAGGTGACAGAGGATAAGAAGACAAAATATGCAAGCTATTTTCTGAAGAATGAGGCTAGTTATTGGTGGGAAACGAGTAGGGCTATGGAGCCCGAGGGATTGATTACGTGGGCAAGATTTACAGAGTTGTTTTTGGAAAGATATTTTCCGGACTATATGAGAGATCAGATGGAATTGAAGTTTTTGGAATTAAAGCAGGGAAGCATGACAGTGCCCCAATATGAAACAAGGTTTACGGAGTTGTCAAGGTTTGTTCCAACCTATGTGGATACGGAAAAGAAGAAGGCCAAGAGGTTCCAGCAGGGACTGAGGTCTTGGATTCGTAGTAAGTTAGCTGTATTGGAGTTGGACACCTATGCAGCGGTGGTCCAAAAGGCAATGATTGCGGAGACAGAGGGTGATTCTTACATGAAAGAGAGGGAGAACAAGAAAAGGAAAGCAGGGATACCCGATAAGGGACAGCAGCAGGGAAGTTTTCAAGGGCAAGCAAATAAGAAACTGGGATTTCAGCACGGAAG
This sequence comes from Heracleum sosnowskyi, assembly GCA_030848705.1. NCBI lineage: Eukaryota > Viridiplantae > Streptophyta > Magnoliopsida > Apiales > Apiaceae > Heracleum > Heracleum sosnowskyi. Next base: position 137,742,980 of record CM061235.1, on the reverse strand, counting down.
GAATACAAGTTTTAGGAAACCAGACACCGGAAACGTAGGACAAGATAACCGTCTACTAACCGGCAGTCAGCAGGGACTTTCTAGACCCCCACTACCAGAATGCAAGACATGCGGGAAGCGACATCTAGGGATATGCCATCGATTGAATGTCACATGCTTTAAATGCAATCAGAAGGGACATTATTCCCGGGATTGCAAGATAGGCATCGTGTGTCATCGGTGTAAGAAACCAGGTCACATGATTAAGGACTGCAGAGCACCAGCAACCGTGAACAATATGACTCGGGCAATTGAAGCACCCCCAGTTGTTAACGTCCAGCCGTTAGCCAGGACCTAAAATATGTCAATGGGAGAAGCAGTGAGAGATTCCGACGTGGTGGCAGGTACACTTCTAGTAAATTCTATTCCTGCACAAGTGTTAATAGATTCGGGAGCGACGAAGTCTTTTATTTCTGAAACGTTTGCTCGTAGATTGAATTGCGTAATGAAACCTTTAAGTGGAGTGTTGACTATAGAGATAGCTAATCAGGATCGTATCGCGGTCAGTTCATATTATCCCCGTTATGAGATAGAGATTTTGGGAAATCGTTTTTATGTTGACTTGTTACCTTTTAAGTTAGGTGAATTTGATGTGATATTAGGGATGGATTGGTTGACTGAGCATGATGCAAGTATTGATTGTAAGAATAAGAGGGTTACTTTGATTACCCTAGAAAAGAAAGAGATAATATTTAGAGGAGAGAAACAAAGAAAGAGGTTCCTGACGATGATTCAGGCTAAGAGGTTATTAAGGCAAGGTTGTGAGGCGTATCTATCTTATGTGATAGATATAGATAAGGAAGTTTCCAAGTTAGAAGATATTCCAGTCGTAAATGAGTTTCCAGATGTTTTTCCGGAAGAACTACCAGGTTTACCTCCAGATAGAGAGATTGAATTTGCGATAGACTTAGTACCAGGCGCGGAGCCAGTATCTAAAGCCCCTTACAGAATGGCACCAGTGGAGATGAAGGAATTGGCTGATCAACTGCAAGATTTGCTAGAAAAAGGAATTATTAGACCCAGCGTTTCACCGTGGGGAGCACCAGTACTGTTTGTCAAGAAAAAGGATGGAAGCATGAGATTGTGTATAGACTATCGGGAGTTGAACAAGCTGACCATTAAGAACAAGTATTCGTTACCTCGAATAGATGATCTGTTTGACCAGCTGAAGGGAGCGGTACATTTTTCAAAGATCGACCTACGGTCAGGATATCACCAATTGAAGATTAGACCAGACGACATACCGAAGACAGCCTTTCGAACAAGGTATGGGCACTATGAATTCTTAGTAATGGCGTTTGGACTAACGAATGCACCCGCAGCTTTTATGGACCTAATGAACAGGATTTTCAAGAGATATTTGGACAAGTTTGTAGTGGTATTCATCGACGACATCTTGATATACTCAAGGACAGAAGAAGAGCATGCAGACCAGTTGCGAATTGTGTTAGAAACGTTAAGACAAGAAAGACTATACGCGAAGTTTTCCAAGTGTGAATTCTGGTTGAAAGAAGTTCATTTCTTAGGACACGTGGTGAGCAGCGAAGGCATCAAAGTGGACCCAGCAAAGATAGAGGCAGTGAAAGATTGGGAGAGACCAAGGACACCGACTGAAGTCAGAAGTTTCTTGGGATTAGCCGGATACTACCGGAGATTTGTGCAAGATTTTGCGAAGATAGCTACTCCAATGACCAAGCTGACAAGGAAAAGCGAGCGATTCATATGGAACGATAAATGCGAAGAAGGCTTCCAAGAGTTAAAGAAAAGACTAACTACGGCACCGGTATTGATGCTACCAGACGATCAAGGTCATTTCGTAATCTATAGTGATGCGTTGTACAAAGGATTGGGATGCGTACTTATGCAACATGACAAGGTGATTGCTTATGCGTCAAGACAGTTGAGACCCCACGAACAGAAGTACCCTACACACGATTTGGAGTTAGCAGCTATTATGTTTGCTTTGAAGATATGGAGACACTACTTGTATGGAGAGAGATGTGAAATTTACACCGATCACAAAAGTTTGAAGTATATCTTTACTCAGAAAGAGCTGAACATGAGGCAACGAAGATGGTTAGAACTAATCAAGGACTACGACGTTTCTATCAACTATCATCCCGGCAAGGCAAATGTGGTAGCAGATGCATTGAGCAGAAAAGAGAGATTAAATACACTAATGATGACCAAAGAGTTATACAAGGAATTTGAGAAGTTAGAAATCGAAGTAATTAATCCGAAGGACGCGACGGAAATGATTTATACCATGGCGTTTCAACCTGAATTGTTGGAGAAGATACGGAAGTGCCAAGAGCGAGTTATGAATGATGATGTGAGTAAAATGACAGGTGAGGAAATATGTAGCAAACCGGACGACAAAGGGATCTTGAGATTTGCTTCTCGGATATGGATACCTAACGTAACGGAACTGAAAAGTGAGATTTTGCACGAAGCACATAACTCGAAGTATTCAATTCATCCAGGGAGTACGAAAATGTATCGAGATCTTAAGACGAACTTTTGGTGGCCAGATATGAAGAGAGAGATTGCGGAATGGGTAAGTAAATGCTTTACGTGTCAAAGAGTTAAGGCGGAACATCAGAGACCAAGTGGATTACTTCAACCATTGGAAATTCCCGAATGGAAGTGGGAACACATTGTGATGGACTTTGTAGTAGGATTGCCTAGAACAAAAGCTAACCATGATGCCATCTGGGTTATCGTGGATCGATTGACGAAATCTGCGCATTTTCTTCCGATTAACGAGAGATTCTCGCTGGATAAGTTAGTTCATATTTACATAAAAGAAATCGTAGTACGACATGGAGTTCCAGTATCGATAGTGTCTAATAGAGACCCTCGATTCAATTCAAGATTTTGGAGGAGTTTTCAAGAGTGTTTAGGCACCGAGTTGAGAATGAGTACGGCTTATCATCCGCAGACAGACGGTCAAAGCGAAAGGACAATTCAGACTATTGAAGATATGCTTAGGACATGTGCACTTGACTTTGAAGGCAGTTGGGACGATCATCTACCCTTGGTGGAATTTTCATATAATAATAGTTTTCACGCGAGCATCGGAATGCCACCTTACGAAGCTCTGTATGGACGAAAGTGTCGATCTCCGGTATATTGGGAAGAAGTTGGTGAACGGAAAATGATAGGACCAGAACTAGTACAACGAACAAAAGAAGTGGTTCAATTGATTCAGAGAAGATTGATAACAGCTCAAGACCGACAGAAAAAGTATGCGGATCTAGCCAGAAAGGATGTGGGATTCGAAGAAGGAGAGCAAGTGTTACTAAAAGTTTCACCATGGAAAGGATTAGTTAGGTTTGGAAAGAAAGGGAAGTTGAGTCCGAGATATGTTGGGCCGTTTGAGATTTTGAAGAAAGTGGGCGAAGTAGCTTACGAGTTGGCATTGCCACCGCATATGCAGCACGTTCATAATGTATTTCATGTATCTATGCTTAAGAAGTATCGACCAGATTCGAATCATGTAATAGAGTATGAACCCATAGAGGTCCAGGCAGATTTATCATATGTAGAACGACCGATTCAGATATTGGATCGTAAGGAGAAAGTACTAAGGAATAAGACAGTAGCGTTAGTGAGAGTTTTGTGGAGGAATCCTAAAGTAGAAGAGTCTACCTGGGAGTTAGAGAGTGAGATGTTAGAGAAGTATCCCCAGTTGTTTCCTTGATCTGATTCTGAGGACAGAATCCTATTAAGGGGGGAAGGATGTAATATCCGTGAATTTTATTATTTGATTAAATGATATATTTAATCTAAAATATTTATTTTGGAATATTGGAATATTATTATATGATATTTAGTGTGTGATTATGTGCTAAATGGTGAGTCAGAAGCCCCTTTCAAAAATTTTGTCATTTGGAATTTTCTTCAAATTTGAGCCGTTTTGATAATTCAAGGCCCCGTTGAAATTTCGTACATTCATTTTTAATTCTTCGTCTTTCGTATTCGAATCGTTATCGAAAGGGTTATGGGATTCTATTTAACCCTACCTATTTGATTCTGCAAATCAATTTCAATTTTTGATCCGAAAAAGGAAAAATCGTTCCGAACCCTAATTGCTTAAGGGGACGGATTTATCGTTCTATATCAATATTGAAGTTGTTATAGCCCTAGTATTCTTGAGCATTAGTTATATAATGATATATATCAATTTGGATAATCATCAACCTTTTTAACCCCTTATTTTTCGTAAAACGTGTTTTTGACCTAATTAGGGTTTTTAAACGATCTAACGAATCAATATCGATCCAAAAATGTTATTTGGGGTATTATTTTTCCAGAAATATAAAAAGACAAATCAGACTTCATAACTCATAGCAAATCTTCAGCAATTACTCAAAAAATCCGAAATTCCCAAAAATTATTTTTGTGTTCTTGATCTTCAATCAATTCGTTCTAAGTGTTATTGAAGTCCAAATTTGAAGTTCTTATACTCAAATCAAAGCTCCAAAAATCTAGTTTCAGAATCTTCCAACCTCATCATCATCTGGTAAGTATTCGATTTTATATTGATTTTACAAGTTTCGAATTATAACTAGGGTTCTTGATTCGATTTGGGGATTTTCATTCTGTTGATTCTCCGTTCAATTGGTTGCTTCTAACATGTTCCTAGGGTTCTAATTAGCAAGAATCCATGCTTTAATTTCATGTTTATGTTCAATTTAGTCGGGTTTTGATTTCGGGTATTGACCCGATTTCTTCTTTCGATTCGTACGTTCTTGATATTGATCTGACATTGTTTTTGATAAAGGGCTTTTATTGTATGAGTTATAAGCTTCATTTTGGTATATTAATCTTTGAGTTTCATGTACGGAATAGGTAGATCGGGTTTCCGGCCGAGGTCGTTGCCGGAGAATTCTTTGAACGGATTCTGGGCACGATTCCGGCTAGGGACAGATGTTTTGATGTGTGGGTTTTGTTTGGCTTGAAAAGGCGAACAAAAGCCCTCTGGTTTGATTTGTGTTTGGACGGAATCGAAGAATTCCGGCGGCCGAAGACCGGCCGGATTCTGGAAAACCCAGAATCCGGTGGGTTGTTCTTGGCGACCCGGAATTGTTCTTCCCGACCCGTTTACCCGATTTTTCGACCCGGTTTCAATCTTCAAAACCCTAATTCATTTTCAGAAAACTGTTTTTGAATTTTATTTTTAAATTTAATTCGAAAATAGTTTAAAAACTTTAAAAATTCATATTTTTATTTTAAAAATATATTTTAATATCAGAAAAATTCTGATAAATTATATTTATTATTTTAAATCCGAAAATTTATTAAACTTAATTATTTTAATTATTTTTAATTAATAATTAATTTATTAATTAATTGGTTAATTCTTTTAATCAATTAATTCTTAAAAATTAATTATTAATTAGATTTAATTAATTAAAAATTCAGTTTAATTATTTTCAAGCCTATTTAATTATTTAAAAATAGCTTGAGTATTTAAAGAGTGTCAATTAATTTTATTAATTGATTTATTTTCATTTAAATGTTTATATTGGATTTAAAAATCCGATTTTTGATTTAAAAATTAGTAATGACTTATTAAAATTCGAATAAGTTCCGTATGATGTTTTAAAAATGTTTATAAGTGCTATATGGTTCATATTAATTGTGTGTTGTGTTTTATAGTCTGTATATGCCCGTACTAGGGCAAATATCTGAGTTTTAAATATCGTAAACTATACCGGACGTCCGATACGTAACCGGTTACTTGTTTAAATGTGATTATTGGTTGAATAAGTGTCGAGAGTAGAACGAGAATAGTTAGACTTATTGTGATGAGTTGTTTAATTATAGAATCGAGTTCCCGGAGCAAGGGAAAGGGGAAAGTAGAGTGAGCAGAGTCGATCCGACAGCAGCTTAGACCAGGCAAGTATCTGTGCCCTTACTTGTGATAAAATTTATTATTGTCTTGATTACTTGAATACCGTTATCCCCAGAACAATTCATATTATCAATCTTTTAACCGCATTTGGACAACCGATTCCATTTCCTTAGAGATTCTTGATTCTTTGATTTGATCTGCATCGGAAACCCTTATTTCCAATTCACTTGATTATTGTTTACCACCCATTGTTGTTATTTATCATCCTTTGATTATCATTGACAACCATTGATTATTTGACTTCCATCTTGACTACCGATTACGGTCATTGATTAACGATTACCAATATTGATTTCCTTATTGAATGAGTACACTGTACCATTGAAATTACTCCATGATTCTTTCTCGATCTTCGTTGATACTGAACAGTTGAAGCTCTTTTGCAATTACTATACATTCAGTTTATCTTATTGAGCATGTTATTGTTTATACCCTATTATAGATTTGGCATGTGTTTTTAAAAATGGACCAGTAATTGGTCGGGCCATATTTATGGTCGGAATAACTTAAGGCCCAGATTGGCCTGGGATCCAGTAGAGGACTATGACATGAGCTAGTCCGGGGTTGATGCGTGGCTGGCCAGCAGCACAACCTTTGATTTGAATAAAATGTATAAGCCAAATTCTAATTCTTTACTTCAATCATTATTGATACAAAGCATGTGTTAGCTAAATATTGTTGATTCTGATATCATAAATTCATATCCTTACAACTGTGATAGAAATGATTCGTTGATGTTTGCTGAGCAATTTTGGCTCACTCTTGCTTGTTGTTTTCTAACCCTATTCCAGTGAAGCGAGAGTATGAGTTGGCATAGCGTGACCGATAGTTCACCAGCAGCCAGGAGAGCCCCTCGAGTCATTGTTATTGGCAGGGTAGTTGTTGTTTTGCTTTCTAGATTAATGTCTAGATTTGAACTTTAGTTGTGATGTAATAACTCTGATAAAAACTGGTATTGTAATAATAAAAGATTGTAGTAGCTTGTGTTCATTGCCATAATCTGGATGCGGTCTTGGTCAAGGGGTAATTGTGTCTTTATATATATTATGCATGTGTTAAATAGTGTTCCGTTGGTCGGATGACTCCTCAAATCTGTACCCCGGGTTTGGAGGGCGTCACAATTGAGTACATTATTCTATGATTTTATCAACTAGTTCTAAAAGCTCTTCCTTAATCTCTTCTTCGGAGCGACCTTCTTCCTTGAGAAGTGCCTGAAGCTCCTTCTCCTCTTCCTGCGCCTTGGCCTCCTCTTCCTTTTTCTTTTCCTCGTCTATCTCATCGATGGCATCCAACAGTATCTCGAAGAGCTCATCAATCTCTTCACTGTCGGGTTCACTATCGCACCGTTTTAGCCCTACTTCAATTCCTACTTTGTTTTCCATTATTTACTTTAAAACTGAGAGCAGACAGGTGAAACCTAAGGTTAATTTATAGGCAAAACCATCTAAGGATTAAAGTCTAATGGTCAACAGTTAGAGTACCCATACAACTACCACAAAAGTAATTAATGGTCGTGTCCTCCTTTAATCCTACAGATTAATGCAAAACGGTGTGAAAGTCCAATGGAACAGATTTTTATCTCTCAAACTAAGCAAGTAACCACATTAATGTCATACACGGTCTAAAAGTATGAGACTGGCACAAAATACTGACATGAAAAGTCAAATCAACACATGCTGTCACATAACAGACATAGACCAAGTAGACAGTAACTTCTCTTGACAGCAGGTTTGAAGTTGCTGTCATGAGCTTCAAAAGAGAATTTGGAAATATAGAAAACTGAGTAAATCAACATACCAGATTCAGCATTCCCAATTCACTTACCAACCTGTTGAAGGTTCCTTCATCCAATGGCTTAGTGAAGATGTCAGAAAGTTGCTTGTCAGTTGGGACATAGATCAGCTTCACAGTTCCTTGTTCAACATGCTCTCTGATAAAGTGATGTCTTATATCAATGTGCTTTGTCCTAGAGTGTTGAACTGGATTATCTGAAATGGTTATGACACTTGTGTTGTCACAGTAAATAGGAATGTCTCTTAGCACTAGACCATAATCCAGAAGTTGATTCTTCATCCATAGAATTTGAGCACAGCAACTGCCTGCAGCAATATACTCATCTTCTGCAGTTGAGGTAGAAACTGAATGCTGCTTCTTGCTAAACCATGAGACCAATCTTCCACCAAGAAATTGACAGCTACCAGTAGTACTCTTTCTGTCAATCTTGCATCCAGCATAGTCTGAGTCTGAGTAACCAATTAGATCAAATCTAGTATTCTTAGGATACCAAAGGCCTAGATTATGAGTGCCTTTTAAGTATCTAAAGATTCTCTTGATGGCTACTAAGTGTGACTCTTTTGGATCACTTTGAAACCTTGCACAGAGACATGTAGCAAACATGATGTCAGGTCTGCTAGAAGTTAGATATAGGAGAGATCCTACCATGCCTCTATAGGTGCTTGAGTCAACTTTCTTTCCTTTAGAATCAAGGTCCAGACTAGTTGATGTGGACATTGGTGTCTTTGCAGGTGATGAATCTTCCAAGTTGAACTTTTTGAGAAGTTCCTTGATGTATTTAGCTTGACAAATGAAGATTCCATCAGGTTGTTGAAGAATTTGTAATCCCAGAAAGAATGACAATTCTCCCATCATACTCATCTCATATTTGTTACTCATGAGAGAGGAAAACTTCTCACACAGCTTCTCATTTGTAGAACCAAAAATGATGTCATCCACATAGATCTGTACCAGAATGATGTCCTTGCCATGGTGTTTGTAGAAAAGTGTCTTGTCCACAACTCCTCTAGTAAACTGATTTTCCAAAAGAAAAGTGGAAAGTGTGTCATACCAAGCCCTGGGTGCTTGCTTTAGTACATACAAAGCTTTGAAGAGTTTGTATACAAAATCATACATTTCAGCATCCTCAAACCATGGTGGCTGTTCAACATACACTTCTTCTTCCAACTCTCCATTTAGGAAGGCACTTTTGACATCCATATGAAATACTTTGAAGTTGCAGTGTGCAGCATAGGCTAGAAAGATTCTTATAGCTTCAAGTCTTGCAACAGGTGCAAATGTCTCATCATAATCTATTCCTTCCTGTTGACAGTAACCTTTAGCCACTAGCCTTGCTTTGTTTCTTGTCACTGATCCATTTTCATCAAGCTTGTTTCTGAAAACCCATTTGGTCTCAATGACTGACTTTCCCTTAGGTCTTGGAACCAGCTTCCATACATTGTTCCTTTCAAACTGATTTAGCTCTTCTTGCATGGCTATCACCCAGTCAGAATCCAACAATGCTTCATCAGTTGTCTTGGGTTCCATTTGAGACAGGAAGCATGAAAACATGCTGTCAGCAGAGACTTTGTTCCTTGTCCTCACTCCAGAAGTAGGGTCACCAATGATAAGGTCATTTGTGTGATCCTTGTTCCACTTGGTGATTCTGGGCAAGCTACTTGATTGTACAGGAACAGTTGCTTCAGTTTGTTGAGTTGAATGCTCACCAATCCCATTGTCTTCACCATGTTCTTCATTGTCTCCAGAGTCACCACTGTTATGAATGTTAGAGGTTATGGTCTGTGACTGAGCTGGAGTTTGGTTGACAGTAGTGGTATTGACATTATCTTTATCAACTTCAACAATTTGAGTTAAGCTAGGTTCTTCATCAACAATTTCCTCAGCTTCCAAGTATCCTTGATTCTCAAATCTGAATGTCTGCATCTTTCCTTCTTCATGCAGTCCTGGAAACTTGGTTTCATCAAATGTGACATTTACACTCTCTTCAATAATCTTGTGTTCCATAACATAAACTCTGTAGGCAGTCCTTTCTGTACTGTAACCCATGAATAGTCCTTCAAATGCCTTAGTGTCAAATTTTCCTTTCTTCTCATGGTTATCCTTCATCATAAAGCATTTACTCCCAAACACATGAAAATATTTAACAGTAGGTTTCTTTCCAGTTAGCATACAGTAAGGGGTACTTGCATGAGTTTTGTTAATCATGGTTCTGTTTTGAGTATAACAAGCTGTGTTGATAGCTTCAGCCCAGAAATATGTTGGCAGTTTGGCATCATGCAACATAGTTCTAGCTGCTTCAATGAGAGTCCTGTTCTTTCTTTCTACAACTCCATTCTGCTGTGGAGTCCTTGCAGCAGAGAATTGTTGTACAATTCCTTCATCTTTACAGAAATTTCCAAGTATGGCATTTCTGAATTCTGTACCATTGTCACTCCTCAAGATTTGAACTTTTGATTTTGGAGTTCTATCAAGAACTCTGACTTGATCAATAATCACTTGAGCAGCTTCATCTTTGGATTCAAGAAACTTCACCCAAGTGTACCTTGAGTAATCATCCACCATTACTAAGGCATATCTCTTTTTGGCCATAGATGGTACATTGACTGGTCCAAAAAGATCCATATGAATCAACTTGAGTGCTTCTATGTTGGTGTTCATTTGCTTGGACTTGTGCACAGCTCTCCTTAGTTTGCCCATTTGACAATCTTCACACAGTCCTTCTTGACAGAATTCCTGTTGGGGCAAACCTCTCACTAACTCCTTCTTCATCAAAATATTCATTGTTTTGAAGTTGAGATGTGAGAGCTTTCTATGCCAAAGCATACTGTCACCAACAGTTGCTTTACTGTAGAAACAGTAAACTTTATCATTCTTTGTTGAGTTTAAGTCAGCAACAAACAAGCTTCCTTTTCGAAATCCTTTTAGAGAGAGGCTACCATCCTTCTTGGGATAGATGTTACACATCATCATATCAAAATCAACCTTGAATCCCCTGTCACTGAATTGGCTGACACTGAGTAGATTGTGCTTCAATCCATCCACAAGAGCAATATCTTCAATGACAACATTTCCAATTTCCAGACAGCCATATCCCACTGTGTAATCCTTGCTGTTGTCTCCAAAGGTTATGATTGGGCCAGCTTTCTCTACATAGTGTGATAGCAGGGCTTTATCACCTGTCATGTGTCTTGAGCAACCACTGTCAATGATCCACATGACTTGATCTTTCTTTTTGCCCTGCAAAACAGAATGTATTTAAGATGCATATGGTACCCAATTCTTGTTGGGTCCTGCAGTTTTAGTGTCTCCTGAGTTTCTTCCAGTCATAAAATCACAAGCATCATCAATGATCTCCTGTTTGACTTCTCTTTTCACCCACTTAGGTTTAGAATTGGACTTGATCCTTTTCTTAGTGGATGAGGCCTTTTTGCTGTTGCCAGCAGGCTCAGAAGTCTCAACAGTGTGCATGTATGAACATTTTTCAGTAGTGAGAATAGGTAAGTTAAAGCATGTACTCATGGCAGTGATCTTGCATGGCATACATTCAATGTTATTACAGACACTCATAGTTCTATGCATAAGTGGGGTTCTGTGTAAGTTACCATTGAGCTCTGTGGCATTGATCTTATCCTCAATTGGCTTAATACAAACATGTGTTAAATGATGTGAAGATCCACAGTTATTGCATAGTTTCCTAGAAGCACCTCCAACATTAGTGTATCCATTTCCTTTATTGACACCTACCTTACCATTCCTATTCTTAGACTTGGGAGTTACTGGATTGACAGTGTGTTCAGAAGTTGCTGTCGAGCTTTCCTTGACAGTACCTTTTATTCCAAATATCTTGACAGAAGGTTTGGAAGCTACTGTCTTGGAACCATTCTTGACAGCATCTTTGGAAGATACTGTCTTGCCAACTGTGACAGCATCTTTTGAACTTACTGTCTGATTGCTTGGTAAGTTTACTGTCTTGGGGATTGTGACAGTATCCTTTCCATCCTTGAATGTGCTGTCAACACCTTCATCCTCATCAAGAATTTCTTGTTTGATGAGCATGGCTTCTTCATCAAACTCAATTTCTGCAGCTTTGAAAATAGGAGTTTTAACCTTCTTGAGAATGGTGGGTTTGACAGCAGCATCTCCAGAACAATCTTGAATCACAGTTTCCTTTCCAGGTCTCCTACCATATGAAAAACCTATGCCAACAGTTTGATTTTCTGTATGCTTATCATTGTAATCCTGAACTATCTTAGATGAGTTTTTATAAGCCTTAATCTTGAATTCATTTTCAGCAATCTCATTCCTCAGGAATTCCTCAACTTCTTTAGCACATTTTAATTCATTTTTCAATTTTGCATTCTCCTGAGCTAAAGAGTCTAGTGAACTGGTTTTGAGAACAAGAGATTCATTTTCAGACTTTAGTGTTTCATTTAGCTTACTCAGCCTAGTGATTTCCTCATTAGCAGCAGATAAGCTAGTATAGACATTGAACATTTCAGCACTTAAGTCTTTAATGGTTTTCTTATACTCATCAATGGACATATCAAGTAAGACAAGTGACGGTACCTGACTTAAAGATGTTGATGTTACTTCACCAGTGCTAGCCATGAGAGCTAGGTTGACATATTCTTCTTCATCTTCATCATCAGACTCATCCCAACACTTTCTTTCAGCCACATAGGCTCTACCTTGATTCTTCTTAGAGTATCCACCAGTTCCTTTCTCAAATCTCTGAACCTGTTTGGGTCTTTTGCATTCAGTAGCAAAATGACCAGGTTCACCACTGTTGTAACACTTGAATTTAGATCTATCCACAAATCCAGTCTTGTATCCTCCTTTGGATGAGCTTCCCACAACAGCCTTTGATGAGCTTCCCTTGGTGAACTTGGATGCTTGGCCTTGGGGCCTGAATGACCTATCCTTCTTGAACCTAAAGTTCTTGAACTTTTTAGCCATGTAGGCCATAGTAGGATTGCCCATGCTTTCCAGTTCCTCCATCGTGTAGAAGTCTTCATCTTCCACATCCTTGAGCTGTAGTACTACTTTCTCATCATCTTCAACAACCTCTTCTATCTTCAAGGATTGTACAGGGGTTGGTTGTGTGATTTGTAGTACTACACTTGGTTGTGTGATCCTTGGCACTTATGCTACTAGGGCACTTGACATATTAGCCATCTTGTTCCTTGTTCCACTTTGTATGGCTCTCTTTTGAAAGAGTTCAAGTTCATAAGATTTCAGAATGCCATAAAGTGTCTCAAAGGTTATATTGTTGAGATCTCTTCCTTCTCGTATGGATGTTGTCTTGTGTTCAAGGTGATCAGGCAGTGTAAGCAAGAACTTGACATTTAATTCTTTTCTGTCATAGTACTTGCCATGTATCTGTAGTTCAGTTAAGAGCTTACTGAACCTTTCAAACATGGAAGTTAAGTCTTCACCAGGCTTGGCCATGAATGCCTCATATTGTGATATCAGTATTTGCCTTTGATTGCCCTTAACTTCTTCACTTCCTTCACATAGTAAAGCTAACCTGATCCACATCTCCTTGGCAGATGTGCAGCTTATCACACTTTCACACATGGCTTTATCCAACGTGAGAGAATCGATCAAGATGAGTTGCAAGTGATCATCTAGCACTATTTTCTCCTTCTCAGGTTCCAAAAATTCGGAGGGATCTTTGGGAACCCAATGTGCAGGAATGACTTCACCATTTACTGTTGTGGCTTCAATTTCCTTCCTTGGAATGAAAGGACCATTCTCGAGAATACCTGGGTATAGTGGATTCGCAGCTTTGATAAACAACAAGATCTTTCTTTTCCAAATGTTGTAGTTCTCTTTATCAAAAGTTGGGATCTTGATACTGTCTGATTTCTGCATTGTCGTCGTGATCTCAGATATGTATGTTAATCTGATCGCTCTGATACCAGTTATTGGTCCTCGTGTATTGCAGAAGGGGGGGGGGGGGATGAATGCAATACTGATAAAATTCAATCTCAGTTTCAACAACCAAAACTAAGATTTAATGTTATCAATAATATGTATGCATTCACAAACAGTATAATCGAGAAGACAAGATTCACAAAATAAATGTTTTATTTATTTTGCAAAGTGTTGCTACAACCTCAAGAGAGAATTCTTGAGCTTCGGTTTTTCTTCAAGACACTTACTTGTCTTCGTTACATACCTAGAATGAATTGATAGTCTAAGTATAAGACTAATCCTATCACTGTCAACACGGGTCTGTGAAGCTGCTGTCATTATCAAGTGGCAGCTTCTTACAAAGTGTCTACCCATGTGACTTTCCTAAATTGCTAACAATGTCAGATATACATTACAGAGAAAGCAACCTAGATTCATTCTATTTCTAGCTAAAACAATTCAGCAAATAGAGACTTGACCTTGCTCTTGAATTGATTCGCTTTTGTTTGCAGTGCTTGAAGCTTCTGTCGTAGTCTTGCAGACTTGATGCAGCTTAGGGATACTGCAACACGCCTGTTTCTTGAACATTGAAACTGTCACGGGATTTGACTGAAAAAGATACCTAGAACAAGGATCTTTCTCGAGACAGTTACTTTTGCCGCAAAGCTTGCTGTCACAGGAATGTGCTTTTGGTGACAGTAGGAGTTCCCCGCATAGTGTGCTGTCGAGGTTTCCAAACTTGCTGTCGAGGGCTAAAGTTGCTGTCGCGTAGTCTTCCGCCAATGTTGCTGTCAGAGTGAATATGCTGTCTTGACTTGCAACATTCTGTCTTCTTGTAATCTTACTGTCAATGCTTATGACAGTAACCTTTATTCATGCTGTCATATAATATGCGTTCTTTGAGGCTTGAACACAGAAAGTGAACTTATTCCAAATTACACAATTAAAATAACATTGCATACTGATTACAAGAACATACTTTGGCTGTGACAATATGTTCTACTTAATTAAAAAAATTAAGTATATACAAAGTTAAGTTGTTTCTATGCTATCACCCATAAATCCCAACATGATATATTTGGAAAATGAGGGATTTTAGCAAGTGAAATAGAAAAAGTAACATATTTTAGCTGAAAAAGAAATTGCCCGTGATTTTTTTAGAAAAAAATGGTAATGTATTTTAACTGAAAGGGTAACTGATTATAGTAATTTTTATAATAATTAAATAAACAATTAAATAATGCAAGTACCGTATCAAAAAACAGGTACCAAAAAACAAGTACCAAAATTTTTAATGTTTCGTTTTTAATAATATAGTATAGATAGAGAGATAGATTTATAATATTAATATTTTATTCTACTAAATGGAATAGCCCGTGATATTTTAAGGTTTTAGTTAGGAGAAATATTAGTTAAAAAATATAAAAAAGAATATACGTTTTGAAAAAAAAACTAATCGGTTAGTCATTAATAATTATAATATTATTATTTTATTTTATTAAATAGAACTGTTCGTGATATTTTTGGAAAATGAGAGGTTTTATTTAGGAAAAATATAAAATTAAAAAATTTAGTTATAAAATATAAAAAAGAATATACACTTTGGCTAAAAATAGTAATGGGTTATTTATTAACAATTATAACCTTATTATGTTATTTTATTAAATGAAACTGTTTGCGATATTTTTGGAAAAACAGATGTTTTAGTTAGGAAAAATAGAAAATATATTCTATATAATAATTTTAATATTTTATTTAACGGTTTTCATCGATTTGATCAGAAATATTTAACGGTTATGAATGTAGTGACCAGACTACAAAAACTTTAGGACCAGACTACAAAACTTTCAATGTTTCATCTTTAATATAATAACTAGCTTAAAACCCATGTGATGCACGAATTATTATTAATAATAATTATTTTAATTATTTATGTTTTAATATTTTACTAATATGCATTTGCTAAAAAAAATAAGTAGGTGTATTAAACTTTTTTAAATAATTAAAAGTATTAAAATAGATTTTAAAATAAATTAATAACTGTTTACCTGTGATATTTTTGGAAAAGAGTAGTTTTAGTAAGGAAAAATAGAAAAAATAACATGTTTTAGCTGAAAAGGTAAGTGTCTGTAATTAAAAGTATTTAAATAAGTTTCAAAATAAATTAGTAAGGATTTGTCGGGGATATTTTTGGAAAATGAGGGGTTTTAGTAAGGAAAATAGGAAGAGTAACATGTTTTAGTTAAAAAAGGTAATTGCCCGCGATTTTTTTAGAAAAAGAGAGGATTTTGTTAGAAAAAATAGAAAATATAATGTATTTTAGCTGAAAAATTAGTTGGTTTTAAAAATGTTATTATTTAATAATAATTTATGTAGAAAATGAAAAAATAGAAAAAGTAACACGTTTCAGCTGAAAAAGTATTCATAATTAAAAGTATTAAAATAGATTTTAAAATAAATAAGTAGAGATTTTCGCTTGATATTTTTGGAAAATAAGGGATTTTAGTAAAGAAAAATAAAAAGAATAATATATTTTTGTTAAAAAAGATAATCGCCCGTATTTGTTTTTAGAAAAAACAGAGGATTTTGTTAGAAAAAAATAAAATAAAGGTAATGTATTTTAGCTGAAAAGATAATTGGTTATAAATAATGTTATTATTTATTGATAGTTTTTTAAAAAATAAGTAAGTGTACTTAAGTAAAATCACTATGTATCGACCGTCCGTCCGTCCGACTACCAAACTTTAATTGTTCGTCTTTAATAATATAGCTTAAAACCCGTGCGATGCACAGATTATTTTTAATAATTGTTAATTTTATTATTTATATTTTATATTTTATTAATTGTATTTATTAAAAAAAATAAGTAGGCGTGTTAAACTTTTTTAAATAATTAAAAGTATTAAAATAAATTTTAAAATAAATTAATAACTGTTGATCCGTGATATTTTTCGAAAAGTAGGGGTCTTAGTAAGGAAAAATAGAAAAAGTAACATGTTTTATCTGAAAAGGTAAGTGCCCGTAATTAAAAGTATTTAAATATGTTTCAAAATAAATAAGTAGAGATTTGCCGGGGATATTTTTGAAAAATGAGGGTTTTAGTAAGGAAAAATAGAAAGAGTAACATGTTTTAGTTGAAAATGATAATTGTCGGTGATTGTTTTTAGAAAAATAGAGGATTTTGTTAGAAAAAAATAAAAAAAGTAATGTATTTTAGCTGAAAATGTAGTTGGTTATAAAAATGTTATTATTTAATAATAATTTCTTTAGAAAATGAAAAAATTGAAAAAGTAACATGTTTCAGCTGAAAAAGTGCTAATAATTAAAATTATTAAAATAGATTTGAATACTTTTAATTATTAAAATAAAAAAATAGATTTTTAAAATAAATAAGTAAGGGTTTGCCCGTGATATTTTTGGAAAATGAGGGGTTTTAGTAAGAAAAAATAGAAAGAGTAACATCAATACTATTATATAAAGGAGAAGACGGGGGCGGTGAGGTGGCGCTCTCAGATCGCGTCGTTCTATTTTTCTAATTTTCTCAATTTTTTGAATTAATAATATTAAAAATTCAAAAAAAACTCAATTACCTTTTAAATGCTTACTAACAGAGTAAACATATAATATTCTTGCATTTAAAATCTCTACTAATGGAGAAAGTAAAAATACAATAGATCTTTATTAATGGAGGAAACTAAATATCACTAATGGAAGAAACTAAATATTCAATTATAACGGCGCTCTCAGATCGACTAAATATCACTAATGGAAGAAACTAAATATTCAATTACAATGGCGCTCTCAGATCGATTTGTTCTATTTTTCTAATTTTCTCAATTTTTTGAATTAATGATATTAAAAGTTCAAAAAAAATCTCAATTACCTTTTAAATGCTTACTAATAGAGTAAACAAATAATATTCTTGCATTTAAAATCTCTACTAATGGAGAAAATAAATATACAATAGATCTTTACTAAATATCACTAATGGAAGAAACTAAATATTCAATTATAATATTCTTGCCTTCAAAATATCTAAATTAGAAAAAAAGTGTATTACCTTACATTATTTTGAACTTTACTCTATTATTATCTAAATATTCTCATAATATTTTTTTAATAAAATAATTTTTTTTAATATAAAGGAGAAGACGGGTGCAGTAAGGTGTCGCCTCTCAAATTGTTTCGCTATGTTTTTCTAATTTTCTCGAATTTTTGAATTATTAATATTAAAAATTCGAAAATTTCTCAATTATGTTTAAAATCTTTACTATTTGAGGAAACTAAATATATAATGTTAATATTTTTGCATTTAAAATCTTTACAAATTGAGGAAATTAAAAATACACTTTTTACATTTTCCTAAATTTTTAATTACAAAATATCTCTATTACCTTTCAAATCTTATCTTTAAAATCTTTACTAAGAGATGAAACTAAATATACAATGTTAATATTTTTGCGTTTAAAATCTTTACAAATGGAGGAAACTAAATATACACTTTTACTATTTTCCTAAATTTTTAATTACAAAATATCTCTATTGTCTTTCAAATATTTACTAATGAAAGAAATTAAATATACTATTTTAATATTATTGTCTTTAGAATTTTTACTGATTGAGGAAACTAAATATACAATCAATTATACTTATACAAAAGAGATAACTCTTGTCGTTTTTATACAAAATTTTCGATCTGATATTTCCCTACTTAGATCGGTCTTGCATACCAAATAAAGAAATTACTTGGTGACTAATTAATTATATCTCAATTGCCTTTAAAATTTTTACTAATTGAGGAAACTAAATATACAATGTTAATATTTTTGCATTTAAAATCTTTACTAATGAAGGAAATTAAATATACTATTTTAATATTATTGTCTTTAGAATCTTTACCGACGAAGGAAACTAAATATTCAATCAATTATACTTATACAAAGGAGCTAACTCTTGCAGTTTTAATACAAAATTTTAGTATATCTGATATTTCCATACTTAGATCGGTCTTGCATACCAAATAAAGAAATTACTTGGTAAATAATTAATTATATCTCAATTACCTTTAAAATCTTTACTAACCGATAAACTAAATATACAATGTTAATATTTTTGCATTTAAAATCTTTACAAATGGAGGAAACTAAATATACACTTTTTATATTCTCCTAAATTTTTAATTAGAAAATATTTTAATTGTGTTTTAAATCTTTACTAATGAAGGAAATTAAATATATAATTTTAATATTATTGTCTTTAAATTTTTTACTGATGGTGGAAACTAAATATACAATCAATTATACTTATATAAAGGAGATAACTCTTGCCGTTTTTATAGAAAACTTTCGTATATTTGATATTTCCATACTTATATCGGTCTTGCATACCAAATAAAGAAATTACTTGGTAAATAATTAATTGTATCTCAATTGCCTTTAAAATCTTTACTAATTGAGGAAACTAAATATACAATGTTAATATTTTTGCATTTAAAATCTTTACAAATGGAGGAAACTAAATATACACTTTTTATATTCTCCTAATTTTTTTTATTAGAAAATATCTTTATTGTATTTTAAATCTTTACTAATGAAGGAAATTAAATATAAAATTTTAATAATATCATTGTCTTTAAAATCTTTACTGATGAAGAAAATTAAATATAAAATTTTAATATTATTGTCTTTAAAATCTTTACTGATGGTGGAAACTAAATATACAATCAATCATACTTATACAAAGGAGATAACTCTTGTCGTTTTTATACAAAACTTTCGTATATATGATATTTCTATACTTATATCGGTCTTGCATACCAAATAAAGAAATCACTAGGTAAATATTAATTACCTTTAATACTTTCATACAAATTAATAGTATAAATATACATGTAAACTATGTTAATTGTGTTCTACACTTTTTCTTGTATGGTTTGCTTTTTGTTTATTTGTGTTAGAAGTGTGTAAATTTGCATGAGCATGTTACATATTAATTTTGTTTTCTATCTTATAACTTTAGTTTGTATTCTAATGATATAGACGAAGTTATCCACGATTAGTGTTGATTGAGTGAAGACATGGATCAATAAGGAGAGAGGGGACTGTGAAGTGCGCCTCTTACCTCGCTCTAATTTTTTTTTATATATATTTTTAAAATTTTGCGTTTTTTAATATTAATAACTTCTGCTTTCGTTATCTTGATGTGATGCCGATGTGTTTATAGGTGGATCCGAGGCTATAAAGATGAGTCGAAGGTATGAATAATTATACTTGTAATAATGGTTTCGACTTATAATCTTAATTCATTCATTATTTTGATTATTTGTTACCTTTTCTTTGGATGTTTAAAATTTTTTCAAGACAAAATTTTGTAAGCTTGATTATCACATAAGGTTTTTCTTTTATTTATCTTTTTCAGTTTTAATGTTGATAGGTATTGATTCGGCCTTAGATCTTTTTAATTAATTATTTGGTATTGATCAGGACCTTTGCAAAATCATCAAAGCATGAAAGGAAAAAGTATTAAAATTGGTTCTCCAATCAAGAGGGAAGAATCTGCGATGGGTGGTGGGTTTGAGAAATCTGGGATTTTATCGAATATAGCTTCGAGTATAGCTGTGGAGTTAGGTGGCAGCGGGGTTGGTGCAACCTCTCCTAGGATGGGCGTAAGAGCAGTGGTAAGATTTCTGGTGGAGTTATTCAAATGCGAGGAGTGGAGTCTAATGCTAAAGATTTTGGTAGTTTTGCTAAGTAAGCATGTAGGTCAGGGTTGAGTTTCGTGTTGGTTGCTGGGGTTGTTAGCGTCTTTGGTTTTTAGCAGGTGTAGGCGTGTAGCCTTGATTTTTGTTCTATATCTTGTATTTTAAGTGGTGTTTTCTCTCTGGTAGCCTAAGTCTGGTTCGAGTCCTTTGATTGTTTAGTGGTCTGGATTGTATGTTGCTTTGTCGTTTTTTTTATTAATGAAATTCTGAGTTATAAAAAAAATAAAATGAAAACACGGCCATGACATGTTTTAAACAACATTTTAGCTTATCCAGTTATAATTACGATAGTATATTATATCATTATTTCATTTATTTATTTATAAAATAAATCAATATTTAAAATATTTATAATTATTTATTCCATTTAAAAATATATTTTTGCAAAATAATTGCAAATAAAATAGAAAAATTATTAAAAGGCCGCTGCGAAGCGCGACTTAGTAAACTAGTGTTTTTGTTAAAAAAGACAACCGCCCGTGTTTTTTTTAGAAAAATAGAATATTTTTTTAGAAAAAAAATTAAAAAAGGTAATGTATTTTAGCTAAAAAGGTAATTGGTTATAAATAATGTTATTATTTAGTGATAGTTTTTAAAAAAATAAGTAAAGGCAATTAAATAAAATCACCAAGTACCGACCGTCCGTCCATCCGACTACCAAATTTTTAATGTTTCGTCTTTAATAATATAGCTTAAAACCCGTGCGATGCACGATTTGTTTTTAATAATTGTTAATTTTATTATTTATATTTTATTAATTGTAACGGCTTGCCCGTGATATTTTGGAAAAAGAGGGGTTTTAGTAAGAAAAATAGAAAGTAACATGTTTTCGTTGAATTTTAAAATATAAAAGTAACGATTTGCCCGTGATATTTTTGAAAAAAAAGAGGGGTTTATTAAGAAAAATACAAAATGTGACATGTTTTAGTTGAAAAAGATAATTGTCAATTAAAATGATTAAAATAGATTTTAAAGTAAATAAGCAAGAGTTTGCCCGTGATATAATTGGAAAAGAAGGGATTTTAGTAAGGAAAATAGAAAATATAACATGTTTTAGCTGAAAAAGGTAATTGCCCCTGATTTTTCTAGAAAAAGAGGGGAAATGTAATTAACAATTAAAAGTATTAAAATATGTTTTAAAATAAATAAGTAAAGGTTTGCTCGTGATATATTTGGAAAATGAGGGATTTTAGTAAAGTAAATAGAAAAAGTAACATGTTTTAGCTTGAAAAGGAAATTGCTCGTGATTTTTTTAGAAAAAATGGTAATACATTTTAACTGAAAGGGTAATTGATTATAATAATTTTTATAATAATTAAATAAACAATTAAATAAGGCAAGTACCGTACCAAAAAAACAGGTACCAAAACTTTCAATGTTTCGTCTTTAATAATATAGTATAGATAGATAGATAGATTTATAATATTAGTATTTTATGCTAATAAATGGAATAGTCCGTGATATTTTTGAGGTTTAGTTAAGAGAAATATTAGTTATGAAATATAAAAATGAATATACGTTTTGAAAAAAAAAACTAATCGGTTAGTCATTAATAATTATAATATTATTATTTTATTTTATTAAATATATCTGTTCGTGATATTTTTGGAAAATGAGAGGTTTTAGTTAGGAAAAATAGAAAAGTAGAAATTTTAGTTAGAAAATATAAAAAAGAATATACAATTTGACTAAAAAAGGTAATGAGTTAGTTATTAGCAATTATAACTTTATTATGTTATTTTAGTAAATGAAATTGTTTGCAATATTTTTGGAAAATAAGATGTTTTAGTTAGGAAAAATAGAAAAGATATTCTATATAATAATTTTAATATTTTATCTAACGGTTCTCATCGATTTGATCAAAAATATCTAACGGCTATGAATTGAGTGACCATACTACAAAAACTTTTATGACCAGACTACAAAACTTTCAATGTTTCGTTTTAATAATATAGTATAGATAGATAGATAATAATATAGATTTGTTATAAAACAATTTTTACAACTTATTAGACTATTGGAAAATGTGAAGGGTAGCCGAAGAGTTTGAAAAACGGAAAGACAAGGGAGAGCGGCCTATTAATTGTATTTATTTTAATATGAGAGAAAAGTACTATGGAGACCATATTTAGTTGGAGATTTGGAGACCATATATGTTCTGCAACTAAAATACATTCATAAAATGTTCTATAAAAATAATATGTAGAGTAATATTTAGTAAACATAACATATATGGTCTATAAAATATCCAATTTGATTGTAATTTTAGTTCTACAAAGATATTATGTACATATCTTATTTGCAGAACATTTATAATGAGGTAATATGCATGACAATGTTCTGCAAGTATAACATGCGTGATTTACAAAAATATTCAATTTGATGATGATTTTATACTGCAAGATATCTAATTTGACAATGATTTTGTTACGTAAAGTATGTTCTACACGTTTTTTTAGGTTGCAGAACGTAAATTGGTCTTCAAGTCTCCAACTAAATATGGTCTCCATGGAACTTGACTCTTTAATATGATATTTATGTTACCTTGATTAAGAATAAGTTACAATATATGCTTTGATTTTGAATTATTTATATCAGTGTAAAAGTTTCATATTTTAATTAGTTTTGTAATAATTTCTTTAAATTATTTTAAAAAATATTCTATAAAATATGTTTTTAGATAAAATAATGTTTCAAACATTAAATTAGGGTTTTTTTTTTAATTTTACGTCTCGTTTTGATTATTTACCGAAATTTTGAATAAATATAGAAAAAGGGCAGTTGTTTAATATTTTTTATTATTTTAATATTATATCAAATATCAGTATATTTATCAGCATCCTCAAATCGTCTGACACTTGTCTATCTCCTTTATTATTTTTATTGATTAAAGATAATAAAAAAGAAATTAGTCAATAAATTGAACTCGTAGGGTAAGTTTAGGAAAATATTTTTATATTATACTTTATTTCCTCCATTAGAAGATAGTATAAATGAATTAATATATAAATTTGACTGAAGAGAAAGTTTAGGTGACTATTAACATAGCATATTTAGTTTTGAATGATAATAAGAAAGAAATTATTAAATAAAATGAATTAGTAGAGAACGTTTAGGAAAATATTAACATAATATATTTAGTTTTCTCCCTTATAAAATTGTAAGAAGAAACCTTTATATAAGTATATTGACGGAAAGAAGTGATATAATTTTTTTTGAATATAATTTAAGGAGGAAAAAAATTGTTTTATTATTTCAAGTTAAAAGATTATGAGACATGAGAATGAATTATAGTTAGAATTTTAATTTTAATGTCTAGAGAAATTGAAAATTAAATAAATTTACGAGCTTTTTCTCAGTTCAATATAGCCTAATGTGAGTACTCTTTGGTAATAAATTTAGTTAGTTGGAAAAGTAAGAGGATTGTAACTTTGTTGTAGTCTTGTAGATATGCAGACGTACATACATGAACTTGTTCACCCACCTTCTCGGCTTCTCTTGCATATTTATTAAACTATTTCATATCAACTTCTTATGTAATTTAAAATTTTCAAATAAAAAGTTAATTTTTATATTTAACCAAGCGAATACAACCTTGGTTTTAAAGAAAAAAAGAAAAAAAAGACCCAACATTGATTTGAAAGGAAATAAAAGGCGAGTGTGATGTCAAGTACTTGGTCAAATTCCTCCCGACATCTTTTTACTCCCAGTCCCAAGTCCTTATAAGACATGGTTAACAAATTAGGTTTAAAAAACATTTATTTATGTAATTTGCAGTAGAGTTCGATTTCTTGTAATTATATAATTAAATAATATTTATTTATTATATATTTTTGTTCTAATTTCTTCAATTTTTTTACAATTATATATTTTAAAAATACATTTTTATAAGATTCAAATTTCTACTATAATGTATTTAATTAATAATTAAGTTACATTTATTTTTAGTAATTGTTTTTTGATATTTTAATGTCGACAGCACTGGTTATCAAGTAGTATTATATTATTAGGAGGTTAGGTATAGGTTGGGGGTTTTGGAAATAGTAAAGAGAGGTAGGAGTCATCTCCTCATTTACCTATAAATCACTCCTTACCCCTCTTTTAGGGTTCTCCATCTTTCATTCATTATTTCTCTGTTCTCCATCTTCCTTCCTCTCCGGCCTTGCCTCTCTGATATATATATTTTTTATGACCCCATATACACTCCCCCCCCCCCCCCCCCCCTATTATTTATCTGATCTCTACCGAACCCCATTCAAAGCCCTCCCTATCCATTAGGGTTAGGGATACATTCATATTAAAACAAGAAGATAAGTGTTTGTGGGGGATGTTGGCTGGCTCGATGCATTCACTTGATAATATTATTCATTCACAGGCACAGCAGTGTTTTACTATTAATCTTTAATTCTCTGCTGGGCTTTGGATACGTATCTAGAGTGACGGCATCGGACCAGGCTTCATTCCTCTCAAACCATGTCCTTCCCCATGCATCTGTTCCTTTTCATTTGCATACAACTATTGATGTGTATAAATCTGTTATTTTTGTCTATAAGTGTATATTTATATATTATAATCTAAGCCTTTTAAATCTGATTTGATTTTGTAAGTAATTCAGAAAATAGATACACACACTTCAATCATAAAATAATGATTGCATCAATCTGCAGGTGCAAAAGCTGTACATGCATGTGGTTCGCCTAAACGAACTTCACCGCTAAATTCCAACTTGCCTTTAATTTTGGTCATCTACATTTTTTGACTTTTCATCTCTATAGCTGT
Organism: Heracleum sosnowskyi; assembly: GCA_030848705.1. Lineage (NCBI taxonomy): Eukaryota > Viridiplantae > Streptophyta > Magnoliopsida > Apiales > Apiaceae > Heracleum > Heracleum sosnowskyi. Next base: position 137,717,772 of record CM061235.1, on the reverse strand, counting down.
ATGTATACGGTATACCCATGTATTTCTGTATGGCTGACAGTCTGTTTATTTCTAGACTCACTCTTACTTAACAAAGTCTCTGCTTTAACAGAAACGTTACAATTAGTGCAACCTTTTAAAATGTAGTTTCAGATTTTAAAACGACATGTGAGAATAATTTTTAAATTTCAGTTTAATGCTATAGGGTAATTTGACTGGAAATAATTTAAATAAACGACTATGGATTTACAATGGGGATTGAGGGGAGTATTTTAATTGTCATTACATTTTTCGGAAAGAATTGTTGCTATTATTTTTAGTGGCCTGAATATTTTAATATATATTTTTTAATATTTTTCACTGATGATATTTACTCGTAAATGGTGAATGACAAACACATAAAACATTATGACTAATTTATTTACGTTTAATTATCAAATTGAATTTGAAAATGTGTGTAGTCAATGAAGATAGGACCTCAATTCTGACCAAAATTTCTTGGTAGGTCCTTAATTCGAGACTCTAAAAAGCCATATGCACAGAGCTTTTTGAACTACTCCCTGTACTTGTTTAAATGAAATTCATTTTAAATGTTACCAAATACGTATTTTTCAACTGAAATAGTCTTGATTTCAGGGCAACTGAGCTTGTGAACAACATCCCTATACTTCTCCTCTCTGCTACCCCTACTAGCTAGCATTATGCATGTAACTGTAGTACGATTAAGTTTAGAAATAATTTTGGAAAAATGATAAGTAATTTTTAAAATAACTTTGTGCACGTATTTTAAAGTGCGAAAAAGTCACTTTTACATATTATTTTTTCGATTTCTTTTTCTGAATAAAATTTCAAATGTTATATTTTTATTCAAAAAAAGAAAATTTTAAAAATAATACGTGAAAGTCACTCTTTTTTACACCTTAAACGCGTATAAAAAGTCAAAACAATACTTATTTACGGATAGAAGAAACAGAAGTATATTGTATACTGTGATGCAGTACATTGTTAGGAAACAGTAACAGGTAGAATGGCGACAAATGATTTGGAGATGATTGAAAAGAAAGATGAGAAAACCCTAGGAAGGGAAGGATGTGATGTGGTGGCAGCTACCCTAGGCCTCCCTAAAATGGATGGACCAATGTTCTCTCCTCAGATCTCCATCTCCCTCTCTTCCCTTTTACCAATTTACAGTAATATTTCAAATATACTACTACTACTATATTAAATCAATTGTAATTAAATTCAGGTACAGCTAAAAGCCACAACCACTGTCACTGCATAGCTAGTTAGCTGGTGTTCAACTTAATTAGTCACTGTATCACTGCTCATATTGATTTTCATATATGAAGCAGCTTACAAAATTAAGGCACAGAATACTTGTTATATGAGTCTAAATCTTTGTAACTAATATTACTTGTTATATAAAAAAACTTGTAATTAAAATGAATGCCCAAATACAGTCTTAAGAGGTTAACTGTTTAATTAGCTACTTAATGGATGAGTGGCCAAGGCTGTTCTCCCACCCTGTTTGAGTTTATACCAGTCCTGTGACTTACTTGAATAAAAAAACTGTTTAAGTACCTTAAAAAACTTTCATCAGTCACACCACAGGTTATATTTTACAAAATGAAATAAAGTAATTTATGGTAACTTAACGGACCAGTTTTTACAATTATAAATATTCTTTCCGTCCCAATTTATCTGTCTTGTTTGATTTTTGGTGATCAAATTTACTTAGCTTTGACTAAAATTTTCATATAGTTCAAAAGTAATTATAAAAAAAATATCATTAAAAAGTATATATAATTTCCTTTGATATGTATATTTTGGTTTTTAAAAATAATAAAAAAATAATTTGTAATTTACAGTCAAAGTTGAGTCAATTTGACCACAAAAAAATTAAACAAGATAGATAAATAGGGACGGAAGGAGTAGTATCTTGTTTTCTTGTGTGCAACATTGCCTTTTTTAAATTTAGCAAAAAAAAAAAACATTGCCTTTTTTAAGTATGGTTTATGTAAATAACTAATTGCATCAGAAACAAGAGATAAACACTAGTACAATAAAAAAGAAGTGTATGTATATGTATCTATAGAGAGTCATGATTCATATATGATGAGGCATGCAATTAGACTTTAGAGTACATGCAAAATTGAGAAAATCTTGAGCATTGAATGTTATCTGTTCAGGGAGGACGAAACTGTTGCAATGAAAATTGAATGGGGAAACGTATGGAATTAATAATGTAGTTGTGTTATAAGTTGTTGAAGTTTGGAAGCATATAATCAATTCTACTAGTAGCAGCAGTGTATCACCTCTGATGCTATAGCCTAGCTGATGATCATAAAACTCAGTGTTGGTGGTTGGTGTTATGACCAAAGATTCCATTTCATTTATTATCTTCATGCATTTCAAGTTTACAAACAGGAGGAGACATATCTATTTTCTTGAGAGACCAGTATTTTCTTTTATTACAAGGAAACTTTTTAAAAAATAAATAAATAAATAAGGTTAAAAGAACGTGGTGTTACTTCGCAAGTTGAAACTTGGGAGGTTTTATCTTAAAATGATTAAGTATCGTATACGTAATAAATAGATAAACACTTTTAAGTTATTGGATAAATTTACTTATTAATTAAATATTTGTCAAATTAATTAAAAAGTAATTATCTTACTTTGAGAAATGAGACTTCATTTGTATTTGTCCTTAATTTTTCTTTATATGTTTTTGGTATGTAATAGTACAAACTCTAACTTTGATCACTACTACAGTACTACCCGTCCCCTGTTTTTACACTTACATGGTTCTGTACATGGTTTTATATTGATATGATCTTCTAATCTATATTGATGTTTACCTTATCACACTTGTCACAAAAGACATGCAAGTCAAAAACAAATCTAAACTTGCCTCTGGTAAACTAAACCTGCAATGAGTAAAGCACTAATCAGAAGATGAAATTAACATGAAAGCAATACCAAAGGTGGAAGCAGCAGATAGAGCACTACCTCTTCATTTTCAACAAGAATAACCTCTTCATCTTCAACATGATTAACCTCTTCTTCAACAAGGATAACGCTCTCCAAAAAGTTTATTAATCGACTTGAATAGAATTTGGGTTCAACAACAGAAATTGTCATCGGGTCAAACTGAAATGACTTGCATGCATGCTCAGCTTTTTTCTTTATGTTATATTCCTGCAATATATCAATAATACCAAGAAAGAGGATCACATCATAAACTTCGAATAGTTCAACTTCAGCTGGATCAATTTTGTCTTGTAGAAGCTTGCAATTGGCCTGAGCTGGCATGTTTACGCCTAGTTGCACCCGTAACCTATGGATATTGCAGCACATAATATTAAAATAATATACTCATCCATTCATCGATAATACTCGTTCACCACCACCTTATTTAAATAAACTGAACTCATGAAAATAGTTACATTGGTTACTAGTATGTAGGAAAATCAACATTCAGATGACTAATTCTTCTAAAAATTGAGGTGCTGGGAGAACTGAGTAGATGAATCATATATCATTTAAGACTCCAACTTACATTGAAACCCTTGTTGCGAGAAGTCACTATATAAACCATATATTCTTACCATTAACAATCAATGTTATGTGGACGTCGCAAAAAGGAAGGCAATGGCCTAGAATAATCTCATGTCGCTAGTTTTACAAAGAGGAGATTCAGGATGAAAACCACTTGCAACAAATGCCCAATTTATAAAGGCTTTTGTTTTAAAGAAACCTCTTCTAATACATTACTCCCTTCGTCCCATATTAAACTTTCTAATCATTTTCAAGTTTTTTTCATGCAACATACTTGCAAACATCATTTTCCGAGTTTTTTGTTTTGAATATTTCAATAAGAGACGAAAACAGAATACCTATATATCTCTATAGTAAATTAATGATTCTAAAGTAAATGTTTGCTTGGAAATTAAGGCAAGTATCAATAAGCTGAGTTATTTTTTAAGTTAAGCCTAATTGAGCTAGCCTAGTGCACCATTTCACCCAGTAACTCACTAGCTTGTCTAGACGAGCTACCAATGCACTTCATCCAACTTCTGTTGCAATACATCTCTAACAGGGGGGAGGGAATATATATCCTATTGGAGGGGGGTGGGGATGAAAAATGATAAGAAGGTACCTTCCAGTATCAGGCAGAAGAAGATCCGCTTCTCTATCACCCAAAGAGAATGCTCTCAGAGTATTTCCTCTTATGTGAGACCCTGGTGTCGTGCTGACAATGCTAGGTTCATGGGTCACCAGTAGAAGACCTCTAGCAGGAATAAATAGCTCACCTTGAGAGGCTTTTCCTAAAGGATGCACATACATGCAACATGGTCAGACTGATGAATAAAAAGGATGAAGTTATACCTTCTGTTGAACTCGAATGTTCCCATTCTTAGACCTAACTAAAAGAAAAAAACATTTGAGATCTCCAGTGAAGAAAATACTAGACAAATTTCTGAAGCATATGGGATATATCATGTTGCTAAACATAATACATCTTTGTGAGATGTTCGGACTTAATGGAAGGGATATCTATATATGCCATAATAAACTCGTTAACATTTTCTAACAGCTCACAAGTTTAACTTATAGCATAATCAGTTAAACAGCTATAGTGTAAATATCCATAAAAACAAATTCATAGTAACATATGCTTATACATGAATATCTAGGTCTCCTGCCATCCACAAACATCTATGAAAATCAGTGGTAATATTAGGTACCAGTTAGCCCATTGCCAATTTACCAATATCAGATATCAGGCTTCCTCATTTGAATCCTTGACTTCCTCAATAGGCTAGTAACTCGGTACTCAAAGCTCCACCAAATAAAAAATTTCCTCCAGATCCCCACATTGTAAGCTTGAATACTCGGAGCTAAACCTACTAATTATTTTGACTTCATAACCACCACTAGAAGCTTGTGACTAATCAAGGGTGACTTCAAAATTTTAGATGAAAAACTCCAAAAACTATGGAGATTCCAGTAGAGGCCACTATATAAATAACATTCTTTAACATTCCTCTTCACTCAAAACCGCCCAACACCCCCAGAGTGCAGTTGAACCCACCAAGGAGCAACAGTTAACATAGGTATTTATATTAAGTTATGAGAACCACTGGCCCCTGCCTCCCATGTTAACCAACATACAACAAAACGCTGACTCATTATTTATGGTGATAGACCACTAGGAAATCTACTGCCATTGTCGAAAAAAATAAAAAATATGATACCCCTAAGTGACCCCCCCCCCCCCCCCCCCCCCCCCCCCCCTCATTAGATAAAACTTAGAAAACATAGTAACTGGAGTGTTATAAATATGTGTATACAACAAGCCTCTTGCTAAAGCACAACAATATTACAGTATGCTAATTGCTATCCCCAGATTTATTTTGTTGATAATGTGCTAGGCCCTTCATATAGTTTATGCATAAATAGTGTTCTTCATTACAGATTCGAAATGAAGAGTATGCTGAATTTATATGAGAAATAATATTGCCCTGTGTAACAAGTCCAGGATATTCGATTTTACCCTCATAACATAATCAGGATATTTTCACTTACTATACCAAAATTTTGGGTCAAATTCAGGACATGCAAGGAACAGATGTACCAAAAAATTAAAAACTAATCACAAGCTCAAGTTAAAGTTTGCCATTACCAGCAGACATATTCTCAGGCCCATGTAACAAGTCCGGTGATTCTAAGAGGGGTTTCAAATGCTCAGGAGCTCGAAAATGTAATCCCAGTAGAAGACTGTAATCAATAATCTGTTGAGACTCCAGGAACTTGCAATCATGATGGAGTTGTCTGCAAAAGAGCACACAAGAAATAAATAAAAAAAATTACTCGGTAATAGAGGAGGATACAAGAATGCACACGAAATTTTGGAAATGAACTAAGATTCATCAATATAAATTATTCAAACAAACTAAGGAGCAACTCCAAGCAAAGTAAGATATAACAATAAATAAGGTAGCAAAATCTCCAGCCATGTATAAATGACTAAATGCACAACAATAGAAGTCAAAGAAAATCAAGCTACACATAACTAATGTATCCCGCTTGTAAAGGGGGAGGGTAAGATGTATGCAATATGCATACATCTACGGCTCTACTTGATTAAAGTAGAAAGAATGATCCACAAAACAAAAACCCGCTTAAAGCCTTAAAGAAGACAAAACAGTAATAGCACACAATACAAGAGCATTTAACAAATAATGAGAGACAATAAACATCAATGAGAGAATAACATACACTATAATAACATATATAAAATGACTATTAGGCCTAAACACCAAAAACAGAAACTAACACAGTATGAAGCACTAAAAAAGTATTAAATTGTTTTACACGAAAACAAAACTAACAAAGAAACTATAAGGCTAGAGCAACTCCAACAACCACTTCAAACACCCTCCTTAGTCATTTTTTGAGGAAATTGAAGCTTGAAAGGTCTCCAACAGACTTCTCTCCTCATTTCATTTTATATTAATAAAGGTGAAATCATCAACTGGCTGAAGTGATGTTGCAGGTCTTGTTGCTTCAGTATATAATATTTAATTAATAAAAGAATAAATAGAGAGTGCGTTTGAAGATGATTGTTGGAGTGAATGAATATTTTTGTATCTTAAATAGCTAGGAGCTTATTTATTTATATTATTTTTGAAGAAAATTTTAGGAGATTGTTGGAGTTGCTCTAAAACACCCTAAAGTACCAACTCCTTGTACCCTAACCCTAAAGCTCCTTCATGCTCAAAGTCTCAGTCCTACAAGAAAATCAACTACAAAATACTAAACAGGGTTCAAAATGCAAATCTTCCTATTAGTACATGAACTTTGCACAAAAATTGCATTAATTTGCACATGTGAGGTGTAATCATTGTTTCTCAGGTTGTCATAATATTAACCAGCTAAATTATTAATAGTAAATGTTAGGAATTACATATTGACATGCAACTCAAAGTTCAATTCTGAATGTAGCTAAACTGAAAGTTCGAGTAACTTATGCAAAGATTGGAAGTACATGCACCTGAGTGGGAAAAAGGTTAAGAATCGGAATAAGCACTAGTTAGACCATACACCGTGCGCGTGCATGTCTGTCGATAACATGATGCTTATTTTGAAACCAGTAACCAAATATTATAAGAAATACTATAATTCACAACTTTTCATTTGGTCGTGGTAGCTTTCAAGAAAAATGTATAGAACTCGACAATAAATTATTTTTACTTCCCGAACACATATTTAGAGGTATTCATTTGATATTTATTATGACTTTAGTGATTAAAATGATACCCTGTTGAGATCGATGAGCAAAGTGATATCTGGTATCCACTTGAATGACCAATTTAATATTTAACCCGATAGATATTAGGCCCACACACGCAGATTTAGCAGTGTCCACTGTATTTACTAGCCAGTTTTAGAGATATATTATATTTATATTCATCAGAAGATCTATTAAACTGGAAAGATAAATGTGTTAGACGGAAAATTACAACGAATACTTACTCAAAAAGTGACTCACGCAACAATCTGTCCATGTGGAACTCATATGATAGATCCAGGTCTTTGAGTGTGGTGTTTGCAGCTATGTTTTCTTTATTTGTAATTCTTCCATGACATGAACCCTTCAAATCATACCGATGATGAATTCGCAATTCACTGCGCAACATGTTCCCCATGACAACAAAACGTACCTGGTAAAGAAATATAAGATTATAAATAAGGAATGATAAATCACAAGCCCCCGGCTGAAACTCATGAACCAGGAAAACAGAGGAACGGGCCAAGTCAGAAGATACCTTCTTTCCGCATTTCCATTCTATCCTGTGTACTCCAAAAAACTTAGTTATAAGGGTATTCTCGTGCCCCTTTACATGATCATAGTAATTCGGAAGCATCTTCAGTAATACCTAGGTAACATTGACAAAAGAGACAAAAAATTAGATTCCTACGGTATTTCAGAAAACTAAAGACTATGCTTAGTACTTTTTTTTATCAGTCTCGCGTCAGATACAACATGGTGGTCAAATTGGTCTATTGTCAAATGAAACACTAATACCTTGTTAAAATCTTCTTGCCAACTAAAGTTGTCCATATAACTGTTCTATTACAGGAAAGGCAGTAACTAGGATGCCAATAGAACAGATACCAATATTACTGGGAATTCATCGCCCCTAACGATGTTTTATGTAGGGTACCCAAGCCTTCAGACATAATCTAATGTTGCTATTGCATACCATTACTAACTTAAATATTGAAGCAGTGACTGTTATGTAAGTGGAGTCTCATATACAATACTAAAAAATCATTAAAAAGTTGTGACTTAATCTTAAGGAATACATGTTTATTCCCATTCTACATGAGACACTTGAGGAAGTCTTTAAATTCTTCAACAGAAGTGAAAAAATTCTTAAGCTATATTTAGCCCTAAGTTTGAGCTTAAATCCAATATGTTATTAGAGTGGTTCCCAGGGGAAAAAGATTGGATTGTTGAGAAGAGATTTATTACAAAGTGAAACTTATCACTTCCTATTTATATCAGAAATCAAGCCCTACAATATTTTCCCCTCTCATGTCCAGAGGAAACATGGAAATGTTGTTCAAGGACTTCTGCTGGTAGGTCTTATATTTTATTCAAAGTATCAGAATCTAAATAGGAAGGAACAAAGGCCAGATTAATTATCAAATTTGTTAGATGACTTATTTACCAGGTCAAATTCCAGAGAGGAATCCATGGCATGTACTGCCTGGAATTTGTGAGAAAAGAATGAATAGGAAATGCTCAGTAGATTTCAGGATTCAGAACTCTGGACAGGGAAGTGAGAGCTATGGCTCAATTATGTCATCGAAAGAATTTTATCAGTAAGTACTTGCAATTTATGGTGAAATTCTCCATCACAGCCTCGTAGGCATACGCTCCGTCACCAATCAGATTTCATATCGGTCCTTCCCCACTCAGATTCTCAAAAACAAGAACCCAATGGTAATATTTCTTCGCCAGTACATTTGCAATACATCTAAACCCAAGAGGGCCACGAGATTGGAAGCATTGATTTCTGATTTAAAAAGGTTCATCACAAGGTTAAAGGCTAACTGCCTTCGTTGTTTATTTTTAGTACTATACCACTCCTAAAATATCCTCTCTCACAAGATCACTTATCTAAGAGATAATGAGGAGAGTTACTTGATGAAATTAGTACTATATCACTCCTTAAATATCCTCTCTCACGAGATCACTTATCTAAGAGATAATGAGGAGAGTTACTTGAAGAAATCCTTACGTAAAAAGCAAACACAGTACAAAGAACATACAACTATACAATGAAATACACCAATGCACTAGATGACCAGTGCCATGGCGGAATCAACTCTCTTCCTTCAGTAGGAGCCGGGAGGTCGATGGTTCAAGTTCCTGTGAAGACAAATAGGGTGCATACCTATAGGGGCAGGGCCCCTCTTGAAAGCCCCACTTACCCCACACACACACACACACACACCAATGCTCCGTTTAATTGGAAGAAATGAAAAGAAAATTTGAACAAAGTCAAAGGGAAGAGAATGATGTGAGAGGGAAGAGAAGAAAAAATATATAAAAAGAGTACAAATTTTCCATGCTGAGGTTTGTGAAGAAAAATGGGAAGAAAGGAGATTGGGGCATTCATTTCAAAACTAATAGGTTTGAGCTCAAGTCTGAATTTGCAGGAATGAAATGAAGCAATGGAAAGAAAATAAATATTTGCCCAAAAAGATAGTAAACTTTAAACCATTCCCTCCAAAATTTTATCCCTTCCGACCAAATGAAGCGCAAGAATCACATGGATTTAATGTCACGGCATCCAGAACTGAACCGAGATCATCCAAGAAAGGCTACTCTAACAGACCCTTGCTCTGATATTTATTCAAGATGACTCTAGACTTTGAAACAACACATGCATTGCCTAACTAAGATATCAAAGAAAGGTTACTCTGAGTGAACTTTGATCTGATAATTAAGAAATCACTAAACTTCGAAACAACTTATGCTAATGAACATGAGACATATGCTTCTTACATTAATTGATTTCAATTATTATAGAAAATAAGTGTCAAAACAAGTTATACTATGCAAGTATCAGGTCAAATACAGCACCTCACGAGATCTTAAGGCCAACTTTGGAAGAAGTATTAGCATTGTCTACTGGCGGTTGAATTCTAGGAAGTACTATATAGATTGATATCAAGAAAGTTGAACACTTGACCATACAGTACTTTGTGGACACATTTAGTATTTCTTAGAAAAAGAATTTCTACCACTCCCTGTTCAGAGAAGTTCATTGTTTGCTAGGAACATTCTCCACAGTGCTTTACACAAACCATGCTCTCAAAAGTCCAAACCCAGCATCTTGTGCTTTAACGGATGTTCTCAAGAAACTAATATAAACATCAGCGAGATAATTGCTTTTAGTAATCCAAGTTAGTGATTTTTATTAAAAACACTAAGAGTAAGTACTGGTAACATTGTAGAAGGGTTACAGCCTGCCTCGGTAAAGGTTTTATTCCTTTGATTATATTGAACTGGTTTAGGAATCAGATCTTGTTGAATGGACACAGGAGACAACTATAAGTAGACACCATGGTTGTCACATCGATAAGTCGAGGCGAGTTGATGGATCTCCGGCTAGTTGACTAGTCGACTAGTCGACAAAAAAGGAATAAATTATTTTAATTAAATATAATATATATTATGTAAAATCAGACCACCGGCCATAATTATGAACTAAAACATTGAAATCACTAACATCAAAATATATACTACGTACATATATACATCAGTACATCACTAATATCAATTAACAATCAGTTTAAACTTTAAAGTAAATCTATACAATTATACATATGTATAAATTATAGTATATATAGTTAAATACACATATATATACACATACATTTAATCATATTTGTTGTCTTTAGGGTTTATTTAAATATTTTTTCAAAAGCTTTTATTCAATAATGATCGGATTTTAAACCAGTCGGTGATTAGTCGACGACTAGTCGACCAGTCGGCCGAAATCTCGACATTCAGCTAGTCGAGATTTTGAGTCGACTTCCCGTTACTGCTTAGTCGACTAGTCGCGACTAGTCGAGCGACATGACAACAATGGTAGACACTAAATTTCAATGTATAGTTACTTAGGTTCAAACCTCCAGTTCTGATCTCTTTAACGTTTTGATAACAAATTTATCATCATGAGAAACATAGAAGATGCTGCCACTTTTTCCAGGAGAAGAATGCTCTCTCAGACCATCATCACCACAGATAGATATCATGTACTCAGCAGCATCTAGCTTGAACATATCCCTCAAATTCCTGAATACAAGAAATCTTTGAAAATTTAGATAGCATTAAGAAACATAATAGGGTGAAAAAAAAAGGGGGATCTTGCGATTACTGCAAGTCTGCAACCATCCACTAAAGGTAAGTGGCACTTTTATGGGATCAAAGGTAAGTGGCACTTTTATGAGATATCTATTAAAATCCAGAAAGCTATCTTGCATGCCTAGACATCTTCCTGATCTTATGACAAGTACAAAACTCATGGCTAATTGACTACCTCTATCATAAGTAAAGCTTCTATCTTTGAGTTCCCAATACAATAATCTCTCGTATATTATATTGACATCAACATTACATAATGTGACAAAACAGATCTTTGTACATATAACAGACCAGAACTGATACATTGGTGGCACAATGATGTTTACTTTTTTGTTTTTATATAAATGAACAACAATTGCTCGTTTGTCTTAATTGAGGATGTAGTCTCTTGACTATGTTTTATGAAGATCAATGTTCTCTGTGCATGTACAATATCTTCAACAAATTTTTATTAATTTTATGACTTAATTGCACTTAAATGGTCTGAACTATAATTTTTTTGCAGTAAAATGACTCAATTATAAAAGTTGCCAGATGAATAGCCAAATTTTTATTTTTTAAGCAATTGAATGCATTCCGTGAACTCAATTAGACGCCGTTACGTTTTTTTTATATATTTTTTAATGAAGGGGTTATAAACGTAAAATGCCACAGATACTAATACGTTTAGTTCAATTATTGTACACCCACTTCTCATAAACTCCCTCCAAAACACAAAACCCAATTCCCTCTTCAACTTCTTCACAAACCCTGACTTCAATCCTAGAAAAATTGAAGAAAATCAAAGAAAATGATGTGGATAATAAGACCCAAGGAAGATCTAAACATATATCGGCCATACGAATTTCCCGAAAATCACTGTAAGTTTTTCTATCTATCAGTATGCATACAACTATGACATGCATGCATATTTAGTTGAATTTTGCTCATAAAATTTGGGTGTTTTGATGTTAGTATGTACCGATAGTCTTGTGTTAGTGAAATATGTTCTTAAAGTTGTTTTTTTAAAGCATTTTTGTATAGATTGCGGTTATAAGTGAAGTCTATGTTAGTAGTGGACTCCATTAAAATCCATGTGTTAATATGTCTTTAATTGAGGATGTAAAATCGTGTTTTAGTCTAATTTCAACATTTTCTGGTTTTTTTATTTTGTGTTACAGATCCGGAACAGTTTAGTATTAAGATGTTTTATGATAGTGATTTCGTAGATGATCCTAAGAGTTATATTGGTGGGTCAGTTATGTATGTGGATTTTTGTGATAGTGATGAGATCAGTCTATTGGAGATTAATAGAATGTTAATAGAATGTGGGGCAAAAGGTGGGTGTTATAAATTATGGTACAAACTCCCTCGTACTACAATGGACAAAGGGCTATTTGAGTTAGATAGTGATGATGAGCTAATGACCATGTGCACCCTGATTCCAAAGTCCAGATATATTGAGATGTATGTTGTTACAATCCCACCCCTTACTATATTGGATGAGAGGCCAAGAAACCAGGAAAAAATTAATATGGAGAACCCATTTCCTGATTCAACGATTCAACACAATGTGAGATGGAAACTGAAGAGGAGTTGAGGAACTTAGAGGGCCTTTATAAGGACTTTTCAGACCCTGATGATAGCGAATATGAAGTAGAACTGGGAAATGAAACTGATGAAGAAAGCTTTTACTCTGATGAATCTAATAAGGATGCAGATGATGATGAACTTATATATGAAGCTTTATAATTGTACCTTGGAGCCAATTGTTGGCCCTGAGTTTTGGCAGCACGCTAGTGAACCAAGGCCAAAACCTCCAAATGTGAGAATTGTTGCAGGTAGGCCAAAGAAAAAGAGATCAACAAAAAATGATGTACCTCAAGATCCTACAATCCTACAAGACTCTCTAAGGTTGGAACCATTGTAAACTGTACTTACTGCAAAACACAGGGGCATAATACCAGAACTTGTGAAGCCAAGGTACAATCAGAATTGTTTATACATATTTGCATATATACTTGACTTTGATAATTTTTAATTCTATATGTTGGTGTTATGTATGTAGAAAAATGACATGCTCAAGAAGGCAACAAAGGAGGGGCAAGAACCAAACCTTACAAAGTCTAAAAATGTGTGTAAAACCTGCAACAAAGAAGGGCACAATTCTAGAACATGTGTTTTGAAGGTATTTTTTTGAATAATTTGTCATTTGTCTAAATTGGAGATCAACACCAAATTGAATAATTTGTCATTTGTCATGTAGAAACAGCTGCAGCAGCAGAATGGCCAAGCAACAAGTGAAATGGTCCAACAACAAGACCAACAAACTTTATCTCAGATGATGCAAAAAAGGCAAGGTTCAAACCAGTGCACTCAAGCCAGTTCGACTTAGGAACTAGGAAGAAACTAACTCCAAAGAAAAAGAACTGAATTGTCTTGTTTCTTTTAACTCTTTTTGGCCTTATGACATTAGATATCAATCTGCCCTATCAATACTTGGTAGTTGAAAACTTTAAGATCTTTATGAGGTGGTTGGTCTTATTGGTTGGTTGGTATTAGTTCATGGATTTGAACACTTTTGGTAATAGTACATTTTTGTCTAGCAACCGACCTTTATGGTCTTCTGGTTTACTGAATTTCGGTTGTAATGCAAGTATGCATATTGGTGTAATGAATTCATGGATTTTAAGATGGTATCTACCATTTCTTTATTTGCATCACCATATTTGGTTGGTTATTAATACCTTTCTATTAAATTGCTAAATTTATGGTTTTTTTTTTGGTTGAAACATTTGCATAACCATGTCATTTTGTTACCATCAACACACCCAAATTCAAGAAAATAAATGGGAGTCAAACTTAAAATTTCATAAAATTTGCAGTTTTATAAGAATACACTAAGCATCTAGTTCACTGTCATTAGCACAAGGAACAGACATCACAAAGTACATAAAACAAAGTAGCAATAAAACCATGAACCCCAACTTCCATTTCTTAGCCTCTGTCTTCACTGTCTCCATTTCAGTTCCCGAAAAGTCCAGAATCATCAAATTCCGACTTGAGATGAATTAAATAAGAATTTTACAAGACAACTGATTTCTAATAGAATAAGACCTACGAATTTTAACTAAAAAGATGAGGAAGGAGAACATATTGTTTATATAACGATACAAAACCCTAATTCTAAATCTACTACTTACCCTTGTTCAAATCCGATCCAAACTTTAGGCCCGTTAGTCTAATTTAATTTTAAATCTTAATCTTTTTAATCCTTTTTTTTTGCTTTTATTATTATTATCCTAAAATTACGGGATATTACAGACTACCATCCTTAAAAAGAATTTGGTCCCCAAATTCACAACAATCCTATCACATGACACGTCTACCCACTAATCTCCTACAAGTCAAACTTAAACTATCGTCCACAAGATCGCACCCTAGAGAATGTATTAGTCCCATACCTAACACTCCGAAGGACAGCCTGCTCTTGATACCAACTGTAACAGCCCGACTTTTCGGACTATTAATTCTAAATACAAAACTAAAATAAAATACATTTCCTTACTCAATAAATACTAAATCGCACAAAAGTCAAATCAGCGGTCAAACTCAATAATTCATAACATAAAACCGGAGACACAGCTCCATATATCTAATATTCAATTCAATAATCAATATCTTGTAATTAACAAAATTTATTCTAATAGCACAATTATTATTAACCAATAATTTACATCAAATCACGTAGCACGAAATTCACAAGTTCACATCGATATTCTCAACAAGCTTCCACAGTGTACCAACCTGAAATATTATGAAAGAGCTTTCCAGAATGATAAGGCTCGTTAAAAACAGACAAGTAACGAACTCAGAGCATGGACATTTGCGGACTGCAGAACAGAATCAGCCCCTGATTTATTTAGTGTTATGCTATTTACGACATCCAAATCACAGAATATAGCAGCAGAGTGTAAATAAGAAACATAGAACACGAAAATACCTTTCAATATTGATATTACTCATTAAATTATCATAAAAACTCAATTTATTACGAAGTTTCAAAGTTAGACATCTCAGCTTTAAAAACATACTGGCTGGTCAATAAATCCCAGAAAAACTTATATCTACATACCTAATTTCGAAAAACACAAAGAATCAAAGTCGTAGATAATTCAAATACCTTTTCAGAGAGTCTAATTTCATAAAATTCCGACAAATAACGAGTCAGATACGATTTTTACAAGAATTCAGATTTTATATAGAGTATACATACAAAATCGGAGTAGTCATACGAACACAATGAACAAAACAAAGAACTCATGGATATATATCATATTATATACCAAAACATTATCACATATACAAATACTCAAGAGAACATATAAAGATCCTTGACATAATCAAAATAAATCAAATATCATACACGTGAAATAACACGAATAACAAGAGAATTAAAGAATCGTTACCTCTTCTTCTAAACTTGTTATGAGACCTCCTCTCGTGCTCTTCTTCTTCTCCTTCTCCTCCTCCTCTCTCTCTCTCTTGTTTGCTATGGTTTTTATCTCTTTTTTTTAACACGCTCGTATCTAGATATGTATAGGTCAATTTTAATTAAATCGGGTCAACTAAAACTTTAAACTAAATCCCAACAAAATTAAATTAGCAAGACTCATTAATTCTATATTTTTATTCTAAAATCAAATTATATAATTATCTTAAATTTTAATCCACTTCTAATTCTAATTTCTAGCAAATTTTAAACTATTAAAATTACAAAAAAAAATCTGGGATATTACAAACTACCCTCCTTAAAAATCTAGTTCACTGTCATTAGCACAAGGAACAGACATCACAAAGTACATAAAACAAAGTAGCAATAAAACCATGAACCCCAACTTCCATTTCTTAGCCTCTGTCTTCACTGTCTCCATTTCAGCTCTGCATCGATTGCATCCATCCATCCATCTGAAAAAGTCACATCCGTTGCTTCCATTCGCACAACCAACAAATCTTCATCCATAATGTTTTCACGGTCTCCATTTCAGTTCTTAGAGCTCTGCATCAATTTGCATCGATTGCATCCATCCATCCATCTGAAAAAGTCACATCCGTTGCTTCCATTCGCACAACCAACAAATCTTCGTCCATAATTTGCTTCTGTTCGAGCTATCCTCTCCACTGCCCATTTACCACAAAAGCACTTGTATTGCATAGTTTTCTCGGGCTCTTTATTTGATTCTAGGCTATAATTGATGTTTCATATGTTTAGGGGTTGAACTTATGTAACTGGGGGTATATATACAACCATTTTTGCAGAAAAGAGCCATTGAAAATTGTTCAGACAGAAATACCCCCGAACACCGTCTAATTGAGTTCACGGAATGCATTCAATTGCTTAAAAAGTAAAAGTTCGGCTATTCATCTGGCAACTTTTATAATTGAGTCATTTTTCTGCAAAATAATTATAGTTCAGGCCAGTTAAGTGCAATTAAGTCTAATTTTATTCATTGTTTGATTTTTGATAACTTCTTTATGGTTTGTTAAATCATAAATCATAAATGATAGTAATTGACTGGCGTGGAAAAAGGTATAATCGACAATTGATATTCCTAAACTTAAGCTTAAATGCCTGCCTATATATTTCTAGCTATCAAATACTCCTATTTCTTAACAAATATAGCACATTTGCATTCTGGTGACAGTTCTCCACTAAAAAGAAGAGGCCACGTTTCAAAATGGAGGGGGTACCTTGGTCTGAACATGTAATAATATGGCTACATTCTCCCAAACTATCAACTTTAGAACTCTAATGAACTCCGACTAAACCATTATTTTAAATGGGATTCATTATGACATCCATAGATGCCAAAAGAGGACCCATAAAAGAATACCAAGAATCTTCTCCATGAGGTGCCTATGATAGCATAGAACTGAGAAGTTGAAGTACAACAAAAACAAATCGAACCCCACGAAGGTAAATATATTCACACTTGAGGCCGACTTCCAGTTACATGTCCCCAATGAGAACCAATCCCTACTCGCATTAAGGGACAATAAGCAGAAGAATTTTGTGACCATTGGAGGTCGATGCAAGATTTCTTAGAGGCAGAAAAAACAGAAGAAGATTTTAGAAAGATCCTACAAACACTCACAGCAGCAACAACTATCATATTGGCGAATATACCATGTTGAAGAGGATCAGCTTCGAGCCATTCCCTTATCTATCATATGAAATATTCCCGGTCTTGGTAACCATAATGCCATTCAAGCTCAGACCACAGTGAAGATCATATCCAGCTTCTCTGTGGCCATTTTCATTTCTAAAGTTTAGTTCTTAAGTGGCCGGAACGTCTCAGAGATAAAGCAAAAGGCGAGGTGAAGCAACAGGGTCTTCTATTGATTAATCGAAAGGCTAAAGGTGAGGCATCACCTTGTCAAAGATACACGTTTAGGGTTACAGATATACAGTGTAGAAATATTTCCACCACATTACATTAATAAGCAGTATGACAGTACTAGATACAATTTTCAGTAACATTATAACATAGATTATAATAGGTATTCACAATAATTATAGGTGTTATTATACTAATTTCAAAGTGTACAACATATATACTAACAAAATAACATATTTTTGGTTTGAGACTAATCTTTATGTCTTCACGCCCATCCACTCCCATTATAAAAGGCAAAAAGCTTAATCCTGACCCTGCCACTCCGTGCACAGAAGGATATACTTGTAAAAGATTTTGAATCCCAATTGAACTTGACTAACAGTACATCTGGAGTTCTGGTTACTCATATTATTACTTACTACCACTATAATGCAGTGGAAAATATATCCCGATAAACATTTTGGTAAAAGTTTATATTTTATTTTAATTGTTTTGTTTTAAGATCAAAAAAGCCCAATGGCATCAACAATCTAAGAAGCTAGTATGGCATAAAATAATTGTAGATTTTTTTTGTTGCTGATGACAGAATCTGGACATATAAAGGGTTTTGAGAGGTTAATTACTTTTAATATATGAGACTCCAATAAATCTCACTTTAGGCAAATGTAAATCAAAATATGGAAGGTATTTGAGAAACGACAAATACAGGAATTGTAATAATTATAGACAAATACAGGAATTATCATTTTATACCTGAATACCATAGGACAGTAATCCATCCAATAGAAGTCAGAAGATTTATGAGGCGGAGTAAATTGAGAGCCCTTTCTAGGGAAGTACATTTTAATTCTAGCACTTTCTCCAAAATCGGATTCCCGGACTTCACGTAGAGGAACTGGTGTAATCTTTCCGACTGTATACCTGTTAATTTTAAATAAGAAATGATCTTTCATATTTTAACATAAAAGGATAAGAAAAGATTTGAGTTTACACAAGGAAGAGTAGAGTAATTTGCAGGGAAACTATGACACATTGATTAGCTTACCGGATGCCAAGTTGCAAGTTGAGCATCAAGTAGTAGCTTCTATTGCCTTTAGATATATTCAGACATGACTTCTTTGTTGCTTCCTTTCCTTTACACCACTGTCTACTTTTTCCGGTAGGTCCTGCTTTATTCATAATCTTTTCTCTGATCAAAATTCCCTGCATATATTCTCTTTCATAAACTACTACACCAGTGTTACAACTACGACCTTCACTAGATGTGTGAGATAGCATGCAGGACATATCACAATTTGCAACATCTCTAACATTATTGCTAAGTCTCCAGTCTTCTTCCAGGGATATACTCTTACTGGATATACGGCCAGAACCTCTAAAATATTTAGTAAATGAGATCCTCTCGGAAAAACTACGCTTAAAACTAGGTTTACTAACTTTGTGCTCCTCTACACCTAAGGATGAACTACGAGGTAAAACCCCATCCCTTTCACCCTTGTGTAAGTCAAAGCTACACCAATTCTTAATATTTGGACTCTTGCTCCCAGTAGGATAGAATGTTCCGCGTCCATCCTTGAGGCCTTTGGTCCATGTCCCAAAATAAAAACTTCCATCAGAAAACCTGTAATATCCTGACCCATGTCTTAAACCATTCAGCCAGAAACCATCAAAAAGATCACCATTCGACCATTTTATAACACCTCTACCACAAATTTTCCCAGATTTCCAAGATCCAATGTACATGTTACCGTTACACCAAACATAACTACCACTGCCTTCATGCATTCCCTCTTTCCATAAACCTTCATAGAAATCTAAATTCTGATATTGCTTCTTTCCAAATCCATGCTGAATGTTCAACCTCCAGGAGCCTCTATAAAATGATCCATTTGGACTATTAAAGGTGCCAAAACCATGAAGGTAACCAGCTGACAACTCACCCACATAAGTTGCCCCTGAAGTCCAGGAAATCTTTCCTTTCCCAGTCATTTTTCCATCTTCCCAATCCCCCTCATAAACTGTTCCATCTAACCAAGTATATTTGCCAGTGCCATGTGCAAGCACACCCTTAAAATTACCGAAATAGATATCACCACTTGTAAAGATGTAATCGCTAGTCCTGAAAGGCATATAACATCATTAATCGATTAAACCGCAATCAGAATAATATTCAAATCTTTAATCAAGAGAAGTTGCCCCGGTAAAGACACTTCGAAGCAAGAGAGCAGAACTACCTTTCGCTGGTATCCATGATCATTAAATGACATATGAACTACCAGACCCGAATGCCTTTTAATGTCCTCGTTCCATAAACCTGGCTCAAGTTAATCCACTTAATGAAGTAATATTAATACCAGGAGGTAGTCACAGCTCATCCAGTGTCGCAGTCTGAACAATCATTAATCATCTATTTAGAATTTAAAAATATGTCATTTCACCAAAGCATAAATATCAGTAAGATCTCTGGATGTACTATTCTATAAAACTAACAACATCAAACTTGTACAAACTAGCAATGTTCCAAAATAATTTCATACCTATGCACATTTCATCATAGAAGCCATTATAAATTACACTAACCGCTAATTATTTTTTTTGGGGGGAAGCATAACAATTAGTTCTCTGAAAACAATGGCATAGATACAACATTAGCAAGCGCTAATCCGAATTAGTAAATTTCAAACATATAATATCACAAGTGGTTCCGCAGTAGTGACAATCAGTATTACAGAGTAATTTTAAATCTCAAGATATTAACTAACTGTTCTATAAATGTCATGAAATCAGCAAAATAAGCATATGAATGTCTTTTTACTTCAGAAATTTTTTATATGTACATTTTCACCTGATATCAAAATTGCGAAATTTTCTTCAGTTGAAGCAAGCATCAGCATAAGAAAAGCAAAATTAGGTCTAATTAGTTAGTATAATTTAAAAGAATACATGTCACATAATTGCAATTCAGTAAATCATATGAGAGAGAGAGACTTGCTGAGAGGGAGAGAGAGAGGCTCACTGAGAGAGATTTGCAGAGAGAGAGACACTTGATGTAGAAGTAATCTAGTAAATGTCACACGGCACGGCAAGCACCTGAACCCAAAAGAAACACCCAACCGTCGTTTTCTTCCTTCTCTTTTCTCTCCTTCGACTTTATAATTTTTTTTAAAGGAACAGACAGGTGGCCGTCATGCAACATGTGGCTCCCACTATTGGATTGTTGATATCGATAAGGATTATTCTGTTTTTTTTATTGAAATATTTAAGGATAGAATTTCTTTCTTTCTAAAAATTTGATTCTTCTCTCAATACAAACCAGAGCGGATTCTTTTAATAAGTTAATAAATCATTGTGTAAAATTGACCATATAAAATGAAGCGATTTGAGATCTTCCTAAAAGGATAAAATATAATACAAAGAATAAATTTAAGTTTTGTCAAATTTGAAATATATGTCTACAAATTAAATTTGTTGTACTTATTAATAAACACAAATGTATAATCACTTCACATGTCTTTCTACTTATATTATTCGACTCTTTTCATATGAATCAACTTATACATTTTTCTTTTAAAAAATTTGAAAAAGATTTTCAAAAAATTGATTCAATGAAAATCAAAAGTGAAACATGAATAAATTTGGTGCAACAAATTGTTGTCGGTTTTACAATCTTAACACACTGGTACATATCACAACGAGTAATAAAAAAATCCATTCCCATCAGAATTTTTGATAAGCTGTCAATTACCAATTACTGGTTTTCTCTCAATTCAAGTATAATAAAAATCAAATAAAATGTTTACTAAATTATCACTAAACAATTAAATAACATAATATTGAATACAAAATGTCAAGATAATAAAAATTAGGCCTTTCATTTCATCTAATGTCTTCAACAAGTTTCTTCTTTAATCTTTATTCTCGTGATCTAATTGTTAGTCTAAGAGCAACTCCAAGAGTCACCTAAGACTCTCCTCATAAAAATTATTATTAAATAAACTTCTAATCATTTAGGATACAAATATATCTTTCCACTCCAACAATTCTCCTCAAATTTCTTCCCTATTTATATCTCTATAGGAAAAAAGTTGAAAAATCTATCTATCTATCTTTCTCTATATATTAAAAGCCAACAAAGGGCAAAGTTTGTCATTTTAATGGCTGTGAAGTTACGATTTTACCCTTATATTTTCTAAAATTACAAAAATACCATTCTTTAATGAAAATGTAAAAATTGTGAAATTATGTTAATGATGGGAATCGAACCCTTAACATATCCATGTCAAACTCATGTCATAACCAACTGTGCTACACTTTGTGTTGAGCTTATATTCAAACTCTTATTAGATAAACCACCTCTTCTTCCAATTTTTTTATTTTTTGAGTTAATAAACATTGATTTATATTATTTTTAGAATATTGCACAATACATAGTTATAATAAATATTTTTAGCAATTGAACATAATCTACAATTCTGTTTTATCAATTTAAATTAGTGATATATGTCATTTTAATACCTTGAATTTATGATTTTGCCCCTACATGTTAAAAAATTACAAAAACGTCAACTCTTTTATATTTATGCAAATAGTAGATAAAATTATGTTAGTGTAGTAAATTGAACCATTAATCTTCTCTAATCAAGCTCATGCATAAGTAGCATAGTACATTTTGTTTTAAGTTTTCTTTAAAATCTTATTAATGTTAATTTCTCTTCTTCTCTCATCTTCTTTTTTATAATTTTTTATTTTTAAATAAATAAAATGTTGGTTTATATTATTTATAAAATATTGCATTGTATATAATTACCAAAAATATTTTAATGGATTGAGCATACTCTACGATTCTCTTTCTTTTATTTTAAATGATTGATATAAAAAATAAAATTTTAAAAGAGTATAAGATTATAGATAACATATAATTTCTACATAATAATAAGGTTATAGATAACATATAAGATTAGAGTATAAAATTTTTATAAAATTTTAAAATTAAAAAAATTGAGTGAGACGCCGCATGGATGACTTTTAAATAATATTAATAGATTTTGTAATAAGTCTCAGCCCTACGTTTATATCTGACAATGTTAAGACTGCATCGCCTATGTTATATACCGACAATTTTGTAATTTACACCGCAAGATAGTCTTGTGAGAGTGTGCAAAGATGCACCAACCTTCAGCTTCTTTTTAAAATCCTCTATCTCATTCACATGTGTTCGATTATATTACAACAACATTGTGTGCATTTAACGATTTATATTCTAGATTGCAAAAAAACAAAAAAAAAACAAATCAATTGATCGCTAAAAAACAAACAACAACTACTAAGGCAAAATACCTATTTACAAATTATACTTTCTCCAACATAGAAAACTCCGGTAAACCTGATTATAATTGCAACAAGAACAATAGTTCGACCGTGTTTCAAATTTTACATTGTTTCTATTTGTTCTTAATATCAATAATACTCACTATGAACAAGTCCTAAAGCCTTGGGTTTGGCACAGTTACGTTATCATATTAATTTACATACACTAATGTTATATACGGACTTTAGACTAAAAGATTTTAAGATGTGATCACGGTGTGTAGTCTTACGTACCTGACCAACTTTATATTTTATTTACAAGTATATTGTCATTTCGTTAAAAACACATTAGTTTAGATACATCCATATCATAAACAACTATACTAAAATAATCATTTAGATTATATTTAATTGTTGAATTTGATAAAATGCATTTCACGACATTTAAAACTAAATTAATATTTTGTCAAATGAAAATAATAATTTGATCTTTATTTTATAGATTTTTTTTCCAAATTTTGTGAAATCTTATTAAATATTAAAAAAAATAATTTTTTTTTATACAAATATAAGATAAATTCAAAATTAATTTTAATTACAAAATTGTTTCGATATATATACATTTTTGTGCGAAAAATTATTTCAGTAAATAAGCAGGCCCGTGCTTCGCACGGGTTTTTAGGCTAGTTACTATATATTATATGCCAACACAAGGGCAAAGTTTGCCATTTTAATGCTTGTGAAGTTACGATTTTACCCCTATTTTTTGAAAAATAACAAAAATACCATTGTTATATTATTATGCAAAAATATGTCAATATTTGCTAATATAGAGAATCGAACCTCCAACCTCCTTCTAAGAAGTCCAAAGCCTATCCACTATGATAAGTTGCTTTTTGAGTTTACTTTAAAGATTTTATTAGATAAGTCACATTATTTTCTCTAATTCTATATTTTATTTTTTTATTTTGAACCTTTGAGTAAATAAAATATTGGTCCATATTATTTATATAAATTTGTATTTTTTATTTACGTTATTATATATATATAGGTAAATCTATCTATCTACTTATTCTACTTATATATATTAAATGGCGTCTAAGGGCAAATTGAGCCCAAAAAATGGCTGTGAAATTACAATTTTACCCTTATTTGTTGAAAAATCACAAAAATTCCACTTTCTATAAGTTATGCTAAAAATTAATTAATTTGTGTTCTCATTAAGAATCGAACCCTTAACTTCATTTTAGCAATTTCATGTCTTAACCACTATGCTAAGTTAACTTTTGATTTGTAATTTAGAATTCCTATTAGGTAAATCACATTATCTCCTTTTATTCTTTTCATAATTTAAATTTTAAGTATATAGAACGTTGACTACCATTATGTTTGTTTTTGTAGCTTTGTATATAACTACATATCCGATCATGTTTGTACATTTTTTATTATACATGTTTCTTTTCAATTAAAAAATACCAATTATATTGTTAATTGATATAATTTATATTTATTTGAACTGGTCAAGTATATATAAAATATAATAATAATATTTGATCTAATATAAATTACATATTAGATACAAGGATCTCATTATTCGTTAGTTAATATTTTTTAAATTAAGAAAGTTAGCGTTGATATTTTTCATTAAATTATGAAATAATTATTATACAATTTGTTCGTCTCATTCATTTGTTAACAGTTTTATTTTCGAAATGTACACTCCTTTATTTTTATCTTTCCAAAAGACATATTATTCTTTACAACTTTAATAAATCTCACATGTCACTAATTTGTCCATTTTTTTATCATTCCTTCACCGTTCACATTTTTCACAAAAATTTGATTTATGACACGAAAATTTAGTGTTTGATTTAATTTTTGATGCATGAAATTACACGAACACGAAAATAAATGATAAAAACGTAAAATGTCTTATTGACATGTATTGTAGACTTTGTGATTATACAATAACCGCTCATATATATTATCTATACTTCCGCCAAAAAAAATCTGAACTCACAATTTTTATTTAAGGGGTTGTCATTAACCAAAAAGTTGGTGATAAGACCCCTCTTTACTGTTTTCTTTTGATTTTGTTTTCGATTTGTATAGGTCTCTCTCATTATTGAGAGTTTTAGTACCCCGTTTAGTGGATTTTCTCTACCCATTCTTCGGGTTTGTTCTCTTTCCTTGTGAGAGTTTGATTTGTTTTAGTATCCGAGATCGTAGATCTGTAGGATTTATAATAGTGGTTCATTGATTTGGATTGTATGGAGTCGCAATTACGATTAATTGTTCGAATACGTATGGACGAATTAGATATATATATATATATATATATATATATATATTGCACGACTACAACAGATTATTAGATTGTCTCTGTAAAAAGGCTGCAAACTTCAGCGATATGAACGAGTGATGTGCTACAATGAATGATTTGCTCAACAATCATAGTTCGGGGTGAAGAAAATTCTGATTTGATCTATTTTATTACGTGTTTGTTCTATTTTGATTATTTTTGTAGATGTCGTATGGCCGTTTATTAATGAATTACTTGATTATCAAAAAAAAAATATTATGTATAAGATATAAAAAATTAAGAAAATTTGTAATATATCTTAATATATAATCTCACATACATGATTATCTTTTTTACAAATATACTTTTATTACATTAAAATCACATGAGTTTACAAACATCTATGTTATACACGAACAATTATGCTACAGTAATTATTTATGTTACACTTAATTGATCATTTTAATAAATTTCTTTTCACGACATTGGAAATTTAATTATTATTTAAGAAATTAATAAAAATAATAATCATGTCATTTTAATAAATTTCTTTTCACGACATTGGAAATTTAATTATTATTTAAGAAATTAATAATAATAATAATAATCATGTAATTATTATCGTATAGATATATTGATCCAACTTTTTAAACCTGATCAAATCTATTACTATATATTATATGCCAACACAAGGGCAAAGTTTGCCATTTTAATGCTTGTGAAATTACGATTTTACCCCTATTTTTTGAAAAATAACAAAAATACCACTATTATATTATTATGCAAAAACATGTTAATATTTGCTAATGAAGAGAATAGAACCTCCAACCTCCTTTTAATAAGTCCAAAACCTAACCACTATGCTACGTTACTTTTTGAGTTTATTTTAAAGATTTTATTAGATAAGTCACGTTATTTCTGTAATTCTATATTCTTTTTTACTTTGAACCTTTGAGTAAATATTGGTCCATATTAAAATATTGGTCCATATTATTTATATAATTTGTTGATATTTTCTAATATTAAATGTCATTCTTTATCAACTTCGGCATATCTCTAATTTACTCATTTTTTTCATCAATTTTTTTCCACTTTTTCCACCATTTTAATCCCCCGGTTGATGTCCGAGTCAAAAATCGGGGTGATGATTTAAAATGTAGAATATTACGGAGTATATAATTACAAAAAAGGTTTTCTTTCATTATAAATGATAACTATAAAAAATAAAATCTTTACACTCTCTTTGTCATGATAAATGATGATTATGAAAAATAAAATTTATATGATATAATTTCACATGTTACACATGAATGTAAATTATTCCGAATAAAAAAATATTTTCATTTTTCTCTTTGGATATATATAAATGTATTATACTATTTAAATAAAAATATATAAATTCTATCTATAAAATCATACATAATATATAACTACGTCAAATATGAACTATATATCATAATTTTTAAGTATATAAAATATCAAATATTTGAGTTAAATTAGAAATGTTTTATTGATCAAACATTTAGACTTTGAGGGGTTTAAATGTATAATTCGACTAAAAAGATAAATATTTGAAAATGTAGAAGATACAATTGAATTGATTCCAAAAACACGATAACTCAAAAACATGATCTATGTTTTAAATAAAAAATCAACATGATTAATATGCAATAGATTAAAATAAGATATGATATTTCTCGATCATAAGAATTATAAAATTGTCTAACTATTAATGACGACCAGTTAGACTATAAATTTTAACAATAAAAATTCAAATTATATGTAAAATATTATTGAATGATGTTAAAAAAAAGTATAAGTCTTTAATAATAATAGAATTTTATATAATATATTAATTGGATGCGTAATATCATAAAATCATTTTGATAAATGAAATTCTAAATAGGGTTTGTGGGTTTTGAGGACATCGTCGAATTATAACACTGAAGCTAATA
The DNA here is from genome assembly GCA_030848705.1 of Heracleum sosnowskyi. Lineage (NCBI taxonomy): Eukaryota > Viridiplantae > Streptophyta > Magnoliopsida > Apiales > Apiaceae > Heracleum > Heracleum sosnowskyi. The sequence continues at coordinate 137,690,403 of CM061235.1, read as the reverse complement.
CACAATAAAATACAAGTAAAGTTTATTTTTTGTATATGAAAAGGTTGAGTTTATTATTACAAAAATGTCATTTAATATTTGTATTGAAAAAACAGTATAACCTCGTATAAGTCTTCAGGTCAAAATCATGGTTATTTTTCACTTTTAAATAGATGAATAATCCCTAGACATTTATAAAGTTATCACATTTACATTACTTTTAAAAAAAATCAGTCTTAAAAATGATATATTTATCAGTATATATTTATTTATTACACGTGCAAAGCACGAGTTATTTTTTGTATTATTTTACTTTTTTATTTAAATTATTATAATCAAATTAAATATAGTAACGAGTGGTTCACGTATTTTACCTTTATTTATATTTTTAATTTTTGAGTTGTTTTGCCGGATCAACCGTTCAGAGTAAATGTTAATTTTAACATATTTTTAATTAAAAGTTTATTTTAATATGTTGTTGATGAGATTCGAACCTTAAACTTCTATGTAGCATAACTTTTAGTAATACATCTAGATGTTCCAATCAATTTGACTTCAAAGACCCATCAGTATCGATTGTGATTGAAAAGGATAACCAATATGAGTTGTGAACCAAATGATAAATTATACCACATTTTGTTTATTATAGTTTAGTATAGATTATAGTTGATTCAGAATTCATTAATTTGTACCATATATTTCTAAAATTATATACCTGAGCAAAATACTTGAATTTTGAGAATTATATATAAGATAATTCAATTTGAGTTATATATGAATTTTTAAAATTTAGGATTTCAATTATTTATGATGATTGAGTTGAAACATTTACTTACGTCATTATAACATGAATCCACTCTATATGAAGGGGGAAAAATATGGAACCAAAAAATGGTTGTTTGTAATACATGAATCATGTGCCTTTTATCATATAGATATTAGTTGAATATTACGAAATCTAATCAAATTTACAAGTATTTGATTCATGAAAACGGTACGCAATATTACAAATTTACGATAAATTGCAAATATTATCATCTAATGTATTTTTAATTATAAAATTATTTCGATATATGAACAAATTCAGTGAGAAATTATTTAATTAATATATGAACAAGTCTCAAAACCGGACAAGGGTACGTTCATCATTCAAAGTAGTTACATTATTCGCCAACAAAATTTCTTACCACTCTCCACAACTCACACTTCTCATCTTACACGATCACCTCACGTTAATAAATCGACCTCCTCGCAAAAAAATTATTAACTTTTCTATGCAGGCCCGTGCCTTGCACGGGCTGTTACGCTAGTGTGATATATAGTAATTAAAAATGAAGTAAGGAGAGGAGAGAGAGTCTTAAATATGAAGAGGAAATGTTGGCTCTTAAAAGTTTGAGGAAGACTTGAGAGGTTGTTGGAGTTGATTTTTGATATGTTTTCTCCAAATTTTTGACTTAGGAGTGGATTTAAGAAGCTTGTTGGAGATGCTCTAAGGCTATTAAATATTCATAACGATCTTTTGAATTTTAAGTGACTCTAATTTATGAATTAATTTTTATACTTTTAGGTAGATTTTAAATCCATTTCGCCTTAATTAGATCATGTAGGGTGTTTAAGTATATTCAATAAAATATCATATTTATTTAATAAATATTCAATTTAAATACAAACATGAGAAATATGAGGAATAAAATTATATAATTATCTATTAATATATATTATATCACAAATTCATACAAGAATCGATGATTGGGGATGAACATTCAATTTCGTTATATTTATCCTCAAAGAAATAAGCTTATTAGTTATGCATCTCTGTTGACTTATGACCTGTTTTGAAGATTTCAAGATTTCAGATGTTTAATCGCCTATATGTGCAATGAGATGTGCAATGAGGAGCCGATAAATTTATACATAAACCTAGGCTATCTTTGAGATGATTATCATTCATAAAGAGTTGAAAATATGTGATACTAGCATTGTTGCCCGCTGCGTAGGGCATTGATTTCCTATTATAGTATAATGACAATCAAGTGAATATTTAGATGTCTTCTCCATTTCCAAAATGAATAGTTAGTTTTGACAAATATTGAATGGCTTCAGACTTCAGTTTGATTAGACATGCCAAAAATTTGCCCTCCTGATATCCTTGATCAAAAGATATTCATTTTTACAGAGTTGCAACATTTAGTTATGTAGAACGTGGAAACGGGTTAAAAAATATAATCAATTATTAAATGCAAGTTAAAAATTGTATGAATCATCTTTTTACCTAGGCGGTCATAGAATGTTTTCCAATACTCTTGCTAGAAAAATTGATACTAATATTATATTTTTATCTGAATTAACATATAAAGTTTATATTAAAAAGTTTATTGGTAAATATCATAAATTGCATTACATCTTGAATTGCAATGCTAATATAAGAACCTTATACAACTTTAAATAGGATAATTACTAATTTTAAGATATGATTACTTTTGCACTTGATTTTGTTATAATAATATAATTAAATATGTTATAAAATTTTCATTTAAATATAAAAGTAATTTTTGTAACATAAATATATTGCTTTCTCGGCCCCATCTTCAACGGCGCCTCGAAATATTTATATGTTAAATATATCTTACAAATCTAAAAAACATATGAATATATTAAATATATCTTTGTAACATAAATATATTGTTTGATATGAGGCCTCCTCGGACCCGTCTTCGACGGCGCCTCGAATTATATATAATAAATATTAAATATCTTACAAATCTAAAAAATATATGAATATATTGAATATATCTTCCAAAAAATAAGACTTATACATTTTAGGGTATTCGAAACTTTAGATATGAACTAACAAACCACTTAGATGCATATATTAGAACACTTATATAATTTTGAATAAAATAATTACTAATTCTAATACCTATAATATTAATAAATACAATGGTTTTGCTTTTTTAGAGATGTCGATTTTATATTTTTAAAATTGGTCACATTCAAAATTATGATGCACAGTCAACGATGCTGAATCACTTTATAATAAAAACATAAATTTTTATTAAAATAATAAACAAAATAAGCTGCAACAGTATATTATTATTCATTTCATATAGTACTATTTCAGGAGAACATAATTAAATATTAGCTCTTACAAATTACACTGTAAACTTTACAGACTATATATAAACACAAACCTGCATCATTTTCTTGGAAAGACACAAACACAAATCCACATTATTTTCTTCACAACAGAACCTTTAAAATCATCTAACACATGGAAATGATTTTGAAAGAGAACTGACTTTGTGTAGTACAAAAAACATACAAACTTATGAGTTATGACTATATCTCAGTTAAAGTTAGACAACTTCCAACAGTAAGGACACATTGCCTCTTCAAAAGGGAAATGACTTTGGAACCTCAAGTGAGAAATATCAAAATGTCTTTTAGAATCAAATTAGCTTGTAAATCCGCATTTCATAGTTACAAATGGAAATCAACATAAACATAGCAGAACTGAAACTTGTGTGTAGGTACGTATAGGGAAAATATTTCAGTTACTACATCAATTGCCTAGATTATTACGGACATTGGGACGACCAAGACAAATCTTCTAGTAATTGCAAATAAAAACCAAGTCAGTCTAGAATCAAAATATTAGTCAGAAGAGGACCAGGGACCGCTTTTGAATGGTCTCGATCATAAATTTTATACATAGCAAACCTTCAAAGTTGGATAATCATGCACGGTTATCTCCGATTTTAAATAAAAACTATATATCATGCTACATCAAAAAAGAAAATCATAGCAAAACATACGTAGACAAACAATGAAGGCCATGATTATGTAGACAATAAAGGCTACAGTAAGATGGAGACGTACAAAATATAGTATGAAAGGGGTTATTACATGTAAATGGAACTCCTTTCATTCCACACATCAAATTTGATAATTGAAAGTTAGACAACGACTATCATTTATAAACAGAATTCCACAAATTTAGTTAGTTAATATAACTCTGAAGGTAGTGTAGTTTCATAAAAACATTATTAATCACAAAAATTTATTCTCTTTCGCGAGGTCACAAAAACATAAAATAAAATAGTAAACTTTATTATCATCTGCTTCTATTGGCTCTGCCTTCAAATTAGAAAAATTCCTTGTCATTCTCCTTGAGTGGTATAGTCCCATTAGAGAGCATTTCCAACAATAAAACACTTTAATGCAGACTCTACACACTGCAACACTCGAATATATATTCTTAGTAAAAAAAGATAGGTAAGTAATTTCTACTAATAAAAAGAAAATCATTTTGTCCAATGTCCGATCAGATTCATAAATTTTCTTAGAAAAATGCCAAATTGGCTCCTCACCAGCATTGTCCATGTGTCTGGCCAAATCTCAAAAGAAAAGGTTAATTATATTCATAAGCCACATAAAATTACAGTGGGATCAATTGAGTGAGAAGTTTATTTTCACAACATATATGTACCTTCAGAATCTCGTAAAAATCTATGTTAACATTAAAGATAAATAACATACATTGATTTTCTGCGCCACCAACTTTGTCTTCTACTATTTTACTACAAACAGTTGATATAATAGATCAACTCCATCAAAAGATCTTCGAATCTCTTCTTCTATATCAAAGAATCATCTATTAAATATCAAACAATTGCAAGAAGTGTAAGCTTGCAAGTAGAACTCCCATATCCTATATTTGGAAATTGAGAAGCCGGAAACAAATAAATTCCAAATTATGAGTAATATAATTTATAGGATTTAGGAAAGCTCGAGATTAGACAAATAGTTATGCTGACAGTGCACCTAACACATTCCCAAACGTCATTTGGAATCAAAAGTATGTTTTAGAAATATGAACCTGAAATCTAAAGGGTAAATTTCTTATTCAACTAAAGATCAGTAATGAAGATGAAACTGATTAGACTAAAATGCAAAAAAGTAAAGGGGGAAGACAAAATGTATCACCCAGTAGCAATCCTCGAGTTGGTTCGTGTCCATTCCAAGATACATAAGTCTGTATAAAATTTAAACTTTCCTCTTTAGTGTTTTGTATAAGATCAGGCTTTCAAATTGTTACATAGGCATCAATGTCATATAATGTGAAGTAGATACTTAAACATATAAACTGAAAGATAATTTCTAAAAACTAAATTGAAGTATTTGAGCTTGCAATTTGTAAAAACAACATTTACTGTTGTACCTCAATGAAGTGCTTTGTCCCCGAAACACGAAAACTGAAAAAAAATCATAAAATTATATCAGAAGTTTCATCATACAGTAATAAAAGCAAGCAACTAAAATCCATATAATACGAATAAATTATGTTCAAGAATATAAACCTTGGAACATGTAAACATACTAATTACATGACCAAAAACATGCTCTTGATATAGAATGCAAACTTACAGAAAAATATAAGAGAGGGACACATGCCATTATAAATTCAACCTGCAAAATGAAATATTGGGCAAAACTCAAAAGGATTATTTATATATTACGAAATACGTTACGATTAGATGTTCAGACATCAAAATAACAATAAAGACTCTATTAGAACTAAAATCAAACAGTTGGAGTGCAGAGTTTAATATATTAAAAAATATTGAAAACATCTCGTACTTTTGAGAATATGTAGAATCAAGAATAGATCACTGCAATTATTGAGAAGATATAGAATCAAGAACAAATTCGAAAAGAGTACATAATTTATACAAACTGCGTGTTTTCTTTTATCGAAAAATGTTTACACTTGAAACCTGCAAAAAGAAAGAACAAATATAAGAACAAATATAACAAAATTTGAATTCGAATTTGAAAATAGAGAGAAGAAGAATGGGGAGCAGTAAATTTGAAGAAGTATTTGAGCTTCTTGGATAATTTGATTTGGGAAAATGATTCTGGTTTTGAATTTTAAATTTTGAAAACATAGCTTCCTTGAGAAGTTTTCACCAGAGTAAAGTACTAATGTAATAAAAAATCAATATTTGAGAACCAAATATCTGAGAAGATATCCAATCAGACATATTGTAACTTTTCTTTAGTGGAAACTAACATAAGAAGGAAGTATGCAAGCAAGTGGCCGATATGATGCGGGTTGGTAACAGTGGCATATCTTGTAATATTTAACAAAATCAGGGGTAAAGGCTGGGGGAAGACTTTAGCATAAAAGTTTTACTATTAAAAAGAGAGAGTATGAACTATATTATACATAGATTATGGAGATGTCGGTGCTAGGAAGTTGGTGTCAATGTGGATAAATTAGAGAGGCCAATTATTGAATATTGAAAAACGACTTATTTGATCTGTTTTAAATCGATATATTTGTATGTGTTATATGTTGAAGTTTCAATATTAGTCCCTATTAAAAAAAGAAAAATTTGAATGATAGTCTTTTCAGTTTATATGTTTATTTTATTGTTGTTCGATCCATCTAAATTCACATGTTTGCATGTGTTAGAGCATTCTGTTAGAAATCACTATTTTCATTGGAGTCTTCAAACTCATCTCCAACTCTATAATTTAGAGAAATTTGCTAAATTTTTTTAAAACGTCATTTACATCCGGAATCTCAAAATGAGGTATAGTTTTAGGGACTAAAAATAAATCATCATATTTGAGGTGTCATTATTCATTCCCATCTTATTAAATAATCTTTTTTATCTCAAAACTTTTCTTTTAACTCTTACACACATGCTAATAAACAAAAATATGGATAAAGACGGGGAATGTAATGTAGGAAAGTTTTGAAATAGAAAAAGAATGTGATTTTTTTTTTTGAAAAATTACTACTTTTAATAAGTTTTTGGGAATGGGGATGGAGTTCTAATATGAATGCTCTTATGAGTTTACTAGCATTAAAGTTTTAATAATAGTAATTTCAGTTTATTTTTTCACTTTATTATTATCTCATACTAGTTTACTAAGTCGCGCTTCGCAGCGATTTTATAATAATATCTTTAAATTTTCTCAAAAAATATTCTACAAAATACGTTTTTAAATAAAACAATATTTCTAATATAAAATTAAGTTTTGTTTTGAATTATATATATATATATATATATATATATATATATATATATATATATATATATATATATATATAAAGTTCTAGATCGTTTAATCAAAAACTACAATTATACCTTCAGAGCTATTAAAATATTCATTACCTCCAAATCTATTCTCAGTAAGAAAAAAATCAAAAAATATGAACAAACATCTTTTTTGTTGCTGTGAGATTTTTTTTTATTAATAATGATATCTTTTTGTCAAAACAAATAACAACAAAAACAACAACAACCTCTTCCTTGAAAAAAACAAAATATTGACCTCTTCTCAATATTTCTTATTCTTGTATGACTTTTGTTATAGATGCACCGACTTATTGAATTTTGTTAAAAATGCACACACTAAATAAAATTTTCAGTCGAATAAATCTTAACATGATATTTTCGACACTATAAATTTCTTAATATACAATTTTTATCTTTGAATTTTCGTGTATGAATTAAAGAAAATATTTTACTAAAAGATATAATCTTTTCTCATAAAATTAGAGCAATAACTATCTAAACGTTAAAAAATAATGATAAAATTTGTTTTTGAAGACATGATGAATTCTCCACTTTCGAGTTATCTTGTATACAGATCTATCAACTTTTAACTATAAATTCAAAACTAATAATGTACACACATAAACATATAAATCAATTCACAACTGAATGTACATGAAAATTACCTTGCTCGGCCTATTATTTTAATTGATTAACTGATGAATCCCCCTCCTTATTAATTCATGTCTTAACTCAATCAACACTAATAGCAAATAACTTGTCTTGTCAAAGATTTTAATACCTGCATTAGGATACAAACAAACGTAATAAGATAAATAACATAAAGGAAAAAGTCTCATACTCATGTACTCATATACACACTTTTAACATGAACAAACAAAGAAGTAAAGAAGAACAATGTTGACAACAAAAATTATAGTAGACAATTAACAGAGTTTAGGTGTATATTTATACTATTAATTAACTGCTTGTACGAAAGTATTAAAGGTAATTAATTATTTACCAAGTAATTACTTAATTTCTTATACAAAACCGATCTAATTTCTTAACTTTTATTTACCAATATGTTCTTGTATTTTCTATTATATTACATTAAAAAGGAAAGTTTAGGAGAGTAGAATGTTAAGATGATAATTTCATTTGAAAATAAATATTATGAGAATATCTAGATAATAATAAAGGGAAGTTCAAAATAATGTAAAGTAATACACTTTTTTTTTAATTTAGATATTTGAAGGCAAGAATATTATAATTGAATAATTAGTTTCCTCCATTTGTAATATTTAGTTTCCTGCATTAGTAAAGATCTATTGTATATTTACTTTCTCCATTAGTAGAGATTTTAAATGCAAAAATATTATATTTACTTTCCTCTATTAGTAGAGATTTTAAATGCAAGAATATTGAAATTGTATATTTAGTTTTCTCCATTATTAAATATTTAAAAGGTAGTTGATTTTTTTTCTAGTTTTTTGTATTAATTACTTAATTTCTTATGCAAGACCGATCTAATTTATTAACTTCTTATTTACCAAAACGTTCCTGTATTTTCTATTATATTACATAAAAAAAGAAAGTTTAGGAGAACAGTATGTTAAGATAGTAATTTCATTAAAAAAATATTATGAGAATATTTAGATAATAATAAAGGAAAGTTCAAAATAATGTAAGGTAATACACTGTTTTGGGAATTTAGATATTTTGAAGGCAAGAATATTATAATTGAATATTTAGTTTCTTCCATTAGTGATATTTAGTTTCCTCGTTAGTAAATATGTATTATATATTTACTTTCTCCATTAGTAGGGATTTTAAATGCAAAAATATTATATGTTTCCTCTATTAGTAATCATTTAAAAGGTAATTGAGATTTTTTTTGAATTTTGAATTTTTAATATTATTAATTCAAAAAATTGAGAAAATTAGAAAAATAGAACGAAGCGATCTGAGAGCGCCACCTCACCGCCCCCGTTTTCTCCTTTATATAATAGTATATATTGATTGATTACTTTCTCCATTAATAGGGATTTTAAATTCAAAAATATTATATGTTTCCTCTATTAGTAATCATTTAAAAGGTAATTGAGATTTTTTCGAATTTTTAATATTATTAATTCAAAAAATTGAGAAAATTAGAAAAATAGAACGAAGCGATCTGAGAGCGCCACCTCACCTCCCCGTCTTCTCCTTTATATAATAGTATGAGTAAATTGCAAATTTGTGGCCATACTTAACCTCATTTTGCATTTTGGTGGCCAAAGTTTCAAATTTACAATATAGTGGCTGGACATTACTTTTATTTTTAAAAAAGGTGGCTAAGGACCACTTTTTTGAAAAAAAAGTTCTTAAAAAAATTGCTCTTAGCCACCTTTTTGAAGACTAAAAGCAATATCTGGCCACTAAATTCTAAATTTAAAAGTCTGGCCACTAAAGTGCTAAAGCGGGTAAAGTACATGCACCATTTTGTAATTTACTGTAATAGTATTGATGATTTGTGTTAGATAAATTACTAGCTTATTCATTTTATTGTATGTTTAATAGTTTAACACGCTCTCATGTCTTATACTTACCCTCCTACTACAATCCGAGGATCTTATCATTTTAATATAGGGATATTCCATTTGGTACCATTGTACAATTGGCTTTTCCATTTGGTACCACTCGAAGTTTTTGGCTTTCAAGTGGAGCCATCATACTTTTGGCTTCATCCACATGATACCACTCCGTTAATCAAACATTAGTCGGCCGTTACAAAATTATGAGATTGTCCATTTGGTACCACTCAAAGTTTTCGACTTCCAAGTAGTACCCTTCTACTTTGTGTTTCAACTCCAAAATACCACTATGTTAATAAATTCGATGAATCAGATCATTCTCATCAAACTCCTTGGCTTTTGGTGGGCAAAGGGATGCGAAACAATTTTTTTGAGGGGCATAAAATCAAGGAATTTGAATAGATTCATTCAAAAGTGGTATTTTGGAATTGAAGCCGAAAGTAGAATGGTGCCAACTTGGAAATCGAAAACTTTGAGTGGTACCAAATGGACAATCTCATAATTTTGTAACGGCCGACTAACGTTTGGTTAACGGAATGGTATCATGTGGATGAAGCCAAAAGTATGATGGCGTCACTTGGAAGTCAAAAACTTTGTGTGGTACCAAATGGAAAAACCAATTGTACAATGGTACCAAATGGAATATCCCTTTAATATATGGCCTTTCAAACAAAAGAGTATAGAAATAAGTTTAAGATATATCATTAACATAATTAACTTGATGATTAGGAAATCTCTAAATAATTAACTTGATGATTCGGAAATCTCTAAAGTTACAATTTATTTGTATAAATATTACCAGTTGGACTTCTATCTTCAAATGTTGGTGTGAGATTATTCAAGAGGAAACTTTTTATATAGAATCGAGAGATAACTATTACATAAATATTCATAATATATATTTTTATCATATTTTTTATTAGATATGATTATAAATTTCAATTATTAAATCAAAAAACAAAATTAAACTACTCTTTTATAAAAAGTAATTAAAAATTAGTCAAATAGTCCAAAGTGATTCTACAACAGAATCAAATCTATCCAAAATGATTTTGCATCATAATCAAATTTAAAATTAATATTTTTATTCAAATTTTAAATGTTAAATTTTTTATAAATTTTGTATATGCTAATATTCTACATTAGAATTAAATTATATATTTTATGTAAAAAAATTTAAAATTATTTATGAGATTTTATAATAGAATATATGATTCTCCCCGATTCTCTATATAAGATGATTCTTTTTAGAACAATGATTTATATACTTATATTAGAATGATACAACAAAATTGCTAACAATTAAACATGTTTTTAAGAAATGTATAGTGGATAAACAATGTCTTAAAATAAAAGTAAATGTTTTTTTTGCCAAAGAAGAAAGCAAAAAAAGGTAAATGTTTTATGAAAAATACATGTCCTAACTCCTCTACTAAAATAAAATAAATGGTCGTTAGTACGGTAAAATTAAACCGAACTTGTCTAAAAATGAAAAGAAATAAAACAGCAATCGATACAGTTAAATCCGAGATTTCCACTTGGGGCAAGTTTAATAACCAAAAAGCTGACAAATCTTAACAATTTATTAACACACAGAAAACAAGGTAAGATAAGATACAGTACAGTAAGTATTCCAAAATTCACCGTGCCAACTCCTTGTCTCAAAATCTTGATATTTTATGAAAGCCTAGAGTCTTGTCTCCCCTGTAATAAAAAAATGAACGGAGCCGCCGGAGATAACGGCGGCGATGAGAATCAACAACACCCACATAGAGAAATTAATGTTCCACCTCTAAGAATGAAGAGATCAAGAAAGAGGAGACAAGAACATAGGCGTTTATTTGCAACTCATTCAGGTACTTTAAGCTGTGATGAAGATGCTGATAAGAATGAATTGTCTGGTATGGATCTTGATTTCTTTTATGATCTGTCTCATTTTCCTGATTCTGTGTTGTTAGAGGTTTTGATAAGGTTGCCTGTTAGATCTATGTTTAGATATAAGTGTGTTTGTAAGCAGTGGCTGAGTTTGATTTCGCATCCTTCGTGTTCGAGGTTTTATGTTTCGATGAGGTTGAATGCTTCTTTGCCGTTTAGGTTGTTTTATAGGTATGTTTATGTGCCTGAATTTAAGGAGGTTTTGAGGAGGCTGAGGCCTGATGTGTATGTTTCCAAGGAGTTTTCGGTGTTGTTTTTGTCTAGTTTGGAAGAGCAACAACAGTCCGATCAGTTTAAGGTGTTGGCTGTGAGTAATGGATTGGTTATGTTTTGTTTGTTGGGGCCTTTGGTTTATTATGTTTGTGATCCGGTGACTAGGCAGTGGGTTAGTCTTCCGAGGGGGAGGCAGAATGCGTTGATTCGTCATCCTGTGTTTTATGGGGAGGGGCTTGTTAGTAGGGTGAATGAGGATAATGTTGTTACGAGCTATAGGGCTGTTCGTGTTGAGTGCATTTTGGGAGATTCTTTCTTTCTTAATCTGGAGACGTTTTCGTCTGAAACTGGTGTGTGGACGGCTCATACACTGGGTTGCCCTAAAAAGATCCGGTTGCTTAGGCGTGGTGTTGGACCGATTAATTTTAACGGAATACTGCATTGGTTTGTACGGGACAATGGGATGGTGGCTTTTGACCCTTACGAGAATAGTAATCGTTGCCGGTTAATTCAGTTTCCGGATGGCAGGAACGACAGTGAGAATGAAGAGCAGCATGATAGCCTTTATCGTTTATGCAATGTCAGCCAAGGAAAGCTGAGATATTTTACAGTAGCTCCGGAGCCTTCAGAGGTAATTTGTTTTAGCATGTGGACCCTTGAAAATTATGAGAAAGGGGAGTGGCTTATGGAGTTTGAAGTAACCCGTAGTGATCTCTGTTCCGAAGATGACAGTTTAAGTAACTTGTTGCCAACAGCAACCTTTTTTCCTCTGTCCTTCCATCCATTTGATGCTAATGTTGTGTATATGCGTTGTGCGGAACGGTCTTGTATTGTGACTTATAATGTTCGAGCTAGACGGTTGGATGTCATTTGTGAGGCTAATGGTGTCGTTGAAGACCTCTCTTGGCGTGTGGTGGTCCCAGTTGTGCTTCCTATGTGGCCGACTCCGCTTCCTCGCCCTGCTAAGAAGTCACTGAAACGTCCTTTAATATGCGGCAAGTAATTAATCGTCTATTACCTGCCTGTTTACCGTTGTTGTGTGGTCGTTAGCTAATTGTTTTTCCCCATACTTCAATAAACTGTTTCAATTGTAAACTTTTTTTTTAAATTTCCTAAGCGAACTGTAAACTTTTATCTGTATCATCTCATGTTTTCTGTTACCCGCAGGGTACAATCTTTCAATTTGTAGTGACTAGACACACAAGTTGTTTGCATCTCTTTGACTTTTTAAATGAAACGGTTATGCAACCCATGTTGTGTTTGTTTCCATTTATGTTTGTTTTCGTCAAGAATTGTGGTCTATGTGCATTGATTATTTTATACTGGAGTTCTGCTCTTTAAGCGGTGGTTTTTACATGCAAATGTCCTTATATTTTTGCATGCAAATGCCTTATATGTTTACCTGCCATGCTATCCATTCTAGAAAATACTAAATCCTGCATAGTATGTTGAGAAGTATTTGTACATTCTGGGGACTGGTCATTGAAACCAACGTAAATATGGAAAGTTCATGGAGATAGGAATGTGAAAGTTGCTTTAGCTTAGCTTAGCTTGATACTGGAACAAAACTACAAAAGGAATAGATTGCGGCTTTAACTTTTTTTTTGTTTCTGGTTGGCGTTCAATGATAAATACTCATATATTCTCTATAAGTATCCTTAATCCTTAACTTTCCCCTCTACTACATCAACCTTGCATGCTGTTACGTAATTCCAAATATCCGTTAAAATATAATTGACCATGTGTGCGTCATGACTCATGACCAAATATATACAGAGTTGTCTTAGTTCTTGACATATAGATGCCATGTAAAACAAATTTTGAACTGAATAAGCTCAGCAGCCAAAAAAAGAAGAGAAAAAACCTCAAACTCACTGTATAATCTAATAGAAAAATCAGAGTGAAAAATTTCAATCAAACCCAAACATTTTCAATTGAAATCTTTCACTTTGGGATCTCTATTAGATTGCACATTGAGTTGGAGGCTTGTTTTTATAGATTATTGAGCAGATTCAGTTGTGCACTTGTTTTTTATGGCATGCCAATATGTCATTAATTAAGACAACTCCGCGTTTATTTGGTCAGATAGCAATGATAGCATACACATGGCCAATACATTTTGGACGGATCATTGAATATATGTAACATCATAATAGGTTGATGTAGCAGAAGAGAAAGTTTTGAGTTTGAAGGCTACTAATAGTGAAGATATAAGTGTGAAGGGGTTTTTGTCATTTAACCCCTACCAGAAACAAAAGCAAGTAGAAACCATGATCTCCTTTTGTTCAAAATCAACCTAAGCTAAAGCAAGTATCATATTCCTATCTCCATAAACTTTCCAGAGTACAACCAATCATACATATTTGTTAATGAATTCTTAGAAATTTAAATTTGCAATTCTTCTTTGACCCATGTTACTTACGGTAATAGATTACGTTTTTGTCGTAAATGCTAAGACTGGACAGGAGATCTAAGGTGTATAAAATATTAAGGGACAGATAAGAAGCTGCCGCAGTATAAAAAAAGTTGAGAACTTTGGAGGCCAAGTGTGAGAGGAATAACAACTTGAAAAAGAAACAATGGAGATGGAGTAACTTACAAGGGTAAAACCTCCTAGATTCTCTGTTATCTTCAGTTGCTGTATTCATCACACTCCCTCACCAAAACCAGCTACGACCGACCCTAGATCCTCAGTTGTAATTGGTTTTGGTGTGCGGATGTGGTGAATGAAGAAACTCAAAAGACGAAGATTTAGGCATTGTTAATTTATTTCCACCGAATCTATGAGTTTCCGCCTGGTTAGTTTTTCAATCTCGGTTCTTCCAGAGTTTCTTTTTCAAGCTCTTTTTGGTCTCACGCCTGGCCTCCATAGTTCTCATCTTTATTCATAGTACTCCAGCAGAAGCAGATGCAGCAGTGTGTTCTCTAATTTTTGGCACACCTTAGATATCCTCCTGTCCAGTCTTGGCATTCGCCACAAAAATTGTAATCTATCGCACCATTACAGACATGGGAAAAAGAAGACAATTTTCGTAGAATTAATTAACCTATATGTATATATATATGTGTGTGCATATGATATTAGTTCAAGTCCGAATGATCTTATGAAAGCCGTTCTAAGCCATGTCAGATTGCCTGCTAGCTTAAACTCTGGGTTCGTGTGATTAACAATTTCAATAGAAATTCAACAGAGAAGAAGTTTAAAATCCTGTAGAAGTTAAGTTTTTGCTTCTGGTAAGCTATATGCAAAAGGGTTGTGGTTACGGAGGTGATGGTGAATTGTTTCTTTGACCATTTCTAGTAGATAATGTCAGCGCAAACTGCCTCAAAGACTGTACATGAGCATCAAGTGTGCTGAAGGTCCTGATTGTGATCTTATCTCTCTTCTTTTTAGCTAACTTTCCAGATTGCAAGTTTGAAAAATGTGTTTGCTATTTCGCTTAGTGCTTAAAAGAGAGTACAACAGCATGATATGGCCTTGCAATTCTCTATGTACTCTTTACTATGTTAGATAAGTAACGGTAAATTGCCATATTGATCATGAGTCGAGTCATCTGTACTTGTAGACTTTAAGTTCCCCAGTTTTTGCTGCCCGAGCCACAATCGATTCTACAGCTAGTTACTAGCTGTTCTTATCTATTTTCCTTGACTTTGAGCCAATGTGCAGAATTTTATTTAAGTAAATTGGAACTGCTGCAATAGCAGCAACCACTTCAACAAAAGAAACTCTACCTCATCAGGATTCAGGACAGACCTAACAATTGAGCTTCTAGCAAGATTATGTGCTTGGTTATACACTTATTGAATACATTATTAAAATAGATAAACTCGACCATATTCTTTGTCAATCTTAAATAACATTCCCAAACGTAGAGGCCATATTAATAGTGCTGTTATAAATTGAGTTAATCTAAATGAGTGCAACCTTAACATTGGTTCACCAACAAGTTTAGGTATTGAACAAAGTTTAACAAATTTTCTTTTATATACAGAGTAAACTTTTCAACACTTCTATATGCACATCGCAACCATTAATCCAATTCATACTAATACTATGTTTCACTTTAACCTTTTGTCGCTGCATTTTAAGGTTTACATTTTGACAGAAAAATATCCGAATCCGAATCCTCCGAATACTATCGGGATACGGATAATATCCGAATCTGAATTTTACTCAGAATTTTTTAGTTTTTATATTAAATTTTAATTCAAAAAAATTAAAAAAATTAAAAAAAACTAAACTAAAACTTAAATTTATTTGTCTTTTTTCAAAAATTTACTTTTTTAGTATAATTTTGTTTTTTTTAAAACTATTAAATTTGTAAAATATTTTCAGATATATATATATATATATATATATAATATGTTTACAATTATTTACAACGTATATAAATCATTTAATGATTAAATTATATGTATATATCAATACTATTATATAATAGACGAAACATTAAAAGTTTGGTCGGTCGGTATGGTACGTTGTGATTTTACTTAATTGTCCTTTCTTAAATTCGTATTTATACTTAATTAACTTTACTTATTTATATAAATATATTATTAAATAATAATATTACCTATTTATAGACATATATTATTAAATAATAATATTACCTATTTATAACCAATTACCTTTTTACCTAAAATACATTTTTTTTTATTTTTTCTAACAAATTCCCCTACTTTTTCAAATATATCACGGGCAATTACTTTTTTTAACTAAAACATGTTAGTTTTTCTATTTTTCCTTACTAAACCCCCTCATTTTCCAAAAATATCACGGACAAACCTTTAGTTATTTATTTTTAAACCTAATATTATAATTATTTTTTTAAAAGTTTACATATTTTAACATGATTACTTATTTTTCTTAACAAATGCAATTACTAAAAATATTAAAATATAAATAATCAAATACCTATTTATAACCAATTACATTTTTAGCTAAAACACATTATAGATTTTTTTTAACAAAGTTCCTCATTTTCTAAATATATCACGGGAAATTGTCTTTTCAATTTACTTTTTCTATTGTTCTCACTAAAATCCATTATTTTTCTAAAAATATCACGTACAAACTCTTTACTTATTTATTTTAAAACGTATTTAAATAATTTAAATTATTAAATTTTAAAACCTCATTTTCCAAAAATATCACGGACATTTACCTTTTAAAACTAAATATATGTTACATTTTGTATTTTTCCATACACTAAAACCCTTTTTTTCCAAAAATATAACGAGCAAACCCTTAATTATTTATTTTAAAATCTGTTTTAATTTTTTTAATTAATTAAAAGTGTTTAGCTATTTTACATGCCTAATTATTATTTTAACAAATACAATTAAAAAAATAATAATAAAATAACAATTAACAATCCGTGCATTGCACGAGTTTTAAGCTAGTATATATATATTCTGTAAACTTAATAAATAAATCTAAATTATATGTAATTGTATATATATTTATAATATAATTATATATCTAATTTATTTATCATATTTATTTAATTTCGGATTCAGATATTATCGGATACGGATGCGCCTATATCCATATTCATATCTGCAATTATCGGATTCGAATACAGATAATATCCACTTTATTTCGGATACAGATAAAATCCGCTTTATTCCGAATAAGAATACAGATATTTTGGACGGATATCGAATTTTTTGAATTTTTTTGACAGTCCTAGTGTCGAAGCAAAGATAACTCTATATATTATATTTAAATTTTCTTTTTGTAAGAGTTTAGATATTAATTTATGACAAGATCTAGTTTAGACTAGAGTTGCATATTAAAATACATTATTGTAAAATTGGAAAGGGGTCCTGATTGATTGAGATATTCATTAAATATTAATTAAAAGTATTAATAGGAGCAATAACCAAATTATCTTATGTATTTCTTTTTAATATTGATTGATATGGACAGAAAAGTAATTATAGAAATATAATTGCTGTTTCTTTGGAAAGGTCAAATATTTAAGGCCCAAAACCCTGATTATTTATTAATTTCGTAATTAATAAATAGGGAAAATATACAGATCATGAAAAGAGTCCAAATTATGGAAAATTGGTCAAAGAAAGATCCAGAATCCCAATTAATGAGTCATAGCCTTTATCAACAAGGAAAAGACTTATCCTGCAAGAAATACAATGTTTATCCAATATCAAAAAGAAGACTTATTCGCTAAGACTCCCAAACATACCATAAATACTAGGCTCCAGACGCCTATATAAGGACCCTGATCCTACAATCAAAACTATGTCTTTGGCTTGATTCTCAATAACGAATTGAGGTACATAGGCATCTTGTGAGTACCGATTTAGTCTCGAAACACAAGTGCAGCCATTAAAGCTCGAAGCTCATCAAACCTTAGCATTAAATACACAAGTACGTTTTTTAATCCATAACATTTGGCGCTGTCTGTGGGAAGACAACATCAACCATGGCAAACACACGAAGAACAACTCGAGATACTCAAACTCCTGAGGATCGCCCTATCACCTCTGAGTCTGATACTCATAGAAATCAACCACTGCCGGCTACTGGCACTCAAGGGGTGAATATCCCCACCAACACTCAAGGACCGGAAATCCCGATTTCAGTTGAAGGGACGAATCCCATACAAATGGTCATTCATGGATCTAATCCACAAGGGACCGATCACCAGCAACCGATCACGACCTACCCGCTGCTCATGAATGCCCCAAGTGGTCTTCAACTCCATACTACTGATCTCCCCCAATACGCTGCTCAAACTTTGGGGATGCCAAGCTATGGCATGCCCCCTCGACCCATGGCGGGCAGTAGTGGTCTTAACCCCATCTACCATGAAGCATATGTCCCCCCTTATATACAAGGTCTGGGACCCCAAAATCAACAGACTCGACGGACCCCTTTGATTCAAGATTATTCGGGTCCCTATACTGAAGACGAGAATTACACATCTGAAGAAGATGGGGATGTTGCCCCAAGGAGGAAGCGTTCTTCCCAAACAAATCAGGAACATCCCCAAACTACTAAGGAGAAAATTGTAGCCCATGAGGCAGAGACTGCAAGACTCAAGAAACTCCTTGTAGAAGAAGAGGCCGAATCTCAAGGCCGAGCAACTGGAAGAGGCCCGATAATCAACCTGGACCCGACACCAAGAAGAACGAAGAGGGCTGAAGCCCCAAGGGGTGATCCTAGTGTTTTGTTGCCCCTAGGAGATCCTGATGATCCTACACCACCGTTTACTCAAGATATCATGAAAGCCACCATATCTAGGAAATTCAAGATGCCAACGATCAAAGCTTATGATGGAACGGGGGATCCCACAAATCATGTAAGGACCTTCTCCAATGCACTGCTATTGCAGCCAACCAACGATGCGGTCAAGTGTAGGGCGTTTCTACAAACCTTGGCAGGCATGGCCCAACGCTGGTATAGCCGTCTTCCTCCCAACTCAATTGGGTCATTTAAGGAACTAAGCAAAGCTTTTATCAATCAGTTCATTAGTGGAAGGGTGCATGAAAAAAGCTCTGCATCACTCATGGCAATCCAGCAAGGAAAGAATGAAGCCCTAAGGGACTACATCAATCGATTCACCCGGGAGGCTCTGAAAGTCCCGGACTTAGAGGACATAGTGACTATGATAGCCCTGCAACAAGGAACTACTGATGACCACTTCAAAAGGTCGTTAGCTAAACATCCACCCGAGAGCATGCTGAAGCTCCAAGATAGAGCCGGAAAGTATATCAAGGCTGAAGAAAGCATGAGAAAGTATGAGCCCACTACTGGTGGTAGTGGAAATTCAAAGAAGAGAAGGGAAACACAGGAATATGATGTCAAGGAAAAGTTTCCTAGAATGTCAAAGGATTCAGATTCTCCACCCAAGAGGAACAATTTTGGGCCAAAATTCACGGAGTATGCAAGATTGAACACTCCCAGGAGTCAAATTCTGATGGAGATAGCTAAGGAAGGAGATCTCAAATGGCCGAAGCCAATGAGGGCTGACATGTCCAAACGGAACCAAAACCAGTTCTGTCGGTTCCACAAAGAAGTCGGTCACGATACCGACGATTGTAGGGAATTGAAAGATGAGATTGAATTTCTGATACGAAGAGGAAAACTCAGTAAGTTCACCAAAGATGGAAACCAAGGGAGTCAAAGGGGGAACTATGAAAGAAAAGATTATGACAGAATGGACAACGATCAAGATCGAAATCCCAAGCCCCGATGGCCAGTAATCAACATGATATTCGGAGGACCAACTGCTGCTGGGTCCTCCCAAAACTCAAGAAAGGCTTATGCTCGAGAAGTAATGACTGTGGTTGGAGAAGCACCGAAGCGTGCCCGAACAGAAGTATCAATAGGTTTTGATGATTCAGACCTGGAGGGAGTAAAGTTTCCCCACGATGATCCTTTAGTCATCGTTCCTGTGATAGGAAATTCTAAAACCAAGAGAGTTTTGGTGGACAATGGAGCCTTAGTGGATATCTTATTCCACGATGCTTTTATCAAGATGGGCTATACTGACTCTCAGTTGACACCCTCGAATATGCCCATATATGGATTCAATGGAGTGGAGTCAAAGGTGGAAGGCACAATCCAACTCCCAATGACAATGGGGCAAGGGTCGAATACGTCTACTCAGATGTTGAACTTCATAGTTATAAAGGCAACTTCGACCTACAATGCAATCCTGGGAAGGACTGGTCTTCATGCGTTCAAGGCCGTTGCCTCATCCTATCATCTGAAAATCAAGTTCCCAACGAGGAATGGAATTGGTGAAGAACGGGGAGACCAAAAGATGGCCAGAAGTTGTTACGTAGCCGCGTTAAGGCCTGATGGAATTGGGGGGTAGGTTCTCCCAATTGAAGACATGGATATCAGTGACAATGAGGACCGAAGAGGGAAACCAGCTGAGGATTTGATCCCAATTCCCTTAGTCCCAGGTGAACCGGAGAAGGTGACTTATGTTGGAGCACTACTACATGAACCATTAAAAAGCAAACTCATATCTTTTCTTCAAGAGAACAATGACGTTTTTGTTTGGACGGCGGCTGACATGCCAGGGATTGATCCCCAATTGATAACTCACAAACTGAATGTGGATCCTGAAAGGAAGACGGTGAAACAGAAAAAAAAAATTTGCTCCAAAAAGGCTTGAAGCCATCAAACAGGAAGTTAATAAACTTTTGGAAGCTGGGTTCATTGAGGAAATTCAATTCCCAGAATGGTTGGCTAACCCCGTGATGGTCAAAAAGGCTAACGGAAAATGGAGGATGTGCGTCGACTTCACCGACTTGAATGATGCATGTCCTAAGGATTGTTTTCCCTTACCAAGGATTGATGCACTAATAATAGATGCTACAGCTGGACACGAGATGCTTAGCTGCATGGATGGCTTCAGTGGATACAATCAAATCAAGATGCATAAGGATGACATCGCCAAGGTATCATTCATCACTGACTTTGGTGTTTTCTGCTTCTTAGTCATGGCATTTGGACTTAAGAATGCAGGGGCAACCTATCAAAGGTTGGTGAACAAAATTTTTGAACACCTAATTGGAAAAACCATGGAGGTCTATGTAGATGACATGCTAGTCAAGAGCCTCGATAAGGCCGATCACATTGAGCACCTCCGAGAGGCATTTGAAGTGCTAAGGCACCACAAGATGATGTTAAATCCAGCTAAGTGTGCCTTTGGTGTAGGCTCGAGAAAGTTTTTAGGTCTAATGGTTTCCAAGAGAGGAATCGAGGCTAATCCCGACAAAATCAAAGCAATTCTAGACATGGAATCACCAAAGACTGTCAAGGATGTCCAGAAACTAACAAGAATAGTGGCAGCATTGGGAAGATTCATCTCCAAGTCAGGAGAAAAATGCTTACCTTTCTTCAAAGCACTCAAGAATGTGAAAAACTTTGAATGGACAACTGAAAGCCAAGAGGCCTTTGAGGCCCTGAAGAAATATATGGTTGAAGCACCACTGTTGGCAAAACCAAAGCCAGGAGAAACTCTCTACTTGTACTTGGCAGTTTCTAACACAGCTCTTGGAGCTGTACTGATAAAGGAAGAATTGAAAGTTCAGAAGCCCGTATACTACGTGAGTTAGATTCTACATGGGGCAAAAATAAACTACTCAACGATTGAGAAGTTTGCCTTAGTCTTGGTAATGGCCTCAAAAAAACTACGCCCGTACTTCCAGGCTCACAAGATAGAGGTTTTGACCAATCAACCTCTAAGAAACATCTTGCACAGCCCTCAAGTTAGTGGAAGGTTGATCAAATGGGCCATAGAACTAGGGGAATTTGACATCAAGTATAAGCCTCGAACGGCCATCAAAGCTCAAGCACTCGCTGACTTCATGGTTGAATGCACCATTGACAACCAAGAAGCCGAGGGGCAAGAAGTAACAATGTAAGACAAGGAAGATGAAGAAATGGTCTCCAAAGAATGTTGGGTGCTCTATTTTGATGGAGCATCAAAAACAAAATCAAGTGGAGCTGGTTTAGTGCTACAAAGTCCTGATGGATTCCTCATAGAGTACGCACTGAAACTGGACTTCCCAACGACAAACAACGAAGCTGAATATGAAGCTCTGATAGCTGGCCTAGGGCTGGCTGGAGCCTTGAGAGTTAAAACTCTGAAAGTGTGTGGAGATTCGAGGCTGGTGGTCTCCCAAGTAAATGGGGAGTTTGAATCTAGAGATGAAGTCATGGCCAAGTACTTGAAACTTGTCAAGGCCATTATGACTCAGTTTGACGAATGCTATGTGGAACATATTCCAAGGGAAGAGAACGTGAAGGCTGATGCCTTGTCTAAGTTTGCCTCTTCTGAAATTCAAAACTATGCAGGGAGTGTATACTTCCAAGTCTTGAAGACCTCAAGCATCAACGGAAAGTTGGTAGCACCCATTGATGTTGGCAGTTGTTGGATGGATCCCATCAAATCTCATCTAGAAACTGGGTGGTTACCCAACGACACTTCAGAAGCACGAAAGTTATACGTCAGAGCACTAAGGTATACCTTGATTGAGGGAATCCTATACAAGAAGTCTTTCATCATTCCATATCTGAAATGTTTGAGACCTCAAGAGGCAGAATTGACCCTGAAGGAAGTACATGAAGGAATTTGTGGGCAGCACTTGGGGGGGCAGAGCCCTTGCTCATAAAGTCACTCGTCTAGGTTTCTATTGGCCAAGCATACTTGCTGATGCTAAAAGCTACGTGAAGAAATGTGAACGGTGCCAAAAGCATGCACCAGTGGTTAGACAACCACCAGAGATTATGACATCCATTAACTCACCTATCCCCTTTTCCATGTGGGGAATGGATATTCTCGGGCCATTTCCAATGGCAAGTGCTCAACGAAAGTTCTTGATAGTAGCGATCGACTACTTCACCAAGTGGATTGAGGCTAAGCCATTAGCCAAGATAACCACCAAACAAGTGATGCATTTCTTCTGGGAACATGTGATATGCAGATATGGAATCCCACGAATCCTGGTCACGGACAATGGAACTCGGTTTAACAACGATGAGTTCAAGAAGTATTGCGATGAGAATGATATCAAGTTGCGCTTCACTGATGTTGCCCATCCACAAGCAAATGGGCAAGCTGAGGTTGCAAATCGAATAATCCTGGATGGACTGAAGAAAAGAGTAGAGCGCTCCAAAAACACTTGGGTAGACGAATTACTCCCCATAATATGGGCATATCGTACTACCTGCAAAGTCACCACCGGAGCAACTCCATTTCTATTGGCTTATGGAGCAGAGGCAGTGGTTCCGGTGGAGATTACTCACACGTCTCCAAGAGTTGAGGCTTATG
Source organism: Heracleum sosnowskyi (assembly GCA_030848705.1). Taxonomy (NCBI): domain Eukaryota; kingdom Viridiplantae; phylum Streptophyta; class Magnoliopsida; order Apiales; family Apiaceae; genus Heracleum; species Heracleum sosnowskyi. The sequence continues at coordinate 137,666,811 of CM061235.1, read as the reverse complement.
AACCAGAAACAAATGAAGAAGGCTTGAGGCTAGCTTTATATCTAATTGACGAAGTTAGGGATGAGGCAAATGCCAAGATAGTTGAACATCAAAAGAAGGCATCTTTCCATTACAACCTAAGGGTTAAAGAAAGGTTCTTTCGACAAGGAGACTTGGTTCTTCGAAAGATTGAGGCATCCAGAGTTGGACAAAAAGGCAAGTTGGCCCCAAATTGGGAAGGACCATATCGCGTCAAGAACGTATTTGGTCGAGGCTCGTACAAGCTAGAAACCCTTGAAGGGCATGAGGTGCCAAGGACTTGGCATGCCTCTAATTTGAAAGTTTATTATGTTTAAGGTGTTTCCTAAGTGGACTCACTACTAGAAATAAGGTTTGATAAAACCAACCCAAGTTTTTAAACTTGAGTATTATGTAAGGGTTAAACCCATTTCCAAAGTTATGAATTCCATATTCTTATGTTTTCATTATATACACAATGCATTCTGATAGACATGTTAAGTCGAGAATGTAAAAAGGCTGAACGAAAGCTTAAATAAAAGTTAAGCCCGTAGGCTGAAAGTACAGTACAAGCCATGAAAGGCCATAAATAAAACTACATCATCTAAGCTGCCTTGTCAACGACCTCCTCCTCCTCCTCCTCCTCCTCCTCCTCCTCCTCTTCCTCTCCCTCTGAAGCAGAACCAGAGTGATTGGCAGCAGAATTAATCAGCCCTGGCAGTCTGACCAGGTGGAGAAGAATGATCTAGGTCTAAGATCCTGTCATCTTCCTCCATGTCATCCTCTCCAGCCAAAGCCAACTCTAAAAGAGTAGGAGTATGAGGGCTGGGAAAGTCAGAAATGGTGAGAGATCCAGGCATCTTCTCCAAAACAACAGCAAGAGCGCCATCCCATCCCTTAGTATACTGAACTGGGAAGAGGAGCTCGTCATGCTTATCAATCAAGTCCTTGTACTCCTGGGAGTCAAGGTACTCGTCGATAAAGTCATCCTTGCCCTTCCTCAAAGAAACCAGCTCAGCCTGGGAGTCGACTAACTCCTTCTCCCTCCTAGCCAGTGTGGCCTTCAGCGAGCCCACCTCCTCTTGGGACTTCTCAAACTTGTCTTGGTTGGCCTCGGAAGATGAGCGCCAAGCCTTGGCTTGAAAGATAGCCCCTTGGAAGTTGGCATTAGCCTACAAACAAGTTACAAGTTAATACAAGATAGAAACTTGAAACATGTTAAAACTACAAAGAAAAAAGGAAGAAAACAACTTACAGCAGCAATCTCCTGAGAGCCTGCATGCTCCACACCCTCCAAAGTGGAGTTGGAAACGAAATCCTTGTAGTCACAAGGAGTCAAGGAATGATAGGACCATTCCACAACATGCTTAGACACCCCCACTACGGTGTCTTTCTTCCTAAGACCCCAGTTGGGGCGCCAAACTGAACTTTTGGCCGAGGAAGGACCCTCAACCTCATCAGTAAGGTCCACACGAGGCCTTATAAAGGCTGGGACACTGGTAGCATGGGGATCTTTCCCTCCCAAACGAGCCCTCTTCATCCTGGCAGTTTCACCTTCCAGGGGCTCGTTAGTCTTATTGATAAAGACCGCAGCTGCAAAAAACACAAGGAAAGAAACAGTTGGTATAAGATAATCTTAAATAAATAAAGGAAAATATGAGGTGAGAATTACCCTTATCAGAAACGTTTGAAAGTCCCAAGGACTTAAGCTGGAACTCATCCAGGAGCACCCAAGCCGTTGTAGCATAATCATCTTTTGTGAGCTCGGCATAGGCACGGGCCTCCTCATCATTCAGAATTATATTACTAGGACTACCATCCGAGACCCTACTGAAAGATCTGCGGAAAAGGGTACCCCAATCCCCTCCTTCCCAAACTAAATACATAAATTCATTTTTCCATCTTGGGTTATTATCGGGGATGGATTTTGGATGAAAAATGGGAGGAGTGGAAGGACGATGGTTGATATAAACCCAACCCAAAGTAATGGCAGAGCTATTTTTAAATTGGAATATTTTTCTAAATAAGGCAACAGAAAGAGGAAAATTGTTCTTCAAGCAAAGAACAATGAAACACGTAATGATTCTCCAGGCGTTTGGTGGAAGTTGGCAAGGGTTAATCCCAACATCAGGCAAAAGCCTGGGAATGAACTCATGGAAGGGAAAGCTGAGTCCCGCAACAATGGCATCCTTATAAATGCATAGAACATCAGGACGCCAATGGCAGGAACGGTCCCCTGGGCCGGCTGGGACTAACCTATATGGGGACTTAATCCTATACATCTTATTATAGTCCCTAATCAAGTCGATTTCATGGAATTTATTGCTACAATCGAATGAATCTAAGTGCGAAACAGAAGGGTATTCATCACTACGTTCTAAAATCATATCTTGAAGAGACATATGAGAAGAACGAATGGTGATACCTCTCTTAGACGTTTGATTCATTTTCTGGAGACGTTGAGCAGTACGGTCAGACATCTTCAAATCTTCAAATCTTCAAAGAAAAATCCCAGAAAAGCTTCAAATCTTCAAACTAGAATCCGGAAAATCTTCAAGGGATGAAGATTGAATCCAGAAAATCTTCAAGGGATGAAGATTGAACCCAGAAAACCTTCAACGGAAGAAGGTTGAACCCAGAAAAATCCGGAAAATAACCCCGGAAACTTCGCCGGAAATCGCCTTATCACGGAATAAAAAGAGAGAAAAGCTAAGAAGGCTAGAGAGAAATTTTTGGAAAGTTGAAAGTATGAAGTGAGGAATGAAGTGGAAATCCCACTCTTTTATAATCAAAGTGACTGGAAACCCAACCGGTTAAGGAAGGGCAACCGTCTATAGCCAGCTAAGGCCCACAAATCCATTTATGGATTATAGAAATTAAAGCCCAAATAATTTGGGTCTCAGGCAAATTCGAAGCCCAAACAATAAGGCCCAATAAGGCCCAAGACTGCAATAATTTAAGTCCAATTAAAAATTGGGCTAGTTAAGGCCCAAGAAAAGAATGAAATTTGAAATAAAGCCAAGGCAAAATCAAAGATTTAAGGTCGAAAAGACATTAAATCGAAATCGTACGACCAAGGTCGAAAACATATGGGAAAACAAGGTCGAATTTAACGACCTCGCTCCCAAATAAAGTCGAAAAATAATGAAATTGAGGTCGAAAAAACCTTAGAACGACATCGAAGGCTCGAAGCCGAAAATACACGAGGAATTGAGGTCGTATCCATCGACTTCGTACCAAAATCAAGTCAAAAAATTAAAAATTCAAGGTCGAAAAGACCCTAGATCAAAATCGATTGATTGAGATCGAAAATACACTATAAATCGAGCTCGAACCCCTCGACTTCACACCAAAGTGAGGTCGAAAACAGAAGGGTTCAAGGTCGAGAGATTGAGGTCGAATATGGCCTAGAAAACGAGGTCTAAATGATCGAACTCACGCCAGAATGAGGTCAAAAATGACCTAGAGATCGAGGTCGAATGACCGGGGTAGAAAATCCTGGTCGAAAAAGGCTGGAACGAGGTCGAATGACCGAGGTCGAAAATGACCTGTACATCGAGGTCGTAACCATCGACCTGGGACCAAAATGAGGTCGAAAGTGTAAGGAATCGAGGTCGAATGACCGAGGTAGAAAATCCTGATCGAAAAAAGCACAACTTCGAGGTCGATACATCGAGGTCGAAAATGGCCTGTAAATCGAGGTCTAAAGCTCCGACCTCACAACCGATTGAGGTCGAAAAAGCACGATTTCGAGGTCGAATACTCGAGGTCGAAAACTCGAGGTCGAAGATATATTGGAATCGAGGTCGAACAGACGAGGTCGAAAAAGACTTGGAATTCCTGGTCGAAAGCTTCGACCTCCCAGCTGTTTGAGGTCGAAATCCTGGTCGAAAAAGACCTAATTCCTGGTCAAAAATGACCTAATTCCTGGTCGAAAATGACCTATTTTGAGGTCGAAAAAACCTTAAAAATAGAAAATTTTGGGAAAAACACGCTATAACTTCTACAAAAACCCCGAGGAGATTTTCCCAGAAGTTTGGGGGTAAATGATATGGATAGAAAAGTAATTATAGAAATATAATTGCTGTTTCTTTGGAAAGGCCAAATATTTAAGGCCCAAAACCCTGATTATTTATTAATTTCGTAATTAATAAATATGGAAAATATACAGCTCATGAAAAGAGTCCAAATTATGGAAAATTGGTCAAAGAAAGATCCAGAATCCCAATTAATGAGTCATAGCCTTTATCAACAAGGAAAAGACTTATCCTGCAAGAAATACAATGTTTATCCAATATCAAAAAGAAGACTTATTCGCTAAGACTCCCAAACATACCATAAATACTAGGCTCCAGACGCCTATATAATGACCCTGATCCTACAATCAGAACTACGTCTTTGGCTTGATTCTCAATAACGAATTGAGATACGTAGGCATCTTGTGAGGACCGATTTAGTCTCGAAACACAAGTGCAACCATTAAAGCTCGAAAATGATCAAACCTTAGCATTAAATACACAAGTACGGTTTTTAATCCATAACAAATATAGTAGTAATATAGATTATTAAATTACACAGTTGGCTACATTTCCGACATCTATAATTTACGCTTATATAAAAGAATCATTATTTTGCAAAAAAAAAGGTTGAGCCATCAAAGTGCAACAATAAAAATTAAGTAGTGAATTCGTTAACGTCCATCAAAAAAATTTATGGAATGCAATCATGTGTTTAAAAATTAATAATACGATACATAAAATGTCAACAATTATGAAAGGATCATTTTTGTGCGAAAATATAATACTTGAGGCCATCGATCTCTAATTAAGTCTATTAATATTAATAATACAGAGTTAGGATCAAGAGAGAACCCAATACTAAAAAAAAATTTAGAACTATTATTAGCCGTTGGATTGCCTTTAAATCAACTGTTCGGATTCATTTCATTTGTAAGTACAAAATTTTATTAAGGGTATTGTTGGAAATAAAAAGAAACACATTATTCGTTCAATTAATTTAAATAAGAAAATTTAATCAGTTACTCATCTCTTTTGACTGATTTTTCAATTATAAAATTTGTTTTTTTTATTAATTTTTTTTTATTAAAACGTTTTTTACAAGAAAAAAATTCCTGAGATAATATAGTTATATTACATAACCTATTTAATTTCGTAATAAAAATATGGTGTTCTGCTACTGAACTTTAAAAGTTATGCAAATAGACTTCAAAGTTCTACAATTAAACTTACTTTTTCTTACAAAGTTCTACAACTGAACTTACTTTTTTACAATGTTCTGTTGTTCAACATTGTTATCTCATATTATATTTATACCATACCTTTAATGTTCTACAACTGAACTTAAAAGTTATGCACTCTGAATTTAAGTCAAGCACATGAACTATAAAGTTCTACCACTGAACTTACTTGTATGTATATGTTCTACTGTTGAACATTGTTATCTCATATTGTGTTTATACTATAATTTGAATTTCCTCTCAAAAATTGATGAAAACAATGATGATTTTTTTAATGAAGGATTTTGTGATTGATGTTGGTGTTTGATTATAATTATCAATCAAATATCAATTACCTTCAAATTGTATGTCTTTTGTTTCTGGACAATCTTGCCCCTAGACTCTATTTATAGTATATATATTATTTTAAAACATAAATAAAAGTTCTACAGGATATATGTCTCGTCTTTTGACCTGTTTTTCTCTCTGTCTCATCTAATGATGAGTAATATCATAACATAGAATTATCAATCATCAGCATTTCAATTTTCTTCTTCCGTTTTCGCTCTCTGTAATAATATGATGGAGAGTTCCTCTCGTGAAAGAAATATTATAGCAGATTATGAAAAATTAAAAATCAATGATGATGAACAGGATGGGCTCATTTTGGAGGATGTCCCTTTATCTCAAAATAATGGATATGATCGATGTTTGGTAGGAAGTTTCTTATCAAACAGGAAGGTAAATTTTGGGGCTATGCAAGAGACACTGTCATCTATCTGGAGGCCGGTTAAAGGAGTTTTTATGGAGGAAACAAGTTTTCCAAATCTATTCATGTTCAAATTCTTCCATGAGTTAGATATCAAACGAGTGTTAGATGATGGACCATGGACGTTTAACCAACAGGTTTTGCTATTCAAGAGAATGGATGTAAATGAGCAACTAAAGGATATAAGGTTAACAGATGTATATTTATGGGTGCAGATATATGATCTTCCTATTGGCTTTAACTCAGAATGTGTATTGAGATCGATAGGGGATTATTTGGGCAAATTTTTGGAGGTCGACCCAAAGAACTTTCAAGGGCTGTGGAGAAACTATCTCAGAGTTAAAGTGGCAATAGACGTCCAATTTCCATTGAAGAGTCGTATGAAAATAAAGAAGGCAGGTGGAGAATGGCTTTGGATTAATTTTAAATACGAAAGATTACCATCTTTCTGTTTTTACTGTGGCTTAATTGGACATTCAGACAAGTTTTGTGAAGCTTTGTTTGATAATCCTCAGGCTGGGGATGAGAGAAAGTACGATAGTTCGCTAAGAGCCCCACTCAAAAGACAGAATACCAGTAAAGGAAATCAGTGGCTTAGGGATGCTAATGGCAGTTCAGTGATCTTGAGTAATTCTGGTGGCTATGGTGATATTCCGGTAGAAGATGGTGGACAGGATGGGAAGTCAACAAACTCCCGAGATTTGCGTAATACACAGCGGGAAAAAAGCAATCAAATCTCGTTACGTGATAATATAGCACTAAATCAGGAGGTAACAGATATTGATGATTTGAATGAAGAAGATTACGGTCCTAATAATGAGGGGATAGTAGTTTCAAAACAAAAAAGAGCGCGTAAAGATATGGTGGATACCATCAATTCGGGCCTTAACATATATGGGCTTCAAGATAAACACAACGAAATGGATACAGACATATCATATACTCAAAATAAAGAGGACACAATTTCAAAAAACTTGCAAATGGTGGGTGCTACAGCGCAGGCCCTCCAATCATCACGACTACTTTGAGTTGGAACTGCCGCGGGGTCGGGCTCCCGGGGAAGGTTCAGTTCCTTACAGATGTAGTACGTCAAGAAAAGCCTACCTTTATTTTCTTATGTTAAACTATTGTCAAGAAGTCAAAATTGGAATGGTTGCAAAGGAAGTTAGGGTACGGGGGACTATTCAGTGTTGATGTTCAATGAAGGAGTGGCGGCCTTGCCTTGATGTGGAAAGAGAAAACACATGTTGAAATTCTTAGTTTTTCTCCAAATCACATAGATGCAAAGGTCACAGATGAGAATGTAAATGTCTGGCGCATTACTGGCATTTATGGTGAACCTAACAGAGTTTGAAGACGAAGGACGTGGGATTTGCTTCGATACCTAGCCATAGATTCAAATTTACCTTGGTGTGTCATTGGGGACCTAAATAATGTTGTTTCACGGGCCGATAAAGATGGAGGAGCTCCATATCCAAATAGTCTTTTAGAAGGATTTAATCAGGCCATACATGAGGCTGGGTTGGTGGATATGGCGATTGTAGGCCATCAATTTACCTGGGAACGAGGGAGAAATACTTCAAATTTTATTGAGGTGAGGTTGGACAGAGCTCTTAAGAATGTTACATGGTTGTCAATGTTCCGAATGGCGAAATTATATAATCTGGAAGGATCCTCTTCAGATCACAGTCCTATCCTACTGGTTCCTCAAATTGTTAATCAAACAATTTATGCATACAGATTTCAATTCGAAAATGCCTGAATGACAGAACCAATGTGTGAGCAGCTAGTTCGAGATGGGTGGACAGGAGATGACAGTGTGGACATTCAGCAGAAAGTGAAAGCATGTAGTGAAAAGTTGGTAGTGTGGGGCAAGGAGGTGACAAGTAATTTCAGTGGCCGTATTAAGGACTGTAAGGGGGAATTACAGAAGTTTCGTAGTGGCAAAGATGAGGAGTCTAAAGTGAGATACAAGGAAGCAAAACAACAGTTAAATCATATTCTGAATCAGCGTGAGATTTTTTGGCGCCAAAGATCGAAACAAATGTGGTTACAAGCCGGTGATCAAAACAGCAGATACTTTCATGCCTCAGCTAGTATTAGAAGGAGAAACAACCAAATTCAAAAACTTAAAAATGATGAAGATATTTGGGTGGATTGGGGGAATGGTCTAGCTGAGCTGATGTTGAACTATTTCACTGAGCTGTTTCAGGCTAAGGAAGCCAACTGGCAGGAGGTGATACAAGGCATTCCTACTACAATTACCAATGATCAAAATGCTAATTTATTAAAACCAGTTGACCACAAGGAGGTTAAAGAAGCTTTATTCCAAATGAATCCGGATAAAGCACCCAGGCCAGATGGAATGACTCCGGGATTCTTTCAAAAGCATTGGAAAATTGTGGGTGAAGATATTGTTAAACTGGTCAGAAAATTCTTCAATGACGGTATGTTGAATTATGATTTGAATGCCACAAATATTGTTCTGATTCCAAAGAAAAAATGCCCATCTTTAGTCAGTGATTTACGTCCTATATCCTTATGCAATGTACTTGTAAAGATCTTTACAAAAGTAGTGGCTAATAGATTGAAAGAGACGCTTGAATCAGTAATCTCTGAAAATCAGAGTGCTTTCATGAATGGGAGACTTATTTCAGATAATGTGATGGTATCTTATGAAATCATGCATTTTATGAAGCAGAAAAGAAGAGGGAATGAGGGATACATGGCGTTAAAACTGGATATGTCAAAGGCCTATGATAGAATCGAATGGGAATATCTGAGAGCTGTTCTTATGAAAATGGGTTTTAGTGGCTGGTGGGTTCACTTGATAATGCAGTGCGTTACATCGGTTTCGTATACTATCACTCATGCAAGGAGGGAAATTGGTCCAATTTACCCAAACAGAGGCATTCGCCAAGGGGATCCTTTATCCCCTTATTTATTCATTTTGTGTGTAGAGGGTCTATCTGCACTAATTAAGAACTATGAACAACAAAAGATGTTAACGGGGGTGAAGGTTTGCAGACAAGCTCCAAGTATTACGCGCATGCTATTTGCAGACGATGGCTATTTGTACTGCAAAGAAAGTTTGGAGGAGGCGAGTAACATATTAAGATTTTGCAAATATTTGAAAGTGCATCTGGTCAAAAGGTAAACGTGCTTAAGTCATCAGTTTTTTTCAGTTCTAATGTCAAAAGTCAGGAAAGAGTTCAATTATGCAGTGCGTTAAGTATGGAGGAAGCAGGGGAGGATTGCAAATATTTGGGTTTACCAAATATGATGAAGAAGAGTAAAGTGGCGACCTTAGGTTTCCTGAAGGATATGGTCAAAACGAGAGTTCAAAGCTGGGAGGGGAGATACTTTTCACAAGGAGGAAGGGAGATTTTGATAAAATCTGTAGCTCAGGCGCTTCCTACATATGCGATGAGTGTATTTTTACTTCCGTTGGAGATAACAAAGGATATAGAGAGAAGTTTATCTCGTTTCTGGTGGAACTCTAAAGGTGAAAATGGCAACGGTATACATTGGATGAGCTGGACTCGGTTAAGCAAACACAAGTCGACATGGGGTATGGGGTTTAGAGATTTTCGTGATTTTAACTTGGCAATGTTGGCAAAACAGGGTTGGAAATTTCTTACTAATCTAAATAGCCTGGTGACCAGAGTTTATAAGGCTAGGTACTTTGCAAATAGCTCTTTCATTGATGCTCAGATTGGAGATAATCCTAGTTATATTTGGCGAAGAATTTGGGAAGGAAAAGATGTTATTACTGCTGGAATGAGGTGGAGAGTAGGCTCAGGGGAGGAAATTGATATAGTGGGTCAGCCTTGGTTAATGGATACGCATAATCCCTTCATCACTTCGAATTCAATGGTGCTCAGGCAAAACAAAGTATGTTCGCTAATGGCAACTGGTCATAGAGGTTAGGATGAAGATATTCTCCGTGATCTTTTTAACGAAAGACCAGCAATGTATCAGGAGTATTCAGCTGGGAGATAGTATGGAACAGGATACTATGTACTGGTCTAAGGAAAGCTCTGGAAATTATTCTGTTCGAAGTGCTTACCGGATGCTGCAAGCTCAAAAGAACCTATGGAGACAGGAGGATAATGAGAGTCTTTGGCGCAAGGTTTGGAAAATCAAAGCTCCTCCTAAAGTACTGAATTTTGTCTGGAGATCACTATCAGGTTGCCTTCCAACTATGGCGATGCTGCAAAGAAAAAATGTACATGTTGAGAGTGTGTGCCCAGTTTGCAAAAGAGAGGATGAGTCGATTGCGCACATTTTAATGAAGTGCCCGTTAGCAAATCTCTGTTGGCAGATTATTGTGCCTGGTTTTCCTTTGCCTGCAGATGAGAATTTATTTCAGTGGTGGGAGAGAATCTTTTCAGTATATGATAAAGATAAGCAAGCGGAGATAGCAACAGTTTGTTGGTCAATCTGGAGAGCCAGAAATGAATTGGTTTGGAATAAGAAATATACCCAGATGAACTTTGTAATCGCAAACCCTAAACAGTATCTTGTGCAATGGAAATACGCCCAGCATAGTGGTTCAAAAACTTCATTTCCTAAACTAGTTGAAGGTGATGGAGTGACTGTTTGGGCAAAACCACAGGTGTCACAAATCAAGGTATCAGTGGATGCGGCAATATTCGGTGAGGAAAATTCTTATGGAATAGGGATGGTGGCCAGGGATGACAGAGGGAAAATGATTCAAGCAAGGACAATGTGTAAGATTAGTTTGATCGCCCCGGAGCATGCAGAGGTCATGGCCATAAAGGAAGCTCTAAGTTGGATAAAAGATAAAGGATGGCAGAATGTAGTATTGGAGTCGGATTTCTTAGTTGCTGTACAGGCAATCAGAAGCAAGGTAGCAATGTCTTCTCCTTTTGGTCGTGTTGTTGAGGATTGTTGGGATATGATTCGAAAGTATAACACAATTGAGGTGTTCTTTGTTAAACGGTCTGCTAATATGGCTGCTCATGAGCTAGCTAGAGTGTCATATTCATATCCAGATCGCGTTTTCGATAGGAGTTCTGTTCCTATTGATGTTCATGTTGCTTTGGAAGTTGATTCAGAAAGTTAATAAAATTTTCTTTTGTTCGTAAAAAAAACATAAATAAAAGTTCTAAGAGTTCTTAGCATATGGGTTCTACAAGGAACTGGCCATAATAATACATGTCTTAGCTAAAATAATGATGTAACGTATTTGATTAATTAACAATGAAAAACATAATTCCTTAATTTTAGACTTTTATAAACCAAATAATAAATTTTATGAAAAATGCTAGTAAACCAAATAAATCTACCAAAAAAGTCTCCAAATATCACGTGTTTTATTGTAATTATTTGGTAAAATAACTACATGTGTGCACTAATATGAACCCATCCAATCAAAATTCTTTATTGTGCTAACTTAAATTTGCCACATCATTTTGGAGATTTTTTTGAGAAATTTGTTTGATTTCCTAGCAATACTCGAACTTTATTTGGTTAAAACCAAATATAATAAGATTATTTAATTTACAAATTGCTACGAAGATTGAACCATTTAAGGAAAAACAAAACAAGAAAATAGCTGAATTTTAGGTCAAAACAGAGCAATAACCATGTATACACCTCATAGTTGTTCAGCAGCATACTAAACTTGAAATGATTTTTTTTTTGACAGGAACCTCAAAAGATCAATATTCAAATTTAACATAAAGCCTATTTGGCTCCGACTTTAAGCTGGAGTTTAAAGTGATTTTTGACTTTAAGCTAAAAAATGTATGTGTGTGTAATAAATTAAAAAATAACTTAAAGTTAAAAAAACAGCTTAAAGTCAGAAGTTGATAGAAGGTACTTTTTTGAACAACTTATTATATTTTTGTAATTTTATATGATAAAAGATAATATCATCATTCAAATGTACTATTTATCACAGTTATTTTCAGCTTTACATTTTTAATAACTCATAATACAAAATTACTCAAACAGATTTTAACTTAAAATTTTCACTTTTAACTTATCACTTTAAGCAACTTTAAGTCATAAGTAATAAGTTTAAGTTTATCCAAACCGACCCATAGTAACATAAGATCACAAACGTTTTTTTTGAAGTTAAACAAACTTTTCATTCAAAGCAAAAGATCATAAGAAAGGTCCTTCAACAAACACGTAGGAGGGGACGTGAACAAATTGCACGAATTAACTAAACAAGGGATTCTAGCTACTTCATGTGCTACCCTGTTAGCATTTTTCCGAGTAAACACGATTGAACTTTTGTGAAAAGTTCCAAGGATTAACTTACAACTCTCAATACCTCACCAGCCTCCAAGAGATTCAGATTATCACTCAATATAGCTTTGACAGTAAGTTGGGAATCTGATTCCACTGCAACTTCACTCTCTTGCATGTGAAAATCCTTGATCCAAGATGATGCCTCGCGAACACCGACAGTTTCAGCCTCAAAAACTGACACCTCTCCGGAGAAGCAATGATTTCTGCCAGCCATGAACGTACCTTCATGATTCCTCAGCACCATCCCTACTAAATGTGTTTGGGCACCTGGGAAGACAGAAGTATCCACATTGATCTTATAAGTCCCAACTGTGGGACGTTGCCATTTATTTCCTGGTTTATTAACTGCCTCCCTAGAAGATGTCTGAACTGGATGTTGACATTTCCTTGCTTCTTTCCAGTCTGAGTATATTCAAAAGCTGTATCCATAGCAAATTCAGGAGTGACTACCTTGTCATCCCAAACCTTTTTGTTTCGCCATTGCCAAATACCCCATAAGACTACACATATCTTAACTAGTTCCTCCGCAGTTACAGAACTGAGTTTATGCAACACCCAAGCCGGGGCAAACTCTGCATCACTCCAATCATACATTAGACCGACATGACTCCAACAACCAATAACCAACAACGAAAGTGCAAACATAAAAGAGATGTGACATATGTTCAATATCCCCTACACACATAGGGCATGTGATAGGGACTCTGATTCCTTTTGAGCTCAATCTTCTGCGAACTGGAATAGCATTACGACAAAAACGCCATGTAAATACCTTCATTTTATGAGGAAGCTTCAGTTGCAAGACTCTTTTCCATCCCGTGCATTGAGGAATCGCATTAGTACCAAATTTAGAGTCATACCAAAAATGATACGTAGCTTTAGCAGTGTAGAGACCATTGTTCGAGTGGACCCAGGCAACTCTATCTGCTACAGTACGTTGAGGAATGTGTGATGCCAGAATTGCATCTGCATCATCTTTAAGAAACTGATTGTGAATCAAAGACACATTCCATTTCCTCTCGTTTGGTAAAAACAAGCTAGAGACCACCTCACTTCTACCTTCATAAAAAAGGTTTTGTTCCACCTGAACAGTCAGCTTACTTCTCAACCATGGATCTTTAGTAGCTACAATATTATCGCCACTTCCCAGAACTCATCTGAAACCCTTGGCTAGCTCCTCCTTAGTATACCATATTCCTGACCATAGGAAGCTCGATCCTTGCCCTCTGCTAGCTTTCAGCACATGAGAGTTAGAAAAATATCTTTCTTTAAAAACTCTGCTGACTAGTGAATTCAGATTATGCATAAAGTTCCATATATGTTTACCAAGTAGCGCAATGTTGAAGCCATGTAGATTCCTGAACCCCAAACCACCTTTACTCTTTGATATACTCATGTTATTCCAGGAAAGCCAATTCAAACCTTGATTTCCACCATTACCCGATCTCCACCAGTAATTGTTAAACATCTGTTCAAGCTCTTGACAAAGGGATTTGGGAAGAAGAAAACAAGACATGCTGTAAGAAGGAATGGCATGAGCCACATTCCTGATCAACACTGTTTTTCCAGCCTGAGAGATATATTTCACTTTCCAATCTTGAATGCGTTTAACTACACTTTCTTTTAGATAGCCAAAAACTCCCTTTTTTGATCGACCCACTAGAGAAGGTAGCCCAAGGTACTTCATGTTAGTGATGTCGTTATTCACTCCTAGAATTCGAGAGATCTCCATCTGCTCATCGCGTCTTACATTAGCACTATAAAACACACCTGATTTCTGGAAGTTGACAGACTGTCCTGAGCATTTCTCGTAATTGACAAGCAGATTTTTGATAGCCCTGGCTTCCTTTGCAGTGCCTTGGAAAAATAGGAAACTGTCATCTGCGAACAGAAGGTGGGAAATCGTTGGAGCTGTTGGGCTGATTTGACAACCATGAATCTCACCAGTGGTTGAAGCATCATCAATTGCGTTCGATAAACCTTCAACACATAGTAAAAAGAGATAGGGAGAGAGGGGATCTCACTGTCTCAAACCCTTCTTCGGAACAATTGGACCAACAAGAGAACCATTAAGGCAAAAATTATAGGTTACTATTTTAACACATAACATCATCCAATCAATCCATATATCGCAGAAACCCATTGCTATCATTCTTTTTCGAAGGAAAGACCAAATAACTCTGTCTTAAGCCTTGCTTATGTCCAATTTAAGAGCCACTTCACCAACATTGCCACGTTTTTTACGGCTCATATGATGGATCATCTCGAATTCTATAAGAACGTTATCCGTTATGCTCCTATTTTTAACGAAGGCAGACTGATTTTCTGATATTAAGTGAGGAAGAATAACTTTCAACCTGTTCACCAAGACTTTCGCAATAATTTTATATAAGACATTGCATAAAGCGACGGGTCTGAGATCTTTCATACAAGAAGCATTTTCTTTTTTTCGGTATAAGAACAACATTTGTGCTATTAAGCTCACCTGGAAAGCTTTTGGTTCGAAGCTAGTCCTTACATTACTTAAAGACTTCTTGCCCCATGACCTTCCAAAAACTCTGAAAAAATGCTGGATTGAGCCCGTCAGGTCCCGACGCTTTGTCGGGATGCATTTGTTTGAGAGCTATAGTAAATTCCTCAAAGGTGAAAGCCTCGATCAGCTTCGAGTTTTGACTATCAGAAACAGTTATATGGCTAACAACACTCACCCTGTCAACTGTGCCTTCATCCTCAGTAAACATGTTTGAAAAGTAGCCTCGAACAAATTCACACCCTCATGGCTCTCAATTTTCTCACCATCGTCATTGACTAAGAATTCAATCTTGTTTGTTTTTTTCCTTGAAAAAGCAGAAGCATGGAAAAACCGCGTATTATCATCACCTGCACGAAGCCAGAAAATTTTGGCTTGCTGTTTCCAATAGGTTTCTTCCTGGAGTAAAAGTGTATTAAGTTTTTCTCTTTCACTTAGATACTCCTGCACACTTCCATCATCAATGCAGTCCACAAGTTTGTTCAGGTTTACTTTGTGATTCTTGATCTTCTCCCTAAAGTTGTGTAAGAACGACCTTCCTCATCTAGCCATGAAAGAGGTAACTTCAACAATTTTTGGAAGAAGGTGAGTAACTGGGATCGACCTCCAAATATCAGACACTTCTTGAACAAAATTCGGCTCTTTCAGCCAGACATTTTCAAAACGGAATCTGAACTCCTTCCTTGAAACACATGTGTTTATGAACTCCAATAAAACCGGTTCATGGTCAGAGACAGAAGAGTGAATAATTTTTAAGCTATAAAGTGGGAATTTAGCCCACCAACTCATAATAGCAAAGCCACGGTCAAGTTTTTCTCTGACCCAAGCATGAGTACCCCTGCCCCGTTCCCATGTGAAATTCCCTCCACTTAGATTGAGCTCAGTTAAATGAAAATCTTCCACAAATTTTCGAAAACCATCAAGAAGGCATTGAGGATGGGCAATCTTCCCCTTCTTATCTGAAGCAAACATGAGATCGTTGAAATCACCCCAGACTAACCAAGGTAAAGATGATATATTTGCCAGCCTACTTATTAGACTCCAAGATTCCCTACGTCGAGTACGTTCTGGATAACCATAATAACATGAGAGGCGCCAGGAAGCAATATTGTTCTCCAAAAACAACATGTCAATATGGTGATTAGAGTACCCAGACACTTGGCAATTAATGGAACGTTTCCAGAGCACCGCCGGCCCTCTACTACGACTAATTCTATTAACTGAAAAGCAATGATCAAAACCAAATTTAACTTTAAGTTCCTCTATTTTATTTGCATAAGAAATTGTCTCTGTTAAAAAAAGAAAGTTGGGTTTGTGAACCCTTATAATTAGATCACCAAGAGCTCGAATTGTTCGAGGATTCCCAAGCCCTCGACAGTTCCAACTAATGTAACTCATTGGGAACTGGCTAGCTTGCTTAGCAAGCTTAGCCATTGAGTTAGAAGAGTTCTCCACACAATCAACTGTAGAAAGGGTAGAGTCCTTGGTTGGGATAACTGCCTGCTCTGTTTGAGGTACAATGAAGTGGGCTTCACTCATCTATCTTTTCTTTTCCTCTAATTTAAGCCCATATAGCTCATCCGAGTCCATCCCATTATCTATGTTAATATTTGAATTTCCCTCATTTGACTGCGTATGAGTATTTTGAATAATAGGGTGTTCCGATTTTTCAGCCACGTCAGTTACATTATCCCTGCGAAAGCGTGAGACATCTGTTGGGCGCGGAATTTCAGCATTTTGAACTCCCTGATTTGTAGCTCCGTAATTATCTCTTCCTCCCTGCCGCCCCCAGTCACCGTCCCCTTCCTCCCCAAGCCACTTGCTTTTGCCACCTCCCACCATCCTACGTGGTGGGGCACGTAACCAGTGTCCCCATTCCTTCGTGACTACTTCACTATCAACTTCTAACTTTTTCTTACAGAACCGTTCTGTATGCGATATCAGACTACAAATGAAACAAAAATCCCCTAGCTTTACATATTTACAAGTAACAACAACCTCTGTTTTATCTTTCTTCACAATTTTCTTCTTCCTCTTGAGAGGCTTACGTACATCAATCCTGATCCTCACTCGTATGAATTCTCGCCAAATACTAGAGTTATTCTTAGCATCATACTGTATGAAAGTGCCAAAGAAATTACCAAGTTGCTTACCCACCAGCTTCGTCATATACCATACAGGAAGCTCATGAATCTGGATCCAGAAGTCTACCTCATTTAGTGATACCTTAACAGGATCTTCACCCGCCTTTATGGTATTCATCACCAGAAGTGCATTATCAAACGTCTAGGGCCCATTATTAAGCACCCAATTCATATCATCCTTATGATAAAATTGGAATAGAAAGATCCCAGATTTAAGATCTTTGATGTTGATACCCAAAGTAGGTTTCCACATATCAGCAAGCTTCGTTTTCATTGCCCAGAGATTAATGTTCTTCTCGGTTAAGAAACGACCTACAAGGCATAACTCGAATCTGTTGCATTCCTCCTCCACCCCTTCATCAAAAACTAGATCTTCATTCTCCTCGTTTTCAATGTCCAAATCAACCATCTGCATTTATATCCTCCATGGTTGACATAATGTCAAAACTCTCACAATCCTAATGATAGAAATGAGAGAAAACATTCAAAGGCTCTCACAGAAAGGAGAGAAAAATCTTACAGAAGATGCATTATTAATTTAGTAGTTATACCCTGCATATAAGATCACAAATGTTAATCTAAAAGAGAGAGAATTAATCACAAAAAATACATTAAAACACAGAATTAACAAGAACTTACGTAGGTCCCGAAGTCCATTACCTAGTTGATTTAATGAATTGAGTCATCATTACACCGTTGTTGCTTGCGTTGGTGGCAGGCTGGCAGCTCGTCACTCCTACATCCCAATCATCTTCCTAAAAGCATCACCGTCGCACGACACATTCCAATAATATCATCAACCAGGATCAGAAACCCCGTCAGGATTTCCATAAATACCTAAAAAAACCGCACACCAACAGAACTTCCAATAAGTCGAACTTTCCAGACTTCGCCAGTACCTCCGATGTTGATTGAGAAGAATTCCACGTGTTCATCCAAGGATTGATTTTCCACTAAGTATTGTCCAAAGGAAAACAGAGAAATGTGAAAAAAAAAACATAATTTTTAATCTACTAATTCAGGAATATTTTATAAAAAATTAAATTTTGAATTTATAAATATAATAGAAATCTAGATCAAAAAATTTATGGGTGTTGCTAAATGTCATAATATTTTACTTTATGTAGTAATAAGAAATTACTAGCAAACCCTCGTATGTATTAATTGGCTTGCTAAAGTATTAAATGATGTTTGACCGCTGCTCCTTCCCGAGTGACATTTAAAATTTGTTTTTTTTATAGATAATTCCCAAGTAAATTATTTTTATAATTTATACATAGATAATTTTTAAAATTAAATATTTTGAAATACATATTTGAATTACAATATCTACTTCCTCCGTCCAGTTCTTTTCTATATAATTTTTTCTCACTGATATAAAGTATCGTTCTACAACTTATTTTTAAATCATTTTTTCTTTGAATAAAAATTTAAATGTTAAATTTTAATTTAGAAGAAAAATTTTAAAAATAATTTCTGAAATTATAATTTATATAAGCCTTAAAATGTGTCAAGCTCCGTTATTGTATATAATCTAATGGGACGGAGGGAGTATGTGTTAGGTTTTACTATTTTTTTATTAATTAGACTGTAATATTAAAACCCCTAGAAATCAATATATACTTATATAAAGGAGAAGACGGGGGCGGTGAGGTGGCGCCTCTAGAATCGCTCCGTTCTATTTTTCTAATTTTCTCAATTTTTCACAATTTTTAATTTTAATAATTACAACTTCCTTTATTATTTTCGATTTTGTAGGAAGGAAATTGAAAATTACACTTTTATTATTTTCAAATTTGATAGAACTTTCTTTTATTATTTTCAAAGTTGACAGAACTTTCTTTGATTTAGAAAATTACAACTTCCTTATTATTTTCGAATTTGTAGGACTTGATAGAACTTTCTTTAATTTAGAAAATTACAACTTCCTTATTATTTTCGAATTTGTAGGCTTGATAGAACTTTCTTTTATTATTTTCAAACTTGATAGAACTTTCTTTGATTTAGAAAATTACAACTTCCTTATTATTTTCGAATTTATAGGACTTGATATAACTTTCTTTGATTTAGAACATTTCTTTGATTTAGAAAATTACAACTTCCTTATTATTTTCGAATTTGTAGGACTTGATAGAACTTTCTTTGATTTAGAAAATTACAACTTTCTTATTATTTTCGAATTTGTAGGCTTGATAGAACTTTCTTTTATTATTTTCAAACTTAATAGAACTTTCTTTGATTTAGAAAATTACAACTTCCTTATTATTTTCGAATTTGTAGACTTGATAGAACTTTCTTTTATTATTTTCAAACTTGATAGAACTTTCTTTGATTTAGAAAATTACAACTTCCTTATTATTTTCGAATTTGTAGGACTTGATAGAACTTTCTTTGATTTAGAAAATTACAACTTCATTATTATTTTCGAATTTGTAGACTCTTATGTTAATAATTACAATTTTCTCTTTTATTATTTTCAATCTTGATAGAACTTTCTTTTATTATTTTCAAACTTGATAAAACTTTCTTTTATTATTTTCAAACTTGATAGAACTTTCTTTTATTATTTTCAAACTTTATAGAACTTTTATTTTATAATACTTCTTGACTTTTAAACATAATGGATTTCCATGTTATTCACCTTACAAACACCTATAAATTAGAAGTCATGCATAACAAAAAAATCTACACCGAAACTTTTTTACATAACTTCAAATTTTTACAACCATATTTACAATCAATACAACTATGCCCTACACCATGGTGGATGCTTTGAACGACAGCAGCTATACCTGTATGATAAGAGTACGAGTGTGTAGAATGTGAGAATCTGTCAATCCAACAATCTAAATACTGAAGAACTAATCAGTCTTGACATGATTTTGATCGATGAAAAGGTTAATAAATCAATATACTTATAACTTATTAGTTTTTCAAATTTTATGATGTTATTAACTTTTCTAAGATATGTTGTATGACAGGAAAATTTGATCCATGCTACAATCCCGAAGATTCTGGTCTCTCGGTTCAAAAATCTTTTAGAGGAAGGCTCTGTGTACAACATCAAAAATCTGAAAGTTGTTTCAAGTACAGGGAAATATAGACCACTATCATATGAGTCTAAATTGCTCTTCATACGCATAACGTTGCCTAAGAGATTGGAAGAAGACATCGTCAACATATCACTGCATGGATTTCAGTTCATATGTCCGAATATGATTGATGCACGTATTAATGACACCAACATACTCTCAGATTTTTGATGCAGTAATATATTAGAGTAATATATAAGTAATACTATTATATAAGTTATAATTCAAACTATCATGTTCTAATATTATTTTTTCTATGTTGATTTAGATGTTGTGGGCTGCTTGACCTACTTGGGTGGCATTGAAGTTGTCAAAGGCGGTTGGAAAAAAAAAAAGATCTCAAAATTGTCACAAATTAGTAAGTTATGCATTATATTAATTTTAATATAAATGTTAGTTGTTTTTTATTGTTGTTGTAATTTTATATTACTTCTTTGGTTACCCCCAATTTATTTGTTTTACTTATTTAATTTGTTCTAATTTTTTTCTTAAACAACTCCATCACCAGTACCATAACTTTGTGGGAAAAGTTGACTGAGATGGTTGATACAAATTTATACAAGGAGATGGTGGACCCTATATAATAATTGTCACATCTACCCAGATTAAAAAATTTAAAAGTAATTATCTTTATTAATGTTTTTTATAATATATAGTTTTAGAAATTGCACATATATAAATCTATCCTATCTCGATTGAACGAATATCATTAGATATTATACAAATATTTGTTTCATTGATATTATTGATTTAATTATTATATTAGTTTTTTAACCATTTATTTACTCTTATATGTAGATACAATTAGCTTTTCTACCACAAGAAATAGTAAAATTTATACAAATCTGGATACACCGTATGTGTCATCCCTGAGAGAGAGATTTGCTCACCTCTCTACTAAATTGAAAATCAGTGTAGACTCTCTCCCCATAATGTCGCCTGAGGAAAAAATGTTTATTAATAGGATGAAAATAACTAAGAAAATAATATAAAAATGGTAATTAGCTGATTGCCTTTTATCTTTAAAACACTTTTATAACAAAATCTACTCATTTTTTCAAAAATATCACGGGCAATTACCTTTAATTTAAAACATATTACCATTAATAATAAATAATATAAAAATACTAACTAGCTTATTACCTTTTATCATTAAAACATTTTTTTAACAAAATCTACTATTTTTCCAAAAATATCATGGGATGCTTTAATTTAAAGGTAATTGTCCGTGATATTTTCTGAAGAGGAGTAGAATTTGTTAGAAAAAAGGGTTTTAATTATAGAATATATTTTATTTGATAATTTAAATAATTTTATAGATATTAATTTCGCAATTTTTATTCTAATATTCTTTTTCTTAACAAATATATTATAATGCCGCTGCGAAGCGCGACTTAGTAACCTAGTGTATTATATTAGAATAATTTTTGAAAATAAAGTCATTTGCTTGGAGGTATTCTAAAATTAGGTACCAATATTTTTGGCTCCAACCTCAGAAAATAAAATGTAAAATTTTAATATAATATAAATTATTGATGCAAAAATTTATTAAAATAGTAATTAAATTAATATTTCAAATTAAGTAAAATTAACAAGTCAGAAATATTTAAATCAAGATATTAATTCCATCACTCAACCAAACACATGATATTAAAATCTGATTCCTGATTCGCGGCCCGTATCAATCACTCCTGAACCAAGTTATAATAAAATCTCAAACTATAATAATAGACCCAAATACTAAATTTAAATATCAAAGTTCACGTTTTAATAAAATAATTACTAACATAAAAATAACATATAAATGTCTTTTCAATTGACTTTTAAATTTTTAATTTTTCAGAAAGAAAAATGCCAAGATCGATAATATTGATTTTTTTAAATTCAAAATTAATAATATATATAATTTGTAATTTTATTAAGCAAGAAATTCATTTATCTGATAATTTGAAGCAACTTTAACATCAAATAAAAAACACTAACAATTCTAAAATTGATTTAAGAAAAACAATTCTAAAATCAAAATAAAACTATAATTCTTGTAATAGATAATTTTTATAATTTTTTATTTACATATATAAATACCAATAGTAGTAAATTAAAAAGAGCCTGTGATAAAATAATAAACATTGATAATTCGTTGAAAGTAGATACATGAAAGAACGCAGACCAACGTATTCAATAGACTTGTTTTGGGGGTTGCACAGAGAATGAGGTAGGAATACAGTTGTAACTTTTGATTACTACATAAAATAAAATATTACTACATTTAGCGATCATGAAAATTTAAATTTTGAATGATTCACCCAGCCCCGCTCATCCAGTCCCGTTAAATCAAAAAACAAACAACCCTCTCTCTCCCTCCCCCCCCCCCCCCCCCCCCCTCTCTCAAGCTTAAGAAAAAGGTAAAAAACTAGACGGAGATAAAAGACAATGGTGGTACTGCGTTCCGGAAAGGAAACGACGACGGGGACTTGTTCATCTATGGCCTCTAGAAGGTAAAATCTATTGAATTTTATATTTTCTACTTTGATTGTGCTTGCTTTTTCTGCATGTTTATTTACACGCACTAGGGTTTTCTTGCTGTTCGAGTGCCCAATTTATGATATATACGTACCTAATGTTTTCGCTTGTCGAAATAATATTATGCAATACTTATGAGATCGTATGCTATTTGGGTCGATAATTCTTACTTTCTGTGGAAAATGCAATTATCAAACGCAGGAATTCAGCATTGCGTGGAACAACTGAGAAAAGGGATATCGAGTAAGTTTATCGCACTAAACTACACACTATTGCTAAATTTTACGGTTTAAAAATTAGAATTTAGGGGTTTAAAGATATGCTATTTTCTATTTATTAGAATTCTGGTTTGGGGGTTTTCTAAGGCCCTAATTCTTCTGGGCTTAGAGATTGTATGCTATTTGGGTCGATAATTCTTACTTTTTGTGGAAAATGCAATCATCAAACGCAGGAATTTACCAATGACCGGAACATCTCCAACAACTAAGAAAAGGGGAACAACTGAGAAAAGGGATAACAAGTAAGTTTTATTTCAATTTTATTTTCTTTACTTATATTCATTTGAATTTGATTTGTCAACTGACAATTTTTCTTACCTTTTTTTTTTATTAAGGAAAAAGGGAAAACGAGTCAAACGAGTCAAAATTGTTAAGTATGGAGAGCGGGACGCTTTCGACATGTTCATGTACCTTTTTACTTTATTTTTTTCCTTATTCAATCTTTCCTTTGTAGGTTTTAATTTGATTTTGTTTGACTATAGGATTATGGACTTTAAGCTACGATATTACAAGACTCATCCACGCCCAAACTTCTTAGTAAGATCTCCCTTTTTTTTAACACAACTTTAAGTGTCAATTCTTTTATGAATCAATGTTAATTCTTTTCTTTGTGCTCTTTTCATCAAAGGTAATGGGACCAGATCAAGTCGAAACCGCTCTCAATGAGGGTTTGGCTGAAGGATGTAAAGAATGGGGGAACATGAGTGATAATGTAAGTAATTTTGCTGAAAATTATACATCTGTTAGATATGCTGCGACCTCTAATTTCCTCATACTTAATTCTTTTTCAGAAAAAAGCTGAGTGGATGGAAAAGTTGGAGAAACTGCTGGCTGAAGGAAAGAGCCTAATGTCTCTTAAAAGAGAATACAGAAATCTGTATTAATACTACAGATAGTTTGATAGGCCCATTTGCTTAAGTACTTGAGCATGTGTGCTCTATTTGTTGACTAGTACAATTTGTTTGGTCTGTAATAATTTGATACTTGGTTATTTTTGGTATTTGGATCCCTACGGTTGCAAATATGGTGGATGTTTTATTTATCTATGCAAGACATTTAAATTTGTTATGATTATTCTTTTGCATTAAATACTTCAACTCTAGGACACACAGGGCACACTAATACTACTTGGTTATGAACTGCTTGTGTCACCCCTTAGAGTGGCCTTGATCTGTTCCCACGCCAACTAGTCACTCTTGTCGCCTCTGTGATCTTGATATCAAGCTTGGAAGTGGTACTGTATCTCTTGTACTCAATTTCAGTTCTTTAGTACTTCTCTTACTAAATTCAGTGATCACATACTATCACTGTCTTATTTTTGCAGATCACTTGTAGATTACTATCACTAGAAATTTAGTTGATTATTGTTGCAGACTCTCTCGACTCTTTCTCCCTTGCAGATTCATCACAAAAAGATTACTCTTTTCATGTCTAGAATTTTCTCAAAATATTACATACTGACTGTTTAATTTAAAGCCTTTCCAATATCATAAAAATGTCTATATATATATTTCCTGTTAAGAAGCAATTTAAACTGAACTATTCAAGTTAGTGGCTGAGGCAGTGATGTGAGTTAATGATCTTCAGTGGCTCATTTCATTAGACATTGCCACTGCATATGTCAGTTTGCCTATATTACATGCACCTCAGGCTCGATCATTTTGGCTTCCATCTGGCAAACGATTTCCACGTACGACGTTCACGCTGACAGAGTCTACAATTGGCTTCCCGCCCCCGGCCACATGCAGTTAAGGTAATTCATACATATATATATATAATGCATATTGAAACCCCTTTGGAATTATAAATTGATCTCTGAAGTTTTATGTTGTGGTAAATTTATTCTGAAATCAAAAAAATTAGAACGTGCAACAAATTACAACTACAGCGGGGATTCTCTCCACATGCAATTTAGGTACTACAAACATTTAATATTTGGGTGTTATAAGCATAGCTTTAAAAATCCCTGTTTTATAACTCTTTGCATACTCCCGTAAAGGGGCGCGGTCTAGGGCAAACGTTTAATAACGTTGGTTGTGAAAACATGTACCGCATACAGGGTTTTTGGGCCCATAATTTATACATATTTTCACAGCAAATACTAACAATCGTTTGCTGGTGACCATTTCTGTAACACCCCTGTCCCACATCGAGGAAATTTGGGACTTCTGTTCAGTTTATAAGGCAAAGTACTACTACTAATTAGCACAAACAAATCATGATCTTTTGGGGGCCTGTGGTGGGCTAGTCGTTACCCAAGTTGGCTGTGTTTGGGCCAGTAGGCTTCGGCTTATTCGGACTCGGAATCGAGACTTGACCCGATTTTCGAAAAAGACTCGGGATTTGACCCGGGTTGTCACAATTTCCCTCTTGTAAAAGAGACCGTTGTGCGAGAGTGAGGGCATCCTAAACCAGTTATGACCGAAGACATTAGAGAACACTGAAGGTAATTACTAATTATAAATGAAGCACAACAGCTTGGATTATTGTTTGCTAGGAATTGGGAATAATTGGATGTCACGTCCCATGTCATCGCATCAAAGTGGCGTATTTCTTATCTGGTAAAATTGAGACGATCACAACTGAAGTTTGTGAAGTTGGCAACGACTTAATATTGTTGTTATCAATTTGTCAAGCTAATCTACTCACTCGCGATTAGTACTCGAAAGCTCTTTTTACATACGTAATGCAAGTAAATATTTTGATAGCACCGCTAGAATCATAAAACTAAATTTATGCTACGGAATTAGGCCCGTAAACGAACAAAGTCAAGCCGAGTTTTGTCCGAATCGAGCCGAGCTTGATTTTTTTTAAAACAAACCGAGTCGAGCCGGGCTTTCTAATCGAACAAAAAGTGATGTTCAAGATCGGCTCGTTAATAAACGAGTCGAACACGAGTTTGTTCACGAACATTTTGAGTCGAGCCGAACACAAACCGAACTCGAGTAGAGTCGAGTTGTTCACTTATAGTTCGTACTTTTATGCTCAACCAAATCCAATTTTTAAAATTACTTACTTGATTTACAGTCTCACGCCTAAAATCACATCTTAAGAATACACGATTATGTTTGAATTTCAATACTAAAAGTTAATTTCTTTTGTTCTAATAATCATATTATGTTTATATTTGTATTTATGAGTAATCAAACCTTACTCACTTCACCTAATAACAATAGTTAAAATAAAACAATTTTATCACTAACTTAGAGCCTATTTATTTTGGCTCTTAACTTAAAATTTGAGGAGGTTTACAACTTTTTTTTCTCCAAAATACTCTTATTAATCTTAAATTCACTAAAAGTCTCATCTTTCTTCTCAATTTTAAGAGGTACGAGACACTTTTAAATAATATTATATAATAAATTAATAAGACAGACTCTCTTTCTCTATTCACTTTCTTTTGTAATTTTATGAATGCAACTTATAAATTTTAATAATGAAAAACTAATTTGGATTGGATATAAAGAGTTTAACTTTTGGTAGTACGTTGATGTTATACATTTTAGATGTAACAAATACAATTCTCTATTCAACCACAAAATAACTAAAATAGATCGCAATTAAGTTTTATTTAACATATTCAAATTGTTAAGGATATTATGAAATTCACAAATTTATAATTAGTTAAACGAATCGAGCCGAGTTTAACGAGTTCGAGCCGAGCTCGAGCCAATCCCGAGCAAAACGAGCCGAGTTCGAGTCGAACATGTGTAAAGCTCGGCTCGAGCTCATTTACTAACCGAATACATTTTCATGTTCCAGATCGTGTTCATTTAGTAAGCGAACCGAGCCGAGTCCATCTAAAACGAGCCGAGCTCGAGTTTTGTTCACGAACGGCTCTGTTCGCTTACAGCCCTAGAATCATTTCAAGGAAGTTACTCTTTTATACTTAATTTCAGGGTATTCTGGTAATTTCCCAAGGCAATATGGGCTGACCCTCCGCATAATGCATGAGTTTAAATTTTAAGAGGGTGATTTTGACTTTAAACTAAAAAAATGTTTGTTTGTGTAATAAGTTAAAAATTACTTATAATTAAAAAAATAGCTTAAAATCAGAAGTTGGTGGGAGGCACTTTTTTGAACAACTTATTTTATTTTAATGATTTTATTTGATAAAAGTTAATATCATCATTCAAATATATTATTTATTAAATTTATTTTAATTATTACTATTATAATAGCTCATAAGTTACTCATAATACAAAATTATCCAAACATATAACAACTTAAAATTTTCACTTTTTATTTATTAATTTAAGCAACTTTAAGTCATAAGTAATAATTTTAAATTTACCCAAATGGGCTCTAAGTCTCCATTCACTACAAGAAAAACGTCAATAGAAATCGGTTTTTGACTGATGTTTATGTTTTTCTTGACTGATGTCTATGTCGGTGATGTTAAATGTGCCCACATTTGACATCGATTCTTGGGTGATGTCTTTCCCATATTACACATCGGTGCATCCATTTTCTATTTAAATTATTTGAGAAAACAACATTATAGACAAAATTATAGCATTATATGTAATTAAACATAGATAACACACTTACTATTTACCCACATATACATCACCCAGTTTCTTAAAAATGAGGCTTAATGACCTTTTAACCCCTTAGGTTTAGTACCATATACCCATCGGCCCCTGTGTTTTAAAATTGTACCTTTTAGCCCCTGAGATACTGAAATCATACCTTTCGACCCTTATACCGGTTCATAACAAAAAACCGGTATAACTCGGATGGGCAAAACAGTCTTTACAGTTATACCGATTTACAGTGTACCTTTTAGCCCCTAAGGTACTGAAATCATACCTTTTAGCCCCTGTTTTCAGTTAAAGCTGTTGTGTTTGTTGAATATAGTGATGATGTTGGATCTGCTGCGGTGACTGATTCTGTTGATGTGGTGGAAGTAGCTGATGCTGATAGAGTTCTTGATTTTGCTGCTTCAGCTGAAAGTATTGGTTCGACTTTAAACTTGCAACAAATGTTTCACTGCGACTTTCGTATTAGTTCTCAGTTAGTATAGGTAGATTACCTATGACTATAAAAGACCAGTTCCGTATTATTTTGGCGCAGGTGAATGTTTGGAGTAATTTTGTTTGATTCAGTTTGCAGCGTTGTTCACTAGAGTCGAAAACTATAACTAATAAATAAATCAGCTAGTTGATCAGTATGTTGTGTTTTAACACTCGATGGGGACACAAGGTGCCCGTATGTTCTGCCAATGGTGCAAAATAGAGGCAAAAGATTTACACAGTGCCACTCATAGTAGATCACTGGATAGAAACAACCAATCAATTTCAGAAAGTAGGTGCCTTCTGCGACTTAAATATTAACTGGTGGTGCTCACTAACTTCTGCAAGACTTTGGTA
Organism: Heracleum sosnowskyi; assembly: GCA_030848705.1. NCBI lineage: Eukaryota > Viridiplantae > Streptophyta > Magnoliopsida > Apiales > Apiaceae > Heracleum > Heracleum sosnowskyi. The sequence continues at coordinate 137,638,585 of CM061235.1, read as the reverse complement.
TACTTTAAAACTTGTCCACGTCAATAGTGAACTAATTAAACAAAGGTGCAACCAATTTACCAAAAAAAGGTCGCAGAGATGCAGAATATGGTTCACTAATCATTTCTTAGCAAAAAACTTAACATGCTGGTTGACAATGACAAATAACAAGCCGCGCCTTTCAGGGTTAATAAGCCAATTAGCAGAGAACTTCCACCTTGGGCCGGTCTTTGGGGTTAGGACAGAAGTTGCCAGCTCCTTTTTGGTTTAAGGTTTTGTGCAAAATGGGTGAACAAAAAATCACACAATTTCATGCATGCCACATATAGGACTAACAATAAAACACTCCATTCATGCATGCCACAGATAGGACTAACAATAAAACACTCCATTCATGCATGCCACAGATAGGACTAACAATTGCGTCCCTTTCTTTGGGAAGTATTCAGGCCTGGGAAAGTTTCATTATTTCAAAAGGCAATGCAAGATAACTGACTGCATTAAGGCTGCCAAAAAACAAACAGCTTAACCTTTGATCCAGTAGATATTAATCAAAGCCCAGTAGGAAAACAACGAAGTGCAGTCTTACAGTTCTTCGTCCCATGCGCAAGTGCATATTCTCTCCAGCAGTAAGGGGCCAGTTCTCACCAAGCTGCTGTGGACTCAGTTCCATTGCAACTTTGAAATCTAACATAGATATCGAGGGCCGGGATCTGCATTCATGCAAGATTTTAGGAGGCCTGCTACTACTTTGCATCTGGAAGTGATGAATAGAGTAACGCTGTTAATAAGATTCAGAAGAGGCTGATGCTTGCGATTTTTCTGGTCCTCTAGCCCATGCCCTGATCTTGATCCTACAAGTGCTATAGAAGACCTAACTATACCCTTCAAGTAAGCATCCAAATTCCAAACCATTATTCAATGTGTTGGCACAGTCCAGTGGCACCCCTTCTAAACCCTGTGTTGCAGCAATCTACTTCATGCATTCCCTAAGGGTTGTCTTATCCAAAAAACCACCGATGTTAAATGATTGGTATGATTTCAGATTCAGTACCCCATGGGCTAAAAAGTATGATTTCAGTAACTCAGAGGCTAAAAGGTACACTGTAAATCGGTATAACTGTAAAGACTGTTTTGCACATCCGAGTTATACCGGTTTTTTGTTATGAATCGGTATAAGGGTCGAAAGGTATGATTTCAATATCTCAGGGGTTAAAAGGTACACTTTGAAAACACAGGGGCTGATGGGTATATGGTACTAAATCTCAAGGGTTAAAATGTCATTAAGCCTAAAAATGATGTATAAGGTGCTTATAATATAAATGAAATTTGTATTTATTAAATTAATCTTTATATATAAAATATTTTTAATTAATTTATAGAAAATAACACAACTCCGTGTGGCATATTGCTAGTGAGTGGTGTCATTTAACTCAGTTATATAGATCATAGACAAATTGAACGAGATTAACTTACTTGATGCTTGAGTCTTTCTATTTAATGCGGTTGAAGATAGATTAACTTGATGCTCGAGTCTTTCTATTTAATGCGGTTGAAGAGGCTCATACAAATTAGTCAGTTAATACTGTATATCTTTGTTATTGGGAGTCGGTATGACATTATTTAAAATCACAACACCAGTTTGGCTTAAAGTTTCCGTAAGCTTTTCTTCAGAAGTCTTGCATTTGCTTTACATTGGAAAACACCAAACCTGTGCATCTTCAAGCCGATTTTTGTCACTGATCATGTGAACAAATCAAATACCAAATAATATAGATCAAAGTTTCTGCTTACAAAGCAGTTTTCAAAAGAAACTGGTAAGGGGGTTTAAGAGCAAATCATGTGTTTTCTTGGTGATGCTCGATTCTGAGTGGCACCCTGGGGGATTTTTTTTGTTGACTAACATAGTAACAACTTTTTGAGCGAGTCTACGGACCCAAATCCAAGACATCTTGATGGTGCCCATCTAGTCCCAATACACTTACATTGTCCATTTCCCCCATCTTAGTCCCAATACACTTACATTGTCCATTTCCCCATCAAACACAATCTCCGCAGGATCACTCAGATCTATGACTATGAGGCCCCCTACTTTAATAAGATCACAGACTACCTTAAAATGTTGAAACAAAACAGAACCTTACAAATGATCTGGATATTTATCCACTCCAAGGAGATCTTATTTCAAGTGTAACACCCGTGACTCGTCGTTCATATTTGGAAAGATGGCAATGAAAGACACAAATATCACTATAACTACGACACAAATCGCAAAAAAAAATAAGCTTCCACTACACTACTAATCTCTACAATAAGGGTAAAATGAAATAAACATTCAAGTGGCCTAATTAACATCAATCTAGATGCATGTGGCGTTTGCCCAGCTTACCTTCACAAATTTTTGTCAAGGTCCAGCTGGATGAGCATTCATTTTGCATCATGCGTCTATTTTTCATGAGAATTACCATCTGAGATTTATATTGAGCAATTAAACATTTTTCTACGGTGGGTGGGGGGTGCCTAACTTGTACTTAAGCAACAAAAGAAAGAAAAGATAAGAGAGCTGCCTAATTGAAGAATGTACTACTTTACTCAACAATCAAAAACTCAAATCAACAAAAAATTTAAACTGCACAAGCAGCATGTAGATATGTGATTCTATCAACATATGCTTCTCACCGTAATGATAAGAGTTTGTGGTCACTTCCAAGTAAATTCCGAAAGTATAATGTACATAACAAATATACAAGAGATGAAACTATGACAATTACAAGGTAAAACGGTATTTCCAGAAAGAACTCTTGATCACAGACATATCTCTATTATATAAACCCTACAGTTTCACTAGCGAGTTGTGACAGTTTACATCAGGTAACCAAGTCCCAAAGCTTTTACATAATTGCAAGATATTAGAACTTACAGATTGGTGGTGGTGGTGCTAGTATTATTCAGGCATTAACAAGATTTACGTATCGGCAAAGTTTAAAATCAATGTCAAATTCAATTGGGGTTTAGGCTAGTGGCAAACGCAATCTCCCATGACAGGTCACAGGTTTAATTCCTTACCCCTCCCCTTGTACAAATATACGTAATTCATGAACAAAAAAGTAATAAAATGTCTACTTTGCTATATAAAGTTAAGCAACTCATCAAAAGCAAAGAATGATTTTTTTTACTACATTAGGGATAAACAAAAAAAATTAAAAAGTAATGGGTGACCCGGGTATATCATATATAAATAGTTGACTATAAGGGCAGGGGCACTTTACTGGGGAGAGCTTTGAGATGCAAAAGGTTGTAGTGCTTGAGCCTCCAATACAACATAATATACTGTATACAAAGACCTACATTCAATCTAGTAAGGTAAATGGACCAAACAAGGTTGCTACACACACACACACACCTCTTAAAGCCTTACTGCCACTTTAAAAACCGAGGAAGCTACTACTTCGATTATATCGTTAACATAAATGCCCAACTACCCATTTACAAACACCTTTGTTTTCAGAATTTTATCTTTATACATACTAGATACCCGTCAAACCTATCATAACACAATATTGTACGATGTAGTTTGTGCTGGATAGAGATTTAATAGACAAAATAAACAATTACAGAAGTTCTTGTTTTTTAAAAAACAAACAAGTAGGTGATTTAATGACGTAACATCATAATGAAAGGGAAAGGGGATGAAAGTGCCAAATAAAACACTAGTTAACAACATCAACCCAACCAAGATGAAAAATAGATAGATACCATATCTCACTAGGATAGGGCATAACAAAGTTCGGCTTCTGTGCATTCTCATTGTCACATAAAAAATAAGATTAACAATCAATAATAACTCCGGTCATTTATACAACTCAAATTCTCTAGTTACATTCTTCTCTTGTAAACTTAAATAAAAGAATATATTGTATATTCTATTTTCAACATTAACAGACAAGGTTTACCTCAACGATGAGAACCATAACCATTAGCACCTATGTCCTGCACCACCGTAAGAGCCTTGTGCATTGGTAGCCTTCGCTCTTCCTTAATTTTATTCTCAATCTCGTCACCCTCATCATCAGAGTCCAATGTAAACTGAGAAGTACTATCCATCTGCAACATTTCAGCACCAATAGGTCTATACCTCATAGATTCCTTCCTAACCCCATGCTTTTTACACACAACCGCATAAGCTCCGACAGTAAAAGCCACAAGCAAAGCAAGATGACAATTAAACTGCAACGTAGCAATCGCCTTTCCTCGATGATACTCCGGATGCCCCTTACACCTAATCGTAAAATTCCCTCTACTCTTCTCATGCAAAGAACACCCATGTACAATCAAACCCGAAAAAAACGAAATACCCATTTGCACAAACCACATTCCATGCAATATCAACCCAACCGCACGCCCTAATCTCGGAAACCCAGAATCAGGATTCTTAAGCTCAAGCATTGTCGAAAACACACAAACACTAATCGGAACAAGCAACAAATCAAAGTACCTATTCTCAATCCCAATAGGGTCTTTCTTTTGCAAATAAAACAATATAAATTCTTCGATGAACGCAAACAAAACAAGCAAACTAAGCAACGGAGAAGGAAACAAAAAGGAACCCTTTTTAGCATGATTCAAGAAACCCAAAAGAGAGTAAAGCAAGAAAAGGGCAGAGATTGAAATTACCTCTAATTGCAAAACTAACCCAGTTTGATCATTCAAATTAAGAGCATCAAACAAAGAGAAAAAAGAATTAATAATAAAGAAAAAAGACAAAAGAGAGATTAACAAGAAAGTCAAAGAGTGTGATTTTGATGATTCAGAAGAATCAGGATCAGGGGATTTGAGAGTTTCAGAGGATGATAAAAGGGCTTCCCAGCCACCAATTAGAATTAGTCCTCCTCCTGCAATGGTGTATGTTATAAGTTCTCCCATTTTTGCGTGTGTATAATAAGTGGGTTTGTTTGATTTTGGTGGGAATGGAGGAAAGATGGGATCTTGATGAAGAAGAATGGGGGAAGATCTGAGATTTGTGAATTCTTGTTTTTGTGGGAATATTGTATTGTGGTGTGTAATTTTCAATGGTTAGAAAAGTCAGTCACCGCCGTCTCATTTGGACTGCTCTTAGACCAGGGCCAGTTTTATTTTTATGAATTAAAACTACAATTTTTTATTTTATGAAAATATTCTGAAAAAATAATATATATAATTTTTTTCGAGGAAATTAATTTTTAAAGATGGTTTTACAAATTTATCAAGTATATAATAATTTAATTATTAATTTGATTTATTCTTTACTCTAATCATACAAATTACAGTCCAGCCTGGTTCTTGATCAAAATGAAGACAATGGAAAGGGTTGGGCTCTGCTATTTTTTTATCTGCCACCATGGTCTCTCCTACTAATAGGTTTGTTTCAATTGTAACCTACTCCTAACTTATCTCTGCGTGTTAATTTGAAGTTCATTTGCAATTTCTTGAATTCTTTACTTTTATCCAGTAAATTGCAACCATTTTTATCTGTTTCTTGTAGCCCTACATCACTAATTTCTGTTTTTTTGAATGCATTTGTTCGCATAATACTTGTAGCAAGATATATTAATATAGCAGTTAGTTTGCGAAAATATTGTAAGATTGCCACAATGTTTGGTTTCTGGTTTATATTTAATCTGATTTTAGAATCCAACATGTGTTATTAGTAATTATGCAGTGTTGTACTTGGTTTTTGCCTACGGTTTCAGATGAGGTTACCTGCTGCGTGGTATAGAGACCTTTGTGCTTGATTCTATCCTGTCTTATTGGATCTATACCACATCAACAGCTTGTTGAGCATCAAAATGTTCCCAACGACATGTTTTTTACCTCTGAGATTAGAATATGGGATGATTATATATTATTCATTGTCTGAAGTGTTCGGCCAGTATATATGGCGTACGAGTGTGTCTGAAGTGAAGTTGTAGATGTTGTCGATGTGGTGGCGTGGCCTATGATGATTCCATGGTGAATATGATATTCTGTCCCCCATCCTGATAGGTAGCTTTTGTTAGAGACTTTTGTATATCTCAGATGAAATAAATCTTCCTACTTAACCAGTTTAGGTACTACCCCCTGTGTAACTTCAGCTATTTCCTGAACTTACAATACATTAATTATCTTCCTCACTCCATCTTTTTGTTTGATACACCTTTCGAATTGTGTTTCATGTCTGTACGAGTGTAAGTCTAATCTTTCCAACCATCTCAATCAATTCTTCTACATTTTTCTATTGGTATCTTTTCCACGTAGACACTCACACAGAGACAAAAGATAAATTTTGTATAACTGATAATGTAACCTATCTTGTCTAATGTGTTTACTTCTCAACAGCTTAATGTACAGTGTACTTAGGTGTTAAGCTTATACTAATACATTCCCTTTCTCCTCTTATTCCTTCATAATTTACTGCTGTTAAAACTTTGTAACAAGATCTACTGTATTATATTCCGTATGTGTATAAATTTCTTATCTTTATGGTAGCATTTATAACATCATAATTTATGCTGTCCTTGTACTTTTGTTTGGTTAGTCACTGCCCCTTTTGTTTTGTAATATGCTCCATGACTCCATCTCAGGCATTACATTAGCGAAATTGCTGCCATGCTGCAAGGGCTTTGTCATTGCACTTGTGTTCGAGAGAGCCCAGGTATCAAGGCACATACTAGAACATCTGAATGATGTAAACATACATTTGCAAGTTCCAACTGTTAGGAGGGTATCTTTTCTTCCTCGATGTAGGAGAGAATTTCCCATACTTTGATTTCATGAATTTTTTGACATGCAATAATTACACGTCCTAAATTACTAACCACGTCCAGTTTACCCTGGGTCTGGCGTTGCGTTAGTGCACAAGGGGATGTCCCAAAAGTTATCTCTTTATGCCATTTGTCACCTAAAATCTACTTCACATGTAGATAGCTATTAAATATCAAAAGCTTCTCTGGTTTGACAGTGAATCATATCTTTTACCAATCCTGTCATTGCATCAAGCTTTATGTTTGTTTCCTTTTAAAAGCAGAGGTTCTTTTGATACCTTATACAAATTCTTATTAGTTTTATCTATAGCTTCATGAGTAAAATATTAGTACCATATGTAAAAGTAAATGTATATTGACACACTTAAATTGTTTTGTTCAAATAATGTATATGCTTTGGGGGGTTGTATATTACTCTCCGAGTCTCTGGTAATATTAAAGACACGTCTATTTAGCAAATATGTATATGTAATGTATTCAAGACACCTCTAGGCGCACGTTTATATTATGTATTGAAGACACCTCTAGTCACACGTTTAATTAAGTGGCGTCTGCTTCCTTGCTTGGGCTGAGAGCCTGAGACGCATTGTCTCGTCTTCAAAGAGGTGCAGGCATCTTGGGCTGGTGAGGAAACCGGAGGCAGGAGGTCCTAAATAGGCACACTTCAACTCCCCAATTTAGTTATTTTAAGGAATAAAGGTTGTCCTGAGGTAATGGACTTGTTTTTTTTTTGTCTTCATTGTTGCTATCTTAATCTTTTTTTAAGGTTTTCGTAGAAATTACAGCTGCAGTCTTATGAAGTTTCTTAATTTACAGGAGAAAACAATAGCACAAACTTCAAGTTGTCCATAATATCTGCAATGTAGAGGTTTACCACAGAGGCATTATATAAACCACAATATGATCGAACAAGTGATCGATAGAGAAAATTTATGATGTTATATCGACCACTTTTGCACATTTGAATTTGTTCAACTCTTTCATGGCTTTGTCTCTCTGGTATTTGGCTTCTCTTAGTTACTTGAAATAAATTTCTTCTTAGCCTGGTGTTGGAAAGATGTTGAGAGTAATTTTATGCTAGTGATGTTTAAGACTGATAGAAATTGAAACTCAAAATATGCATGTGTGTCTCATATTTGCTGCCCAAATAGATAAAGTTAAACTGAATCATGTAAATTACAATAAATTCCAATTCTTGAAACCAAGTAGTTAATAGAATACAGGAATCTCAATAAGCCTTAACAGAGGGATTTCTAAGTGCAGCAGACAAGGAACCACCTTCCTTGTTCGCACAGCTTTTACCATTCCTCGAGGCCATTGCGACCAAAAACTTGTCTTTTGTTTCGCGATTAACCCTGGCTGATGAAATACTGCTGTTTTTGCAGGCATGGTCAGCTGGAAAGCGGTGCTTGAGACAGACTTTGGTATGACAAGTCTTGCAGGTACTAGTGTTGGAAAAAGTCAAAATTTCCTTACACCTCTTAACAGAACAGGTGGGCTTCTTCTTCTTGCTAGGGTCACAATCTCCTGATCTGTCGTGTTTTTCTTGAATTGCTTTCTCATTATCTTTGCCATCGGTAATCTCTATCGACATGGAGCAAGTCTCGCAAACAAACACCCTTCTGCTGTTGTGATCGGGGTTGGAACATTGGTGCGATTTGCTGGTTCTGTGTTCCAAACAGAAGACTCTAAGACATGCATCACACTTGAAGGGAAGAAAATCGAGCTGATTGCAATCCGAGTGCTGGCAATGCGCTCCCAGATCCGGAAAAGCTTCTGTTCCTGTTCCTGCCATGTTTTCAATAATTTGTAAAACGAAAGATTAAAGTTGGAGGCTGCTAAGTTGAGAATTTTTGTTGACAATTGTTGCAGGGCTCAGGGCTGGAATATATATAGAGATCGGGTTGTCTTTGGGGTGGCTTGGAGAGGAATCCAAAAAGGTGCGTCTAGAGGCTTCCTTGTTCGACCCCACACGCTTAGTTGGAATGACGTCGGTCATTACATTGCACTTGTAAACAAAACATTATCTTAATCTGTTTTAAAATTAGAGTTTTAAACTCCATTTCAGTTTTGATATTGGGAAAAATATAATAGTCTTCCGTATCCGCTCTGATATGTAGTAATTATGTTTTTTGTTTATTTTATATTACTTCAATAAAATTAATCAAAAAATATTTATATAATGGATTTGATGTGTTTAAAAATATAAAGTTTGTAAAAAAAAAGACCTTTTACATGTAATAAATTAATTTAATGTTGGCTTTCTAACATATTATATTTATATATATAATATCTAATATTATTAAAATATACAATCGATATTATATCATATAAAAAGAAGAAATTATTATCTAAAATATATATAGGTTTAAAAAGATTGTTTTACAATTGGATTTTTCAAATTCTAAACTAAAAAGTAGTTATAAGTTAATAAGATGGTCAATTTAATTAATACGTAAATTACATTTAATTTCTATTATATATCAAAATAATAAGGATAGTAAAATCTTTAAAATAGATAGATGAAAACCATTAGATTTATATTAAAAAGTGAACTTGATTGTTAGTAGAACTATATTCAAATTCTAAAAAATATTTTGATAATTTAAATCAAATATAAGTAAATTTTTTAAATCAAATATAATTCTCAATGAAAAAATTCATCACTTTAATTCATCTCTCTTCAATTTCCGGTTTTTTTTTTAAAATTCATCTCTCTTCAATTTCAGGATTTTTTTTAATTGGAAAGGAATTGTTAATTTATCACTAAATTAAAGTTTAATTTATAAGTTCGAGTGGGCTATAAAATCGTAACTCTGAAAATGATTTTCAGAACTGTGAATACAGTACAAATAGTAAACTAAGCGTCTAATAACTAAAATTTGATCATCTTTTCTATAATATTTTTAAATTTAAGAATTTTTTAAATTAATATAATTATATATATTAAAAAAGAGTCGTGCGTTGCACGAATTATAAGCTATTAATAATATTCCCTTCGTCCCAATTTATCTGTTTGATTTTAACTGCAAATTATAAATTAATTTCGGCGTTGTAATTTTTAAAAAAAAACTCTATCTATAAAATTACAGTAATTACTCATTTCTCTTTTTTTATATATATAAAAATAAAGGTAGACAATGAATTAAAGTATCAATTTGTACATCAACATTACTCATTTCATCCTAATAAGTCGTTCTCTCGTTAAACATACTAGCATAATAGCCCGTGCGAAGCACGAGACATTTTCTAGCATTCTATGAAAATGTGTTGCATTTAGAATTTGAGATTTCGAAATGAAATATAGAAGCCCTTAATCATTTAACCTAAATGTATGAACCAATTAGACTACCAATGAATGCATTGTTATTTGTAATGGCTATTGTTGTTAAATGATCAGTTGAAATTAGAACATAACAACAGTAGATGATTATCATAAGAAATCAAGCAGTGGATTTCAGTGCATACAAGAAACGACAACCAAAATACAATGCAAAGTTTGGAAGCATGTCGGGAAGATATACAGGAAGAGAACTATTTTTTTGTAATCATTCAAGCGCACTTTTGTTTCTTCTTCAAGTTGTTGCCAGAAACATTATTGCACGTGTAAGAACATATTCCTCACAGTCATGTACTTATTAACCTTAATTAAGAAAGCACAGACTTTCCCGATACTGCTTTTTGATAGGAACTGGTACCTGTGTCATTACTTCATTCTATGAAAGCAATAATATATTTCATTAGTTATATGTATAGGAAGATGCACATTCTTTTTCAAATAATAAGTGATGAGAATCTGAACCTGCTCCATTCCAACCAAGATTTTATGCAATGGAACACCAGTAAGTTGTTCCGCTTGTTGAACTGTGTAAAACTTGTGGTAGAAGCGTTCTCAAAGCCGATGACCTAAAACTGTAAAAGAGAACCTTCCCGAAAAAACTATAAATATTTTTTTATGTACAAACCTATCTTCTAAGCAATTTATATAACATGCAAGTGTCGTTTGGATAATCGAGTATAATAACTATACATGCACAAACATAAAGATGCTATTAAGGGTTTGAGAAAGTGTACATGATTGCTAATAAAATCCCCTGCAGAAAAAGAGGATATATTCAGCTAAAATACCAAAAGAATTAGTAGTAGAAATTTGAGATTAGTGTTTTGTGCAAGTAATTTGAGCATTTTTTTCCTCTGTCAAACTGTCTATATTAAATACGATTACCAAGTCAAAATCCACATGTTCTAATCTCAATTAGAATTATCGCTACAAGTTCTTAAAATGGGCCAACGCTCAGTTAGTGCTGCAATTTATAAATCAAATATGTTACACAAAACTTTATTGCATAAAATTTGTGTTCGGAAAACTAAATTCCAGACCTGACCATCCGAGACAGCAGAAAGAGCATATCATGGCTTGGCACTACGACCAACACATTCACACCCCTGTGACGTGAAATGAGCCTGTAAAAGTGTTGTTGCTGTCTCAAAAGTGAAAGCTATCACTACTAACTGATAAGGGTACCACTCCTGAAACCAGAGAATAATCATTGGCATCAAAAAGGGGAGCCAGATATCATATTATAAACACATGCCACAAAGAGAGATCTTGGAGACTCCTGTTCAACAATTAGCTAAGAAAAAAGAATATCAAATTTTACCTTAGAGCAAGCAATAACCATATGCAGAGTTCAGGTCCACTACCCAGTCCTCCAAGTCCAACTGTTATTTTGTTAATCTTGGGGATGTTTTTTTAGGATCCCAGCATCTCATAAACCTAAAATTTAAAAATTAATGTCAAGGACGCTAGATATTTAATGTTTTCTCATCCAAAATAAATGGAGCTATCACTTTGCAACAATAGTCCCATATATATTTTAAAATTAATTGTTGTTCAAAATTGAGAGATTGTAGTATGTGAACTCTACATAATGGTAACAGTGCACGAACATATGCCCTTTTGTTCGATAATTGCATACGAATCACTACTTCCTGAGTAAATTTTATTTGCATCACGACTGCAAGTCAGAAGAAACCTTTACAATTTTGATCCATAAGGTAAAATTATGCAGCACCTCTCCTTGCAGACTAAATCATTGTTGAACCGAACACCTTAATATCATAACCATGCTGTTTCCTCTTACGGAAATGCAGTTATTAGGTGAAACAAAATTGATGATGCTCTTAGCAAACACCTTGGTACCTTTGTTGCTACTTCCACGTAGAGAGAATCATCGATTTCATGATTGATCAATTAGACGGAACCCTAATTTACGAAAAGAAAATGGTGCCAAGTACAAACATATAATTTATGGATAACATATTTAAAGAATGACCAGAAATAGATAAGTTCACAACTCTTTAGTTACACAGCCTTGATGTATATGCAGAACATGAGGTGATAGTGAACTGATTAAGCCAAAAGACTCTGAAACAGTAAGGCAATTATGCAAATTTATATCTTTACAATCATTGGATAGTAATCATTCAATACATTTTTTTTCTATATCCTTTTTCATTATTCGTTCTACTCTATATGCATGCATTCTAGCCAATAATGGAACAAAATAATCGTATGCAGTAATATCTTTGTCCTCCAAATCAAACAAAAATACTATCGTATCAATAGGCTCATCAGTGATGCTATGTTGAAGCTCACAAATCTAATTCAACAACTCTTAAAAGCACACAATAAATTTGGTGGCTTAAACACTAACATTTATGTTACTCGTTCTGAAACAATAAAAGTTTTTTAATGTTTGGAAAGCCTACTTCAAGTAACATACTGCAACAAATATTTTTTTTTTAAAAGTGTTCCCGACCATTTGTAGCTTGAAGGCAAATTCAAAAAACTAAAAAGGCGATGTTGTGACATCTGAGTTCAGAAGTCCATTTGCTAATTTCTGAGTTAGAAACGTTTGATGCCACTATGCAGTTTATACTTAAGTATATTATGCCATCAATAAGAAAGTACTCTGAATGAGACTGAATATAAGCTCCAAAGTGTAGCTCCCAGTACGCCATATGAAGGATTTATTCTTAAAAGACTGAACACACCTAAACTGTATAACCAATAGTTTACACTTAATTTATCTGCATTTAGGCACTCATGGCCCAAAACTACCAAATTAGGAAAATAAATAAATTTCTTGTCGCAAAATAGCATACATATACATGCCACTCAAATACAAGTCTGACACGAACGAATCAACATTCAAAACCTTTCCAAAGAATGATTAAAGAATTAAAATTTTAATAAAGGAAAAGACTCAGGGGAAAAGAGATGAATTAAAGTTACCACATATCTTAATAGGAGCTTTGAGAAGGATGTGCAATGCTTTTATGACCTATGTATTATCCTTTCCCCAACAGATGTGATCTAGTACAAATTTTAGCATTTATATGACAAGGTCTTCCTAAACGCAAACATTAGAGTAAGCTTTACTTAAAATACTGTTGCCTCCAATTTACAAGGTCTTCCTATCAGAGGCACGCAACAGTCATAGATTCAGCGTAGGGGTATGCATTGTGCGGTTCTGGACATAAATCGTTACCAAACCATTATTAGACATCACCAAAATGTTTAAAACGGTTTCTCGGCTTCGGTTAACCACCTTTTGGTTAAGGTTTTTCCCCTGGTTATTAGACCTTTCTTTTGCTAAATATTTTAGACCTTTTTCTCTTCCAGGCTGTACATAATTTTTTTCCCTGGTTTTTCTGCTCGGTTTGACAAGAGCAGGGTTTTTTTTCAAAGTTTATCAATAAAAAGCTTGCCAGAGTTTGTTGCAAATTTCATCAGAAGTTGTTGTTGGCTTGCTGCAAATGCAGGTGGATTATGGTGCAATTCTACAAGGGTATTTCACAAATTTATTTGACCAAAACTTAATCATACACCTTTTTTACAATCCTTTTGGAATTTCATTAACCTAAAACTCAAACAAAACCCATTGCAACATATCACTAAACTCTTGAGCGCTAGTTATTACGATTCATACAACAAACAAATATAAACTCACATAAATTCAATACCATGTAAACACCTTAACCCACCAAAAAATATATAGATGTTGAGCCTAGCCGAGCTGATCCTAATAAGATCGTGTTTCAATAAATATTTTTAGTATAATTTAAAACACTATCAAAGTCGAATTTGAGTTTGAGTCAATTTAGGCGATATACCCACTTATATCTTAATCTCACTGCAATTCTACAAGGGTCTTTCACAAATTTATTTGACCAAAACTTAATCATACACCATTTTTACAATCTTTTTGGAATTTCATTAACCTAAAACCCAAATAAAACAAAAACCATTACAACATATCACTAAACCCTTGAGCGCTAGTTATTATGATTCATACAACAAATAGATACAAACCCACACAAATTCAATACTATGCAAACACCTTGACCCACCAAAAAATATAATGATATATAGACGATGTATATATTCTTACACAGCTATGGAAGAGAACCCAAACGTTTTCTTTGCTTCTCACCGGCGAGACTCTTCGCGGAGTTTTCTCTACTGCCTCGACCTCTCTTTTATCAATTTCTTTTAATAAAATCGGCTGATATAGTTTATCTAAGGGGCAGGATATGTAATTGCAAAGAAAAGTAAGGGCATATTTGTAATTTCACTGGGGGTTTTTTGGCTCAAAATTATCCCCATGTTGTCCTATTATATATAGAAGAGGATTTTCTTTGTTAAGATCGAAATCCCAAATTTTATACATTGAATACTTGTCTTGTCTTACCTGTTAATTTTTATGTTAACATACTCATTTCTAATGAGTCGCTATCTCGTTGAAAAAATAAATATATAAATTTGCACTCCTATTTTACTTCCAATAAAATTTTTTATTATATTTGTCTTACGAACACTTATTCTACTTTTGATAAAAAAAAATTATATGCATGAAAAGTAATTTATATAAATGAAAAACAATTTATATAAATTCACACTCATATTTTACTTTTAATTGTACTTTTAATTATATATGCCTTACAAAAACCTAATCTACTTTGATAAAACTTTTTTTAATATGTTTTTCTTATAAATTCGAACTCTTCTACTTTATAAATTTGAAAACCTATTCGCCTGATAGAACTTTTAATTACATGTCTAACTTACAAATTGACAAAGTCACGCTTCGCGACGGTTTTATAATTTTTTTAAAAAAACTCTATTTATAAAATTATAACAATCACTCATTTCTCCCTAATAAGCCGTCCTCCTGTTAAACACGTTTTCCTTGTTAAGATCGAAATCGCAAATTTTATACATTGAATACTTGTATTATATATTAATTTTTTTGTTAAAATAGTCTTTTATAAAGAACCGTTTTCTCGTTGAAAAAACACATATATAAATTCGTACTCCTATTTTACTTCAAATATAACTTTTAATTATATATGTATTACAAACACATATTCTACTTTCAATAGAACTTTCATTTTAATATATATTTCTTATAAATTCGAACTCTTCTACTCAATAAATTCGAAAACATATTCTACTTCCCATAGAATTTTTAATTATATGTCTAACCTATAAAGTCCTTATAAATTCGAACTCTCCTCCTCTGTAAATTCGAACACATATTCTAATTCAAATAGAACTTTTAGTTATGTATTACAAATACATATTCCATTTCAAATTGAACTTTTTTAATTGTAAATATTTCATTTATATTTGAACTCTTCTCCTCTATAAATCTCTATCTCAAATAGAACTTTGCAAGTACTTATTTTATACATTTATACATGAACTCTTCTCCTCTATGAATTCTTTTTTTTGGAAAAGCCATAGATAATATTAATAACTAAAAACAGAGATGTTGTGAACTAAAACAGAGAGCAAAAAGGGCTATACACAGATAATCAGACCTGAGACTACAAGAAGATACAAAAGGACGTACGAGACTAATCCATAACTGTAACATAACTACTAGATGCCTGGCCTTCCAACTGCTATTAACTAGAACATGACATTCATCGGGTGATCGCCTACGAATCCATCCGTGTAACCATTACCAAACAAGAAGTCTTCCTCCAGCACATTGTGGATGTCCACCACTTCGGGAACGTATGTAGAACCGTTATGAACAGCAAAGAAATCCTCCTGAAATGCAAAACCCCCAGTGTGATCGAACACCTGTTCTAATTCAAATAAAATTTTTAATTATATTTTTTTCTTATAAATTCGAACTCTTCTCCTCATTAAATTTGAACACTTGTTCTACTTCTAATATTTTAAAGGATATTTTTTGATTTATTATTATTTAAATTTCAAAAAATTTAAAAAATTAGAAAAATAGATTGAGACAATCTTAGAGGACCACCTATTGATTCTAAGTATATTAAAGTAGATTAAATATAGATATACTTTCTAATAATAAATTTTTTATAATTAAATAATTTTATTTCATTTTTATAAAAGTCGGTCAATTCGGTCCAGAAATTGAAAGCAGAATTCAGTACATTAATAATATGGGCCGTTGCACCCATATTACCCCTTAAAAGATTTAGATGAGAAAATAACATAATTATCATCCAAACCTTCGCCAAAAAGTATAATGGGCCGAGCCCATAAAAATGAACTAAACCGAAGCTTTTTCACCATCTCAAAAGCACAAAACCTCTCCAACATGATCACAAATTCTCATATCATGAGATTAAAGAGCTTAAAGATTAAATATCATCTTTGCCACATAATTAGGGACCTGAATTTGGTAACATTACTCTTAATATTAAACATAGAACTAAACACTAACTTTTTTTTTTTTGACAAACAAAGAGATTTTATTAACTTGCATCAACGGAATCACCAGTCAGGACAAACCCCTGAAACTACAACCTGAATAGAAACAAATAAACGAGCTAAATAAATCACAAAAACAAAATCCAACCTTAATCAGCTTCCGATCACTTGTAGCAAATTTTAAATCTTCTAACGCTGCCCCAATCCAAACGTGAACTAATCCAGCAGTACAGTATAATTTTATGCAATTAATTTATAAGAGAATTATAAAATTACATATTATGAACATGAAAGTCAAATTTTTGACTTGCAGCACGTCTCGATTCTATATCTCTCCAGTTGATTATTCGATTATTTGGGTATCTTCAAGAAGAATATTATTCTTTTTAGTAAAGAAAAAGTATTCAATTACCTTTATTACTAATATACAACCAAATATAATCATAACAGTGCTGGAAAACACTTGGTAAGCAAGTAAAGTGGAAATGTGAAGAGCTTATTAAATTTTGTAAACTCCAGGCTAGCCATAATATTGCTACTTCCTAATAATGAAATGTTGTTCTTGCTTTTTGGATGCATGTCTCGAGTATACTAAAATAAGATTGGTCAGTTCCTCCCTGATTCAGGAGTTGTGAGAACAGGGCCGTTTATGAGATTTTGGAGGTCTAACCGCGAAAATTAAAAACGGGCCCCGAATTTTCCCCTCCCGAAAATTTAGATAAAATAATCAAATTTAAATATAGACTATATTACTCGAACTTTTTATTTTACCTTCGAGTACCTCGTGTTGCACACTCGACAGTTGGATATCGACACTTATTTTAGGCTAAAATACATCTATTTTTTATAATATTAATAGGTCCGACACTTGAACATGTATTCATGTTGAATACTCTAGTGGATTCTGAGTAACATAGAGCAGAGGATGATATGCAGACATATCTAGATGCAAAATCGTTGATAATGGTATTTACATCAATCTTCTGTACTATATCTTTCTCGATGCATAATATGACAAGGTGGTTTAATGTTTCTTATGACAAGGATTATCTTAAGTAAATTTTTAACAATCTTAATTTTCAACAAGTGCAAAATTAATCTATACAATAACATATATGTGTAAATTTTCTAAATTTTGGGTCCCTAAAATTTTTAGATCTCAGGCCGTCATTCTCCCCGTCCTCCCTCCGGCCCAGTCTGAGAAAACATATGCTTGTTTTTCTCAACAAACAATTTGTTAGTAATTGATAGTAAATGAAAAATGAGTTGATTGGTTGTTTGTTAGATCTTGACTTATCAATTATATTCTGAAAGTGAAAAATGAGTTGATTGGATGTTTTGTTTATATATTTTAACTAGCTCCCTAACCCGTGCAAGGCACGTGTTTGCTTTAAATAATAGATTTCATTGATATATTATTTGTGGTATTTTGCTTCCTTGATTGTAATCTATGTCTATGTATATAATAATTTCCGAACAATTTTAAAGGGGTAAGAAGGTAATTTCACTTTCAAAAATAATTTTAAAAATAGTCACGTCAGCATTGTTATAAATCTAATCATTAATGTTATTAATTAAATATGGTTATCACAATCAATCATGCATTTATTGTTTTTTTCACTAATTATGCTAAGTTTTGAAATCAAATTTTAGATTAGTACAAATAAATTAAGTTATGCACATTAACATCTTTACATTTGGTATATCCAAAAATTAGATCTTCAAAAAATTTCTATTCCTTTCTTTGATCCTCTCAATTTATTTTCTCTTCCTTGAACACTATCAAATCAATATTCAATTTTGATTTTAATATAATTCAAAATTAATTAACTTAATTTAATTTTTTTAATCTCAATATATGTTTTTTTTCTATAAATCAATGATATATGCATGTGTAAGATTCTACTATACGATGAAAATTTCTTAGTTTTAATTTCTTAATGCGTAATCATATAGTATTTTTATTATTTAATTGGTACATCAATCAGACGACATGATATAAATATTTATCACTTAAGTTATCTAATCATCACAAAATTATGTTAAAAAAGAAAATAAACCATCTTGGATCTTTTTTTGATAAAAAAATTTAAATTTAAATTTAAATTTTAAATAATTTATCAGATTGACCAAGATTTTTTGAAACTTAAATGGTGAGTTTTGAAAATAATTATATTTACTTATAAGTATAACTTCTTTTCTCTAAAATAAAAATAAAATGTACATAGTTTATCAAATCAAATTTTATATTAACGGTCCTATAAATCTACTAATAAATCACTTTTGTTTTCTCTAAAATAAAGATAATCATTGACTTAATTGAGTCAAACAATTTGAATCAAGATTTACAAAGTTAAAATTTTCTCAAATATCTTTCAAACACGTCTTATATCTTCATAGTTGAAGCTCCTTATGAGCTACCACCATATCTCGAAAGATACCTTCAAATCCAAATTCAAAATCTTAAATATATTTTATAAAAAAAATTTATAAATATTTTAATACTTTTATCAACATCAAACCCACCTTCTCCTAACAGCAAGTAAACTCATGGTCAAATGTTGCAAGCAAAAAGATTAATTTATCGTAAAAAAAAACAATTACAAAACGAATTTCTACCTATAAATTATAATTATAGGTTTTATCATTAAATAAATCAAAAGGATGTGATATAGTTAATAAATAAATAAAATTGGAAGCCCGTGCGCGGAACGCGGGCAAGAAAACACTAGTTGATTATAGTGGAAGAAAAATTATAAAACAGTTATTATTATATGTTTATCAAGGTTTATTATAATTTTAGACACATGTATTTTGACACATGTATAATGCTAACAAACCTCTAACTCGCTTGCAAAGGAAGAACAACAAAATATTTTGAGCATAAGTGAAAACTCAAATTGAAGTCAGCTATGCGCTTAAAGAAAGTGTTCAAAATTTTCGTGTAGGACATGAGTACAATTGTAGAAATTCATTGGTTCGATTCCCAAATCTAGCATAATTAAATCTAGTTTTTGCATAAATATAGTAACGTGGTTGAACCGTGGAATAAAATATTTCCCCAAAAAGTGTATGTTGGAGTATTAGAGTAACTATATACTATTCAATATTCTAGAAATGATATAAACCAATATTTATTTACTCAAAAATAAAAATCAGAAAAAATGGGAGAAAATGTGATTTATGTAATAAGAGGTTTGAAAATAATCTCAAAACAAGGTGTAGCACAATTGGCCATGACATGAGTTCAATTGTGTAGAAGGTCATTGGTTCGATTCTTTGCTATGTCATAATATTTTTAGACTTAACTAAAGGGTTAGAGGGGTAATATTTTCTAATCTATTTTATTGGCGCACATATCTGAACTAGCATGAAAATTCGTGCGAGACACGGGTTATTCTCTAGCATAATTTTTATAATTTTGAGTTGTTGTCGTATTTTTAATGGCTCATGAATCATATAACAGGCGCCTGAGTGTGGGTATAAAAATTGCAGCTGGTTATCATTAGAAATCATTCATAATTGAGGTCTTTTTTAGAATTGTGAATGAGTAATCTTGATACTAAATATGTTTTTGTGTGCAATATTTATGCTGGAACATTCTTGTGTTTAACTTTGTTTTTGTTGCACATTCGTGCAAGTTATTGTGTACAATGTTAATAAAAAGTGGAATCCGACTTTCCTATTATTTGCGGTCACTATTTGTGAACTACCATTTACATTTTTAAGTAAAAGAGTTAAACCTTGTTGTACGATAACATAAATGATAGAACCAAAGTCTAAGAAAATTTCTATTGAACCAGTTCTAAGTAGCATCGTTTCATTTTTTAGGTAATGATAGTAGGTGATTTGTAAATGGCCAATTCATCTATTAAAATCAAGCCCAAGTTTAAAACAGTGCTTGCAAGGCCCACAATGCATACAAGGTCTACAAGGTCCACAATGCCTGCAAGGCCCACAATGCATACAAGGCCACAAGGTCCACAAAGCCTGCAATGTCCACCAAGCCCGTATGGATGGGACATGATATGTTGCACAATAGACAAGAACGAACAAGGCAAAGCTGACACAAGTACAACTGACATCTGCAACAAAGCTGACACAAGTACATGGTCCAAACGTCAGGACAACATGCAACTAACACAAGGTGGACACTGACACCCGACCAAGAACCTAGTTTGCAGCTCATGTCCCCCGCGTGGACACTCAGTCATGTGCACTGCACATGACATGAGCCTATATATACCCCTTAATCACTTCAATGTTGGGGGTTCACAACATTCATCACACTTTCACTATATTGAATTTCTGATAGGTTTTGCTCTACATTCTCTCTCTAGAAATTAATACCTACCTACATATCTGTATTATGTTTTCCGTCCACCGGATACTTATTCTCACGCCGGAGGTGCTTACGGGGACATAACCCCCCACGGGCATTTCCGTTTCAGGGAGCTCGGAGGCAATTCCGGTGGAGCTCAGCAAGGCCAACATAGCTCAGCAAGTCGGACAAGCCCAGCAAGGTCGACAAAGCCAAACAAGCATTACAAGCCCAACAAGGTCGACAAAGCCAAACAAGCATTACAAGCCCAACAAGCCCAAACAAGCACCCGTTCCGGCATAATACCAAGGAAGTAGAGCCCGAAGGTAGAACGAATTACCAGGTAATATAGTTTCATCCTTGTATAGTGAATTTGATGTGAAATATGCATTATTGCATTTTACGGAGTGCATATTAACTCGGGTCTACTACCATTAGTTGTGTTCATGTGATTTTCTTTTTCAGTACCTATGTTAATGCCTATACGATGTGCTTCACGACAAACTTTGACCCCGTAAATGATGCATGTACATGACAATAGTTCAACTCTTAGGAGCACTAAGTGTCTATCATCATCGATAGATGTTGTGTGTTTGGTTGTTCTTCTAGATTTTTATCTGAAGTAATGCAATATTAAGAAAGTAACATAATTGTGTATTTTTAAATATTAAATTTTTTCTGGTATTAAAGGTGGGGATGGAGATTTGAAACCTGATGATACAGATGTCCTTTGACATAATTGAACGGTGAGATGCCAGACAACTGTGCAACTTCACTGGGTTGGGTAATTAGTTCTGCAAATTGGGTTGTACCTTGTACGTAGTGCTTCATCAACATATTATGTAAAAATATGTCTCATTATTTATATAAAGTACCTGGAATTTATCGCAGCATGTTCCGTAAGTAGGAGAATATTTGGAAAGAAGGAGCCAGCCGAAATTCGGTAGGGGGTGGAATTAGGAATAGATTGTGACGACCTGGGTCAAATCTCGAGCCATTTTCTCAAAAATCGAGTCAAATTCCGATTCTGAGTCCGAATAAGGCGAAATATATTGGCCAAAAACCAACATGGGTAGTCCACAATCCCACCACAGCCCCACAAAAAATCATGATTTATTGATACATTTAGTAGTATTATTGTGACTTATAAACTGAACTATAAAGTCTCAAACCTCCTTGATATGGGACTAAAGTGTTTAAAACTCCCCCACTTAAGCTCCTGACGTGGGGTACGAATAAAAATCTTCTCGATTTGTACCAATATATCATGTCGTGTGATTAACAAAAAGTATATGTTTCCTACAATTCAAGTTAAACAATGTTCTTATCAATAGAATGAAAAACAATACATGATACTAATAATATTATTACATTTGACATATCTTAAAACTTTTTATGTCACATCCATTAATAACATAGATTAACGATACTGATCAAATACTAAAAGAAAAATAACAAATGTTACACTTGATTATGTGTTGAATTATTATTCACTTATATCTCGATTATCTGGTTTTATCATAATTTGCTTTGGATCGTTTGCCTACATTAAATATATGTATCCAAAATATGATAGTTACTATTAATTATTAAGATAATAAAAAAATGTATATGACAAATATAAAATGATGTAAGATTATATAGGAGCATTGAATATTTTATTATGTAATATTGTAAAAAAAACATTATTCTTAGCATGTTTATACTTTTAAAATGATGAAAATTTAAGATAATCAGCCAAAAATATTTAAATTTGTATTAACAATATTATATAATATAGATCAATAAATGTGAAAAATTTTTGTACATAATTTTTTTAAATAAGTATTTACAAATCAAAACATGTTAGAAATTAAGTAACAATTTTATACAAACATTAATTTGATCAATAAATTGATCATATATTATATCTAAACCCATAATTCTATTAAGATGGGACTTTAACACAATCCCAATACTCGAAATTTTATCATTGGATCTCCATGACACATTTGATGAAATTAAATGTTAATTTACAAAACCCCTTATATAATACTTTTTCTGAAACCATTTTCGATTATTCACATTTCGGTGTTGTTATGCGCACGCGCGCACGCACGCGCGCACACACACACACACACCTATATAGAGTCCTATTCAGCTATAAACCAACACTAATTAGAAACTAGAAAGAGTCTACCCCGATCCATTAAGAATTAAACTATCAAAGCCCAGGTAGACAGACATGGATATAAACAAATATCAGCACCTCCGCCTTTTTCTTTCAGATCCGCGGTCACCATCCTCATCCCGGCCACTCTTCTAACTTATTCTGACGACATTTCCTGTATATTACAATCTATTTCTTCATCCTATGTACTCAACCTCCACTATTTAATATTTGATTATCATCCCAAATTTATTTCTTCTATTAGGTCAGGCATTGGGCGCAGACCATTTATTACTATTATCCTTCAACATACTTCATCGTCATCCTCTAATTACCGATGTTGTGAACTGTTCGATCTGTAATAGTTTATTACTTCATACGTCCATCACTTTTAGATACATGAATCACCAAAACTGGTGATTGTTTCGATATGAATCAGTGATTTTCGCAACAAAAATTAGTGATTAGTCTTATATGAATTAGTGATTAGTGCTATATGAATTAGTGATTTGTGGTACAAAAGTAGGTGATTTGATGAAAATCAGTTGCTATTTAATTTTTTTGTTATTTACGATGAGAAACAACTATTACAAAGTTGATCTTATGTTAACTTTACAAACAGATAATTGGTTTTGGTGGCTGTTTTGTGGTATTAGGCCGAAAAATCATGTTAGCTATCATCAAAATATATTGAGGTCAGTGGAGTTGCTGCACGAACTAATTGTGCGCGACTATAGAGGGTGATATATACATACACATACTTATGTATGTGCCGATTGGATGGGGTTATCGGGGCAGGGGTTGTGTGAAAAGAGGGATAAATTTTGTGTGTAAAATTTATTTGAATTTTAAAAAAACTAGTGGTCAGGATTTAGTTTCTAATTTTTATTTAGGAAAAGGTTTCTAGTTGAACAAAAGCCTATATATATATATATATACTCATATCTTTTATATATATATATAAAAGATATGAGTAAGTTTATGTTGGTAGTGTTGAGTCAGGGATCACTGGCGGTGATGAAATTCGGTATGCGGTGGTTACTGGTGTACGTGTATTTAGCGTGTCGTTGCAGTGGCAGGAGCGGGGATGGGACACCGCTCCTGAAGCCCTTGAATCCAAAACAAATTTTCCCATGCTATGCTTTGATAGTTGTTGATCTCTAGAAGGTTGAGAATGAAGAATACATACTAAAAAGACGAAATTTTACAACGATACCAAATAATGATGGTAACTACCCGGTGATTATGGTAACTGCCATTTCGATATAATCAATTTTTAAAGATAAATGAATACTTAATACAAATTTAAATAATTTATGAATGTGTATAAGTATGCCACATATATTATTAATTTATATTGTAATAGTATAACAACTCGTGAGAGACGCAAGTTATTTTCTAATATTGTGCATAAAGTTTTGTACTAACGTTGTTCAAACATTACTTTTATTGTTGTCGAGTTTTTTACATTTAAATTTTTTGGGTCAGTTTTGGGTCAACCCGAAATCAACCCGAACCCGAAAAACTCCAACCCAAATTCGTACTCTTCGGGTCGAATTCGTGTCGGGTCGTGTCTGATTTTGCCACCCCTAATCGGTGCCGAGATATTTGTATCACAATGGCAAGAAGTGTAATTTACTAAAATAATGGGGTATACAAGTAATTTCACGGAGGGTTTTCTTGCTCAAATTACCCATGTGTTCTCCTATTATATATAGAAGAGATAGATATTTGTGAGTTCCAATTTTACGTGAGATAAAAGCGCGATGAAATAATTTAAGTGATTAAAGTTTTGATCGAATGAAATCTCTAATGTGGGTGTTTAATAATCAACGGATTAAATAATAATTTGGATTTGATAAGATAATTTTAAAAAAAAGTTACTTGAATGGATTTTTTCAAGAGAAGATTGTAGATGTGTCTTTTTAAATATTTAGGCTTATAGTTATATGCTTTACAAATTAATATTTGTTCTCAAATATTTTGGAATGAGCGAGAATCAAACGGATGACTAGAGATAAACTCTTACCACTGAGTTATCTAATCGCGCTTAGGATTGTAGATATGTCTAGTTAGAATACAAAAAGACAATTCAAACAAGTAATTACAAATCATATTCTTGATAATTCCTAGTTAAAACAACTAACTCAATCCACAATCCATTACCACTAATTGCCAAACAGGATGTATTCTTAAAAAAGAAAAATCACTGCATACTACTCGAGAAGTTGGTCTAGAATTCCGAAAGTATTCTAACAAAAACTGCACAATCCAAAATTGACAACCTACATAACTATATCTGTGATTTAAAGAACGAAAGTCAAAAAAGCCAAATCCCACTAGAAGATGATAATTAGAGTAGTAAAGCAAGCAGTTTTTGGATTTTTTAAGACAAAGCCACCCAAGCTGTTTTGTTGTTATCGAGCCACTCCCATCAATCCCATACAATCATTAACTACAACAAACATCAACAACAAGCCTCCTTAGAGTTCTTGCATCTCTCATTTCATAATGTCAAGATAGTACTAGTAAAGCAGCCAAAATTGTGTGTTGAAACATGGGCAATGGAGCTAAACAGAGGTGGAGATTCTCATTTCACTGGTCTCCAACCCACACTAAGAAGCCTCAGCACCAGAAACATCTTCCTCCGAAAGAATTCTTGTGTCCGATAACCCGAACTCTAATGTACGATCCTGTCATTGTCTCATCAGGTCATACTTTCGATCGTAACTCAATCGAAGCATGTCTTTCTCTTTCTTTCTCTCCAACTCTCCCCGATGGCTCTGTACCTGATTTCACCAATATTATTCCCAACCTCGCTCTCAAGTCCACCATTCTTAACTACATCATGTCATCTTCGTTTCGTTCTAAGCCTCTCGATTCTCAGTCTGTTATCGAACTTGTTAAAGAAATGAAACTTAAAATTTCAACTACTACAATTGCTTCAGAGCTGACTCGATGGCCTAGTCATCTCTCTTCAACTAGCTCACTTGAATCAGTGACTCCTACTACTCCGCTTCCTCTCACTACCACGACTCGTCCCTCGTGTTACTCTTCGTCTTCATCCTCTGATGTCGAAACATTAACTCCAAACCCTACCTCAGAGCACAATGAGAATGGAATCATTGCTAAAATCAAGAGCTCTTTAGTCCATGAACAAGAAGAAGGTGTAGTTTCACTCAGAAATATCACAAGAATAGGAGAGAGCGCTCGCGCTGATCTCTGTACTCCGCAGTTACTTTCAGGTATTCGATCTTTAATTACCTCCAAATACGCTTCAGTCCAGGTCAATTGCGTTGCAGCATTGGTGAACCTGTCTTTAGAGAAGACTAACAAGGTGAAAATAGTGCGTGCTGGTATAGTACCTCCGTTAATCGATGTTCTGAGAGGCGGATTCCCTGAGGCGCAAGAACACGCAGCAGGTGCACTGTTTAGCTTATCTCTAGATGATCAGAACAAGACTGCTATTGGAGTATTAGGTGCTTTACAGCCACTTGTTCACGCGCTCAGATCGGATTCGAGTCGGGCTCGGAGTGACTCCACTTTGGCTCTTTATCATTTAACACTTGTTGAGAGCAATAGAGTGAAGCTTGTTAAGTTAGGAGGTGTGGTGGTCTTATTAGATATGGTTGGTTCCGGTTATATGTCGGCTCGGGTACTATTGGTGCTGGGAAATTTGGCTGCTAGTGTGGAAGGCCGTGCTGCTATGTTGAATGGAGGAGCGGTGGGGTGTTTTGTGGATATGTTGAAGCGGGATGAATTTGATTCAGAGTTGACTAGAGAGAGTTGTGTTGCCGCGTTGTATGGGTTGAGTTTTGGAGGGTTGAGGTTTAAGGGGTTGGCGAAAGAGGCTGGGGTGGAGGAGGTGTTGCAAAATGTGGAAGAACGTGGGACTGCGCGGGCTAAGGCAAAGGCAAGGCGGATTTTGGCATTTATGAGGGTCAAGTATGAGGAGGAGGGGGAAGAAGAGACGGTGGATTGGGAGGAGTTGCTCAACTCCGAAGAGGCGAGTCGCACGCATCTGTGACTCGTGTGTTTAAGGAACAATGTATGTCCAGGTGTATTTCTGTGACTCGTGTGTTGTAATTACTTGTTGTAAAGGCGTTTATGGCTAATTTTAAAGAAATGGTGTCCTCTTCTTCGTTGTTCAAGCAACTGATTTATGATCAAATGGATGGTGTAAATAAACTTTTTGGTCTGGTGGCCTAATGCTTCTATGAAACTGTGATCATCTGTTCCTTTCTTTGAGTGGATATCCATACTTCTCCGGTGACAATGCTTTGTGCATTAGCCTGGTATCTGGCTTGTATAACTGAAGTGAAGCATGTGAGATGACAAAATAACAAGGTTGTAGCGACTGCAGGGATTACAAGATGGTGACGGAACAAGTCAGCAAATGGATTCTTCAGCTGACAAGTCTTGTATGTTCTTTGTCATTTGCTTCTTCAAGTTCATAGCTGCAGAAGTTTCTATATTATAAATATTTGTGCTGGCAAGTCCATCATGTTATGAAAATGACACACTGTTCCATCGATATTGCTATAACACTATTATCATTATGTTATCAATATGTTATCATTGTCCGTCGATCTTGCTATTATGACAAGGTGGCATATGCAAATTAGAATTGGGTGAGGGTCTGCAGCACCGGAGAGATCCATCAACTCGGCTTAATGCGTCCTTAGGTCCCATGTATGAAACTGAGCCACTAAATTCGTTGGATTAACTCCGGAGATGGAATTAGAATTGGGTACTATCTGGTGAAACCTTTATGCCAGAGTTTAAATCCTCTTCCATTTTACATATAGTTGAGTAAGTGTCTTAGGTGCCATTTGACGACTATATACTATTATTATGACTATCAATTTTCGACTCTGATTATTACAGAATCTTGGATGGCCGGCACCCTTGAAGAGTGCTAATTTTGTCACTTTTGTCAGTTGTCACCAACAATTAAATTACTAGTATTAGTATGGTCCTAGAAGCCCCTGCAAGTCATTTACAAGTCGATTGCCATTCGGTGGCCTATGCGATCTATTGTTTAAGTCTGATTAATAAATAAGTATACAGATTACGACTAGCCAGGCACATCTAAACAGGAAAGACCCACGAATGTTCAGTCACGTTAGATTCGCTGTTGGAAAAGTAAAATACTAACATCTTTTTGGCATCTACTTTTGGCTCTCTCATCTCATGGTAGCAAAGTCTTTGTTTTCCCACAAAACAAAACTAACTCTCCTCTCTTTCCTGTCCGTTGCTCATTCTGCTCAAATATTGTCCTTTGCCCGAATTCCTCAAATTGATCCGAGATGCTAATGTAACATATTTTAATTTCTTGCAACTCTAATAAATGTAAACGGAATCGCAATCATACAAATATAATCAATTAAAACGAGTCGTGTTACACATTTTAGATCCTCGACCTGTAGGACTAAACTCGTTGATGCTAGAGTTTTGGGCATTAGTGCCACATGTTAATACATATCATCTTAGCTTTAATGTAGTATTGCTTAGCTGCATCTATGACCTTTATTAATAAAACCAAACCCTTTTTAAATGATACCAAATTTGATTCTATCTTTTTTTTGGTTCCACCCCTAAGTTTTATATCACATAGAACTAAAGTTCTACAACCAAAATTTCTATTCTAGAAATCTATCTCACATATTTATGACTTTTATTAATAAGCGAAACTCTGGTACCAAATTTGTTCCATCCTTTTTTTTGGTTCCACCCCTAAGTTCTATCTCGCATAGAACTAAAGTTCTACCTCCAAAATTTCTATTTTAGAACTAAAGTTCTATCTCACATAAAATTTAATATTATCTTTTAATTTAAAATATATTACGAGTACTTCGGTAATTAAAATTCGGTTACTTCGGTAGTTAATTATTTTGCATATTTTTTTTGTTTTATCTCACATAGAATTTATTATATTTTTTTTGTCTAAAATATATTACTAGTTCTTTGATACTTCGAAGCACCAAATTTGGTTTTATCCCAAAATATATTAATTAATTTAATAAACTAATAAAAAATATTAATTAATTTAATAAATTATTTCAAGCCCGTGTTTAGCACGGATTATCATCTAGTATAATTATAAGTACTTTACAGTGGATTCTTTGTCATACCACACGTATATATGTAAAAAATTTAGGGGGTTGCGGGATTGAGTTGATAATAGTGACACATACATAAAGATAACAACTTTAAAAAAGATGCTTTATATTGGCAGAAATATACAAACTGTGTAAGACTTTACAGATGCTAATATATAGCAAATCAGGGATGTTATTCTTGTGTTGTTTCTATTTGGATGGACCTGTTTGCAACAACCCTGTCTATCCCCAGTGGATTTGAAGGCCCATATCTTCAATGTGTCCAAATTTGGTTATTTTAGCGGACTGCGGCCCATCAGAAATATCCTTTGTTTAAATAAAAGGGTATTTACCCCATATACGGGGTTTTCCACTTTTTTTTTTCAAAATTACGATGCCTTGTATTTCTTTTCAACTTTACAATTTTTACTTCTTATTTTTCAAAACTACGTTCTATTTTACTTTCATTTTTTTCTTTATCTTTCTGGCGTCTTCTTTCTTCTTTGTTGTTCTTACCTTTTTTTATATGTTCTCGTCTTCAAATCATTAAAACAAATAATTTCGGATTGTAATCAAATTATCGAATTTGCAATTCATGGGTTTCTCTTTTATTAGTCGATGTTCTTCTTTATCCCTCTTTCATCGTCCTCAATTATGTGCAAAGAGGAAAAATCATCATATATCATCGATTAATCAGCAACAAACAAAACAATCATTTTTTATATGTTCGTTTTGTTTATCTTTTTCTTGTATATAATTAGATTTGTATGATTTGTTTCTTAATTTTAATCCTCTCATTTTTAAGATCTATATATACACACACACATACAAACATGTATATGTAACAATATTTCTGTTGAATTGTCATCTTGTTTTGTTGGATTTAACCTTGAGTTGCGCAGTTGCAACCTTGTTTGTAACATTTTGCAAATTGGAAATTGTATTTGGTGCTTCTGAAGTTGCATTTGTTTGAAACATTTAATTGCAACCTTGTTTGCAACAGTTGCTTGTAGTTGTTTAGTAAATTGGCCCCGTATGGGCAGTTTGATGAATTGTGAAACTTTTAAAGTTGAATTATTTTCGGTTGTGGTTCGGGTTGCTATGAGTTGTTATGGGTTGCTTCGAAATTGATTGTGGTTGCTTTTGATTTTTTTATATGTCGATTGACATAGTTTGAAAGTTGGTTTGTAATAGATTGATGATAACTTAGTTGTATTGAGTTGATTTTCGTTGCTTTCTGTAATTAGATCTGGTTGATTTTGGTTGATTTGAATCTTAAATCTTCGAACTAAACTGTTTGTGCTTCGGGTTGCTATGAGTTGCTATGAATTGCTTCGAAGTTGATTGTAGTTGCTATTGGTTGGTTTCAGAAGTTGTAAACATGGTTGCAGAAGTTGCAACCACTATTTATATATTCAAATGTTAATGTTGCATATTGATTGATTTTGGTTGATTTCAGTTGCAAGTATGACTTAATTGTGTTTTGGTTATCTTTTGTAATGGTTTTAGTTGATTTTGTTAAATACAAATTTGTTATGCAACATGTTCTGCAATCTAAGATATTCTAATTATTAAATTTTTATAAGTTGCATATCTGATTGCATCATATTTTTGCAAATACTTTTAGGTTGCAGCTGGTTGCATCTAGTTGCAGACCGTATTTTTGAAAATATTTTCAAAAAGTTGATATTTTTGTAAAAAGTTCTTTTAAAACATAGTATTTTTGAAAAAAAAAATTTAGGGGTGGGTATTTATGAAAAAAGCTCTAAATAAAATTTGCAGAAAGATTTTTCAAAAATAAGACTGTAGTCTGTAGATGATTGATGAACAGAATGTGTGTATAGCGTGTATGGGCCAGGCAGTGACAGAAAGCGAACCAAACATAGAGGTGTATTTGCACCCCGCATGATGCGTCTCTTTTTTGAAGTTAAATTAAATTAAATAAAGGAGGTATGTAGTGACTCGGTACTCATTATCATTTATCTATAACCGAACCCGTGACTGCTATTACTTTTTTTAATTAAGATTTTGTTTGAGATTGTTATTAAAATTGATGTGCTGTTGAAAAAAGTGTTGTTAAAATAAGTGCTGTTACAAAAATCACATAATTGTTTGTTAATATTTTTGATATGTGCATGTTTTGAGGTATAATATAAAAAATTAAGGTTTTGGTAAGGTTTGATGTTGAAATCAGTAGTTGCTTCCCGCAACAGTTGAAAATCAACTTTTTTAAAAACACGAGGAACATGTTTTCTCTAAAAACAACTTTCGAGTCAAAAACACTTTTCAGAAAAACTGTTTTCAATATTTACCAAACAGTATTTTACCTGTTTTTCAGAAAAAAAATGTTGTTGCTGTCTGCAACAGCAATGCCAAACAGGGCCTAAGTACTATAATACTACTACTTTTACTAGCTTAAAACCCGTGCGATGCACGGATTGTTAATTGTTATTTTATTATTATATTTTTAATATTTTATTAATTGTATTTGTGAAAAAAATAAGTAGGTATGTTAAAATAGTTAAATATTTTTAATTAATTAAAAACATTAAAACATATTTTAAAATATATAAGTAAGGATTTGCCCATTATATTTTTAGAAAATGTGCGGTTTTAGTAACAAAAAAATAAAAAATGTAACATATATTTAGTTTTAAAAGGTAAATGCCCGTGATATTTTTGGAAAATGAGGTTTTAAAATTTAATAATTAAAAGTATTTAAATTTGTTTTAAAATAAATAAGTAAAGAGTTTCCTACGATATGTTTGAAAAAAAAATGAATTTTAGTGAGAAAAATAGAAAAAATAAATTGAAAAAGACAATTTTCCGTGATATATTTAGAAAAGAAGGGACTTTGTTAGAAAAAATTTATAATGTGTTTTAGAGTTCGGTTATAAATAGGTATTTGATTATTTATATTTTAATATTCTTAGTGATTGCATTTGTTAAGAAAAATAAGTAAACATATTAAAATAGGTAAACTTTTAAAAAATAATTATAATATTATAGGTTTAAAAATAAATAACTAAAGGTTTGTCCGTGATATTTTTGGAAAATGAAGGGTTTTAGTAAGGAAAAATATAAAAACTAACATGTTTTAATTAAAAAAAGTAATTGCCATGTTTGAAAAAAGTATGGGAATTTGTTAGAAAAAATAATTTATTTTAGGAAAAAAAGGTAATCGGTTATAAATAGGTAATATTATTATTTAATAATATATTTCTATAAATAAGTAAGGTTAATTAAGTAAAAACACGAAATAAAATTAAGGACAATTAAGTAAAATCACAACGTACCATACCGACCAACCAAACTTTTAATGTTTCGTCTATTATATAATAGTATTGATAGCTTATAGCCCGTGCGATGCACAGTTACTTAAATTTTATTTATAATTATTCTGTTTATAATTATATTTTTATTACGATGCAACACGATTGTTTTTTTAATATTTATAATTATATTTATTTATGAATATTTTAATATTTAAAAGTTATTAGTTTACATGATTAAATTATTGTTAAAAAAGATTTAGCCAAAAAAAAAATTATAGTTAAAAATTTGATATTTATTATATATTACACGCTCAATTTAATATTTTTTTTATATTGAGTTATAAAAGTTAGATTTTGCCAATTTTACGGTTCACATGAAATTCACAAAATAATCTTTAATTTAGTTGTGGTTTAATAGTTCTTTTTCAATTAAAAACTATTCTAAAACTAAAAATAGAATAAAGTGACGAAATTTAATGTTGAGAATTCAATTCGATTTAGGAAATCTACTTAACTTATATGTAGTTTAGATTATTAGAATAACATTTATTAACCAAATACATGTTTTAATGTTAAATCTAACAGTTTTCACCTATCTATTTAAGATTAAACGATTTTTATTATTTTGGTTATAAATGGTTTCCTTATGTAATTACAACTATTTTTATGTTTTAACTTTTTGGAAAATCCAATCCTAATATTATATCTTTTAACTTATATCATTTTTAGATAATAATTTCTTTTTATATGATATAATTTTGATCATCTATTTTTAAAAGTATTGGATCTACGGCTGAGAATGTCATGGTGGTATTTAGGACCAAATTACCAGGATAACATCATTGATTTTTCTTAATATTTATAATTTTATAATTTTTTTAAATATTTATTGCTAAAATATAATATACTCTTTTTTGTAATATGTTAATGATGCGGGAACTTTGAACTTTTGAGAAAATAAATTATCAATTAAAATTTATTTTTTTTGTAATAGTGTTTCTTTTAAAGTAGTACACCGTGACGATCAAAATTCTGTATAAAATTCATTTTTTTTATAGTATATCCCGTAAATATCTATGTTATTATATTAAAAACTAAATAATGAAAGCTTTCTTATAAGTTTGGTCGCTTTGTTTGATCACTCAATCCATAATCATTGGATCTTTCAAATTAAATTGTTGAGAAACGTTACATATAACAGTAAAATTATCATGTAGAATGATCTAAGATTTGAATCTACCAACAACATATTAAAATTTACAGGTTTTTTTTTTGAAATTTTTTTTTTGAATTTTTTTTTCTTTCGTTATTTGATTATATTTTTTGTAAAGTACGATTTTTCAGAAAAGTACTATACTAATTGATTAACAAACTTTTAAAGTTTCGAATTTAATAATTTACAATGTATATTGGTTAAAAAAGTTAGGTCTGTTCTGTAGCTGAGTCTACAATTTCAAAATACGGTTTTTTTAATATGAATATAGTCTTGCTAACAATGAAATTAGGTCTCTATGAGTGTTTATAAAACAAAATCATCATTTGCGTATAATTTATTATTTAATAATAAATTATATTTGATTAGTTATGATCTATAACTTAATAAAATAGGATAAAAAATATGCACAAATTTATAAAATTTTATCCTCGTATTATTATATTCTTTGTTGATTTGAATTTTTCTTAGATTGATTTTAATTTTTGAACATAGATTTCTAAATTTAAAATAGTTAGAAAAAAGTAATTAAATTGGCGTTAAAATAATGATGACATAATAATCATTATTGGAATTTAAATACTCACTTTACTGATTTGGGCTTTATCTTGTGTTTTAAAAATCAGATTTTGACGATTTTACACCCTACGTGAAGATAATTAAATTATTTTTAATTAAAAGATGGTTTAAGAATTTTTATCTAACTGGAATTGTCCACGGAAGAGAAAAGAAAGTCATGAATTTTTTACATGGAGAATTCTATTCAATATAGAAAACATATTTATATTTGGTATATTTGGTTTAAATTATCAAAATACACTTTTTAGAATTTAAATATAATCCTATTATAAATAAAATACACTTTTTTAATATTTGATCAAACGATTTTCATTTATTTAGTTAAGATCTAATAGTCCTTATTAATTTGGTTGTCACGATCAAAATTTTGGATAAATCCCTATTATGATTATTATATAAAAGAGTTTAATATAATAAGGATATCAAGTACATACTGATATAAGTATCTTACTAACTGCTTTTACTTTTAATGTTTCGGTTTTATTTATAGTGTATATAAAATTTTAAAATACATTATTACTTTAAAATTATTAAACAGTATAAAAATTATGTTATGATTATATCAAATTTTATTCTCATATTATTATAGTCTTTATCGATTTGAATTTGTTCTTAATTTATTTTAATACTTTCAATCAAAGATAAAATTTCTAGATTTAAAAGAATTAATGGAAAAATAAAGAAATTGGTGCTACAATTATAAAAAAATATTTATTAAAATTTAGATACTCACTTTACTATTTGGGTTCTATCCTGAGTTTTAGAAATTGAATTTTGACGATTTTACAACCCATGTGAATTCTAGATTATTACAGTTATCTAACTTGACCAGTGACCTACCCATAAACCGAAAAGAAAAGATGGTTAAGTATTATATTCAAAATTATTGTTTATGAATATGAAACCATCAATATTTTAATAATATTTTGATATTATCCTTTTATGTTTGTTATATGTAAAATAATATAATTATAATTTAGATTAATCAAATTGTTATGTTCCTTCAGAAAAAAAATGCTTAAATTTATTCATGTAGATCGAGTTCTTCTAAGTCTCTTATAACGCAGGGTCCACATGTATCATTGTTATATGTTATATGATATACATGAGCATTATATTGATAATTTTTAATATTGTAATCGATATGAATTGTTATATGATATTTGGTTAACAATTATTATCTAACTCGAACTATACATAAATTAAAGAGAAAAGATATTTAAGAATTTTTACATAGAAAAATTTTAAATTATCAAAATACATTTTTTAGTATTTAAATATAATTCTATTATTAATCAGATACACTTTTTAATATTAGATCCAACAATTCTCATCGATCTATTTAAGATCTAACTGTAATAATTAATTTGGTCGTATAATGGTCGTAC
Source organism: Heracleum sosnowskyi (assembly GCA_030848705.1). Lineage (NCBI taxonomy): Eukaryota > Viridiplantae > Streptophyta > Magnoliopsida > Apiales > Apiaceae > Heracleum > Heracleum sosnowskyi. The sequence goes on along the minus strand of CM061235.1, from coordinate 137,603,038 downwards.
ACGGACCAGATCGATTTTAATTTTTTCTTAAATTGATTTTAATATTTTATTGAAATAAACATAGAATTTATAAATTTAAAAGAATTAGGAAAAATATTAAATTGGTGCTACAATAATAAAAAAAATTTAATAAAATTTAGATAATCACTTTAGTGTTTAGGCTTTATCTTGAGTTTATACAACATATTTTAACAATTTTACAGCCCACGCGAAGCTAACAAAATTATCTTTAATTTAATGATGGTTTAATAATTATTATCTAACTGGAACTATCCATAAACTAAAGAGAAAAGATAATTACGATTTTTTTACAAAAAGATTTCTATTCAATATAGAAAACCTATTTATAATTGGTTTAAATTAAAAAAAAAATATATTAAAATTTAGATAATCACTTTACTCTTTGGGCTCTATCTTGAGTTTTAGACAACAAATTTTAACAATTTTACAGCCCACGCGAAGCTAACAAAATTATCTTTAATTTAATGATGGTTTAATAATTATTATCTAACTGGAACTATCCATAAACTAAATAGAAAAGATAATTACGATTTTTTACATAAAGATTTCTATTCAATATAGAAAACCTATTTATAATTTGTTTAAATTATCAAAATACACCTTTTAGTATTTAAATACTTTCATATTATTAATCAAATACAATTTTTAATATTATATCTAACGGCCCTCATCTATTTGAATATTTATAGTTTTATAATCCAACGGATCATATACTTTTGGTAGTACAGTGACCGACCAAAGTTTTGGATATGATATCCCTTACGCTTATTATATATAAGGAGTTAATAAGGATTTAATATAATAAGGATATCAAGTATATACTGATATAAGTATCTTACTAACTGCTTTTACTTTTAATGTTTCGGTTTATTTACAGTGTATATAAAATTTTAAAATACATTATTACTTAAAAATTATTAAATAGAATAAAAATTATGTTATGATTATATAAAATTTTATTCTCATATTATTATATTCTTTATCGATTTGAATTTGTTCTTAATTAATTTTAATACTTTATTGAAAGAAACATAAAATTTCTATATTTAAAACAATTAGTGGAAAAATAAATAAACTGGTGCTACAAAAATAAAAAAAAATATTTATTAAAATTTAGATACTCACTTTACTATTTGGGTTATATCCTGAGTTTTAGAAATTGAATTTTGACGATTTTACAACCCATGCGAAACTAACGAAATTTTCTTTAATTTAATGATGGTTTAATAATTATTATCTAACTTGACCTGTTGACCTACACATAAACCGAAAACAAAATATGGTTAAGAATTTTTACATAAAAAATTCAATTCAATATAGAAAACCAATTTATAATTGGTTTAAATTATCAAAACACACTTCTTAGTATTTAAATATAATCCTACCTTTGATCAAATACACATTTTAATATAAGTATTATATTCAAAATTATCGTTTATGAATATGAAACCCTCAATATTTTAATAATATTTTGATATTATCCTTTTATGTTTGTTATATGTAAAATAATATAATTATAATTTGGATTAGTCAAATTGTTATGTTTCTTCAGAAAAAAAAAGTGTTTAAATTTATTTATGTACAGGAGTTCTCGTAAGTCTCTTTAGGTTCATGTGTATTATTGTTAGTATGATATACATCAGCATTATATTGATAATTTTTAATATTATAATCAATTGTTATGTTGATATTTGGTTTAACAATTATTATCTAATTGGAAGTATACATAAATTCAAGAGAAAAGATATTTAAGAATTTTTACATAGAAAACTTTTAAATTATCAAAATACACTTTTTAGTATTTAAATATAATTATATTATTAATCAGATACACTTTTTAATATTAGATCTAACAATTCTAATCGATCTATTTAAGATCTAACTGTAATTATTAATTTGGTCGTATAGTGATCGTACACGGACCATATCGATTTTAATTTTTTCTTAAATTGATTTTAATATTTTATTGAAATAAAAATAGAATTTATAAATTTAAAAGAATTAGGAAAAAAATTAAATCTACAATAAATTTTTTTTTATTAAAATTTAGATAATCACTTTACTGTTTGGGCTCTATCTTGAGTTTTAAACAACAGATTTTAACGATTTTACAGCCCATGCGAAGCTAACAAAATTATCTTTAATTTAATGATAGTTTATTAATTTTTATCTAACTGGAACTATCCATAAACTAAAGAGAAAAGATAATTACGAATTTTTACATAAAGATTTCTATTCAATATAGAAAACCTATTTATAGTTGGTTTAAATTATCAAAATACATCTTTTAGTATTTAAATACTATCCTATTATTAATCAAATACAATTTTTAATATTATATCTAACGGTCCTCATCTATTTGAATATTTATAGTTTTATAATCCAACGGATCATATACTTTTGGTAGTACAGTGACCGACCAAAGTTTTGGATAAGATCTCCCTTACGCTTATTATATATAAGGTATTAATTCGTAAAGCTCATGTATCCATTATTTTGAACATGTTTTTTTTATACACTGCAAATTTAAATATAAAAAAAAAGTAGAAATATTTAAATTAATTATGTGTATCTTACAAATAAAAAAGTAACATTATTCAATAACTAAGTTAAAATTTTGTTGTTCTCATTATTTTGGATTCACTTCCGGTTCATCCACAATTAATTTAAAATTGGATAACATTAATAAGTTTAGACGTTTTACTCATAAATAAATAAAAGCCTATAACCCATGCGATGCACGGATGAATTTTAGTATTTTTATATGATTTATTATTATTTTTTTCTCTTATTTGATTATCATTTATTTATATTTTGATCTTAAATTTTTTTAATATGTTGTCGGCGAAATAATATCTTGAATTTTTGAATGTAGCTTAGAAAAATAGATGATATAAATATTTAATAATAATAATATGTTGTTGACGGGATTCGAATCTTGAACCCGTGGGAGTATTTTAGATACCAAGAAAATAATATTCTTTTAATATTACATCAAACGGTTCTCATTTATCTATATTTATATGTAACGGTTATTATTTAGAGAACCAAACTACCAACCAACCAAATAGATGGTAGTTTGCTTATAATAGTATTTTTTTTATATGATTTTTTAGTATTTTTTATCTTATTTTATTAGCATTTATTTGTATTTTGATCTTAAAAAATTTTAATATGTTATTGACGGGATTCAAACCTTGAACCCGTGGGAGCATCTTAGAAATCAAAAAAAGAATATTCTTTTAATATTATATCCAACGGTTCTCATTTACCTATATTTACATCTAACGGTTATTATTTAGAGGAAATAAACCAAATGGCCAAATTACCAACCAAATATAGGGTAGTTTGCTTATAATATTATAGTATAGATAGATAGATAGTATTGATATATAGGCCAAGGTTCAAGGGAGAACACTGTTAAAAAGAGAACAAGAGAACACTTCCTTTTACCGTTGGATTAAAAATTAGTTCAACGGCTAAGATTAAAAGTTCATATTTTTAATAACTTCCCCCTTTTATTATAAAATCTGTATGTGAAAGTTTCGTATATACATACATTGCCGTGTCTATAGATTCTGCGAGAACTGCTATCGAAATACTCTGTTCGACCTGATTTTAACAAAGATAACACTCAATTCTCAGAGATGCTTATCGAGCTTTGATCGTTTCGTTTCTTCTTGGTTAAAAATTGTTCGTAATTTCATCGATTTTTCTTCGTTTGGTTGTTAGTGCCATGGATTCTTGCTCAGGTATGATATGAATAATCACTTGCTTCCAAAACTTGATTTTTTTTGTATTGTTAATTTTGCTAATTTGATTTTACTTCCATAGATTCTAATGAATTTATGTTGTTCGTTTGATATGTTTTGATTAATTATTAGTTTATTCTTTTTATGCCCGGTGTGATTACATACATCGATTATGTGATTGTAGTTCATATATTGCAGTGATTTTGCATCTATCAGTTCGTTTATTGAGAGAGAGAGAGAGAGAGAGAGAGAGAGAGATGCACACACAGATTAGAAACAGAGAATATTGTACACAATATGAATATTTTGGAATTTATGTTTTTGTACAATGCAAATTTAAAGAGAGAATATATGTTCGGATGGCTCTTTACAAATAAAATACAGAAGCTTTAGTATGTGTATTAATATTTTTTTAGTTGTTTTTTGTAATCTGATTACCTTTAATTATGTGCATTAATCGAGAATTAAAATATTAGCACCTTGTTGAATAAGATTCCTGAGAAAGAAAGTGTGGCTGTGTGAGTATATTCTAACACAAAAATGAGGAAATCAAGACCTTTGTTGACTGGAGTTAACAAAGGAGTTGTTAAAAGAGCCGCATGCAAATATGATTTTGTATAAGGTCTATGACCTATCTGCATCATTGCTTAGCTATATTGTGCTTAGATTTGATGTTTAGAGAAGAAGTTGCCACTGATGCTTGGACCTCTCTGATCAGCTTTCAATTCACTCGGATCACTAAACTTTGAGCTGTTTTGTGATTGGATCCAAAGCACACACAATGCTCTCCTATCTAAGCAACGCAATTACTAATAACTCTAATATTTTAAGCACACGCGGCTTTGCATCGAAAGCTATTACTACTAGTTTACTATATTAAGTCAGCTTTCCAATAAAATATACTGCGTTCGTCCCTCACAATTGTTTATAATTGGGTTGCGCACGGAAGTTAAGGAATATGCGAGCAAAGTAGGGAAAAAGTAAGAATAAAAAATAAAGTGGCGAGATTCATCAATATTTAAGATATAAAGTAAGTAAAGTGGAAGAAAGTAGTGAATATTTATATTATAAAACTTTACTATATTTGGAAATTTTTGAAATGTAAAAAAATGGATGAAACATCTAAAAAGAAAAGTGTAAAGAATTGGATGGGACAAAACGTGTCCATACTCGCCCAATAAGAAATACTACTAATTCTATGGTTAACTCATGTATTACAGACAGTAAAATTAAAATTTGCAATGGTAGCCTAATTGCTGGATCCTTTCATCACCCTACCATATGAGAAAGGAAGGAAAAAATGATTTTATGATTTTCGATTATAAACTGACTACTGGGAACTTAGTTGGCAGTTTGTTTCCGACTGCTGCAGCCTGGAGAACATTACCCTTACAATCGATAGGGATTTACGAATCCACCTGATCGCCTAAAACTTTTCTCCTGCATACTTTTGTACAAAATCGTCTACAGGGGTTCACTAACTCAAAGTACAGGAAATGCTAAAAGAAAAACTTCATCGATGTGAGTAAAGTCAATCTGTCTGGAGATAAACCCAGAATCTTCTTGCTAAGCCAATAAAACTGTATTTACAATTACAAGTTACAACCAGTCTCTACTCACCTTCACCTTTCTTCGGAATCTACATATTTTCTATCTCTACATTACTAACTAACTCTCTTTCTATTCTTCTATATAAATACACTGTTTGTACATTGCTATCACAAATATATTTGTGGCACGTGGATGCTTTGTCAGACTTGGCCTCTCCTTTAGCCATTCTAACCATTCTGTTTCACCAAATATAAGTAGATGCAGCAGAAGCTAGCTTGATGCTGCTGTTAAGTAGTGTATGCTCATTTCTGTATTTCAATATTCATCAGCAGCTCTGTCATCTTCACGTAGTCAATCATCAGGAGAAACCAATGATGCCAGACAAATTACGACAACTAGTTACCCTAGTAATACTAAAAGTTTTGTAAAATTTCCATTGACTAATCTGAAATCAACTGTGACAACTGTGCCAACTCTGGTTCCACAAATGTGGAAGCATTATAATCATTATGTGCTCCGTTGAACGGACTATTATTATGAGACCCACTCATATCATCTTCCTCCTGATCAAACAGTTTTGCTCCATTATTCTTGTTATTATGACATTTTAAGTTTTTATTTTGAAATGTTGGCTTATATATTTTGCAGTTAATGGCAGTCTTGCTTCTAATAATGTCAACGACGATGCTTCTTGTGAGTTAAGAGTCGATGATGAAATTGAAGATTGGGTTCCTGATAGTCCAATTAAGCCTTATGTTGGTCAGATTTTCACTAATATTGATGCTGCATTTAGTTACTATAGTAAACACTCTAGTTTTTGTGGCTTTCAAGTGCGTCGATCTACTCAAAGATCAAGGAATGGTGTTGTTGTCTCAAAATACTTGTGTTCCAAGGCTGGTTCGAGAGAGATTTCTTCATCATCTCGAGAAGATGATGCATCAGAATCTTCTCGGATATCTGATAAAAATGTGGAACCAGTTAAAAGAAGGAGAACTGTTTCTGGAAACCTTATTGGCTCACTCAACAGCTTAAGGTTCCTTGACCTTTCCAATATTGGGTTTACCAGAGTCATTCCGCATGAGCTTGGAAACCTTTCCGATATTCATGGTTAAATTGTCTTTTTCTATTTTGACATATGTAACTTTCTGTTTCAAGAATTGTCATTTTTATATCAAATGAAGATGTTTGTTACATAGCCATTTTTTGAGATTCTAACATAGATCTTAAAACAAATTCTTTGTTATTACTGGTTAAACGTGATTTTAAAATAGATTTTTTAAAAAACAATTTCAAGTTATTTGTCAATTTTTATGATTTAATTTTTCCACTATCGGAGCTTATTTTGTTTTATATTCATGGTTAAACTGGATTTTAAATTTTAATTTTTTCCAAAATTTTGTGATTTTAAATCAATTTACACTAGATTGTTTCTTGGAGGTTAAAGTAGATTATAAAATAGATTTTTTAAATTTTTTTGAGAAGTTAAAGATTTTAAAATAGATTCTTTAAAGTTTTTGAGATTCTAAATTAGATCTTAAAACAGATTCTTTACTATTATCGGTTAAACATGATTCTAAAATATATTTTTTTAAAAATAAATTCAAGTTATTTGTCATTTTTTATGATTTTATTTTTCACTATCAGATTCTAAATTAGATTCATTAAAGCACTTAAACTAGATTTTAATTTTTAATTTTTTTCCCCACAAGTTTGAGATTCTAAATCAATTTATACTAAATTCTTTCTTAGAGGTTTAATTTATGTCTAAGCATTTGTTAAGTTTGACACTAAATCAATGCATAAGGGATTTCAAAAATAGATTCTTTAAAATTTTTGAGATTCTAAAATAGATCTTAAAACAAATTCTTCGTTATTACCGGTTAAACGTGATTCTAAAATAGATTTTTAAAAAATATATATATTTCAAGTTATTTGTCATTTTTTGTGATTTTATTTTTCACTATCGGAGCTTCTTTTATTTTAGATTCATGACTAAACTGGATTTTAATTTATTTATTTTTTTCAAAATTTTTAGAGTTTAAATCAATTTACACTAGATTCTTTCTTGGAGGTTAAAGTAGATTCTAAAATAGATTCTTTAAATGTTTTTAGAAGTTAGAGATTCTAAAATAGATTCTTTAAATTTTTTGAGATTCTAAATTAGATCTTAAAACAGATTCTTTGTTATAACCGGTTAAACGTGATTTTAAAATAGAATTTTTTTTTTAAAAAAAATTCAAGTTATTTGTCATTTTTTTATGATTTAATTTTTCACTATCGGAGCTTATTTTGTTTTATATTCATGGTTAAACTGGATTTTATATTTTAATTTTTTCCAAAATTTTGTGATTTTAAATCAATTTACTCTAGATTTTTTTTAAAACAAATCAAGTTATTTATCATTTTTTATGGTTTCATTTTCACTATCTGAGCTTCTTTATGAGTTTTATTACCTTTAATTCCAAAATTACCTTTTTCGAAACTTCAAGTACAATAATAATTTATATAGATATATTTTTAGGATTTTGAGATTCTAAAGCTGATGCTAAAATGGATTCCACATCGTTTAAAATTAATTCTAAATTAGATTCACTAAAGCAATTAAACTAGATTTCAAATTTTAATTTTTTTTTTCAAAAGTTTGAGATTCTAAATCAATTTAAACTAAATTCTTTCTTGGAAGATAAAGTGTATTGTAAAATAGATTCTAACATAAATCTTAAATTCTTTCTTGGAAGATAAAGTGTATTATAAATTTTTTGAGATTCTAACATAGATCTTAAAACTAAATTCTTTGTTATTACCGGTTAAACGTGATTTTAAAATAGATTTTTTTAAAAATAATTTCAAGTTATTTGTCATTTTTTATGATTTAATTTTTCACTATCGGAGCTTATTTTGTTTTAATTTTTTCCAAAATTTTGTGATTTTAAATCAATTTACACTAGATTGTTTCTTGGAGGTTAAAGTAGATTCTAAAATAGATTTTTTAAATTTTTTGAGATTCTAAAAGCTACTACAACATAGATTGGAAAAGCTACTACGTTGATGCTTGATTCTTTAGAAACCCATATACTAACGTTGATTTGCAACATATTTAGATTTTTACCAAAGTACATATCTATCTCAATGCTCTCAAATCCAAAGCCAGTGTAATATGTTAACTTTGCCACTAAATATCTACACAAAGTTTTACAATAAAACAAGGTAGTACACAGGAGCAACACATGCATGGAAAGCACAGAAAAATTAACAAATAATTTGTATCATTCTGCAAATTTCAATTTCAGAGTATCAGAACACTTTTAAATGTGAGATGTCCAAACAAGTTTCTGCAACTGATGCAACTGATGAGTGTTATATAAAAAAGCAAATATTCAATCGAACAATAATCAATACTAAGATGTCCTGTAATCAAAATTATAAAGCAGACCCAGCCAGATATGTTAAAAGCCCAAAGCAAGCTTCAAAAAATACCCCCAGAAATGTAATCGCAAATGTTGCTTTATATGGTCATCTACAAACAAAAATATTGAAAATTAGAAACTAAACCAGAAATCAATTACAAGTGTTGTGCAGTATATACCATCCCAATCATTTATATGAAAGTTATCTTGTCCATATATAAAAATGAAATAAGAAATGAAGGTTATCAGTCAATGCACTCACTTCTTACCATCATCTTTTAATTTCATCCAGAACCATCTGTTTTATACTCAGCCTAAAGCCAACTCCCCTATATTGGAATTTTCGAATGCGCTGGTTACTATCCTTTCTGACATGGACGGAATAAGTTTGTTACTTTTCTTGAGTGAAAATCCAGAATATCATGAATTGCTAGGAAGCGATATATTAAATGTTCTGAAGTTATCAAGGGATCCTGAAAAGCTTGTCCTGCATGCCATTCGAGCTCCCCATTTGGAGATGGGAGGCAAGAATTATGAATCCCCTGTGATCATGAGAAGTTGCATTCTTTTGTTTGAACAACTCATGAATCTATCACCAAAGATCAAGCAAATGGTGAAAGAAAACGCAATGAAACTTGCATTAGATTGGAAAGCAAGAATGAGGACTCCTCTTCAGGTCCTGGGCTTCCTGCATCTTATTTCAACGTACGGTCTTGATTCAAGATTTGAGGCCAGTGAGCTTGAGAGGCACTTCGAGTCAGTTTCACACATTAAACATTCTCCTCAGTTATGCCAAGTCAGCCAATCCTTGGATAAAATGCCGAATCAGACTACAACTTCAAGATTTTGTCGTTGGCATCAGAATGATTCTTCTGATCTCGAGATGAGCAAAAAGGAAGATAACAAAACTAATTTTGTTCACTCTGCAAAATTAGCTAAACTTGTATTAGAAGCAATTCAGAGCTGTTATAACTTTAACCGTAATCGTAAGAGACTTGTAAAGTCTATAGTAGTCAAGTGTTTTATAGTTTTGCTGGAGAAACTATTGATACTGACCATTTGAGAGTTTGGACTTTGGACCAAATAAATGAAACAAATTGCACAGCTTGTCCTTTCATACATCTTTTCCTGTAGTAACTTTGATTAACAGATTGTCGTGTTCATACATCTGCTGTTCTTGTCTGTTGAAAGTTAAACCAGAGTTTTATTAAATTACTATGACAGATGACAATTGTCCGGATTGAAGTGTGCTTACAAGATTAATAAGTTCTCAAGTATCAAGATAAATTACCATGAAAAAATCACACAAGAGGAAAAGGCACTGAACCAGATGAACAAATAGATGAAATTTTAGCTCATCACCATCAGGTGACTTGATGGACTCATGGAGGAGCTGTTTTCTGCCCATAAAACCGAGATGCCTGCGACTAAGCATAGCACAACCAAGCAAACAAGAGTTTATAATGGACCTATCTAATGGTTTTAACAAAGCACATAAACAATGGTTCACGTCCTTCTCTCGTGACTATGATCATAGGACGTTCCCCTCGTCTTCTGTTCGCGACTATTTTAAGATCTAATTTAAGATCAAAGAATCTATTTTAAGATCTAATTTAGAATCTCAAAGAAACTATTATCCACAAAACACAATTAATAAATTTAAATTTAATTATTGTTAGCTTATGCATGTGAAGCAGGACATCTTGGCGTTTAAAGCCGGGAAACAGTAAACAGATATTTAGCGATATTTTTCAACCGATACTAGTTTATTTTGTGGTAAGCAGCGATTAGGTAGGAGAAAAGCTGACCACAAAAAAGTAAATAATAAGGAAAACGAGAGAAATTAGGTGGTGTTATCCACTCATACGTTATCGACAGTTAGTAAAAAACGGTGTTGCATCTGTAGCCAAGTAGTTGTGTATATAAAGCTCACGACGAGTCCTCCGAATTATAATATACACTACTCTCTTATTATTTTTTCCGTCGCATCTGTTGTCATCATGGACTCATATTCATCGCCAGCGTCCGTCAAGAAGAAGCTGAAACAAATTATGTCAATGTTTTGTTTTAAGATCAGAGAGCATGGTATGATTTACGAGAGCTTAAAAAGTGCCTCAGCGTCTTGAGCTGCCAGAACTCGTCAAAAAATATTGAGGAAAACGTTCACTTGTCTTACGCTCTCAATTTTCAAGACGAGGACATGTATACACTCAACATAAAATATGGGGCACTCTGCAAAACAAGATGGACTTGATGGAGGAGTTGTTTTCTGCCCATAAAACCGAGATGCCTGCGACTAAGCATAGCACAACCAAGCAAACAAGAGTTTATAATGGACCTATCTAATGGTTTTAACAAATTTAAGATCAAATTTAAGACCAAAGAATCTATTTTAAGATCTAATTTAGAATCTCAAAGAAACTATTAAGTTATTAGATTTATATTAACTTAATCTTACTTGTTATTAGGTTTTTGGTGGATAATTACTTGTTCATGTTCCCTGCAGACCTACTATAACAAAGAATATAAAGCTTGAAAACAAGGCCGAGGAAAATGAAAAGGGTAAGTTTGAAGCCCAAGGACCCAACTACTGATGAACAATAGTAATGAAGATTTTCATACAGACTCTGTTCAGAAGTTAAGAGGCACCAGACTCCTAAGAGAAAGAGAATCTTGTTTGCTACACTCAGAACTCGAAACTGCTCCAGAAGCCCTTGTCCAGAATAGATTACACAATAAAAAGTCAAGTACCTAGATAATTTCGCTAAACATGAAACAAAAATGATACTCAAGTTATCAAAAACCCTAATATTTATCTCCCTTTCTTTGAAGACTATGTTTTGCCTTTTAAATTTAAGTACCTCATTTACATACATAATAAGGAATAATGTTTGATTCTATTTTAAAATGGAACCTTCAATGATAAGCTCAGGATCATGTAATCTATTATGCAGATAAAGGCCATTTTAGTTTTAAAAAATTGAAATTACAATCTGACGTTTGATGAAATATTCACTGCAAAGAATACATCTTAGCTAGTGATAAATGGATTTGTTACTTCATAAGTTTTTCTTATTAAAGATTTATTGTAATATAGAGAATTTGGAAACTAAAGATAGTATATTAATTACTTTAAATCAGTATAGATTAAAAGATACGAAGTAAACATGGCAAGCAATATACTCACCATGGCACAACAGACTCCTATAGAAAACTTTTAACGTAGTTGGTGACTCATTATCCCACCCCAACCAACCCATCCTGTACCCCAAAGTCCCAAACCCCTTGTCCCCACCCCTATTTGCCATGACTCTCAAACCCTACTATGTGATGCCCCCACCTGATGTTTCCAGAACTCCTGCCAGAAGTCATTGATATATAAGGCTTACATTACAGGTTTAAGGTTGCCAATCCTTCTGGGATGCTTAAGTCAGACCTCGATCTGCATTTTTTGAACGTTGAAGAATTTGATATGCAGTTCTTATACGTTGAAAAAATTGATCAGAAAAGTGGTATATGGGTATAACCTCTTAAGACTACCGTCAGTTGGTCATTGTCTGTTGTTGATTAAAGGAATGTACATATCTCTGAATGTACATAACAAAAAAGAAAGCGTCCAATTTCTAAACAACGCACCCTCCCCCTTCCCTCTCCCAAAACGAAATCATGACATACATGAAATCGTGATTAACATTCAAAGCAGAAGTGAAATTAAATTGACATTTCATGTTGCAGAATACTTCAAAAATTGTCATTAGCACATAGATACATAAACACCAACACACACAGAGATATATACATAGATCCAAGCATAAACATAGATATATAGAGAGAGATTCATGTACAAGAAACAACGATTCATGTATAAACAGAGATATAGACACAGAAATCTAGATGTATGTACAAATATTACATATATTTCATTGTTACCTAATCGAAGAAAAACATATTGAAGCTTCAAATCACGAATGTAACTTCAATTCAAGCTCGATTAGACCTGACATTACATATATTTCATCAAGTTAAACAAAAATACTACATAAATCGTAAACAAAAAACTCGAAACCCTAATTTCACCAATTTTGAACATTCCTTACCATTTTGAATGATTCTTCAACAAATACACGCGATTCTTCAGCAAATTCAAACGATTCTTCAGCAAATTCAGACGATTCTTCAATAATTTCGAATGATTCTTTCGCCGAATTGAAAAACCTAGCTTCACTTTGCTCAGATAAATGCTATATTTTCTGTTTAAGACTGTATGTATTTTGGTTCGTGGGTAGCTATTCAATTTTCCGTTGTTTATTAAGTTTGCTACTTAGGCTTCAATTTCAATCAAATTACGAGCGTGCCACTCGATTAAATCAGAATCGTGACCTTTAGATGTGTATATAATGGACGGTTAGGATTATGTTCTCTTGTTCTCCTTTTAAGAGTGTTCTCTCTAGAGCCCAACTCTTGATATATATATATACTTTCTAATAAAAAATATTAATTAAAACCGTGTTTTAATTGGACCGTTTAGAAATGACTCTCTCTATTTTCTAATTATGCACTGATTTCGGCAAATCATTACAGCTGCATTACAATTTACAGCTAATAAAATTGATACGCATTATTTGTCTGTCTAAATTATCAAACCTCAGCACGAACCTCCTGTCTCCAGCCCATCCTCACTCACACTTTATTCTCAAACCTCCCAACGGCGGCGCGTCATTACACTCCACTACTACTACTAAAACAAAACTCCCCCCTTTCTAAGCTCCACTTTCCCTTTCTCTCTCATTCCTCCAAACAAAAATAGAAACATGGCGCCATTCTTCTTAACCCTCTTTCTAATCACTTTACTATTCCCTTCACCCACACTATCTCAACAACTAAGCACTTCTTATTACCAACACACTTGCCCCAAATTCTCGGATATCATGGAACAAACCACCACTAACAAACAAATCAACTCCCCCACCACCGCCGCCGCCACTCTCCGTCTCTTCTTCCACGACTGCTTCGTCGAAGGCTGTGACGCCTCCGTCTTAATCTCCTCAACACATTTCTCTAAAGCTGAGCGTGATGCTGACATCAATCTCTCCTTGCCTGGTGACGGTTTCGATGTTGTAATTCGTGCTAAAACCGCCTTGGAGCTCTCCTGCCCTGGAATTGTTTCGTGCTCCGACATTCTCGCTGTGGCTACTCGAAATCTTGTTACTATGATGGGTGGTCCCTACTACGACGTGAAATTAGGCCGTCGTGATGGCCTAATTTCACTGGCGTCGCGCGTGGGGAGACTCCTCCCCACGCCGACAATGTCTGTTACAGAGACCATTAATTTGTTTAAATCACGAGGATTTTCGGTACAGGAGATGGTTGCGTTAACTGGAGCGCATACAATTGGATTCTCGCATTGCAAAGAGTTTAGCTCTGACATTTATAATTACAGCACCAATATGCAGTCTGATCCGAGCTATAATCCGAGATTTGCAGCTGGATTGCGAAATGCTTGTAATGATTACCATAAGAATCCTACATTGTCGGTGTTTAACGATGTGATGAGTCCTAATAAGTTTGATAATATGTATTTCCAGAACTTGCCCAAGGGTTTGGGGATTTTGAAGTCGGATAGGCTTTTGGTTTCGGATCCGAGGACGAGGCCTTTTGCGCAACTTTATGCGAGAGATCAGAATGCCTTCTTCAAGGCATTTACTGCCGCAATGGAGAAGCTTAGTTTGTATGGGATTAAGACAGGAAGGAGTGGGCAGATTCGACGCAGGTGTGATGAATTTAATTGATCAATTTGTGTTTGCTTTCTTGTTGCCGCTATTGTGATAGTGATGATACAAATGCCAGGTGACTTCTTTCATTCTATTTATTCTTCTTATATTAATATACCATTATCATTACTACTTACTCTAGTAGTCTTGTATGAGCCATACACAATATATATATATTTCTTTTAAGCAAGCAAGCATCTATGGATGGAGATGGAGTCATTGTATATTCAATTACAACTTTCACAGAGTCTATAGATGTATGGTGATATTCAATCTATACTTAAAAAACATCAACAGCGTTTCTATTCAATTTGAAACACTTGTCTTCTCTCAGGATTGCTTGTTTTTCGTTCTTCATTCCCTTAAAACTAATCCATTTTGTTGTGCCACTAAAACTAAGCAGTACACATACATAGCTCAACCAATTCTCATGGTGTGTCGTGAAAGATAAATTTATGGAGTACTAAGACATTGTTAAAAAACAAACTAACTCAAGATTCATGAAAAAGCCAATAATAATCTGTGATTGTAACTCCACCGTGGCCACATTTGTGACTTGTGAGGATTTCATAATTGATCCTTGAGCAACTGCCAGCCGCAGCTATGAATGAAATTCATAGAAATATCTCCATTATTTTTGTGAGAAAATCTTTGTCATGTGCTTTTTAAAACTGTTGGATCATATTGAATACTCATGGATGTGGTGTGCTTCTTGAAAGGAGGGTTCCCCTTATAATTAATTTTCCTGGAGGGGAACGCTGCCATTGAGATGTCTTAGCCTTGTTGAACTCAGAGTTTTCTGTTCTTTCTGAGTAATGATGAATGGCTTGATGTAGTTGCAGCCTGTCTCTGTTTTTTTTTTATAGTAGAGGGGATGGTCTGCATTAATGCATTCATCTTACCCTTTTCTCAGCCCAGGCTCATAGAGTTTGGTTTTGGTTTACAAGCGGAATACACTAGGTTGTTTGGTTTGACGGACCGTAGGCAGCCATCAACAGACTTGTAATTATCTTCAATAATAATATCCTCTGGATTATAGGAAACCACCAAAAAATGGCCATATACTCATGGATGCCATGTGCTTCTTGAAAGGAGGAGGCTTAGCTCGTGTTCAATTTAAATCCCTTGTAATTAATTTTCCTGGAGAGGGGAACGCTGACAAGAACTAAGCCCGAGTTATCGACTAATATTTATTTTAAGTTTGAAGAATAAAGGCAAGATAAATTATTATAGTGGAAAGACAATTGCTTTTGATTATAATTGGTATTGTGTTTTATTGATTGGTTTATGTGTGTATGATATGATTAAAGTATGATATACATAATTATTCGATTGAAAAAAGGACGAAATAAAGGTATTAAAAAAAATTCAAAGTGTAAGAAATGGTCGTTGCCAACCCATTTATTCTGCACCTCTGCTACAACAACTATTGTTTCACATGTGAGTAGTGGACCAGATGTTTGTCCCCCCCTGCCTTTTCCGCGTTGCAATATTTAATACAACCATTTTGCCGACCAACTCTTTTTCTTCATTTCTCCGATCATCGCCCATCTACCATTTTTTATGTTTATTAATGTCATAATTATTTCAAACAGAATAAATGTTGATCATGAAAGTACACTAAGAGCCTAAAATCCTTAGCTAAAAATTTAGTTGACATCAAAAATAATTTTTTTACATAATTGTAAAAAATTGAGCACTCTAAATAAATCTTTTGTCTATAATTTTAGCCAACTCATGTCGCATAATTTCACTTCATCAGTTATGAGATAATATATGCTATTTATAATAATTTGAAATAATTATAACATACTATTTTTAGAATATAGTCAATAACATTGAAGATTATCTATTTATTTGAATATAGTTAATCAATTTACATAACGCCGTTGGAAATGCTCTAATTATACATCACCTGTTTGTTTTGTTTTTAAAGTACTTAATTAGTTTAATTCTCGAGCATTTGAACAGTTATTTATGTATGAGTGTGTTCTGTTTCTTTCTTAAATTTGTAAGCTTGATCTAATCAATGTATTTTTATTGGATGATTTGAAGGTATTTGGAACTTCTTGCTATGTTTATGTTTTTAGTGTTTGTGATTTTTTCTGGGACTTTTGTCTTTCTTTGAAAAATGTTTTCTGGGAATTTTAGCTTCTCAAAAGTAGTGTTAATAAGATCACCTTGCAGCAAATAATTGTGGACTGAAGATAATATATAAAATGTGAATAATCTGATCCAAAACAAAATTAGAATGTGCATGAATAAATCTAAGGATATGGATATATCACCACCCGATAGAAATTTTATGTTTCATATTTTGTTCAAAATTTAGGGGTATTTCTTTTCTTCCATTTTTTTAAAAAAATTGTATTAAAATGTAGCACAGTAAGTTAAAAATTAATTCAAAAATATTTTTTTTTTTAAAAACGGTAATCATCCGATTTATTAACTGTTCAGAAATGTTTGTCATTCAGAAATTTTAATCCAAATTTAACAAATGAACAGCTTAGACAATCGAATCAACTGACTAAGCAAGTAGACATGTTTACATTTCAGTTATAATTTATAAAGATCAAAACAATTAAGTTGACGACTACCTTGTGATGGTTTAACAGACTTCCACTGCCATTCATAGTTTGGTTTGCAATGTCCCGTTTTCTTGATTTCTCATCATTAGCCTTCTGTCAAGTGTAACTCTACTATCAGCACTTTAACAAAGCTTCATAACTTTTATCCCTCATATAATTAGCCAAAGGGGAATCGTAAGAACTTCCTTTCTTAGCACTGTATTTGCTCCACCATTTCATAAAGCTGCTTTGTTCCAAGAAAACCTCAGGGTCTAGTATATGATTTACTATCGAATCCATAATATAATCCTCGAACTGGTTCAGTTTTCGGACTACTTCCTCATTCTCCGGAGAACTCTCTTCATTGCTTAACATACTGACCAAAATTAACGCCTCTTCCACATGTGCCCAAAAGCAAGAATCCTCATTAAAACTACAAGCTTTAGTTCTCTGACTAGCTGCACTTGGCATTTCATTCAGCCATTTCTCCAACAGAATATAATGCTCTGATCTTCCTTCAGCCCAGTAGTCTTTCTGGCCTTGTTTGTAACCTTTGTAGTATTCTGCTATATCAAGTGGTTCCACCATCCTCCTATAGTTATTTCCTGCCATGAGGAGACGAAACAGGAAATCTTTTCCATCAGTTTTCTTTGCTTCATTAACAGCATCTGTCCAACACCTTGTTAGAATTCTTTGGTGTTTGACCAAACTTGCTCTACTTCTTAATTCTCCGCTTGTAGTTGCACTTTTGTAGGTGTCGTAGTAACCTCCTAGAGTCCTTGTCAGTTTCTTGTACCATTCCATATAGGCCATTTCTGTTTTCATCTTCTTCAAATTAGCATCTAAACCAACTTGATAAGCTTTGTGTTCTAAGGATTCCTTCTGCTTTGTTTCAATTCTTCTGATCAAGTCATTGTTCTGCAGCAGAGAGTTTGTAAAATTATGCAAGTATTACTTTGTCAAGTATGATCCTATACAAGTGTATGCTTCAGTATCTTTTAGTTTTGGTAGCTGCAAAAAAAAGTTTATAACTTCCTTAAATTGTGGTTGAGACGTGAGATGGTAACATATATTTACCTGCATATCAGGAATTCCAATTGCTTGTAGCTGTAACGTAATCCCAGTGCGCAATGAATTGTTATCAAATCCAGCTAGATTTGTGCCTCTAACAATTGCCTTACCTTTAAGGCCTTCCAAAATCAATCCATAGTCATTGAAGGGCTGATTCAGTGAACTACCTAATAGTTCCAAGACAAACTCGGGTTGGGAGAAACAAGCAACACCAGATCCAGAGCAAAAGAGGTACAAACCAAAAGACTTAAATTCCGAGTCAATGGTGGTGTGGCGTGAGAGGAACAATCCGGGGAGCGGGTCTTGCGTTGAGACTACATGCACAAAGCATGAAGCCCAAGAGGGCCGTCCTAATATGGCTTTTTGAAGGCCCTCATCGCCAAGTAAGGGTGACCCAAAAGTTAAGCAAATTGGGAATTTGGTTTGTCTGTACACAATTTTCTTGTAGCTGTTGTTTAGCAGCCACAGTGTGAAAAGTGAAGCAACAGATCCCCCAAGAGAATGCCCAGTAATGATTAAAGGTTTTGTAGTATCAATCTGCATATTACCAAACGAAGCAATTCCATAAATATTCAGACATTTCCACCTCAGATGTTAAATAGAATTGTTCATAAATCATAACAGAACCATATTTATGTCATCAATTAAAAATCAAAGAACACCAAAATAAACATACCCAAAGTTCTTCACTCGTAAAACAAATTTTAGAAAAGGTAAAATTTACGCAGACCTTATTCAATTTAGTAATCGAGTATTATTGCCGTTTCCCAAAAAGAACAATGATGATGATATCATTTTCTAAAAAGTCAACACCTGGATCATACATAGATGTTTTATCAAATAATCACACATAACAAAATATTAGAGAGAGAGTACCTTTTGTTCAAAGAGCTGAGCAGGGAGAGAACGAAAGAGTTGTAGAGCAAGGTTATGAATCGAGAAGGAAGGGTTGGAAGTTGTGGAAAGAAAATTAAAGTGATCAGAGTTGAGGTCTGCAGATGAAACTAAACGTTGACCCTCACCATCAACATCACTAGAAATGGAGGTGGGTGAGCAAGTAAAAGCTATAACAGTAGCATCACCAGGACTTTGAGGATCAAAACGTTTGTATTTAACAGTTTGAGGCAACAAGCTTGGGTTACCAACTTGAGGGGTTTCTTGGTTGACCTTCAAAATATGAGCCCAACAGTTCCAAGGAAGATCCGAGCTTACTAGATGATTCCCCAACTCTTCTTCATGGTTGAACCTACAAGGAAACATATAAAATTAAATATAAAATAATGGAAATGATTTGCAAAATATGATACATTTGTTTGAGAATTTCAAGGAATGATAAAGAATGTTCAGAGGGAGTTTACTGGTTCATGTTTTTGTTCGTTTCTTCTTCTGTGTGTGTTTTGTTTTGTTTTCTTCTTGTATTTGTAATGGTGAACTGGGCTTTCGTAGAATCGCAAGAAGACTTTCCGTCTATTTATGTTATCAACTAGAATGACAAGTTAATTATGAGGAAATTTCCTATCTGAATCCTATACTATATGTCAGAACGTGGACTTTGGGTCGTTTCCGCTTTGATATTTTCGGTACAGGTTTAACGTTTAAACTCGATAAATAACACCGATGGGAGATTTTATTAAAGGGAGGGGCGGTAATCATATTAAAAGTTTCTTCGAAGTCTTTACGTACCATATGCGAATATAATGGTATAAATTAAAGTATAAAATTTTAAAAAAAAATAATGTAGCACAATGGTTGGAAGTGAACTGAGCCACCATCAAGAATTTTTTTACAATCTCAGCCCCTAATTCATCACAATCATCACACTCCGGCGACCTTCCGGTAAAATATCACTGTCATATCTTGATCCCGGCGATGAACCTCAAACTTGATTGATCAAGTTATCGGAGGTGGGGACACAAAGTCAACCAATATTATCCAATAATGGCTAGAGATGAACGATTCGAATTTATAGGCTATCCATTCAGACCCGACAAGGACGTCGAAAATTTAATTGAAAGAGTTTGTAACACCGCAATCTCACATCGAGAAGATTTGGGAGTTTAATTTAGTATATAAGTAAAAGTACTATTACTGATTTGTACTAACCGGGTAAATGAATGAATGAATGATTAAATTTGTCAAAAATAAATCATGATTTGTTACCCAAGTCGGATTCGTAATCGGGACTTGTCTAAATGAAAGAAGTTTAGATTTGTTAAAAATAAATTATTTTTTTGGTGTTTACAAGTAGAAGAACTGAAGAACGCGCCCTCCAGATAATGTTTTCGAAGGGAAATATCATAAAGGTGTGTCTTGGAGAAGAAAATGATACAAAGAGATTTTAGCATTTTGAAGATTGAAAATTTCATGCTTCATCTCCGTTTTCACATGAAATTAGGGGGTAGTTGTTATAGTCAAAATTCGATATTGGGTTATATGATAAATTCGGGTCAAGTAATAATCAATTTGATATATCCAAGATGCAATTAGGGATTGAGATTTGCACTCAGTAGAGGAAAGGGCGCGCCCTCTGGTCGTGCACCCCTTGAGGGCGCGTCCTCATGTGTTAAAGTTGCAACTTGACAGTAAAGAATGATTCTTTTGGTTTAATATTGATATATTGTTGAAGATTTCTCCCATAGTATGTGCTCTAAAGAAGGGATAACCGTTGTTGAACCTTCAGAGGTAAGCTTATGCTTCTCCTGTATTCAATTGGTGCGCGGTGCGCCCTCATTGAGATGTGGGGTTAATCTTGTGATTTGGGAACTCTGTTCATGTACTCAATAGGCGTGTTCTCATGGGGAACTTTGGAATAATTCTGCACTTTACACCCAAACGCTTAGAATCACTTGTCCTGCAATTTGTTGGGTGCAATGGGAGGAACGGGGATCAATTAAAATGATTAATTGAATTATTAATTGAAATTAATTTAATAACACTATTTTATATATTTGAACTATAAATAAATAATTATTATATGTTTATGTAAATATATTAAAAAATTTGTATAATTCAAATAAATGAAATTTACAAAATATAACTTTTAAATTATGAATTAATGCGATTAATTGGTGATTGATTTGAATTAATTATCAACTTTTAGAATAGTGACCGCATCATACTATATCAGGTCTTTTTCTGCTATGCAACTATTTATCCTGAATTATTTGCCTTTATTAAATTAAACGACACTCCTTTAATTTATTAGGTTTGTGATGTAAAAGTTAAGCAACAAATAGTCTCTACCTAACCACATTTAAAGTTAAATTTTACCATTCAAATAGAATAATCTAGTCATAATAACACCTCTTGGTTATAATCAACAAGTAATAATACAGATATAAAAGTAGACTTGGTATTTTTGTTAAAAAAAATTAACACCTTAATATTGTTTTCTTGTTGTTGGAACCAGTTTTCGTCACCAACGTCCGGTCGGACCTGTAAAGAAGAAGAATGCGAGGGTTGGGGCCCCCGATTCACCTCCGGTGTGAGAATCAGTAACTGGTAATCCAAATAGGTAAATTGAACGTACAGAGAATTTGTGTGTATTCTGAATTGTCTATGAATGAAAACTCAAACCTCTTTTCCTTGTTTTACCAGTCAGTTTCCATCCCCCCACGTTCCATGCGTGTCTTTCGTGGTCCTCCTTCTGACCTGGTCATTGTACCGTTGATCGGTCCAATCCACTCGGACTAGTCGGTTCAGGACCTTGAAGGTGGGCCTCTTCGGTCTTTGAGTAGTTAATGGGCTTTTTCGGATAAGCTATGGAGTATGGGCTTCCACGATCGGCCCCATAGCTATCAGTGTTCGACCTCTAACATGTCCCTGGACTCCGGACGAATAATATTCGATCGGAGGCCCAAATATTTGTTCCATCTTCGAGTAATTTTTCGGGGCCAGTCTTTGTCAGAACGACCCAAGTGCTAGCCGAGTATGTCAAGGGTCACATCCACGTCAGCAGAAGACAGCTATTGTAATAATTGCGCAAAGGACTTACACGATTCTCCAGGCGAATCTCAGCCGTGAATCTCGACGGTCCTAATCCCGGCCATCCATTTTAAAACGACATTATTATATGTATATAACCGCCCTTTTCACTTTACTTTTACCATTTCTGATATCACTTCAAAGAATTTTTCTCCAACACATTCTCATCCTCTACGATTGCTGGCTAGGGAACCATAGGCGTGCGAATTTCCACAACGTCTAGTCAATCCCCGTCTTCAACGATTCTTAACAGTAAGTTTTTCCTCTATTGCTACTGTAATTTCCTCTGCCATTGACTGTGTGCTTGATATCTGTTACTGCTATGCATGTATGCATATATATACATATAAATGACACAAGTAAATCTATATCTATAGCACATTTTAGGCCGCTTTAGTGCTAATATGTACTCCCTGATATGCCCTTCGACTGTCATTTCATAGCTTTTAGGATAACGGGTACGTTTCGCTGGTTAACAAATCAATTTTTCTGGGTAGCCTGTAGAACACCCTTCGGTCGGTCTTCATATTCTTAGAATACCCTTCTCACTTTTTCATATGCTCCGAAATCTTACCCGTTCTCGTCATAGGAGTTCCCTTCGCTACAAACTGGCTCTCTGTACTCGGTCTTGATCATTCCCCCCGTGTCTTTGATCGTTCGTTTCATTAATTTCCCCGAGTACACGGCTAAATTTGTCCCTTTGCATTCTCTGCAGGCTATGGATCAGCCCGTGGAATACGGTCCTGTATATTCGGCCATGGCGCATTTTAGCGCTTCAAGATTCCCTTCGGCCAATTTAAACTCCGTGATGACGAAGGCAGAGGTTCTGAAGATGGAGAAGAAGTACGATATCTCGGGTCCACTCTTCCAAACGTACGACGCTGATGAGACCGACCTAATTTACCACACGCCTAGGGTTGATGAAGAGTTTGGATCGGTCGCCCTAGGCGTGTCCGAGCGAGCCTTCTTCTGCGGCCTTCGCCTTCATCTTCTTCCCGTTCTTAAGAAGCTGCTAAAATACACCTCGGTTGCATTGGGTCAATTGGATCCTAATACCTTTATCCATAGGGAAAATAGATTTTTTTATCACTCAACTATTAGATCTTTTAGAAAGTAACCACTGAACTACTAAATCATTAATTATAACCATTAACGTTACATATGTTTTTGCTTTTAGGCATTCCGTTAATTATGCCGTTAATGTACCGTTAAAATAATATGGGAAAATAGATTTTTTTACCACTTAACTCTTGTTTCTATTAGAAAATAGTCACTGAACATTCAAATAATTAAAAATAGTCACTAACCTTACATGAGTTTTTATTTTTAATCATTCCGTTAAGTATAAATGAAATATCACTTAAAATAATGTTAATGTGGACTTAATCATCTAACGTAACATGATAAAAAAATAAATATTTTAAGTACAATACTGTCATTGTTTTTCATGCAACTGGTCATTTTATTTAAGAAATAATTCAACAATATTTTCAAAGTAATTTTTTCCCCGATTTAATATTGTAAAATTTCGAATATATTAAATTTTGATTAGAATCTATTTTTTTTAATCCAAAATTCTAGATATTGAACCAAAAAATTCTAAAACATTTATATATATAATATGTTTTTATTAAAAATATATAATTTCATTAATCATTTGTTTATTTTAAAAAACTATTGTTAACAAGATAGTAAATGATTTCAATAATAATGAGTTAATTTATGAAAAGATAATAAAAATTATAATGCTGATATATTTTAACGTTGTACAATGTTTAGTGGCTAATTTCCATTAATTTTGACACATTATCGATCTATTAAGCACATTAATATTATTTTAACGACACATTAACGACATAATTAACGGAATGTCTAAAAACAAAAACGAATGTAACGTTGATGGTTATAATTAATTATTTGATAGTTCGGTGGTTACTTTCTAAAAGAGCCAATAGTTGAGTGATAAAAAAATCTATTTTCCCTTATCCATATCAACACCTTCCAGGACAGATGCTTGAAGGCCGGAGTGAAGCCCCGGTTATCTCTTCTATTGCATCACTTTGACTTCCGGAAGAATGGGAAAAGTGTAGGATTTTACCAGTTATCTCGTAGGACCGGCCGACAAGAATGGGGTGTCACCAACTCTAGCAATAAAGGCACGCATGACCACTGGTTCTATATTAGTGGTCATAAGCTGCAGAAATATTCAGTATGACGAGAAATTGACCCAGCTCTTGTCTCTGCTCCTGAACTGAGTGAAGAAGACAAGGTCGATTACGACCGATTATGCGTTCCTCAAGACCCGAACCGCGTCCCACTGGTCATCAGCCGGGATAAGACCTGGCTTCGGGCTCTTTGGGGTACCGGTAACATAGGACTGCAACTTAAATATTTTTCTCTTTGTTGCATTTAATAATTCATCGTCTGTTTACTCTGTTTACTAACTTTCTTTTTGCTCTTTGCAGTGTCTACGCGTTCAGAGATGATCCAAAGGCAACAGGCTAAAAATGCCAAGAGACTTGCCGAGTTAGCGGCTAGGCCGGCCGTAGGGGCTATTCCTGTGGTCGAAGTAAACGATACAGAGACTTCGGATTCCTGGCCGGAGCCTCACACTCCCCCTCCTGCTATTGATCTGGAGATTCTCAGCTCCACAGTTAAAGAATCGGGGAATGTTCCTCCTCCGTCCGATCTCAAGTCTCAGTCTCTCTCGAAGCGACAAAGGGGGTCTGACGGTGACTCAGTCGTTACCTACAGGCCTGATTGGTCGGTGGTGACAACCGATCAGTTTGCTGCTGAGGCGCCTTTGGCGGCTAAGGGGGTAGGAACGGACTTGTGCCGTGCTTTCATTCTCCCTCGGGATCGACCTATTTATGATCGGGCTGGAGCTTCTTCGGCCTGTACTGAGCTGTTAGGGCATCTTACGATGGTAAGTATTTTGTCCATTTTTTCATCTTTCACTGCTTCTTTTAGCTTAACATAACACTTTTGTAATGCATTGTCAGGCTGTTCCTTGGGCTGCTTCTTTAGAGCAGAAGGTTAAGGATCTGGATCTGCAACTTCGGGGGCTCAAGCTGATCGAAGAGCGGGCAGAGGCTGCCGAAGGTCAGCTGGACTCCTTACAGAAGGAGGTTTGTTCGTTGCAGCAGAGGCTGGTGCATGTGGTCACCGATCGGGACATCGTCAAGATTGATCTCGAAGCTGTCTTCACTCGTTTGGACCGGGCTAAATCCAAGTTAAGGACTTCTCGCAAGGCTGAGAAAAAGGCTCAGAAGTTGCTCCTCCTGTCCGAAGACCGAGGATTCGCTGCGGGCTACGAGGAGGTGATTCGTAAACCTCATGCTGCCGGGATTGACCACAAGCTCCTTTTGGAGGAGGGCATGGAAGATCCAATTGGTCGCTCCGAAGAGCTTGACGTCCCTCCAGTTGTCAGTTCGGATCCCGAGTCGGATTTGTCTGATTGAATGTAAAATTTTTATTGTCGATGTAATTTAACATTTTGCCTACGGGCTTTACTCTTGCATTCGGGCTTATGTTTTACTTTTGCCTTCGGGCTTTGATATTTTAAGATCTTTCTCTATTTTTGGCGTTCGATCATATGCTTGTTTTAGGTCTTATTTGATTGCCTTAACTCTTTTATCGTTGAGTTGTTCATAGATAATGCTTTTCTTTTGGCTTTGTATTTTGCCTTAGCATTTTTCCTTGCAACACATCTTCGGCTTTGTGTTTTGCCTTAGTGTTTTTTATTTGTAACACCTCTTCGGCTTTGTGTTTTGCCTTAGTGTTTTTTTTGTTTAAGTTTACCTTTGGTATGAACGTCGATCTGTCATACCTCTTCGGCAGGTTTGTCCCTTTAATATTTTAAGGAAGTGAATATATTCCTTAAAATATTAACAGTATAGGACTGGTAAGAGAAACAAGAATTCCACGCTCATAATTTCCTTTCAAATGCCCTGAAGTATGGGCTTGGAATTTTTATGCTAATGTAGTTCCTTCGTTCACTCTATTCCCTTTTCGCATTTACTATTCATTATGCTTAAAACACATATGCTGAAATAAATATACTCAAGTTGACATAAATGAATTCGAGTAAGCAACATTGGAAATAAACCTTCTGCATTAATTCATGCTGAAGTAAAATATGCAGAATCAAAGTTGTTTAGAGCAAAGCAATAGGAGAACAAAGAATTTCGATAGGCTTACTGGTAGAACCTACGAAGGCGTGTAGCGTGCCAAGTATTTTTGGTCAAAGATCCGTCCGATCCAGACAATTTATATGTCCCTGGTCGAACCACTTCGACCACAGTATAGGGGCCCTCCCAATTGGGCATCAGCTTTCCTTGTTTGGTCGGCATAGAGGTTGCCAGTTCTCTAAGAACGAGATCTCCGACCTGAAATGATCTTTTCTTTATGCCAGAGTCGTAGTATTGAGCGGCCTGAAGCTGGTATCGGACATTTCGCTGATGAGCTGCTTCCCTTTCTTCAACTACCATATCTACATTAGCTCGCAGACCGAATTCGTTGCTTTCTATATTAAACACCTGTGTTCGGTACGATTCCATCCCAACTTCGGCCGACATCAATGCATCTGTCCCAAATGCCAACCTGAATGGGGTTTCTCCGGTCGAGGACCTGGGAGTTGTTCGGTAGGCCCAAAGAACATAGGGTAGCTCTTCTGCCCACATACCTTTAGCATCCCCGAGCCGTTTCTTTATACCGTCGAAGATAATCTTATTTGCTGCTTCAATGGCTCCATTTCCTTATGGGTGACCGACTGAACTAAACCTCTGTTGGATCCCAAACTTAGCCAGGAACTTTCTGAACTTACTGCCGATGAATTGAGTTCCATTATCTGATACGCAGATCATCGGGATGCCGAACCTTAAGATTACTTGCTCCAACATGAACTTTTTGGCTGCTTCTTCAGTTATGGCCGACAATGGTCGGGCTTCTATCCATTTGGTCATGTAGTCAATGGCTACAATGCAGTATTTAGCCTGCTTGGTACTGGTGGGTAGAATTCCTACAATGTCCACAACCCACATTGCAAAAGGGATGGGATTGAGGACCGATGACATTTCTTCCGGGGGTTGCTTCGGTACAGTGCTGAACAGCTGGCATTGTCTGCATTTCTTCGAGTAAAGTTTGGCGTCTTCCCTTACGGTCGGCCAAAAGAACCCTTGTCTGAGGATTTTGAAGGCTAGTGATCGTCCTGCCAAATGCTCCCCACAAATTCCTTCGTGCACTGTTTCCAACACTAACCTTTGATCTTCGGGGTCCAGACATTTGAGGAGAGGTTGTGTAGCCGATCGTCTGAACAATTGCCCCTACTAAGGTGTAGCTGGCTGAACGATATTTAACCTTTTGTGCTTCCTTTTTGTCTAGTGGCACTACTCCTTTCTCCAAGAAGGCCCTGATGGGGGTCATCCAATTGATTCCTTGATGGATTTCCAGACATTGCTTTTTGTCGATCGAAGGGATTTTCACTTCGGTCAGGTATATCGAGCCCATCAGATTCTGGGTTTCCGCTGAGGCAAGCCTAGACAACGCATCTGCCCTGCTGTTGTTTTCTCTGGCTACCTGGCTTAGTTCAAACGACTCAAAATGAAGTGAAGTTTCACGTACCTTGGTAGTGTATGCCTTCGTTCGGGGGTCTTTTTGACCATACTCCCCGGAAAATCGCTTCACCACTAGCATGGAATCGCTAAATACCCTTACATGTTTTACCTCTAGGCTCCGTGCCAAGGAGAGCCCTGCCAGTAATGCTTCATATTCAGCCTCATTGTTGGTCAAGGGAAAGGTGAACCTGATAGCCTGACAAATTTCGAAACCGTCTGGGCTGATAAGGATCATACCGGCCCCATACTTCGTTTTTGTGACCGAACCATCCACAAAAAGCTTCCATTTCCCGGGTGACTGAATGACCCGTTCCTCCGGCGCCAAGTCTTTTGGTCCCGAGAAAGAACATTCTACCAAGAAGTCGGCCAGTGCTTGGGCTTTGATGGCGGTCCTGGGCACAAATTCCAAGTCATACTCTCCTAGCTCTACCGACCAAGCCACAACTCTGCCCGAAGCTTCCGGTCTTTGAAGGATCTTTTTGAGTAGTTGATCGGTAACCACTTGTACAGTTCTTCCTTGAAAATAATGGCGTAGCTTCCTTGATGCCACCACTAATCCGAAGGCGAGCTTTTCCGCATTGGGGTATCTTGTTTCCGCATCCTTTAGCATGTGCGAGACATAGAACACTGGGTGTTGATTCTTTTCGTGTTCCTTGACTAGCACAGCCCCTATCGTTCGGTCATTCACCGCTAAGTAGAGTTGCAGTGTTTCTTTGGGGTCGGGTCTCATCAGGAGTGGGGCCTTGACCAGATATTCTTTAACTTCTTCAAATGCCTTCTGGCAGTCCGATCCCCATTCAAAGTTTTTTTATCCCCGGAGTACTTCGAAGAACGGTAGGGCTTTCTCAGCCGATCGGGAAATGAACCTTCTCAAAGCAGCCAATCGCCCCGTTAATTTCTGAATGTCCCTGATCGTCTTCGGTGCCTCCATATCAATCACTGCCTTGATCTTCTCAGGGTTGGCCTCTATCCCTCTGGCACTCACCATGTAACCCAGAAACTTGCCACTGGCAACTCCGAACGTGCACTTGCTTGGATTAATTATCATATTATTTCTCCTGAGTGTTTCAAAACACTCTTTCAGGTCCTCTGCATGGTCTTTAAACATGGATTTCACGATCATATCGTCCACATAGCATTCCATGTTCCGACCGATCTGTTGCTTGAAAACTTTGTTGATCATTTTCTGGAAGGTTTCCCCTGCATTCTTCAGCCCGAAGGGCATCTTGATGTAAGCATATGTACCTTTGGGTGTGATGAATGCTGTCTTTGGAATATCTTCGGCATTCATTGCAATTTGATGATATCCAGAAAAAGCATCTAAAAAGCTAAGTACCTGGTGCCCTGAGGTTGCGTCTATTAACTGATCAATGTTAGGTAGGGGGTAATGATCCTTCGGACAGGCTTTGTTCAGGTCGGTGTAGTCGACACACATTTTCCATTTGTTGTTCGACTTCTTGACTACCACCACATTCGCCAGCCAGTCCGGATACTCAATTTCCTCAATGAACTTAGCCTCCAACAACTTTTCCACTTCGGCCTGGATGACTTGTTGCCTTTCCATGGCGAAATTCCTTTTCTTCTGCTTAACAGGTTTTGCATCGGGGTTAACGCTAAGACAATGTTTTGCAACCGAAGGGTCTAGGCCTGGCATATCCTCCGGTCCCCACGCGAACACATCGTGGTACTGTCTGATCACTTCAATAACCTTCTTTTTTAATTCAGGCTCCATGTTTTTGCCTATTTGGATCATTTTCCCCGACTGCCCAGCATACAGTTCTACTTCTTCTGTCTCAGTTGCTGGTTCGGCTATAGGGTTGGACAAATCTGCCCCAAATTTTTCTAACTCGATGTTCATCATCTGACGACTGCTTCCTTCGTCTTCGTTCCTCTTTCTTTTCCCCACTTCAGTCATCTCGACATCTTTGTCTTTCTCAATATCCTCTAACATGATGATTCGAGCAGCCTTCTGATCCCCTCTCATTCCCCCACACCATTTTCTGTTGGAAATTTCAACTTCAGATGGGGGACAGAAGCTACTGCCTGTAAAGCACTAAGTATCGGCCTTCCTAGGATTCCATTGTACGGACTGTCCACTTTCACCACATAGAACTTGGCCTCTTTTTCCAAGGTGTAAGGAGCTTTGCCTAGCACGATAGGTAGGGTGATCGTCCCTTCGACCGGTACGGGCTGATTCCCGAAGCCGTACAGGGGTGCCTCATGACATGGCTCCAACTGCTCGCCCCCTAAGTTCATCTTGCAATATGTTCTGTGATATAGGATATTGACCGAACTACCACCATCAACTAGAACTCTCCAGATTTTGTTTTCCCCTGTAATGGGATTTATGATGAGTGGATCTTCGTGCGGCCATATCACGTCTTCAAAATCATCTTCTGTGAAGGTGATAGGCAGGGGCTGTCTGGCCGGATTGGTCTGATACAAGTTGTAGACATGTCTGGCATATTTCTTTCGGGCGGTCTTAGTGCACCGCTCCAGCACCGTGCCCCCTGAAATCGTTCGAACTTCACCTCTGTATTTTTCTTCCCTTTCAGGCCCCTTCTCTCTTCTGGGCTCCTTGGGTTCCAGATTATCCCTCAGGTCGCCCTTGTACTGTTCTAAATCTCCCTTCTTCACCATTTTATCAATTAGCTTCTTCAAATGGTAGCATTCATCTGTATTATGCCCATTATCCTTATGGTACTCGCAATACTTATCCCCATTTTTCTTGTAATATGGGGTTTTCATTCTGGCTGGCCGAACGAATCCCGGCTTCCCCTTTATCTCGTGGAGAATCTTTGAGATAGGTGCATTCAAAGGGGTGAACACCGTACTATCTCTATCTCTTCTTCTGTCTGCTCATCGGTCGGGTCTATTGTCCGTCAGTCTACTTTTGATGTCTCCCCGACCCCTTCGGTCGTCTCTTCCAGAACCTTCATTTCTGCGACTTTCCTTATACCCTCCGATAGATTCAAGTTTCCTTCGGATGGCTTCTCCTCTCACATATATATCATTCAAAGATTTAGGAGGAATATCATAAAGAGAAGAGCGGAGTTTTTTACCTTTCACAGGGTCTAATCCAGCGGCTAAAAACCCTGCAGCCTTTACTTTGTCCAAGTTGGTGACCATCCCTGCTTCTTCCTTAAACCGGGCTAGGTAATCCCCTAACTCTTCGTTCGATCTCTGACGGCAATGAATCAATGCTTCAGTATCCTTTTCTCTCCGGCACAAGTGGGAGTAGTGCCTCAGGAACCTCCTTTTTAATTGATCGTATGAATGTATCGATCGGGGTCTTTGCGAACGATACCACATCGTTGCTGGTCCCTTCAAATATGTTTTGAACATTTTGCACAGCATGATATCACAGTGTCCCATACCCGTCATTAGAGACTCATATTTCTCGCAATGGTCTTCTGGGTCTCCTTTCCCATTAAACTCGTTCATTTTTGGGAACTGTCCCCTCGAAGGGGGTCTATATTGTTCAATCTCCTCGGAGACAATAGGTTCGTGGCTCACCTTTCGGTCCCCAAACATGGCCTTTTCCATCCTCTTTATACGATCCCGAACGTGCGGGTCATCATCTTCATCAGAATCGGTCAGAGTGATTCTGGAACGTGTCTTCCTAGGATGCGATTCGGAGTCCGAAGACCCGTCTTCATCGTCAAATGGTCTTTTATCCCTTCGATGTTCGGACGACACCCGTGTCACCTCGACCTCTTCGAGTGACTCTCTTAGTGCCTTCTCTTCCAATTCTAACTCTTCCCTACGGAGTTTAATGGCTTGGAGTTTGAGCTTAGCGGCCTCTTTCTTCTTAGCCCGTATCTGGGCCTCCTTGTCGGCCTGTTCGTTTACTTTCTGCTTTCCTTTCTTAGCAGCCCGCTCCTCTCTCCATTTGAGGAGCAATTCTCTCTGTTCTTCAGGGGTCGGCAAAGGACCTTCGTCCCCCTCAGAATCAAAATTCAATTGCCGATTTATTAACGGCGTGATGATCGATCCTCCGGGATGTGGAGTTCCATCGAATCCAGGCGGTCGTTCAGAAGACATAATCCCAGAAAATCACAACGCACAATTAATCTATACGTTCCCACAGACGGCGCCAAATGTTGGAACCAGTTTTCGTCATCAACGTCCGGTCGGACCTGCAAAGAAGAAGAATGCGAGGGTTGGGCCCCCCGATTCACCTCCGGTGTGAGAATCAGTAACTGGTAATCCAAATAGGTAAATTGAACGTACAGAGAATTTGTGTGTATTCTGAATTGTCTATGAATGAAAACTCAAACCTCTTTTCCTTGTTTTACCAGTCAGTTTCCATCCCCCCACGTTCCGTGCGTGTCTTTCGTGGTCCTACTTCTGACCTGGTCATTGTACCGTTGATCGGTCCAATCCACCCGACCCAGTCAGTTCAGGACCTTGAAGGCGGGCCTCTTCGGTCTTTGAGTAGTTAATGGGCTTTTTCGGATAAGCTATGGTGTATGGGCTTCCACGATCGGACTCATATCTATCAGTGTTCGACCTCTAACACTTGTGTACATAAAAAATACTGGTTATTAATAAATTCGAATTTAGAATTATAATTAATTTATTTTGTAAGGTGTGAAAATTAAAAAATAATAAAGGGAAAGTACTCAAACAAATTCCGGGAACATTCCAAAGGAGGAAGGAAATAAACATTTGCTTTCGCATAGTGTGTATGTTGCGCGCTTTCTGAATTCAACACGTCAATTGGTCATATTTAAGATTTAATAAGTGAATCTGAATTTTTCAAACAACTCTTTTAGAAAATAATAAAAGATAAAAAATAATCTGAATTTTTCACATTAAGATGTGAGAAAGATCTTATGATATTTAACACATAGAGCATTAAGTAATTCAAAATCAACATATATTTAAAAAAAATTATACAAGTAGAGGTATGAAAAAATACATTAAATCACACAACTGCATTACATACATAGTTTATTACGGTGACATTGCCACTTGAAAAGCATGCCATGCGGAAATTCCGACACAAGAATCGTAAAAAACACAATAAATACGAGGAAATTAAAATCAGATTTACGAAACAGTTTTAAGAAGGAGCGATGAAATGGCAACGCCTGCAAGTCCGATAAAGATGGATTCAAGTCCAGTGGAGGATGCATGGGAAGTAGGAGGAGAAGCAGGGGCCTCCACTTGTGCTGCAACCATGTATGTTGCCAAAACAAACCAGATAGCAAAAACAGCAGCAATCTTCTGAACAGCCATTACAACCAGATTCAACTAAAAAGCTTGATGATTATAAGTTAACAAGTCTTAAATGGTGCAGGTTACATTGTTACGTGCCCTTTTTATAGGAGGAATGTTTGAGTGTATGTTTATCGGTGATAAAATCTATGGATTTTGGTTCTTGTTATTTTCGAAACTTGGTGTGATAGCTGTAATAACTAATTAGCAGATGGCATCATCTTCATATTTTGCAGTGGTAATTTGTATTAGTATGCATTTAATTGTAAATTAATTTGTATTATTATCCAGTCATTAGCCTGATGGCAATACCAAAGGGCGTTGGCGTCGTACCTGTTCTAACGCTACATTTCTAACCTTAGCAGTGACTCTTACTTTGTTTTCATTTGTTTGGAGGTATTACAATATTTCCAATACTATTTCCAATCTTGAAAACATTTGTAAACTTTTCGGGTATGGTTTAGAACTTGGTAAAAATCAATAATAATGTGCATCCAAGTAAAATTTTAATAAAAATGTTGTTGCTGATCATATTCAAGTTAAACAAGTTGTGTTGTGTTCCAGAGTCATATTCGAGTTAAGAGCAACTCCAATACATTCCTTACCTATATTTATCCTAGTTGTACATATTTTAGAGGTTTTGCTTCACAATTCTTTCTCCAATGGAGCTCCCTATCCCCTATAATTTTTAGGGGAGAGAAAATCAAACCCCTTATTTAGGGGAGAGAAAAGCAAATCCCTAAAACTCCACATCATCATTCCTTTCCTATAATACAATATATATCTACTCCAACCCTCCCACTTCTTATCTATGTTACCTAAAATATTGAATAAATATTATTTTTTAAATTATAGGTAACCAATATAGGTAACATCATTGGAGCAAAACAACTTTTTGATTACTTATATATATATTAGGTAACCATTATTTTATTATATTTTAGGGAGTTAAAATAGGGGTTGCCATTGGAGACGCTCTAAGCAAGTTGTGTTGATTTCGAGTTTTGTCTTGGTAAAAATCAAGTAGACATTGCCGCCTACAGAATCAAGAGGACTTCAACATGCAAAACTACAAATTAAAAGAGTCCTGGTAAAACTTTCCATAGACATGGGAGAAAAGAACTTAATGCAAACGTTTGAGTCATATTTTAAATATGTTCTTGATGAAATTTCCAGAAACTAACGATTGGAGGTTGTTCCTTGGTATGAGGACTTAAACTTTCATGTTTGGATCTAAGACATTTTCTTAGTGGAATTCATAAATAAATTGAGTTGAAGTGGATTGCTTGAAATGAGTTTTGAAATGGGTTACGTGGGTTGTTTAAGTTGAAATAACTTGTGTTCCACATAGAAATGGTAATGAGAGGTTGGTGGGTTTATATAGAATCATGTGCAAGAGTAGTGCACAACTACTAAGGCATGTGAGTGTGCATGATGTTATTATGTGCCTCACGCACACACGCGCGCCCCTATAGAATCAAGATGACTTCAATATGATGAGTTTGAGTGTATGAGTATGACTGTATGACAGTATTCATGCTTAAACATTTTCTTTTCAAGATGCAAAACTACAAATTAAAAGAGTCCTGGTAAAACTTTCCATGGACACGGGAGAAAAGAACTTAGTGCAAACACATTAAGAACACATTAAGAGGTTTCTCAGTGCAGACAGGCAAACTTTTGTTAAGATTGGAGGTAGTAATATGAGTAATTTAGGCATGAGTTTAGGGGCACTTTGGTCTTCCACCGTGAGTGGTCATATTAGCATAGCACTTGCCACACTTCTCTTTGTTTCCATATTGGCCAGGAGGAACACATTTGCATCTATCACAGCATGTTACACAAGCTCTCAGGCATACATTCTTCCTTGAATGCAGTTTGCACCTCACCACACATGGAGGATAACATTCTGCACCATATCAAACATATTAACACCCATCACACACACATCACAGGAACGCTCATACGATTGCTAAGAAAAACATTCTATTTATAAGTTAGTGATGCTGTACTACGAAAAACATATAATGTAAATAAAACATGTGATAATTTAAAGACTTAATTATAACATAAACCTTGAATTAGGACTCTTTGTACACATAAAATCCTAAAGAAAAATGTTGTACACATCAAACCTTTAAGTACCGATTATGTATATATAGACCCTGCTCCAAAAAACACTACCGAGTAGGGTGAGATTTGAGTGTTATTTCATGCCACCATGTCATCTTTTGCTTGAATAAGATGGGGTACAATGTCGATAATTATGTAGATATTTATTTTTCAATCACAAAAAGGCTTTTTCAAGAATAATATTTTCCATTAATGAACATGAACTATGGTTATTCGGTAGCAGAGGTCAGTGTATACATAACCAATACTTGAAGGTTTGATGTGTACGATATTTTTCTTTAGGGTTTTATGTGTACAAAAAATCATACTTCAAAGTTTATTTTATAATTAAGCCTAATTTAAATTAGAATGTGCATGTAAAATTATAACCATGAGTCTTTTAGTGTTACCTTTAGTGTTTCTAGGCGGCGGGGGTTGGGGAGCTGCAGGTGGCTTAACCGGTGGAGCAAGAACCGGTGGCTTGACTGGCGGAGCTGGTGCGGGAGGTGGTGGTGTCACCTTGACTCCAACTGAAGGCGCCAGTGGTGCTTTAACCGGAACAGCAGGAGAGGGTTGTACTATGGCATAGGCAGCCTACAAGAGAACACACAAAAATACTTCAAATCTATAAATCAAAATCTTAGCCGCATAGCCAGTAAAACCAGTATAAAACTGAAGATATATAACTGACACTACCAAATTAACCAAAATTACCTCCAGCAGCTCATCATCTTTTGATGAAACCTGCAGAGATCGATCATCATTGACAGTTCAATTAGTTAGTCCGCAAAGTATAATATAGCATTATGTAAGAAGATACATACCATTGTTGAAACTATAAAAAGAGTGAGCAAGACAACAGAGAGAGTTTTCATGGCAGCCATACTATGTAGTTCAAAGAGAAGAAACTACACTGATGGAAGCTACAACAGAGCTGCAGTCTAATTATATACACGACGCAGCTAACAAGAATGCATGATTGTTGCGTCTATAAGACAGGAGACTTATCCAGGGGGTTGGTAAAACTTGTCAGTTTCAGATTGCAGGTCCAGCTATATATGCGAATAATAGTGTTATGGGTACAAGTGCAATTCTGAGTGAGGAAGTAGAGGGACTGAGGCAGGTTTCGTACCCCCCACATGTCATATGCTTTGGAATATCTGCACAACCTTATTCATATACTTGTGCAAATTCTACTTTAATCATCACCACGCTGCATTTGCAGAATTATTTATGGACCGCCACGCGAGGTCTGCTCTGTCCATGCTTTGAAACTTGTATAGGGGAGGGGTGACATACCCCAATACATCACAAATTTCGGGCAAGTGGCAAATAACAATCGTATTCAATCTACACCTGTCTACCTTGCTTCTCAAATCAACATCTGTTGATGCTCGGTGGATGTAGTCAAAAATTCAAGTTAGTGGGGTTAAAATTTGAATTTTTTCGATAATTTTAAAATTTAATGTATAAATTTTATTTTAATGGGGTCAAAACGTTGATTTAATGTATAAATTTTGATCAAAATATGTTTATTATAATTGAAATTTATACACGATTTAAAGTTGAATGGGATCAGTTGACACTGTTACCTATATGCTGGCTAAGCCCCTAGGTGTTAACTTCCATAACCATGATTTCCTTATGTATTATCTTCACAGTTTCATTCGTGATCCCTGAAGTAAGTAAAGAGGCACAGTCTGTATAATAGAGAACAATACAGAATGCCAATATCAGACACGATTTAAAATATGACTCAAACCCGACTTGATTCACCACCAATTTACTGAGACAAAATCTGAAAATGACATGAATATGGTCCGATCAATCCGAATATGACCCAAAGTGACCCATTAATAAGGATACAAAAAATTCAAAATGCAGTCAATATCTCCTATCTTTCAAACTATCACTACAGAGAACTTCATACTACTACTAATTTAGTTAGTGAATCATTTGTAAAATATCAATTTTCTTACCACTAGAGTTGGCTACACTACGAGTCATGCCGGTTTTTCGGTGGGCCGAGTTGACCAACCATAAACACAGGACCGACACGTTAATACTCACGAGTCGGTGCGAGCTGTGCCGTTCTAAAAAATGGCTGGCTCGTGCACGTCAACGCGGGTTGGCGGGGCGATTTGCGGGTCGAGCGGTTCAAATATAATTTTTTTTAATTTTAATTCGATACAAACAATTGTTTGAAACTATAAAAAAAATTTGGAAGAAAAGAGGAGGTACCTCTTTAAATTTTATTAATTAAAAAAATGTTACAATTAATTTGAGAGCACTCCTCTCTAAAAAAACGAAACAAACCGCATTAACATATTAAAACAATTACAAACCAAACAAATTTTAAAAATTCAAAACAAAAAAAATGTTATCCACTGTTTGATTATTGTTGTTCGTTGGTAGTTCAGGCGGCGTCGGAATCCGAAGTATTCATTGTCATCCACGGATTATTTTCACCGTCCGAGTCATCTTCTTTTTTTCCTTGTTGTTTTTTTGCGGCTTGATCCTAATTTTTTTTTACAATCACAAATCTTTACTACGTCCGGCGCTAAACTTGTTCTCTTCTCGTCTAACACTCTTCTACCTGCACTAAAAGCGGACTCAGACGCAATTGTAGAAGCGCGGACTACAAAAATATTCCTTACAATTTTTGCTAAAATCGGAAATTGTAACTCATGATTCTTCCACCATGTTAGTATTTCAAAATCTTCATTTAATTCGTAATTATAAGAAAAAAATTCTCTAACCATACTATAAGAAGAAGCGGCTACGGGAGATGAAGTGGAAATTGTACAATTTTGTTTTTTAGTCAATATAGATGAAATTGTATTATTAAACCTACTACGACCACTACTAGTACTATTAGGTGGTATAGAATTTTGAACTTTTGGAACATAAGTATCTACGAGACGATACAACAAGTCTAAACATTGATTAACATATAAAACATGATCATATGAAACGTTTAAAACTTCATAATAATGCCCTAAAATCGAAAGTTTTTTAGAAAATAAGAACCGAGTGTTTTGAAAATATAAAAAACGAATATTTTTTTTAGCATAAAAAACAAATCTTTTTAAAAACAAAAAAAATCGAACGATTTTTAGAAAATAAGAACCGAGTGTTTTTAAAAATATAAAAACCGAATATTTTTAAAAACATAAAAACTGAATAAAAAAATAACAAAATAAAAATAAATACCAGCTTCGAATCGAGGAGGTGGCATCGATGTTGCTTGGGTTGAACCTTGAGATGATACGGTGCCTCTTCCTTCTTCCATTTTTTTTAAAGCCTCGTCATAATTTGGCCGAAAATATTTAAAGTCTTGTCGGAATGTTAGAATGAGAATTCGGAATATTAGAGTGAGAATGAGCAGTGAGCAGAGAGATAGAGTAGAGAGATAGAGCGGGGTGGAGAGAAATGGGAGAAATGTGGGAGTATTTATAGGCGGGGAATGTAGCCGTTTGAGTATGTAGTCGTTGGTATGCAGTCTTGCAGAGGAACGTTGTCGTGCTGCAGAACTCAGAAGACCGTTAACTTGCAGGTTATTGCACGAGGCGGGATGGCGGTTCACGGGCGGGTCGTGCGGTTCAAGGACGAATCGGGCACAAGCCGGTTTGACGTGTCGTGTCGTGCCGTGCGCGGTTAAGCAGTTACGGACCCGTATTCGCCCCATTTTCTGTAGCGATTCGTGTCGGGTTGATTCGGCTCGTTACCGAACCGAGTTACACGAGTCAATTTAACGAGCCGGGTACGGGTTAGCCGGTCAAACCCGATCATCAGGCCAGCTCTACTTACCACCGGGTTCCATGCAAGATGCAAACCATGCATTTCCCGCTTCAACAAGTACCGGAACAGCAGAACTCTTTCTAAAAATGCAGATCTATCATTTCATGTAAGTACACAAGGGATCGATACCCTCTACCAACATTTTATTGCTGCGGAAAAGAATGGAACATTTATATTGTATTTGGTTGAGGTGATCGAATGAAATAAGATTTAAAGTATAAAATAGTTAAATACTCACAACTTTCATTCTTAACCACCTACATTATAATTTAAACACTCCATTTTGAGATGGAATGATTCATTCTTTAACTCATTCATTTTTTTCATAATTTTTATCATAACAATTTTGCACTATCTCAATTTTTTTCAAATCTTTCCTATAACTCCCATTATTTTCCTTTAATTTCATCTATATTCCATTGCATGCACCCCAACCAAACACACCTATTACGGAAAAAAAAGGAGAGGCCAAACCCACAATTATTTTATTCATCTACTATATGTCAAAATTCTGAAACCACGACAGTAAAATCTTTTCTTATGATATTCTGCATGTGGTATCAGTATCACAACATGTTCCCAACCCCAGGAGTCAATTATTGCGGCGCCTTGAAATTTAGTAGTACTATATATAGAGCTCTGTTAACAAGACTGAAATTTGTAACTTGGAAAACATGTTTCAACTTTTGCAATGTGCTTGCGTGACCGTCTAGTTTTATTAATCTTTTCGTCCCATTCATTTGTTAACATTTAAAAGGGAGAGTTCGACACGTTTTTTAAGACTCCTATAAAATATAGTTTCATTATTTATTTTTAATTTTTTTTCTTTTTTGAATAAAAATCCAAACATTTAATTTGTATTCAAAAGAAAAAAAAAATTAAAAAATTAATGAAACTATACTTTAAAGGAGCTTGCCGAATATTCTCTTTTAAATGTTAACTTCCTGATGGAATACATATTTGATTTTCTTTTATATCCCTACTTTTGTAGTATTTTTCTTCTAAATACATTTGTCATTCGTAGTATTTTAACACTCTTGAATCTTGAGTACAAAGATTAGAGATACGTTAAATCTCATTCTCGCACGCCACTCTAGAATCAATATACGTTGTTGTTGTCTTGAGTGCCGAGATAAGATACGTTAAATCTCATTCTTGCACTCGATTCTAGAACCAATATATGTTTTGAGATATTTTAAAAAAGATAATTTTATAGTAAAATGAAAAAGTGTATCAGATTTCTTGAAAATGTTAGTTTTATCTTAAACAAATAAGTGTCGTGATTGATAGAAGAATATTTATAACTTTTATCTTAATAAGTGTAGATAAATTTACTTATAAATTTTTCTTTTTTGAGAAACTAAACTTACTTATAAGTTGGTGAAGTATTTGTTAATTTAAATTTAAAAAAATTAATTATTTAATATAATAATCTTAATGCATTTTAAATTAAAAATACGTTTACAAACACAAATATAAAAATATAAATTATTAAACAAACAAAGAAATCAAGCAAATAAGAAATGAATTGAGATAAAGGTACATTGTCACTAATATTCAACTTATCATCATATGAGTAATTAGTTCATAATCATAAGTTGGGTTCATAAATTCAGTTGACAAACTTCTTTTATAAATTTTTATGAATTTATAAGCCATAAATTGACTTAAATCTACGAAGCCAAACAGGCACTCGCATTCTGTGTCAACATAATGTTGTTTTAGTTTTATGGTGTGTGTGGTTGGGGTGAATGGAATGGATGAAATTAAAGGAAAATAATGGGAGTTGAAGTAAAGATTTGAAAAAAATTGAGATAGTGCAAAATTGTTATAATAAAAATTGTGAAAAAAATGAATGAGTTAAGAAATGAAACATTTCATCAAAAATTGAAGTGTTTAAATTATAATGTAGGTGGTTAAGAATGAAATGGGCTAAAAATTGTGAATATCTAACTATTTTATACTTTAAATCTCATTGTATTCCATTCCATACCAATCACCCCAACCAAACACAACATTAATTGAGAGCACGCAAGTTGCTCGAAGATATCGAAACCAGCAAGATGCCGGAAGTATGTTAAAGTTGAGAGATTCATTTTTAAAACTGAAATTATTACTTTTCATTATCACTTTCAGCCTTGTAAGTGGATTTTCGGGAATTTTTTTATTTAAAAAAATAATACACTGTATTACAACGTTGTGCAAATTTTTTTATTAAAAAGGGAATAACTTAATTTTCCCGAGTCCAAACTGGATTTGAGAAAGAGCTAACCTACTCATGTACACCTCTCCAGTCTCCACATTTGATACTACTGAAACAAAACTGCCTTAAATGTAATACATACATCTAAACGGGCACAGTACATGAACACTGCCAATTCATTTTTCAAAATTGCATTTCATTTATCACATTATCATTATACAACATTTTAGTTCCCAGCGGACTACTATTAGTGTGGTCCTGTAGGTGCAGCTTGATCACCTCATATTAGGCCCGAGGTTTGTAATTAACTTAATCAAATGATCACCCCCAGATGGAAGGAGAATAGGAAGCAAAACTTGCCGATATTGTCAACATTACCTGTTGTACGGTACAAGCTTCACTAGCTTCGCAAGATCGTAAGATTTGAAATCTTTCCCATAACATATACTAACATCAAGAGGCGTTTTACCATCCTGAAACACAGGATCAACATCAAATTCACCTACTAAGATTATATAGCAAAACAACATTGCACATTTTTATAATATTGACAATAATAATATTAGATTTTAAGAAAATAGGCTCTGATTTAATTACTGATAAAAGAAAACTGAAAATAATTGCCAACGCATTAAAGCTTCCTAAATCAATTTGTTTTAAGCTTTAAATTGCAAACAAACGCATATTCACCATTTTACACAGATAACTCCTCATTCTCATATTTTTTTCTCAATCTCCCTCTAGAAATATAAGAAAGATATTGCACTAATATATTTATATATGCTTACCTTATTTGTAATGTTCTTGTCAGCTCCGTTGACCAATAAAAGTTTGGCTATATCTCTGTTTCTACTTTGTATCGCAACGTGCAATGGTGTCCATCCTTCCTGGTAAACCACATATAAATAAAACAGAACTGGAAACTTATTATAAATGGGAGGGATATACCATACTCACATTATCAGTTACGTTTACATCAACCTTGTGTTTGATCAGCAACTTCACAGTTTGCACGGCACCTACTTGAACTGCATAATGAAGCGGGGTGGCACCATCCTATTAAGAGAGTACATACATAAGCTCTTTAACAAATGTGAAACCAAACGTATATTATAATTTGTAATATGGAGAAGGTGTCCCACCAA
Organism: Heracleum sosnowskyi; assembly: GCA_030848705.1. Classification (NCBI taxonomy): domain Eukaryota; kingdom Viridiplantae; phylum Streptophyta; class Magnoliopsida; order Apiales; family Apiaceae; genus Heracleum; species Heracleum sosnowskyi. The sequence continues at coordinate 137,560,815 of CM061235.1, read as the reverse complement.
ATCTCTAGCATGAAGATTTGCACCCTTTCTCAAGAGATGACTTATTACTGCCTCCTTTTTACCTATTATTGCTTGATGAAGAGCTGTCAAACCATCCTGCGTCACCCAATTATTAATTTTGAAAGGGTAAGACAACAAAGAAGAAAAAGAAGGGAAACTACAGGAGTGATGTATAACATAGCAATGGACAGAGTTCACCTTATCAACAAGGTCAATACCAAGCCCTTCCTTTAGAAGCAAGTCCATGTAAGGTATTTGCCCAACTAGAGCAAGTGTATGCAGAGGGTTCCACTTTGACTGGAAAATTAAAAAGTAAAATTTTTAAGGTCGGAGCTTTTCAGAAATTGGATCTGCTTTTTAGCTTACAAAACAGGTTATAAAGTTTTTACACAACAGAAAAGAGTACTGCCATTACACTGGTAAATAATCTAGAATCTTACACTTGATATCTTCTTCAAGTCAGGAGTTTTATTGTGCTGCAAAATTGCTATTTCCTCAGGTTCCAAAAGCTGTTCAACCTCTGAAATATTATTCAATCAATATATATAAATTGCACTATAGTTTTCAAAAGCCAAAGAAGCCTACTTATAGGCGAACGTACAATAGCTGCTAAATGTAAATAATTATCTAAAGGTGCAAATCTTGACACGATGCATCAAATACTAGGCAAATGATAATGCAGACATGAGCAATTACTAATGTGAATACATTAAGTTCCATTAATCAATAACTGTGAAGTTCATAGCTGCTAGAGTTTTAAGATGTACAAAAGAGAGCGATTTACAATCTGATCAAACTCATGCATGGTCAATGGCCTATTAATGACCAATAAAATCATTACTCAGAACCATGGATCATATATCAAGGAGTCCTACAAGAGGCAATCAGCATTTATCTAACAAAATTAGGCAGCAGATACATGACACCTGAAGTCATATTAAGAAATTATACTACTAGCCAATACATTATTAACTACTCTAGGAAAACCGCTTTTGAGTTGTTTAGCTTTTATTAATAGGTCTGACATGTGGCTTCCAATCTAAACATGAACCTTGTGCTGTGGGGAAGAAACATGGAGCACACGCCATCAAATCTTAGCTCATCTAGACGTGCAATTAATCTATTATCTAAAGCACATGCTGAGTGCTTAGTAATTAATCAGAGCTAATTATAACAATGAAATAGAAGATCAGTGACATACAAAAGGGCACCAATTAATTCTAAAAGATTACTATCATAGCTCATAATAGAATGGAGTGGTGAACACTAGTAATGACTTTTATTGTACTGAAAATATATAGCAGAGTGAGTGTGCACCTATTAGCTTATGCAGTACAATGGAGTGGAAGAGCCATATAGAGTATTAAAACTAATCTTCCATCTCAATACTTATGGTCATGTAAAGGATTTTTCAAGAAATCTTAACTGATCAAATGCTCATAGATGTAAGGTGCAAAACAAAGACGGATACAGCCACAAGCTAGGAAACAAGGGTATAGGTGCAGGGGTGCATATAGTGCCGGAAAACACGGATTTGACAAATACGATAATATGGGGATAAATAAATTCAGGTGCGAGGGCATACGACAAATACATATATAATTTTTCATGAATATATATTTGATGTTATGTATATTCAAATATATCAACAGAACTAAAAAGTTTATGCAAATTGAACCAAAATATCAAATGCAGAAGTTAATCGTCTGAAGCACAAGAATTCAAGTTAGACTTTTCATTCTTGCAAAAGTGAATATGAACATTAAATACTTTTCTATTTTCTAATAAACATCAATCCTTTACTTTTGCAAAAGTAGTTAAAACTAGTTTCGACTACAATGTGTAATAAGAAAATTCGAAACTGGGATTGTGCAAATATCCCTGTTCCTGATACAGGGATATGAGTGTCTGTGTGTCAGACAGAGGTATAGGAATACGCCAGGAAACCGAAGGCTATTCCAGAATCTAGTTCCTATTATCCTATTATACTTTAATCATCACTTGTTGATATTTGGAGCTCAAGTACGTTAGAACTTAGAATTCTAGTGAAATGTAATGATATTAGTACCATATTCCAGAAATATGATAGAAATTAACATATAAGATGAACCTTTCTTGAGATCTTCCTCGTAGTTGCCTGCTGACAAATCAGCAATTCTATTAGAAATTTTAACAGCACCCTTATCTACTTCCCAGCCACTCTCATAATCTAAATCATTTCCTTCCGCTTTAGCTTCCTCATCTTCGTCTTCATCTTCACTGTCACTAACTTGATTAGGATCCTCCCACATTTCATTGAGGTTTGCCGAAGATGTTGCACGGACCAAAACCTCCCTAGCATTTGCAGCAACAGGAAAATTATTAAATGGTCCTCTTAACCGTACTGTTACACATTTCCGTATACTAAAGAACTTCACTGCACGTAAACTACTTGCACAGTCACTTTTGTCAACAATAGCATCCGAGGATGGAAATATTTGGGACGAAAATGAAGTCGTAGTAACTAATTGTACGGCCATCTTCTTTGCCAATTAAACTTCGAATAATCTAAAAGAAAAGAAATAGCTCATCAGTGCAATCACAAAATCAAAAAACAACAGTTAACAGACACACACGCGTGTAGAACAGTCTTTACGTTGAGACTATATATATGCTGAAAATTCAATCTCTATTAAATAACAAAATGAATACATGAACTCTATAACCACTAAAATTATATACTTATAAAGTGCAATGTGTGTCTCTTGTCAATGTCTCATTTCAGTAATGCATTATATCGAACAGCTTGTGCTCATGACACTTTAACCCACTTATGTCGAATCAGGCAGTCAAAACAGATGATTATGGTTCAAAACTGGAAATACTAGAAAACAAGGATACCTGAAATGAATTGTTATAATATGTTCTTGTTAAATTTGAGTTTCAAAGCCTACCCACAACACCGGGTTGAATAAGGGAACTGGGTTTCACAAGGTATGATTGTGACAATCTTTTGTTGATAATTTTGTATTTTATGATTTTATCGTGCAAATTATTTTAGATAGTCATTTATCTTTCCCTGTCATAGATTTCGGAAATTGGAACAAGTTGAAATAGCGATTTATCGGTAAATCGAAGATTTATTAGAATGTTAAATTGAAAATAAATTGAATGTATTTTAATATTATTTTTAAAATATATGTTTAAAATTTTAAATTAATTATGAATTATTATGGGAGTAAATTACTAGAATATAGATTACGCTTTTAAATTGCATACCTATTACTAGTTATATAGATTGCGCTTTAAAATCATAACATATTTAGCTTACTTTCTTGAGAGATAGTAAAAAAGAAATTAGTAAATAATTTGAATTAGTAGAAAACGTTTAGAAGAATATCAACATAGTATATTTAATTTTCTGTGTTAGAAAATAGTAAGAATGAAATAGAGAATTTATCTAACATTTAATATTAATAATTCAAAATTTTAAGAAAATTAGAAAAATAGATCGAGGCGATTTGAGAGTCCCACCTCACCGCACTCGTCTTCTCCATTATATTTTTCAAAATTTTAAGTTTTGACTTAAATAAAATTCAGAAGAATAGTAAGATAATATATTTAGTTTTTTATGTTAATATGTATATTCATAAATAAAAAATTTAGAAGGATATTAAAACTATATATTTAGTTTACTCCAATAGTAAAGATTCTAAAGGCAAGAATATTAAGATTGTATATTTAGTTTTCTCCACTAGTAAAATTGAGATCTTTTCTAATAAAAATTTAAGAGAATATTAAAATTGTACATTTAGTTTTCTCCATTAGTAAATCTTTTTAAATGTAAGAATATTAAAATCGTATATTTAGATTTCTTCATTAGTAAAAATTGAGATATTTTCGAATTCTAAAGGCAATTGAGACATTTTCAGATTCTAATTCTAAAGGCAATTGAGATATTTTCAAATTTTTAATATTAAAAATTCGAAATTCGAGAAAACTAGAAAAATAGAGCGAAGCGATTTGAAAGGCGCCACCTCACCGCCCCCGTCTTCTCTTTTATATAATAGTATTGATACTATTAAATACTATTAAATAAGTTAAATATCATGCAAATTTATTAATTAAATTGTATTTAATAAACTGTATGAGCATTTAATTATCAATTATTGTATTTAGTAAAATTTACCGCGTATAACAAAAATATATATAAAATTAAAAGATGTTGATATGCTATTTTTTTGACAAATTTAAAGCAAATTTCATTAATTATGAAAAGAACTCGGTTGAGACAAATCCCCAACCGGCTATGCTATCAGGTTGAAAAACAAATAAATAAGCTAAACAATTAGCCGCTTTGTTTCCAAATTGTTTAATATAAATTTTTTTTGAATAAAAAAAGATTACAATGACTTCTCCAGAAATCCAACCTACACCATCAAGCCAATAACATCAACCTTCACACAATTAATTCCGGTTGTAGTACAAGCTTTCAGTTGCATCAACTAAAATTGGAGGGACAAATGTCCTAATGATATGAACAATCTTCCGTTGTGAAAGGTGACATAGATTTATTAATTAATTTAGAAAAAAAAAAAGATAGATTTGCATGTAATTAATTGGTCATGTTGCCTTTAATAAGTTATAATGACATTTAATGTATATAGAAGTACAAAAATAATTGTTCATTACTGCATTCAGTAAACGTCTCATGCATTTAGTAACACTAAAAACTCTCTAAATTAATAGGTTTGGACCCCAGAAAATTTATTTTTATTATCAAAATTTATTATTTCATTAATAAATTAATGTTACTGATTTAAACAATATTTCATATCAAATAATTTTCTTATCAGATATATTATATAATCAATCACAATAATTCAAATATATAATGATATATATGTCAAATTAATAATTTCATGTACAAAAAAAAAAATTAATTGATTGATTCATATACCAAAAACCACGCTAGCAAGTTTCAACGCATAAACAACATATATGATTTATGCCCTTTAAAAAATAAGAAATTAGAGGTTGTATTTGATTCTTATGAAAAAGGAAGCAATTATATGATTTATGCCTTTTAAAAAGTAAGAAATTAGAGGTTGTATTTGATTCTTATGAAAAAGGAAACAGACAATTTTTTAGGTATGTTTAAAAATAACCAAGAGAGTATTTAGTATTGTGCAATGTATAAAATAAACATTATATTCAATTATATCAATTTCTAGGATCAGGACATATTATTATATATTTAAAACTGATTAGTTTTTCCAGCTAAAACATAGTTTTATATTCTAACGAAAATGACTAATCTTTTAAATATAACACATACAAAATAAATATATAATGATAATATTGTTATATATAATTATTAATAAATAACTAGTTGCCCATTTTAGCTACAAGCCTAACATATTACCTCTTTTATATTTTTTTTAATCTTAAACATCTAATTTTCTAAAATAACAGAGGGGAATATATATATAAAAATGTAATATAATTTTATATAATCAATATATATACATAAAGGAGGATACGCGGGAGGTGAGGTGGCACCCCTAAGATCGTCTCAATCTATTTTTCTAATTTTTTTAGAGGTTTACAATTTTAAATACTAATAAATCAAAAAATATTCTTTAGCATATTAGAAGTAGAATAGGTGTTCGAAGTTATAGAGGAGAAGAATTCGAATTTATAGCGAAGACATATAATTAAAAGTTCTATTTGAAGTACAATAGGTGTTTGAATTTGTAGAGGAAAAGAGTTCAAATATAAAAGAAGTTCTTGCAAAGTTCTATTTGAAGTAGAATAGGTGTTTCGATTTATAGAGGAGAAAAGTTCGAATATAAAAGAAGTACTTGCAATTAAAAGTTCTATTGGAAGTAGAATAAACGTTTGTAATATATAACTAAAAGTTCTAAAGTACTTGCAATTAAAAGTTCTATTGGAAGTAGAATAAGCGTTTGTAATACATAACTAAAAGTTATATTTGAAAAAGAATATGTAAAGTTATATATGTGTTTTTTCGACGAAAGAGTGTCTCATTAGAAAGGAGTATGGTAACATAAAAATTAATATATAAGACAAATATATATTCAATATATTAAATTTGAGATTTTGATATTAAAAAGGAAAACGTGTTTCACGGGAGGACGGCTTATTAGCGAGTACCGAGTAATTTTCGTAAGTTATTTGATAGAAATTTTAAAAAAATTATTACGCCGCCGCGAAGCGCGGCTTTTTCAACTAGTTATTAATAAGTAGTTAATTACCTTTAGAGAACATTAACTGTTTTAATATTTTTTAACAGAAACACCTCATCTTCAATGTGTCAGGTTCTCTCCCTGTAGGCTACACAGTGTGAGCCTCTATAATATGAAATTATTTTACAAACTGCATAAAACACATTTAGATGAGCAAAAAATGGACTTGTCTATATGCATTCATATTTTCATATCTTGAAAAGTAAGTCAAATCACTCAGCTTCATAACTTATGTATAGTAAGCTAATGCCACAGACCAAAATGACATTAAAATAACACCCCGGCGGTGGCCTATATGTTTACAACATACTGCTAGCTAGCTTCAAAAAAACCTACACGATCGATCTTTGTTCTTGACAATCAATCAATCATCGCGGCAGCTCTTGTTCTCCATGCACGTTATTCCAATTTCCTTCCTCCATACATTTTCTCGCCATCTGAAAATCGAGTAAATTTTAATAAGAAACAACCTTCACGACAGTAGTTATATATTTTATCCAACACTACTGTTGTACAATTGTATATTCATGTTTTAATTTGCCCATTTTTTATTTTTTTTGGCTATGGGTTGCATGTGATATATGGCCATTACATATAGATATACCTTGTTATTCCTCACTCCAGACAAGAATACAAAGACTCAAGCATCAAGTAACTTATCTTCTTCAACTTGTCTATGATCTATAACTGGGTTAAATAACATTATAGCAGTGCTATCGATATAATTAACTTGCATTATGTGTGTAAAAAGAGCTTGGAACTTTCGAGTACCAGGCGCAAGTTAGTAGATTAGCTTGACAAATTAATAACAAGTATATTAAGTCAGTTACTTACTTCACAAACTTCAGTTGTGATTGTCTCAATTTCACCAGCTAATACGCCACTTTGATGCAGTGACATGGAACGTGACATCCAATTATTCCCGATTCCTAGCAAACAGTAATCCAAGCTGTTGTGCTTCATTTATAAATTACCCTATTAATTAACACACATGAAACAACAATTTTTAGCCTAAGCAACCATATGTAAGGTATTGTATTACGATGCTCAATATATTGACCAAATTACCTGCGACACAGTTAGCATTACACTGCTACACAGATAACCTTCGGTGTTCTCAAACGTCTTCGGTCACAACTGGTTAGGATGCCCTCACTCTCGCACTACATCTTGTAGCGATGTAAAGGGGGAAGAAGAATGATTTTTAAAAACTACCTGTGACAAACTCCAGCAGCCTGTAATATCAAAAATATATTTTTTATGCATTTACCATGATAAAATATTTCATACCTCCATTATGCTACACAGCATTAGGCCTATCTCTAACAAATGAGCCTCTTTCACTTATATGTGTTTAACCACTTTCACCCAGATGTTGTCCTACATCAATAACCTAAGTTTTAAATGTAAACTAAACATAGGAGTATCAATTTGCAGCTGTACTGTCCAGTGTCCACAACAGAAAAGTTAAAAGATTACTTATGGACCCCAACGGTTTTTTACATTATTGCAAAGAGTTATAAAACAGGGATTTTTAAAGCTATGTTTATAACACCCAAATATATATTAAATGTGTGTAGTACCTAAATTGCATGTAGAAAGAATACCAGCTGTAGGCGAAATTTGTTGCACGTTCTAATTTTTTTGATCTCAGAATAAATTTACCACAACATAAAACTTCAGAGATCAATTTATAATTCCAAAGGGGTTTCAATATGTGTTTTACATGTTTACGTGGAAATCGTTTGCCAGATGGAAGCCAAAATGATCGAGCCTGAGGTGCGAGTAATATAGGCAAACTGATATATGCAGTGGCAATGTCAAATGAAACGCGCCACTGAAGATCATTAACTCACGTCACTGCCTCAGTCACATACTTGAATAGTTCAGTTTAAACTTGAGATGCTTAAATGAATTGGCCATGGGAAAAAACATAAATACATATACACACACGATAAGGCCAACTTCCAAGAAAACAAGAGGTGCAATTTCTCAAAGTAGGAGAAATGATACCTGTATATTGTTGTTGTACATGTCCAAGCTTATCAGACTCTTCAAGTTGCCAAGCTTATTAGAAACAAACCCTTTAAATGTTCTTTTTGTATATCTCACTGAATTAGATTGTTAGTAGGATTCTAGTTGGTTGAGATATCTACATAATTTCTACTTAATAATCCACTTATCCATATAACACACATGTAGCAATCCATATTACCCACAGGTAAAGGGGAATGGAGTGGATTTGAGGACAAAATCTAAGCCTTTTTTAAAAATGGAGGCTCTGAATTCTCAAGTTGTTTCTTCTTAATTAGATATAGCTCTAAGCTTTCTAGAAAATGATAACTACAATCTACAAATTCACAAAGAGTGATATAACCATATAGAAAAATAACTACAAAGATTGAATCCTGTGAACTTGAAAATGATAACTACAAATTCACAAAGAGCCATATAACCATATGGAAAAATAATAGGTAGGTATATAAAATTCGCATTGAACTGCACACCAAAAATGTCATGAACCCCGTCTCAGATTAATATATCAACATGATTGATCAAAAAGATAATAACTCGCAAATTCCGAATATTGCTTTCTTCTATCACCAAATCAAATTCAATATGCCTTCATATATATAACCCAAACAACATAAACTCTATCTGTGAATATGCAAGACTTACCAAAATTGTTCAAGAAGATTACAATCCCACTGTTGTTTATCATCAAAATATCGACCAAGTTTATCGTAGTCACACGCGCAACTGCACCATCCACCAAGGGTTGTTAGCAATAAAACGATGAAGCGAGATACCTGAAAAACGAGGAATGGAAAAGGCAGTACCTCAGACCACATCAGAAGCACAACTGGGACCACCACATACCCAGAGAGGTCTTCAACGACACCGTTAGCCTCACAAGTGACATCCAACCGTCTAGCTCGAACGTTATAAGTCACAATACAAGACCGTTCCACACAATGCATATACACAACATTAGCATCAAATGGGTGGAACGTTAACCTGAAATTGCATTTAGTAAGAGAAGTGCTAAAGAACTGAAATTGAGTACAAGAGATACAGTACCACTTCCAAGCTTGATATCAAGATCACAGAGGCGACAAATTATTTAGAGTGACTAGTTGGCGTGGGAACAGATCAAGGCCACTCTAAGGGGTGACACAAGCAGTTCATAACCAAGTAGTATTAGTGTGCCCTGTGTGTCCTAGAGTTGAAGTATTTAATGCAAAAGAATAATCATAACAAATTTAAATGTCTTGCATAGATAAATAAAACATCCACCATATTTGCAACCGTAGGGATCCAAATACCAAAAATAACCAAGTATCAAATTATTACAGACCAAAAAAATTGTACTAGTCAACAAATAGAGCACACATGCTCAAGTACTTAAGCAAATGGGCCTATCAAACTATCTATAGTATTAATACAGAGATCTGTATTCTCTTTCAAGAGACATTAGGCTCTTTCCTTCAGCCAGCAGTTTCTCGAACTTTTCCATCCACTCAGCTTTTTTCTGAAAAAGAATTAAGTATGAGGAAATTAGAGGTCGCAGCATATCTAACAGATATATAATTTTCAGCAAAATTACTTACATTATCACTCATGTTCCCCCATTCTTTACATCCTTCATCCAAAGCCTCATTGAGAACGGTTTCGACTTGATCTGGCCCCATTACCTTTGATGAAAAGAGCACAAAGAAAAGAATTAACATTGATTCATAAAATAATTGACACTTAAAGTAGTGTTAAAAAAAAGGGAGATCTTACTAAGAAGTTTGGGCGTGGATGAGTCTTGTAATATCGTAGCTTAAAGTCCATAATCCTATAGTCAAACAAAATCAAATTAAAACCTACAAAGGAAAGATTGAATAAGGAAAAAAATAAAGTAAAAAGGTACATGAACATGTCGAAAGCGTCCCGCTCTCCATACTTAACAATTTTGACTCGTTTGACTCGTTTTCCCTTTTTCCTTAATAAAAAAAAAAGGTAAGAAAAATTGTCAGTTGACAAATCAAATTCAAATGAATATAAGTAAAGAAAATAAAATTGAAATAAAACTTACTTGTTATCCCTTTTCTCAGTTGTTCCCCTTTTCTTAGTTGTTGGAGATGTTCCGGTCATTGGTAAATTCCTGCGTTTGATGATTGCATTTTCCACAAAAAGTAAGAATTATCGACCCAAATAGCATACAATCTCTAAGCCCAGAAGAATTAGGGCCTTAGAAAACCCCCAAACCAGAATTCTAATAAATAGAAAATAGCATATCTTTAAACCCCTAAATTCTAATTTTTAAACCGTAAAATTTAGCAATAGTGTGTAGTTTAGTGCGATAAACTTACTCGATATCCCTTTTCTCAGTTGTTCCAGGCAATGCTGAATTCCTGCGTTTGATGATTGCATTTTCCACAGAAAGTAAGAATTATCGACCCAAATAGCATACGATCTCATAAGTATTGCATAATATTATTTCGACAAGCGAAAACATTAGGTACGTATATATCATAAATTGGGCACTCGAACAGCAAGAAAACCCTAGTGCGTGTAAATAAACATGCAGAAAAAGCAAGCACAATCAAAGTAGAAAATATAAAACTCAATAGATTTTACCTTCTAGAGGCCATAGATGAACAAGTCCCCGTCGTCGTTTCATTTCCGGAACGCAGTACCACCATCTTCTTTTATCTCCGTCTAATTTTTTACTTTTTTCTTGAGAGAGAGAGAGAGAGGTTGTTTGTTTTTTGATTTAAAGGGTCTGGCTGAGCTCGGCCGGGTGAATCATTCTAAATTCAAAATTTGAATTTTATCGACTTTGAATTGAATTCTAGATTTCTATTTTATTTATAATTCAAAATTTAATTTTTTATAATATCCCTGAATTAATTTATCAGTTAACATCACATAACTTTTATCAAAAAACACTTTAGCATAGCATATACTCTCTCTGTCCGCCTCAATTCTTTACATTGAGGTTGGACACGGAGTTTAAGAAAAAGTGTAATTTAGTGAAGAAAAGTAAGAAAAGTGAGTAAATAGGTGGGACCAATCAATATTTAATATATAAAATGGAGATAGTGGGAGAAAGTAGTGGATGTAATTAATTTTTATATTATAAAACTTTACTATTTTAGAAACTTTTGGAATGTAAAGAATTGAGAGGGACATGCCAAAAAGAAAAATGTGTAAAGAAATTAGAGGGACGGGGGAAGTATATTTTGAGAATTACAGAATGCATCATGATATGGTCAGAAAAGTAATTATAGAAATATAATTGACTGGTCAAACAAAAGGCCGATATTTAAAGCCCAATACCCTAATTATTCATTAATTTCGTAATTAATGAATAGGGAAAATACACAGCTCATAAAAAGAGTCCAAATTATGGCAAATTGGTCAAAGAAGGATCCAGAATCCCAATTAAAGGCAATTAATGAGTCATAACCTTTATCAACAAGGAAACGAATTCTTCAGCAAGAAATACAATACTTATCCAATATCAAAAAGAAGACTTATCCGCTAAGTCTCCCAAACATACCATAAATACTAGGCTCCAGCCGCCTATATAAGGTCCCTGATCCTACAATCAGAACTACATCTTTGGCTTGATTCTCAATAACAATTTGAGATACGTAGGCATCTTGTGAGGACCAATTTAGTCCGGATACACGAGTGCAGCCATAAAAGCTCGAAGCTCATTAAACCTAGCATTAAATTCACAAAGCACGTTTTTTAATCCATAACATTTGGCGCCGTCTGTGGGAAGACAACATCAACCATGGCAAACACACGAAGAACAGCTCGGGATACTCAGACTCCCGACGATCGCCCCCTCACCTCTGAGGCTGATCAGGCACCGCCGACTACCGGCACACAAGGGGCGAATATCCCCACCAGTACTCAAGGACCGGAAATCCCGATTTCGGTTGAAGGGACGAATCCCCTGCAGATGGTCATTCATGGATCTAATCCACAAGAGACCGTTCACCAGCAACCAATCACGACCTCCCCGCTGCTCATGAGTGCACCAAGGAGCCTTCAACTCCATACTACTGATCTCCCTCAATACGCGAATCAGACTTTAGGGATGCCAAGCTATGGCATGCCCCCTCGACCCATGGCGGGCGGTAGTGGAACTAATCCAATCTACCATGAGGCATATGTGCCTCCTTATATTCAAGGTCTGGGACCCCAAAATCAACAAACTCGTCAGACCCCTCTCATTCAAGATTACTCTGGCCCATACACTGAGGATGAGGGTTATACAACTGGGGAGGATGTCGCCCCAAGGAGGAGACGTTCTTCACAGACAAACCGGGAGCCACCCCAAACTACTAGGGAGAAGCTTGCAGCCCATGAGGCAGAGACTGCAAGGCTCAAAAAACTCCTTGCTGAAGAAGAGGCCGCTCAAACTCGGGGCCGAACGACTGAAGGAATCCCGATAATCAACTTGGATCCACCAAGAAGGACCAAGAGGGCTGAAGCCCCAAGGGGTGATCCTAGTAATCTGTTGCCCCTAGGAGATCCTGATGATCCTACACCACCGTTTACTCAAGACATCATGAAAACGGCTATATCCAGAAAGTTTAAGATGCCTTCGATCAAAGCCTATGATGGAACGGGAGATCCCGCAAATCATGTAAGGACATTCTCCAATGCACTGCTGTTGCAGCCAGCCAACGATGCGGTCAAGTGTAGGGCGTTTCCCCAAACTCTTGCAGGTATGGCTCAACGTTGGTACAGCCGTCTACCTCCCAACTCTATTGGGTCCTTTAAGGAGCTAAGCAAGGCTTTCATCAATCAGTTCATTAGTGGAAGGGTGCATGAGAAAAGTTCGGCATCACTCATGGCAATACGTCAAGGAAAGAATGAAGCCCTAAGGGACTACATTAATCGATTCACTCGAGAGGCTTTGAAAGTCCCGGACTTAGACGACAAAGTGGCTATGATAGCCCTGCAACAAGGAACCACTGATGACCACTTCAGGAGGTCGTTGGCTAAACATCCACCAGAGAGCATGTTGAAGCTCCAAGATAGAGCCGGAAAGTACATCAAGGCTGAGGAAAGCATGAGAAAGTATGAACCCACCGTTGGCGACGGTGGAAACTCAAAGAAAAGAAAAGAAACTCAGGAGTACGACGTCAAGGAAAAGTTTCCCCGAACATCAAAGAATTCTGACTCTCCACCCAAGAGAAATAACTTTGGGCCAAAGTTCACGGAGTATGCAAGATTGAATACTCCCAGGAGTCAAATTCTGATGGAGATAGCCAAGGAAGAAGATATCAAATGGCCAAAGCCAATGAGGGCTGATTTGTCCAAACGGAACCAAAATCAGTTTTGTCGGTTCCACAAAGAAGTCGGTCATGACACCGACGATTGTAGGCAATTGAAAGATGAGATTGAGTTTCTGATACGAAGAGGAAAACTCAGCAAGTTCACTAAGGATGGAAGCCAAGGTAGCCAAAGGGGGAACTATGAAAGAAAGGATTATGATAGAAGGGACAACGATCAAGATCGGAATCCCAAGCCCCGAGGGCCAGTGATCAACATGATATTCGGAGGGCCAACTGCTGCTGGATCCTCCCGAAACTCAAGAAAGGCTTATGCCCGAGAGGTAATGACTGTGGTTGGAGAAGCACCGAAACGTGCCAGGACAGAAGTGTCAATAGGTTTTGACGATTCAGACTTGGAAGGGGTGAAGTTCCCCCATGATGATCCTCTTGTCATAATACCTGTGATAGGCAACTCCGAAACAAAAAGAGTCTTGGTTGATAATGGAGCTTCAGTGGATATCTTGTTCCACGATGCCTTCATCAAGATGGGTTACACTGATTCTCAGTTGACACCCTCTAATATGCCCATATATGGGTTCAATGGAGTGGAATCAAAGGTGGAAGGCACTATCCAACTCCCAATGACCATGGGGCAAGGAACGAATACGTCTACTCAGATGTTGAACTTCATAGTCATAAAAGCGACTTCAACCTACAATGCAATCCTCGGAAGGACTGGTCTTCATGCGTTCAAGGCTGTTGCCTCATCTTATCATCTAAAAATCAAATTCCCAACGAGGAATGGGATTGGTGAAGAACGAGGAGACCAAAAGATGGCTAGAAGCTGTTATGTAGCCGCGTTGAGGCCTGATGGAGTTGGGGGGCAGGTTCTCCCCATTGAAGATATGGACACTAGTGACAATGAGGACCGAAGAGGGAAACCAGCTGAGGATTTAATCCCAATTCCCTTAGTCCCGGATGAACCAGAAAAGGTGACTTATGTTGGGGCACTACTGCCCGAACCATTGAAAGGCAAACTCGCATCTTTTCTTCAAGAGAACAATGACGTTTTTGCTTGGACAGCGGCTGACATGCCAGGGATTGATCCCCAACTAATATCTCACAAATTGAATGTGGATCCAGAAAGGAAGGCAGTGAAACAAAAGAAAATAAGTTTTGCTCCAGAGAGGCTTGAAGCCATTAAGCAAGAAGTAAATAAGCTTTTAGAAGCTGGGTTTATTGAAGAAATCCAATTCCCAGAATGGTTAGCTAACCCTGTGATGGTCAAAAAAGCTAACGGGAAGTGGAGAATGTGCGTCGACTTCACCGACTTGAATGATGCATGTCCTAAGGATTGTTTCCCCTTACCTAGGATTGATGCCTTGATAGATGCCACTGCTGGGCATGAGATGCTAAGTTTCATGGATGGCTTCAGCGGATATAATCAAATCAAGATGCACAAAGATGACATCGCCAAAGTGTCGTTCATCACTGACTTTGGTGTCTTCTGTTTCTTAGTCATGGCTTTTGGGCTTAAGAATGCTGGAGCAACCTATCAAAGGTTGGTGAACAAAATCTTTGAGCACTTGATTGGAAAAACCATGGAGGTCTACGTAGATGACATGTTAGTCAAGAGCCTTGATAAGGCCGATCACATTGAGCACCTCCGAGAGGCTTTTGAAGTGCTAAGACACCACAAGATGATGTTGAATCCAGCCAAGTGTGCCTTTGGTGTAGGCTCGGGAAAGTTTTTAGGCCTAATGGTTTCCAAGAGAGGAATCGAGGCTAATCCCGACAAAATCAAAGCGATTCTAGACATGGAACCACCAAAGACTGTCAAGGATGTCCAGAAACTGACGGGAAGAGTGGCTGCTTTGGGAAGATTCATCTCCAAGTCTGGAGAGAAGTGTTTACCCTTCTTCAAAGCACTCAAAAAAGTGAAGAATTTTGAATGGACAACTGAAAGTCAAGAGGCCTTTGAGGCCCTGAAGAAATATATGGCTGAAGCACCACTGTTGGCAAAACCCAAGCCAGGAGAAATTCTCTATTTATACTTAGCGGTTTCTAACACAGCCCTTGGAGCTGTTTTGGTAAAGGAAGAAGTGAAGGTTCAGAAACCCATCTACTATGTGAGCAAGATTCTACATGGGGCAGAAATAAACTACTCAATGGTTGAGAAGTTTGCCTTAGCCTTGATAATGGCCTCAAGAAAGCTACGCCCCTACTTCCAGGCTCACAAGATAGAGGTCTTGACTGATCAACCTCTAAGAAACATCTTGCATAGCCCTCAAGTTAGTGGAAGATTGATCAAATGGGCCATTGAATTGGTCGAATTCGACATCAAGTATAAGCCTCGAACGGCCATAAAAGCTCAGGCACTTGCTGACTTCATGGTTGAATGCACCATTGACAACCAAGAAGTCGGGGGGCAGGAAGTAATAGTAGAAGATAAGAAAGATGAGGAAATGACCTTCAAAGAATGTTGGGTGCTCTATTTTGATGGAGCATCAAAAACAAAATCAAGTGGAGCTGGTTTAGTGCTACAAAGTCCTGATGGATTCCTAATAGAGTATGCACTAAAACTTGACTTCCCGACGACAAACAATGAGGCTGAGTATGAAGCTCTGATAGCTGGCTTAGGGCTGGCTGGAGCCTTGAGAGTCAAAACTCTGAAAGTATGTGGAGACTCGAGGCTAGTGGTTTCTCAAGTAAATGGGGAATTTGAGGCCAGAGATGAAGTCATGGCCAAGTACTTGAAACTTGTCAAGGCCATCATGACTCAGTTTGACGAATGCTATGTGGAACACATTCCAAGGGAGGAAAATATGAAGGCTGATGCCTTGTCTAAGTTTGCCTCTTCTGAAATTGAAAACTATGCCGGGAGTGTATACTTCCAAGTCTTGAAGACCCCAAGCATCAATGGAAAGTTGGTAGCCCCCATTGGTATCACCAGTTGTTGGATTGATCCCATCAAAGCTCATCTGGAAACTGGGTGGCTGCCCAATGACACTTCAGAAGCACGAAAGCTATACGTCAGAGCACTAAGGTATGCCCTAATTGAGGGAATCCTATACAAGAAATCTTTTGTTATTCCGTACTTAAAGTGCTTGAGACCTCAAGAGGCAGAATTGGCCCTAAAGGAAGTGCATGAAGGGATTTGTGGGCAACACTTGGGGGGCAGAGCCCTGGCTCATAAAGTCACTCGTCTAGGTTTCTATTGGCCAAGCATACTTGCTGATGCTAAAAGCTACGTCAAGAAATGTGAACGGTGCCAGAAACATGCACCAGTGGTTAGGCAACCACCAGAGATGATGACATCCATTAACTCACCTATCCCCTTTGCTATGTGGGGAATGGATATACTCAGGCCATTTCCTATGGCAAGTGCTCAAAGAAAGTTCTTGATAGTAGCAATTGATTATTTCACCAAGTGGATTGAGGCTAAGCCATTAGCCAAGATAACCACCAAGCAAGTGATGCAATTCTTCTGGGAAAATGTGATATGCAGATATGGAATTCCACGAGTCCTGGTCACGGACAATGGAACCCAGTTTAACAACGATGAGTTCAAGAAGTATTGTGATGAAAACGATATCAAGTTGCGCTTCACTTCTGTCGCCCATCCTCAAGCAAATGGGCAAGCTGAGGTTGCAAATCGAATCATCCTTGATGGACTAAAGAAAAGAGTTGAACGCTCCAGAAACACTTGGGTAGACGAATTACTCCCTATACTTTGGGCATATCGTACTACTTGCAAAGTCACCACCGGGGCAACTCCATTCCTATTGGCTTATGGAGCAGAGGCAGTGGTCCCAGTGGAAATTACTCACACCTCCCCAAGAGTTGAGGCTTATGAACCAGAACAGAATGAAGAAGGCTTGAGGCTAGCTTTGGATCTAATTGATGAAGTTAGAGATGAAGCAAACGCCAAGATAGTTGAACATCAAAAGAAAGCCTCTTTCTACTACAACCTAAGGGTTAAAGAAAGGTTCTTTCGTCAAGGAGACTTGGTTCTCAGAAAGATTGAAGCATCCGGAGTTGGACAAAAAGGGAAGTTGGCCCCAAATTGGGAAGGACCATATCGCGTCAAAAACGTATTTGGTCGAGGCTCCTACAAGCTAGAAACCCTTGAAGGGCATGAGGTGCCAAGAACTTGGCATGCCTCCAACTTGAAAGTTTATTATGTTTAAGGTGTTTCCTAAGTGGATTCACTACTAGAAATAAGGTTTGATAAAACCAAACCAAGTTTTTAAAACTTGAGTATTATGTAAGGGTTGAGCCCATTCTTCAAAGTTATGAATTATATACTCCTATTCATCATGTTTTGAATGCATTACATACTGATAGATATGTACAAAATGCTAACTAAACGTGCAAAAGGCAAGAAAACAACACAAGCCATGAATGGCCACAAAATATAAATAAAACTAAACTTACAAAAGTTTAAGTTAAGCTCAAAGGCTGGAAATACATAGAAAGAAAATACAAAGCCATGAATGGCCATAAAGAAACTACAAACTACGGCTGCGCGTCACCATCCTTGACTCCCGCATCTGTCTCCTCCCCTGAGCTAGAGCCAGAAGAATGCTCATCAGCATCATGGTCATCAGCAGAAGTGTCACCGAGGGGTGATGAATGTCCTGGGTCTAAAATCCTGGCATCATCCTCCTCCATGTCATCTACTCCAGCCAAGATACGCTCCAAGGGAGTAGGAGGGTGAGGAGCAGGAAAGTCAGCAGCATCAAAGACTCCAGGATGCTTGGCCAAGATAGCCTGAACAGCATCCTCCCATCCTGAAGTATGCTGAACTGGGAAAAGGACCTCGTCATGCTTCTCGATCAAGTCCTTGTACTCCTGAGAGTCAAGGTACTCATCAATGCAATCATCCTTGCCTTTCCTCAGCTCAACAATATCAGCCTGAGCGTCAGCAAGCTCCTTCTCCCTCCTGGCAAGAGTCTCCTTAAGAGACTTCACCTCCTCCTCGGACCTCTCCAGCTTGACTCTATTGGCCTCAGAGGAGGTACGCCAAGCCTTAGCTTGGAACAATACCCCCTGAAAATTGGCATTGGTCTGCCAAAAGATAAAAGTTAGGAAAATATAAGCAGAAACTTCAAAGAAATAGCTAAGGTAAAGAAAATTACCGCAGCAATAGCTTGAGCCCCAAGATGCTCAGCACCCTCAAGGGTGGAATCTGCAACGAAATCCTTGTAATCACAAGGGGTAAGAGAGTGGTACGACCAGTCCACAGCATGTTTGGACACCCCAGTAATGGTGTCCTTCTTCCTGATACCCTAGTTGGGGCGCCACACTGAGGACTTGGCAGACACAGGAATGTCCACCTCATCCACAGAAGGGATCAAGAAGCTGGGAGCACTGGCTTTCCCCCTGGGATCATCCCCGATCCTAGCCCTTTTCATCCTGGATGTCTCTACATCCTTGGGCTCATTGGTCTTGTTGATAAAGGCCGCAGCTACAAGAAAAGCCGGAAAATGGTTAACAGAAAATCACAAAGAAATAAAAATAGGCATAATGAAAAGGGATAAGCAAAAATACCCTTATCATGAACAGTAGAGAGCCCAACGGACTTGAGGACGAACTCGTCCAGTAACTCCCAAGCCACGGTAGTCCCATTATCCTTAATGAGCTCTGAGTAGGCATGGAGCTCCTCCTCATTCAAGACAATGTTACCGGGACTACCATCAGAAACTCTCCCAAAAGATGTACGGAACAGGGTTCCCCAGTCCCCTCCTTCCCATACAAGATACATGAACTCATTTTTCCATTTGGGGTTATTATCTGGGATTGATTTGGGGTGAAAAATGAAAGGGAAGCCTACCCTATGGCTTATATACACCCAACCCAAGTTGTTGGTTGAGCTATTCTTAAACTGAAAGATCTTTCTAAACAAAGGTACAGAAAGAGGAAAGTTTTTACGAAGGCATAAAACCATGAAACAATTAATTATCCTCCAGGCATTTGGAGGTAATTGGCAAGGGTTGACTTGGACATCTGCCAAAAGTCTAGGAATAAACTCGTGAAAAGGGAACCTAAGGCCAGCAACTATGGCATCCCTATAAATACACAAAGCATTTGACCGCCAGTGACAAGAACGGTCACCGGGGCCGGCAGGAACAAGCTTTAAGGGGGCCTTTACCCTATACATCTTATTATAATCTTTTATCATATCTACTTCATGGAATCTATTGCTACAATCATACGAATCTAAAGCAGACACTGACGGGTATTCATCCCCACGTTCATTAATCATATCATGCAAAGACATGTATTTTGAACGAATAGGAATGGGGGTACCTCTTTTTGAAGCGGAATTCATCTTTTGGAGGCGTTGGGAAGCTCGATCGGCCATTTCTAACCCAGAAAATCTTCAAATCTTCAAAGAAAATTGCCCAGAAATCTTCAAGGAAACCCAGAATCTTCAAAGAAACCCAGAATCTTCAAAGAAAATCTTCAAATCTTCAAGTGAAAGCCCAGAAAACGGTGAGAAAATCTCGCCGGGAATCGCCTTACGACAGAACCCTAGCAGAGCAATCTAAAGAAAATTTCGGAGAAAATTTAGCAGAGTAACTTTGAGAAAGTGAAATGTGAAGAATGAATGGAAACAAATGAGAACTCACCCTTATATAGGGATCACAGTCGGTCAATGGGCCGGTTGAAGGAAGGGCAACCGGCATTAGCCGGTACGGCCCATAAAAGGCTAAAAGCCCAATTGATAAAGTTGAACAGTGAAGATCCTTGGGCCCAACTAAGCCCATTACAAAAAACAAACTACATTTTCGATCAAAGTTCTGATCAAATAAGTTCGAATAAAGCCCAAAATGGCTCTTGTATTCGACCAAAAATCTCGTCGAAAGGATAAAAGCCCAATTATTAAAAAAGGCTAAAGGCCCAATAAAAAGATGAAGGCCCAATTGCTAAAATCCTTGGGCCCAAATGAAGCCCAATATATGTGGGCCCTAAAAGTCTGTAACGAACCAAGTATTCGACCAGAATCCTAGTCGAATGAGTTCGAATAGGCACCAAAACTGAAGTCTCGTTCGACCATGTTCCTGGTCGAAATCATTCGACCAGGCACCAAAATTGAAGTCACGTTCGACCATGTTCCTGATCGAAATCATTCGACCAGGCACCAAAATGAAAGCCATATTCGACCTTGAACCTGGTCGAAATCATTCGACCAGGATGCAAAATGAAAGTCCTGTTCGATCACAATCCTGGTCGAAGCTATTCGACTAGGGGGGGAAAATGAGGCTCTACTTCGACTAGAAACCTGGTCGTAAGCATTCGACCAGGAGGCAAACTGACAGTAGTATTCGACCAGAAACCTGGTCGAAGGAGTTCGACCAGGAGCTAAAATCAAGGTCGAATTCGACCAGGACCCTGGTCGAAAATGACATGAAAAATTCAAAAATCAATTTTCCAGGGAATTGATGAAAAATCCCGATTCCTGTTTTGGAGAATTATAAAATTGGTTTAGAACTATACGTTCGTCAAACCAAGCCACGATATGGAAGAAAATTTCGTGACTCCTGAATGAAATAACTTCTACGATAATCCAAGAGAGATTTTCCTAGAAGTTGGGGGGCAAATGATATGGTCAGAAAAGTAATTATAGAAATATAATTGACTGGTCAAACAAAAGGCCGATATTTAAAGTCCAATACCCTAATTATTCATTAATTTCGTAATTAATGAATAGGGAAAATACACAACTCATAAAAAGAGTCCAAATTATGGCAAATTGGTCAAAGAAGGATCCAGAATCCCAATTAAAGGCAATTAATGAGTCATAACCTTTATCAACAAGGAAACGAATTCTTCAGCAAGAAATACAATACTTATCCAATATCAAAAAGAAGACTTATCCGCTAAGTCTCCCAAACATACCATAAATACTAGGCTCCAGCCGCCTATATAAGGTCCCTGATCCTACAATCAGAACTACCCCTTTGGCTTGATTCTCAATAACAATTTGAGATACGTAGGCATCTTGTGAGGACCAATTTAGTCCGGATACACGAGTGCAGCCATAAAAGCTCGAAGCTCATTAAACCTAGCATTAAATTCACAAAGCACGTTTTTTAATCCATAACACATCCCATTATTTTCAAACCCATTTTTAGTAGGGGTGAGCATAAAAATACGAAATCCGGATTATCCTAATTTTCGATTCGTATCCGATTTTAAAAATTCGAAAATTTGGATATCCGATCCGAAAAAATCGGACCGGATATCCAATTCGGATTTTTTTTATAAATTCGGATTCGGATCCGGATCACAACTTTATATAAAGTCGGATATCCAGATCTGATCCGGTTTTCAATATATCTTAAAAAATAATATATTTATATATGTATAATGAATAATATTAAAGACAAATAATTCAACATATGATATATTAGATTAAGTAATAAATTATTACTAATAAATTACTAAGTTTGTGTGCATTGAT
Source organism: Heracleum sosnowskyi (assembly GCA_030848705.1). NCBI lineage: Eukaryota > Viridiplantae > Streptophyta > Magnoliopsida > Apiales > Apiaceae > Heracleum > Heracleum sosnowskyi. The sequence goes on along the minus strand of CM061235.1, from coordinate 137,538,811 downwards.
CGAGTTTATAAACATTCTAGATGTAAAATCGAAATGATACACATGAAATTATAAATTTGAGTGCGCATTTATAAATACAATACCATATATTTGTACGTAAAAAACTTTGTAATCTTAGTTAATAAAATTTTATAACGAAGTTAATGAAAGAGTGTTCTCGTTTAATATTATTATTTCATTTAATGAAATAAATTCGAGAGTGAACGTGTTATTAATATCTCTAAAAAAGTACGTAGAAGTACATATTAAACAAATGAATGATAATTTGATGGGTTAAAATAAAAATTAGGAAAAAAAATAAATGTATAAATGTTAATATATGAGATTTTGATGTCTAAAATGTTATTAATTAATTTAAAATTTGTAAAGTTAACGTTAACCTATCTAAATATAATAAAATTTATTATTTTTTTACAACTTAAAATATATTTAATTAATTAATACGGATCCGGATTATCCGATTTCCGATCCGATTTTAACAGATATCCGAATTCCGGATATCCGGTTAAATCGAATCCGGAACCGGAATAGGTTTTTCAAAATCCGAAAAACCGGATATCCGATCCGATTTTTATAAACCGGACCGGATATCCGGTTTTTCTCACCCCTAACTTTTAGATTACATTCCATGTGCACTTTTCTGGTTAAATTCCTTAATTACGTTAACATGATTTTGCATAAAATTGGTAACACAAAATGGATAACTCTTTTAGTGATCACCTATATATATACATTCCTGAAGCATAAACTAACTGCTCTAAAATAAATACACAATAAAAGCATTAAGTGATATAAGAAAAGTTAATGAATAACACTTGAGCAAAAACTCGGTCATCGTAAAATACAATGTTGAAGTAGGACAAAACAAATTCAAAGTAACACATAAACCATCATAAAACCTGACTAAAATCATCGTTACGTGGCCATGATCACATTTGGGCACAAAACTTGGTGATCGATATCATATTCTACAAAACAAAGAGTTTGATAAACATCAACAAAATTACATCTTTTTCTTTCCCTTGCTCATCTGCGACCATTTGTTCTTCCTTGCCTCTTGCAGCTTCCTCAAAGATGTATATTGTTGCCCATTTGCATTTGTATAATTTTTCGGAGAGATGCATAAGATTGATCTCTTTGCTGCTTGAACTGGGGTCTGAAAGGGTTGATGATGTCTGCATGTCTTGAAACATCAGTTGCAAGTCTCTTCTCCAAAAGAATTTTGGCTCAATTTCAACTATATCTGTCATTTTCCTTTCTTCATCAAGTTTCTAACAAAACACAGATTACATCTTTAGAAACATGTCTTTAAAATCATTAAATAAAATCGATAAGAAATAATGATATTACCCTAATTTTACAGGACCTTGTAGTACGTCCTAGTTCGTCGTAGTGAGAACACTTATTTTTTCTTTTCACTGGTTTTGCAGGTTGACCTTCGGTTGCTTGTTCATTTGAAGCGCCTTTTTCTTTGTCTTTCTTTGCCTTGTCATGTTTCTAACAAGTAAAAGAAAATGTAAATAAATGACACTTGTATATATACGAATATAAACAAATTCATTAATATATTATCTTGGAATTGCATGTTCTATTATTATGCCCCCATTCGCTACATAAGAACACTGTAAAGATTATTACCTTCACTACAAGCATAATTATTTTTATAAATATGGAGTAAAACTAATAAACTTTTTTTTATAATTATTCAGCTCATTTGTTAATGTAATATCCCGTGATTTTTAGATTAATAATAAATAAAAGAATAATTAGAAAAAAAGATTAAAATTTGATATAGATTAAAATTTAAAATTTAATTAGATTAATGGGCCTAAAATATGGACTGGATTTGACTACGGATAACGAGTAGGTTTGGACTTAGGGTTTCGTAACGCTAGGGCTTTTATACATACAATTCAGTAGTCTTATAAAATTCGTAGTTAATTCATTGTAAGTCGGAATTCGTTGATTCTGAACTTTTCAGAAAGCTCTTTCAATTTCCTACAACATATATTTCATAGTGGTTTTCCAGAGTATGCTCTGAACTGTTCTTAAAATCACAAAACACAAACATATCTTGTTTTTCAGATTCTGTTCAAATTCAGCGGACGTTTTATTCAATTTCCGATTCGTTATAAGTCCGATTTTGATGAGTCATACCTTTTCAGAAAGGTCTTTTCGTTCTCTACGACTTTCGTCCTTTGAGTTTTTCAAGAAAACGTCGTTTAGAGGGTCAAAAAGGCTAAATACAGTTCTGGTCAAAATTGAATATATGATTTAGGTTGGGTCGAGGTAAGTTTCCGATCGATTTTCCTACTGTTTTCAAATTATGTGTTGTGTGTATATTTGATTATATAAACTTGGGCTAAGTGATGATATACTTTGAACATATATGTATTATGTATATGTGATATGTGTAGACGATAATTTTGTGATTCTAATTTGTGTCATGGTTTATGAAAATATCAAATAAGAATAAGGACCGAGTCACCGGGTTGTAGTGACAGTTTTCTGAAAATTTAGGACCGTTATCACCGGGTTGTAATGATCGTGGCATGAATTATGGGTTTCGAGTTATTGTTATTATGTGGTATCATATTTATCGAATAAGAATAAGAATATGTGAATCGAAAGTTATGTATTGTGTATCGTTATTGTATCGTATTGAATATCGTAGTATTATCTTGTATGTATACATGTTATTTGCCCGACTAGTTGGATCGATTGGTTTCTTGCTGAGCTGTATGGCTCATTCCTTACAATTTTGAGGTTCGAGTTAAGATCGAGTGGATGTGCTTTCGAGTTCGAGGATCTTAGGTTTGGACTAGTTTGGCTTGGATTGTCAACGTTAGTTGTGCTTTTTGTAATAGTTATCTTTGCATAGAACTTTGTCACGCTTCCGTCTGTAATTGTCATTGTATAATACTTTATTTAAGTTTTGTATTTAGATTTAATATTCCGAAAAGTGCGGGCTGTTACAGTTAACAATATGCTAAAGTAACAAATATATAAAAAAATAACAAGATGCTAACAATAAATAGTCAAGGTTTTTGACTTCTTAGCAGACCAAAATAATTAACCAAGAAGATAAAAAACAAAGAAATACATTATATAAACTACACGATCCCTATCCCGGAAATTGCACCACCAAACATCTTACTAAAGATGGCTAATTCACTAATTCGATGCCTGGACATTCTAGAACTTTGCCAAACCACATAGAATATAGTAGCTACCAAGCCCATTTGGCACATTTTTAGCAAAACAGAATGTAATCCAGCAAAATAGCACCCATAGTTGTTCTTGCAGAGAAGTTTAAATTATGATTAGACAAATTCGAATGCCAAATGCAGAAGCCAAAAAATAGTAGTGCCTATCAAATGGAAAGTATCTATCAGTCGGATTATCTCTTAATGCAATACCACTGAATCACAATTTTGGTACTCAAGCAATTAACATAGTATAACTATTATTTGGAGAACTTCCAAGCAAAAAGCTATCAGACCTATACAATACCCATTTCATAGCCACATGATAAGGCATGCTAATGCAATAAATTTTGTCTACATTTAAATAATTAACGCGGAAGCATGTCATGATAGTGACAATGCTTAGAAAACACCAGCGCAACTTGAGTACAATAAAACAATATAATACCCAATTTTAAGCAACATGATAGGGCATGCCAATGCAATAACTTTTGTCTAGACTGAAACAATGCGGAAGCATGTCATGAGAGTCATATTGCTTAGAAAGCACCAGTGCAGCTCTGGACAAGAAATAGTACTATCCAATGAAGAATTTCGTAGAAGTTTCAAAATTGGGAATTTGGTGATGCACATTGAAACATATGACATTAAATTTTGGAAACCGTAACTTGAGTAAATTCTTGTCCTACAATACGCTCATGTCAAGTTATTCCACAGTAGTGCCGGTAGAGTAAAAGTGCAGGGCCTAAAATACATAGTATGTTCAAATAACGTGGAAATACTTAGAAGTTATGATCATCTCACGATTACTAGCCACTAAAAACCAATAAAACATAGCTCTTACATGAGAAATATACAAAACAATAATGTTAATATCTACTTTGTGATTTATCAAGCTCACTAATCCAAAGTTCCATCTCACAGCAAAGCGGTACTTAAAGTTCTAGGTTCTAATATCAACTTCCATTAAGAAACTAAAATCCAATGATAATGTTATACACATAACCTACTTAAAAGTTAAAAAAGTGGAAGTTACATAAACATACGATATTTGCTTGAGAAGGGTGAAGTACCACATTTCAGAAAACTTAAGCAAATCATCATTTTATATCATTGAATCACCAAAAAATAGAATTACAACCTTAAAATTACAATTCCCTTAGCAAGTAAATCTCACTATAAAAAAAATCACTTTTGCACAACTAAATCACTAGAAACTTTATCATAAGGGTTGAGTTCCATATTGCCAAAAGACTTATATTATTATGAAGGCAAATCACCATTTTCTCAACACTTCACCAAAAATAATTGTATAACAAGACTAGATTATAATATCCAATAAGATATTAAATATCATTTACAAAATACAGATCACCTTTAGCGTGACAAAATCACTAAAACATATACGATAAGGAGCAGAGTAACATTTTATCATTTATAATTAAATCACCTGTTTATTTCACCAAATCACCAAAAAATAACACATGACAAGACTGCAACAGTATCTCCACTAAAATAAATAAATAACACTCATAGCATAAATCACCTTTTCACAACATAATCACCAAAACAAAACAGAGCAAATTATCATCTTACTTTCAGAATCACAAATCAAGTTTTTAACTAAAAAATCACCAAAAAAACCTAAAAATTTACACTCTCTATCAATGGACCATCTACATACATTGTATATGAATCTATGCTCTGAAATACTGAATAAACATAAATCCATACTTGAAACCCTATAAATTAGCCAAGAATAACATGTATGTGTCATGAAACTAGCTGGAAATGTTTAAGTTTCGTGTTAATATAATCGATTCTATTGATAATTTAGTGATCATAGTATGTACATTCATAGTATGATCATAATATAGGTATTTCGATGAAGAAGGAGCCAAATACCCGTGCGATTTTGGTGATTCATATGTTTTTGGCCTTTCCAAATATCTTCGAAATTGCAAGATCTAAATATAATATGATGATATGAAGAGTATGATATTGCTCCAAAGTAAAAGATTTAAATAGTTAATTGAGGCTTTTTTCAATTTTGATCGGTGATTGTGTGTCAGCAAAAACAAAAGGGGAAGGGCTTTGAGTTCGATAGTGGCAGCGAAAAAGGAAAATCAGAAGAGTAATGTATGAATTATTTTATTGCGTTATAACTACCCCGATAATTTAACAAAAATACAAAAATATCACTGAGTTCTCGGTTCTTGGGTTCTCATTGAAGTAACTCCCTATATATATATTGATCGATTATTAGTATAATTCTAAAAGCATCTCCAATCATGACCACCCCTTAACTAAAAATTCAAATTATATAACTTAAATAAAAATTATAGAGAATATGTTAAAATTTGGCCTCTTCAATGGGACATTACCTTTGGCTAAAAATACAGCTAACCTCACGTTGGCTATATATGTTGAACCACTAGAGACCTATAGCAGAATTACACGTCAGCCATTACCATATTAAAATAATATATTGTATTTATAAAAACTTAGAATAATAATAACATACTACTTTTAAAATATAACTAATCAATATAGCCAACTCCGTTGGAGTATAATGTCTTACCGATTTCAGTCAGTAAATTTTACATGATCAATATTTAGCCAACCATTTTTACAAAATACCGTTGGAGATGTTCTAAATATTTTGAAAAAAACTCATGATTTCAAGCAAAATACCGTAGTTACTAAAAGATACATGTATATAATTTCTAAAGCAAGCCGCAGATGTCATGTTAATAAATCAATAAAAGGTTCCAAATCCAAGGCCTCCATTGGATACCGCTAAATTCCTTCAACACCATGAGTATCCATTTTTTGACTTAAATCAGTTGGGAGGGCGCGATTTGCTTAGAATTCCGAGAAGATTTGCTTGCAATCGCGACTTGCCAGCCCAATATCGTATAATTCGTCCTCTCGATTTCACAAAATATTCGATACAAGATTTAAGGGTGCAATATCAGAATTTCGGGGCTTGATTTTAATTATATAGTTAAATCATATATTTGAAAAATAAAGCTTGATTTTAATTATTTTTTTGCAGCAAACCCATTGGGCTATTGTGAAAATGTGGTATAGTGCTTCAGTAGCAATCCCTGGCCATCCATGATTCCTCTCAGGTGCCTACCTCTAGATTTTAAGTGTGGCGATGATGTGTAAGCTTGATAAATGCATAAAGTTAACCAGACCAAAAGTTTTGACATTGTTTTATAGGAGTTTGGGGAAATGAACAAATGATGGGTGTACAACCCTTACTCAAAATTATTTGATTCAAGTATCTAGTAAAAAGACGGACCGTATTCTAATTTTCATCTACTTAAGTGATAAAGCCTGAAGGAATTTTGACGTTCATTTTACTATATTACCCTTATACATTTACCGTATTTACAGTATTTTGCCATTACTCATGTTCATAATAACTATTCTTGCACGTGTGAACACTTTTACAGACAGGTATCAAGGTTCTTATATGTACTTCATTTAACTTTAAAGATAGAATGTTCAAATTACAACCGGGAGTACATGTTTTTCTCCCGTTTTCTTCTTAGGTGTCGGTTGCACAAACTCTTAATTTCAGGCATGTGGATTGTATATCCCTAATTATGAGATTTCCAATATTAATTTGAATTTTGAATTTGAAAACAGGTATGTCTTTACACTCTCAAAACTCACGGTTCTTGCCTTCTTATTTCCATTCTTCTTATATTTGCATTTGAATCCTTCTTTCATAAATATGTCTTTTATCTCTTTTGGATGTATCTATTTTATTTGTTTCAGCTTTTGTTCAATTAGTTCATTTATGATTTTATTGTGGGATTATTATCTGTATGTAATTCATATACTTTTGAACTAATAGTTTTGAATTGTGCATCTCATCAATTTGTAGCAGATATAAGAGAATTACGACGATTTGGTTATAACATTATGTGTGTGTAAAAAGAACTTGGAACTTTCGAGTACCAGGCGCAAGTTAGTAGATTAGCTTGACAAATTAATAAGAAGTATATTAAGTCAGTTGCTAACTTCACAAACTTCAGTTGTGATTGTCTCAATTTCACCAGCTAATACGCCACTTTGATGTAGTGACATGGAACGTGACATCCAATTATTCCCGATTCCTAGCAAACAGTAATCCAAGTTGTTGTGCTTCATTTATAATTACCATATTAATTAACAGACATGAAACAACAATTTTTAGCCTAAGCAACCATATGTAAGGTAATGTATTACGCTCAATATATTGACCAAATTACCTGCGATACAGTTAGCATTACACTGCTACACAGATAACCTTCGGTGTTCTCAAACGTCTTCAGTCCCAACTGGTTTAGGATGCCCTCACTCTCGCACTACATATTATAGTGATGTAAAGGGGGCAGAAGAATGATTTTTAAAAACTACCCGTGACAAACTCCAGCAGCCTGTAATATCAAAAAGATATTTTTTTTATGCATTTACCATGATAAAATATCTCATACCTCCATTATGCTACACTGCATTAGGCCCATCTCTAACAAATGAGCCTCTTTCACTTATACGTGTCTAACCACTTTCACCCAGATGTTGTACTACATCAATAACCTAAGTTTTAAATGTAAACTAAACATGTATCAATTTGCAGCTGTATTGTCCACAACAGAAAAGTTTAAAGATTACTTATGGACCCCAACGGTTTTTAACACGATTGCAAAGAGTTATAAAACAGGGATTTTTAAAGCTATTCTTGTAACACCCAAATATTAAATGTTTGTAGTACCTAAATTGCATGTAGACTCTGTTAGCGTGAACGTCGTTCGTAGAAATCGTTTGCCAGATGGAAGCCAAAATGATCGAGCCTGAGGTGCGAGTAATATAGGCAAACTGATTTATACAGTGGCAATGTCAAATGAAACACGTCACTGAAGATCATTAACTCACATCACTGCCTCAGTCACAAACTTGAATAGTTCAGTTTAAACTTGAGATGCTTAAATGAATTGGCCATGGGAAAAAACATAAATACATATACACACACGATAAGGCCAACTTCCAAGAAAACAAGAGGTACAACTTTCTCAAAGTAGGAGAAATGATACCTGTATATTGTTGTTGTACGTGTCCAAGCTTATCAGACTCTTCAAGTTGCCAAGCTTATTAGGGACAAACCCTTTAAATGTTCTTTTTGTATATCTCACTGAATTAGATTGTTAGTAAGATTTTAGTTTGTTAAGATATCTACATAATTTCTACTTAATAATCCACTTATCCATATAACACACATGTAGCAATCCATATTACCCACAGGTAAAGGGGAATGGAGTGGATTTGAAGACAAAATCTAAGCCTTTTTTAAAAATGGAGGCTCTGAATTCTTAAGTGGTTTCTTTTTAATTAGATATAGCTTTAAGCTTTCTAGAAAATGATAACTAGAATCTAAAAATTCACAAAGAGTGATATAACCATATAGAAAAATAATTACAAATATTGAATCCTGTGAACTTGAAAATGATAACTACAAATTCACAAAGAGCCATATAACCATATGGAAAAATAATAGGTAGGTATATAAAATTCGCGTTGAACTGCACACCAAAAATGTCATGAACATCAACATGATTGATCAAAAAGATAATAACTCGCAAATTCCGAATATTGCTTTCTTCTATCACCAAATCAAATTCAATATGCCTTCATATATATAACCCAAACAACATAAATTCTATCTATGAATATGCAAGACTTACCAAAATTGTTCTAGAAGATTACAATCCCACTGTTGTTTATCATCAAAATATCGACCAAGTTTATCGTAGTCACACGCGCAACTGCACCATCCACCAAGGGTTGTTAGCAATAAAACGATGAAGCGAGATACCTGAAAAACGAGGAATGGAAAAGGCAGTACCTCAGAACACATCGGAAGCACAACTGGGACCACCACATACCAAGAGAGGTCTTCAACGACACCGTTAGCCTCACAAGTGACATCCAACCGTCTAGCTCGAACGTTATAAGTCACAATACAAGACCGTTCCACACAATGCATATACACAACATTAGCATCAAATGGGTGGAAGGACAACGGAAAAAAGGTTGCCGTTGGCAACAAGTTACTTAACCTGTCATCTTAGGTATAGAGATCACTGCAGGTTACTTCAAACTCCATAACCCACTCCCCTTTCTCATAATTTTCAAGCCTCCCAATGCTAAAACAAATTAGCTCTGAAGGCTCTGGAGCTACTTCAAAATATCTCAGCTTTCTTTGGCTGACACTGCATAAACGATAAAGGCTATCATGCTGCTCTTCATTCTCACTGTCGTTCCTGCCATCCGGAAACTGAATTAACCGGCAACGATCACTATTCTCGTAAGGGTCAAAAGCCACCATCCCATTGTCCTGTACAAACCAATGCAGTTTTCCATTAAAATTAATAGGTCCAAAGCCACGCCTAAGCAACCGGATCTTTTTAGGGCAAACCAGTGTATGAGCCGTCCACACACCAGTTTCAAACGAAAACGTCTCCAGATTAAGAAAGAAAGAATCTCCCAAACTGCACTCAACACGTGCAGCCCTATAGCTCGTAACAACATTATCCTCATTCACCCTGCTAACAAGCCCCTCCCCATAAAACACATGATGATGAATCAACGCATTCTGCCTCCCCCTTGGAAGACTAATCACTAACCCACTGCCTAGTCACCGGATCACAAACATAATAAAAAAAACGGTCCCAACAAACAAAACATAACCAATCCATTACTCACCGCCAACACCTTAAACTGATCAGACTGTTGCTGCTCTTCCAAACTAGACAAAAACAACAGCGAAAACTCCTTCGAAACATACACATCAGGCTTCAGCTTCCTCAAAACCCTCCTTAAATTCAGGCACATAAACATACCTATAAAACAACCTAAACGGCAAATAAGCATTCAACCTCATAGAAACATAAAACCTCGAACACGAAGGATGCGAAATCAAACTCAACCACTGCTTACAAACACACTTTTATCTAAACATAGATCTAACAGGCAACCTTATCAAAATCTCTAACACATAATAAGGAAAATGAGACAGATCATAAAAGAAATCAAGATCCATACCCGACAATTCATTCTTATCATCATCTTCATCACAACTTAAAGTACCTGAATGAGTTGCAAATAAACAAATATAAAAAATAACCTGAAATTGCATTTAGTAAGAGAAGTGCTAAAGAACTGAAATTGAGTACAAGAGATACAGTACCACTTCCAAGCTTGATATCAAGATCACAAAGGCGATAAATATATATTATTTAGAATGACTAGTTGGAATGGGAACACATCAAGGCCACTCTAAGGGGTGACACAAGCAGTCCATAACCAAGTAGTATTAGTGTGCCCGATAAGTCCTAGGGTTGAAGTTTTAAATGCAAAAGAATAATCATAACAAATTTAAATGTCTTGCATAGATAAATAAAACATCCACCATATTTGCAACCGTAGGGATCCATATACCAAAAATAACCAAGTATCAAATTATTACATTTTCTATTTTTCCTTACTAAAACTCCACATTTTCCAAAAATATAACAGGCAAACCCTTAATTATTTATTTTAAAATCCATTCTAATGTTTTTAATTATTTAAAAGCGTTTAGCTATTTTAATAAACCTACTTTTTTTTTTAACAAATATAAATAATATAATATTAAAAAGTAAATAATAAAACAACAATTAACAATCCGTGCATCGCACGGGTTTTAAGCTAGTATTTCATAAAATCCTTATTATAAATACCTGAGTTTAGCCAAGTATGCAGTTAAAGTGTAGTTAATCAATCAAAAAACTATGACTAAATATAGAATGTGACAACTATTTCAAGAAATCACTATTTATGGTTGGAGAGATCGGTGAAATGATTACAACTACCCTGCCTTTGGTCGTGAAAGCAAAGAAGAGCTAAAAGCATTAGTGCCTCTAGTTCTTGAGAGGATCATTTCAACAGCTAGTGTAAGTTTTCTCGATATTCAAATTACGGTCTAATTACTAAATTTATAGCTTTTCATACATGAACTCGAGTGAATGATAAAATTTTCAATAATCGAGTAGATGCTGATTGAGGAAGGCGCGGTGGAGATCCTTGTTCCAGGGAATCTACCATATTAGAAAATGATAACTACAATCTACAAATTCACAAAGAGCGATATAACCATATAGAAAAATAACTACAAAGATTAAATCCTGTAAACTTGAAAATGATAAATCCAAATTCACAAAGAGCGATATAACCATATATATGGAAAAATAATAGGTATATATGGAAAAATAATAGGTAGGTATATACAATTCGCATTGAACTGCAATCCAAAAATGTCATGAACCCCGTCTCATATTAATATATCAACATGATTGATCAAGAAGATAATAACTCGCAAATTCCGAATATTGCTTTCTTCTATCACCAAATCAAATTCAATATACCTTTATATATAACCCAAACAACATAAACTCTATCGGTGAATATACAAGACTTACCAAAATCATTCTAGAAGATTACAATCCCACTGTTGTTTATCATCAAAATATCAACCAAGTTTATCCTAGTCACACGCACAACTGCACCATCCACCAAGGGTTGTTAGCAATAAAACGATAAAGCGAGATACCTGAAAAACGAGGAATGGAAAAGGCAGTACCTCAGACCAGAGTTTTCAGTTTCACGTTCCAAGGGTTAATGCGTATGTGTGTAAATCCTGATCATTTAAGGGCTTACCGGTCTTTTCACAAGGTTTTTCTTGCTCATTTTGCCCCTGTGTGGCTTATTATATATGGGAAGAGATTTGTAAGGAAAAATCTGTAAACAGCTGTCTGGTCAATTATATTTGCCGCAAAAAAAGGAGAATAATATATATATATATATATATATATATATATATATATATATGGGGAGAGACTAGAAAACAAGATCAATATTTGATCTCATTTCTACAAGAAATTTATAAAATCTAACCTCCACAAAAACTACGAAAATCTGTACTGATTGATTTGAGTTTTCAAAACAAAAAGCATTAGGTCAATTTATAGGAAGACAACAGAGATGAAAAGAGTATCTACATTGGATTTATGAACAACAAACATATTACCTGTTCATATCATATACAGTAAAACCTCTATAAATTAATACTCGATAAATTAATAATCTCGATAAAATTAATAATTTGTCCAGTCCCAACTTGGGACCAGTATAAAATTGGACCCTAATCGATAAAATAATAAGATAATAACTTTTTTGAAATCCCAAAGTATATATATTGGTCCCAACGAAACTATAAATTAATAATCATTAAAAGATTCCATACATATTCTAAGATTGTCTAGTAAAAAATGAATCTATAGTCACTTGTTTTTTGTTGAACTTCAAATCTATATTGACTTCATCTTTAAATCTCCTCACTGCACTTAAGAGTTGGGGCATTGTCTTCTCGTATTGCAACAAAAAGTTGTGAAGAGTTGTTGCCGCTTGCAATGCTTCTTTCCGAGTGACCGGTTCCAAAGCTATTGAATCATCCTCAACTTCGTCATCGATCGGATTTTGAATGGTATCCGCCACAATTTCTTCAATGCTTTGAACCTCGTAACATTCATTATTTTCACCAGGATAATCTAGCAAGTGATTCACATCCATTTCGTGCCGATAATGCATACCTGTAATCAAGTTCTCAAGCTCACGAATGTCTTCTCCAGAATTTACATCGTTTAAATCACTTGAGCCGGTTGGATTCACTGAACGAATTTTGCAGTGTCGAATTCAGTGGACATTTTATAGTGATCAAATTCTAACCATGTTTAATGTACTGCGTTGGTACCATGGACCAACTTTTTGGTACTATGAACTAACTTTTTACTTATTCAAAAACAATGAACTTGATAAATTCAATTAACTTGTGAATGTACATTCATAGAATGTGCCTTGGAACTTATTTTTGTAATTTATTTTTCATCTCTAACTAATATATATTGTAACTAGTACATTAGACTTGGAAATTTAAAGGTCTTATGTAAATTCTCTTTAAATTAATAAATTATTAATTTATCGATATAATAATATCTCTCTAAATTAATAAAATATCCCGGTCCCAACATTATTACTTTATAGAGGTTTTACTGTACCCGGATGCTAGCGTTGTTAAGTTCCCGCTGTGCACGAGTCATATCAAACAACTTCCTTTTATGTTGCTGTTACAAAGATATATACTTGAGATCTTCATTTGACCTATAAAATTAAATAGTCAGTATGTAATATTTTAGAAAATTATAGACATGAAAAGAGTAATCTTTTTGTGATGACTCTGCCAGAAGAAAGAGTCCATAGTCGGCAACAATCAACTAAATTTCTAGTGACAGTAATATACAAGTGATCTGCAAAACAAGACAGTGATAGTACGTAATCATTACATTTAGTAAGAAGTGCTAAAGAACTGAAATTGAGTACAAGAGATACAGTAACAGTACCATTCCCAAGCTTGATATCAAGATCACAGAGGCGACAAATATATATTATTTAGAGTGACTAGTTGGCATGGGAACAGATCAAGGCCACTCTAAGGGTGACACAAGCAGTCCATAACCAAGTAGTATTAGTGTGCCCGGTGAGTCCTAGAGTTGAAGTATTAAATGCAAAAGAATAATCATAACAAATTTAAATGTCTTGCATAGATAGTTAAAACATCCACCATATTTGCAACCGTAGGGATCCATACACCAAAAATAACCAAGTATCAAATTAATACAGACCAAACAAATTGTACTAGTCAACAAGTAGAGCACACATGCTCAACTACTTAAGCAAATGGGCCTATCAAACTATCTGTAGTATTAATACAGATTTCTGTATTCTCTTTTAAGAGACATTAGGCTCTTTCCTTCAGCCTGCAGTTTCTCGAACTTTTCCATCCACTCAGCTTTTTTCTGAAAAAGAATTAAGTATGAGGAAATTAGAGGTCGCAGCATATCTAACAGATGTATAATTTTCAGCAAAATTACTTACATTATCACTCATGTTCCCCCATTCTTTACATCCTTCAGCCAAACCCTCATTGAGAGCGGTTTCGACTTGATCTGGTCCCATTACCTTTGATGAAAAGAGCACAAAGAAAAGAATTAACATTGATTCATAAAAGAATTGACACTTAAAGTTGTGTTAAAAAAAAGGGAGATCTTACTAAGAAGTTTGGGCGTGGATGAGTCTTGTAATATCGTAGCTTAAAGTCCATAATCCTATAGTCAAACAAAATCAAATTAAAACCTACAAAGGAAAGATTGAATAAGGAAAAAATTTAAGTAAAAAGGTACATGAACATGTCGAAAGCGTTCCACTCTCCATACTTAACAAGTGTGACTCGTTTGACTCGTTTTCCCTTTTTCCTTAATAAAAAAAAAGGGTAAGAAAAATTGTCAGTTGACAAACCAAATTCAAATGAATATAAGTAAAGAAAATAAAATTGAAATAAAACTTACTTGTTATCCCTTTTCTCAGTTGTTCCCCTTTTCTTAGTTGTTGGAGACGTTCCGGTCATTGGTAAATTCCTGCGTTTGATGATTGCATTTTCCACAAAAAGTAAGAATTATCGACCCAAATAGCATACAATCTCTAAGCCCAGGAGAATTAGGGCCTTAGAAAACCCCCAAACCAGAATTCTAATAAATAGAAAATAGCATATCTTTAAACCCCTAAATTCTAATTTTTAAACCGTAAAATTTAGCAATAGTGTGTAGTTTAGTGCGATAAACTTACTCGATATCCCTTTTCTCAGTTGTTCCATGCAATGCTGAATTCCTGCGTTTGATAATTGTATTTTCCACAGAAAGTAAGAATTATCGACCCAAATAGCATACAATCTCATAAGTATTGCATAATATTATTTCGACAAGCGAAAACATTAGGTACGTATATATCATAAATTGGGCACTCGAACAGCAAGAAAACCCTAGTGCGTGTAAATAAACATGCAGAAAAAGCAAGCACAATCAAAGTAGAAAATATAAAACTCAATAGATTTTACCTTCTAGAGGCCATAGATGAACAAGTCCCCGTCGTCGTTTCATTTCCGGAACGCAGTACCACCATCTTCTTTTATCTCCGTCTAATTTTTTACTTTTTTCTTGAGAGAGAGAGACAGAGAGAGAGGTTGTTTGTTTTTTGATTTAAAGGGTCTGGCTGAGCTCGGCCGGGTGAATCATTCTAAATTCAAAATTTGAATTTTATCGATTTTGAATTGAATTCTAGATTTCTATTTTATTTATAATTCAAAATTTAATTTTTTATAATATCCCTGAATTAATTTATCAGTTAACATCACGTAACTTTTATCAAAAAACACTTTAGCATAGCATATACTCTCTCTGTCCGCCTCAATTTTTTACATTGAGGTTGGACACGGAGGTTAAGAAAAAGTGTAATTTAGTGAAGAAAAGTAAGAAAAGTGAGTAAATAGGTGGGACCAATCAATATTTAATATATAAAATGGAGATAGTGGGAGAAAGTAGTAGATGTAATTAATTTTTATATTATAAAACTCTACTATTTTAGAAAACTTTTGAAAGGTAAAGAATTGAGAGGGACATCCCAAAAAGAAAAATGTGTAAAGAAATTAGAGGGACGGGGTAAGTATATTTTGAGAATTACAGAATGCATCCCATTATTTTCAAACCCATTTTTAGTAGGGGTGAGCATAAAAATACGAAATCCGGATTATCCTAATTTTCGATTCGTATCCGATTTTAAAAATTCGAAAATTTGGATATCCAATCCGAAAAAACCGGACCGGATATCCAATTCGGATTTTTTTTATAAATTCGGATTCGGATCCGGATCACAACTTTATATAAAGTCGGATATCCAGATCTGATCTGGTTTTCAATATATCTTAAAAAATAATATATTTATATATGTATAATGAATAATATTAAAGACAAATAATTCAACATATGATATATTAGATTAAGTAATAAATCATTACTAATAAATTACTAAGTTTGTGTGCATTGATCGAGTTTATAAACATTCTAGGTGTAAAATCGAAATGATACACATGAAATTATATATTTGAGTGCGCATTTATAAATACAAAACCATATATTTGTACATGAAAAACTTTGTAATCTTAGTTAATAAAATTTTATAACGAAGTTAATGAAAGAGTGTTCTCGTTTAATATTATTATTTCATTTAATGAAATAAATTCGAGAGTGACCGTGTTATTAATATCTCTTAAAAAGTACGTAGAAGTACATATTAAACAAATGAATGATAATTTGATGGGTTAAAATAAAAATTAGGAAAAAAATAAATGTATAAATGTTAATATATGAGATTTTGATGTCTAAAATGTTATTAATTAATTTAAAATTTGTAAAGTTAACGATAACCTATCTAAATATAATAAAATTTATTATTTTTTTACAACTTAAAATATATTTAATTAATTAATACGGATCCGGATTATCCGATTTCCGATCCGGTTTTAATAGATATCCGAATTCTGGATATCCGGTTAAATCGAATCCGGAACCGGAATAGGTTTTTCAAAATCCGAAAAACCGGATATCCGATCCGATTTTTATAAACCGGACCGGATATCCGGTTTTTCTCATCCCTAACTTTTAGATTACATTCCATGTGCACTTTTCTTGGTTAAATTCCTTAATTACGTTAACATGATTTTGCATAAAATTGGTAACACAAAATGGATAACTCTTTTAGTGATCACCTATATATATACATTCCTGAAGCATAAACTAACTGCTCTAAAATAAATACACAATAAAAGCATTAAGTGATATAAGAAAAGTTAATGAATAACACTTGAGCAAAAACTCGGTCATCGTAAAATACAATGTTGAAGTAGGACAAAACAAATTCAAAGTAACACATAAACCATCATAAAACCTGACTAAAATCATCGTTACGTGGCCATGATCACATTTGGGCACAAAACTTGGTGATCGATATCATATTCTACAAAACAAAGAGTTTGATAAACATCAACAAAATTACATCTTTTTCTTTCCCTTGCTCATCTGCGACCATTTGTTCTTCCTTGCCTCTTGCAGCTTCCTCAAAGATGTATATTGTTGCCCATTTGCACTTGTATAATTTTCCGGAGAGATGCCTAAGATTGATCTCTTTGCTGCTTGAACTGGGGGTCTGAAAGGGTTGATGATGTCTGTATGTCTTGAAACATCAGTTGCAAGTCTCTTCTCTAAAAGAATTTCAACATTCCTTGTGGCTCAATTTCAACTATATCTGCCATTTTCCTTTCTTCATCAAGTTTCTAACAAAACACAGATTACATCACATAGTGATATTACCCTAATTTTACAGGACCTTGTAGTATGTCCTAGTTGGTCGCAGTGAGAACACTTATTTTTTCTTTTCACTGGTTTTGCAGGTTGACCTTCAGTTGCTTGTTCATTTGAAGCGCCTTTGTCATTGTCTTTCTTTGCCTTGTCATGTTTCTAACAAGTAAAATAAAATGTAAATAAATGACACTTGTATATATACGAATATAAACAAATTCATTGACACCTTCGAATTGCATGTTCTATTATTATGCCCCCATTCGCTGCAGCAAGAACACTGTAAAGATTATTACCTTCACTACAAGCATAATTAATTTTATAAATATGGAGTAAAACTAATAAATTTTTTTTTATAATTATTCAGCTCATTTGTTAATAATATGCTAAAGTAACAAATATATAAAAAATAACAAGATGCTAACAATAAATAGTCAAGGTTTTTGACTTCTTAGCAGACCAAAACAATTAACCAAGAAGATAAAAAAACAAAGAAATACATTAAATAAACTACACGATCCCTATCTCGGAAATTGTACCACCAAACATCTTACTAAAAATGGCTAATTCACTAATTCGATGCCTGCACATTCTAGAACTTTGCCAAACCACGGAGAATATAGTAGCTACCAAGCCCATTTGGCACATTTTTAGCAAAACAGAATGTAATCCAGAAAATTAGCACCCATAGTTGTTCCTGCAGAGAAGTTTGAATTATGATTAGACAAATTTGAATGCCAAATGCAAAAGCCAAAAAAATAGTAGTGCCTATCAAATGGAAAGTATCTATCAGCCGGATTATCTCTTAATGCAATACCAATGAATCACAATTTTGGTACTCAAGCAATTAACACAGTATAACTATTATTTGGAGAACTTCCAAGCAAAAACCTATCAGACCTATACAATACCCATTCCGTAGCCACATGATAAGGCATGCTAATGCAATAAATTTTGTCTACATTTAAATATTTAATGCGGAAGCATGTCATGATAGTGAGAATGCTTAGAAAACACCAACGCAACTTGAGTACAATATAACAATATAATACCCATTTTTAAGCAACATGATAGGGCATGCCAATGCAATAACTTTTGTCTAGACTGAAACAATGCAGAAGCATGTCATGAGAGTCATATTGCTTAGAAAGCACCAGTGCAGCTTTGGACAAGAAATATTATTATCCAATGAAGAATTTCATAGAAGTTTCAAAATTGGGAATTTCGTGATGCACATTGAAACATATGACATTAAATTTTGGAAACCGTAACTTGAGTAAATTAATTCTTGTCCTACAATACGCTCAGGTCAAGTTATTCCACAGTAGTGCTTGTAGAGTAAAAGTGCAGGGCCTAAAATACATAGTATGTTCAAATAACGCGGAAATACTTAGAAGTTAGGATCATCTCACGATTACTAGCCACTAAAAACCAATAAAACATAGCTCTTACATGAGAAATATACAAAACAATAATGTTAATACCTACTTTGTGATTTATCAAGCTCACTAATCCAAAGTTCCATCTCACAGTAAAGCGGTACTTAAAGTTCTAGGTTCTAATATCAACTTCCATTAAGAAACTAAAATCCAATGATAATGTTATACACATAACCTACTTAAAAGTTAAAAAAGTGGCAGTTACATAAACATACGATATTTGCTTGAGAAGGGTGAAGTACCACATTTCAGAAAACTTAAGCAAATCATCATTTTATATGGTTGAATCACCAAAAAATAGAATTACAACCTTAAAATTACAATTCCCTTAGCAAGTAAATCTCACTATAAAAAAAATCACTTTTGCACAACTAAATCACTAGAAACTTTATCATAAGGGTTGAGTTCCATATTTCCAAAAGACTTATATTATTATGAAGGCAAATCACCATTTTCTCAACACTTCACCAAAAATAATTGTATAACAAGACTAGATTATAATCTCCAATAAGATATTAAATATCATTTATAAAATACAGATCACCTTTAGCGTGACAAAATCACTAAAACATATACGATAAGGAGCAGAGTAACATTTTATCATTTATAATTAAATCACCTGTTTATTTCACCAAATCACCAAAAAATAATACATGACAAGACTGCAACAGTATCTCCACTAAAATAAATAAATATCACTCATAGCATAAATCACCTTTTCACAACATAATCACCAAAACAAAATAGATCAAATTATCATCTTACTTTCTATTATTCCCAGAACAACGCAACCTAGATTGTAGAAGGGGGGTTGAATACAATCTAGTTAATTTTACAAAACTTTTTCAAACCTTTTACAGTATGAATATATGAGTTGGTAAATTAACTAGAAATTGAAACAAGACCATGAACATATATGAATTCTTCGAGTTAAAAAGACATGCAGGAGACAAGCAAACTTTTTAAACTTTTCAGGTGGGTTTCTCGGAAAAAGCCCACATGAGGTGTATATTGAAGAATTCTCTGGTTTTGTTTTTCAACAAACTCTAGCTGCTTACACAGATGATGGAAGAGAGCCTAAGTGTTTTTCTTTCATCTTTGTGCTCTCTCCACATACATTTCTATGCTACTCAACACAGTCTTATATACATCGACTGTGTGTTACAAACAAAACCTACAACATAATAAAATATTACATTTTGGTTCTGCTTGTTCACATGCTCGTATCAGAAACTATCCTATTTGGGAAATGCCTTGGCTGGCATCAAAGATAAACTTGTATACTCCCAAATGGTGCTTTCTGATTGAGTGTGCTGCTCTCTTCAAAAATTACTAAGTCCATGAAATTGACCTAGCTTCCAAGCCCATGTGACATCTGCATGAAAGAGACCTCTCCTCGGTAACCTGACTGTCAAGTCACTATCAGCTGAGATAAGTGAACTTGTAGTATTCAAATAGGTCTTCATGCTTGTCAAGCTTTTCCTTTGTGTCCAGTTAGAAGTTAAACTTCTAGGTAGCTGCCTTAACTCTTATTTATCCATCGAGACATAAGAGACAATAGATGACTTCAAATTTCATTTGTAGGAATTTGAGCCTTCGAATATTTATAATTTTGATTCCCTATTCCATACATCTTTTGCATCGTCATCCAGCATCTTTTAGTCACGGGTGTGTAATGATGATCTCTGAGACTGTCCTCCATTCAACCTGCTACAATAAAGAAACCTCCAAAAGATTCTGTTACATAGATTTGTTTTCCATGTTGAATGAGATGAACATAAGTAGGCGTATTAATTCCATATCCGTAGACTGCTATTTTACGTCAACTAGCCGTAGAAAAGTAATCTCAGAATATCCATAGAAGTAATATTCCATAACTGTATCCATAGATGAGACATGACATTTTTGACTGCATCCATAGATAGACCATGACCTCCTTAACCGCATCCATAGATAAAACATGACATCCTTAGCTGTTTTTGATGATCAACTTCCTTAAGCTTTTATCCGTAGATATGATGTCCCCAGCTTCTATCCGTAGATGATATAAGTTGTTCCTAGCTTCTATCCGTTGATGAGATAAGATGTCCTCAGCTTCTATCCGTTGATGACATATGATGTTTTCAGCTTGTATCCGTAGATGAAATGAGATTTCATAGCTTGATCCGTAGAAAGGATACTCTTAGCTTCATCTTTAGATAAAACACCTTGTCATCTTTATTGATTCACCATTACTGAGTTGATTAGGCAGACTTACCACTAAAACACTTGGTGTTTGATTAGACGTCCATTGGCTTGCTTCTGAACTGCTTCCTAACTTGATGACAGAATATCCTCCAATCATTTGATGTGGCTTTTAGACCTTGGATAGATAAAGTGCCTTCTAGTTAGCTTCCTGATTTATCAGCTTCTGTGAACTAGCTTTCTGAAAATCAGCTTCGGTGTCAAAATAAAATTCTTGTCTTGAGCATTTTGTTATCATCATTCCAAATCGGTCAACCCTAAAAATCTCCCCCTATTTATGACTGTTAGAATTGGCATAAATCCTTAAGTTGATGATAACAAAACCCTTCAATGTTCTCAGTGATCCTCAGATAGAGATTAATACTGGACATAATTTGATGATGCTGCAAAAACAAAAATAACAACTTGAAGCTGTCAGATTCCATATACTTTCCTGTAACTTAGTCTATACTTTCTTGTAAGGGGTTCTAATAGATTGCAATCGAGAGAGGAGAAATTCTGAAGTCTGAGATCTCATTCTAACTCCCCTTGAGAACAACCTATCTTCTCTTTAACTTCTCCCCCTTTTTGTTATCAGCAATGAAGATAGAAGAGGCATAATCTGAGTTACTGAATAAGATTTCGGGGTACAGGAATCCAACACTTCAAGGATCGAAAGATTTGTCTCAGGAATCTCTCTATTCTTGCATTCGGATCTCATCCTGGCTCACTTCACACAACTCATCTTCCCTTACTAAAGGGGTACTCAAAAGAAAAATCTCTCCTTTTGCCATGCTGGAAGAAATAACATGCCTCTCATTCTCTCCCTCTCCTTTTGCCTGGTCTCAAGCCAACCACTCCATTAACTCCCTTCCCACAAACCTATAGATGTCTCAACTATGTCGAATTCCTTGATACTCAGTCAGAATGAGCTGAATAGTTTTTCAAGAAATATCATGGAATTCAATATTGTTGGTCTACGGATAATCGCTGGTTAAGCTTATCCGTAGATTGACAGACACCTTTCTACGGATGAAGGATATCCGTAGAGGATTTTGACGATTGGGCTTGTGAAGTAGAAATTGCTGTAAGTTCTGTGAAGATTGAATGTGACATTTAAGTGCACAGTGCTTACATAAAGATCATCAAAAAGAGACTAGTGATCCAACGAATTCTCTGAAAGAGAATGATCACTAGGTGAATGGAGCTTCTCCAAGAGTTCAGGAAATGGAGAATCAAGTACAGATGAGTTGTATGCTGCAATTATCACTTAATGAGATGAAATGGACTGGGGACTGCATCCTCACATTTGAAGTAGATGCATCAAAATGAGTTTAAGAATAGTGTGTGCTCCCCCTGTGCCCGTGCATATATTTTCTTTCTACTTCAGAAATAGAAAGGTTAAGAATCCACATTATGCACACAGTGTCCCAATCCCTCATTAGTGCTCCTGGATCAGAGCATTTTTCAATGATCATAGTCTTTTGGGAGACTACAACCAGAAATGAGCTAATCCTTTTTGACTATTATGCCTTTTTGAGAAGACATAAGGCAGTTTGGCTGGTAATCTCACCCTCACCTTTTCTTCTAGTGGTTTCTTGATATTCACCACTGCCCTCACCCTGACTTAACTCCTTCATAACTCCCCACTGGTTAAGATTTGCTAGATTTTTGCAACTACAGTTTGTTGAGAAACTGTAAAGGGGGTTAGGAGTTGTTTATCACAATTAGGGTGTAACTGATAGGGTAGAGAACTTGGGGGTCATTCCAAACAGTTCTCATCTCAGTTTTTGAAAAGGCAAAGAAAAATGATTTAGATTTTAGTAAGTGAGAGTTTTGATAAAGATAAGATAATTACCTTTCCTTTATCAATGATGAACTGTTAAGAGCCTTCTCCATTGAAGGTTTATTCTCCTAAAGTTCAAGATTGCCAGCTTTCCCGTTAATTGTTTCAACATCCTCATAGAGATCATCAGAAGCTGCAAAAGTCTTAACTTGATAGATTGTCAATTTCTTTCAAATTCCTTCAAGTTTTTCTTCTGATGTTTCTTCAGTGAGTTCATGCAAAAATGAAACAGCTTTTGTGTTGCTCAAAGAGCTCACTATTCTGTTAGTTGAACAATTAGGGCTTCTTGATAAATTAATCAAAGTTATCCTTAAACAGATAGATTTTATAATTAACCTTTGATCAATTCATTGAAACAAAAAAAATATGTATTTAGATTTTATTGTTGGTGTTTTTGAGATGTGTTTCTTTTTATTTAAGGAAATGAGTCCAGTTAACATGCAAGCCAATTTTTAACAGGTTAAATAGATTCAAATGCAAAAACTAAAGAAAATTAAACATGCACATCACACACAACAATCTTAATAAAAATGGGGGAAAACCCCAAACTTCATTAAAAGAAAAAATAAATTACATTGATAAAAAAAACAAAAAAACATTAAGGACTGGAAATACATTCCAGTCCCCCCTTGTCCCGCCCTCTCCCCGGAGAGACAAACAAACAGCTGTTAAGCAGCTGCTGCAGCCTTCCCGGAGGCTCCTTCAGGGCCTCCATCAGGACCTCTCCAGCGGTTGCGAGCCATGAGAGCATGGAGAGCAGTTCTCATCCTTAGAATCTCGTCCTCCTCCTCCCTAATGAGGAGGTCAATCTTTTCTTGCAGTAAGAAGATTTTGTCCATGGTGGACAAACGGTTGAACTCCTCAGGAATAATGTCAAGAATTGTTGAAGCCATTTGGAGAAGTGTTTAGAGATTTAGATGAAGAGATGAGAGCTCAACCTTTGCCTTTAAATAGGCAGAGAGCTACAAGATAACCCTTGTGTTTAACTAGGGTTAAACGGGGGTTAAAAAAGCTGAAGAGACATGCATTAAATCACCCTAGTGTAAACGAAGAGACTACTCGAGTTCCTAGAGTGAAAAATGTGTCTCAGCTCAGATTACAAAAAGAATTAACATGACACATATATTATGAATAAAGATGAGAATAAAACTAAATAGCTGGTCATATAAATATGTTCAGCTAAATAATATTAAACTGAAATCTCTAGACAAAAATAATTAAGAATATCAATACTTTTGAATAATGTAACATGCAGATTATTTGAATTTTTGAGATACTTATTCAGCTGACATCATTCAATAAATGTATGACATTTGACAAATGATATCCCTGAACATTGATCTATAGAAAATTCAAAGTACAGCAATGCACTTAGCTTGTTAATGTCTAGAGATGATCAACTATTTAATATCAGTGAGAAAAGTAGCTTGCTATCTCATTGAATATTACTCAGAAGATCATTTCTAGACGACTTTACTTAGTGCATAACATCATTCAACTGTATTGACTTGTCATGATAACTAAAGCAAAACAAACAAATAAACACATAAAATAAACACATAGATCCAGAGATTGAAATCACTGGCTGCTTGCATTTAACACAGATATGTAAGAGAATAAGAAATCATTACCTGCCAAATTCATTTATCAACTCAAGTGAGTTGCTGCATTGAAAGCTTTGGCAAGATATCTGGTTAAATGTTGTTCCCTTGGAACACAGTGTAGTTCCACTACAACATGCACAACACTTCTTCCAATAACATGATGCATGAGGTTTATGTGCTTGACTCTTTTGAAAAATGCTTAAATGCTTCATCTGAATCTTTTGATTTATCATTAATCTAAGCATTTCTTCTGAGCCATGACCTGAACCTTCTTTCTTGGGGTTAGCATGAATTGTGCTATGTCTTCTTGATTAGGAATTTATCCTGCAAGTATCAACATCTAGACAACCAATTAGAGCATAACAAGTATCTCTTGGATTATCAATTACTGAATGAATGATAATCTTTTGAGATACCACAAGAATTCCAAGAAAAGGTAAGGTTCTAGAACATAAACAGGTGGTTAACATAATTTCTAGCATTCTGTTACTTAGTCACGAGGAAGATCACCAATTATCTTTTCAAAACACAAATTTCCTACCAAGGTATTCAATTCAGTAATGTCAATACTTGGTATGAGAATTCTTAGAAGAATACTCAATTATCTCCTCAGAACTTCTTTGCATGAGCTTTTCAGCATAATAGCAAAGCTACTGATTAGTGATGCTAGATATTATGTAAACTACACGTATCTCAGCTAAGGATAAGACATGCAAGGGCTGAGATTTAGATTTACAAATTTCTATAGATATAGACACTATCTTTTTGCACTATCCGTAGAAGAGCAAAAATAGTACCCATAGGTGTAGAAAATTATCTACGGATAGTCAGTATTCATAGACAAAGCAAAGAAACAAATCCAGTGTTATGAATGACTATCTACGGATAAGAATATCCATCGATAAAGTAAATTTTGACTTAGACAAAATTTTCACTTCTTCTGGAAAACTTAGTTTTCAAGAAGGTCATTTAAAACATATAAGACATCAAGAAAAATATTGAAATTTGTTCGTACCTCACTTACTTACCATTTTGAAGAGGATGTTTGATAAGCAGCTTGGTACTGATGTCTTCTTTACTAGTCACACTTGGATCATAGGTGTAACAACCCCAGATCCGGGGTCGGGGATCCGGTCGTTACGGTCTCAATTCCCATCAATAATACTTGCACTTGAATCAAAACAATTAAACTGCATGCTATGACCCCACAATAACAACACCACACACACACAACTAGTTATAGTCCCAGAGATGAAATTGGAATAAGTATCTAGTTATAGGATCCACAAGTTATAAGTTATTACAAACCCAAAAGATTACAAAGCATTTAAAAGTTCTTGCCGTTGCTTACATTAATCATAAATATAAATAAGTCTGATACACAAAAGCCGTAGCTTAGACTGCTGGTTACTACTACCTTAGCTATGGCGGCTACTACCTCAACGGGTAAATCTCTGACGGCTGCTACCTGCTTGCGCAGAGTGTGCCTGTTGCGGGCCATCTACTCTAGCTGTTGTTGTGATATAAATAAATAAAGCAAGGGTGAGCAATAGAGCCCACCAAAATAGTTTATAACAGATTATCAATAAATAACAGTTCAAAGATATTTTTATAACCACATGTTATGCCTTAAACGGATAAGAGACTAGTATAGTATAAAAGATGACGTTACAAGGAAAATTAATATAATGTTTCCGTAACCCAAAATCCACTTATGCATAAATAATCCGAGTAAGATTTTATCAGAGTCATAACTCATAAAAGATGAAGTTGCAAGGATTTATTGCAACTTCATTTCCTTTGAACACTTTTCGACCCCTTGTCAACATGATCGGTTCTTCTCCCCAATACATGTTGCAGGAATATTCCAAAATTGGATGATGAACTAATACGGGAGTTGCTACCGCGCCCGCTGTACCAACCTTACTATGATCAGTAGCAGGTTTTACAACAAAAATATGTTTTCTACATGTAGATGGAAGAATCACGACAGCCTGACATTGTCTACCGCCTTTTGGGATCTCCCGCCCATTTGGGGCAATAATTTGGATAGGTCGGCGCAACTGGACCACTTACACCACTCCTAGTTCTGATGAAATCCATGACTCTGAAACGTAAAGATCGTCCTCCTTTCCCCAAGTGTAATACTTGTTGATACGACTCCACAAAGTAGTTATATCTAGGTTGGAAAGGAAGATTCTCCAATATTTCCCAAGTTGTTGCTTGTTAATGGATATCGACTTGTTCCATGAATTTACCCCTCGAGCGTTGAGGTGGTAACACAATATTAGACTTGCAACAACTAAATTGCTTTGAGAAAATATCTGTCCCCTGACAGTTTTGAGTTGAGATTTTAAAATAAGAAGTAGTCACTTAAATCAGGTTTCTCATATTTTTGATAGTTGAGCGAGCATTTAAATCTTCTTAAAAGACAAATTTAAATGGAAAAATAGTGTTTTGGGAACCTCTTTTTACTTTAGAAAAAAATAATTAATAATATTTATTAAATAAGTAAGTCTTAAATGAATATTCGAAAATAATATTCATTAAGTAAATTATGATTAAATGAATATTCATTAAATAAATAACCTCGAATGAATATTCAAAATAATATTCATTAAATAAATAAACATCGAATGAATATTCAAAATAATATTCATTAAATAAATAAATCTCGAATGAATATTCAAAATAATATTCATTAAATAAATAAACCTCGAATGAATATTCAAAATAATATTCATTAAATAAATAAACCTCGAATGAATATTCAAAATAATATTCCTTAAATAAATAAGCCTCGAATGAATATTCAAAATAATATTCATTAAATAAATAAACCTCGAATGAATATTCAAAATAATATTCATTAAATAAATAAGGGTTAATTGAATATTCGAAATAATATTCGTTAAATAAATAAACCTTAAATGAATATTCGAAAATAATATTCATTAAATAAGTAATTAATCCTCGAATAACCGTACCCGATATCTTTATCGGAAAATAACCTTTAACATATACAAAAATATAATCACTTCTGATCTTTAAAGAAAATCACACGCCCTTATCTTAGGGCATTTAAAAACAAATCTGGCTTATAGCTGATATCCCATATCTAGCTCATAAGTCCCAACATCAAGTCATAACCTCGAGTATCGCTATATATAGCAGTTCAAAAACAAGCATGCAATTTATATATCGTATTTGCATATCATATATGAAAACAGTTATTATCACAACAACAGTAGTATTGGTTTCGAAAACTTGCCTGGTGGTGAGGTAGGGGTAGCGTGCCTCGAGTCAATCCGGCGATCTATACATAGTCAAAGTACCCGAGATTAATCACTTAATACTTTTAAGACCCTAAGTATGTACTTTACTTAAGCTAAAACATGTTTTCAAGTTAACCCTTTAAAACTTCTACTCGCGTAAGCTTGTTCACGCATTTTTATAAAATTGAGATTAAATCCTTTTAACACTAAATCTTTTCGAGGGTCTTCCTAAACGTACCTAGCATGTTAAAACAAAGTTTCACATTCTAACAAGTCGCTTAAGGGGTCTGATCATTGCCTCAAAGTTGGTTAAGTGGTATCGTTTGGTCTCGCGAAACATCCTTTACTAAAACACTCGTTTCTCCTAAACCGTAAATCGGATTCACATGATCTTCGCACCAAAACGAACCTTGAGACAAGACCTACATTATACTAGGCAGTGGTGACCTTGGACAGAAGTCCTTATGTTCGAATATCACAAACAAAACAAGGTTAAGGAAAATCGGGCATTATAATGGCTATGTTTTAACGATTCCAAAGTTTAATCATAAACTTTACATAATCAATCAAACCAAATCACCAAGTCAAATCCTCAACATCATTACTAATCCATAATCATCATCAATCAGTCAAAACCAACATCTACTTGCTTATCATCAAAACAACATCAAACTTTCATCAAAATCACTTAATCATTCTTATGATCATACTAACTAAACTATACTTAAAACTAACCATATAAATCAATTTATAACTAAGGGTTTCAAGAGTTTATACCTTCCTTGGAATGTATATGAGCTTAATAAACCTTGTATAGTCCTTATATAACCTTAAGATAGCTTGAATCAACCAAAGAAATCAAGAAACAAAAGTTAGTTCTTGAAATTACTATTCATTTCACTATTCACCCTCATCTTTAATCAAGGATTTGAACATGATAACCTTAATGGATGATTCTAGGATTTAGAGAATACCTTAGTTTGGAAATATGGAAGCTTTAGAATCCAAGAACAAGATTTATGGATGCTTGAAAGTTTGATTTTGAAAAATGTATAATGGATGAGAATTTTGGCCGAATGTTTTGATCTTCAAGTGGGGAGTTTTCTTGATTTTCTTGCCTTGGTTACTTTTGATAGAAATGAGATATTTTGTATTGAAAGTGGTGAGTCATTGTCTTGTCATTGGACACATGTCGTACATGCATGAGTTTGGATAAAGTAGCTTTACTGGTTTGCTCTACTGGTTTGTTTCCTTTCACATGGATGATCCAAATGTTGCATTCCTCGAATTAATCTTGTTACATGTTACTTCCATGCCTATATTTAATCCCGTAAGTGTCGCATTGTTCCGTCACCGCTTAATCTCGAAAAATGTCCGCAGGGTTTCTTAAGTGTTCTATCGAAGTAGTTTACCGTAAACGTTCTTAATATTACTAATTCTTTTATTAAATCCATATCCATGGAATTGATAATTTAAATCCTCCAATATTCTCAAATAATGATTAATCCGTCCGTTATTGGTGAAATTTCGGAGAAAACAGAAATCCTATTTTTCCGATTCTGACAGCTTTTGCATTCCTTCATTTACATCGTAGATCACTAATACGACTTTGAAAGTTTATTATATCGTCCCGTATATAGGGTGGTCTGAAAAACTTTTTAACTGAAAAAGTTACTATTCATCAATAGTTCTTAAATAAGTACAAAATTTGGGGATATTACAATAGGTATTTCCACTGCACTGTCCAACACAGAATCCCTTTGCAGAAAATCTTTGAAGAACCTGATCTTAGCACAGTAGATTTAGAGAATTGCCAGGCAGATGTTCCACTCATTTCTTTAACCATGACTCTAACTTCAAGGAGAAAGATTTCATGTCCAGGAAGTAGACATGCAGATTTGTGGGAGCTGGAAGATCTTGCCTTGATCCAAGTGAACACCTTATTCCTTCAACCCGAAAACTGTCTTCAAGAGGACTTTCTTCTGGATTTTTTTGGGAATAAGCTTCTTATGGTTGGTGCAGGTCTTGAAGATGTAAGAATATTCCCATCAGTATGATTATGTGAGGTAGATCTTTAACTCAGAAAAACTCCCCCTAAGTTCATTGGGGTGATAATTCAGAGTTGTGATCCACCGCCGAATGCTTCACTTGCTTCCTACGGATGCTCCATTCTGGCTTCCTACGGATACTCCATTCTGGCTTCCTACGGATACTCTATTCTGGCTTCCAATCAGATGATCCACTTAACCTTCCTATGGATGACTCATTTGGACTTGAATCATTCATAGTCTATAAGAAAACCCATGGAGATACTGATCCATCCACATAATCATCATCTTCTTCATACCAAAACCACCTTCCATTTCAAACCTAAATCTGAGAATTCCAAAAAATATCTCATCAATAAGCTTAATTTATCTGGCATCATTAGAAACAACCTGTTTAGACTCCATAACAGTGTTGATTCATTGACTTAAAGCCTTGTAGGCTTTTCCAGCTACATGCACTCATTATGAGTTGCATACCCATCCTGGGTTTCTGAGTAGATAAAAGATCCGATCTTTGACAGGATGTCTTATTGAAGTTGCAGAAGTAGATTAACCCTCTCTGAGAAATGCTCCCCCTGAGTAGATGATCCATGCAGAAAACCTTTCAGAGAAGAACACAAAATACTGTGGTTGGCTACTTACTTTCCCCCACACACGAGTGTCATTTCTTATGAAAGATAGTCAAAAATGCACGTAGAAGAAACCACCACTCTCAGCTACACCTCTACTTCCTCTTAGCAAAGATCTTCTCTTTCACTCATTTATTTCTTGAGAATATTTATCCAGATGTCAGTTAAACTTAACCAATGTGAAAGGTTAAGTATTCGATCATGGACTTAATGTTCTTAAAGCAATTCCCACACAGATTCCCTTATCTCCTTTAGCTAAGCTTATATTACTTCCTTGGCTGAGGAATGTGAAAATAGAAAACTGTTGGCTACACTAATACACACAATTTGATGATCCCTCCTTCAGGTGCTTGAATGATCAAGAAAACATTCTGGCTGTAATAAGTAGCACCAGCCACAACTTTCCAGAACTCAAACAGTTATCCTGATTTTCCAAGCAAAGTCTCTGCAGATTTTGTCATTTGTTTCATAAGATCTCTTCACACTGAATTCTTGAGCTAAATTCTTTGGCGAGATTTCATGTGCAGTGGCTGAAAGAGTTTATCAAATGTATGATCTGTCTTGTTCTTGATAGAGGTCTTCTATTGTTTCCCTCAATGGCATGCATCCTTTAACCCATCCTTGGCAAGACTTGGGGTTCCTCTAATCATGACTTAGACAGCTTCTTATTCACTGGCTACTTTTATCCTGATTTTGCCTTATCACAAAGAGGTCAAAAACATGCAATCCTCCAAGGCAGTAGACAAATCAGCTACATACACTTTTCTAACAAGTGTCCAGTTTTTACCACTTCATTGTCTTTCTATTGATGGACAATGCAGGCTACAAATACAAAGTTTCCTTTATCACATGCTTGATAGATACATAACAAGTTATGCTTATATCCATCAACTAGTGCTTCAACC
The DNA here is from genome assembly GCA_030848705.1 of Heracleum sosnowskyi. Lineage (NCBI taxonomy): Eukaryota > Viridiplantae > Streptophyta > Magnoliopsida > Apiales > Apiaceae > Heracleum > Heracleum sosnowskyi. The sequence goes on along the minus strand of CM061235.1, from coordinate 137,507,300 downwards.
CTAACTGATGATATTGTTTGCCAAAGTCATGCTTCATTACTTAATCATGACTACAAATATCATCTCTACTTATCAGTAGAGGGGCTACGATCCTCTGAGCAATTAGTGAACAGGACAGAGACTCTAGTAGGAAGCTAAAGCTCTGTATCTTTCTCCTGCACACTTTCAAAACCACATCAAGCTGGCTTAGGTACCCAAGTTTCCTTGAGCTTTGGCTTTTTAGCTTTTATGACTGTCATCTTCTCTTTCTGAGCTTTGAGCTTCAAAGGATTCAACCCCTTCTCATCCCTTGGTTCTGACATTGAGAAATTAGCATTCACATGTTGCTCAAGAATATCAAAATTTGATGCTCGGCAAGGAAATGTTTGAGCATACAAATCATTCAAGTCAGGCATGCTCCATGACATTTGAGGCATATTGAATTCATACCAATATGGATGGGGAACAAATGGCATGTTCGCATATCTTGTTGAATCTCAAGCATTGTGAGCAAAAATGTGATGCATGACAGGCATATCAGTCATAGGCAGTTGAGTAGATCTTGTATGAACAAATCTGTAAGAAGTATACAAGTGATTAACTCTACCACATCGAATGCAGGGCCTTCTGGTAGTACTTTCTTCTGATGGGTAGCTGCTGCTACAGTCAATCCTAGTTGTTTCATTCAAGCATTCCTCTTCATCTGCATCTGACTCTTCTTCCTTGATGGTTTTGCTTCTTAGTGATTGAACCTGATTCTTGAAACTTGGTCCAACCATATTGCTCAGTTTCTCTAGAGTCTGATTACTCCTAAATGGTTTTACCATCTTTGGAGCAGTCTCCACATCCTCTAGCTTCTTGTTATTGCACTTCCAGGTCTCTTTACAAAATGTGTCCATTCCTTGAGATTTGATAATGTTGGACACAATGTAACTGGAATTATTCCATCTTGCAATAACCTCTTGTTCATTTCTCAGCTGCTCTTTCAAAACCACTTCTCTTTTTAAGACAGCCTCAAGTTCATGTTTAGCATTCATGCTTTCAACAAGTGTTTCCTTAAACTCAGAGACTTGAGTTTCCAAGATAGCATTTATCTCACTAAGCATAACATTAGTTGCTTTGAGTCTGACATTTTCTTCAATGAGATTGTTAAAGAAAATACGCACAACATGTAATTCATCAATTAAACTCATTGCAGTGCTGCAACATACTTCTTTAACATGCTTAGTTGGCTTCACAGAAAATACCTGATTTCTGGTTGAACTTGCTTCTTGATTGTCATAGGCTGTGGGTGCAAGGTTGATAGATTCCTCTGTTGATGTAGAACAACCCTCTTCAGTTGAAACCCTTCGCTCAAAAAGGACTTCTTCTTCCAGTGCTGTTCCTTCCTTGCCCTTGTCTTTTGTGGTCCTGATACATTCACAGATCTTCAATTTGAATGTTGAGCTTGATGCTTCTGTTCTCTCCTCTTCTTCCAAATCTTGGTTGGAGATGACCACATCTCTTGTTTCTGTTCCTCCTTCTTTATTGATAATCTTTGCATCCTACATAGCCTCAAGATTTGAGCACTCAAGAGTACTTAGCAGACTGCTAAGATTTAGATTTTTGGGTTCAGGAGTATATCCAAATATATGCTTCCATTTTCTGGGTAAAGAGTTTGCAAACTCCAACTTTGAGTCTTTGTTCGACAACTCATTCCCAGCTTCTTCATTGTCACCTCTCTCCATGGTTGCAGTTGCTTTTGGTCTTTAAACTTCTTTTGTGTTAGAAGCTTGCTCTGATACCAATTGTTATTCCCAGAACAACGCAACCTAGATTTTAGAAGGGGGGTTGAATACAATCTAGTTAATTTTACAAAACTTTTTCAAACCTTTTACAGTATGAATATATGAGTTGGTAAATTAACTAGAAATTGAAACAAGACCATGAACATATATGAATTCTTCGAGTTAAAAAGACATGCAGGAGACAAGCAAACTTTTAAAACTTTTCAGGTGGGTTTCTCGGAAAAAGCCCACATGAGGTGTATATTGAAGAATTCTCTGGTTTTGTTTTTCAACAAACTCCAGCTGCTTACACAGATGATGGAAGAGGAACTAAGTGTTTTTCTTTCAGCTTTGTGCTCTCTCCACATACATTTTTATGCTACTCCACACAATCTTATATACATCGACTATGTGTTACAAACAAAACCTAAAACATAATAAAATATTACATTTTGGTTCTGCTTGTTCACATGCTCATATCAGAAACTATCCTATTCGGGAAATGCCTTGGCTGGCATCAAATATAAACTTGTATACTCCCAAATGGTGCTTTCTGATTGAGTGTGCTTCTCTCTTCAAAAATTACTAAGTCCATGCAATTGACCTAGCTTCCAAGCCCATGTGACATCTACATGAAAGAGACCTCTCCTCGGTAACCTGACTGTCAAGTCACTATCAGCTGAGATAAGTGAACCTGTAGTATTCAAATAGGTCTTCATGCTTGTCAATCTTTTCCTTTGTGTCCAGTTAGAAGTTAAACTTCTAGGTAGCTGCCTTAACTCTTATTTATCCATCGAGACATAAGAGACAATAGATGACTTCAAATTTCATTTGTAGGAATTTGAGCCTTCGAATATTTACAATTTTGACTCCATATTCCATACATCTTTAGCATCGTCATCCAGCATCTTTTAGTCACGGGTGTGTAATGATGATCTCTGAGACTGTCCTCCATTCAACCTGCTACAATAAAGAAACCTCCAAAAGATTCCGTTACATAGATTTGTTTTCCATGTTGAATGAGATGAACATCAGTAGGCGTATTAATTCCATATCCGTAGATTGCTATTTTACGTCAACTAGCCGTAGAAAAGTAATCTCAGAATATCGATAGAAGTAATATTCCATAACTGTATCTATAGATGAGACATGACATTTTTGACTGCATCCATAGATAGACCATGACCTCCTTAACCACATCCATAGATAAAACATGACATCCTTAGCTGTTTCTGATGATCAACTTCCTTAAGCTTTTATCCGTAGATATGATGTCCCCAGCTTCTATCCGTAGATGATATAAGTTGTTCCTAGCTTCTATCCGTTGATGAGATAAGATGTCCTCAGCTTCTATCCGTTGATGACATATGATGTTTTCAGCTTGTATCCGTAGATGAAATGAGATTTCATAGCTTGATCCGTAGAAATGATACTCTTAGCTTCATCTTTAGATAAAACACCTTGTCATCTTTATTGATTCACCATTACTGAGTTGATTAGGCAGACTTACCACTGAAACACTTGGTGCTTGATTAGACGTCCATTGGCTTGCTTCTGAAATGCTTCCTAACTTGATGACAAAATATCCTCCAATCATTTGATGTGGCTTTTAGACCTTGGATAGATAAAGTGCCTTCTAGTTAGCTTCCTGATTTATCAGCTTCTGTGAACTAGCTTTCTGATAATCAGCTTCGGTGTCAAAATCAAATTCTTGTCTTGAGCATTTTGTTATCATCATTCCAAATCGGTCAACCCTAACACTTTCAGAATCACAAATCAAGTTTTTAACTAAAAAATCACCAAAAAAACCTAAAAATTTACATTCTCTATCAATATACCATCTACATACATTGTATATGAATCTATGCTCTGAAATACTGAATTAACATAAATCCGTACTTGAAACCCTATAAATTAGCTAAGAATAACATGTATGTGTCATGAAACTAGCAGGAAATGTTTAAGTTTCGTGTTAATATAATCGATTATATTGATAATTTAGTGATCATAACATGTATATTCATAGTATGATCATAATATAGGTATTTCGATGAAGAAGGAGCCAAATACCCGTGCGATTTTGGTGATTCATATGTTTTGTACCTTTCCAAATATCTTCGAAATTTCAAGATTTAAATATAATATGATGATATGAAGAGTATAATATTGCTCCAAATTGAAAGATTTAAATGTATCAACAAAAGCAAAAGGGGAAGGGCTTTGAGTTCGATAGTGGCAGCGAAAAAGGAAAATCAGAAGAGTAATGTATGAATTACTTTATTGCGTTGTAACTACCCCGATAATTTAACAAAAATACAAAAATATCACCGGGTTCTCGGTTCTTGGGTTCTCATTGAAGTAACTCCATATATATATATATATCTATATATATATATATATATATATATATATATATATATATATATATATATTGTTAGTATAATTCTAAGAGCATCTCCAACCATAACCACCCCTTAACTAAAAATTCAAATTATATAACTTAAATAAAAATTATGGAGATTATGTTAAAATTTTGTCTCTTCAATGGGACATTACCTTATGTTAAAAATACAGCTAACCTCGCGTTGACTATACATGCTGAACCACTAGAGACCTGTAGCAGAATTACACGTCAGCCATTACCATATTAAAATAATATATTGTATTTATAATAATTTAGAATAATAATAACATACTACTTTTAAAATATAACTAATCAATATAGCCAACTCCGTTGGAGTATAATGTCTTACAGATTTCAGTAAATTTTACATGATCAATATTTAGCCAACCATTTTACAAAATACCGTTGGAGATGTTCTAAATATTTTGAAAAAAACTCATGATTTCAAGCAAAATACCGTAGTTACTAAAAGATACATGTATATAATTTCTAAAGCAAGCCGCGGAACTACTAGAGACCTGTAGCAGAATTACACGTCTGTCATTACCACATTAAAATAATATATTGTATTTATAATAACTTAGAATAATAATAACATACTACTTTTAAAATATAACTAATCAATATAGCCAACTCCGTTGGAGTATAATGTCTTACAGATTTCAATAAATTTTACATGATCAATATTTAGCCAACCATTTCACAAAATACCATCGGAGATGTTTTAAATATTTTGAAAAAAACTAATGATTACAAGCAAAATACCGTAGTTACTAAAAGATACATATATATAATTTCTAAAGCAAGCCACGGATGTCATGTTAATAAATCAATAAATGGTTCCAAATCCAAGGCCTCCCTTGGATACCGCAGAATTCCCTCAATACCATGAGTATCCATTTTTTGACTTAAATCAGTTGGGAGGACGTGATTTGCTTAGAATTTCGAGAAGATTTTCTTGCAGTCGCGACTTGCCAGCGCAATATCGTATAATTCGTCCTCTCGATTTCACAAAATATTCGATACAAGATTTAAGGGTGCAATATCAGAATTTCGGGGCTTGATTTTAATTATATAGTTAAATCATATATTTGAAAAATAAAGCTTGATTTTCATTTTTTTTTGCAGCAAACCCATTGGGCTATTGTGAAAATGTGGTATGGTGCTTCAGCAGCAATCCCTGGCCATCTATGATTCCTCTCAGGTGCCTACCTCTAGATTTTAAGTGTGGCGATGATATGTAAGCTTGATAAATGCATAAAGTTAACCAGACCAAAAGTTTTGACATACAGTCCTATAGGAGTTTGGGAAAATGAACAAATGATGGGTGTACAACACTTACTCAAAATTATTTGATTCAAGTATCTAGTAAAACGACGGACCGTATTCTAATTTTCATCTACTTAAGTGATAAAGCCTGAAGGATATTTGACGTTCATTTTACTATATTACCCTTATACATTTACCGTATTTGCAGTATTTTGTACAACCTCTTAATTTCAGGCATGTGGATTGTATATCCCTAATTATGAGGTTCCCAATATTAATTTGAATTTTGAATTTGAAAACATGTATGTCTTTACACTCTCAAAACTCACGGTTCTTACCTTCTTAGTTCCATTCTTCTTATATTTGCATTTGAATCTTTCTTTCACAAATCTGTCTTTTATCTCTTTTGGATGTATCTATTTTATTTGTTTCAGCTTTTGTTCAATTAGTTCATTTATGATTTTATTGTGCGATTATTATCTGTATATAATTCATATACTTTTGAACTAATAGTTTTGAATTGTGTATCTCATCAATTTGTAGCAGATATAAAAGAATTACGACGATTTGGTTGCAAATGATATCACAATTTCAACTAAGAAGAAGGTATATATCAACATTAATCACTTTAAAAGTTTGAAGCATATTAATTTATCCATTAATGATTTAACTTTGTATGATATTGTTTGTGATTTTTGAATGATAATATCATGCTTATGTTATTTGTTCTTAAACTGTGCACAAAATTAGGGGTATGAAAGTGTATGCAATTATGCACACAATGTGTTTGATGTAATTTTTCACTTATTTTATTTTCATATTTTAAGGTTTAAAGTACAACAATAAATTTATAACTTTCAGGTTTTCACTTATTTAATTTTCACCTTGATGTCTATAATAAGGTTATTCGTGGTGCTCATTCGTGGTGCTCTTTGACATTGTCTAAAAATGAAATGGCAATGCAAAGTGAGAAGGTGAAAGTTGACTCCACTTCTAAGAATAAAATAATGAGTATGGATGACACTATGTTTTGGTTGAAATTTTTTGAAAAGGATGTTGCATATGAGAGTTAATAAATGGCTAGGAATGGAACATCTGCCAAAAGAGGAATGTAAATAGATTATGGAAGTCGTGACCCATAGTTTGTATATATGCCACATTGTGGTTTGTAATATTTGAATGTGTTTTTGCACCTCAAATTAGATGAATTTAAGGTATAATTTGTGTTATTCGACATTTGCTTAATAAACTTTGAGTCTTGATATATCTTCTATTTGGTTTTTGCAGGGTCTACATTTAACTGTATTTATGGGTGTTCTCATATGTTCTTCTTTCATTGCAGGTCCGACTTTGTAAATTAAACATTGTTGGAGCATTATATGAACGATGCTACTCAAAAGTAATAAATCTCTTTTTTCATTTGATTCATGGACTGATGATATGTTAATACCCATTTCTTAGTGTTTGTGTTATTTTCGACTTTTATATTTATGGTTATCTTACTGGTTTTTGTGTATTAATTATTCTAATCTTTGTCAATAAGGTATTGTTTTGCTATTTCAGTTCGATGTTGGTATGTTTTCGTTTTCTTTAGTCTGAATTGTGTTCATCAGATGTTTGATGTAATGCCTCAAAGAGTTTGGTGATGATTTTGGGATTTGAGAACTGATGCTGATAAAAAAGCTTCAAATTATGTATCACATTCCCTAATTTTAAAACTTTTTCTACTTGAATCTTGATCTCCTGGCTGTCAATTTAATATTTGCAATTTTCCAGCACAGACTTATTGTAACGGCCCGACTTTTCGGACTATTATTTGTAAATACAAAACTTAAATAAAATACATTTCTTTATTCAATAAATACGAAATTGCACAAAAGTCAAAGCAGCAGTCAAAGTCAATAATTCAAAAACATAAAAATTAGACTCGCAACTCCACAATTCCAATAATCAGTGTCTTGCATTTAACAAAAAGTCTTCTAATAGCACGATAAATCTTATTCAATAAATTACATCAAATCACGTAGCACGAAATTCACAGGTTCACATCCATATTCTTAATAAGCTTTCACAATGTACAAACCTGAAATATTAGAAAAGAGTGAGCTACACAGCTCAGCAAATAACAGAATGACTTACAGATATTCTCAAAAATCAGTGGGCGTTTTAATAAAACAGATTTCTCAAAACAATACTAATTTTAAAAACCTTTGCGAAAACAAATCCAACCCAAAGTTTATATTTTAAAATCCAGATCAGAAACAGAATTGAAAAACAGAAACGAAATTCTTATAAATACCACAATCTTGCTCTACGGTCACACTTTCCTAGTAGCCGGGATCTTATTCTTATTCTTATTCTTATACGCCACACTTTGCCAGTGACCGGAATCTAAAATTCAATAATTACGCGCCCTTAATAGGTATCTAAAGTTGCACATTTGTGCGCTTACTAAGGGTCTCTAAGGCTAGTTCCGGAACTATAGCGTAAATTACGAACGGGTTCGAAACGTAGAGACTGAGGGATTCAAAGATTTTCGTATCTCATTTCTTATATCTTATACAGTTCGAAACAATATTCTTATATCTTATACGAAATTTAAAGTAGAGTCAAAATATCTTTTCTGAAAATAAAAGTAAATCAAAAAGTACTTACCTCAAAGTCGACTGAATACTGAAAATTAACGCGAACAAATCCTAAAATAATAATTAATGAAACACAAAATGATTAATCATTTATTCTATATCAAATTTACACATATAACACATAGGCATCCACTTAATCACATGAAGATTGGACAAAAACAGAATTCTTGAAATTTGTTTGACGAAAAATAGAAATTAAATTACTAATTTTACATATATAAACGGATCACAAGGCAAGTAACATAAACAAAACAATTGGGCACTACAGCTCATCTTGAAATGGACACACGGACATGGTCTAAAAAAAATTGATAAAATTGCAAAAACCTCTCTTGCGTTTTAATACTTTCACATGGCAAAAATAAATAATTAACTAACTAATTAAACTAGATTTGGCCAGCTATATTTTTTAATCACTCACGGAAGAAAGTCAAGGAAACTGACTAGCTTAGCAAAATTGGAAGAAATATAATTCTAAGATTTTACATTTTAATTTTAACAATAAACTTAAAACATAATTTAATCAATTAATGACCTAATCACTGCAAATGATTACTAAAGTATTACATGCACAAGTACCGAGACCACACTCACATAATTTTGTATTAAACCAATTAATTATATAACGCATACAAATTTATTATAACTTCTAAGTTCTATACAGCCGAATTGATCAACTGCAAAAAGAATGACTATAAGAAATAATTACCACAATACTAACCATGTTAGTAACATAAATTAATCAAACACTTGAGCACACAACACGTAAATAACAATTTATGCACAAAAATTCAATTTGCAGTGAAAGCATTTGATGATCAGTGAAGTAGTACAAGACCTACGCATGCCACGCACACCACAAATCAGTAAACATATATTAAAAATTTTCTAAAACAAATCTAAGACCTGCACAACAACTCAAAGGACAGTAGTAGTTGTTGTTGGAGGAATTTCGTAACAACACAAATCGGAGGTTGCTGGAATAACGAAATAAGAAAATAGGGGGATTTAGGATTTTTGGATGTTTGGGGGCTGAGCTCGTATGATGACTCCTCAGAAATTGAATAGAGAATGAGTTCTTTCTCTTACTCTTTCCCGAGTGTCAATTGCCGTGTATCATACAAGGTGCCTACGTACCCTTATATAGGGATCAAGCCTCACGTAGTTCTTGGAAAACAAGTCATTAGATAAGTCATTCAGTCCAAGTCCATAAAATAGCCAAGATTTATGTTCCCATAAACAGCTCAAGGATTATCAATACACCTCATGTTCCCATAAATAGTCCAAGGATTATCAATCCACCTCACGTTCCCATAAATAATCCAGTCTTCACACGTTTTCCTAATATCTTGCGGCATCTCCGCATTTCTTTCCATGATTTGAAGAATATCGTTTGGAGATATTTTCCGTTATTCTTTGATTGAGATTCATTCTTTCCTCGTTTCAGAGAGAGGATATTACTTAGTGGTCAAGTAATTAATTATTAATCTGAATTAATAATTATTAAACGGAGAAATATGGACTATGCCAAAACGTGGCATAACAACAAGCCCCCAGTTCTTCAGTGTAGCTTGCTGCAGTGGAGAACTAAAAATCTTCGAGCTTCCAAATTTCTTCGGTCGCTTAGAGTTTTGTATATAGTCCGAATTGGCGTACACACTTTTCAAGTGTCATTGTCCAAGTAAGGATGTGTTTTCATTTGTCCACGAGCCCCCGAGCTGAGGCTTTAATAAGATACCCAATTTCAAATGTCAGGCTTTCAGCCCATATCACATCCGGTCCCATAGATTTTCCTACAATCTTGCGGCATCTCCGCATTTCTTCCCGTGATTGTAGGAATGTCTCGTGTCAACCATATCACGTCCAGTCCCACACGTTTTCCTACAATCTCGCAGCATCTCCGCATTTCTTCCCATGATTGTAGGAATGTCCCGTGCCAGCCATATCACGTCCAGTCCCACACGTTTTCCTGCAATCTCGCGGCATCTCCGCATTTCTTCCCGTGATTGTAGGAATGTCCCGTGCCAACTATATCACATCCGGTCCCACACGTTTTCCTGTAATCTCGCGGCATCTCCGCATTTCTTCCCGTGATTGTAGGAATGTCTCGTGCCAACCATATCACGTCCAGTCCCACACGTTTTCCTGCAATCTCGCGGCATCTCCGCATTTCTTCCCGTGATTGTAGGAATGTCCTGTGCCAACCAAGAAATATCCATCTACAATGGGCCTTCAATAATATAATTTTATTCATGGACTCTCCTCTTAGAGTAGGGTCTTCAATATTAATCCTCATCGGAAAAGAGAGCTTTCGAAAATATTACCCTTATAAAATAAGGATCTTCCACACTTATTTTTGTCCATGCACGAGCTAGTGAAGTAATAAAATCACGTGCTACGAATATTGCATCACAATTTTTTAACATCTCCATGATTCAGATTCTGCCCAGATCTATTTTTTACCTTTCTGACCCTGTAAACGATGTTTTCTTGGAAAACATAAAACATGAAATTTGTAGAAAACGAAAAGAGATTTCCGATGATATATGGCTCGTCAGAAACGGACTTATAATGAATCGAGAATCAAATAAAACATATGTTGATAAACTTCTCAATACTGAAAAACGGGATCTGATTATGTTTTGTGATTTCGAGAATAGATCGAAACATAATCCGAGAAAACACCAAGAACGAAAGTTGCAGGAAATCGTAAAAGCTTTCCGGATCATAAAAAATCATCAAAATCTTACATATATTAAATTTACTACAAAATTTATAAGATAACTTATGTATACGGACAAAAGCATAAGAAAACTTATCTTAATTTTGAAAAGAATCATGAATCACCGCCTCAATCGTTCTGCTCCTCCATTAAAGCCGCTCCAGATCCATAATAACCCCCCTTGCGTATGATGGAGATGATTTGATTGTCCTCCACAATCAAAAAATAATCCCCTCCTTCTAGCACCAATTGTTGTTGGAGGAATTTCGTAACAACACAAATCGGAGGTTGCTGGAATAACGAAATAAGAAAATAGGGGGATTTAGGATTTTTGGATGTTTGGGGGCTGAGCTCGTATGATGACTCCTCAGAAATTGAATAGAGAATGAGTTCTTTCTCTTACTCTTTCCCGAGTGTCAATTGCCGTGTATCATACAAGGTGCCTACGTACCCTTATATAGGGATCAAGCCTCACGTAGTTCTTGGAAAACAAGTCATTAGATAAGTCATTCAGTCCAAGTCCATAAAATAGCCAAGATTTATGTTCCCATAAACAGCTCAAGGATTATCAATCCACCTCATATTCCCATAAATAGTCCAAGGATTATCAATCCACCTCACGTTCCCATAAATAATCCAGTATTCACACGTTTTCCTAATATCTTGCGGCATCTCCGCATTTCTTTCCATGATTTGAAGAATATCGTTTGGAGATATTTTCCATTATTCTTTGATTGAGATTGATTCTTTCCTCGTTTCAGAGAGAGGATATTACTTAGTGGTCAAGTAATTAATTATTAATCTGAATTAATAATTATTAAACGGAGAAATTTGGACTATGCCAAAACGTGGCATAACAGTAGTATAGGCCGAAAACGTACTCCAGAGGCTTAGAGGAGGCAGAGCTGTACGAGTCTCTAATCATTCTAAGGGCGTTATTAAATAGACACACAAACCCTAAAATTAAATTAAGTAATAATACAACTTATTAGTAATTTTTTTACAACCTCTACAAGTAATATCTAAAATAAAATATTCTATTACACATAATTTACTTAAATAAAAATATATCGATTCTTAAAAATATTATCACGCTTCTTTTCATAATAACGAATCTTATCATTATCTAAAATAAAATAACTTGTATGAAAATTTTTTCAAAAATCTTTAACTAAAATAATTATCTAAATAAAATTTCTTAAACATCTAATATCTAATAATAAAATTACGGGACTTTACATTCTTTCCTCCTTAAAAGAATTTGGTCCCCAAATTCTCAAAATAAAAAAGAAATAAAAAATTAAGCCACATATGTAAAGAAAACATACCTTAAATTATGATTGTTGATGCAATTCCCGTCCATCTTTTGTAAAAGAACAAAACAATTTCTTGTATATTCAAATACACAAAGTTTTAAATATAAAGCTAATAATAACATAGCACAAAAATTATACACGTCAAGTAGTCACAAAATATTCAAAATAATTTACAAATTTAAAAATCAAAATCTGCACGAAAATTTGCAAGAATGCATCCCAGGGAATGCATAGTCTCAACTATAACATCCAAGCCCACAACCGAATGCATACCAAATCCAACAACCCACCACAGGTCAGTCCATAAAAGTTAGCGATTTTTGATATACATTGGTTATTGACTTGTGATGTTACTTGGTTTTTGCTCAAGTAACTTAATAAAATGGCTTTTTTACTTTGATTTTATATTAGGCTGCATTTTGGTTACTAATTTAGATTTCATATTGATACTCTTTTTGGATTTGGATTTTTGGCATAAATAGACCTTGGAGAATACCGAAAATAGAGATGGAATGCATTGATCTTATTTATCATCGGGATCTACTTTGTGAAATGAATTATATGAAATTCTTGCAGGTAGGCATTCTCTAACTTGGTAATTGCGTATTTTTGTTTCTTTTGTGGACTTATTCATCTGCAAATATGACTGTTCGCCTAATAGCCATAAATTTTATGTGTCACCACGAAAATTAATTTTGTCTGGTATGTTGCGATCTGAGCTTAATGAAATTTTGTTTCTATAATTTAGAAGTTTTACTCTTTTGCAGGTATCCTGCTTCAAATGGACACATGGATGATTATGTTGATTCAAGCTCTTCAATAAAGGAGTTTGTCTACGGGTACGATTTTTGGTGAACATCACGAGTTATAATTTTTTTGTGTACAGTTTTTTGACTGATATTTACTGAGGCTGCTGATGTTCTATTTGTTCTAATGCACCATCCACCCACCTTCTATCTCTTTCTCTTTTCCAAATCTTGAAACCTTCACAATTAAAAGTGAAAAATATCATGTTCAATGCAGCAAATTCTTCTGTAAAAAAAATCAGATTTATGACTGTCATGTTCACATGCTACCTGCATTGCTTTCCTTTTATAGTGATAAGTTTATAGACCAATGTTTAAAATCACATATTCAACTGAAAAAAAATTCATTTTATATCTATGTAATTGATATTGTCTGAAGGCTAATTCCACGGCTTTATACTAAGAGGCCCTGTCAATTTTTCTGTATAAATGTTGTCACATGAATTTGCAATATATACAGTTGACTTTTGCTTCCACATTGCGTTGGTTACAGATGTAGATGCAGGTTTTCAGACACGGACACAGGCATACTCGACATACATACGCTGCTTCCACATGATCCAATTCCCCCTTACAAGCTTTGCAGTTTGAATTCTTATTGTATTACCCTTTCCTGATGCTCAATTTGAATTTTGAATTCAAAATCACATTCATGTATAATGTATTCAATCGCTTATCTATATTTCTCCATCTTTCTCTGTCTCTCAGCTATTTCCTCTCTTTTCGTATATCTCTATTTTTGTTTAAACTGAAATCGCATACTAATTATAGTTGTTTAATTATTTCAGATAACGGTGATTAAAGATTTGAAGATTTTCTGGATGTTAATAGATAACCACTACCATCGTTTCTCTGGATTTTCGGTTAGTTATTGATACTTCTTTCTACTTTTGTTATTTCTTATATTCTAATATAAGCCGCAAACTATTTGATATAATGCACCAACTAATTTGCAATTGTTAAATATCGATGTGTGTAACACCCCAGTCCCACATCGAGGAGATTTGGGACTTCTGTTCAGTTTATAAGGCACAGTACTACTACTAATTAGCACCAACAAAATCATGATATTTTGGGGGCCTGTGGTGGGCTAGTCGTTACCCAAGTTGGCTGCGATTGGGCCAGTAGGCTTCGGCTTATTCGGACTCGAAATCGAGATTTGACCCGATTTTCGAAAAAGGCTCGGGATTTGACCCAGGTTGTCACATATGGTATCAGAGCCGACTCTCGAAAGCTTGATTCGTCAAGTTGCCGGAGGTGGGGACACGAAGGCTGGTGGTATTATCCCACAATGGACAGAGGTCCGGAGGTGGGGACACGAAGCCAGTCGGTATTATCCCACAATGGCTAGGGATGAACGATCTTGGAACCTATGGGCTATCCGATCAGGCTTGACGAGGACGTCAAGAGTTTAAGTGGGGGAGTTTGTAACACCCCAGTCCCACATCGAGGAGATTTGGGACTTCTGTTCAGTTTATAAGGCACAGTACTACTACTAATTAGCACCAACAAAATCATGATATTTTGGGGGCCTGTGGTGGGCTAGTCGTTACCCAAGTTGGCTGTGATTGGGCCAGTAGGCTTCGGCTTATTCGGACTCGAAATCGAGATTTGACCCGATTTTCGAAAAAGGCTCGGGATTTGACCCGGGTTGTCACAATGTGGCCAAAGATTTCATGCTTATTTAGATTTCTATATCGCTTATAATTAGTAATATCTAATATATTTTTCTCAATATAGGCCATGTTTTGCTTAAATGAACTTAATGATATGACATCACAAAAAATATTTTTGAGTTGTTATTGTTCTTTCTTCAGTGTTTTATTCACTTTTCTGTTTTGATCAAATTAGGCTGCATTTTGTTCACTTCTTTAGATTTTATATTGTTTCTTTTAATGACTCATAGAGATGCACACTATGGCGAGATGTTAGCACCTACATCATTGGAAGCTGAATCATCTAATACGGTACTTATCAGCTCTTTGTTTTCTATTTATCATTTTTTTCCTTTGAAGGTATGTGTTGTTGGAGGAATTTCGTAACAACCAAAATCGGAGGTTGCTGGAATAACGAATTATGAAAATAGGGGGATTTGAGATTTTTGGATGTTTCGGGGCTGAGCTCGTATGATGACTCCTCAGAAATTGAATAGAGAATGGGTTCTTTCTCTTCTCTTTCCCGAGTGTCAATTGACGTATACCATGCAAGGTGCCTACGTACCCTTATATAGGGATCAAGCCTCACGTAGTTCTTGGAAAACAAGTCATTAGATAAGTCCATTCAGTCCAAACCCATAAATAGTCAAAGTTTATCCATCCAATGTTCCCATAAATAGTTCAAGGATTATCAATCCACCTCACATTCCCATAAATAGTTCAAGGATTATCAATCCACCTCACGTTCCCATAAATAGTCCGGTCTTCACATGTTTTCCTACAATCTTGCGGCATCTCCGCATTTCTTTCCATGATTTGAAGAATATTGTTTGGAGATATTTTCCGTTATTCGTTGATTGAGATTGATTCTTTACTCGTTTCAGAGAGAGGATATTACTTAGTGGTTAATCAATTAATTATTAATCTGAATTAATAATTATTAAACGGAGAAATTTGGACTATGCCAAAATATAGCATAACAACAAGCCCCCAGTTCTTCAGTGTAGCTTGTTGTAGTGGAGAACTAAGAATTCTTCGAGCTTCCAAATGTCTTCGGTCGCTTAGCGTTTTGTATATAGTCCGAATCGGCGTACACGCTTTTCAAGTGTCATTGCCCGCATAAGGATGTGTTTTCGTTTGTCCACGAGCCCCCGAGCTGAGGCTTTAATAAGATACCCAATTTCAAATGTCAGGCTTTCAGCCCATATCACATCCGGTCCCACACGTTTTCCTGCAATCTCGCGGCATATCCGCATTTCTTCCCGTGATTTTAGGAATGTCTCGTGCCAACCATATCACGTCCAGTCCCACACGTTTTCCTGCAATCTCGCGGCATCTCCGCATTTCTTCCCGTGATTGTAGGAATATCTCATGCCAACCATATCACGTGCAGTCCCACACGTTTTCCTGCAATCTCGCGGCATCTCTGCATTTCTTCCCATGATTGTAGGAATGTCCCATGCCAACCATATCACGTCCAGTCCCACACGTTTTCCTGCAATCTCGCGGCATATCCGCATTTCTTCCCGTGATTGTAGGAATGTCTCGTGCCAACCATATCACGTCCAGTCCCACACGTTTTCCTGCAATCTCGCGGCATCTCCGCATTTCTTCCCGTGATTGTAGGAATGTCTCATGCCAACCATATCACGTGTAGTCCCACACGTTTTCCTGCAATCTCGCGGCATCTCCGCATTTCTTCCCGTGATTGTAGGAATGTACCGTGCCAACCAAGAAATATCCATCTACCAATGGATCTTCAATAATGTAATTTTATTCATGGACTATCCTCTGAGAGTAGGGTCTTCAATATTAATCCTCCTTAGAAAAGAGAGCTTTCGAAAACATTACCCTTATCAGATAAGGACCTTCCACACTTATTTTTGCCCATGCACGAGCTAGTGAAGTAATCAAATCATGCGCTACGAATATTGCATCACAATTCTTTAACATCTCCATGATTCAGATTCTGTCCAGATCTGTTTTTTACCTTTATGACCCTGTAGACGATGTTTTCTTGGAAAACACAAAACATGAAAGTTGTAGAAAACGAAAAGAGCTTTCCAATGATATATGGCTCGTCAGAAACAGACTTATAATGAATCGGGAATCAAATAAAACATCTGCTGATTAACTTCTCAATACTGAAAAACGGAATCTGATTATGTTTTGTGATTTCGAGAATAGATCGAAACATAATCCGAGAAAACACCAAGAACGAATGTTGCAGGAAATCGTAAAAAAATTTCGGATCATAAAAAATCATCAAAATCTGACATGTATTAAATTTACTACGAATTTTATAAGATAACTTATGTATACAGACACAAGCATAAGAAAACTTATCTTAATTTTGAAAAGAATCATGAATCACCGTCTCCATCGTTCTGCTCCTCCATTAAAGCCGCTCCAGATCCATAATAACCCCCTTGCGTATGATGTTGATGATTTGATTGTCCTCCGCAATAAACAAATAATCCCCTCCTTCTAGCGCCAATTGTTGTTGGAGGAATTTCGTAACAACCAAAATCGGAGGTTGCTGGAATAACGAATTATGAAAATAGGGGGACTTGAGATTTTTGGATGTTTGGGGGCTGAGCTCGTATGATGACTCCTCAGAAATTGAATAGAGAATGGGTTCTTTCTCTTCTCTTTCCCGAGTGTCAATTGCCGTATACCATACAAGGTGCCTATGTACCCTTATATAGGGATCAAGCCTCACGTAGTTCTTGGAAAACAAGTCATTAGATAAGTCCATTCAGTCCAAACTCATAAATAGTCAAAGTTTATCCATCCAATGTTCCCATAAATAGTTCAAGGATTATCAATCCACCTCACGTTCCCATAAATAGTTCAAGGATTATCAATCCACCTCACGTTCCCATAAATAGTCCGGTCTTCACATGTTTTCCTACAATCTTGCGGCATCTCCGCATTTCTTTCCATGATTTGAAAAATATTGTTTGGAGATATTTTCAGAGAGAGGATATTAATTAGTGGTTAAGCAATTAATTATTAATCTGAATTAATAATTATTAAACTGAGAAATTTGGATTATGCCAAAATATGACATAACAGTATGGTAACTGACTTTAAAGTAGTACACAATCAAGGGCTTTTCGCTTAAAAACCTTATCATGGTCGAAACAATTGAGATACTCTATATTTTTTTGGTTTATATTGTTGAAAGTTAAAATAATTTACAGTGGAGGTCTAGATTTGATATATTTGTGCAAAGTGCTCGGAAGACATCCTAAAAAGAATCCTGCTTGTGATCACGCATTTAATATTTCTATATTTATAATGACTATGATCATGATTATTTTTTTGCACTTTTAAAGTTATGGTGCAGGGTGCTAAGAAAGCTATTGAAGAAAGAAGTTGGCATGTCTTATATTCTCCTATTTTTAATTTTGGAGGCAAATCCCAAATGTTAGATATGGACCACTTTCTTAAACATTTTATAATCAGGATGTATATCTAATAGGTGAAGTCATCCCTGGAATGGTACTAGGGTTTATTAGATATCACGGTGATGTGTGTTTTTTGTTCCGTCTATAGTGCTAAGCACTCAAGTTCAGTGAATGTTAATATTGTACTGCAATTTGCTTGGTTATTGTTCTTCTTGGTACTGGAACAATCTGATTTGAATACTTTGAAAGATCAAGTTATGCTTTGACACCGTTTATTTGTTTGTATATTAGTGTTGTTTGTTAACACTGATTCCATTGATGACAATCATCTAATCAAGAAGGGGAAATGTCCTTAAAGGTTTATGAGGGAGCGGAAATTTAGAGTGAAGTCATTTTTATATTCTCTTTTGTAATCATTTTTCATACGCATTTTAGTTGAGCAGAGAATGATATATGAAGAATTATGTTTTTTATGTGTGAGCAGATCATTGATACACTATTAGTAGGTGTTTGTAACTTGAGATTCTTCTCCATCAATTTGTTACAGTACCATTCTGCTTATGTATTAATAAAGTTACAAGTTTTTGGTCAAGTTCATTGTAAATATGAACGGGGACTTATAAGTTGGAGGACACTCTCATGCACCATTACACTTTATAGTTGACATTTTTAAGATGCGGTCTGATTCCTGACCCTAAGAATGACGGTATAATAGTACCATTTTAATGTGTACATGACTAAAAGTACAAATGTATCACGCTGCAACTAGCTTTTAGTCAATAATACTAATATGTTTTTTTCTTCAAACTAAATGCATTTTAATTATATAGAATAGAACAATTAGTATTTATAAAAAAATGTGAAACTATTAATATTATAAAACATAACTATATATGTAAATAAAAATGGTACGTGGCGGTGGACGTGTCAACGGACCGGAGCTTCGGAGCTTCAATCTTATTTCATCTGGTTTGGGATTTTATAATCGAATATGAATTCATCTAAAGAAAATTAATTCGATAGTGATCCGATTCGATAAGAATTCAGTCTCAATAACATGGATATGGATTTTATAGGATTCGAGATCTATTAAGAACCCGATCCGAACTTATAAAGTTATAATATAAATAATAAAAATATTCATACTATACATTTATTAAAAACATAAAATTTCAAATTATAGTTAAATAACTTGAATAAAAAAACGAGTGAAACATATATCTTTGTAAAACAATAATAAAATATTTATTTTTAATTGAAGTTAAAATTCTAATTTTCCACCATGCGAAGCGGACAATAATCCTAGTCTATATATTTCTTGATGAGAATAAAGCCCCTTAGATAACCTTAGGGACTTTTCCCGAGACAATTAAGTAGCACCGTGTTGTTTTACTGCGTCTCCTTTTTATTCTCATATTATCTATATTAAAAAGAGAGATACTTATTTACTATCCTGAAACTGCTACGGTTTAACAATGTACTAACATGCATTGTCGGAGTTTTGAATTCAAATCTTATTCCCCGTGAGACCACAAAGATAATTTAAGTTTACGTTGACACTGTTAGCTTTGCAACATTTATAATTCTTTCGACACCAACTTTCTGTGTAAAGTGTATGGATTATCCAAAACATTGTTTTAATGGGAATGGGACCAGAGAGAACACATCACTTCCATAATTTGTAAATTTCAGTTTTAATCCAGTTGACAGTTGAGTGTTCATACACAAATACAATGAATGAATTTTTTAGGTAATAAAGAAGACATATAATGAGTGGGGTGAAAGTCCATTATAACAGTTTTATCCGGAGGTGTGTCCAAAATACCAGCGGGCAGAAAGGTTGCCCAAAAGCTCACTTCACGCATCCTCTCTACGCGCGTAGGGGGTATACGTGTGTTCCTACTTTTTACTTGCGCCCACTGTCTGGCTGAGTATTTATATCTGATGGTCGTAGGTTTCTCCGAAGAAGCCGTAGAGATCATACGACCATTATCAGAAGATCTTTAAGCTGTTGTATTCGTCTTTATGTTTTTTTTCCCTCTCCCCCCTTTGTGTTCTATCCCCTCGTATTTATTTTGTCCTCCTCCTTGTGCCAGCTCCTCCCCTCTAGCTTGAATGACTATCAAGAGCTATATGGGCAGGTGGTAGTTCGAGGGAATCAAGGACAGGTGTTCTTGTGTATGAATGACATGTGATGTGCAGAAATAGCTAGGCTGAGTCATGAGATAGGGGTGACATGGGTGTACAAAGTTGTAATAACAGTCTAGGTGGAGCTGTGGGACCATTGACGTGGCTACGGGAAATCCCGTAAACCGTAGGTAACAAGGCCGTAGGAACCAGGCCCGTAGTAATGCTTACGGCATAGTTGTGATTATAGTACTATGGCTACGGGAGGTTTGCTACAATCTCTAAGCCGTAGGGAAGTATAGTTTTTGGTTGCCATCATTTGCCTCCAAAATCAAGTGCAATCTTTAGGTTGCAACTGAAGAAGTAAATTTAATTTAATATCACTGCGTGGTGTACCGAATATGTTAGAGTCCAAGACATCAGTTATTATCCGTACAAAATATAGTTACTTAAAGCTTAGAAATCTCTGAATGAAGTGTTTTCTGATGTGGATTGGGTTGCCTCTTTACATATTGATCACTTAAACCTTTATCTATATCAAGTTCAGGTTTCTTGAATGCCCTTCATAAACGAATTATGCACTTGGGTCATGAGAAGGGTATTAAACTAGCCTCGGTTTACGCCTTCTAGATTAGGGATCAGATAAGCAACCATCGCTTATAACTTGTGGGTTCTCTATTTGTTCTTCTTGAATTAGAGTCACGAGTTATTATTATTTAATTACGGCTCCTGTTCATTTACGGACTAAGAATTTGTTAGTCATAGTTCACACGTAGTCATACACAAAATAACAAAGATGGACTAAAAAGAGCAACAAGTCGGAGCCGTAGCTACACACAACTGATATGTAAGCAGAAAAAACCAACTAGACCCGCAGCGATACTTGATTAATGTAGGGGAGTGAGGCAAATAAACATATGTAGTAAATTTTAATAATTATCACGGAGAGGTGACTGGTGGGTGAAAGGCTTGAAGGGTCTAGGGCTAAAGGTTTTGGTTATAGACCGTCACTCAAGGTTCCAAAGCTGAAGGGCTTTGTAAACTTACGACTTTGCAGTATTCGTAGAAACTTTAGGCTCTGAGGTGATGATGATAATACGACAAGCTATAGATTTGGAATTGTGTATGATACTAGTGACTATAATTATACTAAGTGCAATCTTTAGGTTGCTATGAGATGAGTAAATTCATTATAGTGATGCAACTCATGAGTTGTAAATAATAACTTAAATAATTTAAAGCATTTAAGTAGCTCAAAGTGCTTACCAAGGCGCAGGCTGCATGCAAAGCTTTCGAGCTTAAGTTTGCGGGAGTATTGCTCCAAAAACTAAGTGCAATCTTTAGGTTGCAAGGCACAGGCTGCAGGCAAAGCTTTCGAGCTTGAGTTTGCGGGAGTATTGCTCCAAAAACTAAGTGCAATCTTTAGGTTGCAAGGCACAGGCTGCAGGCAAAGCTTTCGAGCTTGAGTTTGCGGGAGTATTGCCCCCTGTCCGAATAGGTAATCGGAACCGGCTCATGTCGTACCCTTACACAGGTTATATAAGTATTCAGCTGTTTGAACGGATAAATATTTCACTAGGAGTCGGTCCGTGTCGTAATTTCTCTCGATCATCTTATGCCATAGCACTTTTCGGGCTATACATATTGGCTATATTTGATGTGCTTTGAATATAAAGGATCAAAAATATATGAGCATTTAGTTGCTTCCTGTCTAAAGTCTAAACAGGTGATAGGAACCAATTCATGCCGTAGCCTTTTGTATGCTACATATGTTGACTTTCTAATGAATAGGTGTTTTATTAGAACCGGTTCATGCCGTAGCTTCATGCGAGCTACATATGCTGGCTTTTTAATGAACGGGTGTTTTACTGGAAGTCAATCCATGCCGTAACTTCTTACGGGCTACACATATTGGCTATTGAATGGAAAGACTACCCGACCATGCTCGTAGCCAACATGAGGCTAGATTTGCGAGCTTTTGAATGGTGGGGTTAATGAGATCCTTATATGAGAAAGGCATGACCTTACTTTGTAAGGCTATGGTGCGGGTTGCACACAAATAAGCAAGACACAATATTTATAACTTACATGGTACCGCGGCTTCCATTTACAAAGCTTGAACAAACACACGGGATAATTATGTCGTAGTCTGGATAGTACTACATATGTTGACTTTTGAATGGAAAGATTACCCGACCATGCCCGTAGCTAGAATAGAGCTAGATTTGCAGGTTTTTGAATGACGGGTATAAAGAAATCCTTATATATAGCAAGGCGTGGCCTTTATACGAAGGCTTTATCAATAGAATGTACTCTAGTCCTGTATTGTTTTGTTTATTTTTCCTTTTGCAAACAGGATACATATGTATTCTCAAATGTATTATAAGGCTAGTTGATAAGAGTAGTACCTGGCAATATGCGAAAGTGTTGAATGTCAGAGTGTTGAGAGGGGAAGCAGTGTCTATGTTTCTTTGCACCATGATTCTCTTTAGGCGTAATACACGCCTCTTTGCCAGGATGAACACGAACAAGAATACAAGCATCAGATGAAGTAAAGCGATCTGGCAGGATTTTTTGGAATTGGGAGTTCCATTCATAAAAGGAGATTCATTCATTCCCCTCTCTCTCTTATTTTTCTGTTTCTTCCACGACAAAGTGGAAGCGTGCATGATTTCCTTTTCTGGCAGGGCCTATAAGCTCAAATTGTTGCTTGTCTTTCAATAGAAGGATTGAACACTCTATCCCGCAGAACAACTCTTGAAGCCCCGATAAGATGTATGCCTTCAGAACGAGACTTTGTAGATGTCAGAAGTACCTTGACTTTCCTTCTCAGATCAGTGAGAAGATTAGCTAATGTTCAGCAGTGCTTTGCTTCAAGTCTTCCATCCATACATATCATTTCTATTTCTTTAGCCCTCCAAGAGTAAGTCTTTTTTATTAGAGCCATTTCCTGAAATTCTTTAACTGATAACATCATACCATGGACGCTTAGCTTTACAACTCTCAGCCTGGAATTTAGGTACACCTAACTTTTCTTTTGATCCTCGAGAACATTGCAGAGACATGTAAAGTGGATTACAAAGCCTCGGGTCTAAATCTTTGTCTCTAAAATGTTGTGTGTATACGCACTATCAAGTCAAAAGAAACCGCTACTTCTAGACTCCGCATAAATTCAAAATCGATCAAAAGCTTATTCTCTGCTCCAAATTTGCTGGCACTTTCACTGGCAACTTTATCTTTGAAAATAGAGATCTGATATGAACCCACATCTCCTCTTTTATCTACTTGTATGTACTCATGATGTGTGACGCTGTAACCAGTAGGTAGTGCGCAGTTGGAACTAGCAAATATATCCTTAGTAGTTACATGTCACCATGAGTAACAAACCATAACCATTCAAAAACATCTGGATGACCCAATGCATCTGTACTTTAACGGGGTTTTCCGAAACTCGATATTTCAAAGCTTATATCCCGGGAAGACATGAAACAAGCAAGTAAAGGGGCAGAGCCAGTAAATTGGCTTCTAAACACCCTAACATCTTTTAGATTCTTCTAACATATTACACATCTTAAGTGCTTCTTAAATCTTAAAAATAATTGGCTTGGTTCATAACAATCATCTGAAACGCATCAGCTCTCGTGGTAATGATGGTGTGGTCATCTGATTTTCCTCCTTAGCTTTAAAGGACCAGACAACCTAATGGAATAGATCTCCAATTCTTTTTCAGTTGCTGATCAAACTTTACAAGAACATAATAATATTCCATCTCAACTCTCCTAGAGACAACCTTGTAAAAATAAGCAACAAAAGGGGCCTTGTTGTTGTCCTATTTTACTCAATTTAACTTATCCACAAATCAACACATTTGTAAAGCAAGTATTTGACATGTCAGCATAATACTTGATTCAGAGGTAAGGAAATATGGCTCAAGTAAAAATATCCAATTTTTTTTTTTTCTGTTTCAATTAGCTCACCTTGTTGACATAGTCCCTTCCCCAGTTTGTTAAATGATTCCTGCCTCCAAAACACTTCGCAGGGATCAACAATATCATTTTCACTTTGACAATAACCATATATCGTCCTTCAAGTCTGGTTCAACACTCAAACTAAAAGGAATTGAAAGATGAGGACCCAGAAATACCCGGAAAAACGTAGAGCTTCAAATGAGCAAGATCTCAATCGAACATGAAGTCATTGTAGGTTGGGAAGTATCTGCTCCCCGGCAGCGGCGCCAAATGATGGCCGTAGGTTTCTCCGAAGAAGCCGTAGAGATCATACGACCATTATCAGAAGATCTTTAAGCTGTTGTATTCGTCTTTATGTTTTTTTTCCCTCTCCCCCCTTTGTGTTCTATCCCCTCGTATTTATTTTGTCCTCCTCCTTGTGCCAGCTCCTCCCCTCTAGCTTGAATGACTATCAAGAGCTATATGGGCAGGTGGCAGTTCGAGGGAATCAAGGACAGGTGTTCTTGTGTATGAATGACATGTGATGTGCAGAAATAGCTAGGCTGAGTCATGAGATAGGGGTGACATGGGTGTACAAAGTTGTAATAACAGTCTAGGTGGAGTCTAGGTGGAGCTGTGGGACCATTGACGTGGCTACGGGAAATCCCGTAAACCGTAGGTAACAAGGCCGTAGGAACCAGGCCCGTAGTAATGCTTACGGCATAGTTGTGATTATAGTACTATGGCTACGGGAGGTTTGCTACAATCTCTAAACCGTAGGGAAGTATAGTTTTTGGTTGCCATCAATATCATTACAAAGTATACGCATTTATGGGATGCGAGTACACTTATACGAATACATCTTATGCGTGGGTCGCAGATATACGCATATCTTTTATGCATTTGTGTGCCCACGCGTCACTGAGATGCGTACTTCGTTTTACAAACACAAATCGCTGGTTCCCCTTTTTTGTTGTTAGTCTGCTTATACACATACTATCACTCCTATGTATCCGAGCTTCAAGTATGGTTAGCTTGTATAAAGTGAAAGTACCCCCAACATCTTTGTCATTGGAAATTGCTGATTACAATCGAGCAATAAGAAGAGTTGCAGTAGAAATATCTTGACCTCGCAATCTCGCAGTAATCTAGTATGTATTGTGTGAATGTTGTGGGTTAGACTAATAGATGTTGTACTGTGTTTTGTTCGGACGGGTCAGGTTAAAAAAAACTATATACGCATGTTGCATATGCGAATGCAAGTAGGGTAAAAGGATACTCCGAGCGCAAACAGCTTTTTTGGGCAATTGTATATTAAAATAATGATAATTTCTAATGAGTGCTGATTTTAAAAAGAAACAAGTGATTTTATACTTGTGTTTTAATGTGTGCAACTAATCACTCTGTTTTTGAATAAAAAATAGAAAAAAAGAAAAAAACAATGAAACGACGTATACAGAATGAATACCCTGGAGATCATAAATGTGAATTTTTGTTTCTTGTTAGGATGTCAATATGATATTTGGATTAGCAAAAGTAGTTTGTTTTGGGGCTCAAGGGAGAGTTGATTTTCTTCTTACCAATATTTATAGAAATGCGTGGAGATGATTTGAACCAGACTAAAAGTTACCTTTGTCGTAGGAGGAGAGCGTCTACTGGTTATGTAGTATAATGTTGTTGCTGACAAATATGGTCTAACTGCAGGCTGGATATAAGCTGCAAACTTAGGGTATTTGTATATTTGTCAAGGATGTACGGAGTATTATGGCGTACTTGTTAAGGTTATGAAGTAGCAACAGTTTTTGACTTTGAAGAAGACACCCTTGGCCTTGTTAGAGAATATGACAAATGCTTGGGGACACAAGAAGTAGCAGGCACGTACAGTTGAGCAACTCCAAGAGGAAATGTTGGCTCTTAAAAGTTTGAGGAAGACTCGAGAGGTTGTTGGAGTTGATTTTTGATATGTTTTCTCCAAATGGAGATGCTCTGCTAACACTAAATTAATTGATGTCTTCATGACTTTCTTCTCTCTTTTTATTCTCTGGATACATAACAATGTACCACGAATTAGAACAAGAATAGTGATATAATATCAGAGTTTGGTAACTAAATGTCTAAGGTTGGAGGGTTCCTCTGCAGTGCATGAAAACTGCAATTAAATCAGTATTTTCGCCATCAGTTTTCCTAAAATCTCAACGTCTTAGTAAGAAGACTTACATCATGCAACATATTTAAACATGTATATACTAATGTGGAAGCCGGTTTGCAAGGCACTTAGATGTCCCCAGACGTTCAATCCAAAGAGAGTGGATAACCAAACCCAATTATACAATAACATTAAAGGAATTACTATAATATGATTGGTACATGATTAGTTGAAATACTGGTAATTATACAATCAAAAAAATCAACTATAATATGTGCCGATACAAACATGCTAATTTAAGCACCACATTTTCCTAACTAATTTTGTGTTCTCAAGTCTAGTTTGAAGCCAAACTTGTAAATTATGCAGAACCGAAATTTTATCAGCTCTTCAACCGTGTGTAAAAATATAACCAAAATTAAGAAAACATTGAAATTTTAACAAATTAAGAAATTTATATGTGGCGTGTGTTTCAGCTGACCTGCTCTCCGATCAAGTCTAATCCAACGACAAGGAAAGACAAACCTTGGAACAGTAAGTAGTAGAAATGAATGCCATGTGCCGATAACAGGCTTCTTGCAGCTGCAGTGAGTAGAAGAGATGCAAGTGCAAGTTCCTTTCTATACAGCCTGTTTTTCTTTTTTACTACTGGGGCCTCTTGTTCTTTCAACTTGCCCAACATTTCTAGACCAGATTCCGAAAGTCTGCGTTGAATTTTCTCTTCACCTAAAGTTTTCGATTCTCTTTCACCAAGAGCAAACAAGTCGGATTCAGATGATCTACCTGTCTTTTTTGTCACTATCCATTCATAAGAACTTCCCAACTGAAATAGCCCGGAGATCATTGCATTGAATTTGGTCACAGACATTGTGTTCTCAAAAAGTAGGTATGGCATCAAAAATGGGAAAGATTTTGGTGAGGGAAGTATGTTTAAAATGGACATGGTTATAGGGACATAACAGATTACCCAAACAGGTAGCTCGGCCTCAGGTATGAACATGGTTAGTGGTAGTATGATACAAAAGAGTGTAAATGAGTAAAATGGAAGAATCAGTTTCCTCAAAAGAAAAAAGAGAAGTATCAAATTGGCTTTCTTCCACTTGGATATCTGCACAAACAAACATATATCCCTCCCTATTAATTAACTCATACTTTCTAATGTCAAGAAAAAAAGAAGCAAACTTATCAACTATGGAAAACAACTTGATGAACACGAATTTGACAAACCTTGGAACTCAGGACTGCAGGAAGACATACTCTAAACAACTGCATTGGACCAGAATGCCAACGGTGTTGTTGCTTTTTGTATGCTTCATAAGACTCGGGTAATTCACAGAGAACTCTGACATCATTTAGATAGATAAATTTCCATCCATTTAAGTGGGCTCGGACTGCAATATCCATATCCTCTACAGTTGTTCTTTCAAGCCAACCTCCTGACTCCTCTAGTGCTTTAATCCTCCACACACCAGCTGTACCATTGAATCCAAAGAAATTGAGGAAATAACCATTTACTTGTTGCTCAACCTCAAAATGGAAGCATAAATTAATATTTTGGAGTCTTGTGAGTAAATTCTCCTCCTTGTTCACAAAAGACCAGCGAGCCTGGACAAGTCCTAAATCCGGGTTTCCCTGAAGTAATGATCAAAAGCAGACCAATTCAATAATAAGATTTCAGATTATTCATATATATAATTGAACTGATACTTGAGAAGGAAATAAAGTAATGCACACCTTAAAATGAGGTACAGTCAGTTTAAGGTAATCTGGATTGGGCTGGAAATCTGCATCGAATATGGCAACAAATTCATAATCCTTGACATAGTCACAGGACATTGCTGATTTTAGATTGCCGGCTTTGTAACCAGTTCTAATGAACCGGTGTCTGTAGATTATGTTAACCCCTTTTTCTTTCCATGAAGAGACCTCATTTTTAATTAGTAGCTGTAAAAGTGAATCATCAGAATCATCGAGGACTTGAACGAGGAATCGGTCCTTTGGCCAGTCCAGTTGACAAGCAGCAGATATTGATGTTGCAAACACCTGAACCAACCAAACATTGCATAAGATGAAATGGTAACATGAAAATGTAAGGAAATGCCACCAAATATTGAAGTCCAATTAGATGTTCTGTATTTTCATATATTCTGAAAGCATCAAATCGAAGCAAGATGTAAATATGCTACAGAAAGAAATACAGAACTGAATTTTTGTATCGGACTGTGCAAGTGGGATAAGAATAAGTACAATTTAGCAATTCAAGTACTAGTATTAGACTTGGTTTGGATTAATTAGAGCATGAAATGTGTTAGAGAGTTAGTAACCATATCCGGTCAATTCAGAAATCATAGCTCATATTTAACTGGAAAAGGTCAAAGGAGCAGATCATTGCAGTTAAATCTTTTGGTTACCCAGCAAATCAAAGATTCTCCAAATAGCCGTCATGTCATTCTTTTTACTTGAAAATTTAATATTCCTCCTTGAAAGCGCAATTGCAAAATGTCAAAAACAGCATACTAAAGTTTGATATTCTTGTCTTGAAATCCAGATTAGGATGCTCAAAAGCAGATGAAAAGGCCATAGGAACATGGCTTCTAACAAATTCCCTATTCCAAATCTGAATCGACAAATGTCAAAAAGAGATCATCATAGTATGCCCTACATATATTAGTAATTCAGAAGCCTCTTCTTGGAGGCAATTGATTATTAAGCATCAAATGCAGCATAAACAGATTAGCAAGGACTGAATTAAAGTAGATAAAAAAAAGCACTAGATCATAAAGTAAACACAGATGGAAATTCTAAAGTAATTTACTTTACCTCTTTCTCATTGCACATTGGAATCTGAACAAGAACCATTGGAAAACTTGAACAATCCTCAACATCATATGCTTCACCTTTAATCTCTGGCTTCAACTTCTTACACTTAATCAAAAAACACCCGATCCCAAGCGCAAGGCGATCAACAGATTGAATCATGAAAAGCACAATGCAAAACTTAGAAAGCATCATTATTGCAGGAGCAATATAATTAACCCTGAATGAAATCCAAGACATATAAGACAAGTGAACAAGGCCTTGAACTTCCCAAGGATGAATCATTTTCAAATCCCATCTTTGAAAATAAGCAGTAACTTCAATAACCAAAGCAACCACAGAAATAGCAAGAAACACCCTTATAAAACTATACAATCTGCCTCTATACTTGGGATCTTCTTCACCAACATCACCAGATAATGCAACCCTTTTCTTGATTAAAGAAAACCCAGACTTAAAACAAGTAGCTAGCCAAGAAATACAAGAAAAGAGTCTTTGAACTCTAAGTAAAAAGAACCAAGTGACTTGTCTAGTACTAGCAGCTTTTTGTTTCTCTTGAAACACTGATGACTTAGAATCATTGATTTCTATTAAAGAAATGTTACTAGCCTTCTCAATTGTCACAACAACAGAGCTAGGTGCCATCTTTTCTTTACAAAAAAGATCAAATCTTGGAAATAGTAGCAAATGGGATTGTAAAAAGATTGGATTTTGAGATGCAAGAACAAATCATTGTGCCATTATAAGTGATGAAATGACATAACAAGAAATACCCATTACAGATATATATATATATATATATATAATGTGTTAGGACACACAGATAGAGACACTAGTTTTATGGGTATGTGTTAGAACCTAATAGCTGGATCTTGTAATGAAATATATAAAAGAGGGTAGGAAGTATCCGTGAATGGAGTAAATGTATGTAAGTATGTGCAAAAAGGTTGGATGCACAACTCTTTATAAGTCAAAGGCTTAAGGGGACTGACTGGTTCAGACAGAGAGAGAGAGTTATGGAAATTATGGAATATGCTGCAATCAGGGTTTGGGAGGTGCTAATTATATAAACACATGATTAATCTACTAACCGTGTAAAAAGGTCAATTTACGCATTCGGTGGTGAAACAAATGGAAGGTTCGCACTCTAATGTAAGACCTCAGGCCAGGTAATTAACTACAGGTGTCAAAAATATTCTTGACAAAAAGTACCAAAACTTATATGTCATCTCAGTATCATCTATACATCACCCACCCTCTAAAATCGGCCATTAATCGTTGTTTAGCTGTCAAAAGTTGATCACTTTGGTCAACATAGTTGAATTAGGATAAAATAGAGTAAAAAGTATTTTTGTTTACTCGCATTTTACTCAAAACATCATTTGTTATTATTGTCCAAAATTGATCACTTTAAATGCTAACATTTATTTTTAATAATTACACTTTGTTGCATTATGTCAGTTTGTGTTTTGGTAAAATATGAGTAAAGTGCATTTTTGTACCTATATTTTGAATGAGTCACCACTTGAAATATCGTTGTTTAAAAGAATTCACTTAAGATATTGAAGTTTTCAATATTTTAAGTGGTGGCTCGTATAAAATGCAGATACACAAAATGCACTTTACTCAGACATGAAATGCAGTGGACGAGTAATATACGGAGACTCAAAAGTTGTGCTGGTGTTAGTAGTCAAAAAACAGACAATAGTTGCATGAGTTGAGCAATGAAAGGAGATGGCAATGATGTAATAAGGAGGAGGTTAAGGACAGTAGAGGCAGGCAGGCCATGTTGGAGAGGCGTGTGGTCTATCTCATAAATTTAAAATGAGAGAATATGACAACCCGTTTACAGCATTTCCCTCTAACCTGTTATTCTATCTGAAAAGCATCAATAGTAATTAGGATTAATCATCATTAGACGCGGTTTATGTGCTTTCTAGGTTGCTCACTACAAAAGAAGGACATTGACATTCTGTTAAATTCAACCTTAACAAAATCTTGACTCATTTTGGTTTTATTTTACCTTGGTTGCCTCATATTTTGATTGCACATGCATCCAACTTGTTGCCTATTTTGTGCCCCCTAATAATCCAAGTTGAGTATCTATAACTAAAGGTCCTGCCCAGCTTAAATGTCTTGTGCCACCACTCGAGATGAATAATTCAATATATCCAACCTAACAGAACTTGCTGAAAATTATGTTATTCTTTTTACTCGAAACAAACAGACAAACTGAATTACAAACTGATACCGAAATCGATAAAAAAAATGCAGCTGCATGGGTAAGCTATAAAATTACAGAGATAGGAGAAACTGGGGCTGGCAGTGTGATGGGGCTGGATGAGATGCACCCTAGCAACCAGACAGTTATAGCCTTATCTGGTGGAGCTCCACAAGGGAAAAATTAAGACACATCACAAGCAGTTAGTTTCTGAGTAACATTGCTTTGTCTTGGCTGTTTAACAAGGGCCACATGTGATTTTACTGTCTGTTCGATCGAGTCTCCATGTGATCAGCTACCCTGGCCATGGTGAGTGATGCCTTAACATCGATCGATCAAGTCTTTCTCCATCAACACAATGTGATTGTGTCTGCAATTACAATTAAAATAACACATAAGCTACGTAATTATAGGGAAACTATATACAATGTTCACGAATCAGATCTCCATTTGCATCATGCAAAAGTACAGTATCAGTTCGTAATCCATCTTGTTTATTAGCAAGTTGAGTTAACCGAATCCCCAATTATTAAACTAATTGTGCTTCAACTTAAATACACTGTAGTGTGTTTAGTGAGGTGCAGATGTGCAAAGTTTAAGATCACTTACACATGACCTGCCATTTTAAACGGAGCTGCACACTCCAATTTCTTTCTAGTCAACTCCCTCAACACATTCATAAATTAAATTTGTGTTTTCACAGTATTTGATCAACTAGCAGTAGTTTTCCTACACATTTTTTGCAAAGAAGCTGAAAAAATCAAGTAAGATCCCACAACAATCAACATGATTATTGATTAGCTACCGGATACCAACACCGTTGATGTTAGGGTTCGAGTCTCGGTAAAAATACATGACCTTGTTCGAAACAAGAAAAGAAAAGATCAGGTTTTTAAGTGAAACGACTTTGAAATTCAGTAGCATCCAACTGATTGCTTTTCGGGCATCCTCATCCATAAGATTTACATCTTTTTAGAGGTGATCAAAAGGCAGCTAAAGTGGCCCTGCTCTGTTAAGGTCACTGTAGTGTAATGGGCCAAATTTACACAAGGGTTGCCACAGACGTGAGTTTAGTGATGGCAGGGTGTTCACGGTTTGGTTTGGTCCAGATTCTTATTTTTTTTGAACCAAATTGGTATAAGCGATTTAAAAAAATCAAAATCAAACCAGACCAATTAGATGTCAAGACCAAACCAAATCATAGAAGAACTGATTGGTCCGGTTCCGAACCACGGTTTGAACTTCATAATTTTTTTTGTTAAACTTACAATAAAAATATGATTTAAATAAATGTAACATAAAATTTAATACATTTCAATATTATATTTACATATATGCATTATTATATATATTTAGCAACATTAAGTTTACTTATTGCGTTCATGTAATATTGAATTCAAAAAAATATGTAATACATTAATCTATTATTATATATATAACAAAGCAACTAGGGGGTTTGTGAGACAATTTAATCAAGATTGAAATGACAATTATACCCTCTGAATCATAAAATCATTATTGCTCATTCCTTATTTATTTCATATTAACACTCTACTATTATTATATATTAATATATTTACACATTAATTACTAATCTTCATTAAAGTATATTAATTGTTTTGTAATTAATACTTATTTTTTATATGCATGTTATTTTTAAATGATATATGTTATTATATATTAATATCATGAATTTGTGATATCGAATGGTTAGTAATGTGTCATGATTTCATGTTATCTTCATTGTGGTTGACCTGATTTGCAAGAAAGTTATTCATTGGTAACTAAGTAAAAATATGTATGTAAAATCATATCGAGTTTTCTAAAAACAAATTATGGAGTAAAGAAATATCAAATACTTACTTACTCGAAAATCAACGGACACCTATTCACATCCAAATTATAGACATGTATCACTAAGGGAATTCACCCTGTCACATCCCGCCCAACCCCGATCCAATCCCCACTCCGAACGGAACGGGTAATCATGAATTTTTTCGGAAACGGAGCAAGAATCGGGGACAAATATATGAAAATTTTGGGGATCGGGGCGGGGTCGGAGATTAGGGTCTTCCCAAACCCATCTCCGACCCCCCAAACCCTATTTATTTAAAAAATAAATATATTTTATATGTATATTAAATAAATTATTAAGAATATATAGATATAATGTTATAACTTTAATTTTTTATCCACTCAATAATAAAAATGTTACATATTATGATACAATTTAATTCTAATAATATTATTTTTGTTTATTATTAATAGTATAAATAAAAATTAATAAAAATTAAGGTTTAAGCTGTTCTTTTAATATAAAAATAAAAACAAATATATGATTTATCATGTTAATTTATATTAAAAAATATTATTCATAATTTTAAAAAATTAAAAAAAAGATTTTGATTCCTCACGGGGCCCATTTCCTGTTCGGGGCAGGGATCGAGGAGTTGTATAATCCCAGTTCGGAGATCGGGGCGGGTTCGGGGACGGGTTCCGTGGTTGGAATTGGGGACGAGGATAGCATTACTCGGGTCCGAAGTGACCCGACGCCCATCTCTATGTATCACATGAAACGATTACAATATAATTAAAATAGAGAAATATTAACTTTACAACTATTGCTAACTTAAATTTTCAAATATCTCAGTTATCAAACCATCAACACTAATTAACAATAAGTATATGAAATCATATCGAGTTTTAAAAAATAAATAAATTATGCAGTAAAGAAACATAAAAACTTACTTACTCGAAAATCGACAACAAATTACTCACATCCATATCATAAACGTGTATCTCACGAACTTCTAATTAAACAACTAAAATAAAATAAAAAATAGGAATATTAACCTTACAACATCTATTGCTAACTTAAATTTTCAAAAATCTCGATCGTCAAACTATCTAACACGAATATATCACAAATAAATATACCGAAATTAATGATAAATTATAAAATAATCTAGAATAAACCCGTGCCTCGCACTAGGCATGGGAGAAATACAAGGCACTACTGAGAAAATGTCCACATCATGGTTGTACATAGTGGATGATTCTGAGTACCTTTTTACATATCCTTGAATTCAGATGTTCATCTGAGTTTGGATTAATAGCTGGAGGAGATTTCAAGAAATCACTTGTACATCAAGCTAAAGCACTTCTTGAGTAATTGGCATCAAATAACTATGTTTGTGCACATATTCGGGACGAGTTTAGTAAAGTCAGCACAAGATACTAATTAAGATGATGAAGAACTTACTCACTCTTAAAATAGATGCTCTTACTCAAGAGGTACGGGACAAAATGGGACAAAATTATACCAAATCTATGCATGGAATATAGCTCATATAGCATATACCCTAATTTGGTATATGCATTTTTGGGACGGGCATTAGTTACATAATACTTCAATTTTTAGCTTTGTAGCCCGTGCGAGGCACGAGCAACCTGTAGATATGTTTTAGTTGTTTAAGTTTTGGATGTAGGCTTGGAATAAAATGTGATCGACATTGAATTGCATTGTGGCATAATGTTACCTGTTGCGATAGTGAATCTTTGAAATAACAGTGGTTCAATTATTGAGGTCATGCACATAAGCATGTGGTTGTAGTGTGCTAATAATGATTGGAATTTGGAAACACAATGATATGAATCGTTAATCCGCGTGTAGTCTGAAATAAAACATATTGCTTAGCCAACCCGAGGTATGAAATTATATATTAGAGTCTTATATAATGAGAACATAATTGTAGTTATTGATATTTTAGCAAAACTCTATGAAAAAAAGCTAAAGAGATAAAAAGAGTGCACTTTAAAAATATACATACATCGTTTCACAAAGAGTATACTAAATAACCGATTAAGGCTTTTTATTGCTATTTTATTTCTCAATGTCCTCTCTTGTTCCTGCAGTCTTGCATTTTCTTTCGCTCAGCTCCTTGAGTGCTCATTTAATATATCGAATATCACAATCACCATGAAAATAAGATAAATTAATGAAAAGAACATAAATTCATAAATACTATTCCCTCTATCACTCTCATTTCTTTACACGTTATCGGATAATCTCTACGGCTTGTATCTGAGAAATCTCGCGGCCATCAATTGGTAAAATCGATATAAATGCATGTGAGCCTACTATCATATAGCCATTCAAAATTAAAATCTAATACATATTATTCTATAAATCATTTTGTAATTGGGAAAATAGATGTTTTTATCACTCAACTCTTGATATTGTAAACTTTCAAATATATATAATTTTGATTAGAATCTAATTTTTTAATTCAAAATTTTAGATATTGATCTAAAAGAATAATTTAGATATCTTGTATTATTTTTGTGGTCAAATTTGGTTTATAAAATCTTAAAAATCAACTATACGAATCTAAAACATTTATACATTATAAAAATATATAATTTCATAAATCTTTTGTTTATCATGATAAGTTTTAAACGACTATTATTAATAAGATAAATGATTTCAATAAAAATGAGTTAATTTATGAAAAGATAATAAAATTTATGAAAAAATTATAATGGTGATATATTTATACGTGGTATAATGTTTAATGACTAATTTGTAACAATTATACATTATCATTGGTCTATTCAGCACATTAATATTATTTTAACGGGACATTAACAGAATGATTAAAAACAAAAAAATGTAACGTTAATGGTTATAATCTATTATATATATAATAGAGCGACTAGGGGGTTGCTTGAGACAATTTAATCGGTGTAAGAGCAACTAGGGGGTTGCTTGAGACAATTTAATCGGTGTAAAATTACTAAATTACCCCTACTTATTATATAATAATAATTCTGTATTTAATGCATATATTAATTACATCTAATTCATTAATCATCATTAATACTTCTATATTTATTACTCCATGGTTATTAAATATAGTAATTTATAATTATATTTCTCTAATACTTAAATAATTAGATGATTAATATCTATAATTATATCTAACTCATTATTACATAATAATATTTCAAAATTAATAAGTCAATACATACATGTATATATATACATATTAAACTATACTAGGGAATTAGCCCGTGCTACGCACACGGGTGAAATTTCATGAATTTATATAATATTTTATAATATAATATTTATATAGAATACCATTTAATCAATTATTTTATTTACATTAGATAGTGTTAAATGATATTTAACTTTTATATAAAATATGTAGGTTTTATCTTGTTACCAAAATACGAAAATATCTCGAATATAAATTTATATAATAATCATAAACCAACTAAAAATTAAGTTATACAAAAATTTATATAATAAAGAAGAAAAATAGTATTTAGATGAACAAATAATAGTATTTAATTATAATTTAGATTTACTTGTGAAATTTTAAAAAAAAATTGGATACATGAAATAAAATTGAAGTATATTTTATTAGCTAAAGTAAGTTAAGTTGTTAACACTATCTCTAATACTCAAACAAATAAAATGTCTCAATTATTGCATGTATTTTTCAATTCTACGTAAATTGATTATAAATTATACAAAATCTTTTTATAACTTGTGTTATTGACCATCTCTATAATTTAAAATAAGATATTGTGAATAAGAAAAGAATATAAAATTTGAAGAATAAAACTTAAATGCATTTGTAAAAGGTTGAATATTTTTCGCAACGCGTCCGATTCCGATCCAATTCACCCCCAATAATTTGGAAAACAAATATTATAAAATTTTTGAATTGACATCGTGGTTAGTGTCAACATGCTCCAATCTATGTTGTTAATCTATGTATTCAATATTAATAATATATTGTAATATATACGTTAAACAAATTATAAAAATAAGTACAATTTCAACATATTCAGTTTTATTTTTAAGATATTATACATATTTTCTTATTATATGCTATATATTACTGAAATTAAGTAATGTGTAATAATTTTCTATTAATTTTATAACGAAAGGTTAATCGGCGTCGCAGTTGGCGACACCTTGCATCATATATTCAAATACATAAGATATAATAATAAATATTGTAATTTAAAAAATATTATTCTAAAATCTAATTATAGTTATGTACACTATATCAACAATAATTTTTAAAAATAACTAAAGTAGTAATTTAAATAGATAATAATTAGATTAAATTTATGAAATTAAGATGATATGAACATTAAAATGCTGAAAAATATATAATTTTGTGCAAATAAATGTTTTCATAGTATAATTAAGAAAATCTCTAAAATTTGCAGCAATCAGTATAATTAAAATATTTGATATGTTAATATTCAACTTTAAGCGTTATGATATTTTCTAACCTTCATCATAAAACATGAAACAAATCATTTAATATTGATTGATTATGTATTAACTAATTAAATGACTCATAATATGTGTCATAATCGTATATAATGATTGAATATTTATTTTTGAATTTATTGTATTAAATAAATATGACACATAGTATGTGTTGAAATCATATATATATATATATATATATATATATATATATATTCTATATTATTAAAAACGAAACATTTAAAGTTTGGTTGGTAGGTTGGTCGACACAATTTTTTGGTACTTAGTGTATTTACTTAATTACCCTTACCTATTAAAAACAAATATTATTAAAATTACACTGAAAGGTTTCTCGGCGTCGCCTTACGGCGACACCTCGCAATTCGAACACTATACAATTAATAACTCAATAAAAAATAAAATAACTAAATACTTAGGACGTAAATTTACTATAGATGTCAAAGTATCATCCAATAAAAATGTATATATATATATAAGATCTACTAATTTATTTTTAATCATATTTTGTATATTTCTATAATTAAAAAAAACTAAACAAATATAAGTGTACTATAGAAGCACAAACTACTAAAAGAAAAAAAACACTAAAATTACAAATATCATAGGTTAATCCAAACAAATATAAGTATAAACAAAATTTATTGAATTAAAACCTGATTTTTTTGAAGAATTGAATTCTACGGATAGTAAGAACGTTTGTAATTAAGTGGTACACCAAATCCGATTTTTGAAAAACCTTGTCATGGATACACATGCAAATTAGTTTGCAATTAACGATCCAGTTCCTTAAAAATATAAAAACAAATTTATGAAAATACAAACAGTAAAAATCCATCATGAGTAAGTAAAACAAATAAAACATGACTAACGAAAAAGAAGAAATCTCGTATACAAAGCAAATTAACTAAACACATCAAACATATATTAATATTATACACAACAATACATTGTTCAATTATACATACTTTGGTACAATTTGATTAAAAAAATTACAGTAATTTATCAATATCTGGTCTACCTTCAGTGAGCACTTGTGTATTGACACATACATAAATGTATTTGCCAGAATTAACAACCGTTAAACAACTCTGTTAAGGATCATCCATGTTTCATCTTATGCAAGTTCAAATATATATGGTGTAAGTAATGATATATTATACACAATCACAAATATAAACCCTCACACCAATTGAATGAGATACATACATATAAAAAATCAAAATTTTGAATTTGAAAAATGATAACACCAATTAAGGATTGATTTGAAATAGTTTCTATAATTTAAATTTTGTTTTTATATTTATCCATAATATAAGAATATATAAGGATATAACCGAATTCACGTATATCTATTATAGGTGCCAAAATGGTAAAAAATTAAATGCTTTAGATCATAACAAAATTAATGGATCATTTTATTTATAAGGAAACATGACATAACAGTATTGAATTTAAATTTGGAAAATGTAAGGTTGTGGAAAATTTGGAAAGATTTGATTAAAGAAATTGATTATACTTTGTACACTGATCTAATTTATATATTTACTTGTGTATGTGCATACTTCCACTAATTATGCAAATAAAATATATGAGACTTTATTAATTTGATATACTATTAACTTTATATTCTTACTTTCAAAATAACTTTATATTCTTAATTGGTGTGCAAGTATAATTATGTTATAAATGTTTATTTGTTGTATATATATATATATATATAACTCTACAACAACTATTCAAATAGTATATATGTGTATATATGCACATGTCATAAATTTATCCAACATAAATTCAAATATCATATTTAAATGACATTCATTATGATTGTCACCATAATTTATGACCATATATATCAATAAAACCCTTGACTCATTGAGTAATAAACAAAAAAGGAAAGAAATTGAATGATCTTTTCAAATTTCAAAAATTATGAGATCGGATGATTTGAATGTTGAGATGATACAAATTATAAAATTTAGAATCGTAAATATTGGAAATATATATCAAATAGTAATTTATTTGCCATAAAACTTCAGTTAAAGTCTTCTTGGTGTCGCCTAACGGCGATCCCTCGTAATTTAAACCATATACATTTTAAAACTCAACTAAAAAAAAGATATGGGACATCGTAATATTGATCCCTCATTTTCTTTTGTCTTCTTGGTGTCATTCTCTTTACTATGTTTCAATTTTCAATTTTACAGATATCATTGGTGTGGTTGAAAATTTTGAAAAGTTGAGTCCTATCCCTACGAAATTTGGACAAAGGAATATTGTCAAGTTCAGGATCTGCGATGGAAGGTAACCAATCAAAATAACATGTATATAAAATGTATCGTGCTCAATATATTTATATCAATATAAATATTTATATAAATATTGTCTAGGGATCACTATTTATGTTCCACACATTTATATTTATATAAATAAATTATATAAATCTGTCAAAAATAATATTTTCTACAGGAACTCTCCAAAAGTCACAGTTTGGGGTAAACTGGCTGAAATCACGGACAAAAATTATAAACCCGAATTGGAATCTCCAATCATTGCAATATTGACCAGTGCAAAGCTACAAAAATTTATGAGTGAATCTATCATTCAATTGTGCAAATATCTAAATTCAGATTTTCAATGATTAAATTGTTTCCTATTTTAAACACATTAATCAATCTCTTCTTAATCTTGCAGATTCTGTCCAGATAAATACTATGCCATCTTCCAAAATTTATTTCAATTTGGACACTGATGTGGTAAAATCATTTCGTAAAAGGTAAATATTTTTAAATATCTATTTTTTGGACATATTTAATTTTTTTAATTTAGTTTAAAAAAACATTTAACCTATATGAAAAATTATATAATTTTATCGTGAATTTTATTTTTTTAGGCTAGCTCAACAGGGCTACAAAACTCCTGAAGATATTGGATCAGTATCTACTATATCTAATAGTGTTCAAGTTGTTGAAACTCTGACACTTAAGGAACTGACTGAAAAAACATCTACTGACTATATAAAGGTATGATAACAAACAATATCTCATTACATATTTTTTAATTTCTTTAAAATTTTTTTAAATGGTTCTCTATAATTTTAATTATTATTTTGCAGAAAAATGTCATGTGTTTTGTTACAATCAAAAGGGTTGAAGCAGGTGATAGTTGGTGGTACTATGGTTATAACTTCTGCCATGAAGAGGTTCACCTGCTAGAAGGAAGGTATAAGTGTGTCAATCCTAAATGTCTTAAAAGCTCGCCATATGCAGAAAAAAGGTATTTATATCAACATATATAACTTATTTTTTTGTAAATTATCATTATTGGTAATAAATAAATAATGTAAAAATACATATGTATTTGTAAACAGATTCAGAATTATGGTGCTTGCTCATGATAAAACTGAAGCAGTTAATGTTGTCCTTAGTGATCGCGCTGTTAAACGATTAGTTGGTAAAACTGCAACCATGTTGTTGGAAGAAATTGAGGATCTTGCTGAGGTATAACCAACTATATGTTTTTAAGAATTAAACCTGATTTTTATAGTTACTCATAAAAATTCAAACTCATGGTATATTGTTTATTATATATGTTAGAATCCTCCAAGTACACTTTTTCCTCAACAAATATTGGACATTGCAAATAAAGATGT
Source organism: Heracleum sosnowskyi (assembly GCA_030848705.1). Lineage (NCBI taxonomy): Eukaryota > Viridiplantae > Streptophyta > Magnoliopsida > Apiales > Apiaceae > Heracleum > Heracleum sosnowskyi. Next base: position 137,466,102 of record CM061235.1, on the reverse strand, counting down.
TACTTTCAACATATTGATCAGTGATGATAATGTATTGATTAATAGTACCATGTACAATGCCACTGATGCATATGTATCCAAAAAGTCAAAATCATCAACTTCTGAAACAGTAGAAGAAATGCTTCAGTCTACAACATCCGGCTTTGGAGAGGTTAGTTAATTTTCTTATATTCACCTAAAAAATAATCATATCCTATTTTCTAATTTTTTCCTTTTATTAAGATAATAATCAAACAATATAATGCAATTGTAATTCAAACAGAGTGGCGAAGAAATTGTAACCTGCAACACCCCGGGTTCTGCTAGATCATGCAACAAGAAAATAAAAACGGTATTTCATCTTTACTTCAATATTATATATATTTTCACAAAACTGTATTTTATATACAATGATTATGTTTTATGTTGTACTAATAAAAAATAATTGCATTTCATTTACAGGAACACAAGGAATGATATTCATCCGGTCGAATTTCTTTTTTTCTGGTGAATTTGAAGTTTGCTTTAAAGCTCTGTAGAATAAAATCACTAAATGTTTAGTGTGATTAGGTTCATTTTTGAACCGTATTATGTTTTTTACTTAAATAACATTTTTTGACATGTGAAGGATTACAAATAATAATCTTATTTATCCATTTCAGATATATTGTTTTTTCATTTTCAATTTTTTTATTTTTATATATATGGGTTGATGTTTTTATTAAAAGTTAGTAGTTGATTTTGCAATGCACTTGATAAATTTGGAAAGAAAATTATAAAATTAGTTTGACAAAAATTGTAAATAATTATTTATCATTCAATATAATTCACCCGTGTGCGTAGCACGGGCAAATTCCCTAGTATACATAAAACATCAATCACAACATCTACATATATCAGAATTCAGCAATAACATCTAAATTAATATATGATGAAATAAAAATCCATACCTGTTCAAGAATTCAGCAATAACATCAGAATCAGTATCAGTATTTTGACAATTTGATGTAGTCAATTAGGGTTTGATAAGGGCTGTGCGTTTTTGTTAATTGAAAAACGTATAAGCGGGATTGGGGAAAGATATCAGGCATGTAATAAGCTATGATGATGTCATATGACATATTTTATTTGAATTGGGAATTTACCAAAATAGACATAAGCTTTATGTAGAGGCCAAAAATTTAAGGGTATTTGATAGAAATATCCAAACCCTTCACTAGCAGCTATTAAGAATATAATAGATTGTTAAACCCGAAATATTAAAAGATTATCGATCATGTTGGACTTTTAGTTTTTGAATATATCATATATCAAACTTTTAATATTACATTTATAACAAAAATGGGTTTAAATCTGCACATAAACAGATAAAAAGGAGTATTTACTTAAATTATAACACTTAAACAAATAAACAAATTAACAGATAACAATACATACTTTTGTCAACATTCGAACAACTCATTTATCACACCTTTAACACGCAAGAAAATAAAAACATTCATAAAATCTAATAAAATTTGCAAATTTAGAATATGCACGTGCTTTTGGTTGCTGAAATTAACATATTTTTAAATTAGCTAAATGAAGCCGAGGATCAGAGTGCAACTTTGATCAATTGATGCTGAAAAGAGTATTATGTTATTGTGTGAAAATAAAGAAAAAGAAACTTCAGATATTAGCTGAATGCATGTCGGATGACCTATATAAATTAGATATTCAAAAATTAAGTGAAAATGAAACAAAGTACAAAAATTATATTCGGCATACCGCCTAAACTACATACATACTTTAAGTAGGACAACTTTAGGCATGCAAAATACTTAAATAACAACTTTCACTCTTTTCACGAAGGAAGTTGAGCGATTTGTAGGTGTCCCAATTAAAAGTATCATATTTCAAGTTGGTCAGGTCTTACTATTACATAGTTGCATTAACACCTCGCCAATAATTTGAACATGATGATTAAATTAATAAACATTTGTCCACACGTAGAAAAAAAGAATCACCGATGATATTCCTCAAATGGTCAACAACATTGTAGAAAAGAAATATTTATTCAGAGTAAAAATTACCTCATACAATCAAGATGGACATGACATTTACACTATAGCGCACATATATTCTACATCTACAGCGTCAATTCCTGCTCCCAATGATGAGGCATGTTAGAGAAAAAAAAAAGAACGCTTGAAATGAAAATTAACACGCAACCGATATGGTCAATGGACAACAATTATCAAAATAATCTCACTAATTAGAATTATCTTCACAATATATAAGACTTAAAAACAAAATTTAAAGATAATGTCTAAATTAACAATTTAGGTTCACCATTTGTACTCATGTTAATCGGATTAAGTGTGTCATCATGTGTTCGTGCCATCAACATCTATATACTCTTGTCGTGTATATGCTTTGATCTTTCGTTACACCTTATTTACGTCAAAACCAAAAAATATATAGCTAACTCTCACGTATTTGATGAAATTAATGAAAGAAATAGCTGCTAGCGTGTAAGGCAACTGATGCAAATCAACTCAATTTTTTCTTAATCCACTAACTATCTCTTTCAAACTAATGAACGTCCATATTAATCATGACTACTGCAAAATCCTAAACTTCAAAAAATTTTAATTTTACATTTATTATGAATAAGGGTAGGTCATATTACAAATTGAAAGAAAAAAAAATCTAAAATGATAAATAGTTCATTTCCTAAACATGTAAAAAGTCCAACAAAATGTAAATTTAGATCATAGTTGTGTCTCTCACGGGTTATAAAACTAGTTTAACTTAAAACTACAACATATTAACAACTAACTCAATAATATATTTATAAAGTAATTAATTTTTTTTATTATATATATGTATATGTATATTATATATTGTAGTAAAAATTTTAACATATTATTATATGAACGGTCCGGTTTAGTTTAACCGATTTTAATATATAGAAATCACAACCAAACCATACATGGGTAAACAGTTTGGTTAACCATTAGAAACGATTTTTACGATTTTGATTGTTGTTGATTCTTATTGTGGTCCGAACCGAATTCACGGTTTGACGATTTTTTTGAATATCCGTAGGTGACTGTGCTTAGCCCGAGAATAAATTTGGTAAACTATCAAACAATTGACCCCATGTACATAAATGTATGAGAGTCTGAAAGCTATACATTTTATGATTGAGGCTCAATAGGGAAAGTGCTCTGGGCTGTTTTGTTCTACCTAGTTTCTGAAAACAGTACCTTTTTTTTTTTGTTAAGCTCCGAAGACACTATTTACTTTTTCATAGAAAAGATATTTCTTTTATGAATAAATACTTATTTTCTAAAAATAATTTAAAACATAAGCAGAAGGTTTTCCTCTGTTATCTTTTCAATGAATGATCCTTAACATTTTAAAACTTGATTTCGTTCATAAAAATAGATTAAGTTCTAATATCCGTTTGTGAATTATCATTTAAATTTTATTTCTACAAGGAGCATCCTTGAGCTATTATAATTTATAAATAACGTTTCCGTTTGCAGTTTAGGTAAGATTGATATATAGTTACACTATCAGGAAAAAAATAAAACTCTGCATATGTAAAAATAAAATTAAAAAAAATCAAACCAAACCAAACATCCCCGATAAGAACAGGCAGTCTATAAGTAGAAACTTTTTCTTTCTATATTCATTTTATTCACATTGCTGTATGCCTGTACCACCTCAAATCGCTAGAGTAAGTAAAGGGAGGTCCGATAATCCTGGTAAATTCCGACTTCTCAATTCATCAGCGTACACAAAACTACTTCATCAGCATAACAAAAAACTAAATAACTTATCTGTTCCAGAATCTCTACAGTTTAACTTATTCAGATTGAGTTAAAACTCAATTACGGTTTATAAAATCAACACAGGTAGGAGGCTCCTGGATTGATAATGTAGCCCAGAATGCAATAAACTTATGAAATCTGTTTATAGCTGCTGCGCTAAACTTCACCTGCAAGGAAAGAAATAATCGTATTCATGGTGGTCACTGCAGAGAATCAAAGGTGATAGATCCAGGTTCGGTTTTGCCATTGGAAAGGCAATCAACTGCACTGTGAGTTCATCGATGGCTTTAGGCCGCCACAGCTTGATGACAGTACCTGGGTGTTTGGGGTTTAAGCTCTTCTTCTTAACGTTCTCACCAACTCATTTTCAAATAAATATCAGGACTTAGAAACATTAAATATACTGTAAGACCTGAATTGTCAAAATCTGTAGCAAGGATAATTGAGCATCGCATGACAATATTACTCAACTCGCCTTCAAATATGAAAGGGCTAGACATTAAGACATGAACTACCTAGAAAGTAGCTGACCGTTTCACTTCACTGGGGTAACTCGAAACTTGATAACTTTTTTGTTCCAGAATCTCTTCAGCGTAGCTGAATCATTCAGACCAAGAAAGAACTCATTTATGGTATAACCTAAAATAAATGGACAAGCCTACAATATTAATTGGTCTCATTTAGATCATTCACCTTTATTACAGTCCTCCCCTTCACAAATTCGAAAGCACTCTGTTAATGACAATTCGTCATACTCTCTCCAACTACATGCCCTATAATGAGGCTTAATTCTAATATCTTATAAAAAAAATTCTATACCCTTTTGCAACTTTGTAACTCTCAGCACCACTACAAAATATCAAATTGTCAGTTCATTTTTTATTTTACTAAAAAGCTACACACACACACACACACTAAACGACAATCAAAGAAAACATAAATGATCCTAACAGCATACAGACCTGCTTAAAATGCCAACATCAATTCACTGGATCACAAGGATATCTTAATTCTATCGTTCCAGTTAGAGAGCATTTACTCACTTTTCTAACCCAGTCTAGAGACAGCAGAACATCTTTTTAATAATTGCAAAAATAGCAATTGTTAAGCACTTTAATTAATTGCAATCTAAGGAGAACAAGATAAATCTAGAATAAAAAAAATGATCATCTACCAACAGAGAAAATTAGACACAGAAAAGAAACAAAGAAAGTTAAAGAGGTCTGTAAGATGTTCTACAAGATTCTCTATTTCTCTTTGTTGTTACACATGTAGTATGATGAATAAACTCTCCAAGTTGCAGTTGGCAAAACTTTCATTTAATTTTCCAGTCCAAGTCATCAGAATTGATAAGGCCCTTCTTCTACTTGGTCCCAATATAACTAGATGTTTTTAATATCTTAATTATAACCATATGGACCACATTTGTTTAATCTCCTATTCTGAATTTCAATTTCCTATGTATCACAGAGTAACAGGAACTAGTGTTTAGATAGTCCTAGAAGTGTGTTTTGCCTACTAGCAAGATCAGATAAGGTTTACGGCCATCCTTCAAACCAGTGGCAGTTCTCTTAACTAACATATGCGACTATGCCCATGCCACAGAGATCTGAAAGCTTATAAAAAACACATAGAATTACTAGGTTATACCCTATGTTGCCAAATGGATCACAACTCTCCTTCGTATACAAGTAATCGCCTACTTGGGAGCAGAGAAATTGTTAATTGTTCAATAATATACTATTTTGAAAACTGAAACCGAGAGGCTAAATATGTTAATATAGGATCATTAAAATAATCTACAAACAACTTGTACAACAAAAAGATGCAAACATGTAGAATAATGTCATCGATTAAAGACTAACATTATAATGGTTTTACACACTCATGGTTCGACTGCATTACCCAGCGCATAAGAGAAGATCTCACGAACAGGAGAGTATTCAACCAACCCAATTTCCATTGCATACCCGGAAACCGGCAACTTCAAGTCCCTCAAAACAGTAAATGCCTCAGCCATACGAGTCCTCGACACCTCTTCCGCAACAGGACAATAAGGAATCCACGAATCAGCACGATACTGCTCACCAATTTCAACACCCTCCTTCTTCATAGCATCACACAACTGCAAATGAAAGTGAAGCAGGGACAAAGATGGATTTGGCGCAAGAAAAAGCACATTGTTGTCACTTGGAAGTGCTCCAATCGAACGAAAAGACAAGGGCACAGGTTCTTGCTTGGAAGCAAAATTCTTGACAATGTTCTCAAGTTTCAAGGGTTCAACATACGAACTAGAAAACAAAGTAATATGTGGCCTTGATTCAATTTCAATAAGCTGAGTACTAATCTGGCGGCGAGCCAAAACATTCCAAGCTTTCAAGACTTGGTTTTCGAGGGCCGGGTCAAAGTAGAGTTCAATTGCATAGCCTTGTGACATTGTGCTAAAACCCAACTCCAAAACCAAAAGATACCTAGTCAATTAACATATACATACCCTCATATGCAAAAATCAAGATCTGGGTTGCCCCCTTAACTAACAAATTATCAAACTAAAACACATGTCAAACATATACAAATGACATAGACACAAGTCAAATAATCAAGAATTGAGATACCAATGAATAATAATAACAAGGTAGAAACTGATAAACCCCAAAATCAATCAAGATATAATTAAAACATATGCAAGATAAAAAGATACAAACTTTATATGTAAACAAAGCAAACCCTAACCTCAAGAAACAAGGCTTTTGCACATACCCAGTTGGGGGAGATTCAGACTAAAGAGTTATCAAGTGGGTGTTTGTAGAAATTGAGGTTGTTATTACAAGTACTATTTTACTGTATTTGCATTTTAATAAAAGAAGTTTACAAAGCCCAAAGACAGGGTGTAGAAAAGAAAGGGGGCGTAGGAATTTTTACTATATTCCAATGATTTTCAGAATCCGGAGAATAACTGACTAATGTAATGACTATGACTAATGAGTGTTCTGAATTTAAATTTAGGACAAAATGGTGTATTCGATTTAAATTTTAGTGGATTAATAAAAATTTGTGAATTTTTTATAAGCAAATTTTGATGTAATGCAGAGTTTTCACAAATTTTGATGTAATGCAGAGTTTTGCGGATTTAAATAGAGAGTTTGACTAAAATTTTATGGATTTTGGCCAAATTTCAAATAATATAAAATACACTAAGAAATCCTTAATAAGTATTTAATTAGGACAAAATACTCTTCGAGTGTATTCGATTTAGATTTTAACGAATTGATTAAAATTTGTGGGTTTTTAGCAAATTTAAATGGAGAGTTCAATAAATCCTTTAAAATCTTATAGACTTTGGCCAAATTTCAAATAACATAAAATACACTAACAAATTCTTCAAAATCCGTCTATCAAAGAAATTTCTTCGAAATTCACGATTTTATCAAATACAAAAAAAATCATAAACATTTGACTATTTAATATATTTTTATAATTCAAATTGAGTAGCACAAAATTTTAATAAGCTTTTTAAATTTTAAATTAAATAACCACTAAATTTTAAAGCACTTCTTAAAATCCATATTCAATACATCGAAAGTTAGGAATTCAAAAAAATCTTTTAAATTCTGGATTGAATACACCATCGTACTAAGACTTACTTGAATACATAGGTTCAATTTGACAATTAGCGATTATCTGTTAGCGGTAGCAGATTGAGTTAATTGTTTTTTATTAGCAGATTTAAGTAAAATGTTTGACATGAAAATATTTGATAATTAGTTGTTTAAATTAGTTTTTTTTTTAATTTAAACTAGACATATTTATGACCCTCTAATTGAAAAAAAAAAATCCAAGTAGTTTTTTCAAAATTAGCTTATTGATTCTAAATCGATATTTTAATCCGTTAACTATCAAATACTCATATTAGAGGTTTTATCGGGTCAAAACTCTAATTTTAGCTCAAAACTCTAAACTTTCAAACATAACCATAATTTTAATGATGTTGTCGTAAATATGTGATGAAAATTAATACCCTTTTGCATGAGTATTAAACATTGATAAAAATAAAATTCAATGATGATTTGGTTCATCCGATTAAACAATGATAAATATGTAGTCAACGTTTAGAAAATTTGAGATTGTAGTGTGCATATTTGCGTTTGACAAAGTGAAGCTCCTAGATATGTACTCAAGGTATGTCAAGATTATTTGTTGTGTGATTAATGAAACTCTGAAAGGTTATAATTAATTGCAAGAGGAAATGAAAATGGCAAAAGGATGCGTTGGCTACTCCATTTTCTGTGAAGAAAGTGATTTGCACGGTGTTACGCCATAATTTTGGTTGCCTCAATTATCTTCTAATTTCTCAATATTGATCTAATAATAATTATTGCTTAACCATTAAGTAATATCCTCTCTCTCAAACGAGGAAACAATCAATCTAAATCAATCAATTACTAAAAAATATCTCCAAACGATTCTTTCAAATCAGGAAAGAATCACAACGCTAATATAACTCTAAAAAGATAAAATCAACTTATCTCAACATATCCCTTAACAATCACAGGGATTAAAAATACTATCCTATCACAGAACTGCGTTGGCTTGATCCCTATATATAAACAGGGTACGCAGACATCTTGGAATAGGATCCGACACATCTAACAAGTCGAGACACGTTTCAAGTCCAGCCCCAAACATCCAAAAATCCCAAATCCCCCTATTTTCACAATTTCGTTATTCCAGCAATCCCCGAAATTTGTTATCACCAAATTCCTCCGTTAACAATTGGCGCTAGAAGGAGGGGATACTTTTTGATTGTGGAGGACAATCAATCTATACAATACGCATGGGGGGTTATTATGGATCTGGAGCGGCTTTAATGGAGGAGCAGAACGGTGGAGGCGTTCGTTCGTGGTTCTATTCAAAATAAAGATAAGTTTTCTTATGATTTTGTCCGTACAAATAAGCTATCTTATAAAATTCGTAGTAAATTTATTACATGTTAGCTTTTGATGATTTTTTATGATCCGAAAAACTTTTGTGATTTTCTACAACTTTCGTTCTTGGTGTTTTCTGAGATTATGTTTCGATCTATTCTCGAAATCATAAAACATAATCAGATCCCGTTTTTTGAGAAGTTAATCAGCAGACGTTTTATTTGATTCCCGATTCGTTATAAGTCCGTTTCTGACGAGCCATATATCATCGAAAAGCTTTTTTCGTTTCCTGCAACTTTCATGTTTTGTGTTTTCCAAGAAAATATCGTTTACAAGGGCAAAAAGGTAAAAAAACAGATCTGAGCAGAATCTGAATCATGGAGATGTTAAAGAATTGTGATGCAATATTCGTAGCACATGATTTGATTACATCACTAGCTCGTGCATGGGAAAAAAATAAGTGTGGAAGGTCCTCATCTGATAAGGGTAATATTTTCGAAAGCTCTCCTTTCGAAGAAGGATAATATTTTTGATGACCCTATTTCGAGTAGGATAATATTTTTGAAGACCCTCTTTTGAAGAGGAAATTATTTTTGAAGACCCTCTTTTGAAGATGATAATCTTGTTTTGAAGACCCTCTTTCGAAGAGGAAATTATTTTTGAAGACCCTCTTTTGAAGATGATAATCTTGTTTGAAGTCCCTACGGGGTGATCGTCTTGTGAAGGCTCTTCGGGATAATCTTGTTTTGAAGACCCTGCATTATTCGCATGCATTCATTAATCATCATGTGCATCATTCGCATCATGCATTCATTCATATTATCATGTGCATCATACATTTACTCGTAAACATTGGACATTCTTAGATTTTGTGGTTGTCTCTGTGTGATAATTTCGAAGACCCTTATTTGCAGAGGGTATTGCTTGAATTATTTTTGAAGGCCCTTCTTGAAGGTGTTGCTTGGAATTATTTTGAAGGCCCTTCTTTGTGGAAGGTGTTTCTTGGAGTACCTTGGTAAACCCGTACTTCCGGGGTGCTTATCCGTACTTCCGGAAAGCTTACCAAGAAGAGAGTTCTACCTCTTAAGAAGGCGATGTTACACTTCCCTTTTCTTAAACTCTGCTTTGCATAGAGTGTTCAAGAAGACGAGGTTACTCTTCCCTTTTCTTAAACTCTGCTTTGCATGAGTGTATAAGAAGGCAAGGCGAGGTTACACTTCCCTTTTCTTAAACTCTGCTTTGCATAGAGTGTTCAAGAAGGCGAGGTTACTCTTCCCTTTTCTTAAACTCTGCTTTGCATGAGTGTATAAGAAGGCGAGGTTACTCTTAACTAATTCTTAAACTCTGCTTTGCATAGAGTGTATAAGAAGGCGAGGTTACTCTTCCCTTTTCTTAAACTCTGCTTAGCATAGAGTGTATAAGAAGGCGAGGTTACTCTTCCCTTTTCTTAAACTCTGCTTTGCATGAGTGTATAAGAAGGCGATGTAATTATCTTATTCTCATTCTCCTACACTTACAAAGTTACTCGTACATATGTTCTTCTCACATCTCGCATGTTGTCTCTCTCGCAAGCACAGTCATATTACGGGCACATCATGTTGTCTCTCTCGATTTTACAGGCATATTACGGGTAGTTATCTTCTTCATATTATCTGCTAATCTTCTACTCCTAGTTGTTTCATTGACTCAGGAAATTCGGAAGATCAAAGCACGCTTAGTTCTCCAGTCCATCAAGCTGCACTGAAGAACTGGGGGTAGTTGTTACGCCATAATTTCGGTTGCCTCAATTATCTCCTAATTTCCCAATATTGATCTAATAATAATTATTGCTTAACCACTAAGTAATATCCTCTCTCTCAAACGAGGAAACAATCAATCTAAATCAATCAATTACTAAAAAATATCTTCAAACGATTCTTTCAAATCAGGAAAGAATCACAATGCTAATATAACTCTAAAAAGATAAAATCAACTTATCTCAACATATCCCTTAACAATCACAGGGATTAAAAATATTATCCTATCACAGAACTGCGTTGGCTTGATCCCTATATATAAACAGGGTACGCAGGCATCTTGGAATAGGATCCGACACATCTAACAAGTCGAGACACCTTTCAAGTCCAGCCCTAAACATCCAAAAATCCCAAATCCCCCTATTTTCACAATTTCGTTATTCCAGCAATCCCCGAAATTTGTTATCACCAAATTCCTCCGTTAACACACGAGGATGTTAAATTTTTTAATTATTGAAAACGATCTGAACATACTACTGATAAACAAAATTATAGATAACAAAGGACAAGGATATATTATGACTTTGGTTCGTAGGTTTGTAAGCAATGAATGTTATTAAATGGGTCCCACAAGCTCAAATTTTGAATTTTAACTTTTTAACCCATGATTATTTTTTTAAAATTTTGAATGTTTTTTTTTAATCTATTTAAATTATTTGAAATTGCTTATCAATATAAAATAAGTCTTTTCATGGCGTTTCAATGTTTAAACCCAGAGAGTGTACAATACAAATTACAAAATGGTCAATGTGACTATTTTGCAAATCAGAATGGTTGAAACAGACGTTTTAGAATGTTAATGGTTCCTGTGTACAGTCATGTAAACTTCAATGGTTAAAAATAATACAACCTTTCAAAATATTCCAAATATAATAAAATTTATAATTTAAAAATCCATCCGCGGTTTCAATTTTTTTAAAAAAAAAACAATAACATTTTATAATATAAAATTTTCCTACTATTTCTTCAAAAATATCGGTCTATTTCTTTATTCATTTTTCCTACATATTTCCAATATTTTACCTATTTCTTTGAAGAATGACCATGCATTTCTTATTTTAAACATCTTACGAGATTCAGTTCAATTCTTTTTACCCTTACTCATCAGTGGTCGTTAGAGATGATCAGGGCATTGAGATTCCAGTTGAGAAACTAAAAAGTTTAAGATGATTGGTTTTTGTCAAGATCAAATGTCATCATGTATTCGAAAAATCAAAATTTTCGTATATCGACATTTAAATTACATGAATCAGAATGCGATACGTACCTTGCATAAACTATCATGTTAGAGTGATATTATGTAATAAACAAAATGCAGAGTGTCAAAATATTGTAGGATGTTCTGTTCATGTTTGCTTCCTGCTGCAAAAGAGTAGTAGAATTATAATTGCCAAAAAGTAGAATTGAACTTTACTTTCAATAGCTGCAACAAATTAGTAGGAGTATAACTATAAAAAGCAGAAGAACATTTATATATAACAAGATTGTCTGGCTTGGTGGAAGGATCTTGATTCTTGATAGCCAGTACAAGTCTAATTGCAAAAAGAGTGAGTAGAAATTTAGCAATTGCAGAGCTTAAAAGTCAAAACGTAGAAGTGGAACTGCAAATAAATGGGTTAAATGATATTTAGGTCATCAAACTGACTAGTAATTTTCAATTGGGTCATCGAACTGAAAAAGCTTTCAATCAGGTCATAAGTCAATTTAAAATTTTCAATCAGGTCACTAACCGTACCAGACGTTAAAAAACGGACGGAAAGATGAGTAATCAAGCTGACATAGCTAATCTTTGTCCAAAGTGGCAAGGATACGACATGATTGTTACCCAAATTCCCCAATTCTATTACCCATTTCCCCTCTTTATACACTCTTTCAATTAGGTTTTACTTCTTTATTAAATATCTCACTTAGGTTTTATAGAAAATTCCCACGTACACTCATCCCACATACACTCATGAAGAACACGGAGAATGTCCACCGGAAAAAGTCAACGAGACTTAACGCTCGTGAAATTTTTTATGTGTTTAGTGATTACAATGAAAACGTTCCTGTGATTAGTGGCCTGATTGAAAGTTTTTTCAGTTCGATGACCCAATTGAAAGTTACTAGTCAGTTTAGTGACCTAAATGCCATTTAACCCGCAAATAAATTGACTAAATTTCTTTGACTTGGTGGCTTGGGATTGTTGACAGTCTAAATGCACGTGTTAATTTAGGAAGTTTAAGTGATTAATTCAATGTCTTTTGCTGATTCATCAATGTGAAGATGAAGTACAAATAATTAATTGGGCTACTTAGCTCCATATGCATGCAATACTAGTTCAATTGTGGGATTATATTCCTGTATTAATAATATGAGTTCTTGATTTATTATTATAATGTTATGTAAGTTACAATTTAAGTAGATTAAAATTCACAGAAAAGAAAAGTTTTCAACACTTTTTGAGTGTGTTACAGCCAAATTAATAAACACTCATGAATTGGTTAGTATTTAACATGAGATACATTGAGATTTCCAGACAGAGAGAGGTAGACCTCTGTGATTTTGTAACATTTGATAGTCGACCTGCAGCTGTATTCAAGCTTAAAATCACTCTAGTCTTAAGATCACAAGTATATATCAAAGATGAAGAAACAACCACACACAGCACAACACAAATGGATATTGGCATTAGCCATTGCATGCATTATTCTATCTCTTTCCCTTGTCTTCTTGATAACTCTCACTTCTCCCACCACCATTCTTCTCCGCCCTCTCCAACGTTATGCAGCAGCCACTTCCTCTTTTCTCGCCGTATCCAAGGTCCAGCCAGAGCCGGTCACTCCACCGCCACCTCGACCTCCACGCCTTGCTTACCTCATCTCTGGCTCAAAAGGCCATCACAAAAGGCTTCGTCGTACACTTCTGGCTCTGTACCATCCCTATAATCAGTATGTTGTTCATCTTGATGCGGAATCCTCCCCTGATGAGCGTTTGGATTTGTTCAATTTTGTGAAAAATTGCTCCACTTTTGTTCAGTTTGGCAATGTACGGATGATCACAAAGGCAAATCTTGTCACCTATAGGGGTCCTACCATGGTTGCTAATACACTTCATGCTGCAGCTGTGTTGTTAAAAGATGCTGGAGAGTGGGATTGGTTTATTAATCTCAGCGCTGCTGATTATCCGCTTGTTACTCAAGATGGTCTGTTTAATGTACTATTTATTATGCCTGTGATTGTTGATATAGTTGTTGTAACATGTAACTCAAGTAATTTTTGTGGTGATTGTGCAGATCTTCTTGTTGCATTTTCAGATTTACCGCGGGACTTGAATTTCATTGATCATACTAGCAAAATGGGGTGGAAAAGGTAAGTCATTCTTTTAACGTAATTTTGATTGTTTTTTTGGAATTTGTGTTGATTTTGTGAGTACTGTAATGATTTATGAAGGGATCACCGAGCGAAGCCAGTAATGGTTGATCCGGGGTTGTATATGACAAAAAAGAGTGATGTCTTCTTCGTTAAAGAACCTAGAAGTGTGCCTACAGCATTCAAGCTCTTTACAGGTAATTTGATTCTTTTAAATTATACTCCCTCCGTCCCATTTATGTCATCCACGGATAAAATTTCACCTTTTATTCAATCTTATTCAATAAATTCATAGCTACTAAAAATGTATGTTGATTTGCAAAAACATAACCAGAAATCTACTTGCATTTACTGGCCTTTTCGGACTAACATTACAGCAATGGCATTTACTGGCCTTTTCTGCATGTCCTGTGTGCTGTATTCCCAGTCTCTGGCATGACTCGGTCTCTTCGGTTTCTGATAAAATATCGAACTTCTAAAGTAGCAAACAAACTGTTGCTACCAACAATTTTGATCGCTTATGAGACTACCATATAATGTCCTAAATTGATTGTAACCATTTTTTATATTTACAGACTTTTGTGTAGGGGAAGGGGGATTGTAAACACTATTTACAGAAAGCATCAGGCTGTGTACCTTCTATATTCAAGAGATGTTTTTTTAACACTTTGTTATTACAGGATCTGCCTGGATGGCCCTTTCTCGGCCTTTCATTAACTACTGCATATGGGGATGGGACAATTTGCCCAGAACGGTTCTCATGTACTATACAAATTTTGTCTCCTCCCCGGAAAGCTATTTCCAAACTGTCATCTGTAATGCTCCTGAGTTTAGTAATACCACACTCAACAGTGATCTGCACTTCATAGCATGGGACAATCCTCCACAGCAGCATCCCAAATACATTACTGTTGATGACATGCGAAAGATGGTTGGCAGTAATGCACCATTTGCAAGAAAGTTCCACGAAGACCATCCAGTGCTTGATAAGATTGATTCTGAACTCTTGTTTCGAGGTCAAGGTATGATAGTTCCTGGTGGGTGGTGCTTGGGTAGTCGGGAAAATGGCTCCGATCCCTGTTCTGTTGCAGGGGATATAACACATTTTTCGCCCACCCCTGGAGCAAAGAGACTAAAAACTTTGATCAGCTCACTCTTGTCAGATGATAAGTTTCGACCAAGGCAGTGTAAATAGCCAAATTTTTGAAAGCTGAATTTCTGTTTGGCTATAACCATTAGTGTCAGTGATTAGTTATGCCCCGATCAGACACACAATTAATTTCCATTATACAGATAAGGATGAAAAGCTGCAAATACCATACATGAAAAAGATACAGATTCTTTTAAAAAGTTGTGCCGATGCCCAGTCCTAAAGTTCGGATGAATATTCAAAAAACGACGAGACAAATGTAGGTAGAGTTCTGGGCTTCGGTTTTTTTGTTATTCTTTCAAATGTATGTGAACCGAAAAAGTTATTGGCTTGGGTCATATCTGAAACAGCTGAAAACTGTAATTATAAACTAATCTAGTGATATGTTGACATCCAAGAAATAGGGATGGTCGCCCAATACAAATTGAAAATGGTTGGACACTTGGACTAAGTGCAAACAAAAATTTAAGAAAAGATCTCAAAAGAATCATTGGCAACACCACATTTGAGTCTTATGTGTATATATCAATCCTCAATCCTCAATCCTCAGAGAGTTGCCAATGTAGTACTCTGGGGCACTACTCGAAATCAACAAGATTCTCGACGAATTGTCTATCAAAATGAGGATGACAAGATTGAAATTAGGTTGCTTGATAATCTTATTATTATAGTCCCACTGGCAAAACTCAGATGAATCCATCTACAACAATGGAATTTTTACCAGAAAAGCGAAAAATATTACTACCGAGGATTAGACTACACTGCATTGCTTGTGATGGCATAGTTCATCATGATTAGACATTAGACTTATCAGTTATCACTCGGCATATTCTTTCATGATTCATCAATAAGCAAATTTGAAAATCAATATATATTCAACCTAAGCTGAACTAAAAACAATTCTTGGTTGAATGAACAGATTATCAAGAAACGAAGAATCTACATCTCTACTGATCAATGTCTCTTATCCACAAACACAAAGAGCTCGAAAAATCCGACATAAAATAACGTCAAAATCAGGTGAAAAGGGAGGCCAGATCCAACATTTTGGAAGATATTGTTGATGGAAACAAAGAACATATATAGCAGATGAGTTTAAATCTCCAAATAAGAGAACATGTTGGTAGGTTAGGGTTTTCTTAGATGTTAAACACTATCTATCTAGCCTTTTGGTGGTGCAACAAATATGTAGACACGTTGCTACCCAAAACAGACTTGCCGAACGTTTTGGTAGCTTAATCGACTAATTGTTGGATATTTTATTATTTTAGTCATCCCTTTGGAACAATCGACTAATTGCGACGTAAACAAATATAGTAATAGCAACCAAGTCCTTCTCTTTGATTACTACGCAGTATTCAGAGTCAACTTACGGACTTATCAAGCGACCACTTCAATCCCTTGTAGCTTTCTCCATCTAATTTAGTGATTATGGACTAATTAGTCTGCTTCATTCTACTTGATTACGATTCATTTAGATTTAAAACGTAATTTACACATTTGAATTTAGTAACAGAACAAAGAATTAATACACCTGCAAATGTCCTAACAGTGTGTATTGTTGTAACAATTTTTTCTGCCTATTCTAGTTTGCTCTCATGGTTGGATTTCTATTAACTGATAGTTCATTTCCCTGCTTTGGTTTGTTGTGTGCGCAAGTGGAACTGGGATTTTGAAACCGTCGAAAAATAAGAGTGAAATTTCATCAAACTCATAAATTCTTGCATTGTCTGCGGTTTAGAATCCAAAAATGTATTTAATCCTGTATGGTTAACCAGGTATAGTCTAGATCGAGTTCTAGATTGGTTCTGAGTGTGTTGATGGTAGTTCACCTCGAAAAGTCGAAATTTAAACATGGAATCAGTATGCATGTATCCAGTATAGTGATGATGATGAACAAGGCATTTCCCAAGCTGATGGAGACGTCAAATGCAATGAGAATGAGATAGACCGTCACATTCTAGTAATCATCGATGACACTGATATATATGTATTTACAATCATTAATTTACTCTTCTGATATAATAGTATACAATAGCCCAAGGCTTAAAATACTATTGCTTGTAAATATTGTTGATATTTTTCTGCATGGTTCAAAGGAATCTATACTCTTTATTAATACTAGCTTATTACCCGTGCCAAGCACGGGCCGAAAATGAGTCGACATTAAAATATTAGTATTAATAAATTATTAATAAATATTATTTAAAAATGTATTTCTCGAGAATTGAATGATAAAAACATATAATAAATAAATAACTATTTAATTATGTAGTTATAGACAATCGAACTGTGCATAAAACTAAAGAAATTAAAGATAAATAAATCTTGTATGATTAGCTGCAAAGAATCTAACGATCGATGAAACTATTGAATTTAAAGTAAATAGATAAATCTTGTATAAATTACGTAGTTGTAAGGAATCGAACCCTGGATGAAGCTAAAGAATTTAAAATAAATAAATCTTGTATAAATTACGTAGTTGTAAGGAATCGAACCCTGGATGAAGCTAAAGAATTTAAAATAAATAAATCTTGTATAATTATGTAGTTGCGAGGAATCGAACCCTGGATGAAGTTAAAGAATTTAAAGTAAATAAATCTTTTATAATTATGTAGTTGCGAGGAATCGAACCCGGGTTAAGTGATAACCAAATTTGGTACTTTGGTACTTTGGTACTTTAGTACCGCGCGCCATTTTCACATTGTTTTGCTTATTAATATAGAGTATAGAAGCAAAACAATGTGAAAATGGCGCGCGGTACTAAAAAGTACCGAAGTACCAAATTTGGTTATCACTTGACCTGAGTTCAATTCCTCACAACTACATAATTATACAAGATTTATTTACTTTAAATTCTTTGGCTTCATCCAGGGTTCGATTCCTTACAACTACGTAATTATACAAGATTTATTTATTTATTTTAAATTCAAGTACCAAAGTACCAAATTTGGTTATCACTTGACCCGGGTTCAATTCCTCACAACTACATAATTATACAAGATTTATTTAATTTAAATTCTTTGGCTTCATCTAGGGTTCGATTCCTTACAACTACGTAATTATACAAGATTTATTTATTTATTTTAAATTCAATAATTTCATGGAGCGTTAGATTCTTTACAGCTACGTAATCTTACAAGATTTATTTATTTAATTTAATTTAATTAGCTTTATGCACGGTTCGATTGTCTATAACTACAGAATTAAATAGTTATTTATTTATTATATATTTTTATCATTCAATTCTCGAAAAATACATTTTTAAAAAATATTCATTAATAATTTATTAATACTAATATTTTAATGTCGACTCATGCTCGGCCCGTGCTTGGCACGGGTTATAAGCTAGTATAAATCAACGATTATTTCCAAGCTAGAATTGGTAGTACGTACATCAAAACAAATAAAAGTGGATTTTGGGGCCACAACCCTTAACTTTTTACTTGGTAGTATTTCATCCAACAACCTTCATTTACAATTTTTTCAAGTTAAGTTTCTACATTTCCCCTATATATACTAGTAACAAACAACTTCCACTTAATTAACCAACCAATTTAAACACTCTGCTAAAATGGACAAGCAAGAAGAAGAATGTTCTTCATCTTTCAACTTCCCAACAATCGATCAGTGTGAGTCGATTGGCCGCGATAAACACACTGTAGTGGCAGACATGGATGGAACTTTACTCCGAGGCCGGAGCTCATTTCCATATTTTGCCCTTGTTGCATTTGAAGTTGGTGGACCTCTAAGACTTCTATTCTTGTTATTAGCTTCTCCATTAGCTGGACTACTATACTACAATATTTCTGAGTCTGCGGGCATTCAGGTCCTGATTTTTGCAACTTTTTGCGGCATGAAAGTGTCGGATATAGAGTCGGTGGCACGGGCAGTTTTGCCAAAATTTTACTCTGCTGACTTGCATCCGGAATCCTGGCGTGTGTTTTCTTCTTGTGGAACAAGATATGTGTTGACAGCGAATCCAAGGATCATGGTTGAGGGATTCTTGAAGGAGTATTTAGGGGCTGATGTTGTACTGGGAACTGAAATTGCGACATTTAGAGGTCGTGCCACAGGTTTTTTGACTAGACCCGGTGTGCTTGTTGGCAATAACAAGGCGTTGGCCTTGCAAAAGGCTTTTTGTGACACTTCACCACCAGACATTGGACTTGGAGACCGAAAGACTGATTTCCCTTTCATGAAACTCTGCAAGGTTTGTGGTGAAGTTTATTTGATTTCTCATGCAGATGCATACATTCCCTAAATAGTTTTATTGTGGTGCAAAAGCAACTTAAATTTAGACAACATTACAATTGCAGGAAAGTTATGTAGTTCCAGCACATCCTCAAGTTGAAGCTGTAACACATGACAAGTTACCAAAGCCAGTAATATTTCATGATGGACGTTTAGTGAAAAAACCAACTCCTCTTACAGCACTCCTCATCCTCCTCTGGATACCTGTTGGATTCATCCTAGCATGCATGCGAATTGCCGCCGGTGCACTCCTCCCGATGCCCCTGGTTTACTATGCTTTCCGAGCCCTTGGAGTCCGTGTCACAATCAAAGGTACTCCACCACCACCCGCCCAAAATTCCACCAACCAAACCGGCAACTTATTCATATGTTCGCACAGAACCCTGCTTGACCCTATCTTTCTGTCTGCTGCCCTTGGCCGCCCTATCCCTGCCGTCACTTACTCCCTTTCCAGGCTCTCGGAGATTATTTCACCAATCAAAACCGTCCGACTTAGCCGCGATCGAGTCACCGACGCAAACATGATCAAGAAACTATTACAGAAGGGTGATCTTGTACTATGTCCAGAAGGGACTACATGCAGAGAACCATTTTTACTTAGATTTTCGGCTTTGTTTGCTGAGTTAACGGACGAGCTCGTTCCAGTGGCAATGTCAAATCGAATGAGCATGTTTCATGGAACGACGGCAAGAGGGTGGAAAGGGATGGACCCGTTTTACTTTTTTATGAACCCTAGTCCTGCATATGAAGTTACATTTTTAAATAAGTTGCCCAAGGAACTTACATGCGGCTCAGGTCAATCGAGCCATGTTGTTGCCAATTACATACAGAGGGCCATTGCTTCAACGTTGTCTTATGAGTGTACCAATTTCACAAGGAAAGATAAGTACCGGGCATTGGCTGGGAATGATGGTACGGTTGCTAGATAATATTTGTATTAACATTTTACGCTTACAGTCTCAGTTGTCATAGATTATGAAATTTAGTTTTGTAGAAGGCGTCATTGTTTAGATGATTTTCACCGTGCACAAAAAAGGAAAGAGACGAAATGTCATCTTAGTTTCATTTCTGAACACTTCATAACTTGCAGTCTGTCTGATAAACTCCAACAAATATCTAGTTTCACATGCATTCACATTTTTGATAATCATCTCCACCTTGAGAATGACAGACTAGCTTCTAGCTACCCCGTGCATTGTTCCAAGCAATCATCATCATATGAACAGATTAACTAATCCAACAAGAACCAGTAGAGAAAAAGCACCTTGCAAAGACTTACCCGCTCAGACGCCATCTAGTCAATTGATAAAGCCCATCTTTTGTATACTGGCCACTTCTCCGGGTGGGTTGGGTAAACATTTTGAATGTATGGATTTCCAGGACTTAGACCATTCCCCAACTAACCATATATGTTCTAGTTGGTTCCAGCCTCACCATCACTTACAGAATCATTGTCATTCGTCTGCATTGACCGGATCTAACCTCGTCAGCACCAGTAGTTTTGCTGCCTATTAAAGTCACTACAGCTCCAACACTCGTTTTACTGTTACCCTTAATAATGTTACTGTCTACATAGTTTGTCTTATGTTCAGTACTGTCATTTCTGTTATAACTTCTGTCTGTAGTATAAGTAGTATTGAGTGGCTAAGACAAGAATGAGTTGTTATTCTATTTTGTCAAGTAGTTAACTGCTGTAGTAGGATAAAGTAGAGATCAACATTGTATTCTGGGCAGGTTGAAATTATTATTCTGAGCTCTTGAGTTTCTTCCTCCAAAATACTCTCTTTATCTATCTCTTTTCATATTTAATATTTCTGCACATTCAGTGTTCATGGTATCAGAGCACACATCGATCCAACACTAGTTTTTTAAACAATCCTTTCTTTCTACTCTTCTGTATCCAAACACATCTCTCATCTCTCAAATGGCTGGAGCCAATAGAATCACCTATCAAGAAATGTTAACACCTCTCTTTCTCCATCCTTCTGATAATGCTGGGTCAATTCAAGTCGACAAGCTTCAAGGCTCTTCTGACTACAGAGCCTGGAAAAGATCCATGGAGATCAATCTTTCATCAAAAAGGAAGCTTGGCTTCGTCAATGGTACGATTCCTAATCCTAGTGATGACCCTGTTAAATCTGAAATGTGGGAAACTTGTGATAATATGGTAATAGCTTGGATTACCAGCAACGTTTCTCCAACTATAAAGAAATCTATTATGTATATGAGCTCTGCTCATGATATTTGGTTGAATCTTGAAAAGCGATTCTCTCTTACAAACGGATCTAGGAAGTATAAGTTGAGTAAAGAGGTGTATGATTTAAAGCAAAATTCTATGAGTGTAACAGAGTATTACACCTCAATGAAAACACTATGGGAAGAGTTGGACTCTCTCAATCTGTTACCTAATGTTCCCAATCCTACTGTTGATGTGTTAAAGCTATTGGAGGTCATTGATGCTCAAAAGGAGGAGGCTAGACTATTCCAGTTTCTAAATGGTTTGGATGAACAATTTAATGCTCATCGTAGTCAAATGCTGATGTTACAACCATTACCTACTGTGGAAACAGCATGTGCAGCTATGGAACAAGAAGAGGCACAGAGGATGTTACTCAATCAATCGAAGACAAGTACTGAGGTGATGGCTATGTATGGTAAGAGCCAACAAGACAAACCTCTGGTTGTGTGCACAGCATGTGGAGTGAGGGGTCACACATCTGAAAGATGCTGGACAGTCATAGGTTTTCCCAGGTGGCATCCAAAAAGTAACAGACCCTCACCAAGCAACAGACCTGGTTTTCAGCAAAAAAATGTTGTTAACACCAAATGGAATGCCTCTACTGTAAAACCAACAAATTTCAAAATGGCTGCTACTGCTCAAACCTCAAGTGATTCTGGTTTATTGTTCACTCCCCAATAACTGGCTCAACTGGCTCAATTGATGCCTCAGCTCCACACTAAAGGCTCAGACACTGAAGATGAACTGGACCTGCATTTCTCTGGTATGGTTTCTAGTCAAACTGTTCTTAATAAATCTCTCTGGATCATAGATTCTGGTGCCTCAGACCACATGACTCATGATATATCATGTCTTATTGAACCTACACCTTTGCCTAGCTCTCATAAGATTAATCTACCTACTGGAGATAGTGTTGTTATTTCACATACTGGTTCTGTGCCTTTATTGTCTGGTCTTATCTTGCACAATGTATTGTGTGTTCCTAAGTTTAAGTATAATCTGTTGTCAGTACAGAGATTGATTAAGGATAAGGGATGTGAAATTCAATTCTTGCCTGATAGATGTCATATTGTAGACAGTCATTCCAAAACTGTTAAAGGGATAGGTTTTTTGAAAGATGGTTTGTATTATCTAGACACCACCCAAACACCACCTGCACCCACTACTTGTTTCACTACTGACAAATCTCTTAGCTCCAACACTCTGTCATTGTGGCACAATAGACTTGGTCATGCACCACTGGCCAAATTGCAATTTATACCTTCCCTTAAGCCTCACATTCACTCTACAGAGGTTATCTGCCTTACCTGTCCAATGGCCAAATTTACCAAACTTCCCTTTGACAAAAGCTTGTCTCATGCCTCAACTCCCTTTGAACTCATTCATATGGACATATGGGGTCCATACAACAACAAGTATAGATTTTTTCTCACCCTAGTCGATGACAATACTAGGCACACCTGGATCTACTTACTTCAGCACAAATCTGATGCACTGTCAAACTTGAAAGCCTTCTATGAGTATGCTCAAACACACTTTCACAAATCTATACAATTCATTAGAAGTGACAATGCTTTGGAATTCTCAGACTTTAATTGCAAACGGTTCTTTGAGTCACATGGCATTTTACACCAAAAATCCTGTGCCTATAGGCCTCAACAAAATGCCCGTGTGGAAAGAAAACACAGACAGATTCTGGAAATTTCTAGGGCTCTAAGATTTCAGGCAGGTCTGCCATTATATCTATGGGGTGCTTGTGTATTGACTGCTGTGCATATTATGAACAGATTGCCATCTAGTGTTCTCAACAACAAGACACCATATGAACTTCTTCACACTGATGCACCTACTTATGACCATCTGAAAATATTTGGTTGTTTGGCCTTTGCCACTAATCCCTCCAACTCTCATGATAAATTCGATCACAGAGGAGTACCATCTGTGTTCATAGGGTATCCTCCTCTTAACAAAGGATATGTTCTGCTGAATTTAGTTACCAATAAACAGTTCATATCCAGGGATGTAGTGTTCAATGAATCAGTATTTCCTTTCCATCCCAATTCCAAAACTGCCTTTATGCATCCTATTCCACCATCTTATAATGCACCACCTGTTGTTGAGGACTTTCAATTTTTTCATTCAGATTCTGATATTGCAGAAACTGATTCTCCTTTGAATAAATCTAGTACTGAATCACCTGTTGTTACACAGCCACATGAAAACACATTAACCTCAACTCATGTTCAATCACCTACACTTGAACCAGTGCAAATTGTTCCAAGAAGGTCTTCTAGACACACTGTTGCACCAACATGGTTGCAGGATTATGTCACAACTAAGCCTAACTCAGTTTCTAACCTTGTCACTACAACTATTCACCCTCAGTTTCACTGTTTTTTGGCCACACTCACTGCTACTTCAGATCCCACTACCTTCAAATCTGCTGTTCAGAGTTCACATTGGGTGAAAGCAATGAACCAGGAACTTGAGGCACTAGAACTGAACAACACTTGGTATGTCACTACTCTTCCCCCTAACAAAAAACCAATAGGGTGTAAATGGATATTTAAGACCAAACTGAATCCAGATGGCACATTGGACAAATACAAGGCTAGGTTGGTAATACTAGGTTGTCATCAAAAATATGGCATTGATTATGCAGAAACATTTGCTCCTGTGGCCAAGCTTACAACAGTGAGGACACTGTTGGCAGTAGCTTCAATTCAGAATTGGTTTACTTGCCAAATGGATGTTTCAAATGCCTTTCTCCATGGTGAGTTATTAGATGACATCTACATGAAATTGCCTCCCGAATATACTCATTTTGGCTCAAGAATTGTTCAATCTGCTGCTTCTGATGCTCAATGTTCTGCTGGAAATCTAGTATGCAAACTTCTCAGGTCATTGTATGGGTTAAAACAGGCTCCAAGGTTGTGGTTTGCCAAACTGTCCTTCACTCTCTTGAACACCGGATTTAAACAATCTAAAACTGACTACAGTTTGTTTGTTCAACACTCTTCAAGTGCTATCACAATCATCCTAGTTTATGTAGATGATCTCTTGATCACTGGAAACTGCATGACTGCTATCAATGCACTCAAGACCATGCTAGCACAACAATTTCGTATGAAAGACCTGGGTGCTTTGAGGTACTTCTTGGGGTTGGAAATTGACAGGTCCACCTCAGGAATCTTCATCTGTCAAAAGAAGTACACCTTGGATATCATCAAAGAATTTGGTCTAGAACATGCTAAACCAGTGCAACTTCCCATGGATTCCAACCTGAAACTCACTGCAGAAAAAGGCACACCTCTGCCTGATCCTCTCATTTATCAACGACTAGTAGGTAAGCTCATCTATCTTACCATAACTAGACCTGATATTTCTTTCACAGTCCAGTTGCTTTCTCAGTTTATGCAGAAACCCACATCTGTGCATTTCCAAGCTGCCACAAGATTGATTAGATACTTGCTTGGTTCTACATCTCAAGGCATTCTTCTGGCCTCCAACACTGCAGCTCAATTAACTGCATTCTGTGATAGTGATTGGGCCTCTTGCCCAACTACAAGGCGATCAACTACTGGCTATTGCATTTTTCTGGGTGACTCTCCTATTTCCTGGAAGTCAAAAAAGCAACCTGTAGTAGCTAGATCCTCCGCTGAAGCTGAGTACAGAGCCATGGCTCTTACAACTTGTGAAGTCGCCTGGTTAACTGCATTACTCAAGGACCTTGGTCTATCTGATTTGCCTCCTACTTTACTCCACTGTGACAACAAAGCTGCACTAGCCATAGCAGCAAATCCAGTTTTGCATGAAAGGACCAAACATGTGGAATTGGACTGTCATTATGTTAGAGATCAAGTCAACAATGGCTCCATCATCTTGCAGCATACCCCCTCTTCTGAACAAACTGCTGATATCTTAACCAAGATTCTTCCTATTAGTCAGCATCAAACTCATGTGCACAAGCTGGGATTCAGTCCTTCATCTGCCTCACCAGCTTGAGGGGGGGTATTAAAGTCACTACAGCTCCAACACTCGTTTTACTGTTACCCTTAATAATGTTACTGTCTACATAGTTTGTCTTATGTTCAGTACTGTCATTTCTGTTATAACTTCTGTCTGTAGTATTAGTAGTATTGAGTGGCTAAGACAAGAATGAGTTGTTATTCTATTTTGTCAAGTAGTTAACTGCTGTAGTAGGATAAAGTAGAGATCAACATTGTATTCTGGGCAGGTTGAAATTATTATTCTGAGCTCTTGAGTTTCTTCCTCCAAAATACTCTCTTTATCTATCTCTTTTCATATTTAATATTTCTGCACATTCAGTGTTCACTGCCAAGAGTCATTCCTGATCTTTTTTAGTATCTCCTAGTTCAAATAAAAATTTCATCTTCTTCCTCCAAGGGCTCGATCTTCCAGAGTTGGCCTCTCAGTTAGGCTTGGCCCGGCCCCCAGGTCTAAACTCCTAGAGCTCCCAAAATGATGTACCACACCACAGTGCATCTACAAGCTTCTAATATTGTCAGCAAGTCTTAAAGTGCTAACTTGTTCATCACTGCACAGCAGAGAGAATACAGAGGAACCATAACCCAAGTGCATAATTGTAAAAAAAAAAATTAAAAACAAATCCAAAAATCAAAATTACCTGCATTTCAAATCAAATTACATTTAGATGTCTGAAAATTAAAGAAAAATTATGATCAAGCCGAGTGTCATTTGTACGTGTCGTTTATTATTAAATTGTACGGGGCTCTAATTTTTCTCAATCGCAAATCAACCAGCATATGCGATTTCTCCAAAATTCCAAACTGAACCATCCCTCAAAATGTTGGCACGGTGCGGTGAGATTATTTTAAAAAATATTTATAATAAAATGAAAATATAAAATCATATTTCGGGGTTTGATTCAATATATATAAAAAAGCATGTCAAGAAAATGATGTCAAAAATAAAAAAGAAAAGGAAAGGAGATTCAGGCTCCGTTTGATATTGCTGTTGCAGACAGCAACATAGTTTTTTTCTCAAAAGCAGCTAAAAAAGTGTTTGATAAAATTTAAAAATTGTTTTTCTGAAAAGCGTTTCTGACTGAAAAACTGTTTTTAGAGAAAATAGGTCCCTTGTGCTTTTGAAAAAAGTTGTTTTTCAGCTTTTGCGGGAAGCAGCTACCGGTTTCAACATCAAAACTCATCAAAAATATTAATTTTCAGGTATCCAAAACATGCATATATCAAAAATATTACCAAACAATGCACAAAACCTCAATCGAATATAATCAAAAAGATAGGTATCCATAGGTAGGGCTGTTCACGAACATTGTTGTTCAGGAAAAAGCTCGAGCTCGGCTCGTTAATGACTCGACTCGGCTCGTTAATGACTCGACTCGGCTCGGTTCGTTAAGAACTCGAGCTCGAGCTCGAAAAATTGTTCGTTAAGAAAACGAGCTCGAGCTGAGCTATTAGTGAGCTCGACTCGAGCTCGATCGGCTCGATAAAACTCGAAAAAATTAAGATATATTTTTATATTATTTGTTGTATTTTCTAACATTTTAAATTAAATTTTCAATTTATAGTACATGTATTTTAGATTTATTGAGAATTGATTGGGAAATTGGGCTGGGTTTCAAAAAAAAAAGTTTTAATTCGTTGGGCCAAGAAAAATTGGGCTTTTTTATCTATAAAAAAATTGTAAGTTCTAATGAGTTCAGCTCGGTTCGTTTTTGTTCGATAAAAGCTCGTGTTCGGCTCGTTAGTTAACGAGCTCGAACACGAATTTTGTGCGATAAGAAAGTTCGGCTCGGCTCGGTTCGTCAGAGAAAAAAATAAAGCTCAGCTCGTTTACATCAAAACTCGGCTCGGCTCGATTCGTGAACAGCGTTATTCATAGGAGGTTTAATACTTAATTGCGGTGCAAAGAAAGAAGACTTAATTGCATATTGGATCCCTTTAGTTTTGGCTTATTGCACTTAAGGTTCATTTGTTTTAATTTATGCACTTTGCATCCCGTAATTTTGAGTTTTCTCGCAGTTTTCACCTCTTTACTGATTTTTCATTAAATTTGACCGTTAACGTTGGTCAAAATGAGGGTATTTGAGTCATTTATTACTATATTAAATTAAAAAAAAATTAAAAAAGAAAAGAATAAAATTTAAAAATTAGAAAAAAAATGAAAAATGAAAAATGAAATGAAACATATTTAAAAAATCTTAAATTTGTAATATATATTTTATAAAAAAAATTTAAAAATTAAATTATAAATTATGTTTCAAATAATAATTTACGTAAGTTTTAGTAATATATATTTTAATTTTTTTGAAATTTTTTAATATTATAAATTATAGTTTGAAAAATCTAGAAATTACCAACAAAATTTGGTATATATAAAAATCTTAAAATAATGATAATAACTCAAATAGTTCATTTTTTAAAATTATTATTGATTATAATGACAAAAATACCCTCAAATTGACTAACGGTAACAATCAAATTTAACCGAAAAACATCATAGAGATGGAAATTATAACGAGTTTTAAAATATGAGGATGGAAACTGATTTATATCAAATAATTTAATCCAAAATGCAATAAACTAAAATAAGGGATGCAATATGCAATTTAGTCGAGAAAGAATAACAAAGTTAAAACGCAAAACCACGTACCGAAAACCAACGAGCGGCCCTTTGGTTGCAAGTTGCAACTTCCTGTAGTATTATTATTACACAACAAATGGTCAAGAAAAACTATGTCCTGTTTTGTACACATTTTCACTATAATTCACAAATTCAACTCCATTTACTTGATGCTCTTGTACTATATCTTGTATCTCTCTCACCCAATCCACCCTTCTAAACCAAGTTCATATATTCATCTACTACACTTTTACATGGATTTTCATCAAATTTTACTCCTAATTTCTTTAATTTTCTTCATCACTTCCCCTGTTTTTTCAAACTCAGCTCTTCATTCTTCTGGACAAAATATAATGTACACAAAACTTTTACATATTTTTATGGGTTTTATTTAAACGCAAATAATTTCTGAATGCATGTCTATGACTATGTTGTTTGATCTTTCAGGCAAAGAGGGTCGGTGCTTAAATTGACAACTCATGCTGCTGCTTCTGTTTTTGATCCTACCAGAGTTACCCAACTTTCATGGCGACCCAGGTCATCTTTTTTTATTTGTTTATGATTTTTACTTTTAAAAATATAGTGTCACATCTTCATATTCACGTATTGATCGTACAGTAATGCATTTATTTGTATTTAAGTTAATATTTTATTTTTTTGGTAATATATTTGGCGTTTTTTAAAAACAAAATCAAACGGGAGTTCTTCTTTATTTTTGGTAATATTTTATTGATTTTGTTGTCCTTTACTCTGTTTGGAATTGTAAATGTACAGGGCGTTTATCTACAGAAATTTTTTAACAGACGAGGAGTGTGATCATCTTATTGCCCTGGTTAGTTTTTATACCCTATTGCTTTTTTTAGATTTTCTTAAAAATATTGTTAAATTTAAATGCTGATGTAAAGAAAGAGTGCACCTGTAATTATTTCTTAAGGCTCTATTTGTATAATGTGGCAGCAAAATCGGATGATGGAAATATATTACCTGTAAAGTTTGAAACTTTGATGATTTCTTAATCTTTTTTTCTTTCTGTCTTTTCTTTCAAAGTAGGCCAAGGATAAGCTCGAAAAGTCCATGGTTGCTGACAATGAATCGGGCAAGAGTATAGAGAGTGAGGTCCGGACTAGCTCTGGCATGTTTCTGAACAAAGCACAGGTCAGTAGCTTCTCCGCTTATATACACTAAAACACAATTCAGTGTTTGTATATTAAGATGATCTTTTTTTTTTTTGCAATTCCTTTTAGGGTGTTTATGTGTGCTTTGCTTGTGAGCATAGACTGTTTGGGAATATGTTACTGTAGGCAGTAGCGTATCAGGAAAGTTTGTTGACTATGATGCCGTTTGGAGTGTCATAGCTCTACAAATTGAATGGATACTTAAATAAAATAATCTGTTGGTTGATCTAGGATCTTTTCAACTTTATTTTGTCCACCAATACTGAGTCATTCTTTAACTTGTGGTGTTTTAAAAACTGGCACTTGATTGTGTTGGCAATTTCGGTTTTCGCATAAATTTCAATAGGATCTCAATGGTGAATGTATCTTCCTATTTATGAATTGTAGGTTGATGTGTTTTCATACAATATTTGAGCAAACTGCTAAAGTAAAGATGTATGCTTTACTTTTTCTCTTTTAGAACTTGAGGTATTATATCAGATATCACGTCATTGTGTGGTACACACTGGTTTCGAGACTAATTGTTTCCGTAAGAGGTTTTGGGGGAAACACAATGTCTATAGTAATATAAAAGAAACCATTCTAACACTCTTAACTAACTGTTTTGCGTTGCATCATCATAGGATTAACACTATCTAGTCTTTAAGTTATAAACTAATTTACCATCACCCCAATGGTATATCTTTTTTTTTTGCATAGTCTCATAACTAGTTAGATGTGATTTGATCTAAAATTTATCAGTGTCGTTGACAATATTGTTAACCTCTTCCCTATTTAAGAATATGACAACCAGAAACATAATATAACCGTCTAGTTATTTTCATTTTGCTAGCAAAGTAGGTGCTTGAATGATAAGCTCAAGCCCTACAGTTAAAAAAAAAAGACTACATGGAACACAAGCACAGGAAGCAGGATACTTGGGTTACCCAGTGTATCCCTGTGTCGGATACTCTAAGGATTGATTTCGGCATCGGATATTCAGATACTTGGATATACTTGCACAATCCCAACTTTAGTTATTCTCTTTACCAATGGTACTCAAAATTGGTGTCAAGTAACTACTTTCACAAAAGCATTTGCAAAAATATAAAAAGTATTGATGCTTGTCTGTACTTTTACAAAAACAAAAAATGTGAACTCAATTTTTGTGTAGTAGCTAGTCAAGTTATGATAGTAAATACAATACTAAAACATAAAGGGTACGTATCACTAAAAAAGATTCTATTCTTATCTGTATAATTAAATTATTATAATTTTAATAAATTGAAATTTTTTAATAGTACTACTATATATTTAGAACAATATTATGTAAATGGGATTTGTTATTATTATGATGATGATGATTTACATATAAAAACACGTTCATATTAAGATCGATTAGTATTATTATTAATCTAATAAAATTTATATTTTGTGAAAATTCTGACTAGGTACATGGTTCACACGAGTTATCTACTAGTGGGTGTTTTGTATTTAACATAGAGTATTTATTTGCATTCATATTCAAATTATAAGACAAATTTGACTACTCATTTAGTGTGGCTTTGATATTGGATTGTTTTTCTGGTTCTTAGATTTTTGTTCTATGTCGTATTACCTGCAGAGATTCGGTTTTCTTTCTGCTTAATCTGATGACTAATAATATTTGCTTCATCTTTGAAGGATGAAGTAGTTGCTGCCATTGAGGTTAGAATTGCTGCCTGGACATTTCTTCCTCCAGGTAAATTGTCTAGGCCTATAAATTGATGACCTCATGATTTATTGGATGGGGAAAATGGAATTTATTCAGTCTCTGATCGTAATGTTGTTAATTAGAAAATGGGGAGTCTATTCAAGTTCTGCATTATGAGCATGGTCAAAAGTATGAACCACATTTTGATTATTTTCTCGACAAGGTCAATCAGGAATTGGGTGGCCACAGGGTTGCAACAGTGCTTATGTATCTATCTAGTGTCGATAAAGGTGGAGAAACAGTTTTTCCGAACTCAGAGGTATTTTCTATTGTTAAAACGTCTGACTTTTATCTTTATTTTATTGTTTTAACTTTTCGTTCTGTTCCTGTAAGACTAGGGAGCTAACTTCAACTTTTACATTTTTACAGGAAAAAGACTCTCAGCCGAAGACAGATGACATGTCTGATTGCGCGAAAAAAGGTTACTCAGGTAAGAAATTAAGAAATGATTGTTTTAGGATTTCACCCGATCTGAATGAAATATAACATATTGACTACACAAGGAATCCTCCTTGAATAGCGGAATTTTAATCTGGATTATGTTTTTCAAACTTTGATGCTTCATGCGGTTTATAATGTGAGAGTGAGAGACTAATGAAAGGATGGGAAGTCTTCAAGAGACACCAACTACAGAAGAAATGCTTTGAAGTCCCATGGTCTAAGTCGTCTTAGATAAATGCTAGTCCAATAGTGGCAGTTAAGGGTTTTGTGCAGGATTAATCAAATCATTTACTTTTTCGTCTGAAGTAGTTTATGTTACCGGAAAGAATTATCCCTAACTGATTATAATTTTAATCAATAAAGCTGGGTTTAATAATTTGTATTTTATTACTATAATTAGCATCCATTAAATACAGGGTTTCGAAAGTTTTGTTCCTGGGTTTTTCTGTATGGACTAGACTTATCCTTTATTGACTAGGAAAAGTTGAACAAATATATTCTGTCAGTTTACCATTTCCCTTTTTATTAGTATTTTGTTTTTCTGTGTATGTGTTCTTGATGGTTTTCTTTTGGTTTCCTTTCTTTACATTGTTTGAAGTGGTACCACATGTGATTGAATGTTTTCATTGATCTAATGTATGTAATATGCTATAATCTCAGTGAAACCTAGGAAGGGAGATGCTTTGCTCTTCTATAGTCTTCATCCTGATGCAACTACTGATCCACTGAGCTTGCATGGGAGCTGCCCTGTGATCGAGGGTGAAAAGTGGTCTGCAACCAAATGGATTCATGTGAGATCTTTTGAAAAAGCAATGAAGAACAAACCAAGTGGAGACTGCTCTGATGACAATGAGAATTGCGCCCAGTGGGCTGCTGCAGGTGAATGTAAAAAGAATCCTATTTATATGGTTGGCTCTAAGAACAAGCTTGGATTTTGTAGGAAGAGTTGCAAGGTGTGCTCTTCATAAGAATCCTCTACCAATATATTTGCAGCCTAACCTTCTTTACTTTTTAATGAAAGCAAAGAGTTCTCAAGTACAGTTGTATGTGTAACTCAAGTATAGAAGGAAGAGATTTAGAAGTATAAAAGAATTTACATAAATTCTTTTATATTGACAGTTTTGGGGTTTGCGAAGCCACAGCTGTTAAATGAATTTACATAATATATTGACAGTTTCGATAGATTTTGTGTTAGTCATGTTCAAGTACATGTTATTTGATTCTCTTCTTCCAAAAACTAGTTCCCAAAGCCTCAATGGCCCTGGTTCCTAGAGAGGAGTACTGATCTTCAAAATTACGGGGACATGAAAAGGAAAATTATTGTTATTGTGTTTCTCCCTAAAACCATGGAATGAAGGAGGTTTAAAGCAATATCATGCAAATTTGATGAATCTAAGCGGGGTATGGATAGGACTATAGGAGTAAATTTGGTCAGACTAAAATTTTCAATTGTATGAATTTGAGCTTCATGACTTTGGATAGAAGGGAGGAAAGGTGAAAATGCATACGTTGACATGTATAGAAAATACTTGTAAGATATGTAAATCCGAGATGAGAAGGGAGAAAAAGGAATTAGTTGTGTGATTGAATGTTAAGTCACATGTTCGATTCTCTCTTCTATAATGGAGGGTCATTTCCTCGAAGCAAAAAAAAGGAAAAGGAAAGGTTTACCCCTATAAAAAGTATCCTAACCAAAATGAGTTATGCTTATTGAACCAAAATGTAATGCTCGAATAGGAATGAAATTAATAAACAAAAACTGTACAATAGGGGGATAGATAAGTACTAAATAATTTTTTAAATTCCTCCCTAATCTGGAAATACTTGTCATTTTTCACAATTGGAACATGGTAAATCCACACGCTTCATTAATTTTTGTATTTTCATTATCTTATTTTTTCTATCTATTTAAAATTTCGCATCTTATTGCTCAACTAAGAAAAAGAAGATGGATGACTGAATTGTGAAGCCACTGCAGGCAGCTCTAAGTAGTATGTTTAGAAACACTTGAAATCCTATGTACTCAATGATTCTCTTCGTTTTCTCGTAGCATGCTGATTGAATGAACTGCAGCAGTCTTTGTGCCCGTCTTCTAACTGAACTAATATTTAGGCAGTGCATGCATGCTGCATGACTCATATTTAGATACACTACTTGAGTCTTGAAATCTAACTAGCTCTTGTTGTCATGTACATACAGAATTCTTATGTTGTGTTTCAGCCAGGTCAGAGACCAGGTAAGTTGTATTCATGGCCACATGTCGTGTCGTCCGCAGATGCTTAATTAATAAAAGTAATCACTTGAAGAATTAAAAAAAAAACAAAATTTTACATGAAGAATTGAAAGAGAAAATATATTTTGAAATTGGCCTTAAGCCACAAAATTTCTAGAGCCGAGCTGTAAAGTATATGTAACTGCTCAAAAAGGAATGTGTGCTGAATAACAAGGAAGATACTCGTGTGTACTTGCTTCATAGTCCAAATCAAAGATTGGATCATATATTTAATGTTTCTACTGTAAATGGAAAATCATAAAGTTCTTCTCTTCTTCTTTCTATTATTAATTTCTGTGCTGTTTCTTTTCTCCACTCTGTTTTCATTTTCTGCTCCTTTTCGCTTCTTCTCTAATTCAGCTTGGACATGGAATCGCCCTTATCATGTTACTACCGCGAACAATAATATGTTAACTTCAATCTCTTTCTCATAAATTTTTCCTTAGTACTGCGTTGCACATTTGGTTCGTGAGTGGCTCATTTTGATTAATATTTTTGTTGCAGACAAAGAGCATCAGTGCTGAAGTTAACCACCGGAATCAATTCAGCGGCTACTTTTGATCCTACAGGAGTCTCCCAGATTTCTTGGCGACCCAGGTCACTCCACATTTTCATCTCTACAAAATTAATGCTGTGTGTGGCTACTTTTAAATATATGTATGAGTTTCTGCCTTGTTTTAAATTGTATATGTGACTGGAGACTACATATGCAGGGTGTTCTCGTACAAAAAGTTTCTAACAGATGAAGAGTGTGATCATCTCATCAATCTGGTAAAGTTTAATGTTGCATGCACCTCCAGTTGTTTCTTTTATCTCCGCATTTACCCAGTTCTTTAACTTTTTATTTATCGGTATTTCATTTATATTTGTAAGGGGAGGTGAGAATCAAACACTCTTCTAACACTAGGAGCACCTTTGCCACCTACCCACTACAAGCATTGTTCATTGAAAATTTACATTTGTTCTAGTTTGTTTCCAGAATAGTACAGATTTTAACCTTTTTAATTACTATTAAGGCCAAGGCCGGGAGCCTGGAAAAATCAATGGTTGTCGACGACGAAACTGGTGAGGCCGTGGCCAGTGATGTCCGTACTAGCTCCGGCATGTTTCTTGACACAGCACATGTATGGTCCACTAACAAATCCTCTTTCTTTCTTTCATGTTTTGAGGGGTTAACAAACTTTCTCTGTTTCATTTCCTGAATAGTAAACAAAAAGTAAATGCATCAATAACATTATTTGAACTAGTTGACTCACAAAAGAATGTCTGATAAACACCTTACCGGTATTAAAGATGTTTGGGCTTTTCACATACTTGCAGTTTCAATAGCCGTGTCAAATGAGCAAATTTGTTTATAAACTCTGAAACACATATACATTATCAAAGCTTAAGAAACATTAGATGAGATTCCTGCATTCAAATATCAGAAATTATGAGTAAGCGACAGAAAATATCATTTATTTAAATTTTACAAGTACTTGAAATTTGTTCCGCGATGAATACATCAGAAGTTTTAAAGCAATGATGCCCCCGTTGCAGCTTCATTTGAAATTATAAAAAAGACTTCCAAAAAATTTAAAAAGCTGATGAAAGAGTTGGGAAGGCGGAAGCAGCAGAACCAGAAATTTTTAGTTGTGGGCTAAGATAGAACAAAAATTTATAGACCGATATATATTAATAATTTTATAGACCGCACTAGCCCATGTGTAGCGCCGTCAATGGATGCTGGACATTACTTGAAAACTTTGGAGGGGTATTCTTTAAGGTGAATGCGGGTAATGAAGTTGATTGGACGGAGTCAAGATACGCATTACCAAAAGACGGGATCAATGAATATTTTTGGAAAAAGATAATTAGAAATGAGCGCACCGACGTATTTTGAAACATTAGAACTGAAAACACGTTACATTTGTCTTTTTACCTCAATTTGAACTTGCAGAGCATTCAATGTCAATATTTATAAATTTACTGCTCATCCAGTGTGTGTTGTCTGCGCGCGAGTGTGTGTGTCCCCATGCCTGTTTATTCAAACTGAAAACTTACTAGTGTCCTTATTTCACCCTCAAAGGATGAAGTAGTTGCCGGCATTGAAAGAAGGATTGCTGCTTGGACATTCCTTCCTATGGGTGATTGGCGTTACCATTTTTGTTTATGGTTATATCGTAGAATCTTGAATTCTAACTCTAAACTTGAGAATGATGCTGTCTTCAGAAAACGGGGAGCAGCTTCAAATACTTCATTATGAACACGGTCAAAAGTATGAGCCTCATGCTGATTTTTTTGTTGACGACTTTAATCTACAAACTGGTGGTAACCGAGTGGCAACAGTGCTCATGTATTTGTCTAATGTTGACAAGGGCGGGGAAACAATATTTCCAGCATCAGAGGTACATTCTAACCTTTTCCAGGTAAAGCTACATTGCATTGATTAACATATTTCTCCACGTCTACTGGCTAATGGCAATATTTATCCTTTCTTCAGGCAAAAAAATTTCAGCCAAAGGATGATACTTGGTCTGATTGTGCTAAAACTGATTACGGAGGTAACAAGTTTTAGAATCTCAAAGTCAGAGTTTTGCTCATATTTTTTTTAAATTATTTGAAGTAGGCACTAGATGTGCATTACGAGGATTGTGGTATAGACCATACATTGACAGATTATACTTAATTGCAGTGAAATCGAAAAAGGGCGATGCATTGCTGTTTTATAATCTCCATATAAATTTAACAGTTGATCCCTTGAGCTTCCATGGGAGCTGTCCAGTGATTGATGGTGAAAAATGGTCGGCAACAAAGTGGATACATGAAAAGCCTTATAGACAATCAGTGGGGAAGGTAAGTTGGAGTAAGTGCACTGATGAAGATGATGACTGTGCTTTGTGGGCTAAGGAGGGTGAATGCGAAAAAAATCCACTATATATGGTGGGAACCGAGGATGATCCTGGAGCTTGCACTAAAAGCTGTAATGCTTGCTCCGCCTAGATGTAATAGATATGTATCCCGTTTCCAGTACTTTTTACTTGTCACAGCTTACAAGAGCAGTTTGGTTCTGCATTACATGTTATCTGTAATTAGCATATAAGTAATGGACACGGAAAAGTTTACAGGTACCTTCTTGGATGAAAAAACATAAAACTAGTTTCTTCTTCTTCGTTTATCGGATTTGTAAGTATCTAGATTTTTGTAAACTGAAAATTAAAAATCTAGTGACTACTGTTTGCTTGACTAACTTCTTTGTATTTGGACTTGTTTACTTAACAACACTTCAAGTTTCTAGAAATGTATACACGAGATCTAAAAATATGTGCGTAAATTCTTACCCCTCAGTCTCAGAGTATGCTGTTTGAACGCTTTAACCCTTGTGTCCATATATTTCTTCGATATCCCCCTTGGTTATGTGTCAATAATTATGTCAAGAAGGAAGATAAATTGTGTGCTATCAATTGTAACCTTCTATCTTAGCATCACTCTAACAGGACAACTTTGGCCCAACTATAAGACTGAACAAGAGTTATAGTTTTGAAATGCCATACCAGAGGCACCAAAGAAGCTTGCCAGTTTCACCAAAACTGAAAGGAGGCACCTAAAGTTTAGGTTAATTTAGTGTCTTTACATTACTAACTGTTGCATAGAGAAGAATCTAATCGTACATCTTGCATAACTGATTTTTGGCGCTTATTTGCGCGATAATTGTCTAATCGTACATCTTTACATTACTAACTGTTGCAAAAAAAACCTAATATCCTAATGCACAGCCTTTTCTATTCCCAAGTGTGGTGCAGCAAAATGTATATTAATGTATTAGATTACATAACAGATATTTATAATATTAATATGTTATTTTAGAATAATTTTCCAAAATCATAGAATACAATTCCCAATCGGTTACGATTTGGTTGATAAATTAGCAGCATAGTACCATCCAACTATAAAATAGCAAAAGTTTTCTATATTAAATTTTGAGCTAGCACTTGAATCCAGAAAATTTGAGATAACTAAGCCTAAAAACATGGGCAATAAAATGACCTGCAACACCAAACAATCTTGTATTGTTGCAAGTTTTGTTGTTCTTCTGTCTTTTTTTGTTTCTCTTTCCTTGAAAAATCTATTAACAATGAAGAAAGACACAGAGAAGAACAAGTTAATTTGATAGTTTTAGATATGGCTATGAACAATACATTGCAGAGGTCGGCATATTCATTCCGGAGACAGGGCTCCTCTGGTCGCATCTGGGATGACAGTTATTTATTTAAGTCATGCGAGCTACTAACTCCAAGGAAAATCCAAGATACCAGATTTAGCTATGAGCTTAATAAGACGCAACGCCAATCTTCTCTTCTGATGCAACGAGAATCTTCTCTGTCGATGCAGCAACCACAATCTTCTCTGTCGCTGCAATGCCAACCTTCTATCCCATTGAATCCAGCCCCCTCAAGAAAGCAAAGGGTTCAGAGGGTGAGGTTTGAATGGCTTGCATGTTTTAGGCCATGTGTCAAGTAGCCCGCCTCCACATGCCTTGTTTCAGATTCTGTAGCGATTTCAGATTCTGTAGCACAAAAGATTAACATACATATACACACACTATTTTCCATTTTTTTTTTTACATTTTCCTGCACAAGGCTTGGTTCTTCCAATCTGGAATGCATTGTATATTATTGATGATACCTAATTAGGTAATTTGTCTGTATGTACTTACTTTTCCTTTTAAATCTTCGTTGTACATTTCTTCGAAGAATAATTATATTATTGCTTGCAATTTTCTTCCAAGTCTGGAACCATTTAAATATATTTCTTGTTCATGTGTACTCAAATGTCAATTACGTCTGAAATGCCATTTTCAGTGTCTTATTCACTTCTATAAATTCATCTACCCTCAAAGGACTTTACACTAGAGACTTGATATATTTATTATTCAAGTCTTACCACATTCTAACTTGTGCGCTAAAGTTTCCGATCCTACTTGGTGCAATTGTGAGGCGTTATAGTTGAAGTTTATTGTAACACCCCAGTTCCGCATACAAGCATGCCAGATGGAATATGCAAAAAATTTACAACTAAAACACATTAACAGTTACAGAGTAATGAAGTGTAGCAACTAGCAAGTCTATAATGTTTAGAATGGAGAAACTCGATATGATAACACATTTTCTGATTTAAGAAAAATCAGGTGAAACAGAGACCTGTCGAAGCACACACATAGTAAATGATACCATCCAGCAACTTTGCTGATCTAGTACTGTACTTACCTTATTTGAAAAACAGGGAATTGTTAGTCGGTCATATTCTATTTATATTTGATAAATAAAATTGCCCGATGAAATTAAAGATCTCAGCTGAAATGTTAGGGTTATTTCACTTTGTATTCATTGATTAAGCAACACAGAATGTGTAATTCTTCAAGTCTCGTGGTTTTGAGAATAATTCTCGCCCCATATGCACAGCTGAAAATGTAAACAAACACTTGCTGAAAACGAATCAAGTATTTTATTTTTGATGGATAGTCTACCAGGGCAATTAAATACTACAACTAGCTTCATCACAGTATAAAAATACTACAACTTGCACAATGTTGCAATGTAATAATACTGTAAACAACATAACGAAATTTGACCTTTCTCGTATCACTGCTCGTTATTATCGTCGGAACTGCGATTTTTTCGAGCTTCTCCTGTCTCTTACTGCACCCTCTTCTCTTTGGCAATAAATAGTTCAGATTACGACACCCACATTCCATCACATTATTAGTAAAGTTGTTGAGAAATAAAAATCTTTCTTATACACAATGTTCTTTCACTTTTGAAAAGGAAAGCTGAAAGCATAAAATCCCGAAAACATAGTACAGATATTCTCTGTCATCAAACATCATGGATAAAACTAAACCAACACGGAGAAGTACTCACAGGTTTGGCAGCTGGTCTAAACGGAAGCACAAGAGAAGCAACTCACAAAATCTTAATGATCTCCTAGGTTCGGAATGAAGATATTCTTATTGTCAGTGT
Organism: Heracleum sosnowskyi; assembly: GCA_030848705.1. Lineage (NCBI taxonomy): Eukaryota > Viridiplantae > Streptophyta > Magnoliopsida > Apiales > Apiaceae > Heracleum > Heracleum sosnowskyi. The sequence continues at coordinate 137,426,342 of CM061235.1, read as the reverse complement.
ACACAATCCCTTCCCCTCATTCCCGTTTCACCAATTTCCTTGCCCTATTTCCTCAGCACTATTGTTTTCTAGTCGATTTAGTTTATGATAAGCTATTTGCAGGTCAGGTTGCAGATGAAGATGACTATGTGGCCAATGATTTCCATTGCAGGCCAAATGATGTGGTTCCAAGCATTTCTACAAAATCATTAAGGTGTGGTTCTCTACATCTATTTTCTAGATTATTCGATAATGAGGAATTGAAGATTATACACCCTGTCATAAGTATTGATTGCAGTGTTCCTATCCAGTGTATTTGTGGGTACTTGGAATGTCGCAGGAAGATCTCCGATTGAGAGTTTGGCAGAAGATTTGGATAACTGGTTGAATATTAAGGAGTGTGCTGACATATATGTCCTTGGGTAAGTCTAAAGTTTACAATGCATATATTCATTGTTATCCAAGTGGTGCAGTTCAAGAAGCAAACATCTATTCCTTGCAGATTTCAAGAAGTTGTTCCCCTAATTGCCAGAACTGTAATTGGAGTAGAAGACCTAACAGAATGTCAAAAATGGAACATACTTATCGGGCAAGCTCTTAACTACAAGATCGGTTTTTCTAGTGATACACTTAAGTTGAGAGCAATGGATAGAGAAAGTTATCAATATATGAGAGTGTCAGAATGTGAACAAAGAGTCTCTACTACATGTGGAACATTAACCCCTATGACAGGGCAGCAAAATACACAATATGAATATCCAAATCAGAGTAGCAGGTACATGCTCATTGCAAGCAAGAAGATGGTTGGGGTCTTTGTAAGCGTGTGGATGAAGAAGACAGTTGTCGAGACTTACCAGATCAGTGTTAGAGTTAGTTCAGTAGCTTGCGGGATCATGGGCTATTTAGGAAACAAAGGTTCAGTCTCAGTCAGCATGTCTATTGAAGGAACTACGTTTTGTTTCACCGCTGCACACTTGGCTTCAGGTGAGAAGAAGGGTGATGAAGGAAGAAGGAATCACCAAGTGTCTGAGATTTTCAGACGAACAACTTTCAGTAGACTTGCACATAATGTCGATGAAGATCATCCTCTCACCATCTTAGGCCACGAGTAAGTTGTTCATACCAACAGAAGTCTCAAACTAGTAAATAATAAATCTCAACAATCACAATTCTTGTATTACTCGACGACTAAAATTGTCAGAAGTAAAACATTTCACCCTTTATAACCTGAGAATATTGTCTTGTAAGCGACAGCTAGAACCCTTTTTCTCACAAATAGCTAAGCTGCGCATATAAGCTTAAATTAAGTTTAAAGAGGGCCCAAGATGCAGGGCTGCAACAAAGTGATTGAAGTAGATTAAATGTAGATTTTAACATCTAACACTGTGATATATGGTGTTGTATAACAGTCGGATATTCTGGTTTGGGGATCTAAACTACAGGCTATACTCAAAAGATAACTTAGCCAGGCAACTCATAAAAGAGCAAGACTGGGCAGCATTGCAAGAGTTTGATCAGCTACAACAAGAACTAGAAGACGGGGGAGTGTTTGAAGGTTGGAAAGAGGGAAATATTGAATTTGCACCTACGTATAAATATTCAAAAATAAATAGCAATCACTACTCAGGAGGCAATGGAACTAGAAGAAGAGAGAAGAAGCGTACTCCAGCATGGTATTGGTCAATATAAACTTAGTCTTTGCTTTTGCTTTATTTTTTTGTGGGGGAATTGTGGGGGTGTTTATTATATATGTTCAATCACATAAATTTAAATACTCACGCACTCATGTCTCCATCACTAAAGGCAATTGTTCATGTGAGCAGGTGTGACAGGATTCTGTGGTATGGCAAAGGGGTAAAACAACTTTCTTACTTTCGCAGTGAGAGCAAGTTCTCAGATCATCGACCTGTATCGGCTATTTTCTCTACGTACATAGTTCTCAAATCTGCCAATCCAAGGCTTACATTTGTTCCAAGCAAATATATGTCCATCTAATAAAGTAAGAACATCTACATACCTTGTGCTTATCTAAGAAAATTACTTATCTCAGAGTACATAATTATAAAGGTAGAACCAAAATGAAATTGTCAATGCTTAGTACCTACACTTTTATAAGTTGTTGCTGTTAGTGTTACTAAAAACATGTGTTGCAGGAAGAGAAACGCATACATGAAGACTGAAATGATATCAGCATTGTAATCGTTAACTGTAACGAACATAGAATCAACATTTTAGCAAAGACCAAGAAGCCGAGCAGTTGCAACCTGTTGAGGCTAAAAGGGATTATACGTATATTCACTGTCAAATAATATCACCAATGATTGTTTAGTATATTCTCTCTCTTCCTCTACAAAAGAACATTCTTTCCTATTACATTTTTTCCAAAAAAAGTCCCCTTCATCTAATCATTAGCTCTCTATTTATAGACTTCTAGATCCTAAGAATATTCTGATGATATCACTATTCCTCCTGGGGACCACTTGGATGGTCTTATTTGTATTGGGCTGAATTGGGCTTCCTTTAATAGTGGGCTTTCTAATCCAAGGCCCAACATTTTGTCCCCCCTACTTTTTAAAGATCTTTTAGATCTTTGGATTGGGCTTATATTTTATCCTCCTCTCCTTGTTTTTGAACAGACACGCGACTTTTGGGATCAGAAGTAAGTCTTTATGTCTTTGACTTAAAACACGTTTTCTTTTGTCTTGAAGTATGTGTTCAACAACCCTTTGCATCTCCTCTGTTTAGTTAGGGCTCCTACTTTTACTGTCTCCCATTTCCTTCGTTTTAGCTGCCGCTCGCCGACGACTATGTGCAAGTATGGCTCTTTCCTTAATTTTAACATAAGTTTTTCTTTGTTTTCCAGATCTCGTCTTCTTGTTTAGTTGTATATATATGAACTCCGGCTTTGATGTATCCGATAATGGCGACGATTCCCGAGCCGAGAGTAGTTGGGTTTATGAAGACTCATTCCGAGGTTTGGGGTTCGAAGGTGGGTGTTCTTCGTTATTAGAACAGGGTGAGTCACCGTTGGATTTGGATTTTTTGGAGAGTGTTGACTTTGACCGCTTAAATTTCTCTCCTTTGTCGCCGGATTCCTCAATGGTTGTTGGGGATGATGCCATCGAGTCGGAAACTAGAGAGAGGTTGTTCAAAAGCATAGCCTCTTTTAATTATGAGAGTGACTTTATCGGCCGGTCAATTGAAATTGAAAATATGAAGAAGACTTTTGCCCTTGGGTCGGGTTATGAGGTTCGGGTCCCAGGTAGAGGTGATCGTGTTTGGATGACTCCCGAACCGGGTTGGCAGGGTATTCCCACTCTGCTATTCAAGTTGGGGTTCCAGTTGCCTATGCACCCCTTGTTCCTGTCTCTTTATCGTGCCCTTGGTTGTGGCATCGGGCAGCTATGTCCGAATGCTCTCATTCAAGTGAGCGGGGTTATTGCTCGGTGCTATGAGATGGAGAAGGAGCCTACTTTGGAGCTTCTGTTCTCGATCTTCCGTATTAAGAGATCGGGGGAAAAATTATATCTTGACATTCTCAAAGATCGACTTCATTTGGTTACTACTCCACCTTCGAACTCCGGATATACCCGACAATGGCTATATTTCCACGGCCCCGACTTGGAAGCCCTGAGCCCTTGGGGGAGTGTGTCTAGCCAAGCTATTCAAACTTTAAATAATTTACCCAAAAAATCCAGTGCCTTCCTAAAAAGCTTTCACGGGAGGCGAATTAGATACTTGTCAAAAAACTTTTCTAGTCGTCGTTTCCTTAGTAGCTATGCTCGTAAGAGTTTGTTTCTTCTTTTTGTTGTGTTGATTTGGCTTCTAAGTCTGACTAAGGATTGTTCTTGTTTTTCTTTGTTGTCTTTCAGTTACTGGTGATAGTTTGTTGGAGCTGCGAAAGAACCAGGACAATATGCCTTCAGATGGAACTCTTGCCCGTTTACACAAGAGGGCCGCCGCATCCGCGCTGCGGGAGGATGTCGGTGCAGAGGGAAGTGGGACGTCTCGGCCTCGGCGCGTCGCATCCTCTGTTCGACAAGAGAGTGCGTCGGTAGTAGAAGTTGGTGAAGACATAAGTGACCGGAAGCGCTCTCGGGGGAATGAAGATGTATCTCGGCATAGATCCAGTGATTTGCCCCGCACTGGTGATGTGAAGAAGGGTCGGGGTCTAGTAGTTAGGATGACATCCGCCTCCGGGGATAAGATTCGGCGTGTGATAGACCCGTCGCCTCGGGGTGAGACCCCTCCCCCTTTGAAAATTGAGGTTGGAGCCCACGGGCGTTGGGCCGTAATGGATAAAGAACCTTTCCAAGCTTTTCAAGCTTTTAATTTGCCCCAGGATTTCGATTACTATGAGACGGTTGCCCGCGATGAGCAGGTGATTAGGTGCAAGCGTCGCTTGGGACGGGTATGAAAATCCATCTCTTTCCTCTTCTAGTTTTGTTATTTGTTCCATTACCTTGACTTGGTTTATTTCTTTTTATTTCATAGTGTGTAGCTGATATTCTCCGCTTTTCGTCCGCCTATGTTGGGGGTTCGGACGGTGCGGCCCAAGAAGCATTACAGTGCGAGTTGGACGCTTCTAAGGCTCGAGTTGTGGAGTTGGAGGGTAACCAGCAGAAATCTGGGGACGACATTCGGCGTCTTGAGGGCGTGTGGAGCAACTACAGGTGGAGTTGGGTGCTCTTCGCGTCTCGGTTGATGAGCGGGGAGCTCAACTTGTTGAGGCGAACCGGGTCCTTGAGGAACGAACCACCTTGTGGGATGGAGAGAAAAGTGAGTTGGAGCGTGAAGTGGACAACTCGTTGGAAGATGGGTATGGATTGTGCTGGAGCATGGCCTCTAGCGCTGGGGTTGATATGACTGCCTTCACGTTCAAAGAGTACCTGAAGTCCCTACGAGAAGATGGAGGTTCCCACTCTCAGTAATCTTGTTTATGATAGGAAGTCTTTGTTTGTAGGTCCTTGAGGGCTTTCTTTTTCTCTTTTAAGACTGTTATCCGTCTGTTTATGTTACTGGTTTCGGGCGTAGGGCTCTAAGTCTTAACCCCGATCACTTGTTTTAGTATCTCGAGCTACTTGTGTTTCTTTTTGTGTGTTTTCTTATTTCTCATGCTTTCGATCTTTTAGCCTTGCCCACTTTTCGAGTTCGACCCTGGCTTTTGATTTCTAGCTGGCTTAATACATTAAACGCGAAAACTTGCCAACATTAATAAATTAATATTGTTGAATATAAAATTATCAATATTGGCATGAATTGTCGCGCTTTAACATATTATTGGGATATATGAAATTTGCGAAATGATTTGATTTGTTTGAAAAGAAATTTTGCAACCAAACGGAGTGAGTTAAAAAATTTATGGGATGGGTGTTAAAAAGGCTTATCCCCAAAATATAAAATAAAGTTCTCCGAAATAAAACTTGGTATTTTGGTAAGGAATTTTGGTTTTTTATAAGAGGTCTGAAAAAGAAAATTTTGAGTTAGTGTGGATTTGTAAGATTACCACGTTTTGATTAGGTTGGCGCCCTCAGTTGGATGTGGTTGTTGATTAGGTAGACCCTTTGTCCTCGATCCCTCCATATAGACCCCTGGCATGGTGCCTTTGGCATTTAAGTCTTGGCATTTCTTGCCTTGTATATTTCTGTTTTGATTTGCGAGAATTGGGTTTTGTTGCAGGCATGTCTATCCACCTGGTAGAGCTTTTTAGAGGTCGACCTGTTGGTAGAGTTTCCTCTTTTTTTTTTCTTTTTTTTTTTTGAGCTCTTGCTGCAGGCACGTCTACCTATCAGGTGGAGCTGTAGAGGTCGACCTGTTGGTGGATTCTTTTCTCTTCTTTTCTTTTCTCTTCTTTTTGTTTTTGAGCTCTTGCTGCAGGCACGTCTACCTATCAGGTGGAGCTGTAGAGGTCGACCTGTTTGGTTGACCTGTTGATTTTCTTTAGATAATCATTAATGATTATTTTGGACTTTTTTTTTTTTATATATATATTTTATATTTTTATTGCAAAAAATATAAAAGATACATAGAAGTTTGGTTTGAACAGCAAGAGGCTTGGGGTCGATCAATTGGTGAGTAAGTTGCATCTAGTTGTATAAAAGAAACTTAACACATTTGGGAAATAAAAGATCCTCGTTTTATTCATGAATTGGCGCTATGCCTATTATGAAATTCGAAGGGGCCAACAGCCCTCGATTTCACACATTGTGTAATATTGGCTCTATGCCTTTTGTTTACAATATTTATTTTTGGTACCTTTCTTCTACTGGAAGAATTTCTTCAAGTGGACCGCATTCCAAGTGTTTGGGATTGGAGTGCCGTCGAGTCTTGCTAATTTATATGTTCCCGGGCGGACCACCTCAACCACTTTGTATGGACCTTCCCATGGGGCAGTCATCTTGTTGGTTTTGGCAGGCATTGATGCAGCGGCTTCTCTGAGAACCAAGTCATTGATTTGGAAGCCTCGAGGTTTTATTTTGGAGTTGTAGTATTTAGCTGTCTTCTCTTGGTACTGCAGGACCTTGAGGTGTGCCTCCTCGCGAGTTTCCTCGAGAAGGTCGTTGTTGAGGCGGTATCCTTGTTCAGAGGATTGTGGATCGAAGTTTGTGATTCTGAGAGTTTCCATACTGATGTCCACTGGCAGTGTAGCCTCTGTGCCATAGGCCATACGAAATGGGGTCTCCCCCGTAGGTGTCCGAGGGGTTGTTCTGTATCCCCATAAGACATTTGGAAGCTCGTCGACCCAACATCTGGGGGCCTCTAGGAGTCTTTTCTTGATGCCTTGGAGTAAAGTCTTGTTGGTTATCTCTACTTGGCTGTTTGCCTGGGGGTATGCTACAGATGACTTTATGTGCGAGATTTTCAGCTCTTGCAGCATACCCTCAAAATCCTCCCCAACAAATTGGGTTCCGTTATCTGTGACAACAATGCGTGGGACCCCAAACCTGAAGACTATGTACTCCATAAAAAATTCAATGATTTCTTTCTCGCGAATACGGGCTAACGGTTTCGCCTCTACCCACTTGATAGTGTAGTCGATGGCAACAATCAGGAAGCGTAGTTGTCCCCTTGCTTTTGGAAGGGGGCCTACCAGGTCCATCCCCCACATAAAAAGGGGCAGGGACTCGTCACCGGGGTCATTGGGACTGAGGGTCGGTGATTAACAGCTGAAAAGAGTTGGCACTCCTTGCATTTTTTGACAAAATTTTCACAGTCTTTTCTGAGGGTAGGCCAGAAGAGTCCTTGCCTAATGATCTTGAGAGCTAGAGACTTTCCGCATGGGTGCTCCCCGCATATGCCCTGGTGGACCTCGGTCATTGCCACAGAGGCTTGGTCAGGCCCTACGCATAAGAGTAGAGGCTCAGTTAGAGCTCTCCTGTAGAGTCTGTCGCCCATAAGGCAGTAGTTTCGAGCCCTGTGAATGAGTCTTCTCTCTTCTTTCTTATCCAAAGGCTCGAGTGTGTTATTGATGTACTTGATTATCGGGGTTCTCCAATCGCTTGGAGAGTTGATCACGAGGACATTTTCCATTTGGTTCGAAGGGATCTCCAGTATTTCAAAATATATTGGATCGCGACCCTCACACTTAGAGGTCGCGAGTTTGGATAAGGCGTCGGCGCACTGGTTTTCTTCTCGAATTATGTTTGTTAGGGTCCAGGAGGTGAACTGTTGTAGGATGGAGTTGACTTTGTCCAGGTATCTAGACATCCTTTCGTTATGTGTCTTGAAGTCTCCCAACACTTGTCTAACAACCAGCTGAGAATCGCTGAAGATGTCCAAATTCTTTACCTCGAGCCCTTGGGCTAGGCGCAGACCTGCCAGCAATGCCTCATACTCCGCTTCATTATTTGTGACTTGGAATTTGAATCTTACTGCCTGTTGAATTTTGAATCCCTCAGGACTTGAGAGTATTAAGCCGGCTCCTCCAACTTGAGCCGTGGATGATCCATCAGTGAAAAGCTTCCAAGTAGATCCCTCAGGCTTCGGCTTGTCGGCCTCTAGGCCCGGGGTGGAAAAGTCACACTCGGTAATGAAGTCCGAGAGCACTTGTGCCTTGGTCGAAGTTCTGGGATGGAATGTAATACTGAATTGGGCCAGCTCTATGGTCCAAGCGGCCAACCTCCCAGTCATATCAGGTCTATAAAGAATTATTTTTAATGGTTGTGACGTCATTACAAGAATGGATCGCCCTTGGAAGTAATGCCTGAGTTTTCGACTTGCAACCACTAGTGAAAAGACAAGTTTTTCCACTTTTGGGTAGCGGGTCTCTGCATCTTTGAGAGTGTGGCTGATGTAGTAAACGGGGCTTTGTGTTAACCCCACCTCCTTGATGAGCACTGCCGCGACTGTGAAGTCTGAGACGGATAGGTATATCTTTAGTGGCTCGTTTGAAGAAGGCTTACAGATTATCGGGGGAGAGGTGAGGAACTTTTTTAACTCTTGGAAATTGTCTTCGCATTCTGAATCCCACACTAACTTTGACGACTTTGGAATGTTTTTGATTGCTTTGAAGAAAGGGAGACAGCGTTTCGAAGACTGTGGGATGAATCTCCTTAGGGCTGCGATGCAGCCTGTGAGGGATTGTACATCTTTAAGGCATTGGGGTGATGCCATGTCTTGAATTGCCTTGACCTGTGAGGGGTCAGCCTCGATGCCTCTTTCAGTGAGGAGGAACCCCAGAAACTTCCCAGCTGCCAGCCCGAAGGCGCACTTTGATGGGTTCAGCCTTAAACTATTTTGGCGGACCCGAGAGAAACATTCCTCCAAGTCATTGACGTGATTTTCTGCTGCTTTGGACATAACCACCATGTCGTCAACGTAGACTTGCATGTTCGTTCCTATTTGGGGCCAAAAAATTGTGTCCATCGTCCTTTGAAAGGTGGCCCCGGCATTGACGAGACCAAAAGGCACGACCTTATAGGCAAAGACCCCCCGGTGAGTGATGAATGCGGTGTGGTCGACATCCTCTTCAGCCATCTTTATTTGGTTGTATCCTGAGAATGCGTCCATGAAAGAGATAAGTTGATGGCCTGAAGTTGTGTCAATAAGTTGGTCGATGTTAGGCAGGGGGTAAAAGTCTTTTGGACATGCTCTATTCAAATCTGAGTAATCGACGCACATTCGCCATTTTCCGTTACTTTTCTTGACCAGGACCACATTAGCAATCCACTTTGGGAATTGTACTTCTTTGATAAAGCCCGCCTCGAGAAGTTTATCCAGCTCTATGTCTATTGCCGCTTGCTTCTCAGCGGAGAAGATCCTTCGCTTTTGTTTCACAGTTCGGGCTTTTGGGTTGATATTGAGGTGGTGTAGAGCTATGGATTCCGGGATCCCCGGCATGTCTGAGGGGGTCCATGCGAATATGTCTTTATAATCCTGAAGAAGTGTTGTGATCTTGCTTCGTAGATCGGGGTTTAGAGCCTTTCCCATTTTGATTGTTCTTTCGGGCCTCGAGGCATCCACCTCGACCTCTTCCGTGTCCTCCCCGGGTAGGCATGAGGGTTCCTTTGGGACCTCGAGGAGTTGATCTGGATCCATTTCAATAACTTGGTTTACAGATTTTTCTTCCTTTGATTTTCCTTTGGGCAACACTGCTTTGAGGTAACACTGTCGGGATGCTTCTTGATCTCCTACCATCTCGCCGACCCCAAACTCTGTTGGAAATTTCATCTTGAGATGTGGGATTGGCGTGATTGCTTTGAGAGCTGTTAAAGTAGTTCTGCCCAAAATGGCGTTGTAACTAGAGACGGCGTTTATCACATAAAACTTGACTATTTGCCATGTTTGTCGGGGCATCGACCCGAAGAGAACGGGGAGGTCAATGGTCCTGATGACTTTTACTTCGTTTCCTGTGAAGCCGTAAAGGGGGGTATTCTTGGCGTCGGAGAGTTTGCGGTCCCCTAGATCCATGCGGGAGTAAGCACCTTGATAAAGGACATCTACCGAACTGCCATTGTCTATCAGGATCTTCTTTACAGTGTTGTTGCCGACTTTAGTTGTTATAACCAAAGCGTCCTGATGACCGTCAATGAGGCCGGAAGGGTAATCCTCATCCGAGAATGATATTACCGGGGTTGGTGTCCTTTTTGGTTTTTTAAGGGTGAGATTGTTTACTTCTCTTGCATAGAGTTTCTTAGAGTTGTTGGACATCCCTCCCGCTGCATGACCTCCCGAGATGACATCGATAATTTTGTCGGTGTCGTGTGCTTCATCACCGAGGTGTCGCTCCCTGTCTATGAAGTGGGAGAGGTGCCCGAACCTTATTTTTCCCTCGATGAGGTCCTTGAGCTGAAAGCATCTTTCTGTTGTGTGCCCCGTGTCTTCATGGTAGTCACAGTATCTTGAGCTTGGGGGTCGATCAGGCCTCATCGGCCTTGGAGGTCGATAGTCGGGCTCTGTCTTGAGTATCGCTAGGATGGAAGATCTATCAGTGTTGAGTTTGGTATAATCTTTTTCATCTCGAGGCTTAGAGGGCCACTGCCTGTTAGTTCTTAGCGGGAGGTCACCTGTTTTTTCTGGGACTTGGGCGGGGGTTGGGTTCTCAACCTTCCGAGACTCCCACCTTGTTGTCTCCACCTTATGTGTTGGAGTCGTGACTCGATTCCATTTTGGCACTGGTGGAGTGGGGTTTTGGATGCTGCCCACAGCTTCTTGAAGTGTGAGTCGATGCTCCAAGATTTGCATTGCTGCTTGAAGACTTCGGGGATTCTTTTCAAAGAACTCCTCGAGAAGTAAGCCGTGCCTTAATTTGTCAATTCCTGCTGCGAGATAGTTTATTGCGAGCTCGTCTATCAGATTCGGAATTTCGGCCACCTCTGACCGGAATCGGGCTAGGAAATCTCGGAGGGGCTCCATCTCCTTTTGTCGGACAGTCATTAATGATGCGGTGATCTTTCCGCCCCTCTTGTTACTGGAGAACCTTCCTCGAAATTTTGTTTTTAGGACCTGCCATGAGGTGATAGATCTAGGCGGGAGATTGTTAAACCATTTCAGGGCAGTCCCTTGAAGGCAGGTGTAAAAGAATCTACATCTAGCGATGTCAGAGTGTCCATAAAAGCTCATTCGCCCATCGAATACATTAAGAAAATCATTTGGATCGGCTGTTCCGTCGAACTGGCTAATTGGCGGGATTTTCAAGTCGCGATCAATTTTTGCGGCCTCGATCTCCTCAGATAGAGGGCTTTCAGTTGGGATCTCGACCCCCGACTGATTCCTGATAAAGTCTTTACAGAGGGCAATGTCATTTTTTAACTTAGTTAAGGCATCCACAGCTTGAGGTCCTTCTGGACCTTGGTCGATGTATCCCGAAGATTCGATGTTCTGGGTATGTTGTCGTCTACGTCGAGACGTTGGCGGCATCGATGAGTCATCTTGACCCTCCGGGGGGACCCATGTAGAGTCATTTTCCTCTGTTTGATATTCCGTAGTCTCGTAGTCAGACCCCGAGTGGTGTAGCTCGAGCTATAAGCGATGGATTTCTCTTTTATGAGCGATTTTCTGCTCGAGGAGTTGCCTCTCCTGCTCAAGTCTGAGAAGTTCATTATCAGGGGTTATATTGAAGCCTCGAGCCAGGAGCTCTTTAGAAGCGGTGCTCCTCTGAAGTTTATCTAGACGAAGGCGCATATCGCTTGACAAGACCAACTTCCCGCTGGCGGTGGGTACTGTGGTTCTTTTCTCGCCTCGAGGTCGACGTTTTCTGCATGAAGGCTCGGAGATGGCGGGTCGATGCACAGTCGACGTCGTTTCTTCCAGGGGCTGAAATAAACGGATAGGCTGCAGGTTTTGAGCTTTTTTCAGTGCTCCAAGCGGAGCGTTCTCTGCTACATCTCGTGTTGGAGGGGCCGAAGCTCCTCCTCCACGTTGCGATTTTTGTATTGGCTGCTTCCCTCCTTGGGATTGATCCATTTCTACCATTAATGCTACTCTTCTTTTGGAAATAATGATATAGGGCCCCTCCTTCTAGCGCCAAATATTGAGGCTAAGAGGGATTATACGTATATTCACTGTCAAATAATATCACCAATGATTGTTTAGTATATTCTCTCTCTTCCTCTACAAAAGAACATTCTTTCCTATTACATTTTTTCCAAAAAAGTCCCCTTCATCTAATCATTAGCTCTCTATTTATAGACTTCTAGATCCTAAGAATATTCTGATGATATCACTATTTCTCCTGGGGACCACTTGGATGGTCTTATTTGTATTGGGCTGAATTGGGCTTCCTTTAATAGTGGGCTTTCTAATCCAAGGCCCAACACAACCCCTTCAAGGCCTTAACACTAATCCTTCTAGGCAAATAGAAAAAAACACACTAATATTAGGCAAGGTCCACTGGTCGTATTACTGAATAAAGTTTATACTGAATGGATGATTTACAAAGAAATTTTTAACTGGTGTTCTATACTTTACACATCAAGCATTTTAAGTACAGCTAGCGCATTTGATGTTAATGCTTCAGAATACATACGCAGGAAATTAAAAAAAACTGAAAGTTTTTACAAGAACTAAAAGCTTTAAAGTTCATAAGGAACATGTTAGATTCCTACAAACTCACTCCCACAGCTTACCCGAAAGATACCATCGAAGGCTTCAACATTGTCTCGACAACAACTGGGACATAAGCACCGATTCTGCAGCTCATTCCTCAGAGAATCACTCAAGGTCAATAGCATAAGTACTTATGTACAATGTATCACATTATGAACCACAAATACTATCAATTATCTTTACACCATCTTAATGGAATGATCAAAATGGTTATTATAATGGAAAGATCAAAATGGTTATCCACAAAATGGTTCTTATAATGATGCTAGCTAGTTCAAGAATGTATCAATCTCCAGAAATTATAGAGTTATTATCTCTACACGCTAGTGGACTTGTGTCACTTTAGGCACCCAATATTTTTTTGCACACCTTATACAATATACATCATCGTCAAAATTAAATTTTACTACTTTTTTCTTTAAAAAAATGGTTTAAAATCCCTTCTAAATTAAATCATTCATATTCAAAATGATTTTATAAAATCAAATATATTCAAATGTCCAACTTTTTATTAACATTCTAAGCATTAAATCTTTTCAGAATTATATATATAATTAGAATTTCATTTTAGAAATTTTATGTCCGGTGAAATATACATAATAAAACTTTGTAATAGGATCGTATTCTTTTAAATTCTTTGAATTACTTATACGAGAAAATTCATTTCGGAAGAATCATCACCGGTACACTACACTTAGGGTTGTTCACGAACCGAGCCGATCCGAGTTTTGATTTAAACGAGTCGAGCTTTACGTTTTTTTCTGACGAATCGAACCGAGCTTTCTTATCGCACAAAATTCGTGTTCGAGCTCATTAACTAACGAGTCGAACACAAGCTTTTATCGAACAAAAACGAGCCGAGCTCATTAAAACTTACAGTTTTTATACATAAAAAAGCCCAATTTTTCTTGGTCTAGCGAACTAAAACATTTTTTGTCCAAGTCCAACCCAATTTCCCAATTAATTCTCGTTAAACCTAAAATACACGTACTATAAATTACAATTTTAATTTAAAATGTTAGAAAATATAACAAATATTATAAAAATATACCGAATATATTTTATTTTTTTGAACTTTATCGAGCCGATCTCGAGCCGAACGAGCTCGAGCCGAGCTCGAGTCGAGCTCACTAATAGCTCGTCTCGAGCTCGTTTTCTTAACGAACCTTTTTTTGTGTTCGAGCTCGAGTTCAAGTTTTAAGCGAACAGAGCCGAGTCGAGCCCTTAACGAGCCGAGCTCGAGCTTGTTCATGAACAACCATGTTCGTGAACAACCCTAACTACACTTAAATAAACAATATCATAATTCAAATATATATTTATTTAATATTTTCATTTTTCACTCTAAATGATATTAAATTATTATAATAAATGTTTTAAGTTTAATTTGCTAAAGTGCTAATGGTCCAAATTTAGGTTGAGGCAATTGGTGTTTAAACAAGTTAAGCTCACGTAAGTAAGAATTTTCTAGTAGATTTTTAATTTAAATTTATATGAAATTATTCAGATTTATTTTAAGAATGTTACAATTACTTGTAAGCGGTGTTCTAAATGTAGGTAATTAATCGGTATTAATCGCCGATTAATCACTAGATGATCGGCCACCAAACTGATTAAGCGGAAATCGACTGAAAATTTGTTTTTCTCAAAAAATGGTTAAAATGGTCAAAAATCGGGCTGAACGGGAAAAATCGGTTAAAAATCGTTAATATTCAAAAAATGAAAACAAAATTCAACATTCATATTTAGCCTCGATCTAAATATCTTCCAAATTGTCGCGATTAGATACACTCTTATTTGATTAAGTAGTTATTTGGTATGTTTACTAAGATGGTTGTAGATTTCGAAAATCAGAACAAATCGATTGAGATACCGTATAACGATTTATCGGAAATCGGGGATTTATCAGAATGATAAATCGAAAATTAATCAGATGTAATTTAATAATATATTATATATATATATATGAATTAAATTATTATTATTTATATACAAATATTTAGGGACAATGATCTAGTTGGTCACTGAAGTCAGCTTAATGTATCAAGTTGGTCACTAAACTGAAATTGGACTCAAACGGGTCACTAACTCGAATCAATTGTTAACTATGTTAAATGTGTTCACTTTTTTACATGAAAATTGCTGACCTTTAACATTATAACTAAATTTTAAAAACCATGATGATGTACATAAACATAACCCTTGTTGACATCATGTAAAATTGAAAGAATTAATTGATATATACACTACAATCAATATGTAATACACAATAAATATGATTCATAAGTTTTATTTTTGTTCGTATGTTTTATTCAATTGCTTGAACTTAGTTAACTAACTATAGTTAAGTTAATAGACATTAGTCACGTGAATAACAGGCTTACCATGTAGCAATTTTTGTTTAAAAAATTCAACCTATTTAATTAATTCGAGTTAGTGACCTATTTGAATTCAATTTGAGTTCAGTGACTAACTTGATACATTAAACTGACTTTATTGACCAACTAGATCATTAACCCCAAATATTTATATCTAAGATATTAAATTAAATAAATATTTGTTTAAAATAAAAATTATAATTGACTCACTATTTTGTTATAAGATTAACTAATATATTGTAATTAGTAAAGAGTCAATGGCTCACTATATTCGTCAGTTTGTGTACTAAACTATTATTAGCAGGGATTGTTTTGTAAAATGATGAGTAGGTGGGTTTCACCACTTCCTGCCGTCACCCGTGCTCACCAACCCTTCCTCTTTCTCCCTAACCTCCCTCTCCTGCTTTGCTTTCCGTTTTGCTATCTCCGACTTACATATATACGGTATTTATGTAAATTGTTCCTTCTCCTTCGTACAAACTTCTCATAATATCTATATTACATATTAAACTTCATCTGATTTCTACCGGATTTGACCGATTTTAAACAATTTTGATCGATTTACCGAAAAAACGATTTTTTCGACAATTTCATGAAATCAAATCGGTGACTTGCCGGTTTCCGATATCTCGGACGATTTATCAGACAAATCACGGATTTTTACAACCAAGTTACTAACTTATATTTGCTCTAAGTGATATTATTAAAAATTTTAAGTTATTAGTGTTGAATTCTCTCCTTATACAATTTTAAACATAAATTTAATTATTTAACATGTAATTTTGTTTTCTCTTACTTTAAATTTTTATAAATTTTATTAAATAGTTATTTTAGTATATAATATACATATAAATATTAATTATTAAAAAAGAATATTAAATTAATTTCTATTATTCAATTATTAAATCTGATTCTCGTTTTTTACTCGTAAGTAAGCATTATTTGTTGCGACACGCTAAATATAAAACCGGGGGCAGCAGCCCGAGGTTCGTTGGGGGGGTCATCAATAATATTTATCGTCTATTATTAGGGCTCATTTGCTGTTGCGTTGGTTTATTCATTCTCTCTGTTTTCCTCAAAATCCGACTCCCATGGGTTCGCATACAGTCAATCGATGGCTCAGGCCCGAGGTTTGTTCACTTCTGCTAATTCTAATTTAATTAATAGATCTGTTGTTAGGATTGGGATAGTAATTTATGCGTGTGTATACTACAGGTGTATCCACTCTTTGCGGCCGTAGGTGTAGCCGTCGGAATTTGCGGTATGCAGTTGATTCGTAACATCTCTGGTAACCCCGAAGTCAGGTACTCTCTCTCTCTCTCTCTCTCTCTGGATTACTGGACGGATTAGTCCCAACTATAATCAGATGTGTTATAATATTATAATTATAAATAATATTAATATATTAAATTTATCTGTCTTATTTACTACTATGAAACATACCCTTCAAGAAGAATTTAATCGGATTTCAAATATTGAATCTTGAAAATGGGAATGCCTTGTACGAATTATCTGAGAAAAGCTACTTTTTATCACAATTTGAAGTGAAAAAGTCCAAAATATTGGGGCCTTTGTATCACTCATAAACGTGTCTTTACCTTGCGCTATTTCTAGTATACAAGCAAATGGGCTGACACAACTTTCCCTGTAGTAAACTCAAAGTTGTTTTGCATTTGGGTTTCATTTTTTTTAGCTAAAGCAAGTTCAACTTGCGGTTTATTTATTTATTTTAAAAACAAAAAAAATTGTGTTTGAAATAAATTTTTTAAACAAAAACTCAGCAGAAATGTAAAATATATACTTGAATGGTTAATGCTAGAGATATCCACTAGACTATAATGCTAGAGATAATTTGAGGACGTTATCAATCTGGGACGACCTTAATGGTTGAACCTTGTTTCTCTATTTCAATCATTCATTATATGAATGAAACCTAATTATATCTAACACAGAAATTAGTGTTTTAAGAATCACAAACTTTATACAATAAGTGAACTACTTGAATGGTGATAAATGTATCATTTACACTTTTAGTTCCTATGTTCATGATGGAACTTCCATCCAAGTGTGTCAGTAAACACAATATGAATACAATGAGTAAGATCTCCGTTTCTTTATCTAACCTAATAATAGATTCCATGTCTTCTATTCTTTGTTCTAGAAAGACATGTAAGATAAACTACTTGTTAGATATTCGTTTCTTTATCTAGCCTAAAAATAGATTACATGTCTTCTATTCTTTGTTCTAGCAAGACATTTGAGATAAACTACTTGTTAGTTCATCTGTTAAAAAACTATAGACAGTAATCAATGCCTTTTATGCTGATAATTTCAGCAAATATTCATCCTTCAACATAGTTCTAGTCTTGCAGACTATAAGTTCTAAAATGTTTTCCCAGTTGATTCCCTTATAAAATCTTCCAGTAGGAAGACTGTTTTGTATCTTTATTTTTTTGAAGGAAATAATCTTGATTATTTCTTTACTTTGGTCCTGCTTTTTATAGTATGTCATGTACTAGTTGGCATCTTATTTTTTTCAAGTATGATCATCTTAAAATCAGAAGTTTATAGGTACAAATTGCTTCTGAAGTCTCCCTTATTAAGTTTTCATGTATTTTTGGTATTTTATGATATTATAAGCTGAATTACACTATTGTAAGGATAGAATTGATAGAAATAGAGCTGTTTTAGCAGAGAAATAGAGTAAGAACAGAGATTTAGAGATAGAACAAATAGAATCAGATCAGAAATGTAGAGGATAGAGAGAGAATTCAGTTAGAAATTTGTAGAGAAAGATAGGTTTCTAGAGAGAGAAACCCTAGAGAGAAGGGAGAGAACAATTGTGGAACAATGTCCCTTTTCATATATTTATAATGCATAATCTGAAATACAAGACACACAAGTAGTGCTGGCCACACGGGCGGTCCGTCCCGTGCCGTGCCGGTTCACAGGCGGGCCGTCCCGTGCCGGTTCACAGGCGGGCCGTCCCGTGCAGACATTAACCCGGGAACGGCACGTTTCTGAAGACGGGGCGGGGCGAGCTGTGCCGTGCTATAGAATGGTTGGCACGTGCACGGTTCCGCCGGGTTGGCGGACGGGTTGCGGGTCGGGGCGGTTTAAATTTTTTTTTTTTTTTTTTTAATTCGATACAAATAATTGTTTGAAACTATAAAAAAAATTTGGAAGAAAAGAGGACGGTACCTCTATAAATTTTATTAATTAAAAAAAATGTTACAATTAATTTGAGAGGACTCCTCTCTAAAAAAACGGAACAAACCGCATTAACATATTAAAAATTAATAAAAAGTCAGTGTGTTGGTATTGATAAAAACACATGGGCGGTATTGCATAATTGGAAGTCAGAAACACATGCAGTGCAGGTACAGTAGAGAAAGAATTAATAAAAAGAATTAATATAGGCGTTGGTATTGCATAATTGTGTATTTGTGTTGTGTGTGTCGGTGTGCCCTACCAGTTGTGACATCAACAAACTAAAAAGAACTGACAGTTGGTATGTTAGAAACTATAACTTGCATGTTAATATACGAGGCAGGCGGACGGTTCACGGCCGTGCCGTGCCGTTCGCGATTTGCAGAATTCTGACCCGTACTCGCCCCGTTTTCTGTAACGGTTCGTGCCGAGTTGATTCGGCTCGTTACCGAACCGAGTTAAGCGATCCAAATTGACGTGCCGTGCCCGGGTTGGACGTTCAAACCCGAACGTCTGGCCAGCTCTACACACAACACTATTTATAGACTTTGACTCCTATAACTAACTTCTGGGAAGAAAAAGACACTATTACCCATATTACAACTAACATTACTATACTATAGCAGTACTATTCCTGACAGAACTCTACAATTCTAATCTAGAAATTCACATTCTTAAACTATTGTAATTTTAAACATATAGAATGGTTTTTTGTGAAAGTGTTGACTGTTGATATTGGCTAATACACTTACTGATACACTTATGTTCTCTTTAATAAATAAGGGTGACCAAGGAAAACAGGGCTGCGGGAGTGCTGGATAACTTTGCTGAAGGGGAAAAGTACTCTCAACATGCCCTTAGAAAGTTTGTGCGAAACAAGTCTCCGGAGATCATGCCATCTATCAACGCCTTCTTTGCCAACCCTGAAGATTGACAGACCGAAAACGAGGGTTTCAAATTGTTAACATTGTCCATTGATTGATAAAAACTGTTGTCTGTGCGATTGAAATTTAAACCATTTTTCTAACCCATATACAAATTATGGTTGGGTGATTGTGGAAACTTGTTGCTTGAATAAATATCTTGCAGTTATTTTGGATTTCTTGTTAAATGGTGATGCTTGCTAATTGTTTATTCATGACTGTTGTTTCTTAAGATGTTAATTAATGTTCTCTTAGTAAGCATTTGGCAGAGGCCATCTATTCGACAATAAGACCTTTTGAAGCAGGACTAGGAGCCGTTTGTTCACAATAGAAGTTAATAATTCATACATTTCGGTGATTTAAATTATTAGGCTAGGTTGAATATTAACTAGTACTGTATATTATCTTCAACAAAAAAAAACACTAGTACTGTATATACACTCTAAAAATATTTAGTCCTTCAAAATTTTGTAAAGTTACGCCAAAGTTTCTCATTCACTATAGTCTTTTAGTTCAGCAACGCACAGGAGAAAAGAACAGTTTAAACTAAGAATATTTTTTTCAGTGCAACATTTTAGGTTTTAAAAAAAAAAAATGCCTTTTTAAGTTTAATTTTCAAAAATTCAACAAAATAATCACAAGAACACAAACTTTGGCTTTTTTATTACAAAAATTTGAAGTTTTAGAATTTTGTTTCCGAAAGTACGATATACAACTTTACCCTCTAAAATGCAACAGTTTTCTCCTATAGTTTAATTTAAACATCGACTCAGCTTGTAATTGTTGCTGCTTTTTTTTAAAAAAATGTTGGTTCAGCTTGCAGTTTTTTGCAAATCGTAAACATCAACATTTATCCTCAGAATAAATAAATAATAGTAACTGTCATGTTCCTTTAGAAACAGAAAAGACGAACAAATGTCAAAATTTTGAGAAATGGACTGAGTCTGTAATAGAGGGACTACAAACGTTGTCACTTTTTCACTCTCTAGATAAGAATAAATAAGGCGAACCAATAATCACAATAATTCTTAGACAATTATAAACCAAAATATAATAAACTATAATACCAAAAAAAAAAAGGAACTAGGCCTTGACAAAAGCAGAAGAGAGATATGACTATCAATTAATCCACAGTTGTCACCTGTTGCCACTCCCCATCAACGGATTCTTTCCACAAAGTGACATTGTTGTCCCCAGCTGCCACGGCCAATAAGTTTCCAGTCAAAGACCATGAAACCCTCCAAACAGGAATCTTAAAGTCATTCAAAACTTTGCCTTCCCATTGATCACCTTCCTTTGCCACAGTCCAAATGACAACTGTACAATCCTGTGATGCACTTGCGATTGTAGACTTTGGAAGCCCCAAGTTAGGAGCCCAAGCTACATCTCTCACCCAATCTTTGTGCATCTGAAGGGCAGGGAAGCAGTCCATCTTCCAAGTCCCATTGGAAAGCTTCCACACCTTCACAGTATTGTCACAGCCACCTGAAGCTAACTTCTGAACGGGATCCACCATACCAGATCCAACCAGAGCACCAGGAGCCATTGAAGGGGCCCATGTAACTGACGTTACTCCTACAGGGTGTGCTTGATCAATTTTTGTGGTATCCCAACCACCATCTAATCTGCCAGTGAAGACTGATATATTCCCATCAGAAGACCCACAAGCCAAGCAAAGGCCAAGTTCATGAGGTGCCCAAGCAATAGAATTGACAGATGATTTGTGGTCACTGAATACATGAGCCTGCACCCACTCATTTTGGTTACCTTCTTTCCATAGTATGACTTTACCGTCATATGAACAAGAAGCCAGGATGGATCCGAACTTGGGATGCGCCCAAGCAGCCTGCCAGACTGGACCTTGATGACCAGTCAAAGTAGCGAGGTGCTGTGAGGTACCACTATTACTTACACCAGTTATTTTGATGGTGCTATCAGATGAAGCTGTTGCCACACGCTTTCCATAGTAATCCATGGTCACATCGTGGACAGTGTCGCTATGGCCTGTTTCAATCTTCTGTGCGGGCATTTTTCCTGACTTGGTCACTGTATAAAGGTTATTTGTATGAAGGTTAATTCCCAAATTCCTACACATGAATAATTAGAGAAATTAATTTCATTCAGCATACGGTCTGTAATAACAATTTGCTAAGGAAATGAAAATTTACTTTCAATGCTTCAATATAAATTACAACTTAATCAACAAAACTAGAAACGTGTAATTCATGATCAAATACTAAAATTGTTGGGCAGGAAAAGACTAGTTTAAATAGCTACATGGGTTTATTCTGAAAATAACGTTATTTAATGGTGACAGTAGCACAAACACTTTAAAAACGCAAATTCACATGACAGGGCTGGAACTCTAGGACTTAAGCGACACTCTCCAATACACATCTGACTATCTGAGTATCTAACACTTGGTTATACATGCCATATTTTCTACAGATATCCTTCTATAAGAACATGCCGAGCTATGAAATGTATATGTCACATAGTTGATCGTGAAATGACAAACAACTTTAATAGTTCAATCATTATAAATCTAAGTGCAGATGTAGAGCGCACCACCAAAAGAAAATCATCCATCATATTACATCGGAGAACATTTATAAATGCAATACATCTATTTATGCGTTATATACATGTATTCAAATTTTTCTTCATCTTCTTTTCAGGTTTACTGATTCTAGACTGTCAGGCGAGCATGCAACTCTATCATGGTCCTCACTCCTAAAAAATTCCTTATCCTTAAATTTTATAAATTGAGCTCATATGAGTCAAAACTAGTAACACAATGACGAGGTCCATCAGATTCCTATAGAACTTCTTATTTTAACATCATAAATTTCAGTTATACAGCTGACAAGCAAAGAATAACTTGCTAATAGTTATATAAACAGAATCAGAACCAAATACATATCACGTAATCCTTAGATATTAAATACACAATTAATAATTGAAATTTAAGATACAAAAATCAGTTCCCTCTATTATGTGACTGATAAATCCCATTACTTTATATTTTGTACCTCAATACACAGTATCTTGACTATGTTGTGTTTGGTTGGGGAATTAATTGGGAGGGAATAGAATGAAAATTCGTACTATTTTAGGGGTAGATGTTTATAATTTCATTCATTCCTCCGTTCCAATCCAAACAATCTATAGTAGACCCCCCCCCCCCCAAATTTAGGAAGAATGCTCCACTGTTTCCCTCCTGCCTCCACTGTTTCTCCTCTATCTTTGTTCACAATTTTTCATTCCATTCCATTCCAATCCCCACCCTACTTTTTACTTTAACGTCATTGTTTGTTACTTTCAGTGCCAGCTCATTATACTTTTGACACCAGAGGAACAAACTATGTGAATAAAAAACAGACACAAACATGTTACTAACATCTCCCAAAGAAACAGTTTATTTGGGGTAATGGCCCTTTCTGTCACAATTTTCAGTAAAATGGTCCAAAATATCACAACCCATAAAAAAGGCCCTTTCTATCACATAAAAACGCAATACTATCTTGCGTTTTCTAAAAACACAACATGGAAATGCATTTTTCCAGAAGAAACATTTGAAAACGCAAGTTTTCCATGCGTTTATGTAGAAAAACAAAATCCAAAAATATATTCACGCATGACCAGCATGTGTTTCTGTGAATAAACTTACAACAGTCCAGCAGGCCCAATAGCTACTGGCCCAATTAGCAGCAGGGATTTTGAAATTTTTTATAAACGCATGTAAAAGTTGCGTTTGTGAGTGATAGTAAGGGCCATTTTTCAGAATAGTGATATTTTGGGCATTTTTACTTAAAATTGTGATTGAAAGGGCCTTTTCTCGTTTATTTGTTTTTAACCAGTTTCTATGATTTTATTATTCACAAAATAACAACTCATACTTATTTGATTCTTAAAAAATAAACTGCTCCCAACTGTGCCACACTGTCAGTTCGAACATAAACTCATTGAGAAGAAGATCAAGTGTATCTGACACAATCCATCCAAAAAAATATTATTTTTTATAGAACAAGGAATCCAAATTAGAATATCCAAATGTAAGAGTACGTATGATTCGTGTCCATGTCAAATATATAGTAAAAGTGGAGGGTTCACGCCTTAGCGGAGGCACACTTGAGTAGTTAAATTCCGGGAATTGACCTTTACCAAAAATATTTATAAGGAAATTAACTTATCTCTTAATCCGTTTTCTTACTAATTACTACCAGAGAACATAATAAAATCATACGATACAACAAAACACACAAATAATAAGTTTCCTGATAACGAATATATATTAACAAAGTCAAGGTAACTACAGGTGTGTGCAATATGAATAATAAAATTCCGCACAAATATACGTCTGCATATTTACAAAATTGAAATTCAAGTTAACAAATACGAATCAAGGAGAAGCAATTAGATTAACGATTAACGCGTAGTGTGAATTCGTACAGGCAGATCCAAAATAATTACTCTCGGATCTTAATCTTTGTATAATTAGAATGTCACTAACATAGATACATGTATTCAAAGAGATATACAAACCTACAGAGAGAGAGAGGGGAAGGATACCTGTGAGATAAACTGGTGAGATGAGGGGAAAGAATTGGAACGAGAGGAGTGCGAAATCCAAATATATTTCTAAAAATTTGTTGTGAGTGACTTGTAAGTTGTATTCTTTTATTCCTGTCAAAAAAGAAAAAAAAAAGTGAATTATTATTTATTTATTTTTTACAATTTGATGACAGATTTGATATTTCTCCGATTCTTTAGCATTTTTCACACAAATAAGGACTTGTTTGGACAAATTACTACTCATATTAACGTTGTTTTAAATAAGGTAAAAACTAAATTTAACATTCTGTTGATTATGCTCAAGGTTTTTATTTTCATATTTTGGTAATTTATATCTTTTAATTTTATTTAAATTTATGTTTGCCAATTTTTTTTTATGTTTTGTTATTTTATTGAGTTTTTATTGTACTTAAAAGGGAATAAGTTTTCTGGCAAAACAAAAAAAAAAGGGAATAAGTTTTTGTGTTCGAAGTGGATTCGGTTTTGAGTCTTTGAGAGCATAATTGCACGTGGTGAAGGTGAACTGCATTATGTAAATTAATTCATTTCTGCTAAAATAATACTTAATATATGGAGATTTGATATGGTACAACCTTAGTTTTTAAATCAATATTTGTAACAATATAAATTTGGATAGCATATTGGCATATTAAAAGTGTCAAGATGAAGTATTTTAAAAATTAAAAGTTGCAACGGATGTGATCTTCTTTTTACTTAAAAATTCATAACAGTAGATTTCTGGGCTCAGTCTTCTACCATACAAATCGTATCTATATTTATTGCTAAAAATTGCAGTAGGTCTGTAAACAAATTTCATTGCCTTGGTCTAAAAATAAAACAAATTTCATCCTATTTTATTCCTTCCGGCCAGACATGGTGTAATGAACACAAATTTTGGATACCTCTCAAATTACATAGTTTCAGGCAGACCTTGGCAAAAAAGACAAAACAACATAAAAAAGATTTTCTATAACTTGTCTGATCAGAAAAAGGAAGAGGGAACAGAGGAAAGCCCTTGCTATAGGAAGCTAAACAGTTCTTCATTTTCCTATCTATTTCTTTTACTGGGGGGAATCCACCAGCTTCAGTATTACAAAATTTGATTCTTGAGATGTAAAGGCAGCCGCAAGTCGAGAAGAGGTCAACAGAATTGCATCACTTAGGGCTTGATCAGTTTTATAACTTATAGTATAATCTCGTCCTGTACACTTACATTAAGGGTTTTGTTTGGCAGAACAATACTGTTAGTGATGACAATTTCATCTTCGACAGTCACTGCTTCACCTACATCAGATAAAAGCAATTAGTAAGATTTGTATGTACGACATGGTTCCTAAATTAATAAAAAGGACCTGAAGAAACAGGTTGAAGATGAGCAGGCAGGAAGAATACCAAGGATGGTAACTCCAAGCTTCGCTTTGCAGTCTCCTTCAGCCTGAATTAATTAACTGTTAGTAAACTTTGAATAACACTTGAATGCTATCATCATCCATAGAATCAGGACTGCTATGCTTAAAAGATATTTGTGTCATCAAACTTGCCTGTACACGTGACCACTTTCCAAGAGAAGATTTCCAACCAATAATTGAATGCATAACAACAGCATTATCCTGGCAGAAAATGGTACAATACTATCAGTTATCTGGAATTAGTGACTTGATATTTTCATGTAAATATCTGCATCTTAAATTTCTGTAATTTAGTTATTCAAACTCTTGATTTTAATATTATAAATTATCGTTGAAAAACAATACCTTGATTTCAACATCATCTAAGATGATACAATTTATCAGTCGAACACCGGCAGCTACACGGACATTTGCAGATATTGAAACATCAGGACCTATCTGTTGAAGAATTAAAGACATTGAATGTAAAAGATCTAAAAAGGGAAGATGATTAAATTATTGCTAGAATGCAACATCTAACAAGAGTTGATGATTAAATTTTAAGGTGATTACTAATTACTAGTAATCACGTCGTTTCAAATCTCAAAACGTTTTTTAGAAGTCCATTGATTCACATCACTCAGTACAGAAATGTGTTCGAGTTATCAATGGTTGACACATACACCATATTGATTAATTACAAACACAGAATAGCATTAATTTTACCATTTCACAAGTACACGCGTCATAATGTTCGCAACTCTTCTAAAATCTACTTTCTTTGTTGATGATTTTCATATTTTCAATGTATTAGATTTTAGTTGCACGGGACATGGGGCTGAGAATTGAACTCTAGACCACACCTAGCACTATTCGAAGTGTATAGTTCAGGTGAGTGATGGTTAAAGTTTAAAAGAACTTAACTAGTCTCTAGTAAAATACGAATAAGAATAACGCTTTTTTCTTCAAATAGCAGGAGCGAATTACAAGTCTACTTATACATATTATATATGTAAAATCAAATTGTTTTCTGAGAGACGGGTGGTAGCTCCATATTAAAAAGAGACGCATCAAAACCTTTGCAGTTGGATGTACTTTTGCTGATGGGTGAACATAAACATCACCAATGATCTTAGCACTCCTAGAGCCGTCTCCACTGGCCAAAAGATGAGGAGCAGTGATCCGATATTGGGAAAGATATAGAGCAGAACATTTAAGAGAAATCCTGTACACAATGAGAGAGCCTAAGTAGTGATTAAGGAACACTGAAGTGGAGGAAAGAGTAGAGAGGACAACCCTACCCTGGTGCCTTGATCTGTTCCCAGAAATCCATGTTCTCGTAAGTATACAATTGTTTCTTTCCGGCAAGGGGTGAGAGGATATCTTGATCCAACCGAACAAAATCTTGAGGAAGGTTTCTGTTGAAGAGATGGCACAATGATTTACAGGATCCACAGCAAAAAAGAGAAACAATGATAGGCATTATGGTCGAGGACCATGCTCAAATAGATAAGTGTACACTACTGGAACTTGGAAAAAATAACATTTATCTCAGTGATAACACATTCCACAAGCTCATGTCCGGACTTAACACAAACACACACACATCTATACTAAACTATAATAAGCAAAATGGGGTATAATTTGTAGTTTGGTTAGCACATTCCTTTTTGGTCAACACTTTCCTTTTCGGGTATTTTTTCAGATTAATTAATTTTAAATAAAATAATAATAATAGACAAATTACAAAATATATAGGTTAGTAATATACAGAAGTTTAATGTTTGAATCCCACATAACAACATATTAAATTTTATTCTCAAAATATAAATAAAGTTAAAATTACATCAGTGATTATAGGAGTAATGTTTTATTTTATTAACAAAATTTAAATTTAAAATATTTAAAAGTACCCCGTGCTTTGCACGGGTTATAAGCTAGTTATATCAAAAAAGGAACGAGCTATAGATGCAATCAAAATCATATATAACCTGCAAATATGGATCAAATTTTACTTATTGCATGAAAAGTGATATTAAGTAACTTCCTCATGTACTAATGAAACAAACTGAAAAAACAAAATGAAATTCACAATAGTGGTTTGACTAGTGGCTACTAAATCTTTGAGTCCATGATAGAAAGACAACTTCATTTAGCGTATTAGAAGCAGAACAGAGTAATTTAGTACCTTGCAGCCAGATGGAGGGCCTCAAAGCTCGACACACGCCGTAAATTAGCTACAGAAAACAGTTTCATATTTTACATCAACAAAGGGAGCTTATTCCAGTCAAGTAAACACAACATAACAATTCCTTCAGATTATCAACGTGGCAAAAAAAACTACAGCTCAATCAATACACTGAATCCAGTATACTGGTACACATAATAGATTAATAGTCTACATTGGTCCAGCTTTTATCAGTAGCGCAAGTCTATATTGAACTGAAGGATAGGGAACTGCAGTCAAGCCTCTATAAATAAATAATAACCCCATGGAACCGCCAAAATTTAATTATTTCACCAAGGTAAATGTATACTGTCTATATCATGTTGGGACTGAAAAATATGTTCAAAATATTAATCTATCGTGGGTTATTAATTTATCAAGGTTATATAATATAGAATTGATTGCCAATTCTTGTTGCATTTTGCAGCTTAAACACCCACACTAATCTCCAACAGTGCATACGTCTCAAACAAATTGAAGCAAAGATACAATTTTGTTAACTGAGAATAGAAAGGTTTGTTCTGTTAGTTGCCTAACCACCTGATTTCACACATTATAAACTTGATTCTGTTTGTATAATGGACCTTTTAAACTATAAGAATGAGAACTTGAACGGGGCACTTAAAATATGGTGGATATTATATTTGTATCAGCATGTGTGTGTGTTAGCTCAGATGTGAATCACTGTTAAGATCTTTTATCATTCCTACACACTTTCTAAATTTGGATCAAAGATTTATGGTCCAGTGCAGAAAATACAGACAAAAAAATAAATGAAAACTGAGTTCATAGATTTGACAACTAGAATTTCTATGTTTTAGTTTTTCAAGCTTTTTCATTAGTTGTACCGCACCTAGGATAAAAAGATGGCTAATACAAAACAAACCTTTGTCTTCGCGGTGTTTAGAAACATCTTGGATTGCACTAAATATTTCAGTGCTGAAGACGTAAACCCCACAGTTTATTAAATCACTTACCTGCATTTTATAAAACAAAAACTGTAAAAAATTTGCAAGGGAAGAACAAAAGGGTGGGATCAACTATGCAGAAAATAATCAAGTCATTCACTTATAACAAGGTGATAATGTACATACAAAAGTCTCAGGCTTCTCGGTGTAATGTAACAACTCTTTGGTTTTTGGATCAGCGACCAACTCACCAAATTGGTTGGCTGATTCAGCAGAAACCTGAGGACCAGAAAGTTTAGCGAATGCAAGCAATCACAAATAACAACAAAGAATGCTGCTGATTAAGATTAGAGATATGTCTAGCATAGAAGCTTCACCTTGATTACTAATAATGTTCCAGTTCCACCATACCTTCTGTGAGCCTCTACAAGCAGAATAAAAAGATTAGGAGCTAGTAATCATTTACTGATTTGACTATAAATTGTTCAGATGAACAAAAGATTCTACCCAGTATAAGATAGAAAACATTCAAACTACGATAAATATAACATTCAGCTTACCAAGCAAGTCCGGAAGTGGAAAATTGCAACAGACATCACAGTTCAGCAAAAAAATATGTGACTGGCATTAAACAACTATAGTCAGAACTGTATTCTTTAAATAACAGAAAAATACTAATTGTATCACATTTTTAGTATTAGAAAAAGAGCAACAAGAGGGGAATTAGAAAACAATAAAATAGAATACAACGTAATATCAAAAGTGCAAGTGTAATACTGGGTTATCTTCCAAAATGTAATCTCTAAAGTAATAAAGAGCACCAGCCGAACCATGTGGTTTGTCTTCTTTCAAGTATCTAGAATTGTACACAGAAACAATATCAAGAACTAAACTTTAACACATTCCATCTTCTTAAATTAAAATTAGAATTCTAGTAAAGTAAATTGCATAGCAACAAAAGGCCTTGATCACCTGACGGGGACTCTAAGCTCATTAGAGATTGAGGAAACATAAAGACTAAACTCCTTTTCTTCGTAGAATCCAATAAGAAAAATTTGTGCCAGGTTTGGAATCTACAATAAAATATTTTCATCAAACAACAACTCAAGATTTTAGAAAAAGTACTAAGCTTTATGCACAACCCTCCAAATACATTTACTAGCTTAAATATTTATTAAGAAAGACATTACTATTTAATTTCAAGTAAAATTAAATTAAAGGGGATTACCCTTTTGCAAGCAGAAATAGGGTGGTGAACCATAGGCTGACCAGCAAGAGGGAAAAGGGGTTTGGGCGTGTTGAATGACAGTGGTCGAAATCGAGTTCCTGCAGCATCATGTTACATATATGTGTATATCAACAAGTAATTTATATTACGAAATTAGAATTCAATAACAATGAAACGAGAGAGAGAGAGAGAGAGAGAGAGAGAGAGAGAGAGAGAGAGAGTACCTTTGGTGGGTCCACCGACCATGATGACCGCGACTACCTTCTCCGTTGAGTTCTCCATTCTAATCAACTCCAAGATTTAGATTTCAAATCAGATGTATGTGTAACCGGGGGGGTGGCGTAAAGGTTAAAAAGGACAACCCAAGACTTGCAAGTTGCAACTGAGGAGGTAGAAGTAGAATATGCTCTAACAGAACTGTTTGACCACAAATTCCAAATTTATGACGGAAGCTTCAGTTATACCTTTTTTCCCCTCTTTTTTTTTTGCCTGATCGTAACGAGGATGTAGTATCATTTTGTTTTGGATTATACGATTTAACTTTTTTTTCCTTTTCTAAAAAAAACCTACTTTTATTAAGCCATATAGGGCCTGAACGAATAAAGCCCGTAGTCGACAAAGGCCCATCAGTTCTGAGAACCATTAGTTCTGAGAGCCCATGTCTTCGGTCCAAATAGAGTTGAAAGCAACGTTGTCCACAATAATCGGGTTCTCCTCCATTTTCTCCATGTTCGATATCAGGTTTGAGAATATTTTATTCATTCACACACAATTACAAGCTCTTGTGTGTTCGACTTACTCATAAAAATCAGTTTAACTTATTCTCATACCGGAGATGAATTGGGATATCATCACTCGCATTTTTCTCTTTGCAGGTTCAACTGATAACTGTTTTCACAAAAAACTGATTCTAACACTTATATTTAAATTTAGGATATAATATAAGTAAGTTATCGAACTTGCTCTAATCCAACTCCAATATTTTACTTGGTTATATTTATTATTGTATGAAATTAGTGAAACACATGGTTACCTTTGGTCGATTCACATTTTACATCCACTTTAACCCTGCAAAAAGAATACTCTGTTGTCAGATTCATCTTTGCAACATCAAACCCCACATTCCAACCCCACATTCCAGTAATGTAATCAAAAAATTCTAAAGATGCCTACATTAATTTATCTATCACCTTCAAAGATTTCAATGTATGAGTTCGATTGGACGTTCTAAATTTGGAAATTTGTGGTGGTGTATTTGGCAAAATGACCCTGTTCTTGGTGCGTGTGTTGTTGCCAAATGCTATAATTAGAATGTTTGCTATTTGCTATATATTATTAAATAAAATAATAATGTTATATACTTCAAATTTATTTTCAATAATTTTTTCAGAATGATATAATAGATTGACAAATTTTAATTAGAGAAATTGATGTGAATGTAGAGAGATTTACTTTATTATAATAAATTAAAATAAGACACTTGATATTTGACTTCAAGAAATGTTTTATAAACCAATTTGAGGTACATAATATTTTCCTTGTTAAAATGTAATTTGACTACGGATGCTTCTCATTATTTGTTCCATAATATCATCTATATACTTAAATAGTAAAAAATGGAACTGTGATCAAGTTTTTTCCATTTTTACATTTTAATGGTAAATTCAAAGTTATAATATAATGAAGAGAAATAACTTTAA
Source organism: Heracleum sosnowskyi (assembly GCA_030848705.1). Classification (NCBI taxonomy): domain Eukaryota; kingdom Viridiplantae; phylum Streptophyta; class Magnoliopsida; order Apiales; family Apiaceae; genus Heracleum; species Heracleum sosnowskyi. Next base: position 137,395,280 of record CM061235.1, on the reverse strand, counting down.
TTTTCGAATAAATCCTAATCACTTTTCTGGGGAAAAATTAATTTTTTTTCTCAAAAAAATTATTTTTAACCACCTTTTCGAATAATAAAATTAATATTTAGTCACCATATTACAAATTTCAAATTTCAATCAATAAAATACAAAAACGGGTAAAGCTCACTAGCCGTTTACAAATTACTCTTCGTTAAATTGGTGCTAAATTCCAATTGAAAAGGAAAATTATGTCGGGACATGTTAATTTTTTGTACGGAATAGACACTTGACATTGTATAAGAATTTGATTTAGTCGAATTTTAGTGTTAAATAATATAAGATTCAGTTCAGATTTTTCTTTGTCACTTTAAAATTTTAGATGAATTGATTATTAAAAATTTAGATCAATAATTCTTTTAATTATGGCTTAGAAACTATTAAATAATATCCATTTTTAAGAAATTTTGTAAAGATTGTGAAAACCAATTCCAAAATCTAAAACGATAAAAAAATAAATCTTTTCATTAAGTTATCTCATTTGAAACAAGATTGTATACATTTTCAACTGAAAAATGAAGAGTAAATAAATAGTTATCGAACCATTTATAAATAAAATTGTGGTACATAAGTTTAGAAATGAATTATGACGGCATCTCCCGCTCTCAAACTGAGGGCATACATCTGTACTATCTATACTATCTATCTATACTATAATATTATAAGCAAACCACCCTCTATTTGGTTGGTAGTTTGGTCATTTAGTTTGGTCTTCTAAATAATAACCGTTAGATATAAATATAGGTAAATGAGAACCGTTGGATGTAATATTAAAAGAATATTCTTTTTTTGATATCTAAAATGCTCCCACGGGTTTAAGGTTCGAATCCCGTCAACAACATATTAAAAAAATTTAAGATCAAAATACAAATAAGTGCTAATAAAATAAGATAAAAAATACTAAAAAATCATATAAAAAAAATACTATTATAAGCAAACTACCATCTATTTGGTTGGTTGGTAGTTTGGTTATCTAAATAATAACCGTTAGATATAATATAGATAAATGAGAACCGTTTGATGTAATATTAAAAGAATATTATTTTCTTGGTATCTAAAATACTCCCACGAGTTCAAGATTCGAATCCCGTCAACAACATATTATTATTATTAATATTATAAGCAAACCACCCTCTATTTGGTTGGTAGTTTGGTCATTTGGTTTGGTCCTCTAAATAATAACCGTTAGATATAAATATAGATATATGAGAACAGTTGGATGTAATATTAAAATAATATTCTTTTTTTATATCTAAAATGCTCCCACGGGTTCAAGGTTCGAATCCCGTCAACAACATATTAAAAATTTTTAAGATCAAAATACAAATAAATGATAATAAAATAAGATAAAATAAGATAAAAAATACTAAAAAATCATATAAAAAAATACTATTATAAGCAAACTACCATCTATTTGGTTGGTTGGTAGTTTGGTTCTCTAAATAATAACCGTTAGATATAATATAGATAAATGAGAACCGTTTGATGTAATATTAAAAGAATATTATTTTCTTGGTATCTAAAATACTCCCACGAGTTCAAGATTCGAATCCCGTCAACAACATATCTATACTATAATATTATAAGCAAACCACCCTCTATTTGGTTGGTAGTTTGGTCATTTAGTTTGGTTCTCTAAATAATAACCGTTAGATATAAATATAGGTAAATGAGAACCGTTGGATGTAATATTAAAAGAATATTCTTTTTTTTGATATCTAAAATGCTCCCACGGGTTTAAGGTTCGAATCCCGTCAACAACATATTAAAAAAATTTAAGATCAAAATACAAATAAATGCTAATAAAATAAGATAAAAAATACTAAAAAATCATATAAAAAAAATACTATTATAAGCAAACTACCATCTATTTGGTTGGTTGGTAGTTTGGTTATCTAAATAATAACCGTTAGATATAATATAGATAAATGAGAACCGTTTGATGTAATATTAAAAGAATATTATTTTCTTGGTATCTAAAATACTCCCACGAGTTCAAGATTCGAATCCCGTCAACAACATATTATTATTATTAAATATTTATATCATCTATTTTTCTAAGCTACATTCAAAAGTTCAAGATATTATTCCGTCGACAACATATTAAAAATTTTTAAGATCAAAATACAAATAAATGATAATAAAATAAGATAAAAAATAATAATAAATCATATAAAAATACTAAAATAATAAATTAAAAATACTAAAATTCATCCATGCATCGCACGGGTTATAGGCTTGTACTATATTATTATAAGCAAATCACCCTCTATTTGGTTGGTAGTTTGGTCATTTGGTTTGGTCCTCTAAATAATAACTGTTAGATGTAAATATAGGTAAATGAGAACCGTTGGATGTAATATTAAAATAATATTCTTTTTTTGATATCTAAAATGCTCACACAGGTTCAGGGTTCGAATCCCGTCAATAACATATTATTATTAAATATTTATATCATCTATTTTTCTATGCTACATTCAAAAGTTCAAGATATTATTTCATCGACAACATATTAAGAATTTTTAAAATCAAAATACAAAAAAAAAATTAGAATAACATCATACATATATCATTATATTTGATTACTTTTTAAAATCATATAAATGAAGATATAGATAATAAAATAAAAAATACTAAAATTCATCCGTGCATCGCACGGGTTATAGGCTAGTATTATTAAAGCCGAAACATTGAAAGTTTTGGTTTTCGGTTAACGGTCGATTTTGGTTTTCGGTACTTTTTCTAATTAATAAATTAATAATATAATCAAAATTCGGGAAAATTTTATTCTACATTAATATTTCACTATATTTTACTACATAAAAATCAAATAATATTGAAATCTAATCAAAAAAATGGAAATGTGGGATCTAATCAAATAATATCATTACAATTATCTTTAAATTAAAACATATTACCTTTTATATTTGTTATTACTAAAATCTATGTTTTCCAAAAATACGAGTGCAGTCCTTAATTATTTATTTTAAAACTCATTTTAATACTCTATTTAATATATAATAAAATAATATAAAAATAGTAACTAACTGATTGTCTTTTGTAATTAAAAAAAATCTAACAAAATCTACCCCTTTTCTAAAAATATCACGACAATTACCTTTAAATTAAAACATAATATCTTTTATATTTGTTATCACTAAAATCTCTATTTTCCAAAAAATATGAGGTGCAATCCTTACTTATTTATTTTAAAATCTATTTTAATACTCTATTTAATAAATAATAAAATAATATAAAAATATTAACTAGCTGATTGCCTTTTATAGTTAAAATATTTTTTCTAACAAAATCTACTTCTTTTCCAAAAATATCACGGGCAATTACCTTTAAATTAAAATATATTACCTTTTATATTTGTTATCATTAAAATCTCTCTTTTCCAAAAATATCAAGTGCAACTTATATATTTTAAAACCTATTTTAATACTTTTAATTATTTAAAAAAACTTACCTATTTTAACAAGTGAACGTATTTTTTTAACACATAAAATTAATATAATTAAAACAAATCTAAAAATATTACGTGCAATTATTTTTTTTTTTAATTAAAACATGTTAACTTTTCTATTTGTCCTGATTAAAAAAACTTACTTATGTTAACATGTCAACATATTTTTTTTAATAAATACAATTAATATAATTAAAATATTTCTAAAAATATCACGGTCAATTAATTTTTTTAATTAAAACATGTTAGATTTTCTATCTGTCCTTATTATTAATATTATTGTATTATAAAATAATATTAATAATACCTTATTTATCTTCCTCGGCCTCATTTGTATTTTTTTTATATTTTTTTATGTTCCAATGAATATTTAAGTTTCTCATTTTATAATTTATCATATTAATTTTTACTTTTATTTTAATATTTTCCGTTCACATTAAATTTTTTAGTTTATTATTTTTAAGGCCCGTGCCTTTCACGGGTTATAGGGTAGTATCCTATGTATAAGCCAAGTAGGAGATTGTTTTAGGACCCTTATTACGCCTCTATTGACTTTTGATGCGTGTTTTGTCTTTGGTCTATACTCTGTAGTGCGTTAGAAATTTTCATATCTTTCCCAATCCTACGCACCTAGAAAAAAGAATTACAAATTATACCCCATTTCTTTTATTATAATTTAATATTAGTATAAATAATATAGATAGATCTTCAACTCAAGTAAATCATTATTGTTAACGGAGAAATTTGGTGATAACAAATTTCAAGAATTGTTGGAATAACGAAATTGTGATGATGAGGGATTTTGGGTTTTTTGGATGTTTTGGGACTGGACTTGAAAGGTGTATCGACTTGTTAGATGTGTCGGATCCTATTCCAAGATGCCTGCGTACCCTGTTTATATATAGGGATCAAGCCAACGCAGTTCTGTGATAAGATTATATTTCTAATCCCTGTGATTGTTAAGGGATATGTTGAGATAAGTTGATTTTATCTTTTTAGAGTTATATTAGCGTTGTGATTCTTTCCTGATTTGAAAGAATCGTTTGGAGATATTTTTTTAGTAATTGATTGATTTAGATTGATTGTTTCCTCGTTTCAGAGAGAGGATATTACTTAGTGGTTAAACAATAATTATTATTTAGATCAATATTGGGAAATTAGGAGATAATTGAGGCAACCGAAATTATAGCGTAACAACTACCCCCAATTCTTCAGTGCAGATTTATGGACTGGAGAACTAAGTGTTCTTTGATCTTCCGAATTTCCTGAGTCAATGAAACAACTAGGAGTAGAAGATTAGCAGATAATATGAAGAAGATAATTACCCGTAATATGCCTGTAAAATCGAGAGAGACAACATGATGTGCCCGTAATATGTCTGTGCTTGCGAGAGAGACAACATGCGAGATGTGAGAAGAACATATGTACGAGTAACTTTGTAAGTGTAGGAGAATGAGAATTAGATAATTATCTCGCCTTCTTATACCCTCATGCAAATCATAGTTTAAGAAAAGGGAAGAGTAACCTCGCCTTCTTATACACTCTATGCAAAACAGAGTTTAAGAAAAGGGAAGAGTAACCTCACCTTCTTATACACTCTATGCAAAACAGAGTTTTAAGAAAAGGGAAGAGTAACCTCGCCTTCTTATACACTCTATGCAAATCAGAGTTTAAGAAAAGGGAAGAGTAACCTCGCATTCTTATACACTCTATGCTGAGCAGAGTTTAAGAAAAGAGAAGTGTAACCTCGCCTTTTTATACACTCTATGCAAAACAGAGTTTAAGAAAAGGGAAGTGTAACCTCGGCTTCTTATACACTCTATGCAAAACAGAGTTTAAGAAAAAGGAAGAGTAACCTCGCATTCTTATACACTCTATGCAAAGCAGAGTTTAAGAAAAGGGAAGTGTAACCTCGCCTTCGTATACACTCTATGCAAAGCAGAGTTTAAGAAAAGGGAAGTGTAACCTCGCCTTCTTAAGAGGTAGAACTCTCTTCTTGGTGAGCTTTCCGGAAGTACGGATAAGCACCCCGGAAGTACGGGTTTACCAAGGTACTCCAAGCAACACCTTCGACAAAGAAGGGCCTTCAAAATAATTCCAAGCAACACCTTAAAGAAGGGCCTTCAAAAATATTAACATCTTCAATAGAGGGTCTTCAAAAATAATTTCCTCTTCGAAAGAGGGTCTTCAAAAATAATTTCCTCTTCAAAAGAGGGTCTTCAAAAATATTATTTTTCTTGAAAGAGGGTCTTCAAAAATATTATCCTACTCGAAATAGGATCTTCAAAAATATTATCCTCTTTGGAAAAGAGAGCTCTCGATAACATTACCCTTATCAAATAAGGATCTTCCACACTTATTTTTGTCCATGCACGAGCTAGTGAAGTAATCAAATCATGTGCTGCTAATATCGCATCACAATCCTTTAACATATCCATGATTCAGATTCTGTACAGATCTGTTTTTTACCTTTTTGGCCCTGTAAACGATATTTTCTTGGAAAACACAAAACATGAAAGTTGCAGGAAATGAAAAGAGCTTTCCGATGATATATGGCTCATCAGAAACGGACTTATAACGAATCGGGAATCAAATAAAACGTCTGCTGATTAACTTCTCAATACTGAAAAACGGGATCTGATTATATTTTGTGATTTCGAGAATAGATTGAAACATAATCTCAGAAAACACCAAGAACGAAAGTTATAGGTAATCGCAAAAACTTTCCGGATCATAAAAAATCATCAAAATCTAACATGTAATAAATTTACTACGAATTTTATAAGATAGCTTATTTGTATGGACAAAATCATAAGAAACTTATCTTAATTTTGAACATAACCACGAACGAACGCCTCCACCGTTCTACTCCTCAATTAAAGCCGCTCCAGATCCATAATAACCCCCCATGCGTATTGTATAGATTGATTGTCCTCCACAATAAAAAATTATGCCCATCCTTCTAGCGCCAATTGTTAACGGAGGAATTTGGTGATAACAAATTTCGGGGATTGCTGGAATAACGAAATTGTGATAATTTGGGTTTTTGGGTTTTTGGATGTTTTGGGGCTGGACTTGAAAGGTGTCTCGACTTGTTAGATGTGTCGGATCCTATTCCAAGATGCCTGCGTACCCTGTTTATATATAGGGATCAAGCCAACGCAGTTTTGTGATAGGATTATATTTTTAATCCCTGTGATTGTTAAGGGATATATTGAGATAAGTTGATTTTATCTTTTTAGAGTTATATTAGCGTTGTGATTCTTTCCTGATTTGAAAGAATCGTTTGGAGATATTTTTTTTAGTAATTGATTAATTTAGATTGATTGTTTCCTCGTTTCAGAGAGATGATATTACTTAGTGGTTAATCAATAATTATTATTAGATCAATATTGGAAAATTAAGAGATAATTGAGGCAACCGAAATTATGACGTAACAATTATCTTTGAATACAATACTAGAAGTTGTTATACAAAAAAGTTTAAGGTTTGAATCCGCCTACAACATATTAATTTATATTTAATAATAAAAATTGTTATTTGTTACTATATACAGAGATCCAAGATTCGAATCTTGCTAATAACATACTAATTTAGATATAATATTAAAAGTTCTTATATTTATATATAAAGGTCTATATATTTCGAATCATCCGAAGAACACATTAGAATTAATATTTTTAATATTATATTACACTATAAGTAAATTAAAAAGAAATTAAAAGTAACTCGGGCTATATGCTTGAACATATTTCTTTTAATCTTTATGGGTTTTTCTATTAAAAATTTATTATATTATTTTATATCATTTTAATAACTTGATCTTCACCATTTAATTTATTAAATACGAAATATTAAAAGTTTGATAATCATTATATTTAATTGGACTTTATGTACTATAATAACTTGGACCTACTCTTTTTCGTTTTTATGCACTTTTCTATTGAATACTTATTATACATTTTTATATTCTTGAGTCTACTCCTTTTAAATTTTTATGGGCTTAACTTATTATATTATAAACTTGGCCATCTCATTTTAATTTTTTATGCACTTTCTATCAAAAACTTATTATACAATTTTATGTAATTTAATAATTTGGTTATATTCCTTTTAAGTCTACTCGTTGTAATCTTTTATGTACGTGACTTATTATATGATTTTATGTATTTTAATAACTTGAGTTTATTCATTTTAATTTTTTATGGGCTTTCATGTTAAAAATTTATTATACCTTGGATTTAATTTTTTTGAAATTTTTTTATGAGGTTCTCTATTAAACATTTATTATACTATAATATTAAATTCAAAATATTAAAATTTTGATATTCAGACGTAAATAATTCTTTTTTACTAAATTATCACGGATAACATATATATAATAATTATTAAGTTCATTTAAAATTTTAGTCGATATTTCATATCGAGCTTTATATATATCATATATCTCATTAAGATACATACTTAAAAACTTATCATCTTTTATATTTTCAAATTAATATCTGTTTAAAATTATTACGGGAAACATATATAAATTATTATCAAGTCATATTATTTAAAATTTTAAACCCAGTAAATCCATGTTTTAAAATTTTCACATATAATATTAAAAACAACCCGCACATCACACATGTTTAAAACTAGTATAAATTAATTTAACTTCGCCACATAATATTTATAACAATAATAATTCCAAATTTAATTATAGTAAGAGTGTTGTACACTTTTAACTAATACAGTGAACACAATTTGTTATATTAATTAAAAATAATTCATAATTCAAAACAATTATTTGTTAAATCTCACTAAAGAAACATGAAATTTTATTCTAGAACAACAAAAGTGGGACTGAATTGAGTTTAGTCATACGTGAAACATGCACAGTGAACATTCGTCAAGGGAGGATGCCCACTCAAACCTTTTACATCTAGATGTCATAAAGAGCTTTGATTCCTCGAACATCATCAGCATGTAAATCTTTGTCGACTCCCGTAGGAATAATTGGATACATAATTGCATCTTCAACCGAGCTATGATCAAGTCCCAGAAGGTGTCCGATTTCATGCAAAGCAACAGTCTCTAAATCTGTATAATTAGCAAGAGGCCCTATAGACCAAAACTCATCTGCATCACAATGAAGCATTCCATTTGTTGGTGCAAAGGCATGAGCAAGAATTCCACCTTCACCGTCGAAAGCGTAACCATCCCCATGCTCACCACTTTCGAAACCAATCTTTAAATCCGAGTAGTCATAGTCCTGAGTTTCCGCGAAAGTAAAATACTGTGTGTACATAGTCCATCTGTCGAATGCTCTGACGAAAGCCGGTATAGCATCTGGATGAGTAGTGCCGAGATCAAACCAGTAAGTAAGATGAGTCTTACCAACTGGCCATCTAGGGAATCCTAGGAAAAAATTATAATGAGAGACTGTATGAAGTTTTTTAGGACTGTTGTGGTGATGTCTTTTTTTGTTTTTTCTCATGGTATTCGTTCCATTAATTACATCGGGCACTCCGCATCGTGGCATCCCCATTTTTGATAATGTTTCAGAATCCAGAGTTCCTGTAACCTTGAGATTATAGTTGGCCTGGTATGTCTTCATAGCAGCCTCAAGAAAATTATCAAATTCGTCATTATCGCGTGCTTTTGAAGGATGATAATTTAGGTATCCGAATTTGGTTAAATATTCTTTTAGCTCACGGAGACCTGCTAGTGTTTCTCCTTTTTTGCATCCTTGAAGATGCTTTAAAAATCGGAAAGGTTGAGGCTTTGGGAAGATAGTCGTAGGATTTTCGGATTTGGATGGAACAAGAAGGAAGAGAAAGAGGAGAGAGATGCATGATATGAGCTGAAAATTTTGTGCCATATGTGTTTAGGAAGAATTAAGAAGTAGCAAGCAAGCTAGCTATTCCAACAATGTCTATATATAGGGGCGCAATTGTTACTAATTCATTTTTCCCAGAGGTAAACATATTTTAAGTGGTTATGTTTATTGAAGTATCGTCATGTACAGCTCAGCATTCAAGTTGTTTGCCAGCTCATCCAGCAAGTTGCTCATAACTTATAGAAATATAGCTTCCATTCTAGTAAATCAGTTAGTTAGAATTCTGTTGTAACAAACTCTCTCAATCCCTCCTATTGTCTCTTAGTATAAATGTATGTACAGAACACAAGATCAATATAGAGTTTTACTTCTCATTTACAGAAAATATCATGGTATCAGAGCTTGCAAACTGAAGCTTTAATGGCGCCTTGTTCATCTTCTTGATCTTCTGCCAATACAAAGCCGTTTCGTTCACTTCCTTTCATCACTCTTTCATCAGGTGTTTTCTTATCAATTTTAATCTCTAATATCATTTAGATATGCTGATTTTGATCTGATCTTGGCGATGTGTATGTATATTACTTGATTACATACATTTTATGTTTTGTTTTCTTCAAATCTTGTTCGATCTTATTCGATTTGTTCATATCAGTTCTCTGTGGCCTAAATAGTTGTGTGTTCTTCTTTGAAAGTTCTTGTCTCTAAAGTTACAGAGCATTCATTTACCTCTTCTTTGTTCATAGTGATCTTCTTCGTTTTTCATAGCCTCCTACTAAATCTGTTACAAATTGTTCTAAAATGTCTACTCAAAACATTCAAAACAATCAAGATTCGTCTAGTATATACTATATCCATCCGTCAGATTCTTCAACTAGTCAACTTGTATCTGTGAAATTTAACGGTTCAGGCTTCCATAACTGGAAGCGTTCTATGACGTTGACTCTTTCTGCTAAAAACAAAATAGGTTTTGTCAATGGTTCTATACCTATACCTTTAATTGGTTCACCTGAGTACAAGCTATGGGAACGTTGCAATGATCTGGTTATTTCGTGGCTTTTGTTCAATCTCGATGAAGTAATTGCTAAAAGTGTGTTATTTCTCAAAACTGCACAAGATATTTGGACTGATTTAGAAGAAAGGTATGGATACACTTCTATACCTCAGGTTTATTCTCTGGAGCAACAGTTGCTCCAACTTAATCAAGGCAGTGATTCTATTTCTGAGTTCTTTACTAAGATCAAAACTGTTTGGGACAGTATCAATGATGCTAATCCTCTTCCTTACTGTACTTGTAATAACTGCACTTGCAATCTTACTCTAAGGGTTCAGCAAAAGCAACAAGAGCAAAGGCTACTTCAGTTTATGATGAAACTTTCTGAACAATTTGCTGCAGTCAGAGGCAATGTTTTAATGATGCATCCTTTGCCTAGTATTTCTCAAGTGTATAGGTTGTTTGCTCAAGAAGAAAGGCACAAGGAGATTTCACAGTTATCTACACAGTTATACAGGTCTTTACTTGGTAAACTTAATTTTCTGACAAACACAAGACCTGATCTCTGCTATTTAGTTCAAGCCTTAAGTCAGTTCATGCAGAAGCCTAGAACATCACATTTAGCTGCTCTTCATCATACTCTTCGATATGTATGTCATTCTGCAGGACAAGGAATTTTATTAAATAGATCTACACAACTGGTGTTACAGGCTTATTCTGATTCAGACTGGGCTTCATGCCCAGACACACGACGATCAGTTACTGGGTATATTTTGATGCTTGGAAGCTCACCAGTTTCTTGGAAATCTAAGAAGCAATCTACTTGTTTCTAGGTCTAGCTCCGAGGCTGAGTATCGAGCTATGGCCACTGCAGCTTCTGAGGTTACTTGGATGGTCAGGTTATTACAAGAAATTGGATTGGATAAATTGACTCCTGTCACATTACATTGCGATAATTAATCTGCATTACATATTGATCGCAATCCTGTTTTTCACGAACGAACAAAGCACATTGAAGTGGATTACCATTTCACTCGTGACAAAGTTTTAGAAGGGCTGTTACAATTGTCTTATCTTCCTACCAAGAATCAACTAGCTGACATCTTCACGAAAACTGTTCCTTCTCCTCACTTGCAGACCTTAGTTTCCAAGTTGGGGCTGTTTGATTTACAGCAGCAACCAACCCCGAACTTGAGGGGGGATATTGAAGTATCGTCATGTACAGCTCAGCATTCAAGTTGTTTGCCAGCTCATCCAGCAAGTTGCTCATAACTTATAGAAATATAGCTTCCATTCTAGTAAATCAGTTAGTTAGAATTCTGTTGTAACAAACTCTCTCAATCCCTCATATTGTCTCTTAGTATAAATGTATGTACAGAACACAAGATCAATATAGAGTTTTACTTCTCCTTTACGGAAAATATCAATGTTTTCATAGGTAAATTTTGGTATATATTTGTACGTAGAGATGCAGACTGCAATTATATTGTGTACTTCAATATTTTCATGTCAAATATGTTAAGTTAATTTTTACATAACACGAAATTTATTTCATGTTTTCAATTGCGTATTCATACTTTTAGTGTCAAATATAGCAAAACATCGATAAACAATGTAAGACGTAAGACGGAGAAACCCCGTGCAAGGTAGTTGAACAAACGAGAGATATAAACGAAATGGACATGGAGAATAGCATCCAAGAGAATTGAGATGAGAAATGAGAGAGTACTGCAATATTAAGAATTAAGATCCTATAATACAGATTATATAGTTTATGTACCTTAATAATATGTGTGATAATATTACAGTAAATCTATATATTACATGGACGAACATATAAATTTAATTAGGAAAATGGTATCCTAAAGTTAATTTTACCATATTGTTTCTGAGATTATTACAAAGTCTTGAATAAATCTAGTCATTTAAATATTTAATAGTAAATATTTACTTACTATGTGTTTGTTATACTTTTATATTAGGGAAGTTGAGAATTAATTGGATACAAATCATGTACTACCTCGAAAAAAATATCATAATATTAATATTAGGATCCTTATTCTCAAGTTGATTTTAGGAAGAAAAAAATATTCTAAAATCAACTAACTAAAATTACTAGTTTTGAAATAAGCTTTATTGCTCTCATGTTTTATAATAAAGAAAAAAACAAAAAAAATTATGGTTATCTCATCTCCTGTTTTCTGCTCTGTTCTTTGCACTAAAACGTGTATTATCTGGAATATAATCATGTACTTTACAGTTTATTTACACCCATAATTAATTTTCGTGCAAGGTACCTGGGCTGTCAACCCAGATTCATGTCAACTTGGGTGTATAAAAGACGAAGAGCATGTAAAACTATATATTCGGATTCGTTTTACGTTGATAAGTGATGTTTAAGTTTTTATAAATTAGAGTACTTTTTAGATATTTTTTACAACAAGACATTATATATTGGAAAATGCTAGAGACACAAAATTTGGTACAAAAAATTGTTTTGTTATCAAATGACATGGCAACTCCTCATTCGTTAGTTATAATAATAAGTGGACCTCTGCATTCACACAAATAACATCAATTAAAATATTTCAAACTGTCACATCACTCATGTCATGTCATTTGATAACAATTTTTTGCACTACTTTTATATATTTGAGTCACCTTTAATCATATTTTATGTATTTGTATTTTGTATTTTGATTTTAAATTAAAATGTAATATAAATTTCATTTTGTAGTTAAAATTTACAGCGGACCGAAATTAAACCATAAAATTGCTTATTTGAAATGTCAATATATAACACATTACACATACATAGGAATACAATACTTTATTCATAATTCAATCAAGCAATAGTAAACAATCGAAAAGGAGATGCACCTTTCAGCGAAAAAAAAAAAGAAGAAAGAAAAGGAGATACACCTGCGTAACCCAAAGCTCTCAACATACTGTCAATACCTATGTATAAAGAGAGAGCAAGTCTAAATTTTATATAACGCCTTGATTCCCTGAACATCATCATCATGTAAATCTTTTACTGCTCCCGTGGGAATAGTTGGATACATAATTGCATCCGCAACCGAGCTATGATCAAGTCCTAGAAGGTGTCCGATTTCATGCAAAGCAACCGTCTCCAAATCAGTATAATTAGCAAGAGCCCCTATAGACCACGATTCTTCCGCATCACAATGAAGCCTTCCGTCTGTTGGCGCAAAAGCATGAGCAAGAGTTGAACCTGGACCATCAAAAGGGTTACCATCCCCATGGTCACCACTTGCGAAACCAATCTTAATATCAGAGCTTTGAGAATCCTGAGTTTCAGAGAAAGTAAAATATTGTGTAACCGAAGCCCATTTGTCGAATGCCCTAACAAAGGCCGGTTTAGCATTCGAAGGCGTAGTGTCATCAAACCAGTAAGTAAGATGAGTCTTACCAACTGGCCATCTAGGAGAGCCTTGGAAAAAACTATAATGAGAGACTGTATGGAATTTTTTACGACTGTGGTGATGATGTCTTTTTTTGTTTGTTAGCATGCTATTAGTTCCATTTATTACATCCGGCACTCCGCACCGTGGCATCACCATCTTTGATAATGTTTCAGAATCTACAGTTCCTGTAACCTTGAGATTATAGTTGGCCTGGTACGTCTTCATAGCAGCCTCAAGAAAATCATCAAAATCATCGTCATCGTGCGCTTTCGAAGAATGATAATTTAGGTATCCAAATTTGTTTAAATATTGTTTTAGTTCACGAAGACCTGCTAGATTATCCCCTTTTTTGCATCCCTGAAGATGCTTTAGAGATTCGAAAGGGTGTGGCTTTTTAGTCGTAGGGTTTTCGGAGTTGGATGGAACAAGAAAGAGCAGGAAGAGGAGTGAGATGCATGATATGATCAGCTGAATATATTGTGCCATGTCTGTTTGGGAAGATGGAAGAAGGTACCAAATTAGCTACGAGTAACATCCATATTTATAGGGACGGCATTGCTATTAATTTAATCTCAATTTAAAATGAAAGGAAAGTGTTTGCATGTTTCTTATTTATGTATAAGATACAGGTTAAAAAAGATTGAATTTTAGCGGAAATACAAGGCTAGGACTAATTCTAGTACTTGTTCAAAGTTAAAACCTATTCAACGTTTGTATGTACCTAATATATTTTTCAATTTCGTCTGGAAAATTAAGGGAGAGATTTGTAAGCAGGGTGGTATATATAATTGTACTACTAGATTGAAATTTTTTGGATGTTAGCGGAAACACAAGTGCAGGACTTTTACTCGTTCAAAGTAAAAACCTATTCAACATTATATACCCAATTATTATATTTTATCATTTTGACAAAACTCTTATCTACAATTTTAACTAACATGCTGAACCTAATTATATTTTTTAATTAACTTTAAATAATAATACGTTATTATCTTTTATAATATAGCCAACTATTTTAATCAAATGTAATATCTTACTTGAGCAAATTGTAGCTAATAATTGTTTTATATCAATATAATTACCAATCTCCTTTGAAAATGCTCTAAAACTTCTACTTGTTCAAAGTAAAATCCTATTCAACAATGATCAACATATTTTACACCTTTGTTTAGGAAATTAAGATTGGAAAGACTAGTCTTACCAACTGGCCATCTAGGAGAGCCTTGGAAAAAACTATAATGAGAGACCGTAGTATGAGTGTTTTAGGACTGTGGTGGTGATGTCTTTTTTTGTTTTTTCTCATGGTAGTTCCATTAATTATATCGGGCACTCCGCACCATGGCATCGCCATCTTTGATAATGTTTCAGAATCTAGAGTTCCTGTGATCTTGAGATTATAGTTGGCCTGCAGGGACGTCTTCATTGCAGTCTCAAGAAAATCATCAAAATCGTCATTATCGTGGGTGTTAAAATTATGCTTAGTATTTTAATTTCAAATTATCACAATAATGAGATAACCTGTGCCAAGTTTGTTATTAATTTTTCAAAGGTAGCAGGATTTTAGGAAGATATCATGTATTCAGTTAGGATTTTGGGCTGTTATATAAAGCCACTTAAGATAAATAAAACATGTCTCTCTCCTTCACTCTCCTTCCGATGTCAATGTTATTTCTTGTAGAATTGTATAAAGAAGAAAGTAAAACACTTCATTGAATTGGAAAAGTTCCTTTACAGAATGATTTTGCTAAGTTATATACATGAACTCTAAACTCTAACTAACTAACAAACTTTCCCGCCATAACTATTTACAAACTTCTTGAATAATTACATTTCTATCTTTCACTTGAGTAATTACATTTCTATCCTTATGCTCAATATCCCCCCTCAAATTGGGAGGGGTGAATATATTCATAGCTCCCAATTTGCGAAGTAAAACAGAAGTTCGATTTGCAGTGAGAGTCTTGGTAAACAATTCTGCTGGTTGTTGAGATGTAGATAATAAAGAGGTTGAATAAAACCTTCCTTGACTGAGTCTCGAACAAGATGACAATCATGTTCTATATGTTTTGTACGTTCATGTAGAACAGGATTCTCAGCAATACTCAGAGCATAAGTATTATCACACAGGAGAGGAATAGGCCGTGGAATGACAATATGTAACTCTGTCAAAAGATTGAAGATCCATTTGACCTCACAAACATCATTGGCCATAGATCTGTATTCTGCTTCAGCAGAAGATCTAGCTACAACTTGTTGTTTCTTACATTTCCAAGAAAGAAAAGACTTACCAAGTATAACACAAAAACCAGAAACAGATCTTCTGGTCGTAGGACAAGTGGCCCAATCTGCATCACAATAAACTTGAAGCTTAAAATCACTAGTAGCAGATAAGAGAAGACCTTGACCAGGAGCTTGTTTGATATACTTTAGGAGTTTGAGAGCTGCATCCCAGTGAGCAGTGGTAGGAGAGGCCATGAACTGATTGAGTATATGCACAGAATAAGATAGTTCAGGTCTAGTAATAGTAAGATATATCAGTTGGCCAACCAATCTTCTGTAAGATGTACCATCAGTAAGAGTAAGAGGTGTCCCTGAGAATGTACTGAGATTGTGTTGAGCTGAAAGAGTGATCTTACTAGGTCTACTAGCAAGAAGTTTTGACTGGTTCATTAAATTCAATGCATACTTCCTTTGATGAATATAGATGCCCTCAGCAGATCTGGCAATTTCAATCCCCAAGAAGTAGTGTAGATGTCCTAGGTCTTTTAGCTTGAAATGTGATTGAAGACAGGATTTTACATCAGCAATAGCAGTGTGAGAAGAGCCTGTAATGATTATATCATCTACATATACTAATAGAGCAGTAAAGGTTTGAGAGTTGTGGAGCACAAACAGGGAGTTATCTGCCTTGGACTATGTGAAACCATACTGAAGAAGCACCTTAGAAAATTTAGTGAACCATTCCCTTGGGGCTTGCCTCAATCCATAGAGAGATTTAATGAGTTTGCAAACAGGTCTGGATCCAAGAAAAGTTGCAGGAATAGTAACACCAGGAGGAACTGACATATTAATTTCTTCATGTAAATCTCCATGAAGAAATGCATTTGTGATATCTAGCTGGTAGAGAGTCCATTTCTGTATAGCTGTTAAGGATAACATTATTCTCACAGTGGCCATCTTAGCCACTGGTGCAAAGGTTTGAAAGAAATCAACACCAAGGGTTTGTGTGAAACCTTTTGCTACTAATCTAGCTTTGTATCTATCTAGAGTTCCATCTGCTTTGTATTTTACTTTGAATAGCCGTTTACAACCCACAACTTTCTTATTTGGTGGTAAATCAGTAATGATCCAGGTGTTGTTTGCTTCCAAGGCATTAAGTTCAGTTTGCATAGCTTGACACCAAAGAGGATCCTGAATAGCTTGTTTATAATGAGTAGGTTCAAAAATTTTGACAGAATTTGCCAGAAATTTCTGATATGATGGAGACAAATGAGAAATGGAATCAACCTCTTGGATATGATAAGGTATAGAAGTGACAGCACAGTTTGTGGATTTTGTGAGAAAAGATGGCAATCCTGAGAAATCAGTAAACTTACCAGGAATAGTTTTTGTTCTAGTAGGTCTACCTTGTGGATGAAAAGAAGATGTATGTAAGTCAGATATGATGGGATTCTGAATGTCAGTGTTAGAAGATATATGTGATTGAGATCCATCAGTTGTAGGTGTATGTGATTGAGTGGAGAAGAAGAATCAGGTGAGGAAGTATGAGAATGGAATATTGGTGTAGATGTAAGAGGATTTTGTATATTGGGTGAAGAAATACCATCAATGTCATCAATGAATGATGTATGCTCAGGAAACATAACAGATGGTGTGACAGAACTTTTGGAATAAGGAAAGATATTTTTATAGAACACAACTTCCCTAGACACAAAGAATTCTTTTGTATTTAGATCCATAAGTCTATACCCCTTTTTATCATGTGGATATCCTAAGAATACACACTTATAAGCTCTGGGAAAAAAATTGTCTTTCCTTTTAGATAAGGTTGAGGAGTAACACAGGCAACCTCTCGAAGATGACTATAGGTAGGACTTTTTCCTAAAAGAACTTCATAATGAGTTACATTTTTAAGGACAGTGCTAGGAGTTCTGTTTATTAAGTAGGTTGTTGTTAGTAAACAGTCACCCCAAAATTGAATAGAAAGAGAAGATTTGAATCGAAGGGCTTTAGCAACTGATAACATATGTTTATGTTTACGCTCAACAATTCCATTTTGTTGAGGTGTTTCAACACAAGACTTTTGATGAATGATCCCTAAGTTATCAAAATAGGCATTGACTTCTTTATTTATAAACTCACTGCCATTATCTGACCTTACAATTTTGACAGAAGCTTGGAATTGATTTTTAACATAAGCCAAGAATTTTTGAAAAATACCATACACTTGTGTTTCAGAAGACAATAAGTAAGTCCAAGTGCAACGACTATAATCATCAACTATAGTCAAAAACAGAGTACAAGTAGAGTATGTTGGCCTTCTATAAGGACCCCACAAATCACAATGTATGAGTTCTTAAGGTTTAGATGCCTTATGCTCACTTACAGGAAAAGGTAATCTACTTTGCTTAGCAAAGTGACAGATTTCACAATGAAATTTACTGTTTACAGAAAGTTTAGATGCTAAACAATCTATATTTTTAAGAACTATAATAGGAGAGTGGCCAAGTCTATCATGCCAGATTTGACTGGGAGTTGAAGAGGACAAGATTTGAAGTGCAAAAGCAATCATAGAAGGAGACTGTTGGACAGATGATATGACAGGAAGTATCAGCTTGTACAAATTTCCATGAAGTCTACCAATCCTCATTGTTTTCTTCATAGGGGCCTGTATCAAGCAGTGATGAGAGAAGAATTGTACTTTGCAATGTAATGTATGAGTGAGTTTACTCACAAAAATGATATTAAAGTGAAATTCTGGTATAATCAGAACATCATGTAAAAAAATATAGGGGGTCAACTGAATGTCTCCTTTAGAATGAACTATGGTATACTGACCATTAGGTAGGCAAATGTTGATATTACAGGACATGACATTTTTAACAGTCTTGGTACTACATGTAATGTGATCTGTAGCTCCAGAATCCAAGATCCAATCAGAAGAACTATGACAACTAACCAGACATAAAGAAGACATCATTGAACAAGAGTAAGCAGAAAAGATACCTGACTGAGGAGGTTCCATTGAATTAAATGAGGTCAGAGATTGGTTAAGAAGAGTCAACAGTTGCTGATATTGTTCAGTTGATAATGTATTAGCTAGAGTTTCTTCCTTCTCAGATTGAGAATTGTTTCCAGTAGAAGAAGATGAAACTGTAGTTTGGACTTGAGCAACAGCTCTGTTATCTGTAGAACCAGAAGGCTTAGAGAAAGAGTTAGGAGTTGGAGTTCTTTGAGTTCTTGGTGGAAAGCCAATCAAGTGGAAACACCTATCTTTTGTGTGATTTGTTCCATGACAATATGTACATTCCAGATTTCCTTTCTTAGCAATAGAGAATCTATTGAATTTTCCCTCAATCATTCCAGGTTTTCGGGTAAACTTGTTTCCAGGCATTTGTTTTGCCATTAGAACAGTAGATTCAGGAACAACATTCATAGAAGAATAACCTCTTTGACGTTCATCTTGTTGCAACAGACCTAACACTTGAACTAGTTTAGGCATAGGATTCATCATCAGTAACTGTCCCCTAATATTTTTAAAATTCTCATTCAATCCCATAAGAAACTGAGTAACCTTCATAACCTCCTCATAATTGTCAATTTCAGATTTAGCTTTACAGGTGCAAACACACACACACACATTTAGGGACATTTGACACACTCAACATATCATCATATAATTTCTTGAATTTTTTATAGTAAGCTGAAACAGATAAGTTTTCTTGAACCAAGGCAGCTAGTTCTTTCTTTAACTCAAACAGTTTCGGTCCATTATTCTGTGTAAATCATTCCACATGTCAGAGGCCAAGGAAACATACACCAGACTTGATCGAATTTCAAGTATGATAGAATTCATTATCCATGTGATGATCATGTCATTTCATCTTTGCCAGGAATCAAAGTAAGGAGAGTTTGTACCTGGAGTCTTGAATCTTCCTGTAACAAGACCTAGTTTATTTTTGAAGATAACAGTTCCATTCACAACATCTTCTGAAACCAACAACTCTGGAAGAGTAGAATAATAAAAGAGTAGGAATGAGCCAACGCGCTCGGCCATGGAAGAAAGAACATACTTTACGACTTCAATATGGTACCGACTGAATATGCGGTATGAATAAAACTCATCAAGGTAGATATCTCACAACTGCCAATGGAATCGAGGAAGTGGATTTTGATTAATTGAAATCCATTATACTACGAATAAGTGGTTTCAGCAGGCTTGAAACCCCTTCTTATTAATCAACGAACCAACGATAGTGGTAATAGATATAATTTCTGATAAGAATAGAATATGTTCTGATAATTCCGACAATAATCAAATGCCATAAGGAAGTGGCTACTAGACAATTCGAGTTCAATATATGAATTAGAATTGGACTTCTATTTTACTTTTAAAAACACAAGGTTAGGCTGCTGATCAGTCACGCACTAACCCCGGACAATGCACACAGCAAAGTCCTACAACTAGGATCCCTGGTCATCTTGGCCATAATTCATTCCGACCAAGAATCTGTTCCGACCATTATTGGTCCATTTAAAAACAGTCCAATTCTATATCATATACGCCAGGTGTCGGTACAATCGACAACCTTGTTACGACAATCAGGCGTCGGAAGAATCGACAACCTTAATACAACAATCGCAGGAAAACTCACATTCCAGGAAACAACTCAACTATGAAGAATCAATAAAGAATAACAATACAATCTAGTATCGACGAGATCGACACAATAGTGGGAGGTGCACAAGAAAAGTGACAATATAATAAACATCGACGAGATCGATGCAACAATTGGGGTGATAGTGGAGAATAAATAATAACAATAAGTGTCGACGAAATCGACACAACAATTGGGGTGATAATGAAGAATAAACACTAACATGCTCAACAAAGTTAAGTCTGATATGAAACAAGCATTATGAGTTCGAATCAGGGACTGGATCAGATAATCGCATCAACAAGAAATGATAATAATACTTGCATAGGTGCAAGATGGAAAAATAGAATACTTGTAGAACAAGTACCACAACTTCAGAATTTAAAATAACATTTTTACCCTCATCGGGTTCACAAGTTCCCACTCATCTAGGGTTGGCAACATTCCAACCTAATATTTTTAAATCAAGATTTTTGAAAGAAATCCTTAGTATAAGGCCCATAACTATCTTTTAAATCGTTTCAATACAATAATTATATTTTTCCAATCAACATGGAAATATAAATCTAAACTCAAAAGGTATAAAAGAATACTCGTCAACTTACGAGATTAAATAAAATAATTTCAATTCAATGCAAATGAATCAACATTTGGAAATTAAATGAAGAGTATACAACTTGCATATTAATAATTCAAGATAATATCACTCAATAATATGTGAAAGGAATAGACACTTGCCTCTGGTCCTTAGCTATTTCGTAAGGCTGAGATAATACGATTCCCTCCTTATTCTGTCTTATAGCACGATTCTCTATTTCCGTCCTTCTTTGATTTAACGCTCTTGTGAATACCATGAATCTGATCCTTACGATTTTGAATCCACATGTCTGCCTCGATAGTCAAACATGAGACGGTACTTTAGTCTTCAACGTATGATTCTCACATTCCATAAACGATTGTAACTTAACTCTGACGCACTTACTAGTCTTACAGATATATCCGTTGGAATAAAATACTTGTAAATGTCCCCTTATGAGTGTTGACGTTCCTTTGGTGTTAAATCGCCTCACAATTAACTCAATCAATCGTAAACAATACTTCATCCTTCCCCGACGTCTTTCATTTAACATACTTCGATAATCTGACTCGTCTCGTCCAATAGCCTCTGTTGCATAGATAACCATATTCAATAGATAGAATAATAACGATTAACTAAATAAATAACTCACGTATCACGTTCGTCGAAATTCTCTATACTATAAAAGTCAACATCCAAGTCAACCTCTAAGTCAACGGTCTCGTAAATCTCATTTTTTTAACAATACTGACAAATTTCTATTCTAACTACCCCTCGTGATAATATTAGACATGACCAAAATATTTAAACAAGTCTCCAATCACTTATTCGTATTTACGACTCAATAAACAAATAATTCACATATTTCACGTAACACACATTGTCATTTAATTGTGATAAATAAATCACATAAGTCTCGTAACGTCCAAGAAATAATTTTAGAAAAATATTCGACTCTCGTTTCAAAGGAATTAATCCTCAAAATATTTTTAGATCAAAAATCGGATCATTTATCCCAATATAAAGATTTAAAAACAATTTAATATTAAATTAATTGACTAATTCCAAATACTTAAACAAATATGTATGAATAAAACCAAGCCAAGAAAATAATTAAATCTAATTTAAATTAATTAGATATAATTAATAATTATTTAATAGAATTAACTGATTATTAAAATTAATCAATTAATTGAATAAATAAATTATTAATCAAAAATAATTAAAATAATTAAATTTAATCAATTTTCGGATTTAAATAAATATTTATAAATTTATAAAATTTTCTGAATAATAAAATCAATTCTTAAATTAAAAATATGATTTTTAGAATTTTAAAACTATTTTTGATTTATTTTGAAAATAAAACTCCAAAAACACTTTTCATAAAAGGAATTAGGATTTGGGGAATCAAAACCGGGTCAGGTTGGGTCTTAAAACGGGTCGCCAAGAAATGGGTGGGTCGCCAAGAACACCACCGGAATCCGGTGGTGGTTCCGGCCACCTTCCCCAGTTTCCGGCAACCAAAAACACACCAACACACATGATTTTTGGTTGAGAAAGCACGGGTTTACAAATAACATCAATACCCAACCAATTCAAGTCAAAGAAACGCAATAACAATCATGAATTCGAAGAAGAACACCGGCGGCGACGGCGGCGGACCATTTTCCGACCGGCCAAAACACAACCCAACTCGACAATTGTTTGCATGTATCAATTCCTTACTCTACGATCTATTCAATGGTGCAACCACAATCAAGCTTCGACTAACCAAACTTAAACTCCGATTAAACCAAAACAATTCCGGCAACTTTCTAAAATTTCGATTTGCCCGAATAAACAATCCAAAATTTACATAAAAATCATCAGCATGCTCTAAATCACATCACAATCACAACCATGCTATCAATTTACAAGAACAATCAATATTAAGAATTCCCCCAAATTTAATTTAATATTCAAAATAATTAAAATTCAAAAAATTTGAAATTCATACCCACACGAATTTTGATGATGGATTGAAGTAGAGGATGTTGAGAGCTTCGATTCGACTACTAGAGCGTCGAAATAGGATTCTGATAACGCCTTCAAAAGTTGGTTTGATTCTCAAGAACACGAAGAACACGGTTCAGAGATTTTTAGATATTTAACGATAAATAAGCTTGATTATACGCAAAATAATGCACGATACGCCTTTTTATATTAAACGGAAAATAATACCCTGTTAGGAATGAATATCACCTAGAAACTAGACAGAGGGGGGGGGGGTGAATGGATAGTTTGATGGATTTTTGCTTTCTTGAAACTAAATGTAAACTGTATATGATTATGCTATGTAATATGCAGAAAGTAAACAACACGCACAATCACTTTAATCTACTTTGTATAAGCAAATTAAATACTACAGCTTTCCAAGAAATTCACAATCGAATTTCTGGTTTCTAAACAAGAACAGTTTGTACTTGCTTGCTTACAGAGAAAAGAGCTTAGCAAATAACTATGTGTATCTCTCTTACCGCTTACAATAGGATGTGCATGATATATATAAGCCCTATACAAACTAGTGCACACACATATTTTTACACAGTTACCCCTTGCTGAAAGTCCAACTTGTCCTGCCATAAGACGTTAACTGTGTCAGGAAGGACCACCTGCTTTTCGGAGTCTTTCCCGTTTCTGTAGCTGCTTGTCTCTTATCTTTCTCTCCAAGTTTAGCTGTAGATTTGCCATCTGTTCTTTGGACCACCTTGCCAGAACAAATGCTTCAGTATTTGTCTCTTTTGATTCTTGATTCTGTACCTTGAATTGTCTTGTTATAAACGGCTAAGTGTTGATATCGTGAACTCCACTTCATTCCTGACTTCGCGATCTCCCTTGTGAGGACTACGCGATATAGCCTTTGAAGACTTTGCGACATAGGTCATTTGATGACTATGCGACATAAGTCATTTGACGACTATGCGACATAAGTCATTTGACGACTATGCGACATAGGTCATTTGATGACTATGCGACATGAGTCATTTGACGACTATGCGACATAAGTCATTTGACGACTATGCGACATAGGTCATTTTGATGACTATGCGACATAAGGCTTCTGAGGACTTCACGATCTAGGCTTCTTTGACTTTGCTGACTTCAACACTTCACGACATGTGTCTTGAGGACTTCTCGACATAGGCCAAAATGGACTATGCGATGTAGCACTTCACGACATAGATATTGGTGACTTCACGACATAGCTTTCTTCTGACTTTGCTATATAATGCCTTAGACAAATTTCTGCAACTTATTTCTTCATGGCCTTATTCATTTCTATCCTGCTGCATGAACATTACTGAACTTCTACCAGGACAATTATTCAATGGCCTATATACAATCTAGATGCAAGAAACTTTACTAAGCTCATTATAGATCTGAGCATACATGATAAAGCTATTGTTCATGAGAACAAGACAAGTACATTTAGAGACCTATACTATATCCCAGTGATAGAAATCACTAGGTCATGTAGTGTGACATAGTCACATAGTGTAGGCTTGTTAATAGTGGTATTCAGACATGTATTGAGCCTAACAATCTCCCCCAAATTGTGAGTAAGATCCTTAGGCACAATTTCATGTCTGATAACAAGCCTAACTTACATAGAAGGAAATTAAGTAACAGAGAAGACAATTTATGAACATTGAGATCAGGAATTTGATTACATAGAAAAATTTGAAAGCTTACAGACTATCTTTGTTGCTCAGCAGCTTCAGCTTCCAATTGCTTCTCTTGAAAATCATCATAAATCTTCTTTTTCCTTATCTCTTCTCTTCTTTTCATGTCTATGATGGCTTCTTGAAGTTCTTCTCTTGCAATCAGTTCTTCAATGAGAGGGGAGTCTTTTAGATCATCAATTGCAGCTTTAAGAGCACTTTCCACATATGAATCCAGAAACTTCATCCTTATCTTGCTCATGCCTCCATAAGAATTTTTGTACTCCACAATGTAAGGATTTTGTTTGACCCTGCACAGCCCTTTCTGCCTTAGCTCTTTGGCCCTCTCCTCCACCTGTGACTTTGTGGAAGTGTCTTTTTGATGTTCCTTTTGTGGCTCCTTCTTTCTTCTGTGGCAATTCAGGTTTAGAAGTCTTAGATAATGATTTTGGAGGATCATTACTAACAGTACCCACCCTAGACTTAGAGTCTTGTGTTGTGGTTAAAGTGCTGCTAGCAATGTCCTTGACTTGCTGAATTCCACTTATTGTTCTCTTGGTTGTTTCCTTTGTCCCCTTAGAATCCCTCTTGTCATCATCAGCACCTTTTGTCTTCTTTGAGGATTTGCTCCTGCTACTTTCACTTGGTCCATCCTTATCACTCCTTGAATGAGATCTCCTTCTGTAGGTTTTCTCCTCATCATCATCCTCGCCATCCTTCTTCTTGCTCTTTTCTTTGACAGATTCAGGAATGACTCCATGAATCAGAGAAGATTGTAGAGTGTGAATCATTTCTAGTTCCTCAACTGTCCTAACTCCTCTCTTGGCTCTCAGCATTTGTAGCACCTGATTGATCTTTGCATTGTTCTTCATTTTCAGGTCTGAGGGAATGACAAGTTGGTCAATGCTGTTATCTTGAGATAGACTTTTGTAGATAATTGTCCTTGGTTTGGAGATAACCTCAGGCAATCTTTGATTTTGATCTATCTTCAAGTCATTGTATAGACTTTCATTGTTCACTCCATGCTTTTCAATCAACTCCAGAATGATTGACAGCTCAGTAAATCTCAGTCTTTCTAGAGTTTGAAATGATAGATGCCACAAGCAATTGTCCTTGCACACCATGATAACCTCTCTTAGATGAACATCCCTGATTTTCTTTACTGCAACTGTGAAGTACTTGATGCTTTCCTTGAGCTTTTCTCTGTAGCTTCTTGCATCTTCATGAGCATTTCTGTAGATGGCTTTCAGAAACTCCAGGAAGGCCTCATCATGATAGATGTTTGAATTTGAAACTTCCTGTAGCTTGGCCTCTGTGATAACTGTAGCTTTGACAAGTTGAGCATTAGGAGTAGGTTGAGCAGGTTGAGTAGCTGAAGTGTCTTTGGGCATCGTGGATGGATAGTAGGTGGTTGTGACTGTGCTTTTCTGACCTTGTGCACTTATAACCTCTATAGGGGGTAGGATTATTGGTTTGATTGTTTCTTCAGAAATTTTTCCCTTAAGCTTCTGTTGCTTGGCAGGTACTCCCCCTTTCTTTTGCAGAATGACCTCCTTTTGTTTCTCCCCCTTAGGCTTGGAATCAGACAAGATGTCTTGAGCTTCCCCAGGGATAGGCAGGTTCATTTGTCTCATCATAGAAGTCAACATTTGTTGTTGCACCAGCAGGATATTGGAGGTATTGTTGCCTTGGTCATCCAGCTTGTCATTGAGCTGGTTTAGAGATTGAACAAGTATCCTGTTTTCATCTTTTAGAGAGGCCACTTCTCTTTCTAGACCATCCACCTTGGAGAATAGCTGTTGAGACTTGAAAGAATTTAGAGATTGATCCTTGATCTTGGCAAAGTCAAATTTGGAGATGTTTGACATAGGAACTTCATCCACCAATTTGTCACCATATTGATTCCTCCAAATCACATTCAGCATTGCATTAGAGTTGATGTTGGCCTTGACTTGATTTTCCAATGTAGTAGCCAGTTTCTTGATGTTGTCAGTGACCATGGCTAAAGAGATATCCATCCTGTTGACATTAGAATTTGTTTTCTGGATTTCTTTGAGGATGTCATCCACCTTGGGAAAATCAGAGAGATATGGGTTTCTTAGCTGAGTGAGGGATCTTTCTGTCTCCTCCTGGATAGAATAAATCTCTGATTGAAGCCCTTTCCCAAGATAGTGCAGAGCTTTGAGCTGATTCTTGTAGACATCATTTATAGCATCAAAAACTGTAGCAGGAGAGAGATCCTTTGCATTGGAGCCTAGAGAGGTGAGATAATTTTCTCTCAGAAAAGCCAGGGCATCCTTGAGTTTGATAGACCTCTTAGCATCCAACCAGGCATCCACATTTCCCTCTGGTTCAGCTGCATCCACTATTTTCTCCTGCTGAGCTACAACATCCTCCTTGTGACAAAGAAGAATAGCCTCATAATCAGCATTTGGCAGGTTGGAGGTGAGGAGGTGTTGAGCTATTTTTGAGAACTCATCAATCTGTGCCACATGTAGATCTTGAATGGCTTCTTCTGTCATTTTAGAAGGCACAGTTGATGATCCTGAAGGCCTGTCATGTTGCACAGGCTTCAGCCATTCTGACAGACTGGCCTGAGCCAAGTGAAAGCTAGTGCTAGGCACTTCAAGGGATGAAAGTTTTTGAGTCTCCTCCAGCCTTGGAATGGCTGTAGAGTCTGATGTTGTCTCCATTGAAATGGGATGTGTTACAACATCAGCCCTATTTGTCTGTGAAGACAGTTCTACATCCCTAAGGATGGGAGAATTTGGCATAGAGTCTCCAGTGAAAACTGGTGAATCCTCCATGTTTGTGTTGGTGTCATTAGGATATGCCCCAGCATGCATTCCCTGACCAACTAGATGTGGTTCCTGGGTGGTGAGCACAGTGTCATGCACCATGTCACTTGAGGTTGGCTCAATCACAGTGTTGGATTGTGATTGATCAATTGCAGAAAAGTCATGTGAATGACTGATCTGTTGAGAAGAAATGTTAGATGTAGATTCTGGAAGAGAAGTGTGGTGTGGATTGAATTTTGGCAACGCCCCCTGAGAAATAGGGGGAGTTTCAAGTGTGATGTGCTCTTCACTCAATGTGTCAGCATCCTTATTTCTCCTAGGATCAAGAGTGAGTTCTTGATCCTGTGCAGACTCAGTACAGATTGTAGTGGGGAGACTACTCTTTTCAATGCCAATAACCTGTTGGGAGGCCATTGACAGTAATAGGTGTACCCCTTTTTCCACATCTGAATCCTGTTGGGAGGATCCAGTGGTAGGTTTGGATTTGGATTTCTTACTTTGTCTGGTGAGAGGTGACTCAGGATTCTCACTTTTTAACTCTTCAGTTTCTTGAATCACTTTTAGGGGTCTCTTCTTAGTCTTCTTTTTAGTAACATCAGTCTTTTGGGAGACTGATGCACTTGGCTCCCTAATTTCTACAGTTGTGTTTGCAGTGGGGTTTCTGGATGGGATAGGAAGGTTAGGGTTAGAATGTATAGCTCCTTCAGTCTTAGCCTCCCCTGTCCAGGAAAGTTCATGGTATATGGGCTTATCAAGTGGATAAGACTCAAATGTGTCCTGCATATGCTTGGTCACACTTAGAATCACATCCACTTGATTCCTTGTGTCCAATGAGCCAAATAGTACTTTGGACATGGACTTGGAATAAGCCATTTTAGTTTTATCTATACCCTCCAATTCATGGATATTTGCATCAAGAAAATTTAAAATAACTTGAAGGAAACGAGGGTAAAAGATGTCATTACCTCTACCACGAACGGTCCTGCCTAGCCTCTGAGCCAATTCCTTGAGAATTATGGCTCCCACATTGATCTCCTGGTTGTTGGCCAGGGAGTAGGCTAGCTTCACAGCAATGTGACTGATATGGTCCCATCCTGTCTTCCTGCATAGAAACACTTTCTGGAGTGCGTCAAACAGAAATGACCACTCCCTTCTCACAAACTTCTTATTTAGCTTTCCAGTATCTATCTCATCAGCATACAGAATGAAGGTCATGAAGTCTACGATTTGAGCATCTGTAGCTTCTTGGTCATGACCCTCCACCTTGAACCCTAAAGCTTCATTGATTTCCTTTTCACCAAACTGGAAGTGTTTGCCTCCAATTGAACAACTAACCTCCTGGAATGAGGTTCCATATTCCTTAGCCATAGTTGATACCAACGCCGTTCTCCAGAATCCTTCCAACGCATCGATATACAATGTAGGGTTCAGGTTTAGGGCTTGGCGTAGGTAGGAAGTGTTCAAGAATCGTACAAAACACTTGTACCTTGGGTTAGCCTCAGCCTCAGAGGGAATGGTGAGAAGATTTGTTTCTTTGGGAATGTTTAAAGAGCTTGAAGAGGAAGCTGTTTGAGATTTGGGTGCCATTGAAATTGAGATTGAGATTGAAGAAGAGAGAGAAGAGTTTAGGTTTTAGAAATTGAGAGCAAATGACAAGATGAAAAGTTGTGAACGGTCGACAAAAAGTATTTATATGATAGAGACACTGCAATATGGAGTTATGAATATGTACAGACTAAATGTATGTCGCGAAGTCTCAAAATGGCCTGTACCGCAAAGTCCTTGTAAAGTATATCGCAGAGTCATCCAAATTCTGATATCCTCAAGACTTTGCGACATAGTGAAAATACCTTGTCTAAAACTCTTTTTTTTTCTTTTCTTTTTTTTTTCTTTTTTAAGATTTTGTCAGACTTAAATCAAAAATTGAAATAAAGTAAATTTAAATCAAAATTCTGTCAAATATGGAGACTTGTCGATATAGTTATTCTAAGTCGCAAAGTCATTAAAATGAACTATGTCGCAAACTCATGAAATGAACTATATCGCAAAGTCTCACAATTTTAACAGTTTGCGATATAAGTCTGTTTGATTTGTATTATGTCGTGAACTCTCAAAATCATCTAAATCGAGATGTCTCAAAAGCTCACAACTCCTCAACCAAATATGATTTGAAAAATATGCAGTAAAATACTGAAATATTTATAGATCATATCTCAGCTAATTTTCACTCCAAATAAATAGAGCATTTATATACGGTGAAAATTTACTGCTGCAACAATTAACTAGCATACTTACTTAGAACAACTAAATGAAGGATTGAGCATTCCAATTTCACTCACAAGTCTGTTGAAGACAGCTTCATTCAGAGGCTTAGTAAATATGTCAGCTAATTGTTTCTCAGTTGGAACATAAGAGACTTCTATGGTACCATTTGCAGCATGTTCCCTAATGAAATGGTACCTGATCTCAATGTGCTTTGTAGTAGAATGATTAACAGGATTGGCAACTATGGATATTGCACTAGTATTATCACACAATAGAGGAATGTATTCTAACACTAGTCCATAATCCATGAGTTGATTTCTAATCCAAAGCAATTGAGCACAGCAACTTCCAGCAGCAATATATTCAGCCTCAGCTGTGGATGTTGCTGTGGACTGTTGTTTCTTACTAAACCATGACACTAACCTTTGACCTAAGAACTGACAGCTTCCAGATGTGCTCTTCCTGTCAATTCTGCATCCAGCATAATCAGAATCTGTGTAGCCAACCAGATTGAACCCAGTGCCCTTTGGATACCATAGCCCAAGATTAGGAGTCCCTTTCAGATATTTGAAAATCCTTTTGATAGCCATCATGTGAGATTCCTTGGGATCAGACTGGAACCTTGCACAAAGGCATGTGACAAACATGATATCAGGCCTGCTAGCAGTGAGATAGAGTAGTGATCCAACCATGCCTCTGTAAACCTTGATGTCTACTCTTTTGCCTTTCTTGTCTTCATCAAGCTTGATTGGAGTGGACATGGGAGTTTTTGCAGGGGATGAGTCTTCTAAACCATATTTCTTCAAAAGATCTTTGACATACTTTGATTGGTTTATGAAGATGCCATCCTCCCTTTGATGTACTTGCAAACCCAGAAAGTAGGTTAATTCTCCCATCATACTCATCTCATATTTGCTTTGCATCAACTTAGAGAACCTTTCACAGAGTTTTTCGTTTGAAGAGCCGAAGATGATATCATCCACATAGATTTGAACAAGAATGATATCATTTCCATGCTTCTTGAAGAATAGGGTTTTGTCAATTGTACCCCTGGTAAATTGATGCTCAAGAAGGAATTGGTGCCTGTTTGAGTCCATAGAGTGCCTTAAGCAGTCTGTACACAAAGTCTGGAAAGTTTTCATTGTCAAAGCCAGGTGGTTGAGATACATACACTTCTTCAGCAAGATCACCATTGAGAAATGCACTTTTCACATCCATTTGATACACCTTGAAATTTGAGTGAGCTGCAAAAGCCAGGAAGATTCTGATGGCTTCCAGTCTTGCTACAGGTACAAATGTCTCATCATAATCAATGCCTTCTTGCTGACAGTATCCTTTGGCAACCAGCCTTGCTTTGTTTCTAATTACCACTCCTTCTTCATCCATCTTGTTTCTGAATACCCATTTGGTGTCAATAACATTCTTTCTTTCAGGAGGTGGCACTAGCTCCCATACTTTGTTTTTCTCAAATTGATTCAATTCTTCTTGCATGGCAACAATCCAATCAGAAATCTTCAAATCTTCTTCAACTACCTTAGGTTCCTCTTGTGACAGAAAGCAGCTATACAGACATGTATTTAATGTTGCCCTTCTTGTTCTAACTCCCTCACTAGGATCTCCAATGATTTGATCCCTAGTGTGGGCTCTGTCCCATTTCCTTGTGTGCCCCTGTTCATTTTCTTGATCTGTTCCATGCTCATTTTGGTTTAAAGTTGCATTCTCTTCTTCTCCCCCTGTGTGTGTGAACCCTTGCACAGGTGTTTGAAGAAGATTGTCAACTTCAAGGATTTCATTCTCTAGTACAGTTTGAACAGGTGGTTCATCTTCACTTTCAGAATCCTCAAGATAACCTTGATTCTCAAATCTTAATGGCACACTGTCTTGATCACTTGTTTCAAGTCCAGGAGTCTTCTTGTCATCAAAGGTAACATCCATGCTCTCCATGACTTTGTGTTGCTCAGGTACAAACACTCTGTATGCTGTCCTTTCCAGAGAGTATCCAATGAAGATACCTTCAAATGCTTTTGCATCAAATTTTCCAACATGCTCAGAGGTATCTTTCATCACAAAACACTTGATTCCAAACACATGCAGATGCTTGAAGGATGCTCTTTTTCCAGTCATTAATGAGTAAGGAGTTTTTCCAGACTTCTTATTGATTAATGTTCTATTTTGTACATAGCATGCTGTGTTAACAGCATCAGCCCAAAAGCTAGTGGGTAGTTTTGCATCCAACAGCATTGTCCTTGCAGCTTCAATGAGAGTTCTATTCTTTCTCTCAACTACTCCATTTTGTTGAGGTGTTCTAGGAGCTGAAAATTGTTGAGAAATTCCTTTATCTTTGCAAAACTCATACAATGTTGAATTTCTGAACTCAGTCCCATTATCACTTCTCAAAGCAACTACAGAGGAACCAGTGCTTTGTGCTTCTCTATCAACTCTCTTGATATGCTCTATTATGACTTGAGGTGCTTCATCCTTGGAGAATAGGAATTCCACCCAAGTGTATCTTGAATGATCATCAACCATTACTAGAGCATATTTCTTTTTGGAAAGGGACATTACATTCACAGGACCAAATAAATCCATGTGAATTAGCTGCAGAGGTTTTGAGTTTGTATTGAGCAACTTGTTCTTGTGACTAGATCTTTTAATCTTTCCTTTCTGACAAGCTTCACATGCTCCATCTTGCACAAACTCCAAGGCAGGCAAATCCCTGATGAGTTCTCTCTTGATTAGAGAGTTCATTGCCTGAACATTTAAGTGAGACAGTTTCTTGTGCCATAGCCAGAATTCCTCATTTGTGGCTTTAGTGTAGAGACAACAAATTTCTCCCTTGTCTGCAGCCTTGAGATCAGCTACAAACAGGCTTCCTTTCTTCACACCAGTTAGAACAACTTCACCACTTTCTCTTTTTGAGATTGAACAATGATCTTCATCAAATTCCACTTTGAAACCCCTGTTGGTAAATTGTCCAATGCTCAAGAGATTATGCTTCAGTCCTTCAACAAATGCTACATCTTCAATAATGACATTTCCAGATTTTATACTGCCATATCCCATTGTATAACCAATGTTGTCATTTCCAAAGGTTACTGATGGGCCAGCCTTTTCCTCAAAATGTGATAGCAGGGCTATATCACCAGTCATGTGACTTGAGCATCCATTGTCCAAGATCCATATGACTCTTTTATTCCTGTTGCCCTGCATTCACAAAGTAACTAAGTTGTTTTTGGTACCCACACATGGTAGGGTCCAGTTGATTTAGAAACATTTTTGTTAACAATTCTTCTGTCATAAGTTGCATTCATCACAGTAGGATACTTCATATTGTTTGTGGCTTTGGAGTTCACACTCTTAGGCTCACATGAAGTGTACACCCTCTCGACCCTGATTGGGGATCCTGTCATGTGAGTGTGCATGTGTGTGTGTGATTCACTAGATTGTGCAGAATCAAGTTTATGCTTTAGAGATAAACAGTTAGCAATCACAGTCACATAGCATGTCATGCAATTTGGCTTACCACAGAAGGAATCATGACTAGAGTTTAGGCTAGCAGAATGGTTACTCAGGTTATCAACTTCAACATTCATTTGTTTGTTACACTTATGAGTCAAATGATTAACAGATAGACATTTCTGACATTGTTTCCTGGGAGCATTTGGCACATAAGCATAATTGTTACCCTTGTTGACACCAACCTTACCATTTCTGTTTTGTTTCTTTTTCTTAACAACTTCTTTCTTTGCTTTAAGACTTTTGACAAGATTGTCTTTGGTTTCTTTCTGACTGACAGATTCAGGAGGGGAAGAAGTGTCTTTGGCAGCCTCATCTTCTTCAAGAAGTTGTTGTTTGATGATCAATAGTTCTTCATCAAACTCAACAACACTCTTTTTGAAGATGGGCTGTTCAACACTAGACAGAATAGTTGGGGCATTTTTGTTTGTAAAAGATTCTTTTCCTTTGCCCTTTGCCTTCTTCCTTCCTTTATCATTCTCATAGTCAAAACCAACTCCAACCTTGTTATCTTCAGTGTGTTCCTTGTGATAGGTTTGAATAAGTTCAGAGGAGTTCTTAAAGCTTCTTAGTTTCAATTCAGTTTCAGCAATTTGTTCCCTAAGAGCTTTCTCTATTTGTTCAGCACAAATCACTTTGTTTTTAAGATACTCAACCTCCTTTTTCAAACCATCAAGGTTCACAACCATTAACTCAAGTTCCTCATTCTTTTCAGTAAGCTCAAGATTTCTAGCAGTTAGTTTATCAATTTCTTCATTTGCTACTAACATGCTAGTATGAATATTAAACATCTCAATACTCATATCTTCAACAGTTTGCTTATATTGAAGGGGAGTCATATCAAGAGAAGTAAGAATAGGTACCTGACTAGAATCACCATCATCAGAAAATGCCATCAAGGCATAATTTGAGTACTCTTGTTCTTCTTCTTCATCAGAGTCATCCCAGCATTTTCCCTCAGCAATAAAATCTTTACCCTGCTGTTTCTTGAGTAGAGCCTCATACTTAGCTTCAAGCTCTAAGTATGCTTTGTCCTTCTTGACCTGTTTAGGCTTTTTGCACTCAGTGGCAAAATGCCCAAGTTCATTGCAGTTATAGCATCTTATTTTGGACCTATCCACACTCCCAGATTTGTATCCTCCTTTAACTGCACCAGTAATCCCTTTTCCTTTGATGAAAGAGTTTGAGCTACCTGAACCACCAGCATTTCCACTATTGAATCTAGACTTGAATAGTTGCTTCCTCTTAAACCTTATGTTAGGGTATCTCCTAGCCATATAAGCAAAAGATTTGTTTTCCATCTTGTCCAGTTCATCAATGTTGTAGAACTCATCCTCTTCAGGTAAATCATACACAACCTGAGTTTCATCACCAGTGTCATCACTTTCCAGTTCCTCAATCTTGACATGACTGATTTTTAGAGAATCCATTCTTTGACCTAGATTGTCAGCAATAAGGGCACAGGAGGTATTGGCCACTAATCCTTGCTTTGCTTGAATCGATCTCTTTTGAAACAGCTCTAACGCATATGTCTTCAAAACACCATACAACACATCAAAACCAATCTTTGTTAGATCTCTTTCTTTAAGGGAAGAGATTCTTGGTTCCAAGTGATCTGGAAGAGTTAGTAAGAACTTCATATTGAGCTCTTCTGTCTCATAGTGTTTGTCATAGAGTTTGAGCTCGTTTATCAGCTTGTTGAATCTCTCAAACACTTCTGTGATTCCCTCTTTCGGCTGAGCCATGAAGGCTTCATATTGTGAAACAAGAATCTGCTTCTTGTTCTTTCTTACTTCAGTAGTTCCTTCACAGAGCACTTCTATAAGATCCCACATCTTCTTGGCACTAGTACAATGAGCAACAGTGCCATACATGTTGAAGTCCATAGATTCACAAATGATAAGTTGAAGATGTCCATCCAGTGCTACTTTCTCCTTTTCAGGATCAGTGTATTTTGAGGGGTCTTTGGGCACATGTTTTGCTGGTACAATCTCAGTGCCATTGGTTGTTTCACCAATCTCGATCATTGGAATAAAGGGACCATGCTTTAGAATATCTAAATACATGGGGTTAGAAGCTTTGATGAAAAGAAACATCTTCTTTTTCCATAAACTGTAGTGCTCCTTGTTAAAGGGAGGAATCTTGATACTGCTCAGTTTCTGTAAACTCATTCTTGATCTTTTCCTGTTTGTACGTTAACAGCCTATTCTCTGATACCACTTGTTAGGAATGAATATCACCTAGAAACTAGACAGAGGGGGAGTGAATGGATAGTTTGATGGATTTTTGCTTTATTGAAACTAAATGTAAACTGTATATGATTATGCTATGTAATATGCAGAAAGTAAACAACACGCACAATCACTTTAATCTACTTTGTATAAGCAAATTAAATACTACAGCTTTCCAAGAAATTCACAATCGAATTTCTGGCTTCTAAACAAGAACAGTTTGTACTTGCTTGCTTACAGAGAAAAGAGCTTAGCAAATAACTATGTGTATCTCTCTTACCGCTTACAATAGGATGTGCATGATATATATAAGCCCTATACAAACTAGTGCACACACATATTTTTACACAGTTACCCCTTGCTGAAAGTCCAACTTGTCCTGCCATAAGACGTTAACTGTGTCAGGAAGGACCACCTGCTTTTCGGAGTCTTTCCCATTTCTGTAGTTGCTTGTCTCTTATCTTTCTCTCCAAGTTTAGCTGTAGATTTGCCATCTGTTCTTTGGACCACCTTGCCAGAACAAATGCTTCAGTATTTGTCTCTTTTGATTCTTGATTATGTACCTTGAATTGTCTTGTTATAAACGGCTAAGTGTTGATATCGTGAACTCCACTTCATTCCTGACTTCGCGATCTCCCTTGTGAGGACTACGCGATATAGCCTTTGAAGACTTTGCGACATAGGTCATTTGATGACTATGCGACATAAGTCATTTGACGACTATGCGACTTAAGTCATTTGACGACTATGCGACATAGGTCATTTGATGACTATGCGACATGAGTCATTTGACGACTATGCGACATAAGTCATTTGACGACTATGCGACATAGGTCATTTTGATGACTATGCGACATAAGGCTTCTAAGGACTTCACGATCTAGGCTTCTTTGACTTTGCTGACTTCAACACTTCACGACATGTGTCTTGAGGACTTCTCGACATAGACCAAAATGGACTATGCGATGTAGCACTTCACGACATAGATATTGGTGACTTCACGGCATAGATTTCTTCTGACTTTGCTATATAATGCCTTAGACAAATTTCTGCAACTTATTTCTTCATGGCCTTATTCATTTCTATCCTGCTGCATGAACATTACTGAACTTCTACCAGGACAATTATTCAATGGCCTCTATACAATCTAGATGCAAGAAACTTTACTAAGCTCATTATAGATCTGAGCATACATGATAAAGCTATTGTTCATGAGAACAAGACAAGTACATTTAGAGACCTATACTATATCTCAGTGATAGAAATCACTAGGTCATGTAGTGTGACATATTCACATAGTGTAGGCTTGTTAATAGTGGTATTCAGACATGTCTTGAGCCTAACATACCCCAAACAACATTTTTGGATCGATAACGATCCGTTGGATCGTTTTAATATGAATAAATAGAATACACGTTTTACGAGACGATAATTATCCAGAATTTATGGATAACTACAAGAATCGTTTAATAATAGATATACGAACCAAAATACCTCTATCACGAATATTTCCGAATATTTCCCACTTTAACGAATGAAATATTGGTACGAACAATATACCAATTTCCCGAATAATTAGGGAATGATCTAAATTTCCTTTTCGATAATTAAAATAAAACAAAATAAAAATAACATTCTCTTAAAATGAATTTCCAATCATCACAAATATTCACATAGCATCTCAATGTCACATATTCGATCATTTAACGAATAACTTAACACATTTAACCAGATAAAATATTTTATAATTTCAGATATGAAAATAAAATTTCATTTCACATCAAGTATTAACACGTAATTTTCCCGGATCTTACATCTTTCTCCCCTTAAAAGGATTCTGTCCTCAGAATCAGCTTATGTAAACAGATGTGGATACTTTTCCAACATCTCACTCTCAAATTTCTAGGTTGACTCTTCAACCTTAGGATTTCTCCTCAAACTCATACTAATTCGACTGTTTTATTACTTAACACTTTCTCATACCGACTTAATATCTTAATCGGTTACTCAACATAGAACAAATTCACCTAAATCTCTGTAGGTTCATATTCTGTGAAATACATTATAAATACACTACATATGGAGTGGTAAACAAATTCGTACGCAACTTTCCCCACACGCAGTAGATCGACATAAGGCAGTATTTCAAAATTGTCATAGTAACTGTTGTTGTAAGGGAATTTAATCAATGGTAAATGATCCTTGCAATTACCTTCAAAGTTTAGTGCACAACCATAGTCTGTCTTTTAGTCATTTGGATGGTCTCATCATTCTGACCGTCTGTCTGAATTCTTAAATTAAGTCGCGGATCTCTGTCAAATACAATTGAACCTGGCATTCCATGTTGTACTTCTATCTCATTCAAATAGAGATGGACCAACTCATCCAATGAATATCTCTCGTTAATCGGTCAATAATAATCCAAATAGTATCATGATTAGCTCTAGGCCTTGGCAATTCTACTACAAAGTCTATCTTAATACATTTCCACTTCCATTCAGGAATCTCTTAGTTGTAGTCGTCTACTATATCTCTTGTTATTCTGTCTTCATTTTCTGACATATCAAGTACTTAGATAATCACCAACATTCATATTCTTTTACATCTCTTATATATATCCTTGCATTTCTTTCTTATCCCTTATACTTTCTCGTTCCCTCCTGTAATTGAATCCATTTCTTTTTCCATAATTCTTTCCTTAAGGTAGCCCTTTCTCTTTGATCAATTCTGGTTGAATCCTAATTTCAGTCATTTCTTCTGGTTAACCTCTTGTTATTATAACCTCAAAGCTCCATCATTTCCAATTCTTATACTGAAGATATTTACATCTCTAATCCCGCTTTACTACATATAATGTCAGCCATTCATATTCTTTGGTCAATTCTATCTACCTCCAATATAGCTAACACTGCTTTCAACGATCACATACTTCTGTGCCAATGTAAAATAAATATTCAGTTTAAAACAACCACTCATTTCCTTGTCCATTGTCCTTAAATCCTTGTTAAAGCCTCTTCATCCTCTTTTCCATATTATAAAAAAAGTGAGAAATACACATTAACAACTCGATGACTTAGCTTCATATCTTTAAAAATGTTCTACTTAGTTCCAAGAACTTAATTGATCTCCATCTGATTTCCCAAATAATTCAGAAGATACATTCACAGTAACACTCAGGACACCTTTCCCAGGGTACCATCTCATTCCCCAAATAACTTGATCAAATCGACATCATCTTGATTCTCATTCTATACATCCACGTTGACTGGTAAAATCTACCTTAACTATAGTGAGCAAAAGACTTGCAACCATATCATGTAATCCTGAAGCATTCAAAGATCATATCATTCTCCATTATTAGCCTAACATCGAATTTAGAAGTTATTCTCATTGAGACGAAAATCTATTATGTCCATTTTCCACAACCTGGGATAACATCAGCACAATTACACATTTTTCCCAATTTCCAATCAACTCTTGAATTACCTAACTAACATAAATGGTTACTGAGGCTTCATAGCACGTCGTTGTTTCTTCAAATATTATTTCATCTTCAAATATTGTCGTTTCTGTCAAAAAAAATTTGATCCACTCTTCCACAGCGTAACGTTAATCGATAGAGAGAGAACAACTGGCTCCGTTATATGTTACTAGTATTCTAATCGCATCGTGATCCGCTTTCGCTCGTGGTAATTTAGTCGCAAATTCTTCGTTAATTATGACCAGGTGAACTCATTCCACCCTGATGGCATACCTTCCAGATTATTTGAGATAACAAGATTTCATGATATTTTGAAGTGAAAAGGTTCTGCATCATAGCAAATGTCCCACAATTGTGGTTATCAAATTTACATATTCTAAATCAAACATCATTGGGAATAAAAGAATCACTGAGAGATCCATTCGATCACATGAACTCAATGTTGCGTGTCTTAATTAAGACATTACTAAAGGTAATTAGCCTTCTTGTATTGCACAACACACAAGTGACGGCATCCCACCAGACTTCTATCACACAGACAGATAGTCCTTGTGTCCCCTATAAATAGGGTTGTTTGTCTCAGTTGCAGTAGAGAAATATGAAAGAAATTTAAAGTCAAAGTAACAATCAAGGCCTTTCGATAAGAAATCTCATATACACACCTTGGATTGGAACTGATTAAATTCCCAAAGGTGTTACTTCCGGAAATAGGAATAACCAGAAAAGAAAGTATCGAACAAAAAGTGTTACATTACAATTAGAGGGATTCACCCCTGAAGAATGAAAGAGTTGAAATTTAAATAACACATTTTCAACATGCCTCAAAATTTGAAATAGATATCACAACAACCTCTGATGCAATTGCAAACATGATTGATCAAAAGTATCAAATACAAAGTCAAAATGTGGTATATATTCACCAACACAAGTTTCGCTTAAAGGAATGTCGAATATTTCATTAGGATGGAAAGGTATTACCAAGGTCTCCACATATGCCTCCTCTGTCGACTCCTTCGATAGCTCGTTATTCGATTCTAAACCCTTCTTTTCCACGTCATAAAGTTATCAATATCGTACGTTGTCGTCGACTCGTAATAGTCCTTGAAGATTCCGCCGTAGACATCTTCAATCGTAAGAAGTTCTATTCATCTTAGCATAATCATCTTAATCGAATACCCTTATCTTAACTCACTCATTTGTACTATATCCAATAGTCCAACACGAACTCTAAATGAGCTCTGACGTTCCTTATATAACTATATACACTCATACGCACTCTCGTTTCTAGTTTTACTATAACCCTGCTCTGATACCAACCTGTAACGCCCCCAAATCCGGGGTCAAAGGATTTGGTCGTCACACTTCATCCTCAATTAAAACAACATGTTCAATATTAAACCAATACAATATACATCTACGACCCCAACTCTACCAAAAATCTTTAAAGGTTATAGTGCTAGAAACAAGAATCCAAAATTCTATTACACAAAATTTTCTTCTTTACAACCATTCTCTTTACATAAATCCTATAACACTAGTATAACTTCGACAAGAAGTATACCAGGCAAATCTAATCTTATACAACATAGTATTTAATAAAAAATTCACTATATACAACAACCTTTCACTAGTTCCAAATACTCTGTATCATAACGTCTTTACACTAACATCTTCTTCCTTCTCTGCCCAGCTACGCGGATAACTCCCGCCAATATGCCTTCTTACTGAAAGGCTAAAAATATAAAGAAAGCAAATATGAGCGAAAGAATTGCTCAGCAGGTGCATTATCAAGTATAATAGGAAAAGTTTCAAAATAAGCTTTGGATTTTCAAATAAACAAGCCTTTGGTTTAAACATTTGTAATCTCTAAAACTTTTATATTAAGTTTGGTAATTTGCCACAATTTCTCATTCAGCTTCTAGCAACTGAATAGTTTAAAACACGAAGGAATTTATATTGGTCGCCACGGTTACCCGAACCACAATAACTACAATAGTATGTAGGAATATGAAATAATTATACACTCATACGTTTTGGAAACCATAGTTTATACAAAATTACTGTTTTGGAAGATAACCGTTTCATTCACAACATCTTCTGAAACCAACAACTCTGAAGAGTAGAATAATAAAAGAGTAGGAATGAGCCAACGCGCTCGGCCATGGAAGAAAGAACATACTTTACGACATCAATATGGTACTGACTGAATATGCGGTATGAATAAAACTCATCAAGGTAGATATCTCACAACTGCCAATGGAATCGAGGAAGTGGATTTTGATTAATTGAAATCCATTATACTACGAATAAGTGGTTTCAGCAGGCTTGAAACCCCTTCTTATTAATCAACGAACCAACGATAGTGGTAATAGATATAATTTCTGATAAGAATAGAATATGTTCTGATAATTCCGACAATAATCAAATGCCATAAGGAAGTGGCTACTAGACAATTCGAGTTCAATATATGAATTAGAATTGGACTTCTATTTTACTTTTAAAAACACAAGGTTAGGCTGCTGATCAGTCACGCACTAACCCCGGACAATGCACACAGCAAAGTCCTACAACTAGGATCCCTGGTCATCTTGGCCATAATTCATTCCGACCAAGAATCTGTTCCGACCATTATTGGTCCATTTAAAAACATTCCAATTCTATATCATATACGCCAGGTGTCGGTACAATCGACAAACTTGTTACGACAATCAGGCGTCGGAAGAATCGACAACCTTAATACAACAATCACAGGAAAACTCACATTCCAGGAAACAACTCAACTATGAAGAATCAATAAAGAATAACAATACAATCTAGTATCGACGAGATCGACACAATAGTGGGAGGTGCACAAGAAAAGTGACAATATAATAAACATCGACGAGATCGATGCAACAATTGGGGTGATAGTGGAGAATAAATAATAACAATAAGTGTCGACGAAATCGACACAACAATTGGGGTGATAATGAAGAATAAACACTAACATGCTCAACAAAGTTAAGTCTGATATGAAACAAGCATTATGAGTTCGAATCAGGGACTGAATCAGATAATCGCATCAACAAGAAATGATAATAATACTTGCATAGATGCAAGATGGAAAAATAGAATACTTGTAGAACAAGTACCACAACTTCAGAATTTAAAATAACATTTTTACCCTCATCGGGTTCACAAGTTCCCACTCATCTAGGGTTGGCAACATTCCAACCTAATATTTTTAAATCAAGATTTTTGAAAGAAAGCCTTAGTATAAGGCCCATAACTATCTTTTAAATCGTTTCAATACAATAATTATATTTTTCCAATCAACATGGAAATATAAATCTAAACTTAAAAGGTATAAAAGAATACTCGTCAATTTACGAGATTAAATAAAATACTTGCAATTCAATGCAAATGAATCAACATTTGAAAATTAAATGAAGAGTATACAACTTGCATATTAATAATTCAAGATAATATCACTCAATAATATGTGAAAGGAATAGACACTTGCCTCTGGTCCTTAGCTATTTTGTAAGGCTGATATAATACGATTCCCTCCTTATTCTGTCTTATAGCACGATTCTCTATTTCCGTCCTTCTTTGATTTAACGCTCTTGTGAATACCATGAATCTGATCCTTACGATTTTGAATCCACGTGTCTGCCTCGATAGTCAAACATGAGACGATACTTTAGTCTTCAACGTATGATTCTCACATTCCATAAACGATTGTAACTTAACTCTGACGCACTTACTAGTCTTACCGATAT
Organism: Heracleum sosnowskyi; assembly: GCA_030848705.1. Taxonomy (NCBI): domain Eukaryota; kingdom Viridiplantae; phylum Streptophyta; class Magnoliopsida; order Apiales; family Apiaceae; genus Heracleum; species Heracleum sosnowskyi. The sequence continues at coordinate 137,352,327 of CM061235.1, read as the reverse complement.
ATCCGTTGGAATAAAATACTTGTAAATTAAATGTCCCCTTATGAGTGTTGACGTTCCCTTGGTGTTAAATCGCCTCACAATTAACTCAATCAATCGTAAACAATACTTCATCCTTCCCCGACGTCTTTCATTTAACATACTTCGATAATCTGACACGTCTCGTCCAATAGCCTCTGTTGCATAGATAACCATATTCAATAGATAGAATAATCACGATTAACTAAATAAATAACCCACGTATCACGTTCGTCGAAAATCTCTATACTATAAAACTCAACATCCAAGTCAACCTCTAAGTCAACGGTCTCGTAAATCTCATTTTTTTAACAATACTGACAAATTTCTATTCTAACTACCCCTCGTGATAATATTAGACACGACCAAAATATTTAAACAAGTCTCCAATCATTTATTTGTATTTACGACTCAATAAACAAATAATTCACATATTTCACGTAACACACATTGTCATTTAATTGTGATAAATAAATCTCATAAGTCTCGTAACGTCCAAGAAATAATTTTAGAAAAATATTCGACTCTCGTTTCAAAGGAATTAATCCTCAAAATATTTTTAGATCAAAATCGGATCATTTATCCCAATATAAAGATTTAAAAACAATTTAATCAATTAATATAAAATTAATTGACTAATTCCAAACATTTAAACAAATTTGTATGAATAAAACCAAGCCAAGAAAATAATTAAATCTAATTTAAATTAATTAGATTTAATTAATAATTATTTAATAGAATTAACTGATTATTAAATTAATTAATTATTAATCAAAAATAATTAAAATAATTAAATTTAATCAATTAAAATTTATAAAATTTTCTGAATAATAAAATAAATTCTTAAATTAAAAATATGATTTTTAGAATTTTTAAACTATTTTTGATTTATTCTGAAAATAAAACTCCAAAAACACTTTTCAGAAAAGGAATTAGGGTTTGGGGAATCAAAACCGGGTCGGGTTGGGTCTTAAAACGGGTCGCCGAGAAATGGGTGGGTCGCCAAGAACACCACCGGAATCCGGTGGTGGTTCCGGCCACCTTCCCCAGTTTCCGGTAACCAAAAACACACCAACACACACGATTTTTGGTTGAGAAAGCACGGGTTTACAAACAACATCAATACCCAACCAATTCAAGTCAAAGAAACGCAATAACAATCATGAATTCGAAGAAGAACACCGGCGGCGACGGCGGCGGACCATTTTCCGACCGGCCAAAACACAACCCAACTCGACAATTGTTTACATGTATCAATTCCTTACTCTACGATCTATTCAATGGTGCAACCACAATCAAGCTTCGACTAACCAAACTTAAACTCCGATTAAACCAAAACAATTCCGGCAACTTTCTAAAATTTTGATTTGCTCGAATAAACAATCCAAAATTTACATAAAAATCATCAGAATGCTCTAAATCACATCACAATCACAACCATGCTATCAATTTACAAGAACAATCAATTTAAGAATTCCCCCAAATTTAATTAAAAATACGAAATAATTTAAATTCAAGAAATTCGAAATTCATACCCACACGAATTTTGATGATGGATTTAAGTAGAGGATGTTGAGAGCTTCGATTCGACTACTAGAGCGTCGAAATCGGATTCTGATAACGCCTTCGAAAGTTGGTTTGATTCTCAAGAACACGAAGAACACGATTCAGAGATTTTTAGATATTTAACGATAAATAAACTTGATTATACGCAAAATAATGCACGATACTCCTTTTTATATTAAACGGAAAATAATACCCGAAACAACATTTTTGGATCGATAACGATCCGTTGGATCGTTTTAATATGAATAAATAGAATACACGTTTTACGAGACGATAATTATCCAGAATATATGGATAACTACAAGAATCGTTTAATAATAGATAAACGAACTAAAATACCTCTATCACGAATATTCCCGAATATTTCCCACTTTAACGAATGAAATATTGGTACGAACAATATACCAATTTCCCGAATAATTAGGGAATGATCTAAATTTCCTTTTCGATAATTAAAATAAAATAAAATAAAAATCACATTCTCTTAAAATGAATTTCCAATCATCACAAATATTCACATAGCATCTCAATGTCACATATTCGATCATTTAACGAATAACTTGACACATTTAACCAAATACAATATTTTAAAATTTCAGATATGAAAATAAAATTTTATTTCACATCAAATATTAACACGTAATTTTCCCGGATCTTACAACCACCATTCTTCCCAAATCAAAATCTAGAAAGCAAACCTCGGGTGCTTCTCAAAAGGCATCTGTTGCAAAAACTACCCAAACCCTTGAGGGGAGTGTGAAGGAGGTAGTAAGAGGTGTGGGAAGGGGTGAACATCAAAGAAACCCAAGAACAAGGAGGGTGAGATAAGTGTGTCCCGGCCTAGCCACCATGTGTCTTCCCAAAAAGATGCAGTGGTTGAAAAGGAAAATATCACATCCCTAGTGGCATCCTCCCAAAAGGATGTTACTATTGAAGAGAGTCCCCAACCAGGGACACAGAACAAGAGGGATAGGGACACAAGCAGCCCCACAGATACAACCATGGCCTATTCAAGGAAAAAAAGGTCTAAACCATCTCAAATTCAGTTTGATGTGGCTCCAGTAAATGTGGAGTCACAGCCCTCTTCTCTAATCATTCAAACTGAAACAGAATCACCAAGCTCACCCACTCTCTCTCTGGATGTGGATATGATTCACACATCACTTCCTGATTCTCCATCTTTAACCTTCTTGGAGAAGCCCCACTCTGAAATTGGTGATCATCATCTTATTGATGATTTGTTGGATCACCAATCTATCATTTCTCAGACTCTGGCTAAATCTGTGGCTTCAAATCTCAAATCAATCTTCACAGATTCCGCCTTAGTCTCCATTTCGAGAGCTACATCATTTCCTTCATCTACGGATATCTCTCATCCGTTGACAAGTGTTTGTCCGTCTACGGATATGCCCCAAATCAGCTATCCGTTGACATCCATTTCTACTGCCTCTACGGATACTCCTTCCACACTTGCACTTCAAACTCCAAGTATTTTTACTTCAAGTGTGGATGAGTTAGCAGTAGTTAAAACACTTCTAGGATTGAGGGAAGGGAGTGAAGCAACTGAGAGTGAGAGGCTGGTTTGCAACCAGGCAAAAGGAGAGGAAGAGCAAGAGAGACAGACTATTTCTTCCAGTCTGGTAAAAGTGAGCACTGAGAGTTCCACCTTAGTAGGTGAAGGTGAGGGTGTGAGAGGTGTGAGCCAGGGGGAGCCCCTGATGCAAGAAAAGAGAGAAAATGAGAGAAAAGCAGGTACAGGAGAGATAAGGATGGAAGACTCAGCCATTGCAAGTGAGTCAATGGATGTCAGTGATGCAGACAGGGAACGACTGTACCAACTTGAATACCAAAATGCGTTGGAACAAGTCAACCTGAATGCTGAGACATTTACTCATCCTGACCCAGCCTATCAAGTCTTGGCTGGACTGTTGGGTTTGACCGGTTCAACCCAATATGGTAATATGAATTTGGGTGATTAAGACTGTTTTGGTAATAATTGTATAGGTAGACAATTATTATATATGGTAATAATTGTATTGATAGACAATTATTATATATTGTATGTCTTAGTCATTAAATTAGGGAATTAGGTACCAAGAATAAAAAGTCTGTAAGAAACATAACCCAAATATCAAGTGTTTTTATTGTGAAGAATTGGGGCATATACAATCTATGTGTCCAAAGGCAAAAGAAGACTTGAAGGAGTTGAAGAAAACTCGAGGAGGGGGTAATGTTTCGCTCGTGGCGACTGATGATGATGCGCTTTTGGTTCAAGAAGATAAGGGATCGAAAGAAGAATGGGTGCTTGGCTCGGGATGTTCTCATCACATATGTGCTAGGAGGGAGTGGTTCTCGTCCTACAAGAAGTGTGAGGGAAAGATGGTAGTTTTACCAAACGGTAAAAGGGTAAAGGTTGCTGGAATTGGTGAGGTAATGATGAAACTTCACAATGGTCATGTTCGGAAGTTAACTCAAGTAAGGTACGTGCCGGAGTTAAATCGAAATCTAATTTCATTGGGTAAATTAGTTGATTTGGGATATACTGTTATGATGAAGAACGGAATGTTGGAGGTCACTAAAAGGGATTTAGAGATACTCAAAGGTTGGAAGGACAAGAGAAATCTTTTCGTGCTAGAAGGAGAGGTTCTTGTTCGAGGGGAGGCATGGCGGAGGGATGTCGATGTCGTTGATGGATATCGTTCAACCTGATATGGGTATTGGGTTGAAGGGGAGGATTGTTGGGTTTGACCGGTTCAACCCAATATGGTAATATGAATTTGGGTGATTAAGACTGTTTTGGTAATAATTGTATGGGTAGACAATTATTATATATGGTAATAATTGTATTGATAGACAATTATTATATATTGTATGTCTTAGTCATTAAATTAGGGAATTAGGTACCAAGAATAAAAAGTCTTGTATAACAAGTATGGTAAGTCTTGTAAAACAAGTATGACAAGTCTTGGTGGCTAAGTTTTGGATGGCTATATAAACATAGTCATATTATGTTTGATGTATACTTGAGCATTGTTTGGCTTGAGTATCGTGTGAGTGATACACCGTTGGTGAGATTGATTGTATTATTGATAACTGTTTTGATTAATAATACAAGTTGGGACGTGGTTGTTTCCGCGTCATATATATTGTTTGTGTGCTTTGCTTTGTTTGTTTGTTTGAATCTCGTATTGGTGTGTAGCCCCTAAACCTAACATGGACAGGGCAATGTGGAGGCAGAAAGGATGTTGAATTTAGTACACACAACTGAATCAATGTCTAGGGAAAAGGAAGCTATTCAGAATCTGCCTCCAGGAGCTGGTGAAGATTTCAGCTATGATGAAAATAGTGATGATTTTGAGAGTGGTGAAGGAGGAGATGAAGGCCCTTCTACTCTCCAAGAGATGCCTACTTGGTTGTTCTCCAACTCCTATGATCACAATGCCACCAAGTCAGTCATTCTCAGGAATCATCAAAGGGCACATGATGAAGCTAAAACATCAAATCCACAGCATGCCACCTCAGTTCATAACTTTGTGGCATCACTTCAGCTTCATCAGGCCCACATCCTGCAACAAAGAGCCAGCACTGATGATATCAAGAACCATCTGGATGGGGTGAAGGATGCTTTGGCAAGGAGAATTGATGTTGTTGCTCCTTTCACATCTCAAAGATGCAAGCAAGACAAGCTGGTAAATGATGTGGCTGCTCTTACTGGGAGAATGGATAAGATGGAAAAGCAAATGGACACCTTCTTGGCTAACCAAAATTTACAGACTCAGCTTCTGTAACAGTTGCTGCAGTCAACCATTGTCACTCAAACCCTTGATGATAACAAAAAGGGGGAGAATTCAAGTAAGGGGGAGAGTGCACTAGTGGTCTTTACAACTCAAGGTGTGCCATCAAGTCAGGGGGAGTCACCTCAAATAATAGCACGAAGGTGGTCTCTCCTTGAGCTGAGGATGTCCAAATGTTTCTTAATTCTGAAAAGCTGATCAAGGAATCCATCTTCCAGGCTGTGACTTCATCCACAAGTAGCCATCCTGTCCACACAACAATTCTGAAGGTCCTCACTCCTGACACCATTGTTCTGCAAAGTAATTATGATGCTGAACATTCTAGTGTCAAGGAGTTTGAACCTCTCTTCAGCGGCAGGACTGGATCACCACCTAAACATCATGGCAAGAACAAGCTAGAGGTGGACTTCCCACTTCCTAAGCCTGATGAGAATAAGGTGCTAGCAACTCTTATCATGGATCTCAAAAATTCCAAGGATGTAATGCTGAGACAAGGGCTGGCTGTTATCTACAGAAATAGCAAAGAACTTCACATCACAAACAGCCACCCCAGGTTCAATGAAGCAAAGGCAGAAGAGATTTCCAGGATAAGGAGAGAAGCCAATCCCCAGGGTTATGAATCTACACCTGAAAGACAGGCTAGATTAGCCCAAGAACTAGAAAGGGAATTGGAGGAAGAAAGTAGTGAGGCTGTGGAGGAAGAGGCCCCTACCAAGAAGAAGTTGAAGAAAAGGAAGACAGTGCCTAAATCCAAGCCCCCTAGATGGAAGAAGAGATCAAATAGGCCTGTCTCTCCTGAGAAGGGAGAAGAGATACACAGAGGAGAATTGTCTATGAAGATTCTGTCCCAGCTTCAACCCAATCTCAAGTCACCTTTCATGGAACTCCTGTAGAATTTAAAGAAGAACCTATTGAGCTTGAAGACCTAGTGTTTCCTAAGTTCTTAATTGAGAAAGAAAAGATATCAAAGAAAAAGACACTAGTCAAGAAAGCTCATCAGGGACCAATCAAGCTTAATGTTGCACCAAAAGTTGCCAAACCAGTTGAGAACAAGGCAGACTTTTTGTACATTGCAGAGATACAGGAGTACTCAACCATGGATCTATTCCTTAAGGAAGTTAGTGAAATCAGAGTCACAGACAAGTTCAGAGATTTGCCTGAAAGACTAACTTTTGTCTACAAAGGAGGAAAAGTGAGAGCATGGCCCCTACAACAAGTGTTGAATGAAGGATACTCTACCTTGGTGAAAGTCTTTTCAGGCTTCAAAAACACAAGGGGATTCTCTGAGGTTGCCAAGGGTGCTGTGTTAAAGAAGATTTTGGAAATCAGGAACAACTGGAATTCTCCTGATTGTTTGCCGAGGAAGCTGAAGATCCCTTTTAATGGACAAAGAATTCATCTTCAACCTTACTGGATGATGGAATTCAAGGATGAAAAGGGCTGTAGAAGATTCTTTAGGATTCAAGATCAACTGTCTAAGGCCAGCAATAGGTATCTTAGATGGTTGCAAGGCAAGCTGGATCCAAAAATTTCTGAAGAAGATGCATTCTACAGAAAGCTTTAAAAACAAATCCAGGCAAACTATGCTAAGGAAGGGAGACAGAAGGTTCAACCTCCAAGAGAGAAGAAAAGAAATTGATTCTGCTCATACTAAAGGAGCTCTCTCTATGTAACTATCTCTACTCTTCTGATTTTCAATTCATGTAGCTTGACATAATTTTTACTGCTAATATCCATATGTTGAAAGTGGTTTTGTTATCATCAAGACTCTTAATTTATGTCTGATTCTCAACTAGGCATAAATTGGGGGAGATTGTTAGGAACTAAGTTGTTTCTTGATGATAACCAAACTGACTTAGTAAAAATTGTACAAGTAAACGTAGCCATCAACGGATAGTTTTCCATTGCAGTATCCGTAGATGGGTAGCTTATCTACGGATAAGATCAAATGTAACATGCTTGTGTATTTCTGATGTTGAAGTTGAAGTAGTCTTGATAGGTTAATTGAGTCATGTTGACTATCAATAGATATGTAGAATAGGGAGGCGAATTGTATATAGTCGATGCCTTGTAATTTTGCATACATGAAATTGACTGTCTGCGGATAGCTTGACTAGCCTTCTACGGATATGAACACTGTACTGTCTACGGATAGCAGTACGGGTTAATCAAGAATCTATCAACGGATACAACTCAGATAGCTTCTACGGATACTCTCTGTACTTGTGAAAAGGACAGCGATGTCAGAGCACACGGGTTGACAGACTACACAGAGCATGGAAGCCAGTATTTCTGGAAAGGTGACAAGAACAAAACAGCATTCTGTTTGCATTGTCAAAGGTAGCATTTCCGTAAAAGACAATCAGCCAAGAAGGGCAAGCTACAAACACGGACCACTGTTCGGGATGGAGAAACAAGGATTCTGAACACATGTACTTTTTGTATTATTAGTTGTTCAAGTATCTTTGTAAACTTGGGTTATATAACCAAGTTGTAGCATAACTCTAGAAATCAAGAAATCAGGTTTTAGCAATTTAGAGAGCACAAAGCAGTATCCTTGTAAATTGCTGAAGCTAGAGTTGTGTATTTGTAGCTGTGTGTTTATTCGTACACATCACAAAGATTTCTTCAATAAAAATCTCTCAGGTGGACAAAAACAATCCACCTGAATTTTTAATTCTTGTATCATCTTATTTGTGTTTCTGTTCTTGTTTTTTGCTTTTCATATTTTCACTGTCAAGAACGAAAAGTTTTCAAATATTATATTCAACCCCCCCCCCCCTTCTACAATCTTGGTTCAGTGTCTGGGAATAACATCATTGCAGTTGTAACATTTAAACTTGGATCTGTCCACCATCCCTGTTTTGTAACCACCTCTTGTGGCACCACCTTCAACCTTGGAGGAATTCCCTCTGCTGAACCTTGATGTTTGACCTTGAGACTTATATGGCTTGTTTCTCTTGAATCTTATGTTTTTGAACTTCTTAGCCATGTAAGCCATAGTTGGATTATCCATCTTTTCCATTTCTTCTAATGAATAGAAGTCTTCATCTTCAACATCAGTTATTTGCAGCACCACCTTCTCATCATCATCCACAACCTCTTCAATCTTTAGGGAAGGTACTTGAGCAGGTTGGGTGATTTGAACTCCTTCACTAGGTTGAGTGATTCTTGGCACATGAGCTACAAGAGCACCAGACATATTTGCCATCTTTCCTCTTGATCCAGATTGTATAGCTCTTTTCTGGAAAAATTCAAGCCCATATGATTTAAGCACACCATATAATGTTTCAAAGGAAACATTGTTTAGATTTCTTCCTTCTCTTATGGATGTGATTCTATGCTCTAGATGCTCAGGAAGTGTGAGTAAGAACTTAACATTTAACTCTTTCCTATCATAGTACTTGCCATGTATCGGTAGCTCAGTCAGCAGTTTACTGAACCTCTCAAATTGTTGTTAGATCTTCTCTTGACTTTGCCATGAAAGCTTCATACTGTGAGATAAGAATCTGTCTTTGATTATCTTTTACCTCTTCACTTCCTTCACATAACAACTCAATCTTAGTCCACATTTCCTTGGTTGATGAGCATCCAATGACGTTCCCACACATGGCTTTGTCCAAAGTGAGAGCATCCAGTAGGATGAGTTGCAAGTAATCATCCAAGGCCACCTTCTCTTTTTCTGGCTCCAGAAACTCTGAAGGTGATTTAGCAATCTAGTGTGCTGGAATAAGAACACCGTCCACAGTCGAGGCTTCAATCTCCTTCTGTGGAACAAAGGGACCATTTTAAAGGATACCCAAGTATAATGGATTCGCAGCTTTGATAAACAGCAAGATTTTTCTTTTCCACACATTGTAATTCTCTTTATCAAAAGCTGGGATCTTTATGCTACTTGACTTCTGCAAACTTGTCATGATCTCAGATTTGTAGAACAATCTGTATGCTCTGGTACCAGTTGTTGGTCCTTGAATATTGCAGAGGGGGGGGGGGAGGTTGAATGCAATACTGATAAATCTCAATCTACGCTTCAACAACAAAAACTAAGATTAACGTTTATCAGTTTAAGAATTGCAAACACAAGTAGATACAAGTAGTTTTTCTTACAAAATAAAAGTTTTATTTATTTTGCAAAGTGTTGCTACAACCTCAAGAAAATATCAGTTTTCTTGAGCTTCAATTTCTCGAGTGATGCCTAGAATGAATTGAGAGACAGTCTAAGTAAACTTAACCTATCTCTATCATCACGGGTTTGTGAAGCTGCTATCATTTTCATGTGTCAGCTTCTTACAAATTGTCTACCCGTGAGTCTTACCTAAATTGCTATACAAACAAGTTTATCATTACTGGAAAAAGCAATATAGATACATTATATATTTAGCTAACACAATTCAGTAGATGTTGATTTGTCATACTCTTGAATTGGTGAGCTTTGTCATGTGATCTCTCAAGCTTCTGTTGTAGTCTTGCAGACCTGATGCAGTGTTGGGATACTACAGCACGCCTGTTTCTTGAACATCCAAACTATCACATGTTTGACTGGGTAGATCCCCAATACAAAGATTATCCCTTTACGACAATATCCTGATCTTCAAGCTTGTTGTCACAAGAATGTTCTTTTGGTGACAGTAAGAAATCCCCGCAAGAGATGTTGTCAGGATTTCCAAGATTGCTGTCAGACTAAGGTAAAGTTGTTGTCTCAGGGCTTCCGCCAATGTTTTTGTCAGAGTGAATATACTGTCGTGACTTGCAACATGTTGTCTTCTTGTAACCTTACTTTCAGTGCCATGACAGTAACATTTATTCTTGTTGTCCTCCTTAAGCACTTCTTGAGGCTTGAACAAATAAATGAACTTCTATCAAGATGTACTAAATTCTTATTTGACAATAAACAAAATGGTTACAAGAACATACTCCAGTATGTTCATACTTAATAAAATTAAGCATTTAAAATATCTAGTCAAGCTGTCTCTTAGCTATCACCCATAAATCCTAACACAACTTTTTTGTGATACTCCAAACACGCACAAAATCTTGATTAGATTCTCATCTTTAGCTGAATATCATGATCATCCGTATACTTAATAAAAGAAATGACCTTTTCTAAAAGGAATTAAAAAATAACATTCGGCCATCATCCATTTTCTGTTCAATCATAATTAGTATATAATTTTACGGATGATTAATGTAGAAACTATTCTATACTTATGAGGATGAATGACGTAAAAAATCATTTCGATTTAAATATATATATATACTAACTTAAAACCCGTGATACGCGGACTATTGTTATTTTATTATTTATATTTTAATATTTTATTAATTGCATTAAAATAGATTTTAAAAATAAATAGGTAAGAGCTTGTCCGTGATTTTAAGGTCAATTTGGTCCAATAAAAAATTAGAGTGTGCAAGTTTAGGATGTGCATATATCAGCACCCTAAAATAAATAAGTAAGATTTTACATATTTTTGAAAAAGGAGAAGTTTTAGTAAGAAAAAATAGAAAAGATAACTTTTTTAGTTGAAAAAGGTAATTGCCCGTGATATTTTAAATAGAAAAGGTAACATATTTTAATTGAAAAAGATAATTGTCCGTGATATTTTTGGAAAATAAGGAGATTTTTTAGGAAAAATAGAAAAATAATGTGTTTTAGCTGAAAAAGGTAATTAATATTTAATGTAATTATTATTTTAAACAATTAAAATCATTAAAATAGGTTTTAAAATAAATAAGTAATGGGTTGCCCGTGATATTTTTAGAAAAAGAGGAGTTTTAGTAAGGGGAAATAGAAAAGGTAACAAGAATTAGTTTTAAAAGATAATTACCTGTGATATTTTTGGAAAAAAAGAGGATTTTGTTAGAAAAAATAGGAATAGTAATTATTTTAGCAGAAAAAGGTAATTATTATTTAATGTTATTATTATTTAACATTTTTTTATATATAAGTAAGGGTATTTAAGTAACAACACGGAGTACCAAAAAACAAGTACCAAAAAGTAAGTACCGTACCGACCAAACTTTTAATGTTTCATCTTTAATAATACTAGCTTAAAACTCGTGCGATGCACGGATTGGTTTAATAATTGTTATTTTTGTTATTTATATTTTAATATTTTATTAATTACATTAGTTAAAATAAATAAGTAGGTGTGTTAAACCTTTTTAAATAATTAAAAGTATTAAAATAGATTTTAAAATAAATAAGTAACGGTTTGCCGGTGATATTTTTGAAAAATGAGGGGTTTTAGTAAGGAAAAATAGAAAAAGTAACAAGTTTTAGTTGAAAAAGTTAATTGCCCGTAATTAGAAGTATTAAAATAGGCTTTCAAATAAATAAGTAGCGGTTTGACCGCAATTTTTTTTTGAAAAAGGAGGGGTTTTACTTTTTAGTAAGGAAAATAGAAAATATAACATGTTTTAGTTGACAAAGGTAATTGCCCGTAATTAGAAGTATTAAAATAGGCTTTAAAATAAATAAATAAGGATTTGTCCGTGATTTTTGGAAAAAGAGAAATTTTAGTAAGAAAAATTAGAAAAGGTAACATGTTTTAGTTCAAAAAGGTAATTGCCCATGATTTTTTAGAAAAAGATGGGATTTTGTTAAAATAAATAAATAAATAAATAAAGTAATTTATTTTAGCTGAAAAGGTAATTGGTTATAAATAATATTATCATTTAAAAATAAGTAAAGTTGGTTAAGTAAAATCACTTAGTACCGACCGACCGATCAAACTTTTATTGTTTTGTCTATCATAATATAGTATAGATAAGTAAAAGGTTTGCCCATGATATTTTTAGAAAAAGAAGGAATTTTAGTAAGAAAAATAGAAAAAGTAAGTTGAAAAGGGTAATTGTCCGTGATATTTTTGGAAAAAATTTATAATGTGTTTTAGATAAAAATGTAATTGATTATAAATAGGTAATGTTATTATTTAATTATTTTTTTATAATAAGTAAAAACACTTTGGTTAGTAAGGGTAATTAAGTAAAAACACTTTGGTACCGACCGACCGACCAAATTTTTAATGTTTTGTCTATTATATAATAATATAGATAGATAATTTACATATACTTTTGTGCATTCCAGTAATTTTTGATGCACATGCTTTTTTGAAAAAGGTAATTGTATATTTTTGAAAAATGATGAGATTTTGTTAGAAAAAATAGAAAAAGTAATGTGTTTTAGCTGAAAAGGTAACCGGTTATAAATATGTCTTATTATTTAATATTATTTTTATAGATAAGTAAGGGTAATTAAGTATTTTTTTTAAAAAATAAGTAGATATGTTAAAATAGCTAAACTTTTTAAAATAATTAAAAGTATTAAATTAGGTTTTAAAATAAATGATTTAGGGTTTGCTCGTGATATTTTTAAAAAGGAGAGGATTTAGTAAGGAAAAATATAAAAAGTAACATGTTTTAGTTGAAAAAGGTAATTGTTTAAAATATGTAAACTTTTTTAAATAATTAAAAGTATTAAAATAGGTTTTAAAATAAATAATTAAGGGTTTCCCGTGATATTTTTGGGAAATGAGGAGTTTTATTAAGTAAAAATAGAAAAGTTATCATGTTTTAGTTGAAAAAGATAATTACACGTGATATTTTTCAAAAGGGATGAGATTTTGTTAGAAAAAGTAGAAAAAAATGTATTTTAGCTGAAAAAGGTAACCCGTTATAAATATGTCTAATTATTTAATATTATTTTTTTTATAAATAAGTAAGGATAATTAAGTAAAATCACGAAATACCAAAAAATAGGTACCAAAAAACTAGCATGGTACCGTACCGACCAAACTTTTAATGTTTCGTCTATTATAATATAGTATAGACTAGCTTAGAACTGTGCGATGCACGGATTTTTTTTAACAAATAAGGAGGTGTGTTAAATTTTTTTAAATAATTAAAAGTAAAATTGATTTTAAAATAAATAAATAACGGTTTGTCCGTGATATTTTTGGAAAATGAGGGGTTTTATTAAAGAAAAATAAAAAAAGTAACTACTCCCATCCAATTTTTTACATTCCAAAACTTTCCTAAAATAGTAAAGTTTTATAATATAAAAATCAACTACTTCCACTACTTTCCTCCACTTTACTTATTTTATACTTTAAATATTGGCGGATCGAACCACTTTACTCATTTTCTTTATTTTTCTCCATTACTTTATTTATTTTCCTTAAACTTCGTGCCCAACCCAAATAATAAATATTGGGTGGGACGAAGGGAGTAGTATATTATACTATACTAGCGTATAACCCCGCTAAGCACAAACTTCTTTTAATATAATATAATATTTTGTATAGTAAAAATATTTATTTATATTATTTTTTTGTATTAATAATAGAATATATAGAATACAGTATGTTGGTCCTTGACTATTGCAGAAGAGGGGGTTGAATGCAATACTGATAAATCTCAATCTACGTTTTCAACAACAAGAACTAAGATTAAAGATCATCAGTTTATCAAATGCAAACACAAGTAGACACACGAGTAATTCTCACAAAATAAATGTTTTATTTATTTTGCAATGGGTTGCTACAACCTCAAGAAAATGTTTGTTTTTTCTTGAGCTTCGGTTTCTCGAGTGATTACAGAGAATGAATTGAGAGATAGACTAAATAGGCTAAACCTATCACTTTCAATCACGGGTCTTGTGAAGCTGTTGTCATTTTCAAGTGGCAGCTTCTTACAATTTACCTGCCCGTGATTCTTTCCTAAATTGCTATACAGACAGCTTATCAATACATAACAAAGCAATCTAGAAACATTCTATTTTAAGCTAACACAATTCAGTAGATGTAGATTTGTCATACTCTGGAATTGGTGAGCTTTGTCATGTGATCTCTCAAGCTTCAGTTGTAGTCTTGCAGACCTGTTACAGTGTTGGGATACTGCAACACGCCTGTTTCTTGAACATCCAAACTATCACGAGTTTGACTGGGTTGTTTACCAATACAAATGTTATCCCTTCATGACAGTATCCTGATGGCTAAGCTTGCTGTCACAGGAATGCGCTTATAGTGGCAGTAAGAAATCCCCGCTGAAGGTGCTGTCAGGATTTCCAAGCTTGCTGTCAGGCTAAGGTAAAGTTGATGTCAGAGGGCTTCCGCCAATGTTGCTGTCAGAGTGAATGTACTGTCGTGACTCGCAACATGCTGTCTTCTTGTAACCTTATTGTCAGCGCTGTGACAATAATCTTTATTCTTGTTGTCCATCTTGAGTACTTCTTGAGGCTTGAACAAATGAATGAACTTCTACCAAGATGCACTAGAATCTTATTTGTACTAAATAAAACGGTTACAAAGACATACTCTGGCTGTGACAGTATGTTCATACTTAATAAAGATTAAGTAAATAAAGTATCTAGTTAAGTTGCCTCATAGCTATCACCCATAAATCCTAACAATCTCCCCCAATTTGTTTTTATGGACAATAACAACAAATTTACAATTAATACATGCTGACAACTTAACTAACAAGATCAAAATTTAACAAAAGATTTTTACTTAGCTTCAGATTTCTTTTTCTGTCTTGCTTCATCCTCTCTGTTGAGAGCTTCCTTAAGAACTTCTTTGAGTCCTTCCACCAGTGCTATTTCATCAGGAGTGATAGCCTCATTTTCAATCTCATCAATGTGTTTTTGGAGTGTCTTGGAGAGACATACCCTAGCATCCTGAAGATCCAACCATAAGTCTTTGCCAAAAGCATGAGTTTTGAACTTCAGTGTGCCATTAAAGTCTTTGAATCTACTTCTAGGGTATGCATTTAGAGTTTTTCTCCTTGACTTATCCAGCTTTGAGTCTTCACCCTTTCTTGCTTGAAGAATGCCCTCAATCTCAGAAGAGCATTGTTGTTCCAATGGATGAATTGATCCAATTACTAAGAAGAGTAAGTCTTTCAGAGCACTGGTTCTAAGTTTATGAAAGCTTCTTACTGGAATTTCTTCCCATATGAACTTGATTCTCAGAGGATTCTCAAGCATACAAGATTGGTAATTGGGTCTTTCACTTTCCACCCTGTTGGCTTCTCTGCTTTTATCCAAGAATGTATCTTCTGTATCTTCAGTGGTTTCTCTTTTTGTAGGCTCTGAGGATTCTTCTTGACTTGGTTAGGTTTGCACCACTTCTTCAGGAATATCATCTTCATACTCAGCCATTTCTTCATCAGAATATTCCAGTAAGTGGGCAATGTCATTATCATCAAACAGTGACCAATCCCCAAATTTCTGATAGAATTCTTCATCTCTCACAGCTTTGTATGCCAACACATGGTTCATGACACTTTCAGGGACGTTGTCATAACCTTGCATTAGATTGACCATCCTTACCAAGTAGAAGTATTCAACTCTCCTTGTTTCTGTTCTCCTTTTCATTGAAAGAGTTGCTGATACGTCATATGATGACACTTCCATGGTAAAATCCTTTTTGACTTTCACAAGTCTGGATGCATCAAACCAAAGAACATATTCAGTTGCTTCATTGTTGTTATCCAACTTTACCCCGACGTTCTTGATTTGATCAGCTTCCTTTTCCAAAAGATCCAGAGAGCTGTAGAGTTTTGATTGGATAGGCTTCTTCAAATTCCTGCCAAGCCCAGTGGCTTTCTCCTTTCCTGAGTACTTGTGTTTTCCTTTTATTGCTTTTGAAATCTCCTCAGGTTCAGGTTCCTATCTAGAGAACCAGGCCCTTGCTAAGGTTTTTGTCCTCTTTGGCTTGACAGTAGGCTTGATTCCTTCCTTGACAGCATCTTTGTTGACAGTGTCTTCTGTGACAGTCTCTTTGGTGACAGTATCTTTTTCAGCATTTATACTGTCAATAGCACATCTTAAGATATTTGCCTCCAAAGCTTCAAGAATTACTGACTCCTCTTCTTCTGTTGCTCCAGCATCTTCCTTTTCTTGTACAGGAGCTTCTTCTTTATTTTCCTCTTGGGACTTTGATCCAACATTCCCAGAAGTGCTTCCACTAGCATTTCCTGTTTCTCCAGTTCCTCCACTACCATCTAACTCATCATCTTCATCATGAGGAACATCATAGGAGCAGCTTTCTCCTTGTTCAGCTCTGTTGGAGATTTCTTTGGAGATCATCTTCTTCATAGTGGAGCTCAGTTCCTTGTCCCTTTTCACCAGCAAGTCATAAATTGCTTTGGCAGCAAGAACTCTTCCTTGTTGGCTTTGGAGTTGAGAATCATGTTTAACACCTTTAAGATTGACTTTGACTCCATTGTTGAAGTGCCTCCTAGACTCATGTATGCACATCTCCTGCTACCACTTTTGGTGGTACCTTCATAGCAGACACAAAATGGATTGGTGTAGACTTTTGGGAGTTTCTCTGAAATTAAACTCAGCATTTGCAGATGCAAGATCTCATTGAAGGCTGTATGGTTTGCTGTGATTTTGTTCTTCATTACTGTTAGCACTCTTGCTGGAAGACTCTGCAGCAGCTGCATAGTAATGAACATGGATATTCCAGTGTTTAAGTACACATCAATAGCCCATCTCCTTTATTCATTGATCTTTACACATACACTGGTGATTTTCTCCTTGAGCAAAGTTGAGCAGTTATTCAATCTTCTGCTAGGCTCCTTCATAGCTTCATCCACTACCTTGTAGAAGTTTTCATCATGATTCTTCAGAGTACTTTCCCTGTAGTTAACTATTAGGGCATTTGTATCTTCTTGGTTGAACTCTGTTCCTTCACTCCAGGTGTTTCCTGACAGGATGTATTCAGGCATCTTGTCTTTCTCTTTTCCCAACCTGTTCTGCTCCTCCTTTTCTCTCCATTACCTTTCAAAAACACTCTCCTTTGGAGTTGGAGTTGGCTCTCTTATAGTCACAGGAGGTAGTATTGGGTTTTTGGAAGAAACACCCCTTTGCATAGCTTCCAGGGCTTCTTTGGACATTAGGACTGTTTCTCCAGCTATCTCATATTCAAAGATATTTTCAGCTCCTTGCACTTGCTCCTCCTTACTTCCTGAATCTCCTTTAGTTCCCCTTTTCTTCTTTGCAGACACTGATCTTCTTTTAGCTGCAGGCTCCCCCTCACTCCTTGAAGCCTTCTTTGAGACAGGCTCCCCATAAGCAACATCCTGTTTGGGGAAACCTTCTTTTCCTGATTTTTCCCTTCCTGATTCTGCCTTTTGAGATTCTGATCTTACCCCTTTCTCCCCCTTAGGTAAGTTGGCAACATCAAGATTGTCAGACAGAGCTTGAATGGCTTCCTGAATGGCAGAGAATCCAGAGGCCACCATGGTAGACAAGCTGTCAAGTTTGAATTCCATGGACAGACACCTGTTCTCTAGAGCTTGCAACCTGAAAGAGGTAGAGGGGCCACCTGATCTTAACCTTCTTGGGGGTGAAGGAAAAGATTGGGGCTTGGAGGCTGTGGGGGTTCTCACACTCTCAGTGTTTTTCTGAGTGATCTCATCACTCCTCACAAAAGAACTCTCATGGCCTAAGGCCTGGACATGTGAGGCTCCCTCAATTTCACTCTGGACATGCTCAATTCCCTCACCTTTTGCCAGCTCATTTGGCTGCCTCTCATTTTGATGCTCACCTCTCTTTTCTTTTATCTCTCTTTTCTTTTGCACACCCTCACTCATCCTAGATGCATGGGTATGAGCAGTACTTACATGCAATGAAATAGATGGTTTAGAATCTACCTTTAAGAACTGAGATAGTGGCACATCATCATCATAAACATCCTCGACAGTTACAGCGTCAAGATCAGTCTGTGAAGAGATGACATGTGTTTTGCCATGAATGTTATTGTCAGTTGGAATATTGACAGTAGGTTCCACTGCAACTTGGACAGCAGGTTTGGTCGTGACAGTGACTTCAACTGAGTCCTTGACAGCAGAATCACATGTGACAGCAACATCCACAGTGTCTTTGACAACAACTTGGGTTGTGACAGCATCTTCCCTGAGGTAAGATGCTCCTTGGAGATTGAACAAGGTACTGGCTGTTTCACTTTCTAGCAGAGTTGTACCTTGCTCTTTCTTAGTGTTTGAAGGAGTGGTGTCCATCTCACTTTGAGAAATAGGTTCTTGTTGACCACTGAAAGGGGGCTCATCCATGATTGGAGATGGATGATCAAAACCTGAAGGGTTGGGACTGTCCCCCTCTCTAGGTTATGGAGAAGAAACAAATGAATGTGTAGGGAAGGAAGAAGGTGAAAGTGGAGAAGAGAATGATGACTGCTCCACAGATGGAACTTGTGAAGTATCAAAGGGGGAAGTGAAATCCTCACTGTGTCCTGACTCCATGTGTGTTTCTGCAAGTGGAGGTTCCTCATTAGTTGGACCATGAGGTTGTGCAGACTCTTTACAGGGTGCCTTGGGAGACAGGCCAATTTCAATAGATGTCCCTTGTTGAGAAGGCACGTCTAGGGAGGAGTTTATTTCCCTTGATTCCTCTATACAGTCTTTTGGGAGACTGCAGGGTGGCTAACAGTGGTTTTGGTCCTCTTAGCTCTCTTCTTCTTAGGCTCAGGAGGAACCACTGTGGGTTCTGTTTGACTACCTTCCTTATTTGCTGCACTAGGTGCAGGAACTCCCTCTTGACTCTCAACACTACCACTACCACCAGTCTCTAGGGGCCTTTTTCTGGTTTCTTGTAAGGCTAGCCTTTGTACTTTGGGAAGTCTAGAGAACCTAGGATGAGTGTATGGGGTAGAATGAGGGTTAGCTGAATTTGGGTCTAATCCAGCTTCAGTCTCAATAGTGAAGGTGTCAAAACCAGAAGGTAATGGAAAATCAAGGTCAGTCACTTGATCAACCATGTGTTTGGTGAAACATAGTGGAATATGTGCATTTAAATTCTGTGAAGTGAGAGTTGTGTGAGTGTTTCTTTTCAGTACTGGGCACACTTCTAATCGAGGGGCATTCTCATCAAAGTCACATAAAGAATTAATGCATAACATTAGAAAGCGAGGATAGATGTTTACCTTCTTACCTATGGCAGCCTTGAGGTGTGCCATGAGCAGCTTTCCAATATCCACTTTGTACCCATGAACAAGAGAGTGAGTGAGCTTCTTGATGTAGGTGGGAATTCCATTCCAGCCGGTGGTCTTAGTAGAGAACACCTTCACCATAGCATCAAACACCATACTTCATTCCCTGCGGAGATATTTCCTGTCCATTTCACCAGAGGGGTACCATTTTGTTGTTCCCTCTTCAAGAATAGGTCCAGAATACCCAATCTTCAAGAAGAGCTTCTTCAGGGTCTCATCACTAGCAAGCTCAGCATAATCCTTTCCTGGTTCTAGAACAATTCCCAAAGCTGCATTGATGCCCTGAACAGTGAGAGAGTAGCTGTGCTCCTTGATTTTGAAATGAATGGAGGAGATGTCACCATCTTCTTGAGCAACGGCTGTCTCCCAGAAATTTTCAATCCTGTCTAGGTCAAGAACAGGAGTGGAGGTAATTGCATACCCAAGATAGGACTTATTCATGAAATAAACAAGCCCTTTGAAACCCTCACCAGCATCACTTGGAGAGTAGATGCCAGCAAAGTTGATTTGTGAAATTGATTCTTTGGGGGCCATTTGTTTTGCTTGAGAGAAGAAGAGAGAATGTAGGAGATGAATTGCTTAGGGATAAGAGAAAGGTGAGTGTTGTGTTTGCTTTTTGAGAACAGTTGTATGTTTGATGAATTTAGAGGGAAGTTCAAGCGTTTAACTGACAAAGTGGAAAAGTGAAATCGTGTCTTAACCCACTTAGCAGTCACGTGGGTTACTGGCTGATTTCTCTCTCCTCGTGGAGGATGAGTGTCCAATTTTAACGGTCCACTAATTTGACAGTAACCTATGCGCTCAAAACAACCGTGTCAGTAACTTTGGTGTGATGACAGCATGTTTTGCGTGACAGAAACATTTTGCGCAAAACTTACTGTCATCGTTAAGTTCTCATATGATAGTATCTTTTACGAGTCATGACAGAAGGTTGTTTATTGCTGTCGAGAAGTTAGTTGTCAAAGAACTGTGACAACAACTTTTCTTGATGACAGCAACCTTTGCGGGAAAACAACAACTGTCAGGACTTTGTATTGAAACTGTTATGATTAATAACTTAACTGAAGAGACACCAGTTAAACATTTACAATATTTATTACTGATTCATTATTCATTCATAACAACATTCAACCAGTTAAGCAATTAACAAGTAACAACACATACATCAAGCAAGAGGAAAATATAGAAGAAAATTGATAAGCTTTATTAATTAAAAAGGGTTAAATTACTACAATTGGTGAGATTAACTATTCATTACAGTCTTTCTTAACCAATTCTAGAACTTCAGCCCTAACTATTTCTTCAGATGTTCCTTCCTCCTTGAGGAGTGTTTGAAACTCTTTTTCCTCTTCTTGCTCTTTAGCCTCTTCAGTGGCCTTGGCAGCAAGTTTCCTTTCTTCTTCCTCATCGAGGATATCCCATAACTCATCAAATAACGCTTCTACTTCTTCATTGTAGGGCTCACTCCCACAAGGCTTAGGCCTGTATTCAATTCCTGCTTTGTTTTCCATTTTACCATCTTTCTAAATGATTCACTAATATAGCCTAAGACTCATTTTATAGGCATACTAGGTTAAGGAGGGATGTAAACGGTCAACAGTTTGGAATACCCATACAACTACCACAGATTTCAATTAAGTGATGTCTACCACTAATACAACAATCAAGGCAAAACTGACCAATTAAGGAGAATCTTTGACCAATTTCAGCAGTAAAAACCATGCAAGTTAATGTCATACTTGAACAAACTATCAAAAGTGAGACTAGCACAAAATTCAATTTAACAAGGTCAAAGTAAACATGTTGTCGAAAATAGATAGGGATTTAAGTAGACAGTAACTTTTCTCATGACAGCAACTTCTGAAGTTTGTACTGTCACAAGCTCCATTTGAATAATAGAATGAAAAACTAGTAAGTTAACATACCAAATTTAGCATTCCCAATTGACTTACCAACCTGTTGAAGTTTGCTTCATCCAGTGGTTTTGTAAAAATGTCTACAAGTTGCTTTTCTGTGGGCACATAGATCAACTTCACAGTTCCTCTTTCAACATGCTCTCTTATGAAATGATGTCTGATATCAATGTGCTTAGTTCTAGAGTGTTGAACAGGATTGTCTGAGATGGCTATGGCACTAGTGTTGTCACAGTATATGGGGATATTATTTAACACTAAGCCATAATCCAACAGTTGATTCTTCATCCACAAGATTTGTGCACAGCAACTTCCAGCTGCAATGTATTCAGCTTCTGCAGTTGATGTAGAAACTGAGTGTTGCTTTTTACTGAACCAGGATACCAATCTTCCACCAAGAAATTGACAGCTTCCTGTAGTGCTTTTTCTGTCAATCCTACATCCAGCATAATCTGAATCAGAATACCCCACTATCTTAAATCCAGTGTTTTTAGGATACCAAAGGCCTAGATTAGGAGTGCCCTTAAGGTATCTAAAAATTCTCTTGATTGCTACCAAGTGTGACTGCTTTGGATCAGCTTGAAACCTTGCACAGAGACATGTATCAAACATTATGTCAGGTATGCTAGCAGTTAGGTAGAGAAGAGATCCAACCATGCCTCTGTATGCACTAGAGTCCACTTTCTTCCCTTTGGAATCTAGATCCAGACTAGTTGAGGTAGAAATAGGAGTCTTGGCAGGTGATGAATCTTCTAGGTTGAACTTCTTGAGAAGTTCCTTGACATATTTTGCTTGACAAATGAAGATCCCATCATCTTTCTGAAGAACTTGTAAACCAAGAAAGAATGACAGTTCTCCCATCATACTCATCTCATACTTGTTTCTCATTAGAGATGAAAACTTCTCACACAGCTTCTCATTTGATGAACCAAAGATGATATCATCAACATAAATTTGAACCAGAATGATGTCTTTGCCATGATGCTTGTAGAATAAGGTCTTATCTACTACACCTCTTGTAAACTGGTTTTCCAATAGAAAGGTAGAGAGGGTATCATACCATGCTCTTGGAGCTTGTTTCAATCCATAAAGTGCCTTGAACAGCTTGTACACAAAATCATACATTTCAACATCTTCAAAGCCAGGAGGCTGTTCAACATACACTTCTTCATCCAACTGTCCATTCAGAAAAGCACTTTTGACATCCATTTGGAACACTTTGAAGTTACAGTGTGCAGCAAAGGCTAGGAAAATCCTGATAGCTTCAAGTTTGGCAACAGGTGCAAATGTCTCATCATAGTCTATTCCTTCCTGTTGACAGTAACCTTTAGCTACTAGCCTTGCCTTGTTTCTAGTCACATTCCCATTTTCATCTAACTTGTTTCTGAAAACCCACTTTGTCTCAATAACTGACTTTCCTTTAGGTCTTGGAACCAATTTCCATACATTGTTCCTTTCAAACTGGTTGAGTTCCTCTTGCATAGCAATCACCCAATCAGAATCTAACAATGCTTCATCAATTGCTTTAGGCTCTATTTGAGAAAGAAAACAAGAAAACATGCTGTCATCAGACACATTGTTCCTGGTCCTCACCCCAGAAGAGGGATCTCCAATTATTAGATCATTTGAGTGATCCCTGTTCCACCTAGTGGTTTTGGGCAAGCTTCTTGTTTGATTTGAGACAGTAACCTCAATTAGAGGAACTGATTCTTCACCAGGGCAATTGTCTCCACCATTTTCTTCAATGTCTCCAGAGTCACCATCAATTTGAGTATTTCCTGTGATGGTCTGTGACTGGGCTGGAGTTTGATTGACATTATCTTCAATGACAGCATCCTTTTCTGTTTCAACAGTTTGAGTGAAAGTAGGTTCTTCATCAACAACTTCTTCTTCCAACAAGTATCCTTGATTCTCAAATCTAAGAATCTGCATTTGACCTTCTTCATACAGTCCAGGAAACTTGGTTTCATCAAATGTGACATTCACACTTTCATCGATGATTCTGTGTTCCAAAAGATAGACTCTGTAGGCAGTCCTTTCTAAAGCATACCCCATGAAAATGCCTTCATAAGCTTTGGTGTCAAATTTCCCTTTCTTTTCATGGTTGTCTTTCATCATGAAACATTTGCTCCCAAACACATGAAAATACTTGACAGTAGGTTTCTTTTCATTGAGCAGATAGTAAGGAGTGTTCCCATGAGTCTTGTTGATCAAGGTTCTGTTCTGTGTGTAGCAGGCTGTGTTGATAGCTTCTGCCCAGAAGTATGTAGGTAATTTTGCATCATGAAGCATAGTTCTGGCAGCTTCAATGAGAGTCATGTTCTTCCTTTCTACAACTCCATTCTGCTGAGGAGTCCTTATAGCAGAAAATTGTTGTACAATTCCTTCATCTTTACAGAAGTTACCAAGAGTGGCATTTCTGAACTCAGTCCCATTGTCACTTCTTATCATTTGAACTTTGGCATTTGGAGCTCTTTCAAGGACTCTTAAGTGATCAATGATGACTTGAGCTGCTTCATCTTTTGATTCTAGATACTTCACCCAAGTATACCTAGAATAGTCATCCACCATAACTAATGCATATCTCTTCTTTGCTAATGATGGAACATTGACTGGTCCAAAGAGATCCATGTGAATTAGTTTGAGTGGTTTAGTGTTGGTGTTGACTTGCTTTGATCTGTGCACAGCTTTCTTCAGTTTTCCCATTTGACAGTCCTCACACAGTCCTTCTTGACAGAATTCCTGTTGAGGTAGTCCTCTCACTAGTTCCTTCTTCATCAGCATATTCATTGTTTTGAAGTTGAGGTGTGAGAGTTTCCTGTGCCAAAGCATACTGTCACCAACAGTAGCTTTACTGTAAAAATAGTAAATCTTGTCCTTCTTTGTTGATCTTAAGTCAGCAACAAACAGGCTTCCTTTTCTTACTCCTTTCAAAGAAAGGCTTACATCCTTCTTGTGATAGATGTTGCACACCCTCATGTCAAAATCAACCTTGAATCCCTTGTCACTGAATTGGCTGACACTGAGCAGGTTGTGCTTCAATCCATCAACAAGTGCAATATCATTTATGACAACATTTCCAATTTCCAAACAGCCATATCCCACTGTGTAACCCTTGATGTTGTCTCCAAAGGTTATGATTGGGCCAGCTTTCTCTACAAATTGTGACAACAGGGTTTTATCTCCAGTCATTTGTCTAGAGCAGCCACTGTCAATGATCCAAGTGATCTGCTCCTTATTTTTACCCTGCAAGACAAATTGTATTTAAGAGGCATATGGTACCCAATCCTTGTTGGGTCCAGTCACTTCAGTATCATAAGCATAATCATCATTTTCAACTTTAATCATCACATCAGGAATCTTCTGTTGGACTTCTTTCTTCACCCACATATCTTTAGAATTAGACTTGGTCTTCTTCTTAGTGATGAGGCCTTCTTACTGTTTCCAGTAGGCTCAGGAGTCTCACCAGTTTGCATATAGAGACATGGTTCGGTAGATGAAATAGGCAAATTGAAACAAGTACTCATGGCAGTTACTTTACAAGGCACACAATCAATATTATTGCAGACTACCATAGATTTATGCATAATGGGGGTTCTGTGTAAGTTACCATCTAGCATGGTCACATTGTTCTTGACCTCCTTTGGTTTCTTACAAACATGAGTTAAGTGATATGAAGAGCCACAATTATTGCATTGTTTTCTAGGAGCATTAGCATTGCCATTTCCTAACTTACCATTCTTGTTTCTAGACAGGTTATTGAGTCAACAGGATGTTCTGAAGTTGTTGTCGAACCTTTCTTGACAGTACCTTTCGCACCTTCTATCATGACAGTAGGTTTGGAAGTCACTGTCTTTGAGGCTCTCTTGACAGCACCTTTGGAAGCTACTGTCCTGCCATTATTGACAGCATCTTTGGAACATTCTGTCAGATTGTCTGGGGAAGTTACTGTCCTGGGGATTGTGATAGTATCTTTTCCATCAACTGTTGTACTGTCAAGACCTTCATCCTCATCGTCAAGTTGTTGCTTGATGAGCATGGCTTTCTCATCAAACTCAAGTTCAGAAAGTTTAAAAATGGGTTTGTTGATCTTCTTGAGAATTTGAGGTTTGACAGTAGCATCAGTTGAACAATCCTGACTGAAAATTTCTTTATCAGGTCTTTTGCCATACTCAAAACCTATCCCTACTTTTTGATCCTCTATGTGTTTCTCACGATAGTCCCGAAGCTGTTTCGATGAGTTTCTATAGGCTTTTATCTTGAATTCATTTTCACTAATTTCTTTCCTTAGAAACTCCTCAATTTCCTTAGCACAGACTAAATCATTTTTAAGTTTAGCGTTCTCCTGTGTTAAAGATTCTAAATGACTGGTCTTTAACAAAAGAAAATCATTTTCAGAAGTGAGTGTTTCATTCAATTTATTTAACCTAGCAATCTCTTCATTAGCTGCAGTTAAACTAGTGTGAACATTGAACATTTTTGCACTCAATTCCTCAACAGTTTGTTTGTATTCATCTTTAGACATATCAAGTAAGACTAGTGAGGGTACCTGACTTGGAGAGCTAGAGGAGGCCTCATCAGACTTAGCCATGAGGGCTAGATTCACATATTCCTCTTCCTCTTCATCATCAGAATCATCCCAGCACTTTCCTTCAGCCACATAGGCCTTTCCCTGTCCTTTCTTGAAATGTCCACTTGACCCTTTATCCATCCTCTGATTCTTCTTTGGTCTTCTGCACTCTGTAGCAAAATGACCAAGCTCATTGCAGTTGTAACACCTGAACTTGGATCTGTCCACCATCCCTGTTTTGTAACCACCTCTTATGGCACCACCTTCAACCTTAGAAGAGTTCCCTCTGTTGAACCTTGATGTTTGACCCTGAGGCTTAAATGGCTTATTTCTTTTGAATCTTATGTTTTTGAATTTCTTGGCCATGTAAGCCATAGTTGGATTATCCATCTTTTCCATTTCTTCTAAGGAGTAGAAGTCTTCATCCTCAACATCAGTTATCTGCAGTACAACTTTCTCCTCATCATCCACAACCTCTTCGATCTTAAGAGATGGTACTGAAGCAGGTTGAGTGATTTGAGCTTCTTCACTAGGTTGAGTGATTCTTGGCACATGAGCCACTAGAGCACCTGACATATTAGCCATCTTTCCTCTGGATCCAGCTAGAATAGCTCTTTTCTGGAAAAACTCAAGCTCATATGATTTAAGCACACCATATAGAGTTTCAAGAGAGATATTGTTAAGATTCCTTCCTTCTCTTATGGCAGTGACTTTGTGCTCAAGATGCTCAGGAAGTGTGAGTAAGAACTTGACATTTAGCTCCTTCCTATCATAGTATTTGCCATGTATCTGTAGCTCAGTCATAAGTTTGCTAAACCTTTCAAACATTGTTGTTAGGTCTTCTCCTGACTTTGCCATGAAGGCTTCATACTGTGAGATAAGAATTTGTCTTTGATTATCTTTCACTTCTTCACTTCCTTCACACAGCAGCTCGCTCTTATTCCACATATCCTTGGCTGATGAGCACCCAATGACATTCCCACACATGGCTTTGTCCAAAGTGAGAGAATCCAGTAAGACGAGTTGCAAGTAATCATCCAAGGCCACCTTCTCTTTTTCTGGCTCCAGAAACTCCGAAGGTAATTTGTTGACCCATAGGCTGGAATAAGAATGTCGTCCACAGTTGAGGCTTCAATTTCTTTTCGTGGAACAAATGGACCATTTTGGAGGATACCCGAGTATAATGGATTCGCAGCTTTGATAAACAACATGATATTTCTTTTCCATACATTGTAGTTCTCTTTATCAAATTCTGGAATCTTTATGCTACTTGACTTCTGAATACTTGTCATGATCTCAGATTTGTAGAACAATCTGTCGGCTCTGATACCAGTTGTTAGTCCTTGACTATTGCAGAAGGGATAAATCTCAATCTACGTTTTCAACAACAAGAACTAAGATTAAGGATCATCAGTTTATCAAATGCAAACACAAGTAGACACACGAGTAATTCTCACAAAATAAATGTTTATTTATTTTGCAATGGGTTGCTACAACCTCAAGAAAATGTTTGTTTTCTTGAGCTTCGGTTTCTCGAGTGATTACAGAGAATGAATTGAGAGATAGACTAAGTAGGCTAAACCTATCACTTTCAATCACGGGTCTTGTGAAGCTGCTGTCAATTACAAGTGGCAGCTTCTTACAATTTGCCTGACCGTGATTCTTTCCTAAATTACTATACAGACAGCTTATCAATACATAACAAAGCAATCTAGAAACATTCTATTTTAAGCTAACATAATTCAGTAAATGTAGATTTGTCATACTCTGGAATTGGTGAGCTTTTTCATGTGATCTCTCAAGCTTCAGTCGTAGTCTTGCAGACCTGTTACAGTGTTGGGATACTGCAACACGCATGTTTCTTGAACATCCAAACTATCACGAGTTTGACTGGGTTGTTTACCAATACAAATGTTATCCCTTCATGACAGTATCCTGATGGCTAAGCTTGCTGTCACAGGAATGCGCTTATAGTGGTAGTAAGAAATCCCCGGTGAAGGTGCTGTCGGGATTTCCAAGCTTGCTGTCAGGCTACGGTAAAGTTGCTGTCAGAGGGCTTCCGCCAATGTTGCTGTCAGAGTGAATGTACTGTCGTGACTCGCAACATGTTGTCTTCTTGTAACCTTACTGTCAGCGTTGTGACATTAATCTTTATTCTTGCTGTCCATCTTGAGTACTTCTTGAGGCTTGAACAAATGAATGAACTTCTACCAAGATGCACTAGAATCTTATTTGTACTAAATAAAACGGTTACAAAGACATACTCTGGCTGTGACAGTATGTTCATACTTAATAAAGATTAAGTAAATAAAGTATCTAGTTAAGTTGCCTCATAGTTATCACTCATAAATCCTAACACTGTATAATTGACATTTTTATTAAGAAGATATAGTGTTTTATATTTTTTAGAATGTATTAATAATTGAAATATATATATAATATTAAGATGATATATAATTAAAAAATAGACAATGTTAATGATTGTAAAATATATTATACTAATTTTTATTTTTAGGCTTGTTATCAAAGGTAATATATTTTTATTAAAAGGTAATATGTTTTAATTATAAAAAATAATCAGCTAGTTACTATATTTTATATTAACATATTATTTGTTATTATTATATTATTTTATTATTTATTAAATAGAATAAATGATCGAAAATCAAAAGTTTCAATGTTTTGGCTATTTTTGGAAAAGAAGAGATTTTTAATATTTTGGCTATTTTTGGAAGGAAAAAAAATTAGTAAGGACAAATAGAAAATGTAACATGTTGAAAACCAAAACTTTCATTATTTTGGCTATTTTTAGAAAAGATGAGATTTTAATAAGAACAAATAGAAAAAGTAACATGTTTTAATTGAAAAAGTTAATTTTCAGTGATATTTTTGAAAAAGGAGTGAATTTTGTTAGAAAAAATAAAAAAAATGTGTTTTAATTATAAAAGGTAATTAGCTAGTTACTATTTTTATATTATTAAATTATTTTTAATTAGAATAAATGACCGAAAACCAAAAATTTCAATGTTTGGGCTATTATATAATTGTATGGTATAGATATGTTTTACTAATTCATGTTACATTTTATTCCATCTAATTGGTGCGACATTTTAATGTATTTAAAATGTCTAAATTGCCCTTATACCTAATAATTTTTGAAATAAATGTTGTGTGTCTTTGTCTTTCTTGCACCCCATCATACCACTAAGCCACTTAATCTTAGTTTTTATCAATAGTACACATAATGTGTGTGTGTGTCAAAGAGTAAATGAAAAAAATATTTGGTATTTTGATAACTGAGACATATTAACAAAATTTGATCATTTTTTTATTTTCTACATTCTATTGATTTATATTATATAATTTTATAGTACAAATTAGTGATGTATGATATGTAATCAACTCATACATTTTTAAATCGTTCAATTTAGTAAAATAACATTAAATATTAATATGTGCAATACAATATATTGATAATTGTAATATACTAATTAGATATTTATAAAATATTAATATATTTAAATTCATATCAAGTTGTAAAATGGCTAATGGATGTCTAATAATGAGGTATAAATTTGTATGGAAAAGATGAACGAAATGCATGTTGTATTTTTTATTAATATGATATATTTGTTAGGTACCCATGATATAAATAAATTAACCAAATTGAAATGTAACGAAATATATCTATAATAAAATATCGATAAATTAGTAACATATGATAAATTAATATTTTTAATAAATATATTGTATCCCAACATTATAATAACAACATAAATCTAACCTAAATCAATTAGTATTTTTTTTCAAATTAAGATCACAATTAATATATTTTTACACCAAATATTTAGATATGTTGGTTCAATTATAGATGTCTAACATTCCAATCCCACATCAAGAAAGCAAGTATGTGTTTTAAAGAGTTTTTCTAGACTGTTTAGCTTCTTTAGTGGCCTCTGGGATTTAAATCGCAGCCTGGGGATTGGAAACCCTAAGGGTAAAGGTTTAAAGCTCTTTCACAACTATTTAAAGACTCTCAATTACTCTTTGGATACTTACCTTTCTTAAGATGTGTAGAAAATAGGAAGAGAATGGAGATGGTGAATGTGAATGCAACTTGGGAGATGCCTAGGAGGGGTGCTGTTAAAATTAATGTTCATGGGTTCTTTTCTGAGAACCAGCCGGAGAATGATAATAGATCAGGCAGAGGGGTTGTAGTTAGGAACAACAGAGGGACCACTCTGATAATGTTGGGCGGTTCTCTTGGCATTGATGAACGCGATAATAATTAGTTGTATGCTTTCTTGGAAGGCCTTAAAAGAGCTTATGTTGAAGATTACCCAAAAGTAATTCTTGAAACTGATCATGTGAACACGTACTGGGAATGGAAAAATTCAACTATTGAGGGTGGCATTCCTGAGCATGCGTACATTTTGCAGCAGTTAATCATTAGAAGAAGGGATAAGAATTTTGTTTTAGACGTTCACTTAGCTCATCCTGAGGACAATGAACTAGCTGTTTACTTAGCAGAATACAGAGCAGCACGTTGGAAACAAATGGTGGTTATCAAGAAACCTTTTGGGAGGGTTTATGAATTATGGAGTAAGGACATGGGGCTTGGCCCGGTAGGTCCTCAGTTCAGGGCAGTTCATGAAGAAGAACTGAATATGGAGGTTATGGAGGATGTAGTGATTAACCCCACGACAAACATGTTTGTAATGGCCGTGCAGAATGACGAAGAAGGCATGATGAATGAGGGTGAAGCAGTGGGAGAGGATTTTTTGGTGCAGGAGCAAGCAGCTTGAAGGTGGCAGTGGAGGCATTGGGATGCAAGTTCAGTATCAATATTGGTCTCTTTGTACTAAGTCAGAAAGGAAGAAAAGAAGGCGGGTATGTGTCTTTTAATTTTTATTTTGTTGTCTTTTTTTAAGTTCTATGTTGTTGGTTTAGAAGTCTTTTGCGTTTCTGCTTTTTAGTGGTTGTCCTAGTGGTTCAGATTGTATTCCAAGACTATGTTTAGCCTTCGGGCTTTGGTTTATCTATCCAAGTTCTTTGCTTTTCAAAAAAAAAATTAATTAGTTTATGAGCATTAATACCAACCATTCGATTGCAACAATTTTAGCGCTACAGATGCAACACACAACCTGCACTTAATAGTACAAAGTTATATCAAAATCTTTGGCATGTCTGAACAGTTCATTTAAGTTGTCAGAAATATTAAAGAATCGAAGGTAATAATCATAGTTATGGAGTTACCTATGTCGACTTTCATTCAGCTTTTACAAACAATTTACTGAATCAAAACCAACACTCACAATAAAGGAGAGAAACAAACCTCTCACCAAGGAGAGAAAACAAACTGAACTTGCAAATTGAAATTTCAAATAAAAAATTTTAGATCTGAAAAACGAAACCATAATAATAAATACTCGATCCACTCTCAATCCAAAAACTCCGCTTGAATCGAAGAAGAAAGAAAATCAAAAGTTCCGATGATTTAGATCTAAAAAACAAAATCAAATGGATAGAAATCCTTACCCAAAAAAGAGATTAGATTATTGGAATAGACAAAAAGAAACAAAATAAATTAAAGGAGTTGGGGTTTTTTACCGAAAAAACAGGTGAAAACCGGGTCGACTACGTGGAGAAGGGGGCGACCGTAAATTGAGAGAGAGAGAGAGAGAGGTTTTTTTAGCCGGAGAGTTGATAATTTTAGATTCCGTGTCTTTTTAAACGTATATATGTTAAGGTCCATTAAACATTTAATTTCATAAATTCTGTTTTTAAATAAAATTCAAAATCATGTTGGAATATAATGGAAATCTACTGAGGTATGTATACATAGAGAGCTGCTCCAATGAGTCCCTCTTATAATGAGAATTGAGACCCCATATATGAATCATATATACACACACAACCCTGTATCATTATATCACTGTCCTTCTTCCACCGTCCATTTTTAAATGCACTCTCCTACCCCATTCTCACTGTCCTCTTGTTCACTGCAATACCACCATGATTATCACCCGTTAATCAAAATCAAAATCATCAGCAAGCATCACAACTAATCACCATTTATTCCACTTTTCCACCGCCTGTTCCAGGACACCACTACAATCACCGACTTACCTTTCTCATCACCATAATTTACACCGACATCACCATCACCTACCAAATCACTATCATGCCGTCCCTATCACCATCGCACACAAAATCACTAAATTTAATCATAAATCACCAAAAAAGACTCAATCACCACTATCACAACCCCGACTGCAGATCACAGCCTTTATCTCTTTATTCAATTTCTCACCCAAACCACCATCATTCAACAACCATATCTCCCCTTATCTCTCTCACCAACAACCACTATTGTTCTATTTCCACACTAAATCTTTTACCAACCACATCCCTTGTAGTCATCGTCATCTCAATAGCACTACATCCTTCATACCATCACTGTTAAGTTACTACGGTAATGTCTTCACTTAACTTTTTATAGATCTGATGCATCACTTTAAATCACCAGAAATTCTGTATGTGAATCACCATATATACTTACATAAATCACCAAATAAAAAAGTGATTTGTATAGGAAAAAAGGTGATTTGTATATTAAAAAGGTGATTTGCACGTAGAATTCACTGTACTGCACACAAATAAAGAGATTTGTACAGATGAGTAGATTATTTACCTTAAAATGTTGGAAGATACTAGCTCCCAGCCGAAATTTACAAGATTTGAACAAAAATTATGAAAACAAATATATAAACAGAGTGTTACAATGATGGTTATATCGGTGATAGAGATTATGGTTGTGCCGGTAATGGTATGATGTTGGCAGTGGTGGTAAATACAGTACAATACATAAACAAGGTCGAACAAAAAAGATCTCGTCGGAGATGGAAGAAGGAAAGTGCGAAGAAGAACAGTGAGTGAAAGTGAATGAATGAAAAATGAATGTGCGGTGGAGGAGACAGATGGATAAGATCCAAATTGTGTGGTCAGGATTTAACATAAATATGAAAAATGTGCGGCTGATAATGGGTCTCAGTTCTCATTTTAAAAGAGGGTCTCATTTGATCATTTGCCTGTATACATATACCTTGGGAGATTTCCATTATATTTCTTGTAGTAATGTGTTTTAACAATTTTAAAATATGTGTGTAAAAATCAAAGCGAAGAAGTAACTCCGGAATGAGGAGTAGTATGCCAATTGCGATTTCCTTGGTCTTCCCGGTAGGTACTTATTATGGAGGAGTATTTGGGGAGCAAAAGCCTTATCAAAAGACGGACGTATTCTAGAGTGTGGGCAACGATCCTAGTACTATTGGCATATTGATGGCCCTCGGTGACAATATAAGTGGGAGATTCATAAAGTCTAAAATTTATGAATTACGGAAATAATTAATGTAGAGATCAGTAATGAATCGAATTTCGAGCTCATTAATATTATTCACTTCAAAGAAAGGGATAGCTCAACTGTACAATATCTCCTAGTGATCGAGTTTCCGAAGACAAATTGGCATGAAAGAGTTTTTATCGTGATGGAAAAATTTATGTGTAATCTAACCAGAATTTATAAAGCTGACTGTTTATGCACACGTTGGAGGTAATTGATAGATCGGTCTGGAGAGGTTGCGAAAAATGATTCAGGTACGGTTGTCTTTGCTGCAACAAGGAGAATTTGTTCAACAGGTTGCCCTGATTGCTGAATGTAAAACTCACATGTTAATTGGTATGTCGGCTCTTAGGAGTCGTATATCTCGCTGATTTGGACTCCATTTTAAGAGAGGTGGGAATATCGTTGCTCATCGTCTTGTTAGGTTACTTTGGAGTTGAACAAGTTTGGAACCAACCATTATATAGTAGAATTGTATATTCTTATGTAATAGCCAAAAATTCTTCTGTAAAAAGAAGTAAATGGTAAGGTGTGAATCATTTCAATGAAATAAACCAGTTAATAGACATCGCACCCGTTCACGTATATGAAAATACAATGTATATATGGAGATACATATGCATGCATGCATACTCTAAACCCACAAAATCCAATCAATATCTATATTTAGAGAGTGCGTCTAAATGTTATATAACATCTTCATTCCCTCAACATCATCATCCTGTAAATCTCTTGCGACTCCCGGAGGAAGTTGGATACATAATTGCATTTTCAACCGAGCTGTGACCAAGTCCAAGAAGGTGTCCAATTTCATGCAAAGCAACACTCTCCAAGTCAAAATAATTAGGAACAGCTCCTATAGACCACGATTCATCCGCATCACAATGAAGCCTTCCATCTATTGGTGGAGTAGCATGTGCAAGAGTTCCACCTGGACCATCAAAAGAGGAACCATCCCCATGGTCACCACTTGCGAAACCAATCTTTATATCAGAGCTATCATAATCTTGAGTTTCTGAGAAAGTAAAATATTGTGTAACCGAAGCCCATTTGTCGAATGCTCTAACAAAGGCGGGTTTAGCATCCGGAGGCGTGCTTAGATCAAACCAGTAAGTAAGACTAGTCTTACCAACTGGCCATCTAGGGAAGCCTTGAAAATACGTATAATGAGAGACTGTATGGAGCTTTTTAGGACTGTGGTGGTGATGTCGATGATCATGTCCTTTTTTGTTTATTCTCATGGTATTAGTTCCATTAATTATATCAGGCACTCCGCATCGTGACATCGCCATCTTTGATAATGTTTCGGAATCTAGAATTCCCGTAACTTTAAGATTATAGTTGGCCTGGTACGTCTTCATTGCAGCCTCAAGAAAATCATCAAAATCATCATTATCGTGTGTTTTCGAAGAATGATAATTTAGGTATCCGAATCTGTTTAGATATCGCTTTAGCTCACGGAGACCTGCTAGATTTTCACCCTTTTTGCATCCTTCAAGATGCTTTAGAAATCCGAAAGGTTGTGGCTTTCGGAAGATAGTAGTAGTGTTGTGGGAGTTGGATGGAACAACATAGAGCAGGAAAAGAAAAGTGATGCATGATATGAGCTGAAGATAGTGTGCCATATCTGTTTGGGAAGATAGAAGGATGTACTACCAACAACATCCATATATATGGGGTGCAATTGTTAATTTGTTTTGCTAGTAATAGAGGGGCAATTGTTATTAATTTGGTGAAATATCATAAGTTCATTTCTGCGCAGGCAGCTGTGGATGTCAACTGATCCTCTCAATATAGAAGGCAAAGACTTTAAATTGTAGGATGCAGCGACGGCAGTAGGTTTGGCTTAATTGGAGGAGAGATTTGTAGGTGTTGAGCATAATTGTTATTTTTACAGTAGGGGCAATTACTGTACTAGAAAATTTGTGGATTTAGCAGGCTAAGACAGAGTCGGCCTCAGTTACAGAGGGGCACTAAATATGTGTTTTGAAATAGCAATGACAGGGAGAAATTAAATTCAAAAATAAATACATCGGGTTTTATTACAGAACTAGCATTTGTTTAAACATGCAACATCGGGGTTTTTTATAAAGACTTGATAACATACATTCGTCGCATCCTATTCCTATCACAAAGAAAGGGAATCAGGGAAGAAAATCTAGTTTATTGCAACTGGAATGCGCTCCAAGATCAGGAAAAACCTCCTCCTTACCATCTTCCTTCCTCTCTTTGTTTTTGGAGAGGGAAAATATAAATATCATATCAAAGACAAATGACGGGGCAAGCAACACCAACTCCAAGCCAAGTACTGTACTTGCTTAATAAAAATGTATCGCATTAAGTGTAGTATTTTAAATATACAGTGTACCCAATTTTTATGTAATACAGTAGTCTGTTAAGCTAAGAAAAGTCAAGGGCAGGAGGAGGACAGTTGTAGAATTGATATGTCAACAAAAACTCGGGTTTTTCATGTGATGGGGACAGACTTAACATGCGCCGGACACTCCGTTACGCGTTTCTTTTTATTACACTCATTTACCACTATCACCGCCGATGTGTGTATTGTATTATTATCATGGATATTCATCTCTTGCCAAAATTTGCAGATACCTGCTTGTTGCGGATCATGAACACGATAAAATTTTAACTCTAGTTGCGGATAATAAACACGATAAAGTATAAATCCTAAATATTTTGACCATGGACTGAAAGAATAGGAATATCGTTTTTTAATTCACATAAAATATACATGTGCTACCGGCCAAGAATCTGGACCCTATACAATAACGAAAATTTAAATAAATACATCTCTGTCTCCCTCCTTACATGTATAAATCTCAATCATAGAGTTACAGATCAGGCCTCTGACTCCATCTCTCTTCTTATAAACACAAACACATCTCTGCAACTCTATATTCTGCAATGACATTACTACATCAACTCCTTGTATTCTTCTTCTTGTTCTCCAACTCTCTACTCGCATCAGCTCATCATCTTACAACCAACTACTACGACAAGAGCTGCCCGAGATTCGACCAAATTATCCAAGACACGACTATAAACAAACAAATCTACTCTCCAACCACAGCTGCAGCCACTCTCCGTCTCTTTTTCCACGACTGTCTCATACAAGGCTGCGACGCCTCCATTCTCATCTCCTCCACTCCTTTCTCCAAAGCTGAACGTGACGCCGACATCAATCTCTCCCTCCCTGGTGACGCATTTGACCTGGTAGTCCGTGCCAAGACAGCCCTTGAGCTCTCTTGTCCTGGCGTTGTCTCATGCTCTGACATCCTAGCTGTTGCTACTCGAAACCTGGTAACAATGATGGGCGGTCCTTACTACAATGTACTACTCGGTCGTCACGATGGGCTTGTTTCCAAAGCCTCGCGTGTTGGCAACAATCTACCGAAAGCTGCAATGTCGGTGAGTAAACTAATCAGCTTGTTTTCAGCGGTCGGATTCAACACGCAGGAGATGGTAGCGTTAACAGGGGCTCATACTATTGGATTCTCGCATTGTAAAGAGTTCAGCTCGGAGATTTATCATTATAGTAAATCTGTACAGTCTGATCCATCTATTAATCCCAGACTTGCCTCAGGATTGAGGAATGCGTGCTTAAATTATACGAAGAATCCTACATTGTCAGTGTTCAATGATATTATGAGTCCGAATAAATTCGACAACATGTATTACAAGAACTTGCCGAGAGGATTGGGGATATTGAAATCGGATCGAGCGTTGGTTTTGGATCGGAGAACGAGGCCTTTCGTTGAATTGTATGCTAAAGATGAGAAAATATTCTTCGAGGCATTTCGCAAGGCAATGGAGAAGCTTAGTGTCTATGGAGTCAAGAATGGACGGAGGGGTGAGATTAGACGCAGATGTGATGAGTTAAACTCTTAATAATACCAAATTACCAATGGATTAACGGATGTTTATTTGTCTGTTTGTTAATTGTATCATCAACTATGTACTTATTTGAAGGTTAATCAGTTTTTAAAAGTTGAGTCATTTCTTGGTAATATTTTGAATGGTTATTTAAGAATTGCGAGATTGAGATATTCAAGTTTGCAATAATAGAGGAATTATTTTGTGATTAGTTTAATGTACAGATAACAGTCGTGGATAGCTGGATTTTTGAGCATTGTCGACTAATTCCATTTTGGTCCCTTGCGTAAGCCCTTTGCAACCTTCGGACATAGACTGACTATGATTTCAGTTCTCATACTAATTCAACTTTTTTTCCCTCCGATTCATTTTCAACTACAAAGTCTCAGTTAGTGTGGTTCTCAAGCTTAGCCGGATAGAATACCTGCTTGCGACGGGAAGGAAATTAATCGAAACTATGACGAGACATACTTTTAAATTAATTTTATATGTAGTAGGACTGAAATACATATATTTTTAATATTTTAAAAATTAATCATAAATTTGTAGCTGGAGACTAAATCTATCACGAAAATGACCAAAATACTAGTAATTTTTAGTATGCATGTTCCTAATTTCCGACCAGATAAAGTGGAATATCTCCTACTATGGCGTTGATAAAGAAATAAACCAAACCATGCTCTCTAATTTTTTGGGACGATTGACAATTGAAGAAATTGGAACACTAGATTCACTTTAGCTAAAAGCATATGGATATCCACTATGGTACAAGAGATATCAATATATTTTAGACTGCCTACAATTTCTTGGGGGAAAAAGACTTTAGTGGTAGACATGGCAAACAAAAAAATGCCAGAAGTTTGTGGTACACTCAATAACACAAATGGGGAAATATTGCACTCAACTGTCATGCTAAGAATGACCAACCTCCTGTTTCCAATTGGCCACAACAAATTGTTACGCAGCCCCACCTAGTGCATAACGCATAATCACCCTCATCAAGCAAAATGGAAGTCATAGAATATCAGATGCACGTGCGATTGTTCAGTATCCAAATCAGTGAACCACAGTACCACACATCTGATCTCGAGACAGAAACAGCGAAGTCATTTGCTTCTGAGACTCCTACAAATACATCAGTGCAGAAGGCAAACAAATTTTTCAGAATACTCTGAGGTTGCTTGTTTTGTTTCTTAAGTAACATAAAACATCACTAGCAATAATTTCAACAGGACAACAGTTTAAGACCCTTGAGCTTCTAGATAGTAGTATAATACAGAATACACACCTGATAATATGTTGAGGTAAGCAAACATGCAAAATGTTTATGGTACATGAGCATATTAGGAAATTACAGCTGACATATAGACATACGTTAACATAAAATTCACAAAATCCCGTTACTCTGACATATAGCTATGGTAAAGATGTAATCCCGATTCTTCCGCGTTGAATCACCCTAGTTTATCATTATCGTTATTTATATCATAATCGTTATTTTGCAAAGCTGTCCTGCATCACATAACATCCTTTGCAGGGCAAATTAAACATAATGGTCTGTACTTATGACAAGCCAAAGCTGCAAAAAACAAGATATATATCTTACCTTTAAGAGAAGTGTCTCTTTTCCTAAATTCTTTTTCACAGTTCATATATTTTTCCGAGAAAATTGCTTTCCTGAACGAGTTTGTATGTCCTTCGTATATATATTTGTCAGAGCAAAAAGCAGCAGGACAAACACAACCTGAGCACTCACAATTCCGAAATGGCTAATGCTATTACCAATCTCCATCCAGCTCCCTTTATTTCGGACCTGTAACCAAATGACCAATTAAAGTTCTTTTAAACTAGTAGTAATTTGCATTAAACTTGATCAAATGAATCAGAAAGAAGTGCGCTATTAAGGTCTAATGGGCCAACTCATAACAGAGAATCAGATACTGCAGATTCAAAAACAAAAAACTATAAGAAGAAAATTGTGAACTTACTAAATAAAAGAAGTGGATTGTCATTACATCTGAACACAATATAACGAGAAAATAGCATCCTACACGTGGAACTCGTACTAATTTGGTAATTGCACTAAATGCACATCTGCATCAAGATATGTAGAGTTAAATAGCAGGCTCAACTATACAATGAATCTGATTTTACTATATGATGCCACTAGTGGTCCGTAAGTTGTCCGTAAGTGACATAATACTGCAATGCAGAATATATATATTGGGTAATACTTACATAACAAGCAGGAATGGTATTAGCAATTTGAAGATAAGCAGGGCTGCCATAAGAAAAGGCTGCAATGAAAAAGAAACAATATCAGATAGTTTACAGGTTTTGGATAACAGTAGAACGGGATACAACCTTGTCCAGCTATACTTACACTGAAAATTGTGATGAACCGATACACAGAAGAAATCTCAAAACTTGCAATACTTGCAAAGTTACCAGTTCCGAAGAATGCCACATTAAACAAGACAACCTAGTAAACAAAGACCTATTAGAATTTATAGCCACACATAGCATACATAATTAAAAAAAATCATATTCCAATGCTTCTTAAAATAGAACTCTAGGCAAGCTTATATAAGAAATTTGACTGATTCATGGAATTGATAATTCATGGAGAAACACACAATTAAGGCAATAAAATTATTTAAACTGCACAGGGTGGTCACAAGACAGCTAACAAGGATAAGAGTCCAGTGGAAACACATATTTGCACATGTCAATTTTAGTGAGACCAAGAGATATGGAAATTAAGAAGAAACAGCTAAAAATGTTCAAAGATTGGCCGACTTCAGAGGTAATAGAATGTAGAAGAGGAATAATGAACACATTAAAATGATTTGCTTACTAACTATTATAATAAACAATTGGCTATATGAGTTCATAGCTAAGACGAGAGGATACAGGTGCACGGGTGCGTAGTATGGGGAGACAACAGATTCGACAAACACGGTACATGGGGATTCGAGTGCAAGGGGTATAGGGCACATGTTCATATAATATAAAATAAATATATATTTGATGTTATGTATGATCATATGTATTAACAAAGCTAAAAGTTTATGCAAATTGAATCAAATGCATAGGATAATTATCTTAAATACAAGAATTTTGCAAAAGTAAATATAGATGTCGATAATTTTTATATTTGCTAATTAAGATTAAAACTTATTTTTTTGCCTAAGTAGTTACTTGAACAAATTTCGAGTATGACTTGTGAAAAAAGAAGCTGATTCGGGGTTGTACAAGTTCCCTGTGTCAGATACGGGGATTCAAGTGTCCAAGTACATG
The DNA here is from genome assembly GCA_030848705.1 of Heracleum sosnowskyi. Classification (NCBI taxonomy): domain Eukaryota; kingdom Viridiplantae; phylum Streptophyta; class Magnoliopsida; order Apiales; family Apiaceae; genus Heracleum; species Heracleum sosnowskyi. Next base: position 137,311,858 of record CM061235.1, on the reverse strand, counting down.
GAGATACTTTGGGTAACCCCAAGTATCCCTGCTTCCTAGGTTTCTAGATATATCATGTTCCCTGATTTATTCAGTTCATTGTTAATTCTACACTTATATTTAGTTTTTCTCATCCTTGTTTTAAAGTGACATAGTTCTTTTATCCATGCACGGATGCACCCATATTTATAATACGGATCATTTTTCATCATGTTCTTGTATCAATTATACCTTCTGCTAATTTCTCCCAAACTAAATCCCTTAATAGGCCCTGCAGACAACAATCATGTTTACAGTGAACAATCAGAAATAGGAAAATTTATAACAGAGAAGATATGACTTACAAAGACTAATGGTATTCTCATATCAGACAGCTGCAGACTTCTGTTTTCGTTTTCTAACTGAAAATTATCTTCCATGCCTCTGATTGAAGTTTGAGATGCATTTGTCTTACTATAATGTAGAAGTGCATTTTCAAAAAGTATCCATGCCATTAGTGCAAGAGCAAGAGCACCATAGAACACTGCTTCATATCTACACACATTTATAAAAATAGGTAACGTTATACTAACATACATACACAATTATTATTATAGGCCAATATACAAATATGAGATACCCAATTGAGAGGAGGAGGAAAGCAGGTGCAAAGCCAAGAAATATGGAAGTAAGCCTGGACAAGAGGCCAGTTGCCGAAAATAGTGGAAGAGCCATTGAGAAACCTAAAAGACGATAGTTAAAAGAATATAATATAGAAACATGTAATGTTAATGATGCTAAAGTAGAGAAGGTACAAATTATTCAAGCAAGGAAATCTTGAAAGTTCAGCTCCTTCAAGAAATGAACTATAATTGGACATCAACACTTGGTTCAAGTATGCATTACGCAAAGCGTCTTTGCATCTAATCATTTTAAATTCTAACATTGAGATCACTAGTTGACAAGTTTCGATATAGTTCAGAGAAATTGACTCTTTTTTCTCATATTAAGTACCAAAACATATATATATACAACAATGAGTTACTCGACTGTGGAATCTCCAACAATCTATTACACAAGATATGTGATATTGTCTTAATCTACGCAATAGTTTCCCTAAACATTCATGTACTTTACATTAACAATCCAAAGAGGGACCTAATTGACCTAATAAGTGATAGCTAATTTGTTATCAAATATACTACAAATATTAGAATTACAATATATCAAAATATTTCTGAAAATCTCAATACCCTCCCCTCCCCTCAACTTGGAGCATGTATATTACGAATGCCAACTTGCTTAGTTTGGCAGCAAGTCCGGTAAGGGAGATACCGAAACAAAACTGAGAGTTCGGTGAGCGAGAATTATATTGCACTGATTCGATTCTAAGACCAAAAAAAAAGGGTTTCAGAAAAAGGTCTTAAAGCCTAAAATCCAGAGAACCTTTAGGTTTAAGGAGAGCTAGTAACTTAACATGGTATCAGAGCTCACGTCAGTAAAAGTTTCAAGTTTGTTTTCCTCCTAGCCCCAATATTCTTACAAATAATTTGCACTACGGTGGGACCAAAAGTGGGATAATGCCACCTAGTGTTTAAATAATTTTATTGAAATATTAAGTCAAAATTATATATAAATATAGTTATGTTCAGTGTAGACCACTTAAATGTTAGACTTCTTAGACCACATATATACTAAAACATTGTACTGCAATATGTATTGCACTATTAAATTTTGTTTTTTATACATTTTATCTCCGCGCAGCGTTCAATCTTTATTTTTTTTTAAAAACAAAATGAACTTGTTTTATCAATCAAAATTGATTGTACAGTACAGTTTTTGGATTTATTGTACTGCAATTTTAGAGTTAGTATATAAATCAAAAATACATTGTACTGCAATTTTGGTCTAACATGTTTAACCTTTAAGTGGTCTACACTGAACATTTGCCTATATATTTTATAAAATTGATAATAAAACAATTTGAAAAAAACTTAAATCAGTACTAAATAAAACTTGAATAAATATTTTTTTTTTATAGCATGGGATATAGGCTAGTGTAAAGAAACTGGGTAACTTAAGGAAGAAGGGAGCAGAAAAAAGGAATACCAGCAAGTAACCAGTTTATCAGTTGATGCAAAGCAAGCAGTTCCTGGTTTTTTGTTCTATGTGAAGTTGATAACAACACCATTACTGATGACAAACCTACCAAAAGAGACTGCAACGTAAAGGATATTAGGTAATCATTTATACTCATATACAAAAAAAATTATAGCTAACATATCGATCAATAAACAGATTCTAGAATTTTTACAAACCTGCAACTCAAAGAGAAAAGGAAATTTAGTTTCTCTGTCAGAATTGAGGAGACTGGACCAGTACTTATTATCTCTAGAACGCCGATCCAGGTACCTTGCAGCTCCTCCTATAGTAATTATCATAGCTCCACTACCAACCCTGCAAGCAAAAACTTTTAGAAGCAAATTTCTTGCTTATACTAAACTAAATTGTTTATATTCTATAACATAGAGCACATTAAGATATTATGAATTTTAAACATAAAGATGCAATATTTAATAACCTCACCTTGAAAACTAGAAGCAAACAACTAATAAAATTTTAGAGAACGAAAATATAAATCTTGTAACTGCGGTTGACTGCGTAAGAAGTCTGGAATGCTTATCAGTAAAAAAGGAAAGCGCTATTGGAAGTTGGAAACCAAATACAAGGGAAGCTTATATAGAATATAATTCCAAAAAAAAAAAAAAAAACAAATGCTTCCTGCGAACTCCTGAAGATAGAAATATTTTTGAGCAAGATAATGGGAAAATGCTAGACATTTAACTATAAAATTTAAAAAGGATTATTTCCCTACCTAAATTTCTCTAGGAATGAAAAAACCAAAAAAAAAAAAAAAAAATTATAATTGGCCTCTTTGGACCACTTCAAAAATGCTTTTAAATGATCATCAAGTTCAAGAGTAAATTTGGGTAGTAATGAGAGTTTAGATCAGAAATAGAATCACAAGAAACTGGATTTAAATAAAAAGATACTGCATGAAGGGAATACTACACTTGGAAAAGATTAGATTCACAAAAGCATAATGATTATAGGTACATAAAAAAGTTCCTGCTAATCAAGTACTTACAGTTAGCTTTATAAATTTACTGAAATAAGCTTTCGATACACAGCCATAACTGTTATAAGCCACTTGACTCAAAAGCCGAGTGACTTGTAGATCAGTGTAAAAGATCATACTATATAAGCAAAACAGTTTACAGTGCACAGATGCAGAAAGTTGAAAGAAAAAACTTACACTAGTAGGGTGTTGTCAGGTATTTCTGCTGGCATTAAAGTAAAAACGGATAAAAACCAACATGATAACCACAAAAATAGTGGTGTTCCAGATTTCTGAGCAATCAATCTAGAAAGATAAACTGGGGCAATTAGGCCCACAATCAAGAAACACCAAGTGTAAAGCTTCCTCTCTGTAAAGCTTTTTACCTGAATAAGACAAAAAATAGAACTTCTAAATGCTCATCTAGGACCCCCGCCCAACATACAGTGTCTAATTATTTTATAAAACTCAATAAACAGGTTTCGAGTAGCATACCAGTACTTCAAGAATGAAAACTGACACCAAACAGGTTGCTACAAGTTTGATAGTATGGTAATGCTCTCTACCATGTAAATACCTCCATAAAGCATTTAGAAACTGATATTCACTAAATATTTGTGTCCAGAGAAAAACTGTCGTTGCAGAATATGCATGGTAAAGAGGAGGAGAGTGTTCCAGAAATAGTATGATAGAAACTACTCCCATGAAAAAACATCCGCATAAGTTTGCCTGCAGTACAAAAGAATTGTAAAGACGATTTCCTGGCTGAAGAGAAGGGATTGAATTGTTAAGAAGGAAGCAAATAAATATTAGAATATCTCTAACCAGTCAAGTCGAGATTGCTTGATATATGAAAATAGCATGTTATGGAAATAAGTGTCTCATAAAATTGGTAAAAGCTATTAAAGTTTTAAGAATAAAAGTAGATGATTAGATGTGAATTTGGCATTTGGAGGGCGTACGTTAACTTATCAAGTTTTGTTAGCATGTGCAACACAAGGGTTTCTTGGTAGAATAAGTCGAGAGTCCATTCCATAATGTTTTCACTAAACGCTTATATTTATATTAGGTGAAGTTTTTGGCGCATCTTGCTTTCTGGTGTTTTATTCTAGCAAGCATGTCTCGTTTCCTATTTTCTATTCAGCCACTCATGTCTCTAGGGTTATCTTTCACTATGATAGCAGCAACTCCTCTATTACATATCAAGTGAATTCATCCATTGTATTCCAAATGTCAAATAAACAAAATACTTGGAAAAAAGTTATTTGCACTTCGTGTCCTTTGTTTAACTTGCACAAGAGCTTACCACTGGTCCAATTTGGAAAAGAAATGAAACCATCTAAGAGTAGCTTGTTATTCTGAAATAATCTTTTTGACATCTAGGTAAAATGCTACTTTGTAAAATTTCAGAAGGTAACATTAATATAAAAATTTTAAAAAGGAAATTTCTAGCATGCTCCACAAACAATTTACATTATTAACTGTACTCGAAGCAGGCGTCCTATCTCTATCATCTTCTATCTTTGTTTCTCCGATATAATCCCCTGCTCACCTTCCCACCCACTCTCACTGCTTTCCTTAATCATCTAGAGCATATCCACTCCCCCACTTCTAAATTGAAGAAGGGGAGGGATCTGCAAATGGCCAGACCATCATAAGTAAAGCAACCCCTCATAGAAGGGATCACTAGACACACAGTCTAATAAGTTGCCACGTCTACAGGAGCTGTCCTAATAAAATCTGTACATTACCTTTAAACTACTGTTTCTGCGGGATACTGCTTGCTCCATTTTAAGTATATATCCAGGCAAAGTAGTATAAGATTGCAATACATGAAGGATAAGATAAAACATCCAACCAATGTAGCCAAGAGTAACCACAGTCATCAGCATCAACCAATCATACGTTTGAAAATAGTCAAGTCCATCCAGTGCCAACCTTCTAAGGTTTACAGATAGCTCCATTGCTGATTCATAGTCTCCAGCAGATATTCGAGAATTGATTTGTTCCAAATCTGAGGAATAGTGAGCCAGTGGTTTGAAAGGCTTGAAACTTAATGAACTTTCCTGCTTTAGTTCTGGTTTTTGTCAAAGAAAACAGATTGCTGATGCAGATCCTGAACAATATTAGTGGGTCTATTAGAGTTTCTTTGTTTTACTTCAAACATTTATAGAATGAAAAGAATTTATTAACCATGGAACAGATGTGAACACTTTAAGAAGGCAAAAGCTGTGGTCTGTACTGTCCATTTCTAATGTAACTTTCAGTCAGTATTTAGAAAGGATACGAGATTTGCGAAGAAATTGGTTAAGAATTTGTTTTGCATTGGCTAGCACAGCTTCAACTTCTTCTGCCTGGTCAAAAAGAAGAAAGTAAAACATGAGTTTTTTAATATCATTTTACCCCTAAAACTTGGAGATTAATGCAAGGTTTCATCAAGAGAAATGTCATAGATCCCTAACTCTGCCATGGAATAACACATTCAATAAAAGAAAATATTTTGGTACCACTAAAGTTGCTGTTTATAACCACAAGTCACCAAGAAGAAACAACATGAAACCCAATAATCTACCATGGCTAAGCACATTCAGTACAACAGAAGGAGCAGGTCATCACCTTATTTAAATTGATGTAACCTAGTGGCAAACTTCCTACTGAATTGACAGGACACGGTAAACCAAGAAGAGCTGACTGCCAAAACCATGATAGAGCATATCAGAACAACATTTTATGTACAAAAGTAACAAGGCTTTAATTGAGAATCTGGAGGAAGACAGGACATTGCACAAACCATTAGTGGTGCAATATCAGCTTGATTAACATCCACTCTTTCTATGTTGCCTAGGCCCCACTCTTTAGGTGTTGGCATATCATGCACATGGTCATCGACGAAAGTACCATAATCATTATGATTTTGGTCGAATGTCGGCCTAGGATGTTTTACACCTGCTCCCCAAGCAACAAGAGGAGTATCAGTGTTTGAACGATGTCCATCTCCATGACTTCCTACACAAGACCACAGGATTACGGCACCTCGTCATTAACAGAATATAACTCAAGATAATGAAAAACTTGAAAACTAATTTAAAGAAGCAACTCTGGCATCATTCTGATCGAAATTGAAGAAATGAATGCTAAGGTCCCTTTTACCTAGACCAGAATACCTATATGAATAATTAATAATGATAAAACTATTACTACAATTACTATTGCTAAAGGTTATATTTTTCTTTAATTATTCATCAGCATCTTTATGCATTTGATCGCTGCGTCAAATTTTCGATTCTAGCAAACCTAACATCAATATCGATATCGAAGTTAGGAGATATTTAAAGCGCCACTACCACAAACTGTGTTACACATAAAATTGCACACGGAACAAGTAAAGGATGGTAGCATGATGTGGACATAAATTGTTAAGAAGCAGTTTATGTAAAACATCGTACTAAATCATATGAAGACTATTTATTTAAGAAACAATGCAATTTAAAACAAAACAAAACACAATCATCATTTTCTCAATTACCCGTAAATGATTCACTACCAATCTTACACTATGACAATGAGGAATTCTATACCATTGTTATTTATTGGACTGGTTATTCGTAAGGTAGTCATGGTCGCGAAGACAGATATGCCAGAGAAGTCCTGGAATGGAGATAAAATCCATGTGCAGTACTAGTTAGCTGGTCTCCGGCAATATGTGTTCTGCTTTTTTGTGAAAAAGATACCATAAGATAGTCTCCGGCAATATGCATTCTACTTTTTTGGGAAAAAAATACAGTAAGGTACTAAGTTGTTCAGCACAGTTACAACGGAATTTGTGATTACATATGTTTTTAAATTTCTTTAATTTAGCTTAATAAATTGAACAAAAAACTTAAAAGCCAAGTCACTAATAGAGGAAAATTTGAACCTTTGTCACTCATTCCATGATCAGCTGTAAAAATGTAAGCTGTTCGATTGTCCTTGAAATAATCTTCAAGAAGATTATAAACTCTTTCCGCAATATGGTCAACAACCTTAACGTTGTTGAGATAAATGGGTGAAAAGGGGCGATGTGCATGACCATTTGAATCACAACCAAGCAAGTGCAGAAATATAACAACATTATCTTGTTTAAGTAGCTCCTTCAACTTTGGGTCCTCATTAGACCTGTTTACGAGGCTCTGGAATTGATCAAATGACCACTCATCCAAAAAAGACGCATCTGTAAGAACATCACCCAATTATTATGTGGTTTAAACACCAGTAATTTTACAATTTATTAGTTATATCCTTGTAGGCAAAATGGAAAGTGAAAAGGATGCTATGTTAAATAAAAGAACAGAACAAAGAAATCCAGAGAGCAATTTACAAATGTAGAAGTATTAGGATAACTTCCAGATATCACAAATTGGGCAAGGTGAATTCATTACCCAAGTTTTCTATTTATCTACTTAACATTTTACGTAAATACATATTCCAACTTGTCTTAACCAAGCCTTGTGATGCAGACTGAACAGACCTAATCTTATTACAATTCACACTTCTTGGGAACAAGTTAGACATGTTTCATAAAATTACCGCTCTTTTAGTTGCCATCTATAATACACATAAGTCTTGCACGCAGACATAAAAAAGACGCGAAATAATAAATAGTTCAAATACTTCCTAGGAAGCAGACTACCTATGAGAAGTACGTAAAGAACAACCAACTGGCCACTTGGGAGATTAGTTGTTATCGCAAGGCTGGATCAACTTCATTCTTGACCATAAACCAAGTACATAATACCTTTTGACACATAGTATCTGACAGGTCATTAAACTGAACCAAAAATATAATCTAGGTCACCAAACGTTATGCGGACTCGATGAGTCACTTGAATTAGTACTTATATCAGGTCGTTACATCATGAACTTTTTAGGGGTCGTTTGGTTCGAGCTTTTCTGGTATCAGGTATGGGTTACGTTCATTCCAACCCCATACCTGATGTTTGGTTCAGAAAAAATCTTTTTTAAACCCATTCCTCAAACCCCCAAGGTATGGATTTTTGATACCCTAGGGGGGAGGTGGGTATGAGGGAGAGGTATGGGTATCATGTTCTTTCTATTATTTTCACATCTTTTTAAACAACTAAATGTAAATTTTAATACAAAAATAAATCAATAACTTTAAAACATATTTAAAAATATAATTAAATTAATATTTTAAATTAATTAAATTAGTCAATTAAAATTACCATAAATAAAATATATTCATTCCAGCACTGAACCAAACACATGATATCAGAAATGATACCTCAACCCCATACCACATTAACCCGATTCCTGATTCCAACCCCATACCATTTTACGAACCAAACGACCCCTTAAAGGCATAAAAAAGCTTGACACCAAAAGCTACGAATGCTGATGTGGCATGTACAGATTGGTATCCCTCTCATTTTCCTTCCCGTTCATATAGCTCCTTCATCAAACAACAGCTACTTAGGGTTTATTATCAAAATTACCATCCCCTCCAAATTAGCCACTTTTAATTGTCACACTTCAATTAATATATACAGATTACCTCTAAAAAGTACCCCATTCTTTAAAAGATTAACTACAGTGTCTCTGTTTTTAAAGGTAAAAATATTTATTCTCGTGCAAATGATCGGTGATTCCAAATGGGTAGTAAAGAAAAGCGTAAAAATCTTGAAACAAGGAAAATCCAATTTCAATTGCAAACTTTATGTATTATTTGGTACCTCTATTGCAAAATTATTATTTGGTAGTAAAGAAGTTCATTCTTCCAAAAAAGTAGTAAACAAGTTTAGGACATGAAAAAGATCAAGAATTTAAATTTCAAAGGAAAAAATGATTTTTATTATATTCGAGTTTTAAGAAATCATAGTGATGATTATAGATAGTAAAGATTAAAGGCAACCGTCCTGAAACGAATGGGAGGTAGATAAAGAATGTAACTGTAAATAACATATATAGGCTTTAGATTAAGTAATCATTGATTTTAAGATAAAGAAAACTGCTAAAATATAATTATATTGATTTGTGATGATTTATAAATTAAAAGATCAAACGAAATAAAAACCAAACAGATATTAATTTAATTACAGAACAATGTCTAAAATGTTTTCAAATGGGTTTATCCTTTTCCTTTTAATATTTTTAACAAGCATATTAGGTAGCCGTCGACCACCAGTTTCCACATCAGCGACACCTCAGATTTTTTTTTGCCACGCAACCCTTTCCATCCTTTAAAAATACGGGACTCATATATGTAGTCTATGTGTTAGGTCCCAATCTAGAGCAATTGAAAATACTCAATATATATTTCTCTTGGGGGGGGGGGGGGGGGGGTTAATTCACTTCATCTTTTTTACTGCTACATACAAAAATGGCTTAAACAGACACTCAAAGAAAACTACCTTCCTGAGCCAATTTCCAGTAAACCACTCCTAGCACTTGCAAAACCCCAACTACTTTTAACAAAACATCTCTAAGCAGATCAACAAATAATGCTAATTAATATATATTATAAACCTAATTAATATAAATAGTAAACCTAATACTAAGTATTAGAAAAAGTAATTGTCATCTCTACATGTTCCTAGGCTTACTGGTCTATTACCATGCAAGTGACTAAACCAATCCCAGATAAATTTCATCACCTAGATGATTCTCCTGGAGTCTTGTTTCACTTTAGCGACCTGTTAGATTTTCAACTCTATAGTATATTATTAAACAATCACAACCCAAGGCAATATAAATTTGAAGCTGAAACAGCTTTAGACACCGTATTTGCAGTCTCATGCCATAAAATTGCTGTTTTTTCTTATCCATAGATACAGTCTTATTGTTGCTATAGTAACCCTAAATCTGGCCTCAAGGACTTCGAACCCTCTCACTCTTCCTCATTCTTGCTTACCCACTATGCATATCAAAAATATCATCAATACACATGCTCTTATCTTTATAATAAGGACTATTAAAGGAGAAAAAATCATTCTATTTTATAGACCTTGCAATTCGTTCGTGTCGTGTACTTTAATGTTTCGTGTACATGAGTGCTAAACACAAAATCGACCCATTTAGGTTCGTGTACATTCCGTGTCATGTACCTTTCGCCGTGTTTCGTGTAATTTTAAATAAAAATAAAATAAATAAATAAATAAAATATTTAAATACTAAATTTTTCAGTTAATTTTTTACAAATATGTATTAAAAATAAGTATTTACATCATATTTACAAATAATACTATAAAATTATGTATAAACATATAATGAATATTAATTTATCTAATATAAATATTAAAATATCTAATATAAACAGTGTTATAAAAGTCAGTGATTAATCGCCGATTAATCGCTAGACAGCGGGCCACCGAACTGATTAAGCGAAAACAGGACAAATAATCGTTTTTTTAGAAAAAGGGTCAAAAATCGGCTGAAACGGTCAAAATCAGTCAAAAATCGGGCCAATTAATAAAAAATAGTTTTTAAAAAAAATAATTAAAAATTAAAAAGGTAGAAACTTGATTAAAAAAATAGGAAAAAAACATTATTTTTGTACATATAATTATAATTTAAGATGTTTACATCATAAATTCTCTTAATTTTTCTCTCAAATTGATCTCTAATTCGAAAAAAAAAAAATTGAGCCACGCATACATTACCCTAAAATTTTATTTTATTACAATTATACAATATTTTTAATATATTCGCATAAATATATGATAATAACATATGTTTAGTTGAAATAACAAAACAATTACATATATGAATATAATTCTATATAAAAAATATTATTAAATTTATTCCGATTAATGATTCGATTAATCATTCCGATTAATCCCCGATTATCCGATTAATCCCTAGACGGTGCTTTCACCAATTAACTCCGATTCCCGCTTTTTACAATGCTGAATATAAATATTAATATATAAATATATATTTATTTATTTCGTGTATTTCGTATCGTGACGTGTACCCAAAGGGTAAACACAAAACCGACACTAAATTTTGGTCGTGTACTTTCGTTTCGTGTACATAATGTTCTTACAAAGAACAATCAAAGCATAATGTTGACATCATTAATATGTCACTGTCGCTTCTGTCAACAACACATGTCTAGCCAAAAATCAATATTTTCTTACATTACCGATTTATTTATTTTCTTACATTACCAATTTATTTGTTTTTTTAGTTTAACATTCTTTCAATTACGATTCTAGTTAAGAGTCTTGAAACCACCGTCCTTACAAGATTAACTATATAAAAGTATGCCATTTTGCTACATTAAACGAGCTTTTCTATTGGATGACTTTATGAACTAAAGAGTAAAGTTCTCAATTAAAAACTCAACCAAAGTCCTTTTATAATAGAATATTAAACTTACTTGTATAAAGGAGCAAAACCTAATACTTAAACAAGTGAATCCCAATAACGAGAAAACTATGAAATAACGGAAAGAAGTCCTTCTATAATTCTCTACTAACGATAATCTAGAATATTATAATAATCAATCATTATTTGATTAAATCATATTAAACTACAGTAAATTTATTTCCAAATAACATAAAATAAATACATATTATATTTTGATTCAGTGATCGCCATCACATGTGCACTCCAAGGACGCTCAACCACCTTGTCCCGCTAAATCCCGATTCTTTAACAAAATAAAATACATAGTAAATAAATGTTTTCCTCTGCATTATGCCATTATAACAACTTCTTAACTACTATGAAAAGTGGATCTACATTCCCAGTGTCACACTATGAATATCAGTATCAACTATCAAACATTACAATTCAATCATTGTGTTTCTTGACGTTCAAACTTTAACTTAGACTTCATGTGGAAATAAGAGAACAGTGGTTAGTGGTTATAGAAGAACAGGAACATAATCACATAATTTATCCAATGACGAAAAGCTAATAAAGCTTCAAGAGTACATAAACAAAACATATATGGAGGGGAAAAAGACTGTAGCCAAACCAGTTGCAAAATCTTCAAATTCATGGGGATAGGAATTCCAGGTACTATGTGGCAAGGCACTACAGAATATCGGAACAATATCCGGGCTACCAAAAGAAATTATATGCCGACTTCGGTTGAATACAGAATCAAATTCCACCGGATTCGCTTTCCATCCTGCAACAACGACGAGTATGTTCAATAAAACATCTACACACACCTAAAAAATAAAACTATCAAAAAATGTCATAAACCCGCCTTTCGTAACAGCACTAGGATCCTCATAAAACCCCGCAATAATAGAAACATGACCAGGCCTCGACTCAGTTGGAGGACGAGCATGAGAAACTCCCCACCGACCTCGATGCTTAATCACATTCCTCAAAAACGGTGCCCTATACTTCCCTTCATTATCCGGCTCATAAAACTTATCCGCTCGCAACCCATCAGCTGCAATCACAACTCAAACATCAAAACACGCCGTAAACTCAAACAAGCATTTTATCAAACAGGTGGTGTGCATACCAACTAAAAGAACAAGACGTTTAGCAGGGCCAGAAAAAGATGGAGTCACAAGATCCATGCCATGAACAATAGGAGTCTTGAAGTAAATATCGAAAATGCTGAGCATGTATATAGCGTGGAGCACTACACCGAGAATTACGATCCATTTCTCTCTTCTTTTCAGCCATTTTCTCCTTCTCTCTCTGCCAGTGGAAGATGTTGCTTTTCTGCCTTCTACTTCGTTGTTGCTACTTGAATCTCCCACCATTTTCAAAGTGTGTTAATTACTAGGGTGTGGTATAGTGAGTATTGATGGACTTTTTTGGTAGTAGAGTTGCCGATTTGTTAACTTGCTAAGCCTCTGTTTAAACTACCTTTGCTGCGGCTCTAATTTTTTTAATCGCTCGCTTTAGTTGCTACTTTGCTTTACTAAAACCCCTAAAAACATCTACTTAATCAATAATCATTAATTAAAATTTAGTGTTTGAATTTCAATATAAATAACAATTTTTTAGTTCTGTTGCACAAAAAAATGTAAAATAAATTATATTTTGAAATCGAATTAATATATTTTTGATGGTCGATTAATAGGATTAAAATAATGTAGTCATAACTTAATATTTTTAATTAAATCAAATAATAAAAATGTAAGTTATCAAAAAAATCAAATAATAAAAATGTATGATTTTAGAGGGTAGTGTATTATATTAATCACTAGTTTACTAAGCTGCGATTCACAGCGACTTCATAATAATTTCTCCAAATTTTTTAAAAACTATTCTAAAAAATATGTTTTAAAATAAAATTATATTTAAAACATGAAATTAAGGTTTTTTTTAAATTCTCCGTTTAGTATTGTTCATAACCGAAATTTTGAATAATTATAGAAAAGGGAAATTGTTTAATATATTTCATTATTTTAATATTATATCAAATATTAGCATATTAATCACTTTATTTTTCTAAAACTTTATATTGCTACTTCTATTTAAAAATACATAATACATCTATACTATATTATTAAAGCCGAAACATTGAAAGTTTTGGTTTTCGTTTTTCGTTTTTCGGTCATTTATTCTATTTAATAAATAATATAAAAATATAAAAATATTAACTAGTTGATTGACTTTTATCATTAAAACACTTTTTGTAACAAAATCTACTCTTTTCCAAAAATATCACGGGTAATTACATTTAAATTAAAATATTACCTTTTATAATAACTAATAAAATAATATAAAAATAGTAATTAGGTGATTGAATTTTATCTTTAAAACACTTTTTTGTAACAAAATCTACTCCTTTTTTTCAAAAATATCACGGGAAACTATCTTTAATTTAAAACATATTACCTTTAATAATAAATAACATAAAAATACTAATTAGCTTACTACTTTTTATCATTAAAACACTTTTTTTTACAAAATCTACTCTTTTTCCAAAAATATCACGGGAAATTATCTTGATATTAAAACATATTACCTTTTATAATAAATAATAAAATAATATAAAAATAGTAACTAGGTGATTGTCTTTTATCATTAAAACACTTTTTGTAACAAAATCTACGATTTTCGGTCATTAATTCTATTTAATAAATAAGAAAATAATATTAAAATAGTAACGAGCTGATTATCTTTTATTATTAAAACACTTTTGGTAACAAAATCTACTCCTTTTCCAAAAATATCACGGTAATTACATTTAAATTAAAACATATTACTTTTTATAATAACTAATAAAATAATATAAAAATAGTAATTAGCTTATTGTCTTTATCTTTAAAACACCTTTTTATAACAAAATCTACTATCTTTTTTCAAAAATATCACGGACAATTATCTTTAATTTAAAATATATTACCATTAATAATAAATAATAGAAAAATACTAACTAACTTATTACCTTTTATCATTAAAACACTTTTTTTTAACAAAATCTACCATTCTTTCAAAAATATCACGGAAAATTATCTTGATATTAAAACATATTATCTTTTATAATAAATAATAAAATAATATAAAAATAGTAATTAGCTGATTGCGTTTTATCATTAAAACACTTTTTTTGTAACAAAATCTACTATTTTTTCTAAAAATATCACGCACAATAATTACCTTTAAATTAACATATTACCATTTATATTTATTTTCAATAAAATCTCTTTTTCCAAAAATATCAATGCAACCCTTACTTGTTTATTTTAAAATGTATTTTAATGCTTTTAATTATTTAAAAAAACTTACATATTTTAACATGTCAACGTATTTTTTTTTAACAAATACAATTAATATAGTTAAAGATATTTATCAAAAATACCACTTTTTTAAAGTTTTTTTTGCGATTTTACCATCTTCTCAAAATATTTACAAAAATACCTTCTTTTTAAAAATAATTTGCGAAAATACCATCTTTTAAAAAGATTTTTGCAAAAATACGTTCTGCAACTAAATACAACCTAGGTTGCATTGGGTTGCATGTGTTATTCCAACTAGATGCAACTGGATGCAACTTTTCAAATACAACCTACGTAGTTTGCATCCAGTTGCATATGTGGTTGAACTAGATGCAACCATATGCAACTTTTTAAAAAAAATTGAAAAAACAGCTAAGAATTCAAAAAAAAAATATTAATAAAAGGGGTAAATTTGTGGTCTTGGTTTACCCTGGGTTCAATAGTTAACTGTTGGGGTTCAATGTTTCTATTTTGGATTTTAGAAATATTAAGAATGACGAATAATTCGGACTTAGGTTTAGGTTTAGGTTGTCCCTATACTCTAAACCCTAACCTACCCTGATTTTAGTGTTGTTTACAATCAGGACGCCGGAAAAACAACATTATTAACAAGTTGCATCTCTGGTTGATTTTGATTGCAGTTTGTAGAAGGTATTTTTGCAAATAAGATGGTATTTTCGCAAAAAAAAAAAATTGAAAAGGTATTTTTGCAAAAATATTTTTGGAATGGGATATTTATGAAAAAACCCTATAATTAAAACACTTCTGAAAATATCACGGGAAATTACTTTTTTTAATTAAAACATGTTAACTTTCAAAATAATATATTATAGATTATTTTAATAAATAATAAAATAATATTAATAATGTCTCATTTATCTTCCTCACCCCATTTGTATTAATTATTTATTTTTTATATATTGCAATTAATATTTAAATTTCTTATTTTATAATTTATCATATTGATTTTTAATTGTCTTTGATGGCTCGTGCCTTGCACGGGTTATAGGCTAGTAAATATTAAATTCTAACATATAATATGTTCCTCCTAATTAATCTCTATCTCGTTAAACATCCCGTTTTCTCGTTGTTACCAAATTGAACATAAAATAAATTAATTACTTAAGCAATTTTATATATCATAAAATTTAATTCAAATCTTTTTCAAAATTCTAATTTTTATTGTTTAAAATATAGGTACTCGAGAAAAGAAATGAAAAAAAGTAAGGCTCCTATATTTTATTTTATTATATAAAAAATTGCATTTTTTGTAAGTTTTATCTTCTACATAATTAGAAGATAAAAATTTTTTAAAAATAATTTTTAATGTACATGTAAAACATATAGATAAATTAAACGTGAGTTTTTAAAAAAAAAATTATAATAACATAATTTCTAATAATTTTTTTAGGAGAATTTAAATATAATAATATGATTTCAAGATAAATTTTAGAAATTCAAGAAAAAATATATTAGAATATTAAAATGATAGCTTTAAGTTCAAAATAAAATTTGAAAAAATATTAACATCATAATTTGACTTAAAGATAAATTTTAGGACAATATTAAGATAGTTATTTGACTTAAGAAGAAAGTTTAGGAGAATATAAGTTAATTAATATTTCCATTACTAAATATTTAAAAGCCAATTTAGATATTTTCTACTCAAATCGTCTTGCATCTTACAAATCGTCTTCTTTATTATTTTCCTCGATTAAAAGATATTAAATAAAAATTAGTAAATAAATTGGAATAAGTTTAGAAGAATATTAATATAGTATATTTAGTTTTCTCCATTTGAAGTTTTTTTTTTACAGTTAAACAAATCATTTTTAACATAACATAACATATTTAACTTACTTTCTTGAAAGATAGTATTAAAAAAAGAGATAATTATCAAAGTCATCACTCATTTGGTTCAAATGTATCAAATTAGTCATTCATTCATTTCAAAAATTACTCAATTAGGTAACTAATTTGAAAACTAATATAGAAGTATATATCGAAGCGATTTGAGAGGCGCCACATCACCGCCTCGTCTTCTCCTTTATGTTAGAAAATAGTAAAAAGGAATTTGAGAATTTATCTAATATTATAAAGGCAAGAATATTTAAATTGTATATTTACTTTCCTCCATTAGTAAAAATTTAAAAGACAATTAAGATATTTTCTAATAAAATAATTTATGAGACTATTAAAATTGTAAATTTAGTTTTATCCATTAGTAAAGATTTTAAAGTCAATAATATTAGAATTGTATATTTAGTTTACTCCATTAATAAAATCTTGAAAACAAGAATATTATAATTGTATATTTAATTTCCTGCATTAGTAAAAAATTTAAAGTCAATTAAGATATTTTCGAATCTTTAACATTAATTATTCAAAAATTTGAGAAAATTAAAAATATAGATGAGACGCCGTTTATTTAAATAAGTATATTGATTATCAAGTGAAGAGGGTGCTTGTAAATAAGAAGAGGTTGTTTTCCTCCTATTTGGATAAATTTTTAAGTTTATAATTTAATAGATTCATTCTTGATTTGTTTTTGCTTTTTTTGGTCATACTGATACAAGAATCCAAAATCTATAACACAGGTATATTATAAGGAAATCAGTCTCATTCAACAGAGTTTTCAATCAATACTTGGAATTTGGAATGGTTAAATAAGTGCACATACAAAATTTAAAATGTGTATCCGTTTAAAAACAAAGAGCAAACTGCAGTCTGCAAGTGGTAAATTCAAGACAGTCGACAAAAACCAAACCACCGGATATGATATAATCAAGCCATCTCTTTGAGGACAAAGAATGAAATGGCAACTCCAACAACTCCGACGAACATGGACTCAAACGAGATAAGTCCAACTGCTGCATCAGTGCTAGGAGGAGGGGCACTGGACGGCGACATTTGTGCAGAAACAGATATTGCTGCAAACACGAAAAAGATGGCAAAAACTAGAGCAATCTTCTGAAAACCCATGTCTAATTTGCTAAACAGATTTTTTTTCGACTACAGCTTGATAATTATTGAGAAATGTTTTTGTAATGCATGTCATGTATTTTGTTTCCCTTTTTATAGGCAGATAATAGGAAAGATTTAATATATAGTACTGTTCTCGATTTTGTGATTTTTATGGTTTTTTCTGTTTGTCATTTGAAATGTTAACCAAAGAGTTGATGAAGACACAAATGGCAGGGTTTCAATATAAATTAGATGGCAAAACCAATGGAAAAGAACACTAAGTAATGGCCAGCCAAGCGAGAGCTTATTCTAAAATTTAAGTGTGTTCACCCCTTTGCATTTTTGCATATCAGAAACTGAATAGTCCATCACTTAATCATTGTATTCCCCTCTTTGGATCTATACACTGGCCATACAATCCAAGTTTAAGTAATTTTATGTGTATGACTAAAGATGTTATCAATTGTATACTGGCAGAGGGCAAAAATATCGTAAGGGTGCTATTGGTGGAATTTATACCTTGGGCTTGTCCGTAAGAAAATGATCGAATTTGCCTCAAGCCTGCACTGGCCAAGGACAAAAATTTAGCAATGGTACTCCCAAAGGACCAAAATGCTCTGGATTAGATACCGATGGTGGATTTATAGTCCGGGCTTGTCTGTAAGAAAATGATTGAATTTGGCGTAGTTTTAGTTGTTACAAATAATCAATATATTAATATATAATCAAATCTCAGCACACACACCAGTCACCATGGTATAACCTGAACCTTTAAATAGCTCTTCCCCTGCATGCATGTTGGTGTAGAGTTATATCAACCCAAGTCTCACATCAATAAGATAAAAAAGAATTATTTTGAATATAAATAACTGATAGAAAACATATAGTTGCAGAATGAATGTATGTATCTTGAATAGATGAAGAAGATGATAGTTTGTTACAAGACCCAACACTCTTTACATCATTGCCTTATATAGTCTAGTGTGTATAACAGAATTACTAACTAACTACAAGTTGTTGAGTTGTTGCTGAGCTGTGTATTGATCTTGCTAAGATGTCCTCTTGCTGAGGTGGAACTAGTAGTACCGTTAACATCCCCCTGCAAGTAAGGTGTAGGCAAATGACAAACACCTAACTTGGAAAGAAGGTAAGCAAGATGAGTAGACGCCAAAGCCTTGGTAAACAAATCTGCAGGTTGTTCAAGAGTGGCAACATGTTGAGTAGCAATGAGTCCTTGCTGAAGCTTTTGACGTACCAAGTGGCAATCAATCTCAATGTGCCTGGTACGCTCATGAAAAACCGGATTGGAAGCAATATGTAAGGCTGACTTATTGTCACAATAAAGGCGAATAGGAGTATCAGTCATACGCATCTCAGAAAGTAAAGAGAGCACCCAGGTTAGCTCACAACATGTATCAGCAAGTGCTCGATACTCAGCCTCTGCTGAGGAACGCGAGACAACTTGCTGCTTCTTGCATTTCCAAGCAACGACAGAATCACCCAGTAACACACAAAACCCAGTGAGTGAGAGCCTGGTATTGGGACAACTAGCCCAGTCAGCATCACAGTAAGCCGTAAGAGTAAACTGAGGTTGAGCAGAAAACAGTAAGCCTTGGTTGATAGTGCCAATAAGATACTTAACCACTTTTAAAGCAGCCTGCCAATGAGACTCACGAGGAGAGTGTATGAACTGAGCTAAAACGTGAACAGGATACGCTAAATCAGGACGTGTAATGGTCAAATATATCAAACGACCAACAACACGACGATAAGCAGTCACAGCAGTTAAAAACGGAGAAGTAACATCTGCCAACAAACCATGATGCTGCTCCATAGGAATACTAGCAGACTTAGCTGATGTCAAACCAGAATATTTGACAACATCCAGCATATACTTATGTTGATTCACAAATATACCCATGTCAGTACGAGTGAATTCAAGGCCTAGAAAATAGGCTAGAAGACCAAGATCCTTGATCTTAAAATGAGTGCCCAGAAAACCGAAAACTTCATCAATAATAGAGTTGTCATTACCAGTCAATAGCATATCATCAACATAGATGAGAAGAAACACAATAGACGAACCTCGTTCAAATCGAAAAAGACTTGAATCACTGACAATTTGTATAAACCCAAACTGCAAGAGTGCTCGAGACAACGCAATAAACCATTGACGAGGTGCTTGTTTAAGCCCGTAAATGGATTTTAGAAGTTTATAAACTAACCTTTGATGTTCAAACTGAGCTTGAACATAGCTTGGAGGAATATACCCCGGAGGCAAAGCCATATAAACCTCCTCATCCAATACCCCGTGTAAAAAGGCATTGGTAACATCGAGCTGTTTTATAGTCCAATTTCGCTTGGCAACCATTGTTAGAAGAATACGAAGTGTAGACATTTTGGCCACGGGAACAAACGTTTCAAAATAATTTAAGCCCTCCGTTTGAGTAAACCCCTTAGCAACTAAACGTGCTTTGTATCGATCCATAGTTCCATTGGAGAGATACTTAACTTTGAATAGCCATTTACAACCGACTACACGTTTAGAAGGGGGTAAAGGTTGAAGAGTCCAAATGTTGTTAGCCTCAAGTGCAGCCAACTCGACACTTATAGCCTCACACCACACAGAATGTTTAATGGCCTGCTTATAAGTAGTAAGTTCAGTGATCTTTGTGACATTGGCCACAAAGGATAGAGATGTAGTATCAATAGGATACTGAGCAAGGTGAGAGCCTAAAGATGTGCACGAAGCAGAAAACGATGTATGTAACTGTATAGCATTACTCAAATGCGAAGGTAAGCCAGTATAATCAGAAAACTTAGCTGGTATACTCTTATTTCTGTGAGGTCGAACGGGCAGAGAGAGTAAATGCTCAGAACGCATTGCAGCAGGTAAGGAAGCAGTATCAACATTCCTTGGTGAAGCACCAGTTGATAACGGTTCCTCGTGATTAATAGGTAACTGTATATCACTCGGGATTGAAGGTATAACTGTATCCAAAGAAGGGTTTGGTACATGAACTGAAGTAGGAGAAGTGGAATGTAATGAAACAGACTCAGAGGCTAAAGACTCACAGTCAGCAAAAACTCCTGATATAGGAAACAAGGTAGGCACAGGTGGCTCATGTAAATCCTTAAACGGAAAAATGGTCTCATGAAATGTAACATCACGAGAAACAAATACTTTCTTAGTATGTAGATCAAAGATTTTAAAACCTTTCTTTGCAAACGGGTAACCAACAAAGACACCTTTGATTGCACGTGGTGCAAACTTATCTGTGGGATGAGGAACCACAGTAGCAAAACACAAACAGCCAAACACCTTTTACTCATCAAAAATGGGAGCCTTCTGAAAAAGTAACTCAAACGGAGTACGACCACCAAGTAGAACCATAGGAGTCCTATTCAACACATAAACAGCTGTTAAAACACAGTCGCCCCAAAAACTGATTGGAACCCCAGAATGAAACCGAATAGAACGAGCAACATTCAACAGAGTTCGATGTTTTTGTTCTACTAATCCATTCTGTTGAGGGGAATACACGCATGTGGTCTGATGTAAAATCCCTTTATCAGCAAAGAATTTAGCCAAATATTTGTTGACAAACTCTGACCCATTATCTGATCGAACAGTCTTGATAGACAACGAAAAATGGTTCTGAACATACTCAACAAACGCAGGAAATAAAGAAGCAACTTGAGACTTGTCAGTCAACAAGTAAATCCAAGTAGCTCTGGACTTGTCATCAACTATGATTAAAAACATAGTACAGTTATCATGAGTCTTGTGCCTATATGGACCCCAGAGATCTATATGCACAAGCTCAAACACCTCAGATGAGATAGACGTACTAGAATGAAACACAAGCCTGGACTGCTTTCCCAGTTTACACCCATCACAAGGGGGTAAGGCTAGCTGCAAACCTTCAATGGGCAATAATTGTAACACAGAAGATGAAACATGGCCAAGCCTGTAGTGCCAGAGTAAAGTTTTAGAGATTTTCTCTGAATTTGTCACCAACGAAGCAACATGATGATGTCCAAGGTTAGCCTGACTGAGTAGATACAATCCATTATGAACACTACCAATATTCAGAGGTCTTGCCCAAGAAGGAGCCATAATAGAACATCCAAGAGTAGTAAACGTAGCAGTACATTGAGTATCACGTAGGAGTTTGGAGATAGACAACAGATTATAAGTAAAGGCTGGCACACATAGTACATTATACAAAATAATCTCTTCACTGAGCTGTATGTTGCCAATGTGCGTAACTTGTGCAGTGGCTCCATTAGGTAAATGCAGGGTAGATTGGAAAACAGTCATATCACTCAACAGATTAGAATATGGAGTGATATGATCTGTAGCACCCGTATCCACAATCCAATTGTCAGAGGTGTACTTCATCTCAGGTTGTACATTATGAGCTAAATGAATACTAGTACCAGCAAACTGATTGCTATGAACAGGGTTATACCAAGTAGGAGTAAGAGTATTCATTACAGATTTGCTGGTGTCAGAGGTGGAACTAGGAGCAGACACAGAAGTCATGGATTTTTGCAAAAACTGAATTAGTTGCTTACACTGATTATCAGAGAAAGACACAGAATCTAGAGAACTTCCAACTGTATCAGTCACAATCTCATTAGGTAAAGTAGAGCCAGAAACCTGAGCAGCAATCACAGATTTAGTACCACCTGAATTATGAGAATTACCAAACCTAGGCTTAGGTTTAGGTTTACCAAACAATTTGTGCCATTCAGGATTACCGTGCAAACAAAAACATTTGTCCTTTGTATGCCCAGTTAAGTGGCAATATTCGCACACCAATGACTCTTTAGAATCTCTGAAATCTCTATCTCTTGACTCAGTCTTACGTACACTTCATACATTTTGAAATCTATTGCCAGAGACCTTAACAGACATAGCCATTGAATCTGAACTAGTAACAGAAGCAAGAGCTAAAGAACGTTGATTTTCTTCTTGAAGTAACAATGAGTAACGTTGATTGATATTAGGTTGTGGCTTCATCAACAGAATCTGACCACGTACACCAGTAAACTGCTCATTTAATCTCATCAAAAAATGTGCTAACTGAATGTCTTGATCAAGAACATCAAGCCTATTGTTTATATTGCAGGTACACTTAGCACAAGTACACCTAGATTTACTAACGACACACTCCAACTCATCTCGAACAGCCCGAAATTTAGAGAAATAATTCACAATTGACATTTGTCCTTGAGTTAAGTGTGAGATTTCAGATCTAAGAGAGAATAGTTTTGGGACATTACTCTGAGCATATCTAGTTTCAAGATCTAACCAAATTTCAACCGCAGATCGCATATAAACTACACTATTACGTATATCTGCAGATACAGAATTGAGAATCCAAGAGGTTACCATATTGTTGCAGCGAGTCCAGTGAATCAAAAGAGGCGTATTTGCAGCTGGCTTAGGAAACGATCCATCAACAAATCCAAGTTTGAACTTTGAAGACAATGCAATCTCCATGGACCTACTCCACTGATTATAATTGTTCTCACTCAAGATTATCGAAACGATCTGCATTCCTGGACTATCCGAAGGATGCAAGTAGAACGGATGATTTACATCAATGCTTACAGTTGATAGAGACGAAGTTGAACCCAGTGTAGCAGACGAGTATGACGCTGTAGTTGTCATAACTAATTTTATCAAATTTGCTAGCTAAATCACTCAATTTCCCACAAGGAATTTAGAGATCGAAAACAAATAGCTCTGATACCCTGATAGAAAACATATAGTTGCAGAATGAATGTATGTATCTTGAATAGATGGACTTTTTGGGATTAGTCCAAAAACAAATCGGTGTTACGGGAAGTCTTCCTGACGGCCCAACAGTTGGTATAAATCTCATGACTATCCAAGATTCATGTGTATCCGATTTATTATTGCCTTCTGATAGTTTTGAACAAAATGTGATTTTAGGAGAGGCCAAATATTAAGCATTATCTCTTTCGATTGGGCTTTATCGTATACCAAATATTTGTAACAGCTGCATTTCCTCAAGTTTCCCTAATGTCTAGTTCGTTATGTGCAACCAGGTCCTTGTCATTTTGGGGCATATCATAAAATCATATATCTGAGAACCAACCCAAAGCAGAGTGATTCAGACGGACAAATCGGCATAAATTGATTCAGATGATGATGCCAAACTAAGAATAAGGCTTCACAAGCAAAATCCTTTAATTAAACATAATTCCCTACTGCAAAATGAAATGTAGCACTTAAATCATAACAACACTACTTAATTAGTTGTTCCCTGTGATCCTCAAGTTTTTCATGATGATGAGAGGAGGAACAAATAGATTCCTAATTATCTCCAACATACACATACATATTTAAGGACACTTGGGTCTTCCGCCACGAGTGGTCATATTAGCATAGCACTTGCCACACTTTTCTTTGTTTCCATATTGGCCAGGAGGAACACATTTGCATCTATCACAGCATGTTACACAAGCTCTCAGGCACACATTCTTCCTTGAGTGTAACTTGCACCTCACCAAACATGGTGGGTAGCACTCTGCACCAAAACCATATTTTATTTAATTTTCACTTGTCAAAATACGATATTTATCTAGAAATGAAATTATTTGCATGTAGGCAACCTTTCGTGTTTCGTGGGGGTGGAGGAGGTGCATAAGGAGGCGGTGGCAAAACTATGGGCGCCGTAAATGGAGGCGTAAAAATGGGTGGTTTCACCTCTGGAGCTGGAGGTGGTGGTGAAGCCCGGACTGGGCCAGGTACTGTTTGAGGTGGAGGTGCCTTGACTGGAGTAGGAGGGAGACCTGTCTTCAGGGGACTCTGATCAAAAGGTTCAAAGTTTACAAAAATTAGTATGTGGAGAACATATTGTATTATTGTAAAGCCAGTCTTGGACAATGAATTGTATGTTACCTGCAACTGCAAGAGCTCTTCATCTTGTGCTGAAACCTAGAAAAATTAGGGAATTGTTAAGTTAGGAACACAAATTAGAAGTAACTAGTCAGAAACATATTGCAAGTACCAAGTATTTAGAACACAAATTAGAACTAACAATGTAATCACCTTTTAAATATGCATCAACATGGTCAAAATCTATTTTGGTTTAATTTTACTTCGATATTTAGACATGCACGAGGAAATAAGTAAAGCATAAAATAAATATCACACACCATTGTTGAAAGAAGAAGAAAGGAGGCCAAAATATGAACCAAAAATCCGAGTGCCATATTGTAAAAGAGATGGTTTGAGCAGAATGGGGAGTGAGTGGAGTGGTATAAAATATAAATAGAGGGTGTGACAGGACCAGGTAATTATGGTCCATTATAATAATCTAATCTAATAAGCAAGTTCAACTCGATAACTTTCTTTGCTTTTCCATAAAAATTTCTGTATTTAGGTGTCATCAAAATTATTTTTACGTAATATTGTTGGACTTTCATTTTTTTAAAATTTGTTAAATGATTAAACATAATCATTTTTTTTTAAAAATCGATATAAACTATGATCACCGATCTATAAATCTGAAATTGGGGCGGTTCTTTGAAACTCCGAATAATTTTAAAACTCCATGTAAATTACAGCCGTCAAAGTAGAACTTACTCTTTGACATGACAGCTTTTGCATCAATGTTTAGATAATGAGAGCAGGCCAGTGAGACATTGCCTGTAAACAGATAGTTATGGGAAGGTGTGCTTAAAACAAAAACTCTGAGAGGTTCATTCAGCAGAGCAGGGCCAACCACCCCACATGCCAAAAGCCATTGCACTGGAGTACTATCTGCACAAAATGTGTAAACTTGTACTAATACTACAATTAATCCTCTGACTAATTCATCAGAATTTGTACCCTGAATTATTAATTTATCAGTACTCTACACGAGGTCTGTCTCCGCTCTACTCTTTCTTTAATCATATTTTAAACAAGTTTATCAACATTTCAGACTTCCCCTGTGTTCTCCCTCGTCCTCTTCTCCCTCAAAAATCTCCGGATTTA
The DNA here is from genome assembly GCA_030848705.1 of Heracleum sosnowskyi. Classification (NCBI taxonomy): domain Eukaryota; kingdom Viridiplantae; phylum Streptophyta; class Magnoliopsida; order Apiales; family Apiaceae; genus Heracleum; species Heracleum sosnowskyi. The sequence continues at coordinate 137,286,099 of CM061235.1, read as the reverse complement.
TGTCTTGTTCGGTGCAGGGGCGAGGGCGAGACTCGTCCTCGTCCCGGTTAGCTCCTTGTTTATCTCAATAATTAATTTTTAAATTTTTACATATTGGAAAATAGGCTCTCCGTTCTCTATAAACTAATATAATTCCGGTAAATGATGAGTTGGACACAAAATAAATATAATATAATTACTAGGCATCATATTATTGCTAACTACTAGTACAACTTTACAAGCATCACCTATGTAGTTCTTGACTACTAATATGAAAAATTCCCAAATTTAGAAAATTGAAGAGTGGCTGTAAAGTCTTTTCACTGGATTCAAAAGTGTATCATTTTTCATTAGTCAAGTTGGTTGTTGTAATTAGATTGAGTCAGTAGGGGTGCAGTACAACAGCAACCAATCTTGTCCCAAAAGTTGAGTTTTGATCAATGATGGCAGACCAGCTGGTTGTCCGTACTTACCCAATAAAGTTGCCAACAGTAAAAGAAATTCTGTCCCTCTCATTTCTTTACACTTTCCTTTTTGGTACGTATCTCTCATTTCTTTACATACCAAAAATAGTAATATTTTATAATATAAAATTCAATCACATCCATTACTTTCCTCCACTATACCTACTTTATACTCATTTTATACATTAAATATTGATGAGCCCCATCACTTTACTCATTTTTCTTACTTTTTCATATTAATTTACATTTTTTCTTAATCTACGTGACGTCTCTCAATGTAAAGAATTGAGGGGAAGGAGGGAGGACTCTCGAGTCTCATTTAGCGAAAAAAAAAAAAAAAATCTCGCTGTAATCCGTTTAGTTAGAATACTCCCTACATCCCATTCATTTTGCTCCATGCCTGTGCTTCTTATATGTTTTTTTAGTTCTCATTTGAAACCTGGCCTCAAGTAACAAGATCTGCATCTAAAACAAAGATTTGCTGCATACATATCGAATTCAATGACATGTATAAATGCAGTATGCAGAAATGTATCAAAGACAGTGAACAGGATATTGACTTAAATTCAAATAGTCATATAAAAGGTTTGTGGACTCCGCCCTCTGCAGTACTACTATGCTCTGATTAGCTGTTGAACATTAAAACTGGATATATTGAGAATCTTTTATCATTTACAGTTTCGAGTTCTCTTACAAACCAAAACAGGGAGACTCTATTTCTTCTATCAATGGTGAATGCATCAAGCATTTTTGCTGTCAAGTCCATATCTGAATAATTTGTATTGTCCATGTATATTTGATACCGTTCAGGCATCCGTTACTATCATACCATGTTTTTTTTAATTATTTCTACATGAAGATGTTTCCGGTGACTCGGATAATAAGTAGACACTTTGTAATTATAACAAAAATAATACAGTAGTAGTTTTGAGTTGCATCCCACTACAGTATATGTGTGTGGCCAAACACCTCTAAGGGTCCATTCCTGAACTGTGAAGCTGCATGCGTTAACACTGTCCCAGGACCTCCCCCAGGTATCATTGCTAAAGGCCTGTACAGCATCAAGTGGATTTGTAATCCAGGCGACTCTGTTGGTTTTACAACCAGGTTATGAACAAGACTTTGTTTTGATGCTATTTTTCTGGGGTCCCCCAAATTTACAACACTTCACGAGTTCAATTTTGTAAATATAGGAATAGTTTCTATGTCCTTTTAATTGCATACAAATTATAAGTTGCATTATTAATTTGTGAATATAGGAAGAAATCATTTGTAGACATTTATATGTTTGTTTTAATTTACTTGTATACATTTTTTGAAAGATGTTTGACATATACTCCCACAAATCAAAACCTGTTGTAATTTAGGCAGTTGCATTCAATCAGGGAAAATGTTAAACTTGTTGCCACTATCAATTCGCTGTTTCATCATAATGCATAACAGCTTTTTTTTACAATCCCATTACGTAACTGTTACAGTACTGCCTACTTACTGTTTATATCTTCCAGGTCATAATACAAAGTTAGCTTAAGAGGTACTTAAAACTAAAACCATTTCATACACATACCCTATTCTCCGTCAGCAAAACAAACAAAAGGGATTTGCTATTTTAAGGCATTACAAACCCTATTTCCGCTCACAGTCTTCTTGAATTTCACCCTCTGCATAGTTAAGCACAATGTTTTGTAAGATAGTAAAACCTTATCTAAAACGCTCAAAGGAAGAAGAATCATTACCAGAGAGATAGACAGCAAGATTGGCTTGAGCATCAGCTTCCGAGTTCCACTCCTTTCATAGAGTTAACAAGATATATAAGGGACTAGTTTACGGCCCATAGCATAAAGAACATATGGTGTAAGACCGATCACTGGCAAGTGGCACCATTTATCAAAATGTTAACAATAATGCATCGTTAGTTTTTTGTTTTAGTTATATTCATGTAATAAATTGATTCTACCGAACCCTCTTAGTAATTTTTTTCACCAAGCCTTTACCCTACCACAAAGAAAGGTATGTATATACTTCAAAAGAAGCAGGTTAGGTATACCAATAGGTTATCTCTAGTAACTGAACAACATTTGACATATCATTTTGTACTGCAAGATAAGTAAAAAAGTACTCCACTACATATACCCTTTCAACATGATTGATCTCAAACCACGAAAATTTGTCTTTGAGCTCCTTAGCCACCTTGCATAAGTCAGCCATGTTCTGGTTTTTGGTTTTCCACAGACCCTGAATCTGCAAACTCATTTTGCCACTCAAGTAGTAAAAACTGAAAATATTGTTTAGCAAAAAAAAAACTGAAAATATTCATTAATAATAAACAGATACAAATCAGGTAGTAGTATATTAGCGGCGGACCATATATTGAAAAGGCCCAACCTTTAGATATATAGTAACCGCAGATTTAATCGATTGCAAAAATAAGATGGTAGATCATGTCAACCACATGCACATTGTTCAGAATCAAAGTGCAAGGCAAATGACTACATGCTATAATGATACAAGAAGTCTTTCAGATTTTGATAAATAGTATTTATACAGTAAGTAAAGGAGCAATTATAAATTAATATTATTTGTTTATGTAGTTGTATTCTTGTATGTAATCGAACCCGAGATTTATTTAGATATAGGGGTTAAACCAAATTTGTACTATAAATAAGGTACTATTGAAAGAGGCTTTCGATTTCTAATACAGAGTACAGACAATGAATATTACTTAATTCTGTAATTGTAAGAACTTGAACGCAAGATCTTTTCAAATATATATAGGGGTGGAATAAATTTGTTGAAAGAATTTGCGAGTAAAAAAGAGTATAAATATAAAAGTTGGTAATAAAGAATATAGATATATCATTAGTATACTTAATCTTGAAGAGCAATTATGACGTCATAAGTCTCATTAGATATAACCTAAATGAAATGACACCTAAACTATGACTACATAACTCTCCAAATAGACACACATTCACATGCAACTATTCTACATTTACACGGACAACCTAACAAATCATTAATATCTTAAAAATCTAACGGCACACATGTGCAAACAAACTTTTCAAATTTAAAATACGTAATTTCAATTAAAATAATTACTTTACTTTAATAATTTCACTTTAACCAACTAATTTGTAATTTGAAAAATCTAATTACAAACATTTAAAGTAGCTAGTACATAATAATTTTATGTACAAAATTAATTTATACTTTTACCAATTGTTATCTATTATTTTTTGTGGAAAATAATTAAATAAAACAACACTAGTCCAACTAAACTTAATATATAATTGGATTATAGTAAAGTGTAAATTAAATTATCCTGTAAAAAAAAGTGTAAATTAAATTATATATTTTTATAGTAGTTTTGAAAATAATATTGCAATAAAGTACAAAATAAATCATAAATGTTAATTTGAGATATAACATTTCACTTTTAATATTTATCATATCCTTGACATTGTTACAAATATTAAACCTTAAACTAAAATTTAAGCATGCAACTTTTAATTTGATTATTTTAAATTATAACCTTATATTTAAGGTTAGTTAATTTAATAACTTTCATGTTTATATGAAAATCATCATAAAATTTTGAGGTTTTTGTACGTTCATAAGAAATCATGAAAAATAAATTTAACATTTGAAGATCAAGGTTTTAAATGGTAAGTTTTATTCAAACAAAAAAATGACACCTAAACTATGACTTCATAATTCTCACCTTCACCTACAACTATTCTACACCTTATTAGAACACATTTGTACAGGCACAACCTAATAAATCATTAACACCTTAAGATTCTAATGGCACACATATGCCAACACACTTTTTAAATTTAAAATTCATAATTTCACTTAAAATAATTACTTTGATAATTTCACTTGAAATAACTACTTTATAATTTGAAAAGTCTAATTACAAACATTTAAAATAGCCATTACATAACAATTTTATGTACAAAATTAATTTATATTTTTCCCAATCCTTATCTATTATTATTTTTGTGGAATATAATAAAATAAAACAACACTAGGTCAACTAAACGTAATATATTATTGTATTATAGTAAAATATAAACTAAATTATATATTTTTATGGTAATTTTGATAATATATTGCAATAAAGTACAAAATAAATTATAAATGTTATAGTTTGAGATATAACATTTCACTTTTAATAGTTATCATATCCTTAAATTTTTTTACAAAAATTAAACCTTAAACTAAATTTTAAGCATACAACTTTTAATTTGATTTATTTAATATTATGACCTTATATTTAAGTTTAGTTAATTTAATAACTTTCATGTGTACGTTTATAATTTTTGAGGTTTTTGTACGTTTATGGAAACTACTTTTTTCTAAGAAATTTATATCTTCTTAGTTCTTACAACCATAAACATCTATTTTATCAATTAAAATTTTTCAAAATTAATGAGTACAAATTATATCAATAAATATAATGTTTAATTTGTTACTATTTGATTTTCAACTAAAATATTATAATATAGTATTAAACTAATTACGTAAAATAGTATAAGTTTTAAAACTGTGGCGGCCATGGTAGTCTAATAATCTTTTTAATATTTTAAAACCTTCAAGAATCATTATTTTGCATGAGTAAAGATCTTATTCTACTGATTAAAATAATATGTGGTTGAAATTTGTTATTTTAAAATATTCATGAATTATTTTTTTTTTAAATAAAGTGATATTTTAATATATAAAGTGATGTGCTTGATTTTTGATTATTTGTTTATGCAAAAAAACTGTAAAACACAACTTAAGAAGTTAACCCATGCTTACAAACACTAGACACAATGACAACAAATATGAATAGGATTCTCACAACAATAAATAACTTAATAAAATGTGGTGAAACGAGAAATTAATAAGATTTTAGGGGTGAAACAAAATTTGGTACAATGTGATATTATTTTAAAGGGGTTCTATCTTTCAATAAAGAGTAAGAAGCTTCAAATTTCATTTATAACATGATGCAAGTGTAATTTAATTTGTAACACGTAACCAATTCGAGCTAAAAATAATTGTAAGTAAATTACTAGATTCATATTAAGTGAAGAAAGAATGATAAACCAAAGGCATATAACTAACCTGCATACAAACAAGTTTAGAATCTCCTTTCACACTTATATGTGTAATTCTCTTCTGCAGAGCAACCTTCAATCCCAAAATCAGAGATCGATATTCTGCAACGTTATTAGTTGCAATGCCCAAACCTTCACGCAGCCGATAAACCTGTGCGAGTATATATCAGACACCTGCACATTATACAAGAGAAACATGCATGCCAATTAGCAGCATACCAAGCTTCCATTTGCAGCACGCAGCACAACTCCAGCACCAGCTTGCCCAGGATTTCCCTTTGATGCACCATCAAACTCAAGAATGAAGGTCTGGAATATAAAAGGATACAGATTTAACTATACATAGGAGTTTCTAACATTGTAATTCAAGAAGCAAATAATTTGGATTGGAAGAAAAAATTATCCATTAGCTTATCAGATAGATAACATACAAACAGAAACAACAGAATGCCTACACCATCTGAACTGACAATTCCATCCACTAAACATACAGCCAATTCATGTTTTGGCCTAGGACCCAAGATCTCATAATTCTTGTTATTTTGGTCAAACTATAAGGAGTCAACTACGACTAAAAGAGGGGGGAAACATATCACACTATGATCAAACCTTGTTCAAGGTTTTTTTTTGAAAATTTTTACACATGAAAACTAAAAGTAAATCGCATCGTGCCACATAAATTCAAAATATTTTCTCTCAACTGCCTAGAAGAAACAACTACAGATGATAATATTAAAAAAAAAACATATTTACTCTTTCCATATCCACATCTTATGTCATCAGATAATTAGTATCATTAAGTCGGAACAAATTTCTAGCATTTATGAAATTCAATTGGTTTAAGACGACCTTAACCAGTTACGCATGATATATCTACCTATATCAGTGGGTGCGTACTTGCATATACTCCACATCTCTACCTTGTCAAACATATCACAGGGAAACATAGAATTTTGAGGTATATCATAGTTTGGACCCATTTGTGCAGAATGTTTATACTAATTGATTTTTGTTACTTGATGAAGAACATGTCAATTTTTGTTTGTCACGCCAATTTGTGTAATCACCTGCTTGCATTCAAGTGACCTACATTACAATAACAACTCAGCACAATAAACTCCATGCTCGATCCCATCAATACAAGAAGTGTCACAGGTTTAGAGAATCAGAAACTGTTGCAACAAATTCTATTTTCAATATTCATATATCCTTTATATAAGGCTAGTCAGACACAATTCTGTGTGTGCTATTATTCTTTAAAAAAAATAATGAGCAACAAAGAGTAGCAAAATTTATTTTACAGATTTTAAAACTAAGAAGGGACTACCTTTTGTAACAAAATTATTGACATTTTACAACCAGAATATGGCCCATCTAGAAAGCTTAAGATATAAATATGTTTAAACATAAACTCGACTGACATGGCAGTAAGAATAAGTTTTATTACTTACACAATAAGAAGAAATTGGTGGAACAGCCATGACATTCTCTCTTCTAGATTGATTTTGCTGAGGGTTTGAGAATGGATTTGATCCCCCCGCACCATGCTAAAAAATAAAAAATATATTAAAAGAAGGCAATAGACAGTTCCTGAAGAGAACCGTGAATCTTCCTGGCCAGAAACATATGACTTGTGGGACTCCTTGATTCTTAAAATAGCTTTAAACAACAAGTGCATTATGCGAAACAAAAATATGATCAGATAAGACAATTCATTACAAATGCAACCTTAACAATCTGTCTAACTAAAGGTCCAAAAATTAGATTTGACTCAAACTCTGAAGTTCAGGATGTAATTATCTAACATTGACAAAACTAACTTAAAAGATATAAAGAACATAGTTGCAACTTAGGGACATATTTAAAACATCAGCACCACCTTGTATAAATTAGATGGCGTTAAAGTATAATACCGGCTGCTCTGCCATTATTTGATTTTAAATTAGTTTTCTAATTAATTGATTATACATCTTTAATAGACCAAAAATTTAAAGGGTTAACATGACCACAATATAGACAAACAGAATAACGAAAAGCAAAGACAAGATCCAAAGGAGTCATTGTGGAAAGGAATAATATATAACAGACCAAGTGAGCAATCTCCCATAGACATTTATAGGACTAAATGAACTTGCAGGACATAAGGCATTTGAGAACATGTTCCTTTAATTCAGTCCTTCACCTTAAACTAGAAAGATAGCTATTCTACCTTAACCTAGCAAGCCAACAAACGAGTCCATTAATGGAGAAAGTCAACCAAATGCGGAATTAAGTAGTGGCCTACGGGGACACGTGCCCCCACGAAAAATTATATTCGTAAATTTTTACAACTATTTTTTTATCGTATAAATGTGTATGTTATACGTGCCCCCATTAAAATATGTTTAGTGCCCCTATGATATCAGTAATTGCATCATATTATGACTTAATCTATTCTTAAAATGATTTAAGAATAGAGATAAAATGATTGAAGTACAATTTCTTTTTAATGATTTATGTGGTAGAAATGCAAACAAAATGTGTAAAAAAATACTAAATGAAAAAAAATGTATAAATACTCTAGAAAAAAATTAATTTTGGGATAAACGGCCATAGAAATCATACTGGTGTATCTTAGAAATCATACTGGTGTATATAATGCAACATAATTAATTAATTATAATCCCCACGATACCCTCAGATTATGTTTTGATATATAGGGCAGGCGTCTACAAAGTTTAAATTCTTCTTTTGCTACTTTGCAAAGTTTAAATTATTTTTTTGCTACTTTGCAAACAAAGGGGTACTGTGGTAAAATGGAACATAAATGCATAGATTTCTGAAACAAGATCCTTTAAAGGAGCTGCAAAACAAAAAAAAAATACCTCATATGAATAGGAATTGGCGTATATGCTTTACAAAAATTATCTCAAGCAGTATATGCATCTTACAAAGTGTAAATGTCAAACATTATCAGATTTGACAACCAGTAGTCTACCTGCAGCCTCTTTTCCGGAGAAATTATCTGAACTGCTTTCGTTTTACTGCTAGCTGGTTGCTGAAATAAATCAACATTTACAAGTTGCATGAGCCACTCTTCACCTAATAGCCTTTAATAATTTATTCATGGCAAAGATTAATGTGTGACTAGACGAGTGGAAGCTTAACAATGTACAAAAAGAGCACATCTCACCTTTACACCCTACTTCTGAGTCGACATAATTGTTATGTTTAGTTTTTGCATTTTGTCTCTTGCTCCAATTCACAACCAAATTCGTTGAGAAAGTGGAACAAGAAACAAGATCGAATTTGAAGTAATAATAATACAACTGATGTAGAGCAGATAAAAAAGAAAAGACAAATAGAGAATTGTCGTACCATAGCCTACAGCAACATTCTTCAAAATCAACAATCAATGAGTATTTTTATAGCTATTTGTGTGCAAGTATCGAGGAGGGGCAAAGTGCAGGGCGGGTCTTATACATGATTTTATTGTACAAGCTAAAAAATGACCTTTTGTTTTGGTAAAGGTCAATTACAGAAATTTAAATACACACGCACCCACTCCACCACTGGGGTTCCAAGAAAGGATACCCGCTAGGCTAAGCCTTGCAGATACAAAAGAGATAACCTGAAAAGGGCACACAACAAGCGGGCCAAAAAGATCAGCTTGCACAGAGGAGGCTCCAATGGAACAAATAGAATTCTTTAGCCCACGTGAATTCAGGTATGCCTCAGTCTCTTTGGGAAGAGAATATCCTTTAAACACCGTAATAGAAGGATCGTACATCTGAACATTTGAGAATAAATTCAATATAAGCAAGCATGCAATTTCAGAATAATTATCATAACAAGTAGAGGAACATATAAGAATTAAATATATTTCAATAACCTCTACATTGAATGAGTTTACTCTGAGCAGATTTAACAAACTAATCAAACAAATTGACAGAATGTTATAGCAACGTTAACTGATGTCGGACCAGGTCAAGAAAAAGGTTTAAAACAAGAGATATAAACCTAAGAATTATTTAACAATTATCAATTCATAACATTCCCCAGTTCTTTACACTGAGGATCACCATAGTTTTTATTCTGCTACCATCATTTTCATTATCATTTCATGATCCAAGATCACAACCATTATCCTCTTTCTACTAACAAAATCCAAATAAACAAGTACTCAAAAATCATAATAACAACCTACCAAAAAACAGTAGCAAATTTAAAAAAAAAAAAACACACAATAAAATTATATAATTCTGCAGAAGGGTAATGAAAAGAATTAAAAATTACAAGAAGAGCTTGAACATCAGAAGAATTCTTGTACAGTCCCACAATGTCCCCTTTTCTCACAACATAAAAGGCCTCCTTTTCATCCCCCATTGATTAATTCTGTGACCCTTCAAATTCTTGCTGCACAAAATCATATTTTTAAATCAACAAACACAATAAGTACAAAATCAACTGGCTTTCTTTATTTTACATAGAAACAAATAAAGGTGGAAACTTTACCTTATAAAAAGCCAAAAATTGGAGGAGAAAAAAAGGGTAAAGAGAATGTGAAGAAAGCAATAGTAAAGGGTAGTAATTCAAAGGGTTTAATAAGTTTTTAGGGTTTAATAAGTGAAAGTGAACAAGTCGAGAGTGTGAAGAGAGTGAGAGATGAATTGATGAGGGAGATGATAAAAAAGGCTGGATCGGTTCGGGTCGGGTTGCACAGCTGGGACGGATCAACCCGTCCAACTATTTCTTACTCACTAGTCGCATACCTTATCTTAAAGCAAAAAAAATATAATATATAAATTAAATTAAATATGTGATATGATATGATTTTAGATTTTAAATTAAATATAGAATTTTAAAAGAAATAATGTTTTCAAAGTGTTTTTTTTATAATGAATGCATTTAAAAATTAATTGAGTCGGATAATTTGTATCTTTTATATGATAATATGCATCAATGATCTTAACAAAATTAAAATATTCATTCAAAAATTTATTAACTACCTAACTATAAATATTATATTACATTAATGATGTTTAAAGTTTGTCTAAATACTTGCAATAATTAAAAATGGGACAAATATTGAAATGGATCTTATACGAACCTAACATGACTACGAAACTTGAATATGGATATTTCATGGATTAAATTAGAACTAAATTCGAACCTAAAGTATGGATCTCAAATCGAAGTATGGTTATGTAAAAATTTATAACATATGAAATATAGATAGATATTTGAATTTTTTTGAATTTGAGTAGATAAAGCTGAGTTAAATCGTGTTTGAATTCGTGTTATTCTGTGTTTATTATAGACTGAATATAAATAAATTATATATTACATTTTATTTTATAATTTTTACCAGTTAGAGATAAATTGTTATACAATTTTTTTTAATTATACATACTTTTTGTGTTGGGTAAAATTTAAATCAAAGAATTTTTGGTCGGATATGATTGAGTTTTAAACCATGTTAAGTTTTTTCACTTTTTTAGGATTGAGTTCTAAATTTCAATAAATTCCGAATCGATAGAGATCAAACTCGAGTTATTAAACAATTATACTCCCGGGCTATGAGATATATATTTTTGAAATAAATTAGGTTTGTGGTATAGTTATTGCTATAACAAAATTAAGAAAAATAAATTAATCATAAAATGAACTTGCATTTCAGTGTTATTTGCAAATAACCATAGTTTGTTTTCTTCGGTTCATACTTGTTTAATGAGATTTCAATCCTTTACATGTATCAAGCGTAAAATAAGCTACAATTTGGTATTCTGCCGTAGCTAAATTTCAAAGAACATTTACAAGTTCTTTCATCTACTTGCTGATATTTTTGCAAACCTGTCATGAAAGACCATAAAAACCAGCATTGCAATTATATTCATAGTCCATTCTACAATTTTCATATCCAACTCCTTCCTCCTATATGTAATCTTTCTTCAATTCACAGACAACATGTCAACATACAAGAGTTTAAAAAAAAAATTGGGCTACCAAGCGTCATGTCCACTTTTCCTTACTAGCATGAGGCATGATCAACAGCTAAATTAACATCAACAGGCACCAATCAATGCACTTTATTATCAACATTTTCAACTATGTTTTAAGGAGAACCAAAATTTGAAAGTCAGCACTAGACTAACAACTATGTATATGACAAATTGGAGAAAACAGAGAACAATCCACATACATACGGAACCAGCATCTGCCTGGGCAGTTTAATACACCCAATCCTCTCTTAAATCGAAAGAAATGAACAATCAGGATGTGATTGTGAGAATCGGCCCGATACGTACATGTCAAAATCTCTTTCCCTAGTTCTGGACGGAGCACATGCCTTTCAAGTTAAATATCTACAGGGTTCTGACGACACAGCGACGCTCGTCGAGTTGGAGCAGATTTGAGCAAACACAGGAGCTCTAATGAACCTGACACAAATTATGAGCCCCACACAGCCCTCAGATGAACTTCTACATCAGAACTTCAAGAGTCCCTGACCCAGATTCAAACTGCACCAGTATTAAGCAGGCATCAGAAACAAGTAACATCGTCAATTGACAAATACAGCTAATATGTTCCCACTATTGGCCTGGCTCTAGAAGTTCACCTACATGCATCATGAATCATCAGAAAAAAAAAAAACAGCAAATAAACTCTTCCTTGCAATCTAAACAGAAATGTACTCACCAGCACTCGAGGGCTTGAGGCTTCATGAACATTAGTGACACATCCTACTGCCATGGAGGATGCTTGTAGTTTATCCTATCTCCGTCGAATCCCCCATCAGGCTCCTTTCTTTTAACCATCCCTCCTGCCATTTGTTGATACATCTTCAACTGCTCATCTGGTAACGCTTGTGAAGTAAGAGGAAGCTGCCTCAATGCCGAAGGCAACCTTTCCTCTCTCCGGTCCACTTCTGTAACTCCAGGCCCTGCATTTAGATCTAAACCCTGATTACCCCATTTTCTACTTTCTGGAACAATACTAGTACTTCCAGGAAGACTCATAACGAAGGGTCGGGTGTAATGTGTAGACCCCATGCCCGCAGGTCTCATCAACTGTGAGGGAATAGCAGGCAGGCTATGTGGACCACCAGATGTTGAATCTGTGAATGGTGTTGAAATCCCAGAAAAAGAGTTAGACGACAAGGGGAAATTGGTATCAAACGGGAATAATCCAGGATACTGAAATGGGATATTAGGGGTGTAGCCAACTGCAGGAGATGATGACAGGACCGGACCCCTATAAAGTTCAGGACTGAATGAAGTGTTTCCAGAAGGAAGCATGATTCTCTGTGAACTAGCTGAAGGGTGAGTGGGATAGTTCTGATCACCTCTTCCGGGAAGAATAGGAGGCATTGCTAAAGGGGAATATGAAACTCCAGGAGGAATCCAAGCAAAATTCCCAAGTTCCATGTTATTCATTCTGACAGGAGGAACTGGTGAAGAAAAGGGAATGCCGTTTGCAGTATGTGGTGGAGCTTCATTGCCCCCTTCGTCAGGACCAGGTCCATTGTTCAAATCAAAGTCCCTCGATGTGTTTGACTCTGCACCATATAAAGATGAACCCCCAGGCCTCTTTGGCATTTCCGTTCTACAGCTGCTAACAGAGAAGTGGCCAATTTCAGGATTATCATCACATGTGTTCAAATCAAGATTAAGACCACTGCCAACATGTCCACTGAGTCTAGTTTCCGAACTAGTTGGTACGGGTTTTTGAGGGGCCACTTCTTCCATTGCTCTCTGGTCTGGAATATTCAAATCAAAGTCCAAAAGAGGGCGACTTTGTTTACTTGCCGAATTACCAGCTAAAGGAACATTAACTGTACAAAGGGGCATGTCCATGTTCTTTCTAGGTTCAGCTGGCCGAAATGCACTGGTAGCAGCAGAACCCCTCCAACCAAGTTCATTCTTTAACCTCAATGGATTTTCCGGAGGGACAAATGGACCTTTAGCAGCAGAAGCAACAGTAACTGAAGGAGGACGACCTTCAGCCAATGAACTGGGAACTGGTAAAGGGAAAGGCAAAGTAATGGATGATATATTACCAGCAGTTGGAAATTTAACAAGCTCACCGGAGCTCCCATCATCAATGGGAAGACCTTCATTTAGATCAAAGTCCAGCTTTACTGTTGAATCTGGCACAGCAGCAGGAACAGTAGAAATATCATGAATGCTAACGAATTCTTCTGTAACGTCAGACTTGTTTCCAATGGACTTGATTGGTTGCTTGGATTCCAGGACAGGTAGTGCAGTGGTCTTAGTAGGAGATCCACTGCAAAGAAAATTATTAACATCTTTCTTTTCTGGATTTCCGTGAGATGTTTCACTCAAATGGTGAGTAGTTGATGAGCTTAAACCAAGCATTTGGTCCTCACTCAGCTTTGTATGTAATAGTAGATTTTTTTCAACATCATTTGAAGCTTCTGGGTCCCTACTTGCAACTGTACCAGGTAAACATTGTGATTCAGTATCTTCAGTTTTTCCATGCATTCCAGACAATTTCTTCACGATATTCTCATCTTTGTCGCCCCTATCAGAAGATGAACAAGATGGTGATTCTTCATTAGCTTTGACATCCATGTTTGCATGTGTGGCTGCATCATCAGGTAGCAAAGGTACCCCATTTGCCTCACGAGTTTCAAGAGAATTATCAGTTCTCCCTTCAAGTTTCGAGCTTAAGGCATTGACATCTCTCGCCCGGGTGTGAATCGAAATCTGTGGTTCCTGAAACTGGTCGAATTCATTACCAGCTGCATTAACCTTTTTCTTATCATTCTTAGAAGGCATAGCTGCAGAGTCTTCTTGGATTAGTTCAGGTGACTTGTCATGAGATACTGGAACAGGAGCATTGCAAGTATCTAATGCTGTACCACAATCCACATTCTTCTCTTTGCACCCCAACAAAACTGTTTTGCTGTCCATAGACAATTTTTTCACGTGCACATCTGTGCATTTTGCACTAGGCTTTAAATCTGAAGAATTATTAGAGCTAGCATGCCCTATAATAGCACCACCATTCACCACTTCTTTATGGTGATCTTCACTTTGATCTCTATCTTCATCAGTTTGCCTCAATCTCATACCACGGCCAGAACAAGACTCTTCGGGCAATAAAGACTTTCGACCAGAAGAGCTAGAAGGTGAGACATTCGATCTAGATATCTCTCCAGCTGCAACACTGGCGAGCAAATTCATTCCAATATCATCCCCAACCGATGCAGTTACATTTGCTTCAGAAACCTTCGCACAACTATCGACCAGTGCATTCATGGAGCTGAACAATGCCTCATACGATTTCCCTGATTTAGCTGCAATCCTCGAAGGAGAATGAGTATCTTTAGCTGTTTCTGTCAGTTTTTCAGAGCAACCCCCACCTTTACTCTGTTCGTCACAATTAATTCCAACAGATGACATGTTGGCATCTTCAGAGACAAGCAAACCATCTTTATGCTGATTTGTATCCACGTTCACATTTAGAGCACCGTTCCTTTGAAAAGTTCCCATTCTTCCTTTTATTTTCCCGTCATGTCCTACAAGCTCCTCAACTTGCATCAATGGAGAACCCTTACCAGAGCTAGCCGAAACATCTTCCGCAGACCCACCACTAGCGCTGCACGCAGGACTTCGAGTGGTGTTTGGCAACCGAACAATGAGCCTCCTGTTGTTACCATTGTCCACATGGGGTGCATCAGGTGTTTTTTCGGATGTTAATCCAGTCGGGGATGACTTTTCAGAAGACCTATGTTCAGAACTCATCTTTCCAATACTAATTTCCTTTTGGATCCCTTGGACAGCTGTTCCGTTATGGCTGTTGTTCGCTTTCCGATTGCGTGTACCCCCGCTAGACGTCTTATTAACACCAATCGATACAGCAGTCGAGCTTCTCGCCTCTTCCCTACAAGAAATTGTTTTTCCAAATTCACTTGAACAGGACTGACTATTGTTTTGAGACTGGCTAGAACTGTTACTCTTGTCCTCTTTAATGGTTGTAAGAGGGGCATCAGAAGATCCTGCACCAGCCAATGCTACAGTACTCAAATCCTTAACAGTAGCAACATCTAATGCATTCACGGGTGGTGACTGTTTTGCTGTGACGGGAGAACCAACAGAAAGCTTATCACTAGAGCCAGGTTTAGCTGATTGAGTTTTAGATACACCACACTGCACATTAGAATTAGTAACACCAGGCTCAGTCGGTTCTCCATTCCGCCGACCAACAACATTAGAAACTTCAGAATTTATGGATTTAGTTGGCCACTGACCACCACGACTTGAGCCAGACTTTGCATCAATCATATTCATTTCAGCTTCAACCCTTTTTTTCCATGTGTCGACTAAGCTCCTGGCTTTCTTCTGTATTTCAGAATTCCTGTGCGTGCGTAGATGGTTTACAGATTTCCCAATGTTACATGTTTGCAGCGCATGAAGGTTCACCGGAAGTTTATCCAGTGCTCGGAGCAATGACAAGAGAAATTCATCAACGGATTTATCATCTTCTTTGGGACTACTGTTATCACCAAGTTTTCCTTTGTGAACCTGCTGAAGCCAATCATCCAAAACAGGTAAACCCCTGAGCTGAACAAACCTAGTAAGACAATCAAACCTATCTGTTACAGCTATTACATTTGCCAGTACAATTCGACAAGCTAAATCTAGCTTTTTCATTGAACTATCGGGTTGCATTAGTTGCACCAGTTTAACAACCCCTTCCAAATCTGTAAGGCCACCTCTATCTGTTATCTTATCAATCTCAAGCTTTAACATCTGATCTGGGCGAAGCTGACCAGAATCTGCATCGTCTGCTTTACAAGTACGCTCACGTTTCACAGAATCAGATCCTTGAACAACCAGCTCCCTCTTCTTTCCTTTAGCCTGAGAATGATATGAGGATGAACTGTTGGGAGCACTATCAGAACTAGGCTTCAACTGCGGACCATTTAATGTTTTTGGAGAACGACCTCCTGGCTGCGCGGCTGCATACATTTCTCTACTTGTCTTGTCTAAGAGTTGATCTACTTCTTTCTGGCGTTCCTGAATCAAAGAAGAATAGAGTTACGGTCACTTCAATAACGATAATGCATGTAAAACACAGACACCAAATTAAATTATATACTTACTTTAACATAATCTTTGTCAGTCAACCACCGTACACACCTTGCTCCAGTATCATACACTCGTCTACACACAAATAAGGATAACCCTGAAGGAAGTTCAACACCTTTACGAAGAAATGCAACTTTACTCGGATGGATCAATGATGCGGCAGGTATCTCGAACTTGTGAAAAGAGTAAAACACCTCGTTGGGTGCTGCTTCCAGCTGAAGACCTTTTACAAGATATACTTCAGCAGGTCGGTAGAGCAAACTAACAGACAAACTCAAATTATCTTCTTTGCTTATAATTAATCTATGGATCACCCCAATAAACGTGGGTGTATCTTTGTGTGGCTTAAAAATAGCACAATCGCCAACAGAAACCTTGATCCCATCCTGGAAGAAGTAAAGGTTATAGTGAGTTAGATATACCGATATACATTAATATCCATATAAAGATGATCTCTAATTCATTAATAAATGGTCCCAACTCGGGCCAGTAGGGATAGGAATCACCTCCAAATGTAATTTTTTATACATATTCAAAGAACATTCAGAAATTTTACCTTCACAAAGTTATGAATCGTATATATCGTTCTTATTATCCGCATATACTCTGGACAATTGGTTAAGTCCCAAAATGACAATTACAATTTTAAAAAATCTATACTAATTGCATAGACAATACAAAAACACGGACAGAATAAATGAAACCTCAACCATCACAAAGAATAAAACAAGAATGTGACGTGCATATCATTTTTTCAACTACGCCTCATCACTCCCAATCAAATCAAAATCTTATGCACTTTTTGTGAATTAAATATTTATTTTATATATAGGTAAAAGTAGAAATTTTTGATTTAGTTTCCAATTTCACCTAGAATTGTTTCATTTATCTTAAAAGAAGTAATTTCAGCAATTTACGGTTGGTGTAAATTAAAAACATTAAATTGACTCGAAAAATAATCTATATCAGTAACGAGTCACAAAATAATTATAAAACCAAACAATCGGATAACAATTAAATTAAATATCAAAACAATGCATATCAGTAACTGAACAAAAATTGGGATATTCGCATTCAGTGACTTTAGGCATAAAATCGAATCAAAATTATAGAAAGAGCAAAAAAAAAAAAAAAACCAATTAAAAATCACCTAAAACACAAAAAGAGAATCCAAGACAAAACATAAAATCATAAAACCAACCAAACATCCACATATACAATAACCCAATCAAACACAGACCAAACAATACAAATAAGCGCGCGAAAGTATCGAAAAAGCTTGGACCTTTGTGAAAGAATCAGCAGTAATTGGAGCATAATCTTCCGAATGACCTCCTCCGGTCGGCGTGGTGGAAACGGAGACCGGCAACATGTGCCGGCGCTGTAAACTAATTCTCCTGAATAAACTTAGCAATAATTACAATTAAACCCTAACAAAACAACCACCAATTAACTCTGATCCACCACGACTCAAAATCAAAACCCTAGCTTTTCTTCATAATTCATCAATTCAAGCTGTAGCAAAACCCTAGATCGATGAAAATATCTACGAAACAACAGAAACCCCCAAATCTTCGAGCGAAAAAGTCGGGGAATTGGAGAGGATAGGGCTTATGTGTAATCGGAGAGTAATTCGATAGAATTATAAGATCTAGAAATAGAAATATATGAGAGAGATGATCGCAGTAAACGATATTCAGAGATTTCCGGTCACCGGAGATATCGCAGCGAGAGAGAGAGAGAGAGAGAGAGAGAGAGAGAGAGAGAGAGAGAGAGAGAGATGGTACGAGAAACGGCGAAATAAACGAGCTCTTCTGCTGAGAAAGTCTAAATGAAATCCAATTTTGTTACTACTAGAGATAACGTCATTATTACGATCCATCTCATTTCATATTTACAATCCTCCCCTTTCCTTTCTAGTGGATATTGTACATTTTTCAGTGTTTTTGGAAATTAATTTATGTACCATCAAATTTGATTGTTATTGCCAAATATTTTGTTTCCGTAAACGTTGGTGAATGAGAATATAACCATTATGGTTTTGTTTTTAATTTAAAGTTTTAAAATAAGTTCGGTTTGATTATGATATTGTTGATCATCGATGATAGTAAGTAAAAAATAAAGGTTAATAATAAAAGTTATGAACGATATAACATCATCATGATATAACAATATCGTTAGTTATTAGATCAATATCGATGATGACAGTTCTTGATATACAATTTTACATCAAATTCCTAGTAATTGGATGTTTTTCGACAACTGTAATAACTGCAATATCGATGATGAATTTGTGAAGTAACGGAGACAGACGCGCATTTCAAAAAACGACTATGAAAATGAAGAGTTTATGATCGTATACGAGAATGAAATTTTATAAAACAAATTGATAAATATATTTAAAGTCACTCTTTAAAGTAGCTTATTAAAGATGGAGTAAATGAAGATCACTTATCTGCGTAATTATGATTTTGATTTATTTATTTATTTATTTTTTGCCGAAAAGAAATAAATTTCATTAAAAGGATAAATCATTATTTAGTACATGATAGAGTTCTGGGTAATCAAATTCCCCGCTCCATATACGATCAGCCACTGAACTACTGTGTCTCGCAAGGAAATGAGCCACTTTGTTCGCAGATCGTTTGATAAAATTCAACGCCACTAGGCGATTTTTCAGCTCACTAACCAACACCTTACACTCCTCAATCACTCTTCCAAGATACGAAAGCTGGACGGAAGAGCAGCGAATTGCTTGAACAGCTGATAAACAATCAGTTTCGACTATGGCTGGTAACGTACTATGGTCCTTAATCCAACTCAGCGCCTCTTTAATGCCAAGAACTTCTGCTAATTCAGGAGCTATGCTACCCCACCTGCATCTCGTACTAGCAGTTACTAAGTCACCCTTCTGATCCCGAGAAACCATGGCCCAACAGTATGTATTAGAAGACTCGAAAATTGCAGCATCAACATTGATCTTAATCATACCTACCGGTGGTTGTTCCCAACGCTCTTTGCCGTCCTCTTGATTCATAAAACCAAGAGAATTATCAAACGACTTATCCTGAGCATTCTTCCATTGATTAAGATGAGCTTTTGCCGACCTACAAACTTCCGAATATTCCCCTTCATGCTGCTTCCACACTATCTCATTTCTGTTATGCCAAAGTGACCAGCAGATCATGACCACTTCCTGTAACTCTCTGCTACTGCACTTCTGAATTGCTGTGGCCATCCAATTACTAAAGCTACACTGACTATCCTCACTGAGCCTGATCTTCGAGTGACGCCAACATTGCTTAGCAAAATGACACGATACCAACGAGTGATACACAGTTTCGATCTCCTCATTACAAACAGGACATTTGTCAATAACCAATACCCTTCTTGATATTAACTGATCTTTCGTTGGCAGAATATTTCTTATTGCCCTCCAAATGAAATGCTTCACTTTCAAAGGCACTTTCATGTTCCAAACCCTTTTCCATGGAAAACTTGAATCTGGATTGCAGTTATACTTGAGCTCTTGGATCGCTGCATATGCTGATTTAACTGAATAATGACCAAGTCTTTCCCATTTCCAAAACCAACTATCTGTGTGTGAGGATTGCAGAGGGATTGATAATATCAGCTGAGCATC
Source organism: Heracleum sosnowskyi (assembly GCA_030848705.1). NCBI lineage: Eukaryota > Viridiplantae > Streptophyta > Magnoliopsida > Apiales > Apiaceae > Heracleum > Heracleum sosnowskyi. The sequence goes on along the minus strand of CM061235.1, from coordinate 137,265,809 downwards.
CCTATCCGAGAAAATATCTCTAATCAAATCGATGTCCCATTCACATTCATTTGGAACCATCAGAGCATCAACTGTTTTATTCCTTATAGCTTCATGATCCGTATGAACATAAGGATCACTACTAGGTAACCAAGGGTCCTGCATTATATTAATAGTGTTACCTGCTCCTACTCGACGGACCGCACCCTGTTTTAGGAGGACCTGAGCTTCCATAATAGACCTCCAAAAGTAGCTTGGATTGCTACCTATGCTTGCACTTAAAAAAGATCCCTCAGGATAATATCTAGCCTTGTATACTCTTGCAACTAAACTGTCTGTAGAAACAGTCAATCTCCAGGCTTGTTTACCAAGAAGGGCGACATTGAAGTCCTGAAGCTTTCTGAACCCTACACCACCATTAGATTTTTTAGTACACATACGATCCCATTGCATCCAGTGAATACCTTTGCTGCCATTAGATCCTTTCCACCAAAACTTATTCATAATTCTCTCCATACTGTTACACAAACTTTGTGGAATAAGAAACATACTCATGGCGTAATTAGGAAGAGCTTGTGCTACAGTTTTTAACATTATTTCTTTCCCTCCTCTAGACAAACACTTCTTCTCCCAGCCTTGAACTCTCTCCTGCATTCGATCCTTCAAAAAACCAAGTACCACTGATTTGTTTCTACCAATCGTGTTCGGTAAACCCAAATAAGTTGTGTTATCGTCTGCTTCTTTGAACTGCAACATAGAACAGATCACCTCTTTGATTCCACCATCTGTATTTCGGCTAAAAAATACGGACGATTTATTAATGTTGATCTTTTGACCTGATGCCTTTTCAAACATATGCAACATATCAATCACATTTTCCACCTCATTCGCCTTAGCCTTACAGTAGATATAAGTGTCATCTGCGAAGAACATGTGAGTTAACCGAGGAGCACCCCTAGCCACCTGGATACCGTTTACCATTTTCCTGCTTTCGTACTTTCTAATCAGAACAGATAGTCCCTCCATACAAATCAAAAAAAGATAAGATGAAAGTGGGTCACCTTGACGAACCCCACGTTTAGGAACAATATGCCCAAAACTCCTCCCTGCGTGGCAAATCTGGTAATTAGCTGATCGAACACAATTCATTAACAGACGAATACCTTGATCTTCAAAACCCATTTGCTCCAACATCTTACTCAAAAACACCCATTCTACCCTGTCGTAGGCCTTACTCATATCCAATTTCATAGCCAACCATCCCGTTTTACCTTGAGTTTTTCGTTTCATGAAGTGCATCACCTCATAGGACACCATTATGTTATCCGAGATTAGTCTCCCAGGGATAAAGGCACTTTGCGTTTCTGAAATCAACTCAGAAAGCACATGCTTCAACCTGTTAGCTAAGACTTTCGAGATGATCTTGTAAATCACATTACATAGTGAAATGGGTCGTAAATCCATCATGTTCACAGGGTTATTCTTCTTTGGGATCAACACAATATTCGTATCCCCTAATCCATCTTCCAACTCTCTTGTCGTAAAAAAGTTTCTCACCACCCTCACCACATCTTCTCCTACTATGCCCCAAAACTTTTGATAGAAACCCGGGCTCATACCATCTGGGCCAGGTGACTTGTCCGGGTGCATGCTGAATAGAGCTTTTTTAACTTCGCTGACTTCAACCCTGGAAACTAGACTTTCATTTTGGACTCGATTGATTCTCCTTGTTACTCCTTCGAACATTGGATGCCACTCTGCTTGAGATTCATCGAAGAGCTTTTCAAAGTACTCCAACATTGTATCTTGTAACCCTGACTCCCATCCCACTATTTGACCTTCATCATTCAAAAGAGTATTAATCTGATTTATTTTCCTCCGATTCCTAGCAGCAGCATGAAAGTACTTACTGTTCTGATCCCCCTCTCGAAGCCACAGCTGCTTACCCCTTTGGCGCCAGAATACTTCTTGCTGGATATATATCTCGTGCAGTTCACTCGATGCCTCTTGATATTCTTTTACTGAGTTCATATCTCTCCTCCCCTTCGCTCATCTCATATTGTTTTTGCACTTATTGATGCGAGACTTGAAGCTTCCAGTGATCTCCTTTCCCCAATCTTTTAAAATTTCTGCACATTCATACAGCTTATCCTGCAAAGAGCGGTTCTGATGTCTGTACCACACTTCTTCCACTATCTGTCTACACATAGGTTCGCGGAGCCACGCGTTCTCAAAACGAAACGCCTTAGGACCAACTGAATAAGACATAATAACAGGCTCAAACAAGATCGGACAGTGATCAGATGTACTAACCTCCAAGTTTGTCAGTTTAGCGTTTCTAAAGACATTAGAAAAATCTTTAGACACAAAGGCCCTGTCTAGCTTAACCTCGACCCATCTCTCTGTACCATGACCCTTCTCCCACGTATAAGGATATCCTGATAACTCAACATCTTCCAAGTCGCAGTCATCCAACAAATCCTGAAACCCTTGAACCAACCATGCCGGATACGGTTGACCACCTCTCTTATCCTCTTGCTTGACAATGTTGTTCATATCTCCAACCAGGCACCAAGGCAAAGTAGATTCAGTCTTTAAACCTCTAATCAGACTCCATGTATCACGTCTTCTATTCCTATCTGGCTCGCCATATATTCCCGTTAATCTGAACTTACTCCAACCCCTAATATCCACCACGACATCTATATGATTCTTACTCATCGATAATAACTGCACCTCATCTTGTTTTCTCCAAAATAAAGCAATTCCACCACTTCTCCCTTGAACATCAAAAGCTACTACTCCTTCAAAGTCAATCTTTCTTTTAACTTTCTCTACAATATCCAAGTTACATAACGTTTCACATAAGAACACTATATCGGGTTTCTTTTGGAGAATTATCTCCTTAAGGAATTGAACGGCCCACGGGGTCCCAAGCCCGCGGCAATTCCAGCTCAAAGTGCTCATGGTTCCTGGCGGACTCCTGAACCAGAGCCCGCCAATAATGCGTTTTTTGGATCGTTTTCTTCCAGTCCATACATGCCCTCTTCGTCTGAGCCCAAATATACTTCGATATTTCCACTTAGCCCAATATGTTGCTCAGGCCCAATTCTTCTTTTTTTATTGTCCACAACTATAACACCTTTTTTTAAGGGATTTGATTCACTTCCATCAGCTACAATAACTCCTGATTTTGAATTTGAGGAATTGGCGCCCGTATCCTTATCAATTATTATTGTATCCCCTTGATTATCTCTTTCCTCTCTTAGCTGCATAATTTGCGGAATCTGTTTACCCTCGTGTTTAGCCTCTCCTGTTTTCATGTCCACCGTATTCCGATCGCTGTCATCATCCCCTTCATCATCTCGTAACCATCGAGATCCCACCATCTTGCTCTGTTTACGAAAAGGTGCTCTCATCCATGCTCCATAAGGCCTCACTATTTCCTCTTCAGGTGTATCAAAAAGACTATTGCAGAAATTCTCCGAATGACCAATTAATCCGCAGATAAAACAAAAAGTTGGAACATTTTCATACTTAAAAGTGATCCATATCCATTGTCCTCCTGCCATTCTAACTTTCATACGTCTTTTCAATGCCTTTGTGATATCAATTGTGACTCTTATACGCATATAGTCACGCCATCCATGTTTAAAATTCTTTGTACATGACTCAACATACCTGCCTACATAGTTTCCAACCTCCCTCAGAACCCTTTCTGTCATAAGACCCGCTTTCAAGTCAAAAATCTGAACCCATAAATCAAGAGTATTAAGGCTTACCCCTCTAGGAACGTCTCCTTCCTTCATCCTAGCAATAATAAGAACCTTTCTATTGAATGTCCATGGGCTTCCTCTAATGACCCTCTTAATGTCAAGTTCGTGATAGAACTGGAAAATGTATAGATTGATATCAATCTCCTTTATATTAACACCCTTCCCAGGTCTCCAAACTGAAGCTAAAGTATGTTTCATGGCCGTAAAGTCGACCACTCCCTCATTAATAAACCTTCCCACCAGACATAGATGAAGATTTAAGCCCTGTAATGAATCAATTGCTTCTTCCCCCTCCTCTGCCTCAAATGCGATACCCCCCTCATCTTCTTCCTCTAACGATACGTTATTCATTGCTTGTATGATATTTTGTGTCGCCATGTCGAAATCAAGAGAATACTGAAAACAAGATGACAAAATTTACTTTAAGGACTAATGAGACTTATAAACCATGTCAATAGACAAGACGCTCCTCATATTGAGAGACTAATTACAAATGTTTAAGTATGAGTTGATTTTGGTTTATAATTGTTTCGACAATGTGTTTTTTTTCATTCGTTTTCTTTTTGTAATCACGTTCTGGAGTATGTGAAAGTAACAATTCGTAAGTGTTTCATCAATTAAAAAAGAAAAAACTAAATCAGTAATGGATACTTTGAAAATTGAAATATTGTAATAGAAATAAAAATAACAACAATACCGAGACAAGTTGGAGCTTAATAATTATTTTTGAAATCAGATTTTCTCATATTTTATACTTATTGTTAACGGAAAAAATTGGTGATAACAAATTTCGGGGATTGTTGAAATAATGAAATTGTGATAATAAGGGAATTTTGGGTTTTTGGATGTTTGGGGTTGGACTTTAAAGATGTCTCGACTTGTTATATGTGTCGGATTATATTCCAAGATGACTGTGTATCCTGTTTATATATAAGGATCAAGCCAACACAGTTCTGTGATAGGTTTTAATCTCTGTGATTGTTAAGGGTATCTTGAGATAAGTTGATTTTATCTTTTTAGAGTTATATTAGCGTTGTGATTCTTTCCTGATTTGAAAAAATCGTTTGGAGATATCTTCTATGATTAATATTGATTGATATTGATTTTTTTCTCGTTTCAGATAGAGGATATTACTAACTTGAGAATTAAGTAATTAATTATTATTAGATTAATATTGGGAAATTACGCCATATTTTTATATTATATAATAAAAGTAGACATTATATACACTTTTTGTTTCATAATTGATGATTATAAAATGTAGACTAAATATTTTACAATTATATTTTTTTAGGGTTTTTCTAGAAATACCCAACCCCAGATTTTTATTTTTTTTTCAAAATTACTATGTATTTTAAACATTTAACAAGAATATCACCTTTTTGAAAATATTTGCAAAAATACGGTCCGCAACTTTTGCAACCATATCTACAACTACATCAACAATAAATGCAACTTATAAAAAATTTCATAATTTGAATCATCTTTGTTTGCGTGATAGGTTGCATAACGAGTTGAAACTGAAATCAACTAGAAGCGAATGTTGCAAACAAGGTTGCAACTAATAAAAATCGAATCTGACTATTCAGAATGGTACCCCTGCGGGACCTGCTTCACAATACAACCCGAAAAAAAACTGAAATCTCACAAAGAAAAGCACCAAAAGTAACCAACATCAACTTTGATTTATGTTGATTCTTGTTGATCTGCTGTAAACTAAGTTTAATGTGCAACTTTTATTTGTTATATCAAATGTAACTTTTATTTGTTTGAATCAACTAAAATGAACTTAGTTTAACCAAATTAAACTACAAAAAAAATTTAACGAAAAAAATGTGATTTTAAACTGATTACAACCAAAGTAATTGTACAACGCAACCAAATGCAACCAAACCGTCATCGATTCACCGTAAACCTATCTTCATAGTTTGCGCCAATTGTTTTCATGAACATTGGAAGATTCTTGTTCTTGTCGTCGAAAACTTAAAAATATCGACAATTACGATTAAAAATTAATGTTTATAGATATGGAACCTTTGTATATTGTATATATGTGTGCCCTTCCACAACCTCGGTTGGTTGGGAAGGGACATCCAACCAACAGATCATATCCGTTAAATTCAAATTTGGACGGTTAGGATCAATAACTGCCGCATTGATTCATTGCGGGGCTGCAATGATTCATCGCGGGGCTGCAATGATACATTGCGGGCTGCAATTTACTTTTTTGCCCTTAGAATTAGCCACAAAACTACTTCAAAATACACACAAAACTACGGGGGTGCAATGTTTCATTGCGGGGGGTGCAATGTTTCATTGCGGGGCAGGATACAAAAAAACTAATAATGTTTCAGTTTTTTTATTATTCTTAAAATATTATTTTTCGTTTCTCTAATTGCAAAAATATTAGTATTAAATTTATTAAAGAAATCGTAGAAAAAAGAGGGAAAATTCGAAGTGAAGTAAAAAAAAGAGAAAATGATAAAAATATTATTTCATTTTTTAAAAAAGCAAAATACCATGACAACCGAAATAATTTTAATTTTTTATTATTATTTTAATATCAGTTTTTTTATTATTCTTAAAATATTATTTTTCATTTTTCTAATTGCAAAAATATTAGTATTAAATTTATTACAGAAAACGTTGAAAAAAGAGGAAAAATTCGAAGTGAAGTAAAAAGGGAGAAAAATATAAAAATATTATTTCATTTTTAAAAAAATGCAAAATACCATGACAAAATATTGCATTTTAGTTTGCACATGTTTAATACAAAAATTTTAGTATTAGCCATTGCATTTTAATCTTATGTGCAATACTTTAACAGATTTTACGAGATGATGGATGCTAATGAGGATGCTGACATGTATATGGTCCGTCATATGGCTCTTGGGCGTATACCGATGGTGTCTTTTGAGTTTATTGAGTACCAAATGCCGGATAGGGTACTCAGACAGTTCGGTATGTTGCAGCATATACCAGCGGAACCGATTGACCATAGTTTTGTGCGGACGAAGAGGTCCACTCAGTTTCAGCGAGATGCACACATGGTTACTTATAGGAGCATTTTGGATGAGTTGGCTAGTTATGTGGAGTCTGGTAGTCCCATCAGTGTGGAGGGCGAGTATGTATCTATTGAGGAGTACATGAAGTGGTATAGGCGTGTAAGTAAGCTCAGGATTGGTCCTTGTGTGGTTCGTAGTGACAACAGCATTCAGCCGCGAAATTGGTTCCCACAGCAGGCCGCCGTTGATGCGGTATGTTGATTAATTGCATATTAGTCTTAATAATAGCATTTTAGGAATATTAATTACATGTTAGTCCTAATAATAACATTTTTGGAATAATTATTACATTTTAGTCCTAATAATAACATTAATGATATTTACAGTTGAAGAATGCTATGAGGTTGATACATCAGGTCCACTTGCATAAACCTGCTAAGTGGTTCTATAACGAAGTTCCTGAGTTTCTATATCACTATGATCGAGTCAACACAGAGTGGAGGGGTAATGATTTTAGTCAACCCTCTTTTTTTGAAAATGAGGATGTAGATAGACCCTCTTCTTTTGGAGATGATGATATAGAGGCTCCTGTTGTAGAGGCCCATGCACGTGAGATTGACATTGATCCATCTGCCCCTGTTGTTACTCAGAAAAGTCCACTTGAGGTAGTAATCTTTTCTTCTATCTATTTAATGTCTTGGTATTGAACATAATCATGATTTTTGTAATGTAATTGACAGGTTGACACTAGTGCTCCTGATGCACCACAAGATACTCCACTCCATATCTCTCATACGCATCCACTTGAGGTAGTAATCTTTTCTTCTATCTATTTAATGTCTTAGTGATGAACATATGCATGATTGTTGTAATGTAATTGACAGGTTGACACTAGTGCTCCTGATGCACCACAGGATACTCCACTCCATATCTCTCATACGCATCCACTTGAGGTAGTAATCTTTTCTTCTATCTATTTAATGTCTTGGTGATGAACATATGCATGATTGTTGTAATGTAATTAACAGGTTGACACTAGTGTTCCTGATGCACCACAGGATACTCCACTCCATATCTCTCATACGCATCCACTTGAGGTAGTAATCTTTTTCTTATATCTATTTAATGGCTTGGTGATGAACATATGCATGATTGTTGTAATGTAATTGACAAGTTGACACTAGTGCTCCTAATCCACTACAGGACACTCCACTCCACGTCTCCCATAAGCGTCCACGCGAGGTAATAATATTTTCTTCTATCATTTTAATGTCTTGGTATTGAACATATGCATGATTGTTGTAATGTAATTGATAGGTTGAGACTAGTGCACCTGATCCACAACAGGACACTCCACTCCATGTCTCCCATAAACGTCCACGCGAGGTAATAATATTTAATAAGTATTTATCGTCACTTGCAATATTTGAATTTTGTGTATTAAACAAGTGTCTGATTTGTGTATTGACACTTGATTGTAGGATGAGACTATTTCACCTTTGATAGATACCAGTCCACACGTCCCCCCTACCTCCCATTCTTTTGCATCCTCCCATTCTTTTGCATTTACACCCATTCCACTAAAGGTATTGACTTGTAATCATTTCTTTGTAATCAGTTCTTTATAATGCTTCAATGTATCATTAGTTATTGTTAATGTATTGAGTTTGTGTATCTATAATATAATTGCAGGCTTCTACTTATGAAGAAACTCCTTCAACGGAGCGAATACGTCCATTTGTGTCTTTTGGATTTGATAGTGCCTCATTACCTACCGTTTTGAAGATTAAGTTTGATGTATGAATCCTTTACCATCCTTTCTTTCATGTACAAATATTTGTTTATCTATTTATTTATCTTTCATGTACACCTATTTGTTTATATATGTTGGTGATTCTTGTCCCGTGTTTTTGTAGATCGACACAAAGGTGGATAAGATGAAGGATGAAAGGGATCGGGGTGGTCCTAGTCGAAAGGGTGATTTGACGAGACTACTTAAAAATCGAAAAATTCGATGGCTATTTCGTCATTGGTGGACTAATGATGATGAGTTCCTTTGGCAGACACATAGTCAAAAATGTGTGACCATGTCCCTAACAAAGGAAAAATTGTTGACCTTAAACCAGGGAACTCGTTGGAGGATTCTATTGTGAACGCTTATGTGGAGCTATTGAAAATTAGAGAGAACAACCTTTGGTGTCCGAATCATATTAAGACGGACAAACAGTATCCGTTTCACGCAGTGCTTAAGCCTACGGCGAAAAGGTTTTTCTTTGCTTTTAGTTGGTGGATGGTAATTGCCGCACGATTTTGTTATGATTTGAAGGTATATAATTACATGTCTAATTATTGCATTTAATTGTCGCATTTTTAGTTGCATTTGTTTTTTAGTGAGCTGACCAAAGTCTTGTTTAATGCAGATTCCACCAAGTGAGCTGATCGGAGCGGCAAAGAATGATAGGGACAATTTCATTGAAACCTATCAGAAACAGTTTATTGGACCAAATCTACAGGATTGTGACTTTGCATTCTTCCCTGCGTGCCATTGTAACCATTGGATACTTTTTGTCGCGGATATCAAGAAGGCGAAAGTGTTGTTGATTGATCCTCTCCGGAACGGGGACGATTACAGTGGGAAATTGATTTACCCCACTCAGTATTTCCTCATGGTAACCTCTTTTATTCATTTGTCTTTTAATATCTGAATATGTGGTGGTTTGGTTACCAATTATTTGAATAACTTGTAGGAAAAATTTCTCCCATTTATGCTTCATAAATTAGACGACAAACAATTTCCACAAAGGTATATGAGAATTAAGGAAGTTGTGGAACGGCCCAAACAAGAGGGTGGTGTCGATTGTGGCGTGTTTGTTTGCAAATATATGGATGCCATTTGCAATGGAATGTCATTGAAAACGGCATATCGGACTCTCGATAAAGATGTCATAACCTTCAGGTATCGTTTCAACACCCTTTAAATAACTAGACTACTATTATGTTGATTTACTATTTGAAAAAACTATTTTTGATCGACCTACTGACTTTCATGTCGTGTAGGTATCGCATTGCAAATGAGCTTCGGAATGGGGAAGCACGACTTATTCCTGAATGGGGGATTCGACAAAAGAATCTGGGCCTTTATTCTCGTTTTGTAATCATAGTTAACATTTTTTATTATAGGATTTTTAGATGTTGTAAATTAATGGACCTTCTGTAATATTTAGCATATTTTGTGAGTTTTATCGATGGTAATTTAATTTATTAATACTCCTATGTTTCTTCACTATTTTTTTTTTGCCAAATATGTTTCTTCACTATTAAGAGAACATGTGTAATTAAATTATAGAAGCATATTTGTACATCATATAGGTTTCAGTCATTCAGATAGGGTGCTGATTTGAATCCTTTAGCACAGCAAGACCTCTGTACAATCAACGAGGCTGCCGCAATGAAGCATTGCGGGGGTGCAATGTTTCATTGCGGGGGGTGCAATGTTTCATTGCGGGGAGGATTACTTTTTTTAAATGAAAGTTCGAAGTAAGTAAAAAAACGGAGAAAACGATAAAAAAAATTATTTCATTTAAAAAAAATTATTATTATTTTAATATTAGTTTTTAAATTTTTTATTATTATTTTAATATTACGTTTTAAATTTTTTATTATTATTTTATTATCAGTTTTTTAATTTTTATTATTATTTTAATATCAGCTTTTAATTTTTTTTTATTATTTTAATATCAGTTTTTTAATTTTTTTATTATTATTTTAATATCAGTTTTTAATTTTTTTTTTATTATTTTAATATCAGTTTTTAATTTTTTTTTTATTTTAATATCAGTTTTTAATTTTAATTTTTATTATTTTAGTATCAGTTTTTTAATTTTTTTTTATTATTATTTTAATATCAGTTTTTTTATTTTAACACAGGAAAACAGAGGATCAATACTGAAGTTTCTGTCAAACTTTTTGATGTCGCGTTAAAACATTGCACCCCCCGCAATGTTTCATTGCTGCAGTGAGAGTTTTTTTATTTTAATAGAGGAAAACAGAGGATCAATACTGAAGTTTCTGTCAAACTTTTTGCTGCCGCGTTGAAACATTGCACCCCCCGCAATGTTTCATTGCTGCAGTGAGAGTTTTTTTTATTTTAACAGAGGAAAACAGAGGATCAATACTGAAGTTTCTGTCAAACTTTTTGCTGCCGCGTTGAAACATTGCACCCCCCGCAATGTTTCATTGATGCAATGAGAGTTTTTTTATTTTAACAGAGGAAAACAGAGGATTAATACTGAAGTTTCTGTCAAACTTTTTGCTGCCGCGTTGAAACATTGCACCCCCCGCAATGTTTCGTTGTTGCAGTAAGATGTTTCTGTTACAACTTCGATTTTTACAACACATAAATTTTTTTACCAAATAATCATCACTTTTTTTACCAAATAATTATCAATACTTGAATGTCACATAGTAAATTTCATAATAAATTCAAATATTAATACATGAATTGGAAAAGTTAATTAGGACAGTTTCTTCGATCATGTTTTGCTCATTCCTCATTACATTTTCCGCACTTTTGTGGCTTGGCTTTTGAAGTCGAAGTTTCAATACCACTTTTATATCTTTACGTTTTCTTTCGTCCCTTAGTTTGTGACATTGTAGGATCGAATATTGGATCATGTTGGTAGTCATGTTGCTAGTCATCTTGATTAAACGACTCATTCATTCTTTCATTACGTTCCTCTTCCGGAAAAGCGTTTTTCACGTTACACTTCTATCTCTCAATCATGTTCATCACGTAATTGAACCGTGGGGCGAAACAACTACCAATAGCACCTAAAATTTGAAAAGATTTGCACAATGCACTATACCTTGACGTTTGTGAATCACCAACATTGGCAAAAATAGGAGGGGTATAAGGTAGAGGTCCAACCATTTTGTTGTCATTCATTGTCCACCTAGGCATGATGTAATTGGTTGGTATTTCAGTTTTATCCTTCTTGTCTAGGTAACGGATCATGTGTCTACAAATCATCCCGGAATGCTCAAATTTCTTACAAATACATTCAATCGTTCCATCCACGGAAACCGTCAACCGATAACTTCTTCTATAATTCTCCGGAATCGTAGTCTTCTCAACCAAGAACAATTTAAAAAAATAAGTTCCACCTTCTTTGGCTTTGGTCACTTTGTACGATGTGCTTTTTAAAAGCTCCTTTGAAAATGCTTAAACATTTCTTTCGTGTAAATCTTAGAGGCATGAATTTCCAAGGGCGAGTTCAATATTAGTCTGCTTCTCGTTTCCTCCGTCTCGATGTCGCTTTTAATCTCCCTAAGATATTGTGTCTCCAAAGCCTTCTGTGAGTTCTCAATAAATTCTTTCAATCCGGTAGATGCTTGCACATATTCATCAAAAAAGAATTTGTGGACTCGCTTCTTGAGGTAGTGGTCATACCGGCGACAAAGTATTCTCTCGTGTAAGCACCAATCCATTGACTTTTAATACGATACATTTCACTTAGCCAAATATGATTCTCAAGGTCATACTTTTGGTCCAATTCCTCCCACCGACCTTCGAATTCCGTGGGTGTCAACGACTTGTACACACATGCATTAAAATCTCCTTTGAATTCCGGATAGTTGGTGTACAAACTAGATAACTTCTCGGGGAACTTACTACTTATAAGCCATGTAAAATATGTATGCTTTGTTTGTGGAAGAACCTCGGCAATAACATTTCCCAAAGCAATGTCTTGAATCTTGATCGGTGATGATTGTAATGGGTGCTTTGTTGTCAACGGCTTCCAACCATGTTTTCAAAACCCATTTATAAGATGTCTCTTTCTCATCCCTTACGAGTGCAAATCCAAACAAAATATTTTGATAGTTGTGGTTTACCCCCGTAATAGGTATGAAAGGCATACAATATCTATTCGTCCGATAAGTTGAGTCGAAAGTAACCACATCACCGAAATTCTTGTAGGCATTCATGGATCGATGATCAACCCACACCAAACCCCTAACACGATTATCTTCATCCACATCCACTCGATAGAAAAAATTCCCAAAATTATTTTCTTTTAATTCTCGAAGCAAGAACAATCCACACTCCGCATCACCGGAATCAAACACACGACGTCGAATGTCACGTATGACATTACGCACGTCTTGATTTGAAAAACCTAGATTTTGAATACCGCCACTTCCTTCACCAAGAAAATTCATCAATTTTGCTGTCTCGATCCCCGATTTGTTAAACAACTCAATCAATGACCGGGTGAACGGGTCTCTGTTGCGTGATCTTTGAAAAAATTGTACTTTTTCCGGTGTTACCATACCATGATTGTGTTCCAAATTGACCAAACTAACTCTCCATTTAGTTGTCTTTATGTTATGAACCACGCACATTCGAGCACAACATTGTGTCCGTGGAATTACATCTCTAATTCTTTTTCCTTTACCACGACCTTCTAAATCCAATTCTCTCGGTACTACTTTTCCACCCTTCCGACAAATGAACATACGAGATGATGGTTCTTTACTTCGTGCATATCTATGAGTGCTCCTAATTATTATATCAAATCTGATACTTCGACCGTAATCCCTATAAAATTTTTCCGCATCCTCTAATGTATCAAAAATTATACCAACACAAGGCATGACATTATTAACATTCGGAAATGTAAATTCACAATTTTCATTTCCGATATTAATATCATCAACATCTGTTGGAAAAAACAATTACTACAGCAACATGGAGGCAGTTATATAATAGATATAGCAATGACAGGCCAAGACCAAAGTTAACAAAACAAAGCATGAAGGTCGAAAGCATGCATATCAGAAACTGATAATTAACCAGGGAGACATAAACAGTACCTGTAGCCATAGCTTAACAGTGTATATAAGAACAGAAATAACGAAGCAACAGCTGAGTCGTCAGGAATTCGAGAAACCCTGACTGTTCTTGAAGAGTTATTCACCCCCACTTATTGTGTCAGGTTGTCGGCGAGATACTACTTCCAGGATAAAACAGCTCCGAGCAAGGTGTTCACAGCAACAACAGCGCTCAACTACGACCAGCACCTCAGTCGCCGGAGAACCAGAAAACTACAGAGAATACTATATGGAGAGGGAGGGCAGAGAGAGTTTTTGAGAGAAGTGTGTTTTGCAAACTTCTGTGTGTTTTTCAACTGAGCTACAAGGGCCACTATTTATAGTGGTTCCTTTCTGTAACTGAAGCACAATTCAATTTCGTAACTGCAGCACACACATTAATTTTTTCCGTAACAGCTGATCATATTAAATAAAAAATCAAAACTGACCATTTAATGAATAAACGTTTTTGATTTAAATTTAATAACCTGAGCTGTTACATCTTTTTCATGTTTATCCACATATACAGATTTAATATTTATTTTAAACATATCCATCAAATCATGTCCAGGTTCATATCAGTTTCTGTTGCCCATCAGAGTTTAGTTTCTGTTGACCATCAGAGTTTAACTTGTTGTTCATCAGAATTTAACTAGTTGTCCATCAGAGTTTACTGACAAACCAACTCCATCAGAGTTTACTAGTTAAATACTGATAAACCAACTCCATCAGAGTTTACTAGTTAAATACTGATAACCCAAACCCAACCCAATTTGACAACTGATAACCTAGCCCAATTTGATAAATTAATTCTAATAAAATATTAAATCACATAGATAAAAACTCTCGCCCAGGTCGCCTCGCGTACGCGAGACGCCGAGACATTCGCCCAAATTGCCCTTCGACCCGACCCGGTCCGGTCCGGTGCAGTGCGGTGCGTGGCGGGCGGCGGCGCGCGTGTGTGTGTGTGTGTGTGTGTGCGCGTGAAGCACACACTAACACCATGCACCATCACACACCTTAGTAGTTGTATACTACTCATGTGTGTAATGCTATATAAAGCCACAAAGTCCCTTTATTCTTTTCTATGTGGGACAAATGAAACATCATTATCACAAGCTTTTTCAAGCTACTACCTTCATCTCAATTTCTCTTATGGATTTAAACAAGAAAATTATTAAACCCATACATGAAAGTTTAAGTTCCCATAGCAAGGAACAACTTCCAATCATTTAGAAATTTGAATTAACATCAAGAATATAGTTAATTATATCCTTAAACTATCAATTTTCTAACAATCCCCCACAAATCCATATAGAAATGTAGACAGGTTCTTTAACATGACTTGGTTTTTCAGAGTCGGTACCCTTCCGGGTTTGAACCCTCCTAAGTCCCCTACTTCGATGGCTACCGGATTCAGATGGAATTTTTTCACCTTGAATCTTAATCCGTTAATTGTAACCATTCTCCATAGACGACGACAAGTCAAAGGCTATGGTGCCAATCTACGGCTTTGAGACATTAATGGTCTTGTCTCGATCCTGTTCGTCGAATGCTTCAAGGAATAACCCTTTCCTCTAATTGCGACCTCACAATCACATTCGCTTAGCTGGGCATCTCCAGAGATGTACTGCAACCATCTCGTCAAATGACTTGACCCCATTTTGAGTTCTTAAACTCTTAATATTCAGCAGTTTCAGTACCTTATAGGTTTACAGGGGATAGACTCAGATACTAAGTATCATCTATGTATCAAGGTACTCCCAACTCATCCTTACAACTTGTTATTACCACATTGAATACACTTCGAGGGATCTCCTCTCATGTGTATTGGGTTCCCACTGTTGATGAGTCGTGATGGGTTGTCAGTCCCATCCCCAACCTCGACTTAAGGACCACTGCAGGTTCCAGTCCTTTAGTCAAATGATCAGCTATATTTTCCTGAGTTCCAATGAACTCTACAGCTATAATCCTATCAGACACTAATCCCCTTATAGACTTAAGTCTAACTTGGACGTGTCTCTTTGTTTTAGCATTGTACTTTTTACTGCTAATCTTGTCGATAGTTGTTCGACTATCACAATGAATAGCAATAGCAGGAAGCGGTCTGCTTACTACAGGTATCACGGACATCAGTCCGTGTAACCATTCAGCCTCCGTCCCAGTGGCATCAAGTGCACACAACTCAGCCTCAAAAGTAGACCGAGTTACTATAGTCTGTTTTGTCGACTTCCAGGATATTGCTCCACCCCCTAGGGTGAACACGTATCCAGTCACTCCATTGGAACCAGACTTCTTAGCTATCCAACTTGCATCACTGTACCCTTCAAGTACACCAGGAAATCTCTTATAGTGTAATCCAAGGTACATTGTGCCTTTCAGATATCTAAGCACTCTATCAAGAGCATCCCAATGAGTTCTGTTCGGACATCTTGTATATCTAGCTAGCTTAGACACATAATATGATATATCTGGTCTAGTACAGTTAGCAAGATACTGCAAGCTTCCAATAATCTGAGAATACCTTAACTGAGACACAGGGACTCCTGAACTATTCTTGACAAGGGCAACTTTAGGATCATAGGGTGTACTAGCGATTCTACATTGTGAATAACCATATTTCTCAAGTATAGATTTCTCTATATAATGAGATTGCGATAGGGTTATTCCATCAGCTGACTGAGTCAGCTTGATACCAAGAATCACGCTAGCTTCACCCATATCCTTCATCTCAAAGTGCCTTTTCAAGAAATCCTTTGTCTCGTTAATAATCTCAATATTGGTTCCAAACAGTAGTATGTCATCCACATATAAGCATAATACGACACATTCACTACCTTTAACTTTTGAGTAGACACACTTATCGCTATCATTACTAACAAAACTGAATGTCACAATCGTTTCATCGAACTTCTTATGCCAGTCCCTGGGACCTTGTCTTAAGCCATAAATAGATTTGATTAACTTACATACTTTCCTTTCGTTGCCCGATGCAACAAACCCCTCAGGCTGATCCATATAAATCTCTTCTTCAAGTTCACCATGAAGAAAAGTTGTCTTTACATCCATTTGATGGATGATCAGACCATGTACGGAAGCCAATGCTACAAGTATTCGGATTGTTATCATTTTGGCAACAGGAGAGTATGTATCAAAGAAATCAATTCCTTCCATTTGCTTAAAACCCTTAGCCACCAGTCTAGCCTTGTACTTCTCTATTGAGCCATCAGGGTTCAACTTCCTTTTAAAGATCCACTTGCACCCAATAGTAGAACACCCATGAGGGAGATCAACTAACTCCCATGTTCCGTTAGAAACAATAGAGTCAATTTCACTCTTTACAGCGCCCTTCCAGTGCCTAGACTCCGAGGAGTCCATAGCCTGTAGGAAAGTTAAAGGTTCATCCTCGACATTGTAAGTGATGAAATCACTTCCAAAGTCCTTGACTACCTTTGCACGCTTACTCCTCTTAGGTTCCTCTTCCTCCATAGGAGTAGAGCTACTACCAGGTTCCGCCCCCACATTTGTCATCTTTTCCACATGATCAGGAATAGAACTTGATGTGTGAGTGAGATCTTCCTCAGAAGTACCTTGAGGTATACCAGTCTTCATAGGGTAGACATCCTCAAAGAATGTAGCATCACGAAATTCAACTATCGTGTTAGCCACTATACCATCTATGTCAGATTTTATTACCAAAAATCTCATAGTTGTAGTGGTTTCAAGATAGCCCAGAAAGATACAATCAACCGTCTTCGGACCTAGTTTCTTCCTCTTGTGTTCAGGGACAAGTACCTTTGCAAGGCACCCCCACACTCAAAGATACTTGAGACTAGTCATCTTGCCTTTCAATAACTCATAAGGTGTCTTATCCATGTGTTTCAGAGGGACTCTGTTCAGAATATGGCAAGCCGTATTCAGAGCCTCTCCCCACATGTATTTAGGCAACCCAGAGTTAATAAGCATACTGTTAATCATATCTTTGAACGTTCTGTTCTTTCGCTCAGCGACCCCATTAGACTCAGGTGTATATGGTGGAGTAACTTCATGAACTATTCCATTGCTTGCGCAAAATTCATTAAAGGAGTTACTCGTATACTCACCACCTCTATCTAATCTCAACCTTTTAAGTACCTTACCAGTTTGTTTCTCAACTTCAGTTTTATAAATCATGAATTTGCTAAGTGCTTCATCCTTATGTCTAAGTAAATAAACATAACAGTATCTACTACTATCATCTATAAAAGTAATGAAGTATCTAAAATGGTCTTTAGTTAACATACCACCAAATTCACAAATATCAGTGTGTACTAAATCTAACAAGTCTGAATCCCTAACAACATTATGAAAAGGTTTCCTTATTTGTTTAGCAGACACACATACTTGACATTTAGAATTCTTTTCTATAGTATGTTTTGGAATCAACTCTAAGTTCATCATATTTTTAAGAGCACCAAAATTTAAGTGACCAAGTCTAGCATGCCATAAGTTGGATGATTCTACACAGTTAACAGAAGGAGTAATTTCATTAAAGGAAGTGCCCAAAACAGGCTCAGCATTTATAACAAATAAACCATTTTACAAGTAACCCTTGCCAAAGAAAGTACCAGTGTGAATAAGAACTACTTTATTACACCTTAAGGAAATTTCAAAACCATTCGTAACTAAACGGCTTCCACTTATTATATTTCTACGCTTGTCGGGAACATGATGCACTCTTGTCAGGGATAGAATACGCCCCAAAGGAAACTTCAGGTCCACGTCTCCCACTCCATGAACTTGAGCGGCACTCGCATTCCCCATCGTCACTGTCATGCTATGACTCTGTTGATAAGATACAAACAAACTAATATCAGCACAAATATGCACATTAGCTCCAGTATCAATCAACCATTCATTTGACAGATAAGTGGAAAATAGTACAGGGTTGTAGGTCACATACCGGTTTTCGTTGGTTTCAGAAGCCGAAGCCTCACCAACAACCATGTTCACTACAGGCCCACTTGTGGTTCCAAGTACAGCATTCGCTTGCGCTACCACCTCGGTTTTCTTCGCTTTCTTTGTAGGACAGTCCTTACTCCAGTGCCCAACCTGCCCACAAGACCAACATGGTTTGTTTGCCTTTGGTTTCTTGGCCTTATCCTTGTCTATCTTAGGTTTATTAACATTACCCTTCCTAGCAACAGCCTTCCTTTTCTGTCCTACGGTTACTACATTCACCTTCGAGCTACCGTGTTCAGATGGCATCACATGTCCCTGTTTGGACTTGTGTTGTTCTTGCACTGAGATGTCCAGCATAAGGTTGGTCCAGGTGATCTCTCATTTCTGTCTTTTCAGGGAGAGAGCGAACTCTTCCCAAGACTTCGGAAGCTTTTCAATCACGCTCATAACCTTGAACTTATCAGGAAGATCCATGCCGGATTCCTTCAAAGCATGCACTATCATCTCGAACTCATGCACCTGCTCAGTCATGGATTTGTTGTCTACCAGCTTAAATTCAAGGAACCTCGCTACAGAATACTTTTCCAGACCTTGAGAGTCAGTATTGTGAGTGAGGTCCAGCTTCTCCCATAAGAGCTTAGCACTATAGGCATCAGATGAATAAACATCAAACAGAGTGTTCGTTAAGGCTGCCAGAATGGCTGCCCTAGCCACCCCATCCTTCTCAGCCCACATTGCATAAGCCTTAACTGTTTCAGCTTTTTCTTGAACCACCACCGGTTTCTCATACTCCACAACAGGCCACAGACCCTTTACAATTAACCACAATTTCATCCTTTTCTGCCAGCGAGAAAAGCCGACACCACCGTTGAATTTCTCCGGTAAGCCCGTTAGTTCAACGGGTTGTGGGAAACGGTAAGTGGTCCAATCAATGACCCCAGCAAACACATTAGACGTACTACCATCTACAGTAACTTCAGTTTCATTAACCATACTGCTAAATATTATATAACAGATTAACTCTTCAAGAATGTTGGAAAAAACAATTACTACAACAACATGGAGACAGTTATATAATAGATATAGCAATGACAGGCCAAGACCAAAGTTAACAAAACAAAGCATGAAGGTCGAAAGCATGCATATCAGAAACTGATAAATAACCAGGGAGACAGAAACAGTACCTGTAGCCATAGCTTAACAGTGTATATAAGAACAGAAATAACGAAGCAACAGCTGAGTTGTCAGGAATTCGAGAAACCCTGACTGTTCTTGAAGAGTTATTCGCCCCCACTTACTGTGTCAGGTTGTCGGCGAGATACTACTTCCAGGATAAAACAGCTCCGAGCAAGGTGTTCACAGCAACAGCAGCGCTCAACTACGACCAGCACCTCAGTCGCCGGAGAACCAGAAAACTACAGAGAATACTATATGGAGAGGGAGGGTAGAGAGAGTTTTTGAGAGAAGTGTGTTTTGAAAACTTC
This sequence comes from Heracleum sosnowskyi, assembly GCA_030848705.1. NCBI lineage: Eukaryota > Viridiplantae > Streptophyta > Magnoliopsida > Apiales > Apiaceae > Heracleum > Heracleum sosnowskyi. The sequence goes on along the minus strand of CM061235.1, from coordinate 137,245,754 downwards.
TGTGTGTTTTTCAACTGAGCTACAAGGGCCACTATTTATAGTGGTTCCTTTCTGTAACTGAAGCACAATTCAATTTCGTAACTGCAGCACACACATTAATTTTTTCCGTAACAGCTGATCATATTAAATAAAAAATCAAAACTGACCATTTAATGAATAAACGTTTTTGATTTAAATTTAATAACCTGAGCTGTTACATCTTTTTCATGTTTATCCACATATACAGATTTAATATTTATTTTAAACATATCCATCAAATCATGTCCAGGTTCATATCAGTTTCTGTTGCCCATCAGAGTTTAGTTTCTGTTGACCATCAGAGTTTAACTTGTTGTTCATCAGAATTTAACTAGTTGTCCATCAGAGTTTACTGACAAACCAACTCCATCAGAGTTTACTAGTTAAATACTGATAAACCAACTCCATCAGAGTTTACTAGTTAAATACTGATAACCCAAACCCAACCCAATTTGACAACTGATAACCTAGCCCAATTTGATAAATTAATTCTAATAAAATATTAAATCACATAGATAAAAACTCTCGCCCAGGTCGCCTCGCGTACGCGAGACGCCGAGACATTCGCCCAAATCGCCCTTCGACCCGGTCCGGTCCGGTCCGGTCCGGTCCGGTGCGTGGCGGGCGGCGGCGTGTGTGTGTGTGTGTGCGCGCGTGAAGCACACACTAACACCATGCACCATCACACACCTTAGTAATTGTATACTACTCATGTGTGTAATGCTATATAAAGCCACAAAGTCCCTTTATTCTTTTCTATGTGGGACAAATGAAACATCATTATCACAAGCTTTTTCAAGCTACTACCTTCATCTCAATTTCTCTTATGGATTTAAACAAGAAAATTATTAAACCCATACATGAAAGTTTAAGTTCACATAGCAAGGAACAACTTCCAATCATTTAGAAATTTGAATTAACATCAAGAATATAGTTAATTATATCCTTAAACTATCAATTTTCTAACAACATCATCATCATCATCACCATAACCAACAGCATCACCACCATCACTATAACCAACATCACCATCAACATCATCACCACCATCATCATCACCATCATCACTTTTCCACGTCCTAATATCCTCATCTTCTTCGTTATAATTCACCTTCTTTTTACCAACATCATTCATATTCATCTTCTCTTCACCCATATTATCGTTACCATAACTATCAACATCTATAATATCGTTTACATCATGAAATAATTTACGAAATACTGGATTTTTTCTAATGGGTGTAACATAATCGAACTCATTATGCTCACTAGATGAACTAGAATCATCAAATAAAAATGAAGCCATAGTAATTAGAGAGCTAACCTTATTTGTTGAGTTTTTGACCTTGAAAAAACTCCAAAAAACGCAGCCCTAAGTTAATGGGAAAGTGTACATGAAAAATGGGGGGAAATAAAAAATTTTGTTATGTAGGGTAGGGGGTAAACTATTGCCGCAATGAATCATTGCACCCCCCGCAATGAATTATTTGCGACAACAAAGTACCCCGCAATGTTTCATTGCACCCCCCGCAATGTAACAATGCGGGGGCTTACTTTTTTTTAAAATTCTTTTTTATCTTTTAATCTTTAAATATGTATATAAAAATTAAATTACATTCATTTAAATTTCAAAATATCTTAGATGCTAATTTGTGGATATTTTTTCCCATCATATGTATTTAAATTAAGTTATTTAATTGAAATATACTCAAAGATATGTGAAATAATCGTTTGCTTACTGAATATTGACCTAAATATGTATATACTTTCTTAGTTGTTATTTATGATTGTAAAAAAATAAAACACTATGTTTACAATTACTAGCAATGTTATATTTCAATTTTAAACTTTAAAAATAATATTTTAACTACTCTTATTTTTATTTTACCTTATATTATTATTATATTATTATTTTTATTTTACCTTAAAAAATAGTATTATTTATGAAATTAAACTTGTCGAGTTCGAAATCCGTGAATCCGGTTCCATTAGCTCATTTACTTTTAACATCCAACACACCTTTACGACTAAAGTTACATTTTATTTAGGTTGATATTCAATTAATTTTTAATTTACAAATAATAAATAAATTCTTCTTTTTGGATATATTTGGTACGAATCATTTTTAAACAAGTTACTTGTGTTGGTGCAGTGGTAATATTGCATACATCTTTAGGAGAGGTCATGGGTTCGATCCTTTGATATGACTTTAAACCAAAAAGATAGTTTTGGTAAAAAAAATATAAGAGGTCCAACAATGTATCATTGCGGGGGGTGCAATGAAACATTGTTGTAGTGCGTTTTCTTAGCCGTATGATCATTTTTAAAGGGCTGTCATAGGTTGGTTGTGTAGCATTTGCTAACCAACGGGGGCTGTGGACCAAAAAAGGTTAGTTTTGGTAAAAAAAAATATAAGAGGTCCATCAATGTATCATTGCGGGGGGTGCAATGAAATATTGCGGGGGGTGCAATGAAACATTGTTGCAGTGCGTTTCCTTAGCCGTATGATCATTTTTAAAGGGCTGTGATGGGTTGGTTGTGTAGCATTTGCTAACCAACGGGGGCTGTGGACCAAAAAAAGGGTAGTTTTGGTAAAAAAAAATATAAGAGGTCCATCAATGTATCATTGCGGGGGGTGCAATGAAATATTGCGGGGGGTGCAATGAAACATTGTTGCAGTGCGTTTCCTTAGCCGTATGATCATTTTTAAAGGGCTGTGATGGGTTGGTTGTGTAGCATTTGCTAACCAACGGGGGCTGTGGACCAAAAAAAGGGTAGTTTTGGTAAAAAAAAATATAAGAGGTCCATCAATGTATCATTGCGGGGGGTGCAATGAAATATTACGGGGGTGCAATGAAACATTGTTGCAATGCGTTTCCTTAGCCGTATGATCATTTTTAAAGTGTTGTGATTGGTTGGTTGTGTAGCATTTGCTAACCAACGGGGGATGTGGACCAAAATCCTATATATATATATATATATATATATATATATATAACTCCACCATATAACTTCATCTTAATTAGATTTGAAATTGACGAGTCAATAAAAAAAAAAGAAAAACAGAAGTGGAAGGATGAGTCATAGATGAAGAAATGAGTGAAAAAGAAGAAGAAGATAGGTGGGAAAAAATTAGATGCAAGCACAACTATTTTTGCGATTTATCATCGATGACGATGATACAAATGAAAGCCAACGAGATTAATGGGATAGGATATTTAAATTATGACGAGTATAATAAAGAAATGAATGTATTTTTGCAAAACTTTAATAAGAATAACCATATAATTGCAATAAAAACCATAAAAACGTAAATTTGGGGAAAAAGTTAAAGAAAAGACCGTAAATTTGCTAAATTCTTTTTTTTTTTTTAACTCTTTGATCGGTGACAAAAGGAAAAGAACATGGAAACATAAAGGCGAGAGTCAGTGAGACGGACCGAACACAATGGAAGTGTCCATGGGAACATAAACAGAGTTCTGCCTAGTTTACCTATTTGGGCCAGCGAAAGAGCCCAAAACTTATGGACTATATTTGCTCATTACAAGTATAAGCGCATCTTCAGACACAGACTCGAAGGATTTAATATTTTCAATTAAAATCATGATCGATGAAAAATATCTTCCTTTTCTAGTTGCAGAAAACAATGTTTTGATAATGACACGACACCCCCCATTTTTTCTTAAACGGGGCGCTTAATCCTCAATGCAACTTTTTAAATTGAAATTTGGAGGATATGATTACATGAATGACAAATTAATTCTATTAATTTTTGTTACATACTCAGTTTTGCTCATGGCATATTCTTATTTTAGAGACCACAATATGTTTTTTAAAAGCAGACACTTTTCCGTAAAATTATTATTTTTATATTTTATAAGAATTAAAAATAAAATATTTATTTAAAATTTGTAACCTAGAAAATATATTATATGTGAGTTAAAAAAATATTAATTTTTTCATGGAAATCGAAATCATAGTGCTTGAACACAACAAATACACATAAGTTGACGAGTTGTTAACAATCTTATAACTAATATCCTTTTCAATACATAATGAATAGAATAACTACTATATTGGACAAAATCGATGTAATAACAATAATATCACTAGTGAGCTACTCGTTAAACAAAACGAGCTTGAGTTTGAACAAAAAAATATGTTTGATAAACTTAACGAGTCGATTCGAGTTTTATAAATGTTCGATTCGACTCAATTAAAGATGGACCCGAACTCCACTTGACTCGTTAAACTCGACTCGATAAGATATATACATAAAAAATTATTATTTATTTACATAAGTAATATATCGTAATACATGAATACAATAATATGTAGGTCATAAATCAACTATTAATAGTATAAACACTCATCATTCATAAAATTATACATGAATATACATTAGTGAAAAATCAAGTTTAAAATGAAAAAATAAATAAAATTTTATTAACAAACTCGAACTCGAACTCGATTCTGTTCGACTCAAAATATTCGTGAACAATTTGAACTCGACTCATTTAGCTCAAGTTGTTAAGAAAAAACTAGAACTCGATAAGCAAATTCATTTGGTTTGCAGCCCTACTAGTGACCCTACTAGTGATCCTGAAATCCAGTGGATGCGTCACAGTCAAGTACAAAAAAGAAAAGTGGAGTGGAGGAGTGTACCACTTTTTCCTTGAGATCTCACATGCTTTGTGTGTTGTTATTGACGTAGATGTGGATGTATCTCTAGACTAAACACACACACACACGCACATATAACAACAATTCTGAACCAAACTTTATTTCTCATTCAACTCAGGAATACAATATTTTAATACATGATTTAACCATCATCTTTAGCAAAATTTTTAAAAACTGGGCAGTTCGATGTTGACGCAAGAGCGTGACAGATTGATGGTGCTTTTGATTTTGAGTTTCAGCATCTTACTTTATATTTTGGGAACAAGAAAGCAACATGTTGCTCCCTATTAGTCCATTCACTACTTTTGATTTTTTGCTAATAAGAACAAAATTATATACACAAATTTCGGTCATTTCGACTTCAACACCATTTGTGCTCTACCATTTCCCAGGCGTGGAATGTGAATTTTTGCCCTACCGGTGGTAATAAAATATTGCTGGCAGAGTACAAAGATTTTGTTTGTTTTTGATGCGCACATTTTAGTTCCCACCTTTTGATTTCACATGTTTGGCTTGTAAAGTTTTAGGCTGTCAGGATTGCTGTTAAAAATTATTGTGCTGTTGAAAAAAGTGCTGTTGTGAAAATTAGATAACTGTTTGGTAATATTTTTGATATTTGTATGTTTTGGGGTATAATATAAAAAATTATTGTTTTTGGTGAGTTTTGAGGTTGAAATCAGTAGTTGCTTTTGCCGCAAAAGCTGAAAAGCAGTTTTTTTCGAAAGCATGGGAGGACCTGCTTTATCTAAAAGCAGCTTTTCAGCCAAAAGCGCTTTTGAGAGAAGCGACTTAAAAAATTTATCAAACATTTTTTTACCTGCTTTTCAGAAAAAAACTGATGTTGCTGTCTGCAACCGCAATGCCAAACAGGGCCTTACTCCCTCGGTCCTCTCAATTCTTTACATTAAGGGGACGCACGGAGTTAATAAAAATTGTAAATTAATAGGGAAAAGTAAGAAAAATTAGTAAAGTGGTGGGACCAATCAATATTTAATGTATAAAATGGGGATAAAGTAGGTATAGTGGAGGAAAGTAGTGAATGTAATTGGATTTTATATTATAAAATGTTACTATTTTTGGTATTTAAAGAAATAAGAGAGACGTACAAAAAATGAAAGTGTAAAAAAATGAGAAGGACAGATGGAGTATTAATTAATATAAGCATAATAGGACATCATTAGACAAATATTCGATAAATGAATATTTTGATTGCAAAAAAAAAAAGAATAGAGATAATTTATTTTTCATCCTCAAAATTTTCGACTATATGCAGGAAAACATGAAGGAAACTTAAAATAGAAAAAGAGGTCAAGTACTATGTTTTGGAATATAAGACAGGGTTGGCTCATTAGTTAGGCTTTCAACAATGTTCATGTTTTCCAGATTTTACAGGCTATAAGTTACTTGCTTTCTAAACCAATAAAAATAAAGAAAGCTAATGACAACGGCCCCAGTTTTTATTTTAAACACTTTTCTTAAGAATAACATTTTAAAGAAATTTACATTCCTTGTTCCTTATTCACTTTATCTTTACTCCAAACTATTTTTCCTTTTCATGCAACCTCTCCAGAAGTGAAAACACACTGTCCATTATTTGTTCGCAGCCCTAACACTCTCAGGCCCCTTATTGCAACCAACGAAAGTGTAGCCAAGTTTACACTTGCAGATTACCCTTCAATCTTTAAAAGATTCAAATACAAATGACACTTCGCCAGTTCTACGTTCATTCTCGTTATCATACAGATAAAAATCATCAAATTTTTGTTCGGATTCCATCATTTATGCATCAAGATTCAAGCATAAAATAGGTTGCGTCTCCCTTAACCAGTCAACTGAATATCAAGGAGAACATGTTGCTTTTTTTACTACCTACTGTAACATTTTCACAAACAATGCTCTTGTACAACCACAGAAACTAATTTCAAAAAATAGCATTGCAATAATATGATTAATTCATATTATTATCTCTAATCTTCATATTCAACCCCTTGCTCCTGCCTCCAACCTTTCTAGACTCGATGCCTACATGTCATCATAGTTGTAGATTCATAGCATACAAATTAGGATAGAATTGGATTACAAGAATGATCTGCACTTTTTCTTCCTAACATTAGCAACAGGGCACCAACCAATGCACTTTATTATCAACATTTTCAACTATGTTTCAAAGAGAACCAAAATTTGAAAGTCAGCGCTAGACTAACAACTATGTATATGACAAATGGGAGAAAATAGAACAGAGAACAATCCATACATACAGAACCAGCATCTGCCTGGGCAGTTTTAAACACCCAATCCTCTTTTAAGTTGAAAGAAATGAACAATCAGGATGTGATTGTGAGAATTGGCGCAATACATACAAGTCAAAATCTCTTTCCCTAGTTCTGGACGGAGCATTTGCTTTTTAAGTTAAATATCTACACGGGTTCCGAAACATCGCACTGCTTGTTGACTTGGAGCAGATTTGAGCAACATAAGAGCTCTAATGAACCTAACACAAATGATGAGTCCCACACAGCTCCAATGAACTTATACATCAGAACCTCAAGAGTCTCTTGCCCAAATCAAACCTGCACAGCAACTATTAAGCAGCATCAGAACCGAAAGCCTGCTAGGTTTGAGAAAGAGCAAAGAAATAAAATATGGACACATTTTTACATTAAAAATATAACCTTTGTTAGTTTGATATAGCTTTGCTCTAACTTTTCCTAAAAAAGTATAAAACTCATGTCTGAGGAGAACTAAGTAACTTTGTCAATCGACAAATACAGGGAACAAGTCCCCACCCAAAATTGGCCCAGTTCTAGAAGATACCTATATGCATGCAGGAGTCATCAGAAGAAACAGGGAACAAACTCTTCTGTGGATTAACAAGTACAATCTAAACAATACCATTCAAATTACAACGAGAAAAAGAAATGTACTCACCAGCATCCGAAGTCTTCATGCACAATAGCAAAACATCCTACTGCCATGGAGGATGCTTGTAGTTAATCCTATCTCCGTCGAATCCCCCATCAGGCTCCTTTCTTTTAACCATCCCTCCTGCCATTTGTTGATACATTTTTAATTGCTCATCTGGTAATGCTTGTGAAGCAGCAAGAGGAAGCTGCCTCAATGCCGAAGGCAACCTTTCCTCTCTCCGGTCCAGTTCTGTAACTCCAGGCCCTGCATTTAAATCTAAACCCTGATTACCCCATTTTTTACTTTCTGGAACATTACTAGTACTGCCAGGAAGACTCATAACGAAGGGTCGGGTGTAATGCGTAGACCCCATTCCGGTAGGTCTCATCAACTGTGAGGGAATAGCAGGTAGGCAATGTGGACCACCAGATGATGAATCTGTGAATGGTGTTGAAACCCCAGAATACGAGTTAGATGACAACGGAAAATTGGTCTCAAATGGGAATAACCCAGGGTACTGAAATGGGATATTAGGGGTGTATCCAACTGCAGGAGATGATGACAGGACTGGACCCCTATAAAGTTCAGGACTGAATGAAGTGTTTCCAGGTGGAAGCATGATTCTCTGTGAACTAGCTGCAGGGTGAGTCGGATAGTTCTGATCACCTCTACCAGGAAGAATAGGAGGCATTGCCAAGGGAGAATATGAGACACCCGGAGAAATCCAAGCAAAATTTCCAAGTTCCATGTTATTCATTCTGACAGGAGGAACTGATGTAGAGAAGTGTATACCATTTTTAGCATGTGGTGTGAATTCATTGCCCCCTTCGTCAGGACCAGGTCCATTGTTCAAATCAAAGTCCCTTGATGTGTTTGACTCTGCACCATATAAAGATGACCCCCCAGGCCTCTTTGGCATTTCCATTCTAATGCTGCTAACTGAGAAGTGGCCAATTTCAGGACTGTCATCACTTATGTTCAAATCAAGATTTAGACCACCTCCAGTATGTTCACTGTGTCTAGTTTCTGAGCAAGCTGCTACAGATTTTTGAGGAGCCACTTCTTCCATTGCTCTCTGGTCTGGTATATTCAAATCAAAGTCCAAAAGAGGGCGACTTTGTTTGCTTGCCGAGTTACCAACTAAAGGAACACTAACTGTACAAAGGGGCATGTCTAGGTTCTTTCTAGGTTCAGCTGGCCGAAATGCACTGGTAGCAGCAGAACCTCTCCAGCCAAGTTCACCCTTTAACCTCGATGGATTTTCCGGGGGGACAAATGGACCTTTAGCAGCAGAGGCAATGGTAACCGAAGGAGGACGACCCTCAGCCAATGAGATGGGACCTGGTAAAGGAAAAGGCAAAGTAATGGATGATACATTTCCAGGAGCTGGCAAATTAACAAGCTCAACAGAGCTTCCATCATCTATAGGAAGACCTTCGTTTAGATCGAAGTCCACTTTCACTGTCAAATCTGCCCCAGAAACAGGTACAGTAGAAATATCTGGAATGCAAGCGGATTCTTCTTCTACATCCGACTTGTGTCCACTAGACTTGATCAGCTGCTTGGAATCCTGGACATGTAGTGTGGTTGTCTTATTTGGAGATCCGCTACAATAAGAGCTATGAACAACTTTCTTTTCTGGATTTCCATGAGAATTTCCACCCACAGGTTGAACAGTTACTGAGCTTAAACCAAGCCTATGGTCCTCTCTCTGCTTTGCCCGTAATAGTAGATTCTCTTCACCATCATTTGCAGCTTTTGGCCCCCTACTTGCAACTGTACTAGGAGGTAAGCATGGCAATTCAGTATCTTCAGTTTTTCCATGCATACTAGACAATTTCTTCACAGTTTTCTCTTCTTCGTCACCCCTACTGGAGGATGAGAAAGATGGTAATTCTTCCTTGGGTTTAACCTCAAGAGTCACACGAGAACTCTCAGTTCCCTGTTCGAGTTTCAAGCTTGAGGCATTAACATCTCCTGCTTGAGTGTGAGTCGGCTTCCGTGGTTCCTGAAACTGGTCAACTTCATCACCAGCTGCATTAACCTTTTTCTTTACATTTTCAGGAGACATAGCTGCCGAGTCTTGTTGGATTGGTTCCGGCAGTTTGTCATTAGATATTGGAGCAGGGCCATTGCAAGTTTCTAAAGTTGCACCACAAACCACATTCTTTTCTTCAGAGCGCAGCAAAGCTGTTTTGCTGTCAATTGACAACTTTTTTTCGACGTGCACATCTACGCATTTTGCACTAGGATTTATAAGTGAAGAATTATTAGAGCTACCATGGCCTACAATGGCACCACCGTTCGACAATTCTTTATGGTGATCTTCACTTTGATCTCTACCTTCATCAGTTGGCCTCAATCTCTTACCACTGCCAGAACAAGGCTCTTCGGGTAATGAAGACTTTCTGCCAGAAGAGCCGGAAGGGGAGATATTAGATCTAGACATCTCTCCAGCTGCAACACTAGCAAGTAGATTCATTCCAATATCATCCCCAACCGATGTAGTTACATTTGCTTCAGAAACCTTCACACAACTATCGACAAGTGCATTCATAGAGCTGAATAAAGCCTCGTAAGATTTACCTGATTTAGCGGAAATCCTCGAAGGAGAACGGGTATCTTTAGGAGTTTCTGTCAGTTTGTCAGAGCATTCTCCAACCCTAATCTGTTCGTCACAATTAAAACCACCAGATGACATATTGGCATCTTCAGAGACAGGCAATCCATCTTTATGCTGATTTGTATCCATGTTCACATTTGGAGCACCATTCCTATGAAAAGTACCCACTTTTCCCTTTACTTTCCCGTCATGTCCTACAGGCTCCTCAACTTGCATTAATGGAGAACCCTTACTAGAGGTAGCAGAAACATCTTCCGCAGACCCACCACTAGCACTGCATGCAGGACTGCGGGCAGTGTTTGGCAGCCGAACAATGAGCCTCCTGTTGTTACCATTGTCCACATGGGATGCATCAGGTGTTCTTTCAGATGTTAATCTGGCTGGAGATGACTTTTCAGAGGACAAACTCCTATGTTCCGAACTCATCTTTCCAAGACTAATTTCCTTTTGGATCCCTTGGATAGCTGTTCCATTATGGCCATTGTTCGACTTCCGACTGCGTGTAATACCGCCAGACGTCTTATTAACACCAATTGATACAGCAGTTGAGCTCCTTGCCTCTTCCCTACAAGATATTGTTTTTCCATATTCACTTGAACAGGACTGACTATTGTTTTGGGACGGGCTAGAACTGTTACTCTTGTCCTCTTTAATGGTTGTAAGAGGGGCATCAGAAGATCCTGCACCAGCCAATGCTACAGAACTCAAATCCTTAGCACTAGCAACTTCTGATGCAGTCACGGATGGTGATTGTTTTGCCGTCCCAGGAGAACCAACAGACAACTTATCACTAGAGCTAAGCTTGGCTGATGGGATTTTAGATGCACCACATTGTGCACTGGAATTTAAAACACCAGACTCAGTCGGTTCTCCATTCCGACGACCAACAACATTAGAGATTTCAGAATTTACGGATTTAGTTGGCCAAGAACCACCACGATTTGAGCCAGACTTTGCATCAATCATATTCATTTCAGCTTCAACCCGTTTCTTCCATGTGTCAACTAAACTCCTGGCTTTCTTCTGTATTTCAGAATTCCTGTGAGTACGCAAGTGGTTCACAGATTTGCCAATGTTACATGTTTGCAATGCATGAAGATTTACTGGCAATTTATCTAGTGCTCGGAGCAATGACAAGAGAAATTCATCAACAGATTTATCACCTTCTTTAGGACTATTGTTATCACCAAGTTTTCCCTTGTGAACCTGCTGAAGCCAGTCATCCAATACGGGCAAACCCCTGAGCTGAACAAACCTAGTAAGACAATCAAACCTATCTGTTACAGCTATTACATTGGCCAATATAATTCGACAAGCTAAATCTAGCTTTTTCATCGAACTGTCCGGCTGCATGAGTTGCACCAATTTATCAACACCTTCAAAATCTGTAAGGCCACCTCTATCTGTTATCTTAGCAATCTCAAGCTTCAACGTCTGATCTGGTCGAAGCTGACCAGAATCTGCATCGTCTGCTTTACAAGTACGCTCACGTTTCACAGAATCAGATCCTTGAACAACCAGATCCCTCTTCTTTCCTTTTGCCTGAGAATGATAGGATGATGAACTGTTGGGAGCACTATCAGAACTAGGCTTCACTTGTGGACCATTTAATGCTTTCGGAGAACGACCTCCTGGCTGCGCGCCTGCATACATTTCTATACTTGTCTTGTCTAAGAGTTGATCTACTTCTTTCTGACGTTCCTGCTTCAAAGATTACAGTCACGTCAACAACAATCATGTATGTAAAACACAGAAACCCAATTAAACTATATACTTACTTTAACATAATCTTTGTCAGATAACCACCGTAAACACTTTGTTTCAGTATCATATACTCGTCTACACACAAGTGAGGATAGCCCTGAAGGAAATTCAACACCTTTACCAAGGAATGCAACTTTACACGGATGGAGTAATGACGCAGCAGGTATCTCGGCCCTGTGAAAAGAGTAAAACACCTCGTTGGGAGCTGCTTCCAGCAGAAGACCTTTTACAAGCTTTACGTCGGCAGGTCGGTAAAGCCAACTAACAGACAAACTCAAACTATCGTCTTTGCTTACAATTAATCTATAAATTATTCCAACAAACGGGGGCGAATCTTTCGGTGGCTTGAAAAGAGCACAATCCCCAACAGAAATCTTGATTCCATCCTGGAAGAAGTCAAGGTTACATTGAGTTGGAAAGATATACCGATATATATAATCCCCATTTAAAGATTTCTCTATGATTCATTGTACAGATGGTTCCAACTTGGGGGATTTATAGATAAAGAAACACCTCCAAAATGTAACTTAGTATACGTTTTTGAAGGCCCACATGCAGAAACTATGATTTATATACTGATGATTATAGTTCTTATACACGTATACTCCGGACAATGGTCAAGTCTCAAAATGACAAAATTATCAGCACAATAGAGACTAATATTCAAAAATAATTCCTTTAGTGGATTGTTTATTGCAAGTTTATGTGCAATTAAATATTAATAGAGAGGTATAAGCAGAAAGTTTCGATTAAGTTTTCAGGTATCCACACTCACCTAAACTTGTATCACATATCTCAGTAGTAGTGATTTCAGCAATTTATTGTCATTTACCGAGACACAAAAACACAACAAACTGACAGAAAAACACAACAAACTGAATAAGTTTCCGGACAATGCATATCATTAACTAATAAAGATTAACATAACAAATTCAGTAACTTCACACATAAAAACATATCAAAACATACATACATAATAAATAAAACCAATAGAAATTCACCAAATGAGAGTCCAAGACAAAACATAAAAACCATAACACCAACCAAACATCCACACTCATAATTACACAATCAACCACAAAACAAACAATACAAATCAAGCGAAAAAGATCGGACCTTTGTGAAATAATCAGCAGTAATCGGAGCAAATTCTTCGGAATGACCTCCTCCGGTCGGCGTGGTGGAAACGGAGACCGGCAACATGTGCCGGCGGTGAGAATAATTCAACCCTAAAAGAGAATTACAATCCAACCCTAACAAAACAATTAACTTTGATCCACCATGACTCAAAATCAAAACCCTAACTTTGGTTCATAATTCATCAACTGGAGGTGTTGCAAAACCCTAGATCGATGAAAATATCTACGAAACAACAGAAATCCCCAAATCTTCAAGCGAAAAAGTCGGGAAATCGGAGAGGCTAGGGCTTATGTGTAATCGGAGAATAATTCGATTGAATTATAAGATCTAGAAATATAAATATATGAGAGAGAGATGATCGGATTAAACGATATTCAGAGATTTCCGAGTACCGGATATATTGCAGAGAGAGAGAGAGGGAGAGAGAGAGAGATGACGATGCTACGCGAAACGGCGAAATAAACGAGCTCTTCAACTGAGAAAGTAAATGAAATATAATTTTGTACAGTACAATACGACTCTGCTCTGCTACAGATAGAGTAAATGAAAGTTAGTGAATTTTATACATGTATCAAGTCGTAAAATAAAATTATCGAAAATTAATTTTTTTTCTGTAAATGTTTTTGTTAACATGATCTTTCTCTAAATGTTGGAACAAGATAGGGGTATGTTCGGCAACAACATACATTATAAGTTAAGAGTTTATGGATGACGTTTCCCAACTCAACTTATGATCTTTAACTTATTCATTGACTAGGTTATAATTCGTGTTGCGCACGGGACTTAAAAATATTATTATATTATTTAATAAAAATAATTTATACATGATATAATGATAAATTACATAAAAGAAATTTATCGTTTAAGATTATATTGAATAATGTAAATATGTGTGTTTGGGCTATTTTAAAAAAGTTGACTTATACCTTAAAATAAATAAGTTTCATATAAGTGATAAGTTGATGAATTATTATAAGTTGTATTGGTGTTTGGATAAATTTACTTATAAGTTAGTTACAAAATTGCTAATTTATATTTTAAAAATAATTATTAAATACAATGAGCTAAATACATGCATTTTAAATTAAAAAAATATTTAAAAACACAAATGTAAAAATATAAAGTATTAAAAGACAAAGAAATCAAACAATAAGTCAATAAGTTAAGAAAAATACACGTTGTTACTAAACTTATGAACATATAAGTTATAAGTTGGTTTATAAGTTGGACAAACACCCCTCATAAGCTCTTATAGACTTATAATACATAAGCCAACTTAGATTATGTTTGCCAAACAGACCCTATAATAATAAGAATTTATTTAGTAGAATTTTTATTATATATATATATATATATATATATATATATATATTATGTAATTAATGACATGAATTGATAACATTACCAAAATTGAAAAATTAGTATATATTTATATTAATGAGGCTACCAAAAATATAATATAATACATTAATGGTATTTCTATAATTGAACATGGGTCAAATACTAATATGGATCTTATACAAAGCTAAAATGGGTACCAAACCTAAAACATGGATAGTTCATGGATCAAAATAAAGTTAAAAAATTTATCCGAACCAAAATGTGGATACCAAGCATCATGTATGGGTTATGCAAAAATTTATAATATATAGATAAGTTGAATGTTAAAAACGTGGTTCATTTTCCTGAACTTATTGACTTATTACTTGATTTCTTTGATTTTTAATACTTTATATTTTTATATTTGTGGTTTTAAATATTTTTTAAATTTAAAATTCAAGTGTTGAAATCATTGTATTTAATAATTATTTTTTCAAATTTAATTTAGCAAACTCTTAACTAACTTATAAGTAAATTTATCCAAAAACCCGTATAACTTATAAAAATTCACCAACTTATTACTTATATGATACTTACTCATTTTAAGCTATAAATCAACTTTGTTGTGATACCTCAAACACGCACATATCACCATTCTAAAAAAAAGATAATATCACTGTCATCGTTTGGATTTTAATTTTGAACTAGCATGAAACCCGTGCGAGGCACATGTCATTCTCTGGCAGATCTTTTAAAGTTTCGAGATATTGTCGTGTTATTAATGGCTCATGGATAGTATAACATACGTCTTGGTGTGGATACATAAACTGTACTTGAGCAATATAATTAGAGGGTTACCGATAGAAACCATTCAAGATTGAGATATTTTTGAGTTAGGATACGAGTAACTTTGATACTAAAGATATTTTGTGTGTGCAAGATTATGCCGAAACATTTTTTGTGTTTAATTTTGTTGTTGTTGCACATCAATGTCTGAGATTATGTATAATGTTTATAAAAAACGAAAATCGAATTTCCCATGATTTGCAGTAATTGTTTGTGAATTTCCAGTTACAGGTAATTAAATAAAAGAGTTAAACCCTACGACAAGATAACATAAATGAAAAAATCGAACGCTAAAAAATTCTTATTTAACCACTTATAAGTAGCATCGTTTTATTTTTCTGCTAATATAGTTTCATTATTGCATAGTGGTTCTACTGTGAAATGTGCATTGGTACATATTGGGCAATACATATTAGTGGATTGCCAAATTATACCACCATTGATTGTATTCGTATGGTTTTCTCTTTCTATACTTATATTATTGCTTGTACGATGTGCTTTACAACGAACTTTGACCCTGTAGATGTTGCTTGTACATGACAATAGTTCAACTTGTAGCCAATTGATAATTATTGCGGGTTTGGATGTTATTTTAGTTTCTCATATGAGATCTTAAAGTAATTGATACAATATTAAGAAAGTGACATGATTGTATATTTGTAAATATTAAATCTTTTTTCTGGTAGTAAAGGCTTGGAGGCCTAGCAATATGTTCGTTTTGTGTACTTTCGTATTTTGTGTATATGAATGCTAAATCCAAACACGATTCATTAAGGATTCGTGTAATTACGTGTTTGTGTACTTTTGTGTCGGGTACTTTTTGTGTCGTATTTCGTGTAATTTTATTTTTTTTAAAAATTTATTAATTAAATTTAAATTATTCAATTAATTTTTTGGTAGTTAAGCCTTAATAAGTCATAATGACTCAAGTGTGGTCAAATCTTGTTAAACCTAAATTTGAAACTATTTTCTATTTTATTATTATAAAAATTATGTGTAAAATATTTATTGATAATATGTATTTAAATAATTTTAAAATATTTATTTAATTATTTATTTTTTTGTGTACTTTCGTTTCGTTTACCCATAGGTAAACCCAAAACTGACACTAAATTTATCCGTTTACTTTCATATTCGTGTAGTTTCATGTTCGTGTATCGCAAAGGTAAACACAAACAAAATATTACCGTGTTGTTTCCGTGTCGTATTTTTGTATCGTATACGAAATTGGTGGATCTAGGCTCGGGGATGAAGCACTGAAACCTGATGATACAGATGTCCTACCACGAGTTTCAACGGTGAGATGTCAGGCAGTTGTGCAACTTCACTCGGTTGGGCGATTGGTTCTACAAATTGGGTTGTACGTAGTTTTTTTTATCAATATGATATGAAAAATGTGTCTCATATTTTATACAAGGTATCTAGTATTTCACGCTGCCTATTCTATTAGACTGTAAGTAGAGAACGTGTGGGAAAAAAGAGTCAACTGAAGGTCGGTAAGGATGGTATTAGGAAGTAATATTCCCGATTATCAATCTTTAAACCCGAATCGCTCCTGGAACATGCCTCGATCCCCGAACGGGGACTTTTTTTCTCCACCATCTAAGGGATCCCCGTGAAAATTGTTTCTTTTCTAAATATAAATGAATAAAAGTTTTGTAATTTTTTTTAAAAAAGTTAATAAATCATATTGTATATTATATATTTTTTTAGTTTTATGCCACATTGTAAACATTATTTTGAAATAGAATTTATAAAACCGACCCCCTCCCCACTCCTTGAATTTTTTTTATAAAACTTCGTTGTTATCCGTCCCGAATCAGAATAAAATATCTGAATCCATAACTGACTAAAAGATTACTCTGTTGTTGATATGACCATAAACCCTAAGTCAATATTTTGTCTTAGAGCTAGTTAGAGATATAAAAGGTTCAAATTGTAGTTTATAAATGAGAGATATTAACGCAAGCATGTTGTAGATTGGTACTCTACCTTATACACAATCGGAATTGTCATTCTATTCCGAAATAGTTGTTGTAAATTAACTATCACGGGATGACAATGTGATGCCACCATGTAATACTAAAATTGTTGTAAATTAACTATCACGAGATGACAATGTGATGCCACCATGTAATATAAAAATAAATTTTAAATCTTACTAAATAACAACCCATTTTTAACTTGTGTAAACACAAACACAATATAGAAATATTTAGAAGATTGTTTGTAAAAGCTCAATGAAAGTTGACATAGGTAACCCCATGACGGTGATTATTACCTTTGGTTTTTTAATATCCCCGACAACTTAAATGAACTGTTCAGACATGCCAAAGATTTTGATATAATTTTGAAATATCAATTGCAAGTTGTGTGTTGCATATGTAGCGCTGAAATCATTGCAATTGAATGGTTGATGTTATGGTAAATTTTTGTAGGGTTAAAAGCTAAGATATTTGATCTAGTGACTAATGGACATGTAGAAAGTTATTCAACCATGTCTTGTTCTTATTGTCAAATAAGAACAAATATTTGATCTAGTGACCAGATCAAATATCTTAGCTTTTAACCCTACAAAAATTTACCAAAACAGTTGGTATTAATTCTAATAAACTAATTAAATTATTTTATTATTCTTGATGCGGGATTGAGATGTTAGACATGTGTAATTGAACCAACATATCTAAAAATTTGATGTAGAAATATATTAATTGTGATCTTAATTTGAAAACAATACTAATTAATTTAGGTTAAATTTTTATTGTCATTATAATGTTGGGAAAAAATATATTTATTGAAAATATTGTTTATCATGTATTACTAATTTATCGAGATTCGATTATAGATATATTTCGTTATATTTCAACCTGGTTAATTTTTTATATCATGAGTACCTAACAAATATATCATATCAACATGCACTTGGCCTATCTTTTTCATACAAATTTATACCTTATTATTAGACATCCATTAGCCATTTTACAACATAATATGAATTTAGATATATTAAAAATTTATAAATATCTAATTAGTATATTACAATTATCAATATATTGTATTGCAAATACTTATAAATAATGTTACTTTACTAAATTGAACGATTTAAAAATGTATGATTTGATTACATGTCATACATCACTAATTTATACTATAAAATAATATAACATAAATCAGTAAAAGTAGAAAAGAAAAAGATGATTAAATTTTGTTAGTATGTTTCAGTTATCAAAATACCAAATATTTCTTTTATTCTCGCACACACACACATACACATATAAGATGTGTATGATTTATAACAATTAAGATTGAGTGGCCTAGTGGTATGATGGTGTGCAAGTAAAGTCAAAGACCCAAGTTCAATCCTTAACAACAACATTTTTTCGAAAAATTAATAACAAGGGTAATTTAGATATTTCAAATACATTAAAATGTCTCACTAATTAGATGGAATAAAATGTCTCACTAATTATTGATCATGTTGGGCTCTTAATAATATAATAATAACTAGCATGAAAACCCGTGTGAGGCACGTGTCATTATCTGCCATATCTTTTAAAGTTATGAGATATTGCCGTGTTTATAATGGCTCATGAATCGTATAACATATGTCTTGGTGTGAATACATAAACTGCACTCAAGCAATATAATTAGATGGTTACCGACACTACGCCATAGATGGCTTTCTACAACAGTTTTGCAAAGTGTTGCCATCTAAAACCGTTGTAATAGCTATATTGATATCGTCTAATACAACACCGACAACTAGGTGTTAGCGTAGGTATGATCAAGTGTTGCCCTAGATGCACTATAAATAAAAACTTTAAATCAAGTAATCACTTAAAAAAAGAATGTAATGTAACTTTTATGCTAAAATTTAGAGAAGTAAACCTGCCAAAAAAAAGTTTAAAAAAGTAATAAATTTCTTCAGTGATTACTTGTTATTAAAATTTATATTACTTTTTTTTATTAATGTAATACAAAATTTAATTGTTTATTAGAATATAAATACATATTTTTAATAAATTGAGAATAAAAATAATTTAAAATAAAATAATATTTAAGAATTATTAAATTTTGATTAAAATCATTAACAATTTAATTAGAGAAAATAATAATCTATAAAAACTATGAGTTATTACAAAATAATGAAAATAATTAATTTAATAATAACTTTAATATAAACAAGTTGAAATAAATTTGTAATAATTTTTGTAAAAATGAAGAAAAGAAAAGTACAATTACTGAATATATAATATCATTTCTAGCAGAAAAAAATGAAACAATCTGTGAGCGGCAAAAAAGACCGCCCAACCAATTTTTCATACCGCTCTTTGACTACTCAAAACACATACTATAGTTTACCTTACTTTTCATTTTATCACTCTCCCTCCCTAGCGGCTAAACTTCTCTTGCTCGCCCCTCTCTCATAAACATACTTTCTTCACACACATACGTTTTCTGTACTCACAGTCACATTCTCTTTAGTATTTTACTCTTCTCTCACACACATTCTCTCTTTATACACACACATATTCTCTCTCCTAAGCTTCGATTTGAATGTTTCTTCACTTTGGGACTTCCTTCGGTTCGAATGCTTCTTTAGTTTAGGGTTTTTTTCGATTTGTTATTGATTTAAGACTTTTTTTGTCGATTTCGAAATTAGGACTTCAATTGACCTTAATTTAGGGCTTCAATCGGGTTCAATCAATTCCGGGCTCCAAAATTAGGGTTTCAATCGGGTTCAATTTAGGGCTTCGAGTTTGAGGTATTTGTATTTTTTGTGTTATATGTATTGTATGTTCTATTTGTTTCGTGGGCTGATTTTGTATTAGTGTTTTATTTTTTCAACCTTTTGTGTTATATTACTCTGTTCCATTTTTTACACTTTTGTGCTTTTATTAAGAATTTTTGTTTTCTGTTCAACAATCAGTGATTATGTACTAGCTCGCTCATTATTTCTCAATTTTAGATATCCTTTCTTTGCCATGAGGTATTCAAGTTTGAAAACATGTTATTTTCTCAATTTTAAGTTCATGAATCTGTTTTTTAAGGGATGAATATGGCCTGTTTCTTAGCTTTATATCTGATACTTAAAAAATCTATGTTCTTAGATACCTTTGTAAACAGTACTTTACGTATTGTTAGACAAATAAAGACATTAATATACACATCAATAGATTTAATCTATCCAACTACAGCAACTGTGATAGTTAGGATTATGTAAATTCCCAACTATAGAATGAGCTATTTAAAGGTCCACATTCCTAATGTCAATATATAAATCCTATTATGTATCATTTGCAGCTGTTGCAGTGTCATTCACACATACAATAAAAGGTATACAACATCAAGACAACTTAACTCAGTTCATTACATTGTGTCAAGTTTATACAACACAAAGACATCTTAACTCAGTTATTTCATTACATTGTGCCCAGTTTTATATGATGCATTTGGTTTTCAGTATAGTTTGACCCTTGCATTGGTAATACATAAGTTTAGATATAAGTTTTTTTGTTCATCATCACTGGTAGTTAGTAACTGTGTGTTTTACCTTTTTCACACAAATACTAACTCAGAAAGACATGGGAAAGTGGGGACAGTTTCTCAGACCCTAAGATCTTTATGCAGAATTTGTTCATTGTAATGTTTATTACCATTTTCAAATTTCTTTACTTGCAGCCCTGGAACCATTCTTTAATGCGGTTGTTTCTAAGTTTATTTTAGACCAACAGATTTCGCTTCCCTTATGGCTATCATTGGCCCCTGTTGTTCTAGGTTAACCATTTATACTTTTATATTATCTCACTTGGTCATCGTCCATGTGATGTGCAGATTCTACACCAAATATTAACTGCATGTTATCAGAACGATGTGTGAGCATATTGCCCCAAGGAATACTTATAGCTATGCCAATGAATAATAGGTTAAATTTTTTTGTTTACTGAAGTGTTGGTTGAATCTAAGGAGCAGGGTTGATTGTCTATATGTCTACTGAATTAGTATACGATGCTCTATATTTTCTATATGTCCACTGTTTCGAAATTCCGATTACCTTTTACAAAAATTGAGATCCTATTCTCAGATGTTAAAGAAGCTTTTGACAGTTGGATAATAATGGTTAATATGAGCAGGGAAGTCCTATTGTAGCGTGAAAGTATGAAAATCCATGTTAATGTTGAAAAAGTGATTTTTGCATTTATAGGCTGCTAGCAGCTAGCTCTGTGTATATAGTTTTATATTAATTTATACTACTTTCAGATAGAGGCTGCTGGTAATCAAGGAGTTGTTTTCAAAACACATCCTAACATCAACAAGGACTTATTTCATCATAATAACATTCCAGGGCTTAGAGATCCTAACAGGCCATTTCCCACTGGTCAATCTAATGACAGTGTTAGTCTATTATCTTGATTTTCATATTAGGGTCAGTTATATTATCCGATTAAACTTCATAGATGTGTTACACTCTGATGACTATTACCAATTACGTAAGGATTCATAATGAAATATTGTCAATTCGTACAAATAATATCTAATTAGTAAGTATGTAGTCTTAGTGTGTAGGACCATCGGTGATAGCTGCATTATTATTTTCTCAGCTTTATGTTCATTCCAGAATTTTATCTTTGCACAGAATTTATAGATAATTTAATATTAGTACAAGGTGCAATTCGACTATATTTCTTTTGATCTAATGATTGTAGATTACCCATATTATAGGCCTACGCACATATGTGTATACATAACATTTTTATTTTTCAGATATAAGAAGGATGATGATTCTTTATCTAATAGCATAGCCAATGCAGATGATGATATTCAAAAAGTTCAGTCTGAGGTATACAATTTCTTCTGGAGTTGATTTTTTTAGCTCTGCATGTGAACACTTCTCTATCATTCATCAGATCTAACTAATATGTGGTTTTCTTTTTTAGATTGAAGTTTTATTAAAAAAGGATCAACAAAATCGTTCTAGCATTCGTGATCTCCAATTGCACCAAACAAACAAGGTTCTTTATATCTTCTATTAGAATCTGCACCCCTCAGGATGAAGATATGTTCACTGCTACAAGTTGAATGTTCAATAATGATCTTGTTTGTTCTCCAGGTTACGGCTTTTGGAGGCAATAGAGTAGTAACCAACCTTTTAAGGGCAATAGAGAGGCATCACTACCGATTTGGAAAGCCACCAATCGGTCCTATAGGGGCCGACCTGGTTAGTGACTAAAATAATTTGTTTTTCTATTCATGCTTTTTATGCTTGAAGGTTAAAAAAAAAATCTGCAAAGGTTGAAAGGAAAGTTCTATGGACCTAGAATAGCTATTAGGCTGATACCAGCTTATGAGATAAATTGGTGGGTTGCAAACAAAGTCATATTGACACTATTCAAGTAGCTGAGAGATGTGCCTGCTTTTTGTTTGATGTGTGGCCACGTGAGAAGAGATATAGTAACATCAAGGACATTAGGGCTAAGGTGGGGTTTGTTTCTGTAGAACAAAAGATGCAAGAGTGTAGTATCCCTTGGTTTGGTCATGTGGGACGTAGACCATTTAAAGTGCACCTGATTGGTGAGTTTATACTTTAAAGTGCACCTGATTATTGATTTGCAGGGTGCAACAAGAGTCAGTTGATTTGTAAGTTTAATGTGGCATTCTTAATAATGCATCTGCTTTAATATTCTCTGAAGTTCCCGTATAACAAATAGTCGATTAGTTTAATTTTTGAAGTTGTGTTGACTGTTGACAAATACTTAATCCTTTTGCTTGCAATAATGTGGTGATATCACTGATGGAAGCTCTTTATCAACAGGGTACTTATGTCAAGGGTATAAAAGAAGAAGTTGTCTTGTCACCAGGCTAATGGATCAACAAGACCTATTTACATTCATTTTCTTCTTATTATTGATGTCTAAAAAGATGATGTGTATTTAGTTCTGTACTGAATTATAATGTTTTATTTTGGGGTTGAAGAATGAAATGAAAAGACATGTTTGAAGTACTGTGGTACTGAGAATTGCTTATATATCTGCAATATATTTTTAATTTACCATTACAAAAGTGTTGCCGTAGCTATGATAAAGTGTTGCAAATATTATTCAAAAAATGTTGTAATAGTTTAATTTAGTGTTGCCATTTGCTCAAAAAAAGTGTTGCTAAAGGGGTACACATGTGGGGCCCACTAATGGTGTGTCCCACATCTTGGGCCCACATGTGGGGCCCAGAATAGTGGGGCCCACATGTGGGACCCAGAACAGTGGGGCCCACATGTGGGGCCCACATTTTTTTGAACAAAGTCTAATCTACGGCAACATATTTTAACCTGTTGGCATAGGTAGAAAAGTGTTGGCGTTGACCCCTATGGCAACGGGCAAAAAACTAACACTCAAAACGTGTTGCCTTTGAGATTTTTGAGGCTATGCCAACGAATTCTGAACTTCCGGCAACGGTTTTCAAGGGTTGCAGAAGGCCATTTATGGCGTAGTGCGATAGAAACCATTCAAGATTGAGTTTTTTTTTGAGTTAGGACATGAGTAACTTTGATACTAAAGATATTTTGTGTGCAAGATTATGCTGAAATATTTTTGTGTTTAATTTTGTTGTTGTTGCAAATCAGTGTATGAGATTGTGTATAATGTTTATAAAAAATGAAAACCGACTTCCCCATGATTTGCAGTCACTGTTTGTGAATTGTCAGTTACATGTAATTAGATAAAAGAGTTAAATCCTATGATAAAATGACATAAATCACAAAATCGAACGCTAAAAAATTCTTATTTAACCACTTATAAGTAACAATATTTTATTTTTCAGCTAATATAGTTTCATTCTTGCATAGTGGTTCTACTGCGAAATGTGCATTGGTACATGTTGGGGAATACATATTAGTAGATTGCCAAATTATACAACCATGGGTTGTATTCATATGATTTTCTCTTTCTATACCTATATTATTACTTGCACGATGTGCTTTACAATGAACTTTGACCCTGTAGATGGTGCTTGTACATGACAGTAGTTCAACTTGTAGCCAATATTATTGATAATTGTTGTGGGTTTGGTTGTTATTTTAGTTTCTCATCCGAGATCTTAAAGTAATTGATACAATATTAAGAAAGTGACATGATTGTGTATTTGCAAATATTAATTTTTTTTCTGGTAGTAAAGGCTCGGAGGCCTAACAATTCGTTTGTTTCGCGTACTTTCATATTTTGTGTACATGAATGCTAAATCCAAACACGATCCATTAAGGATTTGTGTAATTACGTGTTTGTGTAGCTTCATGTCAGGTACTTTTTGTGTCGTATTTCGTGTAATTTTAAATAAAAATAAAAATATAATAATTAAATATTAAATTCTTCTGTTAATTTTTTGGTAGTTGAGCCTTAATAAGCCATAATGACTGAAGTGTGGTTAAATCTTGTTAAACCTAAATTTGAAATTATTTTCTATTTTATTATTATAAAAATTATGTGTAAAATATTTATTGATAATATGTATCTAAATAATTTTAAAATATTTATTTATTTAATTTGTGTACTTTCGTTTCATGTACCCATAGGTAAACCCAAAACTGGCACTAAATTTATTTGTGTAATTTCGTATTCATGTATAGCAAAGGTAAACACAAACACAATATTATCATGTCGTTTCTATGTCGTGTTTTTGTATCGTATATGAAATTAGTGGATCTAGGCTCGGGGATGAAGAACTGAAACCTGATGATACGGATGTCCTACCACAAGTTTCAACGGTGAGATGTCAGGCAATTGTGCAACTTTACTCGGTTGGGCGATTGGTTCTACAAATTGGGTTGTACGTAGTTTTTTTTTTATCAATACGATATAAAAAATTTGTCTCATTTTTTATACAAGGTATCTGGTATTTTCACGCAGCCTATTCTATTAGACTGTAAGTAGGAGAACATGTGAGAAAAAAAGAGCCAACCGAAGGTTAGTAAGGATAATATTAGGAAGTAATATTCCCGGTTATCGATCTTCGAACCCGAAATCGCTCTTGGAAATTCCCCGATCCCCGAACGGGGACTTTTTTTCTCCCCCATCGTCGCCCTGAACCGGGTAAGGGATCCCCGCAAAAATTGTTTCTTTTTTAAAAATAAATGAATAAATGTTCTGTAAATATTTTTTTAAAAAGAGTTAAAAAATCATATTGTGTATTCTATATTTTTTAGTTTTATGTCACAATGTAAACATTCTTTTGAAATAAAATTTATTTATAGTTTAAATAAAAGATAAAACTAAGAATACATGTATTCTAATATAAATATCTAATTAATAAAAGGTTAAAATATTTTGAACTTATAAAAAAATGTAAGTTAAATCTATTTTCAATATTTTTTAAATATATTATTATGTAAAATATAATAATTTTATTACATTCGGGGATGAGGGCGGGGAACGAGGAACGGGGAATTTCGGGGTGGGTTAGGGCGGGAAGACAGTGACCTCCGCCCCACTCCTTGAATTTTTTTATTAAACTCCGTTGTTATCCTTCCCGAATCGGAATAAAATCTCTGAATCCATAACTGACTAAAAGATTACTCTGTTGTTGATATGACCGTAAATCCTAACTCAATATGTTGTCTTAGAGCTAGTTAGAGATATAAAAGGTTCAAATTCTAGTTTATAAATGAGGGATATTAACGCAAGCATGTTATAACTAGGTACTCTACCTTATACACAATCAAAATTGTTATTCTATTCCGAAATAGTTGTTGTAAATTAACTATCACGAGATGACAATGTCATGCCACCATGTAATACTAAAATTGTTGTAAATTAATTATCACGGGATGACAATGTGATGCCACCATGTAATACAAAAATAAATTTAAATCTTACTAAATAACGACCCATTTTTAACTTGTGTAAACACAAACATAGTATAGAAATATTTAATAGATTGTTTGTAAAACCTCAATGAAAGTTGACATAGGTAACCCCATGACTGTGATTATTACCTTCAATTTTTTAATATCTCCGACAACTTAAATGGACTGTTCATACATGCCAAAGATTATGATATAACTTTGCACCATCAATTGCAGGGTGTGTGTTGCATATGTAACGCTGAAATTATTGCAATTGAATGGTTGTTATTAATGCTCATAAACTAATTAAATTATTTCATTATTATTGATGAGGAATTGGGATGTTAGACATGTGTAATTGAACCAACATATCTAAAAATTTGGTGTACAAATATATTAATTGTGATCTTAATTTGAAAGCAATACTAATTAATTTAGGTTAAAATTTATATTGTCATTATAATGTTGGGAAAAAAAATATATTTATTGAAATTTTATTTATCATATATTACTAATTTCTCGAGATTCGATTATAGATATATTTCGTTACATTTCAATCTGGTTAATTTTTTATATCATTAGTACCTAATAAGTATATCATATCAACATGCACTTGGCTTATCTTTTCAGTACAAATTTATACCTCATTATTAGACATCCATTAGCCATTTTACAACATAATATGAATTTTGATATATTAAAATTTTATAAACATCTAATTAGTATATTACAATTATCAATATATTGTATTGAACATACTTAAAAATAATGTTACTTTACTAAATTGAACGATTTAAAAATGTATGATTTGATTACATATCATACATCACTAATTTATACTATAAAATAATATAACATAAATCAGTAAAAGTAGAAAAGAAATCGATGATTAAATTTTATTAGTATGATAGTGTGCAAGTAAAGACAAAGACCCAAGTTCAATTCATATCAATAACATTTTTTCCAAAAAATAATAATTACAAGGGTAATTTAGACATTTCAAATACATTAAAATGTCTCACCAATTAGATGGAATAAAATGTCTCACTAATTATTGACCTATGTTGGGCTATTAATAATATAATAGATAGAAGATATATATGCATTTTTTAAATTATTTATTTAATTGTGGCTATTTCATAAATTTTAATTATGGCGCATGTTTGTTGTATCCGAAATCTCGTATTGATATTTGGTTATTGGACTAAATTATAATGGGTCTGATCAGCAATATCCAAGAAGAAGTCGAAGGTTGCTCAGGGAGCCCGCATTCTCCGTGTTGATTGAGGAAGATTATTTAAAAATTACCATTTGTAAATTGTTATTGTCTACTTGAAGATATAATAACGAGTGTTTTTCTAACCCAGAATTATTTCCCTTTAAGAGCCTGTCTTTAGAGGGGAAGTTCGTAAAATTCTATATATGAAGACCGAGGGCGCGCTAATAGTGAGGATGCGTCCTCCGTTGATTAAAAAGATAAGTGATTTAGAGATTCTTGTGAATTTGACATAGTTATTCTTAACAAGGTTTAGACTTATTGGGCTCGAATTAGGGAGATCTATGAGGAGAATTGAGAGGTTTTTGAGAGGTGCCAAGGGTTGAGAGTGCACCTTCTCTCCCTTAACATGGAGGGGGTGCCCTCCCTGATTAAAGGAATTGATCTGATATTTTTCGATGATTGATTGAGCATGTTTTGATAAATTATAGAATAATTCCTTCCTAAGATGCACCCTAGGAGGCGGATGTCCGTTGTTGAAGAGCTACAGGGGTATTCCTGTGTACTGAATGCCTCATCCTATAGATAATACGCGCATCCTCATTGGGGAAGTGTGATGAATTTTTTTGTGTGTTTTGGGAGCTATGTTCCTGCAGTCAATGGGCGCGTCCTCATTGGAGAACTCTGGTGTAATCCTGCATTTTGCACTTAAAAGTTTGGGATCACTTGTTCTGTTATTTGGTGGGTGCTTCTCATTTGGGAACAAAGATGTGTTTTGTATTTGTGGTAAGCCATGGTTTTACATGCGGCTAAAAAATCGGGAAACAACTGGTAGCGGAAGGAAAGTCCTCGACGGGGGAAGTTTCTTTATCCTTGAAGTACTACGATTGTAGACAAGCCTTGGGCCTTTGTGGCTAGGCCTCATTGTAGAACATTCCTGAAATCATGTCTCCGGTTGGGAAACCTAACCCATATAGGTTTTTTATTCTTCAAGAACTACGTAGGGCTTGATCCTCTATAAATAGAGATACGTAGGCACATTGTGAGAGATTGAGAGTGAAAAACTCTGCGAGCCACCACCAAACAATCTTTACAATCTCAGCCCCCTATTCATCACAACCACCATATTCTTGCTGGTTTTTCGATTAAAAACCATCATCGTAGATCTTGATTCCGGCAGAGATCATCAAACTTGATTGTTACCAAATTTCTCTATCAACAACGATCTTGTAAAAAGGAAGAGTTAATTAGTAGCAAAATAAGAAAATATAATAATTGAAGAATTAAAGAATTTTTTTCAACTATAATGTAAAATGAAGAGTTAAAGAATTGATATTAAAAAAGATATTGTGAAACAGATTCATAAACTAATAATTTTCTAGACATCTAACATGAGTTATCATATTTTTTTTAAAAATGGAAAATAACAAGCTAGTTGATGAAATAAATTGATAAACACATAAGTTTACCAATTTACAGATTATGTGTTTATATGTTTTCGAGAGTGATTGTAAAATTTTGGAGTTTGGGTTTTATATACCCCATGATTTTTTTTCCTGCTAACCTTCTGTTATTCCCAGACAATGAATCAAGATTATAGAAGGGGGGGGGGGTTGAATACTATCTTTAAAAATTCTTTGATTCTTGACAGTAGAGATGTGAAAGTAAATTCAAAAACAGAAAAATAAACAAGATAAGATAACACAAGAATTGAAAATTTAGGTGGATTGATTTATCCACCTGAGAGATTTTTATTTGAAGAAATCTCTGTGATGTTTATGAATAAACACACAGCTGCATACACACAATTCTAGCTTCAGCAATTTACAAAGGATATAGCTTTGAGCTCTCTAAATTGCCTAACCGATTTCTCTTGTTCTAGAATTATGCTACACTTGGTTATATATCCCAAGTTTACAAGATATTTTGAACAGTCAATAATACGAAAAGTAAATCTGTTCAAGATCCTTGTTTCTCCATTATGGGTAATGGTCCATGTGTTTGTAGCTTGCCCTTCTTGACTGATTGTCTTTTATAGAAATACTACTTTTGACTGGACAAAACAGAATGCTACTTCTTCTCGTGACTTTTCCAGAAATACTGGTTTCCATGCTCTGTGTAGTCTGTCAACCCATGTGCACTGTCTGAACTGTCCTTTTCAAAGTACAGTGTGTATCCGTAGACGCCATTTGAGTTGTATCCATTGAGAGTATCTTGATCACATCCATAGACAACTAGTACTGCTATCCGTAGACAGTACATTGACCACATCCGTAGAAGGCTAGAGTTGCTATCCATAGACAATCAATTTCACCAGGATTGCATCTCAGGATTGTACATCAGGATTACACTAGCATGCTACATTGAGTCTTATCCGTAGATAAGCTACCCTTCTACGGATACTGCAAAAGCATGCTATCCGTTGAAGGCTACATTTACTTATACAATTTTCACTAAGTTAGTCTAGTTATCATCAAGAAACAACATAGTTCCTAACAATCTCCCCTAATTTATGCCTGGTTGAGAATCAGACATAAATTAAGAGTCTTGATGATAACAAAACCACTCATAATAAATAAACAATAAGCAGTAAAAATTGTATTAAGCTACAATATTTGAAATGCTGAAGAGTTGAGAAATGTACATAGAGAGTGCTCCTTTAGGCTGAGCAGATTTAATTCTTTTTCTTCTCTCTTGTAGGTTGAACCTTCTTCTTTCCTTGCCTGGCATAGTTGATCTCAATTTGCTCATGAAGCTTCCTGTAAAAGGTGTCTTCTTCAACTATCTTTGGATCCAGCTTGGATTGCAATCACCTAAGGTATTGAGAACTAGCCTTAGACAGTTGGTCCTCTAGCCTGAAGAATCTTCTACATCCCTCATTATCTCTGAACTCCATCATCCAATAAGGTTGGAGGTGGATTCTTTGACCATTGTATGGGATCTTCAATTTCCTTGGTAAGCTTTCAGATTGATTCCAACTAGCTCTTATCCTTTCAATCTTCCTCATCACTAGGCTCCTTGCAGTTGGAGAAAATCCCTTTGAGATCTTGAATCTTGAAAATACTTTGACCAATGTGGGATATCCTTCATTCAGAATTCTCTGCAAGGGCCATGTCCTTTCTACTCCACCCTTGTAGACAAACACCAATCTTTCTGGCAGATTCTTGTGCTTGTCAATGCCCATTACTTCAATAATTTCATCCAGGAAGAGATCCAGTGTTGTAAACTCTTGTATGTCAGCAATTTAAATAAAATCAGCTTTGTCTTCTATTGGCTTGACAACTTGAGGTACAATTTGAAGTTTGATTGGCCCTTTCAGAGTTTTCTTCTTTGATTCCCTTGATCTTTTCTTCCTTTCAGCTTCTAAGATAATTTTTGGGAATACCAAATTATCAAACTCCATGGGCTCTTCTTTGGGCTCTACTAGGGTGCTTGAGGATTTGATGATATCATCAATTGTGAAGGTCCTTCTATTTGGTTTCTCAACCTCCTCTTGTTTTTCTGGAGAGACAGGCCTTTTGGATTTGAATTTTATCCCCCTAGCAATAGGATTTGTCTTAGGCACTGTCCTGTCTTCCCTTTGTTTTTCTTAGGAGAAGTGACCACTTCATCAACCGCATCTTCTTTCTCTAGCTCCTCCAGCAGCTCACTGGCAAGTCTAGCCTGCTTATCAGGAGTAGACTCATATCCCCCAGGATTGGCTTCTCTTGCAAGTCTAGTTGCCTCCTCCCTTTTAGCTTCAACAAACCTGGGATGACTGGTTGTTAAATGAATTGCCTTTCCATTCATGATGATCACATCCATTCTATGTCTGAGTTCCACATCCCTGGTCTCCTTGAATGATTTGATGTCTTTGCCCAAGAGTTTCTTAGTATCTGGCCTGGGAAGTGGAAAATCCACTTGGAGTTTATTCTTGCCATGCTTCTTGGTTGGAGAACCAAACCTACCACTCCATATGTCTTCACACTCCTTGTAGAGAGATGGCTCAGCATCATAGAAACTTTTTGGGATCTCAACCTCAAGAGTAAGAATTTTGAGAATTGTAGTAGTAGTGGCAGACTCTGTAGTTGTGAAGGGAGTTGAAGTCACAGCTTTAAAGATTGATTCTTTGATCAACCTTTCTGTGTAGAGAATTCTTTGATCTATGACTTCATTGGCTTTTGATACCTCCTTTTGCCTTGTAAGCACTTCCTCTTCACTTCGACCAGAGAAATCCAACTCTCCTGGTTTGATTGAGACTGGAGGGACCATAGTGAATTGGAATTCACTTGGATTAGCCGTTACTTCTGGAATCTCCCCCTCAGTAGATGCTTTCACCACGTCCATCCTAGCTGGTTCAGAGACCACTAGTGTACTCTCCCCCTTTTTGTTATCATCAAGGTTTTGAGTGGCACCAGGGGCCTGCAGCAATTGTTGGAGGAGTTGTCTCTGCATTTTCTGTTGCTCAAGGAAGATATCCAGCTTCTCCTCCATTTTATCCACCCTCTTTGATAGAGATTCCACACTCTTAGATATAGTGTTTTCTTCAACAACTCTTCTTTGAATAGTCCTTATGGTAGAGAGAGGGAATGCGGTATCAAGTCTCCTGTTAAGTCTGTCCTTGACATTGTCAATGATTGCCTTGACCTCATCTGTATGTGTCCTTTGATGTAGAAACTACATCTTCTGTAATTGGAGGTTTGTTAAGAACTTGGACAAGATGAGCTTCTGGGATGGATTAGCTGATTGAAACTCAGTGGAAGCCTTTTGATATTCCTTTAAGAGCACCAGGTTGATTGCATCAGATTTGGCTTTTGTGTCAAACTGTTAGATCAGGATTCAATGATCATCATGATCTGGACTACTGATCAGGATTGAGATGCTGACGTCATCAGGATTGCATATCGTCAGTATCAGGATTGCTATCAGGACTGAAATCAGGTATGGAAGCTGATCAGTATTACTTCAAGATAACTATCGAGTTCAGAAAGGCTAGAAGACAAGGCAATTTCCAGAAAAAGACCTTCAATCATGACAAGGAAAGATACAATAAGAAGGACAACAAGAGTGACAAATTTGACAAGTCAAGGATAAGGTGCTACAAGTGTAATGGAGTCTTCTTCAGAATCTGATACTGAGTAACTGAGTGCAAGAAGGCTAAATCACTCATCACATCAAGCAAGGATTGGATGGACTCTTCTTCAGAATCAGATACTGAGGTAGTCAACTATGCCCTGATGGCCAATACTGATGAGACTGTTGTTCTTGATGAAAAGGTATCAAGTACTGTTTTTGATTTTGATACAAATAATGTCTCTGAGTTAAGATGTTTTCTAAAGTCATTGCATATTAGCTTTAGAAGTCAATCGGCTGAAAATACTAGGATCTTATCTGAGATGTCTGAACTTAGGAAAAGAAATGAGCATCTAGAAGCTGAATTTTCTTTTATGCAAGAAGTACAAAAAGAGCGTGATAATGCTAAGCACATGAAACTTGAAATGCAATTTAAATGTACTGCTCTTGAAAAAGAACTTGAATATGCTAATGAGAAAATCAGAACCTGGACAGATTCTGGAAGGAAATTTCATGAAATCAATACTTCTAAAAATTGGAAAGAATGTCTAGGGTACAAGTCAGAAGATAAGAAATTGAAAAAGAAAGTTGTTATTGATGAGACAGTTAGTCCAAAGACCTACATACATGTTATAGATAAAACCAAATCTAAGATTAAACCTGTTGATTTTGTATTTGGTAAAGATCCCAATTCAACTTTTGAAAAGGGATCTACTTCTGCTCAACCTTCCACAGATTTTAAGGCTAAACCTGTCGTGAGTAAAGGGAGTAAAAATGTAGATCTATTGTCTCAGAAATAACTTAGGGACAAATTTTGTGATGAAACAGGTAGACAAAAGTCACCTACTGTCAAAAGGAAGAGGAATGATAAAGTTGGGATTAATAAAGAGAATAATTATAAGTTTATCCCAAATGCACTAAGAAAATGTTGTTTTACTTGTGGTAACTCTAATCATCTTGCTATTGATTGCATGAAGAGTAAAAAGAAGGTCACTGAAATTCCTAGGTCTGATGTTAGGAATAGATCAGTATTTTATAAACCACAGAATTCCTGTTTTCATTGTGGCAGTAATTGGCATTCTATTTATACTTGTGAAAAATACCATAATTTGTACTACAACTTTTATGATCTTTTACCTAAGTTTAATAAAAGTGCAAATTCTGGTAAGTCTAAGAATGTCAATGTGAAGCATGCATTTTTCAATACTGATACTGACAATACTGACAAAGCAAATCCTGATGGACATAATCCTGACAGGACTGCTAAAGTCAAAAAGTCTTCTGCTGTTAAAGCTAGTAAAATGCATGGAAAAAGAGCCCAACAAGTGTAGGTTCTTAAATATTCTGACTAGTTGTTTATGTTTGATTGCAGTGTAAAAAGAAAAATGTGTTAGTCATGGATAGTGGATGTTCTGTGCACATGACTGGAAACAAAGCCCTGTTGTCAGAATATGAGGAGAAGGCTGGCCCAACAGTGTCCTATGAAGATGGCAACATTGGACAAACCTTGGGATATGACAATTTAATCATTGGCAATGTCATCATTGAAAAAGTAGCTCTTGTGAAAGGACTAAAACACAACCTGTTGAGTATTAGTCAGATCACAGACAGAGGTTATCATGTCAACTTCTATTCCACTCATTGTGAAGTAGTCAGCAAGTCATCAGGAAAGATATCACTCACTGGCTACATGCATGGTAACATTTATGAAACCAACATTTAATCAAATACTGATGGCTCCTCTACTTGTCTCATCAGTAAAGCATCAGTAGATGAAAGTTGGAATTGGTATAAGAAGCTTTCTCATCTCGACTTCAGCAATATCAATGAGTTGGTAAAGAAAGATTTGGTTAGAGGATTGCCTAAAGCTTTGTATACTCTTGATGGACTCTGTGATGCATGTCAAAAAGCTAAACAGAGAAGGACATCATTCAAGAGTAAATCTGAATCCTCTATTGGAGAACCATATCACATGTTACATCTTGACCTATTTGGACCAATCTACATAATGTCCATCAGTAAAAAAAGGTACACTCTTGTAATTGTTGATAAATTTTCTAGATTCACCTGGGTGTATTTTCTACACAGAAATACTATTGGACCATGTAAGAATGATTGAGACATGCACAAAATATAAAGTCAAGATTCTAAGGAGTGATAATGGTACTGAATTCAAGAATTCAAAAATGGAAGAGTTCTGCAAATACAAAGGAATCATATAACAATTATCTGCTCCTGACATACCCCAGCAAAATGGAGTAGTTGAAAGAAAAAATAAAACTCTTATTGAAGCTGAAAGAACTATGTTAGAAGAAGCAAAATTGCCTACATATTTTTGGGCAGAAGCAGTCAATACAACATGTTATACTCAAAACCTCACACTGATACACAGACATGGTGTAACTCCCTATCAAATGCTCAAGGAGAAGAAACCTAGTCTAAAGCATCTGCATGTGTTTGCCTGTAAATGTTTTGTTCTCAGAACTCATCCTGAACAACTAGGCAAATTTGAAACCAAGGCTGATGAGGGTATCTTTATAGGCTATCCAGCCTCAAGAGCTTTTACAGTTTTTAACTTGAGAACAAGGACTGTCATGGAGTCAATACTTGTATCTTTCGATGATAAGAAGATAACTGGAATCAATGAAGACTCTCATGATAGTTTGAAGTTTGAAAATGAAGCTACCAAGAATCCTGATGAACTGAAATCAGATACTGACTCACCGTCAGATACTGATGGGTCACCAAATCCTGATGAAGCACCAAATACTGACGGTGTTACTGATGATGCTACTGATAGTCCACATGTTGAGGGGGAGCAACAACAGACTGTTACTGATACTGGAACTACTCAATCATCATGACAGGATTCTTCAGATACTGATTCAAGTGATAATCCTGATAACCCATCAGGATGAGACAACAACAATTCAGGGGGAGCTTCTACTGATTCAAGCTCTTTTGATGACAACACCAATCCAGGGGGATCATCTACTTCAAGGAATGATTTACCACCAGCTAGGAAATGGACCAAAAACCATACTCCTGATTTGATAATTGGGGATCCTGATGCAGGTGTTAAGACAAAAAGTGCAACTCAGAATGAATGTCTATATCATAACTTTCTATCCAAGGAGGGACCTAAGAAAGTTGAAGATGCACTTAAGGATGCCGATTGGGTTACTGCAATGCAAGAAGAGTTGAATGAATTTGAAAGAAATGAAGTCTGGAAACTAGTACCAAGACCAAAGAACAAGTCAATTGTTGGTACAAAGTGGGTGTTCAAAAACAAGACAGATTCAGATGGAGTAATAATCAGGAACAAAACAAGGCTAGTTGCAAAGGGGTATTCTCAACAAGAAGGGATTGACTATGATGAAACTTTTGCTCCTGTTGCAAGGCTAGAAGCCATCAGGATCTTTCTGGCATATGCAGCCCACAAGAAATTTAAGGTTTTCCAGATAGATGTGAAAAGTGCTTTCTTAAATGGTGAACTGGAGGAAGAAGTTTATGTTGAACAACCTCCTGGTTTCATTGATCCAAAATATCTAAATCACGTCTACAGATTGGATAAAGCACTTTATGGACTAAAGCAAGTTCCAAGAGCATGGTATGAAACCTTAGCTCAATTCTTACTAGAAAGTGGATTCAAAAGAGGTACTATTGATAAAACCTTGTTTTATTTGAATCATGGTAATGATTTGCTTTTAGTTCAGATTCATGTTGATGATATCATATTTGGGTCAACAAACAATAAGCTATGTGAGAAGTTTTCAAAGCTTATGTAGTCTAAATATTAAATGAGCATGATGGGAGAAATGAGTTACTTTCTTGGTCTCCAAGTTAAACAGATTGATGATGGAATCTTTATCAATCAGTCAAAGTATACCAGGAATTTATTAAAAAGGTTTAACATGCAAGATAGTGCAACTGCAAGTACTCCCATAGCTACAGCTACCAAACGTGATCCTGATCAAGGTACTGAGGTAGATGTAACTCACTACAGGGGAATGATTGGCTCACTCTTATATCTCACTGCAAGTAAACCAGATATCATGTATGCAACCTGTCTTTGTGCAAGATTTCAAGAAGCAAATCCTAGGGAACCACATCTGATAGCAGTTAAAAGAATTTTCAGATATCTTAAAGGCACTCCTTCTCTTGGTCTTTGGTATGCTAGAGAATCAGATTTTGGTTTGTGTGGTTATTCAGATGCTGATTTTGCAGGGTGCAAAATAGACAGGAAAAGCACTTCAGGAAGCTGTCAGTTTTTGGGTGGTAGACTAGTTTCTTGGTTCAGTAAAAAGAAAAAGTGTATCTCTACATCAACTACAGAAGATGAGTACATTGTTGCAGGAAGTTGTTGTGCTCAGATAATGTGGATGAGAAATCAGTTGTTAGATTATGGCATGTCATACTTCAAAATCCCTATTTATTGTGATAACAAAAGTGCTATTGCAATGACAAGAAATCCAGTTGTTAGATTATCAGGATTCAATGATCATCAGGATCTGGACTACTGACCAGGATTAAGATGCTGACATCATCAGGATTGCATATCGTCAGTATCAGGATTGCTATCAGGACTGAAATCAGGATTATCATCAGGACTGGAAGCTGATCAGTATTACTTCAAGATAACTATCGAGTCCAGAAAAATAAGGAAAGTTAATTTGTTGGTTCCTAGTTTATAGGAATGCAACTGTCGGTTAGGATATGTATCAATATAGTTTGTAATTGATTTAAACATATCTTGTAATTGATAGAGTATCTGTGTAGTATATAAACACATTTTAGGTTTTACATATTGCAATAGCTTACACGGGTATTATTGTAACCTAGCAGCTTTCAAGAACATCAGAATTTCTTGAGAGAGTTTTGTAACAGTTTTATATTAGAATTAATAAAGCTGTTATTATTTTCATATTTGTGTTTATTAGTCGAGAATCTTATACAATTGTATTTAGGGGTGAGCAAAAAACCGAATTAAAACCGAAACCGAACCGAAACCGATAAAAACCGAACCGTAAAAAACCGAAACCGAGTTGAAACCGAACCGAAACTGAAAATTAAAAAACCGAACCGATCCGATTAATAAAAATAAAGAAATAAATATATTATATATTCTACTAGACCAATTTTTATGAGTAGTGGGAATAGATTAATAAAGATCCTGGCATTCCTTTTAATAATTATATTATTTTGTTCTTGTTTTTGAAGTTTTAATTTGTAATAGTTGATTAATAAATGTAGTTTAATAAACTTCTATATCTAGGTGTTTTATATGTTGCTTTATTTTTGGATGTGACGATTTTTCTTGGATTTCATGGAAAAACTCTTTACTTATACAAAGACTTCAGATAGACTCGACATTGTTGAATTTCTACATTATCTTATATACATTTCAAAGAAAATATTTTTGAAGATAATGTTAAATTTTCATTATTCTCGGATCATGTTGGACTTAAATAATTTATTATGAAAACTTTGTATGTTTATTTTGGACGAAAAAATAATTTGTAACTTTGAAAGCTTAAAAATTCGAAGTCATTTTATTTATTTTGTTATGTTTATTTGAGGCGGTTTTAAAACCGAAACCGAACCGATTGTTACTGATCCAATCATTTTAAAACCGAAACCGAACCGATGGTTTCGGTTGCGGTTTCGGTTTTCAATTTTAAAAACCGAGGATATGCGGTTTCAGTTTCGGTTTTAACCTAAAACCGAACCGATCCGACCCGCGCTCACCCCTAATTGTATTCAACCCCCCTTCTATAATTGTTAATCATTGGGCAACACAAACAACCAACCTGGTGTACTTCCTGAGGTTGAAGGGCCTTCACCACCATCTGAGTCTCCTTCCAAGTCTTCAGAGTCTTCATCATACTCAAAATCTTCACTAGCTCCTGGAGGCAGATTAGTGATTGCCTTTTTTGCCCTAGACATTGATTCAGTAGTGTGTACCAAATTCAACATCGTTTCTGCCTCCACATTGCCCTGTCCAGCCAAGACTTGATAGGCTGGATTAGGATGAGTAAATATCTCAGCATTCAGGTTGACTTGATCCAACTCATGTTGTTATTCAAGTTGGAACAACCTCTCCCTGTCTGCATCACTGACATCCTTTAACTCACTTGCAATGGATGAGTCTTCTACCCTTATTCCTCATGTACCTGTTTTTCTCTCATTTTCTCTCTTTTCTTGCATCAGGGGCTCCCCCTGGCTCACACCTCTCACACCCTCACCTTCACCTACTAAGGTGGAACTCTCAATGCTCACTTTTACCAGACTGGAAGAATTAGTCTGTCCCTCTGTCTCTCCCTCTCCTTTTGCCTGGTTGCAAACCAGCCCCTCACTCTCAGTAGCTTCACTCCTTTCCCTCAGTCCTAAGAGTGTTTGAACTACTACTAACTCATCCACACTTGAAGTTGTAATATTTGAAATTTCAAGTGAAAGTGTGGAAGGAGTATCCGTAGAGGTAGTAGAAATGTATGTCAACGGATAGCTGATATGAGGCATATCCGTAGACAGACAAACACTCATCAACGGATGAGAGATATCCGTAGATGAAGAAAAAGAAGTGGCTTGTGAAATTGAGACTATGGTTGAATCTGTGGAGATTGATTTTAAATTGAGAGCCATAAATGGAGCCAAAGTCTTAGAAATGATAGATTGGTGGTCCAACAAATCATCAATAAGATGATGACCACCAATTTCAGAGTGGGGCTTCTCCAAGAAGGTTAAAGATGGAGAATCAGGAATTGATGTGTGAATCATATCCACATCCAAAGAGAGAGTAGGCGAGCTTGGAATTTCTGTTTCAGTTTGAATGAGTAAAGAATGGGGCTGTGACTCCACATTTACTGGAGTCACATCAAACTGAGTTTGTGATGGTGCCATGGGCACTGTGTGTGATCCCTGTGCAACCCCAGATGTCTTAGACCTTTTTCTCCTTTTATAGGCCTTAGATGTATATGTCGGGCTTCTGGTGTCCCTATCCCTCTTGTGTTGTGTCCCTGGTTGGGGATTATTTTCAATAGCAACATCCTTTTGGGAGGATGCCACTAGGGATGTGTTTAAATCCTTTTCAACCACTGCATCTTTTTGAGAAGATACATGGTGGCTTGGCTGGGACACACTAATCTCACCCTCCTTGTTCTTGGGGTTTCTTTGATGTTCACCCCTTCCCTCACCACTTACTACCACCTTCACACTCCCCTCAAGGGTTTTGGTAGTTTTTACAACAGGTGTCTTTTGAGAGACACTTGAGGTTGGCTTTCTGGATTTGGATTTTGGAATTTTAGAGGTGGCCACTTGGGTAGGAGGTTGTTGGACAGTTCCAGTCTCCATGGTGGCACTTGAAATCAAAGAAATCACAATGGAGGAAGGCACAGTTGAGGAAAATACCGGACTTACCTGTACCTCCAGAGCTGCATTAAAAATTGATGGATACACCAATTGTACTCTCTTATTTTGAACCCAACACTATTTGGAGTTTGTAAGGAATTGAACCACCGGACTACTCTCTACATGGTTAGCTAGCAACATGATAAATCTAGTATAGTATACATTCTTACTTCTAGATGCTTTATTTCCTAGTTTAGCACCAAGTTCAAAAAGAATGAAGGACCCTAGGTTATAATAGCTATCAGTCAAAAGCATGTAAGCAATGTCAAGCATAGAAAATGTAACTACATCATAGTTGCTAATTTTACCAGAGAAAACCTTAAGAATGACATCAAAGAAAAAACTCCATTCTTTGACCATGCCTCTTCTCTGAATCTTACTTAAATTACCCATAGGCAAATCATAATTAATCGAATTCAGCATGTTAACAGTATCAATATCACTATGCTTTTCTAACCTATTGTTTTCAGGTAAATTCAAGCAAGCAGTAATGACATCACTATTAATCACATATTCCTTACCTTGAAGAACAAAGGTGATAATAGCATTGACAGAATCAAACACAGTTGATTCCCAGATGGCTTCAATCACCTCAAAGTGTAGTTTGGGGGCTTCGAACATTGCCTTTGAGAGCTTGCAGTTCTAGAGAAACCTCATCATAGTGTGATATGATGCGTTCTTCTCTTCGAAGTCCACCAGTGCTGTGAAGTTGTTCTTCTCATATGTGAAACCAGTGAGAGACATAGTCCTGTTGGTTGGTGCCATTGATGATAAGCTTTGAATTACAGAGAGAGATTTTTTCTTTGAGAGAGAAGATGAGTTCTTGCCTTAGGGAATTTTTGAAAAAGATAGAAAATGATTAATTGAGAGTAAAATTTAATTTATACTCCCCCCAAAATAATTTACTAAGAAAATCAGAATAATTGGAAGAAATTATCTGACTGGGCAAGAAAATAACCGTTTAAAAGTAATGAGTTTAAAAAGTAAAGCCACGAATTTACTGCAATTACATACACGTACTGTACGCATGTAACTATGGATAAGATTGTGAATTTAACGGTTATGATTAAAACTAGACTATCTACAGATATGATTTTACCTTTTGAGATTCGACATCCGTAGAGGAGTAAAAAGCAATATCCGTAGATGAAAAGAAAATCCAGTGTCAAAAGTGACCAACAATGGATAAGGATATCCGTAGAGGGAGAAATTTTGACTTAGACAAAATTCTTCTTTTTCAGAGAGTTTTAATTCTCATGAAAATCATGGTGACACTGGCTGCATTACAAATTATCAGACATTTAAATAAATTAAGAGTAGTTAAGCATACCTAGCTCACTTACCAACCTTGAGAATGTTGATTCATCAAGTGGCTTGGTAAAAATGTCTGCAATTTGCTGCTCACTTAGAACAAAATGAAGTTCCACAGTACCATTCATCACATGTTCCCTGATGAAGTGATACTTTATGTCAATGTGCTTGTTCCTTGAGTGCTGCACTGGATTCTCAATTATGGCAATTGCACTAGTGTTGTCACAGAAAATTGGAATCTTATTAACTGTTAGACCATAACCTATTAGTTGATTTTTCATCCAGAGAATCTGTGCACAACAACTTACAACTGAAATGTATTCTACCTCAGTTGTAGAAGTAGAGACAGCATTTTGCTTTTTACTGAACCATGAAACAAGCTTGTTTCCTAGAAATTGACAGGTGTCAGTTGTACTTTTTCTGTCAATCTTGCAACCTGCATAGTCTGCATCTGAATAACCAAATAGATCAAAACCAGATTCTCTAGGGTACAAAATTCCAAGGTTTGGTGTTCCCTTGAGATATCTGAAAATACTCTTGATAGCAATTAAGTGAGAGTCTCTAGGATCAGCCTGAAATCTAGCACATAGACATGTAGCAAACATAATATCAGGTCTACTAGCTGTAAAATATAAAAGTGAGCCTACCATGCCTCTATAGCTTGAAATGTACACAGATTTTTCCTTAGTATTCAATTCAAGCTTAGTGGCAGTTGGCATGAGTGTTTTAGCAGGAGAGCAATCCATTAGATCAAACTTCTTTAAAAGATCAAAGATGTATTTAGTTTGACTAATGAAGATTCCTTCTTTCACTTGCTTAACTTGTAAGCCAAGGAAATAGGTAAGTTCACCCATCATGCTCATTTCATATTTACTTTGCATAAGTTTGGCAAACCTTTTGCAAAGCTTCTCATCTGTAGACCCAAAGATTATGCCATCTACATAAATTTGAACAAGTATACTAGAGCCATGAACATTTCTAAAGAAAAGAGTTTTGTCAACAGTACCTCTAGTGAAGTGATTCTCTAAAAGAAACTGTGACAGAGTGTCATACCAGGCTCTAGGTGCTTGCTGCAGTCCATAGAGTGCCTTGAGTAGGAAGTAGACAAATTCAGGATAATTTGGATCTTCAAAACCAGGAGGTTGACAAACATACACCTCATCTTCCAGTTCCCCATTCAAGAAGGCACTCTTGACATCCATTTGATAGACCTTGAATTTGGCATGGGCTGCATAGGCCAGGAATATCCTTATTGCTTCCAATCTAGCAACATGGGCAAATGTTTCATCATAATCTATTCCCTCTTCTTGAGAATAGCCCTTAGCAACCAATCTTGCTTTGTTCCTTGTGACAATGCCATTTTCATCCATCTTGTTTCTGAATACCCATTTTGTTCCTATAACACTTCTGTCTTTAGGTTTGGGTACCAGCTTCCACACTTTGTTTCTTTCAAATCGGTTTAGCTCTTATTGCATAGCTAACACCCAATCTGGATCTAAAAGAGTATCCTCAACTTTCTTTGGTTCATCTTGTGAAAGAAAGCGGTTGTATAAACATTCATCCGGAGTAGCTCTTCTAGTTTGGACATTTAAGGATGCATCACCAATGATCAGTTCAAATGGGTGATCACTTGTCCATTTTCTTCTTGTTGCAGGTGTAGGTCTTGAAGATGTAGCATCATTCTCATAAGCATGATCATGTGTGGTTGATCCTTGACTCAGAGAAACTTCCCCTGAGTTTATTGGGGTGGTAACCCTGTGTTGTGATCCACCTACGGATGCTCCATTTTGGCTTCCTACAGATGCTTCATTTTGGCTTCCTAAGGATGCTTCATTTTGGCTTCCTACGGATGCTCCATTTTGACTTCCTACGGATGCTCCAATTGTCCCTTCTATGGATGGCTCATTTGAACTTGAGTTATCCATATTTGAAATAATCATTCTTTGAGGGATTGATTCATCCTCATAATCATCATCTTCATCTTCATAAAACAGATCTTCCACCTCATTCTCAAATCTGAGAGTTTCATGAAAACCATCATCAGTGAGACCTTGAATTCTGGCATCATCAAAAACAACATGTACAAATTTCATAACAATGTTGATTTTTTGATTGAAAACCCTGTAGGCTTTTCCAACTACAT
The DNA here is from genome assembly GCA_030848705.1 of Heracleum sosnowskyi. NCBI lineage: Eukaryota > Viridiplantae > Streptophyta > Magnoliopsida > Apiales > Apiaceae > Heracleum > Heracleum sosnowskyi. Next base: position 137,202,496 of record CM061235.1, on the reverse strand, counting down.
ATCCCACAAAAGTGGCTTCATCTGCCTTTGACTCAAATTTTCCAAGATTTTCACCTTGATTTCTCCATACAAAACATTTGCATCCAAAGACATGTAGAAAATTCAAGGATGGTTTCCTTCCTTTGAGTAGCTGATATGGAGTCATCCCTTTTGCTTGATTGATCAAAGAGATCTTTTGAGTGAAACATGCAGTGTTAACTACTTCAACCCAGAAATAAGTAGGTAACTTTGATTCTCCTAACATTGTTCTTCCAACCTCAATTAAAGTTCTATTTTTCCTTTCCATCACTCCATTTTGTTGTGGTGTTCTGGCTGCAGAAAACTCATGAATGATTCCATTCTCCTCACAAAACAGCCTCATTGTTGAATTCTTGAACTCAGTGCCATTGTCACTCCTGATTCTTTTGACTTTGAGATCAAGATGATTGTTAGCAACCTTGATGTGATTGATTATGATTTCACTTGCCTCATCTTTAGAGTGCATGAAGTGTGTCCATGTAAACTTTGAAAAATCATTCACAATCACAAGGCAATATCTTTTCTTTGAAATAAACATGGCATTTACTGGTCCAAATAAATCCATGTGTAGCAGTCTGGCCGGAACATGATGAGTAAATGTCTCAGCATTCAGGTTGACTTGATCCAACTCATTTTGATATTCAAGTTGGAACAACCTCTCCCTGTCTGCATCACTAACATCCATTAACTCATTTACAATGGCTGTAGGTGCTTCTTCCTCCCTTATCTCTCATGTACCTACCTTTATCTCAATATCTCTCTTTTCTTGCATCAGGGGATCCCCCTGGCTCACACTCCTCACACCCTCACCTTCACCTACTAAGGTGGAACCCTCTTGCTCTCCTTTTGCCTGACTGGAAGAAATAGTCAGCCTCTCATTCTCACACTCTCCTTTTGCCTGGCTGCAAACCAGCTCTCACTCTCAGTAAGGACACTCCCTTCCCTCAATCCTAAAAGTGTCTCAACAACCACCAACTCTTCTATACTTGCTACTGGAGTTATAATAGTTGAAATTTGGCTAAGTGTAGAAGTAGCCAACAACGGATGACTAGAAGGGGCATCCGTTGTTGTGGTAATTGTAGCTGTCCACAGATGGCTTACTTAGGGCTCATCCATGGATGGAGAAACACTTGTCAACGGATGAAGGATATCTGTGGATGAAGTAGAAGGAATAGAGATTGATGAGGAAACCAAAACAGAATTTGTGAAGATTGATTTTAAATTTGGTGCCACAAATTGAGTCAAGGTTTCAGAATAAGAGAATTGATGGCCCAACAAATCATCTAGAAGATGATGACCACCAATATAAGAATGGGACTCCTCCAAGAATTTTAAAGATGGAGAATCAGGAAATGATGTGGAAATCATGTCCAAATCCAGAGATAGGGTTGGAGAATTTGGTGTTTCGAAATTGATTTGCAAAGAGTGGGACTGTGACTCCACATTTACTGGAGCCACATCAACCTGACTTTGAGAAGGCTCAGTCACCAAGTTAGAAAATTGAGACTGAGCAGTGTGTGCTCCCTGTGCATCCCCTAGGGTTCTAGCCTTCTTCTTCTTTTGATAGGTTTGAGAAGTGTCTTTTTGGCTAGGTGTGTCCCTGACCCTCTTGGAGTGTCATCTCCAAAGGTAATACTAGGGCCATCTCTCTCCTTAAACTCTGTGAGCAGGGTAGAATCTCTAGTCATGTGCCTAGAACAACTACTATCCAGGTACCATAGATTCCTTCTTTTTCCCTGCACACATCAAAACCAAATCAAGTTGATTTAGGTACCCAAGTTTCCTTGGGTCCTGTCTTGTTAGCCTTTTTCCTATTAACCATGTCATTTTGCACTTTAGGTGTTGACTGATTTAAATCAACCTTAACCTTAGGTGTTGACCTTTGTAAGATAGGATTTGTTAGATGTTCAGAAGCATAAATATTTGATGCATGCACTGGAGCAATATTGGCATACATGTTATTCATGCTTGGTATGTTCCATGGCATTTGTGGCATACTGAATGCATTGAAATATGGATTAGGTACAAATGGCATGTTGGCATACTAATGAACATTTTGATCAAATAGGTTAGGCATAACAGACATGATAGACATATGCACATTCATCATAGACATAGGCAATTGAACATTAGCATTCTTGACAGACTTGTAATTAGTAGACAAATGATTAACACTACCACAATTAACACAAGTCTTTCTAGGAGCATACTTATCAGGTGTGTAATTGTTGTTCTTGTTAATCCCTACTTTACCATTTCTATTCTTTTTCTTTTTAGCCTCAGCCTTGACATCCATGTTTTCTAACTTGTCCTTCAATTGCTTGTTGGACAAGTGACCTATGTTTACCTTCTCAATATTCTTGGTTTTGCTACTTTCTCCCTGAACAAAATTTTTGGTGGTTGGACCATATTTCTTGTTCAGCTTCTCTAATTTTTCCTTGCTGACACTTGTTGTGTGCTTCACATGATGATTCTCATCCGTTGTTGAACCATCTAACAACGGATGATCATCATCCGTGGAAGCATCATCAGCTCCTAGACCCTTAGAACTAGTGTCTAGTTTTTCTTTCTCCTTTTTAACTAGTTCCTTGTAGAAAGTGTCCACTCCTCGAGCTTTGATTATATTAGTGGCTACATTTCTAGAATCATTCCATCTAGCAATCACTTCCTGTTCTTTTGCTAGCTGTTCTTTGAGAATTTCTTCTCTTTTTAGAATAGTTAACAACTCATCTCTAGCAAATTGACACTCTAACCTCATTTTCTCAAATTCAATGAACTGAGATTCTAAGATAACATTTCTATCACTTAAAAACAGATTAACATCTTTTATCCTGGTCTTTTCTTTTGTAAGTGATTTAAGAGAAACATGCATATGGTACAATTCAGTAGACATATCATTTATTGCACTATTGCATTCCTCTGTAGAAAGCTCAGTGAGGTTGGTAGTGATTATATGATTGGTTGATGAACTGGCCTCATGCTCACTTGAATCAACCATTAGTGCAAAGTTCGCAAACTCAGTGTCCTCTTCAGAATCATTCCCACCATCAGCCCAGTCATAGTCCTGAGTTATGAATGCCCTTTCCTTTTGCTTGAGAAGTTCAAAGTATTTCTTCTTATAATCAACAGGTTCAAACTCCCTGTCATTCTTCTCAACTTTTGGTCTTTTGCATTCACTGACAAAGTGTTCTCCCATTCCACAATTGAAACATTTAAATTTGGACCTTTCAACATAGTTCTTGTTTGATTGAAAGTCCTTTCTAAATGGCTTGCTCACCTCAGGGTTTCTTTTGAACTTGAGCTTTGAGAATTTTCTTGACAGAAAAGCTAAATGTTCATCTAGCTCATCCATTTCATCTTGGTTAGAGGGCTCACTTTCTTTAATCATCTTTCCCTTGCCCTTGCCTGAATCAGCTCTACCTTCACAAGCACTCGGGCTTGGTGTAGCTTTGGCCTTTCCTTTCACTTTCTTGTCCTCAGCCTCATCCTCGCTTGCAACTAGAGCAACAAAACTACCTTTCTTCTGACCCTTCTCAATTTCTTCATCTTGCTCCATTTCTAATTCATATGTCTTTAAAGTTCCATAGAGCCTTTCAAGAGTGAAATTCTTGTACTCTTGAGTGTTTCTTAGAGAAACAGTCATAGGCTTCCATTCTTTGGGCAAAGATCTCAGAAATTTGAGATTCGAGTCTTTGGTCTGATACATCCTTCCATACAGCTTTAATCCATTCAATAGTTTTTGAAATCTACTAAAAGTGTCATTCAGAGACTCACCACTTTTGAAGTGAAAGTGTTCATATTGTTGTATTAGAAGTTGCATCTTGTTCTCTCTCACTTGATCAGTTCCTTCACACAAAGTTTGAATTGTGTCCCAAACTTCCTTGGCTGTGGTGTAGTTAATCAAATTGTCAAACATGTCACTGTCTAGACCATTGAACAGAATGTTCATGGCTTTTTTATCTTTGTGCACCTCAGTGATATCTTCTTGCACCCATTCCGATGGTAGCTTTGGAATTGTGTTTGGGGCTCCTACTCCTTGTAGAGCAATTCTTGTGTTAGGCTTCATAGGCACATGAAGACCTCTCTCTATGCAGTCCACATAACTCTCATCCATAGACATGAGATGTGGATGCATCTTTACTTTCGAGTGAAAGTAGTTGTCTTTATCAAGAACTGGAATCTTCACTCCAATATCCTTCTTTCCCATGATTCTGGTCGTGCTTGATCTTTAAACTCCAGGTGTGTTAGAAGCTTGCTCTGATACCGATTGTTATTCCCAGTTACACACTTACAGAATTGTATGGGGGGGGGGGGGGGGGTTGAATACAATTCTAGATTTTTACAACTTTTCTGCAATCTTGAAAGTAAGAACAAATAAATTAAATTGCAGAAACAAAATAAAGATAAGAACACGGTGCTTTAAAAATTTCAGGTGGATTGTTTTGTGATCCACCTGAGTTATATATTGAAGAAATGATCTGTGATATTTGATTACAAATACACAACTACTATTACAGTTCTTTGCTCCTAAGAAATGTAAGAGAGAAAACCTAAACAAAGACAATGAAAAACTATTTTCTCTATTTTCAAAGAACTGCTACACTTGGTTACAAAGACCCAAGTTTACAAGTCATACTATAGACAAAAAGCTATCTCTATTTTCTAGGTCCAATATGCTTGCTTCTTCATTCCAGATGCATGTGACTGAGATGTTGTACTCTTGACAAGTTGGCTTGTTTGTACATCTCTTATGTTTGCATGGAAATGGAATGTTTCTTCTTCTTCGAGGTTCACCGGTGTTTGGCTTCCATATTCTTTTTGTTTACTCTATCAACCCATGTTCTTCTCCAGTGTCATCCGTGGATGACTATCCGTTGATAGTATTAAGTTGGTCATCCGTGAATAACATTGAGTTGATCATCCGTGGTGATATGGACAGAAAAGTAATTATAGAAATATAATTGTTGTTTCTTTGGAAAGGCCAAATATTTAAGGCCCAAAACCCTGATTATTTATTAATTTCGTAATTAATAAATAGGGAAAATATACAGCTCATGAAAAGAGTCCAAATTATGGAAAATTGGTCAAAGAAGGATCCAGAATCCCAATTAATGAGTCATAGCCTTTATCAACAAGGAAAAGACTTATCCTGTAAGAAATACAATGTTTATCCAATATAAAAAAGGAGACTTATTCGCTAAGACTCCCAAACATACCATAAATACTAGGATCCAAACGCCTATATAAGGACCCTGATCCTACAATCAGAACTATGTATTTGGCTTGATTCTCAATAACGAATTGAGATACGTAGGCATCTTGTGAGGACCGATTTAGTCTCGAAACACAAGTGCAGCCATTAAAGCTCGAAGCTCATTAAACCTTAGCATTAAATACACAAGTACGTTTTTTAATCCATAACATTTGGCGCCGTCTGTGGGAAGACAACATCAACCATGGCAAACACACGAAGAACGACTCGAGGTACTTCAGTTTCTGAGGAGCTTCCTATCACCTCCGAGGCTGATACTCACAGAAATCAACCACCGCCAACTACCGGCACTGAAGGGACGAATATCCCCACCAACGCTCAAGGACCGGAGATCCCAATTTCGGTTAAAGGGACGAATCCCCTACAGATGGTCATTCATGGATCTAATCCACAAGAGACCGCTCACCAGCAACCAATCACGACCTCCTCGCTGCTCATGAATGCACCAAGTGGTCTTCAACTCCACACTACTGATCTCCCCCGATACACTACTCAAACTTTGGGGATGCCCAGCTATGGCATGCCCCCTCGACCCATGGCGGGCGGTAGTGGTCTCAACCCCATCTACCATGAAGCATATGTCCCCCCTTATATACAAGGTCTGGGACCTCAAAATCAACAAACTCGACGGACCCCTTTGATTCAAGATTACTCGGGTCCCTATACTGAGGACGAGAATTACACATCTGAAGAAGAAAGGGATGTCGCCCCAAGAAGGAAGCGTTTTTCCCAAACAAATCGGGAACAACCCCAAACTACTAAGGAGAAAATTGCAGCCCATGAGGCAGAGACTGCAAGACTCAAGAAACTCCTTGCTGAGGAGGAAGCCACTTAATCTCAAGGCCGATCAACTGGAAGGGTCCCGATAATCAACCTGGACCCGACACCAAGAAGGACTAAGAGGGCTGAAGTCCCAAGGGGTGATCCTAGTGTTTTGTTGCCCCTAGAAGATCCTGATGATCCTACACCACCGTTTACTCAAGACATCATGAAAGCCACGATATCCAGAAAATTCAAGATGCCAACGATCAAGGCTTATGATGGAACGGGGGATCCCGCAAATCATGTAAGGACCTTCTCCAACGCACTGCTGTTGCAGCCAACCAACGATGCGGTCAAGTGTAGGGCGTTTCCACAAACCTTGGCAGGCATGGCCCAACGCTAGTATAACCGTCTTCCTCCCAACTCTATTGGGTCTTTTAAGGAACTAAGCAAAGCATTCATCAATCAATTCGTTAGTGCAAGAGTGCATGAGAAAAGCTCTGCGTCACTCATGGCAATCCAGTAAAAAAAGAATGAAGCCCTAAGGGACTATATCAATCGATTCACCCGGGAGGCTCTGAAAGTCCCGGACTTAGAGGACAGAGTGGCTATGATAGCCCTGCAACAAGGAACTACTAATGATCACTTCAAAAGGTCATTAGCAAAACATCCACCCGAGAGCATGTTGAAGCTCCAAGATAGAGCCGGAAAGTACATCAAGGATGAAGAAAGCATGAGAAAGTATGAGCCCACTACGGGTGGTAATGGAAATTCAAAGAAGAGAAATGAAACACAGGAATATGATGTCAAGGAAAAGTTTCCAAGAACGTCAAAAGATTCAGATTCTCCACCCAAGAGGAACAATTTTGGGCCAAAATTCACGGAGTATGAAAGATTGAACACTCCCAGGAGTCAAATTCTGATGGAGATAGCTAAGGAAGGAGATCTCAAATGGCCGAAGCCAATGAGGGCTGACATGTCCAAGCGGAACCAAAACCAGTTCTGTCGGTTCCACAAAGAAGTCGGTCACGATACCGACGATTGTAGGCAATTGAAAGATGAGATTGAATTTCTGATACGAAGAGGAAAACTCAGTAAGTTCACCAAAGATGGAAACTAAGAGAGTCAAAGGGGGAACTATGAAATAAAAGATTATGACAGAAGGGACAACGATTAAGATCGAAATCCCAAGCCCCGAGGGCCAGTAATCAACATGATATTCGGAGGACCAACTGTTGCTGGGTCCTCCCGAAACTCAAGAAAGGCTTATGCCCGAGAAGTAATGACTGTGGTTGGAGAAGCACCGAAGCGTGCCCGAACAGAAGTATCAATAGGTTTTGATGATTCAGACCTGGAGGGAGTAAAGTTTCCCCACGATGATCCTTTAGTCATCGTTCCTGTGATAGGAAATTATGAAACAATGAGAGTTTTGGTGGACAATGGAGCCTTAGTGGATATCTTATTCCACGATGCTTTTATCAAGATGGGCTATATTGACTCTCAGTTGACACCCTCAAATATGCCCATATATGGATTCAATGGAGTGGAGTCAAAGGTGGAAGGCACAATCCAACTCCCAATGATAATGGGGCAAGGGTCGAATACGTCTACTCAGATGTTGAACTTCATAGTTATAAAGGCAACTTCGACCTACAATGCGATCCTGGGAAGGACTGGTCTTCATGCGTTCAAGGCCGTTGCCTCATCCTATCATTTGAAAATCAAGTTCCCAACGAGGAATGGAATTGGTGAAGAACAAGGAGACCAAAAGATGGCCAGAAGTTGTTACGTAGCCGCGTTAAGGCCTGATGGAATTGGGGGGCAGGTTCTCCCAATTGAAGACATGGATATCAGTGACAATGAGGACCGAAGAGGGAAACCAGCTGAGGATTTGATCCCAATTCCCTTAGTCCCAGGTGAACCGGAGAAGGTGACTTATGTTGGAGCGCTACTACATGAACCATTAAAAAGCAAACTCATATCTTTTCTTCAAGAGAACAATGACGTTTTTGCTTGGACAACGGCTGACATGCCAGGGATTGATCCCCAATTGATAACTCACAAGTTGAATGTGGATCCTGAAAGAAAGACGGTGAAACAAAAGAAGAGAAATTTTGCTCCAGAAAGGCAAGAGGCCATTAAACAAGAAGTTGAAAAACTTCTAGAGGCCGGATTCATTGAAGAGATACGATTCCCGGAATGGTTGGCAAAACCAAAGCCAGGAGAAACTCTCTACTTGTACTTGGCAGTTTCTAACACAGCCCTTGGAGCTGTACTGATAAAGGAAGAATTGAAAGTGCAGAAGCCCGTCTACTACGTGAGTAAGATTCTGCATGGGGCAGAAATAAACTGCTCAACGATTGAGAAGTTTGCCTTAGCCTTGGTAATGGCCTCAAAAAAACTACGCCCGTACTTCCAAGCTCACAAGATAGAGGTTTTGACCAATCAACCTCTAAGAAACATCTTGCACAGCCCTCAAGTTAGTGGAAGGTTGATCAAATGGGCCATTGAACTAGGGGAATTTGACATCAAATATAAGCCTCGAACGGCCATCAAAGCTCAAGCACTCGCTGACTTCATGGTTGAATGCACCATTGACAACCAAGAAGTCGGGGGGCAGGAAGTAACAATGGAAGACAAGGAAGATGAAGAAATGGTCTCCAAAGAATGTTGGGTGCTCTATTTTGATGGAGCATCAAAAACAAAATCAAGTGGAGCTGGTTTAGTGCTACAAAGTCCTGATGGATTCCTCATAGAATACACACTAAAACTGGATTTCCCAACGACAAACAACGAAGCTGAATATGAAGCTCTGATAGCTGGCCTAGGGCTGGCTGGAGCCTTGAGAGTTAAAACTCTGAAAGTATGTGGAGATTCGAGGCTAGTGGTTTCCCAAGTAAATGGGGAGTTTGAGGCCAGAGATGAAGTCATGGCCAAGTACTTAAAACTTGTCAAGGCCATCACGACTCAGTTTGATGAATGCTATGTTGAACATATTCCAAGGGAAGAAAACATGAAGGCTGATGCCTTGTCTAAATTTGCTTCTTCCGAAATTGAGAACTATGCTGGAAGTGTATACTTCCAAGTCTTGAAGACCCCAAGCATCAACGGAAAGTTGGTAGCACCCATTGATGTTGGCAGTTGTTGGATGGATCCCATCAAATCTCATCTAGAAACTGGGCGGTTACCCAACGACACTTCAGAAGCACGAAAGCTATACGTCAGAGCACTAAGGTATACCCTGATTGAGGGAATCCTATACAAGAAGTCTTTCAGCATTCCATATCTGAAATGTTTGAGACCTCAAGAGGCAAAATTGGCCCTGAAGGAAGTAAATGAAGGGATTTGTGGGCAGCACTTGGGGGGCAGATCCCTTGCTCATAAAGTCACTCGTCTAGGTTTCTATTGGCCCAACATACTTGCTGATGCTAAAAGCTACGTGAAGAAATATGAACGGTGCCAAAAGCATGCACCAGTGGTTAGACAATCACTAGAGATGATGACATCCATTAACTCACCTATCCCTTTTGCCATGTGGGGAATGGATATACTCGGGCCATTTCCAATGGCAAGTGCTCAACGAAAGTTCTTGATAGTAGCGATCGACTACTTCACCAAGTGGATTGAGGCTAAGCCATTAGCCAAGATAACCACCAAGCAAGTGATGCATTTCTTCTGGGAAAATGTGATATGCAGATATGGAATTCCACGAATCCTGGTCACGGACAATGGAACTCAGTTTAACAACGATGAGTTCAAGAAGTATTGCGATGAGAATGATATCAAGTTGCGCTTCACTTCTGTTGCCCATCCACAAGCAAATGGACAAGCTGAGATTGCAAATCGAATTATCCTAGATGGACTGAAGAAAAGAGTTGAACGCTCCAGAAACACTTGGGTAGACGAATTGCTTCCCATACTTTGGGCATATCGTACTACCTGCAAAGTCACCACCGGAGCAACTCCATTTCTATTGGCTTATGGAGCAGAGGCAGTGGTTCCAGTGGAAATTACTCACACATCTCCAAGAGTTGAGGCTTATGAACCAGAAACAAATAAAGAAGGCTTGGGGCTAGCTTTAGATCTAATTGACGAAGTTAGGGATGAGGCAAACGCCAATATAGTTGAACATCAAAAGAAGGCATCTTTCTATTACAACCTAAGGGTTAAAGAAAGGTTCTTTCGGCAAGGAGACTTGGTTCTTCGAAAGATTGAGACATCCGGAGTTGGACAAAAAGGCAAGTTGGCCCCAAATTGGGAAGGACCATATCGCGTCAAGAACGTATTTGGTCGAGGCTCGTACAAGCTAGAAACCCTTGAAGGGCATGAGGTGTCAAGGACTTGGCATGCCTCCAATTTGAAAGTTTATTATGTTTAAAGTGTTTCCTAAGTGGACTAACTGCTAGAAATAAGGTTTGATAAAACCAACCCAAGTTTTAAACTTGAGTACTATGTAAGGGTTGAACCCATTTTCAAAGTTATGAATTCCATATTATTATGTTTTCATTATATGTGCGATGCATTCTTATAGACATGTTAACTAAGCATGCAAAATTAAGAATGTAAAAGGCTGAACAAAAACTTAAATAAAAGTTAAGCCCGAAGGCTGAAGGTACATAAAACTAGTACAAGCCATACATGGTCACAAATAAAACTACAAACTAATCTTCTCCATCCTTGTCGACGGCCTCCTCCTCTTCTTCCGAAGCAGAACCAGAGTGAGTGGCTGTAGAATCAGCACCAGCTGCCTGACCAGGGGAAGAGGAATGCCCTAAGTCCAGAATCCTATCGTCTTCATCCATATCGTCCTCTCCAGCCAAAGCCAACTCTAAAGGAGTGGGAGCATAAGGACTTGGAAAGTCAGAAAGGATGAGGGATCCCAGCATCTTCTCCAAAACTTCAGCAAGAACGCCATCCCATCCCTTAGTGTATTGGACTGGAAAGAGGAGATCATCATGCTTCTCGATTAAGTCCATGTACTCCTGGGAGTCAAGGTACTCATCGATATAGTCATCACGACCCTTCCTCAAAGAAACCAACTCAGCCTGGGAATAGCTAACTCCTTCTCCCTCCTAGCCAGACTGGCCTTCAGAGAGCCCACCTCCTCCTGGGACTTCTCAAACTTGCCTTGGTTGGCCTCTAAAGATGAGCGCCAAGCCTTGGCTTGAAAAAGAGCCCCTTGGAAGTTGGCATTAGTCTGCGAAGCAAGTTACAAGTCAAATACTTAAACTTGAAATACATTATTAACTACAAAGAAAAAAGAGAGGAAAAATAATTACAACAGCCATAGCTTGGGCTCCAGAATGCTCCACCCCCTCAATGGTGGAGTCGGTGACAAAGTCCTTGTAGTCACAAGGGGTCAAGGAATGATAGGACCACTCCACAGCATGCTTAGACACCCCCACTACGGTGTCTTTCTTCTTAAGACCCCATTTGGGGCGCCAAACTGAACTTTTGGCCGATGAAGGACCCTCAACCTCATCAGTAAGGTCCACATGGGGCCTTATAAAGACTGGGACACTGGTAGCACGGGGATCCTTCCCTCCCAAACGAGCCCTCTTCATCCTGGCAGTTTCACCTTCTAGGGGCTCGTTGGTCTTGTTGATAAAGGCCGCAGCTGCAAAAATACAAACAAAGAAACAACGGGTATAAGACAATCTTAGATAAATAAAGAAAAGATTGGAATTAAAATTACCCTTGTCATGAACATTTGAAAGTCCCAAGGACTTCAGCTTAAACTCATCCAGGAGCTCCTAAGCCGTAGTAGCATAATCATCTTTGGTGAGCTCGGCATAGGCATAGGCCTCCTCATCATTCAGAATTATATTATTGGGGCTACCATCCGAGACCCTATTGAAAGATCTACGGAAAAGGGTACCCCAATCCCCTCCTTCCTAGGTTAAATACATAAATTCATTTTTCCATCTTGGGTTGTTATCAGGGATGGATTTTGGATGAAAAATGGGAGGAGTAGAAGGGCGATGGTTGATATAAACCCAACCCAAAGAAATGGAAAATGATATGGACAGAAAAGTAATTATAGAAATATAATTGCTGTTTCTTTGGAAAGGCCAAATATTTAAGGCCCAAAACCCTGATTATTTATTAATTTCGTAATTAATAAATAGGGAAAATATACAGCTCATGAAAAGAGTCCAAATTATGGAAAATTGGTCAAAGAAGGATCCAGAATCCCAATTAATGAGTTATAGCCTTTATCAACAAGGAAAAGACTTATGCTGCAAGAAATACAATGTTTATCCAATATCAAAAAGGAGACTTATTCGCTAAGACTCCCAAACATACCATAAATACTAGGCTCCAGACGCCTATATAAGGACCCTGATCCTACAATCAGAACTACGTCTTTGGCTTGATTCTCAATAACGAATTGTGATACGTAGGCATCTTGTGAGGACCGATTTAGTCTCAAAACACAAGTGCAACCATTAAAGCTCGAAGCTCATTAAACCTTAGCATTAAATACACAAGTACGTTTTTTAATCCATAACACGTGGATAGCACAACCTATTTACAATTAGCTATCATATCCTGCTTATCTACTGAAAGTCAACATGACTTAGTACTTAATACTTTCAATCCTTAGACTAGAGTAAAATTGAATATGCTACAAAATTACTTATCCGTGGATAAGCTTCTCAACAACGGATACTACAGAAAGTATGTCATCCGTTGTAAAGCATAATGTAACATAAGATGTAACAGAGATAACTTCAACACAACAAAGGACAAGACATACAATAATATTATTAGAAGCACAGGAATCCAGAATCAAAGAAGAAAAGGTAAACTCAAAAAATCAAAATATGGTATGTATTCTTGAATTCCGTAAACAGGTCACAGAAAGAAGTTCATGAAAATGTTCAAGCCTCAGTGACAGTTAAAGAAACAAGACTTTCAAGACTACAGAAGTATGTGAATGATTTAGGGTTAGTACAACAGGATTCCAGTGATTTATTTGAAGCAACCAGATCGACAAAGGACTTATCAGCAGCATTGAATTGAAGACATAGAAGAATTGATCAAGTGTCATTCATCTGTGAACCAGACCAGTTTCACCAGTTGACATAATTTAAAAGATCAAGTTGTTTTATCATCTCAGAAGAAATCGATTTAGTCTAAAACTAAACACCCTGAAACTCAAAAGGATTTTTAAAAGATCAAGGATAAAAGAAATGGTTCGATGGTTTTTCTTAAAAGAAAACCATAGAATGGGATAAAGGAAATCAATCAGAAAACCATTATTAGTTAATTTGTCATTCGATAGTTTTATTTAAAAAACTATTGAAGGGAAAATTAATTTAATACATTCGATGGTTTTCAAATTGAGGAGCAGGTGAAAAGTTTGTTTGTTTGTCAAGTTGATGAGAAATGGACGGCCATGATTAATCAAGAATTATGGTTCGATAGTTTTTCAATTCAGTCTACAATTAACAGAGGAAAGAAGCTGTGTCTTCTTCAGTTAAGAGGTTGAACACAGAATCATTTACGAAGAGAGAAGATTGAGCCAGAGAATCACATAGAAATTAATATTGCTTAGAATTATATAAGTATAGTGTTTTTGTGTAACCTTGAACTCATTGAAGCTAATCTATGGATTAAATTGTAGCACCCCTCGAGGTTTATATTTATAAAATGATATATTCCCCAACTCGTGTTTTGATTTGGTGCATTTGATTTCGTGTTAGAACTGAATGATTAATCCGCGAACGAGATTAAATAATTTGTGAGTATCGTATTCAACCCCCCCTTCTACGATACTTTGGACCTAACAATTGGTATCAGAGCTATTTGATTGCCGTACAAATCAGATCCGGTGAATGAGACCAAAATCAAACATAGCTTGAAAATTCGAAGCAAATTTTTTAATTTTCAAAATTTTTTATTTGATTGGAATTTCTTGAATTTTAAACAGTTTGAAATTTTCAGAAACCATGAGTGCTCCAAAGACAACTGCTGGTATTAAAGTTCCCCCCTTCACTAGAGATGATTTCGATTTGTGGAAGATGAAGATGTTGTTATTTATCAAGGCATCTAATCCGTTGTATATTGGAATTTTAGAGAACGTACCTTTTTTACCAATGAAATCAGTAGGTGAAACCACAACACCTGACGGTACTAGAGTTCCTCAAAGTCATATCCCAAAGGAACTATCTGAGTACACAGACACCGATAAGGAACTTATTCGATTGGATACAGGTTTGATGCTGATATTGACAGACTCCGCAGACAAGGAAATGAGCTATCAGTTAATGAACTGTGTGAGCGGGAAACAAATGTGGGATACCATTAATTTGATAATGGAAGGAACTGAAGACCTGCAGGAAAACAGATTGGACATCCTGGCTTCTCAATATGAATCATTTAGGTCACTTCCTGGAGAAAGTATAACTCAGGTCTTTGAGAAGTATACTAAGCTTTTGAATGAATTAACCATGAAAGGGAAGACCTATCCTCTGAGAGAGACAAACAGGAAGTTCATGATGACACTGCCCCATCATGTAGAACACAAGTCCTCATCCATAAGGGAAAGAATTGACTTTACTAAGATGCCATTAGAGATGATATATGGCAAGCTTAAAACTTATGAGATGGAGCAAGAACAACGAGTGATAATCTAAGGACCAGGGACGGTGGACAACAAGAATTCTGCACTCACAAGATCAGCAGCACTTGTAGTGGATGAACCAACAACTTCTGATATTCAGGTTCAAACCCCTAGAGCTGGAAAAGAGGTGATTATAGAAGCTGAAATGGATTCTGTGAATCTGGGTGTTGATGAAAGTGATTACTACACCCTAGAAGAGCTTGAGCAAATGGAAGACAAAACCATGGCGTACTTAGCTGCAAAGTTTAGCCACATTCGTTTCAAGAGAAACCCTAAGTACAAGTTCAAGGGCTCAACCAACAGATTTCAGAAGAGCAAGTATCCACCAGGCACTGGCTTTAAGGGAGGCTACAAGACTGGCATGCTTGATAGAAGCAAATCAAGATGCTACAACTGTAATAAGTTAGGGCATTTTGCTACTGAATGCCGGAAGCCTCGCCAAGCAAGAGACAAGAAAGATGTCTATGAGAAGAAAGATTCTTATGATGAGTTAAAGAAAGAGAATGCTAAGCTGAAATAGCAACTGGAAGCCTTATCTGGAAAACAGAAAGGAAAAGCTTATATTGCAGAGGGTAAAAGTTAGGATGATACTGATTCAGATGAAGAGGGAAAGTATGTAAATCTTGCCCTAATGGCCGACTCTTCAGAGGAATCACCACAATCATCTCAGGTACCTATCTTAACAACAATTGACATGTCTAATTCTGAGTACAAGAAAACTGTGCAAGATCTTAGTGTAGAATTGTTTAATGTACACACGAGCATGCTAGCATCAGAAATTGAAAATGCTAAGTTAGTTCTTAAGATTAAAAATCTAGAATCTAAGAATGAAGAACTAATGCTTGTAGCTGTCACATTAGAAGATCTTAAACAGAAAAATGAATACTTAGAGAACAAGGTCAAGTGTAATGATGAGATAGAGACAATCCTCAGGAAGCAGATTTCAGATTTAGATTTGAAACTGAATGCATATAAGAACTCCGCCCTAATTGCTAAGGAAATAATTGATACTCAGACCTTAGGGAATAAAACTGCTATAGGATTTGACTACAGCAAGAAAACTGGAAAGAAGATTGTGGAATTTCCTGTGACATCTTCAGCTGTCAAGAAGAATACTCCACATGTTCTTAAGAATGTTGATTGCCCAATTTTTGTTAAGCCGTTTCCAGCACTTTTCAATGAGGATGATCTAATAATAAGACAAGAATTGCTTGAGGAGGATATGTTGAAGGAAAAAGAGATAAAGACTAAGTTGCCTAGGAAGTCAGTAAAAACTGAATTACCTAAAACTGAGATAGGCAATAAGGTTAGCAAAGCTAAAAAGAACAGGAATGTGAAAGATGTTGCTAATCAGAATATTGTTTCTTCTTCTCCCATTGCATCTAGGAAGTTGTGCACTATTTATAATTCTACTGGACACCTTACACATGCATGTAAAAAGGTTAAAGTAGAAACTGCTGATACTTCTGCAATGCATAACATGTCTGACATGCCTGATCTTCATGAACCCTGTAGAAAGAAAGACTGTTTGCTATGTACATACAACATCATGCACGCTTATTTTAAGTTGATGAATGCATCTGGTAGCAATAACACTGATAATATTAAATCCACAGAAAGCATGAAAGTCAAACAAGTTAAGACTGACTTGAATGTTACTCTTGTTAAAGTATCTAAACCTTCAGGACTAGGGCTGAGCAAAACCGATCCAGACCGAAAAAACCGAACCTAAATATATTAATTCGGTTCGGTCCCCATGTTTCTAGTATTCCGGTCATTTCGGTTTTTCAGTCCAGACCGAAATAAATTTCGGTCCGGTTCGGTTTTCACAAAACAAATTCGGTTCTGGCCCAAAAAAACCGAAATATAAAACACACATATATATATACATTATATATATTATATATATAATATATTCTAAATTAGTAAATTCTGAATTTTAATCTAACAACAGTACAACACCATTCAAGTAATTCCTCACAACTCCATTCAAGTAATTCTTTAGGAGCTAGATTCATGAGACAAAAATTGGAGAGTGGAGAAGTAGAATCCAAGTGTGAATTGGATATATATCTTAAAGAGAGTGTGTACGTTACGAAAAATGATGATGAGTTTGATATTTTGAAATGGTGGAAAGTCAATTCAAGTAGGTTGCCCATCCTCTCACAACTTGCTCGTGATGTACTAACAATCCCTATTTCCACGGTGGCATCAGTATCCGCTTTTAGTACGGGGGAAGAGTACTTGATCCATATAGGAGTTCTTTGACGCCCAAAGTTGTGGAGGGATTACTTTGTGCTCAAGATTGGTTGCGATCGGCCAAACGTCCAAAGACCATTTAAGAAGATATGAACGATCTTGAGAAATTCGAAGAAGGTATATTACTTTGCATTCCACTCGTCATTAAATAATAATTTTAAATTAAATCTAATTAACTTTACGTGCCATATTGCAGCGTTTTCTGCACTTTCTGTTAGAGACAATGTTGAAAAGGATGCCAGTGCCACACCTTTGGACATTGATTGGTGAGAACAGCGTTTTCTGCACTTTCTATTCTCTTTTTTTTTGTTTTTTATGTTGCTGCTTCTGTGGTGTACTGTTAACTGTCCTTTGTTTATGTCCTCTTTTGTGGTTTAAATGTTTGGGAAAATTTGTATTTATACTTTGACATCAACCAAAGGCAGATTCATTTTTCGTTAGTCAAGCCAATCTACCTATGCAATTGTCTGGTTCATGGAAAAGGAGATATTATATGTTATTGAGTGGCTATACTTTTGAGCTTATATTAATGTGATTTGTTGTAGAATATACACTTGAACAGAGCAACCAGAAGAAGTCTGCTAAAACCAGCCTCCTGTGGAACAGGTTTCATCTTCAGTACTTCTACTAATCCAATCTTGCTAGTTGCTAAGAGAAAAGGGAACTTTTGTATTTGTATTAGTTCATAATGCTTCCAAAATAGAGATTTCATAACGTTGTTGCCTTAATGCTTCAATTTCTTGAATTCCATTGTTTCTGCTTTTGACCTGGCAAGTGATTGACTGAGGAGTCAATAGTGTGACGGGATTGAGTCAATATGCGACGAGCCATCTGTTTTGTGATACTTTATCATTGCCATCTTGTCACTATTGTTCCCTAGAACCACACGATTTGATATATATTTCTTGGTTGTTATTTCACTCTGTGTCATTGTTTTCTTACTGCTAATTACTGCTAATTTCTGTGCCCAGAAATGTTGATGCAGAGCAGCAGAAATGCAGTATGCAGACAACATATTCCATTTTCCATTTTCAACAGTTGATTACTTGATTGTGAAGACTGAACTCTGAAGTGTGACTGAGACTTTTAATTTTCAACAGTATGCAGTATGCAGTATGCAGATTTCATTTTCCATTTTCATGTCAGTGATGAACTCAAGTAGACTGTAGACTTTTAATTTGTAAAGACTAAAGTACTGCAGCCAGTAATGTAGTCAGCAGTGCTGGTGCAAGTGTGCAACACTACAAGTCTGCAAGTCTGCAACTTTTAATTTTTAATTTTTAAATTTTAGTTCATTTTAATTTTTGCTTGGTGCTTGAATGCTTGTACTGAATAGTGAATGCTTGTGTTGTACTGAAAAATGATGAACTGTTTGTCTTATGATTTCTGAATGTTAATGGATTGATACAAGATTACAGCTATAGATTTTTTGAGTTTTTGCAAAATAATTCGGTTCTAGGGACCGAACCGAATAAACCAAAATATTTCGGTTCGGTTCGGTCCCGGTTCATGTAGTCATTTCGGTCCGGTTCGGTCCCATAAAAATCAACAATTCGGTTTTCGGTTTTTTCGGTTCGGTCCCGGTTCTGGACCGAACCGACCGAATGCTCAGCCCTATTCAGGACCCAAACAAGTTTGGGTACCAAAGTCCGCTTAATCAATCTATGATTGCAGGGTAAGGTTGAAAGCTCAAAGGTCGTGTGGATTCTGGATAGTGGCTGTTCTAGACACATGACAAGTGAAGAGTCCCTGCTTACAGAGGTGGTTAAGAAGACCGGCCCGATTGTAACCTTTGGAGATGACAACAAAGGATTCACTACGGGATATGGTAATCTGAGAATTGGGAATGTCATCATTGAAAACATCTCTCTTGTTGAAGGATTGAAGCACAATCTTCTAAGTATCAGTCAATTCTGTGATAAAGGATACAATGTGGATTTCAGAAAGGACAAGTGCTTAATCACAAACAGGAAGGATGAGAAGCTTGCTCTACTGGGAGTGAGAAAAGGAAATTTGTTTATAGTTGACTTAAATTCTACCAGTGAAGGAGAAGTTACATGTTTCTACAGTAAAGTATCTTCAGAACAAAGTTGGCTATGACATAAGAAGCTCTCACACTTAAACTTCAAAACTATGAACTCTTTGGTAAAGAGAGATTTGGTGAGAGGGTTGCCACTGATGGAATTTTATCAGGAGGGACTATGTGAAGCATGTGAAAAAGGGAAGTCTAAGAAGGCATCACACAGAAGCAGAGAAATGACAAGCATTGTTGAACCTCTTCAGCTGATTCATATGGATTTATTTGGTCCAGTCAATGTTATGTCACTTTCAAGAAAAAGATATGCATTAGTGATGGTGGATGACTACTCCAAGTACACGTGGGTGTTATTCTTACATTCAAAGGATGAAGCAACACAACTAATCATTGATCACATCAAGAAGATAGAAGTGGAAGCTAAGCTACCTGTGTGGACAATCAGATCAGACAATGGAACTGAATTCAAGAATGCATTTCTTAATGATTTCTGCTCAGAGAAAGGAATATCTAGACAGTATTCAGTACCAAGAACTCCTCAACAAAATGGAGTAGTGGAAAGAAAGAATAGAACCTTGGTTGAAGCAGCAAGGACAATGTTAAATGAATCAAAACTTCCCACTTACTTTTGGGCTGAAGGAGTGAATACATCTTGCTACACTCAGAATCGAACCCTGATCAACAAAGATCATGAAAAGACTCCGTATGAGTTAATGGCCAACAAGAAACCAACACTGAAGTACTTTCATGTGTTTGGTGCAAAGTGCTTTGTACTTAAAGATGGAGAACATCTTGGCAGGTTTGATGCCAAAGCAGATGCAGGTATTTTTCTGGGCTATTCTCTGAAATCTAAGGCTTACAGGGTGTATGTGATTGAAGATAAGAAGGTGTTGGAAAGCCTTAATATAACATTTGATGACACCAAAAGACCAGGCCTGCAAACTATAGAGAACTTTGAATCATTGGTATTTGAAAATCTATCAGGAGATCTCTCTGACATTGAAGAAGAACCTGAAGTTGTTACAGTTATTAATAATAATGATAACGATAATGATTCTGGACCAAGTGGTGATAATGGTGGAAATACTCAAACTACTACTGGATCCACTAGTCAATCAATAGGGTCAACAGATCATACTGGAAACAACTCAGGGGGAGTAGGAGAAGGATCAACTAGTCACACTCCACAACATTTTGAACATGGAGAATCATCAAGATCGCATCTGCCAAGACAAAGGGTATGGAATAGAGATCATCCCTTTCACTTGATCATTGGTGATCCAGACACATGAGTGAGAACTAGAAGGACATCACAAAATGAATGTCACTATTCTGGGTTTCTTTCAGAAACATAACCTAAGAAAGTTGAAAATGCCCTAGATGATCCAGATTGGGTGATTGCAATGCAAGATGAACTCAATCAGTTTGAAAGGCAGAAAGTTTGGAAGCTGGTACCCAGGCCTAAATGAAAATCTGTTATAGGAACAATATGGGTATTCAGAAATAAGTTGGATGAAGATGGCATTGTAACGAGAAACAAAGCCAGACTGGTTGCTAAAGGTTACTCTTAAGAAGAGGGTATAGATTATGATGAAACCTATGCACCAGTAGAACGACTTGAGGCCATCAGAATGTTTCTGGCATTCGCAACACATTCCAATTACAAAGTATATCAAATGGATGTGAAGAGTGCTTTTCTGAATGGGGAGTTAGAAGAAGAAGTGTATGTGGAACAACCTCCAGGGTTTGAGGATTCAAAACTGGCAGACTTTGTGTACTTTCTATTCAAAGCTCTCTATGGACTCAAACAAGCTCCAAGGACATGGTATGACACTCTCTCTGAATTTTTTACTTGAAAATAACTTTACAAGAGGTGTCGTAGACAAAACTCTCTTTTACAAACAGCATAAAAATGATTTGATATTGGTGCAAGTATATGTTGATGACATAATATTTGGTTCTACTAATGATGATCTATGCAAGAGATTTGCTAAGTTAATACAGAGTCGGTTTGAAATGAGCATGATGGGTGAATTGTCATTCTTTCTTGGACTACAAGTGTATCGAAGGCTAGATGGAATATTCATTTGCTAGTCCAAGTACATCAAAGATCTTCTGAAGAAGTATCAAATGGAAGACTCATTTACAACAAAGACTCCAATGCCAACTGCCACTAAGCTTGATAAGGATGAAACTGGTAAGAAGGTTGACATCACAGGCTACAGAGGTATGATAGGCTCCTTACTATATCTCACTGCAAGTAGACCAGATATAATGTTTACAACATGCTTGTGTGCTAGGTTTCAGTCTGATCCTAAAGAATCTCATCTAATAGCTATTAAGAGAATATTTAGATATCTTAAGGGAACCCCAAATCTTGGAATTTGGTACCCTAAAGATACAGGATTTGATCTTATTGGATATACAGACTCAGATTTTGCAGGTTGTAAGATTGATCGGAAGAGTACTTCAGGAAGCTGTCAGTTTCTTGGAAGAAGGTTAGTTTCTTGGTACAACAAGAAGCAGCACTCAGTGTCCACATCAACAGCTGAAGCTGAATACATAGATGCTGGTAGCTGTTGTGCTCAAATCTTGTGGATGAGGAACCAACTCCGTGACTATGGACTTTTGTTGACAAAGATTCCAATATTTTGTGACAACACAAGTGCCATAGCAATCTCCAACAACCCAGTGCAACACTCGAGGACGAAGCACATCGACATCAGGTATCATTTTATCTGAGAGCATGTCATGAATGGAACTGTGGAGTTACATTTTGTACCCACAGAGAAACAAATTGCAGACATCTTCACTAAACCGCTTGATGAATCCACTTTTTCTAAGCTGGTTGGTGAACTTGGGATGTTAAATCTTTCTAATTGATTTTGATTAGAAGTCAGTAACTGCAAGATAGTCCTTGTAAATACATGAGTTTAAGAATTTCTATATCCTTAGGACTCGTGAATTTATTTTCTGGAGCAATTCTCGTAGTTAGGATTATTGTACTAATTTTATGTCATAATTATGGATGATCTATCTTCTCGCATTTAATTGGTTATTAATTCTAAAATTATTTAGGTGCTAATATTTGTTCTAAATATTAAAGCATCTATTTAATTCGAATTAATTTACTTTGTTTTAAACATTATAGATTAATGCATCATAATTTATTGGATTTTAATTGGTTAATATCAATTAATGATATTTAGTCGATTTTATTCTAAGAAAATTTTGAATTGTCTGTTAACCTTGATTTTGGTAAATTTGAAAAAGTTTATACAGATTAAAAGTTGACAGAAAAACAAAAGGTTTGATTTTTTAAAAACGGAACAAGTTTTAGAATTGAACAAGAAGCAAAAAATATCGAATTTAGAAAATTCGATAGTTTTTCTAAGTACTAGAAGAAATCTATCGAAAGCTTTTTCGATAGTTTTTGGAAAGGAAAAGAAAAACTATCGAAAACAATTCTCGATAGTTTTTGAACTACAGTTGAAAAAATATCGAAGTGAATTTAATTCATTTAATATTTAAATTCTCGATAGTTTTTCCTAAAAAGACCTTCGATAGTTTTTGTTTGGACACAGAAATCACATTCGATAGTTTTTCAGAAAACGTTTTAAATTCTTATTTCAAACACTTCGATAGTTTTTCAAAAACTATCTAAGTGAAGTTGACATTTTTGCCCCTCTGAAAAAACCATCGATAGTTATTTAGAAAACTATCGAACAATGAATTTACAATTTTACCCCTGTCAGTTCAAAAAGTATTTAACAGCCCCTTAACGTTTTTTTTCTTATTCCGAGATCTGGGAGCTTTGTTTTATAATTACAAGAATACTTACACATCCAAGAACATCACTTTCGATAGAATTCTTCAGTTTTAACCGAGAAAAGCTTGAAAAAGTTACTGTTTTTCATTGTTAATTTGATTTTTAATCGTGAAAACTTTATTATTTTAAGTTTTTGAAACATACTAAGGAAGAATCCATCAAACTTAAAATTTTGAACCTCAGAAAAGTGTTACCAGTTCTTATCTTTAGAAGTTGATTGTTTAACAGTTAATTTCTTTGGATGATTAAATTGTTCGAAGTTGTGTAATTCAAAAAAAAAGGGTATTTCTTTTAAGGTAATTAATTAGAAATAATTAATTGAAAAATTAGTTTTGGTTTAATTTAAATTTTCTGGAAATTTGAAAAATAATGGCCGGAGAATTTATTGTAACTAAGACTAATCATGTCTCGTATCAGAATGTGCAATCCATTCCGAACTTACAGTTTCGTGCATGGGCACAATTTCTGAACACACGTTCTTTAGTGGCTTATGCACTGAGTACTCCTGCGGTCCTTTGCATTGATCAACTGACTGCACTGTACACGACAACCACTGACACATCAGAGAATAATATAAGTTCTTTCAGTTTTGTTGTGCCAGGGGGCAGAACAATAAGGGTGACGGAACATGACGTTAATAGGGTTTTACATTTTCCTACAAAAAACCTTGTTCATGATCCCAATACTGAAGAAATGCATTTTTTCTTCACTCTCATTAGAAGTCAACAACCAAACTTCTTTGTGGGAGAGTTCCTAAAGCATTACTTGACCAAGCCATGGAATTTCTTCTTTCACACTTTAATCCATGTTTTTACTGCTAAGCTTACAAATCTGCATGGCATTCCACTGTTTCTTCATAAAATAGGGTTTGTCATTGCTAACAATAGGCATATAAACATTGGAAAGCTTGTGATTGATCAGATTATTCAGTGCATGGGACCACTGGATGAAAGAACAGACATAGATGATTTGATTTGTTTCTATCCTAGGTTCCTACAGCTAATTCTGAATGATGTGTTAACAGCTGAAGAACGGGAGATTTTTGAAGGCGAGGAGACCATGGAGTGCATGAAGATGAAGAGCAATGCAATAACAGCTCTGATAAAGAAGAATCATCTTCCGGGGTGCCTACTGTTCTAACTGATTATCTAAGAACGGTACCCCTACCACTTCTACCCCCAGGGGAACAGGTAAACGAAGGTAACATTCCTGAACCTGTTGTGGCTCCACAACCTCAACCAATGGATGTTGATCCAGAGCCCTCAGTGGCCATTCCTGACCAAGAGATTGCAAACCCACAATCTCTAACCACGGTCATAGAGCCTTTGGACGAGCCAAATGAAAACATAACTGAACCTCCTTCCCCTACTATACCTAACATTCAGACATCCTTGAGTGTAGAGGGAGATAGTGCCTTAGCAGCACCACATAAGGAGATACGCCCTTCAACAACAGTTCTGCCTTCCTCTAAAAGGAGAAGACTAGAAAACGAGGCAACTGTTGAAACTTCATTTCAAACTTCCAAAGAGCCCTTCACAGATTTATCTGATGCTGATTGGGCTACACTAACCAAAGCTATATCTGAACCTATATCTCAATCAAGCAAGGATGAATTGACGGAAGCAACTGGTGTGCCGACCATATTACGGTCAGGTTCACTGGTTGAAGGTTCTGAATTGAACCAAGTGTCTTCACAGACGTCGAGAGAAGGTTTTGACCTAAATGCACAATTTCAAAGGTCATTATCTAGCTCCCCAGATGGAACATATCTGGATCCTGCGGGTAAAGGGTCTGACGTAGGTGCGGATCGGCAACTCGGTGACAATGAATCAATTTTAATTGAGGAGTTAACTGAGGAAAAGTCTTCACAGACTTTAGAGGGAGTTTTAGGATCTCTGCTGTTAATAGAGCCTGATTCTAGCCTCCTAGAGATTCAAACTCTAGATCCTTCAAAGGATACATCATCCACGGATGATCAGCAACTTGGTATATCCAAGGACGGGGACTTGCGAAGCCCCATTGCACCACCGGTGACCTCCTTAAGGACGGCTACGGTGATTTCTGATGCAGGTACAACTAGCACAAAGGGAATGGGTGAAACAAAAACACATACACCTGGCCTGAGTGGGAAAGGAAAAATGAGTGAAACACCAACAAAAACGTTGAGTGAACACCCAGAGCCAAATGTGAGGAGTGACACCCAAACCCTAACAAATATTGATGATTTGCTATTGCCTACAGAAAGAGAACTACATGTACAATCTACTCTCAAGGAGATGACAGTTCATGATCGTGAAGGAAATCCATTATTCAAAGTCCCTCTGCGGCCTTCCTTTGACCAAGGGATCTCCTCCAGTCAAGCTTATGCTTCTTTAATTACTATTCAACAGAAGATTGACTTGGCTGCAGCTGATTCAAGAAGAACATATAGGGTCTTAGGCAGTGCATCTGGCATTATAACAGGTACTAAACAAGCAGTGGACTCCCTGAAGAAGGAAGCAATGGAGGAACTGGTCGACTTGAGAGCAGACGTCAAAGAACTTAGAGATGGTTTTATGAATCAAGTGCATGCCCTACAACAAGGACAAGAAGCTTTAAATGAAGACGTTCTGGTTATCCATGATGGTCAAGCAAGGGTCAAAGATGCAATGAACACACTATCAAGAGTGGAGTCTCATCTCAACAAAAGATTGGATAAAATCGAGCAGACTACCAACTCAAGACTGAGTGATATTGACCAGAAGATAGCTTCTATACAGGAAATGAACAAGGACATTGCTCTATTCATGGAGAACCAGAGTTACGGAGTAGAGTCGATCTGGAATATATTGAGAAACCAACAACCCGGTCCTTCAACAACCCATTATGCTGAGGATAACTTCGTGGAGGATTCCTCAACTAAGGGGGAGAAAGATGGATGGGGGAAATGGGAAACTAATGAGAAGATCATAACCACTATTCCCATGAGACAATACTGGATTGAAGACATGGTAGAGAAAGATGTTGAAGAGGGATTTGAATTCATGCACGAGCAACAACCACTGGAAGAGCATGAACTATATTATCCAGAGCCAATTGAACATCCTATCTTGGATGATGATATGGAAGAAGCAAATCCTCTTGCAACAGAACACGAAGCTGCCTTGGAGAGATTGGGAGCTGAGAAAGCAGAAAGAGATGACAGGCAGGCTGAGAAGGAAACTCACCAAGTAGTTCTGAGAAGTGAAAAGCTGAAGAGATTCAAGATGTATAATGAAGCAAAGAAGAAGAAAATGATTGATTTGGCACAGAAACGAGGAAAAGATTGGGAGGTAGCTTACAACACTTTTTGCGGAGTTGAAGACGGTTTAGAAGTCAACGACAATGCTGAGGTGGAAGTTATCATTCAAGATATAAGGAGTGCAAATCAAGAAAATGATACTTACTTCACTGCATTGAGAAATTCTCTTATCTTTCCGAAAGCTGGGGTTAAAGAAAATGGTGCCTGGAACATACTGATCAATTTCATTGAGAAATGTACATTTGTGATTTCTACTAAGTTTTTCAAACAGAGAACGTATACAGAACTGCATGTGTTACTCATCAAGATCCAAAGAACCACAAGACTGAATGAACTGCTCCGTGAGCATGTTAAGGAAATCTTGACGAAGGTCAGTCCAGAGATTACTGAAAACCCTCCTATGGTTAGATTCCTGATTTGCACTTCTTATATCTTGAATGATAACTTCCACCTCATCATTGTCGTTGACTTCTAAACCGTCTTCAACTCCGCAGAAAGTTTTGTAAGCTACCTCCCAATCTTTTCCTTGTTTCTGTGCCAAATCAATCATCTTCTTCTTCCTTGCTTCATTATACATCTTGAATATCTTTCTGTTTTTCACTCCTCAGAACTGCTTGGTGAGTTTCCTTCATCCGTTGGTAGTGTTCTTGACTATCCGTGGATGACTATCAGTGGATGACTATCCGTTGATAGTATTAAGTTGGTCATCCGTGAATAGCATTGAGTTGATCATCCGTGGATAGCACAACCTATTTACAATTAGCTATCATATCCTGCTTATCTACTGAAAGTCAACATGACTTAGTACTTAATACTTTCAATCCTTAGACTAGAGTAAAATTGAATATGCTACAAAATTACTTATCCGTGGATAAGCTTCTCAACAACGGATACTACAGAAAGTATATCATCTGTTGTAAAGCATAATGTAACATAAGATGTAACAGAGATAACTTCAACACAACAAAGGACAAGACAAACAATAATATTATCAGAAGCACAGGAATCCAGAATCAAAGAAGAAAAGGTAAACTCAAAAAATCAAAATATGGTATGTATTCTTGAAGTCCGTAAACAGGTCACGGAAAGAAGTTCATGAAAATGTTCAAGCCTCAGTGACAGTTAAGGAAACAAGACTTTCAAGACTACAGAAGTATGTGAATGGTTTAGGGTTAGTACCACAGGATTCTAGTGATTTATTTGAAGCAACCAGATCGACAAAGGACTTATCAGCAGCATTGAATTGAAGACATAGAAGAATTGATCAAGTGTTATTCATCTGTGAACCAGACCAGTTGCAGCAGTTGACATCATTTAAAAGATCAAGTTGTTTTATCGTCTCAGAAGAAATTGATTTAGTCTAAAACTAAACACCCTGAAACTCAAAAGGATTTTTAAAAGATCAAGGACAAAAGAAATGGTTCGATGGTTTTTCTTAAAAGAAAACCATCGAATGGGATAAAGGAAATCAATCAGAAAACCATTATTAGTTAATTTGTCATTCGATAGTTTTATTTAAAAAACTATCGAATGGAAAATTAATTTAATACATTCGATGGTTTTCAAATTGAGGAGCAGGTGAAAAGTTTGTTTGTTTGTCAGGTTGATGAGAAATGGACGACCATGATTAATCAAGAATTATGGTTCGATAGTTTTTCAATTCAGTCTACAATTAACAGAAGAAAGAAGTTGTGTCTTCTTCAGTTAAGAGGTTGAACACAGAATCATTTACGAAGAGAGAAGATTGAGCCAGAGAATCACAGAGAAATTAATATTGCTCAGAATTCTATCAGTATAGTGTTTTTGTGTAACCTTGAACTCATTGAAGCTAATCTACGGATTAGAATTGTAGCACCCCTTGAGGTTTATATTTATAAAACGATATATTCCCCGACTCGTGTTTTGATTTGGTGCATTTGATTTCGTGTTAGAACTGAATGATTAATCCGCGAACGAAATTAAATAATTTGTGAGTATCGTATTCAACCCCCCCTTCTACGATACTTTGGACCTAACATCCGTTGTTAGTTACAAAATGAGTTATACATAAATGTGTTATATGTTAAGTTATCATGAAGAACAACATATTTCTTAACACCATCCATTTCTTTACACTTTTCTTTTATAGATGTCCCTATCAATTCTTTATGTTCCAAAAAAATTCAAAAGTAATAAAATTTTATAATATAAAATTCAACTACATACATTACTTTACTTCACTATACTCATTTTATACAATAAATATTCAAAGGTTGTCGGTAAGTCACAAAATAGTATAAGAACTATGTTTACCAATTTCTCATCTCACGGTACAAATTCCCCAGTATATGAACCATTTTAGCAATAAACACGTTTTTTTGGTTGAATTTGTGATTCCAATTCTCAAAATCCATATAAGTACCTTTGATTTGGATTGCATACTAAAGTGTGTATATCCTCTACCTCAGGTAATTTATTACTTCATCATTAAAATGGCACATCACTTGTTTAGGACGAATAAATATATTATCCCGAGTGATCGTCAACGTATTACAAGAATTTGATCAATTCGTTGCCCTATGTGATCGTCGATGAATCACAAGTCAGGGGCTTCTTCAGTTTCTGACCTCCAATATGTTGATCGTTGATGAAACTGTGATCACTGCTGTAAGGGAATTAGACCCCCTAGTGATTTATTGTCCCCTTGAGACATGAGAGATCACTGGTTCGGGTTGGAGAAATTTGTCGTCGATCAATAGCATTTTAAATGCATGACGATATTATTTCAAAAGAAATTATCTTGCTATTCTTTAAGAGAAACCCTCTATTTACAGAGGTCCTCGTACTACATTAGCATCTCACATTATGTGAGTCGGACCTTTCGAATGACTGATCTTGCCTCCGAGGTGATAGTATTGCGAAAATCGTTTCCGGCTTTCCGCTACTACATTTGACAATTCTAGCTCACTAATTTCAAAATATTTTTGCTCCAGGTTTTAAATAATTTGCAAAAATATTGAAAAAATATATGTATATATAAAGTGCCAAGAAAGAACACTTATCTGCAATTCATCAGTCTAGTCTGGTGTGGGAGCTTGAATTTGTTTGGCTCGCCTTGGCTGCATAGTAAATTTTGTACACTAGTGTTGTAGAATGTATCGTACTTAGCTGTACTGTAAAGCAGAATGTAACGCAATATGTAATAGAGGTAAGTATAACTCAACACATGAACAAGACAGATAATAATATTAACTGAAGCACAGGAATCCATAAGAACAGAAGACAGGGTAAACTCAAGAAATCAAAATATGGTATATATTATTGAAGTCCGTAAATAGGTCGCAGAAATAAGTTCATTAATATGTTCAGGCCTCAGTGACAAATAAAGAATCAAGACGTTCAAGACTACAGAAGTGTTTGTGTGATACAGAGTTCCAGAGGATTTCAGTGATTTTATGTTGAAGCAACCAAGACTGCAAAAGACTTGTCAATCGTATTGTATTGAAGACATGGAGGTTTGAATCAGTGTTAGTCATCTGTGAACCCGACCAGTTGCACTAGGTGTCAACACAATTGAAGAAGATCAACATGTTATATCGTCTCAGAAGGAATTGATTTAAGTCAGACCTGATACATCCTGGAAGTTAAAAGAAAGATTGATAAGATGTGTTAAGTCAAAATGAAGTGTAATATCTTTACTGCAAAGTGAAAGAATCCTCAAGGACCAAACTGCAAATGAGTGAATTCGATAGTTTCCTTTTGGAAACCATCGAAGTGGTAAACAAAGATTCGATAGAATTCCTTTTTGGAAACCATCGAAATGGTGAAGAACAATTCGATAGTTTCTTAATTAGAAACTATCGAAGTGGTCAGAAAGAAGCCTTGTGCAAAGGGTTCGATAGTTTTATATTTAAAACTATCGAATTGGTTTAAAAATGTTAAGAAACTTATTTCGATAGTTTCTTATTGAAATCTATAGAATAAGTTAGATATTTTGTCTTCGATAGTTTTTCAGAAGAAGTAGGTATATTGCAGTTATGGCAGTCAGAATTGTTGGTGAAGAACGAGAGGCTGAGATTCATTCTAAGCTTCGATAGTTTTTCAACAGACCACAAATTGGACAAAAGACAATGGCTTCTTCAGTTTTACAGTTACACAAATTAAATACGAGTGAGAGTTTGAGAGCTTAAGGTTTTAAGAGAAGTTATTGGCAGTGCCTTAAATTCTATCAAGTGTATTGATTATTGTAACTTGAACTCATTGTAGCTAATCCTACGGATTAGATTTGTAGCACCCTTCGTGGTTTATATTTATAAAACGATATATTCCCCGACTCGTGTTGTGATTTGGTTGATTTGATTTCGAGTAAGAACACACACACACATATATACATATATATATATATATATATTCGCGAAAGAAATCAAATAAATTGTGAGTATCGTATTCAACCCCCCTCCCTTCTACGATACTTTGGACCTAACAATTGGTATCAGAGCTTGTTGATTGACATACAAATCAGATCCGGTGATATAGACCAAAAACAAACGAGTTCTTAAAAAAAATTCTTGAATTTTTTAATTTTCAAAATTTTCATTCTCTTGGAAATGGACGAAAAACTCAACAAACTCACTCATTTGCATTGAGTCGACTCTTCCTCGCCAAGCTGATGGTTCGAGCCATTATTTCATATCCTTTAGCTGTCTAGTTTTTTTCCGTCTGGCTCTACTTGTTTATTTGTCAGTACATGCTTTGTTATTGTTCTGCTGTTGCTAGACCATATCAGAAGTAATGTGAGAGGCATTTGCATGGAGTAGGATTACACATACAATTCTTCCCATCAGTTCTTTTGCATCTCTCTGGCTCAGGCTCCATGTTGTTTGTATAGCAAACAAATCCCAAGCCTTTAATATTATTGAGAGCCTTGAGCAGCACTTTTACACATTGGAGGACGGAGATGATGAGGGACCAGTCTTTCCAATCCCTCCTAAGCATGTATGTAGATAACAAATCTTCTGACATGATCAAAAAACAGGATTAGGTTTTTTCTTTTCTTAGACTTATATATGCTTCAGGAGGTAACCATCAAAGAGCATGCATAAATCTTGTATAGCAATGTCACTACTCACAAGTCATTAACAATTTAACATGTTGATAATCTCTGTGTTACGCTGCAAAATATATTAACAAGTCATGCATACAAATTTATCTTGTACACCAATTGGACAAAAAACAGACAAGTACTTGCAAGAACATTAGTAATACATAATATTCTTCTGTGAATGTCTATAATGATAAACTATACGAAGTGGTTATATGGTATAAAAATATGAATTCGCAACAAAATATCATTAAACTTTAAATTTTATTTCTTAAAAATTCAAGAGAGATACGGATTAGGAAAAGTCAACCAAAAGATGAATCTTACAAAAATAAAAAAGATTATATAAATCCAATCGTTTCTTATTTGGAAAAATCCATGCAGCAAATAAGATACTAAAATTTATAATAAAGAAAACAAGAAAAAAGGAAGAAGAAGCACCATATTCGGGAAATGCAAACCAAAATCCCCTCAAATTCACTTGTTAAATTAGAGTAGAAGTGAACAAGATTCCTCCCTCTCTCTGACACAAACAGAGAGCTTGTCTTCATTTGTTTTTATGAGACAATGAAGATTAATTTTTCCATCTATTGCTATGTTTGCATTTTTATATGTCTCTCCTATTTTTTAAGCCATCGATACCCTCTAAATATCTTCAACAAAGTTACAACTCAAGAAAATCGTGGTTCCGGTCTCATGCAGCTTAAGCATCTTCACTCGATGCATAACCATTCAAGAGTGGCGGAACCAGTATTCATGGTTGGAACTTAAGTTAGGTCCGACCTGGTTCCGCCACAACAATTAAATCAATATCTATGTCTTTAAAGGCACACACACAAACACATAATATTCACACACACATATTTGGGAAAATAATTTTTGGGAATGTAAAGTTGATGTTCATGTTGTAGGTTATCAAGAATGTGACTTGTTTAGTGGTCACTGGATAAAGGACTTGGAGCAGCCTCTATATACAAGTAAAAGTTGTCCTATAATGGGAGATCCTCGGAATTGTTTCTTGAATGGAAGGGTAGATACAGATTTTCTCAAGTGGAGATGGCAGCCTGATACCTGTAAAATTTCCAGGTTTAATCCAAAGTTGTTTCTTGAATTTGTTAGAGGCAAATCTATGGCATTTATTGGTGACTCTGTTGGAAGAAATCACATGGAATCACTGCTATGTCTCTTGTACCAGGTTCTTTCCTTTTTCTTATTTTTTATTATATTTAAACTATTTTAGGTACAAAATCTTTGTTCGTTATCCACACTTAAGTGCAGATTAATTGATATTTGGTAAAATTTGATTCATATCTATAATCAAATTCATATTCAGCTAAAACAAATATTAGATGCTATTTGTGAAGGGGGGCCAATGAATACTAAATTTTCAATCTTCCATGATATGAACATTTTTAAAGTTTTCATTCTTCAGGGGGAAATTCCTGTAAACATATACTTGGCTGAAGAAGGCAGGGTCCTAAAATATCACTTTCCAAACCATGATTTCACCCTTATAGTTTTATGGACTACATTCCTTGTACAAGATGATGAAATTATCAGCCATGGATCAAAGACAGACAACTATACCCTACATCTTGACAAGGTCCATGAAGTTTGGATAAAAGAACTCCCATCAACTTTAGATTATGCTATTATATCTGGTGGCCATTGGTTTTTCAACAGACGCTTCTATCTTTACCAAGATGGTGCATTGATTGGATGTGTTTCGTGTAGTGAGCCAGATATTCCAAAGTACGATTTCACATTTGCCCTAAGAATGTCTATTAGAACTGCTCTTAAGTACACAGAACGTTTCAAGGGCATAACGACGGTATTAAGGACATTCTCACCTGGACATTTTGAGAATGGGGGATGGAATGCTGGAGGATCCTGCACACGGACTAGTCCTCTTCATGAACTGGCCGATGCTTATAAATTAATAAGTACTTACAACGTGACTATGCAATTGAGGGGGATTCAGCTTGAAGAGTTGGAGAGAGCTAAAAGAAGGGGAGTAAAAGAGAGGAGGCTTTTGGCTTTGGATGTGACAAGGGCAATGTTAGTGAGACCTGACGGGCATCCTGATGTTCATTTTGGCAATGTATGGAAGAGAGGAAGTCATGACTGTGTTCATTGGTGCTTACCAGGTCCAATTGATGCATGGAATGACCTTTTGTTTGCAACTTTGCTCAAGGAGACTGTCTAGATTAATATTGTACCGTTAGTACTGGCACTCTAAATTTCATGCACCATACTCAAACTTCCTAGTTTCTTCCATCATGTTTTCTGTAGATCATTGAGTAGTGATTGATATTAAAGTATATTGCTATGGAAGTTGAAATGTTTGGCAGTTTATGCAATGATTAATATTTATTTGTTTTAGACTCTCAAAAGCGCTGATATATTTTTCAAGAAAAATTGACGTTCATAAAATCTCTGGACATGAATATTTTTTGGAGCTGCAGATACAATTTTCATAAGTTTTTATAGGTGCTCACACACACATACATATTCTAATGTGTAAACGGCTGTTTTAATTAAATATGCTGCTTCTTGTTACAACTTCGCAACTGTACTGTTTTCATCCATTATCTTTCATGTATGTTTATACCGATTTCCAGTTATGAAACAAATTATTCGATGAACTTTCTGTGATGGAAAAGCTAAATTTTGAGAAGCTCAGCTGGTATAGCCATAAATCTGGGTACTATTATTTCAGGGACTCAGATCTTGATAAATTTATCTTTTTTCTGATTTAACTCGCCAGTCTCTTCATTCCCAAGAACTGAATTGGATCTTTGGAGGGTAGATCTTTTCAATATGTCTTTTAATTATGATATATAACATTATAATGGATTAGTGGTAAGATGTCGATCACCTCACACCTGATCACGATTCACGAACTTAAACATATCTGCATATTAACAATAAACGATTGTTTTTAATTCCAGACAGGTACAGTGAAGGAGTTCCCAGAGAAATTAATTGCTTTCTTCTTATGCTTCTTTTCCTTTTTTTTTTCATGGAAACATGTGGAAATGCTTGATGTTGATGCCGATTTTCGTCACGGACGGGACATTATCGTTACGGGTATTCGCATAGAGCTTTGACATATATTAATGGCCGTCAATGGAGGAGGTTAGGGTCTTTTGGGAGTTTTAGACTGAGCTTGAGAGTTTATTCTAAGAGAGAGTCTCTAGAATCTCGAGTGTCGGATCCCCCAAGTTGCCTACGTATTTCTATATTTATAGAGAATCAAGTCTACGTAGTTCTATTAGGATCTACTACCTTTTCTGCGTAGAATTTTAGTTTGAACAATACTCCTATTCTTTAGGAGCAAGACATCTAGTTGTAGTGAATTTCCTCGTATACGATACTTCCCGTTATCGGGCTTATTTAATATGGGCTGATACCCATACGGGATCGGATTTATAACTTGTATCAACATGTCCCCAATATTTATCGGAGATTTGCTTCGGTGAATACTTAATTAAAGTATTTTTTTGCCTTGATCTCGATCAAACAATATGTCAATCGGTAACACCTCTAATAATTATTGATCATGGTTACATCAATTTAGGCGTTATTATTTTTATATGTTAATGGCTTTGGTTTATCCCATGATCAAATGATCGGGTTTTCTTTTGGTGTTGACTGGGCCCTGCAACACCTTATGTTTGCCATAACACATTTGGGCCTTAGATTTATTAGTAACAAATGTACCAATTTAAGGCTTGTTTTTAACTTGAGCAAAGTTGGATTCGTCAATCCCCATATACCAAGCTATCGGGCTAAGTATTTAGCTAGAGCTATGACTAACCAAACCGCCTTATGGTTTGACTAGTTAAGCCTGTGCTTTCGAGTCAAAAAATATAAGTAGCTAACTTTTCTCGGAGCACGGATGAGAGGTCGTCTGTAAGCCACAAATTTTGTCAAAAGACCTTGCTTACCAGTTTCTCATCTTCCGGTTTCCAGTACCCGGCTTTTTATGTACCATCATAGCTCAAAGGCGGTTTTTCGGTCCATATATTGGGCATTATCCTGGCCCCGTAGTGATTGTCGCATTTAAATGAATGAGATGGATGAGACAAATCACTGGTTTAGGTCGGATCAAATTTGGCCCCCCCGAGTATCTTATCAACTGCTCAGGAAGTTAAGATAGTCAAGATGAACCACACAATATATAATACTTGACATTAAGTAAAAAGCGTAAAAAAAATAATAAAAATAAATACTTATCTTAAGTTTGTGTCCAAGTCACACTTGTACATGCAGATGTTTGATTTCACCATGTTGTACTCAAATATTTAAATAATTTATTTGTACCAGAGTTGCCGTAGAATGTCCCCGACCATCATCATTTTGTCAAGATGCTTCACATGCAGACTCTGTTGGGTATAATTACTAACTACACAGCAATAATAGGGCAGTTATATATATATTGTATTAACAAGAACATGCAAAAATACCAAATAACGAAACAAACACAAAGGTTGAAACAAAAGTATAATCAGAGACTGAAAATAACAAGACAAGAAAGAACACTTATCTCTCAGGAGCTTTAACAAATACTGAAAGATAAAGAAACAGCTGAGTCGCCAAGCCTTCGAGAAGTCTTGACTGTTCTTGAAGAGATTATTGCCCCACTTACGCTGTGTTGGGTTGCAGCAATATCACTCCCAGGATAAAACAGCACAGATCAATCCACTCACAGAAATGGCAATAATCAACAGCGAACAACACCTCACTTCACCCAAGAACTATGTAATCTGTTTGTGTTGAGAGAAAAACCAGAGAAGATAATAGTTGCTAGGGTTTTCAGAGTTACGTATATCTCTTACTTTAGTCAAACGTTCTGTTTTGTATCTATATAAAATACAAAATAAAACGTAAACAGACCAAAAAATATTGTAACTGAAGATATGGCATTTAATACTAAATATTCTGATTTAATTACCATAACAACAGTCATCAGGATTTAATAACAGTTACAGCTCAGTCAGGATTTCCTGGTCCATCAGGATTTGATCATCATCAGTACTCCAAGCCATCAGGACTTGTTGTCCGTCAGGAGTGGCATCAGTACTTGATCGAACATCAGGATTTCGTCAGGACTGGACCATCATCAGGATCCAAATACTGACACAGGCCATCAGGATCAGTAGTCATCAGGATTTCACTCCAAGTACTGACCAGGCCATCAGGATTTGATCCAAGAACTGGTCCATCAGGTTTTAATATAAATCCTGACCCAGTTCGTTTAGTTGTTACAAATAAATACTGATACTGTTAAATTAAATCAATAAATAATATTAAATAAACAGGTAATAAAATTCCTCGCCCAGGTCGCCTCGCGTACGCGAGACGCCGAGACATTCGCCCAAATCGCCCTTCGACCCGAGTCGAGTCGAGTCGTGACGTGGCGGGGCGAGGCGAGGCGAGCGGCGGCGGCGCGCGCATGTGTGTGTGCGCGTGAGGCACATACTAACACCATGCACACCCACATGCCTTAGTAGTTGTACACTACTCTTGCACATGTTTCTATATAAACTCATCAACCTTTCATTACCAATGCTACGTGGGATACAAGTTATTTTAATATAACCAACCCACATAACTCATTTCAAGCAACCTATTTCAACTCAATTTATTTATGGATTACACTAAGAAAATGTCTTAGATCCAAACATGAAAGTTTAAGTCCTCATAACAAGGTACAACCTCCAATCGTTAGTTTCCGGAAATTCCATCAAGAACATATTTAAAATATGCCTCAAACTTTCCATTTTCTAACAGACTCCACGTTAGAGATATACGAATGCAATGTGTTTGCTACTTGTGCGTAGTGTGCATCAGAACACTTGTGATTTTCTCCGATAACAAATTTCCAGTGTGTCCAATTTGATGTGTTCCGAATTCTTGTTGAATTACAGTTATTAATATAAACCTGGCGCTAATGTTTCTGGTTTTTATCGTATCCAGGTGATGAATTTGCCTCTGAATTTTCGCTGAATATGCACCTTCTTTCCTTCATATCTTTTGTAGTTTCGTATGTCTTTGCATTGCTTCAGAATTCAGTACACACTTTATCTGGTCAACAAAAGCCAATTACTTTGTCGAACTCTGTACTATTTCCCTTTGTCAGGTGCTTTAGATTTCTGCCTCCTTATTATCCGGTTCAAGGCATTGTTCCGCGTTTTCCATCTCCTTGCTGCTGCATTTATATTTTTCTTCCGCTGCAGTTGTACTTGTTTTATCTAGGACATTCAAGATGAACTTGTTTTTGAATGAAAGACCATGGTTCATAATTTCTGTGAATTAGTGACAGGAGAGACGAAACTTTTACAAAGTTCGTTTTGACCAGATAAACACAGTTCTGAGTATGAATTGAATCCCAGTATCTTGCTCCTGATGATAATAAGAAGTAACATTGATGTACTCTTTTCTTGCATTGAGCTCTATGGAAAATTCTCGTCGATTATACCGTCCTGTCAACTTGTTTTTATACTTACACGAAACAGTTCAGAAAGGTTGTTGTATATATTTCTGTAGCTATTTTTTAGGCGTTGCTGCATAACTTTTTCTTTCCGAACATTGAAAGCTTTCTTTTATCTATGCAATCAGCTTCCTCAAGTATGGTGGCTTATTCCTCTGCACTATGCTTTGTCTTCCCCGAGATGTCCTCTACTTCTTCTTTCGTTGCTGACTTTTGGGCATCTTTGATTTTATCAGATTGCATTCGACATCTTTCTCCTTGTACCTGAGATGTGTGATTTTTTCTCCATGATGCTTCTAGATCGGATTTCTTCCTTTGTTGATGAAGAACCACTTTTTTCCTGGCAGCCTTTGTAGCAGTCTTGTTTCCTGCAATCGTATATTAGTGGGGGAAAGACTTAAATGAACTGGTTTAAAGAACTGCTTTCTTCAGTTTTCCTTCTTAGTTATGGTAATACTGAAATCCTCTTGTAGCTGCCATTGTTCTATTCTCGCAACAGTCAAGACTTATACTCATAGTTCTCTTTTATCTGTCAACGATGTCGATAGAGATTTCTTCTGCAATTGACTAGGTTTGCTTCGTATATAAGCCTTGTATTGTAAATTCTGAAACCAAGTTACAGACAGTTCCATCCTGGACTTTTGAAGTTATTCCTCTTTTTAATTTGTTTATTTGAAATATTGTAACACTTGTTTCTATTCCACGCTTTTGATTCCTTCTGATTTTCACGATCTATGGCTTCAATAAAAACATATGAAGTTTTGTCTGTCATCATTTATTTAGCAAGCTAAACCATGAAAATTTTGTTTCTTCTGCATTTTTAATACATTCACTCCATCTGCAAGACATTCACTCCATCTGCAAAACCACGGACCTGCAATTCGCCATAAAAATGAGCTGGCACAAAAACTTTAGATTTTGCAGATTTCCCTTTTTCCTTCTTCAAGAAATCCACCTTTATTCTTGCTGGTTTTTGATGGCACCAGACTTTTGATGTTGTCATTTGCATACGCAGCACTAAATTCTTCCTTGGTTTACTCTTCGTTCTTTCTGTTGTCAAATTATATGTAACCTCGTCCACATATACCACATTAGATCCTCGGTTTTTTCCTACTGCTTTATTTCAATGACACTTCCAATAGAAGGTTCCAGGATCTGAAGCTCTTTAATTTTGAAGATACCTCTCTTCCCAGATCATGAGCGTTTTAGGATATATCTCTATTGTTTTTCAATATTTTTGAGCCCAGGTCTGTTCGACACCGAGTGTAAGATCGAGGTATTCGATTCCTTCCAGTTAATTGTTTGAGAACCATAACTTGGCGAGATTCAACTCTGCAATGACTCTCTCTGCTGGCTTTAGTTGCTCCCTTAGCTCCCTTGCTGCATTATTGGCTTTACAGTATAACACTACTGTTGTCCCTCTTTTTTTTTGACAAACAGTAGCAGTTCTGGTGATCTTTTTATTCCTCACATGTAATTTGTTGTTGGTTTGAATCATCATCTCATTCTTTAATTTTTCTTTCCCCGGTTGTCACTTGTCACTAGTAACCACTAACCAACAAAAGATTTCTCCTTTCCTGATAAAACAATTCTTTAGGATTCCTTATTATAACATATTTGTATATATGCTTTTCTCAGAATTCAGTTTTCTCCAAATAGCGTATACTAGCATGTAACCATAAATACAAGTGTGACATGCATATTTAAAAATCAATTTCAAGGGTGTTATGAAATCAACCCGTAAACTTTAATGAATTTGAATGAATAAAAGATAAAGATATAAAAATCAAATCAAAAGCTATCGTATCAGTTTATATAACAATATTACATTTAAAAAGTCATAGTTAGGCTAACACCCATGCATGTACGGAAGAAAGAAGTTTATAGATACTTATCTGGCTAAGCTTGATAAAATAACCAGCATGCCAATCTATTTTATCGCCTGTCTTCTGCATGTTTCGTTCATATCATGTCTAGAATTTGTCCACTGATCAGTGAATATCTCTCAGCCAGGATGAGATTATATGAGCTTTAATTAGATTACTCTACACAATTCCCACAGACGACGCCAAATGTTGATGCCGATTTTCGTCACGGACGGGGTATCATCGTTACGGGTATTCGCATAGAGCTTTGACATATATTAATGGCCGTCAATGGAGGAGGTTAGGGTCTTTTGGGAGTTTTAGACTGAGCTTGAGAGTTTATTCTAAGAGAGAGCCTCTAGAATCTCGGGTGTCGGATCCCCCCAAGTTGCCTAAGTATCTCTATATTTATAGAGAATCAAGTCTACGTAGTTCTATTAGGATCTACTACCTTTTCTGCGTAGAATTCTAGTTTGAACAATACTCCTATTCTTTAGGAGCAAGACATCTAGTTGTAGTGAATTTTCTCATATACGATACTTCCCATTATCGGACTTATTTAATATGGGCCGATACCCATACGGGATCGGATTTATAACTTGTATCAACACTTGGATTTTAGGACCTGATATTGAGATGACTGCAATATTGTTGCGGTAAGAAATCCATGAACTTTGTTTCTCGTTCTTTTTACTTTTCAGCTACATGGATATGGAATAGTGTTTTTTAAACAATAAAACTGCGGCATTCCTGTTTTCTATGCAATTTATCTCTTGATACAGTTCTTTGCTCTTCTTTTCCAGATATTCCAACTACAATTTGGCTGGGATTTAGCTATGCATGTATAGAAATGCTCGACAGAATATGGTTTTATTTACAAAATTGTACTCAATATTTGGAGGAATATACTGCAGTGATATTCAGGTGTGGTGCTTGAAGAAAAAAGGGCATATTTATCTAGCCATGCATGTTTAAGGCTTGTAATGAGGTTCAAATTTTCAACTACCCAAGTGATATTGTTTGCAGTATGCCAAAGCAACAGTTGACTGTACTGTGCCGTTTGATTGGCGGAATCATGGTGGCATTGGGATACTATAGTGTAATGTGGGTAAACAACAGGAGGCTAGGAGCTGAATATGTTTGTAAATGATGAAGCTACAAGATTGGAGTCACCAACTGCTCCTCTTTTGCAGAACAGTCCTGCAGTGCGAACACATTAATTAAATGAATATGTTCTACATTTGCATATGGAAAAAGAATGTCAGATTAACGTATAAAGCTGCAGTTATGCAGGCCAGGCATTTATTCGATATCCACATCTATCAACCGAAGAAATTAGAAAAATGATATAATCGAAGAAATTAGACTACGGTTCAGGATTTTATTTATAATTGCAAGTGACCCTTCAGTACACCAGACTTTTGCTTGCTACCGGAGAGCCAGTTGATGGAGTAAGGCACGGCTAAAAACTGATGTTTGGCAGGCTGCATTTTTTATGAATACAAGAGGTTGGCTAGTTCATAGACAAGGCAAAGTCGAAGAGGCAAACACTGTAATTCTGCAGTCTGCACCAAGGTTATTTGCTTATAATTCATGAAATCAAGTAGCAGTGTACCATAAAAAGGATATAACATTTGAAATTTTCGGGACACATAGTTAGAGTTGCATATCAACCAGTTCCATTGTTCAAATGTAGATTTAAAACCAGGCAGCTCCCAAGAAACCACACTAATCAATTATATCTAATTTCATCTTTATTTTTCCCACTTGCATACCCCAAAGACATGCATAATAATACAAAGCTAAAAGAAATTGAAAACGAAAAGGGCATGCGCATTAAAAAACTATCAAGTATGAGCTACACAAAAGTGTTTTGATGTAACAAATAAAATTCTCAAACAACCCAAAGGATTTGATTTCAGGGACGGTTACAAATTACAGTATGCCCTTCTGAATACCATTTGCCGGGGGGGGGGGGGGGCTGAGTTTTATATTCTGGTAGAGGTAATTCGGGTTGAGTCGAGCCGGGTATTCATTAAACAAGTTCGAGTCGTTAAATAAATGAGTCGAGCCGAGCTGCTCGTTTAAGTAAACGAGCTCAAGTCTCTAACTGAACTCGACTCGTTTAATGAACGAGCCAAGTCGGGTTTACTCGCGAGCAAAATGAGTCGGGTTTAAACGAGCCGAGCCGGATATACTCGCGAGCTCAACAATTAAAAACATTAAAAATATAAAAAATTTAACTAATTTCCATTATTTAAATAATAAAAATATTTTTTAATAATTTTTTATTTAAAATATAAACGAGTTCGCGAGCCGCCGTGACTCGAATTATAGCTCTATATCCTGTTACAGTTGTCCTAAATCCTCTCGAAGGCCCATTATTTGGGTCAAAGAGTGCATCACTAGGTAGTTCGCGTCTTTTTGGCCATAGTATCCTGTCCAATTTTCAATTACAAGGTGAGGATACGTTCCTTTTTGGGCCCATCATAGCACACTTTTTTTTTTCTCGTCCCTTTTTGTGCCCATCAAAGTACATTTAATATTTTCAATGAGAATATTAGGGGGGTGGCGGGAGTCTTGAACCTGAGTACTTCCACCGCTCTAATACCATGTTATGTTACATGTTATCCTAAAACAAGGCGTTAGGAATTGAGCTTATCGAAATCATTTCACATATTCAATATATTCCAAAAATTGTACATATCATTAATAATTTATAAACTTTAAGAAAATTCTAAATTATTTAAAATCTAAATTGAATAAAATCTTTTGGATATATGCGAAGATTTTTTTTTTTTTTTGAAGAACAGTGGAATTAATTCATTAATGAAAAGCCATACGGCATCTACAAAGATAGTCACGTCGAACAAACATAAAATAGAAACAATCGTCTATCTTCCTGAAGAGATAGTCAAACGATATGTTGAAAATGATATATTTACATGTACCCATTTCACCGTAACTTGTTTCACCGCAACCTGTTTGAGCTATCGATCATAATTGTAATTTCATACAAACTTTTATCACTAAATCAAAACCAGCTCTCACAATAAAGGAGAGAAAGCGACAACCTCTCACCATGGAGAAAAAAACAAACTGAAATTGCAAACTAAAAAAACAAATTAAAAGAACTTAGATCTGAAGAAACGAAACCACAGTATGGGATAATCGGTCCACTCTCGAATCCAAAATCCCGCTTGAATCGAAGAAGAACGAAACCGAAAGCTCCAAAAATTTAGATCTAAAAAATCAAACCAAACACACTCAATGGATAGAAAACCTTACCTTTATTAAAGAAAATCAGAAATAAACTAAAAGAAAGAAAATTAGTGATTTGAAAAACAGTTAGCGCAGTGAACCAAAGTAAAGTTTTGGCTAAACAAATTTAATATTGTTATTTAGTAATTAACTGATCGAAATAACGATTTGTACCTAATCCGCTAATTTTTAAAAAAACTTGTTAAAGGAGTTTTTGAATTACCTGATTGTCACATGTATAGTTTATATACAAACACAACTATTTATTCAGGGAAATGTTATTTCCAGAACCGTTTTTTAATTTCTAGAGTGATATATGTTGCAGATTTCTAATACATTCACAAAATGTCGCATATTATCTTACAATATGCTACAAATAGCTCTGAAAATAAAATAAAAACTTTGTAAATAACATTTTCTTTTACTTAACAGTTTCATTCAAAACTGCTAAATTTAATCCATTAGAAAGATAATTAATTTAATCAGCTAATCAAAACAACTAATTCATTTCGCTGCCCTTAACTGTTGATTGCCAGAAACGTTCATTAGTTTATAAAATATAATAAAGTAAATCAGTTTTTAAATATATCACCAGCTTATAAATACAGTTTATGTTCAAAATCGTCATATTTTAAAAAAATTCAAAATTTTGAACCAAATATTCCATCTTTTTTAAAATTTTAATCTTGATCATTTGACTAAAATCAGTCAAATCTTGAAAAGTAATTAGTAACTTTTTTAGTATACATTTATTTTTTAATATATATATTTGAATTTAAAGTAAATACTAAAAAATTAAAAATACAAAATACAAAATAACAAATATACTCCTGTAAATCCAGATAAAAAAGTAGCTGAGTAACAAACACGACAACTAGGAAGTAAAGTAACATTAACAAGACTTGGCTTTTGTCAACCGTACAAACCACCAACCATAAAAATGGAGAAACAAAAGCCCAACAAAAGAAAACGAGTTAAACAAACCCCATCTCCACAACCCCACGACAGCGCGTTGTTTAACGCGCCGCCGATGAAAAAAGTGATGCCATTAATGGACGCCGTTGTGAAAGTGTTTTGTACGCACACAGAGCCTAATTATTCTCTCCCATGGCAACGAAAAAGACAGTACAGTTCGAGTAGTAGTGGGTTTGTTGTTGGGGGCAAAAGGGTCTTAACAAATGCACATTCTGTACAGCATTTTACTCAGATTAAGCTGAAGAAACGTGGGTCTGATACCAAGTATTTGGCTACTGTTTTGGCTATTGCCACCGAATGCGATATCGGTATAAGCTTGCTCTTATCATTTCTTGATCCTTGTTTTTTTATATCGATTTTGAAGTAATTTTAGTGTTTGATGAGCTTTAGAGAATGTGTC
Source organism: Heracleum sosnowskyi (assembly GCA_030848705.1). Taxonomy (NCBI): domain Eukaryota; kingdom Viridiplantae; phylum Streptophyta; class Magnoliopsida; order Apiales; family Apiaceae; genus Heracleum; species Heracleum sosnowskyi. The sequence goes on along the minus strand of CM061235.1, from coordinate 137,158,335 downwards.
TATTTAGTATTATTGATATGTTATACCATGATGTTTATACATTTTTTTGAATATAGCTTAGAAGCGAATAAGTAGTATTTATTCTTAGATAAATCTCGGATTAGTGAGAATCGAATCCAGACCTGGTTCGACAAGGAATAAGTAGTATTTTTGAATACAGTACTTCTTCGTGTATGTCAGTATATATTATTGCTATCGCATGGCTTTTTGGACTTAACTGAATGTATTAAGTCCTAAAATCTTAAGGTGTTACGATCATATCATATCATCAACATCCCCCTCACTCGAGAGCACATTTTTGGGTCGAGGAGTGGATCACTAGGTGGGTCCAAATTTTCAATTAGTAGGTGGGAATCCCGGCTCGTTTTGGGCCCACTGTAGTACGAAACCAATATTTCAATTTTTAATAAGAATATTGGAGGTCGGAGGGACTCGAACTTGAGACCTTCAACAACCGAGCTCTGGTGCCGTGTTAAGTTACCAGTTCACCTAAAAAAGATCATGTCATATCATCAACAGAATGTGATGCCGGTGTTTACTCTTATCAATTTTTTTTCCATTACCTCATTTTGTTTTTGACCTTGTTGCAATTGAATGTTTATGATTTTACATTGATATGTAGGGTACGGTGTTGGAATTTTTTTTTTTGATTTTTGGAGTTTTTTTAGTAAAATTTTGTTTGTTGTATAGTATTAGAGAATCTCCATTAGGGGTTGCCAATCCTTGCCACATTATCGCATATATTAATTTCTAATTGTATCTCTCTTCCATTTCAACTTTGACAACATTTATTCAAATAAGAGTCCAATGGTTAGCAACCTCTAAAAGTTGCCTATGTGCTCCCAGTTTACATTCTAAATAACTCTAAAACTAAATTAAGTATTCAAGGTATATATGTTTTGTTCTTATATAACTCCCTCTGTCCCAACCATTTCTTTACACTTTCCTTTTTGGGGTGTCCCTCTCAATTCTTTACATTTCTAAACTTTCTAAAAATAGTAAACTTTTAATAATATAAAAATAAACTACTTTCACTACTCTACTATACTATCCTCACTTTATACATTAAAAATTGATTGGTCCCACCACTTAACTCACTTTTTCTACTTTTCCCACTACTATATTATTTTTTCTTAACCTCCGTGCCAACCCAAATGTAAACAAATGGATGGGACGGAGGGAGTACGTGTTTTAGCCATTTGGGGAAGTTGCCAAAAGTTGGCAACATTGATTGGCAACCTACCAACTCCAATAGATAGATAGGCAACCAAGAGTGCCATGCCACATCAACTTTGGCAACCTCTTGACAACCCCTATTGGAGTCTGGAGATGCTCCAAGTGGAATGCTATTTAAGCTTATATGGGATATTTGTTGAGGAGATACTTGAAGATCGAGATATATGCTACAGTGTTAGTTAATGACACTATTATTTAGTCTTTTCTGCTTGTTATTTATTCACTCATCAGATTCTTGTTTTCTATTATTGAAAATGCACAGAGAGGGAATGAATTGATGTTATAGGGAATGATAGCGGTTATCTGCTTGCCAGCTGAAATGGCCTACTGATTTTAATTTTTAATTAACAGTTAACAATTTTAAGCTAAGATTATATGATACATGCAGAAATTAAAGTGCTGTAAGTAATAACGTACACAGAATTTTAACCAGGTCCGACCCCTAGTCAAATTTGGTGTATCTCCTGATTCCTTACCAACCAATAACTGATTATAATCTTAGATACAATAAAACCTGTGTTTACACCGGTTGATAACTGCTTGAACACCAGGTTCACTCTTGACTACACAACCACTTGAACTCCAACGACTCTCGAACAAGGTTGTTCCCTTAAACACTGAATTCCTCGAGTAACCCGCCCCTTGAATTCCTTAGTTCTTTAAACAACCTGTTTCCAAGTACAATGTGTTCTCTAGACTGTAGAGCACTATACTCCCTGATCCAAGTACAATGTGTTCTCTAGAGCACTATACTCCCTGATCACTAAGATCTCCTTGCCACTAATTGAGCAACTACATTTACATACACACTATGCAAGATTTTAGTTTACAACTCAAACTCTGGGTTCTCTATATATATGTATATCGAGATACTATCAGTTATAGCTCAAGCGAATCAGGAATTTTTTTTCAAAATATAAATTAGAGCTGTATTTATTTTTGCTGTATTAAAAGTTTAAAACTTTAAAATCAGTACTGTTTATAGTATACAGAGCAACAACTGATTTTCACAACATTCAAAAGCTTGAGATGAATGAGAACATTTATGTAACAGATAAAGCTTCTAAAGTGCTGAAGGATAAGATCAGAAAACGTTTTCATATTAATTTGTTCAATGTAGGACAGGTTAGAGTTGGTTTTGGATAAATAAAATATTAAACTCCTAAAATTCAGGAAGACGTTTTTGAATGTATTTTAGTAAATATTTTATATATAAACTATCCTTACATATAAATATTCTAGACAGCTGGTTGACTTGCTAAAAAAACTCTGAAAAAAATCGGATCTGAAAGTTACCTGCAACAGATTCTGACGGAACCGAGGATTTTAGCTTGCTCTTATAACATCAACTAGTAAGCTGTATATATCATCAAAATACAGTAAGGTTACAATTATCTCCCTTGTTACGTGATCTTGGGGTTATATAGTGTTCGATGATATGAGAATGAGTTTATTTTGTAAAATTGACGTGTAGCAAACCATGATGGAAAATACATTATTTTTTCATGTGTGTATATTTATGTATCTAAATGGAATGCTATAAAGCTTATATGGGATCTTTCTTGTGGAGAGGCTTGAGCAGATTGCGACTGATGGTAATGTTAGTTAGTGATGCTATTATTAGTCTCTTCTGCCTGCTATTTATTAAGTTGATGAATTTTGTTTCAAAAAGGCTAGGAAAATATGTGTCTTTTAAAGGTTAGGGTATGCAAGGATGTCCACTGATATTTTGTTTAGGTGATATAAAGTTGGTATGACTTCAGAGTTAATTGATTATTACTGTAAAATGGCTGCGGTGTTTTGATGTCAAGGAAGATGATAGGTTGGTAAAAATCGTGGTGGTGCATGCATTTGTAGGTCTCAAACAGTTTGATCTATTATATAATTTGTAGGTTTCGAAGGCCTTATTTGGTTTTTTTTTTTTAAATTTGATTGTTGGGGCTGGTATAAGCTTGTATGGCCTTTACTTTCCAGTCAGAATACAAGGTTTTCTGAATATGGATGGATTTTCGGGATGGACCATATTTCTTTAGGTCCCATGTTTAATTACATAAGGGGGAAGTGTCATGCTGATAAGTTATTTGGTTAGGTCAAATACCTTTATGGTCATTAGTATATAAAAGCAAAACTCAGTAGTTGGAGGTGGAGCTTGATTATGTGGAATATTTTAATTTTTAAGTTACATGGAGTAGGTCCCTTTGGAGGATTTTGAGATTCAGTCAAGTGGTCAATTTATTGTATTGGGCAGTTCACTCTGATGTCCTTTTTCGGGTGACATGTAGAGATTTTGTTAATGAGCATTGAAGGGGTGAAATTTCTGATAAAAATTGCCTTTTCTCTCTATTTGTAGCTTTCGCGGCTGTATCAGTTCAAGATATCATTTGTTTAAAAGAGTAACTTGGACTGCTGGTGGAGAGAATTAGGCCTCTCGTATTAGATTCTATCTATGAGACTTTAGTTTCTTCTGGGTCTGTAGTGCATTTCCTTGATTCTGTTTATGCTTTTCACACAAGCTCATAAGCTGTTGTTTGTGGTTGAAGACTTGAAAGGTTTTTTACCCACATACTACTACTATTGGCACTCCCAAATATCCTATAATGTTGACACAATTAATACACAACCTTTGCTAGAGACGGGTCTGATCGCAATGCCACTAGGCCACCATAATCTGTTATCATTTCCTCTAATAGATCCCTCTTGTGCTATTTATTGATTATCTTTTTACTAGCTTCTATTGAAATCTCTTTTTACTTAAATTTGGGGTGGCTTTGCTAAATTCAGAAGGTTAATTCTAATTTAAGTTCTTCATTGTGGAACAACAGCTCTATTGACAGTAAGCAATGAAGAATTTTGGGAAGGAGTGTCTCCTCTTGAATTTGGGGGATTGCCTGTATTGCAAGATGCCGTCACAGTTGTAGGCTACCCTATTGGTGGAGACACAATCTCAGTGACAAGTGGTGTTGTATCTCGCATTGAGATACTATCATATGTTCATGGAGCTACAGAACTTCTTGGACTTCAGGTCTTACGATTCAATTAATATCTTGTTCCAAGTGTAACTTACTGTCAAAGTTATGATCTGTCACTTACAAGATACATATGCAGATAGATGCCGCTATTAACTCTGGAAATTCCGGCGGGCCTGCCTTCAGTGATAATGGCAAGTGTGTTGGTATTGCATTTCAATCCCTTAAACATGATGATGCCGAGAACATTGGCTATGTCATACCAACACCAGTAATTTTGCATTTTATTCAAGATTATGAAGTCAATGGAGTATATACCGGTATAATACTCCTCTAGGCTCTAGATCTTAATTTTTTAACTTATTTTTGCTATTGATTGAAATCTTATTTGATGTTAAAGAACAGTTGCAGTCAGATATAAGCTTTGACATGACAGTCATTTTATAGTGTAGTTTCCATCCTAAGTTAGAAGATGTGAAGGCGCTACCTTTCTGTACTCGTAGTTATAAATTTTGGGGTGTCTTATCATCTTCAGGTTTTCCAATTCTTGGAGTTATGTGGCAAAATATGGAGAATTCTGATCTTCGTATGTCTATGGGAATGGGGCCTGAACAGAAGGGTGTCCGCATAAAAAGAATTTTACCTACTGCTCCAGATTCTCATCTTTTGAAGCAATCTGATGTTTTCCTTAGCTTTGATGGGGTTGATATTGCTAATGACGGTACAGGTGAGCCTTATCTTATCCAAGCTATGATGTCTTCATGTATCCCTTCTCCTGGAAGACTCTCAAACATGGAACTCTGACCAGATATGTTATAATTTGGAAGTACTTGTTGTATGTAAAATACAATTCGCATGTTACTAGTATTTTCTCTACTGTTTATAATCCTTGAGACCTTGTATACTGCACCTCAGTCACTTAAATTCTGCAGGTCATTTTGCATCACCACTTTCACAGAATAGAAGGTATTTCAATATATTGCTGAGCACCTAACCTATAAATTGAGCACCAGTATTTCCAGAATAAATAGGCACTGATTACCATTTGGTTGTAAATGTATGCCAGTCACATGGTAACACCATAATGCCTTGTTCAAGCCTAAACGTAGCTTCCCTGGTCAGCAATCTACAAAATATATTTTGATATCAAGATTCGAGAGTTTAATACCTGACAACGTCAAAATAAGTCGATTATTCCAAATGACCTTTTGTAGGGAATAGTAGATTAATGTTCAATTGTAGGGACATTTGGGACTTAAGGTGTACCGTTACTTGTTTTTTAACCAGTCATATAGACTTGCATGTTACGTATATGATATGTTAGATTATGTGAATTGGCAAACACGAAATGTTTGTTTTATAAAAGCAGATGTCTTGGTGTCTGTGCTGGAGTCTTCATTTACAGCTTTGCCTGCAAAATAATATCAGTCCACCTTTAAAAAAACATTGTTTATCATTTGCGCTCATGGCTCAAATTTCAGTTCCTTTCAGGGATGGAGAACGCATAGGTTTCAGTTACCTTGTTTCCCAAAAATATACTGGAGATAAGGCTCTAGTTAAAATTCTCCGTAATTCCGAGATACTGGAGTTTGATATAAAACTAGCACCTCACACAAGGCTTATACCAGCACACATTGAGGGAAAACCACCTTCTTATTACATTGTTGCTGGATTTGTTTTTTCAGCTGTGTCTGTTCCGTATTTGCGTTCAGAGGTACACCATATGTCGCACTACCTTGGAATCCTTTTTGTTCTACTCTATGCCTTGCTTTACTAATCATTCTACCTTTTTTCAAAGCATCTTTCCTTAATTTATATAAAAATTTTGATGTATCCAACTACGGGGTTGTAACAGCTATGTTTGGTTAGCCAAATATGCACATCATAATTCACTATAGAAAAAAAAATATTTCCTTTACTTTTTGTAGCGCATGGTCTTTGTAAGTGGCACTCCTCTGGTTTAAGTATTACTTGATGTCATATTTGAATTCACTATTATAATGTCATGACAATTTGAAATTGAAACTTGTATTGGTTAATTATTCTTTCATTCTCAGTTGCTTCAGGTATGACTCTAGCCGCCAATTGTTTACTTCCTGAAAAGCCGGTTTAGAAAAAATAAAGTTCGTACCAAATAAATTAAACGAATGAGTTTCCCAATTGTATGAGGCTCATTGACAATCAGAGATGTTTGGCCCCTTGTACAACTCTATCACGGGTCTAGGGAAATATAGGCTGGGAGTAAGGTAATGAATTTTCCTAGAAAGAAACAGGTGAAGAGGTAAAGAACCCCCCTCCCCCCTTCCAGATTTCTTCCTTAAAAGGAAACATATTGAAGATTACTAATTCTGCACATTTGTATATCGGAACGAAATGAATTATAAGAACCTTATGCAACCATCAAAGCATAATCTTTATTACTGTCCTTAGTTTGTTCCAAGAAATCCATCTCATGTGGGTTAACCTTATTGTGTTCTTATTCTTCATGTTTTCATCTTGTTCTATACTGTCAGTCAGCCCTTTCGTTATACGATTGAAATTTTTTCCTACTCGGTTATTCCCACCTCAAACTGTTCAAATCAACCAAATACTACGTAAGAGCTAAATATCTAATGACTTGTTCTAAAGGCAAACTCATCACTTCTGGTCTTACTAGTATAAACAAATTATTTGTTCGGACAGAAAAAATCAGCATGTATAACTGTAAACAACTACTTCACCTTTGGAATTATGTGGGATTTGTAATTCTAAGAAATTGAGTCTAAATTTTTTCCCAAGACAACTGTTTCTAGTTTCTTGATATCTACTTGTTCCATGCGCATGGACAATCTACAAGCTTTATATTTTTTTTCCTCATTATTTAATCTTGGACCACTTATTCTGATTTCTCTATCTGATTCAACTGTGCGGATATGAAGGAGATACAATATCTATAATGTAGGTTGATATTATTTGGCTTGATAAGAGTATCATTGCAGCATTATTGGTTACTGTATTAATATAGAACGTATGTCTTTTAAAAAAAAAAAAAAAATTATATGCATATTCAACGGCAGAGATTGGTGTGTGATAAAGCACATTGACTCAGCTTTACAGTTCATACAAAAAAGTATGTTCTTCATCTCTGCATGGTTAGATCATCCAATAGACAGTCAAAAACTTTAGAAATTCTTAAATTTAAGTTTAGATTCTTTTCTCTCTTTATCAGATCTATATAAACAAGAAGTGCATATTTGGGGTAAAGTAAAGGTCATACCGATGTCTACCATATAACTAGATATGCTACCTGATTTTAGTGATCACTTCCGGTTAGCTAAGATATTGCTCAAGCTTACATTTTCTATAGGGGCGTTTAGATGGTTAATGGGGATGGGAATGGGGGGTAAAAAATGAAAAATGGGAATGATATTGAATTCCAAGGGGTATGTAGGGAATGATTTACCCACTTAATGGGAATGAGTTCTCATTCCAAACAACCAAATTGCTAATCCAACACCAGCACATGGGATTGAGGTTCCAATTCCAGCTAATCGGACCCCTTAACCATGAACCAGATGCCATGTATATGTAGATCTTTTTGTTCCAACCAGTTCCAGATATTCGGAGTTCCATGTACTACCTTCTTAAGGGTTCTTATCTAGTATTCCTCTGACTATTGTTCTGATGTGTGTAGTATGGAAAAGATTATGATTATGATGCTCCAGTGAAGCTGTTGGACAAGTATCTACACGGAATGGCACAATCGGTTGATGAACAAGTAGTTGTTCTTTCTCAGGTGAATCTTACTTTCTGAAATCCTTTCCAGCAATCTTAGTTTTCCCTCTTTGCCATACCCTGACGCGGCAAATGTCTTATACGCAAGTTAACATGAAGTGCACTGAGTACGTGCTCACTGCTTTATTTCCCCCCTCAATTATGTAGGTACTTGTGGCGGATATCAATATTGGCTATGAAGAGATAGTCAACACCCAGGTTATAAACTATTATTTTATTATTATTATTATTATTATTATTATTATTTAGAGTACTTGTTCTAAGATTGACTGGAGGCTGGAAATGAGATTCATATGATTGAAAGAAACATGTTCTAGACTTACAGAATTTGATTTTCTTTCTAATATATATGTCTGTCAAATTGAAGAAGAATATACGTGTAACAGAATATTTTGTAACCTTATCTTGTACAAACTTACATGTAACAAACAAGTTATTGTTAGATCTAAATAAATAATCTAGGATCGTACATCTGTACATGTACATGTCATTCTGTACATGTATTTAAACAATCTTTTAATTATAAAACATGTCATGCATCTCCGGATCACATACAATTCTTAAATTAAATACATCACGCATGGCCGCCTTGAATTCTATTGACGTACGCATGTACCGGTTTTATCAACAAAACAAAATTACTGTTTATGTAATTTAATGAAAATCCCGTACATTAAAAAAAACGCACAAATTAAGAACAATAGTCATATTAATTTTCAATTGAAAAAACAATCATATAATGTATATGATCAACCCTAATAACTCAACATAAGATAGTCATAAGATAGTCTCTGATACCACTTGTTAGATCTAAATAAATAATCTAGGATCGTCTTATGTGATGTTATCAAGGTTACTGTAGTGCGAAAGCGTACCTGATTCCATGACGGTAGATATGAATACGGATTATGGGACTTGATCTTCCACAGACTTGATTCGCCTCTAGCCGTATCTCGCTCAACTTGATGGGAATAAAGGAGTAGAGGTTGTGAATAGTCTTGGGGACCAAAACCCTATTATGTTCTTTATATAGTCGTCTAATTAGACCCCATTAACCCTAATCAGATTACTATTGGGTATTACACATTACAAAGCCCATACCGAATAAGAAGTTATTGGACCCTTTATTTTAGACCACTTAATTAGTCCAAATATAGAATAAACATTAAATATAATTGTCTTTAATTTGTAAGCCCATAAATTGTGATTATTAATAAAATAATCTAACAATCTCCCACTTGGGCTACAAATTATACCAAACAACAATTACATTCAATAACCTTAAGTGCGCACAAAATTGTTTATTCTTTACAAACATCTTCCTTAGTCAATCTGGTCCATCTCATATATAAACATGAAACCAAAGCGACCTTCGTCACATCACTGTAACTCGATCCTCAATGATCACCACGTAAATATACTCAATGACATAGATCAAGTATGGATGTGTAACTGGAAATTACATGCAATGTGATCTCAATCATGTCTATTTCCAATTGATCCTTAATACCTTAGTGAGATCAATCTTTATTCTTTCAACTTTATGTCAAAACCACAATTGAAAAACAATAACTTATTTAGAGAAATAATAGAGAGATAAAAAAAAATTAACTTTATTCTGCAGAAAACGCAATTTATCACAATAGTGTCAAACTAAAACCGAGTACCGAATATAAGAACAAAACAAAAAAAACTCCCACTAAAACTGAATATCCTCCAATGAGGCAACACCAATATGAGCAATATGTCCATCAAGACCTTAGGTGTCAAATAAACTTTAGTTAGTGGGTCTAATAGCATAAAATTTGTTCTTACGTGCTCAATAGACACTATCTGATTTTTCACACTCTCTCTCTCTCTAGAATTAGATATTTAATGTCTATATCGTTTAGACATAAAAAAAATATAACCAGATGTGGATTATTCTTTATCTACGCAACTAGTAAGATCAGAATCGGAATACCTGATGATCTCCAAAATTTCCGACTTTCTATAAACGAGCATGCAATATTTTTGTTCCTTACAAGTACCTCATAACCCGTTTAGTAGCAATCTAATGATTCATTCCGGATTTACTCGTATATCTGCTTGACATACCCATAATAAATGCCAGATTCGGCCGGGTACAAACTTGACCAAACATAAGACTCCCAATAGCCAAAGCATATGGAATGTTCTGCATCTCTTTTCCTTCAAAAATCATTCTTAGGCCACTGTTTGAGACTAAACTTTTCTCCTTATGTTGTTGAGTTTGTTCTTGTTGAGCATCGTCTTGATTTTCATTAAAAAGCTTCATTAAAAAGCTGTATAAGTATGTTGTCTTGAACTATATGAGGTAAAAAAACTGATATTCTTCCTCAAAGACAACATCCATAACTTTATCTTCCCCTTCAAAACTCAACATCTTCATAATGTACTCCCAAATATTTCTTTTAGCTTTATACCTCATCTGAACAAGATTAGCTAAAAGCTTACTTGTCTCATCCTTTTCGTTTTTTGCAAAACGCTTTTCAAGCTCATCAAGGAAATCCTTTACAGATACCTCATCGGAGTCATCAGACATACCGCCCCTGAATGCTTCAGGAATGCTGCACTTTATCATCATTAGACTTAAGCGATTAGAACGTTCTCACTTCTCAAAGTTCAATTTCACATAAGCAGAACTTTCATCCGTAGAACTTTCATCCGTATGAGAAGCAGGTTGTTCTTTCCTTATAGCATAGTCTAAATCCATGCAGCCGAGAACTAACAGAACGTTCTCTTTCCGGCTCTAAAAGTTTGTGCCGTTAAGCACGGGAATGGAGTTCATGTTGGCAGTTATAGTAGCAGCAGATGCATTAACTAGCAATTTGGAACAAAAAAAATAAGCTCGCAAAAAAAAATCATGTCAAATTCATACATAAAAGCATATGCATAAAAAATAAAACATGAATTTAAAAAAATAGTGTGTGTGGGCCCATTTAAACAAGATACATAACACAACATTAACATTTAGTCTTTGGACATAAATATTAACTTGTAAGTGGTACTCTCCACGCAGAAATCAAATATTAATAATAAATTCAGTCAAGCAACAAACCTTCCTTTGGGCCGGTTAATTACTCACATGAAAAAATGATAATTATTACATATTTATTCCCGCACGCATATTCATTATTTAGCCAATAAATAACCTTCCTTTGGGCCGATTATTTTAACGCATAAATAATAAATATACACATCCTATTATATCAAAATAAATAAATCTACACATAAATATCACTTTGGCAATATTTTGCTTCAACTCACTTATTTACGAAATAAAAGGACAAGATAAATAATTATCTCAAAAAAAATTGGTGCCCAAAAATCCATATCATTGTAAAATTATTAAAATCACAACAAATATTTTAATACTTTACCAAAAAAATTACATCTAGCCGTAAAAATTTTATCCAAATTAATGCAAAAAAAATATGGCAACATCAAAAAAAATCTCCCGATTGCGTACACCATTAATCTAAATATGCATAACATGAATAGCCACTAATCTGATACATTCTGTTGGTTCATATGTATACAATGGCGATTAACTTAGATATATGATCATGTCACCAAATTAATATACATGACCGTACCATACAAGCAGTATCATGTTAATAAAAAAAACTGAATTAACATACTAATACATGACTTTATTCACAAATTACACGGCCCCCATGCTCTGGACAGAAATATGATATCCTGATTTTTCATGTCATTCTGTACATGTATTTAAACAATCTTTTAATTATAAAACATGTCATGCATCTCCGGATCACATACAATTCTTAAATTAAATACATCACGCATGGCCACCTTGAATTCTATTGACGTACGCATGTACCGGTTTTATCAACAAAACAAAATTACTGTTTATGTAATTTAATGAAAATCCCGTACATTAAAAAAAACGCACAAATTAAGAACAGTAGTCATATTAATTTTCAATTGAAAAAACAATCATATAATGTATATGATCAACCCTAATAACTCAACATAAGATAGTCATAAGATAGTCTCTGATACCACTTGTTAGATCTAAATAAATAATCTAGGATCGTCTTATGTGATGTTATCAAGGTTACATAATAAACTGTAGTGCGAAAGCGTACCTGATTCCATGACTGTAGATATGAATACGGATTATGGGACTTGATCTTCCACAGACTTGATTCGCCTCTAGCCGTATCTCGCTCAACTTGATGGGAATAAAGGAGTAGAAGTTGTGAATAGTCTTGGGGACCAAAACCCTATTATGTTCTTTATATAGTCGTCTAATTAGACCCCATTAACCCTAATCAGATTACTATTGGGTATTACACATTACAAAGCCCATACCGAATAAGAAGTTATTGGACCCTTTATTTTAGACCACTTAATTAGTCCAAATATAGAATAAACATTAAATATAATTGTCTTTAATTTGTAAGCCCATAAATTGTGATTATTAATAAAATAATCTAACAGTTATAACTTACAAACTTGGTTGCATAATATTGAGAAAAAAGTACCTATGGATGACAGCAAAGATATGATGCCCTTTTGTCAAGGCCCGAAGATAACATTATTTATGGATAGCTACAAACTTCTTTTCTGATTTAAACTTTATTTTTGAAGGTTCTTGCTTTTAATGGAAAACCTGTTAAGAATCTGAACGGCTTAGCTTATATGGTAGAGAACTGTGATGAAGAATACATGAAATTTAGTCTTGAACATCAACAGGTTCATTCTATCTCCCCCTCGTGTCTTCTAAATCATGCTTTACCTGTAACATCAATATATACTATCTGCCTATGTCATTCTGTAATTCATTTGATCTCATTGTATGTAGGTTGTGGTCTTACAGACCAAAAAAGCGAGGGCTGCAACTACAGATATTTTAACAACTCATTGCATACCTTCAGCCATGTCTGATGATCTGAAGGCATAAAAGCAGACTGCAATATGAAGTTGCAAAAAGTGAAATTCATTATGTAGAGATCTATTGTGCTATACATGCAGATGCCAGTCAGACTTTAGCAGAGATTGTCAACACACACACACACACACACAAAATTGACTTCACTTCATGAATATGACATTGACTTGTTAAAAATAATTTAGACACGATAAATTTGGTTGGTATCACCATATCTTCAATATCGATGGGAAGTTCGGTTTTATATAGTGAACAATTAGAGGTTATTCCTGCACTGTTGCTTACTAGTTATGTGGTTTTTATGTTTTTCTGGATGATGTTTGTTTATAGATCGAAGGTGAAAGTTACAAATTTATATAAACTAGTATGTTTGCCCGCTTCGCATAGGCGAAAAATTAAATTTATTTTAAAATAATTATTTAAGTAATTTGTTGTCTTTGTTTCGATAAATAAATTATCTTCGTTCAAATGCCACGAAGATATTATATATTTTATAAATTTTTTGAATCCCTGTCTAGTGATCACTTAATTATTTGTTTTTGGATCTTGATTGGCAATCTTTTTTTCTCTATCTCTTCTTTCATTGGTCTCCTCGAATCACATAAATAAATTTATCATACGTTAATTCTTTGTTGTAAGCCGGAAACATGACATTAAAGATCGATTCTTTTTTGAAATATTTTTCTAAGTAAATTAGTTAATTTTCTTTTAAAGTATTGTTAGTAGAAAAGACATATTAATTTTTTTTGTTTTTGAAATTATATTTGAAGGTCTTACATATAATGTTTTATTAATCATAAATTATTATTCTAGTATTAATATATGTAAATGATATGTTGCTACTGATGCAACATTAAAAACGGTATTTAAAATTTTCAAAAATAATTGTACAAAAATTAAATAATAAATTTTAGTTATAATGACTTATCGGCATCGCCTTCGGCGATACCTCGATTTTTAGTATTTTACATTAAATATTTACAATTTTATATGAGATAAAAGAGGACGGTTCAACTTAGAAACATAAGAGATAATTATATAGTTGTATCTTATTGTATTTTATAAATATATAGTATCTTAATAATTTACCTTGTAATGGGAACTATTTAGGTGGATTAAATTTTGCTAGAGGTACCTGTTACCTTTATATTTAACTCAAGAGTTTAGGTGACTTTTAGGTCTCAAGTCTCAACGATTAAACCATTGTCTTATCCATTTTTTTTTGCAGTTAACTCATTTTAAACTTAGATTAAAATAACTTGTAAAACTTAGTATAATTTTTCAACCAATTCAAATATAATTATACTTTCTAAATTTTCAACTTGAATGATCCTTATTTCATCTTAATAATTTTTTAATTCCAAAATATTAATACGTCCTAAAACTGAACTTTAGTTGAAATGCTAAAATATTAAACTCCCTTGAATAGAAATAGCTTAACATGCCTTAAAAAAAATTGAGAGTGATTTCAAGCCTTTACCGGTTAATGTTCCAAAACTCAATCATCATGTATGCAACTGATATTTTGTTACAATCTTAAAGAAATATGAACTATCATTAGAGGGTCCAGATTCTGCAGAATAGGAATCCTTGTCATGCTATTATGCTATGCTAGAAGGCTATGTCTTTGCCATTCTGGTATCCGGAAACTTCTGTCAGGATGTCGTCTTACGTTGAATCACCAACCATCTAATCTTCACCTGTCAAACCAACCAATTTCAAGCTCCTATCCGAAAACTCAGTTCGTTTACATCCCTAGTGAAAGTGTTAAGGTTTGAAATAGACAATTGTTATTGTCAATTATGATTTTTCAAAGAATATGACTACCATTTGAAAAAGTGGCTAATTTCTTGTTTACTTATCTAGCTGATGAAAGAATACACAAAAGTAGATGCAACATGCTTGTCACTTTCCCTAGTCATGAAGGGTGTAATAGTCTACTACCAGTTGCAAAATCGCCAACTGCCAGCCAAATGGAGATCCAAGATTATCAACAATATTCGTAATAGCAAAATAATCTATAAAATGCATAAATGGAAGTTAATAGGCCCTTATGACTTATAACAAACACAGTGACAACCATAATTAGAGTCATGAGATATTATGTAACACGCGAACAACAATAAAGCAGAGATATTTTCTATTACTTAAAATGTGTTGCACGCACAGCCTTTCTCCTGGCTACTGAGCCAGATATAATGAAATAACATATATCATTCTGTTATCTTGTATTCCTCGTTCTACAAAGTGACATATAAATATATAAAATGTTGAGAAAGTAACACGTATGTCAACAAACACATTTTATATAGAAATGACAACCGTTATTTATATAGGCAGAAGACTGTTTAAATTACTGTAGCTACTAAACCTCAAATTTAAAAATTAGTGCATAGAACTATAGAAGGTTATTGTCACACACTTGAGAACCTACATCAGATTGTTTATGTTAACTTCTATTCTTATAGTTTTTTATTTAACTTCCACTTGTGGTATATAATAGATGAAAGAGTGCATACTACCATGTCCTGCTGAGGTATTCCTTCTGTGATGCACACTACCAATCATGTCTAATCTTCACATGTCAAACTTCGATTAAAATAATAATAAAAAAGTATCTAATTAATCGGCCATAGCCTAGAACATGCAACCAACAAACTTAGTGTTGCAAAAATTATATGTTGTCTAAAAAATAATCAAGAAGTTTAAGCAACTTAAGATAAAAATAACCAAAAAAAACACTAATCAGCTTTTTTATATCTCTCAGTAGTATTGGTACATCCATCATCGAAGAGACCACCATCACTCGTAATTAAATTAAAAAGACGCAAAACAGTTGTCAAATTTAAACTCAAATTGCAAACCCCGTATAAAAAATGAATGTAATTTCAATGAAAGAGTATTAAAGAAAACGCTAGAAAATCAACTTACAATAATTTATGCAATCAGTCGTGGTTATCTTGTGCGTCTTGGCAGGATGAAAAGACCATGAATGACAATTAGAACCACATAAATCTACAAAATGCCAAGAGGTATTGCAAAATTGAGAGAACTATCCTTGTAGAAGACTCCATCTGTCGGCCTTCATTGGATTTGAACATGTATGTCCAAAGGTACCTTTGGAAGGCATTATACAAAACAGAGGTACTAAAAACTCTGTGCAAATTATCGCACAAAACTGCATGATGAGCCAGCTCAATATGGTTTTCAAGCGAAGAGTCCTTAGTACTACGTCCTGTTTTAAACAAAAACTATACAGAGAAACATTAAAGGCAAGAATTATAACAAAAACAAAGAGCAAAAAAGTGTCGCTATTGATGAAAACTATAAAGATTTGGACACAAAATATTAGTGCTTATTAGTCAAACAATCCCACCTCTGTAGTAATACCGCCCACAGAGTTGAATAAAATCCTAAAGCTACCAAATCAGCAAGACCTCGTAAGCAAGACATTGTAAAAGACATCTTACACGACTGCCTGGATTTATAATTTATACCTTCATGTGTAAGGACTGTCCACACAAACTTAAGTTCCATCAAATTGTTTTCTTTTACAGCCTACAAAATCAACCAAGAATATAAATTATCGATGCTCCACCACAAAAACATTAGTTACGACATTAAATAACCTTATATCGTAGATTTTTAAGTGCAACAATCACCTTGGAGCTATCATTTCATAAATTATGATCATATATAATTCCTTCTTGATGCTTTTATTTGGCTTCTAGTGATGTCGGTGATAACATCTCGCCATAGATAACAAATTTTTCACATTAGAGTTCACCTATCTCGCTCATGTTACAACTTCCAGAATGCCTCGATAGCAGTTCATGGGTCTTTTGATCTTCACTATTTTTTTGCAATATTTGAAAAGGACAACAGATTATTTGAAAAGAAAATATAAATTTGAATGAAAACAGAACTGAAAACTTACTCGTCAAATTATTCACTTCCCCATACAACAAACAATATATAAACTTCCATCAAGCGGTACGTCCTTAACATCCTTAACATTCTTAAATAAATTATATAAACAAAAACAACAAAAAACTACACTATTTTTCAAATGACAGTAAAAAGAACAATTAAAAGTTCTTACAGACATTCAATCAAACAGTTGAATTGCAAAAATAAAAATAAACATATAAAACACATATAATATGCAATAAATGTTTAAAAACTAAAAATATCATTATCGAACCTCACTTTCATCAAATAATTAAACATACACAAAAAAAATCCTAAAATACAGACAAAACACAAATACACGAAGAAGTTTTAGTAAAGGGGATTAGATACCTAAAGTAACTGAATTTCCAGTCCAATTTACAAAGTGTAACCTACAATATAAAATATAAAGAAGAAACCAGAGTGTTAGAATTCAAAGAAAACAAAAAAGCAATCGAAAGAAATTGTGCAGAAACAGAAGAAGAGAGTGACTGAATTCAAATTAAGATGGAGGAAGGATGCAAAATATTGAATTTGAAATTCAAACAACGTACATAAAAAGAGCAATGAAAGGAGAGAGCCAGAATCAACTTGTGTGTACTGAATCAACAAAAAATTGCACTATTTTCCGAAATTCAGAATTTTTTTAAAAAAAGAATCAATTAAAAGTTCTTTCAGAACTTCCATCAAACACTTGAATCGCAAAATAAAGAACTAACATTGAAGAGAAAACAATTAAAGAACTAACATTGAACAATTTCAGTTCGTAAAATTAGAAGATATTTGTATTCAAAGTTTAGGTAGTTCTTTTGGGCATTTTATCGAACACTTCTTGGAGACAACTTGAGCAAAAATTGATTTGCACAACCTCATCTTTCTCAACAAAAAATTCAACAAAAAATTGTCAAAACATATTCAAATCATACCATTATCAATCCTAAAACAAAAAAGTGAACACAAACACAAATCAACATCAGTGATTAAAAATACAAAAGGGGGTTTAGAACCTGAACAGCAGTGATATCATAGTTCACAAAGTTAGATCAAAGTTAAACCTGCAAAAAATAAAAAAGAAGGATATCAGAAAACTAAAAGCAAGATAAGAAAATTTGAAGAAAGTGAGTACAAAAAAAAGAAAAGAATGATTGTATAACATTAAGAAACATTGAAAAGAAGAAGATGCTGAGAATTTGAATTTTTTTTGAATAAAAACCGAGATAAGAGTGTATACTTTTGAATCAATTTTGGCATTTGAATTTTTATAGCTTCTGACAGAAGCTTTATATTCAAAAATGGAACAGCAGGAAATGGAGTAGCAGCAAATGGAGTAGTAAAAGTAAATAGTTGAATGGCAATATACTGTAATATTGAAAAATACGGAGGGACAAAATAGTCATTTCATGCTTAAAATGGCAACAGGCTTTATAATGTTAATAGATTATTATATACCAGCATAAAACCCGTGCGATGCACGGATTGTTAATTATTATTTTATTATTATATTTTTAATATTTTATTAATTGTATTTGTTAAAAAAATAAGTAGGCATGTTAAAATAGCTAAATACTTTTAATTAATTAAAAACATTAAAACAGATTATAAAATAAATAAGTAAGGGGTTGCTCGTTATATTTTTGGAAAATGAGTGGTTTTAGTAAGAAAAAATAAAAAATGTAACATATATTTAGTTTAAAAAGATAAATGTCCGTGATATTTTTGGAAAATGAGGTTTTAAAATTTAATAATTAAAAGTATTTAAATACGTTTTAAAATAAATAAGTAAAGGGTTTTCTGTGATATTTTTGGGGAAAAAATGAATTTTAGTGAGAAAAATAGAAAAAGTAAATTGAAAAAGATAATTTCCCGTGATATAATTAGAAAAGGAGGGACTTTGTTAGAAAAAATCTATAATGTGTTTTAGCTGAAAAGGTAATTGATTATAAATAGGTATTTGATTATTTATATTTTAATATTCTTATTGATTGCATTTGTTAAGAAAAATAAGTAGACATGTTAAAATATGTAAACTTTTAAAAAATAATTATAATATTAGAGGTTTAAAAATAAATAACTAAAGGTTTGTCCGTGATATTTTTGGAAAATGAGAGGTTTTAGTAAGAAAAAATAGAAAAACTAACATGTTTTAGTTAAAAAAGGTAATTGCATGTGATATGTTTGAAAAAGTATGGAAACTTGTTAGAAAAAATAATGTATTTTAGGGGAAAAAGGTAATTGATTATAAATAGATAATATTATTATTTAATAATATATTTCTATAAATAAGTAAGATTAATTAAGTAAAAACACGAAATACAGTTAAGAACAATTAAATAAAATCACAACGTACCATACCGACCGACCAAACTTTTAATGTTTCGTCTATTATATAATAGTATTGATTCTCATCTTGCATTAGATGCTATTGGAACTTATAGCCTGGAGAGTTGCTCGGGAAAATGGCGTTTGCCACTAGAATGGTTTTACATTGGAGAATAAGGGTATGTTTGGACGGGAGTTGGGGAGGGAAGTGTTGAGTTAGGTTAGGTTGAACCCTTACTTTACTTTGTTTGGATGAGGAGTTGAATCCTTATCTTGTTTGGATGAAAGGTTTGAAGGAAGGGTTGAATAAATAAATATTATAACAATTTTATTTAGACAAAAATTAAACTAAAATTTTAATTTAATTTTAAGTTTGCTTGCCTAAATTTATTTTAAATTTTGAAAATATTTTTCGTGATTGTTGAAAAAAAAAACCTCTGCGAAAATTATAGAGAAAAAATCATCGGAAAATTTTTTTTGGGAAACTTTTTCGAAAAAATATTTTTCGGAAAAAGTTTCTCGAGAAAAAAATCTCGGGGAAAAAAATTTCAAAAAAAAATTCGAGAGAAAATTTTTCGGGAAAAAATATTTCTCGAGATATTATTTTCCGTGAAAAATTTCTTGGAAAGAAATTTCTCGAGAAAATGTTTTTCGAGAAAAATTCTCGAGAAAAAATTTCTTGAAAATATTTTTCAAAATGAATTTCTCAAAAAAAATATCAAAAATAACATTTGGAGAAAAATTTCTAAACACCAATTCATCCGGTGTTTTGCTTCAAACACCTGATTAATTAGTGTTTTGAGCTTAAATTTTTTTTTAAAAATAACATTTTGCACTTTACAAAACACAAGTTTATCTGATGTTTTGCTGCAAACATCATATACACTTATGTTTTCAGCATCAAACACCTGATTAAGTAGCGTTTTGAGCTTAAATTTAAATTAGTCGTTCCCTTGGGGGTTCAACAATTAACTTTTGGGGTTTTATAGTTCCATTTTGGGTTTTAGAAATATTCAGAATGACGAATAAAACGTATACAGACTTAGGGTTTAGGATTGTTTACAACCTTAAACCCTAGACTATAAACCCTAACCTATCCTGATTTTAGGTTTGTTTACAACCCTAAAATCAGGCCGCCGAACTTTGTAAGAAAACACAAGTCAAAATGGTGTTTTGGACCGAAACACCAGATGAAATGATGTTTCCTTTCTTCAAACACATGATTAAACAGTGTTTTGACACAAACACAAGTTTAAGTTTAGTTTTGAGTTGTCTGCAAACAAAAGATAATCTAGCGTTTTGATCCAAACACATGATCATCCGGTGTTTTGCTCGTTAAACAAAAGATTAATTAGCGTTTTCAGAAATTTAACACAAGTTAGTGTAGTGTTTTGAGCTTGAATTTAAAAGAAAAATGAATACCAATTTAAAACACATGATAAAACTGTGTTTTACGGTTTAACACCAGATGGACTAGTGTTTTGATGAAAACACCAGTTTATATAGTGTTTTCACCTTCAACTTATTTTACTGCTTAAAACACCATCTGAACCGGTGTTTTGCTTCTGCAAACATAGGATTAAGTAGCGTTTTCAGCTTAAATTAAAAAAAAAATCGCCTAACGCTAGGCGATTTAGCATTCAGGTTTTAACCTTGCAAACACTCTTTTATCCGGTATTTTACAGTGACATTTGGTGCCATTATTTTGAGTTATGATATTTGGGGCATTTTGTCTCAATTTTGTGATAGAGAGGGCAATCACCCAAAAAATTCCAATGAAAAATTACTAAAACATTCTCAGGAAAAAATATCGGAAAAAGTTTTATGAAAAAATTTCTAGATAAAAAGATTTTTAAAAATATTTCTCAATTTTTTTTTCTAATTATGATATAAATATAAAAAATTTATATTTACAATATAAAATTGTAACTACATAATTAATTAATTTAATATGTAAGTGAGTAAATTTGATATATAAATTTCAACCTTTTTTAACACCTCAATTTGGGAGTGATGGATAAAAATAACCTTTTCTGAATAATTATAACAAAAATAACAATTCTGAGCAGGAATGGTTAAAACTAACTAATACGATACACATTTACTGATGGGATATTATACAATACGCATTAGCTGTTGGGGTATTATGCAATACGCAATTTTGATTTGGGTATTACAAGCACATGCTTACCAGATTGACAACCATTTCACAACTCACATTCTCGCAGTCACAAATATATCATGTACAACTTACACATATACATAGATACACACATTATTTATTCAGAAATTTCTTCGCTGAATCAAATTTGCCTTTTCTATCATGTAATCGACTAAGTTATAATTTCCATGATATCATATATGAATGGAAGAAAAGGGGTGAGGTTTATTTGCATATGGATGCAGAAAAGAGGCCCGAAGTAGAGGTAGAAAAGGAGATGGGAGTGTTGATTTGGAATACGCATATTTCAGTGGGGTAATTAAATGAGTAGAATTTACCAATACTCTTGAATATGGGTATTTACCAAACATGATTTTCCCAACCCCTCTCAACCCATCCAAATTCAGCCCAAGGGTTACTTGGTTGTGGAGAACGTTGGCAGTGGATTATTTTTATACCAAGTTGCGCAAAGTTAATGTGGATGAAATGTGTCAATTTTTTTAAAAAAAGAGATGCTAGATTTGTAGTTCAGTAGTTGACTGACTTCCTAACTGTAAAGCATCATTTTCCTAGTGACTCATAAGTAGAGGTGGCCATACGAGCGGTTCTGCACGTGCAACCCGGACACGGCACGGCCAAATGGTTCGGAAAACTCAGATCGGGAACGGGGTAAATCAACTCGGCACGACTCGTTTTCTGTAACGGGGCGAATATGGGTTGGATTTCTGGAAACCGGCACCGGCATAGCACGGCACGCTCGTGACCCGTCCGCCCGGCACGTCTAATATGAGGCTGCATATGCTAAAAGTTAGTAATGTTATTATGTAATTATGTAAACAACGGTAATGTGTCTGCATGTGTTTGTAGTTTATATTATATTCCTTGCATTATACAAATGGTTTCTGACTTCTTTCTTCTTTCTGTCTGAACTGAGTTCCAACGTCCCTCTGCAAGACCAACGGCTACATACAAACGACTACATTGCCGATTATAAATACCTCCACAATTCTCCCATTTCTCTCCACCCCACCCCACTCTATCTCTCTGCTCATTCTCACTCTAACATTCTGAATTTAATCTCTAACATTCCGACGACTTTAAATATTTCCGGCCAAATTCCGACGAAGCTTTAAAAAAAATGGAAGAAGGAAGAGGCACCGTATCATCTCAAAGTTCAACCCAAACAACATCGATGCCACCTCCTCGATCCGAAACTGGTATTTATTTTTATTTTTTTATTTTTTTATTCAATTTTTATATTCGGAAAAATTATTTGGTTTTTATATTCGGTTTTTATATTTAAAAAACGTTTGGTTTTTTTGTTTTTAAAAAGATTTGTTTTTATGCTTAAAAAATTATTTGGTTTTTATATTCGGTTTTTATATTCAAAAAACGTTTGGTTTTTTTGTTTTTAAAAAGATTTGTTTTTATGCTTAAAAAATTATTCGGTTCTTATTTTGAATTTAATCAGTTTTTATTTTATTTTGTAGGTGGTTCTTCTAGTTCTACTAGACATTCGTCACATGTTTGGAATTATTTTTCGAAAGATCCAACGGAAGTTCCGGACCGATTTAAAGTTTGTTGTTTGATTTGTTCACACTAAAGGGGGCGGTACAAGTACACTTGATCGACACTTGAAAAATCACCATGGAATAACGAAGCAAAGTCATGAAAGTGGAGCGGCACGTGAAGGTTCACAACAAACACAAATTGGTGGTTTCGTGACTTCGTCTCCCGGTGGAGGTATGCATTTTTCCTATAATAGAGATAGAATGATAGAATATTTTGCTACTTAAATTACTTTAGACGAATTACCTTTCTCCCACTGTGAGAGTCCGAATTTAGAGCACGTGGTTAAACATTCATTAAACCCGGCATTTAGAAGAATTCCTAGGAACACACTTAAACGTCACACACAAAAACAATATTATGCTCAACGTGCACAATTAATTGAAAGTTTCGCTAATTTTGATGGTATGGTTTCTTTAACTAGTGATTGTTGGAGTTCGGGTCAAGGTGAGCCTTATATTTGTGTTACGGTTCATTGAATTAGTGATTGGCATATAGAAAAACGAATTATTGCTTTTGATATTATGGATGAGTCACACACCGGTTATAACATAAAACAAAGAATTTTAGATACAATAAAGGAATTTAATTTGTTTAACAAGGTATTTACGATATCTTTAGATAATGCCGCTTCTAATAACAAAGCCATGGATTATGTTAAGAACGATATTCCTTTAATTTTAGATGGAGTATTTTTACACGTAAGATGTTGTGCTCACATAATTAACTTGTCGGTCCAAAAGGGAATTACACAAATAACTCATTTATTAGAACCTATTAGGAAAGTAGTTAAGTATCTACGTTATGCGAGTACATATAGGTCTAAGTATAAAAAATATATGTAGAGAAAATGGATTTAGGCCGAAGAAGTGGGGTATCGATTGTTCTACGAGATGGAATTCGACTTTTAAATTATTAAATGATGCAATTCAATATAAGATCATTATCACCGAATTATATAATGAAGACCCTAGGAACCAATACAAAGGTGGACCTATTACCGAATTTGATTGGGAATTGGCATCTAGAGTACGTAACATACTTGATTGTTTTGCACATGCTACTAAGGTTTTTTCTTATGTTTATGAACCAAATGTACATCATGTTATCATTGAGTGTGTTAATATAGTTACTACTTTAAAAGAATATGAAAAGGTCCATATTTTAGTGATATTATTGTTGACATGAAAATTAAGTGGATCGAATACTTTACGGAATTTCCTTATATTTATGGTATTGCATGTCTTCTTGATCCCGGTGTTAGAAAGGAAGGTTTAGAAGAAATTTTAGGGCATTATTATGAAGTTTTAAACATTTCATATGATCATGTTGTATATGTTAATCAATGTTTAGACTTGTTGTATCGTCTTGTAGATATTTATGCTCCAAAAGTTCAAAATTCTATAGCACCTAGTAGTACTAGTAGTGGTGGTCGTAGTAGGTTTAGTACTACAATTTCATCTATATTGACTAAAAAACAAAAATGTAAAATTTCCACTTCATCTCCCGTACCCGCTTCTTCTTATAGTATGGTTACGGAATTTTTTTCTTATCATTACGAATTAAATGAAGATTTTGAAATACTAACATGGTGGAAGAATCATGAGTTACAATTTCTGATTTTAGCAAAAATTATAAGGGATATTTTTGTAGTCCCCGCTTCTACGATTGCGTCCGAGTCCGAGTCCGCTTTTAGTGCAGGTAGAAGAGTGTTAGACGAGAAGAGAACAAGTTTAGCGCCGGACGTAGTAAAGATTTGTGTTTGTAAAAAAGATTGGGATCAAGCCGCAAAAAGACAACAAGGGAAAAAAGAAGATGACTCGGACGACGAAAACGATCCGTGGATGACAATGGATACTTCGAATTCCGACGCCGCCTGAACTACCAACGAACAACAATAATCAAATAGTGGATAGCATGTTTTTTGTTTTGTATTTTTAAAATTTGTTTTGTTTATAATTGTTTTAATATTTTAATGCGGTTTGTTCCATTTTTTTAGAGAGGAGTCCTCTCAAATTAATTGTAACATTTTTTAATTAATAAAATTTATAGAGGTACTGTCCTCTTTTCTTCCAAATTTTTTTATAGTTTCGAACAATTATTTGTATCGAATTAAAAAAAAAAAAAAATTAAACTGCCCCGACCCGTAACTCGCCCGCCAACCCGGCGGAACCGTGCACGTGCCAACCATTCTTTAGCACGGCTCGCCCCGCCCCATCATAACTAACGTGTCGTGCCCGGGTTAATGTTTGATCGGGACAGCCCGCCTGTGAACCGGCACGGCACGGGACGGACCGCCCGTGTGGCCAACACTACTCATAAGTCATAAAATTTTGGTAATAGTCAAATTTATGTTGAGAAGCCAGCATTCAACGATTTTATTTTAACGAATCGATGAATGTGAGGTAAATATTTAAAAATTCTAGCAGAAATTACTGCCCATTTGTGACGAAGGAGAAATATCCAAGTACAAACACAAATAAAACTAAGGCTTCATTTGTTTTCAACTGAAGGGTCCTGAATGTAGTAATTTATGAGCGATTCCCACAATCAGACCATTTGTCTACTGACTTTTCATTTCTGAGCGCTTCATATTTACCTGAATGATTCCTTCCAAATTTTTTGCCTGAATCATTCAAATCCACTTTGCTACGTCTTTCATGTTTTTCTAGCACATGTATGTTACGTTTTGTTTACCTTGTGTGCAATGTAATTCAAAAATAATATTTATTAAATCTAGACAAATATATTTGCTAATCATTAATTTCAAAAAAATTCGTACTCAAATTAATATTAAAATATGGTCTATCATTTTCAAATATATTTAAATATTTCAAAATACATTTGAATTTATATTATATATTTTTACTCAAACATTTTAAATTAAAACAATGAAATAAAAAATAATCGCGAAATGCATTTTATTTGCCTTAATTTCTAAAAATATTACTTCATCCGTCTTATTCAATTGTTAACATTTCGAATGGAGGACTCGACATGCATTTTAAGGCTCATATAAAGTATAGTTTGATTAATTATTTTAATAGATTTTTTTTCCTTTTGAATAAAATGTTAACAATTGGATTGGATAAAGGGAGTATCAACGACTAAAATCTACTTATCTATTACTATATATTATATGCCAACACAAGGGCAAAAGTTGCCAATTAAATGGCCGCGAAATTACTGTTTTACCCTTTTTTTTGAAAAATAACAAAAATGTCACTCGTATATTATTATACAAAAATGTTTTAATAGATGTGTTACTACAAAGAATCGAACCTCCAACCTCCTTACAAGATATCTATAGGCTGAACCACTATGCTATATGTCTTTTTGAGTTTATTTCAAAAAACTTATTAGATAACCCACGTCTTTTATCTCTTATATTATTTTTTTACTTTGATATTTGAATAAATAAAATATTGGTTTGAATTATTTATATAAATTTGTTTTTCTTTTTTCCTTTTCGTAATTTTATATATCTATATATTCAATCACTATATATTAATACAGTTGTATGTTTTCAATTTAATATATATTAATTATCTTGATTATTTTTACCCTTTTTTTTTGAAAAATAACAAAAATGTCACTCGTATATTATTATACAAAAATGTTTTAATAGATGTGTTACTACAAAGAATGGAACCTCCAACCTCCTTCCAAGATATCAATGGGCTTAACCACTATGCTACATGCCTTTTCGAGTTTATTTCAAAAAACTTATTAGATAACCCACGTCTTTTATCTCTTATATTATTATTTTTACTTTGATATTTGAATAAATAAAATATTGGTTTGAATTATTTATAAAAATTTGTTTTTCTTTTTTCCTTTTCGTAATTTTATATATCTATATATTCAATCACTATATATTAATACAGTTGTATGTTTTCAATTTAATATATATTAATTATGTTGATTATAATTCATAATTTATATTATATATTTATATTATACTTTATTTGAATTAAATTAATTATTCATGCATAAAATATACTATTAAAATTCGATCTAATATAAGAAGTATTATACACATTATATATCTCATTATTAGTTATTTCTATAATTTTTAAATTAAGAACATTATCATTCAAATTATACAAAAAAATTGTCTACCTACTCTGTTCGTCACATCCATTTCTTAACAATTTTCTTTTCCAGAATGTATTGTTCATTTTTTAACATTTTCTAAAGTAACATGTCATTCTTTATTAACTTATCTATATCTTTTTCCACCTTTCTAACCCCCTCCCCCTCAACTCCAGTGACGTTCGTGTCAAAAATCGGGGTGAGTTTTTAAAATATAGGATATTACATAGTATATAATTACATAATGATCAGTCAGACTGTTAGTAGACGATTAAGTTTGGGAAATTTGAAAATTATAAGTTTTGAAAATAGAATTTCAAATTGTATTCCAAAAATTATTGTATGATGTTAAAAAAAAGTATAATCTTTCATAATAATAATAGAACTTTATAGAATACATTAAATTGATTCGTAATGTCATATAATCATTTTAATAAAATGAAATTCTAAATAGGGTTTGTGGGTCCTTGACGACATCCTCTACAACATATACAATATTTATTATATTCGGTCGAATTTCAATAGTATATTTTATGTATGAATAATTAATTTAATTCAAATAAAGTATAATAAAGATATATAATATAAAAGTATGAATTTTAAACAACATAATTAATATATATTTAATCGAAAACATACAATTGTAATAAAATTCAGTGATTGAATATATAGGTATATGAAATTACAAAAAGAAGCCTCCGGACATGTAGATGAGTTGGTGAAAGCACTGGTTATTGATCAAAGCATTCAAGGTTCGATTCATGGGAGTGTGGGGAATTCTTCCCGCACTCTAGGGTCTGGCGTGATACCGGTTGGGGTGTCCGGAAAATACACTTTTTGACCAAAATTACGAAAAGATGAAAAGAAAAACTGATTTATATAAATAATACAAACCAATATTTTATTTATTTAAAAATCAAAGTAAAAATAATATAAGATAAGAGATGAAAGACGTGGATTATCTAATAATTTTTTTGAAATAAACTCAAACAGGCATGTAGAATAGTGGTTAAACCCATGAACATCTTAGAAGGAGGTTGGAGGTTTGTTTCTTTGTATAACAACTATTAATATATATTTGCATAATAATATATGAGTGACATTTTTGTGACGGCCATTTAATTAGAAACTTTTGCCTTTGTGTTGAGGTTTAATATATAGTAATAAATTGGATTAAAATTTGTAACTGTAAAACGATATTCCAAACACATTATTAATGCATTTACTAAGTGTGTTAATATAATTTAATATAAAGACGAACACATGAGAGGAGTGCAGAATCAGTTCCCAAGTAAAAAACTAAAAACAAATAGGTGACATGAATACTCCAAACTGTAATAAGTGTTCATCTCCCAAAGTGTTTATCACAAACTTGAGTGATGTGAGAGTGTGCAAAGATGTGTCGGCCTTCAGCTTCATTTTAAAATCCTCTATCTCATTCATGCATGTTCGATTATATTACAACAACATTGCATGCATATAACCTATTCATAATCTAGATTGCAAAAAAAACCAATCGATTCCCAAAAAACAGATAACAACCGCTCTCTAACGCAAATTACCAATCTACAAACTATCCTTTCTCTGACACACAAAACTCAGTTAAACCTGCTTATAATCGCAAGAAGAACAATAGTACACTCGTGCTTCAAATTCTACACTATTTCAATCTGGTCTCAAAATCAATAATAGTCACTTTAAACAAGTCTTAGAGCCTTGGCATAGTTACGTTTGTGATTCAAAGTAATTACACTATTCGCCAACAAAATTCTTTACTCCTCACTATGCATGAACCATACTTCTCATTTTACGCTCTCAAACTTAAGACTACACAATCCTTAAGCTAATAAATCGATCAGGACCAACTTTTTCACAATAAAAATTATTGACATCTCTTTGCAGGCCCGTGCCTTGCACAGGCTGTTACGCTAGTATATATTAAAGCCCGTCTAGGGGCAATTTGAGCCAAGAAAATGGCTGTGAAATGACAATTTTGCCCTTATTTGTTGAAAAATTACAAATTTGCCATCCCTCTATCATTTATGTAAAAATATAAGATTTTTGTTGCTCTTAGGAATCGAACCTCCGACCTCCTCCCGGAAAACTCATGTTATAACCATTCTACTAAACTTACTTATTGGTTTAACTTAAAAATCTTATTAGATAAGTCACATCACCTCTTTTTGTCCTATTTTTTTGTTTAAGTAAAATGTTGGGTTATATTATTTATATAACTTGATTTTTTTAGTTTCAAAATCTTAATGTATAATTATATTTTATCTACTTTGTATATATTAAAAGCCAACCAATGATACTCTTATATTTTTAAAAATTACAGAATTGTCAACCCTTTATTATTTAAGCTAAAGTAGATTAGATTTGTGTGAACATTGATAATCGCATTCCAAACTTTCTTATATAATTTCATCTAATACCCAAGTACGTAACATTGAGTTTGAGTTTATTATAAAAATATTATTATATAAACTACATTATCATCATCATATATATATATATATATATATATATATATATATATATATATATATTAATTTTTGAGCAAATAACATGTTGTTTTATATTATTTATAAAAACATGTTTATTCAATTTTTTTTTAATTTTACATTCTCAGTAAATTAAATGTTAATTCATATTATTTATACTACATTATCATCATATATATATATATATATATATATATATTCAATTATATTTATAAATTCTTATTTCACTTGTATTTTTGAATTATATATTATTTATACTGTAAATTTTTATATGATTTATACTTTATATAGGTTATTTAGGTATTGATACACAAATATAATATAATTTAGAATATATTTAAAATTAGTATCGTAAAAAGTGTGAATCAGAGTTAGGGGTGTTTATGGGTTGTATTTGCCGAGTTGAAAGCATTTTTGCAATCCGACCCAATTAAATCGGTTTGAAAAAATTTCATCCCACCACACAAAATATTAATTTGTGACCCAACTCTTAATCGTACATCGATTTGGGTCAGGTTGGGTCGGTTTAATTGGCTTAAATCAATATACTTATATAAAGGAGAAGACGGGGGCGGTGAGGTGGCGCCTCTAGAATCGCTCCGTTCTATTTTTCTAATTTTCTCAATTTTTCACAATTTTTAATTTTAATAATTACAACTTCCTTTATTATTTTCGATTTTGTAGGAAGGAAATTGAAAATTACACTTTTATTATTTTCAAACTTGATAGAACTTTCTTTGATTTAGAAAATTAAAACTTCCTTATTATTTTCGAATTTGTAGGACTTGATAGAACTTTCTTTGATTTAGAAAATTACAACTTCCTTATTATTTTCGAATTTGTAGGACTTGATAGAACTTTCTTTGATTTAGAAAATTACAAATTCCTTATTATTTTCGAATTTGTAGACTTGATAGAACTTTCTTTTATTATTTTCAAACTTTGATAGAACTTTCTTTGATTTAGAAAATTACAACTTCCTTATTATTTTCGAATTTGTAGGCTTGATAGAACTTTCTTTTATTATTTTCAAACTTGATATAAATTTCTTT
Source organism: Heracleum sosnowskyi (assembly GCA_030848705.1). Classification (NCBI taxonomy): domain Eukaryota; kingdom Viridiplantae; phylum Streptophyta; class Magnoliopsida; order Apiales; family Apiaceae; genus Heracleum; species Heracleum sosnowskyi. The sequence goes on along the minus strand of CM061235.1, from coordinate 137,127,769 downwards.
GATTTAGAAAATTACAACTTCCTTATTATTTTCGAATTTGTAGGACTTGATAAAACTTTCTTTGATTTAGAAATTTTCTTTGATTTAAAAAATTACAACTTCCTTATTATTTTCGAATTTGTAGTACTTGATAGAACTTTATTTGATTTAGAAAATTACAACTTCCTTATTATTTTCGAATTTGTAGGCTTGATAGAACTTTCTTTTATTATTTTCAAACTTGATATAACTTTCTTTGATTTAGAAAATTACAACTTCCTTATTATTTTCGAATTTGTAGGACTTGATAGAACTTTCTTTGATTTAGAAAATTACAACTTTCTTATTATTTTCGAATTTTTAGGCTCTTATGTTAATAATTGCAATTTTCTTTTTTATTATTTTCAATCTTGATAGAACTTTCTTTTATTATTTTCAAACTATAGAACTTTCTTTGATTTAGAAAATTACAACTTCCTTATTATTTTCGAATTTTTAGGATATTATGTTAATAATTGCAATTTTCTCTTTTATTATTTTCAATCTTAATAGAACTTTATTTTATTATTTTCAAACTTGATAAAATTTTCTTTTATTATTTTTAAACTTGATAGAACTTTATTTTATTATTTTCAAACTTGATAGAACTTTTCTTTTACTATACTTCTTGACTTTTAAACATAATAGATTTCCATATTATTCATCTTACAAACACCTATAAATTAAAGGCCATTCATAACAAAAAAATCTACACCGAAACTTTTTTACATAGCTTCAAATTTTTACAACCATATTTACAATCAATACAACTATGGCCTACACCATGTTGGATGCTTTGAACGACAACAACTATACCTGGATGATAAGAGTACGAGTGTGTAGAATGTGGGAATCTGTCAATCCAAATACTGAAGAACTAATCAGTCTTGACATGATTTTGATCGATGAAAAGGTTAATAAATCAATATATTTATAACTTATTAGTTTGTCAAATTGTATGATGTTATTAACTTTTCTAAGATATGTTGTATGACAGGAAAATTTGATCCATGCTACGATCCCGAAGATTCTGGTCTCTCGGTTCAAAAGTCTTTTAGAGGAAGGCTCCGTGTACAACATCAAAAATCTGAAAGTTGTTTCAAGTACAGGGAAATATAGACCACTATCACATGGGTCTAAATTGCTCTTCATTCATACGAATAACGTTGCCTAAGAGATTGGAAGAAGACATCGTCAACATATCGCTGCATGGATTTCAGTTCATATGTCCGGATATGATTGATGCACGTATTAATGACACCAACATACTCTCAGATTTTTGATGCAGTAATATATTAGAGTAATATATAAGTAATACTATTATATAAGTTATAATTTAAACTATCATGTTCTAATATTATTTTTTCTATGTTGATTTAGATATTGTGGGCTACTTGACCTACTTGGGTGGCATTGAAGTTGTCAAAGGCGGTTGGAAAAAAAGAGATCTCAAAATTGTCACAAATTAGTAAGTTATGCATTATATTAATTTTAATATAAATGTTAATTGTTTTTATTGTTCTTGTAATTTTATATACCTCCTACCAACTTCTGATTTTAAACTGTTTTTTCAACTTTAATTCATTTTCTAAGTTATTACACAAACAAACAAATTTCAACTTAAATTAAAAAATTACTTTAAGCCCCAACAAATTTATTTCAAAATCCAAAATTTTGGGTTTAAACATATTTTTTTAACATACATAATAAATAATCATATTAAAGATAAAATGACAAAAAAAATATTATATTTAAGTATTTAAATTTTTATTATTACAAATAATTAGTATTTTTTTATCAATATAAATTTCCATATATATATATATATATATATATATATATGGCAATGGTATCGGTCCAAGAAAATAAAAAATCAAACTATATAAACAAAAAGAATATGTAAATACTTTATAATATTACCTACTCAAATGAAAATTTTATAGAATATATTTTATTTGATAATTTAAATAATTTTGTAGATATTTATTTCACAATTTTTATTCTAATATTATTTTTATTAACAAATATATTCTAATGCCGCTGCGAAGCGCGGCTTAGTAACCTAGTTATATATATATATATATACATTACTCTTTTCGTTCATGTACAAGTATGGAGTAATGATATGCGGTTCTTTTATGTAAATATTAACACTTAAATATCAAATATTTGGCGAAGGATAAATGTTTAATAAATCCGATTAATCACCTTTTATCCGAGTAATCACTACAAGGTAACTTTACCGACTAATATCGATTTCCATATTTAAGAACATTGTAAAATACGTATAAATTGGGATTTTAGTACTAATGTTTTAGTTTGATTAACATTATAATTTTAGTAATGTAAATTATGTTATAAATCGTGTGCATATGCATAAAATGTAAGCACATCTATAATTAAAAGTACGATATATCATATAATGTATGGTAGTATATAATTTGTGTGTGTGTATATATATATATGCGCGCGTGTGTGTATAATTATTATTGAACAAAATTTGTAACTTAAATCGGGTTGGATAGGGTCGGCCCAAAAAATATAAAACTCATACCCAACCTATTTAAATGAGATATATGATATGTAAGCGTATATAGTCATATATTATCATAAATTTACATAAATATATGTATGTAAATTTAATAAATTTACATAAATATAAGTATTTATATAAGTATTTATATGTATGTATGTAAAGAAATGAGAGGGACGGAGGGAGTATCATTTAATAATATGTAATAAATTTATTAATGTTAAAAGACCAAAATAACCCTAAAAAGATATAATATAAGGAAGGGTAAAATGGTCAATTGAATTTAAATTACTTGACCAAACCCCTTGTTGCTGTATTATATATTGGTAAATCATGAACAATCATAATTAGAGTAATCCGTGGATGTATTACTTATGGATTAAATCGGATAATTAAAGATTATTAGAATGATTAGTGAGGATCAATTTAATATTATATATATATATATTGTGTAATAATTTTAATTATATGTATATTATCACATAATTTAAATTTATTTAAAAACATATTATGATTGAAAAAAATAAAATTTATAGATTTAAATTTTGGATTAGTGATCAAGTTGTGAGATAAAATTAAGAGAATTCGTGATTTTGACCGTCTAAAATAGGAACTACGTATACAAAAAAATGCTGTTATTATTTTTTATTCAAATTTCAACCTTTTAATTTTGGAAGTTTTACCTATAAATTTCCTAAAATTTACAAATCATGCCAATATTGGAAGGATTAGACTGAATTTTATAATCTTTTCACCAACTTTTATCAAAACCGATTTTAACATAATCAAAGCGATTAGTTACCGTCTAACGATTATCGGGATTATTAAACACCAACTTTTAGAACATAGATTATACATAAAAATATAATTGAGTATGGATTAAAAAAATTGTTTAATTATTTTTATTATATTCAATTGTTGAATTTGATAAAATTCATTTTACATCATTTAAAACTAAATATATATTTTGGTAATTTAAAAAAATCATTTGATCTTTATCTTATAGAAATTAATTCAAATTTTGTGAAATTAAAAAATATTTAAAAAATACTAAACAAATATAAGGTAAATCCGAAATATTATCTCTTACCACATTTCTAATTATAAAAATTATTTCAATATATATAGATGTTGGTGTGAGAAATTATTCGAGTGTATAAACAGGTTCGTGCCTCGCACGGGCTTTTACGCTAGTTAATATAACTAGTTTACTAAGCCGCGCTTCGCAGCGGCTTTATAATATTATCTCTAAATTTTCTCAAAAAATATTATACAAAATACGTTTTTAAATAAATTAATATTTCTAATATAAAATTAAGTTTTGTTTTGAATTATATATTTTCTCCTAAATTTCCTTTTTTATGTGATATATTATCTATTAATATTATATATAAATAAATTAAGTTGTATTTCTATTGTATCAAAAATATTATAATTGAATATTTAGTTTCCTCCATTAGTGATATTTAGTTTCCTTCATTAGTAAAGATCTATTGTATATTTACTTTCTCTATTAGTAGAGATTTAAATGCAAGAATATTATATGTTTCCTCTATTAGTAAGTATTTAAAAAGTAATTGAGATTTAAATGCAAGAATATTATATGTTTCCTCTATTAGTAAGTATTTAAAAGGTAATTGAGATTTTTTTCGATTTTTTAATATTATTAATTCAAAAAATTGAGAAAATTAGAAAAATAGAACGAAGCGATCTGAGAGCGCCACCTCACCGCCCCCGTCTTCTCCTTTATATTTGAGATTTAAATGCAAGAATATTATATGTTTCCTCTATTAGTAAGTATTTAAAAGGTAATTGAGATTTTTTCGAATTTTTAATATTATTAATTCAAAAAATTGAGAAAATTAGAAAAATAGAACGAAGCGATCTGAGAGCGCCACCTCACCGCCCCCGTCTTCTCCTTTATATAAGTATATTGATTGATGATTTGAATTATATATTTTCTCCTAAATTTCCTTTTTTATGTGATATATTATCTATTAATATTATATATAAATAAATTAAGTTGTATTTCTATTGTATCAAAAATATTATAATTGAATATTCCTTTATATTTGAGATTTAAATGCAAGAATATTATATGTTTCCTCTATTAGTAAGTATTTAAAAGGTAATTGAGATTTTTTCGAATTTTTAATATTATTAATTCAAAAAATTGAGAAAATTAGAAAAATAGAACGAAGCGATCTGAGAGCGCCACCTCACCGCCCCCGTCTTCTCCTTTATATAAGTATATTGATGATTTACCAATTATTAAATATTTGACAGTATAAATTATAAAACAAATGGTCATTCAGATAGGTATAAAATTTTATTTACCAAACAATCTTATTCATTCATTATTCAGATTTTTGATTTATTCAGATTATTCAGAAATATTATTCATTCATATACAAATTATTTAGATTTGTCAAATGACCCCTAAGACGTAAATTCTCAAGTTCACAGAAAATTTCCTGACTCGGATCGGATCGAGCTCTTCAAACATAAAATCTGAAGATGAAAATCGTACCGAAGTCAATCGATTTTTTATTTTTTGAACGAATTGCTTTGTGCGCGTGACTATAGGCGCGTATACCCAGATTTGTCTGATAGGTACCCTGATAGTTTCTTTGTCATTTTGGGAAGTTCAAATATAATAGGAGTACTTTGGTAGCGACAAGTGCCCTTTTTTGGCTTTTACGTTTCTTCCACTTCCAAATACAAATATTGTATACATCTATACTTGTATCAAGAACCGAGAGAGAGAGAGAGAGAGATTGATTGGAGAGATGGGAGAGAGAGGGTGTCTTGGCTATTTTTAAAGGTCATATAATATTTATATGATTCCTCTCTTTAAAGTGAGTTCATCATGTGATAGGGTTTTGCTGCTGCTACTGCAACATTAGGTCCACATCAAGAACTTGTTCCAAGAAATACATTAATGCTGACTTCTCACTAATCAAGGTACCTCAAATTTCAACTTTCACATTTGATGTCTATATTTTCTTTGTAATTAAAGCTAGCTAGCTCAGTGTTAACTTTTGCTTCCCCCCCTTTTATATTTGAGTGAAAAAGTAATGATCTAGCGGTATTTTATTGGGATCTTTCAAGAATTGAAGATGATGATGTAGAGCTTATTTAAAAAGTACATAGATTTTGAGTGTGCCCACTTAAGCTGTTCAATGTCAGAGGTAAGAAGACAAAAAAGATGGGATTTTGAGCATGCCCATGTCAAGATTTCTTGGATTGGATATCAGTTTAAGCAAAAAGATGAAATCTTTACATACCCACCTCCTCTTTCTTCTTCAATTGCACCTCCATTTAGTGGTTTTAGTACTAGTACTACTACTCATTTGAAGTCCTCTTCTTCTGGCAGTAAAATTAGCCCTTCTGTTCTTATAATCATTGTTGTTTTAGCTGTTCTTTTTTTCATCTCTGGACTTCTCCACTTGCTTGTTCGATTTCTCACGAAAACCCCGTCTTCTACGGCTTCTCAGTCGGGTAGATACCCGGAGATTTCCAGCTCTGATGCTCTTCAGAGACAGCTACAGCAATTGTTTCATCTACATGACTCTGGTTTGGATCAGGCTTTTATTGATGCTTTACCTGTTTTCGTGTACAAGGAAATTAAGGGTCTTAAACAACCGTTTGATTGTGCTGTTTGTTTGTGTGAATTTAGTGAGAATGATAAGTTAAGATTGCTTCCGACTTGCAGTCATGCTTTTCACCTCAGTTGTATCGATACGTGGTTACAATCAAACTCGTCGTGTCCTCTTTGTAGAGGCACTTTATTCAGTCCTGGATTTCCAATAGAGAACCCGATGTTTGATTTTGATGATGTAAGAGAAGAGGAGTTTCATGGTGTTCGAGAAAATGAGGCATCTTCCAATCAGAAAAATATTGTAATTGAGGAAAGTGTGGTTGATAAGGGGCTTTTACCTGTTAGACTTGGTAAATTTAGGAAGTTGAATCATGGGGCTGAAGAGGCAGGAGAGGAGAGTAGTAGCAGTAATTTGGATACTAGAAGGTGCTACTCAATGGGTTCGTATCAATATGTGGTTGATGATATTACACTTGAGGTGGCTTTGAACAACGAGAGAGATGGTCGTATATTGGAGCTGCACAGTGAGAATTTTTCGGGTGATGGCAACGACAAAGGAAAGAAGATCAGTATTGGAACAAAGATCGATAGCTACTCTACTTCTAAGATCTGGCTCTGGTCTAAGAAAGGAAAGTTTGCAAGTTCTTTAGAAAATCAAGTGAATTATTCTTTATCTTCTGATACAGAGCTTCCTTGGATTGATAGACCTCAAGGTAACTGAATACTGTATAGATTTTTTTTTCTTCTTTTGATCTATTATTCAACTGTTCGAGCTTTAAAGCTTCATTTTATTGGTGTTACTGGTTCTAGCAGAAATTTTTGAGAGGGCCTATCGAAGGTTCTTTGAATATCAGAGTACATGCCTCAAATGGGTGCTTTTGATTAATATTCAGCTGTATTCTATTAATTATAAATGTCATCCATTAAAGTCTTAATGTCTTATTATGCCTTACGGTAAAAAAATAATCCATTATGAAGAATCTGTGAATGATTTATTGGCTGCTCTTGCTCCTATGATATGCCCTATTGATGGCTCTTAGAATTATGTTGGGACATATTTAGCTTTTGTCATTTTAAGGGGTTGCACCAATCAGGCAATCACTATAGCAATCCTAAGAAGGCAGCAGTGGCTTGTAATTAATTGGAACAAAAATGTTGCTGCAAAGCAGAATCTAGCAGTTCAAGAAATGTGGGATATGCCTCATCTTGTGCAAGCACAATAAGAAATCAATGTGTCGTCCATGTTTATGTCATTTAGAACCTGAATGAATTCATAGTTTAGAGAGTGACCCGTACGAAGAACTCTGCCGCAGCACTTGTGTACTTGATATAACCATAAACTTCCTATTGGAGAATAAGGGAATAGCTTAGGGGTATTATTGTAATATACCATCTATGTGTTTTTAGTTTGTTAGGGTTCAGTGGTTATACTATATAAACAGAAAATGTGTGTACTGCAGTGGCATCTTGAATGAAATAAAATCAGAGTTCCTTTCAATTGTTGGGTCAGAAATGAGATAGAAGAGAGTTAATATTGTGAGTAGCTGATTCATTCAAGATCAAAAAAAGAAAAAAATCCAGAAGTTGCATAGATCGAGATTGGGTGAAGCCTTGATTACTCGTTGAGATTGGGCAAGCCTTGTTTACTCGTTGAGATTGGGCAGCCTTGAGTACTCTTCAGATTGGGTTAGCCTTGATTACTCTTAATTGGGATTGGGCAAACCTTGTTTACTCTTGAGATTAGGTAAATATTGCATACTTGAGAAATGATTTGAGTTAGGGACCTGGACTGCTCACTGTGTGAGTTATGGAACCTTGAATACTCAGAAATCATTGAGTATGGAGCCTTGTTACTCAAAACTATGCCTGGAAAATTTGTGCCTTGATTCTCCGTTTAGAACTCCGCCGGATTCTGTTGAGGTTTGCTATCAGCAAAGTGCCTTGAGTTGCAGATGTTCATGGTTAAAGGGGTGAAGAGATCGATGGATATTTAGATGATGAAAGCCAGTGTTAGGTTTTCATTCATACTTGTAAGTCCTGTTACACTTGTTAAAGATGCACGTTTCTTCAGTTTATAGAAATTTGATGAAGTTTTTGTTGTGCTAGATAGTGCGATATTGGATTTTTGTGAAAATTTCGTAGTTTTGCGATAATACATAACATGTTTGATAGACTTACTTAAAGAAATGTTGTTTCTGGGAACTATTTAATTGATGATGATGCTAAGAGCAAAAGGACACAAGGACACAAATTCCTTTACTTAGTGAAAAGATGATGAGAAAGGAAGCATGAAAGGTGTATGATATAGTGCCTAACAGAAATGTGTTTACTCATGTTTTTAGTTTGGCGATCCTGAAAACAGGGATTAGATTCACAGTTATTAGATGATGCTTATAGTCTTAAGCCAGTATTCGTCACCATATTGCTGAATTACGTGTTCGTCTGAAACAATTCATCAAACTGATTCGAATAACTTGAGTTTATTAGATGGTGCCACTTGTTATATCTTAGTTCATCATCAAGGTTATGGTACTAGTGATTATTCACCCTGAATGCTCGTCCACTGGGTTTTTAACTGCATTAAGTTACATGATTGTGGACAAAGTTCAATCGCTTTCATATTTTTGGTAAATGGCTTCTTGCATTGTTTTATATATTGACAAATACTGCAACGGATTACTTTTGTTGTTCGGTGAAGAAGCTTGCAAATCTGTTAAAATGATCTCCACGGTTGCTGGCATTGCTCTGCATCCACTTGGAAATTGAGCTCCTGACGTCTTTGAAAGTATTGCTGCTTTTGTTGGGACTGATGTGGGTGATGTTGGGTTAAACAATGTTTTAGGTGGTGCATTGTTTGTTACTTGCGTTATTGTTGGGCTGTTTCTCTTTGTGTAGTCGACCAAGGATTTGAGATTGATCGCAAATGCCTTGTAAGAGATCATTTTCTGTATGTTTACGCTAATGGCCCTTTTCTTCATTGTAGTTGTTGGTGAGGTCAGTGCTTTTAGGCTGCTGTAGCATTTGTCTCCAGTTATTTGGTTTATGGATTTGTTGTTGCCACTAATAAGATCCTACGGAAGCAAGAATGAAGGCTGAAGCTAGATGTTGTTACATCAGTTCTACTAGTTAGAGGAAGTAATTTTCTCAAAGCAGCCTTGATGACAACTCTATTTACAGTTCACTGCTTGACATTTGATAGTGCAACTGATGGAAACCAGTCAAATGCGGTTAAGGTACCCGATGGTGATAAGCTTTTGTGGGGATGGAGTGATGAGAGCTTTGAAACTGGAAACTTGTGTTCTTTTTCCTGTTGCTGGAGATGCCTTTGATAGTGCCATGATGGTTGATAATTCCCCTAGTTGAGGAGGAAACTTGGTCAAAGTTTTATGATGTTAGCAATGCTTTATTAGCACCACTCTTAGTTTTGACTTAGTCTGGGGGACCCAAAGTTCTCATCTTCTAATTATCGAGGAGATTAAAAATAGAAGTGTTCTTCATGTGAGAACATTTACTTTTAAATTGTAACGCTGGGCAAACAGAATCTTGTGCCTGTTAGCATTTTATCGGCTGGCACCCTCCTTTGCCCTTAAATGTTAAACAACCACTGTGGAACACTGCAAGTCGTAACTTTAGAGCCTCATCCAGGGTGACCCATATCCTAATGCATGAGGTTGGCCCCTCAGGCCGTAGGTGTCTTGCCTGTCATACAGTTGATGTTAACTTCACCTCGAGTCATGGACATAGACATGTCACATGAGTGTCGACACTCGACAGTTGAATTCTTTATTTTCTCTCGAGTACCCATATCGGACACTCGGCACATGAACGTAAACATGAGAATCGACAATCGCCACTTCATTTTGGCCCCAGAACATGCAATATTTTCAAATTTCATCGGGTCCAATGCTTGAACATGTGTCAATGCTGGCCAATTGCAGGTTAGCCAGAGCAAACATAGAAGTAAAGCTAGGTATAAATAACCTGTTATTCTCTTTTTCATTTTTATCTGCTTCTTTGAAGACTTTAACTACTGATGTAATCAACTGCAGGGAGTAGTGATTTAAATTGGATTTTACTTATGTGCTTGTCTGCTTTTCTCCATCGTGACATCGTCCTACCCTACTGGCTACTACTAGATAGGAACTTGAGCTGTGTATCGAGTATTAGGCTCTATTTGTGATTGCTGTTAAAAAATGTTTTGCCATTAAAATAAGTGTTGTAAAAATTTGATAATTGTTTGATAATATTTTTGATATGTGCATGTTTTGGGGTATAATATAAAAAATTATTGTTTTTGGTGAGGTTGATGTTGAAACTAATACTTGATTCTCGCAAAAGCAGAAAGCAGTGTTTGAAATTTACCAAACATTTTTTTACCTGCTTTTCAAAAAAAAGTTGTTGATGTATCATCTGTCTTTCCCCCATAAACTGAATTACCTGCAATGCTGCATGGCTAATCTGTGTAGTTGTGCAGTTGCATAATTGCATATTTCATCACCAGAACTATATGTATCCCAAAATAATTGTTTGTCGCTTTGATTTGGTCATCTTGTCCCTTTCATGTGTGTCACCTTTGTGACGTATCTTTTAGCCTCGGTGCCTTGTTGCCTCAACCTACATGGGTATTGTAACTGTCCGATCCCTATTTTACAAATAAAGATCATATTACATGTGGTAGTGAGTCTAAATCAAACTCTTGACAAATTTGCATTGTTGTAGTATTTGTTTTGTAACAATTTATCATTTCCATAATATTTTTAAAAATCGTTTACATTCTTAGGGTACCATCTTTACTCTGTTGTAATGTCGGACGTTGTATACTCCCTCCGTTCCATAATAACTGCAGCAATTTTGAGTTGTCAAAAAACTTTTCAAAAACATAATTACTACAGCAGAATACAGAGAGCATATAACAGTCACATCTCACATTCCGTGTGCCAACTGCCTAGGTGACTAAAAAATCTCAGTCCCACGCTGAACCATGTACAAAACTGATGTATGAGTTGCAAGATGTAGGCTATATAAATTGCAATAAGCACGAGGATGACTAGCAGGTTTGAAATAATATTAGGTTCCTTTGTTTTTTAAAATAATTATAAATTAATTCTACTCTTGCACCAAATATTCAAATTTGGCACTCCACAGCCATCAGCAGATGCACGCATTATATATTTCAACCACTCCAATATGGATATTTATCAACAAAAACATATGCAATTTTCCGACTTCTTGCGTGCTGAGACTTTGCAGTATCTTGAATGCAAATTCAAATCATCCATTTTGATCTAGATAGCTTGTAGTAGTTAGTCAATATAAGCAAACTCAACAACTTTTACCAACTTCGAATGCCTACAGTAGGCTGCCTACTATAAATAGAACAGCTCCGTAGCGTTCATCACACCTTTATCATCTAAACTCTCTTATCTTTATACCATCAGTAACTTTTTTACTACATTCATTTGTACCACATAAATATACTCACATATTCAGTGAACTTTTTGAGCATTTTCGCGATATGGCATGTTGTAACCAACGAAAGCAACATCTCCTGAATACCGCGGTTATAGTTGTGTTCTTGAGTCTCACCTTGCTATGCAGTTGCATGCAAGCCCGATCTGTGCCGGTTGATGGTAGCATAAGTTACGTTAAAAAGAATGTCAATGATATTCGTAAGAAGTATGAAGAAAAGATAATGGCATTGTGGGGTAACATTAAGCATTCTGGCCCAAGTCCTGGGGTTGGACATTTCTATGTTGATAGCACCATGCCGCTCAAAACTGAACCGTGATCAGTGATGGTTTTCAGCACAAGAGCTGCAAACTGTGTAGTGATCAGTGTAATGCAGTACTCTCATTTTATTATCAATGTTACAAGCTAACTCTATACAGACTACAAATAGTGCAATTTATTCCTGTTATCAACCTGTCAAATTTAATTAGAATGTATACTAAAACCGAACGGCTCTTAACAGTTAAGAATTGCTCTGGCTAATTCGCAGTAGTAAATTTTTTTACAAGTAATTTCTAACCAGATAAGTCTGACTGTGTGATTCACTTACATTACTTTTTCTTACAAGTATGCTGATCCGTGCTTAGGCCACAACATGACAGATTTTATGTAATTAGAATTGTTACAACATTTGGAGAAAATAATGAATCGTCTAAATTTGTGGTATCTATCTGAGAAATGATTCAATAAATTTGCTCGAGATTCTCTAAGTAGGAGTTGAAGACCATTCAGGTGTAGTACGAGGAGTTGTGTAATCAACTAAGATTAATCGCTTGTAATCAATTACTGAAATGGAAAAGACGACTCAGTTACCATGTTTGATTGAAATGAACTACAGATAAAAGATAAGCGGGGCGTTCGAGAGGCCCGACTCTCCTAACCCTAATTGTGAAATACTCAATACATTCGATATCTTCCCCCAACTATTTTCCCACTACATATTCTTTTCTCCTTCAGCTGCAATTACCTTTTTTACCCTTTGACCACCTCTGACTGTTGACTTCTTAATTATTAACCATTCCTTTTTGTTGCCCTGCATCTTGTACTCTTTTCTTCCCCTGTTTTGCTCTAGCATACATTTTTAACGGCTTTGAAGTATTCGGCTGTATGACAATACCCCGGCCCCAAAGATTCACCGGCCCCAAAGATTCACCTTGTCCTCAAGGTGGAAAGCCGGAAAGAGATTGACCAAAGTATCCACATCTTCCCATGTTGCTTCGAACGCTGGTAAATTCTTCCACTTAATCAAGGCTTCGAGACGCAGCACTGACCCTTCCTTAACCTGGCGCACCTCCAATAAAGACTCAGGTTCTACCATCAATTCCATGTCACTAGAGAGCTGAGGAATATTCTGAGAAGTTGGCTGGGACCCCACTGATCTTTTCAGCTGCGAAATATGGAAAACCGGGTGAATCTTAGCAGTCTCGGGTAATTGGAGTTGGTATGCAACAGTGCCCACCTTCTTCGTAATCTTATAAGGCCCATAGTAACGAGGGGCTAGTTTCTCAAAAGGACGGCGAGCTAGGGACTGTTGACGATATGGCTGTAGTTTTAAATAGACCATATCCCCAATGTTAAATGCATCCTCTCGGCGTTTTCTATCTGCAGCTAACTTCATAACTTGCTGAGCTTTAAGTAAATGAAACTGTAGGTCGTCCAGAATGGCATCCCGTTCCTGAAGTGATTCCTCTAAGCTACTAACTGGAGTCTGGCCTATGCCGACCCGCAACAAATGGGGAGGGTCACGCCCATACAACGCCTTAAAAGGGGTGATCTTGGTCGAAGTGTGGGGGGAAGTTTTATATGAAAATTCAGCCCAATGTAACCAGTTGGCCCAAGTATTGGGTTTATGACAGATGAAACACCGAAGATAGGCCTCTAAACCTTTGTTCACCACCTCCGATTGCCCGTCAGTTTGAGGGTGATAGGAGGTGCTCTTTTTGAGTTCAGTACCATGCACTTTGAACAACTCCTTCCAAAATGTACTCAAAAAAATTTTGTCCCGATCTGAGACGATAGAGCTTGGAAAACCATGTAAACGGACAATTTCCTTGATAAAAACAGTCGCCACTTTGAATGCGTCAAAAGGATGTTTAAGCCCCACAAAGTGTGCGTACTTGGTTAGCCGGTCCACCACCACGAGTATAGTATTGACTCCCCCAGACAACGGTAGACCTTCAACGAAATCCATACTGATATCGTTCCATACTTGAGTAGGGATCGGTAATGGTTGTAATAACCCGGCGGGGGAACGTTGAGAAACTTTCTGTTGTTGACATACAGGGCACTGATGTACATGAATCGATACATCTTTTCGCATCCCTACCCAAAACCAGTCCCCGTCTAAGCGTAGATACGTTTTCAATTCTCCATTATGCCCTCCCATCACACTGTCATGATATTCTTTGAGGAGAATTGGTATGAAGGTCGACTGTTGGGGAATTACATAACGTCCCTTATATAAGATTCTGTCTCCAACCAGACTATACCCAGGGTGGTCTTTGTTGCTAGCTCGTAGCTCACTGCGTAATTGCTGTAGCACCCGATCTTTTTGAACCTCTTCCTCTAGTTGCTTCCAACAAATTAGCGGGGCTGTCACTAACAAGTTCAAGGCTATGTCTCCCGTTTGCTTTCGAGAAAGGGCGTCAGCCACCCGATTTGCAGACCCTGCCTTATACTGAATTTCAAAATCGGACCCGAGAAGTTTGGTGAGCCATTTTTGATATTCAGGGTTTACTTCTCGCTGCTGCGTGAGGAATCGCAGACTTTGTTGGTCAGAACGTACAATGAAATGACGTCCCAGCAAATACGGCTTCCATTTCATCACAGCCAAACATATGGCAATGAGCTCTTTTTCATAAATTGACTTTTGTTGGGCTCTCATCCCCAGCACCTTGCTGAAAAACGCCACCGGTCGATTTGCCTGCATCAACACCGCTCCAACCCCGTACCCCGAAGCATCAGCCTCAATAAGGAAAGGCAGATTAAAGTTTGGCATGGCTAACACCGGAGGATTTGACATGGCTCTCTTAAGTTGTTGAAAAGCTTCTTCAGCCACTGCACTCCACTCGAACTTGTCCTTTTTTAACAGCTCGGTCAAAGGTCGGGCAATATGGGCATAACCTGCCACAAATTTCCGGTAATACCCTGTTAACCCAAGAAATCCCCTTAACTCTCGCAGGTTTCGAGGTTGTTGCCAATCCAACATGGACTGCACCTTGGTTTTATCAACCTCCACTCCGTTTCCAGAAAGCACATGCCCTAGATACCCAATCACAGTTTTGCCAAACTCACATTTTTTTGCATTCGCAAATAACTGGTGCTGCAACAGTTGGTCCAGTACCAATTGTAGGTGTTGCTGGTGCTCTTCCTGGCTGCGACTATAGATCAATATGTCGTCAAAGAAGACGAGTACAAATCTTCGGAGAAACGGTCTGAACACATCGTTCATCAACGATTGGAACGTGGCTGGAGCGTTCATTAATCCAAACGGCATTACGAGAAATTCGTAATGCCCATCATGGGTACGGAAGGCAGTTTTGTGGGTATCCTCCTTGTGCACCCGAATCTGATGATATCCGGATCGAAGGTCTAGCTTCGAAAAAACAGAAGCGCCATGTAGCTCATCTAGCAACTCATCGATGACGGGAATTGGGTACTTGTCGGGTACAGTTTCCTTATTCAGTGCTCGGTAATCGACACAGAAACGCCACGACCTGTCCTTCTTCTTTACCAATAATACCGGACTGGAGAAAGGGCTCGTGGACGGTTGAATTATTCTTGCAGCCAGCATATCTGCGATGAGTCGTTCAATCTCATCTTTCTGAATCTGCGGGTATCTATACGGACGCACACTAACAGGATCACTGCCCTCTTTTAATATAATTCGGTGCTCATGGTTTCTCGATGGGGGTAGCCCAATGGGAGTCTCAAAAACCTGGTGATACTTTTGTAGCACCGATGACACAAATGCGGGTGGCTCACTGTATGACCTCTCCACATCACTTCGTTCCACTTCAGCTGTCACCTTCACACACCCACACTCCACCCAAAACCCACCTCCTTGTTTTCGGAGGAGGCGTCTCATTGATTTAAAGGAAACCTGTGAACGAACTAAAGTAGGATCCCCCACTAAGGTAATAGGCTCCCCCTTGATTTCGAATTTCATAATTTGGGTCTTCCAATCTGTAAGTACCATTCCCAACTTTTCAAGCCAAGCAATTCCCAGTATTATGTCCGAGCTACCCAACTTGAGGGGTAAAAAATCTTCCACCACTTCTAGCCCGCCATCTAACTGCAATGTTAACCCACGGCAAATTCCTTCACCCTGTATTGCTTCGCCATTGCCCAACGAGACTCCAAACCCCACATATTTTTCCACCGAAACTCCCAGGGTAGCAACCGTTTCAAGCGATATGAAATTATGGGTTGCCCCAGGATCTATCATTACAATCAGCTCCTTATCTCCCATTAACCCCTTAAGTTTCATAGTTTTTGGGTTCGAAAGGCCCACTACGGAATTGAGAGACACTTCTGTGAGAACTTCTTCAGTTGGTGAAGGGGAAATGTCACTGTCTTCGCCCTCCCATTCTGCCTCATCCTCAGATATCAACAGCACACTAAGCTCCTTCTTCTTACACCGGTGTCCAACAGCCCATTTAGCATCACAACGATAACACAGACCCTTGGCTCTCTTCTCTTGTAACTCACTTTCTGTCAACCTCTTGATTTCACTTCCCGATTGACTAGCTTGTGAAGGAGAGTGCACTGAAGTTTGTGACTCTGTTGCTCGACTTCCCCAATTTCGGGACAGTGGTGGGCTTGTAGGGGTTACCATAGAATACGGCCCAACACTGTTAATTCCTTTACTATACCCCGAGTAGCTATTAAACTTGGAGGTGTTCAAATTCAATTTCCTCGAATTTGTTATCCGCAACTTCTCTTCCACCCGTATAGCCTGCTTCATTGCTTGTTCTAGGCACATCGGATTCATCAACCTCAACTCCACTTTAACTTTGTCTTTCAATCCGTTGATAAAATGTCCCAACAACATCTCTTCCGATACCCTCTCGAGGGGACCAGCCGTCTCGATGAATCGACGATTATATTCTTGCACCGTCGTAGTTTGGACTGTGGAAAGCCATTGTTCATACAGGGAGCCCCCATTTATAGGCCTGAATTGGCGCAGAATAACCCCCTTAAGATCAGCCCACCGCCTAATCGGATGTCTCTTATTTTCCCATTGGAACCAACGTAATGCATCTCCCTCCATCGCGACTACCACAGCTTCCAACATCTCGTCTTCGGATAACCGATAAAACCCAAAATACCTTTCCACTCTCAGTATCCATCCATCCGGGTCGGAGCCATCGAAAACCGGCATATCAAGCTTCCTATATCTCCAATTACTAGACCCATTAGCTCCCCCCGAACCCGACCCACCGCAACTGTCACCAACCCAATTTCTCCCCACACTCCCCTTTCCATTCATTCCCAAATTAGAATTAGGGCTAGCAAGGAATAACTCACCTCGATTTACACTATTTTCCACCTTTTCCTGGGGTATTCCTTGCACCGTTTGTAGCCCGGTAAGAGTGGCTTTTATCTCCGTCTGAAACTTGAGCTGATCATTGCGCATCGTGTTGATAAGAGCTTCATGGTACTCTCTGCTCCGATTCACTCGCCCTTCCAGCCTCCCGGATAAGGCTTCGAACTCAGCCCCCAATTTTTGTGCTGCTAGACTCTGACCCTCTACTAACACTTCTGTGAGAGACTGACGCATCGCATCCATGGCTTTCTCCACCGCCTTCGAGACCAAATCCTTCATCGTCTCATCTAGATCTGTAAGCTTCCCTTCCAAAACTTCCACTCGTTGAGGGACGGAAGGCGGCCCCATAGGTTCGACTGCTCTGATACCAATTTGTAATGAACTAAGATTAATCGCTTGTAATCAATTACTGAAATGGAAAAGACGACTCAGTTACCATGTTTGATTGAAATGAACTACAGATAAAAGATAAGCGGGGCATTCAAGAGGCCCGACTCTCCTAACCCTAATTGTGAAATACTCAATACATTCGATATCTTCCCCCAACTATTTTCCCACTACATATTCTTTTCTCCTTCAGCTGCAATTACCTTTTTTACCCTTTGACCACCTCTGACTGTTGACTTCTTAATTATTAACCATTCCTTTTTGTTGCCCTGCATCTTGTACTCTTTTCTTCCCCTGTTTTGCTCTAGCATACATTTTTAACGGCTTTGAAGTATTCGGTTGTATGACAAGTTGAAGACCAGTCAGGTGTTGTAAGTGGAGTTGATGATCTAGCTGTCATTGAAATGTCTAGTGCCTCCTCTAGGATTAGAGTAACTTTCTCCATAGATGGTCGCTCTTTCTTAGGCGCTGTGCATGACAAAGCTAATTTAAATGCGAGGTCAAAAGCTTCTTTTGAGTACTCTCCGTCAAGCTTTGGATCTGCAAACCCTCTTATGCTGTCAATTCTTGAAAGGGATTTTGCCTGGTAAACGAGAATGAATATAATCATACATGGAGACCAATTGCAGGAAAGTAAACTACTCAAATGAGGAGAACTTACCGTATTATGTAAGGACGTAGGTGTATTCATGTTCATATTTATAACCTTTCTTCCTGAGATTATCTGCAAAAGTACTACTCCAAAACTATAGACAAATCAACTCTTCTGGTGTTTTGGTATTCTGGATCAACATAACCAAATGTTCCTCTCACTTCTGAGCTCTTGTAGCTATCCCCTGGATCAATCACCTTGGACAATCCAAAATCAGAAAGCTTGGCTTCTAAGTTTGGACCTAGGAGAATATTTGCTGGCTGCAATTCAAGAAAATATAAATTTTAACATTGATCAGTAGAAAATAGGTTATTATTTTTAAAAATAATCCGGTCAATAATATAGCGAAAATTAATTGTAGATGTAATTTAATGGCACTTGCGTAGAAAGGTCAGAATGCATCAAATATTCAAGGAATGGAATTATAGTATTAGGTTTTGCGATGAGGTTGATAATGCTGTCACAGTCACAGACCTTGATATCACGGTGAACAATGCATCCTTTAGGATAGTTATGGAGAAACCAAAGTCCTGTTGCACAATGTATCGCAATTTTCAGCCTATGAACCCAGGGCAGGCTCTTATCCTTTCCTGTTATATTGTGCAACAGTACAATCATCAGTAGCAGATAAAGTGAGGTCATGAAAAATCGCATACAAACATAACATGGCTAGTAATTACCGAAAATCCACTGGGAGAGATTCCCATTGGGACATAGTTCGTAAACAAGGAAGCACTCATCATTATGTTGACAATATCCCAACAATGCAACAAGGTTTGGGTGTCTGACTTTTGATAAGCTCTTAAGTTCTCTGAGAAAGGTCTCTGTATATCCCTCATCACTGATTTGTTTGATCGCAACATGCTGATTATTGCCAAGTATGCCTTTATAGACTTTACCTAATGAACAGTTAAGAGTATAGAGCAATGAGTAAATTAAATTACTGCACTGCACTTCTGAAATACTATCAAATGCTTGCACCAAGTGTACATTCCAGAGATGTTCACCTGCTATTCCTTCGCCAATGAAGTTTGCTATGTGTAGATTATCTGTGGCAAAGTAGACCTCTTTGATTGAAAATTTTAAAGGACTGGAGTCTACTGGCAATGCAAATTTCAGTGCTGTCAAGTCAGTGAGATTTGTTATATGCAAGTGATTCTCATTATCAAAATCCAATCCTAATGATACTACAAAAGGGTGCAGCTGAAAATACCATTATCTTTCCCTGAGGTATTTGGTTTGCACCGTCCTCGTGAAAACAACCAAATAAAGATAACGACGGCAATAAGAATTCCTACAAAGCTTCCTACTAAAATCCATCTACCTGCAACAGTCAAAATTTTGCAACTTTTAGATTGCGAGATTTGAACAATATTAAGGATTACTACAAAGTACAAAGTGTTGATCAAGTCCCACTCACGAGTGCTGATCTTTCTTTTCTCTGTTGTATCTCGTGCTTCGTCTGCGACTGGAAAAACGGTAACCTGGTCCTGATCCATGAGGCATCTATATGTGTTCTGAATCCATATCTCATCATTAATCTTAGCACTTGTTAAAGACACTAACACTGCAAACCTGCAAATATAAGATTCAGAATCCGTAGGCTCGTCATTGTCAAAATATAATCCTTTGATGTCTTTCCAACTCCTTAAGCAACAACCACATGTCTGGTCCTGCTTCATGCTTTCATCTTCAAACTCACAGTTTTCCTTCATACTCCTAAACTCGTTACTTAGTCTATGATCGACATCACTACGAGAGAACTCTGAGCATCCGCCACCTCCTCTTGTTAGTTTCTCAATTCCACAACCCAACACATCTACGCCAGGTCTATTTATAGTAGTCAGGCACTTCCTCTGTTCATCAGAATTTAAGAAAATCTGTCCAGTCTGACTTGTGTGCCAAGCCAATGCATAAAGGTACTCTTCAAATGGTCTAGCACAGGAATTATTGTTCAAAAATCCACCCCAACTCCCATTAGCATTACTTACATTGTACAAGGATGACGAGACTCCCCCTCCAAGATCAAGAATGCATCCAGATCCATCAGACATTGCACATTCAATATTGCCAATTAAGCTGAAGATCACGAAGATGCTAACCACTCGTATTTGATGCATAATCCGATACCATGAATAAAAATCTACATTATCTTCCCCCATGATTATACAAGAATTTCAAGAAAATTTAAGTTCAATGTCAAACAATCACATATTTTTAATTTTACAAAACCTGGTTTGACATAACAGTGAGAGGAACATCTTGGGAGTAAGTAGCTCCAGCTTAAGACTTTAAGTGTGCTGTAATTTCTAAATTAGTACCAACAGTTGTCAGTTTGGCATGATTCAGTTGAAACTGGGCTAAGAATACAATGTCCAATCGAAACAAACAACACATTGTATATATTAATCAAAAAGAAAAGAAAAAAATGGAACATAGCTGGCCTATGCAGAACTGGCTAGTATGTTTGTAAATTGACGGGTCTTTTGACATGTACTCTTCAGTCTTGTATAGCTTTGGTTTATTCTTTACTTTTGGCCTTCGGGGTATGTTTGTTTCATGAAATTGTATTATAGGAGTAATTCTTTATTTGTAAAATATAATCTCAAAAAAGTTACTTTCTCTGCCTCAAATCTAAAACAAGTGTCGTTTTGATTTTATGTACGTATTTTAAGGTATAAGAAAATGATCACGAAATAATAAGGAATAAAATGCTACCCCTATAATATGTTTATACCAATTAATTTTACAAAATGAAAGGACCATGTCCAACAGCAGGTTGCCATTTAAATTTTGCTGCTGTGTGTTTATGCACATTCTGGAATTTGCTATATAGACAACTCTACAATTAGTGATAATTATTATGAGTAGTTTATAGTAAACAAATATTGGTGGGCGGACCAAGAACCCATTCGTGTGGTAAAGAGAAAACAGTATGAGCCGAGGCTTCTCTTGAATTCAAGAAGAAAATGTAAAAATGAACGATAAGAAATAAGGCGACTTTAGTTTTAGTTTCAGGTGTGAGTTCAAAAAAAAAAACAAAGAAGTTTTACAGGTGTGCTGCTTTCAATTGTGTCGCAGTTCACATTAAACCGTTTTTCAGGGAAATATGTAATGACCAACAAAAATATCAAATTTTGTCATCCTCTTACAACATTTTGAGAATCACAATTTTGGCATGGGTATGTGCATATGTTTACTAGAAAACATTATAAATATATATATATATATATATATATATATATATATATATATATATATATATATATATATATATAGAGTTGCACTCTAGAAAGAACAGTTTATATAAAGAACAATAAAGAACATCTATCATCACCATTCATTTGAAAAGAAAAAAATGAACGACTGGGATTAAAATATAAACTAATGGAAGAATAATAATAAAATTTAAGGCTGTTTAACAAAAACATGATACAGCTGAGATGTATGTATAATTGTATATACGTATCTACTCACAAAAACACGAGGCGATATCGAGAATCTCCAATTTTAATCAAAAGCAATATTTCTAGCGTCAGCGAATCACCAGAGAATCGAAATAAAGTGAAGAATAGCCGAATTCATCAAAAATTTATAGAAATTCATTAAGGATTTGTGAATATTTTGAAGAATCGCCTTCAAAGAGTTACATTCATCGAGGTAATGTTTCATGAATCATAAATTTACTGTTATTTCAATAGATAAACATAAAATTAGGATTTGGAGATGATGATTTCTGATTGTGTGCCAAAGTATATAAAATTTGGATCAGTGAGATGATTCTATGTAAAATTCTACAGTTTTAATCTTCATTTATGCGATTCTAGTTTATTTATAATGCATGTTTGTATTTTTTTCAATTTTGTACATATGTGAGATTCTGTACGATATTCTGTATTTGATCATGTGATACATGTATTTTTATTTAATTCTTGATATATATGAGATTCTGAATTAGATTCCTTACAAGGTTATCTGATTAGATTCCTTACAAGTTTATCAGTTACGTTATTTCCCCCAAATTTGGTCGTGGTTATATTATATGTGCAATCATAGTTTTATGATTCTATTCTTGATTCTCTGATGTTGTGGTTGATCGTAGATATTTGCATGATATCGTGTGTTAGATTCTATTTAATTAGTGATATATATTTGAGATTTTGTGTTAAATTCTCTAAAAGGTTATGTCCTCGCAATTGTAAGTTGTGTTGCTTGTTAAGCATGATTCTATGTTTCATGATTAGAATCTCATAAAGGTATATGTTAGATTCTACATTTAGGCATGGTTAGTTTTATGAATTCCAATTATGATTGTTAATTTTAGATCTATGTTAAATTTATGTTAGATTCTATTACTTTTGTGAGTGAATGTTACTATTTGTGTCTACATTCGATTTTTTATGAGATTTTTTTTTGTGCCCGAATTGCTATGTAACTTAAGCCTAAATTAAGTTACAGTTTTTGTCTATATAAGATGTTATATGCGATTCTATGTAAGAATCTACTTTATGCCTTAAAAAATCTGCTCTTTTTTATTTTGTGTTAAAAAAAATAGAAATTGAATGCTAGAGAAGCCCAACATTTATTTTCAGATAAAGTTTGAGACAAGAATCTGAACTTGAAATTGATCGATACTCATTACTTTTAAGAAAAACAAGTATCACAAACAAAATAATGAAATATATTTAATGTAAATGTATTTCACTCGTAGAGCAGGATTTAGGAGGGTAAGATGTATGTAAATCTTGCCTCTACCCGTAGAGAGGTGTTTCTGTATGGTTCTTCAGCTTAGATAGTGCAATAACATACAAATATCATATGCTCTTGCTTATATCTTTTGCATTTCTACGACCAAGGAAGTGATATCTGATGAGATTCTATCACGCAGCAATTAGCTTGGTCTTACATTCCTACCAGAGTTTTCAATATTCTGACTGCTTTACGTAGGCCAACTTTTCGCCCTCTCTCCCAGACAGAGTTGCTTTACACCAATCTTTCGTTCTCTAAAGCATCATTCAATACTTATAGAATCTCACTGAAATCGCAAATTTATTGGACATGCCATGACCTACATGATTATCAATGTCTTGCTCAATGACAGGCTAACTTTGGGTTTTTAAATAGCCCTTTGCCATGTTGTGTTACATTTGTCAGTTGTCACTCACTTGTTAGATATCGTTTGTCATTAACTCACTATCATTTTGCTTCACATTTCTATACAGGTTACAGAGTGGGGGAGGATGAGCATGTGTGATGCTGAGAGAAGACTCCTTGCTAATGCATTACTTGATATATCAAATGAGTGTTTTATTCTCCTGTCTGAGGCATGCATTCCCCTTCAAAGTTTCCCCGTTGTTTACCTCTACATATCAAAATCTCGGTTCAGCTTCATGGAGATATACGATGATCCTGGACCTTTTGGTAGAGGGCGCTATAATCCAAACATGGAACCAGTGGTCAACCTCACTGACTAGCGTAAAGGATCACAGTGGTTTGAAATAAATAGGAAAATGGCAGGTGACATTGTTGGAGATGACACTTTTTACCCATTGTTTGAGAAATTCTGCAGACCAGCATGTTACGTTGACGAGCACTATTTTCAGACAATGTTGAGCATCCGTTCGCCTCATCTTTTGGCAAACAGGACTCTTACATGGGTCGACTGGTCTCGGGGCGGTGCTCATCCAGGCACATTTGGGAAAGACGATATGACAAAGGAATTCTTTAAGAAAATGATTGAAGGTCAGACATGCATTTACAATAACCAGCCATCCTCGGCTTGCTTACTTTTTGCAAGAAAGATTGCTCCAAATGCTTTACCAGCATTATTAGAACATTCATCAGAATTTTTTGGTTATTGACAAATAGCTAAACGCCTTTTTTGTCCATTAACTTTCTTCATAGATCTTGTAGATTCTTGACAGAAGTAGATAGAACCTGCCGAGTTTTTCACTGTACAATTGTATGATTTTACCATGTAAGAGTCACTAAATTAAACTATAAGTTGAAGCAGTTTCTTATTTTTAATCACCTTACCTTTATTTCTTATGGATTCTCTATACTTTATGTTACTTTACAGTTAAATACTTTCTTCACCGATTTTGTTTCCTGCCCTGTTCTTGCATTTTTTTTAATGAAAATAGCAGCTTTTTGTAGAGCAGGCAATATTATAAAATTCTGTTCAAAACATAATTTAAAATATATGGAATCTAGTTTAAAATCATTACTAAAATAAGAAAACATAGAGAGTAGAATCTAAAACAGAATCAAAACTCTAAATCAAAAAAATGACCAAACACAAAAAAAACGAGCATAAAAACAAACTATCAGTTTATCACTTTATACAAATCTTCTAGTCGTACATTTTGTAGAATCGATCTCAGAATCATTATAACCCTAAATAAATTCTCAGAATCATCATTATACATACGCAGAGAGAGTAGAATCTTCGATAGAACCAGAAATAATTTGAAGATTAGCTACTAGGTACCATTAGAGACCAACAACAGGAGAATCTGAAACTGAGTCGTGAGATGGAGAGACTTGAACACCTCGAATCTTCTCTATCATTTTTATCACGGAACTAATGCAGGGGCGTTGATCAGGTAACTCTGAAGTACATGTTAATGCAATCTGTATCAATCCAACCATCTCCTCATTGGCTCCCTTGTACCTAAGCAGCTCCATTCCTCCCTTACAACTGATTGAACCCATCGTGGCAAATCCACTACTCTTATCACAATAACCACCAGTATCCACTGCCATTAAGGGGCATTTCCCGGTTAACAATTCTAGCAGGAGAACACCAAAAGAATACACATCAGATTTATCAGTGAGTTTTCGACTATTGTGTGTTTGTGATTCTGGAGCTCAATAACCATTTGATCTGGTAGCAAATTAGCAATAGAGGACGGGGATGTGAAAGAGGAGAGGCCAAAATCCGAAACACGGGCATTGCCAGATTTGTCAAGTAGGATGTTGGTGGATTTGATGTTACCGTGGATAAGTTTACTGAATGAAAAAATATTGAGAAACTAAACAAAATGCAAAAAACATAGAAAGTAAAATGTAATGTAGAATTAAACTCTTACAAATTCAGAAATCTTCAAAAAATTGAAACCACATGTAGCATAGCTAATGGTATGGAGAGTACAAAAGCTAACATAGAATCAAAAGCATAAAACTTTACCGAATGATAAAAACAATGAGAGACTAAACAGAGATCTTAAAAATAAAAATAAAAAGTAGAATCTAATGTAGAATCGAACTCTTACAAATTCAGAAATCCTCACTAAAATTGAAATCACATATATCAGAGCTGCTAGTGTAGAGAGTATATAATCTAACATCGAATCGAAATCATACAACTTCACTAAATGATAAAAATGTGGAGAAACTAAACCAAAGATCTAAAAATATAAAAAGTAGAATCTAATGTAGAAGCAAACTCTCACAAATTCAGAAATCCTCACAAAAATTCAAACCACGTGTAGCAGAGCTCCCACTTTAGAGAGCACAAAATCTAACATAGAATCATAAGCATAGAAATTTACTGAATGATAAAAACAAGGAGAAACTAAAACAAAGATCTAAAAATAGAGAAAGTAGAATCTAATGGAGAAGCAAACTCTCGCAAATTTAGAATCCTTGAAATTTCAAAATCACACTGAACAAAGCTACGAACCTGACAAAAATAAACAAAAGATGAATTTAAAAGTGTGACAGAGCAAAAGCCAAACTTTATATGAATAGTCAAACTATGAACCTGACAAACAATCAACCAAATCATAAGCATTCAATCCGCAATGAGGTAGCACAATTAAATCAAAAACTAAATTATATATCAACAATAATCAAATTAATCAATGAAAATTAACAATTTAAAGCACAGTCATAGAAACACAATTAGGCAGTGAGACCAAGTGATCACCATAACAATATCATAGACAAATATATGAATCAAAAAGCAAGCGATGTAATCGAGTTTACCACATCACAAAGATTAAATCTTTAATTCACTATAATCTGAAGAATCGGAAGAACTAATGCTGAAATCGATTGAAATGATCGACGAAGAGACCAAATAGATCTACTGATTATCGATATATGTATGTGATGTATACATACAAAGTTGTATCTCAATGTTTCATCGTGAAAAATAAATCTAACTGTATTTTATTTGTAACTTATTCTCAACCGTCGGATCTATTTTTAATCTGAAGGTCCATATTAGTTTAAAGTGTTCTTTTTTGTTCTTTATTTAAGGGTGTTCTTTATGGAGCAATAGCCTATATATATATATCAAATTTGAAAAATGTGACCATAATCTATATACACATTCTTTGATTGGATATCTAATATCCTCATAATTCCCTTGCATATTTCTAAAAGAAAGTAAGCGTACGCCTCAATGAAAAATGTGTAACCTATTGTAAGGTGAATAATTGAGATGATTAATATTTTTCAAATTTTAAATGAAGATCATATTATTTGCACAGAAAGTAACTTAAACCTTAATCTTGCCTCTATACGATTAAATCAACAATAATCAAATGTTGATTCAAAAAAAAAAAAACAATAATCAAATGTAAATAGAACTGGATTGCTAAATACTTTAATCACTAACAAACCAAAAAAAACCAGGTTTTTGCAAATTTAAGGTGCTTTGTAGGTAAATCTTCAAACATGTTAGTGATGGTTTCTGAAGCCTTCTTGATGAAGTGTAAATACATCTACTAAACCTTACTAATGAAATTAACTCACCAATGTAATGAAAAAGATATATATCAACTCAACCAATGTATAATATGCAGCTTAACTACATGCGCCACCGCCCTCTCTCTACCAATCTCGTTATCTCAATATTTCACAGTATTTACAAGTAAAAGCCAATGAACCAATATAGAATGAAGTGAAGGAGAAATACGCACAATAATTTCATAAACATTGCATATTTCTAGGGATCTGTGGGAAGGCCCTCCCTAGCAACATTGGTCACACGAAGGACAGCTTGAGCACTTAATGGCGAAAGGTTGGATTGGCAAAACTGCTCCCAAGAATCCTTGTCTTGGTTCTCAGATATGGCAGCTTCTGATGAGATGTGTGATTTCTCGTAGACGCTCTGCAACTCCAACAGAAGAGTTCGAGCAGCTTCTCTGGACTCAGGAAGCTGGTCACTGAGCTGTGTCACAGCTATATGGATTATTTTATCAATCCCATATGTCTCGATTCCATCACATCCCTATAGACATGCATTAAATTAATATCTCCAGTACTACTCTTCTAAGAAAAGCTCAAGAAGATACTTAATGCCCAATAAGTAGAATGATAAAACTAAAAATTAACTTTAACTGATCATCGAGCATGAAGACGGATCATTTGAAATTGACTGGTTAAGTGTAATTAGAGTCATAGATTGCATGTAAATAAAGGAATCGGTGGTTATAAGTTTATAACTAGCAAATGTTCTTTTCTGTGGTTATCAGCTCCCTGACAATTGGGCAGAAAATTTGTCTGAAGAAAGTCCTAGTACCAGATGCATATATTGGGGGGAAATTGTAGACTCTAACAGATAATAAAACCCACAACTACGTCATTTACAAATAAAAATAAGTTGACAAGTAGACAGACGCCCAAGTAGAACAAAAAGATAGAGAAGTTCTTTTACTGAGAATTATTCTCTTGTTTTCATTTATAAATGGAGCTATCTATTGTGCACTTTGAACTGCAAAAAAACAGAGAGAGATATAAAGTTCAAAAAGTTTACAAAATCTATAACATTACTGTTCCATTCTGGTTTTGCATGAATCTTGATGGTCAGAGAAAAGTTGCATCATGTGCTACTTCTAACTTCTTATAGTTAGAGAAGGTATTTATTCAGAAAAAAAACATCATAAAGATGGAAAGTTTGGATATCTATAAATACCAAAATATATTGACATAAAGAAACAAAAAGAATGGCCATAATGCTGCAGTTGAAGTAAGCTTTTACTCTTAGATAGTTCTTCATGGAAAAATTTAACTTCTTACCAGTCGAAGCACACTGCGACAAAAGCACATTGAAGCCTTCGCTCGAATTCGAGGATTTCTGTTCTTGAGACAAGGTTGCAGCTTGGGTAGCAACAATACTGGAGAGACCCAAGTAGTCATAGCTATTAGAGCTTTTTCAGCTGCCTCGCATACAAACCGTTTGTCTTGTGAGGACTTCAGAAGAAGTTGGACAAGCTGACCAAGTAAAATTAAAGAAATGAACGCTAAATATAACAAATCCATGTTAATGAAGTACAGTTAAACCTCGATAAAATAATACTCACACTAAAAAATTATTTAAATACTATAAATTTTTTATCGTAATACATATTCAATTCACACTAAAAATCTCTTCCAACTTTAAAAGTTACAAAAAAACATGCACATAAGTTTCTTTAAAATAATAAAATATTACTTTATCGATAAAGTAATATTTTATTATTATATCGATAAAGTAATAAACTGGATAAAATAATATATTTTTTTCGGTCCCAAGGGTATTACTTTAAAAAGGTTTAACTGTAATTAGCAATTACAAAAATGTTTAGGTACCATGGGATCTAGTGAATCAATAGTTTGATCATTATATGCCTTAAAGATGTCTGCTGAGGTCATAACTGCTGTTTTACATACTGCACTTCTCGGGTTCTTCAATGATTTTACAACAAGTGATATCACATTGCCCCTGCACATAAAGGAAACATTGACAATGCTACTTCTCCAAGAAAATTACTGTAAGTGGTTATGCTGATGCAATAATTCATATAGACATCTGAAATATGATTTTTGCATTATCCTATCTTCCCATCGTAAATAAATTAAGACTTACAGCTTGTCATGCAACAATTCCTTGTGGAACAAAGAAAACCGGCGTACATTATTGAGTGCTCCGCAAACAACAACCCAGTCTTTTGACTCTAGGCCACCTAAGAGAATCTGGAAAAGAAACAAAGAAACTATTAATATTAAAAGGCCAATAGTAGGATACTAATGCAAGACAACATATTTGCAGATATATAAGATTAACGGTTAAAACCCTTGCCTCTAGACTTGTATCAACATCTTCAACATCATCCAGATTCTCAGAGTCAATGTATTCCACTTCTGCACTGGCTGCCTCTGTCCCAGAAACTACTGCTCCATTTTCATTAGGAGATATTTCACTTAAGGGACAAGCGTTTTTCCTTTGTTCTCCAAGGTTTTCATCATTATGTTCAGTCTGAGGCTTGTGAAATCCCCCATTGGTGGAGCTCTCAATTTCCTTCTCAGATTCAGGTAGCATGTTGAGATCTCTGAGAGAGTTAGCTGACATCATTAAGGAGTTTATGAACAATGTGCTAGAAAAAAAAC
This sequence comes from Heracleum sosnowskyi, assembly GCA_030848705.1. NCBI lineage: Eukaryota > Viridiplantae > Streptophyta > Magnoliopsida > Apiales > Apiaceae > Heracleum > Heracleum sosnowskyi. The sequence continues at coordinate 137,098,143 of CM061235.1, read as the reverse complement.
CCTTTAGTCATTAACAACAATACAGGTGTAGTCACCGAACCTTCAGACAGACTCAGCAAACAAAAAGACAATGCAAGCAGCCAAGCATATAACATAATGAGCACTAAGGCTAAATTTTTAGTATTAGACATCATTTGTTTTCAAACCACGTAAATTGCGGATACCACAGATCTGGTACAAGTTATTATGTACCGAACTAGGGATGCTCAAAAACCAGAGTCCAGACCCACCTACTGAATAAACCAATCAAGCTGATACAGAGCAAACTGAAACAATTGAATTTTATATTAATCAAATGAACACTGGTCTATCATACGAATACTAATTTGGTACAGGAAACAAATGAAAATATTGAAACTGAAGAATCTCACTGAGCATAGTGATAAAAGCAAAGCATAGATATCTATTTGTAATTATGAAGAGCTGTCATAGGCCTTCGTCATAAGCTAACAAATCTGTACATAATGACATAGGTATCCTCAAAGCTAACATTGTCTCAAAGCTAATATTGTCTCACTCTGTACACAAGATCGATAACAGTTAGTTAAGAAATCCAAACATAACGATATTCCTTTTACATTATTACTTAATCGTGACTAATCATACGTAATCCCTAACCAATCAAAACCAAAAATCACTGCAAAACGACAACACTAACAAACTTCAGCTATGTCCTATTGAAATCGACCAATCCGATTCCGCTAAATATCTCTATCAAACCACAGCCAGATCAAACAGATACAGAAACTCAATTATATTTTCACTACAATCAAAATGTCATCAGTAATTAAGCAACTACTATTCAACATAAATGAAAATCGCAACGGAGCATAGATCTGTTGGACAATATAACAAACATTTACGATACGAAAAAGTTAATAATGCAACAAAAAATCATCATAAATCAGTGTTTAAGTTCACACTCACCGATTTGAGTGGAAAAGGAACAAACTAGAAACCCTAAGTGAGAGATTTAGTGAAATTGAAGCAAACAAGTGATGATAAGATAGAAACAAACACATACATTTCTATTAATAGACAAGTTAACCTAATTGATTGTGTGAGTAGTAGTGATATATTGATGTACATTGAGTAGAATACTTACAAAAGAAGCTTGATGATCTAGAAATCAGTGACGAAGATGCCTCAACTTAGGTGTGATGTGTGTGTATGTGGAGAGAGAGAGAGAGAGAGAGAGAGAGAGAGAGAGAGAGTAATATATGTATGGAGAGATTTGCAACCGGCGAAAGGAGAAGACAAAAGTTACGGCGGTATTACATTTGATTTACATGTGAGCGCAGAGGAGCTAATTTCGGACGATATTATTATTATTTGATACGAAATATAGTAAAAAGGATTAATTCAAGTTTGAATTAGGTTTTTCTTCAAAGAAAAAAAGAATTTAGAATTATGTTAAAAATAGATGTAGGGATAATACATTTGAGTTGATCAAGTTTAATATGATTTTTAAATTATAAAGTGTAGAAAATATTCAATTAATTACATTAGAATGGATAATACATTTGAGCTAATTAATGCAAAATTAGCATAAATGAGTTTTAAATTAGAATAAATAATTTGCAGGCTCAAATTATAACCATGGATAAGTTGCATAAATTTTATTATTTCGACTCCAAAATATCACATTTTCAGGGATAATTTATTTATTTATTTTGACTATTATCTGTTGAAGTAAAATTTTGTAATTGTAATGTTTTGATGGACTTTGAAAAGTTGAGACTGACACTTCAACTCGAACGAAAGAATGTTTGAATTGATGCTCTATCTTTTATTTTAAAATTCATAATCAACAAACGGTTAGTTACTAAAGTACCTTATTTTTGATTGAGATATCCCCTAATTCATTAATATAATCACTTTTGCTTACAAAATACAATATAATATACAACCCAACAATATATTTCGCAAAGTGCAGGGAGAAAAGATAAACAAATATTTTCAGAAAATTCCCCAATCAAAAACTGATAAAATGATATAAATAACAATTTGTTTAACAAATAAAATAAGAAAAATGCTAGAGCTTTCAAAACGGTTTCCCAAATTCTGAAATGTCAATTTATGATCAGTTATATTTTCTAAATAAGATTGATCAAGCAACCGTAGATATATATGAATTACACGAATAAAACAAATATTATATATTATTTAAAAAAATTGAGATATTTTTCAGGATACATAGAATCTTTATATTAATAATAGCCCAACATGGGTCAATTAATTGGGGGGACATTTTATTCATGCTAAATTGGCAAGACATTTTAATGCATTTGAAATGTCCAAATTGCCCTTATGTTTATTATTCTTAAAAAAATTGATATTGAGTGGATTCGAACTTGGGTCTCCACAATAACTTGCATCTCCTCTTACCACCACACCACTCAATTACATGTGTTGTAAATTACACACATCATATGTGTGTGTGTCGCTTGAGTAGAGAAATAATAATATCAAATATTTCTCTACTCAAACAACACACACACGTATGATGTGTGTAATTTACAACACATGTAATTGAGTGGTGTGGTGGTAAGAGCAGGTGCAAATTATTGTATAGACCCAAGTTCGAATCCACTCAACAACGACATTTTATTTAATTTAAAATATTTAAATTTCCCCTGTGCATAATCGTATAATAGGTGAGATAATTTAACTATTGAAAAAATATAAAAGGTACTCTATATAATATTTTTAAGATTTTATCTAACGGTTCTAATTGATTTCTATTTTGTCCTTATTTGTAAAACTTGTATGAAAAAAATTAGTTGAAAAAATATAAAAAGTACTCTATATAATATTTTTAGTTATACACAATATAAAAGGTACTCTGTTTAATATTTTTAGTATTTTATCTAACGGTTTTCATTAATTTGATTGGAAATATCTAACCGGTGTGGAATGAGTGAACAAACCATGGGGGACCAGACTACCAACCAAACTTTTATTGTTCCGTATATTATATAATAGTATAGATAGATAGATAATGTTGTTAGAAAAAAGAAATTTTAGTTATAAAAAATATAAAAGGTACTATATATAAAATTTGTAGTATTTTATTTAACGATTCCCATTGATTTGATTGGAAAGATCTAATGACTGTGGATCTAACGGTTCTTGATTTCATTGGAAATGTACTTAATTCACGTGAACATACTAGAAAATTCATTATATATTAAATTTTAATATTATGCATGTACACATTCTACAATGTAAATTACATTTCACAAACAAGAAAATGTTTCATTGTACACATTTTACAATGCAAATTACATTTCACAAACAAGAAAATGTATCATTCGCTCAATGAGCTAAATTAGTAAAATCGTGTAGGTTAATGTCTGTATGTAAGATAATTATATTTTGACATAGATCTTACGCATAACAAATATCATAAGTATCGAATTTACTCATTTCATAACTCAAAAACACCTCAACCAATTATAATTTTCAACGCTAACTATCTCACTACAGAGATCAAGTTCAGCTTTTGTACCCACAATGAGACGTCTGTCAAACGATCTATAAATTATCATAAACAACGAACTACTTAGAAGTTAAAATAATTATGCTAGATAGTGACCCGTGCCTTGCACGGGTTTTCACGCTAGTTATAATAATAAAGCAATCACAATTTAAAATACTGTGGGGATAGGAGTTAATTAATGTAAGAAAAACGTACGCTAATGTAAGTCTAGTTGTATAAAAGAAAGAATATCACGAGAGAGGCGACAAAAGATTGTAACATGGCTTGAGAAATTAAGACGACACAAGTCGGGGGCACATTTTCATTAATGTAGTAATTTACAAGTTTATAAAAAACCAGCTAGTGAGCAGCCTGGTGACCTATAGTAAACATATCTGCGTGCCTTATTTGTTGTATAAACATCACATGGTGTGTTCCTTCGAACCATATCTTCGGTCAATGTTTTTATGAATATTCCTAATTTCTAAAATCTTATCGATGTACACGCACTTCAAAATTATTAGTCCCTCTCATATTGCATGCAAGTTGTTTAATAAGTTAGTAAAAAAGAATAAAATTACGTACATATCGTTTTTCCTAAACAAAATTATAGACAATGTTAGAAAATATTAGTCCTCTCATATTGATTTACACTATATCTTACACTACATATCTAAAATAAGATATGATTTTTTCACTTTTTCAAAAACAAGTGCTTTGGGATAAAACAAGAAATAAATAAAACGTTAGAGGAATAAATTTGTTTTTGTTAACAAATATAAGAGCAATATAATAATTATGAAATACGTCAAATTTGATATAAAAGTTACGTCAAATGTATTTTGATATCAAATTTGATGTCACGCTATAATTTTACACCATTATAATGTTATATTATAAGTTACATTATAATAACGTTATAATATTGTATTGAGTTAATCTTATACATCCGGTTGCAATAGTCTAACAATACCGGAGACCGGCACAATAAGAGCTACAAATATGGTATAAATTTATTTCACATAGTTACATTCAATAAATATCATAAATATCTATAATTATAAAATTGAAGAGTATTAAAATATGGTTACACAACATGGAAGTTGAATTGAATGAAGATAATATATCTTGTACGCAAATAACAACACCTTGATGGACAAGAATTGACGAGGCAAATGAAATTAGATGCGTAAGAAGTGATACAACAAGTAACTTCTCTGGCATTAACTTCTTATTTATACCTTATATAAAAAAGCGTAAGGACATCTTATCCAAAACTTTGGTCACTGTACTATCAAAAGTATATGATCCGTTGGATTATAAAACTATAAATATTCAAATAGATGAGAACCGTTAGATATAATATTAAAAATTGTATTTGATTAATAATAGAATAGTATTTAAATACTAAAAGGTGTATTTTGATAATTTAAACCAATTATAAATAGGTTTTCTATATTGAATAGAAATCTTTATGTAAAAAATCGTAATTATCTTTTCTCTTTAGTTTATGGATAGTTCCAGTTAGATAATAATAATTAAACCATCATTAAATTAAAGATAATTTTGTTAGCTTCGCGTGGGCTGTAAAATTGTTAAAATATGTTGTCTAAAACTCAAGATAGAGCCCAAACAGTAAAGTGATTATCTAAATTTTAATATATTTTTTTAATTTAAACCAATTATAAATAGGTTTTCTATATTGAATATAAATCTTTATGTAAAAAATCGTAATTATATTTTTTCTTTAGTTTATGGATAGTTCCAGTTACATAATAATTATTAAACCATCATTAAATTAAAAATAATTTTGTTAGTTTCGCGTGGGCTGTAAAATTGTTAAAATCTGTTGTCTAAAACTCAACATAGAGCCCAAACAGTAAAGTGATTATCTAAATTTTAATATTTTTTTTATTATTGTATCACCAATTTATTTTTTTTCCTAATTCTTTTAAATTTATAAATTCTATGTTTATTTCAATAAAATATTAAAATCAATTTAAGAAAAAATTAAAATCGATCTAGTCCGTGTACGACCACTATACGACCAAATTAATTATTACAGTTAGATCTTAAATAGATCGATGAGAATTGTTAGATCTAATATTAAAAAGTGTATCTGATTAATAATAGAATTATATTTAAATACTAAAGAGTGTATTTTGATAATTTAAAATTTTTCTATGTAAAAAATTCTTAAATATCTTTTCTCTTTAATTTATGTATAGTTCGAGTTAGATAATAATTGTTAAACCAAATACCAGATAACAATTTATATCGATTACAATATTAAATATTATCAATATAATGCTCATGTATATCATATAACAATGATACATGTGGACCCCGCGTTACAAGAGACTTAGGAGAACTCCTATACATGTATAAATTTAAACATTTTTTTTTGAAGGAAAATAACAATTTGATTAATCCAAATTATAATTACATTATTTTACATATAACAAACATAAAAGGATAATATCAAAATATTATTAAAATATTGAGGGTTTCATATTCATAAACAATAATTTTGAATATAATACTTAACCATCTTTTCTTTTCGGTTTATGGGTAGGTCATTGGTCAAGTTATATAATAATTATTAAATCATCATTAAATTAAATATAATTTCGTTAGTTTCACATGGGTTGTAAAATCATCAAAATTCAATTTCTAAAACTCAGGATAGAACCCAAATAGTAAAGTGAGTATCTAAATTTTAATAAATATTTTTTTATAATTGTAGCACCAATTTATTTATTTTTCCACTAATTCTTTTAAATATAAAAATTTTATCTTTCTTTCAATAAAGTATTAAAATAAATTAAGAACAAATTCAAATCGATAAATACTATAATAATATGAGAATAAAATTTTATATAATCATAACATAATTTTTATACTATTTAATAATTTTAAAGTAATAATGTATTTTAAAATTTTATATACACTATAAATAAAACCGAAACATTAAAAGTAAAAGCAGTTAGTAAGATACTTATATCAGTATGTACTTGATATATTTATTATATTAAAATCTTTTATATAATCTATATTATATTATTAAAGACGAAACATTAAAAGTTTTGTAGTATGGTCATGAAAATTTTTGTAGTCTGGTCACTCCATTCATAGTCGTTAGATATTTTTTAATCAAATCGATGAGAACCGTTAGATAAAATATAAAAATTAATATACATAATTTCTTTTCTATTTTTCCTAACTAAAACATCTCATTTTCCAAAAATATCAGAAATAGTTTCATTTAATAAAATAACATAATAAGGTTCTAATTGCTAATAAATAACTCATTACCATTTTTAGCCAAAGTGTATATTCTTTTTTTATATTTTCTAAATAAAATTTCTACTTTTCTATTTTTCCTAAACAAAATCTCTGATTTTCCAAAAATATCACGAATAGTTCTATTTAATAAAATAAAATAATAATATTATAATTATTAATAACTAACCGATTAGCTTTTTTTTTCAAAACGTATATTCATTTTTATATTTTCTAACTAATATTTCTCCTAACAAAAACCTCAAAAATATCACGGGTTATTCCATTTAGTAGAATAAAATACTAATATTATGAATATATATATATATATATATATACTATATTATTAAATACGAAACATTGAAAGTTTTGGTACCTATTTTTTTATACGATACTTGCCTTATTTAATTGTTTATTTAATTATTATAACGAGTTATCCTTTCAATTAAAATATATTACCACTTTTTTCTAAAAATTCACGGGCAATTTCCTTTTCAGCTAAAACATGTTGCTTTTTCTATTTCTATTGCTAAAATTCCTCATTTTCCAAATATATCACGAGCAAACCCTTACATATTTACTTTAAAATCTATTTTAATACTTTTAATTGACAATTACCTTTTCAACTAAAACATGTCACCTTTTATATTTTTCTTACTAAACCCCCTCTTTTTTCAAAAATATCACGGACAAATCGTTAATTTTATATTTTAAAATTCAACTTTCTATTTTTCTTACTAAAACCCCTTATTTTTCAAAATATCACGCGCAAACCGTTACTTATTTATTTTAATATTCATTTTAATACTTTTAATTATTTTAAATGTTTAACACGCCCACTTATTTTTTTAATAAATGCAATTAATAAAATATAAAATATAAATAATGAAATTAACAATTATTAAAAACAACATGTGCATCGTACGAGTTTTAAGCTATATTATTAAAGATGAAACATTAAAAATTTGGTAGTCGGATAGACGGACAATCGGTACTTAGTGATTTTACTTAATTACTCTCACTTTTTTTTTTAAACTATCACTAAATAATAACATTATTTATAACCAATTACCTTTTCAGCTAAAATACATTACCTTTTTTTTTCTTACAAAATCCTCTATTTTTCTATAAAAAAAAACACTTCTTTTTTAACAAAAACATGCTACTCTTTCTATTGTTTTTTTACTAAAACACGGGCGATTATAATTTTCCAAAAATATCACGAACAAACCCTTACTTATTTATTTTAAAATCTATTTTAATACTTTTAATTATTAGCACTTTTTCAGCTGAAACGTGTTACATTTTCTATTTTTTCATTTTCTAAAAAAATTATTATTAAATATTAACATTTTCAGCTAAAATACATTATCTTTTCTAACAAAATCTTCACTTTTTCTAAAAAAAATCAATGACAATTACCTTTTTCAACTAAAACATGCTACTCTTTCTGATTTTTTCTTACTAAACCCCTCATTTTTCAAAAATATTTCGGACAAATCCTTACTTATTTATTGTGAAGTCTATTTAAATACTTTTAATTACGAACACTTACCTTTTCAGCTAAAACATGTTATTTTTTCTATTTTTTCTTTAATAAGCTTCTCTTTTTCCAAAAATATCACGGGCAAACATTTATTAATTTATTTAAAATCTATTTTAATACTTTTAATTATTTAAAAAGGTTTAACACGCCTATTTTTTTAGCAAATGCAGATTAATAGAATATTAAAACATAAATAATAAAACTAATAATTATTAATAACAATCCGTGCATCACACGGGTTTTAAGCTAGTAAGCATAATAGGGATTTATCCAAAATTTTGATGGTGACAACCAAATTAATAAGGACCATTAGATCTTAACTAGATAAATGAAAATCGTTTGATCAAATATTAAAAAAGTGTATTTTATTTATAATACGATTATATTTAAATTCTAAAAAGTGTATTTTGATAATTTAAACCAAATATACCAGATATAAATAAGTTTTCTATATTGAATAGAATTCTCCATGTAAAAAATTCGTGACTTTCTTTTCTCTTCCATGGACAATTCCAGTTAGATAAAAATTGTAAACCATCTTTTAATTAAAAATAATTTAATTATCTTCACGTGGGGTGTAAAATCGTCAAAATCTGATTTTTAAAACACAAGATAAAGCCCAAATCAGTAAAGTGAGTATTTAAATTCTAATAATGATTATTATGTCATCATTATTTTAACGCCAATTTAATTACTTTTTTCTAACTATTTTAAATTTAGAAATCTATGTTCAAAAATTAAAATCAATCTAAGAAAAATTCAAATCAACAAAGAATATAATAATACGAGTATAAAATTTTATAAAATTGTGCATATTTTTTATCCTATTTTATTAAGTTATAGATCATAACTAATCAAATATAATTTATTATTAAATAATAAATTATACGCAAATTGTGATTTTGTTTTATAAGCACTCATAGAAACCTGATTTCATTGTTAGCGGGACTATATTCATATTAAAAAAACTGTATTTTGAAATTGTAGACTCGGCTACAGAACATACCTAACTTTTTTAACCTATATACATTGTAAATTATTAAATTCGAAACTTTAAAAGTTTGTTAATCAATTAGTATAGTACTTTTCTGAAAAATCGTACTTTACAAAAAATATTATCAAATAACCTATGTCTGAAAGAAAAAAAATGAAAAAAAATTCTTTTTTTTTCAAAAAAAAACCCTGTAAATTTTAATATGTTGTTGGTAGATTCAAATCTTAGATAATTTTACATGATAATTTTACTGTTATATGTAACGTTTCTCAACAATTTAATTTGAAAGATCCAACGATTATGGATTGAGTGATCAAACAAAGCGACCACACTTATAAGAAAACTTTCATTATTTAGTCTTTAATATAATAACATAGATATTTACGGGATATACTATAAAAAAATGAATTTTATACAGAATTTTGATCGTCACGGTGTACTACTTTAAAAGAATAACTATTACAAAAAAAATTATATTTTAATTGATATTTTATTTTCTCAAAAGTTCAAAGTTCCCGCATCTTTAACATGTTACAAAAAAGAGTATATTATATTTTAGCAATAAATATTTAAAAAATTATAAATTAAAAAAATTATAAATATTAAGAAAAATTAATGATGTTATCCCGGTAGTTTGGTCCTAAATACCGCCAAAACATTCTCAACCGTTAGATCCAATACTTTTAAAAATACATGATCAAGATTATATCATATAAAAAGAAGTTATTATCTAAAAATAATATAAGTTAAAAGATATTATATTAGGATTTGATTTTCTAAAAAGTCAAAACATAAAAATAGTTGTAATTAAATAAGGAAACTCATTTAATATCAAAATAATAAAAATCGTTTAATCTTAAATGGATAGGTGAAAACCGTTAGATTTAACATTAAAAACTGTATTTGGTTAATAAAGGGTATTCTAATAATCTAAACTACATATAAGTAGATTTTCTAAATCGAATAAAATTCTCAACATTAAATTTCGTCACTTTATTCTCTTTTTAGTTTTAGAATAGTTATTAATTGAAAAAGAACTATTAAACCACAACTAAATTAAAGATTATTTTGTGAATTTCATGTGGACCGTAAAATTGGCAAAATCTAATTTTTATAACTCAATATAAACAAATATTAAATTGAGTGTGTAAAATATAATAAATATCAAATTTTTAACTATAAATTTTTTGGCTAAATCTTTTTTAAAAATAATTTAATCATGTAAACTAATAACTTTTAAATATTAAAATATTCATAAATAAATATAATTATAAATATTAAAAAAACAATCGTGTGTTGCATGGGTAATAAAAATATATTTATAAATAAAATTTAAGTAATCGTGCATTGCACGGGCTAAAAATAAATAGACAAGACAAAAATATGGTTGGTATAAATAAATTTAGAATAAATTTTGGCTTACACTCTTATTCACTACAAACTTACGATCACTTTTATAAGAGAACAATTATCTCTCATTTTTACTATCTTCTTATTATGTACATTATTACAAATTTATATATTTGACCAAAATTTAACACATGAAATATTTTATTTATTTTATATAAATCAAAACATTAATTCTCCTGTTCTTCATCTTAAATTATTTTCATTTTATTTTGTTTCATTTACTCCACGATAGGTAATAAATTTTAGAACACATATTTATATTTTAATCAAACAAAATATTGATAATAAATATCATTAACACTTATTTCATATGATTAGATTTTTTTTTATTTTTCATGTATAGTGTTGATTTTTACAAAATCATGTTTTCAAAAAAAAAAAAGGGGAGTGTATAAATATTTTATAATTTTATTTTCTATACTATCATTAAATTACTTTAAAAAATACTTGTCGACATGTATTATGTACAAATGTTTTTGTTAATATTTTAAATTTGAGATTTTACTTCTTCTTGAAAAATTTATGATTGATTGAAAGTGTTATAAAAGCCGATCAATCAAAGTACCGAGAAACTACTTAAAAACTACGTTGTTACAATAAGAGAGGTAACCGCTCATAATCGTGAATTTGTAATGAATAAGGGTGTATGTCAAGATTTATTCATAAATTTAAGACAAACCAATAAGTTCAAACTTTAACAAGAAGGCTGTAAATTGTTCTAAAATATCATAGGCTCAAGCAAATCAAATTATTATGCTCAAACTAAAATAAAATCACGTTAATTTATATTTTTTGGACATTTCTTGTATCTTTACTTGTTTCTTGTGCTCCTTTTTCGGAAAAATTATGCTCATATCATTCTATTTTTAAGGTACCTCTATATGTTTTATACATTTTTTGCTTTCTTATTAAAAAAAAGTGTCCTTAAAAAGTTTAATTTTTCGGGTATCTCATTTATTAACATAAGCGATTTAATCTGAGGGGCGGCTCTGGCTATAATGGAACATACAAAAAAAATTATAGTAGAATAAAAATAATTATAACTTAAGAGGCAGATAGGTACAACTCTAAACAAATTACCAGCCCAAGTGAATTGATATTGTTGCCAGATATTTTCTGATCATTTTCTTGAGATTATAGCAAAACTGATACTAATGCTACGTTTAATTTATGTTTGATCGGGGAGATCGGAATGGAATGAAATAAATAAAATTAATTGAAAAATATGAAATTTAGAGAGAAAATTTGAAAAATAAAAGAGTGAATGCAAATTTATATATAAAAAAGGAATTGAGGATGAATGGAGCTTTACTTCTCAAAGAGGTGGGTGAATTTTGATTTAAGTGATTGTGAACGAAATGGGTGAAAAAATGAAAAATATGAATAAATAGTAAAAACATATTATAGTTCAAATTTTGTTCCATTCACTCAAGGACTTAATGCTCCTAAGTGAGATTTGTAATGGAAATGCATGAGAGTACTATTGTAGTTACATTATTATTTTAAAACTTAATCAAATATTTACAATCAATATATATATATAAAGGAGGATACGCGGGAGGTTAGGTGGCGCCCCTAAGATCGTCTCAATCTATTTTTCTAATTTTCTAGAATTTTAGAATTTTAAATACTGATAAAAAAAAAATATCCTTTAACATATTAGAAGTAGAATAGATGTTCGAATTTATTGAGGAGAAAAGTTCGAATTTATAGCGAAGATATATAATTAAAAGTTCTATTTGAAGTAGAATAGGTGTTTGAATTTGTAGATGGGAAGAGTTCAAATATAAAAGAAGTACTTGGAAAGTTCTATTTGAAGTAGAATAGGTATTTCGATTTATAGAGGAGAAGAGTTCGGATACAAAAGAAGTACTTGCAATTAAAAGTTCTATTGGAAGTAGAATAAGCGTTTGTAATACATAACTAAAAGTTCTATTTGAAGTAAAATATGTAAAGTTATATAGGTGTTTTTTCAACGAAAGAGTGTCTCATTAGAAAGGAATATGGTAACATAAAAATTAATATATAAGACAAGTATATATTCAATATATTAAATTTGAGATTTTGATATTAAAAAGGAAAGCGTGTTTCACGGGAGGATGGCTTATTAGCGAGGACCGAGTTTTCGTAATTTATTTGATAGAGTTTTTAAAAAAAATTATTAGGCCGCCGCGAAGCGCGGCTTTTTCAACTAGTTTATCATTAAAATACACAACATACTCGTATAACTACCTTAAATACGTATTTATGAGCATTTTTGTAATTCACTTTAGTTTGCTTTTAGTTGCTTGGGAAACGATTTTTGCAGAACGCTCATATTTTGTTGGTTTTGGGCCTCTATGGACTATGGTTGGTGTGGCCTTTGGGCTAGGCCCAATTATTATCTCCTACTTGTATTGTGCGGATCTTTTGGGCATGGCCCTTTATTTTTATTAATGCAAATCGTTCTACCTAGAAAAATGATGATATCGTTTCAAACAAAAAAAAGAAGAAAAACAATGGTACAATTATTTTTGTAATAAAAATATAAATATTTAAGGAGCTTTTCAAACAAAAAGACATGACTTGACCTTTTGCAAATCTGCTTTGAATTATAATATACTTACACTAATAACAATAGTATTAAATAAAAGTAAATAACGTATTAATTGAATAAGTAATATTATTGTAACATCAATATCTTGTATATATTAATATTCAGTTAGAAGTCTATCAGAACTATAAATAATTGAAGAAAATAAAATTTCCAAGTTTACATAAAAAAAATTAGATCCATGTTAATATTGTATTTGTATATATGTAATATTAACTCCTTATATATAACAAGCGTAAGTGGTATCTTATCCAAAACTTTGGTCGGTCATTGTACTACCAAAAGTATACGATCCGTTAGATTATAAAACTATAAATATTCAAATCGATGAGGACCGTCAGATATAATATTAAAAATTGTATTTGATTAATAATAAGATAGTATTTAAATACTAAAAGGTGTATTTTGATAATTTAAACCTATTATAAATGGGTTTTCTAGATTGAATAGAAATCTTTATGTAAAAATTCGTAATTATCTTTTCTCTTTATTTTATGGATAGTTCCAGTTACATAATAATTATTAAACCATCATTAAATTAAAGATAATTTTGTAAGCTTCGCGTGGGCTGTAAAATCGTTCAAATCTGTTGTCTAAAACTCAAGATAGAGCCCAAGAGCCCAAACAGTAAAGTTATTATCTAAATTTTAATAAATATTTTTTTATTATTGTAGCATCAATTTAATTTTTTTTTCCTAATTCTTTTAAATTTATAAAATTCTATATTTATTTCAATAAAATATTAAAATCAATTTAAGAAAAAATTAAAATCGATCTGGTCCGTGTACGATCAATATACGACCAAATTAATAATTATAGTTAGATCTTAAATAGATCGATGAGAATTGTTAGATCGAATATTAAAAAGTGTATCTGATTAATAATAGAATTATATTTAAATACTAAAAAGTGTATTTTGATAATTTTAAATTTTTCTATGTAAAAATTCTTAAATATATTTTCTCTTGAATTTATGTATAGTTCCAATTAGATAATAATTGTTAAACCAAATATCAAGATAACAATTCATATCGATTACAATGATACTGTACGTTATAAGAGACTTAGGAGAACTCCTATACATGAATAAATTTAAACACTTTTTTTTTGAAATAACATAACAATTTGATTAATCCAAATTATAATTATATTATTTTACATATAACAAACATAAAAGGATAATATCAAAACATTATTAAAATCTTGAGGGTTTCATATTCATAAACGATAATTTTGAATATAATACTTATATTAAAATGTGTATTTGATTAAAGGTAGAATTATATTTAAATACTAAGAAGTGTGCTTTGATAATTTAAACCAATTATAAATTGGTTTTCTATATTGAATTGAATTCTTTGTGTAAAACTTCTTAACCATCTTTTCTTTTCAGTTTATTTTATGGGTAGATAAACTGGTCAAGTTAGATAATAATTATTAAACCATCATTAAATTAAATATAATTTCGTTAGTTTCGCATGAGTTGTAAAATTGTCAAAATCAATATACTTATATAAAGGAGAAGACGGGGGCGGTGAGGTGGCGCCTCTAGAATCAATATACTTATATAAAGGAGAAGACGGGGGCGGTGAGGTGGCGCCTCTAGAATCGCTCCGTTCTATTTTTCTAATTTTCTCAATTTTTCACAATTTTTAATTTTAATAATTACAACTTTCTTTATTATTTTCGATTTTGTAGGAAGGAAATTGAAATTTACACTTTTATTATTTTCAAACTTGATAGAACTTTAGAAAATTCTATCAAGTCCTACAAATTCGAAAATAATAAGGAAGTTGTAATTTTCTAAATCAAATAAAGTTCTATCAAGTTTGAAAATAATAAAAGAAAGTTCCTTTATTATTTTCGATTTTGTAGGAAGGAAATTGAAATTTACACTTTTATTATTTTCAAACTTGATAGAACTTTAGAAAATTCTATCAAGTCCTACAAATTCGAAAATAATAAGGAAGTTGTAATTTTCTAAATCAAATAAAGTTCTATCAAGTTTGAAAATAATAAAAGAAAGTTCTATCAAGTTTGAAAATAATAAAAGTGTAATTTTCAATTTCCTTCCTACAAAATCGAAAATAATAAAGGAAGTTGTAATCAATTTTTAATTTTAATAATTACAACTTCCTTTATTATTTTCGATTTTGTAGAAAGGAAATTGAAATTTACACTTTTATTATTTTCAAATTTGATAGAACTTTCTTTGATTTAGGAAATTACAACTTCCTTATTATTTTCGAATTTGTAGGACTTGATAGAACTTTCTTTGATTTAGAAAATTACAACTTCCTTATTATTTTCGAATTTGTAGGCTTAATATAACTTTATTTTATTATTTTCAAACTTGATAGAACTTTCTTTGATTTAGAAAATTACAACTTCCTTATTATTTTCGAATTTGTAAGACTTGATTGAACTTTCTTTGATTTAGAAAATTTCTTTGATTTAAAAAATTACAACTTTCTTATTATTTTCGAATTTGTAGGATTTGATAAAATTTATGACATAATAAAATTGATTAATACATGATGTAATTTATTTAGTAAATTAGTTTGTTACCTATTTAGATTTGATTACAACGAGTGAACGAGAAAGCGGGTCACTGAGAGGAAACATATTTAACAAAACAACGATTCACTAAGAGGATCATGTCATTTGCTAGAATTTAATATTGATGTTATATTATGTATTTTAAAATATAAGTTATAATATAAATTTTGAGAAAAATAAAAATGGGGACAAATATACTAATATTTGATACAATGTTAAAATAATTAAAAATATTAAACAATTATTTTTTTTCTATATTTATTCAAAAGTTCGGTAAATGATCAAAGATGAAACATAGAATTCAAAAGAAAATCTTAATTTTATGTAAGAAATATTATTTTGTTTAAAAACATATTTTGTAGAATATTTTTTAGAAATATTTAGAGAAATTTTTACAAAACCGCTGCGAAGCGCGGTTTAGTAAACTAGTATTGACAAAAAAGAATAGGAGTGAAGGCCCTGTTTACCTATTTTTTTAACATACGTGACTCATATTACCTATAAGCGAGCATGGTGGCCCTTTTTGACCACTACACACACATGTATAATATGCGAGAGTGCTGGTTGGTGGAAGTACACGCTTATGAGTACTGCCGGCCATACGAGCGGGCCGAGCCGGTCCGTGTCGGTTCACAGGCGGGCCGTCTCACAGGAGGGTCGTCTCACAGGCGGGCCGTCTCATCAACCATATAACCCGGGAACGACACGTTGGTTAACACGGGACGGGGCGAGCTGTGGCGTGCTAAAGAATGGTTGGCACGTGCACGACTATGCCCAATCTTTTTTACAAACACAAATCTTTACTACGTCTGGCGCTAAACTTGTTCTCTTCTCGTCTAACACTCTTCTACCTGCACTAAAAGCGGACTCGGACGCAATCGTAGAAGCGGGGACTACAAAAATATCCCTTACAATTTTTGCTAAAATCAGAAATTGTAACTCATGATTCTTCCACCATGTTAGTATTTCAAAATCTTCATTTAATTCGTAATGATAAGAAAAAAATTCTGTAACCATACTATAAGAAGAAGCGGGTACGGGAGATGAAGCGGAAATTTTACATTTTTGTTTTTTAGTCAATATAGATGAAATTGTAGTACTAAACCTACTACGACCACCACTACCAGTACTACTAGGTGCTATAGAATTTTGAACTTTTGGAGCATAAATATCTACAAGACGATACACCAAGTCTAAACATTGATTAACATATACAACATGATCATATGAAATGTTTAAAACTTCATAATAATGCCCTAAAATTCCTTCTAAACCTTCCTTTCTAACAACGGGATCAAGAAGACATGCAATACCATAAATATAAGGAAATTCCGTAAAGTATTCGATCCACTTAATTTTCATGTCAACAATAATATCAATAAAATATGGACCTTTTTCATATTCTTTTAAAGTAGTAACTATATTAACACACTCAATGATAACATGATGTACAATTGGTTCATAAACATAAGAAAAAACCTTAGTAGCATGTGCAAAACAATCAAGTATGTTACGTATTCTAGATGCCAATTCCCAATCAAATTCGGTAATAGGTCCAACTTCGTATAGGTTCCTAGGGTATTCATTATATAATTCAGTGATAATGATCTTATATTGAATTGCATCATTTAATAATTTAAAAGTCGAATTCCATCTCGTAGAATAATCGATACCCCACTTCTTCGGCCTAAATCCATTTTCTCTACATATTTTTTTATACTTAGACCTATATGTACTCGCATAACGTAGATACTTAACTACTTTCCTAATAGGTTCTAATAAATGAGTTATTTGTGTAATTCCCTTTTGGGCCGACAAGTTAATTATGTGAGCACAACATCTAACGTGTAAAAATACTCCATCTAAAAGTAAAGGAATATCGTTCTTAACATAATCCATGGCTTTGTTATTAGAAGCGGCATTATCTAAAGATATCGTAAATACCCTGTTAAACAAATTAAATTCCTTTATTGTATCTAAAATTCTTTGTTTTATGTTATAACCGGTGTGTGACTCATCCATAATATCAAAAGCAATAATTCGTTTTTCTATATGCCAATCACTAATCCAATGAACCGTAACACAAATATAAGGCTCATTTTGACCCGAACTCCAACAATCACTAGTTAAAGAAACCATACCATCAAAATTAACGAAACTTTCAATTAATTGTGTACGTTGAGCATAATATTATTTTTGTGTGTGACGTTTAAGTGTGTTCCAAGGAATTCTTCTAAATGCCGGGTTTAGTGAATGTTTAATCATGTACTCTAAATTCGGACTCTCACCGTGGGAGAAAAGTAACTCGTCTAAAGTAATATACGTAGCAAAATCTTCTATCATTCTATCTCTATTATAAGAAAAAGGCATACCTCTGACGGGAGACGAAGTCACGAAACCACAAATTTGTATTTGTTGTGAACCTCCACGTGCCACTCCACTTTCATGACTTTGCTTCGTTATTCCATGGTGATTTTTCAATTGTCGATCAAGTGTACCCGTACCGCCCCCTTTACAGTGAACAAAAGGGTCTTGTTTTCGATTATTTTGAATACAAATCAAACAACAAACTTTAAATCGATCTGGAACTTCCGTTGGATCTTTCGAAAAATAATTCCAAACATGTGACGATGTCTAGTAGAACTAGAAGAACCACCTACAAAATAAGATTAAATTCAAAACATAAAAAATCGAATTATCTAAAAATCGAAAGTTTTTAAGAAAATAAGAACCGAATACTTTTTTAAGCATAAAAAACAAATCTTTTTAAAAACAAAAAACCCGAACATTTTTTAAATATAAAAATCGAATATAAAAACCAAATAATTTTTTAAGCATAAAAAACAAATCTTTTTAAAAAAAAAACGAACGTTTTTTAAATATAAAAACCAAATAATTTTTTAAGCATAAAAAATAAATATTTTTAAAAACATTTTATAGAGTTGATAACAAACATTTTTCTAAAACCGAATATAAAAAAATCAAATATAAAAAACATTTTTCCGAATATAAAAACTGAATAAAAAAATAATAAAATAAAAATAAATACCAGATTCGGATCGATGAGGTGGCATCGATGTTGCTTGGGTTGAACCTTGAGATGATACAGTGCCCTCTTCCTTCTTGCATTTAAAATTTTTAAAGACTCGTCGGAATTTGGCTGAAAATGCTAGAGTTTGGCCGAAAATTTTTAAAGACTCGTCGGAATTTCTAAAAGCAGTGAGCACTTAGCAGAGAGATATGCAGTTATAGAGACTATGTAGTAGAGATATGCAGAGAGATAGAGAGTGCAGAATGTGGTGAAGAGAAATGGGGTGGAGAGCAACGTATTTATAGAGTGGAGTGTGCAGAAGAGACAGAAGGTAGCCATTTGAGTGTGCAGAAGAGCATCTAGCCGTTAAGTTTGCATATTTAGACGTGCCGGGCAGGCGGGTCACAGGCGGTTCACGGGACGTGCCGGTTTGCCGTGTCGTGCCGTTCGCGAATTGTAGTTTTCTAACCCGTACTCGCCCCATTTTCTGTAGCGGTCCGTCGCGGGTTGATTCGGCTCGTTACCGAGCCGAGTTAAACGAGCCATTTTGTTGTGTCGTGCCCGGGTTGGCCGTTCAGACCCGCTCGCATGGCCACCTCTACCTGTGAGTCCAGGAACAAGCTTGGAGCAAACTACTTTGTAGATATCATTTCCAACCACTGAACACACATGTGTGGGTGATGTCCTTTCCTTTCTCACTCTCATCGTTAAGTTGGAGGTTAGTCCTAAATACACGCATCAGTCACAAGCGTGGGCAGCTGGAAGAGTTAGAGCACGCATGCTATATAAACGTGTAGCTATACACGCATCCAGAAGAAGCGTATAACAATCCACCCCACCCCGTAAGAACTTTTAAGGGCTTTTTTCATAAATACCCAACCCAATTTTTTTTTTTTGAAAAAATACTATGTGTTTTTTAATTTTTTTGCAAAAATACCAACTTTTTGAAAATATTTGCAAAAATACGGTATACAACTAGATATAACCATATCTGCAATTGCAACCAAAATCAACCACAGATGCAACTTGTTAATAATGGTATTTTTCCGACGTCCTGATTTTAGGGTTGTAAACAACCCTAAAATCAAGGTAAGTTAGGGTTTAGAGTTGTAAACAACCCTAAACCCTAAACTCTAAGTCCGTATACGAATTATTCGTCATTCTTAATATTTCTAAATCCCAAAATAGAAACATTGAACCCCAAAGTTAACTATTGAACCCTCTAAGAATCTCCACTAAGCATCTTCACCCTCGAACGAATATTATTTTCACCTATGTACACGCATGTGAGGAAAACGTGGAAGGTCTGTACACGCATGTAGTGTAAGCGTGTAGGTGTACACACATGTAGTGTAAGCGTGTACTAACCAGCTATCAGGAGAAAAGCTCAGGTCATGGTGACCGAGAACATGCATAAGATTCATGTGTAGGGACTCTACATGCATAAACATTATGTGCGAGTGTTGTTTAATCCAGGAGTGTCTCGTCCATTATGCCAAAGAAGTAGATACATGAAGAATGTATGCGTTTCATTCGTCAGAAGCGTGTTCATCATTGTTATACTTCCAGAACTAGGTGGGTCTCAAGCTGTGTAGGTTTAAGTACGTCAACCTATGTACATGCATCTATTTGAAGCGTGGGCACTGGGCACGGTACATATACGTACACATTACACCCACAATATGCAAATCCAAAAGACTCCCTGAGCTTCATGTCTTATTTATGTTTATCATAAAAAGAGTAAAGTGCACTTTGTGTGCTTGCACTTTGCCTGTCAGACCATTTGAAATATTGAATTTCATAAACTAGCATTTGTTATACCGGACTTCTAGAATTTTTACACAATGCTTGTTTGTGTTAAGTCTGTCTAACTCCGTCTGTTTGGTGAGGGTAAAATAGTCTTTCAATTAAGTTTAATTAATTTTTAGCTAAAGAAAAATAAAAAAAATTATGAATAGATAAGAGATATAGATACATTATAGATACATATGACTTATGCAATCGATACCTCTGTTCATCCTTCCTTATCGACACATCATTGTCTAATGTTTGGACACTATATTCCCGGCCAAGATTCTGACCAGTTTTGCAAATAGAGGCTAAATCCATCATGACCAATTGTTCTATAAAAATTCAATCGATTCCAAATGGCAGTACATACACAAAATCCATCAGCAACAGATATAACACTCAGCAGATACAAACTAACAAACTACAAATCGCTACATAGCCTTGTTTTTTGTCGATTCCTGACCAAAATCCAAACCAAACCCATCATTGAGATCGTTTAAGTGTCTATTTCAATGTATCTTTAAATCATTGTGTTTGGTTACGATTTCGAGAAAGGGGTTTGATATTGTTTTAGTGTAAACCTCGATTAATCTTGACTTTAAATGCATTATATCGGTGTCTAAATTGCTAGTGGTGTTCAATTTTGTGTATATATGAACATATATTGATATCATTTAGTTGGTTAAGGTTTTAAATCGACGGTTTGAGAATGGTTCGTGTTTAGTGTTGAGTTCTTTGGTGTTTACGGAATATGATTTTAGTGATTGGGATTTCAATTAAACTGAATGTTACAAACTTACCATTTGTGTTTGGCTTAAAGTTCATATCTGAGTCTGGTTCAGGTTTGTTAAAGGTGGAGTGTTAATTAAAATTAAAAAATTCAGTAGTAATCATATGTGCAGTGCTCATGCAAAGAAAAGATTGAAATACCCTGTTCCAAATAGACGGAGTTACATGAATTTAACAGAAACACGCAAATTGCAAGTATTTTGAATGTCTAGTATAGCAAGTGAGAGATTCTAAATGTTAGTATTGCAAGTGGTCTGACAGGCAAAACGCAAGTACACGAAATGCACTTTATTCTCATAAAAATAAACAGAAGCCTATACACTCTCTCTCATGACTTTAAATAACAAGCAAGTTATAATGACACCCAACGCAAATACACGAAATGCACTTTACTTTCATAAAAATAAACAGAAGCCTATACACCCTCTCTCATGACTTTAAATAACAAGCAAGTTATAATGACACCCACTTTCTTCTTATGTAGATGTAATGCTGCATTTGTCATGGACACACATGTTGTACAAGCGGTTTCTATGGGTAGGGCCGCTCTTGTGCAAAAGGGTATATAGGGCCTCGTGACATGGATAATAGACATTTATGGCATTTTCTCAAAGAATAATTTTATAATTAAAAATTGATACATAAATATATAAATAAGACAATTTCGTGATAATAGATCAGATAAATTCACGAGATAATCTTGGATATCGATATCGATCACAAAATTCTTCTTCATCATCATCATAAAATTCCCCCAATTATTTTTATCAATTTTTGTGAAAATATTCAAGTTATGGTATTAGTTATAAACACAATATCAGATAACAGTGTTCAACAACTGAACATTTAAATACAAGTAAGTTCAGTTGCAGAACTTTAAAATTTATGCGTTTGATTTCAAATTCGATTGCATGACTTTTATGTTCAGCGGTAGAACACGAAAGTTATGGTATGAAAATAATGTGAATAATATTGTTCAACAACTGAACATTATAAAAACAATCAAGTTCACTTGTAAAACTTCGTGGAAAAAAGTAAGTTCAGTTGTAGAACTTTGAGGTCCATATGCGTAACTTTTAAAATTCAGTTGCAGAACACTGTATTTATACTATCAAACAAAATAGGTTCGACAGTAGAATCTTTTAATTCCAACAATACCCTTATAAGATTTTGTATATAAAAATGAGTTGAATCTGAACAGTTGATCTAATAATAATCCAACGGCTTATAACAGTTCTAAGGTTTTTTTTAGTGGTTGGTTTTCTCTTGATCCTACCCTAATCTTGGAATATTTTTTTTTTTTGAAATAATTGAATTATAAAAAGGTAAAAATTGGTATCTTCCGAGCTTGGGTAGAAAACAGAAAACGGCGCCCGGCGAGCAGTTAACTTAACTAGTTAGAAGGAGAAGAGGAGTGAAAGCAGGCAATGGCAGAGATAACTTTGACTAAAACACAAGAAGATCAATGGATTACACAGGGTCAAGTTTTTCAAATTTACCATCACTTTGATAATCTTCCTCCTACTCAACAGTACCTCAGGTATACATATCATACTATTTTCCCCTAATTTACTTTACCAATTTATCTAGGGTTTATCTTTATAGCTACTTTGTTGATTTATTGTTCTGTAATTGTTGAAACTCACACAGGCTGCAGCTTTTTCGCGACGAGCACATCGATTTTCTCACTAAAGGCCTTCGACATCTCGGTCCATCCTTCTCCGTCTTGGATGCCAAGTACCTTTTCTTATTCTTATCCTGTTATATCTCATATCAATGTATGTATGTGTTTACTGAAATCACATTTTATTAGTAAGAGATATTGAATTTGGATAGTTTAATATGAGATTTAGATAGGAGTATGAATTGCGGAGTCTGAAATGGAATTTTCATGTTCTTTTGGATTTCCTTTATTAGTCGTCCTTGGCTTTGCTACTGGATTCTTCACTCAATTGCACTACTTGGAGACTCTGTTGATGATGATCTGGAGGACAGAGCTATTGATTTTCTGAATCGCTGCCAGGTTAATGATTTTTTTTAAGTGTGTTAAGTGATTGATATGATTAGATATTGGTATCTTGAGATCATTTCTTTAATTAATATAATTAGAGTTAAATAGCTATTGCCAATTTATTGCTATGTCACAATGTTGCACGTCTGCTCCCAACAAACCTACAATATAGCACTTTTTAGAAAATGTGTAACATTATCGTTTAACATGTCAATGCCTCGGAAATGACCTTTACTATGAGGGAAATGGGAATAGATTTTGTCTGAGCTTATTGTGTCGATTTTCACCAGACATTGATAGGCATGGTGTTACTTGCATTACTTTATATAGATATCTTGCTTAAAGTATATAAAATGCCCGGTTTCTTACTTAGGTCTCTTGTTCTGATTCTTTTTTATATCCATTTACTTCTAGGATAAGAATGGTGGATATGGCGGTGGGCCTGGGCAGGTATCTCGCTTTCTCTCCATACACACACACAAACAAACATTATAAATGAAACAGAGTTACTAGTAAATCATGCAAAAGTTTGAGTTTTTCCATATGCATCTTTTTTTTTTTTTTTGAGCTAAAGTAATTACTGGTCAACATCTCAATCTAATTTGAGAAGGTACGGCACAGTTGGAGATCTTTTAAGGAATGCTCTGCATGAAGATCTGTAGTAATTTTGGACCCGCAAATTCCATTTAGATGACAAACTACATAGCTTAAAGTCAACAAGTATTTTTTCCTGACATCACAATGCAGGGTACCTTAGAATCTGTTTGCCTCAAAATTTTGGGGGTTCACAGGGTTGTGTATAGATCTATAATCGGTGGTTGATTGTAATTTCTGTGTTCACTAAAGATTTTTTTTGAAATGTTGTATTTATATTTCGGAGGGGACCTCTTGTAGTCAGTGTTTTTCTTTCATAATTAAGTTTTATGTAAAGTGTCCTTTTTCTCCCCCGCTAAAGCGTAAGTGCATAAAAATTCTTTACACAGTAACACAGGTGACATTATACCATCTTACCAAATAAAAGATAAATTTAACTTTTGTGATCAATGATTGATGTTGGCATTAATTGAACATATTTACTTCCCAGATTATTTGATTTTATGGTTAACGTAGATCACAAATTTGAAGTGCAAATTTAGCACTCTGAATAATATATTTGGCTGTTGAAGGGCATCTGTAGCTTTCTGATATGCAGATAAAGTTTAAGAAACATCTGATGTGAAATGTTGATTATATATAATTAAAATTAGGATTTCCCATGATATTTTATTTTCCCCTTTACAATGCTAATTTTTTATAACCTTTTTCAGCTTCCACATCTCGCTACAACTTATGCTGCAGTAAATTCACTTATTACATTGGGTGGTCAAAAGTCATTGTCATCTATCAATAGGTGGTTAGTTTAGTGCATTGGGAACTGTATTAATTTTATATCATATGCTTGCCTGTTTCCCAACAACTGACTTCAAATTAACGTCATACATTTCAGAGGTAAGTTATATTCATTTTTGCTGCGAATGAAAGACAAGAACGGCGGATTCAGGTTAGTCATTGTGTTATTTGAAAGTCTCACCCTTTATAGTGCATGTATTGCTTTTAGATACTTAATTCTGTGTACAATTTTCCGTAGGATGCATGATGGTGGAGAAATTGATGTTCGTGCTTGCTACACTGCTATTTCGGTAAGTGTTGCTCTCTTGGTATTAATGCTTAGTTGTAATCGTTTGGGTAATTGCTAGATGAAAGCTACTATATGGGTTCCTTATTTTCGTGAATTGAAAATTTAATTGACGGTGTCCAGTTTTGGAATTAGGATTCGAAACTAATTAATATACCAAACTTGACCAAACACTTTATTTAAATCATCTTCATCTAGGTTTGTTGATTTTGTGGGAGGATATGTGCGTAGATTTACTAACAAGTCAAATTTGTCTGACACAATTCTTGCTTATTACTAATATTTAATGGCAAGTGGAAGATAAATTACCTCTCTTCATTTTGTCTGCTGCTTTCTCTTGGGTTTAATTTTCTTGCAGCTTTCTATTTTCTTACTATTGGCAAGATTACATGTATCATCTTTAGCCATTGATGTTACTTCATCTTTGCTCAATTAGGTTGCAAGTATTTTGAATATATTGGATGATGAGCTGATTGAGAATGTTGGAAATTACATTTTAAGGTTTGTACAAGTAGCCTACACTTCTTAGCAAGTTGAAGCGATGTAAATATGCACTCAATTTAGATGTCTATCCTGTTAACATGTGTTCCATTGTTTTTGTTTTTATCAAGTTTTTGAAATCTTCTTTATGCTTCAAAATCAGTGTAGGAATGTCCAGAAAGTGCCTGTATGAGATTTAAGTTTGCAATGTGGCTAGGTCACTTTCTTTGGGTTGTATACTTATTCAATCAGAGACAAGGCACATTTGACCTTTACAGTATTTAACTATTTATGGATTACAACAACAATGCAGCCAAATTATTATTATTATTATTATTATTATTATATAATATTGTTGTTGTTATTATTATTATTATTATTATTATTATTATTATATTATTATTATTATTATTATTATTTTATTAGATGTGCTGAGAAATGGCTCGGTTATTGTTGGTTCATAAAAGTCCTATATCATACATTGTTGCCGTTTTCAGCTAATTATTGTAGATATACTAATTTTAAATTTGGGACTGCTAAAAGATCATACTTTGGGTTACCAGTCATGATGTCTTACCCAAGTTAAGTAGTGGATGGCACATAAGAGTCCTGAGAAGAGCCAATGTCCAATCATATTTGGCCCGGAAGATGCCATGTAACCATTTGGGATTCTTAGGAATTGGGAACATAAACTTCAGAAGCATGGCCTTAACTACATCAATGTCCTTCCTTGCTTTCTCCCACTTTTTATTATCCCTTCTGTGTATACTGTCTTTTACCAACACGTAGGTAGAGGTTCTTCTGCATGCTTTTAGCATTCGTTAATGATGGTTGAGTTTTTACTCCTTTTCTCTGCTCAAACAAAAATTCTTCTTGTCCGATACGAAAGTTATGACACCCTTTATCCACAAACAGTATATTCATTGCTTGATGGTTCTTAGTTGAGATTCGGTTTTTTATTTTACTAATACAATTTACTGAAGCCTGTCTGGTTGGCATCTTCTCTGTAGTTGTCAGACATATGAAGGTGGAATTGCTGGAGAACCTGGCTCTGAAGCTCATGGTGGGTATGTTTAGCATACATTTTACCTTTTAATAAAGGAGAAGTGGAGAACTATGCGGTTAAACCACAATTTTTCTTAGATCAGCTCGGTTTTTAAAACTTGTGTTCTATGTTTCTGAATATTTTTGTTTTTGAGCAGCTATACCTTTTGTGGGTTGGCCACAATGATTTTGATCAAGCAGGTTAACCGTTTGGACTTGGCCAGTTTAAGTGTAAGACAATTTATGTGCTTTGTAGTTTGTACTGCTTACTTGTTTTTCTTTATGTTTAAAGCTTACTATGTTTCCCACTGTACAATTATCTATATGTATCTGATGTATGACTGTGCTAGTGTGAATTGCTATCTTTCTGTTCAAATATATCTGTCTTTATATAAAATATTGTTGTGATTATTTTTTTCCCTGCTCAATTAATAACTTCTTAACATTTAACAGTTATCCCCTTAAACTATTTTATAAATGAAATATTTTTAATTAACATGATCCTATGACATACAGTTTCAAAATTGTTTTAGGCTAAATTTTACTGTAGTTAAAGAGTGGCAGAAGTTTTTCCCTCACTGGTCACTGCATTGTCTTGTCCCTTTTGGTAGTGCAGCTCCCTAGCTTCATAATATATGTGGAATTATATATTTAATATATTTTCAACTTTTACTAGGAGAAGATTAGTCGACGCCTAGTCAGCTAGCCGGACCTTTGTCGGCTCTACTTGACTTACAGTCGTAACAACCATTGCTCACTTCCTAGAAGTTAACTGCTTTTCTTTTCCTTACTGACATCAGAACTCTCTCCCTTGCATGCCCACCTCTCTCTAGACTCGACGATTCCAACATTTTCCATAATATTCAGTTGTAGTAAAAGAAGACTGCGAGAAAATAATGGGAAATATAAATAAAACGTATTAACTAATCTAAAATGACGACTCGGGACACATTTGAAAGAAAATGTGGCCTTTTAATTTGAGATGTAGGAGTAGGTGAGAATATTTCTAGGCTTATGGTCACATCAACAGAATTCTTAAAAATATGATTAGTTATATCTACCATGGTAAATTCTTGCAAAACATTAGTTAACTGAAAAGTTGTCAGGAAATATGTTTGTATTTTGTATTTTATGAATGTTTTTGGTGTTTGCTATTTAAGTGCAGAAATATAAATGAAACAGTAAAGTAACAGAGATAGAGATTGAGAGATAGAATCAGAGAGAATTGAGAGAGAAGAGATCAGAGGTAGAGAGAGATCAGAAAGGAGGTAGAGTGTAGAAGAAGAAAGAAGAGAGAGTTAGTTATAGAGAGAGAGAGAGAGGAGTGGTGGAAAAGATATTCCATTTTCATATATTTGATAATCTGAAACATTACAACTGCTATTCTATTTATAGCCATACATCCACTACTGTAAAAACGTAACCACCCTTAATACTCTGTTCCTTATTTTACTAGATCAGCTTCCTAACAACTCTCCCTCCTTCAGAATTAACCATGTCCTCATGGTTCGCAGCTAAACCTTCTGCACCAGCTTTGGACTCAACTATATCCTCAGGAATCCGAGACAGTACATTAGCCACAATGTTGTCTTTGCCTTTCCTATAGAGAATAGTGTAAGTGAACCCCCATCAACTTGCTAATCCACTTTTGTTGCTGCAGGTTAGAGACCTTCTGTTCAGTGAGGAATTTGAGAGCCCAATGATCAGTTTTAATGAAAAAATGCTTATCCATCAAATAAGAACTCCATTTCTTAACAGCAGTCACTAATGCTACTAATTCTTTTTCATAGACTGACATAGCCTGTCCTTTAGGTCCTAGAGCTTTACTAAAGTAAGCTAGGAGCCTGCCATCCTGAGTCAACACTGCTCCTATTCCCACATCAGATGCATCAGTCTCCACAGTAAACTCCTTAGTATAGTTTGGCAGTGCCAAAATTGGTGTACTAGCCATGGTCTGTTTTAGAGTAAGAAAGGCCTGAGAAGCCTCATCATTCCAATGGAAATTATTCTTCTGCAGCAATGTAGTGAGTGGTCTAGCAATTAGCCCATAGCCTTTAACAAACTTCCTGTAATACCCAGTCAAACCTAAAAAACCCCTCAAACCTTTAATAGACTTAGGTTCTGGCCAAGACAACATATCAGCCACCTTGCTTTGGTCCACTGCCACCCCTTGTCTATTAATGATGTGGCCTAAGTAAGCCACCTGGTCCTGCTGGAATTCACATTTGGATAGCTTAGCATACAACTGATGGCTTCTCATGATTTTAAAGACTTCCTCCAGGTGCATCAAATGCTCTTGTTCATCCTTAGAATAGACTAAGATGTCATCAAAAAGCACAAGCGCAGACTTTCTCAAATGAGGTGCTAACACCTTGTTCATGAGGGACTGAAAAGTTGCTGGGGCATTAGTAAGGCCAAAAGCATTACTGTGAACTCATAGTGCCCCAAATGGGTTCTAAAAGCTGTCTTTTATATATCCCTTGCCTTCATTCTTACTTGGTGATACCCAGCTCTTAAATCCAACTTAGTGAAATACCTTGCTCCTTGTAAGTCATCTAATAACTCTTCAATCAAAGGAATAGGAAACTTATTCTTAATAGTCAAAGAATTAAGCTTCCTATAATCTATACAAAACTTCCAACTACCATCTTTTTTCTTCACCAACAAGATTGGAGATGCAAATGGAGAACAACTTGGCCTGATGATGCCACTGTCTAACATTTCTAGAACCAGCTTCTCAATCTCAGTCTTCTGGTCATAGGAGTTCCCTGTAAGGTCTGATAGAAAATGGTTGAGGCCCCTCTTTTAGGTCAATTCCATGCTCAATGTCCCTGTGAGGTGGCAACCCTACTGGGGACTGGAAAATGTCCTCATACTTCTTGAGTAAATCTTGCAGTGGTCCAGTATCAACACCAGAGGTGGCTCCCTCAGTTGTTTGCTTGGGAGGTGGATCTGTACCAGAAGTAGCATATAGCACATACATTAACCCATGCTTCTGTCTTTGGCAACTTCTCAAGAAAGCATCAGTTGTCATCTGTTGCAGAGCTGGTTTATTGTCTTTAGAGTTACCCTGTAGAGTCACTGTCCTGCCTTTACTATGGAACTGTAGTGTCAACTTCTTGAAATCAAAGGTCACTGGCCCAAGGGACCCTAACCAGTCCACTCCCAACACCAGGTCATAGTTACCCATTGGTAAGGTCTGCACTGTTGTCTTAAACTCTTGATGACCCATCCTCCAAGTGAAATCTGGACACTCATAGTTGCCAAGTAAGTGATTACCATTAGCCACTAGTACATTCATGGGCTTAATCTTCTCCAACTGACACTTTAACCTTGCTGCAGTCTGTTCATCCAGGAAACTATGTGTACTTCCTCCATCAATTAGGATAGAAATTTCTTTTTTCCCAATCTGCCCAGTCAAAGTAATAGTTTGGTTATTGTGAACCCCCTCTATAGCATGAACAGATACCTCTCTCACCTCTGCCTTAGCTGAACTACTAGTACTTGCTTTTGATTTTTCTGGTTTGGTCATTGGCTCCTTCTCAGGTTGTTTTGTAAGATGGGAACATAAATTCTCCTTATCTCCTTTATTGCTTTTATGTTCCCCGTTCTCATTAAGTAGAGCCAGAGCATATGTCTTAGGTTTCTGAATGTTTCCAGAATTGCTGGAAACAACTTCTTTACCTTTACTACTTTTAGCCCCCCTAGACTCTACATACTGCCTAGCCTTCTTATAAGCTGCGTCCACAGAGATTGGAGTCAAAAGGATCACCGCATTTTTAATGTCTGATTCCAAACCACACAAAAAACTCTCTACAAAGAATTCCTCTGTCAACTGTGGCATCTTCCCTTTTAATTGCTCCATACATTTCTCAAACTGGTTGAAGTATTGATCAACTGTTAAAGTCTGTTTGAGCTGCTTGAACCTATCATATAGGAGCTGCTGTTCCATGACACCAAACCTGGCTAAGAACTGTGAAGTGAAATCAGACCATTCCAGTTGAGTTTTGCCTACTGCATACACCTGGTACCATCTCCTGGCTACTCCTTCTAAATGCATACCAGCAATGGCCACTTTCTTTGAATTCCCTACTCCAAATATCTTAAAGTACTGTTCACAATCCTCAATCCACTCACCAACTCCATACTCCACTGTATACTTAGGAAAATTTATCTTTAAGTGGTTAAGTGGATCTGAACCACTTCTCTTAACTGAAAACTTGGATGCTTGCTTTTCCTGGTGCTGACTTCCAAAAGGATTGACAAATACTTCCTTTTGTTTCTGAATTTGTTGTATTCTCAACAATCCAAATTTCTGTACAGCTAATTCCATTAGCTCCTCTACCTTCTCCAATTTCCGACTAGTTTCCTCCCTGTGCACCAGAAACTGCTGCTGCACCTCTTGCAACAACTCATTGTAAGCCTTTTCACTCACTTCCTTCATCATGACAAGTAACTATAGTAACTTCAGTTCTGCAACCTTCTGTACTCTAAAACTTAACAAGTCAACAGCATCACACTCCTTTTCAAACAACACAGTTTCAACCACACACAATTTTGTACAGCCGCACACTACTGAAACACTACTAAAATATGCAACTATCAACTCAAATTCACCAGTAATAGATTCAAATCCACAATATAACCAATTCACCAGTAAATTCTACAGATCTACACCAAAATTAACAAAACTTAGTCGAGGACAATTATCAAACACCTGGAGTGCAGAAACAGAAGATCTCTGAAAACTGATGCGATTTTTCTCAAACTAACTTTGTTCAGCTCGGTTTAGAGTGCACAATCCGTTTGAAGCTGTGGTTGATCGATTAGAAGAGCTCTGATACCAAATCTGTCAGGAACTATGTTTGTATTTTGTATTTTATGAATGTTTTTGGCGTTTTCTATATAAGTGCAGCGTACATCCACTACTGTAATGACATAACTACCCTTAATACTCTGTTCCTTATTTTACTAGATCAGCTTCCTAACAAAAGTGCAACTACTGATTTGCTAAATCTTCTTTTAATCTATTTAGCATTGTAGGTTAAGTATGCTTAAGCTGGAATAAAAAACCTTTCATGCTCAGATTCATGTCCATTAGCTTAAACTTTTAAGGCCAAGCTGCAGACTGCAGTGATGGTGTGATGGATGGTTTACACTTGATGTAGGTGGACTGAGTGTTGTAAAATACCCTGTAGGATCTTTGGTGTTCCTTGCCATCTATGGGTCATAGAGAACATAGAGAGTAGAAAATTGGAACTTCTGGAATGAATAGGTGGAAGAAGATTGGGAATTTGTCTTGTTGTATAATTGTTGGAAGGGGTGACCAAAACTTTTACAAAAATTCAACCAACATATTCATCCATAATTTCCTGCATCTCCTTTGCAATTTTATAGCAAAATACTTATACAGTACTAGAAGACCTCCAAATTTTGTACAGCGTAATTCTTCTCGTAACTACTTTTATGCATGCAAGACACAAAAAAATTTATGTTGTACATATTTCACATTAGGATTGGATGGTTTTTAGACAAGGATTGGAAGGTGGTTTTCAAGGGCGCACAAATAAATTGGTCGATGGTTGCTACTCATTTTGGCAGGTAACATCTACTTTATTTTGCTATCAATTAGGTATATAATTTTTTTGTTAAATTGTGCTAACCTATTTCAAATTGATCAGGGAGGAGCATCGGCATTGATACAAAGATTACAATCGATAGTTGACGAGCAAGATTTTGTGTTTGATGAAGGAGAAGAAAATGAAGCAGATAGCTCCCAAAGTTCTGCTGATTTAAGTGAAGAAGAACACTGCCACGGTGGGACCTCGCCACATGCTAATGAACATTGCTCTAACGAGAAAGATGGTATGCTAGTTGAGGGGTGGGGGGGGGAGGTTTCTATTAATACTCAAACTCATCAAACACCAATAAAGTCCTTTATTTAATTCCTGAAGCAGAACACAGTTTATCTAGTATGATAACTAGGTTGTTATGTCGTTGATGACTTGATATTTGTATCTACCAGGTTCTGGACAGCAGAATCCTTCTGATCAAGTTACTTCTGACCAGTTTGGTGTTAGTTCCATTGGTACAAGAGGAAATGCAGAAACAGAGCCTCTATTCCATTGCATAGAGTTGCAGCGATATATTCTCTTATGCTCACAGGTTCCTGACATATTTTTGAATTTCCGTGCTAATATCTGGATTTATTATCTGTTACTTTTTTCTTGATTCATCATTTTTGTTTAATATGTGGTAACCGATAAGAAAGAGTTTATCTATTTCCTAAGACTTGAAGCTACTCTCCAAGTTTTAGTCAGTCTCATAAACTAAAATGGAGTCGGATATAGCAAGATTTGACAACCCGACACGAATTCGACCTCTTTAAGTCTAAAGGTTCTAATATTAAAGTGATTCTTAGTGGAATCTGGCCTACTATGTATATATTATTAATATTTTAAACAAATATTAGCATGTTATTAATGTATTACTTTATATACATATTATTAATATATTATTACTAATTCGGGTCGTGTTGAGTTACCTACGAATAATTAGGGCCGTGTTCGGTAATATGACATTCTGACCCATTAGAATTTCTTGTCT
The DNA here is from genome assembly GCA_030848705.1 of Heracleum sosnowskyi. Taxonomy (NCBI): domain Eukaryota; kingdom Viridiplantae; phylum Streptophyta; class Magnoliopsida; order Apiales; family Apiaceae; genus Heracleum; species Heracleum sosnowskyi. The sequence continues at coordinate 137,064,851 of CM061235.1, read as the reverse complement.
GGTTGAATTTACGAGACGAGTCTGTTAACCCTACCTCGATACCCAAATTTCCACCTTTAGTTGGGTATCACTAGGCTCTACAAGTCTATTGTTTGTTTGTATTTTACAAGGTCATTACTGAATCTTGGAATTTAGAGAGCCCGTGGTGCCCAAAATCAAATCTTAGTTTATGACCACAAATCAAATGATTAAATCTGGAAGCTGTACTAATATCACTTAGTGATCAGTGGAGTTTAATAGCCTGTCTGTGTTCGTGCTCCTATGAAAAAGAACAATTTAAAAGGTTTCTTCTACATATTTTAGACTTTGAAAAGTCTCTTAGTCCTCTACAGTTTTGGGTAGGTCCTGCTCAGTTGTTTTTCCTTCTGTTGGTCTGTGTCGGTTTCTTTGGAGTTGTTTTCTTTCCCTTGGTACAGAGGCTTAAATGCTTGCTCTTTCAAGAGAAATCTTACTAGTTCGGTTTTTTCACTTTGAAAATTGCAAGCATTAACTGCCTGTAAAGGTTGTAAATACTAGGCTTATATACATAGTTTAAGATTTTAACTGCTATATTGTTGGTGCAGGTCGAGGGAGGGTTTAGGGACAAACCGGGGAAGTATAGAGACCACTACCACACATGCTATTGTCTAAGTGGCTTATCGGTGTGTCAGTATAGCTGGTCAAGTAATGTTGATTCTCCGCCTTTGCCTGCAGCTGTATTTGGAAATTATTCTAAAAATCTCTTGGAACCCATCCATCTGGTGTATAACATTGTCTTTGAGCGGTACAAGGAAGCGCGGGAGTTCTTCATGTTGCCTTCCTAGGCATCTTGATGTTCCCTTCCTTGGCCTCTTCATGTTCCCTTGGCCTATACACACTTTGGAATTGTCGAAGTTGTGAGAGCAAACTAGTACTAATTCTGTTGTAAAACTAGCACACACAGATACATGTCATAGAAGCCCAATGTTGGAGCTTTTAAAAATGACATTGATATTGTACTCGTCTATGCTTCTTAGATGGAACACTGTGAGCAAAGATCTGTGTTTGGTATTGTACACTTCGTTTGGTGGATTTCCTTCAAGTTGAACTATATCAAAAAGTAACTGGAAAACGATTTGCTCTAGCTGAATGAACATTGTGTGATTGGTGCAAGTACTGCTAATCTGTTGTCCAACGTTACAATGATACCAAGGCAAAATTCTCAAGCAAAGAATATTTGTTAAATGAACACCAGTCCGTAGAAAGCCAAATTACATTCACTAGACATGTGTCCCTTTTTCTATTATTTTGAAAAATTAGTTGGAGTGAAAAAGTAAAATTAACTTGAATTAACTTTTAGATCAAAATTAAGAATGGAAAAAAACAGGTATATAGCTATTACAGTACTTATTTTAAATTTATATCTTCTTTTTAGCTGACTTCAAATTTGTGACTTGATTCCTACAAGTACTTCATATCTTTCGAGATTGGCAATTTGTTATTTTCTTAACACATGATTGGTTATATATTATTTATAGATAATCCATTACTTATCTAAAAACTAAAGTAGTATGGTAGAAGTAAAATTGTATTTAATTGAAGAATAAAATATAGCTTTCCTCACGATAAGAGCAAGGTGCAGAAAATTAAAGTAAACTAATAAAGTGATGAAACGATGCTGATGAGTCAAAGATCATTTTGTCTTTTGAATGGAAAATCCAAACAGATAAAGGTCACTCGAAATGTGGAAATTAATGGAACGTTTATTATATTGCATATTTATTGACCTAAATGATATCTATATAATTAAAATTTTGGACTATGGTTACAAGGAGTATGATATGCTTCATTTGACGTACTGATTTATGTTAATTAATTTGGTTTTAAAAATAAGATGCTATTGTTTTGATTAAAATTTGCAGCCTCATTGATCACGTTGAATATGACAATATCAACCGCGCCGATAAATGTTTTAAATTTTCTACCTTAATAAATTTATTTTCATGCTCAATGTTTTAGTCAACTTCGTCGAGATTAATAATAAGATGCTATTATCTACCGACTAATAATTATTATTGTAATAGGTTTTCTCTCCTTTCTTATGTGAGAGTCGTTTGAATGTTTTCTCTCCTTTCTATATTCTAGAATTGTGAGAGCCTGTGATATCATGACAACAATGGGAGACATAGAGATGCAGATGGAGGATTTGAATATTGCAAACGAAGAGAATGAAAAATTAGTCTTTGATGAGGGAGTGGAAGAGGAATGCAACAAGTTTGAATTGTGTATCGTAGGTCGTTTTTTGACTGAGAAAAACATTAACGTCCGTGCAATGAGAACAAAGCTTGTTGATTTATGGAAACCTGCAATAGGCATTAACATCAAAGATCTCAAGCCTGGGATTTTCTTGTTCCAGTTCTACCATAAAGATGATATGAATTGGGTATTTAGTAATGGTCCTTGGACAATCGACGGTGCGCTTCTTGTGATGAATACAGTAAAAATGGGAGAAGATCCTGTCAAGGTCTCGTTGAATGAGGTGGATTTTTGGATACAGATCCATGAGCTTCCGGTAGGATATATGACAGAAATGGTTGGTAAGCAATTGGGTAATTTTTTTGGTACTTTTTTACAATATGATGCAAAGAACAACTCAAGCATATGGCGTGAATTCATGCGAATACGAATCCGGTTAGACGTTCGTAAACCTCTCAAAAGAAAGAAGAAGATAGTGAAAAAAGATAAAACATAGATTGTGGTTAATTGTAAATATGAGAAACTGGGGGACTTATGTTTCATCTGTGGTCTACTGTCCCATACAGAACGATTCTGTAGGAAGAAGCTAGAGATTACTGATGGAGAAATTGCTAAGGAGTGGGGACATTGGCTACGTGATCCACCACGGAGAATAACAGGAGGCAGTAAGAGCAAGTGGCTCCGGGAGGAGGGTGACAGCGACTGGGGACGGCAGAAAGAGATGGATAATCACAGTGCTGAAAATCAAGGATTTCAAAAAACTGAATTTGCGCGTTCAACAACTGACTCGCGTGTTCAAAGGGATAAGGGGAGTAATTCAGCTGGCAATCCGGGATATGGAGTTAAATACGGAAATAATATGACATCTAAGGCGGGGAATTCAAATTCAAGTAATATTAGTGGGCTGGACTCGGAAGAGTTATATAGGCTAAATTTGGAGGAAAGAAAGCGGCAGAGAATAGAAGCCCAAGATACTGTATTACAGACACAACAAACAGATACCTCAACCAAGGACCCTAATCTTTCTCATGGTGATTGTGCATGGACCTCTTCAATCTTAATGGCTAAGCTTGCTACGCAAGCTAGCCAGCATCAATGAGTCACATTAGTTGGAACTGTCGAGGTCTTGGGAACCCTCGTATAGTTCGAGCACTTGGTGATCTTATAAGGGATCACAAACCCATTTTCTTATTTTTAATTGAGACAATTTCCTTTTCTAATAAAATTGAAGAACTTAGAGTTAAGTTTGGTTTTGATCACTGTTTTTCAGTAGATAGAGTTGGACGTAGTGGAGGTTCGGCTATACTATGGAAACAAGCTGCACATTGTCAAGTAGCTGGTTACTCTAGTCACCATATTGATATGCTGTTTATGGATAATAATACTGTGTCATGGCGTCTTTCATGCTACTATGGGTATCCAGAACGTACGAAACGTAGAGAATCCTGGAGTTTAATTCGTAGATTGGCAAACATATCGAATGTCCCTTGGTGCATATGGGGAGATTTCAATGACCCCCTTTTTGCTTCTGATAAAAAAGGTACGATTGCACATCCTCAATATCTCCTTGATGGTTTTCGTAATGTGGTTGAAGAGTGTCAATTGTCTGAAATAAGTTTAAGAGGTGGTAAGTTCACTTGGGAAAGAGGTCGAGATACTAATGCTTGGGTAAGAGAAAAACTGGATCGTGGTTTTGCTAATGCAAGTTGGATGGCTAAATTCCCAGCAAATAGTCTGAGAGTTATTCATGCACCAGTCTCTGATCATGAGCCGATTGTTCTGGAGCTTTTAAAATACTGAAATATCGAAGAAAGAGTTTCGCTTCCGTTTTGAAAATATTTGGTTAAAAGAACCAAATTTTGTTCGAGAAGTTTCTGAAATTTGGGTTTCGATTCCAATAATACATCTACTTCCAAAAATTGTTGAGGTCACTTCATTTATGGCCAGATGGGGAAAGTCATTCTTTCAGAAGTTTAGAGAGAAGATACGGGAACACAAGGCAAAGCTAAATGAGCTCGTGGATTGTGAGGATGCTGATAGTGTGAAGAAGTATCTAAGTGAAAAGGAACAATTAAATACACTTTTACTTCAGGAAGAGACCTACTGGAAGCAGCGTGCTAAATTGTTTTGGCTCCGTGAAGGTGATGATAACACTCGATTCTTTCATGCTTCTGCTTCTGCAAAGAAAAAGGCAAATAAAATTGCTTTCTTAACCAATGATGCTGGAGAAAAAGTCGAGGATCACAATGGAATGTGTGAAGTTGTTCGAGATTATTTTTCCAAGCTGTTTACTGAAGAGGAAGGTATAACAAATCTGACAATTTCTGATAGTCATAGAATGCTGTCTGTAGAACAGAATCGTAAACTAACTGAGGAGTTTACATTTGAGAAGTTTACTATAGCTTTAAAACAGATGTACCCTGACAAAGATGGGGGCCCTGACGGACTTAATCCAGCGTTTTTTAGAGTTTTTGGAAAGTGATGGGACATGAGGTATTTAAACAATGCACACAGTGGCTTAAATCAAAGAATTTTCCAGGAGATCTCAATAGTACAAATGTGGTCTTAATTCCGAAAAAAGAGAATGCCTATAGTATGAGAGACCTACGACCCATTGCTTTGTGCAATGTTGTAAAGCATAATGTAACATAAGATGTAAAAGAGATAACTACAACTCAACAAAGGACAAGACATACAATAGTATTAACAGAAGCACAGGAATCCAGAATCAAAGAAGAAAAGGTAAACTCAAAAAATCAAAATACGTTATGTATTCTTGAAGTCCGTAAACAGGTCACGGAAAGAAGTTCATGAAAATGTTCAAGCCTCAGTGACAGCAAAAGAAACAAGACTTTCAAGACGACAGAAGTATGTGAATGATTTAGGGTTCAGTACCACGGGATTCCAGTGATGAAGCAACCAGAACGACAAGGGACTTATCAGCAGCATTGAATTGAAGACATAAAAGAAGAATTGATCAAGTGTTATTCATCTGTGAACCAGACCAGTTGCACTAGGTGACGGCACTAAAAAGATCAAGTTGTTTTATCGTCTCAGAAGAAATTGATACAGTCTAAAACTGAAACACCCTGGAGCTGAATGGATTTTCTAAAAGGTCAAGGACAAGGAAAAGAATTCGATGGTTTTTCTTTTAAGAAAACCATCGAAGGTGACATAAAGAAAATCAAAAGAAAAGGATTCGATAGTTTTCTAAATTAGAAAACCATCGAATGAAAAGCATAAAGTAAATGAATACTTTAATAAAGTAAGTATTACATTCGATAGTTTTTATTTAAAAACTATCGAATTGAATAATTACTTTATTCATTCGATACTTTTCAAATTAGAAAGCAGGTGAAAAGTTTGTTTGTCTGACAGGTTGATGAGAATTGGACGGCCAAGATTGTTTTAACAATTAAGGTTCGATAGTTTTCTAAAAACTAAGACTACAATTACAACAGAGGAAGTGTGTCTTCTTCAGTCGAGGTTAGTTCATAGTAGCAACTACTGAGAGAGAAGTTTGAGCCGGAGAAGATCATAGAAATTTATAGTGCTCAGAATTCTTTCATTGTATTGATTGTGAATAACCTAGAACTCATTGTAGCTAATCTACGGATTAGAAATTGTAGCACCCCTCGAGGTTTATATTTATAAAACGATATATTCCCCGACTTTTGGTTTGGTTTGGTGTGTTTGATTTCGTTATAGAACTGAATGAATTATCCGCGAATGAAATTGAATTATTTGTGAGTATCGTATTCAACCCCCCCTTCTACGATACTTCGGGACCTAACAATTGGCATCAGAGCTTGTTAATCAATATACAGATTAGATCCGGTGTTTTAGGCCAATCACTCAAGTTCTCAGAATTTTCGGATTTTTTAATTTTCAAAATTTTCATTTCTTGAAATTTTTGAATTTTAAATAATTTGAATTTTATTCTTGAAATATTTTTATTTTTCAAGAAGTTCGAAATTCTTGGAATTTAAAATATTTCATATCCTAAGCCAAAGGTTCTCAAAAGATTGTTATAGAGGAGGTTAGGAATGGACAAACAAATATCTCAGTAACGTTTATTAATGTTGGAACCTCAAAACAGAATAGAAGAATTACTAGTAGCTGAATAAGAAGAAGCTCAGGTAGAAAACCTCGAGAGACTAGACTAAAGATCAGTGTTTCACTTGTCAAGGAAGTTTAGTCACATCAGATTCAGAAGGAGTACAAAAGCCACATCCATGGATCAGGCTTATTTATTACGAAGCAAAGATTCTTCAGGATTCAGTTCAAAGAGGTAGTTACAGGCTGAGATGGTAACAAAAACAAGAGTGATAGTTTCAACTATGATAAGAACTATGTAACGAGAAACTATCAGGGTGTGCTACACAATGAAGAAGCCTAACAAACAAAGAAGAATAGGGACTTAGTTAATAGCTGAAACAGAAGTGGAATGCTTTGTTGAAGAAGCATCAGCACAAAACTTATGTTGCTTAAGGAAAGAGTTGGGATGGATCAGATGACGAGAAGATCATGGATATCTTGCTTTCATAGCAATCTCTGAAGATGATTCACCTCACATATCTCAGGTATCTTTTCCTTGAACCAATGCAGTATTTAATTCTCAATATTCAAAGCATGTACATAGAATATCTTAGGTATGTGTGTATGAATATTTGTAGAATAAGATTTGCAAGTGAGATAGAAGCTTTCTTAAGAAACAACTCTTAGTTTTAGGGGTTAAGTTTCTGGCACATAAGACCTTAGTGAAGCTAAGTTTCAGTATCCCTAGTAGAACAAGATTTGCTCATTTATTCTGAATTGTTTGTTAAGGGATAATCAGTTTGAAGAATGGAGGAATTACCTTTAGAGTCAGTAGAATTTGTAGAACACCAAGCTGTATCTAAAACTGACTTAGGTAATAGAGAAAGTTAGATGCCATACAACAACAGAATGGATTAGATAGAATTAGTGATTTAATTGTTAATTCTTTTATTCCATGTGTGCTTAGAAAATTATTGAATATCTGTAAATCTACTTGCTACATGTTACACTTGTGTATATTGGTTAAAGTAGAAAGTACTGAATTTTCTAAAATGCAAAACATGCCTATTTTGCACATCTCTTATCTGCAATGTCAAAATGCTCAATGTATGCCATTTATTCTTATTAACATGTTTGCTTATTTAAATATTATGAATGCATATCTTAGAACTTGCATTAATCATAGAAAAAGCATGTTTAAGAATCACATTAGAGCAACGACTGCAAGGTCAGTCAGAGATAAGAATAAGCATGTATAGGTTGAAGCTGTTGTTACCACTTTTAAAAGCAAAATCTCTAATCCATCTGGACCCAAGCAAATAAGTTGGGTACCAAGAACTGTCAATCCATTTGTGAGTGCAGGCAAATCAGGTTAATCGATTTATATGCTTTCTTGGTCTTTACTACTGAAGACATATGATCGAAGAAAGATCTTGCCATCAAATGTGATTGAGAAAGCTGTTCCGTTAATAATCTTTGGAGATGACAGCAAAGGTTTTCATCACGGGACATGGCTACGTTGGAAATGGAATGTCATCATGTTTACAATAATTGGTATCATTGATAACAACTAATAATTGGAGTCAATGATAACAATTAGAAGCAACTCTCTTGCTGAAGATTCAAAGCACAAATCTTTTTATTCAATGAAGGAGCAGTGTTTTATCTCAAGCAGGAAGGTTGAGAAGCTCTCACCCTTGCATGACAATACAAGGAACTCTTTTCTAAAGATGGTATTGGTGAGAGGACTGCCTCATCTGGGATTCAAGCTAGATGAAATATATGAGGCATGTCATTAAGGGAAGTCAAAGAAACATCACAGAAAAGCTATAATGTGATAAGCATTACTGAGCCGCTTCAGATGATACGTATGGAACTCTACGGACTAGTTAATGTCTTATCTACAACAAAGTAAAGATATACTTCAGTGATGGTTGATGTCTACTTTTAATACAAACTGGTGTTGTTCGTTCAATCTGAAAGACAGGACATCACAGATGAGATTAATCACATTTCCATGATACCCTGAATTGGCCAATAGAAGCAAACTCTGAATTTCTTTCAGGGGTTTGGAGGAAAATGTTTTACAAGTAAGCATCTTGGCAAGATTGGCAGCTAAGGCTCTTAAGGATATTCTCCTCGGCTAATCAGTGGAATCTAAAGCCTACGAGGTAAATTTGATTAATCAACAAGAGGTGATTGAAAGTCTGAATATGATGTTCAACAACTCCAAGCTCTCAGCTGTTATGTGTGGAATTAATGGTAATGATGATTCAAATCCAAGCAGTGGTAATGGTAGTTTAACTACACAGCTCAGTACTTCAACAGAACCACTCAGCGAGGATGAGGATTCTCAGGAAATCCCAGCAACAACTTAGGGGGAGCAAAAGAAGGATCAATTAGTCAGATCAACACCACAATGAACATCTAGAGGACACTTCAAGAACGTATCTGTCAAGACAAAGGGTTTAGATTCAATATCATTCCTGATGTCTAGTTCTTAGTGATCCTAGTGGTGGAGTAAAGACTGGAGCTATAGAGTATGAATGATTATTTTCTTGGTTTTCTTTCTGAAGAAGAAACAAAGAAAGGTAAAGAAGCTCTGATGGATCCAGATTGGGTGATTGCAAAGCAAAATGAACTCAATCAATCTGAAAGGCAGAAAGTTTGGAAGCTGGTACCCAGGCCTAAGGGAAAATCTGTTATTGGAACAAGATGGGTATCCAGAATACTGGATGAAATTGGAATTGTTATGAGGGACAAGGCCAAACTGGATGCTAGGTTACTATTAGGAAGCAGTATCTAACAAGAAGCACCAGTGACGAGACTTGAGGATATCAGGATATATCTGTATGGTGAATATGATCAAGTGCACTCCTGATTGGTGAGATAGTAGAAGAAGTCAATGTACAACAGATCCTGGCATTTGCTGTTGCAGATCAATTGGACGTTGTATAACTTCTCTTCACAAGATCACTACAGATTGGTATGAACCGGTATCAATACTCAAGCAATCATCAAAGACATGGTATGACACTCTAACTGAACTTTTACAGAATATGAATTTATTAGAGTTGTCATAAGGCACAAACATAATGTCATATATGTGCAGTGATATCATGATTATATTATATGTTGGTCTACTAACGAAAACTTGAGCAAGAAATTTGCCAAGTCATTGCAGAGAATGTACAAGATGAGTATGTTTGGAAAGTTGCAATTCTTTTTGGAATTACTTTGAGCAAGCCAGAAGAATAATTCTTTTAGGAACACAAGTAAGCCAAAAGAGTGATGGCAATAAAAGTAAGTCAAGAATCTTTTGAATGTGCACAATTGAGAAGATTCTAGACATGCCAAGACTCCCTACCAACAGCAGCCACTAAAGCTTGATCAGGACAAATCAGGTAAAAGACAGAAATGACAAGCTAGAGAGGTATGCGTCTCATTAAGTTATTAGCTGCAAATTGACAACACATATTGTATTCTCAAGTTGCCAATGTGCAAGGTTCCAAGTGGATTTCAAAAATCTAGTCTTATAGTTATCAACATGATTTTGAGATATCTTAAGGGAATACCAAATCTCAGTATATGGTACCCTAAAGATACTTGTTAACATGTTTAGCTATTTAGATATAAAATACGCAGGTTGTAAGAAAGACAGGAGAAGCATCTCTGAATGACATGAGGAGCATCTCTAGAAGCTGTCAACTTCGTGGAGGAAGATTGATTTCTTGTTATTATTTCAGGAAATAACTTCATCTCCAACAACTCTGTGGAACAATCCACGACAATGCACCTTAACAACAGGTATCATTTCTTTCGAGAGCATGTCTTCAATTCATAGAGTAACTTGCAGACACGCACCTTATTTGAAAATCTCATTTGCAAGAAACTCTTGAATAAGTTCACAAGTATAAAATTGTTCATATTTTAAGGACTTGTGAATTTATTTAACATCCAGTCCTCATCTTAATAATTTAGTGCTAATATCTAACTCATAGATATTTAGTATTAATTTATTATTATTTATTTAATGAAATTTGAATTATGGAAATTGAAGCAGTTCAATATCTTATTTGCTCCATAATTTAAAATACATAAAATAAATATGCAGCATAATTTATTGGATTTTAATTGGTTAATATCATTCAATGATATTTAGTCGATTTTATTCTGAGAAAATTGTGAATTTTCTGTTGACAATTGATTTTGGTAAATTTGAAAAGATTTATTAGAATTAAAACTTGATAGGAAATAAAACAGTCTAAATTTTAAAATAAGAACAGGTTTTAAAATGAAGACAGAAGCAAAAAATATCGAATTTAGGAAATTCGATAGTTTTTCAAGTACATGGATAAATCTATCGAAATAAATTTTCGATAGTTTTTGAAAAGGAAAAAGAAAAACTATTGAAAACATTTCTCGATACTTTTTGAGGAAATTTGAAAAAGCATCGAATTGAATTTCATTATTCTTTATCTAAATTCTCGATGATTTTTGAATTTAAATGAAAATGAAAATCTATCTAAGAGAATTAATTTTTCCTTTATTTTAATTCTCGATAGTTTTTCCACAAAGGATCCCTCGATAGTTTTTCAAGCTTTAAAAGGTAACAAGTTCGATAGTTTTTCAGAAAAACTTTTTAAATTCTGATTTTCAAACTCTTCGTTATTTTTCAAAATTTATCGAAGTAAAGTTGACAGTTTTACCCCCAACTGAAAACCATCGAACATACTATTAAAGAAAAAACATCGAACACTGTAAAGACAATATTGCCCCTGTCAATTCAATAAGTATTTAACAACCCCTTACGTTTTTTTTCTTCTTATTATCAGATCTAAGGGCTTTTGTTTATACTTACTAGAATACATATAACCAAGAACATCACTGCCTCAAGAACTTGTTTCTAAGAAAACTATTTTCACTATTGTTCTTTAGAAGTTAATTGTTTTCAATTGATTTCTTCAGATAATTCTGATTATTTGTGTTACCAAAAGTAGGGTTCTTGATAATAGTGATTCAAAGTTGTGTTTTTTTAAGAAAAAGGGGTAATTTTGTTTTAAGGGTATTTTGTGTCAAGTTTGATTAATTAGTAATAATTAATTAAATTTAATTGGTTTTAGTTTTGGTTTAAAAGTAATCAAGACTAATCATGTCTCGTTTCAAAACTTGCAAGCCATTACGAATTTACAGTTTCGTGCATGGGCAGAGTTTCTGAACACACGTTCATTAGTGGCATATGCCTCGAGTACTCCCGTAGTCCTTTGCATCGATCAATTGACTGCGTTGTACACAACCGCCACGGATACAAGTGAGAATAACGTAAGATCCTTCAGTTTTGTTGTGCCAGGGGGCAGAACAATAAGGGTGACGGAACATGACTTTAACAGAATACTACATTTTCCTACAGAAAACCATGTTCCGGATCCCACAACTGAGGAGATACATGCTTTCTTCACTCTCATAAGAAGTCAACAACCTAACTTCTTTGTGGGAGAGTTCCTTAAGCATTACCTGACATGGGACCACTGGATGAAAGAACATGCAGAGATGATGTGCTTTGTTTCTATCCTAGGTTCCTACAGCTAATTCTCAATGATATCTTAACAGATGATGAGCGTGAGACATTCGCCAAAGAGGAGACCATGGAGTGCATGAAGATGAAGAGCAATTCAATAACCGCTCTGATAAGAAAGAATCATCTTCCAGGGGTACCCACTGTTCAAACTTGAATATCTAAGAACGGTGCCCCTACCACTTCTACCCCCAGGGGAACAGGTAAATGAAGGTAACATTCCTCAACCTGAACTGGCTCCTGAACCACAACAATGGATGTTGATCCAGAGCCCTCAGTGGCCATCCAGACCATGAGATTGCAACCCACAATCTCTAACCACGATCGAAGAGCCTTTGGAAGAGCCAAATGAAACCACAAACGAACCTCCTTCCCCTCCTATACCCAATATTCAGACATCCGTGAGTGTAGAGGGAGATAGTGCCATAACAGCACCACATAAGGAGATACACCCTTCAACAGCAGCTCTGCCTTCCTCTAAAAGGAGAAGAACAGAAACCGAGGCAACTGTTGATACTTCATTTCTCTCATCCAAAGCGCCCTTTATTGATTTTTCTGATTTTGATTGGGCTGCGCTAACGAAAGCAATATCTGAACCAATAGCTCAATCAAGTAAGGAAGAATTGACGGAAGCAACTGGTGTTCCGACCATATTACGGTCAGGTTCACTGGTTGAAGGTTCTAAGAACCAAGGGTCTTCACAGACGTCGAGAGAAGGCTTTGACCTAAATGCACAATCTAAAAGGTCATTGTCTACCTCCCCAGATGGAACATATCTGGATCCTGCGGGTAAAGGGTCTGACGTAGGTGCAGATCGACAACTCGGTGACGATGAATCAATTACTATTGACAAGTCAACTGAGGTGAAGTCTTTACAGACTCACGGGGAAGATTCGGGATCTCTGCTGTTAAAAGAGCCTATTTCTAACCCCCTAGAGATTCAAACTCTAGATCCTTTAAAGGATACATCATCCACGGATGATCAGCAACTTGGTTTAACCAAGGACGGGGACTTGCGAAGCCCCATTGCACCACCGGTGACCTCCTTAAGGACGGCTACGGTGATTTCTTCTGCAGGTACAATCATCACTAAGGATTTGAGTGAAACAAAAACACTTACACCTGGCCTGAGTGGGAAAGGAAAAATGATTCAAACACCGACAGAAACGTTGAGTGTACACCCAGAGACAAATGTGAGGAGTGACACCCTAACCCTACCTAATATTCATGATTTGCTGTTACCGACAGAAAGAGAGGTACATGTTCAATCCACCCTCAAGGAGATGACAGTTTGTGATAAAGAAGGAAATCCATTATTCAAGGTTTTACTGCGACCTTCCTTTGACCAAGGGATCTCCTCTAGTCAAGGCAATGCTTCTTTAAAGACAATTCAAGAGAAGGTTGACTTGGCTGCAGCTGATTCCAGAAGAACATTCAGGGTCATTGGCAGTTCATCTGGCACTATAACAGGTACCAAACAGGCAGTGGACTCCTTGAAGAGGGAAGCTATGGAAGAACTGGTCGAATTGAGGACTGATGTCAAAGAGAATCAATGTGACGGGGTACAATCTATTTGGAATATGTTGAGGAACCAACAACCCGGAACTTCAAAACAACAACCTGATCCTTCTACTACCTTTTATAATGAGGATAACTTCATCGAGGATTCCTCAACTAAGGGGGAGAAAGTTGGAGAAGGGGTAACAAATGAAGTGACTAATGAAGGTTGGCAAACAACTGGATGGGGAGTTTGGGAAACCAATGAAGCTATTCCAGTTAGACAGTATTGGATTGAGGACATAGTACTAGAAGAAAGTGAAGAGGGATTTGAAGTCATGCAAGAGCAATCGATTCAGGAGGAGCATGAGCCATATCATCCGGAGCCAAATAGGACATCCTATCTTGGATGATGATATGGAAGAAGAAGCAAATTCTCTATCACTAAGAGAGAAAGACACCACTGAAGGTGATTCTCATCAAGATCCAAAGAACTACAAAGCTAAATGAACTGCTCCGTGAGCATGTTAAGGAAATCTTGATGAAGGTCAGTCCAGAGATTACTGAAAACCCTCCTATGGTTAGATTCATGACGAATGACTTGTTCAGAATCTGCTACATGACGGAGGACAAACTGAGAGATTACCCAAACGAATATCTAATATCAGTTGAGAAGTATCTTAGATCCACTGGACTCACATCAACGGAGAAGGACAAAAGCAGCCGACACTCTAAGAAAATATCTTATGGAGAATGTTCCCTACTATAGGAAGAGAGTGGAGAAAGGATTGGAAGTGCTTCCTAGACTACCAAACATGCCAAAGCTAAACAAGAAAGATGTTAACATTGCATGGCTGTGGGCTGGAGTGGGTCAAGAGGTTGGATTTATTGGAAGACACATCCTAGGAGCAATCCTTAAACCTGGAGAACCACTGCACTATCTATCCGTGATTGATTATCAAGCTGCTAACTCCGATCCAATGAGTGAAGAAGGTGAGATTGGAATGGACTGAAGAACAGAAGCAAAGAACAAAAGAACTATCAGCTCAAACAAGAGGAGCAACTTCAAAGTGAAAAGTTTTATTATTCTTTGAGTTATGAAATCTGGAAATGTATATATATCTGATCCAGAATGCAGTTAATATTATTACGCTGTCTTACTTTAAGTAGTTTAATGTTTCCTTAGTTAGTTGAGTTATCCTCGAAGTATTTGCTTGTCGAACTCTATTCAATCAAATAGGGGGAGATTGTAAAGCATAATGTAACATAAGATGTAAAAGATATAACTACAACTCAACAAAGGACAAGACAGACAATAGTATTAACAGAAGCACAGGAATCCATAATCAAAGAAGAAAAGATAAACTCAAAAAATCAAAATACGTTATGTATTCTTGAAGTCCGTAAACAAGTCACGGAAAGAAGTTCATGAAAATGTTCAAGCCTCAGTGACAACAAAAGAAACAAGACTTTCAAGACGACAGAAGTATGTGAATGATTTAGGGTTCAGTACCACGGGATTCCAGTGATCAAGCAACCAGAACGACAAGGGACTTATCAGCAGCATTGAATTGAAGACATAAAAGAAGAATTGATCAAGTGTTATTCATCTGTGAACCAGACCAGTTGCACTAGGCGACGGCACTAAAAAGATCAAGTTGTTTTATCGTCTCAGAAGAAATTGATACAGTCTAAAACTGAAACACCCTGGAGCTGAATGGATTTTCTAAAAGGTCAAGGACAAGGAAAAGAATTCGATGGTTTTTCTTTTAAGAAAACCATCGAAGGTGACATAAAGAAAATCAAAAGAAAAGGATTCGATAGTTTTCTAAATTAGAAAACCATCGAATGAAAAGCATAAAGTAAATGAATACTTTAATAAAGTAAGTATTACATTCGATAGTTTTTATTTAAAAACTATCGAATTGAATAATTACTTTATTCATTCGATACTTTTCAAATTAGAAAGCAGGTGAAAAGTTTGTTTGTCTGACATGTTGATGAGAATTGGACGGCCAAGATTGTTTTAACAATTAAGGTTCGATAGTTTTCTAAAAACTAAGACTACAATTACAACAGAGGAAGTGTGTCTTCTTCAGTCGAGGTTAGTTCATAGTAGCAACTACTGAGAGAGAAGTTTGAGCCGAAGAAGATCATAGAAATTTATAGTGCTCAGAATTCTTTCATTGTATTGATTGTGAATAACCTAGAACTCATTGTAGCTAATCTACGGATTAGAAATTGTAGCACCCCTCGAGGTTTATATTTATAAAACGATATATTCCCCGACTTTTGGTTTGGTTTGGTGTGTTTGATTTCGTTATAGAACTGAATGAATTATCCGCGAACGAAATTGAATTATTTGTGAGTATCGTATTCAACCCCCCCCCTTCTACGATACTTCGGGACCTAACAAATGTTCTTTATCGAATTATGGCAAAGGTGCTGGCCAACAGATTGAAAGAGGTGCTTCCATCTCTAATTTCAGAAAACCAATCTGCATTTGTCAAAAACAGAGGTATAACGGATAATGCGCTTATAGCTTTTGAGATGATTCATCATATGTCTCGTAAAAAGCATGGAAAAGTAGGAGAAGTTGCTCTGAAATTAGACATCAGTAAGGCATATGACAGAGTAAATTGGTCATTTTTACGACGGCGAATGAAAGCTATGGGTTTTTGTGAACAATGGATTGACTGGATGATACTATGTGTCAAAACAGTTACTTATAATTTCAGTCTAAATGGTTCACTTGTTGGACCAGTTGTTCCTAGGAAAGGATTGAGACATGGCGACCCCCTTTCCCCGTACCTATTCCTACTGTGTGTTGAAGGCCTTTCTAATGCAATTGATGATGCTTCTAGTAATGATATGATTCATGGCTGTCAAATTAGCCCAGCAGCACCAACAATTTCCCACCTCTTGTTTGCCGATGATAGTTTTCTGTTTTTTCGAGCTACTAGTGAGGAAGCAAGAAGCATCAAAAACTTGCTTGTCAATTATAAGAAATGCTCAGGACAATCTGTCAATTTTCAGAAGTCGGGCGTGTATTTCAGTGCGAATGTTAATGAAGACAAACAGAGGGAAATCTCACAGATTCTAGAGGTGCATAATGAGATCACAAATACGATGTATCTCGGATTGCCATCTTTAGTGGGTCGTTCAAAGAAAAGAGTCTTTAGCTACTTGAAAGAGAAAGCGAGCAAAAAGATTCAAGGATGGCAAACTAAACCAATGTCTCAAGGAGGTAAAACAGTGTTAATAAGGAATGTGGCCCAAACAATTCCATCATACAGTATGTCATGTTTTCTGCTCCCTATATCCCTATGTCATGAACTTGAACAGATGTATAACAATTACTGGTGGAGATCAGGTAAAGGTGACAATCAAAAAGGTATGAATTGGCTTTCTTGGAATAACATGAGCTATGCAAAGAATAAGGGTGGATTGGGTTTTCGAAATCTGCATGGTTTCAACATTGCGTTACTTGGTAAGCATATTTGGAATTTTATGCAAAATCCGAACTCACTTGTGACAAGAGTGTTCAAAGGAAGATATTTCCCTAATACTCATGTATTGAAAGCAGCTAGAGGACATAGATCAAGCTTTATATGGTCAGGAATATGGACTGCAAAAGAGGAATTAGCTAAAGGCTTCAGATGGGTGCTGGGCAATGGTGATGATATTGTAGTAACTCGAGATCCATGGCTGAGAAATAAGGTGAATTTTCAGGTAGAGCAAACTCAGTTTTATGCAAGAAGAGATGAAAGGGTTTCCAGTTTATTCTTGCCAGGTGAGAAGAAATGGAATACAGAGTTGATTCAGAGGAATTTACGTAAAGATGACACAGATGCAATCATAACACTACTGATTCCACAGCGTACAGTGACTGATAGAATGGTTTGGGCGAATTCGAGTAATGGTGTTTATACTGCTAAACATGCTTATCATTTCTGGTATGATTCCCACTTTGGCACTAATGTAGTTCCGCAATGTACGGGTTGGAAAAACATCTGGCATCTGAAATTACCTCACAAAATCAAAGTGTTTGTTTGGTGTTTTTGTCGAAATGCAGTTCCAGTACGCAAGAGATTGAGTTCTAAAGGAGTCAGAGTTCCCATTACTTGTCCTATGTGTGCAGTTGATATTGAACATGTGTCACATTTGTTCTATGACTGTAGTTTTGCTGTTGGATGTTGGAATCATGTTGGCTTAGTGTACGATTGAAGTCAAGTACAGTTCGCTCCGGATTGACTACTTCAAAAGCTTAGCTCTGCAACAAATGAGTAGAATATTAAAATCTGTGTGGTCCTATGGGGCATCTGGCATTGGAGGAACAAGAAGGTATGGGAGGGTAAGGTAGTCACACCGGGGTTTGCTATGGATAACAGCTTTCAGGTACAATCAGACTGGATTCAAGCGAGAAAGAAACAAGAAAGTAATGATCAAGAGGGTACAGATGATAGGAGAACAAGTCAAAAATCAAGTTCAAAATGGCAATTTCCTGCAGCTGGAGCGGTTAAATAAATGTCGATGCCTCTGTTTATCTAGGAACCGATGCTTTTTAAATAGGGATGGTGATGAGGAATAATGAGGGTACTTTTATGGCAGCCAAAAATTACAAGTTCTGGGGTGATGTATCAGTAGTCGAAGCTGAGTCTGTTGGTGTACGTGAAGGTTTATCTTGGATCAAAGAACTGCAAAGGCAAGATGATGAAATAATAGTGGAATCGGGTTCTCAGCTCAGTGTCAATGTCATTCGAAGCCAAAGTATGAACTACTTAGAGGTTGGAGAGATATTTGAGAGTTGCAAACAACTTCTTAATAGTTTGCATAGAGTTTCGGTTGTTTTTATCCGAAAAAATGCTAACAGGGTAGTATATGAGATAGCTAGAATCCCTTGTTTAGTAAATTCCTATAATGTGTTAGGTCTCCTCCTACGTGTTTGTTGGAGACTCTTTTCTATGATTGTTCGTTTTGAATGAATTGAATCAGTAATTTAAAAAAAATAAATAAAAATAAGATGCTATTGTTTTGATTAAATTTGCAGCCTCATTGATCACGTTAAATATGACAATATCAACCACGCCGATAAATGTTTTAAATTTTCTACCTTAATAAATTTATTTTCAATTCATGCTCAATGTTTTAGTCAACTTGGTCGAGATTAATAATAAGGAAAGTATGCCTAACAACTACGAAGTACGAACCAAAGTACAATTTTTTTTAATAATCACAGTGAAGCAGGGATAAAACCTGGGTATCATTTGTGTCGAAAATCCAAAAGAAAAAGAAAAGCAAAAAACAGACAGAGACTGAGAGGGAGAGAGATTGGAACAAGACGCTGTCACTATCCTTGCTTACACTTTGACACTTTGCTTCGTGTGTAAGCTCAAAATCTTCTAGTTTTTGAGTTTTAATACTCCACTAAAATCTTTGCAAGCTTGGAGTTGAAGCTCAAACTATACATACAACCTACACACGCACACTTTGCTAATGGAGAAACAACAACAAACAGTTGAAAAGCAATGGAGAGTCTCGGACATAACCAATCCCAATCCAAACACTCCACCGCCGGCGCATTCCCCCACCGACTCATCACTCTCATCTTGCCGCTCATCTCTCGATCACGGCGGCGATGCTTCACAACACCTCTCTTTACACTCCTCACCGCCTCTCCAATTACACAGCTCTCCTCCGACGACGAATTTCTCGGCGTCGCCTCCTCCGACTTTTTCGGCGTCTCCTCCGACTTTCTCGGCGGCGCCGAACCGGTCGGTTCCGGGCGATCCGGTTTCAATTACGAAGCCACATCGACCTGCTGAAGAGAGTGGCGGTGGAGTGAGTAGTATAGGGACGACGAGGCGGATGAAGACGGCGTCGTTTGTTTCGAGGAGGACGGTGAGTGAGTTAGTTGTGAAGAAGGCGGCGTTAGGGTTTAGGTTTTTTGGATTTGTGTTTTGTTTGGTTTCGTTTTCGATTATGGCTGCTGATAGGAATAAAGGTTGGGCTGTTGATTCCTTTAATCGCTATATCGAATTCAGGTATACCACTACTCTTACTAAATACACGATTTATACGAAAAGTAATGAAAGGAGTGTGAGTTTGTGGATTTAAGCTAAATTAATGAGTTGAACAGGTACTGTATTGCAGTGAATGCGATTGGAGGTTTTTACTCGGTTTTACAGGGGTTAAATCTAGCCTATCAGTTGTCTTCTGGGAAATTAGTTTCCGGTTCTCATCTTCTGTATATCTTTGATTTCGCCTTTGATCAGGTGTGTGTTTCTTCACCTTTACTCTTTTTAGATTTTGGTGATTATTTGCTTACTTTATTCATTGCATTTATGTACTTCCTGCTCTAGTATTGTTTAGCCCTATATGGAGTTTGAATAGAAATGTGTGGTAAAAATGACAAAGATTTCATTTTTCTGTAATATTTCTTTAACTAAGATAACTATTTTGGGTGGTGGCCAATTCTTAGACCGGCAATTTGATACAAACATTTATCAAAAAATGGAAATTTATTTACGAGATTCCTATAAAATGTGAAACACCGGATGAAATATGATCCTAATACTTGTGTGTGTGTGCGCGCTTGGGGGGGGGGGGGGGGGGGTGTTTGGTAGTAAAATGGAAGCTTTTCTTTATTTCTTTAAATCAAAATATTCTTAAGAGTTTGCTAATTGCTCTTTAGGGTTTTCTGTGTCCATATTAAATGTTCTTCATTTCCTTACATGCTTTCTGGTAGTAAAATGATCTACAAAAAATATTCTGCAAGTACCATATTTACATGAGCATACACACATCTCAAATTACAATAAAAAGATAGTTAAAACATGACCTTGTTGAAGGGGATGAGACATTCCCCAACCTGAAGGAATTTGATACACAAGACTTATCTCCTGTTCTATAAACCAAGGTTAACATAACCCCCCTTCCTATGTGAGAAGTCCTATCCTTCTAATAGATTATGCAATACAATAATGCAGAAAAGTTGTGTATAAAAGAGAAAATGCTAGAAGTTGGTTTTAGCTTATCATGATTCACTCCTTAAAAGAACTTATTAATTTAAAGTAAGGTAAATTTCTTTGAACATCTCAGTCTACATATTGCTATGTGTACGCTTACTCCAGATTGATAATGTAAAGAATAAGACAGCAGCAGATTCATTTGGTAGCTACCATTTGGCAAGATTGTTTTTCCCACATGCCCTGTATATTTGGATCCAGTGTATAAATTGTGGTGTTCTATATTTTGAATTATTTTGGTTGAATAGTTTTCCAGTGTGTATGGACCACAATATGGTTATAACTGAAAATGAATTGTGTATGTATTTTATATATATATATATATATAGAGGAAGGTTCAGTGGTTAACTTATTTATATGAGTAACCTAGTAACCTTTTTGTATTGGCTAATTTGAAATATGTACACGTGATCATCAAATTCCATCCATCATCCCACGTTTAAACACAGTTAACAGCAGAGACATAACAAAGGCTTAACAACCTTTATAATATGATTTAATTATACAATTTTTTTTATACAGAACCTAGACATAATTTGCATTTTTTTTATAAGATACTGTATACAACAAAATGTGTGAACATACATGTTTAAAAACAATACGGAACACATCAGAATAGTTAAAAAAAATAAAGAAAAACTTAAAATGATTACACAAATTATACAATAAAATACAGAACACAAAAATATGTAAAATCTATAATACACAAAGTACGGAACATAAATACTTTATAAAAATTTACAAAAATTTACGGAACACGAGAAGTTTACAGAACATTAAGATACATAATATAAATAATATACATAATATATAAAATATACAGAACATAAAGTTAATATAAAAAATATAAATAACAAACAAAAAAATTGGAAACATAATCTAATATAATTATACAACATAATCTAATATAATTATGGTGTAAAATATTGAATATTTTTCAGTTTTACAGAACTCTTATTAGTATATTTATATTTACAAAATTATATTTTTTTTATCTTTTATCATGTACATTTAAGCAATAAATTTATTTTATAATATATTAAGCACTTTATTGACATAAAATTTTTTGTATACAGAACAAGAGATTGATTTTACATGATATTTAATTTATTATAGTTGATCAAATAAATTTGGCTTGTGAATTGTGATACATAATATTTCAATATTGTATCATGTCGGTTAGGTGTTAGAGTCACGTGTTCTAGGTTATAGTTGTATGTATCAGCGCTTTTCTTTGTTTAATCTAAGGGCCAGCATTGGAAGTTACTCAGTTACTCATATAAGGAGTTCCTCACTGAGACCTTCCCATATATATATATATATATATATATATATATATATAGGGGTTTACTCCAATACAAACCACTCTTAGACTACAAACTACAAACTAAAATAATTTTAGTGATTTCTGTAAGAATAAATAGTGATTTCAGCATAGATCTAGCTATTTATTTTTATATACGTATAAATTTAGTGATTTTACGGTACAAAATCTGTAATTTACGTATAGATCTGGAGAAAAAATCACTACATTTATGCAGAAATCACTATTTATTCCTATAGGAATCACCAACATTTTAGTGATTCTCGCAAGCATAAATAGTGATTTATCGTCGGAATATATCAAATATGGTATGCAAATAGTGATTTATCGTCGGAATATATCAAATATGGTATGCAAATAGTGATTTATCGTCGGAATATATCAAATATGGTATGCAAATTGATTGTTGGGAGATGGAGAAAAATACGGTGAAGTCGGATTTCAAAAAAAGCTCTCCGATTGACGGAAAAAGTCAAATTAAAAACGGAGGGGAATAGGTGTGATTGTGTGTGGGAGAGTGTATTTTAGTTGTGTGTTGTGCATATAGGGGGGCCATTAGATTAGATTAATCTAAGGGTTTAGATTGGTTCTTAGTTTGTATTTTAAAAAAGGTTTGTATTTGATCACTTAATTTTTAGAGAATATGTAAAAATAACTTATCTCCAATGGGAAACTTGTTAGCTGAAGTTTTAGCCAACCCCTTCATGATGGCTATTTTTGTCGAACCTTTAGAGACCTGTAGCAAAATTCCACATCACCTATTACCATATTAAAATAATATATTCTATTTTTAACAACTTGAAATAATAAAGACATGCTATTTTTAAAATTTAGCTTCTCTTTTGATCAGACGCCAGACCTTGCTATCGGGATAAAAGACCCCAGACCGTCTTTCTTTCAAGCAGTTATTATAGCCAACTCCATTGGGGCACAACACCTTAGAGCATCTCCAATGCTATAAAACCCTTAGCTAAAATGACTATGTGGCATATATGTGTCACTTTTTAGATATTATGTAAAAGTGTGAGCACTCCAACCATATACCCCTTAGCAAAAAAATATAGCCAATCATATTTGATTGGCTATATTTGTTGAACCACCAAACCCCTTGTGTATAATTTTACCTAACAAAAATTTAGATAACACCATTGGAGTACATGTCTTTACCTTTAGCAAAAAATTTATATAATCATTATAGCCAACCACAATAGCCAACCATTTTAGCTATTGTCCTTGGAGATGCTCTTACAGTCAACAAATTTTACATAATCATTATTTTATACAATTTTAGCTAACGATTTTAGCTAATACTATTGGAGATGCTCTTAGACCATATATATACTACATATATTGTACTACACAATGTACTATACTAATAATTTATTTATTTTTATAAATTTTATGCATTATATTTTCAGGAAACCTATAATCTATTTTTTTAAAAAAAATATCATAATCGAAATGAACTTGTTTTGTAAATCAAATTCATTGTAGTGCAACTTTTGAATTTATTGTACTGCAATTTCAGTTTTGTTTTATAAGTGTACTGCATTAACGGTCTACGAGGTGTCTACGGTGAACATTTGCCTATATATATATATATGTATATGTATTTTATCATTGCCATGTAAATGATAATTTGAACAACATACAATAAAATATATGTTGGGGGTCTAATATTGCAGATTCTGGCTTATCTTCTGATATCATCATCGTCATCAGCAGCCATCCGTGTTGATGACTGGGTATCCAATTGGGGCGAAGATAAGTTTACCAATATGGCAAGAGCTTCAGTTGTAGTTTCCTTCATGGCATTTGTGTCCTTGGCCGCTAACTCCATCATATCTGGTTACACTCTGTGTACTTTATAGCATATCTATCGTTGCAGCCTCTAATGGTTGATCTGCTTTGCATATTCACCTACAAGATTACTGTTGTAAAACAAAAAGAAAATGTCATGTATGTTGTAACTTGTAAGTTATATGCATAAATGCATATGCTTGTATATATATTTATGTTCAGACTCTGTGTGCATGAAAATAATTGAGAGCAAGTAGGGTAAGATGTTGCAAGTATAAGATAGGATTATGTGGTTACAATACATGATTTATGACTGTAAGAATTAAAACAGGGAACTCTGTATATATTTATTATTGTTGTCATGTTTGGTAGGTGAAATAAAAAAGCTGCATGAATGTTATATATTCTCTTTTGAGTTATATTTACAATCAGTCTATAATGTGTGCGACTATATTCAACCAGTACCCACTTGTCATCCCTTGCGCGAGGATTACATATATGATATACCGCTAGTAATGAGGTTGGGAGCCGGGGTGTTGCTGTTTTCGGTGTGATTGTTGTTCTCATGTTATATATTTGCTAGAAATTCCAATGATTTTTGCTTGATATATAGTCAAAAATAAAAGGGAAAATAGATTTTTTTATCACTCAACTATTGGATAAAGTAACCACTGAACTACTAAATAATTAATTATAACCATTAACGTTACATTTGTTTTTGCTTTTAGGCATTCCGTTAATTACGCCGTTAATGTGCCGTTAAAATAATATGGGAAAATAGATTTTTTTGCCACTTAACTCTTGTTTCTATTAGAAAATAGTCACTGAACATTCAAATAATTAAAAATAGTCACTAACATTACATTAATTTTTGTTTTTAATCATTCCGTTAAGTATAAATGAAATATCAGTTAAAATAATGTTAATGTGAACTTAATCATCTAACGTAACATGATAAATAAAAAATATTTTAAGTACAATACTGTCATTGTTTTTCATGCAACTAGTCATTTTATTTAAGAAATAATTCAACAATATCTTCAAAGTAATTTTTTTTTCCCCGATTTAATATTGTAAAATTTCGAATATATTAAATTTTGATTAGAATCTATTTTTTTAATCCAAAATTCTAGATATTGAACCAAAAAAAGTAATATATTTATCTGATCTTATTTTTATGATTAAATTTGGTTCATGAAATTTAAAAAATCAACGAAGCGAATCTAAAACATTTATATATATATATATATATATATATATATATAATATGTTTTTATTAAAAATATATAATTTCATTAATCATTTGTTTATTTTAAAAAACTATTGTTAACAAGATAGTAAATGATTTCAATAATAATGAGTTAATTTATGAAAAGATAATAAAAATTATGGAAAAAATTATAATGCTGATATATTTTAACGTTGTACAATGTTTAGTGGCTAATTTCTATTAATTTTGACACATTATCGATCTATTAAGCACACTGATATTATTTTAACGACACAATTAACGGAATGTCTAAAAACAAAAACGAATGTAACGTTGATGGTTATAATTAATTATTTGATAGTTCAGTGGTTACTTTCTAAAAGAGCCAATAGTTGAGTGATAAAAAAATCTATTTTCCCAAAATAAAACTTAGGAGTCGTTTTAAAATTTTTATGTAGACATTGTTTAACATAGGCATCCTTTGTCTATTACCCCAACAACAAGAGTTTATTTGACTACTACATTTCGATTTCTCAGATCTGAAGCAACATACTGAAAAGAGTCCTCCCTCCCTAGTCCCTCCGCATTTTGGGCTGTCTTATTTGCATTGAGATATTTCTTTTTGCAGAATTTTCAATTTGAAGGGACAAAACCATTAAAATGAATCTCGCAGGCACAAGTGAATTCATTTAAGAATGGCAAGCCAATATTAATCTACCAATTAAGGAACACAAACAAATATATCCAGGAAAATCTGCAAGCCCATCTTAGATAAAACTAAATGAGTCTTTACAGAAATACAGAACCAACAATAAAAACGACATTTGAAATAAAATACAAAAGGAGACGCTGTGGGCAGAGACCTCTCTTTCACTTATTTATGGCATCACACCACAATAACAAGATTGAAACGAAATGCAAGTGGATCAGTAGGGTTTAGAATGTTTAGGCAATAGGATGAATAACTACTTTGCCAATAGCTCTGCCAGTTTCGAGATGTGCAAATGCTTCCACAGTCTGGGAGAAGGGGAATGGGGATTTAGGGTCCAACAATGCCTTGACCTTTCCACTCTCCAAGTATGGATTCAGTTTTTCCAAGTCTGATGCTTTTGAAGTCACCAGAAATGAGAAACCAGGTGCAGTCACCTTGCCCCATATCGACACTACTTTCCCGTCTTCTTTGATCGCCTTCACTGCCTTGTCGCAAGCCCCGATTGTATCAAACACCATATCATATTTCTCAGGCAACTCCTCGAATTGTTCCTTTGTGTAGTCAATCGTTACATCAGCACCCAAACTCGTAACAAGCTCAATTTTTCCGGTGCTGCAAGTAGTTGCAATTTTTGATGCACCAAAAACATGTTTCGCTAGCTGCATCAGTATAAGATAGTTGACATTAGAAATCATAGAATTAGAATATACAACCAAGCAGAATAAGTATCGGTGAGATCTTGAATGTGCCACTAGAAAGACATACCTGAATTGCAAGGGTTCCAACACCACCAGCACCTCCTAAGATAAGGACAGATTTACCAGGTGTAAATTCAGTGAGCTCGAAACCTTGGTAAGCAGTCGAAAGAGCAAGGGGAAGACTAGCTGCTTCAGCAAAGCTCAAATTCTTGGGTTTGATAGCAACAAGATGCTCCTCAACTGCAGTGAACTCAGCCAGTGTTCCTGATCTCTTACAATTCTGCAGAGGTGTTTCATTAACATTACCGTAGACTTCATCTCCTTCCTTCAACTTCTTAACTTGACTTCCTACCTTAACTACCACCCCAGCTACATCATATCCTGGAACATGCTGCAATATCATAGTCAAACAAAAAAATTAGTACATCTCAAAACAATGAACTAAAGAAGTACGATGATCATGTACAGGAAAGAAAATCGAAAACTTACAGGCAAAGCAGAGTCGATGCCTTTGAAAAAGCCGAGCATTCGCTTATAATCAACGGGGTTAAGAGCAGCAGCCTGAACCTTAATGAGAACTTGATGATCATTAATCTCAGGAACACTGTATTCTGCCTCGTATTTCAGGACATTTCCTGAGGCACCATATTCACCATAAACCCAGGCCTTCATCTTTTCTGAATTAAAAGAGTAAGTACTGTCTCTAAAAGTATACCGATTGAACACAAGAGCTAGTGAGAGAATGAATAAACAACTTAGGATTGCTAGTAAATTGCGTTTTTCCATCAACTTTGTAGAGATCCTGATATTTATAAGGGGAAGAACTTGTCATTCGTGTTCTTTTAATGGGAACTGTATGACGTCATCGATGATCTTGCTTTGATCACGTGCTATGGATTTGAATTTGTCAATATAGATGGCTCAAGAAATAATTCAATGTAGCAGTAATTTAAATTAAATTGTAAACTGTTCCACGATCCCGCAAGCACTTGGCATTACAAAATTCCTTTTTTTTTAAAAAACGAACACTAGAAGGTCTTATAAATGCGAATGGTTGAGTGACAAGGAATTGACCCATGAATCTTGCCTATTGGTACGTCTACATACCTTTGACTTCTATTATTCCACCGTTTGAATTTTACCCCAACTACTTTTTGCTGTTCATACAATTTTACTAGCTCGCTATTAAATTAGTGGTTTGTTTTTTTTGGAATTTAGCAATTTGAGAAAAAGTTAGTGAATTAAACCAAATTAGATATTTAACTAAATAAATTTTCTAATATTGGACTCATCAAAAAGCTGTTTACCAAGCAGTTTCTTTTTAAATAGTTAATTCCAATCCGCTACTCAAAAATAGTTAAATTAATCCGCCAATCAAAATAGTAGCTAACTCAATTGTCAAATCGGGATAGTACTTTCGTTCGAAAATAATCACATAACTCTATTAATTATTTTTTTTCAATTTTCTATTTTGTAAATAATAAATGTAAATATAAATTTTAATACAAAAATAAATCGAGACTGAAAATCCAAGTGGACAAATAACTTGGCACGAAGAGAGACAATGTAGTTATTTTAATTTTTATGTATATTAATATTTAATTAAATTTTATTAAAAACATCAAAAAAGTAATATGTTAAGCTATCAATTTATATAAATTACATGCAAAAAGTTAAAGGATCACCCTCTAATGGGTAGAGGTGCCCACACGGGCGGTTACGACCGGTTAACCCGTACTCGCCTCGTTTAAATGACCCGTATAAATTGGAGTCAAACCGGCACAAACCGTTATAGTCAAACGGTGCGTTCACGAGTTGAGGATATGTGAACCTTAACCGGACCGACACGACCTGTTTGAACCGCACCAACCCGTGTAAACCGCGTGAATCGGCACGACACACGATTCCAACGGTCGTTTCCCCAGCTTTCTGCAGCCTCTCCAACGGCAACCTGCACCTGCAAAGTCTGCAAATTTCCAACGGTAATAACTCTAACGGCTTCATTCCCATTCCTATAAATAACCTGCAAGTCTCTATTTGTTATTTCACATTCTCTCCATTTCTCCGACTGTTACTCTTGCTCTCTCTTTTTCTCCGACTGTTACTGCTCTCTCACTCTCTCTTTTTCTCCGACTCTACTGCTCTCTTACATTCTTACTACTCTCTTACTAATTGGTTTGGTTTAGTCGAAAGCTCGAAGCTTTTAAAAAAAATCAGTCGAAGCTTTACAAATTTTTCGGCGAGGTTTTAAAAATTCTGACAAAAATTTAAAAAAATGGAAGAAGGAAGGGGGAAAATATTATCTCAAGGTTCAACCCAAGCGACCTCGATGCGACCACCTCGATCTGAAGCCGGTATTTCTCTCGTTTTTAATTTTGTTTTTTGAAAATATTATATTCGTTTTTTATATTTTTAAAAAATATTCGGTTTTTATGTTTTTAAAAACATTCGATTTTTATGTTTTTAATAAATATTCGTTTTTTATGTTTTTAAAACCAATCGGTTTTTTGTATTTTTTAAAAATATTCGATTTTCATGTTATTAAAAACATTCGGCTTTTTGTAGTTTTAACATTTGTTTGGTTTGTATTTGTTTTAATATGTTAATGCGGTTTGTTCCGTTTTTTTTAAAAAGGAGTCCTCTCAAATTAATTGTAAAATATTTTTTTAATTAATAAAATTTATAGAGGTACAGTTCTTTTTTATTTCAAAAATGTTTGTATAATTTTAAATAATATTTAATCGAATTAAAAGTATAAAAAAAAAATTGAACCGCAAAACCCGCACAACTCGCCCGAGCCGTGCACGAGTTACTCTTCCCCAGAACCGCCCCACCCCGTCGCCACAGACGTGCCATTCCCGTCCCCTTCCTTCAGTAACTCGGTCCGGCACGACCGCCCGTTTGGCCACCTCTAGTTAAAGGTGAAGTCTACTCTTTTTTTCATGCTGATGTAGCCAACGAAACATGTTTTTGGTGCATTAAAAATTGTAACTACTTGTAGGTTCGTTGAAAAGTTGAGCTTTTGACGAGTTTGGGTGCTGATCGCGATCCACTATGCCAAGGAACAATTCAAGGAGTTGCCTTAGAGAGGTATGACGTTGAGATTAATGCAGTTGGTCAGTGTGACAAGGCAGTGAAGGCGATCAAAGAATACGGGAAAGTAGTTGTAGTTGATATTGTGATAAAAAAAAGTAATTGTGATATTGTGATAATGTGTGGTTCCGAAGAGAGAAAAATAATAATATATTAGAGTAAAGTGCATGTGTACCTATATTATATGTATCAGATCACTTTCAATACTGAATTTCAAAAACTCGTACTTATAATACCGGACAATGAAAATAATTAAACAACGTGTACGATCGTCAACTTCTGCTAACCTCATCTTCTTTTACAGGGGCATTATAGTCTTTTCTTCATGGGGGCATTGGACAGTTGTGGTCAATCATACACTTTATTAATTTCATTTCCTATTACACACACAAATTACTCTTACTGATCATCATTTTTCCCGCCTTTCTCTTACAATATATCTCCCGCCTTTCTCTTACAGTTCTCTTGCAGATTGTGTGGCATACTACTTTGTTGCTGCAATGGTGTGGTTACTCAAAGATCGTAAAGACAAAGATGTGTATCATTCGATGAAGGGTCCCGATTACGGAGGTAAATGTTCTCATTTTCTAATTAGGGTTTGAAAAAAATATTCTGATAGTGATGTATATATATAGAGTATGTTAATTAGGGGTTTTGTTAGTTAGATTATGAAAAGTATGTATGTAATGTGTTGCATGTGATTTCAATTGTATATGTTCATGTGGCCCCTTGTGTTTTGTTTAAAAAGTGAGAAATAATGTATGTGATGGTCCCTTGTGAGAAATAAAGTGAAAAATAATGCATAGAAAATGATGAAATAGGGAAATTATATTGTATATAAACATGAAATACCCGTTGCAATATTGAGCTGACTATAATGCCCCTGTGAGTTAGCAAAAGTTGACGATAGTACACATTGTTTAATTATTTTCATTGCCCAGTATTGGAAGTGAAGTGAGAGTTTTTGAAATTCAGTATTGAATGAAATTCAGTATTGAAAATGGTCTGACACCCATAATGTAGCACATAATGCACTTTATTCATAATATTATAATGAACTTGTTATCAATTACAATAATTGAACTATTCAATAATAATAATATATGTTAACAATCGGGTTGCACCTGGTGTCACATTTCTGGTGAATTCCGAAGCATCGGATTGGAGGCACTGAATCGGTAGTTGGAGCTAGAGTGGAAAGGTGAAGGCATTGTTCGACTCTAAATTTCCATTCCCATTCTCTGAGACTGTGTGGAAGCATTGGCATATCTTGAAACCGACAGTGCTATCGGCAAAGTGGATTTTCACCCTATTCCCTAAATGTTCTACATTGTTTCCCCACCGTCAATATTCTTGTAATGTACATAGTCATTTGTAAATCAACAAGAGTTGCCTCATTCCATAGAAGTTGTCTGTACAATTTTTGGTATCTAAATCTGGGAGGCCTATACTCTAATAGTAAATTATAAAGAAAGTTAATTGATTTTTAATGCTAATTATCTTGATGACGTTTGTGTTTGCTTTAATACGCATTAGCTCAAATGAATAGAAAAGTAAGACAATGTTGTATTTGTCTTGAAACAAAAGAAAGTACCTTCATGAGTTATTATGCATCAAATATTATAGTACAAAACAATTCAACAGAGCAGTATGGGTTTATAGTTCGCAAGTTAATAGAAGTATGAATCGATGATGCATGCTTATTCCAGGGTATTGGATGATTGATCAGTTGCTGCCAGTTTCGATCCTTTATAATCAACAAAATGCAGGGCTTCGGCTTTACTACTCCTCGTTAAGTAACCACTTGCCAGTAGCATTGCCAACTTTTTGTAATCACCGGTATCTGTAGTGCAAGTGTTACTAGTACTCGGGTTCAAGATCAAGTAGAGTATTGTCATTATTATTAATTAAATTCTATTATTTCCTAGTTAGATCTTTATTTGTTGGATGCTATTGATCTTATATTTGGGTCGAGATAGACCCAATAACACCCAAGAGTAGCATTAGAGCTCATGTTACAACGATCTCAGTTGGCCTCAGGGGAGCTCATGTTACAACGATCTCAGTTGGACAGAACTTGATGGGTGCCAAGGTCAGATGCTTTAAAATGAAGATTTCTGGATTATTTCATATTGATTGTCGAAAAGACAAAGTAGTTTTTGAGGTTGAGATAGACCCAATAGCACCCAACATTACTCGGTGAGAAAGTAACATTACGATAAAATTACTCGAATAGAAGGTTAACATACATTATGTTAATATATATAAACTTGACAGATGGTCTACAACAAATTACACTACAAGAAAAACGGCTAAATTCGACAATAAAAATTCTGTCGAATTTAACTAAATTCGACAGAGAATGTGTTTGTCGAAAATGCTCGCGTCGAATTTAGCAAATTCTGTCGAATTTATGTAAATTCGACAGACTAAATTCGACGGATTATTTTCGACAGATTTTTGTCAAATTTAGCCGAATATTTCAAAATTTTGAAATTTTCAAATTCCGCTAAAAACTTTAAATTTTCAAATTTTGACGTCCTTAGTGCATTAAATTCGACAAAATATGGTCGAAATTAGTATGCTAAATGCGACGAAACACAGTCCAAATTACATATTAAATTCGACCAAATTCGGTCGAATTTAATGAACACCAGTTTTTAAAAAATAAGCAACAGAATCTATTGCTCAATAATTTATCCAATTTTTTGCGATTTTTCACTAGTGTTTGTATATCAACAAGGTAATTACATTAAACAATAATGGATAAAATAGTCATTTTTTGTACTAATCCGAAAATAATATAAATCAATAATGTTGAACTAAAAATACAACAATTTCTACTTCTTTTGAAACACATTAAAACTCAAACACTATAAAAATTACTCTACCCAAATAATATCCAAATGTAAAGAAAATATAAAAAAAAAACTTAACTTGGTGTGTGTATAATTATAATGACTTGTGTTGTTTCACTTTTAAGAAGCATACTAGAAACAACTCGCCGGAATTGAATGGGGGTGAACTTGCCGGAATTGATTGGGGTGAACTCGTCGGATGCTAGAAATGTAATTAATGGATGTGCTAATATGAATTATGTATATATATTGCTTAAAATATATGAAACATGTGTTAGTGTTTATGTATATAAATTGATAAGTATGTTTGTTAGAGAAGAAAAATGAGTAGGAATAATTGAATGTTTATGAGAAAATATGAATGAATGAAATATATAAAAGAGAAAGAGATGAGTGTAATTAAATTAATGGTTATGATGAAATATTTTAGGGAAGAAATGGATGGTTTAGATTCAATATAAAAGAGCAATCCATGTGCTTGTTTTTCAACCACTACCAGCGTGACACGTGGCAAGAGAAAATTAACTTATTCTGAATTTTACTAAATTCAACCAAATATGATCGAAAATAAAACACGGGTAAATTCGACAGAAATCGGTCGAATTTAGCTAAATTCGACAGATTAGTGGTCAAAATAAAACACGGATAAATTCGACAGAAGTCGGTTGATTTTAGCTAAATTCGACTGATATCGGTTGAATTTAGCTAAATTCAACTGATATCAGTCGAACTAAATCTTAAATTCGACCAATTAAGGTTTGTAGTCGAATTTAGTGTAAGTGATATATATATATATATATTTGTTAAAATGTTTAAGATATATATATATTTAAATTAATTAATTTTTTGCACCCACTATATTCTTTTGATAATCTTCACATCCGTATGGTTGGATTACTCAAAACAATTTTTAAATAAACTAAAAATTGTAACCCTAGTCCAACCCCTAAATCTAAACCATAAACCCCCCATTTTCAACTCAACTATGTTGTTTATGTACAGAACTATAATTTTTTTTTCTACCCACTATTATTTATTCAATTTTTTTTTATTGAATGTAACATGTCGTATAAATACATTCATATTTTTTTTTGTATTTTTTAAAACTAATTAGATATTTTATTTAATTTTTTTAAAAGTATCAAAAAATGAAAGTTCAACATTATCTAATCATATAAAAAAATTATGTAAAATTTTTGTACAACTAAATTCTGACATATAATGAATCTTATTCTTGTATTTTTATTTATTTTTCATGATGTGTACAAACATTTATAAAATTAATAACATATTTTTAAAATTCTGAAAATAATAAATTCAACCGAATTCGGTCACATTTATTACATTCGACTAAATTTGGTTGAATTTTTTTTTACCAAAATTGAAAATTTTTAGGCGGCAAAATTCCCGCTAACCTTATTTTCAAATTCGACCGAATTCGGTCGAATTTAGTTTTCTAAATTTAATATTTTGATGGGACTTTTCCCTCTCTTTTTAAGGGATTTTCATTTAGACTGCATAAATTTTCAACCGCGGCTAAATTCGATCGTTTTTTGTCGAATTTAGGAGCTGGTACTAAATTCAACGGAACTCTGTCGAATATAGTTTTGAATAGTATGAAAAAGTTTGGGCGAGAAATATCCCACCTTTTACCAAATTCAAAAATATATGCGGCAAAATTCCCACCTTTTACTAAATTCGACAGCATAAAAAAATCTGTCGAATTTAGTATTGAATTCGACAACATAAAAAAAACTGTCGAATTTAGTACTAAATTCGACAAATTAATTTCGACAAAATGCATTTCCGGCCGAAAATTATCGAATTTAGCCGCAGTGTATAATGTCGACGGAATTTTGTCGAATTTAGTTTCTGTCGAATTTAATTTGTCGAAATTAGCCTTACTTTCTTGTAGTGAAACGATTGTTGCAGCAGACCGTATCGCGGAAAAAAAATTCCGCGGGTGTAAATGATGGGGCCCCATGTATGCACACCTAAACCGCGGTACGGTTTGGTGCAACAATCGTTTGTTGTAGACCGTTCCCTATGTTTAGTAATAAGTTCGATGGAATATGTAGTTACATGACTTGCAAAATAACACAAAATTAATTCATAAATGTTACTTTTGCATTTATATAAATTATAGAAACCGAGTAAAATGAGATATGATTGGCTCTGCAACATTTCCCATTCTTTATTGTTACTAGTAGGATATATTTATATCTCTAGCTGGATTAGCTAGAATTTTAAAAGATTGCTTATTTAAGTCTCCTTCACTCTCATGCATGCAAATATATTCTCAAGGTTATCTAGCTATCTTAAGAATCCAAGCACCAGCAGTAGTAATCAGAAGCTGAGATCCGTAAAAGTTCATCTGGACTCATCCTCTCAAGTTCATTTGACCTCCATGAACCATAATTGTTACGGTTTTCAGTGGCAAGAGGAATGTCCTCAACATTATAATGAGACTGGTACTTCATTTTCTTGTATAGCCGCATTGTTGCCACACAATCATCATAAGGATCTTGTATACCTGTCTGAATGTCGTAACTGATAACACAAAGAAGGTGACTGGTTAATGAATTACTAAATGATTTGATTAAGATTAAATTGTGGAAGTACCGAACGTTGCATGAATTAATCAAATATTTTACCCAAGGTATGCTTTTGTCAGGTACTTGAGTGAGTTGCTAAGCTTGCTGGTTTTCATTAGCGGAGGATATTTTGATGTATCCCTGCAACCAAATTTAACAGGGGAGGCTAATTTGTCAATGAAGTCTAGCTTTTAAGTACTGTTCGATCAAGTGTTTTTTTGTGAAATTAAACTTGCCTGATCATTATTCCCGGGTAATCCACCTCCAAACATTTGAGATCGTGATCCAATCCGTGACCAACAAGGATTCTTGCTTTTCCACCCTTAGGCCGGATTTTCCACATTGGTTCTCCGTTGCTTAGGAATTCCTGAATTTTCCTTTGAACTTGCCGCACTCCTATCGCATCTTTCATCATCTCTGGTCGTGTGCCTGTTGTTTCATACCTGAAATTTTCATATTGTCTAGCTGTCACATAAAATTACATACGTATTTTTTTTTTTTTGAATAGATGTAGTAGTACAGTGGATCAAGCTTGATAGTTAATTAGATACCTAAAGTTAGTGACAGGGAGTTGGGGTCTGACATAGGTATGGAAGATAATGTTCTCATATTCATCAATGAGGCAAACCCTAGCACAAAGATCCAAGGAGCCATCACTCCCCCCACCAACCATCTTGCAAGCAAGTGCAACCGCTCTACCACCTGCATTTTCGTAATTTCTCATATTGTCGTAAATCCCCATGTTTGCCATGCGATAAGTCAAGCCCTGAATTTTTTTCAAAAACAAGGTAATGAGTAATTAAATTCCAACCGAGTACTATGTAGTTCAACGTTAAATTGATGAAAATGTACATGTTTCATTGCATATAAATACAGGCTTACGTTAACATTGGTGCGCGGGAGCTGGCAAGTATTAAGGTGAGCCCTAAGAGCATTGCGGCTGCCAAGAATATTTAGACAGATGTGACATCCACGCTCTTTGAATATCCTTTCACAATCAGCTTTTGGCAATGGCCCTGCATATGAGCAAATGTGTAAAACAAGAAAATTTAGCCAATCTACAACTGCGAAAGAAGTAATTCATCAGACGTAATAACAAAAATGAATAAATGCATAATACAGATGATCAATAGAAGTTACTGAATATATAGATGCATGTACGCGTATGTGAGCTCTGAGTGATCAAGATCGATACCTATAAGGTGCTCCCTAAGGGATTCAAATGATCGACAATGTTTCCTACAGATACCGCACATGGGCTCATGGCCAGAATGGTACGAGTTCCTCATGTGTTCCACCAAGTGCTCCATCTTGTTGAATTGTCGATAGCATGCTGCACACTTGTTCCTGAAATCAAATGGTAACAAATAATTATCAAGTATATTTGTTATAAGAAATTTTCACTATTTATTTAATTTGAGCTTCTAAATCTATTGGATATACAATCCAAAATTGTCGAGCCTATATAGATAAGGAACTACGAACCTCTGGTACTCTGCAGACTCCATTCTCCGTATAATATTGCTGTATATATCGGAGCCTATATGGAGGAGTTGTGGAAGAAGAGTGTACACAGTGTGAGGTATTTATAGTCAAATGCATGCAGAGAAAAATTGGTAATTTTCTCCCACACACACAGCCCCGACTCCTAATTAGGTAGCAAATGCAATTAGATTGCGAAAATATCACAAATCTCAAAATTTTAATTCAAGCATTTTGAAATCAGTTGAGAGTATCAAATTGAAGAAACATGAGCTAACTCAACTTTACAAGTTCAATATAAGTCAAGATTCTGAAACAGGCTGTTATCAACTTTGTGCAAGTTCCCTACGTGATTAGAACTACTCGGCATGCAAAACAACAACATGGTCAAACACATATCCTGATATTCCAAATTCCAAAAGGTCCACTGATTTTACTCTGTATATTCCCAAGCCACAATGCACTTCTATCCTGAAATCGTTGGTAGACGTAGGGTGTTCCTAGACTTGTGCTTTCAGTAATCAGATACACCTTTGCGGTTGTTTATATCGTAAATGAAGTACATGCGTGAAAGGGAGTGCCAGTGATCAGAGAGATATATATAGAGTGGCACTTCTTGAATAAGTAAGCTACTACACACTAATATCCGAGGCTATGAGCGCAACCTGTCACTACATAGCTGTTGGGCCGCGCAAAACCCAATAACCCCACATTAGTATGATATTGTGATATCACTTATATTCAAGATAATTTTTCTTTATTTTAATAATGTGGAACTTAGGTTGACAACAACTCTAGAATAGGGAGCAAATATACTTTATTTTCAGGCTGCGGAAAGTATAATATTATATATACTGTTGAAACTAGACTATTAGAATCCAAGAAATCTCTAAAATTATTAAATGTGTTAAACCCGTGAAAGAAAGTTGTTCCTACTAAAGATTGTGGACTTGTGATTCGTCATCTAATTATCTCTTCTCATACATTGGCTGAAGAACAGTAGCTCAACCCGAGAATCTAGCGAAATTTTCTTTTATCCCCGTTTTATCAATAAAAATTATACATCCCGCGATTAGTGGAAACTTATTTTAAGATAAATACGATCTGTTTGAATTCCGATTCCACCACTGATTGCTAATGTTGATGTGCCCGCAAGTGGGAGAATTTTGACCTCATATATATTCTGGGTCAGGCTGGGATATCCGTCATGAACACCTAGCTTTTGACCAAGGAAAAAGAAAAGAAATATTCAAGGGGGCCAACGCCAATTAATACAACAGATTCTTGCTTTGAAGATGCCTCGACAAAAATAAAGAGAGCGATGTATCGTAAGAATATTTAATTTAATTTTGGTCCACCGAACGGCCGCTACTTTTTACGTTTTTGCAATTTCATCCGCGATCTGTTCGAATGTCAACATATGTAAGATTAGCCATGTGTTATGTTCAAAAGTACAAGAAGATTTTAAAGCGAAAGATTATTTAACATTCGGTTTATCCTTCCCACTCGGCCACTCCCATTCGTCGAATTTAAATATTTGTTGGGGGCCTTCTAAGAGCAAATGAGTATATTATTTTAGAAGGACTTGTAATGTGCAAAAGTACGTTGGAACAATATGAACAAAAGGAGTATATGCACGACATGTGTGAGTTTGGAAAAACCTAGTAGAGTACAATAAAATGGTATGTAACTAATAGACAGTTCGAATTTGTAATTTCGTTTAAATAAATTGAAAGACAACAATAAAGAAGAAATGCAGGACTTGTATTGATAAGATAAAGATAACAAAGCTCAGTACTAATACAAAAGAGGAATAAAAACAAAGTAAAAACATTCATCATTCTAGTCTGCTCTCCCGGGAGTTGTCTTACTCCTTTTAACGTTCTCCCTTGACACGTGTGGATAACTCACTGGTTGTGCGCCTAACAGAATGGCACATGATCCCATACTGATATTCTCTTTTATTAAATACACCCTTCCCTCTTTGACTCTTTTTAATAACTGTTGACCATACTAAAACAATACGACTGCATTTTAAAATAATACTTGGCCAGTGTACTATCTGGTTACACACCATCCCTCATAGAAAAATTCTTGTCCTCAAGAATTGAATTCAGGGAACTGTTCTTGGATTGTAGCTGAATCCTCCCAACTTGCATCTTCAGGGATGGAGTGGCTCCACTGGATCAGCCACTGTGTGACAGCTTGGTTGTTCCTCTTGATCATTTTCCTTTGTAATATCTTAACATGGTACACTAAGAATTGTCCTTCAGCACCAATCTTGGGTAGGTCAGTAGTGATTGTATATTGATCCCCAATTCTCTTTTTTAACAAACTGATGTGAAACACGGGGTGAACCAAAGAGCCTACTGGTAACTCCAATTTATAGGCAACTGCACCAATTCTTTCTAACACTTTGTAAGGACCAAAAAACTTGTGAGATAATTTAAGAAACCTTCGAACAACAACAAATAACTGACGATAGGGTTGAAGCTTTAAATACACCATATCACCAACCTGCAATGAGACTTCCTTTCGCTTAGCATATGCATATTGCTTGTACTTGTTTTGAGCTACTGTAATAGACTCCTTTAATAACTGATTCATTACTTCCCTCCTGATCTGAAAATCCATTATAGAGTTGACAGTAGTTCTGTGGCCTGCAGGAAGACAAAACTGCCTTGGTTGTATGCCATATAGTGCTTCATAGGGACTTCGCTTGATGGCTGAGTTGTAGGTAGTATTATACCACCATTCCGCGAGAGGTAACCATCTTGCCCATTGCCTTGGTCTATGACTTACCATCCCCCTCAAATACTGCTCCACACAACGGTTAAGTCGCTCCGTTTGACCATCCGTTTGTGGATGATATGACGTACTCATCTGCAATTTAGTACCAGCCAAGCCAAACAATTCTTTCCAGAACTGACTAGTAAAAATTCTATCCCTATCTGACGTAATGGTTTGAGGAAACCCATGCAGTTTAAAAATATTATCAAGAAATAATTGAGCTACTGTTGTAGCACTGTAGGGGTGCGACAATGGTAGGAAATGGCCCACCTTAGTGAACCTATCAATAACTACTAATATGCAATTAGCTTTACCTGATTTGGG
This sequence comes from Heracleum sosnowskyi, assembly GCA_030848705.1. Taxonomy (NCBI): domain Eukaryota; kingdom Viridiplantae; phylum Streptophyta; class Magnoliopsida; order Apiales; family Apiaceae; genus Heracleum; species Heracleum sosnowskyi. The sequence continues at coordinate 137,025,614 of CM061235.1, read as the reverse complement.
TAATCCTTCAACAAAATCGAGCGAGATGTCCTCCCAAATTTGATTGGGAATTGGAAGTGGTTGCAACAGTCCTCCCGGGAATGAATTACCAGCCTTGATCCGTTGACATGTGTCACAAGATTGCACATACTCCTTAATATCTTTTCTCATGTGTGGCCAGAAAAAATGTTGTGCCATCCTATAATATGTGGCATCTTGGCCAGAATGACCACCCTGTGGACTGTCATGTAATTCTCACAGCAGCTTTTTTCGTACTTCTCCTCCAGTACCCAAATAAATGAGACCATCTTTCTTAAGGACTCCATTACTGAACTGGTATGGTGAAAATTTACATCTTGCGCAGCAAGGCCAGTCAATACCTGTTGTACTTCAGTATCCCCCACATAACTTGTCATGACTTTAGCTATCCAACCATTAAGAGCCATAGAAAGCTGCTGCAATTGACCATGATTAGCAGTATTTGGAGGTAATCTAGATAACGCATCTGCTACGACATTATCCTTGCCTTTCTTATACACAATTTCGTGATCAAGACCCATCAATTTAGCCAACCATTTTTGTTGCATTAACGTAGATAATTTCTGCTCAAGCAAGTATTTCAAACTTTGATGGTCGGTTTTAATGATGAAGTGATTACCTTGTAAATACGTATGCCACTTTGTTGTAGCCATAACCACAGCCAATAATTATTTCTCGTATGTGGATAGTTTCTGGTGCTTTCGTGACAATCCTTTACTGAGATAAGTAAGAGGTCTCCCTTGCTGCATTAACACAACCCCAATTCCCATATCACTGGCATCAACTTCAATGACAAAGGGCAGTGTATAATCTGGTAGTGTGAGTACGGGAGTGGACGCCATAGCTTTCTTCAAGGTCTCAAAGGCTATTGTGGTTGTTGTACCCCATTGGAACGACCACTTTTTTAGTAGTTCAGTCAAGGGTCGATTGATAACACCGTAATTCTGCACGAATCTACGGTAGTAACCCGTAAGACCAAGGAATGCTCGAAGTTGTTTGACATTTTTTGGTGTTGGCCATTCCACCATGGCCTGCACTTTAGAGGGATCTGTAGCAACACCCTGAGCTGTAATAATGTGACCCAGATAATCCACTTGTCTTTGCCCGAATAGACATTTGCTTTCCTTTGCAAACAGACAGTGCTTTTGCATTTGTTGTAGAATAACCTCCAAATGTAACAAATGATTCTCAAGGGTATCACTATAAACTAAAATATCATCAAAGAAGACTAGAACGCTTTTCCTTAATTGATCTTCAAAAATTTCATTCATCAAGGCTTGAAAAGTGGTCGGTGCATTTGTGAGCCCAAATGGCATCACTTTAAATTCGTACAGACCTTGATGGGTGCGAAAAGTCGTTTTGAAAGTGTCTTCGGGAGCCACTCTAATTTGATGGTAGCCCGCCCTCAAATCGAGTTTTGTAAACCAACTAGCTCCTTTGAGTTCATCAAGTAGCTCATCAATTAAAGGAATAGGATATTTATTTTTTATTGTGTGACTATTTAATTGCCTATAGTCGACACACATATGCCAAGACCCATCCTTCTTCTTTACCAATATAATAGGCGAAGCATAGGGGCTAGTACTTTTTTGGATAATACCTGTGGAAAGCATTTCCTTAATCTGCTTTTCGATCTCCGCTTTTTACACATAAGGAACTTTATAGCTTCGTTGGTTGAAGGGTTGACTGCCTTGCAAGAGGGGTATTTTATGATCATGTGACCTGACCGGAGGTAGACATTGTGGTTCTGCAAAAATCCCCTGATATTTAGTGATTAAATTCTGCAATGGTTACACTATATGAGGTTTATTGACTGAGTTTTGTAGAGGAGGGCTGGTAGTGATCATACATACACATCCCTGAGCAATGCCATATCTTGATTTAAACAACTTCTTTAAACCATTTCCTATGATAGTTTGTAACCCTCCAGTAGGATTGAGACCTTGTAAAACCACTATATGTCCTTCTTTATTGATAGTGATCTTGTAAGCTTCATAGTCAAATGTAATGGGATTATGCCTCCTTAGCTAGTCAACTCCCAATATCAAATCAGCACCACCTAGTGAGAATGGTCTCAAATCAGTCTTGAATGTATGGTCCTGCACTTCATAAGCAACATTGTGGCATATAGAATCCACCATCGTTTGATTGCCATTTGCTACTGAAATTAGTAAAGGTGCCACCATTTGAGCTGTTAACTTGAGTTTTTTTAACTAACTCCTTACTAATGAAGCTATGGGTGGATCCACTATCGATTAAGATATGGATTTTTTGCTTTTTTAGGAGTCCTTGCAATCTGATTGTAGATAAAGAACTGTTTCCAGCCAAGGCATTGATGGAGATTTCACATGGGCCTTCTGTATCTTGTAATAACGTCTCAATTTCTTGTACAATACCCAAGACATCAGGTTCTCCCACATTGATCACAACTTCTCCCTCCAACTGATACAATCGTGCTTTGCCGTCCTGACCCGGATGGTATTTATCATCGCAATGGAAGCAAAGTCCCTTTGCTCTTCTGTCCATAATTTTCTTGCTACTGAGCACTGATTTGGTCCTTGTCATCTCCTTGGTCAGTGGCTTCATTGGTGCCGCAGTAAAAGGAGTATAAGTAGTTTTTGAGTTGGCTGCTGAAGTATAGGCACTAGTAGCAACCTTAGAGTAAGCATTAGAAGCAAATTTTGTACTTTTGACCTCCTCTTATTTGGCAAGAAATACAGCATCACTGAGAGTTTGAGGACGAAACATCCGAACAGAAGATTTTATGTGATCTTTAAGACCACTGAGAAAGCTGGATACAAAATAATCTTCCCCCAAACCTCTGTTTTTATAAGCTATCTGAGCTTTAAGCTCTTCAAACCTGTCCTCATAATCAGCTACAGAAGAAATCTGTTTGAGTTTGTTAAAAAGCTCTTGCACATCCCTGTTATCTGGGTTCTCAAAAAGAGCAATCACATCCACTTGAAAGGCTTTCCAATTACAATTACTTTTACTAACTTGATAATACCGATACCAAGTACTGGCTCTACACCCAAAATGCAGTCCTGCCATTTTAACCTTCTTTCCCTCATCAATTATGACAAAATTGAAGTACTGTTCAGCTTTTATAACCCAACCTTTAGGGTCTGACCCGTCGAATCGAGGGAATTCTAGCTTGGCAACAGGGTTGAATTGGTGTGGGTGATTCCCATTATAATGGTGTGGTGTGAAATGAGGAGGCACAGGTTGCGTACCTGATAGAGTATATATTTATATTTATTTTATATGATTTTATTCCTCATATTTATTATATTTTGCATTTAATTGGATTTTTATTTAATAAATTTTAATGTTTTATTGTAGGAAGCATCGAAATCCTAAACTTGGAAGGATTGGAGAATAAAGAGCTTAATTTGGAGATATATTAGAAGGAAATTCGGATTTATTGGGCTGCCTGCACATAATTCATTGTTTGGGTCATATCTTGAGTTATAGAAGTCAGAATTGGACGATTAAACAGCCCACGCGAAGATAATGGAAATATCTTTTATTCTAAAGTGGTCCAATTATTAAATTAATTCAGGAACGGCTCAGATTTACTGAAGAAAAGTCAGCTACGAATTTTCCTTGTAAAACAGAATCAGTTTAGGAAACGTAATTGTACTTTTCTCAAGGCATTAAAATATTTGAGAATATGTATATAAACATCAGATCTGAGAGAGACATATATACAGATATACATAGATACATACAGACATAGAGAGACTTGTACTTTTCTTCTTGGAGAAAGATTAAAGGTTTTTATTCTTTGTTCTTAATATTATTATGTGTTCTTATTATATTATGTGTTTTGTTAATTTAATTATGAGTGAGTAGATATTTAATCTAGGGTTAAGTTGAACCCTAGTTATGATTGATGTATGATTTTCCATAACCCCCCAATTCAGTTATGTTGTATGCTCTTGCTTATTGAGTTGTGCTTAATTAACAATAACATGTCAGACGTGATTATGCGTATTGTTTGAACCTAATATCTATTTATCATCGAAAGTTGGACTTAGATGGTTGTGATTTATCCAATAAGGACATGAACTTCTCCATGAAAATAGGTAGAACGGATTGTTAGGAAGTTAGGATGTTGTGTTTAATGTCTCTAAATTGCATGATACCATGAAAATAGGCTTGAGTGTATTTTTAGAGAAGCCATTAATACTCGAGAGAGGTTATTGGTATTTTATAGGGCGCATCTTTCCTCTTGAGTAGCGTATGATTAATTGGGGTGGAAAATCATAATTGCATCGATTCATGCTAGTGGGGATACTTAATTCTAGATGTTTTAGTTAATTGATAATACAATACAATTTGCTTTAGTATAATATTTAGATTAATAATCTCTCAATAATTTATTGTGTTACTTGCTTAGTTGAATTGAATCAAGAATAACTAGTGATTGATACGTTTGTCTCTGTGGGATCGACTCTGACTTACCCTACTACATAGTTAGAAGGATTTGTTAGATATTATTATTTGATAGGCACGCGACATCCTTGTCAAATTTTTGGCGCCGCTGCCGGGGACAAAGCGGTATTAGATTAGTTAATTTTTGAGTAAGTTTAGCTAAGTCTTTTGGTTGTGTTGCTTCGGCTATTATTCCCTTGTTATTTGATCTTTGTTTCTAGTTTCCTTGTTGCATGCACACTCGAAGTTCAGGTACAGAAAATTTAATTGCTCTTGATCCTGAAATTGAAGCTACAACAAGAAGACAAGCAGGACTACGAAGGAAAAATAAAGACAATGAAGTTATGGGTGAGACAGCTGCAAAAGCTCTCAGGGAGCACGGTATGCCAGACGCTACAAACGTACTCTCCAGTATTGTCAGACCAATAATCACGGCTACCCACTTTGAACTCAAGCCACAATTCATACAATTCATCTCTAATGATTCTTTCGCAGGATTATCAACTGAAAATCCTGTTGATCATCTTGAGAGTTTTCTGGAAAAGTGTGATACTATAAAGCTGACCAATGTTAGTGATGATGCTATAAAGCTGCGCTTATTTCCTTTCTCTCTCCGAGATGCAGCAAAAGATTGGTTGAAGGATGAAGGACCAAACACATTCACTACTTGGGATAGTCTTGCAAAGGCGTTTCTACTTAAATTCTTCAGTCAAAAGAAAACTTCAAAGCTCAGGAATGAAATATCTAACTTTCGTCAAGATGATGACGAGTCACTTCATGATGCTTGGAGAAGATTCAAACGACTTCAGAGACAATGCCCTCACCATGGAATTCCTGACTGGTTGTTGATCCAAACATTCTACAATGGGTTAACACAAGAGTTTCGAAACTTTGTTGATGCTTCTTCTGGTGGATCTATTATGAAAAAGAGTACGGAGGATGCAAAAACTTTGTTAGACGAGATGGCGTCTAATGATAATTATCCTTACAGTGACAGAAATCATCCTAAGAAGGGTGGTAAGTATGATGTTGATGCTCTAACCATGTTGAATACTACTATGCAGGCAATGGTTAAGAAGATTGAGCAATTGGATTCTAGAACTTCATCTACGGTTGCCTCATGTGAAATATGCGGTGTAATTGGACACACTCAACATGCTTGTCAATACAATCCGTCTGGAACAGCAATGGAACAAGCAAATGCCCTCTACAACCAAAATCAAAGGCCACAATATAATCCTTACTCTAACACATACAATCCAGGTTGGAGAGATCATCCTAATTTCTCCTACAGAAATAACCTGGCTCAAGCTCAACCTCCACAAAATAATTTTTCTCAGCCGCCAGGTTTTCAACAAGCTCAGCCGCAAAAATCTAACTTGGAAAATCTTTTGGAAGGATTTATCTCTACACAAGCAAAGAAGAATGATTACTTTGACTCAAGTATCAATGAGATAAAAGCTCATAACAAGTTGATGGAGAATTCAATCACTCAAATTGCTCAACAGTTGAATCAACTTAACAAGTCTTCAAGCCAACTTTCTGGCCAAACTGAACAACCACATAAAGCCCACGTGAATGCTATAACGTTAAGAAGTGATCATGAATTGCAAGGGCCAGAGATGAAGATGAGTACTGATAATTTGAATGTTGAGGAAGATACGGAGAAAATTCAATCTGAAAATGTGATTGTGCAAGAAGCAGTTGAAGAAGAGAAGAAGGAACCCACAGTTGCTCCAGTCAGACCTTACGTACCACCTGTTCCGTTTCCTCAAAGATTAGTGCAAGCTAGGCTTGGAGAGAAGTTTATGAAGTTTATGGAGATCTTGAAGAGGTTAGAACTTAATATCCCTTTCTTAGATGTTATCAAGGAGATGCCTTCTTATGGGAAGTTCCTTAGGGAATTATTGTCAAACAAAAGAAAGATTGAAGAAAGTTCTATTATCTCATTAACGGCAGCGTGCAGTGCTATCTTGCATAATAGTCTTCCTAAAAAGCTAACTGATCCAGGTAGCTATTCTATTCCTGTGAAACTTGGAAATTTTGAAATCAAAAGAGCTCTATGTGATCTTGGGGCAAGTGTAAGTCTAATGCCCTTATCAATCTACAATAAGCTTCAGATGGGTGAACTCAAACCCACACGTATATCTTTACAACTTGCAGATAGAAGTGTAAAAGTTCCACTTGGAATACTTGAAGATGTTCCTGTCAAGGTAGGAAAGTTTTTTATTCCATGTGATTTTGTTGTCATGGAGATGGAGGAAGATGCACAAAATTCTATCATTCTTGGAAGACCTTTCTTAGCTACAGCTGGTGCAAAAGTTGATATGATGCAACAGAAGATTTCTTTTGAAGTTGGAGATGAGAAGATGGAATTTAAATTTTCCAACTCTTTGCTTAGCCCTTCTCTGAAGAAGAGTGATCTTGGAAATAATAATGAACCTGTTCTTATGGTTAAGTCTTTGGGTGGAGATCAAGATATGAAGGTTGATATTTTTCTCTCTAAACCTCCAGCAATTTTGGTGAGAGATTTACATGTCACTAATGTTGATTTGAAGCCTTCAACAATGAAATCGATTGGTGAAATTCAGTTTGGTGGATTATCTGTTGAAGATCCTGATGCTCATATTGAAAACTTTTTGAAGATTTGTGATACTATCAAGTGTGATGGAGTTTCTGATGAGGCCATTCGACTTCGATTATTCCCTTTCTCTTTAAGGGATGGAGCTAAAAATTGGTTATTTTCATTACCCTCAAATTCCATTACCACTTGGGAAGACTTACTTATTAAATTTCTTTTTAAGTTTGTCTCACTAGATGAAACGTCAAGGATAGTTGTTGCACTCTTAAAGTTTGCTCGAGATAGAAGAATAGTATTGTTGGATAAAGCCATGGATGAAAGTTATAAGTTTTTGGGAGAGATCATGAGAAAATATGTTGAAAAAGTGGATGATCCACTTTCAATCCATTCACCAGGTTGATTGATAATAAGGTCGAGCTAAAGACCTTAAAAAAGCGCTTCTTGGGAGGCAACCCAAGATTTTGGAGGAGGAACACTCTCCCACAATTTTCAACCGGGACTTCATGCACTAGGGGAGTATTTCTAACCTTTCTTTGTATAATTTTTCACTCTTATTCTTTTTGTATTTCTTTTAGGATCTTGTTAGTTTTGTATATTTATATATATTATTCATTGAGGACAATGAACCACTTAAGTGTGGGGATGAGTTCTCAATGACGTAAAAAACCCAAACAAATTATATATTATAAAAATCTAAAAAAAATTGAAAATTGAAATTTTTTTTGTATATAATTGCCTTGTCTCAAAAGCATGTTAGCATGGATAAGTACACATTGTGTAGATTAATTTCTCATGATTAATTATGAATGTCATATTCATGAAAAATCATTTGATGCTTGGTAATTCCTTGTGTGTGCTTGCGAACATTTAAAAACTTGAGATGTTTCTTGGTCAATTTTAGTGAGTTAAGCATGCTTTCACCATGTGAGGATTTGAGCCTAATTTATGATTGATAGATTTTTTTATCAATCCATTTTTTTGTTGTGTGTTGTTCATCATGATTCTTGTTGCTCTAGAACTTGTTTTAAACCGTTTTGAGACTACATGATATGTGTATGCATGAATATGATAAAGGCACTAGGATTAACCTCATTTACCGAAACAGTACCCATATGAAAAATAATCCTTAGTGAAACCCTTTGAGCTTATACTCGTTTCTTTCGTATATCACCAATCTAAAATTTTTTGAGCCTACTTATTTATTCTTGTCTTGATTTACTGGTAGAGCATATTGATTCAATTCAAGGGTTGGTGAATATTTAGTGTGGGGATTTCTTTTGGTTAAAGGTTACATTTTGGTGGGATACAATATGGTATGGAATTGCAAACAAGTATCAAGTACTCCTTTGAGATCAATGGGTAGCAAGTGCAATGTCATATGAAAGGGACGATCCATGTGTGCTGGTATTAAGTACATTCTTGGTGACTTTTCACTGTCCTTGGTTACTGGAGAATGACTTGACTTTTGAAAAAAAAAAAGAAAAAAAAAGAGAAGTTATGAGCAAGAGGAAGATAAAGTAGAGTTTTGTTCATTTGATTGATACAATGTGAAAGTGGGAAAGTACATGGGGTATATGTGCTTTGAAGTTTAATGCTTGTGAAAGCTTGATCAACTTTTACATGATCTCAGTTTCATGTTGGGTGCTTTAATTAAAAGTGAACATTATGCTCTATTAGTTATCAAGTTTAGCCACTTGTTAGCCTGTTTCTTTGATATCCTACCCAATACCTAAGCCCCGTTACAACCTTTAACAAAGACCTTTTGATTCATGTATGCATATAAACGAGGTGGTGGAGATTTGGTGGACAACCAAGCATATGGTAGCACATGAGTACATTGATTGAACTTACTTGAGCGATACACTTATACCCATACACTTGTGTGAAGTGAGAGCAATGTGAGATTTATCCATAGCATGCTTACTTGTTGAATGCGACTTTGATGTCTATCTCATGATATTTTTGTCTATCTAGACATTGTGTGCATACTTGGATTATTTTGGGTCAATGATGCTTAAAGTGAGAGTACTTGTACTTTCAGACACTTTCAGGTTGTTATGTGATTGATATTTACAATGTGTGGAGTACTATGACATGTTACATGTTTGAGAGACTTGGTGGTTGAAAATATTTGATTTTGTGGGTATATCTTCTATAAACCCTCACGAGACAAAACTCGTCCTACTAGGGCTGCCTAGGGGTTTAACGGCTTGTTGCATATGCTCAATGCAATCGTGTCATCTACGAAAGTGGCGGTCCTATTAGTTAGTATTATTTTTATTTCTTTATTTGCCCGAGGACGTGCAAAATGCTAAGTGTGGGGATGTTTGATAGAGTATATATTTATATTTATTTTATATGATTTTATTCCTCATATTTATTATATTTTGCATTTAATTGGATTTTTATTTAATAAATTTTAATGTTTTATTGTAGGAAGCATCGAAATCCTAAACTTGGAAGGATTGGAGAATAAAGAGCTTAATTTGGAGATGTATTAGAAGGAAATTCGGATTTATTGGGCTGCCTGCACATAATTCATTGTTTGGGTCATATCTTGAGTTATAGAAGTCAGAATTGGACGATTAAACAGCCCACGCGAAGATAATGGAAATATCTTTTATTCTAAAGTGGTCCAATTATTAAATTAATTCAGGAACGGCTCAGATTTACTGAAGAAAAGTCAGCTACGAATTTTCCTTGTAAAACAGAATCAGTTTAGGAAACGTAATTGTACTTTTCTCAAGGCATTAAAATATTTGAGAATATGTATATAAACATCAGATCTGAGAGAGACATATATACAGATATACATAGATACATACAGACATAGAGAGACTTGTACTTTTCTTCTTGGAGAAAGATTAAAGGTTTTTATTCTTTGTTCTTAATATTATTATGTGTTCTTATTATATTATGTGTTTTGTTAATTTAATTATGAGTGAGTAGATATTTAATCTAGGGTTAAGTTGAACCCTAGTTATGATTGATGTATGATTTTCCATAACCCCCCAATTCAGTTATGTTGTATGCTCTTGCTTATTGAGTTGTGCTTAATTAACAATAACATGTCAGACGTGATTATGCGTATTGTTTGAACCTAATATCTATTTATCATCGAAAGTTGGACTTAGATGGTTGTGATTTATCCAATAAGGACATGAACTTCTCCATGAAAATAGGTAGAACGGATTGTTAGGAAGTTAGGATGTTGTGTTTAATGTCTCTAAATTACATGATACCATGAAAATAGGCTTGAGTGTATTTTTAGAGAAGCCATTAATATTCGAGAGAGGTTATTGGTATTTTATAGGGCGCATCTTTCCTCTTGAGTAGCGTATGATTAATTGGGGTGGAAAATCATAATTGCATCGATTCATGCTAGTGGGGATACTTAATTCTAGATGTTTTAGTTAATTGATAATACAATACAATTTGCTTTAGTATAATATTTAGATTAATAATCTCTCAATAATTTATTGTGTTACTTGCTTAGTTGAATTGAATCAAGAATAACTAGTGATTGATACGTTTGTCTCTGTGGGATCGACTCTGACTTACCCTACTACATAGTTAGAAGGATTTGTTAGATATTATTATTTGATAGGCACGCGACATCCTTGTCAGTACCCATAGTTGAGTACGTATACAAAGGTGGAGAAAACTGATGCCGGTACTGAGGTATTGTGGGTTGCCAATTAAATTGAGTCCCCGTCATAGAAGTAAATGGAGGTGTCTGGTTCTGGAATTGGGGGTGAGTCAGTGGTGGGTTACTATAAGTGGGTGGAGCGTAGTGAAACTGAGTGTTTGGTGGAGATGTAAATGATGGTGGTACAATAGGTAGAGTATGAAGCATAGCGTTAGTGTGCAAAGGCATAGATATACCAACATTAAACCCCATAGAAGCAGATGATAAGGGTGGAGTTAAGTGTGGTACCTGGTCAGTGATGACAATAGCATTTTCAGATCTGGAATGAGAAGATTGAGAAGTGTCAATCCCCGTGCCTGTTCCACTAAGTGTCTCCATACCCTCAACATCTTTTAGAGATGAATGTAAACCCAGAATAAGTTCTTTGAGCTCAAGTAAAGATGAATCCATCTTCCCTATTTTGAGTTCCATTCGCTCCATTCGTAGCTCCATATCCACAAATCTTTGAGTATGTTCAGTGCTAGTTTTAGTGAGCCCTTCAGAGATCTCACCCATTTTAAGCTCCTGTGTAGCCAACCTTTCATCCATCCGTTGAATTCGCGTTCCTTCAGCCATGGAAGAGAGTCCAAGGATTGAAAAGCTTTGATACCACTTGTAACCAACAGACAGTTCGAATTTGGAATTTCATTTAAATAAATTGAAAGACAACAATAAAGAAGAAATGCAGGACTTGTATTGATAAGATAAAGATAACAAAGCTCAGTATTGAATACAAAAGATGAATAAAAACAAAGTAAAAACATTCATCATTCTAGTCTGCTCTCCCAAGAGTTGTCTTACTCCTTTTAACGTTCTCCCTTGACACGTGTTGATAACTCACTTGTAACCATCATTGTACTATGTATGATCAGGTGCTTGAATGAATAAAATATCCGATAACAACTTTTGAAAAAATAAAATAATTCCTCCAATCCTGAGATTAGCAATTTTTCATGATCTCATGCAAATTAAAGGGAAAAAATTGGGCACAATTTTTTTTACAAAATGTTATATTGTGATTATATATATATATATATATATATACTAGCTTAAACCCCGTGCGATGCACAGATTGTTAATTGTTATTTTATTATTATATTTTTAATATTTTATTTATTGTATTTATTAAAAAAATAAGTAGGCATGTTAAAATAGCTAAATACTTTTAATTAATTAAAAACATTAAAACAGATTTTAAAATAAATAAAAATAAAAAATGTAACATATATTTAGTTTAAAAAGGTAAATGTCCGTGATATTTTTGGAAAATGAGGTTTTAAAATTTAATAAATAAAAGTATTTAAATTCGTTTTAAAATAAATAAGTAAAGGGTTTCCTGTGATATCTTTGGGAAAAAAAATGAATTTTAGTGAGAAAAATAGAAAAAGTAAATTGAAAAAGACAATTTCCCGTGATATATTTAGAAAAGAAGGGATTTTGTTAGAAAAAATCTATAATGTGTTTTAGAGTAATTGGTTATAAATAGGTATTTGATTATTTATATTTTAATATTCTTAGTGATTGCATTTGTTAAGAAAAATAAGTAGACATGTTAAAATAGGTAAACTTTTAAAAAATAATTATAATATTATAGGTTTAAAAATAAATAACTAAAGGTTTGTCCGTGATATTTTTGGAAAATGAGGGGTTTTAGTAAGGAAAAATAGAAAAACTAACATGTTTTAGTTAAAAAAGGTAATTGCCATGTTTGAAAAAGAATGGAAATTTGTTAGAAAAAATAATGTAGTTTAGGGAAAAAGGTAATTGGTTATAAATAGGTAATATTATTATTTAATAATATATTTCTATAAATAAGTATGGTTAATTAAGTAAAAACGCGAAATACAGTTAAGGGCAATTAAGTAAAATCACAACGTACCATACCGACCAACCAAACTTTTAATGTTTCGTCTATTATACAATAGTATTGATATATATATAATAAGGCTTGTGCTCATATGAGAACCTCATTAATTGTGAGAACTGAGATCTAATCTCATTCACACATTTTTTATATCTAAATCAAATCATAGCCACACAATTAATATTTTAATTTTTATCTTTTTAATCTTTCATCTCTATCATCTAACCTCATTCTCTCTCTACCCACCACCACCACCACCCACCACACCACCACCACCTGCCTCCACCACCATCACCCTCCGCCACCACCCACCACACCACCACCACCTGCCGCCACTCGCGCCGCCGCCCCCATCTCTCTCTCTCTTCTCTGTCTCCTTCTTCACCACCATCTCCGACGCCGACCTTTTGAGATCTGAAACTAGTAATTCGATTCATTTTTTCTTGAATTTTCGTTCAATTTTTGGTGATTTTTTGCAATTTGGTAATTCCATTGTGGTGGCTGTGTGGTGATTACTGGAAACGACGGTGGTGATTACTGGTGGTAACGGTGGTGATTACTGATGACAACGGAGGTGATTAGTAGCTGCTGTTTAAAATATGTGATTATTTTGTGTTAAATATTGGTGTTTGGAGATAGTGGTTGAGTGATTATTTGTAAGCAGTAGTCGGAAGTGGTGGTCGGAAGTGATGGTGGGAGATGGTTGAAATTTGAAGGAGATGATGATGATTTTCTGTTTGACGGTGGTGATTTTATTCTGAACTGTGGTGATTTTAGTTATGATGTTGGTGATTACTGTGGTGGTCGCTGGAGGTGGTGGTCGCCGGAAATGGTGGTCACTGGTGGCAGGAGGTGTTGAGTGGGTGAAGGTGGTGAAATAATAAAATGTTAATAAAATTAATGAGTGGTAGATATAAATAAAAGATATATCATTGAATGATTAGGATTAAATCTCATATCTCACAATAATGTGATTCTCAATGGAACGCGATTCTATATATAATAATGAGGCCCCTGGATGAGCATTCATCCGGACCAATATCACTAATAAAATCATTCCATATTGCAACTTTCATATTATTTTGTAATAATATTTTATACCTAATTTTGTAACTTTAGCATTATTCAATTAAAAATAGAAAAGCCACGTGGAATAATGGATGAACACGTCATAGAAGCTAGTTAGAAAGAGTGGTCGAATCAGAGAGAAAATCGGACGAGGTTTCCCGTTCAATAATCATATAATTTCTTCCCTCTCCACCCCCTACATATTCATTTCAAAGTATATGTACATTGTACATACAGATACCGATATTTCTATATTTATGCATGGGTAACTATTTGGAGAAAGAACAACCCCCACCACCACCACCGCCACCGCCGGTGGTGATTGTACCGCCGCTCTTCGACTTTCCTCCTCTTGCTGTCCGTACCAGGTTTTCTTTATTCTCTAACCCCTACTTTTTCACGCTACACATTTTGCATGTATATAGGAATTTAGGAATTGTTGAAGCCAATTTTCGTCCTGAAAATTTAAAATCGAGTATTGGTATAGAGCTCTAAAATTAGGGATTTGATAATCATGGTAATTTTGGGAGAGAATTAGGGTTTATGTGATTTGGGGCTGAGTTTTAGAGGATTAATTCAGAAATAATAGAATTTCAGGGTCCCTTCTCAAGGTGCATACGTATCCTACAGGAATCAAGTCCAGGTAGTTCTTTTCTTTTTAATATCAGATCCAGTTTAGGCCCGTACTTGTATTCTTTAGGAGCAAGTCACCTATATATGTTAAGTTTCTCGTTTATTATGTTCCCAATTATATTGGGTTGCGAGGTAGGATTAATGACCCGTTGGGCCTCTTCTATCCTTTATCCTTTATGTATATCCACTAAAATATCAGATTCATATTATGTATCAACAAGTCCCCGGTGTTTATAGGTTTTTCTTCCGATCAAACCTCTTAGCTTGTGATTATTCATCGATGTTTATGTGCCTTTGGAGAAGAATGATGATATAGCTTTAGAGATAGCCTATATTTTCAATCTTCCACAATGTTAAATGTGTGCACATGACACTTTATTTTTGCCTATGTGCTTTCTACGCATCAAGCAATTCGATTCGGGTCCAAATCTTGCTTGATTTCGCTCGCATAGTAGATGTTTCCAAGCGTCAAGTAATTTGATTCAACAAAATCTTTCTTGACTTTGCTTGCGTATTGATGAGATGTCTTTCGTAAGCCACAAAGTTGTCAAAAGACTCGTGCTTACCAATTTCTCATTTCCCGGTACAAAGTCCCCGGTATATGTTGAAGCCAATTTTCGTCATGGACTAAGCTTCAAGATTAAATTTATAATCGGGTATTCGTATAGAGCTCTAAAATTAGGGATTTGATATTCATGGAAATTTTTTGGGAGAATTAGGGTTTATGTGATTTGGGGCTGAGCTTGAGAGGATTAATTCAGAAATAATAGAATTTCAGAAATAATAGAATTTCAGGGTCCCTTCTCAAGGTGCCTACGTATCCTTTTATAAGAATCAAGCCCACGTAGTTCTTTTCTTTTTAATATCAGATCCAGTTTAGGCCCATACTTTTATTCTTTAGGATCAAGTCACCTATATATGTTAAGTTTCCTCGTTTATTATGTTCCCAATTATATTGGGTTTCTTGCGAGGTAGGATTAATGACCCGTTGGGCCTCTTCTATCCTTTATGTATATCCACTGAAAAACTAGATTCATATTATGTATCAACAGGAATTAAATGATAATGTGATGAATTAGGCTCTGTTTGGAATTGCCGGCTAAAATTGTTGTGCTGTTGAAAAAAGTGTCATTAAAATAAGTGATGTTGTGAAAATCAGATAACTGTTTGGTAATATTTTTAATATATGCATGTTTTGGGTTATAATATTAAAAAATGGTGAGTTTTGATGTTGAAACCAGTAGCTGCTTCTCGCAAAGCGGAAAAATAGTTTTTTTTTTCAAAAGCATAGGGACCAGCTTTCTCTAAAAGCAGCTTTTTAGTCAAAAGCGCTTTTCTGAAAAGTAGCTTTTGAAATTCACCAAACAGTTTTTTACCTGTTTTTCAGAAAAAAACCGTTGTTACTGTCTGCAACAACAATACCAAACAAGGCCTAGTTCTAAATTCTTAATCTTTTTTTGGTAGCTAGCCTTTAAAATTCTATCATGGCTTTTAAAAAAATTTACTTTCTAATTGTTTTTCTGGAAGTTTATGCATGTAATGTTGGTCGATTTTAATTTCCTAGCTATATATTACATTTAGTAGTACCACCAAATGTTCTAGATTTAGGCTTATTCAATATAAATATGCTTTGAATTTTGACATAAATTTGAGTAGATAAAATGGTTTGTAGAAGATCTTCTCTTATAAATTTGTAGCCTCAAACCTAGGGGCATTTGGACAGAGATTCGGGAATGAGAATAAAAAGCACGGGAATTGGGGTAAATGCGAATGAGAATGACATTAAGAGTATATTTTTACCTCCTAAAGGAGAAATGGGATTCCTGTTCCATACAACCAATAATGACTAATCTAAACATTAATGTATGAGATTGAGTCATGAAAACACCCCCAAAATATGCCTCCAAATCCTGTATTTATTAACTTTGTACATTTCTTCCTTCTTTTGTCCTTCTAGAGTTGGCATTGTTAATCATGCTTTTGCAAGGTCATCCTATTTTAAAATGAACTTCCAAATAATAAAGTGTTATACAATGGTCAAAATTATCATTATTGTATTATTTTTCTAATTTGGAAGACACTTGTTAAAATAGAAAATGATCAACCCCCATTTAAATTTCTTCTGCCACTGAATGTGTATGCATGCACTGTGTCTGGATACCTAGGTTTTTTAATGTCTTTACTTTATATTTCTTTCTGCACTTCAATTCATACTAAACACAAAATTTATTCCTAAATCTTATTGTTAATACAAAGTATGGGGATTGTGATTTTTATACCAAGAATTTGTAGTGTGCTGGTTGAGTAGGAATGAATGGTATTGTTATGAATATAGACATATAGTGTTCCTTATATATTGATAAGTTTCATATCGATACCTTGCTTTGAAACCATGACCTGGTAAAGGAAAAAAATGGGCAAAATCAACTCAGTTACTCAATTTTATTCTTATGTCATCAAGATTTAGTAATTGACCATATACCAGAAGGTGCTTGTGGTGATATGCTAGGAGGTTAACTGATATGCTTGCTGGTGATGCAGGATGCTGGAGTCGTCATATAATTTGTTGTTTGGGAAGCTCGCTCTGAGATGTCTTTTCGATGATTACTTTGAAGATGCTAGGCACTTTAGCTCAAGAATTATGCTCAAGCCGATCGATGATCCTCATGCAGACTTGGTTGCCACTGTATCCTTCTATTTTCTTTCGCTGTTAGTATTTTTCTTCTTCTATTAACAACATTGAAACTGATTCTCTCTTGTGTCTGGCTTCACTCTGTCGCCTTAGTGATTTATGACAACTTACCTTTCTTGTAATATTGTTGATTCTAACAATTCCAGTCGAGTCTCGATAACAAAGACCCCTTACTAGGCGTAAGGAGTGATTTAAATCATTTTTACTCTTGTTTACAAAGGACTTTTCTTTTTTGGTGCTAAACATTAAAAAAAGTCTTTGCCTTGTTTTGGAAAAATAACAAAGTCACTTTTGACAACATTTATTCAGATTCCAGTCATTTTAGATAGTTGATACTAAAGATGATGCTGAGGTCAAGTATGAAAATTGAACAAGAAATTTGTGCGGAGTTGATCCAATTTATCACAATTCACACATTTTGTTTTACTTATAAACGCTTGATTTAGTTTTTTATGTGGTGGTGATACAGAAAAAAATCACTATTTCAATATATATTCCTACATGATAGTATACTTTTGCCTCAAAATCATATGTTGGACTTGGTTTGACATTGAGTGGTTGCCATAACCAAAGAACATTTAAATGTTGTTCCTCAGCCCCGCTTAGGTTTCAGGTCCTTTTGACCACAAGCCTGATGAAAATATTGTAGGAAATGCAGAATTTCGTTGGCAAAGGTATTACAGAGTTTCTAATTTTGGTGATTAAATTGTCATCTGTTGCAGGAAGTTATTTTTAATAAATTTTATTTTCAAATGAGTTTGTTACTTTCCTTCGCAGCAATGTCAACGATCTGCATACATTCACAGACCTTTTTGTATCGAACTCAGACCCGTAAGGAGGATTTGTCACCACAAATTAAATTTTATGTCTAATGAACATTTTGAAGATGTTTATCCTTCATTTTCTAGGATTTTACGGCTGAGGTCGTGCGCTTACTATCCTAAATATGGATTCGGAGCATTTGGCATCTTCCCGCTGCTTTTAAAGAATAGGTAGTTTTTTTTAATTTAAAATTTTTATCAGTTCTAATTTTGTTGTACTTAAATTTGCAACGTTATTTTACAAAAGCCCAGGAAATTTTGCAGAGAATATTCTGGAAACCAGGGTCTAATGGGATTGCGATATGGATCGACAAATCTATCATTTGGAACTACATTCCTGCCTTTGCTTTGTAAATCCCCTCACTTCAAATTTACTGTTTACATTATTCAGGATCTTTCTTTTCTTTGGTATCCGCTAGGCTAAGCCTTTCAGATAGGTTCTATTGTTTGTGCTTTGGTATCTCTATATCATCGCTTTGTTTAGTGCCATGTAAAGGTCCATTCACATTAAACTGCTTTATAATCTTAATTACATAATCACCTTGTGAATCATGAAATGCAAAAAAGATTTTATATATTCTACCTACATATATATTACTGTAACATGATATTATGTGTCAAAACTGTCAATATGATATAATCTTTATTCTGGCTTTTTAGATATGGTTGTTCTATTCTGTTTGTTCATGTAGTAGGAGATGATATCCCTAAAAGCGCATGGTTGATAAGGAGAATTGGAAGATTAACAGCTGGTGTGCAGTATGAGCCACAAAGTAAGTTCTTCACCCTCATTTAACTGGTAACTATATGCATGATATCATCAATAGATATGCTAATTTATCTTCTGTATCGAAAGAGTTGCTCCTTTAGCATGCTAGTGTTCTTCTTTCAAGTCTTGTTTCTACACTTGGCAATGTACTGTTAGGTAGAAATTCAGTGTGAGTACTTTAATCAGCATGGTCGCCGTGGAGTACAGAGATGACACATATATCTAGCTAGACCTCAACACTTTGTTTTTGGAAATCATTAGTGTTCCACCTGCTCAATTCAGTAAGCATTATGGTTAATGGTTTGAAGCTGATACTTTAATGTTTTAATAGACTATGTGTTGCGAGTATGCTTATATGTGTGGAACAGATCTCGATAGTTATGACATTTCCCAAAAGATTGCAATTACAAATTTTTTATTTTTTTTGGGCTATAGTTGGAGCAAAGGATGTAGAAAAATATAAAGATTTAGCAAATTGGAGTTATGCTATTGGCTACGGAGTTGGATCAGGAAGCCCCTTGAGTCCATCGTTTAATTTTTGCCTTGAACTCGCTAAAGGTTCTGAGGTTTGTAGAAGTTTTAGAGTTTTTGAACTTTTACAGCTCTGATATTTACCTGGTGATTATTTTTAGTATATTCAACATGCATTTTTAGATGATCAATTGTATATGACACTGACTTGAAAAAAAAATCTTTAATCTCCTGTAAAGGCAGTGATTGAGGTGAAAACAGTGAGAACAATTGTTCTACCCTGTGCAGAACAATGTAACATAAAAGTGGTTGAAAAAGTGCAAAATAATTGTTCAGCACTTATAATTGTTCTCACAATATAAACTGTTCTCCATAGAACGCAACCCCTCAATAAAATACACATTTGGATATTGTACTTGCATAAAAGTGTACTCTTTCACCTCTCTGGCTCTGTAGTATGCAACTTCTGCATTTTGGCCTAATGTATATAACCAATAAAGTTTCCTATATGCATTTATATTTTTGTAATCTTTAGGTTTTGTGATTGAATTGTATTATATGCTCTCAAGTAGATCTTAAATTATTGATTTTTGGTTTGCAGTTTATTGCTTCATTTTATCAGCACGTGGTTGTCCAAAGACGGGTATGCACTCCTCTTCCTCTCTTCTCAAACATATCAAGTAGTCAGTAACGAACCCTAATTGATATCGATATTTCGTAAATTTTTAAAAGTGTAAGGACATCGCATGGTATACACATCGTCTTGCATTAGCAAAGATGAGGTATATAGTGAAAGCACAAATATCCTTGCTAATAGCATATGAAAATTTTAGAAAAGTGGGGGCAATTACAACTAAGTATGTGGTAAATTAGAATGAAAAACCATTTGTAATTTCTCTTTCTTAATGGCGGGTTGCAGTAGTGAATATGATGGCGGGTTGCAGTATATAGTGAAAGCACAAATAATTCCTTGCTAATAGCATTTGAAAATTTTAGAAAAGTGGGGGCAATTTCAACTAAGTATGTGGTAATTAAGAATGGAAAACCATCTGTAATTTCTCTTTCTTAATGGCGGGTTGCAGTAGTGAATATGATGACCTTCCATAGGCTTGTGAACTAATGTCACTGGTATCGTCACCATAATATTTTCTTTGGCAGTGTTTAGTCTTAGAATTAGATATCAATGTTTAGTACGAAGCAAATATTCATAATTTTAACATTGGCGGTGTTTAGTTTACAATTTAGATGTCGATGTCTAATAAGAAGCAAATATGCAAAATTTTAACGTCAGCAATGTTGAAGTATATACTGGTAAGGAGATAGGAGACAAGTATTTATAAATAAATATTAGTGATTGCAGTCAATCACTGTAAATTTTGCATGTTTCTGGCCCAAAATGTAGTGCCTAATCTTTATAACCATGTTTTAGTGTCTAACACGGGAACTTGAACTGAGAGAATATATCGGGGTAACATAGCCTAATGGAAACAACCTTAAAGACTAACGAACAATGATGTGGAATACATCAGATTTGGTAGGATCCTTAAAACTGATATCTAATATATCTGTACTGCAAAATTTTATATGCGATGATGATGGGCTTATATACCATCTTGTCTCATAGTTTGCTTATTATTTTCCCTTCACACTATTTCTTGTCACAAGAAGACTGCCCTTTGTGATGAGTAAATATGTTGATGATAAACACTGTCTACAATATTGCATAGGTGAGGACTTCCCTTGAAGAAAAAGAAGCTTTTGGGATTACAAATTATATTGACTTTGGGTTTGAGCTAAAGACAAGGTACCTCTCACTGATCCCTTTGAGGACTGATATTTAAGTTAAGAACGGGACCTGAGAAATGTATTGCTTGCACAGTATTGACAATGACAAAGCTAAGAATACTATCCAAAATTCCACTTTTCAAGTTGCTGCATCTTGGCAAGTCAACAAAAACTTCCTACTAAAGGTGTTACTTTCATTTCTATTGTTTTCTCAGTTTATCTGGAACATGTTTGCTTCAGACTTCAGTTATGATCTGTACATTGTTTTACAGGGTAAAATAGGGCCTCTTAGTTCTTCCTTAGCTTTAGCTTTTAAATCATGGTGGAAACCTGCCTTCACTTTCAACCTTTCAGGTATATATATTCTGGTTCCGATCTACAACTTATAAATTATAGTATGTCATGCTGATATAACTTATGAGAACACTGTATATCATCGAATCCGGTGTTCGGGTAGAATTTCCTTGCAATGGGTAAAAACTGAAAACCTTCCTAAAAGGCAAGAGATTTGAATAATATGCATGATAATTCATTGAGTTTCACTGAAAAGAATTCTACTATACTGTTTAGGCTTATTGGTTTCTTAAAGGTTTCTTAAACCCGAGGCTATTTAATGGAAACTTGCATATAGACCAGGCAGAGGGTTGGCAAATGTTTTCTTCCATGTGAACATTTAGTATGTTATTAGGAGAGGGGACCATTGACATATGTGGCAATTGTCGAGCTTACTTAATTACTTAAAATCTTGTTTTTGCATTGGGACCGATAATATCATGCACATAACAGTATAACTGAATGTCGCCTACAAGCGGAGTAATTATAAGCAGGATGAGCTTGATTTAACTAGACGAAACCAGCAAGATTATTGATACTTATGAGAATTTTCGGTCACCCAGGGAGGGGACTTTAAAGTAGAATGGGAGCTACATAAAACTTGCTTGGTGATGAGCATGTTGTTTCAAACTTTATTAATTCGAAAACGTTCCACTAAATTTACTAGATATAACTTAGAAGACAACTTATGGGATATTGTATCTGTTAATCAACAGCTAAAAGAGACCGTACTGATGGGAAAACAGCCTTTGGATTTGGGATCCTTGTCGACAATGTTAGAGAAGCTAGGTATGTTTTTCTGTACTTAAAATTCGTTTTTTTCTTAAAAACTTGATGCCAATGAAACTACAGGATTCGCCTACTATTTGATTGTTGTGCACGCAGTTACCATAGGGCTGATCCAAATTTTGTAATGCTGAAGCCAAACAAGGAGCATCTAGCAGAGGGTATCCAGTGGAAGATAGGGGAAAGACCAATGTTTGAATCAGATCTTAGATCTGGGAATTTTGAAGGAATACCAAGAGAATTAAGACCCTTGGATAAAATCTTGTAAAACCAGATTGATTCTTATGGTTGTAGGTCATAAAGATACACTTTCGGAAGAGTTGGAATGTGACACATGATCCGCCCTTTTCTCTTATCGTGATGGAGAATGTAGGTTTTCTCACGAGCCAAGGTCATCAATGATGTTTGAGCATAATTAAGGGTTTATTTTGTACTTTGTAAATATATGTGACTCTCTTTTTCTCACCACTCTTCATAGATTCGAAGCAGACCTGAGTTTCTTCACAATGCTATTCATGGTACACTGTACAAAGAAGTTTTTGTTTCATTTTTTGCGCGTCTTCTATTTTCTGTTGTCCAAGATATGATCATCATTTTAAGATTTATGTATCTCGAATCTGTTTTTCTGTCCCTTTGAAATTTTATCGATTTTTCTTCAGACAAAGGTTCATTTGTTGAGAGGTCATTTCCTCAGGTCAGATTTTATCAAGTCACTAAGAATTAGTTGGGAACAACTAATGAGTTTCTACTTAGGAATGGACAGGCAAGCCAGCCCCGGATTGCATAATGGTTCTGTAAAATAATTTTAATAACATTAACAAAATAAGTGTTTTGAAAAGCTTCATGGCAAGCACCTGATGAATGATCGGTGTATTTCTTGTACCAAAGCAAGAGGAAATGTGATATATCTGTTGAGCTTAGCATAAAACAGTTAAATGCATGAAGTAAGATGAACTGGACAAAATGAAGTTCTAAATCTCAGCATTTATTAAGTAAATTTTCGGGTTTGCTGTACTCAGACTAATGTTTTTAACAAAATAATAAATAAATCAATCCGTTGCCCAGTATCTACTCTTTGGACGATGTTTTTATTGGTGCAAAAACAAACATTTGCTATGCTTCTAACATTGTTAGTATGAACTTATTGGTATGACAGAAACAACTTTCAATGGCACGTAGTTTACGTCTATTTTCTAAGTGGCATTGCAAATCTAATGGAAAAATACAGCAACACAACTAAAAGAGCACATCTCAGACCACCAAATTGGACAATTGAACAGTGACAGCTAGTCCAGTAGGTTACAACTTACACGACCAGGGTAAATGGTTAATAACCGTCCCAATATGGTCGAGATCAGAATACCCGACTGCTAGCTGGTTTATTTCTGTATATCTCAGTAGCTGACACATCCATCAACATCTAGATAATATGTTGCCTATTGTACAACATTGGTATATATAATCAGATCAAGATATGCTAATTTTACATATATATACCCTGCTGAAGTTTATTCAACCAACTTTCCCTTGTTTGTATGAGAAACTACTTTGCCTGTCTATCACAGAGAGCTAGAGAAAAGCACTCTCAATTATTTCCATCAATTTGACCTTTGACGGATTTCTGGATTGACGGATTCTTCAAATCCTGCTTAGAAAACCCTTGAGCATCTACAATGATTCATAGGACTCTTCGGGAAGATTAGATAATCTCACTTACTTCGGGGCTAGCCTGATTGGACAAACTGAAAATGCGACACAACGAGCTGCTTTTGCCAGCATAAAACGCTCATTCTCTGTCAGCGTCCTTTCAATCACTTTTACAACATTTGCATCCTTGCATATGAAATTTATTATCAGATCACATCATTTATTAGATGCAAGAAAAAAAAAATACACACTCATTTGGAACCTACCGATTAAGCAATTTGATTACTTCAGTTAGCATCAAATCACAATTTAAAGTAGACTACTAAAGATTGTGAGTTCTAGGTTCATTTATCTAAGACTTCCTCCAACCTAACAAACATACAGATGAAGGACCCAGTTGGCTTAAATAACACATTTTAATTGTTACTTTAAATCATATTCATGACTAAGTAAAAGTAATACTTCTATACCTGTAAGTTATTATCAGTTTGGATAAATTTGATTGATATTGTATATCTTTTAAGTTATTAAAAAGAATGTCCAAACAATATAAGAACACTTGTTCATAGCATTCTTTGTCAAGTCAAATTATAAATTTAATTTAGGCTAAAAATTCGTACATCCTAATTTCTAAACTTGAACTTACAAATAGTCAAGTCACGGTCACGGTAAATTTTTAACAAACTACAAAAAATAAATTTAAACTTATTATAAGTAACATGTAACATTCAAGGTATAATAAACATGCCTTGGTAGTTTAGTGCTATTATATAGAACTTACTAATAGCAAAGAGCAACATAAGAATGCTTTACTGACAAAACAAATGGCTCGGATACATAACCATTACCCATCCAAATAATATAAAAAGAATCTGTGTTTAACAGAATTACCTTCTTTTCTTGTCGAGCAGTTGGTCTTACACTGGCAACATCACCAACTACTATTATATTGTTTAGATTTCCTCGCTCATCTCTTTCAGTAGGTGAGGCTGTTGAATGTCTCCACTGCCCACCAATTATGAACTTGTAGTAGTACCTAAGATGATACAAAAAATACATTAAAATATTCCTTAATAAGAATAAACTTCCATTGACTCATTTACCAACAAAAATATAAACGAAGTACTGCACATGTGTAACATATGTAATTCATGCACAAATGCAACAGCCTATATTGGTCATGTGTACAGGCTTAATTTAAACTTTATATCGACGTGATTCAATTCCAGAGTTGAACTCAGAGGACAAAATACATGGATAGTGAGAATTGGATCATGCCTGCCATCTTTGTTAATAAAACAACTAATTCTCCAGTGTATACATTAACAATATGTTCTATTTTCTGCTCTAGAGAAAACTTAATTATGTTTGCAACAAAAATGATGTTTATTCCAGGATCCATTATTGACTGAAGAATTTATATTTCTGAGAACGAGGCCCAGAAGCAGAATAAGAGAATCTTACATCCCCTGAGAGAGTTTAACTTCAGCTTCAAATCTTGGGCCACCTTTATGGGATGCTTTGATTGGCTCTTTCCAGTTTCCAGTAAAATCACCAACCAACGATACATCTTCCCCCTGCATGATAAGTATTGTTATATACTAGCATTATCGTAAGTCTGAAAACCTAAGTCAGCATGATCACCTAAAAAAGAAACAAATTGTACATTCTGTTTTTCAGAAATGTATATTACTATGAACTTCTCTCATGCGATAACAACAGAATGTTATTAAGGCAGGAGATGAAAGAGAAAAATTTATTACCTCATGTCCAATCCACACAAAGGTTACAGCATGGGATGGAGGTCCATCATGTTTCCCGTCTTCCACCATTGCAATGAGATCCCAGGTTGCCCAGGCAATCGCTGGTCTGAAAGGAAATCAAGTTCAGTGTAAAAATGTTGAGATCGTATATTTACAAAAAGTTGCCCAAACTGTTCTCTACTACAATTTATTTGAAAATAAATGGTGGTTCATTTTTAGATGCATTCACGGTTTCCTCCTGTTTCTTAGCTAGAATCTAATGAAACAAGATAATTGGAGATGTTATAATACTAGTGATTACTCGGATGCAAGTTGAAGGGTTCACAGTAAAGTAAGTATAACAACAACAATGCGATCAGGATGCCCATATCCATGTTATCCACAAAATAATATATTTTAATCTGCTTTAAGTTGTAAAACATTCAGATATTTACAATGGAATTTGCCCTACTAATGCTTACTCACAAATAGCCTGCAATTGAAAGCCAGAATTTTAAACCTTTGAGAACACAAGTCATTCAAATTTTCATTAATCTTCTTGACTGATATTTGTCTTTCCATATTAAGAACAGAAAAAGTGCAAACAATTATTAATACATTTCGATACAGAATACTTAAATGAAGGTGGCTGAAGAAGATCGAGCAATACCTATCAGGTCTGCATGAATGTAACCCAGTAACAAAACTATATGCTGCATGAAGAGAGGTATCCGTCATCCAGTGAAGGTACGCGATGACGCAGGCTGGAGAGCGATCAAAACCAGTGGTGCAAGTCACGTAAACACGGTGATTCTTCTTCAGTAAACGTAAAAGAAGACCCACACAAAATGGCAATTTCTTTCTCATGTCAAATGAATTTACCTCCCTGTAAAAAAATCATGTGCAAGTACCCATGATGTAAGCAACTTAAAACCTGCACGGTGCACCTATAACCTCAACTAATATGAAAGATAGCTAGATTGTGGAAAAGCATGCATGCTATGGCAGAGAAATTGACTAAACACCTATTTAAGCTCAATTAAGCATAATTGGAAGAAAAACCACACATTAATGCAGGTGATTGCAATTATATGTATAACTGTACACAGGATATGAAAAATGCAGATTGACCCTCCACACGCCATTAAAATATAAAATACAGTGTGAAATACAAGGTATATTTTATATTGTAACTAGTGTATAAGCGGTGACAACTATAGGTTTTCAAATATTTAGTCTGTGATTTTTCAATAGTTACAAATTTGAAATCTCTATACCTTAGTCTATGAGTTCTCAATAATTACAAATTTGAAATGTCGATACCTTATTGGATAATTGATCATAAGTATATTAGACTGTTGGCATGATTCATTGACCAACTTTGAATTAATTCCCCAATTCTGTGCTTCAGTGACACTTTGGAAATTCAGCACAGCAGTAACTCCCTGTTGCAGAGATACATATATACATGTAAAAGATGGAACAGGATGTATTGAAAAATGTTATTGATCTTCAATAGGAATGATGCATAGATAATGGGGACATTATAAGTAATTCAGAAAGAAGGTATAAGTGATTTATATCCATGATGACTGAAATAACAATGTTCCATCGTTTCCTGGATTACAGCCAATTACCAGAAGGACAAGTTCATATTTGTCCAGGGACTAGAGTCTACATAAACGTAAGATCCTATCATCATTTTCAGCTTACAAGTTACCTGAACATAATGTAAAGCTTGCTGGACTACAATATACATTCTACTTGTCCGAAACATATAGATTTTAAATAAACAGAAATTCCGGAAAAAAGTAAAGAAATAGAGAAACTTACCACAACTCTAGACAAAGTGTCTACATCAGTCTCATTTTGTATGCATGACCCAACATATATCTGCTCTGTGATCTGACAAAGAAAATCCACGAAAATGTTAGATGTGACTTAAAGCACTTTCTTCTCTATTGACAAATCCAAGAAGAGCTTATGAAAACAACCGCTATAATCTAAAATGGTATAACATAATTGTCAAGATAACAGGATATCTAAAACGATATTAGATTCTTGAGAACAACAAAGATATCCTCTGTACGAGCACTGACAATACCACATCCATTAATGACCACGGAGATCATGTTCATTATCGATGACCCAAATGGATAATGTAATGCGCAAATATCTGATCGCAAGTCAATTATAGTACTAAATTTTTCAAAAAGATAACGTTTAGGAACTAAAATTTTGTTAGCCTAAACAATGTAAGAAAAGCTGAACTTCACACCTTACTATAGCGCATACCAAGAGAGTGATTGTAATATAGGTCTCCCTTAGAACGATCCAATGCCTTTATGTATTCCTCCAATGGGAAGCTTCCATGTGCCCATTCGACGTCTGCGGACTCCTCGTCAGAGAACATAGTTACAACTTGACGTATTGGTTCAACATGAGTGCTATTCTGCAATTTTGACTGAGCTTGTCCATTTTCGTCATTCAAACAATTCCATCCTTTGGGATTTAAGAACTTTGAGTTGAAAATGACAAACCCAGAATTTCCAGAAGTGTCTGTAGAAGTCCTCAAATTTGATGCCATTACTGTTTTGTTCCAAGTCGTAACTGGAACCTGGCCCTTATTAAATAGAAGATCAAGATCATTTATAGGATGCAACTGGTGGATCGGAAAAGGGGTGAAGGGTCTCTCGAGGACAAGACTACAAGATCCAGATTTCTCTTTTGTTAGATTCCTGTAAATAGAAAAAGAAGATATATTAATAAAAAGATGTAATGTGATGCATGGACTAGAGCTCGAAGAATTAACGTTTCAGATGACTACCACGGCCCATTATATCTATTCTTCCACAAAAAAAAATACACAAACATATTACAAGGGATTATAAACAAAAGCCACTGGAGGGATCAGTAAATGGAAGTACAATCATGATGCCCTACAGTTAAGTTATCCATTAGAGTTTGAAAAGATTTGTTACATCCTGACAAAAGCTAAATCTTGATTTGAAAAAGTGGGAATATTTTCCATGACATATTGCAGCTTCTCATTGTAAATTTATGATTGTAATGGTCATTTTCTTGTTTTATTTACTCCTACGAAGCATAAAGTTTTAAGCAGGTCTTCAAAAGAGAGATGGATTTTAAGCAGAACAGAATGGAATAAGAAGAAGCAAGTTACGTCTTTTTTGTGTTGTAATTTAACATTCTTTAATTAGTAAGATGTTGACACCAAGATCATCAGATGCAATAAAGAAGCTGATATAGTCATATAGTAAAGCTTTTGCTTATTAAAAAACTGAAAGGACCAGCATGAGCATATTAGCATGAACAGGCAGATGTTTCATATTACTAACTAAACAGGACAAATCTAGCTTGAGAGTTTACAAAAAGATATAAGCTGAGAATAATCAAATGTGACAAACATTAGACTAATACCAAGTAGATTCAAAGATACTCCTAACATATTACCCTGCATCACCAAAGTCTTTAATCTCAATCATTTTTCCACCACTTGATTCACTTGCCTTCTTCACAGTATCACCTACCATAATTATTCTTGACTTCTCTGCATTGCCCTGCATATTAATCCCACCAGTCAACATACAAATTGCAAAATCTATACATGGTCTGGATCAATTAAAAACCTTAAAAAGAACAAAAGTTGAGAACTTACTAAGAATAAACAAAATTCTTCATTGTTAAAATTTCCACTTCATCAATGTTCTAGTTCCTAAACTCGGGCATTAATTTCTCATTTGTTTCAAATTCACTTAACGAATGTCATAATCGCACTTGATACAAGTACATCTTTGTGTTGAATACTGAATCATTGATAAGTTTTTATCACAATGCTCAACAAGAACGATCCTGAAAATGAGAACCTGGGAACATTTTTTTATGTTCACGGAAAGTGTGCACAACTTTATGTTTCTCATTTGAACGCGACCCTATATATATTGCCGAATACATTAAATGATCCAATTAAGGTCTACTCCTACTACATTAAGATTTTGGGACTGTTGGTTACTTCACAGTTCAATGGTACAAAGGGCAGGTTTAGACAAGGTTCTCGGGTTTTCTCCACTCATTCCAATATAGTAAATGATCCAATTAAGGCGGCCTCCTAACATTTTTAAGTTTACTTTTAAAACAGAAATGCAGTAAAGTAACAATAAATAAAAAAGGAAAAGGAGTGATGAAAAATCTGACCCCTTTTTTAAGAGAATGAACAAAAACAGAGCCATCAACAGAAAGAGCAAATCTAATACCAAGTGGCTTCTCCAAAGTAACCATATACTCATTCAAATTCATTTTCAATGCTGCTGAAGATGAAGAAGAAGACATTGCATAAACCCTGAAATGACACCTCTTTCTTGCAACACCAACTGAGATCAAACCTCCATTCATCAAACACAATTTTGTACCCCATATTGAACAATCACTTACAATCTTTTTTGATGTATTTTTAATATATTTTGGTGATTGTTGGAAAGCTGAGTAATTGGGAAGTGTAAGTGAAGACATAGTTTAAGGTAAGAGTTGAAGCTAATTCCAAGTAGATGATTGATATTTTATTACACTAATAATGTATGTTAAGTGTTGGGAGTTAGATACATGGGTGTGTGTATAGTTTTTACTACATTGATAATTGAAGAGAGGGAGAGAGAGAGAAGCCATCCACATAGTCACGGTAAGAGCAAGATATTGTGGCGATCTGGACTCAAGTGGGACCTACTTGCTCGTCCTTCCATATACGTTTACTTCCATGCACGTGCATTTTAATCCTTTTCCTTATGTAAGCATTTATCAAGGCCGGGATGGAAGCCTATATAACGTGAGTTGTGAATATTTTTTGTAGTTTTTTTTTTCTTTTTGAAAAATATTTTTTCGTTGTAGTATTGTTCACTCTTTGCATACAGCTAAATTAGATAAATTGTTAAAAATGATATTTATTTATTCAAATTAATAAAAATAATATTTTTTTGAATTCTATGACATTTTTTAACGATTTGAATACGCATTTATAAATTGGATATCTCATTTCTAATAAATAACCAACTTACAAATACGTATTTTCAAAAAAAATTAATATATTTTTTTTAAAATACACATCTCACAGTTAGGTTTTTTTTTTTTTGCCAAAAATAAAGCATATTTCATTAATATTTTGAAAGAGATTCAATCGGGACAAACCCCCAACTGATCATGCAATCAGGTTGAAAAACAAATAAACAAACTAAGTAATTAGTTGTTTTGTTTCCGGATTGCTTAACTAATTGAATACAAATATTCTTAAAATTAAAAATGAAGATAACAGTTTCCCGAGCAATCCAGCTTGCATCTCCCCTGAAAACAGTAGCTTCACAATTGACCTTCACATTAACTTCATGGATAGTGCAATGTTCAGAGGACTCAGTTGCAAAAACTAAGCTTAGATAACTCATGTTATGAACAAATATTTTTTGTGAGAGGTGAGCACATGCGATTTTCACCACCGTTCCAAACACACCCCAGCTATTTACTTGCCGGACACCAGCTATAGACCTGCCGAAAGTGGTGTTGATGCGAGATATCCAGATCTCCCAATACACCGCAAAATTCATTTTCAACACAACCAACACATCGCACAAAGCGAGACAATCGAACACACACCTAATAACTCAAACAGAACGAAACGAAAAAACTGAATCCAAAACTGAATTTTATTATAAAATCCGAGCCAAGCATATTTGAGTTAATTATGATTTAGTATTTTGTTTATATGAATTTAGAAAATAAATAATAATTGTATTTTAAAATTAGTTAATTATATGTGTAAATATCTTAAATCAAAACTTCAATATATATTATATCCTGTATATAATTGGTATAAGGCACTTTAGGTGGTATGGTCGTTAAGGTTAACATTGTAAATTACTAATTACTAATTATTGTTAAAATAAAAAAGAAAGAGCGTAACAATTATACATGAAATTTAACTATCAAATAGGCAGGAGATAAAACCAGCAATAGACCCGACACACCTGTTGTAAACAGGTTTATTGAAAAATATAAGAAGACATTAAAGCATAAAAAACAAAGAAATAAAACTTAGTAATTTTAAAATCATAAAAACATGAAATTATACGCAAAAACTACAGTGACAACTAATATAATTAATGTTAATGTTAATTAAATGTATTATCAATTTAATGAAATTTTGCATATATTTTTCACAATTTTTGCAAAAAGAAAATTTTAAAAATAATTTAATTTAATATAAAAAGTTTATAAAGAATATGTATAAGTATCCCGTGCTTCGCACGGGCATAAAACTAGTATATATAAAGGAGGATACGCGGGAGGTGAGGTGGCGCCTCTAAAATCGTCTCAATCTATTTTTCTAATTATTTAGAATTTTTGAATTTTAAATAGTAGTAAATAAAAAATATTTTTTAACATATTAGAAGTAGAATATGTGTTCAAATTTATAAAGGTTAAGAGTTCGAATTTATAGGTAAGACATACAATTAAAAGTTCTATATTAGAAGTAGAATAGATGTTCGAATTTGTAGGTGAGACATAGAATAAAAGTTCTATTTAAAGTAGAATAAGTGTTCAAATTTATAGAGTAGAAGAGTTCGGATATATATTGATACTTGCAATCAAAAGTTCTATTGGAAGTACAATAGACGTTTGTAAGACATAATTAAAAGTTCTATTCCAAGTAGAATAGGTGTTCGAATTTATGGAGGAGAGAGTTCGGATTTATAAGAACTTTATAGGTTAGACATATAATTAAAAGTTATATGGGAAGTAGAATAGGTTTTCCAATTTATAGAGTAAAAGAGTTCGAATTTATAAATAATACACATATTTTTTTTAAAAGTTCTATTGAAAGTAGATTAGGTGTTTGTAAGACATATATAATTAAAAGTTTTATTGGAAGTAAATAGGAGCGTGAATTTATATAAGTTGTTTTTCATTTATATAAATTGTTTTTCATACATATAGAAGAAATTCTATCAGAAGTAGAATAGGTATTTATAAGGCATATATAACTAAAAGTTCTATAGAAAATAAAATATGAGAGCGAATTTATAAAGATGTTTTTTCAACGAGAGAGCGACTCATTAGAAAGAAATATGTTAACATGAAAATTAATAGGTAAGACAAGGATTCAATGTATAAAATTTAGGATTTCGATCTTAACAAGAAAAAATATGTTTAACGGGGGGACGACTTATTAGAGAGAAATGAGTAATTGTTGTAATTTTATAAATAGAGTTTTTTAAAAAAAATTATAAAACCGCCGCGAAGCGCGGTTTTGTCAACTAGTTTTCTAATAAAATAAATAAGAAAAGTTGAAAAGCTATATTATTTTAGTATTAAACCAAATTTGAACCAATGAATAGTGTCGAACCAAATTTAGGTCGGCACTATTCATCGATCTAAATTTAGACCGGGATTTAGGTCACTGGTAAGTGAATTTAGATCAAAATCAGTTCAAATTTGAACCTTTGGACCACTATTTTGGAGATGATCTTATGTTAGAGCATATGCACCAATGAAAAAAAATAGTTGATTCGTTAGACGAATTGACGAATTGACGGAGTTTAGTTATGCAGCAATACTTTTTTAGTCCGTCAATAAAATTGAACTCCGCCAATCCGTTAGCTACTCCATCAAAAATTGATGGAGTAATTGATGGATTGATGGCCATCAATTTGATTGATGGACCAAAAAACATTGTTGCATTAATAAAACTCCATCAATTCATTTATTCGTTAGACAGATTAACTACTTTGATTTGTATTGCTACATAAAAAATAGCAAAATAGTTAATTTTATTTGCATAGTAATAAACTCCATCAAGTAAATTGACGAATTAACGGATTGAAGACCGGGAATGGGTGCGGATGCTCTTACCCATTCATCAAATGGATAATAGCTGGTATTCACCTACAAAATGGGTATTCAGTTTGTTATTTTTCGCCATCCAACCAGACAATTGTATTTACTTCATTGTCATGTTATGTAAAAAGTTGTTATTTGTTGACTTCACCCGTTAAATTATGTTAAAATAATATTATTTGAAGTGATAATTTAATTACATGAAAATTTTGTTAATCCCAAATTAATATATCAAAAAGTAATTTGTTATGCTATGTGAATTCAACAATAGTTTTCAGTTTCGTGTACTTACACTTTGGCTGTTAGACCACTTGCAATACTCACATTCAAAACTCTCACTTTTAATATTTTAGTTTAATTTTCATTACACTTTGTGTATATTCGTCAAATCAGGTTAACACCGTTAACTGAAATAGGGGTAAATCAGTCCTTTTTACCAGTCATCTTCTTCTTGAAACGGTTATCCACCGTTGATGAACGCTTTTAAAATTTAAAACTCAAATATCTTATTATTTTCTTAACAAAATCAATGGATTTAAATTGCAACATGATCGATTCTTCCTCCTCTACAATATGATATCAGGTTTGACTATTGAAGATTTATTTTCAGATTATATATATTTGAAATTTTTTTTGTCATTTTTGTTATAAACAACATTATGAAACTAACGGGTATAATCTTATTTTGTTCCACTTAATCCGCATTTTTATCTATTTAATCTGTCCAGAATCATATTAATAATTAATACTTCGGGTTATGGAATCCAATAATCACATAATCTTCTTTCCATTTTCATCACATTGTCATGAAATTTAAATCAAATTGAAACTAACGAATCTATAAATCAATACTTGTTACTCGTATTCAAGTGATAACTCGCATACCCAATTGCTTTTGTTCAATTTCATCACCTTTAAAACTTCTGCATAATATACAATTGACCAATCCACACCAACCAACCAACAGCTTCGAGCAACCACAATAACACGAACTCAAGAACAACTGCAATCAAATTGTCTTCACCTCAACCCATAAATATCAATCCCTTGATTACATAGATATGTAAGTATCAAAAAAAATTTGTATTGAAATAAATTGAGAAAAAGAATTGAATTTAAATTGGGTCTGCTTAAAGAATGGTGTCATAATTAAAATTATATGAATTTGATAGAATTTATGAAAAATTATATATATACACACACATGGATATACGAGAGAAGAAAAGTGGTATTAAGGGGATGAACTGAAGAAAATAAATAAATAATATATTTTTTTATAAATGTTCACGCAAAGAAAAGTACTAAAATACCCTTGCCCAAATTGACGGAGTTAAAGCGATTTAACGAAAACATGCACTTTGCAAGTTTTTTGGATGTGCAGTATTGTAAGTGAGAGCTTTTAAATGTAAGTATTGTAAGTAGTCTGACAATCAAAATATATATACACAAAATGCACTATACTCTATAAAAAATAACTTTAAAAAGTTTTTTTTTAAAAAAAAACTTACATCGAGACAAATCTATACTATAATATTATAAGCAAACCACCCTCTATTTGGTTGGTAGTTTGGTCATTTGGTTTGGTCCTCTAAATAATAACCGTTAGATGTAAATATAGGTAAATGAGAACCGTTGGATGTAATATTAAAAGAATATTCTTTTTTTGATATCTAAAATGCTATCACGGGTTCAAGGTTCCAATCCCGTCAACAACATATTAAAATGTTTTAAGATCAAAATACAAATAAATGCTAATAAAATAAGATAAAAAATACTAAAAAAATCATATAAAAAAATGCTATTATAAGCAAACTACCATCTATTTGGTTGGTTGGTAGTTTGGTTCTCTAAATAATAACCGTTAGATATAAATATAGATAAATGAGAACCGTTTGATGTAATATTAAAAGAATATTATTTTCTTGGTATCTAAAATACTCCCACGGGTTCAAGATTCGAATCCCGTCAACAACATATTATTATTATTATTAAATATTTATATCATCTATTTTTCTAAGCTACATTCAAAAGTTCAAGATATTATTCCATCGACAACATATTAAAAAATTTTAAGATCAAAATACAAATAATTGATAATAAAATAAGATAAATAATAATAATAAATCATATAAAAATACTAAAATAATACATTAAAAATACTAAAATTTATCGGGCTTGTACTTATTACAAGATGAATCTTCGGTTACGATACTATACTAGTACAAATTATTTCTTTAAATAACATTAATTCTTAAATTATTAACATTGCATTGTCTGTTCATCGATCCTTGGTTTGAATTTACAGGATTACGAAGTGTTTCATGTTTTCTTGCTTAAGTTCATAGTGTGTACTTTTGATTTTAAACTAAAAATGTGACGTAATTTTTGGAGTAGTTTATTTTATTTAATAAAAATTAATATTATCATTTACATTTATACTATCAATACTATTATATAATAGACGAAACATTAAAAGTTTGGTCGGTCGGTATGGTACGTTGTGATTTTACATAATTGCCCTTTCTTAAATTCATGTTTTTACTTAATTAACCTTACTTATTTATAGAAATATATTATTAAATAATAATATTACATATTTATAACCAATTACATTTTTCACCTTAAATACATTATTATGGTACGTTGTGATTTTACTTAATTGTCATTTCTTAAATTCGTATTTTTACTTAATTAACCTTACTTATTTATAGAAATATATTATTAAATAATAATATTACCTATTTATAACCAATTACCTTTTCACCTTAAATACATTATTTTTTAATATTTTTTCTAACAAATTCCCCTACTTTTTCAAATATATCACGGGCAATTACCGTTTTTAACTAAAACATGTTAGTTTTTTCTATTTTTCCTTACTAAAACCCCTCATTTTCCAAAAATATCACGGACAAACCTTTAGTTATTTATTTTTAAACATAATATTATAATTATTATTTTTAAAATTTACTTATTTTAACATGCATACTTATTTTTCTTTACAAATGCAATTACTAAAAATATTAAAATATAAATAATCAAATACCTATTTATATCAATTACATTTTCACCTAAAACACATTATAGATTTTTTCTAACAAAGTCCCTCATTTTCTAAATATATCACGGGAAATTGCCTTTTTCAATTTACTTTTTCTATTTTTCTCACTAAAATCCATTCTTTTTCAAAAAATATATCGGACAAACCTTTTACTTATTTATTTTAAAATGTATTTAAATAATTTAAATTATTAAATTTTAAAACCTCATTTTCCAAAAGTATTACGGGCATTTACCTTTTTAAACTAAATATATGTTATATTTTTTATTTTTCCATACTAAAACCCCTCATTTTCCAAAAATATAACGAGCAAACCCTTACTTATTTATTTTAAAATCTGTTTAATGCTTTTAATTAATTAAAAGTGTTTAGCTATTTTAACATGCTTACTTATTTTTTTAACAAATACAATTAAAAAAATAATAAAAAAATAATAATTAACAATCCGTGCATTGCACGGGTTTTAAGCTTGTATTATTAAAGCCGAAACATTGAAAGTTTTGGTTTTTGGTTAACGGTCGGTTTTTGATTTCTGTGCTTTTTCTAATTAATAAATTCATAATATAATCAAAATTCGGGAAAATTTTATTCTACATTAATATTTCACTATATTTTACTATATAAAAATCAAATAATATTGAAATCTAATAAAAAAAAATGGAAATGTGGGATCTAATTTGTTTAAATTTAGGATACTTCTTTCTTTTTAGGATAATGAAAACTACTACAAATCAAATCTTTAATGGAATTGTATTATTGTCAAGTTACCAAAATAGTAAATAGATGATTGACTTTTATAATTAAAATATTTTTTTTTCTAACAAAATTTACTCCTTTTCCAAAAATATCATTACAATTATCTTTAAATTAAAACATATTACCTTTTATATTTGTTATTACTAAAATCTATGTTTTCCAAAAATATGAGGTGCAATCCTTACTTATTTATTTTAAAACCTATTTTAATACTCTATTTAATATATAATAAAATAATATAAAAATGGTAACTAACTGATTGTCTTTTATAATTAAAAAAAAATCTAACAAAATCTACTCCTTTTCCAAAAATATCACGACAATTACCTTTAAATTAAAACATAATATCTTTTATATTTGTTATCACTAAAATCTCTATTTTCCCAAAATATGAGTTGCAATCCTTACTTATTTATTTTAAAATCTATTTTAATACTCTATTTAATAAATAATAAAATAATATAAAAATATTAACTAGCTGATTGCCTTTTATAATTAAAACATTTTTTTGCTAACAAAATCTACTTCTTTTTCAAAAATATCACGGACAATTAACTTTAAATTAAAATATATTAACTTTTATATTTGTTATCATTAAAATCTCTATTTTACAAAATATCAAGTGCAACTCTTACTTATATATTTTAAAACTTATTTTAATAATTTTAATTATTTAAAAATAACTTACCTATTTTAACAGGTGAAAGTATTTTTTTAACAAATAGAATTAATATAATTAAAACACATCATCACTAAAATCCCTATTTTCCAAAAATATGAGGTGCAATCCTTACTTATTTATTTTAAAACCTATTTTAATACTCTATTTAATAAATAATAAAATAATATAAAAATAGTAACTAGCTGATTGCCTTTTATAGTTAAAACATTTTTTTCTAACAAAAATCTACTTCTTTTCCAAAAATATCACGGACAATTACCTTTAAATTAAAATATATTACCTTTTATATTTGTTATCATTAAAATCTCTATTTTCCAAAAATATCAAGTGCAACTTATATATTTTAAAACCTATTTTAATATTTTTAATTATTTAAAAAAACTTACATATTTTAACAAGTGAACGTATTTTTTTAACACCTAAAATTAATATAATTAAAACACATCTAAAAATATTACGTGCATTTACTTTTTTTTAATTAAAACATGTTAACTTTTCTATTTGTCCTTATTAAAAAAACTTACTTATTTTAACATGTCAACATATTTTTTTAATAAATACAATTAATATAATTAAAACACTTCTAAAAATATCACGGTCAATTACTTTTTTTAATTAAAACATGTTAGATTTTCTATATGACCTTATTATTAATATTATTTTATTATAAAATAATATTAATAATACCTCATTTATCTTCCCCGGCCTCATTTGTATTTTTTTTATATTTTTTTATGTTCCAATGAATATTTAAGTTTCTCATTTTATAATTTATCGTATTAATTTTTACTTTTATTTTAATATTTTATGTTTACATTAAATTTTTTAGTTTATTATTTTTAAGACCCGTGACTTGAACGGGTTATAGGCTAGTATAATAAATGGGTAAAACATTTCTAAAGTGGATTACCGGAAATGTTCCTAAAATCATCATATTAAATGTACATGATTACAATTTTTAATTAAATTAAAATATTATTTTGATATTAAATTTTCATATTAATTTTATATGATTACAATTTTAAATTAAATTAAACATTAATTTTTTATTAAATTTTCATATTATTTTGTGCCATGTATCAAATTATCGGGTTTAAGAACAACTAAGGCAGGCGTGGATGACCAGAAAAGCATCGCCAGGGAAAGGCAACCATACTATTATGGACATGATAACACATACTATTATGTTAAAACGGGGAAATATTACAATAGTAATGCTCGGAAGTGGTGGATATCTCATACTATTTATCATACTCAAGGTTGCATGTGCACGTTATTTTGTAATAAATTATTTTGTTTTATTAAGGATTTGTTTTTCATTTTATGTATGGTTTATTATTTGTAGATAAATAATACTATGATGTAGCAGAGGATTATATTCAAGTGAATTAAAACTCCCGATAGTTTTCTTGTCATTTGTTGCGAATTCAAGATTTTTTTTTGTGTATTCGAAGATTGCCTTATGAATTTAAGGATTTCTTGTATAAAGTATTTTGATAATTAGTTTTTGCTTTTCTTACATTTTTGTGCTGCGTCAATTGACATTAGAATAGATTTTCTGATGCTACATTTATAAGTAAAAGAGAAAATCAAAATTGAATTCCTCGCAAAAGTAAATATAAGTATCATGTCGGTGAAAATTCTTGATCGATACAAATACAGATAATTCACTTAATAACAATAATATATTAAAGGCTTATATACTTTTTTTGTGTGGGTCTCTTGGAGTTAAAGAGTTCCTAAATTGACATATTGATGTTGATAAATTTTGTAATTTTGTGAAAATTTCTTAAAGTAAGTAAAGATAAGATGGTGGCAATTTGATTGATGAGCATTACTTGTATATGATAAGATATACTTCCTCTTCCTCTGTCCTCCTCAATTCTTTACATTGACGTGACGGCACGAAGGTTAAAAAAAGTATAAATTAATAGGAAAAAGTAAGAAAAATGAGTAAAGTGATGAGATCAATCAATATTTAATGTATAAAGTGAGTATAAAGTAGGTATAGTGGAGGAAAGTAGTGAATGTGATTGGATTTTATATTATAAAATGTTACTATTTTTGGTATGTAAAGAAATGAGAGGGACATACCAAAAAGGAAAGTGTAAAGAAATAAGAAGAAGAGAAGGAGTACTAATTATTATGCAAAAAGAGAAACAAATGAAAAGACCATTTAAGAACATGGCGGATTAAGGCTCCGTTTGGCATTGCTGTTGCAGACAGCAACAACAGTTTTTTTCTGAAAAGCAGGAAAAAAATTGTTTGGTAAAATTTAAAAGCTGCTTTTCTGAAAAGAACTTTTGGCTGAAAAACTGCTTTTAGAGAAAGCAGATCACCCATGCTTTAAAAAAAAAGCTGCTTTTCAGCTTTTGCGGGAAGCAGCTACTGGTTTCAATATCAAAACTCACCAAAAACATTAATTTTTTATATTATACATCAAAAACATGCACATATCAAAAATATTACCAAACATTTATCTGATTTTCACAACAGCACTTATTTTAACAGTACTTTTTTCAACAGCACAAAAATTTTTAACATCAATCCCAAACAGAGCCTAAGAACATAGCGGATGATGATTTTTTTTTTAAAACTCATGTTTATAGAAAAACTTAAAAAGAAACATATTTCAAGAAACCTCTATTTTAATTTTTTTAATTGCATATATATGTATTCATCTAGAAAAATTATAAAAAAAATAAATACAATAAACATTATAATTTACTAAAAAATGTTCAACTATGCTGAGAAATAGAAAGAAGTATAAAAAGAAGATATTGATGACAGTAAAAGTTCAGCCTCCCCATTTTGGAGGGTCATTCTCATCCGCAATTTATATAATAATATAATTGACAAATGTTTGATAGTTAGACCGTATTTCTACCAAATTCGAGTTCTGGTGCTTAATTTCAGAGATGAATAAACTAATCACAAAACGCACTTCATACCAGTATTGTATATAAAATTCGACAGAAAATCTTGTTGTTGGAACCAGTTTTTTGCCGTCCTTCGTCCGGTCAAACCTTCAATGAGAAGAATGCGAAGGATGTGCCCCCGA
This sequence comes from Heracleum sosnowskyi, assembly GCA_030848705.1. Lineage (NCBI taxonomy): Eukaryota > Viridiplantae > Streptophyta > Magnoliopsida > Apiales > Apiaceae > Heracleum > Heracleum sosnowskyi. The sequence continues at coordinate 136,984,823 of CM061235.1, read as the reverse complement.
TTCACCTCCTGTGTGAGAATCAGTTAACTGGTCTTTTGTGAGTAAAGAAACGTACAAGTCCTGTGATTGTTTTGTGTGTGAATGAATGATGAACTCAAACCTGATTCTTTCTTTTACCAGTTTCTCCCGATCCCCACGTTCGGGACGTGGCCCTTGCTCCCACGTGGGCAGTTGGTATCTGACTAAGTCTTAGAGTCGTTGGTCACATGCTTTAATATGGGCCTGCGACATCGGTCTTCTTGGGCCATGGAGCTTGGTTCATTCGGCCCAACCTACTGATGGGCATTTGTATTTCCGGTTCGGCCCAATAACGATCAGGTGTATATCTCTAACATGTCCCTGGACTTCGGTTGACAATTTGTCCGACTGAAGGCCCATATATAAGTCCATCTTCGAGAAGACTCTAGGACAACCTTCTGTCCGAACAGTACACAGCCACGTCAGCAAAAGACAGTTGTTGTCATAATTACCTTTTGGAGTTGCACGTTTTTCCAGACCAATCCTAGCCGTGAATTTGGACAGTTTTCATCCTAGCCGTTTAATTCGAAACGGCTACCTTATATACAAAACCGCCATTTCATTTCTCCTTTATCATTACATACACATACACATAAACGCTACACTCCTTTTTCTCTGCAAAATCTTCGGCGATAAAGTTATAGGTGGAAAAATCTCCGTACCCCAACAACAATCCTCGCCGTCAATTCCTAATATCAGTAAGTTCTTCTTTCTTTAGTGTTCATATTTACTCTGGGACTTATGTGCTAAAAACCATAATGTATGCATAGATATGGTGTGTATGAGTAAAGTGATGTTGTATGTACATGCATGCTTAAGAGATATACCGGGACTTTTTCATGTTAGAATGTAACGGTTTGTATGCAAATGGTTATAATTCTACCCAAAATGAAGTTTTAGGGATAGAAAATTTACTCTCATGGGTATTAGGCTGGGTTTTGGGTAGTGTTATGAGAGATAACTTTCTTCGGCCCTCCTTCAAACCCTTAGAACATCCTTCAGACTTTTTAACAACCTTTAGAACATCCTTTGACTCGTTATGTCCTTAGAACACAAATCTTCAGGAAAAACTGCTTCTCCAATCATCTACAGCCATCTGTACTCGGTTTTTTTTCTTGTGAACGCACGCTTGCTTTCCTTTTTACTCCAAGTACATGGCTAATTTCGCCCTTTTTTGCCTCTGCAGGGTATGGATAAGCCCGTTGAATCCGGGCCAACCTATTCAGCCATGGCACATTTTAGTGCCTCTAGGTTCTCTTCGGCCAATCTAAACTCCGTACTGACGAAGGAGGATGTTCTCAAGATGGCCAAGAAGTACGACATCCCTTCCCTTTTTCAGACATACGAAGCCGACGAAACTAATCTCATCTATCATACGCCCAAGGTGGATGAAGAGTTTGGTTCGGTCGCTCTCGGGGTTTCTAATAGGGCATTCTTTTGCGGCCTTCGACTTCCCCTACTCCCCGTTCTGAAGAAGCTACTCAAATATATCCAGGTCGCTCTCGGCCAATTAGACCCCAACACCTTTATCCATATCAATTCTTTTCAAAATAGGTGCCTGAAGGCGGGGTGAAGCCGCGTTTGTCTTTGCTTCTCCATCATTTTGACTTTAGGAAGAACGCTAAGAGCGTTGGATTCTACCAGCTCTCTCGAAGGACTGGTCGCGCTGAGTGGGCTATCACAAACTCTAGCAACAAAGGGACGCACGATCACTGGTTTTTTATCAGCGGTCATAAGCTATCTAAGTACTCGGTGTGGCGGGAGGTTGATCCTGCTTTGATTACCGCACATGTACTGAGTGCTGAAGATCAAGCCGATTATGATAAACTCTGTAGTCTCCAAGAACTGAACCGAATTCCCTTGATCGTAAGCCGAGACCAAACCTGGCTTCGGGCTCTATGGGGTATCGGTAACATATAATTTACTTAGTGTATTTTTTCATTTTCACTTCTTTTTTCTCTTGTATTCCTGCCTTTTAGCATCAATTTTTCCTTGTTGTGCAGTGTCGACCAGGTCTGATATGCTGAAGCGTTTCCAATCCACGAAGGTCGATAAACCCCTCGGTCAGAATACCGAGTCCGTCCCCGAGCCCCATGTTGAGAAGCCTTCGTCTCCCCAGTCTGTTGAGGTGGAGATCATCGGTGCCACGACTCATGATGTGGAGATGGCTGCCCAGTCTGATGCGGTGAAGAAGAGTTCGGTGCAGAAATGACCGCGAGGAGCCGAAGGGGAAACTGTTCTCACATATCGGCCCGTTTGGTCGATTATGACTACCGACAGATTCGGGGCCCCGGCTTCAACAGAGGCAAAGGAGATCGGTACTGACTTATGTCGGGCGTTCATCCTCCCCAAGGACCGCCCGGTGTACGATGGTATCGATGCTCTTTTAGCGTGTTCCGAGCTCATCGGACACGTTGCCATGGTATGTTTCTGTGCCTTGTGAATATTTCCTTTCCTTTTAAGCTTCTTTACTCATCTTGTTGTTTTCTTTCTTTTATAGGTTGCTCCTTGGGCAGCTACTATTGAGCAGAAGGTGAAGAACTTGGATGTCCAGCTTAAGAGCCTTCGCCTTGTTGAATAAAGAGCCGAAGCTGCTGAGGATCTGGTGGAGGGCTTGAATAAGGAAATTTCAAATCTGAACCAGAGGATTGATATGTTGAAGGCCGATCGGGATGTTGTTTGCACTGACTTGGAGGTCGTCTATGCCCGATTGGGGAGGAGAACCGACAAGTTGAAGGCCTCTCGTAAGGCCGAAAAGAAAGCTCGCAAGTTGGTCATCCTTTCTGAAGACCGAAGCTTTTCGGTCGGGTTTGATGAGGTCGTGCGTCGTGCCCATGCTGCAGGGTTCGACTATAAGCAATTACTTGTTGAAGGAATGGAAGATCATGTCACTCGGCACGAGGAGCCAGATGTGCCTGTTGAAGCTAGTTCGGGCTCTGAATCCGAGTTATCCGATTAAATTTGTAATCTTATTCCGCCTTCGGGCTTAACATTGCCTCCGGGCTGAATATTTTATAACACCATTAATTTGTGCGTCTTTGGGTTTCTTTCCCTTTAGCATATTTTCAATTTTGTTTACTTTTATAGCTTTAGTTTTTCTTCTTGGTTTTACCTCGTACTTTCTGTCTTTTCGAGTAGTACGTCTTCGGTCAAGAAGAATTTGCCTTGGCATTTTTCTTGTTTGTAAATGCTTCTTCGGCATGGTGTGAGGCTCTTTCGGCCTGACCATGTTTATTTTGTGCGTCTTAGGCTCTTTTTTGCCTTGGCATAATTATTGATTTGTTTCTTCGGCTACTCTGCCTCTTTTTCTTTTTGTAATGCTTCTTCGGCTTAATTAATTTACCTCGGCATTTTTCTTTGATTACCTTTGGCTAGAACGTCTTTTGTTCCTAATGCCTCTTCGCTATATTGTTGCCCCTTAATGTTTTAAATGGTTGATATTTGAGTTTAAGCCTTACGGTTTGGTCGACTTGTGGGCCTTCGGCTTAAACTTAATATCGAATCTTTGAAACAATAACAAATTAGATTTGATGTCAAAATTTAATACACATAGTTTCAATTAGGACCCCTAAGTATGTGTGGGCGAATTTTACATCTACTTGTATGATAATGCCTATCATTTTCGCGTGTTGTTGATAAACAAGTTGATATATCAACATTCAACATTCAACACTGATAGTCATGGCATTCAAATGCTAGATATCGAATTATGTTGATAAACATGGAATGACTATCGAATTATCATTGCAGAATTAGGTTGTACTGAATCAAAAATACTGAATGAAATTGCTGAAATAAAAGTACTGGTAAAATGAGGATTTCCAGTAAGCTTACTAGTAAAACCTACGAAGGCGTGAAGCATGCCAGGTGTTCTTTATCAAGGAACCGTCCTTTCCAGACAGCTTATATGTCCCTGGCCGAACTACCTCAACTACCGCGTAGGGGCCTTCCCAATTCGGCATCAATTTCCCTTGCGTTGTCGACATAGAAGTTGCTAGCTCCCTAAGGACAAGATCCCCTACTTGAAACGATCTCTTTCTTATTCCAGCGTCATAGTACTGGGCAACTTGAAGCTTGTATCGGATGTTGCGCTGACCTTTCTTCAACCACCAAGTCCACGTTTGCCCGGAGTCCAAACTCGTTGCTTTCCACATTATACACCTGTGTTCGGTAAGATTCCAGACCAATTTCTGCAGGCATCAATGCGTCTGTTCCAAATGCTAACATGAACGAGGTTTTTCCAGTCGAGGACCTAGGGGTGGTTCGGTAAGCCCAAAGAACATAAGGTAGTTCTTCGGCCCACATTCCCTTAGCGTCTCCGAGTCGCTTCTTAATGCTATCGAAAATGATTTTGTTCACTGCTTCAATAGCTCCATTCCCTTGTGGGTGTCCGACCGAACTGAACTTCTGTTGGATCCCGAACTTGGCCAAGAACTTCCTGAATTTACTTCCAATAAATTGGGTTCCATTATCAGACACGCAAACCATCGGGGTACCGAACCTCCGAATTACCTGTTCCAGCATAAACTTCTTTGCTGCCTCCTCAGTTATGGCGGATAATGGTCGAGCTTCTACCCACTTCGTCATATAATCGATGGCTACGATACAATATTTAGCATGTTTGGTGCTAGTTGACAGAATTCCCACGATGTCTACAGCCCACATGACAAAGGGGATAGGACTGAGAATCGATGACATTTCTTCGGGCGGTTGTTTCGGTACCGTACTGAACAATTGGCACTGCCTACACTTCTTGGAGTAATTCTTGGCGTCTTCCCTTACGGTCGGCCAAAAGAAACCATGTCTCAGTACCTTGAAATCTAACGACCGCCCTGCTAGGTGCTCCCCGCAAATTCCTTCGTGCACTGTTTCTAAGACTAACCTTTGATCTTCGGGGGTGAGACATTTCAGAAGTGGTTGAGTAGCCGACCGCTAGAATAGTTGTCCCCCTACCAAGGTGTAGCTAGCTGACCGATATCTCACATTTTGTGCTTCCTTCTTGTCCAGTGGTAAAGTTCCCTTTTCCAAAAAAAACTCTGACGGGGGTCATCCAATTAACCCCTTGGTGGATTTCCAAACATTGTTTCTTGTAAATCGATGGTACATTCACTTCGGTCAGATAGATTGACCCTCTTAGGTTCTGGGTTTCTGCCGAGGCGAGTCTAGACAGAGCGTCCGCTCGGTTGTTGTTTTCCTTGGCCACCTGGTTTAATTCAAACGATTCGAAATGAAGTGCACTTTCACGTACATTGGCTGTATATGCCTTCGTTCGGGGATCTTTTTGTCCATATTCTCCTGAAAACTGCTTCACCACTAGCATAGAATCACTGAATACCCTTATGTGCTTCACTTCCAGGCTCCTTGCTAAAGCAAGTCCTTCCAGCAATGCTTCATATTCGACCTCATTATTAGTTAGGGGAAAAGTGAACCTGATATCTTGGCGTATCTCGAAGCAATCGAGACTGGTGAGGATCATTCCTGCTCCATACTTAGCTTTCGTGACTGACCCGTCCACAAAGAGCTTCCATTTCCCAAGGGCCTGAATGAGTTGTTCCTCCGGTGCTAGGTCCTTAGGTCCTGAGAAAGAGCATTCCACTAGGAAATCATCCAACGCCTGGGCTTTGATGGATGTTCTGGGCACGTACTCCAAGTCATATTCCCCCAGCTCCACCGACCAAGCCACAACTCTGCCTGAAGCTTCTGGTCTCTGAAGTATCTTTTTCAAGGGTTGATCAGTCACTATTTGTACAGTCCTTCCCTGGAAGTAGTGGCGTAGCTTTCTTACTGCCACTACTAACCCAAAAGAGAATTTTTCTGCGTTCGGGTATCTCGTTTCTACATCCTTCAACATGTGCAAAACGTAGAATACCGGGTGCTGATTCCTCTCGTGTTCCTTAACCAATACCGCTCCCAACGTTCGGTCATTCACCTCCAAATAAAGCTGTAGGGTTTCCTTAGAGTCAGGTCTCATAAGGAGTGGGGCCTTGAGATACTCTTTGACCTCTTCAAATGCCTTCTGACAGTCCGATCCCCATTCAAAGTTTTTTGGACCCCCGGAGCACTTCGAAGAATGGGAGTGCTTTTTCAGCCGATCGGTAAATAAATCTTCGCAAAGCGGCCAATCGTCCAGTTAGTTTCTGGATATCCCTGATAGTTTTCAGTGCCTCCATGTCAATCACTGCCTTTATCTTTTCAGGGCTGGCTTCTATCCCCCTGACACTCACCATGTAGCCCACGAATTTACCACTAGAAACCCCAAAAGTGTATTTGCTTGGATTAATCCTCATGTTGTTCCTTCTCAGCATCTCAAAACACTCTTTAAGGTCCTCCGCATGATCCCTGAACATAGATTTCATGATCATATCATCCACGTAACACTCCATATTCCGACCGATCTGTTCCTTGAACACCTTATTGATCATTTTCTGAAAAGTTGCCCCTGCATTCTTCAGCCCGAAGGGTATCTTGATGTATGCATACGTACCTTTTGGGGTGATGAATGCTGTCTTCGGAATATCCTCGGCATTCATTGCAATATGGTGATATCCAGAAAAGGCGTCCAAAAAGCTTAGTACTTGATGACCCGAAGTGGCGTCTATCAGCTGATCAATATTCGGTAAGGGATAATGATCCTTCGGACAGACTTTGTTTAGATCAGTGTAATCTACACACATTCTCCATTTGTTATTCGACTTCTTGACCACCACGTTCGCCAACCAGTCCGGATACTCTATTTCTTCAATGAACTTGGCTTCTAGCAGTTTTTCCACTTCGGCCAGGATCACTTGGTGCCTTTCCATGGCAAAGTTTATCTTCTTCTGCTTAACCAGCTTGGCATCAGGGTTCACACTAAGATAATGTTTGGCTACCGAAGGATCCAATCCAGGCATATCCTCATGTCCCCAGGCAAACACATCATGATACTGCCTAATTACTGCAATTACCTTCTCTTTCAGTTCGGGCTCCATATTTTTTCCTATTTGAATCATTTTCCCTGACTGTCCAACATATAACTCTACCTCTTCGGTTTCCGCAGCTGGTTCTGCTATGGGATTAGACAGTCTGCTCCGAACTTCTCCAGCTCAATATTCATCGTTTGATGACTGCCCCCAGCTTCATTTTCACTTCGCTTCCTTTTTCCCCCTTCAGTCATTTCTACCTCTTGCTCTTTCTCGAGGTCCTCCAACATTATTATTCGTGCGGCTTTCTGATCGCCCCTCATTTCTCCTATGCCATGCTCAGTTGGAAATTTCAATTTCAAGTGAGGAACATAAGCGACGGCTTGGAAAGTACTGAGGATCGGCCTTCCCAGAATGCCATTGTAAGGACTGTCTACTCATACCACATAAAATTTGGCCTCTTTTTCCATAGTATAAGGGGCCTTGTCTAACACGATCGGGAAGGTGATTGTCCCTTCAATCGGTATAGGTTGGTTTCCGAATCCGTACAGTGGGGCTTCGTGACAAGGCTCTAGCTGTTCACCTCCCAAATTCATCTTACTTTACGTTCTGTGATACAGGATATTGACCGAACTACCACCGTCAACTAACACTTTCCATATTTTGTTCTCCCCTATGATAGGGTTGATGATAAGTGGGTCTTCGTGCGACCATATCACATCTTCATAGTCATCCTTTGTGAAAGTGATGGGTTGAGGTTGCTTGGCTATATTGGCTTGGTATAAGCTGTAGACCTGTCGGGCGTACTTCTTCCGAGCAGTCTTACTGCATCGTTCCATGACTGTACCCATGATATGGTCCTGACTTCACCTCGATATCTTTCTTTATCTTCAGGCTCCTTATCTTTGCCCTTCTTCTTGGATTCTAACTTACTCCACAGGTCTCCTACAAACTCACCCAACTCTCCACCTTTGATCATTTTCTCGATTAACTTCTTCAGGTGGTAACACTGATCAGTGTTATGTCATTTGTCTTTGTGGTAATCACAATACTTGTCCCCATTTTTTTTTATGATCTGGGGTCTTTAACCGGGCTGGCCGAACAAAACCTGGCTTTCCCTTTATCTCGTGGAGAATCTTTGAGATAGGTGTATTAAGAGGGGTAAACACCGTGCTATCTCTATCTCTCCTTCGGTCATCACCCTTATCGGGTGTCGTATCATTCGGCCTACTTTTTATATCCCCCGACTTCTTCGGTCATCTTTTCCCGAGCCTTCATACCTTCGACTGTCTCTAGAGCCTCCAATTGACTCCAACTTTCTCCGAATGGCCTCTACTCTCAAATATATATCATTCAAGGATTTTGGAGGTACATCATAAAGAGAGGATCGTAGTTTCTTACCTTTGACAGGGTCTAGTCCAGCAACGAGGAATCCTGCAGCCTTCACCTTGTCTAGGTTAGTAACCATTCTTGCCTCCTCTTTGAACCGAGCCAGATAGTCTCCCAATTCCTCATTCTGTCTATGTCTACAGTGAATCAGCTCTTCAGTGTCCTTTTATCTTCTGCACAGATGAGAGTAATGCCGAAGGAATCTCCTCTTGAGCTGGTCGTAAGAGCTGATCGATCGGGGTCTTTGCGAACGATACCACATCGTCGTTGTTCCCTTTAGACATGTCTTGAACATTTTACATAACATGATGTCTTAGTGTCCCATTCCTGTCATCAGCGACTCATATTTCTCGCAGTGGTCTTCGGGATCACCTCTTCCGTTGAATTCGTTCATTTTTGGGAATTGCCTTCCAGGAGGAGGCCGATATTGTTCGATCTCTTTAGTTACGACCGGTTCATGACTTATTTTCCTTTCACCGAACATGGCCTTCTCCATTCTCCTAAGACGACTTTTAACATGGGGATCGTCTTCATCCTCTGATTCGGAGGACACTACAATTTTAGACCGAATTCTCCTATGACACAATTCGGAGTCTGTAGACTCGTCTTCATCGTTATGGGGTCGTTTTTCCCTTTAGGTCTCAGGCTCAATTAATGGGGTTTCATCTATCGCAACTGAATCTCTCAGAGCTTCTCCTCCATCTCAATTTCCTCTCTTCGGAGTCTAAGGGCCTCTAATTTCAGGAGGTCAGCCTCCCTTTTCTTTGCTCGTATTTGAGTCTCTTTTGCCGCTTGATCAGACTCTCGCTGTTTACCCTTTTTGGTAGCTTGTTCCTGTCTCCACTTAAGTAATAACTCCCTCTGTTCTTCAAGGGTTGGCATAGGTACGTCCTCCCCTTCTGAATCAAAATTCAGCGTTCTATTGATCAACGGCATGACCGTGGCTGAGCTGCCCGGTCGACCTGAATCCTCGAATCCAGGCGGTCTGTCTGCTGTCATGATAGCAAATTTTAATCACAAATAAATCGTACGGTCCCACATACGGCGCCAAATATTGGAACCAGTTTTCTGCCGTCCTTCGTCCGGTCAAACCTGCAATGAGAAGAATGCGAGGGATGTGCCCCCCGATTTACCTCGGGTGTGAGAATCAGTTAACTGGTCTTTTGTGAGTAAAGAAACGTACGAGTCCTGTGATTGTTTTGTGTGTGAATGAATGATGAACTCAAACCTAATTTTTTCTTTTACCAGTTTCTCCCGATCCCCACGTTCGGGACGTGGCCCTTTCTCCCACGTGGGTAGTTGGTCTCTGACTAAGTCTTAGAGCCGTTGGTCACAGGCTTTAATATGGGCCTGCGACATCGGTCTTCTTGGGCCATGAAGCTTGGTTCATTCGGCCCACCCTACTGATGGGCATTTGTATTTCCGGTTCGACCCAATAACGATCAGACGTATATCTCTAACACTTGTAAAACTTAAATAAATGTAAATACAACATACATTTGATTTTGTTTCTAATTTTGTTAAGCTCTTAATCAGGTAAAATAGTTAGTTTTGAATTTTGATTAACTTGTACGTCATTGGTGAGGCCAAAAATATTTGTAATTATGTACAGTGTTTTTTGTTTCAAGTGAAAAACGAGGAAATTGTTATATTTAAGTTATAAATATTACTAATAGATAGAGAAATATGAAGGAGAGACAGAGTAACCTTAATATATTTATTGATTCTTTTCTCGATCACTTTTTCATATCTCCCTCACCATCTATTCACCATCTATTTATAGGAGAAATGTACACCGCCTCTTACTAGCATGAGGCGTGTTTGGCTACTCTTACAAAACTTCTAAGCTAAGCTTTATAAATCTTATCTAGTAATCTTCTTTTACTTAATCACATTTACAATCATATTATATAACACTCCCCCTTGATTGTCAATGTGATTTAATTTTAAAGACTGCCTCATTAAAACCTTACAAGAAAAAAAAAACCTAGTGGGATAAAAAAACCTTGACAAAGGAAAAAGAGTACAATCTCCCCCTGAATAAAATATCTCATATGTTGACATATTGATGTAGCAAGTTCTTTAATCTGCGCATGCCAATACTATTTCGCAACTTCTCAAATGTTGATGTGGGTAGTGTCTTTGTAAGTATATCCGCCAAATTGTCGCATGAGCGTACTTGCTGAACCTCAATATCACCATTCTCTTGTAGTTCGTGAGTGTAGAAAAATTTCGGCAAGATGTGTTTTGTTCGATCTCCTTTAATATATCCTTCTTTCAATTGTTTAATACAAGCTGAATTATCCTCAAACATAATTGTAGGACTATCTGTGATATTTGATAATCCACATGATCGCCGAATATGTTGAATGACGGATCGCAGCCAGATGCATTCTCTACTTGCTTCATGGATTGCCAGTAATTCTGCATGATTTGATGAAGTTGCAGCCATAGTCTGTTTTGTAGACTTCCAAGAGATAGCAGTCCCACAATATGTGAATAAATAACCTGTTTATGACCTTCCAAAGTGAGGATCTGACATTTACCCAACATCTGCATATCCAACTAGTTGTGATTTTGAGTTGTTTGGAAAGAACAATCCAAGGTCAATCGTCCCACGAAGATATCTCAAGATATATTTAATTCCATCCCAATGTCTTTTAGTTGGATCAGAACTGAATCTTGCAAGTAGGTTCACAACAAATGCAATATCAGGTTGTGTGTTGTTTGCGAGGTACATAAGAGCACCAATTGCACTAAGATATGGAACTTCAGGTCCAAGAGCATCTTCACTTTCTTTTCTGGGACGGAATGGATCTTTTTCAACTTCAAGTGATCGAACAATCATTGGCGTAGTCAGTGGATGAGATTTGTCCATGTAAAATCGACCAAGAACCTTTTCTGTATAGGTTGACTGATGAACAAATATGCCTGAAGATAAGTGTTCCACCTGTATACCTAAACAAAACTTTGTCTTTCCAAGATCTTTCATCTCAAACTCATTTTTCAAATAATTAGCAGTGTTAGTAATATCTTCAGAAGTACCAACAATATTTAAATCATCCACATAAACAACAATAACAACAAAACCAGTTTGAGACTTTTTAATAAACACACATGGACACACTTGATTATTAATATACCCATCATTCAATAGGTATTCACTAAGCCTGTTATACCACATACGACCAGACTGCTTTAAGCCATATATTGATCGTTGTAATTTAATTGAGTATAAATGACGAGGCTTAATTAGTTTCCTCCAATTTTAATCCTTCAGGAATTTTCATGTAAACATCACTATCAAGTGATCCATATAGGTAGGCTGTCACAACGTCCATGAGACGCATTTCCAATCTTTCCATACAAGCCATACCTATTAGAAAACGAAAAGTTACTCCATCCATTATGGGAGAGTAAGTTTCATGGTAATCAAATCCAGGTCTTTGAGAGAATCCATGGGCCACTAGTCGGGCCTTATATCTCACAATTTCATTTCTCTCATTTCGTTTTCGTACAAATACCCATCTATTCCCCGCAGGGATCGCACCAACTGGTGTTTGGACTACAGAGTAACCTTAATATATTTATTGATATTTTTCTCGATCACTTTTTCATATCTCCCTCACCATCTATTCACCATCTATTTATAGGAGAAATGTACACCGCTTCTTACTAGCACGAGGCGTGTTTGACTACTCTTACAAAACATCTAAGCTAAGCTTTATATTATAAAACTTATCTTGTAATCTTCTTTTACTTAATCACATTTAAAATCATATTTTATAACACTCCCCCTTGATTGTCAATGTGATTTAATTTTAAAGATTGCCTCGTTAAAACTTTACAAGAAAAAATAACCAGTGGGATAAAAAAACCTTGACAAAGGAAAAAGAGTACAGTCTCCCCCTGAATAAAATATCTCATATGTTGACATATTGATGTAGCAATCATCCAGAGTAATCTTCTTTTACTTAATCACATTTACAATCATATTTTATAAAAGAAATGCAATTTTTTGAAAGTTTAAGGCCCTACTCAGTGCTCATCCAGAGTTTTTTAAAAGGAACGAAGTAAGTGGTAAGAAAATAAATTAGTTGCATCTAATTTTTGAAATGAAAATTTTGGAATGAAAATGAGTTTAATTTATATTCATTTTCATTTGTTTTCATCCCTATTAAAAACTCGAAAACACGAGTAAAAATAAAATTATTTTATTTAACATTCACTTACTTTTTTCTCTATTTAAAAATCGGAGAACAAGTCGCTTATTGTGCACTACGCAAGCAAACACTACACAGTTCCGTGCATCGACGAAGAACAGAAAACGAAAGCGGAGCAGTATAGTGATGTTACATACATTTGTGATGTACAGATATACAGAGCACCTAAATAAATCGAATTTTGGCTTCTCTGTCTTTATTAAAGTTCAATCAATTTAACATAAAAGGTGGAAGGAGTTCAATAAATTTACGTTTATTTGGAGTAAGGGATGCATGTTGTTTGATCTAGACCCTGTTTTTAGATATGGACTAAAATATCAAGTATACTTTTTTTATGTATTTATATTTCAAGATAATCCATGTAATTTTTTACTTATTTTAATAAAAAAAATTGCTAAAGACCTCAAAAAATATCCCAAATTTGTCGTAAAATACTTGTATAATTTAGTAATTTTCCCATTAATATGAAGGAACCTCGCGTGCATACATATGCGCTCTCAAATTATAATTCGATATTTGACGATCACATTATTTAAAATGAATTTTGAAAATAAATTTTGGGATACCTAACAATACATGTATGACCCAATAAAAAATTATTTTTTTTGACTTCGTCATCATTTTTTAACCTGAATTATCCCTTGATATTGCATTCTTGTAATCTTATCTTTGTTGCTAGCTACTTGCTAGTTGCTAGACATCGTTTCACTATCCAGGAGAAAAGAGTGCATGATGATGAACATCACAACATGTACTGTAGTGTGATGCGGTGCAAAATGCAAACGGTCACGTACTTATTGCATGTCCACAATAGTAGTTCATCCTTATATTTCTTAATATATCCGTTTTAAAATACTTTTTTCACTTTTTTAAAACTTACGTATATTAAGCAATTTTAACAATAATAAAAAAATTACATTCATATTTATTGCATCGGCAATATTAATTAAAAAATTATTCATTATGCAGAGTTAATTTTAAAAAAAATTAAAAATTAAAAAATTATATATATCAAAAGGTATAATATTTACAAATTTGAATGTTATGAAAATTTTGCAGCTCACGTATTTAATTAATGCAAGGCAGCACTCAACAGTCAACAAGCACCCCGCAAAGGTGGAATAAATATTAAAAGCAGCACCAGCTGTAAATTGTAATATCACATTCACATGTTGCTTCAGTTTTAACCCACCTAATATTTAGATTTTCCAACTTGTAGTGCTAGTAGCTAGTTTAAAGTAATCAAACCTTGCAGGAGTCGCATGACTGTAATATAGCCTTAATCCTTGTGTTAACGGAGGAATTTGTGATAACAAAATTTGAGGTTATATGTCGGAATCAAGATCTATGATGGTGGTTCTTCGCCGAAAAAGTCACCAGAGTGTGGTGGTTATGATGAATTGGGGGCTGAGATTGCAAGGGTTTTATGGTGGTGGCTCGATGAGCACTTCTCTTCCAACCCCTCACAATATGCCTACGTATCCCTATTTATAGGGAATCAAGCCCACGTAGTCCTTGTAGGACAAGGAACCTAAGTCCGTTAGAGATAGGTCTCCTTGGTGATAAGCGTCAAACATAGTCCATGTCGGACTAGAACTCTTAAATTATCATGAAATGCATATCCAAGCCCACTAAGGAGAGCCCATACGATGAAGCCTAGCCGATGACCCCAAGGCTCAACTATGACCGTGCCTTCACGGATACAACATTAGCCCTAACTATTGGAGCTAACATCAACCGCTACCAACTACCACATCAGTCATTAGTTGCAGGGAAAAGTCATGACTTACTCCAAATGCACAAGCTGGTCCTTACCCCCCGATGAGGATAACCCACCAGACTACAGGGCAAGTTCTCCAAAGTTATCGTCGCACCAGGTGTATCTTACTCCCCCAACAAGGATAACTTGCTAGAATACAGGAATAGACCCTTTGAGTGCATAAACAAGCTTAATCATTCCTTAATTCCCCAATAAGGATAACTTATTAGAATACAGAATCAGGCCTTCATCTTGTAGTCTTCAATAAATCTTCAATACATATCACCAATTAAATAATACTCTATCCCTTCTTCATGTTACCTCCAAGTTGGCACCCCAACTTGGTCTTCTACGGCATGTTGGCGCGCCAGCTTGTGGTTCGCCCAAGGTTGGCGCTCCAACCTTGGTCCTGTTCATGGTTGGCGCTCCAACGCATCCCCAGTCTTGTTTTGGAGCTCCAAGTTCACCTCATGTTTCCTTCACCTATCATTCATATTAATATATTCCTTGGCACGCCCGACGTGGGCGCTCCAACCTTGGCACGCCCGACGTGGGCGCTCCAACCTTGGCACGCCCGACGTGGGCGCTCCAACCTTGGCACGCCCGACGTGGGCGCTCCAACCTTGGCACGCCCGACGTGGGCGCTCCAACCTTGGCACGCCCGACGTGGGCGCTCCAACCTTGGCACGCCCGACGTGGGCGCTCCAACCTTGACACGCCCGACGTCTGCTCTCCAACCTTGGCACGCCCGACGTCGGCGCTCCAACCTTGGCACGTCGGCGCTCCAACCTTGGCACGTCGGCGCTCCAACCTTGGCACGCCCGACGCCAACCTTGGCACGCCCGACGCCAACCTTGGCAC
The DNA here is from genome assembly GCA_030848705.1 of Heracleum sosnowskyi. Classification (NCBI taxonomy): domain Eukaryota; kingdom Viridiplantae; phylum Streptophyta; class Magnoliopsida; order Apiales; family Apiaceae; genus Heracleum; species Heracleum sosnowskyi. The sequence continues at coordinate 136,969,674 of CM061235.1, read as the reverse complement.
GCCCAACGTCGACTCTCCAACCTTGGCACGCCCGACGTGGGCGCTCCAACTTTGGCACGCCCGACGTCGACTCTCCAACCTTGGCACGCCCGACGTGGGCGCTCCAACCTTGGCACGCCCGACGTGGGCGCTCCAACCTTGGCACGTCCGACGTCGGCGCTCCAACCTTGGCACGTCGGCGCTCCAACCTTGGCACGCCCGACGCCAACCTTGGCACGCCCAACGTCTGCTCTCAAACACCTTTCCACCCCTGTTCTGGAGCTCCAAGTTCATCTTCTGTCATTATTCTTTCCTTAGTCAAATTTCGGGTATAACAACTACCCCCCAAGTCCTTGTAATATCAAGGATGTTACAGGGACTTATATAAAGAGCGGAATTTGATATCGTCTCCCGTTTTCAGAATGTGTCTTCCAAGTGAGAATCTATAATTCCAATCCTCTCTGTGTCTTCAAAAATCACCTTCAAATAAAGTGTATTCTTCTCACAGGGCGTAACCTATGTTGTCTTCAAGAAATCTCATATTGTCGTGTCAAGTGCTCAGATATAAACATACTGAAAATTGCGCTTGTAGGCACTCCAACATCACATTGCGAAGGTGAGGTGAAAAAAATGAACCTGAAACTTTGCAAATATTTGGCATGCTAGGAGAAGTCCCTTGAGAGTAAGAACATGATCCTAGAAGTTGCCAAGAAAAATAATATTGTAATTTTGAGAAGAAAGAGCCACGAGCGGACCAACTAGTTCGCTAGTTTTTCCAATATAGGAGCAGATGATTGCTGCAGAGAGAGCAAATGTGGCGCGCCAAGAAGATGAGGAGGCCAATCCTCTAGAAAACAAAGTTGGTGAAGACAATGCCGAATATTGATTTTCATCATCTCAGTTCCTGAATATTTGTATGCAATCCATTTGGCTAAGAAAAAAGTAACTCAGTTGAGCAAGACCATGTAGTTGACGCAACAACTTATTTGGCGCGACAATTGAGTTGATAATCCAAGCTTGTTCCTGTAAATAAAATTTGATCCTTAGCTTGGTGAGGTAGAGCTACTACCCCCCGAGACTAGGAAAGATTAGTTGTTGCTTCTCTGTGTAAGTAAGTGGGAAAGTCAAATAGACTTCTCTATAGATAATATCTTTCATCTCAAGTAGGTGGCTTACACCCCGCACTACTAACAATATTTCTTACTTTCTCTAAGTAGGTGGTCGTAGCCCCGCACTACTTGTATCATTCTTCACATCATTTAGTAGGTGCCCGCAGCCCTGCATTACTTGTAACATATCTCATAGTTCTTTTGAACATTCAAATTCATTTTGGAGGGTGTACGCATACTACCCCCCGAGTGTAAAAGTATTTTATATAGTCTTCCCTTACCGGGGCATCTCACGAAGAGGATTAAATTTAAGAGTGACGATGTCACAAATTATTATCATCCCTTATAGGGGCATCTCACGTAGAGGATTAAATTTAAGAGTGACGAAGTCACAATTTATCCAGGCAAACTCCTGGTAGTCTTCGACCAAGTAAACCCTTGGAGGCCTGCGAATGCCTCGGCAGAGGAGTTGGCGTGCCAACTTGGAGTTAAGGGGTCGACTTGTCAATGTTGGCGCGACAACTTATTAGAACGCATCCTAGCTCAACTCCTTACAACTCCTTTAGAAAACTTCCTTACATTCACCTGCTATAGAAGGTAGACTACAACAAGAATGTCATATAACATTAGTTCTCTTACCTGTTGGCGCGCCTGGAGAGGACTTGGCGCATCTACTTGCAGTGACAAATTGCAATCACAACTTCAAACTCCTTCTTGAAGATACATTCAAAGAATCCTTGCATCCTTTCTTCATGTAACCTTTTCGCTGAAGGATACGTTCCAAGAGAACTTAGCGATGTTGTCACGCCAAATTGTCTGGAACGCTTACTGATAGAACTTCTACCATACTCTGAACAACTTCCTCCACCTTATCACCTGGTTTGTGCACCCTGAGATGGTTTGGCGCACCAACTAACATGAGAAGGTAAACTCGGTAAAGTTATCGCGTCAACTTGGTTGAAAAGGCTTCCTAAAAACACTTTTTGTTAGCGCGTCATGTGAGGAGTTGGCGCGCCAATTTATGGGCTGTTATACTTGTATTTTTCTTATAGGATCATCTCAGAATTAAAGATAATTCCATAAGCTTCGCGTGGACTGTAAGATCATCAAAATCGAACTTCTGGAACTCAAGATATGACCCAAATATTGTAGGTAGCCCGTGTAGCCCAGTAAATCCGAATTATCTTCTAATTAGACTCATAACCAGCCATCCCTTCAAATCCTTCCAAGTTCAGAACTTCTTTGTATCCTGGTGCACCCGAACATAACTTGAACATGTTGGCGCGCCAACTAAGTTAGAGATGGTTGTAGCTGCTATGTCAATCTCACAGATGTAACCCGAAACTTTAGGACTTTCCAACTATATAGCCTTCTTCCTTGTTTTTAAGACCTCACCGTCCTCCTTGTTTTTAGGATCTCACCTGTTTCATATCACCACCAGAAAACCTTGCTATTAACTTGAATCCATATCCAACACCTTTCCGCATGCCTTGAAACCATGCCCAACACCTTGCTACTGCCTTGAAATCATGTCCACACCTTGCTGTTGGGGTAGAATTGCGCTTGAAGCTCCCATCGATCTAACAAACCTCTAAATAAGAACCACGTCGTGATGAACATCCTTCCTCCTGGATGTAGATCTTGAATTCCCCTCCTTCTAGCGCCAATTTGTTAACGGAGGAATTTGTGATAACAAAATTTGAGGTTATATGTCGGAATCAAGATCTATGATGGTGGTTCTTCGCCGAAAAAGTCACCAGAGTGTGGTGGTTGTGATGAATTGGGGGCTGAGATTGCAAGGGTTTTATGGTGGTGGCTCGATGAGCACTTCTCTTCCAACCCCTCACAATGTGCCTGCGTATCCCTATTTATAGGGAATCAAGCCCACGTAGTTCTTGTAGAACAAGGAACCTAAGTCCGTTAGAGATAGGTCTCCTTGGTGATAAGCGTCAAACATAGTCCACGTCGGACTAGAACTCTTAAATTATCATGAAATGCATATCCAAGCCCACTAAGGAGAGCCCATACGATGAAGCCTAGCCGATGACCCCAAGGCTCAACTATGACCGTGCCTTCACGGATACAACATTAGCCCTAACTATTGGAGCTAACATCAACCGCTACCAACTACCACATCAGTCATTAGTTGCAGGGAAAAGTCATGACTTACTCCAAATGCACAAGCTGGTCTTTACCCCCCGATGAGGATAACCCACCAGACTACAGGGCAAGTTCTCCAAAGTTATCGTCGCACCAGGTGTATCTTACTCCCCCAACAAGGATAACTTGCTAGAATACAGGAATAGACCCTTTGAGTGCATAAACAAGCTTAATCATTCCTTAATTCCCCAATAAGGATAACTTATTAGAATACAGAATCAGGCCTTCATCTTGTAGTCTTCAATAAATCTTCAATACATATCACCAATTAAATAATACTCTATCCCTTCTTCATGTTACCTCCAAGTTGGCACCCCAACTTGGTCTTCTGCGGCATGTTGGCGCGCCAGCTTGTGGTTCGCCCAAGGTTGGCGCTCCAACCTTGGTCCTGTTCATGGTTGGCGCTCCAACGCATCCCCAGTCTTGTTTTGGAGCTCCAAGTTCACCTCATGTTTCCTTCACCTATCATTCATATTAATATATTCCTTGGCACGCCCGACGTGGGCGCTCCAACCTTGGCACGCCCGACGTGGGCGCTCCAACCTTGGCACGCCCGACGTGGGCGCTCCAACCTTGGCACGCCCGACGTGGGCGCTCCAACCTTGGCACGCCCGACGTGGGCGCTCCAACCTTGGCACGCCCGACGTCGGCGCTCCAACCTTGGCACGCCCGACGTCGGCGCTCCAACCTTGGCACGCCCGACGTGGGCGCTCCAACCTTGGCACGCCCGACGTGGGCACTCCAACCTTGACACGCCCGACGTCTGCTCTCCAACCTTGGCACGCCCGACGTGGGCGCTCCAACCTTGGCACGCCCGACGTCGGCGCTCCAACCTTGGCACGTCGGCGCTCCAACCTTGGCACGTCGGCGCTCCAACCTTGGCACGCCCGACGCCAACCTTGGCACGCCCGACGCCAACCTTGGCACGCCCAACGTCGACTCTCCAACCTTGGCACGCCCGACGTGGGCGCTCCAACTTTGGCACGCCCGACGTCGACTCTCCAACCTTGGCACGCCCGACGTGGGCGCTCCAACCTTGGCACGCCCGACGTGGGCGCTCCAACCTTGGCACGTCCGACGTCGGCGCTCCAACCTTGGCACGTCGGCGCTCCAACCTTGGCACGCCCGACGCCAACCTTGGCACGCCCAACGTCTGCTCTCAAACACCTTTCCACCCCTGTTCTGGAGCTCCAAGTTCATCTTCTGTCATTATTCTTTCCTTAGTCAAATTTCGGGTATAACACCTTGTTAAGAAATTGTGTTATTGTTAATTTACTTCAAAGATATCTTCGTGATCATTTAGGGGTCGTTTGGTTCGCTGGTATCAGTATGAGTTTAGAATGAGTAAAATCTATACATCATGTTTGATTCAAAAATATTTATTGTCAAATCCATACTTCAAACCCGTGGGATATGGGATTTTGATACTCAGAGGGAGGTGTGTATGAAAAAGGGATATGTGTATCAATTCTTATATCATTTATTTAATTTCATGCAAAAAATATTTAAAATTATTTTTATACATAAACAAATGTTACTAATAATAATAATAAAATGTTACTAATTACACATAACAGCTCAACCCAATTAAACTTTTTTTTATTACATACTCATACCTCAAACCCCCAAAGTATGAGATTTTGATACCCAAGGAGGGATGTGGGTATGAAATGGTGGTATGGGTATCAGTTTTATTGTTATTTTTTTATTTCTTCAAAAAACATTAATAATAACAAAAAAATATTTTTTATATACAAAAAAATGTTATTAATATTAAAAAAATATTTTCAATTTTTTAATAACATTAATAAATTAAATTAATTAATAATTTAATAATATTTTTAAGTTAAATAGATTGATTCTAGTACTGAACCAAACACATAATGTCATTAATGAAATTTAAACCCTATAACACCTGAACCCGATTCCTGATTACAAACTCATACCCCTTCTTAAACCAAACGACCCCATTGATTTCAAACTCATAACACTTCGCGAACCAAACGATTTTTTAAATATTTAAAGTTGGGGCATGGGGGTAGGAATGAGCATTCGGGCGGTTCGGTACAAAACCGGGACCGAACCGAAAAAACCGAAAACCGAAATGCTGTTTTTTTGGGACCGAACCAAAATAGTTCGGTTTATTCGGTTCGGTTCCTAAAAATCAAATTGTTTAAAAAAAAAACTTTGTAACCTGTATCATGGTGTGCAGTGCAGCAACATCATAAATAAATTCAAATTTCAAAGTCTACTGATGTATTTTTAGAACATCAGCTGTAGTCTTGTACACACAACACAAGTACTCAATAGTCAATAGTGAATACTTAATAGTTTATAAGAGCATCTCCAGCGGTGTTCTGTAAAATGATTGGCTAAATATTGATTATGTAAAATTTGATAAACTTGTAAGATATTCTATTCCAATGGAGTTAGCTCTATTGATTGGTTATATTTTAAAAATGACATGTTATTATTATTTCAAGTTATTTTAAGTACAATATACTATTTTAATATGGTAACAATTGATGTGTAATTTTGCTACAGGTCCCTAGATGTTCAACATATATAGCCAATATGATGAGGTTATCTAAATTTTTAGCCAACAGTAATGTACCATTGGAGTGACAAATTTTTTACACATTTTCTATAATTTCTATTTAAGGCATGTCATATGAATTTTTAGCTAAGGGTTCATGATGGTTGAAGATTCTCTAAGCCGAGTTACTGAAATGAAAATAAAAATTGTTCAACAGTTCAAGTCTTAAATTCAATAATCAAGGAACATAGAAAGTTGAAATCTACAATTCAATAAAAACTGTTCAGCACTTCAGTTGCTGATTCTGCAATTCTGCATCACTTTCACATATCAGGTTCTCAAGGTCAGTCTATAGCCTGCCGCCCTGCCCGCATCCATGAATAGAACAGAGAAAAATAGTTTAGAAAGGGCTGCAGAAATGCCAGAAACAGAAATAACAATGTAAATGAATCAGAAACTATACAGCTATACTGTTCTTTTCTATGAATGCTAAGAAGTTCATGAATAAATAAGGACAACCTAATTTGTACACCTATCATGTTCTGTGGAAGCTAGAGAATCAAAGTTTTTCAACATCAACAAAACTTGGATTTATCAAAGTTTGTGAAAAAAATGAAATCTGAGCACCCCGTGGAATTCTACTGTTGTTCCTGTTATTAAGAATATTCGTACATTAATCATATTCTGAACAGAAACTAATTACTTACCATATTAGCTAATTACTTGATAAAAAACTGAAGCATTTAAACTATAGCTAAAAACCAGACATTATAGGATTGGAAAATCAGTGTCTCACCATATTGGCATATTCTGTAAAGTCAGGAGCCACTAGTTAAAATTTACAAATGAAAACAGAGGACATAAAAACTGAACAGGAATAAAGGCAGTAGATCACAGAGGTGGGAAGAAAGTAGTAGGTAATGGACTGATTTTCTTACCAATCAATGTCCAAGGGTACAACATCTTGTTCAATATTCTTCTCCCTGACTGAAAGAGTAGAAAATGCTGCAAAATGTATTATAATGACACGTTAATTCAATATGATTACAAATATTAATTAATGACAAGTGGAATGCGGAATGCAAATTAAATATGTGTAATATACCTTCTTCGAATTTCTCAAGATCATTAACATCTTCTTCAATTGTCTTTGGACGTTTGGACGATCACAACCAATCTTGAGCACAGAGTAATCCTTCCACAACTTTGGTTGTCAAAGAACTCCTATATGGATCAAGTACTCTCCCACCCGTATTAAAAGCGGATTCCGATGCTACGGTGGAAATAGGGATTGCTAGTACATCACGAGCAAGTTGTGAAATGATGGGCAACCTACTTGAATTAACTTTCTACCATTTCAAAATATCAAACTCATCATCATTTTTCGTAACATAGACACTCTCTTTAAGATAGATATCCAATTCATACTTGGATTCTACTTCTCCACTCTCCAATTTTTGTCTAATAAATCTAGCTCCTATGCTGATTGTGTTTTTGAAGTTGAAGATGTAGTTGAATGTATGCTTGAGGAATTACTTGAAGATTGAGCTTGTTGATTAACTTGAGTAGTTTTAGGTTGACAAGTCTTTTTATACTCTTCAAACAACTCTCTTATCAATATACTTGTGCACTTGCCAACTTCCAACCCACATTTTTTCCATATTCCTCACATAGTGCAAATTCAAGAAACTCCAATTTGTGCCTAGGATCAACAACCGCCACATATATGAGTTTGTTCATTTTGTGCACATCACCCCAATACTTGTCATATTTATCTTTCATTCTTTCGCCCATTAACCTCACTTCAAAGTCATCATTCTTCATCCAATCTTTCAACAAATAGTTAACCGTGCTAATCTCATGATAAAATATATTTGATGTGACATACAAAGAACCCGAAATTCTCAAGGTAAGTTCATAAAAATGAACTAAGACATCAACCATCCTTCTAACATTACCCCAATCCCAAGAAGTGGATCATCCTCATTCAGCTCATTTACAAAGGAAGTGTCCATTGTTTTATATAATTCAAATGCACCTTGAAATTTTTGAGCAACATTTAGGATCAAGTAAGTGAAGTTCCATATTGTTCTTACATCCAAACACAACATAGATTTACAATCAACATCCACTAACTCAATACACTCCTTAAATTTAGCTAGTCTAGGAGGGGGTTGCCTTATATACCTAACCGTCTTTCTTACTCTTTCAACCGATGGATCTATTTCTTCAAGCCCTTTTGTCACTATCAAATTAGTTATGTGTGCAATACATCTCATGTGCATATATTTTCCATTCAAGAAATCACACTTCTTAAAAGATAACCCATCCTTCAACTTTTGAATGCAAGTATAATTTGAACTTGCATTATCAACCGTGATTGCAAACACCTTTGCAATTCCCCATTCTTTCAAATACATATCAAGGTCCCTAACTAAGATCTCACCCTTATGACTCTCTATAGGACAAAAGTTAATTATTTTCTTGTGTAAGTTCCAATTTTGATCAATATAGTGAGTCGTGATGCACATATAATTAATCTTTTGTATTGAAGTCCAAGTGTCCATGGTGATATTAATTCTTTAACCCGGCATCTTAAAATAAGTGGTTAACTTCTTCTTTTCATCTAAAAAGATTTGGTAACAATCTCGTGCCAAGGTAAAATGAGATCATGTCATCTTAAAAAGCAGTTGAGTAATTTTCATGAAATCATTAAACCCCTCACCCTCAACAAATCTAAAGGGAAGTTCATCAATAATGATCATGGAAGCTAACTTATGTCTAGAAGCTTTTTGATCAAAACGCCAATTTTTAAGAATACTATCACTTCCTCCTACGGATTGTAAAGACAATTATATTTGCTTTGATTCACCACTAAGTAATAATTTTGTGCAAGATCTAACATGTTTTAAAAGTGTACTAGTGCCATTTAGATTAGGATCAGAGTGGTATTCTTTACCACAATAATTGCACCTAGCTTTTTTAAACCCTTCCGCATCCGTAAACTTGGTTATATGATCCCAAACTTTCGACCTATCTATCATAGGCTTTCTTTTTTCTCTTGGCGGAGCTTGCTTGAGTTGGAGCATTATTACTATCATTAGAATCTCCCATCCCCATGTCTCGTTGTGAATCTAATTGCGACATTATTTGAACTGAAATGATTAAATGAAGAGGAACAAGATATCAGTTTTTAAGCCAAAATCAAAAAAAACAAACTGCAAGCAAACTAAAAAAAAACAGATTGACAACATAAGCAGTTAAACACAAAACCTAAACAAAATCAAGCATTAATTAAGAAACCTAAACAAAATCTAAGCAGCGAATTAACAAATTAAGAAAAACAAATTAAGAAAAACCTTTAAAATAGAATCTATGATTCTCCAATAGAAAAACTAGTAACATTTAGGAACTAAGATTTACGATTCTAAAAATTCAGAATCAAGAACAAATTTAAGCACTAAAGTATATAGAAATTTAGAGAAAGTCGAAATTAGTAGCATATTACCTTGGAGTGGAAATGAGAACTGAAGTCGGTCGGTCGCCGATGAAAGTGCCACTGCGTTTTCAATTAGGTCAGGAGTTACAAGTGGAAGTGAGAGTGGGTTATGGACTTATAGGTACGCGTAATTAGATTTAGATATTAGATAATTAGAATATATATCATATATATAAAATGTAAATATATGTATTGTATAGTTCGGTTTATTCTGATCGAAATCGAATTTTTTGGTAAAAATCGGATCAAACCGAAAAACCAAAATGACCGGATTATCAGAAAAGTTGGGACCGAACCAAATTAACATATTTCGGTTCAATTTTTCAATTTTGAATCAGTTTTGCTCAGCCCTACCTGGGGCGTTGAACAAAAACATACAATCGTTTATTGGTATCATCTTCCTTTAAAATTTAGTCCATTTTATCAAATTTCTTCTCTTCAACACTCGCAAGTCAATTATAATAATCATTAAATCCAGCACAAAAAGCTTAATCATGTGAAGAGTGCAATCATAGACAAAGAATACACGTATATTGATGCTTTGCAAGTGTATATATTAAAACATAATATAATTAACTATACGTTTACATGAGTAAACACTGCCTTAATTCACTCTGGAGAAGAGATTAAAAAGAATAAAACCCTGCAAAGTGCGTAGGAACCTAACTGCTAATCACAACCCTGTAAAACAAAATAAGTATCTCTATGTATGTATTAAGTTCTAGAAGCTCTCCCTAACACAGAAAAGAATCCGATGAGATCTTGCCTGTACGGCAAATACGATTTTCTCTTATCACCTTCCTTAATCGATCTGTTTTGTATATAAAACATTTCATGTGCGGATGATGCCGGCGACGCTTTGCCTTTTCGGGTGACCTCAACGGAATGTTTGGGTGATTTACGATAATCGATCTTATTTGTTGACTTGTCGATCTTGGAAGAAAATAAATAAGTCTCTTTTCCAATTCCATCACTGTTACTTCTCCTGAGTAAATCACAAATCTTGAACCGCTTGAACAAAACCGATCCGGTCGATTTGCTCTTCTTGCAACTGTTCGGTGAAGAGGATCCAATGCTTTTTCTACGCCACACGCAAGATCCTATCGTCTCAGATTCTGAATCCGATTCATCAGACGACGTTGATATCCGGTTTTCGATATTTTGATCAGCCTGGAGCTGCTCGCGATTAAAAACCGGAAATACCGAGGATTTGTTCACTAGTGCTGAAGAATCAAATTCTTCAAGTGATGATAATGCAAACTCGAATAAATCGTCGTCGTCACCGATGATATTTTTATAATCATCGCTAACTCTGGTCGCGATCTCGACTAATCGATCAGTGGTGTAGCTGCTGAATGTAGGACAGACCAATGCATTTTCATTTTGTGGATTCATAGTTGTGTAAAATACGTACAGAGGAAGCAATGTATATAAAAGAGAGAGGGTAGCTAATATGTTATTTTTGAATGTCAAGTAATGCTATGAGTTTGCTTGAGAAGGTGAGGAATTTATATGGAGTGAATGTGAGTTAATGTGGACCTGTGGCTGTGGGGGGCTGAGAGGACTTTTAAGTTTCCACTAGGGGGAAGTTTCATTAAGTGGACGCTCTTTCTGCATTTTGTTAATTAGGGAACAGATTTAAGCGAGTTATGGTGCATGGTGATATTCACACGGTGCCCGCGGTGCAGTGCACCACGTGCATAACGTTATTTATTAATTTACTACTTATTTTTATATATCAATTTTTTATATGTCTTACTTATTCTGCATGCAGACGAAGCTTTGTACATGGTGTAACTAACAACAAAATCTTTTAGGTGTCCCGGACTCCCATGCATGTAGAAGAGATCTCCACTTTTATTTCATTCCTATTAAAAAATCGGTGTTTGTTTTGTATATTCACACCATTTTGTTTGTTACTCCCTCCGTCCCTCTGGGTTCTATACATAGAAATTGGGCACGTATACTAAGAAAAGATATAAAAAATGAGTAAAGTTAGATGAAAATGGGTAAAATGGTGGGACCTATCAATATTTAATAATAGATTTGAGATAGTAGAAGAAAGTAGTGGGTGTAATAGTGATTTATATTGTTATAGAATAGAGATAGTGGAGAAAGTAGTAGGTGTAATAGTGTTTTATATTATTAAAAGTTACTATTTTTGGAATGTATAAAAATGAATGGGAAGTCCCAAAATGGAAAATGTATAGAAATGATTGGGACGGAGGGAGGGAGTACTTTTTATGTTTTTGGATTTAACAAGAAAATTTGTATATTTATATCTGATGATCTCGTACATGAGGTTTACAAAATGCGTAATTAACCGCTTTTTCAAAACATAATCGGAATCCCTTTCAAAAAAAACATAATTGGTCTCTTACTTTTTACAAAAGTAGTGGAGTATTCTTTCTTTCTTTTGTAGTTAAGTATAGTTCATTAATAAATGGTTATACGGTATCTAAAAATTAATTAATATTAAACAAATATATAATAAAAAATAATCAAATCAGAATTTTCTTCCACCGATCGAGTTACAGTTACGATCATTGACCCGATAATTCATTATAGTATATTCCCGTTTATATAGCTTAAGTTTACAGTCATTTTAGAGAGACTTGCATTTTGATAATAAATTACATTTGGTTGGTATAAAATGGCATTTTCGCATATAATTTCTGAAAATTAAGAGAATTGCAGATAAAATTAGAATAAAATGAATTTTACTGTATTAATCCTTTTTTAAAAGTATTATCAAGTGCATGACTTTAGGGGATACTACGTCTTTAGAGCATGACCATCTCCGATGATATTTGCTAAAATAATTGTCTAAAATGATATAAAATAATAATTATTTAAAAATTGCCGAACATGTAACATGTTATACTCCAATAAAGTTGGTTATAATAATCGGTTATATTCTAAATATAATATGTTATTATAATTTCAAAAAATTATAAATAAAATATATTAATTCAATATGATAATAGATGATGTGTAATTTTGTTACATGTCTCTAAAGTTCAACAAATATATGATCAACATGATAGGTTGACTAAAATTTTAGATAATGGAAATGTTCAGTTATAGTGCATAATTATTTTACATATTCTCGATAACTTTATTTATAGTATGCTATATAAATATTTAACTAAGATGCTTTTTCATTGGAGATACTCTTACACCGTAACCATATTATTTACATATGAATTGATTATATAAAGTGGACAAAAAAAATATAAAAATGGAATAAATTGACGGATGATATTGAAAATTAACAAAGAAAAAATTGTACAAATTACACATCTTTCGATCTACAAGATGTGTCAACAAAAAAAAACACTAGCAGAATATTCGACTTGTGAATGACAGGAAATTGACTGATGCTTATTTTTATGCCTGTGTCGGGTCAAGACTCAAGAGCAGCTGCACTAGGGTACGGCTATTGTGACTTGTGGATCAAGCAACCGGCTTTTTACAATAGTGTTGTTTGTCATGGACCGTCTCGTATACATTTCAAATAAGATCGATACCATGGTTTTTGATTTTTTGAAAATCAGAATTTTAGATATGCAAATATAGCTATTTATTATCCGGAAAAGAGTAGTACATCGATGGATAATAATAAATATAGCTATTTATTATCCGGACAAGTGATCAACTTTTCTACAGTAGTTAACTTCTCAGAAACAAATGTACAAATAGCTTTTCATTATAAATACAATGCTGCTGATGTGAGCAATATATTTAGTTCTCCTTTGTTATTGAAACTTCTGTAAAAGATATTGTAACTTGCTTCTCCTTTGTATGGCCTTGTGACCTTTGATATGTGAGTTATTGGCACGGAATTGATAATGAAATTTATGGGGAGTGGATATGATTATGTGTGTTTTATATATATGGTCAGTTTCTGGTAAAAACCTTAAACATAGGCTACTATGACGTTCATTTTAACAATCCTCTATATCCTTATAGCTAATTGTTTATGTATATATTGTAGGAGAAGGCCTTCGTGGATGATGATGTTGACGGCGGCTGGACAGTGGTGAGAATACTGAACGGTGGTGAGAGTACTAAGTCCGACGATAATGACCATGATATGAGTTCTAGAGGCGGTCCATATAAATTTTAATATTTGTGAATTTAATTTGGATTGTGGATGTAAGTTTGTATAGGATAATGTAAATTATTTTATGTACAATAAGAGTATGGTTTTATGTAAAAAGATATTTTTATATTTTGTTTCTTATAATTGCGCAATATAGAATTTGTATTGGATTTATTTAATTTTGATTTTCTTTTATTTAAATTAAATAAAATCTTAAAAATATATTTACGACAAAACTTTCGTCAAAAGTTCAACTTGTGTCATAGTTTTACTTGTGACCAAAATAAGAACTTTGTGACTAAAATAAGAACTTGTGACTGAATTCTCCATTTATGACTGAATTTTAACTTGTCACTAGAAATTGAGCTTGTGACATATTTCAATTTGTGACAAAAAGTTAAACTTGTGACAAGATTTCAAACTTGCGACAAGATTTCATACTTGTGACCGTATTTTCGAACTTTCAACTGGACTATAAACGACAGAACACGTTCGTCGTAAAAGGGGGCATTTACGACGGATCTAGTGTAAAAATTCTGTCGTAAAAGGCCTTATGTGTTGTAGTGATCAATACTATTATATAATAGACGAAATATTAAAAGTTTGGTTGGTCGGTATGATATGTTGTGATTTTACTTAATTGCCCAAGTTTGGTTGGTCGGTATGGTACGTTGTGATTTTACTTAATTGCCCTTAATTAATTGTATTTCGTATTTTTACTTAATTAACCTTACTTATTTATAGAAATATATTACTAAATAATAATATTACCTATTTATAACCAATTACCTTTTTCACCTAAAATACATTATTTTTTTCTATTTTTTCTAACAAATTCCCCTACTTTTTCAAATATATCACGGGCAATTATCTTTTTTAACTAAAACATATTAATTTTTCTATTTTTCCTTACTAAACCCCCCCTTTTCCAAAAATATCACGGACAAACTTTTAGTTATTTATTTTTAAACCTATTTTAATATTATAATTATTTTTTAAAAGTTTACATATTTTAACATGTCTACTTATTTTTCTTAACAAATGCAATTACTAAAAATAATCAAATATAAATAATCAAATACCTATTTATAACCAATTAACTTTTCACCTAAAACACATTATATATTTTTTCTAACAAAGCCCATCATTTTCTAAATATATCACGGTAAATTACCTTTTACAATTTAATTTTTCTATTGTTCTCACTAAACTCCGTTCTTTTTCCAAAAATATCACAGGAAACCCTTTACTTATTTATTTTAAAACGTATTTAAATACTTTTAATTATTAAATTTTAAAATCTCATTTTCCAAAAATATCACGGGCATTTACCTTTTTAAACTAAATATATGTTACATTTTTTATTTTTTCTTACTAAAACCCCTCATTTTCCAAAAGTATAACGGGCAAACCCGTACTTATTTATTTTAAAATTTGTTTTAATGTTTTTAATTAATTAAAAGTGTTTAGGTATTTTAACATGCCTACTTATTTTTTGCACAATTACAATTAATAAAATATTAAATAAAATAATAATAAAATAACAATTAACAATCCATGCATGCACGGGTTTTAAGCTAGTATATATATATATATTCAAATATGTTTTAAATTTAAGAGAGTTTTATAAGTTTACCAAATATTTTTATTTACTGAGGTGTACGTACAGGCTCGACTCAGACTAATTAAGGTGTACGTACGACTTGAAACTACTCACATTAATTCACATCTATTGGAAAAAAGGGAGCAGTATGTATATAATTACTGTATATAATTGTTGACTAACTTGATGCAAGGATCACGGATCTTCTAGAAAGCGTATATATACATGTGTACGATTCCATGCAAAATCCTTGAGCTAGCTACCGGGATCGATATTATTGAATTTTAATATAAAATTAAGCATGATAGCAAACCCATGACGGATTTTCAAAGCCAATCACTAAACTCCTGGACTTCTCGCCATTCATGATTAGTTTGTAATCAAGATTTGAAAACATATAATTTTTCAATGTATATTCTAGATAATATGTTCAATCTCTCTTATGACATATACAAATTGTTAAGACTTGTGTACCTAATTTTTGTATTTTTGTGTCCCTAAAATTTCGTTTTTGATGAAATTTGTTATTATCAAATTCCTCCGTTAACAATTGGCGCTAGAAGGATGAGATTATTTTTTGATTGTGGAGAACAATCAAATCATCTACATCATGCACTACATCATGCACAAGAGAGGTTTTATCGGATCCGGAGCGGCTTTAATGGAGGAGCAGAACGATGGAGGCGGTTGTTCGTGGTTCTATTCAAAATTAAGATAAGTTTTCTTATGATTTTGTCCGTACAAATAAGTTATCTTATAAAATTCGTAGTAAATTTAATACATGTCATATTTTGATGATTTTTTACGATCCGAAAAGATTTTGCGATTTCCTACAACTTTCGTTCTTGGTGTTTTCTGAGATTATGTTTCGATATATTCTCGAAATCACAAAACATAATTAGATCCCATTTTTTAGTATTGAGAAGTTAATCAACAAACATTTTATTTGATTCCCGATTCGTTATAAGTCCATTTCTGACGAGCCGTATGATGTGTAAAAATAATGTAAACTGCAAACGCACAGTGTTCAGTTGTAGCAATCACAGATCGATCCACAGAGACTATGAATTTTCAAAACCCTAACAAATAACTCAGACGAACTAGACAAATAAGATTTGAGATGAGATTTGTTTAACCTAATTAACAATTCAAATCAGATATGGAAAACCTAGGAATCCGAATCCATTAATCAATCATAATTAATACCAACTCGCTCTAAAATCAATTCTCTTTCCTTCACAAATAAGATATATCAATTAACGAGACAAACATATACTATGAAACTTGTTATCTAACAATAACCTATCAAAACTTCATGGAGCAAGCATAGGCTATGAAAAATAAATCTGGTAACAATAATATATCAAAATCACTTTGTCAATTGAATAATTAAGCACCAAGAAAAATTATGAGAACCAATTAATATGAACAGGAAGATATCAACAATAATCAAATTAACTTCATCTTCATCCTAGGAGAATTAACTTAGCTAGACATGGTAGAAGAAACAAAACAATTAAATATAAAGAATGCAAGCAAAAGTGTTTGAATAGAATAAAGAACTTGTATTGAAAGACAATAATAAATCTATCTTACTCCTAATTATCAGATCTAGTCTAAATTATAGGTGTCTAAATTATAGGTGTCTCAAATACAAGAGGGAAGATATATATATATATATATATATAGGAAAAATAATGGGTTTGGGCTCTTTGACTACAAATCGGATTCTAGAAATATTTCCTCAATTCCTTTTTCTTCTCCGATAAGTTTTCCAATTTTTCTCCAATTTCCTTTTGACTTCAAGTATTTCCATCTTCTTGCCTTTTTTCACCCTTTTTCTGCTTGAAATATGATTTTATTTATTTTTCTACAAAATAAAAGAAAACAATTTATTAAATAATAAAATTACGAAAACAGACATAAAATAAGTATTAAAAATGTATTAAATTATGGACCTATCAAATGCCCCCATACCTATCTTTTGCTCGTCCTCGAGAAAAACTAATATAATATGAACTACTATCTAATAGATAATACCACTTTCGTAGGTGATCACGGTTGCATTTGGAATATGCAACAAGCCCTTTAAACCCCTAGGCAGCCCTAGTGGACGAGTAAGGTCTCGTGAGGGCCTATAGTGAATGTACCCACAAAATCCATCTAGCTCATGTAAAATATCGCGTGACAATGCAACGCCACACATACAAGTCCTCTCATGCTACACCAACTTAAGAATCAAAAATGACTTTGCAATGTCTTGTCGTGGAATGTGCAAGGATTCACATAGTCTACTCAAAGAAATATGCATAAGTGCTCAAAAGTCTATGTCAAGTGTAAAAATAAGTTGGTAATCATGCTAAACCCACAATAGTACACCTTTGAGTCAAAACTTGGGATCTCAAATGCAAAAACAAGCAATAACTCACCTTTCTCTCACAAAAGAATATTCACTCAAGAACAAGGGTAAGTGTATCACTCTATTCCAACTAAATCATAAGCATGCTTGACATTTGGTATCAATCTAACTTTAACACAACATACATCAATGATGATAATCAAAAGGTCTTTATTTGGGTTGTAACGGGGCTAGGGATAAGGTATGTCAAGTAAGGCCAAAGAAGGTGAAGTGTCAAAAGCTAGTAGACACCATAATTAATCATACACATCACCAAACATCCTCCCCACAACTGAATTTTCTACTTTTTTTTCCAACAAAAGGCTTGATTAGTCGAATGAAGAAGGATCACAAAAACATAAGTATGCTCTTATGATATTTTTTTTTCTTTTTTTTTATATTTTGTTTTTCTCTTTTTTTTCATTCTTTTTTTTTCGAGAGCTAAGAGATAAATATAAGCAACCACAATCCTCCTTCAAAAATTTCTTGAACAACAACTATCAAGTAAGCAATCAAACCAAATATTTACTCAAAAGTAATGAACAAAAGTAAACCCATCTCACACACCTTATTACTCCCTCAAGTTCCTACTAGCCATTGACAATTTGGGATCAAGCATAAGTAAGGCTAAACAAGAAAAAGGTCTAGGCACATAATGTGGTGTGTCACCGAAAAAATAGGATTAAGCTCCAGAGGGTAACTAATTGATCATATATAAATGGTGTGGTAATTTGGAAGATGTAGGTTATTCCTAAATGCCTTTATCATCTTATCATCAAATAATGTCATGTGTTTCAAGAAAGGTCTCAAACAAGCGCTAGCAATGCAAACAACACGTGGACACTCAAGCAAACGAATATAAAATGCAAAAAAAATATGCATATAGGCTCAAAATCTCACATGGCGGTAAAACATAATCAATCCCAAGCAAAATATCTTCAATGCACAAACTTGTACTCAAAGCATGAAAACCAAATCACTTTGCACATATTCATGTCCTTCTAATAACTTTCAACATTCAGTAAGTCTACTAGTTTCACCTTGCTAGTGTATGTTTGTGAACAAGAACTTAGCAAATCACTTCTCAATCAAAAGTATCAGCAACAAAAGATTACTATAGCATGTAAGGGTGCATCAAGCCACAAACAATCATTTCACAAGGCTAGAATTCTACAATTTACAAGACTAAAATTCTTTTTTGGGATTTTTTTCATTTTTGGATTTTTTTTTGGATTTTTTTTAATAATACTACTAAACCCCTCCCCCATACCTAAATCATGCATTGTCCTCAATGTATGCAAATGACAGAAAAATGACAAAGTAAAAGGACGAGAATACCTGATAAGGGCATGACGGAGAAACACAATACCTATAACAAAAACACAACAAACACACACACACACACAATCCCCCATACCTACACTTCACTATGGGAGACACATACAAAACCACTTACTAACCAATACCAGATCGAGGAAAAACTACCTTTGTGGCACAATCAATAAACATGTGAAACTCACCCACAGAAAAGACAACATTATCCACTAGAGAAAGATGATCTTGAACCAGAATAAAACTCATCCCATTAACATCATTCATAGACCAATTATACGCTTCTTTATGTTGTTTAAGTAGATTAATTACTTGAAATTCTTGGTTATAAACTATATCACTAGAGATAACAACATGATGAGTTTCATTATCAACTACCAAAGACTGATCAAGAGTGGAAAAATATGGATTAGAAACAAGTGGGGGTGGCTCACCAACAGAATTCTTAATAACTGACTTAGGATTCAAAGAACTATCCTCAAGTTGGGTTTCATGCTTACAACAAATAGCATTTAATTCATCTAACATCTCATCAGAAGAAAAATTCTTATACAGCTCATGAAGTTCTTTATTACTATCATACTCTAACAAAATATATTTCTCAAGAAAAGACTCAATTGCACTATCCTCAAGATTCGACCATGAAACAACCTCATCAATCAAATTAACTCCTACGGGTTGAATTGACATGATTATTATGTTATACTAAAAACAATCTAGACCTTCCTCCTAACAATTAGATACTACTAAAAGTAACAGCTCAAAAAGCATTCGTCGTGACTGGCCAGGCAGGAGGAAGCATTGCCAAGAGGCTAACCACCATTCTAGGCACCAGTCTAAAGGCCATGTAAGCTTTCTCTAGCCTAGACACCACCGAAAAATACTTAGTGATTTGTTCCTTCTAGATTCTCTTCCTAGTTGAGCGCGATATCCTAGGGGCTGACGTCTAATTAATTTTATTAAGGAAAAAGGAATGCAAGATAAACGAATTAGTGATTTGTGGGCCAATGAAAGGGTGATGAAATCCCTCACCTTATCTTGAAATTGGGTGGCGCCCTTACGATTGATTAGATGATGCAACACACAAAGAAGGAGATATAAACACTTATGGATGCACTACACTACGTGTTCTATTCTAAATTGTACGTACTTCTTTCCTCCAGCAATCACCACAATTATATAATATGGAAAGCGATAAAGACAATAAAGAAATCTAGATGATGTGCTCCTATGTGAGATAATGAATGATGCAATAAATTTGTTTTTAACAAATAACTAACTAATATTTTTGGATTTTTCAAATATTTAATTTTTTTGTGTTTTTTCAATAATGATGGAAAGAAAATAGAGAGAGGTGATATGGAATACCGAAAAGCGCTTTCAAAAATTTAACAAGAGACAACGAGGCCTTCTAGCAATCTTCTTGTCTAAACTTTCCTCCGCTTCACTATTCCCTAAAATACAAACAATGCAGAACAAGAAACTAATCCGAAGAATTAAATATCAAGGAGTGAAAATTACCAATAATCCCCGGCAGCGGCGCCAAAAACTTGATGTGTAAAAATAATGTAAACTGCAAGCGCACAGTGTTCAGTTGTAGCAATCACAGATCGATCCACAGAGACTATGAATTTTCAAAACCCTAACAAATAACTCAGGCGAACTAGACAAATAAGATTTGAGATGAGATTTGTTTAACCTAATTAACAATTCAAATCAGATATGGAAAACCTAGGAATCTGAATCCATTAATCAATCATAATTAATACCAACTCGCTCTAAAATCAATTCTCTTTCCTTCACAAATAAGATATATCAATTAACGAGACAAGCATATACTATGAAACTTGTTATCTAACAATAACCTATCAAAACTTCATGGAGCAAGCATAGGCTATGAAAAATAAATCCGGTAACAATAATATATCAAAATCACTTTGTCAATTGAATAATTAAGCACCAAGAAAAATTATGAGAACCAATTAATATGAACAAGAAGATATCAACAATAATCAAATTAACTTCATCTTCATCCTAGGAGAATTAACTTAGCTAGACATGGTAGAAGAAACAAAACAATTAAATATAAAGAATGCAAGCAAAAGTGTTTGAATAGAATAAAGAACTTGTATTGAAAGACAATAATAAATCTATCTTACTCCTAATTATCAGATCTAGTCTAAATTTTAGGTGTATAAATTATAGGTGTCTAAATTATAGGTGTCTCAAATACAAGAGGGGAGATATATATATATTGGAAAAATAATGGGTTTGGGCTCTTTGACTACAAATCGGATTCTAGAAATATTTCCTCAATTCCTTTTTCTTCTCCGATAAGTTTTCCAATTTTTCTCCAATTTCCTTTTGACTTCAAGTATTTCCATCTTCTTGCCTTTTTTCACCCTTTTTCTGCTTGAAATATGATTTTATTTATTTTTCTACAAAACAAAAGAAAACAATTTATTAAATAATAAAATTACGAAAACAGACATAAAATAGGTATTAAAAATGTATTAAATTATGGACCTATCACCGTATATCATCGGAAAAATCTTTTCTTTTCCTACAACTTTCATGTTTTGTGTTTTCCAATAAAATATCGTTTACAGGGCCAAAAAGGTAAAAAAAACAGATCTGGGCAGAATCTGAATCTTGGAGATGTTAAAGAATTGTGATGCAATATTCGTAGCACATGATTTGATTACTTCACTAGCTCGTGCATGGACAAAAATAAGTGTGGAAGGTCCTTCTCTGAGAAGGGTAATGTTTTCGAAAGCCCTCTTTTTCAAGGAGGATAATATTTTTGAAGATCCTTTTTGAAGGAGGATAATATTTTTGAAGAACCTCTTTCGAGTATGATAATATTTTTGAAGAACCTCTTTCGAGGAGGATAATATTTTTGAAGACCCTCATTTGAAGATGATAATATTTTTGAAGACCATCTTTCGAGTAAGATAATATTTTTGAAGACCCTCTTTTGAAGATGATAATATTTTTGAAAACCCTACGGGTTAATCGTCTTCTGAAGGTCTTTCATGGTGATTTTGTTTGAAGGCCCTACGTGGTGATCGTCTTTTGAAGACCATTCAGGATAATCTTATTTTGAAGGCCCTGCATCATTCACATCATGCATTCATTAATCATCATGTGTATCATTCACATCATGCATTCATTCAAATCATGTGCATCATACATTTACTCGTAAATATTGGACATTCTTATATTCCGTGGTTGTCTCTGTGTGATATTTTTGAAGACCCTTATTTGCGGAGGGTATTGCTTGGAAATTATTTTTGAAGGCCCTTCTTTAAGGTGTTGCTTGGAATTTATTTTTGAAGGTCCTTCTTTGGAATTTATATCTCTTGTGTTATATGTTCTATTTGATATGTGGATTATATATATTTTGTGTTATATATATTTGGGGATGATTTTGTGTTTAATTATATAAATTTGATATTGTGGTTTATTTTGGGGCTTCAGGTTTAATGCATTTAGGTATGGGTTTATGTCTCTGTTTAGATTAATGGATTTGGGGTTTATATAGATTTGGGGTTTATATAGATTTGGGGTTTATTACTTCTTTCAATATAAATCAACAAGTTGCGCTTAATCAAGGAGTTTGTGATAATCTTAGGCCCTGTTTATATGGTTTGTTATAATGTTATGAGTAGATATTTTAGGCCATGTTTAATACAAAACTTTTAGGTCTGCTGTTACACTTTTATTATAACTTTTGAGTAAGATATGCTGCATATAGATCTATTGTCACATTGTGCCCAGAATTGTGATGTATACACTCACTCATTCCTCTGTTTTTTTATTAGGCCTCTATTTCATTCCTCTAGGCCTACTTAGGTTTAAATTAGCAAACACACACAAACACAGAAAGATCGTTTATTATAATATTCGTATGCTTCTTAATTGTAGTGATGGACGACGAGGAAAATTTTATTTGGATAAATCTACCAAAGTACAGTAAGGAATACCTTAGTGGAGTAGATGCATTTTTACAAAATGAATTTCCAAAATTTTCCTTAGGTGATGAAATAACCTGTCCTTGCAAGATCTGTAAAAACGACAAGTGGCACCGTGCAAATCAAATCTACGATCACCTTATTTGTAATGGTCCATCTCTATTATATGCCGATTGGATTTATGAGGTTTCGCTTCAGTCCTACGAAAATAGTGATGAAGATCGTATGGATTGTGAAACTAACATAAATTTTGGAGATAATTTAGATGAGATGCTTCATCGTACTAATGGACCAAATGGCGATGTTAAAAATTTTCATCACCATGTTGAAGAGGGAAAACAACCTCTATATCCAGGCTGCACAAACTTTTCCCGACTAAGTTTTATAGTTAAGCTTTATTCTCTAAAGTGCGCTCATGGAATTTCGGAGTCAACATTTGGGGAGATACTAGAGCTGTTAAGAGAAGCTTTTCCCCTGCACACTTACCTTTATCTTTCAATGCCACGAATAATGTCATTAAAGATTTAGGTCTCGAATATAAGAAGATACACGCTTGCCCAAACAACTACATGTTGTATTGGGGTGAAAACGAAAAAGAAGATTCTTGCAAAACTTGCGATGTTTCGAGATGGACCATAGCGGAAAAAAAGGCACCAACGACAATGATCCAAATGAGCTGATTCGCAAAGTCCCGACTAATGTTATGCGATATTTTTCACTAAAACCGAGGCTGCAACGGATGTTTATGTGCAAGGAGTATACAGAACTTCTGACATGGCATTCAGTTGGACGGAAAAAAGACGGAAAACTTAGACATCCCGCTGATGCTGAGGCTTGGAAGGCAATGAATGCTAGGTATCCTCATTTCTCTTCAGAAAATAGAAATATCAGGTTGGGTGTCGCTGCTGATGGATTCAATCCTTTCCGAACAATGAATACGACACACAACACCTGGCCAATTATTTTGGTAAACTATAACATGCCTCCTTGGTTATGTATGAAACAGGAAAACCTTATTTTTTTCGACGCTTATTTCTGGTCCAGAATCTCCAAAGAATAGCATTGATGTTTTTATGCAACCTCTTATTGCCGAGTTAAAAGAGTTATGGGAGGAAGGCATAGAAACCTATGATGCTTTTAGTGGTCAAAATTTCTTGTTACATGCAAGTGTCATGTGGAAGATAAGAGACTTCCCAGGATATGCAATGTTATCCGGTTGGAGCACCAAGGGTAAATGAGATTGTCTAGATTGTAACTACGAGACTTCTTCAATGTACCTAAAAAATAGTAAAAAGATGTGCTATATGAACCATAGGAAGTTTCTGGATCCCGAGCACAAGTGGAGGTTCGACAAAAAAAGGTTCAATGGCGAAGTTGAATTGGGAGAAAGTCCTGGAATTTTAACAGGAGCAGACATTGAGGAATTATTATCTGGTTATGTGAATAACTTTGGGACGAAACCAGGGCAAAAAAAAAGGAAGATTAATTCTCCTTTTAAGAAGAAGTCAATATTATTTGATTTACCGTATTGGAGTCACAATTTACTTCGACATGACCTTGATGTTATGCATATCGAGAAGAACATTTGTGACAATATAATCGGCACATTGCTAAATATTGCTCGCAAGTCAAAAGACCATGTCAATGCTCGTAAAGATTTAGAAGACCTCGGCATTAGAAAGGATCTTCATCCCGTTGAATCAAGTGATGAGAGATATCTTGAAATTGCCGCTGCCATTTTCGATATGACAAATAAGGAAAATGATATGTTCTGCTCAGTTCTCAAGAATGCTAAACTGCCACATAGTTGTGCATCGAACAGTAGTCGTTATGTGCACACGAAGGAGAGAAAAATATCGGGTTTTAAGAGCCACGATGTTCACTTTATATTGCATTATTTACTACCATTTGCCGTGAAAAAATCTTTGAAGCCTGAGGTTGTAGTCCCTTTTATTAGATTAAGTGCATATTTGAGAGGTATTTGGAGCAAAGTCATCGACTAGAATGATCTTAATAGGTTTCAACAGGAAATAGTTGAAATTCTTTGTCAATTTGAGACAATTTTCCCACCAGCTTATTTCGATATAATGGTGCACTTGTTGATTCACTTATGCAAAAAAATACAATATGGTGGACCCGCGCATCTACGTTGCATGTTTCCAATTGAGAGATATCTGAATAAATTAAAATCATATGCGTGCAACAGAAGCAAACCCGAGGGCTCTATCGTTGAGGGTTATCTGGCAGATGAATGCCTAATATTTTGTTCAAGATTCTTTATTGCCGACATGGGAACAAAAAATGACAAGTTTTCGGCCAAACTTCAAAGCTGTCCAGAAAAACTAGAGTATCCTATTGGTATAAGGAGAAACAAAGATGGAAAGTCTATTCACTTAGATGAATTTGAATGGACGGCATGCCATCGTTATATTTTGTTCAATTCTGGTAATGAAGAAATAGAATCTCTAATTAAGTAAGTTTTTAACCCCTAACTTTATGTTAATACTCTAGAAATAGCATATTTCTCTACTAATTTTTTTAACTAGATAACCTAATTATTTGTAGGGAGCATAAAGCTCTAGTTGATGGTCAGGCCATTTCAAAAAGATATAAAAGGGTGAGAGAACATAGTGATGATTTTTGGAAGTGGTTGAAGGAAGAAGTTACGAAAAAAGAGAATATTTTAGAAGAATTAAAAGTGCTTGCAATGGGGCCTAATCGTTCAACAGAGAGGTTCAGTGGATATGTAATTAACGGATATAGATTCCACACAAAGTACAGGGATGCTAAATGTACAACACAAAATAGTGGTGTATTCTTGACTGCCTTGACGACAAGTTTTGCAAGTTCGAAAGATCAGAACCCGCTGGTTGGGGATGCCAATTACTACGGAGCAATCGAAGAGATATTGGAAGTTGATTATTGGGGAGAATTTAATGTAGTATTGTTCAAGTGTTGTTGGTACCAAGAAGAAAAAGATTTATATGGGTTGACTCGAGTTAATTTTAACAGATTATGCCAAAAGTTTGATCCCTACGTTATGGCTTCACAAGTTTAGTAAGTATTCTATGTACAAGATCCAACAGAAAAGATGATGTATAAAGTTATCAAAAGATTGCCTAAGGACTGGTGTGACATCGAGAGTGAATACGCGAATGAAGATGAAAATGATTCGATCTTACATGAAATTCATAATGGTGCAGGATTGGAACATGAAGTTGGTGATGTTAGTTGGTCTAGAAATGATGTCCCGGCAACACAAGTTCACGTTGAGCCTAGCAAAGGAGAAAAGAATGCTTAATTTCATTTTATAGAATCTGAACATGACACTAGTTTTTGATGTACTCCTTAATTAAGTAACTCTTTTAAATTAGAGAATGTTTAAATGTACTCCTTTAATTATGTGACTTTGTTAAATTAACGAATGTTTAAATGTACTCCTTAAATAAATGACTTGTTAAGTGATCGCTTAATTTAAATTAGTGAATTAATGTTTAAATTGAATAATTTATTGTACTTTCTCATAGTTAGTTATTTCGTATATTTATTTGTACTTCTGAATGTGTTTTATTTGTTGATTGCATAGTTAGTCATTTGCATAGTTATTTTTTTTATTTGTTCATTTGCTTAATTTAGCGACTGTTGTTTTTATGTAGTACTTGTTTTTAATGTAATTTTTTGCATTTTTTACAGGATGGAAGAAAAAATATTACATCTCAGATTCCACCACAAAGGAGAATTTCAGGAAAGCCGATATGTTGGTGGATTACAAACAATGGTAATGGGCATTTGTAACAACCCGACTTTTTGGACTATTATTCTAAATCGAAACTAAAAATAAAATACATTTATTTATTCAATAAATAATGAAATAGCGAAAGTCAAAGCAATAGTCAAATACAATAAACTTAAATAATAAAATCTGAGGCGCATCTCCACAAATTCAATAATCATAATCTTGCACATACAAAATTTATTCTACTAACACGATAAATCTTATCCAAATAATTAAATCAAATCACGCAGCACGAAATTCACAGGTTCACATCCATATTCTCAATAAGCTTCCACAATGTACAAACCTGAAATATTAGAAAAGGGTGAGCTACACAGCTCAGCAAGTAACTGATTGACTTACCGATATTCTCAAAAATCAATGGGCGTTTTAATAAAATAGATTTCTCAAACCAATACTAATTTTTAAAACCTTTACAAAAACAAATCCAGCCCAAAGTTTATATTTAAAAATCCAGAATTTAAAACAGAAGCACAATTTAAAAACAGAAACGAAATTCTTATAAATACAACAGTCTTTCTCTACGGCCACACTTTCCCAGTAGCCGGGATCTTATTCTTTCGCCACACTTTGCCAGGGACCGGCATCTAAAGTTCAATAATTACGCTCCCTTAATAGGTATCTAAAGTTACACACTTGTGCGCCTACTAAGGGTATCTAAGGCTAGTTCCAGAACTATAGCGTAAATTACGAACGGGTTCGAAACGTAGAGACTGAGAGATTCGAAGATTCTCGTATCTTATATCTTATACATTTCAAAACAATATTTCTTATATCTTATACGAAATTCGAAAAATAGAGTATCAATATCTCTTACGAAAATAAAAGTAAGTCAAAAAGTACTTACCTCGAAAGCGACAAAATCCAAAATTAAGTACACGAACATATCCTAAGATGATTTAAATATTAAACCATTTAGCAAGCAATTATGAAATTAAATTATATTAACAATCAATTAACAATCAGACTACAAAAGTAATATGTTGGATATTCAGAAAAGACAACTAGAGAACAATCTAATTATGAATAACTTTCAATCCAACCAAGTTATATTACACGCTTATTAAATAATTCTAAACAAGTCATTATCATGCCTGTACAGATTGATCACACTAACTCAGTTAGCCAAGTATACATATTATATCAACATTAAACTTAAAACACGTACATGTACATACATGGTCACATAATTACAAAATCAAGTAGTAAATTCATTCATTTTTTTAAAAACATATATATATAATAATATAATCACCAGGAAACATGCATGACAATCATTAATAACTTGTATGCCCATAACAGTTAATCTACAAAGACAAACTATTATCATGTTTACATATAACTTATTAATTAATATAAATTAATACAGGCAGGCTCCAAACTACAAAAGAAAACGAGACAAACAATTATAATTCGAGAGCATGCAGTTAAATCTTAAAAGCAAAGGAGAAGAAACGTACCTCTTGTTTTGGTGCGGCTGGGCAACCCTTTCTTTTTCTTAAAGGTGGGTGTTTATATAGGGTACGGAAAACCTAAAATTAGATTAACTAATTCTAAAAATATAAATATTTTACACACACAATTAACTACAATAAAAAGATATCAATTATATAAAATATTCTCACGCTTCATTCCAAACTTAATCAATTTATCCTTGATCAAATAATTTATACAAAAAGAAATTCCAAAACTTTTTAAATAAAATAAATATCTAAATAAAAATTACTTAAATATCTAATATATAATAATAAAAAAAAATACGGGGTTTTACCGCATTAGTTCTGATGAGTTTTCGTACACAGTATTGATGAAGCAGGTAAAAGAAGACCTTCAATATTCAGAAATTGGAGGAATTTTGTAAACAAAGGCATGGAGTTGGGGGGTTGGCAGATGGTGTCCAATGATGCTGAGCTGAATGCATTAGTTGACAAAGTTAATAGTGGTGATCATATGGATTTTTATGTCGACACAATCATTGATTCTAAGACTGAACCCCTCAAGCAAATGCAGCCGCATGTAGTTATACGACCAAGGCTAAATATATTTGCAGGTAATAAGTACATAAACTACATAAATATGGTTTATGCATCCCACTTGTCAATTTATATAGTTTATCTCACTCTTGCAATCTAACTCTATATGTTTCTGTTGCATTTTTCAGCCAAAAAGCAAGTGAAGCGCAAGTATGTTACCGCGCATCACTTGCAACAACAACAAAGGAACAAGAAACCAGTACATGTTGAAGAGGCAGAGAAGATAAGTACTCAAAAATCGCCACGACTGAATAAACTGCAAGCAAATAGTGATGCAACTGTGATGAAAAGGCCTGCGAGTGCTAGGAGGAAATTGGATTTGCAGGATATACCTCATGAAGACGAACACATGGGTGAAAATGATCACATTGTGGTAATTAAAATTTTAGAAGGTGTTTACTAGTAGCTCTTCATATATGTGATATGTATCTATATGTAGAACTTAACAAAAAAAAAGAACTAGATACTAGGATTTATATATTGTGTTTGCTCAGAATTGTATTTTGGCTAGTGGCATTTTACTATATAACATGTCAGGTGTCTATAGATAAGGTAGAGTTATGTAGTTAATGTATTATAATTTAAAATTGTGTTAGAAAGTTGATTATTGGTCAAGTATTTGGTTTTACTCGGATATTTGTACATTTATTGAGGTTGTATGAATAAGTGAGTTAAACTGTTTTACAGGATGACCTACCCCCTTCACCCCTTCCACCACCTCTAACACCAGCATACAAGAAGATTGTTCTGCGTATTAAAGACTATAAAAAGCATATAACGGACTATGAAAATAAGAGAGCTGTAAATGTGAAGAAAAACAATGAAGTGTTTATTACTCTCAATTTGCCTACACTAACAGCTGGAATGAAAAAAGCAAACTCGAAAAAAAAGGGAAAATAAAAGGTATAAAATGACGAGGATTTTGTTCCAGATCCTGCTGAGGAACAAAGTGCTAATGATGATTTGGAAATTCTACAAAAGGTCTGTCGTAGCCAGTGTTTTATGATGATTATAATTTAGAAAAAAATCTTTTTTGAGTTAATTTTGTATTTATTACAAAAATATTAATTCCATTTATATTTTTCACTTATATTTCAGAGAACCAAACAACTTGAGAAGACCAAGTTCCTTTCTGGACCAACAACTCGTTCACTAAGGATGCAACTGAGAAGGAAGCGAGTAGCCTAATACCCGAGGTACCTGCTAACATTGAGTTACCTGAAGCACCTGTTGGACAAGGTTCAATGGCAGATTTTTTGGCTTTGTGAAAAAGCCAAAAGGAAAATGCTAAAAAGGCTGTTGCAACTAAAAATGCACGTGCAACTCGGAAGGTTGGTGCAGATTCTACCTTGCCTGATTATGAAGATGATGAAGATAATGAAGCTCAAGGTAATTTTCTTCCTTCATTTTTGCAGAAACTGTTAATAAAAGGAAGATGGTCATTAAATTAATCTTTTTTTGTTGTATCTTGTGTAATTTATTTATCATGTTTTTTCTTGAAAGTTGAAGTTGTACGTCCCAAAAGACTCAGAGGAGAAACAAAAATGGACAAAGTTCACACCAGGTCCTTTGAGAACATAGTTTTTATTGACATGAATGAACGATTCCAACCTGTTTCCGATGATGACAGAGTGACATCTGAACTTAGTAACTTTCTTGGGACAATCGCAAAGCGTTGTGTGCCGCTTACTTATGCAGACGGGCGTCATGTTCCTGATAACTTAAAGGTCATTATGTGGAATTATGTGAAGGTAGTTTATTAACTATGAATAAGTGCAAAAAAAAATTGCGGCTATAAATAAATTTGGCAAAATAGTAGAATAAAATGATTAATTTAATTTTTTATGTTTGATTTATTTTAAGCAACAGTATATTATTCCTGAGGAATTGCGAGGCTATGCAATGTTGTCGATTCAAGAATCTTGGAGGGGGCGTAAGAGTCGCTTGAAGAGGGCACATTATAACCGCTACCATACTGATGAGGCTAGGCTAGAAAATAGGCCTAAAGGGATTCCACTAGAGACTTTCAAGTCGCTCTTGGAGTATTGGGGAGATGAAACTGTTCAGGTAAATTTGTAACCTTAAAACTCTAAACATCCTTCTTGTTTAGTTCAATTGAGATGAGAAAATACCAATGATTTTTCATTTTTTCATGTGTTTTGTAGGAAAGGACCAAGAAAAATGCTGAGAGCCGTAGTAAAATTGTAGACACACATACTGCTGGTCCTAAATTCTTTTCACAACTTAAACACAAAATGGTAAATCAAATTTTAATTGCCGTGTTATATAAATTACATGATAACAAATTTTATTTTACGTGATAACTTATATTACGTGATTTAGGCCAATAATATAAGCTTA
The DNA here is from genome assembly GCA_030848705.1 of Heracleum sosnowskyi. Lineage (NCBI taxonomy): Eukaryota > Viridiplantae > Streptophyta > Magnoliopsida > Apiales > Apiaceae > Heracleum > Heracleum sosnowskyi. The sequence continues at coordinate 136,938,789 of CM061235.1, read as the reverse complement.
TATTTGATTTTATGTGATAGTTTGCATGCATTAGTGTAGTGATTATATGTAACTTTGTTATTTGATTTTTACGTGTAGTCTCATATTCATATGTATAACTGTGTATATAATAATTTTTGTAAAACTCTGACACTAGATATTTGATGCTTAATGTAATTTTATAAATTCAATGTGTCAATTTCGTATTACATTTTTATTGTTAAATGTGTTCCTTAATTAGTTCAATGGATTCTGCCGTGTGGAAGTCAGGTTGGGCTTTTAAGGGCCAATTATGTTTTCTTTTATAATTTGTTTGATAATAATCCCTGGCCATTTTGTTTTTACATGATTAAATATGAAAATTTCCTTTAAGTCGCAAATAACTGAGCTTGCTATATTGTCTTGTTTGATCATTTTCATAGAAAAAAGAGAGACCAGATGACGGTGAACCATCACATGGAAGGGTTTTTGTTAAAACTCGTAAGCGAAGAGCAGGACACAAATATAAAACCAGTCCTTCAGTAATCAACTACAGAATTGTAAGTATTCAGTTTTTTAATCAAATCACCTATACTTCACAAACCGTTGTATTTTAATAATTGACTAATTTCATTTTATTGTTGATGTGTCTTAATTTTTTAGGAAATGATTAAGAAGAATATCGGCACATCAGGAGAGGATATTCAAGAATTGATTACTGATGGAAAATTACATGGTCCATCTTGGCTCATTGGGAGATCTTCTAATCCATCACAAATTTCTGCAACAGCTCCAAAATGGACCTATGTACAGGACCTGACAAGCAAGATAAGGGAAAGTATTGTTGAAGAAGTCAAGGCGAAAGTCAGCAAGAAAGTGCAAGAAGAAGTGGATGCACAAGTTAACAAAAAGGTCCAGGAAAACTTAACATTGTTGCTTAAAAAATTAAGGGAAGCGAACCTAGACATCAAAGTTGATCTTGGGGAGCTTTGTGCGACCATCTCGACTGACCATGAAGATGGTACTCATGTGACTGGTGGCACCAACTCTTAGTTTAATTCTGGAATGTCTTTTTATATTTTAGACTATTACCTTTGTTGTTAGTATAGTCTTTATCTACTTAGACATTGCGACTAGTTTGTGAAATATTGTGTTTGAAGATACTTTTCTAGTTGGTTGATGATTGTGTTTGGAGATACTTTTCTAGTTGGTTGAATTTGTGGTTGAATCTAGATTGTAAGTTTGGATTATTAATTATGTAGTATGATGTTGTCTGGTGGGAATAAAGAAATAGGTTATGTTATTGATTTGGTTGGTCTAGTATTTATATATACAGATTCTGTGTTTTTAATTGTAAATAGAAAACTGTTGCTATTGATACTATAAAATGTTGGCAAATAGAACAAATAATGTATAACAAACTGTTGCTAGTGCTAAAAATTGTGTTGGCATAAATGTGGGACCCACACTGGACCCCAAATTGTACCCACATTGGACCCCACATGTGGGGCCCACTTTGTGGGCCAGCGGTGGGTCCCACTTCATTTTACTGAAAATATAACACAAAGGCAACATAGATATTATGTTGGTATAGGGTAATAATATTGTTGACATAGCAGTCTATTACAACACCAAAACACATATTGCCATAGAGGAGGATAATGTTGGCATAGACCCCAAAGACAACATAAAAAAAACCAACACAAAAAAAGTGCGGCTTTGCAATTTTTGGGCCTACAACAACATATTTTGGACATTTGGCAACAGTTTTCAGAAGAAAGTCCTCCCTCTTATAGAGAGAAGAGTCCTCCCTCTTATGGAGAAGAGAGTCCTCCTTCATATAGAGAGAAGAGTCCACCCTCTTAAGGTGACCTTAAGAGAGTCCACCCTCTCAAGGTGAGAAAAGTCCTCTCTCTTAAGGAGAAGATCCTCCGGGATAATGCTTGGACTACAATCTCAACACATTGTATTTTCTCCTTATTTCAACATACAAGGACATCACTACTACTGCTACTTCTATCTCTTGAATAGTGAATTTGCAATGCCAAACTTGACAAGGGCTGCAACGTTATCTACACAAAGCCGCTCATTCTCTCACACTTACAAAGCTACTCATACATATGTTCTACTCACATCTCTCATGTTGTCTTCCTCGCATCTACATGCAGATTCCGGGCACATCATGTTGTCTCCCTCGCATCTACATGCATATTACGGGTATCTATGTGCTTCATACTATTCACTAATCTTCTACTCCTAGTTGTTTCAGTGACTCGGGAAATTCGGAAGGTCAAATTACGTTTAGTTCTCTAGTCCACCAAACTGCACTGAAGAACTGGGGGTAGTTCTTACGCCATTTTTTCGGTTGCCTCAATTATCTCCTAATTTCTCAATATGAATCTATTAATAATTAACTTAATTCCTAAGTTAAATATTTTATCTCTCTGAAATGAAGAAATATCTCCAATTAATTCTAGAAAATATCTCTAAACGATATCATTCAAATCAGAAAGGTATCCCAAACTAAATCTAAAAAGATAAAATCAACTAATTCCAAATACATCCTTAATAATCAAAGGGATTAAAAACACAATCCTATAACAGAACTTGATCCCTATAAATATAGGGCACACAGGCATCTTATGATCCGACACATCTAACAAGTCGAGACATCTTTCAAATCCAGCCCCAAACATCCAAAATCCAAAATCCCCCATTATCACAATTTCGTTATTCCAGCAATCTCCGAAATTTGTTATCACCAAATTTTTCCGTTAACAGGTAGCATCCCTCGCGTGGTCTCAGGGCTGGCCCTGTATTTGCTATCCTCTTCGTAATTTAATTACTTAAGTAATGGAATTATATTGTCACGTGTTATATTGGATTTTCGGTAATGGGCCCTGGACAGGTCCCTAAGTGATTTGGGCCTAGAGAATGAACTATATTTTGGAGATCGGTGTGGACTAGAATTAGGGCTCGCATTATTAATCTATGTTGAGCCCAAAATCCTTCTAAGTATGGTGGGCTCGCTTCGTTATGAGTTCCCACCTTGATAAGGGGTCGCATCATAATCAGGCTCGCTTCGCTATGAGTTCATTTTGATGGGCTCGCGTCTTTATTTATGAACCCTCGCCCTAAGCTTATGGGCTCTCACCATTATGAAGTAATGGGCTCGTGTTACTTATCAGAAATAAGAATAAATTGAACATAGGTGAGCTCGCACCACTTGAACTACGAAAGAGTAATTTTCATATGTCTTGTGCGATGCGAGCCTGACCAGCTCGCATCGTGGGTGAAGCCCAAAATATGGAAATTCCTGTTTATGGAATGTTTCTTGGTTGACACGGGACAGATCTACAATCATGGGAAGAAATACGGAGATGCCGCGAGATTGTAGGAAAACGTGTGAAAACCGGATTATTTATGGGAACTTGAAGAGGATTGATGATCCTTAGACTATTTATGGGAACTTGAGGAGGATTGATGATCCTGGGAACTATTTATGGGGATATGAAGTGGATTGATAATCCTTGAGTTATTTATGGGAACATAAATCCTGACTATTTTATGGGCTTATTCAATGACTTGTTCTCCAAGAACTACGTGAGGCTTGATCCCTATATAAAGGGGTACGTAGGCACCTTGTATGATACACAATTGACACTCGGCAAAGAGCAAGAGAAAAAACCTATTCTCTATTCAATTTTCTGAGGAGTCATCATACAAGTCCAGCCACCACTTTCCATAAACCTCCCACACACTGTTGTACGAAATTCTCCTAACAACATCGCGTATATGGTATTAGAAAAGTTTAATTGTTTTTTTCTTACACTTAATTTTTTTTGTTAGGTTTTCTTAAACTTAATTTGCTCTTTTAAGTTTATTATTACTCCTATTACTCAATTCCAAACTTTCAAATAAAACTTTAAAAACAATACAAGAAATAAGAAAAAGAAAATTTAAATCAGCTGTCTCAGGCCTTCAAATTGCAGGTGTTCAATGCTCAAGCTGTTAGGTAAATAGAATCAGGCAAGCGTTTGACTATAACCAATTATGCATGTTAGCCTACCTGCCGCGGCGTGTGTGTAATTTCTTTGGGAGCACCGAAAAGAGTAGATTTCAGTTTTGTACATGGAACATTTTTACACTTTTGTTTCATATTATTTATTTGATTTTATTTTTGCATATATACATTTCAAAAGACTTTCAGCTTTTAGAATATTATCTTATATTATATTATCTTTAAAGTATATATGTACAAACCAATTACATTTTTTTAATATTTAAATAATTACTAGAAATTTTACGAAACTGAAAATAAACATAAATACATTATTCCGAACACTTTAACTATATATTTTTAAGTAAATGCAATCCCCTGCATGTACAAGAACTTGAAATTGAGTATATCCTCCCTCGCGCACACTTCGCTAGGACGGCTAGCAACTACCTCAACTGCATACATACAATTAATCATCATGAAGGCATGAGTAATCACTGATACACATTAATCTCCTTATTTTCCTAATTATTCTATATTTAATTGAGCAATGTAATCATTACTTATGTAGATGTTGATCTTCCTGGGAGTGGGTTGTTGGAAATTAAGCTAGATTTTGGCATGGCAGCAGGAAAACTTTTATTTTCCATATTGTGGAATTGTAGTTTATGGACTCAGCAGTAAACGATATAGATAAGCTCAGATCTTAGAAAAGAGACGCATTTACTTAAGTAATCATTAATCACTATCAAAACTAATTATGCATCCATCGTCTCTGGTCACCATGCTTTTGGGAGAATCCAGGTGCATTCAATCTATTATATAATAGAGTACGTACTCCTATTTAGAAATCACCTTCTCTAAATTAGGTCATTAATAATTATAAATCACATTATTAAATCGGCTTTTAGATAATTAAGATACAAATTTGCCTCTTTACTCCGACAATTTCCTCAAACTTTACTCTATATATAATATTTATCTATTTTCCATTGTCAAACAGTTATATGAACTGTACTTCAGGAAAAAATTGGGTAGAAAATGATAGAAAACTAAAATTTGCTAATATAAAATTAAATGAAGAAACTAAATATGTTCCTCAATATTGAGTAGAGCTTTGGAGCTCTAAAGGTTATAAAGATAATTTTAGGAGTCCGTTAATCATTTGCTAAATAAATTATTTCAATGTTATTTACAAAACATAACATATACTGTACAAATTAAATAAACATAAGAAAGGAATTGATCATTGATCATTAATCATGCATGCACCTCGTGTTTTCTTTTTTGTGCTAACCATCGTTTTTATAACTCAAGGGGTTAAAAATACATATGAATTACTAATCTACATTGCATGTATCTTTTCGTGTTATAACCTTATACTTTTGAGTTAAAAGGGTAATGATCTAAAAGAACAAAGTGATCATTGCTAAAGCTAATCAAATTAGTCGGGATACTATTTTATAGTGTCGCAGAAACGTGACTGAATGTTAGCATAGCCATCGCCTTTGATATACATATGGAGTTTTGACATGTCAACTAATCCTAAGGTATCGGGAAAGACTGACACCGTCCCTAAATCAAGTTTTGGTATAATGTTAAATAATTAATTACTATAATATTTTAATGTGTCGGAAAAAATCTTAATATGATCTTATATTATAACAAATATTATTCAACATGACAGGTAAAAGTTCATTATTGAATAATTATAATGAAGTTAACATTTGAAAAACTAATGATGATAATTTGTGCCCGCTAGATTGACATAAAATTTGTTCCGGCTAGAAATGTTCACCAAAATCGAAATTTTAAACCGGATCTTGAGTTTTTTTTTTCATTTAAAAACCTAAATAAATTTAGGGAGGGATTTAATTTTTATTTCTTTAGATATTGATTTAAACCCGACTTTCCCCTTTTCGTATATGAGTAGATTGCTCGTTACGCCCCTTTCTTTTTTTGCAGACCGAATAGATGTGAAAATGCTTTTCCGGGAAGTACAGGCTAACCGGAGTTACACAACGCACACTGGTGATTAGCAGTCGATAAGTGCACTACAACCACTTACAAACCATATCAGGACATCCCGGTCAGAGGAAAAAAATAGACCAGTTAGTTAAAAGAAAATGCTAAAGTAATGAATTTGCCGAGATAGAACCCTTGCTTGAACTGACCATCAATCTCCTATTGTTCTATAGCTCAAGAAAAGTACTACCATTACAAATTTGGTTGGCATAGATAATTTTAGTCGGTTTTTTTTAACAAGATAATTTTAGTCAGTTTGAATTTGTTGTTTCACGAACCCTACAGCCTACTTCTGTGCTTCAGTTAATGTGTGCAGTGTGTCAGTGTGTCGGTGTGAACAGTCTGGGCTGACCCATCCTAAATTAATTACATCAAAACTTGTATCAACAGCCATTGTAGTCGGGCTTTATTCTAGAATCATGTCTCAAAATGTCATCTTGGGCTTCAATATTAGGCCGAACATGATTAAATTCATGTCAGAATATTGTCCAAAAACCATGTCCACCTTAACTCTTACGAATATATAATTACACAGCTAGACTTTGTATTTGCTTACTACTTTTTTTTTATAAGTATTTGTTTACTTTTTGTCAAAAAAAAAAAAGTATTTGTAACACCCCATCTATAATTAAATAAAGGGTTACTTATTTATACTATAATCTGCAAATAAAGCATTAAATAATCTCTAAATAATGATTAAATATTATAGATATCTCCAAAATAAGATTAATCTTTCAAAATAGTTTAAACCAATAAATACGAAAAACGAAAATCTTAAATGAGCATTAAAGTCAACTAATGTTAGAAGTCCATAATCCTAACCAACAAAGTAAAGGTGATTCTCCATCACACAATCCCAAATCCCCTAAAAACTGCCAGAAAAAGAATATGGCATGAGCCAAATGCCCAGTACGGATTTGGAACGCAGTTTATGAAACAGAAACAGCTATAAATATTGGACAATTTATAATAAAACAACTGTTGTGGATTAAAAAAACGTACTTGTATATTAATTGCTAGGATTAATGAGCTTTCGAGCTTTAATGGTTGCACTTGTGTTTCGAGACTAAATCGGTCCTCACAAGATGCCTACGTATCTCAAATCGTTATTGAGAATCAAGCCAAAGACGTAGTTCTGATTGTAGGATCATGTCCTTTATATAGGCGTCTGGAGCCTTGTATTTATGGTAGGTTTAGGAGTCTTAGCTAATAAATCTCCTTTTTTATATTGGATAAACATTGTATTTCTTGCAGGATAAGTCTTTTCCTTGTTGATAAAGGCTATGACTCATTAATTGGGATTCTGGATCCTTCTTTGACCAATTTACCATATTTTGGACTCTTTTCATGAGCTGTATATTTTCCCTATTCATTAATTACGAAATTAATGAATAATTAGGGTGTCGGACCTTAAATATCGGTCTTTCCATTGATTTGTCAATTATATTTCTATAATTACTTTTCTGTCCATATCATTTGCCCCCCAACTTCTAAGAAAATCTCTCTTGGATTATCGTAGAAGTTATTTTATTCGAGAGTTACGAAATTTTCTTCCGTATTGTGACTTGGTTTGACGAACATATAGTTCTAAACCAATTTTGTAATTTCCCAAAACAGGAATCGGGATTTTTCATCAATTCCCTAGAAGATAAATCAATTTTTGAATTTTTCAGTTCATTTTCGACCAGGATCCTGGTCGAATTCGACCTCGACTTTAGATCCTGGTCGAACTCCTTCGACCAGGATTCTGGTCGAATTTTGCCTTGCTTTTGCCTCCTGGTCGAATGATTTCGACCAGGTTTCTGGTCGAATTTTGGCTCAGCTTTACCCCCTGGTCGAATGGTTTCGACCAGGTTTCTGGTCGATGCCTATTGTCATTTCACATCCTGGTCGAATGATTTCGACCAGGTTTCTAGTCGAATCAGGGCCTAATTTCCCCTCCTGGTCGAATGATTTCGACTAGGATTGTAGTCGAACTTTAGGCGTTATTTCAGGCCCTGGTCGAACAATTTTGACCAGGATTCTAATCGAAGATTTGCTCCATTTTGGGCCCTGTTCGAACTCCTTCGACCAGGATTCTGGTCGAATACTTGGTTCATTTCAGGCTTTTAATGCCTACGTATACGGGGCTTAATTTGGGTCTAAGGCCTTTATTTATCAATTGGGCCTTTAGCTTTTTTAGCAATTGGGCCTTTAGCCTTTATTTGGGCCTTTAGCCTTTTTTTGGGCCTTTAGCCTTTATTGGGCTTTTTTAGCCTTTCGACCAGGTTTTTGGTCGAACATGGGAGCCATTTTGGGCTTTTATTCGAACTCATTCGATTTTGATCGAAAATATGGTTCATTTTTGTTATGGGCTTAGTAGGGCCCAGAACTTTCACTGTTCAAGTTCGTTAATTGGGCCTTTAGCCTTTCATGGGCCGTACCGGCTAATGCCGGTTGTCCTTCCTTCAACCGGCCCATTGACCGGCTGTCATCCCTATATAAGGGTGAACTTTCTGTTTCCATTCATTCCTCACATTCTATTTTCTCAAAGATATTCTGCTGAATTTTCTCCAAAGTTTTCTCTAAATTGCTCTGCTAGGGTTCCATCACAAGGCGATTCCCGACGAGATTTTCCGTTGAATCTCACCGTTTTCTGGGTTTTTCACTTGAAGATTTGAAGATTTTCTGGGTATTCGTTGAAGATTTGAAAAATTTCTGGGTTTAGAAATGGCTGATCGAGCTTCCCAACGTCTTCAAAAGATGAACTCCGCATCAAAAAGAGGTACCCCCATTCCTATTCGTTCAAAATACATGTCTTTGCATGATATGATTAATGAACGTGGGGATGAATACCCGTCAATATCTGCTTTAGATTCGTATGATTGTAGTAATAGGTTTCACGAAGTAGATATGATTAAAGATTATAATAAGATGTATAGGGTAAAGGCCCCTTTAAGACTAGTTCATGCTGGTGTCGGTGACCGTTCATGTCACTGGAGGCCAAATGCTTTGTGCATTTATAAGGATGCCATAGTTGCCGGCCTTAGGTTCCCATTCCATGAGTTCATCCCTAGGCTCTTGGCAGATGTCCAAATTAACCCTTGTCAATTACCTCCCAATGCCTGGAGGATAATTAACTGCTTCATGGTTTTGTGTCTTCGAAAAAACTTTCCTTTGTCTATTTCTTTGTTTAGGAAGATTTTTCAGTTTAAAAATAGCTCTGCCAACAACTTGGGTTGAGTATATATTAGCCATAGGGTAGGCTTCCCTTTCATTTTTCACCCAAAATCTATCCCAGACAATAACCCCAAGTGGAAAAATGAGTTTATGTATCTTGTTTGGGAAGGTGGGGACTGGGGAACCCTGTTCCGTACATCTTTTGAGAGAGTTTCTGATGGTAGTCCCAATAACATTGTCTTGAATGAGGAGGAATCTCATGCCTACTCAGAGCTTATCAAGGATAATGGGACTACCGTGGCTTGGGAGCTACTGGATGAGTTTGTCCTCAAGTCTGTTGGGCCCTCCACTGTTCATGATAAGGGTATTTTACTTATCCCTTTTCTTTATGTCTATTTTTCTTTCCTTTGTGATTTTCTGCTAACCATTTTTTGGTTTTTCTTGCAGCTGCGGCCTTTATTAATAAGACCAATGAGCCCAAGGATGTGGAGACATCCAGGATGAAGAGGGCTAGGCTTGGAGATGATCCAAGGGGGAAGCCTAGTGTCCCCAGGTTTCTGATCCCTTCTGAGATCCCTGGAGACGAGGCTGACATTCCTGTGTCATCCAAGTCTTCAGTGTGGCGCCCCAACTGGGGTATTAGGAAGAAGGACACCATTACTGGGGTGTCCAAACATGCTGTTGACTGGTCATACCATTCCCTTACTCCTTGTGACTACAAGGATTTCGTTGCAGATTCCACCCTCGAGGGTGTTGAGCACTTAGGAGCTCAAGCTATTGCTGCGGTAATTTTCTTTACCTTAGCTATTCTTTTTCTTTGAAGTATTTGCTTTATTTTTCTAACTTTTATTCTTTGGCAGACCAATGCCAACTTCCAAGGGGCATTGTTCCAAGCCAAGGCTTGGCGTACCTCTTTTGAGGCCAACATGGTCAAGTTGGAGAGGTCTGAGGAGGAGGTGAAGTCTCTTAAGGAGACTCTTGCTAGGAGGGAGAAGGAGCTTGCTGATGCTCAGGCTGATATTGTTGAGCTGAGGAAGAGCAAGGATGATTGCATCGACGAGTACCTTGACTCTCAGGAGTACAAGGACTTGATCGAGAAGCATGACGAGATTCTTTTCCCAGTCCAGCATACATCAGGATGGGAGGATGCTGTTCAGGATATCTTGGCCAAGCATCCCGGGGTTTTTGACGCTGCTGACTTTCCAGCTCCTCACCCTCCTACTCCATTGGAGCGTATCTTGGCTGGAGTTGATGACATGGAGGAGGATGCTAGGATTTTAGATCCAGAGCATTCATCACCCCTTGGTGACACTTCTGCTGATGATGCTGATGAGCATTCTTCTGGCTCTAGCTCAGGGGAGGAGACAGATGCTGGTGTCAAGGAGGGTGAAGCCTAGTCTGTAGTTTGTTTGTGGCCATTCATGGCTTGTATTTCCTTTTTATGTATTTCCAGCCTTCGGGCTTAACTTAAACTCTTTGTAAGTTTAGTTTTTATTTGTATTTGGTGGCCATTCATGGCTTGTATTGTTTTCTTGATTCTTGACTTTGCATGCTTAGTTTGTCTATCAGAATGCAATTCACATATAATGAAAACATAAGAATATGGAATTCATAACTTTGAGAATGGGTTCAACCCTTACATAATACTCAAGTTTAAAAACTTGGGTTGGCTTTATCAAACCTTATTTCTAGTAGTGAGTCCACTTAGGAAACACCTTAAACATAATAAACTTTCAAATTAGAGGCATGCCAAGTCCTTGGCACCTCATGCCCTTCAAGGGTTTCTAGTTTGTAGGAGCCTCGACCAAACACATTCTTGACGCGATATGGTCCTTCCCAATTTGGGGCCAACTTGCTTTTTTGTCCGACCCCAGATGCCTCAATCTTTCGAAGAACCAAGTCTCCTTGTCGAAAGAACCTTTCTTTAACCCTTAGGTTGTAATAGAAAGATGCTCGTTTCTGATGTTGAACTATATTGGCATTTGCCTCATCTCTAACTTCATCAATCAAATCTAAGGCCAGCCTCAAGCCTTCCTCATTTGTTTCTGGCTCATAAGCCTCAACTCTTGGAGACGTGTGAGTAATCTCCACTGGAACCACTGCCTCTGCCCCATATGCCAACAGAAAGGGGGTAGCTCCAGTGGTGACTTTGCAGGTAGTACGATATGCCCATAGTATAGGGAGCAATTCGTCTACCCAACTGTTTCTGGAGCGTTCAACTCTTTTCTTCAGTCCATCTAGGATAATTCGATTTGCAACCTCAGCTTGCCCATTTGCTTGTGGATGGGCAACAGAAGTGAAGCGCAACTTGATATCATTCTCATCGCAATACTTCTTGAACTCATCGTTGTTAAACTGAGTTCCATTGTCCGTGACCAGGATACGTGGAATCCCGTATATGCATATCACACTTTCCCAGAAGAAATGCATCACTTGCTTGGTGGTTATCTTGGCTAATGGCTTAGCCTCAATCCACTTAGTGAAGTAGTCGATTGCTACTATCAAGAACTTTCGTTGAGCACTTGCCATTGGAAATGGCCCGAGTATATCCATTCCCCACATGGCAAAGGGGATTGGTGAGTTTATGGATGTCAACATCTCTGGTGGTTGCCTAACCACGGGGGCATGCTTCTGGCACCTTTCACATTTCTTTACGTAGATTTTAGCATATGCTAGTATGCTTAGCCAGTAAAAACCTAGACGGGTGATTTTATGGGCAAGGGCTCTGCCCCCCAAGTGCTGCCCACAAATTCCTTCATGTACTTCCTTCAGGGCCAATTCTGCCTCTTGAGGTCTTAAACATTTCAGATATGGAATGATGAAAGATTTCTTATATAGGATTCCCTCAATCAGGGTATACCTTAGTGCTCTGACGTATAGCTTTCGTGCTTCTGAAGTGTCATTGGGTAACCACCCAGTTTCCAGATGAGCCTTGATGGGATCTATCCAACAACTAGCAACATCAATGGGTGCTACCAACTTTCCGTTGATGGTTGGGGTCCTCAGGACTTGGAAGTATACACTCCTTGCATAGTTTTCAATTTCGGAAAAAGCAAATTTAGACAAGGCATCAACCTTCATGTTTTCTTCCCTTGGAATGTGCTCTACATAGCATTCGTCGAACTGAGTCATGATGGCCTTGACAAGTTTCAAGTACTTGGCCATGATTTCATCTCTGGCTTCAAACTCCCCATTTACTTGGGAGACCACTAGCCTCGAATCTCCACATACTTTCAGAGTTTTAACTCTCAAGGCTCCAGCCAGCCCTAAGCCAGCTATCAGAGCTTCATACTCAGCCTCATTATTTGTCGTTGGGAAGTCCAGCTTTAGTGCGTACTCTATGAGGAATCCATCGGGACTTTGTAACACTAAACCAGCTCCACTTGATTTTGTTTTTGATGCTCCATCAAAATAGAGCACCCAATATTCTTTGAAATTCATCTCTTGATCTTTCTCATCCTCCATTATTACTTCCTGCCCCCCGACTTCTTGGTTGTCAATGGTACATTCAACCATAAAGTCAGCGAGTGCTTGAGCTTTTATGGCCGTTCGAGGCTAATACTTGATGTCGAATTCGCCCAATTCAATGGCCCATTTGATCCATCTTCCACTGACTTGAGGGATATGCAAGATGTTTCTCAGAGGTTGATCAGTCAAGACCTCTATCTTGTGAGCCTGGAAGTACGGGCGTAGCTTTCTTGAGGCCATTATCAAGGCTAAGGCAAACTTCTCAATCGTTGAGTAGTTTATTTCTGCCCCATGAAGAATCTTACTCACATAATAGACGGGCTTCTGCACTTTCAATTCTTCCTTTATCAGTACAGCTCCAAGGGCTGTGTTAGAAACTGCCAAGTACAAGTAGAGAGTTTCTTCTGGCTTTGGTTTTGCCAACAATGGTGCCTCAGCCATATATTTCTTCAAGGCCTCAAAGGCCTCTTGGCTTTCATTTGTCCATTCAAAATTTTTCACTTTCTTGAGTGCTTTAAAGAAAGGTAAGCACTTCTCTCCTGACTTGGAGATGAATCTTCCCAATGCTGCCACTCTTCCAGTTAGTTTTTGGACATCTTTAACAGTCCGTGGTGGTTCCATGTCTAGAATTGCTTTGATTTTGTCGGGATTGGCCTCGATTCCTCTCTTGGAAACCATCAAGCCTAAAAACTTTCCCGAGCCTACACCAAAGGCACACTTAGCTGGATTCAACATCATATTATGGTGCCTTAGCACTTCAAATGCCATCGAGGCTCAATGTGATCGGCCTTATCGAGGCTCTTGACTAACATGTCATCTACGTAGACCTCCATGGTTTTTCCAATTAGGTGTCCAAAAATTTTGTTCACCAATCTTTGTTATGTTGCCCCTGCATTCTTAAGTCCAAATGTCATGACTAGATAACAGAAAACACCAAAGTCAGTGATGAATGATACCTTAGAGATGTCATCCTTTTGCATTTTGATTTGATTGTATCCACTGAAGCCATCCATGAAGCTGAGCATCTCGTGTCCAGCTGTAGCATCTATTAATGCATCAATCCTTGGTAAGGGAAAACAATCCTTAGGACATGCATCATTCAAGTCAGTAAAGTCCACACACATCCTCCATTTTCCATTGGCCTTTTTGACCATCACGGGGTTAGCCAACCACTCTGGGAATTGGATTTCCTCAATGAACCCGACCTCTAGAAGCTTTTCAACTTCTTGTTTAATAGCCTCTTGCCTTTCTGGAGCAAAATTTCTCTTCTTTTGTTTCACCGTCTTTCTTTCAGGATCCACATTCAACTTGTGAGTTATTAATTGGGGATCAATCCCTGGCATGTCAGCCGCTGTCCAAGCAAAAACGTCATTGTTCTCTTGAAGAAAAGATATGAGCTTGCTTTTCAATGGCTCAGGTAGTAGTGCCCCGACATAAGTCACCTTCTCCGGTTCACCAGGGACTAAGGGAATGGGGATTAAATCCTCAGCCGGTTTCCCTCTTCGGTCCTCATTGTCACTAGTATCCATGTCTTCAATTGGGAGAACTTGCCCCCCCGATTCCATCAGGCCTTAACGCGGCTACATAACAACTTCTAGCCATTTTTTGGTCTCCTCGTTCTTCACCAATCCCATTCCTCGTTGGGAACTTGATTTTCAGATGATAAGAAGAGGCAACGGCCTTGAACGCATGAAGACTAGTCCTTCCCAGGATTGCATTGTAGGTCGAAGTTGCCTTTATAACTATGAAGTTCAGCATTTGAGTAGATGTATTCATCCTTTGCCCCATGGTCATTGGGAGTTGGATAGTGCCTTCCACTTTTGACTCCACCCCATTGAATCCGTATATGGGCATATTCGAGGGTGTCAACTAAGAGTAAGTGTAGCCCATTTTGATGAAAGCATCATGGAACAAGATGTCCACCGAGGCTCCATTGTCGACTAGAACTCTCTTTGTTTCAGAATTTCCAATCACAAGTATGATGACTAGAGGGTCATCGTGGGGGAACTTCACCCCTTCCAAGTCTGAATCGTCAAAACCTATTGACACTTCTGTTCTAGCACGCTTCGTGCTTCTACAACCACAGTCATTACCTCTCGAGTGTCAGCTTTTCTTGAGTTTCGGGAGGACCCAGCAGCAGTTGGCCCTCTGAATATCATGTTGATGACTGGCCCTCGGGGCTTAGGGTTACGATCTTGGTCGTTGTCCCTTCTGTCGTAATCCTTCCTTTCATAGTTTCCTCTTTGACTCCCTTGATTTCCATCCTTGGTGAATTTGCTGAGTTTTCCTCTTCGTATCAGAAATTCGATCTCATCTTTCAATTGCCTACAATCGTCGGTGTCGTGACCGACTTCTTTGTGGAACCGACAGAACTGATTTTGGTTCCATTTGGACATGTCAGCCCTCATTGGCTTCGGCCATTTGAGATCTCCTTCCTTAGCTATCTCCATCAGAATTTGACTCCTGGGAGTGTTCAATCTTGCATACTCCGTAAACTTTAGCCCAAAATTGTTTCTCTTGGGTGGAGAATCAGAGTCCTTTGATGTTCTGGGAAACTTTTCATTGACGTCGTATTCCTGAGTTTCTTTTCTTTTCTTTGAGTTTCCACTACCGCTAGCAGTGGGTTCATACTTTCTCATGCTTTCTTCAGCCTTGATATACTTTTCGGCTCTATCTTGGAGCTTCAGCATGCTCTCGGGTGGATGTTTAGCTAACGACCTTTTGAAGTGGTCATCAGTAGTTCCTTGTTGCAGGGCTATCATAGCCACTCTGTCCTCTAAGTCCGGGACTTTCAAAGCCTCTCGAGTGAATCGATTGATGTAGTCCCTTAGGGCTTCATTCTTTCCTTGCTGGATTGCCATGAGTGACGCAGAGCTTTTCTCATGCACCCTTCCACTAATGAACTGATTGATAAAAGCTTTGCTTAGTTCTTTGAAAGATCCAATTGAGTTGGGAGGAAGACGGTTATACCAGCGTTGGGCCATGTCTGCCAAGGTTTGTGGAAACGCCCTACACTTGACCGCATCGTTGGTTGGCTGCAACAGCAGTGCATTGGAGAAGGTCCTTACATGATTTGCGGGATCTCCCATTCCATCATAGCCTTTGATCGAAGGCATCTTGAATTTTCTGGATATAGTCGTTTTCATGATGTCTTGAGTAAACGGTGGTGTAGGATCATCAAGATCTCCTAAGGGCAACAGAATACTAGGATCACCCCTTGGGGCTTCGGCCCTCTTGGTTCTTCTTTCCGGTGGATCCAAGTTGATTATCGGGATCCCTTCAGTCGTTCGGCCTTGAGATTGAGCGGCCTCCTCCTCAGCAAGGAGTTTCTTGAGTCTTGCAGTCTCTACCTCATGGGCTGCAATTTTCTCCTTAGTAGTTTGGGGCTGATCCCGATTTGTCTGGGAAGAACGTCTCCTTCTTGGGGCGACATCCTCCCCAGTTGTATAACCCTCATCCTCGGTGTATGGGCCCGAGTAATCTTGAACGAAAGGGGTCTGGCGAGTTTGTTGATTTTGGGGTCCCAGACCTTGAATATAAGGGGGCACATATGCCTCATGGTAGATTGGATTAGTTCCACTACCGCTCGCCATGGGTCGAGGGGGCATGCCATAGCTTGGCATCCCCAAAGTCTGATTCGTGTATTGAGGGAGATCAGTAGTATGGAGTTGAAGGCTTCTCGGTGCATTCATGATGAGTGGAGAAGTCGAGATTGGTTGCTGGTGAACGGTCTCTTGTGGATTAGATCCATGAATGACCATCTGCAGGGGATTCGTCCCTTCAACCGAAATCGGGATTTCCGGTCCTTGAGTGTTGGTGGGGATATTCCCCCTTGAGTGCCAGTAGTCGGCGGTGGTTGATTTCCGTGAGTATCAGCCTCAGAGGTGATAGGGCGGTCCTCAGGAGTTTGAGTATCCCGGGCTGTTCTTCGTGTGTTTGCCATGGTTGATGTTGTCTTCCCACAGACGGCACCAAATGTTGTGGATTAAAAAAACGTACTTGTATATTAATTGCTAGGATTAATGAGCTTTCGAGCTTTAATGGTTGCACTTGTGTTTCGAGACTAAATCGGTCCTCACAAGATGCCTACGTATCTCAAATCGTTATTGAGAATCAAGCCAAAGACGTAGTTCTGATTGTAGGATCAGGTCCTTTATATAGGCGTCTGGAGCCTTGTATTTATGGTAGGTTTAGGAGTCTTAGCTAATAAGTCTCCTTTTTGATATTGGATAAACATTGTATTTCTTGCAGGATAAGTCTTTTCCTTGTTGATAAAGGCTATGACTCATTAATTGGGATTCTGGATCCTTCTTTGACCAATTTACCATATTTTGGACTCTTTTCATGAGCTGTATATTTTCTCTATTCATTAATTACGAAATTAATGAATAATTAGGGTGTCGGGCCTTAAATATTGGCCTTTCCATTGATTTGTCAATTATATTTCTATAATTACTTTTCTGTCCATATCAACAGCTATTTTAAAAATAAATATGGTTGAAGCAACGAAAGGGGTAGGATATTTCATACCGAGATCAGAACAGATACAAATACACACATCATAGGGTACCTAATGTGTGTAACAAACCGGATACGTGTACATCATATACAACGTCACCCCATAATCAAATAACAAATCACAAACTCTGGGTGCACCCACGTATCCTGAAACAAATATTAAAATGCGCAAAAGCCCGTCCCAATGATTAACCTGTGTAGTGAGCCCAACTGCACATGGCCCAAAATTTTCAGGGCCCCCATTTTACATAAGTTCATGATATTATGTACTATATATCAGCAAAAAAAATAGATGCAAAGTAATTTAGTGGGAAAAATGATGAAACACCAGTATAAATTCAAGAAGCCAGATTCTCATTATTGTCTTATGACTTCTTTTGCCCCTCGAATTGCGATTATCATAGGTACATAGATTCTACTCTTTTATGAATATATATATCTAATATCTCTATTTAATAAAATATATATGTATATCAAGTCTATTTCACAAATAACACTTAAAAACATCTTTTATGTACAATGTACTTTTTTTTTTACCTATAATGAAGTTCCAAATTTTCAAATTTAGCACCGACCTCTATATATGTTGAGCCGGGCCTGGCAAAAGCTCACCTCCTGAGACTACCATGGAAGTGTCATGTTACAGGTGCCGCAATGACATGGCTGTAGTACCCCTACAGCTGGTTAACTCGGTATAACCTATATCACTAAGGGTTCAAATAAAATATTTCACAATTTTTAGAATCACTTGATACACATATTCAAATATTCAAAACAGATACAAAACATATATGATTTCTGGAAAGCGCAGAGATGGATATTTTATATGCAAAATTCCTAAAATCACTAAAACTTGTATTTAAATATCTCGGAACAAAACTAAAACAGATACAATCTATTATTAATATTATTAGTAGAAGTTAATAATTGTTATAACTTAAATTATAATTAAATTATTAACACAAGTAGCTTGCATCAGTTGTAACTAACTCTATTGCAATCCATAGTCTAAGAGCAGCTGCAACCCGACTTCTTTTGACGCCCAATTCCCACCTTGGGAAGACAAACGTGGACCTAGGCAGAGTAAAGTTGTCCAGCTGCATTGAAGTGGATGATAAAAGCTGTCCCGTGCCCTCTTCGGTGGCCAATGCCCGGCTGCTTCAGCAAATATTAAATACTTCATATAAGGAATTTAGTGGGACCTGAAATTTGAAAAAAATAATGAAAAACCGGACACCAGGGTTGGAGAGATTTGGCCAACATTTACTAGGAGACAACTTTTATCTAGGTGGCATATTTGTGGGGTCGGAAAATTGAAAAGTTGGTCACATGCGGACTGTGGTGGAATTGCTCTTAAGACACTTAACCCAGGTACTTTATCATTCTTTAAAATAATATTAAATCAGAATATAATCATTAAAATAACGGCACCAAAACTTTAAAACCATGTAACATGTTTCATATTCTGACTTGAAAACCAGACACTAATGTAATGGTAATATAAAATAACATGCATGCATGCTTGTTAAGTTGTTACTGTAACATATTTTAGCAAATTCTTTTAACTTGTGCCAACTTAACACCATTAAAGTGCTAGTTAATTAACTCGGCCCTTAAAACAAACCATGCTAGTGTGCTCAACTAAATACTACAAGTCAAGCAACCATAACATCATAATTAGTAACTCGAATAAATAGTGTATAAGATGTTGATGCCGTAGCCTTAAAAATTAATTTAAAATCACTTTTAAACTCTACCCAAAGATGTGTCCAACTTTAGTTAATATGTAAACAAATTCAATCGTGGCCGGAATTTATAACACAGTTATTGTGAAATGAAAACTATGATGTAATTAATACTTAGGTTTTAGAGATTTCGAGTTTTAATGGTTGTTCTCGTGTTTCGTGACTAAATCGATCCTCACAAGATACTTACGTATCTCAATTCATAATTTAGCATCAAGCCAAAAAACGTAGTTCTGATTGAAGTATCAGGTCCTCTATATAGGCGTAGAGAGTCCTGCATTTAGGGTAGAATTGGGTGACTTGGGGGCCAAGTTACCCTCTTAGATCAGTATTGTGAATCCTAGTTTGTAGAAGGTTGATTCCTTTTAGGTTTGGTGTCTCTCAGAACTATCCTTAATAGATGAAGGTCACAACCAAGACACTTTAAATGGACTTTATCACCAGCCCTTTAATTAATTATGAATTTAATAATTAATTAGGGTTTTGGGCCTAACTTTTGGACCACTAGGTTTAATTAATGAACAATTAATTATGTCTTTAGGATTTGTTTTTAGCCTATATCATTTGCCCCCCAACTTCTAAGAAAACCTTTCTAGATTTTCATAGAAGTTATTTTGATCTATTTCGAGATTTTAGGGTCTTTTATAATTTTCCTTGTATTTTCTTTACTTTTCAGGAATTTTGTCGTATCATCAAAAATATCGAATTGGTATTTCGGGTATGATATTTCAAGCCAATTTCTATTTTGCCAACTTTCAAAAGGATACAAAATAAAAATTAAAAATTTCGACCTCATTTGAGGTCGAAAACTTGCTCATTTCTGCCTCCAGGTCGAACAACATCGACCTGGATTGAGGTCGAATTTCTCGACCTCGTTTGAGGTCAAACCTTTGTTTCATTTTACCTCCAGGTCGAACAGATTCGACCTGAATTGAGGTCGAACACCTTCGACTTCGTTTGAGGTTGAACATTTGTTTCATTTCATCTCCAGGTTGAACAGCTTCGACCTGGACTGAGGTCGAACACTTTCGACTTTGTTTGCGGTCGAACATATGGCCACTTTGGCCTTCTGGTCGAATAGCTTCGACCTCGTTTGAGGTCGAAGAGGAAAAATACTTATATTTTTCCTTTTATATATTATAATTTATTTTCGAATTCGTTTGAGTACGAAAATATGGCCACTTTGGCCTTTTGGTCGAATAGCTTCGACCTCGTTTGAGGCCGAAGAGGAAAAATACTTATATTTTTCCTTTTATATATTATAATTTATTTTCGAATTCGTTTGAGTTCGAAAATATGGTCACTTTGGCCTTCTGGTCGAATAGCTTCGACCTCGTTTGAGGTTGAAGAGGAAAAATACTTATATTTTTCCTTTTATATTGGGCTTCTTTCCTTCTTTTTCTACGGGCCATATCGTTGTTAGGCCCAATTGTTAAGTATTGGGCTTTTACCGTCTATAGACGGTTGTCTTCCCTGTCAACCGGTTAGACTACCGGTTGTGCACTCTATATAAGATTGGGAAGTGAGATTTCAATTTCTCACTTCACTTTCTCATAATCATAAAGTTATTCTGCAAAAATTTCTTTCTAGCTTTCCTCTGTCCTAGGCGATTTTCGGCAAAGATTTTCCGGTGAATTTCACCATTTTCTGGGTTTTACTTGAAGATTTTGGGATTTTCTTGAAGGTTTCTGGGTTTTCTTGAATCTTCATCCCTTTCATTCATTTTCTAGGTTCTAATCATTCATTGGTTGAATATAAATGGCGGATCGTGCATCTCAACGTCTTCAAAAAATGAATTCTGCTTCTAAACGAGGAACTATCACCATTCACTCTTCATACATGTCCTTACAAGATATGATTAATGAGCGTGGGATGAATACCCTTTTGTTTCAACCTTAGATTCTTTTTATTGTAGTAACAAATTTTATGATGTTGATAAGATTAGGGATTACAATAAGATGTATAGAATTAAGGCCCCTTTAAAACTTGTTATGGTCGGCGCCGGTGACCGTTCTTGCCATTGGCGACCCAATTCTTTGTGCATTTATAGGGATGCAATAGTTGCAGGTCTTAGGTTCCCTTTCCATGAATTTATACATAGACTTTTAGCAGATGTTCAAATTAACCCCTGGAGAATAGTTATGTGTTTTATGGTTTTATGTCTGAAAAATAATTTTCCGCTTTCCGTTCCTTTATTTAGGAAAAAAAATTCAATTTAAAAATAGTTCTGCTTTTTCTCCTGGTTGGATTTATCTCAACCATCATGCTTCCACCCCTCCTATTTTTCACCCAAAGTCCATTCCTGATAACAACCCTAAGTGGAAAAACGAGTTTATGTACCTCGTTTGGGAAGGTGGGGACTGGGGTACTTTATTTCGTAAATCCTTTAGTAGAGTCGTGGGCGGAAGTCCCAGTGATATTGTTCTAAACACGGAGGAGGCCCATGCCTATACCGAATTGACTAAGGACAATGGAACGACTCTGGCTTGAGAGCTTCTGGATGAGTTCGTCCTTAAGTCTGTGGGCCTTTCAAATGTATCAGACAAGGGTAATGCTCATTTCTCATTTTCCTTTATCTATTTGAGATTTTCTTATACCCATTGTCGCTTTTCAAAATTTGTTTTGTAGCCGCGGCCTTTATTAATAAAACCAATGAGCCCACAGAGGGGGAGATCACTAGGATGAAGAGGACTCGATTAGGGAGTGACCCTCAGGCGAACCCTGATGCTCCCATCTTCTTGGTAACTGACAAGGACCCCGTGGAGGTGACTGAGACCCCCGTCTCCTCTAAATCCTCCGTTTGGCGTCCCAACAGGGGTATTAGGAAGAAAGACACTATGGTTGGAGTGTCTAAACACGCCGTCGAGTGGTCGTACCATTCACTCACTCCATGCGACTACAAGGACTTTGCAGTTGATTCTACTATAGAGGGAGTTGATCATTTAGGCTCTCAGGCCCTAGCTGCGGTATTTACTCTTTCTTTTTCTTTTCAATATTTCCTTTATGATATCGTACTTCTTCCTTTAATTTCACCTCTTATTTGCAGACTAACGCAAACTTTCAAGGGGCTATTTTTCAAGCCAAAGCTCGACGTTCATCTTCTGAAGGCAATAAGGCTAAGTTTGAAAAATCTGAAGAGGAGGTGAAGTCTCTTAAGGAGACTTTGACAAGGAAAGAGAAGGAGTTGGCGGATGCTCAAGCGGAGCTGGTTGGGTTGAGGAAGAGCAAGGATGACTACATTGACGAGTACCTTGACTCCCATATAGATAGACACGATGAAATTCTTTTTCCTGTTCAGTATTCTAAGGGATGGAACGAGGCTCTTAACACTGTCTTAACAAAGCATCCTAGCGCTTTTGTCCCCGCTCTCTTTCCTAGTCCCCATACTCCGACTCCCTTTGAGGAGCTTTGGCCGGGAAGGATGACATGGATGAGGATGATCAGATTTTGGATCCTGAGCATTCTTCACCTCCCGTTGACATGAAGGGTGATATTGTTGCCGATGATCCTAGCACTACTTGCACCAGTTCTAGCTCTAGTTCAGAAGGTGAAGAAGAGACTGATGTAGGCAGTAAGGATGGGGATGAATAGTTTAGATACTTATGTTTTATATGTAGCCCTGCGTGGCTTATGTATGTTGAGTTGTAGCCTTCGGGCTCTTACTTAAACTTTTATATAAGTTTAATTTCTTTTGATTACTTTGCACATTTAGCTTTTTCTCAGCTTTGCTTGTTTGTTAATATTAGATACAACATTTATCATGACAATATCAAATGAAAACATTCTTTTATAAATAACTTGAAAATGAGTTCAACCCTTACATAATACTCTACTTCCTACTAAGAGCTTAAAAGCTCAGAAATGGTTTCGTCGACCTTATTTCTACTTGTCCTAATAGTGAATTCAATCAGAAACACTAAACATAATAAATTTTCAAATTCGTAGCATGCCAAGTTCTTGGCACCTCAATTCCCTCAAAGGTTTCCAACTTGTATGAGCCTCTTCCAAACAAACTTTTGACCATGTACGGCCCTTCCCAATTTGAAGCTAATTTTCCTTTCTGTCCCACTCTGGATGCTTCAATCTTCCTTAAGACCAAATCTCTTTGGCGAAAGAATCTCCCTTTAACCCTTGGGTTATAATAGAAGGATGCTCGCTTCTGATTTTCAACAATTTTAGCATTTGCTTCGTCCCTAACTTCATCGATTAGGTCCAAGGCTTACCTCATGCCTTCCTCATTTGCTTCTGGGTCGTAGGCTTCCATTCTTGGGGAAGTATGGGTAATCTCCACTGGAACTACTGTTTATGCCCCCATATTCTAACAAAAATGGGGTTGCTCCAGCAATACTTTGCAGGTGGTACGATATACCCAAAGTATAGGAATCAACTCATCCACCCAAGTATTCCTCGAGCATTCAACCTTTTTCTTTAGTCCATCCAGGATAATTCGATTGGCTACTTCAGCTTACTCATTTTCTTGGGGGTGAGCAACTGATCTAAACCTTAAGTCTATGGCATTCTCCTCACAATACTTCTTGAAATCTTCATTGTTAAATTGTGTTCCATTATCCGTGACCAGGATTCATGGAATTCCATATCGGCACATCACACTTTCCCATAGGAATTGCATTACTTGTTTGGTGGTTATCTTGGATAGGGGTTTAGCCTCAATCCATTTAGTGAAGTAGTCAATTTCCACAATCAAAAACTTTCTATGTGCACTTGCTACTGGAAATGGGCCAAGTATATCCATTCCCCACATAGCAAACGGAATAGGTGAGTTAACTGATGTGAGCATATCTGGTGGTTGTCTAACCAAAGGTGCATATTTTTGGCACCGTTCATACTTCTTAACATAGTCTTTAGCGTTTGCAAGCATATCTGGCCAATAAAAGCCTAGACGAGTAATTTTATGAGCAAGGGCCCTGCCCCCAAGTGTTGACCGCAAATTCCCTCATGAACTTTTTTCAAGGCTAGATCTGCCTCTTGAGGTCTCAAACACTTCAAGTATGGGATAATAAAAGATTTCTTATATAAAATCCCTTCAATTAATGTGTACCTCAAACCTCTGACTGATAACTTTCGTGCCTCCAAGGCATTGTTGGGTAACCAACCTATCTCCAAATGTGCTTTGATAGGATCAATCCAACAACTGCCAATATCTATAGGTGCTACTAGCTTTCCGTTGATGCTCGGAGTCTTCAAGTCTTGGAAGTAAACACTTCCAGCATAGTTTTCTATCTCTGAAGAAGCAAACTTAGATAATGCATCAGCATTTATATTCTCCTCTCTAGGAATGTGCTCCACATAGCATTCATCAAACTGAGTCATAATGTCTTTCACCAGTTTCAGATATTTAGCCATGACTTCATCTCTGGCCTCAAATAGTCAAATTCCCTGTTCACTTGGGAAACTATTAGCCTCGAGTCCCCACAAAATTTAAGAGTCTTGACTCTTAGGGCCCCAGCTAGGCCTAAACCTGCTATCAAGGCTTCATATTCATCTTCATTGTTTGTTGTCGGGAAGTCCAATTTTAGTGCATATTCAATGAGAAATCCATCGGGACTTTGTAGCACCAAACCCGCTCCACTTGATTTTGTTTTTGATGCCCCATCAAAATAGAGTACCCAATATTCCTTGAATATCATCTCTTCGCATTGCTTTCCATCCTCTTTGCCTTCTAAAGGTACTATCTTCTGCTCCCCGACTTCTTGGTTGTCGATGGTACATTCAACCATGAAGTCAACAAGTGCTTGTGCTTTAATGGCCGTTTGAGGCTTCTACTTGATGTTAAATTCTCCCAATTCTATAGCCCAATTGATCAATCTTCCACTAACTTTAGGACTGTGCAAGATGTTTCTTAGAGGTTGATTAGTCAAGCCTTCTATCTTGTGCATCTGGAAGTACGGGCGTAGTTTTCTCGAAGCCATGATCAGGGCTAATGCAAACTTCTCTATCATAGAATAGTTTATCTCTGCTCCGTGCAAAATGTTGTTCACGTAGTAAATGGGTTTCTGAACCTTCAATTCCTCCTTAACCAAAACATCTCCAAGGGCGGTGTTTGAGACGACCAAGTATAAGTAGAGTGTCTCTCCCGGTTTTGGTTTTGCCAACAATGGTGCCTCAGCCATGTACTTCTTCAAGGCCTCAAAGGCTTCCTGACTTTCTATCGTCCACTCAAAATTCTTCATGTTTTTAAAAGCTTTGAAGAAAGGCAAGCACTTCTCCCCTGGCAGACCGTGGTGGTTCCATGTCCAAAATCGCTTTGATTTTGTCGGGGTTGGCCTCAATTCCATGTTTAGAGACCATCAAGCGCAAGAATTTTCCTGATCTTACGCTGAAGGCGCATTTAGCTGGATTCAACATCATTTTATGGTGCCTCAGCACTTCAAAAGCTTCCCGAATATGATTTATATGGTTCGTCTTGTCAAGGCTTTTGACCAACATATCATCTACATAAACTTCCATAGTTTTTCCAATGAGGTACTCAAAAAATTTGTTCACCAACCTTTGATATGTTGCACCTGCATTCTTGAACCCAAATGCCATAACCAGATAACAATAAACACCAAAGTCAGTGATGAAAGATACCTTTGGGATGTCATCCTTATGCATCTTGATCTGGTTATACCCACTGAAGCCATCTATGATGCTTAACATCTCATGCCCAGCAGTGACATCTATTAAAGTATCGATCATTGGTAGAGGAAAACAATCTTTAGGACATGCATCATTCAAGTCCATGAAATCTATGCACATCCTCCGCTTTCCATTGGCTTTCCTGACCATTACCGGGTTAGCCAACCATTCGGGGAATTGAATCTCTTCAATGAATCCTACTTCCAAGAGTTTATCCACCTCTTGTTTTATTGCCTCTTGTCTTCCGGAGCAAAATTTCTTTTTTTTTTTTTTGCTTCAATGTCCTCCTTTCTGGATCCACATTTAATTTGTGAGTTATCAATTGGGGATCGATCCCTGGCATATCAGCTGTTGTCCAAGAAAACACATCATTGCTTTCTTGAATAAAAGATATGATCTTGCCCTTTAAGGGTTCAGGTAACAATGCCCCAACGTAAGTAACCTTTTCTGGTTCACCAGGAACCAAGGGAATTGGAATCAAATCTTCAACTGGCTTCCCTCTTCTTTATTCATTATCTCTGGCATCTATGTCTTCAATTGGGAGAACCTGCCCCCCAACTCCGTCAGGCTTTAATGCAGCTACATAGCAACTTCTAGCCATTTTCTAATCACCTCGTCCCTCACCAACTCCATTCCTTGTTGGAAACTTTATTTTCAGATGGTAAGTTGAGGCAACAACTTTAAATGCATAAAGACCCGTCCTTCCAAGGATTGCATTATATGTCGAGGTTGTCTTTATGACCAGAAAGTTCAAATCCTGAGTCACTATCTTCGAGCCTTGTCCCATGGTCATAGGGAGTTGAATTGTGCCTTCCACCT
Source organism: Heracleum sosnowskyi (assembly GCA_030848705.1). Lineage (NCBI taxonomy): Eukaryota > Viridiplantae > Streptophyta > Magnoliopsida > Apiales > Apiaceae > Heracleum > Heracleum sosnowskyi. The sequence goes on along the minus strand of CM061235.1, from coordinate 136,912,458 downwards.
TTGATTCTACTCCATTAAACCCATATATGGGCATATTAGAGGGTGTCGACTGGGAATCAGTATATCTCATCTTGATGAAAGCATCATGGAGCAAGATGTCTACGGAAGCTCCGTTATCAACCAGAACCCTCTTGGTTTCAGAATTGCCTATCACAGGTACGATGACCAGGGGGTCGTCATGGGGAAATTTCACTCCCTTTAGGTCAGAATCATCAAAACGTATGGCACGCTTCGGTGCTTCTCCAACAGATGTCATTACTTCTCTAGCATAAGCCTTTCTTGAGTTTCTTGAAGAACTAGCTGTAGTTGGTCCTCCGAATATCATATTAATGACTGGCCCTTGGGGTCTAGGATTACGATATTGATCATTATCTTTTCTATCATAGTCTTTCTTCTCATAATTTCCTTTTTGATTTCCACGATTCCCATCCTTAGTGAATTTGTTAAATTTTTTCCTTCGGATCAAGAATTCGATTTCATCTTTTAGCTGTCTGCAATCATCTGTATCATGGCCAACCTCTTTGTGGAATCGACAGAATTGATTTTGATTTCTTTTTGATAAGTCAGTCCTTAGTGGCTTCAGCCATCGAAGATCTTCTTCCTTCTTAATTTCCATCAGAATTTGGCTTCTTGGGGTGTTCAACCTTGCATACTCCGTGAATCTTGGTCCAAAATTGTTCTTTTTAGGTGGAGAGTTAGAATCATTCGTTGTCCTGGGATACTTATCCCTAACATCATATTCTTGAGTCTCATTTCTCTTTTTGTCGTTTCCACTTCCCCCAGCAGCGGGTTCATACTTCTTCATGCTTTCTTCAGCCTTGATATACTTCACAGCCCTGTCTTGTAGCTTCAACATGCTTTCAGGTGGATGTTTTGCCAGAGACCTCTTAAAGTGGTCATTAGTGGTTCCTTGTTGTAGGGCTATCATAGCTACCTTGTCCTCCAGATCCGGGACCTTCAAGGCCTCACTAGTGAATCGATTTATGTAGTCCCTCAAGGATTCATTCTTACCCTGCTGGATTCCCATAAGGGATGCAGAACTCTTCTCATGCACCCTTCCACTAACAAACTGATTGATAAATGTCTTGCTCAATTCCTTAAAAGACCCAATAGAATTAGGAGGGAGACGATTATACCAACGTTGAGCCATGCCCGCCAGGGTTTGTGGAAACGCTCTACATTTGACAGCATCGTTGGTAGGCTGCAACAACAGTGCATTAGAGAAAGTTCTCACATGGTTGGCAGGATCTCCTACACCATCATAAGCCTTGATAATTGGAATCTTGAACCTTCGGGACATCTGAACCTTCATAATATCCTCTGTAAAGGGGGGTGTTGGATCATCTGGATCTCCTAAGGGTAACAACTCAGTCGGGTCACCTTTTGAGACTTCAGTCCTCTTAGTTTTTCTCGGGGGTGGATCTAAGTTGATCAATGGGATCCTCCCAGTCCCAGTTGATTGCATTCGTGCTTTAGCTTCTTCTTCAGCCAATACCTTATTGAGTCTAGCAGCCTCAATTTCATATGCCGTAATTTTATCCTTGGTAGTCTGGAGTTGTTCCTGATTTCCTTGGGAGGAACGTCTCCTTCTTGGGGCAACATCCCTCTCATCATCAGTTGTATAATTCTCATCCTCAGTATAGGGACCAGAGAAGTCTCGAATCAATGGAGTTTGTTGAGTTCGAGTTTGAACTTGTGGGTTTGAGGGTCCTAGGCCTTGAATATAAGTAGGCACGTATGCTTCGTGGTATGTTAGATTGACACCGCTACTCCCAACTATAGGTCGAGGTGGCATACTATAGATTGGCATCCCAAGAGTTTGAGTCGTATATTGAGGAAGATCCGTGGTATAGAGTTGAAGGCCACGTGGTGCATTCAAAAGCAGCGGAGAAGTAGTGATTGGTGGGTGGAAAACAGTCTCTTGAGTCTGAGGATTAGGTTCATGAACAACCATCTGTAGGGGATTCGTCCCTTCAACTGAAATTGGGATTTCTGGTCCTTGGGTAGTGGTGAGAGGAATACTCGCCCCTTGAGTGCCAGTAGTGAGCGGTGGTTGGCTTACATGGGTCTATGTTTCAGAGGTAAGAGGTAGCCCTTCAGAAGTTTGAGTTTCTCGATTTGTTATCCGTGTATTTGCCATGATTGATGTTCGTGATTCCCACAGACGGCACCAAATGTTGTGGAATGAAAACTAGGGTGTAATTAATGCTTAGGTTTGAGAGATTTCGAGTTTTAATGGTTGTTCTCGTGTTTCGTGACTAAATCGGTCATCACAAAATGCCTACATATCTCAATTCGTAATTGAGAATCAAGTCAAAAAAACGTAGTTATGATTGAAGAATCAGGTCCTTTATATAAGCGTAGAGAGCCTTGCATTTAGGTTAGAATTAGGTGACTTGGGGGTTAAGTCACCCTCTTAGATCAGTATTGTGAATCCTAGTTTGTAGGAGGTTGATTCCTTTTAGTTTTGGTGTCTCTCAGGACTATCCCTATTATATGAAGGTCTCAACCAAGACACTTTAAGAGGACTCTATCACCAGCCCTTTAATTAATTATGAATTTAATAATTAATTAGGGTTTTGGGTCTAACTTTTGGATCACTAGATTTCATTAATGAACAATTAATGATGTATTTAGGGTTTGTTTTTAGCCCATATCAACAGTGACATAGTTTGCACAAGTATATATAAATAATCATTGAACTATTATAATAATAGGTAAAAGAATTACTCCCTCCGTCCCCCTTAATTTTTTACATTGAGGGGACGACACAGAGTTTAAGAAAAAGTGTAAATTAATAGGGAAAAGTAAGAAAAATGAGTAAAGTGATGAGATCAATTAATATTTAATGTATAAAGTGAGTATAAAGTAGGTATAGTGGAGGAAACTAGTGAATGTAATTGAATTTTATATTATAAAATATTACTATTTTTGATATGTTAAAAAATGAGAGGAACATACCAAAAGAAAAATGTAAAGAAATGAAAGGGACTTGGGACTTGTTTGTTGCTATTAGGCCACCTCTCACTCTCAAACTTCAGTATGCGGCTCAGCTTTTCGATATCTATTTCTCTCTCTGCGACGTCGCTAAGAATAACAATAGGGTTTTGTTCACTTATGACTACAATACAACTGAATTTTATAAAACATACTTCACTATTATTTGGTAGATTTTAACCATGAGAGGTATTTTGTTCGACCATGTACTTCACTATTTCTAACAAATTTCATAACTCGTAATATATAGGTAAACTAAAAAGTTAAAATTTAAAATAATTTAAAATTATAGAGTTAAGTTCTATGGAGACAAACTTTTTTGTAGAAACCTGGAGACACATACGTTTTGCAATCTAAATTTAGCAAAATATAATATTTTATAAATAATGTTCTATAAAAATAACTATTTTCATTTAAAATCTTTAAAATTATATATATTTTGCAACTAAAACATAGTAAAATATATTGTTCTGCAAAACATGTTCGGTTTGCAGAATATTCATGTTTAGTTTGCAGAACTTACATGATTTTCAAGATTTTCAATGAAATCGTGATTTTTCATATAATATAATTTGCAAAACAATACGTTTTGCAAATTTTTGATTACAAAATGATCTATTTTGTCAATTTAGATTACAGAACATACGTGGTCTTCAGGTCTCCACAAAAAAAAAAGGTGGTATCCACAGAACTTAACTCTAAAACTATATAATGATCCCATAATTGTATAGTACCAAAATCAGATTAAATAAAAGAAATTATAATTTTCCTTGAGTTTTAAATATCTTTTCATAACCGTATATTTAATTTTCAATACACAACACCAGAGTTTTCTCATTCAAGTGAAAGCACCTGGTATTTTTATTTCTTATTATATTAAGTGAAAAACTGTGTTTTAAAAGTCGACCGAGGACGGTCTAACAGATTAATAGGTAGACATCGACTATTACATGTGTATGGGTTATTAATTTATTAACTAAAATTTTAATATAAGATTATTTTTTCAAATGAATTTATTCTTTTCGTTCATATATAAGTGTTGACTAATGATATGCGATTCTTTTCTGTAAATCTTCATTTAAATATTATTGAATTAATAATATATGATATTTTTTTGTAAATATTTTATAATTTTGATGATATTAAAATAAAATTATATATTATTATTTATTAAATAAATATATCCAATTAATAATCCAACTAATCCAATAATCACTACTCCCTCCGTCCCACTCAATTATATACATTGGGGTGGGTACGGAGACCAAGAAAAAATATAAAAAATGAGTAAAATTAGATGAAAAGTGAGTAAAGTGGTGGGACCTATCAATATTTAATAATAGATTTGAGATAGTGGAGGAAAGTAGTGGGTGTAATAGTGTTTTATATTACTAGCTTATAGTCAGTGCGATGCACGGTTACTTAAATTTTATTTATAATTATTTTGTCACTACTAGAAAAAGTGCAATAGACATCACACATTTAACATCGATTGTAAAAACCACTGATGTTAAAGACCTTTTTGACATCGGAAAACTTGGAAATGATGTTAAAAAGGTTTTTTTACATCAGTCTCAAGAAAAACTAATGTCTAAAGTACTTTTCAAAAAATCAAAAAAAATAGGCGGATAAATTCCCCCTTGTAATAAAAGGGTTTCCCCCTTACAAATTTTTTCATTCCCCCAGCCAAATATTCCCCCCTTTTCTCGAGTCTTTTCCTCCCCTCTCTTACTCACTTTCGATTCTCTCTGCTATCTCAAAACACACACACCCACATAAAATTTAAACACACACACCCTTTTAATCTTAGAACCATATCTTTTCTCTGAAACCTTGTATACTATTGAAACCCTAGATCGAAAAGAGTTCAACCAGATTTCAATTACACGCAAACCTAGCTTTTCTTCGTGTCAAAATTGGTCGATTTGTGTCAATTAGGCAGAACTAAAGCTTAAATCGTGTTATTCTCTCCAGTTTTTAGCTTTGTCTTCTTCCAATTAGTAAGTGGTTTTTGAATTTCTTATCAAATTTCAGTTTTTGTTTTTCAATTTCACTTATTCTATAAATTGGAGTTTGATTCAACAAGCAACATTAAGCAGATTAATTCTTAATGTTGTTTTGCTAGTAGTAGATTGGTTGATTTATTAAGGATTTAATATGGTTTTGTTCTTCTTAGGTAAATTTTAAAGAAGAGAAAGAACAGAGGATGAACAAATGGATCTTTCAGGTCCTTTTTTCTTTAATTTCCTAAATTTCTAATTAGAATATTTATGGGCATATCTGATTTTGCTATAAAATAATATGAAATAAGTAAAAGGTTTTAATTTAAATGTATATCTATTAATATTGCAGGTACAGAGAGGAGGAGCAAGATTAAAATGATGGTAAAAGTTTTAATTATTCAACAGCCAACACAAGCATTGGTTTCAATGTTATTAGTAAATGAGGTTGCAAGTGTTGTTATCTCAATTATTGTTCATAATAATTTAACTAGCTCCATAACTGCTTTAATATCAAATATCAATATTCTTGAAGTTGCAAAAAATCTATTTTTTCTGAAGGTTTTTCTGTAATAATTTGTTACAAATAATATTAAAAGGAATTGCCCAATTGACTTGAAGGAAGCAATTACAAGTGTAATATTCACAGCACCCAGATGTTCAGATGTACCAGAACTGTTAGATGTTAAAAGCATTTCACAGCAAAATATGGAAAAGAATTTGTTACGACAACACTCGAGCTGTGTCCCAGTTGTGGTGTTGGCCGCATGGTAAGCTTCTACAAATGATGTTATGTTGTGGTTTTCATTGTAGCAAGCATTTTCTTTATTTTCTCTCGCCTGCTATAGACTTTCCCTTTTGTCCCCAGAGGCAGCGTTTAATTTTTTTCCTTTTTCTCTATCTATTTCATTGAGATTGTGGATCGTCTTAAAAATGCATATAACCTATATAAAAAGAAAATTTTCATCATGAAACAAGGCTATATAGCTGTTTAAAATGCAGATGAAACTAACACAACCAGACTTATTTGTTTTGCTTTGATAAAAAAAAAGGAAATCGTGGACAAAATTACCAATGATAAATTGATAAGATTTTAGTTGAATGTTTAAAAACTGAGTAGAGCATAATTTTACAATCAATATATCTTTTCTAGATGATAAGAGACATCTATTTTTGTTGTCTTTACTTTACAAAAGCAAAATTGTACAACCAAATTGGACCAGAAAGAAGAAGAGAGCACAGTAAGATCTTGTACATGTTGCCTTTTTCTGATGCTAATGTGCATATATAACATCAAAATATCTAAGTCGATTATTTTAAGTCTGCCATGAATTTGGATGAAAAGGAAAGTTTTTCTTTAGAGTCTTCTGAAGATGATTTCCTCATTAGGAAGATTGTACTCACGCATGATCCTGATGGTCGATACCTTGATTCTGAGCTGCTGCTTCAAGCAGTGGAAAATGTCTTGTGTTCAGCTGCTACTGCAGATGTAGGATTCCTCTCTTTGCACATTTTAAAATTAAGCTAATGCTACAAGATCTTTATTCTTTTCGAATCTATTGCATAACTAGTATATATCAATGGAAACTGAATCATGTTTTCCAGCCCTTATAATATCCTTGGCAGCATCAGCTGGACTGCACAAGCAATATCCTTCGGATCTGAACATGTCGAGGATTCAGTTTAAGGCCTTGAGAATGTTGGCTAATACTATGGTAGAGTTGGCGAAGTGTTTCATCAAGTTTGAAAAATTGCCCATGAAAGAAGCACTTCTGGACTACGAAGCAATGGCCTTGACAAAAACTCAGATCTATATAGCTACCTACAGGATCTTCAAAGGCTCACTAGAATTTTCTGCTCAAACGATAGATTTTATAGCCATGAATCAAGAGAAGTGCATGTTCTCTCCTCTTTTGTGCTTTTAACTTGTGGTCTTATGCTTGCATTCACAAGCTATATCCTATTCCTATATATTGTATTTCTAATGTCTCCTTTCAATTCCAGGATTTCCCAGACAACAGCAATTGCAGCATGGGGACTTTCATATATGGTACCTAGGTTAAGAAGACTATGCAATGACCTCATAAAACAGGTGGATTTGTGCCATGATCAGATAGGTTGCAGCTTCTGTTCTTGTTTAGAAAAGATCATTACTAGTCAAATGAAATAAGTATCTTGATTCTCTTGCTGGTCTATGGTGCACAACCTTAGGTATCCACTTCATGTTTCTAATTTGTTGTCTAAAGCCATTCTGGTGCTCTGTTTTTTTTAATTGTTTTATCCTGTTAATTTTCGGTATATACTTCTCCTGCTTCCTATTGGAACTAAAGGGGCAGCACCTGAGTATTATTTTCAGTAATTTTTTTTGCTATACTATCGGTGTAAATCGTTTCTCTCGATGCCTTCTTCCCCCGATCCTGTTCACATTCTATCCTTTTGAATTTACATATTTCTACAACTATCATTTTCCAGGAGGGAGTGAACCTCGCTTGCTTGATGATGCAGCTAAACAACTTAGCACCCTGCCATTTTATCATTCCTTTTGGAATCGTTCTACAAAACCCACTTTGGTTTGCTTATTGATCACTTGTAAATTATGACTTGCCAAATCGTGCTTTCTAACCGTAGTAAAGTTTCTTGCCAAATTGTGCAGGATCTTACAAAGGAGCTTCTGGAAATTTTTACTGCTACTAAAATGGCAAAAGTATTCTTCACGAATAGTGGTTCAGAAACCAACGATACCCAGGTGCTATTACTGCCTTAAGCATTGATGTTTATCTTTTATCTTACATTTAGAGAAATTCTATGCAGCTCCGAAGAGGAAGTTGGCATTTCATTTACATTGATGAAATAAAACCAATAGTAATGAATACCAAACAGTTTAGATTGATAATTGTCATGACTGCATAGAAGGAAACCTAACGAATATATAGAGGTGACAGAATTGAGGCAGGTGACATGAAAATGGGATGCAAGAAAGAAATTTAAAAGAAGAATGTGTAGATATCTATATATAACACCATGGACTTGAATTCTAAGGTGAAGTTCTCTTTGTGAATTATACCTTACTAGGAGTACTTGTAGTTTGATGATATGACACAAACTAAATATTGATGGACCTCTAGATTAATAAAAGATAATAAAAAGGTGTTCTTTGAAAAATAATATTAGAATGAATGTTATGCTAATTTTTGCTTTGTCTATTACATTTTACAGTGGTTAATCAAGGTTCAGACATTTTAGAAGAAGGTGGAATTTGGCGTGATGCATTTGGACTGTCAAGTATATACAAGATCACATATATTTCTAGTACTTCTAGATTTTTTTGTAAATTTTCCCATGGGATACAAGGTTTAGTCATGGTAGATGGTATGTAAAGAGTTGGAATTGCATTGTCGGATGAAATTATGGCTAGGTGCCTTTATTTTTGTTGGATGGTTTTTGTTAAATTTGGTATAGTTTGTTGAATTGGTTGAATGGTTTTTGTCATAGTTTGTTCTTGTTTTTTTGGCATGGATTTGGTATTTTATGGTACTAAAATGGTATTCCATTATACATCAGTTGCATGGAATAAAATAAACAAACTGATGTAATTTAAACACAGTAACATCGTTTTTTCTTTGTAACAAAATCTGCAACTGATGTCTTTGTTGTCTTAGACATCAGTTATTGATTGTATTAGCTATCTTAGACATCAGTTATAAACTGTATTCTTTATTATATTAGACATCAGTTATTGACTGTAGTCGTTGTTATCTTAGACATCAGTTACTGACTGATGCCATTTATATGCATATACATCAGTTGGTTGCCAAAACCGATGTCAAAAGGTACTAAAGACATCGGCTTAAAACCGATGTTAAAGACTTGGACCTTTTTCTACACCGACAAAGACATCGGTTGAAAAGTAGCCAGACATCGGTTTTTAGCCGATGTCTATTGACGTTTTTCTAGTAGTGTGTTTATAATTATATTTGTATTACGATGCAACACACGATTGTTTTTTTAATATTTATAATTATATTTATTTATGAATATTTTAATATTTAAAAGTTATTAGTTTACATGATTAAATTATTGTTAAAAAAGATTTAGTCAAAAAAATTATAGTTAAAAATTTGATATTTATTATATTTTACACGCTCAATTTTAATATTTGTTTATATTGAGTTATAAAAGTTAGATTTGACCAATTTTACGGATCACATGAAATTCACAAAATAATCTTTAATTTAGTTGTGGTTTAATAGTTCTTTTTCAATTAAAAACTATTCTAAAACTAAAAAGAGAATAAAGTGATGAAATTTAATGTTAGGCATTCTATTCGATTTAGGAAATCTATCTAACTTATATGTAGTTTAGATTATTAGAATAACATTTATTAACCAATTACAGGTTTTAATGTTAAATCTAACGGTTTTCACCTATCTATTTAAGATTAAACGATTTTTATTCATTTGGTTATAAATGGGTTTCCTTATTTAATTACAACTATTTTTATGTTTTAACTTTTTGGAAAATTCAATCCTAATATAATATCTTTTAACTTATATCATTTTTAGATAATAATTTCTTTTTATATGATATAATCTTGATCATCTATTTTTAAATTATTGGATCTAACGGTTGAGAATGTTTTGGCGGTATTTAGGACCAAACTACCAGGATAACATCATTAATTTTTCTTAATATTTATTATTTTTTTATTTTTTTAAATATTTATTGCTAAAATATAATATACTCTTTTTTGTAATATGTTAATGATGCGGGAACTTTGAACTTTTGAGAAAATAAATTATCAATTAAAATATATATGTTTTGTAATAGTTCTTCTTTTAAAGTAGTACACTGTGACGATCAAAATTTTGTATAAAATTCATTTTTTTATAGTATATCCCGTAAATATCTATGTTATTATATTAAAGACTAAATAATGAAAGCTTTCTTATAAGTGTGGTCACTTTGTTTGATCACTCAATCCATAATCGTTGGATCTTTCAAATTAAATTGTTGAGAAACGTTACATATAACAGTAAAATTATCATGTCGAATGATCTAAGATTTGAATCTACCAACAACATATTAAAATTTACAGGTTTTTTTTGAAAAAAAAAAGAATTTTTTTCATTTTTTTTCTTTCAGACATAGGTTATTTGATAATATTTTTTGTAAAGTACGATTTTTCAGAAAAATACTATACTAATTGATTAACAAACTTTTAAAGTTTCGAATTTAATAATTTACGATGTATGTAGGTTAAAAAAGTTAGGTCTGTTCTGTAGCTTGTAGCTGAGTCTATAATTTCAAAATACTGTTTTTTTTAATATGAATATAGTCCTGCTAACAATGAAATTAGGAAACAAAATCACCATTTGCGTATAATTTATTATTTAATAATAAATTATATTTTATCAGTTATGATCTATAACTTAATAAAATAGGATAAAAAATATGCACAATTTTATAAAATTTTATCATCGTATTATTATATTCTTTGTTGATTTGAATTTTCTTAGATTGATTTTAATTTTTGAACATAGATTTCTAAATTTAAAATAGTTAGAAAAAAGTAATTAAAGTGGCGTTAAAATAATGATGACATAATGATCATTATTAGAATTTAAATACTCACTTTACTGATTTGGGTTTTATCTTGTGTTTTAAAAATCAGATTTTGACGATTTTACACCCCACGTGAAGATAATTAAATTATTTTTAATTAAAAGATGGTTTAACAATTTTTATCTAAGTGGAATTGTCCATGGAAGAGAAAATCAAGTCACGAATTTTTTACATGGAGAATTCTATTCAATATAGAAAACTTATTTATATTTGGTATATTTGGTTTAAATTATCAAAATACACTTTTTAGAATTTAAATATAATCCTATTATAAATAAAATATACTTTTTTAATATTTGATCAAAAGATTTTTATTTATCTAGTTAAGATCTAATAGTCCTTATTAATTTGGTTGTCACGATCAAAATTTTGGATAAATCCCTATTATGCTTATTATATAAAAGAGTTTAATATAATAAGGATATTGAGTACATACTGATATAAGTATCTTACTAACTGTTTTTACTTTTAATGTTTCGGTTTTATTTATAGTGTATATAAAATTTTAAAATACATTATTACTTTAAAATTATTAAACAGAATAAAAATTATGTTATGATTATATAAAAATTTATTCTCATATTATTATAGTCTTTATCGATTTGAATTTGTTCTTAATTTATTTTAATACTTTATTGAAAGAATGATAAAATTTCTATATTTAAAAGAATTAGTGAAAAAATAAATAAATTGGTGCTACAATTATAAAAAAATATTTATTAAAATTTAGATACTCACTTTACTATTTGGGTTCTGAGTTTTAGAAATTGAATTTTGACGATTTTACAACTCATGTGAAACTAACGAAATTATCTTTAATTTAATGATGATTTAATAATTATTATCTAACTTGACCAGTTGACCTACCCATAAACCGAAAAGAAAAGATGGTTAAGTATTATATTCAAAATTATTGTTTATGAATATAAAACCCTCAATATTTTAATAATATTTTGATATTATCATTTTATGTTTGTTATATGTAAAATAATATAATTATAATTTGGATTAATCAAATTGATATGTTCCTTCAGAAAAAAATGTTTAAATTTATTCATGTACAGGAGTTCTTCTAAGTCTCTTATAACGCATTATAAATTGTTATATGATATACATGAGCATTATATTAATAATTTTTAATATTGTAATCGATATGAATTGTTATTTGATATTTGGTTTAACAATTATTATCTAACTCGAACTATACATAAATTAAAGAGAAAAGATATTTAAGAATTTTTACATAGAAAAATTTTAAATTATCACAATACACTTTTTAGTATTTAAATATAATTCTTTTATTAATCAGATACACTTTTTAATATTAGATCTAACAATTCTCATCGATCTATTTAAGATCTAACTGTAATAATTAATTTGGTCGTATAGTGGTCGTACACGGACCAGATCGATTTTAATTTTTTTTAAATTGATTTTAATATTTTATTGAAATAAACATAGAATTTATAAATTTAAAAGAATTAGGAAAAAAATTAAATTGGTGCTACAATAATAAAAAAAATTATTAAAATTTAGATAATCACTTTACTGTTTGGGCTCTATCTTGAGTTTTAGACAAAAGATTTTAACAATTTTACAGCCCACGCGAAGCTAACAAAATTATCTTTAATTTAATGATGGTTTAATAATTATTATCTAACTGGAACTATCTATAAACTAAAGAGAAAAGATAATTACGATTTTTTACATAAAGATTTCTATTCAATATAGAAAACCTATTTATAATTGGTTTAAAGTAAAAAAAAATATTAAAATTTAGATAATCACTTTACTGTTTGGGCTCTATCTCTAGTTTTAGACAACATATTTTAACAATTTTACAGCCCACGCAAAGCTAACAAAATTATTTTTAATTTAATGATGGTTTAATAATTATTATCTAACTGGAACTATCCATAAACTAAAGAGAAAAGATAATTACAATTTTTTACATAAAGATTTCTATTCAATATAGAAAACCTATTTATAATTGGTTTAAATTATCAAAATACACCTTTTAGTATTTAAATACTATCCTATTATTAATCAAATACAATTTTTAATATTATATCTAACGGTCCTCATCTATTTGAATATTTATAGTTTTATAATCCAACAGATCATATACTTTTGGTAGTACAGTGACCGACCAAAGTTTTGGATAAGATCTCCCTTACGCTTATTATATACTAGTTTAAAACCCGTGCGATGCACGGATGGTTAATTATTATTTTATTATTATTTTATTAATTGTAATTGTGCAAAAAATAAGTAGACATGTTAAAATAGCTAAACACTTTTAATTAATTAAAAACATTAAAACATATTTGATATGGTCAGAAAAGTAATTATAGAAATATAATTGACAAGTCAATGGAAAGGCCGATATTTAAGGCCCGACACCCTAATTATTAATTAATTTCGTAATTAATGAATAGGGAAAATATACAGCTCATAAAAAGAGTCCAAAATATGGTAAATTCATTAAAGAAGGATCCGGAATCCCAATTAAAGGCAATTAATGAGTCATAGCCTTTATCAACAAGGAAACGAATTCTCCAGCAAGAAATACAATGTTTATCCAATATCAAAAAGGAGACTTATTCGCTAAGACTCCTAAACATACCATAAATACTAGGCTCTAGACGCCTATATAAGGACCATGATCCTACAATCAGAACTACGTTTTGGACACAACTCCATACGTCATCTACTACGTTTTGGACACAGCTCCATACGTCACGTTTTGGACACAGCTTCATACGTCATCTACTACGTTTTGGGCACAACTCCATACGTCACAACGCCTCGAAGGCGCAACAAGCCACAAAGGCACCCCTAGAACTACGTTTTAGACTTCATCCTCGAATAAGGACATACAAGTCACTACGTCCTTGGTGTGCCCCTGCCGCCATAGCCCCGAGGGCAACACCAAGAACTACGTCTTTGGCTTGATTCTCAATAACGAATTGAGATACGTAGGCATCTTGTGAGGACCGATTTAGTCTCGAAACACAAGTGCAGCCATAAAAACTCGAAGCTCATTAAACCCTCGCATTAAATTCGTAAGCTCAGATTTTATTCCACAACATTTGGCGCTGTCTGTGGGAAGACAACATCAACCATGGCAAACACACGAAGAACAACTCGAGGTCCTCAAACTTCTGATGGACTTCCTCTTACTTCTGCAACAGAAACTCAGGGGAGCCAACCACCGCCAATCACTGGCACTGAAGGGGCAGATGCCCCCATCACCACCACTCAAGGACCGGAAGTCCCGATTACTGCTGAAGGGACGAATCCCCTACAAATGGTTGTTCATGGACGAGATCCACCAGAGACCACTCTCCAGCAACCAATCATAACCACTCCATTGCTTGCAAACGCAGCACGTGGTCTCCAACTTCACACCACGGATCTCCCCCAATATACTACCCAAACTCTCGGTATGCCAACTTATGGTATGGCACCTCGACCCCCGATGGGCAGTAGTGGTGTCAACCCCATCTATCACGAGGCCTATGTGCCCCCATATATTCAAGGAAGGAAACCCAAGAGTACGATGTTAGGGAAAAATTTCCTAGAACGTCAAAGAGATCTGATTCTCCACCAAAAAAGAGCAACTTTGGGCCAAAATTTACAGAGTATGCAAGATTGAATACTCCGAAGAGTCAAATTCTGATGGAGATAGCAAAGGAAGAGGATCTCAAATGGCCGAAGCCAGTGAGGGCTGACTTGTTCAAACGGAACCAAAACCAATTTTGTCGGTTCCATAAAGAAGTTGGTCACGACACCGACGATTGTAGACAACTGAAAGACGAGATTGAGTTTCTGATACGAAGAGGAAAACTCAGCAAATTGACCAAGGATGGAAATCAAGGAAGTCACAGAGGAAATTATGAAAGGAAGGATTATGACAGAAGGGACAACGACCAAGATCGTAACCCTAAGCCCCGAGGGCCAGTCATCAATATGATATTTGGAGGACCAATTGCTGCTGGGTCCTCCCGAAACTCAAGGAAAGCTTATGCCCGAGAGGTAATGACTGTGGTTGGAGAAGCACCGAAACGTGCCAGAACAGAAGTGTCAATTGGTTTTGATGATTCTGACTTGGAAGGGGTGAAGTTCCCCCACGATGATCCTTTAGTCATCGTACCTATAATAGGTAATTTCGAAACCAAGAGAGTCTTAGTTGACAATGGGGCTTCAGTGGATATCTTGTTCCACGATGCCTTTATCAAGATGGGTTACACTGATTCTCAGTTGACACCCTCGAATATGCCCATATACGAGTTTAATGGAGTGGAATCAAAGGTGGAAGGCACCTTCCAGCTCCCAATGACCATGGGACAAGGAATGAGTACATCTACTCAAATGCTGAACTTTGTAGTCATAAAGGCAACTTCAACCTACAACGCGATCCTCGGAAGGACTGGTCTTCATGCGTTTAAGGCCGTTGCCTCATCTTATCATCTTAAAGTCAAGTTCCCAACGAGAAATGGGATTGGAGAAGAGATAGGAGACCAAAAGATGGCTAGAAGTTGTTATGTAGCCACGTTAAGGCCTGATGGAATCGGGGGGCAGGTTCTCCCCATTGCAGACATGAATACAAACGACGATGAGGACAGAAGAGGGAAACCAGCCGAGGACTTGATCCCAATTCCCTTAGTCCCAGGTGAACCAGAGAAGGTGACTTATGTTGGGGCACTAGTGCCCGAACCATTGAAAAGCAAACTCACGACTTTTCTTCATGAGAACAATGAAGTTTTTGCTTGGACAGCGGCCGACATGCCAGGGATTGATCCCCAATTGATAACTCACAAACTGAATGTGGATCCTGAAAGGAAGACGGTGAAACAAAAGAAGAGAAGTTTTGCTCCGGAAAGGCTTCAAGCCATAAAACAAGAAGTTGAAAAGCTTTTGGAAGCCGGTTTCATTGAGGAAATTCAATTCCCAGAATGGTTGGCTAACCCAGTGATGGTCAAAAAGGCCAATGGGAAATGGAGGATGTGTGTGGACTTCACTGACTTGAATGATGCATGTCCCAAGGATTGTTTTCCCTTACCAAGGATTGATGCATTAATAGATGCTACAGCTGGACACGAGATGCTCAGCTTCATGGATGGCTTCAGTGGATACAACCAAATCAAAATGCACAAGGATGACATCTCCAAGGTATCATTCATCACTGACTTTGGTGTTTTCTGTTATCTAGTCATGGCGTTTGGACTTAAGAATGCAGGGGCAACCTACCAAAGATTGGTGAACAAAATTTTTGGACACCTAATTGGAAAAACCATGGAGGTCTACGTAGATGACATGTTAGTCAAGAGCCTCGATAAGGCCGATCACATTGAGCACCTCCGAGAGGCATTTGAAGTCCTAAGGCACCACAAGATGATGTTGAATCCAACTAAGTTTGCCTTTGGTGTAGGCTCAGGAAAGTTTTTAGGCCTAATGGTTTCCAAGAGAGGAATCGAGGCCAATCCCGACAAAATCAAAGCAATTCTAGACATGGAACCACCAAAGACTGTCAAGGATGTCCAAAAACTAACGGGAAGAGTGGCAGCATTGGGAAGATTTATCTCCAAGTCAGGAGAGAAGTGCTTATCTTTTTTCAAAGCACTCAAGAACGTGAAAATTTTGAATGGACAACGGAGAGCCAAGAGGCCTTTGAGGCCCTGAAGAAATACATGGCTGAGGCACCACTGTTGGCAAAGCCCAAGCCAGGGGAAATTCTCTATTTGTACTTGGCGGTTTCTAGTACAGCCCTTGGAGCCGTTTTGGTAAAAGAAGAATTGAAGGTTCAGAAACCCATCTACTATGTGAGTAAGATTCTACATGGGGCAGAAATAAACTACTCAACGATTGAGAAGTTTGCCTTAGCCTTGGTAATGGACTCAAGAAAGCTACGCCCGTAATTCCAGGCTCACAAAATAAAGGTCTTGATTGATCAACCTCTAAGAAACATCTTGCATAGCCCTCAAGTTAGTGGAAGGTTGATCAAATGGGCCATTGAATTGGGCGAATTTGACATCAAGTATAAGCGTCGAACGGCCATAAAAGCTCAAGCACTTGCTGACTTCATGGTTGAATGTACCATTGACAACCAAAAAGTCGGGGGCAGGAAGTAATAGTGGAGGATGAGAAAGATCAAGAGATGGATTTCAAAGAATATTGGGTGCTCTATTTTGATGGAGCATCAAAAACAAAATCAAGTGGAGTCGGTTTAGTGCTACAAAGTCCTGATGGATTCCTCATAGAGTATGCACTAAAACTTGACTTCCCAACGACAAACAATGAGGCCGAGTATGAAGCTCTGATAGCTGGCTTAGGGCTGGCTGGAGCCTTGAGAGTTAAAACTCTGAAAGTATGTGGAGATTCGAGGCTAGTGGTTTCCCAAGTAAATGGGGAATTTGAGGCCAGAGATGAAGTCATGGCCAAGTATTTGAAACTTGTCAAGGCCATCATGACTCAGTTCGACGAATGCTATGTAGAGCACATTCCAAGGGAAGAAAACATGAAGGCTGATGCCTTGTCTAAATTTGCTTCTTCCGAAATTGAAAACTATGCAGGGAGTGTATACTTCCAAGTCATGAGGACCCCAAGCATCAACGGAAAGTTGGTAGCACCCATTGATGTTGCTAGTTGTTGGATAGATCCCATCAAATCTCATCTGGAAACTGGGTGGTTACCCAACGACACTTCAGAAGCACGAAAGCTGTATGTGAGAACACTAAGGTATACCCTGATTGAGGGAATCCTATACAAGAAGTCTTTCATTGTTCCATATCTGAAATGTTTGAGACCTCAAGAGGCAGAATTGGCCCTGAAGGAAGTACATGAAGGAATTTGTGGGCAGCACTTGGGGGGCAGAGCCCTTGCCCATAAGATCACTCGTCTAGGTTTCTACTGGCCAAGCATGCTAGCAGATGCTAAACGCTACGTGAAGAAATGTGAAAGGTTCCAGAAGCATGCACCAGTGGTTAGGCAACCACCAGAGATGTTGACATCCATAAACTCACCAATTCCATTTGCCATGTGGGGAATTGATATACTTGGACCTTTCCCAATGGCAAGTGCACAACGAAAGTTCTTGATAGTAGCAATCGACTACTTCACCAAGTGGATTGAGGCTAAGCTATTAGCCAAGATAACCACCAAGCAAGTGATGCATTTCTTCTGGGAAAATGTGATATGCAGATACGGGATTCCACGTATCTTGGTCACAGACAATGGAACTCAGTTTAACAACGACGAGTTTAAGAAATATTGTGATGAGAACGATATCAAGTTGCGCTTCACTTCTGTCGCCCATCCTCAAGCAAATGGGCAAGCTGAGGTTGCAAATCGAATTATCCTAGATGGACTGAAGAAAAGAGTTGAACGCTCCAGAAACACTTGGGTGGACGAATTGCTCCCCATACTATGGGCATATCGTACTACCTGCAAAGTCACCACTGGAGCTACCCCATTTCTGTTGGCATATGGGGCAGAGGCAGTGGTTCCAGTGGAGATTACTCACACATCTCCAAGAATTGAGGCCTATGAGCCAGAAACAAATGAGGAAGGCTTGAGGCTGGCCTTAGATTTGATTGATGAAGTTAGAGATGAGGCAAATGCCAAGATAGTTCAGCATCAGAAATGAGCATCTTTCTATTACAACCTAAGGGTTAAAGAGAGATTCTTTCGACAAGGAGATTTAGTCCTCCGAAAGATTGAGGCATCCGGAGTTGGACAAAAAGGCAAGTTGGCCCCAAATTGGGAAGGACCATATCGCGTCAAGAACGTATTTGGTCGAGGCTCGTACAAGCTAGAAACCCTCGAAGGGCATGAGGTGCCAAGAACTTGGCATGCCTCAAATTTGAAAGTCTATTATGTTTAAAGTGTGTCCTGATTGGACTCACTACTAGAACAAATAGAAATAAGGTTCGATGAAATCATGAGCTTCCTAGAAAGCAAATGAAGGGTTGAAACCCCAGAAACCTAAGACATTCAGTCCAAACCCCATCATTCGATATGCTCAATGAAAGGCTTGAAGCCAAAACAAGATGGTATAAGACATAAAAGGCTTATGCAAATGTCAAGTTAGCCTCGAATAAGGCAAAATCGTCGTAAATGTGTAGGTCGCTCCACACTTTACACCAAGACGATACTCGTGAAACACTAGTGTATATTAAAATCCCCAAAAAAGGGTAGTAAGTCCCAGGTAAGGGATAAAAAGACCCCAAGTCTCGAAAATGACCGGTATAACTTCTATGAAATCCTAGTGCATTATCATAGACGTTGGGAAGCGCGATCAGCCATTTTAAACCCAGAATCTTCAAAGAATTCTTCAAAACTTCAAGTAAGAAACCCAGAAAACGATGAGATTCAACAGAAAATCTCTCCAGGAATCGCCTAGTGACTGGAAACCCAACCGGTTAAGGAAGGGCAACCGTCTATAGCCAGTTAAGGCCCACAAATCCATTTATGGATTATAGAGATTAAAACCCAAATAATTTGGGTCTCAGGCAAATTCGAAGCCCAAACAATAAAGGCCCAATAAGGCCCAAGGCTGGAATAATTTAAGTCCAATTAAAAATTGGGCTAGTTAAGGCCCAAGAAAAGAATGAAATTTGAAATATAGCCAAGGCAAAATCAAAGGTTTAAGGTCGAAAAGACATTAAATCGAAATCGTACGACCGAGGTTGAAAACATATGGGAAAACGAGGTCGATTCCAACGACCTCGCTCCCAAATAAAGTCGAAATATAATGAAATTGAGGTCGAAAAAACCTTAGAACGACATCGAAGGCTCGAAGTCGAAAATATACGAGGAATTGAGGTCGTTTCCATCGACTTCGCACCAAAAATCCTGTCAAAAAATTGAAAATTCGAGGTCAAAAAGACCCTAGATCGAAGTCGATTGATTGAGATCGAAAATACACTATAAATCGAGCTCGAACCCCTCGACCTCACACCCAAGTGAGGTCGAAAACAGAAGGATTCAAGGTCGAAAGAATGAGGTCGAATATGACCTAGAAAACGAGGTCTAAGCATTCCACCTCACGCCAAATGAGGTCGAAAATGACCTAGAGATCGAGGTCGATATTGACCTAGAAATCATGGTCGAAAAAGGTTGGAACGAGGTCGAATGACCCAGGTCGAAAATGACCTGCAAAATGAGGTCGAAAGTATGAGGAATCGAGGTCGAATGTCCCAGGTCGAAAATGACCTGTAAATCGAGGTCGAAAGTATAAGGGATCGAGGTCGAATGACCGAGGTCGAAAATGACTGGGAAGTCGAGGTCGAAACCATCGACCTGGGACCAATCAAGGTCGAAAAAAGGCTGGATCGAGGTCGAAGGCTCGAGGTCGAAAAAGACTTAAAAATCGAGGTCGAAACCTTCGACCTCACTCCAGTCGAGGTCGAAATCCAGATCGAATTTCAGGTGAAAAATGACCTGTTTCCTGGTCGAATTTGAGGTCGCAAATGACTTGTTTCCTGGTCAAAAAGGAGGTCGAAAATGACCTAATTTGAGGTCGAAAATGCCCTTAAAAATGGAAAATTTTGAGGAAAAACACGTTATAACTTCTACGAAAACCCCAAGGAGATTTTCCCAGAAGTTGGGGGGGGGGGGCAAATGATATGGTCAGAAAAGTAATTATAGAAATATAATTGACAAGTCAATGGAAATGCCGATATTTAAGGCCCGACACCCTAATTATTAATTAATTTCGTAATTAATGAATAGGGAAAATATACAACTCATAAAAAGAGTCCAAAATATGGTAAATTCATCAAAGAAGGATCCGGAATCCCAATTAAAGGCAATTAATGAGTCATAGCCTTTATCAACAAGGAAACGAATTCTCCAGCAAGAAATACAATGTTTATCCAATATCAAAAAGGAGACTTATTCGCTAAGACTCCTAAACATACCATAAATACTAGGCTCTAGACGCCTATATAAGGACCATGATCCTACAATCAGAACTACGTTTTGGACACAGCTCCATACGTCATCTACTACGTTTTGGACACAGCTCCATACGTCACGTTTTGGACACAGCTTCATACGTCATCTACTACGTTTTGGGCACAACTCCATACGTCACAACGCCTCGAAGGCGCAACAAGCCACAAAGACACCCCTAGAACTACGTTTTAGACTTCATCCTCGAATAAGGACATACAAGTCACTATGTCCTTGGTGTGCCCCTGCCGCCATAGCCCCGAGGGCAACACCAAGAACTACGTCTTTGGCTTGATTCTCAATAACGAATTGAGATACGTAGGCATCTTGTGAGGACCGATTTAGTCTCAAAACACAAGTGCAGCCATAAAAGCTCGAAGCTCATTAAACCCTCGCATTAAATTCGTAAGCTCAGATTTTATTCCACAACAATATTTTAAAATAAATAAGTATGGGTTTACCCGTTATATTTTTGGAAATGAGGGGTTTAGTAAGAAAGAATAAAAAAGATGACATATATTTAGTTTAAAAGGTAAATGTCCGTGATATTTTTGGAAAATGAGGTTTTAAAATTTAATAATTAAAAGTATTTAAATACGTTTTAAAATAAATAAGTAAAGGGTTTGCTATGATATTTTTGGAAAAAGAATGGATTTTAGTGAGAAAAATAGAAAAATAAATTGTAAAAGACAATTTCCCGTGATATATTTAGAAAAGGAGGGACTTTGTTAGAAAAAATATATAATGTGTTTTAGCTGAAAATGTAATTGGTTATAAATATGTATTTAATTATTTATATTTTAATATTTTTAGTAATTGAATTTGTTAAGAAAAAAATAAGTAGACATGTTAAAATAGGTAAACTTTTAAAAAATAATTATAATATTAAAATAGGTTTAAAAATAAATAACTAAATGTTTGTCCGTGATATTTTTGGAAAAGGAAGGGTTAGTAAGGAAAAATAGAAAAACTAGCATGTTTTAGTTAAAAAAAGGTAATTGCCCGTGATATATTTGAAAAAGTAGGGGAATTTGTTAGAAAAAATAGAAAAAATAATGTATTTTAGGTGAAAAAGGTAATTGATTATAAATAGGTAATATTATTATTTAATAATATATTTCTATAAATAAGTAAGGTTAATTAAGTAAAAACACGAAGTACAGTTAATTAAGGGCAATTAAGTAAAATCACAATGTACCATACCGACCAACAAAACTTTTAATATTTCGTCTATTATATAATAGTATTGATATTATAGATAGATAGATTTATAATATTAGTATTTTATGCTACTAAATGGAATAGTCCGTGATATTTTTGAGGTTTTAGTTAAGAGAAATATTAGTTATGAAATATAAAAATGAATATACGTTTTGGAAAAAAAAGTTAATCGGTTAGTCATTAATAATTATAATATTATTATTTTATTTTATTAAATAGATCTTTTCGTGATATTTTTGGAAAATGAGAGGTTTTAGTTAGGAAAAATAGAAAAATAGAAATTTTAGTTAGAAAATATAAAAGAGAATATACAATTTGGCTAAAAAAGGTAATGAGTTAGTTATTAGCAATTATAACTTTATTATGTTATTTTAGTAAATGAAATTGTTTGCAATATTTTTGGAAAATGAGATGTTTTAGTTAGGAAAAATAGAAAAGATATTCTATATAATAATTTTAATATTTTATCTAACGGTTCTCATCGATTTGATCAAAAATATCTAACGGCTATTAATTGAGTGACCAGACTACAAAAACTTTTATGATCAGACTACAAAACTTTCAATGTTTCGTCTTTAATAATATAGTATAGATAGTATAGATAGATAAGGAGTTAATTATAAAATAGAGATAGTGGAGAAAGTAGTGGGTGTAATAGTATTTTATCTTATTAAAAATTATTATTTTTGGAATATATAAAAATGAGGGGGACATTCAAAATAAAAACTGTATAAAAATGAATGGGACAGACGGATATAACTCTAACGACTAACGCCAATTTCTGTATTTTAGAGACTGATCAAAGCAATTTAACGCGCTTTTTATCTAGTTTCTGCCTTAAAAATTATCTTCCGTAGTCCGTGATCCGTGTACCCAAACAAAGTACTCTCGTGATCATATCCACGTGTGTAATATATACACACTGACACGGACACGGTACAGGTGGTACAACAACATATGTGACAATAAATAATAAAAGAAATTAATAATACGTAGTGGCACCCTATTTTTACAGACGACAACGGAGAAAGCGGAGGAGGAAAACAATAGAATCCCTCGACAAAAATAAGGTTAGATTTCCTTCATTTTAAGTTCTCAAGTATTTTTTTTATATTTTTTTTTGTTATTATTGTGTAATGTTTTATCAGTTGATTCCAGTGTTTTTTTTATGGTGAGGATTAGATCGGAACAACTGTCGGAATCAGCTAATAATATTCACAGTACAATTTATACATACATATCTGTAAGTAAGTAGTAACATTTAACAACACATGTTTTTTGTTTATGTTCTTCTTTAGTTTGTGTTGGACTAGGTGTGGAGCAGTCATAATCTCAGCTCAAAACGACGGCGTTAGGTTTGTCTTTGTGCTTTTACATTTGCTGTTCAAATAAATAACCTATATTATTCACTTTTTTTTTGTTTGATGAATTCAGGAGAATTTTGTTTGGTTTATTATGTGCCTCTTGTGCGTTTGTTATTTGATTGTAATCGAGTCTTGAATAAGATATCTGGATGGGAGCTTAATGTGTATATCCCTGTATTTTTTTCTGAATTGTTACACTACTTTCATGAATGTGTTTAATTCACGTATTGGTTATACATGTGTTGAATGGAAGTCTGAGTTTGAATTGTTAACATTGAATATTCCGTAAAATGTGTTTTTCCGCCAATTCTGGATTTAGTTCTATAGATGTCTGCGGATTACAGATATTTCGGCTGCTAATGTTTATTCATATGTGTTACTCAAGAAAAAAGGTTTTATTCCATATATATAATAAAGGCAACTTGTTTTTCCTTTATTTGATTTAAGTAGATGCGGATGGTCCCTGTTTTTTTTTCTCAATAACTATGGCCGACAGTTGTTTTAATCCTGCACATCTAAGTGGTTACTATATTCGAATATACAATCTGAAATTGTTCCAACCAATAGATTGAAAAAGGAATTCAGAAGATCATGACCGATTAAACAAGCTAACATCATCTCCATTTCCATGTAGATGCATGAGACTCAATAATCTTAACCATTAGGCTTTTGAAATTCGACACTCTTCAGTAATTAAGTAATTCTTTGTCAATCTTTATACATACATTTATGCTGAGTTCTAACCTCTTTTTTCGGGCAAAAATTGCTGACCTTGCACCTATATTTGTAATTCTACAATAAGCATTTAAATGGTTGCCATTATTTGAATATTCGAGTATAATGCTTTGAACTTGTAACTTGTCTGCACTAAATATACTTAAAAATGACATTAAGAAGATCCCATTGAATGGTGATTTACTTAGTCAAGTGCACCTTGGTTTCCATCTGGATAAACATTAGAAGAGGTAATGTTAGCAGACACGCTTGTAGAAGACGACATTCCCAATATTGCTTTGAAACTTGATAGTAGGGGTGGCAATTTCGGGTAATGGGTCGGGTTTGCTGTACCTGGTCCTATTTTTAAGTCAACCCGAAATAGGTTAAATTTTCTCAACCCGAACCCGACCTGTTAGTACCCGATCAACCCGAAAATAATCAGTTTTATATAAAAAATTAATTTTATTTATAAAATATTAAAAATATATAATAAAAAAATTATTATATGATATATGAATTAAAATCATTTAAATATTATGAAGATATATCACATATGTCTATAATTATGTAATATAAATTCATATATTTTAAATAATTTATTATATATATTAAATTTTCGGGTCGGGTTCGGGTATTTTGGGTCAACCCGAAACTGACCCGAAAATTTCGGGTAAATTTTTACCCAACCCGAACCCGACTCGAAACTCAAAATACTCAACCCAAATTCGTACTTTTCCGTATCGGGTTTCGGGTCGTGTCAAATTTTGCCACCCCTACTTGATAGATCATTATGATTTATGAATTGATTTTTTCTACTCAATATGGCGAGTATGGTCACTATTCTCATTCACATTAATCCTGATATATAATTGCAAAGATTTAATGTGTAATTAAGTGGCACGAATATGCTCAACACCTATTCGTGCAAGGTCACTTCACGAAAATTTAAGGTTGATGCAACTATTATGATCTTTATAATTTCCGGATGGTTGCTTACGCTGCACACATTCCTATTTGTGGCTTAAGCATACACTTTTTTACTCATTGGGTACATTGATGAGAAAGTGTATGTTCATCTGTAGTTAGGAACTCGTTCAACAATTATATGCTATAACTTACAATATGAGATGGTGTCGTAACGGTCTCAGCTAGCAATAAAATCATTGTTCCAAGGTAGACTTCGATTATTTAACCTATAATAGACGAGAAAAGGAATGGGAAAGACGGTAGGCATAGTCAAAGGAGAGAGTAAAAGGTATAGGTCTAAAGTTTTCTTTCTATCCTCGGGAATGAGTTACAGAGTAGACCACTTTTCGTGGCACTTCAAAGCACATTAATAATATAGAGAAATTGTGCAATTAATCGTTAATGTTGGACATGCTAAAAAAAGCGTTAAAAGAGGGCTAAAACATCCCACATAGAATTGGAGTCATAATTAAATCCTCATATTGTCCAATAAAGATCCATTCATAATATTAATTATTTATTTAATAATGAAAGATGACAAGAGTTTAAAAAGATAAAGCTAGGGGCGCTAAAATCAAATTCGACCCGATAACACAACACGAATTTGACCCAAAAAGTACGAATTCAGGTGAGAGTTTTTCGAGTTCGGGCCAGTTTCAGGTTGGCCCAAAAAATCGGGTCATTTTTGAGTTGATTTCGAGTAACTCGAAACCAACCTGAAATTATATATACATAATAAAAAATAATATATTATAAATAATGCCTATATTATATATTAGTTAAATTAATATATATATATATATATTTAAATATTATGTAAATTAATTTATATGATTGTTATAATAATTATTTATAATATAGATTTTGTAATAAATTATTGGTATTTCTAGTCGGGTTCGAGTTACTCATCGGTACTTCAGGTCGGGTATTTTGACCCATTAAAATTTTGGGTCGGGTTTGGTTTGGATTGAATTACTGACTTGGTCCCGGCCTGAACCTTACCTGATACCTGGAATTTCCACCTTAATTTGTTCCCCTCAGATTGAACCTCCACTTTCTTTTTCATCTTCAATGTGATCAATCTGGCCTATATTAAAATACAATCAACACAAACCTATCTAATCTTAGTTCAATATATGTTGAATTTCTAGAAATTTATACGTGTTTGAGTTTAAGAAATTAAATTTAGTTTCTATCTATTCTTATGGGGTTCACTGTTTCAATGTTAGGGCATAGAAGTCATTAATTAATTATTTAATATAGTTTACATAATTGTAAGTTTGTACGTTGTAAATCTCTACATACTATGGTTCAACACAATTATTTATTTTGCTCAACAGCATATATGTGTTGAACCTCGATTAACGTTTTCTTATTCAACAGAAGTGTTGAACCCTAATTATAAATTTCACTTATTTACAAGAATGTCATCGTTGTATTTTTACTTTTTATTAGAACAGTCAAGGTTTTTCAGTTATTTACAAATTGCCACAGAATATAACTAAGGTTCAATATGTTGAAAAAAGTTTGAAATGATTGTATTTTTAAAAGTTTGTATTTGAACCTCCCCATATGTACACACACATAGTTTCCGACTTAATAGATTTTTAAGTGCACAGGGCGAAGGGAGCGAGGATTCAAACTCCTGAACTTTGGTCATAAGGGGAAAGGAGTTTTGCCACTAGTCATCAACGAATCCTCCATGTAATAATCTTTTAATTAATTTCGACTGTTAGTTCAAATTTATTTCATATATGTAAATTTGTATTTGGTACAAAGGTATAGACGACCCAGATGACTGAAACTTTGAAAATGAAACAACCAATAGATAGTAAGATATGTAAAAGACCGGTAATGGACCAATGACAATACGTGTCGATTAAGATTTTAAGATTATTACATCTGAGATGTCCTGATGAAGTTTAGTTTTTCTGTGAGTTGTTTTCGAAGTGGAGATTGTTCAAGACTAATTCGGTGTGGCTCCATGTTGTCCTCGCCTTTTTTCCAGATGTGGATTAGTGCACTCACTTCAACTATGGATATAACATCATTTCGAAATCTTTCCTTCAAGGTTAAGGATTGTAGTTAGCATTGATTGGGACTGCATTGGTATCGACCACAAAGTCAATATGTTTGCAGTAGAGGTTTGAGTAAAGTGATTAGTGATTACTATTTTGAGTTCTTTAGTCTACACTGTATCACTTCTGTATCTTATCATGTTTGCATGATCATCGGGTAATATTTCCAATTCATTTGTGGGTTTTCCTGATTTTCTCAAGTAAGTAAATATTGGTGTTCTTATTTACTTTTATCGTAGAAATCATTTCAGTCACTTTACTGCCTTTCTTTCTTGCAAATTGCAATTGTCGTGCTAAATTGGTCTTGTTCACTTGTCATATTATTGACCAGCTTGTGCTGTTGTTATAGTCCATCTTCCATACTTCGGGGCAAAGTTGCTGGGTTTATGATGTTTCGGAATTAATTTAGGAGGTACTGAGGATTGTTCCAATTTGCTGCACAAGCTATTCACTGGGTCAGAAATTGGTGTAATACTTTAAACTTGGGTCTCTATCCTGTTTGATGGTACTTCCATGCTCATCTAATGCTATAATTACTTTGTGCTCATCGGTAGTATCAGTTGCTAGAACTTAAAGATTTCTTGACCTCTGTAAGATCTTCAAATGGTTCTCTATATGAAAGCGAGTGAAAAGTCCTATTACTGAAGTTGTATGTATGTTAAACTTCAAACTAGATATCAAGTAAATGTTAGCAATTTAATATATTGTATGAGATCTCACTCATTTGACTCCTACCTCTTCTTCATGCATATGCTTCAGCTTGTTTGCCACAACTAAGAGCAAGGAGTGTGTTAAAGTTAAAACGTAAGAGAAACCATGTCAGAGTCCGAGAAAAGGTTTCCTCTTAATGCACAAGACTACGTACTATATGAGGAAGTTGGTGAAGGTGTTAGTGCCACTGTATACAGAGCTCTATGTGTTCCGGTTGATGAGATAGTAGCAATTAAGGTTCTTGATCTGGAGAAGTGTAACAATGACCTGGTACATAGGCCTTTTTTCCCTCATATCCCTATTATTTGATACTTATTCATGTACTTAAATTGTACATATGTAAATGATGCTTTCTGAAAATAATGTATCACCAGATGTTTAGTAATTGTATTCAGTCAGGGCATTATCTCAGTTTTAAGGCTATTCAAAGCCTGACTGTTTAATGTTAGTACTGTTGTTTTCAATACTTGATTGGGGAAAACCAAAGGCTGTTCAGGATTTTTGATCATCATGATTTAATTGAAAATTGTTTTCCGGATTTAGGAGACCGTACTAAATTAGTTGAGAGTAACTTTTGGTAACCAAATATATGGAAAAACTTATGCTTGATCTTTAACAATGTTATAAAAGTGAATGTCATAGTTGCCCTAATTGATTATTTAATGATAGCATGCGAACAATTTTGCTAGATATTAAGCCTCTGATTAAAAAGTCTCAGACACAGCTTCATAACTTCATGGTATATAAGTTTAATTAACTCGACCTGCTTTAACCGATGCTAATGACGAAAGCCTTGTGGACTGTGATAGGGTTGAAGATTACATCTCTTGTAATAACTGGGTTCTCTTCCTTTGTAAATTCTACAGGATGGTATTCGCAGAGAGGTGCAGACAATGACCTTGATTAATCACCCTAATTTGTTAAGGGCACATTGTTCATTCACTTCAGGCCATAACCTTTGGGTTGTGATGCCATACATGGCTGGGGGATCATGCCTTCATATTATGAAATCTGCTTTTCCAGAAGGTCTGGAAGAACCTGTCATTGCCACATTATTGCACGAGGTCCTAAAATCTCTTGTCTATCTTCATGACCATGGTCACATCCATAGGGATGTGAAGGTAACTTCACTGCTGTTGGTTGTATGGAGGAGTAAATTACATTTTTTTTCTAACTGGATTGTTTATACAATCATCCCATATAAAATCATGCAAGTTACTTATTGAATTTATGATAAAACTATCATTGGATGGTTGGTCCTTTTAAGAAGTCATTCAACAAACAAACATATCCAGTATATTTCACTAGGAAATATGTCCAAGATGAGATGTTGCCAACTTCCCCCCCCCCCCCCCCCCTTTGTTTTTGCTAACTGAAAAAGAAAATATTTTCAAACCTTAACCCCGTTCTTAGAAGTGAAGAGGCTGATTCCTTAAAGACCCTCGACATATGAGAATTGTTTTGAAAAGTTTTGGAAAATGTTGGATGTTAAGAAAAAATTTGAAATTGTTTGGAGAATTTTTGGGAAGTTGCAAAAAACCCGAAAGAAAAAAAAACTAATGTGGAGGGCACAGGAAAATTTGGTTGTGCAATGAAGGCAAAACACAAGATAGCGTCAAAAAGATAGTACGATTAAATGCATGTGCGTAAAGTACTGGGCTGGTATCCTTACAACTCAGTCGCATCTACTGGTCCATGATACTTGCCCATCCCCTTAGGATTCTAAATACATCACTTTCATATTCGGGTACTCCCCCTCTCCCAGCACACACATGTGGTTGGTCTTAAACCCTACCAAAATTTCCTAATCTAGCGTATTTTGTTAGAGGTCATTGTCCATGTGCAGCCTCAGTCGCTTATCCCATGTCCTCTCTGGTCTGTTTTTCTGTTGACCCTTCTCGCGGTAGATAATCTCCACCGTCTTTACTGGTGCCATGAGACAGCAGACCAGCAGACGTGGCCAAACCACCACAATCTTTCCTCACTTACTTTTTGTTGTATTGATGGGTCATCTCCTATATGTCTTGCAAGCTCCTCCTCCCTTAATCATGTTAGTCAACCGTTAGAATTTAAGGATTAATGCGCTGTGTATGAAATTGACATTGATGGCCCTGCCTTGTCACTTTAGTTTTGGTGCTTACTGTTTCTTTTAGCCAAGTGCTTACTGTTGTTATCCCCCCAAAACATTACAATATTGGCAGGCTGGCAATATATTGGTTGATTCTAGTGGTGCTGTCAAGTTAGCTGACTTTGGAGTGTCTGCTTGCATGTTTGATACTGGGGATAGGCAACGCTCTAGAAATACCTTTGTTGGAACTCCTTGCTGGTAAGTGGTCCGTTCCAGGTTTTTGTCGTTTCTTTGTTGGAGACTTTGAATTCCAGTAACAGTTTTGTCTTAAAAGTATAATTTATTTAATATTGAGTTCTAGCCTTGAGCTACTCTGTTAATTGTTTGGATTTTAATTGCATAGGATGGCTCCTGAAGTTATGCAGCAATTGCATGGATATGACTTCAAGTGTGTGTGCAACTCATTGATCTGCTTCTTTATACTACTTTTTTCTTTTTCTGTGTATATTAAGTGGATAACACTACATTCTGAGTGACATGCTTTTGCTAAACAGAGCAGATATCTGGTCATTCGGAATAACAGCACTTGAACTTGCTCATGGCCATGCACCATTCTCCAAGTACCCACCAATGAAGGTAGAGCTATTTGTTAAAAATACCATGCTCGTTTTTATGCAATACACTCAGTATACTCATCCTGTTCCATAATGGAAATTTTAGGTTCTGCTGATGACCCTACAAAATGCACCACCAGGTCTTGATTATGAAAGAGATAGGAGATTTTCAAAGGTTTGTTTCAGATTAAAATTCCTCGCTGATAGTGGAATGTTGTACTGAATCTTTGTTGGTTTTGCAGTCTTTTAAAGAATTGGTTGCTGCTTGCTTAGTGAAGGACCCAAAGAAGCGCCCCTCTTCAGAGAAGCTTTTAAAACATCATTTCTTCAAACATGCCCGTTCAGTTGATTATTTGTCGCGTACTATTCTAGAAGGCCTTTCTCCTTTAGGTGATCGTTTTAGGACAATTAAGGTTGCGTACTTATCCCAGGCTATGAAATATAATGGATTATCATGGCATGGCTAAATTTCAATAGCACAAAGTACTAGAAGTGAGAAGACATCTAATATTTGATGATAATATCCTTACTGGTTCAGGCAAAGGAAGCGGATTTTCTTGTACAAAACAAGGCTTTATATGGGGATAAGGAGCAATTATCACAGGTGAATTATACAACTTCAAAGCTTGTCATAAACTTTATAATTTCTGTGAGAAGTTGCAGTTTATACTGAATTACTGATTGTCTAGGCTTGTTTTGTGTAAACTTGCACCTGCTCATTTGACTATTTTGTTTTGAGAAAATCTGTTGCATCTATCAAACATTGAATTCATATGTGTTTGTCGAATCTGCACAGGGGTTTGATAGTGATAGTTTGAATTAATTAAAGCGATAGTTATGTGCTCTGATAAAGTGCTTCTTTGCTGACATTTATCAAAATGTAACTGGTGAAACTGAATAATAATGAGCAATGCATGAAAATTACTTGTAATGCTTACTTGTTGCCTGTGTACAGCAAGGATACATTCGAGGAATCAGTTCTTGGAACTTTAACTTGGAGGATTTGAAGAACCAGGCTGCCCTGGTATGTTGTTCGTTAAGATATTCATTTGTAAACTAAAATATTTGGAAGTAACCTTCTCAAATTTGCTATATTTTCTGTAGATTCAGGATTATGACATTTCGAACATAGAAGAATCTAGTGTAAGTGGGAAGCTAAGCGATCGGCACGATGAAGATGGTTTTCCTGCAGAGAACCCATCTCCTGAAATAGTTGATCAGGCAGAGGCTGCACCTCATTTTCAGGCATCATTAATACCTCTGCATTGATGGGCCTATTCTTCTTTCCATATTGCACACATGCCTATATGTTTTCTCCATACCATACTCATGGTTGCGTTTTGTTTTTTAGAGATTAATGTATGGCTCTTATGTTCTCAGGATGTGCTCGATGATAACAATAATATGGAGGATTCACTTGCTGCATTTCCAATTAAATCTCTACAGGCACTCAAGTACATCCTTACCTTCTATTACCTTACCCTGTTCTCCCTCTCCCTTTAGGAATTCGATGTAAAAGTAAATCCAATATATATTCGAAGAAATGTATAGTGCAGTATTCGCAAACAATTTAATGCTATTAAAAGTCTAGTAGAGTGTAAAGGTATATAGCAATTCCCTTTATGTCAAAGAACCATTATCATTTTTGTTACAGTCATAAACTGATGAAGATGACAAGCTGCTCTTTTGCTCTAGAAGCTTGAAAAAATCAGAGAGAATGCAAAAGGTTAACGCATTAATATAACTTTAGATGAGAAAACTAGCAGGATACTAACCAAGTAAACCAGAAAGTTTTTTTTTTCAAACATCTAAGCTGCTCATCCTACTAAGGCTCATCACACACTTTGTAATATGAGTATCAAACTAGATCTTTTTGACCCTTTGGGATGTAAATCATAATTATATATATTGGTTTATGCAGAGGTTGTTTTGATGTATGTGATGATGATGAGGCTACTGCCAGTCCTACTTTGAAAGTGTTTCTTCAACCTGATACTGAGCAACAGCCAAGGATACAGTCACCACGAAAAGATGAGGGTCAAGAAGCTGGAAGAAGTGATATTGAGAATCTGGGAGAGGGTATTTCCCAATCACGACAAGTTAGTTGTCTACAGAGAAATTTTTTGAGTGGTTCACTTGCACAAGATTATGCCCCTTCTCCTGAAAAGGGCCTGAATGATGCTGATAGGTTAGCTCATTAATTCACTTTCATGTGTTAAAAGGTTGTGGCATAAAGCCTGATTTGTTTCTTTTGACAAAAGTTGCATATGTTTATCAATCTTAAAGTAGGTTTATAGTTCAAAAAGGAGCTTCCTTCTCAAATCATATACGAGACTTTGATTAATGTTGAATGTACATGACAGCATCCTTTACATGTACAATTTTTGGTGCTTGACCATCTTTGAGTTCCAAATATTTGTTCGCTATGAATGTAATAAAGAACTTGGGCAGCTCTACATGTTCTGTAATTGCTAGACTAAGTAAAGACCTAGTAACTGTACCAAGATAGGTGTATTGCCTAACCTTGTGTTGTACCCTCTAAATGTTAGAAGACCCTAGGATTTTTGTGTGATATGCTACATTCTGATTGTCTTATGGGTCGACCAATAATTCTGTACTGCTTGTATGGCTCTGTCAGTCTATCAACCTGTGGAGTGTCTGCTAGGTGTATCAGGATGTAATCCTGCTTTTTAGATATTTTAATTTGTTGTGTCTATGTTTCAATATAAAGGGTGTGAAGATACTGCGGTAAGAGGGTGTCACCCTTACATTGGTTTTACAAGAACCACAATGGAATTCCTAACTAGATGAGGTAGGACAAGAACCACGATGGTAAACAATTACAATTACAAGATAAGCTTGGGTGGATTAATCACAGAAAATTCACCACCCAAGACAGGTGATTAACCACAAAAGGACTAGTAACCCTAAGGATTTCCTAAGCATGGAAGGGGAAAACTTTGGATGTCCAAAAGATTCAAATTTCAAATTAATAAACTATTGACTAGGTCCCAGATTTTCTTGATTAATAATTGATTCCTATTTGAACCATAGCCTATATATTTATTGTATAGAATTTAATGTGTTTTTGTACATAATATATATGGGAAGTCTAGATACAGTATATATATATATATAATAAATATATATTATATATTATCATATAAATATATATTATATATATAATAAATATTATATATATATATATACTGTATCTAGACTTCCCATATATATTAAGATAGAACTCTATCTTATATTTTAAAATAATATATATTTATTATATGTAGGTCATGGGTAAAGTTGTCCAAAAACACAAAATACATAATTTAGAGCTAATTAATATTTGATTAATGATAATAATCATACATCGATATCGATCACAAAATTCTCCATCATCATCATAAAATTCCCCCAATTATTTTTATCAATTTTTGTGAAAATATTCAAGTTATGGTATAAACACAATATCAGATAACAGTGTTATTATTTTCATACCATAACTTTCGTGTTCTACAGCTGAACATAAAAGTCATGCAATCGAATTTGAAATCAAACGCATAAATTTTAAAGTTCTGCAACTGAACTTACTTGTATTTAAATGTTCAGATGAAGAACACTGTATTTATACTATGAAACAAAATAGGTTCGGTAGTAGAATTTTTTTATTCCAACAATACCCTTATAAGATTTTGTATATAAAAATGAGTTGAATCTGAACAGTTGATCTAGTAATAATCCAACGGCTTATAACAATTCTAAGGTTCTTTTTTAGTGATTGGTTCTCTCTTGATCCTAACCCTATATATATATGTGTGTGTGTATATATTAATATTTTATTTTGGTTATTAAAAAATCTAACAATTTCTAGGCCACATTCTGGAGCTATAAGGTTATTTTAATAGGTTCTATCCTTATATAAGTAGCATAATTCCACGCATACCTATGCGACTTGATTGATAATTGAATTATTAGATTGAGTCTCTTTCTAATGGGTTGTGATCCATCATATATTCTCCCTTTTGCGGTTGCAAACTTTTGTTGGTGTATTTTTCTACGGTTAGTCCACCTTATGTCATTTCTTTACTGTCTTTGTTTAATTATTACATTGACT
Source organism: Heracleum sosnowskyi (assembly GCA_030848705.1). Classification (NCBI taxonomy): domain Eukaryota; kingdom Viridiplantae; phylum Streptophyta; class Magnoliopsida; order Apiales; family Apiaceae; genus Heracleum; species Heracleum sosnowskyi. The sequence continues at coordinate 136,878,032 of CM061235.1, read as the reverse complement.
CATTATTACATTAACTTAAATCTTGTCCTACATAACTATTCCATGAATTATTAACTTTACAATTTGTTCTTAGAAGACATGTGAACTAAATAAAAAGAAAGTCGTCGTTGTAGGCTTGGAGCGTTAACTTTACAATTTGTTCTTAGAAGACATGTGAACTAAATAAAAAGAAAGTCGTCGTTGTAGGCTTGGAGCGTTGTATGTTCTTTGAATCTGTATTTTCCTTTACTTGAGTTTGTTTTTTATAGCAAAAGTGTATGGTACTTATTTCTTTGTTTACTCTTACTAGTAGTGTGGTTCCTATAGTTATGAAAGATGATCTCGCTATAAAAGTAATAACTTCATATACTTTCCGTAAATTGAAGGGATCATCTCCAACGAAGATACCAACCTCAGCGGAACTTTAGTGGCCCACTACAATATCATTTGAAGAAAGATACATTTAACTGTGCTTCTGGTAATGTCCGTGTGATTCCTTCAATCTGGTTGTACTATTGATTCCATGTGTATACATTTAGTAGTCGGTTTAAGTCTGAAGCATCTTATTTCCTATTGTAGTGGAGGATGCACCAGAAGGAGCTGTTATCCAACAAGGGGGACGTTTTAAACTCACTTCAGCAGATCTCAGTCCTGAAGATATTTCCAATGTAAGCTTTGGTGGATATTTTTTTAACAAACTCTCTGCTTCCTTAGCGTCACTGATTGACTCCATGTTTCATCTTAGTTCTACTAAAAGATGTGGCAAACACATATTTCATACCAGCGCTGCAACTTGGGTTTCATGACCTAAGTTACCCGGACTCGGGTACGGGTGTCGGACACGGGTGTGGATCCAAGTGTCAGACTTTTAGTTTCTAAAAACTTAGGATTCGTGGATATGGATCCGAAATTGGACACGGGTGCGGGGATTCGACATATAACCTTCACATAAGTGAAATTATACCTACTTTTTATGTATTTTACATTTGTAAATAAGTGTCTTCTACCAATATAAAAACATATACATAATTGTTTATGTCAAACTTATAGCATAAATCAAAAGGATAACATGGAAATAGTGATCTATGGACATTACTCTCTAGAAAAAAGTTGTTGTGAGGCCTTGTAAATTATTTTGAACTAGATTGCTTGGAGTTAAAGTGTCCTGTTTTCATATGAAGAATCCAACTCAGATCCCATACCCACATCCATGTCATGTCCGGTGGACACGGGTATGAGGGCAAAATTGAAGAGTCCGGGTAACACAGTTCATGACTGCAGTTTGCTGACAGTTATTTGTTTTTATAGTTCTTGGATGGGTTTTTTTTTCGAGATTGGGGGTTTAGGGGTTTAATATTTGGACCTTGTAAACAGACCCCTCAATCATATTATTAAAGATCACACAATTACAAGAAATAGGAGATTCATTATATAGTGGGCGTTTGGGGTATCAAGCAAAAGTTGACTTATAGCTTAAAATGAGTAACTGCTTTATAAGTGATAAGTTGATGGATTGTTATAAGTGTTTGGGAGAACTTAAAAAAGTGAACTTATGTATTATAATGAGTAAGTGCTTTATAAGTGATAAGTTGATGCAAACTTATAAGTTACGTAAGTGTTTGGATAAATTTACTTATAAGTTAATAATTTTTTTGTTAAATTAAATTGAAAAAATAATTAATTAATATAATGATCTCGATAAATACATTTTAGATTAAAAAACATTTAAAAGTATAAATTTGAAAAAATAATTAATTAATATAATGATCTTGATAAATACATTTTAGATTAAAAAACATTTTAAAGTATAAATATAAAAATATAAACTACTAAATAGATACAGAAATCATGAAAAATGAAATAAGTTGAGCAAAATGTTAGTATTTTCTAACATTCAACTTATCAATTTATAAGTTATAAGTTAGATTATAAGTTAGGTAGACAAACACCACCCATAAGTCATAAGCTAAAAAAATAAGTTATAATTTATAAGTTAATGAAATAAGTTGAGTACACAAACACCCCTCATAAGCTGAAATGGGTTTATAAGTCATAAGCTGACTTATAAACGTGTGGCCAAACAGGCCCATAGTCTCATATAATGACTAATAAGGAAACCCTATATATAAGATATTACAGCTATTATCTATATCTTAACGGGCCTCTTAAATTAATTATGATTACTAGACTATCTGTTGCTCTGAATCACGAATGTCATACGTTTTTAACGTTTTGTTGGAGAGGGGTTATATATTTGCACCATTATAATTAATTATGATAGATTATTACTGTACAATTATTAGACTCTCTGTTCTAAATCACGAATGGCAAATATTTTTAATGGGTTAAATATCAAAGTGGTCATTGAAGTGAAGACCAGATATCATTTTCATCACTAATCTCAACGGGGTATCGTTTCAATCACTAAAGTCATCATAAACATCAAACATATAACTCTAAATATGTGTTTGAAAAGTAAAAATAATTTTTCTCGAGTTCTACACATATTTCTGCAATGCTAGTGCAACCAAATTAAAAATTATGAATTCTAGTATTTCATATAATATATTTAGATTTTAAAAAAATTATTTACTATTTATTTTTAATTAAATCAAAGTAAATAACTATAAAAATAAAAATAAAAAGTAAATAATTTTTTAAAATCTAAATATAATATCATAAATATTAAAGTTCACAACTTTTCATTTGGTTGTGGTAGCATTCAAGAAATATGTGTAGAACTCGATATAAATTATTTTTACTTTTCAAACACATATTTAGAGGTATCCATTTGATATTTATGATGACTTTAGTGATTGAAGTGATAGCCTGTTGAGATCAGTGATGAAAATGATATATGGTCTTCACTTCAATGACCACTTTGATATTTAACCCTATTTTTAATATGTTTTCGTATATTATTTTCCTGAGAGGAACTGAGTCTGCTTGTATTTGTTCCATTTAATTTGTTATAAGTAGGTTCCTAAATTTGTGCACTTGTTTAGTCTAGATTTCCTAGCTCCACCGTCCATCTCTGTCTTAATTTTATTGGCAAAGTCTGAAAGTAAAATTTTGAACTTTTGAATTTTTCTATGTACTTAACTTGATTGGCAAAGTATGACAGTAAAAATCTTAACCTATGATTTTCTCCTTCATTTTGTTTGTTTAAATTCCTATATGTAGAATATATATTGCTTGTGTAGTGAAGTCGTTATCTTGAGCCAAGTGCAAGAATGGAACTTGGAATTTCCTGTTAGCGATGATATAGCAGTCATTGCCTTGTCTTAATTTCAGGCTCCTTTAAATGCATCTAACTGGGGTTATGGAGGTTCAGTGAGTCCATCATCCCCAAGCATAGCAGCTGCCTCATTTCTTCCTTCTTTACAATATATTTTTCAGCAGAACATTATGCAGAAGGTATGCAACCTACATTCTTGATGCTACAAGTCCTTGGGATTGGCTTTCCCTGATCTCTCGTCTTTTATTTCCAGGAAGAGATATCAAAACTGATTAAATGTGTGGAACAACTCTCTGGTAATGCCTTAATCTTTCACCATTGACATCTTACCTATATATTACTACAACAATTTAATAAAATAAGCTGTTCTTTTAATTACAGTCAGTACCACAGAATCTGGCAAGGGAGGAAATAATGACCCATCACAGGTAATAGAGGAGAGGTCCTGTCTATATAGAGTCCCACAAGTCTTTGTTGACTATCCTTCAGTATATTCTAGTTGATGTTTTATGGCATATATGCAGATACCTACTGCTTATGGGGAAAGAGAACTGCAATCTCAACTGATTCAGTTGCAACAAAGGTATGAAAAGTGGACAAAGACTTTGAACCTCAAAATCTTATCTTTCTTGTTCCTTTTTAACTGGAAGTGGTTTCAAATTCCAGTGTTGGACGTCTGGTAGAAGAGTTGCAGAGACAAAAGATGAAAAATGTTCAGGTCTGTATCCCTTTGCTGTTAGAGAATGTAACAGAAATCAGCATCACAATCTCTCTCTCCCTCCCTCCCTCCCTCTCCCATCAGTAGTACCATCTGGATTGTTAATCCTTTTATAAGAGTAATTTCATTTTTTTTTCGGCATACGATTATATATTTGATTGGACAACTGCATCCTTATTTGAAAATTTACAGAATAATTCATACTGATTAGTCCCTCCGTCCCCTTTACAGGTCCCTTTTGAAAAAATTACCCAATCTTAAGAAAATGTTGGTTATATATATATTTTTTCTACAGGTACCCTTAGTTATTACATTGAAAAATGAGAATACAACTAAGTTTTATATGATCGAACCTTAATGAGAGTTAACATTTGGAAGATTACGCATAAATGTGTTTTGGTATAAGAGAAGGACATGTTAGGGACAAATTTTATTTTGAAAAGAGACATGTAAATAGGGGATGGAGGGAGTATTAAGTTATTTAGTGGATGGTGTTTTTGACTAAAGTGTGCTTAATCCCTTTCCATACCTGGTTCAACTTCAAGGAAGGTATTATCTAGGTTTCTTGGTAGCTTTTTAAATAATTCATATATAGGAATAGTCTGTGGACTCATTTTCACAAGACAGGCAGAGGATAACTTTTCCTTGAAAAGAGCAAGTCCTATCTAATAATGAATCCCACTAAAATGTAGCTTAGTGTTAATAATACATTTCAGAATTGTAGCCTTTAACTTCCGCTTATCTGACTCGTTTATAAGGAACATATTCTCGCTATTTCAATTGCCCTTTCGGAGGGGTGAGCATTTGGTTTGGGTAAATGGGAATCAGAAACATAAAATCCTCTATTCGGGAATTTGGATATCCGAAATAATTTCGTTTTGGCATGCAAAAATTCAATAATCCAAATGCTCACCCCTACTACCATGACTGATAGGCTAGCTATCTTTGTTTGCTAAAAATTGCACTTTTGCTACAAAACTCTAAATCTGTATCTATGTTTCATGAATTATCATATTCAATCTATAAAAACTGGTTAGATATTTCTTACGTGGTTCGTTTGGTTTAGTAATTTATTAAAATTTTCTGATTTTGATTGTGATTGCATATTTCTATCGCAGCTGGAAAAGAAACTGAACTCTTAAGTCAGAAAAGGGGAAAATATACAAGAATGAAATCGTGGTAGCGAAACTGCCACCAGGCCTTAAAAGTGCTCCTGAGATAGTTGCTTTGTACTATTGTGTGCCATGAAGTCATTTGTAGTTGCAATAGTGAAAGGGAAGCAGGTACCCAAATTTTGATACGAGTCTTACAGTGTATATAGTAATATACAGCAATTAAAGTATATAAAGTTTTTTTTTCCTAGTCACATTGGATTACAACCTTTTCTTTGCCTTTGTTCTTCTGGCCTCTCCCAAAATCTTTACATTAAGTATAGTATTGTAAGTTGATATCTAGTAACATTGGATTATAAACTTCTAGGTTTGTCTTCTTTTCTCCTTGCCTTGCTACGAACTTGCAAGTGGCTGATAATTCTTAGTTCACAAATTCGTTAAACAGGAGTATAGAAGTATCTATATTTTTTCGCATAAAACTTGTGAATGTGTTTTGTGATGATTGGAAACCAATGCTGCCCATTGGCCATAGTCATTCTTCAATTTAACGTATGAAGTGAAGATGTTATACGAAGACTAAAGCTGCTTCGGATAACTTAAGTGTCATTGCACTTATGTTTTTTGACATTTCTTTAGCTATATCTGTATAATAACAAACCAAATATGGCATTTTAAAACTGACCAATGATCATAAACGCCATTTACAATTCTAGCAATATTGCAATGTTGTGGGTAATTTATACATTGTTCTGCACTGTGTTATAAGCAAATGCAAGAAATGTTGCAATGTGAGGTAATGATGTTTCTGCAAGTTTCAGAGTCTTTTTTTTAGCTTCACTTGCACTGGTTTCCCATGTGAGGTAATATATCTAGATTTTTGGTTAAAAGTATTTGATTCGGACGATAAAAATATAAAAAAGTTAGCTGATCGTTTATTTTTGTTTACCTTTTTCTAGACGATGCCCACAAGCTGTGGAGAAAAGTTGCAATGACCACCGACATTTTACTCACTTTGTCTGTGATATTATACAAATATAAAAAGCAAAGTAAATCCAAGTGAAACTATATTCCTATAGTTTTTCTCGATGCTCGATGGCTCTGAGTAGGGGTGTACACGGGTTGTTAAAATCGATTAACCCGATTCAAACCGATCTCATTTTGCCCGATCCAAACTGAATATTTTTAAACCGAAACATATTTTGTTTGAAAAGATATAAACCCGATTTAAATGGGTTGGGTATGGGTTTCGATTTTTTTAAGCCGAACCAACCCAACCCGATTAAAAATAATAGATTTAATTAAAATATATGAAACACATTTAGTTAAAATAGTTAACAGTTTTGGAGTGTACACTTTTAATTATTGAAACACATTCTTTGAACTCTTGGTTCTAGACCATAGACTATAGACCATGTGTGGTCCTGGAAGAAAACTTCATTGTTTGCATTGCCTAGGGTTATCCATACATGATATTATCTATGTTTGTTAATATTGTATCAGTACTTTAAGGTCATTTTACATTAAGAAGCATCAGTTTTACATTAAGTTGTTCGTTATCAAGGACATAGCAGCAGAAATGTGTCCATCAATATTCTACAAAACTTCTACAAAACTGTGTATTGAGATCACTTGAGACAAATGTTCTTACTGTCTTTGTCTATTCGCGGTTGTAATACAAATTTAGCACACTGACTATGCTAATAACACAAATTTGACGTTTAAACTAAAAGACTGTGTTTAGTACGTTATCAGTCTTTTGGTGTGTTTTAACTTAAATATTTGAGATTTATTTGAGATGGATATGTAATATTTTGCTGACTTTCAATTTTGATTTATTAATTTAGTACTTACTTCTCGACAAAAATATATTTTATATATTTATTAACCCGACCACTCCGACCCAAACCGAAGTATATTAAATGGGTTGGATTACGAATTTATTTTTTGTGGGTTGGGTTGAAAATTTGCAAACCCGATTTAATTGGGTTGGGTTATTAAAATCCCGTAACCCACCCAACCCGAACCGTGTACACCCCTAGCTCCCAGGATGATTTTAGATAAATTATACTTTATCTGTCTCTCTCACTTTTTTACGCTTCCATTTTTTGGATATTCTTCTCAATTCTTTACATTCCTAAAATAGTAAAATTTTATAATATAAAAATTAACTACATTCACTACTTTTCCCACTATCTATACTTTATATAATAAATATTGATTCATCTCATCACTTTACTCAATTTTCTTACTTTTATTCACTAAATTACACTTTTTTTAATATCTGTGTCCAACCTCAATATTGAGGGAGACGGAGGGAGTATGAGATTAACACATTTCAAATACAATTTTAGGACTATTTTTATAAATATAGAAGAGATTTACGTTATCATTACAAAAATGCAATCTAGCTTTTATACTTAAAATTCTTATAATTTTATGTAAGTTCTTAAAATCTAGGCCCCTTTTTCTCTTACTCAATTTTGAAATGTATCGGATATGATAATTAAGTGAAATCTTTTTTGTATTGTGTATTTTTCATAAATATTAAGCATCATATCATCTTATTCAAAACAAAAAGAATACTTATTGTATAAAATAGACTTAATTGTGGGAAGATGAAAGATGACCTTAGTTATTTTGTTTTTGCATGAAATTGACCAACCTATAATAATTAGAGCTGGCAATTTGATACACAACACGTGAACACGGTACGAACACGACACGGATAATTAGTGTTTGGGTGCAAAAATTTGGTACACGAACACGAAAGTACACGAACACGAAAAAACACGAATATAATTAGTGTCGGGTTTGGGTTTTCACAATAGGTACACGACACGGAACGAAAGTACACGAATTAATGAAGTAAATAAATAATTTAAAATATATATATTATTTATAGTATTGCATATTTAGAAAATATATAAGCAATTACATATGAACAATAAATAAAAGTTTCACGACTAATGGGCAGTAAGTTATACATTTATATATAAGAAGTATACATTTATATATATAAGTTATATTTACAATTTTTTGTAAAATTGTATGTAATACATATTTAATACACATTTCATAAAAATTTACATAATTAAAATAGTTTTATAATATATAAATTTTAATTAAATTAAATTTATATTTTTGTTTAATGTACACGAATACGACACGTAAAGTACACGACATGTTTTGAATTGGATATGTGTTTCAAATTTAGTACACGAATCCAAAACGGGTCGGATATGGGTTTTACATTCAAGTACACGAAAATACGAAAGTACACGACACGAAAGTACACGACACGGTCCATTGCCAGGTCTAATAATAATAGGCACCCGCATAACTCAAATTTAATTTTTTTTAACACCTGATTGTGTTTCGTTAATTCTCTCTAACGAAAGTTACTTTTCAAGGAGTAATTTTGGAAAACAGTAGTTTGATAACTAAGTTACCCCATCTCATGTATATATATATATATATAACCAAACCCTAACATTCAAGAACAAATTGGGCACTCGTAATTATGCTTAAAAGAAGCCCGCGAATTAAAAACAAAAAGAAAGTAGTATAGTTTTACTATACGAAAAGTAAGCCATAAAAGAAGCATCTATTATGGGTTTAAGCTAGTGATAAAACAATGCAAAAAGAATCTGCTTTAGTCCTCTGGATTTTTATTAATACATCATATGTATGGTAAATAAGCATAATTTACCTTTAATCTCAAGAACAAAGATAGAAAGCAAAACAATGAAGCCTGGTTTTTCCAAGAAAAAAAAATGAAACATACAGAAATGAACAAAATAAAACGGCAATGGCAGCTCCCATATTTTGTTCCACAAAAGAAATTAAGATAAAATTTTCTTAATCTGTTCTTCTGCAATTATATAGTTAAGAAGTTGGATTATACATGTTACTATATACATATATAGTAATTAGCCGTTAGAATCACTATTTTATGAAATTATCTCTAGAAAAATAATGTCTCTTAGTGAAAAGTGTTGGAAATAATTTAAAACATGGTAACATGTTTTTCAATACCAGAAGACTTGGTCTAGTAGTCGTGGAGTCTTTGTAGGTGTTAGTTGATTTGTTTCAGTGGTAGAGAGTTTGTAGGAGTCTGTTATACATTTCATGGGTGTGTCTTCCTGTTTTGTAGCACTCCATGTAGTCGTCTTTCTATTTAAACCTTTGTATTCAGTATTGCATAAAATAAGAGAAGTCATATTGACATCTGCAATCTTTTGTTTTCTCAGTTTATATCAAACAGGTTACTATAATTATAAATTACATAACTATATTTGGTATCAGAGCAAAAGCCTAGGCAGGTGATCAAGTGAATGTCAAAGACTGGAATGGACAAACTGAAAGGTTCGGTTGGCCTTAGTTACCCGACTCTGACGAAGGGGAACTATACGGCATGGTCCATGAAGATGAGAGTGTTTATGCAGGCACATGGAGTGTGGGATGCTATTGAGAATGGTGATCCCAAGGCTGGTGGCGAAGGAAAGGCAGACAAAAGTCAAGTTGCTGTCGATGGAAAGACGGACAAAATTGCATTGGCTATGATATATCAGGGCATTCCTGAGGATTTTCTACTGTCAATTGCTGAGAAGAAGACGGCCAAGGACGCCTGGGAGGCGATCAAAACCATGTGTCAAGGTGCAGAAAAGGTGAAACAAGCGAAAGTTCAGACATTGAAGGCTGAATTCGAGGCATTAAGTATGAAGGACACAGATCAACTTGACGATTTCTACATGAAAATCAATGGTATTGTGTCAAATATACGGGCACTTGGAGAAGCAGTGGCAGAATCGTATGTGGTGAAGAAGTTGTTACGGGCAGTTCCACCAAGGTTTCTTCAAATTGCTTCCACCCTTGAGCAATTTGGAAATTTGGATACCATGTCTATTGAGGAAGCGATCGGGGCACTGAAAGCCCATGATGAAAGACTGAAGGGAACAGTTACTACTAATGATGTGCACCTGATGTTGACAGAGGAAGAATGGCGGAAAAGAGACAACGAAGGTGAAAAATTGTTACTTACACGCGAAGAATGGCTGAAGAGATCAAGTCGAGGAGCCTCAAGTGGAACGTATGGACAGAAGGGACGTGGTAACCGCGACAAAAGTCAGGTGAGGTGTTTCAACTGTGGCATACTGGGGCACTATGCGGCGGAGTGTAGGAAACCGCGTCGAGCAAGAGAACTAAAGCAAGAGGCAAATATCGCCTCAATTGAGGACGAAGAACCAGCTTTGCTGTTGGCAAAATTCGAAAAGAATGTAACAGACCTTGTTTTGTTGAACGAAGGAGAGGCAACGCCAAAACTATTATCTGCAAGAAACGAGAAGGTGGGAGAATCGAACACTTGGTATTTGGACAATGGGGCAAGCAACCATATGACGGGCGATAGATCAAAGTTCAATGTATTAAACAAAGACATCAGTGGGAATGTAAGATTTGGAGATGGGTCAACAATCAAAATCGAAGGAAAGGGATCAATAAATTTTAGATGCAAGAATGGGGAAGAAAAAACTCTTCATGATGTTTATTACATCCCAACTCTGTGCAACAACATCATCAGCCTTGGTCAGCTTTCTGAAGGAGGTAACAGAGTTGAGATCAGTGGAAATTTGCTGCGAGTGTATGACCATCATGAGAAGCTTCTGATGAAGGTGATTAGGTCGGACAACAGATTATACAAAATCAACATCGAGCCATGTAACAATACGTGTTTGCTCTCAAAGTCTGAAGAAGCATCTTGGCTTTGGCACTCGCGTCTCGGGCATGTAAACTTCCAAGCTATGGAGTTGATGTCAAAAAAGAAGATGGTGAAAGGGATGCCTAATGTTGCACAGCCTAAGGGTGTTTGCAGTGGTTGTTTAATGGCTAAACAAGTAAGAAAATCTTTCCCTTCTCAGTCAAATTTTAAAGCAAGTCATGCATTAGAACTTATTCATGGAGACTTGTGTGGCCCCATCTCACCCACAACTCTAGCCGGAAATCGATATTTTTTCCTATTGGTTGATGACTACACTCGAATCATGTGGGTGTATATGCTGAAAAATAAGAGTGATGCCTTAAATGTTTTCAAGAATTTCCGAGTCAAAGTCGAAAAGGAAAGGAAAGAAAAGATCGGAACTTTCAGGACTGACAGGGGTGGGGAATTCATGTCAAAGGAATTTGATTCTTACTGTGAAGAACACGGTATCACCAGGCATTTTACGGCACCATACACACCCCAACAGAACGGTGTGGTCGAAAGGAGAAACCGAACTGTGATGGAAATGGGAAGGAGTTTTTTGAAGCAAATGAAGATGCCATCTGTATTGTGGGCCGAAGCAATAAGACATGCAGTGTATGTTCTTAATAGGCTGCCCACTCGAGCATTGTCTGGACAAACACCGTATGAAATGTGGACGGGGTTCAAACCAGACATCGGACACATCAGGGTTTTTGGGTGTATTGTTCATATGAAAGTGCCAGGGGATAAGATAAAAAAACTTGATGATAGAAGTCTAAAGGTGGTTAACCTTGGCAGAGAAATCGGTACTAAAGCCTATCGCTTATTCGACCCTAAAGAAAATAAATTATATGTCAGCCGTGATGTGGTTTTTGAGGAAGAAAGAGCTTGGGATTGGAATGATCAGGGGGAGTCAAACGACAGCAACTCCTATTTCTTTGATGTACTCGAAGTTTCTACAGTCGAGAGTACTGATGCTGAAAGCTCCAGGCAAGAGCACACTGGTGCCACAGAAGAGTCAGAAATCAGGACTCCTACATCGCAACGTGTCAGTTCAAATATTGACAGAGATACATATGATGATAGTGCAACTCCCAGGAAGTTCAGATTACTCGAAGATGTTTATCAAGACACTGAAGAGAGGGAAATTGAAGACGAACTTCTTCTTATGGGAATTGATGAACCCAATTCATATGTACATGCTGTGAAAGACAAGGCCTGGAGAACTGCTATGCTAAATGAAATGGAGTCAATTGAGAAGAACGGGACTTGGGAACTCACTGATTTGCCGCCAGGAAAGAAAGAAATTGGCCTGAAATGGATATTCAAGTTAAAAAGGGACGCAAATGGGAACATTGTGAAGCATAAAGCTCGATTGGTAGCAAAGGGATATGTGCAAGAAAGGGGAGTTGATTTTGACGAGATATTTGCACCGGTCACACGCTTGGAAACTGTCCGTTTACTATTGGCATTGGCAGCAAAGAATTCATGGGAGGTGCATCATCTTGACGTCAAGACAGCCTTCTTAAATGGTGAGATTATGGAAGAAGTATATGTGACGCAACCGGATGGGTTTGTGAAGAAGGGGCAAGAAAAACGAGTGTACAAGCTGCTGAAAGCGTTGTATGGACTCAGACAAGCTCCTCGAGCGTGGTATTCAAAATTAAATAAGTGCCTTGAGAGCCTTGGTTTTGTGAGATGTCCATATGAACATGCCGTTTATGTGAAACGGGAGGGAGAAGAATCAATAATAGTTGGAGTGTATGTGGACGATCTACTAGTTACGGGAACCGATATGTCTTTGATTCGAGAATTCAAAGAGCAGATGAGTAATAATTTCGAGATGAGTGATATGGGGAAGTTAAGCTATTATTTGGGAATAGAAGTAAAGCAGGGTGCTGGGATCATAGAGCTGAAACAATCGGGCTACGCCAAGAAAGTACTTGAAAGGGCTGGAATGCTTCAATGCAACCCTTGTAAGTTTCCAATGGATCCAAAGGAACGATTAACAAAAGATGAAGGTGGAAGAGCTGTGGATGTAACCGAGTTCAAGAGTGTAGTGGGAGGACTGCGGTACCTAGTGCATACTAGGCCAGATATAGCATTCTCGGTAGGCATTGTGAGTCGATATATGGAAAAACCAACCACTACACATTTGAATGCTGCTAAGAGAATCCTACGTTATATCAAGGGTACTTTGGAGTATGGGTTAATCTATACTAAGGATGCTGGAAATAATGTCTTGACAGGTTACTCTGATAGTGATCTTGCAGGACACATCGAAGACAGAAAATCAACTGGGGGAATGGTATTTTATCTAAACGAGTGTCTGGTTACTTGGGTCTCGCAGAAACAGCGGTGCGTTGCATTGTCTTCATGTGAAGCGGAGTTCATGGCTGCCACAGCTGCTGCGTGTCAAGCAATATGGTTGAGGAATGTCCTAAAAGAAGTAACTGGAGAACAAATGCCTCCTGTGATCATCTACATCGATAACAAATCTGCTATAGATTTAGCAAAAAACTCTGTTTTTCACGGGAGGAGCAAACATATTGATGTTAGATACCACTTTATCCGGGAATGTATTGAGCGTGGGGAAGTTATTGTCAAGCATATCAGCAGTGAAAATCAGAAAGCAGATATACTAACTAAAGCCTTATTTGCTGTGAAATTCGAAAGAATGAGGAACTTACTGGGAATTAAGTTTTTGGGGTGACATGTTTGAAATTATGGGGGAGACTGTTGGAAATAATTTAAAACATGGTAACATGTTTTTCAATACCAGAAGACTTGGTCTAGTAGTCGTGGAGTCTTTGTAGGTGTTAGTTGATTTGTTTCAGTGGTAGAGAGTTTGTAGGAGTCTGTTATACATTTCATGGGTGTGTCTTCCTGTTTTGTAGCACTCCATGTAGTCGTCTTTCTATTTAAACCTTTGTATTCAGTATTGCATAAAATAAGAGAAGTCATATTGACATCTGCAATCTTTTGTTTTCTCAGTTTATATCAAACAGGTTACTATAATTATAAATTACATAACTATAAAAAGTAACACAATACACTTCGTGCAAAAAAATTATAACTCAAACCATTTTCCTGCTATTAAGTCTATAAAATATCATGTTATCATATGCAAGATTGAGCATCCGTATCACTAATTAAACTTTCAGTTTCAAAGTTCGAATCTCCCTCGTTTCTGGTCAAAGTCTGAACTCCAGAACACACATGCAGCCTGTTTCTTTCTTATAAAATAATATTCCTATATAACAGTAATACTGTATATAGAACTGGTTGACATATTGAATTGTATACTGTATGAGATACTGTATCAGATTTTTAAAATATAATTGCTGCACTATAATTCTGACGAATGGTAAATACGAAACACGGTGAAAAATGAATGTATTTTCTATAATTGCAAAAAAATATATAGTTTTTCCCGATAATAATAATGTATCTTATGAACCAACTTATAACGATCACAAATAAAAATTTAATTTTTGACCGATCATAAAATTGTGACGAAATATGTTGCGACAATAAAATTTAACAAAAAGATATAGCAATAAGATATGCATATATTATGTTATTCATGCAATAAACTATGAATGGTATTATATATAGCATTGGTTTAGATCAGATCCATAACAATTTCTTCTTACTCACTGTCTTCATCTCAATCTCTAGCTCCCTTCAATTGTCACTGGCCTGAGTGCACAAGCTTCATAACCTATACTTAAACACAACAGAAGCATTTGCAAGATTTATATGATGCATTGGAGGCTTCTTTTCTTTTAAAGATCGGTCATTTTAGTGAAATATTTCGATTGCAGGTTAGTAAACCAACGTCTTTCTCCATATTTGATGGATATATCTGATGTTTTGTGCTCTGCTTGTCTCCATAACTATGCACTGATTCACCATTCACTCCTAGTGTTAGTGTGTAATTATATAATATCCAGTTGATCACAATGCCTCAATAAGTAAACATTCTCCATGATATATTCTTGATGTTCATAGCTGTTGATAGATTGGGCATGCATTTAGTAGCAGGTTGATTAGTATCTATAAAGTTTAATATAGGTGAACTTGCATTTATATATATATAATTCACTCAGTGTTATGAACATATATACGATAAAGGAAGGTATCTTTTAGCGATTAATCACTAGAGGCACCGGTCAAACACATTTTAATAGTTTTTCAATAATAACATTACTTTTTCTCTTAAATCCACCTAATTTTGATCTGTTTCTCATATAATCCCGCCTAATTTCAAAATTTTCCATTTTATTTCAATCTTTTCTACCTAGTTTAAAATTTTATTAAAACAATCTAAATATCCAAATTTCACAACTTCAGAATTAAGATGTTTACCAGCACCTAAGGTGACCTAAACCGCCGCCTAGATAGATTATTAATATTGACATGTTCTTAGATGTTACTGCGTACCAGAGTCTCCAGGCCGAGATTAGGAAGGAAAGACCATTTTGATCAAGTTATGTGTGTTCAGATTCGAATGTCAAAACTTTGTTCCTGTTGTCTAATCTGTAGCAAATAATTGTCACAAGATGAACACAATTACACAAACCATCTTATTTGTTTTTATATTAGTAAATTTGTTATATATTTATTATAAGTTACATTAAATATTTAACAATCATAAATATCAGTTGTATTTTCTCGCTACAAGATCTTTCTTTTACTCACACTGTGCTACAAAGTTTAAAATATGAGAGAAGGAAATAGAAGATAAAAAAATTTATATATTTTTTTCTAAACCCTACTCCCTAATTTTAAGGTGAGAGAAAAAAATATTCTCATGAGTTTCTCTTCAAAATTTTATCTCCAAAAGTGGGATGATTTGGAGAGAAATTCTCGTATTTATCATTTTATTTTCAAAATTTTCTATTATTTCCTATGCTAAACTTGGGAGCGCACTAATTGTATTTTTATTTTTAATTTTCTTCTGTTAGCTTCTCTTCTTCTCTGTTCTTTTCTTCAACTAAAAATTATGAAGCACAGTATGAATGACAAGATTAAGTAGTTCAGGTTACAAGGTCAGCTTGTTCAGGTGAAAAATCAGCTACCCAAGTTAAAAGTAGTAGTAATATTTAAATCTAGTCTGAAATTTTAATAGATAAATTAGTCTGAAATCAAATCAAGTTGAGAACTATTTTTTCAAACTAATTTAGTTTTATCTTATTGAAATGATATTTATTTACTTGAGACACTACAAAATTAAGTGCCCCACGAGGAGGAGCAGACGACATGAACTGATTAACTCTCGTGAATTTGAAAGCATCGAAATCAAAATAGGGATTAAACTATCCCTGCATTTTGGAATCTCCACGCGCACCATGCCTTGGGACTTGTTTTCTTTATATTACTCCTAATTAAAAAACTGGTGACGTTTAAATAATTCTTGAAATTATTTTATAATCGGATTTACTGTATCCCAAATCATTCTAAATCGCACAATATTCGCGTCTACGAGGAAATTATGTGGGTGTTTCGGGTATTACAAAAAAATTAATTTATAGGTTAAAATGAGTAAGTGTTGATAAGTTGATAAATTGTTATAAGTTATACGGGTGTTTGGATAAATTTACTTATAAGTTAGTTAAGAATTTGCTAAATTAAATTTGAAAAAATAATTATTAAATACAATGATTTCAACACTTGTATTTTAAATTAAAAAATTATTTAAAAACACAAAGGTAAAAATATAAAGTATCAAAAATTAAAGAAATAAAATAATAAGTTAATAAGTTCAGAAAAATGTACCACATTATTAATATTCAACATATAAGTTATAAGTAGAGGTATAAGTTGGGTTGACAAACATCATTCATAAGCTCTTAAGTTATAACTTATAATGTATAAATAGTACTCCCTCCCCTCAATTCTTTACATTGAGGGGACGACACGAAAGTTAAGAAAAAATGTAAATTAATAGGGAAAAGTAAGAAAAATGAGGGGTTAATAATCAAGTGAGTCACTAAAGTGGGCAATGTATCAAGTTGGTCACTGAACTAAAAACGGTATCAATAAGGTCATTAAAGTGGGTTACGGGTACATTTGATTAATTCTGCTAAATTTTTGTTAACGGTAAATGATGATGTGTTTAGTATAATCTGATGCAGGAATTTAGAACACTTTATCGGATGTTTGCCACATCAGATTATACTAAACACATCATCATTTACCGTTAACAAAAATGTAGCAGAATTAATCAAATGTACCCGTAACCCACTTTAATGACCTTATTGATACCGTTTTCAGTTCAGTGACCAACTTGATATATTGAGCCCACTTTAGTGACTCACTTGATCATTAACCCGAAAAATGAGTAAAGTGGTGGGACCAATCAATATTTAATGTATAAAGTAGGTATAGTGGAGAAAAGTAGTGAATGTGATTGGATTTTATATTATAAAATGTTACTATTTTTTGTATGTAAAGAAATGAGAGTGACGTACCAAAAAGAAAAGTGTAAAGAAATGAGAGGATAGAGTCGCCAAACTTGCCTATGTAAATATATTTTGAAATTCTCGTGTCACGCCTTTAGTGAAAGTATGGTGGCCAAATTGTTTTCTTGTTCCTTAAAAAAATAGAAACAAATATATCTGTTTGGATAAAATTTATTGTGAGTAACGTGCAGTGTTGTAAAAATTGGTAATCAGAATTAATCGGTTAAGGTATCGATTTAGGATTAATCGATGAATCAGGGATTAATCGGAGTAAAAATCCCTCGAATATTCCAATTATGTTAGTTATTTACTAACTAATATGTATTTCATATTTGATTACTATATTATTTTACTTCTAATAATTTATTATAAATATTCTGATCAATAAATACTTGTAAAGATTAATCGGAATAATCGAGGATTAATCAGTTAAATCCGGGATTTTTAGAACCATGGTAACATGTGATGAAAAAAGAAACTTTAATTTTAAATCACCAATAAAGTAATAGTAATTAAATTATTATTTGTCTGAGCACACTCCAAATCAACAACTATTTGCTCCGAATTAAATGTCAGGTGTCTGTGTCTATATACTATTACACACAATAATCGATCATTTACAGGGTCCATTTTTCATCACAACCCCCACTTGAAATGGAGGAAAATCCAAGTAAAAATCCTTCGAAAAACGAGCCAAGAGACCCACACGCTGGAGAAGATGGACAACCAAAGTGCTCCGGCAAGTCATGCACGGCAGGAGTGATAGCAGACTGTGTAGCTTTATGTTGCTGTCCGTGTGCATTGGTCAACCTTTTGACTCTGGCGTTCGTGAAAGTGCCGTACATGATTGGGAAAAAGTGTTTGATAAAGAGAAAAAAGAAAAAGGAAAAGAAAGTGAATGTGTTGGCGAGTCAAAGTAGTGAAGAAATAGAATGGGCGGAAAACGAGAGGAGTGGGAGAATTGAAGAAGAGAAGATATGGTTAGAGTTGTATCAAATTGGTCATTTGGGTTTTGGTAGGCTTTCTTTTACTGAGCTTCAATCTTTAGGGAAGGAGGATTAGAGTTTATATAGATACATTATACATACATTTTGTATAATTTCTTCTTGTGAATTATGATGATGTTTTACCAACATTTGATTATATGATGTTTCATTGTTGTTTATTGTGGGGGAATTGGAGTTGTTCTTTTTTGGGCACGGTCAAATGTTTAATTTAAAATCGATAATATTTGGTATTTTTTTCACTCAAAATAATAATTTTATTTAACTTTGTACGGTAAAATTGATCAAATTTTGAATATAAATTCCAAATCATTGAACATGAATAACAAAGTAAATTTCCATGGGACAAATTTTGAAAGAAAGCCAAATTTAACAACACAAAATCATGAAACTCAAATTCATATACATAAGTAGTTCGAAAATTGATTGATCGACACTCAGATCGCGATAATACAATACAGATACAGAGTACATCGGAGAAAAGTTAAAAACAACCTGATGTTGGAATTGTGGAGTTTATGTCGGCCTTAAGAGCATCTCCAACACTTCTTTATTAAGGCTCCTAAACTAAATATTGAGGAGAAATTCTTCAAAATCAAGCTCTAAGAGCCTCCTAACTCTTCTTCAAATATTCAAATATTTAGGAGTAATTTTATTCTCCTCAATTTTAAGATTCTCTCTCCTCTCCCTATCTTATTCTTTGCTAATATATGATACTTCTTTTTACTACTACTATGGTACAATCATTAATAAAAAATAATTAAAGAGGTGAGAATGAAGAGGTTATTGAAGATGATAAGCAATAGAAGGTCTTAAATAGTTAGGAGTTAATATTTTATATTATTTTTAGGAGTGTGTTTAAGAGATTGTCGGTGATGCTCTAAGGGCTTGAACAACGACCTCAAGGCATTTACTCAAAAGTAGAGTTCTCAAGCCTTGACTTGAGACATCAAAGTCTTGCCTGCGAGATTTTGCATTGGCCCATATTGTTGATTAGCCCCAGTTTCTTTTATTATACATATTCTCTTGTAATTGTAAAATCCTAACACAACAGAACATAATATTTTTTTTTGAATAAAACGTACTTGTATTAGTTAAATACTATCAGAGTCAAGTACATGATAAATAAAATCAGGCGGAGTGACATGCCACTCCCCCAAGTCTGACATAGAACGTGTAGCTTGGACTAGCAAGTGCACCACACTATTCGCAGACCGATATACAAATTCAACTAACACGTGATCAATGTGCTTTAAGAGTTGGACACAATCCAACACAATTGTCCCGAAGTATGCTTCTCCTACCTTACCATTACAAGTATTAGCAAGCGGTTTTGAATCCGTCTCAAGGATGCAATGTCGAAGATTTAAATCTTTTATCCAAGTCAATGCTTCTCTTAAGCCTATAGTCTCCGCCTCTCTTGGTTGCCATGCTCCCTCAATTCTTCTGCACCTCACCCTTTGAAACCTTCCCTGGGAATCACGAATCACACAGCCAACGCCAATACTATCATCTTGAAAAACAACAGCGTCTTGAAAAATGCATTCATTTGTTTCTCCATCTCATCACACAAATTCACTGGAATAAAAAAACAAGCTCATTCAGAAATTAGGGATAGCTTGTGCTGCAGATTTTAATAATGTAAGCTTGCCACCTTTTGATAACTCCTTATTACTACACCCTTGCAGCTTTCCTCTTAATCGATCACTTATGAAACGAAAGACCTCATATTTATTCTTACCCACACACATTGGCATTCCGAGATACTTACCAGGTCTGTAAATTTCTTTGACCTCCAGGCTATCACATACCAATGTAACATAACACAACATAATTGTGATAGATCAATACAAAATTAGTGCGGCTTGTGGAGTAGAAATTTTCGAACCACGTAAATCTTTGTCTTTTGTGATTGTCGTTTATTTTCTTGTTCTTGTTTATTCGTTTTGAATTTTACTTTTGTTGTTGTATACTCAACAACTGGTATCAAGAGCCTAGGTTTTTAGGCGAGTGGGAGCGATGGCAGAAGAAGTGAAAGTAAAGATCGACAAATTTGATGACAAAGATTTTGGATTTTAGAAGATGCAGATCGAAGATTATTTGTATCAGAAAAAGTTACACGAACCGCTAGAGGATTAGAAGCCATATAAAATTGATGAGAAAGAATGGAAGCTATTGGATAGGTAGGCTATGGGTGTTTTCATATTAACTTTGGCAAAAAATGTTGCTTACAATATCGTCAAGGAAACAACAACTCGTGGATTGATCAAGGCGTTAACAAATATGTATGAGAAGTCATCTGATTCGAATAAGGTGTATTTGTGTCGTTTGTTGTTTGCTGCGAGATTGAATGAAGGTGATTGTGTTGCTGATCATGGACGAATTTAATTATATCCTATCAAGATTGGCATCGGTGGATATTAAATTCGATGATGAGGTATAAGCTTTGTTGTTGGTGTTCTCGTTACCTGGCAGTTGGTCAGGATTTGTCACTGCTATTAGTAATTCATCTAGGTGCGGTAAGATGATTTTTAATGAAGTTCGAGATTCGATTCTTGGAGAAGATATTCGTAGGAGAAATTCAGGAGAGTTGTCAGGTTCCTTACTGAGTCCTAATAGCAAAGGCAGAAAGTCCGGGTTGGGGCAGAATCAGGGGCGTAGTAGATCGAAGTTACAGAAAAGAGGACAATCCAAAAGATCGCAAGGAGATTGTTTGTTGGAATTGTCAGAAGAAGGTTCACTTCAGAAATCAGTGTACGGCTACTGCAGCTCCTAAAGAAAACGAGTCATTGGGAGAAAATATATTCAGCGAGAACGATTAATTAGGAGGAACATATTATATGTTATAATTTAATATTGATGTTATATTATGTATTTTAAAATAGAAATTGGAAATATGAATTTTGAGAAAAATAAAAATGGTGATAGATATACTAAAATTTGACATAATATTAAAAAATAATAAAAAAAAAGATTAAACAATTGATTTTTTCTATATTTATTCAAAATTTCAGTAAAAGATCACGATAAGACAAGGAATTCAAAAATATTAAAAAATAAAAAAAAATATTAAACAATTGCTCTTTTCTATATTGATTCAAAATTTCACTAAAAGATCAAGACAAGACGAAGAATTTGAAAGAAACCTTAATTTTATGTTATAGATATTATTTTATCTAACAACATATTTTGTAATTTTTTTTAAATTATTATAAATCCGCTGCAAAGTACGAATTAATAAATTAGTGTCATTTCAATTGAATTAACTCCTTATATATAATAAGCGTAAGGGAGATCTTATTCAAAACTTTGGTCGGTCACTGTACTACCAAAAGTATACGATCCGTTGGATTATAAAACTATAAATATTCAAATCGATGAGGACCGTCAGATATAATATTAAAAATTGTATTTGATTAATAATAGGATAGTATTTAAATACTAAAAGGTGTATTTTGATAATTTAAACCTATTATAAATGGTTTTCTATATTGAATAGAAATCTTTATGTAAAAATTCGTAATTATCTTTTCTCTTTATTTTATGGATAGTTCCAGTTAGATAATAATTATTAAACCATCATTAAATTAAAGATAATTTTGTAAGTTTCG
This sequence comes from Heracleum sosnowskyi, assembly GCA_030848705.1. Classification (NCBI taxonomy): domain Eukaryota; kingdom Viridiplantae; phylum Streptophyta; class Magnoliopsida; order Apiales; family Apiaceae; genus Heracleum; species Heracleum sosnowskyi. The sequence continues at coordinate 136,856,166 of CM061235.1, read as the reverse complement.
CGTGGGCTGTAAAATCGTTAAAATCCGTTGTCTGAAACTCAAGATAGAGCCCAAGAGCCAAACAGTAAAGTTATTATCTAAATTTTAATAAATATTTTTTTATTATTGTAGCACCAATTTAATTTTTTTTCCTAATTCTTTTAAATTTATAAATTCTTTGTTTATTTCAATAAAATATTAAAATCAATTTAAGAAAAAATTAAAATCGATCTGGTCCGTGTACGATCAGTATACAACCAAATTAATAATTATAGTTAGATCTTAAATAGATCGATGAGAATTGTTAGATCTAATATTAAAAAGTGTATCTGATTAATAATAGAATTATATTTAAATACTAAAAAGTGTATTTTGATAATTTAAAAAAATTCTATGTAAAAATTCTTAAATATCTTCTCTCTTGAATTTATGTATAGTTCCGGTTAGATAATAATTGTTAAACCAAATATCAAGATAACAATTCATATCGATTATAATGATACCCTACGTTATAAGAGACTTAGGAGAACTGTACATGAATAAATTTAAACACTTTTTTTTTTGAAGGAACATAACAATTCGAGTAATCTAAATTATAATTATATTATTTTACATATAACAAACGGATAATATCAAAATATTATTAAAATGTTGAGGGTTTCATATTCATAAACGATAATTTTGAATATAATACTTATATTAAAATGTGTATTTGATTAAATGTAGGATTATATTTAAATACTAAGAAGTGTGTTTTGATAATTTCAACCAATTATAAATTGGTTTTCTACATTGAATTGAATTCTTTGTGTAAAACTTCTTAACCATCTTTTCTTTTCAGTTTATTTTATGGGTAGGTCAACTGGTCAAGTTAGATAATAATTATTAAACCATCATTAAATTAAAGATAATTTCGTTAGTTTCGCATGAGTTGTAAAATCGTCAAAATTCAATTTCTAAAACTCAAGATAGAACCCAAATATTAAAGTGAGTATCTAAATTTTAATAAATATTTTTTTTTATTGTAGCACCAATTTATTTATTTTTCCACTAATTCTTTTAAATATAGAAATTTTATGTTTCTTTCAATAAAATATCAAAATTAATTAAGAACAAATTCAAATCGATAAAGAATATAATAATATGAGAATAAAATTTTATATAATCATAACATAATTTTTATTCTATTTAATAATTTTTAAGTAATAATGTATTTTAAAATTTTATTTACACCGTAAATAAAACCGAAACATTAAAAGTAAAAGCAATTAGTAAGATACTTATATCAGTATATATTTGATATCCTTATTATATTAAATCCTTATATATAATAATCATTGGGATCTTATCCCAAATTTTGGTCGTAAACAACCAAATTAATAAGGACCATTAGATCATAACTAGATAAATAAAAATTGTTAGATCAAATATTAAAAAAGTTTATTTTATTAATAATAGGATTATATTTAAATTCTAAAAGGTGTATTTTGATAATTTAAATCAAATATACCAAATATAAATAAGTTTTCTATATTGAATATAATTCTCCATGTAAAAAATTCGTGACTTTCTTTTCTCTTCCATGGACAATTCCACCTAGATAAAAATTGTTAAACTATCTTTTAATTAAAGATAATTTAGTTATCTTCATGTGGAGTGTAAAATCGTCAAAATCTGATTTTTAAAACACAAGATAAAGCCCAAATTAATAAAGTGAATATTTAAATTGTAATAATAATTATCATGTCATCATTATTTTAACACCAATTTAATTACTTTTTTCTAACTATTTTAAATTTAGAAATCTATGTTCAAAAATTCAAATCAATCTAAGAAAAATTCAAATCAACAAAGAATATAATAATACGAGGATAAAATTTTATAAAATTGTGCATATTTTTAATCCTATTTTATCAAGTTTTATATCATAACTAATCAAATATTATTTATTATTAAATAATAAATTATACGTAAAATGGTGATTTTGTTTTATAAGAACTCATAGAGACCTAATTTCATTGTTAGCAGAACTATATTCATATTAAAAAAAAACTTATTTTGAAATTTTAGACTCAGCTACAGAAGAGGCCAAACTTTTTAAACCTATATACATGGTAAATTATTAAATTCGAAACTTTAAAATCGTACTTTACAAAAAATATTCTCAAATAACATATGTCTCCAAGAAAAAATGAAAAAATTCTTATTTTTCAAAAAAACCTATAAATTTTAATATGTTGTTGGTAGATTCAAATCTTAGATCATTCTACATGATAATTTTACTGTTATATCTAACGTTTTCAACAATTTAATTTGAAAGATTCAACAATTATGGATTGAGTGATGAAACAAAGCGACCAAACTTAACTTATAAGAAAGCTTTCATTATTTAGTCTTTAATATAATAACATAGATATTTACCGAATATACTATAAAAAAATGAAATTTATACACAATTTTGATCACGGTGTACTACTTTAAAATAAATAAGAACTATTACAAAAAAATATATATTTTAATTGATAATTTATTTTCTCAAAAGTTCAAAGTTCCCGCATCTTTAACATATTACAAAAAAGAGTATATTACATTTTAGCAATAAATATTTAAAAAAATTATAAATATTAAGAAAAATTAATGATGTTATGATGTTAGTTTGGTCCTAAATACCGCCAAAATATTCTCAACCGTTAGATCCAATACTTTTAAAAATACATGATCAAGATTATATCATATAAAAAGAAGTTATTATCTAAAAATGATATAAGTTAAAATATATTATATTAGGATTGGATTTTCTAAAAAGTCAAAACATAAAAATAGTTGTAATTAAATAAGGAAACTCATTTAATACCAAAATAATAAAAATCGTTTAATGCTAAATAGATAGGTGAAAACCGTTAGATTTAACATTAAAAATTGTATTTGGTTAATAAATGGTATTCTAATAATCTAAACTACATATAAGTAGATTTCCTAAATCGAATAGAATTCTCAACATTAAATTTCGTCACTTTATTCTCTTTTTAGTTTTAGAATAGTTTTTAATTGAAAAAGAACTGTTAAACCACAACTAAATTAAAAATTATTTTGTAAATTTCATATGGACTATAAAATTGGCAAAATCTAATTTTTATAACTCAATATAAACAAATATTAAATTGAGCGTGTAAAATATAATAAATATCAAATTTTTAACTATAATTTTTTTGGCTAAATCTTTTTTAACAATAATTTAATCATGTAAACTAATAAATTTTAAATATTAAAATATTCATAAATAAATATAATTATAAATATTAAAAAACAATCATGTGTTGCATGGGTAATAAAAATATAATTATAAACAAAATAATTAAAAATAAAATTTAAGTAACCGTGCATCGCACGGACTATAAGCTAGTAAAAATAAAAGATCGATTTAGACTGTACACAAAAATTCGATATGAAATCAGAAATCACCGACCTCTTAGCGATTGTTTTGATACACGTCTAAAAAGTATTGGGCAAATTATCACTGGACCCAATGCGTACCCCAGAGGCCCAGCCCCATGATATAAACAGACAGCAGGCAAGGGTCAAAGAAACAGAGAGTCCCAATCATTTCTTCTTGACCCTTCCAGAGAAGCAATATCAATGGCGGGAACACGCGAATCGGAGATCAAGGCGGCATCGGCACCTACTGATGCTCCGACTAGAGTTATGATGGCAGTGAATGAGTCGACTATAAAAGGATATCCTCACGCTTCTATCAGTAGCAAAGGAGCTTTTGAATGGACTCTTAACAAGATCATTCGCTCTAATTTCTCTGGCTTTAAGCTCCTCTTCCTTCATGTTCAAGTTCCTGACGAAGATGGTCTCCTCTCTCTCTCTCTCTCTCTCTCCCTCTCCCTCTCCCTCTCCCTCATCGCTCGCTCTCCCTCCTGTCTCTCTCCCTCTGTACTTGTTTGATACTAATTACTATAGTACAGTACCTCTGTGTTTAAGAAATCACTTCGATTGATTGTTATATTTGCTATGACTGCTCAGTTAGTGTAGTGAACTCTAATCATTGTGAATTAATTAGGCGATTTAGTATCGTCGTTGTGAATTAATTAGGCGATTTAGTATTGCTACAGTCATGTGATTAGCTGTCGTTTGTAGTGTTTGTGTCAGAATTGCAATTTAGGCAGCGAGTGGTGTCTCTGCGTTTTTGCCCTAATTCACATTTATAAGAATGTACAGATAAATAATCTTTACGAAATTAGAGTTAAAATGCCACAAGCTGGAAGAGTTTGGACACAGTGATGATTTATTTCAATATTTTAGGTATTTTGTGACACATATAATCTTATAATTCATTAGAACATTGTTAACTTAATCATCATCTTCAATGTTATGAGTACAGAGAGTTACCTGGTGTTGAGTTATGAGGTTCCGTTCCTCGTGATTCAGATTATATGTCGGTATGCAATTGGCCATCAGTGTATGGAGTTGGACCGAGTAAACAGATCACATTTGTTTACTTGATGACAATTATACTTTTATGTGCCGAATGCAACACTAATCTATGTTCACAGGCTGGTATATGTTGAGATGAACTTATGCTAAATGAGATTGCCTAGTAATTCTCGTTACTTAGTTAATATGCTTAAATCCTGTGAATTTTGTGCTACTTAACCAATTAAGTGTGTGCTTTTTTTGTGCAAGCATGTTACTATATACATATGCCTAGGTGCATCAATGAGTTTCTCTTCTCAACACCTTTGCACCATAAAGCATACTCTTATTTTATTGCGTGAGAAGAGTTTCTGCATTCCTTTTCCATATCTTGTGCAAAAACTTATTACGATTTAGTAATATATTTTAAGCAATTCAGTGCCATTGTGGGCCTAGAAAAGGCAACATCCTAGACAAGGATCTATGTTTTTAAGAGTTATTGTATGCTTCATCTAAGTTTTTAAATTATGGCTGAGACTATATGTTACAGATCATTGAATTGTATATATTATCTGTCCGAAGGTTTCCTTGTATGAATAGATGATGTACTAGACTAGAATTGTATATATTATCTTTCAAGCTGATAAGAACTGGATGTTTATTACTAGTAATTTTGCAATATGCATATTAATCATTAGTTTAGTATGCTATCTGCCAGAAATGAGTTTGCTAGCCTTGTTATCTATTTTATATAGGTTATGAAGCTGTGAGTATCTGTCCTTGCGTATTTGCATATTTAGTTTTGTCTCAACAAAGTTGGTGTCTCTTAATGGTTATCTGGATGCTTGTGCTGAAAGTGGGTTTTGCTCAAATACCATAGTTACCATCTCAATAAGAGGCATTGACAACACAAGAAGAGAATTCATTATACTTGATGCATACTAAGATGAATTTGATTTGCATATTTTTTTTTCCAATTTTTTTATTTGAGAACATATTGTGACGCTTCAAAGTAGGCATTGATAAATCTGTAGCCCATGAGTTGGCCAACTACCCTCTACTTGTTTAGACATTACTTTGTCTCAGCAGATACTGCATTTTCTCTTTAGCCTGCTGTTTCTGAAAGTATCTTGATCTTTAATAAATGTCTTTAGGCTTTGATGATGTGGATAGCATATATGCATCACCTGAGGACTTTAGGAAGTTGAAGCGCAGGGACAAAATAAGAGGCCATGATCTGTTGGAGTACTTTGTCAAGAGATGTCATGAAATTGGGGTCTCTCTCTCTCTCTCTCTCTCTCTCTCTCTCTACCTCCCTCTCTCTCTTGCTCTCCCCCTTCCTACCTCCTTCTCTCTCCCCCATAACACATACACTGACACACACATGTAAGAATCTGCCTTTTTTGTTCATTTACTAGCCAGTATTGATTTTTTTATTATATGTCACGGACCACCAGAACTACCTCCAAAACATGAGAGGCCAACCAGTCTACACTGAGTTCAGTATATGCTTTATAAGTCCCCGTATTAAAGTTTTAACTAACATCTGTAGGTTGCTTGTGAAGCATGGATCAAAAGAGGTGACGCCAAAGAGGTAATCTGCCATGAGGTGAAACGAGTGCAGCCAGATCTCCTGGTTGTTGGGAGTCGGGGACTCGGTCCTTTCCAGAGGTTGGTTTTCATTTTTGGTAAACTAACCTGTTAAACAATTTCTGCTTTTTATGTCCGTCTATTGTAATATCATACTAGCTCATTATATGTGTTACCATCCATTTTTTACATTGTAGTCATTTTGACATGTCTGCATATATAGATATATCTTTTTAAAATATACTTAAAGAAATTTATTAACCAATTGTTAACGTTTTTAATAGGGTTTTCGTGGGAACTGTGAGCGAATTTTGCGCAAAGCATGCTGAGTGTCCAGTTGTAACAATCAAACGCAGTGCTGAAGAAACTCCTCAGGATCCAGTTGATGACTGATTCTTGTTGAATTTGCATTGTCCTATGTTCATATACTCTGACTGTGATTCTGAGAATTTGATCTGTAGATAAACTCGTCAACTTTCAATTTCTGTTCCCCCCTGTCTTTTCTTATCTGCCCACTGCATGTAACAGATATCTGTACTAAAGGCTGTCGAATTTCAGACTACATTCAATCAAAACTGAGTTTCTATAATCATTAACTGTCGGATTTCTCGTGTTTATGAATTATGTCTTTGCTTACTGTTCAAGTGGCCCTTGAGTAGCAGTGGATTTGTCAAGTCATTGTCTCTGCTCTAAGAATTTCTTAACATCCGTTGCCAATGTTTTCAAGTCGGCAAGTTGTTTTAAGGAAAGCAGAGGCAACTGCATATATTTGGTTTCTTTTGGTTTTTGTAGAGAACAAAATTTTAAAAAAAAAGACTATTAAATAAAGAACGAATTTCCCAAAAGAGAAATCAGTACAAGTACTATCAATTCATCATCCAACTACAAACCTGAACAATAGATTCACCTCCATTTCCTAAATGAAAAAAACTGCAAACATCGAGTAAAAGTGTTTTATTGCCTCCACTTCACACACATAATATAAAGCGGTAGGGTTCTAGGCAATAGAACATTTGGCGCCAGCTTCTTCAAGCTGCTTCTTAGCTTCATCAGCTTCTTCCTTGGAAACACCTTCCTTGAACTTCTTGGGTAACCCTTCAATCAACTCTTTCGCTTCTTTCAACGCTAAGCTCGTTATCGCTCTCACTGCCTTTATTGTAGCTATTCTAGCATTGCTTGGAACCTCATCAATAATAACATCAAACTCTGTCTTCTCCTCCACCGCTGCAGGTGCATCCGCCACTGCACCTGTAGCTGCAACAGCAGCAACAGGAGCAAACGATGCAGCAGAGACGCCCAGCGTCTCCTGAAGATACTCAACGAGCTTTTGTGCGTCAGAGAGGGTGAGGTCTGAGATTTTATCACCAAGTTCCACGACCTTTTCGGGAGCTTCGACAGCAGATATAGGGCGGAGGAAGGTGGAGTTGCGGTGATGTTTGGGGAAAGGGATGAGTGAGCTAGGGTGCACAGGAAAGGAAATAGAGGAGTGGGTCAGGTAAGAAGAGGAGGAGGAAGGACGTTGGAGAGGAACAAGTAGAGTAGATAGAGTAGAGGATGCCATAATATTTCTTTTACCAAGTTTGAAGAAGATAAGTGTAGGATAAGACTCTTGTTCATATAGGAGAGTTCACTCTGTAAAAATAAAATAGTATAATTTTATTGTAGTAGAAATTCTGACGAGAGGCTCAAAAAACACAATAATGATGATGATAAAGAATTACAAATGATCTTCAATGTCCAAATATTCCCAATCCAGAAATCTATTTATACATCAATTAAAATCCACAATCTGAACCACATTTGCAGCTGCAAGTTTTTCCGCCGAATTGGAGGTTGATCGAGAGCTATTGTTAGTTCAAATCTTTAATCCACCCACACAATAAGTCACGTACAAATTATTTTTTCAAATAAAATTTCGTTATCCATAGTATCTTTTTAGATGTAGTATATATTCATTTTGAATATTTAAGTTTATATGCCTCACAAAATGAGTACATGTTCTCAAATATCTTGGGGATAAATGACAATCGAACCCAGAACTTCTTATTATTACAAAAGAATAACAGGATTAAGTCGACTGACAAAAGTATAAGACTTGTTGCTGATTATACAGAACCAATGCCATTTTCCTGGTTGGTCGGTTCAATATTGTTTACCAGCAAATGCCCTCTCAAGAACAGTCTATTTCGAGACCATAAATATATCAAAATTTAGAAACAGTCTATACCAAGCCATAAACATATTAGGAACCCTCATGAGTATGATTCAATAGAGTTTTTACAATAGTAATAAAGAATAATGTGATTCATTTTACGGTTTAATGATGTGTTGATCGTGTAAAGATCGAGAACTTTGAAGCCCCTACACCTAACATTGTTACATTAGTATTACAGTGATAAATAAGCAGTGCAATAAAGTCCTCCGCTTTAAGCTTTACCATCTTCGGCGTCTTCTTCCATACCAATATGCAAATGCAGCTACTGATGCAGCCACAATCACACCAGCAGTTGCATGCCAGGCATATATTGGTTTCTCTACAACAATATCAGGGCTACGAACACTGACAGATGGGGTTGGTAACGGGTCTTGCTTTAGCGTTAACGCAAAACTCAAGCCCTGCCTTTCAAGCTCAGCTAGATCTTCAACACGTGGTTTGAGCCTAGTCGCCTTAGCTAGAGCCTCGTATTGCTCTTTGGTTCCACCTTCAAGAAAAGACCCTATGAGATGACCCTTGCTTACCCAGTATGCACCAAAAGTGGTTCCAGAGAAATCCCCGAAATGAACTGCTTCTCCTGCATTGTCTCCATAAAACTGCCAGGACAATGTGAAGACTCTGGAGTAGAAGAATGGGAGGTAATCAAACTCCAGTGTTTTGCTTGGTTCCATTATTGCAGCAACAGCATGCCTTGCTGACTTCCGGGCTGAATCAACATGCTCGAGTCTGCGAGTCTCGCCAAATAGTTTGACCGGAAAGCATGCGACATCGCCAATAGCATAGACAGAGCTGTTGCTTGACTGCATGTGCCCATTTACTTTGATCCCTCCTTTCTCTAATGTGAGTTGGCCTTCAAACAGGCTTGTGTTTGGACGGATCCCGATCCCCACCACCACCATATCTGCAGCAAGCTGACTCCCATCCCTAAGATTAACCCCTGTGACCTGTACAATTAGATTTGCGAGACTCAAGAGCCAACAAACTCAGAGAAAGTGAAAGCTACTCCAAATATAATTGAATAAAACCCACCTTCCCCTCGGAGTTAAATTCAAATGATGACAAAACAGTTCCTTTGACGAATTGGACTCCTTTCGATATGTAGAAGTCCTCATAATGACTAGCAATCTTCGGTGTAAATAAACGAGCCACTGTAAAGGAAAGAGTAAATATTATCAGCTAAAACTTTAAGAGATTAGCTCAAATTTTAAGCAACTAACACGTGGTTTATGATGTTAGATCTTAAATGACAATCAATGTGGCTTGTAGGATTCCATCTTTCACCACTAAGATTACACGATATCATTCATAGAGGATATTCTTAACCAGTCTGATAAGTTAAGATCACAGAAGCAATAACTTACTGCATTGAGCCTCTGGAAAAACCATGGTGGCATTTATCTTATTTATAACTAATGAAGCAGCACACTCCATTCCAATGTATCCCCCACCAATGACAATAGCATTCCCACCTGCTGAGGATTGCATCACGTTGACAAGCCTGGTTGCATCAGCTACATCGCGTAAATAACACACATTTTCAGCATCTGAACCAGTAACTCCAAATTCTTCAAGCTTCAAAGCCTATACTCAACACACACATCAAAATCAATGTCTACAAAATCATTCTTGATTAGGCTAGCACTACCCTTAGCCATAAAAATCCTCATACAGAGGGCCATATACAATCTGGATGTTGTTGTTAAGAAGTGAATCTGGTTGTTGTTAAGAAGTGAATCTGGTGCATGTTAAACTTTTTAAGTAATAAAAAATTCAAAAACTATCCAATTCACCTCAATTTGATTGACTTTAAACTTTTAGATTTTATAGCAGCAATAATAAGTTTAAAAATGACAATTTTAATTATATGAACTCAATATGCGCTTTAAAAACATAACTATCTTAGTTATCCCTACCACTTTAGTCTAGTGGATATCCCTCACCCTTGGTAACAAGTACAAATATGTGCGTAAGTATTTAAACTTCTCGAGCATTACTTAGATCCTCTATATACTCTCCTACATATGCTAGACTGTGCGGAAAGGCCTGATGTCATAGTTGTAACCATAGTTCCAAAAATAGCATCCGGATGTTGGATTCGGGTATCAGATACTTTTAAGTCAAAATGCACACAATGATGATCTATCAGCTAAAACAATGCTTTGACATCTTTTTATATGCTTTCAGATTTTTCCATTGTATCAAGTTGGAATCTAAACTATGAATACCAGTAAAAAACTACATGAGACAGAAAAGAATATTTATTAATATATTTTACCAACTCTTTCAATCTTGGCAAGTCATGCAGTTCCAAAATAACGTTGGTTCCATATATGATATATGTATATTCACACATATTACATGAGCACCTTAGCCTTCTATTAATTACTTTTTAATAGACAACATTTCAAAAAAAATATTCTTAGGTATCTTTCTTCTTTCTGAACCAGGTTAATATCTCATTTATATGCTGTGCCTAAGGTGTAAAAGTAGAATCGATTTCAGTACCCGTGCCCCTGTTGCAATGATGAGAATTCTGTAGCTTATAGTTTCTCCTGTTGCAGTCAATAGTGTCTTCCTCCTCACGTCAGCCGACTTAACTCGAGTCCCAAGAACCAGTTCGATTCCTACAAAGAATAATGGTACTTAGTGAGGATGAATTTTTTCAGGATCAGCCCGGGTATATAGTTTACACATCCAATTTCAATTAATCCACTGTTACAAACTTAGATATACGCAATAGCAACACAAGGTGAAGAAACAACCAAATTGATTTAAATTAAAGTGCATGAATAGTACATACCATGAAAAGTCATCACTACTCTTTTTAGCTAAAGCTATTCCCTCTATATTAGCTCTAACCGGGAGAAACTGCCATTTTGTTGGATATACTATGCACCTTTGCTTAGTCTAATACTAGGCATGACAATAAATCTAATTTTAATCACTTTATTTATTGGTTGAAAGCATAAATGTCTTTACGAAAAAAAATGTTGTACAACAAAGAACGATTGTTGCATAGTAGAATAGTGCTACAGGATAAGTGGGCACTTTCGTCACTCGCCAGAATCACCTTGCTATTCCACTTGCAGATCTAATTCTATACACGGTGTTTGTACTTTTTATCATTATCGTAATTCAGTTCAGGAATTTCACATTCTCTAAATATGTGTAAGAATGTATTTTTGGTTCACGTGTACGTGAGGCAGCCATTATAGATTGCTAGACGATCATAATTAATTATAATCCAGCACAATTAAGATAAACTCTACTACAAGTTGAATAAGCAGCAAAACCACATGGTACCAAAAAAAACTATTGTTACATCAAAGGCTAACTAGTACAGAAATCAACTGTTACTTGCAAACATTTGCCAATAATTAGAACTCTAGATCAAGTCCATCAAATTATTTATTTTGAATTAATCAGGAATCATCATTTTTGCCAAACTATCAGGTGACAAATAAAGAAAACTTAATTTTTTAAATCAAAAAATTACAACTGTACTTGAGAAAGCCAACATAATTTGCTGGAGGATCTTAACTGCTTGTAATCCAACACACTTAAGTACATCTAACAATCAAGATCAGTCCATCAAACTATTTAGTTGCAATTAATTAGGAGTCTATGACCATCTAGAAAACCATATCAGATGAGAGATAACAAAAAATTAATGATAATCAAGAACATAACAAATTCACTAGACATGACGAAAGGAGCAGCACAAGCACAACTTGTTACACAATTATTGCAAGCATAGGTTCTATGGCTATAAAATGCATTAAACTTTGAAGAATCAATAGCAAAAGAAGGAAAAATTACCATGTTCTTTGTACCATTTTGGAGTTAACCTTTCCTCATTTGCACCCACACACGTGTGAAATGACGGTAGGCGAGCTGGATCTGAATATTGTAAATGACATTAAAGTTAAGTGATGGTCTGGAAACATTAGGGTAAAATAAGAAAAGTGAAATAATAGCATGGCTATATTTATGTTACGGAAAGGACATTTAAATCCACCTCCTCCCCAATCATATCAGTTGTAATCTAATATTTTGATATGCCTTATTATGTAAGGACAGTTATACTTCTGAGGAGCTGTGGCCTGTGGTAGCTCAATTATTTGCTACTCTTATGGGAGACGTTGCCTCCATTTTCATAGTTCTTTGAATGTATTAAGGTATATGATTTCAGGTACTAGAGAAATTAACATAAGCTAATCTTGTAAAAGACACAGGCGTGACCGTCTTTCTAGCCAACCTACATCATTTAAACTATATCCTATTTCATAAGTTCATTGTGACTTTTTTGTTTCTACATTAATTATTTTGTAGCCTACCTAACTAGTTCCACAAAATGCTACTGGAAGTTCAATTATTTCAAGGATGTAAAAAGCAACAATGCAAATATTCTGATTTTCCTTGCCTTCTTCAGTTTTCTCCCATATCAAAGTACGTAGCCAACTGAGAAAATCTGAGAAAAATTACAGGGCATATGTTTATTTAGAGAACTAACAAGTACCTTCTGGAAGTAGAAAACCTTTGCTCAGTGCAGGTCTCTCATAAGGCGCTACCTAAATTCAAATATTTACAGAAACATGTCAAAATTATCCATATATAGTAAAAGTAGTAACACAGTATGCAGTATTTAGTGTCGAAAAAGGTAAGGAAGGACTTTATAGAAGCCTAAAATAAGCAGATAAGCAGATGTTAAAGTACGCCTTATCGCAGATAGCATCCATAACATACACAATATAACAAAATTGTGATATTTTGGAACAGATAACAGAACTGCATCATGAAAGTATACATTATATTCATCAGACTCTACTTCAGATGTTATATTTGCATCTCCTATACAATATAAACGATGTCTAATTATTTTGAACAGCATATTGTTAAGAGCTGGAATAATACAAAGCATCAACAAAGAAGTTGATTAAGCAAAACATATTAAATCATTACGTAATCCATAGCAATATGAGTAACAAAAAACAGTGAACAAGAATACAAACAGGAACAAAAATATTATTCATACAAATACAAGAGACAGATATTTTGATACAGAGAGAGAGAGGGAGAGAGAGAGAGAGGGAGAGAGAGGGAGAGAGAGAGAGAGAGAGAGAGAGAGAGAGAGAGAGAGAGAGAGAGAGAGAGAGAGAGAGAGAGAGAGAGAGAGAGAGAGAGAGAGAGAGAGAGAGAGATTTTACAGGTTCTTCGGAGATGATGCAGAGCTCACCACTGGAAACACCTCGACGTGTGAATTCAAGAGCAGCATAACCAGCAGCTACACCTCCTCCTAATATTACATACACAAAAGCTCTTCCCATTTCTCACCCCCTTGAATCTTAAAATTCAATTCAATTCAACTCTATTTATTTATATATACACACGCACATCATTATATAATAATTACTGTCCCTGTTATGCTTTGCTTAAGTAATTGTGTTTTCATCTGGTGGTTTGGTACCAGTATATATCCGGTGATACAGACCTGTGTTAGTCACATTTGTTGACTGTTATTATTTTTAAATTAAAAATTTTACCAAAAAATAAACATATTAAAATTGTAAGTATAGTTAAAGTTTGACATATAAACATTTTCAGAATACAATAATTTTAATTATTTTTTCATGTTAAAAAATATTTACCCAATTATATTAAAGACTGAAAAGTTTATTTTCATTTATTTATGAAATATTTATATTTATTTAGTGCGTTGGTAAATTTTTGGGAAAACGAGTCAAATGGGACGGGATGATGTATTTTTACGTGTTCTTCGATTGGAAGAAAGCCAATAAGATTGATACACGTGGGGATATAGAGTACGTTGGGAAATGTGATGCTGAAGGTTAAGATATGACGCTGAGTTTAGCCGGGAGGGTGGGCTTGCTTTTTGGCCCATCAAGTATTCACTATTACTTGGATTGAAGTTTGGAGTTTTGTTCCAGCCATCAAATCAAATTGGATAAAATGTCTCTCCACCGCACACCATTTCTTAAATCCAATTATATCCGATATCTTTTATGCGTTCCTCATTAATTTCAACATTCACCTGCATTAAAAAATAGTTCAAACAACATTTAGTACTTTTTATCCTAATTACAATTATAGTATTCTCAGCAGTTTGACTTCTAAAGCTAATATGCAATGACTTTAGAAAACGTCTTAACTCAGAAGCATTATCAGTATCAAAATCAAAAACAGTATTTAATACCTTATCATCAGGAACAGCAGTATCATCAGTATTGGCCATTAGGGCATAGTTGACCACCTCAGTATCAGATTCTGAGGAAGAGTCCATCCAATCCTTGCTTGAAGTGACGAGTGCTTTAACCTTCTTGCACTCAGTTGCAAAATAAATTAAGGTTTCAATGTTTCGATTTTAATAATAAAATATAAATAGATAGATATAATAAAAGTGAGTAGATTTATAATTAGATTGTATGCATTATGTATATGAGATATTTTTAATTATTATCACATGAATTTTAATGTCATTTTATGAAAGAAAATAATTAGTTATTTGGAATTGGATTAATATATACATATATATAACATATAAAAACTATTTATTTTGAATTAAAACAATTTAAAAGATGAGATAATAAAAATAAATAGATAGTACAACAAAAAAAAATTAAACGAATTATATGGTCATGTTGAAAAGGTTAGACAATATAAACACATAAATTTGGGTTGGAAAAATATTTGGTGATACTAATTTGTGTAAAAAATAAATAGATAAAAATATATAGTCCAGTTAACAAATTTTAGAAAACAAGATATTATATAGCATACAAAAATATTATGATCCGATCGATCACATTATACACCCCGGGTTATTTAAAATCATAGGCCCCAATAAATCAAATTATCTATATAAATTAAACTAAGTATATTATAACGAGACGAACAAAATATGTACAAATATAACTAAATATAATATTTAAACAACAAAGAATAAAATTTTATTTTAATAACTAGAAAATGACTGTGTCTTGCACGGGTTCATGCAACAAAATATGAGAATTGAAGTTATAATAGCAAATAATATTTCACGAATGTTAATATTATTATCAGTTAGACATACTATAATAACCCGAATTTTTGGGAAAATTTAAAACTTTTCTTATTATGATTAAGTGCATCAGTGAATAGTGATTTTGAGGGTTAAGAAAATTTTTCATGCCACCTATGTACGAGACGTAGGTGGATATTCCGAAGTCATATTAGTGATCTACGGAGTAAATAAGTGAATGCAAAGACGATCGGAATTCAGAAATTCCAAATTTTATTTTGGTATAATATTCGACCGGGCAGCGAATTATATATTATTATATTCAAGAAATGGGATATTAAAATTGAGGAATTGAGGATTTAATAATTTGAAATTTTATTATTTTAAATCGACTCGATTGTTGAAGTGAATAGTGGATAGTTACTATTCACTGCGAAAATCGCGTAGAGTTTTATTCGCTCTTTAGGAAATATTTCGAATCGTTTCAAGAGGAACAAGACAACATTTACAGGATTAAATATAGACATGGAAGTAACATGTAACAAGATTAACTCGAGGGATGCAACATTTGGATCATCCATGTGAAAAGAAACGAACCAGTAAAGCTACTTTAACCAAACACATGCATGCACGACACGTGTCCTGGTGACTCACCAAAAGGTGATGACTCACCCCCTTTTTAACCACAAAATATCAGCCTCATTATCAAATAATCAAGACAAAGAAAAGAAAAAGGAAGAGAAAACCCGAGAGGAAATGGGGAGAAAAATGGTGGAGAAAGAAATGCTCATAAATTTTCTTTCAATTCTTCAAGATGTTACATTCTGGAAAGTAGGTTTTATTACTGATTTTGATCAAAAGCCTTCGTAAATCTTCTAATACTCTACTTAGGTCTTGTGCTTTCAGTTCTTAAAACTTTCTTTCTAACTCGTTCATATTTTTTTCTTGCAATTTGTTGATTTTAAGCATTCTTTTCCTTTGTTTCGCTTCCTCTATCTTTCAGACTTTCAAAACATCAAATAATTCAGTGCCAAGTAATTAGCCCAAATGCAACTTGGGTAATCCACAAACCCACCCCAAGTTCCCAAAAGATCATGATTTGTTGGTGCAATTTGTAGTAATACTTTGTGTTATAAACTGAACTAAAGTCCCAACTCTTCTCAATTTTGAGACTCGAGTGGTACAAACTCCCCCACTTAAACTCTTGACGACATCGTTAGATCTGAACGGATAGCTCATAGGTCCAAGATCATACATCTCTAGCCATTGTGAGATAATACTGGCTAGTTTATGTCCCCACCTCTGGACCCCAATCCATTATGAAATAATACCACCAATCTTCGTGTCCCCACCTCCAGCAACTTCACGAATCAACCGCCAACCAATTGACCCAAATGCAATAACAGGGGTAATCCACAAACCCACCACAGGTTTCGAAAAGATCATGATTGTTGGTGCACTTAGTAGTTGTACTTTGTCTTATAAACTGTACTAAAGCCCCCACATTTCTCGATGTGAGACTCAGGTGTTACAATATGTTTTAATTTAATAATATTTCAATCTATTGTCAATATTAGTTCTTTATATATATATAATTTTCAAATACAATTTTTTTTTTACTACTAAAATTTTAAAACATAATTATGTTTAAATGACCTGGGTATGTGTAACTGATAATAATATTAACATTCGTGAAATATTATTTGCTATTATAACTTCAATTCTCATATTTTGTTGCATGAACCCGTGCAAGGCACAGTCATTTTCTAGTGATTAAAATAAAATTTTATTCTTTGTTGTTTAAATATTGTATTTAGCTATATGTGTACATATTTTGTTCGTCTCGTTATAATATACTTAATTTAATTTATATAGATAATTTGATTGATCGGGGTCTATGATTTTAAATAACCCGGGGTGTATAATGTGATCGATCCGATCATAATATTTTTGTATGCTATATAATATCTTGTTTTCTAAAATTTATTAACTGGCCTATCTATTTTTATCTATTTATTTTTTACACAAATTAGTATCACTAAGTATTTTTCCAACCCAAATTTATGTGTTTATATTGTCTAACCTTTTCAACATGGCTATATAATTCGTTTAATTGTTTTTGTTGTACTATCTATTTATTTTTATTATCTCATCTTTTAAATTGTTTTAATTCAAAACAAATAGTTTTCATATGTTATATATATGTATATATTAATCCAATTCCAAATAACTAATTATTTTCTTCCATAAAATGACATTAAAATTCATGTGATAATAATTAAAAATGTCTCATATACACAATTCATCCGATCTAATTATAAATCTACTCACTTTTATTATATCTATCTATTTATATTGTATTATTAAAACCGAAACATTGAAAGTTTTGTAGTGAGTCGGTACGGTACTCGTATTTTGGTATTTGCACTTTAGTTCTTTTGTTTTTACAACTTAACCTTAATTTATTAAAAACAACGATTTTGATCAAAATATAATGTAGTCGGTCGGTTAGAATGATACTCATATTTTGATATTTGCACTTTAATCCATTTACTTTTCCAACTTGACCTTGATTTATTAAAAATAACAATTTTAATTAAAAAATATTTTTTAAATACTGTTAAACACAAAATTCTTGAAACACAATTTAATCACACCCAAACACAAACACATACGTCAATTCAACATCGAGTTCAACAATCACATAAAACTATTTAAATTTAAGTTCATCTTCATTAAAAAAAGTATAAATATAAAATAAATTATTAAAATACATATAACATAACAAATTTAAAAGTCATCTTTGCATTGCACCGGCCCTATGCTTGTATACATAAGAAGAATATTCATAAATATCATGTATACATTTTATCGATATGTGCTATATAATAATACTTATTGTATAGATAGACATTCACCCCTTCCCGCTCAACCCCAATCCATTCTCTGCCCCGTTTCGGGTGGAGAATTGAGAACTTTTCTGGCGATCGGGAAAAAATATGTAAAAATTTCGGGGATCGGGATGGGTCAGGGATTAGTGTCTCCCTGCCACGCTTCCCGGTCCCTAATTTATATATTTAACAAAAATATTATATATTTTCATGTATATTAAATAAATTATTGTGAATAAATATGATTTGTATATATTCTTATAGTTTAAACTTTTAATCTATTTTTCTAATTCAAAGTTTTCACATGTATAATACAATTAAATTACAATAATATTTATTTTATCTCTTATTTTAAATAAATATTGATTTGAATTATTATTTAAAATATTAAATTAAATTTAAAATATAAATTATATATCATGATTTATCAAACTAATTTTATTATAAAATTTTAAAGAGATTTTATAGAAATTAATAAGTATGATTTAATAATTTAAATATATTGTATAGTACAAGAAAAGTTAGATCATTATATAAGAAAATAGAATATATTATAGTTAAAGTTACACAACCGAAATATTTATTTTAAACTAAAGGAAAGATAAAAATACACCACACTTAATATTGTTTTTGAAACTTAATATAAAAAATTTATAAGATTGGTAGTATATAGTTTTGTATGATATTTTAATAATTAAAAAATAAATATTATAAATATCCTTTGCAAACATACTCTAAAAAAAGAATTTAAAAAATAAAATTTAATAAACATTATAAATCACCTTGATTTTTACTTAAAAGTTTAAATAATAATTAATATAGGATTAAGAATGATGTGAGGTTTATGTAATATGATTTTTCACTCAAAACCAAAATGAGTCATGTAGCTCAATGGTAATAAGAATGATATTCTTAGGGAATGTTAGGTGTTCGATTCTGCACAAAGACATTATTGACTCTTTTTTTTTTCTTTAGATAAGAGAGTAGTGGCATGCCATGTAATTTCAAAATATAAAAGGGTAAAATTGTAATTTCACAAGGGTTTTATTTGCTCTTTTTACCCTTGTGTTCTCCTATTATATATAGAAGAGATTTGATTAAAACACTTAATATGATATGTTGGGCCAAAGCCCATTAGGAGTGTTGGGCCAAAGCCTATTAGGAGATAAATGCTAGTTAAAATATATTGTATTTAGGCTCATTTGTAAGAAAAAAAGTAAAAACCCACTTGTTTAGGGTTTCTTGTAGAACAAGAAATAGGGTGGTGGTCCCCATCTGGGAATCACTATAAATATCCCCTAGCCTCCCACTTTGAAGGGGTTGGAAAAATAGATAGAAAAGAGACTTTTTTGGAGTGTAAAGATCATTGTTAATAAAATATATTAGTTCCTTAATTGCATATTATTGTTTTAGATTATTCGTTAATCATTTGAGATCAAGTATTACACTCATCATTTGGCGCTAGAACGAGCTTTTTTATCTTTGATTCCATTCACAATGAATGAAGACGAGCCGATTATTTCGAAGATGAGCTACACGACCGAGGTTATGACTGTACCTCGTAGAGAGGAGATGCAGCCTCCCCCGGTCCTCCAGCCTAGGGAGTTGTTTCCACCTGAAAATGAAAACATCGAGGGATCTGCAAGACCCCCCAAGGACAAACAGCTGCAGGCGCGAGGTAAAGGACAACCCGACAAGCGAATGAGAATCATGACGCCCACAGGAAAGAAAGTTTTGTCGAGCGATGCGCGCCTACACCTGTTGAAACTTGTTAATCCCAAATGACCTAACAGAATTGTAGAAGGGGGGGGGGTTGAATACAATTTTGATATTTCTTTAACTTGAAAATACTTTATAAAATTAAACTGAACTGAATAAATAAAAACACAAGATATAAATAATTCAGTTGGATTGTTTGATGATCCAACTGAAGTGTTTTTATTGCGGAAATAATCTGTGATACAAATGTACACAGCTGCTCAGTTACAAGGTTGTAGAGAAGAAAAATGCTCTCAAAGATAGCTAATACAAACTCTTTGTTTTTCTTCACACAAATAAAGTAACTGCTACACTTGGTTATATAAACCCAAGTTTACAACCCTATTTTTGGCTACACTAATAGTACAATGAGTAACCGCCAATAGTTTGCTTTTCATCCCTTTGTCCAGTGGTCCTTGGAGATCCTTGCTTTTGACTTCATGCTTATTATGATCACTCCCAAGAGCCCAATTGGAAACTGGGATGTTTCCTTATTCCCCATGTCCATTTTAATGGTTTCCAATGCAAAGTACACTTCCACATCTCCTTTTTGATCTGTCAGGAACCTGTCACTATCACTTTGTCAATTGTATAGAAAAGCAATAATGATTCGTTGATGGCATAGAGATGTGTTTCGTTGATAGCTTTATTCTTTGTTTCGTTGATGAGCTTCCTTGTTTCGTTGATAGAGTAATCTTCATTCCGTTGACATGTCTTCACTTAGGCAAAATTACAAGGCACTAAATATTTACAATTAACCAACCTATTTTGCCTATCTAACCATTTAGTCAACATGACTTAGAAAACCTATCTAGTACTCAACAAACTGCATACCAAACTATGAAGTAATGTACAGTGCAATTGCTACATCACTCATTTCGTTGATGAGCTTCCTGTCAACGAAACACTGCAAAGCATGCTATTTCGTTGACAGTTACAAAATAACTTAATACAAAATCTACTAAGTGTTTTTATAATTATCATCAAGAACAACATATTCCTAACAATCTCCCCCAATTTATGACTGATAGAATAACAGCCATAAATCAAGAGCCTTGATGATAACAAAAACACTCAGGCATATTACACATGATAAAAGTAAAAGTTGTATTGAGCTTCATAAAGTTTTTAGAAATAATGCAAGACTTACAAAACTAATGCCCAAATGTGCTCCTCCAGACTGAGCAAATAATTCATCTTTGTCTTCTTTGGGGCATAGTCTTCTTCCCTCTCCTAGAGTTGTTCTCCTCAATCTGGACCTGTAGCCTTCTGTAAAAGATCTTCTCTTCTTCATCTTGATCACCAAGCATGGATTGCATAAACCTTAGGGTTTGATTAGATGCCTTGTCCAGCTGGTCTTCCATCCTGAAGAACCTTCTGCAGTTGTCCTTGTCCTTGAATTCCATCATCCAGAAAGGTTGAAGATGGATCTTCTTTCCTGTTGAGGGCACTCTTAGCATCCTGGGAAGAGCCTCAGGCTTGTTCCAGCTAGCCTTTATTTGACATATTCTGGAGACCACCTCAGACTTGGCTGTTTTGGTGAAGCCAAAGTCTTTCTTCAAGCATCTAAACACTGTGAGTAGTGTTTGGTAGTCTTCTCCTAGAATTCTGTAGAGAGGCCAAATTTGTTCTCTACCACCCTTGTATGTGAAAACCAATCTTTCAGGTAGCTTCTGAGAAGCTGCAATGCCCCTTACTTCCACCAGGTTGTCTAACTCAAGATGCAAGCTGGATTCTTCCCTGATGTCAGCAATGTACATGCAGTCCTCTGGATTTGAAGGGGGTTTTTGAGGTTGTGGCTTTCTCACAAATACTGGCTTTGTCTTGACAGCCCTTTGCTTCAATTTCTTCTTTGGATCCATCTCAAAAAGGAATTTAGGAAAGTTAGCCTCATCAAACTCAATTGGCTCTTCCTTTGGCTCAATTGGCTGATCATGAAAATTAACAAGATGTTTGGGATCACAGGCTAACTTTAAAGATGGATCAGGAATTGTTGGAGGTACAGAAGAGTCTGATGCAATACTCTGAGAGTCATCATTTTCAAAGGTTATGTTTCTTCTAGCCCTTGCCTTTGGTTGCCTTGTACTCTTCTTTTCACTCCTTTCCTTTTGGGCTTTTTCTTCTTGCTATCTTTCTTCTTCATCTAGAGCTTGAGCTACTGCAAGAGCTTGCATAGCTGCTCTTTCTGATTCCTCAGCCTTGGCTTCAGCAAAGTTTGGATGACCAGCCCAAACACAGATTTGTTGTCCATTCCTGTAGACAATTGCCCTTTGCTTCCTTATCTCATGATTATTACTTTCCTTGCATTTTGTGATGAGAAGTCCAAGTAGTTTGAGCTCATCTGGATAAGGTGCAGGATAGAAAGTCCTTGCTATGTTTTTGCCTTTTGGTTTAGCAGGAGACTTGGGAGATAAGCTTCTTTGTAATGTAGCTTCTTCCACATCCCTAATGCATGAAGTTTGTCCTTTCTCCTTTCTTGGTCCTTGAATGACTCCATGTAGAAGGGGCTCTATAGCATAAGAGCTCTTGAACTGTGGCTCCACTTGTGCAGTCACCATTGCATTTGTTGATGGCTGATCTGTCTTTGAAGATTCAGTAATTTTCTTGAACCTTGCTTCTATGTTGGACCAATGATCTTTGATCTGTGCTGCAAGTTGTATCCTCATAGAAGCTTCCTGGATCAAGTCAATGCCATCCTTATTCTTCTTTCCAAACTCCCCCATTGCTAGTGGCTCCTGTGGCAATGTGATGGTTGGGACCAGCACCTTTGTGATTTGAATGGTTAGCTCCTGAGATTTCTCCCCCTTTTTGTTATCATCAAGAGAGACAACTGGGAGTCCTTGAGCTGCCACTAGCTGGGCCAAAAGTTGAGTCTGCTTCTCCTGTTCCTTTTGCATTTGAGATAAAGTAGCTTCCACCTTGTCCACTCTAGAAGAGAGAGTCTTCAAGGAGGTAGCCACTTCAGGTTCCTTAGAGAAAAACCTGTTCATTTTGGACATAGTGAGAAGAGGGAGCTTTTCATCCATCATCCTGTTGTTAGCATCCCTGAAATTGCTAATAGAGTCCTTGATTTCTGTAGCCTCAATCCTTGTCTGCATCATTTGTAGCCTTTGAATTTCCAGAGAATCCATGATGGCCTTGTAGAATTTCTTGTCTCTTGCATTTGCAGACTCATGAGCTAAGTAGGCT
This sequence comes from Heracleum sosnowskyi, assembly GCA_030848705.1. Classification (NCBI taxonomy): domain Eukaryota; kingdom Viridiplantae; phylum Streptophyta; class Magnoliopsida; order Apiales; family Apiaceae; genus Heracleum; species Heracleum sosnowskyi. Next base: position 136,833,107 of record CM061235.1, on the reverse strand, counting down.
TCATTGTACTGCCTGGAGATAGCAGCATCTAGAGTGGCTCTACCATGCATACCTTGAGAAAGCCAGCCTGGTGTAGGAGGCACCACAGAAGTCCCAGTCTGTGAAGTGGTGGCCACCTGTAGATTATCACCATAGCTGTCCTCAGCATCAGAAAACTCAAAATCTCCACTTGCTGCAGCTCCTGAAGGTAGATTGGTCAGGGCATCCTTTGCTCTTTGCATTGATGCAGTTGTATGAATTAGATTTAGTGACCTTTCTGCCTCCACATTGCCCTGCTGAGCCATAATTTGATAGGCTGGCACAGGATGAGTAAAGGTCTCAGGATCCAGGGAAATACTATCCAGAGTTTGTTGATAAACCTCTTGGAAAGTAGGTTCCCTTTCTCCCTCACTGACCTCCATTAACTCATTAGCAATGGCTGCTTCCATCCTTATTTCTCCTGTAGTCCCTTCTCTCTCTCCACTCTGTTCTTGCATCATGGGCTCCCCATGGCTCACACCTCTCACACCCTCACCTTCACCTTCTAAGGTGGAACTCTCAATCTCTCCTTTTGCCTGGCTGGAAGAAATAGCCAGCCTCTCACTCACATTCTCTCCTTTTGCCTGGCTGCAAGCCAGCCTCTCAGTTTCACTCCCTCTCAGTCCTAGAAGTGTCTCAACTACCACTAGATCATCTGCACTAGTTGTGGGAACAACTTGATTTTCAATTAAAGGTGCAGAGTGAACTATCAACGGAATGGTAGTTTGAACTGTCAACGGTATGGATACCGTTGATGGAGAAACACTTGTCAACGAAATAGACTGTTTCGTTGATGAAGTCAAGAAAGCACTTTGAGAATGAGAAATTACAGTAGAGTCTGTGGTGATTGATTTTAAAGAATGGTCCACAGATCCCCTTGCAACTTCAGGAAAAAATGGTTGATGGCCCAACAAATCACTTAACAAGTGATGGCCACCAGCTTCAGAGTGGGGCTTCTCCAAGATTAGAGTTGGAGAATCAGGAATAGATGTATGGATCATGTCCACATCTAAAGATTGAGTTGGTGAATTTGATGGAGATAATTCAAGATTGATGTTTAGAGAATGGGACTGTAACCCCAGAGTAATGATAGGGGTTACATCAAACTGAATTTGAGAAACTGGAAGTGTTGCTTCCAGTGAGTGTGCACCCTGTGTACCCTTGGACTTTTGCTTCACTCTCCTTTGGAATAGATACCAGTGTCCCTTACCCTTTTGGACTGTGCTCTTGGTGGAGAGCTTGTTTCAATAATCACATCCTTTTGGGAGGATGCAATTAGACTTGTGTTTAAATCCATTTTACTCATTGTGCCTTGTTGGGAAGACACAATGGGGCTTGGCTGGTACACACTAACCTGTCCTTCCTTATCCTTGGGGTTTCTTTGATGTTCACCCCTTCCCTCACCTCTTACAACTCCAGACTCACTCCCCTTAGGTTGTGTGGTAGTTTTTACAACAGGTGCCTTTTGAGAAGCACCTGAGGTTGGCTTGGAGGATTTCTTTGATTTAGGTTTTGTTGCTAGGGTAGGAGCCTGTTGGGTCACAGCTACAGACTCCATAGCAACATTGGAAGGTAAAACAGTAGAGGAGTTAGCTACACTAACAGGGATAGTAGTAGTTACCTCAATGATTGGCAGATACACCACTGGAACATCACCATTGTGGTTCAGCCTCAGTATGTCTGTCAATACTCTCTTTTCTTGCACAAAGCACTCAAACCTGGCATTAGGGTTAGAGATAACTAATGGTGCTGGACTAACATGGTTAGCCAACATCATCAGAAACCTAGCATAATAGATATTTTTCTTCCTGTTTGCTTTGTCACCCAACTTAGCACCAATCTCATACATAAGTTGGGTGCTAAAGTTGTGATATCTATCATTTAGAAGCATGGTTAGGAGAATTAACATAGAGTTAGTTAATGCATCAAAATTACTAATCTTTCCAGAAAAGACCTTAATGAATGCATCAGCTAAATAACTGTATTCCCTAACCAAACCTCTCCTAATTATTCTACCCAGATTATCAGTAGGCAAAGAGTAGTTTATAGAATTTAACATGGTAGTTATTTCAGTGTTAGTAGGCAAAGCATCACAGTTATTATCAGGAATATGTAAACATGCTTGCAAAACATCAGAATTAACTATGTACTCATTACCTTGAAGAGTGAATTGTAGTGTGCAGATTGTTCCACTATACTCACATGAGGTCCAAATCTCCTCGATTATCTCATTGTAGAGTGGTGTAGAGTGAAACATTGCATAGCTCAACTTGCAATTCTTCATGAAATCCATCATTTTGAAGAACAGACTGTTCGGGTTTTCCTTGACAACAAAAGGGATGGAGTTGTTCTTCTCATAGATGAACCCTCCAGCAGACATTAGCTTGACTATGGGTGCCATTGTTGATTAAAGGAAAGCTTCGAACTGAATTGATTGATAGAGAGAAGAAGAGAGAAAAAGCCTTTGAAATTTTTGAGAACAGGTAAAAAGAAATAATAAAACTAAAATTTCTTAAATACTCCCCCAAAAATTCTCAGAAAATGAATCCAATAATAAATGTAAATTACTGGATTGGCTTAAAAATATAACCGTTACTCTTAAAGTATTACCATGATTTATACTTACAGGGGTGTATGCATAGATCGTGGTAAAAGACGTGTCACATTTCAACGGTTCAGATAAAAAGCGCTAAATCAACGAATCAGGATTGGGCGGTTAAAGTCCCGTCTTATTTCGTTGATAAAGCTGCGTTTCGTTGATATAAAAGAGCTATCAACGAAACACCCAGAAAACTGCTAAGACTGTCAACGAAATGGTGCATTCCGTTGGCATAGTAATTTTGACTTAGACAAAATTTTACCTTTTCCTGAGAAAATTTATTCACAGAAAAAAAACATAGCAAATTTCTGGCTGCATTATGACTTGCAAATATCTCAAAAATAATTAAGAGAAATTTAGCATACCTAGCTCACTTACTAATATTGAGAATGTTGATTCATCAAGTGGCTTGGTAAAGATGTCTGCAAGTTGTTGTTCACTTGGAACAAAATGTAACTCCATAGTACCATTCATAACATGTTCTCTAATGAAATGGTACTTGATGTCAATGTGCTTGGTTCTTGAATGCTGCACTGGATTCTCAGTAATGGCAATGGCACTAGTGTTGTCACAGAAAATAGGAATTTTCTCAACTCTTAATCCATAATCAAGTAGTTGATTTTTCATCCATAAAATCTGTGCACAACAACTTCCAGCTGCAATATACTCAGCCTCAGCTGTGGAGGTGGAAACTGAGTTTTGTTTCTTGCTGAACCATGACACAAGCTTGTTTCCTAAGAATTGACAGGTGCCTGTTGTGCTTTTCCTGTCAATTTTACATCCTGCATAATCTGCATCTGAATAACCAATTAGTTCAAAACCAGATTCTCTAGGATACCAAATGCCAAGGTTTGATGTTCCTTTGAGATATCTGAAAATCCTTTTAATAGCAACTAAATGGGATTCCCTAGGATCAGCCTGAAATCTAGCACATAAACATGTAGCAAACATAATATCAGGTCTACTAGCTGTTAAATATAAAAGTGAGCCAACCATGCCTCTGTAACTTGAAATGTCCACAGATTTTTCCTTAGTATTCAATTCAAGTTTGGTGGCAGTAGGCATGGGTGTTTTGGCAGGAGAGCATTCCATTAAGTTAAACTTCTTCAATAAATCAAAAATATATTTTGTTTGACTAATGAAAATGCCTTCATTAACTTGCTTTACTTGAAGACCAAGAAAGTAAGTTAATTCTCCCATCATGCTCATTTCATACTTACTTTGCATAAGCTTGGCAAACTTTTGACAAAGTTTTTCATCTGTAGACCCAAAAATTATGTCATCTACATAAATTTGAACAAGTATTGTAGAGCCATTCACAATCCTATGAAAAAGGGTATTATCTACAGTACCTCTAGTGAAGTGATTCTCAAGAAGGAACTGTGAAAGTGTGTCATACCAGGCTCTAGGTGCTTGTTTCAAACCATAGAGTGCTTTGAGGAGAAAGTACACATACTCTGGAAAATCATCATCTTCAAAACCAGGAGGTTGACTCACATACACCTCCTCTTCCAGTTCCCCATTTAGAAAAGCACTCTTAACATCCATTTGATAGACCTTGAAATTGGCATGGGCTGCATAGGCTAGGAAAATCCTTATTGCTTCTAGTCTTGCAACAGGAGCAAAGGTTTCATCATAATCGATTCCTTCTTCCTGTGAATAGCCTTTTGCAACCAATCTAGCTTTATTCCTTGTGACTATGCCATTTTCATCCATCTTGTTTCTGAACACCCATTTTGTGCCTATGACACTCCTGTCCTTAGGCTTGGGCACCAGCTTCCATACATTGTTCCTTTCAAATTGGTTTAGCTCTTCTTGCATAGCCAAAACCCAATCTGGATCTAGAAGTGCATCCTCAACTTTCTTTGGCTCATCTTGAGACAGAAAGCTGCTATATAGACATTCTTCTTGAGTTGCTCTTCTAGTTTGGACTTTTGAAGAAACATCACCTATAATGAGTTCAAAGGGATGATCTTTAGTCCATTTTCTTGAGGGAGGTAGATTTGCTCTAGACGAGGTAGCTTCATGATCATGATTGCCTTGATTGGACATTTGTCCTTGAGAAACTCCCCCTGAGTTTGTTGTCCCTAAATGATCACTTCTAGAACCATTTCTATGACTGTCAACGGTATGACCATTTTGGTTGTCAACGAAACGCTCATTTTGACTGTCAACGAAATGATCATTTGGTCTACTAGCAGCTATTCTTTTCAATCTTAATGCAGCAACTTCATCTTCACTGCTGCTTTCATCTGTGCTAGATACAACAACTTTAGGCTGTTTCTCAGTGGCCTTATCATGATTCACTTGTTCTCCTTCCTCATTCTCAAAAGAGAGACTTTCATGGAAACCTTCATCACAGAGACCTTGTATTTTGAGATCATCAAAAACAACATGTACAGATTCCATAACAATGTTGATTCTGAGATTAAAGACTCTGTAAGCTTTCCCTGCTGCATATCCCACAAATATTGCTTCATCTGCCTTTGCTTCAAATTTCCCCAAATGCTCAGCTTGATTTCTCAGAACAAAGCACTTGCATCCAAAGACATGAAGAAAATCTAATAGTGGCTTCTTTCTTTTGAGTAACTGATAAGGGGTCATTCCTTTGGCCTGATTAATCAAAGAAATATTCTGAGTGAAGCAAGCTGTGTTAACTGCCTCAGCCCAAAAATAAGTTGGTAACTTTGATTCATCTAGCATTGTCCTTGCAGCTTCAATAAGTGTTCTGTTTTTCCTTTCAACTACACCATTTTGCTGTGGTGTTCTTGCTGCTGAAAACTCATGCAAAATACCATTTTCTTCACAGAACACCTTCATGCTTGAATTCTTGAATTCTGTCCCATTGTCACTCCTAATCCTTCTTACTTTGAAATCAGGATGATTGCTTACCATCTTGATGTGATTGATAATGATTTCACTTGCCTCATCTTTAGAGTGCAAAAAGAAAGTCCATGTAAATCTAGAAAAATCATCAACAATCACAAGACAGTATTTCTTCTTTGAAATAGACATGACATTTACAGGGCCAAACAAATCCATATGAAGTAACTCAAGCTGATGAACAATTGATGACTCTGTCTTGCTTTTGAATGATGCCTTCTTTTGTTTCCCTTTTTGACAGGCATCACACAAACCATCCTTGGAAAACTCCACCTGTGGAATTCCTCTAGCAAGATCTTTCCTCACCAAATCATTCATAACCTTGAAATTCAGATGAGATAATTTCTTGTGCCATAGCCAACTTTCATCCTTGCTTGCTTTGCTGAAAAGACAAGTGATGGTGTCTGAACTTGTGCTACTAAAGTCAGCAATGTACACATTCCCTCTTCTGAATCCAGTCATTACCACATTGTTGTTTCCTCCTTTAGAAACAACACAGGCTTCTTTTGAAAAAGTAACTAAAAATCCTTTGTCACAGAGTTGACTGATACTAAGCAAATTGTGCTTAAGACCATCCACCAATGCAACCTCATCTATGATGACATTCTCTTTTGAAATCAAGCCATATCCCTTTGTGTAGCCTTTGCTGTCATCTCCAAAAGCAATACAAGGGCCAGCTCTTTCCTGAAACTCTGTGAGCAGGGTAGAATCACCAGTCATGTGTCTTGAACAACCACTATCCAAGTACCAAAGATTCCTTTTGTCTCCCTGCACACAATAAAACCAAATCAAGTTGATTTTGGTACCCAAGTTTCCTTGGGTCCTGTCTTGTTAGCCTTTGCATTCCCTTTTGTACCATTTTTCACTTTGGACTCAGATTGATTCAAATCAATCTTTACCCTTGGTGTTGATTTCTGAGGGTTGCTCATATTTTCATTCATAGCATGCATAGTTGGAGGAACAATCATGTTATTCATGTTCCATGGCATTTGTGGCATGTTAAACATATTCATGTAAGGATTAGACACAAATGGCATGCTAGCATATGGATTCTGAAATTGTGCATATGGAGCAAACATGTTAGGCATAACAGGCATTGTAGGCATGGAACTGTTCATTGCAGGCTTGGGCATTTTCACATTAGCAGATTTCTTAACAGATTTGCAGTTAGTAGACAAATGACTAACACTTCCACAATTAACACATGTCTTTCTAGGAGCATATTTATCAGGTGTGTAATTGTTGTGTTTGTTAATTCCTACTTTGCCATTCCTGTTATTCTTTTTATTTCCCTTAGCCTCATTATGAACTTTCTCTACCTTGTCTTTCAATTGCTTGTTAGACAAGTGACCTACATTAGCTCTCTCAACAGGCTTCTCAACTTTCTTAGAATTACTAGACTCACCTTGAACAAAGTTCTTGGTGACAGGACCATACTTGTCATTAAGTCTAGTGAGTTTCTCTTTTCTTTTGTCTGTCAACGAAACAGCCTGATCGGTTGATGGTTCATGTGTCAACGAAACATTGCATTTCGTTGACATATCAACCTCCAACAAATGATCATTGTTGTTTGTTGACTCTGTTTCTGATTCTAAGGTTTCACCAACACACCCTAGCTTCTCTTTGTTCTTTTTCCATGATTCCTCACAGAAAGATTCCATACCTTGAACATTAATGATGTTGGTAGCAACATTCCTGGAATCTTTCCATTTTGCAATCACACCTTGTTCTATTTCAAGTTGTGTTTTAAGAATTTCTTCCCTTTGTAACACGTTCTCAAGTTCCTTCTTAGCATCCCTACTAACACATCTCATTTTCTCAAATTCAATGAGCTGTGCTTCTAACACTGCATTCCTATCACTTAAGAACAAATTAGTCTCTTTTATTCTAGAATTCTCCTTGGTAAGTGATTTAAGAGTAACACGCAAATTATATAGTACAGTAGACATTTCATTTACTGCACTATCGCATTCCTCTTTAGAAAGCTCAGAAAGATTAGTAATTGTTACCTGGTTGCTTGAGGAACTTGCTTCCTGCTCATGATTGTCAGCCATAAGAGCCAAGTTGACATATTCAACATCATCATCAGAGTCTTCACCATTACCAGCCCAGTCATACTCCTGAGACATGAAAGCCTTTTCTTTTTCCTTGAGAAGTTCAAAGTATTTCTTTTTATAATCAACAGGCTCAAATTTCCTGTTGCCCTTCTCAACCTTGGGCTTTCTGCAGTCTCCAGCAAAGTGACCAAGCATTCCACAATTGAAACATTTTGACTTAGACTTTTCAATCCAGTTTGTTTTGCTAGGTTGAAAGTCTCTTCTTGGTGGCCTTGCTTCTGAGTTTCTTTTGAACTTGAACTTAGAGAATTTCCTAGACAGAAAAGCAATATGCTCATCAATCTCATCTAAGTCATTCAAGTTGGCTGGTTCTGATTCTTCTTCTTCTTCTGTCATCTTGTCTTTACCCTTGCTAACATCACTCCTACAACTAGGTCGACTAGTTGTGGCCTTTGCAGTTTCTTTGTTGTCATCTTCCAGTTGGTTCACAGATGCAATTAATGCAATAGATCCACCCTTCTTCTGTACCTTTTCAATTTCCTCATCTTGCTCCATTTCCAGCTCATAAGTCTTCAAGGTTCCATAAAGCCTTTCAAGAGTGTAGTCTTTGTACTCTTGAGTGTTTCTAAGAGAAACAGTCATAGGCTTCCATTCTTTTGGAAGAGCTCTGAGAAATTTAAGGTTTGAATCCTTAGTTTGATAGATCCTCCCATACAGCTTTAATCCATTCAAAAGCTTCTGAAACCTACTAAACGTGTCATTTAGGGTTTCACCAGCTTTAAAATGAAAATGCTCATATTGTTGTATAAGGAGTTGCATTTTATTTTCCCTGACTTGCTCAGTTCCTTCACAGAGAGTTCTAACAGTATCCCATACTTCCTTAGAGGTTGTACAGTTGATAACATTGTCAAACATCTCTTGCTCCAAACCATTAAACAGAATGTTCATGGTTCTTTTGTCTTTATGGACTTCTGCAACATCTTCAACAGTCCATTCTGAGACAAGTTTTGGAATCTCTACATCAGGAGCATTATCTGGCAATCCAACTCTAGAATCAAGCTTCATGGGAACGTGTGGACCTTTCTCAATGCAGTCTACATACCTCTCATCCATAGACATGAGATGTAAATGCATCTTTACTTTCCAGTGAAAGTAATTGTCCTTATCAAGAACTGGTATCTTCACACCTGCATCCTTCTTCACCATGGTTTCTGTTTTTGGTCTTGATCTTTAAACTTCTTGTATGTTAGAAGCTTGCTCTGATACCAATTGTTAATCCCAAATGACCTAACAGAATTGTAGAAGGGGGGGGGGGGTTGAATACAATTTTGATATTTCTTTAACTTGAAAATACTTTATAAAATTAAACTGAACTGAATAAATAAAAACACAAGATATAAATAATTCAGTTGGATTGTTTGATGATCCAACTGAAGTGTTTTTATTGCGGAAATAATCTGTGATACAAATGTACACAGCTGCTCAGTTACAAGGTTGTAGAGAAGAAAAATGCTCTCAAAGATAGCTAATACAAACTCTTTGTTTTTCTTCACACAAATAAAGTAACTGCTACACTTGGTTATATAAACCCAAGTTTACAACCCTATTTTTGGCTACACTAATAGTACAATGAGTAACCGCCAATAGTTTGCTTTTCATCCCTTTGTCCAGTGGTCCTTGGAGATCCTTGCTTTTGACTTCATGCTTATTATGATCACTCCCAAGAGCCCAATTGGAAACTGGGATGTTTCCTTATTCCCCATGTCCATTTTAATGGTTTCCAATGCAAAGTACACTTCCACATCTCCTTTTTGATCTGTCAGGAACCTGTCACTATCACTTTGTCAATTGTATAGAAAAGCAATAATGATTCGTTGATGGCATAGAGATGTGTTTCGTTGATAGCTTTATTCTTTGTTTCGTTGATGAGCTTCCTTGTTTCGTTGATAGAGTAATCTTCATTCCGTTGACATGTCTTCACTTAGGCAAAATTACAAGGCACTAAATATTTACAATTAACCAACCTATTTTGCCTATCTAACCATTTAGTCAACATGACTTAGAAAACCTATCTAGTACTCAACAAACTGCATACCAAACTATGAAGTAATGTACAGTGCAATTGCTACATCACTCATTTCGTTGATGAGCTTCCTGTCAACGAAACACTGCAAAGCATGCTATTTCGTTGACAGTTACAAAATAACTTAATACAAAATCTACTAAGTGTTTTTATAATTATCATCAAGAACAACATATTCCTAACAAAACTCCAGAAGCAAAAGAAGAAGTCATTTCAAATTCAAACGTTGGATGACCTCACGGGGGCAGGCCATGAGCTATTGTCATTCATGGACACATTCTCAGGGTATAATCAAATTAAAATGGATAGCCAAGATTGGGAGAAAACTGCCTTCATTACTCACATAGGAGTCTTTGGCTACAAAAATATGTCATTCAGCCTCATTAACGCAGGAGCGACATTTCAACAAATGATGGATACTATCTTTTACTCGTAGATTGGGAGGAACATGCAGGTTTATGTTGATGACATGATCACCAAATCTCAAAAGGTTTTAGACCATGTCAATGACCTACGCGAAACCTTTGAGAACATTCAACTTCACAACATGAGACTTAACCCCGCCAAATGCTCATTCGGCCTCACAACAGGCAAATTCTTGGGCTTTTTGATCACACAACGAGGTATCGAAGCCGACCCTTCTCAAATCAAGGCTGTAATGGACATTAAGGATCCTACGACCCTGAAAGAGGTCCAAGTCTTAACTGGGTGTATTGCTGCTTTAAGACGATTAATCCCCCAATCATCCAAACGATGTGCCCCTTTTTTCCAAGTGATAAAAGAAACATCCAAAGCCTCCAAGATTGATTGGAATGAGGAATGTCGAGAAGCACAAGCTGAGCTCAAAAAGTTTTTAATAACTCCACCCATATTAACGAAGGCAATTCCTCGCGAGCCATTACGTATTTATCTCGCCGCCAGCGATATGAATCTCGCAGCAGTTCTTGTGAGGCACAACGATGGCATGGAGTTGCTAGTGTATTAGTTAGTCATACACTTCGCGATGCATAAACGGGATATCCACAAGTGGAGAAGTTAGTTTTTTCCTAGTCATAGCAAGTAGAAAACTACGGCATTACTTTCAAGGTCGCGAGATACAAGTAGTAGAATGCTAGTTTTCCCGAGAAGAAAGTATGTTAAAAGAAGCAGTTCCCAACTCATCACGGCCATGGACTCTCTATGTGGACGGGTCATCCACAAATTAGACAAGTGGGGTGGGTGTCATCTTGATCAGCCCTGAGGGTTTCCAGGTCCAACATGCAATCAAGTTCTCATTCAAGGCCATAAATAATGAGTCGGAGTACAAGGCCTTGATAGCAGGACTCAAATTCGCAAATGAACTAGAGACCAAAGTCTGTCAATGGATAGCTTAATTAGCCTTCAACAGATGTGGAAAATGTACTATCTACGGATGTGATCAAGATACTATCAACAGATACAACTCAAGTAGCTTCTACAGATACACACTGTACTTGTGAAAGGGAGAGATCAGTTAGAGCACATGGGTTGACAGACCATACAAAGCATGGAAGCCAGTTTTTCTGGAATGGTCACGAGAAGAAAGTAGCATTCTGTTTGCATGGTCAAAAGTAGCATTTCTATAAAAGACAATCAGCCAAGAAGGGCAAGCTACTAGCACATGGACCACTGCTCAGAATGGAGAAACAAGGATCCTGAACAGATTTACTTTTTGTATTATTGGTTGTTCAGATATCTTTGTAAACTTGGGATATATAACCAAGTAGAAGCATAATTCTAGAACCGAGAAATCAGTTAGGCAATTTAGAGAGCAGAAAGCAATATCCGTTGTAAATTGCTGAAGCTAGAATTGTGTATTTGTAGCTGTGTGTTTATTCATAAACATCATTGAGATTTCTTCAATAAAAATCTCCCAGGTGGACAAAAACAATCCACCTGAATTTTTAATTCTTGTGTTATCTTATTTGCTTTTCTGTTCTTGCTTTAATTTCATATCTTCACTATCAAGAATCACAAAAGATTTTTTTTTAAAGATTGTATTCAACCCCCCCCCCCCCCCCTTCTACAATCTTGATTCATTGTTTGGGAATAACATACCCGATGCTCTATATTCTAGTAAATCCACTAGGAATCTTCTGAGTTTTAAAGACATTCGTCTTAATGGCTTCCACGTAGAAACTACTAGTGAGAATGAAAAAGAACATCTCCTTATCACTTCAACTATATCAGGCCATAAGAAGATCTTAGAAAAATTACAATCAATCTCTTATGGATTATATGCTACCCAAATTAGAGTCGTCGAATCTCACACTATCATCATTCCCAAAGTCATAGACCCAAAATCACTCACCCTTTGGCATGAAAGACTTGGTCATCCAGGAGTATCAATGATGCGTTATATAATAGAAAATTCTACAGGACATCCTCTTAAGAATCAAAAGGTTATACCACGTGATGAACTTCCTTGCTCAGCATGTTCTTTAGGAAAACTCATTGTCCGACCGTCTCCAGTTAAACTTCAAACCGAGTCTCCAAATTTCTTAGAAAGAATTCAGGGTGACATTTGTGGTCCTATCCATCCACCATCTGGTCCATTTAGATATTTTATGGTTCTAATCGATGCTTCAACTAGATGGTCTCATGTATGTCTACTCTCTACACGAAATATAGCCTTTGCCAAGCTACTTGCTCAAATAATCAAATTGCGAGCCCAATTTCCTAACAATCCCATTAAATCAATTCGACTAGATAATGCTACTGAATTTACATCTATAACTTTCAATGATTATTGTATGTTAGTAGGGATCTCAGTCGAACACCTTGTAGCTCACGTACACACACAAAATGGTTTAGCAGAGTCCTTAATTAAAAGACTTCAACTAATTGCACGCCCCTTACTTCTAAGGGCAAAATTACCTACATCTGTTTGGGGTCACGCAATTCTTCATAATGCAAATATAATTAGGATAAGGCCATCTGCTTACCACAAACACTCCCCTCAACAATTAGTTCTTGGTCAAATTCCTGATATCTCACACTTTAAGATATTTGGTAGTGCTGTATATGTTCTTATTGCACCTCCACAGAGATCTAAAATGGGACCGCAAAGAAGAATAGACATATATGTTGGTTTTGACTCACCATCTATCGTTAGATATCTTGAACCATTAACTGGTGATGTTTTTACTGCTCGATATGTTGATTGTCATTTTGATGAGTTTGTGTTCCCTCCATTAGGGGGGAGATAATGTTTTGCATAAATTAAATACTGAACTATCATGGAATACATCAGGATTAAATGTTATTGATCCACATACTAAACAATGTGAATCTGAGGTTCTAAGAATTATTCATATGCAAAATATTGTTAATCAAATGCCAGATGCTTTTAATGATTCTAGACATATTGTAAAATCGCATATACCTGCTGTTAACGCTCCGGCAAGGGTTGAAATCCCTGTTCATAAATCAGTTCCTGAAGAATTGGTTGGTAATTCAAAACCACCCCAGAAGCGTGGAAGACATGTTGGTGCAAAAGATGTTGTACCACGAAAACGGAAATTGATTGGACCTGCCCCTGAAGTGGCAATTGTTCCAGAAAATACCCCACAAGTGGTATTACCTCCAGAAGAGGCTCAAGCCCCTGAAATGACTATATCAAATACCCCAGAAGCGGTATCACCTCCGGAAGAGGTTCTAGCCCATGAAGTGGTCGTGAAAAACCACCAGAAGTGGTATTGCCTCTAGAAGAGGATATTGCCCCTGAAGTGGCACATGCTTCTGTAGAAGCAAAGGTACCTGATAATTACGAGATCTCAATGAATTATGTACAAAACGGAAAATTATTGGATCGTGGGAGTACTGATATTGATGACGTATATGCTTTTTCCGTGGCATGTGATGTTATTATGAACTCTGATCCCGAACCACAAAGTGTGGAAAAATGTCGACAAAGAGATGATTGGTCAAAATGGAAAATTGCAATCCATGAAAAATTACAATCCTTGCGCAAGATAAATGTATTTGGACCTGCAGTCCGAACACCAGCTGGTGTAGTCCCCGTCGGGAATAGATGAGTATTTGTACGAAAATGAAATGAAAGAAATGAAATTATGAGATATAAGGCCCGGCTGGTAGCCCAGGGATTCTCTCAAAGGCCTGGATTTGATTACCAAGAAACTTACTCTCATGTGATATATGTACGATGTTATTCTAAGCATTTGTTTGTATTTTGATAATAAAAATTCTTAATATGTTGTTGACTGAATTCGAACCTGGAACCCGTGAGATTATTTTAAATATCAAAAAAGTAATATTTTTTTAACAATACATCCAAAAGTTCTCCTTAATCTATCTTTAAATTTAATGGTTATTATTTAGAGTACCAACTACCCAACGACCAACCAAATATAAGGTAGTTTGCTTATAATAGTATAGTACTATCCTACGACCCGTGCGATGCACAAATAAATTTTAGTATTTTTTTATCTTATTATCTATATTTTGATTTATATGATTTTATTAAATAGAAAAATAAATTATAAAATATATAATAATATATGTACGATGTTATTCTAAGCATTTGTTTGTATTTTGATAATAAAAATTCTTAATATGTTGTTGACTGGATTCAAACCTGGAACCTGTATGAGTATTTTAAATATCAAAAAAGTAATATTTTTTTAACCATACATCCAAAAGTTCTTCTTTATCTATCTTTAAATCTAATGTTTGTTATTTAGAGTACCAACTACCCAACGACCAACCAAATAGAGGGTAGTTTGCTTATAATAGTATAGTACTATCCTACAACCCGTGCGATACACGAATAAATTTTAGTATTTTTTATTTTATTATATGTATTTTGATTTATATGATTTTATTAAATAGAAAAACAAATTATAAAATATATAATAATATATGTACGATGTTATTCTAAGCATTTGTTTGTATTTTGATAATAAAAATTCTTAATATGTTGTTGACTGGATTCGAATCTGGAACCCGTGTGACTATTTTAAATATCAAAAAAGTAATATTTTTTTAACAATATATACAAAGGTTCTCTTTTATCTATCTTTAAATCTAATGGTTGTTATTTAGAGTACCAACTAACCAACGACCAACCAAATAGAGGGTAGTTTGCTTATAATAGTATAGTATAGATTTGTTTGTATTTTGATAATAAAAATTCTTAATATGTTGTTGACTGGATTCGAATCTGGAACCCGTGTGACTATTTTAAAATATCAAAAAAGTAATATTTTTTTAACAATATATACAAAGGTTCTCTTTTATCTATCTTTAAATCTAATGGTTGTTATTTAGAGTACCAACTAACCAACGACCAACCAAATAGAGGGTAGTTTGCTTATAATAGTATAGTATAGATAGATAGATGATAGTACAGTATGGTTGTAGGAAAGAAAACGTGTGAAGACCAGACTATTTATGGGAATGAGATGTGGATGGATAAATCCTGACTATTTATGAGAATGAGATGTGGATGGATAAATCCGGACTATTTATGGGAACGTGGTGCGGACGGATAAACTCTGACTATTTGTGGGCTTGGACTGAATGGGCTTAACTAATGACTTGTTTTCCAAGAACTACGTGAGGCTTGATCCCTATATAAGGGGTACGTAGGTACCTTGTATGATACAAAATTGACACTCGGCAAAGAGCAAGAGAAAGAACTCATTCTCTATTCAATTTCTGAGGAGTCATCATACAAGTCCAGCCCCCAAACATCCAAAAATCCCAAATCCCCCTATTTTCATAATTCGTTATTCCAGCAATCTCCGATTCGGGTTGTTACGAAATTCCTCCAACAACAATTGGCGTTAGAAGGAGGGGATTATTTTTTGATTGTGGAGGACAATAAAATCATCTACATCATACGCAAGGGGGTTATTATGGATTTGGAGCGGCTTTAATGGAGGAGCAGAACGATGGAGGCGGTGATTCATGATTCTTTTCAAAATTAAGATAAGTTTTCTTATGCTTTTGTCCGTATACATAAGTTATCTTATAAAATTCGTAGTAAATTTAATACATGTCAGATTTTGATGATATTTTATGATCCGGAAAGTTTTTGTGATTTCCTACAACTTTTGTTCTTGGTGTTTTCTGAGATTATGTTCAGATCTATTTTTGAAATCACAAAACATAATCAGATCCCGTTTTTCAGTATTGAGAAGTTAATCAACAGACTTTTTATTTGATTCCTGATTCGTTATAAGTCCGTTTCTGACGAGACATATATCATCGGAAAGATCTTTTCGTTTTCTACAACTTTCATGTTTTGTGTTTTCCAAGAAAATATCGTTTACAGGGTCAAAAAGGTAAAAAACAGATCTGGGCAGAATCTGAATCATGGAGATGTTAAAGAATTGTGATGCAATATTCGTAGCACATGATTTGATTACTTCACTAGCTCATGCATGGACAAAAATAAGCGTGGAAGGTCCTTTTCTGAGAAGGGTAATGTTTTCGAAAGCTCTATTTTTCGAGTAAGAAAATATTTTTGAAGACCCTACTCTCAGAGGAGAGTTCATGGATAAAATTACATTATTGAAGGCCCATTGGTAGATGGATATTTCTTGGTTGGCACGAGACATTCCTACAATCACGGGAAGAAATGCGGAGATGCCGCGAGATTGCAGGAAAACGTGTGGGACCGGACGTGATATATGGTTGACACGAGACATTCCTACAATCACGGGAAGAAATACGGAGATGCCGCGAGATTGCAGGAAAACGTGTGGGACCGGACGTGATATGGTTGACACGAGACATTCCTACAATCACGGAAAGAAATGCGGAGATGCCGCGAGATTGCAGGAAAACGTGTGGGACCAGACGTGATATGGTTGGCACATGACATTCCTACAATCACGGGAAGAAATGCGGAGATGCCGCAAGATTGTAGGAAAACGTGTGAGACCGGACGTGATATGGGTCGAAAGCCTTACATTTGAAATTGGGTAACTTATTAAAGCCTCAGCTCGGGGGCTCGTGGACAAACGAAAACACATCCTTATGTGGACAATGACACTTGAAAAACGTGTACGCCAATTCGGATTATTTATGGGAATGAGATGTGGATGGATAAATCCTGACTATTTATGGGAATGAGATGTGGATGGATAAATCCGGACTATTTATGGGAACGTGGTGTGGACGGATAAACTCTGACTATTTGTGGGCTTGGACTGAATGGGCTTAACTAATGACTTGTTTTCCAAGAACTACGTGAGGCTTGATCCCTATATAAGGGGTACATAGGCACCTTGTATGATACACAATTGACACTCGGCAAAGAGCAAGAGAAAAAACTCATTCTCTATTCAATTTCTGAGGAGTCATCATACAAGTCCAGCCCCCAAACATCCAAAAATCCCAAATCCCCCTATTTTCATAATTCGTTATTCCAGCAACCTCCGATTCGGGTTGTTACGAAATTCCTCCAACAACACCAACTAACCAAATACCAACCAGATAGAGGATAGTTTGCTTATAATAGTATAGTATAAATAGATATAGATACATAGTATTGATATTGATTATATTATAACTAATATGTTGTTAGATGTCTCTTACTCTTATTATATGATAACGCTCCTTTTATTCTGCTTCCAAAATTATGCCAGACCTGTAATCGAGCTGAGCCGAACACTGTCAGACTCGAGTTCGAGTTCGACTAAAAAGTTCGGGCTCGAGCTCGGACTCGAGTTCGACCGAGCCTTCAATTTCAAGCTCGAAGTTCGGCTCGTGAAAAGTTCGATATGTTCGAGCTCGACTCGAAAGCTCGAATCGATTTCACCACATTTACAAAAACTCGAATATAATCGGTTCGGCTCGGGTACGACTCGAGTTCGACTCGATTAAATATATAAACTATATATAAATATTTAATATTCATATAGTAATATATTTATAATATATAAAATTAATAAATTAATCAAGGTTCGATTAGGCTCGCGAACCTTACGAACCGAGTAATTTGAAGCTCGAGCTCGGCTCGGTAAAGTATTCAAATAGCTCGAGTTCGAGCTCGACTCATTTATTATCCTGAATTTGAATATTTTTCGAAACCAACTCGAGTAACTCACGAACAGTTTGGCTAGCTTAAACCCCTGTGTCAGAGTTACCAAATTGCAATTCAACAAAATTGACTCAGAGCTTAATCAAGTAAACACCCTAATTCTTTAAAAGTACTTGTAGACACTGTGATCAAAAGAGTTCAAGTCATCGATTATTCAAGGAAGAAACATATGTTTGAGGGCGCGCCGTGACATATCCGCTATTGGACATGTATGCGATCAATGGAGCTCCCTCGAGTGCTGTATTTATATATCACTTTTTGTTTTCATGATCCAACCTAACGTGCCTGTCATACATCTTTGTAAGTATGTATTTCATTTCTGTTGCGGAACCAGAATTTCTAAACAGTGGGGCTAAAAAAATGTGTCTAATTTCTGAATGTTAGCGGGGATTTAGTTAAAAATTTCTGCTGAATTTCAACTAAAAAATAAAAATGGAGATTTGAAAATAATAATGTCATAATACTAAATTTTTTGGTTTAGCCGAGGTTTAAGCCTAGGTTAGCTTCTAGCCTTCTACCTCATTCCCCCCGTTTCTGCATGTACTTCTTTTTGTATTTCATTTTCATGATATTGGCTTTTATTTCTGCCTCATCGCATGTGATTTAGTATTCCCTGTTCTTTCCTTCTATCCCAAATTACATCGAGTTTGACTGTAGGTAAGGACTGCATTTCTAATATACATTATGTATTACATGTGCTCAAAAATAAATAGAAAATTGCAGCATGATGAACCGACTCTTTTTTATTGGCAATTTCTTCTTCTTGATGAGAATCTTATTTTTTGAAATGCAAGTTGTGTCATTAAAGAGGGACGTTGAATTACCAGATTTTTTTCGAATTATAAATAATGATAAAAATTGTCTGTTTTGTGCCAAGGTCCTAAAAGGGAAGATATCAGTGGAGTTTGAAGTTAACTACTTATTACTCTGCAATATGGTCTTCCCACGACCAATATGTGATATACTAAAAAATCTCCATGTCAGTGGAGTTTGAAGTTAACTACTTATTACTCTGCAATATGGTCTTCCCACGACCAATATGTGATATACTAAAAAATCTCCATGTTCACGCATTGGCTCAACACCTGAGCCTCCTCCTTAGCCTACACTGGGAACAACTCACTTGCTATTCATTTTGGAAGTCCATCAGGAAATTGTTACATGGCTCTCATACTACGGCTCGTGCAAGCGTATCTCAACTTCAGAATAATATAATATTGTCCGTTTTGAGCCAAATCGGCACGGATCTGTTTGGTTATAATATCCCAAAAGACCTTGTATTAATGCAAAATTTGCTCCTCCTATGATGTGGGAATTGGAATATACTCCATATAACATAGACACGAGATTGCGGTTATGGCAGGGTATTTAAATTTTTGCTGTTATAATGTCTAAAAATAATAAAATTTTAGAGTGCGTCATGAATCATGATCCTTAGTCCCTCCCGTCCTGGATTGGTCACTGTTTAAGCTTGAGAAAGTTGTTGTCTGTACACTTGATTAAAAAAGAAAACTGTTTTCTGTTGCTATTAGTTAATAGCCAAATTAAATTAGTTTATTCTCAGCATGCAAGACTTAGTTGATTTATCTTTAACATCAATAATGGTGTAATTATATTATTATTCACTGTAAAAATGCCAAGTGAGCACCATGATTTTAGGGTGTTGGCTGTTCACTTGTATTTAAGGGGGCGGCCCGGAACTTTAGGGGGCCCTAATGTACTTACACAACGCACAAACTTATATACACGGAATTCAAAAAATTTGTGGCCCTTGAGTGTTGGGGACCCTAGGCACAAGACTTGCTCGCCTATAGCCAGGGCCTGCAAAGAGACAGGTGGCTGCTCTCAGAAGGTGTCTCTTGGTCTATGATCGAAGGAAAAATTGCAACTTGGTCTGTGATTCGCTAGCAAATGTTGTAAACTAATAAAATTTGGTACCTTTGCATGTTTAAAATAACTAGTTTTTAAAGTCTAGGTCTACATATTTGATAATTTTTTCCTGAAAATGGTGAAAAACCTACTTGTTATATCTACAAAACGTTTACAATAAATTGTTTCAAAATTTATGCAATAATTTTGTTAGTTTGCAGAAATTGAATATTTAAAGATGTCTGATGATTTGATTATGAAGTTGACGTGTAGCTGCTGTGGATTGATGGTGGAAACTGTATCAAAGCAATTGCAATA
This sequence comes from Heracleum sosnowskyi, assembly GCA_030848705.1. NCBI lineage: Eukaryota > Viridiplantae > Streptophyta > Magnoliopsida > Apiales > Apiaceae > Heracleum > Heracleum sosnowskyi. Next base: position 136,813,191 of record CM061235.1, on the reverse strand, counting down.
TCCATGGTGGAGAAACACCCCAAGTGCTGCGATTGTGGTGCTCCCATAACTGGATTTATTAGGTTGGGTTCCCTAAAACACACGCACATACACATCAGCTGCACACACAAATTTGTATCCATGTTATTGTATTATCTAGGTCTATCTCAGATCCAAATAATGATGATTATAAATTTATTCTGGATGCAATCTAGGTCTGTTTCAGCTCCAAACAATGTTGGTAATTATTTTGCTTTGGATGCTTTCAAGTTTCATGTATTTGTTGAAATGATTATTTGTTTTCCAGTAGGAATTTGTATTGATGTTGAACTTGTAAGGAAAAATATCTTGTAGACCTTACAAACGTTTCACCTCATTAGGTGCTAAATTACATATGTCAAAGCTGGATTCATTTCACTTTTATATACATATATGTTAGGAGAACTATATTTGTTTATCACAATAATGATTGGCTCCTAAATTGGAAATATTCATGTCAATTAACTTTTATTAGGAAATGCGGCTCTTGCAGCATGGACGACGTCGTTCTGGTCTTAGGTTTTAAAATAAATATAGTACCATCTCTTGCAGCATGGACGACGCTGTTATTGTCTTAGGTTTTAAAATTAAAATGTACCAGCTATCTCCACTCGCTATTTGCGCCGCTCCCCCCTCTTGCCAATTCCATCTCTATTTTTTCAAAATAGCTGTGTAGCAAGAATAGAAAACTGAATTAGATTGTTCATACCATCGCAGTGTAGAAGATGGCAATGCAATCGAGTTAATCCGGTATGTATGCATTTTGTTTGTTTAAATTGGTTACTTATATTAATTTTGTCTGATATGTTTCAAGAATTCATGTGTGTAGGTAGGCATGTCTTTGGAATCAGATGCAATTTATATCTTTTAGATCGATTTATGTTTAACAATGAAATGTTAGTCTTATCGTGGCTCTGTCATCAAAGTTAAAAATAATTGAAAAAATTCTTGTTTATATTTTCACATATGAAATTTCTAGGGAGAGCTTTACATCTTAGATTAGGAACGTATCTTTTAGTAGATATATATTGCAAATTAAACATTTAAGTAACGCTAAACAATAAATTTGTAGTACGAACTTAAAGGAATAAGTCTGAAAGTGAACCTCATATTAGTGATGGAAATATTGGTGAAGCTAGCAGAAAGAGAGCTCGATCGATACTTAAGAGTTATGTGAGGGTGGGTAAGAAGGATGTAATCAGTGATCCAGTATTGCGTCAATGAATTAATGATTTCATTTTCCTTAATGGAGTATTTACAAGCTTCATAATGGTCTTTTTTATGAACTGAATTTGAAATTTGATTAAATAATTTAGAATTTGTAAACTAATACTGGTTCTATATCCAAACGAAGTTATATACTCTCAGCTTCAGATGGAAGGAGTACTTAGCATTTTTCATATGAGGCAGATCCTTGTTTTATTATCCTTTAAAGTTTAAGTGGCATAGAATTGTACTTGACTATGAGTGGCATTGTGTTTTATACTTTTCACAAAATGCTTAAAATGGTACTAATTTATTATGATCTTTTTCTTGAGCAGCTTGAAATCTCTGCTTGTTCCGACCAAGAATTTACCTAAGAATGGTATTTCTATTCACATTAAATAATATTCTTTGCACTCTTCTTTCATGGACAACCTATTAATTATATCTGTCAAATAGTCTGTCACCTGAGAAGAGTTGATTGCATTGAATTTTAATAGATTTATAACCATTTGCACTCTCTTTGGATTTATATTGGCGTGATTTGATTACCTTAGGATGGGAATTCTTCCAGTGGTGAGAATTGCAACATCAGCTTGGATACAGATGATGAACGGGAGACTAAGAATTTGCCCCTGTCAGCGAGAGCTGTATTTCCGATTTTTAAAATTAATGCTGGCAGTGGCGAGGTAAAGATCTGAAGTGAAATCTTCCTTTTAATGTTATGTCTAAAGTACTATCATAGGAAAGTTACTGTAAACATAGATATGAGAACTTTATGTGCTCTGTCCTTTCATGTTGTTTTGTGCTATTCTTTTTCTGAGGGCATGCTAGTGTTCCATCACCTCTGTCATATATTTCGTGACATCAAGCTTTATAAGCAGTTGATTGATTGCTGCTGTTCAATAAATCGAGCTTCCACCTTTTTGTAATATTTTACAGATGTTTTTTATTTTTTATGCTAGCTGTATAGATTCTTAATATCACTTGGAGTGCACATACAATTTACTTTTTTTATACCTTCTTAAATATCCCGATGTAAAAATGCATCTGTACAGGTTAACTTTGGCATGTTCATTATCTTAAGTATATAGGCAATGTAACTGCAATTTTAAATGTATGGATTGGCTTTTTCTACCAGCGAAAACACCTGCAGAATAGACCTTTTGCGAGATAACAAGAAAACATGATAATTTTGGCCATAACCCAAGCAACAAATTAAACTGGATCACATCATATATTCTACCCCCAACTAATCAGTTGGTCTTTGTAAAACAAGATTTGTGGCTGTAATGGCTGGTTCCTAATAGAGTTATGCTTTTGCCTTTTCCAGCTGAGAGCTACACATTAAAATGTGGTTAATTTTTGTCAATAGCTACATTTGTTCTTCTATATTATATTGATCATAGATATTTTTTGTACGGAATTATGAACTGAATTTTTACCACAGTATGGTGTCAATACAGATTTCTTTTTGACTACTCTTCTCAGAAAATTATAATCTAGTTTTTTTTGCACGCATTTATACATTGTACCTTAATTTCAACCCATAGTTGCGGGAAAAGCGCTATCTAGTTAAGTGCTTTGCTTTGGAAAGGCCTATCCACTTTCAAGAAGCACCACTTAAGCGCTAATACGTGAGAATTGCTTAGCCGTTTTTTCCGCACTTTGAGAAGGGGCTAATATGTGTTGATTTTTTTGCTGCACTCCTCTTCAATGAGGTGTGTAAGCAATGAACTTTGCCCTGAAGCTCTGGGAGGCACCTTGCATTTCGTTGAGCTTTTCACTATTAACTACCATGGACTCACAACCAACATTTTCTTTTTCATATCGAGGAATGTACTTCTGCATAAAGATTTGAGCAATCTGATTTTATCATTGTTTACTACATTTCAGTAGTGTGCCCATTTCGTCGAAGCCTTTTTCATCCTATATTTTTAACCACCTATGTATTTCACACCATTACATCTCTAGTCATATTGAAATATAAATCCTCACCATTGGGCAAAATCTAATAAATTATTAACTTCTTGAAAATCCATTCAGACTTTTGTCTTAATTTTTTTTATTTTTTTTGCCACAGAGACTTTTGTCTTCTACTTGTGCAAGAGGAAAAGAAGATTATGGAATGATCCGGGATACTGTTCTGTTTCTACAAGTTGGTCTATCCATTTCTAATTTTGTTTTCGTATAACTTTGTTTCATACTTGTTGATTAGTGTGTGTTTTATGATATCTAACTTTAATTCTATAAGCACTTTTAATTTTCTTTTAATTGCTTCTTATATAGAATTATATACATGCAGGTAGATTAATTTTATTTCTAAATTTCACACAATGATGTTTTTCAATGTATTAAATTTTACGCGCTCCATACTCTTATGTCTGCGTGCTTGTGGGATTTATACACACCATACTACACTAAAATTGTATACTTTGGCATTTTGTATGTTTATGTCTTGCAGGCTCCAAAAACTTCTCCTGAGCAACACCCATGTGTTGATTTTGATCAGTGGAGTGATGAGGATGATCTTTCAGATGCAGATAACTGGTCTGGAAGTGCCAGTGATATATCTGTACGTAATTATGTTGGTTTTAGTTACTTTATGGACCTTATTTTTTTGTAGCGTTTCAGAGCTACCAAAACCATTATACGAATCATTTGTGGTCAAAAGCTTTTAATTGATTTGTATAAGTTTCCTAGCTGCATAAACATAAGATTGATATCCAGACCTTTTTCTATAGCGATTTAGAACCCAATACCATTTTTACAATCATCTGTTATTAAAAGCTTTCAAGTGATTTATATTCTAAGTTTTCCAGCTGCATAAACGTAAGCCTGATATCCATATATGTATGAAATCAGTATGGACCTCAGCTACGAAAGTGTCTTTAAATTTCTAAACTCATACATACTTGGTTTTTGACGGTCTAAGTAACTTCATTGTCTATTCTAGGATCAACCACATTGTGTTCATATACTGTTTTCAGCCCACATTCATACTGATCTCCACTTTGTTGTCTCCGTGAATTTTGTCGCCAATAACTAAGAATGCCAAAATAGAGGCCATTTTGAATATAAAGAATAGCCTTTAGATATGTTTTCACCTGAGCTTCTAAAGTCATTCCTTTGAATATAGGCATTCTGTTGTACGGTTGGAGATTGTGCGACTTTAGCTGAAGATATAGTCAGAAGTCTACCTGTTATAGTGATGTTTCATTGCAAAATTGTGCTTCTACTTTTTTCATCACTGCCACCTTGAATACCTTTGTTAAGATCCTTTAATTGCAATAATGTGACTATCTTCCTATATCAGGTGGTAGGTCTTCAACAACTATTCTGAGAACGTTGTCTGTGACTTGCACTTTTGTTAGTATTTACATAGAGACATGATATACAGTTACAATGATATGTTAGCAGAACTTCACTTATATTGACATAATGCTGGTTCAGTTTAACATAGATATTCTTGGCTATATAGGTCATTTTTTTGCCGGCGCCAACAAATTCATCTTCTGAAGCTAAAATATCAGCCTTGGAATCTATGGGTATGGGGTCCTCGCTAGATGATGCTTTAATAGCTATTGATAGATGTGTGTAAATTTTGTACTCTCTTCGGCTTCTTTAATTAAAAATTTAATTTACCTTATATTTGTCTCTCAAGTTCTTTGCGTCCACAGTTAGGTTGTAATTTTATGAGCTGGCTGCCATGTTTGCATAATGCCTTATTGTGATAAAGATATTTGTTTGTTAGGACAATGTTGGTTGACCCTATTATCAACCTGGGGGGTTTTTGTTGTAGTTTGCATTTTATGTTTCTAAAACTATCATGCCTTTTGCCCAGTTTATGCAGTATGAACTTCATATTGTCATCTTTGAGATTGGATACTTGCCAGGGAAATAAAAGAATGGGGATGAGTAGGTTTATAATTGGAGTAGCGTAATTAAAAGTACTTGTATTTGCATGAAAGGATCCTTAAATAAATAATTTTGTCTTTCCGATGAACTAGAAATGGGTGCACTCTTGTCAAAAGAAAAAAGAAAAGAAATGGGTGCACTGAAACTTGGCATATAGGAGACAAGTTTAGTATATGTTGGGGTAATTAAATGAAGTCAACAAGAGTAAACAAGAAGATTGGACACCACAATATTTGTTTACTGAACTGTGAAACTTATAAATGTCTATTTTCTACGGAACAACTTTATTGATAAGTTGTTGTCGGTATATCTTACTTCTTTACAGGTTTCCTCCCACATCCAGGGTTATATACACTTGCATATTATAGAATTTGACTCTTAATTTCCTTTTCACTATCACAAGGCTACAACAGCAAACATTTCATGTCTCCTTTGAAAGGTTTAATTTTCTTTTAACGTGTTACAGGTCCTGAAGCATCAATTTCTGAACTAAAAGAATTTACGACTGCTGTTCAAATGGCAAAGGCAGGCGGCGTCTCTTTTCAGGAACTTTCCGGTGAAAGCAAGGTGTTTACTATTAATGGAATTTTCTTGTGATTGCCTTTTGATATCCTTGAAGGTTTTTTTTTTAAATTTTGTTTTTCCACAAAAGCCGAACGATCCAGATAGAAAGAGGAAGCATAGACTGAAAGAGGGAAAACAGGGCACTCATCTTGCAGAAAGCAATCAGACCATTCTGTTCCCGGAAGAGATGGTAGGGTTTGGAGTCCCTACAAAAGAAGGGAGTTCAGTGATTCATAGAAACCTTCCGGAGTTAGTAGCTGGACCTCCTTATTTCTACTATGAAAATGTCGCACTGGCTCCAGCAGGAGTTTGGGACACCATTTCGCGGTTTCTATATGACATTCAGCCAGAATTTGTTGACTCAAAGTATTTCTCTGCTGCTACAAGAAAAAGAGGTTATGTCCACAACCTGCCAATTGATAAGAGATTTCCGCTTGTACTGCTTCCTCCACAAACTATACAAGAGGCTTTTCCTTTCACAAAGAGATGGTGGCCTTCATGGGATACCCGAACTAAATTGAACTGCTTAAATACGTGCACTGGAAGTGCTAAAGTAATTGGACGGATTACAGAAGTGCTCAATAAATATGAGATGGAACCACCAGAAAGTGTGAAAAAGTATATCATGAAGGAATGCGAGGAATGGAATTTAATATGGGTAGGAAAGAACATGGTCGCACCTTTAGAATGTGGAGATATGGAAACTCTGTTAGGTTTTCCTACGAACCATACAAGGGGAGCTGGTAGTGATAGGACTTGCATATATACCTCTCCTGGAAACTTGTTTCAGGTGCATTTACGTTCTTAATATTTAGTTTTCTTATCTATTACTTTGTGTAATCTTAAGAATGTTTTCCATTTTTTTTTGGTGTGTTACAAGTTCCCTAGCAAATTCATTGCAAAAATGAATCTTGTTTAGGGTATTGAGGTGTGCTGCTTATTAGTTGATTCTCAATTCCGTTCATAGTCATTAAGATGGCAATTCTTTTCAGGTTGACACTGTGGCATACCATTTGTCTGTGCTGAAAGATCTATTTCCTGGCGGGATTAATGTTCTGTCACTTTTTTCTGGCATTGGAGGTGCAGAAGTGGCTCTTCACCGCCTTGAAATCCCTATGAAGAATGTAGTCTCGGTAGAGATCTCTGAAGTCAACAGATTGATTGTCAAGCGCTGGTGGGAACAAACGAACCAGAAAGGAAAGTTGATTCAGGTAGCTGATATTTCGGAGGTAACTTTTAGTGAGCTGCAGCAATGGATGAGTTCCTTTGGCGGCTTTGACTTGGTTATCGGTAGTAGTCCTTGCAACACTTTGACTGGTTGCAACAGGTGGCGCAGATATGGACTTGAAGGTGATCATTCTTCATTGTTTTACGAATATGCTCGTATTCTGGACAATGTTCGTCTAATAATGAAATAATAATAACAATTTCCGAAGAAAGCAACCGGCTTTTTACATTTCAAGCTACCTTTGTTTTTGATTATCTTTTTCCGTTGGAACAAGTGTTTTGAGTTGTGCTTTGTTTTTGGACTCAACAATCATGGCTCTGTAATGTAGAACCAGTATTTTTATGCTTGTATTTCAACAATGGACCTGCTTGGGTATAGCAGACCGCATTTCAGTTTTATCTTTATCTTTTTGTTAATTTATTTATGAACATATTTTTATTTTTTACTTATAATGTTTATCCCATGTCTTTGACCTGTAGTTTCAATATTCAAACCAAATTCCAAAAATTATAAGCATTCGGACTCCACAAATCATTCAACAAATCATTCAAAAGGCTATAGTTCGAATTTTTTTTATTAATTTAAATACTAGATTTGAAACTTTAGAAAATATCAAAAGAAATATTTCATACAAATTGCGTTGTTTGTATTAGTTAATTTTAAATTATCTTTTTGGATAAATTAATTCATAAATGACGTTATGTTCCACGGAAATGAAAAAAAACTGAATGTTACATTCAACATTTTTACAGTTTTACAAAATTTTTAATTTAATTTTCTAATTAAAAATTACATATCACAACTCACAAAAGTAATAACATATCTCACAACACAAGTCACAAAAGTAAAGAGTAAGAAAGAGAAAAAGATACCACTTGCAACTTGGACTAAAAATATTCAAATTTAAATTAAATAAAAAATAAATATAATATCAAAGTGAACTCTCATTTTAGGAGCGTGAAAACCACTCTCCCCGGTCCACACTACAATATGCCTAAATTCATCGCAGCATATCATGTTTAATAATAAAAAAAGCAGAGTGAAATTGAAATTCTATTTGTGGCGCGTTTCATGGTCCAGCATATTTTCTTTCCTCTGTACCAAAGCCTAATATATGTACATGTACATACATAGAAGTCAGATACATGTGTTGATTCTTTCCCTTCAAGCTCAGCTAGGGTTCTCTCTCTCTCTCTCTCTCTCTCTCTCTCTCTGTAATTTTGTCATCTTATGCGCATGTAATTGTTTTATGGGTTTATTTTTCATGATTTCGCCTTTCATGTGTTGTTATTGAAGCCCGATTTCTTTTAAATTAAATTTGGGTTTATTGTGTAGGACTTAATTCATCTTTACATGTTTGTGTAGTCCGGCATTAGAGCAGAATCTTGGCTTTATCAGGGACATCATATATATGTTGGGTTGTTATCATTATAGTTGTTGAATTTATGTTGTAATAGTAGCAACTGAGGGACTGGATTTTCAGTTTTTGTGCATTGAGTTGTGAAAATTCTGATCAGGGGGGAAGATTTTGCTGATGAATAATTGACCAAATAAATATGTTGGAAATGATGGGCAACACATGATTTTCATGTAGATTTTACATAATATTTGGTTTTATCATCTTAATTTAGTATTTTGGACTGCAGATGAAATGTTTTCATATTCTGGGAAAAACATAGATATGCAAACAATTGTGCACTCTCATCTTTCGATGGACTGGAAGTATTGCTTAGAAAATTGAAAATTTTATGTGATGTAAATTTTTGTTTAAACAATCTGAGTTATACAGAGAAGTCAGTGTAGTGGCATTACATAGCTTTCACATATACTAAGTTACTTATCTTATTCTATATTACATATTTTAGTGCTAGTCTCAAGTTGGAGTGAGGATGTTTTATGAACCCAAATTGCAATTGATATGCTTCATGCCAAACCCTGTAACGTATTTTTATTAGATTGAAGTATCTGATGCTTAGATTTTAAAGCCCATGCTCATGTCTGCAACATAAGGTGGTAGACGAATAAGTTTATCATATGGGTGAAATACTTAATGTGGAGTTTACATGTAAAGGATAACAAAACACATCCTATTGATGAGATTACATGCCATAAGGACCGAGTCCCTGAAAGATTTGTGTTAATTCATGTGAAACATCAGAATGAGCAATTTTTAAATTCTTACATTCAGCTACTCCACTACTTCCTGGGATAGAAATAGTAGGGGTTTGATGGATTATTCCACTGCCTTCAAAATATATGAACATCTTAAATATTTATGGATTTTTTGTATTTCAGATCTTTGTCACTTGGCTGAATTTTCAAGAGAAATAAAATCTTCAGTTTTGATTTCAACACAAGAAGTAGGGAAGATAGTATACAACCGAGAACGACTTTTCATTTGGAAAAGCTAAGTAACCATGGAATAATCATCAACAAAAGTAACAAAATATTTGGAATTGCACCACAATTCAGATAGGAGGGCTGTCTACTCTTTTGTTCTTTCTTGGAGCATTAGTTAATGGTAATACTTTTGTGCTAATCTAACTTACACGACTGACACTTTAAAATAGACAAGATGTCAGTAAGTGGGACTAACTTTTAAGGCAACCTAAAGAAGGATGTGGTAATGATGCTGAAGTACCGAAAGTGATGTCAAAAAAGTAACAGGAGATGGAATAGTTAGATAGTACAGGCCTCCGGACCCAATACCAATATCTTTGTCATTGCAAAGTCCTGAGGAACTCAAAATTTATGTGAAAATGTTATTGAACAATTTGATTTTCGTGCGACACTGTGAGAAAGCTGACATTCTCGCTGACTGATGATAAACTTGTAGGAAATTTACGAAAATAGAGTACTGATTACAAAAATAGAGTACCAATACCTTTGGCAGGTGAAATAGAGCTATCTGCTGCTGTATCTACTGTCTCATTTGGCAAATACAGTGGATGTTTTGAGATTGAGTGTAGGGAGTACAATATTATTATAAACAATAGGATGGTGTTTATGTTTTGTGCTGTTCCTGAAATGTTAGTGAATGTTAATGAATTGATTCAATATTTTTCTTGAACAGCTTCAAAAAATATCTGCTTCTCGTGCCCAAGGAGATACTTGACAATGGTATTTATATTCACATTACATGATATATAATTGCACATTTGTTCTTCATTTGACAATTTGGCATCTCTTGAAATGTTGAAGAGAAGGGCTGTTTGCTTTGCATTCTGATACATATATATATAACACCATTTTCAGTTTTCCTTTTGGTTTTAATTGTTGTGATATGATAAATGAAGGATGGGGATGCTTCTAATGATGAAAGTTGCGATATTGACTGGGATACAGATGATGAAAGGGAAATCGAGAACTTGGTCCCATCTTCAAGTTCAATTTTTCCCGTACCTAATGGAGATGTCAACGCTGGCAGCAGTCAGGTATATGTAATTATATTACTATCAAAGGAAGATCTGCCTTCTTATTTGCTGTCGAAAGTACTACTATGAGCACGTTGTCGTAGGATTAAGCTGGGGAATTTATATCCTTTTCCGAATTAAGTTTTATACTCCAAGGGCACGATGCTATCGCATCATCCACTGTGTTATTTTTATTGATCCCTTCCTCGTCTGATGCCATCATTGAGAGATTAGGCTTTAGAAGTTGTCCAGTGAAGGCTGTTGTTTGCTATATTAAGTTTCCACCTGTTCAAATTCTTTTATATTTATTTGAATGCAATATGCATTTGATTTTTTTATGCTTGCTGTGTAAATTTTAAACAGCACTAAATACACACACAGATTGCTTAAGTTGCCTAATTCTCCTTGTATTGTTAGGTCAAAGTTTTGGTCTCCCATTGACTTCACTATCAGTGGTAATTATTTCTAAAGTATCTGCAAGATACGTGACTTTCAAGACACCTTAAAATATCCATTCTGCACACTTTCTGGAAGATGCATATAAAGAATTTTATTGTTTTATTATAACCAAAATATCAATTTTTTATTTTTTTTATGATAACCTAGGCAAATTATCTTTAAAGTTGATTTTGGTTTCTTCCCTCAGTGTTTATATTTTCTAGCAATTCCTCAGTTCCGGTGTAGTCATCACCAACTTCCTCTTTTGCATGCCTAGGGATGTTCTTCTGCAGTTTCCACAAAATTCAGGCTGATTTATGACATGAAGTTTCCTGAAGACTTGGTCCTTAGAGCAATTGAGCAACATGGTATATGTGCATTGCCGAGTATATACGTTCAATTTACGGAAGCCTTTTTTGCGCTATTCTTTCTTTTTCGTGCCTGAGTAATTTATTCACTTATTGAAGCTTATTTGAACACTTAAGTCTCCTATCTGTGCAGGAGAAGAGGACCATTTTGAATCAATACTAAATACTGTTCTTTCGTTACAAGTTAGTCCTCTGTTTCAGATTGTGTCTTTCATATTTTACTTGCCTAATTGATAGTTAGTCTGTCATTATCATTTCATTAAAAACTTCAGGTTTAGTTGTAATTGTCATGTAGCTACTTTTAACTACAATTTCTTTGATTCGTACCAAGGATTTTACGTAAATTCACATAATTGTGTTTTTGAAAATATGCATGTTACACACACGACACTGCACATATGGGCCGGTGGGGGGATGATTATGGAACTGTATTCACCTCTGGTAATGTCCAGACCATGAAAGTAAAATGAAGTAATTTTAGAATAGGCTTTTTATTGCACATCAGAGGGGCGAAAGAGAGAGGGGGGGGGGGGTCATTCCGATAAGTTGAAATCTGAATACTTGTTTTCCTTCAGACTACCTTTGATTATGTCATGACCGTGGAATTGAAAGGGTGTAATGTTCTGTCAAAAAAAAAAAAAAAAGAGAAAGGGTGTAATGTTAGAAATTGCATTTTGACATATTTTGTCCCACATAAGTTTTAACACTTGTTCTGATGCTGTAAACGCTAGATGGTTGAGTACTTATTTTTGTATGCAAGCTTAAACAACTTATTATATATAGTATGTACACATCGGTACATGCCCCCACACACGCATCTCTCTCTCTCTCTCTAAATGTTTATGTATATAAGTGTATAGGTGTGTAATTGTGACCGGTGTTTTTGTGTCTGTTGGTATGTGCAGTGCACGCACAATTTAGTTGTCCATTTGAGTAACTAGTTGGCACGGTTTAAGAAAACCTCAAGACCTAAGCACTTATGCTACAGAATTGAGCAGTCAATGCTAGTGTAGCAGATGTGCCTGAACTTAGATATTTACCTCTTGCACGATCATAGTTAAGATTTATAGTTTTTGCCCATTAGAAGATATACAATGAAACTGGTCTACTTGTATAGTTAACATTCCATTTTCGTGAAGCACCACCTTCAAGTATGTGTACTTGGACTGCATAATGTATCGTTAAAAGTAGGTGACATCTGAATTCATTCCCGAATCCATATAGAATGTCCTCTTTCACCTACAGAAATTCTTTTGATGCTCGTACATTTGTTATATCTTTCAGGCTCTTCAAACTTCTCCTGAGCAACAACAATGTGTCAATTCTGGTCGGTGCTCTTCAGGATATGATGACGGCTTTCTGGATGATCTTTCTGATTCAGATAGCTGGTGTGGAAGTGATATGGCTGTAAGTAATATTTATTTAGTTTATTGAATAATATCTTATGTCGCTACTTTAAGCTAGCAGAATTGGCTAAAAAGATCACCAACTGTTGAAAGCTTATGCGTTATTTATACTCCATGCTTTCTAGCTACACAACATTGAAATACTTAATTACTGATATCTGGACGTGCTTGGGTAAATGGTGGATTTAGTAAAATATTTCTTTAAAAATCCTGAAATCGCGAATAGTTGGTTCTTGTCTTCTGGAAAGCATGTATACTTAAACGTTTGTTGTATCAGTGATTCAGTTAATCACTGATATTGTTTTGATCCACTCTTTTGTAATCTATAAACACTCACCTCTCTTTAGTCCAGCATTAAAATTCTGTTGTGGGTGCTAAGAATTAGGAGAAGCCAAAATAAAGTCCAAAATGACCTCATTTCACTTTGGCTTCTGAACCGAAACTTTCTTTCAGTGACATTCTGTTGTGTTGGATAGTGTGTAACTTTATCGAGCTATATTACAGTTGGAAGTCTCATTGGTCCAGTGCCAATATGTTGCAGATTTCTACTTGTATCTTTTTTATTACTGACATCTTGAATACCATTCTAAGATTGAATTTTTTGTTTTCATGCCTACCTTCCTGTATAGGTTAGTTGGTCTTATTGTTAATATTCTGAAAATGTTATGTAGCTTCCCATTTTTTTTAAATAGTTTGTTACAGAAAGACAGTTAATACAGATACATATATAGAATGGGTGCAAGAAAAATATGCTCCATGTTAGAAATAATTCCGTAAGTTGTTGATGTCAAATTCTATTTTAGGACAATATTCTTAAAAATGAAAATGTTGTTTGACTTCCCATTTTTTGTTGATTTTCAAAGTTTGTTACAGAAAGACAGTTATGGTGACAGTTATAATTTAATGTAATTAAATTATAAATAATTCTTTAGGTTGTTGATGTTAAATTATATTGCAGGCCACTACATGTACTTCAACGGTGGAAGACAAAAGATTATTGGCCTTGATGAATATGGATTTCTCGGTAGCAGAAGCTTCAATAGCCATTGATAGATGTGGTGTGTACTGCTGTAATTTCTCTTACTTCTTTGTTTCCACTGTTTATCAATATTGTCTTGCATCGACATGTATGGGTAAAATTTCATGAGCTGCTATGTTTGAATGCCTTGTATCGCTAAATCCAGTATTTTTGTCAGATCGTAGTTGGTCGACACCTGGTATCTAATAAGGTTATTGTTGTACTTTGCATTCTATGCTTTTAATAGGAACTTGCTCATTTATTTAATATATTTTTTTTGTGGATGTTGGTAATTATGGTACCTAGTTTATTTAGCATGAATTTAGGCTGGTTGAAACGCCAAGAGATGCAATGTTTTAATTAGGAGAGTGAAGATTGAACTGCTAGACGGTTCAAATTAGGCTGTTGTAATTGCATGAAAGGCATATTTTGCGAATCAATTTTTCTTTTTAGAAAACTGAAGATATATATGCACAAATACTTGACAGACAAATTGTTCGGACAACTTTAGCATAGCTTGGAAAGTTAAACAAGTTGACACGATACAAGCTGACTAGTTTACATAGTTTTCTTGTTTGTAAGCTTTGAAATTTAATCCTCTAATTCTGTTAAGCGGTGTTATGTAAACAGAACAAGCTATTGTCTAGTGTATGCACTTCGTTACAAGGGTTTGACCCATTCAGATTTATTATTGTTCTGCTTCCTGTTTTAATATCAAAATGTTTAATCAGCAAAATTATCTATGCGCCTCCTTACTTTTATTTTCCTTCAACATATTACAGGTCCTGAAGCCTCAATTGCTGAGCTAACGGATTTTATAACTGCTGCTCAAATGGCAAAGGCAGATAAAATTTTATTTAAGGAGCTGCCTGACGAAAGCAAGGTGTTTGATATTTATGGGTATTTTTTGTCTCATCTTTAGCTAAATAATGATATTGAAAAGTTCTTCTCTCTGCCTTGACAACAGTCAAAGCATTCAGACAAAAAGAGGAAGCTGTATGAGTTAGAAGTGTTGAAGAGGAGAAAAAAGGGGGCTCATCTTGCTCAAGACAATGAGACCATACGTTTTCCAAAGCCAATGGTAGGTTTTGGAGTCCCTACAGAAGTAGGGAGCTTAGTGCTTCATAGGAATCTTCCGGAAGCAGCAACTGGGCCTCCTTTTTTCTACTATGAGAACGTAGCACTCACACCGAAAGGGGTTTGGGACACCATTTCTAGGTTTTTGAATGATGTTCAACCAGAGTTTGTTGACTCGAAGTTTTTCAGTGCTGCAGCAAGGAAAAGAGGTTATGTCCACAACCTCCCAATTGACAAGAGATTTCTCCTCAAACCACTTCCTCCAAAAAAAATACATGATGCTTTGCCTATGACAAGGAGATGGTGGCCTTCATGGGATACCAGGACTAAATTAAACTGCTTGCAGACGTGCATTGCGAGTGCTAAATTAACTGATAGAATTCGTAAAGCTCTTGAAGGCTGTGAGAATGATCCACCTAAGAGTGTGCAGAAGTTTGTCATTGATGAATGTAAGAGGTGGAATTTAGTTTGGGTGGGCAGGAACAAGGTTGCACCCTTAGAATGTGACGAGGTGGAAATGCTACTGGGATTTCCCAAGAATCACACAAGAGGAGGTGGTATTAGTAGAACTGACAGATATAAATCTCTTGGCAACTCATTCCAGGTAAACTTCTGTTTTTTTTTGTTTAGTACTTTTTTTTTCTTTTGAATTTATGTGCTTTCAAGAATTTTTGGTGTTAAAGATATCTTTATCATGTAAAGAAATTTCTATAAATCTGACCTTCTATTCCCAAGGGGAGTCACAAATTTTAGTACTCTTAATGATTTTATTAATTACAAAGCCAAAATAGTTAAGATGTTATCCCCTATGAATTAAATTTGAATATCTGTAATCCTTCTCTCATCAATACTTATATGTGGTCAATCCATACTCACCATAAAAGGAAATCTTTTCAGGTAGACACTGTTGCCTATCACTTGTCTGTCCTGAAGGATATATTTCCTGGTGGCATTAATCTTTTGTCACTTTTTTCTGGCATTGGAGGTGCGGAAGTGGCCCTCCACCGCCTGGGAATCCCTTTGAAAAATGTTGTCTCCGTGGAGATCTCAGAAGCCAACCAAAATATTGTTAGGAGTTGGTGGGAGCAAACGAACCAGAAAGGAAATTTAATTCACATTGCTGATGTCCAGAAGCTGAATGGTGATAAGCTTGAAGAATTTATGGCTTCTTTTGGTGGCTTTGACTTGGTTGTAGGTGGTAGTCCATGCAACAACTTGGCTGGAAGCAACAGACATCATAGGGATGGACTTGAAGGAGAGCAGTCATCGCTGTTTTATGATTATTTTCGTATATTAGATTTAGTAAAAGGCATCATGAGCAGGCACCAACAGTCTCGTGTATAATCTTCTGCTTTTGTTAATGTCATTTTAGTTCTAAGATTCTAGGCTGCCTTGGTGTTCATTATTACTTTGCAGCTAACTGAGAATTTCAGTTATGCTTGTCAGCTTGTGATCTTAGCTCTCTGTAGAACGATACTACCTGCTTTTTTAGTCTAGCAAAGTGCACTTGTTGAAATTTCAGTTATGCCTATAATTGTCAATCTCTGTAGAACGATACTATCTTTGTTTTTGGTCTAGCAAAGTGCACTTGTTGCAAAGTGCAAAGTGTACCCCTTTTTTGTTATGTCTTCTTTTTCTGTCAATTTAATTAAGAACATGTCATCATAATAAATGTGATTTATTTGTATGTTTTAAGAAGATGTGGTGATGTTATAATATCAAGTGATAGATTATTTCCATTATTTTAAGTGTTGAGCATTTTTGGTTGCACACTGATGTTTATGGAGCTTGTGTCATAGGAAGTTAAATTACAGTTTATGGTTCTGTAGTATGAGATCAAAGTACAGAGTTCACGTTGATGACGAGACTGGATTCTGTTTTTTGTGAATCTGCTTCAATCTTTGTATTTTTGCTGCATTTGAATTCAGTCTGTGAAGGAGGTGCTCTCTTGTGTTGTCCATGATTTGTCTCCACTTGGCTTTTGGTTTTGCGTTTTGTAGCACTAAACCAAGCCAAGTTTCTTTTAGTTACAAAGTTCAGGCTATGATGCTTGATCTATGAAGGTGAATGTTGCACCTGGTAAATTTGTGTTAGGTAGAAGGGTACCTCACTTGTAAATTGTAATTTTCAGGGAACAATTTTATACTTGAGAAGAACAGTGGATGGCCATTTAATTACCAAAAGTAAGTCTCTCTTCCCGGATGGCCGGTTCTCCATTAGACTATAGTGCAAGTGCTGTCTCATTTGCTTTTCTGTCCGTCATTGTTAATTATCAATGTGCAGAATTTGGCAGATGTTACCAAGTAAACATTTCAGTTATTTGTTGTTGCCTGAAAATATCTAAGCACACTTTGCAATGTGATGTGTATGCAGTTGAGAGGCCATTAGATTGGAGCACTTCATAGTAGGGACTTGAGGACTTGTGTAGCAAGCGACGCGTTCTGTCAAAATTCTAAGCAGCAGCAGGACTTGAGTTCATCGACTTGTTGGTAGTAATTTTTATTTTTTTTCGCGGTCTCTTAAACGAACCTAAACATGATAGATTCTTTTGTAATTAGGCAAAATAAGCGCTTCCATTTAATCTTGACAAGGACTCTGGAAATTATGTTTCTTGTAGCAGGCTAGCAGCTGAGAATCTGAGATTGGTTACTTGATCTATGTTTAGTTTTCTTCTATTGAGGAAAAAATTGAGTAAATAATGTTCTAGTCAAGAATCAAACCCTTGACATTTGCTAAATAAGTCATCTTTCTAACCATTGAACTACATGATTCTTTTTTATTTTGAACTAAAAATCATATGACATAAACCTCACATCTTTCTTATCATATATTTATTATTATTTAAATTTTTGAGTAAAAATTAAGGTGATTTATAATATTTATTAAAATTTATTTTTTTAATACTTAAAATATCATACAGAATCATATATACTACCAGTCTTATAAAATATTAATATTAAGTTTTAAAAACAATATTATGTGTGGTGCTTTTTATCTTTCTTTTAACTAAAAAAATATTTTGTATATGTATCGATATCTATAATATATTCTATTTTCTTGCATCAGAGTCGAACTTTTCTTGTACTACGCAATATATTTGAATTATTCAAATATTTAATATATAAAATGTATTATTAAACATTGATATAACATAAATAACATATTACAAGTAGTTTATTTACATATTTATGACTTATTTATTTTTAAATTAATGAAATTAGTGTTAAAACATATGTAAAAATTAGACAATAATTTAGGTATGGGCGATCGGTCACTTCGGGGTCGGGGAGACTCCGAACATGAACTCATTCGTCGAACCCGCCTCAATCCTCGAACGAGAATTACTTTATTTATCGCACAATAATCATTGTTAAATAGCACATATTGATAACATGTATATATGATATTTATATTTATTTGTTCTTATCTATACTACAAGTATAAAGTCAGTGTGATGCATACGACATTCATATTCTTCTTATTTTACATTTATATTTACTTTGTTTGAAGTTCATCTTAAATTTGAATAGTTTTATGTGATTGTTGAACTTAATGTTGAATTGACGTGTGTGTTTCTGTTTAAGCGTGATTAAATTGTGTTTTAAGAGTTTTGTGTTTAACAATATTTTAAAAATATATTTAATTAAAATTGTTGTTTTTAATAAATTAAGGTCAAATTGCAAAAGAAAAGGGACTAAAGTGCAAATATCAGAATATGAATGTCGTATTGACCGACCGACTACTAAACTATATTTTGAATAAAATTGTTGTTTTTAATAAATTAAATAAAGTAGTAAAAATAAAAGAATTAAAGTACAAATATCAAAATATGAGAACCGTGCCGACTAACTATCAAACTTTCAATGTTTCAGTTTTAATAATACAGTATATATATATATATATATATATATATATATATATATATATATATATATATAATAGGAGTGACTAGATTTATAATTAGATTGGATGCATTATATATATGACACATTTTTTGTTATTATCAAATGAATTTTAAATTAATTTTATGAAAGAAAATAATTAGTTATTTGGTATATATAGGGTAAGGTTCCATGGAGACCCTCCTTATCAAGAGACTCAATCCTGACCGTTCATTAATTAAAATTTTAATACATTACAATATACTATATTTAATGGCAATCAGGTATATATATGTAAAAGCCAAGGATACTTACACTATATTTAGTGTACATTATACGGTTTGTACTTAAACTAAACATGGGAAGATTCTTTCAAGCATATTTGATTGCATGATTGGGATTTTTTATTTTTGGAAATGAATATGTGATTGAAATTACTCGCTGTAATGATATACACATAAAATGATAAAAGAAAATGAAGAATAGAGTCTGCTAACCCTAGAACAGAGGCGCACAGAAACACAGACGTGAAGACACTCATATTATATGGTGATATACATTCATATTTTTCTATAAAATATGTTTAAGTAATGCAAAACACTGAATAGAATCGCAACACTAACATATTCTATGTTTTTTGACATGTAGTTCTATTATAGATTCATCAACCAAGGATATATCAAAGCACCTAAGAGAATCTGTGTTTCTCATTGCAAGATTGATATGAATTCCGAAACAACTTCGGAATCTACCAAGGTACTGATTTCTTGCTTTGTTGTGAGTTCTAAAATGAAATCTTATTTAAAATATAGTATAATCATGATGTTTTTATTAACTATATATGTGAGTGATATAGATAAAAACTAATCAAACTTTGAAGAACTCTCACAAGAATCTTTTTTTCTGTGAACCAGTGACATGATGTCATTAAAGAATCAAAGAATCTTCACAAAAAAGTGAAGAGCAACATCAAATAGTAAGATTTTAACCAGAGCTTTTGACAAATGTGGTTTCTTCTTTGACGGAAGATTAGAAAAAATGGTTTACTGAAACTGGTTTGGGGTCAATTTTGTTTTTCAATATAAGAGAATATCATGTCGAAATATGCTCGTTTATTTGAATTTCTATCAACTAAAATCTTCATCCCTACTTATTAATGGAGAAAACATTTCTAGGATATGTGGATATTTTGTATAAATCTTCCTAGAGCATGGTGAAACATTTTCTGAAAATGTTTTATTCTTCGTTAATTTTGTTATAAGTCTATATAGACTTGGTGATAACTAACATTTTCAAATCTCATACTCCTGAAGGTTTTCTTGTCATTAAGTGTAAGTGGGTGTTAAAATTGTTTTGTTTTTGTTAATATATATCTCCGTTTTCCCCTTATTATATGGTACTTTATCACATTTGATGATGTTAATGTTGATTTTTATGACAGAGTCTTTTGGAGTGGAGTTCTATTTTAGAGTTTTTCTTTCTAGCATGAAATGAAATTGGTTTATCTCAGTTTATATTCTTGTGGTTCTGGTCGAAAATTTTCACCACCTAATAGAGTTCTCTGCTTATCGTTCTTGTTTAAAGGTTTGGAGCACATCTAGTGGAGTTATTAGTTTTGTGGTAGTGGTGATCAAGAGCATGTCTTTTTCTTCTAGAGTTGTCTGGTCTACAACTCTTGTAATTTGCGTTTTCAAAGGGATACTCCAAATTTGAGGGCAACCTTATTGATTAATAGGACCGCTGCATTATGCGCAGAATTGGCCATACGCTTGCGGGGGTTGGGAGGTTAGACCCCGTCCTTGGCCTCGAGGAGTGGTGAGCAACACCTGAATCATTGACTGCGAAAGGGCAAGTGATAATATCAGCTTTATCCATTTCCTTTTCAGGTAGAAGGGGAAGGCTAAACCATCAATGTTTTTGGCTCGAAGCCTGTTTATGCTGCTTCGATGGCGCTTAACAACATTTCCCCTGAACCACTCGCTCAAGCAGGAACAAGTTTCTTTTCAACTGTTTTCATTTTCCTTCCCCATGGTATTTGTTTAGTCATTTTGATAGCTACTGGCGATAGAAAAGAATAAGGCCCTCAACCACGTCCTGATAACCAAACAAACTAGAGGAAGATAACCCCCTTGGTGCATAATCTTGAGGGTGCAGATACCCTACTTAGCCTTTTCTCTAATACAGCCTGCGAGTATGGTATTGAGTGTGTACTGTAACCTGGGAGAATGGTACTGAGTGTGTACTGCTTGGAGACAATAACTTGACCAACATCACTTAAGATGTTTCAAGAAATAGCAACCCAGGACTTCAACCAATTCATGTCTCCTTAAGCTTTGTGTTAAATTAAGATTATATTTCTTATAATTCTGAGATTTTTTAGGATGCTCTTCAAGTATTTATTATATTTTTTTGATATTTTACAATTTTTTGTTGTGTGTTTTACAATATTAAAGTAAGTGTTCTGTTTTGAAATCTAATAAAGAAGTACTTCAATATTTAACTATTGTTCTACTATCCATGTGAATAAACTTAAATAATATTAGTTATTATATTTTACTAATTGAAATTTATTAGTACTCATAAAAATAAGTAAAACACTTTGAAGAATCTTATAAAGTCATAAAGAATCCTTTATAAAACACTAAAAGTAACACTTTCAAGATTCTATTAAGTGTTGTATATGGTCATATATGTTGAAAAAAATATTGTCACATGAAAAAATATAATATCTTTTACAAAGAGAAATGGTACACGAAAATTAAAATGGTAGTTAAAAAGTTTATTCAAATAAGATTTTCTTACGTGTAAAACTCGCAATATTAATAATATTGTATTAAAATATTTAAGAGAATCTCGTAAAAAATAATATTTTTCAACTTTTATAAACAATCATATTAGATTTTAATTTTTCAAAATAAGTTATTTTCTCAAAATTACACCGAAGCACTTACAAAAACCTTTAAAATATTTGTAGTATGTCTTTTATGATATCTAAATTTTAAAATTCATATATGAATCTTATAATAAACATTGAATAAAAAAAGGTAAAATCTCTAAATGTAATATTAAGACTAAAAACGTCAATTTCTATATAAAAAAATCAAATATTGTAAAATATATATTATTCAAAGTATTACTCTTATATTAAGGGAATCTCGTAAAAAAATAAATTTTTACATGTTTTGTAAAAAAACAATAGTGAAAGTTTATTTAATTTTTTTAACATATCATTCTTAAAATCTACTCTAAAACACTTAAGCCAATATTAACACTTATTAGAATGTTAATAAAATCTCTAAGTGCCACAATTGAGAAATGAAATATGTATTTATTAAATAATATTAAAGAGTCATACATTAACTTGTTGAATTAAAAGATTCAAACCTCAAACTACAAACATAAATTATACTAAAATACTTATTTCATTATATATTAACATAACATACATTCTCCAAAATAAGAATCTTATATCAAATCTTACAACACTTAAGATGTTTGTATTTGAAAACAACTAAAAAGTAAAAATCTCAATTAATTAAACAAAATTGAAAATTCATACGAAACTTATTTGATGAATTAAAAAATTCTCAATTCACAATAACACTTTTGAAAATGTGATTTGCAAAGGTCGATAGTTAATTTAATTATATAAAAATAACATACATTCTCAAAATCTACTATAAAACACTTAAGTGGATTTTACAAAACTTAAGAAAATCTTAAAATGGCTTATAATTAAAAACAACTGAAAAATGAAAATCTCTATTTATAAAACAATATTAAAAATCTTATGTTAACTTATTTAATGAATTGAAAGATTAAAAACTCCAAATATTTAAATATTCTGCTAAAACACTTAGGAGAATCTCGTAATAATTATATATATTTTTAATTATGTAAATGATCATATTGAATTTATTTTTTTCAGAATAAGATACTTTCTCAAAATTACTCTGAAATGGTTAAGAAAATCTTTAATATATTTTTAGTACGTCTTTTATAATATTTAAATTTTAAAATTCATATACAGAGCTTATAATAAATATTAAATAAATAAATAATATAAGCTTATAAAAAAGTCAAATTTCTAAATCTACGCTAATTTTTATAAGAAAATTTAAATATTTTAAACTATACATTACTCTTAAATAGTCTAGAGAATCTAGTAAAAAATTAAATTTTTTACATCTTCCGTAAAAAGGACAATATTGAATTTCATTATATTAAAAAAACATACAGTTTTAAAATCTACTCTCAAATACTTAAGCTAATATTACAACACTTAAAGAGAATCTTAATGTGTCTTTTACTTAAGAACAATTAAAAAAAATCTCTATTTATAAAAAAATTAGAAAAAGCATACGTTAACATGTTTAATGAATTCAAAGATTAAAAATCTCAGAATGTCAAGATAAATTGTACCAAAACACTTAACAGAATCTCGTTATATATTTTTTGTAAACCATCATATTGAATTTCATTTTCAAAATAATATGATTTCTCAAAATTACACTGAAATACGTAATAGAATCTTTATATAACATAAAAAAGACAAATAATAAATTTTGTAATATCATGCATTCTTAAAATCAACTTTTAAATGGCCATCATTAAATTCTATTAAGTGTTTTGTAAAAAAAATCATATATTCAAAAAAAATCATTTATTTTAAGCTACACATTATTAAGAATATAAGACTGTTAAATACTTATTTATTTTAAAACTTATTCTAATACTTTAAGTTATTTAAAAAAAATGTAACACTATTTTTTTAACAAATGTAATTAATAAAATATTAAAACGTAAATAATAGAATAATAATTTTAAAAAAACAATTTGTGCATCATGTTATTAAAAAGTTCGTGCATTGCTTATAAGCTAGTATAAAATTATAATCAAACATTTAAGAATCTCACAAAGAAACACTTAAAGAGAATTTTGAAAAACAAATATTAATTAAAATAAATAAAATAATGAAACACTTAAGAGAATCTTAATATAATTTCTTAAAAAATCTATAATGACATTTATTTTACCAAAAAAACAATAACAATAATTAAATTTTCAGCAGATTACTGATCTAATAATCTAATAGAAGTTTCAAATTTCCAATTTTAAATCAATTTTATCTAATTATAAAAATATATTTTTAAAGAATATATTTGTTATATTGAGATTCTCTTAAGTGTTTCATTATTTTAGATTATCTTTGTTATATTGAGAGTTGTTTTGTTAATGCATTGATTTTCTTGAACTAGATTAAAACAAAGGTAATAGAATCTATCAATTTGTTTGATCTTCTGAATAGAAGCAAAAAATATTAAAAATTGATTTATAATGTTAGTGTAGTGCATTACAATCAAAGTGTACAGTTAACAAATCACAAAAATTTAGCAAATCTTTTAAAGATATATGGTAATGAATCTTTGAAAAACGTATTATTAACAATGATATAAAATGTATTTTTGTGGAACTCTGTAGTGTGAAAGGTGTGGTTATGATTTTCAGCACATAAAAGCTATATTTCCATGGTTGTTATACAATTTAAATGCATTTTTCATATCAGTAAACACTTATATGAATCTGGTGAAACCTTGATATCACCAACAACTAGAAAACAATAACACGATAGTGTAACAAGATAATTAGTGCAGTGTAAGATTAAAGATGTGGACAAAGTGAATTAGTGTTACAAAGAGAAGTATTATAAATGTAGATCAATGTTGTAAGAACACTAGCAAGAACCCTGGTTTGGTGTGACATTAACACTTTCAAACAAAAATATTGTTGCCCAGTAATACTCTATTGTAGAAGGGGGGTTGAATACAATAGTATAAGATAATCGACTTCTTAATGTATATATCACAAATATGAAAGAAAGATAACAACTTTATTAAATCTGATATAAAACTGTTACAAACTATCTCAATAAATTCTGATGTTCTTGAGAGCTGCTAGCTTACAAAAACTCTCTCAAGAAATTCTATGTTCTTGAGAGCTTCTATTCGATTATGTTCCCCCTATGCGTTGTACATAAATCGAAACCAAAACTGTGTTTATATACTACACAGCTTCTCTATCAATGATAAGTCCTAATCAATTACAAAGATTGAAACCTATCCATAATTGATAGCTACATACTACAAACCAGGAACCGACAGAATAAACTTCCATGTTTAACTAGACTCCAAATATAACTCGAAGTAGGAATCCTGATCAGCTTCCAGTCCTGATGATCAATCCTGATCCCAGTCCTGATATGTATCTTGATTCTGACGACCATGTAATCCTGATGACGTCAGCAATCCTGATCAGTTGAGTCTAGCTCCTGACGATCATTGAATTCTGAACTAACAATCTCCCCCAATCTCATACTTTGTGAAATAAAGTATAGATTCCTAAGATTCAATGATGTCAAAAACATATATACAAAATGTACAGAATCTGCAGCAACAACTTATCTGTTTAAATTCTTTGATAGAACAGATTCATCTTCAAGAAGTTGGATAACAAATTTTCTTCTTTTTCTTCAAGAATTCGAATCAGTCTTTCCTTAAGATTTCTGAGTTCTTCATCTTCCTCATTAATCTGGTAGATAGCTGCTCTGAGATTCAATATGGAGTTTCTCTGAAGACTATGCTCTTCAAGCAAAAGATAAGCAATTTCCTTCCCATCAGGATTGAGAGTAAGATAAGTCATGCCAAAATTTACTTCTTTAACAGCAGTACCCCTTTGCATTTCCACATCCTGACCTCTTTGATTTAAGTACATGGGAGTATAATTACCATTGAAATTACTGTTTCCATCCAGTCTTCTTCTTATTGTTGACAAAATCATGTCACTCCATTCTTTGCATATTTGATTCTTCGATCTCAAAAGATAATGAACATATTTCAGTTCTTGTGTAGTTTTCATCAGCAGATCTTGAATAGATAAAATCTTCATACTACCATCTTTTGTAGAAAACTTCTGGAATAAATTTGATGCATCTTCAGGATTATCAATAATCACATCTTCACCACCTTCAGGAATTGTAGAAAGAGTATGTCCATGACCAGGTGTCAGGATTTGTTCTTCCGTCAGGATCTGAGATTGCACCAACGTTCTTACTGTTTTAACTCCAGAATCAGAAACATGAGTTGACTGCGTTGTTTGACTTTGTGAAGTTTGAATTGTAGACTTCATAACAGCAGCATCAGAGGTTTCTCCTTGTATCACTTTGTCACTACCATCATCTCTAGTATCATCATCATTATTCCTTAATACTAGATCAGGTGTGCATTTTGTCCGACTAACCTTCTCCCCCTTTTTGACATCAGGATTTGACAATAAATTCAAAATTAAGGAAAAAGAGGCTTGAATGTCAGTTACCTTGGTATCCAGAGAATCAATCCTTCTGTTGATAGAGGTTTGTTCAGAAATAACAGATTTCACTTGGGATTCTACTACCCTTAGCTGAAAAGCAGTAGGCACCTTTGTAAAATTTTGAGAAATCTCATTCCTCACCAACTCAGTTGAATTCTTGATAGAATCAATCTCACTTTTTAGACTTTTGGATAACAGAGTTGTAGCCTTCATATGATTCTTCAAGTCTTGATTCTCTATAGATTTCACTGCATCATAGGCATGTTCCAAAGCAGAAGAATAACTTACAGATTCAGCAGATCTGTGCCATGAATTGTTCCATTCATTCTGTCTAAGTGCCTCATCAGGATTAAAGGAAGGAATAGAAAAATCTTGTCTCTGATCTTTCCCAGTGAAAGCTTTGCCAGCCATATATGTACTTGATGAACCAAAATTAGTTCCAAGACTAATTTTGAGTGTTGTAGCAAGCTGTTCCTTCTCTTTTCGATTCTCATCATCATCACTATCATCAGAGTCATCATCATCAGTACTATGAGTATCATCAGGATCAGGAATAGCTATACCTTTCATTTTATCCTGTGAATCTGTGATAGGATGATCCATTGGTCTTGAACGAAGTGGCTGTATCAGGATAGGTTCAGCATCAGGAGCACCACTAGCGTCAGGATGAACACCGTCAGGATTTGATATGCTTGCATCAGTATTTGCTACCAATGGTTCTTGTGGAGCTTGAGGTTCAGAAGCTGCTTCAACACTTTGAGTCAAAGGTTCTTGTGTGCTTCCCTCATTGACAGTGTCCTCGACCAATCTTTGAACTTCATCTGCACCAAAAATCCCTTGAACATTGTCAGGAAATTTCTCAGAAACTGTAGCTTGGCCTGCATCTTCACTTTGAGAAGATGGTTCTTGTGTAGCTGGAATGTAGATGTCTTCATTCTCCCTTTGAGAAAATGGTTCTTGTGGGACCATTCCACTAGCTAAGCCTTCACTCAAACTTTGATTGAGTGGTTCTTGTGTGGCTGGATCATCAGAAAGAGCTGCTGAACCACTTTGAGGTTCAGGTTCTTGTGGGCTTGATCCTTTCAGTTTCTTCTGTCTCTGATAGACTAACTCTTCTGCCTTCCTTAGCTTTTCCATTGGATGTTTTATCCCAAGATTGGAAGCAGCAGCACCATACTTCTCCCATGAAATATCAACATGTCTTTTTGTTGGAGAGTCCTGTGCTGGAGAGTCTGAAATATTAACCACTTGACTTGGTGCAGCATCAGGAATACTAACATCAGGATTTGATTGAGCAATAGAAACTGATTGCTCATTCAGAATCGAAGTGTCCTGTACATCAGTATCCTGCTTCTTTTCTAAAGGAATATGATACCTGCTTTTTGATAACTTCCTTTTCTTCTGTGGTGTAGACAATTGAACCACAGCTGCAGTAGCAGTATCAGCAACTTTCTTATTCACATTCATCACAGAGGATATAGGTAAGTCATCCTCTGAATCAGTCTCATCCCTGAGAACTAATTTTCTTTTAACAGAAACAGCCTCACCTCCCTTTGCAGCTTTCTTCACCAGGACCCCTTGTACACCCCCTTGTAACTTCTTTTTAGTGATAGGTGTAGAGGAAAAGTCCTTTGAACCTGATTGCCTTCCTGACACATCAGTTCTAGCTGACTTCTTTGCTTTTACAACTAAAGTCTTTTGAGAGACATTAGAGGTGGCAGTTGACTGTTTAGGATGAATGCTTGGGTTAGGAACAAGGTGTGATTGGCCTTGCCCCATAGCATTAGAAATTAAACCATAACGAGTAGGCATTTTCCTATGCAAGAAAAACCTAACCTCATCAGGAATAAAAGCATTTCCTATGAAACCATTTGCCTTATCACTGTTTGTTTGTTCATGAATGATGAAGACGCCATTGTAATTCTTAAAAATCTTGAGAATTGATGTTTTGAAAATAGTTAGGGTTCGTGAGCACAGAGAGATAGAAAATCGAAAACTGATGATGAGAGAGTAATTAATGATTTAGAATAAGTAAAAGTATTTTGTTAGAACAAAACTTTACTCTCAATAACAGGTGGCAAGATATGATTTGTGCACAAATAATTAGTGGACAGATTACGTGTGTAATTTAAATGAACCTGCACCGCTTTTTATGTGTATGTATATGTATATCTATAACAGTGCAACACACACGCGCATACAGTTGTCCTACTAAAACTCAACCGTCCATCAGCAGATACTGACGAAAAATTAGGCACAAATTAAGCAATGAAATACTGACCTGAACATCAGGATTGACCAGTTGACTTCCTGTCAGGATTGCATCCTATCAGGATTTGATCAACGAAAACATACCTTTCTGAATAACCATCAGGATTTGACAGTTATCAGGATTTCCTCTCTGTAGCTTTCCTCAGAAATTCTCAAAGTTCATCATTCCAAGTTCATTCACCAATTTATTGAAAGTAGCTTCAGGTAGTGGCTTGGTGAATATATCAGCTAGTTGTTGATCAGTAGGAACAAAGTGAAGTTCAATTGTTCCTTCCAGAACTTGTTCTCTTATGAAGTGATATCGAATACTAATGTGTTTAGTAAGAGAATGTTGAACTGGATTTCCTGTCATTGCAATAGCACTTTGGTTATCACAATAAATAGGGATTTTTGAGTATGACAGGCCATAATCTAACAACTGATTTCTCATCCACATTATCTGAGCACAACAACTTCCTGCAGCAATGTACTCAGCTTCTGCAGTTGAAGTGGAAATGGAAATGGATTTTTGCTTTTTACTGAACCATGAAACTAGTCTTCCACCCAAAAACTGACAGCTTCCTGAAGTACTTTTCCTGTCTATTTTGCATCCTGCAAAATCAGCATCTGAATAACCACACAACCCAAAATCTGATTCCCTTGCATACCAAAGGCCAAGTGAAGAAGTGCCTTTGAGATATCTGAAAATTCTTTTGACTGCAATCAGATGGGGTTCTCTAGGTTTTGCTTGAAATCTTGCACACAGACAGGTTGCAAACATGATATCTGGTCTACTTGCAGTGAGATACAATAAAGAGCCAATCATTCCTCTGTAGTGAGTTACATCTACCTCAGCACCTTGATCAGGATCAAGTTTGGTAGCTGTAGCTATGGGAGTTGTAGCAGGAGAATTATCTTGCATGTTAAACCTTGTCAATAAATTCCTTGTATATTTATACTGATTGATAAAAATCCCTTCATCAGTATGTTTAACTTGAAGACCAAGAAAGTAACTCATTTCTCCCATCATGCTCATTTGATATCTTGACTGCATAAGCTTGGAAAACTTTTCACAAAGCTTATTGTTTGTTGACCCAAAAATGATATCATCAACATAAATCTGAACTAACAACAAGTCCTTACCATGATTCAAATAAAATAGAGTTTTATCAATAGCACCTCTTTTGAATCCACTTTCCAGTAAGAATAGAGCTAAAGTTTCATACCATGCTCTTGGAGCTTGCTTTAGTCCATAAAGTGCCTTATCCAATCTGTAGACATGATCTGGATATTTAGGATCAATGAAACCAGGAGGTTGCTCAACATAGACTTCTTCCTCCAGTTCTCCATTTAAGAAAGCACTTTTAACATCCATCTGGAAAACCTTGAATTTCTTATGTGCTGCATGAGCAAGAAATATCCTGATGGCTTCTAGTCTTGCAACAGGAGCAAACGTTTCATCATAATCAATTCCCTCTTGTTGAGAATACCCCTTTGCAACTAGTCTTGCTTTGTTTCTGATTATTACTCCATCAGAATCAGTCTTGTTCTTGAAAATCCACTTTGTACCAACAATTGATCTATTCTTTGGTCTTGGTACCAGTTTCCAGACTTCATTTCTTTCAAATTCATTCAGTTCCTCTTGCATTGCAGTAACCTAATCAGCATCTTTAAGTGCATCTTCAACTTTCTTTGGCTCCTCCTTGGATAGAAAGTTATTGTATAGACATTCATTCTGAGTTGCACTTCTTGTTTGAACACCTGCATCAGGATCCCCAATGATCAAATCAGGAGTATGACTTGCAGTCCATTTCCTTACTGGTGTTAAATTGTTTCTTGAAGTAGATGCTCTCCCTGGATTGGTGTTATCTTGATTTGAAGAACTTGCTTGTCTTGAAGCTCCCCCTGAATTATTGCTATTTCCTCCTGATAAGTTATCAGGATCATCACTTGAATCAGTATCTGTAAAATTCTGTCCTGATGATTGAGTTGACTCTGAACTTGTAGTAGAATGATGTTGCTCCCCCTCAACATTAGCACTACTAGAAGTATTACTATTGATTGCATCATCAGTATTAGCACCATCAGTATCTGGTGTGTCATCAGGATTTGGTGACCCATCAGGATCTGATGTATTGACAGGAGAATTATCTTGCATGTTAAACCTTGTCAATAAATTCCTTGTATATTTAGACTGATTGATAAAAATCCCTTCATCAGTCTGTTTAACTTGAAGACCAAGAAAGTAACTCATTTCTCCCATCATGCTCATTTGATATCTTGACTGCATAAGCTTGGAAAACTTTTCACAAAGCTTATTGTTTGTTGACCCAAAAATGATATCATCAACATAAATCTGAACTAACAACAAGTCCTTACCATGATTCAAATAAAATAGAGTTTTATCAATAGCACCTCTTTTGAATCCACTTTCCAGTAAGAATAGAGCTAAAGTTTCATACCATGCTCTTGGAGCTTGCTTTAGTCCATAAAGTGCCTTATCCAATCTGTAGACATGATCTGGATATTTAGGATCAATGAAACCAGGAGGTTGCTCAACATAGACTTCTTCCTCCAGTTCTCCATTTAAGAAAGCACTTTTAACATCCATCTGGAAAACCTTGAATTTCTTATGTGCTGCATGAGCAAGAAATATCCTGATGGCTTCTAGTCTTGCAACAGGAGCAAACGTTTCATCATAATCAATTCCCTCTTGTTGAGAATACCCCTTTGCAATTAGTCTTGCTTTGTTTCTGATTATTACTCCATCAGAATCAGTCTTGTTCTTGAAAATCCACTTTGTACCAACAATTGATCTATTCTTTGGTCTTGGTACCAGTTTCCAGACTTCATTTCTTTCAAATTCATTCAGTTCCTCTTCCATTGCAGTAACCTAATCAGCATCTTTAAGTGCATCTTCAACTTTCTTTGGCTCCTCCTTGGATAGAAAGTTATTGTATAGACATTCATTCTGAGTTGCACTTCTTGTTTGAACACCTGCATCAGGATCCCCAATGATCAAATCAGGAGTATGACTTGCAGTCCATTTCCTTGCTGGTGTTAAATTGTTTCTTGAAGTAGATGCTCTCCCTGGATTGGTGTTATCTTGATTTGAAGAACTTGCTTGTCTTGAAGCTCCCCCTGAATTATTGCTATTTCCTCCTGATAAGTTATCAGGATCATCACTTGAATCAGTATCGGTAAAATTCTGTCCTGATGATTGAGTTGACTCTGAACTTGTAGTAGAATGATGTTGCTCCCCCTCAACATTAGCACTACTAGAAGTATTACTATTGATTGCATCATCAGTATTAGCACCATCAGTATCTGGTGTGTCATCAGGATTTGGTGACCCATCAGGATCTGATGTATTGACAGGATTTGATTCACTTTCTTCAGGTTCCTTGGTAGCTTCATTTTCAAAAATCAATCTATCATGAGAGTCTTCATTGATTCCAGCTATCTTCTTGTCATCAAAAGATACATGTATTGACTCCATGACAGTCCTTGTCCTCAAATTAAAAACTCTGAAGGCTCTTGATGCAGGATAGCCTATGAAAATTCCTTCATCAGCCTTTGTTTCAAATTTCCCTAGATGTTCAGGATGAGTTCTGAGAACATAACATTTACAGCCAAACACATGCAGATGCTTCATACTTGGTTTCTTTTCCTTGAGTGACTGATAAGGAGTAACACCATGTCTGTTTATTAATGTGAGATTTTGAGTGTAGCATGCTGTGTTGACTGCTTCTGCCCAGAAATATGTAGGTAATTTTGCTTCTTCCAACATAGTTCTGCCAGCTTCAATAAGAGTTCTTTTTTTCCTTTCAACTACTCCATTTTGCTGAGGTGTGCCAGGAGCAGAGAATTGTTGAATGATTCCTTTGTATTTGCAGAACTCTTCCATCTTTGAATTCTTAAATTCAGTACCATTATCACTTCTTAGTATCTTGACTTTGTACTTTGTGGTTGTCTCAATCATTCTTACATGATCCAACAGAACTTCAGGAGTCTCATCTTTTCTGTGCAGAAAATACACCCAGGTGAATCTAGAATATTCATCAACAATTACAAAAGTGTACCTTTTCTTACTGATGGTCATGATGTTGACTGGACCAAATAGATCAAGATGTAGCATGTGATATGGTTCTCCAATAGAGGATTCTGATTTACTCTGGAATGATGTCCTTCTTTGTTTTGCTTTCTGACATGCATCACAGAGTCCATCAGGAGTATATAACACCTTTGGTAATCCTCTCACTAAATCTTTCTTAACCAACTCATTGATATTGCTGAAGTTGAGATGAGAAAGCTTCTTGTGCCAATTCCAACTTTCATCTACTGAAGCTTTACTGATCAGACAGGTAGGGGAGTCATCAGTATTTGATTGAATGTTGGCTTCATATATGTTACCATGCCTGTAGCCAGTCAGTGCTATCTTGCTTGTTGCTTTACTGACTACTTCACAATGAGTGGAATAGAAGTTGACATGATAACCTCTGTCAGTGATTTGACTAATACTCAACAGGTTGTGTTTTAGTCCTTTCACTAGAGCTACTTCTTCAATGATGACATTTCCAATGATTATATTGCCATATCCCAAGGTTTGTCCAATGTTGCCATCTCCATAAGACACAGTTGGTCCAGCTTTTTCCTCATATTCTGATAACAGGGCTTTGTTTTCAGTCACGTGCACAGAACATCCACTATCCATGACTAACACATTTTTCTTTTTACCCTGCAATCAGAATAGAAACACACTAGTTAGAACATTTAGGAACCCATACTTGTTGGGTTCCTTTTCCATGCAATTTATTAACTTTCACAGCAGAAGACTTTCTGACCTTAGCAGTCCTGACATGATTTACTTCATCAGGATTTGCTTTGTCAGTATCAGTATTAACAAAAGCATGTTCCAACTTGACATTCTTAATGCTACCAGAGTTTGCACTATTTTTATCAACTTTAGGCAATAGATCATAAAAGTTATAGTACAACTCATGATAATCTTTACAAGTATAAATAGAATGCCATATACTACCACAATGAAAACAGGACTTCTGTGGTTTATAAAATACTGATCTATTCTTAACATCAGACTTAGGAATATCAGTAATCTTCTTCTTACTCTTCATACAATCAATAGCAAAATGATTAGAGTTACCACAGTTAAAACAACACTTTCTAGGTGCATTTGGGATATATTTGTAACCATTCTCTTTGTTGATCCCAACTTTACCATTCCTGTTTCTCTTAACAGTAGATTCCTTTTTCTTATCTGTCACCTCACAGATTTTATCCTTAAGCTGTTTCTGAGACAATAGACCTACATTCTTAATGACTTTATTCAAGACAGGTTTAGACTTTATGATTTTAATTCCTTGAGTAGAAGTAGATCCCTTTTCAAAAGTAGAATTGGAATCCTTACCAAAAACAAAATTAACAGGAGTAATCTTAGATTTGGTTGCATCTATAACATGTCTATAGGTCTTTGGACTGACTGTCTCATCAATGACAATTTTCTCTTTCAATTTCTTATCCTCATCTGACTTATATCCTAGACACTCTTTATAATTCTTAGAGGTATTAATCTCATGAAATTTCCTACCAGAGTCTGTCCAGGTTCTGATTTTCTCATTAGCATTTTCAAGTTCCTTTTCAAGAGCAGTACATTTGGATTTCATCTCTAAATACATGTGATTCACATTATCACATTCTTTTTGTACTTCTTGCATACGAGAAAATTCAGCTTCTAATATATCATTCCTTTTTCTAAGTTCAGACATCTCAGATAAGATCCTAGTATTTTTAGCAGTTTGACTTCTAAAGCTAATATGTAATGACTTTAGAAAACGTCTTAACTCAGAAGCATTATCAGTATCAAAATCAAAGATAGTATTTAGTACCTTATCATTAGGAGCAGCAGTTACATCAGCATTGGCCATTAGAGCATAGTTGACCACCTCAGTATCAGATTCTGAGGAAGAGTCCATCCAATCCTTGCTTGATGTGATAAGTGCCTTTGTCTTCTTGCACTCAGAAGCAAAGTGACCCATACCATTGCACTTGTAGCATCTAACTTTTGACTTGTCAAATTTGCTACCCTTGCTGTCCTTTTTGATATACTTATCTTTGTTTGGATTGAAAGCCTTTTTCTGAAAGTTGCCTTGTCTTCTATTCTTCCTGAACTTCATCCTTCTGAAGTTTCTGACAATCATAGCAACCATCTCTTCCATGTCTGAGTCAGAAGAATCATCATCAGTATTGGCATCAGCATTGCCATCAGTATCTGATGAAGAGTCATCAGGATCTGACTCAACTATTCTTGTTTTACTTCTAGAGACCTCCATAGCTTTTCCTTTTGATTTAGCCTCTGCTTTCAAAGCAATTGATTTTGCCTTGCTGCTTTTCTTGTTCTTTCTCTGTTGAACTTCAAGATCATGAGTTCTTAGCATCCCATAGACTTCATCAAGAGACACAGTGTTAAGATCATACTGATGTCTAATGATCGAGGTCTGAGTGTCCCATTCTTCAGGTAAAGCTCTTAGAAACTTGGTGTTTGAATCTTCAGTTTCATATTCCTTGTCAACTAAAGATAAACTGTTCAATAGTGTCAGAAATCTATCATATAGATCAGTTAGGCTCTCATCGGGTCTTGCATCAAATTGTTCATATTCTTGAATCAAAAGAGCCCTTCTGTTTTTCTTGACAGATGTAGATCCCTGGCACTGAGTTTCCAAAGTATCCCAGATTTCTTTTGAAGACTTGCATGCAATCACTCTGTTTGACATGACAGCATCAAGACTACTGTGTAAGATATTCTTTATCTTTGGTTCCCTGAGTACATGAGCTTTTTCTTCTGGAGTCCATTCACTTTTAGCCTTGACCACATAATGTTCAGGTACTGTATCTGTTCGTTCTACAATCCTTGTAGGAATATATGGTCCATCACGAATCCTGTCCAAATAGTCAGGATCCATAGCCTCCAGGTACATCAGCATCTTTACCCTCCATGTTGGATATTCTGATTTCTTCAAGATGGGAATCTTCATGCTTTCATACTTGGTTGTCGGCATCTTTAGATCGTATCTGATTCAGAATTAAATCAGTTTGCTCTGATACCAATTGTTGCCCAGTAATACTCTATTGTAGAAGGGGGGTTGAATACAATAGTATAAGATAATCGACTTCTTAATGTATATATCACAAATATGAAAGAAAGATAACAGCTTTATTAAATCTGATATAAAACTGTTACAAACTCTCTCAAGAAATTCTGATGTTCTTGAGAGCTGCTAGCTTACAAAAACTCTCTCAAGAAATTCTATGTTCTTGAGAGCTTCTATTCGATTATGTTCCCCCTATGCGTTGTACATAAATCGAAACCAAAACTATGTTTATATACTACACAACTTCTCTATCAATGATAAGTCCTAATCAATTACAAAGATTGAAACCTATCCATAATTGATAGCTACATACTACAAACCAGGAACCGACAGAATAAACTTCCATGTTTAACTAGACTCCAAATATAACTCGAAGTAGGAATCCTGATCAGCTTCCAGTCCTGATGATCAATCATGATCCCAGTCCTGATATGTATCTTGATCCTGACGACCATGTAATCCTGATGACGTCAGCAATCCTGATCAGTTGAGTCTAGCTCCTGACGATCATTGAATTCTGAACTAACAAATATTTCCTAGTAATTTTATTCTGTTTGTTCTTCTTCTCAGTTGAACGGTGACTGACAAAACCACATGTACTCCCATAATGGTAATATAAATTAAAGGCCGTGTCGATATCAGGAAATAGTTGACCTAAAATTGACTTTTTTTCATTTCCGCACTCTGGAATCCAATCATCACCTAAATCATGAGTTAAATTATCTGAGACTGGAGTAAGATCTGGTGATGTCTCAACCCGTAAAGCACTGTAATGGAAAAATCATGACATGAGATCAATTAAAATACACACCTGTGTTTTTGAAAGGAGTATTATCGATTCATCAGCAATACCATTTTTGTCAGAGAAGGTTGAAAATATTAACATCAAATGTATTGCAACTATGATTAAAGAACACTTGGTAGAATCAGGAAACACTCGTAATCTTATTATATACCAAATGAACACTAGAAGGAATTTTAACATTACAGGTGATTTATAATCCGAATACATTACATGTATGAAATCTTATTCTGTTGCATATACTTTTCACTCACATACAATCCAAAAATCAGTAGTATCCAAAAATTAAAAGAAGTATTGGTTTAGATACTCAAACACAAACACACTAATAACGCAAATGATTTCTTTAACAAAAAACCAAAAGAAAAGCACAAAAAGTTAGAACACTTAAATAGTAACCATAAATACACATAAACTCATATAGTTAGTAGTGGAACACTAACTTACATGGTGGCCTAAAAAAACATAAATATCACTAATATTAGATAAATGAATATCTTCTTCGTTCTCCATAAGACTCTGCATATTTGTGTGATACTATGTTGTCGAACTCTCTATTTTATGATGAAGAAACATAAAACCATTGATTAGACTTTGTTTTGATCTGTATAATACGTAAAGAAGTCATTAGTTGTCCTGAAAACAATTAGAAGAAATAGATTGATAACTCAATTTGGAAAATTTATAATCAAATGTAACAGTATCTCATTAATTTATGACAAAAATGGTAATAAATTTGATTTAAATACGTATAATTAAAATGGTATTTTATGTAATAAAGTACTACCCCTGTAGTATTAATCACAACAATACAATAGTATATCTATACATGATCTAGACCATAGGATTCAAATCTAATCAACGGTAATAATGATGGGTCTCTTGGTCTCTTGATGATAAATGGTCTCTTTTGAACCTCCTCCTCGTATATATATATATATATATATATATATATATATATATATATATATATATATATATATATTTTTGTGTGTGTGTAAAATAACTAAAAAAACATAAATAAAACATATGAAAAACTATTTGTTTTGAGTAAAAATATTGTAAAAGACGAGATAATAAAAATAAATAGATAGTACAACAAAACAATTAAATGAATTATATATTATAAATTTTGATAATAATTTGTGTAAACAATAAACAGATTAAAATATATAGTCCATAAAAAATTTAAAAAAACATGATATACATATCGTACATTATGATCAGATCAATTCACATTATACAGCCCGAGTTATTTAAAATTATAGTCCCCGATCAATCAAATTATCTATATAAATTAAATTAAGTACATTGTAACAGACGAAAAAAATGTGCAACCATACCTAGAAAAAAAGTTAACCGCAAAAAATAGAAATTTATGTTAATTTCTAGAAAAATGACCCGTGTTTTAATTATTAAAGATGTGTATTTTGGAAAAAATAAAAGATGAATTCATTGTCAAAACAAGGACAAAACTCAGAAGGCATATGAGCAATTTTAACTTACGATGATATAAGCAAAAAATATTTATCCATCCATAATTGATCAATTCTCAAGTTCAGAGTTAAAAAAAAGTCTGCTTGTTTGAAAGAATTGAAACACATCGAAATGTTACCAAACGTACTTAATAATATAATGATTTGGCACAAGTTAGTTCCACTTAAGTCAATTAGCTACATTGTCCTATGTTCTGAAAGTTAGGTGGACATGGGAAGAGAAATAAAGATAAAAAAATGCTTAAAATCAAGAGGTCAGAAGAAAAGACATAAAAGAGTTACAAAGAAAGTTTTAAGAACTGAAAACACAAGGCCTATGTAGAGTATTAGAAGATTTAGGAAAGCTTTTGAGTAAAATCAGTACTAAAACCTACAATCTCATACTGCATCATCTTGAAGGCTATTTAGTTTCTACCTTGAATATTATCGGAGATGAACTAA
Organism: Heracleum sosnowskyi; assembly: GCA_030848705.1. Classification (NCBI taxonomy): domain Eukaryota; kingdom Viridiplantae; phylum Streptophyta; class Magnoliopsida; order Apiales; family Apiaceae; genus Heracleum; species Heracleum sosnowskyi. Next base: position 136,775,136 of record CM061235.1, on the reverse strand, counting down.
ATGAATGCATCATTTTTGAAGAACTGAAAAAAATTTAGGATTATAATTTTAAAAATGTCTTCTTAATTACAAAACATATATAGAACACTCTAATTCTATTCTATGATCCACAACAAAATTAAAAACAGACATGATTTATCAAAACTACTCGTATTAGTTTTCACATTATAAACTTCAACATATTTAAGCAAGTACAACATAGTCATAACATTAAGAATAAAAACTCTATGAATATCAAAAATACAATCATATATGTCAAATGACATTGATAATGCGTAGTTTAGTTTAAAATCACAATCTAAGCTAGCGACCCGTGCCTTGCACGGGTTTTAGCATAATAACCCGTGCGAGGCACAGGGCTTTTTCTATCAATGTGTGAAAGTGCTGATTTTTTAGAATTTGAAAATTATGATTGTACACTGACTTTATTTGAAATAAAATATAAGAACTCATAAGCATTGTATTTTAAATGTATGAGTCAACTAAAATGCAACCGGAAGCACCCATTTCTTAGTAAATGTTTAGACACTCGGGCGACGATAGATCGTGTCATGTTTGCCTTTTTGTTGACGGTTTGAGACTCTGATGATGCTGGTGATCACATATATTTTGGTTGTAAGTGATCCGTAACTGCGTTCTTATGTACCTCGAATAAAACTTTAGTTTCTTTGATAACACACAAATTTGTTCTGAACTCGGCATGCCATATCATTCCGAGGATGCACCCTGTGTGAACTTGGGATGATATAAGTTAGACCCGCTATTTATAATAACCCGTGCGAGACACGGGGCTTTTTCTATCAATGTGTGGAAGTGCTGATTTTTTAGAATTTGAAAAATTATGATTGTACACTGACTTTATTTGAAATAAAATATAAGAACTCATAAGCATTGTATTTTAAATGTATGAGCCAACTAAAATGCAACCGGAAGCACCCATTTCTTAGTAAATGTTTACACACTCGGGTGACGATAGATCGTGTCATGTTTGCCTTTTTGTTGACGGCTTGAGACTCCGATGATGCTGGTGATCACATATATTTTGGTTGTAAGTGATCCATAACTGCGTTCTCATGTACCTCGAATAAAACTTTAGTTTCTTTGATAGCACACAAATTTGTTCTGAACTCGGCATGCCATATCATTCCGAGGCTGCACCCTGTGTGAACTTGGGATGGTATAATTTAGACCCGCTATGTATATATGTGTGCATGCATCCATGCGTTGATATCAAATGGGATTTTACGGTAACACATGATGTCCTTTTTTTGTTTGTCAGCAGCGGTATGGAAAACTCTGAATAACTGTGCTAGTTCCTTTGTCTGACTCAAAGATTAAGCAGGCTCCGATTTAGGAGGGGAGTCTGTTGCATCTTCTAGTGTCATTATTCTCAATCCGGTAAAGCATATTCCCTGTCACGTGTTATTTTCTATCGATTCTCGCAATGTCCCTAATTTAATTTATAGATAATTTGATTTATTCAAAATTATCCGTGCACTAAAAATAGGATATTTCTTAACTTATAAACATGTTGTATAAGTCATATTTAGACTGATTCACTGAACGTGTACGAATTTATTACAGGTCTTGCGGCAACTTTGAATCTTAAATTTCTAGTCGAAAAAAAAGAACCGAAGTTAAGAGAACATAAAGTTTAATAAATATACCTGTTTTTCTTTTTATTCTCAGTAAATCTATGGAAATTAAATTTTGGAGTTAATTGTTTAATAATTTAATCTAATTGTTTTGTCTTTCTTGTATTAAAAAATTCAATAAACACAGGTTAAATAAAGTTCTCTATTTCCTTTCTTTTCAAAAGTATAATCGACTCTCAGTTGGTCATGTGACATACTTATTTGCATCAGTCATGTTCTTTAAATTTTTGGCATTGTAGGAAATTTAATATTTATTTACGTAACGATGAGAATCGATAAAGGTATTGTTCAATCAATGTACAAAAAATAATTTATATAACTTAATTTTTTATCTTTTAGATCTATAATTTTAAATAACTCTGAGTGTATAATGTAATTGATCGATCATAATATTTTTCTTACTTGTATGATATGAAATATCATATTTTCTAAAATTTGTTCACTTGACTGTATATTTTAATCTATTTAATTTATTATACAATTTTCAAATTTACCTATTATATATTTATTAATTTAATTCAAAATAAGCAATTATTAACTTCCATAAAATTAATATAAAATTTTATATTAAAATTAATTACAAATGCGTTACATACATAATTCATCCAACATAGTTCTAAATCTAGTCACTTATATTTTAGGATTTACACTTTAGTTCTTTTATTTTTACAATTGTACCGTAATTTTTTAAAATAATAATTTTATTCAAAACATATCTCTAAAAAATTGTTCAACACAAAACTCTTAAAGCACAATTTATTGCGATCAAACACCTATGTAAATTCGACGCCGAGTTCAACAACTATATATAAGTATTCATATTTAAAATCATTTTCTTAAGAAATAAATATAAATATTAAAAGAAAATATTAAACTCGTGCATGACACATGTTACGAGCTTGTATTTGTATATGTAATAAAAATACTCATGAATATCGTGTATACATGTTATCGATATGTGCTATATACCCGTGATTGTTGTCTAATTTTTAAATATTGGACACTACTTTTTATTAATTTAAAAATAAATAATTAAATAATATATAAAGAAACTACTTGTAATATAGTACTTATGTTATAATCAATGTTCAGTCTTACGCTTTATAGATTAAATATATGAATAATTCAAATAAATTGTGTAGTACAATAAAGATAGACCCTTGTGCAAAAATATATATCATTTTATAGTTTACATTACATATACAAGATATTTGTATGACTAAAACAAATGTAGATATACATCACACGCAACATTGTTTTTAAAATTTAATATTAAAATTATATAAGATTGGTTGTTTAAATAATCATGTACAACATTTTGAAAACTGAAACAACATAGATTAATATATATTATAAAATCACCTTTGTTTTTTGGTCAAAGTTTATATAATAATAAATATAGGATTACGAATGATGTGAGATTTATGTAATGTGATTTTTCAATCAAAATTAGAAGAAGTCACGTAGCTCAATGGTTATAAGAATGATTTTCTTAGGGAAAGTCAAGGGTTCGATTCTGCAAAAAACATTATTTACTAATTTTTTTTCTTTTGATAAGAGAGTAATGACATGCCATGTAATTTCAAAATATATAAGGATAAAATTGTCATTTCACAGGGATTTTTTGGCTCAAAATTATCTCACTGTTGTCCTATTATATATAGAAGAGGATTTTTGATTATTCCGTAAAATAAACAAAGCCTTGATAATATTTTGCCAAAAATTGTGAGAATTTTCGCTGCTTACAATATTCTACGGTACAAATAGAAAAATCAAAATATTAATTTAAAATGTAATTTAATATTTTCTCATTCCATTTCTCTGAAATTAAAAAAAACATATAAATGGAATAATAACTTCATTCGGCCATTATTTTATTTATTCTACACTAAATTTTCCTATATTCATTTAAGGGGACGGTCTATAACAAATAATTGTTGCAACAAATCGTACCGTGAAAAATTTTCGCGGTACGTGTACACTAGGATTTTAGGTGTACATACATGAAGTCCATCATTTACTAGTACCGCGAAAACTTTATGCGGTACGATTTATTATAACAATCGCTTGTTTTTGACCTTTTCATTCATTTAATTCCGAATACAACCTAAAATAGTAAAATTAAACTAGATTATCAAAGTTTGGTCATTTAACTTTAGGAAAGTCAAGATAATACAACACAGATAGAGCTGGCAATTCGTTCGTTTCGTATACTTTCGTGTCGTGTATTTTCGTGTTTCGTGTACATAAATGCTAACCCAAATCCGACCCGTTAAGGATTCGTGTCGTTTCGTGTTCGTGTACCTTTATGTCGTGTACTTTTCGTGTCGTGTTTCGTGTAATTTTAAATAAAATTAAAAATATAAGAAATCAAAAATAAAAAATTAAATTTTAAATTTTAAAAGTTTCAGTTAAAATTTTACTATTCGAGTATTAAGTCAATAAGCCGTAATGTTCCAAGTGTAGTCAAATCTTGCTAAACTTAAATTTGAAACTATTTTCTATTTTATTTTTGTAAAAATTCTATATACAATATTTATGATAATATGTATCTATATAATTTTAATATATTTATTTAATTTTTTAATTATTTCGTGTACTTTCGTTTCGTGTCGTGTACCCAAGGGTAAATCCAAAACCGACACGAAATTCGCTCGTGTAATTTCATGTTCGTGTATTTTCGTGTTCGTGTACCGAAAAGGTAAAACCAAACCCGTTATTATCGTGTCGTTTTCGTGTCGTGTACGAAATTGCCGGCTCTAAACACAGATCCGAAATTATGTTACATTATATTTTACTTAAGAAAATGTAAATAAATAAAAAAATAAAATTTAATATAAACGAATGGGTCAATTTTACCCCCAAACAGTCACGCCGCTCAATGTACAATAAAGTACTACTACACCCACACGCTCACGCACACTTCCAGTTGTTCATCTGCCTTAAACTTAAACTGGAGTTCCAGAGTGTGTGTCGCCGACGTAAGACTCAGGTACATTTTTACGCCGCCTATTTCTAGGGTTTCTTAACCTAATTTTATTTAACATAAACTGCTATTAAATCCTTTATTTCTCTCATCTTTATTTCATTTTACCACATTTTTAGGTCAATCTTTTTCCAAGCTTTCTTGTTTTTTTTACAATTCTTTTGTCAAATTGATTAAATATTTTATGGTAATTGTTCTATTCGTGTAATAATTTTTAGAATAATTGTAATTGAAGTCAAAAGTTAAGTTGATCTGAATAAATATATGTGCCAAATGGACATTTAAATGTTTATATAGGAACAGAAGAATTAGGTACATGTTGATTATAGTTGAGCTTGTAATTCATGTACATTGTATGTTTGTATTTGTATCTACATTACTTGCTTGTTGATTCTTTTTTTAATATGATTAGCAGTAAAGGGGAAAGCTATTAAGATTTACGAATCAATGCTTGCGGCTTGTTTGCCTTTTAAAAAAAAGTTGCTTGTCACATGAAGTTATTTTCGAAACTTGTAAGCGGAAGTAGTTTTCCAACTTATAAGCTAGTGTAAAATAATTGTTTAGTCATCTTTTGATAAATTCCCTGAAGTTGAGATTGAACGGAAATTAGAGTTTTCCCTGATAACCCTGTCAGAATACAATACAAGCACTTCTTTTATAACTATAATAAATTTAAATAAAACTACACAGTTTTGGGTTGACTTTAAAAAGTTTATCTAACGGTAACTATAGATTCATTTTACCCTAATTGTTATCATCCGTTTGGGTAATTTTATTAAGAATATACATTTTCTTTTTCTTAATTATAATATTTAACGTATATGATGTAAAACATGATAAATAATAAAATACAAGAAGTTAAATTCAAAAAGGGTGATAGTGATTTTTGTCTTGTCAAAACTCAAAAATACAAATATTAACCAAGTAAATGGCATAATTACTATTCTCTGCTTCTCATGATCCAAATGGTAAGTCACTTTTTAGTTTCGTTCAGTTTTACACAAAGGACCAAAGCCCCAGTCTTGGTTGTTTGAGAGAAAGTAAGTGTCTTGGACCAACTTTTCCTGTTAATGTTTTTTTGACCTACGTGGATCCTGATTATTAAATTGCTGTAATTTGTCTTTTTACTGAAGTGGGAGCAATCTGTAATTGTACCTCAAGTGTTATGTAATGTTACTTAGTCACATGTCCCATATAATGCAAATATATAATTTCTTGCTTTACAATATTTTGCTACTACAGTTATCTGCTATTATATTATCTAGTTATCTGCTATTATATTATCTGAATACCATGCTTTCCGGACCTTTTCATGGTTAATATATCTTATTAATGTTTATTAATATTTTTTTTTGTGCATTGGTATATATTTCTCATCTAGGATCCTGTGTAGCAAATTTTTGTTATGGCTGCTACTAAAAGCGCTGGTATACGATATGCCCCAGAAGATCCCTCACTTCCTAAACCATGGAGAGGCCTGGTTGATGGTAAGACCGGATATATTTACTTTTGGAATCCAGAGACCAATGTTACTCAATATCAGAAGCCTAGCGCTTCACATATAAAACCAGATGAACCTGATAAATGTGTAACGGAGTCTATAAGCTCATCACCTGAAGTTCAACAATCTTCAGAAGTGCCAAATCAGGAAATTGCTACCAATGATGATGACGATAAGAATGGTAGAGGCAACGATGGTAGACCAAAGGTTGACTCTGGTGGAAACAATTATCAGGTATTAAACCGGCATGTCTTTTTGTGTTTCCGCTTTATGCCTGTAATTTATGTGATTAATTGTGACAATGTAGTAGTAGACTAGTAGTACTGATAATGGTAATAATAATAGTAATAGTAATATAAAGAATTAAAAAAATCCTGGTTAAATATGAATAGACTAAACCTATGTTACGAGAACTCGGTTGCAAGAGCCCCAGACAAGTACGGCCAACCGGGCCAAGTGTTGGATTCTATTGATAATAGTAATATGAAGAATCAAAAGTTCTGGTTAAATATGAATTAGACCAAATCTATGTTACACGAACTCGGTTGTAAGAGCCTCACAAAGTATGGCCAATTGTTGGATTCACAAAGTTTGAAAATATTCCGATTCTTGGATATGAATCTGAAATAGGACGCTTGGTCTGATTGCAACATGCAGGATTGGACTCGGTCCAAATGCATGCTGTGTCCAATGGTGGACTTAAGTATAATGATAACCCAGGGTATTCCACGGAGGACCCTGGATTTTATAATGTTAAGTTATATCTCTCATAATTTTATTGTTTAAAGTAATTCATATAGGGTTTGCACCCTACTGGCATGGGTTCCACACTCTCCAACAACAAATTTTTGAAACTTATTTTTACACAGCATGTTAATTAATGGATTAATAAATTCTTATGAAATCTTTTTAAGAAAATTTTGAAGTACCCTGAAATTATATACCGGTTCCACCAATGGTCCTGTCTGACATGCATTTGACGCCAAAACTGAAGAGCTTGTGAAGGTTTTGGCCTTTTGAAGTGTTTCTTGAACTTTAAGACGGTGAGTTGCCAATTAAGTTAGTGACATAGCTCATACACGAATCTGGACTGTTCTTTTACTTCTATCTGCAACTGTAATGCTCCAAGGCGTTGCAATCTTCTTTGTTTAAATGAGTTAAGGATCACATCCTACTTCCTCTAATTTCCTTGTTTGGTAGAGGCTTCAATTGTGAAATTCTTTTTGACACTTGAAAGACGGGGACTATTTTCTTTATTTATAATGCTAGACTTCTTTGGGATTATTTTTTTACCTCATTGTGTTGCTCGACTATTTGTTGCATTGATCATTTGCTTACTAGGTTTTCTGATACTGCATGGGAAAAGTAACTACAGCACTTCTGCAATCAAGTTGTATTATAATATCAAGTGCCTACACTTTTCTATTCATGTATTTTTTTTCAATTGAAGTTCCTAGTTTTAACGCTACACATGGAAAAATTAGTTAAGAAATGAATCTTTGAAGGTCACGGTCAATAGACTTGAGTACACAAGCTTCTCTTCTTTTTTTTTTTCTTTTTTTCTTTTTTTCTTCGGCACATTAATCTATACTGTTGCTAATATCAGGGTGACAGGAAAGAAGCAGACCGACCCAATATCCCGCATGGTTCAGGTGGTTCACTGGAGGGTAAGTCTTCTGACCGAGTTGACGTATTGCCAGCTGTCAGAAGTGCTCCATCTGCTGAGTCTTATCGCCGCCAGCATGAAATAACTGTAACTGTAAGCATGTAGTTTAGAGTCTATTTGTGATCAATGTACCTTTTTTCTTCAATAACTAGATCCCAGTATCCATTATGTTAATTACATTAATGTTGTTTTCTTGGTAACTGGCTACTATGTATGAGTTGGCCAATTAATAATGCTGAAAAATCATGATAAGGGTGGTGTAGTATTGTACTATCACTATTAGGGACCTACTGATTTGCATTAAGAACTGCAATTCTACTTTTTGTTGAAGACTTCTTCAGCCTGTAAATGTCAAGCACGGTGTCATCTACTGGTTTTTCGTATTAATACGCAGATCTTAATTGTGGACCTAAAAGCTCTACAATTGAGTGTCTTATCTATTCTTGCTGTAAAACTCTCGATGCTGCTCCTGTGGTGATGTGAACAAAAATCTTGGGAACGTGAATGATGATTAACATACATGATTACAATTGATGATTAAGTTTGAGTCTTACTTGAAGCTCATACATTTTTAGCCTTATGGTCACGTGCTGACTGTTATTTTAAAATTTTGAAAATAGGAAGGTTCTCCATCAGAAACATACTTGAATAGGGAGGATAAAATGGATGGTGTCAGTGAAACTACTCATCGCTCTTCGCTCCTAATTATGAAAGATGTTTTTGTATTACCTTGCTGGTTATAAGAATGATTAGCTTCTAGTTTCTTGTTTAAATATTTTGACATTATTTTGTTTTTGATTATGCATTCATAGTTATTATTTAGTCATGATTTAAACTTTTGTGTCTAGTTCTGTAAGTTTGACAGATTATTATTCATTAGGGAGACAATGTGCCTCATGCTTACGTCATCTGTTTGGTCTTTTACATCTAGTTTTGCTGAGTTTGACAGTTTGTTATTCATTAGGGAGACAATGTGCCCCCGCCTTTTACATCATTCGAAGCAATTGGCTTACCTTCAGAGATACTTCGAGAGGTATGGATCTTGTCTTTGGATGTCTGGAGATCGAGGACATTGTCGAATCTTTCTGAATACTACTTGTCTGCTTTTTGTTGGTTATTTTGCTTGCTGGAGATCTGTCTTTGATATACAGACTTGTATTATATTTTCCGTATGTACTTGTCGTTCACTGTGATGTGCTATTCATCTCCCCCTGCATTAATTTAGAGGCCCTCAGTTAGTGTACCATTTATCAATGACTTTCCAATTCATTTAACTTCTTAGCGAGGATCATTCTTGTTGGTGATTTGGTCTGCTATATGGTTAGATTCAAAGCGGTCTCTTTCTGCTCTTATCTGTGTTAGCAAGCATGCCCTACCGTAGATTGGGAATTGTGTTCTTGCATTCAAAGCTGGCCTCTTTGCTTATTATTAGTCTTAATGGTTTTGTGATATGCTTTTCCAGGTACTCAATGCTGGGTTTTCTCACCCTACCCCCATACAAGCGCAATCATGGTCTATTGCTTTTCAAAATCGGGATATAGTAGCCATTGCTAAGACTGGTTCAGGGAAAACCTTGGGATACTTGATGCCGGCATTTAGGCATCTCATGCAACGTCGTAACAATCCTCAGTTGGGTCCCACAGTTTTGGTCTTGTCACCAACAAGGGAATTGGCAACACAAATTCAAGAAGAAGCTGTGAAGTTTGGCAGGTCATCGAAAATATCTAGCACGGTATGTTGATTTTAGTCAAGGTTTGAGTTTTCAGCAATGTAATTAATGCTCGAGGGTTGGTTTATATTACAAAGCTGTTTAGATAATGTTTTGCTACATACTGGCATATGGATATTGCTTTTGCCAATCTTAGTTTGGTACCATCCCATGTATTGGTACTCCAGCTTGTCTGACCTGAAAATACTACTTTTGTTTCTTGTCAAATGTCTATTTAGAAAGATTGTTCTTAGTTTTTTGGATGCTTTTAGTTACTATATCTGCCACTATTTTCCTCAATATTATTTATAAGTTTCTTTCTTGTCCAATTTGTAAGGGCATTTTGCTACTTGTTACTCATCTAATTAGTCAGGATTAACTTTCCTTCATGACCGTGCATAACCTTAAAGTGAGAATTAATTAGGACTAGAGGGACTGAGGGAGTACTTGAGGGTATAGTAATCTAAGGGAGCTCCTTTGGTAAATTTTTTTTAAGGACCCTGCTAGTTTTATTTCTTGAACTAGACACGAGAATTTGTAAAATTACTTGCACCTAGGAATGTTAGCAATGGTCCATATTTTCATATGCTACTAATAATATGCTGTTTGATATAAGAAAGGACGGCCCCTATTACGTAAATGCAAATATCAAAGTTTCTTATTTAAAATTATGAATGATCAAATTTAAGAAGTATTGATTATCCACATGAATTTTTGTATTTAATTTCTTGATATATCTTGATGGTAACAAAAAAATAATACATATAATTCCTTGTACAACTTGGTTACAAAATTTAAAATGTTTTTACTTAATAAGAGAAATTACATTCTGAAATATGCGTTTTTCTTTCAAATTAAGCATTTAGGCGAAAGTTATTGTCTTCTAGGAAAGTCAGTACCTTTTTGAAAGATCAGTCCGATCATCTAGCAACTTGGTTTTTGTTTGAGTCATGTGATTTGGAAAAAGTATGTAGGTCAAGTTTGGGTAAAAATTCTAAATTGAAACTTTGAGTAGAATTTAGCATTTGTTTATATACACAAGATGAGATATACCTTGAGTTGAAAACAGTGAATCCTTAAGGGGAACTATGACATTCACGCAATACAAACTGACATAAACAAGAGGATGAACACCATAGTTTGGGACAGGTCAATCCTTTATTCCTTTAGTGGAATCAATATGTTGGTGAACCAATATTGATGTGAAGTCAATCTACGCCCTAGGCTGGGACAGGTGAACCCTTGATGGGAACTTTGAAATTAATGAACTAATGCTTCAACATATTAAAATATATTGATAAGTAAAGGAATGCATAAGTGGTTATCTTGACCTCTAAAAAGCTTCTTTAGGAGTACTTCAGGTTGTTTTACTCCTGTCTTTTTTTCTTCAACTAAAGTGTTTGTATGGAGGAGCGCCAAAGGGTCCCCAACTGAGAGACTTAGACAGAGGAACACATATTGTTGTTGCTACTCCAGGCCGTTTGAATGATATCCTACAGATGGGACGAGTTAACCTTGGCCAGATTTCATACATGGTTCTGGACGAGGCAGATCGCATGCTGGACATGGGGTTTGAGCCACAGATTAGAAAAATTGTAAAAGAGATCCCTGCACGCAGGCAGACCCTCATGTACACTGCCACCTGGCCCAAGGAGGTTCGGAAAATTGCAGCTGATTTGTTAGTTAAACCGGTTCAAGTTAACATTGGCAATGTTGATGAACTTGTCGCAAACAAATCTATCACACAGGTGTTATCCAGCCCTTTTCTCCTTTAAATTTAAATATATTCTATATATTTAGATGATTACCTGACAATTTGAAACATTTAGCATGTTGAAATTATCTCGTCAATGGAAAAGCAAAGAAGAGTAGAGCAGCTAGTGAGATCTCAAGAACCAGGATCTAAAATCATTATATTCTGTTCAACAAAGAGGATGTGTGATCAGCTTTCACGAAATTTAAGTCACCAGTTTGGAGCTGCAGCCATTCATGGAGATAAAAATCAGAGTGAGAGAGACCATGTACTGAACCAATTCCGCACAGGCAAATCTCCAATTCTTGTCGCCACTGATGTTGCAGCTCGTGGATTGGACGTAAAAGATATAAGGTCTGATTCCTTGGTTACTTTTTTCTTGTAATTTATTTGTTAACATTTTGTACTTCTTCTTGAAGTCAGCTTAAAACACACATGTATATGCATTTTGTTTCTAGTGTAGTGCCCCTCTAAATCTAATACATTTGTGCAACAAATTCTTGTCAGGGTGGTGATCAACTATGACTTCCCTACAGGAATTGAGGATTATGTTCACAGAATAGGAAGAACCGGCAGAGCTGGTTCCACCGGGGTGGCTCATACATTTTTCAATGACCAGGATGCGAAGCATGCTTCAGACCTAATCAAAATTTTGGAAGGATCAAATCAACGAGTCCCAGATGAGATCAGAGATATGGCTTCACGTGGTGGATTTGGATTTTCTAGGAGCCGTTGGGGTTCTGGTCCTGGTAGGGGTTATGATTCAGGATATGGTGGAAGGGATGCTGGCGGTCGTGGTTCTGAGGGAGAGTCACAGGACAGGTATTGGATGTTTTTGTTAAAATTTTTATGATTGAAAAAAACTATGTCCAGTACTTTTGTATATGTAGGGGATTTAGTATCAAGCCTCAGTGATAAGCTTAGAAGATTTTTTTAGGATTTGATTATTATCCTTGTTGTGCAGTGACAAATATGCCAGCAGTGGATATGATGTTGACGCTCCAAGTAGCTATCATGCAAAGAGCTTTCACCAAAGCATAATTCAAGATCCGGACAAACCAAGAAGTCGAAGCAGAAGCCCCAATAAGGGCGGCAATGATGCAGACACTCTTCCTGGAAGCTATCAAGCTAAGAGCTTTCATGAAAGCATGGTTTCTCGTCCAGAAAAGCTAAGTCGTAGTAGAAGCCCTAATGGCAGTGGTAGAGGAGATCATTGTGGTCGAAGTCGTAGTCGTAGTCGCAGCAGAAGTGTCGACCGTTTTGAAAGTTCTTCGCAAGGACAAGAGCGCTCTCCAGTGCAGAGTTTTCATAAAGCCATGATGGAACGGTCTTGATGACCACAGTCACTTGGAATCAGAGTGGATGTTGGAAAAAAGAAAAACAACGGAGGTATCTTGGGTAGCTTCTCTTTTTGGATTTTAGTTTTTGCTCTAGCGTTGCTGTTAATATGCAAGTCCTAGATGTCCATTTGGGTACTTCAAGTGTTGGTTAGATTCCTGTGCCAGCTTTGTTGATATTTATCAAGTAGTAGTTCAAGTTTTAGACTTCTCGGCGGATATTATTACTGATGTGCACTCTTTTGGAAGATCCATAGAAGTAAAAGTTCCTGGTGTTGTACCTTATTCTCCGTTTTCAAATGAGTTTTGCCTGGCATAAGATTTATTTTGCCCGACTACAGGAGTTGGTATGCTGTGCTGTTTTTTTTTTTTTTGCCAAAAAGAAAGCTTTCATTAAAACTTCAAATCATCTGAGAGCACATGAATAAAATCCGAGTGGGTATTTTTTCCTCGCCAAATACGATTAGCTATTGAACTATTATGTCTCGTTATAAAGTGAGCCACTTTGTTCACATATCGTTTTACAAATTTTAGAATCATCTTGCGGTTACCTAATTCAGAAAGTAAACGTTTGCACTCATCTACCACACGACCAAGATGTGAAAAATTGATCGACGAGCATCAGATTGCTTGCGTTACCATGAGACAATCAGTCTCCAGAATAACCCCCGACCATGCTTTTGATTTCACCCAGCCAAGAGCTTCTCTTATCCCAATGGCCTCTGCGAGTTCTGGATCAATGCGCCCTTGTTTACAGCTTGAGGCAGCTTCCACCAATTTCCCGTCACGATCACGAGCTATCATAGCATAACTATATCTATTAGAGTCTTCAAACAAAGCAGCATCTGTGTTTACCTTAATCATACTTTTCTGTGGTCGTTGCCAATGCACATCACCATCGATTTGAGTCATAAACCCAAAAGAGGAGTCAAAAGACCAATCTTGTGCAGTCTGCCAGTGATTAAGGATCGAAACAGCTGATGTTACAACCTCTGTAAACTCCTTTCCTGTTTGATTCCATACTATGTCGTTTCTATTTTTCCAGAGTGACCAACATACCATGCTTATTTTCATTGCCTTTTCACCTCTGTATGTCTGCAATACCTCAGTCATCCATTCTTGAAAATTCGACACTGTTTGCGTGTCTAAAAGGCATCCTCACTTGTTCCAGCACAGAGTTGCAAATGGACAAGTTACCAACACATGAAAAGTCGATTTTGAGAACAAGTTACACACTGGACATAGATGATTAACAGCAACTCGTCTAGAAATTAACTGCTCCTTTGTAGGCAAGCAGATCGACAATGCAGAAATGTTTGACCTTTAATGGGATTTTCAGATTCCAAATCATCCTCCAGAAGCCAGAGTTACCACTCAACTGATTCTCTTCTCTATTCTCACAAATAGCTGCATAAGCACTCTTCACCGAGTGTTGACCCATTTTTTCTTTTCTCCAATACCATGAGTCCTCTGCTGCAGTTTGAAGAGGGTCTGAGATGATTAAATTAGCATCTCGATCATTAAAAATGTCATTGTGGTCAATGTCCCACCTATTTTGATCTGTCACCATCAGAGAATCTACCATTTTTCCTTTGAGTGCTTCGTGATGAGTATGGACATATGGATCAGCCACACATGGTAGCTATGGATCATTTTTGATATCGACACTATTTCCAGTCCCAACACGACGACCTGTATCATGCCTTAGCATCTCTTGAGTTTCGAGAATACTTCTCCAAACAAAACTCGGATTGCTGCCAATAGTAGCACTAAGAAAATAACGAACTCATCCAATGAATTCCTTTCTCGTTTTCAAAAGAATTTCCTTCCCATCCTTTGAAAGGAGTTTCTTATCATAACCTTCAATTCTTTTCTGCATACGCTCTTCTAAATACCCGAGAACAGCATTCTTGTTTCTCCCTAAAATATTAGGGAGTCCCAGATAGGCTGTGTTCTCGTTTGCTTCCTGAAATTGCAGAATATTACAGATACTATCCCTCTCTTCTCGTGGCGTATTGCAACTGAAGAAAACAGAGGACTTTGCAGCATTTAACTTCTGTCCAGACGTTGTTTCATAAATTTGTAACATGTTAATTTCTTTAGAAGGAGTCTCGCTATTCGCTTGGCAATAGATGTAACTATCATCAGCAAAAAACACGTGGGACAAAACTGGAGCCCCTCTAGCGACTTTGATTCCTTTAATTACCTTTCTCCTCTCATTCTTTTAATATTCAAATTTTATTATGTTATAGTTTTCGAAATAAAAAGTTAATATCTTCTAGTAGAGAGATATAGCAAAACTAGATAAAAAGTATTAAATAAAAAACTGAACAAAATATATTTTATACATAATAGAGGTCTGTTATTTATTGTTGGTTTTCTTTTCCTTAATGTTAAGATTATAATTTCTTATAACCTTCTTTTAGGGAAGTCGGTAAACTGATGAAAGTGTAT
Organism: Heracleum sosnowskyi; assembly: GCA_030848705.1. NCBI lineage: Eukaryota > Viridiplantae > Streptophyta > Magnoliopsida > Apiales > Apiaceae > Heracleum > Heracleum sosnowskyi. Next base: position 136,760,076 of record CM061235.1, on the reverse strand, counting down.
ACAAAGACAGCGGGCTTTACATTATATAAATCTATATCTATCTATACTATATTATTAAATACGAAACATTGAAAGTTTTGTAGTCCGGTCATGAAAGTTTTTGTAGTCTGGTCACTCAATTCATAGCCGTTAGATATTTTTGACGAGAACCGTTAGATAAAATATTAAAATTATTATATAGAATATCTTTTCTATTTTTCCTAACTAAAATATCTCATTTTCCAAAAATATTGCAAACAATTTCATTTACTAAAATAACATAATAAAGTTATAATTGCTAATAACTAACTCATTACCTTTTTTAACCAAATTTTATATTCTTTTTTATATTTTCTAACTTAAATTTTTACTTTTCTATTTTTCCTAACTAAAACATCTCATTTTCCAAAAATATCACGAACATATCTATTTAATAAAATAAAATAATAATATTATAATTATTAATGACTAACCAATTAGTTTTTTTTTTCCAAAACGTATATTCATTTTTATATTTCATAACCAATATTTCTCTTAACTAAAATCTCAAAAATATCACGGACTATTCCATTTAGTAGCATAAAATACTAATATTATAAATCTATTTATCTATCTATACTATATTATTAAAGACGAAACATTGAAAGTTTTGGGACCTATTTTTTTGGTACGGTACTTGCCTTATTTAATTTTTTATTTAATTATTATAAAAATTATTATAATCAGTTACCCTTTCAGTTAAAATGCATTACCATTTTTTTTCTAAAAAAATCACGAGTAATTTCCTTTTCAAGATAAAACATGTTACTTTTTCTATTTACTTTACTAAAATCCCTCATTTCCCAAATATATCACGAGCAAACATTTACTTATTTATTTTAAAACATATTTTAATATTTTTAATTGGTAATTACATTTCCCCTCTTTTTCTAGAAAAATCACGGGCAATTACCTTTTTCGGCTAAAACATGTTATATTTTCTATTTTCTTTACTAAAATCTCTACTTTTCCAATTATATCACGGACAAACGCTTGCTTATTTACTTTAAAATCTATTTTAATAATTTTAATTGACAATTATCTTTTTCAACTAAAACATGTCACCTTTTGTATTTTTCTTACTAAAACCCCTCTTTTTTTCAAAAATATCACGGGCAAATCGTTACTTTTATATTTTAAAATTCAATGAAAACATGTTACTTTCTATTTTTCTTACTAAAACCCCTCTTTTTCCAAAATATCACGGGCAAACCGTTACTTATTTATTTTAAAATCTATTTTAATACTTTTAATTATTTAAAAATATTTAACACACCTACTTATTTTTTTTAAACAAATGCAATTAATAAAATATAAAATATAAATAATAAAATTAACAATTATTAAAAAAAATTCGTGCAACGCACGGGTTTTAAGCTATATTATTAAAGACGAAACATTAAAAGTTTGGTAGTCGGATGGACGGACGGTCAGTACTTAGTGATTTTATTTAATTGCACTTACTTATTTTTTAAAAAACTATCACTAAATAATAACATTATTTACAACCAATTACCTTTTCAGCTAAAATACATTACCATTTTTATTTTTTTCTAACAAAATCTTCTATTTTTCTAAAAAAAACACGGGCGGTTATCTTTTTTAACAAAAACATGTTACTCTTTCTATTTTTTTTTACTAAAACCCCCCATTTTCCAAAAATATCACGGACAAACTTTTACTTATTTATTTTAAAATTTTATTTTTTTATTTTAATAATTAAAAGTATTAAAATCTATTTTAATACTTTTAATTATGAGCACTTTTATCGTTGAAACATGTTACTTTTTCAATTTTTTCATTTTCTAAAGAAATTATTATTAAATAATAACATTTTTATAACCAACTACATTTTCAGCTAAAATACATTAACTTTTCTATTTTTTTTCTAACAAAATCCTCTATTTTTCTAAAAACAATCACCGACAATTATCATTTTCAACTAAAACATGTTACTCTTTCTATTTTTCCTTACTAAAAAACCCTCATTTTCCAAAAATATCCCGGGCAAATCTCTACTTATTTATTTTGAAACCTATTTAAATACTTTTAATTATGGGCACTTACATTTTCAGATAAAACATGTTACTTTTTCTATTTTTCCTTACTAAGACCCCTACTTTTCCAAAAATATCACGGATAAACAGTTATTAATTTATTTTAAAATTTATTTTAATACTTTTAATTATTTAAAAAAATTTAACACGCCTACTTATTTTTTTAGCAAATGTAAATTAATAAAATATTAAAACATAAATAATAAAAATAATAATTATTAATAACAATCCGTGCATCACACGGGTTTTAAGCTAGTACTTATTAAATTCTTATATATAATAAGTGTTTTAGATATTTTATCCAAAACTTTGGTCATGTACCGACAAATCAATAAAGACCGTTAATCTTAAAATAAATGAATGAGAACCGTTACATCTAATATTAAAAAGATTTATTTTAATAATATAAACCAAATGTGAGTAAGTTTGCTAAGTTTATTTTAAAAAAGGAGATCTTACCCGATACTTTGGTTCATATACCGTCAAACTAATAATAAGAACCGTTGATTTTGAAATCTATACTATTATATTAAAGACGAAACATTAAAAGTTTTTGTAGTCCGTTTGTAGTCTAGTCCTCCATATTTTGGTCATCCAATCTCTAACCGTTAGATCTTTTTAATTAAATTAATGAGATATAATATTAAATATTTTTTAGTATGTTGTGATTTTACTTAATTAATTGCCCTTACTTAACTGTACTTCGTGTTTTTACTTAATTACCCTTACTTATTTATAAAAATTATTAATAAATAATAATATTACCTATTTATAACACACCTATTTTTTTTTAATTTGTTTTGAAAAATTCCCTTACTTTTCCAAAAATATCACGGGCAATTACATTTTTAACTAAAACATAGCAATTACCGTTTTTTAACTAAAACATATAAGCTTTTTATTTTTGCTTACTAAAACCTCTCATTTTCCAAAAAGATCATAGGCAGTTTAATTTATTAAAATAAAATAATAAAATTATAATTGTTAATAACTAACCAATTACCTATTTTAGCCAAAGTGTATATTCTTTTTTATATTTTCAAACTAAAATTTTTACTTTTTTTTTCTAACTAAAACTTTTAATTTTCCAAAAATATCATGGGCAATTCTTTTTAATGAAATAAAATAATAATATTTATAATTACTAATATTTATAATTACAGTAGAACCTCGATAAATGAATGTTCGATAAATGAATAACCTCGTCAAATGAATAATTTTTTCCGGTCCCGACTTGGGACAATGTACTCAATGAATAATCTTGCTAAATGCATTAACGAATATTGTTTTCCTAAGTCTTTATAGGCCCTATGTAAATATAAATAAATAATCACTATATTTTAAATAATATTTTTATATTTATGAAATATATGAATACATTTGATCCAATAAATAATTTGCATACACATTAATAAATAATACTATAAGTCATATCTTCTCGAAAAATGTTTCTAAAGTTAATTGCTTGTTTGTTTCCAGCCTCCACCAAAATGCATCTGATCCTCCACCAAAATGCATCTAGTAATTTTATAGTAATTTTATGATTGTGTGATCAAAATAAGAATTTAGAATTATACATAGCTTGTTATATAAGTGGTCTAGAATTCAAAATAAAATGAATGTAATTAAACAATACATAAAAATTATAACCATGATACATTTTACGTACATTAACATAAAATGTATAAAAAATCTTGTTAAAACAAAATGTACAAAATAATATAATTATAATTAAAAAATCTGAAAATAATATCTAAATTAATAAATATTCATTTATCGACAATTGAATAAAATATTCATTAATCGATAAATAAATAATCTCACTAAATGAATATTTTTTTGTGGTCCCAAGTGTATTCATTTATCGAGGTTCTACTGACTAATAACTAACCCATCAGATTTTTTTTTCCAAAACGTATATATTTTTTTATAGCTAAATGTTTTCCTAAGTATAAATCTCACATTTTTCAAAAATATCACATGCAATTTCATTTAGTAACATAAAATAGTAATATTATAAATACTAATAATTAACCGATTACCTTTGTTAGCCAAAGCGTATATTCTTTTATATATTTTTTAACTAAATTTTTTCCTTTTCTAAAATTATCGTAGACGACATCTATCTATACTATACTATTATATAATAGCCGAAATATTGAAAGTTCTGATTTCGATTTTCGGTAATTTATTCTATTTAATCTATCTATCTGTACTTATTATATAATAGCCGAAACATTGAAAGTTTTGATTTTTTATTTTCTCACATATATAACATAACTACAAACTCTTTTAATTATATTTTACTTAGAATTCAAAAACACGACCTTTTTTTAGAAAATATTTATATTTATATTTATATATATTACAACAAAATATATTGATAATTTTGACGGTTATCTTGACTGACATACTTACTAAGCTAATAAACTTTTTATAAAATCTATAAGTTTTTTTAGATTTAAAGTATTAAAGTAGTACTTTTAATTCTTTTTAAAAAGTTAGCATTTTCAGAAGTATTAAAATCTCAAAATATTTAAAAGTAAATTTCAAAATTAATATTAAAGTCGTCTGTGCTTTGCACGGGTTATAGGCTTGTAGATAAATAAGAATGGTCATATCTAATATTACAAAGTGTGTTTGATTGTTATTATAATTATCTTCTAATACTAAAAACTAAATTTTAATAAGATAAACAAAAAATGAGTAGGTTTCTAATTTGAATAGAATTATCAATGTAAAAATTCATGGTTTCTAATTTGAATAGAATTATCAATGTAAAAATTCATAATTTTATCTTCTATTCGGGATTATGAGTAATTTTAGTTGAATAATAATGAATGAACCATCATTAAATTAAAAATAATTTCGTTAATTAATATATTTGTAAATTTTAAAAAACAACGTGCATTGCACGAGTTATAAGCTAGTATATAGAATAAGACGAGAGCAGTGAGCTGACGTATTTGATTTATTTTTTTAATTTTCTCAAAATTTTAAATTAATTCATAGATGGTACAATTTCGGATCCCAGTACGTACGTATCCTTTTATAAGGAATCAAGCCCACATAATTCTTTAAGTTTCCCCGTTTATTATGTTCCCAATTATATTGGGTTTCTTGCGAGATAGGATTAATGACCCGTTGGGTCTTTCTATCCTTTATATATATCCACTAAAAGACCATATTCATATTATGTATCAACAAATATATTGTAGTTTGATGCTAAATTAATTTATTCATATTTATTTGAATTCAATTAGATTATATGAACATAATAAGTAAACTAAATGTTGCTAAATATATATTGTAATACATATATGAAAATATAACATTGATATGTATTAAATTTTACATTACATATATTTAAATCACAATTTTATTTTAAGTTTAACAAAAATATAAAATATAAAATATTATGAAGTTCAAACAACCGAACCAATCCGTTCTTATATGGTTCAGTTTGATTTGATTTTGACATCTAATTGATCTAGTTTGATTTTGATTTTTCAAAAACCGATTTATATTGGTTTGATTTGAAAAATATAAAAATTTGGACCGAACGCGAACACCCTACTACAACTAGTGAAACAACATATATAGAGAGATAAGAGGTGGAGTCACATTACTTGAAAGATGCGTGGTGTTGGTTGGAGGAAGGGAAAAAATTAAGGGATAGATACAACAATCATTTAAGGTTAGGATTAAAGGTTTATATTCTTCAAACTTGTTGTTATTTAAGTATTTTTAATGATCTTAACAACTTTTAATGATTTAGCTTGTATTTACTGATGTTTAAGATAATTTTAATGACTTGGCGAGATAATTGTGTAAAGCATTTTTTGGTGAAAATGTTGAACAGTGAATTTTGTAAGTACTTATTTGAGGTTCTAAGATAACCGCCAAAAACATAAGTGAGTTTCCTAGTCATCGAAGAATGGTGGTTTATAAGGTGGTTGGACTGAATTTGCAAGGTTTTGTAAGAGTGAGTAAAAGTAATGATTGTGAACATGAGGGCACATCATAATATCAGTATAGAAGGCCAGCTGTAAGGCTAAGATTGGATGGCTGAGCTGTCAAGTTAGTTAGAATAATAGTGGTGGAAATAGGTCTATATATGATTCAGCATATGTACTCTCTATTTTTAATGTTTTCAATAATAATAGAATGATGGGTCTCCATCTTGCTCAATACTCCATCTGTAAAACTATCATGGTATCAGAGCATCCTATTTGCTTCCGCCTTGTTTTCTCGATCTCTTGAATCAGATTCATAAATATTGTTTGTTGAATTCTGTTTTTTTTTTTCTCTTAAACACGTCACTCTCGTGTATCTGTACTAATACACTTCAATGGCAACTCAAGCTTCGTATGCAGCTGCTACTAGTGGCTCTCTGTCATCCACAATTGATGCTATGCATCCTTACTACCTACATCCTTCAGATAACCCAGGTATGGCTCTTACAAATGTCATACTCAGTGAAAATAATTACTCTCAATGGCGTAGATCTATGGAACTAGCATTGTCTGCAAAACTCAAATTTGGTTTTGTAGATGGTATGTACCTTAAACCTCCTGCTAATTCTCCATTATTAGTTCATTGGAACCGTTGTAATCATATGGTGATTTCCTGGCTTTTAAACTCTGTTTCAAGTGATATTCGAAATAGTATTGTGTATATGGCATCTGCTCAAGCTATTTGGGATGACCTTTCTATTCGGTATGCTCAAAGTAATATGCCTAAATTGTTCAATTTGCGTCAAGAAATTAGCAAGCTAACCCAAGGCACAATGTCAATTGCCTCTTATTATACAAAGTATAAAACCTTGATTGATGAATTGGACTGCTTGGCTGCGAAACCAGTTTGTAACTGCAACAAATGCACATGTGAAGTGAACACCAAATTAGATGCGTATGAATGTGCAAATCAGCTTACGCAATTTCTGATGGGATTAAGTGATGTTTTCACTGCTGTTAGAGGTCAGATTCTTATGATGAAACCTATACCTACAATCAGCCAATGTTATGCAATTCTACTTCAGGAAGAAATCCAACGTGAGAGCATTGGAGTAAATTCTATGAATTCTGGAACTATGGCTATGTCTGTAAAATACAATACTGCAAATCGTTTTGGCTCACCAAATTTCAAAGGTGACAACTCGTCTAAACAGCAGACAGTCCCCAAGAAGATAAATGATAATTCTGTAGTGTGTGATTTCTGTCATCTTACTGGCCACACTAGAGATGTGTGTTTTTGTCTTCATGGCTATCCCTCCTGGCACCGGTTATTTGGCAAGCCCAAACCTCGTCCCAGAGGCCAATCTCGAGCTAATCAAGTTCAGCAGAATACTACTGCTATTGTCTCTGAAACTGCTGTAAATATGGCAAAAGACAATTTGGCCTCTACTACCTTAAACTGTGGAATGTCTGATACTCAATATAATCATCTACTTCAAATGATTCAGAAATCAATGCAGTCTTCATCAGATCATTCTCAGGACAAATGGCCACATCAAGGCTCTGTTAATGCTGTGCACTTTGCAGGTATATTCCATTCTAGTAATAACATACAAAGTACTTCTCATTATTCACCACAACAGTGGATAATAGATTCTGGGGCCACGGATCACATCACACCTTATATTGACTTACTTACTAATATTAAGAGTCACACAGCTACTCTACAACTACCTAATGGTCAATCTGCTAATGTCACTCATATTGGTACCTTGCACTTGTCACCAGATATTACTCTTGAGTCAGTTTTATGTGTTCCCTCTTTTTCATATAACCTTCTGTCCATCCATCATTTAATAACTCATAGTAACTTCACTGTGAGTTTCTCTACTCAATCTTGTTATTTGCAGGACCATACCAGGAACCTGCAGATAGAGATTGGTAGTGCGTCTAATGGCTTATATATTCTAACTCTGGATGCTTCTCAACCCTTTCCTCGATCAACCATTACAAAGTCTGTCAACTCAGCTCAAGTGTCTAGTCAGTTGTGGCACTCTAGACTAGGACATGTTTCTCCTAGTTTACTTAAATGTCTTCCTCTTGATTGTAACTGGTCTCAATGTAAAGACTGTGACATTTGTCATCTAGCCAAACAAACTAGACTGTCTTTTCCTGTTAGTACTGCTGAAACAACTCAGTTATTTGAACTTATTCATGCTGACCTATGGGGTCCCTATCATTGTAAAACTTTTGACAACTGCAATCAATTTCTCACTATCATGGATGATAAATCTAGAACCACTTGGGTGTTCTTACTCACTGATAAATCTCAAGTCTGCAATATTATGCATGATTTTCTTTTATATGTTCAGAATCAGTTTCATACTTCTGTTAAAATGCTTAGAACAGATAATGGAACTGAGTTTGTCAATAAATCTGTCCATGCTTTACTTTGTCAATTTGGTATAATACATCAAAAGAGCTGTGTGTACACCCCTCAACAAAATGGGATTGTTGAGAGGAAGCACAGACAATTACTGAATGTAGCTAGGGCTCTTCGCTTGCAAGCCTATTTACCTCTGCATTTTTGGGGGGACTGTCTCTTGACAGCCACTTATCTGATTAATCGATCACCCTCTACTGTTCTATCTGGAAAGACACCTCATGAAATTTTATTTGGAAAAATTCCAAATTTCACACACCTTCGTACCTTTGGTTGTCTGTGTTATATATCAGCTTTACCTAAATCATCAGACAAGTTTCGTTCTAGAGCTATTAAAGGGGTTTTCATTGGGTATCCATATGCAACTAAGGGGTACAAGGTACTGGATTTGCAAACTAAGAAAGTGTTTGTCACACGTGATGTCCAGTTTGTGGAAAATGTTTTTCCCTTTGACTCTGTCACATCGACCTTACCAACCACTCTGTTCCCAGACACCACAGTTACTGACACACAATTCGACCCATTATATATAGCCACTCCTCCTTCTGCATCTTATGACAATATCTATCAGTCCTCTATTACTACAAACACTGAGGAAACTACTTCAGAGCCTCAACTATCCTCTACAGTGCCAGTCCCAGTTCAGAACACTCACACTAGGCCTACACGAACTCGAAAACTACCCACCAAATACAAAGATTTTGTGGACCTTCCACATACATGCTCTACTGTTCATACCCAACTATCATCCCCTATACAGTCAGACATAAACTTCACTTCCACATATCAACACTTCATAGCCTCAGTTGCTCAAGTTCCTGAGCCCACTACATATAAACAAGCAGTTAAAGATCCCGAATGGTGTACAGCAATGTCCACTGAACTTGCAGCTTTAGAGGCAAACCAAACTTGGGAGATTACTCCTCTCCCTGCAAACAAGAAACCAGTGGGGTGTAAATGGTTATATAAAGTCAAGTATCTTGCAGATGGTTCGGTGGAACGATACAAAGCCCGTTTGGTGGCTAAAGGTTTTACTCAAACAGAAGGGTTGGATTTCTTTGAAACGTTCGCCCCTGTCGCTAAGATGACTACTCTTCGCATTATCCTTGCTCTAGCTGCCCAGTATAACTGGATTTTGACTCAATTGGACGTCATAAATGCCTTTCTTCATGGGGACCTTGAGGAAGATGTGTATATGGAAATTCCGTCAGGACTTGATATTCCTGATAATATTCTTCAAAAATATCCAAACATGCCTCTGGTTTGTAAACTTCTCAAGTCCCTATATGGTCTTCGCCAAGCACCTCGACAATGGTTTATCAAATTAGCTACTGCTTTGCTTAAATTTGGCTTTGTGCAGGCCTCTAGTGATCACAGTCTCTTTGTACATACCACTCAGTCCTCTATCACTATTTTGTTGGTCTATGTTGACGATATGATCCTAGCTGGGAATGACCCTACGATCATTGAGGCAGTTAAGGAATTTCTGGGCCAAAAAATCAAGATTAAAGACTTAGGTCATTTGAAATACTTCTTGGGGATTGAGATGGCCAGATCTAATAAAGGAATTCTGTTCCATCAACACAAATACACTTCTGATCTCCTAAAAGATGTTGGGCTGGCTCAGTGCAAGTTTTCTCTTATACCCCTTGAACAAAACCATAATCTACAGGTTGATACTGGAGATGAACCAGACATTGCAGACATTGCTCTTTACAGACGTCTCATTGGTCGTCTAATCTACCTCACAATCTCCCGTCCTGACATCTCGTATACTGTGAATACGCTTGCTCAATTTATGGCTCATCCAAAATCTTGTCATTATCATGCTGTCTTCAAACTACTTCGCTATCTCCGTGGTACTTGTGGTCAAGGACTGCTGTTCTCCTCCACTCCATCTCCAGTTCTAACTGCCTTCTGTGATGCTGATTGGGCTGCCTGTCAAATCACTCGTCGCTCAGTCACTGGTTTTTGTATTCTTTTGGGAAGCTCTCTAGTTGCTTGGAGAAGCAAGAAGCAACCAACTGTCTCACGTTCTTCTGCGGAATCTGAATACCGTTCAATGGCTGACACAACTTGTGAAATAACATGGCTCTTGGCATTGCTTCGTGATCTTCACATCTCTCACCCCTCTCCTGTCTCTCTATATTGTGACAACCAATCCGCCATTTATATTGCATCTAACCCGGTCTTCCATGAACGTACAAAGCACATTGACATAGATTGTCATATTGTTCGAGAGAAGTTCTTGAAGCAGATCATCTCTCCTGCCCATCTACCCACTAACCAGCAACCTGCAGACTTATTCACTAAGGCTTTGCCTTCATATCAGTTACAGTTTCTGCTCTCCAAGTTAGGAGTCGTTCAACCTTTCCCAACTCCTAACTTGAGGGGGGCTGTAAGAGTGAGTAAAAGTAATGATTGTGAACATGAGGGCACATCATAATATCAGTATAGAAGGCCAGCTGTAAGGCTAAGATTGGATGGCTGAGCTGTCAAGTTAGTTAGAATAATAGTGGTGGAAATAGGTCTATATATGATTCAGCATATGTACTCTCTATTTTTAATGTTTTCAATAATAATAGAATGATGGGTCTCCATCTTGCTCAATACTCCATCTGTAAAACTATCAGGTTTCCATTATTTCACCAAGCCTCGCAATTTCTCTGTATTATATATCTCGTAAACGTACCCATGTAACATGTCTACATAGCCTTTATATATACATCAAGTCCGATATAGTTATAAAGGATGAGTATTCCGTTAAAGAACGTATAATTAGTGCAAAATTATAGGTTCCCAGTTCATTTCAACTGCATGTTCTAGAGAGTCAATGACGAAACATGTTAGCAAAGTCGAATGGGACACTCACTTTTTTATGTTTATTCACGAGTTAAATGTGGATTCAATGTAGAATAACATATGTTGTGTCTGCTTTAAGAAGAATAAGAGGCTTTGTCCACGTTTAACTCTACTAGTGCAAAACTACAACTGTCCAGTAAACAGCCTTCGGTGATATGCTCTGGCCTAGAGGAAAGAACTGTTGAATATGAAGGTTTAATGTAAAGTAATACAGAGGGAGATGAATGTATTACAATTGATTTCTTGAATAATCTGTATAAGTAGCCAAGTAAAACAAGTGTATGATTAGTGTATGCGGAAATATAGACACCACATACACAAGTTTTTCTAATTGTTCCACTACGTCGTAGATGGCTTTCTACAACGGTTTTGCAAGGTCCACCGTAGTCTTTGATGACTATGTCAAAAAAATAATTAGCAAGGATCATAAGATCCAAGTTTGTATTAAGTCTAACACAGTTGTTGGGCTCAAACCTAGTGGGCGTTTGGGGTATCAAGCAAAAGTTGACTTATAGTTTAAAATGAGTAAGTGCTTTATAAGTGATAAGTAGAGCTGAGCTTATAAGTCCTAGAGTGTTTGGTAAATCAGAACTTATAAGCAGTAGAGTGTTTGGGTAAATCAGAACTTATAAGTTAACTTTTTTTTATTATTTTTAAAATATTTATTTTTTAATATATATAAATGGATATCAATGGATAGATCTCGATGAGTAGAGAAATTTGATATATACATATCAATTTTTTAATGAACGGATCAAAAGATATATGATTTTGAAGATTTGAAGGATATTATATATTGCGTGTATAAGGATTTTTTAATGAACGGATCAATGGATAGATCTCGATGAGTAGAGAAATTTGATATATACATATCAATTTTTTAATGAACGGATCAAAAGATATATGATTTTGAAGATCAAAAGATATATGATATAAGATTTGAAGATTTGAAATTTGATATATACATATCAATTTGAATGTTAAGGATTCTTAACATTCAACTTATCCGTAGCCATAAGTTGGTTTCACTTATTTTGGCAAACACACCCAATAAACATTTTTGGGTTTATAAGCCATATTGCAGCCAAACAGGCCCTAATGGTGTGAACAACGATCAAACATTAGTTGACGGATCAAATAACATTTCTTCTTCTTTTGATCCAAATGAGTTGCTCAATAATGATGACATTACTTTGGATCTGAATGACTTGTCTACTGATGATGATGATGATGACAATACTTTAGATTTCGACTTCTTTAAAAAATTGTTGTTTTCAAATTCTGAATATGGATGAGTTGCCTGACATTGATAACCATGATGCCATTAATTAGATCAACTACAATGATGATGACGAACAATGAGTTGACTGACGATGATTGATGACAATATTTCAAATTTTGATTAATCGCTTTTGTGAAAACTGTGATTTTTCGTGTAGAGATTCGTTATATATTCATAGTTTGCATAATATTTATAAAGTTTGTGATGGAATGGAAGCGAAAGTATCTATTTATTCTGTTCAGAATATATAGCTAATATCACTAAATTAGCTAAAATTATGAACAAAAATTTTGTTCCATTAGTATGTTGAATATTTTACATGTTTTTTTATAAATTTTAATTTTAGCATGTCACATAAATTTTTAACAAGTTAAAGATTTTTAAGCGTTGAAAATGCTTTTATTAAATTAACTTTGTATCCGAATTGAACCGTGATCACTTCCCATTATTGTAATAATTTGAAAATAACTACTTTAACCATAACATTATTACTTCATATCTAAACCTTCTTATATCGATATTATTATTTATTTTTATTAAAATATTTAAAAATAATGACCAAATCATATTAACATTAATGTAATTATATATAAATGATGTAATATACGAGAAAATAGTTAAAATATCTTATATTTTATAATTGTAGAGGATCCAAAATAAAAATATATCAGTTAAAATATATTATTTTATAATTAGAGGATCCAAATAACGAAAAACGAAGATAATGGCAGATGTGATATACTTTGGAGATGCACTTTTTTTTTTCTTTTTCTTTTTTGAGTTCACCAGAACAAAATGGAGAGTTCAGGATTCGAGAATAGTTTTCCAATTCAATAATTAGAGATACGATCAATATTCAATACTCTTAAATCCCCAAGTCACCAGCTACCAATCAAACATAATGTTCAAGTCATTATGGACTAAAGTGGGTGCAAAATAATGGTCAACTTAGCTTTATCGTTTTCTTACATTTTAACAGGAGCAGTATTGAATTGTGAGACATGCATAGTGTGAGATTATTTTCCAGTACTGTGAAATTCAAAAGCGATCTCTCAGTTTTTGGTCGTCTTAAGGTTTCAACAAGGCAATGATGAGTTACATGTAAAACCAAACACACGTTCCGAACGTTTACTAGTCACCAGAAAGTAATTGTTCGCCAAGTTTCACTTACCCATTAAGAATTGGTTGCTAATTTTGTACACGACCGTCTTGGATTTTCTCTACTGAAAATTCTTTGTTCCTTGTACTTATATGTACGACGAATGTTAATCAAATTTGATATATTGATATTGTTAGTATCATTACGCGTCATTTTAACATCAAATTTGATATATTAGTATCTCGGTATTATTATGCGTTATTTTAATATCAATTTTTTACTAATAAAGAGTATAGATTGGTTAGTTAAAATGTTTGCGTTATTGATATTATTTTCCTAGACTAGTTTACTAAGCCGCGCTTCGCAGCGGTTTTGTAATAATTTCTCCAAAATTTTCAAAATAATATTCTGCAAAATGTGTTTTTTAGAGAAATAATACATTTCTAACATAAAATTAAGGTTTCTTTTTTTAATTCTCCGTTTAGTTTTGTTTATTTACAGAAATTTTGAATAAATATAAAAACATGCAATTGTTTAATATATTTTATTATTTTTAATGTATATCAAATATTAGTATATGTATCGCCTTATTTTTCTCAAAATTTATATTGCAACTTATATTTTAAAATACATAATATAACATCAATATTAACATCAACTTATTGTTTAAAATATTTATACTTGAGAAAATAAATGAAAAGAAAATAAGGTTTTTATATTTTATTTTATTTTATAGACACTTGCATTTTCTATAAGTATTATCTTCTATATAAATTAGAAGATAAAACTTAAAAATTGATTTTTAATGTATATGTAAAACATATAGATAAATTAAACGTGAGTCTTTTTACAAAAAAACAAATATGAGAACATAATTTTTAATAATTGTTTTAGGAGAATATAAAGATAATAATCATATTTGAAGATAAATTTTAGAACTTAAAGAAAAAGTATATGAGAATATTAAGATGATAACTTTAAGTTCAAAAGAAAGTTTAAGAAAATATAACATGGTAATTTGACTTGAAGATAGATTTTAGGACAATATTAAGATAATAATTTGACTTAAGAAGAAAGTTTATGAGAATATAAGGCAATTAAGTTTTCCATTACTAAAGATTTAAAAGACAATTTAGATATTTTTTGCTCAAATCGTCTCCTTTATTATTTTCCTCGATTAAAAGAAAGATGATAAAAAAGAAATTAGTAAATAAATTGGATTTGTAGAGTAAGTTTTGGAGAATATTAATATAGTATACTTAGTTTACTCCATTAAAAGATAGCAGGAAGAAATTAGTAAATAAATTGGACTTAAAAAAAATGTTTAGGGAAATATTAACATAACATATTTAGCTTCCTTCCTTCAAAGATAGTATTTAAGAAATTAATAGATAAATTGGATTAGTAGTGAACGTTTAGAAGAGTATTAACATAGTATATTTAGTTTTCTCTGTTTAAAAATTGTAAGAAGGAAATTGAGAATTTATCTAATATTATAAAGACAAGAATATTAAAATTGTATATTTAGTTTCCTCAATTAGTAAAGATTTAAAAGACAATTGTAGTAAAAAAAAATTAGTAAATAAATTAGGCTCGTAAAGTAAGTTTAGGAGAATATTAATATAGTATACTTAGTTTCCTCCCTTAGTAGATAGTACGAAGAAATTAGTAAATAAATTAGATTTGAAGAGAAAGTTTAGAGAAATATTAACATAACATTTTTAGCTTCCTTCCTTGAAAGATAGTATTAAAGATATTAGTAAATAAATTGGATTAGCAGAGAACATTTAGAAAAATATTAACATAGTCTATTTAGTTTTCTCCGTTAGAAAATAGTAAGAAGGAAATTGAACATTTATCTAATATTAGAAATTCATGAGTATTAAGATTGTATATTTAATTTTCTCAATTAGTAAAGATATAAAAGACAATTGAGATATTTTCTAACAAAAAATTTAGGAGAATATTAAAATTAAATATTAAAATCATATATTAAAATCATATATTTAGTTTACTCCATTAATAAAAAATTTAAAAGCACATATATTAAAATTGTATAGTTAGTTTCTCCATTAGTAAAAAATTTAAATGTAAGAATATTACAATTATATATATAGTTTCCTCCATTGGTAAAGATTTTAAAAGATATTTTCGAATCTTTAATATCAATAATTCAAAATTTTGAAAAAATTAGAAAAATAGATCGAAGTGATTTGAGCATTAATATAATATTAGAAAGTCAAGAGTATTAAAATTATATATTTAATTGCCTCCATTAGTAAAGATATAAAAGACAATTGAGGTGTTTTCTAATAAAAAATTTAAAAGAATATTAATATTAAATATTAAAATTATATATTTAGTTTACTCCAATAGTAAAGATTTTAGGAAATTTACCAGAAATACTATCTTTTGGGAAACAACTTGCAAAAATACGATCTTTCTGTTTTCTTTGCAAAACTATGGTCTTTACACTTTATATTTGTTTTATTTTTCAACAGTATGGTCTCTTCTTTCCTCACTAATGTAACATACAATCGCCATCGATGACCGACTCACGCTCTTTATATATATCACTATATTCTTTGTCTTCTTATCACGTGATTGATCTCTTTTACTCTTTCATCTCCCTTCTATTCACAGTTACGATTTAACAATTACATACTTATGTATATGTGTATTCCTCTATGTGTGTGTAACTAACAAATATGTATGACTGGATCTAGTTGGAGAGAGAAGATAGAGTCACTGAAATTTTTTCAGTAGTTACAATCATAAGTGAGTGTATTATGTTGATTGATTCAAAGATTGAAGTTGCATTAATTTATTTGGATTGCGAATCAAAACTGTAAAAATTCAAGTTGCAATTTGATTGGTAATGGGTTGAATCCATTGATTTGCATTTTGCAACTCGTTCTGCAATTGGCGCAACTTCTTGTGCAACTGATTTAATTTAAATTGTTTTAAAAATTGAAGTTGCAATAGTGGTTGATTTTATGGTTGATTTTAGTTGCAAAAAAAGGTTGCATTTGTGGTTGATTTGTGGAATAGGCCCCGCAGGGGCAACAAATTCATTATAAGTTGCATTTGTGGTTGATTATATATATATATTATGCAACTTGTTATGCAACCTGTTATGCAACCAAATATGATTCCAATTAATAAATTTTTATAAGTTGCATTTTTAGTTGGTTTTGGTTGATGCAATTACATATGGTTGCATGTAGTTGTAGATCGTATTTTTGCAAATATGTTGGTATTTTTGTAAAAAAAACATAGTATTTTTGCAAAAATATTTATAGGGTTGGGAATTTATGACAAAAGCCCAAGATTTTAAAGGCACCTATATCAAAATTGTATATTTAGTTTCCTCTATTAGTAAAGATTATAAAGTCAAGAATATTAAAATTATATATTTAGTTTCCTCCATTAGTAAAGATTTAAAAAGCAATTGAGATATTTTCTAATAAAAAATTTAAGAGAATATTAAAATTGTCTATTTAGTTGCCTCCATTAGTAAAGATTTTACAGGAAAAATATTAAAATTATATATTTAGTTTCCTGTATTAGTAAATATTTTAAAGTCAATTGAGATATTCACTACAAGAAAGTTCGCATTTAGCAATGGAATTTAGTGACAGAACGGCTTTCGTAACTAACTGACGGATTTGCAACGGTTCTTATGTCATTAAAAGTCAACATCACTAGCGAGACAATAGCAACAGATTTATAACGGAAAATTAGCGACCAAAATTGCCCTCCCAAAATTGTGCACATTTTGTAATGGATTTGCAACGGACTAGCAACGGAAAATATCTGTAGCTAAAATAAGCGTTGAATTATCCCGGGTAATTCAATAACGAACTTGCAACGGAATGCCGTTAGGAATATTTCGTCGCCATTTCGTCACTAAAGTGGATCCGTATTACTTTATTTATGTCGCCATTCCGTCGCTAAAGTAGATCTGTAGTACTTTATTTCCGTCGCTAAAATAGATCCGTAATACTTTACTTCCGTTGCTATTTCCGTCGCTAAACTCGCTTGACATAATTAACACACCAAACCTTATGCACTCTTTTTCTTTACCCATTTCTATCTATACTTTCTCTCTATTATAAACATCCGATTTTTCTATCTAATCTATACTTTACCCTTACGCCACTTGAAGAACAATGTGAAAAACAAAGTTCGGGTAGAAGGATCTATATGCAATTCTTTTCTAGTTGAGAAAGCTTCAACTTTTTGTTCTCGTTACTTTGAAGAACATGTTCAGACAAAACATAAAAAAGTTCCTCGAAATGATTCTAGTGGAGGTGGACAAAGTTTCTCGGATTTTTTTTCTATATTTTCCCATCCATGACGAGCACATGGTGTTGGAAAAACTCGTTATCTTGATGATCGTGAGTATACAACGGCTAACAACTATGTCTTGTTTAATTGTCCAGAGGTTGTACCTTATATCGAGTGAGTTTTATTTCATAAATTCACATAAATGCATGTTGTTTTACATAGGTATTTTAAAGTAACCTTGAAATTAATAGTCATCTATATATGTGTTTTTGTGTAAATTTGTAGAATCTTTACGAATGGGCTGTGAGAGCATAATCCACACATCAATGGTGCTGAGATTGGTAAATGCTTAAAGAGTGATTTTGCTATGCGGTTCAAACTTTATGTGAGTTTTTTTTGTAGTTTATTCATATTCAAATAATAGAAAAATACACAATAATATAATCGTAACTAATTAATACCAAACAAGATAGCAATCACCATTAACACTACAACACACACTGCATCAAACACCACAACAATCACCAAGACAAACAGCTGAGCCAAATCTGCAAAATGAATCCTTAAGTGTCAATACTGATTTATGGAGAGTTGGAGAAATGTACAGCGATGGCCGATGGGCGTCAACAAATTGGAGTTATTAAAGGACTGTAAGTTTTATTTTTCCAAACAGAATCTTGAAATACTCTGAACATCGGATCTTACTAAGAATTTATTTAATTTTGAAGGTTGGAGCCATCAGGCAAATGCTCTAGCAGGGCAAGAGCAATTATGTATGAAAGGCTTGAACCTAGGGGGTTCATGTAACAGCTCGACTTTTTGGACTATTAATCTAAATACAAAACTAAAATAAAATACATTTTATTACTCAATAAATACCAAATTTCACAAAAGTCAAAGCAGCTTTCAAACTCAATGATTCATAAACATAAAATCGGAGACGCAGCTCCACAATTTCAATAATACATATCTTGCATTTAACAAAAAAAAAATTTCTAACAACACAACTATTCTTAACCAATAATTTACATCAAATCACGTAGCACGAAAATCACAGGTTCACATCCATATTCTCAATAATCTTCCACAATGTACAAACCTGAAATATTAGAAAAGAGTGAGCTACACAGCTCAGCAAGTAACAAAATGACTTACCGATATTCTCAAAAATCAGTGGGTGTTTTAGCAAAACAGATTTTCTCAAAACCATAATAATTTAAAAGCCTTTGCGAAAAATGATCCAACCCAAAGTTTATATTTTTAAAATCTATAACAGAAACAGAATTTAAAACAGAAGCAAAATTAAAAACAGATGCGAAATTCTTATAAATAACCACAGTCTTGCTCTACGGCCACACTTTCCCAGTAGCCGGGATCTTATTCTTATTCTTATTCTTTCGCCACACTTTGCCAGTGACCGGCATCTAAAGTTCAATAATTACGCGCCCTTAATAGGTATCTAAAGTTGCACACGTGTGCGCCTACTAAGGGTATCTGAGGCTAGTTCCGGAACTATAACGTAAATTACGAACGGGTTCGAAACGTAGAGACTGAGGGATTCGAAGATTCTCGATTCTTATATCTTATACATTTCGAAACAATAATCTTATATCTTATACGAAATTCAAAAACAGAATATCAATATCTCTTCCGAAAATAAAAGTAAGTCAAACAGTACTTACCTCAAAAGCGATCAAATACCGAAATCAATGTGAGCAAATCCTATAATTTTATTAAACCAATCAAAGTCAAATAATGTTCACACCACCTTAATAGAACCCATGCGAAGCTTACATATAACTTACTCAATGAAATTTCAAAAATCAGACACCAAAGCATCTTGCAAAATAGACCATTATTAACAAAATCAGTTATGACAAGTTATAGAAATTGGCAAATTACTCTATGAAAATGACTTTATCTGAAAAAGTACAAATCACGAAAAACGTAGACAATTCCGAGACCTTTCCAGAATGATAAGGCTTGTTAAAAACGGACAAGTAACGAACTCAGAACATAGACATTTGCGGACTGCATAACAGAATCAGCCCCTGATCAGGTTGGTATTTCGACGTTTAAGACATCGTAATCACAGAAATAGTCAGATGAATGAAACACAAAGTGCAGAGGTCGAAAAGAGATTTCCAGAATGGTATCACTCGTAATTTTTGGATAAAGACTCCATTTACTATGAATTTTCAAAGTTAGACTTCTCAGCTTCAAAAACATACTGGCTCGTCAATAAATCCCAGAAAAACTCACGTTTGCAGACCGAATTTCGAAAAACACAAAGAATCAAAGTCGTAGATAATTCAAATACCTTTTCAGAGAGTCTAATATCATAAAATTCCAACAAATAACGAGTCAGATACGATTTTTACAAGAATTCAGACTTTATATATAGTATACATAGAAAATTGGAGTAGTCATACGAACACAGTGGACAAAACAAAGAACTCATGGATATATATCATATTATACACATATACAAATACAAATACTCAAGAGAACATATAAAGATCCTTGACATAATCAGAATAAATCAAATATCATACACGTGAAATAACACGAATAACAAGAGAATTAAAGAATCGTTACCTCTTCTTCTAAACTTGTTATGAGACCTCCTCTCGTGCTCTTCTTCTTCTCCTTCTCATCCTCCTCTCTCTCTTTCGGCGTCTCTCTCTCTCTCTCTCTCTCTCTCTCTCTCTCTCTCTCTCTCTCTCTCTCTCTCTCTCTCTCATGTTTGCTAGGTTTTCATCTTTTTTTTTAACACACTCGTATCTAGATATGTATAGGTCAATTTTAATTAAATTGGGTCAACTAAAACTTTAAACTAAAGCCCAATAAAATTAAATTAGCAAGACTTATTAATTCTATATTTTTATTCTAAAATCAAATTATATAATTATCTTATATTTTAATCCACTTCTAATTTTAATTTCTAGCAAATTTTAATCTATTAAAATTACAAAAAAAATCTGGGAAATTACAGTTCACCTGGAAGGAAGTGTCCAAGGAAGCTAAATAGTTCTACTTCGAGGAGTTTAAGGTACTGTTAGTCTTTTAAAAAATCTGAAAATTATGTTGAATGCTAACATTACAATAGTTGTACTATGCCTATATATGTCATGACTTAATAGTTGTGGTGATGCACTTGTAATCTTTTTTGGACAATTACGATTTCTCACTATGATCATTCAAGCTATTGTATCTTTGTTATACCATGGTGATTCTAAGGTTCTAGAGCATCAATAGGGTGGTATTGTTTATTGGTTGTGGTAGATGCTATAAAAATAAATTTCATGTAATTTTTTTCTCAGCTCATATTCTGTCCTATTTTTAACAGCTTGGTTATATGTCTTGTAATCATTATGTACATTACATATCACAACTTTTCTTGATCATTTTTATGTTTGTTGTGACTTTTCCTGTGTCCGCCTAAAGATCCCTACTTCAATATACTGAATATGTACTGAATATAAGGAAGTGGCCTGCAAGACACCTGTAATAATGAGTAATTTAGGTAACTAACTTATTATTAACTTATTAAACCTGAATTATGATCTGAGATGTAAATACAAGAGCTTGCAGTAGATAAATATTTGTGTACTGTTAGTTACCTGAACAAAGATAAATTTTACACAAGTATTATAATAGTCAATTGTTTTAAATATGTGTAAACATTTATGAAGATAAACAATACAGTAATATTTATTCCTAGATGGTTTTAAACGTACTTTTGTGTAATATAAATTAAATAGTATCAAAAGTGATTTAAATAAATAAAGATATTACTAATATTGAAAAACTAAAGAATTAGTGGCTCTTAAGTTACATAACTAACTGAGTTTCAAAAAAAGAAAAATACAAATACGTAATTAGAAACCAAAAGAAATGTGATATTAATTAGTATAACAGAAAATTATTGATAATTGACCAAAACTATTGATAATATTAATTACAATATCATCTTATGCACATTGATCTAAATTTTTTGTTTTTGTCAACGTGATTCATTAATAAAATAGATTTTTGTATAATAAAAATATTTTTAAAGTAATTTTTAATATACGGTTGCCTAACTCGCCTAGTGCTAGAACCAGCACTGGTTGTCTGTAGCTGATGTGTTGTTCAAACCCTAAGTCAACATAGATGTTATTATTTGTTAACTTGTTTCTTGAATTTTGAAACTCTAGGAGTTGTATTACTTGTCTAACACTCAATTATGCGATTATATAAATTTTAGTTGTGTAGAAATGGTTCGTGTTGAGGCAGCCAGACAATGTGATATACGCAACATGGTTAAAAAGTGTTGTGCAACGTTATATTGTTAGTAACAAATATACCAACATGTCAACTCATGAGTTTTATAGTATTGAAAATTATGGACAAAATATTATCTTTTTATTGTTAAACGTGGGATAAATATTAAATGTTACTTTTATTATATAGAGTAAGTTTGGCTTATTTTAATTTTAATTTTTACAGGAAAAATTTGTGAATCTTCGAGCGTTCCCAGCCTGCTGATGGCTCTTCAGTACCTCAATTTGTTGATGAAAAAAAATTGTATTATGATGTTGTTGGTGGACGTAATGAGAAGAACGTGATCTATGGACTTGGCTTAACGCAGAATATATTTTATGATCCAAGTAGCAGTGATCTCTCACATATCAGTAGCTTTCAGCCTTACGCTCAAGATTATCAAAATCTTGAAGCCGAACTCCATGAGATGACGGAACGAATGTGACAGATAGATGAAATGTAGCAGCAAATGAGGAGTCAATTAGCTATGATGTCTAATAATCAGAACTCATAGACGAGCGACAGAAAATGTAAGATTCAAGGTAAGTTGACATGGACACCAGTTCACTTTGATTTTTTTAATATTATATAAATGAAATCGGCATGAAAAAAAGTGTATGTAAATAAAATAAGAACGATGGATGGGGTGGTGGTGATGATGAAATGGTGAGGTGATGGTGGTTGTTGGGAGGAAGTGACTGATTAGTGTTTTTGTGTTTTGTGATAGGTTTGTTTGGAAGTGCAACCAATAATTATTTTAGTAGTAGTAGTAGTAGTAATAATAATAATAAATAAGGAATTTTTAAAGTTTCTGCTCTTATATTGGTACAGTTGCTTGGTGAGAAAAAATGGGGGGTTGTTTCCAATTTTGTCGTTCGTTTTTCTAGTTGATATTTTTTGTAAATTAGACATTTGTTTGTTTAGAGCCCAGATGTAGAATAATGTTATAAGTATGGTGTTTTTATGTTGTATCCTTAAGGAGCTGGGGATGATGCTATTTGCGACTCCTACTTGGTGATGGATATAGTCATAAGAATTTTGGTCTATGACTTGTAAAATAGTGTCGTCGTGAAGGATTTTGTGAAGATTTGGTTACTCTTAGCGAGTTTTGGTTGTCGAAATATGTAAATATATTTGTTGTTCAGTTGATTAAAATTATGTTGACTGGTTGTCTAAGTATGTACATCTATTTGTTGTTCAGTTGATTAAAATTATGTTGACTAGTTTTACCTTTTATGAATTGTAGGAGAATCTTGTTTGGCTCCAGGAAAACTGCTTGTTCGCTCTAGGAATCTTGTTTGGCTGCTTATTTAACTATGATATTTTAGCTTTTGGCTTGTATCAAACAATCATCAAGAAGTTATCTGAATATTCCAGACTTGTTAAATTTCGGCTTGTATTTGAATGTTCCAGACTTGTTAAATTTTGGCTTGTATTTGAATGTGTAATGTCAGACCTTTGAACATTTGAAGTTAGAAATGTATGGTTTGCTTTGGTCACTTGCATTTTTTATATGTCTTGAACTCTATTTATTTTTCAATAAACTAGAATAGAGCAGGTATTACTAGCGGAAAAGAATATAATTTGAATGATGTCTTGCATTATTGAGAAATTTTTAAAATTTAATTTTATAGACCAATTCAAATAAAATTTCACCCACGGATCTGCAACGAAGGCATTATTGTTGATGATTCTGTTGTAGATTTGTCAATTATTAGCGACGGAGGTCCGTAGGTAGTTAGTCGCCTTAGATGGTCAAACATGTAAGAAATTCATTGGCAAGTTGTTGCAAATCCGTTGGTAAGTTGTCGACGGAAAAAAATTCGTAGCCAAACATTTGCCTACAACCATTATAGCTACAGAACTTTATGTCGCGAATTCCGTCGCGATTTGGAATGCCTACGGAATTTCAATGTCGGTGACGAAATTTCCCGTTGACGAATGTGAATTTTCTTGTAGTGATTTTCGAATCTTTAATATTAATAATTCAAAATTTTGATAAAATTAGAAAAATAGATCGAAGCGATTTGAGGGGCGCCAACTTACCGCTCTCGTCTTCTCTTTTACATAATTATAATGATTTTTAATTTTTGTACTTTTGGTTTGCGATTTAATTAAGTACTCCCTCCATTTCTTTTTATGTAACACTCGACTTTTTGCATACATTTCAAAGCTCTTTGACCGTGTATTTAAAATTATTATTTTTAATTTTTTTTTTGAATTAAACTATCCTTTATATATTTTTATTTAAAAAAAAAAATTTTAAAAATAATAAATTGAAGTACCCAATCAAAACATCTTGAAATATGTGTAAAAAGTCGAGCGACATATAAAAAAACGGAGGGAGTAATACACTAATATTAATGTGAGATTAAGAGAGTTTGGTGGACCAAACTTTTAGTATATTAATTAGCCAAGCGGACCTGTAACCTGATTTCATCACTTGTTGCTTAAAGAAACTAGTAACGAACTACAGACCATTAACAAATTTATAAACTAGTAAAATAATGAAGCAGGGAAGTACCTGGAACAAACTACCTTCAATATTTCTTCACAAGCAACAAATAAACAAACCCTTTGACCTCAATAAATTAATACTTCTAGAAAGTTTTATACTCTTGGAACAAAAAAATTATGTTCATTACAAAGACCGGGTATATATTGTCTTTGTTGCGAACTGAAAAATATTTTAATTTATTAATTTAAGTTATTTGAGGTATATTATAGTGTACTCCCTCCGTTCCAAAATAAGTGTCGCTTTGACTTTCTACACGTATTTTAAAGTGCGAAAAAAAGTGACTTACACTAATTATTTTTTAGATTTTCTTTTTCTGAATAAAAGTTTAAATGCTCTATTTTTATTCAGAAAAAGAAAATTTTAAAAATAATATGTGAAATTTACTTTATTTTGCACCTTAAAATATGTGCAGAAAGTCAAAAGATATTTATTTTAGGACGGAGGGAGTATACGACAATTTTGTCAAACTTGACATATTCAAAAGTAGAATAGAAACCTTGCAGACGTATGTAAAAACCCATAAAGTAGTGTCCATCTGCATTGTTTTTTTAGTGCGTAATGTTTGAACAAGTAAACATTTTTCTATAGTTGAAAGTTGAAACATTAACCTCCAAGAAACAGATGGATTATCTTCTCTCACATTTCTCAATCAAAAATTAACACCAAATTCTTTCAAAATTTAACTCACATGCACTGATGCACTTCCAGCATCTCACATGGCTCATCACGATCTTTTTCCTAAATCTTCCCTCGCTATATTTCTGCGATCCTCGGATCACAGAGGCAGCTCTGATGTGTGGAGAAATCAGGAACACTTCGATCGTCCCTACTTTTGTCGAAGAAACACGACAACTTTTGAGGCTCATCACAGATGACAACTGGGGCAAATATTTTCTCAACACTTTTAATGTACCTATGTATGGATTAGCTCAATGTTATCAAGATCTTTCCAAGTCAGATTGTTTGTCCTGCTACGCTGCTATTCGAACGCGTATCCCAAGTTGTCTTACAGCTGTTTCAGGTAGATTGTATCTTGATGGATGTTTCATGCGTTACGATAGTTATGATTTTTATGATGAGAGTTTGGACAGTACTAGAGACTCTGTTAATTGTAGTGGTAATATAGTTAGGGATGAAAAAAAGATGTTGGAGTTTAATGAGAGCGTCGGAGTTTTGATTGATAAGATTGTTGGAGTTGATGCTTGGAAGAAAGGCTTTAGAGTTGCGCAAGTTGAGGGGGTTTTTGGTTTGGCTCAGTGTTGGAAGAGTTTGAGTAAGGAGGAATGCCGGGAGTGTTTGGAGAATGCTGGAGAAAAGGTCAGAGGGTGTTTGCCAGGTAGGGAGGGAAGGGGGATGAATGCTGGTTGTTACTTGAGGTATTCGGATTATAAGTTTTTTAATGAAGATGGGGATAACAATAACAATGGAGGTTCTGGTGAGTTTTTTTTTATTTAAAATTTCTTGTCAATGTTATGTTGATTACTTCAATTGTTAATTGTGATACTAGGTGCTAAATATGCCATCTCTTCCTAACTAGATAAAAGAATGGATCACTGCGAGTTCAGCCTCAGTATCCAAATTATTACTGTTTTTGAGAAATATGAGGAACCCAGAACTCGGATCCAATGCGAGACCTCTAGGAATACTTTTCTTTTTATAATTTCGAGGTCCTGGATACCAACACGAGACCTCTCGATGTACCTGAACTTTTAGCAGAGGGTATTACACATTGTTAACACTCTACAACATATAGTCCCAAAAATTTTAAAGAACAGCTGGGAACTGTAAAGCATTATGCTTGCTTACAGTTGGTTTTTTCCTGAAACTCTTTATTACTTGAATAAGATGAAGTTTTTGAAAAGAAAAAGTATGAAATATTGGGTCACTCCATTTTGGTTTTACATTTTCAATGTATACGTGTTTCTGGAAGACATGTGTATTCTTACATTTGATACCTTTTGATTAGGACAGTGATTCTGGCTCCGTGTTCTTCATTGTTGATTCAGTTATTTGGTTTGATTGTTCATACAATGAAAATTTTAAAATCTAGAGAGTTTGTAAGGTTTTAGAAGTGTTGGTTATTTAACATGGTATCAGCTCAGGTCTAGGAGAATCTCTAGTTCGAAGCATCCTGCACCTAATAATCTCAACATGTACCCTGTGACACTTGTGCAGGGCCATTTCCCTGAATTTATATTCATTTATGCTATTAAGCTCTTCGGTCTAATTCAGCCTTATGCTTCTACTATAATATTAAGCTTACATCAAACACAATTACCAATTTTGTAGCTTATTGCCTTCCTCAAAATCTCTATGTTTGTTAATTTAGTCGAGTTCTCTACATGTTCAACGCTCCTCATATATTTGTTTGTTATCTGATATCACTGTTTCAAAAGTAGGCTTTTGCTGACAAAAAATGTCTTTTTTGTTCTCTTAGGAGCTCTCAGCACAGGAGCTATTACCGGCATTGCTATATCTGCAGCTGCATTCTTAATCCTTTTACTTGTTGCAGCCTATTTACTCTATATAAGATCACTGAAAAGAGGTAGAATTCTACAGGTTTAAATAAATCAATAAGTCAAATGCTGCATGCACGTGTTGATTATAAACACCATTCTATTTGCATTTATGCAGGAAGGAGAAGTCTTGATCGTAGAATGACATTTAACAAGGCCAGTTTAATGTACAAATACGACATTCTTGAGGCGGCAACAGATTATTTTAGTCAATCAACGAAACTAGGCGAAGGAGCATCAGGTACTGTTTACAAAGGAACACTACCTGATGGATATATTGTCGCAGTCAAGAGATTATTTTTCAACACTAATAGAGCATGGGCAGATGAGGTCTTCAACGAGGTTAATTTGATAAGCGGAATTCAGCACAAGAACCTTGTGAAACTTTTGGGTTGCAGCATTGAAGGTCCTGAGAGCCTTTTAGTTTATGAATATGTTCCCAACAGGAGCCTTGACCAATTCCTTTTTGGTATGCTTTTTTGATATCCAAAAAAATGTATATACATTTACCGGTGAACTATGAAGTCATGTTGGTTGTTCTATTTCTCTTTCCCTATTCAGATAGGAGTAGTAATCGAGTTTTGAGCTGGAAACAAAGGTTTGACATTATAGTTGGAACTGCTGAAGGACTTGCACATCTTCATGGAGGTTCCGATACAAGGATAATTCACAGAGATATCAAGAGTAGCAATGTTCTTCTCGACGAGAATTTCACTCCAAAAATTGCTGATTTTGGACTTGTTCGTTGTTTCGGAGCTGACAAGACTCATCTGAGCACTGGAATTGCGGGAACACTGTAAGGAATCTCCTTTCTTTTTTAATATTCCTGCATGATTTCTCACTATCAGGTCAATTGCCTATGTGAATTGACCGTTAATTTTAAGATAATACTTCCAAAAAATGTACTCACTAGTCATAAATGATTGATGAACTATATTTGGAGTGCAGAGGTTACATGGCCCCTGAATATCTTGTACGTGGACAACTTACTGAGAAGGCTGACGTTTATAGCTTTGCGGTGCTAGTTTTCGAAATTGTATGTGGCAGAAAAAATATAGCATTCGCAGATAATGCAGGCTCCCTTATTAAAACAGTGAGTTTGTACCACATTTCTTCTCCAATGCATTGTCTTTCCAGGAAACAGAAAATAAATTAATTTTTTAGTAACATCTTTCCGTTTGGAATCAGATTTGGAAGCTCTACAAGGCCAATAAATTGACTGAAGTTGTTGATAGTCGTCTTCATGATGATTTTCCAGCAAGAGATGCATTAAAGATTCTGCAGATTGGGCTTTTATGCGCACAAGCTTCCGCCATTTTAAGGCCGTCTATGAATGAAGTGGTTCAAATGCTCATCAGTAAAGATTGTGAAGTTCCAGTTCCTAATCAACCTCCTTTTCTGAGTGCGAAAATGGAGGGCTCAGCTAGCTCCGGAAGGTCTTATAGTAGTGACACTAGCACATTGATCTCAAGTGCAATAATGAAAAACGAAAACGAAAATGAAAATTCTGATAATTCCTTAGATTCTTCTAGCATGCCAAGTTATGAGTTGTCATTGATCAGAAAGTGAACAGGTTCTTGTAAAACTGACTATATACTGAAGACAACTCAGCATCAATTCCAAACTATGCGTAGTCGGTACATTTTTGTTGAATAAATAAAAAAGAAAAAAGGCCACGAAAGTTTTTCAAATCAGAAGATTGCAAATTTGCAATAATCACCAATTGAATCAGGAAAATTTTAATTCGAAAATACCAAACTAAAATTATTATTTCTAAATTCTAAAAAGACTCCAAGTCCCAAGTTCTAAACAGAGCAACAATATTAAGTATTTGTATACATGCATATATAAAAAAATATGTCATTTTAGTCATGTTTTAGTCCAATAATCACAATTTGTTACCTTTGCTCATAAATCATGTAACATGGTACATGCATTTTCATATAAATAGATGAATGATATTGTGTTCAAAACTTAAATCAATCCTGCCGGTAAAAATAAATACATTGCAAAACTCAAATTCCACCCAGGTTTAGACATTGGATTATGCTAAATTACTAGAAAACACCGGAAAACTATGGTCAAATTACACCAAGCTCCTTTTCTTCCTCAGAATTTTTTATTATTATTATTAACAATAAATTAAATAAATCATCCAAAATTTTATAATTTTTAAAACATTTCATAAGAACATCTTGGAAAATGTTAACTGATACATCAACAAATTACCCTTTCGTGGAGGATATTAACAAACACTTAAAAATTACCAGTTTTGCTTTTCTGAACAAAAAATTACTATGCTATGGTCTACATGTACAAACAACAATTGAAAAAAACATGGATATATTGCCACGTTGGTTCTTATATCATCATCAATTCATCTTAACATAAAATATAAAACTAGATACTCTCTTTGTTCCGGTGCTAGTTTATAATTTTTTTAAATCAATTCAATTTATATTTGACAGATTATACATTATTAATTTAATATTTTATAAAATTAAAAATTAGAAAATTTAATAAAAAATTAAATATACCTTTTAATGATATTCTTTTATAATTTTTAATAATAATCACTAATAATATAGTATATATACTCTTAGCCAATTTTGCTTTCTCAAACATCAAACGGAAAATTTTATATTACATGTTTAATTACAAAATAATAATTATTATTATGTATATGTTACCCGGTGGTATTTTTTAGAAAATTAGGTTTTAGTTAGAAGACGAAAATGTTAATATTTTATGAATTTTGTTGTCTTAAAATTTATAAATGATAAAATTTAATAATAATAAATATATATGTTAGTTAAGATTATTTTAGAAAACAAAAGATTATAGTTAGAAAATACAGAAAAATGATATGTTTTAACTGAAAATGGGTTAAAATTAATTCAATGCCAGTTAAAATTAATGTTTTGATTTTTGAGTTATTAAAATACATAAAACCCGACCCAAAATACTGTCTACCGTCCAATTATCAAAGTATGTTTTGGCGCTTTAATAGTGCGGAATCCTTAAAAAATATTACTAATTATGACGTAAATATGTATTTATATTCTATTTTTGATCCACGTGAAAATTAAGTAATAAAGTTCGATTTCGATACTTAAATTTTAAATATTGAGCTTTATTATGCATATCAATAAAAATAATTAAGTAAAAATAATGAAGTTAGGTAATTAAGTAAATACTGTATAGTACCACAAAATAAAATATTTACTAGAATTTTTAATGTTACCATTTTAATAATACAATCAATATACTTATATAAAGGAAAAGGAGAAGACAATGTTGTGAGGTGGCGACTCTCGCAATCTATTTTTCTAATTTTCTAAAAATTTTGAATTAATTATATCAAAGATTAGTAAAAGTCTCATTTGCCTTTTAAATCTTTACTAATGAGGAAATTAAATATACAGTTTTCATATTATTCCCTTTAAAATCTTTACAAATTGAGTAAAGTAAATATACAATTTAAATATTTTACTAAATTTTTTATTAGAAAATATCTCAATTATCTTTTAAATATTTTCTAAAGTACGAAATTAAATATACAATTTTAATATTATTGCCTTTAAATCTTTAGTAATGGAGAAAATTAGATATATAATTTTAATATTTTTCCTAAATTTTTTATTTGTTAATATACTTGCTAATCAATATCATCATCTTTATTATTATTATTATATTATCTTATCTTTTATCTTTATATAAAGAAAAATCGGTTGGCGCTCTCAAATCGTCTTTATTCTATTTATTTATTTTTCTAGAGCACCTCTATTTGCAATAACAAAAAATTAAATTTTCTTTTTAACTCATAATTCATAAAAATTTGAAATAATAAAAATTAAAAAATTTCTTTTTTAGCACATAATTCATAAAAAGAGAAAATTATACAAGATAAGTTCTTCAGAAATTATAAATCAATACTTATATTACAAAAAATTGAAAATCATTTATTAGGTAGAGTAATTTTAATGTGTTATCGGAAACTACATTTCAAGTCTCTTACAAAAAACTACTTAAGAAGTTTTCAAATAAACAAGAATTCAACCAGTTAAACAAGTGTTCAACTAGTTATAACAAAATGTAGGTGATTAAAGTGAAACACCCTATTTATAATAAAACGACCATGGTACCCTTGCATATCTCTTGAATTATACATCAACACCTACTGGCCCTTTAAGATCTACCATGCAAGTCTTTTTGCAAAGGCTTTCTTTCTTGGTACTTGTGGAAACAAGTCAACTCTTTTCCCTTTATCTGCTGGTGGACTGATTCTAGGTGGTTTGAAAGAAGGTACTCCGGTTGTTGGTATGAAACAAGCCTGGTACCCAACTTCACCCCTTAGCTTTTCCTCCAACTGCTCTGAATCCTTGCATGTCAAGCATGCATCTTTTCCTCTAGGATCATTGTCTTTCACAAATGGAAGTTTCTTCTTTGGAATGGCAGGTGCAACTTGTTTTTCAACATTTTTGACTGGTCTTTTAACTTGTATTTTCTGTTTCTTTGGTGCATTTGTTGTCTTCTTCCTTTGTGGCACTACATGATCTTCACCTAGAGTCACCACTGGTTCCTGAGTTGTTTGAGTCACCATTGGTTCTTGATCTTGAGTGGGTTGTTAAGTGCCTTGCTGAGTGGGTTGTTGAGTGGTTTGATCAGTGTCATTATTCTTCCCAGCCCTTCTAATTTGAATTTTTTGTCTCTTGACTTCTTTGGGAGTCTTCTTCTTTGGTGGTCCTTGAGACTGCTTTTATTGAGTCGCCACTGGCTCATTTGAAAGCTGTTGGTTATCCTTACGTGGACAGTTTGTTTTCCTATGTGCACCATCACCACAAATGCTACAATGCATCTTTCTTTTATTGTTGTATCTTTGTATGACAGGTCCTTGATTCTTCACTTGACTTGATTGAGTCCTGTTTCCACCTTCCCAATCTTCCCTTCTCCTTTGTCTCTTTGGCCTTCCCCTTAGTTTCTTTGGGATATCAGGTGGAAGTAGCTCATCAGTTGAGTGAATTTCCCAAAATTCTTCACCATTAATAGCTTCTAGGTTGTGCTGGTAGGATGTCAAGTACATGTTTTTTTTGTAAAAGTCAGAGACATAGTCAACATGATGATGCCTCATGTCATATATTGTTGTAATAGCATGCTCACAAGGGATTCCAGTAAGGCCATACAGCCTGAAGCTACATGACTTAGCCTCCAGATCAACAGTCATTAGCCTTGTCCCCTGTTTAACACCAAATTTTTTCTGACCATCCCAGGAAGCAGTCCAGTTCCTTGACTCAGTCACAAGGTAGTCCAACCTATTCTTAATCCTGGGACAAATTAATGCATCACTCTTCTGCATTTCATCTCTCTTTTTTGTCTCATCCTTGTCATGAGCTTGAAGTGAATTTTTTGTAACATGGTGACTAGTGGCATGTACCTGTAACAAAGAATCATATTAAAACACTCACTATTAATTGGATAATGCTAAATTCACAAAGGGATTATATTACCTTTCATTTATGATCCATGCATTAAAACACTCACTCATGTTATTCTCTACATTATCAGCCTTTGAATGAGTACCAAAGAATGCTTTACTCCAGACTTTTGGATCAAATTTGGATAGTTGCTCATGTGCTCCCTTAGATAGTCTATGAAGATCTTTCATAGCTCTATCATGTGCAACAGGGTATGTAGCACAACAAGCAGCCCATGATGCCCTCTTTACAGCCAATGATGGAAACCTGTATAAACATAGTAAATGACATTAGTACTAGAATCAATATACAATAATGTACAATTTGAAGTCCAAGATATTTACCTTTTTCTGAAATTGTTGTAGATGTGTCTGGTGCAGAACTTGTGTTCCACCCCTGGAACCAGCTCTTTCAAGGCTTTGTCAAGCCATTTCTGCTGATCACTAAATATAGTGTACCCTGCTCCATCTCCAAGATTTAAATCTTCAGTCAACAACTCAGTAAACCACTTCCAGGACTCAGTATTCTCACTCTCTACCATAGCATATGCAATGGGGAACATTTGATTGTTCCCATCCCTTCCAAATGCAGACAATAGTTATCCCCCACAAACTGTCTTCAAGAATCATCCATCAAACCCTATCACATGCCTACAGCCAGCCTTCCATCCCTTCTTCAATGCATCATAGTAGACATAAATCCTTTTGAATTTATTTGTATCTGTCTCATTCAATCTTGTTGTTCTTATCTGCGCTGTATTGTTAGGGTTACTTTTCAGAATCTCATATGCAAAATCTCTAAGTCTAGAGTAATGTTATTTAAGTGCTTCATGCACACCTTCAAGAGCAGCTTTCCTCATCCTTAGAATCTTAATCCTAGGTACCTCAATTTCCAGTTCTTTCTTAATTATCTCAGCCATTCCTTTCACTTTCCATTGGGGATTTTTCCTGATCATGTCTCCAAACGCTTCTGTCAAGTACTTCACACTAACAAGCTTGTTTGTATATGGTTTTGTGCAATTATGTTCACCAAACAGTGTCTTTATTGTACAAATGTCACTATCGTTATCCTTACTACACCATATATAGAACTTGCATTCTGCTTCACAACAAACTTGACATCTAATAGCATCATTAGTCACAAACTGTACTCCCCTTCTCTCATTAATGTCATATTCTCTGATAGTGTCCATAAACTCTTGCATAGTAGCAAATTTCATGCCCACATGCCAGTTAATAACATTCTGATTCTCACCAAGTCTAAGGCTAGGCCTACATATTCTCATCTTCTTAGGGTTTGGAGGACCTATGTACCCAATCTTTGAGTTCTCATCTTCACTTGAAGAATAATCTTACCTGAGTTCCCAAGAACCAAAATCTGACTCATCACTTGCAATTGGACCTCTAGGGAAACCTTCCATACCACCCTCGATCACATTATTCATTTCACTACTCATATCATGTTGAACCTTTTTACAGTTCTCCCTATACTTAGCTAACTCCTCATCACTATCAGCAAATATATCATCATCAACCAAAATCTCATCCCTTTTACTCTCAGTTTCTACATTATAATTTGGATCACTTAAATCATCATCATCCCCAACCCCATTCCCACCTATCTCAACATCTTCATATTCATTCAAATTAGTCCTATGTGGTAGGTCAATCACCTCATCTATTTCATAATGATCAACATATAAATCAATCTTACCCAAGGGTTTGTGAATGTCTACCATTTCTCTAACAGTACTTTCATCATACAACAATTTAACACCTCCCTCAATAGACATTCCATCAGTTTGAAAATACACCAAGTCAGAGGGGCTATAACCAAATCTCTTAGCAAAATCATCCAAATCACTAAATGAAAATATATCACTATCAAATCCAGGAATAACATCAATCGTCCCACCCTTGTACTCGACGTTTGGCACAATGGACAAATCCCCATGATGGTGCACAACAATACTTACGAATGACTCCATATTGTGACATGCAATTACAAATAACACATATATTAAACTACACAACTAATCAAACAAGAGATATGCAAGTTTAAAGATAAATTTTCAAAAAAATAGAAACACATAGATCGAAAGCATATAAAGATGTTCACACGTAGAGATAGGAGTATGTACCTCTTACTTAGTGACGAATCTTAGCTATTTCTAAGTAATCGAACACAATTTTTCGTTGATTACGCCGCTGATTAGGTTCACCCAGTCGAAGCTTCGGGGTTAGGATTTTTATCCCCACATCGATTGGGGTTATTTTGTGTTTTGTGTGAAATGATTTAATTTTGGGGTTATAACCGTGTACACTTACAGCTGGCATGCCATGTCCAACCCAGTCAACTGCCACATATATGCCAAGTCACCAATGTTACGATTTCCGTCAAGTCAAAGCATCTGACTAACGTCGTTGTCATTATTCATTACTAGAATGGCGCATTTGAGACCCCGTTTAAATTGATGAAAGATTTGATACATGGGGCTGACTTCGGTTGACTACTTTGATATTTACTGTAAAATTCGTGATTTTTTTTTATTTGATTAATTAGATAATTATTTTAGTTAGAAATTTTAGAAAATCGATATCTGCTAAATTGAGATAATTGTGTAAATTAGAATATTTTGAATTTATACATTAGTTAGAGTGATTGAACAACTTTTATGAGAAGATTTAATCTTACCTAAATAAAAATAGGGTTTAGGTGTGGCTATATAATTAACCCTTAGGACAGATAGAAAACTCGTATAGCCTCTCTTCTCTGCCAACAGGTACGAAACTTTATTTTACTTTTATTCTGTTGATTCAGTGATTTTGATGCTCTGTATTTACCTTGTATTCGTGTGCTACTTAGTAAACTGTATCACAGTTCATGCATGTTTTTAGTGTCAAAATGAATTCTTTATGTTTTGTATGTGTTGTCTATAATTGTGGGTGTCAGTCTTGTACGTAATCCTAAGGCTGCCGGGACAACCGTAAACGATGATTGTTTTTATATATATTAATTAAGTTTTTGGATCTACACACATATCAAAATACAAAAGAACCGAAAAGTATTGTTCATTAGTTTTGTTTTCTTGTGTGACTTGCTGTAGAGCTTAATATGCATTACACAGTATAACTTTGAGGCTTCTGGATTATTTCAAATATGTGTGCACGAGTACTTGTGTGATGGAGATTAAAAATATATATAATTATATGATTCATATGTGCTTCGTGTATGCTATTTCTGTGTATAAAGTCCATTATATTGTAGTGGAATTTTGGTTTAAAGATATTGTGTCTATATTATATTTTACGTATGAATTTCAAGAAAATAAAAATAGTTATAGATTTATCGCTTTATTTTAATTCCAAATATTTTACTTTTATTTAGTTTTGTCATCCTTGTGCAGTAGATTAGGATGATTAGTTTTAATTATTTAAATTACAAAGCATGTCAAAATACATCTCTATAAGATGGTCAAGTTATTTTGATTTCAGAGATAAAAGAAAAGAGTTTTTTTTAATTATAATATTTTAGCAGGTGATATACTTGTTTTGATGTAATGGACCACTTAGTTTAGTATATTAATTAACCACCAGTGCATGTCATGTAGAAGTCAAAATACTTTAGTAATCTTTATGTAGTTGGACATTTTAAATTTGGACCAAGCCATGTGTCACTAGTGTGGGCTTTAAGGCCCATTTCCCTTAAATTGTATAAAATTTGCAATATACGTGTTTGTGTTTGTGTTTATTAAAATGTGAAAATAGAATAAATAATCAACGTGTCTGGTTACTGTCAGTAGATGAATGCGCCTGTTACTTGTTATATTATACAAACTTGTAATCTCTGTTTTTACCGATTAAGTTAAAGGTTCATGCATATAAATTTTATGTAAATTGTTTGGTGCCTTATGTGATCACGGAATTGTATTTTTTATCGTTTAATTTAAATGGTGTGGGGAATTTTGTGAATAATTATTTGGTTGCTTCGGTTTATTTAATTATAGGAATCAGTTCGTGTATTTTCGGATTTTAAGTGTCGACTTCGAGGTAAGTACTTTTGACTTACTTTTCGTTTTTGAAAAATATATTTATATTGTGATCTTCAGATTTTCGTATAAGATATAAGAATTGTGTTTCGAATTTTATAAGATATAAATATTTGAATTTTAGAAACAGTCTCTACGTTTCGAACCCGTTCGTAATTTACGCTATAGTTCCGGAACTAGCCTTAGATACCCTTATTATTGAATTTTAGATGCCGGTCACTGGTAAAGTGTGACATATAAGAATAAGAATAAGATCCCGGCTACTGGGAAAGTGTGGCCGTAGACAAAGACTGTGGTATTTTGATTTTCGTTCTGTTTCTATTTCTGCTTCTGTATCTGCTTTAAATTCTGTATCTGTTTTAAATTCTGAAATTTTAAAATGTAAACTTTGGGCCGGATCAATTTTGCAAAGGTTTTGCAACTTATTATATTTTGACCAAATCTGCTTTAATAAAACCGCCCATTGATTTTAAAAATATATGTTTGTCAATTTGTACTTGCTGAGCTGTGTAGCTCATCCCTTTCCCTATATTTCAGGTTCATTGTGGAAGCTTAGTAAGAATAAAGATGTGGACTTTGGATTTCGTGCAATTTGATTTCGTTTAAAGACCATTTGAATAAATTTGATTATTTGTTAGACATTGAATATTGGTTTATGGAGCTGCGTCTCCGTTTCTATGATTTTGGATTATCGTTAAGTTTGACCGCTGCGTTTGACTTTCGTAAATTTTGGTTTATCAAATAAAGTATTATGTTTTATTTAAGTTTTGATTTAGAATAATAGTCCGAAAAGTCGGGCTGTTACAGTTGGTATCAAGAGCAGGCTTTCCTTCAAAATGTACTAGGTATGGGACTAGTGTATTCCCTAGGGCGCGATCCTTTAGACTGTCATATAGGATTTGACCTTTGGATTAGTGAATTAATTTTGACCTATGAGCTTGACCTTGTTTTTTATGATATAATGTTATTTTATTATCTCAAAATTTTGTAGATGTCAGGAAACGATTCGTTTAGCAAGAAGGTATCTTATAGTACCGAGGAGGACCCTAACGAGCATGGCTACGAGAGTGACGATTCTGTGAACCGACCTCACCCCGATGAAGCCGTTGATGAGTCCTTAGAGGAAGATCCAAGAGACGCCGAAATTCAGTATTTGAGGAATCTGATCGAGCTCTATGAGGAAAGGATGGCGCTCGATGATAAAAATGTAAATGACGCATTAGATACATTACAAGCTCGAACAGCAACGGTGGAAAGGGTTGTCCACAAGGTCTGCAAAATGTCATTGAGGAGGTGATGTCGTCCAGGACAAGAAAAGGCAATAAAGAGTATTTTTATGGAGACTCGAAGATGGGTCAAGAAGACGCAGAAGGACGTGGAGAATAAGCTAGAACGCTTCTATGCTGGCCGAATGCTCGACCCTAGCGAATACAATCAATGGCTCAAGATTTCCAGAGTTTCAAAAAGATTTGAATCGGCAAAGAATAGAAAATGATATTTTTTTTGTTTATAAGTTATTGTTAGCTTAAATAAAATTATTAGAAAAATATAATTTACAAAATACAAAAATTAATAAAAGTTGGTCAAATCATAAAATAGGAACATATTTTGTTGTGTTTAGAACTCAAATGATAATTTATTAAAATAGGTAATCATCAATATATATATATATATATATACAAAGGAGGATACGCGGGAGGTTAAGTGGCGCCCCTAAGATCGTCTCAATCTATTTTTCTAATTTTCTAGAATTTTAGAATTTTAAATACCGATAAATAAAAAAATATCCTTTAACATATTAGAAGTAGAATAGATGTTCGAATTTATTGAGGAGAAAAGTTCAAATTTATAGCTATTACATAAAATTAAAAGTTCTATTTAAAGTAGAATATGTGTTTGAATTTGTAGAGGAGAATAGTTCAACTATTAAAGAAGTACTTACAAAGTTCTATTTGAAGTATAATATGTGTTTCGATTTATAGAGGAGAAGAGTTCTGATATAAAAGAAGTACTTGCAATTAAAAGTTCTATTGGAATTGGAAGTAGAATAAGCGTTTGTAATACATAACTAAATTTTTTTTGAAGTATAATATGTAAAGTTATATAGGAAAATTAATATAAAAATTAGAAAGAATTTGGTAACATAAAAATTAATATATAAGACAAGTATATATTCAATATATTAAATTTGAGATTTTGATATTAAAAAGGAAAACGTGTTTAACAAGAGAACGGCTTACTAGCGAAAGACCGATTAATTTTCGTAATTTATTTGCGTTACGGCGGCTTTTTCGACTAGTTTTTAATAATAAGAAAATTTAATACAAAAATATATAAATTTACAAACAGCACAGCAGTCTTAATAAAAAGGATCCAAACAGCAGCGATGACAAATTTGTGAATTGGGCTTGGAATATTAAAATTTATACATATTGAAGTTGGCGCCTCCCAGAGCTTAATTGAAGGGATGGCGATAGTGGATGAATTGAGCGACGACAGTCTCCGCAATATGGCCATTGGAGCTGTCTTCTCTGATTTTGTACCCTTTCAACCCCTAATTTATGTTATACTCTACTTATTAATTCACACTGTTTTGTTTGTTTTTTATTTATGCAAATTATAAGCTCGTATTCTGTCACACGTGTATAACGAATGATGAATTTGAAGCTTAGCATCTTACAGTTCCAATTCTGTTTGGCTTTTAATACCTTTTTATTCTGCCCACTCGATTTCCCTCACTAGTACCTGTAAAGGTTAGTTGCTAATTTAGAGACTCGGATTTCTATGTTGATGGCAAACCTGGAATGTAATAGACTTCTCTCAACACAAATTTCATTATCAAATTTAAAATGTTTAGGGTAGGCTCTGTGATGATAACAAATCAAAGAAAATTTCCCCGACTGAATGTGTTAAGCTTTTTGACCACATTTTCTTAAGTAATCCGTGATGCACATTGTTTCTTGTTATTTAAAGAGTTGGATTATTTTTATCCTTTTGGATTTTTTGGTACATAGCTTCTTATTCCAACTTAATTTTTCTCAGGGTGGAAAAATATTTTCACTTGATTTTCATCGCACTGCGGATTTATTGGTTACAGCTAGTGAGGATGATTCGGTGCGCTTGTATGATATCACAAATGCCAAGTGAGTGGTTTTATTTGGAATCTGAAATATAACTGAAATAAGGGGTTTGATTGTTATGATATGATTTGCTGATCTGTCATATAATCTTAAGTGTACAATAAGCGAAGGAAGTCTAAAGTCTGATAACCTTTTATGCGGTGTCATTCAATCTAGCTTTTCCCTCGAACAGGTGTTCTGAGTCTTATGATGTAAGCTGTACAATGGCACAACTTGAGAGTGCCAAGCGTTTTTAGAGAATTTTTTAACAATGCTTCTGCGAGTTTCAGGTTGCTGAAAACCACATATCACAAGAAACATGGTGCTGATCGAATATGCTTTACTCACCACCCAAGTTCCTTCATATGTTCCTCGAGATATGGTTTGGATTCAAATGGGGGTAAGCATCTCACTGTAAGGTTTGTGCTTCAAAGTTTGATTCCATGAGCTGTAGATCAATAACAAACAGTTCTCTTTTATATCCAGAATCCCTGCGGTATCTGTCTATGTATGACAACAGGTGCCTTCGGAACTTCAAAGGGCACAAGGAGAGGTTTGTCCTTAAACCAACATGATGTTTATTTAAAATGATGTCACATTTGTTGTAGATAACAATCTGCTAACAAGATAGTTGTTACACTAACACTAGCTATGTGGAACTATGTATTCTTTTACAGTTTAAAAGATCAAATGTTGGGACCATTGTACTCCAATTATTGACACTTTTTTCTTTTGGCTGTAGAGTCGTGTCCCTTTGTATATCTCCAGTTAATGACAGCTTTATGTCTGGTTCAATTGACCATACTGTCAGAATATGGGATCTTCGTGTAAATGCCTGCCAGGTTGGTTGTTTATAGCTTCTCATCATTTGAGATCAAATCTACTGTGCATGTTTTGGGTCTTTCTTGCACAGGAATTTGACACCATAAATGAAATGATAGATGGGGAATGTTAATGAAGTGGGTAGATGTGATTTAGAGGGCTGAGATCGAACATATTTTCTTTGTTCCATGCCAGTTGGGATGGAACTCTTGTCACCAAAATCTCCTTATCGTCTAATTAAATTTCGAACTGGCTGATAACTGTGATCTAGATTGGTGGTGCAAGTCTAAATCAGGCACAATTTTTTTAGACATGTAATTATGTATTGATGTGCATAAAATATGTAAAATAAACCTCAAGCACAGGATTATTCATTGTACCATTTATGGGTCGAACCACAAAGACTAAATATTTTTCGCGTTTACTTAACTTCCAATTTAGGCGAACTAGGAATGTAATTTTGAGGCGAGGTTTAACTAATTAATTGACAATTATGATGAGAGCATTTTTAATAACTAAAATAAATCTAGACAAAGTTGACTTGAGTTAACTTTACCATAACTAAATTATAGATCTATGTTGCTGTAACGATCATGTTAAACATTAAAGTAGCCATGAGATTAAACAAAAACTAGCTAATAAGACGAAATAGCAAATTAAAAAAAAGGAAGAAAGAAAGAAATCAGATGGCTGGCAACTAAACTAACGTTAACTATAAAAGTGGACAAGTTATACCAAAAAGAAGCAAAACATAAATAATGTGGGCAGTGAATGGTTTTGGGCTAGAAAATGCAAATGGACCAGAAATGGGCTTGAAACAAATTCGGGCGACGATTTAACAAAATCAGGAAACTACGTTTTTACAACTAAATGGCTAATGATTAGTATAATAATTAAGTCATGATTACATAAATATGCAAACAGTGATTAAATAGTGATGTAAATTACTTGTATATAATAACTAAAACAAAAATGTGATGGTGAGTGTAAAACAAAGAAAACAAACTTAAGATCTGAAGGTGGCCAGCAAATACAGAAAAAATTAAATAAAAATAATAATAACATCTAACAAGCAGGGAATAGGCTACTAGACTGGATCGGGGAGTAAAATCGAGGCAATCTAATTGAGACAGTAAATTACCAATGAATCAGAACTTACGAAAATGGCTCGGGCTTAAAAAAAAGGCCAGAAATGTAAACACGGGCCAGGAGATCATGTTGGTAGTAAACCAAAGTTAAGCAAAAAATTTATATGAATGACAAGGGAAGTGAGGAAATTTATAGACTAACTACAGTGATCTTAGCTAACACAAGGAGCATTAGTTAAAGAGAAAATTAAAAAGAATCAAAGGCAAGATAAGATGAGAAAGCAGCAAGTATCGATAATATTAAAATAAGTTACGACTTAATAATCAATCTTCCTGAATAATAATATGAACTACCGGGAACGAGAATATTTGCCGGAAAATGAAAACAAACCCGGACACAATTTATCGTTGTGCTAAGAGAGTTCTCACTGGAAAAAATTAGATCTAAATCGTAAAATGAAAATGAAAGTTAACAATTACATAATGTAAAGGCTCCTTCGAAACGAGCAAGTGAATGCCTCATGGGCCACTAGTCGGAATCAAAGTTATCATTGTTGGAAAAAGTAAAATGCCATGAACTTTAAAGATGAAAAGAAGCTATTGTATCTTATAATTCAAAATACAAATGAATAATAAATAGGGACTAATATATGTAAAAACACCAATCATGGTTCATGTATGAAAGCCATAAAGATTGCAGCTGAAGATAAAAGTTAAAATGAAGCACTTTGGAATTTCCTAGATTTAGCAAGTTATTATCGCTTAAATATCAGCTTATTACTGATGTAGTTTACAGGGAATTTTACGGCTGAGAGGTCGGCCTGCAGTTGCTTATGATCAGCAAGGCCTTGTGTTTGCCGTAGCAATGGAAGGGGGTGCTATTAAATTGTTTGACTCTCGTTCATATGACAAGGTTATTAGCCTGAATGCACACTACATGTTTTGAGGCCCTTTTTTATGATTTGTGTTTGATTTTTTTTTTTGACAAGAGATTTGAGTTTGATTCAATTTTTGATTTGTAGGGGCCATTCGAGACATTTTTAGTTGGCGGAGACATGGCCGAGGTCTGTGATATTAAATTTAGCAATGATGGTAAATCAATGCTCTTGACCACCAGAAAGAATAATACATATATTCTTGATGCATATGGAGGGGAAAAGGTAATTTTGATCATCAATGCGAAGGAAGTTCTACCTTTATAGAAACAAGGGATTAACAAATGTTTCCAACTTGGCTGTTATTTTTTTGGGTGTTCACTGTCCTTGGATATAGAACAAAGTTTAATTACTGTTAAAATATCAATGGATGCAGCGAGGCGTTTTCAGTTTGGATCCATCTCCAGATACAGAAATAGAAGCAACATTCACCCCAGATGGTCAATATGTGATATCAGGTATACAACAGTTAGTTACATAAAGTGTGGGTACTAAAACCCAATGCATCCTGCTCTAGATATGTGGAGGATAAGGTGTAGCTGTTTCTGTATAACTTGCAGCTTTGACAATGCTATAGCAGTAATACTACATAGGCAAAAAACAACATAAAAAAGACAAGAGGCAATATTATCAAGCACTTATATGATGCAAAACAGTCATCCAAGTGACAGTATACTAAAAGAAATTAACAGCTTTTAAGAATTTTTTCCGCTGTTACCAATTCTCTCTCTCTCTCTCTCTCTCTCTCTCCCTCCCTCCCTCTCTCTCTCTCTATTAATCTATTCTGTAAGTCGTGCTTATGGTTAATCTTGGAGCTGTAGCTTGTAATTAAGTTGTAGGCTTATAGCAGTTATTGGTACAAGTAGTTTTTGGAGAATATATGGTATCAGCTTTTGAGGTTTGCATTGCTGACAACCATTTCTCGATTCATCCCTGGAGTTGAATACCTCATCATGACTTCATGAGCTTTAAACAATCAATCTAATCTACTGTGTGAAAGGTTCAACAAACCCTCCAACTGAGAGATTGCGTTCTTATAATTGTGCTCGCTAGCCTCCTTTCACTGAGAAAGCTTATTCCGCAGTTGTCACTTTTAAGCATGGACTAATGCCACTTAAAAACTTACACTTTACTTCGTCATATAAAGATTGCATATATTCTTCTTATTCTATGGACAGCAAAAGATCTTAGTTTTTATTTTCATCTGCATTTTAAAGGTTCGGGTGATGGAACTATGCATGCTTGGAGCATCAACAGCGGCAGCAAGGTATCACTCTCTTTTTCGTTGCCTCCTGATGAAACTTTTTAGTAAAGCAGATACTTTTTTTTGATGTGTGCTACACTAAGATATCACATATAATGTTTTCTAATTATATTTATATCTTCTGAGCTCTACTTGCCAACATAGTGAACCATTTCACTCAGATAAACTATAGTGAAGGTTAGGTAAGAGTTGTCAACATTTACTTGACTGGCAGTCTGGCTTCATCATCTTGTATGATTGAAGTTTGATTGCGTTATCTTTTTTTACATATATAATCTTCAATTAGTTGATTTCCTTCCTCTTAAGCATTCTAAGCTTTACTTGCCAATATAGTGAAATATTTCGATCTGTAAATTATAATGAGAATTTGGATAGAGTTGTCAGTAGTGTCAAAACATACATTGACTGGCGGCGTGGCTTGATTATCTTGTATGATTACAGTTTATTTGGTTGCATTATCTGTGCACATATA
The DNA here is from genome assembly GCA_030848705.1 of Heracleum sosnowskyi. Taxonomy (NCBI): domain Eukaryota; kingdom Viridiplantae; phylum Streptophyta; class Magnoliopsida; order Apiales; family Apiaceae; genus Heracleum; species Heracleum sosnowskyi. Next base: position 136,715,508 of record CM061235.1, on the reverse strand, counting down.
TCATCTTCAGTTATTTGATTTCCATCCTCTTAAGCATGTCAACCTTCTGCTATATGTGTATTTTGCGAGCATGTCAAGAAAGTATTTTGTCGCTCATTCTGCCGTTCCATATACATATTAATCAGTATGCTCTTTGACTGATATAAAAGAAAAAAGTGTTCTGTGAAATTTAGCATTCATGTGTCACAATCTATCCTTTGCATATTGTAAATGATTTAGTACTCACAGTAATCATACTGTAGTTTCTTATCATCAGACTATAACACTGGTCCTTGTAAATCCACCAACTGACCGTCTTCTTATGCATCCATAAACAGGTGGGATCATGGGACAGCAACATTGGAGTGGTATCATGCTTGAAGTGGGCACCTCGGAGGATCATGTTTGCTGCTGCTTCTTCAGTTCTCACTTTCTGGATTCCTGATGAGTCAAAACCGGAGATCAAATCTGAAGCTTGATAGTGGGTAATCCCACCCAAAGCACATGTTCAATTAACCTATCACATTTCTCAGACCTTTTTTAGATTGAAAGGCTCCTTGGAGCAGTTTCCATAGTGATAGGGGCCACCTGTTCTGACTGTATTTGCTTGCTCTATAAGAGATCGGGCTCAATGGCTCCAACTCGGCCCAGTCTTATGCTGTACTTAGAACCTCCACTGGGCCCAGTTGCGAGACCAGCTCTACAAGCATCCATGATCCACCTGATGGAACCCATTTTTGAACGGCCGTCCGATTGGGTTAATATTATAAAAAAGGTCATTTTTTAAAAATAAACAAAAATTTACTTTCTATTTATAAATATTTTATTATTTATAAGAAAATTTAATTTTTAACTTATAAATTCTTTTCCATTTGGCTAAATTTATTAATAATGAATGTATAAAAATTAAACAAAAGTGCTAAAAGTAATAATATATATTTTTTGTGAATCGAATTGTAAAAATTAAAGTAAGAAACTGTAATAACTAAACATTCTATACTTTTCAGGATTAATCTAAATTTATTTTTATTAACAGTCACATTTGGTATTAGTATCGATACAAGCGGGCACTTGCTCAGTGATCTGTTGGAGGGAGAGCCACCACGAGGGGAACCTTGCTGTATGAATGAAGGTCATACTGGGCCCAGAAACGTTCTACGAGCCCGTGGGCCCGAGAGGTTCAAACTGAATAATGTCAGCCTACTCGGCAAGTCCAGCTGAGACCTGAGAGTAAGGGCTGCGCGAATGTGCGTGGGCATCTGGATTGGCCTTTAGGTATATGTTTGGTATACACAAATACATATCTATCTATCTATTATATATACTAGTGTAACAGCTCGTGCAAGGTACGGGTCTGCATAGAAAAGTTAATAATTTTTTTGCGAGAAGGTCGATTTATTAACGTGAGATTTGTGAAATCGTAAGTTTGATCGTGTAAGATGAGAAGTGTGAGTTGTGGAGAGTGGTAAAAAATTTTTTTGGCGAATAATGTAACTACTTTGAATGATGAACGTACCATTGTCAGGTTTTGAGACTTGTTAATATATTAATTAAATAATTTCTCATTGAATTTGTTCATATATCGAAATAATTTTATAATTAAAAATACATTAGATGATAATATTTGCAATTTATCGTAAATTTGTAATATTGCGTACCGTTTTCATGAATCAAATACTTGTAAATTTGATTAGATTTCGTAATATTCAACTAATATCTATATGATAAAAGGCACATGATTCATGTATTACAAACAACCATTTTTTGGTTCCATCTTTTTCCCCCTTCAATATAGAGTGGTATCATGTTATAATGACGTAAGTAAATGTTTCAACTCAATCATCATAAATAATTGAAATCCTAAATTTTAAAAATTCATATATAACTCAAATTGAATTATCTTATATATATTTCTCAAAATTCATGTATTTTGCTCAGGTATATAATTTTAGAAATATATGGTACAAATTAATGAATTCTGGATCAACTATAATCTATACTAAACTATAATAAACAAAATGGGGTATAATTTATCATTTGGTTCACAACTCATATTGGTTACGGCAAAACAACTCAAAAATTAATTTGATTATAAGAATTTAAATAAAAAAGTAAAATAATACAAAAAATAAAGGTAAAATACGTGAACCACTCGTTACTATATTTAATTTGATTATAATAATTTAAATAAAAAAGTAAAATAATACAAAAAATAACTCGTGCTTTGCACGTGTTATAAATAAATATATACTGATAAATATATCATTTTTAAGACTAATTTTTTGTTTTTATAAAAGTAATGTAAATGTGATAACTTTATAAATGTCTAGGTATTATTCATCTATTTAAAAGTGAAAAATAACCATGATTTTGACCTGAAGACTTATACGAGGTTATACTGTTTTTTCAATACAAATATTGAATGATATTTTTGTAATAATAAACTCAACCTTTTCATATACAAAAAATAAACTTTATTTGTATTTTATTGTGTATTAGCTTCAGTGTTATAATTCGACGATGTCCTCAAAGCCCACAAACCCTATTTAGAATTTCATTTATCAAAATGATTTTATGATATTACGCATCCAATTAATATATTATATAAAATTCTATTATTATTAAAGACTTATACCTTTTTTTAACATCATTCAATAATATTTTACATACAATTTGAATTTTTATTGTTAAAATTTATAGTCTAATTGGTCGTCATTAATAGTTAGACAATTTTATAATTCTTATGATCGAGAAATATCATATCTTATTTTAATCTATTGCATATTAATCATGTTGATTTTTTATTTAAAACATTGATCATGTTTTTGAGTTATCGTGTTTTTGGAATCAATTCAATTGTATCTTCTACATTTTCAAATATTTATCTTTTTAGTCGAATTATATATTTAAACCCCTCAAAGTCTAAATGTTTGATCAATAAAACATTTCTAATTTAACTCAAATATTTGATATTTTATATACTTAAAAATTATGATATATAGTTCATATTTGACGTAGTTATATATTATGTATGATTTTATAGATAGAATTTATATATTTTTATTTAAATAGTATAATACATTTATATATATCCAAAGAGAAAAATGAAAATATTTTTTTATCCGGAATAATTTACATTCATGTGTAACATGTGAAATTATATCATATAAATTTTATTTTTCATACTCATCATTTATCATGACAAAGAGAGTGCAAAGATTTTATTTTTTACAGTTATCATTTATAATGAAATAAAACTTTTTTTGTAATTATATACTCCGTAATATTCTACATTTTAAATCATCACCCCGATTTTTGACTCGGACATCAACCGGGGGATTAAAATGGTGGAAAAGTGAAAAAAAATTGATGAAAAAAATGAGTAAATTAGAGATATGCCGAAGTTGATAAAGAATGACATTTAATATTAGAAAATATCAACAAATGAAGTGTTCATTTTGAAAAGAAATTTGTTAATAAATGAATGTGACGAACAGAGTGTATACAACTATATACAGCTATAATAAAAATATACAACTATAATAAAAATTTAAAATGATTATTGATAATTTACCTATATATATATAATAATGTAAATAAAAAATACAAATTTGTATAAATAATATTGATCAATATTTTAATATGGACCAATATTTACTCAAAGGTTCAAAGTAAAAAAAGAATATAGAATTACACGAAATAATGTGACTTATCTAATAAAATCTTTAAAATAAACTCAAAAAGTAACATAGCATAGTGGTTAGGCTTTGGACTTATTAGAAGGAGGTTGGAGGTTCGATTCTCTTCATTAGCAAATATAAACATGTTTTTGCATAATAATATAATAGTGATATCTTTGTTATTTTTCAAAAAATAGGGATAAAATCGTAATTTCACAAGCATTAAAATGACAAACTTTGCCCGTGCGACTGTTCATATACGAAAATAATTTTCGCACAAATCAGCATATTCGAAATAATTTTATAATTATATATATGGTAAATTATAGTATTTCAACTTTATTTTATATTTGTAAATTAATTTTATAATATTGTATGCCGTTTTCATGAACCAAATATTTTATAATTTGATCAGGTTTAAAAAGTTTGATCAATATATCTATACGATAATAATTACATGATTATTATTATTATTAATTTCTTAAATAATAATTAAATTTCCAATGTCGTGAAAAGAAATTTATTAAAATGACATGATTATTATTATTATTAATTTCTTAAATAATAATTAAATTTCCAATGTCGTGAAAAGAAATTTATTAAAATGATCAATTAAGTGTAACATAAATAATTATTGTAGCATAATTGTTCATGTATAACATAGATGTTCGTAAACTCATGTGATTTTAATGTAATAAAAGTATATTTGTAAAAAAGATAATCATGTATGTGAGATTATATATTAAGATATATTACAAATTTTCTTAATTTTTTATATCTTATACATAATATTTTTTTTTGATAATCAAGTAATTCATTAATAAACGGTCATACGACATCTACAAAAATAATCAAAATAGAACAAACACGTAATAAAATAGATCAAATCAGAATTTTCTTCACCCCGAACTATGATTGTTGAGCAAATCATTCATTGTAGCACATCACTCGTTCATATCGCTGAAGTTTGCAGCCTTTTTAGAGAGACAATCTAATAATCTGTTGTAGTCGTGCAATATATATATATATATATATATATATATATATATATATATATATATATATCTAATTCGTCCATACGTATTCGAAAAATTAATCGTAATTGCGACTCCATACAATCCAAATCAATGAACCACTATTATAAATCCTGCAGATCTATGATCTCGGATACTAAAACAAACCAAACTCTCACAAGGAAAGAGAACAAACCCGCGCGAAGAATGGGTAGAGAAAATCCACTAAACGGGGTACTAAAACTCTCAATAATGAGAGAGACCTATACAAATCGAAAACAAAATCAAAAGAAAACAGTAAAGAGGGGTCTTATCACCAACTTTTTGGTTAATGACAACCCCTTAAATAAAAATTGTGAGTTAAGATTTTTTTGGCGGAAGTATAGATAATATATATGAGCGGTTATTGTATAATCACAAAGTCTACAATACATGTCAATAAGACATTTTACGTTTTTATCATTTATTTTCGTGTTCGTGTAATTTCATGCATCAAAAATTAAATCAAACACTAAATTTTCGTGTCATAAATCAAATTTTTGTGAAAGATGTGAACGGTGAAGGAATGATAAAAAAAATGGACAAATTAGTGACATGTGAGATTTATTAAAGTTGTAAAGAATAATATGTCTTTTGGAAAGATAAAAATAAAGGAGTGTACATTTCGAAAATAAAACTGTTAACAAATGAATGAGACGAACAAATTGTATAATAATTATTTCATAATTTAATGAAAAATATCAACGCTAACTTTCTTAATTTAAAAAATATTAACTAACGAATAATGAGATCCTTGTATCTAATATGTAATTTATATTAGATCAAATATTATTATTATATTTTATGTATAAATACTTGACCAGTTCAAATAAATATAAATTATATCAAATAACAATATAATTGGTATTTTTTAATTGAAAAGAAACATGTATAATAAAAAATTTACAGACATGATCGGATATGTAGTTATATACAAAGCTACAAAAACAAACATAATGGTATATAAATAATATAAGTCAACGTTCTATATACTTAAAATTTAAATTATGAAAAGAATAAAAGGAGATAATGTGATTTACCTAATATGAATTCTAAATTACAAATCAAAAGTTAACTTAGCACAGTGGTTAAGACATCAAATTGCTAAAATGAAGTTAAGGGTTCGATTCTTAATGAGAACACAAATTAATTAATTTTTAGCATAACTTATAGAAAGTGGCATTTTTGTGATTTTTCAACAAATAAGGGTAAAATTGTAATTTCACAACCATTTTTTGGGCTCAATTTGCCATTAGACGCCATTTAATATATATAAGTAGATAGATGATTTACCTATATATATATAATAACGTAAATAAAAAATACAAGTTTATATAAATAATATGGACCGATATTTTATTTACTCAAAGGTTCAAAATAAAAAAAAGAATATAGAATTAGAGAAAATAATGTGACTTATCTAATAAAATCTTTAAAGTAAACTCAAAAAGCAACTTAGCATAGTGGTTAGGCTTTGGACTTCTTAGAAGAAGGTTGCGGGTTCGATTCTCTACAATAACAAATATTAACATATTTTTGCATAATAATATAACAATGGTATTTTTGTTATTTTTCAAAAAATAGGGGTAAAATCGTAACTTCACAAGCATTAAAATGGCAAACTTTGCACTTGTGTTGGCATATAATATATAGTAATAGACTAGCTTAAAACTCGATGCACGGATCGTTAATTGTTATTTTATTATTATTATTTTAATTGTATTTTTTTAAAAAAAAAGTAGGCATGTAAAAATAGCTAAACACTTTTAATTAATTAAAAATATTAAAACGGATTTTAAAATAAATAAGTAAGAGTTTGCTCGTTATATTTTTGGAAAAAGAGGGGTTTTGGTATGGAAAAATAAAAAAAATGTAACATATATTTAGTTTAAAAAGGTAAATGCTCGTGATATTTTTGGAAAATGAGGTTTTAAAATTTAATAATTTAAATTATTTAAATACGTTTTAAAATAAATAAGTAAAGGGTTTGTCCGTGATATTTTTAGAAAAAAGAATGGATTTTAGTGAGAAAAATAGAAAATGTAAATTGAAAAAGGCAATTTCCCGTGATATATTTAGAAAATGAGGGACTTTGTTAGAAAAAATCTATAATATGTTTTAGCTGAAAAGGTAATTGGTTATAACTAGGTATTTGATTATTTATATTTTAATATTTTTAGTAATTGCATTTGTTAAGAAAAATAAGTAGGCATGTTAAAATAAGTAAACTTTTAAAAAAATAATTATAATATTAGGTTTAAAAATAAATAACTAAAGGTTTGTCCGTGATATTTTTGGAAAATGAGGGGTTTTAGTAAGGAAAAATAGAAAAACTAACATGTTTTAGTTAAAAAAGGTAATTACCCGTGATATATTTGAAAAAGTAGGGGAATTTGTTAGTAAAATAAAAAAAAAATGTATTTTAGGTGAAAAAGGTAATTGGTTATAATAGGTAATATTATTATTTAATAATATATTTCTATAAATAAGTAAGGTTAATTAAGTAAAAACATGAATTTAAGAAAGGGCAATTAAGTAAAATCACAACGTACCATACCGACCGACCAAACTTTTAATGTTTCGTCTATTATATAATAGTATTGATAATAGAGCAACTAGGGGGTTTGTGAGACAATTTTATCAAGATTGAAATGACAATTATACCCTCTGAATCATAAAATGACATTATTGCCCATTCCTTATTTATTTCATATTAACACTCTACTATTATTATTTATTAATACATTTATACATTAATTATTAATCTTCATTAAAGTATATTAATTGTTTTGTAATTAATACTTATTTTTTATATGCATGATATTTTTAAATAATATATATTATTAAAAAATATAGCATATAATTTAAAAATATTAATGATATTGAAATAAATATATAAATATCATGAATTTTTGATATCAAATGGTTAGTAATGTCATGATTTCATGTTATCTTCATTGTGGTTGACCTGATTTGCAAGAAAGTTATTCATTGTTAACTAAATAAAAATATGTATGTAAAACCATATCGAGTTTTTAAAAAAATAAATTATGGAGTAAAAAAATATCAAATACTTACTTACTCGAAAATCAACTGCAACCTATTCACATCCAAATTATAGACATGTATCACTACGAAATGGAATTCACCCTATCACGTCCCGCCCAACCCCGATCCAATTCCCACTCCGAACGGGATGGGGAATCAGGAATTTTTTCGGAAACGGGACAAACCGGGGACAAATATATGAAAATTTTGGGGATCGGGGCGGGGTTGGAGATTAGGGTCTTCCCAACCCCATCTCCGACCCCCCGAACCCTATTTATTTTAAAAAATAAATATATTTTATATGTATATTAAATAAATTATGAAGAATATATAGATATAATGTTATAAATTTAATTTTGTATCCACTCAATAATAAAAATGTTACATATTATGATATAATTTAATTCTAATAATATTATTTTTGTTTATTATTAATAATATAAATAAAAATTAAGGTTTAAACGGTTCTTTTAATATAAAAATAAAAACAAATATATGATTTATCATGTTAATTTATATTAAAAAATATGATTCATAATTTTAAAATTTTTTAAAAAGTTTCCGATTACTCGCGGGGCCCATTCCCCGTTCGGGGCAGGGATCGAGGAGTTGTATAATCCCAGTTCGGAGATCGGGGTGGGTTCGGGAACGGGTTCCGGGGTTGGGATTGGGGGACGGGGATAGCATTCTCCGGGTCCGAAGTGACCCGTCGCCCATCTCTATGTATCACATGAAACGATTATAATTTAATTAAAAGAGAGAAATATTAACTTTACAACTATTACTAACTTAAATTTTCAAATATCTCAGTCATCAAACCATCAACACTAATTAAAAATATGTATATAAAATTATATCAAGTTTTTAAAAAAACAAATTATGTAATAAAGAAACATCAAAACTTACTTACTCGAAAATTGACAACAAATTACTCACATCCAGATCATAAACGTGTATCCCACGAAATTCAAATTAAACAACTAAAAAAAAAAAAAAAGGAATATTAACTTTACAACATCTATTACTAACTTAAATTTTCAAATATCTCGATCGTCAAACTATCAACACGAATATATCACAAATAAATATACCAAAATTAATGATAAATTATAAAATAATCTAGAATAAACCCGTGCCTCGCACGGTTATAAAGCTAATTGTAAATAACATAGAAAACAGATGCAATATATTAAAACACTAAAACAGCAGGTACATTACATTGATGCTGGTCACTTTAGTACAGGGAGAAAACAGATACAATAACGATTAACTAGAAAAGACAACAGGGAATCCAACACCAAAGAGACAGTACTCCACACTATGCAACCCCTATTTGTGTTCTCGGACCACCTTCCTTTCCATCATCCCGTGCTGCCTTGTTCTGAATAGTCTGCCCTGCTTCCTTTGTTTTCTGACCTGCATAATTAGCAACATCCAGCGCTCGCTTCTTTGCAATGTCCAGAGTTTCAGGCATTGTTTCAGCCGTCTGCCTGAACAAAGAAAGCAACCATGACAGCGATGAAAGCCCCGAGATCCCAAAAGCCCCGGAGGCAAGAACTCCAGCAACAGCTAGGCCAATGGCCAAAACTGCAGGGACTATAACAGGGCTAAATATTACGAAAAGCGGAGTAGTGACTGCTAGCCCGATAACCGTACCAATGAAGGTAATGCCGGCTAAGCCAAGAAGGGTTGCACCAACAGGGAGGAGGGTAATTATAGCTAGGACTTGGGAAGTTGCTGGACCATTTTGGCCTGAGGCTTGTGAGTGAATTTGGATTTGTCTTGGGTTTGTGTGGTCAGCCATTGATTGATAAAACTTGGAGACTAACTTTGAGATAGATGAAGATGAGAGAAGAGTGTAATGTTAAGGAGAGAGGGTTGGTGTGGTGGAGTTATAAAGAGCAAGGTGAATGCAGGGTTGTGAAACGTGGCAGCTTATTAGGCTCAAGCCTCGCATGAGTTACAAGTTTTATAACTTTAACTGACACTCATCCTCGTGTCTTCTTATACTGGGAAGGCGTGCCTTTTGCTACTTTTTGTAGGAGAGACTAGCCACTTCTTTTGGCTGGATTTAAGAGAAACTCCCGGTAGATAAACATACTCTTCATTAAAATTATTATTATATGAGCTCTGAAGTCATTTAACATATAAATGTAAACTTGGACTACAACAACCCTCCTCAACCCAGTCTTTATCATTTATAAAATGGAGGGAACGATTGTAACAAAAAGGAAAATGATTGAAAGATTTTGGAGGGAAAATATATACTAATAAAAAATTAGTTTAAGAGACAACATAGGCTCCTCAATGATGAAGAAATGTTTAGAGCTCTTAAGTATTTAAGGAGAGATTAGGAGCCTCTTGCAGTGAATTTTTGTGTCAATTTCATCACAATTTGACTTAGGAGACTGAATAGGGTGCCTCTTGCAGTTGCTCTAAGTAACCCGAGTTTGAGCATTGTTTAGGTAAAATGCTTTGCTAAATTAATATAAAATACATAAAATTTATTGAATTTGTAAGGCGTATTTTTTAATGAAGTTGATTATATTGTTAATTATATTTTAAAAATACTATTCTCTTCGTTTCATTCATTTCTTTACACTTTTTTTTTTTGGGATATTTCATCCATTTTTTTTACATTCCAAATTTTTTCAAAAATAGTAAAGTTTTATAATATAAAAATCAACTAGTTTCACTACTTTCCTTCACATTCCTTATTTTATACCTTAAATATTAACGTATCCCAACACTTTACTCATTATTCTTACTTTTTCCCTACTTTACTTATATGACCTCTGTGCCCAACCCAAATATAAAGGAACGGAGGGAGTATGTTATTATTATAAAAATATAATATCATTTTAATATGATAACAAATGATGTGTAACTACAAGTCACTATGGAGGGAGTTTAATAAATATAGTCAATTTATTAGGATTTGATAAAAAATTTCCAAGGGGTTTGTTAGAGTAGTGAAATTTTTACATAATCTGTAAATTTTATTTATGACATGACACATAAGATTTTAGCTAAATAATTTACCTAGTTGAAAATGCATAATTAAAATAATATAAATTAATGATTTGCTAAAATTTATTTAATATGTAATAATATGCACTAATGAGATTGGTTTTAATACTTAAATTTATGTGCAGAGCTTTGTTGAGAAGTTCCCCAAATTTGATAAATCTGAGTCGTGAGGAGGTTTACCATAATTTTATCAAAGAGTTTAGTATGATTAGAGTTTTAAAATTTATACAAATCTATACTATCTATATTTCTATACTATATTATAATAGACGAAACATTAAACGTTTGGTCGGTTTGGTACTTTGTGATTTTACTTAATTACCCTTACTTATCTATAACAAAAAATTATTAAATAATAAGACATATTTATAACCAGTTAACTTTTTCAGTTAAAACACATTATTTTTTCAATTTTTTCTAACAAAATAGTGTCATTTTCCAAAAATATCACGGACAATTATCCTTTTTAACACAAAAATGTTACATTTTCTATTTTAACTTACTTAAACCCTTCATTTTTCAAAAATATCACGGGTAAACCCTTAATTAAAACCTATTTTAATGCTTTTAATTTTTTTAAAAATATAGTTATTTTAACATGGTTTCTTATTTTTCTTAACAAATGTAATTAATAAAATATTATAACGTAAATAATCAAATAACAAATATTAAAAACAATCCGTTCGGGTTTACTTTTTCTATTTTCCTTACTAAAACCTCTCATTTTCCAAAAATATCACGAGCAACCTTTACTTATTTTCTATTTTTCCTAACAAAATACCCTCCTTTTTCAATAATATCACGGACAATTACTTTTTTCAACTAAAAGATATTCTTATTTATAAATTATAATCAATTACATTTTTCAGCTACTTTTTCTATTTTTCTAACAAAATCTTTTTTTTCCCAAAAATATCATGGTCAATTACTTTTTTCAACTAAAACACATTACCTTTTCTATTTTCCCTTACTAAAACCTCTCATTTTCCAAAAATATCTCAGACAACCCTTACTTATTTATTTTAAAACTATTTTGATGCTTTTAATTATTTAATTTTTTTACATATTTTAACATACCTACTATATCACGGCCAATTATCTTTTTCAACTAAATTATGTTATATTTTTTATTTTTCTTACTAAAATCCTTCTTTTTCCAAAAATATCACGGACAACCTTACCTATTTATTTTAAAATCTATTTTAATACTTTTAATTATTTAAAAAATTTACCTATTTCAACATGAGTACTTATTTTTTTAACGGATATAATTAAGAAAATATTAAATCATAAATAATAAAATAATAACTAAATAATCCGTGCATCACACGGGTTTTAAGCTAGTACTATCTATACTATATTATAAAAGACGAAACATTAAAAGTTTGGTCGGTACGGTACCTGTTTTTTGGTACCTGGTTTTTAGTATTTCATGATTTTACTTAACTACCCTTACTTATCTATAAAAAGATTATTAATAATAAGATATATTTAAAATCAATTACCTTTTTCAGCTAAAACACATTACATTTTCTATTTTTTCTAACAAAATCTCCTCCCTTCTTAAAAATATCACATACAATTACTTTTTTTAACTAAAACATGTTATGTTTTCTATTTTTACTTACTAAAACCTCTCATTTTCCAAAAATATTACGGGTAAACACTTAATTATTTATTTTAAAATATATTTTTATACTTTTAATTTTATAAAAAATTTACCTATTTTAACATGCATACTTATTTTTTTTAACAAATTTTGATTTTTTAAAAACATTACCTATTTTAACATGCCTACTTTTTTTTTAACAAATACAATTAATAAAATATTATAACATAAATAATCAAATAACAACTATTTAAGAAAATATCAAGGACAATTATCTTTTTCAACTAAAACATGTTACTTTTTCTATTTTCCCTTACTAAAATCCCTCTTTTTCCAAAAATATCACGGGTATCCCTTAATTATTTATTTTAAAACCTATTTTAATCAATTATTTAAAAAACGTTTACCTATTTTAATATGTCTACTTATTTTTTCAACAAATACAATTAATCTATACAATATATATCTATACTATCTTATAATAGACGAAACACTAAAAGTTTGGTTGGTCGGTACTAAGTGATATTACTTAATTACCCTTACTTATTTTTAAAAAGATATTATTAAATAATAATAATATTTATAAACAATCACATTTTCAGCTAAAATACAATAATTTTGCTATTTTTTCAAGCAAAATCTCCTCATTTTCTAAAACAATCACGGTGAATTACCTTTTTCAACTGAAACATTTTTTTTTCTATTTTTCCTTACTAAAATCCCTCATTTTCTAAAAATATCACGGGCAAACCCTTACAACCTATTTTAATGCTTTTAATTATTTAAAAAAGTTTAACTATCTTATAATAGATAGACGAAACATTAAAAGTTTGTTCGGTCGGTTGTTACTTTATAATTTTACTTAATTACCCTTACTTATTTTAAAAAAATATTATTAAATAACAACATTATTTATAACCAATTAACTTTTCATCTAAAATACATTACTTTTTCCATTTTTCTAACAATTCCCCTCTTTTTTCCTAAAAAAATCACGGGCAATTATCTTTCAACTAAAACTTTTTTTTTTCCTATTTTTTCTTACCAAAACCCCTCCTTTTCCAAAAAATTCACGGGTAACCTTTACTTATTTATTTTAAAACATATTTTATTACTTTTAATTATGAGCAATTACCTTTTTTCAACTAAAACATGTTACTTTTTCTACTTTTCCTTACTAAAACCACTTCTTTTCCAAAAATATCACAGACAAACTGTTACTTATTTATTTTAACATCTATTTTAATACTTTTAATTATTTAAAAAAGTTTAACAAGCCTACTTATTTTTTTTTAACAAATAAAATTCATAAATTATTAAAACATAAATAATAAATAATAATAATAATAATAATAATAATAATAATGAAAAACATATGTATAGGCCTATTTGTGTACATCGAAGAAACGACTCAACTTAAACAAGTATGTAATAAGTATGTACATCGAGGAAACGACTCAACTTAAACAAGTATGTAATAATAATAATAATAATGAAAAGCATATGTAATCTCAGAAGGTTATATCAGTCAAAAGAATGAAGATTAAACTCAACCTACAGACTTGAATTAATTCTACATTGAAAGAATTTCATTTATTTGATCAAGGCTCAGTGAAGTATTCAAGAAAGTGGATTTATTAAATTGACAGAGATTTCGGAAGTGTGACAGCAAGTGTACATATTACAGTGCTTTGATAAAAGAAAAAGAAAAGGACCACAACTTAAAGTCAAGAAAATGAAGGACCGTCATTGAAGTTAGTCATTCATGAACCAGAGAGTACATCGAGTGTCAACTTCATACAGTGGAAGTTATTCATTGATTCAAGTGGTTCAAGATTTGTTTCTGCTATCAAGAAAAAAATAATAATTCTCTTTTAATTAATTATTAAATTAATTAATTTATTCAATAAATTAATTCATCAAGAATTAATTTATTACTTAAATTAATTATAATATTAATTAAATTAGAATTATAAATGAACTGCAATGACTATGAAAAATGAACTACAATGACTATCAAGGATAGTCATCCCGATAGTCATGCTAGTATTATTTTTCATAGAAATGAACTGGAATGACTATCAAGGATAGTCATCCCAGTTCAATTGGATAGTCATTGTAGTTTAGTTTAATTATTCTGATAGTCATTACAAGCAAAAAGGATAGTCATTGCGAGCCTTTTTGGTAGTCATGCCAAGTCAAAATGGATAGTCATGCTAGATCAATTAAGAGGCGTACAAGATAATAAACAGGCAGAAAGATATATATGAAGTGCATTGAAGATAAAAGGCTAACAACATCAAAAAGACAGAAAACAAGATCATATCATTTTTCTCTCTACTCTTAACTGAAGAAAACTGTCCAAGCCTTAAATTCACAGTGTATTGATTTCTAGTATTGATTGTTAAATCCAAGCCACTGAAAATCATTTACTTGTACTGCTTTGACTATCTAGTAGATCTTTATCCCTAGAATTTATCTCGAACTATCATTTATCGTTCTATCTTTTTTATTACAAAAATAGATAAGTTCATGTCGAAATTATTCTAAATTTGTTTTAATTAGTTTGAGATTCAATCTTTGTAATCCGTACAATATTTGTAACACCTTTAAAGTTTAATATAAGTTATATTTAGCTTGAATTTTGTTTCATTTTATTCCAAAATTATTCGTTCTTGAATTGTAAAATCATAAGTCGAACAAATTTGATAAAACAATTGTTAGGAATATGTTGTTCTTGATGATAATTATAAAAACACTTAGTAGATTTTGTATTAAGTCATTTTGTAACTGTCAACGGAATAGCATGCTTTGCAGTGTTTCGTTGACAGGAAGCTCATCAACGGAATGAGTGTTGTAACAATTGCACTGTACAATACTTCACAGTTTGATATGCATTTGATGTATGTACTAGATAGGTTTTCTAAGTCATGTTGACTAAGTACTAGATAGGCAAAATAGGTTGGTTAATTGTAAATATGTTATGCCTTGTAATTTTGCCTAAGTGAAGACATGTCAACGGTATGAGGATTACTCTATCAACGAAACAAGGATACACCATCAACGGTATGGAGTTTACTCATCAACGAAACGAGAGAAACACCATCAACGGAATGAAGAATAAAGCTATCAACGAAACACATCTCCCTGCTATCAACGAATCATTATTGCTTTTCTGAATAGTTGACAAAGTGATAGTGACAGTTTACTGAACAGATGTAAAGGTGATGTGGAAGTGTACTTTGCATTGGAAACCATTAAAATGGACATGGGGAATAAGGAAACATCCCAGTTTCCAATTGGGCTCTTGGGAGTGATCATAATAAGCATGAAGACAAAAGCAAGGATCTCCAAGGACCACTGGATAAAAGGGATGAAAAGAAAACTATTGGCGGTTACCTTTAGTGTACTTTAGAGTAGCCAAAAATAGTATTGTAAACTTGGGGATATATATAACCAAGTGTAGCAGTTAAGAAAGAGTAAGAGAAGAAAAACAAATAGTTTGTATTAGCTATCCTTGAGAGCATTCTTCTCTACAACTCTGTAACTGAGCAGCTGTGTACTTGTGTATCACAGATTATTTCCGCAATAAAAACACTTCAGTTGGATCATCAAACAATCCAACTGAATTATTTATATCTTGTGTTAATTTTATTTATTCAGTTCAGTTTTATTTTATAAAGTGTTTTAAGTTTAAGAAAATATCAAGAATTGTATTCAACCCCCCCTTCTACAATTCTGTTAGGTCATTTGGGATTAACAATTGGTATCAGAGCAAGCTTCTAACACACAAGAAGTTTAAAGATCAAGACCAAAAACAGAAGCCATGGTGAAGAAGGATGCAGGTGTAAAGATACCAGTTCTTGATAAGGACAATTACTTTCACTGGAAAGTAAAGATGCATTTACATCTCATGTCCATGGATGAGAGATATGTAGACTGCATTGAGAAAGGTCCACACGTTCCCATGAAGGTTGCATCTAGAATTGGAGTGCCAGATGATGCTCCTGATGTAGAAATTCCAAAACTTGTCTCAGAATGGACTATTGAAGATCTTGCAGAAATCCATAAAGATAAGAGAACCATGAACATTCTGTTTAATGGTTTGGAGCAAGAGATGTTTGACAATGTCATAAACTGTACAACCTCCAAAGAAGTATGGGACACTGTCAGAACACTATGTGAAGGAACTGAGCAAGTAAGGGAGAACAAAATGCAACTCCTTATACAACAATATGAGCACTTTCACTTTAAAGTTGGTGAAACCCTAAATGACACGTTTAGTAGGTTTCAAAAGCTCTTGAATGGATTAAAGTTGTATGGGAGAATCTACCAAACTAAGGACTCAAACCTTAAATTTCTAAGAGCTCTTCCAAAAGAATGGAAGCCTATGACTATTTCTCTAAGAAACACTCAAGAGTACAAAGACTACACTCTTGAAAGGCTTTATGGAACCTTGAAGACTTATGAGCTGGAAATGGAGCAAGATGAGGAAATTGAAAAGGTACAGAAGAAGGGTGGATCTATTGCATTGATTGCATCTGTGAACCAACTGGAAGATGACACTGAAGAAGCTGCAAAGGCCACAACTAGTCGAGCTAGTTGTAGAAGTGATGTTAGCAAGGGTAAAGGTAAGATGACAGAAGAAGAAGAACCAGAACCAGCCAACTTGGATGACTTAGATGAGATTGATGAACACATTGCTTTTCTGTCAAGAAAATTCTCTAAGTTCAAGTTCAAGAGAAACTCAGAAGCAAGGCCACCAAGAAGAGACTTTCACCCTAACAAATCAAACTGGATTGAAAAGTCTAAATCTAAATGTTTCAATTGTGGAATGCTTGGTCACTTTGCTGGAGACTGCAGAAAGCCCAAAGTTGAGAAGAGCAACAGGAAATTTGAGCCTGTTGATTATAAAAAGAAATACTTTGAACTTCTCAAGCAAAAAGAAAAGGCTTTCATGTCTCAGGAGTATGATTGGGCTGGTAATGGTGAAGATTCTGATGATGATGTTGAATATGTCAACTTGGCTCTTATGGCTAACAATCATGAGCAGGAAGCAAGCTCCTCAAGCAACCAGGTAACAATTACTAATCTTTCTGAGCTTTCTAAAGAGGAATGCGATAGTGCAGTAAATGAAATGTCTACTGTATTGTATAATTTGCGTGTTACTCTTAAATCACTTACCAAAGAGAATTCAAGAATAAAAGAGACTAATTTGCTCTTAAGTGATAGGAATGCAATGTTAGAAGCACAGCTCATTGAATTTGAGAAAATGAGATGTGTTAGTAGGGATGCTAAGAAGGAACTTGAGAACGTGTTACAAATGGAAGAAATTCTTAAGACACAACTTGAAATAGAACAAAGTGTGATTGCTAAATGGAAAGATGCCAGGAATGTTGCTACCAACATCATTAATGTTCAAGGTATGGAATCTTTCTGTGAACAATCATGGAAAAAGAACAAAGAGAAACTAGGGTATGTTTGTGAAACCTTAGAATCAGAAACAGAGTCAACAAACAACAATGATCATTTGTTGAAGGTTGATATGTCAACGGAATGCAATGTTCCGTTGACAGATGAACCATCAACCGATCAGGGAGTTTCGTTGACAGACAAAAGAAAAGATAAACTCACTAGACTTAATGACAAGTATGGTCCTGTCACCAAGAACTTTGTTCAAGGTGAGTCTAGTAAATCAAAGAAAGTTGAGAAGCCTGTTGAGAGAGCTAATGTAGGTCACTTATCCAACAAACAATTGAAAGATAAGTTAGAGAATGTTCAAGTTGAGGCTAGGGGAAATAAAAAGAATAACAGGAATGGCAAAGTAGGAGTTAACAAACACAACAATTACACACTTGATAAATATGCTCCTAGAAAGACATGTGTTAATTGTGGAAGTGTTAGTCATTTATCTACTAACTGCAAATCTGTTAAGAAGACTGTTAAAGTGAAAATTCCCAAGCCTGCAATGAATAGTTCCATGCCTACAATGCCTGTTATGCCTAACATGTTTGCTCCATATGCACAATTTCAAAATCCATATGCCAGCATGCCATTTGTGTCTAATCCATACATGAATATGTTTAATGTGCCACAAATGCCATGGAATATGAATAACATGTTTGTTCCTCCAATTATGCATGCTAAGAATGAAAGTGTGAGCAATCCCCAGAAATCAACACCAAGGATAAAGATTGATTTAAATCAATCTGAGCCCAAGGTGAAAAATGATATAAAAGGAAAAGCAAAGGCTAACAAAACAGGACCCAAGGAAACTTGGGTACCAAAATCGACTTGATTTGGTTCTATTGTGTGCAGGGAGACAAAAGGAATCTTTGGTACTTGGATAGTGGCTATTCAAGACACATGACTGGTGATTCTACCCTGCTCACAGAGTTTCAGGAAAGAGCTGGCCCTTGTATTGCTTTTGGAGATGACAGCAAAGGCTACACTAAGGGATATGGCTTGATTTCAAAAGAGAATGTCATCATAGATGAGGTTGCATTGGTGGATGGTCTTAAGCACAACTTGCTTAGTATCAGCCAACTTTGTGACAAAGGATTTTTAGTTACTTTTTCTAAAGAAGCCTGTGTTGTTTCTAAAGGAGGAAACAACAATGTGGTAATGACTGGATTCAGAAGAGGGAATGTGTACATTGCTGACTTTAGTAGCACAAGTCCAGAAACCATCACTTGTCTTTTCAGCAAGGCAAGCAAGGATGAAAGTTGGCTATGGCACAAGAAATTATCTCATCTGAACTTTAAAGTTATGAATGATTTGGTGAGGAAAGATCTTGCTAGAGGAATTCCACAAGTGGAGTTTTCCAAGGATGGTTTGTGTGATGCCTGTCAAAAGGGGAAACAAAAGAAGGCATCATTCAAAAGCAAGACAGAGTCATCAATTGTCCATCAGCTTGAGTTGCTTCATATGGATTTGTTTGGCCCTGTAAATGTCATGTCTATTTCAAAGAAGAAATATTGTCTTGTGATTGTTGATGATTTTTCTAGATTTACATGGACTTTCTTTTTGCTCTCCAAGGATGAGGCAAGTGAAATCATTATCAATCACATCAAGATGGTAAACAATCATCCTGACTTGAAAGTAAGAAGGATTAGGAGTGACAATGGGACAGAATTCAAGAATTCAAGCATGAAGGTGTTCTGTGAAGAAAATGGTATTTTGCATGAGTTTTCAGCAGCAAGGACACCACAGCAAAATGGTGTAGTTGAAAGGAAAAACAGAACACTTATTGAAGCTACAAGGACAATGCTAGATGAATCAAAGTTACCAACTTATTTTTGGGCTGAGGCAGTTAATACAGCTTGCTTCACTCAGAATATTTCTTTGATTAATCAGGCCAAAGGAATGACCCCTTATCAGCTACTCAAAAGAAAGAAGCCACTATTGGATTTTCTTCATGTCTTTGGATGCAAGTGCTTTGTTCTGAGAAATCAAGCTGAGCATTTGGGGAAATTTGAAGCAAAGGCAGATGAAGCAATATTTGTGGGTTATGCAGCAGGGAAAGCCTACAGAGTCTACAATCTCAGAACCAACATTGTTATGGAATCTGTACATGTTGTTTTTGATGATCTCAAAATTCAGGGTCTCTGTGATGAAGGTTTCCATGAAAGTCTTTCTTTTGAAAATGAGGATGGAGATCAAATGAATCATGTTAAGGCTACTGAGAAACAACCTAAAGTTGTTGTATCTAGCACAGATGAAAGCAGCAGTGAAGATGAAATTGCTGCATTAAGATTGAAAAGAATAGATGCTAGTAGACCAAATGGACATTCCGTTGACAGTCAGAATGAGCGTTTCGTTGATAGTCAGAATAGTCATTCCGTTGACAGTCACAGAAATGCTTCCAGGAGTGATCAATTAGGGACAACAAACTCAGGGGGAGTTTCTCAAGGACAAATATCTAATCTAGGCAATCATGATCATGAAGCTACTTCTTCAAGAGCAAATCTACCTCCCTCAAGGAAATGGACTAAAGATCATCCCTTTGAACTTATTATAGGTGATGTGTCTTCAAAAGTCCAAACTAGAAGAGCAACTCAAGAAGAATGTCTATATAGCAGCTTTCTGTCTCAAGATGAGCCAAAGAAAGTTGAGGATGCACTTCTAGATCCAGATTGGGTCTTGGCTATGCAAGAAGAGCTAAACCAATTTGAAAGGAACAACGTTTGGAAGCTGGTGCCCAAGCCTAAGGACAGGAGTGTCATAGGCACAAAATGGGTGTTCAGAAATAAGATGGATGAAAATGGCATAGTCACAAGGAACAAAGCTAGATTGGTTGCAAAAGGCTACTCACAGGAAGAAGGAATTGATTTTGATGAAACCTTTGCTCCTGTTGCAAGACTAGAAGCAATAAGGATTTTCCTAGTCTATGCAGCCCATGCCAATTTCAAGGTCTATCAAATGGATGTGAAGAGTGCTTTTCTAAATGGGGAATTGGAAGAGGAGGTGTATGTAAGTCAACCTCCTGGTTTTGAAGATGATGATTTTCCAGAATATGTATACTTCCTCCTCAAAGCACTCTATGGTTTGAAACAAGCACCTAGAGCCTGGTATGACACACTTTCACAGTTCCTCCTTGAGAATCACTTCACTAGAGGTACTGTAGATAAAACTCTTTTTCATAGGATTGTGAATGGCTCTACAATACTTGTTCAAATATATGTAGATGACATAATTTTTGGGTCTACAGATGAAAAACTTTGTCAAAAGTTTGCCAAGCTTATGCAAAGTAAGTATGAAATGAGCATGATGGGAGAGTTAACTTATTTTCTTGGTCTTCAAGTAAAGCAAGTTAATGAAGGCATTTTCATTAGTCAAACCAAGTACATTAATGATTTGTTAAAAAGGTTTAACTTAATGGAATGCTCTCCTGCCAAAACACCCATGCCTACTGCCACCAAACTTGAATTGAATACTAAGGAAAAATCTGTGGACATTTCAAGTTACAGAGGCATGGTTGGCTCACTTTTATATTTAACAGCTAGTAGACCTGATATTATGTTTGCTACATGTCTATGTGCTAGATTTCAGGCTGATCCTAGGGAATCCCATTTAGTTGCTATTAAAAGAATTTTCAGATATCTCAAAGGAACACCAAACCTTGGCATTTGGTATCCTAGAGAATCTGGTTTTGAACTAATTGGTTATTCAGATGCAGATTATGCAGGATGTAAAATTGACAGGAAAAGCACAACAGGAACCTGTCAATTTCTAGGAAACAAGCTTGTATCATGGTTCAGCAAGAAACAAAACTCAGTTTCCACCTCCACAGCTGAGGCTGAGTATATTGCAGCTGGAAGTTGTTGTGCACAGATTTTATGGATGAAAAATCAACTTCTTGATTATGGAATAAGAGTTGAGAAAATTCCTATTTTCTGTGACAACACTAGTGCCATTGCCATTACTGAGAATCCAGTGCATCATTCAAGGACCAAGCACATTGACATCAAGTACCACTTTATTAGAGAACATGTTATGAATGGTACTGTGGAGTTACATTTTGTTCCAAGTGAACAACAACTTGCAGACATCTTTACCAAGCCACTTGATGAATCCACATTCTCAAGATTAGTAAGTGAGCTAGGTATGCTAAATTTCTCTTAATTATTTTGAGATTTTTGCAAGTTAAAGTGCAGCCAGGAACTTGCTATAATTTTTCTGTGAATTGATTTTCTCAGGAAAAGGTGAAATTTTGTCTAAGTCAAAATTACTATGTCAACGAAACGCACCATTTCGTTGACAGTCTTAGAATTTTTCTGGGTGTTTCGTTGATAGCTCTTTTATATCAACGAAACGCAGCTTTATCAACGAAATAAGACTGGACTTTAACCGCCCAATCCTGACTCGTTGATGTAGCGCTTTTTAATCTGAACCGTTGAAATTTCACGTTCTTTATCACGATCTATGCATACACCCCTGTAAGTATAAATCGTGGTAATATTTAATTCTAACGGTTACTTTTTAAGCCAATCAGGTAATTTAGATTAATTATTGGACTTAATTTCTGAGAATTTTTGGGGGAGTATTTAAGAAATTTCAATTTCTTTATTTCATTTCTACCTGTTCTCAAAAATTCCAAAAGTTTTTCTATCTTCTTCTCTCTAACAAGCAATACAGCTCGAAGCTTTTCCTCACTCAACAATGGCACCCATAGTCAAGCTTATGTCTGCTGGTGGGTTCATCTATGAGAAGAACAATTCTATTCCATTTGTTGTTAAGGAGAGTCCGAACAACATCTTTTTCAAGATGATGGACTTCATGAGGAACTGTAAGTTGAGCTATGCGATGTTTCACTCTACACCACTCTACAATGAAATAATCGAGGAGATTTGGACCTCATGTGAGTATAGTGGAACAAACGGCACACTGCAATTCACTCTTCAAGGTAATGAGTACATAGTTAATTCTGATGTTTTGCAAGCATGTTTACATATTCCTGATAATAACTGTGATGCTTTGCCTTCTAACACTGAAATAACTACCATGCTAAATTCTATAAACTACTCTTTGCCTACTGATAACTTGGGTAAGATAATTAGGAGAGGTTTGGTTAGGGAATACAGTTATTTAGCTGATGCATTCATTAAGGTCTTTTCTGGAAAGATTAGTAATTTTGATGCATTAACTAACTCTATGTTAATTCTCCTAACCATGCTGCTAAATGATAGATATTACAACTTTAGCACCCAACTTATGTATGAAATTGGTGCTAAGTTGGGTGATAAGGCAAATAGGAAGAAAAATATCTATTATGCAAGGTTTCTGATGATGCTGGCTAATCATGTTAGTCCAGCACCATTAGTTATCTCTAACCCTACTGCCAGGTTTGAGTGCTTTGTACAAGAGAAGAGAGTATTGACAGACATACTGAGGCTGAACCACAATGGTGATGTTCCAGTGGTGTATCTGCCAATCATTGAGGTAACTACTGCTATCCCTGTTAGTATAGCTGTTACTTCCATTGTTTCATCCAATCCAGTTGCTATGGAGTCTGTAGCTGTGACCCAACAGGCTCCTGCCCCAGCAACAAAACCAAAATCTAAGAAATCCTCCAAGCCAACCTCAGGTGCTTCTCAAAAGGCACCTATTGTAAAAACTACCACACAACCTAAGGGGAGTGAGTCTGGAGTTGTGAGAGGTGAGGGAAGGGGTGAAAGTCAAAGAAACCCCAAGGATAAGGAAGGTGAGGTAAGTGTTTCCCAGCCTAGCCCCATTGTGTCTTCCCAACAAGGCACAATGAGTAAAATGGATTTAAGCACAAGTCTAATTGCATCCTCCCAAAAGGATGTAATTATTGAAACAAGCTCTCAACCTAGAGCACAGTCCAAAAGGGTAAGGGACACTTCAAGCCCACAGTCTACATTTTCCCAATACCAAAGGAAAGTGAAGCAAAAGTCCAAGGGTTCACAGGGTGCACACACACTGGAAGCAACACTTCCAGTTTCTCAAATTCAGTTTGATGTAACCCCTATCATTACTCTGGGGTTACAGTCCCATTCTCTAAACATCAATCTTGAATTATCTCCATCAAATTCACCAACTCTATCTCTAGATGTGGACATGATCCATACATCTATTCCTGATTCTCCAACTCTAATCTTGGAGAAGCCCCACTCTGAAGCTGGTGGCCATCACTTGTTAAGTGATTTGTTGGGCCATCAACCAATTTTTTCTGAAGTTGCAAGGGGATCTGTGGACCAAACTCTCAAATCAATCACCACAGACTCTACTATAACTTCTCATTCTCAAAGTGCTTTCTTGACTTCATCAACGAAACAGTCTATTTCGTTGACAAGTGTTTCTCCATCAACGGTATCCATACCGTTGACAGTTCAAACTACCATTCCGTTGATAGGTCATTCTACACCCCTTATTGAAAATCTAGTTGTTTCCACAACTAGTGTAGATGACCTGGTGGTAGTTGAGACACTTTTAGGATTGAGAGGGAGTGAAACTGAGAGGCTGGCTTGCAGCCAGGCAAAAGGAGAGAATGAGAGTGAGAGGCTGGCTATTTCTTCCAGCCAGGCAAAAGGAGAGATTGAGAGTTCCACCTTAGTAGGTGAAGGTGAGGGTGTGAGAGGTGTGAGCCATGGGGAGCCCATGATGCAAGAAAATAGAGGAGAGAGAGAAGGGACTACAGGAGTCATAAGGGAGGAAGCAGCCATTGCTAGTGAGTCAATGGAGGTCAATGAGGGAGAAAGGGAACTTACCTTCCAAGAGCTTTATCAACAGACTCTGGATAGTATTTCCCTGGATCCTGAGACCTTTACTCATCCTGTGTCAGCCTATCAAGTTTTGGCTCAACAGGGCAGTGTGGAGGCAGAGAGGTCACTACAACTGATTCATACAACTGCATCAATGCAAAGAGCAAAGGATGCCTTGACCAATCTATCTCCAGAAGCTGCAGCTAGTGGTGAGTTTGATTTCTCTGATGATGAGGACAACTTTGGTGACAATCAGGTGGCCACTACTTCACAGACTGGGACTTCTGTGGTGCCTCCTACACCAAACTGGCTTTCTCAAGATTTACAAGGAAGGATCTCCCTGGATGCTGCAATCACAAGGCAGTATAATGAGGCCTATCTGGCTCATGAGTCTGCAAATGCCAATGACAAGAAATTCTACAAGGCTGTTATGGATTCACTGGAAATCCAAAGGCTACAGATGATGCAGACAAGGATTGAGGCTAGAGAAATCAAGGACTCAATTAGCAATCTCAAGGATGCTAATGACAGGAGGCTAGATGAAAAGCTTCCTCTTCTCACTGTGTCCAAGATGAACAGGTTTTTCTCTAAGGAACCTGAGGTGGCTACCTCCTTGAAGACTCTCTCTTCTAGAGTGGACAAGGTGGAAGCTACCTTATCTCAGATGCAAAAGGAATAGGAGAAGCAGACACAACTGTTGGCCCAGCTAGTGGCAGCTCAAGGACTCCCAGTCATCTCTCATGATGATAACAAAAAGGGGGAGAAATCTAAGGAGCTAGACATTCAAATCACAAAGGTTATGGTCCCAGCCATTTCCCTGCCAAAGGAGCCACTAGCTATGGGGGAGTCAGGCAAAGCTAAACTGGACAGCATTGACCTGATTCAGCAAGCTTCTATGAAGCTACAGCTTGCTGAACAGATTAAAGACCACTGGTCCAGGATAGATGAAAGAATCAAGAAGATAGCTGATTCTGAAAAGACTTCAGATCCATCAACGAATCAAGCTTCTTCAACAGAGCCATCAACGGATGCCATGGTTTTAGTGTCAACGGAATGGGAGCCACAGACCAATTCTTCATATAAGGTAGAGCCCCTTCTGCATGGAGTCACTCAAGGATCAAGGAAGGAGAAAGGACAAACTTCATGCATCAGGGATGTGGAACAAGCTACATTGCAAAGAAGCTTATCTCCCAAGTCTCCTGCTAAACCAAAGGGCAAAAACGCAGAAAGGACCTTCTATCCTGCACCTTACCCAGATGAGCACAAGCTTCTTGGTCTACTCATCACAAAAAGTAAGGAAAGCAATAATTATGAGGTAAGGAAGCAAAGGGCAATTGTCTACAGGAATGGACAACAAATCTGTGTTTGGGCTGGTCACCCAAACTTTGCTGAAGCTAAAGTTGAAGAGTCAGAAAGAGCAGCAATGCAAGCACTTGCAGTTGCTCAATCTCTTGATGAAGAAGAAAGACAGCAAGAAGAAAAAGCCAGAGAGGAAAGGAGTGCAAAGAAGAGCACAAGGCAACCAAAGGCAAGAGCTAGGAGAAATATAGCCTTTGAGAATGATGACTCTCAGAGTATTGCATCAGACTCTTCTGTACCAACTGCACCTCCAACAATTCCTGATCCAGCTCTAGGGGAAAAGTTAGCCTGTGATCCTAAACATCCTGTTAATTTCCATGATCAGCCAATTGAGCCAAAGGAAGAGCCAATTGAGTTTGATGAGGCCAACTTTCCAAAATTCCTCTTTGAGATGGATCCAAAGAAGAAATCTAAGCAAAGGGCTACCAAGGCTAAGCCAATTCTAGTAAGGAGACCACAAGCTGAAAAACCTCCTACCAACCCAGAAGACTTCATCTACATTGCTGATATCAGGGAGGAGTCTGACCTACACATCAATCTTGTTGACCTAGTTGAAGTGAGAGGAATTGCAGCTTCTTACAAACTACCAGAGAGATTGGTGTTTGTCTACAAGGGTGGGAGAGAACAGGTTTGGCCTCTACATAGAATTCTGGGAGAAGACTATCAGACACTGCTTTCTGTGTTCAAATGCCTGAAGAAAGATTTTGGTTTTACCAAAACAGCTAAGTCTGAAGTTGTTTCCAAAATCTGCCAAATCAAAGCTAGCTGGAACAAGCCTGGTGCACTTCCCAGAGTATTGAAGGTCCCTCAAACAGGAAAGAAGATTCATCTCCAACCTTTTTGGATGATGGAATTCAGAGACAAGGACAACTGTAGAAGATTCTTCAGAATAGAAGACCAACTGGAGAAGGCATCCAATGAAACTCTAAGATTAATGCAATCCAAGTTGGGGGATCAAGATGAAGAAGAGAAGATTTTCTACAGAAGACTTCAAGCTCAGATTGAGGAGAACAATGCAAGGAAAGGGAAGAAAACAAGACCACAGAGGCAAAGATGAAAAATCTGCTCAGTCTAGAGGAGCAACTCTGTGCACTTGTTTAGTAAGATTTTCTACTTTGTATTTTAATTAAATTCAGTGAAGCTCAATGCAATTTCTACTTTTATCATGTGTAATTTAACTGAGTGTTTTTGTTATCATCAAGGCTCTTGATTTATGGCTGTTTTTCTATCAGTCATAAATTGGGGGAGATTGTTAGGAATATGTTGTTCTTGATGAAAATTATAAAAACACTTAGTAGATTTTGTATTAAGTCATTTTGTAACTGTCAACGGAATAGCATGCTTTGCAGTGTTTCGTTGACAGGAAGCTCATCAACGGAATGAGTGTTGTAGCAATTGCACTGTACAATACTTCACAGTTTGATATGCATTTGATGTATGTACTAGATAGGTTTTCTAAGTCATGTTGACTAAGTACTAGATAGGCAAAATAGGTTGGTTAATTGTAAATATGTTATGCCTTGTAATTTTGCCTAAGTGAAGACATGTCAACGGTATGAGGATTACTCTATCAACGAAACAAGGATACACCATCAACGGTATGGAGTTTACTCATCAACGAAACGAGAGAAACACCATCAACGGAATGAAGAATAAAGCTATCAACGAAACACATCTCCCTGCTATCAACGAATCATTATTGCTTTTCTGAATAGTTGACAAAGTGATAGTGACAGTTTACTGAACAGATGTAAAGGTGATGTGGAAGTGTACTTTGCATTGGAAACCATTAAAATGGACATGGGGAATAAGGAAACATCCCAGTTTCCAATTGGGCTCTTGGGAGTGATCGTAATAAGCATGAAGACAAAAACAAGGATCTCCAAGGACCACTGGACAAAAGGGATGAAAAGCAAACTATTGGCGGTTACCTTTAGTGTACTTTAGAGTAGCCAAAAATAGTATTGTAAACTTGGGGATATATATAACCAAGTGTAGCAGTTAAGAAAGAGTAAGAGAAGAAAAACAAATAGTTTGTATTAGCTATCCTTGAGAGCATTCTTCTCTACAACTCTGTAACTGAGCAGCTGTGTACTTGTGTATCACAGATTATTTCCGCAATAAAAACACTTCAGTTGGATCATCAAACAATCCAACTGAATTATTTATATCTTGTGTTTTTTTTTATTCAGTTCAGTTTTATTTTATAAAGTGTTTTAAGTTTAAGAAAATATCAAGAATTGTAATCAACCCCCCCTTCTACAATTCTGTTAGGTCATTTGGGATTAACAACAATATAGTTTGTATTCAACCCCCCTTCTACAAACTTATCAGGACCTAACAAATAATAATAATAATAATAATAATAATAATAACAACAACAATTATTAAAAATAGTTCGTGCATCGCACGGGTTTTATATTTAAAGTTTGGTCGGTACGGTACCTGTTTTTTGGTATTTCGTGATTTTACTTAATTAACCTTACTTATTTATAAAAATTACTATTAAATAATAAGACATATTTATAATCGATTACATTTTTCAGCTAAGACACATTAGGCTTTCTATTTTTTCTAACAAAATCTCCTGCTTTTTCAAAAATATCACAAAAATATCACGGATTACATTTTTTATTTAACCAAAACATGTTAGATTTTCTATTTTTACTTACTAAAACTCCTCCTTTTCCAAAAATATCACGGGTTTACCTTAATTTTTTATTTTAAAACCTATTTAATTCTATTTTTACTTATTAAAACCCCTCATTTTCCAAATATATTACAGTTAAACCCTTAATTATTTATTTTAAAACCTATTTTAATATTGCCATTAATTTTTTAAAAAGTTTACCTATGTTAACATGTTTACTTATTACATTTTTCAACTAAAACATGTTACTTATTGCATTTTTCAACTAAAACTTATTACTTATTACTTTTTTCAACTAAAACATGTTACTCTTTCTATTTTATTTAATAAAGCTCCTTCTTTTTCAAAAATAATATGGGCAAACCCTTACTTATTTTATTTAAAACATTTTTTAATACTTTTAATTACGGACAGTTGCCTTTTCAGATGCAACATATTACTTTTTCTATTTTTTATTAAAAATACTATTATTAAATAATAACATTATTTATAACCAATTATCTTTTCATCTAAAATACATTAGTTTTTCTTTTTTTTTCAAATAAAATCCTCTCTTTTTCTTAAAAATTCACGGGCAATTACCTTCTTCAACTAAAATATGATTCTCTTTCTATTTTTCCTTACTAACCCCTCTTTTTTCCCAAAAATATCATGGGGAAACCCTTAATTATTTATTTTAAAACTTGTTTTAATACTTTTAAATACGAGTAATTACCTTTTTAGCTAAAACATGTTACTTTTTCTATTTTTCATTTCTAAAACTCTTTCTTTTCCAAAAATATCACGGTCAAACAGTTACTTATTTATTTTAAAACCTATTTTAATATTGTTAATTATTTAAAAAAAATTAACACACATACTTATTTTTTCTAGCAAATAGGAAAAAATTAGTAAATAATTAAAAATTATTATTTACTTATTTTTTTAATAAATAAGTAAATATTAAAAAATATATAATTTTATTATTTACTTAATTTTAAAAAAATAAGTAAATAATAAAATATTATTATTTACGTTTTAATAAAATATTAAAACCTAAATAATAAAAGAAATAATTATTAATAACAATCTGTGCATCGCACAGTTGCTTTATTTAATTTGTTTTAACAAAATATTTGCATTACTATCTTATAATTGCGTTTTATAATTAAAACATAATTTTTTCTAACAAAATCTACTCTTTTTCCAAATGTATCACATGCAATTATCATTTTTAATTAAAATATATAGCGTTTTTATATTTGTTCTCACTAAAATCTCTCTTTTCCCAAAATATCAGGTGCAACCCTTACTTATTTATTTTAAAACATATTTCAACTTTTTAATTTAATTTTTTAAAAAACCTTACATATTTTAAGATGCCTACGTATTTATAATTAAAACACATTTTTCTATTTTTTATAACAAAATCCACTCTTTTTCCAAAAATATCACGGGCAATTACCTTTTTCAATTAAAATATGTTACATTTTCTATTTGTCCTTACTAAAATCTCCTTTTCAAAAATTATTATATTATAAAAGAAATATATAAAAATATTATATTATATTATAAAAGAAATGTTATAGCATATTAAAAGAAGTCTGTGCTTCGCACGGGTTATAAGCTAGTATTATTAAAGACGAAACACTGAATTTTTTGGTACGGTACTTACCTTATTTACTTGTTTCACTTAATTACTTTTACTTAATTATTTTTATTTATAAATATTTCTGGGGAGTTTTTAATTGTTTTACTTAATTATCCTTACTTAATTATTTGTTTTGGTACCTGATTTTTAGTACGATGCTTACCTTATTTAATATATACTATTTTATTAAATACGAAACATTGAAACTTTTGGTACCTATTTTTTAGTACGGTACTTACCTTATTTAATATTTTTTACTTAATTATCCTTACTGTTATGGATTAAAAAGTGTACTTGTAAATGAATTGCTAGGGTTTAGGAGCTATCGAGCTTTAATGGCTACTCGTGTGTTTCGTGACTAAATCGGTGCTCACAAGATGCCTACGTATCTCTAGTGTTTAGAGAATCAATCCAGTAAAACGTAGTTCTTGGTGTTGCCCTCGGGGCTATGGTGGCAATGACACCCCAAGGACGTAGTGACTTGTATGTCCTTATTCGAGGATGAAGTCTTAAACGTTGTAGATGACGTATGGAGCTGTGTCCAAAACGTAGTTCTGAGATGAGGGGTCAGACCCTTTATATAGGCGTTTAGAAGCCTAGTGGATAAGTATTGATTTCTTTGAAGGATAAGTCTTATCCTTAACGGTGGATAAGTATTGACTTTCTTAAAGGATAAGTCTTATCCTTGACGGTGGATAAGTATTGACTTTCTTAAAGGATAAGTCTTGTCATTGACAGTGGATAAGGATAAATTCTAGATCCTTCCTTGTATGAGTTGTTTCCATATCATAACAGACTTGTATTGAAACAAGCCCACTTGTATTAGAACAAGCCTGTATTGGACGTAACCTAATACAGGTTGTACTTATAGCCCAAATATTAATTACGAAATTAATATTTAATTAGAGTTTCGGGCCTTATTAATGGGCCTTATTTATGGACCAACTAGGTTTAATTAATGCAATATTAATTATGTCTTTAGGGTTATTTTTAACCCATATCACTTACTTAGTCATTTTTATTTATGGATATGTCTTATTTAATTGTTTTACTTAATTACCCTTACTTAATTATCTTTCTCTAATTATTTTATTTATAGATATGCATAATAATACCCAATACTAAAATTTAAATATTGAAACTGGGTTTTAGTACTTAATTTTCATCACTTGGGCCCAAAATAGAACCATAATTATTTCAATGGACTTAATTTATTTAAGAATTAAAAGTAATTAAAAGTATTATTAAAAATAAATATTAAAATATTAAAATTAACTCGTGCACTGCACGGAATATTAAAATTATTGAAATAATAAAAATATTTAAAAGCAACTGTGCTTAGCATGAGTTATAAGCTAGTTATGTATAAAATGTGTCATAGAGAATCTTGATTGGTAAGGATTTCTTCCATTAGAGATACTCTTAGGGAAATAAATGCAATATTAGTTAGCTAGAATGTCTTAAATGAGTGATGCTATTTGCTCGTTCTGGAACTGGTATCACTTCAATTACTTCCAATTGTAATATGGACAAATAATTGTTAATTGATAGTTGTTTTTTTTATTTTTTGATCGTTAATTGGTAAGAATAAGACTTCAACATTTTCAATTTGCAGCTAAATTATCTTTGTAGATATTTCGAACTTATCATAAATGTATATGTTATAATAATTGTTTAAAAATATAAGTTTGGAAGTTTTGCCAATCAATTCAGGAAAATCTTCAATTTCATTATGTGCTTTATATACATACATACGACGTGCATAAAAAAATCTTAATACAAATCAAAATTAATATTATATATGAAAATTCTTAAACTTGAGTTTACACCTATGAGACCTCTCACCCACAAACTAAGCTTGATCATTCTTTCTCATGTCAGTTATCATTATTATACATCTCTATATATAAAAAAGCATCCTGACCAAAGATGATTATCAATTAAAATCTAATCAGTGTCGATCTTCGGCTGCTCGAGAAAAGAAGTAATTAATCGAAGACAATGATGATTTGATAACCAAATTGATAATTCGGGACCCCAAAATCTTCTTCATGTCATTTTTGTATTTTGTATTGGTCAATACATAGACAAAATATTTTGAGAAAGACCATTAAATATAGGATTATAATGGATAAAGTATTTGAAATTAGCGGAGCAATTTCTTCATTGTTTCAGATAAAATTTTGATAATTGTAATGATATTTTAAAGAATTGATTAGTTAAATATATTGTCAAAAAACAAAAAATATATGATATCTTTATACTAAATCAAATATTAGTTTAAACTAATGTACATGTAGCAAATATATAAGAAAAAACATAACTACAATCGACAAAAAAAATATTGCTCAGTAATTATCAAATATAATTTAAATAAGTTTATAGAGTTTAATTTACTTAACATTAAACATGAATAAATTTGTCAAGAATCAGATTCATATTAAATAAATTATAGATTAAAAACATGGATATTAAATTTAAAAATATCATAAAAATCAATAATATAAATCAAATGGAATGAAACAATTGGTACATTTCTGAGTTATAACGTGGACAAAAGTATACAATTTTTTTCATAAAATTGTTATACAAACACTTCAAATACAAAATATATGAGTATTGTGAATATAAATGATTGAAATAATATACTATTATATATATTGGAGATGAAAAAAATGTTAACAAACAAAGTTACTAGATAGATGATAGAAGTGACATTGTATGTCCACTTTATATAGAGAGTAAGGAGGTTATTAATGATTTTATGATACTATTACTTACCAACCAAAACTATGATACATTTATAACATATAAAACATATAATATTTAAATATTTATTTTTGGACTGTTTGTTGATCATTGTTCTATATCATTTTTCAAAATATTTTTCAAGTTAAATTGCATTTCTCATTCTCTAACTTATCATCATTTAAATTTTGATATACTAACATTGATTTGGAGTAGTTTGCAGCCTAACTTAAAAAATTTATTTCAATATACATTATTCGACATTATTTACGTCTGAATTCAAATTTACTTGTTCTTTCTTCATTCTTATTTTTTTTTCAAAACAAAATGGTTAAACATTAATATTTTAATTTTTTGTTCATTTTCATTTTCTTGATACCATCGTAAATAAATTGCTCAAAATCTTTCTTTTAGTTAGTATATATTTTGCATACTTTTATGAAATTAGAAATTTTAAGTAAGTCGATGTCAGAGTTTTAATCTATATAATACATTTTAATAGTTGAGTATAATAATGGAGTTTCTTGAGTTATAATGTTGTTGATCATCATTTTCTTAATGAAATGTTGAGAACTTGAGTTAATTTGTCTCTATTTATTTAGAACTAATAATTTTCTTACTATATTTAAATTAATTACAATTTTTTTATTTATTAAAAATATATAAAATATGTTTAATGTCTTGTATCCTTTAACGTTTGACACATATTAAAAAATAGACGAAAATGTGGCAAAAGATGCATATTGATCTGAGTTTTGAACTTAGGGGTTATAAAGTGTCGAAAATCAAAGTTAATATGTTGAAGTACAACTAATGATAAAATTGGGGATACGAAGTACAATTTACTCTTTTTTTTTCAACGAAAGCTAGTTTTCTTACGTAATTGTTTATGGATTGAGTTCACATTGATCGTTGAAAAACATTTGACAACTGTTACCTATCTTTTATTGATATCATGATACATCCGCTATACTACAACCTAAATATACATCAATGAAATTTAATGCATTAGTTGAGCTTTTTCATCTAACAATTATTTGATAACTACTACATATCATATTTGATATCCTTACTTTAATGATTTCAAATTTCTCTCAATCTATTCACTTTTAAACTATTTTTTTTATCATAGAAAAATAATAATTTCTTTCGATGTAATTGATGGTGTGATATTGTGACAACCCGGGTCAAATCCCGAGCCTTTTTCGAAAATCGGGTCAAGTCTCGATCACGAGTCCGAATAAGTCAAAGTATACTGGCCCAAACGCAGCCAACTTGGGTAACAACTAGCCCACCACAGGCCCCCAAAATATCATGATTTTGTTGGTGCTAATTAGTAGTAGCGCTTTGCCTTATAAACTGAACAGAAGTCCCAAATCTCCTCGATGTGGGACTGGGGTGTTACAAACTACCCCACTTAAACTCTTGACGTCCCCTTCAAGCCTGAACGGATAGCCCATAGGTTCCAAGATCATTCATCTCTAGCCATTGTGGGATAATACCGGCTGGCTTCGTGTCCCCACCTCCGGATCTCTGTCCATTGTGGGATAATACCACCAGCCTTCGTGTCCCCACCTCCGACAACTTGCCTCGACAAGCTTTCGAGAGTCGGCTCTGATACCAAAATTTGTAACACCCCAGTCCCACATCGAGGAGATTTGGGACTTCTGTTCAGTTTATAAGGCAAAACGCTACTACTAATTAGCACCAACAAAATCATGATATTTTGGGGGCCTGTGGTGGGCTAGTTGTTACCCAAGTTGGCTGCGTTTGGGCCAGTATACTTTGACTTATTCGGACTCGTGATCGGGACTTGACCCGATTTTCGAAAAAGGCTCGGGATTTGACCCGGGTTGTCACATATGGTATCAGAGCCGACTCTCGAAAGCTTGATTCGTCGAGTTTCCGGAGGTGGGGACACGGAGGCTGGTGGTATTATCCCACAATGGACAGAGGTCCGGAGGTGGGGACACGAAACCAGCCGGTATTATCCCACAATGGCTAGGGAGGAACGATCTTGGAACCTATGGGCTATCCGATCAGGTTGACGAGGACGTCAAGAGTTTAAGTGGGGTAGTTTGTAACAGCCCAGTCCCACATCGAGGAGATTTGGGACTTCTGTTCAGTTTATAAGGCAAAGCGCTACTACTAATTAACACCAACAAATCATGATCTTTTGGGGGCCTGTGGTGGGCTAGTTGTAACCCAAGTTGGCTGCATTTGGGCCAGTAGGCTTCGGCTTATTTTCGGACTCGGAATCGGGACTTGACCCGAGTTTCGAAAAAGGCTTGGGATTTGACCCGGGTTGTCATAGTCAGTGTGTGTTCATATAGGATTCATATTGCATATGTAGTTAATTCATTCATATCTTTGCATGTTTATGTCATTTAGAGCATTCTGTTTGCATATTTGTTTATATCTATTATGTGAGTCCATTTAGTTGCATTTGCATAGCATATTTCATGATCCTGTAGGATTTGGCTGTTTCCGTTGGTGAGTCGATGTTGATTGGGGTGTGGTAATGATGAATAGAGGGTTGATTTAAGTTCCTAGGAATTGACTTGCATGCCAGAAACAAATTAATTTCATAAGTCTCATTGGTTGCTTTTGGATTTGATCAGACCATACTTGTTTGGATGTTAGAATTTAATCATTTTCTTACATTTAGAATGTTCATCTATTCTCTTGAAAACAAAGAAGCACTTAAGTCTAAGTTTGGGGGAAAACAGGGATTTCATGCTAGTTGTTAATAAAGCTAGGCGTCAAATGGCTAGTAGCCGCTCATTATAAAAATGAGTAGTCTAGGGAGGGATGAGGAAAAGCAAAGCGCACTCATTCCGAAATTGTTAAAAAAAAACAAGAAAAAAAAAGAGTTGTGTTAGTTGTGTTTATGCAGAATTGATCAGGTTGAGCTCTTTAATACTCGAGCAATTAAGTTCTAGGGGACTTTGTGCCTAGTGACCTAAGACTTTTCCGGTTTGGGATCCACTAACCTAACGCTCGCTACATGGGTATTATTGTATAAGCCTTTTGGGGTCTCAGCCATTGCACGGTCAAATAAGCATGAGTGTTGTTTTGTGTGTCGTAATAAAGCATGAATTCATGTCTAACTCAAGTGGATTATGAGGTGTCTTTTAGTGATTTCTTGTGTCTAGAGTTCATTCGGTTTATAAGCTTGTGGTTGTTTTGGTGAAGAATAGGATATGGTCTTGATTTAGTTTGGGAGTATATTGATGAGCATCGCACACACACACGTTTCTGCGTTTGTATTGTTAGTATACGGGGATTTGGTCGAGCTCTGTTTGGAAGATTGCATTCTTTGAGATGTTGGCTTGTTGATTGGTTATGGTTAGTCTGAGGGGATCATTTGCATTAGCATATTAGTTGCATTCATGCATTGCATTATATATATATCCATACACATCCATACACATCCAGAGGCAGTCAGCAGAAGGGGCTATATAAACACTTGGTGGATGATTTCAGAGATATATATCCATACACATCCATATACCTACCTACATATCTATCCACCAGCAAGGAGAACAAGGAGACGGCTGATTACGAAGATCTAGTTTCATCTTATCTTTGTATTCTTCTAATTAGGCGATACTTTGGATTCTCGTTGGAGTTGTTTTTCATAAACCTTATTACTAGTACTCTTTTTATTAGTATTCCAGACTTATTTATTATCATGTTTTCATCAGAACCCACGATGATGAACGGTTCGATTATGAAGTAATCATTGTCGTGGGATTCTAACGGATTTATCTATGGATTTTAGTAGTTGATTGTTTTAAAGATTTGTGTGTGATGAATTGTTGATAACCTAGTTTGGTTGTGCTTATTCTTCTTGGATGCGTAGCTAACATCTAAGTTGTTTGTTAATCTCTATTGATTGCGAAAGTGGATATAGAGGTTTAGAACTTGCCATGCTAGCATAGGTTTATGTATGTTTGTCATGCATGATTCGTAGGTAATTTTAACCATCTTACCTGCCCTATGTAATCTGAATGGATAACTTGCTCGTTAAACCGTTATGTTTTCAAATCTTATAGACATATAGGGTCTAAGCATAATTGGTGTCTGCCCAACTTCTATCTCTTTTGTGGATGTTTGAGTGGTTTGGTATACGTATACTGAAAGGTAGCGTGTATTGATTTCGTGTTATCCGATTAGTTGTCACAACCGTCACATGCATTGATTAAAGACAAAAGACTCTAGATGAAGTATTTGATGAAGTTAGGATCCCATGTTTTATTCTCATAAGTAATTCAACAGTAAATTCCTTAGTTAATTATAGTCTTGGTAATTTGATTAGTTAATTTAGTTAATCACAACTCAAAATTTGATACTTATCTTAGCATTGAACAATAGCCATACATTGTTGCATAAGTGCATAACTGTAGTAAACCAGTCTCTGTGGGAACGCACTCTACTTATTCTTATATTACTTGTGACCGCGTACGCTTGCGTGATTTTGTGCGAACACTTGTTCCTAACCCAAGCATTCATCCCAAACAGTCTAAACAGTCAACAACCACCTCTAATGTCTCTCAAAAGACTTTAGTTGTAAAAGCAAAGAAATTAGCTAGAACTGATGTGTCAGGAAGGCAATCAGATTCAAAAGATTTTTCCTCTACACCACTCACTAAAAAGAAGTTACAAGGGGGTGTACAAGGGGTTCTGGTGAAGAAAGCTGCTAAGGGTGTTGAGGCTGTTTCTGTTAAAAGGAAGTTAGTGCTCAGGGATGAGACTGATTCAGAGGATGATTTACCAATATCCTCTATAATGAATGTGAATAAGAAAGTTGCTGATACTGCTATTGAAGCTGTGGTACCATCATCAGAGCCACAGAAGAAAATGAAATTATCTAAGGACAGGTATCATATTCCTTTTGAAAAGAAGCAGGATACTGATGTACATGACACTTCTATTCTGAATGAGCAATCAAGTTCAGCTGCTCAAGCAAATCTTGATGTTAGTATTCCTGATGCTGCACCAAGTCAAGTGGTTACTATTTCAGACTCTCCAGCACAGGACTCTCCAACAAAAAGACATGTTGATATTTCATGGGAGAAGTATGGTGCTGCTGCTTCTAATCTTGGGATTAAACATCCAATGAAAAAGCTAAGGAAAGCAGGAGAGTTAGTGTTTTCTAGACAGAAGAAACTGAAGGGATCAAGCCCACAAGAACTTGGACCTCAAAGTGGTTCAGCAGCTCTTACTGATGATCCAGCCACACAAGAACCACTCAATCAAAGTTTGGGTGAAGGCTTAGCAATTGGAATGGTCACACAAGAACCATCTTCTCAAAGTGAAGATGCAGGCCAAGCTACAGTTTCTGAGAAATTTCCTGACAATGCTCAAGGGATTTCTGGTGCAGATGAAGTTCAAAGATTGGTCGAGGACACTGTCAATGAGGGAAGCACACAAGAACCTCCAACTCAAAGTGTTGAAGAATCTTCAAAACCTCATGCTACACAAGAACCATCAGTAGCAAATACTGATGAAAGCTTATCAAATCCTGACGGTGTTCATCCTGATAATTGTGGTGCTCCTGATGTTGAACCAATTTTGATACAACCACTAAGATCACGACCAATGGACCATCCTATCACAGATTCACAGGATAAACTGAAAGGTATAGCTATTCCTGATCCTGATGTTACTCATGATGATGATGATGATTCTGATGATGATAATAATGACGAGAAGGAACAGCTTGCCAGAGTTCTAAAATCTAGTCTTGGAACTAATTATGGTTCGTCAAGCACATTCATGGCTGGCAAGGCTTCTACTGGAAAAGACTTCAGACAAGACTTTTCTATTCCTTCTGAAATTGATCCTGCTAAGCAATTGAAAAGGCATCAATGGGAAAATGAATGGTATAGGTCTGATGAATCTGTCAGCTATCCATATGCCTTGGATCATGCTTATGAAGCAGTTAAGATGATAGAGAATCCAGATTTGAAGAATCATCTGAAGGCTACAACTCTTTTATCTAAAAGCCTGAAACATGAGATTGATTCTGTCAAAGCTGCAACTGAGTTGGTGAGGGAAGATATTTCTATGAGTTTTACAAAGGTGCCCACTGCTCTTCAACTACGGATAGTGGAATCCCAAGTGAAATCTGTTGTTTCTGAAAAAACCTCCATCAACAGAAGGATTGATTCTCTGGATAATAAGGTAACTGGCATTCAAGCCTCTCTTGCCTTAATTTTAAATATATTGTCAAATGCTGATGTCAAAAAGGGGGAGAAGGTAAGTCAGACAAAATGTATACCTGATCTAGTATTAAGAAATAATGATGATGATACTGGAAATGATGGTGGTGACAAGATTCTACAAGGAGAAACCTCTGATGTTGATGTTATGAAGACAATTCAAACTTCTCAAAGTCAAACAACGCAGTCAACTCATGTAAAGCATAATGTAACATAAGATGTAAAAGAGATAACTACAACTCAACAAAGGACAAGACAAACAATAGTATTAACAGAAGCACAGGAATCCAGAATCAAAAAAGAAAAGGTAAACTCAAAAAATCAAAATACGTTATGTATTCTTGAAGTCCGTAAACAGGTCATGGAAAGAAGTTCATGAAAATGTTCAAGCCTCAGTGACAGCAAAAGAAACAAGACATTCAAGACGACAGAAGTATGTGAATGATTTATGGTTAAGTACCACGGGATTCCAGTGATTTAAACGAAGCAACCAGAACGAAAAAGGACTTATCAGAAGCATTGAATTGAAGACATAAAAGGAGAATTGATCAAGTGATTATTCATCTGTGAACCAGACCAGTTGCACTAGGTGACGACACTTAAAAGATCAAGGTGTTTTATCGTCTCAGAAGAAATTGATACAGTCTAAAACTGAAACACCCTGAAGCTCAGAAGCTTTTCTAAAAGATCAAGGACAAGAAAAGGATTCGATATTTTTTCTATTTAGAAAACTATCGAATGGGATTTAAGAAAACCATTTGAAAACTAAAGTAAAGGAATTTACTTTTCTATAGTTTTTATTTAAAAACTATCGAATGGTAAATTCATTTATTCATTCGATAGTTGTTCACACAAAAACACGCAAGCGCACGTGGTCACAAGTAGTATATAGATAATTCAAGTTCGATCCCACAAGGACTGGTTTAG
Source organism: Heracleum sosnowskyi (assembly GCA_030848705.1). NCBI lineage: Eukaryota > Viridiplantae > Streptophyta > Magnoliopsida > Apiales > Apiaceae > Heracleum > Heracleum sosnowskyi. The sequence goes on along the minus strand of CM061235.1, from coordinate 136,675,345 downwards.
GTTGTAATAGTCTGTACTTATGCACCAATGTTTGGTTATTACTCACTGCTAAGACAATTATCAAATTGAGGTTTTCTTGATTGACTAAAAGAATTACTAGTGAATTACTGATATGAGAAAGCATGGGATCCTAACATCGTTACATATTTCATCTAGAGTCTCTTGTTATTAACCTCTGTATGTGACAGTTGTGAAAACTAACCAGATAACACAAATTTAGTACACGCTACCTTTCAGTATCCGTATACCCTACCACTTAAACATCCACAGATAGATAGAAGCTAAATGGACACCAGATATGCTTAGTCCCTATATGTCTATAGAGATTGAAAACATAGTGGTTGAATGAGCAGGTTATCTATTCAGATTACATAAGGTAGATGAAATGGTTGAAATCACCCACAAATTATGCATGATAATCATACAAAAACTTATGCTAGCATGGCAAGTTCTAAATCCCTAAATCCACTTTCGCAATCATTAAGGATTAACAAACAATCATGAATGTTAGCTACGCATCCACAATGAATAAGTACAACCATGATAGGAAATCAATTCGCCACCACACACAGAGTATATAAAACAATTAACCACTAAACTCCATATAAACTATGTTAGAATCCCACGATAACGATTAGTTCATAAATGAACCGTTCATCATCGCAGGTTCTATTGAAAACATGATATAAAAACTAAGTTTTGAATTGATAATTGCAAATCAAATAGTATCAAGAATAACAATGTTTAGAAAAACGATAAAGAAGAATCCACGTATTGCTTAATTGAGAGAAATACAAAGAAAAATGTAATCTTCCTCTCCAATCTAAGTCTTTTTTTTTTGTTCTTCCGTATTATTCCTCGACTTCCCTCCTTGGAAATTAGGGTTTTCCCCTTAGAAAATATCCACCAGAAAATGACAAAGGCCCAAAACACGACCCGCTACCACTCTAAGCCCACAAAACAAGAAATCAGAAATTCCACCAGACGGGGACGCGCGGCCGCGCGCTAGCAAGCGCGGGCGCGCCTGGATTCCTGCCAATGAACGCGCGGGCGCGCGGTATAAGGCGCGGGCGCGCCTGGCTCTCTGCCAAGATTCCTGCTTTTCTAATTATTAGCCAACTTTCTTGCCACTTTCTTGCCTCCAACATCCCTCAATTCCTGGAGCAAAAACCACCATTTTAAAGCATAATGACCACCACTTGATCCCATTTAGCTTATCTGCACACAAACACTAAAACTCATCATAACATCACACACTTGAGGCCAAAACAACCAATTTAAGCTGATTTTAAGGTGTTCCAAGTAGATATAAAACCGACTTATCACACCCCCAAACTTAAACTGATGCTTGTCCTCAAGCATAAACAGACTCGATATAAACTAATGCAATGCATGAATGCAACTAATATGATAATGCAAGCGATCCCCTCAACCTAACCATAATCCATGAATGAGCCAACATCTCACAGAATGCAATCTTCCAAACAGAGTTCAACCAAACTCCCCTTGATCAACCATACAAACACAAGAACGTGTGTGTGTGCAATGCTCACCAATATACTCCCAGACCAAATCAAGACCATACCTATTCTTAGCTAAAACAACCACAAGTTTATAAACAGAATGAACGCTAGACACAAGAACCCTTAGGATACACCTCCATAGTCCACTTGAGTTAGACAGAAATTCATGCTTTATTACACAAAAACCACTATACACAACACATATGCTTATTTGATCGTGCAATGGCTGAGACCCCTAAAGGCTTGTACAATAATACCCATGTAGCGAGCGTTAGGTTAGTGGATCCCAGACCAGAAAAGTCTTAGGTCACTAGGCACAAAGTCCCTAGAACTTAATTGCTCGAGTATTAAAGAGCTCAACCTGATCAATTCTGCATAAAACAACTAAACAACTCTTTTTTTTTTCTTTTCTTTTCTTATTTTCTTATTTTTTTTTTCAATTTCGGAATGAGTGCACTTTGCCTTTTTCTCATCCACCCTAGACTACTCATTTTTTTACCAATGAGTCGGCTACTAGCCATTTGACGCCTAGCCTTTATTTACAACTGGCATGAAATTCCTGGTTTCCCCCAAACTTATACTTAAGTGCACCTACATTTTCAAGAACCTAGCAAAAATTCTAGACATAAACAAGTTAAATTCTAACACCCAAACAAGCATGGTCTGATCAGATTCAAAAGCAACCAATGAGACTTATGAAAAAGAATTGTTCCTATGCATGCAAACCAACCCTTAGGAGCTTAATCAGCCCTCTATTCATCACAACTACACTCAAATCAACATCGACTCACCACAGAAACAGTCAAATCTGAAGGGATCATGAAATATGCTATGCATGAGCAACTACATGAACTCCCATTCTAGACAAACTATGCAACAGAATGCTCTATATGACATATATATGCAAGAATATGAATGAATTAACTAAATATGCAATATGAAACCTATATGAATCCTACATGAGACACACTAACACTACTAATCCTTGACTACCACCCCCAAACTTACAATATTCAATGTCCTAATTGAAGGTAATAACAAGGAAAGTGCAGATAATACCTAAGAATCAGAATCATCACCACCCTCAACATGTGGTGTCTACGGTGGTGTATCCGGTGGTGGATAAGCAGAACCAACTCCAAAATCTGGCCAAACCACATCAACTCCAGTGGCACGGAAAGCAGTGCCCAATGCCTGAGTCAAATCCGTAGCAAAACGGTGGTTAATGTCATGCATGGCATCAATCCGCCTAGTCAACCTCCTGTATTGAGCCCCTCCAAAACCGGCTCTATCCACCTCCTGCTGTATCCCAGAAGCACCCTGAAGCCCCGCTCTGGCGGCCTCACGAGTAAGAGCATCCATGCCATCATCATTCACGTTACCAAACCCTAAACCAGACGGATCCGTGGAACCACCATCCCAATCCTCCAAGCGCTGAATCACCGCATGATCAATAGGGGCACTAGGTAACTGTAACTGCTCCTCTTCCGACCAACGGACACCCACTGCAGTGCATAGCTTAGTAACCACAGCAGCATGAGGAATCGCCGCCGTGGTACCACCCCTCAAGAATCTCACGATACTCCTATTTAGGAGAACCCCAAGGTCAACATACTTCCCATTGAGAATCCCCCACAGCACAATAGCCCTTTCCACAGTAACCTCATGCGCGTGCGATGAGGGCATGATGTTAGCACATACAAATAAATTCCAGGCCTTAGCATACCTGTTCATAGCAGATGCCGGAAAAGTGACTGGCTCAGTAGTACCCGGCCTGTACTTCCATGTCGTGCCCGGCACACAAAGGACACCTACTATGTTCTCCAGATCCACCTCTGCCCGGGTCTTTAACCACTTGTTTACATTTAGAATGTTGGCTAGATTCTTGAAAACGAAGGAGCACTTAAGTATAAGTTTGGGGGAAACAGGATTTTCATGCTAGTTTTTTGTGTTTATGGCTAGGTGTCAAATGGCTAGTAGCCGGCTCATATTTATATGAGTAGTCTAGGGTTGGAATTGAGAATTCTCATTCCAGATTGTATAAAAAGAAAAAAAAAAGAAGAAAAAAAGAAAAGAAAAAAAAAAAGAGTCATGTAAATAGTTAAATGCAAAATTAACCACGAGTGAGCTCTTTAATACTCGAGTAATTAAGTCTGAGGGGACTTAGTCCTAGTGACCTAAGGCTTTTATAGTCTGGGATCCACTGACCTAACACTCGCTACATGGGTATTATTGTATAAGCCTTTTGGGGTCTCACTCATTGCACGGTTAAGTAAGCATATGTGTTGTGAATAGTAGTATGTGTCGTGGTAATAAAGCATGAATTCCTGGTTAACCTGAATGAGTATGGAGGTGTCTCGAAGTTATGATGTGTCTACCGTTCATTCTTTTTATAAACTTGTGATTGCCTTGACTAAGAATCGGTATGATTTTTGATCTAGTGTTAGGAGTATATCTGATGAGTATCGCACACACCACGTTCCTATGCATGTATTGTTAGTATACGGGAATTTAGTCGAGCTCTGTTTGGAAGTTGTTGCATGATTTGAGATGTTTGCCTAATGAATGGTTTTGGTCAGTCTAAGGGGGTCCTTGCATTTTCATATAGTTGCATTCATGTAGTTAGTTGCATTTGTAGTTGCATTGTTAGATGGATTTTGGGGGTACATTCACTATAGGCCCTCACGAGACCTTACTCCTCCACTAGGGCTGCCTAGGGGTTTAAAGGGCTTGTTGCATAAGCTAAATGCAACCGTGATCACCTACGGAAGTGGTAGTTTGTTTATGCTCGAGGACGAGCAACGGTTTAAGTTTGGGGGTGTGATAAGTGGATATTTTATTCACTTAGAACGTTTCCGTTTGGCTTAAAACGTATGTTTGTACTCGAGTTGTGGTATTTTTGATCTCTTTTAAGGGTATTGTGCAGGTATATTGATCACAGGTGTACTAGGAATGAAGCGGAGCAATCGGAGCGCGAAACGGAGTTATAATGAAGAAAAGGAAAAAAATCAGTTTGTTGGACAGAGATCCTGGCGCGGCAGCGCCGTGTTTATGCTATGTTGTGGCGCGGCAGCGCCGTTGCAGAAAAGCAGAAAAAGTTGAATAGTGGTTGTGGCGCGGCAGCGCCGTGTTTCTATACAAACTTGGCGCGGCAGCGCCGTGATGTCTGGAGGAAAATTTCTGTTTTGCCCTAATTTGTGATTTTTCAAGTGAAAGTTAAAAAAAATCAATTCCTGACGAAATATTGCACTTGGAGGCCTTTATAAAGAAGAAAAACAAACCCTAGAGATCAAGAGGAGACACATATCACATATATCTACGGAGTTAAAAGCACGAAGAAGCAAGGAAGAAGATCGATTCAATTTTATTCTTGTAATCTTTCTAGTTGTGGATGCTTGGATTTGGTGTACTCTTTAAAACCCTTGATATTTATAACAGTTATAATTCGTTTCCTTCTATCATGTTTTCATTAGAACCCATGGTGACGATTAGTTTGATTATGAACTAACTCGTTGTCATGGGGTTTTAGCGGATTTATTCATGAAGTTTATTTGTTGAATTTTCTCGATGCCTATAGTGTGATTGATGCGATATCCTGTCATGGTTGTTTTAATTCGTTATAGGAGAGTAGCTAACTCCTGTAATTGTGTGTTAATTCTTATTGAAGCGAAAGTGGATTTAAGAGTTTAGAACTTGCCATGCTAGCATAGGTTTATGCGTGAGAATATCATTCGTAATTAGTGTCGTAACTCTAACCGTTTTATGACAACTATGTGATCAATTGAATGCTTGTACTTCAACCATTATGTTTTCAATCTTTATAGACATATAAGGACTAAGCATAATTGGGAGACTAAGTGATTTCTATCTGTATTGTGGATATTATTTAGGATGGTATTTGTGCAACGAAAGTTGGCTTATATCAGTTTTGTGTGTTCGATCAGGTATTACAAATCACATGAAAGGGCTAGAGAATTGAAGACTTTAGATGGATTGTTTAATGAAGTTGAAATCCCATGTTTCATTCACATAAGTAATTTGATATAAATCTCAGTTTAAGTAGTGATAATTAGTTATAATTCTTAGATAAATTTTAGTGATAATCAAAACCACTTGTTAATTGTTTTAGCATCGAATAATAATCATACATTGGTGAGTGAATTAACTAGACAAACAACGAGTCCCTGTTGGAACGAACCTTATTTGCTATCTGTATTACTTGAGATCACGTGCACTTGCGTGTTGAGTGTTGAGTTTGGTCGTAACACATTGTTAGATGGATTTTGTGGGTACATTCACTATAGGCCCTCACGAGACCTTACTCGTCCACTAGGGCTACCTAGGGGTTTAAAGGGCTTGTTGCATATGCCAAATGCAACCGTGATCACCTACGGAAGTGGTAGTTTGTTTATGCTCGAGGACGAGCATCGGTTTAAGTTTGGGGGTGTGATAAGTGGGTATTTTATTCACTTAGAACGTTTCCGTTTGGCTTAAAACAAATGTTTGTACTCGAGTTGTGGTATTTTTGATCTCTTTTAAGGGTATTGGGCAGGTATATTTATCACAGGTGTACTAGGAACGAAGCGGAGCAATCGGAGCGCGAAACGGAGTTATAATGAAGAAAAAGGAAAAAATTCAGTTTGCTGGACAGAGGGAATGGCGCGGCAGCGCCGTGTTAGTACTTGAGAATGGCGCGGCAGCGCCGCATGAAAAAAACTGAGCAGTGATCCTGGCGCGGCAGCGCCGTGCTCCTATACAAAATTGGCGCGGCAGCGCCGGGCACTCTGGCGAAAATTTCCTGTTTTAACCTAATTGCTGATTTTTCGAGTGGAAGTAAAAAAATTACAATTCCATACGAATTATTGCACCTGGAGGCCTATATAAAGGAAAAAAACCCTAGAGATCAAGGGAGAGACACATACATATATTATCTACGGAGTTTTTAAGCACGAAGAAGCAAGGAAGAAGATCGTTTTCAATTTATTTCTTGTAATCTTTCTAGCTTGTGGATGCTTGGTTTGGGTGTATTCTTTAGAACCCTTGTTATTTATTCAATATAATTCGTTTTCTTTCATCATGTTTACATTAGAACCCATGGTGACGATTAGTTTGATTATGAACTAACTCGTTGTCATGGGGTTTTAGCGGATTTATTCATGAAGTTTATTTGTTGAATTTTCTCGATGCCTATAGTGTGATTGATGTGATATCCTATCATGGTTGTTTTAATTCGTTATAGGAGAGTAGCTAACTCCTGTAATTGTGTGTTAATTCTTATTGAAGCGAAAGTGGATTTAAGAGTTTAGAACTTGCCATGCTAGCATAGGTTTATGCGTGAGAATATCATTCGTAATTAGTGTCGTAACTCTAACCGTTTTATGACAACTATGTGATCAATTGAATGCTTGTACTTCAACCATTATGTTTTCAATCTTTATAGACATGTAAGGACTAAGCATAATTGGGAGACTAAGTGATTTCTATCTTTATTGTGGATATTATTTAGGATGGTATTTGTGCAACAAAAGTTGGCTTATATCAGTTTTGTGTGTTCGATCAGGTATTACAAATCACATGAAAGGGCTAGAGAATTGGAGACTTTAGATGGATTGTTTAATGAAGTTGAAATCCCATGTTTTATTCGCATAAGTAATTCGACTTAAATCTCAGTTTAAGTAGTTGTTAATTAGTTATAATTCTTAGATTAATTATAGTGATAACAAAAATCCATTTTGTTATTTGTTTTAGCATCGGATAATAATCATACATTGGTGAGTGAATTAACTAGACAAACAACGAGTCCCTGTAGGAACGAACCTTATTTGCTATCTGTATTACTTGAGATCACGTGCACTTGCGTGTTGAGTTTGGTCGTAACAAGTTTTTGGCGCCGCTACCGGGGATTTCGGTTTTATTTGTTTAGTTTCAGTATTTACCATCAGTGGTCATTAAAGTTCGGTGACTAGGACGTTTCTCACCAATTTTCTAGTTGGTGAATTTCAGGTACTTATTGAGAGTGTATGCGTACACGAGCTCGAGCACGTAGAGAAGAATTAGCAAGAAGAGAAGAACTAGCACGAAGGAAACTTGACTTTGAGAACATCAGTGTAGAAAACAATCGTGAATCAAAAGAAGATATGGAAGATCAAGCACAACCAGCGAAGGCTTTGAGTGAATTTTCTCAGCCAAAAGTGGAGGACATTCATACCAGCATTGTTCGCCCAACTATTGGGGCAAATAATTTCGAGCTTAAGCCAAACATCATTCAGATGATTCAGAATACGGTTCAGTTTGGGGGTAGTCCTGCTGAAGATCCCAATGCTCATATTAGGGACTTTCTTGAGATCTGTGATACCTTCAAATTCAACGGAGTTACAGATGACGCAATCAGATTGAGGCTATTTCCCTTCTCTCTTAGGGATAAAGCCAAGAGTTGGTTACATTCCATGCCATCAGGTTCTATTACAACATGGGCAGACTGTGCTCAAAAGTTCTTGACGAAATATTTCTCCATGGCGAAGACAGCAGCTTATAGAAATTCTATTTCTCAGTTTGCTCAGCAACCCCAGGAATCTTTGGGGGAAGCTTGGGAAAGGTACAAGGAGATATTGGCACGTTGTCCTCATCATGGGATGCCGGATTGGATGGTAATCAGCAATTTCTACAACGGATTGGGAGCTCAGTCAAGGCCTATGCTTGATGCAGCTTCTGGAGGAGCACTGTGGGCAAAAAGCTATGAGGATGCCTATAATCTTATCGAGATGATGGCCGCCAATGAGTTTCAGAATCCTATTCAACGCTTGCCACCTGCTAAAGTGGCTGGAATTCTTGACTTAGATGCAGCTACTGCTATTGCTGCTCAACTCAAAGCGTTGACAATGAAGGTAGATTCCCTTTCTAATCATGGGACTAACCAGGTTGCTATGGTGTGTGAATTGTGTGCAGGGGCTCATGACACGAATCAGTGTGCTATCTCAGCTGAATCAGCACAGTTTGTTAGTAACTTTCAGAGAACTCAGCAACCAGCACCTAATGTGTATCATCCCAACAATCGGAATCATCCTAATTTCAGTTGGAGCAACAATCAGGGTGGTGTTCAGCAACCACAAAATCAGCAGTTCAATGCAAGGCCATATAATCAGAACTATCAACCACACCCTTATGCTCCAAGGCAACCATTCAATCCACCGGGATTTCAACCATCTCAAGGGAATTCATTGAATCAGTCCGAGAAGTCTGAATTGGAAGAGCTTCGAATGATGTACAAGAGTCAAGCAGTGTCGTTAAAAACTTTAGAGAATCAGATTGGCCAACTTGCCAATGCATTGTTGAACCGTCAACCAGGAACGCTTCCGAGTGACACAGAGATGAATCCAGGCAAGAAAGATCACAAGGAACAGGTCCAGGCAGTAACCTTACGATCGGGGAAGAGCCTGCAAGGTCAGAACGAAGAAAATTCAGCCGAGGAAAAAAATGAAAATTTTGAGCAGAATGTACGGCGCGGCAGCGCCGCTTCCCAGTACAAAAACGGCGCGGCAGCGCCGGACTTTCTGGAAGAAAAAAATGCTTTTGAAGCTGGGGTCGATTCTGTTCCTGATTTGGTACCTAATGCTACTCTCTCGACTCATGTAACTGGGAAGAGTGATAATTCTCATAAAGTAGTAGAAGAAAAGGTGTTTCCACCTCCTCCATTCCCAAAACGAGTTCAAAGGCAAAAGTTTTACAAGCAGTTTGCTAAGTTCTTGGATGTCTTCAAGAAGCTTCAGATTAACATACCATTTGCAGAGGCTCTTGAGCAAATGCCGAGCTATGCGAAGTTTATGAAGGGCATTCTTTCGAAGAAATTGAAACTTGAGGAGCTAGAGACAGTTGCATTGACGGAAGAATGTAGTGCCATCTTGCAACAAAAGTTGCCACCTAAGTTGAAGGACCCTGGAAGCTTTACCATACCATGTACTATTGGAGATCTCTCATTCAGCAAATGCTTGTGTGATTTGGGTGCAAGTATTAATCTCATGCCCTTATCAGTTTTTATGCAACTTGGTCTTCCAGAACCAAAGCCAACTACTATGACTCTGCAACTTGCGGACCGTTCAGTTACTTATCCTCGAGGAATAGTTGAGGATGTTTTGGTGAAGGTCGACAAGCTTATCTTTCCAGCCGACTTTGTGATTCTTGACTTTGAGGAAGACAAGAAGATCCCTATCATCTTGGGAAGACCATTCTTGGCTACAGGTCGGACTCTTATTGATGTCCAAAAGGGAGAACTCACTATGAGGGTGCACGATCAAAATGTCACCTTTAATGTTTTCAGTGCAATGAAGCTTCCAACTGACGAGGAAGTGTGTTTTAAAATTGATATGGTGGACAAGGTGGTTAACTCCGCAACTCAACACTTGATCAAAACTGATGTGTTGGAAAGAGTTCTTACTAATGACTTGGAGATTGAGAACGAAGAGGATGAAGAACAATTGCAATATCTTAATGCATCTCCATGGAAGAAGATTGAGATTCCGTTTGAATCTTTGGGGTTGTCAGAGCTGAAGAAGTCTCATGTTAGACTTAAGCCATCTATCGAGGAAGCACCTACATTGGAACTTAAGCCATTGCCTGAACATCTAAGGTATGCCTATCTTGGTGATTCTTCTACCTTACCTGTTATTATATCATCTAAGCTTTCAGGCATGGAAGAGGAAAAGCTATTGCGAATTTTAAGGGATTTCAAATCAGCCATTGGGTGGACTATAGCAGACATAAAGGGTATTAGTCCTTCTTATTGCATGCACAAAATTCCTTTGGAAGAGGGAGCTAAACCTACAGTTGATAATCAAAGGAGACTGAATCCTGTTATGAAGGAAGTTGTAAAGAAGGAAATTCTTAAATGGCTTGATGCCGGCATTATTTATCCGATCTCTGATAGTTCTTGGGTGAGTCCGGTGCAATGTGTGCCTAAGAAGGGAGGCATGACAGTGGTGACTAATGAAAAGAACGAGCTCATTCCTACTCGAACAGTTACTGGTTGGAGGATCTGCATGGATTATCGAAAGTTGAACAAGGCCACTCGGAAAGATCACTTTCCACATCCGTTCATTGATCAGATGCTCGACAGACTGGCTGGACATCAGTACTATTGCTTGCTTGATGGGTATTCTGGTTACAATCAGATTTGCATAGCGCCCGAGGATCAAGAGAAGACTACATTCACTTGTCCATTTGGTACATTTGCATTCAGACGTGTTTCTTTCGGGTTGTGTGGAGCACCAGCTACTTTTCAGCGATGCATGATGGCCATTTTTTCTGACATGATTGGAATTAATGTGGAAGTATTCATGGACGATTTCTCAGTCTTTGGGGATTCTTTTGATGAGTGCTTGGGAAACTTGAGTTTGGTTCTAAAGCGTTGTGTGGAGACAAATCTTGTTCTAAATTGGGAAAAGTGCCATTTCATGGTACAAGAATGTGTCATTCTAGGACACAAGGTTTCGTGTAAAGGTTTGGAAGTTGACAAGGCAAAGGTGGAGACTATTGAGAACCTTCCTGCCCCTGGTTCAGTCAAGGGTATTCGCAGCTTTCTTGGTCATGCGGGGTTCTACAGGCGTTTCATAAAGGATTTCTCAAAAATTTCTAAGCCACTTTGCAATCTCTTGGAAAAAGATGTTCCGTTCAAGTTTGATGAGTCTTGTTTACATGCATTCGAGATCTTGAAGAAGAAATTAATTTCTGCTCCAGTCATTACAGCTCCTGATTGGAGCCAACCATTTGCTTTGATGGGCGATGCTAGTGATTTCGCGCTTGGGGCCGTTTTAGGCCAAAGGAAAGAAAAGGTGTTTCATGTTATTTATTATGCAAGCAAAACTCTTAATGATGCTCAGATGAATTACACCACCACTGAGAAGGAACTACTTGCTATTGTCTACGGGTTTGAAAAGTTTCGCTCTTATCTGCTTGGTACTAAGGTGACAGTTTATACGGATCATGCTGCTATTCGCTATCTCCTGGCGAAGAAAGATGCTAAGCCAAGGTTGATTCGTTGGGTTCTTCTGTTGCAAGAATTTGACGTGGAAATCAAGGACAGAAAGGGGACGGAGAATCAGGTAGCTGACCATCTCTCTAGATTGGAAGATCATGGGAAGTCACCTAAAGATAATACGGTTATTAATGAGTTTTTTTCCGGATGAGCAACTATTCAGTGTGAAAGATGTTGAACCATGGTATGCCGACATTGTGAATTATCTAGTAAGTAACATCATACCACCTGAGCTCTCTTATGCTCAAAAGAAGAAATTCTTACATGATGTCAAGCAGTATATTTGGGATGAGCCGTTTTTGTTCAAGCAAGGAGTTGATCAGATTATTAGGCGTTGTGTTCCTTACAGTGAGACCGAGGCTATTCTTAGTGATTTTCATGCTACAGCTTATGGAGGCCATTATGCGGGTGAAAAGACAGCCACACGTATTCTTCAAGCAGGTTTCTATTGGCCGACTCTATTCAAGGATGCTCATCAGTTTGTGTTGAGATGTGATCGATGTCAATGAGTTGGTAATATTTCTCGTAGGGACGAGATGCCTCTTAATGTCATGTTGGAGGTAGAGATCTTTGACGTGTGGGGAATCGACTTCATGGGACCGTTCATTCCGTCATGTGGTAATCAGTATATTCTGTTAGCTGTGGATTATGTGTCTAAGTGGGTGGAGGTAAAGGCACTTCCAACGAATGATGCTAAGGTGGTGCTTAATTTCCTTCACAAGAATATATTTACTCGGTTTGGCACTCCACGGGTTATCATCAGTGATGAAGGTACGCACTTTTGCAATCGGAAGTTTACATCTCTTATGGCACGCTACAATATCAATCATCGCGTTGCTACAGCTTATCATCCTCAAACCAATGGGCAAGCTGAAGTGTCTAATCGTGAAATTAAACGGATTCTTGAGAAGGTGGTAAGTCCTTCTAGGAAGGATTGGGCTTTGAAGCTTGATGAAGCAGTGTGGGCTTATCGGACGACCTATAAAACACCTTTGGGAATGTCGCCATTTCAGCTTGTGTATGGAAAAGCATGTCATCTTCCAGCCGAGTTAGAACACAAGGCTTATTGGGCGTTGAAGAAGCTGAATTTTGATCTTACAGCAGCAGGTGAAAAGCGTATGGTTCAGTTGAATGAATTGGACGAGTTTCGATTGCAAGCTTATGAGAACAACAAGCTATATAAAGAGAAAGTCAAAAGGTGGCATGATCGTCGGTTGGTTCTTAAGACATTTGTGCCCGGGAAATTGGTGTTGTTGTTCAACTCTCGACTTCGGTTATTTCCTGGAAAGTTGAAGTCACGTTGGTCAGGTCCATTCTCAGTTAAAACAGTTTTTCAGCATGGAGCAGTGGAGATTTTTGACAAGTCACCGGACCAGTCGTTCAAGGTCAATGGTCAGCGGTTAAAGCCATATTTTGGAGAGAAGTTGAATCGCGAAGTTGAGACCGCGATTCTAATTTGCACAACGTAAGGAGATGGAGTTATGTCAAGCTAATGACTTAAAAAGAGCGCTTCGTGGGAGGCAACCCACTTGATGGTATGCTTTTAATTCTCCTAAAAAAAAAAAAAAAAAAAAGAAAAAAAAAAAAAATAGAAAAAACATTTCAGCAGAAGTTCTGGCGCGGCAGCGCCGTGCTAAGGCATAAAAATGGCGCGGCAGCGCCGTGTAGTCTGCTGAGAAAAAAAAACAGAAAATTTGAAAAAAAAAGAAAGAAAAAAAAGAAAAGTGTTGTTGTATTTAGTGGCCCATTACCCTAACCCACTACCCATACCCTCTAACCCTAAACTCCTCTATATAAACCCACATCCCATAACCCTACCTATACAACCTATACATACACTACTTACAAATCTCACAAATTCTCAAACACTCTAAACACTTTCTTCCATTCGATTCAATGGCATCCAAGCGACAACGGGTTGTAATTGGTGGTGGTAGTGAGGGTGCTAGTGGTAGTGGGGCTGGTGGAAGGCACCCTCGTTCTTCTTCGTCATCTGATTCTGGGGGAGGTAATGGTGGACCTCAATTTGTTTCTAATGAGGCTCGTGAGGCTTATAATGAGTTGTTGGGGCGTCCTATTGCCCGTGAGAGGGGTCTTTTGCCTACGGCATCGGATGGATATATGTTGGAGAATATTGCGGAGAGAGGTTGGGAGCAATTTTGTGAGGCTCCGGAGCCTGTTCCGATGACGGTAGTTCGCGAGTTTTATGCGAATGCTAGTGTGGACAGGAATGGGATTAGCCAAGTTCGTGGGTTTCGTGTGGATTATCGGCCGCGTGCTATTCGTCGTGTTCTTGGTCTTCCGACTCCTAGGAGGAATCAAGAGGATTGGTCGGGAAGGACTCGCGATGCTGTGGACCTTCAGATGATTATTCAGAGGTTATGTGTTCCAGGTACACAGTGGACCTTGAGGCGTGGCACTACTGAGCCTACTTCGTTTATGTCGACGGCTCTGAATCAGTATGCGCGTACTTGGCATTTGTTCATTTGTGCTAACCTCATCCCTACTAGGCATTCTAATGAGGTGACAGTGGAGAGGGCTATTTTGTTGTTTGCTATTTGCAGCAGAGAGTTGGTGGATGTGGGTAATTTGATCCACCAGGGGATTCTCCGTTTTATGCAAGGGAGTACCACTGCGGCGATACCTTATGGTTCGGTTATTGCTAGGTTGGCTAGGGATGGTGGTGCTATTTGGTCAGAAGCGGAGGTTGTGCAGCAGCCACAGGCAGCACTGGATCATCAGAGTATAATGAGGCTGAATGTGTGGGATGGAGGTGAGCCGGATTGGTGGGGTCTTGGTTATGTAGTAGAGGGTCAACAGCAGCATCAACAGCAGCAACAGCAGCAGCAGGATGGAGGTTCTCTTATTAGTCAGCGGCAGTATAGGCGATTGACGAGGCGTATCGATGCGGTACACGATATGCAGGCAGGTTTTGCAGCAGATTTTGGTCAGTTTGCACAGGCTTTGAGCACGGCTTTGCGTGCAAGTGGGGTGGACGTGACTTTTCCGTCCTTTGGAGTTGGCGCTGTCTATCCGCCACCGGACACTCCTAATGGGAGTGGTTCGGACGACGAGTAGGTATGCTTTGCACTCTTTTAATTCTTACCTTCAATGTGGGCATTGAAAATTTTAAGTTTGGGGGTGGGGATGAAAGGTGCATTTGTATAGTAGGTGTATTGCATATTAGGAGCATTTGTGCATGTTAGTTAATTTCATGTTAGTTTAGAGCATATAGGACATTCTGTTATTTTGTTATTTATGTTCATATAGTTGCATAAGCATGGCATGCATTTTCATGATCCCTTAGGACGAGCTATTTCTGTTTGGCAGGTAGATGTTGATTTGAGTGTGGTAATCATGAATAGAGGGTTGATTTATAGTTTCTATGAAATTGACATGCATGTTATGGGGACAAAAACAATTACACAACTCATTGTTTGCTTTTGGGCTAGATTGGGGGTCATGCTTGTTTGGATGTTTTGAGGTTTAATTACCTGGTTATATTTAGAATGTTCTTTATTCCCTTGATAACGTAAGAGCACTAAAGTATAAGTTTGGGGGGAAACAGGATTTTCATGCTAGTTGTTTGTTGTTATGGCTAGGTGTCAAATGGCTAGTAGCCGGCTCATATTTATATGAGTAGTCTAGGGTTGGAATTGAGAATTCTCATTCCAGATTGTATAGAAAAAAAAAAAAAGAAAAAAAAAAGAAAGAAAAGAAAAAAAAAAAAGAGTCATGTAAATAGTTAAATGCAAAATTAACCACGAGTGAGCTCTTTAATACTCGAGTAATTAAGTCTGAGGGGACTTAGTCCTAGTGACCTAAGGCTTTTATAGTCTGGGATCCACTGACCTAACACTCGCTACATGGGTATTATTGTATAAGCCTTTTGGGGTCTCACTCATTGAACGGTTAAATAAGCATATGTGTTGTGAATAGTAGTGTGTGTCGTGGTAATAAAGCATGAATTCCTGGTTAACCTGAATGAGTATGGAGGTGTCTCGAAGTTATGATGTGTCTACCGTTCATTCTTTTTATAAACTTGTGATTGCCTTGACTAAGAATCGGTATGATTTTTGATCTAGTGTTAGGAGTATATCTGATGAGTATCGCACACACCACGTTCCTATGCATGTATTGTTAGTATACGGGAATTTAGTCGAGCTCTGTTTGGAAGTTGTTGCATGATTTGAGATGTTTGCTTAATGAATGGTTTTGGTTAGTCTAAGGGGGTCCTTGCATTTCCATATAGTTGCATACATGTAGTTAGTTGCATTTGTAGTTGCATTGTGATAAGTGGATATTTTATTCACTTAGAACGTTTCCGTTTGGCTTAAAACGTATGTTTGTACTCGAGTTGTGGTATTTTTGATCTCTTTTAAGGGTATTGTGCAGGTATATTGATCACAGGTGTACTAGGAATGAAGCGGAGCAATCGGAGCGCGAAACGGAGTTATAATGAAGAAAAGGAAAAAAATCAGTTTGTTGGACAGAGATCCTGGCGCGGCAGCGCCGTGTTTATGCTATGTTGTGGCGCGGCAGCGCCGTTGCAGAAAAGCAGAAAAAGTTGAACAGTGGTTGTGGCGCGGCAGCGCCGTGTTTCTATACAAACTTGGCGCGGCAGCGCCGTGATGTCTGGAGGAAAATTCCTGTTTTGCCCTAATTTGTGATTTTTCAAGTGAAAGTTAAAAAAAATCAATTCCTGACGAAATATTGCACTTGGAGGCCTTTATAAAGAAGAAAAACAAACCCTAGAGATCAAGAGGAGACACATATCACATATATCTACGGAGTTAAAAGCACGAAGAAGCAAGGAAGAAGATCGATTCAATTTTATTCTTGTAATCTTTCTAGTTGTGGATGCTTGGATTTGGTGTACTCTTTAAAACCCTTGATATTTATAACAGTTATAATTCATTTCCTTCTATCATGTTTTCATTAGAACCCATGGTGACGATTAGTTTGATTATGAACTAACTCGTTGTCATGGGGTTTTAGCGGATTTATTCATGAAGTTTATTTGTTGAATTTTCTCGATGCCTATAGTGTGATTGATGCGATATCCTGTCATGGTTGTTTTAATTCGTTATAGGAGAGTAGCTAACTCCTGTAATTGTGTGTTAATTCTTATTGAAGCGAAAGTGGATTTAAGAGTTTAGAACTTGCCATGCTAGCATAGGTTTATGCGTGAGAATATCATTCGTAATTAGTGTCGTAACTCTAACCGTTTTATGACAACTATGTGATCAATTGAATGCTTGTACTTCAACCATTATGTTTTCAATCTTTATAGACATATAAGGACTAAGCATAATTGGGAGACTAAGTGATTTCTATCTGTATTGTGGATATTATTTAGGATGGTATTTGTGCAACGAAAGTTGGCTTATATCAGTTTTGTGTGTTCGATCAGGTATTACAAATCACATGAAAGGGCTAGAGAATTGAAGACTTTAGATGGATTGTTTAATGAAGTTGAAATCCCATGTTTCATTCACATAAGTAATTTGATATAAATCTCAGTTTAAGTAGTGATAATTAGTTATAATTCTTAGATAAATTTTAGTGATAATCAAAACCACTTGTTAATTGTTTTAGCATCGAATAATAATCATACATTGGTGAGTGAATTAACTAGACAAACAACGAGTCCCTGTTGGAACGAACCTTATTTGCTATCTGTATTACTTGAGATCACGTGCACTTGCGTGTTGAGTTTGGTCGTAACAAGTTTTTGGCGCCGCTGCCGGGGATTTTGGTTTTATTTGTTTAGTTTTAGTATTTACCATCAGTGGTCATTAAAGTTCGGTGACTAGGACGCTTCTCACCAAATTTTCTAGTTGGTGAATTTCAGGTACTTATTGAGAGTGTATGCGTACACGAGCTCGAGCACGTAGAGAAGAATTAGCAAGAAGAGAAGAACTAGCACGAAGGAAACTTGACTTTGAGAACATCAGTGTGGAAAACAATCTTGAATCAAAAGAAGATATGGATGATCAAGCACAACCAGCGAAGGCTTTGAGTGAATTCTCTCAGCCAAAAGTGGAGGACATTCATACCAGCATTGTTCGTCCAGCTATTGGGGCTAATAATTTTGAGCTTAAGCCAAACATCATTCAGATGATTCAGAATACGGTTCAGTTTGGGGGTAGTCCTGCTGAAGATCCCAATGCTCATATTAGGGACTTTCTTGAGATCTGTGATACCATCAAATTCAACGGAGTTACAGATGACGCAATCAGATTGAGGCTATTTCCCTTCTCTCTTAGGGATAAAGCCAAGAGTTGGTTACATTCTATGCCATCAGGTTCTATCAAAACATGGGCAGACTGTGCTCAAAAGTTCTTGACGAAGTATTTCTCCATGGCGAAGACAGCAGCTTATAGGAATTCTATTTCTCAGTTTGCTCAGCAACCCCAGGAATCTTTGGGGGAAGCTTGGGAAATGTACAAGGAGATATTGGCACGTTGTCCTCATCATGGGATGCCGGATTGGATGATAATCAGCAATTTTTATAACGGGTTGGGAGCTCAGTCCAGGCCTATGTTAGATGCAGCATCTGGAGGTGCGCTATGGGCAAAAAGCTATGAGGATGCCTATAATCTTATCGAGATGATGGCAGCCAATGAGTTTCAGAATCCTACTCAACGCTTGCCACCTGCTAAAGTGGATGGAGTACTTGAATTGGATGCAGCTACTGCTATTGCTGCTCAACTCAAGGCGTTGACAATGAAGGTAGATTCCCTTTCTAATCATGGGACTAACCAGGTTGCTATGGTGTGTGAATTGTGTGCAGGAGCTCATGACACGAATCTGTGTGCTATCTCAGCTGAATCCGCACAGTTTGTTAGTAATTTTCAAAGAGCTCAGCAGCCAGTGCCTAATGCTTATCACCCCAACAATCGGAATCATCCTAATTTCAGTTGGAGCAACAATCAGGGTGGTGTTCAGCAACCACAAAATCAGCAGTTCAATGCAAGGCCATATAATCAGAACTATCAACCACCACCTTATGCTCCAAGGCAAACATTCAATCCACCTGGATTTCAACCATCTCAAGGAAATTCTTTGAATCAGTCTGAGAAGTCTGAATTGGAAGAGCTGCGAATGATGTATAAGAGTCAAGCGGTGTCATTGAAAACTTTAGAGAATCAGATTGGGCAACTAGCCAATGCATTGTTGAACCGTCAACCAGGAACGCTTCCGAGTGACACAGAGATGAATCCAGGCAAGAAAGATCACAAGGAACAGGTCCAGGCAGTAACCTTACGATCGGGGAAGATCCTGCAAGGTCAGAACGAAGAAAAGTCAGCCGAGGAAAAAACTGAAAATTCTGATCAGTTAGTACGGCGCGGCAGCGCCGATGCCCAGTACAAAAACGGTGCGGCAGCGCCGGCCCTTCTGGAAGAAAAAAGTGATTTTGACGCTGGGGTCGATTCTGTTCCTGATTTGGTACCTAATGCTACTCTCTCGACTCATGTAACTGGGAAGAGTGATAATTCTCATGAAGTAGTAGAAGAAAAGGTGTTTCCACCTCCTCCATTCCCAAAACGAGTTCAAAGGCAAAAGTTTGACAAGCAGTTTGCTAAGTTCTTGGATGTCTTCAAGAAGCTTCAGATTAACATACCATTTGCAGAGGCTCTTGAGCAAATGCCGAGCTATGCAAAGTTTATGAAGGGCATTCTTTCGAAGAAATTGAAACTTGAGGAGCTAGACACCGTTGCTTTGACAGAGGAGTGTAGTGCAGTTCTACAGCAGAAATTGCCACCGAAGCTTAAAGATCCGGGAAGTTTTACCATACCTTGCACTATTGGCAATCAACTTTTCAGCAAATGCTTATGTGATTTGGGAGCTAGCATTAATCTCATGCCAATGTCTGTTTTTAAGCAACTTGGGTTGCCTGAGCCGAAACCAGTTAATATGACCTTATAGTTGGCTGATCGGTCGATCACATATCCGAGGGGTATAGTGGAGGATGTCTTGGTAAAGGTGGATAAGCTGATTTTTCCTGCTGATTTTGTTATTCTTGACTTTGAGGAAGACAAGAAGATCCCTGTCATCTTGGGACGACCATTCTTGGCTACAGGTCGGACTCTTATTGATGTCCAAAAGGGAGAGCTCACAATGAGGGTGAGTAATCAAAAGGTCATCTTTAATGTGTTCAAGGCTATGAAATTTCCGACAGAGGAGGAAGAGTGTTTTAGCTTGAAGATGGTTGATACGGGTCAGAGAAAGGAGTTCGATCAGCTGTTGAGCAAAAATTCGGACATGCACAAGTTCGAGCATCACATCAGTGATTCCATTGACAATTCTTCCATTCGAGATCTTTCGAATGTCAAGCTTGGAAAACTTCCACCACATTTGAAGTATGTCCTTCTGAATGATGAGTTGGTGATTTTTAAAGAGTGTGAAGATAATGTGCTGAGAAGGTGGAACAAGGATGATGAGGTAAAAGAGTGTTCTTATCAATCGACGGAGAAGCATAAACACCTTAGAGGTGTAAAGAAGAAAAAGAAAAAATCGATTGATGGAAAAATCAAGGTGAAGTTTGATTTGGAAAAGATGTGGGAAGAAAGCAAGAAGGTTATCAAACAATGGGTGAATGGTCCTTCTGCTAAGGACAAGTCAAATGCGATCTTCGAGCCACCATGATTTGATTCACATTTGTCCGGCTAAATGACATTAACGACAGCGCTTCGTGGGAGGCAACCCATGTGTTAGGTATGTTTCTACTATCTTTCTTATTACCTTCAATGAGGACATTGAATATTTTAAGTTTGGGGGTGATAATTAAGGAATGGTAATATTAGTGTGTGTGTGTGTTCATATAGGTTTCATATTGCATATGTAGTTAGTTCATTCATATCTTTGCATGTTCATGTCATATAGGGCATTCTGTTTGCATTAGTATTTATATCTGTCATGTGAGTCCATTTTAGTTGCATGCATATTTCATGATCCCGTAGGATTTGACTATTTCCGTTGGTGAGTCGATGTTGATTGGAGTGTGGTTGTGATGAATAGAGGGTTGATTAAGTTTCTAAGTATTGACTTGCATGCCAGAAACAAATCTATTTCATAAGTCTCATTGGTAGCTTTTGAATTTGATCAGACCATGCTTGTTTGGTGTTAAAATTTAACCACTTGTTTACATTTAGAATGTTGGCTAGATTCTTGAAAACGAAGGAGCACTTAAGTATAAGTTTGGGGGAAACAGGATTTTCATGCTAGTTTTTTGTGTTTATGGCTAGGTGTCAAATGGCTAGTAGCCGGCTCATATTTATATGAGTAGTCTAGGGTTGGAATTGAGAATTCTCATTCCAGATTGTATAAAAAGAAAAAAAAAAAAAAGAAAAAAAAAAAGAAAAAAAAAAGAGTCATGTAAATAGTTAAATGCAAAATTAACCACGAGTGAGCTCTTTAATACTCGAGTAATTAAGTCTGAGGGGACTTAGTCCTAGTGACCTAAGGCTTTTATAGTCTGGGATCCACTGACCTAACACTCGCTACATGGGTATTATTGTATAAGCCTTTTGGGGTCTCACTCATTGCACGGTTAAGTAAGCATATGTGTTGTGAATAGTAGTATGTGTCGTGGTAATAAAGCATGAATTCCTGGTTAACCTGAATGAGTATGGAGGTGTCTCGAAGTTATGATGTGTCTACCGTTCATTCTTTTTATAAACTTGTGATTGCCTTGACTAAGAATCGGTATGATTTTTGATCTAGTGTTAGGAGTATATCTGATGAGTATCGCACACACCACGTTCCTATGCATGTATTGTTAGTATACGGGAATTTAGTCGAGCTCTGTTTGGAAGTTGTTGCATGATTTGAGATGTTTGCCTAATGAATGGTTTTGGTCAGTCTAAGGGGGTCCTTGCATTTTCATATAGTTGCATTCATGTAGTTAGTTGCATTTGTAGTTGCATTGTTAGATGGATTTTGGGGGTACATTCACTATAGGCCCTCACGAGACCTTACTCGTCCACTAGGGCTGCCTAGGGGTTTAAAGGGCTTGTTGCATAAGCTAAATGCAACCGTGATCACCTACGGAAGTGGTAGTTTGTTTATGCTCGAGGACGAGCAACGGTTTAAGTTTGGGGGTGTGATAAGTGGATATTTTATTCACTTAGAACGTTTCCGTTTGGCTTAAAACGTATGTTTGTACTCGAGTTGTGGTATTTTTGATCTCTTTTAAGGGTATTGTGCAGGTATATTGATCACAGGTGTACTAGGAATGAAGCGGAGCAATCGGAGCGCGAAACGGAGTTATAATGAAGAAAAGGAAAAAATCAGTTTGTTGGACAGAGATCCTGGCGCGGCAGCGCCGTGTTTATGCTATGTTGTGGCGCGGCAGCGCCGTTGCAGAAAAGCAGAAAAAGTTGAACAGTGGTTGTGGCGCGGCAGCGCCGTGTTTCTATACAAACTTGGCGCGGCAGCGCCGTGATGTCTGGAGGAAAATTCATGTTTTGCCCTAATTTGTGATTTTTCAAGTGAAAGTTAAAAAAAATCAATTCCTGACGAAATATTGCACTTGGAGGCCTTTATAAAGAAGAAAAACAAACCCTAGAGATCAAGAGGAGACACATATCACATATATCTACGGAGTTAAAAGCACGAAGAAGCAAGGAAGAAGATCGATTCAATTTTATTCTTGTAATCTTTCTAGTTGTGGATGCTTGGATTTGGTGTACTCTTTAAAACCCTTGATATTTATAACAGTTATAATTCGTTTCCTTCTATCATGTTTTCATTAGAACCCATGGTGACGATTAGTTTGATTATGAACTAACTCGTTGTCATGGGGTTTTAGCGGATTTATTCATGAAGTTTATTTGTTGAATTTTCTCGATGCCTATAGTGTGATTGATGCGATATCCTGTCATGGTTGTTTTAATTCGTTATAGGAGAGTAGCTAACTCCTGTAATTGTGTGTTAATTCTTATTGAAGCGAAAGTGGATTTAAGAGTTTAGAACTTGCCATGCTAGCATAGGTTTATGCGTGAGAATATCATTCGTAATTAGTGTCGTAACTCTAACCGTTTTATGACAACTATGTGATCAATTGAATGCTTGTACTTCAACCATTATGTTTTCAATCTTTATAGACATATAAGGACTAAGCATAATTGGGAGACTAAGTGATTTCTATCTGTATTGTGGATATTATTTAGGATGGTATTTGTGCAACGAAAGTTGGCTTATATCAGTTTTGTGTGTTCGATCAGGTATTACAAATCACATGAAAGGGCTAGAGAATTGAAGACTTTAGATGGATTGTTTAATGAAGTTGAAATCCCATGTTTCATTCACATAAGTAATTTGATATAAATCTCAGTTTAAGTAGTGATAATTAGTTATAATTCTTAGATAAATTTTAGTGATAATCAAAACCACTTGTTAATTGTTTTAGCATCGAATAATAATCATACATTGGTGAGTGAATTAACTAGACAAACAACGAGTCCCTGTTGGAACGAACCTTATTTGCTATCTGTATTACTTGAGATCACGTGCACTTGCGTGTTGAGTGTTGAGTTTGGTCGTAACACATTGTTAGATGGATTTTGTGGGTACATTCACTATAGGCCCTCACGAGACCTTACTCGTCCACTAGGGCTGCCTAGGGGTTTAAAGGGCTTGTTGCATATGCCAAATGCAACCGTGATCACCTACGGAAGTGGTAGTGTGTTTATGCTCGAGGACGAGCATCGGTTTAAGTTTGGGGGTGTGATAAGTGGGTATTTTATTCACTTAGAACGTTTCCGTTTGGCTTAAAACGAATGTTTGTACTCGAGTTGTGGTATTTTTGATCTCTTTTAAGGGTATTGGGCAGGTATATTTATCACAGGTGTACTAGGAACGAAGCGGAGCAATCGGAGCGCGAAACGGAGTTATAATGAAGAAAAAGGAAAAAATTCAGTTTGCTGGACAGAGGGAATGGCGCGGCAGCGCCGTGTTAGTACTTGAGAATGGCGCGGCAGCGCCGCATGAAAAAAACTGAGCAGTGATCCTGGCGCGGCAGCGCCGTGCTCCTATACAAAATTGGCGCGGCAGCGCCGGGCACTCTGGCGAAAATTTCCTGTTTTAACCTAATTGCTGATTTTTCGAGTGGAAGTAAAAAAATTACAATTCCATACGAATTATTGCACCTGGAGGCCTATATAAAGGAAAAAAACCCTAGAGATCAAGGGAGAGACACATACATATATTATCTACGGAGTTTTTAAGCACGAAGAAGCAAGGAAGAAGATCGTTTTCAATTTATTTCTTGTAATCTTTCTAGCTTGTGGATGCTTGGTTTGGGTGTATTCTTTAGAACCCTTGTTATTTATTCAATATAATTCGTTTTCTTTCATCATGTTTACATTAGAACCCATGGTGACGATTAGTTTGATTATGAACTAACTCGTTGTCATGGGGTTTTAGCGGATTTATTCATGAAGTTTATTTGTTGAATTTTCTCGATGCCTATAGTGTGATTGATGTGATATCCTATCATGGTTGTTTTAATTCGTTATAGGAGAGTAGCTAACTCCTGTAATTGTGTGTTAATTCTTATTGAAGCGAAAGTGGATTTAAGAGTTTAGAACTTGCCATGCTAGCATAGGTTTATGCGTGAGAATATCATTCGTAATTAGTGTCGTAACTCTAACCGTTTTATGACAACTATGTGATCAATTGAATGCTTGTACTTCAACCATTATGTTTTCAATCTTTATAGACATGTAAGGACTAAGCATAATTGGGAGACTAAGTGATTTCTATCTTTATTGTGGATATTATTTAGGATGGTATTTGTGCAACGAAAGTTGGCTTATATCAGTTTTGTGTGTTCGATCAGGTATTACAAATCACATGAAAGGGCTAGAGAATTGGAGACTTTAGATGGATTGTTTAATGAAGTTGAAATCCCATGTTTTATTCGCATAAGTAATTCGACTTAAATCTCAGTTTAAGTAGTTGTTAATTAGTTATAATTCTTAGATTAATTATAGTGATAACAAAAATCCATTTTGTTATTTGTTTTAGCATCGGATAATAATCATACATTGGTGAGTGAATTAACTAGACAAACAACGAGTCCCTGTAGGAACGAACCTTATTTGCTATCTGTATTACTTGAGATCACGTGCACTTGCGTATTGAGTTTGGTCGTAACAGTCTTCAAGGCCCAATCTTCTTCACCCTGTGTCATCCTCGGTAACCTAAGAACCCGAGAAATAGCCGCCGGCGTATAATCCACCGTAAAACCTCGAACAACAGAATAACCGTTCTTCTCCGCCTTGGCATTAGCATAAAATTCCCGCACAATACCCAAGGGAACCGGCTCCGGCGCTTCACAAATACCTTCCCAACCTTTGGCGGTAATCATCGCCACCAAATTACCATCACGATGAGTAGGTATAAACCCTCTCTCCTTAGACACGACCTTAGACAATAGCCGTGCATATTCCACCGAAGCTTCCGGAGATGAAAACTTCTCTCCTCCAAACCCCGCACTTGAATCATCGGATGAAGAAGTACGTCTCGTGCTACTACTACCCGCATATCTTCCTCTCTTTGGTGGTGCCATGTAATTGGGATGAAAAGTGTAAGTAGGTGTATGTATAGATTTATGATTTTTGATTTGGAAGAGAGAAAAGAGGCTAGGGTTTTGATTATATGGGATGGGTGTGGGTAGATGTAGGTTTAAATAGGTAATTATAACAACAAGGGGTTATTTTTGGGGTTTTGGTTTTGTATTTTTCGTATTTTTTTTTCTGGCAGTCGCCCAGGCGCGGGCGCGCTCTGGGATGCGCGGGCGCGCGGTCCTCCCTGGAATTCAGGCGCGGGCGCGCGGTATAGGGCGTGGGCGCGCGGTCCTCCCTGCCCTTTTTTTTTTTTTTTGATATAAACAATAATACGTGGGTTGCCTCCCACAAAGCGCTTCTTTTACGTCAATAGCTTTACGTGCTTCCAAACTCATTCTGGAGTACCAAGAACCGTGGTTTCCGCTTCACGATTCACACGTTCACCAAGGTAAGGTTTCAACCTTTGGCCATTGACCTTGAACGCCTCATCTGGTGACCTATCATAGATTTCCACCGCACCATGTGGAAACACTGTTTTAACCTTGAACGGTCCCGACCATCTGGACTTAAGCTTCCCTGGGAAGAGTCTGAGACGAGAATTGAACAACAAAACTAGTTGACCCGGCACAAAGGACTTTTGCACCAACCGCTTGTCATGCCACCTCTTGACCTTCTCCTTGTATAATTTGTGATTTTCATAAGCCTGTAGACGAAACTCATCCATTTCATTAATCTGAAGCAATCTCTTCTCTCCTGCTGCTGCCAAATCAAAATTCAACTTCTTTAACGCCCAATATGCCTTGTGTTCTAACTCGGCGGGCAAATGACAAGCCTTTCCATAGACCAACTGAAAAGGTGAAGTTCCCAATGGTGTCTTGTAAGCTGTTCTATAAGCCCAAACAGCTTCATCAAGTTTCAAAGACCAATCCTTCCTGGAAGGATTCACCACCTTTTCCAGAATACGCTTAATCTCTCTGTTAGACACCTCTGCCTGCCCATTAGTCTGAGGGTGGTAGGCAGTAGCAACCCGATGATTGATGTTGTACTTAGCCATTAAGGCTGTAAACTTCCGGTTGCAGAAATGTGTGCCTTCATCACTTATAATTACCCTGGGAGTGCCGAAACGCGTGAAGATTTGCTTGTGCAGAAAACTCAGTACCACTTTAGCATCATTGGTCGGTAAAGCCTTTACCTCGACCCACTTGGAAACATAATCCACTGCTAGCAAAATGTACTGGTTGTTGCATGAAGGAACAAAAGGGCCCATGAAGTCAATGCCCCACACATCAAAAATTTCCACCTCCAGTAGCATATGAAGAGGCATCTCGTTCCTTCTCGAGATATTACCAACCCTTTGGCATCGATCACATCTCAACACAAACTGATGAGCATCCTTGAACAGAGTTGGCCAATAGAACCCCGCCTGAAGTACTCGCGTAGCTGTCTTCTCGCCACCATAATGACCTCCATAAGTGGTGGAATGGCAATCACGCAAAACACCCTCTACCTCACTGTAAGGAAAGCATCTGCGTATAACCTGATCGGCTCCCTGTCTGAACAGAAAGGGTTCGTCCCAACAGTACCATTTAACATCATGTAAGAACTTCTTCCTTTGAGCATAAGAGAATTCCGAAGGAATGACATTACTCACCAGATAGTTCACAATATCTGCAAACCATGGTTCTTCAGCTTGCACTCCAAAAAGTTGCTCATCTGGAAAGAATTCATTGATGAGAGATTTGTCCAATGAATTCTTACTGTGGTCTTCTAACCGGGACAAGTGATCAGCTACCTGATTCTCAGTACCCTTTCTGTCTTTAATTTCCAGGTCGAATTCTTGAAGTAATAGAACCCAACGAATCAATCGCGGCTTCGAATCTTTCTTCGACATCAGATATCGAATAGCTGCATGATCAGTAAATACCACTACCTTGGTTCCAAGCAAGTAAGATCTGAATTTCTCGAAACTATATACAATGGCCAAGAGTTCCTTTTCTGTAGTGGTGTAATTCAGCTGTGCATCGTTGAGTGTTTTGCTAGCATAGTAGATCACATGAAATACCTTGTTTTTCCTTTGCCCAAGAACAGCTCCAACTGCAAAGTCGCTAGCATCACACATCAACTCGAATGGTTCACTCCAATCGGGTGCGGTAATAACAGGTGCAGATGTCAACTTCTTTTTCAACAGCTCAAAAGCAGCTAAGCATTCTTCATCAAACTTGAAATGGATATCCTTCTCCAATAAGTTGCACAAGGGTTTAGAGATTTTGGAGAAATCTTGAATGAACCGCCGATAGAACCCCGCATGACCAAGAAAACTGCGAATTCCCTTAACTGAGATTGGTGGAGGAAGATTTTCAATTGTCTCCACTTTGGCTTTGTCCACCTCAAGCCCCTTGCTAGATACCTTATGCCCAAGAATGATTCCCTCTTGCACCATGAAGTGACATTTTTCCCAGTTGAGTACCAGATTAGTCTCAACACATCTTTTCAGAACCATGCCCAAATTACTGAGGCACTCATCATATGATGCTCCAAAAACTGAGAAGTCGTCCATGAACACTTACACATTTATGCCAATCATCTCCGAGAAAATGGCCATCATACACCTCTGAAACGTAGCAGGTGCACCACATAGGCCAAAAGGTACATGACGGAACGCGAAAGTACCAAAAGGACATGTGAAGGTGGTCTTCTCCTGGTCTTCTGGAGTAATACCAATCTGGTTGTAACCTGAATAACCATCCAACAAGCAATAGAATTCATGCCCCGCCAACCTGTCCAACATCTGATCAATGAAAGGAAGGGGAAAATGATCCTTTCTGGTAGCTTTGTTCAGTTTCCGGTAGTCCATGCAAATTCTCCATCCAGTAACTGTACGAGTCGGGATCAACTCGTTCTTTTCATTAGCCACCACTGTCATGCCTCCTTTCTTAGGCACACATTGCACTGGACTCACCCATGAACTGTCTGAAATAGGATAGATGATCCCAGCATCTAGCCACTTGAGAATTTCTTTCTTCACTACCTCCTTCATGATAGGATTAAGGCGTCTCTGAGGGTCCACAGTTGGCTTGCTTCCTGGCTCTAGTGGAATTTTATGCATACAGTACGAAGGGCTGATACCCTTAATATCCGCTATAGTCCACCCAATTGCTGATTTAAACTCTCTCAAGATTCTGAGGAGTTTGTCTTCTTCACTACCTGACAAGTTAGATGAGATAATAACAGGTAAAGTAGATGAATCACCTAAAAAGGCATACCTCAAATGTTCTGGTAGTTGTTTAAGCTCAAGAGTGGGAGCTTTCTCAATAGAAGGCTTGAGACGTTCTTGTGGTTTCTCCAGCTCTGTTATGCCAAGAGAGTCAAAAGGCATGTCTAACCTCCTCTTCCACGGAGTTGCACTCAAATACTGTGCTTGTTCCTCTTTTTCTTTACCCTCAACATCAGATTCCCCCATAAGTGCTTTTTCCAAGGTGTCCGACTTGATCAATTTATCAAACTCC
The DNA here is from genome assembly GCA_030848705.1 of Heracleum sosnowskyi. NCBI lineage: Eukaryota > Viridiplantae > Streptophyta > Magnoliopsida > Apiales > Apiaceae > Heracleum > Heracleum sosnowskyi. The sequence goes on along the minus strand of CM061235.1, from coordinate 136,646,712 downwards.
TTGCTTACTGCAGAATCCACAAGATCTATAGAGAAACATTCTTCTTCTTCGGTAGGAAACTTCATTGCATTGAAAACATTGAAGGTGACGTTCTGGTCATGCACCCTCATCGTGAGTTCCCCTTTTTGCACATCTATCAAAGTGCGACCTGTAGCGAGAAACGGCCTTCCTAAGATGATAGGAATCTTCTTGTCTTCTTCAAAGTCCAGAATAACGAAATCAGCGGGGAAGATAAGCTTGTCAACCCTTACTAGGACATCCTCCACAATACCCCTAGGATATGTGATAGACCTATCTGCCAGCTGTAAAGACATGGTAGTAGGTTTAGGCTCCGGTAGCCCTAGTTGCAAGAAGACGGACAATGGCATCAGATTAATACTCGCTCCCAAATCACACAGACACTTGTCGAACGATAGATTGCCAATAGTACAAGGAATTGTGAAACTTCCTGGATCCTTAAGTTTCGGGGGCAACTTCTGTTGCAGAATAGCACTGCACTCCTCCGTTAAAGCAACGGTTTCCAACTCTTCTAACTTCAACTTTCTTGAGAGAATACCTTTCATGAACTTTGCGTAGCTCGGCATCTGTTCAAGAGCCTCCGCAAAAGGTATGTTTATATGCAGCTTCTTGAAAACCTCCAAGAACTTAGCGAATTGTGTGTCTAGTTTCTGTTTCTGAAGTCTTCTAGGGAACGGAGGAGGGGGGTAGATTACCTTACCCTCTGTTTCTTGCTTAGAAGTGGAATCATGAGATGCATTGGGGTGTTTGCTCACCACTTTCTCCACCAAATCCTTCTCCTTTTCAGGCATTTTCACTTTTTCTGGCAGAAGTGCATGCGCGGGCGCGCTCTGGGCTGCGCGGGCGCGCTCTTGTTCCTGAAAATCAGGCGCGGGCGCGCTCTGGGATGCGCGGGCGCGCTCTTCTTCCTGGAATTTTCCTTCATCTTCTTCGTTTTCCTGAATTTCAGTGTTTTGGTCAGTGGTGACCTTCCCCGATCTCAATGTAATTGCCTTGACATGTTCCTTACTCTCCCGTTTGCCTGGATTAGTTTCCGTATCACTAGGGAGAGTTCCCTGTGGTCTGTTCAGCAACGCACTGGCTATCTGTCCAATCTGAGTTTCCAAAGTCTTGAGAGACGCCGCCTGGCTCTTGCACATCAACCTCAATTCTTCCAATTCTGACTTTTCATTAGAAGACTGACCATGGTGACCTTGAGGTTGCTGATGAAATCCTGGTGGTGGCTGATAAGGTTGTCTTGGAGCATATTGCTGCTGATAACCAGCAGGGTTGAATGGCTTAGCTCTAAATTGTTGACCTTGATACTGCTGCTGACCACCTTGATTGTTACTCCAGCTGAAATTCGGGTGGTTTCTGTTATTTGGATGATAAGCATTAGGAACTGGCTATTGTGGCCTCTGAAAATTACTCACGAACTGTGCTGATTCACTAGATATAGCACACTGATTAGTGTCATGAGCACCTGCACATAGTTCACAAACACTAGCCACTTGCTGCATTCCCATATTAGATAGAGAATCCACCTTCATAGAAAGAGCTTTTAGCTGAGCCGCTATTGCTGTAGTTGCATCCACTTCCAGAATTCCTGCTGCCTTTCCATGTGATAACCTCTGAGTAGGATTCTGATACTCATTAGCAGCCATCATCTCTATAAGTTCATAAGCCTCCTCATAGCTTTTAGCCCATAAAGCTCCACCTGATGCTGCATCAAGCATTGGTCTTGATTGACCTCCCAAACCATTGTAGAAACAATTTATCACCATCCAATCAGGCATTCCATGGTGAGGGCACTTTCGTAGCATTTCTTTGTAACGCTCCCAAGCTTCACATAACGTTTCCCCTGAATGCTGAGAAAACTGAGTGAGAGCATTCCTTATTGCAGCTGTCTTGGCCATAGGGAAGAACTTAGTAAGAAACTTTTGAGCAAGCTCCTCCCATGTAGTGATAGACCCTGCTGGTAGAGAATGCAACCAGCCCTTAGCTTTATCCCTCAAGGAAAAAGGGAAAAGTCTCAGCTTCACAGCATCCTCTGACACTCCATTGAACTTGAATGTGTCACAAATCTCAATGAAATCCCTAATATGCATATTAGGGTCTTCCGTTGGAGATCCCCCAAACTGCACAGAGTTCTGTAGCATCTGAATCGTGCCAGCCTTGATCTCAAAGTTGTTAGCCGAGATAGCTGGTCTAACAATGCTGGACTGAATATCATTGATCTTTGGCTGAGAGTAATCCATCAAAGCCTTTGCTCATGCTGCTGCTGGTTCTCCCATAACTAGATTCAAGTTAGCTCCTTCTTCTTCCAGTTTATCTTTACGAGATTGAGAACGTGTTCGCATACACGCTCACTAGAGTATCTGGAACACACCAAACAAAGTAAAATTGATGAGAAAAACAATCTGAGTCAGTGAACTTTAACTGTCACTGATGACAAACACATAAACTATATTAAAACTACACCGAGTCCCCGGCAGCGGCGCCAAAAACTTGTTCACACAAAAACACGCAAGCGCACGTGGTCACAAGTAGTATATAGATAAATCAAGTTCGATCCCACAAGGACTGGTTTAGGTTGTAATAGTCTGTACTTATGCACCAATGTTTGGTTATTACTCACTGCTAAGACAATTATCAAATTGAGGTTTTCTTGATTGACTAAAAGAATTACTAGTGAATTACTGATATGACAAAGCATGGGATCCTAACATCGTTACATATTTCATCTAGAGTCTCTTGTTATTAACCTCTGTATGTGACAGTTGTGAAAACTAACCAGATAACACAAATTTAGTACACGCTACCTTTCAGTATCCGTATACCCTACCACTTAAACATCCACAGATAGATAGAAGCTAAATGGACACCAGATATGCTTAGTCCCTATATGTCTATAGAGATTGAAAACATAGTGGTTGAATGAGCAGGTTATCTATTCAGATTACATAAGGTAGATGAAATGGTTGAAATCACCCACAAATTATGCATGATAATCATACAAAAACTTATGCTAGCATGGCAAGTTCTAAATCCCTAAATCCACTTTCGCAATCATTAAGGATTAACAAACAATCATGAATGTTAGCTACGCATCCACAATGAATAAGTACAACCATGATAGGAAATCAATTCGCCACCACACACAGAGTATATAAAACAATTAACCACTAAACTCCATATAAACTCTGTTAGAATCCCACGATAACGATTAGTTCATAAATGAACCGTTCATCATCGCAGGTTCTATTGAAAACATGATATAAAAACTAAGTTTTGAATTGATAATTGCAAATCAAATAATATCAAGAACGGTCGCTTCAAATTTCCTGTTCTTGCTAAAGACCCAGAATAACCAATCTCCCTCATCATACGCTGAAGATCAGAATCACCAACAGAAATGGTGAACGCATTGAAATCTTCACATCCAAGAGCATCTCTTACAGTAGTTGGAGTAACTACATACTCTTCTTCAGCAAATTCAAAGATTATAGAAGGAGTGCCTGATTCACCTCCATCATCATACACGCCTGTCTCCCAGAAGGCTTTGATTTGAGAACCAGATAACTTTGCTGTAGCCACCAGTGCATGACCAATATCAGATTGAGCAAGAAAGTTCTGAAAAAGATGAAATGCCTCTGGGACATTCTCAGTAGATAGTGGTGCTGCATAGTTGTTAGGAACAAATTCGAGACCAAAAGACTGAAACATAGTTGTTGCCATTAGAATATTTCAAAGAAAACAGTGTTTATGCTTCAAGAATGTGTTTGAGAGATGTATGCAGAAAAGTGTTTGTGAAAATGTGTGTGTGATAGTAAGAGTATGAATTAGAGTAAGTTGTGAAAAGTTCAAACGAATTTGTGTATTGTATATTAATACAAAAAGAAAGAATTAAAAACTGAACAGTTTCTAATCAATACACACAACTGTCTTACTCCGTGAATCGTGTGAGTGGGACACGTGGCACACATGCAATGACTGATAGCAGTAATTGGCAGTTTCCAATGCGCATGCGCAGTAAAAATAGCAATAATTACCGCCTTTTACACTTTCCTAGACGCTCAACCTCTCCCCTCTGTTTAATACACTCTTGAACAACTATCCAATCATTCTCTTTTGAATTTTCAAAACAAATGTCTTTTCTCAAAATCATAATATGTCTGAAACAAACAAAATTTATTTTAATCATCAGAGATTAAAATGAAATTACCTCGGCGTAGAGTACACAAATCATCAGTGTTTAACAATCCTCCTCCTTTATAAATAAACTCTTTTCACAAACTGTACAGGTGTGAGTATTTGTGTGTGAATTAGCAGAGTTTACTGAATATGAATATTTAGACCATCTCAAAGTGCATAAAATCCACAGACTAAAGCAGTAAAAACTGATTGCCTAAACTCTCATGTATAACATAAAATCTGATTTTATATCTAAACTCTGTATACTGATATCCTTTCAATTGGATATATCTTTTATTTTTCACCCCCTTTCTATATATGTTTTCATATATATTTTTAATTATTATTATTATTTTTTTAATTATATTTTTCCAGTAATCAGTGGTTGGCACTAGTCACCAAAAATCAAAGATTTTAGCCCTTATTTCATACAATAAGGTCCTGGATCTTCCTAGGCACAACATGATCTCAAAGGAATTTGTGCTCTGTTTGGCATCTTTTGATTTGAGGGTGAATTATTTGTAATTCATAATCAGAGTTTAGACTTTTCATCAGTTAATACAATTAATTTATGAGAGAAAATGCAAACAGCTAATACAACTTCAGTGTATAGAATCAATAAACTAAGAGATGCTATAAATATAGAGACAGTATCATGCTGGGTAAAATTTCTGTACATTTTGTAATCAGAATTTATAATACTTAGAAGAATTCATGATTACTTACTGAAAATCATGCTTCATACATTTTTCTTCATCGGTCCATGTGTTTCAGACAAAAAAAATCATAATCAAAGTTTAACATCAGACTTTAACCGACAGAGTATGACTAACAGAGTTTAGCATCAGAGTTTACTTTCAGAGTTTATGACACTGGTACTCATAACAGTTAATACATGCAAGAAATCATGAGCATAAAAATCAAACATTTATAGTTTTTGAGTCTAACCCGTATCTCTAGTCGAAACCAGAGATCATTCCAAGTTCATTTACCAATCTTGTAAAAGTAGCTTCACTCAAAGGTTTGGTGAAGATATCTGCAAGTTGTTGGTCTGTAGACACAAAATGAAGCTCAATGTTTCCTTCTTCCACATGTTCTCTGATAAAATGATACCTTATGCTGATGTGCTTGGTCATGGAGTGCTGTACTGGATTTCCTGTCATAGCAATAGCACTTTGGTTATCACAGAAAATAGGTATTTTAGAGTACCTCAAACCATAATCCAGCAACTGATTCTTCATCCACAGAATCTATGCACAACAGCTACCAGCAGCTATATACTCTGCTTCTGCTGTGGATGTGGAAATTGATTTCTGTTTCTTGCTGTACCAAGAAACCAATCTGTCACCTAAGAATTGACAGCTTCCACTTGTACTTTTTCTGTCTATCTTACAGCCTGCAAAATCTGCATCAGAGTAACCAATTAACTTAAACTCTGATTCTCTAGGATACCACAAACCCAAGGTTATGGTTCCTTTGAGATATTTGAAAATCCTTTTTACAGCTGTTAGATGAGGCTCTCTGGGATCTGCTTGAAATCTTGCACAAAGACATGTTGCATACATGATATCAGGTCTACTTGCAGTAAGATACAGTAAAGACCCTATCATTCCTCTGTAGTTTGTCATATCTACTGAGGCTCCTGTGTCTTTGTCTAGCTTTGTTGCACTAGCCATGGGAGTTGTAGCAGATGAGCTATCAAGCATACCAAATTTCTTGAGAAGATTTCTGGTATATTTTGCTTGATTGATAAAAATACCATCATCTGTTTGCTTGACCTGTAAGCCTAGAAAGTAACTAAGCTCTCCCATCATGCTCATTTGGTACCTGGATTGCATAAGCTTTGCAAACTTCTTACAAAGTTTGTCATTAGTAGATCCAAAGATAATATCATCTACATAAATTTGAACTAAAAGCAAATCATCACCAGAATTGAAATAAAACAAAGTTTTATCAATTGTACCTCTTGTGAACCCACTTTCTAAAAGAAATTGAGCAAGAGTTTCATACCATGCTCTTGGTGCTTGCTTTAGTCCATATAATGCCTTGTCAAGCCTGTAGACATAATCTGGATGCTTGGGATCTACAAATCCTGGTGGTTGTTCAACAAACACTTCTTCTTCAAGCTTCCCATTGAGAAAAGCACTTTTCACATCCATCTGAAAGACTTTAAACTTCTTGTGTGCAGCATAGGCCAGAAAAATTCTTATAGCCTCCAATCTTGCAACTGGAGCAAAGGTTTCATCATAGTCAATCCCTTCCTGTTGTGAATAACCTTTAGCCACAAGTCTAGCCTTGTTTCTTGTAATCACACCTTCACTGTCAGTCTTGTTTCTAAAAACCCACTTTGTACCTACAATTGATCTATTCTTTGGTCTAGGTACAAGTGTCCAGACTTCATTTCTTTCAAATTCATTTAACTCTTCTTGCATTGCTGTAATCCAATTAGCATCTTGAAGAGCTTCCTCCACCTTCTTTGGTTCTGTTTGAGACAAGAAAGCATGATACAGACACTCATTATTTGTTGCACTTCTAGTTCTCACACTAGCATCAGGATCTCCAATTATGAGATCAGGTGTGTGTGCCTGTGTCCACTTTCTTGCTGTTGGTAAGTGGTTTCTTGCATCATTATTGGATCCTCCCCCTTGATCCATGCTCTCCTGATTCATGTGTTGACTTTCTGCAGCTTCTGAGGCTCCCCCTGAATTGGACTGCTCAGAGTTTGAGCTTTCAGAGTTTGAATCAGCTTCCTCAACAGACTCACTTTGAGTGTTTGAGTCACCATGTTGAGCTGCCTCACGCTCCCCCTCAACTGGTTCTCTGTTTTGAGAATTTTCAGTTTCTCCATTATTTACCAGTAAAGGTTCAGAGTATGCTTCGTCAGAGTTTATCAGAACCGCTTCATCAGAGTTTGTCGGTACTGCTTCATCAGAGTTTACATCATCAGAGAATAAATCTTCATTTTCAAAGCGCAGTTGATCATATTCATCTAAGTCATCAAGTCCAGTTATTTTCTTGTCATCAAATGACACATGTATAGACTCCATGATCACCTTTGTTCTCAGATTGTATACTCTGAATGCTTTTGTTGACAATAGATAACCAACAAAAATTCCTTCATCAGCTTTTAACTCAAATTTGGTCAACTGTTCAGGATGAGTCTTCAACACAAAGCATTTGCATCCAAATATATGAAAGTATTTCAAATTTGGCTTCTTATTTTTCACCATCTCATATGGTGTTTTACCATGCTTGTTGATCAGTTTAGCATTTTGAGTAAAACAAGCAGTTTGAACAGCTTCTGCCCAGAAATAGGTTGGCAACTTTGCTTCTTCAAGCATAGTTCTGGCAGCTTCAATTAGAGTTCTGTTCTTTCTTTCAACTACACCATTTTGCTGTGGAGTCCCTGGTGCAGAAAATTCTTGCTTCACTCCTCTTTCCTTGCAGAAAGCTTTCATGATTGAGTTTCTGAATTCAGTTCCATTATCACTTCTTATAATTTTCACTTTGTGCTGTGATCCTTTGTCCAGTAGGTTTACATGATCCATCAGAGTTTGAGCAGTTTCATCCTTCTTTGATAAGAAATACACCCATGTATATCTAGTATATTCATCAACAATTACTAGAGCATATTTCTTTCTGCCCATAGACATCACATTCACTGGTCCAAAGAGATCAACATGTAGAAGATGATAAGGTTCCACTACTGAAGATTCAGATTTGCTCTTGAAAGATGACTTCCTTTGCTTGGCCTTTTGACAAGAATCACACAGACCATCTAAGCTTAGTATTGACTTTGGAAGTCCCCTTACAAGATCTTTTCGTATAAGTTCATTGATGTTGTTCAAGTTTAGATGAGAGAGCTTCTTATGCCATTTCCAACTCTCTTCATTTGACATTCTTGCAGACAGACACACTGTTTTTCCATCAGAGTTTGTTACCAAACTTGCTTCATAAATATTGTTGCGCCTGTTTCCAACTAGAACAACTTTTCCAGTAGATTTACTGATAACTTCACAGTATTCAGTATGAAAATCTACATGGTTTCCTTTGTCACAGATTTGACTCACAGATAGCAGATTATGCTTGAGTCCTGAGACTAGAGCTACATTTGTGATGATGACACTTCCAAGATTAATATTGCCATATCCCAGAGTGTGTCCTATGTTGCCATCTCCATAGGAAACCTTTGGGCCAGCCTTCTCCTCAAAGTCTGATAGCAGGGCTTTATTTCCAGTCATATGTCCTGAGCATCCACTGTCCAAGATAAGTGTGCTCTCTTTTATACCCTGCAATCACAAACAAACACTAAGTGTTAGTTTTAAGGACCCAGACTTGCTTGGATCCTTTGGCTTTCTTAACAGTGTTAGCTTTTGCAGCGGAATCACTATCAACAGAGTTTAAACTAACATTGTCAGACTTTACACTTGCAGAGTTTGCTCTAACCCATTTCAAGTTGGGTTTTAGCTCATAATAGTTGTGATAAATAGCATGATAACTCTTACAAGTATAAATAGAATGCCAAGTGCTCCCACAGTGTGTGCATAAAGTCTGTGGTTTAACCCTTACATAATCATTCTTTACTCCTGATGTAAAAGGTAAAGAATTAATATGTTTGTTCTTATTGCAAAATCTAGCAAGATGATTAGAACTACCACAATTATAACATGTTTTCCTTGGAGCACCAACAGTAGGCAAATGATTATTTCTATTATTTATGCCTATCTTTCCATTCCTATTTTTCTTGGACCCTTTTGGTTTCATGGCAGACTTTACCTCTTTGAGCTTATGATTGAACTGTTTTCCTGTCATCAAGCCAACATTAACCTGTTTTTCACAAGTTTTTACTGGCTTTCTAACAGCTTCTATTTCCATAAAATTTTCTGTTATAATATTTTCCTGTCTTTCACAGGTTTCATCTGATTCCATATCAGCTTCTCTTACTACAACAGATTTTAACTTAGTGGACTCTGGAACAAATTTCACAGGTTTAAGTTGTGGTTTAACCTTAACCTTGTCTTTAAACCTAAGTTCATCATTTTCACAATAGCCTAAACCTACAGAATCTGTCTGAAACACTTGATGAGTGTCTCTTCCAGAGTTTGTCCAAGTCTTGATTATTTTTCTTTCTTTTTCTAGATCAGATTCTAGTTGCCTATATCTTTTGAGCAACTCCTGTTCAACATAAACAGCATCATCTCTTTCTTTTTGAATCTGCTTCATATTTTCAAGTTCTCCTTCAAGAAACTTGTTTCTATCTTTAAGACTAAGATTCTCAGATTTAATTCTCTCATTCTCTAAAGTCTGATCCCTATAACTAACATGTACGCTTTTCAGATATACTCTTAATTCAGATATATTGTCAATATCATAAGCATAAGTAGTTAGGGGTACCTTATTTCCAGATGATTCAGTCTCATCTTTGACAGTTGCCATAAGAGCATAATTTACTCCATCATCAGAGTCTGAAGTATCTGCCCAGTCTTTGCCTTTAGAGATGAGTGCTTTCTCAGATTTGCCTTTCTTGCACTCTGGGGCATAGTGACCCATCTCCTTACACTTGTAGCACTGGATTTCAGATTTATCTTTCTTGCCAGACTTGGTCTCCCTTCCATCAGACTTTCTAAAACTTTTCCTTTCAGAGTTTGAATCTTTCCTTGAGAATCTCTTTCCTTTCTTGAAGTTCTTGAATCCCATCTTCTTGAAGGTTTTCACCATCAATGCAGCCATTTGCATCATCTGTTCTTCATCATCCTCAGAGTCAGAAGCTTCATCAGAGTTTGAGTCATCATCAGAGTTTGATGACTCACTTTCAGATTTAATGACTAAAGCCTTTCCCTTGGCTTTCTTCCTTGATGATTCCTTCTTGATGGGCTTCTCCTCAACTTTGAGAGCAACAGATTTTGTCTTCTTGCTTGATCTCCTGTTTCTTTGTTCTATTTCCAATTCATGAGTTTTCAGTAACCCATAAATCTCATCAAGTTCAGTTTCAGCAAGTTCGTAATTATCTCTTATAGTTGTTGTCTTCAAATCCCATCTTTCAGGTAAAGATAAGAGAAATTTGAGATTTGATTCTTCAAGATCATATTCTTTATCAACTAGAGATAAATCATTCAGCAGTTTACAAAATCTGTCATATGTCTCAGTCAAGGTTTCATTGGCTCTTGAATCAAAGTGCTCATACTCCTGAGTGAGTATCGTTTTCCTGTTCTTCTTTATAGCAGTGGTTCCTTGACACCTGACTTCCAAAGCATCCCAGATTTCTTTTGCAGTTTTGCAACCAATCACTCTGTTAGACATAACATTATCTAAAGCACTGTGGAGAAGATGTCTAACCTTTGCATCTTTTGCAATTGATGAGATGTCCTCAGGAGTCATATCTTTCTTTTCCTTTGGAACAGTCTTTTGTTCTTGACCATCAACAACAGGAGACAATTTAGTCGGCATATGAGGACCATCATATATTCTGTCAAGGTATTCTGGATCTGTAGCCTCCAGAAACATGGTCATCTTCACCTTCCAAATTGGATACTCCACTGGCCTGAGAATTGGAACCCTGATTGTTTCATATCGACTCACAGAATTAGGTTTAACCTGTTCAACCTTGGGAGAAGTTTGATTTTCTTCAGACATGATTATTACTGTGTTTGAATCGAAAAACTGTATATATTAAACAGCCTTGGCTCTGATACCAATTGTTAGGCCGAATACACAATATATAATCAAGTATGTATGAGAATAACAATCAAGAACACAAGTTTATAAATCAACAAACTGAATTATATTAAAATAATTCTCTCTTAGTGATGTTAATGAATCACAAAGAGCTACTAGGTTACAAGAATAATATTTCAATAATCGAGTCCCTTCTAGGGATAACCTATCTGTGTTTATATAGTACACAGTTACATAAAATCCATCTCTAATTGATATTCCTATAAGTTAGCTATACAATTCATATCAATTAAGGATTGCTTCAGTCTTCTATTCCGTTTCCTTAGCTGTATCAATATATTCTGCTTCTTTCCATCTTCAGAATATATTGCTTCTAGAATCTTTATCTTTGCACCGACAACTAAGTCAACTATCATCATGTCAGACTTTATCAAACTCTGACTGGCTTCAATGTAAACTCTTCACCCAGTCAGACTTTATCAAACTCTGACTGGCTTCTAGATAAACTCTGATATGTACCTGGTACTTAAACATTGATGAACAAACGTCAGCAATTATATCTAACACAGGGTAAGGTTAAAAGCTCAAAGGTTGTGTGGATTCTGGATAGTGGTTGTTCTAGACACATGACAGGTGAAGAGTCCCTGCTTACAGAGGTGGTTAAGAAGACCGGCCCGATTGTAACCTTTGGAGATGACAACAAAGGATTCACTACGGGATATGGTAAATTGAAAGTTGGAAATGTCAGCATTGAGAACATCTCTCTTGTTGAAGGATTAAAGCACAATCTTCTAGGTATCAGTCAGTTCTGTGATAAAGGCTACAATGTAGATTTCAGAAAGGACAAGTGCTTGATCACCAACAGGAAGGATGAGAAGCTTACTCTACTGGGAGTGAGAAAAGGAAATTTGTTTATAGCTGACTTAAGTTCTACCAGTGAAGGAGAAGTTACATGTTTCTATGCAAAGGCATCTTCAGAACAAAGTTGGCTATGGCACAAGAAGCTCTCACACTTGAACTTCAAAACTATGAACTCTTTGGTAAAGAGAGAGTTAGTGAGAGGGTTGCCTCTGATGGAATTCAATCAGGAGGGACTATGTGAAGCATGTGAAAAAGGGAAGCCGAAGAAAGCATCACATGGAAACAAAGGAATGACAAGCATTACTGAACCATTACAACTGATTCATATGGATTTATTTGGTCCAGTCAATGTTATGTCACTTTCAAGAAAAATATATGCATTGGTGATGGTGGATGACTACTCCAAGTACACGTGGGTGTTGTTCATACAATCAAAGGATGAAGCAACACAACTAATCATTGATCACATCAAGAAGATAGAAGTGGAAGCTAAGCTACCTGTGCGGACAATCAGATCAGACAATGGAACTGAATTCAAGAATGCAGTTCTTAATGATTTCTGCTCAGAGAAAGGAATTTCAAGACAGTTTTCAGCACCAAGAATTCCTCAACAGAATGGAGTAGTGGAAAGGAAGAACAGGACCTTGGTTGAAGCAGCAAGGACAATGTTGAGTGAATCAAAACTTCCCACTTACTTTTGGGCTGAAGCAATGAATATAGCTTGCTACACTCAGAATCGAACCCTGATCAACAAAGATCATGAAAAGACTCCGTATGAGTTAATGGCCAACAAGAAACCAACACTGAAGTACTTTCATGTGTTTGGTGCAAAGTGCTTTGTACTTAAAGATGGAGAACATCTTGGCAAGTTTGATGCCAAAGCAGATGAAGGCATTTTTCTGGGCTATTCTCTGGAATCTAAGGCTTTTAGGGTATATGTGATTGAAGACAAGAAGGTGTTGGAAAGCTTTAATGTAACATTTGACGACACCAAAAGACCAGGCCTGCAAATTGGAGAGAACTCTGAATCCTTGATATTTGAAAATCTATCAGGAGATCTCTCTGACAATGAAGAAGTACCTGAAGTTGTTACAGTTATTAATAATAATCATAATGATAATGATTCTGGACAAAGTGGTGACCAAAGTGAAGATCCTCAAAATTCTACAGGATCCACTAGTCAGTCTTCAGAATCAACAGATCAAACCGTCAACAACTCAGGGGGAGCAGGAGAAGGATCAACTAGTCACACTCCACAACATCTAGAACAAGGAGAATCATCAAGATCGCATCTGCCAAGACAAAGGGTATGGAATAGAGATCATCCCTTTCACTTGATCATTGGTGATCTGGACACAGGAGTGAGAACTAGGAGAACATCACAAAATGAATGTCACTATTCTGGGTTTCTTTCAGAAACAGAACCTAAGAAAGTTAAAGATGCTCTAGATGATCCAGATTGGGTGATTGTTATGCAAGAGGAACTCAATCAGTTTGAAAGGCAGAAAGTTTGGAAGCTGGTACCCAGGCCTAAGGGAAAATCTGTTATTGGAACAAGATGGGTATTCAGAAATAAGTTGGACGAAGATGGCATTGTAACGAGAAACAAAGCCAGGCTGGTTGCTAAAGGTTACTCTCAAGAAGAGGGAATTGATTATGATGAAACCTATGCACCAGTAGCAAGACTTGAGGCCATCAGAATGTTTCTGGCATTTGCTGCACATTCCAATTACAAGGTATATCAGATGGATGTGAAGAGTGCTTTTCTGAACGGAGAGTTAGAAGAAGAAGTGTATGTGGAACAACCTCCAGGTTTTGAGGATTCAAAACTGGCAGACTTTGTGTACTTTCTATTCAAAGCTCTCTACGGACTCAAACAAGCTCCAAGGACATGGTATGACACTCTCTCTGAATTCTTACTTGAAAATGATTTTACAAGAGGTGTCGTAGACAAAACTCTCTTTGTCAAAAAGCATAAAAATGATTTGATATTGGTGCAAGTATATGTTGATGACATAATATTTGGTTCTACTAATGATGATCTATGCAAGAGATTTGCTAAGTTAATGCAGAGTCGTTATGAAATGAGCATGATGGGTGAATTGTCATTCTTTCTTGGACTGCAAGTATACCAAAAACAAGATGGTATATTCATTTGTCAGTCCAAGTACATCAAAGATCTTCTGAAGAAGTATCAAATGGAAGACTCATCTACAGCAAAGACTCCTATGCCAACTGCCACTAAGCTTGATAAGGATGAAACTGGTAAGAAGGTTGACATCACAGGCTACAGAGGTATGATAGGCTCATTACTTTATCTCACTGCAAGTAGACCAGATATAATGTTTGCAACATGCTTGTGTGCTAGGTTTCAGTCTGATCCTAAAGAATCTCATCTAATAGCTGTTAAGCGAATATTTAGATATCTTAAGGGGACTCCAAATCTTGGAATTTGGTACCCTAAAGATACAGGATTTGATCTTATTGGATACACAGACTCTGATTTTGCAAGTTGCAAGATTGATCGGAAGAGTACTTCAGGAAGCTGTCAGTTTCTTGGAAGAAGGTTAGTTTCCTGGTACAGCAAGAAGTAGCATTCAGTGTCCACATCAACAGCTGAGGCTGAATACATTGTTGTTGGTAGCTGCTGTGCTCAGATCTTGTGGATGAGAAACCAACTCCGTGACTATGGGCTTTTGTTGACAAAGATTCCAATATTTTGCGACAACACAAGTGCCATAGCAATCTCAAACAACCCAGTGCAACACTCGAGGACGAAGCACATCGACATCAGGTATCATTTTATCCGAGAGCATGTCATGAACGGAACTGTGGAGTTACATTTTGTACCCACAGAGGATCAAATTGCAGACATCTTTACTAAACCGCTTGATGAATCCACTTTCAATAAGCTGGTTGGTGAACTTGGGATGTTAAATCTTTCTAATTGATTTTGATTAGAAGTCAGTAACTGCAGATAGTCCTAGTGAATACATGAGTTTAAGAATTTCCATATCCTTAGGACTCGTGAATTTATTTTCTGGAGCAATTCTCGTAGTTAGGATTATTGTACTAATTTTATGTCATAATTATGGATGATATATCTTCTGGCATTTAGTTGGTTATTAATTCTAAAAATTATTTAGGTGCTAATATTTGTTCTAAATATTAAAGCATCTATTTAATTTGAATTAATTTGCTTTGTTTTTAACATTGTAGATTAATGCAACATAATTTATTGGATTTTAATTTATTAATATCATTTAATGATATTTAGTTGATTTTATTCTAAGAAAATTGTGAATTTTCTGTTAACAAGTAATTGAAGGTAATATTCCTCCACCTCAACCTGAAATGGCACCTGAACCAATGGATGTTGATCCAGAGCCCTCAATGGCCATTCCTGACCAGGAGGTTTCATACCCACAACCTCTAACCACGGTCGAAGAGCCTTTGGAAGAGCCAAATGAAACAATAAACGAACCTCCTTCCCCTCCTATACCCAATATTCAGACATCCGTGAGTGTAGAGGGAGATAGTGCCTTAGCAGCACCACATAAGGAGATACACCCTTCAACAGCAGCTCTGCCTACCTCTAAAAGGAGAAGAACAGAAACTGAGGCAACTGTTGATACTTTATTTCAAACTTCCAAAGCGCCCTTTATTGATTTTTCTGATGCTGATTGGGCTACGCTAACGAAAGCTATATCTGAACCAATAGCTCAATCAAGTAAGGAAGAATTGATGGAAGCAACTGGTGTTCCGACCATATTACGGTCAGGTTCACTGGTTGAAGGTTCTAAGAACCAAGGGTCTTCACAGACGTCGAGAGAAGGCTTTGACCTAAATGCACAATCTAAAGGGTCATTGTCTACCTCCCCAGATGGAACATATCTGGATCCTACGGGTAAAGGGTCTGACGTAGGTGCAGATCGGCAACTCGGTGACAATGAATCAATTACTATTGAGGAGTCAACTGAGGTAAAGTCTTCACAGACTATTGGGGAAGATTCGGGATCTCTGCTGATAATAGAGCATGTTTCTAACCCCCTAGAGATTCAAACTCTAGATCCTTCAAAGGATATATCATCTACGGATGATCAGCAACTTGGTTTATCCAAGGACGGGGACTTGCGAAGCCCCATTGCACCACCGATGACCTCCTTAAGGACGGCTACGGTGTTTTCTTCTACAGGTACAAAGAGCACAAAGGGATTGAGTGAAACAAAAACACTTACACCTGGCCTGAGTGGGAAAGGTAAAATGAGTGAAACACTAACAGAAACGTTGAGTGTACACCCAGAGCCAAACGTGAGGAGTGACACCCTAACCCTTCCAAATATTGATGATTTGCTGTTACCAACAGAAAGAGAGTTACAAGTTCAATCTACCCTCAAGGAGATGACAGTTTATGACAAAGAAGGAAATCCACTATTTAAGGTTCCACTGCGACCTTCCTTTGACCAAGGGATCTCCTCTAGTCAAGCCAATGCTTCTTTAAAGTCTATTCAAGAGAAGGTTGACTTGGCTGCAGCTGATTCCAGAAGAACATTCAGGTTCATTGGCAGGGCATCTGGCACTATAACAGGTACGAAGCAGGCAGTGGACTCCTTAAAGAAGAAAGCATTGGAGGAACTGATCGAGTTGAGGACAGACGTCAAGGAACTTAAAGATGGATTCATGAATGAAGTAGATGCTTTGTCACACGGACAAGAAGCTTTGAAAGAAGACGTTCTGGTTATCCGGGATGGTCAAGCTAGGGTAAAAGATGCAATGAACACCCTTTCTAGAGTGGAGTCTAAGCTGAACCAGAGACTGGACAAGATTGAGAAGACTACCAACTCCAGATTGGATGCCATTGACCTGAAGCTAGCTTCTATGCAAGAGATGAATAAGGATCTATTGGATTTCATGGAAAATCAAAGTGATGAAGTACAGTCAATCTGGACTATGCTGAAGAACCAACAAACTGGACAACCCGGACCTTCACAACAACAACCTGATCTTTCTGCTGCCTTTTATGCTGAGGATGCTTTTATCGAGGATTCCTCAACTAAGGGGGAGAAAGTTGGAGATGGGGAGAAAAGTAAGGATGGATGGGGAGTTTGGGAAACGGTTGAAGCTATTCCGATAAGACAGTACTGGATAGAAGAACTTGTACAAGAAGAAGAGAAGAGTGAAGAGGTATTTGAGGTCATGCAAGAGCAACCAATTCAGGAGGAGCATGAGCCATATTATCCAGAGCCCGTTGAACATCCAATCTGGGAGGATATTATGGAAGAAGAAGCAAATCCTCTGTCACAAGAAGAAGAAGCTGCATTGGAAGCAATGAGAGCTCAAAGAGCTGCAATAGATGTCAGGCATGCTGAGAAAGAAAGACACCAAACAGTTCTAAGGATTGAGAAGCTAAAAAGATCCAAGGTGCAAGCTGAAGTAAGGAAGAAAAAGATGATGGATTTGGCAAGCAAGCATGGAAGTGAATGGGAGATGGCTTATAAAACCTTTTGTGGAGTTGAAGACGTATTAGAAGTCAACGACAATGCAGAGGTGGAAGTCATAATTCAGAACATAAGAAGTGCAAATCCTGATGATCATGTTTACTTCACTGCACTGAGGAATACTATGATCTTTCTGAAAGCTGGGGTTAAAGCAAATGGAGCCTGGAACATCCTGATCAATTTTCTTGAGAAAGGTACATTTGTGATTTCCACTAAGTTTTTAGAACAGAGAACATACACAGAACTGCAGGTGATACTCATCAAGATCCAAAGAACTACAAGACTAAATGAACTGCTCCGTGAGCATGTTAAGGAAATCTTGATGAAAGTCGGTCCAGAGATTACTGAAGATCCTCCAATGGTTAGATTCATGAAGAATGACTTGTTCAGAATCTGCTATTTGGCTGAGGACAAACTGAGAGACTATCCAAGCAACTATCTAATATCAGTTGAGAAGTATCTTAGATCCACTGGATTCTCATCAACGGAGAAGGACAAAGCAGCAGACACTCTTAGAAGATTTCTAATGGAGAATGTTACTTACTATAGGAAAAGAGTGGAAAGAGGATTGGAAGTGCATACCAGATTACCAAACATGCCAAAGTTAAACAAGGAAGATGTTAACATTGCATGGTTATGGGCTGGAGTGGGTCAAGAGGTTGAATATATTGGAAGATGTTAGGCTCAAGACATGTCTGAATACCACTATTAACAAGCCTACACTATGTGACTATGTCACACTACATGACCTAGTGATTTCTATCACTGGGATATAGTATAGGTCTCTAAATGTACTTGTCTTGTTCTCATGAACAATAGCTTTATCATGTATGCTCAGATCTATAATGAGCTTAGTAAAGTTTCTTGCATCTAGATTGTATATAGGCCATTGAATAATTGTCCTAGTAGAAGTTCAGTAATGTTCATGCAGCAGGATAGAAATGAATAAGGCCATGAAGAAATAAGTTGCAGAAATTTGTCTAAGGCATTATATAGCAAAGTCAGAAGAAAGCTATGTCGTGAAGTCACCAATATCTATGTCGTGAAGTGCTACATCGCATAGTCCATTTTGGTCTATGTCGAGAAGTCCTCAAGACACATGTCGTGAAGTGTTGAAGTCAGCAAAGTCAAAGAAGCCTAGATCGTGAAGTCCTCAGAAGCCTTATGTCGCATAGTCATCAAAATGACCTATGTCGCATAGTCGTCAAATGACTTATGTCGCATAGTCGTCAAATGACTTATGTCGCATAGTCATCAAATGACCTATGTCGCATAGTCGTCAAATGACTTATGTCGCATAGTCGTCAAATGACTTATGTCGCATAGTCATCAAATGACCTATATCGCAACGTCTTCAAAGGCTATATCGCGTAGTCCTCACAAGGGAGATCGCGAAGTCAGGAATGAAGTGGAGTTCACGATATCAACACTTAGCCGTTTATAACAAGACAATTCAAGGTACAGAATCAAGAATCAAAAGAGACAAATACTGAAGCATTTGTTCTGGCAAGGTGGTCCAAAGAACAGATGGCAAATCTACAGCTAAACTTGGAGAGAAAGATAAGAGACAAACAGCTACAGAAACGGGAAAGACTCCGAAAAGCAGGTGGTCCTTCCTGACACAGTTAACGTCTTATGGCAGGACAAGTTGGACTTTCAGCAAGGGGTAACTGTGTAAAAATAGGTGTGTGCACTAGTTTGTATAGGGCTTATATATATCATGCACATCTTATTGTAAGATGGAAGAGAGAAACACATAGTTATTTGCTAAGCTCTTTTCTCTGTAAGCAAGCAAGTACAAACTGTTCTTGTTTAGAAGCCAGAAATTCGATTGTGAATTTCTTGGAAAGCTGTAGTATTTAATTTGCTTATACAAAGTAGATTAAAGTGATTGTGTGTGTTGTTTACTTTCTGCATATTACATAGCATAATCATATACAGTTTACATTTAGTTTCAAGAAAGCAAAAATCCATCAAACTATCCATTCACCCCCCCCCCTCTGTCTAGTTTCTAGGTGATATTCATTCCTAACAAGTGGTATCAGAGCATAGGCTGTTAACGTACAAACAGGAAAAGATCAAGAATGAGTTCACAGAAACTGAGCAGTATCAAGATTCCTCCCTTTAACAAGGAGCACTACAGTTTATGGAAAAAGAAGATGTTGCTTTTCATCAAAGCTTCTAACCCCATGTATTTAGATATTCTAAAGCATGGTCCCTTTATTCCAATGATCGAGATTGGTGAAACAACCAATGGCACTGAGATTGTACCAACAAAACATGTGCCCAAAGACCCCTCAAAATACACTGATCCTGAAAAGGAGAAAGTAGCACTGGATGGACATCTTCAACTTATCATTTGTGAATCTATGGACTTCAACATGTATGGCACTATTGCTCATTGTACTAGTGCCAAGAAGATGTGGGATCTTATAGAAGTGCTCTGTGAAGGAACTACTGAAGTAAGAAAGAACAAGAAGCAGATTCTTGTTTCACAATATGAAGCCTTCATGGCTCAGCTGAAAGAGGGAATCACAGAAGTGTTTGAGAGATTCAACAAGCTGATAAACGATCTCAAACTCTATGACAAACATTATGAGACAGAAGAGCTCAATATGAAGTTCTTACTAACTCTTCCAGATCACTTGGAACCAAGAATCTCTTCCCTTAAAGAAAGAGATCTAACAAAGATTGGTTTTGATGTGTTGTATGGTGTTTTGAAGACATATGAGTTAGAGCAGTTTCAAAAGAGATCGATTCAAGCAAAGCAAGGATTAGTGGCCAATACCTCCTGTGCCCTTATTGCTGACAATCTAGGTCAAAGAATGGATTCTCTAAAAATCAGTCATGTCAAGATTGAGGAACTGGAAAGTGATGACACTGGTGATGAAACTCAGGTTGTGTATGATTTACCTGAAGAGGATGAGTTCTACAGCATTGATGAACTGGACAAGATGGAAAACAAATCTTTTGCTTATATGGCTAGGAGATACCCTAACATAAGGTTTAAGAGGAAGCAGCCATTCAAGTCTAGATTCAATAGTGGAAATGCTGGTGGTTCAGGTAGCTCAAACTCTTTCATCAAAGGAAAAGGGATTACTGGTGCAGTTAAAGGAGGATACAAATCTGGGAGTGTGGATAGGTCCAAAATAAGATGCTATAACTGCAATGAACTTGGGCATTTTGCCACTGAGTGCAAAAAGCCTAAACAGGTCAAGAAGGACAAAGCATACTTAGAGCTTGAAGCTAAGTATGAGGCTCTACTCAAGAAACAGCAGGGTAAAGCTTTTATTGCTGAGGGAAAATGCTGGGATGACTCTGATGAAGAAGAAGAACAAGAGTACTCAAATTATGCCTTGATGGCATTTTCTGATGATGGTGATTCTAGACAGGTACCTATTCTTACTTCTCTTGATATGACTCCCCTTCAATATAAGCAAACTGTTGAAGATATGAGTACTGAGATGTTTAATATTCATACTAGCATGTTAGTAGCAAATGAAGAAATTGATAGACTAACTGCTAGAAATCTTGAGCTTACTGAAAAGAATGAGGAACTTGAGTTAATGGTTGTGAACCTTGATGGTTTGAAAAAGGAGGTTGAGTATCTTAAAAACAAAGTGATTTGTGCTGAACAAATAGAGAAAGCTCTTAGGGAACAAATTGCTGAAACTGAATTGAAACTAAGAAGCTTTAAGAACTCCTCTGAACTTATTCAAACCTATCACAAGGAACACACTGAAGATAGCAAGGTTGGAGTTGGTTTTGACTATGAGAATGATAAAGGAAGGAAGAAGGCAAAGGGCAAAGGAAAAGAATCTTTTACAAACAAAAATGCCCCAACTATTCTGTCTAGTGTTGAACAGCCCATCTTCAAAAAGAGTGTTGTTGAGTTTGATGAAGAACTATTGATCATCAAACAACAACTTCTTGAAGAAGATGAGGCTGCTAAAGACACTTCTTCCCCTCCTGAATCTGTCAGTCAGAAAGAAACCAAAGACAATCTTGTCAAAAGTCCTAAAGCAAAGAAAGAAGTTGTTAAGAAAAAGAAACAAAACAGAAATGGTAAGGTTGGTGTCAACAAGGGTAACAATTATGCTTATGTGCCAAATGCTCCCAGGAAACAATGTCAGAAATGTCTATCTGTTAATCATTTGACTCATAAGTGTAACAAACAAGTCAATGTTGAAGTTGATAACCTGAGTAACCATTCTGCTAGCCTAAACTCTAGTCATGATTCCTTCTGTGGTAAGCCAAATTGCATGACATGCTATGTGACTGTGATTGCTAACTGTTTATCTCTAAAGCATAAACTTGATTCTGCACAATCTAGTGAATCACACACACACATGCACACTCACAGGACAGGATCCCCAATCAGGGTCGAGAGGGTGTACACTTCATGTGAGCCTAAGAGTGTGAACTCCAAAGCTACAAACAATATGAAGTATCCTACTGTGATGAATGCAACTTATGACAGAATAATTGTTAACAAAAATGTTTCTAAATCAACCGGACCCTACCATGTGTGGGTACCAAAAACAACTTAGTTACTTTGTGAATGCAGGGCAACAGGAATAAAAGAGTCATATGGATCTTGGACAGTGGATGCTCAAGTCACATGACTGGTGATATAGCCCTGCTATCACATTTTAAGGAAAAGGCTGGCCCATCAGTAACCTTTGGAAATGACAACATTGGTTATACAATGGGATATGGCAGTATAAAATCTGGAAATGTCATTATTGAAGATGTAGCATTTATTGAAGGACTGAAGCATAATCTCTTGAGCATTGGACAATTTACCAACAGGGGTTTCAAAGTGGAATTTGATGAAGATCATTGTTCAATCTCAAAAAGAGAAAGTGGTGAAGTTGTTCTAACTGGTGTGAAGAAAGGAAGCCTGTTTGTAGCTGATCTCAAGGCTGCAGACAAGGGAGAAATTTGTTGTCTCTACACTAAAGCCACAAATGAGGAATTCTGGCTATGGCACAAGAAACTGTCTCACTTAAATGTTCAGGCAATGAACTCTCTAATCAAGAGAGAACTCATCAGGGATTTGCCTGCCTTGGAGTTTGTGCAAGATGGAGCATGTGAAGCTTGTCAGAAAGGAAAGATTAAAAGATCTAGTCACAAGAACAAGTTGCTCAATACAAACTCAAAACCTCTGCAGCTAATTCACATGGATTTATTTGGTCCTGTGAATGTAATGTCCCTTTCCAAAAAGAAATATGCTCTAGTAATGGTTGATGATCATTCAAGATACACTTGGGTGGAATTCCTATTCTCCAAGGATGAAGCACCTCAAGTCATAATAGAGCATATCAAGAGAGTTGATAAAGAAGCACAAATCACTGGTTCCTCTGTAGTTGCTTTGAGAAGTGATAATGGGACTGAGTCCAGAAATTCAACATTGTATGAGTTTTGCAAAGATAAAGGAATTTCTCAACAATTCTCAGCTCCTAGAACACCTCAACAAAATGGAGTAGTTGAGAGAAAGAATAGAACTCTCATTGAAGCTGCAAGGACAATGCTGTTGGATGCAAAGCTACCCACTAGCTTTTGGGCTGATGTTGTTAACACATCATGCTATGTACAAAATAGAACATTAATCAATAAGAAGTCTGGCAAAACTCCTTACTCATTAATGACTGGAAAAAGAGCATCCTTCAAGCATCTGCATGTGTTTGGAAGCAAGTGTTTTGTGATGAAAGATACCTCTGAGCATGTTGGAAAATTTGATGCAAAAGCATTTGAAGGTATCTTCATTGGATACTCTCTGGAAAGGACAGCATACAGAGTGTTTGTACCTGAGCAACACAAAGTCATGGAGAGCATGGATATTACCTTTGATGACAAGAAGACTCCTGGACTTAAAACAAGTGATCAAGACAGTGTGCCATTAAGATTTGAGAATCAAGGTTATCTTGAGGATTCTGAAAGTGAAGATGAACCACCTGTTCAAACTGTACTAGATAATGAAATCCTTGAAGTTGACAATCTTCTTCAAACACATGTGCAAGGGTTCACAAACACAGGGGGAGAAGAAGAGAATGCAACTGTAAACCAAAATGAGCATGGAACAGATCAAGGAAATGAACATGGGCACACAAGGAAATGGGACAGAGCCCACACTAGGGATCAAATCATTGGAGATCCTAGTGAGGGAGTTAGAACAAGAAGGGCAACATTAAATACATGTCTGTATAGCTGCTTTCTGTCACAAGAGGAACCTAAGGTAGTTGAAGAAGCTTTGAAGATTTCTGATTGGATTGTTGCCATGCAAGAAGAATTGATTCAATTTGAGAAAAACAAAGTATGGGAGCTAGTGCCACCTCCTGAAAGAAAGAATGTTATTGACACCAAATGGGTATTCAGAAACAAGATGGATGAAGAAGGAGTGGTAATTAGAAACAAAGCAAGGCTGGTTGCCAAAGGATACTGTCAGCAAGAAGGCATTGATTATGATGAGACATTTGCACCTGTAGCAAGACTGGAAGCCATCAGAATCTTCCTGGCTTTTGCAGCTCACTCAAATTTCAAGGTGTATCAAATGGATGTGAAAAGTGCATTTCTCAATGGTGATCTTGCTGAAGAAGTGTATGTATCTCAACCACCTGGCTTTGAAAATGAAAACTTTCCAGACTTTGTGTACAGACTGCTTAAGGCACTCTATGGACTCAAACAGGCACCAAGAGCCTGGTATGAGACTCTATCTCAATTCCTTCTTGAGCATCAATTTACCAGGGGTACAATTGACAAAACCCTATTCTTCAAGAAGCATGGAAATGATATCATTCTTGTTCAAATCTATGTGGATGATATCATCTTTGGCTCTTCAAACGAAAAACTCTGTGAAAGGTTCTCTAAGTTGATGCAAAGCAAATATGAGATGAGTATGATGGGAGAATTAACCTACTTTCTGGGTTTGCAAGTACATCAAAGGGAGGATGGCATCTTCATAAACCAATCAAAGTATGTCAAAGATCTTTTGAAGAAATATGGTTTAGAAGACTCATCCCCTGCAAAAACTCCCATGTCCACTGCAATCAAGCTTGATGAAGACAAGAAAGGCAAAAGAGTAGACATCAAGGTTTACAGAGGCATGGTTGGATCACTACTCTATCTCACTGCTAGCAGGCCTGATATCATGTTTGCCACATGCCTTTGTGCAAGGTTCCAGTCTGATCCCAAGGAATCTCACATGATGGCTATCAAAAGGATTTTCAAATATCTGAAAGGGACTCCTAATCTTGGGCTATGGTATCCAAAGGGCACTGGGTTCAATCTGGTTGGCTACACAGATTCTGATTATGCTGGATGCAGAATTGACAGGAAGAGCACATCTGGAAGCTGTCAGTTCTTAGGTCAAAGGTTAGTGTCCTGGTTTAGTAAGAAACAACAGTCCACAGCAACATCCACAGCTGAGGCTGAATATATTGCTGCTGGAAGTTGTTGTGCTCAATTGCTTTGGATTAGAAATCAACTCATGGATTATGGACTAGTGTTAGAACACATTCCTCTATTGTGTGATAATACTAGTGCAATATCCATAGTTGTCAATCCTGTTAATCATTCTACTACAAAGCACATTGAGATCAGGTACCATTTCATTAGGGAACATGCTGCAAATGGTACCATAGAAGTCTCTTATGTTCCAACTGAGAAACAATTAGCTGACATATTTACTAAGCCTCTGAATGAAGCTGTCTTCAACAGACTTGTGAGTGAAATTGGAATGCTCAATCCTTCATTTAGTTGTTCTAAGTAAGTATGCTAGTTAATTGTTGCAGCAGTAAATTTTCACTGTATATAAATGCTCTATTTATTTGGAGTGAAAATTAGCTGAGATATGATCTATAAATATTTCAGTATTTTACTGCATATTTTTCAAATCATATTTGGTTGAGGAGTTGTGAGCTTTTGAGACATCTCGATATAGATGATTTTGAGAGTTCACGACATAATACAAATCAAACAGACTTATATCGCAAACTGTTAAAATTGTGAGACTTTGTGATATAGTTCATTTCATGAGTTTGCGACATAGTTCATTTTAATGACTTTGCGACTTAGAATAACTATATCGACAAGTCTCCATATTTGACAGAATTTTGATTTAAATTTACTTTATTTCAATTTTTGATTTAAGTCTGACAAAATCTTTAAAAAAAAAAAAGAGTTTTAGACAAGGTATTTTCACTATATCGCAAAGTCATCCAAATTCTGATATCCTCAAGACTTTGCGACATAGTTTAATTCAGGACTCTGCGATATACTTTGCAAGGACTTTGCGGTACAGGCCATTTTGAGACTTCGCGACATACATTTTGTCTGTACATATTCATAACTCCATATCGCAGTGTCTCTATCATATAAATACTTTTTGTCGACCGTTCACAACTTTTCATCTTGTCATTTGCTCTCAATTTCTAAAACCTAAACTCTTCTCTCTCTTCTTCAATCTCAATCTCAATTTCAATGGCACCCAAATCTCAAACAGCTTCCTCTTCAAGCCCTTTAAACATTCCCAAAGAAACAAATCTTCTCACCATTCCCTCTGAGGCTGAGGCTAACCCAGGGTACAAGTGTTTTGTACGGTTCTTGAACACTTCCTACCTACGCCAAGCCCTAACCCTGAACCCTACATTGTATATCGATGTGTTGGAAGGATTCTGGAGAACGGCGTTGGTATCAACTATGGCTAGGGAAGATGGAACCTCATTCCAGGAGGTTAGTTGTTCAATTGGAGGCAAACACTTCCAGTTTGGTGAAAAGGAAATCAATGAAGCTTTAGGGTTCAAGGTGGAGGGTCATGACCAAGAAGCTACAGATGCTCAAATCGTAGACTTCATGACCTTCATTCTGTATGCTGATGAGATAGATACTGGAAAGCTAAATAAGAAGTTTGTGAGAAGGGAGTGGTCATTTCTATTTGACGCACTCCAGAAAGTGTTTCTATGCAGGAAGACAGGATGGGACCATATCAGTCACATTGCTGTGAAGCTAGCCTACTCCCTGGCCAACAACCAGGAGATCAATGTGGGAGCCATAATTCTCAAGGAATTGGCTCAGAGGCTAGGCAGGACCGTTCGTGGTAGAGGTAATGACATCTTTTACCCTCGTTTCCTTCAAGTTATTTTAAATTTTCTTGATGCAAATATCAATGAATTGGAGGGTATAGATAAAACTAAAATGGCTTATTCCAAGTCCATGTCCAAAGTACTATTTGGCTCATTGGACACAAGGAATCAAGTGGATGTGATTCTAAGTGTGACCAAGCATATGCAGGACACATTTGAGTCTTATCCACTTGATAAGCCCATATACCATGAACTTTCCTGGACAGGGGAGGCTAAGACTGAAGGAGCTGCACAGTCTAACCCTAACCTTCCTATCCCATCCAGCAACCCCACTACAAACACAACTGTAGAAATTAGGGAGCCAAGTGCATCAGTCTCCCAAAAGACTGATGTTACTAAAAAGAAGACTAAGAAGAGACCCCTAAAAGTGATTCAAGAAACTGAAGAGTTAGAAAGTGAGAATCCTGAGTCACCTCTCACCAGACAAAGTAAGAAATCCAAATCCAAACCTACCACTGGATCCTCCCAACAGGATTCAGATGTGGAAAAAGGGGTACACCTATTACTGTCAATGGCCTCCCAACAGGTTATTGGCATTGAAAAGAGTAGTCTCCCCACTACAATCTGTACTGAGTCTGCACAGGATCAAGAACTCACTCTTGATCCTAGGAGAAATAAGGATGCTGACACATTGAGTGGAGAGCACATCACACTTGAAACTCCTCCTATTTCTCAGGGGGCGTTCCCAAAATTCAATCCACACCACACTTCTCTTCCAGAATCTACATCTAACATTTCTTCTCAACAGATCAGTCATTCACATGACTTTTCTGCAATTGATCAATCACAATCCAACACTGTGATTGAGCCAACCTCAAGTGACATGGTGCATGACACTGTGCTCACCACCCAGGAACCACATCTAGTTGGTCAGGGAATGCATGCTGGGGCATATCCTAATGACACCAACACAAACATGGAGGATTCACCAGTTTTCACTGGAGACTCTATGCCAAATTCTCCCATCCTTAGGGATGTGGAACTGTCTTCACAAACAAATAGGGCTGATGTTGTAACACATCCCATTTCAATGGAGACAACATCAGACTCTACAGCCATTCCAAGGCTGGAGGAGACTCAAAAAACTTTCATCCCTTGAAGTGCCTAGCACTAGCTCTCACTTGGCTCAGGCCACTCTGTCAGAATGGCTGAAGCCTGTGCAACATGACAGGCCTTCAGGATCATCAACTGTGCCTTCTAAAATGACAGAAGAAGCCATTCAAGATCTACATGTGGCACAGATTGATGAGTTCTCAAAAATAGCTCAACACCTCCTCACCTCCAACCTGCCAAATGCTGATTATGAGGCTATTCTTCTTTGCCACAAGGAGGATGTTGCAGCTCAGCAGGAGAAAATAGTGGATGCAGCTGAACCAGAGGGAAATGTGGATGCCTGGTTGGATGCTAAGAGGTCTATCAAACTCAAGGATGCCCTGGCTTTTCTGAGAGAAAATTATCTCACCTCTCTAGGCTCCAATGTAAAGGATCTCTCTCCTGCTGCAGTTTTTGATGCTATAAATGATGTCTACAAGAATCAGCTCAAGGCTCTGCACAATCTTGGGAAAGGGCTTCAATCAGAGATTTATTCTATCCAGGAGGAGACAGAAAGATCCCTCACTCAGCTAAGAAACTCATATCTCTCTGATTTTCCCAAGGTGGATGGCATCCTCAAAGAAATCCAGAAAACAAATTCTAATGTCAACAGGATGGATATCTCTCTAGCCATGGTCACTGACAACATCAAGAAACTGGCTACTACATTGGAAAATCAAGTCAAGGCCAACATCAACTCTAATGCAATGCTGAATGTGATTTGGAGGAATCAATATGGTGACAAATTGGTGGATGAAGTTCCTATGTCAAACATCTCCCAATTTGACTTTGCCAAGATCAAGGATCAATCTCTAAATTCTTTCAAGTCTCAACAGCTATTCTCCAAGGTGGATGGTCTAGAAAGAGAAGTGGCCTCTCTGAAAGATGAAAACAGGATACTTGTTCAATCTCTAAACCAGCTCAATGACAAGCTGGATGACCAAGGCAACAATACCTCCAATATCCTGCTGGTGCAACAACAAATGTTGACTTCTATGATGAGACAAATGAACCTGCCTATCCCTGGGGAAGCTCAAGACATCTTGTCTGATTCCAAGCCTAAGGGGGAGAAACAAAAGGAGGTCATTCTGCAAAAGAAAGGGGGAGTACCTGCCAAGCAACAGAAGCTTAAGGGTAAAATTTCTGAAGAAACAATCAAACCAATAATCCTACCCCCTGTAAAGGATATAAGTGCACAAGGTCAGAAAAGCACAGTCACAACCACCTACTATCCATCCACGATGCCCAAAGACACTTCAGCTACTCAACCTGCTCAACCTACTCCTAATGCTCAACCTGTCTGTTGCCCAGTAAATAACAATTGTAGAAGGGGGGTTGAATACAATTGTATAAGATTCTCGACTTTATATAACACAAATATGAAAGATCAATAACAATAACAATAACAGCTTTATTAACTTTGATATAAAACTGTTACAAACTCTCTTAAGAAATTCTGATGTTCTTAAGAGCTGCTAGCTTACAAAAACTCTCTCAAGAAATTCTGTTCTTAAGAGCTTCTCTCCGATTATGTTCTCTCTCGAATGAATACATAAATCGAAACCAAAACTGTGTTTATATAGTGCACACAGCTTCTCTATCAATAACAAGATAAGTCCTAATCATAACAAAGATAGAAACATATCTTTAATCGATAGCTGCATTCTACAAACCAGGAACAGATAGAATAAACTTCCATGTTTATCTAGACTCCAAATATAACTCGAAGTAGGAATCCTGATCAGCTTCAAGTCCTGATGATCAAACCTGATCATAGTCTGAGTAGGAATCCTGATGATCAATAAGATACTGACGCTTGATCAAATACTGATGACCATGCAATACTGATGACGTCAGCAATCCTGATCAGTTGAGTCTAGCTTCTGACGATCATTGAATTCTGATCTAACAATCTCCCCCAATCTCATACTTTGTGAAATAAAGTATAGATTCCAAATATTCAATGATGTCAAAAACATGTATCAAAATGTACAAGTATCTTCAGAAACAACTTATCTGTTTAAGCTTTGCGATAGAACAGATTCATCTTCAAGAAGTTGGATAATAAACTTTCTTCTTTTTCTTCAAGAATTTGAATCAGTCTTTCCTTAAGATTTCTGAGTTCTTCATCTTCCTCATTAATCTGGTAGATAGCTGCTCTGAGATTCTGTATGGAGTTTCTCTGTAGACTGTGCTCTTCAAGCAAAAGATAAGCAATTTCCTTCCCATCAGGATTGAGAGAAAGATGAGTCATGCCAAAATTTACTTCTTTAACAGCAGTACCCCTTTGCATTTCCACATCCTGACCTCTTTGATTTAAGTACATGGGAGTATAATTACCATCGAAATTACTGTTTCCATCCAGTCTTCTTCTTATAGTTGACAAAATTATGTCACTCCATTCTTTGTACACTTGGTTCTTCCATCTTAATAGATAGTGAACATATTTCAGTTCCTGTGTAGTTTTCAACAGCAGATCTTGAATAGATAGAATCTTCACACTACCATCTTTCATGAAGTACAGAAGCTTTTCTTTCTTTTCAAAACCATCATGACAATCTATAACTATATCAACAGCTAATAAATTGTTCAGGTTTTCAGAAGTTAAAGTACCTCCAATTTCTGTCAAGGAGTAAGGATCAACATATGACATATTCAGATATTCACCATCTCTGTGTCCAATACCTCCTCTTGAATTACTTGACAATTGCTTCAGATTCGAAAACATCTTTAACTAGAGTGTTTTTGATCTAGCCATATCAGACAAATCAACAACACTTGAAGCGCTTGTAATAATTCCACCAGACTGAAAATTGATAGGTGTATCACAACTTAATGTGCTAATATGTTTCCACTTCTTGTATTTCTCCTTTTCATGAGCGTAGCTTCTTTCAAGTAAAGATTCTTGTCTGCTTGAATTTCTCCATTTTCTTCCATTTGAAAGTTTAAGCCTTTGTAGATAGAGATTGAAATCTTCATATGTTCTTTTTGTAATATCTCTTCTTCTGGCTTCTTCTTCTTCATCTACTTCTTTGTTGTGACAATCAACAACAGTAGATAAGATTATCAAATCAACCTCTTGCAGAATTTCAGATTCGTCAGGATCTTGAATATTGTCAGGATTAGAATCTTCAATTTGATTTGTATTGCTGAGAGTTGATTTACTTGATTTTCTTCTCAATTCAGGTTCTTCTTCAACAATTCCATCATCACCAAAAGTAGATCTGTCAGAAACTACTAGAGTTTGAATAGGTTCAGGAATTTCTTCAATTCTTAACCCTCTAGACCTTGTCTGTCTAGGTAATATTTGAGTTGAAGAACCTCTTTTACTTCTTCTAGCACCTCTCCTACCTCTGCTTCCTCTACCTCTAGCAGGAGCAGTATAGCTTTCCATTGTCTCTCTTTGTAGTCTCAAGAATTCTTCATGTGAGAGATCTGGATATTCTTCACTTGCTGTAGAGAGTGCTTTTCTTGCATATAATTGTTGAACTCTTTTATCAGTGTGATATAGAGTAACAATTCTGCCGTCTTTTGTAGAAAACTTCTGGAATAAATTTGATGCATCTTCAGGATTATCAATAATCACATCTTCATCACCTTCAGGAATTGTAGCAAGAATTTGTCCATGACCAGGTGTCAGGATTTGATCTTCCGTCAGGATCTGAGATTGCACCAATGTTCTTACTGTCTTAACTCCAGAATCAGAAACATGAGTTGACTGCGTTGTTTGACTTTGAGAAGTTTGGATTGTCTTCATAACAACAGCATCAGAGGTTTCTCCTTGTATCACTTTGTCACCACCATCATCTCCAGTATCATCATCATTATTTCTTAATACTAGATCAGGTGTACATTTTGTCTGAATAACCTTCTCCCCCTTTTTGACATCAGGATTTGACAATAATTGCAAAATTAAGGAAAGAGAGGCTTGAATTTCAGTTACCTTAGTATCCAGAGAATCAATTCTTTGATTGATGGAGGTTTGTTCTGAAACAACAGATTTCACTTGGGATTCCACTACCCTTAGTTGTAAAGTAGTAGGCACCTTTGTAAAATTATTAAAGATATCAGTCCTCACTTTGTCAGTTGAACCCGTGATAGAATCAATCTCACTTTTCAGGCTTTTGGATAACAGAGTAGTAGCCTTCAGATGATTCTTCAAGTCTTGATTCTCTATAGACTTTACTGCATTATAGGCATGTTCAATAGCAGAAGAAAAACTGATAGATTCATCAGAATTGTGCCATGAATTGTTCCATTCATTCTGTCTAAATGCCTCTGCAGGATCAAAGGAAGGAGTAGAAAAATCTTGTCTCTGATCTTTCCCAGTGAAAGCATTGCTAGCCATATATGTACTTGATGAACCAAAATTAGTTCCAAGACTAATCTTGAGTGTTGTAGCAAGCTGTTCCTTCTCTTTTCGATTCTCATTATCATCATCACTATCATCATCAGAACTATCATCATCAGTATCAGGAGTAATATCAGGATCAGGAATAGCAATACCTTTCAGTTTATCCTGTGATTCTGAGATAGGATGATCCATTGGTCTTGAACGAAGTGGCTGTATCAAAATAGGCTCAGTATCAGGAGCACCACTAACGTCAGGATGAACATCGTCAGGATTTGATATGCTTGCATCAGTATTTGCTACCAATGGTTCTTGTGGAGCTTGAGGTTCAGAAGCTGCTTCAACACTTTGAGCTAAAGGTTCTTGTGTGCTTCCCTCATTGACAATGTTCTCGACCAATCTTTCAACAGAAGCTGTAGCTTTGCCTGCATCTTCACTTTGAGAAGATGGTTCTTGTGTAGCTGGAATGTTGATGTCTTCATTCTCCCTTTGAGAAAATGGTTCTTGTGTGACCATTCCACTAGCTAAGCCTTCACCCAAACTTTGATTGAGTGGTTCTTGTGTGGCAGGATCAACAGTAGCTGCTGAATTACTCTGAAATTCAGGTTCTTGTGGGCTTGATCCTTTCAGCTTCTTCTGTCTCTGATAGACTAACTCTTCTGCATTCCTCTTTTTCTTTGATGTAGGTGTAAGACCAACCAAAGAAGCAGTTGTAGAAACCTTCTCCCAAGAAATTTCTCTAATCTGAGATGGAGAGGCTGGAGAGACTGATATAGAGACAACTTTTGTTGTTGCATCAGGAATACTAACATCAGGATTTGCTAGAGCATCAGGAGTAGATGACTCTTCAGGATTTGATGTCTGAATATCAGTATCCTTCATTTGCACTGTCAAAGGAATATGATACCTGCTCTTTGATAATTTCCTTGTCTTTTGTGGTTTTGATGAAGGTACCACAACTTTAGTAGCAGTATCAGCAACTTCCTTGTTTACATTCATCACAGAGGATATAGGTAAGTCATCCTCTGAATCACTTTCATCAATCAACCTTAACTTCCTTTTCACAGGAACATTCTTAACAACCTTATCAGCTTTCTTGACCAGGACCCCTTGTACACCCCCTTTTATCTTCTTTTTAGTGAGTGGTGTAGAGGAAAAATCCTTTGAACCTGATTGCCTTCCAGACACATCAGTTCTAGCTGATTTCTTTGATTTTACAACTAAAGTCTTTTGAGAGACAGTAGAGGTGGTTGTTAACTGTTTAGACTGTTTAGGTTGCATGCTTGTGTCAGGAACAAGGTGGGTTGGGCCTTGTACCATAGCATTAGAAAGTAGTCCATAACGAGTAGGCATTTTCTGATGTAAGAAAAACCAGCAAACGAGGCAAGAAATATTTATGGAAAACCGAACCGTCTCATCGAGATTGTAGAAATGACCTGCACCCTTAATACACATTCTCTATAAAAGAGAACTGTTAAGCATAATCATCATATATCTATTAAAACACAAACCCTCTCCAGAGAAAAACTTACGAAAACCTTTCACCTTCTTTGTTTTTCAATGGCTGCCAACAATCAAAACAACATACCTGATGAAGAACTTGATAGAATTTGGCAACAAATGGATGAGGCTCTTGCTGAGATGGAGCCACAACCAGTTCCTGAGTAGAAAATAGACTAGGAAAACAAATATGTAATTTCCAATTTTCATGTGTAATGAATCTTCAAGTATTAATGAAATTTGTCCATTTTCTCAATTATGTTCTTCCTGTACTTGCCTGCAAAATTCGTTAGTAACACTGCATTTGATACATATAGATATGATAAATAATAAACTCTGATAATAATGACATTGATAATTAAGACTTAAAACTTAATCAAAGACTAAGTAATAATCTAATTGTCCAGAGTTTACCAGGAGTGTTGATGACAAATTAGCATAGAACCTCTGGTTTTCATACCAGCTTCAATCATCTGAGCATCAGGATTTGACCAGTTGACTTCCTGTCAGGATTGAGTCCTATCAGGATTTGATCAAAGATACATACCTTTCTGAATAACCATCAGGATTTGATAGTTATCAGGATTTCCTCTCTGTAGCTTTTCCTCAGAAATTCTCAAAATTCATCATTCCAAGTTCATTCACCAATTTATTGAAAGTAGCTTCAGGTAGTGGCTTGGTGAATATATCAGCTAGTTGTTGATCAGTAGGAACAAAGTGAAGTTCAATTGTTCCTTCCAGAACCTGTTCTCTTATAAAGTGATATCTGATACTTATGTGTTTAGTAAGAGAATGCTGAACTGGATTTCCTGTCATTGCAATAGCACTTTGGTTATCACAATAAATAGGGATTTTTGAGTATGACAGGCCATAATCTAACAACTGATTTCTCATCCACATTATCTGAGCACAACTTCCTGCAGCAATGTACTCAGCTTCTGCAGTTGAAGTGGAAATAGATTTCTGCTTTTTACTGAACCATGAAACTAGTCTTCCACCCAAAAACTGACAACTTCCTGAAGTACTTTTCCTGTCTATTTTGCATCCTGCAAAATCAGCATCTGAATAACCACACAACCCAAAATCTGATTCCCTTGCATACCAAAGGCCAAGTGAAGGAGTGCCTTTGAGATATCTGAAAATTCTTTTGACTGCAATCAGATGTGGTTCTCTAGGTTTTGCTTGAAATCTTGCACATAGACAGGTTGCAAACATAATATCTGGTCTACTGGCAGTGAGATACAATAAAGAGCCAATCATTCCTCTGTAGTGAGTTACATCTACCTCTTCACCTTGATCAGGATCAAGTTTGGTAGCTGTAGCTATGGGAGTTGAAGCAGGAGTACTGTCTTGCATGTTAAACCTTGTCAATAAATTCCTTGTGTATTTAGACTGATTAATAAAAATCCCTTCATCAGTCTGTTTAACTTGAAGACCCAGAAAGTAACTCATTTCTCCCATCATGCTCATTTGATATCTTGACTGCATAAGCTTGGAAAACTTTTCACACAGCTTATTGTTTGTTGACCCAAAAATGATATCATCAACATAAATCTAAACCAACAGCAACTCCTTACCATGATTCAAATAAAATAGAGTTTTATCAATTGCACCTCTGTTGAATCCACTTTCCAGTAAGAATTGAGCTAAGGTTTCATACCATGCTCTTGGAGCTTGCTTTAGTCCATAAACTGCCTTATCCAGTCTGTAGACATGATCTGGATATTTAGGATCAATGAAACCAGGAGTTTGCTCAACATAGACTTCTTCCTCCAGTTCTCCATTTAAGAAAGCACTTTTAACATCCATCTGGAAAACCTTGAATTTCTTATGAGCTGCATAAGCAAGAAATATCCTGATGGCTTCTAGTCTTGCAACAGGAGCAAAAGTTTCATCATAGTCAATTCCCTCTTGTTGGGAATACCCCTTTGCAACTAGTCTAGCTTTATTTCTGATAATGACTCCATCAGAATCAGTCTTGTTCTTGAAAATCCACTTTGTACCAACAATTGATCTATTCTTTGGTCTTGGTACCAGTTTCCAGACTTCATTCCTTTCAAATTCATTCAGTTCTTCTTGCATTGCAGTAACCCAATCAGCATCTTTAAGTGCATCTTCAACTTTCTTAGGCTCCTCCTTGGATAGAAAGTTATTGTATAAACATTCATTCTGAGTTGCACTTCTTGTTTGAACACCTGCATCAGGATCTCCAATTATCAAATCAGGAGTATGATCTTTAGTCCATTTCCTTGCTGGTGTCAAATTGTTTCTTGAAGTAGATGCTCCCCCTGGATTGGTGTTATCTTGATTGAAAGAATTTGCTTGAGATGAAGCTCTTCCTGAATTATTGCTATGTCCTCCTGATGTGTTATCAGGATCTTCACTTGAATCAGTATCTGAAGAATTCTGTCCTGATGATTGAGTTGACTCTGAACTTGTAGTTGAATGTCGTTGCTCCCCCTCAACATTAGCACTACTAGTTGTATTACTGTTGTTTGCATCATCAGTATTAGCACCATCAGTACCTGGTGAGTCATCAGGATTTGGTGACCCGTCAGTACTGGATGAATGGACAGTTTCTGATTCACTTTCTTCAGGTTCCTTGGAAGCTTCATTTTCAAATAACAATCTATCATGCGAGTCTTCAATGATTCCAGTTATCTTCTTATCATCAAAAGATACATGTATTGACTCCATGACAGTTCTTGTTCTCAAATTAAAAACTCTGAAGGCTCTTGATGTAGGATAACCTATGAATATTCCTTCATCAGCCTTTGTTTCAAATTTCCCTAGCTGTTCAGGATGAGTTCTGAGAACAAAACATTTACAGCCAAACACATGCAAATGCTTCAGACTTGGTTTCTTCTCCTTGAGTGACTGATAAGGAGTAACACCATGCCTGTTTATCAATGTGAGATTTTGTGTATAGCATGCTGTGTTGACTGCTTCTGCCCAGAAATATGTAGGTAATTTAGCTTCTTCCAACATAGTTCTGCCAGCTTCAATAAGAGTTCTATTCTTCCTTTCTACTACTCCATTTTGCTGAGGTGTGCCAGGAGCAGAGAATTGTTGAATGATTCCTTTGTATTTGCAGAACTCTTCCATCTTTGAATTCTTAAATTCAGTACCATTATCACTTCTCAGAATCTTGACTTTGTACTTTGTGTTTGTCTCAATCATCCTCACATGATCCAACAGAACTTCAGGAGTTTCATCTTTTCTGTGCAGAAAATACACCCAGGTGAATCTAGAATATTCATCAACAATTACAAGAGTGTACCTTTTCTTACTGATGGACATGATGTTGACTGGACCAAACAGATCAAGATGTAGCATGTGATATGGTTCTTCAATAGAGGATTCTGATTTACTCTGGAATGATGTCCTTCTTTGTTTTGCTTTTTGGCATGCATCACAGAGTCCATCAGGTGTATATAAGACATTAGGTAATCCTCTTACTAACTCTTTCTTAACCAACTCATTGATGTTGCTGAAGTTGAGATGAGAAAGCTTCTTGTGCCAATTCCAACTTTCATCTACTGAAGCTTTACTGATGAAACATGTAGGGGAGCCATCAGTATCTGAGAGAATGTTGGCTTCATATATGTTACCATGCCTGTAGCCAGTTAGTGCTATCTTCCCTGTTGCTTTACTGACTACTTCACAATGTGTGGAATAGAAATTGACATGATAACCTCTGTCAGTGATTTGACTAATACTCAACAAGTTGTGTTTTAGTCCCTTCACTAGAGCTACTTATTCAATGATGACATTTCCAATGATTATATTGCCATATCCCAAGGTTTGTCCAATGTTGCCATCTCCATAAGACACAGTTGGGCCAGCTTTTTCCTCATATTCTGATAACAGGGCTTTGTTTCCAGTCATGTGCACAGAACATCCACTATCCATGACTAACACATTTTTCTTTTTACCCTGCATCAGAATAGTAAAACACTAGTCAGAATGTTTAGGAACCCACACTTGTTGGATTCCTTGTTCATGCATTTTATTAAATTTAACAGCAGAAGACTTTTTGACTTTAGCAGTCCTGACAGGATTTACTCCATCAGGATTTGCTTTGTCAGTATCAGTATTAACAAAAGCATGCTTCATTATGACATTTTCAGTTCTATCAGACTTTGTACTACTTTCAAACTTAGGCAATGGATCATAAAAATTATAGTACAAATCATGATACTCTTTACATGTATAAATAGAATGCCATAGACTACCACAATGAAAACAGGAATTCTGTGGTTTGTAAAATACTGATCTATTCCTAACATCAGACTTAGGAATTTCAGCAATTTTCTTCTTACTCTTTTTACAATCAATAGCAAGATGATTAGAGTTACCACAGTTAAAACAACATTTTCTAGGTGCATTTGGGATATATTTATAACCATTCTCTTTATTGATCCCAACTTTACCATTCCTGTTTCTCTTAACAGTAGCTTCCTTTTTCTTATCTGTAACCTCACAGATTTTATCTTTAAGCTGTTTCTGAGACAATAGACCTACATTCTTAGTGACTTTGTTCATGACAGGTTTAGACTTTATAATTTTAATTCCTTGAGTAGAAGAAGATCCCTTTTCAAAAGTAGAATTGGAATCCTTACCAAAAACAAAATTAACATGAGTAATCTTAGATTTGGTTGAGTCTATAACATGTCTATAGGTCTTTGGACTGACTGTCTCATCAATGACAATTTTCTCTGCTAATTTCTTATCTTCATCTGACTTATATCCTAGACACTCTTTCCAATTCTTAGAGGTATTAATCTCATGAAATTTCCTACCAGAGTCTGTCCAGGTTCTGATTTTCTCATTAGCATATTCAAGTTCTTTTTCAAGGGAAGTACATTTAGATGTCATCTCTAAGTGCATGTGCTTAACATTATCACATTCTTTTTGTACTTCTTGCATACGAGAAAATTCAGCTTCTAATATCTCATTCCTTTTTCTAAGGTCAGACATCTCAGATAAGATTCTAGTATTCTCAGCAGTTTGACTTCTAAAGCTAATATGTAATGACTTTAGAAAACGTCTTAACTCAGAAGCATTATCAGTATCAAAATCAAAGATAGTATTTAGTACCTTATCATCAGGAGCAGCAGTTACATCAGCATTGGCCATTAACGCATAGTTGACTACCTCAGTATCAGATTCTGAGGAAGAGTCCATCCAATCCTTGCCTGATGTGATGAGTGCCTTTGTCTTGTTGCATTCAGAAGCAAAGTGACCCATACCATTACACTTGTAGCATCTAACCTTTGACTTGTCAAATTTGCTACCCTTGCTGTCCTTCTTGATATACTTGTCTTTGTCTGCTTTGAAGGTCTTTTTCTGAAAGTTGCCTTGTCTTCTATTCTTCCTGAACTTCATCCTTCTGAAGTTTCTGACAATCATAGCAACCATCTCTTCCATGTCTGAATCAGAAGATTCATCACCAGTATTGGCATCAGGATTGCCATCAGTATCTGATGAAGAGTCGTCAGGATCTGACTCGGCTACTCTTGCTTTCCTTCTAGAGACCTCCATAGCTTTCTCTTTTGATTTTGCTTCTACATTCAAAGCAATTGACTTTGCCTTGCTGCTTTTCTTGTTCTTTCTCTGTTGAACTTCAAGATCATGAGTTCTTAGCATCCCATAGATCTCATCAAGAGACACAATGTTCAGATCATACTGGTGTCTAATGATTGAGGTCTGAGTATCCCATTCTTCAGGTAAAGCTCTAAGAAATTTGGTGTTTGAATCTTCAGTTTCATATACTTTGTCAACTAAGGATAAGCTGTTCAATAGTGTCAGGAATCTATCATATAGCTCAGTCAGGCTCTCTTCAGGTCTTGCATCGAATTGTTCATATTCTTGAATCAATAGAGCCCTTCTGTTTTTCTTAACAGATGCAGATCCCTGGCACTGAGTTTCCAAAGTATCCCAGATTTCTTTTGAAGACTTGCATGCAATCACTCTGTTTGACATAACAGCATCAAGGCTATTATGCAAGATATTCTTTATCTTTGGTTCTCTGAGTACATGAGCTTTTTCTTCTGGAGTCCATTCAGATTTAGCTTTGACCACATAATGTTCTGGTACAGTATCTGTTCGTTCTACGAACTTTGTTGGTATATATGGTCCATCACGAATCCTGTCCAGATTGTCAGGATACATAGCCTCCAGGTACATCAGCATCTTTACCCTCCATGTGGGATATTCTGATATCTTCAAGATGGGAATCTTCATGCTTTCATACTTGGTTGTCGACATCTTTAGATCGTATCTGATTCAGAATTAAATCAGTTTGCTCTGATACCAATTGTTGCCCAGTAAATAACAATTGTAGAAGGGGGGTTGAATACAATTGTATAAGATTCTCGACTTTATATAACACAAATATGAAAGATCAATAACAATAACAATAACAGCTTTATTAACTTTGATATAAAACTGTTACAAACTCTCTTAAGAAATTCTGATGTTCTTAAGAGCTGCTAGCTTACAAAAACTCTCTCAAGAAATTCTGTTCTTAAGAGCTTCTCTCCGATTATGTTCTCTCTCGAATGAATACATAAATCGAAACCAAAACTGTGTTTATATAGTGCACACAGCTTCTCTATCAATAACAAGATAAGTCCTAATCATAACAAAGATAGAAACATATCTTTAATCGATAGCTGCATTCTACAAACCAGGAACAGATAGAATAAACTTCTATGTTTATCTAGACTCCAAATATAACTCGAAGTAGGAATCCTGATCAGCTTCAAGTCCTGATGATCAAACCTGATCATAGTCTGAGTAGGAATCCTGATGATCAATAAGATACTGACGCTTGATCAAATACTGATGACCATGCAATACTGATGACGTCAGCAATCCTGATCAGTTGAGTCTAGCTTCTGACGATCATTGAATTCTGATCTAACACTGTCAAAGCTACAGTTATCACAGAGGCCAAGCTACAGGAAGTTGCCAATTCAAACATCTATCATGATGAGGCCTTCCTGGAGTTTCTAAAAGCCATCTACAGAAATTCTCATGAAGATGCAAGAAGCTACAGAGAGAAGCTCAAGGAAAGCATCAAGTACTTCACAGTTGCAGTAAAGAAAATCAGGGATGTTCATCTAAGAGAGGTTATCATGGTGTGCAAGGACAATTGCTTGTGGCATCTATCATTTCAAACTCTAGAAAGACTGAGATTTACTGAGCTGTCAATCATTCTGGAGTTGATTGAAAAGCATGGAGTGAACAATGAAAGTCTATACAATGACTTGAAGATAGATCAAAATCAAAGATTGCCTGAGGTTATCTCCAAACCAAGGACAATTATCTACCAAAGTCTATCTCAAGATAACAGCATTGACCAACTTGTCATTCCCTCAGACCTGAAAATGAAGAACAATGCAAAGATCAATCAGGTGCTACAAATGCTGAGAGCCAAGAGAGGAGTTAGGACAGTTGAGGAACTAGAAATGATTCACACTCTACAATCTTTTCTGATTAATGGAGTCATTCCTGAATCTGTCAAAGAAAAGAGCAAGAAGAAGGATGGTGAGGAGAAAACCTACAGAAGGAGATCTCATTCAAGGAGTGATAAGGATGGACCAAGTGAAAGTAGCAGGAGTAAATCCTCAAAGAAGACAAAAGGTGCTGATGATGACAAGAGGGATTCTAAGGGGACAAAGGAAACAACCAAGAGAACAAGAAGTGGAATTCAGCAAGTCAAGGACATTGCTAGCAGTACTTTAACCACAACACAAGACTCTAAGTCTAGGGTGGGTACTGTTAGTAATGATCCTCCAAAATCATTATCTAAGACTTCTAAACCTGAATTGCCACAGAAGAAAGAAGGAGCCACAAAAGGAACATCAAAAAGACACTTCCACAAAGTCACAGCTGGTGGAGTGTTACAGTGGATGAAGGGAAAAGGAATGAAGCTACTCCCAAGTGATGTGGCACTGAAGACTAATTCTCCCTGCTCCACAAAGCTACCTCAAGTGAAGCACATGAAGATCAAGAGGGCAGCTAAGAGGACAAGGATAACAAAGAAGAATGGGATAATCACTAATGTTGTAGGGATCAAAGTGCTTCCTCTTGATGAAGACTATGATGAAGATGCCCTAGCATTCTTGAGAGCTCAAAGAATCTTTGAATTCAAGGTGAAGCTAGATCATCTAGAGATCAAGTACACTGATGGAAGAGAAAGGATAATGAAGCAAGGAGGCTGGCAATATTTCTATAAGTATGAGCTTGAAAGGATAAATGCCTTACTGAATTTTGAAGAAAAAGAAGAAAGGAAATGGAAGATAGATATTGCCAGGTACTTGAAAATGCATGCTGATTATGAAGAAAACATGAGGAAAGAGAATGAAGAGAAAAACATACAGAGAGAGAAAGAAATGGCTGAGATGGAGGAGAGGGCTAAAGAGCTAAGGCAGAAAGGGCTGTGCAGGGTCAAACAAAATCCTTACATTGTGGAGTACAAAAATTCTTATGGAGGCATGAGCAAGATAAGGATGAAGTTTCTGGATTCATACGTGGAAAGTGCTCTTAAAGCTGCAATTGATGATCTAAAAGACTCCCCTCTCATTGAAGAACTGATTGCAAGAGAAGAACTTCAAGAAGCCATCATAGACATGAAAAGAAGAGAAGAAATAAGGAAAAAGAAGATTTATGATGATTTTCAAGAGAAGCAATTGGAAGCTGAAGCTGCTGAGCAACAAAGATAGTCTGTAAGCTTTCAAATTTTTCTATGTAATCAAATTCCTGATCTCAATGTTCATAAATTGTCTTCTCTGTTACTTAATTTCCTTCTATGTAAGTTAGGCTTGTTATCAGACATGAAATTGTGCCTAAGGATCTTACTCACAATTTTGGGGAGATTGTTAGGCTCAAGACATGTCTGAATACCACTATTAACAAGCCTACACTATGTGACTATGTCACACTACATGACCTAGTGATTTCTATCACTGGGATATAGTATAGGTCTCTAAATGTACTTGTCTTGTTCTCATGAACAATAGCTTTATCATGTATGCTCAGATCTATAATGAGCTTAGTAAAGTTT
The DNA here is from genome assembly GCA_030848705.1 of Heracleum sosnowskyi. NCBI lineage: Eukaryota > Viridiplantae > Streptophyta > Magnoliopsida > Apiales > Apiaceae > Heracleum > Heracleum sosnowskyi. The sequence continues at coordinate 136,604,328 of CM061235.1, read as the reverse complement.
CTTGCATCTAGATTGTATATAGGCCATTGAATAATTGTCCTGGTAGAAGTTCAGTAATGTTCATGCAGCAGGATAGAAATGAATAAGGCCATGAAGAAATAAGTTGCAGAAATTTGTCTAAGGCATTATATAGCAAAGTCAGAAGAAAGCTATGTCGTGAAGTCACCAATATCTATGTCGTGAAGTGCTACATCGTATAGTCCATTTTGGTCTATGTCGAGAAGTCCTCAAGACACATGTCGTGAAGTGTTGAAGTCAGCAAAGTCAAAGAAGCCTAGATCGTGAAGTCCTCAGAAGCCTTATGTCGCATAGTCATCAAAATGACCTATGTCGCATAGTCGTCAAATGACTTATGTCGCATAGTCGTCAAATGACTTATGTCGCATAGTCATCAAATGACCTATGTCGCATAGTCGTCAAATGACTTATGTCGCATAGTCGTCAAATGACTTATGTCGCATAGTCATCAAATGACCTATGTCGCAAAGTCTTCAAAGGCTATATCGCGTAGTCCTCACAAGGGAGATCGCGAAGTCAGGAATGAAGTGGAGTTCATGATATCAACACTTAGCCGTTTATAACAAGACAATTCAAGGTACAGAATCAAGAATCAAAAGAGACAAATACTGAAGCATTTGTTCTGGCAAGGTGGTCCAAAGAACAGATGGAAAATCTACAGCTAAACTTGGAGAGAAAGATAAGAGACAAGCAGCTACAGAAACGGGAAAGACTCCAAAAAGCAGGTGGTCCTTCCTGACACAGTTAACGTCTTATGGCAAGACAAGTTGGACTTTCAGCAAGTGGTAACTGTGTAAAAATAGGTGTGTGCACTAGTTTGTATAGGGCTTATATATATCATGCACATCCTATTGTAAGCTGGAAGAGAGAAACACATAGTTATTTGCTAAGCTCTTTTCTCTGTAAGCAAGCAAGTACAAACTGTTCTTGTTTAGAAGCCAGAAATTCGATTGTGAATTTCTTGGAAAGCTGTAGTATTTAATTTGCTTATACAAAGTAGATTAAAGTGATTGTGCGTGTTGTTTACTTTCTGCATATTACATAGCATAATCATATACAGTTTACATTTAGTTTCAAGAAAGCAAAAATCCATCAAACTATCCATTCACCCCCCCCCCTCTGTCTAGTTTCTAGGTGATATTCATTCCTAACAGAAGACACATCCAAGGAGCAATCCTTAAACCTGGAGAACCACTGCACTATCTATCAGTGATTGATTATCAAGCTGCTAACTCTGATCCAATGATTGAGGAAGGTGAGATCGGAATGGACTGAAGATTGAAGAAAAGAACAAAAGAACTATCAGCCCAGACTAGATGAGCAACTTCATTGTATAAAGTTTTATTGTTTTTTGATTTATGAAATCTGGAAATGTATATATATCTGATCCAGAATGCATTTAATATTATTACGCTGTCTTACTTTAAGTAGTTTCATGTTTCCTTAGTTAGTTGAGTTATCCTCGAAGTATTTGCTTGTCGAACTCTATCCAATCAAATAGGGGGAGATTGTAAAGCATAATGTAACATAAGATGTAAAAGAGATAACTACAACTCAACAAAGGACAAGACAGACAATAGTATTAACAGAAGCACAGGAATCCAGAATCAAAGAAGAAAAGGTAAACTCAAAAAATCAAAATACGTTATGTATTCTTGAAGTCTGTAAACAGGTCACGGAAAGAAGTTCATGAAAATGTTCAAGCCTCAGTGACAGCAAAAGAAACAAGACATTCAAGACGACAGAAGTATGTGAATGATTTAGGGTTAAGTACCACGGGATTCCAGTGATTTAAACGAAGCAACCAGAACGACAAAGGACTTATCAGAAGCATTGAATTGAAGACATAAAAGGAGAATTGATCAAGTGATTATTCATCTGTGAACCAGACCAGTTGCACTAGGTGACGGCACTTAAAAGATCAAGGTGTTTTATCGTGTTAGGCCGAATACACAATATATAATCAATATATGTATGAGAATAACAATTGAGAACTCTGTTTATGAACAATAAACTGAATTATATTAAATAACTCTTCTCTCAGTGATGTAAATTATCACAGAGAGCTGCTAGGTTACAAGAATAATGTTTTCAGTATTCGCATCCCTTTTAGGGTTAACCTGTCTGTGTTTATATAGTACACAGCTACATAGATTCAATCTCTAATTGATATTCCTACAAATTAGCTATACAATTTATATCAAATTAGGATTGCTTCTGTCTTCTGTTCCGTTTCCTTAACTATCTCAATATATCTTGCTTCTTTCCATCTTCAAGATATATTGGTTCTAGAATCTTCATATTAGCACCGACAGCTTCAGCAAACTTTCACCCCGTCAGACTTTAACAAACTCTGACTGGCTTCTAGTATAAACTCTGATGAGTACCTGTTGCTTAAACACTGATAAATAATCATCAGCAATTATATCTAACAATCTCCCCCAACTTGTGCATAACAAAAATGTACAAGTTAAAAGATAATTGATGATGTCTAAACATACAACAAATGCAGTGTTTATAACATAACAGAGTTTAACTTTTACTTAGAACAGAAAACTTTAAAAACTTACAGTCAGCCTTTACTTTATTTCTTCAATGTCTGGCACTGTTCTGAGATAATCAATGAGTAGTCTTCTTTCAGCCTTTTCTAGCTCATCTACCATGATTTTCTTCAATTCCTTTAATTCTGGATCACTTTCTCCAGTTTGGTAGATAGCAGCTCTCAGAGAATAGATGTTATTCCTCCTCATCTCATTCCCTAGCTTGATAAAATAAGACTTGTCTGACTCTAAGTTAAATTCCAAAACTTTAATTCCAAATGCTGTATTGAATTTAGCACTGTTCCTTTTCATCTCTACAAGATTTCCATGAGCATCTCTGTACTTAGGAACATAAGCACTTGAAATTCTGGCTCCACACAAGACTTTAGACTTTATCATTCTCTCTCTTAAAACTTGAGCAGCATTGTGAGTACTTTGATTTTTCACTCTTAGCAGATATAAAACATACTCAAGCTCTTCCCATAGTTTTAGATGAATATCAGCTTCTCCAACTCTATAAACTCTTCCATCAGCCATAAAATATAACAGAAACTCCTTTTTGATTCCTCTGTGATAGATCATCTGAACAGATTCTAACTTGTCAAGGCTTTCTTGAGTTACCCCAACACCAGATTCTGCCAGTGATGTATGATCTAAAGGACTGTTATTCACTCTTTTCTCTCTATGTGAACCCAAGCCAGATCTATCATAAGATTCTTTTCCCATTACAGTTCTGCTTTGTAAAATGTTCACATTTCCTGGCTTCAGAGTTTCATCTTTAGATGATCTTCGAAAAGTACCTTGGAGTTGTGGAGATATTAATTGAGTTTGTACAACTTGAGCAGTGTCAGAGGTTGTCACAACTTTAACAGAATCATCAACTTGAGCCTTGTCAGAGGTTGAATGATATTTCTTGGTCACTGTATCTTCTATCATCTTTCCTTTGCCCTTACCAAGAACAATATTTGTTGGCCTCCTTGAGTATTGTATACTCTGCTGAGAATTTTCCTTGATAGAGATACCCAGTTCTTTCTTCCTTGGAGCTTTTACAGCTTTCTTCTTGTATTTACCAGAAGCAATTTTCTTTCTGTGCTCTTCAGATAGCATCTTCATTTCAGCTTCCAAATCCTCAACTGTAGCTTCACCATCATGCTCTTCTAAAAACAGCTGAGCTGCAATCTCTTCATCTGTAGTTGGTTGAGAAGAAACCAATAGACTTTTAGTTTTTGAAGTAGATTGAGCTTCAGTGTTTACTCTTTCAGAGTTTGTCAGATTTCTAGCAGAGTTTGACCTAAGTCTCCCTTGCTCTTGAATAATTTGTGACCTTTTCTCAGCTTCCTTGCTTCCACCATCAGTTGCATCATCCCTCCGTCTCAGAGTTGAAGTCCTTTTGCATTTGTCTTTAGGAACTCTCTCCCCCTTTTTGACATCATCAGGAATTAGTACTGATGTCAGCAACTCCAAAGATGCAGCAATTGAATCAATCTTTGTAGATATTTCAGCTTGATTGCTTTGAACTTTGGTTAGCCTCTGCTTGATTTCAACTTGATCCTTGATCATAGAAGAAACTTTAATCCTATCATTTCTTAAAGCCAATTCTTTGGCAGCAACATCATTACCCAATCCAATGACAGCTTTGTGAGTCTCATCAAAGCGATTGTGCAATGATTTGACTTGAACAATTGTAGCTTTAAAATGTGTCAACAACTCAGGATTTGAAATCTCCTTTGCATATTGAGCAACAAAATCAGCAGTCCTTTGCTTTGAGAAAATACAATCAGCCCCTGACCAATTAGCATAGTACATGTCTCTATAATGAGCTTCAGTGGCAGTTTGATTTTCTTTGACAATTTCAGCAGTAGGATCCCTTAGAAAAGGTATAGATTCATCAGAGTCTGCATGATCAGAATTTACAGAAGTGTGATCATGTCTATCAGAAACAACCCTGTCTTCAACAACAGTTTCTACTAAGGGCTCTGCAGCTTCTTCAACTATATTCTCTGCAGTAACTTCAACATTTGACTGTGCAGCTTCATCAAGAGTTTGCTCTGCTATAGCTTCATTCTTCTCAGAGTTTGGAACATTTTCTTCTAGATTTGCTGTTGTAACTTCATTCATGTTCTCTACAGCAGCTTCAATAATCTTCTCAGAAGAGACAGATTTTGCTTCCTGATCAACCTCATCACCAACTTCAAGAACTTGATTGGTGACAGAGAGAATCTCTGTATGAGTTGCCATAGACTCTTCAATCACAAGAGTTGCTTGACCAGCTGCCACATCCTCAGTGTCACAAACACTGATAGCTGGATGTGCTTCAAAATCCATATTTAAAGAATCAACAAAATTATCAGTAGCATCAGCTCTGTCCTGTGTAGGCACAGTAGTTTCATCATTGACAACAGCCTCCTTTTCAACAATACTAGGAGCTTCATTCTGTTCATCTTCAGGAACAACTTCAGGAGCATCATCATTTGGATCAGAAACATCCAACTCCTCAAAGAGATAGTCAGCCACCATCCTTCTTCTTTTATGATGTGAAGAAACATTTTCATCATCAATAGATGGCCTATTTGCTCTTCTCTTCTTAGAAGGACTATCAGACTGTGGTACAGAAGACTTTGATACCCCAACTTCAGTAGTTGGCTTAACAGACTTTGCTGGTTTAAAAGCTCTGTGTTTGACTCTACCACGTTTCTGGATTGTTTGTGATGTAGATGGAAGAGGGTCAGAGTTTAAAGACTGATCAATTTCTTGTTGTGCTTGTGGTTGTGGTTGAGGGTTTAAAAACTGTTGGACTAAAGCAGGAAGCATCAAGTCATCAACATTCCCTTTCTTAACATCCTTGTTTGTGAGATCAGAGAATATTCTCTTATGTAATTTAAATGAGGGAATGACATCCTCCTCATCTATCTCAACCCCATCAACACACATAGAAAAGATTAATTGACAGAAATGAGAAAAGTAAACTACACTCATATTCTCTGTCATCTTTTCACCTATGTTGTTCAAAACAAGTCTAGCATAGTCAAAATTAGTACCATAGAGAAGATAATACCCAATTTGTTGATTGTCGATTGGAATTGCATCCCAATTTGTACACTTCTTCCCGAACGCCCTTGTAATGCAATCGAAGAAGAAACTCCACTCCTTCCTCAAGAACGGTCGCTTCAAATTTCCTGTTCTTGCTAAAGACCCAGAATAACCAATCTCCCTCATCATACGCTGAAGATCAGAATCACCAACAGAAATGGTGAACACATTGAAATCTTCACATCCAAGAGCATCTCTTACAGTAGTTGGAGTAACTACATACTCTTCTTCAGCAAATTCAAAGATTATAGAAGGAGTGCCTGATTCACCTCCATCATCATACACGCCTGTCTCCCAGAAGGCTTTGATTTGAGAACCAGATAACTTTGCTGGTGCCACCAGTGCATGACCAATATCAGATTGAGCAAGAAAGTTCTGAAAAAGATGAAATGCCTCTGGGACATTCTCAGTATATAGTGGTGCTGCATAGTTGTTAGGAACAAATTCGAGACCAAAAGACTGAAACATAGTTGTTGCCATTAGAATATTTCAAAGAAAACAGGGTTTATGCTTCAAGAATGTGTTTGAGAGATGTATGCAGAAAAGTGTTTGTGAAAATGTGTGTGTGATAGTAAGAGTATGAATTAGAGTAAGTTGTGAAAAGTTCAAACGAATTTGTGTATTGTATATTAATACAAAAAAGAAAGAATTAAAAACTGAACAGTTTCTAATCAATACACACAACTGTCTTACTCCGTGAATCGTGTGAGTGGGACACGTGGCACACATGCAATGACTGACAGCAGTAATTGGCAGTTTCCAATGCGCATGCGCAGTAAAAATAGCAATAATTACCGCCTTTTACACTTTCCTAGACGCTCAACCTCTCCCCTCTGTTTAATACACTCTTGAACAACTATCCAATCATTCTCTTTTGAATTTTCAAAACAAATGTCTTTTCTCAAAATCATAATATGTCTGAAACAAACAAAATTTATTTTAATCATCAGAGATTAAAATTAAATTACCTCGGCGTAGAGTACACAGTTCATCAGTGTTTACCAATCCTCCTTCTTTATTCATAAACTCTTTTCACAAACTATACAGGTGTGAATAATAGTGTGTGACTTAGCAGAGTTTACTGAATATAAATATTTAGATCATCTCAAAGTGCATGAAATCCACAAAATAAATCAGTAAAAACTGGTTGCCCAAACTCTCATGTATAATATAAAATCTGATCTCATCTAAACTCTGTACTTCTAAATTTATTATTTTCACCCCCTTCGATTTTTATTTTTTTTTATTTATTTTTCCAGTAATCAGTGGTTGGAACTAGTCACCAAAAATCAAAGATTTTAGCTCTTATTTCATACAATAAGTTCCTGGGTCTTCCTAGGCACAACATGATCTCAAAGGAATTTGTGCTTATTTTGCATCTTTTAATTTGGGGGTGAAATATTTGCAACTAATTATCAGAGTTTATACTTTTCATTAGTTAATACAATTAATTTATGAGAGAAAGTGCAAACAACTAATACAGACTCAGTGTATAGGATCAATAAACTAAGAGATGCTATAAATATAGAGACAGTATCATGCTGTGTAAAATTTCTGCACATTTTGAAATCAGAATTCATATCACTCAGAAAGATTCATGATTACTTACTGAAAATCATGCTTCATACAATTTTCTTCATCGGTTTATATGTTTCAGACAAAATCACAATCAGAGTTTATCATCAGAGTATAACTGACAGAGTTTAACATTATGACAGAGTATGACTTCAGAATTTTGACAAGCTGGTATGAATAACAGTTAACATATGCAAAGAATCATGAGCAACAAATCACAGAATGAGAAATTTTGAGTCTCACAAATATCTCTAGTCAAAACCAGAGATCATTCCAAGTTCATTTACCAGTCTTGTAAAAGTAGCTTCACTCAAAGGCTTAGTGAAGATATCTGCAAGCTGTTGTTCTGTAGACACAAAATGAAGCTCAATATCTCCTTCCTCCACATGTTCCCTGATAAAGTGATACCTTATGCTGATGTGCTTGGTCATGGAATGTTGTACTGGGTTACCTGTCATAGCAATAACACTTTGATTATCACAGAAAATAGGTATCTTAGAGTACCTTAACCCATAATCCAGCAATTGTTTCTTCATCCACAAAATCTGTGCACAACAGCTACCAGCAGCAATATACTCTGCTTCTGCTGTGGATGTGGAAATTGACTTTTGTTTCTTGCTGTACCAAGAAACTAATCTGTCACCTAAAAATTGACAGCTTCCACTTGTGCTCTTTCTATCAACCTTACAGCCTGCAAAATCTGCATCAGAGTAACCAATTAATTTAAACTCTGATTCTCTAGGATACCACAAACCAAGGGTTATGGTTCCTTTTAGATATTTGAAAATTCTTTTCACAGCTGTTAGATGAGGCTCTCTGGGATCTGCTTGAAATCTTGCACAAAGGCAAGTTGCATACATGATGTCTGGTCTACTTGCAGTTAGATAAAGAAGAGACCCTATCATTCCTCTGTAGTTTGTCATATCTACTGAGGCTCCTGTGTCTTTGTCTAGCTTTGTTGCAGTAGCCATAGGAGTTGTTGCAGATGAACTATCAAGCATACCAAATTTCTTGAGAAGATTTCTGGTATATTTTGCTTGATTGATAAAAATCCCATCATCTGTTTGCTTTACTTGTAAACCTAGAAAATAACTAAGCTCTCCCATCATGCTCATTTGGTATCTTGACTGCATAAGCTTTGCAAACTTCTTACAGAGTTTGTCATTTGTAGACCCAAAAATTATATCATCCACATAGATTTGAACTAACGGCAGATCATTACCAGTATTGAAATAGAACAAGGTTTTATCAATTGTACCTCTAGTGAACCCACTTTCTAAAAGAAATTGAGCCAGAGTTTCATACCATGCTCTAGGTGCTTGCTTTAGTCCATAAAGAGCTTTGTCTAGCCTGTAGACATAATCTGGATGTTTGGGATCCACAAATCCAGGTGGTTGTTCAACAAACACTTCTTCTTCAAGTTTCCCATTGAGAAAAGCACTTTTTACATCCATCTGAAAGACCTTAAACTTCTTGTGAGCAGCATATGCTAGAAAAATCCTTATGGCCTCCAATCTTGCAACTGGAGCAAAGGTTTCATCATAGTCAATTCCTTCCTGCTGTGAATAGCCTTTAGCCACAAGTCTAGCTTTATTCCTTGTAATCACTCCATCACTGTCTGTTTTGTTTCTGAAAACCCACTTTGTACCAACAATAGATCTGTTTTTAGGTCTTGGTACAAGAGTCCATACTTCATTCCTTTCAAATTCATTTAACTCTTCCTGCATAGCTGTTATCCAGTTTGCATCTTGAAGAGCTTCTTCCACTTTCTTGGGCTCAGTTTGAGACAAGAATGCATGAAACAGACATTCATTAGTTGTAGCACTTCTAGTTCTCACACTAGCTTCTGGATCTCCAATTATCAAGTCAGGTGTGTGAGCTTGTGTCCACCTTCTTGCTGTAGGTAATTGGATTCTAGTATCATTAGATCCTCCCCCTTGATCCATGTTTTCCTGATTTTCTTCTTGACCATTGGCATTCTCTGAGGCTCCCCCTGAATTGAACTGCTCAGAGTTTAACTCAGAGTTTCTATTTGATTCTTCAGCTGACTCACTTTCAGAATTTGAGTCATCATTTTGAGATGTTGCTGAAGTATCTTCACGCTCCCCCTCAACTGGTTCTCTATTTTGTTCTGTCAGAGAAACTTCCTCAGTGTTTACCAGTAGAGGTTCAGAGTATGTTTCAGTTGGTAATTTTGCTTCTTCAAGCATTGTTCTGGCAGCTTCGATTAGAGTTCTGTTCTTTCTTTCAACTACACCATTTTGCTGTGGAGTACCAGGTGCAGAAAATTCTTTCTTCACTCCTCTTTCTTTACAAAATTCTTCCATTATTGCATTTCTGAATTCAGTACCATTATCACTCCTGATAATTTTCACTTTATACTGTGATCCTTTGTCCAGTAGCTTTACATGATCCATTAGAATTAAGGCAGTTTCATCCTTCTTTGCTAAGAAATACACCCAGGTGTACCTAGTGTACTCATCAACAATGACAAGAGCATATCTCTTTCTGCCAAGAGACATTATATTGACTGGACCAAATAGATCAACATGAAGAAGATGATAAGGATCCACAACTGAAGATTCAGACTTACTCTTGAAAGATGACTTCCTTTGCTTGGCCTTTTGACAAGAATCACACAAACCATCTAAGCTGAGTATTGACTTTGGAAGTCCCCTTACAAGATCTTTTCGAATTAACTCATTGATGTTGTTCAAGTTTATGTGAGAGGCTTCTTATGCCATTTCCAACTCTCTTCATTTGACATTTTTGCAGACAGACACACAGCTTTTCCTTCAGAGTTTGTTACCAAACTAGCTTCATATATATTATTTCGTCTGTGTCCAACTAGAACAACTTTCCCTGTAGATTTACAAACAACCTCACAGTATTCAGGTTGAAAATCTACATGATATCCTCTGTCACAGATTTGACTCACAGATAGCAGATCATGCTTGAGTCCTGGGACAAGAGCTACATTTGTGATGATGACACTTCCAAGATTGATATTGCCATATCCCATAGTACGTCCTATGTTGCCATCTCCATAGGAAACTTTTGGGCCAGCCTTCTCCTCATAGTCTGATAGCAGGGCTTTATTACCAGTCATGTGTTCTGAACATCCACTGTCCAAGACTAGGGTGCTTTCCCTTATGCCCTGCAATCACAAACAATTACAAGGAGTTAGATTTAAGGATCTAGACTTGCTTGGATCCTTTGGCTTTCTTAACATTGTTAGCTTTTGCAGCGGAATTATTATTAACAGAGTTTAAGCTAACAGTATCAGACTTTACACTTGCAGAGTTTGCTCTAACCCATTTCAAGTTGGGCTTCAACTCATAATAATTGTGATAAATAGCATGATAACTCTTGCAAGTATAAATGGAATGCCAAGTGCTCCCACAGTGAGTGTATAAAATCTGTGGTCTAACCCTAACATAATCATCCTTCACTCCAGACTTTGAGGGTAAAGAATTAATATCTTTGTTTTTCGTGCAGAAACTTGCAAGATGGTTAGTACTACCACAACTATGACATGTCTTTCTAGGAGCATCAGAATTAGGCAGATAATCATTTCTTTTATTAATGCCTACTTTTCCATTCCTATTTTTCTTGGACACTTTCTGTTTTTCAACAGACTTTATCTCTTTGAGCTTATACTTGAATTGTTTCTCTGTCATTAAACCAATATTCACCTGTTTAACACAAGTTTTTACTGATTCTTTAACAGCTTCTGACTCAAGTACCGGGGTTTGCTTACTAGATACAGAAACAAATTTCACAGGTTTAAGTTGTGGTTTAACTTTAACTTTATCTTTAAACCTAAGTTCATCTTTCTCACAGTAACCTAACCCAACTGTATCTGTTTGAAAAACTTGATGTGTGTCTTTTCCAGAATTAGTCCAGGTTTTAATTACTTTCCTCTCTTTTTCCAAATCAGATTCTAGTTGTCTAAATCTCTTTAACAACTCTTGCTCAACATAAACAGCATCATCTCTTTCCTTTTGAACTTGTTGCATGTTAACAAGCTCTTCTTCAAGAAATTTATTTAAGCTTAAGATTCTCAGTTTTAATTCTCTCATTTTCTAAAGCCTGATCTCTATAACTAACATGTATGCTTTTAAGATAAATTCTCAATTCAGATATATTATCAATATCATAAGCATAAGTTGTTAGAGGTACCTTATTCTCAGATGTTTCAGATTCATTTTCAACAGTTTCCATAAGAGCATAGCTAACATCTTCATCAGAATCTGAAGTGTCTGCCCAGTGTTTTCCTGTAGTGATGAGTGCTTTCTCAGATTTTCCTTTCTTGCACTCTGGAGCATAATGACCCATCTCTTTACACTTGTAGCACTGGATCTCAGACTTGTCTTTCTTTCCATAGTTGGTATCCCTTCCTTCAGACTTTCTGAAACTCTTTCTTTCAGAGTTTGAATCTTTCCTTGAGAATCTTTTTCCCTTCTTGAAGTTCTTAAAGCCCATCTTCTTGAAGGTTTTCACCATCAAAGCAGCCATTTTCATCATTTGTTCTTCATCATCCTCAGATTCAGAAGAAGCATCAAAGTTTGAATCATCATCAGAGTTTGATGACTCACTTTCAGAGTTTATGACCAAAGCTTTTCCCTTAGCTTTCTTCTTTGATGTTTCTTTCTTCATGAGTTTTTCTTCAACTTTGAGAGCAACAGATTTTGTCTTCTTTCCAGATCTTTTGTTTCTTTGTTCTATCTCAAGTTCATGAGTTTTAAGCAACCCATAAATTTCATCAAGATCTGTTTCTGCAAGATCATAATTATCTCTTATTGTTGTTGCTTTTAAATCCCATCTTTCAGGTAGAGATAGTAGAAACTTGAGATTTGACTCTTCAAGGTTATATTCTTTATCAACAAGAGACAGATCATTCAAAAGTTTACAGAATCTGTCATATGTATCTGTCAAAGTTTCATCAGATCTCGAGTCAAAATGCTCATACTCCTGTGTCAGTATGGTCTTTCTGTTCTTATTTATAGCACTTGTTCCTTGGCATCTGACTTCTAAAGCATCCCAGATTTCTTTGGCAGTTTTGCAACCAATAACTCTGTTAGACATAACATTATCTAAGGCACTGTGTAGAAGATGTCTAACCTTTGCATCCTTTGCAATTGATGAGATGTCCTCAGGAGTCATATCTTTCTTTTCCTTCGGAACAGTCTTTTGTTCTTGACCAGCAACTACATGAGTCAGTTTAGTTGGCATATGAGGACCATCATAGATTCTATCAAGGTATTCTGGATCTGTGGCTTCTAGAAACATGGTCATCTTAACCTTCCATATTGGATATTCCACTGGTTTGAGCATTGGAACCCTGATTGATTCATATCGACTTACAGAAGCAGATTGAACCTTTTGAGCAATAGTACCTTCTTGAGAGTTTTCAGTCATAATTATACTTGTGTTTTAGATCAGTAAACTGTATATATTAAACAGCCTTGGCTCTGATACCAATTTTTAGGCCGAATACACAATATATAATCAATATATGTATGAGAATAACAATTGAGAACTCTGTTTATGAACAATAAACTGAATTATATTAAATAACTCTTCTCTCAGTGATGTAAATTATCACAGAGAGCTGCTAGGTTACAAGAATAATGTTTTCAGTATTCGCATCACTTTTAGGGTTAACCTATCTGTGTTTATATAGTACACAGCTACATAGATTCAATCTCTAATTGATATTCCTACAAATTAGCTATACAATTTATATCAAATTAGGATTGCTTATGTCTTCTGTTCCTTTTCCTTAGCTATCTCAATATATCTTGCTTCTTTCCATCTTCAAGATATATTGCTTCTAGAATCTTCATATTAGCACCGACAGCTTCAGCAAACTTTCACCCCGTCAGACTTTAACAAACTCTGATTGGCTTCTAGTATAAACTCTGATGAGTACCTGTTGCTTAAACACTGATAAATAATCATCAGCAATTATATCTAACATATCGTCTCAGAAGAAATTGATACATTCTAAAACTGAAACACCCTGAAGCTCAGAAGCTTTTCTAAAAGACCAAGGACAAGAAAAGGATTCTGATATGGTCAGAAAAGTAATTATAGAAATATAATTGACAAGTCAATGGAAATGCCGATATTTAAGGCCCGACACCCTAATTATTCATTAATTTCGTAATTAATGAATAGGGAAAATATACAGCTCATAAAAAGAGTCCAAAATATGGTAAATTCATCAAAGAAGGATCCAGAATCCCAATTAAAGGCAATTAATGAGTCATAGCCTTTATCAACAAGGAAACGAATTCTCCAGCAAGAAATACAATGTTTATCCAATATCAAAAAGGAGACTTATTCGCTAAGACTCCTAAACATACCATAAATACTACGCTCCAGACGCCTATATAAGGACCCTGATCCTACAATCAGAACTACGTTTTTGGGCACAGCTCCATACGTCACAACGCCTCGAAGGCGCAACAAGCCACAAAGGCACCCCTAGAACTACGTTTTAGACTTCATCCTCGAATAAGGACATACAAGTCACTACGTCCTTGGTGTGCCCCTGCCGCCATAGCCCCGAGGGCAACACCAAGAACTACGTCTTTGGCTTGATTCTCAATAACGAATTGAGATACGTAGGCATCTTGTGAGGACCGATTTAGTCTCGAAACACAAGTGCAGCCATAAAAGCTCGAAACTCATTAAACCCTCACATTAAATTCGTAAGCTCAGATTTTATTCCACAACATTTGGCGCCGTCTGTGGGAAGACAACATCAACCATGGCAAACACACGAAGAACAATTCACGATCCTCAAACTTCTGATGGACTCCCAATCACCTCTGCAACAGAGACTCAGGGGAGCCAACCCCCACCAATCACTGGCGCTGAAAGGGCAGACGCCCCCATCATCACCACTCAAGGACCGGAAGTCCCAATTACTGCGGAATGGACGAATCCCCTACAAATGGTCGTTCATGGACGAGATCCACCAGAGACCACTCTCCAACAACCAATCATAACCACTCCGCTGCTTGCAAACACACCACGTGGTCTCCAACTTTACACCACGGATCTTCCCCAATATGCGACTCAAACTCTCGGTATGCCAACCTATGGTATGCCTCCTCGACCCCCGGTGGGCAGTAGCGGTGCAAACCCCATCTATCATGAGGCATATGTGCCCCCATATATTCAAGGTCTGGGACCCCAAAATCAGCGAACCCCTTTTCAAGACTACTCAGGTCCCTACACCGAGGATGAGAATTACTCAACAAGAGATGAGAGGGATGTTGCCCCAAGAAGGAGACGTTCCTCCCAAACCAATCGAGAAACTACTAAGGAAAAACTTGTGTCCCTTGAAGCCGAGGCTGCAAGGCTCAAAAATTTATTGGCAGAAGAGGATGCCACAAGGACACAAAATCAAGGAAGAGTCCTGGAGATCAACCTCGACCCAACACCAAGGAGAAGCAGTATGGCTGAGGCCCCAAGGGGTGATCCTACTGATTTGTTGCCCCTAGGAGATCCTGATGATCCAACACCACCCTTCACTCAAGACATCATGAAAGCCAAAATCTCTAGAAAATTCAAGATGCCGACGATCAAGGCTTATGATGGAACGGGAGATCCCGCTAACCATGTGAGAACCTTCTCCAACGCACTGCTGTTGCAGCCGACCAACGATGCGGTCAAGTGTAGGGCGTTTCCCCAAACCTTGGCAGGCATGGCACAATGTTGGTATAGCCGCTTGCCTCCCAATTCTATTGGGTCCTTCAAGGAATTGAGCAAGGCGTTTATCAACCAATTCGTAAGTGGGAGAGTGCACGAGAAAAGCTCTGCATCCCTCATGGGAATTCAGCAAAAAAAGAATGAAGCCTTGAGAGATTACATTAATCGATTCACTAGAGAGGCTCTAAAAGTCCCAGACTTGGAGGACAAAATGGCTATGATAGCCCTACAGCAAGGAACTACTGATGATCACTTCAAGAGATCATTGGCCAAGCACCCACCTGAGAGCATGATAATGCTCCAAGATAGAGCCGGTAAGTACATCAAGGCAGAAGAAAGTATGAGAAAGCATGAACCCACTACCGGTGGTAATGGAAACTCAAAGAAGAGAAAGGAAGCACAAGAATATGATGTTAAGGAAAAATTTCCTAGAACGTCAAAGGGCTCTGATTCTCCACCAAAGAGAGGCAATTTTGGGCCAAAGTTTACAGAATATGCAAGATTGAATACTCCCAGGAGTCAAATTCTGATGAAGATAGCCAAGGAAGAAGATCTTAAGTGGCCAAAACCAATGAGGGCTGACTTGTCCAAGCGGAACCAAAATCAATTTTGTCGGTTCCACAAAGAAGTTGGTCATGACACCGACGATTGTAGGCAACTGAAAGATGAGATCGAGTTTCTGATACGAAGAGGAAAACTCAGCAAGTTCACTAAGGATGGAAGCCAAGGGGGCCAAAGGGGGAACTATGAAAGAAAAGATTATGATAGAAGGGACAACGATCAAGATCGAAATCCCAAGCCCCGAGGGCCAGTGATTAACATGATATTTGGAGGACCAACTGCTGCTGGGTCCTCCCGAAACTCAAGAAAAGCTTATGCCCGAGAGGTACTGACCGTTGTTGGAGAAGCACCGAAGCGTGCACGAACAGAAGTGTCAATAGGTTTTGATGATTCAGACTTAAAAGGGGTGAAGTTCTCCCACGATGATCCTCTTGTCATAGTACCTGTGATAGGCAACTCCGAAACAAAGAGAGTCCAAGTCGACAATGGAGCCTCAGTGGATATATTGTTCCACGACGCTTTTATCAAGATGGGTTACACTGATTCTCAGTTGACACCCTCTAATATGCCCATATATGGGTTCAATGGAGTGGAATCAAAGGTGGAAGGCACTATCCAACTCCCAATGACCATGGGGCAAGGAACGAATACATCCACTCAGATGCTGAACTTCATAGTTATAAAGGCAACTTCAACCTACAACGCGATCCTTGGAAGGACTGGTCTTCATGCGTTTAAGGCCGTTGCCTCATCTTATCATCTGAAAGTCAAGTTCCCAATGAGGAATGGGATTGGAGAAGAGCGGGGAGACCAAAAGATGGCTAGAAGTTGTTATGTAGCCGCGCTAAGGCCTGATGGAATCGGGGGGCAGGAAGTAACAGTGGAAAGCGAGGAAGACGGTAAAACAAAAGAAGAGAAGTTTTGCTCCAGAGAGGCTTGAAGCCATAAAACAAGAAGTTGAAAAGCTTTTGGAAGCCGGTTTCATTGAGGAAATTCAATTCCCAGAATGGTTGGCTAACCCAGTGATGGTCAAAAAGGCCAATGGGAAATGGAGGATGTGTGTGGACTTCACTGACTTAAATGATGCATGTCCTAAGGATTATTTTCCCTTACCAAGGATTGATGCACTAATAGATGCAACAGCTGGGCACGAGATGCTAAGTTTCATGGATGGCTTTAGCGGATACAACCAAATCAAGATGCACAAAGATGACATCTCCAAGGTATCATTCATCACTGACTTTGGTGTTTTCTGTTACTTAGTCATGGCATTTGGACTTAAGAATGCAGGGGCAACCTACCAAAGATTGGTGAACAAAATTTTTGAACACCTAATTGGAAAAACCATGGAGGTCTACGTAGATGACATGCTAGTCAAGAGCCTCGATAAGGCCGATCACATTGAGCACCTCCGAGAGGCATTTGAAGTGCTAAGGCACCACAAGATGATGTTAAATCTAGCTAAATGTGCCTTTGGTGTAGGCTCGGGAAAGTTTTTAGGCCTGATGGTTTCCAAGAGAGGAATCGAGGCTAATCCCGACAAAATCAAAGCAATTCTAGACATGGAACCACCACGGACTATTAAGGAAGTCCAGAAACTAACTGGAAGAGTGGCAGCATTGGGAAGATTCATCTCCAAGTCAGGAGAGAAGTGCTTACCTTTCTTCAAAGCACTTAAGAATGTGAATTTTTTTGAATGGACAGCTGAAAGCCAAGAGGCCTTTGAGGCCTTGAAGAAATACATGGTTGAGCCACACTATTGGCCAAACCAAAACCAGGAGAGGTTCTTTATCTATACTTGGCAGTATCCAACACTGCCCTTGGAGCTGTTTTGGTAAAAGAAGAATTAAAGGTTCAGAAACCCATCTACTATGTGAGTAAGATTCTACATGGGGCAGAAATAAACTACTTAACGATTGAGAAGTTTGCCTTGGCCTTGATAATGGCCTCAAGAAAGCTACACCCGTACTTCCAGGCTCACAAGATAGAGGTCTTGACTGATCAACCTCTGAGAAACATATTACATAGCCCTCAAGTCAGTGGAAGATTGATCAAATGGGCCATTGAATTGGGCGAATTCGACATCAAGTATAAGCCTCGAACGGCCATAAAAGCTCAAGCACTCGCTGACTTCATGGTTGAATGTACCATTGACAACCAAGAAGTCGGGGGGCAGGAAGTAATAATGGAAGACAAGGAAGTTGAAGAAATAGTCTCCAAAGAATGTTGGGTGCTCTAAAGAATGTTGGGTGCTCTATTTTGATGGAGCATCAAAAACAAAATCAAGTGGAGCCGGTTTAGTATTACAAAGTCCCGATGGATTCCTCATAGAGTACACACTAAAGCTGGAATTCCCAACGACAAACAATGAGGCTGAGTATGAAGCTCTGATAGCTGGTTTAGGGCTGGCTGGAGCCTTGAGGGTCAAAACTCTGAAAGTATGTGGAGATTCGAGGCTAGTGGTTTCCTAAGTAAATGGGGAATTTGAGGCTAGAGATGAAGTCATGGCCAAGTACTTGAAACTTGTCAAGGCCATCATGACTCAGTTCGACGAATGCTATGTAGAGCACATTCCAAGGGAATAAAACGTGAAGGCTGATGCCTTGTCTAAATTTGCTTCTTCCAAAATTGAAAACTATGCAGGGAGTGTTTACTTCCAAGTCCTGAGGACCCCAAGCATCAATGGAAAGTTGGTAGCACCCATTGATGTTGGCAGTTGTTGGTTGGATCCCATCAAATATCATCTAGAAACTGGGTGGTTACCCAACGACACTTCAGAGGCATGAAAGCTATACGTCAGAGCACTAAGGTATACCCTGATTGAGGAAACCCTATACAAGAAGTCTTTCATCATTCCATATCTGAAATGTTTAAGACCTCAAGAGGCAGAATTGGCCCTGAAGGAAGTACATGAAGGAATTTGCGGGCAACACTTGGGGGGCAGAGCCCTTGCCCATAAAATCACTCGTCTAGGTTTCTACTGGCCAAACATACTAACATATGCTAAAAGCGACGTAAAGAAATGTGAAAGGTGCCAGAAGCATGCCCCAGTGGTTAGGCAACCACCAGAGATGTTGACATCCATAAACTCACCAATCCCCTTTGCCATGTGGGGAATGGATATACTCGGGCCATTTCCAATGGCAAGTGCTCAACGAAAGTTCATGATAGTAGCAATCGACTACTTCACCAAGTGGATTGAGGCTAAGCCATTAGCCAAGATAACCACCAAGCAAGTGATGCATTTCTTCTGGGAAAATGTGATATGCAGATATGGAATTCCACGAGTCCTGGTCACAGACAATGGAACTCAGTTTAACAATGATGAGTTCAAGAAATATTACGATGAGAACGATATCAAGTTGCGCTTCACTTCTGTCGCCCATCCCCAAGCAAATGGGCAAGCTGAGGTTGCAAATCGAATTATCCTAGATGGACTGAAGAAAAGAGTTGAACGCTCAAGAAACACTTGGGTGGACGAATTGCTCCCCATACTATGGTCATATCGTACTACCTACAAAGTCACCACTGGAGCTACCCCCTTTCTGTTGGCATATGGGGCAGAGGCAGTGGTTCCAGTGGAGATTACTCACACGTCTCCAAGAATTGAGGCTTATGAGCCAGAAACAAATGAGGAAGGCTTGAGGCTGACCTTAGATTTGATTGATAAAGTTAGAGATGAGGCAAATGCCAAGATAGTTCAGCATCAGAAACGAGCATCTTTCTATTACAACCTAAGGGTTAAAGAGAGATTCTTTCGACAAGGAGATTTAGTCCTCCGAAAGATTGAGGCATCCGGAGTTGGGCAAAAAGGCAAGTTGGCCCCAAATTGGGAAGGACCATATCGCGTCAAGAACGTATTTTGTCGAGGCTCGTACAAGCTAGAAACCCTCGAAGGGCATGAGGTGCCAATGACTTGGCATGCCTCAAATTTGAAAGTCTATTATGTTTAAAGTGTGTCCTGATTGGACTCACTACTAGGACAAATAGAAATAAGGTTCGATGAAATCATGAGCTTCCTAGAAAGCAAATAAAGGGTTGAAACCCCAGAAACCTAAGACACTCAGTCCAAACCCCATCATTCGATATGCTCAATGAAAGGCTTGAAGCCAAAACAAGACGGTATAAGACATAAAAGGCTTATGCAAATGTCAAGTTAGCCTCGAATAAGGCAAAATCGTCGTAAATGTGTAGGTCGCTCCACACTTTACACCAAGACGATACTCGTGAAACACTAGTGTATATTAAAATCCCCAAAAAAGGGTAGTAAGTCCCAGGTAAGGGATAAAAAGACCCCAAGTCTCGAAAAAGACCGGTATAACTTCTATGAAATCCTAGTGCATTATCATAGACGTTGGGAAGCGCGATCAGCCATTGTAAACCCAAAATCTTCAAAGAAAGCCCAGAATCTTCAAAGAATTCTTCAAAACTTCAAGTAAGAAACCCAGAAAATGATGAGATTCAACAGAAAATCTCGCCTGGAATCGCCTAGTGACTGGAAACCCAACCGGTTAAGGAAGGGCAACCGTCTATAGCCAGTTAAGGCCCACAAATCCATTTATGGATTATAGAGATTAAAACCCAAATAATTTGGGTCTCGGGCAAATTCGAAGCCCAAACAATAAAGGCCCAATAAGGCCCAAGGCTGGAATAATTTAAGTCCAGTTAAAAATTGGGCTAGTTAAGGCCCAAGAAAAGAATGAAATTTGAAATATAGCCAAGGCAAAATCAAAGATTTAAGGTCGAAAAGACATTAAATCGAAATCGTACGACCGAGGTCGAAAACATATGGGAAAACGAGGTCGATTCCAACGACCTCGCTCCCAAATAAAGTCGAAAAAACCTTAGAACGACATCGAAGGCTCGAAGTCGAAAATATACGAGGAATTGAGGTCGTTTTCATCGACTTCACACCAAAAATCCAGTCAAAAAATTGAAAATTCGAGGTCGAAAAGATCCTAGATCGAAGTCGATTGGTTGAGATCGAAAATACACTATAAATTGAGCTCGAACCCCTCGACCTCACACCCAAGTGAGGTCGAAAACAGAAGGATTCAAGGTCGAAAGAATGAGGTCGAATATGACCTAGAAAACGAGGTCTAGGCGTTCGACCTCACGCCAAAATGAGGTCGAATATGACCTAGAAAACGAGGTCTAAGCGTTCGACCTCACGCCAAAATGAGGTCGAAAGTATGAGGAATCGAGGTCGAATGACCCAGGTAAAAAATGACCTGTAAATCGAGGTCGAAAGTATAAGGGATCGAGGTCGACTGACCGAGGTCGAAAATGACTGGGAAGTCGAGGTCGAAACCATCGACCTGGGACCAATCAAGGTCGAAAAAAGGCTGGATCGAGGTCGAAAAAGACTTAAAAATCGAGGTCGAAACCTGTAACCTCACTCCAATCGAGGTCAAAATCCAGATCGAATTTCAGGTCGAAAATGACATGTTTCCTGATCGAATTTGAGGTCGAAAATGACTTGTTTCCTGGTCAAAAAAGAGGTCGAAAATGACCTAATTTGAGGTCGAAAATGCCCTTAAAAATGGAAAATTTTGAGGAAAAACACGTTATAACTTCTACGAAAACCCAAGGAGATTTTCCCAGAAGTTGGGGGGCAAATGATATGGTCAGAAAAGTAATTATAGAAATATAATTGACAAGTCAATGGAAATGCCGATATTTAAGGCCCGACACCCTAATTATTCATTAATTTCGTAATTAATGAATAGGGAAAATATACAGCTCATAAAAAGAGTCCAAAATATGGTAAATTCATCAAAGAAGGATCCAGAATCCCAATTAAAGGCAATTAATGAGTCATAGCCTTTATCAACAAGGAAACGAATTCTCCAGCAAGAAATACAATGTTTATCCAATATCAAAAAGGAGACTTATTCGCTAAGACTCCTAAACATACCATAAATACTACGCTCCAGACGCCTATATAAGGACCCTGATCCTACAATCAGAACTACGTTTTTGGGCACAGCTCCATACGTCACAACGTCTCGAAGGCGCAACAAGCCACAAAGGCACCCCTAGAACTACGTTTTAGACTTCATCCTCGAATAAGGACATACAAGTCACTACGTCCTTGGTGTGCCCCTGCCGCCATAGCCCCGAGGGCAACACCAAGAACTACGTCTTTGGCTTGATTCTCAATAACGAATTGAGATACGTAGGCATCTTGTGAGGACCGATTTAGTCTCGAAACACAAGTGCAGCCATAAAAGCTCGAAACTCATTAAACCCTCACATTAAATTCGTAAGCTCAGATTTTATTCCACAACAGATTCGATAGTTTTTCTATTTAGAAAACTATCGAATGGGATTTAAGAAAACCATTTGAAAACTAAATTAAAGGAATTTACTTTTCGATAGTTTTTATTTAAAAACTATCGAATGGTAAATTCATTTATTCATTCGATAGTTTTCAAATATGGGAGCAGGTGAAAAGTTTGTTTTGTTGGACATGTTGATAAGAATTGGACGGCCAAGATTGTTTCAATAATTAAGGTTCGATAGTTTTCTAAAACTAAGACTACAATTACAACAGAGGAAGTGTGTCTTCTTCAGTCGAAGTTATTTCACACAGAAGCAATTACGAAGAGAGAGATTGAGCCAGAGAGAAAATACCAAGAAAAATTAATTTTGCTTAAACTCTATCATTGTATTGATTGTGAATAACTTAGAACTCATTGAAGCTAATCTACGGATTAGAAATTGTAGCACCCCTCGAGGTTTATATTTATAAAAAGATATATTCCCCGAAACTTGGTTTGGTTTGGTGTGTTTGATTTCGTTATAGAACTGAATGAATTATCTGCGAACGAAATTAAATTATTTGTGAGTATCGTATTCAACCCCCCTTCTACGATACTTTGGACCTAACAACTCATGTTTCTGATTCTGGAGTAAGGACAGTAAGAACATTGGTGCAATCTCAGATCCTGACGGAAGAACAAATCCTGACATCTGGTCATGGACAAACTCTTGCTACAATTCCTGAAGGTGTGATTATTGATATCCTGAAGATGCATCAAATCTATTCCAGAAGTTCTCTACAAAAGATGGCAGAATTGTTACTCTATATCACACTGATAAAAGAGTTCAACAATTATTTGCAAGAAAAGCACTCTCTACAGCAAGTGAAGAATATCCTGATCTCTCACATAAAGAATTCTTAAGACAACAGAGAGAAATGATGGAAAGCTTTAATAACTCTGCTCCTGCTAGAGGAAGAGGAGGCGGAGGTAGGAGAGGAGCTAGAAGAGGCAGAAGAGGTTCTTCAACTCAAACAGTGCCTAGACAGACAAGGTCTAGAGGTTTATTAATATATAGAAGAAATTCTTGAACCTACTCAAACTCTAGTAGTTCCTGACAGGTCTACTTTTGGTGATGATGGAAATATTGAAGAAGAACCTGAATTGAGAAGAAAGCCAAGACAATTAATTCTCTGTAATACAAATCAAATTGAAGATTCTAATCTTAATATTGTTCCTGACAATGTTCCAGATCCTGTTGAATCTGAAATTCTGCAAGAGATTGATTTGTTAATCTTATCTACTATGGTTGATTCTCACAACAAGTGGATGAAGAAGAAGAAGCCAGAAGAAGAGAAATCACAAGAAGAACAAATAGAGATTTCAATCTCTATGTACAAAGGCTTAAACTCTCAAACAGAAGATTGTGGAGAAATACAAGCAGACAAGAATCTTTACTAGAAAGAAGCTATGCTTTTGAAAAAGAGAAAGATAAGAAGTGGAAACACATAAGTACACTGAGGTGTAACACGCCTATCAATTTTCAGAATGGAGGAATTATAACAAGTGCTTCAAGTGTTGTTGATTTATCTGATTTGGTTAGATCAAAAGCACTCTGGCTAAGAATGTTTTCAAATCTGAAGCAATTGACAAGTAATTCAAGAGGAGGTATTGGACACAGGAATGCTAAATATCTAAATATGTCATATGTTGATCCTTACTCCTTGACTGAAATTGGAGGTACTTTAACTTCTGAAGACCTGAACAATTTATTAGTTGTTGATATAGTTATAGATTGTCATGATGGTATTGAAAAGAAAGAAAAGCTTCTATACTTCATGAAAGATGGTAGTGTCAAGATTCTGTGCATTCAAGATCTGCTGATGAAAACTACACACGAACTGAAATATGTTCATTATCTGTTAAAATGGAAGAATAAAGTGTGCAAAAAATGGAGTGACATGATCTTGTCAACAATAAGAAGAAGACTGGATGGAAACAAAAATTTCAATGGTAATTATACTCCCATGTACTTAAATCAAAGAGGTCAAGATGTGGAAATGCAAAGGGGTACTGCTGTTAAAGAAGTAACTTTTGGCATGACTCAACTTACTCTTAATCCTGATGGGAAGGAAATTGCTTATCTTTTGCTTGAAGAGCACAGTCTACAAAGAAGCTCCATACAAAATCTCAGAGCAGCTATCTACCATATTAATGAGGAAGATGAAGAACTCAGAAATCTTAAGGAAAGACTGATTCAAATTCTTGAAGAAAAAGAAGAAAATTTGTTATCCAACTTCTTGAAGATGAATATGTTCTATCAAAGAATTTAAACAGATAAGTTGCTGCTGTTATTTGTACATTTTGTAAATATGTTTTTGACATCATTGAATCTTAGGAATCTATACTTTATTTCACAAAGTATGAGATTGGGGGAGATTGTTAGATCAGGATTCAATGATCGTCAGGATCTAGACTTCAACTGATCAGGATTTCTGACATCATCAGGATTGCATGGTCGTCAGGATCAGAATGAATATCAGGACTGGGATCAGGATTGATCATCAGGACTGGAAGTTGATCAGGATTCCTACTTCGAGTTATATTTGGAGTCTAGTTAAATAAGGAAGATTATTCTGTCGGTTCCTGGTTTGTAGTAATGTAGCTATCAATTAAGGATAGGTTTCAATCTTTGTAATTGATTAGGACTTATCATTGATAGAGAAGCTGTGTAGTATATAAACACGGTTTTAGGTTTCGATTTATGTGAGACAGAGAGGGTGAACATAATCGATAACACACTCGAGTATTTTTGTAATCTAGCAGCTCTCAAGAACATCAGAATTTCTTGAGAGAGTTTTTGTAATCGTAGCAGCTCTCAAGAACATCAGAATTTCTTGAGAGAGTTTTGTAACAGTTTTATATCATATTTAATAAAGCTGTTATTATTCTTTTATATTTGTGATTCATATCTTATTAAGTCGAAAATCTTATACAATTGTATTCAACCCCCCTTCTATAATTGTTTATTACTGGGCAACAGTATTTGGGACATATTGTCCGTAAGGGGGTGGGCTATGTGCAGATCCCTCAAAACTGGAAGCTATGGTTCAGTGGCCTCTACCACACACACCTAAGCAGCTACGTGGTTTTCTCGGCCTCGCGGGATATTATAGATGCTTTATCAAGGGTTATGCAACAATTGCCACTCCATTAACAGATTTGTTGTACAAAGACAATTTTCATTGGACTTCTCAAGCTTCTGATGCATTTATCGCTCTCAAAAAAGCTGACAGAAGCCCCTGTGTTGAGGCTGCCTAATTTTGCTTTGGAGTTCATTATAGAAACAGATGCTTCTAATATCGGCATCGGGGTTGTGCTTATGCAAAATGGACATCCCATTTCATATTTCAGTAAAAAGTTGGGCCCTCGCCTATAAGCTGCTTCTACCTATCTCAAAGAGTTACATGCTATTGCAGAGGCTGTACAAAAATAGAGACAATATCTTTTAGGTAGGTTCTTTGTTATAAGAACTGACCAAAAGAGCATCAAAGAACTACTGCAACAAGTACTTCAAACACCTGATCAACAGGTTTATATACGTAAACTTCTCGGATTTAATTTTCGTATTGAATATAAGTCTAGGCGTTCAAATCTCGTCGTTGATGCTCTCTCCAGATTATATGACGGTCAGCCTATTTTGTTTTGGATCGCTAGTCATCCAATTGCTGATTTCCTATCTATCTTGAGGATAGAAAATGCCACCTTCAATAACTTGCAACTACTCCATCACCAATTTTTTGAAGGTAAGCTTGCTTCTAATTACTCGGTTAATGAAGGGATCTTGTGCTATAATAACCGGTATTACATCAGCCCTAATTCTAGCCTAAAGAATCGGTTAGTACAAGAATTTCATGCAACACCGATAGGAGGCCATGCTAGTGTAAAACGAACCTTAGTACGCCTTTCTACCCACTTTTACAAGCCAAAGATGCGAAATGAGGTGGAAGCATTTATAAAGGCTTGCTTAATATGTCAACAGACCAAGTATTCAACCAAGGCTCCAGCTGGTTTACTTCAACCGTTGCCTATTCCAGCTTAAGTTTGGGATGAATTAACCATGGATTTTATAACAACATTGTCAGCTTCACGAGGACAAACTGTTATCATGGTAGTAGTGGACCGATTAACCAAAGTTGCTCACTTTGGACCTCTTCCTACTAACTTCACTGCACCTAAAGCTGTTGAGTTATTTGTTGATATGGTCATAAAACTTCATGGTTTTCCACGTACAATCATCTCTGACCGTGATCCTATTTTTGTCTCAAATTTCTGGAAAAGTTTGTTTGAACTTAGTGGAACAACCCTTCATCATAGTACTGCATATCATCCCCAAACGAACGGGCAGTCAGAAGTAGTAAATCGTGGACTAGAGCAGTATCTTCGAGCGTTCACACTAGAGAAACCAACTGTTTGGGTTTCATTCTTGAGTTGGGCTGAGTTTTCATACAATTCTAGCTATCACAGTGGCTTAAAGATGTCGCCATTTCAAGCTCTTTATGGTTGAACCCCACCATCCATCCCTCCTTACACACGAGGTTCTATTGTTAATCAAGCTTTAGATGAGTGGTTGCTGGAACGTGATGTTCTGTTACGAGCTTTGAAGAATAATTTACATAGTGCTCAACATCGGATGGAATAGAAGGCCAACAAGCACCGTAGAGAAGTTGAGTTTGTTGTTGGAGACTTAGTTCTTGTTAGATTGCAGCCATATCGACAGACTACTGTAGCTCACCACCTATCCAACAAACTAGCTAAATGCTATTATGGGCCTTTTGAAATCCTAAAATGTGTTGGTCAAGTGGCTTATCAGTTAGCATTACCTTCGGAGTTCAAGATTCATTTTGTTTTTCACGTATCTGCCCTCAAGCCTTTTTACGGCAGTGTCACTACCCAAGCTTGTCCGCTGCCTCCTGAGTCCATAGAAAACCATCATATCTCTGTTACATTGATTATCTGTGCAACTCGAACTATTCTTCACCAAGGTAAAGTTATACCTCAAGTTCTTGTGCAATGGCAAGATTCATCTCCTAATAGTGCTACATGGGAATCATTCAACAAATTTTCTTAGCTCTATCCACATTATCACCCCGAGGACAAGGTATTTTTTGAAGGAGAAGAGAATGTTACATCGCTGCCAGTTATTTTACATGAGCCCACAACAAAAATAGTAGAGGAAAATACACATGGCTACCTGTAGAAATTGGTCTAGAAGAGCATCCCAGAGTACAACACAATAGAGGCCCAACCCAATTTACGAAAACACCAACGTGGTTCAAGGATTTTGTAGTCTGAATAATGAGAATATATACACCTACTGATGTAAAGAGGAGTTTATGATTTATGATAAATGATATTTTTCTGTTGATTTCTCCCCTTTTGTGTCTCTTTCTTCTTTCTAATTTCTGGAGTCTACTCTCACTCGAAGAGAGATTATCAGTATATTGTATCTGATAGGCTATGTATAGCCCGGACCTATCCGGGTCCCCGGACCACTCTTGAACCCGGATTCATATTTGAGTCAGGGCTCACCAACTAGTCTAGACTCATATTGGAGTCATAGCTCATCTACAAGTCCGAACTCATATGGGAGTCATGGCTCATCTACAAGTCCGAACTCATATCGGAGTCCTGGTTCATCAATAAGTCCGAACTCATATTGGAGTCCGGGCTCACCTACAAACCCGAGCTCATAGTTAGGATATGGCTCAAGCCCAAAGTCTAATCCATTCCTGGCGACAAAGGCAATAACTTACGTGAGGACTACACATTGGTACGTGACGTGTTTAGGTCATCACTGATGGCCACACCTGGTGACGACACGTAAAGATACCTAATGATTGCACAATAATGTCATATTCAAGCCACACGCCAGCAGGAGCCTGGCACACGACACCATAATTCCCCACCTGAACACGTGTGACCCATCAACATCACCCAGGTGTCCTACCTACCTAGGAATCAACGCTCATGATTCCAGGTACAACCCCTAAACCCTAATTCTTGGCCTATAAATAGACCAAGGAGGAAAGGTCCAGGGGTTACACTCTCTCTTTTACACACTTACCCTATACTATACACACATTTTACATACACCCTCCATATTTAGATTTCTCTACAGTCTTATCTTCCTTTCCAAAACCATTGCTTATTCTCACGCCGGAGGCGCCGCCAGGGTCCAAACCCTCATCCGGTGTTGTTTTGCAGACACCCAACGGCAGCAACACCGCTTTCAGGCGTGGGGAACGGCTGAAAAGGGCTAGATCAGGACTTGGAGTTATCATTTGGCGCTAGAAGGAGGGGAACCTTATCTTGTGGTCACTGTGCCGCTAGACTCACCATCTTCAACAAGATCCTTCATCTTTGAAGGAGTCCTGAGTAAACCCAGTAAGATCTAAACAAACCCACTCTTTTTAACCATGAAAATGAACTCCTTAGCCCATTTCTTCAATGTATGCATGTGTGTTAGTCCTGTTTAGCCCAGATCTGTTGGTTTTTAGTCTTGTTTAGCTTTATCTAGCTTTTTTACTCTCTTTGTTGCTTAGATCTATATTGATCCCTTATAGATCTACTTTAAACCCCAATTTTCTTGCTTTGAGACACACCAAACCCAGAAACTGCATGCATACGTTGATTCACCTCCATTGATAAAACCCAGATCTAGTTAAGATTTTCTTTGTTATTGAAAAATTGTGTGCCAAAAATTGTGTAAATTTTTGTTGTTCTTGAATCATGGCTCGAGGAAGCAAATCTACACTGAGGCCCACAACCAGTACCCCAAGACAAGAACCACCCCCAAACCCAAACCCAAATGTTATTGAAATACCACCAACCCAGGCTCTGACATCTCAAATAATTCGGCCTGATGATGCCCGGGTTGAAATTGAAGTTAATAAGTTCAAGTACACGGATGTCAACATGGAACCTGGACTCATGGAAAACTTGACCGGGAACCAGCTTGTTGATGGAATCCAGATGTACAAGGAAGCTCGGCTAAATGAAGTTGATCAAAATGAGAACTCTCATGATTCTGGAGAATCTCACAGATCTCGTGGCTCGGTTTTTGACCGAATTGGGGGCAAAGATAAAGAAACCCGGAAAAGAACCCACCACAGAACCCACAGCAAAAACCAAGATGCTGAAGCTGAGAAACTAAGGAAACTAGGTGAATTGAGGGAGAGAATCCGGAATGAAGAGCAAGCTAAACTCGACCTCAAAATCCAAAAAAGAATTCAAGAGGAGGAAGCCCGGATTCTGGGCAAAACCCATGACAGGAGAAGAACCCGGGCTCGTAGCCTCGACTTAGTCTCAGATGATGAAGAACCCCAAGAAGACTTAATGGACATGATCCATGAGCTCCAGAAAAAAGTTGGCCAAGACTCAGGAATTGACATAGGGGATACCCTAACACCATTCAGCTACTCTCTCGAGGCTACACCCAGACAGAAAAATCTCAAACACTACAACTTTGACTCCTTCAATGGTCTGGGTGACCCGGAAGAGCATGTTAATTACTTTAATCAAATTGTAATGATCTATTATTACAATGACTTAACCAAGTGCAGGTTTTTCGCCTCAACTCTCAAATCCGGCGCACAGAGATGGTTCAGCCGAATCCCATCCAGGAGCATCCACAATTGGAAGCAGTTTCGTGAAGCTTTCCTGAGACGCTTCTGAGCCAATAAAACCCACGAAATGCACATGTGCCACCTAGAGACGGTTCGGCAAGCCCTGGGAGAGGCACTGGCCACCTATATGAAACGCTTCCAGGAAGCCATCAACAATGTAAACAACTTGGATGAGCGTGAAACTTTTACAATTTTTCGCAGAAACCTAGATCCCGACAACAATGAGAGGTATGTTCTTGACCTCATTCATAAGGAACCACAGAGCCTGGCGGCAGCATATTCCATGGCAGCCCGGTTCATTAAAGAAACAGATGTTCTTCAAGCAATGAGAATGACAAGGCAAGGACTCTCCCCACCCCGGGCTGAGGACCGCCCAAAGAACAATTACCACCAAGACAAGAAATTTAAACCCAACAAACAAAGCAATTACATTCAGAGCTCTCAGCTAGCATTATCTACCCAAACCCCGGACTCCAATCAAAGAAGAGAGCCCGGGCAGCCCAAGCCAAAGCCCGAGCCCCGACCTGAGCCGAACTGGACTCCTCTTAACCGGGCTCGGGGTGACATACTGAAGGAAGTCAGAGACAAACCCTTTTACTATCCCCCCAAACCCATGGTCACTGCCCCAGAGAACCGATCAATCCACAAACATTGTGATTATCACGAAACGCATGGGCACACCACTGAAAATTGCCTATCTTTAAAATTCTTTGTTGAAGATCAAATCAAGAAAGGGAACATGGGCCAATATGTAGCCCGAAGACCAGCTGAGAGAGGATAAGGTTCCGGAAAGGACAAGAATATAGTGAATGTGGTTATGGGTGGATCTAACTCACCACCAAGGAGCCCGGGCTCCGGAGACAAAATCATGATGGTCCAAGCCTGTCCGGAGCAGGTGATCAGCTTCAGCAGAGACGACTTTGAAGGGATCAACCCAAATCACAATGAAGCCTTGGTTGTAAGTCTGGATATAGCCGATAATGAGGTTAGAAGTGTCCTGGTTGATAACGGCTCTTCTGTCAACATTCTGTTTAAACACACTATGGACCGGATGTAGCTTGGCAGCGTAAAAATGAACGATTGTAGGGAGGACCCTCTATATGGATTCGGGAACAACTTGGTTCCAATCCAAGGAACACTATACCTCCCAGTCCTATTTGGAACTTTCCCGAAACAAGTAACCAACATGGTTAAATTCTACATCATCAACACCCCATCTTCCTATAATGTTATTCTAGGAAGGCCAGCCCTGACTAAGCTCCAAGCTATAACATCAACCCCACACCTCAAATTCAAGTTTCCCACACCCTGTGGAATTGGAGAAGTCCGGGGAGACTATGAAATGGCTAGCCAATGCTATGGACAGGCTTTGGTCATGGCTGAAACTGATCCCGAGAACAAAAGGAAGGCAAATTCCTATCAGAAAAACATTAACAGAAACATTGAAAACCCATCAGCCCAGACCTACCTTGATCAGGTTGTACAAGCCCGGGTTCAACAGTATGTCTCTAAGGCAGAAATGGGAAAAGTAGAGGCTCCTGTTGAGCTCGAATCTGTTGAGCTGGAAGAAGGAAACCCTGATAGAAAAGTCAAAATTAGAACTGGTTTGGACACATTATTCAAGAAGGAACTAACTGAGCTACTCCGGGAGTATGCTGACGTATTTGCTTGGAGCCCGGATGACATGCCCAGGCTTCAGGAGTCTGTTGCCATGCATAGCCTGGATGTCGATCCAAAAAAGAAACCAGTCAAACAGAAAAGGAGGAACTTTGCCCCGTAGAGACAAAAATCAATTGATGAAGAGGTGGAAAAACTACTCGAAGCCGATATCATCTGTGAAATAAAGTACCCAGAGTGGTTGGCCACTGTTGTATTGGTAAAGAAGCCCAATGGCAAGTGGCGGATGTGTGTTGATTACACCGACCTGAACGTTGTTTGTCCCAAAGATCCATATCCCTTACCCAGCATTGACCAACTTATTGATGTCACGGCCGGGCATGTCATGCTTAGTTTCATGGACGCTTTCTCTGGCTACAACCAAATCAAAATGAACCCGGTTGATATAGCCAAGACTGCATTCATAACACACCGGGCTGTTTACGCCTACAAACTCATGCCATTTGGATTAAGGAACGCTGGATCCACATACCAAAGAGCAATGGTGGAAATTTTCAAAAGTCAGCTGGGAAGAAATCTGGAATCCTATGTTGACGATATGATAGCAAAACCCACCAAAGTCCAAAACCATATTGCTGATTTGAAGGAATGCTTTGACAACCTGAGGAAACAAGAGATGAAGCTTAACCTGGAGAAGTGTACCTTTGGAGTGGAAGCTGGAAATTTTTTGGGTTTCATGATTAGCCAGAGAGGAATCGAAGCTAATCCAGAAAAAATCAAGGCTATAACGGAGATGAAGGAACCCCGGACTCAGAGAGATATTCAAAAGCTAGCAGGGTCTCTGGCGGCTTTAAGAAGGTTTATTCCTAAACTTGTTGAGCGTTGTCTACCTTTATTTAACCTACTTAAAGGAGCCCAGAAAAAGAAGGATATTGTTTGGAGTCCGGATTGCCAAAGAGCTTTTGATTCAATTAAAGAGTACCTAGCCGAACCACCAATCCTGACCAAGCCTGAACTCGGAGAACCCCTAAGCCTTTACCTATCTGCAGGAACCCTGGCTGTTGGGGCGGCCCTTATCCGGGATCATGAGGGTCAGCAAAAACCAGTTTACTATGTGAGCCAAGTGCTCAAAGATGCTGAGACACGTTATCCGAACCTAGAAAAGTTTGCTTTTGCTCTAGTAACTGTGTCACAAAAGCTGAGACACTACTTACAAGGAAGGGAAATCAAAGTGATTACTGATCAACCACTCCGGAAAATAATTCACAAGTCGGACGTCTCGAGGAAATTAGTTAATTGGGTTGTGGAGCTAAGCCAATTTTCTCTCACTTTTGTTCAAAGAACCTCCATCAAAGCCCAGGCTCTAGCCGATTTTATTGTAGAATGTTCGTTCCCAGAAATAACCTCTTCTATCACGCTTACTGAACCCGGAGAAGACAGCAATCCGGATCCAGAGGTGTGGACCTTATATGTGGATGGTTCTTCAATAAATGAGAGGTCCGGGGCTGGACTCATTTTGAAGAGCCCGGACGGATTCTTGATCAAACAAGCCATTGCCTTTAATTTCTCAGCAACCAACAATCAAGTTGAATACGAAGCCCTCTTAGCAGGACTCCGTCTCGCCAGGACTCTCAGAATAAAAAAACTCACTATTTTTAGTGATTCACAGATCGTTGTAAAGCAGACAAGTGGAGAATATATCGCAAAGGATCCCATTTTGGCCCGATACCAAGTTCTAGTCCATAGTCACTTGGCCCAGATTGTAAATGTTGATGTAGTACAGGTGAACAGAGAGGACAATGCTCAGGCTGACATCCTTTCTAAGTTGGTCCAGATCAATTCGGCAGAGTTAGATAGTTCGGTTTATTTTGAAGAATTGGAGAAACCAACCGTGGAGCAGGAGGAAATAATGGAGATCGACAACCAACCAAATTGGATGACCCCCATAGTCTCATATCTGGATAAAGGGGAACTTCCCTCTGATAAGAACCAAGTTCAAAGGTTGAAGGCCAAAGCTGCTAAGTTTTTTTCTAGAAGAAGGTTTACTCTATCGCCGGACTTACTCATCTCCTATTCTAAAGTGCATTAGTCCGGTCGAGGCCCAATACTGTTTGCAAGAAGTTTATGAAGGGATTTGTGGAGATCATCTATCTGCAAAGGCCCTAGCTCACAAGATTATAAGGCAGGGCTACTACTGGCCTACAATCCATAATGATGCTGTTGAGTTTGTGAAAAAGTGCAAAAATTGTCAACTTTTCAGCAATGTACCAAGACAGAGCCCGGTCTTGCCCTCCTCAGTCTTGTCTCCTATCCCGTTTGCAGTTTGGGGTATCGATATCATGGGTCCCTTTCCCAGAGCCAAGGGAGACTTGAGGTACATGTTGGTTGCAATCGATTATATGACTAAGTGGGTAGAGGCAAAGGCAATGAGAACAATCAATCAGTAGGACTGCATCAAGTTCATGGATAACATCCTAATGAGGTTCGGGATACCCATGGTGTTAGTTTCTGACAACGGGCCACAATTTGTGGGATCCGAATTCTAAGGTTATTTCAAAGAAAGAGGAATCAAGCACAAAAAGTTATCTGTTGCATACCCTAGAGGGAACGGACAAGTTGAGGTGACAAACTGTATCTTGCTAGAGGAATTGAGAAGCGGTTACAGGAAAGCAAAAATAAGTGGCCCGAGGAGCTACCTAATGTATTGTGGGCATACAGGACTAGTCCCCGGACTAGCACTGGTGAAACCCCATTCAAGCTGGCTTACGGTACTGAAGCCTTATTGCCTATTGAAGTAGGAAACCCTTCCCACAGGGCCATCAATTTTGAGGAGATTGTAAATGAAGAAGGGCTACAGACTAATTTAATCCTGGTGGATGAAGTTCGGGACCAAGCAGTTGAAAGAATGAAGAAGTATAAGGAGAAAACACGAGAGTACTTCGGGAAGAAAGCCCGTGTCAAAAACTTTCAAGTTGGAGATCTGGTACTTAGGGACACTGAGGCTTCTGACCCAACCAATACTGGCAAACTCATGCCAAAGTGGGAAGGACCTTACAAAATCATGGAAGTACTCCGACCTGGAACCTACAAGCTCGCCCACATGGATGACTCTGAGGTCCCAAACACTTGGCATGGCCTCAGGCTCAGAAAATTTTATCAGTAAGAGGAAATCAAAGCCCGGATAAGGAATAAGGAGCTCCCTACAGCCCAGAGACTCCAGCAGATAATATCAGTTTTTCGTAATGGAGTTAGAATAAGAACTTTGTATTCCTGATTTTTCTATAAATAAAACCGGGCATGTTGTTCTTTCATATTTGTTTGTATTTTATATTTCCAGTGTTTTTCAATTTCGTAATAGCCCTGGCTCGGAGCCATAGGCAAATAATGCAGCCAGGGCTCCCAACAATAAGCAATCTAACAACCCTGGCTCGGAGCCATAGGCAGATAATGTAGCCAGGGTTCCCAGCAATATGCAATCAAAAAACTTGGAAAAAAAAAATCAAGTGACAAAAATATATGCCCGGACCTGACTAAGATATGAGGTCGGGCTCCTAGCAATAAGCAATCAATAACTCTGGCTCGGAACCATAGGCAAATAATGCAGTCAGGGTTCACAGCAATATGCAATCCTAAACTTAGGAAAATATTCCTAAGTAAAAAACTATATGCCTGGCCCGGACTAACATATGGGCCAGGCTCCCAGCAATAAGCAATCTAATAACCCTGGCTCGGAGCCATAGGCAAATAATGTAGCCAGGGTTCCCAGCAATATGCAATCATAACTTAGGAAACAATTCCTAAAGTACAAAAACAATTTGCCCGGCCCAGACTAATATATGGGACCGGGCTCCCAGCAATAAGCAATCAATAACCCTGGCTCGGAGCCATAGGCAGATAATGTAGCCAGGGTTCCCAGCAATATGCAACCAAAAAACTTGGAAAAAAATTTCCAAGTGACAAAAATATATGCCCGGCCCGGACTAAGATATGAGGTCGGGCTCCTAGCAATAAGCAATCAATAACCCTGGCTCGGAGCCATAGGCAGATAATGTAGCCAGGGTTCCCAGCAATATGCAATCAAAAAACTTGGAAAAAATTTCTAAGTGACAAAAAATATGCCCGGCCCGGACTGAGCTATGAGGCTGAGCTCCTAGCAATATGCAGAAAAAATCATGGAAATCATTAAATGTATCAAAACAAAGAAATCATGGGATATAGCAAGACAGAACAAACAAGGAAGGAAAAGAAACAAAGCATAGATATTAAAATTGTTAAGCAACCATGAGAGCCCGGACCATACATATAGCCCGGAAAAACTCTCCAAATGTTGGGAAAATATGTTTAAACTTAGAATCTTACATGGGTATAGAAACCCAAAACAGAAAACACAGTTGCAATAAACTATTCTGGATCCTGGTTCTCTCGATGGGACGGTTGAGGAGAGTCCGGGCCTGCTGAGATGACAAAGGGATTCGGACCATCATAAGGCAGGGGCTCACCAAGGTCATCCTCAATATCCTTCTTGGCGGCAACAAAGTGATCAATAAATGTCTCCCAGGAAGCATGGGGATCAGTCTTGAGATGCTTTTCAGCAACAACAAACATCCTGTAAATCTGAGGAGCACCCGCGTCAGCAATAGCCCGGTCATATGCAGAGGATTTCTGAAACTCGGCTATGATATCTTCCTGAGACTTGTTAAGCTTAAGCTGCAACTCATCATTTTTATCCTTAAGGGCCCCAGACTCCTCTATAGCTTTTTTGACTTGAGCTTTCAGCAGAGAAACCTCAGAATTGAGATCGGCAACCTTACTGTCATAAGTTGTCTTTAAAGAAGACAACTCATTCTCCAAGCTTTGATTCCGGTCTTCTTTCTTCTTCAATTCACAATTCAAAGACTCCAATTCATTCACAAAAACTGTAGCAGCTCCACTGATCAACGCCCCGAACTGCAAATAAGGATATTATTAATATGAATATCAAAGACAACTCAAATACACAAGTAGAAACCATACTCACATGGCCCCAATGTCCAATAGCACGCTGCATAAGGGCTACAACCCCAGACTGTTCCATTTCTTCCACATCTTCATCTGTGAGAATTTCAGCGGCCATACTGGCAAGTTTCTTCAAATCGCAAGAGCCAACCATAACTGGCCTTCCATCAGGGCCTTTGCCTTTGGCATCAACAGCTACATTTTCCACAACAACTCTGGGCTTGAATGGTGGTTTACGACCAACATGAATCTTTCTCTTCTTGTTGGTTCGGTCATCAGGAACCTCAAGGGTTCAACATCAACAGTATCAACATCAGGGGTGGGGTGGTTTAAGACCGGAGTGGTGGACTCGGCACCTCCTTCTTTCGCAGCACTAGATCCGGATCCCTCCCCAACTTTCTTCACTTTATCATTGTGAACTCCAGAAATTTTCCTTAAAGCCAGTGAGTATGTGTTATAAGACATGATATCCTCCAACTCAGGCTTATAATATGGAAAACCTGAAACAAAACAAAAGGAGTGAGAAAGAAGCCCGGGCCAGAAAACAATAAAGGAAAATACACACATGAATACAACATAACCAAACTTACATCCTAGTTCAAAAAGTTTCTTATGATCCATGAAAGTGTCCCCTGGTACATTAAAACCCAAGACTCCCACAAAATTTGTGAATCCTTCTTAATGCAGAACCTGTCAATTCACAGGTTTCAAAAAATTTGGCTTCTTTATCCAACACAATGTGGGGTATACCACCAAGATCCCAACCCCTCAACATAAGAACCTCACCGGACCACCCCTTCAAGGTGCTTTGTTGAACCACAGGTTGGGCAGTCCCCGATGGAAATCCACACTCTTTAGCACGAAACCGGAGCTCATACAAGGGCTTCTTGTTAGACCGGACTAATTGGAAAAGCTGATGAAAAAGTCTAAAGGTGGGGATATATTCGGATTTTTCACAGCAAGCCAAGAACCAAATAATCTATTTAAATTCCGTTAGGGGTCACTTGCATAATTGATATTTCATACTCGTATTTGAAGAGGTGTTTTACGAAGTTATGGCATTGGGGACTCCAGCCGGACCGGAGATGTACTAACCAAACCCCGATATACCCATCATCACCTCGGTCATATATATGCTCGTTAGGCCCGGGCCATCTCCATTCAATTTCAGGGCCGAGTTGGAAAGCAGCTTGGATGGCAACATCCATCTCTTCTCTCGGGAGATCAACAAAAGGTGCTTTAAGTGGGTTAGGACTTCGGCCAATAACAAGCTCCTTACAAGCCCGGTCCATAACAACTTTGTTAATAGGCCCGGGAATCCCTTTAGCACCGTGATTATTGTTATAGTGATGGTTGAGGTTTTGATAATAAAGATTATGGTCATAGTCTGAAGGCTTCTTTACAAACATATAATCAGTATCGTGGTAAAATCCTAACGGGGTTATAATACCACGGCCTGAAGCTGATACCCTCTCATTCAACTGAGTTACTACTGGAGGATCCGAGCTAGTAGACATTATGCACCAATCTAGATCTACTAGTTCGAGGTATTGATTTTGGCTAGACGAGGATGAGGAGGAACAAGAGAAGAATGAATTACTACTATGGATTTCAGAGAGTGGAACAAGCTTCTCTTTCCGAACCATACACCTATTAAGAATCTGGATTAACTATGGGTAGTTTATTCAGTTCTATCCTTCAAATAGTACATGATTTCATACATGTTAATGTTTGTTAAGACACAGTAAACCTCATATATGACGATAACCCGAACCAATCCCAAATAAACACGATACAAGTTACAACTAGACCGAGCCCAAATATAGGCCCGGATTCAAACCTAAATGCTACATATGAAACACAAGAGCCAAGACCGGACTTGTCTAGTAGTCGTAACCATAGAAACATCAAAACAAAATGACACAAACATCATACAAGATCAAAACCACGATACTTATAACTTATACAATCCCCAAATCAAGAACACCAAGAACACGAAATGGAAACCCAGAAATTCAAAACCGTAAAACCAGAAAATTCACAACACATGCAACCAAAATGATGACCAAAAACAAACATACACAAGTTAGTATACCAAAAATCAAACAACAACATCAAACAAAACCAAAAACTCCTCAAAACCCCCAAATAGAAGTGTAAGCAGTTAACACCAAGGGGCAAACAGGGGACCAAAACGAACAAAACAGTGAAAATGCGAAGTAGTAAACGGAATGAATCGAAGCACTTACAAAGAGCAGGAGGATCCAATGGCTTCACAGGACAAACACCGAGGTCGCCGGAAAAAGAAATTTACAGAAGAAGGAAAAAGAGTTTAGAAAGGTAAAATGAAAAAGAAGATGAAAAGAGGATTTTTATAAGGGGAAAGAAAGTAACCCCCAAAGGACAGGTGGCATGATTCTACTGGTCAGGAAAATTGAAAAAGAAAAACGAAAAAATAAAAAGACAGTATAATTAATATTGACAGCGATGGAGCACAATTACCAAGAAAGAGTGGGATAGCGTCTTTTCGAAATAAAAGGGGGGAAATGACAAAATCGATTCAAATTCCAGCGTTGAAGAATTCAAGAAAAGCCCGGATTCCATATTCCTGCAAATCCATTTCAGACAACATAAGTATTACAAATTGGAGTCCGGATTGCTACTTGCAATACCAATCATTACAATCAAGCCAGAAATTTTTCTAAGTTACCCAAAGCTCCTAAGCTTTGGACTTGAGAAAGAATCATAGTTTACTCTCAACCCCGGATTGCCATCTTTGACAACAATCCGGGTTGGGGGCAATAATCAAGCCAAAAAATTTTCTAAGTTACCCAAGACTTCATAGCTTTGGACTTAAAAAAGAACCAAGGCTCACTCTCAACCCCGGATTGCCTTCTTTGACAACAATCCGGGTTGGGGGCAATAATCAAGCCAGAAATTTTTCTAAGTTACCCAAAGCTCCTAAGCTTTGGACTTGAGAAAGAATCATAGTTCACTCTCAACCCCGGATTGCCTTCTTTGACAACAATCCGGGTTGGGGGCAATAATCAAGCCAGAAATATTTCTAAGTTACCCAAAGCTTCAAAGCTTTGGACTTGAGAAAGTATCATAGTTTACTCTCAACCCCGGATTTCCATCATTGATAATAATCCGGATTGGGGGGCAACAATCAAGACAGAAATTTTTCTAAGTTACCCAAGGCTTCATAGCTTTGGACTTAAGAAAGAACCAAGGCTCACTCTAAACCCCGGATTGCCATCTTTGACAACAATCCGGGGTGGGGGCAACAATCAAGCCAGAAATTTTTCTAAGTTTCCCAATGCTCCTAAGCTTTGGACTTGAGAAAGAATCA
Organism: Heracleum sosnowskyi; assembly: GCA_030848705.1. Taxonomy (NCBI): domain Eukaryota; kingdom Viridiplantae; phylum Streptophyta; class Magnoliopsida; order Apiales; family Apiaceae; genus Heracleum; species Heracleum sosnowskyi. The sequence goes on along the minus strand of CM061235.1, from coordinate 136,564,904 downwards.
TAGTTTACTCTCAACCCCGGATTGCCATCTTTGGCATCAATCCGGGTTGGGGGGGCAACAATCAAGCCAGAAATATTTTTAAGTTACCCAAAGCTTCGAAGCTTTGGACTTGAGAAAGTATTATAGTTTACTCTCAACCCCGGATTGCTACCTTTGATAACAATCCGGGTTGGGGGGGGGGCAACAATCAAACCAATAAATTCGTCCAAGTTACTGTTAGGTCCAAAGTATCGTAGAAGGGGGGGTTGAATACGATACTTACAAATAATTTAATTTAGTTCGCGGATAATTCATTCAGTTCTATAACGAAATCAAACACACCAAACCGAATCAAGTTTCGGGGAACATATCTTTTTATAAATATAAACCTCGAGGGGTGCTACAATTTCTAATCTGTAGATTAGCTTCAATGAGTTTAAGGTTACACAAATTCAATACAATGATCAAGTTCTGAGCACTATTAATTTCTCTGATAATTTTTCCGGCTCAATTCTCTCTCTCAGTAATGTCTCTGTGTAGAATGCCTTAACTGAAGAAGACATTATCTTCTCTCGTATAAATTGTAGACTTCATTTGAAAACTATCGAACCTTAATTGTTAAAACAATCTTGGCCGTCCAATTCTCATCAACCTGTCAGACAAAATAAAACTTTCCACCTGCTCCAATTTGAAAACCATCGAATGTGTAAAAGTAAATTACCATTCGATAGTTTTTAAAACAAAACTATCGAAATGTAAAATACTTTACACTTGAAATTAGATGGATTTCTTAAATCACTTTCGATGGTTTTCTTAAAAGAAAAACCATCGAACCATTTCTTGTCCTTGATCTTTTTAGTAAATCTATTAAGCTTCAGGGTGTTTCAGTTTTAGACTGTATCAATTTCTTCTGAGACAATAAAACACCTTGATATTTTAAGTGTTGTCACCTAGTGCAACTGGTCTGGTTCACAGATGAATAATCACTTGATCAATTCTTCTTTTATGTCTTCAATTCGATTCTTCTGATAAGTCCTTTGTCGTTCTGGTTGCTTCGTTTAAATCACTGGAATCCCGTGGTACTTAACCCTAAATCATTCACATACTTATGTCGTCTTGAATGTCTTGTTTCTTTTGCTGTCACTGAGGCTTGAACATTTTCATGAAATTCTTTCCGTGACTTGTTTACAGACTTCAAGAATACATAACGTATTTTGATTTTTTGAGTTTACCTTTTCTTCTTTGATTCTGGATTCCTGTGCTTCTGTTAATACTATTGTTTGTCTTGTCCTTTGTTGAGTTGTAGTTATCTCTTTTACATCTTATGTTACATTATGCTTTACAGTTACCTATTTAGGAGTTTATACTCACCCATCCAGAAAATCTGCATAAGGGAGTGGGGGGCAAATGATAGGCTATGTATAGCCCGGACCTATCCGGGTCCCCGGACCTATCCGGGTCCCCGGACCACTCTTGAACCCGGATTCATATTTGAGTCAGGGCTCACAAATTAGTCTAGACTCATATTGGAGTCATAGCACATCTACAAGTCCGAACTCATATGGGAGTCATGGCTCATCTACAAGTACGAACTCATATCGGAGTCCTGGTTCATCAATAAGTCTGAACTCATATTGGAGTTCGGGCTCACCTACAAACCCGAGCTCACAGTTAGGAAATGGCTCAAGCCCAAAGTCTAATCCATTCCTGGCGACAAAGGCAATAACTTACGTGAGGACTACACATTGGTACGTGACGTGTTTAGGTCATCACTGATGGCCACACCTGGTGACGACACGTAAAGATACCTAATGATTGACATAATTATGTCCTATTCAAGCCACACGCCAACAGGAGCCTGGCACACGACACCACAATTCCCCACCTGAACACGTGTGACCCATCAACATCACCCAAGTGTCCTACCTACCTAGTAATCAACGCTCATGATTGCAGGTACAACCCCTAAACCCTAATTCTTGGCCTATAAATAGACCAAGGAGGAAAGGTCCAGGGGTTACACTCTCTCTTTTACACACTTACCATATACTATACACACATTATACATACACCCTCCATATTTAGATTTCTCTACAGTCTTATCTTCCTTTCCAAAACCATTGCTTATTCTCACGCCGGAGGCGCCGCCAGGGTCCAAACCCCCCTCCGGTGTTATTTTGCAGACACTCAACGGCAGCAACACCGCTTTCAGGCGTGGGGAACGGCTGAAAAGGGTTAGATCGGGACTTGGAGTTATCAGTATCAAAATGCACATGCGGTAATAATACAAGTACATATTGTGTCCTCGTGTCTACCCCAATCAGGCTTCTAATCAACCTTATTCTTCCTTCAACATAATACATGTCCATACAATCTATCGCATTTATACGTAAATAATGAGACCGTGCAGGTATATACCGTATTTCTATAAGCAGCCGTATGTGGCTTATATTGACTTCGAATGTCTTATCGGTGACGAAAATTGACATCAGAAAATTCACATGTTTATTCTTATGTTTCTGCCGTTTCAAGTGTTTCTGTCACCCTCACTGCTATCTCCTGGATCATGGTTAAAAGTAAATGGAAAGTTGTACGGAAGGGAAACCCCTGCATCACTGTGACCAAAACAATAATTTCCTTGACTTGACCTCACCTGTCTCGAAGGCAATACTGCACTGTGAGATGGCACTGTAATTCCAGTGTCATTTTTGGTTGTGTATCGCATGAGATTGGCATTTGTTGCATCTAATTCTTTCTGGAGCCGGATAACCTGTTGTTGGAGTACTGAGATTGCTCCGACACAGCCGTACACCGGATCTTTAATCCGAGCATCGGCTTCATAAGCAAGGGAATTAACAGCATCTTCTCTTTGATGAGGTGGAATTTCGAGGAGGAGTTTACTCACATTGCTTGCTCCGAATATCTTGTGCACGTACGCGAATTTTTGTGGCTCCTCTGGTGGGAAGTATGGAGCAAATATGCATCCTAATATACATTTTCTTCTGAGGAATTTGCAGGCAGCGCATGGAGAATTGGTGTAGCTGGGTGATGCCATTTTTTAAAATTATAATCTTCCCTGCAATTAAAAGAAAACCATATTCTTGAATTTCATTCAAATCAAATCACAAGATATGAGTTGTCATTTGGAAATACTGAACCCCGTTATATATTTTTGAATCTTATGGAAATGAACCAAATCCAAATTCAACCATATGTTATTTGTGTTGAATCTAAAATTTTAAATGAATTCCAAGTTTTCAAATAGGCCAATTACTAAAAAAAATTAATGTTTTGGATTAGATTTTAGCTAATTTCGTGTGATTTATCAGGAAGACAGGAAGAACCGAGCTAACTAACTATAAAATAAAGACGATATATATATGGCATGGATGTCAAGAAAAATTACCAAGATTCTTATTTAACTAGCACTAGAGGAAAGATGGCCCAAACCTTTATACCAAATCGTACCAAGAAAAAAACTGGTAGGAATTGTGCACCTATACCCAATTCCGCATCATGCACCGGCCAAAATTTTAGTATATTTTGGGAGGATGTTTAGGTACGTGGGTGGTTGTAACATTCCTCTTTGTTAGTTTGATTATATATTTCATGGTATTACATTCTCCCTCTCTCAGTCTCACCCATTTGTTTACATTTAGGTTGGTCATTAAGGTTAAGAAAAAATAATTGATTTTAATGTATAAAGTGAGGATAATATAGAAAAGTAATGGAAGTAGTTGATTTTAATATTGTTAAAAATTTACTACTTTTGAAAAGTTTAAAAATATAAAAAATTGGATGAGACATAAAGGGTAAAGAAATGGTTGAGACAGAGGGAGTATACAATATACTCCTTTGTACCAGCCTGCGGCAAGTTACTGAACAACCGAAAAAGCTCTCTCCACGATATATTCATCCGTGCAATTAGAGGTTCTGAATATAAAGTCGAAGCATATGTGGTGTTATATAGATTCTATTTTTGTTTTTCAATACTGTTTATAGATCGGGGATCACTCAACCCTGCTTGTCTTTCATGACATTTTTTCCCTAAGAAATACCCTATCATTTTTCATATATTGTGTTCTTAATTATGACAGTAGTTCATGAAAACCATAGCTTCGGAAATGCAAAACTGCGGATCTTTATCCACATATATATTTACATACACATAATAAACAATTTTCCATAACGCAAAAAAAGCAGGTACGTAGATGCAAACTAAGTTCAAAATCTTTCATGGACAGACTTAATTTTAGAGAATATAGATGGTATAATTAACTTCTCTCGCTTATATCCAAAACCTAAAACCGCAACAACAGTAGTCATATTGCAGAAATTTTAAAAAATAGCAATTAACACAGATCAAGCCAGTTTATCTATTAATAAAAGAGGTCTAGATCTCTTGATTTTCAAGATTAAATTAGGTCACAAATATATAGAGTAAAGAAATGCATCTTCGACCAGTGATCTGCTTTCGTTTTAAAGCTACAATTAAGGTTTCATATAAATTAAAACAAAACATGAATCATGTTACAATTACGCCTAATCAGACATATATACATGCAGCATCTAGCTATTTGATAAGATCCTTGCTATAAATCTTGTTAAAAGACATAAGATCTAGATAAAATTCTTCTATCACAAAGCATAATAAAAGTGTGAGTGTGTGTGAAATAGATATCGTACCTAGCTAGCTACCTAAATTTTTCTCCAGCTAGCTGATAATATACTGGAGCGTTGTCTGAATTTGCCAAAGTATGTAAGAATATGCTCTTCGCTAGGCCGGCTTGTTTTGTATTGCTATGTGAACGCACCAAAGTCTATATATATAAAAGGATAGGATTGTATGTGTAACTGTTGGGATGGGATTTGAGATGGAGTCAAAATGAGAAAACCCTATTGAGGTCTAGCAAAACGAATCGTATTATTGCAGGCAGACAAGAGGAAAAAGGGAAACCCTGCTGCACCTACAGTGAACGGAAAAGAGAAAGGAGGCAAAGAGCATTAATGAATGGGAAAAGGATTTGGAAAGACACTGTTAAGATCATAACGTATGTGAAATTAAAAAAATTAATTATTTTTAATGTCCGTTCTAATAAATATTTAAAATTATTTTGAGGTGATCATCCACCCACGTCACCTCAAGAAATTAGTACTTTGTTTTTAAGTTTTGGCGAGTTTTGAAATTAATGCATCAAAAAATCAGTTGATACGCCCTATATTCCTCTCATTTCTTTATATATATTTTTTTCGGGATGTCTCTCAATTCTTTACATTTCAAAAAAATTCTAAAATATTAAAATTTTATAATATAAAAATTAACTACATCCAATATTTTTCCCCATAATCCTTACTTTATACATTAAATATTGATTGGTCTCATCACTTTTCTTACTTTTTTTCACTAAATTACATTTTTTTCATAATCTCCGTAATTAATCTCAATGTAAAAAATTGAAAGAAACGGATGGAATATGAACTTATAAAATCTTGTGATTTGTGAAAATCCTCCGCGTTCCACCAGTGCAGCTCAATATTTCAGTGTATAAAAATATATAGCGGCAACATTTATATATTGAAAAATGAATTAGCAGCCAGTACGTGGTGCGCAGTTATACCAATAATAGGGTTCAGTTTCTGCTTTTGACTGTGTAAAAAAACAGTAACGCTTTCTTCTCCATGCGTACGTGCTTCAACGTTAGGGTATTCAACGTTTGAATGTTACTGTTAAGGTTCAGAGTTTAGACCAACTTGTTCAAAGTTTTAGGACTCGTTAATTACTTGGATTAATCCTTATGCATTTGCTAACAAGAATTTCGAAATATATAATCGAAATTAAAGATGAATTGGTATCAATTTTTGGATCCTAAGCGGGGAATAAAAACTTTATTAATTCTTAACTAAATGTTAAAGGTGAAAAAAACACTATACTAAGATTTTATCTATTTCGTTGTCGAAGAACATTTTTAAAACCCCAAATCGAATCGAAGGACATATTGAGTAGTCTAATGTATGTATCATTGTCATTTCACTGCTCTTTAATTGGCTATTCCTTCTTTCTTGCCGACATGTCCCCAGCTCGCATGTAATTAGTAGTACTGCCTACAGTGCTACAAGCCTACCCAGTACTGTGAATTAATAATTAATAATTAGAGTTGTATTATGATCGTAAAATGAACGCATTGGTCATTCTGGATGAACGACAATTGAAGAATGATCACAACGATAAAAGAAGAAAAAATTGAAGAATGATTACAATTTGCAATCGAGAAAATTGTATCGTCTTATTCATAAGAGCGAGCTAAGCGATTGGACAAGAAATAATCGGTAGAAATGCTGCGATTCCACATAGAAGCAGTATATATATACATTTATTTCAAACATGTAAGTGCTTACTTTTTTAAAAAGACTACTCACATGAGTACCTATTTTTGAGAAACGAGGCTAGCTTCAACTGTCAACAGAGGCGAATTTAGGAGGCCGAACGAGAAAATATGGTATAAAAATTTTCAAATTTCAATTTTTAGTTGAAGTTGGTTTAAAAAATTATTAAATCCTCTATTAACATCAAATTATTAGCTATATATAATTTTAATCCCGACTATTTTAAAATTCTGATTCCGTCCCCAGCTCCAACTATATATGATCATGATCATGTGCAATAGATATTACATTTGCTATAAAAACTTATTTCAAATTATTATGTACTAAAATAACCTGGTAGAATAAAAAGTTTTAATTAGTCTGATCAATTATGAATGCAAAAATTTCATTTCATTTATAATTTTTAAGTCTGATGTTTAAAAAACCTTTAAGCAACCAATTTAAAATTCTTAATATTTTATTTTAATTATAACTATTTTACTTTCCCTACCATTTAACACCAATTCACAATCGATCAATTCACTTCAAACTTGTAAAGCAGATTACTCCCATAAATAATTTGTATTTTATTAAAGACAATTTTTGTGGCAATTTCTCGCAAATTATTCTAACAATCAATTTAGAAATATAGTACTCATTTTATCGAGTGCTCAAGTTGATCCTTACACTACGATAATTCCAAGCTATTTTTTCGATTTCTAGATCAAACACCTTATGATCGAAAAGTTAAGAAAGAAATATAGTACTCATTTTATTAACAAGTCAAGAACCCAATACACACACTAACTAAAGATGCATGTGGGCGATGTATACATTAAATTTGGGCTCGATTTCAAAATGATTAGAAAGCTAGATTATTGGTTATTTGATAGATACTCTGTACTCATTACTAGTATGGGTAATAGATTAAGAGTACGGCTAGAGGTACCGAACTGGGTACAAAATTAGATATAAAATGACGTGAAGTTGATGATATGTTAATTTGGATTGTTTTAATTAGTAAAAATAATGTAAATACATGGGTCCATTAATTTATATAACCAATCAGATAATAACACATGTGATTTTGTAACTATTTTTATACTTAATTCGATATCCCTAACATTATTCATAGATTAATATACACAGACTGGCCTTGGCCTTCATTTCATGACTGCATGCTCAGCTAATAATACAATTTATATCTATAATTTGGTAGCATCATGATGCGCACAATACTTTTAAGCATAATTAAGTTTGAAAACATGAAGCCAATTAAGCTTTGGAATGATAATGATGTCAACTTTTAAAAGTGTTGCACAGTGGAATTGTTGCATGATTGTATATTTATATTGCACATATATATATAATTGGTCATAAACTCAATTCCCACCATTCAAAACTTGATGGCACTCATTAAAACCAAGCCATGACTATAGTTTTTGGTTTCCTGTTTAACGATTTCATCTGAAACTATACCTTAATTAGCCCTTACGTATTAAGCACAACAACTTAGATTTTACAAATGAGCTGTTTGCTTGTCTTTTATATAATCACACAAATGGTCGATGTTGTATTTTTTAATATTTATTTTGCTGGATTTGAACTCACGAAATTATTGGAATTACTTAGCAAAAAAAAAAAGGAAATTATTGGAATTGAGCGATAATCAAATTCATTTGAGACAATAAAATATAAACTTTTATCAATGAACAATGCTATAGCACTCTCAATAACGTAACACTACATGATTGGGATTGTTTTCTAGATACTTCTCCAAGGTACAAGTTTAATCATGATTATTCCCCGAATTTCATCAACGAAGATTCATTATGTTATTTATGCAACTGATTTGTAATCTATTATAAACAGATGCAAAAAAAGCTCCTCAAGTTCAACGAGAATTGATAGAATAATTTTAGGGCTGATCATAAATCATTCAAACTAATATTACTGCCTAGTTTCAATTTTTTACATAAAAATTGTCTGCAAGAATATTAAAAATTGCTGCCAGGTTATTATTTTCTTTTACAAATACAACTTGCCGATAAAAAATTGTTGAAAACAAAGAAATTTAAATGCATGAAAGGTAAAAACTTGCAAACAAAATCGACTTATAATAATCAGCTACTTGTTTAAACTTCAATCACCTCTCCTTTATTCCTTGTTGTTGAAAGAGTTTAGTTTCGTGATTCATGTTTGTGTCTTCTTAAATTGAGCATCTTCCATAAATAATAACATACAATACTTCATATTGATTATGTAATTTCCCGCAGTAAAGTTTCTCATCAATAGATATTAGAAATCATTGTTCTTCTTAGTCACTTTAATCTCCATATAACAAATCTTCAGTACTCTTCTATTAAGATTTTTCGGTACGTACATGATCTTTTATCTTTAATTACATTAGTTTCCTTGATTAGTTTCGTGCTTAGGGTGGCTCTGTATAAACAAAGTCTAATCTAAACATCCAAGGAATTTCACAGGCCAACATCAAGTCAACATAGCTAATGTGAATATGTGATACATATTGACACTGGCATGTTAAAGCCTGTCAGTAGTTGAGCTTGAGCAAAATATTAGAGCATCTCCGCATCCATGTAATGACGTGGCTATTTAGTTAAATACTTAAAAATAGCTAGTCATTTGGAGACGAGGCAGTCCAGGGGTCTGGGGGATCACATTGCACTCCAGGTGCGATGATGCCAAGTGCGTGAGGATTGAGAAATAAATTTTGATCTGCCATGGGTTAGAATTAGGAAAAATAAATTGATCACCTACCTACAAGCGATAACAGCGGTGGATCACTGGTCAGTATCACCGAACTCATTTTTGCACCACATAGATAACAAGGTGATCTTAACATTTAACTTATCTGCTTTTATTGGTAGTGACTTTCTACCATAACATACAAAACACAAACATGACAGCCCCATATCAGGTTTATCACCAACAAACAAATACAAAAGCACATACAAATATGAAAGCACCATGCACAAATATATCAGCATCTAACCCCAAGTTCCACATAGCTCCTTACCCAGTCTATCATCAACAAACAAATATGATTCCTTCCCACTAGATTACCAGGAAAAAGGCGAGGAACATCTTTGGAACACATAAGACCAAAAAAGAAGACGCATCATATACAAACTTAAAGGGAAAATTTGTGCTATCTTTTCCTGCATAAATAATTTATAGAAAAACAAAGAGATGTTTATTTTCGAAACAATACCTTCCTAATTTGTTCTTTTGATTTGGAGGTGAACAAAAACTGTTAAAATTCTTACCCCGAAGTGCAGTAATCAAACTAAATGATGATAACTGGTAAAAGCTTAGAAAAACAGAGCAGATTGGTTTTTAGATGAGCAAGCAAGAATGTATAATTTTAATCATCCAGATACAATATTAGAATTTAGTCTCAAAACTAAGACAAGCAGCAAACAAAATGTCTGAACTTTTCCTAACTGCTAGGATTGTAGAAAAAGTTGAAAACTTAGGATGCTGGGGCAGTTCCCTTGCTTCGTGGAGTTGCTTGGGTACCTAACCAAAAAAAATGTAACCAAACAAATTAATTTCCTGGGAGGCAAAAACAGCTATCCCGGAAAGGAGAGGGGAGGTTTACCTTCTCTGAAGTTGGACTTGAATCTGCGGGGAACATGGCGGAGGTACCTCATACGACCAGTTCCAGTTGTCTTCCTTCGAATTGCCTTCTCACTCCAGTTGTCTACAAATATTACACAAGACATGATTATTGAAAATACAATTTCATTAAATCTATAACGGTACACACTGTAACAGATTGATATCTTCCCCACATTAGCAGAAGGGTAAGATTAAGAGTTACAGGAATTCGAAAGATTGTTCAGCCTGCAACCTACCACTATCTCGTATAGTTGCACACCACATCAAAGGCGGACTACACTGAATAGAACATGAGCAAAGATATATATGGAATATTGTATACAATGAGATTTTATACTTCGAAAAGAAAGCTTAGATACCATTATTACAAATACAGTGAAAAGAATATAGTATAAGCTATAGTATCACACAAAATCAAAAAACTACTCTCCTCATCAAATAGAAACAAGAACAAAAAGCCCTTCCATCCAAGTGCCAGAATATTCACAAGTTAAGCAGATAACTTGACATCAACTATATGCTGTGCAAAATTTCGTTCAAGTTCTCCAACAAAAAAAATACAGATTCATAACATTATTTTTAACATAGCATGGTGTTGCAACTTGACAGGAATTATATTAAAAGTAAGCTTACCAATTTTCTAATTGATAAAAGAAAGATTTAGTTCTACATATTAAAATGTGGTGAATAATTAGCAAACCAAAGAGCAAAAAGCAAGGCCTCAACAAAACACAAAGAGCGGCCTACTGAAAATCAGCAAAGCCAGTATGATTCGTATCACCCCAATTTTTAAAAGGTTTTCAGAAATATTAAATACTGATTACTGACATGACCATATATAAGGGCACTATAACGAGAATAATCTTTCTTAAGTTATCAACTAATAATGCATAATATATAACTACTTCCCTGGTCTAATCAGTAAGTCATTCATTCATCTGTTGAAAAGAGTTCACTATTACTACTTCACTTGTTCGAATGCTATATCAAATAGCAACATTCCTAATTTTTCAATGACTGAAAAAATTTAAGCATCTAACCTCCACCTTATATAGAAAAACAAATATACAAGTCAAATATTACTACAGACATTATATAACTAGTCACATCCTAAATCACAACTTAATCAAATAAATACAATTAGTCCTAATTTTTTTTCATAAAGTATACAAAATTCAAAAAGAAATGAAATGATTAGCAAATTCAATAAATTGTTCCGATAGCTTGAACATTTCTAAACAACCCAACAACTATACAAACAAATCCCTTGCATTGTTAACAAGATATCGAGGGGGTTGGAATCTCCGCGAAGACAAATGTGTGATTAAATTAAACAAATATAAACAACAAATAGAATAAGAGAGAGAAAGAGGGAGTATACATTTGCGAATACGAGCAGCAGGATAAGCGCAAGCAGAGCAACGGCTCTTCTGGAGATGAAAGCTACGACGACCACATCGTACACACAGTGTGTGTGTTTTGTTCCTCCTCTTACCAAAGCTTCCAGTTCCTTTTCCTGCCTTACCCTGTCCAAATTTCACTTAATCATTCACACTTATCTAGATCAACCACCATAAAATGTAGACATAAATATAGTAATCTTACCATTTTGTGTGCTCTGAAGGCTTCTCCGAACTGTGTGTGTGTGTGCGGGGAAGGCTATCAAATTGATATCGTTATAGGTTATATATGATGAGTGAATTAGTATTAGGGTTTGTTTTGTTATGGGTCAAGTGAAGAATGTATGGACTGGACTCTGAACTTATGTTATATGGGCTTCTATGCTTTGTTCTGTTTTAAGGCCCATTTTGGAGATTCCTTTTCTTTTTTGCTAAATAGTTACGAGAAAATTGAAAAGGCTAAAGTATGGTGCTTAACATACGAATTAACTTTAAAAAAATAGATATAATATAATTATGAATAAAATGGATGTGACTAAGGTGTGTAGATTCATCTACTTATATATATACTAGTTTTATACCCATGCACGGGATACTTTATAAATATTATTTATAAATTTTTAATTTTAATTTTAATTAATTTTTTTTGAAAAATTATAGACTAATGTTTGCAAATCATATTTAGTGGATGATACTTATTTTATTAATATTAATCTTTATTATTTCCATTTTTTATTTTTCTTTTCATGAAATTCCTTGTTTTCTTTAATTTTAAAATTATTAAATTTCATATTTTTTATATTTTTAGATTCAATAACTTTATTTTACTATATTTAGTTAATTTCTGATTTTTTAAAAAGAAAAATCAAAATAACATTTACAAATTCCGGTCATAATTTGTTCACAATCTAATAATATTTTTAATTTTTATTCCACATAATTTCAAAACTATGATTACAACAATACTTATAAAATGACAAATACTCCCCTGACCAAAATGTCTAAACCCCATGCTAATTATATATAGGATAACTATATAATTTTTAGTTTTTATTTAATATTAACAAAAATTATAATTACTAATAATATTATAAAAAGACAAACATGCCCCTGACGACCATACCATCTAAACCTCTTAGGCTAATTATATATAGGATATAATTAAAGGTCGTTTAGGGACAATTTGAGCCAATAAAATGTCTGTAAAATGACAATTTTACCCTTGTTTATTGAAAAATTACAAACTTGTCATCCCTCTATCATTTATGTAAAAATAAAATATTTCTGTTGCTCTTATGAATTTAACCTCTGACCTCCTCCTCTTGGAAAACTCATGTTATAACCATTGTGCTACATTTACTTTTTGGTTTAACTTAAAAATCTTATTAGATAAGTCATATCAGCTCTTTTTGTCATATTTTTTTTGTTCAAGTAAAATGTTGGGTTATATTATTTATATAACTTGATTTTTTTTTAGTTTCAAAATCTTAATGTATAATTATATTTTATCTACTTTGTATATATTAAAAGCCAACCAAGAACAAAAAAAAGTAAAAAATGACTATAAATTTATTATTTTACTCTTATATTTTTCAAAATTTTGATTCTTAACAAAGACGTTAAAAGGCTTATTAGGGATCTCCCCGAAGGAGAATTCTCTGGTATCTCGTCTCAGAGGCACAAAGAGTACTAGGCGGGTAATAGATCCAATGAGGTCCAGCCTGTAGTCTAGTCTCTAGAAGGTCATAGTGGTCTTCGAAAGAGGGAGAAATCCTGCTTGCTTATTAACTTAGCAAAAATAAATTATAGAAATGTCAACCCTTTATTATTTAAGCTAAAGTAAATCATATTTGTGTGAACATTGATAATCGTATTTCAAACCTTCTCATATAATTTCTTCTAATGCCCAAGTGCGTAACATTGAGTTTGAGTTTATTATAAAAATATTATTAAATAAACTACACTCTCATTATATATATATATATATATATATATATATTATTTTAATTTTTGAGCAAATAACATGTTGTTTTATATTATTTATAAAAACATGTTTATTCAAATTTTTTAATTTTACATTTTCAGTTAGTTAAATGTTAGTTCATATTATTTATATAGCTCCATTTTTCAAATTTTCATTATTCTACATATAATTATGTATTCAATTATATTTATAAATTCTTATTTCACTTGTATTTTTGAATTATATATTATTTATACTGTAAATTTTTATATGATTTATACTTTATATAATTTATTTAGGTATTGATACATAAATGTAATATAATTTAGAATATATTTAAAATTAGTATCGTAAAAAGTGTGAATCAGATGTAGGGGGTAGGGGTGTAAGGTGTTTATGGGTTGTATTTGCCGAGTTGAAAGCATTTTTGCAATCAGACCCAATTAAATCGGTTTGAAAAAATTTCATCCCGCCACACAAAATATTAATTCTTGACCCAACTCTTAATCGTACATCGATTTTGGTCAGTTTTGTCGGTTTAATTGGCATCTAAGTAAAACGAAAATAACAATGTTCATCATATTTTATATACACACACACACACACCAATGTATATAATGTTAAACAAAAATCGAATTTAAAAGAAGCTTTTTAAAAATTCAATCAAAAGTCGGGCAAGACATAATTAATCGGTCGAGACGGTAAAAAATCGGTTTTAATCGGTCAAAATTGAAAAAAAAATTAAAAAAGAAGTTACTTTTTTAAAAAAAACAATATATTTACAATTATATGGGTATGAGCTATTGATTTATTGACTAAATCTTTAATATACAGTTTTTCTTTCAAATTGAATTACTCTTTTCGTTCACGTACAAGTATGGAGTAATGATATGCGGTTCTTTTATGTAAATATTAACACTTAATTATCAAATATTGGACGAAGGATAAATGTTTAATAAATCTGATTAATCACCTATTATCCAAGTAATCACCACAAGGTAACTTTACCGACTAATGTCGATTTCCATCTTTAAAAACATTGTAAAATACGTATAAATTAGGATTTTAGTACTAATGTTTTAGTTTGATTAACATTATAATTTTAGTAATGTAATGTAAATTATGTTGTAAATCGTGTGCATATGCACAAACTGTAAGCACATCAATAATTGAAAGTACGATATATCATAAAATGTATAGTTGTATATAATTTGTATATATATGTGTGCGTGTGTATATAAATATTATTAAACAAAATTTGTAACTTAAATCAAGTTGGGTAGAGTTGACCGAAAAAATATAAAACTCATACCCAACCTATTTAAATTGGTTGGGTATGCTTGGATTTGTCGGCCGAAAAGAGAGCGATGGTTGGTTCAGTTTGATCAGGTTGGTAAATCATGAACAATCATAATTTGAGTAATCCGTGGATGTATTACTTAGGGATTAAATCGAATAATTAGAGATTATTAGAATGATTAGTGGAGATCAGTTTAATATTTTTTATATGTATATATATTGTGTAATAATTTTAATTATATGTATATTATCACATAATTTAAATTTATTTAAAAACATATTATGATTGAAATAAATAAAATTTATAGATTTAAATTTTGGATTAGTGATCAAGTTGTGAGATAAAATTAAGAGAATTCGTGATTTTGACCGTCTAAAATAAGAACTACATATACAAAAAATTGTTGTTATTACTTTTTATTCAAATTTCAACCTTTTAATTTTGGAACTTTTACCTATATATTTCCTAAAATTTACAAATCAGGCCAATATTGGAAGGATTAGACTGAATTTTATGACATATTCACCAGCTTTTATCAAAACCGATTTTAACATAATCAAAACGATTAATTACCGTCTAACAATTATCAGGATTATTAAACACCAACTTTTAGAACATAGATTATACATAAAAATATAATTGAGTATGGATTAAAAAAATTGTTTAATTATTTTTATTATATTCAATTGTTGAATTTGATAAAATTCATTTTACATCATTTAAAACTAAATATATATTTTGGTAATTAAAAATAATCATTTGATCTTTATCTTATAGAAATTAATCCAAATTTTATGAAATTAAAAAATATTTAAAAAATACTAAACAAATATAAGGTAAATTCGAAATATTATCTCTTACCACATTTCTAATTAAAAAAATTATTTCAATATATATACATGTTCGTGTCAGAAATTATTCGAGTGTATAAACAGGTCCGTGTCTCGCACGGGCTTTTACGCTAGTTTTCAAATAATATAGGAGCACGGGCTTTTACGCTAGTTTTCAAATAATATAGGAGAAAAAAGGCTTAGTGTTTGTTTGGTATACAACATGAATTAGCTTCCTAAAATAATTTTAATTTCCCATATATTTAAAGTAACTATGAAGTGTAAAATATTATTTGGTTTATATGCAGCAACTTGTATTTGTAATAATATATATACACACATATAAATATAGAAGTGGGGATAATCTAGGTGGGGGTGGGTAAGGAACTTCCCATCTTTTATATGTAACACTTTCAAAATAATTTCTAATATCCATGATTTATATAACCAAACAACTTTGCAATTTCTAATTTCGCAGGTATTTCCATCTTAATATTTGTCAACCAAACGACCTCTTAGTTTATAGAGAATAGACTCAATGAAGGAACGTGAATAATCATACGAATTATAACAAATTTCATTTTCATTTATCTCAAATAAATACAACATAATCGACAACAAATCTGATTTTATATTTTTCGGTATAAATATTTGGGGGGTTAAATATCAAATACATCACTCGTTGTGTTCAAATGTATCAATTTAGTCACTCGTTACAAAAATGACTCAATTTAGTCACTAATTTAAAGTTTTGTATCAATTTAGTCATTAAAATATTGAAATTTTGTATCAATTTAGTCATTCACAGGTGATGTCCTTGATACGAAATCTTAAATTAGTGACTAAATTAAATCATTTTTACAATAAATGACTAAATTAATACATTTTTACACAACGAGTGATGTATTTGATATTTAACCCAATATTTGGGAGTGTTTTTATGTTTCGGTGCTTTCTGAACGCACTCTTATTTACCGGATCACACGTCATTACTCGATAAAAGGTACAGTGGTTATCGGTATATTTCTATTTTAATCCTCCTAATACACATTTTATTTGAGATTTCTACTTTATTGTCAGGAATGATCAGTTGAACTCATGTGTTCGTTGTACGAGATTGATTTGTATAAAAACCTGACAATCAATACTATTATATTAAATTATCAAAACAGAGTATTACCTTACATTATTTTGAACTTTCCTCTATTATTATCTAAATATTCTCATAATATTTTTTTAATGAAATTACTATCTTAACATATTACTCTCCTAAACTTTCTTTTTTTATGTAATATAATAGAAAATACAGGAACGTTTTGGTAAATAAGAAGTTAAA
Source organism: Heracleum sosnowskyi (assembly GCA_030848705.1). NCBI lineage: Eukaryota > Viridiplantae > Streptophyta > Magnoliopsida > Apiales > Apiaceae > Heracleum > Heracleum sosnowskyi. The sequence continues at coordinate 136,548,088 of CM061235.1, read as the reverse complement.
AAATTAGATCGGTCTTACATAAGAAATTAAGTAATTAATACAAAAAACTAGAAAAAAATTCAATTGCCTTTTAAATATTTAATAATAGAGAAAACTAAATATACAATTTCAATATTCTTGCATTTAAGTAAATATAATATTTTTGCATTTAAAATCTCTAATAATAGAGAAAATAAATATACAATAGATCTTTACCAATGGAGGAAACTAAATATTACAAATATTATAAAACAAAAACAAATATTATATATATATTATATATATATATATATATATATATAATATATAATATTAAAAAAGGTTTGTATTTGATTCACTAGCCTATATATATATATATATATATATATATATATAATTCAAAACAAAACTTAATTTTATATTAGAAATATTATTTTATTTAAAAACGTATTTTGTAGAATATTTTTTGAGAAAATTTAAAGATATTATTATAAAGCCGCTGCGAATCGCGTCTTAGTAAACTAGTTTGATATACGACACACGAATAAGACACGAACACGACACGGATAATTAGTGTTTGAGTGCAGAAATTTGGTACACGAACACGAAAGTACATGAACACGAAAAAACACAAATATAATTAGTGTCAGGTTTGAGTTTTCACAATAGGTACACAACACGGAACGAAAGTACACGAATTAATAAAATAAATAAATAAATTTAAAATATATATATTATTTATAGTATTGCATATTTAGAAAATATACAAGCAATTACATATGAACAATAAATAAAAGTTTCACGACTAATTGACAGTAAGTTATACATTTATATATAAGAAGTATACATTTATATATATAAGTTATATTTACAAATATTTGTAAAAATGTATGTAATACATATTTAATACACATTAAATAAAAATTTACATAATTAAAATAGTTTTATAATATATATAATTTATATTTTTGTTTAATGTACACGAATACGACATATAAAGTACACGACACGTTTTGAATTGGATATGTGCTTCAAATTTAGTAAATGAATCCAAAATGGGTCGGATATGGATTTTACATTTAAGTACACGAAAATACGAAAGTACACGACACGGTCCATTTTCAGGTCTACTTGTATACCTATATGTTTGAACCGGTCCCACGCAATATTTAATCATGAATTTACTAATTTTATGTTAGAAATTTTAGTAAATAGGCCTTGTTGGACTTGGATGTATTTTAATATTTATATTATTAAAATATAAAGAGTTACTTATGCAAGTTATATTCCACTCGAGGATTTTTTTTCATGTTTTTCTCTCAAATTGTTTAAAAATTGAGAAGTAATTATTCAAAGGTTGTTGTGAACAAATTTAGACATAATTATTGTAGCTTTGGTATACAGCGTGAGAGGTGGATATATCAACCTCCTCTTTAATACTCCCTCCGTCCCGCCCAATTGTTATCAATTGGGTTGGGCACGGAGTTTAACGAAAATAAATAAAGTAATGGAGAAGAGTAAAGAAAAAGATTAAAGTGGTGGGACCCGTCAATATTTAAAGTATAAAGTAAGTAAAGTGGAGAAAAGTAGTGGAAGTAGTTGATTTTTATATTATAAAACTTTAATATTTTAGGAAAGTTTTGGAATGTAAAGAATTGGATGGGACATCCCAAAAAGGAAAGTGTAAAGAAATGGGTGGGACGGAGGGAGTATATAACTAGCTTTATAGCCCGTGCGAGGCACGGGCATGCTCTAGACTCACATGTTACTAAAGTGTGTACATATCGTATTGTAAGATGCAATTTCTTCCATTTTGTAGATGGACTTGTCGTGCTAATGAATAATTAGCATAACGTTAGTTAGTGATATACGCTGAAAACGTTTTAAAGTTTTGAATTCTACAGTTGATGTCACTAAGTACAGACATTTATTGGTTTAGCAAGATCCAGTTAGTGATAAACGACAAGTTTATGCAGATATTGTTTAAATATTTCTATTAAAATTATGTTTTTAGTCCTACATACGGGCATGCTCTAGATACAAATATATTTATTATTCTTTTTTCAAAATATATTGTACACCTAAACCTTAAATGTGCGTTAAATCAATTATATGATAGTTAATATTGACATCAGTATTGTTGTCAAGTTAACGATCCCCTAATTTGTTGAAGTGTTATGCTTATATATATTAAAAATTGATAATTGTAGTCTCTATCCGAGTTTAAGCTTAATAGCAGATATATTGAATTCGACAATTATACAATTGTGGATATACTTTATTTTATAAAACTATTACTTATATATCTCAAAAAGTTGGCAAATTGATTCGTGATAAGTTACTCGCTTTACCTTACAATTGCCACTTGACACAAATAATTTAACATTTAATACTTTTAATATTTTATCATAAATATTCAAAAAATTTAAACCGATATTAGTTTATATTTGATTTAGTCATACGATGAAAACCTCAATTTTATTGTAAAAGCCTCCTACAATGTTTTTTTAATAGTATACAAAGAGAAAAAATCTTTTCAAGTTTTCAGGTTATATACTTTGGTTCAATACTTTATATACTGATTTGTCAAGATCCAGTTAGCGATACATGGCAAGTTTATGCAGATATTGTTTAAACATTGCCATTAAAATTATGTTTTTAGTCATACGTACGGGCATGCTCTAGATACGAAGATATTTTTTTCTTTTTTTCAAAATATATTGTATATCTAAACGTTAAATTTGCGATAAATCAATTATATGATAGTTATTATTGACATTAGTATTGTTGTGAAGTTAACGATCCCCTAATTTGTTAAAGTGTTATGCTCATAGCAGACATATTGAATTCAATAATTGTACAATTTTTGACATGCTTTATTTTAGAAAACTATTACTTTTATCTCTCAAAAATTGGTAAATTGATTCGTGATAAGTTACTCACTTTACCTTACAATTGCCACTTGGCACAAATAATTTAACATTCAATACTTTTGATATTTTATCATAAATATTCAAAAAATTTAAACCGATGTTAGTTTATATTTGATTTAGTATGATGACAACCTCAACTTTCTTGTAAAAGCCTCTTGCAAAAACTTTTTTATTAGTATACAAAGAGAAAAATCTTTTCAAGTTTTCGGATTCAATACTTTATATACTGGTTTAGCAAGATCCAGTTAGTGATAAACGACAAGTTTATGCAGATATTGTTTAAACACTACCATTAGAATTATCTTTTTAGTCCTACGTACGGCATGCTCTAGATACGAATATATTTTTTATTCCTTTTTTCAAAATATATCATATATGTAAACGTTAAATGTGCGATAAATCAATTATATGATAGTTAATATTGACATCAGTATTGTTATGAAGTAAACGATCCCCTACTTTGTTGAAGTGTTATGCTTATATATATAAATATTTGATAATTGTAATCTCCATCCGAGTTTAAACTTAATAGCAGACATATTGAATTTGATAATTGTACAATTGTGGATATACTTTATTTTAGAAAACTATTACTTATATTTCTCAAAAAGTCGGTAAATTGATTCTTGATAAGTTACTCGCTTTACCTTACAATTACCACTTGACACAAATAATTTAATATTTTAAAATAAATATTCAAAAAATTTAAACAAATATTAGTTTATATTTGATTTAGTCGTACGATGACAACCTCAACTTTCTTCTAAAATTCTGCTACAATTTGTTTTTGATTAGTATACAAAGAGAAAAATCTTTTCCAGTTTTCATTTTCAATACTTTATAGACTAATAGTGTAGTTTTCGAAAATAATCAACATATAAATTTTATTTATTGAAGATGAAAATTTAAAAAATGGATCTGCAATTATAAGTTGTTAATGTCTAATAATAAAAAAGATTTAAATGTAAAATAATAGATAAAATTCGTTTTATGCTTATTACATATGAGAATATAATTAGAAATGAGTAAATATGTTGATAGTTTTAAATTTTAAATTAAATATTAAAGAAAAATATATCAAGTGATATTTGGTTGACATTAAAAAATTTCAATATTGTAGTAGTGGCAGATGTTAATATCAAATCTGTATTATAAATATTATTGGTACTACTCTCAAAAAATATTAAGAAACATAGAACAAGTGATTTTCGTGAATATTAGGTTAATAATTTTTAAGTTGTTATTCAAATGTTGGGATGGTGTAGTGGATACATATGTACACATTTATCACACCTAGGTCCTTGGTTCAATTCCCATTAAGAACAATTTTTTTTATCATTAATATAATATAATATAAGAGGGGTAATTTAGTAATTTCAAGATGATTAAATTGTCTCACTAAACCCCTAGTTGCTCTATTATATATACTAGCGTAACAGCCCGTGCAAGGCACGGGCCTGCATAGAAACGTCAATAATTTTTTTGCGAGGAGGTCAATTTATTAACGTGAGGTTTGTGTAATCGTAAGTTTGATCGTGTAAGATGAGAAGTGTGAGTTGTGCAGAGTAATAAGAAATTTTGTTGGCGAATAATGTAACTACTTTGAATGATGAACGTACCCTTGTCAGGTTTTGAGACTTTTTCATATATTAATTAAATAATTTCTCACTGAATTTGTTCATATATCGAAATAATTTTATAATTAAAAATACATTAGATCATAATATTTGCAATTTATCGTAAATTTGTAATATTGCGTATCGTTTTCATGATCAAATACTTGTAAATTTGATTAGATTTCGTAATATTCAACTAATATCTATATGATAAAAGGCACATGATTATTTTTATCGATGTAAGAATGATTAGACAACATTAATGACTTGTGCATATATATAATTTCCAAACAACTATTTTTTGGTTCCATTTTTTCCCCCTTCATATAGAGTGGGTTCATGTTATAATGACGTAAGTAAATGTTTCAACTCAATCATCATAAATAATTGAAATCCTAAATTTTAAAAATTCATATATAACTGAAATTGAATTATCTTATATATATTTCTCAAAATTCATGTATTTTGCGCAGTTATATAATTTTATAAATATATGGTACAAATTAATGAATTCTGAATCAACAATAATCTATACTAAACTATAATAAACAAAATGGGGTATAATTTATCATTTGGTTCACAACTCATATTGGATATTCTTTTCAATCACAATCGATACTGATGGGTCTTTGAAGTCAAATTGATTTGAACATCTAGATGTATTACTAAAAGTTATGCTACATAGAAGTTTAAGGTTTGAATCTCATCAACAACATATTAAAATAAACATTTATTACAAATATGTTAAAATTAACATTTACTCTGAACGGCTGATCCGGCAGAACAACTCAAAAATTAAAAACATAAATAAAGGTAAAAATACGTGAACCACTCGTTACTATATTTAATTTGATTATAATAATTTAAATAAAAAAGTAAAATAATACAAAAAATAACTCATGCTTTGCACGTGTTATAAATAAATATATACTGATAAATATATCATTTTTAAGACTAATTTTTTTTTTTTTAAAGTAATGTAAATGTGATACCTTTATAAATGTCCAGGATTATTCATCTATTTAAAAGTGAAAAATAACCATGATTTTGACCTGAAGACTTATACGAGGTTATACTGTTTTTTCAATACAAATATTGAATGACATTTTTGTAATAATAAACTCAACCTTTCCATATACAAAAAATAAACTTTACTTGTATTTTATTGTGTATTAGCTTTAGTGTTGTAATTCGACGATGTCCTCAAAGCCCACAAACCCTATTTAGAATTTCATTTATCAAAATGATTTTATGATATTACGCATCCAATTAATATATTATATAAAATTCTATTATTATTAAAGACTTATACTTTTTTTAACATCATTCAATAATTTTGTACATACAATTTGAATTTTTATTATTAAAACTTATAGTCTAACGGGTTGTCATTAATAGTTAGACAATTTTATAATTCTTATGATCGAGAAAAATCATATCTTATTTTCATCTATTGCATATTAATCATGTTGATTTTTTATTTAAAACATAGATCATGTTTTTGAGTTACTGTCTTTTTGGAATCAATTCAATTGTATCTGTTAGATCAGAATTCAATGATCGTCAGAAGCTAGACTCAACTGATCAGGATTGCTGACGTCATCAGTATTGCATGGTCATCAGTATTTGATCAAGCGTCAGTATCTTATTGATCATCAGGATTCCTACTCAGACTATGATCAGGATTGATCATCAGAACTTGAAGCTGATCAGGATTCCTACTTCGAGTTATATTTGGAGTCTAGATAAACATGGAAGTTTATTCTATTTGTTCCTGGTTTGTAGAATGCAGCTATCGATTAAAGATATGTTTCTATCTTTGTTATGATTAGGACTTATCTTGTTATTGATAGAGAAGCTGTGTGCACTATATAAACACAGTTTTGGTTTCGATTTATGTATTCATTCGAGAGAGAACATAATCGAAGAGAAGCTCTTAAGAACAGAATTTCTTGAGAGAGTTTTTGTAAGCTAGCAGCTCTTAAGAACATCAGAATTTCTTAAGAGAGTTTGTAACAGTTTTATATCAAAGTTAATAAAGCTGTTATTGTTATTGTTATTGATCTTTCATATTTGTGTTATATAAAGTCGAGAATCTTATACAATTGTATTCAACCCCCTTCTACAATTGTTATTTACTGGGCAACAATTGGTATCAGAGCAAACTGATTTAATTCTGAATCAGATACGATCTAAAGTTGTCGACAACCAAGTATGAAAGCATGAAGATTCCCATCTTGAAGATATCAGAATATCCCACATGGAGGGTAAAGATGCTGATGTACCTGGAGGCTATGGATCCTGACTACTTGGACAGGATTCGTGATGGACCATATATACCAACAAAGTTCGTAGAACGAACAGATACAGTACCAGAACATTATGTGGTCAAAGCTAAAGCTGAATGGACTCCAGAAGAAAATGCTCATGTACTCAGGGAACCAAAGATAAAGAATATCTTGCATAATAGCCTTGATGCTGTTATGTCAAACAGAGTGATTGCATGCAAGTCTTCAAAAGAAATCTGGGATACTTTGGAAACTCAGTGCCAGGGATCTGCATCTGTTAAGAAAAACAGAAGGGCTCTTTTGATTCAAGAATATGAACAATTCGATGCAAAACCTGAAGAGAGCCTGACTGATCTATATGATAGATTTCTGACACTATTGAACAGCTTATCCTTAGTTGACAAAGTATATGAAACTGAAGATTCAAACACCAAATTTCTTAGAGCTTTACCTGAAGAATGGGATACTCAGACCTCAATCATTAGACACCAGTATGATCTGAACATTGTGTCTCTTGATGAGATCTATGGGATGCTAAGAACTCATGATCTTGAAGTTCAACAGAGGAAGAACAAGAAAAGCAGCAAGGCAAAGTCAATTGCTTTGAATGTAGAAGCAAAATCAAAAGGGAAAGCTATGGAGGTCTCTAGAAGGAAAGCAAGAGTAGCTGAGTCAGATCCTGACGACTCTTCATCAGATACTGATGGCAATCCTGATGCCAATATTGGTGATGAATCTTCTGATTCAAACATGGAAGAGATGGTTGCTATGATTGTCAGAAACTTCAGAAGGATGAAGTTCAGGAAGAATAGAAGACAAGGCAACTTTCAGAAAAAGACCTTCAAAGCAGACAAAGACAAGTATATCAAAAAGGACAACAAGGGTAGCAAATTTGACAAGTCAAAGGTTAGATGCTACAAGTGTAATGGTATGGGTCACTTTGCTTCTGAATGCAACAAGACAAAGGCACTCATCACATCAAGCAAGGATTGGATGGACTCTTCCTCAGAATCTGATACTGAGGTAGTCAACTATGCGTTAATGGCCAATGCTGATGTAACTGCTGCTCCTGATGATAAGGTACTAAATACTATCTTTGATTTTGATACTGATAATGCTTCTGAGTTAAGACGTTTTCTAAAGTCATTACATATTAGTTTTAGAAGTCAAACTGCTGAGAATACTAGAATCTTATCTGAGATGTCTGACCTTAGAAAGAGGAATGAGATATTAGAAGCTGAATTTTCTCGTATGCAAGAAGTACAAAAAGAATGTGATAATGCTAAACACATGCACTTAGAGATGACATCTAAATGTACTTCCCTTGAAAAAGAACTTGAATTTGCTAATGAGAAAATCAGAACCTGGACAGACTCTGGTAGGAAATTTCATGAGATTAATACCTCTAAGAATTGGAAAGAGTGTCTAGGATATAAGTCAGATGAAGATAAGAAATTAGCAGAGAAAATTGTCATTGATGAGACAGTCAGTCCAAAGACCTATAGACATGTTATAGACTCAACCAAATCTAAGATTACTCCTGTTAATTTTGTTTTTGGTAAGGATTCCAATTCTACTTTTGAAAAGGGATCTTCTTCTACTCAAGGAATTAAAATTATAAAGTCTAAACCTGTCATGAACAAAGTCACTAAGAATGTAGGTCTATTGTCTCAGAAACAGCTTAAGGATAAAATCTGTGAGGTTACAGATAAGAAAAAGGAAGCTACTGTTAAGAGAAACAGGAATGGTAAAATTGGGATCAATAAAGAAAATGGTTATAAGTATATCCCAAATGCACCTAGAAAGAGTTGTTTTAACTGTGGTAACTCTAATCATCTTGCTATTGATTGTAAAAAGAGTAAGAAGAAAATTGCTGAAATTCCTAAGTCTGATGTTAGGAATAGATCAGTATTTTACAAACCACAGAATTCCTGTTTTCATTGTGGTAGTCTATGGCATTCTATTTATACATGTAAAGAGTATCATGATTTGTACTATAACTTTTATGATCCATTGCCTAAGTTTGAAAGTAGTACAAAGTCTGATAAAACTGAAAATGTCATAGTGAAGCATGCTTTTGTTAATACTGATACTGACAAAGCAAATCCTGATGGAGTAAATCCTGTCAGGACTGCTAAAGTCAAAAAGTCTTCTGCTGTTAAATTTAATAAAATGCATGAACAAGGAATCCAACAAGTGTGGGTTCCTAAACATTCTGACTAGTGTTTTACTATTCTGATGCAGGGTAAAAAGAAAAATGTGTTAGTCATGGATAGTGGATGTTCTGTGTAGGGCTGTCAATGGATCGGAAATCCGATCCGATCCGATCCGAAGGCTAATGGAGTGGATATGGATCACTAGAAAATAAATCCGATCCGTTAAAAATCCGATCCGGTAACGATCCGATCCGATTAGTATCGGATATGGATTTAACATGATCCGATCCGATTATTTTATATATATTATATATATATATATATATATATATATATATATATATATATATAAAATTTATATATTATATATAATATGTTATATATTAAATATATCATATATTTTTACCAATTAAGTCAAAATAGTTCTCTTTTACTTGTATAAACTGGACCTCTCTTTTATTTATAAAATTGACACAAAAGACAATGAAATGTAAGGCACATAAACTAGCTTCAGATTTGTTGATGAACGATTACAAACTTACAATGGTTGTTTGACAAGCAATCGTATTTAAGATAGTTGGACATTCAAATTCTGTGTTTTAGTTCTCGGATTGTAATTAGGTTTTAATTTATTGTGTAATCTGTAAATTAATGTTGATGTTAAATTTGCATTTCAACTCTGTGAAATATTTAGTGATGTTTGAATTTGAATTTGAGTAAAATATGTTTTTTAAAATATTAACGGATCGGAGCTCCGATCCGTTAACCGTGATCCTAACGGATCCGGATATGGATCGGGCTATAAAAAATCCGGTTGTGATCCGATCCGAATCCGAATCCGGTAAAATTAAATGGATCAGGATATGGATCAAGACCGATCCGATCCAGATCCGATCCATTGACAGCCCTAGTTCTGTGCACATGACTGGAAACAAAGCCCTGTTATCAGAATATGAGGAAAAAGCTGGCCCAACTGTGTCTTATGGAGATGGCAACATTGGACAAACCTTGGGATATGGCAATATAATCATTGGAAATGTCATCATTGAAAAAGTAGCTCTAGTGAAGGGACTAAAACACAACTTGTTGAGTATTAGTCAAATCACTGACAGAGGTTATCATGTCAATTTCTATTCCACACATTGTGAAGTAGTCAGTAAAGCAACAGGGAAGAGAGCACTAACTGGCTACAGGCATGGTAACATATATGAAGCCAACATTCTCTCAGATACTGATGGCTCCCCTACATGTTTCATCAGTAAAGCTTCAGTAGATGAAAGTTGGAATTGGCACAAGAAGCTTTCTCATCTCAACTTCAGCAACATCAATGAGTTGGTTAAGAAAGAGTTAGTAAGAGGATTACCTAATGTCTTATATACACCTGATGGACTCTGTGATGCATGCCAAAAAGCAAAACAAAGAAGGACATCATTCCAGAGTAAATCAGAATCCTCTATTGAAGAACCATATCACATGCTACATCTTGATCTGTTTGGTCCAGTCAACATCATGTCCATCAGTAAGAAAAGGTACACTCTTGTAATTGTTGATGAATATTCTAGATTCACCTGGGTGTATTTTCTGCATAGAAAAGATGAAACTCCTGAAGTTCTGTTGGATCATGTGAGGATGATTGAGACAACCACAAAGTACAAAGTCAAGATTCTGAGAAGTGATAATGGTACTGAATTTAAGAATTCAAAGATGGAAGAGTTCTGCAAATACAAAGAAATCATTCAACAATTCTCTGCTCCTGGCACACCTCAGCAAAATGGAGTAGTAGAAAGGAAGAATAGAACTCTTATTGAAGCTGGCAGAACTATGTTGGAAGAAGCTAAATTACCTACATATTTCTGGGCAGAAGCAGTCAACACAGCATGCTATACACAAAATCTCACATTGATAAACATGCATGGTGTCACTCCTTATCAGTCACTCAAGGAGAAGAAACCAAGTCTGAAGCATTTGCATGAGTTTGGCTGTAAATGTTTTGTTCTCAGAACTCATCCTGAACAGCTAGGGAAATTTGAAACAAAGGCTGATGAAGGAATATTCATAGGTTATCCTACATCAAGAGCCTTCAGAGTTTTTAATTTGAGAACAAGAACTGTCATGGAGTCAATTCATGTATCTTTTGATGATAAGAAGATAACTGGAATCATTGAAGACTCGCATGATAGATTGTTATTTGAAAATGAAGCTTCCAAGGAACCTGAAGAAAATGAATCAGAAGCTGTCCATTCATCCAGTACTGACGGGTCACCAAATCCTGATGACTCACCGGGTACTGATGGTGCTAATACTGATGATGCAAACAACAGTAATACAACTAGTAGTGCTAATGTTGAGGGGGAGCAACGGCATTCAACTACAAGTTCAGAGTCAACTCAATCATCAGGACAGAATTCTTCAGATACTGATTCAAGTGAAGATCTTGATAACACATCAGGAGGGCATAGCAATAATTCAGGGAGAGTTTCAAATCAATCAAATTCTTTCAATCAAGATAACACCAATCCAGGGGGAGCATCTACTTCAAGAAACAATTTGACACCGGCAAGGAAATGGACAAAAGATCATACTCCTGATTTGATAATTGGAGATCCTGATGCAGGTGTTCAAACAAGAAGTGCAACTCAGAATGAATGTTTATATAATAACTTTCTATCCAAGGAGGAGCCTAAGAAAGTTGAAGATGCACTTAAAGATGCTGATTGGGTTACTGCAATGCAAGAAGAACTGAATGAATTTGAAAGGAATGAAGTCTGGAAACTGGTACCAAGACCAAAGAATAGATCAATTGTTGGTACAAAGTGGATTTTCAAGAACAAGACTAATTCTGATGGAGTCATTATCAGAAATAAAGCTAGACTAGTTGCAAAGGGGTATTCCCAACAAGAGGGAATTGACTATGATGAAACTTTTGCTCCTGTTGCAAGACTAGAAGCCATCAGGATATTTCTTGCTTATGCAGCACATAAGAAATTCAAGGTTTTCCAGATGGATGTTAAAAGTGCTTTCTTAAATGGTGAACTGGAGGAAGAAGTTTATGTTGAACAACCTCCTGGTTTCATTGATCCTACATATCCAGATCATGTCTACAGACTGGATAAGGCACTTTATGGACTAAAGCAAGCTCCAAGAGCATGGTATGAAACCTTAGCTCAATTCTTACTGGAAAGTGGATTCAAAAGAGGTGCAATTGATAAAACTCTATTTTATTTGAATCATGGTAAGGAGTTGCTGTTAGTTCAGATTTATGTTGATGATATCATTTTTGGGTCAACAAACAATAAGCTGTGTGAAAAGTTTTCCAAGCTTATGCAGTCAAGATATCAAATGAGCATGATGGGAGAAATGAGTTACTTTCTGGGTCTTCAAGTTAAACAGACTGATGAAGGGATTTTTATTAATCAGTCTAAATACACAAGGAATTACTGACAAGGTTTAACATGCAAGACAGTACTCCTGCTTCAACTCACATAGCTACAGCTACCAAACTTGATCCTGATCAAGGTGAAGAGGTAGATGTAACTCACTACAGAGGAATGATTGGCTCCTTATTGTATCTCACTGCCAGTAGACCAGATATCATGTTTGCAACCTGTCTATGTGCAAGATTTCAAGCAAAACCTAGAGAACCACATCTGATTGCAGTCAAAAGAATTTTCAGATATCTCAAAGGCACTCCTTCACTTGGCCTTTGGTATGCAAGGGAATCAGATTTTGGGTTGTGTGGTTATTCAGATGCTGATTTTGCAGGATGCAAAATAGACAGGAAAAGTACTTCAGGAAGTTGTCAGTTTTTGGGTGGAAGACTAGTTTCATGGTTCAGTAAAAAGCAGAAATCTATTTCCACTTCAACTGCAGAAGCTGAGTACATTGCTGCAGGAAGTTGTTGTGCTCAGATAATGTGGATGAGAAATCAGTTGTTAGATTATGGCCTGTCATACTCAAAAATCCCTATTTATTGTGATAACCAAAGTGCTATTGCAATGACAGGAAATCCAGTTCAGCATTCTCTTACTAAACACATCAGTATCAGATATCACTTTATAAGAGAACAGGTTCTGGAAGGAACAATTGAGCTTCACTTTGTTCCTACTGATCAACAACTAGCTGATATATTCACCAAGCCACTACCTGAAGCTACTTTCAATAAATTGGTGAATGAACTTGGAATGATGCATTTTGAGAATTTCTGAGGAAAAGCTACAAAGAGGAAATCCTGATAACCGTCAAATCCTGATGGTTATTCAGAAAGGTATGTATCTTTGATCAAATCTTGATAGGACTCAATCCTGACAGGAAGTCAACTGGTCAAATCCTGATGCTCAGATGATTGAAGCTGGTATGAAAACCAGAGGTTCTATGCTAATTTGTCATCAACACTCCTGGTAAACTCTGGACAATTAGATTATTACTTAGTCTTTGATTAAGTTTTCAGTCTTAATTATCAATTTCAATTTCATTATTAACAGAGTTTATTATTTATCATCTCTATATCACTTTGAGTGTTACTAACAAATTTTGCAGGCAAGTACAGGAAGAACACAATTGAGAAAATGGACAAATTTCATTAATACTTGAAGATTCATTACAAATGAAAATTGGAAATTACATATTTGTTTTCCTATTCTATTTTCTACTCAGGAACTCGTGCTTTACAGATAAGCATGAACACGTGTCCTGCAAATTAGCATGAATGCTCCTGAGCAGCTTCACAGTTCATCAGAACTGGAAGGTCTCTTGTTCCATCCTTAAGAGACAAGAAGAGGAGCTGATTTACTTGAAGGCGGATTCCAGTTCGGATTGGCTTGCAGGAAGTTGTGCCAAACCACATCAAACATTGCGTTTATAAACGCTTCATGTTCCTGAGGGTCAAGAACTGGTTGTGGCTCCATCTCAGCAAGAGCCTCATCCATTTGTTGCCAAATTCTATCAAGTTCTTCATCAGGTATGTTGTTTTGATTGTTGGCAGCCATTAAAAAACAAAGAAGGTGAAAGGTTTTCGTAAGTTTTTCTCTGGAGAGGGTTTGTGTTTTAATAGATATATGATGATTATGCTTAACAGTTCTCTTTTATAGAGAATGTGTATTAAGGGTGCAGGTCATTTCTACAATCTCGATGAGACGGTTCGGTTTTCCATAAATATTTTTGCCTCGTTTGCTGGTAAGCGTGTTTTAATTCTATGACCATTAATTTGGTTATTTTTCTTAAACCAAAACGCTATTCAGGATTGTTAAAATAAATTTTGTTTTCTTAAATAAAATTTTATTTTAATCTTATTGAATATTTTTTTTCAATCCTGATATGGCAAAATATTTTGTGCGGAAATGCTTTTATTCCTGATGAGGTTAGGTTTTTCTTACATCAGAAAATGCCTACTCGTTATGGACTACTTTCTAATGCTATGGTACAAGGCCCAACCCACCTTGTTCCTGACACAAGCATGCAACCTAAACAGTCTAAACAGTTAACAACCACCTCTACTGTCTCTCAAAAGACTTTAGTTGTCAAATCAAAGAAATCAGCTAGAACTGATGTGTCTGGAAGGCAATCAGGTTCAAAGGATTTTTCCTCTACACCACTCACTAAAAAGAAGATACAAGGGGGTGTACAAGGGGTCCTGGTGAAGAAAGCTGATAAGGTTGTTAAGAATGTTCCTGTGAAAAGGAAGTTAAGGTTGATTGATGAAAGTGATTCAGAGGATGACTTACCTATATCCTCTGTGATAAATGTGAACAAGGAAGTTGCTGATACTGCTACTAAAGCTGTGGTACCTTTATCAAAACCACAAAAGACAAGGAAATTATCAAAGAGCAGGTATCATATTCCTTTGACAGTGCAAATGAAGGATACTGATATTCAGACATCAAATCCTGATGTTAGTATTCCTGATGCAGCAACAAAAGTTGTCTCTATATCAGACTCTCCAGCCTCTCCATCTCAGCTTAGAGAAATTTCTTGGGAGAAGGTTTCTACAACTGCTTCCTTGGTTGGTCTTACACCTACATCAAAGAAAAAGAGGAATGCAGAAGAGTTAGTCTATCAGAGACAGAAGAAGCTGAAAGGATCACGCCCACAAGAACCTGAATTTCAGAGTAATTCAGCAGCTACTGTTGATCCTGCCACACAAGAACCACTCAATCAAAGTTTGGGTGAAGGCTTAGCTAGTGGAATGGTCACACAAGAACCATTTTCTCAAAGGGAGAATGAAGACATCAACATTCCAGCTACACAAGAACCATCTTCTCAAAGTGAAGATGCAGGCAAAGCTACAGCTTCTGTTGAAAGATTGGTCGAGAACATTGTCCATGAGGGAAGCACACAAGAACCTTTAGCTCAAAGTGTTGAAGCAGCTTCTGAACCTCAAGCTCCACAAGAACCATTGGTAGCAAATACTGATGCAAGCATATCAAATCCTGACGATGTTCATCCTAACGCTAGTGGTGCTCCTGATAATGAACCTATTTTGATACAGCCACTTCGTTCAAGACCAATGGATCATCCTATCTCAGAATCACAGGATAAACTGAAAGGTATTGCAATTCCTGATCCTGATAAATCTCATGGTTCTGATGATGATAATTCTGATGATGATAGTGATGATGATAATGAGAATAGAAAAGAGAAGGAACAGCTTGCTACAGCACTCAAGATTAGTCTTGGAACTAATTTTGGTTCATCAAGTACATATATGGCTAGCAATGCTTTCACTGGGAAAGATCAGAGACAAGATTTTTCTACTCCTTCCTTTGATCCTGCAGAGGCATTTAGACAGAATGAATGGAACAATTCATGGCATCAATCTGATGAATCTATCAGTTTTTCTTCTGCTATTGAACATGCCTATAATGCAGTGAAGTCAATAGAGAATCAAGACTTGAAGAATCATCTGAAGGCTACAACTCTGTTATCCAAAAGTCTGAAAAGTGAGATTGATTCTATCAAGGGTTCAACTGACAAAGTGAGGACCGATATCTTTAATAATTTTACAAAGGTGCCTACTACTTTCCAACTGAGGGTAGTGGAATCCCAAGTGAAATCTGTTGTTTCAGAACAAACCTCAATCAAACAAAGAATTGATTCTCTGGATACTAAGGTAACTGAAATTCAAGCCTCTCTTTCCTTAATTTTGCAATTATTGTCAAATCCTGATGTCAAAAAGGGGGAGAAGGTTATTCAGACAAAATGTACACCTGATCTAGTATTAAGACATAATAATGATGATACTGGAGATGATGGTGGTGACAAAGCGATACAAGGAGAAACCTCTGATACTGCGGTTTTGAAGTCTACAATTCAAACTTCTCAAAGTCAACTACGCGGTCAACTCATGTTTCTGATTCTGGAGTTAAGACAGTAAGAACATTGGTGCAATCTCAGATCCTGACGGAAGATCAAATCCTGACACCTGGTCATGGACACATTCTTGCTACAATTCCTGAAGGTGATGAAGATGTGATTATTGATAATCCTGAAGATGCATCAAATTTATTCCAGAAGTTTTCTACAAAAGACGGTAGAATTGTTACTCTTTATCACACTGATAAAAGAGTTCAACAATTATTTGCCAGAAAAGCACTCTCTACAGCAAGTGAAGAATATCCAGATCTCTCACATGAAGAATTCTTGAGACTACAAAAAGAGACAATGGAAAGCTATACTGCTCCTGCTAGAAGTAGAGGAAGCAGAGGTAGGAGATGTGCTAGAAGAAATAGAAGAGGTTCTTCAACTCAAACAGTACCTAGACAGACAAGGTCTAGAGGGTTAAGAATTGAAGAAATTCCTGAAGCTTCACAAAATCTAATAGATCCTATTATCAAGGATATCATGGAGAAAGAAGACAAGGAATTTGTTGAAGAAGAACCTGAATTGAAAAGAAAATCAAGTAAATCAACTCTCAGCAATACAAATCAAATTGAAGATTCTAATCCTGACAATATTCAAGATCCTGACGAATCTGAAATTCTGCAAGAGGTTGATTTGATAATCTTATCTACTGTTGTTGATTGTCACAACAAAGAAGTAGATGAAGAAGAAGAAGCCAGAAGAAGAGATATTACAAAAAGAACAAATGAAGATTTCAATCTCTATCTACAAAGGCTTAAAGTTTCAAATGAAAGACAATGGAGAAATTCAAGCAGACAAGAATCTTTACTTGAAAGAAGCTACGCTCATGAAAAGGAGAAATACAAGAAGTGGAAACATATTAGCACATTAAATTGTGATACACCTATCAATTTTCAGTCTGGTGGAATTATTACAAGCGCTTCAAGTGTTGTTGATTTGTCTGATATGGCTAGATCAAAAACACTCTGGTTAAAGATGTTTTCGAATCTGAAGCAATTGTCAAGTAATTCAAGAGGAGGTATTGGACACAGAGATGGTGAATATCTGAATATGTCATATGTTGATCCTTACTCCTTGACAGAAATTGGAGGTACTTTAACTTCTGAAAACCTGAACAATTTATTAGCTGTTGATCTAGTTATAGATTGTCATGATGGTTTTGAAAAGAAAGAAAAGCTTCTGTACTTCATGAAAGATGGTAGTGTGAAGATTCTATCTATTCAAGATCTGCTGATGAAAACTACACAGGAACTGAAATATGTTCACTATCTGTTAAGATGGAAGAACCAAGTGTACAAAGAATGGAGTGACATAATTTTGTCAACTATAAGAAGAAGACTGGATGGAAACAGTAATTTCGATGGTAATTATACTCCCATGTACTTAAATCAAAGAGGTCAGGATGTGGAAATGCAAAGGGGTACTGCTGTTAAAGAAGTAAATTTTGGCATGACTCATCTTTCTCTCAATCCTGATGGGAAGGAAATTGCTTATCTTTTGCTTGAAGAGCACAGTCTACAGAGAAACTCCATACAGAATCTCAGAGCAGCTATCTACCAGATTAATGAGGAAGATGAAGAACTCAGAAATCTTAAGGAAAGACTGATTCAAATTCTTGAAGAAAAAGAAGAAAGTTTATTATCCAACTTCTTGAAGATGAATCTGTTCTATCAAAAAGCTTAAACAGATAAGTTGTTTATGAAGATACTCGTACATTTTGATACATGTTTTTGACATCATTGAATATTTGGAATCTATACTTTATTTCACAAAGTATGAGATTGGGGGAGATTGTTAGGTCAGAATTCAATGATCGTCAGAAGCTAGACTCAACTGATCAGGATTGCTGACGTCATCAGTATTGCATGGTCATCAGTATTTGATCAAGCGTCAGTATCTTATTGATCATCAGGATTCCTACTCAGACTATGATCAGGATTGATCATCAGAACTTGAAGCTGATCAGGATTCCTACTTCGAGTTATATTTGGAGTCTAGATAAACATGGAAGTTTATTCTATTTGTTCCTGGTTTGTAGAATGCAGCTATCGATTAAAGATATGTTTCTATCTTTGTTATGATTAGGACTTATCTTGTTATTGATAGAGAAGCTGTGTGCACTATATAAACACAGTTTTGGTTTCGATTTATGTATTCATTCGAGAGAGAACATAATCGAAGAGAAGCTCTTAAGAACAGAATTTCTTGAGAGAGTTTTTGTAAGCTAGCAGCTCTTAAGAACATCAGAATTTCTTAAGAGAGTTTGTAACAGTTTTATATCAAAGTTAATAAAGCTGTTATTGTTATTGTTATTGATCTTTCATATTTGTGTTATATAAAGTCGAGAATCTTATACAATTGTATTCAACCCCCTTCTACAATTGTTATTTACTGGGCAACAGTATCTTCTACATTTTCAAATATTTATCTTTTTAGTCGAATTATACATTTAAACCCTTAAAGTCCAAATGTTTGATCAATAAAACATTCTTAATTTAACTCAAATATTTGATATTTTATATACTTAAAAATTATGATATATAGTTCATATTTGATGTAGTTATATATTATGTATGATTTTATAGATAGAATTTATATATTTTTATTTAAATAGTATAATACATTTATATATATCTAAAGAGAAAAATGAAAATGAAAATATTTTTTTTATCCGAAATAATTTACATTCATGTGTAACATGTGAAATTATATCATATAAATTTTATTTTTCATACTCATCATTTATCATGACAAAGAGAGTGTAAAGATTTTATTTTTTACATTTATCATTTATAATGAAAGAAAACCTTTTTTGTAATTATATACTCCGTAATATTCTACCTTTTAAATCATCACCCCGATTTTTGACTCGGACATCAATTGGGGGATTAAAATGGTGGAAAAAGTGAAAAAATTGACGAAAAAAATGAGTAAATTAGAGATATGCCGAAGTTAATAAAGAATGACATGTAATATTAGAAAATATCAACAAATGAAGTGTTTATTTTGAAAAGAAATTTGTTAAGAAATGAATGTGACGAACAAAGTGTATAAGCATTAGCATTACATAATTTTGATGCTTATTTTCTTAATTTTAAATTATAGATTTAACAAATAATGAGATACATAACATATACAATAGGTCTTATATTAGATCAAGTTCATTACTATATTTTATGTATAATTAATTAATTCTAATAATGTAAAATAGTGATATGTAATATGATATAAAAATATGAATTATCAACAACATAACTAAAGTATATTTAATCAAAAATATACAACTATAATAAAATTTTAAAACGATGATTGATCATTTACATATATATATATATATATATATATATATATATATATATATATATATATATATATATATAATAACGTAAATAAAAAATACAGATTTATATAAATAATTTGGACCAATATTTCCTTTACTCAAAGGTTCAAAATAAAAAAAATAAAAATATAGAATTAGAGGAAATAATGTGACTTATCTAATAAAATCTTTCAAGTAAACTCAAAAAACAACGTAGCATAGTGATTATATTTTGGACTTCTTAGAAGGAGGTTGGAGGTTCGATTCCCTACATTAACAAATATTAACATATTTTTGCATAATAATATAAAAGTGGTATTTTTGTTATTTTTCAAAAAATAGGGGTAAAATCGTAACTTCACAATCATTAAAATGACAAACTTTGCCCTTGTGTTGGCATATAATATATAGTAATAGATAGAAAAGGAAAGAAGAAAAAAAAAATTCTATAAATAATTCAAACCAACATTTTATTTATTCAATCATCAAAGTAAAAAAAAAATATAAGAGATAAAAGACGTGGGTTATCTAATAAGTTTTTTGAAATAAACTCAAAAATGCATGTAGCATAGTGGTTAAGCCCATGGATACCTTGGAAGGAGGTTGGAGGTTTGAATCTCTGTAGTAACACATCTATTAAAATTTTTTTGTATAATAATATACGAGTGGCATTTTTGTTAATTTTCAAAAGAAAAGGGTAAAACAGTAATTTCGCGGCCATTTAATTGGCAACTTTTGCCCTTGTGTTGGCCTATTATATATAGTAATAGATAGATAGATAGATAGATAGATAGATAGATAATAGATAATAGATTATTGGTACAAAATTATTTTACCGATTTATGAGTATGTATTATGTAAGTTGTCTTTACTTATTCTTGAGGAGTTTTATGATACTCATCTTATGTAATCTTATGTAGTACTTGTACGATAATATATTTACGACAATATATGAAATAGATGTCTATGCTTTGTATTGTTGAAGAGTAGAAAATATATAAAATATATTTTTGTTATGATGAAAAGTATATTAGAGCAAGAATTGTCAATATTTATATTTTATAAAAGAAAAATGTCAAATTTCTCAAATTAAATCATAAAATAGTTCCCAAATTCACGTGTCACATTATATCTTTATATATAATTAGTGTAAAGCACTTAAATTGTATGGTTTGGTTTGGTCGTCAGCGGGTCCTACATAGCTATAAATTCTCTACGGGTCCTACATAGCTAAAAACTATATACTATAAAACAATTACACAATTAGAGTTTTTAATAATACTCTACTTTAGAGAAAAAGTAATATTTCTATAAAAGTAAAGAATAATAGAAGTAATATAATTTTAATATTTTAAATATTTACACTAAAATTTGTTAAAATTGAATTTATAAAAACAATGAATAAACATATAAATAATCATTCTTTTAGTGAATTTGTATATATAAAAAATTCGTAATTTTTATAATTTCAAAAAGTACAACATAAACCGAAATAATATATACATATGAAAAAATATATTATTAACTTAATGAATTTATATTTTTATGAAAATACACAAAGATATCAATAAATAACTAAAATTATAAAAACACTAAAATAAAATAACTTATTAAACGTCTCGTGCATTGCACGGGTATAAAGCTAGTTTTAATTAATGATAAAACAACTAAATAAAGTAGATCCTCCATGTATGTATATCAAGATCACCAATTAGAATAGCCTAAATTACCACGTCATTTGAAACTTTATTTGGTACCCATATCATCTAGCAATAGTTTTAATAATAAAAACTAGTTGAAAAAGCGGCGATTCGCGACGACATAATAATTTTTTAAAAAAATTTATCAATTAAATTACGAAAATTACTCGATCCTCGTTAATAAGCCGTTCTCCCGTGAAACACGCTTTCCTTTTTATTATCAAAATCTCAAATTTAATATATTGAATATAAACTTGTCTTATATATTAATTTTTATGTTATCATACTCCTTTCTAATGTGCAACTTTTTCGTTGAAAAATTACCTATATAACTTCACATATTCTACTTCAAATAAAATTTTCAGTTATGTATTACAAATGCTTATTCTACTTCCAATAGAACTTTTAATTGCAAGTACTTCTTTTATATTTGTTATGGATTAAAAAGTGTACTTGTAAATTAATTGCTACAGTTTAAGAGAGTTTCGAGCTTTAATGGTGGCTGCTCTTGTTGTTGGGGACTAACTGGGTCCTAACAAGATGCCTACGTATCTCTAGTGTTTAGAGAATCAAACCAATAAAAACGTAGTTCTTGGTGTTGCCCTCGGGGCTATAGTGGCAGGTGTACACCAAGGACGTAGTGACTTGTATGTCCTTATTCGAGGATGAAGTCTAAAACGTTGTAGATGACGTATGGAGCTGTGTCCAAAACGTAGTAGATGACGTATGGAGCTGTGTCCAAAACGTAGTTCTATTGTGAAGGAGCAGGGTCCTTATATATGCGTAAGGAGCCTTGTATTTAGAGTAAGTTTAGGAGACTTAGCGAATAAGTCTCCTTTTTGATAATCGATAAGCATTGTATTTCTTGGTGGACAAGTCTTTTCCTTGTTGATAAGTACTATGACTCATTATTTCTTTTATTTGGGATTCTGGATCCTTTTTTGATGAATTTACCATATTTTGGACTCCTTTCCTGAGCTGTATATTTTCCATATTTATTAATTACGAAATTAATAAATAATTAGGGTTTCAGGCCTTGCTTATTGGGCTGTACTCTTGGACCAATCTGGGTCTAATTAATACCACTTCTAGGATTATTTTTCAGCCCATATCATTTGCCCCTAACTTCTAGGAAAATATCTTTTCGATTATCGTAGAAGTTATTTTATTCGGGAGTTACGAAGTTTTCTTTCATACTAGTCTGACTTAGTGAACATACAGTCCTTAACCAACATTTTTCCAGAACAGGAATTGGGATTTTTTCCTTTATTTTGTGAAAATAACCCAAAAATTTCCAAAAATCAGTATAATTTCGACCAGGATTCTGGTCGAAAATGGCCTCATTTTTTGCTCCTGGTCGAACCCTTTCGACCAGGATTCTGGTCGAATTTGGGTGACATTTTGGCTCCTGGTCGAACCCTTTCGACCAGAATTCTGGTCGAATTTGGGTGCCATTTTGGCTCCTGGTCGAACCCTTTCGACTAGGATTCTAGTCGAATTTGGGTGCCATTTTGGTTCCTGGTCGAACCCTTTCGACCAGGATTCTGATCGAATTTGGTCTTGTTTTTGCCTCCTGGTTGAATACCAGCCTGGTCGAAGATTAATGTCGTTTCAGTCCCTGGTCGAACATTTTCGACCAGGATGTTAGTCGAATAGATGCTTCATTTCGGGCCTTGGTCGAACACATTCGACCAGGATGCTAGTCGAATATATTCTTCATTTTGGGCCTTGGTCGAACACATTCGACCAGGTTTCTGATCGAAGATGAGTGCCATTTTGGGCCTTGGTCGAACACATTCGACCAGGCTTCTTCAAGTTGTACCTCTTGTGCTCTTTAAGGCCCACCTATGTTGGGCTCAATTTGGGCCTAAGGCCTTTAACTGTTCCAATTTATTAATTGGGTCTGTAGTCTTTCATGGGCTATATCGGCTAATGCCGGTTGCCCTTTCTTTAACCGACCCATTGACCGACTGTTCTTTCTATATAAGTGTGAAGTCTCAATTATCTTTATTCACTTATCACTTTCTATTTCAAGTTCAAAAACTTGGATTTTTTTTGTCGACCTTACTTCTACTTGTCCTAATAGTGAGTCTAGTCAAGACACACTTTAAACATAATAGACTTTCAAGTTTGCAGCATGCCAAGTTCTTGGCACTTCGCTCCCTTCCAGGGTTTCCAATTTGTAGGAGCCTCGACCAAATACGTTCTTAACACGATATGGTCCTTCCCAATTTGGGGCCAACTTGCCTTTTTGTCCAACTCCGGATGCCTCAATCTTTCGGAGGACTAAGTCTCCTTGACGGAAGAATCTCTCTTTAACCCTTAGATTATAGTAGAAAGATGCCCTTTTTTGATGTTCAACTATTTTAGAATTTGTCTCATCTCTAACTTCATCAATTAGATTAGATCTAAGGCCAGCCTCATGCCTTCTTCATTTGTCTCTGGCTCATAAGCTTCGATTCTTGGAGATATGTGAGTAATCTCCACTGGAACCACTGCCTCTGCCCCATATGCCAGTAGAAAGGGGGTTGCTCCAGTGGTGACTTTACAAGTAGTACGATATGCCCATAATATGGGGATCAATCCGTCTACCCAAGTGTTTCTAGAGCGCTCAGCTCTTTTCTTCAGTCCATCCAGGATAATTCGATTGGCCACCTCAGCTTGCCCATTTGCTTGAGGATGGGCAACAGAAGTGAAGCGTAACTTAATATCATTCTCGTCACAATACTTTTTGAATTCATCGTTGTTAAACTGAGTTCCATTATCCGTGACCAAGATTCGTGGAATCCCGTATCTGCATATTACATTCTCCCAGAAGAAATGCATTACTTGCTTGGTGGTTATCTTGGCTAAAGGTTTAGCCTCAATCCACTTGGTGAAGTAGTCGATTGCTACTATCAAGAATTTTCTTTGAGAACTTGCCATTGGAAATGGTCCAAGTATATCCATACCCCACATGGCGAATGAGATAGGTGAGCTTATGGATGTCATCATCTCTGGTGGTTGCCTAACCACCGGTGCATGCTTTTGGCACCGTTAACATTTCTTTACGTAGCTTTTAGCATCTGCAAGTATGCTTGGCAAATAGAAACCTAGACCAGTGATTGTATGGGCAAGGGCTCTGCCCCCCAAGTGTTGTCCACAAATTCCTTCATGCACTTCCCTTAGGGCCAATTCTGCCTCTTGGGATCTCAAGCATTTCAGATACGGAACAATGAAAGACTTTTTGTATAGGATTCCCTCAATCAGGGTATACCTTAGTGCTCTCACATATAACTTTCGTGCTTCTGAAGTGTCGTTGGGTAACCACCCAGTTTCCAGATGAGATTTGATGGGATCCATCCAACAGCTAGCGACATCAATGGGTGCTACCAACTTTCCATTGATGTTTGGGGTCTTCAAGACTTGGAAGTATACACTTCCTGCGTAGTTTTCAATTTCAGAAGAGGCAAACTTAGACAAGGTGTCGGCCTTCATGTTCTCTTCCCTTGGAATGTGTTCCACATAGCATTCATCAAACTGAGTCATGATGGCCTTGACAAGTTTTAGGTACTTGGCCATGACTTCATCTCTGGCTTCAAACTCCCCATTTACTTGGGAAACCACTAGCCTCGAGTCTCCACACACTTTCAGAGTTTTAACTCTCAAGGCTCTAGCCAGCCCTAAGCCAGCTATCAGGGCTTCATATTCAGCTTCATTGTTTGTCGTTGGGAAGTCCAGTTTTAAAGCGTACTCTATGAGAAATCCATCAGGACTTTGTAGCACCAAACCTGCTCCACTTGATTTTGTTTTTGATGCCCCATCAAAATAGAGCACCCAGCATTCTTTGGACACCATGTCTTCATCTTTCTTGTCTTCCATTATTACTTCATGCCCCCCCCCGACTTCCTGGTTGTCAATAGTGCGTTCAACCATGAAGTCAGTGAGTGCTTGAGCTTTTATGGCCGTTCGAGGCTTATACTTGATGTCAAATTCTCCCAATTCAATAGCCCATTTGATCAACCTTCCACTAACTTGAGGGCTATGCAAGATGTTTCTTAGAGGCTGATTGGTCAAGACCTTTATCTTGTGAGCCTGGAAGTACGGGCGTAGCTTTCTTGAGGACATTATCAAGGCTAAGGCAAACTTCTCTATCGTAGAGTAGTTTATTTCTTCCCCATGTAGAATCTTGCTCACGTAATAAACGGGCTTCTGAACCTTCAATTCTTCTTTTACCAAAACGGCTCCAAGGGTTGTGTTAGAAACCGCCAAGTACAAATTAAGAGTTTCTCCAGGCTTTGGTTTTGCCAACAGTGGTGCCTCAACCATGTACTTCTTCAAGGCCTCTTGGCTTTCAGTTGTCCATTCAAAAACTTTCACGTTTTTGAGTGCTTTGAAGAAAGGTAAGCACTTCTCTCCTGACTTGGAGATGAATCTTCCCAATGCTGTCACTCTTCCCGTTAATTTCTGGACATCCTTGACAGTCCGTGGTGGTTCCATGTCTAGAATTGTTTTGATTTTGTCGGGATTAGCCTCGATTCCTCTCTTGGAAACCATCAGGCCTAAAAACTTTCATGAGCCTACACCAAAGGCACACTTAGCTGGATTTAACATCATCTTGTGGTGCCTCAGCACTTCAAACGCTTCCCGTAGATGGTTTATATGATCGGCCTTATCGAGACTTTTAACCAACATGTCATCCACATAGACCTTCATGGTTTTTCCATTCAGGTGTTCAAAAATTTTGTTCACCAATCTTTGGTATGTTGCCCCTGCATTCTTAAGTCCAAATGCCATGACTAGATAACAGAAAAACACCAAAGTCAGTGATGAATGATACCTTGGAGATGTCATCTTTGTGCATTTTGATTTGGTTGTATCCGTTGAAGCCATCCATGAAACTCAGCATCTCATGCCCAACTGTGGCATCTATTAGGGCATCAATCCTTGGTAAGGGAAAACAATCCTTAGGACACACATCGTTCAAATCGGTGAAGTCTACACACATTCTCCATTTTCCATTGGCTTTTTTGACCATCACCGGGTTAGCCAACCATTTTGGGAATTATATTTCTTCAATGAACCCGGCCTCTAGAAGCTTTTCTACTTCTTTTTTAATGGCCTCTTGCCTCTCTGGAGCAAAATTTCTCTTCTTCTGTTTCACCGTCTTCCTTTTAGGATCCACATTCAATTTATGGGTTATCAATTGGGGATCGATCCCTGGCATGTCAGCCGCTGTCCAAGCAAAACCGTCATTGTTCTCTTGAAGAAAAGATATGAGCTTGCTTTTCAATTGTTCGGGCAATAGTGCTCCAACATAAGTCGCCTTCTCCGGTTCACCAGGGACTAAGGGAATTGGGATTAAATCCTCAGCTGGTTTCCCTCTTCGGTCCTCATTATCACTAGTATCCATGTCTTCAATGGGGAGAACCTGCCCCCCGATTCCATCAGGCCTTAACGCGGCTACGTAACAGCTTCTAGCCATCTTTTGGTCTCCCCGTTCTTCACCAATTCCATTCCTCGTTGGGAACTTGATTTTCAGAAGATAAGATGAGGCAACGGCCTTGAATGCATGAAGACCCGTCCTTCCCAGGATTGCATTGTAGGTTGAAGTTGCCTTTATAACTATGAAGTTTAACATTTGAGTAGACGTATTCAACCCTTGTCCCATTGTCATTGGGAGTTGGATAATGCCTTCCACCTTCGACTCCACTCCATTGAATCCATATATGGTCATATTCGAGGGTGTTAACTGAGAGTCAGTATAGCCCATCTTGATAAAAGCATCATGGAACAAGATGTCCACTGAAGCTCCATTGTCGACCAAAACTCTTTTTGTTTCAGAATTCCCTATCACAGGTACGATGACTAAGGGATCATCGTGGGGAAACTTCACCCCCTCCAAGTCAGAATCATCAAAACCTATTAATACTTCTGTTCAGGCACATTTCGGTGCTTCTCTGACCACAATCATTAATTCTCGGGCATAGGCCTTTCTTGAGTTTCGGGAGGACCGAGCAACGGTTGGTCCTCCGAATATCATGTTGATAACTGGCCCTCGGGGCTTGGGATTCCGATCTTGATCGTTGTCCCTTCTGTCATAATCCTTCCTTTCATAGTTTCCTCTTTCACTCCCTTGATTTCCATCCTTGGTGAATTTATTGAGTTTTCCTCTCCGTATCAGAAACTCGATCTCATCTTTCAATTGTCTACAATCGTCGGTGTCGTGACTGACTTCCTTGTGGAACCGACAGAATTGGTTTTGATTCCGTTTAGACATATCAGTCTTTAGTGGCTTTGGCCATCGGAGATCCTCCACCTTTGCTATTTCCATCAGAATTTGGCTCCTGGGAGTGTTCAATCTTGCATACTCCGTAAACTTTGGCCCAAAATTGTTCCTCTTGGGTGGAGAATCAGAATCCTTTGACGTTCTGGGAAACTTTTCCTTGACGTCGTACTCCTGAGTTTCCTTTCTTTTCTTTGAATTTCCACTGCCACCAGCAGTGGGTTCATATTTTCTCATGATTTTTTCAGCCTTGATGTACTTTCCGGCTCTATCTTGGAGCTTCAGCAAGCTCTCGGGTGGATGTTTTTCCAATGATCTTTTAAAGTGATCATCAGTGGTTCCTTGCTGCAAGGCTATCATAGCTACTTTGTCCTCCAAGTCCGGGATTTTCAGAGCCTCCCGGGTAAATCGGTTGATGTAATCCCTTAAAGCTTCATTCTTTCCTTGCTGGATTCCCATGAGTGATGCAGAACTTTTCTCGTGCACCCTCCCACTAACAAATTGGTTGATGAACGCTTTGCTTAGTTCCTTAAAAGACCCAATGGAATTGAGAGGTAGACGACTATACCAACGTTGGGCCATGCTCGCCAAGGTTTGTGGAAACGCCCTACACTTGACCGCATCATTGGTTGACTGCAACAGCAGTGCATTAGAGAATGTTCTTACATGATTCGCGGGATCTCCCGTTCCATCATAAGCTTTAATCGTTGGCATCTTGAATTTCCTGGATATGGTAGCTTTCATGATGTCTTGAGTGAATGGTGGTGTAGGATCATCAGGATCTCCTAGGGGCAACAAAACACTAGGATCACCCCTTGGGGCTTCAGCCCTTTTGGTTCTTCTCGGTGTTGGGTCCAGGTTGATTATCGGGACTCTTCCACTTGCTTGGCTTTGTGCTTTCGCGACCTCCTGTTCTGCCAGTAATTTCTTGAGCCTTGCAGCCTCCGCCTCATGGGCCGCAATCTTTTCCTTAGTAGTTTGGGGTTGTTCCCAATTTGTTTGGGAAGGACGCCTCCTCCTCGGGGCAACATCCCTCTCTTATGCAGATGTATAATTCTCGTCCTCAGTATAGGGACCCGAGTAGTCTTGAATCAAAGGGGTCCGTCGAGCTTGTTGATTTTGGGGTCCTAGACCTTGTATATAAGGAGGAACGTATGCCTCATGGTAAGTGGGATTGAGACCACTACCGTCCGTCATGAGTCGAGGGGGCATGCCAAAGCTTGGCATCCCCAAAGTTTGAGTTGCGTATTGGGGAAGATCCGTAGTATGGAGTTGAAGACCACTTGGTGCATTCATGAGCAGTGGGGAGATTGGTTGCTGGAGAGTGGTCTCTTGTGGATTAGATCCATGAACGACCATTTGCAGGGGATTCGTCCCTTCAACCGAAATTGGGATTTCCGTCCCTTGAGTGGTGGTGAGGGCGATATTCGCCCCTTGAATGCCAGTAGTTGGCGGTGGTTGATTTCCGTGAACATTAGCCTCGGAGGTGATATGAAGCTCCTCAGAAGTTTGAGTATCTCGAGTTGTTCTTCGTGTGTTTGTCATGGTTGATGTTGTCTTCCCACAGACGGCGCCAAATGTTATGGATTAAAAAGTGTACTTGTAAATTAATTTCTAGAGTTTAAGAGAGCTTCGAGCTTTAATGGTGGTTGCTCTTGTTGTCGGAGACTAACTCGGTCCTAACAAGATGCCTACGTATCTCTAGTGTTTAGAGAATCAAGCCAATAAAAACGTAGTTCTTGGTGTTGCCCTCGGGGCTATATTGGCAGGTGTACACCAAGGACGTAGTGACTTGTATGTCCTTATTCGAGGATGAAGTCTAAAACGTTGTAGATGACGTATGGAGCTGTGTCCAAAACGTAGTAGATGATGTATGGAGTTGTGTCCAAAACATAGTTCTATTGTGAAGGAGCAGGGTCCTTTTATATGCGTAAGGAGCCTTGTATTTAGAGTAAGTTTAGGAGACTTAGCGAATAAGTCTCCTTATTGATAATCGAGAAGCATTGTATTTCTTGGTGGACAAGTCTTTTCCTTGTTGATAAGGACTATGACTCATTATTTCTTTTATTTGGGATTCTGGATCCTTTTTTGATGAATTTACCATATTTTGGACTCCTTTCCCGAGGTGTATATTTTCCATATTTATTAATTACGAAATTAATAAATAATTAGGGTTTCGGGCCTTGCTTATTGGGTCGTACTCTTG
The DNA here is from genome assembly GCA_030848705.1 of Heracleum sosnowskyi. Taxonomy (NCBI): domain Eukaryota; kingdom Viridiplantae; phylum Streptophyta; class Magnoliopsida; order Apiales; family Apiaceae; genus Heracleum; species Heracleum sosnowskyi. The sequence goes on along the minus strand of CM061235.1, from coordinate 136,518,291 downwards.
GACCAATCCGGTTCTAATTGATAGCACTTCTAGGATTATTTTTCAGCCCATATCAATATTCGAACTTTTCTCCTTTGTAAATTGAAACACTTATTGTACTTCAAATAGAACTTTGTAAGTACTTCTTTTATATTTGAACTCTTTCCCTCTACAAATTCAAACACCTATTCAACTTCAAATCAAACTTTTAGTTATATGTCTTCCCTATAAATTCAAACTCTTCTCCTCAATAAATTCGAACACCTATTCTACTTCTAATATGTTAAAGGATATTTTTTGATTGATTAAAAAATAGATTGAGACAATCTTAGGGGCGCCGCCTCACCTCCTGCGTATCCTCCTTTATATATATATATATATATATATATATATATATATATATATATATAATTTAATTTTCGATTGACGTATTAGATCAATCTCGTTACGTGTTATAATTTTTAAAAATGTTTAAATTAAATATTGTCCCAACTTTTTTAATAAATCAAACTTTTATCAATTTAAATTGAAATTTACTATTTATATTCATTTACTCCCTCTATCTCTTTCATTTTTTTACACTTTTCTTTTTGATACGTCTTTCTCATTTCTTTACATACCAAAAATAGTAACATTTTATAATATAAAATTCAATCACATTCACTATTTTCCTTCATTATACCTATTTTATACCCATTTTATAAATTAAATATTGATTGATCCACCGCTTTACTTATTTTTCTTACTTTTTTCCTATTAATTTTTTTTTTTTTTAATATCCGTGGGGCGCGAGGGAGTATTAAGCTTCGAAAAGATTGATTCAGATAATATCAAAATTCTAAATTCATTAAACGACGAACTATATAGAAAGAACAATAATTAATGAAAAAGAAGGCAGATAGATTATATATTCTTGCTCTTCCTTCTCCAATCTCAATACTACCACCACTATCACTTGTTCCGATCAGATCTGAAAATGTCCCCAAAACAATGAAGCCTCTATTAATAAAGTTCATTCCCCTTTTTCACTTCTTTCCACTCATTTTCTTGGCCTTGTAATATTTATACACACAATTATTAATTTAGACACAGACCCACTTTCGGTTCCCTCATCAAAGCTTGTTTCTTCATCTGCATTCTCTAACCAGGTAATCATAAATTTAAAGATTTTATTAATTATATAATTTTTATTTGTTTATTTAGTTTTTACTTTACTGTTTGCTGCGAAATTGCAGGAAAAGAAAAAGGAATCTTGGGAATCATGAATTACCCAATTCATTTTTTGCTTTTGTTGTGGGAATAATCAACACCCCTTTTTCTTTACTTGACTTTTTGTAAACAAAGTTTGTTGCTTTTTGCTTTAGTTGCTTCATTTTTCATTTGTTTGCTTGTTTCAAGAGTTTGTGAATGTGGCTATTTTGGTGTGTTTGTTAAGGATCATTTGTTGTTTTTTTTCTAGTGTTTGCAAGATCTTTGCTTGTGCTTCTCTTTTGATTGTCAATCACGTTTTGTTTTTGTTTAAAATGGAATCTTTTGGAAGTTTTCGACTTCGATGAGCTGTTGCTGAATCATAATTGTGCAGGGTTTGTGGTGATTCAGTGTATTGGAACTAATTTTTAGCTGAAAGTATGCATTTCGGTTGCTTTGCTTGTTTGTGTTCTTAATTAAAGTAATTGTTTTGTTTTTATTAATTGTTATGGTAGCTATATGTGCTGGCTATTGATTCTGCTATTGTTGTTTGTGATTAGGATTTTGATCGAGTTGCTCAATTGAACTTTTGTGAGCTGAGTGTTTCATGTGATTAATTGAATGGAATCACTTGTTGAGGGAGTTAATTCGTTGCATTCTTTAGGGTACAATCCTTCTTCTGTTGTGGAAACTAATCGACCCCCTCGTCCGGTACGTACAAAGCACTCTAGATATGAAGGAGCCACATCTGCTTCATCTGCAGCACTTATTGATCATGGGATGGATACATCCAGTGAGAACATGGATAAGGATGTGGTGCCGGACTCATCAAAGCTTCATCTTAAATCAAATAAGGGTAATTTGAAATTGGTACCTAAAAGTGAAGAAACTGTTAAAGAAAAAGTAATTCGTTCTCAGAAATGTTCCGCTTCAATTGATGATTCTGCAAATTCTGATTCAAGCAGCTTAGTGGAAACTGCAGATCTTGTTTTGGCAACAGAAGATGTTGTCGTTAATGAAAATAGTCCACTACCTTCTAAAGTAGGAGTTGGTTGTAAAAGCCCTCAAAATTCTACCACACAATTTACGGAAGCCAAAGAAAGCTTCACCAACACAGAAGTTAGTGAATCTGCAAGCAGTATTGGGAAATCCATTGGAAGTGGTGAAGTTAGTTACTCTTGTGATTTTGCTGAGAGCAGGAAGACAAGTATTAGGGGGAGCACTGGCAGTGATCTTAGTGATGAAAGTAGCTCCAGTAGTTTAAGTAGCACAATAAACAAACCGCACAAGTCAAATGATTCACGATGGGAAGCAATTCAAGCCATCCGATCTCGTGATGGGAACTTGGGGTTGAACCACTTCAGGCTATTTAAGAGGTTAGGATGTGGAGATATAGGCAGTGTTCATCTGGCTGAGTTAGGCGGGACCAGAAGTTATTTTGCAATCAAAGTCATGGACAAAGGAGCACTAGCTAGTCGGAAGAAGCTGTTAAGGGCCCAGACAGAAAGAGAGATATTGCAGTCTCTTGATCATCCATTTCTGCCCACTCTGTATACACACTTTGAGACGGAGAACTTTTCTTTCTTGGTGATGGAATTCTGCCCTGGGGGAGATTTGCATGCACTTCGACAAAAGCAACCTGGAAGATATTTCTCAGAGCATGCTGCCAGGTTAGAGATTTGTCGACTTTTAGCAATTGGTTTATTTAACTTCAAATGTCACCCTAGGAGAGCTTTTAAGTTGATTCTTTTCATCAAAAATATGCATTAATCATTTTTGCATATATGTAAACCTACACATGGTATTTGTATCTGCTTTAGTTATCAGTTAGCTTCTGATTGGTATTTTGGTACTGTTTATGTATATTTTAGCGGAAAACTACATACTTAAATTCCACGGGGATGCAGCTACCTCCTTGGAAGCTTTTATAAAGATAGGTTACTTAAATACACAATATGCTGTAATAACTTTTAAACTTCCTGGTCTTGTAAAATATCTTCAGTGATCTCAGCAATGGGTTATGACAAGAAAGTATTAAACTAGATATGTATTAGTGTATATAACATACATAGATATTATTAACTTTGATGTAGCATTGGAAAGTGGTTCTATACTTGCAGCTAGATGTTTGAAGTACTTAAAGGTTTGACCGTGAAGATTGACTTTATTCGAAGCATATTAACTAAGTGAATTTATCACAGGTTTTATGTGGCAGAAGTTCTCCTTGCCATGGAATACTTGCACATGCTTGGGATCATTTACAGAGATCTTAAACCAGAAAATGTTTTAGTGAGGGAAGACGGGCATATTATGCTTTCTGATTTTGATCTCTCGCTTAGATGTGCAGTGAGCCCAACACTGGTGAGGTCGTCAAATTCTACCATGGATTCTAAGAGCTCTGCATATTGTGTTCAGCCATCTTGTGTTATCCAGCCATCTTGTATCCAACCTACTTGTTTTGGACCACGCTTTTTGGGCATGTCTAAGAAATCGAAAAAACAAAAGCCCAAAGCTGAAATACATAATCAAGTGAGTCCCCTGCCTGAGCTAATGGCAGAACCTACAAGTGCTCGATCAATGTCCTTTGTCGGAACACATGAGTATTTGGCACCTGAAATTATAAAAGGAGAAGGCCACGGAAGTGCTGTAGATTGGTGGACATTTGGGATATTTCTGTACGAGCTCTTGTTTGGTAAAACTCCATTCAAAGGGGCAGGTAATAGAGCCACACTGTTTAATGTGGTGGGACAGCCCCTCAAGTTTCCAGAATCACCTAGTGTGAGTTTTGCTGCAAGGGACTTGATTCGAGGCTTACTTGTGAAAGAACCACAAAACCGCCTTGCATATAGACGCGGAGCTACTGAGATCAAACAGCACCCATTCTTTCAGAGTGTGAATTGGGCCCTCATACGTTGTGCCAGTCCACCAGATGTGCCAAGACCATATTTGTACAACGAGGTACCAAAAACACCTAAAGTAGACAAGGTACCCGGTGTTGACGTAAAGCCGTCTGGTAACTATTTAGAGATTGATTTCTTTTAATTTCGTTCGCCTTGTCTATCTGGATCGTGTGTTAAAGTCTGCTTCCGGTTGAACGAACAAAATATTGTTGTTCCACACTCTGTAATCAATCGTAAGTGATCTGTCTTGAACGGTGTTTTGGGATGAAGAACATTGCCTGGTAAAATTGAAATGCTCCAAAGTGATCAAGGATTTGATAGTCATTTTTGGTTGTGTATATTGTAAACAAATAATGACTGCGAAAATCAGTGAAGTTCAATAGTTTCTCCAGATTGTGAGGAATAAAGGATGCAGAAGCTGTTGGTTTGAGGAAGTTGAAAGTTTTAAGAGTGAACATAATTGATCTACGAATATAATGCAGGGCGGACCGGGTATATATTCAGTGTTTGTTGTTTGTACTTGTACACCACAATTGTTGTTTATCAAGTCAGCTTTAAAATGTCATATCTTATAGTTGTGCAAGGTAACAAATTTAATACCTCTTTCGGCTTTAATATACTCTTTTAAACTCAACTTTTAATTTTATTAAATTTGTATTTATATCATATGTAATTTTGGACCGAAGTCCACAGCTGATTATATGCAAGCGGGAAATGAACACGTACTGGTTCGGACTGCACTTTTAAATGTATAGAAGGTGAAAGAGGAGATATGCATCTACAGAATGCTTATGTTTTGGAATTTCTTGAGTGACATTTTAAGCATGAGTATGTATACAACACATAATTGAAAGTTGCGTCTCTCTCGTATAGAAGGCATGCTAGATGTGGGTAACTCCTCTGCTACGCTTATCATAGGTACTTAATGTGGTATTTTAGGTCCTTCATCCTGAACTGTAGTAGTTTTAATCATCTTTTTAATTTTCTTTTATGGGGTGAATATTTTTAATATTATCTGTAGACATTTACGTTCTTGCAAGTTTCTCACCTTAATTATGTTATAAATTAGTAGGGGAGAAAGGTGAATTTTTTTCTCTTTTTTGCGTATGAAAGGAGAAAATCTTGTCCTATACAAACAATGTCCGCAAAGATTCATATCCTAAGTTTTGCAATCAAATCCGCCACTAGCTTTTGTTCTTTTCCACCTCTTTCTCCTCTGTCTATCTCTCCCATTACCTGCTCCATGAGCACATTTTTTAATATCTTTTTCTTCGTGTCCCCATCCGAACAATCCCTCAAAAGCTGCAGCAATGCTCCCGCCATTTCCTTAGCTCTCCTAGTTCCATCCACGCTCAGCTGAAGCAACCCTGGCATGACCCCTTCTCTAAGAATCAGTCCTCTATATCTGTCCCTGCAGCTTCGGCATATGAGTAGTAAAATTCCCACCGCGTGTTCTTTGCATTGCTTAGAACCATCTTCCACAGTTTCCACCAATGCTTGAATTGCTCCACTTGTGCCAGCAGTCTGTCTCAATGCAATATGAGACGATGAAACAATCTTTTCCAGCAATGCGATTGCCTTCTCTACCACTTCAGACGATTTCTCCCATTCACTAATTAATTCCAGCAATTTAACTACGGTGCTAGTTAAAGCAATTGATGGAATAAGCTGCGAGCTGGTTGAAAGATTGTGAAGTGTAACGATTATATCAAGCTTGGCTTGAATACCTGTGCTATCAACATTGAGGATTTCAAGTAAGATTTCAATAGCTCCGGAACTGGCAACTGTGAGCTTGTTTGCTGAGCAAGAAGAGAGGGTCATAAGAGCAGCTATTGCAAGGTCAACCAATGTCTCACTTTGGCATTGCAGGAGGTTAATTACAACTGGTATTGCACCGGAGTTTGCAATAAGGATCTTGTTTCTGTATAAAAGGTAAAAGAAAATTTTGTTGAGCCAAAATATTTATATTTATCATAAAAAACACAGTTATTATCCATCCAGAGGTCTTAATCATTCGCTATTTATAATGTCTGATCAGGATCGATGGACAAGGACAGCTGTACCACATCAGGTGTACTATTTCGAGGTAATAGCTATACATGATTAGTTATCGACTTCCAGGCAGCAGAAGAATGGAACCCTATTATGAGAATACAATGCATAAATATGATAATTACGCTTCAGCCTCTATTTAACAATAGATAGTTAAGGGTAAAAAACCAACTACTATATGGAAAAGAATTATTGGCAAGAAAGTAAACGTAACAAATTTGCAGAGTTCAGTGAACCTCAAGTATGAAAACAAACCTTTCACTGCCGAAGGCCATATTTAACAAAGCAGTGAGGGAAGCTTCAACAGCATCATAATCTTGTGTACAGAGCATCGACACCAAAGGAGCAATAATGCCTCTTTCAATTAACTTGTGTTTCTTCTTACTCTTCAGATTATTGAGCTCCCTGGCTGCTAGAACTCGTGCTTCGGTATCACCAAATAATAGAGCTTTCACAACAACGTCCTCCATGGAAGAAGCTGATGTGAGGGAGACAGAGAAGTAAAAAGAGTGTCTGCGATAAATGGAGAAAAACTTTAAGTCTGCATGTTAAGCAAAATGTATTTATGGATGTCTGTTATTTATATATCTGGGATTGCTTATGAAGGATGCAACGTTAGTAAGGCAGAGTGAGTAGTTGTTTGGATCAGAAGCAAACTGACTATTCCCTATGTAGCTTTCTGTTAACCGTCTATAGTGGAGATACCTGAGGAGGAATACTAATCTTTTACTTTCCTTTCATGGAAGTTATCGCCTTCAGCTTTTACTAAACAATCAAACTGGGAGATTCTTTCTCAGCCATTATTACATTAACTGTTTCATAACTGAATATAAACAAAATTAAAGGATCGATTTAATTCTTGTTTCGAAAGATTATGATATATAGGTATATATATATATAGCCTACGCAAATAACCTAAACCCATTTAAAATCCGAATTAAAAATAAAATCAGCTAGTTAACTAATATTTGAATCCAACTTAAAAATTCATTCAAAATCTAGTCAGTATAGGAAATTACATGAAAACATACTGTGAATATGAAATTATAAAAAACCAAAATTCAATTAAAAAACAACCATCCTTGATTAACAATAAACACATGTGAAGATTTTAATGTTGTGCTCCCGCATCAACGGCAATATGCAACCAAGATTCATATTGAGGGTGAGCAAGTTTGCGAAAATTTGAACCGACTATTTAATTCCGCACTATAAGCAGGTATAAATTTAAGCAGAAAAACGGGATAAAATAATTAAATTAAATTATTTGAGACTAACATTTGTAAAATATCCTTGTCAAGTTGATTCTGGCCCTCGCAGATCAACGGAAATTCTGGTGGGCTAGCTAATTGGTGTGATCCAAGGCTGACGATTCTATTGAGAAGTGGGTAAAATATATGGATATATTTGGGCTCGTGGCCACTTTCTCTCTTTCACGCACAATCACACAACTCCCAAGTCAGAGTTCGTTGCTTTTGTAAATGTAAGCAAAGAAAACTAGAATATCACTAAAATAAGCCTTGCATTATCCATTCATATTTCTAAGGTATATACATCTCTGCTTTTGCTCTGCCCGTTATACGCCTGTCTGAGATAATCTTTATGACATACTTCATTTGCAAGACATCAATCTGCTACTATCTAATTTTTTCGATCAGTCAATCGCATAAATTTAAATACTAACACACAACGGGAGCTTTGAATTAAAATTATCGGGATCGAAACAACATTTTGCAATTAAAAATTGAACTAGTAATGTTTATTCTTTACTAGGTTCACTCTGGTTCACACCCCGACTGTACAACATGACCTTAGATCTCTTATCGGTCTGGCTAAAGTTGAGTGATAATTCACTCTTTATTTGTTATCACGTTCTTTTTGTTCGAAGTTCTTATATTATCAAAAAAAAAAATTATAATTAAAGTGAGTAGTCGAACTCGTGACCCTTTTTTTTTTTCGCTAAGTAGAACTCGTGACCCTTTGGATCAACACATTGATATCTTATCACTGGACAACTCGTTTTGGACAGCTTGCTCACTTGCTCAAGATTATCGATGTTTTTAAAATCTACTTACTAAAGTTGCAATGATCACATGATCTTTCTATTGCTCCGCATGTTATTTTAGTTCAATTATTTTGTACCTAGCAATCTAGTTGAGTGTGTTTGAATCTATGATTACTGGGGGTGCTAAAGTGGCTAGTTTGGTTGAAAGATAAACTGAAAAGTGCAATGTTATAATTGGCTTGTTGCTGCTTAACCTAAGCTATGAATTGGGCCGAGCGCTTCAGAATTGGAAATTGAGTAAACTGGGCCGAGCTTTGTTTTCTTTTTTTAAATCAAACCAGGCCGAACCAAATCTGTCGTGGTGCTTAACCCTTTTTAACTTTAAAAACAAATTAAATTTAAGAAATAATACACAGTAGAATATCAATAAATCGTTATTTTTTTTTCATTTCAGTTTTAACATAAAAAATCTATTTAATATTTAATCATTAATCATGAATATATATATATATATATATATATACGCGGGAGGTGAGGTGGCGTCTCTAAAATCGTCTCAATCTATTTTTCTAATTTTCCTAGAGGTTTACAATTTTAAATACTAATAAATCAAAAAATATTTTTTTATCATATTAGAAGTAGAATAGGTATTTGAAGTTATACATGAGAAGAGTTCGAATTTATAGAGAAAATATATAAATAAAGTTCTATTTGAAGTAGAGTATGTGTTCGAATTTATAAAGGAGAATAGTTCGAATTTATAGGTAAGCCATAAAATTAGAAGTTCTATTAAAACTAGAATAGATGTTCGAATTATAGAGGAAAAAAGTTCGAATTCATAAAAAATACATACAATTAAAAGTTTTATTATAAGTAAAATATGTGTTTGTAGATATAATTAAAAGTTCTATTGGAAGTAGAAGAAGTGTGCGAATTTATAAAGGAGAAAAATTCGAATTATAGGAAAAACATATAGTTAAAAGTTATATTGGAAGTAAAATAGGATTACTAATTTATATAGGTGTTTTTTCATTCGAAGTTATAGAGGAGAAAAGTTCGAATTTATAGAGAAGATATATAAATAAAGTTCTATTTGAAGTAAAGTAGTTATTCGAATTTATAAAGGAGAATAGTTCGAATTTATAGGTAAGCCATAAAATTAGAAGTTCTATTAAAACTAGAATAGATGTTCGAATTTATAGAAGAGAAGAGTTCGAATTTATAAAAAATACATACAATTAAAAGTTTTATTAAAAGTAAAATAGGTGTTTGTAGATTTAATTAAAAGTTCTATTCGACGTAGAATAAGTGTGCGAATTTATAAAGTAGAAGAATTCGAATTATAGGAAAAATATATAGTTAAAAGTTATATTGGAAGTAAAATAGGATTGTTAATTTATATAGGTGTTTTTCATTCGAAGTTATTGAGGAGAAGAGTTCGAATTTATAGAGAAGATATATAAATAAAGTTCTATTTGAAGTAAAGTAGTTGTTCGAATTTATAAAGGAGAATGGTTCGAATTTATAGGTAAGCCATAAAATTAGAAGTTCTATTAAAACTAGAATAGATGTTCAAATTTATAGAGGAAAATAGTTCAAATTTATAAAAAATACATATAATTAAAAGTTTTATTAGAAGTAAAATAAGTGTTTGTAGATATAATTAAAAGTTCTATTGAAAGTAGAATAAGTGTGCGAATTTATAAAGGAGAAGAATTCGAATTATAGAAAAAACATATAGTTAAAAGTTATATTGAAAGTAAAATATGATTGTTAATTTATATAGGTGTTTTTTCATTCGAAGTTATAGAGGAGAAGAGTTCGAATTTAAAGAGAAGATATATAAATAAAGTTCTATTTGAAGTAAAGTAGTTGTTCGAATTTATAAAGGAGAGTAGTTCGAATTTATAGGTAAGCCATAAAATTAGAAGTTTTATTAAAACTAGAATAGATGTTCGAATTTATAGAGGAGCAGAGTTCAGATTTATAAAAAAATACATACAATTAAAAGTTTTATGAGAAGTAAAATAGGTGTTTGTAGATATAATTAAAAGTTCTATTCGAAGTAGAATAATTGTGCGAATTTATAAAGTAGAAGAATTCGAATTATAGGAAAAACATATAGTTAAAAGTTATATTGGAAGTAAAATAGGATTGTTAATTTATATATGTGTTTTTTCATCCAAAGTTATAGAAGAAAAGAGTTCGAATTTATAGAGAAGATATATAAATAAAGTTCTATTTGAAGTAAAGTAGTTGTTCGAATTGATAAAGGAGAATAGTTCAAATTTATAGGTAAGCCATAAAATTAGAAGTTCTATTAAAACTAGAATATATGTTTATAGAGGAGAAGTGTTCGAATTTATAAAAAACACATACAATTAAAAGTTTTATTAGAAGTAAAATATGTGTTTGTAGATATAATTAAAAGTTCTATTCGAAGTAAAATAAGTGTGCGAATTTATAAAGTAGAAGAATTCGAATTATAGGAAAAACATGTAATTAAAAGTTATATTGGAAGTAAAATAGAATTTGTTAATTTATATATGTGTTTTTTCAACGAAAAAATGACTCTTTAGAAATGAGTATGTTAATATAAAAATTAATATATAAGACAAGTATATATTCAATATATTAAATTTGAAAATTTAATTTTAAAAAGGAAAGCGTGTTTCAAGAACGACTATTAGGGAGTAACGAGTAATTTTTGTAATTTAATTGATAGGTGTATTTTTTCTAACGAGAGAGCGACTCATTAGAAAAAGAAGTATGTTAACATGATAATTAATATATAAAACAAGTATTCAATATATTAAATTTGAGATATTGATATTAAAAAGGAAAGGCGTTTTACGGGAGGACGACTTATTAAAAATGACCGAGTAATTTTTGTAATTTAATTGATGAAGTTTTAAAAAAAAATTATGCGCCGTCGCGAAGCGCGGCTTTTTCAACTAGTATATATATAAAGGAGGATACGCGGGAGGTTAGGTGGCGCCCTAAGATCGTCTCAATCTATTTTTCTAATTTTCTAAAATTTTAGATACTGATAAATAGAAAAATATCATTTAACATATTAAAAGTAGAATACGTGTTCGAATTTATTGAGGAGAAAAGTTCGAATTTATAGCGAATACATATAATAAAAAGTTCTATTTGAAGTAGAATAAGTGTTTCGATTTGTAGAGGGGAAGAGTTCAAATATAAAAGAAGTACTTGCAAAGTTTTATTTGAAGTAGAATATGTGTTTCGATTTATAGTTCAAATATAAAAGAAGTTCTTGCAAAGTTCTATTTGAAGTATAATATGTGTTTCGATTCATAGAGGAGAAGAGTTTGGATATAAAAGAAGTACTTGCAATTAAAAGTTTTATTGAAAGTAGAATAAGCGTTTGTAATACATAAATAAAAGTTCTATTTGAAGTAGAATATGTAAATTTATATATGTGTTTTTTCAACGAAAGAGTATCTCATTAGAAAGGAGTATGGTAACATAAAAATTAATATATAACACAAAAAAAAAATGTGTTTCATAGGAGGACGACTTATTAAAAAGGAAAGCATGTTATTCTATTTTCATTCATCCAAAATGTATAAAATAATAAATAGTTATCTTCCAAAATATATTTTAGAAAAAAATATGTGAAAGGTTGGTGAAAAAATTGGTACCAAATTTGCATAGTACCAAAACTTGTTCGTTCATCTCTCTGGCACTACTTGTTACAATCCCAAGTTCCGGAAATTCCAGGTGTCAAATATCAGGCCGACATTCCAATCTAAATAGTAAATACATTATATTCTCTCCGTACTTTTCAATTCTTTAAGATGACGACACGGAGAAAAAGTGTAAATTAATAGGAAAAAAAATAAGAAAAATGAGTAAAGTGGTGAGATCAATTAATATTTAATGTATAAAGTGGATATAAAGTAGGTATAGTGGAGAAAAATAATGAATGTGATTGGATTTTATATTGTAAAATGTTACTCCCTCCGTCCACCTCAATTTTTTACATTGAGGGACGGGGGCTCGGCACGCATTTTAAGGCTACTTTAATATATATACTTCGATAAATTATTTTAAATTTTTTCTTTTTCTGAATAAAAATATAATATTTAAATTTTTATTTAGAAAAAGAAAGTTTTAAAAATAAGTAATAGAGCTATACTTTATAAAAGCCTTAAAATATGTGTCAAACAATGTAAAAAAAACTGTAAAGAAATGAGAGGGACGAAGGGAGTACTATTTTTGATACGTAAAAAAATGAGAAGTAATTTTTAATTTTAAGTCGATGGTTTAAAATCGAAAGATTATTAAATTGATCGTGTTTTACCTGCAAGTCTGCAACACCTCATCTATTCCTGTCTTATCAGTAAATAAAATACTATTATTTCCTCCACGTCACATTTCTTTACATTACCTCTACGCAAAATATAATAATATTTTAATTTTCCAGCAATGGCTACACCATCTATTCAATAAACACCTCAGTCAAAAATCATACATTACTCCTACACACACGTATGATTATTACTCCACACTCATTTTCATTCTGTAATTGCCTTCAATTCTAGGGTTTCTGGACTTTATTTGTGATTATGTACATGTGTTTTGTTGCGATTGTATGTGCTTAACTGTTATGTTTTATTGTGATTCAGTGTTGAAAATGATTAGAGATGCTGCTGGATCGTCCATGATTATCTTGTCTGAACCAACCGGATCAACAGCTGAGGTCTCATTGCCTTTTCTGTCATTTTCGTTTAATTCATGTTATGTAATCTGCTATTCTTGTGCTTGTTAATGTTATAGGTTTGTGCTCAGACGAGAACAGTTCTTTTGCAAATTGCAAAATGTTCGGAACTTTGTATATATGAAAAGTGTACAGGATAATTGTTCTCACGCTAAAACTGTTATGTTCTCCGTACAACTCGACCATACATGCATATGCAAACATTTGTAAAATAATTTAAATGTAGTGGACATTGATTAGTTCCGGTTCTGTATGAAGTATAAAGTAGTTCAGTCCGAAAGAATAGAAGACATAGAATAAAATATTAGCTTCTAATATAGATTTTTGTACATTGTAAGTGGAGGTAATGTGGAATTTGAGATGCTTTTGAATATGGAAATTATTAAAATTAACAGTTGGTTTAGTTTTTGTACTTCCAATTTCACAAGTGGATTCAGCTAGAAATCTTTGTACATAGTGCAGGTACTATTGTTGGGCGGGCATGTTGTTTCCTGGAAAAATGGACGAAGAGAAGAATTGCTTTATATGAGCAACAAGGTTAACAAACTCTTACTTATAAATGTTTTAGGAATAGAGTTTTGATAGAATAACTTGCATATGGTTTTCTAATTTGCAATGTTGAAACGGATATGTGCTGTGCTTTTGAATAATTACATGTACCTGTCAAACTCATGTGGTTCAGGCGTTCTTTCTAAAAGTTATGCTACTTCTACTGATTTGCCACATGTAACTGAATTTAAATAATTAATCACCTCATTATCCCTGAAATTTGACGTTTGGCCTTAAGCTTTGCATACATTGCTTATTTTATTTTTGTTGCTAATTCATATATTGCTTAACAACACCACTGTGAAAACGTTATGTTGCAATCTTGTAAAGGATTGGAAATTTGATTGAAACTGTATTGTCAAGATGGAAAGGTAAATTGATAGGTGTTTGAATTATGCTACCTGTTTTAAAATTTCTTGATATAGTTTGAATTTGCTTTTTTATTGTTATGAGTTGGAGACTCTAACCTGTGCGTTGGTGCTTCTGTTTCACTCAGTGAGGTGTCTTTAATTCTCCTATTGGTTGGAGAGAATGGAAAGAAAAGATAAGAACAAAGTTTGAGGGGAGAGGATATAAAAAGGGAGGAGTAACAAAATCGAGCGTTAATTTTGTATGATAAAGTTTATGCGGAATTTGAGTAGGAAGGCAAATAAGGGTATTCCTTCTCAAATAAGTGGGTTTGAGCTCTAGTTTAGATTGCCATGAATGGAGAAGAAAAATCTCAATTAGTACAAATTTCATAAATCCCAACCAAACACAACATAAGACTGTAATAGAATAAATGATCTATTTTTGTCTCTATTAATTATGAAAATTTCTGTGACACAGCCAGCTCGAAAATCACCCAAGGGCATGAGAGGTGGTATACCCATGTGCTTTCCACAGGTTAGCTGCTAAAAGAATCTAATGCATCTTTTGCTTCAACTTTTCTTAAATCACCATAGTCTGATTGTTACATGCATACTGTAGTTTGCAAATTTGGGTATACCAGAGCAACAAGGACTTGCAAAGAACCGATTGTGGCAAGTGGATAAAGATTCTTCACCCTTGACTCCAGCATCCAATCAATCTACAGTGGATCTTATATTTAAATCAACTGAAGAAGATCTAAAAAGTTGGCCGCATAGGTATGTTTTTCCATTTCCATGTAGTTACTCTAGTATATAATCCTTCTTTCTTCCATCTATGAGATATAATATATTTAATAAAAACTTTTTCAAGGATCGAAGAGATTGTTGTCATTGACATTGTATCTTGTGGCTTCTGTAGGTTTGAGTTGCGCCTTCGTATTTCTGTCTCTGCTGAAAAACTCACTCTGATCCCCCGTGTTAGAAATGTAGACAGCAAGGCCTTTCCGTTTATGTTTGCGCTGCGGAATTACTTTTCTGTATCAGACATCAGGTTTGCCCTCGTATACCATTCTACATTCAATGTGAGTGGTGGTTGTTTGGTTTTTCTGCTGTTTGCCATTCAGTCGCTTAAGATTGAAGTGAAGAATGATACACTGGCTTGAGAAAGACTAAAGAGTTAGCTCCGTGGATTATAATGACCGAGCACAATATATGCTTTATATCCATTTAGATAGAAGTATGATGCAGTTTAATTGCAGTGAAGTTCGAGTTGAGGGATTGGAGACACTTGACTACTTGGATAATTTGCTGCGAGGGGATAGGTACACAGAGCAGGCAGATGCTATTACCTTTGACGGCGAGGTACTGTCTGTATGCTTTTTGTAGATATTGAGGACTGTCGAGACAATGCTGTTCAGATCGCCTCTCATTTGATTGATATTGAACATATATAATTAATCTCGACTTTCTGTTTTGTTTGAAGTAATTTTTTTGTCTCATACACTCTCCACACTATATTCCCCCCTTTTTTACCCATCCGTGAGCTTATGTCCTGTTCTTTATTAGATCGATCGAGTGTATTTGAGCACACCAACAAATATTGCCATAATAGACCATGAGAAGAAGAGGACCATTGTGTTGCGAAAAGAAGGGATGGCAGATGCAGGTAAGTGGTTACTGTGGCCATCTTGTTTTAACAGCATTAGTCGCTGCACTCCTTGAGTTTTACATAACCCAGTTCTTGGAATCTTGTGGCGTGATTTGCAGTTGTTTGGAATCCATGGGACAGAAAGGCGAAGGCTCTCCCAGATATAGGAGATGATGACTACAAAACAATGTTGCGTGTGGATTCTGCTGCTATCGAAACACAGATAGTCTTAAAGCCGTTTGAAGAGTGGAAGGGCCGTCAAGAACTCTGTACAGTGTCTTCAAGTTATTGCAGTGGGCAGCTGGATCCTAGAAAAGTTCTTCATGGCTTAGGGTGATCGCATCCATGGTATTTTAAGCCTTCCGGGGTGGATCTATGCATTGGCATAGGTAGCTATGTAGTACTTTTTGGCATAGTAGAATAGTCTGGGGATTAACAATCATAGTTTTTCTTGTTATTAAATCCATGTTAATTAGGTTGAGATGTTACTTTGTTTAGTATTTACTGGGAAACTTAAAACTTGGTACACATGTAGCATCTTATATAATCTTCTTCCTAAAGTTGATACTGTTTAAGTGTCTTGCACCGGGCGTGAAATAATGAGTTCCGTTTTAAATTTGAGCCCAATGAAGATCATGTTATTCAGGATCTGAACCTGTGGTAATTCGTATCAATGGTTGCTTGAAGTTGATCAGAATATGAAGTTTATCAAGGTAAGAGTATACCTCATGCTCCTTCATCTCAATCTGAATTTAAATCTGAGACAGAGCTATCCTAATGGCTTCCAGAGTTGCAGGTGATTTAATAAATTTGAAAGATAACTGGCATAACATATTTTTCTCAAATAATTTTAAAACAATTTAGGATAATAATTTTACAACTAATTGTTTCTAAATTCTGAATGTTATCCTTCAAGACGAGCAAATAAATTGTTTCGGCCTTATATAGCAAGCAATAACTCTTAAATGAGCCATTTCAAGAAAAATATATTGAAATTGTGTTATAATCCCAAATTACTCCTATTTGGTAGCAAATTCTGACAGAGGGTGAAAGAAAAGTTAGTCACTTAAGCAAGAATGCTGACAGAGGGTGATATGAATTCGTCAGAGGTTATAAAGCACAGAGCATAAGCAAGGGTTGGGTTGCTGGGAAATCCTAGTGAAGTTATAATGGAAGAACTATCTCCTTCTGTTTGGCCAACTTTTCGGCCTCCGTTTGTTTGCAGCCGTGTATGATCATCTCCGTATCCTCCCTCACCATTTTCATGATCTTGTCCAATTGGATTCACTCTCTCACCTGGTTTCCACTGATTACCATTCTTCTGTGAATGTATATGTGTGTGCGGTGACAGAACTAGAGGAGGCTGTTCTAGACTCTAGTCTGGAATTTTCAACTTAGTGAATTTTTTTAACTAAAAACAGTGAAAAATAGTTTAGGCATCAGGTCTTCTGGAGTTCTGGTTCCGTCACTGTCCATGTGGAGTTTTTACTCATTCCTAAAATATTTATTTATGATTTGTCATGTTAATTTGTGGTTGTCTTACAGGTGAGTAGGTTACGAGTGAAGGTTATTATGGAGGGATGAGGCTGCTAATGGCAATCTGTAAGGTTTTTAATGCTTACTGCAAAGACAATAACATCAAACTTCATAAAGAAAACTTCTCTCTCTCATATGATACTAATATTCCCCGTCAGGTAAGATCTCACATTGTTTCCTTTAACCTTCCCACATTTTTGTTGGCAAGTTCTATGATGTTGCAAGTGTTCATCATAATTTCAACACCCTTGAGGGAAAGGGATTGTATTAAACTATCAAATTAATATTCGAAATTTTAATATCTGATGTATTTTATAAGTTGGAAACATCTTTAGTCATGTAACCTAGTGGATACCCCTCTTTTGCAACAAAAATTCTGGATATGAGTGTTACTGGAGGCAAGTGTGTGTGAGTATCATATTAAGGGTCTACGCAAAGACTCAGCTTCCGGGCTCTGAAAAAATTAATAACATGGAAAATTTCTTTGTTTCTCGACCAATAACTTACAGTTTTTCGGCCTCAGACTGGGCTGTCAGGTTCCAGTGCCATTGTGTGTGCTGCACTTAATTGCCATCTTGACTCTACAAAGTCAGGCATCTGATTAAGGTAGAGGTACGACCTAACCTTATCCTCAATGCAGAGAAAGAACTTGGAATTGTTGCTGGTCTACAGGACAGATTCATACAGGTCTACCGGGGGTCTTGTATACATGGTACGCCATTTGAATATTCATACAATTATATTTCATTGTTTGAATGTGTAGCATTTTGTATAATTTATTCTTCATAATGATAATTTTTGTTTTGATGTTAGGACTTCAGCAAGGAGTTTATGGCATGGTGTATACACACCCATAAATAATGGTCTTCTTCCCCCTCTTCAGCTCATCTCTGCTCAGAATCCAAGTGACTCTGGCAAGGTTCCACACTTACTATTAGACTAATATTCTTGCCTTTATGGTAACGTTTACTTATCCTTTGCAACATACCAAAAGGCCACATTTCTAGTTTCTATCAAGTTCACAGTATATCATGATAAGGACAGTGCTAAGATTTTCCGTGCAACATATTATTCCCTCCCTCTTGTCCGCAACAGATCAGAGTCATCAGAACTGTGGAAACAGGGTCAAGTTTATAGGATTGTCTTGACCAGGTGAACTTCAAAACCAAAAACATGTATAAATTTGTAGAAGTCAGAAGAAAATAAGAACCAGTATGTATTTTGTATTTATATCCATGGGAATGTTACATTGCTTTAAATCTTATACTAATAAAAATAACGGCAAAAGAATGTTGTACTCTTGGACTTCATAGTAGTAAAACGTAATAAGAGATCTCAGTTTGATTTATATTTGTGTAATTGTGTTGCACCTGGTCTGGAACTAAGTTGATAGAGGGAATATTTCTAATAGGAGTAATGTGTAGGAATAATGCTCTAGAAATTACATCCAATCTGCTGCTAGGCATTTCGAACAGAAGATTCATCTGTGCAGGTGCATAGCACAGTTCAACAAAGATGGCTTAATGGAGATGAGTTTATAAAATCATGCATGGAAGAAGTTGCCAACTTACCATTAGAAGGGCGGTCAGCTTGACAGGAAAGGGCCATAGTAAACTTGAACAGCTAATGAATCGTATTTTTGAACTACGGAGGTAATGATCTAGTTCAGTTTAAAAGTTCATCATATGATTTAGATTATGCTCCAGCATTGCATACTATACTTTGAAGAGAGGAAGGACGGGGGATGCAATTTTCCAGAGGGATTAGCGTACGCGTATGATCTTCAACATTTCTGACATTTGGTTATTCGAATGTCATTTTTAATTCAGGAAAATGTGTGGTGACGGTTTCCTAGGAGCTCTAAACATAGAGATGGTAGAAGTGGCTGCATCGAAGTTTACAGGCAGTGGAGGTGCTGTAGTTGTACTCTGTCCAGTGGACCATCACAAGTAAAGCTTTTGGAAGATGCTCCTCATGAAGCTGGTTTCATCATTTTTTGGAAGATGCTTGTCATGAAGCTGGTTTCATCATTGAACCCATACAAGTTGTTCCATCTCGTCTGAGTGAGGATGAACTTAAAATCCTTGATCCAAACTAAAAGTCCATTTAGCTTGCATCGATGATACATTACGATTTCCTGTGCCTGCAGCTCGATAGCATTTCTATTTCCTCTGTTTTTAGAAGCGGTAAATCGTAGAAATATCTGTTGATTGCAATGATGGATTATAAAATCCGTTGGTAATAAAAATGATGTGCCACCCCTAAATACAATTTCTGAAGCATGGTTTGGTTCATCCACTTCTTTCCGGTCTTCTCTTTGCAACAACTTTTTTTCCTAGTTAAACTAACCCTCTCACCTTGTGTTTGTGTTTGACCAGATTTGAACTAGTTAGAAAAATAATACAAGAAAAATTTATAAATTCAAACTTCAGAGTAATACATTATATTTTTGCTAAGAGCAAGTCTAATGCTAGATGTAAAATGACTATAGCCATTACTATAACATGACATCAAAAAATGATTTAAAGTAGAACAACTTATATTATATTTATGGTTCATTGATGATGTGATTGGATGCATATATGCATTCTTGGATACAAATTTGACGTATGCATCTATGCAAATTTACATCAAAATTTACGACTCTTTGATATTTTTTGCATTTGGTGCCAAATTATAACAATGACACCAAGTTTGACACGAGTATAATAGTTTCGCATTCCAGGAGTCTGGACCTCAAATTCATGAAAATTTTATACAAAGAAATAAAAAGGGACCGAAATAATAATGTTTTAAAAAAATTGTTTCATTTTTTAACAGAAGAAAGGACTGTGTATATATGGATAGATTATTTTTATTTTATTTAACTCAATCCCTTTACTCAAAAAACAAAAACTCAATTCCTTACACTTATATTTTTCTTTAATTTCTTTTAGACAAATCATAATTAAAATCTGAAACAGAATGAAATATCATTATTTAAAATATTTAATTTTCATCTCTACCCTGATGGCCCAATAATTTTTTAAATAAAATAACTCAATAATACGACTGATTTACGAACCAGGTGTAACATACATAAATAGAATCACCAAAAATCTAAAATTGAATTAGCAAAATTAATAAAAAATAAAAAATAAAAATCCGATCCCCTTCTCTTCTCCGGCCCTTCTTGTTTCTCTTCCGGTCCTCCCCCTGTACATATGTATACTTTATATACATATGATGTATGTATTACACCATAGCTAAAAATTAAACAAACAAGACCACTTATTTACACTTACATGTCCCTTTTATTATCTGAAAAATCCCCACAAAACTAGTTAACAAAATTTGTGTAATAAATTAAACCAACTTTTTGGGGGAAATGTCATCGACGTCAGCTGACGTCAGCGGAATAATGGACAATGCAAAGGAGCTGGATCGATTAAGGAAAGAACAAGAGGAAGTACTTATTGAAATCAATAAGATGCACAAGAAGCTTCAATCAAGTTTGCTCCTTTTTTGTACACTTTTTTTTTCAATTTGAATTCTTGGCTCTTTTATTGTGCTAAAGATTGGATTTTGATATGTGGGCTATTGTTTTTTTGTGTGTATATGTTTGTTTGTAATGGTGGGTTTAGTTGATCATAGTGATTTATTGGATATTTCATTGATTAAGTTGTGTTTTTTGGTTAGTGGTTGTGAAAATTACCAATTGAGCTTGTGTTGTAGTTAATTTAATAAGTATGGTGTAGTGTGTAGAATGCTTGTTTGATGAATGATTTTATGGGGCCCGGCTACTTGCTGCTGCTATCGCGTTCCGGTTTTCTGTGTGTTTATTTATTTTTGTGTTCTCACATTTATGTTGTTAGGTAATTTGGTGACAAGAAAGTTTAGAGCTTTTTTATTAGATTGTAGTGAATATAATTGTTTGTTGTTCTGAAGATTTATGTGAATGTGGTTTTTTCATAATCTAGCATATGATCATGATGTTCTGATGATTCGGGGATAGTCTAGTGGTAGAGGTCTATCCCCCTTCTGCATCACAAGGTCATGGGTTCCTCGTAAGGGTAGCCCGGGTAGGTGCCCACTTTAACGACCTGGCGTGTGATGAGGATCAATATCAGCCGCATCAGCGTGCCTTTCATAAAGATCGATGCTTTTTTTAAATGATTTTGATTTTTCAAGCAATAATTTGCAGGGCTGTGATAAACTAAGAACTTTTGTATGTACTCCTGACATGCTTACAGTGATATGTGATATCTTATCAATCCTATATTGCATTGACATGACTTATGATTGTTGGCATGCGGATGCAGCTCCTGAGGTGGTTGAAAAGCCTGGTGATAGTTCACTATCCAGGCTCAAGATGTTGTACACTCAAGCAAAAGATCTTTCTGAAAGTGAAGTGAGGTATGCATGTTGTATGAACAGATACATAGTTATTGTGTATATAGTTCTAAAATTGGTTTTAGCAAAATATTTTCTTAAGTTTGGTCCAGGGCCCTTTTGTGAACTTGTTGTCTAGTTTAAACGTGATATTACTTGAACTTGTGTTAAGTATCTGGCATCTTAAGTACTTCCCATCTTCGTGATTTCGTGACCTTTATTTGATACCTAAGTAACTGTTACCTACATCCATGCAGTATTGCCACTCAGTTGATTAGTCAGATGGATACTCTGGTACCCTCTGGACCTCCAGGGCAACAACGAAGAAGAGTAGGTGGGCAATATAAGTTTTACAATGTTATTGATTGGATGTTGGCTTGTAGACTATTAAATTACATCACAAATGTTAGTTTTGTTTCCTCGAACTTGCTACATGAAAGCTTAATTTTTTAATGGTGAAGCTATCATCCCAACAATTACATGCAATTGAGCATGTATGTGTCAATACGAGGATGGTTTCACAACTAATGTATGTCCTAGTTACCCGTGAACGAATATTGTGGAGAACCTGTTATGTTCAACCCTTCTTTTCTTCTTAACTTTCCTGTTTAAATATCTATTTTCATTAAAGATATATCAGGGGAGACGGATTATGTTTCTGTTGTATATTATTATAGAGTTTTGATTGTGTATAAATTCCTTATATAAGTATTGGTAAGTTAGATGAATAGATGTACGGTCATTATGTATTCGAGTTGTACCATTTGTTAAACAGAGTTGCTATTATTTCAAGCAAAAGCGTTCTATGTGAAATGATTATTTCAATTTAGAGGTGCATTGATTAATAATGCCTTTTTAAAGTTTTCGGATCTATTTTCATTGCAGAAGGTAATGAGCAAAAAAAGAAAAGAATGAAGGGTGATTCTGATATATCAAGAGTTTCCCCTTCAATCCGGAACCACCTGGATGCCCTTGCAAGTTTAAAGGGTGAACAGGTATGCATTGCTTTGTGTAATCCATTGCAGATTTTTCTGTAAAAATCATACTGTCTACCTTTCACTATTGCTGTAAGGTCTGTTTACGTTGCAACAGAGGGACTGATATGACAATCATTAGATGAAATCCTAATTTCATTTCTGTCTGAAGCAGTTAAATATATTGTTTCAGGTAGCAGCTAGGGTCAGACTAGAGGATGCAGATAAAGATGATTGGTTCATTGTCAAAGTAATTCATTTCGATAGAGAGTCAAGAGAGTAAGTTTACTTCCACAGTTCCACCTATGGGGCTGAATATTTGTATTTGATTTTTTTTTTTACTTCCGCTTTCCCCTTGGTTCTTCCTGCAAAGGACACAATTGCACATGAAGTGCAAACTGATGCCTAATAGGGGAAAACCTTCTTGTGCTGTATGTCATGTCATAATTTAGCTGGTAAACACCTACTGTATTATATAGTGTGGAATATATTGCTCAAAATTATAATTGCTAAATGTTATAGTATTTATTTTATGTTTGAGAAATTAAGGTACAAATAAATGTATGTTAAAGCTTTTTTGTTGGGGCTTAAGTTTATTACAATTTTAGCTCCTCAAGAGTGAAGGTTTTAGATATGTATTGCACAAACATACTTCCTCCATATCATCCGTAAATTCAGTTAAAACTATTGGTGCCTTTTCTTCTCTCGACTATATTAGATTAACTAAGTAGGTGGATAAATCTTACATGTCTTTATTTATCTTATATGCTATAGAGGCTAAAATATATGTTAGATGGTTTAGGGGATGATTGGAAAGATTAGAATCTCGGAACACGCCTAGTTAATCGTATGAGAATTATAGGAATTCTATATTGTTAGTAGTGCATGTTATAAGGAGAGGGTTATTTATGTTCGTTTAACTATTTTTTTATTTTTTTGATAGTGGTTTACTAAACTATTTATATGTGACAAACCACAATTGGAAAAAGGAAAGCTGATGCAGATTATATTCCACCTCAAAATTACATTTCATTAAATAGGAAGGATCAAGGTTTTGGAGTAAGTACCTCTATATGTCCAACAAATGTCTCGAGTCTCCTAAAGAATCAAATTTCTGCTGGTGGGATCTAAAACATTTCAGACCTAAGTATAGAAAGATTATCTATATTTACTTGGAGTAAAGAGCTGTGATCTTGGAGACTAGGTCTTGAGAGCTATTTCTCAGAAAGCTATATGATGCACAATATCCAGTAATGATATCAATAAAGTAGCTGTTCTCTGTTGCTATGCTCATATGGGCTATGGCACGAATATCAACTAAATTTATAATCGGTGTAATTTCATACCTACTTTAATCCTGTTTTAGGTTCCTAAACATAATATATGTAGTCTTCTCTTTTAGTTAGTTGATACTGCATAGGAGTGACGTCTATACTTTTGGTCATTAAGTGTCTATACATTGAATATTATTAGGAACCTATATATAGGCCCTGCAGAATGCAGATTGCCTTATCTGACTCTGAAGAATAAATAAATATAATGTTAAATCTTTTGTAACCCTAGCCTTTCTTAGGAATCATTAAAATTAGTAAATAAATTTAATGTTAAATAGGTAATTGCTGGGAATTGAAACCCTCGACCTTTCTTAACCTTCACGGCGGGGATCAGACGACCACAGACCAATTAACCCTGTTACGCTAAATATAGATAGGATATTATTTGATTTCATTGTGGTAGCCTGGTAAGTCAGAGATCATAGTTTCATAGTCTTTTACTTTTTATTGAGTTGTCCTTTTACTCCCCCACAGATTTGAAGTACTTGATGAAGAACCAGGTGATGATGAAGACAGCAGTAGCCAGAGGTACTCATTTTTCTTTGTATTGTATGAAGCATCAACACATTTCTTTGATGTTATTTGTTGCACATACTGCATACCCTTGTCAGGAGTCTAGCTGATACAACCTCATATATTTTATGTAGATTTTTTTCATCCCCTTCATTTAGATGTGCTCTGAAAGACAACAATATTATAAGGCTTCTGGACTGTAGTTTTTTGTGGTGTTTCCTGCTATGAAATATATACTACATTTTATATTTTCGTAAGTAGTTTTTGAGGGTGTTATCACTAATCAGTATTCTGCATATGACCGAGTCTGTGGCCAAATGTTACTTGCATTTCAACTTTCGAAGAGTAGCATTTCCATACTCTTGAAGCTCAATGATCAACGGCTAAATTTTCTAGTGTTTTTTTTTGCTAAATCTAAATATACTAGTGTTCTTTTACATTTGAAAATTGTTTTTTTTTCTATAATTAATTATTACTTTATCGATGTTCGTGCATCCGTGGTCAAAAACTTTTAATGTGAACTGATGTATTCCCACAAAGTTTCATAACTCATTATATTAAATATATTAGGTCTAACAAAGTGACAATATATTTGTGGTGTCAATATAAAATTTTACTGAACTACAGGACTTTTTCTTTTCGATAAATGATCTGGAAGAATTGCTATATCAGTTTCTTTGGATAGAGTAAAGACACAGTTTTCCGGTCATATATGTGTCCCTGATAGTTCACCTATAAGGTTCAGGGCCTCGGTTCAACACTCCAGTACTCAAATGAACAGATCCCATAATGTAGCATTATAGTGTTAGACTGGCTGAAACTACACATTTACAAATCATTTTTACTAGTTAAAGCATGTCACTGAAAAATGTGGCTAACTATTGAGTTATATTTATTTCTCATATCTCTTTCCTGATATTTACAAAGTAGCTTATTTCCCCTGCTCTGCTTATAAGATTAAGATATCCTCCACATGAACAATTAAGCAAGAATGCAGAATTCTGTTCACGACTTTGTTAAGGTTATGTATTGCTGATTCCTTTTGGATCCAGATTTTTTTGTATCAGTTGCTTAGTTCTGTTTCTTTTTTTTGGGTGGTTACATTTTGTTATATGCTAGTATTAAATTTCTTAGTGGATTTAGGCAATTGAAATTAGGTGCTTGTGCTTGTGTTTATCACAGTTCATCACCATAGCTAACGATGTAATATGATAATGCAATCTTCAGAAAGTACAAGTTGCCTATGTCACATATTATTCCTTTCCCCAAGCGAAATGATCCATCGAGTGCTCAAGATTTCCCTCTTGGAAGACATGTTTTGGCAGTCTATCCGGGAACAACTGCATTGTACAAAGCAACTGTAGTCCATGCTCGAAAAGTAAGTTTATCTAAATGCTTTACTCTTCGTGTAGTTTTGAATTACCTTCACGCTGATAATTTAACCAATCTTACATTCACTTGGATGCTCGGTGATATTTTTACCATGGTACAACTTGGCAGAGGAAGATTGATGAGTAAGTCACATTTCTCTTGTCCTAACATAGGTTACCAAAGTTTTGGGTAAAGAAATCTATTAACATTTACTTTGTTTTTTTTAGTTATATTTTGGAATTTGATGATGACGAAGAAGATGGATCCTTGCCTCAGAGATCTGTACCCTTCCACAAGGTAGTTGCTCTTCCTGAAGGACACGGCCAGTGAATGTAATTTTGTTAAGAGCCTTCATTTATACAGTGTGTCAGTGAAGACTGCGTTGTCGCCTTTCAGTCTAGATGTTGGGCTGCTCCGGAAAACATTAGATCTGGTAGTTATGTAAAATGTATGTTTTTCTTGTTTCTGGGGCAAGCCATCTGTATCCATTGTGTTTTACTAAAGTGTTAACAAAACATTAGATGTGTAGTAACTGTTAATTGACACAGCATTATTTGGAATAGTATCTAAAGATGTTAACGGCATAAATTCTAGAATACCCAACTGTTCATTTCTTAGGTGAGTTGCTAAGTTAAAGTTTAAATCAAGATTTCGGAACATCATATTATGTTTGTGTTATTTGTAACATCGGTAGACATTTCCTTTTCTATTAAACACAGACAACAGGTATAAGTATGTAACCCATACCCATAACAAGGACGAACGGGATGATGGATTAAGTACGTTGCTCAAACCAAAATCTGTGCAATGCCCGTTACAGGCAGCATCATTTTAATTTGAAACAGAAAAGAAAGCTTAACATGGAGGAGCTAATATATATAGATCAGATTTTTTTTATCAGGTAATCAATATAACTCTTGGATCTATTACCAAGAAAAAACATATTTAAACGTTTAATGCGAAGGGTTTTCTTGTTGCAGTCTTTGTTTGGCGGTTATCTGCTAACTTGGCGTAAAAGAGAATTATCATTATCAGTTCCAAAGTAGCGATCTCCGAATTCTCCCATGCCTGGGATCACGCATGAATCTTCGTTAAGTGATGAATCGATTTCTGATGTCACAATCTTCAGTCTAGGGAATTTCTTGCAAACAGCATGGATTCCTTCAGGGGCCTGCACCATCAGCACATATTTGAACATGGGAGAGCAAGAAGCTGTAGATAAGTCGGTTAACTAGTCTAATTCAAATTATAAAAAGTAAACACCACTAAGACTTACTGCTATAAGGTTAAGGAAAATGATATTAGATTCTGGTACACCTTTGGTGAGCAATAGAGAAATTGCTTTGATAGCAGAGTTTCCTGTCAATACACAATCAGTAATATCGTGTTTTTTGGTGAGTTATTAACTTATTGTAGTCCATATTTGACAAACCTGAAGCAAGAACTGGATCAAGTAGCAGCACTTGGCGGCTAGCAATATCTGCTGGAAGCTTCTCATAAATCAACTGTAGCAGGAATTTACAAATCAGTATTTCTTCAAAGAAACGATATAGAGAATGTATAGTAACTGACATGTCGGCCATTGTTGCCTGCACCATGGATGAGGATTTTTCCAATTTTAATTCCTTTGCAACATGCTCTTAAGGCATTTTCCATACTTTCACCACTGGCACCAGGAAAATTGAGATCAGCCACAATATTAACAAAAAGCACCGCAATTAGTTTTAATAAGCACTCTCATCTTTTGTCTTCCAGATTCTCTGAGAACAATAGGAACTCAACCCTCTGTATTTATACTTCCACAATATTACCTTTGTTTTAAATTAATGCTAAATTGCTAATCTCACAGACTCACAGTTGGGTTTTACTGCATACTAATTCTACCTTTACTGCTTATTGCTACTGTTTTTGTTATATTCAAGCTGGGAGTCTGTGAAAACAGCACTCTGCTCTTTTAGAGTAGAGTTAAGGTCTGCATACATCTCACCCTCCCCAGACCCTGCTCTACAGGCGATATACACTTTGTATGTTTGAAGTGGTTTACAGTTGGTTTATGTGTTTCTGATTCTATTGCTTGATTATTCTACAATAAGTATCAGCTAACTTAGTTCTTGAGGTCCAACTAGTACGTTCATGCTACTGCAATACAACTAACAAAATTTCTCTGTTCCTTTAGCAAACTATGCCATTACCTTCTGACAACTGAGACTCCACACAGCCTTTTATTGAAAACAACTCCAGTATATATAGATCCTGCATTGAGTCATATGACAAAGTAATTCACTTAACAAGTGCAGTAAGAGCTTAATACGTACATGATGATTCACAGTGCAAAATATTTTCTGTTAAAACATAGAAGCATGTCATAGTTGTAGACATACCTGTCGGAGTAGTAACCTGCTTTTCAGTAAATGGTAGGTGACCTAGACCATGCTCAACAACCTATTCACCAAATCTTTTTCAAGCCATAATACATAAAAAAGGATGTCAACTTTTGAAAGTAATGCAAATGAGACTAAATACCAAGCGAATCAGTCGATCTGCGTAGAAGACGAAGTCATGGTTTGTTGTTTTAGCATCGCGGACGAGCGTGTGCATCCCTCGTATCTGATAAAAATCAAGGATGTGTTGGGTTCAATTCAATTTCCTTTAGTTAATACATTTGAGGTATCCTGAGTGCAAAGAGAGGCCTGTAAAAACCTACACCCTGTTCAAAATAATGAAGCTGATAGTTACCTGATTTGTTGACTGTATGACAAAAAGATTTGTAAATATTTGACATAGATTATGCTGTCCAAGCTTAGTAAAAATATGTTGTACTATCAGGTCGATTGCAACATGATTATCTGCTCCCCGAGGGATAATGATATCAGCATATTTCTTTGATGGAAGGATAAATTCTTCAAAACTAGGCTTCACAAATTTAGCATACTGCATATCAGATAAGATAAGGTGGTTAAAAAGTTTGCCAGACATGAAACTAAATACATAAATGATAAATCGGTAGTTGAGAAGTTTTACATAACTGTATGACAATGCAGTCCTTACATGGTAGTAATGCAGAAAAATTTGAAATCTACGGTACTTACTTGATCAAGCACATACTGAATATCTCTTCCCCTATCGACAGTGTCCCGCTGAACTCTTCTTGCAAGGCGCAAATCAGAATCTGCAGATCATAGTTGTGACCACATGGTAACAATTGATATATCAGCATGAATCATCTCATCAATAATTAAATCTCTTTTAACGTCTTTGTTGATGTGATTGGGAAATGGACTTTGGGAGATTTTTGTAAAATTTTATGTTTCATCTCCCTAGAAACTCCACGTAAGGTTTGTTTACTCCAACTGCTGTCTGAAAAAACTTTCTAATCAGTCAACCTTCAGATTTCAAATTTTTTCTTTGAATTAAATTTGAAGCTTATTAGCTTTCTTGGAGCTTGAAAAATTTCACGATTATGAGCATTTTCTCTTGCAATATTTGTGAAAAAGGACTAAAATTATTAAGAAAAATATACTGGATACATCAGCTAAAATGGCACGTAGCTTCAGTCCATACTTCGTGGCAGATTTCACATGTCATAGCTGGGTATAATAAAAGTTTACATTTCTCTTTTGTTTATGTTTATTGTTGCCAGAAACAGAAGCTAAATATGTTGAGTCTGAAAGTCCCTTAAATATGTTAGATTCGTATATTATGGTCACATGGAATTCGCCCTATATCTTCTAACACATTACTTAGTTGGCAATTCTATCTCTTTTCATCTTACTGTACACAAGTAGAGAAACATAAATTCAATCACTGTTAAGGAATCATAGACAATAGAAAGAACCTGTATCAACAAATATTTTCATGCTCATGAGGTCACGTACACGATGATCATGAAGAACCAAAATGCCTTCTAATATGATGACATCTGAGGGGTTAACCTGTGTTTTATTATCAATCGAGCCACAGTTATGATGTATAAAATCATGTAGGCAGAAAATAGACAAAGTGGCTATTTTTTGTTAAAAGAATCCAGCTTTATGGTTCTCTTAGAGGCATTATGCGTCAAAAGAAGATATAACTAAACTTTATTCTTAATTTGTATTTTTTGGCTAGGGATGCATTACCATCCGTGATGATTCAACGTTCCTATGCCTCTTGTAATCATAGTTTGGGATGCTAACTGCCCTTCCATTCTTTAATGTTTCAGTGCAAGAGAGTAGGAGCTCCACATCAAAGGCATCTGAAAGGAAAAGATGAGGTATAAAGGATGTAGAAAGTAAACAAAATTAGCACAATAGATGATATCTGGAAGCTGAACAGTCCTATAAACATTAAACTCACAATGTAGCTACCTGGATGATCGAAGTTGTACTCGTGTACTTTCTTAAATTGTTCATCAGTTAGTGGGTGATAAAATGAGTCCTGAATAATCATATTAAGATCAGATCCATTTATATAAAGAACTGCAGATAAGGGCAATATCTTAGATATGGGAAAAAAAGACAAGGAAACAGTGTTACATGCAATGATACGAGTATATGACTGATAGTGTAAGACTTATCGAATTTGTAACCAAGACTCAAGACAAGAGTGCAAATGGAATATGACATGATTGATTTCAGGCATATTTGAATGGCTATTGTGAATCTCTAACAGTATAAGTTCTATCTAGTCTCTGTACCAAATCCAAATATGCATTTTGTTCCAAACATATTTTTACTCTAGAAGTCCATACCTCCGCATATTCCCCTTCATATCTTTAAAAAAAAAAATCATTTTCTTAGAGAGTGGAGGTTGTTGGTGATGGTTTGAGCAAAGAAGGGAATAATAGTGATAAGAGAAGATACAAAGTAGAAGACACAATAAATTGTTGGAAGAACATGGCAAAAATTAAAAAATGGGAATAGAATGAGCAAACCCATGTCAAAGAAATCAGAGACTTGTAGCAAACATTTGCATAATGGAGTAAGATTTAAACATTATGCTTACATGTGAACCAAATTGGCGTAATATCTCATTCAATTTTTTCAATTAAAAAGCACCCTAAAGTTATATTCATTTGGAAGGAATGAAATTGGGATGTAACATTGATGAAATTTGGCCGTAACATACATGCCCACCCTTTTTCTATTCAACAAAAGAAGAAAATTGCTTTCCTTCCATTCTTTAAAATGACTGCTCATTCACCTGTCACCTGACTCACCTCTCACTCATATTTTTCAGATTTAATCATTAACAGGTCACATGATCCCATCCTCTGTTGTTCATTTTCAAACTCTTTTCATGTCCTAAATCAATCATCCTACACCAAATCTAACATTTTAAATATATTTTTCCACTGCCACATCCAGTTATTCCTTCCGATTATAACATTAAAACAAAAGATGTCACAGAACCAGGGGTGTAACTTAGATGTCATTAGTGTTGCAATGTAGGTTCCTGATAGTATAGGGGTTCCAGTCCTAATAAATGTAGATATCCTTGTAAGGTGGTTGCAGTCAAGGACACATAACCTGTTCTTATATATATGCTATATACAGATACCATTAACTTGTATTGGCAGAGCCAGGATTTCAAAGAACCAGGGGTTCAAAATAATTAAACTAATTTTTATAAATCCAGCAAGGCTAAAAAAATTATTCTACTAATTTTGAAGGTCAACCAAAGCTGGAGCATAGGCCGACACTCCCTAGTTCCGTGTTCAGCCATTTCTTGTATATGCAGAGTTGCACCAAAATTTATCCATAAACTTACACATTGAAATCGCCATTGTTTACTTGCTTAAAATTGAACCTATAAATTAGAATAAATATGTAACCGAAGCATTATATATATATTATCGCAAAACAACCGGGGCTAAAATAAATTATTGCTAGTTTTTTGAGGCTAGCCGGGTCTCAAAGTGAAATTTATTCTGATTTTTAACTAAAGTCATGATTTTAGAAAAAAATTCCCATTAAAATTTTTGGCTTAACCGAGGCTTCAGCCTAGGTTAGCCTCCTTGGTTCCGCCCCTGATTATATATAGAAAAAGACAAGACAGTACGACTTAGCAAAAACTAAAAGAGGATACGAAATTACTTGATTGAAAAGAACAACTCGTTGATCACGAAGCTGCGAGATAATCATATTGCAAACAGTTGTTTTGCCTGAGGCAGTTCCTCCAGCAACACCTTAGGTATACAATAATAAATCAGTATAACAACATTTCCAGGAAAAAAAACATAGTCAAAATCCGAAAAATGAAATCTACATACCAATAATAAAAGGCTGCTTAGTCGAGACCTCTTGTGTCAATATACTTTTTGATTTATTTTGATTATCGGAGGCTGAATTGGCCGATCCTGCCTCGCAATTTATCATCTGTATTAAAAAATAAAAAATTGGTGAGGATCTCTTATCTACACAATAAAAATAAACCTAGGTAGAGATTATAAAAGAAAAATCATTACCTTTATGGAGTGATGAAATTATGTTCGATTTTTAATTTCAATGTAGGAGTTCGTAAATATACGAATTTATATAGTGTATACAGTGTTCATTTTATTGGTGTTAGCCGGGCCCTGTTACAGGTTCTCCGAGAGAAGGTAAAATTCGGAAAACAGGAAAGAAACCTAAAATAGCGGGAAAAGAAAGCGCATTTGTCGTGCCCGACTTAATCTACATATGCAGCCCCAACACATGGGCTTTGTTTTTAAGGCCCGACTTGAATATCTATCAAATATTTGATCATCTTATCAAAAATATTGAAAGTTCGAATCTTATAAAAAAAAATTATTTTTCTTTATTGTCCGAATTATTGAAAATTTGAATTTTATCAAAAGATATCGAAAGTTCGAATCTTATAAAAAAAGATTATTTTTCTTTATCGCCCAAACTATACTGTCAAGCTCAATTATATGGTTATTTGAATTAAATAATTGATGAACATTTGACTGGACTCACGGTGATTTATAAATTTTGTACTATATTATTTCTAACAAATTAATTGGAAAATATATTTCAAGTATGACCAAATGTCTTTTTTTGTTTGTTCATTGGAGTTGGAAATTGAATTAAAAAGTGAAACAAAAAATAGAGGCAGAAATCAGAAAAGTGAAATGAAGAATGCTTGTTCCCGTGTGTAGTCGTTTCTTGATCTGTTCCTTGAGGTAGTTGAACTAGGAAGATGAAAAGCAATGACACAATAGTTTTCATGGATCATCTAACTTTGCTACCAGAAATCAAGAATCACACCACCCAAAAAGCTAACTCTGCTTCTCTCATTTATCATCTCAACTGTTTTCTTAGTTGTGTCCATAGCTCCTCTTATGAGCCCACATAATATAAATTTACATGTTCATTTAACTTCACTTCTCAATTTCCTAGTACACATTCTTGTTTCTTTACCCTCTCCGTATCTATAAAATTTCCTTAGCTTACATGCAGGGGAGATCATCATAAAAACCCGAAATCGAGCCAAAATTATCAAAAATCCAAAAGGCTACAAAAATTTTCTTCAGTTGAGATGACCTCCAGAAAATCCTACCAAAAACTACAAAATGAGGAATGGTTTGAGGATCTCGGGGACACCGGGATAGAATCTAAGAAGCTACAAAAGAGTACGTGGTCGAGAAATTACAGAAAAATTCACATTAGGCGAAAACTAAGGATTAAGATTCCGAGCTTGAAGAAAATGTTGAAGAGAAAGAGAGAAAAACTTGTTGCAGTTTCATGGTCTAAATTTGTAAAGAGATTGAAGGACGTACAATCCAACTTTGGTGATATTTTCGGAGGGAACTATTTGTTCATGCAGGTCCCTCCTCCCTCTTTGAAATATATTGACAAGGCTCACATTTGTGTTCGTGATCATTTATCTTCTAGGATATCATCTCCCTAGCTAGGGTGGATATCTTAAGGTTTGTCAACTGCAATATGTCTAAAAGTTTAGATTTATTAGTTATTTCGCTGGAGGAGAGCAAAAATGAGTGATGTAGTTCATGAGTAATGCATCACATTTATGTGTATGCTATGCAAGTATGCGTATATCAATAAGACAGACATTTGGTTCTGATTTGGGAACCACAACGCGTGTATGATGTAAGCCTTTATACGTCTTAATTTTAACTAGCATAATAGCCCGTGCAAGGCACGAATCTGCATAGAAACGTCAATAATTTTATTGCGAGGAGGTCAATTTATCAATGTGAGGTTTGTGTAATCGTAAGTTTGATAGTGTAAGATGAGAAGTGTGAGTTGTGCATAGTAGTAAAAAAATTTGTTAGCGAATAATGTAACTACTTTGAATACTTTGAATGACGAACGCACTCTTGTCAGGTTTTGAGACTTGTTCATATATTAATTAAATAATTTCTCACTGAATTTGTTCATATATCGAAATAATTTTAAAAATACATTAAATGATAATATTTGTAATTTATCGTAAATTTGTAATATTGCGTACCGTTTTCATGAATCAAATACTTGTAAATTTGATTAAATTTCGTAATATTCAACTAATAACTATATGATAAAAGGAACATGATTATTTTTATCGATGTAAGAATGATTAGACAACATTAATGACTAGTGCATATATATAATTTTCAAACAACTATTTTCTGGTTCCATCTTTTTTTCCCTTCATATAGAGTGGGTTCATGTTATAATGACGTAAGTAAATGTTTCTGTTAGTATTAGTGCTCTAGAGACAATACTTTTATGTTTTAAAGAAAACATTTTATTATTATAAATTATGCTTTATTGATTATTATTATTAGTTTATTATGTCTTTATTAACTGCGTTATAAATGTTAGCATAATAAATGTCCTTGAAATTATGATACATATTCGATATCTTTAAGTATGTGACTTAAAAATGAGATTATATGAATAGTATCTTTATTCCTAAATATCCCTAGTCGAGTGTTATTATTTAAGGACAATAATAATGCACAGAGACTAGTATGTTTGTTGACTGATGACCACATCTCATTGGTCATAGGTATGGTGATACTAAAGTCAAAACATAGGTGCATGTAAGAGTATATGGCACTGGATTGACCCGCCGTGAGATTACACATGTTAAAAGTGTCATAAGTAATTCTCACTGTGATAATGGTGTAATGATCCTTAGACCTGAAATCATTATATTTTTATACGGGAATTAATATACTTTGATTACATTAAAAGTTACCTTTGACCGGGTGATGATAAAAGTGGACATTTGGGTATATTATGAATCGTATGAGAAATATGAATGATCTAGATGAGATTTAACCCTCCTAATTTTAGGAGCGATATTATTGACCTCTTGTTTGAGTGAGACTAAGAAATGCACGGCCGTGCTCAAATGTTGATTTGATTTATTAGTCTACTCATCGATCAAGAAAACTAAGATTAAATTATGAAGAGGATGACACATTACTGAAAGATGTGTGTCCTAAATCCAATCATGGATGATGAGTTAGGAGACACTTTGTTCAATCTGATTCAAGTTTGTTTAAATTAATAAAATGGTAATATATTTTATAACGGGCTTTATCTATTTAAAGTGTTTAAATTAGATGATCCATAGTTTAGAGTAAAGCTTTAGTGGATTATGATGAGATCATGATAATGAGACCTTAAAGATGATAACTCTAAACTTAAATAGTTCCTGGTCGTAGGATAATTAATTGGTAGTTAATTAATCCGCAAAGATCGGTACATACTATGCTTGCTTCATTATGAAGGATGTCTGTTCTCATAGGCATTTGTGTGGTGACACTATAGCTAGTATGTAGGTGCTTATTAGGAATGAGTTCACTGAACATGACTCGATCAGTTGAACAACTAATGGAGTTCACTCATGTGTCAGTAGTTGTTCATATAGTGATGGTTGTACAAGTGTCCTTTGACTTGAGATCATCATAGTCATCTTGTGTACATTGAACTATACTTTGGTTTAGCTCTTAGTCTCGAGGGACAATAATTAGTGCTCTTCTGGGTATAGTAATTTGTGCACGAAGATAGTGAATGATCAATAAAGGATCTGCCCCTTCCAGTGAAGGAAGAGAATGTCCTATGTTATTCCATTTATGCTAGTTCAGGAATCTCTGGCCAGAGTGAATGAAATTAGAAAGAAGTTTCTAATTTGCATTAATCGGAACTAAGCATATTGAATAGGAAATCATATGATTAAATTAGATAGGCTTAACACGAGATCCATGCCTTGTATTTAATCGGGATATTGCAGGGTAGAAGGAATCAATTGTACGGTAATGTTGTGGATTAAAAACCGAGCTTGCGAAATTAATGCTAGGGTTGGAGAGCTTCGAGCTTTAATGGCTGCACTTGTGTTTCGAGATTAAATCGGTCCTCACAAGATGCCTACGTATCTCAATTCGTAATTGAGAATCAAGCCAAAAACGTAGTTCTGATTGTAGGATCAGAGTCCTTATATAGACGTTAGGAGCCTTGCATTTAGAGTAGAATTAGGTGACTTGGGGGCCAAGTCGCCTTCTTAGATCAGGATTGTGAATCCTATTTTGTAGGAGGCTGACTCCTATTAGGTTTGTACGTCTTGGAGGCTGATCTTTGAAGAATTTATCACATTTTGAACTCTTTTTATGAGCTGTATATTTTTCCTATTTATTAATTACGAAATTAATAAATAATTATGGTACCGGGCCTTGTTTATTGGGCCGTGTTCTTGGACCAATCCGGGTCTAATTAATATGTCATTAATTGTATTTTTAGGGTTATTTTTAGCCCATATCATTTGCCCCCCAATTTCTAGGAAAACTTTTCAAGCTTTCGTAGAAATTATATTGACCTTTTTCGAGATTCAGGGTCTTTTTTATCCTTTACCTAGGACTTTATTTACACTAGTGTTTCACAAGTATCGCCTTATTGCAAAGTGTGGAGCGACCTACACATTTACGACGATTGTTGCCTTATTCGAGGCTAATTTGACATTTATATGAAATATTCCTAAACTTAAGGAATTTCCGTGTACCCACGAGTATTTTTAATAATTATTCCTAATATTTTAGGAATTTTCATGTACCCACAGGTATTTTTAATAATTATTCCTAATATTTAGGGAATTTCCATGTACCCACAGGTATTTTTTTAAATAATAATTCCTAATATTTTAGGAATTTTCATGTACACACAGGTATTTTCAGAAATATTTCAAAAGTGCTAACGAGCATATAATATTTCCTAAAATTAAGAAAATAATTTTAAAATTATTTTCAATTTTTTTAGGAATTTCTAGGAATTTTTTCTGAATTTTTGCATAATTTATTTGCCATTTAGCAATTTTCTGAACAAAAATCCGCGGGCCCCTCCTTTCAATCACCTCAGTCGAAGCCAATTTGGCTTTCAATCGAAAACTTCCAACCGAAATTTCATTTTGAATTTATTTTTTATTATATATTTATTGCAACTTGCGGGCAACTTTCACAATTTTCTGCCAATCTTTAAATTGATGGTACCCAGCAAGCCATCATTTCAATTTGATATGATTCTGGGCTTCTGGCCTTTGGTCGAAAATTGTCAATTGAAAATTCAATTTTCTCTTTTTTTTTTCTTTTTTTTTTACTCAACGGGCCCCATTAGTAAAGGTTCTCCTGAATCACTTTCCATTTCTCATCTGAATAGAATTTTCACTCGGAGCTTAATTTGCCGAAAACTTAATTTAATTTTTTTTTAAAAATATTTCGGGAATATCTGTAGGCCCCATATTTTCAGCATTTCAGTCGAAGTCTTTTTAGCCTTCAATCGAAAATTTCAACTTGAAAATTCTTTATTTTCAAAAAATTCTTTTCGAATTTTTATTTTATTATGGAGCCTTTTACTCCAAAATTTCCTTTTCTTTTTGGAGCCCAATTGAAATTTAAACTTTTCAATTTTCCCGCTTTTTTTTGGAGCCCAATTGAAATTTAAACTTTTCAATTTTCCTCTCTTTTTTGGAGCCCAATTGAAGAAGGGTCTCGTTCTGGCTCTAGGTCGAACAAATCGACCTGGCTTGAGGTCAAGGACCTTCGACCTCGTTTGAGGTTTCAACAATGCCAAACGTGGCTTATAGGTAGAAGACCTGATTTAAGGTCTAACATCTTAATTTTCACATCGAGAGGTCTTCATGAACGAAGACAGACATAACATTCCACTCGTTTCTTTTATTTGAGCTTTCAGTATATCGAATCGAAGCTCGTTCTGAGCTCTACTTCCTCAAATTTTCAGGGGTTTCAACCCGTATATTAACCTTCTTCCTATAGGACTCTTTAGGTTTTTAGTTGAGCTTAAGGTCTTTAGGACTACAATTGATCTTCCGATTTTAAGAATCGTGGTCTTCATGACTTTTTAATCTAAATTGGGGATCTAGATAGCACAAACTCAAGTATTCAATTAAGTTGAGGCCTTCAAGACTAGGATTCAAAATTTTCAAAACTAAGATTCGAGTCTTCATTTCATGTCATATAGGATCACCCATTTCGAGGCAGCTTGCCTTTTTGGCATACTCCTGATACTTCTTCTTGCCAATGGTGGAGTCCGAGCCTACTGATGACTTCATAGAGGACTTAGATGACCCCCGTAGGAATGCCCTTGTCCTTGACAAAGAACTATATGATGACTTAGAGTAGATTTTATTGGCCCTGTGTGGCTCTCTATATCTTGCATTTATTCAGGGTCCTTTCATGGACTTTAAGACTTTATTTGATGCTTGTAACATAACTCTTTGATCCTTCGGGATCTTCTATCCATGCATGCTATTTATGTTATATCTTGTAGTCTTATCTTTTTTATACTTCTTCTCCGGGGTTTATGCAACTTATTTATGCATATTCTGTTTCTTCATTCTTGCATTCACTTATATTTATTTAGCTTATTTTTTGTAAGACAATTCCTAGTACTTGGCCTCTTACATGGGCTGGCACTTTGATCATGTGCTATTGGTACAACTTGTTCTTTAGTAAAACAATAAGGATATGCTCAAACAAAGATAAGTAATAAAATAGTGAAAAAGAACTTGAAATATTTTCTTTTAAAAAGAGGGTTCGACCCTTACATAGTACTCTACCTCCTACCTCGAGTTAAAAACTCAGACTGGTTTCGTCGACCTTATTGCTACTTGTCCTATTAGTGGATCCTTTTAGGAAACACTTAAACATAATGAACTTTCAAATTTGAAGCATGCCAAGTTCTTGGCATCTCGGTCCCTTCAAGGGTTTATGCAACAATGCTCCAGTGTAAGTGACTTTGTCCGGTTCTCCCGAGATTAGGGGAATACGAATCAAATCCTCAGCCGGCATTCCCTTTCCTTTTTCATCGTCTCCTGAATCCATAACCTCGATTGGGAGAACCTGCCCCCCGACTCCATCAGGCCTTAACGCGGCTACATAGCAACTCCTAGCCATCTTTTGATCTCCTTGTTCTTCACCAACCCCGTTCCTTGTTGGGAACTTGATTTTCAAATGGTAAGTTGAGGCAACAGCCTTGAATGCATGAAGGCCTGTCCTCCCAAGGATTGCATTATAAGTCGAGTTTGCCTTTATCACCACGAAGTTCAGCATTTGAGTTGTTGTTTGTGAACCTTGCCCTATTGTCATAGGGAGCTGAATAGTTCCCTCTACTTTAGATTCAACTCCATTGAACCCGTATATGGGCATGTTTGAAGGAGTCAGTTGCGAATCGGTATATCCCATCTTGTTGAAGGCGTCATGGAACAAGATGTCCACGGAAGCTCCATTATCTACCAGAACCCTCTTGGTTTTAGAGTTGCCTATTACAGGTATAATGACCAACGGGTCATCATGGGGGAACTTCACCCCTTCAAGATCAGAATCATCAAAGCTAATAGCCACTTCTGTCTTGGCACATTTCGGTGCTTCTCCTACAACAGTCATTACCTCTCGGGCATAAGCTTTCCTTGAGTTTCGGGAGGACCCAGCAGCAGTTGGTCCTCCAAATATCATGTTGATGACAGGCCCTCGGGACTTAGGATTACGATCTTGATCATTGTCCCTCCTATCATAGTCTTTCCTTTCATAGTTTCCTTGTTGATTTCCTCGATTCCCATCCTTAGTGAACTTATCGAGTTTTCCTCTTCGGATTAAGAACTCGATTTCATCTTTCAGTTGTCTACATTCGTCGGTGTCATGACCAATTTCTTTATGGAAACGGCAGAATTGATTCTTGTTTCGTTTCTCCAAGTCAGATCTTAATGGCTTTGGCCATCGAAGATCTTCTTCCTTCTCAATATCCATCAGAATTTGACTTCTTGAGGCGTTTAACCTTGCATACTCATCGAACCTGGGTCCAAAGTTGTTCTTTTTAGGTGGAGAGTCAGAATCCTTCGTTGTCCTGGGATATTTGTCCCTAGCGTCATACTCTTGAGTCTCCTTTCTCTTTTTTCCGTTTCCACTTCCCTCAACAGTGGGTTCGTATTTCTTCATACTTTCCTCGGCCTTGATATACTTTTCGGCTCTATCTTGGAGCTTCAACATGTTTTCGGGTGGATGCTTTGCCAAGGATCTCTTGAAGTGATCATCAGTAGTTCCTTGTTGCAGGGCTATCATAGCTACTTTGTCCTCCAAGTTCGGGACTTTCAGAGCCTCCCTAGTGAATCGATTTATGTATTCCCTCAAGGATTCATTCTCACCTTGCCTGATTCCCATGAGGGATGCAGAACTTTTCTCATGCACCCTCCCACTTACAAATTGGTTGATGAACGCCTTACTCAACTCTTTGAAGGATCCAATAGAATTGGGAGGCAAACGGCTGTACCAACGTTGTGCCATGCCCGCAAGGGTTTGCGGAAACGCTCGGCACTTAACCGCATCATTTGTTGGCTGCAACAACAGTGCGTTGGAGAAGGTTCTCACATGGTTAGCGGGATCTCCCGTTCCATCATAAGCCTTGATCGTTGGCATCTTAAATTTCCTGGATATGTTAGCTTTCATAATCTCTTGAGTAAAGGGTGGTGTAGGATCGTCAGGATCTCCTAGGGGTAACAATACAGTAGGATCGTTGGCAACCTCTGCCTCATGGGCTGCAATCCTTTCCTGAGTGGTTTGCTCCTTGTTTGCAGAACGTCTTCTTCGTGGGGGATTGTCATCATCAGTATTGTAATTTTCATCCTCAGTGTAAGGACCAGAGAAATCGTCTCGAAACATCTGATGAGTTTGGGTTTGACGGTTCAGGGGTTCCAAACCTTGTACGTAAGGGGGCACATATGCCTCATGGTGTACCAGATTGGTACCACTACTGCCCACCGTGGGTCGAGGGGGCCTGCTATGGGTAGGCATCCCAAGGGTCTGATTCACATATTGAGGGAGATCAGTAGTATGGAGTTGAAGGCTCCTCGGGGCATTCATGAGCAGTGGGGAGGTTGTGATCGGTTGCTGGTGAACGGTCTCTTGTGGATTAGGTCCATGAATGACCATCTGCAGGGGATTCGTCCCTTCAACCGATGCCGGGACTTCCGTTCCTTGAGTGTTGGTGGGGATATTCGCCCCTTCAATGCCAGTAGTTGGCGGTGGTTGACTTCCATGAGTATCAACCCTGGAGGTGATAGGAAGTTCTTCAGAAGCTCGAGTTGTTCTTCGCGTGTTTGCCATGGTTGATGTTGTTGTCCCACAGACGGCGCCAAATGTTGTGGATTAAAAACCGAGCTTGCGAAATTAATGCTAGGGTTGGAGAGCTTCGAGCTTTAATGGCTGCACTTGTGTTTCGAGATTAAATCGGTCCTCACAAGATGTCTACGTATCTCAATTCGTAATTGAGAATCAAGCCAAAAACGTAGTTCTGATTGTAGGATCAGAGTCCTTATATAGGCGTTAGGAGCCTTGCATTTAGAGTAGAATTAGGTGACTTGGGGGCCAAGTCGCCTTCTTAGATCAGGATTGTGAATCCTATTTTGTAGGAGGCTGACTCCTATTAGGTTTGTACGTCTTGGAGGCTGATCTTTGAAGAATTTATCACATTTTGAACTCTTTTTATGAGCTGTATATTTTCCCTATTTATTAATTACAAAATTAATAAATAATTATGGTACCGGACCTTGTTTATTGGGCCGTGTTCTTGGACCAATTCGGGTCTAATTAATATGTCATTAATTGTATTTTTAGGGTTATTTTTAGCCCATATCAGGTAACTACTCACTGAATAGGTTCTTGGTATTCTAAGCAGTGAATTCATATTATCCGGATAGTCGCGATATGCTGAGAAGTATCCCTCACGATGTAGAATAAATGTGATTAATTTATTAATCTTATTTAATGAATTAAAAGAATTCATATAAATAATAATAATAATTGTTTTATTATTATTTATTTCTACTACCGGCTTAATTATGAACCTACAGGGTCACACCATAAAATAGAAAGTTTTATTGGTGGAGGATTTAATTAATAATGGCATGTAAATATTTATTTATGAAATAAATAATTAATGCATTGTTTTATAATTGATTAAATGAGATTTAATTGATTATAAATTATTAAGACGAGTTCTTAATATTATTAATTATGAATTTAATTTAAGAAATTAAATTAAGTGAGAGAATTATTTTCTAAAGAGTTTAGAAAAAGAATTAATGATTAAAAGAGTTTTAATTATTAATTAATTGATTAATAAGATTAATTAATTATAAGGTTAATAATAATATTATTTTATAGGAAAATTTCAGCTGAAAATTTTGCCTATAAATATATCATTATAAACCCTAAAAGCCGAACTCTATTTTTTACAAGAAAAAGAAAAGGAGACAACCATAATTCTCTCTCAAGCCACTTCCTCCCTCCATTGATTCGAGCTCTTGGTGGATACCGGTGGAGTGCTTCACACTTGAGGAGCAACTGCTAGGAGCCTCCCTACATCATCATTCATCCATGATCGCTTGTTAAAAGGTTAGTAATCGATTCTTTAATTTTATCCATGAATCTTATGCGATTTTATGGGTTTTATATATAAATAATTGTTATTCATGCTTCCGCGTATGCAATAAAACCCTACAGTGGTATCAGAGCATAGGTTGTATGCATATAGATTCGTGGAAAAAATTTCAGATTTTTATCATGTTGTATGAATTTTTTATCGATTTAATCGTGAATGGGGGCTATAATTGATTTAATTGAGAATTAAATCAAAATAAATTATGAAAATATTTTTGATCCCAGAATATGATTCTACAATAGTTGTAGATCAGTAGGATATTTGTTTCTGAATTTATTGATATATAGATTATTTGTTTTCGATTTATGAAAGTATTTTTAAAATGAAAATATATGATCTGTTTATGTTCATATTATGATTGGCTGGGTGATTAACGTAATCATAAGTCAATGATTACAAAGTAGAGCAGAAAAAGATAAAGGAAGTACGGGCTGTTCTGTCAGACTGTTGCTGGTGCTGTCTGATTGTCAGGGTGTGACGCGTGGGACGTGTGGGACGCGTGGGTCGTGTGTGACACGTGCCATCCACGCGCAACAGCGCGTAAAGAATCTTGTTTTGGCTCGTTTGAACGTGTCCGGACTCCGATTGAGACGTGTAAGGTACCGTTGGATTCGTTTTTTCGAGACGCACCTGCTGGGATTAATTAAAATTTTCAAGAAATTTATTTTTAATTGATTATAGCCCTTAAAGTGTATTTGATGCCTTATTTGATAATATTAAATGCATCCAATAATTCGTGCACTTGTAATATAATTGTGCTACATGTTATAACATGTATACCTATGAGTTTATTGATGTTTATATATGTGATGTATGTTTAAATTTGTCATGCGATGATAGACTTAGGCGAACACAATAAACATAGGATTCGCGTTAGACGCTCTAGGTTAGGTAAAGATGTTTAATAACCTAATTAAAAATATTACGAGCACAACCATGAGATTCTTGTGTTTATGAAACATAGAGTGAAATACTCTTTTGATGTTGAAGATGGAAAATTCTGTCTAGGCCGTTGGGTTTTAAGCGGGACCGTTGTGACCCCTCCAACACACTGAGAATTTTTCATTTAAATATCATAATTGTATTTTGTTCAAGAAAAAAAAAAGGAATCTCCTAGTAATATGATTATGGTTGCAACATAATATAATCCCTCTTAATTAAAATTTATATCAAGTAGTAAATGGCCAATGACACAACGGGCTTGTGTCGGTCATAACCTTCCAACATAATAGCAAGTAGAGTTCTTATATTGAGACATTGTCATTTCGTGCTACAGCCGAGGGCTTTGTTTTGAGATTAATAGATGCTTGTCTATCTCATGAGATGTGTATGATAAATTAGGTTCCAATTGTCGTTACGTGCTACAGCCGTGGGCTTTTGGAATTCTAATTTAATTATGCAAGATGTTGGGTTTGACTTGACTTAGAATATTGAGTGAGTCGTGCCACAACCGATACTCAATAGTTCAAGAGGCTAAAAAGATAGTAAGGAATAACATGAGATGTAGTTGACAAGAGTTGTCTTCCTATGGAACATCACATTGCGTTTCGTGCCACAGCCGAGGTGATGTGATGGAAAATAGGATCCTTATTCTCACTAACATTATGAATGTTTAGTTATACATATAGAGGGTTGTATAACTTAAATAAAATAGTGGGAGCCACCAATGAATAAAGACCCGATTCACATGGTGCTGTAAGAATAAAATTGAATATTTACTTAGTAGTTATGTGTATTCACTTATAGAATTATATATATAATATAACTTCTA
Source organism: Heracleum sosnowskyi (assembly GCA_030848705.1). Lineage (NCBI taxonomy): Eukaryota > Viridiplantae > Streptophyta > Magnoliopsida > Apiales > Apiaceae > Heracleum > Heracleum sosnowskyi. The sequence continues at coordinate 136,474,087 of CM061235.1, read as the reverse complement.
CACTATCACACATCATAGTAGAATAACACATTGACTTATCCCAAATATGCTGATGAACTTTGAAACTTGAGAAGTGTTATCAAGAATGAAAAGTTAGACGAAATGTTTAACTCGCTAATACAAAATGTCTTATTTATGATGCACATGGAGATGTGTATGAAACTAGGTGCAAGAGGTCTAATAATGCAAATGTTGCAAAGTAAAGCAAACTGATGTCTATAAGCTTATGACTGTGCAAACAGTATGAGTATAAGGACACTCAGGGCTACCTTGTTGCTTCTATAAGAGTTGTAGAATGTGATAATAAGACAATTCAATATAGGATATCGAATGAGCTATTCCATAATAGTTATGCTGAGGGTTGATCTATGAATAATCATAGACTCAAGACAATCAATTTGATTGATCGTCTAGGGTATGTTGATTTTGTCATAGATGAAAGCTAAGTCGAGATATGATCTTGAATTAGCTTCCGGATACGAACTCCCAAATTGGTTGTGAACTCTTACATGAAAAGGTTGGATATCAGATTGTCTGAAATCTACTTCATTTTAAAGATTGTTGAGACGTATTTCCTTCTTAGAGAGCTCTGTTCTTCAGACTAGTAATGGTTCTGAAATCAAGTAGTGGGAGATGAACCATACCATCAAGAAGAAGTTTGTTAGTGAGTGATAGCATAATTAGTTAAAGGCTAAGTTTGACTCTAATAGCAAAAAGATTTGCAGCCACTAAACTAAGGAGGTTATTGGAAGATCAACTACAAGAGTTGTCTTGTAGAGTTGAAGAATTGGAGAAGTTTAGGGGGACTAAAACTTCTCATTTTGAAATAGGGACTATGGAATAGAGGTAATGGAAATCCAAAGAACTGTAGGCTTGGTTGCACGAGTTAGAAGAGTATTTTCTTATTGCATGGTGATGGGTTACAAGAACCATATGATTATTGAATCACATTATGCATGCGAAACTCGTCTCACTAGAAAGACCACTATATCTCTATTTTCTTGAAATAGAGAGATAATGAGCTACAAAAGTGTTAAAATTAGTACACATAATTGTATGTGCACCAGTGACAACACATTCCAGAAAAGGATTCACACGCTTCATTAGAATTCACGGATATGATCCGGATTCAGATATATGTATTTGGTACAATACAAATCCGAATCTTTTGGAGTGATTCAAAAATGAATAATAATGAAATACAAAACAAGCAACAAGTGTTGGGACTATTTGATAAGATCAAATAGATATACACTTGAGTGAGTGTTTTGAGGTTATCTCAAATATTAAGTTTAAAGCTTCACGTTGGACAAATCCTGAGATTCCACATGTAGATGGAATGAATGAACGAAAAAACTTTGTTAGACATCGTTCGGTTCAAGTTAAGCTAAATTGATCTTCTAATATATGTTTAGAGTTGAATTTTGTAAATATCAGTATATATGCTGAATATAGTATCTTCTTAATCTGTTCCTAAGTTGTCATATGAGATATGTAGTGCAAGGAACACAAGTCTTAAACCTGTTAAGATTTGGGATGTCTAGCTTATGTCAAAATGTTTAATTTGATAAGCTAGATGGTAGATCCAAATTGTAAGTTTGTGAGATATCCTAATGATAGTCAAGGATATCGGTTGAATATTCAACTGAATATAGTGTGTATGACATACTGCCTCCTTAGATGAATTGTTCATTCTAGAAGGGTTCAGTGGGAGGAAGGTTGAACTTAAATAAGTTCAAACACCACAAATTACAAAGGTTCTATAGGAAGAACATTTTAAGGCAGGATAATCTTTTGTAGGTTAGCTTAAGTATAGGTCTTGATATTTTATCACCAACCTGAGAGGTTGAATGCCTTGTCATTAAGAATGACAATGAGGTGTCAATTATATGATAATGACCTTATGACCTATACTAAAGCTATGAGTTATGACTCGGAGAAATGACATAGTACCATGAAATCCGATATAGATTCCATGTACATCAACCAAGTACGGACTATAGTTGAGGACCTAAAGGTGTCATAACCGGAAGGATACAAGTGAGTCTATGAAATGGAGATTAGAGTGATTGGCTAGGTAAAGACCTATAAGTCCTTGCTTATTGTGAAAGGATTCAATCAAAGCAAAGAGATTGACTTTGATGGAAAAATTTCACATGAAGTAGTGCTCAAGTCTATTCGGATTTTGTTTGCGGTTGCGGCTAGTAATGACTATAATATCTAATAATGGTCGAACGGTCGACCTTCCTCGATAGGATATTTGAAGAGGATGTGTAGTTGACACAATTAGAGGGATTTATTGCTATGAGTAGCAAATCTATGGTCTAATAGCCACGACAATCCATTTATGGATTGAAGCAAGCTTCTCAATGATCGAACATTTGTTTTGATGAGACAATCAAATAGTTTGATTTTATCAAAGACAATGATGGATCATGGATCTACAAGAAGGTTAGTGGGAGCGTGATGACATTCCTAATAATGTATGTGAATGACATACTTATGATAAGGAATGATGTATCGACGCTAAAATTAGTCAAAGTGTGGTTATCTAGCATATTTTCTATAAAGGACTTGGGAATGGCTTCCTATGATATATGAATGAGAATTTATAGGATAAACCAAGTGTTGGGCTAAACCCAAAATGTGTACATCATTTATATGCTAAGATGTTTAGCATAAATAACTCCAAGAAGTTACTTGAATTGTCAAGTCACGGAGTTACTTTCTCCAAGATAATGTCTTTCTACGACATATGAGGAGAAGTGACGTATGAGTAAGATTTATTATTCTTCGGCAAATGGATCTATCAAAATACCAGATGTACTGTACAAGACTTGATGATCGCTAACTCACTAGACGAGATAAGCGAACACCAGTCTAGTCCTTGAGAAGCGCGATAGTAAGCTGGAAGAACGTCCTTAAATAATTTGGAAGAATTGAGGACATCTTTCTTGATTATGGTGGGTCCAAAATGAAAATCGAGTGTTATAAACACTATGATTTTCTTAGGACAAAAGTGATAGAAAATCCATGTCAAAATAAGTGTTAATTCTGAATGGATGAGCGGTTTGTTGGAAGAATTCCAAGAAGCTTAAAATAACTGATTCCGTAGTAGAAGCACTATATGTATATAACTATAAGTGAAGCTGCAAAGGAGGTTCTTTGGATAGCGAAACCTGTTTTCGCTGGTTAGACATGGTTCCTAGCATAGGATTTATATTGTTGTATCGGTACAACATATGGTAGTAGCGCATGCTATGGAACCTAGGTTTAATCAGGGATTCAAGATCCAAGTTGCGGTACTTTCATATGATATATGAGATCGTTGAAAGTAGATATTTTTAAGTCAATATTGACTTGACACCCATAACAACATAGTAAAGACCATTTACTAAACCGTTATTTGAAAATCGCTTTGTTCTCTATTAGGAGAAGTTGTGTATAAGATACCAATGTGATTGGTTTTAGTACAAGTGGGAGATTGAAAGATGTGTGTCCTAAATCCAATCATGGATGATGAGTTAGGAGACACTTTGTTCAATCTGATTCAAGTTTGTTTAAATTAATAAAATGGTAATATGTTTTATAACGGGCTTTATCTATTTAAAGGGTTTAAATTAGATGATCCATAGTTTATAGTAAAGCTTTAGTGGATTATGATGAGATCATGATAATGAGACCTTAAAGATGATAACTCTAAACTTAAATAGTTCCTGGTCGTAGGATAATTAATTGGTAGTTAATTAATCCGCAAAGATCGGTACATACTATGCTTGCTTCATTATGAAGGATGTCTGTTCTCATAGGCATTTGTGTGGTGACACTATAGCTAGTATGTAGGTGCTTATTAGGAATGAGTTCACTGAACATGACTCGATCAGTTGAACAACTAATGGAGTTCACTCATGTGTCAGTAGTTGTTCATATAGTGATGGTTGTACAAGTGTCCTTTGACTTGAGATCATCATAGTCATCTTATGTACATTGAACTATACTTTGGTTTAGCTCTTAGTCTCGAGGGACAATAATTAGTGCTCTTCTGGGTATAGGAATTTGTGCACGAAGATAGTGAATGATCAATAAAGGATCTGCCCCTTCCAGTGAAGGAAGAGAATGTCCTATGTTATTCCATTTATGCTAGTTCAGGAATCTCTGGCCAGAGTGAATGGAATTAGAAAGAAGTTTCTAATTTGCATTAATCGGAACTAAGCATATTGAATAGGAAATCATATGATTAAATTAGATAGGCTTAACACGAGATCCATGCCTTGTATTTAATCGGGATATTGCAGGGTAGAAGAAATCAATTGTACGGTAACTACTCACTGAATAGGTTCTTGGTATTCTAAGCAGTGAATTCAGATTATCCGGATAGTCGCGATATGCTGAGAAGTATCCCTCACGATGTAGAATAAATGTGATTAATTTATTAATCTTATTTAATGAATTAAAAGAATTCATATAAATAATAATAAAAATTGTTTTATTATTATTTATTTCTACTATCGGCTTAATTATGAACCTACAGGGTCACACCATAAAAGAGAAAGTTTTATTGGTGGAGGATTTAATTAATAATGGCATGTAAATATTTATTTGTGAAATAAATAATTAATGCATTGTTTTATAATTGATTAAATGAGATTTAATTGATTATAAATTATTAAGACGAGTTCTTAATATTATTAATTATGAATTTAATTTAAGAAATTAAATTAAGTGAGAGAATTATTTTCTAAAGAGTTTAGAAAAAGAATTAATGATTAAAAGAGTTTTAATTATTAATTAATTGATTAATAAGATTAATTAATTATAAGGTTAATAATAATATTATTTTATAGGAAAATTTCAGCTGAAAATTTTGCCTATAAATATATCATTATAAACCCTAAAAGCCGAACTCTATTTTTTACAAGAAAAAGAAAAGGAGGCAACCATAATTCTCTCTCAAGCCACTTCCTCCCTCCATTGATTCGAGCTCTTGGTGGATACCGGTGGAGTGCTTCACACTTGAGGAGCAACTGCTAGGAGCCTCCCTACATCATCATTCATCCATGATCGCTTGTTAAAAGGTTAGTAATCGATTCTTTAATTTTATCCATGAATCGTATGCGATTTTATGGGTTTTATATATAAATAATTGTTATCCATGCTTCCGCGTATGCAATAAAACCCAACAATTACATGCCTCGAGTTTAATATATAATATTAAGGTTAAAGGGATTATATTACCTGGAACATTATTCACGAAAGGCTTAATCGAATCACCGATTTAATTATTATTACTTGGGTGGCAATGATGTATTACTAGATGCCGCTCATTGTTTACAATTTTAATTAGTTATTAAAATCGTTACCAACGTAATAATAACCTACAGGGTCACACACAAAGAACGCTTGAAGGAGAAATAATTTAAATTATGAATTTAAATTTAAATAAGTAATTTATTCTATTTATAATATTAATTAAGTATGACTTGATTAATTATTTAAATAGAAAATGGAATTACTTAAACTAGTTCTGAAATTAATTATTAATTAATTAAGTGCGACTTAATTAAATAATAAATTGGAATTTCGGATTAGTATTTTATTATAATTGGATTATAATTAGAAAACTATTTTCCTCTATATATAAACTCTAAAAGAGGGCTGATTTTAATGAAGAAAAACGTTTTTACATTAAAACCCTAGCCGCTTATGAGAGGAAGAAAAGAGAGAGAGAAAGAAGCAGTTTTCGGGTGCTAGTACACATCAATCCTTCAAGAAAAGCGTTCGTGTGGATAACGTAGAGTGTAGATCGCGAGAGCAGGATACATGGTGATTAAACAAGCTTTGGATATCCATTAATCTTCCATTAATGAACTGTTAAAGCTTCTTAAGGTATTTGTTCTTAATTTCCGAATTAAATCTTTTGTTTTCGCATGGATCCTGCGGATGAGTTTCGAATTTTGATTTATTTTTACGTTTTCCGTTGCGTTTATGTGCTCGAAACCCTTCAGTTTCAACTCAATCATCATAAATAATTGAAATCCTAAATTTTAAAAATTCATATATAACTCAAATTGAATTATCTTATATATATTTCTCAAAATTCATGTATTTTGCTCAGTTATATAATTTTATAAATATATGGTACAAATTAATGAATTCTGAATCAACTATAATATATACTAAACTATAATAAACAAAATGGGGTATAATTTATCATTTGGTTCACAACTCATATTGGTTATCATTTTCAATCACAATCGATACTGATAGGTCTTTGAAGTCAAATTGATCGGAACATCTAGATGTATTACTAAAAGTTATGCTACATAGAAGTTTAAGGTTCGAATCCTATCAACAACATATTAAAATAAACATTTATTACAAATATGTTAAAATTAACATTTAATCTGAGCGACTGATCCGGCAGAACAACTCAAAAATTAAAAACATAAATAAAGTTAAAATACGTGAACCACTCGTTACTATATTTAATTTGATTATAACAATTTAAATAAAAAAGTAAAATAATACAAAAAATAACTCGTGTTTTGCACGTGTTATAAACAAATATATACTGATAAATATATCATTTTTAAGACTAATTTTTTTTAAAAAAAAATTAATGTAAAATGTGATAACTTTATAAATGTCCAGAGATTATTCATCTATTTAAAAGTGAAAAATGACCATGATTTTGACCTGGAGACTTATACGAAGTTATACTGTCTTTTTCAATACAAATATTGAATGACATTTTTGTAATAATAAACTCACCATTTTCATATACAAAAAATAAACTTTACTTGTATTTTATTGTATCTTAGCTTCAGTGTCTCAAAGCCCACAAACCCTATTTAGAATTTCATTTATCAAAATGATTTTATGATATTACGCATCCATTTAGTATATTATATAAAATTCTATTATTATTAAAGACTTATATTTTTTTTAACATCATTCAATAATTTTTTACATACAATTTGAGTTTTTATTGTTAAATCTTATAGTTTAATTGATCGTCATTAATAGTTAGACAATTTTATAATGCTTGTGATGGAGAAAAATCATATCTTATTTTCATCTATTGCATATTAATCATGTTGATTTTTTAATTTAAAACATAGATCCTGTTTTTGAGTTATCGTCTTTTTGGAATCAATTCAATTGTATCATCTACATTTTCAAATATTTATCTTTTTTAGTCGAATTATACATTTAAACTTCTGAAAGTCTAAATGTTTGATCAATAAAACATTTCTATTTTAACTCAAATATTTGATATTTTATATACTTAAAAATTATGATATATAGTTCATATTTGATATAGTTATATATTATGTATGATTTTATATATATAATTTAGATATTTTTATTTAAATAGTATAATACATTTATATATATACAAAGTGAAAAATTAAAATGAAAATATTTTTTTATCCGGAATAATTTACATTCATGTGCAACATGTGGAATTATATCATATAAATTTTATTTTTCATACTCATCATTTATCATGACAAAGAGAGTGTAAAGATTTTATTTTTTTCTTTTTTACATTTATCATTTATAATGAAAGGAAACCTTTTCTATAATTATTTACTCCGTAATATTCTACATTTTAAATCATCACCCCGATTTTTGACTCGGACATCAACCGTGGGATTAAAATAGTGGAAAAAGTGAAAAAAATGACGAAAAAATGAGTAAATTAGAGATATATCGAATTTAATAAAGAATGACATGTAATATTAGAAAATATCAACAAATGAAGTGTTCATTCTGAAAAACAATTTGCTAAGAAATGAATGTGACGAACAGAGTGTATAAGCATTAGCATTACATAATTTTGATGCTAATTTTCTTAATTTTAAATTATAGACTTAACAAATAATGAGATACATAACATATAGAATAGTTCTTATATTAGATCAAGTTCATTACTATATTTTATGTATAATTAATTAATTCTAATAATGTAAAATAGTGATATATAATATGATATAAAAATATGAATTATCAACAACATAACTAAAGTATATTTAATCAAAAATATAAAACTATAATAAAAATTTATAACGATGATTGATCATTTGCCTATATATATATATATAATAACATAAATAAAAAATACAGATTTATATAAATAATATGGACCAATATTTTCTTTACTCAAAAGTTTAAAATAAAAAAGGAATATAGAATTAGAGGAAATGATGTGACTTATCTAATAAAATCTTTAAAGTAAACTCAAAAAACAATGTTTCATATTGGTTATGCTTTGGACTTCTTAGAAGGAGGTTGGAGGTTCGATTCTCTACATTAACAAATATTAATATATATTTTTATAATAATATAACAGTGGTATTTTTGTTATTTTTCAAAAAATAGGGGTAAAATTGTAACTTCACAAGCATTAAATTGACACTTTTTGCCCTTGTGTTGACATATAATATATAGTAATAGATAGATTGTGTCTGGGAGAAAATATCGTTTTTGGTATACAGTGGTAAGAACAGACAGATTTTAATCAACAATAGAAGAAGCCAGAAGGAACTTCACCGCTGCATGATGCATATTCTGAAAAAATTTAATTGATGATAACTTGTAATCAATTTGAGGATTCTTGTTGATTTTAAATCTGCGCATAGTATATACATAGTAGTTGGTAAAAAGTAAGCAAATTATTTTTTTGATAGAAAATTTAAGTAAATGGGATGGGATAACTAATGAAACTTATCTTTTTTTTTTGGTAATCAATTTTAATTTTATATAAAAGAACAATAACATGAACACTAATAATCCACACTAATACTCTGACCCGATAATCTGAACCCTACTCCTTATATCCACACTAATACTCTAAAATAGTGTATGTGGTGAAAGAATATTTCCATCATGTCTCCGATGATTTCGTTAACGCCAAGTATAGTAGTAATGAACCTGAAAAACTAGACAAAAACTAGACAAAGGACAGGTTGCATAAGTTTGTAAGTTCATCGACCCAAATATACATCAAGAGTTGGAGCCAGAAGGTAAACTGCTGATGTATATCTAAATCACAAGTAAGAAAGTCTCTTTAGGATATGATCAATGTATGGACAGAGGAGAAAAAAATAGTCTTGAGTTTATTTTCCTTAGATACAGAAGGGGCGGGGCATTGTGCATCAATAGAGCAACCAAACCTTAAACAACGAGCTATAGCCAAACCTTCCAATGATGCTTGAAGGGTGGTCCCATATTATTGAGCAATAAAGAGAAAATATTCATTGAAAGAGTGAACAAGTAGGGTGAAAGAAGATCTCCTTGTTGTAGGCTTCTTGTAGGCCTTTCCTTCCACTAAAGAAATCAGTTAGAGCACCATTAATCTTTACAGAAAACCTAGTTGTGGAGATGCAAAAATGTATCCAAGAAATAAATTGCTTCGAAAATTTGTTGCTCTTTAGACAGTGTAGAATAAAGTCCCACCTGATAGAGTCAAAATTTTTTTGCAGATCAATCTTTACAGCACAACTAGGAACCCAGCTTTCCTCTTATAGCCTCTAAACAACTCTTGAGCAAGTGTCGTTCACAAATATTACATTCTTATCTATACTACTAATAATGATGATAATAATAAATTATATCCTTATCTTTTTTTTAATAAATTTCTCACTTATTGTTTGTTTGTCTTTTCTTTTTCTTTGTGAGAGTTTGATTTTATTTGTTTATCTTTCTTTTATTTGAATTTGATCATATTTTAATGTTCAAGATCACAAACATACATCAAATTGTTAAATTATTTATTCAAAAATATTATATATCTCACTCTCATCAATACGAACTAGAGATTTTCCAAAAATCTACTCAGCAATTTGATTTGATCTATAATATATTTGTTATAATTTAATTATTTTTGTAAATATTTTATGTTTTATGTTTAATAATATATTTTACCCTATGGAAATGTAAATAGTGAGTTGAAAAAATTTTAGTGAACACGATAAATATGAAACATAAAGGGTTAAATATCAAAGTGATCACTGAAGTGAAGACCATATATCACTTTCATCACTGATCTCAACGAGGTATCACTTCAATCACTAAAGTCGTCATAAATATCAAACGGATACCTCTAAATATGTGTTCGAAAAGTAAAAATAATTTATATCAAGTTCTACACATATTTCTTGAATGATACCGCAACCAAATGAAAAGTTATGAACTATAGTATTTATGATATTATATTTAGATTCAAAAAAAAATATTTACTATTTATTTTTAATTTTATAGTTATTTACTTTGATTTAATTAAAAATAAATAGTAAATGAATTTTTTAAAATTTAAATAAATTATCTGAAATACTAGAATTCATAACTTTTCATTTGGTTGCAGTAGTATTGAAGAAATATGTGTAGAACTCGAGAAAAATTATTTTTACTTTTCGAACACATATTTATAGTTATCTGTTTGATGTTTATGATGACTTTAGTGATTGAAACGATACCCCGTTGAGATCAATGATGAAAATGATATATGGTCTTCACTTCAGTGACCACTTTGATATTTAACCCGAAACATAAACGCAAAGGATCTGAAGGTGACCGGATCACCGGAATGAGAAGGGTGGCGGTGAACTTTCCCAATATTACAGCTTTATTTCACATCATATTTACATATATTATTATAAAATTAAGAATTATTTCACAAATAAAGTACTCATGTATTTATTATAAATATCTATCTATCTATCTATCTATCTATCTATCTATCTATCTATCTATTACTATATATAATAGGCCAACACAAGGGCAAAGGTTGCCAATTAAATGGCCACGAAATTACCGTTTTACCCTTTTCTTTTGAAAAATAACAAAAATGCCACTTGTATATTATTATACAAAAAAATTTTAATATATGTGTTACTACAAAGATTCGAACCTCCAACCTCCTTCCAAGATATCCATGGGCTTAACCACTATGCTACATGTCTTTTTGAGTTTATTTCAAAAAAATTATTAGATAACCCACGTCTTTTATCTCTTATATTATTTTTTTTTATTTTGATGATTGAATAAATAAAATGTTGGTTTGAATTATTTATATAAATTTGTTTTTCTTTTTTCCTTTTCAGCAAAATTACGTATATTATTAGACAATTTTTTTTAATAGATGTGTTACTACAAAGATTCGAACCTCCAACCTCCTTCCAAGATATCCATGGGCTTAACCACTATGCTACATGCCTTTTTGAGTTTATTTCAAAAAACTTATTAGATAACCCACGTCTTTTATCTTTTATATTATTTTTTTTACTTTGATGTTTGAATAAATAAAATGTTGGTTTGAATTATTTATATAAATTTGTTTTTCTTTTTTCCTTTTCATGCCACTCGTATATTTTTATACAAATTTTTTTTAATAGACGTGTTACTACAAATATTCGAACCTCCAACCTCCTTCCAAGATATCCATGGGTTTAACCACTATGCTACATGTCTTTTTGAGTTTATTTCAAAAAACTTATTAGATAACCCACGTCTTTTATCTTTTATATTATTTTTTTTGCTTTGATGTTTGAATAAATAAAATGTTGGTTTGAATTATTTATATAAATTTGTTTTTCTTTTTTCCTTTTCGTAATTTTATATATCTATATATTCAATCACTATATATTATTGCAGTTGTATGTTTTCAATTTAATATATATTAATTATGTTGATTATAATTCATAATTTATATTATACTTTATTTGAATTAAATTAATTATTCATGCATAAAATATACTATTAAAATTCGATCTAATATAAGAAATATTATACACATTATATATCTCATTATTAGTTATTTCTATAATTTTTCAACTAAGAACATTAGCATTCAAATTATACAAAAAATTCGTCTACCTACTCTATTCGTCGCATCCATTTCTTAACAATTTTCTTTTCCAGAATGTATTGTTCATTTGTTAACATTTTCTAAAGTAACATGTCATTCTTTATTAACTTATCTATATTTTTTTTCAACTTCCTAACCCCCTCCCCTTCAACCCCAGTGACGTTCGTGTCAAAAATCGGGGTGAGTTTTTAAAATATAGGATATTACATAGTATATAATTACATAATGATCAGTCAGACTGTTAGTAGACGATAAAGTTTGGGAAAATTTAAAATTACAAGTTTTGAAAATAGAATTTCAAATTGTATTCCAAAAATTATTGTACGATGTTAAAAAAAAATATAATCTTTCATAATAATAATAGAACTTTATAGAATACATTAAATTGATTCGTAATGTCATATAATCATTTTGATAAAATGAAATTCTAAATAGGGTTTGTGGGTCCTTGACGACATCCTCTACAACATATACAATATTTCTTATATTAGGTCGAATTTCAATAGTATATTTTATGTATAAATAATTAGTTTAATTCAAATAAAGTATAATAAAGATATATAATATAAAAGTATGAATTTTAAACAACATAATTAATATATATTTAATCGAAAACATACAACTGTAATAAAATTCAGTGATTGAATATATAGGTATATAAAATTACAAAAAGAAGCCTCCGGACCTGTAGATGAGTTGGTGAGAGCATTGGTTATTGACCAAAGCATTCAAGGTTTGATTCATGGGAGCGTGGGGAATTCTTCCTGCACTCTAGGGTCTGGCGTGATACCGGTTGGGGTGTCCGGAAAATAAAATTTTTGACCAAAATTACGAAAAGATGAAAAGAAAAACTGATTTATATAAATAATACAAACCAATATTTTATTTATTTAAACATCAAAGTAAAAATAATATAAGATAAGAGAAGAAAGACGTGGATTATCTAATAAATTTTTTGAAGTAAACTTAAACATGCATGTAGAATAGTGGTTAAACCCATGAACATCTTAGAAGGAGGTTGGAGGTTTGTTTCTTTGTACTAACAACTATTAATATATTTTTGCATAATAATATATGAGTGACATTTTTGTGACGACCATTTAATTGGAATTTTTTCCCTTGTGTTGAGGTTTAATATATAGTAATAAATTGGATTAAAATTTGTAACTGTAAAACGATATTCCAAACATATTCTTAATGCATTTATTAAGTGTATTAATATAATTTAATATAAAGATGAACACATGAGAGGAGTGCAGAATCAGTTCCCAAGTAAAAAACCAAAAACAAATAGGTGACATGAATACTCCAAACTGTAATAGGTGTTCATCTCCCAAGGTGTTTATCACAAACTTGGGTGATGTGAGGGTGTGCAAAGATGTGTCGGCCTTCAGCTTCTTTTTAAAATCCTCTATCTCATTCATGCATGTTCGATTATATTACAATAACATTGCATGCATATAACTTATTCATAACCTAATTTGCAAAAAAAAAAAACCAATCAATTCCCGAAAAACATATAACAACCGCTCTCTAACGCAAATTACCAATATACAAACTATCCTTTCTCTGACACACAAAACACAGGTAAACCTGCTTATAATCACAAGAAGAACAATAGTACATTCGTGCTTCAAATTCTACATTATTTCAATCTGGTCTCAAAATCAATAATAGTCACTATAAACAAGTCTTAGAGCCTTAGTTACGTTTGTGATTCAAAGTAATTACACTATTCGTCAAAAAAATTATTTACTCCTCACTATGCATGAACCATACTTCTCATTTTACGCTCTCAAACTTAAGACTACACAATCCTTAATCTAATAAATCGATCACGACCAACTTTTTCACGATAAAAATTATGGACATCTCTATGCAGGCCCGTGCCTTGCATGAGCTGTTACGTTAGTTGAAATTTTAAATGTAAACATATTTATGTTGTATTTCATGTTGTGTATCTAAAAAATAAACTCAAATACGATAATAAATTTATGTAAATGTAAATAAAAATATTAAATTTTTATGTTGTTTTGTATCATGTTATTTGTGTTGTATAAAATATAGATAAAACTTTATTTAAAGGTTCATCTCTTGTCATACACCATAAAGGATTAATGATTTTCTCGCTTACCATGTGAATTTATTAAATAATGCATACTAATTATGGAGTAATTTTTAAGTTATATTGTTGATAATATATAGGAAACACATAAATTAGGATGAACACATATATATATAATAAATAAATATTATTTAATTTTTTAATTATAGAGAATGGAACTCGGGTTAAAATCAAAGAAGTTAAATAAAATGAATAATTTTTGTATAATTATGTAATTATAAGAAATCGAACTCGTTTATTTTTTTTAAAAAAAAAGATGAATAATGAAGATATACACGGCGAGAGTAAAGGACGTTGTCGGCAATAAAATTGGAAAGACGTAATTGAGAAGAATTTCCATTTATTCTAATTTGATTATCATAAGACCCTTTTAATTGCACACACACACACACATAGACATAGTACAACACAATACAACTACAAGTTCCTCTTTACTTAGCCTGCACACATTTTACCATCGTACGCCAACCAAATCCCACCGGAACACAACTCTTCACCGTCGCCTCTACGACGTCGTACTACTCAAAATGTCTTACGATTATCTCTTCAAGTACATAATCATCGGAGACACTGGTACTCTTTTTATCACTGCAATTTCTCAATAATTAAACCCTAACATATAATATCTGTAATCTGTTTGTTTCTATGTGTGTTTATGATTTCTGTGTATCAAGTGTTTGCAGTGATAGAGTAAATTGTGTTATGATTGGACAGGTGTGGGGAAATCATGTTTGTTGTTGCAATTTACTGATAAGAGGTTCCAGCCTGTTCATGATCTTACAATCGGTGTCGAATTTGGTGCTCGTATGGTTAATATCGAAGGGCGGCCTATTAAGCTTCAGATTTGGGACACTGTATGCCCCTTTTTTTACTGCCTGTCCTTTACTTAAGTATTTTGTTTTTCTCCATAATTATCGTACATCTCAATTGCTTCAACTATCGTTATTTGTATATGTTTGCTCGTATATTTAATTACATCTAAGTTGTTGGTTAGTTGCAATTTGGAGGCGTTTACGGTTTTTTTTTTATTGATTTTGCATATGTTTGTGATCAGTTTTTTGAAAACGAAATTATGTACAATTCAGTTTTGTATGTCAGTATGTTGAATTGTTATTTCAGTTAGGTTCTACTAATAGTAGTTTGTTGGTTAATAATTAATATATGTGTGAAATGACTTGGGGGTGTAATATCTGTGGTGTTGTAGGCTGGGCAAGAATCCTTCAGATCCATCACTAGGTCGTATTACAGAGGAGCAGCAGGAGCGCTTCTGGTTTATGATATAACCAGGTAATCACATTTGGTTTGTCTTCATTTTTACACCAAGCCGTTTTAAGAAGTTGGGTACAGTTTTATGGGGTGTGATTCTGAGTAATGTTTATATTTTAGATATACGGTGGCTATGTCATATGTATTTCTTTGAACTCAAATGAATGTGTTACTTGTTTTATGTTATTCAGTGTAACTGAATTTTGTAGTGTATAAGTGTGTTCTTTGACATGCCATATAATTTTTAATGAAAGCAGTTGTGAAGCACGAGAGTTATTAATTACAAAAGCTCTTCATTTGTTTTTAATCAGGATTGTATAATAAGATTCTGATATTTTATTCTTCTTTTTATCATTGTTTAAATGATCTGCACAGATGTTTTATATTCTGGTAATGCATTTAAACGTTTCTAAGCTAATATGTTTTTTTATGGTGTAATGATTCAGTTACACATTTACACTAGCCTAAATATTGTCATGTACTCGTTGAGAGTTCAGTGAGGTGTATACATGTATTTGGTTAGATCCTCTGCACATGTATTTGGTTAGATCCTCTGCACATGTATTTGGTTAGATCCTCTGCACTATGCAGAACCTTGGATCAAGCTCTTTTGTTACAGTTGGCAGTGAATATTGATTCTTGAAAGTGTATGCTTTTGACATGGCTAACAACTCTTATGTTTTTGTGTCTTGTTAGGTTCCTTGAACACTTGCAGATTTGTAACTTGACCAAGTTCTTCTGTTGTCATTGTTGTGTAGGCGTGAGACCTTTAATCATCTAGCAAGTTGGCTCGAAGATGCTCGGCAACATGCCAATCCCAACATGACTATCATGCTTATAGGTAACAAGAGCGATCTTGCTCATCGAAGGGCTGTCAGTCGAGAGGAAGGAGAGCAATTTGCTAAGGAAAATGGACTTCTATTCTTGGAGGCTTCTGCAAGAACAGCTCAGCATGTTGAGGAGGTGACGTCTCTAACTAATTGTCAGATTAAACCTGTAGTCTATGTCGTGGTTTTAAGAAGCCACATGGTTGTGTAAAATTGTCGTTTCCACGAATCTAATGTATCGATGTAAATATACAGGCTTTTATAAAGACTGCTGCAAGAATACTTCAGAAGATTGAGGAGGGAGTTTATGATGTTTCTAATGAGGTAAATATGGACAATCAAAGTGTGGCCTGTATCGTATTTTCACTATTATTTCTGTATACTATAAATTATATATAAATGTAAATTGTTAAGTTGTAGGCCTGTGGCTGAACTTGACCTAGACACAAATTCATATTTTAGTGGCCAGAAATTACTCACCTAAAAAAAAAAGCATAATCATCATAAAATGGTGGCCAAATTATGCTTCCCCACTTTTTGTGAAAGATGAATGCTATGTATGGCCACCCGCCGGCCGCCACCAAACCACAAATTTGAAATTTCAGCCACCTAAATACTATAGTAGATGAAGTTTGGCCACCAAAATACTATAGTAGATGAAGTTTGGCCACCAAAATGTTTACCCATATATTAATCAATTCTAATGGAAACAGTTCAGCAGAAACCTTGCAAGGCAGTGAAACAATTATTGTGCGAATCTAGGAATTACAGAATGTTAGAGACTATTTTATTTATATTCTCAATGCTCCTGCAATATAGGCTAGACTACCTATACATGGTATAATGTTTCCTTGTAAAGTCAAATATCTATGCCACAATAGGCAAGTATACTAGTACTATGAGTGCATTTAAATTTGTTCAAGGTGCAATTGCTTGCTGCTTTTACATGTTCTTGTGTTGGTAATCTTTATGATACTGAATTGGTACATGTATATGTGTATATATATATATATAGGCCATTGCTCCATGAAGAACACTGTTATATAAAGAACAATAAAGAACACCATAGAATCTTACATAAATTGCATGTTGATTCTAATTTCTCACAAAAAAAGGTTTATTACGAATAAAAATAGAATCTAACAAAAAATTAGAATCAAATAAAACATGATTATATGTAATTTCATTGTGATAAATATATATACAAGATTATGTATTGGATCCTATACTGGATTATATGTAATGTTTAATTTTTAAATTTAGATGAGATTCTACGTTAAATTCGATATGTTAGGCTTAATTGTTGTTCAATTTTATGATTCTAATTTTAAAAAATCAATTTTTATGAAAATTAAAGTGTTTATGATGGTGTTCTTCCTAAAGTGCGACTCTCTCTCTCTCTCTCTCTCTCTCTCTATATATATATATATATATATATATATATATATATATAATTCAGTATATTTCTGACCCTTGGCATTAATGTTAAAGTGAGTTATCATCTGGTGTAGTCCTTGGTTTGGCTGTAGAAATTGGTAAATAAATAATGGTTCTTAAGTCGAATTCTTTCAATTGCAGTCATCTGGTATTAAGCTTGGATATCAACGGACCCAAGGTGCCCCAGATGCCTCAGTGTCGCGGAACGCTGGATGTTGCAACTGATTATACGACAACATCTCGAATATGTATCTAAGTTGGAATCTAATAGATGTTTATCCTGTGAATAATATATTAAGAAGCAGTTGGAGTTTAGAACTCAAAAATGTCAGTTATTTGTCCCCAGTATCATGTATATGTCGACTAGAACTTGTTGATCATGGATACATATCTTCCCTTTTATCCTTAAGACAGTTGCTACATCATCTTGCAAAAAAGGCTCTCTAGATCCTTCCTTAAAACTTTTAATTTAATCTTACCTGTGAACTTCTCCACCGTTTTCTATTAGAGAACTAGAGATGGTTATCTATGTTTTACCACTAATGTTTGTTGTCATGAATGCCGCTGAAGCAGAGCATATGATAGGTATTCATATTTTATACTTTAGGGTAATGTAATTTGTTGCTGGCGGTGTCAGTTTAATATCCAAAATCATATTCCACACCACCGTAGATATGTTATGTATTCTCTTGCCCTGTTCAATGTGTTCACGGAGCAAAATCTTCAAATATAATCCGAGTCCAGTTCGAACATCATCTGAGGCTTGATAAATTTTGAACTCGACTCTATGAAATTAAAAGTGGAATATAAAAGGCCTTTTGGTCGGGCTAGCCGTATTTCCCTCGTTCTTATGACATGGCAAGGGTTTAAATCTTGTCTTTTAAAGACAAGATGAGTGGGTGGGTGTATGTGTGTTTGTCTATAAAAGAATGAAATTTAAAACTCGTGTATGTGTGTTTGTCTATAAAAGAATGAAATTTAAAACTCAACTTGATAATCGAAACTTCGTCTTGAATCGAATTACTACTTTAGACTGAGATCGACTTGCTAGCCTTAGATCCTAGGCCTGAGATGCTCTTAATATGCTATAATACTATTTATAGAAAGAGTACCATCTATAAATCTACGAGTAAAGTGCATTATGTGTACTTGCGGTTCAGATGTCAGACCACTTGGGATACTCAAGTTCAAAAACTAGCACTTGCTATATTGACACTCCAAACTACTTGCAATTTGCGTGATTCCGTCTATTCTATTTCTGTTAACTCCGTCTATTTTTTGAAGGACAATTCAGTCTTATTCGTTTTGTACGCGTATTATACATATATCTGATACATTTAATTTACCAATTCATTAAACTCCTTTCACTGCAAAGCACTCCCAAAAATATCTTTAACTACAGAATTCCACCATTCACCATCGCCTTACGCCTATGGTGCTGAAGCTTCTTAAGCCGTAAACAAGTATTATGACAAGCATCAATAACATAACGCAGAAACTCATGAGCATCCTCTTGACGACCGAGATGAAAATGCTCAGCAAATAACCTCAAGCAATTAGTTAACTTATACGGAACATCTAGGGTTAGATCACTACAAAGAGAGCGCACAATTCGCCTTTATAATCTACAAAACGGACAATCACTCTTCCTATCCCGGTCCGCAGAAGCTAAATCACCTACATAATTCAATCAATTAAACCTAAAATCAATCAATTGAGAGAGAGAGCTTACAGAGAGAGGTGTGTTTGGATTTGAGACAGAAATTAGCGAGAGGAGGAGTGTAGGTTAAGAACTGAAGAACAGAGTTGAGATAACAAGAGTTGCTGAGATTTTTTAAACCTAAAGGAGGGCGATTGATTTTACGCTTATTAGGTTGTTGTTGTTGCCAAGTTATTTGCAAGGCCATGAACGACCTCTTTCACCGGACTCCTCCGCATTGATTATCGATCTCCACCGCTCCTCTTCATCGTCGCGTACACAAGCTCCAGAGAAGAGGGGTTTTTGTATTCTGTCTTTTGCCTTTCGTTTTTTACATATCTTCTGGTTCGGTAGTCTCAGTGTGTGTTTGCAGTGAAATGAGTTTAATGTATCAGATATATGTATAATACACGTACAAAATGAATAAGACTGAATTGCTCTTCAAAAAATAGACGGAGTTAACAGAAATAGACGAAATCACGCAAAGTGTAAGTAGTTTGGAGTGTTAATATAGCAAGTGCTAGTTTTTGAACTTGAGTATCCCAAGTGGTCTGACACCTAAACTGCAAGTACACATAATGCACTTTACTCTAAAAAACTGTAGTATACGCCCCGTACTTCCAGTCACACTGGTTAGCAAATTCAGAATCATGCTAATTAATTAATTATAAGTTTAGTGTGATAAGTGATTGTCTGTTTCTCCTTCAAAGTCAAAGAAGATTTAGCTGACATGGAAGTATTTTTTCAGTTCAGTGTTACAATTGACAGCATTTGCTATAATAATTATGTATTTGAATTTTTTTTTTGCTGCGGAACACTATGATCATTAGAAATTCACGAATTAGAGATGTTGTAATATACTCTTTCCTATAATTTCTCATACCAAACCAACCCACTGAAATGCAAATAGAAATTAGAAATGTGGTCAACATCACGAAAATAAAGAGATTCCGAAAGATTTCATAAGGAAGCCATGTAAGGCTTTCCACAAATTTAGATCTGGCCATAGAAGGATGGAATTGTTTTCAAAGAATTAGGGGATACAAGGCACACACGCGACACACTGAAAGTACAGCGATGATTTAGTTCATTTAACCTTAATTTTAATGCCTTAACCTAGTGCTACTAACAGATAGACACCGCAAACTAGCACAGTACTCCTTAGCGCGCACAACCATATATCATTGGATTTTGTCAAAAAAAGATTAACCAAGAAATTGGATTTCGTTATAAAACCAAAAAATTGAAGCTACCGCCTAGTCAAAAGAAATCAGACCCTAAAAATAATAATACAATCGAAAAAAGCTTCATAACCATCCTTGACAAGCTAAAATAGATAAGAAATCAATGGCCACCGACTTAAACAAGGTCTGACCAGTTAGAAACATGGTCTGAACCAGAAGGGAAGGTGGTGCTTATCACGGGTGCATCATCAGGGCTTGGCTGGGACTTCAGCATTAACCTCGCTAACAATGGTTGTGAGGTAATCACAGCTGCTTGACCAATGGATCGACTCAAAACCCTTTGCCATCTCATTAACCAATCCAGTTCCTTTAGAACTCCTCTAGCAGCGCCTCTAGAGCACGGTATCACTGCCGACCATTCAGTCATTGAGGCAGCTGTACAAAAAGCTTGGACAACCTTTGGTCATATTGATGTTTTAATTAACAATGCAGGAGTTTGAGGTAATCCATGAAATTGTAAGCAACATTTAAATTCTGTTCAATTCAACCGGAAGCATGTATACAGCTATATTCCTAAGAAAAAGGTGCACAAAGTACAATTAATTTTGTTATATTAATAAACAGGTAGCACCGATACAACACTACAATTAAGCAATGAAGAATGGGATAGAGTGTTCAAGATAAATGTAGATGGAGCCTGGTTATGTTCAAAATATGTAGTTTCACGTATGAGAGACGATGGCAGAGGAGGATCCATTATCAACATTTCAATTATAGCTGGTTTGAACAGGATGCAAGACGCGGGAAGCCTCGCCAACAGCTCGTCTAAAGCAGCCATTCACACCTTGACTACGGTAATGACACTAAAATTTGACAGACAATATTATATCAGGGTGAACGCAATAGCACCATCAATATTTCAACCAGAAATGACAAAGGGACTTTACGAACAGACATGGCTCCGGCGTGCTTTTGACAAAATTGTTCCACTGCCTTTTTCTATGATGCTACAATAGACCCGTCATTGACGTAATTACTCCGATACTTGATCTATGAATCATCAAAATATGTTACCGGAAATATTTTTATTGTAGATGGTGGCATTACTCTTGGCGGTGTTCCCATCAGGTCTTCACTCCAAATAATATTCTAGTTTTCTTTCTGACTGGCTAGTATCAATAATTATATTTGATGTAATACATATTTCTTTGTAGTTTTTGAATGCGTTAATGCACTAATACACTGCTACTCCCTCGCTACTCCTCCGTCCCATAATTTTTGTCTTGTTTGACTTTTGATGGTCAAATTAACCGAACTTTGACTACAACTTGTATCTTATTCTTTTATAATTTTAAAGATTTGAAATATCCATATTAAAGTAGGTTGAATATACTTTCTAACAGTATAAATTTTATAATAATTTTTAATTATATAATATATGTAATTTGTGGTCAAAGTTTGGTCAGTTTGACCATCGAAAGTCAAACAAGACAAAAATTATGGGTCATAGAGAGTACTTGATAAGGCGATTTACTTCATAGCTGATAAGTGCTAGTACACATAGCTGATAAGTGCTAGTCCTTATTGTAACCGTTTTCTGTTAGATTACTCACTGTATATATACTTTGCCATTAGTTCATTATAAAGTAGATTTTCTATCTCCTGTAAAGATACACCCTTGATCATTGAATGAATCTTTCATTTCCTCCATAGTTCTAATAGATTGATATGGTTATATTACACAGAATATACATTTTGTTATACATTTTGTTGAAGATTGATATGATTAATAACAATCTTAAGATGGTATCAGAGCATTATATTCCGCAAACACAATCACAATCACAATCTTCACAATCGCAATCGCAATCTTCATGATCGCAGTCTTAGTTTTTACGATCGTGATCGCGATCGCAATCGAAATAGTCTTCATTTCTCTGAACACATCGTCTGCTCGGTTTGTGAATCATCATTTGCAATTTGATTGGTGATTTCTTATCTTTTCGCCCATCCTTGTTTTAATTGATTGATTAGTTACGTTTTCTTCGTGTTTTTTCACGATCACGTTTCGATCTGCAAATTGTTTGCATAAGTTGAGATTTGTGCGTTGTTTTATCATCTGTTTGTCTGCAACTTTGTGTGTTTTTGAGATTTCTCCTGTTTGTGAATGTCTTCTGCTATGCCACAATCTCAGTCATATGCTAAAGCTGTTTTAAGATCACCTATGGCTACATCTACACAAAATTGATCCCTAACTCTAATTCCACATCTACATTGCTCTACTACTACAAGTCATGAATCTTGTACTACTTGTCCTCTTGCTAAACAATGCAAACTTCCTTTTTCTTTAAGTCAGTCAAATGCTTCTTGGGGCCCTTGTAGGGTTCCCACCTATAATGGTTGTAAATATTTTTTGACTAATGTTGATGACCACACAAGAGCTATTTGGACTATTCTCTTGCCTATTAAACAACATGCTTCTCAATTTTTACGAGATTTTTTTGCTCATGTTCGTACAAAATTTTCTACTAATATCAAATGTATACGAACTAATAATGGGGGGGGGGATTCCTTAATCATATTTTGAATTCTTTCTTTTCTTCACTTGGTACTATACACCAAACCACTTGTCCATATACACCTCAACAAAATGGGAGGGTTGAACGACGTCATCGTAATCTACTTGAGATGTCTCGTGCTTTACTTTTTCAATCTCATCTTCCTCTTACATTGGGGAGATTGCATACTTACATCTACTTATCTTATTAATTGAATTCCTACATATGTTTTATGCCATATTTCACCTTATGAAAAATTATTTCATCAAGCCCCATCTTATGATAACATTAGAGTATTTGGTTGTCTTGCCCATATGTCTATTTATGAATCTGAAAAACTTGCTCCTAGAGCTCTCAAGACTATTTTTATTGGATATCCGTCTAATACAAAAGGTTATAAGCTTTTTGATCCAGTTACTCAATCTACCCATGTATCTCGACATGTTGTCTTCTGTAAAGAAGTGTTTCCTTGTTTATCTGATATGTCTAGTTCAACTCTCTTGCCTTTTACTACTCCTACACCTACTTATAGTGATAACCCACTTGCTACACCTCTTAATACTTGCGATTCTTTACCAGATTCACATACACCTACTGCGACTTCTGATTTACTTGATGCTCACATTGATTTTTCTATACCCCAATCATCTTCATATACTGCAGCTACACACTCTCCTACACATACATCTCAATCCTCATCTACTGTACCTACTCATAGAGTTTCCCTTCGACACAAAATACAACCAGCCTGGATGAAGGACTATGTGGTCCCTTCTACTATTTCTACTGTTTCTGCACCCCAGGCAAATACTATATTACTCAACTGTTCAAAAGATAGTCACAAGTATAACTTCTCTCTTTATTCACCTCCAACTGGGGTTTATGCATGTGTTGCCAGTCCTGTTACAACTATTAAAGAACCTTACACTTATGCACAAGCTTAGACAGATTTCCGTTGGGTTGATGCAATGCAAAAGGAGTTGCTAGCACTCGAAACCAATGACACTTGGACTGTAGTTGAATCATTACCTGTTGGAAAGAAGGTTGTCAGATGCAAATGGGTTTACAAAGTCAAGTATTTAGCCGATGGGTCTTTGGATAAATTTAAAGCCCGTCTTGTGGCTAAAGGCTACACACAAGTCGAAGGCCAAGACTATCATAATACGTTTGCACCCGTTGCCAAAATGGCTCTGGTTCGTACTCTCTTAGCATTAGCTACTGTGAAAAAGTGAGATATTCACCAACTCGATATCAACAATGCATTCCTCCACGGTGATTTATCCGAAGAAGTTTACATGGAGCTCCCTAAGGTCATCCTTTATATGGCACTAATGCAGTTTGCAAGCTTAACAAATCTATATACGGTTTAAAACAGGCTTCACACGTTTGGTTTGAAAAATTGGATTTTGTCCTAATCGCTCTTGGGTATGTTCAAACAGTTGATGACTACTCTTTATTCACCTACAACCATGGTTCTTCTTTTATTGTTGCATTAGTTTATGTTGACGATATTTTACTCACTGGAACAGATTCTGGTTTTATTGGTCATGTCAAGGCGACTTTACACTCCTCATTCACCATTAAAGATCTTGGTTTAGCAAAATATTATCTGGGTCTCGAGATACATCGTACTACTGATGGTATGTTTCTCCATCAACATAAATTCATTCATGACATGTTGGTTGAAGCAGGCTTAGAGGATTGTAAGCCACTATCTTTTTCTTGTTGATTCAACTATTAAGCTCTCTCCTAATGATGGTGATTTACTTGATGAACCTTCCGTCTACCGAAAATTTATGGGTAAACTTCTATACCTCACCGTATCTCGACCTAACATTGCATTCATTGTTCACCATCTGAGTCAGTTTTTACAACAGTCTCGTGTTCCTCATATGGTGGCTGTCCAACGTGTTTTACGATATTTGAAAGCTACACCATTTCAGGGTCTTTTTTATTCAGCCTCTTCAAATCTCAAACTTGAACCTTTCTGCGATAATGATTGGGGGTCGTGTTTGGATTCTCATGGCATGCTTAAGAGTGTTACTGGTATGTGTTTACTCTTAGGTTCTTCTCTTATTGTTTGGAATTCTAGCAAACAAAAGGTGGTCTCTCGATCCACGACTGAGGCTGAACTTCGAGCTCTAGCTGACACGTCTTGTGAACTCTCTTGGCTTACACTGCTGCTTTCTGAGTTACACTTGCACAACAATTACCAATTATGCTCCACACTGATAACCAAGCTGCTTTAGATATTGCAGCTGATCCCGTGCTCCACCCTAAAACAAAGCATTTTGCCTTAGACTGTCACTTTGTTCGTCAACAAGTTCAGTCCAATCTTATTCAACCTGTTTATACTCCAAGTTTAGTGTAGTTGGTGGACATTTTCACCAAAGGCATCGGTCGTCATGCTCATTGGTCTATTCTTTCCGGATTGAATGTTCATCAATCCCATTCAATCTGAGGGGGGAGTAATGCACTAATACACTGCTACTTGATAAGGCGATTTACTTCATAGCTGATAAGCGCTAGTACACATAGCTGATAAGTGCTAGTCCTTATTGTAACCGTTTTTTGTTAGATTACTCACTGTATATATACTTTGCCATTAGCTCATTGTAAATAACTTTTCTATCTCCTGTAAAGATACACCTTTGATCATTGAATGGATCTTTCATTTCCTCCATAGTTCTAATAGATTGATACAGTTATACTACACAAAATATACATTTTGTTGAAGATTGATATGATTAATAACAATCTTAAGATGCGTGTCATCAAATTTTTTGTATGTGCTTCAAAACTAGTAAACACACTTTTTCCCTCATATATGTGTTCTGCATCACACATGACACAATCGAATCGGGTCGGAATCGGGCGGGGCGGGGAGGATGCCCATCCCTATTTGAGATGGATTTACGTACCCAAGTCATTTCGCCCGACTCTATAAGTATTCATGATTCACTAAATGTATATACCAGATTCATTACATATAAGAATTGATTAATGCATTACATTAATTAGTTAATTTATAACTTCCAAATTTAAAATCAATTAACCGCTGGGCTTCGTTTAGCAAATTAGCTGTTCAATTATCTCTAATGTTGGTCGATAGTGTAGTGCCTCTTTAGGTGCTTGTTCATTTTTAAAACTGATTTGAAATGTAGACTTTGGATGGAAGAGCAATTGCAGGAGAACGTCGACCGCAGAACTTCTTTGAGATGATTTTCATGCAGATCAGATGAAAATTAAAATGTGCTTCAGTTATGGGACTTGTGGCAGACGAAGAAGTTGTTGCGTATGTCGTCTTTCTGTTCTTATCTGATGAGAAGCCAATTTTAAATTAGGCATTAGGAGTTTCAGAATTTTACCATGGTGCTCTATCTACTGCATTTTCTTCTTTTTGTCCATTCACTGTATCCTATATATTTAAGCGTCCAAATATATCTGAGCCCTTTCTTGAATTCCTTTAGTCTTCTCTCAAGCACGAGTTTCAAGTCAAGATAAATTCTCTATGAAAAAATTAAAATAAATAAATTACGTAAATGATTATATTTCCCTTCCATGTTGCAGAAGCTGTTGTACTGAATCATGCAAGACTATGGTTTGCACGCAAACTGGTACATTAAAGAAGAAAATTAACAAATATAATACCAAGCTAAAGCAGCGTAAATCTCTCGAAAATAAAGTTAAAGCAACACAATAATTCTCGACAGTTTATGATTAATTAATCGAGTACACTTTGGAGAATATTTCTATTTTAATGCAATATCCGACTAGAATGGTTTAGAGCATCTCCAATAGAGGTTGCCAAAATAGTTGCCAATCTCTACCACATCATCTCCTTTCGTTAAAATCTACTTCAATAGTTGGCAACTTTAAAAATTGCCAATGTGGTTCCATACATAAATGATAATAATATGGAAGATACAAAAATGGGTAGAGATAAATACACTTTTGAGGAAATATATGTGATTTTACTCTGTGAGGAAGTTGTCAACTTTTGGCAACTTTTTCTGAGAGTGGTAGGAATAATTTGTGTTTGTACTGCTCTTAAGTAGGCTTCAAATTAACGTTGCAGAAGATTTGAATTTGATTACAAGGAAGGAATTCTCACCTTTATTCCCATCTGAGAGCCAGATATATTGCATGTATATATAGCATGCTCGCCTTCTTTGTCCTACCAAGACGTATCAGTTATATTATCTCTTTGCTAGTCAACTGATAGAATCACAGAAACCTTTTTTACAATGAGCAACATCAACCAATTAGTGCCACATCCTGCAGCAACAGATGCATCGAACATGCAGCAAAGGAATGCCATGTCTTCTGTGCAGCAACAAAGCAATACGATGCAGCAGGGGAAAACTATGGCTAACTTGCAGGATACTGCAAATGCACTCAACAAAATGCAGCAGGGGAAAACTATGGCCAACCTGCAGGCTGCAGCTAATGCTATGGCCAACTCGCAGCAGCAGACTAGCAATTCTAAGGCCATTTTGTATCCACAGAATCAAACCAATATGTGTCCAGGGAATGCTGTGGCTAATATGCTCCAGGGGAATCTTATGACAAACTCTGTGCAGCCAGTAGGGAATGCCGTTATTGATAGGCAGCCTTTGAATGCGATGTTCAATCTGCAGAATCTGATAAAAGGAGGTAACATGTTCATGTCTTCAGACGACAATGCGGTGATGAGGCAAATATACGCTACTCATACTCCTGATGGTAGAGTAATTACTGTCACGCCACTGTTCCATATTGTGGGGGATATTATGGCCTCCTCTCATATGAGTATCCCCCTTGATGCTGCCAATTCACATGTAATGTTATATACAGCAATTTGTATCTTAAATTTACATGCACACTGTTAACTAACCAAATATATATGTGTTATGGTGATATGACTTCAACTTGTCACGCGTGCAGGGTACCCATATGGATGAGAAAACACACCAAACTGATGCCATTACCCTGCTTGAAGCTCTGTCCCACTTAATTGATCTAATTTCCTGCGAGGTTGTACACATTTTATTTTACTATATTTACCAGTGATATAGTAATATCAGGGGCATAATGATCAGTTACCAAGAGCTAATTTAACTTTAGTTGATCTGTCAAGTGCTAAATGATTTAGTATATGAACCTACCTCTGGCATTTATAGCCATAGATGTATCCTTGTCATATTTGATTGTAATAATTATAGTCTATCTTTTCAGATATCGATCAACTGCTTGAGTGGTTCAGACGGACATATGACAACAGTGTCCATATTACAAATGGTATCAAATTACCCATGGGAAGCAAAACTAGTACTAGCTCTAGCGGCATTTGCTTTCAGCTATGGAGAATTCTGGTTGCTTGCTCAGCTTTACTCATCGAACCAACTTGCAAGATCAATGGCCATACTTAAGTGTGTTCCGCTCATCATGGAGCACTCGGGGTCTCTTCGACGTCGGTTTGATGCAGTCAACAGTCTCCTCAATTCTGTCATGGATTTGACGAGGGCCCTTATTGATTTGGAAGAATTACCAAGCATGTATATTGCAAAGGATGTGCCTCCATTGTCCACTGCCATTGAAACTATTCCCACTGCTGTCTACTGGAGCATCAGAAGTGTCATTGCATGTGCAACTAGCATATGTTATCTGACTAGCATGGGCCATGAGTATGTCCTTTTACAGTGATTTGATGATTAAACTTTCATGTTTTGCAAATCACATTTTATCTAATTAGTTTCTTAACTTAATTCATTAGGTACGCGACGACAGAGCTGTCATGGGAGCTGTCCACATTGGATCAGAGAATAAAGCGGATCCATGAGCATTTCATGAATAGCTTAGATATCTGCTATCAACACATAGGTTTTCATATATGATTTTGATAGATGGCACATTTATTAAATCAACACATTATTTATTAATGATGCTAGAGATATTGTGATGAATATGTATATGCTTAATGTTTTTGATGTTTCTAGATGAGAAGATGAGAGCTGCCGCCTACGAGTCATTAAGGCATTTGTTTGACGTGACTCACATTGACAATATGAAAGTTCTCAGGTCACTGATTTACCCCAGGGATGATATACAGCCACTAGTTGAAGGTTCTTCTAAGAGAAGGGTATGCATGAAACTTTATTATTACAGATTATCTATACATGCATGCACCTTAACTGGTTCATATTATTTACTTCATACATGCAGGTTCACCTGGATGTGCTCAGAAGGAAGGATGTCTTGCTACTCATATCTGGCCTAGATATATCTGCAGATGAGCTCTCAATCCTAGAACAGATTTATAGCGAGTCCAGGATGCATGGAACAAAAATGGAAAACCTGTATGAGTTAGTCTGGATTCCAATTGTGGATCTTTCTCACATTCTCAACTACAGAACAACCACTGGGCAATATGGTACCACCACAGAAACATTGCCAATGCAAAAGCATACTGGTATTCTTCCAGAAGATCACAGCCTGCAGTCAAGTAATTCAAAGACAAAGTCTCAGTTTCCAATAAAAAATACAATGGATCCTCGAAACTCTTCTGCCATATTTAGGCAGCACTGGACTGATGCTATGCAGAAGCGTTTTGATGAGCTTACATCGACAATGCCATGGTACTCTGTGTACCATCCGTCAATTATTGATCAGGCAGTGGTTAGGTTTGTGAAGGAGAGGTGGCACTTCAGGAAGAAGCCTATATTGGTGGTGCTGGATCCTCAAGGAAAAGAGTTGAGCCCTAATTCACTTCACATGATGTGGATATGGGGGACTACAGCCTTTCCTTTCACTAGTTCCAGAGAAAGATCTCTTTGGATGGGCGAGACCTGGAGGCTTGAATTGCTTGTCAGTGGCATGGATCCAGTCATTTACAACAACTGGGTGAGTTTTAACCATTTTTAGTGATATTAACCATTTTTAGTGTTTCTTGCCTTTTCTTTGATCTTGTACGCTACAAGCTGTAGCTTATAAATCACATTTTTTTGGTTATAGGTAAACGAGGGCAAGTACATAATTCTGTACGGAGGAGAGGATATTAACTGGATCAGAAGATTCACAAACACAGCGCGGGCTGTAGCACAAGATGCAGGAGTTCAACTAGAAATGGCCTACGTAGGAAAGAGCACAAAAAGAGAATTGGTTCGAAAAGCAATGGCAACAATCACTGTGGAGAAGCTTAGCTACTGCTGGCAAGACCCAACAATGATATGGTTCTTTTGGGCAAGGCTAGAAAGCATGTTGTTTTCCAAGATCCAAGTGAAGAAAACAGATGACCAGCTCGATCCATTAATGAAAGAAATCAAGAAACTGCTAAGCTATGACAAGAGTGGGAGTTGGGCATTATTATGCAAAGGCTCAGATATTGTAGCTAGTGGACATGCTCAGACTGTTTTAAGCGCTTTCGTAGAATATGATTCCTGGAAAGAATATGTACTGGTTAAAGGCTTTGATGTGGCATTTAAAGAATACCATGACAAGCTTCATGTTTCTAACATGCCGTGTTGCAGATTTGAGTTCTTGACAACTGCAGGAAGAATTCCAGATGCAATGACATGCCCGGAGTGCCTCGGCCATATGGAGAAGTACAGCACTTTCCTTTGTTGCCATGATGTGAATGCTATGTTACTGCCCTATTGAAGCAACATGGCTGCCTACTGAATTGAAACAGAGAGCACACTATATAAATATGGTTTTTTCTCTCCTTTTGTTTTGTGTGTTTGTTTGTGGCAGTACTAATCTGTCATACTAAATCTGGAGTGTGATATAAATAGATTGTGACTCTGAATAAGTGTGTGTTGCTTCTGAGCAACAAGATTGTAATTTTTGTTTTAGTGTGTGTTGCTTCTGAGCAACAAGACTTTGTTTTGTGATAACATATATATTTTGCGTAGTTAAGAGCTGCCATCTCTATTACGGTGGTTTTTTTGCTCGTCTGCAATAAGAATATGACAAATTCAAGGCGACAAGAATATAGAAAGGGAAATGTTACTTCCAGATTTGTTTTTAAATTTTTACAGCAATAAGTGTAGCAAATGCCCCCTTCATTCATAATTTGTATCACATATTCTAATACAATAAGTTACAAATAATTCCCTGAAAAACAGTTCTGGAACTAACATTTTGCGGGAATTGTTATTTTCAGAATTATATTTGTAGAATATACCCCTTGCATTCACAAAATATAGTATATTGTAGTATAATATGCTACAAATAGCTCCGAAACTAAAAAATAGTCCTAAAAATAACATTTTTCTTGATATATATTATTTGATATGAGAATAATTTTGGAATCCATTTCGATCGCAGCAAAATTCAAGGCATTGATCCTAAGCTCGAGGCCTTGCGTGAAACTGTCACTTTATCTGTATGCAGTTAGGGCTGTTCACGAACCGAGCCGAGTCGAGCTTTGAAGTTAACGAGCCGAGCTTCATTTTTTTTTCTGACGAACCGAGCTGAGCCGAGCTTTCTTAACGCACAAAAATACGTGTTCGAGCTCGAGCTCGTTAACTAAAGAGTCGAACACGAGCTTTTATCGAACACTAACGAGCCGAATCGCACACGAGCTTTTATCGAACAGCTCGTTAAGAATAAAAAAATTACGGACCTAAGCCCAATTCTCTTGGCCCAACTAAAAAACACTTAACCCAGACCACTAATCTAAGGTCTAAACAACCCTAAATTATCTTTCCCCGTTCTCCTTCTCAGTTCTCCCTAAATCCCTAAATCCCTTTTTCTTCGCAGTCGACCTAAATCCATACACGAAACACTTCAATCGCAAATCGCAATACACTTCTTCAATTTCTTTTAAGTTCTTCTTCAATTACACGAAACACACTTGTAAGTTCTTCTTCAATTACACTTCTTCAATTAGTGGCCACCAGGAATATTTGTAATCAGATTGCAACTAGCAATGGTAAGTATTAGTGGCCACCAGGTAAGTAGTAACCTACGTAATCAGATCTGGGATATGTTTGTTTGAGCTGATTTGTGGCAACGAATTAGAAAGATATGCGTATTTCTGTATTGCTAGGGTTTAGAATTTGTTTTGTACTGAAGAGACGTGAATGTATAGGATACAATTGATTGTTTCTGTATCAAGGATTTCAGAATGATATATATGCAGAAAATAAAATATGTAAGTAACTGTTTGGAGCGAATGTTTTGTTGGAACCAAGTGGTGGCAATATTAGGAAATTGTGTGTGTATCCTCGGATAGCTAGGAATTATTATGTATTTGTCTGCAATATAAGCAGTACTGTGAACAGGTCTTTTCTCTTTTTTCGAGCTTAATCGAGCCGATCTCGAGCCGAACGAGTTCGAGCCGAGTTCGAGTCGAGCTCACTAATAGCTCGGCTCGAGCTCGTTTTCTTAACGAGCTCGATTTTGTGTTCGAGCTCGAGCTCGAGCTGTTCACGAACCGAGCCGAGTCGAGCCCTTAACGAGCCGAGCTCGAGCTTGTTCGCGAACAGCTCGGTTCGTGAACAGCCCTATATGCAGTTACATTGTATTATTTGTGACTCATATCACTTTAGCTTTTCTAAATGCCTGGTTGGCTGGTTATACGAGGTCTATCTAAAAACTTTAGAGTTTGTACGACATAAAATTGGTGATTATGGAGAACCCTTTTTGGATTAGTAAATAACCAACTTTTAGCCCTTGATTTAAAGTAAAAAATATGTTTTAGTTTAAAATATCATCTCGTCCATGAGGTAAGTTTAAGTTGTAACATCACGTCCCAATTCGATGAGATTAGGACTTTAATTTAGTTTATAAAGTAAAATATTACTATTAAGTACATTCATAAATCATGAATTTTGGGGAATTTGTGGTGATTGGTAAGCTTATTTATCCAATTTTGATGCATTTAGGACAATATATTTTGACTTATTTCAGATTCAAGATCGATATTTCGCTCGTTTTTGAAAAAGACTCGGGATTTGACCCGAAATATCACATATGAATTCAGAGCCGACTCTCTAAAGCTTGATTCGTCAATTTGCTGGAGGTAGGAACACGAAGGTTGGTGGTATTATCCCACAATGTACAGAGATCCGGAGGTGGGGACACGAAACCAACCAGTACTATCCCACAATGGCTAGAGAGGTACGATTTGGACTTATGGGCTATCTAGTCAGGTCTGACGACTGACGATGACTTCAGGTGTTTAAGTTAGAGAGTTTATAATATCACATTCTCGTATCAAGGAGATTTGAGACTTTTGTTCAGTTTATAAAGTAAAGTACTACTATTAAGTGTACCAGCAAATCATGATTTTTTGAGGAGCATGTGGTGAGTAAGGGTGTACATGGGTTACAAAAACCGATCAAATCGACCCTATTTTCGAATGACCCAAACCACTGCTGCAAATTCTACTCCGAACACAACTCCAAATATCATCCTAAAAATTGATGCAAGTGCCACCTAAATACTATTCATATCAAGCTCAAATCATTAACAATCAATTTAAATCGACCCAAATCAATGTGCAATAAATAGGGTTGGGTTATGAATTTACTTTTAATAGATTGGGTTAAAAAATTTTAAACCGATTTAATTAGGTTGGACACAAAATCGCTTCTAACTCGGCCAACCCGACCCATGTACACCCATAGTAGTGAGTTTGTTGACTATCTAAATTGGCTACATTTGTGCCAGTGTACTTCGATTTATTTCGAATTCGAACTGGGGACTTGACCCGATTTTTGAAAAGACTCGGGGTTAGATCTGGATTGTCACAATATGCACTTGTTTGTGAATAATTGTGGTCAATATCGAGGTAAGTTTATTTTTTGCACTCATTATTAAATGTTTTGTATTTGAAATATATTTGAAATGTTTTATATTTATAATATTTTTATACGAAAATTTGGATCAAGAATAATATTTTTAGATATAAAAATTTCCCGCTAGCTATGTCTTTGAACCAGTTAGGAATTGCATATAGTTCCGGAACTGGCCTATGAAATCTTACTAGGGCGTGCTTCTTTATGATATCTTCGAGGTTGCACACTTAATGATACCTTGGTAGTGGCGCATTATTGACACCTATGAACCTATGAAACTGTGTCAACAGATATTTGTGATCTTAGCGAACTGCAAAATTCATTATTGTATTTGAGTTTTGAATTCAGAAACTATGATTCGGGAACTATGAAAATTATGAATTTTGAAATATGAAAATTCATGTATATGTTTGTAAACATACTTGATCCACCATTAGTTTGATAAAATTTCTTAATGGATTTTGTAGCTCATTGTTTTTTCAAGTTATGGAGTCGTCGATGTTTTTAGAAGTGGTCACTTCGCCTGGATTGTCATTATTAGTTGTGTGATGAGTTAAAATTATAATTAACGCAAGTGCATGATGTCTGTTGTTAGCAAAGACTGGCAAATACGCGGGTCGTATTAACAAGTAGACAAGTTTCAAGAAAATTTAATCTAATTATTGCAAATTGTTTCCCGAGAAAAACGAGTGTTAAGAATTGTTAACAAACTAGTAATGCAAATTTAATATGTTTTAAAATCAATCAATTAAAGGTTTTTCACCATATTTACACAAATTAATTAGAGAAATATAACAATTTAACGGGTCAAGTAATTAAAGCAACTAGCCTAAAAACCCGTGCGAAGCACGGGCCTGCTTATTTACTGAAATAATTTTTCGCACGAAAATGTATATATATCGAAACAATTTTGTAATTAAAATTAATTTTGAATTTATCTTATATTTGTATAAAAAAAATTAATTTTTTTTAATATTTAATAAGATTTCACAAAATTTGGAAAAAAAAATCTATAAAATAAAGATCAAATTATTATTTTCATTTGACAAAATATTAATTTAGTTTTAAATGTCGTGAAATGCATTTTATCAAATTCAACAATTAAATATAATCTAAATGATTATTTTAGTATAGTTGTTTATGATATGGATGTATCTAAACTAATGTGTTTTTAACGAAATGACAATATACTTGTAAATAAAATATAAAGTTGGTCAGGTACGTAAGACTACACACCGTGATCACATCTTAAAATCTTTTAGTCTAAAGTACGTATATAACATTAGTGTATGTAAATTAATATGATAACGTAACTGTGCCAAACCCAAGGCTTTAGGACTTGTTCATAGTGAGTATTATTGATATTAAGAACAAATAGAAACAATGTAAAATTTGAAACACGGTCGAACTATTGTTCTTGTTGCAATTATAATCAGGTTTACCGGAGTTTTCTATGTTGGAGAAAGTATAATTTGTAAATAGGTATTTTGCCTTAGTAGTTGTTGTTTGTTTTTCAGCGATCAATTGATTTGGTTTTTTTTTAT
The DNA here is from genome assembly GCA_030848705.1 of Heracleum sosnowskyi. Lineage (NCBI taxonomy): Eukaryota > Viridiplantae > Streptophyta > Magnoliopsida > Apiales > Apiaceae > Heracleum > Heracleum sosnowskyi. Next base: position 136,438,791 of record CM061235.1, on the reverse strand, counting down.
TTTTTTGCAGTCTAGAATATAAATCGTTAAATGCACACAATGTTGTTGTAATATAATCGAACACATGTGAATGAGATAGAGGATTTTAAAAAGAAGCTGAAGGTTGGTGCATCTTTGCACACTCTCACAAGACTATCTTGCGGTGTAAATTACAAAATTGTCGGTATATAACATAGGCGATGCAGTCTTAACATTGTCAGATATAAACGTAGGGCTGAGACTTATTACAAAATCTATTAATATTATTTAAAAGTCATCCATGCGGCGTCTCACTCAATTTTTTTACTTTTAAAATTTTATAAAAAATTTATACTCTAATCTTATATGTTATCTATAACCTTATTATTATGTAGAAATTATATGTTATCTATAATCTTATACTCTTTTAAAATTTTATTTTTTATATCAATCATTTAAAATAAAAGAAAGAGAATCGTAGAGTATGCTCAATCCATTAAAATATTTTTGATAATTATATACAATGCAATATTTTATAAATAATATAAACCAACATTTTATTTATTTAAAAATAAAAAATTATAAAAAAGAAGATGAGAGAAGAAGAGAAATTAACATTACTAAGATTTTAAAGAAAACTTAAAACAAAATGTACTATGCTACTTATGCATGAGCTTGATTAGAGAAGATTAATGGTTCAATTTACTACACTAACATAATTTTATCTACTATTTGCATAAATATAAAAGAGTTGACGTTTTTGTAATTTTTTAACATGTAGGGGCAAAATCATAAATTCAAGGTTTTAAAATGACATATATCAATAATTTAAATTGATAAAATAGAATTGTAGATTATGTTCAATTGCTAAAAATATTTATTATAACTATGTATTGTGCAATATTCTAAAAATAATATAAATCAATGTTTATTAACTCAAAAAATAAAAAAATTGGAAGAAGACGTGGTTTATCTAATAAGAGTTTGAATATAAGCTCAAAACAAAGTGTAGCACAGTTGGTTATGACATGAGTTTGACATGGATATGTTAAGGGTTCGATTCCCATCATTAACATAATTTCACAATTTTTACATTTTCATTAAAGAATGGTATTTTTGTAATTTTAGAAAATATAAGGGTAAAATCGTAACTTCACAGCCATTAAAATGGCAAACTTTGCCCTTTGTTGGCTTTTAATATATAGAGAAAGATGTTAACCTCTCTCCAGTATTAACACCCTAAGAAGTCCAATGATGCTCCCTCACTCATTTTCAGTTCTGCTAATCGTATGTGTACCTCTAGTAAGTAAAATGTCTCGATCTATTACCCTTATTTGCATACAAATTAATCTATGATATTGTCCAATTACACAAATTAAATATCAAAACATATCGATTAGAATTACTCTTCACCCATTAAATGCTAATCAAATGAAAACATAATCATGGTACAAATATGACTTTCCTTCACGCCCTAAAATAAACTACCCACTCATACAAAGATTATGAACAACAAACAAGATGAGATAAAGATGACCTTAAACTTTATATAAATGAAAAATTCAATTGTATCCAAGCTAAAACAAAGTGGATCCAATTGAAGAGATGAAAAACAAACCATAGATATGTAAAAGTACGATAATTTTTAATAATAACATCCGATCCTATATCTAATAAAAAAAATGTATTTTTAAAATTATACAAAAAGATATGCATAATTGAGTATGATTCTTTATGTGAAATTCGTAACTGCTTTTACTCCTTAGATTTTCAAAAAAGACTCAAAATTTGACCTGATTTGTCACATTAGTGATGTAGTTGTTACACTCTTGCATCTCACCACAATTTTTTTTTTAAATTTTAAGGTTTAAAAACAAATTATTTTTTTGACAAAAAACAAATTATTTTTTTGACAAAAAATAAATTATTTTATCTTCGAGAAGTCAGAAGTCAAGAATCCGAACGTGTCATAAGCAAATGTCATAAAATTCTATAGTTATCCCTTCAAGCCAATTATCTCTTAAGATGTAAACAAGTTGCGCAAGACCTCGTTAAATAACAAACTCTATCCTATGAAACACATATTTATTATTATTATTATTATTATTATTATTATTATTATTATTATTATTATTATTATTATTATTATTATTATTATTATTATTATTCTTTTGTGTTCTTCAATTTTTATTTGGGGTTCAACTTTTGTGCTATGTATTTTTTTTAATAATTTATAAATTTTTTATGTATATGGAATTTTCCAGTTCTTATTTGTTTTTATTGACGTGTGTTGTGTATTTTAAAAAATTTACCGTGTGTGCCTAAATTTTTTAAGTGTTTTAAAATATTTTTTTATGTTCATTTTCAAGTAAATTGTATTTTTCATTTTATTTTTAGTGCGTATTTTATTATTTTTATTATGTGTTGTATAATTTCACTTTATATCATGTAAAGTTTTTGGTTTTTCCTAACTTTTTACAATTATATTTAATTAAGTTAATTGTTTTTCTAAAATAAATCATTGTTAAAATACATATAATCTTTTACTAAGAGTCTTTAACATATGAGAATAACTCATACATATAGGTAACAAAAACATTATGAAGGCTCGATTGCGAAGTTGACCTCTAGTACAAAAAAAGCTCATGAAACGTGCAAATGAACTTAGGGTTATGTTTACTGGTTTGAGATGTGGTTTTTTCAACGAAAAAAAGAATAGTAATGTTAAAAACTGAGAATTAAGAGGTGTTCTGAGAATGATAATATTAATATTACATGCAAGGCCTTCATCATAACCATCTAAGGATTATTTAACAACTTGAATAACGAAGAAATGATGTTGATGAAGTTTGCAAAGTAACAAAGTACATGATAAAAGAACAAATTAACTCAATCCTTCATAGAAGATAATGTTGTTGGTCGTACTATATTGGTGATTTTCATGAGATATTTTAGAAGAGTGAATATTAACAAAAGGCCGGGGCCTCTAAAAGATAAGTATCACAATATAAAAGAATATGATTATATGTAGAATGAGGGAGAAGTCCTGCAAGACTTGTTAAAAGAATAAGAAAATATATTGGTTCAAACTCTGAGTTCTCTAATCACAAGCTTGTAATGTTGAAGGTGATAAATCACTACACCATAGATGTCATATTGCAACAACACAAATATATTGCATTAAGGCCTATATTTGTTGCATTTGATTTAGTTGCAACGAATGTGAAAAATTTCACCGTTGCATCCGCCCCTGTTGCAATAGAGCCATTTAGCAACGATTTCAGCTCCGTACAACAACGTTAAAAATCATTGCAATATAGGCATGTAGCAACATTTTAAGGTCTTCAGCAACATTTAAAAATCATTGCAGTAGCAAATGGTTGGCAAACAAGTCACTTTAAGGCAACATTAATGCAAGTAGACAACACCAAAAACTCAAAATTGTTTTTCTATCTTTTCTAATCATATTATTAATTTAGTTAAATTGAATTTTATTTTTCATTTTAAATGTTCGGGTCATGACCTTTAAGTAAAGTAATTGGGAAATAATTCTCAAATTTTGTCTTTAAATAATTTGATTAAGCAGTGGATCATTAGTTCACTAAGAACAATTTTGTAAGGGAATATCTTTTTGAGTGTATAACTTATCAAATTAGATGCCAAAAACATGAAGGACCATATGAGGCTGATTTGAGTTTTATACTCAAAGGTCACAAGTCATACTCGACCATACAATGTAGGGGAGAACACAACTCGGTTTGACTCAATTTTTGGATAAAAACGAAACAAAAGTCGTATGTCTTCGATTTTAAAAATAAAAAACGCAACCATGATAGAACCGCACGGTTCGGTTGCGATTTCAAAAATCTCAGATCGTTTTCAAGAAAAATAAAAGAAGCAACAGAATAAAACCTGTTATACAATAATTGATTTAGTCGTGGAGACCCAAGTAATCAAAATAAAATACCTACATTTTAATTCCTAACTTCTTCACTATAATCTATATTTTTTTAATTTATAAAGTAATAATATTTTATAATATATATATATATATAATATTTTATTATATTATAATAATTGATTTGGTTAGATTTTTTTTCGGTTCGGTTTAATTTCGATTCATTTTTTTGGGTTTAGTTTAAGTTCAAAATTGAGAACAAACTGCTTGTAACGGTTTGACTTTTTGATTTTATTTCGATTCGATTTTAAATGATTTAACTTTTATCGGTTTTAACCAGTTTCAATTCGATTTTGATTTTTATGCTCATGCCATCGGTTTTGGACGATATACTAGAAAATTTAATTTTATCTCTAATGTGTTATGGATACGTCTTGCATTTAATTTATGGACTACGATGAAATCTTAATAAATCTGAAAATGTATTTTAGTACTAACATACATGCACCTAATATATCTCTAGATGTATCACATTAATTTCACACTGAAGTCGTAATCTAAAAAAATTGAAACGTATCAACACAACTACTATATAAGAACATATTATGTGCCTCTTTTCCTTCATCCTCAGAAGTTTTTAACTTTCATTATTCGTCAATATATTTTTCAGTTCTAGTTCAAAAAAGGTATTTCATGTAGTTATTTGTATCATTGTAATGATACAATTATAATGAAGATTGATGTAATTGTTTAATTCCATATGATTTATTATTGTTGTTGCAATTTTTTTTTTAAAATTCTATATATTTATGAAGTTGAAAATTATTGTAATAATTATGATTGATTTATTTTTATGTGGATAAAGGGATACATGGCTTTTGAAGGTTGTAGCTCTCCAACTGGCGCTCGATTAATGTCTGCACTTATTGTTGAACGTAATAATTGTGTTCGCTACCACCACACTATACTTTTCAAAAATCGTGGATTTGATACCTATGTTGTGACCACCGGGGAAGAAGCCATAGATTTAATTTACTCGGGTAAAAAATTTGATGTTATTGTTATGGGCATGACATTACCAATGATGAACAGTGTTCAGGTATGGTGTTAAATTTCCGTTTCTCAATGTTTTGATCATAATGTAAAAATTTAATTGTGACAAAATTAAAAAAAATACAAGTATATTTATTTGTATCTACGTATGGATACATATCGACTTGCCTATTCTAATGCTATAAATTTTGAGGATGTAAGATTATTGAAGTTTTTTATATATATAAATTGTTGTTTTTAGATTGATAATATAAATATATATTAATAAAAAAAATTATGTTCATGATTTATCGATCCTTTTATAATTTCAGGCAACTAGGAAATTGCGGATCATGGGAGTTGATAAGATGATCATTGGAACTGAAGTTAAAGGCTACCTAACATATGACAATAACAATTGTTATGAAGTTGGCTTGGATCGTATCTATGAGTTGCCGTTGACTAGAGAGATTGTTGCATCACTTCACAATGAGTTGATGGGCCATAACTAGAAGAAACATAAAACTCATTAATGATTATGTAAAATTATGTAATTTGTTGTATGTTATCTTACATATCAACAATAAAATAAAACTTGTGTTGCATATGATTTATTGCATTATATGTATAATAATAATAAGAGGAAGACTCTGGATTCAGACAATATTTATGATAAATATCATAGATAACATGGGGACTACAAAACTTAATATTTTAAACTTATAATAATGAATTAAAAAACTAAAAATTTACACAAGTAAAATATTATCAGTAAATGACATAATATAAGAAAACAAATCCATAAATATGAGATGTTATAAATTTGAAGTTTTTAATAATTTATCAATATATTTTAAATTTATTATACAACTTCTTTTGAGAGTGTTACAAATGTATTACTTCTTACTCGATTACAATTAGAAACACATATTTCTCAAATTACAAGTATAAATTAGAATACATTAGTTAACATGTATGACACTTACTTGAGTTTATGACCTACAACTTTTTTTATTCTTCATACACATTAAAAGGTAAGGGTCTATCTAAAATATCACTTTCATATAAATAATATAGATAAAATATTATTATTATTATTATTATTATTATTATTATTATTTAATGATACTTATCTTTATTTGACAAAGTTTAACATATAGAAGTATTATATGTTTGTTATTAAGAATCTTACTCCAATTAAAATTTTCTAATAGTGTGAGATATGAGATATAGTCATAATCATTCATTCATATGTTTCGTCTTCTTCTCCCACCGCCTATTATTTTTATCCCTATTTCAACTTTCACTATCATCTTTGTTATACTTCAATCACCACCGCCAACCAACGTCAATCACCAGCACCGATCATCATCTTCTCTCACTAGTAAACCAGTAAATCACCAACATTATTAAAAAGTCACAATAGTTAAGTAAAAATCATCAACATCTAGTAAATATACTTAAATCAAATCAACAAAATCACCACACCATCACCACAACTACCACCTTCGACCATCATATATTGTCACCACTTTTGACTACCATTTACAACTTATATAACATAATACCAAAATCACCACAACCAAACAAAAATCTTCACAACCATCTTACCGTCGCCACTACTAATCACCACCTTACCGTCACCACCACTAATCACCCTTCTTACCTCCGCCGACACCCTTACCATCATCCACACAAAATACAAACCACCCATATTTACATTATAACTGAATACAACTCGAAATCATTAGATTATAACACAAATAAGCAAACAATCATAAAAAATACTTGAATTTCAAGAAAAATCATCATCGATGAAGTTTTTAAATCTTAGTACATAGCATGACTAATTAAAAAATTTGATGCTTGTTGGAGTTTTGGTTGTGTTATGCCATATTTTGGCATAGTCCAAATTTCTCCGTTTAATAATTATTAATTCAGATTAATAATTAATTGTTTGACCACTAAGTAATATCCTCTCCCTGAAACGAGGAAAGAATCAATCTCAATCGACGAATAACGGAAAATATCTCCAAACGATATTTTTCAAATCATGGAAATAAATGCGGAGATGCCGCAAGATTGTAGGAAAACATGTGAAGACCGGACTATTTATGGGAACGTGAGGTGGATTGATAATCCTTGAACTATTTATGGGAACTTGAAGAGGATTGATAATCCTTGAACTATTTATGGGAACTTGAAGAGGATTGATAATCCTTGGACTATTTATGGGAACTTGAGGTGGATTGATAATCCTTGAGCTGTTTATGGGAACATAAATCTTGACTATCTTATGGGATTGGACTGAATGAACTTATCCAATGACTTGTTTTCCAAGAACTACGTGAGGCTTGATCCCTATATAAATGGGTACGTAGGCACCTTGTATGGTACAGTGGGACAGTGGTACACGGCAATTGACACTCGGGAAAGATGAAGAGAAAGAACCCATTCTCTATTCAATTTCTGAGGAGTCACCATACGAGCTCAGCCCCCAAACATCCAAAAATCCTAAATCCCCCTATTTTCATATTTCGTTATTCCAGCAACCTCCGATTTGGTTGTTACGAAATTCCTCCAACAACAATTGGCGCTAGAAAGAGGGGCATTATTTTTTGATTGTGGAGGACAATCAAATCATCTACATCATGCACAAGGAGGGTTTTATCGGATCTGGAGCGGTTTTAATGGAGGAGAAGAACGATGGAGGCGGTGATTCATGATTCTTTTCAAAATTAAGATAAGTTTTCTTATGCTTTTGTTCGTATACATAAGTTATCTTATAAAATTCGTAGTAAATTTAATACATGTCAGATTTTGATGATTTTTTATGATCTGGAAATCTTTCGTGATTACCTATAACTTTCGTTCTTGGTGTTTTCTGAGATTATGTTCAGGTCTATTTTTGAAATCACAAAACATAATCTGATCCCGTTTTTCAGTATTGAGAAGTTAATCAGCAGACGTTTTATTTGATTCCTGATTCGTTATAAGTCCGTTTCTGACGAGCCATATATCATCGGAAAGATCTTTTCGTTTTCTACATCTTTCATGTTTTGTGTTTTGCAAGAAAACATCGTTTACAGGGGAAGAAAGGTAAAAAACAGATCTGGACAGAATCTGAATCATGGAGATGTTAAAAAATTATGATGCAATATTCGTAGCGCGTGATTTGATTACTTCAGTAGCTCGTGCATGGACAAAAATAAGCGTGGAAGGTCCTTATCTGATAAGAGTAATGTTTTCGAAAGCTCTCTTTTCCAAGGAGAATTAATATTGAAGACCCTACTCTCAGAGGAGAGTCCATGAATAAAATTACATTATTTAAGGTCCATTGATAGATGGATATTTCTTGGTTGTCACAAGACATTCCTACAATCACGGGAAGAAATGCGGAGATGCCGCGAGATTGTAGGAAAACATGTGGGACTGGACGTGATATGGGCTGAAAGCCTGACATTTGAAATTGTGTATCTTATTAAAGCCTCAGCTTGGGGGCTCGTGGACAATGACACTTGAAAAGCGTCGACCGAAGAAATTTGGAAGCTCGAAGATTTTTTGTTCTCCACTGCAGCAAGCTACACTGAAGAACTGGAGGCTTGTTGTTATGCCATATTTTGGCATAGTCCAAATTTCTCCGTTTAATAATTATTAATTCAGATTAATAATTAATTGTTTGACCACTAAGTAATATCCTCTCCCTGAAACGAGGAAAGAATCAATCTCAATCGACGAATAACGGAAAATATCTCCAAACGATATTCTTCAAATCATGGAAAGAAATGCGGAGATGCCGCAAGATTGTAGGAAAACATGTGAAGACCGGACTATTTATGGGAACGTGAGGTGGATTGATAATCCTTGAACTATTTATGGGAACTTGAAGAGGATTGATAATCCTTGAACTATTTATGGGAACTTGAAGAGGATTGGTAATCCTTGGACTATTTATGGGAACTTGAGGTGGATTGATAATTCTTGAGCTGTTTATGGGAACATAAATCTTGACTATCTTATGGGATTGGACTGAATGAACTTATCCAATGACTTGTTTTTCAAGAACTACGTGAGGCTTGATCCCTATATAAATGGGTACGTAGGCACCTTGTATGGTACAGTGGGACAGTGGTACACGACAATTGACACTCGGGAAAGATGAAGAGAAAGAACCCATTCTCTATTCAATTTCTGAGTAGTCATCATACGAGCTCAGCCCCCAAACATCCAAAAATCCTAAATCCCCCTATTTTCATATTTCGTTATTCCAGCAAACTCCGATTTGATTGTTACGAAATTCCTCCAACAACAGGTTGTAAAATATATTCAGGGCTAGCCTAAAATAGCAAGATAAAATATGTGTGTGTCACTAGAATTCACAGCTATGATGGTCAATGATAGTAATGGCTAGAGTTTGTCCATGATAGTGACGGTCCGCTGTCGACCACATGAGATGTTGGTGTTAGTAAATGGAGGAGAGTGGAAAGAATATATAAGATTAGATTTATATAAATGATCTAGATTAATATTAATGTTAAAAACTTGTGATTGAGAATAAATCTCATATATAATTATAAAGATAGTTTTTATTTGAGCACTTGCCTTTAATATTATGAGTTTACATCTCATACCATGTATGGTTTATTTTCCATTTCTATTGCATATTTTATTTTATTATAAAAATTATAAAGATATTATTGTAATAATTTTATAATAATTAAACTCGTTAGAATAGGTTTTAAAAATAAGAATTTTTTTATATATATGTTTAAATTAAAATAGTATTTGTGTTTCGATTAAAAAATGTTCATATATCAAAATTTGAATACCAAAGTTCAAGTATCAAAAAATAGATTTAGATATATAATCCAATATTAAAATATAAGTATGTAAGCCCAAATATTGAAAAATAAATATAGCTTTATTAAATAAGTTACTCCACCTATTAAAATTTAGGGTATTTTTCATAAATACTCAACCTAATTTATTTATTTTTGCAAAAATACCTTTTCAATTTTTTTTTGCGAAAATACCATCTTTTGAAAAATATTTTGCAAAAATATGTTTTACAATCAAATCAGGGTTCGAACCAAGGGGGGCTAAAATAGGCTGGATCCCCTCCTAAAATGAAAATTTCAGTATGATTTTTTTTATAAAATCATGATTTTTGTTAAAATTCAAAAAAAATTCATTTTGAGCCCCGACTAGTCTAAAAAAACTAGCAATAATTTTTTTTAGCCTTGGTTGTTTTCCGATCCTAGTTCCGCCACTGAACCAAATGCAACATGTTGCAATCACATATGCAAATTCAATTTTAAAATTTTCACAAACCACCAAAATCATCTAAATTCTATCAATAGGTTGCATTTTATTGATTTTCTTGCAGAAAGTTATTTTTGCAAGTTGCAACATATTTTCAAAATATGGTATTTTCGCAAATTTTTTTTTAAAAATATTTTTTTTGCAAATATTTTGAGAAGATAGTAAAATTGTAAAAAAAAACTTAGAAAAAGTGAAATTTTTGGTAAATATCCTAAACTTTAAGTTCAAAAAAATAAGTACTGGGATTACCAAACTTATATTATTTCAGTTTTAATAATACTAGCTTTAGCCCGTGCGATGCACGGTTACTTAAATTTTATTTATAATTATTCTGTTTATAATTATATTTTTATTATCCATGCAACACACGATTGTTTTTTAAATATTTATAATTATATTTATTTATGAATATTTAAAAGTTATTAGTTTACATGATTAAATTATTGTTAAAAAAGATTTAGCCAAAACAATTACAGTTAAAAATTTGATATTTATTATATTTTACACGCTAAACTATTCTAAAACTAAAAAAAGAATAAAGTGACGAAATTTAATGTTGAGAATTCTATTCGATTTAGGAAATCTACTTATATGTTGTTTAGATTATTAGAATAACCTTTATTAACCAAATACAGTTTTTAATGTTAAATCTAACGGTTTTCACCTATCTATTTAACATTAAACGATATTTATTATTTTGGTATTAAATGAGTTTCCTTATTTAATTACAACTATTTTTATGTTTTGACTTTTTAGAAAATCCAATCATAATATAATATCTTTTAACTTATATCATTTTTAGATAATAACTTCTTTTTATATGATATAATCTTGATCATCTATTTTTAAAAGTATTGGATCTAACGGTTGAGAATGTTTTGGCGGTATTTAGAAACAAACTACCATGATAACATCATTAATTTTTATAATTTTTAATTTTTTTAAATATTTATTGCTAAAATATAATATACTCTTTTTTGTAATATGTTAAAGATGCGGGGACTTTGAACTTTTGAGAAAATAAATTATCAATTAAAATACAATTTTTTTGTAATAGTTCTTCTTTTAAAGTAGTCAGTGTTCTAAAAGTCGACGATTAATCGGGATAAATCGCCGATTAATCGCTAGACGACGGGCCACCGAACTGATTAAGCGAAAATCGGTCAATTAATCGTTTTTTCAGAAAAACGGTCAAAAATCGGCTGAATCGGTCAAAAATCGAATTAATCGGTCAAAAATCGGGCTAATTATTTAAAAATAGTAAAAAATAGTTATAATTAAAAAATAATAATTAAAAATTTAAAAGTTAGAAACTTGATTAAACAATAGGAAAAAAATTATTTTTGTACATATAATTATAATTTTAGATGCCTAAATCATAAATTCTCTATATTTTTCCTCTTAAATTGATCTCTAATTGAAAAGTTAAACCTTCAAAATTTTATTTATTACAATTATATAATATTTTTAACATATTTACATAAATATATGATAATAACATATGTTTAGTTGAAATAACGAAACAATTATATATATGAATATAATTGTATATACAAAATAATTATTAAATTTATTCCGATTAATGATCTGATTAATCATTCCGATTAATCCCCGATTACCCGATTAATCCCTGGACGGTGCATTCACCGATTAACTCCGATTCCTGGTTTTTACAACACTGAAAGTAGTACACCGTGACGATCAAAATTCTGTATAAAATTCATTTTTTATAGTATATCCTATAAATATTTATGTTATTATATTAAAGACTAAATAATGAAAGCTTCCTTATAAGTTTGGTCGCTTTGTTTGATCACTCAATCCATAATCGTTGGATCTTTCAAATTAAATTGTTGAAAAACGTTAGATATAACAGTAAAATTATCATGTAGAATTATCTAAGCTTTAAATCTACCAACAACATATTAAAATTTATAGGTTTTTTTTTAAATAAAGAATTTTTTTCATTTTTTTTCTTAAAGACATAGGTTATTTGATAATATTTTTTGTAAAGTACAATTTTTCAGAAAAGTACTATACTAATTGATTAAGAAACTTTTAAAGTTTCGAATTTAATAATTTAAAATTTATATATGTTAAAAAAATTTGGCCTCTATAGCTGAGTCTAAAATTTCAAAATACGTTTTTTTTAATATGAATATAGTCCTGCTAACAAAGAAATTAGGTATCCATGAGTTCTTATAAAACAAAATCACCATTTACGTATAATTTATTATTTAATAAAAAATAATATTTGATTAGTTATGATCTAAAACTTAATAAAATAAGATTAAAAATATGCACAATTTTATCCTCGTATTTTTATATTCTTTGTTGATTTGAATTTTTCTTAGATTGATTTTAATTTTTGAACATAGATTTCTAAATTTAAAATAGTTAGAAAAAAGTAATTAAATTGGTGTTAAAATAATGATTACATAATAATTATTATTAGAATTTAAATATTCACTTTACTAATTTGGGCTTTATCTTGTGTTTTAAAAATCAGATTTTGACGGTTTTATACCACACATGAAGATAACTAAATTATATTTAATTAAATGATGGTTTAACAATTTTTATCTAACCGGAATTGTCCATGGAAGAGAAAAGAAAGTCACGAATTTTTTACATGGAGAATTCTATTCAATATAGAAAACTTATTTATATTTGGTTTAAATTATCAAAATACACCTTTTAGAATTTAAATATAATCCTATTATTAATAAAATACACTTTTTAAATATTTGATCTAACGATTTTCATTTATCTAGTTAAGATCTAATGGTCATTATTAATTTGGTTGTTTACGACCAAAATTTTGGATAAAATCCCCATTATGATTATTATATATAAGGATTTAATATAATAAGGATATCAAGTATGTACTGATATAAGTATCTTGCTAACTGTTTTTACTTTTAATGTTTCGGTTTTATTTACAGTGTATATAAAATTTTAAAATACATTATTACTTAAAAATTATTAAACAGAATAAAAATTATGTTATGATTATATAAAATTTTATTCTCATATTCTCATATTCTTTATCGATTTGAATTTGTTCTTAATTAATTTTGATACTTTTTTGAAAGAAACATAAAATTTCTCTATATTTAAAAGAATTAGTGGAAAAATAAATAAATTGGTGCTACAATAAAAAAAATATTTATTAAAATTTAGATACACACTTTACTATTTGGGTTCTATCCTGAGTTTTAGAAATTGAATTTTGACGATTTTACAACTCATGCGAAACTAACGAAATTATCTTTAATTTAATGATGGTTTAATAATTATTACCTAACTTGACCAGTTGACCTATTCATAAAATAAACTGAAAAGAAAAGATGGTTAAGAAGTTTTACATAAAGAATTTAATTCAATATAGAAAATCAATTCATAATTGGTTTAAATTATCAAAACACACTTCTTAGTATTTAAATATAATCCTACCTTTAATCAAATACACATTTTAATATAAGTATTATATTCAAAATTATCGTTTATGAATATGAAACCCTCAATATTTTAATAATATTTTGATATTATCCTTTTATGTTTGTTATATGTAAAATAATATAATTATAATTTGGATTAATCAAATTGTTATGTTCCTTCAGAAAAAAAGTGTTTAAATTTATTTATGTACATGACTTCTCCTTATTACGTAGGGTCCATGTGTATCATTGTAACGGATATGAATTGTTATCTTGATATTTGGTTTAACAATTATTATCTAACTGGAACTATACATAAATTCAAAAGAAAAGATATTTAAGAATTTTTACATAGAAAAATTTTAAATTATCAAAATACACTTTTTAGTATTTAAATATAATTCTATTATTAATCAGATACATTTTTTAATATTAGATCTAACAATTCTCATCGATCTGTTTAAGATCTAACTATAATTATTAATTTGGTCGTAATCGTACACGAACGATCGATTTTAATTTTTTTCTTAAATTGGTTTTAATATTTTATTGAAATAAACATAGAATTTAAAATTTTAAAAAAATTAAAAAAAAAAATTAAATTGGTGCTACAATAATAAAAATATATTTATTAAAATTTAGATAATAACTTTATTGTTTGAGCTATATCTTGAGTTTTAGACAATATATTTTAACGATTTTACAGCCCACACGAAGCTTACAAAATTATCTTTAATTTAATGATGGTTTAATAATTATTATCTAACTGGAACTATGCATAAATTAAAGAGAAAAGATAATTACGAATTTTTACATAAAGATTTCTATTCAATATAGAAAACCTATTTATAATTGGTTTAAATTATTAAAATACATCTTTTAGTATTTAAATACTATCCTATTAATAATCAAATACAATTTTTAATATTATATCTGACGGTCGTCATCGATTTGAAAATTTATAGTTTTATAATCCAACGGATCGTATACTTTTGGTAGTACAGTGACCAACCAAAATTTTGGATAAGATCTCCCTTACGCTTATTATATATAAGGAGTTAATAATAAATTTTAAAATTTATAAAAGAATACCGATCGTATGGCTTTTTTTAAACGTCTGATTTTATAGCTATCAAAACCAACTATTTTCATACGCCCTTATAGCTCAGTGGTAGAGCGCCAGTCTTGTAAACTGGAGGTCCGTAGTTCGATCCTGCGTGAGGGCAGAAATTATGATTTTGTTTCTAATGGATGCATATAAAGAAAAAGAATACAATTTTAAATTTCCATAATTTGCGACACTATGATCATGACAAATTTTAAAGTTTGACTAGAAGTTTCTAAACCTGCTTCAGCTGATCATGTATCAACAAAGATCAAAGGTGAATAATGAGAAATAACATTAGACTTGAAGACTTCATTCCAACAATATACGCAAAAACCTTAACGCGTGATTTAGCAAAAAGAACAAAAAACTTTAACGCGTGGGAAAAACCGAAAATATTTTAAAAAAAATTTCAAAATTCTTAAAATTTATGATTTTTTTTAGATTTAGACATAAAGAGAATTTCTTCCCTAATATGTATTTTTCTTTTTTTTTTCTTCCAAAAAAAAATCATTCTGAAAAGTGTAATTTTCATGTAGCCAATGGTCATTCTTTTTAAGAAAGGAATCTCTTAAATTATACTCCCTCTCCCTATGTCATGTTGATTAGTATACATTGGGTTGAGACACGGAGACCAAGAGAATGTATAAAAAATGAGTAAAATTAGATGAAAAGTGGGTAAAGTGGTGAGAGCTATCAATATTTAATAATAGATTTGAGATAGTGGAGGAAAATAGTGGGTGTAATAGTGTTTTAAATTATGTTAGAAATGAATACTACTAGAAACTAGACAGAGGGGGGGTGAATGGATAGTTTGATATATTTTTCGATTCTTGAAACTTAAGTAAACAACTGTATGTGATTATGATATGTAATATGCAGAAAGTAAATAACACACACAATCACTTCAATCTACTTTGTATAAGCAAATTAAATACTACAGCTTTCCAGGAAATTCACAATCGAATTTCTGGCTTCTAAACAAGAACAGTTTGAACTTGCTTGCTTACAGAGAAAAGAGCTTAGCAAATAACTATGTGTATCTCTCTTACAGCTTACAGTTGTGTGTGCACGATATATATATTCACCTATACAAACTAGGCACACACAATATTACACAGCTACCCCTTCTGAAAGTCCAACTTGTCCTGCCATAAGAAGTTCACTGTGTCAGGAAGGACCACCTGCTTTTCGGAGTCTTTCCCGTTTCTGTAGCTGCTTGTCTCTTATCTTTCTCTCCAAGTTTAGCTGTAGATTTGCCATCTGTTCTTTGGACCACCTTGCCAGAACAAATGCTTCAGTATTTGTCTCCTTTGATTCTTGGTTCTGTACCTTGATTTGTCTTGTTATAAACGGCTAAGTGTTGATATCGTGAACTCCACTTTATCCCTGACTTCGCGATCTCCCTTGTGAGGACTACGCGATATAGCCTTTGAAGACTTTGCGACATAGGTCATTTGATGACTATGCGACATAGGTCATTTGATGACTATGCGACATAGGTCATTTGATGACTATGCGACATAGGTCATTTGAGGACTTCACGATCTAGGCTCTTTTGACTTTGCTGACTTCAACACTTCACGACATGTGTCTTGAGGACTTCTCGACATAGTACAAAATGGACTATGCGATATAGTACTTCACGACATGGATATTGGTGACTTCACGACATAGCTTTCTTTTGACTTTGCTATATAATGCCTTAGACAAATTCCTGCAACTTATTTCTTCATAGCCTTATTCAACTCTATCCTGCTGCATGAACACTTCTGAACTTCTACCAGGATAATTATTCAATGGCCTATATATACAATCTAGATGCAAGAAACTTTACTAAGCTCATTATAAATCTGAGCATACATGATAAAGCTATTGTTCATGAGAACAAGACAAGTACATTTAGAGACCTATACTCTATCCCAGTGATAGAAATCACTAGGTCATGTAGTGTGACATAGTCACATAGTGTAGGCTTGTTAATAGTGGTATTCAGACATGTCTTGAGCCTAACAATCTCCCCCAAATTGTGAGTAAGATCCTTAGGCACAATTTCATGTCTGATAACAAGCCTAACTTACATAAAAGGAAATTTAGTAACAGAGAGGACAATTCATGAACATTGAGATCAGAAATTTGATTACATAGAAAAATTGAAAGCTTACAGTTTACTTTTGTTGCTCAGCAGCTTCAGCTTCCAATTGCTTCTCTAGCAAATCATCATATATCTTCTTTTTCCTTATCTCTTCTTTTCTCTTCATGTCTATGATGGCTTCTTGAAGTTCTTCTCTTGCAATCAGTTCTTCAATGAGAGGTGAGCCTTTCAAGTCATCAATTGCAGCCTTGAGTGCACTTTCTACATAGGAATCAAGAAACTCCATCCTTATTTTGCTTTGACCTCCATGTGAGTTTTTGTACTCCACAATGTAAGGATTTTGTTTGACCCTGCACATCCCTTTCTGCCTTAGCTCCTTAGCCCTCTCCTCCATCTCAGCCATTTCTTTCTCTCTCTGTATGTTTTTCTCTTCATTCTCTTTCCTCATGTTTTCTTCATAATCAGCATGCATCTTCAAGTACCTGGCAATATCTATCTTCCATGTCCTTTCATCTTTTTCTTCAAAATTCAGTAAGGCATTTATCCTTTCAAGCTCATACTTATAGAAATATTGCCAGCTTCCTTGCTTCATTATCCTTTCTCTTCCATCAGTGTACTTGATCTCTAGATGATCCAACTTCACTTTGACTTCAAAGATCCTTTGAGCCCTCAAAAATGCTAGGGCATCTTCATCATAGTCCTCATCTAGTGGAAGCACATTGATGCCAATAACATTTGTGAGTTTTCCAGTCTTCTTTGTTATCCTCATCCTTTTGGGTACACTCTTGATCTTCAAATGCTTCACAAGAGATACCTTTCTGGAACAAGGAGAATTAGTCTTCAGTGCCACATCACTTGGAAGTAGCTTCATTCCTTTCCCCTTCATCCACTGTAACACTCCACTAGCTGTGACTTTGTGGAAGTGTTTTCTTGAAATTACTTTAGTGGCTTCATCTTTCTTCTGTGGCAATTCAGGTTCAGAAGTCATGGATAATGATTTTGGAGGATCATTGCTAACAGTACCCACCCTAGACTTAGAGTCTTGTGTTGTGGTTAAAGTACTACTAGCAATGTCCTTGACTTGCTGAATTTCACTTCTTGTTCTCTTAACTGATTCCTTTGCCCCCTTGTTATCCATCTTGCTATCATCAGCATCCTTTGATTTCTTTGAATATTTGCTCCTTTCCTTATCTCTCCTTGACTGAGATCTCCTTTCATAGGTTTTCTCCTTATCATCATCATCATCTCCATCCTTCTTTTTGTTCTTTTCTTTGACAGATTCAGGAATGACTCCATGAATCAGAAAAGATTGTAGAGTGTGAATCATCTCTAGTTCCTCAGCTGTCCTGACTCCCCTCTTGGCTCTTAGCATTTGCAGCACCTGGTTGATCTTTGCATTATTCTTTCTTGTCAAATCTGAAGGGATCACCAACTGGTCAATGCTGCTGTCTTGAGATAGACTTTGGAAGATTATTGTCTTTGGCTTTGAGATAACCTCAGGCAGTCTTTGATCTTGATCCATCTTCAAGTCATCAAACAGTCTCTTATTGTTAGCCCCACCTTTTTCTATTAAGTCCATTATTGTTGACAGCTCAGTGAATCTCAGTTTCTCTAGTGTTTGAAAAGCTAGGTGCCACAAGCAGTTGTCCTTGCACACCATGATTATCTCTCTTAGATGGACATCCTTGATTTTCCTTACTGCAACTGTGAAGTACTTAATGTTTTCCTTGAGCTTCATTCTGTAAGTCCTTGCATCTTCTTGTGCATCTCTGTAGGTGGCTTTCAGAAACTCCAGGAAGGCCTCATCATGATAGATGTGAGAATTGGCAACTTCCTGTAGCTTGGCCTCTGTGATTGTTGTTGCTTTGGCAGGTTGAGCATTGGAAGTAGGTTGAGCAGGTTGAGAAGTGGAGATATCTTTTGGCATTGTGGAGGGATAGTAGGTAGTGGAGACTGTGCTTTTCTGGCCTTGTGCATTGATGACCTCTACAGGGGGAAGATTGATTGGCTTTATTGTCTCTTCAATGAGCTTGCCCTTAAGTTTTGACTGCTTGGCAGGTACTCCCCCTTTCTTTTTCACAATGACCTCCTTAACTTTCTCCCCCTTAGGCTTGGGATCAGACAAAAAGTCTTGAGCTTCACCAGGGATAGGCAGGTTCATGGATCTCATCATTGAAGTCATCATTTGTTGCTGCACCAGTAAGATGTTAGAGGTGTTGTGGCCTTGGTCATCCAGCTTGTCATTGAGTTGGCTTAAGGATGTAGATAGCATTCTGTTTTCATCCTTGAGAGAGGCCACTTCTTTTTCTAAGCCATCCACCTTAGAGAATAATTGATGAGACCTAAAGGAGTTTAGGGATTGATCTTTGACCCTGGCAAAGTCATATTTGGAGATGTCTGACAGAGGGACTTCATCCACCAACTTGTCACCATACTGATTTTTCCACATGACATTTATCATAGCATTTGAGGTGATGGTGGCTTTCGCTTGAGTTTCCAGTGAAGAAGCCAGTTTCTTGATGTTGTCTGTGACCATGGCAAGAGTCACATCCATCATGGATACATTTGTGGAGGTTTTCTGGACTTCTTTGAGGATACCATCCACCTTGGGAAAATCAGAGAGATAAGAGTTCCTGAGCTTAGTGAGGGATCTGTCTGTCTCCTCCTGGATTGAAGAAATCTCTGATTGAAGCCCTTTCCCAAGATAGTGCAGAGCCTTCAGCTGGTTTTTGTACACATCATTCACAACATCATAGATGGCAGCAGGAGAGAGATCCTTTGCATTGGAGCCCAGAGAAGTTAGGAATTCTTCTCTTAGAAAAGCTAGGGCATCCTTGAGCTTGAGAGTCCTCTTAGCATCCAACCAGGCATCCATATTTCCCTCTGGTTCAGCTGCATCCACAATCTTCTCCTGCTGAGCTTCAACATCCTCCTTGTGGCAAAGTAAGATAGCTTCATAATCAGCATTGGGAAGATTTGAGGTGAGGAGATGTTGAGCTATTTTGGAGAACTCATCAATCTGTGTTACATGGAGATCTTGTATGGCTTCTTCTGTCATTTTGGAAGGCACAGATGATGATCCTGAAGGCCTGTCATGGTGCACAGGCTTCAGCCATTCTGACATAGTGGCCTGAGCCAAGTGAGAGCTAGTGCTAGGCACTTCATGAGATGTAAGAGTTTGAGTCTCCTCCAGCCTTGGAATGGCTGTAGGGTCTAATGTTGTCTCCATTGAAATGGGATGTGTTACAACATTAGCCCTATTTGTCTGTGAAGACAGTTCCACATCCCTAAGGATGGGAGAATTTGGCACAGAGTCTCCAGTGAAAACTGGTGAATCCTCCATGTTTGTGTTGGTGTCATTAGGATATGCCCCAGCATGCATTCCCTGACCAACTAGATGTGGTTCCTGGGTGGTGAGCACAGTGTCATGCACCATGTCACTTGAAAATGGCTCAATCACATGAGAGAATTGTGATTGATCAAAGGCAAGATTGTCATTGGAATGACTTTCTTGTTCAGAAGAAATTTTTATGGAAGAATCTGAGAGAGAAGTGGGGTTTAGACTAGATTTTGGCAACTCCCCCTGAGAAATAGGAGGAGTTTCAACAGTGATGTGCTCTCCACTCTGTGTGTCATCAGCCTTATCACTCCGAGGGTCAAGAGTGAGTTCTTGATCCTGTGCAGACTCAGTACAGGTTGTAGTGGGGAGACTACTCTTTTCAATGCCAATAACCTGTTGGGAGGCCATTGACAGTAGTAGGTGTACCCCTTTTTCCACATCTGAATCCTGTTGGGAGGATTCAGTGGTAGGTTTAGATTTTGACTTCTTCCTTTGTCTGGTAAGGAGTGACTCAGGATCCTCACTTCCTATCTCTACAGAGTCATTTATCACTGCTAGGGCTCTCTTCTTTGACTTCTTTTTAGTAACATCAACCTTTTGAGAGATTGATGCACTTGGTTGCCTATCCTCTACAGTGGTGTTTTCAGTAGGATTGCTGGATGGGATAGGAAGGCTGGGGATAGGCTGTGCAGCTCCTTCAGTCTTAGCCTTCCCTGTCCAGGAAAGTTCATGATATATGGGCTTATCAAGTGGATAAGACTCAAATGTGTCCTGCATATGCTTGGTCACACTTAGAATCACATCCACTTGATTCCTTGTGTCCAATGAACCAAATAGTACTTTGGACATGGACTTGGAATAAGCCATTTTAGTGTTATCTATACCCTCCAATAGATGGACATTTGCATCAAGAAAATTTAAAATAACTTGAAGGAAACGAGGGTAAAAGATGTCATTACCTCTACCACGAATGGTCCTGCCTAGCCTCTGAGTCAATTCTTTGAGAATTATGGCTCCCACATTGATCTCCTGGTTGTTGGCCAAGGAGTAGGCTAGCTTCACAGCAATGTGACTGATATGGTCCCATCCTGTCTTCCTGCAGAGAAACACCTTCTGGAGTGCGTCAAACAGAAATGATCACTCCCTTCTCACAAACTTCTTATTCAGCTTTCCAGTATCTATCTCATCAGCATACTGAATGAAGGTCATGAATTCTATGATTTGAGCATCTGTAGCTTCTTGGTCATGACCTTCCACCTTGAACCCCAAAGCTTCATTGATTTCCCTTTCACCAAATTGAAAGTGTTTGCCTCCAATTGAACAGCTAACCTCCTGGAATGAGGTTCCATCTTCCCTAGCCATTGTTGATACCAACGCCGTTCTCCAGAATCCTTCCAACACATCAACATACAAGGTAGGGTTCAGGGTTAGGGCTTGGCGTAGGTAGGAAGTGTTCAAGAACCGTACAAAACACTTGTACCTTGGGTTAGCCTCAGCCTCAGAGGGAATGGTGAGAAGATTGGTTTCTTTGGGAATTGTTAAAGGGATAGAGGATGATGCAGTTTGAGATTTGGGTGCCATTTCGAGAGAGAGAGAGAGAGAAAATTAGAGTAGAGAATTTGTGCTTAGGTTTGAGAGTTTGAGAGCAATAGACAAGATGAAAAGTTGTGAACGGTTAGAAAAGGTATTTATATGATAGAGACACTGCGATATGGAGTTATGAATATGTACAGTCTATATGTATGTCGCGAAGTCAATAATAGCCTGTACCGCAAAGTCTTGCAAAATATATCGCATAGTCTCAACAATGAACTATGTCGCAAAGTCTTCAAAATGAAAGGATCGGGGAGACTTTGCGATATAGTAGAAATACCCTGTCTAAAGCTCTCTTTTAGGAATTTTAAGCAATTTGTCAGACTTTTATCAAATTTTGAAATAAAATTAATTTAAATCAAAATTCTGTCAACTATGGAGACTTGTCGATATAGTTATTCTAAGTCGCGAAGTCATAAAATTAACTATGTCGCAAACTCACGAAATGAACTATGTCGCGAAGTCTCACAATCTCAACAGTTTGCGATATAAGTCTGTTTAATTTGAACTATGTCGTGAACTCTGAAAATCATCTATATCGAGATGTCTCAAAAGCTCACAACTCCACTAACAAATATGATTTTGAAAAATATGCAGTAAAATACTGAAATATTTATAAATCATATCTCAGCTAATTTTCACTCCAAACAAATAGATCATTTAAATACAGTGAAAATTTACTGCTGCAACTATTAACCAGCATATTTACTTAGAACAACTGAATGAAGGATTGAGCATTCCAATTTCACTCACAAGTCTGTTGAAGACTGCTTCATTCAGAGGTTTAGTAAATATGTCAGCTAGTTGTTTCTCAGTTGGAACATAAGAGACTTCTATGGTACCATTTGCAGCATGTTCCCTAATGAAATGGTACCTGATCTCAATGTGCTTTGTAGTAGAATGATTAACAGGATTGGCAACTATGGATATTGCACTAGTATTATCACACATTAGAGGAATGTGTTCTAACACTAGCCCATAATCCATGAGTTGATTTCTAATCCAAAGCAATTGAGCACAGCAACTTCCAGCAGCAATATATTCAGCCTCATCTGTGGATGTTGCTGTGGACTGTTGTTTCTTACTAAACCAGGACACTAACCTTTGACCTAGGAATTGACAGCTTCCAGAGGTGCTCTTCCTGTCAATTCTGCATCCAGCATAATCAGAATCTGTGTAACCAACCAGGTTGAACCCAGTGCCCTTTGGATACCATAGCCCAAGATTAGGAGTCCCCTTCAGATATTTGAAAATTCTTTTGATGGCCATCATGTGAGATTCCTTGGGATCAGACTGGAACCTTGCACAAAGGCATGTGGCAAACATGATGTCTGGCCTGCTAGCTGTGAGATAGAGTAGGGATCCAACCATTCCTCTATAGACCTTGATATCAACTCTCTTGCCTTTCTTGTCTTCATCCAGCTTGATTGCAGTAGACATAGGAGTTTTAGCTGGGGATGACTCTTCTAAACCATATTTCTTTAAAAGATCCTTGACATACTTAGATTGGTTTATAAAGATGCCATCCTCCCTTTGATGTACTTGCAGGCCTAGGAAGTAGGTTAACTCTCCCATCATACTCATCTCATATTTACTTTGCATCAACTTAGAGAACCTTTCACAGAGTTTTTCATTTGAAGAGCCAAAGATGATATCATCCACATAGATTTGAACAAGAATGATATCATTTCCATGCTTCTTGAAGAATAGGGTTTTGTCAATTGTACCCCTGGTAAATTGATGCTCAAGAAGGAATTGAGATAGAGTTTCATACCAGGCTCTTGGTGCCTGTTTGAGTCCATAGAGCGCCTTGAGCAGTCTATACACAAAGTTTGGGAAGTCTTCACTTTCAAAGCCAGGTGGTTGAGACACATAGACTTCTTCAGCAAGATCACCATTAAGAAATGCACTTTTCACATCCATTTGATACACCTTAAAATCTGAGTGAGCTGCAAAAGCCAGGAAGATTCTTATGGCTTCCAGTCTAGCTACAGGTGCAAATGTCTCATCATAGTCAATGCCTTCTTGCTGACAATATCCTTTGGCAACCAGCCTTGCTTTGTTTCTTACTACCACTCCTTCTTCATCCATCTTGTTTCTGAACACCCATTTGGTGTCAATAACATTCTTTCCTTTTGGAGGTGGCACTAGTTCCCATACTTTGTTTTTCTCAAATTGATTCAACTCTTCTTGCATGGCAACAATCCAATCAGAATTCTTCAAAGCTTCTTCAATTAATTTAGGTTCCTCTTGTGACAGAAAGCAGCTATACAGACATGTATTTAATGTTGCCCTTCTTGTTCTAACTCCCTCACTAGGATCTCCAATGATTTGATCCCTAGTGTGGGCTCTGTCCCATTTCCTTGTGTGCCCCTGTTCATTTCCTTGATCTGTTCCAATCTCATTTTGGTTGACAGTTGCATTCTCTTCTTCTCCTCCTGTGTTTGTGAATCCTTGCACAGGTGTTTGAAGAAGATTGTCAACTTCAAGAATTTCATTTTCTAGAACAGTTTGAACAGGGGGTTCATCTTCACTTTCAGAATCCTCAAGATAACCTTGATTCTCAAATCTCAATGGCACACTGTCTTGATCACTTGTTTTCAGTCCTGGAGTTTTCTTGTCATCAAAGGTAACATCCATGCTTTCCATGACTTTGTGTTGCTCAGGTACAAACACTCTGTATGCTGTCCTTTCCAGAGAGTATCCAATGAAGATACCTTCAAATGCCTTAGCATCAAATTTTCCAATATGCTCAGAGGTATCTTTCATCACAAAGCACTTGCTTCCAAACACATGCAGGTGCTTGAAGGATGCTCTTTTTCCAGTCATTAATGAGTAAGGAGTTTTGCCAGACTTCTTATTGATTAATGTTCTATTTTGCACATAGCATGCTGTGTTAACAGCATCAGCCCAAAAGCTAGTGGGTAGCTTTGCATCCAGCAGCATTGTCCTTGCAGCTTCAATGAGAGTTCTATTCTTTCTCTCAACTACTCCATTTTGTTGAGGTGTTCTAGGAGCTGAGAATTGTTGAGAAATTCCTTTATCTTTGCAAAACTCATACAATGTTGAATTTCTGAACTCAGTCCCATTATCACTTCTCAAAGCAACTACAGAGGAACCAGTGCTTTGTGCTTCTTTATCAACTCTCTTGATATACTCTATTATGACTTGGGGTGCTTCATCCTTGGAGAATAGGAATTCCACCCAAGTATATCTTGAATAGTCATCTACCATCACTAGAGCATATTTCTTTTTGGAGAGGGACATTACATTCACAGGGCCAAATAAGTCCATGTGAATTAGTTGCAGAGGTTTTGAGTTTGTATTGAGCAACTTGTTCTTGTGACTTGATCTTTTAATCTTCCCTTTCTGACAAGCTTCACATGCTCCATCTTGCACAAACTCCAAGGCAGGCAAATCCCTGATGAGTTCTCTCTTGGTTAGAGAGTTCATTGCCTGAACATTCAAGTGAGACAGTTTCTTGTGCCACAGCCAGAATTCCTCATTTGTGGCTTTTGTGTAGAAACAACAAATTTCTCCCTTATCTGCAGCCTTGAGATTAGCTACAAACAAGCTTCCTTTCTTCACACCAGTTAGAACAACTTCACCACTTTCCCTTTTTGAGATTGAACAAAGGTCTTCATCAAATTCCACTTTGAAGCCTCTGTTGGTAAACTGTCCAATACTCAAGAGATTATGCTTCAGTCCTTCAACAAATGCTACATCTTCAATAATGACATTTCCAGATTTAACACTGCCATATCCCATTGTATAACCAATGTTGTCATTTCCAAAGGTTACTGATGGGCCAGCCTTTTCCTCAAAATGTGATAGCAGGGCCATATCACCAGTCATGTGACTTGAGCATCCACTGTCCAAGATCCATATGACTCTTTTATTCCTGTTGCCCTGCATTCACAAAGTGACTAAGTTGTTTTTGGTACCCACACTTGGTAGGGTCCAGATGATTTAGAAACATTTTGATTAATAATTCTTCTGTCATAAATTGCATTTCTCATAGTAGGAGACTTCACTTTTTCTGTGGCTTTGGAGTTTACACTCTTAGGCTCACATGAAGTTTTCACCCTCTCAACCCTGATTGGGGACCCTGTCCTATGAGAATGTATGTGTGTGTGTGATTCACCAGATTGTGCAGAGTCAAGTTTATGTTTAAGAGATAAACAGTTAGCAATCACAGTCACATAGCATGTCATGCAGTTTGGCTTACCACAGAAAGAATCATGACTAGAATTTATGCTTGCAGAAAGGTTACTTAGGTTGTCAACTTCAACAATTTCAGGCTTACTACACTTATGAGTCAAATGATTAACAGATAGGCATTTTTGACATTGTTTCCTGGGAGCATTTGGCACATAAGCATAGTTGTTTCCTTTGTTAACACCAACTTTACCGTTTCTGTTTTGTTTCCTTTTCTTAACAACTTCTTTCTTTGCTTTAGGACTCTTGACAAGATTGTCTTTGGTCTCTTTCTGATTGACAAGTTCAGGAAAGGAAGAAGTGTTCTTAGCAGCCTCATCTTCTTCAAGTAGTTGTTGCTTGATGATCAGTAGTTCCTCATCAAACTCAACAACACTCTTTCTGAAGATGGGCAGTTCAACACTTGACAGTATGGTTGGGGCATTTTTGTTTGTAAAAGTTTCCTTTCCTTTGCCCTTGACCTTCTTCCTTTCCTTATCATTATCATAGTCAAAACCAACTCCAACCTTGCAGTCTTCAGTGTGTTCCTTGTGGTAGGTTTGAATAAGTTCAGAGGAGTTTTTGAAGCTTCTTAGTTTCAGTTCAGTTTCAGCAATTTGTTCTCTAAGGGCATTCTCTATCTGCTCAGCACAAATCACTTTGTTTTTAAGATACTCAACCTCCTTTTTCAAACCATCCAGGTTCACAACCATTAACTCAAGTTGCTCATTCTTTTCTGTAAGCTCAACATTCTTAGCAGTTAGTCTGTCAATTTCTTCATTAGCTACTAACATGCTAGTATGAATATTAAACATCTCAGTGCTCATATCTTCAACAGTTTGCTTATATTGAAGGGGAGTCATATCAAGAGAAGTAAGAATAGGTACCTGACTTGAATCACCTTCATCAGAAAATGCCATCAAGGCATAGTTTGAGTACTCTTGTTCTTCTTCTTCATCAGAGTCATCCCAGCATTTTCCCTCAGCAATAAAAGCTTTGCCCTGTTGTTTCTTGAGTAGAGCCTCATACTTAGCTTCAAGCTCTAAGTATGCTTTGTCCTTCTTGACTTGTTTAGGCTTTTTGCACTCAGTGGCAAAATGCCCAAGTTCATTGCAGTTATAGCACCTTATTTTGGTCCTATCCACACTTCCTGTCTTGTATCCACCTTTAGCAGCACCAGCAATCCCTTTTCCTTTATTGAAGGTGTTTGAGCCACTAGATCCACCAGTGTTTCCATTATTGAACTTGGACCTAAATGGCTGCTTTCTTTTAAACCTTATGTTAGGATACCTCCTAGCCATATAAGCAAAAGATTTGTTTTCCATTTTGTCCAGCTCATCTATACTGTAGAACTCATCCTCTTCAGGTAAATCATACACAACCTGAGTTTCATCACCAGTGTCTTCAACTTCCAGTTCCTCAATCTTGACCTGACTGATTTTAAGAGAGTCCATTCTTTGACTTAGGTTGTCAGCAATAAGTGCACAGGAGGTATTAGCCACTAATCCTTGCTTTGCTTGAATAGATCTCTTTTGAAACAGCTCTAACTCATATGTCTTTAAAACACCATACAACACATCAAAACCAATCTTTGTCAGATCTCTTTCTTTAAGGGAAGAGATTCTTGGTTCCAAGTGATCTGGCAGAGTTAGTAGAAACTTCATATTGAGCTCTTCTGTTTCATAGTGTTTGTCATAGAGTTTGAGCTCGTTTATCAGCTTGTTGAATCTCTCAAACACTTCTGTGATTCCCTCTTTTGGCTGAGCCATGAAGGCTTCATATTGTGAAACAAGAATCTGCTTCTTGTTCTTTCTTACTTCAGTAGTTCCTTCACAGAGCACTTCTATAAGCCCACATCTTCTTGGCACTAGTACAATGAGCAACAGTGCCATACATGTTGAAGTCCATAGATTCACAAATGATAAGTTGAAGATGTCCATCCAATGCTACTTTTTCCTTTTCAGGATCAGTGTATTTTAACGGATCTTTGGGCACATGTTTTGCTGGTACAATCTCAGTGCCATTGGTTGTTTCACCAATCTCGATCATTGGAATGAAGGGACCATGCTTTAGAATATCTAAATACATGGGGTTAGAAGCTTTGATGAAAAGCAACATCTTCTTCTTCCATAAACTGTAGTGCTCCTTGTTAAAGGGAGGAATCTTGATACTGCTTAGTTTCTGTGAACTCATTCTTGATCTTTTCCTGTTTATACGTTAACAGCCTACGCTTTGATACCACTTGTTAGAAATGAATACTACTAGAAACTAGACAGAGGGGGGGGGGGGTGAATGGATAGTTTGATATATTTTTCGATTCTTGAAACTTAAGTAAACAACTGTATGTGATTATGATATGTAATATGCAGAAAGTAAATAACACACACAATCACTTTAATCTACTTTGTATAAGCAAATTAAATACTACAGCTTTCCAGGAAATTCACAATCGAATTTCTGGCTTCTAAACAAGAACAGTTTGAACTTGCTTGCTTACAGAGAAAAGAGCTTAGCAAATAACTATGTGTATCTCTCTTACAGCTTACAGTTGTGTGTGCACGATATATATATTCACCTATACAAACTAGGCACACACAATATTACACAGCTACCCCTTCTGAAAGTCCAACTTGTCCTGCCATAAGAAGTTCACTGTGTCAGGAAGGACCACCTGCTTTTCGGAGTCTTTCCCGTTTCTGTAGCTGCTTGTCTCTTATCTTTCTCTCCAAGTTTAGCTGTAGATTTGCCATCTGTTCTTTGGACCACCTTGCCAGAACAAATGCTTCAGTATTTGTCTCCTTTGATTCTTGGTTCTGTACCTTGATTTGTCTTGTTATAAACGGCTAAATGTTGATATCGTGAACTCCACTTTATCCCTGACTTCGCGATCTCCCTTGTGAGGACTACGCGATATAGCCTTTGAAGACTTTGCGACATAGGTCATTTGATGACTATGCGACATAGGTCATTTGATGACTATGCGACATAGGTCATTTGAGGACTTCACGATCTAGGCTCTTTTGACTTTGCTGACTTCAACACTTCACGACATGTGTCTTGAGGACTTCTCGACATAGTACAAAATGGACTATGCGATATAGTACTTCACGACATGGATATTGGTGACTTCACGACATAGCTTTCTTTTGACTTTGCTATATAATGCCTTAGACAAATTCCTGCAACTTATTTCTTCATAGCCTTATTCAACTCTATCCTGCTGCATGAACACTTCTGAACTTCTACCAGGATAATTATTCAATGGCCTATATATACAATCTAGATGCAAGAAACTTTACTAAGCTCATTATAAATCTGAGCATACATGATAAAGCTATTGTTCATGAGAACAAGACAAGTACATTTAGAGACCTATACTCTATCCCAGTGATAGAAATCACTAGGTCATGTAGTGTGACATAGTCACATAGTGTAGGCTTGTTAATAGTGGTATTCAGACATGTCTTGAGCCTAACAAATTATTATAGAATAGATATAGTGGAGAAAAATAGTGGGTGTAATGTGTTTTATATTCTTAAAAGTTACTATTTTTGGAATGTATAGAAATGAGAGGGACATCCCAAAATGGAAACTGTATAGAAATGAAAGGGACATAGGGAGCAAGAGGGTAAAAGCATTTTCATGGGCATTAGCTATAATGATTGGCTACAATAATAAGAGTAGTGCTATAGGTACCGAATTGGTTACCAAAAATTGGTACAAAATAATGTGACAATGGTGATGTGTCATTTGGAAATTTTTTATTGGTGCTATTAATGTAAATGCATATGAGTCCATTAATATAGAGCCAATCAGATTCTAACACATGTAATTCGGTACATTTTTTTGTAACAAATTCGATACCCCTAACATTATTTCAATAATAATAATTATTCAATTAAAATTTTAAAGTGTTGTTGATAAGTCGTTCTACCGTCGGACTCTAGTTCCTTAGTATTGGCCTTGTTGGGCTATGTTGGTCTTGCTGAGCTTTGCGTGTCTCGTCTAAACTTCACCGAAATCGCATTCGAGCTCCCTGAAACGGAAATGCCCGCGGGGGGTTATATCCCCGTAAGTACCTCCGGCGTGAGAGTAAATATCCGGTGGACGGAAATCATAATACAAATATATAGATAGGTATAATTTCTAGAGAGAGAAAGTAGAGAGAAGGTAGAGCAAAACTTATCAGAAATTGAATATAGTGAAAATGTAATGAATGTTGTGAACCTCCTCCACTGAAATGACTAGGGGGTATATATAGGCTCATGTCATGTGCAGTGCACATGACTGAGTGTCCACGTGGGGGGACAAGAGCTATAAATTAGGACCTTGCAGACATTGTGGACCTTGCAGACACTGTTTTAGACTTGGGCTTGATTTTAAAAGGTGAATTGGCCCTTTATAAATTACATACTATCATTTGCCCCCCACTCCTTCATTCCTCTTTAGAGGGATGAAGGAGTAGTAAAAGATTTATGTTGGATTTGGGTAGGATGTTCGTTTGAGGGGACAAGCAAATTCAAGAGGATCTTTTTGAGCTGGAGGTGCGTTTATAAAAAGTTTGTTGCCCCCCCACTTAAGTTTGGATAGGTCCAAGGACTTTAGTAGGAGTTTTTTCCGAGAGAGCAAGTCGATCCGTGAGGACCTTGTTGACCCTGGATGACCTTTGTAAAATATTTGTTGCCCCCACTTAAGTTTGGATAGGTGCAAGGACTTAAGTAGGAGTTTTGTCCGAGAGAACAAGTCGATCCGAGAGGACCTTGCTGACCCGAGAGAGCCTTTGTAAAAAATTTGTTGACCCCCACTTAAGTTTGGATAGATCCAAGGACTCAAGTAGGAGTTTTGTCCGAGAGAACAAGTCGATCCGAGAGGACCTTGCTGACCCGAGAGAACCTTTGTAAAAAATTTGTAATAATAATAATAAATAAAAATTAAAAATAATAATATGAAATATTATTATTTTTATTATTAACATTATTATTAAAACAATAAATTATATATTGTAAATAAGTTTGACTCTGTAGAGGTTATATTTAGGCCGGATACTTTTTCAATTTGACAAGTAAATGGAGCCAAGTTTGTAAAATGAATGAATTTGGCCACATGGGTCAACCAGACTATCCTTCGCTCACGTGACCAACATTTTGTCACTTCTGATTCTCTTTTTTTTTTTTTTATCATTTTTTTTGTTTTGCCTTTTTGTAGGTTGCCTAGTACACATGCATGCATGTATCGCTTTGAGCTTGTTTAATTGTGTAAAAATAACGAACGGCCTAGCTGACATGTAAGGATTCCATGCATCCTCTCCGAGTACATGACGTCTTCATGAAGTAGTTTGTTTGCTCGGACATTGGCTTTGCCATTTCTTTGTTGTCATCCATTTTCCGCAATGCATTTTCTTTTTGGTCCTGCGCCTTACGACTCGTAGTTTTCACCATGCATGCATGCTTGGGTTTTATTTATTTCCTTGAAATAAAATTATATCCAAAATGAAGTACTAAGACTTGAATAACAATTATATCCTTTTCTTTTTCTTCTTTGTCTTGCTAAAATGACACACACGGATGCCAGACTTGGTGCTTGTACTTTGTACAACTTGAAAATTCTTTAGTTGACATATCACCTTGCATGTTCGAAATATTTTTATTTTTACTTTGTCACATAGATACATGCATGCACTGATGCACCACCTCCAGGCTCCAGCTTTCTGTTAGTCGAGATAGTATCCACCACAAGCGTTGGCACCAATACAAGTGTTGGCATTAATACTGTGTATCATTTTTAAACCAAAATTGGAAGACATGTCAACCTGCATGGTCAGGATTTTTTTTTGTCCTCCTTTCGAGTACAACACGTCCATATGAAGGAGTTGGCTTCGAAAACACTTTGTTCGCTCGGATGGCCTTATCAACTTATGTTCCTTAATGTTTCATGTTGATAAAAATGAATCCGGGAGCTAGTTTGCCTAGACAGATATAAGGCTTGGCACTGAAAATCTTTCTAGCAAACATAATCATACATGCGCGCATCATGTTCAGCTCATTTAATTGTCAAAAACAAATGCACTGGCTGACACACAGACACCATGCATGCTCGGATGCCATGAGAATTTTATATATATTCCTTCCGAGTGCATGATATTTGAATGAGGCGTCTGGCTTTGAAAGATATACATGTATTCTTTTTGCTCGGATGCTCGGATGGTCTTATTGCTTATGAGTAGGCATAAGAACTGCTTTACAAAGTACAAGGTGTGGAGAGCAGAATGGCGAGGCTCGGATGGCTGGCTTGACGTTGCATAGTCTCTGTTTAATATTAACCCACTCGGATACAATGCACACAACACTAAATATGTTTTACATGACCATCATTTTCTTTGTCGCTTTCTTTTGTCTTGTACATGTATTTACCATTAGCATGTTGTGTCTAACAATAAAAATCCGAGCGGCTCGAGCTTGGCATTTATAACATGTAGTACTTGCAGATAATTCATCCATTAGCATTCATCATTACAACAAATTAGGCCAATTACGACGGAAATTTTACATTGAAATCGTCGCAATTGGTCCAATTACGACGAAAAAAATTCGTCATTTTTGCTCAAGTCTTAAGTTCGGATTTTCGTCACAAATGTCATTCTCTCACAAATATGTCTTTCGTCATAAGTATCACTTTCGTCACAAGTATAATTTTCTTCATAATTATAATTTTCGTCACAAATATACATTTACGTCATAAGTTCCATCGTGGGACCCACCTTTTTTAATAAATGAACACCCGTCGGAAGTTACCCGAAATCCGTCATAAGTTGGACAGGTTCCAGCCATTTTTGGCTTCCAAATTAAATCCCAAATCATTCCAGCTATTTTCGGCTTCCAAATTAAATCTCAAATCATACCAATCTACATACAATCCAACACCATAATCAAACCTAAAAGTTTGTAACAAGCATCCACGCAATAAAACATATCCAAATATAAAAATATCAAATTTACATAAATATTGTCATAAATCCATACTCGCCAACATAAATTAATTTAAATCATCCTACCAAACTTAGATCATGTTACAAACATCCACAAACCAACTAAAATTCATAAACATTAAGACTCAACTATTAATTAGAGGACCGCCTCTAGGGACAAACACTACACGACATAAAACTCATATCACCGTCTTCGTCGGGCTTGACTTTCACCACAGTCCCCAATGCCATTTGCATCGTCAACTTCTACAATATACACATAAACAATTAGTTATAAAAATACAAAAAATTGTTAAAAACATTGTAGCAAAATGGCTATGAACATTGTAGAACAATTATCCAAATAGATGCAATCATTTATCAAAAGCAAGTACAATGCTAGCAAAGGAATGGGTCAAAAAACCCGAAGTAATATAGGATGACAGAAAACTGGAGTAAACTGAAAGACAAAAGCTACACAGAAAAAAGGAGAACGTTATAAGTGTGATTCCAAATCCGAAATTCATATCAGAAATTCATCTTAAAATCAGCAATACACAATCCACAACATTTATTTCAAGTCACCTCTGTTTTCTGCAGAAATGCAGATGTGATCGGCCCTACTACTTCAGCTTAAATTCAGATTTTACAAGTCTAATACCGCTGACATTTTGCGGGCACATTCTTAACACACATATCTATGACTTCTATTCTTTTAACCTTCACAAATTTTGCCACTAAGACCATCAAAAGGCCGCTGCAACACAATCTATTAATTCTGAGAAGTACCAGAATTTCAGAGCTATATTCACCATTTAATTCATAACTCATAAAATTCAAGTGTAACAATCACCAAACTTTACAGACATCTTATTCATGTATATACCTACAACTTTCACTCTTTGATCAACTTAAAATTTGGCCTTTAACCTCTTCAAATTCAATATACAAAACAGGACATACCAAACTGAAATACGAAATGCAACTGCGTGCACTCTACTTAAACATTTTTAGTAATTCGAAGTATAATCCTTTTAACACTAAATTTTTATGAGTAACTTCTGAACAGAAAATACATCTGCTATTAAAATTTGAAGTCAAAACCAATTCATTAACATAGATAAAGAATCTCAAAACTCAAGTCAATACACAAAAAAATTCTGCTATGTGCGACTTTCACTAAAACTTCCATAACTCCTTGCTCGTATACTTAAATTACGCAAGGTCAGCGCGTTAATAAACTAGAAAACATACAGAACAATTCTAACACAATGCTACTGTCCAGAACAGCTGTTAACTGCTCCAGAACAGAAGCACAGAAAGTTAGATACATAAATGACAAATTAGGAGAACAAAAAATTCTACAAAGAAAGTTAGATACATGAAGGCAATAAGTTGTGATTCAGTGATTCACAAGAAGTAGATGTACCTCTGCATGCCCAATGCGTAAACCTCTGCTCCCCATTTCAGCCAAAACCAAACCAACTTCCATCAAGGAAATCCAGTAAACCAAAGTACATTCCTTCCCACCAAACCACCCATCGCTACTTCTAAAATTACTTCTGCAGCAAAATAGATGAAACCCTCAGGAAATGCAACATTAAAATTGTCCAAATTAATCTTGCACAAATCAAATGTATAATTCAGAGTAATACACGTGATCCTGAACAAACACCTCAACTCTACTCCTTAAAAGTTCCCCTTGGGACACCAATTCAGTGATTATTCCATGTACAACCTTCACATTTCAAAAAATAAAACATTTTTCAACATCAAATTCAAAATTCAGAACTACACACAGAACAAAAAAAAAGAACATATACTTATACATTCAAATTTTGCGAGGTCATGTAGTTTAAATCGAAGAACCCTAAATGTACAGAATTTCCAAAATGTACAGATGTTCAAATCACTCGAGGAGAGATGGCGGCTTTCAAATACACCTAAATCTAATTTGAAGCAGATATGAGATATCATAAATTATCAGAAGCTACGATATTCAAAATTAATGAAAAGAAATAACTTTACTTAATTTAAAACTCAAAACCAAATTAAAATTTAAAGTAAAGGTGAGATGAAAATTTTTAATTACCTTGAACCAAACCCAATCGAACGAAGAAAGCTCGACTTCCAAAATCGTACAACCCTCAAATCGACTATAGAACAATAGAGAAATGAGAGGCACAATTAAGATGAACAACATGAAGTTAATAATCAGAGTCAAGATCCCATATAGTTGTTTTGCCTTCTTGTGGTTTAAAGTAGCCCAAAAATCTAAAATACGACCAATAAACCATACTCAAATTCATGTAAAGATGTGAATGCAGCAGACACAGAAAATATATGAAGTTACTACAGGATGAAACAATGCAGAACATTACAAATTTATAGCATAACTAACAATCTAAAACAACAGTCCATGCTTATTAATTGATGACGAAGGTCTTATGCTAACTACACAAGTTTAAGAAACCTACCTCCTCCTTAAAGTTCAGATCATAGGTCTTGTCAGTTCCGTAGAACTCGGATGCAGCAACATCCATTCCAATAACAACCTTTACGAAAAATATATCATAAGTCTTATGTCATGACAAATAGCAGAAGAGATCACATTTAAAGAATAAATTACTTACTTTGCCAGAGTAACCAGCTTTCTCTATGGCAGTTTGAGTAGCTCCAGACCCTCCTTGTTTTGCTGAAATTTTTACAGAGCGGTGTACGGGAACAAACCATTGAAATCAGTACTTGCATATACAATACAAAGGAGTACAACCACCTCAAAACCTATCTGAAAATTTAATGATTCCTGACCTGAATATTAGGAGCAAAGCCACCTTCATCATCAACATTAGTTGCATCCTGGCCATATTTCTTCTTAATTACAGACTGCAATATGACAATATTGTCAGTAAAGTGGATAGTGCAATATAAATATATAACATAACTTAAAATGCAGTTTGTCCAGTTCTTTGTAAACCCATAACTTGTACTGGAACCTAGCCAAATCCAAATTCTCTTGCAAAATTTAAACATGTCATTTGGACCATATCCATAATAGTACCGTGCGAGTTATAACATATTACACATCAAAGGCTATAGTTTGTAACAACATGGCATCGACCACATCAACAAATTTAAAAGAGACAATCACAGTTCACAAAATCACAGTTCACAGAATCACAGTTCAACACTTCAACTCACAGAATCAAGAACGCCGATGACCGAACTCTAAAGTCTAATCCTTTTTAGATTTTGACTGAAAATCTAAAAGAAGCTCGCCGCTAAACAAGCGTCTGTGCTTCACTACAACATAACTGATAACACCAAAACCATCTTAACATTGCAAATTACAATCCAAAATCCAAATACAATGAACAATATACAACAGTAACAACACTATTGACTGTAGATATAACAACTCCACTCCGAGTCTCCGACAATATAATTGTAAACTGAACATAAACAAGTTCAAATTCCCCACCATACAAAGCACACAAACAAGTGCAAATTCAGTAATTCAATAATTGTTCTACATAAACAAGTGCAAAGTCGAAAACCTAATTCACTAATTAGAATCAAGAAA
The DNA here is from genome assembly GCA_030848705.1 of Heracleum sosnowskyi. Lineage (NCBI taxonomy): Eukaryota > Viridiplantae > Streptophyta > Magnoliopsida > Apiales > Apiaceae > Heracleum > Heracleum sosnowskyi. The sequence goes on along the minus strand of CM061235.1, from coordinate 136,402,264 downwards.
GGAAAGAATCAGTGATACCTTCTTAAATCTTAATTGAAGAATCACAATTGAAGAGTAATCGAAGAATCGCGGGAGTGATACTGCTCGGCCGCTCGAGTTAGAACTTAGAAGAGTTTTAGATATAGGGTTGAAGTTGAATTGAAAAAAGGAAAGTATTAAGTAATAACTAATAACTGTTAAAACTTAAAATCTAACATAAATATATAATATATGTAATATATTTATAATTTTTAAAAATATATTAATATATTTCGGTTTTTGGTTTTTAACCGAACCACTATTCTTAAAACCGAACCGAACCGAATTTATTCCGGTTTAATCCGAAAAACCGAAATAACTGAAATTTTGAAAAAAAACTCAATCCAAACCGAACCGAAATTTTTCGGTTCGGATCGGTTTTTCGGTTTCGGTTCGGTTTTGCTCAGCCCTAGTAAAAATAGAGGCGGCATGGGAGATGAGGCTCTAACGAAAAGTAAGAAGAAGAAATTTTGGTACAATACATTTATATTTTCAATTTTTATCATAATATAAGTTTATTTATATTTATTGAAATATTTGTAGTTTTAACATAATGAACAATTTTTTTTAATATTTTTGGAATATCACTCACACATATAAATCTTGATATCCATACGATTAGATCATCGGGAAATGTTTAAAAAAAAATGAAAATACCAATTCAGGACTAAACACTAATGAGAATTACTAGTCAAATAACTAGTTGACTATTATCATTTCAAACCAAATAAATTTATTTTTTTCTAATATTTTTGAAATATTAATCAAACATATAAATTTTTATATCCATACGGTTAGATCATCGGGAAATATTTTTAAAAAAATCAAAATACTAATCCTGGACTAAACACTATTTAGAAGTAATGGTCAAATCACTAGTTGACTACTATAATGTCGAAACAAATATATTTATTTTTATCTAATATTTTTGGAATACCACTCAAACATATAAATCTTGACATCCGTACGGTTGGATCGTCGAATAAATCAATTAAAAATTTATTCAGGTTTAGGGTTCGGGTTTAGGGTTTAGGGTTAAAAATTAAAAAAATTAGTGGGGCCCACTTTTTTCTTTGGGGTCCACCTTTTTTAATATTATTTTTTAATTAAACCGGAGGATCTTGACATCCATATGGTTGAATAATTGAAAAACGTTTTCAAAAAAAAATTAAAACACCAATCCGGGACTAAACACTAGTTAGAAGTAATAGTCAAATCACTAGTTGACTACTATAATCTCGAAACAAATAAATTTATTTATTTTTAATATTTTTGGAATATCACTCAATCACTACGTCAAATTTTGGCTTCCGTCACATAAAATACGTGTGGCTAAGCACTTTACGTCACGTTTTAATTTTTCAGCAAAGTGTCACCTAAGGTCGGATCATTTTACACCCCCTACGGCCACACCCCAGATGTGTGGCTGTAACTCAAAACAGAGTGACTAAAGCATACCACCCCTTGGGTCTGACAGCCCCTGTTTTAAGCTCAAAAGTGTGACTAAATACCAGCTTTCAGCCACAGGATGGGTCGTGGCTAAAGATAATTAATAACGTGGCTAAATACCAACATTCATCAAAGGCTTAGTTTTGGTCGCACTATTTATTGGTAAATCGTGGCAAAAAACTTGGGTATGGCCACATTTTATAATTTTTCTGTAGTCGTTTGTATGTTTTATATACTATTAAATAACTGCTTTTAGTCACTAATAATTGTAGTAACTATCCCCCAATATAATATAATAGGTAGTGTGGCTGAAGTGTGGTACTAGCCACACATACTTAACCACATCACAAACAGGTTTCATTTGTAATATAAATGACCACGGCCGTACCAAAAAGCCGATACAAATCACAATACCAAAAGGCCACAATCCAATTCAAAAAGGCCACAATATGCAAACAAGTAAAATGCCAAAATACAAGTAAAAAAAATGCCAAATTCCAAACTAGTCCATATTAATCCATAAAATCCATACTAAATCCATGATCCATAACAACGATATGGAGTATAACTCCACAATCCATAAAAACCACATAACCATAACCAGAGTACAGAAAATTAACAACTTATCGAAAAGTTCACAACCAGAAAACCACATTAACATGAGTCAAATTCAGTTTACAATTACACCACCAGCTTCCGCTTCTTCCTCAGCTTGTCTGCCTTGTTCGCCTTAGCCTTTGAACGTGTTACTGGGGAACCAGTAATGGTATTACATCTCTTCTTCTCCTTAACTTGATCTGCGCTATGTTCTTCCTTAGCTTGAGCTGCGCTATGTTCTTCCCCTTTCCCATTGGCCGTTGGATTTGGTACCTAGAGTAAAACATGAAAACAAATACGATGATCATTCCAACAGCCCTCAAGTTAAGACCATTCTAACACAAGTAATGTAATTCTATAGATAAGCAAGTTAAGACCGTTGGACAAGTAATGTTATTTAATTAAACCTCCATCATTTTAAACAAAATTATAAAGCAGGATAATAAATGCACACAACCAAAATGGAATGCAAAGTAAGAAACGTACTTGATGATCAATTATCTTGATAAGGTTTTTGGGCCAAGCCACAAAAGAACCCAAAGCATCCTCAACTGTCCGCATATCACCGGCTTCATAAGGTAAGAATGCTGCCCCCTTCACAACTTCATCAACAGAAACTCTATAGAAATCATCTTGTAGGGGGACTCCATGAATGGTTTGTCCTTTCTGGTCTGAAAGGATAGCCGTACCACGTGCAACCGGGTTGTTCAAATTCAACATATACAGAGTACACTTCATTGGCTAAAAAACGTACGTGGCATAATTAACATCATAAAGGTAAAGTGAACTAATATACATACGCATTTAGAAATATAATGCATACCGATTGGACAACTGTTGAGGTTTGATTTGACTGAGATGGCATTTGACCAGAGATAGTGCTAGGCTGAGATAAATTAATCTTCTTCCTGGTTCCGGATATAATTACCTTTTCCTACAAAAGTAGAAGCATAATTGCCAACATATTAAAGTTAAAGTTAATCTCAATATACATGTGCATTTAGCAATGTTGTAATACCTGTTGCACAATTGTTGGATCTTCTTGTGATTTAGTGGTACGCGGAGATATATAAACTTTCCTCCTGGTGGTGATGACATTTTGCGCCATTATGGATGTGTCGGCAGTGATCACCTTTTGCGCCATTATGGATGTGTCGGCAGTAGGAGTCACTTGCTTCTCCACAGATTTAACCTACAATTTAAGAAATTTGGACAAGAAATCAGCAACTACTTGGAAAAAATTAAAAAGAAATTAAAGTAGCCATTACTTACAGGTGTTAAAAACTCTTTCGATGCTGGGATGGTAACATTAATGAAGCTGTCCCTCGAACCATTCCCACTTATCGGTGTTCCCTACAGAATGTAACGTGAAATGGGAAAGTCAAGTGATAACACAAGTTTTGTAAACTATGTTTTGGAATATAGACACAAGATAACTAAATTCCAACACAAAAAACTCCAAAAATTTACGTAGTGCTTACATCTTGTTTTGTTGCTGAAAGCAGTCCTTGCGAATCCAATTGAGCCATGACTTTATTCAGTTTATTGTTCGTTGCCTCCATCTGCAACGACAGGTTCTTCAGCTCTTCATCCTTCTTCTCACGCAGCAGTTTCTCATTTTCCAATTGAAGCTCCAGAATCTTGATTTTATCTTTTCCTGTTGTCCTTTGCCGAGGACAATGCCAGTACGCACTGGGAGTGACTCCACAACCAACACCTCTCAAGTATGAACCCTGCTCCCTGCCAAAAACCACTGTAAGGGCATCCTCGTCCGGCCCAATCTTGATTAGTCCGTCCTTTATCTGTGCTTCAATATCCATCTGTAAAGAAAAAAGTGAAGAAAATTAGTAACAAGGACATGTTCTTCACTTTAGGATATACTAACTCTCATATTTAAACTTACTAAATAATCTGCCATGCTCTTCACTTTTGGATCTCCCAACTCTCCATCTTTGTTTTCCCTCCCCTTCCTCCACATAAAAGCACGGGTGGGGACATCATCAACCTTTATTTCATTTTTTGAAACCTTGCATAATGCAACGATGACACAATCAGACATTTAATATCCAAAATAATCACTAGTAACACAATAAAAACACATCTGAATTACCAATTTTTCTTTGAGACGAGGGTATCCTCCTCGTCCCAAGCGATGATCAAAAACTGACCGTGATCGCGCAATTTTCGTAGTTTTGGAGACATCCTTCCAATAGTCAAAAGAATTATTTCAGCAAAGTGCATTGGAAAAATACGTTAATTCAAACGATGATCCGTATATTAAAGTATTACAACCTTGAATTTATCCGTTTGCGTGTGGGCTACGAACCTATCCCAATCAGCTTGCTCTACCAGTGTACGATACTGCCTAGGAACTTTTGCAAGCTTTGCTGGTTTATTCAGGTTAGGTTGTATGAATCTTGCATACATCTTTCTTCTGAAATTGCGAAGCAGCCCACCAAGCCGAGTCATTGTAAACTTTCGACGACAAAGTTCTATATCAAAAAAATGCTGCAATATATAATACATGGTGTTAATACACATAAAAGGCAAGCAGATAAGTTCAACAATAGTGTTTCATATTAAAAATGTAACATATATTTAGAGTACTTAATGCGAAGTAGCTGATTTACCGTTACTTGATCCCACAGCTTAGCCTTCACTTCATTTGGCACCTCCTTCCATGTTAACCATCTTAAGCCAACATGCTCCCTGACCGTGTCTCCCAAAAAGCTCGTAAATTCTGATCTGTATTCCCCCATTAACCTACCAAGTGAGTCAAATTCAACCTCATGTCTTTTTCCACCAGAGTTTGTAAACCTGGTACGCAGCTTCGGCAACCTGGTTAGCCCCCTCTTAGCTTTGACATCATTCTTTTGTTGCACCTTTTTGCACTCTTCTACTTCTTCTTCTGCGTTTTCTCCTTCGTCTTCTACTTCTGTGCTTTCTTCTTCTTCGCTACACTCTTCCGTTGAATATTGTTCCTCAAATTCCTCATTGTCCTCACCTACAACCAGGATAAGAACCCTTAGCAATTACAGGATTTATCTGTTCAATATACATACAAATGCATAAATATGAGAAGTCAAAAATTAGTCTACCTAGGTATTCTTCTTCAACGCAAACTGGTGCAGTAGCTGTGGACCAGGAATGGAAGACATGAATCTTGCAGACTCCAGTCATGGTAGAAACAACAGCCAACTCTTTTAAGTCACTGTCTCCAAGGATCAAACCATATCCATGATCCGGGGTCACCCCGTCTTTCATGAAATAAAGCTTATCATCATCCGAAACTACATCCGCTACCAAATCCCTAACTTGTTTAACAGTCATGTTGTAGACTTCCATTCCGTCGAACACCTTTGCCTTAGGACCGGTGTATTGCCACTTAACCTTTGTCATGAACTGACCCCCATAGTAAACAACTAACCTGTACTTCTTTCCCATGGTACTCAAATTAGCTGTAGACAACAAGCACAACAATGTCAGATATTAATACATCAACATTAAAGCATAAGTAGTATTATTCATATAATTGGAACTCAATTCGTCTCAATCTCTCAAATACAACTCAAATATGCAATCTCTCCAACCATATATCTCAAACATATATCTCTCAAACATGCAATAACTGAAATAGTCTGTGGAAGAATGGTTTACCTGCGACAAGCAAGGTGATTTAAACGCCGGTGGAAAAAACCCTAATTTCAAGAAAATAAACCAGATTGGGTCACCAGATCTGACCGACGGTGTAACCTAATTTCACCGACTGAAAGTTGTGGAGAGATTATGGTGCACAGAGAGGGAGAGTTTGAATGTGAGTTGGGTAAAGTGATGTTGAAAGTGAATTGGGGGGAAGTTTGATATTTTGGGGGGAAGTGAATTGGTAAAGTGATGTTGCCGGTTTTTAGACGAATATATATTTTTATGTTATATTATTTCCACTTTCGGGGTCGAATCTCGTTCTTTCGAGTAGTACTTTGGCCAGATCCCTCAAAAAATGTCGTACAAGATAAATTCCCGATTTTTCGATTATTTTTCCCCAACATCACAATGCGTATCCATTAACATCCGTACGGTTGGATCGTCGAAAAATGAATTAAAAAAAATTATTTCCACTTTCGGGGTCGAATCTCGTTCTTTCGAGTAGTACTTTGGCCAGATCCCTCAAAAAATGTCGTACAAGATAAATTCCCGATTTTTCGATTATTTTTCCCCAACATCACAATGAGTATCCATTAACATCCGTACGGTTGGATCGTCGAAAAATGCATTAAAAAAAATTATTTCCACTTTCGGGGTCGAATCTCGTTCTTTCGAGTAGTACTTTGGCCAGATCCCTCAAAAAATGTCGTACAAGATAAATTCCCGATTTTTCGATTATTTTTCCCCAACATCACAATGTGTATCCATTAACATCCGTACGGTTGGATCGTCGAAAAATGCATTAAAAAAAATTATTTCCACTTTCAGGGTCGAATCTCGTTCTTTCGAGTAGTACTTTGGCCAGATCCCTCAAAAAATGTCGTACAAGATAAATTCCCGATTTTTCGATTATTTTTCCCCAACATCACAATGCGTATCCATTAACATCCGTACGGTTGGATCGTCGAAAAATGCATTAAAAAAATTATTTCCACTTTCGGGGTCGAATCTCGTTCTTTCGAGTAGTACTTTGGCCAGATCCCTCAAAAAATGTCGTACAAGATAAATTCCCGATTTTTCGATTATTTTTCCCCAACATCACAATGCGTATCCATTAACATCCGTACGGTTGGATCGTCGAAAAATGCATTAAAAAAAATTATTTCCACTTTCGGGGTCGAATCTCGTTCTTTCGAGTAGTACTTTGGCCAGATCCCTCAAAAAATGTCGTACAAGATAAATTCCCGATTTTTCGATTATTTTTCCCCAACATCACAATGCGTATCCATTAACATCCGTACGGTTGGATCGTCGAAAAATGCATTAAAAAAAATTATTTCCACTTTCGGGGTCGAATCTCGTTCTTTTATTTGGGCCAACACTATTCTATTTGGGCCAACACTATTCTAATTGGGCCTTGAACAGGTTCAGTCCAGAGGGAGCAGCGCGCGGCTATGGGGGTCAAATACCTAAGTGGAAAGCTTATTCTCTCAATTGGAAACCACACTAGCTGCCGCTTCTAATCGGATTCAAACAAGTAGCTTCAAACAAGCAGCCGACAGAAACCACTCATACTTTCATCCACAACGATTTCATCCCTAATTTCAGTAAGTCATGTGTTAAATATATGCTAATTTTTGAATTTTATGCTTTGATATATGCTCGTAATTGCTGTAGTTATGCTCTAATATGCTCGTAATTGGTTTAGTTATGCTGTAATATGCTCGTAATTGCTGTAGTTAGGCTGTAGTTATGGATAAGTCTTGGATGGTAACCGATAGAAACAGTGAACCATATATGGATGGAGTTGTAGCATTTATCGATTTTGCGGTTTCTCATCTGAATATGTCAACGAAGACTATTCCATGTCCATGTGTAAGCTGTTTAAACCACTTCTCTCTTTCGGTGGATGAGGTCCATTACCACTTACTCGTTAAGGGATTCGATCGGAATTATACAAGGTGGATTAAACATGGAGAAGAAGACAAGCCAACAACTTTCAACCAGTTTGATGCAGTAGAATTTCCAACAGATGCTGCAGAAATAATAGAAATGGTAAAAGCTACGGAAGACAATTTCATAGCTGACATTGACAAGTTTCAAGAACTACTTGCAGATGCGGAGAAGCCCTTGTATAAATATTGTCCTAACTTCACAAAGTTGTCTGCAACAGTTGAACTACTAAACTTGAAGAGTAAGCATGGAATGACAAATAATTGCTTTACTGAAATGCTACTTCTGTTGAAAAGGATGCTGCCTGCAGAAGGTAACGAGATGGTGAACAACACATATGAGGCCAAAAAGATAATGACAGCAATGGGGTCAGGATACGAAAAGATACATGCTTGCATTAACAACTGCATTCTTTACAGGAAGGATTACAAGGACATGGTGGTATGTCCAACTTGTGGCATGTCACGGTGGAAGGTGGATGAGAAGACTAAAGTCATATACGAAAATGTTCCTACAAAGGTATTATGGTACTTCCCCCTTATTCCACGACTGAAACGACTTTATAAAGTGAAAAGCATATCAAAAGATTTGATATGGCACTCCACCAGTTCGAAAAAGCCCGGTGTTCTACGGCACCCATCTGATTCACCTGCATGGAAAACAATAGACGACAAATTTCCGGAAATTGCATCTGATCCAAGAAATCTTCGGCTTGGCATTTCCACAGACGGGGTTGATGTAAACAGAGGGAATAGGAATCACAGTGTGTGGCCAGTATTAACTGTCATTTACAACCTTCCACCTTGGTTGTGTATGAAAAGAAAGTTCATCATGCTTTCGTTATTAATATCGGGAACGCCTGGAAACGATATCGATGTGTTTTTGGATCCTTTGATCGATGATCTGGAGCTCTTGTTTGAAGAAGGTGTTGAAACATATGATTCCTATGCACAGGAACAATTCACTTTACGTGCTGTTGTCTTATGGACGATTAATGATTACCCTGCTCTTGGTGCATTATGTGGCTGTCCTTATAGTGGATTCCATGGTTGTGTGGTGTGCAGGAAAGAAACTCATTGTGTAAGACTTCCGTTCTCTGCCAAGCAGAGTTATGGTGGTCACCGAAGATATCTACCATATAGTCATCCCTTCAGAAAGCAAACTAAGGCATTCAATGGAAAAGAAGAGTGGGGAACTGCTGCAGATCCTATGACAGGGGAAGAAATATTCAACGAGGTTAAATTTATTCGGAATATGTGGGGGAAGGGATATAAGGATAAAGATTCAGAACTGATGGAGACTTCGACTGGAAGAGGGGGGAAAACAAAAAAGAGAAAATCAGAAGGGGGTGGTAGCACAAATTCCGGACAGAAAGAACAGACCTATTGGAAGAAATTCAACATATGGAATCGACGACTTAGGTATTGGCGGTATAATTTGGTCCAACATTGTATTGATTTCATGCACACTGAGAAGAATGTGGCTGAGAGTATTATCGGAACATTACTAAATGTTCCGGGCAAGACGAAAGATGGGTTGCAAGCTCGAAAGGATCTGGCACATTTTGGGATAAGACAAGAGTTGCAGGCTAAAAGTCAAGGCGAGAAGACATTACTTCCTGCAGCCTGCTACACATTAACTAAAGATGAAAAAGACATGTTCTGTGGCACATTACACAACTTAAGGGCTCCGCAAGGTTATTGTTCCAACTTTTCTAGTTTGGTGAATGAAAAGGATAGGAAGCTTATGGGACTTAAATCACATGATTACCATATGCTTATGCAACAGTTCTTGCCAATTGCAATACGGTCTATCATGCCTAAACCCACAAGATATGCTATTATCAGACTTTGTTTTTTTTTCAAATCAATATGTAGCAAAGAAATCAATGTAGAAGAACTCGATAAATTGCATGAGGAGCTTTGTGTTACACTGTGCTTGATGGAGAAATACTTTACCCCATCCTTTCTTGATGTTATGCTTCATCTAACTGTGCACCTTGTTAGAGAGGTCAAATTATGTGGCCCAATATGCTTTCGGTGGATGTATCCCTTTGAGAGGATGATGAAAGTTATTAAAGGGCATGTGCGGAACAAAGCTTACCCAGAAGGATGCATTGCTGAGGAGCATATTGCAGAAGAAACAATTGCGTTCTTCAACGAATACAAAAAATGCATGAGGTCCATTGATATTCCAGAACACCAGCACAACACATCTGAAAATGGTAATGAAGAGGGAATTCCTTTGTCAGCTGGTAAACCAGTTGAAGTTTCTCAAGATCTCTACATGAAAGCACATTTCTATGTACTGCAAAATACGCCTGAAGTTGTGCCGTATATCGAGTAAGGACTCCTACTGAACATATTTATTTGTGTTTTTCTTTTATTTAACAGTAAGATCAGATTTGATACTCATTTTTGTACTTGCAGACAACACATGACATTTTTGAAAAACAAACATCCTGGTAAACGACAAGCATGGCTGGAGAAAGAGCATAGCACAACGTTTGGTCACTGGTTACGCAACAAGGTAATATTTAAATCAGTATGATCTTAGTTTTTTCTCAATTGTAATTTGTGCAAGCTGAATCTTATCCTTGTTATTGTGTAATTTAGGTTGAAAGCGAGTTATCGATCTCCAACGAAAGTGTATCAGAAACAGTTAAGTGGATCTCACATGGAGCACGCAGAATCGTGAACAAATACGATGTATATGACATCAATGGCTATACATTTCGTACAAAAATTCGTGATGGCAGAATTCACCAGAACAGTGGGGTTTGTGTAGAGGCAACTGAGATGCACATTTCTAAAGAAGTAGTAACCTATGGAAAGAACTTTTATTATGGGGTTCTACGAGAGATATGGGTACTAGATTATCATATTAAGAAAATTCCTCTTTTCATGTGCAACTGGGTTGACAGTAGAAATGGTGTCAAGCAAGATGGCCTGGGTTACACGTTGGTCGAACTTAACAGATTAGGCCACAAGGATGATCCGTTCATATTGGCCTCACAAGCACGACAGGTGTTTTATGTTAAAGACCAGCTGGATAAAAAAATGTCTATTGTCTTGATGACACCTCCTAAGAATTATAGAGATCTGTACGATGATGTCAATGAGGATTTCAGTACTGTAATTTTTCCTCACAATGATAATATATTACCACCTGTAGATCCACGTGACTTGGGTAATGAATCTCGTGATGATTACTTTAGACAGGACTGTAAGGGTATTATTATACGTAATGCTAACTGAATCCGGTAATTATTATCATTATGTTTGTCATTTTCCATGTTTTTTATGTAATGCTAAATTCTATTGTATGGTTAAATTCTATGCTCTGTTTGAATTCCTGTTTTTTTCTCCAGGTGTGTGCAAAGAAAGAGGCCTGATCATGATGTCGTCTTCAAATTCCTACAGCTCAAACCAAAATCGATGTGATATGTGCTACTGTGGTCTTCCTGCCCGGATTAGAACATCAAACACACTTGACAACCCTGGAAGAAGATTTCGGGTGTGCCACAAATCAAGTTCATTGGTAAGCTGATGTCTATCAGTTTCATCTGTTTAATTTAATAAACAGCTTTTAATTTGAATTCCCTTTTCAAGTCTTCTGGACCCAAATGTTCGTTTTGGGAATGGATTGATCCTGAACCAGTTGGCATGAAGATCAAGATCCAGAAAGAAGTTGATGTTGTGAAGACTGACCTGCAAAACTGCATGTCAACAGTTGAAGATCTTCGAAAGGAGGTTCATGTCATACGTGGGAAGTTGTATAATGTTATCATTGTCTTGGTCATTTTCTTTGTTTTTTATTTGATGAAGAATTAATATGTAATGGTGAATTCTAATGTTGGCCGAATGACATGGATTAGTTGAATTGTTCTAGTTTTAAGCTTCATTATCAAGTTTTAAGCTCATCTGGTATGCAACTTGGATAAATCAAGTTTGTGTTTGTCATTTCTGGTTAATCTGCTATACCAATACTTCATGTCCAGTGGTCAAATATTTTGCCACACCCAAATGTAATAATGTGACAGATCAGTTGGAAATGAGGATCCTCAAAACAGAATGCTCTGTTCCTGAAAACAGAGTACTTTTTAGTCACACAATAATACAGTCACTAGTTTTTAGCTGCCTTAGCGAACAAAGATCTGACATAATGCAGAAAACTCTACTTTTTAGTCACATATAAAATGTAGTGACCATAGGTTATTTCACATTTAGCCACATCACCGAAAATGACTGTGACCGTTTGGTAACATTTAGATACAGCAAAGAAGCGTCACTATTTTTTGTCACACTTCTATCTCTCAAGTATGACTATAACTGTTGGATTTGGTCAAAGTCAACAAAAAAAACATGCTGTTTCATCTCTCAATTGTCACACTTTTATAAATTGTGACTAAATCTGCCAAAAAATGTGTTTTCGGTCACTCAAAAAATAATTGTGTGGCTAAAACTTGGGACGATGACCTTTAGCCACTCGTTTTTTCCAAAGTGTCACAGCCCTTACTGTACAAAAGAGTGACGAAAGCCCAAATTTGACGTAGTGCTGCAAATATATTAATTTTGACATCCATACGGTTGGATCATCAGTCAATAATTTTTTAAAAATCAAAATACAAATATGAGATTAAACATTTATTAGAAGTACTAGTCAAATAATTAGTGACTATTATCATCTCAAACCAAATAAATTTATTTTTTTTCTAATATTTTTGGAATATCGCTCAAACATATAAATCTTGATATCCACATGGTTAGATCTTCGGGAAATATTTTTAACAAAATCAAAACACCAATCCGAGACTAAACACTAGTTAAAAGTAATAGTCAAATCACTAGTTGACTACTATAATCTCGAAACAAATAAATTTGTTTTTTTCTAATATTTTTGGAATATCACTCAAACATATAAATCTTGATATCCATACATATTTAGATCATCGGGAAATATTTTTAAAAAAATTGAAACACGAAAAAAACATGTGCTAACTTATTGGACTCCAAAAATTTGAATTTCCCGCCTATTGTTTTGAAATTTTTTTTAATTTACCGCCAAATGTTTTTGGGAAAATTTTGAATTTACCACCCCAACAACTCTTTTATGACGGAAAAATCATCGTATATTTATTTTAACTTACGACATAAATGTTTTTCATTTGTAATTCTGTCATAAGTTAGGCACAACAAAAAATTCCGTCGTAAATTTTTCGTCGTAAATGGTCAGATTAACGACGAATTTGTAATTCCGTCATAAGTTCGTCGCGCCCAGTAATTTCGTCATAAGTTTTTCGTCGTAAATGGTCACATTTACGATATATTTGTAATTCCGTCATAAGTTTGGCGCGCCCAGCGGTTCCGTCATAAGTTTTCCGTCATAATTGGCCAGATTTGTTGTAGTCATGTGTGCTCAGGTTTTCTTATTCCTTTCGGGCGTCTGAATGAAGTAGCTGAGTGTGGTATCTGTGCGCTTTGTCCTTTGATGTTTGTATGCTCGGATGTTGTCTGCCATGTGTTCTTACTTTGACAAGTTATTCAGTCTCGGATGCTCAGAAGCAAAGATAGTAGCTGGAATGTCTTTAAATTTTGACAAGAGATTTTTCGTGTGCGCGTGCATGATACGAACAATTGATGGAATTTACCTAGTTAATAAATTGATTGTGTATGTAGGCTACATAACTTTCTTCCCTAGCTATTCACCTGAAAGTGGGCTAGCTGTGATTGACTTAGTCAATGTGAATAAAACAATTATATATGTGATGTCCAACCATCTAGCAGAACAGCCGAAATTTCGTAGCCTTTATCCTAATTTCCCGTGAATGTTTGGATTAGTCACTGTCTTGTCTCTTTTTTCCATGCTTTGCACGCGAATATATAGTTTTTTGTGTTTAAATTTCAGCAACAGTTTTGGACGTTGTCTCACTTTTCACAGCACACTCAACCTATACATAAACTCAATATATGTTGTGGAAAGATAATGGAGTGTGAAGCTCCATTTTTCCTGGGTTTAGAGACCATTTTCGGTTGATGATTTGCAAACTGGTCCTTTCTTTGAACGTAAGGTAGTCTTGCACTTTCCCTTTTATTTATATTTCATAAACCACTCCTCGTTTCCATAGATAAGTATATGTATTGATGTATTCACATTAGCAGCCATTAAGTCTATGGTTGGGCATTAGAAAATTCAGAGGTTGCGAGATTTCTGCTGCGAATTCCAGGTTACGATTTAACATCTTTTTCCTATCAGCATTTTTGCATATGTATTTATATATGTATTACCATGTGCAATGTAATATTTCCGGCTCATTCTTGTCGATTTTGGGAATGTCGGAGCTGAATTTCAGCTCAATTTTCTCCAAAACTCAAGGTATTTTGCAGTTCATCAAGTACATGTGTAAATGTACTTTCTTCGCACTTCTGCTGGTAACTCGAAATATATTTTTTCCACACCATTTGCTGAATATTTAAACATGTTAGTAAATGTGTTTTTGATTTATAGGTTGTGGGTAGGCTACAAAATTGTTGTTGGTGTGTAGATATTATTGTGAGTTGATAGATGGGATCAGTGTTTATTTTTTGTGTATGTATATGGAGTTTATAGATCTGACCAGTAGCCATAGGCGGGTAGAAGGGATTTTTGAAATCATAAGATTTCAATTCTTGTGAATATTGATTTTGGTGGATATTTTGAGTGTTGATGGTATAAATGGGTTTCAGATTTTTGATTGGTTCCGTGAGTGGATTTGGTTGCGGTTAGATCAAAATTGAATTTGTTTTCATTCGGGTGCGACTTATAATTTTTTGTAAAAATTTGTGCTTTTTGGAGTTCGCGTGAGTTGAACCCTGTTTTTGACTCCGTTTACTCTCTTTCCGTTATAGGTAGAGTGTGGGAGAATTATCGAGCTTGGATGACTAAGACCATAAGTTTACCACGAGGCTAGACACCGTATGATCGGGATCGTGTAGGGACATCGACAGGTCATGCAGGTCCGAGAGAGATTCATTTTCGTGACATTCCTGAGGGTCATAGTTGGTATTTCAGGGCTAAGCCCCGTCCTAAGCCATCTGATCGTCCGCCTCTCAGGGGTGTGATGGAGGGATGAAGTGAGACGGTGATGATGTTTCCTCTAGTTCCTGAGGATGAGAGCACCGTTCGGCCGTCTTATTTCCAGACTTTTGAGAGAGAGTTATAGAGACAGGGTGTGTCTCCTCCTAGATATGATAGTGACCGCGTGGAGAGGAGGTTTGGACATTTGGAGTATGCCACAGTTCATAGCTGATGTGCGTTGGGTCTTGAGCAGATGCAGGCAGCTTTCAGTATTCTGTCTGAGTATGAGATTGAGCTTCCTGGACGCGATGACGTTCCATTTAGACCACATGGAGAGGGTTATGTTGCACTCCCTTTGGCCCACCTTCGTTTGGGGCTCCGGTTTCCTCTTCACAAGTTTGTGTATCACCTTCTTCGCAAGGATCTTCATTGTGCCTTATATCAGTTAGCACCAAACGCCTTGTGGTCTATATTATGTTTCATTGTGCGTTGCGCGGAGTTTGGCATTGCTCCGTCTCGCCGATTTTTTTGGTCCTTGTTTCAGGCTAGTTGTAATAGCTCTCGTCCTATATTTAGTTTCACCTGGACATATAAGAGGTTTGGTGAGAGATGGACTGAGTTGGACAACTCCCATAGGCTGTGGCATTGTGAGTGGATTTGGATTCGGGGAGGGGACTTGGCATGGTTACATTTGTTCGTCGGGGATATTCACATTGCCACCCCTAATCTTGATTATAATGACACGATCTTAAGTTCGATATAGACGTTTACAAACGTCTACAAGGGGAATAAATTGAAGCCCCGTCTATTTCGTGACAACACATTCCTGTGTTACTATAACTGTGAGTGTCATATTTGCTTTGTTTAAATTGTGTGACTCTGCACACCTTATATGCTTTGCATCTTTTTCTCATTTTGCACACCTTGTATACTTTGCACACCATGCATAACTTTCCCACCTTGCATATTTTGCAAGTCTTTCACATCTTGCATGCTTTGGACACCTTACACATGGTCTTGTTTCTTGAATAGATAGTCATCTTGAATAGTTCATGTATAACTCACATTCATTGCGTAACTTGCACTACTTGTAGGTCATAGATATTCATGGCTAGTGTATTGATAGTTGCTTTGCCTTATTATTACAGTGCTTCGCGAGATGATACCCACTGATATAGATATTGATAGTTTGACTGCTTGTTTTGCCGGCTAGTCGGTTCGTGGCTCTAAGGCTGGTGGGGTTGTTAGTAAGAAGAGGCATGCTGAGTCTGGTTCTTCTCGGGGAGTGAAGAAGGTAGCCAAGAAGAGATCCAATGGGGTTCAGACTAGCTCTGAAGATGTGGATACCCATGAGGATTCTGTATCCCTTGAGCAGCACGTTGAGGTTTTGTTTGTGCTCGTAGGGTCATCGGTTGCTCCGAAGTTAGGGCCCTGTGGACAGGTTGACGCGATCGGGGGATCAGGTGTTGGTTCTGGTTCTGCTGATTCTGAGATTGCTCCGGGAGTGAAGTCTATCATTCGTGGTCCAAGACCGCCTATTTTGTGGATGACTGAGCCTGAGGGGGATGTTGTTTGGTCTACTCTGGATGTTCGGACTCGTGATGGCTGGATGGGGGAGGGCCGTAAGCCGTGGGATACATTGAAGGCGTTTCGAATTCCAGTGGATATGAGGCGTTACACGAGCATGGAGGACACAGAGTTTATTAGTGCATTCCGGGCTCGCAATGCAGAGGTATGACTTTGTTAATGTTCGATACTGCGTACATCGTGTATATCGCACATATTGCACATATTGTACACATTGAACACATTGCATACATTGTGTACGTTGCCCACATTGCATACATTGTGCACATTGCACTCATTGCATACATTGTATACATTGCACACATTGCATACATTGTCGTGCCTTGGCTATATCATGTAGTTTTTCATGTCTTGTCTTTATTTACTTATGTAGGCATTTTCCATCAGTTGTGCGGTGCCAGACATGCTCTCAAAGTACAAAGACCGCGCGGAAAAGGCGGAGGAGCTTGCTGAGGGTAGTGGGTCCAAAATAGCCCTACTAGAGAGTGATCTTCAGAAGGCGAAGGATGGTCATGATGCTTTGCTTGCTGCCTTTAGACAGCTTGAGGGAGAGAAGGCCAAGTTGGCTGCAGAGTTTGCTACGGTTCGGGCGAACCATGCTAGGGAGTTAGAGGATGTTGAATTGAAGAAGAAAGAGGTTGTTTAATCCAGGGATACAGAGATTGCCCGATTGATGCATATGGCCACGGATGACTACCGTAAGCATATGGAAATTTTTCTTAACACCAAAGGGTGCACTGCCTTTGTCACCAAGAAGGGCTCTCCTGCCTTCCGTCTTGGATATACTGCCTTAAAGGAGTTCATTGGGGAGGGTAATGTATACACTTCTGAAAAGCGCAACTTTATAGAGTTTGTAGCAAACTGACAGGCCAATAAGGCCACGAATAATGATGGTGCCTTAGCTTCTAGGGGAACTAGTTCATCTCGGGAGATGGTTCCGTTTGATGGAGATGGAGAGTACGAGATCCCTTTGGATGACTTGCTTTCATACGATGGATCATTTGTTGGACAGGGTGTTGAGCTGGTTGCGAAAGATGATGATGCAGAGGGTGCTTCCGATGAGGAGTAGTTGACCCGGGGTGCGTCCCGTAGTATTTTATGTAGTAGACTAGCATGTTATGTTCAGACATTCAGTCATTTATTCGGGCTGCGTCCCATAGTATTCTATGTAGTATGATGTTATCCTTTCATATTTAGACATTCAGTGTTTGTGCTAGACTTGTACTGGTTACAGACTTGCATGTCTTGTTGATCTTGTAGTATGATTCGCTTGGTACTACTCTAAGCACTTAGTCTCATATTGCATGTATATCTGCTTACCACTCCATGCTTTTTTAGTGCAAGACTTTTTTTGTGAAATTGACAAGGCCTTGGCTTGTTTTGCCTTATGCATGAATATTAACAAATATTAACAAACATGTAAATGAATGATGCAATAGACATAAGTATTAATAAAAGGAGACGAGGATCTCAAGTTTCATTAATAAAGCTGATTACAAGCATTCCGGGCGAGAGCCCTCATTTAGTTGGCATGTAGGGGACTAGGGTCCGCGAACAATTAAGATTTGACAAGTTCTTATTTTTATAATTCTAAAGGTATCCCAGGGTCTTATAAGTTTGACCGTGGGGAATCCTTTACAAAAAAATGTAATAAGTACATGAACGTAGATATAGAACTTACGGAGACGAAGTCCATGCCAAGTGTTGGCAATCTCCGCTCCGTCCATGGTAGATAGCTTGTAAGTTCCTGGTCGAATAACTTGGGTAACAATGTAGGGGTCTTCCCAAAATATGCTGCAGTCTTTTGCTTGTAGTTCGTCATACGAAGCACAGCTTGGTCTCAAACTTCATCTAACAAGTCTAGATTGGTTCTTAGTCCTTCCGAGTTTGTTTGCTCATTGTAGTTGATGATGCGGAAGGAATGAGAACCCATCTCAATGGGTAGGACAGCTTCAGTGCCATAGCATAACTTGAAAGGAGACTCACCGGTGGAAGTTCGGGGGGTGGTTCTGTAAGACCACAAGACATTGGGTAACTCTTCAGCCCACTTCCCCTTAGCATCTTGGAGTCTTTTCTCGAGTCCGCGAAGTAAGCTTCGGTTGGTAACTTCAACTTGACCATTGGTTTGAGGATGAGTGACGGAAGACCGCTTGTGGACAATGCCAAAGTCATCAAGGAACTCCACAAAATCATTGCTCACAAATTGAGTCACATTGTCTGAGATCAAGGTATGTGTGATTCCAAACCTACGAATGACTTGGTTGTGGAAGAACTTTATGCATTCTTTATCTGTAATGTGTGCAAGTGCTTTGTCCTCTGCCCACTTTGTCATGTAGTCCACAGCCACGTTGACATACTTGAGTCGTCTTGGGGCTAGTGGGAAAGGACCCATGAGATCAATGCCCCAAGTAGCAAAGGGAATGGGGGAGAGAATTGAGGATGGAGGAGCCGGGGCTTGTTTTGGCACATTGCTGTAAAACTTGCATTGCTTGCACTTTTGCACATAGCTAAGGGAGTCCTTGAAGAGAGTAGGCCAATAATAGCCCTGCCTTAAAATTTTATGCGCTAGAGCCTTGCCCCCCATGTGGTCACCGCATATGCCTTCGTGTAGGGGTGGCAATTTCGGGTAATGGGTTGGGTTCGTGTCGGGTTTGCTGTACCCGATCCTATTTTTGAGTCAACCCGAACCCGACCCGAACCCGAAACAGGTTGAATTTTCTCAACCCGAACCCGACCTGTTAGTACCCGATCAACCCGAAAATGACCTGTTTAACCCGAAAATAATTAAAAATAATTATTTATATATATGAATTAAATTTTATTTATAAAATATTAAAAA
Source organism: Heracleum sosnowskyi (assembly GCA_030848705.1). Taxonomy (NCBI): domain Eukaryota; kingdom Viridiplantae; phylum Streptophyta; class Magnoliopsida; order Apiales; family Apiaceae; genus Heracleum; species Heracleum sosnowskyi. Next base: position 136,383,123 of record CM061235.1, on the reverse strand, counting down.
TTTATAATAAAATTTTATTATACGATATATGAATTAAAATTATTTATATAATATCAAGATATATCACATATGTATATAATTATGTAATATAAATTTATATATTTTAAATAATTTCTTATATATATTAAATTTCCGGGTTGGGTTCGGGTATTTTGGGTAAACCCAAAACTGACCCGAATATTTCGGGTAAATTTTTACCCAACCCGAACCCGACCCGAAACTCAAAATACTCAACCCAAATTCGTACTTTTCCGTGTCGGGTTCGGGTCGGGTTCGTGTCGGGTTTCGGGTCATGTCAAATTTTGCCACCCCTACCTTCGTGCACTTCTTTCATACAATATTCAGCCTCGGATGGGGCAAGGCATTTAAGTAAAGGGTCATGAAATCCTTTGCGATACAACGCTCCATCAATCCAACTAAAACGCGTGGATTTTGCTTGCACAGATCTAGCTTCTTTGGAGTCGGATGGCAAGGTTCCGTGCTGAAGGTAGCTGATGATAGGGATTGCCCAACTTGACTCTGTGTTAATGTTGGAAACCAAAGGACCTTCTTCTATACTTGGTTTTTCAAGGTACTTGAGGTAGACTGCTCCCTCTAACTTCTCCAAGTCGGAGGTTGCTAACTTGGAGAGGGCGTCAGCTACCGCATTGTCGCTTCGTTCAACTTGCTGAAGTTGGAAGTGTTCAAAAGTTTCAATGGTCTCTTTGGCGAGACGTTGGTATTTGATCATGCTGGGGTCTTTGGCCAGGTAATCCCCCTTGATTTGGCGTACCACGAGTTGAGAGTCACTATGAGCAAGCACCCTTGAAACTTTTAGGTGCTGAGCCAACCTGAGACCCGCGAGAAGGGCCTCGTATTCGGACTGGTTATTGGTGGCCTTAAACTTGAAACGTAGGGCTTGCTGGATTTGAAAACCATCAGGACTTGATAAAATGATTCCTGCACCGCTTCTTCTAAGGTAGCGGACCCGTCTACGTAAAGCTCCCATGCATCAGGTATGGGCTCGACTATGTCTTGGTCTGAACCGGGTGCATTATCAGATTTAGAGAATTGGCCTTCGAGAGGCGCAACTTGGTCAAGGAATGTGCATTCCATGATGAAATCGGTGAGGGCTTGACCCTTGATGGTTGTGCGAGGAATGAAATCAAGTTGAAATTGGCTTAACTCCATAGCCCAGTTTACAACACGGCCAGAGATTTCGGGTTTGTGAAGAATCTTCTTGAGTGGCTGGTCCGTGACAACTTTGATCTTGCGCCCTTGAAAGTAATGTCTGAGCTTTCGACTAGCCATGACAAGGGTGAATGCAAATTTCTCCAAGTTAAGATACCTTGTTTCTGCGTCTTTGAGAACTTGACTTACATAGTATACGGGCTTTTGGACTCCGTCTTCCTCTCGAACAAGGGTCGCGCTCACCGCGAGGGGTCCTGCGGACAAGTATAGGTAAAGAGGTTCCTCCGGAAGTGCTTTGGTTAGGACTGGGGCTGAGACCAAGTAATGCTTGATTCCTTCAAATGCTTCTTGACACTCCGGCGTCCAAGTTAGGCACTTAGAATATTTTGCTCCCTTTAAAACTTCAAAGAAGGCTAGACAACGCTCAACAAGTTTGGAGATGAATCTTCTGAGAACGGCGAGGCGCCCTATAAGTTTTTGGACCTCCTTTTGAGTTCTAGGAGCCCTCATTTCTAGGACTGCCTTGATTTTATCTGGGTTGGCTTCAATTCCCCTGCTGTTAACAAGGAAACCAAGGAACTTTCCCGCGCTAAGTCCAAATGTGCATTTGACGGGTTGAGTTTCATCTTGCATGCTCGGAGGTTCTCAAAACACTCTTTAAGGTCTTCAAGGTGTGTTTCGGCAAATAGTGACTTGACGATCATGTCATCTACGTAGACCTCCATGTTTCGGCCTAGTTGGCCTTTGAAATTTTTGTTCATAATTCTTTGGTAAGTTTCTCTCGCATTGACAAGTCCGAAAGGCATGAATTTGTATGCATAGACGGCTCTGTGAGTGATGAATGCGGTTTTGGGAATGTCTTTCTTAGCCATGGGGACTTGGTTGTATCCCGCATATGCATCCATGAAGCTTAGCATAAGGTGACCGGATGTAGCATCAATGAGTTGATCAATGGTGGGGAGAGGATAAGAGTCTTTTGGACATGCTTTGTTGAGGTCGGTGTAGTCGACGCATATCCTCCACTTGCCATTAGGTTTCTTGACCATGACAACATTGGCTAACCATTGTGGGTACTTGATCTCAAATATAATGTCTGATGCTAAGAGTTTTTCAACCTCAACGTCTATCGCTTCTTGCCTTTCCGCGGAGAATATCCTACGTTTTTGTTTGGCTGGCTCACGATTGGGATCCACATCGAGGCGATGCACGGCAACAGATTCATCCAATCCGGGCATATCAGATGCACTCCATGTAAAGATGTATGTGTATTCTCTTAACAGGTGAATGAGACCTGCTCGCAATGTCTCATTGAGTCCAGTGCCTATGCTGACTACTTTCTCAGTGTCTCCTTGGACAAGTTCAATTTGCTCGGTCTCTTCTACAGGCGAGGGCCTTGCGTTTGGATGACCAGCAGGCTCTGGTGGATCCCGCATGCAGGGGTCTGTTTCTACTGCGAGTATTTGTCCAAACTTTCATTTTTTGCTTTGTTCGGCTATGCGAGCTTGGTGCGCAGCTTGTCTTGTTGCTTTCTTAGTGGCACGCAAAGGCACCGCTTCTTGTTGTTGCTTGAGTGCAGCCTTCTTTCTATTGGCTTTATGGGTTTCTCTCATTGCGATGGCAGCCCCATAGCATCGTTCTGCAACTTCAGGTTCTGCCTTGAGTATTCCTACCCCTTGGGGGGTTGGGAACTTCACCTTGAGGTGTGGTGTAGATGTTATTTCTCTAAGTTTTGACAATGTGGGTCTTCCAAGGATGATGTTGTATGGTGATGCAGAGTTTATAGCGTAAAACTTGATCATGTAATGGACCTGTCTTGGCTTGGATCCAAAAATGACGGGAAGTCGGACAGTCCCGTCGACTTGCACATCATTGTGTCCGAACCCATATAGTGATTGTTCACTTGGTTCCAGTTTGTAAGGTTCTACGTTCATCCTTTTGAGTGCATGGAGAAAGATAATATCCACAGAGGATCCATTGTCCACCAATACTTTGCGAACATCATGATTGGCTACGTCTAGAGTAATGACGATGGCTTCATTGTGATTCAGATCTACACCTTCGTAATCCTCATCACTAAAAGAAATGACATTGCAAATTGATGGACTATGCGCAACCTCCATGACCTCGTCGTGTCCGGAGGTGTCAGGTCTATATGGTCATGGTGGAGAACCTCCGACCACTACATTGATCACAAGCTTCTTAGATCCTTCTAGCTCCGCTCTTTTTACATTCTTTTGCGAGAGGTAGTTGTCTAACTTTCCAACCTTAGCCTGTCTCTCGAGGAAGTATTTGAATGATACACAGTCATTAGTCGCATGCCCAACGTCTTCATGATAGTCACAAAACTTGGTTTGGTCTTTGCTTGTTATGGGGGCCGTCATGGGCCTTGGTTTTTTAAAGAACGGTTTGCCTTTAATTTCTTGGAGTATGACCGCAGTGCTCCGGTTGAAACTTGTCCATTCTTGATTTGGTTTTGGAGGCAACCTAGGTGCGCTCTGAGTTTGGGGCCAGACATTTCGATTGAATTGTGCACCACGATGTGGACCATGATCATGTGTAGTGTTGTTATGATGGCCGGAACCATTATTTTAATGCTTCTTATCTTTGTGATGGTTGCTGAACTCTTTAGGAGCATGCTGATCAACTTTTGCTTCGTAGTGCTCTCTTTGTCGGGTAAGCCTCATGGCTCGAAGCGCATTGTCTCCGGTAATGTACTCGGATGCCATTGCGTAGACCTTGTGTTAGGCCGAATACACAATATAATCAAGTATGTATGAAAATAACGACAATTAAGAACACTGTTTATGAATCAATAAACTGTAATTATATTAACAGCTTCTCTCTTTATGATGTTAATGAATCACAAAGAGCTTCTAGGTTACAAGAATAATATATCAATAATCGCGTCCCTTCTAGGGATAACCTATCTGTGTTTATATAGTACACAGCTACATACAATCCTTATCTAATTGATATTCCTACAAGTTAGCTATACAAAACTTATCAATTAAGGATTGCTTCTTATCTTCCATTCTGTTTCCTTAGCTGTATCAATATATTCTGCTTCTTTCCATCTTCAGAATATATTGCTTCTAGAATCTTTAATTCAGCACCGACAGCTAACTCAACTATCACCTTGTCAGACTTTACATAAACTCTGACCGGCTTCCTTTAAACTCTTCACCCTGTCAGAGTTTAATTAAACTCTGACCGGCTTCTGATAAACTCTTGTCAGTACCTGTTGCTTAAACACTGATAAACAAACATTAGCAATTATATCTAACAATCTCCCCCAACTTGTTCATAATAAAATGTACAAGTTAAACATATAATTGATGATGTCAAAACCATTTAACAAATGCAGTGTTTAACATATAACAGAGTTTAATTTAAAACAGAGTTTAAATTTGACTTAGAATAGAAAATATTAAAAAAAAAACTTACAGTCAGACTTTACTTGACTTCTTCAATATCAGGTACAGTCCTGAGATAATCAATCAGCAGTCTTCTCTCAGCATTCTCAAGTTCAGTTATCATAATCTCTTTCAGCTCCTTATACTCTGGATCTCCTTCACCAGTTTGATATATGGCAGCCCTCAGAGAATAGATACTATTCTTCTTCATGTCATTCCCTAACCGAATGTACTGAGCTTTATCTGACTCTAAGTTGAATTCTAAGACTTTTATTTCCAGTGCAGTTTTAAATCTAGCACTGTTTCTCTTCATCTCCACCAATTTTCCAGTATGATCTCTATACTTTGGAATATAAGCATTTGAGACTTCTCCTCCTCCAAGCATCACTTTTGATCTCAGCATCTTTTCTCTTAAGATTTGAGCAACATTATGGGTATGTCTGTTCTTAACTTTTAACAGATAAAGTACATATTCAAGTTCTTCCCATGATTTGAGATTTACATCAGATTCTCCAATTCTATAAACTCTTCCATCACTCATGAAGTATAACAGAAACTGCTTCTTCAAGATCTTGTGAAAAATCAACTGAACAGATTCTAACTTATCAAGATTTTCTTGTGTATTCACAATACCAGATCCTGTCAGTGAAATATTGTCTTGAGATCTGTTATTTATTCTCTTCTCCCTATGTGAACCTAAACCAGACTTATCATAAGATTCTTTTCCAAGTACAGTCCTGGTTTGAGAAAAATCCACAGGTTGAAGTGTCAGAGTTTCAGAGAATACAGGTCTTAAGAACCCTTTGAGTTGAGGAGCTAGCCGAGTTTGCACAGCTTGAGCCTTGTCAGAGGCTGGCTTAACTTCAATAGTATCATCAACTTGAGCAGCGTCAGAGGTTGATTTTGGTAATCTTGTTTCAACTTGAGCAATGTCAGAGGTTGAATAAATCTTCTTAGGTAACTGCTCTTCTTCTACCAGTTTACCTTTTCCTTTATCAGCATTTTTAATCACAGGCCTCCTTGAGTACTGTAAACTCTGATTAGAGTTTACATTCTCTTTGATAACAATTCCTTTTTCTTTCTTTCTAGGAGCCTTGATTTCCTTCTTCTTGTAAGTACCATCCTTCAATTTCTTCTGATGCTCTTCAGCAAGACTCAGCATTTCAGCTTCCATGTCTTCAACTGTAGCTTCATTACCATGTTCTTCTAGAAACATCTTGGTAGCAATTTCTTCATCAGTTACTGGATTGGCTGAAATAATTAAACTCTTAAGTCTTGAACCACTGGCAGAGTTTGAAATTTCTTTACCAGAGTTTATCAACCTATTAGAATTTAATTTTGATGTTCTTTTCCCTTGAACAGAAAGTAAATGCCTCTCAGATTCCTTGCTTCCACCATCAGCAGAATCATCATCCCTCCGTCTCAGAGTTTGAGTATCTTTGCATTTGTCATTATGTACACTCTCCCCCTTTTTGACATCATCAGAAATTAGTACTGATGTCAGCAATTCAAGCGCAGTAGAAATAGAAGTCAGTTGAGCAGACATAGCATTCTGGTTGTCCTCAACTGTCCCAAGCCTCTTCTTGATTTCTTCAGAATCCCTGGCTTGCTGCTTGAACATGGTATAATAATAAGTTCTGTCAGCCTTTAAAGTAAGATCCCTCAGGCTTACTTCATTCCTCAGACTTGTAAGCATTTGTTGATTCTCATCAAATCTATTATTGAGAGATTTGACTTGAATAACAGTTGCCTGTAAGCTCGTAAGGACATCAGGATTTGTAATCTTCTTGACAGAATCAGATAAAAATTCTGCAGCCCTTTGCGCTGGAAAGATACAATCTGCATTAGTCCATGCATTGTAGTACATATTCTGAAAATGCTCAGAAGCAGCCCTTTGAATTTCCCTTTCTTCAGTAGAATTTGCTTGAATATCAGAAATTTCCACTTGAATATCAGAGTTTGAATGAGAAGGACTAGCTTCAGCATTGTCATCCTCTCTGTGAATATCTTCAAGCACATTTTCAGCAGTGATTTCATCAATTGACTGTGCAGTCGCATCAGGTACTTGATCTGCTACAGTTTGAGGAACATCAGAGTTTGCTGGAGCAGTAACCTCTGCTTCTCTCTGAACAATCTCAACAACTGATTGTTGCAAAGTTTCAAGTAAGATAATATCCTCATGATCATTATCTGTTGCATCAGCATGTACAGCAACAGCTTCTGGAACTGAATCAACTCTAATCTGATCTACTTCCTCACCTTTCTCAAAATCAAGAGAAATGATTTCTGTGTGAGAAGCAATAGGTTCTACTAATTCAGTAGTAGCTTGATCAGCTGCTAGTATAGTATCTTCATGATTCACAATCCTGCTGTCAGAGTATGCAGCAGCTTCCTCAACTACATCATCAGCTTTTGATGTAGGAGCTTCTGTGTCCTCAGGTTCTTTATCCATATTGGCAATAATATCACCAAAAAGTTGATTAGCAACTAATCTTCTCTTTCTCTGATGAAGATTTTCTTCATCAGCTTCAGTTTCTGAGTCTGCAACAGAATCAGCAGCAACAGACTTTGCCCTTTGGGCTCTTCTTTTCTTCATTCTTTTTCTCTGAGGCACAGCATCAACATTTGATACCTCAGCTTCAACAGACTTAACTGCTCGAACTTTAGATCTCTTTGACCTCTGTGGTTGAGATACAGAAGGTCCAGCTTCAGCAGTTGAGACACGTTGTTGTTGTGAGTTGTCAAGAAATTGTTGCACAGATGCAGGTAACATTAAAGGACCAACTTCTCCTTTCTTGTTGTCCTTGTTGATAAGGTCAGAGAAAATACGTTTGTGTAATTTAAATGAAAGTATAACATCATCCTCTACAATCTCAACATTTGGACAGCAATGATTGAATATCAATTGACAAAACCTAGAGAAGTAAACAACATTTCTATTCTCTAGCATTTTCTCACCAATATTAGTTAAAACTAATCTAGCAACATCAAATTGACTGCCATAGAGAAGAGAATACCCGATCTGTAGACTATCCGTGGGAATCGCATCCCAATTAGTGCACTTCTTTCCAAAAGCCCGAGTAATGCAATCGAAAAAGAAGCTCCACTCCTTGCGCAAAAATGGCCTTTTGAGTTGACCTATCTTTGTCAAAGGTCCAGAGTAACCTATTTCTCTCATCATCCTAAGTAACTCAGAATCACCAACAGATATTGTGAAAGCATTAAAATCTTCGAGACCCAAAGCATCACGAACAGTAGTGGGAGTAACTATAAACTCGTCTCCTTGATACTCAAAAATTATGGACGGAGAACCAGACTCTCCTCCATTATCATAAGCACCTGTCTGCCAAAAAGATTTGATTTGAGTTGCAGACAGCTTCGATGGTGCGGTGAGAGCAGTGCCAATATCAGAGTTTGACAAGAAACTCTGAATCAAATGAAACGCCTCCGGTGCGTTCTCATTTGCTACAGGAGCTGAGTAGTTATTTGGGACAAATTCTAATTCAGAAGTAATAAACGCTGTAGTTGCCATTAGTAAGATTTGAAAACAAGAAGTACTGGGCTTTGAAAGTGTTTGAGTGTTTGTGTGTGAGTAAAATGTTATGAAAAGATGAAATGCGTAAAAGATTGAATCGTGTGTATGTAGTGTATTAAATAATAACTGTTAAGATTAGAAGTATGTTAGTGGGACAGATGTCAGACGTGAATACGCTGACAGCTGTATCTAACAACTTCCAATACACACGTGCAAACGTGGAGACACCTGTCATCACATATAACACTCAAAATATTCGCTTAAAAGAAAAAAAATCAATAATAATAAAATTATCAATTTCAATAATAAAGTACAAAGGAACTCAACAGTCAGAATAATAATGACTGTCTCGAAACTCCGCACCTTAGTATCCCAAGCGCTTCGATTCTAGTAAAAACCCTTCAGTTACCCTGTTGAATGCTTTAAAAACTCAAGCATTTTAACAACAGGCTTCATATCTTAAAATTACCATACACCAAATGGCAGGAACCTTTGAGTTCATGGATGTCGAATCATTCTTGAACATGAACTGGCCTCAACAAGCAAACTACATCATCGATGAGTTTCTTGTTCTTTCTTTTCTGAATGATGAAGGTCTTATAGCAGATGATGAAATAGCAGAAGGACCAATCTCTAATCCTTATGTGCACATCATCCGTCCCGGTCCATATGATGTGCCCATCTTGGCAGACGATGATACTATGGAGATTTGTATGATGCTCTTCCAGCAGAGCTTCCTGATGGGTACGGAGGAGTCAATCTTCTTGGAGTCCTGCAAGCTGCAAAGCAGAAAGAGAATCCAGGAAGATGATGATGATGATGATTCATCCTCAGGATGTTGTCAAGCAATCCCAGATGGTATAATGATCAGTTGAACAACTGAGTTGCGCTCATCAGAAGTAATAGAGCACAATAGCTTCTGGCTCTAGCTCTTCTGCTTCAGATGTAGCATTCAAGTACTTATCCTGGTTAAATAGATCTTCTCTTTTGTAACCATAGTGATTAGTATGTACCAGAAAGATTAGCTTAACATGAGTATGAAATTGTCTGAATGTAAATTTGAATCAATTAATGAAAAACAATTTGTTTCTTTACATATCAGTATTATCAATATTGCATAGTAATTGTAAAGTGAAAGAAATGATATCACTTTAAACAATAAACTAACATACTCAGTAGCATTACGAATCACTATCAGGACTTATCAAACACACAACTAAACTCAAATTTATAAAATGTCTGAAACAAAGAAATTATTTTAACCATCAGAGATTAAAACAAGATAACCTCGGCATATTTCACACAATACATCAGTGTTTACCATTTGTCCTTCTTTATCAATAGACTCTTTTCTCAATCTGTACAGTTGTGAAAAATGTGTGTGTAGTAGCAGAGTTTACCGAAATCAGTATTTAGATCATCTCAAAGTGCATAAAATCCACAAACTAAAGTAGTAAAAACTGGTTGCCTAAACTCTCATGTATAACATAGACACTGACTTTTCTATCTAAACTCTGTATTACTGATATCCTTTCATTTGGATATGTCTTTTATTTTTCACCCCCCCCCCCTTTTTTTTTTTTTTTTTTTATTATTATTTATTAATTTTTTTTAATTTTTCCAGTAATCAGTGGTTGGCACTAGTCACCAAAAATCAAGAATTTTAGCCCTTATTTCATACAATAAGTTCCTGGATCTTCCTAGGCACAACATGATCTCAAAGGAATTTGTGCTCTGTTTGGCATCTTTTGATTTGAGGGTGAATTATTTGCAATAAATAATCAGAGTTTAGACTTTTCATCAGTGATTATAATTAACTTATGAGAGAAAATGCAAACAGCTAATACAGACTCAGTGTATAGGATCAATAAACTAAGAGATGGTATAAATATAGAGACAGTATCATGCTGTGTTAATTTACTGCACATATATGAGATCAGAATCTATCAACTCTTAAGGATTCACAATTACTTACTGAGAATTATGCTTCATACAAATTTCTTCATTGGTCCATATGTTTCAGACAAAATTACAGTTAGAGAATAGCATTAAACTGTAATTACCAGAGTATGACCAACTGAGTTTAACATCAGAGTTTACTTTCAGAGTATGACTGACACTTCACAGAGTTTATCATCAGAGTTTAACATGCTGGTTCACATAACAGTTAACACATGTAAGAAATCATGAACATAAAAAGTGAGTCTAACCCGTATCTCTAGTCAGAACCAGAGATCATTCCAAGTTCATTTACCAATCTTGTAAAAGTAGCTTCACTCAAAGGTTTGGTGAAGATATCTGCAAGTTGTTGGTCTGTAGACACAAAATGAAGCTTAATGTTTCCTTCTTCCACATGTTCTCTGATAAAATGATACCTTATGCTGATGTGCTTGGTCATGGAATGCTGTACTGGATTACCTGTCATAGCAATAGCACTTTGGTTATCACAGAAAATAGGTATTCTAGAGTACCTTAACCCATAATCCAGCAATTGATTCTTCATCCATAAAATCTGTGCACAACAGCTACCAGCTGCTATATACTCTGCTTCTGCAGTGGATGTAGAAATTGATTTCTGTTTCTTACTGTACCAAGAAACCAATCTGTCACCTAAAAATTGACAGCTTCCACTTGTACTTTTTCTATCTATCTTACAGCCTGCAAAATCTGCATCAGAGTAACCAATTAATTTAAACTCTGATTCTCTAGGATACCACAAACCCAAGGTTATGGTTCCTTTGAGATATTTGAAAATCCTTTTTACAGCTGTTAGATGAGGCTCTCTGGGATCTGCTTGAAATCTTGCACAAAGACATGTTGCATACATGATATCAGGTCTACTTGCAGTAAGATACAGTAGAGACCCTATCATTCCTCTGTAGTTAGTCATATCTACTGAGGCTCCTGTGTCTTTGTCAAGCTTCGTTGCTGTAGCCATGGGAGTTGTAGCAGATGAACTATCAAGCATACCAAATTTCTTTAGAAGATTTCTGGTATACTTTGCTTGATTGATAAAAATACCATCATCTGTTTGCTTTACTTGTAAGCCTAGAAAGTAACTAAGCTCTCCCATCATGCTCATTTGATACCTGGATTGCATAAGCTTTGCAAACTTCTTACAAAGTTTGTCATTAGTAGATCCAAAAATAATATCATCTACATAAATTTGAACTAAAAGCAAATCATCACCAGAATTGAAATAAAACAAGGTTTTATCAATTGTACCTCTTGTGAACCCACTTTCTTTGGTTCTGTTTGAGACAAGAAAGCATGATACAGACACTCATTGTTTGTTGCACTTCTAGTTCTCACACTAGCATCAGGATCTCCAATTATGAGATCAGGTGTGTGTGCCTGTGTCCACTTTCTGGCTGTTGGTAAGTGGTTTCTTGCATCATTATTGAATCCTCCCCCTTGATCCATGCTTTCCTGATTCATACGTTGACTTTCTGCAGTATCTGAGGCTCCCCTTGAGTTGGATGGCTCAGTGTTTGAACTGTCAGAGTTTGAATCAGTTTCCTCAACTGACTCACTTGCTGTGTCTTGTTGAGCTTCTTCACGCTCCCCCTCAACTGGTTCTCTATTTTGTTCAATTTGAGAATTGTCAGTTTCTTCAGTATTTACCAGTAGAGGTTCAGAGTATGCTCCGTCAGGGTTTGTCAAACCTGCTTCGTCAGAGTTTACATCACCAGAGAATAGATCTTCATTTTCAAAACGTAGTTGATCATATCCATCCTTGTCTTCAAGTCCAATTATTTTCTTGTCATCAAATGACACATGTATGGATTCCATGATCACCTTAGTTCTCAGATTGTAAACTCTGAATGCTTTTGTTGACAATGGATAGCCAACAAAGATTCCTTCATCAGCTTTTAACTCGAACTTGGTCAACTGTTCAGGATGAGTCTTCAACACAAAGCATTTGCATCCAAATATGTGAAAATATTTCAAATTTGGCTTCTTATTTTTAACCATTTCATATGGTGTTTTTCCATGCTTGTTGATCAGTGTAGCATTTTGAGTAAAACAAGCAGTTTGAACAGCTTCTGCCCAGAAGTACGTTGGTAATTTTGCTTCATCAAGCATAGTTCTGGCAGCTTCAATTAAAGTTCTGTTCTTTCTTTCAACTACACCATTTTGCTGTGGAGTTCCAGGTGCAGAGAATTCTTGTTTGACTCCTCTCTCCTTGCAGAAAGCTTCCAATATTGAGTTTCTGAATTCAGTTCCATTATCACTCCTTATAATTTTGACTTTGTGCTGTGATCCTTTGTCCAGTAGATTTACATGATCCATCAGAATTTGAGCAGTTTCATCCTTCTTTGATAAGAAATACACCTATGTATATCTAGTATATTCATCAACAATTACTAGAGCATATTTCTTTCTGCCCATTGACATCACATTCACTGGTCCAAAGAGATCAACATGTAGAAGATGATAAGATTCCACTACTGAAGATTCAGATTTGCTCTTGAAAGATGACTTCCTTTGCTTGGCCTTTTGACAAGAATCACATAGACCATCTAGATTAAGTATTGATTTTGGAAGTCCTCTTACAAGATCCTTTCTTATCAGCTCATTGATGTTGTTCAAATTGAGATGAGAGAGCTTCTTGTGCCAATTCCAACTCTCTTCATTTGACATTTTTGCAGTCAGACACACTGTACTTCCATCAGAGTTTGTTACCAAACTTGCTTCATAAATATTGTTGCGTCTGTGTCCAACTAGAACAACTTTTCCAGTAGATTTACTGATAACTTCACAGTATTCACTATGAAAATCTACATGGTTTCCTCTGTCACAGATTTGACTCACAGATAACAGATTATGCTTGAGTCCTGAGACTAGAGCTACATTTGTGATGATGACACTTCCAAGATTGATATTGCCATATCCCAGAGTGTGTCCTATGTTGCCATCTCCATAGGAAACTTTTGGGCCAGCTTTCTCCTCAAAGTCTGATAGCAGGGCTTTGTTTCCAGTCATATGTCCTGAGCAACCACTGTCCAAGATAAGTGTGCTCTCTATTATACCCTGCAATCACAAACAAACACTAAGTGTTAGTTTTAAGGATCCAGACTTGCTTGGATCCTTTGTCCTTCTTAACAGTGTTAGCTTTTGCAGCGGAATCTGTATTATCAGAGTTTAAACTAACATTGTCAGATTTTACACTAGCAGAGTTTGCTCTAACCCATTTCAAGTTGGGTTTTAGCTCATAATAGTTATGATAAATTGCATGATAACTCTTACATGTGTAAATAGAATGCCAAGTGCTTCCACAATGTTTACATAAAGTCTGTGGTCTTACTCTAACATAATCATTCTTTACTTCTGAAGTAGAAGGTAAAGAATTAATATGTTTGTTCTTAGTGCAAAATCTAGCAAGATGATTAGAACTACCACAATTGTAACATGTTTTTCTTGAGGCACTAGCATTAGGCATATGATTATTTCTATTATTTATGCCTACTTTTCCATTCCTATTTCTCTTGGAACCTTTAGGTTTCATGGAAGACTTTACCTCTTTCAGCTTATGATTGAACTGTTTTCCTGTCATCAAGCCAACATTAACCTGTTTTTCACAAGTTTTTACTGGTTTTCTAACAGCTTCTATTTCCATAAGTTTTTCTGTTATAATATTTTCCTGTTTGTCACAAGATTCATCTGATTCCATATCAGCTTCCCTTATTACAACAGATTTTAACTTATTGGCTTCTGGAACAAATTTCACAGGTTTAAGTTGTGGTTTTACCTTAACCTTGTCTTTAAACCTAAGTTCATCATTTTCACAATAACCTAAACCTACAGAATCAGTCTGAAACACTTGATGAGTGTCTCTTCCAGAATCTGTCCAAGTCTTGATTATTTTCCTTTCCTTCTCTAAATCAGATTCTAGTTGCTTATATCTTTTCAGCAACTCCTGTTCTACATAAACAGCATCATCTCTTTCTTTTTGAATCTGCTTCATATTCTCAAGTTCTCTTTCAAGAAACTTGTTTCTTTCTTTAAGACTAAGATTCTCAGATTTAATCCTCTCATTCTCTAAAGTCTGATCCCTATAACTAACATGTATATTCTTAAGATAAATTCTTAATTCAGAAATATTATCAGTATCATAAGCATAAGTAGTTAGAGGTACCTTATTTTCTGATGACTCAACTTCATCTTTGAGAATTGCCATGAGTGCATAATTCACTCCATCATCAGAATCTGAAGTATCTGCCCAGTCTTTGCCTTTAGAGATGAGTGCTTTTTCAGTTCTTCCTTTCTTGCACTCTGGAGCATAGTGACCCATCTCTTTGCACTTGTAGCACTGGATCTCAGATTTGTCCTTCTTACCAGACTTGGTATCCCTTCCATCAGACTTTCTGAAATTCTTCTTCTCAGAATTTGAATCTCTCCTTGAGAATATTTTACCCTTCTTGAAGTTCTTGAATCCCATCTTCTTAAATGTCTTAACCATCAAGGCAGCCATTTGCATCATCTCCTCTTCATCATCCTCAGAATCAGAAGCTTCATCAGAGTTTGAATCATCATCAGAGTTTGATGACTCACTCTCAGATTTGATCACTAAAGCCTTTCCCTTGGCTTTCTTCCTTGATGATTCCTTCTTAATGGGCTTCTCCTCAACTTTGAGAGCAATAGATTTTGTCTTCTTGCTGGATCTCCTGTTTCTTTGTTCTATCTCAAGTTCATGAGTCTTTAACAATCCATAGATCTCATCAAGATCTGTATCAGCAAGATCATAATTATCTCTGATTGTTGTTGCCTTTAAATCCCACTTTTCAGGTAGAGATAAAAGAAACTTGAGATTTGACTCTTCAAGTTCATATTCTTTATCAACCAGAGACAGATCGTTCAACAGTTTGCAAAATCTGTCATAAGTCTCAGTCAAGGTTTCATTAGTTCTTGAATCAAAGTGCTCATACTCCTGTGTGAGTATTGTCTTTCTATTCTTCTTGATAGCACCTGTTCCTTGGCATCTGACTTCTAGAGCATCCCATATCTCTTTGGCAGTCTTGCAGCCAATTACTCTGTTAGACATAACGTTATCTAACGCACTGTGGAGAAGATGTCTAACCTTTGCATCCTTTGCAATTGATGAGATGTCCTCAGGAGTCAAATCTTTCTTTTCCTTTGGAACAGTCTTTTGTTCTTGTCCATCAACAACAGGGGCTAGTTTGGTTGGATTATGAGGACCATCATTAATTCTGTCAAGATATTCTGGATCTGTAGCCTCCAGAAACATGGTCATCTTCACCTTCCAAATCGGATACTCTACAGGCCTGAGAATCGGAACCCTGATTGTTTCATATCGACTCACAGAATTAGGCTTAACCTGTTCAGCCTTAGGAGCAGTTTGATTTTCTTCAGACATGATTAATACTGTGTTTGAATCGTAAAACTGTATATATTAAACAGCCTTGGCTCTGATACCAATTGTTAGGCCGAATACACAATATAATCAAGTATGTATGAAAATAACGACAATTAAGAACACTGTTTATGAATCAATAAACTGTAATTATATTAACAGCTTCTCTCTTTATGATGTTAATGAATCACAAAGAGCTTCTAGGTTACAAGAATAATATATCAATAATCGCGTCCCTTCTAGGGATAACCTATCTGTGTTTATATAGTACACAGCTACATACAATCCTTATCTAATTGATATTCCTACAAGTTAGCTATACAAAACTTATCAATTAAGGATTGCTTCTTATCTTCCATTCTGTTTCCTTAGCTGTATCAATATATTCTGCTTCTTTCCATCTTCAGAATATATTGCTTCTAGAATCTTTAATTCAGCACCGACAGCTAACTCAACTATCACCTTGTCAGACTTTACATAAACTCTGACCGGCTTCCTTTAAACTCTTCACCCTGTCAGAGTTTAATTAAACTCTGACCGGCTTCTGATAAACTCTTGTCAGTACCTGTTGCTTAAACACTGATAAACAAACATTAGCAATTATATCTAACACCTTGGCTAAGTCTTTAGGGTCTTTGTAAATGAGATCAAGGACATAGTCTTTGTATTCGTAGGAGTCCAGACCTCGTCTAAAGGTGCTGATTGCTTCGCCTTGATCTACAAAAGTGACACAATTTACTCCTTCTTTGAAACGAAGAATGTAATCGTCAAGGCTTTCACCCATTTTCTGAACAATTCCTTCAAGAGAGACAGTGTGGATATCGTGCGGGCGGTTTGCCCAAAACCTTCGGAGAAAAACGGCTCTGAATTTCATCCACGTATCGATGCTCCATGGAGTTAACAGGGAGAACCATTTTTGAGCATGACCCTCGAGGGTGGAAGCGAATAACCGACACTTAGTTAGGTCATTATAGTCATGCAACGCCATTTTTTGATCGAAAAACTGGGTATGATCGCCCGGGTTCTTGTCTCCATTGTAGAACCTGAGTTGAGGGTGCTTTGCTTTCTTGTCTCAGGGTTGTGCTTCATGCCTTAATGGGAACGGAACCTCAATTATCTCAAAGTCGGGATCCTCATCGACTTTCTTATGGAGTTGGTCAAGTTGTTTTTGAAAGTGAGTGTTCTGCTCCGTAAGCTGCTCAGCTATGAGCCCATCTCTTGTGACGTGAATTCGCTCCCGAGGGGGGAGTTCTTTGTTCATTGCGTCTCTGAGGGATAGGGCCTCTTGGGGGACTTTGCTGCATATCTCTTGGTTGCTCAGACTCTACGCGTCTTTGTTGACATCTATCGTCAAGTTGGTGTCTCAAATCGTACTTGCGGTTTCTTCTATAATGAGCCCATGTTACGTCTTTGTGGTGATCCCCATTGTGCCTTTCATGATTAGGATCGCGCGAGGATCCGAGGCGACTGTGGACATTTGACCTTGATCTTTGTGGCAAGGGTGGAGCACGAGAGTGCCTTGAGTTTCCTTCGGATTCGCCCTCATTTGGATCGACGAGGGGCTGTATGACCGGGGCTGTCGGTTGCACCATAGATTGGAGGAAGGCGATGAACGCATCCTTTTGTTGAGGGTTCATTTGTTGGACCTGTTGTTGTGTCAAGTGTTGAGGGTTCAGGGCCACAGGTGCGTCCGGGGTTGCTGGGGCAATGACAGGTCGAACTTGCTCCGGTTGTTATTGGGCATGAACCACTCGGGCAGCCAGAACCTCTTGGTTTTGGTTGATCACATCCCTTAGTTCTCTAGGAGCTATGCGATCGGCATTGAGGGTTGAGTCGGTGTCTGCATTACGGACTCGAACGTAGTTGGAGTGATTAGGGCCACCAACCTCCTGGATGACAGGGGGTTGTTGATTAGAACTACATGTGACAGGTGCCATATTGGAAAAGTCCCCGAATGGGTTTGCAGAGTGTCTAGATGAGAATGGCAAGTTTGATACTGGTTTGGAGAGTGTGGAAAATCCCCTCCTTCTAGCGCCAAATGATAAGTCGTTCTACCGTCGGGCTCTACTTCCTTAGTATTATGCTAGAATAGGTGCTTGTTTGGCTTGTTGGGTGTAATGCTTGTTTGGCTTTGTCGACCTGGTTGGGCATGTCAGGCTTGTTGGGCTATGTTGGCCTTGCTGAGCTTTGCGTGTCTCGTCTAAACTTCACCGAAATCGCCTCCGAACTCCCTGAAACAAAAATGCCCGCGGGGGGTTATGTCCCCGTAAGCACCTCCGGCGTGAGAGTAAGTATCCGGTGGACGGAAATCATAATACAGATATATAGATATGTATAATTTCTAGAGAGAGAAAGTAGAGAGAAGGTAGAGCAAAACTTATCAGAAATTGAATATAGTGAAAATGTAATGAATGTTATGAACCCCCTCCACTAAAGTGACTAGGGGGTATATATAGGCTCATGGCATGGGCAGTGCACATGACTGAGTGTCCACGTGGGGGGACAAGAGCTACAAATTAAGATCTTGGTCAGGGGTCAATGTCCACCTTGTGTCAGTTGCATGTTGTCATGTCGTTTGGACCATGTACTTGTGTCAGCTTTGTTGCAGATGTCAGTGTCTTGTCCCTGTTAGCTTTGTCTTGTGCGTACTTGTCTGTTGTGCAACGTGTCATGTCCAATCCTTATGGGCTTGGTGGGCATTACAGACTTTGTGGACCTTGCAGACATTGTGGACATTGCCGGCATTGTAGACCTTGCAGACATTGTGGACTTTGCAGACACTGTTTTAGACTTGGGTTTGATTTTAATAGGTGAATTGGTCCTTTATAAATTACACACTATGAGTTGTACTCTAATAAAATTAGTTACAATGATTATCTATATTTTAAAAATAATATTTCTTAATTGTTTTAGCTCGTCATATATAGATTTTAGTATTTTAATTTGATGTCAAATTTGTCACATGTCTTTAAAGATTCAACAAATTTAGTCAATATGAATTGGTTAGACTAAATTTTTTGTTACGAAGAATCTCGCATTACTTGAGAGACAAAATTTTTACAAATTTTTAACTTTATTTCAGCGAAAGGTTCTAAAGATGCTCTTTAAAGAAGAATCCTTGGGGTAGAAATTTCTCTACCCATACATTCTTAAGTTCATATTTTTAACAATTTTTCTAACAAATTTTTCGAGCAAATCCAATCGTACTGATGAATAAATTACGCAAAAAGTAGCGAGTACACTTAATTACATAGAATTTGATATTGTCTATGATACAAATTTTAAAATAAAATAAGATATAAAATCTTAATCATTACATGTATATCGTAAAAGATATATAAAATATAGTGTGTTTTTCAAAAATACCAAATACATAAAATATTTTTTAAAAAGAACTTTTTCATATTAGTAGTGCTAGAGGTACCAATTTGGGTATCAAAAATTGGTACAAAATGACGTGGTAATGTTGATGTGTCTTTTGGAAATGTTTTTATTGGTGCTATTAATGTTGATTCATATGAGTTCATTAATATAGAGCCAATTAGATTCTAACAGATTTAATTCGGTACATCTTTTTGTACCAAATTCGGTACCCCTAGCATTATTCTTTTCATATTTGCAAAAATACCATCTTTTTGAACATATTTGTAAAAATACAGTTTGCAACTTTTGCAATCATATATGCAACTGACTGCAACCAAAAATGCAATTTATAAAAATTTAATAATTAGAATAATTTTTGGTTGCATAATAGGTTGCGGGGTCGATTTTTGTATAAATATTTTCAGGTTGCATCTGATTGTAGATAGTATGTTAGGTCCTGATAAGTTTGTAGAAGGGGGGTTGAATACAAACTATACCGTTTTATCGAATTTGTCCTTTAAATGATTTAACTGTTTAGAACAAATTAGTGCGGAATAAAACTGAAACAATATTCAAGTTAAATAAAACTCTATTAAACTTGAAGGGTGTTACAATTCTGATCACTGATTACAAAGAACTTGATAAAACAAATCTAGAATAAATTCGACATGAATTTATCTATTTTTGTAATAAAAAGGATCGAATACTAAAAAGTAGTTCGATATAAAATCTAGGGATTATGATCCGCTAGAAAGTCAAAGCAGTACAAGATAATCACTTCTTATGAATTAAATGATTAAGAACAATCAAGAAGTAAATTTATCCTCCAGAATTTAAGCTTGACAGTTGAGAGTTAAGAAGACAGAAAGATGTAATGTTATTTGTCTGTGTCTTTTCTTCTCTTGAATGTTGTAATGTAATGTCTTCGAATTGTGTTATATTATAACAACCTGCATTGCTTTTGCTTTTGTCCACTTGCCAATCCACTTGATAGAATCTAATTTTGTACTAGGAAGACAAGCAGAAAAACAATGTTTTTGCTCTTGGAAGACTCTCGGGAAGACAGTGGTTGTGAAGGGAAGACAACCGGGAAGACAACACTTGTTCATAGAAGACATTCGGGAAGACAAGGCTTTGCCTAGGAAGACTTTCGGGAAGACTCACTTGTGAGTCTTCCTAGTTCATTTTTCTAAGTCTTCCTAGTTCAAACCTAAGTCTTCCTAGTTCATTTTTATTCTAATTTAAATAATTAACTAAATAAATTATGTATTAAATTAATTCTTTACAGAATTAATTTAATAAATAATATACTTGATTGTATTAATTATTTATAAGAGAATAAAATAGAATTAGTTGACTACTCAATTAATTTCTTTTTATTCTAATTTAAATAATTAACTAAATAAATTATGTATTAAATTAATTCTTTACAGAATTAATTTAATAAATAATTTACTCAATAGTATTAATTATTTATAAGAGAATAAATAGAATTAATTGACTTCTCACTTAATTCCAGAATCACTTAAAACTTAGATAAAGAATAAACATATTAGTACGTTGACACTCAATGCACGGTCTGGTTCATGAGTGACTAACGACAATGTTTGTTCTTTATCTATTTGACTTTAAGCAGTGATTCACTTCCTTCTCATTCAAGAACTCCGTAATCAGTATCTTTTTCTGTCACCACTTGAAATCTCCGTCACTTTAATAAATCCACTGAGCTTGAATACTTCATTGAGGCTTGATCAATAAATTGAGCTTCTTTCAATGTAGAATAACTTCAAGTCTGTAGATGACTTTAATCTCCATTCTTTGACAGATATAATCTTCTGAGATTCCTGTGACATCTGATCTAATATTTACTTATTACATTCTTGTTTAAGTTGAGTAGAATCCTCGAATTACAAATAGGCTATAGCATATGCCTTTCAATCTCCCCCTATTTGTTTGTTAGAAAATAACAACCAAATACCTAGAGGATCACTCAACTAAAACCAAGAAAAAGATAGGACTCTTAAGCCTAAGTAAATACTAGAAAGTTCTGGATCAAATATGACATTTCCAGATTTCACCAGTAAAGATAAATGCAAGACAGGTGTTCCTCTAGACTGAACATATGATAACATTTAACCTGTCTTGATTTACCTAAGCTCTATGCATATAACATTTACAAAACAGAGCTAATTACCTTTACTCCCCAGAAACTCCTCCTTTTCCTTTTATATCTTTTTCAGCTCCCCTTTTACTAGCTTCAACTTCTTCCCCTTAGAAATAGAAACTTCTACCCAAACTTCTGTAGAAACTTGTCTAGAAACTTCAAACTTCTCCCCCTTAGTTGAGGAATTCTCTACAGATTTAACTTTATGAGTATCTGAAGCCAGTAGGAGTTGAGATAGTTGATGGAGTTGTTCTTGGGTAGTAACTTTGTCTTCAAGATTTCCTTGAGCAGTCCCAGCTGATTGTTGACAGAGGTGGAAGAAGAAGACCGTTCAACCACTTGTGCTTGCAAAAATTCTTTATCAGCCTGGGTTTTGAATAGATGTTCCTGTAGATCAGCTATGTGAGCTAACTACATTGCAGTGTATGTGTCTGTGTGTGCACTCACTTGAATTTATCTTGTAAGTGTATCACTCATCTCACGTGCATGTGTTTCACTCAGTGTTTGACTCTTATCACTCAACATTAGCTGTCTGTTTGCTCCTTTTTGATCAGTACCTGCATTGAAACTCACCCTAGCCTCTTCAAGAGAGGTCAGTGGTGGTGCAATGGGAGTTCGCAAATCCCGATCCTCAATCATGTCTATCAAATCACTTGGATTTGAAATCTGAATTGCTTCAGTGATAGACTGACCAAGTTGCCTTCCACTTTCTCCAGATAAATCTGCGAGTGGAAAATCCCTTTGGGAGCCAGAGGTGTTCACTCTGGGAGGGGAGAAAATGATTCTATTTAAATTTGGCAAAGAATCAAATTTTCCCTCAGATGCCTATGAAGGCACTTCTACCGTAACAATGGTAGGCACTGTAACCAGTTGCAGGTGCTCTGCTTTCACTGTGTCCTGAGTTTCATCTAATGAAATTGTTTTCTCCCATTGTGAGTAATGAGAGTGTGCTTGACTCAGTACAAAGTGCCATGGCCCTATGGCGAATTTCAATAGATTCATCCTGTTGAGAGAATGTCTCTAGATACAGTTCATTGGCCATTTCAAAGTCCATATCCTATTGAGAGGATACAGATGGGCTGACAGATGCCTCAGTATATGTTGAATTTCTGTATAGGAGGCAGAGCTGTGGGATCACTCACTGTTTCAATCAAAATACTTCTTTGTTTAACATTTGATTTCTGTTTAGGCTGAGAGGTCAAGAAGGTTATAGACTCATTGTTTGGCTCTAAGACCTGGGATAGAGATTGTGGATCTACATTCTCTTGGTCAACCCTAACAACCACTTGGGTTCAGCAACAGTAAAAGAAGTTGATTGAGAGATAGAAAGTAATACCTGAATTGGATTTGGCACTGAATTTCCAGCTAAGCAAGAGCTAGATCAAAAAAAATAATATATACAATATATTTACAAAAATATCTAAGACAAATAGAAAATAAAAGATAATAAATAATAAGCAATAAAAATAATAAAAAATAATAATAAAAAATATTTACAGGAAACTATTTACATGCAACTATTTACAGGCAACTAAAGAAATAAGCTGAATTAAAATAAAATGCAGAAGATTAAAAAATAGCATTAAACTAATATAAACCTGCAGAAAAATTTAAACAACAGTATTTACAATCTGGAACTAACTTAAATGATTCTTAAATAAATAAATTTTCAATAAAAATAAGTTTCTCTATTTAAGAAATATGAGAAAGATATTTTTAAAGAAAATAAATTATTCAGAATATTTAAATTAACAAGCTTTATACTTTTAGAACAAGAATTGGCAAATTCTATCATTCAATATCAGCAAAAGAAAATGATTTTGAAAGAACAAACATGACAGAGATATTGTTAATCACTAAGACTGTTTAACATACCCAATTTACCAACTAACTTGATAAATGTGGATTTGTCAACAGATTTAGTGAATATATCTGTTGTTTGTTCCTCTGTGGGTACAAAGTGTAACTCCACAGTACCATTCATGACATGCTCTCGGATAAAATGATACCTGATGTCAATATGCTTGGTCTCTTGTGATTATGCCATCTTCATCTAGCTTGTTTCTGAATACCCATTTTGTACCAACTACTTTCTTGTACTTTGGCTTGGGTACCAGCTTCCAGACTTGCTGTTGTTCAAATTGATTGAGTTCATCTTGCATAGCAATCACCCAATCTGGATCAGTCAGTGCTCCCTCAATTTTCTTTGGTTCCATTTCAGAAAGAAACCCTGAATAATAACATTCGTTTTGAGTAGCACTTCTAGTTCTTACTCCAACACCTGGATCACCAATAATCAGCTCAAAGGGATGAGCTCTATTCCATACAGTTTGTCTTGGAAGATTTGATCTTGATGATTCGCCTTGAATTTCACTTTGATGTTGTGAGTGAATAGTTGATCCTTCATCTGCTCCCCCTGAGTTGTTGCTTGATTGCCTTGATGATTCTTCTCCAGTGTTGGTGGTATCTCCATTGTTACCAGTGTTTCCACCACCATCACCATGATCATTATCATCATTGATATTATCATCACCAGCAATAACTTCAGGTGGGGCTTCATCATCTGATTCTGAGTCTGGCAAGTTATCAAACTTCAGCTTTTCAGATGAATCTTCTTTTTGGATATTAGGGAGGTTGGAGACATCAAATGTAACATTGATGTCCTTATTGACTGATAACATTTCTTGATTTCAAACAGGCCATATCCTCAGTTATACCCTTGCTGTTATCTCCAAAGGTAAGCACTGGGCCAGCTTTCTCAACCAAATCTGATAGCAGGGCTCTATCTCCGGTCATATGCCTTGAACAGCCACTGTCAAGAATCCACATAACACGGCTTACCTGTTTAACTCCCTGCACTACCAGATTGATTAGACCTTCTTCGGAGCCCAAAATTGATTGGGTCCGGCATACTTAAAGAACTGGCCTTTGTCAGGCAAAACAACATTTCTAACTAAAACTACTTCAACCTCTTTCACATAAGAGCGTTTCCATTTATATCCAGCCTTAACACATTTCTGAGTAGGCTTAGGGATAAATGAATCCACTCTAGTCTGAGGAGGACTAGTAGTCTTTGTTTTAACATGCTTCTTATTATTAACATGTTGACGTGGAGCAGTCTTATCACTAGATACATGCTTTTTATTAAAGAAAGCATACATAACATTAAAAGCACAAGACATGCAATTACTCACACCACATGCTTTATGAGAAGAATTAATAGCAGGCATGTTAGTTCTACAGTTGTTTTGATCCAACTTATGGATATCTGATTTAGTCTTTTTAGTTGTAGCAACTTTGACTGGAATATCAGATATACACTTTTTGGACTGTTCAACTTCCAAAGCCATATCTTCTTCACGAATCTCTTCAGCAATGATTATAGAGTATTCATTCATAGGATCTGCTATGGATTCTTTACAGAAGGGTGTTTCAATACCCTTAAGTATATAAGGAACAACCTTTCCTTCTTCTCTGACTCTACAAGGTGTATTAATACCAAGCAATCCAATAGCCTCATTATAATCATAACCTATACTGACATGATTACCAATAGCTTGTTTATTGAAAATTTCTTTAGCCGTTTTACAAGAGTTGTAATAGGCATTAGCTTTGGTTTTAAGCTCACTAATCTGATCTTTGAGAATGGTTTCCAGTTGAATATAACATTTAACCCTATTCTCAAGAAAAGCTACCTTATTAGTAAGTTCATCCTGATTAACATGCACAAGTTTCAATTCTTTTAATTCCTTTTCAAGATTTGTGTTTAAAAGATTTATTCTATCATTTTCAGAGCGTGCACAACTTAAAGTATCACCAAGATGACGAATCATTTCAGTATCAGTGAACTTTACCTCAGACATGTTGGGTGAAGATAACATGGAATCAAAGAGTTTGCCTCCTATTGCCATGAGTGCAAGATTTCCAATTTCTTCATCTTCACTGTCTGTATCATCCCAGCTCTTTTCTTTAGACTTGTTCTTCTCAACCATCCCTGTTTTATAGCCACCCCTTGTGCTATTTGAGGATGAAGAACCACCTGTCTGGTATTCGTCAGCATATGTCTTGAACTTGAAACTAGGATTTCTCCTGAACCTGAAGTTTCCAAACTTCTTCACTACCCAGGCCATAGACTCATCTTCCAACTGTACAAGCTCCTCCATAGAATAAAAATCACCACCAGATTGACTTGTAGATGTAACACCATATTCAGCTACAATTACATCCTTGTTAGGACTGGAAGGTAGAACAACCTTCGCTTCCTGTTTCTGTGGGACTCCAGCTACCAGTGAAGTAGACATACTAACCACTCTTCCTTCCCTTGGATTTGATCTGAAGTGCTCATATGAAGAGGTGAGAATTTCCATCTTATTCTCTCTAACTTCCTCTGTCCCTTCATTGATTATTTCAATCGTATCCCAAATGTGTTTGGCAGAGACACATTTTAAAATATGATTATGCATGATTGGATCAAGACAATCAATCAGTATCAACTGTAGACAGGCATCCAAGGCAACATCTTCTTTTTCTGCAGAAGTGTAGTCCTTGGGATCCTTAGGGTATATCCTAGTAACAACATCATTCTCTATTAGCTCTTTCTCAACAAACATAGGAATTCTTGGTCCATTCTTCAGCACTTCAAGATATTCAACATTAACCACTTGAAGAAACAAGAGCATCTTCTTCTTCCACATAGGATAGTGCTCCTTGCTGAACATTGGGATTTTTACTGTAGCCACTTTCTGTGTAGTAGACATCTTTTGAGATTTTTAGAATTCAAATAAAAAATCAGAGTTTAAAAGAAAAATCTCAAAACAATTGGATCTTTGATTTGTATATCAATCAAAAGGCTCTGATGCCAATTGTTAGGTCCTGATAAGTTTGTAGAAGGGGGGTTGAATACAAACTATACCGTTTTATCGAATTTGTCCTTTAAATGATTTAACTGTTTAGAACAAATTAGTGCGGAATAAAACTGAAACAATATTCAAGTTAAATAAAACTCTATTAAACTTGAAGGGTGTTACAATTCTGATCACTGATTACAAAGAACTTGATAAAACAAATCTAGAATAAATTCGACATGAATTTATCTATTTTTGTAATAAAAAGGATCGAATACTAAAAAGTAGTTCGATATAAAATCTAGGGATTATGATCCGCTAGAAAGTCAAAGCAGTACAAGATAATCACTTCTTATGAATTAAATGATTAAGAACAATCAAGAAGTAAATTTATCCTCCAGAATTTAAGCTTGACAGTTGAGAGTTAAGAAGACAGAAAGATGTAATGTTATTTGTCTGTGTCTTTTCTTCTCTTGAATGTTGTAATGTAATGTCTTCGAATTGTGTTATATTATAACAACCTGCATTGCTTTTGCTTTTGTCCACTTGCCAATCCACTTGATAGAATCTAATTTTGTACTAGGAAGACAAGCAGAAAAACAATGTTTTTGCTCTTGGAAGACTCTCGGGAAGACAGTGGTTGTGAAGGGAAGACAACCGGGAAGACAACACTTGTTCATAGAAGACATTCGGGAAGACAAGGCTTTGCCTAGGAAGACTTTCGGGAAGACTCACTTGTGAGTCTTCCTAGTTCATTTTTCTAAGTCTTCCTAGTTCAAACCTAAGTCTTCCTAGTTCATTTTTATTCTAATTTAAATAATTAACTAAATAAATTATGTATTAAATTAATTCTTTACAGAATTAATTTAATAAATAATATACTTGATTGTATTAATTATTTATAAGAGAATAAAATAGAATTAGTTGACTACTCAATTAATTTCTTTTTATTCTAATTTAAATAATTAACTAAATAAATTATGTATTAAATTAATTCTTTACAGAATTAATTTAATAAATAATTTACTCAATAGTATTAATTATTTATAAGAGAATAAATAGAATTAATTGACTTCTCACTTAATTCCAGAATCACTTAAAACTTAGATAAAGAATAAACATATTAGTACGTTGACACTCAATGCACGGTCTGGTTCATGAGTGACTAACGACAATGTTTGTTCTTTATCTATTTGACTTTAAGCAGTGATTCACTTCCTTCTCATTCAAGAACTCCGTAATCAGTATCTTTTTCTGTCACCACTTGAAATCTCCGTCACTTTAATAAATCCACTGAGCTTGAATACTTCATTGAGGCTTGATCAATAAATTGAGCTTCTTTCAATGTAGAATAACTTCAAGTCTGTAGATGACTTTAATCTCCATTCTTTGACAGATATAATCTTCTGAGATTCCTGTGACATCTGATCTAATATTTACTTATTACATTCTTGTTTAAGTTGAGTAGAATCCTCGAATTACAAATAGGCTATAGCATATGCCTTTCATAGTATTTTTGCAAATATTTTCATGTTGCATCTGGTTATTTTGATTGTAGAACGTATTTTTACAAATATTTTCATAAGATGATAAAATTAAAAAAAAAACTAAGGAAAAATGGTATTTTTGGTAATTTCTCTAAAATATGATGTTAAATTAAATATATTTTTATAAGTAAATTTTATAAAAATTTGTATACCTATTTATTTTTGCATAATCTTTTCATCCCGGCAGGCAGGTTCTCTTTATCCATAATAAAATGATTACCTAAAAGTAAGGTATACAATTCGGATATATATTCGTATGGGATGAGAAAAAAGATCCTAACTTAGGAAATTTCTAGGGATTTTTAGTGTAAATTTCTAATGATAATTATGTAATAATACATAGTGTTCTATAATTAGAGTTAGATTTTCTAATGTGAATTTTCAATAACAAATTTGTAATTATACATAATATTTTATGATTATAATAATATTTTATAACTTAACTGACGAACTCAGGATCTTGAAAATCTGTAATGATTAATTAGCCCATAAATTAACAAGGGAGAACCTATATGATTTTCTAAAATTATAAGATCCACAAATCATGCACGACAGAAACTACTAGCCGTAAATTTTGCATGGTAAATAGGATTTGAAAAGGGCAATGTGAACTATTGAAGAAAAATAAGTGTATTTCTAAGTAAGATATCGAAGAAAATTATTTTTCCTTTTCTTATATCAAATTGCAATATATCTCCAAAGCTCCAGTTAGCCGTGTGCACAAGTATAGGGTACATGACTAACATGAAAATAATTAGATAATGACTGAGATTAATGAAAAAGCACGAAAAGAAAAAAGACAATGTACTGAATCTTTATTTTATTATAAATTAACGAAGCAAAAATAATCAAGCATATATAGTTAAAGTCTGCAATAAATTTATATATTGGAAGCATAATCCAATGACAAATAACTCTATATTATCAAATAATTGTTGATCAAGGAAGAAAGCCGTCTTGATTTTGAGGATTGTACTCGAAATCTTTCAAAGGTCGAAACTCGCCATATTTGGACTTGTACTCCTTTTTACCAAAATACTCGTTAGATCTTTCGCTGCCAGAATTAGGCTTCACAGCCCTAGGGTTATAAAAGTACTTTCCATTCTCCAAAGTCCTCGTATCACTCAACCCTTGTGCCTCCGTTGCATGAACATTCTCCCGATCGTTATTGTAAGTCTTGTAGCTATTCGTCCCCTCCTTTTCGTTGAAGAACTTCTTTTCTTCATCACTTAATTCAAATCCATCGTTGGCAGATGCATCCGTGTTGCGCACGCCTTCATTGGGGTAGAAGGCATCGTTACCATCCCTTTCCTTGTAGGTTTGTGGCCCGGTCATATAAGAAGGTTCATCGGAATCGCGAGAAAAGGCATTAGTCTCCGAAGAATCCTTCTTGATGTTTTCGATGAATTCTTCGGGTGGGAAATCAGTCTCGGGATTTTCAAACTGGAAATCATTGTAGTTTTTGGTTTCTGATGATGGTTTGAATGAAGGTTGCTCTACTTGTTGATTGAACTTGGAAAAGTATTTGCTGTCTCTAGCCTCGACTTTGAGAGTGGTAAAAAAAGCTATCACTAGGAGAACAGAGAGAGCTTTCGCATAGTTAGCCATTGTATTGAAGAGAGGTGTTTTGCGTTGATGGAATATGTTCTGCGTTGATGGTTGTTGTATTTATATATACAGATGAGAAAAACATTGCCATATTAAAAAAGGAAAATATCACATTAATTGATACCATCGAGAAATTAAAGGGATTTTGTAATCTTTTTTAATTTTAGGACTAAAGATTGTTCCCAATCCTTTCTCAAAACCTTTTATTTTTCCTGATCCTTTCACACTTTTTCTAAACGTGGTTTTGGTAACACAGGTCTACGTGGGTGTGATTAGGCAGGAGCGTGGCGCGGTGCAATTTTTTTTCTCAAATCACGTCACAATTACTGAAGTTTGGGTTTTCAAATTTAGAAACCATAACCAAATCAAAAGTAATCGGTTTGATTCGGTTTTAAAAAATGCAATTTCGGTTTATGGTCAGGTTTCGGTTTCAAAATCATAAAAATCATCAATATCTTTATCTTCTTTTATTTATTTATTTATATTTATTTATATATTTCTTGCTCTAGAATCGTCCGAAAACTATTTACCTATTTTTCTAGAGCTCCTGAATTTTAATTCAATGAAACTAAATTTCCTTATTAGAGTTCGAATTTATAGAATAGAAAAAATATCAATTGCCTTTTAAACTTTTACTAATAAAGGAAACTAAATATACAATATTAATATTCTTTCCTTTCCTTATTTAAGTTCGAATTTATAGGACAGAAAAAATATCAATTGCCTTTTAAATTTGTACTAATAGAGAAAACTAAATATACAATTTTATAATTTTTTCCTTTCTCAATTTTAATTTAGTAAAATTAAATTTTCTTATTTACATTCAAATTTTTAGGAAATACAATAAATATATAAAAGTCAATCGTATCATATTTAGGATATAAATATATAAAAATTAATTTTATATTAATTTTCCTTATTTTCTTGAAGAGGCAGGGATGCGTCCACCCTTTCTTTATTTTTATTATTATTATATACTAGCCTATAACCCGTGCAAGACACGAGTCTTAAAAAATAATAAACTAAAAAATTTAATGTAAACGAAAAATATTAAAATAAAATTAAAAATTAATATGATAAATTATACAATGAGAAACTTAAATATTAATTGGAACGTAAAAAATAATAAAAAATACAGATGAGGCTGATGAAGATAAATGAGATATTATTAATATTATTTTATAATAAAATAATATTAATAATAAAGACATATAGAAAATCTAATATGTTTTAATTAAAAAAAGTAATTGCCCGTGATATTTTTAGAAGTGTTTTAATTATATTATTTGTATTTATTAAAAAAATACGTTGACATGTTAAAATAAGTAATTTTTTTTAATAAGGACAAATAGGAAAGTTAACATGTTTTAATTAAAAAAAAAAGTAACTACCTATAATATTTTTAGATGTGTTTTAATTATATTAATTGTATTTGTTAAAAAAATACGTTCACTTGTTAAAATAGGTAAGTTTTTTTAAATAATTAAAAGTATTAAAATAAATTTTAAAATATATAAGTAAGGGTTGCACTTGATATTTTTGGAAAAGAGAGATTTTAGTGATAACAAATATAAAAAGTAATATATTTTAATTAAAAGTAATTTCCCGTGATATTTTTGAAAAAGAAGTAGATTTTGTTAGAAAAAAAATGTTTTAATTATAAAAGGCAATCAGCTAGTTAATATTTTTATATTATTTTATTATTTATTAAATAGAGTATTAAAATATATTTTAAAATAAATAAGTAAGGATTGCACCTCATATTTTTGGAAAATAGAGATTTTATTGATAACAAATATAAAAGATATTATGTTTTAATTTAAAGGTAATTGTCGTGATATTTTTGGAAAAAGAGTAGATTTTGTTAGATTTTTTTTAATTATAAAAGGCAATCAGTTAGTTACTATTTTTATATTATTTTATTATTTATTAAATATAGTATGAAAAAGATTTGATTTGTAGTAGTTTTCGTTATCCTAAAAAAAAAAGTATATTTGTAGTACTGTATCCTAAATTTAAACAAATTAGATCACACATTTCCATTTTTTTTATTAGATTTCAATATTATTTGATTTTTATGTAGTAAAATATAGTGAAATATTAATGTAGAATAAAACTTTCCCGAATTTTGATTATATTATTAATTTAATAATTAGAAAAAGTACCGAAAACAAAAAACTAACCGAAAACCAAAACTTTTAATGTTTCGGCTTTAATAATATACTAGCTTAAAACTCGTGCGATGCACGAATTGTTATTAATAATTATTATTTTTATTAT
Source organism: Heracleum sosnowskyi (assembly GCA_030848705.1). NCBI lineage: Eukaryota > Viridiplantae > Streptophyta > Magnoliopsida > Apiales > Apiaceae > Heracleum > Heracleum sosnowskyi. The sequence continues at coordinate 136,351,824 of CM061235.1, read as the reverse complement.
TTATGTTTTAATATTCTATTAATCTGCATTTGCTAAAAAAAATAAGTATGTGTGTTAAATTTTTTTAAATAATTAAAAGTATTAAAATAGTTTTTAAAATAAATTAATAACTGTTTACCCGTAATATTTTTGGAAAAGAAGGGTCTTAGTAAGGAAAAATAAAAAAATATACATGTTTTTGCTGAAAAGGTAAGTTTTCGTAATTAAAAATATTTAAATAGGCTTCATAATAAATAAGTAAAGATTTATCCGGGATATTTTTGAAAAATGAGGGGTTTAGTAAGGAAAAATTAGCAAGAGTAACATGTTTTAGTTGAAAAATGTAATTGCCAGTGATTTTTTTAGAAAAAGAGAAGATTTTGTTAGAAAAGATAATGTATTTTAGCTGAAAATGTAGTTGGTTATAAAAATGTTATTATTTAATAATAATTTTTTTAGAAAATAAAAAAATAGAAAAAATAATACGTTTCAGCTGAAAAAGTGTTCATAATTAAAAGTATTAAAATAGATTTTAAAATAAATAAGTAAGGGTTTGCCCGTGATATTTTTGGAAAATGAGGGATTTTAGTAAGGAAAAATAGAAAGAGTAGCATGTTTTTGTTAAAAAAGATAACCGCCCGTCTTTTTTTAGAAAAAGAGAGGATTTTGTAAGAAAAAAATAAAAAAAGGTAATGTATTTTAGTTAAAAGGTAATTGGTTATAAATAATGTTATTATTTAGTGATAGTTTTTAAAAAAAATAAGTAAGGGTAATTAAGTAAAATCACTAAGTACCGACCGTCCGTCTATCCGACTACCAAACTTTTAATGTTTCGTCTTTAATAATATAGCTTAAAACCCGTATAATGCACGGGTTGTTTTTAATAATTGTTAATTTTATTTTTTATTTTTTATATTTTATATTTTATTAATTGCATTTATTAAAAAAAATAAGTTAGCGTGTTAAACATTTTTAAACAATTAAAAGTATTAAAATGAATTTGAAAATAAATAAGTAACAGTTTGCCCGTGATATTTTGGAAAAAGATGGGTTTTAGTAAGAAAAATAGAAAGTAACATGTTTTTGTTGAATTTTAAAATATAAAAGTAATGATTTGCCCGTGATATTTTTGAAAAAAGAGGGGGTTTGGTAAAAAAAAAATATAAATGTGACATGTTTTAGTTGAAAAAGGTAATTGTCAATTAAAAATATTAAAATAGATTTTAAAGTAAATATGTAAGGGTTTGCTCGTGATATATTTGGAAAATGAGGAATTTTAGCAAGGGAAATAGAAAAAGTAACATGTTTTAGCTGAAAAGAAAATTGCCCATGGTTTTTTAAAAAAAATAGTAATATATTTTAATTGAAAGGGTAATTGATCATAATAATTAAATAAACTATTAACTAAGGCAAGTATTGAATCAAAAAACAGGTACCAAAACTTTCAATGTTTCGTCTTTAATAATATAGTATAGATATAGAGATATATTCATAATATTAGTATTTTATTCTACTAAATGTAATAGCCCGTGATATTTTTGAGGTTTTTTGTTAGGAGAAATATTAGTTAGAAAATATAAAAAAGAATATAAGTTTTGGAAAAAAAGCTAATCGGTTAGTCATTTATAATTATAATATTATTATTTTATTTTATTAAATAGAACTATTCGTGATATTTTTGGAAAATTAGAGGTTTTATTTAATAAAAATAGAAAAATAGAAATTTTAGTTATAAAATATAAAAAAATATACATTTTGGCTAAAAATGGTAATGGGTTATTTATTAGCAATTATAACCTTATTATGTTATTTTATTAAATGAAACTGCGTATGATATTTTTAGAAAATGAGATGTTTTAGTTAGGAAAAATATAAAAGATATTCTATTTACTAATTTTAATATTTTATCTAACGGTTCTCATCGATTTGATCAAAAATATCTAACGGCTATGAATGGAGTGACCAGACTACAAAAACTTTAATGACCAGACTACAAAACTTTCAATGTTTCGTCTTTAATATAATAGTATAGACTAGCTTAAAACCCGTGCGATGCACGGATTGTTAATTGTTATTTTTTTTATTATTTTTTTAATTGTATTTGGTAAAGAAATAAGTAAGCATGTAAAAATAGCTAAACACTTTTAATTAATTAAAAGTATTAAAGCAGATTTTAAAATAAATAAGTAAGGGTTTGCTCGTTATATTTTTGGAAAAAGAGGGGTTTTAGTATGAAAAAAATAAAAAATGTAACATATATTTAGTTTAAAAAGGTAAATATCCGTGATATTTTTGGAAAATGAGATTTTAAAATTTAAGAATTTAAATTATTTAAATACGTTTTAAAATAAATAAGTAAATGGTTTGTCCGTGATATTTTTAGAAAAAGAATGGATTTTAGTGAGAAAAATAGAAAAAGTAAATTGAAAAATGCAATTTTCTGTGATATATTTAGAAAATGAGGGACTTTGTTAGAAAAAATCTATAATGTGTTTTAGCTAAAAAAGTAATTGGTTATAAATAGGTATTTGATTATTTATATTTTAATATTCTTAGTGATTGCATTTGTTAAGAAAAATAAGTATACATGTTAAAATAGGTAAACTTTTAAAAAATAATTATAATATTATAGGTTTAAAAATAAATAACTAAAGGTTTGTCCGTGATATTTTTGGAAAATGAGGAAAAATAGAAAAACTAACATGTTTTAGTTAAAAAAGGTAATTGCCATGTTTGAAAAAGCAGGGGAATTTGTTAGAAAAAATAATGTATTTTACGAAAAAAAGGTAATTGGTTATAAATAGGTAATATTATTATTTAATAATTTATTTTTATAAATAAGGTTAATTAAGTAAAAACACGAAATACAGTTAAGGGCAATTAAGTAAAATCACAACGTACCATACCGACCAACCAAACTTTTCATACCGACCAACCAAACTTTTAATGTTTCCTCTATTATATAATAGTATTGATATATAGTATAGATATAAAGGAAAACCCCCGAGCTGATCGTCCGAAAGCTATTTATCTATTTTTTTAGAGCTTCTGGATTTTAATTCAATAAAATTAAATTTCATTATTTAAATTCGAATTTATAGGGTAAAAAAATAGCAACTGCCTTTTAAACTTTTACTGACGGAGGAAACTAAATATACAATTTTTATATTCTTTCCTTTAAAATCTTTAATAATGAAGGAAAGTAAATATACTATTTTAATATTTAACATCTTTATATTTTTATCTTATCAGTTTTTTATCTTCTTTCTCCTTTTATTTTTCTTCTTCTTTATATATACTAGCTTAAAACCCGTGCGATGCACGGATTGTTAATTGTTATTTTATTATTATTTTTTTTAATATTTTATTAATTGTAATTGTGCAAAAAATAAAAAATGTAACATATATTTAGTTTAAAAAGGTAAATGCCCGTGATATTTTTGGAAAATGAGATTTTAAAATTTAATAATTAAAAGTATTTAAATACGTTTTAAAATAAATAAGTAAAGGGTTTACTGTGATATTTTTGGAAAAAGAACGAATTTTAGTGAGAGCAATAGAAAAATTAAATTGTAAAAGACAATTTTCCGTGATATATTTAGAAAAGGGGTTTTGTTAGAAAAAATATATAATGTGTTTTAGCTGAAAAGTTAATTGGTTATAAATAGGTATTTGATTATTTATATTTTAATATTTTTAGGAATTGCATTTGTTAAGAAAAATAAGTAGACATGTTAAAATAGGTAAACTTTTAAAAAATAATTATAATATTAACATATGTTTAAAAATAAATAACTAAAGGTTTTTCCATGATATTTTTGGAAAAGGAGGGGGTTTAGTAAGGAAAAATAGAAAAATTAACATGTTTTAGTTAAAAAAAGGTAATTGCCCGTGATATATTTGAAAAAGTAGGAGAATTTGTTAGAAAAAAATAGAAAAAATTAATGTATTTTAGGTGAAAAATGTAATTGGTTATAAATAGGTAATATTATTATTTAGTAATATATTTCTATAAATAAGTAAGGTTAATTAAGTAAAAATACGAAGTACAATTAATTAAGGGCAATTAAGTAAAATCACAACGTACCATGCTGATCAACCAAAATGCGGGCAATTAAGTAAAATCACAACGTACCATACCGACCAACCAAACTTTTAATGTTTCGTCTATTATATAATTGTATTGATATATATATATATATATATATATATATATATATATAACTCTCAGAAGCTCTCAGATCGTCCAAAAAATATTTATTTATTTTTCTACAGCTCCACAACTTTAATTCATTAAAAAAATTCCTTATTTACATTCGAATTATTAGAGAAGACAATAGAAATAAAAAAGTCAATCCTATTATTGAATGTCATCTTTGTATATAGTTTTTTTATATATTATTTTTCTGATGTTGCGAATTAATTAGAGTTATATTCAAAACTATTATCTCATTAATTTTTTTATGAGAGACATGATAACTTTATAATTTTATATATTTGTTTCTGAATTAATCATGTTTAGGAGCTCTAGAATCGCTTGATTCATATTTATCTAATTTTTTAGAGCTCTTCTATTTTAAATATTAAAAATTAAAATTTTCTTTTTTTGTTCCTAATTTTTATATATATAAAGGAAAACCCCCATGAGCTCTAGAATCGCTCGATTCATATTTATCTAATTTTCTAGAGCTCCTCTATTTTAAATATTAAAAATTAAAATTTTCTTTTTTTGTTCTTAAATTGTAGAAAAGTTAATACTTATTAGAGACAATGTTGTGGATTAAAAAACGTACTTGTATATTAATTGCTAGGATTAATGAGTTTCGAGCTTTAATGGTTGCACTTGTGTTTCGAGACTAAATCGGTCCTCACAAGATGCCTACGTATCTCAAATTTTTATTGAGAATCAAGCCAAAGACGTAGTTCTGATTGTAGGATCAGGGACCTTATATAGGCGTCTGGAGCCTAGTATTTATGGTATGTTTAGGAGTCTTAGCGAATAAGTCTCCTTTTTGATATTGGATAAACATTGTATTTCTTGCAGGATAAGTCTTTTCCTTGTTGATAAAGGTTATGACTCATTAATTGGGATTCTGGATCCTTCTTTGACTAATTTACCATATTTTGGACTCTTTTCATGAGCTGTATATTTTTCCCTATTCATTAATTACGAAATTAATGAATAATTAGGGTGTCGGGCCTTAAATATTTGGCCTTTCCAAAGAAACAACAATTATATTTGTCGTTGGGAAGTCCAGTTTTAGTGCGTACTCTATGAGGAATCCATCAGGACTTTTTAGTACTAAACCAGCTCCACTTGAATTTATTTTTGATGCTCCATCAAAATAGAGCACCCAACATTCTTTGGAGACCATTTCTTCATCTTCCTTGTTTTCCACTGTTACTTCTTGCCCCCCGACTTCTTGGTTGTCAATGGTGCATTCAATCATGAAGTCAGCGAGTGCTTGAGCTTTGATGGCCGTTCGAGGCTTATACTTGATGTCAAATTCCCCTAGTTCAATGGCCCATTTGATCAATCTTCCACTAAATTGAGGGCTATGCAAGATGTTTCTCAGAGGTTGATCAGTCAAGACCTCTATCTTGTGAGCCTAGAAGTACGGGCGTAGCTTTCTTGAGGCCATTATCAAGGCTAAAGCAAACTTCTCGATCGTTGAGTAGTTTATTTCTGCCCCATGTAGAATCTTACTCACATAGTAGATGGGTTTCTGAACCTTCAATTCTTCTTTTACCAAAACGGCTCCAAGGGTTGTGCTAGAGACCGCCAAGTATAAATAGAGAATTTCCCCTGGCTTGGGTTTTGCCAACAGTGGTGCCTCAGCCATGTAATTCTTCAGGGCCTCAAAGGCCTCTTGGCTCTCCGTTGTCCATTCAAAAATTTTCACATTCTTGAGTGCTTTGAAGAAAGATAAGCACTTCTCTCCTGACTTGGAGATAAATCTTCCCAATGCTGCCACTCTTCCCGTTAGTTTTTGGACATCCTTGACAGTCTTTGGTGGTTCCATGTCTAGAATTGCTTTGATTTTGTCGGGATTGGCCTCGGTTCCTCTCTTGGAAATCATTAGGCCTAAAAACTTTCCCGAACCCACACCAAAGGCACATTTAGCTGGATTCAACATCATCTTGTGGTGCCTTAGAACTTCAAATGCCTCTCGGAGGTGCTCAATGTGATCGGCCTTATCGAGGCTCTTGACTAACATGTCATCTACGTAGACCTCCATGGTTTTTCCAATTAGGTGTCCAAAAATTTTGTTCACCAATCTTTGGTAGGTTGCCCCTGCATTCTTAAGTCCAAATGCCATGACTAGATAACAGAAAACACCAAAGTCAGTGATGAATGATACCTTGGAGATGTCATCCTTGTGCATTTTGATTTGGTTGTATCCACTGAATCCATCCATGAAGCTGAGCATCTCGTGTCCAGCTGTAGCATCTATTAATGCATCAATCCTTGGTAAGGGAAAACAATCCTTAGGACATGCATCATTCAAGTCAGTGAAGTCTACACACATCCTCCATTTTCCATTGGCTTTTTTGACCATTACGGGGTTAGCCAACCATTCCGGGAATTGTATCTCTTCAATGAATCCGGCCTCTAGAATTTTTTCAACTTCTTATTTAATGGCCTCTTGCCTTTCTGGAGCAAAATTTCTCTTCTTTTGTTTTACCGTCTTTCTTTCAGGATCCACATTCAACATGTTAGTTATCAATTGGGGATCAATCCCTGGCATGTCAGCCGCTGTCCAAGCAAAAACGTCATTGTTCTCTTGAAGAAAAGATATGAGCTTGCTTTTCAATGGCTCAGGTAGTAGTGCCCCGACATAAGTCACCTTCTCCGGTTCACCAGGGACTAAGGGAATTGGGATTAAATCCTCAGCTGGTTTCCCTCTTCGGTCCTCATTATTGTCAATATCCATGTCTTCAATTGGGAGAACTTGCCCCCGATTCCATCAGGCCGTAACGCGGCTACATAACAACTTCTAGCCATCTTTTGGTCTCCTCGTTCTTCACCAATCCCATTCCTCATTAGGAACTTGATTTTTAGATGATAAGATGAGGCAACGACCTTGAACGCATGAAGACCAGTCCTTCCCAGGATTGCATTGTAGGTTGAAGTTGCCTTTATAACTATGAAGTTCAGCATTTGAGTAGACGTATTCATCCCTTGCCCCATGGTCATTGGGAGTTGGATAGTGCCTTCCACCTTTGACTCCACTCCATTGAATCCATATATGGACATATTCGAGGGTGTCAACTGAGAGTCAGTGTAGCCCATCTTGATAAAATCATCATGGAACAAGATGTCCACTGAGGCTCCATTGTCAACTAGGACTCTCTTTGTTTCGGAATTTCCAATCACAGGTATGATGACTAGAGGGTCATCGTGGGGGAACTTCAGCCCTTCCAAGTCTGAATCATCAAAACCTATTGATACTTCGGTCCGGGCACGCTTCGGTGTTTCCCCAACCACGGTCATTACTTCTCGAGCATAAGCCTTTCTTGAATTTTGGGAGGACCCAGCAGCAGTTGGCCCTCCGAATATCATGTTGATGACTGGCCCTCGGGGCTTAGGGTTACGATCTTGGTCGTTGTCCCTTCTGTCGTAATCCTTCCTTTCATAGTTTCCTCTTTGACTCCCTTGATTTCCATCCTTGGTGAATTTGCTGAGTTTTCCTCTTCGTATCAGAAATTCGATCTCATCTTTCAATTGCCTGCAATCGTCGGTGTCGTGACCGACTTCTTTGTGGAACCGACAGAACTAATTTTGATTCCGTTTGGACATGTCAGCCCTCATTGGCTTAGGCCATTTGAGATCTCCTTCCTTAGCTATCTCCATCAGAATTTGACTCCTGGGAGTGTTCAATCTTGCATACTCCGTAAACTTTGGCCCAAAATTGTTTCTCTTGGGTGGAGAATCAGAGTCCTTTGACGTTCTGGGAAACTTTTCCTTGATGTTTTACTCCTGAGTTTCTTTTCTTTCTTTGAGTTTCCACTACCGCTAGCAGTGGGTTCATACTTTCGCATGATTTCTTCAGCCTTGATATACTTTCCGGCTATGTCTTGGAGCTTCAGCATGCTCTCGGGTGGATGTTTAGCTAACGACCTTTTGAAGTGGTCATCAGTAGTTCCTTGTTGCAGGGCTATCATAGCCACTCTGTCCTCTAAGTCCGGGACTTTCAAAGCCTCCCGAGTGAATCGATTGATGTAGTCCCTTAGGGCTTCATTCTTTCCTTGTTGGATTGCCATGAGTGATGCAGAGCTTTTCTCATGCACCCTACCACTAATGAACTGATTGATAAAAGCTTTGCTTAGTTCCTTGAAAGACCCAATTGAGTTGGGAGGAAGACGGCTATACCAGCGTTGGGCCATGCCTGCCAAGGTTTGTGGAAACGCCCTACACTTGACCGCATCGTTGGTTGGCTGCAACAACAGTGCATTAGAGAAGGTCCTTACATGATTTGCGGGATCTCCCGTTCCATCATAGGCTTTGATCGAAGGCATCTTGAATTTTCTGGATATAGCCATTTTCATGATGTCTTGAGTAAACGGTGGTGTAGGATCATCAGGATCTCCTAAGGGCAACAAAATACTAGGATCACCCCTTGGGGCTTCGGCCCTCTTGCTTCTTCTTGCCGGTGGATCCAAGTTGATTATCGGGATCCCTTCAGTCGTTCGGCCTTGAGATTGAGCGGCCTCCTCCTCAGCAAGGAGTTTCTTGAGTCTTGCAGTCTCTGCCTCATGGGCTGCAATTTTCTCCTTAGTAGTTTGGGGTTGATCCCGATTTGTCTGGGAAAAACGTCTCCTTCTTGGGGTGACATCCTCCCCAGTTGTATAACCCTCATTCTCGGTGTATGGGCCCGAGTAATCTTGAACGAAAGGGGTCTGGCGAGTTTGATTTTGGGGTCCCAGACCTTGAATATAAGGGGGCACATATGCCTCATGGTAGATTGGATTAGTTCCACTACCGCCCGCCATGGGTCGAGGGGGCATGCCATAGCTTGGTATCCCCAAAGTCTGATTTGCGTATTGAGGGAGATCAGTAGTATGGAGTTGAAGGCTTCTCGGTGCATTCATGATGAGTGGAGAAGTCGAGATTGGTTGCTGGTGAACGGTCTCTTGTTGATTAGATCCATGAATGACCATCTGCAGGGGATTCGTCCCTTCAACCGAAATTGGGATTTACGGTCCTTGAGTGCTGGTGGGGATATTCGCCCCTTGAGTGCCAGTATTCGGCGGTGGTTGATCAGCCTCAGAGGTGATAGGGCGATCCTCAAGAGTTTGAGTATCCCGAGCTGTTCTTCGTGTGTTTGCCATGGTTGATGTTGTCTTCCCACAGACGGCGCCAAATGTTGTGGATTAAAAAATGTACTTGTATATTAATTTCTAGGATTAGTGAGCTTCGAGCTTTAATGGTTGCACTTGTGTTTCGAGACTAAATCGGTCCTCACAAGATGCCTACGTATCTTAAATTGTTATTGAGAATCAAGCGAAATACGTAGTTCTGATTGTAGGATCAGGGACCTTATATAGGCGTCTGGAGCCTAGTATTTATGGTATGTTTAGGAGTCTTAGCGAATAAGTCTCCTTTTTGATATTGGATAAACATTGTATTTCTTGCAGGATAAGTCTTTTCCTTGTTGATAAAGGTTATGACTCATTAATTGGGATTCTGGATCCTTCTTTGACTAATTTACCATATTTTGGACTCTTTTCATGAGCGGTACATTTTTCCCTATTCATTAACTACGAAATTAATGAATAATTAGGGTGTCGGGCCTTAAATATTTGGCCTTTCCAAAGAAACATCAATTATATTTTTATAATTACTTTTCTGTCCATATCAGGCAAGTTGACATAAAATTATAAATCTAATCAAATCAAAATTATTACATATAAAAACTTTCCTCTATTTTAAATATTAATCAAAGATATTGATATTAAAAATTAAAATTTCCTTTTTAGCTCATAAATTGTAGAAAAGGTAATACTTATTAGAGACAAGTTGGAATAAAATTATAAATTTAATCAAATTTTATTATCATATACAATCTTTATTATATCTCTATCTTTATCTTTGTATTATATAACGTAAAATCTGTCGACGCTCTCAAATAATCTGAAAAATATTTATCTTTTTTTTTTTCTAGAGCTCCACGGTTTTATTTTAATAAAATTGAATTTCCTTAATTACATTCAAATTCAAAAGAAAGACAACAAAAATATATATAATTCAATCATGTTTAGAATTTAATTAAACAAATATTACCTTCTTTCACAACCAAAAACTTCAATCCTAATTATAATTTAAGTTCATTATCTTTATATAAAATAATTATATCTATACTATTATATTAAAGACGAAATATTAAAAGTTTTTGTAGTCGGTTTGTAGTCGGGTTGTAGTCTGGTCGTCCATATTTTGGTCATCCAATCTCTAACCGTTAGATCTTTTAAATTAAATTAATGAGAGTTATTAGATATAATACTAAATATTTTTTGGTATGTTTTGATTTTACCTAATTGTCCTTACTTAACTGTACTTTGTGTTTTTACTTAATTACTCATACTTATTTATAAAAACTATTATTAAATAATAATATTACATATTTATAACCAATTACCTTTTACACCTAAAATATATATATATTTTTTTTTATTTTTTCTGAAAAATTCTCTTACTTTTCCAAAAATATCACGGGCAATTACCTTTTTAACTAAAACATATAAGCTTTTTTTTTTCTTACAAAAACCTCTCATTTTCCAAAAATATCATAGACAGTTTCATTTATCTCCGGGAGTTCTCAGATCGTCCGAAAGCTATTTATCTATTTTTCTAGAGCTCTTGAATTTTAATTCAATAAAATTAAATTTCCTTATTTAAATTCGAATTTATAGGATAGAAAAATATCAACTGTCTTTTAAATCTTTAATAATGAGGAAACTGATATACAATTTTAAGATTCTTTCCTTTCTCAATCTTGATTCAATAAAATGAAAGTTCCTTATTTAAAGTTGAATTTATATGATAGAAAAAATCTCAATTGCCTTTTAAATCTTTACTAATAAAGAAAACTAAATATAACTATTTATTTATTTTTCTAGAGCTCTTGAATTTTAATTTAATATGATTAAATTTCCTTATTTAAATTAAAATTTATAGAATAGAGAAAATATCAATTGCCTTTTAAATTTTAGCTAATGGAGGAAATCGAATATAAAATTTTAATATTTTTTTCTTTCTCAATTTGAATTCAATAAAATTAAAGTTACTTATTTAAATTTGAATTTATAGGATAGAACAAATCTAAATTGTCTTTTAAATCTTTGTTAATGGAGGAAAGAAAATATACAATTTTAATTCAATAAAATTGAATTTCCTTATTTAAATTAGAATTTATAGGATAGAAAAATATCAAATACCTTTTAAAACTTTACTAATGGAGGAAACTAATATACAATTTCAAGATTTTTCCCTTTCTCAATTTTTATTCAATAAAATGAAAGTTCCTTATATAAATTTGAATTTATAGGTTAGAAACAATCTCAATTTCCTTTTAAATCTTTACTAATGAAGTCTCAATTTTAGAAATAATCTCAATTGTCTTTTAAATCTTTACTAATAAAGGAAACTAAATATAACTATTTATTTATTTTTTAGAGCTCTTGAATTCTAATTTAATATAATTAATTTTTCTTATTTAAATTAAAATTTATAGGATAGAGAAAATATCAATTGTCTTTTAAATTTTAACTAATGGAGGAAATATAATATATAATTTTAATATTCTTTTCTTCTCAATTTTGATTCAATAAAATGAAATTTCCTTATTTAAATTTGAATTTATATGATAGAAAAAAACTCAATTGCCTTTTAAATCTTTGTTAATGGAGGAAACTAAATATACAATTTTAATTCAATAAAATTAAAGTTCCTTATTTAAATTGGAATTTATAGGATAGAAAAAATATAAAGTACCTTTTAAATCTTTACTAATGGAGGAAACTGATATACAATTTTAAGATTATTTCCTTTCTCAATTTTTATTCAATAAAATTAAAGTTATATATATATATATATATATATATATATATATATATATATATATATATATGAATGATTGTTGGAGAAGAAGCTAGTCTTGAATACTTAAGGTAAATTTTTGTAATAAGTTTCAAATTCCTTCTCATTCAAGAACTCTGTAACCAGTATCTTTTGTTGTCACCACTTGAAATCTCCGTCACTTTAATAAATCCACTGAGCTTGAATACTTCACTGAGGCTTGATCAACAAATTGATCTTCTTTCAATGTAGAATCACTTCAAGACTGTAGATGAATTTAATCTTCATCCTTTGACAGATATAATCTTCTGAGATTCCTGTGACATTTGATTTTTATTATTTACTTATTACATCTTAATTAAAGTTGAGTAGAATCCTCGGTGTTTACAAATAGGCCTAGACATATGTCTTTCAATCTCCCTCTATTTGTTTGTTAGACAATAACAACCAAATACCTCTAGAGGATAACTCAACTAAAACAAGAAAAGATAAGACTTTTAAGAGCCAAGCAAATAATAAAAAGTTCTGGATTAAATATAACAATTTCCAGATTCAAACAGTAAAGATAAATACAAGATAGATGTTCCTCTAGTCTGAACAAATGATACATTTTCCTATCTTGATTTACCTAGCTCTAAACATATAACATTTACAAATTTGAGCTAACTATATCATGTCTTAGTCTCTAATTTCACCTTCTTCAGCTTCTTGCAAGGTGACTAGAAGATCTTTGTCAAGGACACGATCACTTTCAGAAACCACACCACTTGGCATTACTGGTTGAGTGGTGATCTTCTTCAATCTTTTCTTCATCTGAGCATACCTTGGAACTTTCTCCGTGCAGTAGTCTGAAATCATATCAGCAACTTCAGACTTCTCTACATTAGTAAACCCAGAGGTTCTCAGAAGATTCTCCAACTTCACCAGTTGCATTGCAGTCTGCAACTTCAAAGAATCAGGATCCAACCTCACAGTCTCTAAAGTTGTACCTCTATAGATTTTGACTTCATACGGGAAGTGTACAACTTGAGGGTTGGCCTTTATTGCAGAATCTCTTAGCCGGTCATACAGAAGCTCGTTCAAGCAAGAAGATCTCTTTACCTTACTCATAAGAATCCACAATTCAGAGAGAGATCTTCTTTGTAGGAGGTCAAGAGAAACGGTGAATGGCCCTTCAAGGGCACTTGAGACATAGATGTATAGTTTTTGCCTCACTTGATCAAATGCAGATGTAATCCTTAGGATATCTTCCTTCAATGCCTTCATGTATAATGAGTTGTCTGGATTAACAGTTCTGATCTTCTCAAGCAACTTCAGAAAAGTAGCATCATTGTTTGTGCCTCTCTGAGGGATATCAAACATCTCCCTTGCCTTGTCCCACTTGCTTCCTTGCTTCATCCTAACATCCAATCTCCTTTCTTTGACATGAATACTATGAAGACGTTGTTTGTCTTCATGTTCAGCCTTTTGAATTTTTAGCTTATGAGATATGATGTCGGAGACCTTGGCATTTTCATCCTCCTTTCTCCTGAGATCTGCTTGCTGCTTCTTCAGTTCCTTTTGAAACAAAGGGTCAGGTGTGTATAAATCAGCTTCATCTTCCCAATCCTCAAAGTTGGCTGCCTCTTCAACCTCCTCCTCACCAAAAGCTTCTTCAGGTATGGTCTTCTCCAGATCACCAGATGTGTCAAATTGGAAGTCATCCTGTTCACCATGGTAGTAGTAGGCATAATCAAAAACAGTCTCCTCCAATTATTGTTTCCCTTTCCCCTTATCTTTTCTAACTCCAGAAGCTCCTCCAGCTTCTCTTTTATCTCCTTTCTTCTCCTTCTCCCCCTTAGTTGAGGAATCCTCTACAGTTTGAGCTTTGGATGCCCTAGGATTCACCTCAGAAGTTCCCTTTATCTCTCCTTTCTCCTCTATCTCCTCCTTCATTATCATCATCATCCTCATCTTCATCATCTCCCTCAAAGAATGTTCTTTGTTGTGCTGTAGGTTGATGTGAGTTCTTTATCATATTATACAAGTGCTTCATACCTTCATTCAGATGCTCCATTCCTCCTTCTATCCTTGACATCCTTTCTTCATTAAACCTTTGATTTTCATCAGATGTTTGTAGATTGAAGTCCACCTTGGTAGAAATAGAAGCAATCTCCTTGACACTCTCCGATATCTGAGCATTTGACGTTGTAAGATCATAGATGTCTGAAGCCACCAGTACTTGAGATTGTTGGATTGAATTCAGCCTCGGGAGTAGATTATTCTTCAATCCTTGCAGGTCATCTTTAACAGTACCCAACTGATTAGAGACAGAGGTGGAAGATTGTGCAACCACTTGTGCTTTCAGAAGATTGTTCTCAGCCTAGGTTTCTTGTAACTTTCTTTGTAGATCAGCTAGCTGGTTCAACAACAAAGCAGTGTTTGTGTCTGTGTGTGCACTCACTTCAATTTCTCTCAGTGGTGTTTCACTCAACTCACGTGCTTGTGTTTGACTCTCATCTCTCACAACTAACTGTCTATCCATGTTTTCAGAAGATGTACCTACATGAAAAATCACCCTAGCCCCTTCAAGAGAGGTCAGTGGTGGTGCAATGGGAGTTCGTAATTCCCGATCCCTGGCTGAGTCTGTCAAAATATTTGACATTGTATACTGAATTGCTTCAGGGACAGACTCACCAGGTTGCCTTTCACTTTCTCCAGTATAAACTGCGAGTGAAAAATTCCTTAGGGGATCCAGAGATGTTCCCTCTGGGAGGGGAGAAAATGATTCTATTATTGGTGGCGAAGAATCAGATTTTCCCTCTGATGCCTGTGAAGGCACTTCTACCGTAACTATGGTAGGCACTGTTTCAAAATCAAAGGTAAAGTGCTCTCCTTGCATAGTGTCCTGAGTATAATCTATTTGGATATCTTCTCCCATTGTGAGTAATGGGAGAGTGCTTGACTCAGTACAAGATGCCATGGCCCGATGGCGAATTTCAATAGATTCATCCTGTTGAGAGGATGTCTCCAGAGACTGTTCAGTGGCCATATCTATGTCCATATCCTGTTGAGAGGATACAGATGGGCTTACAGATGCCTCCCTATAGGTTTTTCTTTTCTTTAAGGGTGGAGACAAAGCTGTGGGAACACTCGTTGCAGCTATTTCACTAACTCTTCTTTGACTGGTTTGAACATTTGGCTCAGGTTGTTTGTCAGTAGTGTTTGACTCTCTGTTTGGCTCTATGACCTGGGTCAGAGATTGTGGTTCTACAACCTCTGGGTCAGCCCTAACAACCACTTGGGTTTCAATTAAAGTACCAGAAGAAGATCCAGGGTTATGAATAACTACCTGTAGTGGAACTGGATGTGGCTCAGGAACTTGTTCACCAAATCTAGGAAGATTAATGAATTGACTCATCAATGGTGAAACAAGAACATGTATGTTTAGGAATTTGGATGAGACATCAAGTCTGGTGTAGAATTTAATATTTGTGGTTGGAGAGGTTTCAAATCTAGTTTCCCTAAATAGTTCTACCTGCTCAGCAGTGAGGATGTGATTAATGATAAGAGTGAGAAAGCGAGGGTATCAACACTTCACTTTCACATTATTATCAGAATCTCTCCTAGAGTGAGCAAGCCTGTTGATCATTAGGTTCCACAGAATTTTAGCAAAATTTAATCTACGACCTAATACAATAGCATAAGTAATATATTGATTAAGACTGGTAATGCAATGAAAATTGGTTTTTGTGCAGTTACCAAATACTCTTGCTATTGTATCAAAGAACAGATCTCATTCCCTTACAACAAAGCTCTTGGACAACTTAACCATTTGTAAGGGACCCTGATAATGAATATTCACGAAGAACTGTGATAACTCATCATCAGTGGGTAAAGGATCAAACCTGTCCTTTGGAAATTGTAAAACATCACAAAATAACTCAAAAGTGACTGTATATTGCTGGTTTAGAATATTGAAAGTGAAAATTTTTGAATCTCCAGCAATAGCAGCACTAGAACATAAAAACCTCAATGGATCAATCCTAAGAAGTGCTGAGGCACAAATAGCATGACTGACACAAGTCTCACTATTTAAAAATTGAATCCAACATTTAAAACGTTCCACCTTACATTTAGACGGATCAAAATACCCAATATAATTATTTAAAACAAGTTCAAAATTAGGATCCATTTTTGAAAAACAAGAAATTTTAATTAACTTAAGATAAAATTAAAATTTTAGGGATTTTTAGAATTAATTAAAATTAAATAAAATCCACAAAATCACAATTTTATTAAAACTAACCAAACTTAAAATTTTTAATCCTAAAGTCGAACTTAACACTTGAAATGCAAAAACTAAAGTGGGCAAATGAACTTCAAGATCACACACAGTTCACAACACACAGAACCTACTTTGATCAACAAACACACACGATTTACTTAGCAATTCAAAAACTTCACAAATCGAAAATAAAAAAAAATTGAAAATTCCAACAGCAATTCGACTTGTAAGATATGATTTTGAAAGAACAGAACTAGATTGCTAAGTAATAACTTGAGCAACAATGGTTTAAGATCAAAGCTTCTGCAGAAAGGAATGAGATCGAAAGGGGTTTTGACAAAAAACTGATAAGGCACATAAGAAACTGAATGTGCGTGCAGTGTATGTATGTATATATATATATATAAGTAATAAAATAACTGTTAAAATTCAAAACAAAATACAGTCAAACGTTTTTATTTAAGATTTTACTGGGAAGACAATCGGGAAGACTTAGGATAGTCTTCCCGGTAGTCTTCCTAGTACAAACTAGAAAGTCTTCCGAATTAAATTAAAACAGAAAAACAGAAAATAAAACAAATAAAGCTAAGTCTTGAAGAGGAAGATCCACCTCTCTGAAACCTGGGCTTGAACTTAAGATTGGGATTCCTTCTGAATTTGAACTTCCCAAACTTCCTGACTATCATGGCCAAATCACCATACTCCAGCTGATCAAGTTCTTCCAAAGAGTAGTAGTCACCACCAGATTGATCAATGGATGTTAAACCAAATTCAGCATCAATAACATCCAAGTTAGAACTGGAAGGTTGAACAACCTTCACTTCCAGTTTCTGTGGGACTACTGTTGTCAATGCAGTAGAAGTACCAACTATCTTTCCACTTCCATATAATTCATTCTGTTGAATCTGCTCCAGCTCATAGGTCTTCAGAACACCATACAGTCTTTCCAGAGAAATCTCTCCAAGATCTCTTGCTTCTCTGATTACAGATATTCTGTGCTCCAAATGAATTGGAAGTGTCAGTAGGAACTTCTTGTTAATCTCCTTGATAGTGTAGTGTTTCCCATTGAGGTTCAGATCATTAATTAATTTGTTGTATCTCTCAAAAACCTGAGAGATACCTTCACCAGGGTTTGATCTGAAATGCTCATATGAAGAGGTGAGAATTTCCAGCTTATTCTCTCTAACTTCCTTTGTCCCCTCATTGATTATCTCTATTGTGTCCCAAATGTGTTTGGTAGTAGCACAGTTTAGGATATGATTATGCATGATAGGATCCAGATAATCAACCAGTATCAACTGTAGACATGCATCCAGTGTAGAGTCCTCTTTCTCATCAGGAGTGTAGTCCTTGGGGTCCTTGGGGTACATCCTAGCAGCTCTAGTAACCACATCATTCTCTATCTGCTCTCCCTCAACAATCATAGAGATTTTGGGACCATTCTTCAGCACTCCTAGATATTTAACATTTGCAACTTGAAGAAACAAGAGCATTTTCTTCTTTCACATAGGATAATGCTCCTTGCTGAACATGGGGATTTTGACAGTACCAACTTTTTGTGTAGTAGACATTTTTGAGATTTAATATGAATAATGAAAATTTCAGAGTTTAAGAAAAAATCTCAAAACAATTGGATCTTTGATTAGTATATCAATCAAAAGGCTCTGATGCCAATTGTTAGGTCCTGATAAGTTTGTAGAAGGGGGGTTGAATACAAACTATACCGTTTAATCGAATTTGTCCTTTAAAAGATTTAACAATTTAGAACAAATTAATGCGGAATAAAACTGAAACAATATTCAAGTTAAATATAACTTATATTAAACTTGACGAGTGTTACAATTTGATCACTGATTACAAGGGTTCTTAATAAAACAAACCTAGAATAAATTCGACATGAATTTATCTATTTTTGTAATAAAAAGGATCGAATACTAAAAAGTAGTTCGATATAAAATCTAGGGATTATGATCCGCTAGAAAGTCAAAACAGTACAAGAGAATCAGTTCTTATGAATTAAATGTTATGAACTAATCAAGAATTAATTCTCTGGAGTAAATGAAATGCTTTGTCGTTGAGAAGTAAAGAAGACAGATGAGAAATGTAATGTTGAAAAGTTTCTGTCTGTTTTGCTTCTGTCTTGAGTTGTTGTAATGTAATTGATGTCATGTCTTCAAGTCTTCTGTCTTGTATTTAAATTGATTGTTTTTCTTTTAATCCCACGTGCCTTTAGGAGAATGTAATTTGCCTTTGGAAGACTTACAGAAAAACAATCAAATAAGCCTTAGAAGACTTTCGGGAAGACAAGGAAATGCATAGGAAGAAAATCGGGAAGACAAGGATTTACATTAGGAAGACAATCGGGAAGACTCACTTGTGAGTCTTCCTAGTTCAAAAAACAGAGTCTTCTTAGTTTAAATCTAAATCTTCTTAGTTCATTTTTATTCTAATTTAAATAATTAACTAAATAAATTATGTATTAAATTAATTCTTTACAGAATTAATTTAATAAATAATTTACTTAATAGTATTAATTATTTATAAGAGAATAAATAGAATTAGTTGACTTCTCAATTAATTTTAGAATCACTTAAAACTTAGATAAAGAATAAACAATATAGTACGTTGACACTCAATGCACGGTCTGGTTCATGAGTGACTAACGACAATGTCTGTTCTTTATCTGTTTGACTTTAAGCAGTGATTCATTTCCTTCTCATTCAAGAACTCTGTAATCATTATCTTTTGCTGTCACCACTTGAAATCTCCGTCACTTTAATAAATCCACTGAGCTTGAATCCTTCACTGAGGCTTGATCAACAAATTGATCTTCTTTCAATGTAGAATCACTTCAAGACTGTAGATGAGTTTAATCTTCATCCTTTGACAGATATAATCTTCTGAGATTCCTGTGACATTTGATTTTTATTATTTACTTATTAAATCTTAATTAAAGTTGAGTAGAATCTTCGGTGTTTACAAATAGGCCAAAACATATGTCTTTCACAACTTAAGGATCTGATTAGTAAAGTAGTTATGAGATGAAATAAATAGAGATTTGATCCATAAATAAATAAAAAATATATGATATTGTTTGGTCTTAAAATTTTAAAACAAAGAAATTTTATCTAAAGCATAATCTTATAAATATGGAAAGTTATTATATTCAATTTTAAGCAATATATTTGGCGTTGATTATGTAATTTTAATAATATTGATTCCCACTAATTAGTAGATAGTATATGATTGATTGTGCATATATTACATAATATTAGTCTAATTTGATTGTTTTATTAAATTGCTGCCGGTGACTTCAATATACAATGTTAGTTCTATTTTGGAAGATTATTCCATGAATCAAGCAATTAGATATTATTTGCATTAATTTTGGAATTTGAAGTTACATTAAATAGAGCATATCCTCTGGGATATGCCTATGATATCAATATTCGATTTTGTTGCTATAGTTTTGCCTATGAATCTACAATATTATAATGTATATGGAGAATTTATAATTAGTTTACCTGCTTAATATTTTAATCAAATGATCATAGATGCAGGATGAAACGTGAAATATTATTTTATGAATGAAGTACATAAAATTTATCTAAACTGAATATGAAATTTGATTTGATATTACATCAATAAAAGATATGATATTAATTTAACAGAAAATATGTGGTATTATTTGATCCTAAAATTAAAAAATAAAATCATTGTATTTAATGTATAATATTATATATATGGAAAATACAATAATTGATTACATTTTGTATTATGAATTGGTTGAGGAAAATGCAATAATAATATATTAAAAAATTAATTTAATTTATTACGTATATTAAAATTGATTGTAAAAAATGATTAATGTATAATAATTTTGATTTTATAACTAATTGATATTGAGAATGTTTATAATAACTTTCTTTATTAATTTTATTAACTCATTAAAAATAAAAATTATTTGGAGATATTCATGGACAAAGTTTATAGCTGAATTAAAATAATTTTGTCGACAAAGCAAATATTGTGAAATGCCTTTGGTTGGATGAAAATTCGAATATGTTTGATTTTATTTTTTTAAGTTACTATATTATTTCTTTTTTAATAATAAATAGTTAAATATATTTTTGTAAATAATAAAATTATTCGAATAATTGTTCGTTGGTTTTAACCCATGATCAATAAAATTGTTTATTAAATGTATTTTGTGATTTTATATTTAAAATATATCCTACGAACTTATCCTTTTGTATATTTATTTCATTTTGTCAATCTGATATTCTGATTGGTCCACCATAATTATTAAATAATATCCTATGTGATAAAAAAATACATAGATATTTGGCTTAAATTAAGAGATATAATTGGTATGGACTATTTTTCTTTTTTGTATTCCATTTTGTGAATCCTATATTCTGATTGTTCCACCATATTTATTAAATTCAAAATTAACATAATTGGATTGACTTGAAAAAAATTAAAGATTACAAAATCAGATAATTATTTTTATCAAATATAAATTTATTTGAATACAAAATTTAAACAAATAAGGAAAATACATTTAAAATTCATCTATAACACACAGAAGCATCAAACTCCAAAAGCAATATAAAACTGGATTTCAATTTTCGCATCCATGATCATCAAAACCTACAAAAAAATGAAAATTAAATTTGAATGTTGCAATAACAGTTTGTATTTTATAAAAAAAATGATACCTTGTCTAAAACGGTGGACAGACTCATCGTTAAGATTAGCATAAATCCTTGTAGTTGGCAAAGAAGATATACCAGTAGATCCTTAATTTTTAAGAAGGATAATATGTCATAAATTAATATCATTAATTTTTAGATCGAATATTATATTATATCTTATACAAAATGTAAAATATTATATATCATATAAAAAAAATGTTAAAGTAAGACAAAATTATCCAGATGCATACTCTTATCGCAACAAATTTTCACACTTGCTAGGATGACTACAACTGGTTGTTGAAGTCCATTCTGGAACAATGAAATAACATATGGAACGGTCTCTGGGCAAATAGTAACTTCTGCAGTTTTGGTACCGTCATTTATTGAAAATTTAACCACAGCTTTTGGACCATACTTGGTCCCTATTATTCTGGGAGGCTGTAAATCATCCATGAAACCCATAACATCTAGAAAGAAGTCAATGAAGTTAGATTATTGAGATAAAACATAATTGAAAAAGATATAAGTAATTACCTATGCTATATTGAGATTTAGTTGGATCATAATATGCGCCCAAAATGTTACGCAAATTTCCAATATATTCAATATCAAAGTGGTGGAATGGTATCATCTGGTCATTATGAATGACATGCTCAACAGTGGTTTGATGCGTAAATGAAATGCAAATATGAGAATGAACTGACATTAGTATCCCACTTGAATATCTTGTCGTAAAATGAGAGATATCATATTCATTCCCTTCAAATATAAAATTTGACTAATTTCTCCAGATTTCAGTAATTATGATGGCATGAACTGCGTAATCCTGTATTTAGATAAAAATTTAGAAAAATATAACATAAAGAAATCTAGATTGAGTTTAAAATAATATATGCTTACTTGCTCATCTAACAACATAAGGTTGCACGTATGAGGACCATCATTGTCGGGGACAGATAACCACCACATCCTAGTTACACGTGCTCTGACTGTGACACCAACAATTCCATCAAATAGGTGTTGCAGTTTCTTGAAAACTTTTACCTGTAATAATAGTTATAACTTGTGGTTAGTATATCGGAGAACATATTGACCATAAAATAGGAACAGTTAAAACATTTTATGCTCTCACCATTGTTCCTTGTAGAATTAAAAAGGCATAAGCATAAAGAAATGAACACATACTGTGAATTTAAATAGGAAAAGCTACGTTAAAGTTTATTGGATTAGAATAGTAAATAGTAAATTTAGACAAAAAATATAGTAAATTTGTATGTTTTAATTAAAAGGTAACATGTTTTTAATGACTGAAAAATAAAATATAATTAGTATTTTTAGGTGTGTTTATAAAAGATAATGTTTTTTTAATTAAAAAGTAATATGTTTTGGCTGGAAAATGCAATATCCTATTATTCATATTATTTATAAATTAAAATGACCGAAAACAAGAATACCAAAAACTCTGAAAACCAAAATTTTCAGTGAAATGGTTATTATATACTAGTATAAATTTTTTATATTTTTTTCTTAAATAGTTAATACTCTAAATTTTACAAAAAATTTATAGGGCCCCTGCGAATCGCGGCTTAGTCGACTAGTACTTATATAAAGGAGAAGACGAGGGCGGTGAGGTGGCGTCTCTCAAATCGCTTCGATTTACTTTTCTAATTTTCTCAAATTTTTGAATAATTAATGTTAAAGATTCGAAAATATCTCAATTGATTTTAAAATTTTTACAAATGGAGGAAACTAAATATACAATTATAATATTCTTGCCTTCAAAATCTTTATTAACAGAGGAAACTAAATATAAAATTATAATATTCTTGCCATTAAAATCTTTACTAATGGAAGAAACTAAATTACAATTTTAATAGTCTTCTAAATTTATTTTATTAGAAAATATCTTAATTGCCTTTTTAATTTTTACTAACGGAGGAAAGTAAAGATACAATTTTAATATTCTTGCCTTTATAATATTAGATACATTCTCAATTTTCTTCTTATTATTTTCTAAAGGAGGAAACTAAATATAGTATGTTAATATTCTCCTAAACGCCCTCTACTGGTCTAATTTATTTACTAATTTTTTTATTAATGTTATAATTATCAAAATATTCACTCATTTGGTTCAAATGTATCAAATTAGTCACACATTTCAAAAATGACTTAATTTAATCATTAATTTGAAATTTCGTATCAAGGAGACCATGTGCCAGTGACTAAATTGATGTAAAGTTTAACACTTTTAATGACTAAATTGATACAAGTTTTCAAATTAATTACCAAATTGAGTCCGTTTTGAAATGAGTGACTAATTTGATACATTTGAACCAAATGGGTGATAACTTTGATAATTATCCCTTTGTTTAATACTATCTTTCAAGTAAGGAAGTTAAATATGTTAGGTTAATATTTTCCTAAACTTTCAAGTCCATTTTATTTACTAATTCCTTCCTACTATCTTCAAATGGAGGAAACTGAGTATACTATATTAATATTCTGCTAAACTTTCTTCTTAAGTCAAATTACTATCTTAATATTGTCCTAAAATTTATCTTCAAGGAAAATTACCATGTTCAGATTTTCTTAAACTTTCTTTTGAACTTAAAGTTACCATTTTAAAATTATCTTATATTTTTTCTTGAAGTTATAAAATTTATCTTGAAATCAGATTATCATCTTTACATTCTTCTAAAAAAATTATTAGAAATTATGTTCTCATAATATTTTTGTAAAAAAACCCACACTTAATTTATCTATATATTCTAATTATGTAGAAGATAATACTTACAGAAAATGCAAGTTTCTATAAAATAAAATAAAATATAGAAGCCTTATTATTTTTCATTTTTTTTCTCGAGTATCTGTATTTTAAACAATAAAAAATTGATTAATAGATGATGTAATTGATCAATTAATTAATTTGTTAGTCTGATTTCTCATGGATTTTATGCCTTTATGGACTTCTGAGTGAATCTTTATTCTTGCATCAAACTTTAACTTATTACTAGCTTAAAAATCTGTGTGGTGTACTGATTGTTTTTAATAGATGTTATTTTATTATTTACGTTTTAATATTTTTATTAACTACATTATTAAAAAAATAAGTAGGCATATTAAAATAAGTAAAAAAATTAAAATAATTAAAAAAAATTAAAATATGTTTTAAAAATAAATAAGTAATGGTTTACTCGTGATATTTTTGGAAAATGAGAGATTTTAATAAGTTAAAATACAAAAGGTAACATGTTTTAGTTGAAAAATGTAAGTGATATTTTGTAAAAAGAGGGGATTTTGTAAGAAAAAATGAAGAAAAAGTAATGTGTTTTAGCTGAAAAAGGTAATTGGTTATAAATGGGTAATATTAATATTTAATAATATCTTTTTAAAGATAAGTAAGGACAATTAAGTAGAAACACGAAATAAATATATAAATAAGGGTAATTAAGTAAAAAAACGAAATACAAAAAAATAGGTACTTTAATAAGAAAAAATAGAAAAAATATTATTATTTATTGCTTTGACTGTGATACTTTTTGGAAAAAGTAGAGATTTTAGTATAAAAAAAATAGAAATGGCAACATGTTTTAAATGAAAAAAGGTAATTATTCGTGATACTTTTGGAAAAGGAAAGGATTTTGTTAGAAAATAGAAAAAATAATATGTTTTAATTAAAAATAATAATTAATTATGAATAAATTATATTATTATTTTCTCTTTCTCAACAACCTTTCATTCTCTTTGAGGTTGATGTGTTGCTCTTCTGGTTCCTAACTGGTCAAGTAACAATAAAACACTAGTGAACAAACTTCTGGTCAACAAGAATACTATCTAATTAAAATATTAAGGGCGTGTTCACTTTAACAGTTTTCTGGAAAATATTTCTTAAAAAACAGAAAACATGTTCAAGTTTAGTAATTTTCAAAATAGAAAAAAGAAAACCGGAAAACACGGTTTTCCAAATTATACCCATAGTTTAGAAAAAATTGGAAAACGACTCTGGTATTATATAATATATATATATATATAGAGAAAACTATAAAGAGCTAGATAGAAAGGAGGAAATCATCTTATATTCATATATCTAACAAACTCAAGATTGGAGTCTATTTATAGGCTTACAAGATAGAGGTTACATGGTACTTGTAAAGCCAAAAATTGGGATTTGTAAAGCCAAGAGTATTAAGTTACATGAGTTGAGAGATCAAAGGTTGAGGTGTGGAAAGGTCATCCATATTTATACATAACACACCCCCTTGGATGACATGTACTAAAATCATGACTCGTTAAAACCTTACTATGAAAAATTCTGTGGGAAAAACCCTAGTGAAGGAAAAAGAGTACATGTGTTGCACATGTAAAACAAGTATCATGTCTCCCCCTAATTTCAATATATCTCGAAGTTTATGCATTTCGATCTTGTGTACCAATTTCCTAAAGAAAGATGTAGGAAACGCTTTTGTGAATAAATCTGTAAAGCAAAATGTAACATAAGATGTAACAGAGATAACTACAACTCAACAAAGGACAAGACATACAATAATATTAACAGAAGCACAGGAATCCAGAAGTAAAGAAGAAAAGGTAAACTCAAAAAATCAAAATATGGTATGTATTCTTGAAGTCCGTAAACAGGTCACGGAAAGAAGTTCATTAATATTGAAAGGCATATGCAATAGCCTATTTGTAATTCGAGGATTCTACTCAACTTAAACAAGTTTGTAATAAGTAAATATTAGATTAGATGTCACAGGAATCTCAAAAGATTATATCTGTCAAAAGAATGAAGATTAAAGTCATCTACAGACTTGAAGTTATTCTACACTGGAAGAAGTTCATTTATTTGATCAAGCCTCGGTGAAGTATTCAAGAAAGTGGATCAATTTAAAGTGACAGAGATTTCAGAAGTGTGACAGGAAAGCATACAGATTACAGAGTTTGTCAAAAGGATAAGAAGATGGACCACAGCTTAAAGTTAAAAGATGAAAAACTGTCATTGAAGTTTGTCGCTCATGAACCAGACAGTACATCGAGTGTCAACATCAGTCAGTGGAAGTTCGTCATCAGTTTCAGTGGTTTTCAGATTTAGTATTAAATCTATTTTAATTTATTCTATAAGTTAATTAATTTAATCTATAAATTAATTCCATCAGAATTAATTTATTCCTTAAATTAATTAAACTAGAAGTTAATTAATTTAATCTATAAATTAATTCCATTAGAATTAATTTATTCCTTAAATTAATGTAACTAGAAGTTAATTAATTTAAACTATAAATTAATTCCATCAGAATTAATTTATTCCTTAAATTAATTAAACTAGAAATTAATTAATTTAATCTATAAATTAATTCACTCAGAATTAATTTATTTGTTAAATCAATTGATTAATTAAATTAGAATTAAAATTAAAATTAAAATGCTGAAAATACTATTTCAGTGAATAGTACTATTCATAGTACTGCTAGGCAAATGAACAGTACTACCGATAGTACTTCCAGGCATATGAACAGTACTATTCATAGTACTACCGAGAGTAATACTTGTAGTACTATCATATTAATACTAGTAGTACTATCTTACTTAGTACTACCGATAGTACTACCAATACAATTGGTTAGTACTACCGATAGTACTACCAAGTGTATTGATAGTACTACCAATATTAATATCAAATGAAATGGCTTGGCGCGTGCAAGAATGCTTCTGTTGACTTGTGTGTTATATACTAATACATGATCAAAGACACAGAACACAACACAATTGAAAACAAGACAGAAACAAAGTGATATCCTCTGTCTTCTTCAACTAACCAACTGCCGGAGCTCAAATCTTTTACAGTAAATCATTTCTAGCATTATTGTTAAATCCAAACCACTAGAAGTTATTTACTTGTACTTGTTTGACAATCTAGCGGATCATTATCCCTAGAATTTGATCTCGAACTAGTTTTTACTATTCGATCTTTTTATTACAAAAATAGATAAATTCATGTCGAATTTATTCTAGATTTGTTTTAAATAGTTTGAGATTCAAACCTTGTAATCTGTACTGTATTTGTAACACCCTTCAAGTTTAATATAAATTATATTTAACTTGAATTTTGTTTCATTTCATTCCGCACTTATTTGTTCTTGAATTGTTAAATCACGAACCGAACAAATTCGATAAAACGGTACAGTTTGTATTCAACCCCCCCTTCTACAAACATATCAGGACCTAACAAATATGTTCAAGCCTCAGTGACAAATAAAGAAACAAGACTTTCAAGACTACAGAAGTATTTGAATGATTAAGAGTTAGTACCATAGGATTCCAGTGATTTTATTGAAGCAACCAGAACGACAAAGGACTTATCAACAACATTGAATTGAAGACATGGAAGTATTGATCAAGTGTTAGTCATCTGTGAACCAGACTAGTTACACCAGTTGTCAACACCTAAAAGATCAAGATGTTTATTGTCTCGGAAGAAGTTGATTTAAGTCTAAATCTGAAACATCCTGAAAGTGAAAAGAATATTACAAGGTATGTTTAGGTTTAAATGGAAGTACAATATGCTTGTTGAAAAATGAAAAGAACTTCAAGGATCAAACTGCATAAAGAAAGGATTCTATGGTTTTCTTGTTAGAAAAACCATCGAAATAGATCAAATGAAGTTGAAGGAAAAACCATCGAAGGATAGCTTTTCCATTCGATAGATTTTATTTAAAATCTATCGAATGAAGTAAAAACTAATTCATTCGATAGTTTTTATATAAGGAGCAGGTGAAAGTTTTCTAAACTTTGTCAGGTTAATGAAGAATTGGACAGCCAGGATTATTCCATAATGGTTCGATAGTTTTTCAACAAGACTACATTTACGAGAATGAAGACAGTGTCTTCTTCAGTTGGTTAGCAGTTAATCAAAAGAGATAGAAGAATTTAAGAGCTCAAGAACATTGATAGAAGAAAATTTATAGTGCCTTAATTTCTATAGTTTGTATTGATTACGAGAACCTGAACTCATTGAAGCTAATCCTACGGATTAGATTTGTAGCACCCCTCGCAGTTTATATTTATAAAACGATATATTCCCCGACTCGTGTTTTGACTTGGTGCATTTGATTTCGAACTAGAACTGAAAGAATTATCCGCGAACGAAATTGAATAATTTGTGAGTATCGTATTCAACCCCCATCTTTTACGATACTTTGGACCTAACAATTGGTATCAGAGCTTTTTGATTGACGTAAAAATCAGATCCGGTGAATGAGACCAAAATCAAACAAGGCTTGAAAATTTGAAGCAAATTTTTTAACTTTCAAAATTTTTCATTTAATTGGAATTTCTTGAATTTTAAACAATTTGAAATTTTCAGAAACCATGAGTGCTCCAAAGACAACTGCTGGTATTAAAGTTCCCCCCTTCACTAGAGATGATTTCGGTTTGTGGAAGATGAAAATGTTGTTATTTATCAAGGCATCTAATCCGTTGTATATTGGCATACTTGAAAACAGACCGTTTGTACCAATGAAATCAGTAGGTGAAACCACAACACCTGAAGGTACTAGAGTTCCTCAAAGTTCTATCCCAAAGGAACTGTCTGAGTACACAGATACGGATAAGGAACTGATTCGATTGAATACAGGTTTGATGCTGATATTGACAGACTCCGTAGACAAGGAAATGAGTTATCAGCTAATGAACTGTGTAAGCGGGAAACAAATGTGGGATACCATAAACTTGATAATGGAAGGAACTGAAGACGTGCAGGAAAATAGATTGGACATCCTAACTTCTCAATATGAATCATTTAGGTCTCTTCCTGGTGAAAGTATAACTCAGGTCTTTGAGAAGTATACTAAGCTGCTGAATGAATTAACTATGAAAGGGAAGACCTATCCTCTGAGAGAGACAAACAGGAAGTTCATGATGACACTGCCTCATCATGTAGAACACAAGTCCTCATCCATAAGAGAAAGAATAGACTATTAAGATGCCATTGGAAATGATTTATGGCAAGGTTAAAACCTATGAGATGGAGCAAGAACAAAGAGTGATAATCTAGAGACCAGGGACAGTGGACAACAAGAACTCTACACTCGCAAGATCAGTTGCACTTGTAGTGAATGAACCAACAACTTTTGATATTCAGGTTCAAACCCCTAGAGCCGGAAATGAAGCAATAATAGAGGCTGAAATGGATTCTGCAAATCTGGGTGCTGATGAAAGTGATTACTACACCCTAGAAGAACTTGAGAAAATGGAAGACAAAACCATGGCGTACTTAGCTGCAAAGTTTAGCCACATTCGTTTCAAGAGAAACCCTAAGTACAAGTTCAAGGGCTCAACAAACAGATTTCAGAAGAACGAGTTTTCTTCAGGCTCTGGCTTTAAGGGAGGCTACAAGATAGGAATGATTGATAAAAGCAAATCAAGATGCTACAACTGCAATGAGTTAGGGCATTTTGCTACTGAATGCCGGAAGCCTCGTCAAGCAAGAGACAAGAAAGATGTCTATGAGAAGAAAGATTATTATGAGGATTTGAAGAAAGAGAATGCTAAGTTGAAACAGCAACTGGAAGCCTTATCTGGAAAGCAGAAAGGAAAATCTTAAATTGCAGAGGGTAAAAGTTGGGATGATACTGATTCGGATGAAGAAGAAGAGTATGTAAATCTTGCCCTAATGGCCTACTCTTCAGAGGAATCACCACAATCATCTCAGGTACCTATCTTAACAACAATTGACATGTCTAATTCTGAGTACAAGAAAACTGTGCAAGATCTTAGTGTAGAATTGTTTAATGTACACACAAGCATGCTAGCATCTGAAATGGAAAATGCTAAACTAGTTCTTAAGATTAAAAATCTAGAATCTAAGAATGGAGAACTAGAGCTTGTAGCTGTCACAATAGAAGATCTAAAACAGAAAAATGAGTACTTAGAGAACAAGGTCAAGAGTAATGATGAGATAAAGACTATCCTCAGGAAGCAGATTTCAGACCTAGAGTTGAAACTGAATGCATATAAGAACTCCGCCCTAATTGCTAAGGAAATAATTGATACTCAGAACTTAGGGAATAAAACTGCAATAGGATTTGACTACAACAAAAGAACTGGAAAGAAGATAGTGGAATTTCTTGTGACATCTTCAGCTGTCAAGAAGGATACTCCACATATTCTTAAGGATGTAGATTGTCCAGTTTTTGTTAAGCCTGTTTCAGCACCTTTTAATGAGGATGATCTAATCATTAGACAAGAATTGCTTGAGGAGGATCTATTGAAGGAAGTAGAGATAAAGACTAAGTTGCCTAGGAAGTCAATAAAAACTGAATTACCTAAAACTGAAATAGGCAATAAGGTTAGTAAGGCTAAAAAGAACAGGAATGGGAAAGCTAGTATTAATCAGAATATTGTTTCATCTTCTCCCATTGCATCTAGAAAGTTGTGCACTAACTGTAATTCTGCTGGATACCTTACACATGCATGTAAAAAGGTTAAAGTAGAAACTGTTGTTACTTCTAGTATGCATAACATGTCTGACATGCCTGATCTTCATGAACCTTGTGGAAAGAAATAGTGTTTACTTTGTGCATACAATATCATGCATTCTTATTTTAAGTTAATGAATGCATCTAGTAGCACTAATACTGTAAATGATAAATCCACAGACAACATGAAAGTCAAACAAGTTAAGACTGACTTGAATGTTACTCCTGTTAAACTATCTAAACCTTCAGGACCCAAACAAGTTTGGGTACCAAAGTCCGCTTAATCAATCTGTGATTGCAGGGTAAGGTTAAAAGCTCAAAGGTCGTGTGGATTCTGGATAGTGGCTGCTCTAGACACATGACAAGAGAAGAGTCCCTGCTTATAGAGGTGGTTAAGAAGACCGGCCCGATTGTAACCTTTGGAGAAGACAACAAAGGATTCACTACGGGATATGGTAATCTGAGAATTGGGAATGTCATCATTGAAAATATCTCTCTTGTTGAAGGATTAAAGCACAATCTTCTAAGTATCAGTCAATTCTGTGATAAATGATACAATGTAGATTTCATAAAAGACAAGTGCTTGATCACAAACAGGAAAGATGAGAAGCTTGCTCTATTGGGAGTGAGAAAATGAAATCTGTTCATAGCTGACTTAAGTTCTACCAGTGAAGGAGAAGTTACATGTTTCTACAGTAAGGCATCTTCAGAACAAAGTTGGTTGTGGCACAAGAAGCTCTCACACTTGAACTTCAAAACTATGAACTCTTTGGTAAAAAGAGAGTTGGTGAGAGGGTTGCCCCTGATGGAATTTTATCAGGAGGGACTATGTGAAGCATGTGAAAAAGGGAAGCCTAAGAAAGCATCACACAGAAGCAGAGAACTGACAAGCATTGTTGAACCTCTTCAGCTGATTCATATGGATTTATTTGGTCCAGTCAATGTTATGTCACTTTCAAGAAAAAGATATGCATTAGTGATGGTGGATGACTACTCCAAGTACACGTGGGTGTTATTCTTACATTCAAAGGATGAAACAACACAACTAATCATTGATCACATCAAAAAGATAGAAGTGGAAGCTAAGCTACCTGTGCAGACAATCAGATCAGACAATGGAACTGAATTCAAGAATGCAGTTCTTAATGATTTCTGCTCAGAGAAAGGTATATCAAGACAGTATTCAGCACCAAGAGCTCCTCAACAGAATGGAGTAGTGGAAAGGAAGAACAGAACCTTGGTTGAAGTAGTAAGGACAATGTTAAATGAATCAAAACTTCCTACTTACTTTTGGGCTGAAGTAGTGAATACAGCATGCTACACTCAGAATCGAACCCTGATTAATAAAGATCATGAAAAGACTCTGTATGAGTTAATGGACAACAAGAAACCAACACTGAAGTACTTTCATGTGTTTGGTTCAAAGTGCTTTGTATTAAAAGATGGAGAACATCTAGGCAAGTTTGATGCCAAAGCAGATGAAGGCATTTTTCTGGGCTATTCTCTGGAATCTAAAGCTTACAGGGTATATGTGATTGAAGATAAGAAGGTGTTGGAAAGCCTTAATGTAACATTTGATGACACCAAAAGACTAGGCCTGCAAACAAGATAGAACTCTGAATCCTTGGTATTTGAAAATCTATCAGGAGATCTCTCTGACAATGAAGAAGAACCTGGAGTTGTTCCGGGTAATAATAATAATGATAATGATAATGATTCTGGACCAAGTGGTGACAGTGGTGGAGATCCTCAAACTACTACTGGATCCACTAGTCAAACAACAGGGTCAACAGATCATACCGGCAACAACTCAGGGGGAGTAGGAGAAGGATCAACTAGTCACACTCAACAAAATTTTGAACAAGGAGAATCATCAAGATCGCATTTGCCAAGACAAAGGGTATGGAGTAGAGATCATCCCTTTCACTTGATCATTGGTGATCCGGACACAGGAGTGAGAACTAGAAGGACATCACAAAATGAATGTCACTATTCTGGGTTTCTTACAGAAACAGAACCTAAGAAAGTTGAAGATGCCCTAGAAGATCCAGATTGGGTGATTGCAATGCAAGATGAACTCAATCAATTTGAAAGGCAGAAAGTTTGGAAGCTGGTACTCAGGCCTAAAGGAAAATCTGTTATAGGAACAAGATGGGTATTCAGAAATAAGTTGGATAAACGTGAAATTGTAACGAGAAACAAAGCCAGACTGGTTGCTAAAGGTTACTCTCAAGAAGAGGATATATATTATGATGAAACCTATGCACCAGTAGCAAGACTTGAGGCCATCGGAATGTTTCTGGCATTCGCAGCACATTCCAATTACAAAGTATATCAAATGGATGAGAAGAGTGCTTTTCTGAATGGGGAGCTAGAAGAAGAAGTGTATGTGGAACAACCTCCAGGGTTTGAGGATTCAAATCTGGCAGACTTTGTGTACTTTATGTTCAAAGCTCTCTATGGACTCAAACAAGCTCCAAGGACATGGTATGACACTCTCTGAATTTTTACTTGAAAATAACTTTACAAGAGGTGTCGTAGATAAAACTCTCTTTTACAAAAAAGCACAAAAATGATTTGATATTGGTGCAAGTATATGTTTCCTTTTCCAAATATATCACGGGCAAACCCTTAGTTATTTATTTTAAAACCTATTTTAATATGTTTAATTGACAATTAGCTTTTTCAACTAAAACATGTTACTTTTTCTATTTTTCTTACTAAATCACAGGCAAACCATAACTTTTATATTTTAAAATTCAACGAAAACATGTTAGTTTCTATTTTTCCTTAGTAAAACCCATCATTTTCCAAAATATCACGGGCAAACAGTTACTTATTTATTTTAAAAGTTATTTTAACCCTTTCAAAATTTAAAATTATATTAATAAATCAAATTATTTTAATTTAATAATAATTTAGTAAATATTATTTAACTGTAATTATCTAGGAACCGGTGGGAAAGAACATTACGAATTTTTTTAGGAGACTTACTCAAATTTGATTTATATTATTAAAATTCATTTTTTATATTTTGAATATAATTTCAATAACAATCAAATATAACTTTTAATATTAGATCTAACGGTTCTCATATTCATCATAATAATGGCCCTTGTTAGTTTGGCACTATGTGATCAAAATTTTGGATAAGATCTCTCTTACTCTTATCGCTTAGAACCGTGCGATACATAGATTATTTTTTATAATTGTTATTTTATTATTTATGCATAATATTTTACTAATTGCATTTTTAAAAAATAGATAAACATATTAAAATCAGTGTTGTAAAAAGCGGGAATTAGAGTTAATCGGTGAAGGCACCGTCCAGGGATTAATCGGGTAATCGGGGATTAATCGGATCATTAATCGGAATAAATTTAATAATATTTTTTATATACAATTATAAAATTGTTTCGTTATTTCAACTAAACATGTGTTATTATCATCTATTTATGCAAATATGTTAAAAATATTATATAATTGTAATAAATAAAATTTTATTTAACTTTTCAATTAGAGATCAATTTAAGAGGAAAAATTAAGAGAATTTACGATTTATGCATCTAAAATTATAATTATATGTACAAAAATAATGTTTTTTCCTATTGTTTAATCAAGTTTCTACCTTTTAATTTTTTTTTTAATTTTAACTATTTTTACTATTTTTTAATAATTAGCCTGATTTTTGACCGATTAATCCGATTTTTGACCGATTCAGCCGATTTTTGACCGTTTTTATGAAAAAACGATTAATTGACCGATTTTTGCTTAATCAGTTCGGTGGCCCGCCGTCTAGGGATTAATCGACGATTAATCCCGATTAATCGCCGACTTTTAGAACACTGATTAAAACAGGTAAACATTTTAAATAATTAAAAACAAAGTCGGGTGTTCAAATAGTGTCTTCGGCAATGATATATTCCGTTGTTATTGTTGTGTTTATAGCAATGGGTTCAAAATGTTTCAATCAGAAGGCGCCCTCGCTGTCTATGTCTGGTGTGCATCAGCATCACTACCCGAAGAAATCAAACACCGAGCACATCATCATCCCCTCAGACAATGTCGCAATGTGCCGTCATATGATCGTATAGGTCGTCAAGCTCTATATCATTCTTGTGAAGCATGCGGGAATCGGACCGGTGTGATGCATAACTATCATGACTGGCGTATTTTATTCGGGTGTGAAATGTGATAGATCAGCCCAATGCACTTATCAAATATGCACGGCGCAGGCCCAAGGACCAAAAGGGAGGCCCAAGGACAAAAGAGGTTCCATAGAATAGCACCAGGGGTAAATGGGTCCTTTCACCATGGATTTAGGGTTGGGGGGCAGATAAGAGAATGGGGGAAAAGAGAATTGGGGATCGAAAAGTATTGTATTGTTTTTCTTTTAATATTGTTGGAGAGAGCGAACCTCTCGAAAGTTCTGCAAGTTGTTCCTTCTTAAATCAATGAAAGCCATTGTTCCGAGTGACAATACCCAATTATAGCTCATATCATTATAACAGTAAAGTCAGTTCATCACAAAGTGGTATCAGAGCAGACGATCCATGGCTCCTACTACTCCGACAGCGTCACAGCGAATCGAAGAGTTGGAAGAGGCGGTGGGGGGTATGGATTCGAAGGTTTCAGAGATGGTGTCCAAGGCGGTGGAAAGAGCAGTAGCGGCCATGAAAAACTCCTTGGTGGAACTGCTGTTACAGGGTCAAGCGGAGAGCACGAAGAAACACAGTGGTGAGCTTGAATCTCTGGTTACCCGTTTGGAGGGGCGGATTAATCGATCGAGGGAGCAACAAGAATCGATGATATTTTCTATGCGAAATGACCAGGAGCACTTTCAGTCGGAGATTAGGTCTACCTTGACGCACTTTCAGATTCCGTCACCGGAGAAAATGGAGGGTAGTGTAAATCAAGGTGATGTTTCTGCAAGGGGATTTTTACATTCGCCTAATGGGAGTAGCGGCGCAGGAGTATTGTTTGGGAGCCCACTCGTGGATAAAGGAAATTTTGGAATAGGTGGATCGGGGGGCGGATCGGGCCCCGGAGCAGGCGGGTCAGGTAACTGGAGATACAGAAAACTGGATATGCCTATTTTTGATGGAACTGACCCGGACGGGTGGATATTGAGGGTAGAGAGGTACTTTAATTTTTACCGGTTGACAGAGGCAGAAATGTTAGAAGCGGTGGTGGTGGCTCTCGAGGGCGACGCCCTTCGATGGTACCAGTGGGAGCAAAAGAGGCATCCTATTCGCCGGTGGGACGATTTGAAGTTATTTATCCTACGGCAGTTTAGGATTGCCAGTGGAGGGTCCCTTTACGAACAGTGGTTGGCCACAGTACAAACGACTTCGGTGTTGGAGTATCGTCGAAAATTCATCGAGACTGCATCTCCACTGGATAGGGTACCGGAAAACATTCTGTTGGGGCAGTTCATAAACGGGTTAAAGGAAGAAATTAAGACGGAGGTGAGGATGCTCAACCCTTTTAGCCTCGAGCAAGCCATGGAATTAGCTCTGCGAGTAGAGGAACGAAACAGGGCAGTTGGGATGAAGAGAGCTGGGGTTGGTCTGTACAAACCAGGCACTTACTCCGTGTCTTTTAAGAGTCAGAGTAATAACGGCCCATCATCATTCTCGACCCAATCCAGTCCATCAGTTCGAAGTTGGGCCTCTCAGGCAAGCGAGAGTCATTCCGTGGTGAACTCCCCAAAGTTTTCGACCCAGCACTCCTATACCAAACCACAAGGGGAAACTAAGAGGCTAACTAAGAAGGAATTACAGGAAAAACGATCGAAGGGGCTCTGTTTCAGGTGTGATGAGAAGTGGTCAATAGGGCATAAATGTCGAAAGCGGGAATTGAGTGTCCTTTTAATTGATGATGAGGAGGACGAAGGGGGAGACTACGCAAACAATGAGTTACCAGTATCTCCTACAGAGGAACATCCTGCTGAGGTAATATCTCAACCCGAGGTCTCTTTAAATTCAGTGGTGGGATTGTCAAATCCGAAAACTATGAAGTTGAAAGGGGTTATCAAGGGAAAAGGGGTCGTAATACTAATAGACCCAGGGGCTACGCATATTTCTTGTCACTGGCTACCGTGGAGGAATTGGGTATTCCGGTTAGTGATGTGGGAGGATTTGGAGTGTCGTTGGGGAATGGGGACGCAGTTCGGGGGAAGGGGTTATGCAAGGATGTAGTGATACAGATAGATGGGTGTGTTGAAATTAAGGAGGATTTTCTCCCTTTAGAGTTGGGTAGTAGTGATGTGATTTTGGGCATCCAATGGCTAGAGACGCTAGGAAATGTGGTTAGTAACTGGAAAACCCAGATTATGCAATATGAAACTGATGGTAACACTGTGACGCTGGTGGGGGATCCCACGTTAGTTCGCTCCAGAATTTCTCTGAAGGCAATGTTGAGAACTTTGCGAAAAGAGGGTATTGGGTACTGTGTTGAGTTGAACCAGGTTGAGGGAAATCTGCAAGCTAAACCTGAACAGAAAATTGTCATCCCTCCTTTTTTACGAGAAGTTCTCGAACAGCACACAGGAGTTTTTCAGTCCCCTACCGGGTTACCACCCATTCGAGGACACGAGCACTCCATCCAGTTACGGGAAGGTAGCAACCCCGTGGGGGTTCGCCCATACAGGTACCCCCAGTGTCAGAAAAATGAGATCGAACGACTGATAAAAGAAATGTTGAGTGCTGGGATAATCAAACCCTCTCAAAGCCCTTTCTCTAGCCCAGTTTTGTTGGTAAAGAAACGTGATGGTTCTTGGCGGTTCTGTGTAGACTACCGAGCATTGAATAAAGAAACCATTCCCGACAAGTATCCCATACCAGTGATTGACGAGCTATTAGACGAACTACACGGGGCTCAAATATTCTCCAAATTGGACTTAAAGGCTGGGTTTCACCAGATATTAGTACGCCCCGAAGACACCCACAAAACGGCATTTCGTACCCATGACGGACACTATGAATTTCTGGTCATGCCGTTCGGGCTCATGAATGCCCCGGCTACCTTTCAGTCCCTTATGAATGACGTGTTCCGGCCTTTCCTTCGGAAGTTCATCCTCGTCTTTTTTGACGATATATTAGTCTATAGCAAGACTGAAGATGAGCATGCTGCACATATGGAGATTGTCCTACAAACCTTGGCAGAAAATAAACTGGTGGTTAATAAAAAGAAGTGTGAATTTGGGCGAACTGAAATGGCTTATCTGGGACATATTGTTTCTGGTCAAGGGGTCGCGGTGGATTTGGATAAGGTGAAGGCTATGTTGGATTGGCCCCAACCAAGAAATCTGAAGGAATTGCGTGGTTTTCTCGGTCTTACGGGGTATTATCGTAAGTTCGTAGCTCAGTATGCACAGATTGCACATCCGCTGACTGAGCAGTTAAAAAAAGACGCCTTCGGGTGGACTAGGGAAGCAACGGCATCCTTCGAGAGGTTGAAATGGGCAATGACTAATCCTCCTGTCTTAGCAATGCCGAATTTCACAGAGTCTTTTGTACTCGAAACGGATGCTTCGGGATTTGGCATCGGTGCGGTCTTGATGCAAAACAGTCGACCAATTGCTTTTTACAGCAAGCTCTTAGGCCCACGAGCCCAGCAGAAGCCTATCTACGAAAAAGAGCTTATGGCGATATGTATGGCGGTGCAGAAGTGGCGTTTTTTTCTGTTAGGAAGGCACTTTATTGTCCGGACGGACCAGCAGAGCTTACGATACATCTCACAACAGAGAGAGATAGGCCCAGAGTATCAGAAATGGGTTAATAAGCTTTTGGGTTATTCTTTCGAGATTCAGTTCAAGCCTGGTACTGCCAACAGGGTTGCGGACGCTCTTTCCAGGAAAAGGGTAGGGGATATTGAGCTGAGCACAATAGTTTCGCTGCCGGAAATTGACTGGACAATCTTGGATGCTGAGGTTAAACACGACTCACTTTTGTCTCAAATTGTGAACGATATAACTTCACAAGCGAAAGCCCACGCTGGGTTTTCCTTGGTCGATGGGAAGTTGTTCTATAAGGGCCGGTATGTTATCCCACGCTCTTCTGCGTTCGTTGGAACATTGCTCAGATTGTACCATGACTCACCAATCGGGGGTCATTCGGGAGACGTGAAATCATACCTACGACTGGCAGCAGATTGGTTTTGGTTAGGGATGAGAAAGGATGTCGCTCAGTATGTTCAACAATGTGGTGTATGCCAACGAAACAAAGTATCACAGCAATCTCCAGCGGGGTTACTCCAACCCTTGCCACTTCCCACATCGGTTTGGTCCGCTATCACTATGGACTTCGTCGAAGGGCTACCAATCTCTAATGGGTTCAATGCGATCTTGGTTGTCGTTGATCGCCTTACAAAGTACGCCCACTTTATCCCATTATGACACCCTTTTACTGCTCTCATTGTGGCCACTGCTTTCGTGAAGGACGTGGTCCGTCTTCACGGGTTTCCTGATTCTATCGTCTCCGATCGTGATAAGATCTTTATGAGCCATTTTTGGACCGAACTGTTTCGTTTGCAGGGGACAGACCTGAAAAGAAGCACGGCCTACCACCCACAAACTGACGGGCAATCAGAAATTGTAAACAAGGTACTGGAAACCTACCTTCGGTGCTTTGTGGGGGGTCAGCCAAAGACATGGTCCAAATGGCTAGCCTGGGCAGAATACTCTTATAACACGTCCCCACACATGTCCACCAAAAACACCCCTTTCAAACTGCTATACGGGCGAGACCCACCATTGCTCAGTCGTGTGGGGCGGGGACAAACAGCCGTAGATAGCTTAGAAGAACTTTGGCAGGAACGAGATCTTATTCTAGATGAACTGCACCTACAGTTGATGAAATCCCAACAAAGAATGCAGGCTTATGCCAATTTGAAACGTAGAGATGAGTCATTTGCAGTTGGCGAGAAAGTTTATTTAAAACTCCAGCCGTACAGACAGCGGTCCTTAGCTCACCGACCGTTCGAGAAACTGGCAGCGAGATTCTATGGGCCTTACGAGGTGGTACAGAAAATCGGTCAAGTAGCGTATAAGCTGCAGTTACCTTCTTCCTGTAAGTTGCACCCAGTTTTTCACGTCTCACAGCTCAAACGGGCCATTGGACAGGGATCAGCCTCGCCAGACATCCCAACACAGCTCAACTCAGACCTAGAACTAATTGTGGAACCAGAAACCTTGTTGGATGTTCGCAAAAAACAGAATGAGAAACAGCGGCACCTGGAAGCTCTCCTCAAATGGAAGCACCTGCCAATATTCGAGGCCACCTGGGAGGACGTAGCAGCAATACAGGCCCGTTTTCCACATTTCCACCTTGAGGACAAGGTGAGGCTTTGGGGGGAGGGTAATGTGATAGATCAGCCCAATGCACTTATCAAATATGCACGGCGCAGGCCCAAGGACCAAAAGGGAGGCCCAAGGACAAAAGAGGTTCCATAGAATAGCACCAGGGGTAAATGGGTCCTTTCACCATGGATTTAGGGTTGGGGGGGCAGATAAGAGAATGGGGGAAAAGAGAATTGGGGATCGAAAAGTATTGTATTGTTTTTCTTTTAATATTGTTGGAGAGAGCGAACCTCTCGAAAGTTCTGCAAGTTGTTCCTTCTTAAATCAATGAAAGCCATTGTTCCGAGTGACAATACCCAATTATAGCTCAAATCATTATAACAGTAAAGTCAGTTCATCACATGAAACTTGTGAATTCTATTTACATGTGCGTTGTGCTCTTAAGCCAGTTACAGTTACACATAGATGGGATCCTCATCCTCTTCACTTGACCATTTCACTTGAGGACAACATAGAAGATCGTCCTCATGAGTTCGAATGTGAGAGTTGCTCCCAGGATATAAACACGAATGGTTGGTTCTATCAGTGCTGCATTTGTGATTTATCTATGCACCTTCACTGCATCAATTCTAATGATTACTGTTCAAATGTCAAGTTTGGGGCAGCTAATATAAAGATGAAGGCCCATGACCACGACCTGACCTTAGTTCTAAACGATTACAAGAAGGAGATGGAGACGGAGAAGAAGAAGAAAGACTTGTTTTGTCGATGTTGCTATGAATGGCTAAGAGGTGAACCAATCCTTGAGTGTAAACCATGCAACTGTATACGACAGTATCCCGATACATGTTGCGAGAAGTAACATGCATTTTTTTTCAAAAAATAGCTATTGGCTCTACAAATTAAGGGGCAAACTAATCATATTATTTGATTGGTTCCATTTACATTGTTTGTAGTTTTTATTTCACTTTTAACAAAATAGTTGATTATATATAATTACTATTTATCTAAATAGCACAATGCAATTGTGATTTATTTTTTAAATTTTTTTGTAGAGCAAAATAACTTACATGGATCAATATCGTCAACCCTGCAGCATCAAAACTCGGTCAACGACTCAATGACATCCAATGGTCCCTTTCTCTCCTTGCTTCACCCACAAATCAATATTAAATATCCCGTCATTTTCGATTTAGGCATGCATGGTCTCTGTCTTCTCTAATTTCATTCTCTAATTTCATACTCGTACGTATATATATCCCAATCCTCCTTCATTTTTCCTCACAGGGATGGTACTTCTCTACGTATTTATTTAACCGATTATATATTTTTTACGTAGAGAAGTACTTATTAATTACTTGAAAAATCAACAATCCCTGTGCATAATTCTAAAACTCACAAGCACAGCACAAGAAAAGCACATAAATGGCACGAAAACTCGTTGTTTTGGCCCTCATCTTCATGGCCGTGGTAGGCCTGGCCTCGGCTAATGGTTCCCCAACCCCAGCTCCCTCTCCCAGCGCCAGCTCACCTGCTTTGGACCATGAGCTCCCGTCTCCTCCAACCCCATCTGTTTTTGAGGTTGAAGCTCCCTTGGCTGAAACCCCTATGGCTGAGGATGAACCTCCAGTACCAGATGCTGATGATGAGACTAGCGGTGCCGCTGCTGTCACTGTTTCTGCTGCTACGGCTTCAGCTGTCATTGCTGGTTTCTTCTTGTAAGCGAACCTATGGAATTGAGATTGTGCTTGTTCTACCATAACGAAAGTTGTGCTTGATAACAATGATCAAGTATTTACTTGTTATCAGCTGGTCCGGTCCGGTCCTATGTACGAATCAAACCCTGATAGAAGGATTGTGTTTATGAAAACACAATTAAGGGTAAGGTTCTGGAACATGTCCGGACCATGTTGTCGCAGGAAATTTGTACTGGGTACCACCCGATCTTTGTCGAGAAAATAAAAAATAAACTTAACTTAATGGTCTATTTGTTCTCATTCCAAATGTGTGCATATATCCACGAATCAAAATCGATACTCCGTCATTTAGGAAAAAATTTGGGAATTTTTTTGAGTATCTAGCATTAATAATACTTGATCATTAATAATAAAATTAATTGTATTACAATACTTTTCAAATTAATCATATAAAAAAGTTTTAAATTTTAAATATTCAAATACGTGACGTCTGCTTGTGCATGTCATTAGTCAAATTCAAGTAATAAACTTCAATGTTATTAGAATAGACTTTGATATAAGAACTCTGTTTATTATAGGACTGTAAAATCCACGCTCTAATAACTTGTCTTTTCAGAGGTTAAGTTGTTTTCTACATTAATTCTTTTATCAAATAAATCACAATGACTGCTGAAGGAGGTCGTCATTTCTCACGCTCTCTACCGGAAGAACTAACAGAGCAAATTGTTGCAAGAGTCCCCTGCATCAAATTTATAATGAGATGTACCTCCGTATGCAAATTATGGTATGCTTTGATAAAATCTGCTCACTTCGTTAACTTGCATCTTTCTGTTCTGCGAGTACAATGTCAACATGGCTGGCAAGATTTGCGTGTTTGAAGTATATAATCATAGTTTAAACAAATCATATACAATTGATAAGGATGATTGTAAGATTGATCGCTTCCACCAGCCTTTAGGCTTCAGAAACAACGGTGAGGTTGTCTTTCAAAATATGTGCAACGATTCAGAAATAGTCTCGTATAGTGTTCGGACTAAGAAATTCAAGAAATTTGTTCCTACAGGAAGCCGCAGACTTCTCCGAGCGATTCCTTATGTTACGACTCTTGCTCTGCTTAATGATGCAGATGCCAGCGAAATTCAACGGATGTAGTTATTTATATTACTGGACCAGAGAACTTGCTTCTTTTACATGATGAGCACATAAGTAAATATTAGCCAATGTATTTCTTTGTTCTTAAATAATAATAAATTTTTCTTCAAAATAGGGAACTCCGTCAATATTTGCTGAATACTTCTGATTCCTCCGTAAACTTACACAATTGTATAGCAGCATAACAGAGGAATATTGTAGTTCTGCATTGCATTTTTCTCTCCCAGGTTGCAAAATTTTGCACCACGAGGAAGCAACATAAAGGGAATGTACAACAAAGAATGAACTGTAACTTTGTTAAAGGTAACTCTAGGATTTTATATGAACTTTCTGAGTATCTTGGTAGTTAAAAGATCTGTAGAAGATATAGTTTGATACTAAGGGATCATTTCAGAACAAATTTATTGTTACAACCATTTAGGTACTTTTCGACTAATCCTGGTAGTTTTCAGTCTGCTGAAAAAACATACCTCTTTATTTTTACTATGATGTTGCCTAGTATCTGCAGTCTCTCTTCTACCTCGAATTTCAGAAAAGTTCTAGCCCCTCCAAAATGAAGTCCTTGTCTTTCTTAGCTTTGACATTGAAATGAAACAAACCACAGGTCATCTTAATTATTACATAGAACTGAACTTTTTTAGTTATCTAGTAGTCAAGAAGTCTGCATTGATATCCAAAATCTAGCTCATACTCAACTCGAGGCTCATTCATTCAGAATGTATGTGCTCCTGATTCAAGAAGATGCGGAAAACAAATAATGCTTTAAAATACATGAATGCTTGTTTTGAGATAAAGAATCAGAAATTCAGAAGCCAAATGCATAAAGCTCAAGGCTGAGGCGATCATTTTACATGGTCTAACACATGTCAAGATTCTGTCTTTGTTAGGTTGGCAAGAATCATGAGATCAGAAATCTTTTCGTTCTTTAATATAAAGTATTTACAGGTTTTTTTGTTGCTAAATGATCAGTATCACAGTATACATAGGCCTCTGGTCTTAAGAGTAAGAGTATTAATTCCTGCAGTTAAGTATTAGAGAATAATTGTTGTGCAATTCACATATACTACATACAATGAAGAAAAAAGAGACAGAATGTATATTCAATTCCAATCCAAAAGTACAGGGACTCAACTACATCATATATATGCTCACTCACTAATCACTAAAGACTGACACATAAGCTTCCACATCATCATCACAATCACTGTCACCCCAATCAAGCTGTATACTACATAGTTTGGTAAGATAGAGATATATAAGCTTTTAGTAGATCCTTGTCCTTCCTTGAGTAGTGAACAGAGTAACAGTTTAAGGAGGAGAGATAGGTTTGAGGCCCAATTGATGAACAAGATCCCTAAAGCACAAGCGTACTAG
This sequence comes from Heracleum sosnowskyi, assembly GCA_030848705.1. Classification (NCBI taxonomy): domain Eukaryota; kingdom Viridiplantae; phylum Streptophyta; class Magnoliopsida; order Apiales; family Apiaceae; genus Heracleum; species Heracleum sosnowskyi. The sequence continues at coordinate 136,307,799 of CM061235.1, read as the reverse complement.
CTGGGGCTTAATGCACTTGTGCCACGGCAGGCCTCTGTGTCTGCAATAGTACACCAATTGATCGTAACTGAGTGAACCAAGTTCATGTGCAAGCAGTAAACCTAGCCAATTCAAATTTCGTTTCTTCTTAGCATGTACAGGTTCTAAGATACTAATCTTGTGACATTCCCTGCACTGTCTTGGCATTTCCGTAAGAGAAGGAATAGGTACTTCGTAGCTTCTACTCGCTTGCACAAAATCAACTACATTTCTTAGCCCTGTATGTAAATCCAGCCACACCTTATAGCTCTTCCGACATTCCATGCATTTCACTTGGAGCCCAATTTTATCAGTGGTCAGCGTTGCCAGCTTATTGACCTTACACTTTACATTGCTAGCCCATTCAAAAAGTGGATCAATTGACGGGGTCTTGAGGGGTTGAATATTTCGCACAGGCATCTCCTCATTCTGGCCCATGCTCGAATCAACAACAGGGTTTCTAAGAGGGCCACTTCTGCTTAACGATATCTCAGGCGTTGACGGAATCGTGTCTGGCAGATCAAGAAGTGAATTTTTAAGACCTAACGGGAGACGACCCTGTCTACGTAACATTATCTCAGGTAGCAAACCTGTGTTTGACGGATAAGATGCGAGTTTTAAAGACCTGGCAGGAAAGGACCGTATCTACAATTATGTAGCAGTAGATAAGTTTTGCCACTGTTCATGTACTGTAGTTTCACTACATTTAAGCCATCTCTTTGTGTCACTTAAGCAAACATTTTGTGGGCGAACATCGTACCAAACACAGTCTGCAAAGAATGGATCGACACTACAAACCATGAACCACATTTAAACCCGTACACCCAACTCAGTTCTCATCTGTAGTGGTTTAACAACATATCAGTCAACACTACAAACCATAAACCTACATATCAGCCCTTGTGCTCAATCCTCAAAGTTTTCAAATTTTCGAATTCTAACAATTGAAAAGATATTTAATCGAGTTGTAAACATATGACAACCAGAGTAAACAAAAACAAAAAACTAGCTAGTTTTGCAATTATACCAAAATTAATGAACATGCTCATATTTTATTTTGGATACAGTTATCTTTGCCATTTACTTTAATACATATTGAAATAATATACGTGTCTATTTCTTAATTTATTATAATTTATTTTTATCAATTTTGATTATTCATGTTTTATATAAAAAAAATTATAGTTTTATGTATGCATTTTTCTTAAGTTGATTTCTGTTTTATATTTATGATAATTGTGGTGCGTAGGATATATTTTTAGAGAATTTATTAATTTTGTTAAAGAAGGTTTCGAAAGATTTAAGTTATAAAACAACGATAGTACAACGGTAATTTAATCTAAAATAACTTTAAAGTGTGCATTTATCACCGCCCAAACTAATATCATTATGTACTTATTTTGGATTTCATTTATAATTCTTAATTTGATCTAATAAAATGTTTAGATATCAAAGTAACTCGTATTTCTTAAAAAAAAAAGTAACTCCTAATTTCAATAATCATCATCATCATATATATATATAAAGGAGGATACGCGGGAGGTTAGACAGCGCCCTAAGATCGTCTCAATCTATTTTTCTAAGATTTTAGAATTTTAAATACTGATAAATAAATAAAAAATATTTTTTAACATATTAGAAGTAAAATAGGTGTTCGAATTTATTAAGGAGAAGAGTTCGAATTTATAGGGAAGACATATAACTAAAATTTCTATTTGAAGTAAAATAGGTGTTCGAATTTGTAGAAGGGAAGAGTTCAAATATAAAAGAAGTACTTGCAAAGTTCTATTTGAAGTAGAATAAGTGTTTCAATTTATGAAGGAGAAAAGTTCAGATATAAAAGAAGTACTTACAATTAAAAATTCTATTGGAAGTAAAATAAGTGTTTGTAATACATAACTAAAAGTTTTATTTGAAGTAAAATATGTGAAGTTATATATGTGTTTTTTCAACGAAAGAGTGGCTCATTAGAAAGGAGTATGATAACATAAAAATTAATATATAAGACAAGTATATATTCAATATATTAAATTTGAGATTTTGATATTAAAAAGGAAAGCGTGTTTCACGGGAGGACGACTTATTTGCGAGGATTGAGTAATTTTCGTAATTTAATTGATAGATTTTTTTTTTAAAATTATTACGCCGCCGGGAAGCGCGGCTTAGGTGGCGCTCCTAAGATCGTCTCAATCTATTTTTCTAATTTTCTAGAATTTTAGAATTTTAAATACTAATAAATAAAAAAATATTCTTTAACATATTAGAAGTAGAATAGATGTTCGAATTTATTGAGGAGAAAAGTTCGAATTTATAGCGAAAACATATAATTAAAAGTTCTATTTGAAGTAGAATATGTGTTTGAATTTGTAGATGGGAAGAGTTCAAATATAAAAGAAATACTTGCAAAGTTCTATTTGAAGTAGAATAGGTGTTTCGATTTATAGAGAAGAAGAGTTCGGATATAAAAGAAGTACTTGCAATTAAAAGTTCTATTTCAATATATTAAATTTGAGATTTTGATATTAAAAAAGAAAACGTGTTTCACGGGAGGACGGCTTATTAGCGAGCACCGAGTAATTTTCGTAATTTATTTGATAAAGTTTTTAAAAAAATTATTATGCCGCCGCGAAACGGGACTTTTTCAACTAGTTTATTTATAAATTAGTAAAAATATGATAATTTGAAATCTCAACTTATAATTCATATAATTTGAAATTTATCAATGACATGTACACTTAAAGGTAAGGAAAATAAAATTATATTTTCAAAAAATACATGACCAAACAAAAGAAGTATTTTAGAAAACTGTAATCTTCAAATAAAAGAAGTATTTTCTGTTGCGAGAGCTTGGGGTTAAATTTTAAAGATTAGTATTAGAAAAAGAAAAAGAAAAAGCTGGGGTTTAAAGATTCACTGCCACGTTCTTCGAATAATATTACAGATTACACTTGTTACTAATTTTTTTTTTTTTTTTTGCCAAGCTTGTTACTAAAATTTAGTTTAAACAAAAATCAACCTTGCTTTCCGGAATCCATCATACGGTCAAGTAGGGGTGTTCACGGGTCGGGTTGACTGAGTTGAAGGTATTTTTGTAACTCGACCCAATTAAATTGGTTTGAAAATTTTCAACCCAACCCGCAAAAAATAATTTTGTAACCCAACCCTACCCATTATATATCGGTTTAGGTTGGTTTGGGTCGGTTTGAACGGGTTAAATAATATTTTAAAAAATTTAAATATTATATGATATCGCTCATTTTGAAAATCTAAATAAAATTAAAGTACGTATACCTTAAGTTTATAGTATTAATATTTTATTTTTGATTAACATTATAATTTTAGTAAAGTAAATTATGTCTTATATCATATATATAAATACAAAATATAATTATATATCTATAAATGAAAGTATAATACATTGTTTAATGTATAATTATATATAATATATACATATATTTTTAAATTATCGAATAAAATTGTAACTTAAATCGGGTTGGGTTGGGTTGGCCGAAAAAATATAAAACCCATACCCAACCCATTTAAGTCGGTTTTAAAATTTTTCAAACCAATTAAGTATCGGGTTGATTCGACCGAAAAGAGGATCGGGTTGGTTCGATTTGACCGGGTTGACGAACTCATGAACAGCCCTATGGTCAAGTACAGAGTATCGTTTAGTAAAATATTAGCGCAACAGTGAACCTGTATTTCTCTTCTATCCAGGTTTTTTATACAAAAGAATAAAAGATTCTACAAGTGAACAAATGCCAAGAATAAAGCTATTTATTTATAATCTCCCCGTCCCATTTTAACATTAGGATTGAGCATCTAGGTTAACGAAAATAAGTAAAATATTGAAAAAAATAAGTAGAATGAGTAAATTGGTGGAACTCATTAATATTTTAAAAAGTAAAGTACGTAAAGTGGAGAAAATAGTAAAAATAATTAATTTTTATATTATAAAACTTTGATATTTTGAAAAAATTTTGAAATGTAAGCAATTGTTAGGACATCCCAAAAAAAAGTGTAAAGAAAGTGATGAAACAAAGGGAGTATTAATTATATCTTTACATATTTAAAAATATTCGGAAACAATATTTATAAGCTTTATTCTTTTAATTTGTTCGTTTTATTTATTAATGAAAAGATTATACTTTCACATAAAGTATACAATTATAAAATCTTATTTAAAATGTGTAAAAAAAGTTGGAAGTCGGTGAGGAAGATAACGTGGGCGTTTGGGGTATCAAGCAAAAGTTGACTTATAGCTTAAAATGAGTAAGTGCTTTATAAGTGATAAGTAGAGCTGAGCTTATAAGTCCTAGAGTGTTTGGTAAATCAGAACTTATAAGCAGTAGAGTGTTTGAGTAAATCAGAACTTATAAGTTAACTTTTTTTTATTATTTTTAAAATATTTATTTTTTAATATATATAAATGGATATCAATGGATAGATCTCGATGAGTAGAGAAATTTGATATATACATATCAATTTTTTAATGAACAGATCAAAAGATATATGGTTTTGAAGATTTGAAGGATATTATATATTGCGTATCGAGAATAAGTTATAAGTTGAATGTCTTAACATTCAACTTATCCATTTTAAGTAATATGGTTTCACTTATTTTGACAAACATCCCCAATAAACACTTTTAGGTTTATAAGTCATAAGCTGCAAGTTAAGTTGCAGCCAAACAGGCCAATATAAAATGTTTTGGTATTCTTTGCTTCAGCACCCACTAAAAACTCCACCACCTTAAAAGATACACGAGAGGTTCTTGACAGTTTATCGTACTTGTAGTTAACACCTAACTGCCAAGTGTCAAATAAAGTTTGTCCTAAATTATACATACATACTTACATGTATCTCTTACTCAATTCCCTTTCTTGTTAAACAACTTACATTTTTTGGTGAACAAAATTAGAATTCTTATAGGAAAAAGAAAGATATATATTGGAGATGAAATTCAAGTTGGTTCTTTTCTTTAACAAATGGGATTGAGGGTATTAAAAAGTTGAGATTTTGAGCAAGTTTTGAGATGGGGTTTTAGTGGTTTGTGTTAGATCTGAAGATGGAGCCTCCTAGAGGGATTTGGGCTTCTTTATGGAACTTCATTTGTTTCTTGCCTTACTTCATTGGGCTTCTTCTTCTTGGCTTTATCAAAGGTTAGTAAGTTTATTATTATTTCTGTGAAATTTGGTATTTATCTAAATTGTGTTCTGTGATGAATAGATTATTATACTCTTTTCTTGCATTGCACCATCCTACTAGATTTATTTTAGTTTTTTTGGATAAAGTTTTGTGGAGCTTCATTTGTTTGTGGTTGAGATTTGAGGAAATTGAATTTCTTTGAATTTTTACAAATTTCAACAGTTGGCATTTTGTATATATTGATATAGAAGTAGTTCTTATGATTAAGTCCTTAATGTTGAACTTTACTGTGTGATTTCTGCTGGAACAATTTTACATGGATTTCTTTGGTTTGTTCCCATGTTAAGAACATATATTCAAAAAGAAAGACACTAGAGCTAAGGCGGGGCCGAGAGAGCTGCTACCGAGGAAATATGTAATTACCATCGTTTGCGGTGGTTCCTAGAATTGCACCAGTTTAATGTTTGATGGCTTTAAGTCCATGGATGTGTAAAGGTGCTATGCTACGATTTGATGAGTTAAAACTTTGAATATAGGCATGTGCAAAAGAGCACAGGGGCAACCAAGAAAGAATTGGTCAGAAGCTATTCGTGAAGAACTGTAGGAAAATAGGTTACTGACTACGAACCTAGTGACCAAAAGAAATTTACGGAGAATTATTAATTTAGCAAACATTCCGCGATTTATATGTGTAGTAAAGGTTGGCCTCCTTTGACCTTTTAGAGAAAGGGCTGCGCTGAGGACTTGTTAAGATTTGGATCTGTAGGAAGTGCTAAAAAATCATTTTTGAAGCGTTTATATGATTTTATATGGTATCCCCTTAAATTGGACTCTCATTGTATATTTGTATGTGTAGGTGGCGTCAATTCTTCTGTTTTTTATATTTGGTTTCTCTCTGTGTGTGTGTCTGTTGGCTTATAGATTCTCAATTCTACCAGTACTACACAACCTTTGACTTATGCACTTCTATATATCTCATTCTATAAAGGTTCATCTAGGTCTAATATAGCAAAATCTTGTTTGCACACTGATTTTTTTGATTTAAAGTTGTCTTAGGCAGACCATATATCTGCAATGTGTCCACAAGTCCAATAATCTATCCTTTGCAGATAGGGCTGTATGAGTGAGTATTAGTGAGTTTTTTTGTACTATATTAATGAACTCGTAAATGTGGAATTCCTTGCTCTTCGTATTCAGGTATCATTTTATGCCCAATAGTGTCTCTTATTATGACCATCGGAAACTCTGCAATAATATTGGGACTCTGGCCAGTACACTTTCTGTGGACGTATTATTGCATTCTGAGGTGCTTTTTCTGATCACTATCTTCCTCTATCCTTGTTTTGCCTAATTATGTTATATTTCATTTAGTGATTCTTTCGAACTTTCATATGGCAGCACAAAACAATTTGGGTTCGTTTTGAAGCTTGTCCTCTGTATCTGTATCACTGTGCCTTTGCTTTTGTGGCCACTGATTAGCATACTTGGAAGTATTATTGGTGGTGCAGCATTTGGGCTTCTTTCACCTATATTTGCCACTTTTGACGCAGTTGGCGAGGGGAAAGATGATGTGTTTTTCCATTGTATCTATGTGAGTTAGATAATATATTTGCTTAAACAAGTTATGGTCTCTATCTTGTTGCTTATGTGAAGAGAGATCGTGTTCTGGATTATTTGCAGGACGGAACTTGGGACACAGTCACTGGTGTTTCACTATAGTTAGAGATTTTGCGGATGTATGCTACCATTCCTACTTCTCTATTATGGATGACCTACGAGGTCAAGGACCTCAAGAAGGAAAATATTACGATATAAGGTTATTTCTTCAACATGTTTTTAGAAGTATTATTTCAGGGTCCATATTTGTCAACTTTTTATAAGATAAAATTCTAATATGTCGATAGTCTTATTTTTTTGGTGGACAAGATCTCATATGAATTGATTTATACATTTAATGATAATTTTTAGGACATGGTGACTGTAGCACTTGAACGCTTTACATTCTGTATGTTGAGAAATCAGTCGCCAGCATGCATTACATACACATCCAGAGTCTTATCATCTGTGGCCGTGTATTTCTTTCCCTTATTTTGTCATAGATAATCAATAGTTGTACCCAACCAATTTGGACTCAAGTGATTCAGATAACAATTGTAGCTCAGTTTGCTGCTGAACAGTTTTGTCTCTCCATCTACTGTCATCAACTATGTCACCTATAGCTATTCCTATTATCGTTGTGAGAATCATGATGAAGTACCTGTCATGATTCTTTCACACCTTGAGATATCTTCGATCTTTACTTTTCTAAAGTCTGAGTTGGAATGACTGCATAAGATTGTCCTTTTACTAGACTCACTCGTTGCTTTTCCTTTGTTTAACAAATTGATCTGTATGCTCTTGTGCAGGTTGATTTACATTCCAGGAGCTATTATAATTGGGGTGGTAGGTATCTTGGTTGACTTCGTAGTGATCTCATTTGCTGCCTTCTGTAAATTCCCCTACATGCTCTTCAAAGGGTGGCACCGTTTATTTCAAGACTGCATAGGACGGGAAGGTCCTTTCTTGGAAACAATATGCGTCCCAATTGCAGGTCTTGCTATATTACTCTGGCCATTGGCTGTTGTTGGAGCGTTATTGGCCTCCATTTTGTCAAGTATCGTGTTGGGGGCTTATGCTGCGGTTATTGTATATCAGGTGATTCATTGTTTATTCACAATCCATAATCATTGACATAGATAAAACATATTTGTTTGTAAACTTCTTAATAACTCAACAAAGACCTTTTGAGTTTGTAATTTTCTATAATATTGAGGACTGAATGTTATGATTGGATTCACTTGTATGCCAAAAACTAAGTCTAAAAAATGAATGATCAATGATCACAAGGTTTTGTGAAAACCTATCGAACCTATCGTCTTTTTCAGTTTTCTTTTGGTGCTTTAGATGGAATGTAAAGTAGAGAACTTTTACGAATTTACCCAATATACAGATAAGAGTTTAACTTCTAGTGTGCGCATTTTGTATAATATTTTGCATCTTGACATATTATCTATGTCTGAGGAGTGAAGATGCTACACACTGAAGTTAGATTGACGTCAATTTTAATAATCACACACATTGGAAATTCCAATTATAATTGCTTTTACTTGGCTTTGGACTACAGGAATCTTCTTTGCGTTTGGGGTTCTGCTATATTGTTGCTTCATTGTCCATATACGATGAATACAGCAATGATGTTCTTGACATGCCAGAAGGCTCCTGTTTTCCCAGGTTCTCGTGAGAAAATCTTCATTTTAGCATGAGTTGTTACCAGTGTTTAATTTGACAACCAACTTAACTATTTCTTAAAATTCAACTAGGCCTCAATATCGGAAGAAGACTTCAAACTCAGGCGGCAGCTCTAATGGAGGTTCTTTACGCAAACCTGACTCCTTCCGAAAAGTTCCCTCTCGTTCAATCTCTATGAGGACCCCTTTAGTGGAGGTGAAGCCATTAGAGGTATATTTTGAACCAGTCAAGGGTATGCATAATTTTTTTTTTTTAAAACTCTCTTCCTCTCCGATGCAGCCCAGCACAAGAGGGAGGGGGGGGGGGGGGGGGGGTTAAACTCGGCACATTTTATCATGGCATGTCACTAAAATTAATTTACTTCTAATTTAACTCTTAACGTTACTTCTGTAGCTCATTGATAACTTATTCAAGGAGTGTAAGCGCTATGGGGAGGTGATGGTGTCTGAAGGCCTTATAACTAAGCAAGACATTGAAGATGCCAAGTCAAATAAAGGTAATGGAAAGGCTATATGTACTGGTTTAGCTGCCTACGGCATCCTGCAGTCGCTTTTACGATCTGCAAAATATAACTCTCCTGGTATATTGCTAGGTAAGCTAAGAGAAGTCTATTGAATTGACATACTGCTCATAAGTAGAGTCTCAATCATGCAATGTAATGATTATCTGATCTTAATACCAATTCTATCACCTCGGTGCAGCTGACAATGCTACTGAGATAACACCCTCAAACAGGCCAAGGGATGTTTTTTTTGATTGGTTTCTCAACCCACTCCTTATCATTAAAGAGCAGATTAAAGCTGAACATCTCTCCCCGAGTGAAGAGGCTTACCTGGGGAAATTAGTTCTACTGACTGGTAATCCTGAGAGACTAAAGAATTCAGACATTGGCACACCTCCTGAGTCGGAGCGTAAACGAGCTGAGCTTGATGGATTAGCTCGAAGGTATTAAACAAACCAACTTTTGATCATCTTTGAAGTAATTTTTTTTTAAAAATGTACTTGCATTCCGTTTTCTACTTATTCTGTGCTTTACAACTTTCAATATTCTTCTTCAGGCTTCATGGGATCACTAAATCTATCTCAAGGTACCCAACATATAGACGTCGCTTTGACAGTGCTATTAAGACAATATCTGATGAACTTGCTAAGAAAAGTGATAGCAGCAGCAGAGAAGGCTCTGGATCTCAAAAAATCCCCAGGTCGAAAAGTACGTTTACTAAGATATTTAGCCAAAAATCTTTTAAAGGCAAGCCGTCGGAGGCTGATATAGAGGCTCAACCAGTTGGTGAAAGAGAGATCCTTGTTCAGTGATACATTACATCTAACCTTGAACAAGAGTCTGGTTTTCAACCAATTCAAGATTGAAAACTCGCATGTGTTGTAAATTTAGGAAATGTAACGGGTGTTGTTAGGGAGAGAGTTCAGAGTTGTTTACTTTCCTCACTTTTTGAATCGACCCCAGGTCCTATAGACTTGTGTGCTGATCTTACATGATACTTTGTAAAATCTAATTCAGACTAGATTAAATTACCTTCTTCAATATTTTGTAAGATCTAATTTAGCTTTGTAATAGTTGAGTTTTTTCTACAAGAAGCTCGGTTCACGCTATCATTCTAATCATTCAGTAATCAACAAGGGTGGGTTGGGCTTCAGGGATATCAAGGGATTTAACGTAGCTCTATTGGGAAAGCAGTGTTGGAAGCTAGTTAACCAGCCAGACTCGTTGTTAGCTAGAATGTTAAAAGCTAAGTACTATCCTAATAGTCATTTTCTAAAAGCAGGAAGGAAAGGGGGAGATAGCTATACTTGGTCTGGCATTTGGGAGGCCAAGGAGGAAATGAAGAAAGGATTGAGGTGGGTAGTAGGGGATGGTAAGTCTATCAAGATGGTTGAGGATAAGTGGATTAGATCAAAGGAAGACTTCAGTGTGGATAGGAACCGAATAGTGGGTGAGGTTTCGAATTCATTGGTGTGTGATTTTTTCTTGGAAAACACGAAAACCTGGGATGTAGATAAGTTGAATTATCACTTCTGTAGGGAGGATGTAGCAGCAATTGTTAAGACTCGAATTCCCCAAAGGTATACATTAGACAGGGTGGCCTGGACTCATTCTAAGGATGGGAAGTATACGGTGAAATCAGGTTATTTTCAGTGGTGTCAACATCACCTAATAGGGGATGAAATTCAACAATCTCGTGGCTGGAGTGTAATCTGGAAACTAGAGATCCCTCATAAAACTAAAGTGTTCCTGTGGAGGTTTTGTCGTAATACATTGCCAGTAAGAATTCGTCTGAGAAGCAGAGGTATCCAATCACCAATTATATGCTCTATGTGTACGGGAGAGATTGAGCACTTGCGCCATTTATTTTTTGAATGTCAATTTGCTAGGAATTGCTGGCAGTACATGGGAGTTAATATCGACAGTTGGAACATTGAAGATAGCACCGAATGGCTTCTACAAAAATTATCAAGTGGCTCTAAGGAAGATCTGATAACTATCTCTACTGTGCTATCAGGGATTTGGTTCAGGAGGAATAAGCTTATATTCGAAAACAGGGTGATGACGCCAGAAGCAGTTATGGAAGGAAGGAAAAACCAAATCAAAGAATGGCAGGAAGCAAACAAAAGACAAAGACAAATCACACCTGAGCCAGGTGCCAGACAAGAAGATAATAGTATATGGAGGCCACCAGAGCTTGGATGCTTGAAAATAAATGTTGATGCTGCTGTGCCTGTATCTCAGAATTGGTTTGCTTTGGGGATGGTGGGAAGAAATCATATGGGCCAGTACATGATAGGAAAAACGATGAAGATTGCAGGGGAGGTGTCTGTTGTTGAAGCAGAAATGATGGGCATTCTTGAAGCATTAACATGGGCCAGTGAGAGTACAACAGGTAGAGTGATTATTGAAAGTGATTCTTTGGTTAGTGTCCAAGAAGTGCAGCACCCGAAGGAGAACTTACTGGAGATTGGGCATATAGTGCAGCAATGTAGGGATCTTATACAAGGAAACGATAGATTAGCGGTAAGGTTTATCAGAAACAAAGCAAATAGGGTAGCCCACTATATGGCTAAAATGCCCTGTGATGTTAATAGTTTCTGTGATTTTCCATCTCCTCCAAGTCATTTGTTGGAGATACTATTGTCTGAAAGTTCGTTAAATTAATGAAATATCCTTTTGCTTCAAAAAAACTAGAGTCTAGGCCCTAGAGGATGAGAAAGGTTAATTCGTTTATTCAATTATTGAATTTCAACACACAAAAATTAGATAAATAAATAATTTATAGAATTTTTTGCTAATAACCTTTGTTCATATTTGTCATTTTTGATGCAGCAAACGTTTGAAATTATATTATATCTTTATATATCTATCTATCTATCTATACTATATTATTAAAACGAAACATTGAAAATTTTGTAGTCTGGTCATGAAATTTTTTGTAGTATGATCACTCAATTCATAGCCGTTAGATATTTTTGATCATGAGAACCGTTAGATAAAATATTAAAATTATTATATATAATGTCTTTTCTATTTTTTCTAATTAAAACATCTCATTTTCCAAAAATATTGCAAACAATTTCATTTACTAAAATAACATAATAAAGTTATAATTGCTAATAACTAAATCATTACCTTTTTTAGTCAAATTGTATATTCTTTTCTATATTTTCTAACTAAAATTTCTACTTTTCTATTTTTCCTAACTAAAACCTCTCACTTTCCAAAAATATCACGAACAGATCTATTTAATAAAATAAAATAATAATATTATAATTATTAATGACTAACCGATTAACTTTTTTTTCCAAAACGTATATTCATTTTTATATTTCATAACTAATATTTCTCTTAACTAAAACCTCAAAAATATCACGGACTATTCCATTTAGTAACATAAAATACTAATATTATAAATCTATCTATCTATCTATACTAAATTATTAAAGATGAAACATTGAAAGTTTTGGTACCTGTTTTTTTGGTACGGTACTTGCCTTATTTAATTATTTATTTAATTATTATAAAAATTATTATAATCATTTACCCTTTCAGTTAGAATGCATTACCATTTTTTTCTAAAAAAATCACGAACAATTTCCTTTTCAAGCTAAAACATGTTACTTTTTCTATTTACTTTACTAAAATCCCTCATTTCCCAAATATATCACGAGCAAACCCTTAATTATTTATTTTAAAACATATTTTAATACTTTTAATTGGTAATTACATTTCCCCTCTTTTTGTAGAAAAATCACGAACAATTACCTTTTTCGGCTAAAACATGTTATATTTTCTATTTTCCTTACTAAAATCTCTACTTTTCTAATTATATCACGGGCAAACCCTTGCTTATTTACTATAAAATCTATTTTAATAATTTTAATCGACAATTATCTTTTTCAACTAAAACATGTCACCTTTTGTATTTTTCTTACTAAAACCCCTCTTTTTTTCAAAAATATCACGGACAAATCGTTACTTTTATATTTTAAAATTCAACGAAAACATGTTACTCTCTATTTTTCTTACTAAAACCCCTCTTTTTCCAAAATATCACGGGCAACCAGTTACTTATTTATTTTAAAATCTATTTTAATACTTTTAATTATTTAAAAATATTTAACACGCCTACTTATTTTTTTTAACAAATGCAATTAATAAAATATAAAATATAAATAATAAAATTAACAATTATTAAAAACAATTTGTGCATCGCACGGGTTTTAAGCTATATTATTAAAGACGAAACATTAAAAGTTTGGTAGTCGGATGGACGGACGATCGGTACTTAGTGATTTTATTTAAAATGCCCTTACTTATTTTTTTAAAAACTATCACTAAATAATAACATTATTTATAACCAACTAGGTTATTGAGCCGCGCTTCGCAGCGGCATTAGAATATATTTATTAAGAAAAAGAATATTAGAATAAAAATTGTGAAATAAATATCTATAAAATTATATAAATTAGCAAATAAAATATATTATGTAAAATTTGCATTTGGGTAAGTAATATTATAAATTATTTACATATTCCTTTTGTTTATAGAGTTTGATTTTTTATTTTTTTGGACCGATACCATTGCCATATATATATTAAAAAAATTATATTGATAAAAATCAATATAAACATATAATATTACTATTTTCTCAGGGATGACCAGATTTGTATAAATTTTACTATTTCTTGTGGAAGAAAAGCTAACTGTATGTGCATATAAGAGTAAATAAATGGTTAAAAAACTAATATAAGAATTAAATCAATAATATCAATGAAACAAATATTTGTATAATATCTAATGATATTCGTTCAATCGAGATAAGATATATTTATATATGTGCAATTTCTAAAACTATATATTATAAAAACATTAATAAAGATAATTACTTTTAAATTTTTTAATCTGGGTAGATGTGACAATTATTATATAGGGTCCACCATCCTCCTTGTATAAATTTGTATCAACATCTCGGCCAACTTTTCCCACAAAGATATGGTACTGGTGATGGAGCTGTTTAAGAAAAAATTAGAACAAATTCAAAAAGTAAAACAAATAAATTGGGGTAACCAAAGAAGTAATATAAATTTACAAGAACAATAAAAAACAATTAACAGTTATATTAAAATTAATATAATGCATAACTTACTAATTTGTGACAATTTTGAGATCTCTTTTTTTCCAACCGCCTTTTGACAACTTCAATGCCCCCAAGTAGGTCAAGTAGGTCAAGCAGCCTACAACATCTAAATCAACATAGAAAAAATAATATTACAACATGATAGTTTGAATTATAACTTATATAATAGTATTACTTATATATTACTCTAATATATTACTGCATCAAAAACCTGAGAGTATGTTGGTGTCATAAATACGTGCATCAATCATATCCGGACATATGAACTGAAATCCATGCAGTGATATGTTGACGATGCCTTCTTCCAATTTCTTAGGCAACGTTATGCGTATGAAGAGCAATTTAGACCCATGTGATAGTGGTCTATATTTCCCTGTACTTGAAATAACTTTCAGATTTTTGATGTTGTACACGGAGCCTTCCTCTAAAAAGATTTTTGAACCGAGACACCAGAATCTTCGGGATCGTAGCATGGATCAAATTTTCCTGTCATACAACATATCTTAGAAAATTTAATAACATCATACAATTTGACAAACTAATAAGTTATAAGTATATTGATTTATTAACCTTTTCATCGATCAAAATCATGTCAAGACTGATTAGTTCTTCAGTATTTGGATTGACAGATTCCCACATTCTACACACTCGTACTCTTATCATCCAGGTATAGTTGTTGTCGTTCAAAGCATCCAACATGGTGTAGGCCATAGTTGTATTGATTGTAAATATGATTGTAAAAATTTGAAGCTATGTAAAAAAAAATCGGTATAGATTTTTTGTTATGAATGACCTTTAATTTATAGGTGTTTGTAAGGTGAATAACATGGAAATCCATTATGTTTAAAAGTCAAGAAGTATTATAAAAGAAAAGTTCTATAAAATTTGAAAATAATAAAAGAAAGTTCTATCAAGATTGAAAATAATAAAAGAGAAAATTACAATTATTAACATAATATCCTAAAAATTCGAAAATAATAAGGAAGTTGTAATTTTCTAAATCAAAGAAAATTATATCAAGTTTGAAAATAATAAAAGAAAGTTCTATTAAGATTGAAAATAATAAAAAAGAAAATTGCAATTATTAACATAAGAGCCTACAAATTCGAAAATAATAAGGAAGTTGTAATTTTCTAAATAAAAGAAAGTTCTATCAAGTCCTACAAATTCGAAAATAATAAGGAAGTTGTAATTTTCTAAATCAAAGAAAGTTCTATCAAGTTTGAAAATAATTAAAGAAAGTTCTATCAAGCCTACAAATTCGAAAATAATAAGGAAGTTGTAATTTTCTAAATCAAAGAAAGTTCTATCAAGTTTGAAAATAATAAAAGAAAGTTCTATCAAGTTTACAAATTCGAAAATAATAAAGAAGTTATAATTTTCTAAATCAAAGAAAGTTCTATCAAGTCCTACAAATTCGAAAATAATAAGGAAGTTGTAATTTTCTAAATCAAAGAAATTTTCTAAATCAAAGAAAGTTCTATCAAGTCCTACAAATTCGAAAATAATAAGGAAGTTGTAATTTTCTAAATCAAAGAAAGTTCTATCAAGTTTGAAAATAATAAAAGAAAGTTCTATCAAGCCTACAAATTCGAAAATAATAAGGAAGTTGTAATTTTCTAAATCAAAGAAAGTTCTATCAAGTCCTACAAATTCAAAAATAATAAGGAAGTTGTAATTTTCTAAATCAAAAAAAGTTCTATCAAGTTTGAAAATAATAAAAGAAAGTTCTATCAAGTTTGAAAATAATAAAAGTGTAGTTTTCAATTTCCTTCCTACAAAATCGAAAATAATAAAGGAAGTTGTAATTATTAAAATTAAAAATTGTGAAAAATTGAGAAAATTCGAAAAATAGAACAGAGCGATTCTAGAGGCGCCACATCACCGCCTCCATCTTCTCCTTTATATAAGTATATTGATTACATTTTCAGCTAAAATACATTACCTTTTTTTATTTTTATTTTATAACAAAATCTTCTCTTTTTCTAAAAAAAACACGGGCGGTTATCTTTTTTAACAAAAACATGTTACTCTTTCTATTTTTTCTTACCAAAACCCCTCATTTTCCAAAAATATCACGGGCAACCCCTTACTTATTTATTTTAAAAATCTATTTTTTTATTTTAATAATTAAAAGTATTAAAATCTATTTTAATACTTTTAATTATGAGCACTTTTTCAGCTGAAACATGTTACTTTTTCAATTTTTTCATTTTCTAAAGAAATTATTATTAAATAATAACATTTTATAACCGACTACTTTTTCAGCTAAAATACATTACTTTTTCTATTTTTTTCTAATAAAATCCTCTATTTTTCTAAAAACAATCACCGACAATTATCATTTTCAACTAAAACATGTTACTCTTTCTATTTTTCCTTACTAAAAATCCTCATTTTTTAAAAATATCCCGGGTAAATCCCTACTTATTTATTTTGAAACATATTTAAATACTTTTAATTACAGGCACTTACCTTTTCAGAAAAAACATGTTACTTTTTCTATTTTTCCTTAGTAAGACCCCTACTTTTCCAAAAATATAATGGATAAACAGTTATTAATTTATTTTAATACTTTTAATTATTTAAAAAAGTTTAACACGCCTACTTATTTTTTTAGCAAACGCAAATTAATGAAATATTAAAACATAAATAATAAAAATAATAATTATTAATAACAATCCGTGCATCGCACGGGTTTTAAGCTAGTACTATTATATTAAAGACGAAACATTGAAAGTTTTGTAGTCTGGTCATGAAAGTTTTTGTAGTCTGGTCACTCCATACATAGCCGTCAGATATTTTTGATCAAAATCGATGAGAACCGTTAGATAAAATATTAAAATTATTATATAGAATATCTTTTCTATTTTCCCTAATTAAAACATCTTATTTTCCAAAAATATCGCAGACAGTTTCATTTAATAAAATAATATAATGAGGTTATAATTGCTAATAACTAACTCATTACCATTTTTTGCCAAAGTGTGTATTCTTTTTTATATTTTATAACTAAAATTTCTACTTTTCTATTTTTTCTAAATAAAACCTCTCATTTTCCAAAAATATCACGAACAGTTCTATTTAAAACAATAAAATAATAATATTATAATTATTAACGACTAACCGATTAGTTTTTTTCCAAAACGTATATTTTTTTATATATTTTCTAACTAATATTTTTCCTAACTAAAATCTCAAAAATATCACGGGCTATTCCATTTAGTAACATAAAATACTAATATTATAAATCTATTTATCTATCTATACTATATTATTAAAGACGAAATATTGAAAGTTTTGATACCTGTTTTTTTGTACCTGTTTTTTGGTACGGTACTTACCTTATTTAATTGTTTATTTAATTATTATAAAAAATATTATAATCAGCTACCCTTCCAGTTAAAATACATTACCATTTTTTTCTAAAAAAATCACGGGCAATTTCCTTTTAAGCTAAAACATGTTACTTTTTCTATTTTCCTTACAAAAATCCATCATTTTCCAAATATATCACGAGCAAACCCTTACTTATTTATTTTAAAACCTATTTTAATACTTTTAATTGTCAATTACTGTTCCCTTCTTTTTCTAGAAAAAACACGGGTAATTACCTTTTTCAGATAAACCATGTTATATTTTCTATTTTCCTTACTAAAATCCCACCTTTTCTAAATATATCACGGGCAAACCCTTACTTATTTACTTTAAAATCTATTTTAATACTTTTAATTAACAATTACCTTTTTCAACCAAAACATGTCACATTTTCTCTTTTTCTTACTAAAACCCCTCTTTTTCAAAAATATCACGGGCAAATCGTTACTTTTATATTTTAAATTCAACGAAAACATGTTACTTTCTATTTTTCTTACTAAAACCACTCTTTTTCCAAAATACCACGGACAAACCGCTACTTATTTATTTTAAAACCTATTTTAATACTTTTAATTATTTAAAAATGTTTAACACACCTACTTATTTTTGTTTAATAAATGCAATTAATAAAATATAAAATATAAATAATAAAATTAACGATTATTGAAAACAATACATGCATCACCGGTTTTAAGCTATATTATTAAATACGGAACATTAAAAGTTTGGTAGTCGGACGGACGGAACATTAAAAGCTATATTATTAGCTATATAGTGATTTTACTTAATTCCCATTACTTATTTTTTTTAAACTATCACTAAATAATAACATAATTTATAACCAATTACCTTTTCAGCTAAAATACATTACCTTTTTTTATTTGTTTTCTAACAAAATCCTCTCTTTTTCAAAAAAAACACGGACGATTATCTTTTTTAACAAAAACATGTTACTCTTTCTATTTTTTGTTACTAAAACCCCTTATTTTCCAAAAATATCACAGACAAACCCTTAATTATTTATTTTAAAATATATTTTAATACTTTTAATTATTAGCACTTTTTTCGCTGAAACGTGTTACTTTTTCTATTTTTTAATTTTCTAAAGAAATTATTATTAAATAATAACATTTTTATAACCAACTACCTTTTCAGCTAAAATACATTACATTTTCTATTTTTTCTAAAAAAATCACGGACAATTATCTTTTTCAACTAAAACATGTTACTGTTTCTATTTTTCCTTACTAAAGCCCCTCATTTTCCAAAAATATTCCGGGCAAATCCTTATTTATTTATTTTGAAACCTATTTAAATTCTTTTAATTACCGGCACTTACCTTTTTGAGCTAAAACATGTTACTTTTTATATTTTTCTTTACTAAGACCTCTCCTTTTCCAAAAATATCAGAGGCACACAATTATTATTTTATTTTAAAATCTATTTTAATACTTTTAGTTATTTAAAACAATTTAACACACCTACATAATTTTTTAGCAAATACAAATTAATAGAATATTAAAACATAAATAATAAAAATAATTATTATTAATAACAATCCGTGCATCGCACGGGTTTTAAGCTAGTACTATTATATTAAAGACGAAACATTGAAAGTTTTGTAGTCTGATCATGAAAGTTTTTGTAGTCTGGTCACTCCATCCATAACCGTTAGATATTTTTGGTCAAATCATTGAGAACCATTAGATAAAATATTAAAATTAGTATATAAAATATCTTCTATATTTTTCCTAACTAAAACATCTCATTTTCCAAAAATATCACAGACAGTTTCATTTTAATAAAATAACATAATAAGGTTATAATTGCTAATAAATAACTCATTACCATTTTCAGCCAAAGTGTATATTCTTTTTTATATTTTCTAACTAAAATGTCTACTTTTCTATTTTTTCTAAATAAAACCTCTAATTTTCCAAAAATATCACGAATAGTTCTATTTAATAAAATAAAATAATAATATTAGAATTATTAATGACTAACCGATTAGCTTTTTTTTCCAAAACATATTTTTTTATATATTTTCTAACTAATATTTCTCTTAACTAAAACCTCAAAAATATCACGGGTTATTCCATTTAGTAGCATAAAATACTAATATTATGAATATATCTCTCTATCTATATACTATATTATCAAAGATGAAACATTGAAAGTTTTTGGTACCTGTTTTTTTGTACCTATTTTTTGATACGATATTTGCCTTATTTAATTGTTTATTTAATTATTATAATTAGTTACTTTTTCAATTAAATTATATTACCATTTTTTTCTTAAAAAATCAGGGGCAATTTCCTTTTCAGCTAAACCATGTTATTTTTTCTATTTCATTTGCTAAAATCCTTCATTTTTCAAATATATCACGAGAAAACCCTTACATATTTACTTTAAAATCTATTTTAATACTTTTATTTGACAATTACATTTTTCAACTAAAACATGTCACATTTTCTATTTTTCTTACTAAACCCCCTCTTTTTTCAAAAATATCACATGCAAATCGTTACTTTTATATTTTAAAATTCAACGAAAACACGTTACTTTCTATTTTTATTACTAAAACCCCTTTTTTCAAAATATCACAGACAACCCGTTACTTATTTATTTTAAAATTCATTTTAATACTTTTAATTATTTTAAAATGTTTAACATGCCTACTAATTTTTTTTTTACTAAATGCAATTAATAAAATATAAAAAATAAAAAATAAAATTAACAATTATTAAAAACAACCCGTGCATCGTACGGGTTTTAAGCTATATTATTAAAGACGAAACATTAAAAGTTTGGTAGTTGGATAGACGAATGGTCAGTACTTAATGATTTTACTTAATTACCCTTACTTATTTTTTGTTTTAAAACTATCACTAAATAATAACATTATTTATAACCAATTATCTTTTCAGCTAAAATACATTACCTTTTATTATTATTTTTTCTTACAAAATCCTCACTTTTTCTAAAAAAAACACTAGCAGTTATCTTTTTTAACAAAAACATGCTACTCTTTCTATTTTTTCTTACTAAAATCCCTCATTTTCCAAAAATATCACGGACAAATCCTTACTTATTTATTTTAAAATCTATTTTAATACTTTTAATTATGTTACTTTTTCTATTTTTTCATTTTCTAAAAAACTTATTATTAAATAATAACATTTTTATAACCAACTACCTTTTTTTAGCTAAAATACATTATCTTTTCTAACAAAATCTTCTCTTTTTCTAAAAAAATCATAGGCAATTACCTTTTTCAACTAAAATATGTTACTCTTTCTGATTTTTCTTTACTAAACCCCTCATTTTCCAAAAATATTCCGGACAAATCCTTACTTATTTATTGTGAAGCCTATTTAAATACTTTTAATTACGGACACTTAGCTTTTCAGCTAAAACATGTTACTTTTTCTATTTTTCACCCCTCCTTTTCCAAAAATATCACGGGCAAACAGTTATTAATTTATTTTAAAATCTATTTTAATACTTTTAATTATTTAAAAAAGTTTAACACGCCTACTTATTTTTTTTTTAGCAAATGCAGATTAATAAAATATTAGAACATAAATAATAAAAATAATAATTATTAATAATAATCCGTGCATCGCACGGGTTTTAAGCTAGTAATTTATTTATTTATAATTAGTGTAAAGCACATGGTATGGTTTGGTTTGGTCGTCCTACATAATTAAAAACTCTCTCCTATAAAACGGTCCTACATAGCTAAAAACTGTCTACTATATCTAAAAACTCTCTAATATAAAACAATTACACAATTAGAGTTATTAATAATACTCTACTTTAGATAAAAAGTAATATTTCTATAAAAGTAAATAATAATATAAGTAGTATAATTTTAATATTTTAAATATTTACACTAAAATTTATTAAAATTGAATTTATAAAAAAAATGAATAAACATATAAATAATCATTCTTTTAGTGAATTTGTATATATAAAAAATCGTAATTTTTATCATTTCAAGAAGTACAACATAAACCGAAATAATATATACATATGAAAAAACATATTATTAACTTAATTAATTTATATTTTTATGAAAATACACAAAGATATTAATAAATAAATAAAATTATAAAAACACTAAAATAAAATAATTTATTAAACGTTCCGCACGGGTATAAAGCTAGTAATAAAAGATGCATGGTATTTGTTTGTTTAAACAGTGACAATGGTTAACAACCAGACATTAATTGAATAATCTGAACTTATGATAATAAAATAAAGTTTTTATGATATTGTTCTCTTATAATTAACAAAGACTAAAATTTTTTATTAAAAAAACTAATTAAAATTATATGAATTAATTAATTATGGTACACTGAATTTAATCAATGAGTTTCTGTATAAATTAACTCCTTATATATAATAAACGTAAATAATAAACGTAAGGGAGATCTTATCCAAAACTTTGGTCGGTCAATGTACTACCAAAACGTATACGATCCGTTGGATTATAAAACTATAAATATTCAAATAGATGAGGACCGTTAGATATAATATTAAAAATTGTATTTGATTAATAACATGATAGTATTTAAATACTAAAAAGTGTATTTTGATAATTTAAACCAATTATAAATGGGTTTTCTATATTGAATAGAAATCTTTATGTAAAAATTCGTAATTATCTTTTTTCTTTAGTTTATGGATAGTTCCAGTTATATAATAATTATTAAACCATCATTAAATTAAAGATAATTTTGTTAGATTCGCGTGGGCTGTAAAATCGTTAAAATCTGTTGTTTAAAACTCAAGATAGAGCCAAACAGTAAAGTGATTATCTAAATTTTAATAAATATTTTTTTCTTATTGTAGCACCAATTTAATTTTTTTCCTAATTCTTTTAAATTTATAAATTCTATGTTTATTTCAATTTAAGAAATCGATCTGGTCCGTGTACGATAAATAATTATGGTTAGATATTACATAGATCGATGAGAATTGTTAGATCTAATATTAAAAAGTGTGTCTGATTAATAATAGAATTTTATTTAAATACTAAAAAGTGTATTTTGATAATTTAAATTTTTTTCTATGTAAAAATTCTTAAATAACTTTTCTCTTGAATTTATGTATAATTCCAGTTAGATAATAATTATTAAACCAAATATAAAAATAACATTTCATATGGATTACAATATTAAAAATTATCAATATAATGCTCATGTATATCATACTACTTATGAGAACTCATGTACATGAATAAATTTAAACACTTGACAATTTGATTAATCCAAATTATAATTATATTATTTTACATATAACAAACATAAAAAGATAATATCAAAATATTATTAAAATAATGAGGGTTTCATATTAATAAACGATAATTTTGAATATAATACTTATATTAAAATGTGTATTTGATTAAATGTAGGATTATATTTAAATACTAAGAAGTGTGCTTTGATAATTTAAACTAATTATAAATTGGTTTTATATATTGAATTGAATTGAATTCTTTATGTAAAAATTCCTAACCATCTTTTCTTTTCGGTTTATGGGTAGGTCAACCGGTCAAGTTAGATAATAATTATTAAACTATCATTAAATTAAAGATAATTTCGTTAGTTTCACATGGATCGTAAAATCGTCAAAATTCAATTTCTAAAACTCAGGATAGAACCCAAATAGTACTACTTTAAATTAAAATTTTGATCGTCACGGTGACTACTTTAAAAGAAGAACTATTAAAAAAAAATTATATTTTAATTGATAATTTATTTTTTCAAAAGTTCAAAGTTCCCGCAGCATTAACATATTACAAAAAGAGTATATTATATTTTAGCAATAAATATTTTTAAAAATTAAAAATTAAAAAAAATTATAAGTATTAAGAAAAATTAATGATATTATCTTGGTAGTTTGGTCTTAAATACCGCCAAAACATTCTCAACTGTTATATCCAATATTTTTAAAAATAGATGATCAAGATTATATCATATAAAAAGAAGTTATTATCTAAAAATGATATAAGTTAAAATATATTATATTAGGATTGGATTTTCTAAAAATCAAAACATAAAAATAGTTATAATTAAATAAGGAAACTCATTTAATAAAAAAAAAAATCGTTTAATCTTAAATAGATAGGTGAAAACCGTTAGATTTAACATTTAAAACTGTATTTGGTTAATAAAGGGTATTCTAATAATCTAAACTACATATAAGTACATTTCCTAAATCGAATAGAATTCTCAACATTAAATTTCGTCACTTTATTCTCTTTTTAGTTTTAGAATAGTTTTTAATTGAAAAAGAACTATTAAACCACAACTAAATTAAAGATTATTTTATGAATTTCATGTGGACTATAAAATTGGTCAAATCTAACTTTTATAACTCAATATAAACGAATATTAAATTGAGCGTGTAAAATATAATAAATATCAAATTTTTAACTACAATTTTCTTGGCTAAATCTTTTTTAACAATAATTTAATCATGTAAACTAATAACTTTTAAATATTAAAATATTCACAAATAAATATAATTATAAATATTAAAAAAACAATCGTATGTTACATGGATAATAAAAATATAATTATAAATAAAATTTAAGTAACCGTGATAAATAAATTAAAAAAGAAGTATGCCGGTGATGGTGTGGGTATCTAACAGCTATTAACTTGACGAATAAATATAAGGTACAACTCCTTTTTGTTAGGCTCAAGACATGTCTGAATACCACTATTAACAAGCCTACACTATGTGACTATGTCACATTACATGACCTAGTGAGTTCTATCACTGGGATATAGTATAGGTCTCTATATGTACTTGTCTTGTTCTCATGAACATTAGCTTGATCATGTATGCTCAAAGTTATAATGAGCTTAGCAAAGTTTATTGCATCTAGATTGTATATAGGCCATTGAATAATTGTCCTGGTAGAAGTTCAGAAGTGTTCATGCAGCAGGATAGAAATGAATAAGGCCATGAAGAAATAAGTTGCAGAAATTTGTCTAAGGCATTATATAGCAAAGTCAGAAGAAAGCTATGTCGTGAAGTCACCAATATCTATGTCGTGAAGTGCTACATCGCATAGTCCATTTTGTACTATGTCGAGAAGTCCTCAAGACTCATGTCGTGAAGTGTTGAAGTCAGCAAAGTCAAAGAAGCCTAGATCGTGAAGTCCTCGGAAGCCCTATGTCGCATAGTCGTCAAATGACTTATGTCGCATAGTCGTCAAATGACTTATGTCGCATAGTCGTCAAATGACTTATGTCGCATAGTCGTCAAATGACCCATGTCGCATAGTCATCTTATGGCCTATGTCGCAAAGTCTTCAATGGCTATATCGCGTAGTCCTCACAAGGGAGATCGCGAAGTCAGGAATGAAGTGGAGTTCACGATATCAACACTTAGCCGTTTATAACAAGACAAATCTAGGTACAGAACCAAGAATCAAAAGAGACAAATACTGAAGCATTTGTTCTGGCAAGGTGGTCCAAAGAACAGATGGCAAATCTACAGCTAAACTTGGAGAGAAAGATAAGAGACAAGCAGCTACAGAAACGGGAAAGACTCTGAAAAGCAGGTGGTCCTTCCTGACACAGTGAACTTCTTATGGCAGGACAAGTTGGACTTTCAGAAGGGGTAGCTGTGTAATATTGTGTGTGCCTAGTTTGTATAGGTTAATATATATATATTATGCACACACAATTGTAAGTTGTAAAAGAGACACGCATAGTTTTTATCTCAAGCTCTTTTCTCTGTAAGCAAGCAAGTACAAACTGTTCTTGTTTAGAAGCCAGAAATTCGATTGTGAATTTCTTGGAAAGCTGTAGTATTTAATTTGCTTATACAAAGTAGATTAAAGTGATTGTGCGTGTTGTTTACTTTCTGCATATTACATAGCATAATCATATACAGTTTACATTTAGTTTCAAGAAAGCAAAAATTCATCAAACTATCCATTCACCCCCCCTCTGTCTAGTTTCTAGTTGATATTCATTCCTAACAAGTGGTATCAAAGCGAAGGTTGTTAACGTAAAAACAGGAAAAGATCAAGAATGAGTTCACAGAAACTGAGCAGTATCAAGATTCCTCCCTTTAACAAGGAGCACTACAGTTTATGGAAAAAGAAGATGTTGCTTTTCATCAAAGCTTCTAACCCCATGTATTTAGATATTCTAAAGCATGGTCCCTTTATTCCAATGATCGAGATTGGTGAAACAACCAATGGCACTGAGATAGTACCAGCAAAACATTTGCCCAAAGACCCCTCAAAATACACTGATCCTGAAAAGGAGAAAGTAGCACTGGATGGACATCTTCAACTCATCATTTGTGAATCTATGGACTTCAACATGTATGGCACTGTTTCTCACTGTACTAGTGCCAAGAAGATGTGGGATCTTATAGAAGTGCTCTGTGAAGGAACTACTGAAGTAAGAAAGAACAAGAAGCAGATTCTTGTCTCACAATATGAAGCCTTCATGGCTCAGCCAAAAGAGGGAATCACAGAAGTGTTTGAGAGATTCAATAAGCTGATAAACGAGCTCAAACTCTATGACAAACACTATGAGACAGAAGAGCTCAATATGAAGTTCTTACTAACTCTTACAGATCACTTGGAACCAAGAATCTCTTCCCTTAAAGAAAGAGATCTAACAAAGATTGGTTTTGATGTGTTGTATGGTGTTTTGAAGACATATGAGTTAGAGCTGTTTCAAAAGAGATCTATTCAAGCAAAGCAAGGATTAGTGGCCAATACCTCTTGTGCCCTTATTGCTGACAATCTAGGTCAAAGAATGGATTCTCTAAAAATCAGTCAAGTCAAGATTGAGGAACTGGAAAGTGATGACACTGGTGATGAAACTCAGGTTGTGTATGATTTACCTGAAGAGGATGAGTTCTACAGCATAGATGAACTGGACAAGATGGAAAACAAATCTTTTGCTTATATGGCTAGGAGATACCCTAACATCAGGTTTAAGAGGAAGCAGCCATTCAAGTCTAGATTCAGTAGTGGAAATGCTGGTGGTTCAGGTAGCTCAAACTCTTTCAACAAAGGAAAAGGGATTGCTGGTGCAGTTAAAGGAGGATACAAATCTGGGAGTGTGGATAGGTCCAAAATAAGATGCTATAACTGCAATGAACTTGGGCATTTTGCCACTGAGTGCAAAAAGCCTAAACGGGTCAAGAAGGACAAAGCATACTTAGAGCTTGAAGCTAAGTATGAGGCTCTACTCAAGAAACAACAGGGTAAAGCTTTTATTGCTGAGGGAAAATGCTGGGATGACTCTGATGAAGAAGAAGAACAAGAGTACTCAAATTATGCCTTGATGGCATTTTCTGATGATGGTGATTCTAGTCAGGTACCTATTCTTACTTCTCTTGATATGACTCCCCTTCAATATAAGCAAACTGTTGAAGATATGAGTACTGAGATGTTTAATATGCATACTAGCATGTTAGCAGCAAATGAAGAAATTGATAGACTAACTGCTAGAAATCTTGAGCTTACAGAAAAGAATGAGGAACTTGAGTTAATGGTTGTGAACCTTGATGGTTTGAAAAAGAATGTTGAGTATCTTAAAAACAAAGTGATTTGTGCTGAACAAATAGAGAAAGCTCTTAGGGAACAAATTGCTGAGACTGAATTAAAACTAAGAAGCTTTAAGAACTCCTCTGAACTTATTCAAACCTATCACAAGGAAAACACCGAAGATAACAAGGTTGGAGTTGGTTTTGACTATGAGAATGATAAAGGAAGGAAGAAGGCAAGGGCAAAGGAAAAGAATCTTTTACAAACA
Organism: Heracleum sosnowskyi; assembly: GCA_030848705.1. Lineage (NCBI taxonomy): Eukaryota > Viridiplantae > Streptophyta > Magnoliopsida > Apiales > Apiaceae > Heracleum > Heracleum sosnowskyi. The sequence goes on along the minus strand of CM061235.1, from coordinate 136,280,513 downwards.
AAAATGCCCCAACCATTCTATCTAGTGTTGAACAGCCCATCTTCAAAAAGAGTGTTGTTTAGTTTGATGAAGAACTATTGATCATCAAACAACAACTTCTTGAAGAAGATGAGGCTGCTAAAGACACTTCTTCCTCTCCTGAATCTGTCAGTCAGAAAGAGACCAAAGACAATCTTGTCAAGAGTCCCAAAGCAAAGAAAGAAGTTGTTAAGAAAAAGAAACAAAACAGAAATGGTAAGGTAGGTGTCAACAAGGGTAACAACTATGCTTATGTGCCAAATGCTCCCAGGAAACAATGTCAGAAATGTCTATATGTTAATCATTTGACTCATAAGTGTAACAAACAAGTGAATGTTGAAGTTGATAACCTAAGTAACCATTCTGCTAGCATAAACTCTAGTCATGATTCCTTCTGTGGTAAGCCTAATTGCATGACATGCTATGTGACTGTGAATGCTAACTGTTTATCTCTAAAGCATAAACTTGATTCTGCACAATCTAGTGAATCACACACACACATGCACACTCACAGGACAGGATCCCCAATCAGGATTGAGAGGGTGAACACTTCATGTGAGCCTAAGAGTGTGAACTCCAAAGCCACAAACAATATGAAGTATCCTACTGTGATGAATGCAACTTATGACAGAAGAATTGTTAACAAAAATGTTTCTAAATCAACTGGACCCTACCATGTGTGGGTACCAAAAACAACTTAGTTACCTTGTGAATGCAGGGCAACAGGAATAAAAGAGTCATATGGATCTTGGACAGTGGATGCTCAAGTCACATGACTGGTGATATAGCCCTGCTATCACATTTTGAGGAAAAGGCTGGCCCATCAGTAACCTTTGGAAATGACAACATTGGTTATACAATGGGATATGGCAGTATAAAATCTGGAAATGTCATTATTGAAGATGTAGCATTTGTTGAAGGACTGAAGCATAATCTCTTAAGCATTGGACAATTTACAAACAGGGGTTTCAAAGTGGAATTTGATGAAGATCATTGTTCAATCTCAAAAAGAGAAAGTGGTGAAGTTGTTCTAACTGGTGTGAAGAAAGGAAGCCTGTTTGTAGCTGATCTCAAGGTTGCAGACAAGGGAGAAATTTGTTGTTTCTACACTAAAGCCACAAATGAGGAATTCTGGATATGGCACAAGAAACTGTCTCACTTCAATGTTCAGGCAATGAACTCTCTAATCAAGAGAGAACTCATCAGGGATTTGCCTGCCTTGGAGTTTGTGCAAGATGGAGCATGTGAAGCTTGTCAGAAAGGAAAGATTAAAAGATCTAGTCACAAGAACAAGTTGCTCAATACAAACTCAAAACCTCTGCAGCTAATTCACATGGATTTATTTGGTCCTGTGAATGTAATGTCCCTTTCCAAAAAGAAATATGCTCTAGTGATGGTTGATGATTATTCAAGATACACTTGGGTGGAATTCCTATTCTCCAAAGATGAAGCACCTCAAGTCATAATAGAGCATATCAAGAGAGTTGATAGAGAAGCACAAAGCACTGGTTCCTCTGTAGTTGCTTTGAGAAGTGATAATGGAACTGAGTTCAAAAATTCAACATTGTATGAGTTTTGCAAAGATAAAGGAATTTCTCAACAATTCTCAGCTCCTAGAACACCTCAACAAAATGGAGTAGTTGAGAGAAAGAATAGAACTCTCATTGAAGCTGCAAGGACAATGTTATTGGATGCAAAGCTACCTACTAGCTTTTGGGCTGATGTTGTTAACACAACATGCTATGTGCAAAATAGAACATTGATCAATAAGAAGTCTGGCAAAACTCCTTACTCATTAATGACTGGAAAAAGAGCATCCTTCAAGCATCTGCATGTTTTTGGAAGCAAGTGTTTTGTGATGAAAGATACCTCTGAGCATGTTGGAAAATTTGATGCAAAGGCATTTGAAGGTATCTTTATTGGATACTCTCTGGAAAGGAAAGCATACATAGTGTTTGTACCTGAGCAACACAAAGTCATGGAAAGCATGGATGTTACCTTTGATGACAAGAAAACTCCTGGACTTAAAACAAGTGATCAAGACAGTGTGCCATTAAGATTTGAGAATCAAGGTTATCTTGAGGATTCTGAAAGTGAAGATGAACCACCTGTTCAAACTGTTCTAGAAAATGAAATTCTTGAAGTTGACAATCTTCTTCAAACACCTGTGCAAGGGTTCACAAACACAGGGGGAGAAGAAGAGAATGCAACTGTCAACCAAAATGAGCTTGGAACAGATCAAGGAAATGAACAGGGGCACACAAGGAAATGGGACAGAGCCCACACTAGGGATCAAATCATTGGAGATCCTAGTGAGGGAGTTAGAACAAGAAGGGCGACTATGAATACATGTCTGCACAACTGCTTTCTGTCACAAGAGGAACCTAAAGTAGTTGAAGAAGCTTTGAAGATTTCTGATTGGATTGTTGCCATGCAAGAAGAATTGAATCAATTTGAGAAAAACAAAGTATGGGAGCTAGTGCCACCCCCTGAAGGAAAGAATGTTATTGACACCAAATGGGTGTTCAGAAACAAGATGGATGAAGAAGGAGTGGTAATAAGAAACAAAGCAAGGCTGGTTGCCAAAGGATACTGTCAACAAGAAGGCATTGATTATGATGAGACATTTGCACATGTAGCTAGACTGGAAGCCATCAGAATCTTCCTTGCTTTTGCAGCTCACTCAAATTTCAAGGTGTATCAAATGGATGTGAAAAGTGCATTTCTCAATGGTGATCTTGCTGAAGAAGTTTATGTATCTCAACCACCTGGCTTTGAAAATGAAAACTTCCCAGACTTTGTGTACAGACTGCTTAAGGCACTCTATGGACTCAAACAGGCACCAAGAGCCTGGTATGAGACTCTATCTCAATTCCTTCTTGAGCATCAATTTACCAGGGGTACAATTGACAAAACCCTATTCTTCAAGAAGCATGGAAATGATATCATTCTCGTTCAAATCTATGTGGATGATATCATCTTTGGCTCTTCAAATGAAAAACTTTGTGAAAGGTTCTCTAAGTTGATGCAAAGCAAATATGAGATGAGTATGATGGGAGAATTAACCTACTTTCTAGGTTTGCAAGTACATCAAAGGGAGGATGGCATCTTCATAAACCAATCAAAGTATGTCAAAGATCTTTTGAAGAAATATGGTTTAGAAGACTCATCCCCTGCAAAAACTCCCATGTCCACTGCAATCAAGCTTGATGAAGACAAGAAAGGCAAAAGAGTAGACATCAAGGTTTACAGAGGCATGGTTGGATCACTACTCTATCTCACTGCTAGCAGGCCTGATATCATGTTTGCCACATGCCTTTGTGCAAGGTTCCAGTCTGATCCCAAGGAATCTCACATGATGGCTATAAAAAGGATTTTCAAATATCTGAAAGGGACTCCTAATCTTGGGCTATGGTATCCAAAGGGAACTGGGTTCAACCTGGTTGGTTACACAGACTCTGATTATGCTGGATGCAGAATTGACAGGAAGAGAACCTCTGGAAGCTGCCAATTCTTAGGCCAAAGGTTAGTGTCCTGGTTCAGTAAGAAACAACAGTCCACAGCTACATCCACAGCTGAGGCTGAATATATTGCTGCTGGAAGTTACTGTGCTCAATTGCTTTGGATTAGAAATCAACTCATGGATTATGGACTAGTGTTGGAACACATTCCTCTGATGTGTGATAATACTAGTGCAATATCCATAGTTGCCAACCCTGTTAATCATTCTACTACAAAGCACATTGAGATCAGGTACCATTTCATTAGGGAACATGCTGCAAATGGTACCATAGAAGTCTCTTATGTTCCAACTGAGAAACAATTAGCCGACATATTTACTAAACCTCTGAATGAAGCTGTCTTCAACAGACTGGTGAGTGAAATTGGAATGCTCAATCCTTCATTTAGTTGTTCTAAGTAAGTATGCTAGTTAATTAATGTAGCAGTAAATTTTCACTGTGTTTAAATGCTCTATTTATTTGGCGTGAAAATTAGCTGAGATATGATTTATAAATATTTCAGTATTTTACTGCATATTTTTTTTAAAATCATATTTGGTGGTGAAGTTGTGAGCTTTTGAGACATCTCGATATAGATGATTTTTAGAGTTCACGACACAGTTCAAATCAAACAGACTTATATCGCAAACTGTTGAGATTGTGAGACTTCGCGATATAGTTCATTTCATGAGTTTGCGACATAGTTCATTTTTGACTTCGCGACCTAGAATAACCATATCGACAAGTCTCCACATTTGACAGAATTTTTATTTAAATTAATTTTATTTCAAAATTTGATAAAAGTCTGACAAATTGCTTGAAATTCCAAAAAGAGAGTTTTAGACAGGGTATTTACACTATATCGCAAAGTCTCCCCAAATCTTTTTACCTTTAAGACTTTGCGACATAGCTCATTTTTAGACTATGCGATATACTTTGCAAGACTTTGCGGTACAGACTATTTTTAACTTCGCGACATACAATTAGTCTGTCCATATTCATAACTCCATATCGCAGTGTCTCTATCATATAAATACTCTTCTCTAACGGTTCACAACTTTTCATCTTGTCTATTGCTCTCAAACTCTCAAACCTAAGCACAAATTCTCTACTCTCTTCTTCACTCTCTCTTTTGAAATGGCACCCAAATCTCAAACAGTATCATCCTCAATTCCTTTAACCATTCCCAAATAAACAAATCTACTCTCAATTCCCTCAGAGGTGGAGGCAAATCCCAGGTACAAGTGCTTTGTACGGTTCTTAAACACCTCATACCTCCGCCAAGCCTTGACCCTGAACCCCACCCTGTATGTCGATGTGTTGGAAGGGTTCTGGAGAACAGCCTTGGTTGCAACAATGGCGAGGGACGATGGAACCTCATTTCAGGAAGTGAATTGCACAATTGGGGGCAAGCACTTCCAGTTTGGCGAAAAAGATATTAATGAAGCCCTGGGATTCAAGGTTGAGGGTCATGCTGCTGAAGCTAATGATGATGAAATGGTTGTTTTCATGGACCTCATCAAGTATGCAGATAAGGTTGACATGGCTAAGTTGAACAAGAAGCATGTCAGGAGGGAGTGGTCGTTTGTTTTTGATACACTCCAAAAGGTGTTCTTATGCAGAAAGACAGGATGGGACCAAATAAGTCACATTGCTGTGAAGCTGGCCTACTCCCTAGCCTACAATCAGGAGATCAATGTTGGAGCAATCATTCTCAAGGAATTGGCTCAGAGGTTAGGGAGAGCAGTTCGTGGTAGAGGTAATGAAATCTTTTACCCCCGTTTCCTTCAAGTTATTTTAAACTATCTTGATGCAAATATCCATGAATTGGAGGGTATAGATAAAACTAAAATGGCTTATTCCAAGTCCATGTCCAAGATTCTATTTGGGTCATTGGACACAAGGAATCAAGTTGATGTGATTCTAAGTGTGACCCAGCATATGCAGGACACATTTGAATCATATCAACTTACTAAACCAATATACCATGAGCTTTCCTGGACAGGGGAGGCTAAGACTGAAGGAGCTACACAGTCTAACCCTAGCCTTCCTATCCCATCCAGCAATCCCACTGCAAACACATCTGTAGAAATTAGGGAGCCAAGTGCATCAGTCTCCCAAAAGACTGATGTTACTAAAAAGAAGACTAAGAAGAGACCCCTAAAAGTGATTCAAGATATTGTAGAGATAGAAAGTGAGAATCCTGAGTCACCTCTCACCAGACATAGTAAGAAATCCAAATCCAAACCTACCACTGGATCCTCCCAACAGGATTCAGATGTGGAAAAAGGGGTACACCTATTACTGTCAACGGCCTCCCAACAGGTTATTGGCATTGAAAAGAGTAGTATCCCCACTACAACCTGTACTGAGTCTGCACAGGATCAAGAACTCACTCTTGATCCTAGGAGAAATAAGGATGCTGACACATTGAGTGGAGAGCACATCACACTTGAAACTCCTCCTATTTCTCAGGGGGAGTTGCCAAAATCTAATCTACACCACACTTCTCTCCCAGAATTTACATCTAACATTTCTTCTCAACAGATTAGTCATTCACATGACTTTTCTGACATTGATCAATCACAATCCAATACTGTGATTGAGCCAAACTCAAGTGACATGGTGCATGACACTGTGCTCACCACCCAAGAACCACATCTAGTTGGTCAGGGAATGCATGCTGGGGCATATCCTAATGACACCAACACAAACATGGAGGATTCACCAGTTTTTACTAGAGACTCTATGCCAAATTCTCCCATCCTTAGGGATGTGGAACTGTCTTCACAGACAAATAGGGCTGATGTTGTAACACATCCCATTTCAATGGAGACAACATCAGACTCTACAGCCATTCCAAGGCTGAAGGAGACTCAAAAACTCACATCTCATGAAGTGCCTAGCACTAGCTCTCACTTGGCTCAGGCCACTCTGTCAGAATGGCTGAAGCCTGTGCAACATGACAAGCCTTCAGGATCATCAACTGTGCCTTCCCAAATGACAGAAGAAGCTATTCAAGATCTCCATGTGGCACAGATTGATGAGTTCTCAAAAATAGCTCAACACCTCCTCACCTCAAACTTGCCAAATGCTGATTATGAGGCTATTCTTCTCTGCCACAAGGAGGATGTTGCAGCCCAACATGAGAAGATAGTGGATGCAGCTGAACCAGAGGGAAATGTGGATGCCTGGTTGGATGCTAAGAGGTCTATCAAACTCAAGGATGCCCTAGCCTTTCTGAGAGAAGACTACCTCACCTCTCTGGGCTCCAATGCAAAAGATCTCTCTCCTGCTGCAGTTTATGATGCTGTAAATGACATCTACAAGAATCAATTGAAGGCTCTGCACTATCTTGGGAAAGGGCTTCAATCAGAGATTTATTCAATACAGGAGGAGACAGATAGATCCCTCACTCAGCTAAGAAATTCATATCTCTCTGATTTTCCCAAGGTGGATGGCATCCTCAAGGAAATACAGAAAACCAACTCTAATTTCAACAGGATGGATCTCTCTCTAGCCATGGTCACGGACAACATCAAGAAATTGGCTAAGGCCAACATCAACTCTAATGCAATGCTGAATGTTATTTGGAAGAATCAATATGGTGACAAATTGGTGGATGAGGTTCCTATGTCAAACATCTCCAAATTTGACTTTGCCAAGATCAAGGATCAATCTCTCAATTCTTTCAAGTCTCAACAACTATTTTCAAAGGTGGATGGTCTAGAAAGAGAAGTGGCATCTCTGAAAGATGAAAACAGGATACTTGCCACATCCTTAAACCAGCTCAATGACAAGTTGGATGACCAAGGCAACAACACCTCCAATATCCTGCTGGTGCAACAACAAATGTTGACTTCTATGATGAGACAAATGAACCTGCCTATCCCTGGGGAAGCTCAAGACATCTTGTCTGATTCCAAGCCTAAGGGGGAGAAACAAAAGGAGGTCATTCTGAAAAAGAAAGGGGGAGTACCTGCCAAGCAACAGAAGCTCAAGGGCAAAATTTCTGAAGAAACAATCAAACCAATAATCCTTCCCCCTGTAGAGGTCATAAGTGCAGTAGGCCAGAAGAGCACAATCTCAACCACCTACTATCCATCCACAATGCCTAAAGACATCTCAACTCCTCAACCTGCTCAACCTACTCCCAATGCTAAACCTGTCAAAGCTACAGTTATCACAGAGGCCAAGCTACAGGAAGTTGCCAATTCAAACATCTATCATGATGAGGCCTTCCTGGAGTTTCTGAAAGCCATCTACAGAAATGCTCAAGAAGATGCAAGGGTTTACAGACAGAAGATCAAGGAAAGCATCAAGTACTTCACAGTTGCAGTAAGGAAAATCAAGGATGTCCATCTAAGAGAGATAATCATGGTGTGCAAGGACAATTGCTTGTGGCACCTAGCATTTCAAACTCTAGAGAAACTGAGATTTACTGAGCTGTCAATCATTCTGGATTTGATTGAAAAGCATGGGATGAACAATGAAAGTCTTTATACTGACTTGAAGATTAACCAAAATCAAAGATTGCCTGAGGTTATATCCAAGCCAAGGACAATAATTTACCAAAGTCTATCTCAAGACAACAATATTGACCAACTAGTAATTCCCTCAGACCTAACAATGAAGAACAATGCAAAGATCAACCAGGTGCTGCAAATGCTAAGAGCCAAGAGAGGAGTTAGGACAGCGGAGGAACTAGAAATGATTCACACTCTACAATCTTTTCTGATTCATGGAGTCATTCCTGAATCTTTCAAAGAAAAGAGCAAGAAGAAGGATGGTGAGGATGATGATGAGGAGAAAACCTACAGAAGGAGATCTCATTCAAGGAGTAATAAAGATGGACCAAGTGAAAGTAGCAGGAGCAAATCTTCAAAGAAGACAAAAGGTGCCGATGATGACAAGAGGGATTCTAAGGGGACAAAGGAAACAACCAAGAGAACAAGAAGTGGAATTCAGCAAGTCAAGGACATTGCTAGCAGTACTTTAACCACAACACAAGACTCTAAGTCTAGGGTGGGTACTGTTAGTAATGATCCTCCAAAATCATTATCTAAGACTTCTGAACCTGAATTGCCACAGAAAAAAGAAGGAGCCACAAAAGAAACATCAAAAAGACACTTCCACAAAGTCACAGCTAGTGGAGTGTTACAGTGGATGAAGGGAAAAGGAATGAAGCTACTTCCAAGTGATGTGGCACTGAAGACTGATTCTCCTTGTTCCATAAAGGTATCTCTTGTGAAGCATTTGAAGATCAAGAGTGTACCCAGAAGGATAAGGATAACAAAGAAGACTGGAAAACTCACAAATGTTATTGGCATCAATGTGCTTCCACTAGATGAGGACTATGATGAAGATGCCCTAGCATTTTTGAGGGCTCAAAGGATCTTTGAAGTCAATGTGAAGTTGGATCATCTAGAGATCAAGTACACTGATGGAAGAGAAAGGATAATGAAGCAAGGAGGCTGGAAATATTTCTATATGTATGAGCTTGAAAGGATAAATGCCTTACTGAATTTTGAAGAAAAAGAAGAAAGGACATGGAAGATAGATATTGCCAGGTTCTTGAAAATGCATGCTGATTATGAAGAAAACCTGAGAAAGGAAAATGAAGAGAAGATAATTCAGAAAGAGAAAGAAATGGCTGAAATGGAGGAAAGAGCAAAGGAGCTGAGAAAGAAAGGGCTTTGCAGGGTAAAACAAAATCCTTATGTTGTGGAATACAAAAATTCTTATGGAGGCATGAGCAAGATAAGGATGGAGTTTCTGGATTCATATGTGGAAAGTGCTCTTAAAGCTGCAATTGATGATCTAAAAGACTCCCCTCTCATTGAAGAACTGACTGCAAGAGAAGAACTTCAAGAAGCCATCATAGACATGAAAAGAAGAGAAGAGATAAGGAAAAAGAAGATTTATGATGATTTACAAGAGAAGCAATTGGAAGCTGAAGTTGCTGAGCAACAAAGATAATCTGTAAGCTTTCAATTTTTCTATGTAATCAAATTCCTGCTCTCAGTGTTCATAAATTGTCCTCTCTGTTACTTAATTTCCTTCTATGTAAGTTAGGCTTGTTATCAGACATGAAATTGTGCCTAAGGATCTTACTCACAATTTGGGGGAGATTGTTAGGCTCAAGACATGTCTGAATACCACTATTAACAAGCCTACACTATGTGACTACGTCACATTACATGACCTAATGAGTTCTATCACTGGGATATAGTATAGGTCTCTATATGTACTTGTCTTGTTCTCATGAACATTAGCTTGATCATGTATGCTCAAAGTTATAATGAGCTTAGCAAAGTTTCTTGCATCTAGATTGTATATAGGCCATTGAATAATTGTCCTGGTAGAAGTTCAGAAGTGTTCATGCAGCAGGATAGAAATGAATAAGGCCATGAAGAAATAAGTTGCAGAAATTTGTCTAAGGCATTATATAGCAAAGTCAGAAGAAAGATATGTCGTGAAGTCACCAATATCTATGTCGTGAAGTGCTACATCGCATAGTCCATTTTGTACTATGTCGAGAAGTCCTCAAGACTCATGTCGTGAAGTGTTGAAGTCAGCAAAGTCAAAGAAGCCTAGATCGTGAAGTCCTCAGAAGCCCTATGTCGCAGAGTCGTCAAATGACTTATGTCGCATAGTCGTCAAATGACTTATGTCGCATAGTCGCCAAATGACTTATGTCGCATAGTCGTCAAATGACTTATGTCGCATAGTCGTCAAATGACCCATGTCGCATAGTCATCTTATGGCCTATGTCGCAAAGTCTTCAATGGCTATATCGCGTAGTCCTCACAAGGGAGATCGCGAAGTCAGGAATGAAGTGGAGTTCACGATATCAACACTTAGCCGTTTATAACAAGACAAATCTAGGTACAAAACCAAGAATCAAAAGAGACAAATACTGAAGCATTTGTTCTGGCAAGGTGGTCCAAAGAACAGATGGCAAATCTACAGCTAAACTTGGAGAGAAAGATAAGAGACAAGCAGCTACAGAAACGGGAAAGACTCCGAAAAGCAGGTGGTCCTTCCTGACACAGTGAACTTCTTATGGCAGGACAAGTTGGACTTTCAGAAGGGGTAGCTGTGTAATATTGTGTGTGCCTAGTTTGTATAGGTTAATATATATATTGTGCACACACAATTGTAAGCTGTAAGAGAGACACGCATAGTTTTTATCTCAAGCTCTTTTCTCCGTAAGCAAGCAAGTACAAACTGTTCTTGTTTAGAAGCCAGAAATTCGATTGTCAATTTCTTGGAAAGCTGTAGTATTTAATTTGCTTATACAAAGTAGATTAAAGTGATTGTGCGTGTTGTTTACTTTCTGCATATTACATAGCATAATCATATACAGTTTACATTTAGTTTCAAGAAAGCAAAAATTCATCAAACTATCCATTCACCCCCCTGTCTAGTTTCTAGGTGATAATCATTCCTAACACTTTTTACTTTAGATTTTTTAAAAATTCAATTCTAATATCTCTTTTAACTTATATCCTTTTTATATTATAATTTTCTCTTTTTATATAATACTAGCTTAAAACTCGTGCGATGCACGGATTGTTAATTGTTATTTTATTATTATATTTTTAATATTTTATTAATTGTATTTGTTAAAAAAATAAGTAGGCATGTTAAAATAGCTAAATACTTTTAATTAATTAAAAAGATTAAAACAGATTTTAAAATAAATAAAAATAAAAAATGTAACATATATTTAGTTTTAAAAGGTAAATGCTCATGATATTTTTGGAAAATGAGGTTTTAAAATTTAATAATTTAAATTATTTAAATTTGTTTTAAAATAAATAAGTAAAGAGTTTCCTGTGATATTTTTGGGGAAAAAATGAATTTTAGTGAGACAAATAGAAAAAGTAAATTGAAAAAGACAATTTCCCGTAATATATTTAGAAATAAGGGACTTTGTTAGAAAAAATCTATAATGTGTTTTAGAGTAATTGGTTATAAATAGGTATTTGATTATTTATATTTTAATATTATTAGTGATTGTATTTGTTAAGAAAAATAAGTAGACATGTTAAAATAGGTAAACTTTTAAAAAATAATTATAATAGTATAGGTTTAAAAATAAATAACTAAAGGTTTGTCGTGATATTTTTGGAAAATGAGGGGTTTTAGTAAGGAAAAATAGAAAAACTAACATGTTTTAGTTAAAAAAAATAATTGTCACGTTTGAAAAAGTATGAGAATTTGTTAGAAAAAATAATGTATTTTAGGGAAAAAAAAGTAATTGATTATAAATAGGTAATATTATTATTTAATAATATATTTGTATAAATAAGTAAGGTTAATTAAGTAAAAACACGAAATACAGTTAAGGGCAATTAAGTAAAATCACAACGTACCATATATACCGATCAACCAAACTTTTAATGTTTCGTCTATTATATAATAATATTGATAATCTTGAATGTTTAGTTTTAAAATATTAAATCTGAAGATTAAGATTATTTTAGATCTGAAGTTCAAACTTCAAACTATTGTTCCCGTATTTTATTTCATTAAAAATAATTAAATATAAAAATACTTAAATAAGGGTAATTAAGTAAAACAATTAAATAATGCAAGTACCGTATCGTACCGAAAAACAGATACGAAAACTTTTAATGTTTTCTCTTTAATAATATAAAATATTTATATATTTTTAAATAATTAAAAGTACTAAAATAGGTTTTAAAATAAATAACTAAGGGTTTGTATGTGATACTTTTGGAAAACGAAGGGTTCTAGTAAGTAAAATAGAAAAAATAACATGTTTCAGTTAACAAAATGTAATGACCCGTGATATTTTTTCAAAAGGAATAAATTTTATTTGGAAAATAGAAAAGTAATAAATAAATAGGCAGGTTAAAATATGTAAATATTTTTAAATAATTAAAAGTACTAAAATAGGTTTTAAAATAAATAACTAAGGGTTTGTATGTGATATTTTTGGAAAACGAAGGGTTCTAGTAAGTAAAATAGAAAAAATAACATGTTTCAGTTAACAAAATGTAATGACCCGTGATATTTTTTCAAAAGGAATAAATTTTATTTGGAAAATAGAAAAGTAATAAATAAATAGGCAGGTTAAAATATGTAAATATTTTTAAATAATTAAAAGTACTAAAATAGGTTTTAAAATAAATAACTATAGTTTGTATGTGATATTTTTGGAAAACAGGGAATTCTAGTAAGTAAAATAGAAAAAATAACATGTTTCAGTTAACAAAATGTAATCACCCGTGATATTTTTTCAAAAGGAATAAATTTTATTGGAAAAATAGAAAAGTAATAAATAAATAGGCAGGTTAAAATAGGTAAATATTTTTAAATAATTAAAAATATTAAAATAGGTTTTAAAATAAATAAGTAAGCTTGTGATACTTAGGGGATGATTTTAGTAAGAAAAATAAAAAAAATAACATATTTCAAAAAAAGGGAATTACCGTGATATTATTTCAACAAGAGGAAGTTTTATTGAAAAAATAGAAAAATGAATGAGTTTTAGCTAAAAAATGTATTTGGTTATAAATATTATTTAACAATATTTTTTTAAGTAAAATCACTTATAACCAGCCAATCAACCAAATTTTTTTATTAGGTAAAATCACACCAACCAACCAAACTTTTAATGTTTCGTATAGACTAGTGATACATTGATTGTTTTTTATAGTTGTTATTTTACTATTTACATACTATTATTTTATTAATTGGATTCGTTAAAAAAGTAGACATTTTAAAATTGTAAAAGAAGGGGTTTAGTAAGAAAAAAAATAGAAAAATTAACATATTTTAGTTGAAAAAGTTATTGTCCGTGATATTTTTGGAAATGAGGTATTTTGTTAGAAAAAATAGAAAAATAATGTGTTTTAGCTAAAAAAAAAGTTAAGTATTATTTAATATCTTTTTATAAATAAGTAATGGTAATTAAGTAAAAATACCAAAAAAGAGTTAGCGTTGAAAAAAGTAATTGCCCATGATATTTTTGAAAAGTGGGATTTTTTTAGAAAAAATAGAAAATAATGTGTTTTAGCTGGAAAAAGGCAAGTATTATTTAATGTTATTATTATTTAATATCTTTTTATAAATAAGTAAAGATAATTAAGTAAAAACACGAAATAACAAAAAACAGTTACCGTGTCGACCAAACTTATAATATTTCGTGTTTAATAATATAGTATAGATATTATAGTATAGATGGATTGGTCTCATTATTAAGGTATAACTGCTTTTTACTTTAGATTTTTTAAAAATTCAATTTTAATACCTCTTTAACTTATATCCCTTTTAGATTATAATTTTCTCTTTTTATATAATACTAGCCTATAACCCATGCAAGGCACGGGCCTTAAAAATAATAAACTAAAAAATTTAATGTGAACGGAAAATATTAAAATAAAAGTAAAAATTAATATGATAAATTATAAAATGAGAAACTTGAATATTCATTGGAACATAAACAAATATAAAAAAATACAAATGAGGCCGAGGAAGATAAATGAGGTATTATTAATGTTATTTTATAATAAAATAATATTTATAATAAGGACAGATAAAAAATCTAACATGTTTTAATTAAAAAAGTAATTGACCGTGATATTTTTAGAAGTGTTTTAATTATATTAATTCTATTTATTAAAAAAATATATTGACATGTTAAAATAAGTAAGTTTTTTTAATAAGCACAAATAGAAATGTTAACATGTTTTAATTAAAAAAAAATAATTGCACGTAATATTTTTAGATGTGTTTTAATTATAATAATTTTATGTGTTAAAAAAATACGTTCACTTGTTAAAATAGGTAAGTTTTTTTTAATAATTAAAAGTATTAAAATAGTTTTTAAAATATATAAATTGCACTTGATATTTTTGGAAAAAAAGAGATTTTAATGATAACAAATATAAAAGTTAATATATTTTAATTTAAAGGTAATTGGTCGTAATATTTTTGGAAAAGAAGTAGATTTTGTTAGAAAAAAATGTTTTAACTATAAAAAGCAATCAACAATTTACTATTTTTATATTATTTTATTATTTATTAAATAGAGTATTAAAATATGTTTTAAAATAAATAAGTAAGGATTGCACCTCATATTTTTGAAAAATAGGGATTTTAGTGATGATGTGTTTTAATTATATTAATTGTATTTGTTAAAAAAATACGTTCACTTGTTAAAATAGGTAAGTTTTTTTTAAATAATTAAAAGTATTAAAATAAGTTTTAAAATATATAAGTAAGAGTTGCACTTGATATATTTGGAAAATAGAGATTTTAGTGATAACAAATATAAAAGGTAATATATTTTAATTTAAAGCTAATTGCCCGTGATATTTTTGAAAAAGAAGTAGATTTTGTTAGAAAAAAAATGTTTTAATTATAAAAGGCAATCAGCTAGTTAATATTTTTATATTATTTTATTATTTATTAAATAGAGTATTAAAATAGATTTTAAAATAAATAAGTAAGGATTGCACCTCATATTTTTGGAAAATAGAGATTTTAGTGATAACAAATATAAAAGATATTATGTTTTAATTTAAAGGTAATTGTCGTGATATTTTTGGAAAAAGAGTAGATTTTGTTAGATTTTTTTTAATTATAAAAGGAAATCAGTTAGTTACTATTTTTATATTATTTTATTATATATTAAATAGAGTATTAAAATAGGTTTTAAAATAAATAAGTAAGGATTGCACCTCATATTTTTGAAAAACGTAGATTTTAGTAATAACAAATATAAAAGGTAATATGTTTTAATTTAAAGATAATTGTAATGATATTTTTGGAAAATGAGTAGATTTTGTTAGAAAAAAAATATTTTAATTATAAAAGCCAATTATCTAGTTACTATTTTGGTAACTTGACAATAATAGAATTCCATTAAAGATTTGATTTGTAGTAGCTTTCGTTATCCTAAAAAGAAAGAAGTATATTTGTAGCACTATATCATAAATTTAAACAAATTAGATCCCACATTTCCATTTTTTTGATTAGATTTCAATATTATTTGATTTTTATGTAGTAAAATATAGTGAAATATTAATGTAGACTAAAACTTTCCCGAATTTTGATTATATTATTAATTTATTAATTAGAAAAAATACCGAAAACCAAAACCGACCGTTAACCGAAAACCAAAACTTTCAATGTTTCGACTTTAATAATATAGTATAGATAATCTTGAATGTTTATATTTAAAATATTAAATCTGAAGATTAAGATTATTTTAGATCTGAAGTTCAAACTTCAAACTATATATTGTTCCCGTATTTTATTTCATTAAAAATAATAAAAATTGGAACAGAAATCAAATGTCAAATATCCTAAATTAGTTAGTATTTATCTCTGATATATTTTGTCTATAACCCAAACTGAGTTGAAACTGAAAAGATTAGTTGACAATAATTATTTATACTGCTCTATTACAATGAAGCAAAAAAGTGCATATACTTGCGGAACACGACGGTTGACTTGGTCAAATATTCTTGCTTGCCAAGTAAAATAATTCCCAACTCTGCCTCTGATTCGACTCCCCTATCGCCTATAAATAGAAGCCTCTCTTATCTTTCAAATCACAAATTCAATCCAAAAGCTCTCAATCAGATAGCAAAGATGAAGAGGGAGGGTCGCCAACACGGAATGGTACGTAGCTATTGTCCCATTCCGTCGCCATTAAACCCCAATCCTCCACGAAGATTGATCAACAAGTTCGATACTCCTACAACAGCCGGACTATTCGTAAAGGTTGCTGCTAAACCTACTAATCATTCCAAGTTTACAGGCAGGTGTGGTAAACCTAAGTGCTGTGAGTGTCATGCCCAACCGGCTTGTAAATCCAAAGATAAGGCCAAGGGTTCGCAGAAGCTCAAGTCTACAACCGATGTTAGCACCGATTGTAGGTTTATGTCTTGGCAACTTGTGGACCAGACAACCAATGAGACTACGAAAAGTTTCGATTATTCGGCCTCTGGGATTCTTGATCGTCTAGCTAACAGTTATGATGATTATTCGGATTATGATGATGATGAATATGATGAAGATGTTCACATTAAGAGTGATGAATATGATCACGAAGATTGGTTCTTTGTTCAAGATAATTATGTGACTGCAACTTAGTTTGATGTGTTGAGATTGTAATTTGTAACCTTGCTTTATTTTCTTTTCTGCGGTATTATCAATTACAGTAATTGTTATTTTTGTGCATTACTGATTATTATCCTTTGGTTTTTCAAATAAGATGTTCTCATATTCTTGATTTTTCTTTTTTGAATGCATTAGATTTTCTAAGCACGGCCAAGGGGAATTATATCAAGAACTTGATCTAGACATCCTCTAAGCACTATATACAGCTTTGTCATTGCTAGACCACTCCTGATTCTTTAAAATTAACCAATATGCATAGACAACAGAGAAGACGATTAATAATAATTAGTGCAGTGCTGCTAAAACTACTAATGGAATGTCAGACAACGGTACGTACTGTTGTGTGATACACGTAACATACGGTATCTCAATAGACAACGGTTTTTCGAAGCTTCAGACAATGGGCAAAAAACATTGTAAAACGATGTTTTCCTTGTAGTGTTAAAATTAACCAATATGCATAGACAACAGAGAAGGCGATTAATAATAATTAGTGCAGTGCTGCTAAAACTACTAATGGAAACAGAGGACAAAACTTTATGATGGCAATATATGCTGTGTATAATTTGGTAGTGGATATCACATACCTGAGAAACTGAAGAATTTGTCCATACAATCAGTGGCGGAGCTGGAATTCACTTCCAGGGTACCCCGAATAAACTACTACTTGTGTTGAGAAAATTGAATTGGTGATTAACTTTGTTGATGAAAGTTTCAAATAAATATAGCAGGATCAGGAACTTTAGAAAATAACAGTCTAAATTATTTCTAAACAAAAACATTAAGACTTTGCCAACTAGAGCTAAACCTCTTTAGAGTTATTGTCTCGCGACCAAGAAAAAAATTTGCTTTATCGAGAATAAAAATACATTGTCTTCATTATGTTGGGACCGGCAAAAAATATTATTACTTTATCGAGGTTCAACGTTATGTTGTCTCATGTCCGATGAACACCCCTAAGTATTGCAGGTAACTGATAAATGTCAGGGTACGCCATGGGTATTCGCTGCTACATGGCTCCTCCCCTGCATACAATCAAAACATCAAAGTTGTCCACCAACTAACCATAATGATTAACATCTCCAACATTCAGCTGAACTGAAACTATCCATTATAACAATTATATCGTTCCAATTCCAAGTCTAGAGCTTAAGAAAAAAATAAATCAGTGAGAGAATTCCTAGGGAGCTGAAGTTGGAAGTAGATGACATTATGAGCTATAAACTTGACCCCTACTATCTTCTAGGCGGATCTCAGCTCAGTCCATGCTTCTTCAAAATTTTGATATTATTTCTTATAACCGTGAACAGAGAGCAAAAAGAAAGCAACAAAATATTGAAGATGCGAAGTCCTCTTGTAATTGGATAAACGTAAGGTTGGTAACGCTAAGATCACATACCATGGTTTGGCGTCAATGGTAGTAGTGTAGTGTAGTACCACATGAACGTCGTGGAACAATATTATTACACAGTAATTACGGGAACTAAATTATCTAAAGGGACATCTTAATTATCCATTTCTGAAATAGAAAAGCTCTTTTTCTAATTGATTAAATGCATCCCACGACAGCATGGAATGCGTAGATTGTACCCATTGTTGTATAGAATCTCCTTGAGTACAAGAGGATTTTCCAATTGATGGGTTACTCGAAGATTCTTCTACAGAGAATGAAGGGCTGTAAGAAGCGGATGTTTTGGCTACTTGGTTCATCAATGAGACTACATCCAAGCTTTCACACATCATTTCATAGTTGTTCAGGAGAATGGTGGTTTCATCTGATGATATGTCGATTCCATATTGCATCTCATTTATCTCATTGGTTTTTGGCTCGGTCTCAGGAATATGTGAAATGGACTCTGGCATTGTCTCAAGAATCAACTCAGATTTCTCTTTAGGCTCAATGTGTTGGTGCGTCACAGGGTCTACTCCATTAACTTTTAGCCTTTTCTTGATACGAGTGTTCCAGTAGTTCTTGATTTCATTATCAGTGCGCCCAGGAAAATGAGAGGCAATCTTAGCCCACCTGCAAAAAGAATCAAGCATATTAATATTCAGTACTCGGTTATTTAGCTGGTCTAACTTCTCAACAATTTAGTAGCTGACAAAGCAGGCATATGGGAAGTAGGTACAAGGACCTATTGCCAAGACAAGCATGGAGTTGTATAATTTGATTCTCTTCCGTCTCAGAAAGCATTCCCCTCTTAAGGTCAGGCCTCAAATAATTAATCCATCTTAATCTACAACTTTTTCCGCATCTTAGCAATCCTTCATCACAACACAAAACATTATATATCAACAAGCATCAAGTTAAAAAAAAAATTAAAAAAAAAGACAATAAAATACACATGCATGTATGCATATGTGAATGTCTATGATTTTTTTTATTTATTCTGTAGTAAAGAGATTGGTAATGACATAGTGTAAACTGGTACCTGCAAGCTTGGGTATTGTTCTCCAACACTGTATGCCATTCTCAAGAATAAAATTCATGAGTTTGCTATCTTCTTCAGTAGTCCATGGACCTCTCTTCAACCCAACTTTGTCACAGCAAGGTTGTCTTCCCATCCGTGCCCAATTCTTTCAACAGGATATGACAAAATCACTTTCCACTAGGCACTAGTACCAGTCACTGCACGAAGCGAAAGTCATAAGGCACCCCAATATATATAAACCGTCTTAACTCAATAATAACAAAGAAAGATTCTGCCAGATCATTCTAAATTAAAATAACGAGGTATGCTGTTCAAGGGGGAGAAAAATGATTAAAAGAGAATTAGAGATCATAAGGGAGCAATGAGAGTGCAATGGCCTAAAAAAGCACGGGCGGTTTGCAATAATAAAATATCTACCGCCCTCGTCACTGAAATGGACAAAGCCTATTTTAGTAGAGATTCTCGGGAAAAGAATGATCCTGCAGGGTCCTCTCTAATGACAAAGTAGTATAGTATATCTATTATGCAGCTACAACCCTCCCTTGTTGTACTAATTATATGTCAAGATAGAAAAGCAATTGTCCTGACATGATTAATTGGTCCCTTCGAAGCTGGCCAAGTTTGTCTTTGGAAGCAACTCTTTCAACTTAGGTTTGTAAAACAAAGGAGTGATGCCATAAACAATTCAAGCTAGTAATTTCCCAGAAATTATAGGGAAACAGCAAAATAACATTTTTGAGTCAGCAGTCATCCATTCGTGCATATATTAGTCGCACTTCAATAATATGTTTGATAGTAATTAATGTGGATTATGCTCCGACAGTTTGACTGAAAGCTCATTTGCCGGTCATTTTGGCAGATTCACCGACTCTGTATTCAGTGTTGTGATAATATCAACAGAGTTGAGCAAAAGAACAATTAGAAGAAGACAGAAAATCAAAAATGCAAGATCAGAAAATAGATTTTTATTAGTAAAAAAGATTAGTATCGTTTTAGCTTGTTGACTATCAATCCGCATCAAAAGCTTAATTACCCAAATGCATATATTCAAGAATTAATGTAATAATACCAAACCTGTAAACTTGACTACAAAAGATTATAAAAGGATCAATAGACATATCTTTATCAGAGAAAATATGGAAGATTCTACATTTAAATGGTTAAGAGTAATTAGAAAATTATATTTTAGGCATACAGACATGTTTATTGATTAAGCCATAACTAATACAATTATTGATAATGGAATGAAGAGAAAGTGCTAGTTCATGCACCTGTTTTTATGTATGCAAGTTGGTCATATTTACTTTGAATTGTTAATTTAGCTTAGCATACATCCAATGAATGAAAAGACATCTAGGTGCTGTGTTTATAGTAAACAGAACAATATTGTTGATTTGATCAAGATTTCTTCAATTATGTGGCATTTTTTAATCTTATTCATGTTTTAGTACCATTTAACGTTAGTGGTGCCGTGCTGTACTTGCAATTGCTATCATCAAGATTCAAGAGTACACCTTCGCTTGATCTATTCATCGTACGCCAAATTACAGCAAGGTAATCTTGAAACTTCTGAAATTGTACCTGTGCTTTGTGAAGGTGAGATTCTAACACTTGCAGCTGCTCTAGAAAACAACTCAACTATTTGTTTCACTCTTCCAGTCCAAGTTAAATCACAAGCTGGAGAAACTTTTGTCTGTAAATACAAACGAAGCAATCAATATTTAGAACATATAGGTACATAGATGAAACTATAAGCTAAACTACGATATGACAAGTAAAATCAAGAAAAAAATGCAAATAGGCTTCTGAGTATGTAAACCGGCAATACATAAATTTAATCAAGAGAAGAGATATAACAAGGTAAAATTAATGACCCAAAACATTGTTCACAAGTTTCTGCTTCAAAGAACTTCTTATGTCAAATTTGAATCCTGGAGTTTAGCGCGACAATAAAGAGATCAGAGAAGGTGGACTCTTGAATCTTGAATTCTTGGTGACAGCAAGTGTAAGTAAACAAATAAGAAAACTGAAAGAGCAAATGAATAAAGCTGAACCTAGCAACTCAAAGATCAAACTAGCCGCAACCCTAATGTTTCAATTATAATAAATCGAATCATAATTTCTTTTGATTGCTCGAGTAGAACTCAAAGCTAACAATATAATCACAGACCTTTTATGTTCCCAAAAAAACATCACTTGCACAGTGTGTTTTTTGAGATTCTAAAGAGAAAACTACATGACAAATGAGATTTTATAAGTCTAATCAAGGGCAATCAGGATTATGGTAAGAAAGAGAGAGGCTATAAACTCTATCAGGGGACATCTATTATTTTTTCTGACTATATGAATTAGTTTACTACCCTAATATATTCACACTGAAAATTCAATGTTAAAATTAGACAAAGCCAACCTAGATATAGAATAAGCCTGATCACTTTTCCACACTGGAAAAGAATTATCTTGTCAAAAGGCTCCAACAACTATCCCCTAAACGTTAGACCTAATACACAGGAAAGAAAGTACCCATTTGCCAATATAATATGGGCATGAGGAAGCCACTGACAGTTAATAGCCTACAGAGAAGGCCAAGAGTCAAGACACTGTCCAATTCAAATTTTAAAAAAAAAAAGCATTACAAAACCCTAATACATAAAACAGAAGAAGGAGACACTCACAAGACAATGTTGAAAGAAGGGGCATGTGCAGATGTTGGACTCATAATGACCTGCAAAGTAGTTCTTCAATGCTGTTCAAAATAAATCATAGCCCAAAACATATCCAAAAGGATTACAAGATGAAGATTGAGGCAATAAATTTGTACAATAAATCCTTCCCCAGTGAAGTACTACAAAAGTTTCATTCTTGAACAAAATTGTTGTACACCAGAACAAATACAATGATCACGTACAAAAGAGAACAAAACTACACCAAAACAAGGAATGAGAATACAGCTACACCAAACCAAGGAGATGATAAAATGTGAAAAAATTCATTCAAAAAATTTTACTCATAAATAGTACATTAATACATAAGAAAACCAATTATGGCAAGGGTGTCCCAGTGATCACACTCACCTACAGCCTAACTAATTGCATATAACAACTCAACTAAACCTACACAAACAATGCCCTATATTACAAAAAATGAACAAATGCACAAAATCCATCCCGGAAAACCTTGGAACAACCCCGAAGATAGATACAACTAACTCCTCAAGCTACACATATATTGCAAGTTGATAGTTCGATGCCATCCATAATATACAACAGACATGCAAGTGTAACTGGTCCTCCTGTGTGTGATTCTGGATTTCTCGTGCTTAATAAGAGAATTCATGTCCTCGAAGTGAGATATACTTCTTCACCCAGATAGCAATGTCCTCTGCACAGGCCTGGGCCTGAGGTGTCTTCAGGAGCATGTCTAGGGTAGCAAATTCATGAACTGCATCCTTGTACTCGAGCACTGGTGCATCAACATTAACCTTTCGAAGTTCTTCTGAGTAAGCAATGGCTCGATCTCTCATCCAGTCATGTTCTGCTACCACTGTGAGTGTAGGGGGCATGCGCTTCAGTGGCGGGCCCCTATCAGGAACAAGAGGATTAGCAGCAGGGTGGTCGAGACTGAACTCTTCCTCAGGTAAAAAAAGTTTCCATGCAAGTACGCACATTGGCTTGTCATAGAAGTAGGAATTAGCCAGTCTAATCTCTGAATGTGTTGGAACACTTCCAATGAAGAAAGGATACATCAAAACCTGTGCGACAACCTTGACTGGATCCAACATCCTCCCAGCTTCTACAGATTTCCGAGCCACATAGTCAGCAATATTTGCACCGCAGCTCACCCCCAAGAGAACACATCTGATCATTTCATAAAAACTATGTTTAGATCTAGTCATGTAGAACATAGTATATATTAGAAAAAAGAACCTTAAGCTATATCAGTTAGTATATATCAGGTTTGTAATACACCAATTCCAAATAAGATTGATAATCATATTGCCTAAGATGTATCAGTATTAGCAACTTTATAAAGCATCTCTGTTCTTCATATAGCATTTACCCAAATAAAACCTACCGCCACATGCACCAATTTAGCAACAAGCAGAAAATTTATTAGTTATTCTGCTGTTGGGGTTAGCCGTTAGCATACCAGAGAAGTTAAGAGTTAAGACATGGAGGGGAGGACCTGTAATACTGTTATGACTTCTTACCTCATAAACTGAGCAAGACAATTTTATCATCAAAAAGTAAGAGCAGTAAATTACTAGAACACCAATCATCAAACTAATTTTAAAGGAAAAAGCTTCTCAGTTAACATCCATTTTTGGTTACAAGTTGCAACCAATGGGCCACTTGAACCAAGATCCCTCCAGTCTTTTAGTGAAAGTCCGAATTGAAAATTCCTCCAGAATTTTGAAAGCATCTAAATGACAAAATAAGTATCTAACAATTTCAATGAAATCAAACAAGCAAACATTGCTCATCATTCACCAATTTCAGTTGCAGAACTGCATTATCTGATATTTGTTAGTTTGTTTGGATAATAATCAGTTGACCATTAGTTTATGAGAACAGATAGCTCATCACACATAAGTATACAACTTCGATTTCAAGTAAATTATAAAATAGTTATACAATTAATAAAGATGGAGCCCTATAACATATTGCATGTAGAAGTGTTTACAAACTGCAGTCGTGCACTAGAAGAAAAAAAAACTTAATGGATATGTTCATCAAACCGCAAAAAACGCCAGCCCACCGGCACCACACTGAGAAATGCGGTTTTTAATTCATGTGGTGTGGTGGCGAGTTAAATATTTGACAAATCAAGCGGTGCTGATGCAGGTTGCGGTTTGACATTTTAAAAGGGTGGTTCGAACCGCACCGCAGCACACTGCATCTTTATATATTATATGTTTAACATATATTATACATACACATAATATTAACTCAATTTCTTTTTCTTTTTGTCAGAATATTAATTCAATTTCTAAACTAAAACTAGTTTAACTATTTGTGGTTAATATTACAACTTATATTTCCTAATTTCAGTGCTGGCAGCCAAGTTGACGATACCATATTTCAACCACAAGCACACTTGGGGTAGTGTTTACAAATTTACCAGCAAGTTAACTATTACTGTTATGTTCATTTTTTGAAGCACCTGCTAGATTACAAACCTTCTAAGGTAGTCTTCAGTACTGCTTTATTACTTCAAACTGTACAAATTTCCAACTTTCATTAGATAGCTAAGGTACATCCAAAATAACAGATAATAAATAACTCGATTACGTAATAATTATTTTAACCTCTACAAAATCTAAAAGATTATTAATTTTTTCATTTTAGAGTGAAAAATATAGATGTATAATAATAAATTATCTACTCGTCCAGTGTTGTTGCAAAAAATGTTCTTCTTTCCTTTGATCCACTAATTACTTCATCTTGTCCCATAAACTTTTTCCCCACTCTCGCATCAAGATTGCTTAGGGGCAGAGTGACAAGAGGCTTAAAGTCTTGTAACTACTTTATTTATTATTATTACCATTTTCAACAAAACAGAAATCAATAAGTGTGGGACACTAAAAGAAAACTCCACAAAATCATCATCATCGTGCAAAGATAAAACTCTCTTCACTAATAACAACGCTTCAGTTACAGACATGTAAAAAAGTAGTGTACATTGTATCTGAGAAGATTAAAATGACAATAATCATTTATCATTACTTATTAACAGACAGATGAAGCTTCCTAGAACTGACCCGCAGAAGTACTAACAATCATAATAAAAACTATCTTCATGTTTCACTTAAATTCTTGAATAACTTCTATGAGATGATATGGAAAGATTTATGAATAAATTTGGTAGGCAGACTACTATTAGAAAGTTGGCAAGTTGAAACATAGATAATAGCTATTAGCTATTAGCTATTAGCTACATAACGTAAAGGGAATGGAGTAGGACAAGAATAAGGAGAACATGCCACTGAACTAATTTATTAAAAAGAACATATATCTTTAATCTCACTAACAACTAAGGTATTAAAGACCCTGGCCGAGCTAGAGTCGTCGATCAAGGAAAGTTAAACTTGATGTGAGTTAACACAGGTCATATCATCACCAGATTCCCTGTTGATTTTTTCGGTATAGATCAATCAAAAGATCACAATTAACCCACCACCGAAAGCTTGAATCCTCGACCTCTTGTTACCAAGAGGAGAGGGGTATCCGCTACGCTAAGCCTTATTAATTTATTGGCTATCGACATGGCATTTCTACGGTGACCTCTCACCTTTGCCTACGCCATAAGTCAAATGCCATGTTGCCCCTACCAACAATGGTGAACACCTTTCGATTCAGAGTCTCGGACAAAGGTTTTGGAGCCTATTATTGAGGTCATATTTTTTAATCATTAGACCATCTTCAACCCATGACACCAAACTGATGCAATTTCTACACTATTTTGGTGGATCCACAAAACCAACTCCAACCCATTACAGTATATATTACATTAAAGAAGAATCGTTTGTCTATAAGAAGACATAGGTTTCCAACTTTTCCCAAAATTAATTGTTTTGTTAGAATATAATAGGAGGAACATAAAAGGAACAAACTTGTTTTGTTAATAAACATGAGGGTATACTAGGAATTTTGAAAGACGCCAAATTTTGGACTAAAAGTTACACCAAATGAATGATGCAACACTATGTATTTGGTATAAATTTTAGACTTAATTGCACTTTATTGGCCTGAACTATTATTTTTTTGCACAAAAATGGCTCTTTTATTAAAGTGAACATTTTATGAACTGAATTAAAATTTTATTAACAGTTTATTGCATTTCGTTAAATTTTATAAACGGCGTCAATTTTTGAAGGGTATATATGTCTAATCCTATTTTTTATTTTATTTTACTTTCATTACGCTTGTTAATTAACAAGTTATTTATTATTTGATTAATAAACCAACATTAGTCTAACACTAGCACTCCACACTTTTGTATTCAGTGTTGCATACCTAGCAATCAAAATAAGGCATGAACAGGTTTCAACTCTCACCTCTCTCACAATCACACTCCACCATGTCATTAAACCAATCAACTAGCACCCGCCTGAAGTAACTCACTCAAATCATCCAAAACCTTTTTTTTTAAGCAAATCATACAGATCCTTAAAAAAAAACACCAAAAAAACATCCCCAAAAAAAATGGATTAACAAAAATTCCACTCATTAACTAAATTAATAGGTGGGCTTTTTGAGAAAATCAGGTTTGTGTGTGTTGTGAAGATATCTTTGAGGAAATTGTGTATTTACATAATAATTTTATACATGTTCATTATGAGAGTGGTGAGGGTGATAAAGGGAGTAAGGTGGTCGATATAATGTCTAAGAGAAATGGTGCTCTCGACTAGATTGATTTGTGGGTGTGTTAGTTAGTGCTGAGACGGTTGTTTATTTGTTTTATGAACAAATGAGGTTACGAAGGTGTGTACGCTTTTGGGTCACCTATCTGATCAGAATTGCAATTACCAGCATTGCTAGGGGTCTGTGTTAAACAACGTGCGTTCGTGTTCGTGGTAACAAGTAATAACGATGCCGGCGGGGTAGGAAACCGTCCATGTCGATTGTTTGTAGTTATACATTGTGTTTGCTGCTCTTGTACACATATATGTGTATCAGTGTATATAATGTTGGTTGATTATTTTATTAAGTTTTCAAAGTGAAACAAAATTGAAAATTGGATAGACAAATATACCCCAGTCATTTAACGTCTGTCAACAAAAGTTAACGAAATGCAATCATTTGTCAAAAAATAAATAGTTCGGTTCATAAAATGTTAACTTTTATAAAAGAACTATTTTGTGCAAAAATATAATAGTTGAGGCCAATAAAGTGCAATTAAGTCTAAAGTTTATACTATTATAGCGTTGGGTTGGAGTTGATTTTTGATGCAGGACAGAGTGTAGAAACAACGATGCAATGCATGACATCAAAAACAATAAAAGATGAACTTGCATGGATTAACCACACCCAACCCACCCAACCAACCGTGGAAGGGATAAAAGTATGGATCGCAACCCATAAACAAAGAGGCCCAATTTAATATTCGATAATATCATTACACAACTTATATATGAATTGACAACCCAAATATAATCTAATGGGCTAAAGCCCGTTACTGACTGGGATTATTACAAATAACTTACTACATATCCGATAAAGTACTAGCCCCTACCCCGCGTATAAAACATGTAAATAGACTTACTAATTCCATACATTAAATAGAATTAAACTATTTACTAACAGATATAAAAGTTCTTTTTATTGCCACTTGTGTTCCTCATCATTTTACACTATAATAGTGTTTTGGTGTTGTGGTGCTGCTATTAGGTTCGACTCCCTACATCGAAGTATGTTGCGCCTGCTAAAGTTTGTACACTAATGTAAAAGATATGATCAAAATCCTACATCAAAAGTTCCTACGCTAATTTTAAAATGAATGTTTCTAACTTTTTAAATAATAAAAAATAAGGGTAAAAAGATATATAAAAGGGACGGAACAAAGTTCTGAGTTTATCCCAAGACTCCTGGTGACAAAGGAGGAGCTGCCATATGCCAGCAAATCAGAAGTACTTCATTATCATCTTTCCAGAGCAGAGATAGAGACTTATCACTTATGTAAGTTGAAATGTATGCTAAACATTTAAAGTATCTACGCAGATAAGGCATATACGTGCAAAAATTAATAGCAGCATAGAAGCAGGGCATGCAAAATTAAGGTAATCTGGCAGTAAATCCTTAAAACTCTTAATCTAACTTTTTGAACCAAGCATTCCTTTTGCAGAATCGCGTGTAATTCATTTCTCACTCGTAAACTTCAACAACATACTTCACTTCCTTCCTATAACCTAAACTATTTTAAAACATAACCAACCAACATATTTCACTTCCTTTGTCTTACCTTAACTGTTTTAAAACGTGAACATATTTCACATCATATATCCCAAAAAATCCACTAAAAGTCTAACAAGATCAAAACTTTAACCTGGTAAGATCTCCATGAGCAGCGAGCCACGGTTCCACCATTGATGCTCCAAACGAATCGGCAATATGCCTCTGAACTTCCCCCTTCCTCGATTCCGCCCCAACTCCTCTGGCATTCCCCATAGACTTACCACACTCCGCTAAATTTGATTGCTTAGCTAACCAATGCAAAACTTTCATCCCATCCTCAAACGCATCCGGAAACCTATTCTCAGGCGCAAGCCTATACCCAACCGCCACAACAATCACATCACACAACTTAGCAATCCTACGGCAAAATAAATCATTAGCAACCGACTCACTACTCCCACTCACAAATCCACCCCCATGAAACTGCAACATCACCGGTAACTTCCTATAATTCTCACCACTCGGTAAATACCCTCGATAACTACCTCCACTCTCTGGCTTACTCGGATCAGCAACACTAGCATAACTATACCTCCTATTCCCCCCCACATGCCCACCCTCTTGTCTTTTAATCACATTACTCGAATCGTAGCTATTACGCCTACTCGATTCATCGTCCAAGCCAATCAAAGCACTAACCCTATATTTAGACTGCTTAGGAGCTGAATTAACCAAACATGTGTCAGGAATAAAAATACGAATCGAAAGCGAGGTAAAAGGATCAATGTGGATATCCTTGGTGGCAACGCCTTCCACAAAAGAGGGATTGGAGGCGGCGATGGACTCGTCGGGTCGGGTCGAAACGCCGAAGTGATTCGGATCCTTGGTTTGATCAATTGGGGCTTGAAATTTGGATTGTAATCGATGTTTTAATAGGAATTTGAAGAACACGCTGTAGAGTTTTACAGCTACACTTGGCATTTCTGATGGGTTGTACGTATAGGTGTATGTACAGAATTAATGAAGAAGGTGTGGAATTTATGAATTAATTAAATTTATGATGTAATTGCATCTACATTGGAAATTAAAATTAGGGTTTTGAAATTGGATGATGATTGGGGGAAGAAAGAGGGGGGGATGTTAATTGTAAACACGGTAATAATATTAATGTGAGAGAAGAAAGAGGGGGGAAGTGCTGCTTTACGTAAATATTTGTCGGTGAACAAATGCACTCGCCGGCCGACGATTACCTGTACTTTACTTTTTTGGGCTGCTCTTAAATAAATTCTATTTTAAAGTTCTGATTTTTTTTAAATATGATCCTAGTTTATTTGTTTTTTATTTTACTAGCTTATAACTTGTTGATATTTTTTAATGTTTTTTATTATATTAATTAATTTATTTTTAGTATTCATATTTGTTTTAATTTTTAATTTTTAATTTTATTAATATTTTTAATTATTAAATAAAAAAAATTAATATATTATTGACGAATTACTAACATTAATTTTTGTAAACAAAATTATCTATTAAAATATAAAATATTACTTGATATCATATTCAACGGTTCTCATCTATTTATTTTACGATACAATGATTCTTACTTTTTTTTAGTACTATCGTTTCTTTACGACCAAAACTTTGCACTCTTTTTTTTAATATTTTTAAAGGTAAAAATAGATTTTTTTTATATTTGATACGTTGTTGATGGATTTCGAATTTCTCATGATTCTCATTTATTTATTTTAAAGTTTAAAGATTTTTTTGGTATTGTACTATGAAGACCAAGATTTTGGATAAAATATATAAGGATATATTTTTGGATAAATTATTTTGTGTTTCGTTTACCCTGTACAAAATACATATATTTTATATATATTTATTCAAATTTATATGATTCAAAATTTAAATTCTTTGTTAATTTTTGAAATAAATAATATTACTATGTTATTGAGGTGATTCGAAACTTAAATTTTTCTTAGTATATTATGAGTATGAGAATAAATATCCCGACTAGTAATTGATCATATGAATGTATTATATTAACTATATAATTATTCATTTTCCTAATTTATAAAAAACTCAAATATATGATAAGTAAATATTTAAGAATAGATTATTAGATTTATTTGTTTACATGTATTAATTGTGATCGTCTTTATTAATTTGATGGTCCTTATTAATTTGATTATATATTGATATAACCTAAGTTTTGGATAAAATATTTTCCTTATGTTTATTATATTTTTGAGTTTTAAAGTGGAGAGGGTGAACAAAAAAGTAATTGTTGTTAGGTGTTGCAAAACGTAGTAAATTTTTACTAAACCCGATAATCTGCAATTACTTTAATATCTCTTTACGCCTTAAATGTCTATATAACTATGCATATCTTATTTATTTAATAGCATATCCTCCTGTTACCTCATGCACACACATTCCTGAGGCAACTCAAACTCAATAACACTATCACAAAAGACTAACGTATCTTGCATATATGTTTTAAGAATAAAAATGGAAACATAAAATTGATTATAGATATTCAGCAATCATATAAGTATTAATTTTAAAACTTTACTTGAATTTAAGGAAAGTTCCTGCAGTAATTTCAAGAAGTTTATTCATAAGAATTTAATAGTATATCCATCTTAAGATCTTATTTCATATTTCTATCTTATTTAATAGCATATTTATCTTATTTAAATGCACAAATATCTTATTTAATATTTTTATTATATTTTAATAATGATATTATGTTAATATTTTAAGAGCAAATAATTAACTTTACTTATTTATTTATTTTTGATAGGCTGCATTCATTAAAGAAACAGATGAATACATAATAACAAACATATAACTCGTGCAACGCACGGATGACTTTAATATTAATTTTGAAATTTACTTTTAAATTTTTAAGATTTTAATACTTCTGAAAATGTTACCTTTTTAAAAATAATTAAAAGTACTTCTTTAATACTTTAAATCTAAAAAAAAATTAGATTTTATAATAGTTTATTGGTAAGCATGTCAGTCAAGATAACCGTCAAAATTATCAATATATTTTGTTGTAATATATATAAATATAAATATTTTCAAAAAAAATCGTGTTTTTGAATTCTAAGAAAAGTATAATTTAATTTAAAAGATCTAACGGTTAGAGATTGGATGACCAAACTATGGAGGACCAGACTACAAACCGACTACAAAAACTTTTAATATTTAGTCTTTAATATTTTAATATAATAGTATAGATTTTTGAACAAAGTTGTTGTTGTGAAATCAAATGTTATGAATTAACGTTTTTCAAAATAGAAATTATTAACCTGACGTATCCTACTTTTGTGCAAGTTCCCTATAAAATTTTATCCATCGTATGATTCATCAAAAGTTATATAGTAAGTATAGAAAATATATTGAAACAATTCTACTATACAATAAATTAATAACAAAAAAAGACCATGTAAAGGTTGTTAATCAAGAGTAAGGACAATTACGGGTAAGTGATATTGGGATATCCAAGAATGTTAAAGCCAAGTGTAGTGGAATACATACCCATCAAAACCTCATGGGCACTTCTTACTATTGAGCATTTGGAGTAGTTGAAGGAATTACAACCACATTTATCGATGCCCTTACAGTTCGACTCAAAATATGGTTCAAAATTGACATTGAGCAATGAATTGTGGGTGTAGCTGCTACATTCCCTTCGGTTAATGGGCTCGTTAACTCTTCTACCGCAGAACACAACCCATGGCCTGGGGTATCCAACTTTGACAAGACATTGTCATCGAACCAAGCTAATATATATCGACTACGCTTAAATGACACAAGCCAGGCAATCCACACACACAGGGCACACATCACAAGTATTGCAATTACAGGGCAAAACGCAAATCTGATCACTGAATTTATAATACTTAATTCCTCTGAGAACTTCTTAAATCAAACAAAACACTCGATTCCAGTACCTAGATGACCATTAAAAGGATTACATAATTCACCTGGATCCACCTAGAATTTAAGACGCATAATACTCCTAGTATATATATAATTATATATACACAAATAAAACTTTCTATTAACATGAAATTAAAATTGATATTGAAGCAAATAAGTGAAGATTACCAGTGAAATTGAAAGGATGGATCGGAGGATTAGCCGATTAGCCATGACTCTGACACAATTGCAAAAAATGAATAACTATCAGCGTATTGCCTTAACTCTGAAAAATCAATCGCCAAAGATGAAGTCAAATACTCTGTATCACTGAGATGAAGGTTTTGTTGCGTGGCAGACATGTAAATGCGTTAAAATAGGGTTAATTGGGTAATTTTACAGGGGTTTTGTTTGCTCATTTTACCTGTGTGTTCTCCTATTATATACAGAAGAGATTTTTTTTGCTAGATACTAATTTTTGATTTTGTTTTGACTGTTTGAGTTTTTGATGAAAGCCGAAAAACACATAAATCATAATTGTTGCAGATCTCTAATTATTGGGTAAACAAAGTGTTATTATACCAAACTAGCGTAAAAGCCCGTGCTAGGCACGGACCTGTTTATACACTCGAATAATTTCTCACACCAACATGTATATATATTGAAATAATGTTTATAATTAAAAATGTGGTAAGAGATAATATTTCGAATTTACCTTATATTTGTTTAGTATTTGTTAAATATTTTTTAATTTCATAAAATTTGAATTAATTTCTATAAGATAAAGATCAAATGATTATTTTTAATTACCAAAATATATATTTAGTTTTAAATGATGTAAAATGAATTTTATCAATTTAAACAATTGAATATAATAAAAATAATTAAACAATTTTTTTAATCCATACTCAATTATATTTTTATGTATAATCTATGTTCTAAAAGTAAGTGTTTAATAATCCCGATAATTGTTAGACGGTAACTAATCGCTTTGATTATGTTAAAATCGGTTTTGATAAAAGTTGGCGAAAAGGTTATAAAATTCGGTCTAATCCTTCCAATATTGGCATGATTTGTAAATTTTAGGAAATTTATAGGTAAAAGTTCCAAAATTAAAAGGTTGAAATTTGAATAAAAAATAATAACAACATTTTTTTGTATACGTAGTTCTTATTTTAGACGGTCAAAATCACGAATTCTCTTAATTTTATCTGACAACTTGATCACTAATCCAAAATTTAAATCTATAAAATTTATTTTTTTTCAATCATAATATGTTTTTAAATAAATTTAAATTATGTGATAATATACATATAATTAAAATTATTAAACAATATATCTATACTATATTATTAAAGACGAAACATTAAAAGTTTTGGTCGGTCGGTCGGTCGGTCGGTCGGTATTTGGGCCGGACCTATCTATAATTTGGGTCGGGCCTATATATAACCAATTGTTTTTTTCAGCTAAAATACATTACCTATTTTATCTATTTTTCTAACTAAAACAACTTATCTTCTAAAAATAAAATAGGTAACATATATATAAAATGATAATATTATTACATATTTATAACTGATTACCTTTTTCAGCTAAAACACATTATATGTTTTACATTTTCTAACTAAAACAACTCATGTTCTAAACATAACAGATGCAAAATAAATATGTAATGATAATATTGTTATATATAATTATTAATGAATAATCACTTACCCTTTTCAGCTAAACACATAACCTTTTTTAATTTTTCTAACTTAAACAACTAATTTTTCTAAAAGTAACACGAGAAACGTATATATAAAAAGGTAATATAATTTTCTATTTTCTAATTTAAACAACTAATTTTCTAAAATTAACACGGGCAACATATATATATATATATATATATATATATATATATATATATATATATATATATATATATATATATATACACTATCAATATTATCTATACTATATTATTAAAGACGAAACATTAAATGTTTTGGTCGGTCGGTCGGTATTTGGGCCGAACCTATCTATAATTTGGGTCGGGCCTATATATAACCAATTTATTTATAACCAATTATTTTTTTCAGCTAAAATACATTACTTATTTTATCTATTTTTCTAACTAAAACAACTCATTTTCTAAAAATAAAATAGGTAATATATATATAAAATGGTAATATTACGAAACATTAAAAGTTTTGATCGGTCGTCGGTCGGTCGTTCGGTATTTGGGCCGAACCTATATATAATTTGGGTCGGGCCTATATATAACCAATTTATTTATAACCAATTGTTTTTTTCATCTAAAATACATTACCTATTTTATCTATTTTTCTAACTAAAACAACTCATCTTCTAAAAATAAAATAGGTAATATATATATATATATAATGGTAATATTATTACATATTTATAACTGATTGCCTTTTTCATCTAAAACACATTATATGATTTACATTTTCTAACTAAAATAACTCATTTTCTAAACATAATACATGCAAAATAAATATGTAATGATAATATTGTTATATATAATTATTAATGAATAATCAATTACCCTTTTCAGCTAAACACATAACCTTTTTTATTTTTTCTAACTTAAACAACTAATTTTTCTAAAAGTAACACGAGCAACATATATATAGAAAGGTAATATAATTTTCTATTTTCTAATTTAAACAACTAATTTTCTAAAATTAACACGGGCAACATATCAATCAATACTATTATATAATAGACGAAACATTAAAATTTTGGTTGGTCGGTATTGTACGTTGTGATTTTACTTAATTAACCTTACTTTGGTTGGTCGGTATGGTACATTGTGATTTTACTTAATTGTCCTTAATTAACTGTACTTCATGTTTTTACTTAATTAACCTTACTTATTTATAGAAATATATTATTAAAAAATAATATTACCTATTTATAACCAATTACCTTTTTTAACTAAATATACCACGGGCAATTACCTTTTTTTAACTAAAACATGTTAGTTTTTCTATTTTTCCTTACTAAAACCTCTCATTTTCCAAAAATATCACGGACAAACATTTAGTTATTTATTTTTAAACATATTTTAATATTATAATTATTTTTTAAAGTTTACCTATTTTAACATGTTTACTTATTTTTCTTAACAAATGTAATTACAAAAAATATTAAAATATAAATAATCAAATACCTATTTATAATCAATTACCTTTTCAGTTAAAACGCATTATATATTTTTTCTAACAAAATATCACCTTTTCTAAATATATCACATGAAATTGCCTTTTATAATTTAATTTTTCTATTTTTCTCACTAAAATCCATTCTTTTTTCAAAAATATCACAAAAAACTCTTTACTTATTTATTTTAAAACATATTTAAATACTTTTAATTATTAAATTTTAAAACCTTATTTTCCAAAAATATCACGGGCATTTACCTTTTTAAACTAAATATATGTTACATTTTTTATTTTTTCTTAATAAAACCGCTCATTTTCAAAAAATATAACGGGCAAACCCATACGTATTTATTTTAAAATTTGTTTTAATGTTTTTAATTAATTAAAAGTGTTTACCTATTTTAACATGCCTACTTATTTTTTGCACAATTACAATTAATAAAATTTTAAAAAATAATAATAAAATAACAATTAATAATCTGTGCATCGCACGGGTTTTAAGCTAGTATATATATATATATATAATATTAAATTGATCCCCACTAATCATTCTAATAATCTTTAATTATCCGATTTAATCCATAAATAATACATCCACGGATTACTCAAATTATGATTGTTCATGATTTACCAACCTGATCAAACTGAACTAACCCTAGCTCTCTTTTTGGCCGACCAAGCCAAGTCTACCCAACCAATTTAAATAGGATGAGTATGAGTTTATATTTTTTCGGCCGACCCTACCCGACCCGATTTAAGTTACAAATTTTGTTCAATAATATTTATACGCGCGCGCGCGCGCACACACACACACACATATATATATATACAAATTATATACTACCATACATTATATGATATATCGTACTTTCAATTATAGATGTGCTTACATTTTATGCATATGCACACGATTTACAACATAATTTACATTACTAAAATTATAATGTTAATCAAACTAAAACATTAGTACTAAAATCCCAATTTATACATATTTTACAATGTTCTTAAATATGGAAATCGACATTAGTCGGTAAAGTTACCTTGTAGTGATTACTCGGATAATAGGTGATTAATTGGATTTATTAAACATTTATCCTTCGTCAAATATTTGATATTTAAGTGTTAATATTTACATAAAAGAACCGCATATCATTACTCCATACTTGTACATGAACGAAAAGAGTAATGTGTGTATATATATATATATATATAATTTAAGCAAATTAAACCGACCCAACCTGACCCAAATCGATGTACGATTAAGAGTTGGGTCACAAATTAATATTTTGTGCGGTGAGATGGAATTTTTTCAAACCGATTTAATTGGGTCGGATTGCAAAAATGCTTTCAATTCGGCAAATACAACCCATAAACACCCCTAACTCTGATTCACACTTTTTACGATAAATTATATTATATTTGTGTATCAATACCTAAATAACCTATATAAAGTATAAATCATATAAAAATTTACAGTATAAATCATATATAATTCAAAAATACAAGTGAAATAAGAATTTATAAATATAATTGAATACATAATTATATGTAGAAATAACGAAAATTTGAAAAATGGAGCTATATAGATAATATGAACTAACATTTAATTTACTGAGAATGTAAAATTAAAAAAATTGAATAAACATGTTTTTATAAATAATATAAAACAACATGTTATTTGCTCAAAAATTAATATATATATATATATATATATATATGATGATAATGTAGTTTATATAATAGTATTTTTATAATAAACTCAAACTCAATGTTATGTACTTGGGTATTAGATGAAATTATATGAGAAAGTTTGGAATACGATTATCAATGTTCAGACAAATCTAATCTACTTTAGCTTAAATAATAAATGGTTGACAATTCTGTAATTTTTAAAAATATAAGAGTATCCTTGGTTGGCTTTTAATATATACAAAGTAGATAAAATATAATTATACATTAAGATTTTGAAACTAAAAAAATTAATATAACCCAACATTTTACTTAAACAAAAAAATAGGACAAAAAGAGGTGATGTGGCTTATCTAATAAGATTTTTAAGTTAAATCAATAAGTAAGTGTAGCACAATGGTTATAACATGAGTTTTCCAAGGAGGAGGTCGGAGGTTCGATTCCTAAGAGCAACAAAAATCTTTTATTTTTACATAAATTATAGAGGGATGGCAAGTTTGTAATTTTTCAACAAATAAGGGCAAACTTGTCATTTCACAGCCATTTTCTTGGCTCAAATTGCCCCTAGACGGGCTTTAATATATATATATATATATAAGTAGATTACATTATTCACTATTCACTAATATAGCAAAATTTCTCAAACTCGCACTTTTCTCAATTTATGTTTGTGCCTATTTTCTCGATTTGATATTATTTTCAATTCTTTTATCATGCTAAACTAATATTATTTAATTTTGTAACAAAAAATGTAGAAGTATTAAGATGGTGATAGTTACATAAACATCTGTTAATTCAATTTTTTGAATATAACTACAAAATTTTATAGATGTACTAAACTCTAAACTTTTTGGAGTACAACTATAAATCTCCCAGTATTTATTGGGCTACTCATTTTTTTATCATTTTTAAAATTATAAATATAGGCATATACTCGAGTATGTATTATACGGACTGATATGACTGTTTGTAATAGTTCGGTAAACATTAAAAAAAAGTATTTGTGGTTATAAAAAAATTGACATAATTCATTGATGACAACTGAATGGAAAGTGGTTTAGGAAATGACTAATTTGATTTCTTGACCAATTATTTAGCGGTGAGCTGACATATTGCTATATAATCTATTTTTCTAATTCTTCTAGAATCTTTGAAATTTAAGTTATTAAAAATTACAATTTCTTTCCTCTTTACCTATTATGTAGCTAAACACACACATACATACATATATATATATATATATATATATATATACATAATTAAATTAAATTTTAAAAATATTTAAGTTAAATTTTATGATATCATAAAATGATTAATCGATGATATAATTTATTAAGTGAATTAAGGAGTTGTCTGTTAAATTTGATAACAAACAGAGAACAGATCATTGGGAGGAACACGTTTAACAGGAGTGTGGTTCATTAAGAAAAGCTTATTATACATTAAAATTTAATATTGATGTTATTTATGTATTTAAAATATAAGTTGAAATTTGAATTTTGAGAAAAAATAGTAATAAATATAATAATATTTGAAATTATTAAAAGATTAAAAATATTAAAAAAAATTGCATTTTTTCAGAATTTTGATGATCGACTAAAATGAAACAGAAAATTCCAAAGAAATTTTAAAGTTATGTTAGAAATATTATTATATATTTTTATTAAAAACGTGTTTTGTAATTTTTGTTTAAAAAACATTTAAAAAAAAGTTATAATCTATTACGAATCACGACTTAATAAACTAATCACGCGTAAATCAAATGAAATTCTTCAAACTCTTTGCGTAAAAAGTAAAAACAAAAAATCTTCATTGAAAAACATAAATCCAATTTGAATAAATTATCAAATTTGTTATGAAAAATCTACAGGGTCGCAAGTCCGGCATATACGGCAGAATTTGTTTTGATCAACAAGACCGTGTTTGGCATTTCTGGTTGCTGTTTGAATTCTTGTTTGGAGCCTCAATTCACTGATCCAATGGACGCAGAAACAGCATAGGTATAATCTCTCCCTCATTAAAATCTGCTATTTGCTCTTGTTAATTTCAACCCATATTCTTTATAATTGTTTTTTTACCTTCAATTTATGGTCTTACAAGCTTTACTATACAAGCTTCATATACAACTACAATGAATAATAAGCTTACTTGTATTTGGGATATGCTGTGCTGATCACTAATTCAACTAAATCAGACAAAGCTTGAGGCAGCTAAGCTGAAATTAGGACGAGATATTCGTGTTTTCGAAACTTCTATTAACTCCCAGACCCAAATTCATGCTTCAAACAATGGTACAAACACCTTTTTTTTTCTTCGAGAATAGGGTTTTGACATGGTAGATTACAGGATGAAATCGTTTCTATTGTGCAGGCTGTAATCCGGGTTCGATTTCCAGACAATCTTACATTAGAAGTGACATTTCATCCACATCAGAGACCATTCAACTCTTATATGATATTCTCAAGAAAGTTCTTGCATGCCCAGAACTCCCTTTTTATTTGTGTAAGCAATTAGGATATACAACTTTTTTCATTAGGTAAATTATTTATATCTGTAACTTAAAAGTTCTTGATCATCTTTCAGATATCACTCCTCCTAAGAAGCAAATTAAGGATATGTCCCGGGACTTTTACTCTGCTGGCTTCGCTCCTGTTGCAATTGTCTACTTCTCACAGGATCTACCAAAAGGTTAGTTTACATTCCATCATCACTTCATGAATAAGTATCTATCTGGTCAATAGTGTAAATGTACAAATTACAAAACAAGAAGGAAAGAGTGATGGATCATGGTCCGAAAGAGAATATGTCATTTCATCCATCTGAAGAACCATAACTTATTTTAGTCCGTCACATTCAACTATAATGTTAACATACTAGACAATTGTGCTTTTAGCCATTATGTTTGCTATATTCATTTGGTTGGTTACATGCTTTAGTTGCAAACACGTAACTAGATGGATATTGGACTCAGTTGTCTGGGCTGTCAAAAAATTTCTGCTTTCAGAATTTATTGCAATATGTTCCAAACCCCACACACAATATTGTGAAAAGCTGTCCTAGACTTCAGTGAAGACTTTGTACTGCCTGCTTCTAGTTGATGACCCACTTTTATGGTTTCCTGCAAGCTAATTCTGATGAAAATAATTGTATGGCTTATATATTATATTATTCAAATTGACTGCTTTGCTGATGGGTACACGTCTAAATAATAAATTATGAACAAAAACAGAAAAGGATGTAGAAATCCCTGATTGTGAACTCTAAATACCCATCCCATTGGCCACACTGGATATTCCCCGTGTCAGGCATCTACCATACTAAATTGGGTTAAAGAGAACCTTATGCCAACTTAGTTTGTCAAAATTAAAATAAATTTGGGTTTTAAAGTTAAAACATGACCACGAAAATAGCCATAGAGATAGCAAGTTGTTCAAGAATTCAAAAAATGTAAAATGAACCCTAATTTACCTTAAAGTACCATTGTATACGTGTATCACTAGCCATATTTGTGGGCATGGGATCTAAATTGTATTCTTCACTTGTTTGGTTGACACATTTAGGCCTCATTTCTTTTGATGTAACCCAACGACATGACTACAAGTCTACAAGTTCCTTGTAACTGAAAGGAGTTGGTTCGGTTGCTTGATTTTAAATTTGAACAAGTGACTTCTGGTTCCAAGGTACTTTTAGTTACTTCAGAACAAAGGAAGCTAGTTACCTAGTCACCCATGGTAATCGTAAGTTACCTAGTCCATCTAGTGATAAAATAATGTAATTTACCAAAATTATGTTACTTCTAGTTGCATACTAGTTGCATAGTGATAAACCAAACACACACCTCTATAATTCAATAACGATAAAATATCTATAATTTAATCTCTGTGTGGGCATTTTATTACAATATAATTTATAAGTGGTGTAATCATCTATTCATGACTCTAAATTTCTAAATCTATTTGTTTTTAACCTAACTTTATAAGTAATTTAATAATTATATGTGATGTATCTTATATTGTCTTATATTTTAAAATCATATTTTAAACCTAAAATTCAATTTAAATTTTATGGACAATATGAAATTTATCGTTTTAGTCATGATCAACGATATTTTTATATTAATATTACATTAGAATGGAGGAATAGTGGTCATCACTCATCTTCCATGTCCATGTCCGTTTGTATACCAAAAATTTAAATCAAAATACTAATTTTTTAAATGAACAAATAATGTTAATATTACATAAAGGATATAGTGTCAGCCTCGTGTCAAAAAAACATGGGTAATATAATATAAATGTCACAAAAAGTGTACGTGTAAAGTGAGTAGTTTAATATTTACTAATAACATGAAAATAAATATTTACTATAATATACATCATTACATGTTCGGATCATTTTCATAATAATATTTTTAATTAATATAAATGGTATTTTGATAGTTTCATCTTGAATAAATTTTAAAAGAAGTATTAAAAAAAAAATATAACAAGTGAGTTCTTTGTGCATGTAGTTACTGATTTGTATAAAATGTATCAAAGACCAATGTGGTGTAATGACAGTAGATTTGAACAAAAATTGTACATGTGAACATGGGTTCAATTCCTTTCAAAAGTTATTTTTTTAAACATTAATGCACAAGAGGGTATATTTGTAACTTACTAAATAGGAGGAAAATCCATGTTCCCCTATGATAGATGTAATAGATAATTCGTGTTTGTTAGATGTTAATCCTTGTAGTTACAATTTGAGAGTGGTTCAACAGTTGATTCAACCAAGGCTTTTTAAAAAAAAAATTGTTTTATACCATTAATCCTTCTTAATTCTTATCCTGCATCACGTAATTTACTTTCTACTAAATTTCCATGTGCATATGGAAACTTAAATTGTATTTGAAGAAGTTCTAGATTTGATTTTAAAAGGAAATCCGAGTAATCCTGGTTATATGTTTTTGTAATCATTTTTATTTTACGGTTTTAGTTTGTATCTAGATCATTTTTGGTTTATCTTGCCAGATGAATGAAGAAAATGTAAGAAGTCAATGGTGTCATTATTAAGTCGTCCGTGTTATTTTGATCATATCTGTTCTCGTAAAATCATAACCATTTTACATGGCTTTTATTATTTGTAGATGATAATGAAGTCAATGAAGCAGTTCCCTTCCTTCAAGAGGAGATCATTTCATTGACAGGACTGAAACTCATAGCTGAACAAGTGGAACGTGTCCAACCTACCCCAGAGAGTTTAGAACCAGTAGTAGAAACCCCCTCCCCAGCTGTTAAAGAGCAGAAGTCTGCTGATAAAAAGACCATGAAACCAAAATGGTTAAAAATGTGACCTGTTGTCCAAACCGAGCTTTCTTTACATCTTTTTGTAAATTGAGCCATGGTTATCCACACATCTCAACTTATATAGCCGTCGAGTTGCATAAGAGGAGATTCAGTTTGCAGCCTTTGTTGAGCAGCTATTGAGATGCTCCAACAGTATGGTTCCGTGCGTCCTATGTTATTCCATATTTACACTCGGTGATGGAATCTGATCTAACAGATAAAGAGGTTTTTTTCAGTACTGATCAATTTCAAAATTTTAAATGTGTACACACGCAAGCCTGCACAAAGACTTGAAACCCAATGAAGGATGATATCCCGATTCCACTGCTCTACAGCACCAGAGATTCATATCATGAGTTTTTATTAATAGACATGTATTTACCTCCAAGCCTGATGAAGTGATGATTCAAAACTGTTTGCTGTTTTTTTTTAACCTGGATTAGATCATGTTATTAGTGATAAATTATGGTTGTGATTAGTTACAGTTCCCGGAACATTGCTAATATACTAAACTAGGGCAATTTTGAGGAGTCCTGAAATCATTCCTGACTTAGGTGAGACACTATAACGTGGGAATTGGGTGCCAAGATTCCCAACTATTTGGCACTGGACTGCAAATCTGTAATGTTATTACTATTATGTTTGAGGAGGGCCCACAAGAGCTTAAATTATGATTTACTTGGATTGAAAAATGTCACAGAAGCTAGTCAAAATAGGTGGATTACAAAGCTCAA
Source organism: Heracleum sosnowskyi (assembly GCA_030848705.1). Lineage (NCBI taxonomy): Eukaryota > Viridiplantae > Streptophyta > Magnoliopsida > Apiales > Apiaceae > Heracleum > Heracleum sosnowskyi. Next base: position 136,237,652 of record CM061235.1, on the reverse strand, counting down.
TAATAAAAACGAATATTCGTTAGTGATTTATGTGTAATCTGTTTTGTTCGAAAGTATTTAAAAATCGAATTCAAAATCATATTACGTTAATAAATTAAAATATGTGATTTTTTTTCGAAATTTATAATATCTATGGGTTAAAAAAAAACTGTATCAAATACTCGTATTTGAGACAGTAAAATAAGAGGAAAATATATGTAGTAGAGTGAAAGGATATATTGTTATTATTATATATATTCGGGAAGCAAGCACGAGGAGATCCCTTGGGTATAGGGAAGAGAATCGGTATGGTCCACGTTATAAATAAAAAAAGCAATTATCTAGTCAAATGTTTAAAGAGAGTGGAAAAAGTTTAAAATAACAAAAACTATTGATGAAAAAGAATTTGTCCATGTGATACATTCACACCAGATATACATACAGGGAATAGGAGGAGGCATTACATATCTGCTGAGATCATGGGTGAAGTCAAGATTTTACATTCAACTTGATTTGAAAATCTTGAAAACAACAGCCTTAAGAAGTTTCCTCTACTTATTTTCTCCGTGGGGTGGATGAAATTTGGTTTTGGTTTATAAAATTTATTCAAAGCACTCACATTGTCACATGTGGGTGGTTGGGGTCCTTGTGGACTTTTTACATTAAATCTCTTGTAAGATTTTAAGTAGTAACTCAGAAAGTCCTGATAAAATATGAGTTTTTTTTAACAATCAAACAATTCTCATCGTAATGTTATGGGACATTTACTATTAATTCAGAATAATAATAATTCTGAATTAATCTTTTTAAAGAAACAAAATATTATTTTACTTTGGCTTTGTTATTTCAAATAAATAGTTTAGGCGGGAAATTCGGTTATTTTCCAGCTAAAACAAGCTGTACAAATAGACAGATTCGGGTGTATTGTTGGATTATGAATATAACAACATTTTCTTGATTTCTATCTTTCTCTCCTATCTATTTCTCATCTCTTTCTCATTTCTATCTCTCGTCTGTATCTCTTTTCCTCTAGCTCATTTCTGATAATTCAGTTACAAACACGATTACATTTAAGGGAAACTAGAAATCCCTTAACATTGGTATCAGAGCAAAATTCGATCCTGATGAATCACTAAACGATTAGCAAACTGGCAATTACTCGCAAGAGCTCAATTATGGAAGAGCAGTTAAAAGTTCTGATTGATAATCAATCAAAGAAGCAGGATGCTCAGATCAAAAAGCTTGAAGAAAATATGATGAAGATGATGCAAGTGGTTACAGATATGAAGGAACAGCTTAAGCAAAATGAGGGAGCAAGATCGTCTCGTGAAGGTCCCTCAAGGACAAGGGAAGGATCTCCATTGTTGGATGCTGGTATTACTGGTAATTCACAAAAACCCCTTAGTTTCATACCTAAATTAGAGTTTCCAAAGTTTGATGGATCAAGTCCTAGGGTGTGGATTAAGAAGGCCAGTAAGTACTTTGAATTGTGTAAAATACAAGATGATCAGAGGGTGGATTTAGCTTCTTTACATATGATTGATAAGGCTGAAAATTGGGTTGCTAGTTATTTAGCTGTTAGAAAGAATGTGGAATGGGGTGTTTTTACTACTGATTTGTCTGCAAGATTTAAGGAAGAAAATGGCAGTAATATTGTTGAGCAATTTAATAAGTTGATTCAACAAGGTAGTTTGGAGAAGTATATTGATGATTTTGAGGATTTAAGAGCTATCATGACACAAATTAATCATATACTCCCAGAATCATACATTCTTGATAGTTTTATTGGAGGGTTGAAATCATCTGTAAAACCTTTTGTTAGAGCTTCTAAGCCTGCTACAATTGCCCAAGCTATTGAATATGCAAGATTACAAGAGGAGTCATTGAGTATGATAGTTCAGAAATCTACAAAAATGTCATTTCCAAGTCATAAGTTTCAGCAACCAGTTCCTGTTCCTGTCTTGGCTAATAATCAACCCCCTTTGTTGCCTACTCATGTCTCTAATACATCTAAGTTTCCTCCAAGACAGTCAAGGCCTAGTAGATTTGTGCCAGCAGATGTGAGGGCTGAAAAAATTGCAAAGGGTCTTTGTTACTTTTGTGATCAGGCTTATGAAAGGGGTCATAAGTGTAAATTTAGGGAGCCTCAATTATTCACTGTTGAGGTACCAGGGGAAATGGAGCAAGAATGTGAGGAAGAGTTATCACAGTCTGATAGTGAGGAATTGGAACCATGTATTTCTGTGAATGCTTTAGCTGGGGGTCAGAACTTTCAAACGATGAGGGTAAAAGGGACTCTTAAGAGTAAGACTATACATATCCTGGTGGATTCAGGAAGTACTCATAACTTTCTGGATATTAATTTGGCTAAGGAGTTAGGATGTGATGTGGAAACAGTTTCTGCTCAGGCTATAACAGTTGCTGATGGCAATCACATTCCTTGTAATAAGATTTGTAAAGGTTTGCAGTGGATAATGGGGGCCAAAGAATTCTGTGCAGAAGCCTTGCTTATTCCATTGGGAGGTTGTGACATGGTTTTAGGTATTCAATGGTTGAGTACCTTAGGTCCTGTAAATTGGGACTTTAAGAATTTAAGAATGGATTTTATGTACCAGGGTTCTCCTGTGACATTAAAGGGATCTCCACCTCAGAAGTTAAGAGTTCTTGCTAAACAACCTTCTTCAAAGCTGTTACAGAATGCAGCACAACTATGTTTCATTCAGGTCAAGAAATTGAATGTGGTAGACTTACCATTAACAGATGCACATCAACATTGGCCTGAGTTGGAAATTTTAAAACAGAAATATGCTGCAGTATTTGAGGAACCAGTTGATTTGCCTCCACATAGGGGTATTCATGATCACAAAATTCCTTTGGAACCTAATGCCAGGCCTGTCAACATTAGGCCTTATAGGTATCCCCTTAAGCAGAGGGATGTTATTGAGCAGTTGGTACAAGAAATGTTGGATAGAGAGATAATTCAAGACAGTTCCAGTCCATTTGCTTCTCCAGTAGTGCTTGTTGGTAAGAAAGATGGAACTTGGAGATTATGTATTGATTATAGAGAGTTAAATAGGAAAACAATAAAGGATAAATTTCCAATTCCTGTCATTGAGGAACTTATTGATGAATTAGCTGGTGCACATTGTTTTACTAAATTGGATTTGAGAGCTGGCTATCATCAACTCAGGTTGCATCCAGATGAGGTATTCAAAACTGCTTTTAAGACACACACTGGCCATTATGAATTTCTAGTCATGCCTTTTGGCTTGACAAATGCACCTGCTTCTTTTCAAAGTTGGATGAATACTGTTTTTAGGCCTTTGCTTAGGAAGTGTGTCCTTGTCTTTTTTGATGAAATACTGGTCTATAGTAAGAATCTGAGTGATCATTGGTCTCATTTAGAAGCAGTTTTTCAATTGATGCAAGATCATAAAATGTATGCTAAACAAAGTAAATGCATTTTTGCTGTTGACAAAGTGGAATACTTAGGTCACTTTATATCTGCAAAGGGAGTTGAGATAGATCCAAGTAAGATATCAGCTGTGGATAGTTGGCCAGTACCTACAACAGTTAAGGGATTAAGAAGTTTTTTAGGTCTTACTGGTTATTATAGAAAATTTGTGAAAGGGTATGCTGTCCTTAGCAAAGATTTAACAGAACTATTGAAAAAGGGTAGTTTCAGTTGGAATGATAAAGCTCAACATGCTTTTGAAAGGTTGAAACAAGCTTTGACTACAGCTCCAGTTCTTGCTATTCCTGATTTTAATAAGAAATTTGTGGTTGAAACTGATGCTTCACAAACTGGGATAGGGGCTATTTTGATGCAGGATTCTCATCCTTTAGCTTTTATTAGTAGAGCATTGGGCCCTAAGTGGCAGAAACTATCTGTATATAAAAAAGAGTTGTTAGCAATTGTGTTTGCTGTTCAGAAATGGGAACAGTATCTTACTGGTAATCATTTTATTATCAAGACTGATCAGAAAAGCCTTAAATGGTTATTACAGCAAAAGATATCTACACCCTTTCAACAATTTTGGTTGTCTAAGCTTTTGGGATTTGACTATGAAATCCAGTATAAGCAGGGTAAGGAGAACTTAGTTGCTGATGCTCTTTCTAGGGTGGCAAATGCAGAGATTATGTACTTGGCCATTTCTGTAATTTCTTCTGATATGGAGGTTTTATTAAGTCAAAGTTATCAATATGATGTAGCCTCACAGGATATTTTAGCCAAATTACAGTCTAACCAGAATAAGTGGGAAAAATATGCTTTGGTGGGAAAGGTGATTAAGAAGAACAATAAAATCTTGGTGGGGCCTGATTTCCAGCTAAAAACTAAAATTCTCAACTGGCACCATAGTACACCAGGTGGGGGACATTCTGGTAGGGAGGCAACTCTTAAGAAGGTTAAGTCTTTGTTTACTTGGAAAGGCCTTACAAAAGATGTTAAAAATTTTGTAAGGCAATGTCAAGTTTGTCAGGCAGGAAAGTATGATACATCTGCTTTTCCAGGGCTTTTACAACCTCTTCCTGTACCTGAAGAAGTTTGGTTGGATATTTCTATGGATTTTATAACTGGTTTACCTAAATCTCAGGGTAAGGATGTGATCTTGGTAGTTGTAGATAGGTTAAGCAAATATGGCCATTTTATACCACTGTCTCATCCTTTTACAGCAGTTCAGGTAGCTCAAGTCTATCTGGATAATGTTTTTAAACTACATGGTTGGCCTAAGAGTATTGTGTGTGACAGAGATGCTGTCTTTTTGAGTGCTTTCTGGAAAAACTTGTTTTCTATCCATGGAACAGAATTTTTGATGTCTTCAGCTTATCACCCTGCTACCGATGGGCAAACTGAGGTTGTTAATAGGTGTTTAGAAACCTATTTGAGGTGTATGTGTGGGGACAATGTCAAGGAGTGGTGTTGCTGGTTGCCTTTAGCAGAATGGTGGTACAATACCAATTTTCATACTGCAATTGGGATCACACCCTATGAGGTAGTCTATAATCAACAACCTCCATTACATTTGCCCTATTTGTCTGGAGAATGTATAAATGAGACAGTTGACAAAAGCTTGCAAAAGAGGGAAATGCTGATTACTAATTTGAAGTTTCATTTAGAACGTGCTCAGTGTAGGATGAAAAATCAGGCTGACAAGCATAGAAGTGACAGAATATTTCAGTTAGGAGATTGGGTTTGGTTGAAGTTACAGCCTTACAGACAAGTGACTGTTCAAAAAAGGGCAAATCAGAAATTATCTCAGAAATATTTTGGCCCTTTCCAGATTGAAGCAGTAGTTGGCAAGGTGGCTTATAAATTGAAACTTCCTGCAGGGACTAAAGTTCACAATGTGTTTCATGTCTCTTTGCTTAAAGCTTTTCATGGGGAGCCACCTATTACTGTTTCTGTGCCAGGATGGATGCAACAGAATGTTGCAGAATTGGTGACACCTCAAGCCATTTTGCAGAAAAGAATGTTGAAGGTTAACAATGTTGTGCAAGTCCAGTACTTAGTTAAATGGCTGCATAAACCTGAATACGAGGCTACCTGGGAAGTTGCTGAAAGTTTCTTGCAACAATTTCCTGATTTTCCTATTGCTACAGCCTTGGCTCAGCTCTAGTCTTGAGGACAAGACTCTCATATGGGGAAGGCAATGTTACGGGACATTTACTATTAATTCAGAATAATAATAATTCTGAATTAATCCTTTTAAAGAAACAAAATATTATTTTACTTTGGCTTTGTTATTTCAAATAAATAGTTTAGGCGGGAAATTCGGTTATTTTCCAGCTAAGAACAAGCTGTACAAATAGACAGATTCGGGTGTATTGTTGGATTATGAATATAACAACATTTTCTTGATTTTTATCTTTCTCTCCTATCTCCTTCTCATCTCTTTCTCATTTCTATCTCTCGTCTGTATCTCTTTTCCTCTAGCTCGTTTCTGATAATTCAGTTACAAACGCGATTACATTTAAGGGAAACTAGAAATCCCTTAACACGTAACTTATGAAAGCCAGAAAAAATGGAGTTGTTTAGTATGAGTTTGGAATCATGAGTCGAGTTGATGTGATATGAATTAAAAGTTTATTTAATATTTAAACTAAACAAAGGGTATAAGTTTTACTTATTCTAAACCCGTACGGATACCAAATGAGTGTGTTACGAATATCTTCTTTTAAAATATTTACTAACTGTAATTCACGGTCTAAATGTTTGGAAAAAGCAACTTTTGTTGTTGTGTGAATATAATAAAAGCGAGAATAAAAGTGGTGGGTGTGAATGAGTTGTTATTCGTGTGAAGCTTTAGTATAGTAATACTGCCCGAGTTGGGAATGGGGGTTATAATATTGTAAATGTAGAGGATACTAATAAGTGCAACAAATGTGCATTCTAGAAGGAGGGGGAAGACGGGTAGTATAATGAGGTTTGGAATAGATAATTGACCGACTGGTGGTGGCCTGGTGGGCTAAAAGCTAAAGGGCAGTCACTTCTGAACTGGTCTTCAATTTGAGTTTGGAGCAGTGAGAATTGAGATGAGATGGGATCAGGTCTCGTTGGTCAACTCTCTTTTCAACTCCTATTCTAATACTTTATAACTCCTATTCTAATACTTTATACTGCTGCTACTAGTTGTTCATGTTTCAACTTTCAACAAACCAATAGTAATGGTTATGGACTTGGGGCAAATCAAACACTGCTTTAAAATTTTAAATTTAGAATAGATTATATAAATGATGATATAAATTTGGATTCGATGCGTTCACATTTAAATTTGGATCAGTTAATTTACTATTAAAGTAATAATTTTGTTATTTTTATTTTTTTAATTTATTAGATTCTAAATTGATTTGTGACTTTTTTAATTATTTAATTAATAATAGCATATAATCAATAATTAGTAAAGTTTAATTTTTTGAATAAAACTCATAATACAATTTACGTATACAATTTTAATGTCATTTATGTCTATTAAAAACATTATATTATATTTTAATTTAATTAATTAATTAAATATAATATAAATAATTAATAATGATTCAATATTAAATTTAACATTAAATAATTTGATATAATATTTATGTAATATAATATATAAATAGTAATTTAGATCACGTTGTTAAATGTAATCATTACTATTGGTTAAATGATTTGATGATATCCATTTTTAACAAATAATTTTTTTAAATAAAATAAATTATTTCAAAAAACACATATGATCAAGCTGTTTTTTTAACTTAAAATTTTTAACTTGTCGGAAATCTCAACCATGTACACGAGAGCATAGCGAGGGTCGATGCAAGTTTCACGAAAGTACTCATAAACAGACATTTTTAATCACTTTAAAGTTTAAACATAGCCAAACAAATTAGAATGAACTTGACTACCAGTTATTAATACTAGCCTATAACTCGCCTTGCACGACCAATAAAGAAGATTAAAAAATGATAAATTAAAAAAAAAATGGAAACGGAAAATATTAAATAAAAAATAAAAATGAATATGATAAATTATAAAATGAGAAACTTAAATATTAATTAAAAAATAGAAAAAATAAATAAAGAATACAAATGGGACTGAGGAAGATAAATGGGGCATTGTTAATATTATTTTATTATTTATTAAAATAATATTAATAATAAGACAAAATAGGTTTTAAAATAAATAAGTAAAGGGTTTGTCCGTAATATTTTTAGAAAAAGAAGAGATTTTAGTAATAAAAATAAAAAAAATATATTTTTTAATATTTTAAAAATAGGTGATATGAGTGTGATATTCTAAATGTTAGTAATATTTTTTAATATTTAATGTTTTAGCTTGAAACCTGTGCGATGCACGGATTAATTTTAATAGTTGTTATTTTATTATATACATTTCACTATGTTATTAATTGCATTGTTAAAAAAAATAAGTAGACATGTTAAAATAGGTAAACTTTTTTTAATAATTAAAAATATTGAAATAGGTTCTAAAATAAATAAGAATTTATCGGTGATATTTTTGGAAAATTAAGGGTTTTGGTAAGAAAAAATAAAAAAAGATAACATGTTTTAGTTGAAAAAGGCAATTGCCAGTGATATTTTTGAAAAAGTAGGGGAATAAAAAAAAGGGTAAAGTGAATTATGTGTACTTGCAGTTTAGGTGTCAGACCACCTCGGATACTCAAGTTCAAAAACTAGCACTTGCTACACTGACACTCCAAACTACTAACACTTTGCATGATTCCGTCTATTTCTGTTAACTCCGTCTATTTCCTTGAGGGCAATTCAGTCTTATTCGTTTTCAACGGTTGTATTGTGTATTTATACACTTCCATTCCCCCCGTATTGTAACATAGTAAACCCTAATTAAGAAAATAACTCCCCCCCCCAAACAGAAATGGCCCGCGAAATGGTTGATGTGGATGAGGTATTGGATCTAATGTGTGATTGTGATCGAATGAGCGCGATGAACACACGTTGGTTTGGAGAAAACGCAAGTAGGAGATTCAGGGAATGTGCGAATGATAACTGTGGCTTTCACAAGTGGATCGACCCACCACTTGGACCTCGTGCAGTAGAGGTGATTAAAGAGCTGAACGAACGTAATGTCAATTCACTTGACAAGTTGAAGCGCGGGATGGATCGAATGTGCGATAAGTATGAAGCTGAGGTGAACAATATGAAGCAGAAGCAGCAGTTCACGATTGTTGCAATGTTCGTGCTTTTCTCTGCGATGATGAATATGGTGCTCAACATAGTGGGTCAGGATAATGTGGTTCAAGATGATGAATATGATTCATTTGATGAGCTTTAGGTTGATTTGGAGTTGTGTAATTTCTGTGTTTTTGTTGTAGTTTGTGTTATTGTGTAATTTGGAGTTGATGATGAAGGATGTACTTTGTCTTAATATGTAATGACAAGTTCTAAGTTTCAAAATTACAATGAGTTTTTCCTGTTTTGTTGTGCAAAAAACTTAACAAATACTGAATTGCAGTAATAAAAGAAAGAGTAAAAAAATGATAAGAAAATACTTCAACCAATAATTAGTCTTGATTACATTCACAAAAGCATAGGTTGGTACATCATATAGTTCACAAAAGCCTAGTTCACTTCATCAATGATATCACACACATTGACAAAAGCATGACATTGACAAAGGTTATAGTAGTTTGTCAACAAAAAGGAGTCATCAGTAGAGGCATAATAGACTATATTTTCTAAATTAGATTCTCCCTTAGTTTAGCTTGCATCTGTCTCTTTGTAGCCTCAATGTTTGCCAGTGTAGTTGTGGTCCCTTTGCCTTTTGAATTGACTCTCTTCTTGTATTGTCTAGGCTTCTTTGACAAGATACCACCTTGGCTTCCAGCATTACCAGTCCTAGTAGGCACATTCTTAGGAGTCCCACTACTTTGATTGCCCACAGTTTCAATCCTACCAGCTTCATTCCCAGCAGTCTGATTCCCCACATTTTCACTCCTACCAGCTTCATTCCCAGCAGTCTGGTTCCCCAAAGTTTCACTCCTACCAGCTTCATTTGCACCATTGTTGTTTCCTGCAAATGTCTTGTTTGAGTTCTTAGTCCTTGTTTTAACAGGTCTTTCACATCCAGCAGCTCTGTCAGCTGCCTGTAAATATAGAGATCATAGTATGAGTTATTTATATATGCATTACAAATAAATATAACTCAGATTGAAGAAGTTCTTACCCTAGCTGGACAAGTTCTTATATTATGGCTGTATTCAGTACAGTAGGTGCACTTGACCTTGGTGTTTTGCCTTTTCATTTTTGTTGGATCTGTGCCAACAACATCATTCTTCTTATTTCTCTTTTTTTTAGGTCTGCCAGTTTGAGGCTTAACATCATGATGCAAAGGCTTTGGGAACCTTGTTTCCTCCCATTCTTCTTCTCCACATATAGGCTCCACAATAAAATGGTAACATTCCAAAAACATGTCTTTACTATATGACTAATGAATGAAAGTCTCAAAAGCCTTCTTACTCCAAGCTATACAGGCACAAGCATGGTAACAAGGTATTCCAGACAGCTCCCACTTCTTGCAGGCACACTTTTGAGCTTCTAAATCCACAACCATCTCATAGCCACCTGCAGACATTGTGACAAGATACCTAGCACCTCCACTCCAAACAACATGGCATCCCTTACTTTGTTCAATTGCCCTAAAAAAGATAAATACTCTAAGATTAATGTGATACAAAATGTTTGTAAATTAATGTGCAAAAAATTTCACTTACTTATGAAGCCTCCTCATTGCATTAGGGCAAATTGGGTTTAGTGCATAACTGTTCAACATCTTATCTCTCCTTTGTTGAATCCTCATCATAATATCCTTATGAATTGACTTGAACATTGAAATAATAGGGAGATATCTATATTTCCTTATGCTATTGTTAAAAACCTCACAATGGTTGTTAACAAACATATCTGACTTGCATATGCTTCTAAATGCACTCCTACACCACTGAGTTCTAGGCTTCTCATTCAACCAATCAAAACATTTCTTTGACAACTATACACAAATAAATAAAGCCACGTTCAATAAGTAAAGTAGACAGAAATGAACAAGTAGGGAAACACACAAGAATAAACTACTATTACCTTTTTTAGCTCACCCATGTGCTCGTTGAAAGTGTAATCAGTAGTGGCCCTAGCTGCGAACCACAAACACATTCTAACCCCAATTCCTTTATGGTCTTTCCACATATTCCTATAGAGATGCATAACACAGAACCTGTGTTCTGCATTAGGAAAAATTGCTTCTAATGCATTGATTAAGCCCTACCAAGAAAACATGTGAACCCCACATTAGAAATAAAATTTTAGAAATAAATTTCAAAGTAAAAGTGAGGTAAGAGTAAATTTACCTTTTGCCTGTCTGATATAAAAGTGAATGTACCATCATTATGAATATTCAGATCATCTTTAATCAGTTGCAGGAACCAGTTCCAACTATCATTATTTTATGCCTCAACAACAGCCCAAGCTAAGGGATACATGCCATCAGTACCCACTGCAGCTAGTAATTGACCACCATAAGTTCATTTTAAATGGCACCCATCAAGGCCTAGAAGTGGTCTACAACCATTTCTGAAACCCCTTTTAAGTGGACCAAGGCATATATAAAATCTTTTAAACCTCTTCCTGTCATCTTGTAGTTCTTGGTCTTCAGTCATTACTTGAATAGTACTATCTGGCATTACCTTCAACAACTGATTTCCATAATCCCACAACTTTGAATATTGATCTACATGCTTTCCATTAATCTTCTCTAATGCCTTCCTTTTGGCCCTACCAATAGCATAAATACTGACATGACAGTGCCAGTCATTGACAACCTTTTGCAAGAATGATGACAGAGGCCAAGTTGGATTCATCCTTATGTCATCTTCAAACTCTTCTGCTATCCATCTAGAATTGATATGTTTTTGATGAAATGTTTGAGTTCATGTATGCATTGGATTGTATACCTTAATCTGGTAGGTATCACTCCTCTGCATTTTTGATGCATAAATCTTCCATGGACAATCACCTTCACAGATAAATCTCACCATGCTACCATAGTTTCTGCATTGCTTAATAGGTCTCCTCTCCAGTGTAGCTTGCTTCTTCACTGCAGCTCTGAACACTTTTGCTGTTGGAAACAACATAGTAAGTTGAAACTCAGGGTCTTTCATCTCTGTCCTCCCATTAAAGACGGGAAATGAAATTTCATCTTCATCTGTAGAATTGTTGGCCATCCTCTCTTCATCACTAGAAGCATAATGAGTAGAACAATCACTTAAATGTCCTTCTTCTTCAGTGACATCTTCATTCTCATCATGATTAAGTGTCTCAACTACATCTTTGTCCTTTTCTTTTTGTTTTTCTTTGTCCTTAGCTTTTTCTTTACTATTTCTTTCTCTTTCAGACTTGTCATTACAAACCTCATCATCAGTGCTATCTGTTGTGAGAGAAATTCGGTACAACACAATTGAGAGAATCTCGCTGGAATATTCGTAAGAAACGTCCTTGATTATCGGACAGAGCTTACAGGTTCAAAGCTCGAGGCCTGAAGCTCACGGTATGAACAGAATAGTTGAAGTATGTTTCCGGGGGCTGAGTTGACAAAACCACCGGTCGAAATAAGTAGTGTAAATCCTACACCACCCGTAAATTCGCCGGAATATGTATCACTGAGGTGCACGTGCCTTATGCTTCTCAAGAGTGAAAATCTGAATCCTTTAGTCAAGTGCCTACATATCCTATTTATAGGAATCAAGCCCCATGTAGTTCTATTAAGTTTATACTTCTTAATCCATGCCAATTCCATCACTCCAAGATAATCCATCTTAGAGTTTTAGCTGAATCAGGTAGCTCTAGCCGAGCTTCCTAGTCTCCTAGTCTATATCCAACTCTAAATCCCATAAATCTCCCAGTCGGTAGCGCTTATCCGAACTATCAATATAAGTCCTATATCGATTGTAGTTGATTCTCACGAGTCCGGTCTTTCTATGATATCCCATCCAGGAATTCTAGTCGAATAAGGTAACCCTCGCCAAGCTTTCCAGTGTCCTAGTTATTATCCATAACTAAGTCCTACAAATCCTCAGGCCGATCTGGTTCCTTCGAGGTGACTATATGAGTTTTATACTGATTCTACTTGCTCCATCCAGTGTGTTTGACTGAGCCTAGAAGTCCTTTTATAATTACAATTCCGTGCTCCCGAAGTATAGATAATTGAGTCCTTATCCAGCTCTGATTCTGTCTCGGGGAGATTTTGACTACTCGTCACCTGTGACCAGTGTCGAGGTTCAGACCACCTGAACCTCAACGCCTGTTTCCTGACATTCCATACCTTTCACCTGGCTTAGCACCCCGAACCTGTCCATGCAGGTCTCCCTTACACCTTGGCGTCCTGATATCATATTTCAGTAGCCTTTAGCTGTACCTTGATACTCTTAACCTGCGGCTTAGCACACACAATACTAACCCCATTCATCCTTACTGGACCCTTAACAAGTATGGGCCTTAAATTGAACCCATGTAAGATTTGGGGCACAACAACTACCCCCCGGTTCCTTGCAGTATTAAATACAAAAGGAACCAAGAACTATCCCATTTTCGAGTCAATCAGCTTCTAACCTTACATCCGGCTACAGGTACATAGTCGGACACATTTCTCTTCAATAACTTTTGTACAATCCTTCATTGTCCTTCCAGTAATCGAACTATTATTCTAATTTAATGTAAACTTCGGCCTATTTTTACCTTATCCTCTGAACAAAAATTCAAATTTGAATTAACAAACAAACCCTTTGAATTCCTTCTAGAATTCTGATCCATGGCTTAACATGCTTCATAATTTCATTTTTTTTTTTAATCAATCACTGGATGCCACCTGGTGTGGCCGTTCCTATACACGCGTGCATTTAAACACACGCCCCTTCACCCCTCCTTTTCTTTTTCAATACACACTTCATTGTTCTTACCTTCCTCTCTCCTGCCATTCTGCCAAGAAGCTCCGAGACGGTCCATACCTCCGGCGATTCCGAGATTTCCAGTGATTCTCTCCCTGCAACACCTCATAAGGTATCGATCTGCCTTTATCTTCTACTTTTAACCCCTATTTGCCATTGCATGTAGTTTTTGTATGTGTTCATCCTGCATATATATATGTATACATATGTTCATTCGTAATCTTATATGCACACATACACACACTCCTATCATCAGTACAATCAAATTGAAATCCAGAATGCCATGCATTCGCTTTCTCTGTGAACCATAGCCGCACGACGTTACTCTTTGTGTTACCATGTTAATCACACAGGAATTGTTAAACCCCCATGGATGATATCTTTTTCTTCGTCATAAATCACTTACAATACCATGTCTACCCATCCTTCCCGACGATCCTTGCTTACATGGGTAATTGATGATACATGCCATATATATCCCGAAATACTAACGTCGATATGTTATCATGTAGAAAGATTTAAGGTTAATAACTAAAACCCTTCTCTGTAGCTTTAGGTCTTAATTCCTTCATACTGAGACCTTTCCCGAGGTGAAAACCTCCATGTACCTCTATCGGACTTTTAGGTGCCGAAATATCCTTAAAACTGACAGCCCTCTAGATCTTCGGGATTATTTGGGTCACTACCTGCTCGACCCAAATCCCCTGTGACATCTTGTAGAGAACCCTGATGAAAAATCCTTGCAAACTTTTACGGTTTATCTGCCCTCCTGCTTACCCGATTGAGAAGGGACCTGTTAGCCGTTAACTCACCCTGCTCCATCATTTGCAGATGTCAGGGAGCTCCAGTACCACTAGCTCGCAGCAATCGGCTGCTCAGGAGGTGCAGAACTGCGTTGACCTTCTGGATTCCGATGATTCATTAGCCAAAACCCCTGTGCCTAAACCTCATGCCATCAAGCCAGTGAGCACCAGGACCCGTTCCAAGATCAAGGGGTTAGCTCGTGACATCGGTATGTCATCAGTTCGAACCAACCTCTTCCCTTTGAAAATCAAAGCTTCAAAAACAGAAACCATTAACCAGTCATCCTTTGAAAACAATCTAACTCCAGAGACCAAAAATTTGCCACTATCCAAGTATTATTCTGATGAAGAGGAAGTTTCATCTGCCAATCTTAGAGCCCCTGACCCTGACTCTGAGGTTGAGGTAGAGACCTCAGTGGATGAGGAAACCCCTTTCGAATCCCAAGGCCCTATTCCAGCTTGTGAGGGTCTTGATACCTCAATGAATGCCAATAGATTAAAGCTCCTTCTTCAGAAACATCAACCTAACTGTCGCTTGGTGATACCTTCCCCTGGGGAGAGGTGTCACCGTTTTGACAACTTTGAACCAGACCAACAGGTACCTTGTGCCGTTTTTTCAGCTACCTTTTTTAGAATGGGTTTGTCCATCCCTCTTCACCCTTTTATTCATGACATTATTACTTACTATGATATTGCCCCTCTCCAAATGACTCCAAATGCCTATCGAATGGCAATGTGTATGTTTATCCTTTATGACAAGCAATTTGAGAAGAGACTGTCCGCCCGTGAGCTGGGTTTCTTTTACCAGCTTAAACAGACAAGCAAGAATTCTGGCTTCTTTTACCTCTCTGCCTGGGGCATCCATGATGGCCAATGCATCAGGGGGAACCGGAAGGGGATGACTGACTGGTTACCTCAATTCTTGTATTGTTATGATTGTCCAGCTTATAGAACTGAATTTAACAGAAGTCCTAGTAAGTACCTTACGTGTAACTCCCGTGTTTTTGGCTTTTGAATAATCTAGATGATAAGGTCTAACCCATACTTAAATCCTTGTATAGAGATTCCGAGTAAGACAGCCCTCAAGGGTCACTCCTTGGAAAGAGCTCAAGAAGCTCTGAAACTGTCAGCAGCACTAGGAGATGGTGCTAGTCTGTTGACAAATCAAAACTTGATTAAGTGTGGTTTCCTGCCAAGCGATAGAACTATGAATTTGCTCTTGATGGAGGACTCTGAAACTGGAGCCTCCAACAGATTAGGTTCCCCGCTATATCTTTACATTTTTCTGTGCATTCTATTGATCCATGCCATGCTCGTGCCATATCTCTTTATATTCGATTGTTTATCTAATAGCCTTTTGACCTTTCTTGCAGATATGGCTTCTGGTGTGCCATCCTTTGTCAATAAATCAGTCAGCTACGATGACCTCTTCGGTGATGAAGAGAAGGATCTTGTTCCCATTGCAGCCACCCCTATTTCTCGTGTGAAATCAACTGCTGCTTCTCAGGATAAGTCCACCACTTCCTCAAAAAGAAAATTGCCATCAACTGCCATTGTTGACTCTGCCAGAGGTTCAGGTTCTCGTTTCAATAAAAGAGCTAAGCCTTCTACTCCGGGAGCTTCCAGTGAAGGTGTGAACCCCTTGATTCATAAGTTTTTTACTATAACTGGCAACCAGATTCCGGAAGAAACTATTGCAGAGTGGGACAAGATGAGCCTGGCTGATGCTGCCAAGGCCATCACCTGGTGCGAAGCTCAGAGCTTCTTTCATACCTTGAAACGAGGTGAAGAGATGGTGGCAGCGGCTAGGAACGACCAACGGCTATCCGAAGAATTGAAACAACTAAAAGATTCCCTTAAAGAAAGTGAAATTGAGAGAAAGAAACTAGCTGACGCCAGTAAGAAGCTCAAGGCTTCCGAGGCTAAGCTCCTGAAAGAACGAGACCAGCTGAATACCTCCATAATCAACCTTGATGCTGAGAAAGACGCTCTACAGGCTTCCTACACCAAGAAGGTTGGTGAATTTAAGAAGAAGTTGGATTCCCTCAACACCACCATCGCCTTGGAGAGATCCACCCGTGAAGCTGCTAAGCGGGAGGAATTTGAAGCCGGGTACGGCCGTGGGGTGAACGATTACATTGAATCTACATATGACCATTTCCCAACGTTGGACTGGACTTTGCTCGGTGATGATGCTGTGAAGTTGGTGGAAGATATCAAGAAGAAGGAGGCGGCTGCAATGGCGGACCAGGAGAAGGCTATTCAACCTGAACCTGAAGCTGGAGTGCAAGCTGCAACGGACGATTCCAATCCTGAAGTTCGTGGGGAAGACACGGGATTGGTTGATCCAACTCCTGACCAGGATGCTCCAGCGGTATCTCCTGACAACCTCGCGCCATGACCGCCATTCCAAACCATTAGTACTTTTTCTTTTGAGAATATATCACACCCTTGGAAGGGTTAACATTTATGGTCTTTTTATAACATTTCCGGCGTTCGCGTCGTGGTTTCAAACATTTGGATGAGGGTGCGGGTACCTCGGAATACCTCGCAAGATGTAACCTTTAACTTGGGTTTTCATCTTTTTAATTTCACCGTACCTTTATTTTCCATATGCCAAAAAATCCATGCTTAGACTTGCCATGTTATTATCATTATTTTTTGGATGATCTCCAGGTCACCATGTTGAGCTAATATGCGGGTAGCTGTAGCCTTTTGTGAATTGCCAGCTGCATAAGACCGACCTGTCCTGCATCGTTAGATAACCAGTATCCCCGTACTGATAGATAATTACGTGCCAATCCAGGAACATTCGTAATATGTACCACACAGGTAACTAATAGGATCTATACCACAAGGTCAAGTTTTATAGGAAGTTCACCAACACGCATATTTGCGTTATTGCAGCCATAAACCTGAAGCTCGCCCGAGCTTTTTCTACCCCTTGACTAGGGATATAAACCGTAGGTGATAAAAGTCATTCACCCCATGATTATTCCGATAATCCGATGTATAAATAATCCATTCTTGCACCTAATTTCCTTAAGCACATAAGTTATTTTTCATAGATTAGATCATCCATAAGCCATTTTATCCACTGCATTCGAGAAAACCCGATCATGCATATATATCCTTGCCTAGGGCAATGTGCCATTAAATTTCACGTACTTCACAATCCTGTATGAAGCTTAATCCGCGCCACAGCTTCAGGGATCATTAGCCTTGAACCTCTCCACTGTGGTGTTAACCCGTCCAGTGCTCCAGCTTGCATTCATGCAAGGAAGCTTGATCCAGAGTATGGTCCATGAGTGGTTTCCACACTTTACCATGATACTCGTGCCTAGTGTCCCTGGGGCTTATATGAGTTGATACCTTTGAATATTTATCCATGAATATTAACCTTTACCTCATAATCCATGAGTATTAACCTTTACCTCATAATCCATGAGTATTAACCTTTACCTCATAATCCATGAGTATTAACCTTTTCCTTTGAATTTATGAGTACGAATCTCCAATCCAATCCAATGATATTAAATCCAATCCAATAATATTAAATCCAATCCAATAATATTAAGTCCAATAATATTAAGTCCAATAATATTAAATCCAATCCAATAATATTAAGTCCAATAATATTATTTCGAAATTTATCCATTTGAACCTATATAGAATATATCCACTACCCCCTAGTTCTTTATCATATAATCGCTTATGGTGAAGAACTAAACAAAGGCAATCATACATCGAACTTTTAATCCACATGTAATCGTTACAGCAAAAACATAAAGAGTAATAAAGCATTCAAACAAGAAGAGCCATATGAATCAAAATAGAGGTTTCATTGATATTGTATAATTTATCGAAAGACATCCAATAGGTAGGGTGTGCATACACTACCCCCCGAGTGCTCAAAGAACAAATGAAAATGTCTTACTATGAACCTGAACCAAAGTGCTTCGAAGCTGATCCAAACAGCTATGAAGCTGAGGCTTACAACCATGAAGCTATACCTAAGCATGGCAGTTACAACTAATAAACTGCTTTTATTATTCCTATGCCTGAAAGAGGCCTACAGAAATAGTACCTGATGATTTACTGGTAGTATTTCTTGAGATGCTCACCATTCCACGCCCTTGGAATGAGTTTTCCATCTAAATCCGTGAGATGGTAGGTACCTTCCCATAAGACAGTCTTTATGAGGTACGGACCTTCCCAATTTGCTCCAAACACGCCATGCCCATGAACCTTCATGTTGGGCATCATTCTCCTTAGGACCAAATCGCCAACCTTCAACGGACGAGCACGGACCTTGCTGTCAAAGTACTTCCGAGTACGTTGTTGATAAGCAGCTAGCTTCAGCTGTGCAGTAGTTCGAACCTCTTCCACGAGATCTAAGTACAACCGATGATTCACCTCGTTGTTTTCAGGATCGTAGTTATCCCTTCTGAACGATCCAGCCCCAATTTCCACGGGCACCATAGCTTCACAGCCATAGGTTAAGGTGAAAGGTGATTCTCCGGTGGTGGTTCGTGGTGTGGTGTTATATGACCATAAAACCATAGGGAGTTCCTCAGGCCAGCATCCCTTGCTTTCTTCCAATTTAGTTTTCAAAGTGTGCTTGATGATCTTGTTGACAGCTTCCGTCTGTCCATTACTTTGAGGGTGATAGACTGCCGTGAAGCCTTTCTGAATCCCGAGGTCATCACACAGCTTTCGCAACTCTTTGCTATCAAACTGCTTTCCATTATCTGAGATCAATTTATATGGAACCCCGAATCTGCACACGATTGCCCGAAAAACGAATTCCTTTATTTTTGCTGCGGTTATTGTAGCTAGAGGTTCAGCTTCAGCCCATTTGGTAAAGTAATCTACCGCCACAACAGCATATTTCACTCCTCCTTTACCTTTAGGGAGCTCCCCAATCAGGTCGATTCCCCACACAGCGAAAGGCCAAGGGCTTGTGAGTGGTTTCAAGGGAACAGCTGGATTGCTATTGAAGTTTGCGAACCTTTGGCAACGATCGCATGCCCGTGTGAACCTGTGAGTATCTTTCTGGATTGTCGGCCAATAGTATCCTTGACGTAATATTTTGTGTGCCAGAGAAGTTCCCCCTGAATGATTGCCACAAATTCCCTCATGGACTTCCCGCATAATATACTCGCATTCGTCTCCTGAGATGCACTTCAAAAGCGGTTTGTTAAATCCTCTTTTGTATAAACAACCATCATAGATGGCATACCTTGCAGCTTGGTATTTTATTCTTCTTGCTTCCTCCTTTCTTTCTGGAACAATCCCCTTTGTGATGTAATTCATAATAGGTGTTGTCCATAATGCCTCAGTCGCAGGTTCCAAGTTCATGACCTCGAGTCTAGGAATGCTTGGTTGAAGCTGAATCTCCAAAGGTATAACCCCTAACATAGTAGCCTCCCTTTGTGAACCCAACTTCGCAAGTGCATCAGCATCGGTGTTTTGTGTCCTTGGGATTTGCTCAAGATTCACCTCCTTGAACTTGCCAATCAGCTCTTGAGAGTATCTCATGTAAAGGTCAGTACGAGGACCTCTAGCTTGGAATCCCCCTCGAATGTGCCACACAACTAACATAGAATCACTAAAAACAGTCAGGTTTTCCACCCTCATTTCCAACGCAAGCTTCAGACCAGCAATCAGTGCTTCATATTCCGCATCATTATTGGTCGCGTTAAAAGCGAAGTGAATAGAGCTTTGGAGCTTGTGACCTTCCGGGCTAACGAGAACAATACCAGCTCCTGCCCCATTTCCATTTACTGCTCCATCTACGTAGAGTGTCCACCATGGTGAGCAGTTTTCAGCCATCTGTTCGGGGGCTGTAGGTTCAACTATGCATTCATCGCCCTTAACCTCGAATGTTGGAGGAAATTCTAGCAGAAAGTCTGCCAACACCTGCCCTTTTATAGCCGTTCTTGGCTTGAAGTCGATATCGAATTGTCCCAATTCCACAGCCCATTTCATAAGCCTCCCCGAAGCTTCAGGTTTGTGCAAAACCTGCCTTAGAGGGAATGAAGTACGTACCTCAATTCGGTGTGCTTGAAAATAAGGCCGAAGCTTCCTTGAAGCCAAGATTAAGGCATAAGACAACTTTTCCATGTTAGAATACCGTGTCTCGGCGTCCAGTAATCTTTTACTTACGTAATAAACCGGGTGTTGAACCTGCAGCTCCTCCCGGACAAGCACAGCGCTGATTGAGTATTCCGAAACTGCCAAGTACAATATGAGGACCTCTCCATCAAGAGGTTTAGACAGTAATGGGGGGCTGCCGAGCTGTTCCTTTATTTTTGTGAAAGCAGCTTCACATTCTGGATTCCATTCAAAGTTCTTCCCTTTCTTGATTGCTGCAAAGAATTCTCTACATTTATCCGAAGATTTAGATACGAACCTGTTTAGAGCTGCAATCCTACCAGTGAGACTCTGAACCTCCTTTATGTTTCGAGGAGATCGCATCTCGACTAGCGCCTTGATCTTGGCGGGGTTTGCTTCAATTCCCCGATGATTGACAATGAAACCTAGGAACTTTCCTGACTCCACACCAAAGACACACTTCTGAGGGTTGAGCTTCATTCTAAACCTCCGTAATATGTTAAACATCTCTGATAGGTGCGAGACATGATCAGTAGCAGTTTTTGACTTGACCAACATATCATCAACATAGACTTCCATAGTCTTCCCGATCTGATCTTTGAACATTCTGTTAACCAGCCTTTGGTAAGTAGCTCCAGCGTTCAACAATCCAAAGGGCATGCCGATGTAGCAGTATAAACCTCTATCTGTGATGAAGGATGTATGCTCCTGATCAGGTTCATACATGGGAATTTGATTATATCCCGAGTAAGCGTCCATGAAGCTTAAGAGAGCATGCCCAGCTGTAGCATCAACCAATTGATCAATCCGCGGGAGTGGAAAGCTGTCTTTAGGGCATGCCTTGTTCAAATCCGTAAAATCCACACATGTTCGCCATTTTCCGTTAGGCTTCTTGACAAGCACTGGATTTGCCAACCAATCCGGGTAGAATGATTCTCTTACCAGCCTAGCTTCTAGTAACCTGTCGACTTCTTCTTTGAGGGCTAAAGCTCTCTCACCACTTATTGCCCTTCGTTTTTGTCTCACGGCAACCCTTTCGGGGTCAATGTTAAGGTGATGACACATCACCCTGGGATCAATCCCCACCATGTCAGAGTGACACCAAGCGAAAACATCTAAGTTATTTTTTAAGAAACGAGCCAATGCTTCCCTAGTTTTAGGTCCCAACTGCTTTCCAATTTTCAGCTCCTTGGAAGGGTCGGTTGCATCCACTAGGATTGACAAAGTGTCACCAGCCGCGCCTGTTGTTTCCCTAGTTTCAGGCATTCGTGGATCTAAATCAATCTTCACCTGAACCTCTGCATCAGTTCTTCCATATTGTGAAAAAACCTTCGGAGGGTTTTCCTCTTGGACACCCTCAAAGTCACTATCATTTACATCTTCAACAATACCTTCGACAAAAGGTTCATTGTCTTCTACAAGTTTTGGTGGGGGTGCCTCCAGCATTCGTACCTCATTCTGGGTATCTACCCCCGAAGAAAAGACAATATCCGTGGAGCTCTCTTCACCTGGATGTTGGATAATCATAATTACATTGCACGAATTACGTACCTGTTGTGAAGGTTCATTCTTCGTTGGTGCCTCCAGATACTTGTAGCAATTATCCGTGGTACCTCCATCAACTAACAACAAATGCTTTGAAGCTTGCTCAGCGGTGCGCAAGGCTTTACTATAACACTCCCTTGAATCTACTTGACAACCCTTTAAGCATCCAATCCCGTGGGGAGTAGGGAACTTCATGGAGAGATGGTAGATAGAGGTTACCACTCTCATTTCCTTCAAAAGGGGCCTGCCTAGAATGCAATTGTACGATATGTCCTCATTTACAACCATGAATTCTGCCACCTGCGTTGCTCTTATAGGTTCAACCCCTAACACAACAGGGAGTTTCACTCTTCCTACGACTTGTACCGGTCCGCCAGTAAATCCATATAAGTCGTTGTAAGCAGGAGACATTTCCTTGTCTGCGAGTCCCATTTTTTGATAGGTGTCATAGGCTAATATATTACAGGAGCTTCCATTGTCCACCAAAACTCGATGCACATTGAGCCCTCCAATTGTGATAGTCACCACCAATGCATCGTTATGGGGGTGGTGCACATGCCGTGCATCATCCTCAGTAAAGGTGATGTCCGCAGCTTCACCTCTAAACAGCTTCGGGGGCCTATCTGCCAAATGATAGATATTCGTGAGGGGATTTCCTCTAGCCTCACGAGTATAATTCTTCATTGCATTCCTGCTGAAGCCTCCAATATATGGTCCACCAATGATGGTGTGGATACTACCAGCCCTGGCAGCTCGTTCAGGTGCAGACTTCTCTTCATCTCTCTTGGACCTATCATCCTTGTACTTTTTCGCCTCCTGGGCCACAAATTCTGTGAGGAAACCTTTCCTGATTAAGTCCTCAATATGATCTTTGAGGTGTCGGCAGTCGGCTGTTTCGTGCCCGTTAGCATCATGGAAAGCACAATATCTAGCCAAATCCTTTCTTCCGGGAGGTCCCGACCTGGTGGGCTTCCTAAACATCCCTGATTTATCACCGACTTCGAATATGTGTTCCACAGGTGCAGCCAAAGGGGTGTACTCTGAATATCTCCTACTACCCTTAGAAGATGGATATTTGTACTCTACTGTTCTCTTTGAACCTGTGGCGTTCACTGACAGAGGTGCAGTCTTCGCCTCCTTGCTTACATCCCGACCATCACCTGAAGCTGTATTATAGGTTGCCCGCTTGCTATAATTCCTTTCCTTCGGGCTGTACGACCTATTCCTCTTATTCCTGCTCCAATCTCGTGAAGCATTATCCTTTTTCAAATTTTCCAAGGACTGTTCTACGACTTTGTGTCTTTCTGCCTTAGCGTAGAAGTCGGCCAAAGTGGTGGGTTCCCTACTCTGCAGCTCCTTCCAGAATTCAGTCCCAGGCCTAACCCCAGCTATCAGAAAGTTTTTGTAAGTTTCGTCAGTAGTTTTCCTTACCCTTGGAACCTCAGCGTTGAACCTCTTGAAATACTCGTTAAGTGTCTCGCTGTCACGTTGCTTGATGTTTGCCAGTGTGTTAGTTGGTGGTGCGAACGTGACTGAAGCTCTGAACTGGGTTACGAACATCTCACCCATCTGCCTCCATGACTTGATAGAATTAGAGGGAAGCCTCTTGAACCACTGATGAGCACTATCCCTAAGGGTCGCAGCCAGCAAACGACATTTCGTGCGATCCTTGATTTGGTAGACTTCCATCTCCGTGTTGAAACGGCTAAGAAATTCCACAGGGTCCGTGGTCCCATTGAACTTCAAGTCTCCTACCCCCCTGTAGCTACGGGGTAAGGGCGAATCTCTCACCTTCTTAGTGAAAGGTGACCCTACTGTCAATCCCGATTGAGGGCCTTTCTCAGCCATGATCTTTTCGAGTACCTTCCTGAGGTCCTCTTCCTTATATCTTCCATCACCTTCAGCTGATCTAGAAGTATCATCAGTGTCATCCCCATCATTAGAGCTTCCATCGGAGCTATCACCAGCTTTGTAGGACGAATCTGAGCTGTGCTCATCCTCAGGTTTTGAGTGGGACTTATCCTTATGACTCCCTGACGCCTTAGACAGTGATTTCTCACTTTGTACCTTCTTGGGACCCTTCTGTTTTGCCTCTAATAGCTTAAGCCTCAAATCCTTACTCGTTAGCTTCTTTCCCATTCGGTCGAATACAGTGACACTCCTTGTAACCGAAGGTTCAGGATCCTCCTTATCCTTGGGCTCAGCTTCAGAGTTCCAGTCGGGATTACTCTGATCAGTTTCAACATCAGAAAAAGTCTTCTTAGTTCTCTCCTTCTCAGGTCCTTCCTCCTCACTGCCAAAATCCAGCCGAGTAGGCGTAACCTTTGGAGCCTTAGGCCTTTTTTGCTTCTTTCGCCATCTTTTCATCTTTTCAGATTTTTTCTCTAAGGAATCCACCCTTTCACCAATTTTCTTGAGGTGATCGAAAATATCCTTGTTCGTAACCTCGCCATGAGGACCTGTTCCACGGCCTTCTTCATTGTTAGTTGGTGTTTGCGTTTTTCCGGAATCATCCGACATCTTTTCTCTCTTAAGATTTCTGATGGAGTTCCCCTCCTTCTAGCGCCACTTATGTTGTGAGAGAAATTTGGTACAACACAATTGAGAGAATCTCGCTGGAATATTCGTAAGAAACGTCCTTGATTATCGGACAGAGCTTACAGGTTCAAAGCTCGAGGCCTGAAGCTCACGGTATGAACAGAATAGTTGAAGTATGTTTCCGGGGGCTGAGTTGACAAAACCACCGGTCGAAATAAGTAGTGTAAATCCTACACCACCCGTAAATTCGCCGGAATATGTATCACTGAGGTGCACGTGCCTTATGCTTCTCAAGAGTGAAAATCCGAATCCTTTAGTCAAGTGCCTACATATCCTATTTATAGGAATCAAGCCCCATGTAGTTCTATTAAGTTTATACTTCTTAATCCATGCCAATTCCATCACTCCAAGATAATCCATCTTAGAGTTTTAGCTGAATCAGGTAGCTCTAGCCGAGCTTCCTAGTCTCCTAGTCTATATCCAACTCTAAATCCCATAAATCTCCCAGTCGGTAGCGCTTATCCGAACTATCAATATAAGTCCTATATCGATTGTAGTTGATTCTCACGAGTCCGGTCTTTCTATGATATCCCATCCAGGAATTCTAGTCGAATAAGGTAACCCTCGCCAAGCTTTCCAGTGTCCTAGTTATTATCCATAACTAAGTCCTACAAATCCTCAGGCCGATCTGGTTCCTTCGAGGTGACTATATGAGTTTTATACTGATTCTACTTGCTCCATCCAGTGTGTTTGACTGAGCCTAGAAGTCCTTTTATAATTACAATTCCGTGCTCCCGAAGTATAGATAATTGAGTCCTTATCCAGCTCTGATTCTGTCTTGGGGAGATTCTGACTACTCGTCACCTGTGACCAGTGTCGAGGTTCAGACCACCTGAACCTCAACGCTTGTTTCCTGACATTCCATACCTTTCACCTGGCTTAGCACCCCGAACCTGTCCATGCAGGTCTCCCTTACACCTTGGCGTCCTGATATCATATTTCAGTAGCCTTTAGCTGTACCTTGATACTCTTAACCTGCGGCTTAGCACACACAATACTAACCCCATTCATCCTTACTGGACCCTTAACAAGTATGGGCCTTAAATTGAACCCATGTAAGATTTGGGGCACAACACTATCCATATTGGAACCATCTGAGTAGAAACTACAATCACTTAAAACATCTCCTTCATGTTGAGGATTGTAATCCTCATAACTTTCACCATCACTGAGCAAATCCTCATCTCTAGCTCCTTGTCCATCTTCCACATCACCATTATAGTTGTGCTTAGGATCCAAATTTAGTAATTCTTCACGGTCTTCTATGTCAATAGGCTCTGTTGTAGGATCTACATACTGCATATTAGGGTCTTTTGATGGAGCAAACTCTTGTGTGGGCATTCCATCAATATCCAAAGCAAACAGAGGCTTAGTTGTGATGGTACACACATATATAATCCTAGAAGGTGGCAACAACTCACACATCTCTAACATCTGTATTAGTTTCCAATACATGTAATCCCTTATCCATGTCACTTATTGGCCACTTGTAATACAATGTAATTACTCCTAATTCCCCACACTCTTTTGACACAGTAACTAATTCAATCAAACTCATAGTATCTACATCACAAAGGTCAAAGAAGTCAATACTACCACCAACATATTGATTAGGGTTTTCTGTAAATTGCCCCCCATAGTGATACTTTATACTAAACAGGTCTGAACCAACTGCAAAAAATAGAGTAAATTGGAACTTTATACAGACAAAAACATGGCAATGCACTTATATTACCACCGTCAAAAACATAAAAAAACACAAGGAACCACATAGGAGACATTGAATCACATGGGAGCACCAATATATTAAACCAAAAACATCAGAATAAGTTACACTAACTTCAGAATTAGCAACCAATACCAAAACCCTAAGTTCGTAAACACAAAAAACATTTAACCATACAAAAACCCTAATTTCGTATACAAACGGTTCAAACCCTAATTTAATTTAAAGTGACAGAGCTTACCTTCATAATCAGGACATTCACTAGGTTTGTAAACGTTTTTGTCATAAACACTGAATTGGTAAAGTAAATGTATCAGATATATGTATAACACGCGTACAAAACGAATAAGACTGAATTGCCCTCAAGGAAATAGACGGAGTTAACAGAAATAGACGGAATCACGCAAAGTGTTAGTAGTTTGGAGTGTCAGTATAGCAAGTGCTAGTTTTTGAACTTGAGTATCCCAAGTGGTCTGACACCTAAAATGCAAGTACACATAATGCACTTTACTCTCTTTTTTATTCCCCTACTTTTTCAAAAGTATCATTGACAATTACCTTTTTCAACTAAAACATGTTATCTTTTTTTATTTTTTCTTACCAAAACCTTTAATTTTCCAAAAATATCACCAATAAATTCTTATTTATTTTAGAACCTATTTCAATACTTTTAATTATTAAAAAAAGTTTACCTATTTTAACATGTCTACTTATTTTTTTTTAACAATGCAATTAATAACACAGTGAAATGTATATAATAAAATAACAACTATTAAAATTAATTTGTGCATCGCACAGGTTTTAAGCTAAAACATTAAAAATTAAAAAATATTATTAACATTTAGAATATCACACTCATATAAAGTAGGGGAATAAAAAAAATTAAATATAAAAAAATAATGTTTTAGTTGGAAAAGGTAATTGCGAGTTGCCGGTGAATTTTGTTAGAAATAATGAAAAAAGTAATGTATTTTAGCTGTAAAGGTAATTGATTAATTATAAATAATGTTATTATTTAATAATATTTTTTAAAATAAGTAAGGGTAATTGAGTAAAATCACTTAGTACCGATCAACCAAATTTTTAATGTTTCGTCTATTATAATATAGTATAGATAGATTAAAAAAATAAGTAGGCATGTTAATATTTTTAAAAATAATTAAAAGTATTAAAATATGTTTTAAAATAAATAAGTAAGGGGTTGCCCGTGATATTTTTGGAAAGGGAGGGGTTTTAATAAAGAAAAATAAAAAAAATAATATTTTTAGTTGAAAAAGGTAATTGTCCGTAATTAAAAGTATTAAAATAGGTTTTTAAATAAATAAGTAAGGGTTTGCCCGTAATATTTTTGAAAAATGATGGAATTTAGTAAGAAAAAATAGAAAAATTAACATGTTTTAGTTGAAAAAGACAATTGCCATTTGCCGGTGAATTTTTTTAGAAATAATAAAAAAGTAATGTATTTTAGTTGTAAAGGTAATTGATTATAAATAATGTTATTATTTAATAATATTTTTTAAAATAAGTAACGGTAATTAAGTAAAATCACTTAGTAACGACCGACCAACCAAACTTTTATTGTTTCGTCTATAATAATATAGTAGCTTAAAACCCGTGCGATGCACGGATTGTTAATTGTTATTTTATTATTATTTTTTTAATTGTAGTTGTTAAAATAATAATTAGGCATGTAAAAATAGCTAAACACTTTTAATTAATTAAAAACATTAAAACATATTTTAAAATAAATAATTAAGGGTTTGCTCGTTATATTTTTGGAAAAAGAGGGGTTTTAGTATGAAAAAAATAAAAAATGTAACATATATTTAATTTAAAAAGGTAAATACCCGTGATATTTTTGGGAAAATGGGGTTTTGAAATTTAATAATATAAATTATTTAAATACGTTTTAAAATAAATAAGTAAAGAGTTTGTCCGTGATATTTTTAGAAAAAGAATGGATTTTAGTGAGAACAATAGAAAAAGTAAATTAAAAAGGCAATTTCCCGTGATATATTTAGAAAATGAGGAACTTTGTTAGAAAAATCTATAATGTGTTTTAGCTAAAAATGTAATTGGTTATAAATAGGTATTTGATTATTTATATTTTAATATTTTTAGTAATTGCATTTTTAAGAAAAATAAGTAATCATGTTAAAATATGTAAATTTTTAAAAAAATAATTATAATATTAGGTTTAAAAATAAATAACTAAATGTTTGTTCGTTATATTTTTGGAAAATGAGGGGTTTTAGTAAGGAAAAAAAAGAAAAACTAACATGTTTTAGTTAAAACAATTATTGCCCGTGATATATTTGAAAAAGTAGGGGAATTTGTTAGAAAAAAAAATGTATTTTAGGTGAAAAAGTAATTGGTTATAAATAGGTAATATTATTATTTAATATATTTCTCTAAATAGGTAATATTATTATTTAATAATATATTTATATAAATAAGTAAGGTTAATTAAGTATAAACACGAATTTAAGAAAGGACAATTAAGTAAAATCACAACGTACCATATCGACCGACCAAACTTTTAATGTTTCGTCTATTATATAATAGTATTGACTAGCTTAAAACCCGTGCGATGCACGGATTGTTAATTATTATTTTATTACTATTATTTTAATATTTTATTAATTGTAATTGTGCAAAAAATAAGTAGGCATGTTAAAATAGCTAAACACTTTTAATTAATTAGAAACATTAAAACAAATTTTAAAATAAATAAGTATGAGTTGACCCGTTATATTTTTGGAAAATGAGGGGTTTTAGTAAGAAAAAATAAAAAATGTAACATATATTTAGTTTAAAAAGGTAAATGTCCATGATATTTTTGGAAAATGAGGTTTTAAAATTTAATAATTAAAAGTATTTAAATACGTTTTAAAATAAATAAGTAAAGGGTTTTCTGTGATATTTTTGAAAAAAAGAATGGATTTTTAGCGAGAAAAATAGAAAAAATAAATTGTAAAAGTCAATTTCCCATGATATATTTAGAAAAGGAGGAACTTTGTTATAAAAAATATATATAATGTGTTTTAGCTGAAAAGTTAATTGGTTATAAATAGGTATTTGATTATTTATATTTTAATATTTTTAGTAATTGCATTTGTTAGGAAAAATAAATAGACATGTTAAAATAGGTAAACTTTTAAAAAATAATTATAATATTAAAATAGATTTAAAAATAAATAACTAAAGGTTTGTCAGTGATATTTTTGGAAAAGGAGGGGTTTTGGTAAGGAAAATAGAAAAACTAACATGTTTTAGTTAAAAAAGGTAATTGCCCGTGATATATTTGAAAAAGTAGGGGATTTTGTTAGAAAGAAATAGAAAAATAATGTATTTTAGGTGAAAAAGGTAACTGGTTATAAATAGGTAATATTATTATTTAATAATATATTTCTATAAATAAGTAAGGTTAATTAAGTAAAAACACGAAGTAAAATTAATTAAGGGCAATTAAGTAAAATCACAACGTACCATACCGACCAACCAAACTTTAAATGTTTCGTCTATTATATAATAGTATTAATTGATAGTATAGATATGTTGCTTGTGTTACTTTTAGAAAAATTAGTTGTTTAAGTTAGAAAAAAAAAAGTTATGTGTTTAGCTGGGTAAGTGGTTATTTATTAATAATTATATATAACAATATTATCATTACATATTTATTTTGCATGTGTTATGTTTAGAACATGAGTTGTTTTAGTTAGAAAATGTGAAACATATAATGTGTTTTAGTTGAAAAAGGTAATCAGTTATATATATGTAATAATATTATCATTTTATATATATATTACCTATTTTATTTTTAGAAGATGAGTTGTTTTAGTTAGAAAAATATATAAAATAGGTAATGTATTTTAGATGAAAAAAGTAATTGGTTATAAATAAATTAGTTATATATAGGTCCGACCCTAATTATAGATAGGTCCGGCCCGACCGACCAAAATGTTTAATGTTTCGTTTTTAATAATACTAGCTTAAAACCCGTGCGATGCACGGATTGTTAATTGTTATTTTATTAATATTTTATTAATTGTAATTGTGCAGAAAATAAGTAGACATGTTAAAATAGCTAAACACTGTTAATTAATTAAAAACACTAAAAACATATTTTAAAATAAATAAGTATGAGTTTGCCCGTTATATTTTTGGAAATGAGGGGTTTTGGTAAGAAAAAATAAAAAAATGTAACATATATTTAGTTTAAAAAGGTAAATGCATGTGTTATTTTTGGAAAATGAGGTTTTAAAATTTAATAATTAAAAATATTTAAATATGTTTTAAAATAAATAAGTAAAGGGTTTCCTGTGATATTTTTGGGAAAAAATGGATTTTAGTGAGAAAAATAGAAAAAAAAAATTGTAAAAGGCAATTTCCCGTGATATATTTAAAAAAAGAAGGACTTTGTTAGAAAAAATATATAATGTGTTTTAGCTAAAAAGGTAATTGATTATAAATAGGTATTTGATTATTTATATTTTAATATTTTTAGTAATTGCATTTGTTAAGAAGAATAAGTAGACATGTTAAAATAGGTAAACTATTAAAAAATAATTATAATATTAATATAGGTTGAAAAATAAATAACTAAATGTTTGTCCGTGATATTTTTGGAAAAGAAGGGGTTTTAGTAAGGAAAAATAGGAAATTAACATGTTTTAGTTATATTAATATAGGTTTAAAAATAAATAACTAAATGTTTGTTCATGATATTTTTGGAAAAGATGGGGTTTTAGGAAGGAAAAATTGGAAAATTAACATGTTTTAGTTAAAAAGGGTAATTGTCCGTGATATATATGAAAAAGTAGGGGAATTTGTTAGAAAAAATAGAAAAAATAATGTATTTTAGGTGAAAAAGGTAATTGGTTATAAATATGTAATATTATTATTTAATAATATATTTCTATAAATAAGTAAGGTTAATTAAGTAAAAACATTAAGTACAATTAATTAAGGGTAATTAAGTAAAATCACAACGTACCGTACCAACCAACCAACCAAACTTTTAATGTTTCGTCTATTATATAATAGTATTGATTTATAGTATAGACTAGCCTACAACACACGGACCATCAAAATAGATTAGAAAATGACAAATTAAAAAAATTAATGAGAACGAATAATATTAAATAAATAATAAAAATCAATATGGTAAATTATAAAATGAAAAACTTAAATATTAATTGGTTCATAAAAAAAATAAATAAAGAATACAGATGGAGAATTATTAATATTATTTATTAAAATAATATTGATAATAATGACAAATAGAAAATATAACATGTTTTAATTAAAAGAAAAAGTAACTGCTCGTGATATTTTTAGCAGTGTTTTAATTAAATTAATTGTGTTTGTTAAAAAAATACGTTGGCATGTTAAAATAGGTAATTTGTTTTTAAATAATTAAAATTATTAAAATGGGTTTTAATAAAATAAATAAGCATGAGTTGCTCCTGATATGTTTGGAAAAAATAGATTTTAGTGAGAACAAATATAAAAGGTAATATGTTTAAATTTAAAGGTAATTGTCCGTGATATTTTTGGAAATGAGTAGATTTTGTTAGAAAAAAGTGTAATTAGGAAAATAGAAAAACTAACATGTTTTAATTATAAAAAAGTAATAGCCCGTGATATTTTTAGAAGTGTTTTAATTATATTAATTGTGTTTGTTAAAAAAATACGTTGGCATGTTAAAATAGGTAAACATTTTTAAATAATTAAAATTATTAAAATGAGTTTTAATAAGATAAGTAAATAAGGGTTGCACATGATATTTTTGAAAAAGAGAGATTTTAGTGAGAATAAATATAAAATGTAATATATTTTAATTTAAAAGTAATTATCCGTGATATTTTTGAAAAATGAGTAAATTTTGTTAGAAAAAACTGTTTTAATTATAAAAGTCAATCAGCTAGTTATTATTTTTATATTATTTTATTATTTATTAAATAGAATAAATGACCAACAACCGAAAATCAAAACTTTCAATGTTTCGGTTTTAATAATATACTAGCTTAAAACCCGTGCGATGCACGGATTCTTAATTGTTATTTTATTATTATATTTTTAATATTTTATTAATTGTATTTGTTAAAAAAATAAGTAGGCATGTTAAAATAGCTAAATAATTTTAATTAATTAAAAACATTAAAACGGATTTTAAAATAAATAAGTAAGGGTTTACCCGTGATATTTTTGGAAAATCAAGTGTTTTAGTAAGAAAAAATAAAAAATGTAACATATCTTTAGTTTAAAAAGGTAAATGCCCGTGATATTTTTGGAAAATGAAGTTTTAAAATTTAATAATTAAAAGTATTTAAATTCCTTTTAAAATAAATAAGTAAAGGGTTTCTATGATATTTTTGGGGAAAAAAATGAATTTTAGTGAGAAAAATATAAAAATTAAATTGAAAAAGACAATTTCCCGTGATATATTTAGAAAAAAGGGACTTTGTTAGAAAAAAAAATCTATAATGTGTTTTAGAGTAATTGGTTATAAATAGATATTTGATTATTTATATTTTAATATTCTTAGTGATTGCATTTGTTAAGAAAAATAAGTAGACATGTTAAAATAGGTAAACTTTTAAAAAATAATTATAATATTATAGGTTTAAAAATAAATAACTAAAGGTGTCCATGATATTTTTGGAAAATGAGGGGTTTTAGTAATGAAAAATAGAAAAACTAACATAGTTAAAAAAAGGTAATTGGCATGTTTGAAAAAGTAGGAGAATTTGTTAGAAAAAATAATGTATTTTAGGGAAAAAGGTAATTGGTTATAAATAGGTAATATTATTATTTAATAATATATTTCTATAAATAAGTAAGGTTAATTAAGTAAAAACACGAAATATAGTTAAGGTCAATTAAGTAAAATCACAACGTACTATACTGACCAACCAAACTTTTAATGTTTCGTCTATTATATAATAGTATTGATATAGTATAAATATAGTATATTTTAAAATAAGTAAGGGTAATTAAGTAAAATCACTTAGTACCGAACGACCAATCAAACTTTTAATGTTTCGTCTAAAAAACAAATATGAACTTATAATAGCATATTGGATTAAAAGAAATAAATGTTTTTATGGTATAAAAAAACGTACAAGGTCCACGTTTCATCTTAAAAAGGTCTATTTTTTTTTAATATTGTGTTAATAAATTAGTACGACATGCACCAGTTATTATCTTGTACCTACTTTCTGATAATAAATAAATTTACGTTATTTTCTCTACTTTATTATATCGTACGCTTTTTTTGAGGGGTGTCATATACTTATATTTAAATCAATTAAGTTAAATAATATATCCTATTGAAATAAAAAAGAGTTAACATAGAAGCATTTGATTGGTAATAATTGTTTTTTTCAAATTCCATTTACGGGGCGGTTTGTTTAAGAATGAAATTACCTATAGGAGTCAATGTTGTAAAAAGCGGGGAATCAGAGTTAATCGGTGAAGGTACTGTCCAGGGATTAATCGGATAATCGGGGATTAATCGAAATGATTAATCGGGTCATTAATCGGAATAAATTTAATAATATTTATATATATAATTGTTTCGTTATTTCAACTAAACATATGTTATTATCATATATTTATGCAAATATGTTAAAAATATTATATAATTTTAATAAATAAAAGTTTGAAGGTTTAACTTTTTAATTAGAGATCAATTTAAGAGCAAAAATTAAGAGAATTTACGATTTAGACATCTAAAATTATAATTACATGTACAAAAATAATGTTTTTCCTATCATTTAATCAAGTTTCAACATTTTAAATTTCTAATTATTTTTTTTAATTTTAAATATTTTTTAATAATTAGCCCGATTTTTGACCGATTAATTCGATTTTTGACCGATTCAGCCGATTTTTGACCGTTTTTCTGAAAAAACGATTAATTGACCGATTTTCGCTTAATCAGTTCGGTGGCCCACCGTTTAACGATTAATCGGCGATTAATCGAGATTAATCGCCGACTTTTAGAATACGAGTTATATAGGTAACTTTGTTTTCATTTGATAAAAGTACCCTTTTTTTTGTAATTATATTATTAAAGAAATAATAATTATATTATTAAAGAAATTTACATTCAAATTTATAAAAAAAGAAAAAAGAAAAGAAATGGAGTAATATTTAAAAATATTGTAGGTTATAAAAAAAACTGCAGTGACATAACATATCGGGTAAAAGTAAAACTGACCAATTTACATATCTCGGGAACTGTAAGTACACGAAAATATAGGAAACATATGCAAATGAGCGTAAACTGTGTTATAGTCGTGTCGACAATGGCGGCTTGTAGAAGAAAATATTATACTATCTATCTATTAAAAAAAGCAACAATATATTAAAATAAAATAGCAGACACAAGGACATATAGTTAGTTGGTGCCTAAGAATGCTGTAAAAATCGAATGAATCAGCAACCCATTTTTGAAGGAAAAAAGTCTTATTGCTTACATTTCTCTCTTTGTGTCTATCTTTTTTTCTGCGTATATATACATACCAAGATCATTTCTAAAAGGTACTACATCTCTCTCTCTCTCTCTCTCTCTCTCTCTCTCTCTCTCACACACATTAATATTTTTCTTTAGGCATTCTCCATTCTTGCTTTCAGGTTTGATCTCATTACTCTCCTTATCTTCATTTCATTTATGTTTATGATCTTTTTTTTATGGTAAACATATCTTTATTTAAAAATTTGTACAAAGTTTTGATCTTTATGTGTACATATGCTATGAACTTAGCTCAAATTGAGTAATTTTTATGGCCCTTTTAATTCTTGAGCTTTCTTGATTATATGCAGTTGTTGAGTTGTTAGATGTTAAAATTTAGTATCTGTATTGATAATGATGTTACTGAATATATCAGAAAGTATAAACCTTTTATTATAATGTTTGGTTGGTGTATGTGAATCAGCTTGAAGATGACATCTGATAAATGGAGTATAGAGAAAAGAGCACCTCTTAGAAATGATTCTGTCTTGAAAGAAGAAAATGTGCCTGAAATTGGATGTCTTTCAATTGTTGTTCTTGGTGCTTCTGGTGATCTTGCCAAGAAAAAGACTTTTCCAGCACTTTTCAATCTTTATCGACAGGTTTGGTCGATTTCCTTGAAGTTTCTTGTTTACTAAAAATAGGGGTTTCATTTGATCAGTAGGCTAAAGATGATGTTACTTTGTTTTTCGAATCTTGTGCTGTAAATGGTGCTGTATGCCTAAATTAGTTGTGCTGACATGGGACTTGGATGGATATGTACAGGGGTTTTTGCAATCACATGAAGTCTACATTTTCGGCTATGCAAGGACAAAGATATCAGACGAAGAGTTGAGAGATCGAATTCGTGGGTAAGAAACGCTAATCAGGGGATTGAGTTACTAGTTACATGGAGTGAAAATACAGTTTTAGGAGACATTTCTGTTACTTGGAAAAGAGTTGTAATTTTAATATGTATCTGATGGTCTAGTATATTTTATGTGTAACACGTTGAAGTTATTCAGACGGATTGAATGACTTGTGAATTGGTAAATGCAGATATCTTGTTCCAAGCAAGAATACTGTGGAGGGGCATGAAGAAGATTTAACTAACTTTCTGCAATTGGTTAGTAGAGAAGTTCTCACTTTGTTTCCGAAATGGTCACCTACATAGTCTACTTGCATCAAATTCATGCTATCTTGTTGACTTTTTATCAATCATGTAGATCAAATATGTTTGCGGATCTTATGACACTGAGGAGGGTTATCGACTACTGGATAAGGAAATATCTGAGCATGAAATATACAGAAATTGCACTGAAGGATCATCCCGTAGACTATTTTACCTTGCTCTTCCTCCATCAGTATATCCTCCTGTCTGCAAGATGATAAGGAAATGCTGCATGAATAAATGTACGTTATTATACGCCACAATTGTCTTTTGATTAACCTAATGCTTCCGCCGTCCAATAAAACTAAACATGGTCAGGTTCAAAATGTTCAAGCCAGATTTTTAACTGCTATGTAAGAAAATCTCAAAAAAGGTTGATATGGAATAAGCTTTTATGTTTAGGGAATTAAAAGGAATCTGAAGTCTAACTTGAAATGAATCTTCATTGTGCTATGTTATGTGATATAATACGTTAATGTACCTTATTTCAGCTGATCTTGGTGGATGGACTCGGATTGTTGTTGAAAAGCCCTTTGGCAGGGATTTGGAATCGGCTGAGCAACTCAGTAACCAGATAGGGGAATTGTTCGAAGAGCCCCAGATTTACCGTATTGATCATTATCTGGGAAAAGAATTGGTGCAGAACTTGGTAATAAATGTGGAAATAGTTTTGACATTCAATGTCTTTAGTGTTGTCTACTTTTTATCCTTATGGCATTCGAATGTTTGCTTTGCAGTTGGTACTTCGTTTCGCAAATCGTTTCTTCATGCCACTTTGGAATCGTGACAACATTGATAATATTCAGGTTGTTTGCTGATTCTTTTTCGTTTCTTATTTAAATGCGCTTGCGTCATAGCTAATCTTGCAACCTTGTGTGTCATTTGTAGCTTTGTATCTTTTTTCATAATTTTATAATACAAAATGCCAAATGATTTAGGTTTTTCATGCTTTGTGGTGACTTCCGTGGCTACGTCACCTCCGACTATTTATTTAACCCTGAGTATCCATGTCGGATACTCGACACTCAGACATGGATGACCCTTTACATCATTTTGGGCCACAAACATACAAAATCTTCGAAGTATCTCATAGTTTGACACTTGAACACGTATCTATGAGGACACAAATTGCCAAAGAATTTAAATAATTCCTGCTTTGTGGTGACCTACGTCATCCTTAACTTTTTATTTCTCCTTGATTACCCGTGTCGGATACTTGACATTCCGACATAGATGACTCTATACTTAATATTGGGCCACACACATACAAAATCTTCAAAATATATCCTAGTCTTACACTTAAACACGTATCTATTTGGACACTCCCGGCCGAGTTCGGGTAGCTGAGGTGGGGACGGCGTTAACTTCTTTTTAGAAGAATTCATTGACTGCAAATCTTTTGTTTTATTTCTCAATCTTGGCCTAATAAACTGTTGTTACATCTTTTAGAGGAATTGACATAAATATATTATCTTCCCTGATGGAAACTAGTTATTTAGGGGTTGGTATTGCTAGAGTTTCATTACATCATGATTCCATTTTTTAATACAACATTGCTTCTTTGTCTGATGCCCGTGACTTATTGTTTTTTGCCTATCTTGTACGGTATTTGACGATCATCAATTTGCTCAACATTTGTTCTCTGTTCTACGCTTTCACCTGCAGATTGTATTTAGGGAGGATTTCGGAACTGATGGCCGTGGTGGATATTTTGATCAGTACGGGTATGTTGCGTGAAAATGACAGTTATTTGTTAATACATAATCTTCATTATTGCTTGTACTTCTTGTATTCATGTCACTCATTAGCTTCATTATCCATGCAGAATTATCCGCGATATCATCCAAAACCATCTATTGCAGGTGAGGACGTTAATAAAAACCATGAGTTATTTGATACCATTTGTGCTTGTCTTCAAAATTTCTTTCTGATGATTTTATAACAATTATATGATATACAAGTCAAGTTATAGAACATCTTGCATGCACTTTACTTTGAATATCAACCTGCAGTCCAGAGACTGATTTTTTCCCTTTCTTCCTATCTCTTCTTCTGTTGCAGTTTTCCAAAATGTTGTGTATATCTTATGTAGTTTTGTGTATAATTTAGGTCCTATGCCTTGTTGCCATGGAGAAGCCCGTCTCTCTTAAGCCTGAGCACATTCGAGATGAGAAAGTGAAGGTGCGTTTGAGTCTTTAAATATATTTTAAATTGGTCTTTAATTCGCAACAAGTTTTTGTTCTCTTAATTTTACAGTTCCTCTCTTTAAAAAAAATATGACCCATGAAAAATAAAAAGAGAAGGTGCATCTATTTTGTCACAGGAGAGTGTGTGATTCCTTGAAATGAGTAAATAAAAACAAAAAATCCTTCATTTTTATCTTGTTTTCACCATGTCCCATCCAGTGGACAAATAAAATATAAGAAGAGTACACTTATTGTCTTCTTAGAGTTAAGGCAATACAAGCAAAAAGTACGAACATAAATTTTTGTTCAGTCAGGTTTCTAATTTCAATTAAATTGTTCAGCTTTGCTATCATTTTTATATATTGGATAATTTTATTTTGTTATCATGTTTACTGTTCACTTGACAAATTTTATGCACATTCAGGTTCTGCAATCTGTAGTTCCTATTAAAGATGAAGAGGTTGTGCTCGGACAGTACGAGGGTTATTTAGAAGACCCAACAGTTCCTGATGGCTCATACACTCCCACATTTGCTACTATGGTTTTAAGAATACACAATGAAAGATGGGAAGGTATGGAAAAATCTTCAAGCTTATTTTCTAATGGTATAGTTCCATTTCACTTTCATCACTGATTTAGGCAGAAAGAAAAAAAAAGAAATCTGTTACAGAAGTCCTGGAAATTCTTGTGTACCCCTGCAGTACTGAAATAAACGATTAAGATTCTTGATCTAGAATTAGTGCCTTGTTTTAAAGTGAAATAAGATTTTTAAGTGAAAGCGATTTTCTAAAACAAAGTACTTTTTAAGTTAAAAAATGACTTGTTATGCTTATGTGACTGATGCAAGGACAGATAACAGCTTCATCAAGTAAACCGAGAGTTGTACAGAATTAACAAAAGGAGTGTTTCCTCCTTGTAAGCAAAAAAGTCTTTTTCAGAATAAGGGAGCATTTAAGCGTCTGTGTTGACCAGCATTTTAGTTTTTTTCTGCATCATCATTGGCTTAACATATTATATACACTTTACTGTTCTTGCGAGCAATAAAATTAATTAATTATTGCTGCAGGTGTACCCTTTATACTCAAGGCTGGGAAAGCTTTGAATTCTAGAAAGGCAGAAATTCGAATTCAGTTTAAGGAAGTTCCTGGTGATATATTCAAAAGTATGGTATCTGAGTTCCTTGCATATTAGTAATTTTTTCACAACTTCCTATCACCTCTTATTTTCTACAAAGTCAAAGTTAAGTACAACAGCTGGCATTTTTATGGGGTTTCCCCTCTGGAAATAATACGGTCTTCCCACTGATCAGATAGGCTGAGGGATCAAAGCATTTACTTAAACAACTTTTAAAATGTAGTTTGATATTCAGCTCTGTTTGCTTTTCGCTGAAACATACCATGGACCCTGAGGATTTAGGATACTGCTACTACATTTAAAATATTGTCTAAAAAAAACTTCTTTCACCCCCTAGTTAGCTTTAGGTGTCTGGGTTAAAGATATAAAATGAATTTGATTTCGTGCTTAGAAAGTTTCAGTAGGATAAAACTTTAACAATGTCAAATCTCAATTAGAAATTCTTATCATTTTAAAACTGACAATGTTAAACGGATATATTACGGAAGCTTAGTCTTATCTGTAGATATATTCATTCAACTCTATTACAGAACAATACAAAAATAGCTGGAACATACAAATGATTTACTAAAACTAGTTGCACTCCGTAGCAATTCCTAGTGCTGTTTAAAAGTTAGTTGTTATATGTAGATTTCTGAACTTAAATAACTAACCACTTTATTGTGCAGGCAATAAGCAAGGGAGGAACGAATTTGTGATACGCCTACAACCTTCAGAGGCAATGTACATGAAGCTTACCGTAAGTGACTGATCTTTGATTATAAGTCTTTAAAATTTTACAAAAGCTAGTCCCTGATTATATTCGTTTTAGTGACATACCTGGAATTGGTTATATAGTGTTTAAATTGTTTAGCAGTAAGTTGTCTATGATTACTTTGCAATATGCATTTATTGAGAGATTATTGAGAGATTATAATTAATAATACATAAATTTTGTGGTTTATTCAGTATTAAAATATATACACATATATATATATATAAAATGGATTATAACCTGGTACAAGTTTCTTATCTATCCACTTTGATTTATAAACCCCATTACCCAACTATGAATAAGATATTATCGAAGTATAAGCACTCTAAATGTCATCAGTGATCCTAATTTGCTGAAATATTTTTCATTGTAGGTGAAACAACCTGGACTTAAGATGTCAACTGTGCAAAGTGAAATGGACTTGTCATACGGACAACGTTATCAGGAGGTCACCATTCCAGAAGCTTATGAACGTCTGATTCTTGATACGTATGTTTCCCTCTCTTTTAATACCAGCTAGACTTCCTTATAATTAATGTCCACAATACAAACTTTTTAACTGTCTAAAATCAACCAATCAAAGTTGCGCCAAGGGTGGTCGTCTGATTGACTGCAAGCATTGACCTTAAACACACACACATATCTAGTGTGTGTATATAAGCTGGATTATGATAAATAATTATGTAACTTGAATTTATACAGTCACCAATATCATTGACTCTCCTAAAGCAGGAATGTCAAGTGTATATTATAATGAACTCGCAAAACTTAAGTAACCGTCATAGACGAATAGATTCATTTGCTTTTATTTGTTACTCTCTTGGCTGCTATTGCACCATGGTTCCTGGTTGGCTACAATGTGCACAGTGCATCTTAGACCATGATTCTTGTTTTACTAACTTTTAGGAAAGAAAACAGATTGCTCTGTATCATTACTGACCTAACTATATGTAATACTGGCTCACCTGCTCAGCAAGTAAATTATTTTTTTTCTCTAAATGCCTATGTAAAACCTTTTTTTAATGTTCATTTCACAGGATAAGGGGCGACCAGCAGCATTTTGTTCGGAGAGATGAACTAAAGGTACACAGAATAAATCTCTTGATTGTTTGACTATACTCATGTGCAAGACGACAAAATACTAAGGATATTTTTTCATTTTATTATTCTATCAGGCGGCCTGGGAGATTTTCACTCCTCTCTTGCACAGAATCGATAAAGGAGAGTTCAAATCACTTCCATACAAGCCAGGCAGCAGAGGGCCAGAGGAAGCGGATAAGCTGCTTGAGAAGGCCGGCTATGTTCAGACACATGGCTACATTTGGATCCCTCCCACCTTGTAGAACCCTTACCTTATAAACTCTACATGATCGGATAATGTATCAGTATAATCACTTGAGTTGTGATACTTGTAAGTTAGTTTACCATGAGCGCGTTTGTTCTAATTTTGTAACCTTGTTGTTTGTTAACTTTGGTTTGTATGTGTTATGTTGAATCATGAGAAGTAATGGATATTTTCATCAGTTTATCAGAATTTAAAGGCTCTCTTATTTCATTTTAGCCAATTTGAGTGTAAACTGCACTAACGAACACTTAAAAGAAAAAAAAATTGACCCTTTAGCGTGAGGGGAACGTAGCCAAAGTTGCCTGTATATTTTTCACATAATTTTTCACATAATGATATAGGTTGTGGATTTTATTAAATAAATGTGTGGAATTGTAATATTCAGTAATATTCAGTGTGTAATTGTAATATTGGAATTTAGGGGAAAACGAATTAAGATTTGAGCGGGAAATTCAGTTAGAAGTGGACAATTGTAAAGTTACGATTCATTTTATAACAAACACGCAAATCTTTTCTGAATCTTCTCATCTCCGTTCTTTCATTTCATTCTGTTACTGTTACATCTTTGCTATCTTTTAGTAAAATAAGGGTAAGATTGGTCT
Source organism: Heracleum sosnowskyi (assembly GCA_030848705.1). Classification (NCBI taxonomy): domain Eukaryota; kingdom Viridiplantae; phylum Streptophyta; class Magnoliopsida; order Apiales; family Apiaceae; genus Heracleum; species Heracleum sosnowskyi. The sequence goes on along the minus strand of CM061235.1, from coordinate 136,195,738 downwards.
TCCCTTACCTGTGGTATCATCAGTGGTATCAGAGCTAAATCATAGTAGGAAACAGGTACGACTGGCACCTAGAAGCGTCTTGAGGAACAATAACTAGAAGATCAGAACAAGCGACTTGAGGAACAGAGCAAGCAATTCGAGGAATTGATGGTGTTTATGCCAGAATTGAAGAAGAGTTCTGGTACAAATTCTCGAGAAACAGGTACGACTTCTAATGAAACTAATCGCGCTGCTATGATTATGAATGGTAGCTTATCAACAACCCTAGGTTTTACACCCAAAATCGAGTTCCCTAAATTCGATGGTACTGGCACAAGAGTTTGGGTTAAGAAATGTTGTAAATATTTCAATCTCTGTAAAATTCAATATGGTGGAAAAAGCTGAGAATTGGGTCCTTAATTACTTAGCAAACAGGAAGAATGTCGATTGGAATATATTTGTGATTGATCTGAGTGCTAGGTTTAGGGATGATAATTCATCTGATATAGTTGAGCAGTTTAACAAAGTGCATCAAGATGATTCCCTGGAAAAGTATATAGATGAATTTGAAGATCTTAGGGCACTCATGCTTCATAACAGTCCTGATCTTCCTGAAGCATATGTTCTAGATAGTTTTATTGGTGGATTAAAACCTGCTGTGAAGCCTTTGGTTAAAGCTTTTAAGCCTACTAGTATTGCACAGGCTATTCAATTCGCCAGATTACAAGAAGAGACACTGAGGGTTACAAAAGGAAATTTTGGTAAAATATCTTATCAAGCAAAATTTTCTCAGTCTGTACCTGCACTAGCTAATAGCAAACCTCCTCTGCTACCAACTCCTGTGACATATGTTGATAACACAAAGTCTAATCTCAAGAATGTTAAGAATTTTCGACATATTCCAGCGGAGGAGGTGAGGGCTGAAAAGATGGCCAAAGGCCTTTGTTACTGTTGTGATAAAACTTATGATCGAAATCACAAATGTTAATTTAAAGAGGCTCAGTTATTTACTGTGGAAATTTCGAGAGATGAAGGTATATGCTTTTGATTGTGAAGAAGAGCAAAATAGTATAGAGTGGGTAGTATGATGGTACACATCTTAGTAGATTCAGGCAGTACACACAACTTCCTGGATATCAAAATGGCTAAGAAATTGGGATGTAAATGTGTTAATATTCCTCATCAGGCTGTTACTGTAGCAGGATGGTAATCACTTAGCTTGCCAGCAAATGTGTAAAGCTTTTAGATGGAAACTGCAGGGTACAATGTTTACTACTGATGTCATGCTTATACCTTTGGGCAGTTGTGACATGGTTTTAGGTATTCAGTGGTTGAGGACTTTGGGCTCAATTAATTGAAATTTTGATAAGCTGGAAATGCTGTTTACATACCAAGGGCTCGTGGCCTAGTCTTTTTCGTTTTTTTTTCAAGTAAATGCAAGCAAAACTTGTAATTTCTCTCTTTTTCCGATAAACATTTGGTCCGAAAAAGTATATGACCGTGAATTTAAGAATAACCTTTTCTTGAGATCTTTTATGTAGTAATTTTAAAGAAAACTTTCATAGAGATTTTGCAGAAAAATATTATTTTCATAATAAAATTTTGTCAATAATTTTAAAATCAAGTTTCAAAAAAATATAAAATTAAAATTTTAGTGTAGAATACTTGCAGCATATAAACTTCATAGGTATTTATTACTTCAATTTTAACAAAAAAATTGATTTAAATTTAATTACATTGTAAAATCATTCCAAATAAATTTGATTTTATGGTAAGTTAATTTTGTTTATTAATTTTAATTTTATTCTCATGTTTAATAAATAATAAGATAGAATTATTATTTTTCGCACAGTTATTAAACCTCTTAAAAATAAAAACATTTTTATCGAATTTATTATTTTATTTAAAATACAAATTCACGATTTTCATTATGTTTGCAAACACAAAAAAGAATATTACTTTAACGAAATTATTATTTTAATAATTATTAATTAGTCAAATTCAACTGTAAACATAGGAGAGTGCTACGATACGTAAATCGCCTTTTCCTTAATTAACTGTCAAATTTTCAGAAATATGTAAATGTGACTTTAGAAAAAAGAATTAAAACATAAATATTTTACAATAGCAAGAAAAATCAATTTAAATGCGACCATAAAATAATGGAAAAGAAAAGTCGGTCTTGGTTGCAATTCTTCACAAACAGTATTCTTAAAAATATTAAAGGTATTAAATTGGTACACACAGTTTTTCAAATATCATTTGTTAAATTTTAATTGATTTGAATAAAATTCGAATAATATTATACTTATTGAATTGAGTACACAATTAAGGTAAAAAATGATGTGATAAAAAATGAAATTGATTAAAATGATGTGAATGCTGAAAAAATTCATTATATTTAAGTCAATATACATATCATATCATTTTGTAATTATTTTGATAGTCAATCCAATACTTTTAGTATTGTTCTTTTTAATATTAATATCATCAATTTATATCTTTTCTTGTATCAATTAAAATCTTCAATTATAACAAGAACAATATTTACGGGCACTCTAAAAAAAAATGTGAAACTAATGATGGGTTTTATTAATAACAAATTCAATAGTATTTCAGTATATGAATATTTGACAAATGATATTTTTGATAAATGAATAATTGTTTAAGAATTATTATTTTTTATTTAAACCGGGTACCGATAATGTTTAAGTTTTTGTTAATAAATAAAAAAGATTAATCTGGTAAATATATTTTATCGAAACTAAATTATACTCCATCTCCCTCTCATTTTTTTACACTTTTCTTTTTGATACGTGCTCTCATTTCTTTACATACCAACCGTAAAAATTGCCCGTCGATGTAAATAATTGAGGGGACGGAGGGAGTAGTATATAATTTAATATAAATAATTATATTTTGTTTAATTTTTTGTTGACGGTAATAAAAGAAAGTCGACTACTGACTAGGTTTGAAGGGATATTGTGAAGAAGCCTAGAAGAGAGCAGTCGGCGGAGATATTTTGTTTATAAAGAAAGTCAGGCAGAACAGGTTTGATTTTTTGTTTGTAAAACAAGAACAAGTAAGAGAGATATGGAGAATGGTGGAAGACAAAATGATATCCCTGAAGATGCCAATGAACGTTAGTCTCCTCTCTCTCTCAATTATTTTAATTGTATGTTTCATGGAACTTCTTGAGTTGAATTTAGGGTCTTCATGTGAATTATCTTATGTATTTATTGAATTGGGGTTGCATATATGTATACAGATTGCCCAGGTCCTGCATCGGAGTCTGCTGGAAAATCTGATTCTTGTGCTGGCTGCCCTAATCAAGAAGCTTGTGCTACTGCCCCCAAAGGCCCTGACCCTGGTTCTCTCTCTCTCTCTCTCTCTCTCTCTCTCTCTCTCTCTCTCTCTCTCTCTCCTTGTTATTGATGTTTATCATTTGAAGAAGCCCTCAAATTTTTTGTCTAGTTTCCGGCTCAGGTTAGGAGTTGTTTGGTAATATGTGCTTCAAAGCCTATTTTTGGGATCGGAGGGTGGATCATTAGGTGTCTAATTTAAATGTTTTGAAAATATTGTGGTCTCACATCATTATAATTTGTGCCTAAAAAGATCTTTGATTTCACTTTCAGTTATTGGGCTGTCCTGAAACCTTAAGACGGGCCCTAGTATTTATGTCATGCTTGTATGTTAATATCGGTTTGAGTTTAATATCCCTAGCGGCTAGCCACCAGTCTGCTGCACCCATCCTCTGCAGTACTTATAACTTAGGATTTTACAATTAGAATCTACCTCCTTATTAGGCACTTGGGGGTGTAAACGAGTCAAACTGTTCGTGAGCTACTCGAGCTCGGTTCGAAAAATATTCGAATTTGGCTCGATAATAATCGAGCCGAGCTCGAGCTATTCGAATACTTTACCGAGCCGAGCTCGAGCTTCAAATTACTCGGCTCGTAAGGTTCGCGAGCCTAATCGAGTTCTTATTAATTTATTAATTTTTTATATTATAAATACTAGCTTAAAACCCGTGCGATGCACAGACTGTTTTTAATAATTGTTATTATTATTATTATTATTATTTATGTTTTAATATTTTATTAATTGTATTTGTTAAAAAAATAAGTAGGAGTGTTAAACTTTTTAGGTTTTAAAATACATAAGTAACGGTTTGCCCGTAATATTTTTGGAAAAAGAGTGGTTTTAGCAAGGAAAAATAAAAAAAGTAACATGTTTTAGTTGAAAAAGGTAATTGTCCGTAATTAAAAGTAATAAAATAGGTTTTAAAATGAATAAGTAAAGGTTTACCCGTGATATTTTTGGTGGAAAAGGAGGGGTTTTAGTAAGGAAAAATAGAAAAAGTAACATGTTTTAGTTGAAAAAGGTAATTGTCCGTGATTTTTTTGGAAAAAAAGAGGGGAATTGTTAGAAAGAATAGAAAAAAGTAATGTATTTTAGCTGAAAAGGTAATTTGTTATAAATAATATTATTATTTAATAATTTTTTTAAAAAATAAGGGTAATTAAGTATAATATTTAATGGTTTGTCTATTATAAGATAGTTTAAACTTTTTTAAATAATTGAAAGTATTAAAATAGGTTTTAAAATAAATAAGTAACGGTTATTTGTCCGTGACATTTTTGGAAAAGTGAGGGGTTTTAGTAAGAAAAAATAGAAAAAGTAACATGTTTTAGTTGAAAAGGGTAATTGCCCGTAATTATAAGTATTAAAATAGGCTTTAAAATAAATAAGTAAGGGTTGCCCGTGATATTTTTGGAAAAGGGGGGTTTTTAGTAAAAAAAATTAGAAAAAGTAGCATGATTTACTTGAAAAAGGTAATTGCCCGTGATTTTTTAAGAAAAAGAGGGGATTTGTTAGAAAAAATAGAAAAAGTAAGGTATTTTAGCCGGAAAGGTAATTGGTTATAAATAATGTTATTAATTAATAATATCTTTTTGTTATTAATTAATAATATCTTTTTAAAAATAAGTATGGGTAATTAAGTAAAATCACTTACTACCGATTGACCAACCAAACTTTTAATGTTTCGTCTATTATAATATAGTATAGATATTATAGTATAAATATTAAATATTTATATATAATTTATATATTTAATCGAGTCGAACCCGAGTCGAACCGATTATATTCGAGCTTTTGTCAATATTTGGTGAAATGAATTCGAGCTTTTGAGCCGAGCTCGAACATGTCGAACTTTTCACGAGCCGAGCTTCGAGCTTGAAATTGAAGGCTCGGTCGAACTCGAGCCCGAACTTTTTAATCGAACTCGAGCCTGGCAGTGTTCGGCTCGGCTCGGCTCGATTACAGCTCTATTAGGCACTACAGTGTACTGAATTATTACCTACTGCTTCACAACTTAATTGAGGAGAAGTTGTGAATTTTAAGTCTCTTCCTATGCTTACTCTCACGGTCTCGCCCGCCCAGATACCTAAATTTCATAAAATTTGTTTATGGTGGTTTCTCGGCATGAAGTGCTTGATGGCCATTTTCCACCTAATGTTAATTGCATCTGTTGTCGTTATGCTTTTATAAGTGTTGAAGATGAATAATTATCTAGCTCACCATCTCTAAGCTTTTTGTGTATATTTATGAAAAAAAGTATATATCATTTATGTACATGCTCATGTATTGTCTTGTGTGTAATGCATTCACTACATACAAGAGGGAGTGCTTGTACAAAGATTGCACTAGAATTACTTGACCAGAATTCAACTAAACTATAATTAACAGAAGAAGTTGTGGCGAATTATGGTTCTTTCGATAGGGGCGAAGGTGGTTCCTTCTTGGTGTGTCAGAGTAGTGTTACCTTAAGTTAAAGTTCTTCATACCACAAAATGATAATAATGAGACCAAAATATCACAATTTAAAATGTTGACCGAAATATACGGGATACTGCATGCGGGACTTGTGTATCACTAGAATGAGGTCATACGCATGTCATGCGAACGTTTTGTTTTTATTTTTTGGGAGATCTATATCCCTTGAATATGGATTTAGGAGATGCACGTCCCCGGGCAATGCCTTTTTACCCTGTGCCATGTGCCAGGTATGCATTTACCATATGTGTTTTACAATTTTCGAGCCTCCTCTAGTATTGTGGTATTTTGGTGGTCACCACTTCAAATTGTGATAGTTAGGTCAGTTATTCCTTTCCCTCAAAAGAAAACCCTGAAGTAGTTCGCTTGATTATACGAAGATAAAACATTCTTGTTTTTTGTTGCCTACTAAAAGAAAGAAAGGCGCTGGGTTTGTTTTTTTGTTTTAATGGTTGTGTTGCCTTTTAGTAGTTATAAAGGCTTCAATTTCCGGAGTGAATATAGTGATAGATGATAGATAACACTAGGCTTTTCCGTAGAAGATTTCAAAGGATGCTTCATGCAGAGTGCAGATAACAATAGTTTTTTCTGTGGTTGATGTGCCCTACATATTTCATATTCATCTTAGTCAAGATTTTAGGTGGTTGATCAAATATATTTTAAGGGAATTGACCTTAAATATATATATGGAATCAATTGTAATTACCAATACCTGTGTATTGCAAGAAAATGATTTAAGGCAGAGTGCAGATGACTATTGTTCTGCTAATGTCATTACAAATTATTTTGTTTCAACATGTAAATTCTGTACTGCTTTTTGTTTGATTGTTTAATATCGCATAATGTAATATGTATAGGTAACCTTTGACAGTTGATTTGAGCAACTATGATTCAGTGTCTTGTGATCACTCTTTTCCTACAAGTTGTATTCTAGAAGGTTTAGTTGTATTCTAGTAGAAGGTTTACTTCTTTTTTTCCCTGTTTTTGATGCTATATTCTCAATTTACTGATGCATTTGTCTTGCAGATTTGGTTGCAATTGCAGAAAGAATGGCTACTGTAAAACACAAGATACTAGTTCTATCTGGTAAGGGTGGGGTTGGCAAGAGCACTTTTTCTGCTCAACTTTCGTATGCACTGGCAGCGATGGACTTTCAAGTGGGTCTCCTTGATATTGATATTTGTGGTCCAAGCATCCCAAAAATGCTTGGTCTTGAAGGCCAAGAGATTCACCAGAGTAATCTTGGGTGGTCTCCTGTCTATGTGGAGTCTAATCTTGGTGTCATGTCAATTGGGTTTATGCTCCCTAATCCAGATGATGCTGTCATATGGAGAGGCCCTCGCAAAAATGGAATCATCAAGCAATTCCTGAAGGACGTTTACTGGGGAGAACTTGATTTTCTTATAGTTGATGCTCCACCAGGGACTTCAGATGAACATATCTCAATTGTTCAGTTTCTTCAAGAAACGGGAATTGATGGTGCCATAATAGTCACTACGCCACAGCAGGTATCCCTGATAGATGTCAGGAAAGAGGTTAGTTTCTGCAAGAAAGTTGGGATAAAGGTTCTTGGGGTAGTTGAGAACATGAGCGGATTATCCCAGTCGGTTCCAGATTTTAAATTTTCACGAATGTCAACGATAGGTGAAGAGGAAGATGTGACAGAGTGGGCAATTAATCTCATGAAAGAGAGGGCACCGGAACTTCTGAATTTGGTTGCTTGCAGTGAAGTGTTTGACAGCAGTGGTGGTGGTGCTAAAAAAATGTGTGTAGACATGGGTGTACCTTTCCTTGGTAAGGTACCTTTAGACCCTCAGTTATGTAAAGCAGCTGAGGAAGGCAGGTCCTGCTTTTCGGATAGCAAATGTACAGCGAGTGCACCTGCATTGAAGCGGATTATAGAGAAACTGGTAGCAACACAAATGCCAGACATGATAAATGATGCCTAAGAAATCTGGTGCTTTCCCTTTGGCTGCGGGGGGGAAGATCTAAGCGAAGAGCTAAGCCGATACTCACTTCTGTGCACTTTGTAGTTACTCTGATATTAAATTTTTTGAATGTTTGTTAAGACCTTTCCTTGATCTTAAACATGAAATTTAATTAATGTTTTTTGAATTGTGTACTCTAGTCTCTATTACAAAAACTGGGAAAACATTCGAATCAGTTCTAGAAAGGAAAAAGAACCATGCATAGTAACATTGGAATTGTGTACTATACGTCTATACTTGATTAATATAGTATGATGTACATAGTTCATACATTGCTAACTCTTCTTTTCTATCTAATTATCTAATACTCTAATAGTAATAAAAAGGCAGGTCTTATGCATAACTAATCTGAAATCATACAAGTACATATACAGATAAATTCGGTGCTTATAAATGAAATATAATACAGTTTTCTTTAATGCCATAGATTTTTGCAATGCGTAACAAACTCTGCATCGATGCAATTTTCGAAAAAGTTGCAAGTGTCTGTGACACAGGGGCATGGGTGCCAATTTCGGGTTTCGGATCGTGTTCGTAAACGAGTCAATTTCGGATTGAGCTAAAATCACTTAAAATTAAATGAAATTGGATTTCCAATTCTAAAATCGGGTAATTTTGGGTCACTTTCGAGTTGAACAAGTCATTTTTGGGTTTAATTTAAATAAATCGGGTTGCAAATTGGATCGGGTTTTCAGTCGTGTCTGATATCGCCACACTTACCGACGGGCATCAGTTATCGTTTTCTTAAAAAAAGTTGTGATATTTTGTTTCCCCAAGTGCATTTTGTTGGTAAACTATGTGCATGCGTTGTTAAAGAGTAAAATATACTAGTTGGAGTATATTTGTTGAAGTAAACCAGGAGAAAGTAGTAGATTAGTTTTTGAGGCATGAAAAACGGTTCCAGCATTAACAAACTTCAAAGTGGTTGGTCCTTGAGAATAATTCGCCTTCATTTTCTTACCTCCCATCATATCACATTTACATTTACATTTTTGCACACTTCTTCTTCACCCTTCTGCAATCCACTAGTAAATTAAAACCATGGTCGTCAAGATTGGAATCAATGGTACGTACTATGTTTATATGATGAAACATATGTTCACTGTTCACGTTAATCAGTAAATCCTTTTTATTGTTTAAATGTTGATTATAATGTGATTCATGTTCATATATGTATAGGATTTGGAAGAATAGGTCGTTTGGTTGCAAGAGTGGCTCTACAGAGTGATGATGTTCAACTTGTTGCTGTTAATGATCCCTTTATAACCACTGATTACATGGTTAATCTTATTTTCTCATTATTTTTTCTTATTCATATTTACTTTCTATCACTATGATAGATTAAGCAGTGACTGTGTATGAATATGATGACAGATCTATATGTTTAAGTATGACACTGTTCATGGCACCTGGACTAAGAATGAACTCACAATTAAGGATTCTAAAACTCTTCTATTTGGTGACAAACCTGTCTCTGTCTTTAGCATGAGGTACAATATATGCCTACAATTTTATAATTTTTGTAAATGTTTTTTTAGTGGTTTTCGTTATAAGTAACGTATTTATGCGTGGTTGCAGGAATCCGGAGGAGATTCCATGGGGTGAGGCTGGAGCTGACTATGTTGTCGAGTCGACTGGAGTTTTTACTGATAAGGATAAAGCTGCTGCTCATTTGAAGGTTTTGCAGAGTTTCATTTTTTATTTTTATTTTCCATTTTGTTCACTACTTCTATCATATTACTAACTTTTTCAGTTATGGTTGATGTTACGGATCACTCTATCTTATATAACCGTATGGAGTCCTTATTTCCGTAATGAATCACAATTTAAAACAAGGCTGCTTTTGTTTAACTTATTTGTCGTAGAGGCCAGAATTATCTGCATAAACCAGCATTTGTATGAATAGAAGTATTATGAAAGTATGATAATCAGCAGCTATGGTTTTATTTTGTGGTTGAGACTGTTCTGTGAGTGGTTGTGGTTCTTTGTTTTTTTCATAATCAGCAGCTATGGTTTTTAAATAATGAAAGTATGTGTTGTTATAGGGTGGTGCAAAGAAGGTCATTATTTCTGCTCCAAGTGCCAATGCTCCCATGTTTGTTGTTGGTGTCAATGAGAAGGATTACAAGCCAGATATCGACATTGTTTCCAACGCTAGCTGTACCACAAACTGCCTGGCTCCTTTGGCAAAGGTTTAATATCTCCACCATGTTTTTGCATGTATTTGAGTTGTAAGAACTAGTGAATTGTGATGATAACGTGGATCTGAATACAAATTTGTTCAGGTTATTCACGACAGATTTGGTATTGTTGAGGGTCTTATGACAACTGTGCATGCTATGACTGGTGAGTTTATCTTTGCTTATTTTACATTTTCGATCTATTTGGGAAAATAATGTGAGCTGCAGTCTGATCAATTGGCTTATGTCATTAAGCAACGCAAAAGACTGTTGATGGTCCATCAATGAAGGACTGGAGAGGTGGAAGAGCTGCTTCTTTTAACATAATTCCCAGTAGCACTGGAGCTGCCAAGGTAAAAAAGAATGAAAAGCTATAACTTAAATGTAGCAGTTTATATGGCTGTCGCCTATCAGCATAGGTTGACAAGCTATTAGCTTTGTTTGTGTATGTATCTCCGTGTGTTCTTTAATAATTACTTAAATACTAGTACCATTTTTTTCTTTTAGTAAGGTTAACAAAGTGAAGGGTCATGCTTTTGTAACATATTAAACATTACTAATTAATTTTTGAAGGCTGTGGGAAAAGTTCTTCCCTCTCTAAATGGGAAGTTAACTGGAATGGCGTTCCGTGTTCCCACTGCTGATGTTTCAGTGGTTGATCTCACTGCTAGGCTTGAAAAGGCAGCTACATACGATCAAATCAAGGCTGCTATCAAGTAAGCATCACTCAGTCTGTTTAGTTTCAAAATTTTAATTTTTAATTCTGCAGAGTGCAGCCCAGTATGGGGTTAATCAGTATGTAGGTATGAACTATGTAGTCCACTGCCTACTCTTAGCCTTGTTTTACAGGGAGGAAGCCGGTGGTAATTTGAAAGGAATACTTGGTTACACAGAGGATGATGTAGTCTCCTCCGACTTTGTGGGTGATAGTAGGTGAGAAAACGTCTCACGTTTAGAATCAGTTCTACTCATCACAATTTTTGATTTCATATGTGAATTACCCCTTGGTCATATATGTCTGAATTTCACTTTATCAGTTGTATAGTTGTCGAGTGTAGACTTTTCAGAACAAGGTTTATAATACTGAGGTTGTCCATTTAGAATACTGATTGGGGGTTAAAAGGAAATTATTAAGCGACGATTATTATCATGTGCATCTTACAGATCAAGCATCTTTGACGCCAAGGCCGGTATTGCTTTAAGTGACAACTTTGTGAAGGTTGTCTCTTGGTATGATAACGAATGGGGTTACAGGTAAGCATTCAGATAGTTATACAACAATATACTTTAGGGCAATGCACATCTACCACAAGTACACTACAATGAACCTGGTTATGAAATAATGAGTCTGTATTGCAGTAACCGTGTGGTAGACTTGATCCGGCATATGGCGTCTGCTAGATGAAGGTATTACTGTATGCAGAGATATTTGATGCATGCCCGTATTCCACCAGTTGCTTGGCTATGGTTACCAGAGAGCTATTTAAAAGAAATAATTCATGTGGACCTGTTAAAATTTTGAAATGTTGGTTTCCTTGATTGAGACTAGTTATAATTCATCTAATGTATTTCATCTGGACCTGTTTAATATTTTCCATCAACGCATGCATATAGGATCATTAATCATACTACTATGCCAGTTCTGTAATCCTGGAATTTAGACCCCAAGAGAAATGAGTGAAACGTGCAGGATACATTAGATCCGTGGACATGTAGAACTCACTATATATCCTAGGTGAAACTTACATTTGTTTACTGTCAAGAACAAGACACATTTTAGCATTTGCACATATAAATAGCAGGGTATGCCTGTCTTCGCACTTGACAATAGTGATACCAATCTTAACAAAATTCATAACGTGACATCTTGATATCAACAACTAAACTTCCCACCATATGCACAGATTAGTTGGTGACATCAACCTCAGTATACTACTATGTGGAATGTTGTATTGTCAAGCAATCCTGCATACATATAACAAGGAACCAACACATGATAATAGCAAAAGCTTTTTATAATAAATTTATGAGAGGTACTAATATGTACTTGCACTGCACTACAACAGAACAGAGAGTCAAACCATAAAAAAAAAAACTGTTCTTTCCTTTCTAATACTCGTACTACTTAATTAGCAGATATCTATCCCGCGCACTGAGAAACAACTTTATTATAGCCGCTGCACCACCCATGTAAGATCCCTGAGAAAATGAAAAGATAGGGTTGTATAAGAAATTAAGAATTCAGAAGACTACTATAATTAAGATGACTGAATACATCAAAAATGAAAGTCACATGGAAAGAAGCAAGCATGGTGTAATAGGACTTCAATATAGGATTGTGCAAGCTAACAGCAAAGTTCAAAAACCAACTCATCAGTGGGAATTTAACTAACCAATCCATGCTTATTCCAAATTGTTACTTTAACTAGTCGGGCACTTGATATCTATGTTAAGAAAGGAGTACTCTATACATGTAGATAAATTTGTAAATTGGTTTATTATGTCTTGAAGAGCTAGATCAGGAAAAACCGTGAAGTAAGACTCTAAGAGTGGAGATATATGCTTAAAGGACAAAGAAAGGGCATACCTAAATGGAATATGAAATGACTTGGTAGAAAAAAGTGAAATGACTAATTCTTAATAACCTCAGATGCCTAGCATATATAAACATTTTACCATCAAAGAAATGATGTATATCCTTAATCCCAGAAACTCTGTGTATTGTATTTAAAACCATTAGAAACAGTGGTCTGTTAAACAACCACCAACAACACACATCCCGCCAATTAAACAAATACAAGATCTTGCCAATATCTTAATAAACAGTGTATACTTTCTGGTTTCCCAAGAGCCTGCAAGTTTCTCAAAAAAGTCGATAATCCTCGTTCTTCACACTCAGTTACTTCAATACTATTATAGTTTGGCTTCACAATTTAAGATTGTTTTTTGTGAAACCTTGACATGCTGTATCAGTAACTTTCTGGCTCGCAAAAGTCCAAATTGTGTTATATTGTTGGCCTCGCCGAGTCAAACTCAACTATACATAATAAGACTACACACCACACACACACAAAATGGGCCATTTCAACTTAATTGAAACATTTGAATCCACCTTTGCTTCATAAACATCTGAATTATTGAAAGAGTCAAACCATGTAGCAGATAAAACCAACTACACTTTCATATTGACACATTTCTTAACAAAACATAACTTATTACTCTTGCCAGATTGTAACAAAGTAACACATTTTATAACGAAAACTTAACAACACATGCTAAAAACCAAAATAAACATCCATACCACAATCAACGACCAACTCCAAGAAGCATATTGTTCCCATCAGGCAAGTAAGCAACATTAGGATTCCTCGACAAAGTAGCAGCCATCTCCCTAAGCGCCTCAATCTTCCTCAACTCAATCAACCCCATCCCACTATCCTTAGTAGCATCCGAAATCAACTTAGCCGACTCACTCTCCCCTTCTGCCCTAATAATCGCCGCCCTCCTCTCCTGCTCCGCTTTCGCCACTACATACTTAGACCTCTCCGCCTCCTGCTGGGCCACCTGTTTCTGCTCCACAGCCTTGGAAAACTCATTACCATACGACAAATGCGTAATTGCCACATCATCAAGCACAATGTTAAAATCCTTAGCTCTCGCAGTCAAACTATCGCGCACAAGCGCAGACACTTTAGGCCTCTCAGTCAACAACTGATCCGCATTGAATTGCGCAACAACAGACTTCAAAATCTCATTACCAATTGAAGGCAAAACCTTCTCATCATACTCGGTACCTAACTCCTTATAAATAGTGGGCAATTTGGACTCTTGGGGTCTCGATAAGACCCGAAGAGTCAAATTGACCATCTGCAGGTCTTTAGTACCGGAAACGGACGAGAATGTGTGGGGTTTGGTGCGAATATCGAAGATATTAGGGGTTTGAAGGAAGGGGATGAGGAAGTGAGTACCTTCGCCGATGGGCTTGTCGAGAACACCGCGGACACGGTCCATGAGGACGGCGCGTTGGCCGCCGTCGACGGTGTAGAGAGAGCTGTTGACGACGGTGGCGCCGACGCCGAGAGTGAAGGCGGCCTTGCCGACCGTGGAAAGTAGAGAGGTGATGGCTTGTTGGCTTCCGGCCATTGTAGAGAGAGAAAATGGGGGTTTAGTTTAGGAGAGAGAAAATGGGGGTTTAGAGAGGAAGAAGGTGGGGTTTAGGGTTTTAGATAAAAAGGGGCAAGTTGAATTGTTGTACAAGAAATGAGTGAGTGGGCCTCGCCTCTTTTGTCTCTATTAAGTTGGGCTTATCTATCAATTATCATGTATGTTCCATTTTATCAGATTTTTGGGGTTCCTAGAGTCATTATTATTTTATTTATTTTTTTGACTGGATAGTGGATACTCATTATTATTTTATTAAATTATTATATTCACCATTTTATCCGTTTTCTTTACTGTTAACTTGTATAGAAGACGTATTATATTGTCCTGACATTATCCACAAATATATGCTCTTTTGATTTCAGTTGTACAGAATTTCAAAATTTTCAAATTATACGATGAGGATTTTTGAAAACAAATATGTAACTGTTTTTCCAACCTCTTAATTTTCTTATTCTAAAAAGACATCCTTAAGGTTGTTTTTACTATAAAAGATGTATCTGTCATATAAAAAATGTAACCAGAAATGGAATGCATAAATGTAACTAACAAATGGAATGCACATAAGAATATATTGAACAAGTAATGAAATAATCATTTGATTCTTATGCCCATTTTTGTCCAATTCTGTTTCTAGAGGAAAATCAAATGAACCAATATTATTCTCTTATTTTATTAATGCAGTTTTAACAAGTACACAAAGTAGAAACCAAAATAAGAGATTGGGGGTGTCCGGAAAATACACCTTTGACCAAAATAAGGGGAAAGCAGAAAAGAGAAACTTGTTGAAACACAAGCTTCCAATACATATCATTGACCAGTGACCACAAGTATAAACTGATGATACGGAGTCTCAAGAACAAATGTTACAGACGCGCAAAATGAGTTCGAATGAAAACCTTAAACTATTCCTATGTGATGACAGACACCAGCTTGAGTCTCAAATACAAAAGTTGCAGATGCACATAATAGTTCGAATGAAAACCCTAAACTATTCCTATGCAATGCAATGCTACGCACCAGCTTTATTCATTAGGAAGTTCCATAGGGGAACAATTCTGCTGGTTTCAAGTCAATTTGTGAATAGTTTCCATATCAGCAACTTCCTCGAGGGTTCCTTTCTGAACATGGTCCCACAATTTGTACAAGAAATTGTCAACAACTAGTCTGAACCAAGGGGATAACTTCAAGCCTTCCTCACCCGCATCAGCTTTTCTCAGCAACTCTCTCAGCTGATCTTGGTTCACATATCTGATGTCAGCAACCTCATCGGGGTTGGGGTTTACTTTCACATCACGGACAATAAAAAGAAGGTAATCCACTGCAAATTGGTAAAAAGAAAAGAGGAATGAATGTTACATTGCATATATTTAAAAAAAACAGCTTCTACTTGGTTCGTTTCCTAAAAAACTCTTGGAAAGCTTTCTATAAAAGTATCATAAATCTGGAATTGTAAATGGCAAACTATGCACCGAGTTGAAAAGTGGAAAAACTTGGGAACAGAATGCGGAGGACGGTAACTAATCATCAGTGTACTGAAATTCAAGCAAACAAATTTTGAACATAAAACATAACAAAAAGCATCATAAATAAAAGCATAAAGAAAAGGAATAAAGGATTATTACATTCGTGTTCTCCCCACTTGCCATCAGAAGGTGCTTTGTACAGCATACGACCCACAGGCAAGAACTGATCAACGGGAACATCTTCAGCAGGAATACCGAGCTCATCTAGAAGCTTCCTCTGAGCAGCATTCCTTGCCCCTAGTGTTAGTTAAATGAGAAATGAAACTTAAAGCACCGATATACAAGGATACTAGGATACCAACATGTACAATAAACTTGAAAATACCTAAGTATTTTTCCTCAATAAGCTCGGATTCCCTGTACAGAGGGTGGCTGCAACAGGTGTTTGTCCACACCAAAGGGAATGTTACCTTGGTTGCAGAACGTTGCTGTAATTTTACGAAAATAAATATATTTAAATGGAGTCATGTATTTTATAGAATAACTACAAGGAAAGAAGTCAAGACATTTATCGCAGTGTAGACTTTCAAGCTGACAAAATAAAATTTGATAGATCTCAACTTAAGCAAAAACTCCATGTACTACAAAACACACACATAAAAAAAACTGCCATGCTATCAAACTCAATTTTCTGGTTTGTAGACTTGTAGAATATTGCATATCACTCACTTTAACAGGCGACCGTAGTATGTACTAATCACGAGTAGAGTATAGAAATCTTGGTTGATTACAATAGTAAATTGTGATTCATAAAAGAAAGGCCAACCTTGCTTAAATCCGCCAAATATGAACCTTCCAGTTTCTTGGTGTAACTTGCATCAATCATGAATTCATACTCATTACTATTTAAAAAATTCCAACATAGTTGTCTACCAAACACTTCCTAGTTAGTTTCTATAACTATGATTAGCAAAAGAAATAGTTTCTATAACTAGACCAATAAAAACTGTAGGCAAAAGGCATAAATATTCTGCAGTTCTGATGCAACAAACAGAGGATATACAGATACCAACTCTTATCATTTTCCACAATCCTCCTAATTTAAGAGAGAGGGAATATAATACATAGAAGACATCTTTAAATTGTAGTACAAACTAATTGTTGGTGTAAATAAAGGCGAATGAAATTGCAACCCATGTTCTAGTTTCAATAAAGTGTAATTCATACCTGAAGGAGCAACTCATATTTTGAGTTGAACAAGAACACACTGAAAGCTCTGTGAAGCAAATTCTTGGATTCGATGTTTTCCATCAAGTGGCCTGCAAATCGTAGAAGCATCAAACATAGAGGAAAATGCAAATAGTATCACATCAACAATAACACACACTGATGCCTGGTGCAATGATTATCATATGTCATGTCTATATTTGAATACATATATAGGAAGAGTGGGAGACATATTGAAGCAGCGGAGCTACATACTTAGACTAGTATAAAAGCATCATTTAATGAACAATTTGAGGAGTTCATCTAGCTGTTGAAAAGTGACGAGAGAAAGAAAAAAAAAAGCTTACAATTGTATTTATTTTCATGACCAACAACATGATCATTCTCATCCACCAAAATACACCTGCCAAAGTTAGAGATCAAACAAATGTTACAACAGCAAGCATAAGGAAAAGCCCATCCAAATAAAGATGAAGAATAAAGGTTCAATTATTTTAGCAGAAACACACACACATAACAGGTATTTGTTCTCACACACACACACCCACACACACACACACACCCACACACACACACTAGTTTTTAGCCTACAAATACGAATTGCCGGTGCTGGTGATATGTAGCTGGTTCTTAGAGTTTTTAGGCTAAACTTGTTTTGTACTCAAACATGATCTTATATATATCCAGCAATCAATGATGTCTAATTAATAACATGAATCATGCAACAAAGTTTAATACTCACGCAGGATGTATGAAGGTATACCTACCAAACTAACCAGAAAGATGCAGAGTAAATATTCAGTACATCTAATATATTCTTAGAACATATAAATCCACACTATATTCAGTAACCAATTAATTTAAATTATTAGTCACATACATGATGAATAAAACACTATTACAGAGTCCAAATTATTAAGTTGACTCTGTACGTGTAACATAGAATTGGTAGACCAACACGTATCAATCCAGACTATTCAGTTAAAATATTATCGAATATAGATAGATCATAGAAGTAGGCAGTTGACCAGTAAATAAGATAAAGATGTACACATACATTACACATCGCATCTTTGAAATTTTCAAAAGAATACAACACACAACAACAAACCAGCAAGTAGCACACCGAAGAAGAAAATCGCAACTCTCCGAAAAAACATTTACCGAGCTCTCCTAAATTCATTTCTACAGCCGGAAAAATCTTCAAAACTAAATAGAGCCTAATAAAATCGTAATTTATCAAATCCAATACATAAAATGCACACACACGTCCAGATACAACATACATGCATTCATATAAGCAATTCAAATTGACCTAATTAAACACAAGAACTCAATCAATCACTAAATCAAACAGTATCATCAGATTCAAAAACAAACTATTCAATTAGATCTACAATTCAACGAATTAAATAAAAAAAATAGCCTATTCATTCACATAAACACACACTATATATAAAAATATACTTACTCGTCATCGAACATGAGTTTTCTCTGAACAGCATCCATAGTTTCATCAGCAGTAGTCATGGCGGAGAAACAACGAGATTGACGAGCAGGTATAGATACAGAGAGAGGAGTTGTAGCAAACTGAGCTCTGGTGCTGTTATATCTATTGTTTAAACATAGAGAATATAAAGGAGATACAGAAAACGAGAGAGGCGAGAATCTCGAGGAAAAGGATGCTGCTATTTGTATCGGTGTTTTAACTGATGCTGCAGCAGCTGATAGTACTAACATGGTGATGATCCGTTTTTTTCTTCTTTTTTTCGTTTTTTGTATTTTTTGTAATTTTGTTAGCCGGGACCGACGTTGTGTAGTATTTATCTGTTAGCATCTCTATCCTTTTTTCTAACTTTTGGGGCTAAAGTTTAGTATAGTTTTGACACTATTTTCTATATTTTTGGGCTAGAATTTGCCACACTTTTTTAGTTTTTCTTACGTAATTTAATACTTCCTTCGTCCGGTGGCAATTTCGGGTAATTGATCGGGTTCGTGTCGGGTTTGCTGTACTCGATCCTGTTTTTGAGTCAACTCGAACCGGACCCGAACCCGAAACAGGTTGATTTTTCTCAACCCGAACCCGATCTATTAGTACCCGATCAACCCGAAAATAACCCGTTTAACCAGAAAATAATTAAAAATAATTATTAATATATATAAATTAAATTTTATTTATAAAATATTAAAATATGAATTAAAATTATTTATATAATATCAAGATATATCACATATGTATATAATTATGTAATATAAATTTTTATATTTTAAATCATTTATTATATATATTAAATTTTCGGGTCGGGTTCGGGTATTTTGGGTCAACCCGAAACTGACCCGAATATTTTGGGTAAATTTTTACCCAACCCGAACCTGACCTGAAACTCAAAATACTCAACCCAAATTTGTAATTTTCTGTGTCGGGTTCGTGTCGAGTTTCGGGTCGTGTCAAATTTTGTCACTCCTAGTCCCACCCAATTATATACGTTAGGGATTGGGAGCTCGACACACATTTTAACGTATAAACTATACTTTCATAAATTATTTTTAATTTTTTTTTCCTGAATTAAAATGTAAAATTTAAATTTTTTTATTCAAAGAAAAAATAACTTAAATATAAGTTATACAAGTATATTTATATACATCTTAAAATACGTGTCAAATAATAAGAAAAAATTATATAAAAATGAGTGGGACATAATAGTATTATTTTATTAGTCAAAAATGTATCGTTGCAGCACATGTATATTGAATTTTCTACCCCGTTAACCCAGTTCCCAATTCAGGGATCCAACAACCGACAATAAACAAGTCGAAAATAAAGTAAAATAAGAGTTTCATCCAAAACTAGGAATAAAATGGATCGAGTCGGCTAGAATTTTATGAAAGACTAGGTTATTAAGCCGCGCTTCGCAGCGGCATAGAATATATTTGTTAAGAAAAATAATATTAGAATAAAAATTGTGAAATTAATATCTACAAAATTATTTAAATTATCAAATAAAATATATTCTATAAAATTTGCATTTGGATAGGTACTATAATAAAATATTTACATATTTTGTTTGTTTATATAGTTTGATTTTTTATTTTGTTGGACCGATACCATTGCTATATATATATATATATTATATTGACAAAAATCAATATAAACATATAATATTACTTATATTTATATAGTATTATTAGAAAAGATAATATATAATTTATATTATATATTATAAATCTTATAGTTTGTAATATTTCAAATCTTATCAAAATTTCATCCTTATTGAAACAAACATAATAATTAAAAATAGCTAAGAAAATGACAGTAATTATCAATCTCAATATACCTTTAATGCATATTCAAAATATATTAAAATCGGACAAGTTATCAATGTAGTTTAAAAGTATAATGTGAAACTTTTAGTACATATTATTTAATACTAAAAAGTAAGATTGGAAACACATGTGTAATTAGACGGTAGCATAATGCTAAATACATGTTCTATTGCCTCCGTCACCAGCTCCACTGTATCCATCACCAACCCCGTTGTCCTTTTCATTGTCCTCAATTGATACTTTCCTTTTCTTTTTGTCATGCACAGTCTCGGGCGTAGAAGAACTTTTAGAATACTGCAATACAGTGAGTGCTTAGAAAAATATTCATGTACAATATTTTTATATAGATAATAGTGCATGATATTAGAGTTTTAAACTAATGAAGTTGACTATACAAATTAAATAAGTAAAACAAATAAATTGGGGTAACCAAAGAAGTAATATAAAATTACAAGAACAATAAAAAACAATTAACAGTTATATTAAAATTAATATAATGCATAACTTACTAATTTGTGACAAATTTGAGATCTCTTTTTTTTCAACCGCCTTTGACAACTTCAATGCCACCCAAGTAGGTCAAGCAGCCCACAACATCTAAATCAACATAGAAAAAATAATATTAGAACATGATAGTTTGAATTATAACTTATATAATAGTATTACTTATATATTACTACATCAAAAATCTGAGAGTATGTTGGTGTCATTAATACGTGCACCAATCATATCCGGACATATGAACTGAAATCCATGCAGTGATATGTTGACGATGCCTTCTTCCAATCTGTTAGGCAACGTTATGCGTATGAAGATCAATTTAGCCCCATGTGACAGTGGTCTTCATCGATCAAAATCATGTCAAGACTGATCAGTTCTTCAGTATTTGGATTGACAGATTCTCACATTCTACACACTCGTACTCTTATCATCCAGGTATAGTTGTTGTCGTTCAAAGCATCCAACATGGTGTAGGCCATAGTTGTATTGATTGTAAATATGGTTGTAAAAATTTGAAGCTATGTAAAAAAGTGTCGGTGTAGATTTTTTGTTATGAATGACCTTTAATTTATAGGTGTTTGTAAGGTGAATAACATGGAAATCCATTATGTTTAAAAGTCAAGAAGTATTATAAAAGAAAAGTTCTATAAAGTTTGAAAATAATAAAAGAAAGTTCTATCAAGTTTGAAAATAATAAAAGAAAGTTCTATTAAGATTGAAAATAATAAAAAAGAAAATTACAATTATTAACATAAGAGCCTACAAATTCGAAAATAATAAGGAAGTTGTAATTTTCTAAATAAAAGAAAGTTCTATCAAGTCCTACAAATTCGAAAATAATAAGGAAATTGTAATTTTCTAAATCAAAGAAAGTTCTATCAAGTTTGAAAATAATAAAAGAAAGTTCTATCAAGCCTACAAATTCGAAAATAATAAAAAAGTTATAATTTTCTAAATCAAAGAAAGTTCTATCAAGTTTAAAAATAATAAAAGAAAGTTCTATCAAGCCTACAAATTCGAAAATAATAAGGAAGTTGTAATTTTCTAAATCAAAGAAAGTTCTATCAAGTCCTGCAAATTCAAAAATAATAAAGAAGTTGTAATTTTCTAAATCAAAGAAATTTTCTAAATCAAAGAAAGTTCTATCAAGTTTGAAAATAATAAAAGAAAGTTCTATCAAACCTACAAATTCGAAAATAATAAGGAAGTTGTAATTTTCTAAATCAAAGAAAGTTCTATCAAGTCCTACAAATTCGAAAATAATAAGGAAGTTGTAATTTTCTAAATCAAAGAAAGTTCTATCAAATTTGAAAATAATAAAAGTGTAATTTTCAATTTCCTTCCTACAAAATCGAAAATAATAAAGGAAGTTGCTATCAATAAATATAATTTAAACAAATATAAATAGTTTTTCAACGTGAAAACTCGTAAATTTCTTTTATTTTGATGCATTGAGTAAAATGAAAAAAGGAAACAGTAAATGTCACGGGTGGAAACAAATTTCTTACTATTTTTAAAGCTCATCAACGTGACACACCAACGCGTACAGAATTTTTGTGACCAATCCATATAATCTGACACATACTCAATCTCTCCGATCACACAGCCTCACAATATGTATCAATTTGGTAGATTTTAGAAAGTTCTATCAAGTTTGAAAATAATAAAAGAAAAAATAACAATTATTAACATAAGATTCTACAAATTAACGAAAATAATAAGGAAGTTGTAATTTTCTAAATCAAAGAAAGTTCTATCAAGTTTGAAAATAATAAAAATAATAAAAGAAAGTTCTATCAAGTTTGAAAATAATAAAAGAAAGTTCTATCAAGTTTAAAAATAATAAAAGGGAACGAAAATAATAAGGAAATTATAATTTTCTAAATCAACGAAAATAATAAGGAAGTTGTAATTTTGTAATTTTCTATTTCAAATCTTTATAAGAGGATTACCTTATTATTTTACATAATCAACATTTTATATTATTTTAGCTAACGATTTTAGCCAGCACCATTGGAGATACTCTTATAAGGCAGCTTGGAAACAAAAATGGAAATAAAATAATTAGTAGTATATATCATGCAATTAAGGCAGGTTGAAAACGTAGAAAGTAACCGCTGAAAAACAACGTGAGAAAAACTGAAAAATATTATGAGATATTTAATGAAAAGATTTTGTAAGAAATTTTATTTTTCCATATATTAGATATTCACTCATATCTAACAGTTTATTGATTCGGGCCTTCACCACACTGAGAAGAATCTCGATTCTGCCAGGCTGAAAGTCAAGTCATCTCTCTCTCTTTATTGGCCGGTTCCGATTTGTTCAAATTTCTTTCTCAAAACATTGCATAATAGTTTTAGTACACCATTTATCTCATTTGATCTGCCTAACCAACTTCACTATCACTATGTTAAAGAACTATGACTTTGATTGAAGAATAAAGACTAAAATTCACTTCACATCCTTAGTTTTGGCAAAAACTCAAAACTATATCAATACTTTATCAAATTGCAAGTTGCATCCCATATGTTTGTTTAGCATTTCATTCTGTATCCTTTGGGTCTTCTCCGACAAATTGTGACGTTACCGTCTCTTTTGGGGAGGGCTTATTATTTTGATAGTGATCATATCTCCTCCTATATAATGCTCACCCCTCTGTGACTTTAGATCATCTATAATCTCACAAAAATATTACATTCAATGGTGCAGTTGTAACAAATGGGCAGTAGAACATTATAAAGGTAAGAATATTAAAATTGAGAATTTATCGAATATTATAAAAATAAGATTATTAAGATTTTATATTTAGTTTTATCTATTAGTAAAAATTTAAAAGATAATTGATATATTTTCTAATAAAAAATTTAGGAAAATATTACAAGGATCTTAAAATTATATATTAAAAGAAAGTTCTATCAAATTTGAAAATAATAAAAGAAAGTTCTATCAAGTTTAAAAATAATAAAAGGGAATGAAAATAATAAGGAAGTTATAATTTTCTAAATCAACGAAAATAATAAGGAAGTTGTAATTTTCTAAATCAAAGAAAGTTCTATCAAGTTTGAAAATAATAAAAATAATAAAAGAAAGTTCTATCAAGTTTGAAAATAATAAAAGAAAGTTCTATCAAGTTTAAAAATAATAAAAGGGAACGAAAATAATAAGGAAGTTATAATTTTCTAAATCAACGAAAATAATAAGGAAGTTGTAATTTTCTAAATCAAAGAAAGTTCTATCAAGTTTGAAAATAATAAAAATAATAAAAGAAAGTTCTATTAAGTTTGAAAATAATAAAAGAAAGTTCTATCAAGTTTAAAAATAATAATAGGGAACAAAAATAATAAGGAAATTATAATTTTCTAAATCAAATAAAGTTCTATCAAGTTTGAAAATAAAAAAAAAGAGTAAAAAAAGATTGAAAATAATAAAAGAAAGTTCTATCAAGTTTGAAAATAATAAAAGAAAGTTCTATCAAGTTTAAAAATAATAAAAGGGAACGAAAATAATAAGGAAGTTATAATTTTATAAATCAAAAAAAGTTCTATCAAGTTTGAAAATAATAAAAGAAAGATCTATCAACATAAGAGCCTACAAATTCGAAAATTTCTCAATTTACAAATTCGAAAATTTCTCAATTTATTTTCCTTCTTACCAAATTCGAAAATTTCTCAATTTACAAATTCGAAAATTTCTCAATTTATTTTCCTTCTTACAAAATTGAAAATATTTAAGGAAGTTGTAATTATTAATATTAAAAAATTGTGAAAATTTGAAAAAATTAGAAAAATAGAACGGAGCGATTCTAGAGCGCCACCTCACCGTCCTCGTCTTCTCCTTTATATAAGTATATTGATTGATTACGTTGAATGGTTTGGTTGAGTTTAATTCGATATTTAAAAAATAAAATTCATGTTAATTCATATTCAAATTAAAAAGGAAATTAATATGATTATTTAAATATTAAAACTAAAAATTCTTCAAATTAAATTTTTAATAACAGCGTTTCATGTGCGTCGTGCAGCTGAAGTTGCTTATAACGTATAAAGTTATAAAAAAAATTAATTCGATATGTGTCGATGTATTTTGAATTCAATAATAAATGAATATCGATATACTATTATATAAAGGAGAAGACGGGGGCGGTGAGGTGGCGCTCTCAAATCGTTTCGTTCTATTTTTCTAATTTTTCTCAAATTTTTGAATTAATAATATCAAAGATCAGAAAAAATCGCAGTTGCCTTTTAAATCTTTAGTAAAATAGGAAACTAAATATACAATTTTAATATTTTTTTCCTTTAAAATCTTTATTGATGGAGAAAACTAACCATATAATGTTTATATTCTCCCAAATTTTTTATTTATCAATATCTATATTTTTTATTTTTTTATTATCTTTATCTTTATTATTATTATTATTATTATTATATTAATATATCAAATCGTCTCAATATATTTTTCTAATTTTCTCAAATTTTTAGGTTAATATTTTTCTAATTTTCTCAAATTTTTAGGTTAACAAAAATTAAATATACTAATTATTCTAACGGATGAAACTAAATATACTAATTATTGGAAAAACAATTAGTCAATGTACTATCTTAATTAACTTATATTTTCATAAACTTTCCCCTCAAATCAATGTATTATCTTAATTAACTTATATTTTCATAAACTTTCCCTTTAAGTTAAAATATTATCTTACTATATTTTTTACTTTTGAATTTTTAAAATAATAGTAGAGAAGAAAAAAAAAAAAGGAAAGTTCCATTCTAAGTTGCTAATGAGTAACAAGATATACATGTTAATAATAACTACCAAAATTATGTTACGAAGCACCACAAAATCACAAACCACTATATATACACATTCGTTGCATCACAATTTTTTTCTTTCATTTTGTTTTTAGATAAATTTGAATAAAAAAAGTCGATTATATTGTTTAAATCGTGGATCATAATAAAACATGATCAAGGTACTCATAAACATCGACCCTAACTCGTCTGGTCAATGTAATAAACGCTTATATCCCGTCCGATCACGGTTTTCTTTAATATTTTATTATTTTTATTTAGATTTTTGTAATTATATCTTTTTTATGAAATTTTAATATATATTTATATGTGTATATAATAAATTGGGTTTATATATCTAACAATATAAGTATTTTCATTTAATAAATTGTTGACGTAATCTTTAGTAATATTTTAGATATTAAATAGAAAAATATTTTTAAATAATAGATCTAACGGTTCGTATTTACTTGCTCTTAAAAAATCTAAGAATGACTAAAGTACAACTAACAAAATATGTGTCCATTAATGTGCCGAGTTTCTTTTAACATATGGTATTACTTTTATTTTTTATTAATTATTTTATTTGAATTCAATATTATAAAAAATTATATTAAACATTAATTTTATAAGTTTAATATAATAATATTGTCATTATTTCTATATTTTGCCCATGTTATTTTTAATTCAAATATGAGTTGTTTTAATTAAAAAATATAAAACAAACAATGTACTTAAAAAGACAGTTAGTTACTTATTAATAATTATATAAAATTATA
This sequence comes from Heracleum sosnowskyi, assembly GCA_030848705.1. Lineage (NCBI taxonomy): Eukaryota > Viridiplantae > Streptophyta > Magnoliopsida > Apiales > Apiaceae > Heracleum > Heracleum sosnowskyi. The sequence goes on along the minus strand of CM061235.1, from coordinate 136,169,502 downwards.
TTACATTTATATATATGTTGCCCAGTGTTATTTTTTGAAAATTAGTTGTTTAAATTAGAAAATAAAAAATTATATTACCTTTCTATTTATATGTTTTTTGTGTTAATTTTAGAAAAATTAGTTGTTTAAGTTAGAAAAAATAAAAAAGATTTGTATTTAGCTGAAAATGGTAACTGATTATTTATTAATAATTATATATAAGAATATTACCATTACATATTTATTTTGCATGTGTTATGTTTAGAACATGAGTTGTTTAAGTTAGAAAATGTAAAATATATAATGTGTTTTAGCTGAAAAAGATAATCAATCATAAATATGTAATAATATTATCATTATATATATATGTTACATATTTTATTTTTAGAAAATAAGTTGTTTTAGTTAGAAAAATAGATAAAATAGGTAATGTATTTTAGCTGAAAAAATCAATTGGTTATAAATAAATTTGTTATATATAGGCCCGACCCAAATTATAGATAGGCCCGGCTCAAATACCGACCGACGAACTAACCGATCAAAACTTTTAATGTTTCGTATTTAATAATATAGTATAGATATGTTTTAAACATTATAAATCAACTTATTAAGCTTTACCTTCTTATTTATATAGAAAATAATCAAGATACTAAAATAAAATGTATTTTTTTATAAAATTTGATAAAATATATAATTCTTATTTTATTTTTCTCGAGTACCTATATTTTAAATAATAAACATAATTTTTTTATCTTTTAATTTAAAATATAAGTTGAAATTTGAACTTTGAGAAAAATAAAAATGATGATAAATATAATAATAATTGAGGATATATTAAGATAACAAAAATATTAAATAATTATCATTTTCTTTATTTATTCAGACTTTCGGTAATTGTTCAAAGAAAATATGAAAAATTCAAAAAAAAAACCTTAAAGTTACGTTATGGATATTATTATTTAATTTATTTTGAAACATATTTTAAAAAATATTATTTTAATAAATATTATAAGTTCGCTGCAAAGCGCGGCTCAGATAATTAGTACTTATATAAATGAGAAGACTGGGTCGGTGAGGTGGCGCCTCTAAAATTGCTTCGATCTATTTTATTATTTTCTTAAAATTTTAAATTATCAATATTAAAAATTCAAAAATATCTCAATTAGATTTAAAATCTTTACTAATGGAGGTAACTAAATATACAATTTTAATATTTTTGTCTTTAAAATCTTTACTAATTGAGGAAACTGAATATACAAATTTAATATTCTCCTAAATTTTTTATTAGAAAATATTTTGATTTCATATTAAATATTTTCTAATAGAGAAAACTAAATATACAATTTTAATATGTTTGCCTTTAAAATATTTACTAACTGAGGCAACTATCTATATATTGTTCCTATATTTAAGTTATTTTGTATTGATTTGGATTTTTATTTAATAAATTATAATGTTTTATTGTAGGTATCAAGGAGTTTTAATAAAGGAAGGATTGGAGCTTAAATAGCAAGAGTTGGAGATTAATTTGATTAAAATTCGGATTTTATGACCCACTTGTGCAGTTCACACTTTTTGCATAACTAGAGTTCTAGAAGTCCGATTCAGACGGTTCAACAGCCCACGGAAAGCTTATGAGAAGAGATTTATTTTGAAAGTGGCCTTGATATTAAAATCCACCCGATCCAGTCCAGAAACAGAGCCCAACAGTCAGCTACGAATTTATATTATTGGAATTCAATTCTGTTTGGGAAATCTCCTTGTATTTGTATTAAATAATTAAAAATACTTATATTACAGATTATTAGAGATAGATCGGACCTAATACAGGAGAAAACGGAGAGAGATAACGAAGAAGGATTCAGCCATTGAAGACATTCAATTGACTTTGTTTTCTCTAATCTTTTTATATCTCTTCTTATGAATATGTGTTGGTTATCTTGGGATTGTTTTGAGATCTATATTATGAACTAATTGTATAAAGTTGAGATTTTTATGGAACCATAGCATGTGATTTTTGGTGCTTTGTTAAAGAGTACTGTATGCAGTTCTATAGTTTATTCATTCAAGTGTTTTTCATGCTAATACTTGATATTGTTTGATCAACTTTAGTGGGTTAACGAGTTAATTATAGTATCGAGAGAGTTATAGTTAATTGACATAAAACTTGAATGGTGCATGCTTATATCTTTTCATTATAATATTGTTACGGTATAGACATATATTGTGACCATGCATAGCTTTGTGAATGGATGCTTAATTGTATTCTGAGAAGTAAATTGGCATAGACATATGTTAGTTTACTTGGTAGGAATTATACCATAGTGATTTCGAGAGAAACCTATGACCATTGAATTCTATCTAGTGAACTGTGAATTTGCTATAGTGTTACGCGACTCTTTTACTGATTTTCATGTGTTAGGGGGAAGTAATTATCCTGACTTATTTTCTCATATCTAAAAACTCTCTTTGCTAGTTTAGTTAGTTAATTTAGTTGTTAATTAATTGGTGTTAGTATAAAAACCAAAACTCAATTCTTGTGTTCTATAATCGAATTGTTAGATATTTGATTGCAATTAATACAAATAGACAGTCCTTGAGGAACGATATCTGGTACTCTGAATCTCGTAATACTCTCTTTGTTAGTATAATATTAGTTAGTTAATTAATTAATTTTAGTAGAAAAACCAAAACCCAAATCTCGTGTTCGATAACTGAATTGTGAGATTTTACTTGCGATTAATACAAATTTGCAGTCCTTGAGGAACGATATCTGGTATTCACTACTATATTACTTGCTTGCGATTGTGTACACTTGCACATCTATATTTTATGCAATATTATTATTATTATTATATTATATAAAGAAGAAGACATCATAGTGAGGTGGCGACACTCAAATCGTCTCAATCAATTTTTATAATTTTCTCAAATTTTTTGATTAATAAAAATTAAATATTAGATGAATTCTCAATTTCCTAATATTACCCTAAGCTTTCTCAAGTCCAATTTATTTACTAATTCTTTCTTACAATTTTCTTATTGAGATAACTAAGTATACTATATTAGTATTCTCCTAAACTTACCGTACCAGTCTAATTTATTTACTTATTTCATTTTTACTATCTTTTAATCGAGAAAAATAATTATGGAGACAATTTTAATCAAATTATTTATGATATAATATAATTAATTAATAGATGATGTAATTCATTTAGTAAATTAGGTTGTTATCTGTTTAGATTTGGCAACAACGAGAAATCTGGTCGAAAAATGTTTAATGAAGTATCGATTCATTTGGAGGAGCATATTTTATGCTACAATTTAATATTGAAGTTATATTATGTATTTTAAAATAGAAATTGGAATATGAATTTTGAAAAAATAAAAATGGTTATAAATATACTAATATTTGATAAAATATCTAAATAGTGAAAAAATATTAAACAATTGTGCTTTTCAATATTTCGGTAAATATTCTAAAGAAAACTGAATTTTATGTTATAATGTTATTTTATTTAAAACATATTTTGTAGAATATTTTTTAAAAGAGTTTAGAGAAATTATTATAAAGCCGTTGCGAAACGCGACTTAGTAAACTAGTTAAGTTCAAATAATGAAAAATTTGAAGGAAAGCAGAGATTTAATTGAATGTAGAGGGGAAAAAGATGACGAAATAATCTAATTCCATATATGTCCATGTATTTTGAATTCAATTGAATTATCTCGTTTCAACATTTTTAAATTAGAAATTAATTTGTGCTTTATTATTAAAAAAAATTGAATTGAATTTTATATTAAACTAGTTGAAAAAACCGCGCTTCGCGGCGGTGTCATAATTTTTTTTTAAAACTTCATCAATTAAATTACAAAAATTACTCGGTCCTCTCATATAACCGTCCTCCTGTAAAACACCTTTCCTTTTTAATATCAATATCTCAAATTTAATATATTGAATACTTGTGTTATATATTACTCCCTCCGTCCCAGCAGGAAGTTAACATTTGTAAGAGAACTCGGCACGCATTTTAAGGCTCCTTTAAAGTATAGTTTCATTAATTGTTTTAATTTTTTTTTTCTTCTGAATAAAAATTAAAAGTTTGGATATTTATTTAAAAAAGAAATTTTTTTAAAATAAATAATGAAACTATATCTTATAGAAGCCTTAAAATGCGTGCCGACCCATCCATCTCAAATGTTAACAAATAGATGGGACAGAGGGAGTAATTATCATGTTAACATACTCCTTTTTCTAATGAGTCGCTCTCTCGTTAGAAAAAATACATCTATCAATTAAATTACAAAAATTACTCGTTACTCCATAATAGTCGTTCTTCCGTGAAACACGCTTTCTTTTTTAAGATCAAAATTTCAAATTTAATATATTAAATATATATACTTGTATTATATATTAATTTTTATGTTAACATACTCTTTTCTAATGAGCCACTTTTTCGTTGAAAAAACACCTATATAAATTAACAATCATATTTTACTTTCAATATAACTTTTAACTATATGTTTTTCCTATAATTTGAATTATTCTCCTTTATAAATTCGCACACTTATTCTATTTCGAATAGAACTTTTAATTATATCTACAAACACCTATTTTACTTCTAATAAAACTTTTAATTGTATGTATTTTTTATAAATTCGAACTCTTCTCCTCTATAAATTCGAACATCTATTCTACTTTTAATAGAACTTCTAATTTTATGGCTTACCAATAAATTCGAACTATTCTCCTTTATAAATTCGAACACCTACTCTATTTCAAATAGAACTTTATTTATATGTCTTCTCTATAAATTCGAACTCTTCTCCTATATAACTTCGAATACCTATTCTATTTCTAATATACTAAAAAATATTTTTTGATTTATTAGTATTTAAAATTGTAAACCTTTAAAAAATTAAAAAAATAGATTAAGCCGATCTTTGAGACACCATCTCATTATTCCATAGAATCATGGTAATCGCTATTCGATCATCCACCGTGCCGCATTTGACTTTTCTGAACAGCCATTGCCTATATAAAACCGAAATGCACCTCCATTCTCTATTATGCATCCAAATTAATTTCCTTGTATTGTGGCTTGGACTTTTTCGTTGAAAAAACACCTATATAAATTAACAATTCTATTTTAGTTCCAATATAACTTTTAACTATATGTTTTCCTATAATTCGAATTATTCTCATTTATAAATTCGCACACTTATTCTACTTTGAATAGAACTTTTCATCATATCTACAACCACCTATTTTACTTATAATAAAACTTTTAATTGTATGTATTTTTTATAAATTCGAACTTTTCTCCGCGTCAATTTTTTTTTAAAACTTCATCAATTAAATTACAAAAATTACTCGATTGTCTCTATTAAGTCGTCCTCCCGTAAAACGCCATTCCTTTTTAATATCACTATCTCAAATTTAATATATTAAATATTTGTGTTATATATTAATTATCATGTTAACATACTCCTTTTTCTAATGAGTCGCTCTCTCGTTAGAAAAAATACATCTATCAATTAAATTACAAAAATTACTCGTTACTTCGTAATAGTCGTTCTTCCGTGAAACACGCTTTCTTTTTTAAGATCAAAATTTCAAATTTAATATATTGAATATATACTTGTATTATATATTAATTTTTATGTTAACATACTCCTTTCTAATGAGCCACTTTTTCGTTGAAAAAACACCTATATAAATTAACAATCTTATTTTACTTCCAATATAACTTTTAACTATATGTTTTTCCTATAATTGGAATTCCTCTCGTTTATAAATTCGCACACTTATTCTATTACGAATAGAACTTTTAATTATATCTACAAACACTTATTTTACTTCTAATAAAACTTTTAATTGTATGTATTTTTATAAATTCGAACTCTTCTCCTCTATAAATTCGAACATCTATTCTACTTTTAATAGAACTTCTAATTTTATGGCTTACCAATAAATTCGAACTATTCTCCTTTATAAATTCGAACACCTACTCTATTTCAAATAGAACTTTATTTATATGTCTTCTCTATAAATTCGAACTCTTCTCCTATATAACTTCGAATATCTATTCTACTTCTAATATATTAAAAAATATTTTTTGATTTATTAGTATTTAAAATTGTAAACCTCTAAAAAAAATTAGAAAAATAGATTGAGACGATTTTAGAGACCCCACATCATTATTCCATAGAAGTTCAATAAGTGCATGGTAATCGATATTCGATCATCCACCGTGCCGCATTTGACTTTTCTGAACAGCCGTTGCCTATATAAAACCGAAATGCACCTCAATTCTCTATTATGCATCCAAATTAATTTCCTTGTATCGTTGCTTGTGATTTTTTTGTTAAAAAAACACCTATATAAATTAACAATTTTATTTTAGTTCTAATATAACTTTTAACTATATGTTTTTTCTATAATTCGAATTCTTCTGCTTTATAAATTTGTACACTTATTCTAATTCGAATAGAACTTTTAATTATATCTACAAACACCTATTTTACTTCTAATAAAACTTTTAATTGTATGTATTTTTTATAAATTCGAACTCTTCTCCTCTATAAATTCGAACATCTATGCTACTTTTAATAGAACTTCCAATTTTATGGCTTATCAATAAATTCGAACTATTCTCCTTTATAAATTCGAACACCTACTCTACTACTTCAAATAGAACTTTATTTATATGTCTTCTCTATAAATTCGAACTCTTCTCCTATATAACTTCGAATACCTATTCTACTTCTAATGTACTAAAGAATATTTTTTTGCTTTATTAGTATTTAAAATTGTAAACCTCTAGAAAAATTAGAAAAATAGATTGAGACGATCTTAGAGACGCCACCTCACCTCCCGCGTATCCTCCTTTATATATATATATTGATGACTAGTACTTAACACAAAATGAAAATATAAGTCGGACCCGGACCCGGACCCAATCCAAATCGTAGGGACGATTCGAGTATGGACCCAAAATGCGCGCACTATCAATATCTTGTTTGATATTTACTTTCTTGTGATGTGGCCTGGTGAATTTAGTAAAGAAAAAAAAACATGGGCCTAATGGAGGCAGCAACACCATTTATCCGTGTGGCCCAATTTTGAGCTCATCATAGCATTGCAGTAAGTGATTTAAATTATGCAGTGTAAAATGGGCTAACGTCTCTCAATATGCAGAAATGTATCAAAATTAATGTTCCAACTACAAATCTACGTCTATTTTGTATCTTTGATTTTTTTGGGTTTAAAAAAAAATCATTAATGTAATTATACTTTTTGTATGCTGCAGCTGGATAATGTAGAAGTGGAAAAAGTTGTATTTTTTCCTTTAGTCTTTTCATTTGTTGTGCCGATAGTCATCAACTTTTTTTTATGACAGTCATCACCTTGAACGGTATATATTGCAGTAAATTATTAATTCATATTAAAAAATATTTAAAGTTAATTTATCAAACTGTAAACTGATGTCAGTAAATACTTACGAACTAACTTGGCTGATTAAATCACTGAATTGTACTCCCTTCATCCCATGAACTAGTATACATTGGGTTTGGATACGGAAATCAAGATAATGTATAAAAAATGAGTAAAAGTGGTGAAATTTATCAATATTTAATAATAAATTTGAGATAGTAGATGAAAGTAATGCGTGTAATAGTATTTTATATTAGTATTATAGAATAGAAATAATAAAACAAATAGTGAGTATAAAAATATTTTATATTATTAAAAATTATTGTTTTTAAAATATATAAAAATGAAATAGACATTCCAAAATAAAAACTATACAAAAATGGATGGAACATAACTACTACGGGGGTATTCACTAAAAAAGTGTGCGCGACTGGTTGGTGAAATATATGCACCTTCAGGTTAAAATATTTCATGGTGAAAAAAACATTTACATTTTCAAGTGAGCCTAGCAATTTGTACGTAACGCAACATCAGAGTGACCTGGCTAATATTTTGACCGAGTAAATCATGTAATTTTCTCTACGAAAAATTGCATGTTATTTCACGCTCTCTTCCTTAATTTTCCAACCCAGGATAATGACAGGATTAGTATTTAGTGTCACACTTTAATTACTCATCCCAGAAATATCTGAAACTAAATCTATCAAAATTCTTGTACGTGACATCAGTGTATCATTACAAAAACTAAAAATCATAGGTGTTATTGACATTTTGTACACACACCGTGTACTCCACATGACTGTAGAATAGACTTGAATTTCATAAATTATTTTTGGACGGAACTGTATGGATTTATGCAAGCGGTTTCGATTCTGTAGTATTCAAGTTGAGAGAGGACCATTGTTTATAAGGAAAATAAATTATTTCGTCTTTAAACTATATGTTGTTTTTGGTTTAGGTCCCTGAATTATACGAAAAAATATTACGGTACTTAAACTTTCAAATTTTAGGCAATAGTAAATTAACATATCAAAATTTCACTCAATTCCAAGAATTTTCGATTTTCACGTAATTGTCACGTCAATGTTGACTAACGTCCGTTAGTCAAATTTGAACAGAAGGACGAGAATCAGAAAATTTGTAAGTTTAGGTATCGTAATATTTTTTTATATAGTTCAAGGAGTTAAACCAAAAATAACATATAGTTTAAGGACGAAATAATTTATTTTGACTTCTTTATACATCGGGTATTCTTTGAACTTTCAAACAAACTCCTTGTAGGCATTTATATCTGCCTAATTTTTATTTTTATTTTAAAGCCTGGCTATATATTTATAACAACTAATCCAAGTATCTATTCACTTGATAAGATTTGTTTTCTTAGTTTTTTCCTTCATTTCGGGTTCAATTTTTGCAAATACATAATTACATAAAATTAATTAATTTATTTCACTTGATAAGGAGTTTTAATGATTGAAAATACTTTTATAGGATATGATAACATAAACGTGATCATAATTAAATCTAATAAGGCGCATACAAAAATAAAAATTGGAGTTCCATTTTGTTAATTTGGTGAGAGGTGTAATATATGATAAATATATAATATATTGAATAACTTATAGCATTTTGATCCTTAAATTTAATTAATTTAATCTTGCATTTAGACAACAAACTGACATGTAAGATATTGTGTTTTGTCTTTTTTTTTTTTTTTTTAAAAGTTGAGAGATGCAAAAGCTGAGTAATGCAAATAACTCTAAAAGAATTTATCCTCGTTCCAAACTCGAGGATATATTTCAATTTTTTAATTTAGTAATTTTGTTGAGACTGATGGTTTAAAATGAAATTGTAGGCAGGCTTAGTGGCTAGTTAATTCAAAAGAAATGCGTTGATAGCTAGAATTCCAATAAACCTTCTCTAATACAGCCGTATGAAACTGTGTCAGCGGTTTCGAGTCTATAGGCATACATAAGTTGAAGATGATAACTTCCGGTCAATTAATTAATTAAATCAGTAATACCCTACTTCTCTTATAATAGCATATCCGGTCTATCACAAACCTTTAGCTAAGTATGCGACGTGTCTTAAATAAAAAATTTAGGGCCTAACAATTAGCTGTTAATTTATAACGGTGAGTTATTTGTGTTAGCTGTTTTAATTAGCGGATTGGATTGACTGTTTTGACTAGCAAATTTGATTTAATTAGATGTTTTATACAAAACTTTGACCGCTTGGGTTAGCTGTTTGTATATCAAACATCAAAATCATCTAATCGAAAAAGCTCATCAAAATAGCTTTTTGAGTCGAAAAAACTATTTCAATCCGCTAACTACCTCTAATTTGACTCAAACCTCTAGTTTTTTTCCAAACCTTTAACTTCCAAACAGGATCTAGATATTTTGTAAAAATATTGGCACTCCAATTAGTCATAACCCCTAGCAAAAAATTTAGTCAACCTCTTCATATTGGCTAAATGTGGCCAACCTCTAGGGAGCTATTAGCAAAATTGCACGTCATCTATTATCACATTGAAATAATAAATTATATTTATAATAATTTAAAATAATAATAACATGATATTTTTAAAATATAATCAATCAATTTAGCTAACTTCATTGGAGAAAAACAACTTACAAATTAAATAAATTTACCTAATTAATATTTTATATCATTTTAATTAATATCATTGAATATGCTCTAACTATAAAGAAATATACATAGCACATGTGTAATATCCCGTAATTTTTAGGATAATAATAATAAAAGAAAAAAGAAAAAAGGATTAAAATTGGAAAAAGAATAGGATTTAAAATTAAATTAGACTAACGGGGCTAAAATTTGGATTGGATTTGAGTACGGATAAGTAGTAGGTTTGGACTTAGGGTTTTGTAACGCTATATATACATCGTATTCTCATTCCACGTGTTTTCTATCAAATTCGTAGGGCTTTTATACATACAATTCAGCAGTCTTGTAAAATTCGTATAATATTCATTGTAAGTCGGAATCCGTTGATTCTGGACTTTTCTGAAATCTCTTTCAATTTCCTACAATTTCTATTTCACAGTGGTTTTCGAGATTATGCTCTGAACTGTTCTTAAAATCACAAAATACAATCAGATCTTGTTTTTCAGTTTCTGTTCAAATTCAGCGGACGTTTTATTCAATTCCTGATTCGTTATAAGTCCGATTTTTATAAGTCATATCTTTTCAGAAAGGTCTTTTCGTTCTGTACGACTTTCGTCCTTTGAGGTTTTCAAGAAAATGTCGTTTAGAGGGTCAAAAAGGCTAAATACAGTTCTGGTCAGAATTGGGTACATGATCTAGGATGCGTTGAGGTAAGTTTCCGATTGTTCTTTATAGTGTTTTCAAAACTATGTGTAATATATGTATATTTGTATATCAAATCATGGGCTAAGTGATGATTATATTTGAATTGATATGTATTATTTGATATGTGTTATGTGTAAGCAATATCTTGTGATTCTGATTTGTGCCATGGTTTGTGAAAATATCGAATAAGAATAAGGACCGAGTCACCGGGTTGTAGTGACAGTTTTCTGAAAATTTAGAACCGTTATCACCGGGTTGTAGTGATCGTGGCATGAATTATGGGTTTCAAGTTATTGTTGGTTATGTGGTGTCGTATCGTATCGAATAAGAAAAAGAATATGAATGTGTATCAAAAGTTATTTTTTCGTATATTTTATCGTATCAAATATCGTATTCTTCTATATGTGTATATATGTTATTTGCCCGACTAGTTTGATCGATTGGTTTCTTGCTGGGCTGTATGACTCATTCCTTACATTTTCAGGTTGCCGTTAGAACGAGTGAATGTGCTTTCGAGTTCGAGGATATTAGGTTTGGACTAGATTAGCTTGGATTGTCATCGTTATCTACGCTTTTGTAATAGATATTTTTGTAATTGAATCTTTTATCACGCTTCCGTCTGTCATTATCATTGAATAATTGTATTTTATTTTAGTTTTGATTTAAAATTAATAATCCAAAAAGTCAGACTATGTACATATGTGGCAAATTTTGATATGAGAACTGATGTTACGATAATCTTCATTTACAAAACAAATAGTAAATTTTTTTCAACTTGTTGCCAAACTTGCGCTTGCAAATATAAAAGGACGAGTTTCTCAAATGTACGTTTAGTAAATGAGTTTAAAAAAATGATGCATTGAACAACTCGGGGAGATCGGGGATCGAATAAATCTGTGTTCAGATTGCCGCCAAAAAGAAAAAGAAAAGAGGTACCGGAGTATTAGGGGTGAGAGAAAAGTCCAAGTCGTCTGCGTACAAAATTTGAATATTCTTATTGAATATCGTTGACAGTAACGGCTTAGCTAATTGCTTCGATAATACTAGTTGACCTTAAATTTTTTGTTTCGGAGCATATATTCAGTGGGTGGTTGAGCAATTTAGCTGCTGGCTAGTTGCCAATATGATGACAACCCCGCACTCTTTAGATATTTCAAACCATCGAGTATCGTTTTTCTATTTTTTTAATTCAATCTTCCGTACACACATTGTCTAATACTATAGGTACAGATTCTTTTCTATTGATCGCCGTTTGATTCGACTTATCGTGCCAGAACATAAGTAGCGACAGTTATAGTTTTTCTTTTACTCTTTTCCGGTACTTTCAGTTGTATTAAACAAATGTTTTTGCCAATTATTTTTTTAATTCTCTTTTTCTATGTAAATTTATAACTTTTGATCCCAGCGTATTTGCCGTTTAAGAAAGGTGTTTGCAACTTTGCATAGTTGAACACCAGTGCCCGGAAAGTAAGTGAAGTCCGTAGTGTTATAGTCAAAATTCGGTATCGAGTTTTTAGGGTAGATTAGAGTCAAGTATGATTCAATTAGGGATCTCCATGATACGATTAGCGATTACGGCTAGTACAAGAGAAGGTCAGGGCTTGTCCTCGTACGGGAGATGGCGTGCCCTCGGACCGTCCAACTCTCCTGAAGGCGCGACCTCATGGTGATGACTGAACTTGATCTGAATGGATAACTTGACAAAGAACAACAACTACATTGACATGGTATTGACATAAGTAAAATTTAGGGCTTGCCCTCGTAGGGGTAAAGACGCGTCTCTTTAGAACGTTCACCCCTTGAGAGCGCGCACTCATGGTATAAGGATGACTTCTTTGGCTTAATACTGGTAAAATACTGAAGAATTCTCTCTTAGGATGTGCCCTAAGTGATGGATGTCCGTAGTTGAAAGCCTCCAGGGGTTTTGCATGATGATTGAAGGTCTTCTCCTGTATTCAATGAGCACGTCTTCATTGGGGATGTGGGGTGAACCTTGGTGTGTGCTTTGGGAGCTATGTTCCTGTATTTAATGGGCGCGTCCTCATTGGGGAACTTTGGAGTAATCCTGCACTTTGCACCCAAACGCTTGGTATCACTTGTCCTGCAATCTAGTGGGTGCTTCTCATTCGGGGGACAATGATGCGTCTGACATTTGGGATAATTCATGGCTATACATGCGTCTATGAATTAAGGAAATAGTTGGTAATAGATAGGACTAGTCCTCGACGGGGGAAGTTTCTTTATTCATGAAGTCCTGACGTCATAGACGAGCCTTGGGCCTTTGTGATTAGGCCTCATCGTTGGACATTTCTAAAGCAAGTCAGAGTTTAATTATGGAAGGCGGTGGAAGACTTCCCATGGGCTTCGGAAATCAGAGACCAAACCCACGGAGGTAACTTCCTATCCAAGAACTACGTTGGCTTGATCCCCTATATAAAGGAGTACGTAGGCACATTGTAAAGGGTCGAAAGTTGAGAACTCTGAGACAGCCAACATAAACCCTAAATAATCTCAGCCACCAATTAAACACAACCAACATACTCCGGTGAATTAATTACTCAAGGACCACCGTTGTAAATCTTGATTCCGACGATAAATCTCGAACTTTGTTAATACCAAATTTCTCCGTTAACACGTAGATATGACGATAACCTTAAATTGTTGAAATATGTACAAGCACGATATAATGACTTCACATAACTGCAGGGTTAAATATCAAAGTGGTCAGTGAAGTGAAAACCATATATCATTTTCATCACTGATCTCAACGGGGTATCACTTCAATCACTAAAGTAATCATAAATATCAAATGGATACATCTAAATATGTGTTTGAAAAGTAAAAATAATTTATATAAGTTCTACACATATTTCTTGAATACTACCGCAACCAAATAAAAAGTTGTGAACTCTAGTATTTAAGATATTATATTTAGATTTTTTTTTTATAGTTATTTATTTTGATTTAATTAAAAATAAATAGTAAAATGAATTTTTTAAAATCTAAATATATTATCTGAAATAATAGAATTCATAACTTTTAATTTGGTTGTAGTAGCATTGCAGAAATATGTGTAGAACTCGAGAAAAATTATTTTTATTTTCCAAACACATATTTAGAGTTATCTGTTTAATGTTTATGATGACTTTAATGATTAAAACGATACCCCGTAATGAAAATGATATCTGATTTTCAATTCGGCGACCAATTTAATATTTAACCCATTATTACTTGCTACATGTACATCATGATAATTAAGAAGATTAATGTATATAATGTGTATACGTTTAATGCTGTTTCTTCAAAGTCAGCTGAAATTTCAACGAAAATATAAAAGATAGTAATTGATGACTAAGATGTGTGCTGTTTCTGCGAAATTAGTAGAAAAGCATATTATGCATTCAAAATTCGGAGTCAACACTATGGAAGGATACAATTGTACGTCATTGTATTAATAGAGTGTAAACTCAAATTAATGAAGTGGGAGCCTGACTCTTTTTATTATAAATACATGTAGGCAGAGGTTTCAATTGTTATGAGCTTTGAGTTTAACTGAAAGTTCACCGTTTCAGCAGCTTCTGTTTTGTCTTGCAATTCCAGCTTCACTCAATTGTAAAGTCATGGTTACTCAAGCTGAAAATGGTCATTATGATGACAACAACAACAATGTAATATCTCTTTCTTCCTCTGTTAGCTGCAATGTTTTTCAGTCACTTGAGCTTGTGCAACTTTATGTCGCTTAATTTATAATTTGGCCTCGGTTGAAAGTGTCCGACATGAAATAAAGAGTCTGAGACCGAATTGTCCGATATTAGCATCACTTAAACATGCGCAACAATAGTAATTGCAGATACTAAGTGACTCTTTTCTCTGGTGTCTGTTAGGGGAATAAAGATCTGCATGTTGCTCTAAGATCATTTCTCACTTACGCTGACATGCCTGCATAGTTTTATCTAAAATCTGATATGTATGAGCCTGCAACTGCAAGCATTAATATGCTCATGTTCTGCCTCTCAACCAGTCTAGCCGTTTGCCAATTGCCATGTTTCTAATTTGCTTTCCAGTTTCCATCTTATATTCACAATCTAAATTACTAGACTTTCATTTAGTCATTTTCAGTAGTCCATGTTGGGTCGTGTACCTTTCGTTTCGCGTACCTAATTTACTGATAATTCCCAGCAAGATTTCATTTAAATATATATCTCTCTTTTAGAATTAACAACTTGTGGCGTTGATAGTAATAGACTATTAGTTTCCTAGACAACAGTCTGAGTCCGCTATCTGCTATAATAAAAGATATATAGTCATGTGTCCATTTTCACATCCTATGTCCAAGTCTTCCCACGCCAGAGCTGATTCTCAGGCTTTGAATACGATCTATTCGACTTGTTAATTTGATTACGCTACTCAATATATATTCCAATTTTCAAGTAGTCTACAAGTTTTAGTAAATAATGGAGGGCCGAGTCAACCTGTTGACTATGAGGCTTACTTTGAGCTGAAAATTGTTTATTTATGTAATAAATTAGAAAATTGATCATGCTATAGTTAGAACATCTTATTTTATAGTTGATTGTGTGTTTAGGGGAATAGATTTCTTCGTCTGATATTCAAAATGTAATCTTGAAGGATGTTCAAGTTTAATGGAAGATTACTTAATTTCAAAAAAAATAAATAATTTAAAAGCAAAAATTGGTTTGAGATACTTTTTTGAACAACTTATTTTGTTTTCGTGATTTTATTTAGTAAAAATTAATATTATCATTCAAATATGCTATTTAGCAAATTAATTTTTATATTTACATTTTTAATAATTCATAGACTATTTATAATATAAAATTATCCAAATAGATAATTTTAACTTTTTATTTATTATTTTTAGCAATTTTAAGTGATCAACAATAATTTTAACTTTATCCAAACATACTCGAGGGAAGAATCTTCAAAAAATTATATAAAGATGAAACACATTCTTAAAAAAGACAAGGATATGCTGTCCTACCACCATCCACAAAAAATTTGGAGATACAGTTGATATGCCCACATGGCCACATGTGGCTACATGTCAAATTTGAAGTCATATGATATGATACTTTATACTGTAGTAATTATCTTTGGAAAATCAATTTATTCTCCATCCACCCACAAATTTTACTTAAATTTTTCTTGGTGATTTCGAGTATACTGAATGGGAAAAAATGTGACATGATCATTCTAATAGGTTGATCAGAGGACTGCCAGAGAGAAGGCCATCGACGACTGGCTTCCCATAACGTCTGCGAGGAATGCAAAATGGTGGTATTCAGCATTCCACAATGTCACCGCTATGGTTGGAGCTGGAGTTCTCAGTCTCCCTTATGCCATGGCAGAACTTGGATGGTAAATTTTATGCTTCAACCCAAAAAAATTAAAATAAATTAGAATTCTGTTTTCTTAGTAAATTGTCGTATATAGATCTGTTACAAATAATTACATGTTGATATAGAAGTAGAGTATATCTGAATTGCTGTGCTATGCAGGGGTCCTGGTGTGGCAGTGCTGGTTATATCATGGATTATCACATTATACACCTTATGGCAAATGGTGCAAATGCATGAAATGATACCTGGTAAGCGTTTTGACAGATACCACGAGCTAGGGCAGCAAGCTTTTGGTCAGAAACTCGGTCTCTATATCGTGGTGCCTCAACAATTAATTGTTGAGGTTAGTGTCAACATTATCTACATGGTTACTGGAGGAAAATCCCTGCAGAAATTCCATGATACAGTCTGTGAGGATTGCAAAAAAATCAAACTCACCTACTTCATCATGATCTTCGCCTCTGTTCACTTTGTTCTCTCCCATCTCCCCAACTTCAATTCCATCTCTTGGGTTTCTTTAGTAGCAGCAATCATGTCCTTGAGGTAACCGTCAATATTCACTTGCTGATCACGATTTTTTTTAAAAGATAAAAACAGAACATAAATTTGTGAGTGAAAAACTAAGGTTTCATATATGTCATGCAGTTACTCTACTATTGCTTGGTCAGCCTCTGTTGACAAAGGCGTTCAACAAGATGTGGACTATGGCTACAAGGCTAAGTCTACAGCAGGGAAAGTTTTTAACTTCTTTAGTGCATTGGGAGATGTTGCGTTTGCATATGCTGGACACAATGTGGTTTTAGAGATTCAGGCAACAATTCCTTCTACACCTGAAAAGCCTTCCAAGGGTCCGATGTGGAAGGGAGTGATCGTGGCATACATAGTTGTAGCCTTGTGTTACTTCCCTGTTGCTCTTGTTGGATTTTATATTTTTGGCAATAAAGTTACAGATAATATTCTTATAGACTTGGAGAAACCCAAATGGCTCATTGCAATGGCCAACATGTTTGTTGTTTTCCATGTTATCGGAAGCTATCAGGTAAAGCCTATAATTGAGTTCAAGTAGGACGTTTATCCTATGTTTATCAGTTCTTGCTGATTGGCTAATTTTGTCTTGGTGACTGTAGATCTATGCTATGCCGGTATTTGATATGATTGAAACTTTGCTGGTGAAGAAATTAAATTTCAGACCAACTGCAGCACTACGTTTTATTACAAGGAATATATACGTTGGTAAGTAAACGTGTGTTTAGAGTTTAGACGATAGATTACGGGCTGTGATTTATTTGCAAAGGGAGATATCTAAAATTGAGGTTAAAACCAATATTGTTTGCTTTCAGCATTTACGATGTTTATCGCCATTTGTTTCCCTTTCTTTGGTGGCCTTCTTGCATTTTTTGGAGGATTCGCCTTTGCGCCAACCACATATTTCGTAAGTTACATTTTGATTGTGCAACCTCATGTTTATGATGAAGCTAAACTTGAAGAAAAAGCTCACAAATTTCATTGTTTTTATCTAGCTCCCTTGTGTAATGTGGCTTGCTATCTACAAGCCGAGGAGATTCAGTCTGTCTTGGTTTACAAACTGGGTAAGTGAAGCCTAAAGTTGTTTAAGAATCTTATGAATGGTCCATCGGACTAGCATTACTGATTTGACTTGAACTGTTATCTTCAATTTCAGATATGCATTTTCATTGGCTTATGCCTAATGATTTTAGCACCTATCGGAGGGCTAAGGCAGATCGTACTTCAAGCCAAGAACTATGAATTTTTCTCATAAGCGTGAATCAGCAAGAAAGATGGATCTTGTAGATTATCTTAGAAGGAAAATTAGAAGCAGCTCCCACTGGTCATGAACAAATTATACTGTGCATTTTAGATAGAACATCGGAAACCTTGTGTTAGAGTGATAACTAAAGATTACAGGAGTATTACTATCATATTGAACGTTCAATACAGCGAAAGGGAAGGCGGAAAGGAGGCAACATTGTACGATCCGCAAGGCCTTTCCTGTTAATATTTTTCTTCTTGTATTGTGTGTATAATATACAACATGTGTGTGCCTTTTCTTCTGGTTAATATTTGGAATGAATAAATTGATAGCAAATTTATAATCTTTGAAAAGTTGAAGCAAAATTTGCAGACACACATAGCCACATTGGGTCTTGATTCTTGTAGAGTGCTGAAGTTTCTCAGAGAAAAGCATAAATGCTATACTCTTAAATTTGAAATGGAAGAGCAAAACAAATTATAAACAACATTATCAGTATAAGGCATGCTATAACATCATGATTTAGTGCAGGATCGCAAGTTTTCAAAAGATTCGGGGAAAAAAAACCAAATCCAATTTTTATGAGCATTGCAAGGAAATTAAGGTTTTAGCTGTCATTATCTGCTTGATATACATATTGGAGTGTCTTGATTCATGACATATTAGCATCCTCTGTCTGCCAAATGGCTAAAACCATGTAGCTATTTTCCTCTTTCCATCGCACCAACCAGCAGGCAGCATCTTATTTGCAGCATACAGCTGCGCGCGCAGATTACTTTGAATTTTTCCATTTCTATAGGTGCGTTGTATTTAGCCGTCCTTAGATTTCTTCTTCATACCATCATGCCGTTTGTAGAATTTTAATGGGAATTCAAACTACGCCTGTTATAGAGCATACTTTTAATTAAATTTCTGAATACAAAATTAGCCAACTATGTATCAGTCTGATCAGTAATTACAGTACTGTTTATTTTTAACATATTCTAGTAGAAGATCAAATTTGATGCAATTTTTGTCAGTCTCATAATTCTGACATCAGAAACAGTTCATTTGGTTCACAAACACAGCTTGTCTGGATCATCACTAATGTAAGTTTGGAATTTAAACACAATGCAACAAGAAGGTTGCAGACTTGCAGTGGTTTTCGACCTCCAAACACACTTCAAAAGCAAGTGTTCTCCTTAAAAACCTCTTTCTCCGTGCACATTATGATCAATGTACATTTTCAGTCCTTGTTATCAGGTTCATTTGTTAAATCTGAATGGTATAAATTGATAAATTAAGATCTTGGAATGATTAATTACGTTTGTTGCTTTTTCACTGAGACTGAAAAATTAAAAGCCCAAACATTCTTATATGTTGGATCAATCAGTATAAGCTTATTTTGTTTCTTTCCCTGAGGAAATAACCAAGCCAAGTGTCATGGCTGTAACTGTTTGCTGATTGCTATACACATTCTGATAAAGTTCAATTTACAACTACCCAAGTGTCACAACCATAGTTTTGTTCAAGAATTATCTTAAATCAACAAAAGAGACCAGGCTAGCGAAAAGATTGTTGTTTCTGAATATGCTCAGCATCTTTTTTATCTTAAAACCGAAGCTTCAGAGTTCAGAGCCATTGAGAAAGGCTTGTTGGCCTAAAATGCTACAAAATCATCCAAGTGAACACAGATTGTTGCCTTGGCACTTGGCAGCATAAGTAACTTCTCCTTTGCGTAGACTTTTTATCCAGGCTAATGAAAACAGGAGAAAAGTAGCTCTGATACATGATAAATCTCTTGTAATCGTCTCCTACAGCTTGCAAGTAGTGATATCGGGTACAATGTACATGATAGACAAAAAGAGGCAGATGCAGGAGAGGAAACCAACTTTGTAAATCACACTGTAACGACTTATATCAGACGCTTTTTATAAATGAAAGTTCCGAAGCATGTACTTCCATCTTGCATAGCCTTTAAGTAACGCCCCCCTAATCAAATCTCTATGACATGAAAAGACAAGAGGATATGGATCAGTAGACAGAGTGTAATCGTATATAAACTAGATATCGGTAAGAATATAAACTTCCATTTGATTACATTATTGTTTACATGATGTACATCTCTAAGGTATGTTTCAAAACAAGACACTGATTAAAGACACTACCATTGGTGTAAGCTTCCTAATCAACTTGATCGTAGTTAACAAGAATGAATTTTAATATAACTAAGTTACATCTCAATAGCTTTCAGGTTCCATAGCACGGAGACTTGGTTTCTACATTTGTTTATTAGAAGATCCCTCTCCGGCTAGCTACAAGTTAAGGGACAAAACAAAAGACAATATAAATGTCATTATCCTAATCTGCTCTATAAATTTTTCTACATTATTAAACCATAGCGCCTACGGCAGATCACTATATTGTATAGCTGTTCACACTGATTTTATCGTTCCCAAGTTTATATATAACTTGGTACAAGTAATAATAGCGATCGTTTTGTTTTCTGCTTAAACTTCTATTTCGGGTATAACCATGGGAACTCAAGCTTTATCAGAGGACGATAAATCATATGCTGCTTCAGCCCCATCAGAAGCAAACTCTCAAGTACCCTTGCACGTACACTCTCTTGTTTTTGTTTTATGGATTTCCATTAACATTAGAACCAACATATTTGCTTTAATTTCTTATAATCTGCTAGATTGCTTCACTTTTTTGGCTCCTGAGTTATGTCACGCAGCATATTTTTTACGCTTCAAAATTGCATCAAAAAATATATAGAAATCAAAATTTGTCTAAAGCAAAGTACGGATATATATCAAACGAAAAGATTTAACACTGGCAGTGGGAAACATATATGTTAGTTTTAAATTGCAATCTTAAAAAGCTGATAGGCTTCCGTTTCCTTGGATGCTTCCGCTTCCTGCTTCTCTTTGGAGATCCAGGTCCACTCAAGGGTTTACTTACTGTTTTCACCTCAAACCGGTCATATGATCCACTGAATAAACCCCATGCAAGTTAATCCATATAGAATATTCAATTATATATTGCAATTTTGATGCCAATTCCAGGCTGAGAAGTTAGCAGCAGAGAAGGCAGCGGAGCAGAAGGCAATCGATGACTGGCTTCCTATCACCTCATCAAGGAATGCGAAATGGTGGTACTCAGCTTTCCACAATGTCACTGCTATGGTTGGAGCAGGCGTCCTAAGTCTACCTTATGCTATGGCAGCTCTTGGATGGTTAGTAGAAAGAAATTAGGAGTTCAATATATTGCAATTGATTTTAACAGAAGAGAAAAACAATCTTAAAATTTTATAGAAGCCCTTTAAAAGTTAATAATCGAAATTAGATTTGCAACAAACCAACGCTGTACATATACTTTCTCTAAAGATTCATAATAAGAATGGTAGATTATTTGTTTTCCTTGGCTCCACAACAATACAAAGAAGTTTTAATTGGGATTATCTTTGATATTTCCATAACACATCCCTTTGACTTGATATGCTGATAAGGTTTATCGAGTGGAACTGAAGTTTCTTGTCTCTGAGATGTTTATCTGACCCTAATGCAGGGGACCTGGTATTGTAATACTTATCTTGTCCTGGGTCATTACATTATACACACTCTGGCAAATGGTTGAAATGCATGAAATGGTTCCTGGGAAGCGATTTGATCGTTACCATGAATTAGGCCAACATGCATTCGGTGAAAAGCTTGGCCTTTATATTGTGGTACCACAGCAGCTGATCGTTGAGGTAGGTGTGAATATAGTATACATGGTCACGGGAGGAAAATCTCTGCAGAAGTTCCATCAAACCGTATGCCCTGATTGCAATGATATCAAACTCACATTCTTTATCATGATCTTCGCTTCTGTTCATTTTGTACTGTCCCACCTCCCCAACTTCAACTCTATCTCTGGGGTCTCTTTGGCAGCTGCAGTCATGTCTTTGACGTAAACCTCATCTCTTTATACATCAATTTCCATTATGATCACTTGTAGTTCCTCTTCCTTGTCTTATATAAGCACCTTTTTGTTATTGGTATTGTGCAGTTACTCCACCATTGCTTGGTCAGCTTCTCTCCACAAAGGAGTCCAACCAAATGTTGAATACGGATACAGATCTAAATCCATCCCGGGAACAGTCTTTAACTTCTTCACCGCCTTGGGTGATGTAGCCTTTGCATATGCTGGACACAATGTGGTACTGGAGATTCAGGCAACAATACCTTCAACACCTGAGAAGCCATCCAAAGGGCCCATGTGGAAAGGAGTGATGGTTGCATACTTTGTCGTAGCCTTGTGCTATTTTCCAGTAGCTCTGATAGGCTACAAAATGTTTGGAAACACTGTCGAAGACAATATCCTCATCTCTTTAGAAAAACCTGCATGGCTTATTGCAGCAGCTAACATGTTTGTTGTCATCCACGTTATTGGAAGTTATCAGGTGGAGTAGATTCCCCGTCGTATTAAGTTGTATAACTCTTTGCACATCAGGCCATTTTCACCAAGTCCTATATAATATTTGAATGCAGATCTATGCAATGCCCGTCTTCGACATGATAGAAACCTTGTTGGTGAAAAAACTGCGCTTCAAGCCTAGTCTACTACTTCGATTTATCACACGAAACACATATGTTGGTTAGTAAATTCAATCACTGATTGCTAAAGTCTCTGAGATACATAATTACATATATGATACATATTTCTTGCTTCCAGCGTTTACAATGTTTGTCGGAATCACGTTCCCATTCTTCGGTGGTCTCCTCGGATTTTTTGGAGGGTTTGCTTTCGCCCCAACAACTTACTTTGTAAGTACCATTGTGTGTTGATAGATTTCTAAGTAGCGTGGTAAACTTTAGTAGAATACTAATCTCACATCCATACTTTGTGTTCCAGCTCCCATGCGTGATGTGGCTCGCAATCGTTAAACCAAAGAAGTACAGCTTTTCTTGGTTTGCTAATTGGGTATGATATGCTATGAAATCTCAAGTTCTGGTGATAAATTGGGTATGTTAAGTTTGCGAGATTTACAATCTGTTTTGGCTCAATGGCTTTCAGGTCTGCATTGTTCTCGGCCTCCTCCTGATGACTTTATCGCCTATTGGAGGGCTAAGGAATATTATTCTGAGCGCTAAAGACTACAAATTCTACAACTAGATCATCTTCCAAGACCTTGGACTGCACCAAATATGAAAGAACTACAAAATAAACATGGAATAACTTAATGTGCTGACAGTATCTACGAACAGATTGAGGTCAACAAGTACATAATATCCTTGAGGACCGCGAGTAGCAGCTGAAAGTGTGTTCTATAAACATCTTCTATTTCATTGTGCATTGGTTGTTATGTATACACATCTATAATTACTCATATTTATGTTTTGCACACTTTTTGGTATATTTTTCTATTCAAAGGGTAAAAGTTTGTTTCCCCTGATCGATGAATACTTCAAGGCAAAGTGCCCTTCACCTTTAACTAAAAAACTTAACATGCCTCTCACTGTACACAACCCAATACCACCCTCCACAGTCCCACACTTTTATACTCCTACAATCTAAAATCTTGCCTAAATCCATTTTCTACGTCCATGGACCATGGTTCATGGGGTGCCGTAAGGGCAAGGGAAGGGCCATGATAGGCTTTCGGGTAAAAGACAAGTACATACTTCTGAATTCCGCCAACACTTAAATCTGGATAACAAATTCAGTGAGCTTTTATTAAATCACAACTAAAATAGTCTATCGCCCCTCCCTTCATAGATGCAGATCCTTGAACATCTGAAAGCTCTAAACTACTCTTCATCTCGGTAGTTTGACTATGAGTACCAAGTACACCGACAAACTCTATCAAGGGCCAACAGTGAGAAGCAGAAAAGGAGAACCTTCAGACAGTATGATCATCTTACTATATTTAGCAGCTGCTGGCATTTAAAATTCTTACATAACTGCTTCTGCATCACTTTTCCTATATATAGAGTAAAATCAAAATCAATCAGCACCATTTATTTTATACAATTAACTAAAACAATATACTGAAAGTTCCAATATAAACAATATGTAGTATAAAAGAGTGTTAATGCCACCACAAGATGTCAAAAAACTACTTAGACATCCAACAACTTCTGCACTAACACATTCATAGTTTCCTATATAAACAATATGTAGTATAAAAGAGTGTTAATGCCACCACAAGATGTCAAAAAACTACTTGGACATCCAACAACTTCTGCACTAACACTTTAATAGTATTCACTCTGGTTAAACAATCGTACATAAGTAGTAAGTTTTATGAATTTGTCAGAAAATTTTGAAGTGATCATCCTTGTGTCCTTTAGTTCAGACATCAAAGTAAAATTTAGCTCAAATTCAGATAATTTAAACATTCTAAGTTTGGTCTCTTTCTCTTCCAAGTAAACACTGGTTTCAAATCTAATGAATAAAAAGCCACAAAGTCTTTAAATCTTCTAGATGGCTGAAGACTTAACATACAGCAATAGAGGTCCTCGTATTAACTACCCATACTAGTTTCAAAAATGTTCAATGTTCATAAAACAGAAAGCATTCATGAGATGATCACTTTTTCAAAATTTCTGAGTAGAAACAGAATCAACAAGTACCATGTATGTCAAATAACAAACTACAACATGTAAGATCCAAGATTAACCTTCTGCAGTATGATACATAGAACACTGAATTAAAAGAAAATTTCAACGTTGCCGCAAGATGTCAAAAAACTACCTAGCTCTCTACAAGCCTTGACCAACAACTTATGTACCTACAAATTAGATTATTCACTCTCTGGTTGATGAATCTTACAAGATAAGGTTTATGTATTAATCACAGAATTATATTAATCAACTTGTGTCTTTTAGTTCAGACAGCAAATCAAATGTTTGTTCAAGCATGCATAATTTAAATATTTTAAGTTTGGCTTTTCCTAACAAAACAACATTTTCAAATCTTCTGTATTATAAAACCATAAAGTCTATTTCTTCTTGATGACGAAAGGCTTAAAATATAGCAACAAATATAAGTCAGATGTTTACTAATATTGACGACAACCTCTAACAATTCTGAAGAATAAATCACCTTGTTCAGATCACCAACTAAATCAATATTCAGAAAGACAAAATTCGTATACCAAAACGGCTTAAAACACCGAAGGGGCCCCTCTCCCTCCGCTGGAAAGTTGGGGGTCGTAGTTTCAATGAAGACATGTGTGCTTGAGTATGGCTTACCGGTACGGGCCCTCTTCAAACTCTCCACTTTGACTTTCGAAACAATTTATGTTATCTTAACCAGGAATGATAGCACATAGTACTATTTCATTGGAGAGAAATGAAACAATGTCAACAGAACAAACAAACTATAAACACTAACCCTTACTGAGAATTTTATAAAATCAAGAACATAACATGTACATATTGATTTTCACAGACTTTGAACAATGTAACATACAAGAATTTAAAATCAAACCCCATCTTCATCATCCAACTATCGAACTTTAGTTTCAAATTTCCGAGTTCTTTCCCTATACAACGCCACCCAAAGATTACAAACCCACACTATACTAACAAGAATAGCCATAAAAACAACTAAAACCCAAGAAACCCAAACCCAAGTAGGAATCAAATCCCCAGCTTTCCCACTATAATAAAAAGCCCCCATTTGATACAAAAACCAAGGCCCCACAAAACCCCTAACAACACTATAAAGAGCATAAAATGAAGGAGACAAAACATCAAACACCTTATCAGCAAACTCAGAATCTTTTCTCCTAGCACAAGCTAAAGTCCAAGTGTTTTGACAAAAGCTAGTGACTTCAGCAATAATCAAAAGCACAAGCACAGCATAAGCCCCATGAAAAACAACAAATCGACAAGTCATAAATACAAACAATGTGGCTAAATGATGAGCTATAAAAAGAATATCAGAAGGGTAAAACAGTAAATAATGAATGAGGTCCATTAAAAAATAAGCAATACTGTAATCAAGAACAAGGGTTTGGAGAGGAGTGTTGGGTGAAGCAAACCCACGATTTTGATCGGAAAGTAAGGCTTTTCCGGCGAGGAAAACGGCCGGAGAGCCATGAAAGTAGGAGATTAGGCAGCTAGCAGCTTCGGGTCGGAGCTTGGAGCTCCAGTTTTTGAAGATGAGGAAGTGGGCTAGTAGATATATTGTGAGATAAAATGAAAAGAAGATGAGAAGATCTGGGAGCTGTGGAATTAAGGCTTCCATTGAAAGTAGTAAATGAGATGTCATGGAGTTGTATGTACAAATATATAGATACATGTGCGTGTGGTTTTAGTTTAGAGAAGGTTTAGTTACAAAGAAATAAGACTTTTAAGGCTCCAAATTGGATTAGAAGTGAAATAAATATGCGTGGAAGGTAGATGATGAATGAGAATCTAAAGCCCATGTGTCTTTAAAGTTTAAAGAGGGGGTAGAAGTTGATCAGGGTAACCCTTGATGAGAATCTAAAGCCAGTACCCAACCCAAGAGCAAGTCCAACAGCTTCCCTAAATGAGTTCTTAAATTCAAGTATAGGTAATGTGACATCAAAATGGTGCTCCAACAGTATCTTAGTAATTCCCTAAATCACTAGCACATACTTAAATTTACTAATCATTCCTTACTTTTAGGTAACCATTAGTCATCCCCTATTTCATTTTTAAGAATAAAAAATTACATTCTCTCATATTCAACACACTTGGTCCCCACTATTTTTCACTTTTTAAATTTTAGGTCCCACAATTTTTCACTTAGTAGTTTAAATATATTATTATTATAATAATAAGGAATGAATATAAGGATTGTTGTTGGAGTTGACATACAAATTGTTGTTCCTAAATCACTAAGATTCCTTATTTTATAATATTTTTAGGGATTGCACTAAGACACTGTTGGACTTGCTCTAATTTATGGTATTTGCTTCATTCTCTTTTTTTTGATAAATTATTTAAAAATAATAATAATAATATATATATGTGTCACCGTTTAATTAATAAATTTTTTAATAAAATTATTGACATATCATTTATTACTCAATTTTTTTATCAAACGGAATATCTGGTACAATTTTGAGAAATGTTTTTGAATTACTTAAGGTTAACGAAGGAATTTGGTGAAAACAAATTCGGGGAGGGTTGCTGAAATTGTGGTGGTGGTTGATGACGGCGAATGACTAAGATGTGAGGGTTAGGGTTTGTGATCTGAGGAAGTCTGAGATTGTATGTGAGATTTGATTGCAATTAAGATCAAATATTGTATTCTCTCTTTTCACAAACTTGCATCGTACCATACAATATATCTACGTATCTTATTTATAGGGTTTAAGCCAAACATAGTTTTTGGAGAACAAGTAACTGATATGGGCATAATTTCCTTCTTTGAGAAAAAACCCATAGGACCGAGGTCACCGTCTTTTAGAATCTTCATCGACTTAGATACCCTAACTAATTTCTCGTAACATAACGATTAAGTCATTGATCCGAGATTATCGGAGTCAATGCTCACTTTAAACCAGTAAGTAAAGATAGCAATTTAATGGGTCTTGTCTAAAGATTTATAAAGAGGTGACGCTCTTTGACCCCTTCGGAGGGCAACGCCTCCTAACCTGAATTGGGCCGGTTCCTTCAAACGATGTTATTCCAAAGGTATGAACTGAGCCCGGAAAATACATTTGTTAGTAACTGACGAGGCTGTTTTAGAAAGGCGAGTCCTAAACCGGACGAGGACAATCATGGGCGAAGCCCGGTTACTTTCTCGAAATTTCTTCCACTCTATTCTTTCAGTCGATTTAGTAAATGGGCGAGCATACATGAGGGGGATACCTTCTCTCTTTAGACGAGACACATTTTATTAGTAACACTTAACATTTCTAATTATTGTTGGGGAATTTTCTCGAATTTCACGCATGATTATAGTTATTAGTAATAATATAGTAACATAAAGCAGAGCTTTTTGTAATTTTGAATGTTGAACACAATATAAACTAGCGTAAAAAGCATGTACACGCGAGTCTATATATATATATATATATATATATATGTATATATATATATATAATTACGAATACGGTCGTTAATAGTTTTTCTATTTGGAATTGTCTTAAAGTACTTTTTGATGACTTCCATGGTTCCCCTCAGAAGCACTAATGTTACCTCAAGAAAGCCAAAATCGTAACATATTGCATAAAAAGAAACATATATAACAATTATATTCTCACTCACGACTCATGACATATGGAAATTAAAAAATTTCACAACATTAGCTAGACAACGATGAATTACAATACTGAAAGATATTGTCTTGGCATTCTTCATAAACCTTTGGACTTCCCCGCATGAGTCAAGGAACTAATAACTTGTAAGTAGTTGAGAGCTAAAAAGACTTTCTCAGCAATTGGAGCTTTATTTCCTTCTCAACAAAGAAAGTTAAGAGCAAAAAGCATATCTAAAGAACATGAATTGTTTCTAAAATTTTGCAGGCCTGCTAATAATTTTTTATACAATGCGTAAACTTTCTATCCAGATTACCCAAATGTTGTATTTCTCTCAACGCTCCAACTCCAAATGAATGATGAATCGAAGCTACCAATAAGATATTTATGTCTTTATATAGCAGTGAGCTTTTCGAGTCATTCTACCTGTATTCCCATGACTTCATATCAATAGGTTTGTCCATGTTCTCCTGCATACTAAAATATACAAGTGTCAGAATATTCGAATGCATGTCAAAATAGCCAAGGACGTTGCAGGATAGAGTTGAGAAGCAGAGATGTGAAGCCTGGAATTAAAGATACATACGAAATAAAAAGATTATTTAGCGAAGGGTAAACAACAACAGACTTGAGAAGCATTGTATGTAGTATTAGCAGACAAGGAGAGAGATCTTTTCAGCTTGTAAACTTTTCCTGATAAGTTGTCAAGTTCTGTAATGGTTCCCAGTCTTGGAATTTCATAAATTGGATAAAAGGAATTGTAATAGCTCAACATTACAATTACAACAAAATGAATCCTTCCTCCTATATGTCCCTCCTTGTGATTAAAAGCCCAAAATCAGCAATCACACCCACCGTTGGACAATTGTATACTTCATATTTATTGTAGTCATGTGCTTCAACTCAGTATATTTTAAACATCACAGCTGATATTGTGGGCGTTTGGGGTATCAAGCAAAAGTTGACTTATAGCTTAAAATGAGTAAGTGCTTTATAATTGATAAGTTGATGGATTGTTATAAGTGTTTGGGAGAACTAAAAAAAGTGAACTTATGTATTATAATGAGTAAGTGCTTTATAAGTGATAAGTTGATGCAAACTTATAAGTTACGTAAGTGTTTGGATAAATTTACTTATAAGTTAATAATTTTTTTATTAAATTAAATTGAAAAAATTATTAATTAATATAATGATCTCAATAAATACATTTTAGATTAAAAAACATTTAAAAGTATAAATATAAAAATATAAACAACTAAATTGAAAAATAATTAATTAATATAATGATCTCGATAAATACATTTTAGATTAAAAAACATTTAAAAGTATAAATATAAAAATATAAACTACTAAATAGATAAAGAAATCATGAAAAATGAAATAAGTTGAGCAAAATGTTAGTATTTTATAACATTCAACTTATCAATTTATAAGTTATAAGTTAGATTATAAGTCGGGTACACAAACACCCCCCATAAGTCATAAGCTAAAAAAATAAGTTATAATTTATAAGTTAGTGAAATAAGTTGAGTACACAAACACCCTCTATAAGTCAAAATTGATTTATAAGCCATAAGTTGACTTATAAATCAATTGCCAAACAGGCCCATTGTCACAACCAAATATGCATTTCCATGTTAAATTAATGAAAGATATATGCAAGACACTAATTTAGAACCCTTCATCTTAAGGATAACAGATTGAAATTAAATTTGAAAAAGAAGAACAATCTAAAGATATTATGTTTTTCTAACTCAATCCGAACATATTATGCTATTCGTTGAATAATCAAAAAATCATTTCTATTTCAAGTAGTTCTCCGCGGAATTTAATAATTAAGTATTTTGCATTTTCGTCTAACTCAATCCAGAGAAATTATGTAATTCATTTATCTGATAAATGAACATTTTTTTAACATCAAGTCATGAATTTATACTGTCCAAGTTAACCAATCCAAGCATATACTTATTTTTGTTGCTCCTTATAGACAAAGAGAGGACAGCCCATAATTAACTAATTCTTACGGAAAGCCCAATAGCATCTCACAGCCCACAGGACCATAAGTTGAATTGGCAATTTAAGTTGGGGACTTGGGGTGTTCTTTCATATGTTAAAATTTTATACTCCCTCCGTCCTATTCATTTCTATACACTTTCTATTTTGGGATGTCACATTCATTTCTATACATTCTAAAAATAGTAACTTTTAATAATATAAAATACGATTACACCCACTACTTTCTCCACTATCTCTATTCTATAACAATATAAATCACTATTACACTCACTACTTCCTCCACTATTTCAAATCTATTATTAAATATTGATAGGTCCCATCACTTTACTCACTTTTCATCTAATTTTACTCATTTTTTATATATTTTCTTAGTTTACGTGCTTAATCCCAGTGTATACAATTCACGGGGACAGAGGGAGTGATACCTTACGAAAGATCATTAGATTCTTTGTTTATTTTCTCTGATAAATTTTGGAAACGGATCCCCTTAAAAGTTTAAATTGGTGTTGATCCTGAAAAACACTTCACCAACTACGCATTAAAGGTTAATTTGGAAAGAGAGAATTGAGTGCCGGGTGGAAGGGGGGACACGGAGTATCTGTCGAACAGCAAAAGAAAGACAGTCGAGTAGTGAGTATTAAATTATGATAAGATGTGACTGGGCTCTATAAGGCTGAAAACACGTGCCAAATTCTACTACATTACTATTCTCTGATTCGCACACATGGCTTCTTATCCATGGCCCTGAAATAAAGTAACTGGCTTCATATCTTTGCAAAGATTTAAGGGTCCCATTCTTAACACTTAACTCTATATTTTAATATTAAATATTTTACTTTATTATTTTATAAAATACTTGTAAATTTTGGGGTTTTTTTTTCCATAAATATCCAATCCCATAATATTTTTTATTCATCTTTATCTTCATTAACTCCCTCTTACTAACAATTTTTTTTGAATTTTCAGTTGATTTCAATTTGTTTTTAAAAAAGTTTCATCTGGTTGATTTGGTTGAATCTGGTTGCACCGTATTTTTACAAATTTTTTTAGGTTATATATGGTTGCAGACCGTATTTTTACAAATATTTTTAGGTTGCATTTGGTTACCGACCGTATTTTTGCAAATATTTTCAGAATATGATAAAATTGCAATTTTTTTTAAAAGTAATATTTTTTATAAGTTCTCTAAATTTTTTCATTAAAATACATGTTAAACTTTATTTTATTTAAAGTAAAGAACCCAAAGAAATTGTAAAATGCATATCATGTAGTTGTAAATCTCGTGGAAAAATGTGCAATAATTTTAGTTATATTTGAGACAAAAAAATAGATAACTCGAGGGAACACATTGGCGGGGAACATGTATTGATATATGACCTAACTATTTAACATTTTTTGACAAAATTATCCGTGTACTATATAATACTAGCTTATAGCCCGTGCGATACACGGTTACTTAAATTTTATTTATAATTATTCTGTTTATAATTATATTTTTATTATCCATGCAACACACGATTGTTTTTTAAATATTTATAATTATATTTATTTATGAATATTTTAATATTTAAAAGTTATTAGTTTACATGATTAAATTATTGTTAAAAAATATTTAGCCAAAAAAATTATAGTTAAAAATTTGATATTTATTATATTTTACACGCTAAACTATTTAAAACTAAAAAGAGAATAAAGTGACGAAATTTAATGTTGAGAATTCTATTCGATTTAGGAAATCTACTTATATGTAGTTTAGATTATTAGAATACCCTTCATTAATCAAATACAGTTTTTAATGTTAAATCTAACGGTTTTCACCTATCTATTTAACATTAAACGATTTTGATTATTTTGGTATTAAATGAGTTTCCTTATTTAATTACAACTATTTTTATGTTTTGACTTTTTAGAAAATGCAATCCTAATATAATATATTTTAACTTATATCATTTTTAAACAATAACTTATTTTTATATGATATAATCTTGATCATCTATTTTTAAAAGTATTGGATCTAACGGTTGGGAATGTTTTGGCTGTATTTAGAAACAAACTACCATGATAACATCATTAATTTTTCTTAATATTTATAATTTTTTTAAAAATTTATTGCTAAAATATAATATACTCTTTTTTGTAATATGTTAAAGATGCGGGAACTTTGAACTTTTGAGAAAATAAATTATCAATTAAAATATAATTTTTTTTTTGTAATAGTTCTTCTTTTAAAGTAGTACACCGTGACGATCAAAATTCTATATAAAATTCATTTTTTATATTATATCCTATAAATATCTATGTTATTATATTAAAGACTAAATAATGAAAGCTTCCTTATAAGTTTGGTGCTTTGTTTGATCACTCAATCCATAATCGTTGGATGTTTCAAATTAAATTGTTGAAAAACGTTAGATATAACAGTAAAATTATCATGTATAATGATCCAAGTTTTGAATCTACCAACAACATATTAAAATTTATAGTTTTTTTTTTAAATAAAGAATTTTTTCATTTTTTGTATATATGTTAAAAAAGTTTGGCCTCTGTATCTGAGTCTAAAATTAGGTATCTATGAGTTCTTATAAAACAAAATCACCATTTAAGTATAATTTATTATTTAATAATAAATAATATTTGATTATTTATGATCTAAAACTTAATAAAATAGGATTAAAAATATGCACAATTTTATAAAAATTTATCCTCGTATTATTATATTCTTTGTTGATTTGAATTTTTCTTAGATTGATTTTAATTTTTGAACATAGATTTCTAAATTTAAAATAGTTAGAAAAAAGTAATTAAATTGGTATTAAAATAATGATGACATAATAATTATTATTAGAATTTAAATATTCACTTTACTAATTTGGGCTTTATCTTGTGTTTTAAAAATCAGATTTTGACGATTTTATACCCCACATGAAGATAACTAAATTATATTTAATTAAAAGATGGTTTAACAATTTTCATCTAACTGGAATTATCCATGGAAGAGAAAAGAAAGTCACGAATTTTTTACATAGAGAATTCTATTCAATATAGAAAACTTATTTATATTTGGTATATTTGGTTTAAATTATCAAAATACACCTTTTAGAATTTAAATATAATCCTATTATTAATAAAATACACTTTTTAAATATTTGATCTAATAATTTTCATTTATCTAGTTAAGATCTAATGGTCCTTATTAATTTGGTTGTCTACGACCAAAATTTTGGATAAGATCCCTATTATGATTATTATATATAAGGATTTAATATAATACGGATATCAAGTATATACTGATATAAGTATCTTACTAACTACTTTTACTTTTAATATTTCGGTTTTATTTACAGTGTATATAAAATTTTAAAATACATTATTACTTAAAAATTATTAAACAGAATAAAAATTATGTTATGATTATATAAAATTGTATTCTCATATTATTATATTCTTTATCAATTTGAATTTGTTCTTAATTAATTTTTATACTTTTTTGAAAGAAATATAAAATTTCTCTATATTTAAAAGAATTAGTGGAAAAATAAATAAATTGGTGCTACAATAATAAAAAAATATTTATTAAAATTTAGATACACACTTTACTATTTGGGTTCTATCTTGAGTTTTAGAAATTGAATTTTGACGATTTTACAACTCATGCGAAACTAACGAAATTATCTTTAATTTAATGATGGTTTAATAATTATTATCTAACTTGACCAGTTGACCTACTCATAAAATAAACTGAAAAGAAAAGGTGGTTAAGAAGTTTTCATAAAGAATTCAATTCAATATAGAAAATCAATTCATAATTGGTTTAAATTATCAAAGCACACTTCTTAATATTTAAATATAATCCTACATTTAATCAAATACATATTTTAATATAAGTATTATATTCAAAATTATCGTTTATGAATATGAAACCCTCAATATTTTAATAATATTTTGATATTATTCTTTTATGTTTGTTATATGTAAAATAATATAATTATAATTTGGATTAATCAAATTGTTATGTTCCTTCAGAAAAAAAAGTATTTAAATTTATTCATGTACATGAGTTCTCCTAAGTTTGTTATAACGTAGGGTCCATGTGTATCATTGTAATCGATATGAATTGTTATCTTGATATGTGATTTAATAATTATTATCTAACTGGAACTATACATAAATTCAAGAGAAAAGATATTTAAGAATTTTTACATAGAAAAATTTTAAATTATCAAAATATACTTTTTATTATTTAAATATAATTCTATTATTAATCAGATACACTTTTTAATATTAGATCTAATAATTCGCATCGATCTATTTAAGATCTAACTATAATTATTAATTTGGTCGTAATCGTACAAAGACGATCGATTTTAATTTTTTCTTAAATTGGTTTTAATATTTTATTGAAATAAAAATAGAATTTATAAATTTAAAAAAATTAGGAAAAAAAATTAAATTGGTGCTACAATAATAAAAATACATTTATTAAAATTTAGATAATAACTTTACTGTTTGGGCTCTATCTTGAGTTTTAGACAACATATTTTAACGATTTTACAGCCCACACGAAGCTTACAAAATTATCTTTAATTTAATGATGGTTTAATAATTATTATCTAACTGGAACTATCCATAAACTAAAGAGAAAAGATAATTACGAATTTTTACATAAAGATTTCTATTCAATATAGAAAACCTATTTATAATTGGTTTAAATTATCAAAATACATCTTTTAGTATTTAAATACTATCCTATTAATAATCAAATAAAATTTTTAATATTATATCTGACGGTCCTCATTGATTTGAAGATTTATAGTTTAATAATCCAACGGATCGTATACTTTTGGTAGTATAGTGACCAACCAAAGTTTTGGATAAGATCTCCCTTACGCTTATTATATATAAGGAGTTAATACTAGTGGGAGTACTTGATTTGCAAAAGCTTTTTAGGGAATTAGAGGTGTTCCATTTAGGCCGAGCAAAATCAAACCGAAATAAAAAAATCGATCCAAATCAAATTATTTCGGTTCAGTTTGAATTGAGTTTTTTTTTTAATATTTTGGTTTTTCCGATCAAACCGAAATAAAATTGGTTCGGTTCGGTTTTCAAAATATTAGTTCGGTTAAAAATCGAAAAATCGAAATATATTTATATGTATTTTAAAATTATATATATTACATATATTATGTTAGATTATTAGTTTCAATATCCTAAAAATAAAAAACATAACTCATAACACTTATTCTAATTAATCCTAGATCCAACAGCAAGAGGTCGAGACTAATAATATACAGATTACAGCCAAATCCATATGCGCATAAGCAAAGAAGATTTTGAAAAATTGAAGATAGTAATTTGTTAATGTGCTAAAACTTTAAACTTTTGTCAAATAATTAATTTAGGGATGATTTATTATGGAATATGGAGTCATGGATGTAATATTTTTGCTTTTATTTTTATAAAATCAATTTGTTTTGAAATTATGGTTTTTTTAATCCAAACCGAAAAAATCGAATTATTTCGGTTCGGTTATATCATAACTTCGAAAAAATTGAATTATTTCGGTTCCACTTATAGGAGGGTGAGACCTACTTGTCGTGTAAACGTGAATGTAGACCATGAGGAGGTGATCGAAGAGATGGATGGAGGTAATCAATATGAAGATATTGTCGAAAATGACAAAGATGGGGATGTCGATGGCGGTAGTTCCTCAAGCGAGAAAGTGGAGGAAAATGTTGGTCCTGAAAATGATACTGTTTCGAGCTCCTCTAGCAGTTCTTCTGAGGATGGTGATATGCAAGGGCGTACAAGCCCGGATATAGACGAAGCTCGTGCTCGTGTGTTGCGAACCGTTGTTGGGGATGAAGATGTGGATATTCGTAGCTGTGAAATGAGGTCGGCCATTCGCTAGATAGAACGCGAGTCTGGGAGTGGTGTGAAGAAGAATGTTAGTTTTAAGGAGCCCATCATTGATTTAGATGAAGTTGACGATTCCAATGCTGGTAATGATCTCGTATTAGGGGAAATTGGCAGGAGTAAAGACAGTCAGGTGGCGGGCACACGGAAGGTGCTGGAGAGAATAACAGGGATGGGAGAAGAGAAAATCTGTTGATGATGGTAGTCTTGGCCCTTCGAGAAAGAGGCATATGAGTGACCCGGTTGGTAGGGCCATCAAGGTGAACATGGATGTTGATCGTGAAGGCGGTTTACTGGGCCTCCGGGATTCCGTGTTACATGTGGATTCAGATGAGTCTGACTCCGAGGAAGTGATATATTATTCTGATAGTCATGATATGGTGGCGGACAGCCGTACAGAAAAGCATCATGGATATGGTTTTTTGTTTAAGTCTGGTGTTGTGGAATAAAATCTGAGCTTACGAATTTAATGCGAGGGTTTAATGAGCTTCGAGCTTTTATGGCTGCACTTGTGTTTCGAGACTAAATCGGTCCTCACAAGATGCCTACGTATCTCAAATCGTTATTGAGAATCAAGCCAAAGACGTAGTTCTTGGTGTTGCCCTCGGGGCTATGACGGCAGAGGCACACCAAGGACGTAGTGA
Organism: Heracleum sosnowskyi; assembly: GCA_030848705.1. Lineage (NCBI taxonomy): Eukaryota > Viridiplantae > Streptophyta > Magnoliopsida > Apiales > Apiaceae > Heracleum > Heracleum sosnowskyi. Next base: position 136,132,841 of record CM061235.1, on the reverse strand, counting down.
CTTGTATGTCCTTATTCGAGGATGAAGTCTAAAACGTAGTTCTAGGGGTGCCTTTATGGCTTGTTGCGCCTTCGAGGCGTTGTGACGTATGGAGCTGTGCCCAAAACGTAGTTCTGATTGTAGGATCAGGGTCCTTATATAGGCGTCTAGAGCCTAATATTTATGGTATGTTTAGGAGTTTTAACGAATAAGTCTCCTTTTTGATATTGGATAAACATTGTATTTCCTGCTGGAGAATTCGTTTCCTTGTTGATAAAGGCTATGACTCATTAATTGCCTTTAATTGGGATTCTGGATCCTTTTTGATGAATTTACCATATTTTGGACTCTTTTTATGAGCTGTATATTTTCCCTATTCATTAATTACGAAATTAATGAATAATTAGGGTGTCGGGCCTTAAATATCGGCCTTTCCATTGACTTGTCAATTATATTTCTATAATTACTTTTCTGACCATATCATTTGCCCCCCAACTTCTGGGAAAATCTCCTTGGGGTTTTCGTAGAAGTTATAACGTGTTTTTCCTCAAAATTTTCCATTTTTAAGGGCATTTTCGACCTCAAATTAGGTCATTTCTGACCTCCTTTTGACCAGGAAACAAGTCATTTTCGGCCTCAAATTCGACCAGGAAACTGGTCATTTTTTACCTGAAATTCGATCTGGATTTCGACCTCGACTGGAGTGAGGTCGAAGGTTTCGACCTCGATTTTTAAGTCTTTTTCGACCTCGAGCCTTCGACCTCGATCCAGCCTTTTTTCGACCTTGATTGGTCCCAGGTCGATGGTTTCGACCTCGACTTCCCAGTCATTTTCGACCTCGGTCATTCGACCTCGATCCCTTATACTTTCGACCTCGATTTACAGTTCATTTTCGACCTGGGTTATTCGACCTCGATTCCTCATACTTTTGCCCTCATTTTGCAGGTCATTTTCGACATGGGTCATTCGACCTCGTTCCAGCCTTTTTCGACCATGATTTCTAGGTCAATATCGACCTCGATCTCTAGGTCGTTTTCGACCTCATTTGGCGTGAGGTCGAACGCTTAGACCTCGTTTTCTAGGTCATATTCGACCTCATTCTTTCGACCTTGAATCCTTTTGTTTTCGACCTCACTTGGGTGTGAGGTCGAGGGGTTCGAGCTCGATTTATAGTGTATTTTCGATCTCAATCAATCAACTTCGATCTAGGGTCTTTTTGACCTCGAATTTTCAATTTTTTGACTGGATTTTTGGTGCGAAGTCGATGGAAACGACCTCAATTCCTCGTATATTTTCGACTTCGAGCCTTCGATGTCGTTCTAAGGTTTTTTCGACCTCAATTTCATTATTTTTCGACTTTATTTGGGAGCGAGGTCATTGGAATCGACCTCGTTTTCCCATATGTTTTCGACCTCGGTCTTACGATTTCGATTTAATGTCTTTTCGACCTTAAATCTTTGATTTTGCCTTGGCTATATTTCAAATTTCATTCTTTTCAGATAATTCTTTTCTTGTCTGTAGAGCAAATGCTTCGTTACTGATTTGATGGCTACCGGGAGAAGAACGCTGAGCTGCTAAGGGAATTGAAGAAGATGACCGCTGAGTTAGAGGTGGAAAAGGTTATGAAGGAGAATGTTACTCGAGCATTGTCTGAGATAGAGCCCTTGAAGGCCCAAGCTGTTCAGGCGAGGAATTATCTGATGACCCGCTTGAGGGATGCAAGAGCGGCTGCTGTTGCTATTGGTGAAGAACGGGTCACAATTGCAGGTGCCTTGGAGGTTTCTCAGGCTGAAGTTGAATCTTTGAAGAAAAGGCTGCGGTATGAGATGGATCGAGCTAAAGAGGCTGAGGAACACCTTGCCTCGAGGCCTACTGAGGAGGCGACCATTAGAAAATTTATGAACAGTGATTTTTTCAAGGATGAGGTGGAGAAGGCGGTGATTGCTCGTACTGCTGTGAATGATGCCAAAGCTGAGAAGCTGAAGAAAAAGATGAAGAAGTTGGGGAGCAAATGTAAGAGCCGTAAAAAGAAGATTAAATCCTTAAAGGTCAAGGTAGGCGTGTCTGCGAGGCCCGTTGCGGAAGTGACTCCGGGTGCTGTTCATCTTATTGCTGTGACTTCGGAAGATGCATCGGCCAAACCCGTGGAGGATGTAACTCCGGGTGTCGTGCCACTTTCTGAGACTCTTGAGAAAGGTCTAAGTATTACTAGTGGAGATAATTTTACAACATGGATACAAGTGTTGCAGATAATTGTTGAAAAAAACAAAAAAAAAAACATTACAAAATGCATCAAAATGTTGCAGATAATTGTTGTAAAAAACCCAAAAAATATTGCAGAAGGCATCAGAATGTTGCATAAAAATGTTGCAATAAACTGACTTTGTAATATTTTAACTTAATAAATATTGCAAAAAGGTGTTGCATTAGTCTATTGTAACACCTTAAAAATGTTACTGAAACAAACAAAAGTGTTGCAAAAAAATGCTATTGTTATTTCAAAAAATATTGCAATAAATACATTAAATATTGCTATAGATGCCATAGGCAACGCCAGTAAATGTAACGCCGAATTTTGGCCAAAATATTGTATAAACTTCCAATGTAACATATTTGGGGCATAACAATACACTTTTTGGGCTTGCAATAGGCCATATTTGGTGTCGTGATATATATATATATAAGTTGAGTTCTATGGAGACCGCATTTTATTGGAAACCTTGGAGATCATATATATTCTACAAGCAAAATCTTGCAAAAAGTAATATTTTGTCAATTATGTTATATGAAAATCACTATTTCATTGAAATTCTTTAAAATTATATATGTTTTACAAGAAGAACATTGCAAAACATATTGAGTTTGCAAAACATACATGATTTTCAAGATTTTCAATAAAATGATGATTTTAATAAACATTCTTTGCAAAATAATACGTTTTGTAATTTTTTGATTACAAAATATAATCTATTTTGCAATATTTTGATTATAGAACATGTATGGTCTCATGGTCTCCATAGAAATTAAAAACGAAACATTGAAAGTCTTGTCTTAGTATTTATAATATTAGTATTTTATGCTTCTAAATGTAATAGCCCGTGATATTTTTGAGGTTTTAGTTTGAAAAAAAATTAGTTAGAAAATATAAAAAATAATATACATTTTTGAAGAAAAAACTGACCGATTAGTCATTATTAATTATAATATTATTATTTTATTTTATTAAATAGAACTGTTCGTGATATTTTGGAAAATGAGAGGTTTTATTTAGGAAAAATAGAAAAGTAGAAATTTTAGTTAGAATATATAAAAAAGAATATACATTTTGACTAAAAAATGTAATGAGTTAGTTATTAGGAATTATAACCTTATTATTTTATTTTATTTTATTAAATGAAAATGTCTGCGATATTTTTGAAAAATGAGATGTTTTAATTAGGAAAAATAGAAAAGATATTCTATATATTAATTTTAATATTTTATCTAACAGTTCTCATCGATTTGATCAGAAATATCTAACGGCTATGAATAAAGTGACCAGACTACAAAAACTTTTATTTTTTTAATAATGAAATTTGCATGTAATGATATCATGCCTAAGTTAATTTGGTGTTATATTCAATTTTGTTTTCATAAGCAAGCCTAGTTGTTAAAAATAAAATATTTATTAAATTTATGTTAAATTCTATAATGATTTTTTTATTATTCTTTATAAGAATATTTTTATGAAGCAATAGCCTTTTCATATATATATATATATATATATATATATATATTGAAAATATATTTATATATGTTAATATATTCAATATAAATCATCACTAGTATCATATATGGTTAATTATCTTGTTGTTCACTAAATAGGTCTAAAGTATCAATTTGGTCACCAAACTGAAAATGGTCTCAATCAGGTCCTAAATTTGACGACAGTGTACACTTTAGTGACCAATAAGATAATTAACTCGTATCATATATAACATAACTACAAACTCTTGTAATTATACTTTACTTAGAATTCAAAAACACGACCTTTTTTTAGAAAATATTTATATTTAATGAAATAAAATAATAATATTTATAATAATTAATAACTAACCGATTAGTTTTTTTTCCCAAAGCATATATTCTTTTTTATATTTTCTAACATAAAATCTCACATTTTCAAAAATATCACATGCAATTTCATTTAGTAACATAAAATAGTAATATTATAAATACTAATAATTAACCGATTACTTTTGTTAGCCAAAACGTATATTATTTTTATAATTTTTAACTAAAATTTCTCCTTTTCTAAAATTCTTGCAGATGATATCTATCTATATTATACTATTATATAATAGACGAAACATTGAAAGTTTTGATTTCAATTTTCGGTAATTTATTCTATTTAATCTATCTATCTGTACTATATTATATAATAGCCGAAATATTGAAAGTTTTGATTTTCGATTTTCTCACATATATAACATAAATACAAACTCTTTTAATTATACTTTACTTAGAATTCAAAAACAAGACCTTTTTTTAGAAAATATTTATATTTATATTTTTATATATTACAACAAAATATATTTATAATTTTGACGGTTATCTTTACTGACATGCTTACTAAGTTAATAAACTATTATAAAATCTATAAAAAAAATTTAGATTTAAAGTATTAAAGTAGTACTTTTAATTCTTTTTTAAAATGTAGCATTTCCAAAAGTAATAAAATCTCAAAAAAATTCAAAATAAATTTCAAAATGCGTTGTACGGGTTATAGACATGTAGTAATATAATTTATATATTCTTATATTACTACAATATCTAGTTATATGGAGAAGGTAAAAGTTGCGGCTCAAATATGTTAATTCAACACTAAACGAAATGAAATTGGAAATCGTAATCTCAAATTTTATATTCATATTATGACATAATTCACTTAAGGTTTACTCCTAATATTTCAAAATTTGGAGAAATGATTACAAGTTTACAACAAGATTTAATAATTGAAAAATTGGTTAAATGTATTATAATAAAATTTGGTTGGATTTTTATTTCATGTCTTACTCTGCATACGTACCTTATTCGGTGTTTAATTTAATGCATTAGAGTGTACCATGCACAGCTCTTACCCACATAACCGATGTCATATTTTCTGTCAGTAGGTTGGTAGGAAAGTCCGTACGCTTTTCCTCAGCAGATTTCTGTGCTAACTCGCTCGCTGTTTGGTTGAGCATGAGCTTATAGAATAGTTAGAATTAGAGGCTTAAGTGCAAATGTTTAGCTAAATAGACACGAGTCCCCATTCGTTGGGTAGGCCTTGTATATGACTAATGACTATAGATATGCTCTACTAATTATATCTAGACTAGACTAGACAGCAGGGTAAAATGTAATACTATCATGTACGTATGTTTCTCGTTTTGTTTTAGGTAAAGATTCATGGATGATGTGTTGTTAAAATATTAGTCTACATGAAGACTTTATCCGTATAGTCTTTGGAAAAATATTACTACCATTATTATATAATCATAAACAAGAATAATTAAGAAAAAATTCACAAGTATTAAGGAATATAACTTGATCGATCGAGTTTAAATTATTTATCTGCAGACTGCAAACACCACATCTCTTAGTTTGGGGGAACCAAATATTAATATTGTTGCTCCATCCACAACACCCACCTGGGTATTCAACCTTATCTTTATCGTTCCTTTACATTCTTATATTTTGTGATATATGACTTACAAAATGGACAGTATATCAAGTTCATTGGTCATATGTCAAAGAATAGTCAAATTTCTTATACATCTATAATTTTATATATTAGTAGCATACCAGCATGGAAGACCCTACTTACTAGTGAGATATATGTACCGGATAATCTAAGATCTTAGATTCCGTCCAATGTATGTATGTATATGTAAACCATACACAAAACACACATTCATATTCCGGTTCATACCAAGTTTGCATTGCAATAGTTAAATTAGTTACAATTATGGATGGGTACACCTGATTATGAGAGAATATGTGTTCTTATCACTTCTCATTTCCAGGGTATTTCTTCACCCAAATATAATAGACAACAACAAATCTAAACCCCACTTTTTGGGAGTTCAAATTCCATATTGCTCAAATGTGGTACTGCTGCCTATACTTGTTCAGAAGCTGCATCCATTTATTCCATCAGTTTCATGAGTTATATGTAAAAACTTACAGTTGGCTAGTGTCACACACACACATAGATAAGATAGATGTATTATACAATTATACCTGATGAAAGCTTAGCAAGGAATCAACGGCCCAAGCTAAGAGCAGCTTCCAAATCCAATCTCCATGCATACAAACCCAACTCACCATCCATCCTCCACACATCACAAGGCACCACCTTCCCCCTCCCTCTCCCTCCGCCGTACTCCACCCTTAACCTGCATGAAAACGCTTCCATCCCCACCGGAATCCTCTCCTTATTTATCAACCACACCACCACATCATCACCCACACCTCCCTCAGGCCCATTAACCATCCTCCTATAAGCCAGATTGACCCACCTCACCCCTCCATCTCCATCAGATACAAACCCTGGACACGTGTCCCTCTCCAAACTCCTCACTTTCTCCACATCCGTACACCCTATCCTCCTCCCATGTCCAAACCCACCAGTCACACACTCTATACTCACCCATGACTCCACTCCTCTCAGATCTGATAGATTTCTGGACCCTCTTTCCACTGAGCTACCCGGAAGCAACTCTAACGTAAGCTTTACATGCGTTTCATCTAACCAACTATTCTCATCATCACTTTTTTTCAGTGTTTTGTCTTCACTATTCTTTTTCTCATTTTTATTAACCCTAACGTACTTTCTCTTTGTTCTTTTCTTACCAATCACTTCTTTCTTCATCAGATCTGAGCAACTGGAATCTGAACCGTTCATCACCGGTTTAGGTGCAATCGGCCGGAATCTAAGCATTATATGATTCATTATCGTCTTCTCCTGACTCCCTCCTCGATCTCCACCGTCCATCTACCGATTTTCTCTCTCTTAATAAACTGATAATACTTAAAAGTATAGTTTCTCTCTCTACATAAGTTTTATAATTTTATGTTTCTAATTCTAGTATCTCTCCCGGGGTTCATTTTCTCGACGAGATGAGTTAGAAACAGTACGGTCGGTGTGGGATGGACTGCCACGTGTCTAGGGCTAGACTGGATGGGAGCATTAAATGGAGTGGGGTCCAGTGAAAAGTATAGGCATCACAGTGAATGAAGGGCTGTGATTGGAGGATAGGTGTAATCGATACAAAGGAGAACACGTATATTAATGTCATTGAATAAAAGGAGGGCACGTATGAGTCTATGATTAGGCTAAGTGGAATCAACCTTTGTTTGGGAGGTTCCCGAAGCTGGACGCGTGGATGGATTGGTTGAAATGCACGCGCGGAGGACGAGAGTGACTGGTTGAGTTAGGTTGGGACAAGAAAAGATTGCAAGTGTATGATTGGTTGGGTTGGGTGTCGTTGTAAGTACGTGGGATGAGGACGCGTGTATGGTTTGATTAAAGTTGGAGTACAGAGATGGTAGGGCTAGACTTAATTTATTTACCTCATTCGTCTTTATGGGTAGAAGAGATCGAAGGGCTAGATTCAGTTCGTAATTAAAATTTTATTTAATTTTGTAAAATGGGTTGAATGGTTTTTTTTTTTATATAATTAAGTTAAGGAGTTGAACTTGTGAACTTTTGGATCAACACAAATCCGTAATTAATTTTTTTATTGATCTATTAATTGGTCAAATTTGAGTAAAGAATTAATACTTCAGCGATGTACCAACCAAACTACAAACACAATACTGAAAATATGCTTAATAATCGGCTTTTGTTTTAAATCGGAGGGGGGCGATGGATCTATGTGGATCCTCCGTCCCTCATTCTTTTGCATATAAGTTAGCATGAAAGTTAAAACAATGTGTAAAATAATACAAATAAGTAACAAAAATTAGTATCGTAACTAGATTAGTTATTATTTAATGTATAAAATGAGCATGTTGGAGAAAAATAGTAGGTGTAACTAATTTTTATATTAAAAAAATTAATTATTTTTAAAAAAAATTGAAATGTAAATAATTAAAAAGAACATGAAAATGAAAACGTAAATGAAATGGACCGAGTTTTATTTGTCACAGTTTCTCTCTCTCTTTTTCCCGGAGAGGTCATGATGCACTTCAAATTTATTTTAAAATGTTTAAAATTAATTGTGAACCTGAATTTGGCATTTGTTTCTTTTAGCTTCTGTGTTGTCTGAGACATGAGACAGCTGTGCAATGAGTGGAATATTTTTGTTTACTCTTGTGGTTTTGAAAATCTTTAAATATTCTCTTAAAATAATTATTCCATTAGTTCAGTAAGTAACATGAAAAGAAGTTAACAAATGTGTTAACAGATGAATTTGGTATTAACAAAGTTTGGGGTTCGTCGCTGGAATCAAGATCTATAACGGTGGTCCTTGGGTGGTAAATTTGTCGGAGTATGTTGGTTGTGTTTAATTGGTGGCTGAGATTGCTTAGGGTTTATGTTGGCTGCCTCAGAGCTCTCAACTTTCGACCCCTCACAATGTGCCTACGTATCCCTTATATAGGGAATCAAGCCAACGTAGTTCTTGGGGAGGAAGTTTCTTCCATGGGCTTGGTCTCTGATCTTCGGAGCCCATCCGAAGTCTTCTACTGCCTTTCCATGCTTAGACGTAGGACTTTTCCACCGCCTTCCATGTATAGGATACCTTCCATACTTAAAACGTGAGTCTTCCTTATCTTTCCTTACTTGAACGTAGGACTTTCATCTGTTTCCTTACTTAGAATTTTAGCTCACTTTAGGAATGTCTAACGATAAGGCCTAGTCACAAAAGGCCCAAGGCTTATCTATGACGTCAGGACTTCATGGATAAGGAAACTTTCCCCGTCGAGGACTAGTCCTATCCATTACCAACTATTTCCTTAATTCATAGATACAGGTATAGCCATGACTTACCTTAAATGCCAGACGCATCCTTGTCCCCCGAATGTGTTGCAATGTCATCTACTGTTTCTGTAGAAGAAATAACATGGTGCATGACATACTATGGAATGGAAGGCAGGTGGGCGCGTCCTCCTTCCCTAATGAGGCCACATATTTTCAAATGGCCAGAACCTTTCAGAGTGCCTAGGATGGTTACCTCTCCAAAATTGATGGCATTAGGAGTGGGCACGCCTCTTCATCCTTATCTTAAGAGTATAATAGAATGGTATAACATTGCTCCTATTCAACTATCTCCAAATTCATACAAGCTAGCCCTCGCTCTATTTATTCTATATTTAGACGAAGGAATATCCACCCCACCAACCATGGAAGAATTCAGCTACTTTTTCAGCATTAGGAAGAGCTCGAAAGGTTATTTCATCTTGACAGCCCAACACAAGCATAATAAAATGGGCTTTTCCAATGGAAAGATAAGCCATGAGAAGAATTGGAAGGAACCATTCTTTTACCTCTGGAACGTAGAAAGAACTAGAGTTATTTTCAATTGCGATTACAGTAAGAATCTCTCTCTCTTTCCTAATTATATATTTAGTTAGGGCGCGTCCCTTTATGACACGCCATAAATTCATTCATTGTCTTTATTTTCCTTAGATAATAGAAACACTAAAAAACTTTTTGGCGAGGCCAAAAAACGAGCTGATAAAATTACTTCACTTCCCCCGTCTCGATTTCATTTGAAGACTCTAGTTCAGAAGAGAATCTTAAGAGAGCTAGAATTCTCAGGAAAGAAGTGGGATCAATCATCCCTTTTCAACGTTTTCGGAAAGGAATTCCCATCATGGGATCCAAATTTGACGATTCTGAAGATGAAAAGAAAACGTTGAGGTTGAGGAGGGTGCCCACAAGGATAAGGGCGCGCCTTCACAACCTGGTATCCTTATTTGAATTTACTAGTATTCTTCATATATGTTTCCATGTTAATAATTAATATCTGAGGGCGCGCCCTAACAAATCTTTTTACTAAATTTCAGGTATGGACAGTCTTCCTGGCGGTTGGGGTCTAGAAATGGGGGATGCCCCCACTGTGAAGGTTGCAAGAAGGATTAGGGCGCGTGCTCATAGGAAGGATGCCAAGAAACCTGTGGCTGAAACTAAAAATCCTCAGACAGTAATTGATCTGGAAAAGGATAAGAATAGAAAAAGGAAGGAGAATGTTGAGGTGGTTGTTACCACAGAGGGCGCGTCCTCTAAAAAGTTAAAACCTTCCCCGTTCTCCTTGGTCTCGGCTGCTTTGAGTCCTCTAACTATTCCTTTTGTCACTGATGATGACATTCTCAAATGGAAACAAAGGGATTCTTTAGAAGAAAATGAAGCAATCATTAAGGCTTCTTCTGAGGTGCTTGTCTCTGCTCTCAATCGCCAAAGCTCTCTCCAAAAAGATAAGGCGCGCCTTGAATCTCTTGAGGAAGAAAAAGGCAAGCTTTCAAAACAGGTCGAGGACCGTAACAAAGTCTTGGATAAACTAAAGAATGAATTTTTGCAGAAAAAGAACTACTATGACAATGAACTCAAAACACAGGAAGAGGTTATAAATGATTTGGGCATTACTATTAATGGTCTCAGAGAAGAAAACAAAAAATTGAAAGATCAAGTGACTGAGCTTGTGGAGGACCAGCAGAATGGTTGGGCTAAGGAGAAGAAAAAAGTTGAAGGCGCGTCCTTCATGAAAGGTTTCAGAAACTATGCGTCAGGATTCCTTGCCCAAGATCCTGACTATGATTTTTCAAAATTTGGTGAAGAAACCATGTTGTGGATCACAAAATTCAAAGTCGAAGAAGCTGCTGAAATCAAGGCAAAACGAGTTTTCCTTGGACTAGAAGAGGCTTCACCTATGCCTGATGAAGATCAGGACGCGCCCTCTGATGATGCGTCTCCAGGAAAAGAGGAAGCTATCCCAACAGAACAAGAGAACAATTCTTCCAAAGTTGATGTTGCCAAGTACATTCCTCCCACCGACCAAACCTAAGAACGCGTCTTAATTCTCTCATTGCTTTTAACATTATGAGGTGCATGCCCTCCTTTGATGCCTTGCAAGTTGTAAACTTTTTAACTTAACTTTTCTACTTTTCTTGTTGATGTCTCCTACCTTTCAGTTAAATATTTTTGTTCAATGTTTGCCATCTACCATTTTTTTAAATGAATTTCTATTTTAGAAATATTAATTTGCTCAGGGCGCGTCTCGTCACAATTCTTTTGAGGTCGCGCCTTCTTCATGCACAATTTTCCTTTAAAATTACAATTCCTTTATCAATTGGTATAGGGCGCGTCCTTCTATGATATTGTTGAGGGCGCGTCTTCATTAAGCAGAATTTAAACAAAATAATCTCTAAAGAATCACAACAGATCTTCAAATTTTTTGATAAATAATGCGCTCCGGTGTGAAAACCACACTGGTCCCAAGGGCTAATGCTCTGTGGGGAAATAAAATTAATACAATCAAAAACCATCTCAGCTACTCAAGGGAGGATGTACATGCACTACCCCCATAGACTAGGATGAATCTTATTTCTTCTAGTTTATTTAGATAGATAACATAGGGGATACACAACCACTCCCTATTGGTAGTATTTCTTCAAGTGTTCTACATTCCATCCTCTTGGTATAGGATTGCCACCCAAATCTTCCAAGTGAAAAGTTCCTTCCCAAAGCACAGACTTGATCCTGTAAGGTCCTTCCCAGTTAGCTCCGAAGACCCCATGACTAGCAATTCTGGTATGAGGCATCACCCTTCGTAACACGAGATCACCAACCTTGAGGCGACGTACCCTCACTCTTCGATCATAAAACCTAGCTACTCTCTTCTGATATGAAGCTAATCGTAAGGATGATGTTGCACGTGTCTCTTCCAAAAAATCAAGATGAAGTCGTTGGTTGACCTCATTAGACTCCTTGTCGTAATGATCCCTCCTGAATGACCCAGATCCGACCTCCACAGGAACCATTGCTTCAAAGCCATAAGATAACATAAATGGAGACTCCCCAGTAGTAAACCTCGGTGTGGTATTGTAGGACCACAACACCATAGGAAGCTCCTCAGGCCAGTTACCTTTACTTTCTTCTAACTTGGTCTTCAAGGTGTGCTTGATTATCTTGTTGATAGCTTCAGTCTGCCCATTGCTCTGAGGATGATAGACTGCTGCAAAATCTTTCTTAATCTTCAAGTCTTCACACAACTTTTTTAGCTCCTTACTATCAAACTGCTTCCCATTGTCCGATATGAGCTTGTAAGGAATCCCAAACCTATACACAATGGAGTTAAAAACAAAATCCTTCATTTTCTTTGCTGTTATCTTTTCCAAGGGCATAGCCTCAACCCACTTGGTAAAATAATCCACAACCACTACAGCATACTTGACACCCCCCTTGGCCGTAGGGAGCTCTCCAATAAGATCAATCCCCCACATAGCAAAAGGCCAAGGACTCATCATTGAGGTTAACGTCGTAGCAGGAATAGATGAGTAGTTTGCAAAGCGTTGGCACTGATCACATGCTCTTGTAAACTTCATAGCATCGTCCTTCAAGGTTGGCCAGTAATATCCTTGTCGTAACACCTTCATAGCAAGAGAACTACCCCCGAGTGATTTCCACATATTCCTTCATGAACCTCCCTCAAGACGTAGTTGCACTCATCTCCATCAATGCACCTTAGCAGAGGTTGATTAAAACCTCTCCGGTATAACACTGCATCATACCCCACATACCTTGCTGCTTGATACTTTAAACGTCTAGCTTCTCCTTTATCATGGGGTAGAATTCCCTTTTGTATATACTCTTGTATGGGAGTCATCTAAGTCTTCATTGGTAATTCATCTACAACCATTAGCTCTACCTCTGGGATACTTGGAATCTCTTGAATTTCCAATGGAATGTCTCTCATCAACACCGTGTCTCTTTGAGAACCCAACCTGGCCAAAGTATCTGCCTTGGAATTTTCTTCACGAGGAACTCCTTCAAGTCTGACTATGTTGAACTGTTGAATCAAGCGACGTACACTCATCATATATGCCTCTGTCTTTGGTCCTCTAGTCTGGAACCCTCATTCAACCTGCTGAACAACCAACTTCAAATCACTGAACACCACCAAATTCTTCACATTCATTTCCATGGCTAACTTCAAACCATTAATCAATGCCTCATACTCAGCTTCATTATTAGTTACCGCAAATTTGAAATTGATAGCACTCATAAGAAGGTGACCTTCAGGAGAGGTCAAGACAACTCCAGCACCTGCCCCATCATTGTTGAGTGATCCATCCACATACATGGTCCACCAAGGAAAAGGATACTCCTCTCTCAAAGGGCTTGCCTCCTGAGCAAGAGGGTTAGGGTTCACCAGAATGATTTCTCGTCACATACTCTCATCTTCAAACTCCAGAATAAAATCAGCTAAGGCTTGTCCCTTGATTGCCGTTCGAGAAACATATTCCAAATCATACTGTCCCAACTCAATTGCCCACTTCAACATCCTTCCTGAAGCTTCAGGTTTGTGTAAAATGTGTCTCATGGGATAAGAAGTCTGCACTTCAATTTTATGACTTTAAAGTAAGGACGTAGCTTTCGTGCAGCCAGCACCAAGGCATATACCAACTTCTCCATGCTAGAATATCGGGTTTCTGCATCCAACAACCTCTTACTTACATAGTAAACTGGTGATTGTAAACCATCCTCTTCTCGTACTAACACAGCACTAATGGAGTAAACAGAGATGACCAGGTAAAAAATCAATACTTCACCATCCACATGCTTGGCCAAGAGTGGGGGCTTACCTAACTGCTCGTTGATTTTCTGAAAAGCATCCTCACAAGCAGGAGTCCACACAAAATCCTTATCAACCCCCCTAATGGCTTTAAAAAATTCTTTGCAACGATCAGAAGACTTTGAGACAAAACGATTTAGAGCCGCAATCCGTCCACAAAGGCTTTGAACCTGCTTCACACTAGTAGGGGACTTCATTTCAAGGAGTGCTTTAATCTTTTCCGGATTAGCCTCAATCCCTCTATGATTCACAATAAAGCCTAAAAACTTTCCTGACTCAACGCCAAAGACACACTTTTGAGGATTTAACTTCATCCTATACTTGCGCAGAATTCTGAACATTTCCTCCAAGTGGCTCACATGGTCTACTTCTTCCTTAGACTTGACAAGCATGTCATCTACGTACACCTCCATGGTTTTGCCAATATGCTCCTTAAACATCATGTTCACCAACCTTTGATACGTTGCCCCTGCATTGATAAGAACGAAGGGCATTCCAATATAGCAATACAAACCTATGTCAGTGATAAATGAGGTATGTTCATGATCTGGTCCGTACATGGGAATTTGATTATATCCCGAGTAAGCGTCCATGAAACTTAAGAGAGCATGTCCAGCTGTAGCATCTACCAACTGATCAGTTCGAGGAAGCGAAAAGCTATCCTTTGGGCAAGCCTTGTTCAGATCCGTGAAGTCCACACAAGTTCTCCATTTCCCATTAGGCTTTTTCACCAACACCGGATTTGCCAACCACTCTGGATAGAAGGACTCTTTGATCAAACCCACATCCAAGAGTCTGTCAACCTCTTCCTTTAAAGCCACTGCCCTCTCTCCACTGATCGCACGCCGCTTCTGACGCATTCCCTTCCTATTAGGATATATGTTTAAGTGATGACACATGATGTTGGGATCAATCTCTATCATATCGGCATGACTCCAAGCGAACACATCCAGGTTGGTTATAAGTAAATTAGTCAGGCCTGCTCTCAACTCATTGCTTAGTTGTGACCCAATTTTAAGAACCATACTGGGATCTGCTGCGTCTACCGGGATCGAGATCGTGTCTTCCGCATGACCTGTCTTCTCATGTGGGATAGGTATTCTTGGATCAAGATCAAGGTAAAAAAGGCGAGGATCTTCAACAGGCATCTCATTCCTTGAGGGCGCGTCCTCCACAAGTTCTTCCTCTTTTGAGGGCGCGTCCTCAACATATTCTTCCTCCCTTGGGAAGATGTCAGCAAATTCTTCCCTCCTCGAGGGTGCATCTTCAACATGCTCTTCCTTCTTCGAGGGCGCGCCCTGTAGGGTATAGGTGTCCTAAAAAATCTTCTGCCGCTTTCCTTGGATAGAAATTGACTCCTCCCAATCCTCTGTGGACACCTCCTCAACAACTCCTTCCTGGAGTTCATTAACTAAAGGGGGTGCCTCCAATAACAACATCTGAGGGCGCGCCCTCCATAGAGGGACATCATCTTTTGGTTCCTGGACTGTGTAATGAACATGAATCTCCCCTTTCGTACCTTTAAACATCCTCTGGGTATCATCCTGAGGGAGGGCGCGCCCTCCTAATCCATTACAACGGAATCCCTTCACAGTTCTGTGATAGCACTCCCTTGAATCATACTGTGATCCCCGAACCACACCAATCCCATCAGGAGTAGAGAACTTCATTGTCAAATGATAAATTGAGGTGACCACTTTCATCTCCTTCAACAAGGGCCTTCCTACTAAGGCATTGTGGGCGGATTTTTGATCCAAAACCATAAATTCTACCATTCGAGTCACAGACAAGGGTCCTTCACCAAGCGTGACTTGAAGCTTAATTGTACCCATAATTCTGACAGCCTCTCCTGTGAAACCATAGATCCAAGCATCCTCTCTGACAATATCCTTATCAGGTAAGCCCAACTTCTCGTAGGTGCTGAAATAAAGGATATTCACCGAACTTCCATTGTCCACAAAGACTCGATGCACGTTCATAGGACCTATTTGAATGGCGACCACCAGTGCGTCACTGTGGGGGTGATGTACCCATCTTGCATCCTCCTCAATGAAGGTGATATCTACGGATTCCCCCTTGAACAACTTGGGAGGCTTGAGTTCCAAGCTGTTCACACTAGTTAAGGGCTTATGACGTGCTTCCCTAGCATACCTCTCCAGTGCGTTGTTACTGCCTCCACCAAGATGGTGCCCTCCAAAGATAGTATGAATGCTTCCAGCTCGGTTAAAATGAACGTCCTTGGACTTCTCCTCATCATCCCTATCTGGAGCACGCTCTCTTTCCATCCTCCTATCGGGTTCCTCTCTATTTTTCTTCACCTCTCTAACAATCCAGTCAGTTAAGTACCCTGCCTTGATCAATTCTTCGATTTCTTCTTTTAATTGTCGACACTCATGAGTATTATGACCAGCAGACTCATGGTATGCATAATACTTCTTCTTATCTCTGCTTTGCCACGAGGATAAAGGTGCATGCTTCTTGAATAAGCCCTTGTCCTTATTTATCTCAAAGATATGCTCAATAGAGGCTGCCAAGGTGTAACTCCCCGTTTGATATCTGTTCAGCTTGTCGTAATCTGGTGATGTCTAACCTCTTCTAGCATTAGCAACGTTCACCCTGTTCGGACTATATCCTCTCCTCTTGTAGTCGGGACTAGGAGACCTATCCTTCCTTTTAGAACCTTTCCCTTTCCCTTGGGGATCAGATTTTTTGTTATCGGCTAGAGATTGTTCCACGATTTTGAAGTATTCTGTTTGAGATAAAAGGTCTGCCAGAGTCGCAGGGTCCTTTCCTTGAAGGTGTTTCCAGAAATCAGTCCCGACTTGAAGTCCTGCAATCAAGAAACTTTTGAAGTACGACTGCAAGCTTTCTCCTTCCTTTTGCTTGATATTGGCCAGAGTAGTCACTGGTGGGGCATATTTCACCGTAGCTTAGAATTTTGTCAGAAAAAGAGTTTTCATGACCTCCCACGCCTGGTCCAAGCTTTTGAAACCACTGTTGAGCACTTTCCCTGAAGGTCGCCGCCAAGAGACGACACCTAGCCAAATCAGGTACTTGATATACATCCATCTCTATATTAAACCTTCCCAGAAACTCAACAGGGTCAGCATTCCCATGGAAGCGTAAGTCATTGGTTGTATTCCTATACCCAGCTGGAAGCTGTGCCTCCCTTACTGCAGTAGAGAAAGGAGAGGGAGCTTGAGCCGTTGAAGTAACTTTTCCTCCCTCAAGATGTGTGAGGAGTTTTTTCAGGTCATCCACATTGAAGCTTCCCACACCTGGGATAGTTTGGACATTAGTTTGAGTATTATTAGAAGGAGGTTGAGGTGATGGTTGAGGAGGTTGGGCCTCTCCTTGGGTTGCAGGGGTCTCTTGCAACCTTGGATAGGGACTTGGAGGGCGCGTCCTCTCCTCATGGCTATGAGGGCGCGTCCTCTCCTCCAGACTATTAAGGCGCGTCATTGGTTCTTTCTGTCTTCCTCCTGATCTACTTTGGGTTGAGACAGATGTTATGTGCGGATCCCTTCCTCCAGAGGGTCCTCCACGATAAGGGGCATCGTATCTATTCCTTCGATCGATACCCCTGCTCCCATAATCCAATTCTGAATCCCGTCTCCTTGCTGATCTTTCAACTTGGGGGGCTCGCTCATGATCCCGGGGCCTCAACCTGAGATCAGGGGGAACTCTCTGTGAATCACGGGGCCTCTCACCTTGATTGCTTTGTACATTATCTCGTTGAGGTGCTTCCTCGTGTCCATGGGGCCTCGACCTGTCGACAGGGGGCTTGCGCTGTGGATCAAGAGGTTGTTCCCCTCGTACTTCTCTGTCCCTTTGCCATTCGACCAACAACAACCGTAGATCGTCGTTGTTAAGTCTTATACCAAGACGATCCTTCAACCTATTCAATCGTCGTTCTTGGTCTCGGTGGAGTTCATCAGCCCTTCGAACTTCACTCTCAGATCGCCCTGACCTATGAGGGTGTGGGGATGGACTTCGGTCTCCCCCAAGTCGATCCTGACTATCTGTCTCCTCATCAGGAAGTTCAACAATAGAAACTCCATCTTCTTGATACTCTAACCTTCTTGGGGTAACATTCTGAAACCTCCCAGTACGAGGTCTGTCACCCCCTGACCTGTGGTGCCTCTACCTGTACGATGGTGATTATGGGGTTGTCGCCTGACCCGACCCCTTCCTTCGCTTCTCTCGACCGTATCCAGCCTTGCTTCGAAGCCATTCAAGGCATCACCCATGCGATAGAGTTGTTCCATCAAGTCTGAATTACTTATGAGCACTGGTGATTGTCCCCCTACAATAGGCGTTTCATAAGAGGGATTTGGAATATTAAGGGGAACATACTCATCATGGCGGGCGTGATCATGCCCTTCACTGTCGTCTGAACCGACCTCATCCATAGGACGTTCGTTGCGATTGTGTGACATCTTCTCCTCCAGAGATTTAGATTTTAATTAGTACCCCTCCTTCTAGCGCCACTTTGTTAACAGAGGAATTTGGTATTAACAAAGTTTGGGGTTCGTCGCCAGAATCAAGATCTACAACGGTGGTCGGGTGGTAAATTTGTCGGAGTATGGTGGTTGTGTTTAATTGGTGGCTGAGATTGCTTAGGGTTTATGTTGGCTGTCTCAGAGCTCTCAACTTTCGACCCCTCACAATGTGCCTACGTATCCCTTATATAGGGAATCAAGCCAACGTAGTTCTTGGGGAGGAAGTTTCCTCCATGGGCTTGGTCTCTGATCTTCGGAGCCCATTCGAAGTCTTCTACTGCCTTTCCATGCTTAGACGTGGGACTTTTCCACCGCCTTCCATGTATAGGATACCTTCCATACTTAAAACGTGGGTCTTCTTTATCTTTCCTTACTTGAACGTAGGACTTTCATCTGTTTCCTTACTTAGAATTTTAGCTCACTTTAGGAATGTCTAACGATAAGGCCTAGTCACAAAAGGCCCAAGGCTTATCTATGACGTCAGGACTTCATGGATAAGGAAACTTCCCCCGTCGAGGACTAGTCCTATCCATTACCAACTATTTCCTTAATCCATAGATACAGGTATAGCCATGACTTACCTTAAATGCCAGACGCATCCTTGTCCCCCGAATGAGAAGCACCCACCAGATAGCAGGACAAGTGATCCCAAGTGTTTGGGTGCAAAGTGCAGGATTACTCCAAAGTTCCCCAATGAGGACGCACCCATTGAGTACAGGAACAGAGCTCCCAAAGCACACACCAAGATTAACCCCACATCCCCAATGAGGACGCGCCCATTGAATACCGGAGGAGGCTTTCAGTCACGAACATCCCCCTCCTAGGGCATATCATAGGAGGGAATTCTTCAATATTTTGCCAATACCAAGCCAAGGGAATCATCCTTCATTATCAAGTTGCAACTTCAAACCAAGAGGACGCGCCCTCAAGGGGTGGACGGCCTAAAGGGCGCGCCCTCATCCCCGTGAGGACAAGCCCTAAGTCTTCCTTGTGTCAAATGAAATTATTATTCTCTGTCAAGTCTTCCATCGATGTTAAGTTGTCAATTCATACTATCAGAACACGCCCTTAGGGGTTGAACGCCCTTTCCTTTATGAAAATAGATCCCAAACCTTTCTTATGTCATGCAATGTCAGAACAGCAATGGGTGGACAACCTACAATGGACGCGCCCTTACCCTGTGAGGATAACCTAATTACAATTTAAATAACCTAATTGAATTCATATTTGACCCGGTCCTAACCTAAAAACCCGTTATCGAATTTTGGCTATAACAAAATGAGAGATATCATAAAATCATTCACAAATATTTATTGAATGAATTCAATAATTCTACTATAAAAATTATTATTTGTGATAAGAGTGAATATTGATCTTCAAGACTACGCGATTTTATTGTTTTAAGAGAACATGGTGATACACGGGGTGTGTATGGTGTGGTCTGCTGCGGTTTTTAGAATTAATCGGCCGTTATCAAATTAATATATTCGATTTGGTTCCGTTAATTGCTATTAACCGTTATCAAACCGTATTGAACGGTTTTTTCGGTTTCGGGTAACTATTTATTGATTTCTGTTTTTTCAGTTTTTAATATTATTATTTTTCTTTTACTTGTGCAAAGTTTTGGTTGGTAGTGTATTGAGTAAAATAAATAGTATCAATAGTCAATAATTATATTACATTAATATTAGTATTATTATAGTATATTTATATAATATATATATATATATGTAATGAATACTAATACTAATTTGTTTGGAGTTATCGTAATAATATATATTAATATAAATATAATATAGCAGTTCGGTTTTGCTTGACTAAAAACTGCACTATTAGTTTTGGTTTCTCGATTCGGTTTTTTTTAATTTATTTTTTCGATTTGATTTTTTTGGATGTGGTTTATCATTTTTTCGATTTCAATTTTTTCTGCTCACCCCACCCCTAGTGTGATAAGTCTTGTTTTGCTTTCACCCCAATCTCATTGTCTTTGAAATTGATTTTCTCAGAATTAAAGAATAGCTTAATTCTTAAAGTTTTACTTTGAGTTTTATTTTCTACAAAGTCCACAATGACTATAACAACTTAACTTGGCATGCATCTTGATTCTTGACCAAACTAAATAAATAAAATAGTCATGTATTACTGCTACAAGAGTGTGAGATGGTTTTACACTAGAGACCCACCAACCATCCCAGTATTTCAAAATGAATGTTTCTGAGAGCATGTGTTGTGCAATGTCATCTGCAGAGCAAGAATGTGACCAAAGCGGCAACAATCAATTTAAGGGGGTTTGAATTTTCAGCTTGTAGTACTTTCGAGCTGCACATAAAGTTAGAAATATGTTTCAAGGCATTCGGAAGTATTCAAATGTTCTGAAAAAAAAATTACATACTCGACTTCAAAATATTACAACATCCAGAACCAACTTTCAGGACTTGAGAGTAGACCGCTTCACTTGTAGAGTTGTAGTATCACTTTGGGCCTTTTGTTAATATAGTGAATCGTATACCTCTTGGGCCTTGTACAGGCTACTATTTTTGCCCAAACCACATAAAAATCAGACTTCTTTGTTGCCCCAACAAAGCACAGTACCATTTAATTTAATTTTATAAAATTGCGTTTGTTCACTAAAAAGAATTTATTTTTTTTACCTTTTTACATACTTAAATATCAAGCGCAATTTAAAATTGAAGTGATGACTATATATTACTTGTTTTCCAATTTTAACTAGTTTACTAAGCTGCGATTCGCAACGGTTTTAAAATAATTTCTCTAAAAAAAATTTAATTTTTTTATAAAATATGTTTTTAGATAAAATAATATTTCTAACATTAAATTAAGATTTCTTTTGAATTCTCCGTTTCGTCTTGACCATTTACCAAAATTTGAATTAATATTGAAAAGGTTAATTGTCTAAAAATTTTCATTATTTTAATATTATATCAAATATAAGTATATTTATAACCATTTTTATTTTTCTTAAAATTTATATTTCAATTTCTATTTTAAAATACATAATATAACATCAATATTAAATTTTAGGATACAATATGCTCTTCCTAATAAATCGCATCAACGATTAACATGTTTTCCCTTAATGACCCGATTTCTCGTTGTTACCAAATCTAAACAAATAGAAAACTAATTTATTAAATAAATTACATCATCTATTTATCAATTTTATTGTATCATAAAATTTAATTTAAATTTTTTTAAAAATTCTATTTTTTATTATTTAAAATATAGGTACTCGAGAAAATAAATGGAAAAAAAAACTTCATCATTTTATTTTATAGAAACTTGCATTTTCTGTAAGTATTATCTTCTATATATTTTAGAAGATAAAACTTAAAAAAGTTATTTTTAATATAGATGTAAAACATATAGATAACTTAAACGTGAGTTTTTTACAAAAATATTATGAGAACATAATTTCTAATAGTTTTAAGGAAAATATTAAGATGATAATCCGATTTTAAGATAAAATTTGGAACTTGGATAAAAAATAATGAGAATATTAAGATGAAAACTTTGAGTTCAAGAGAAAGTTTAAAAAAATATCAACATGGTAATTTGACTTAAAGATAAATTTTATGAGAATATTAAGATAGTAATTTGACTTATGAAAAAAGTTTAGAAGAATATAAGGTAATTAAGATTTCCATTACTAAAGATTTAAAAGGCAATTTAGATATTTATGCCCTATAATATTATTAATTCAAAATTTTGAGAAAATTAGAAAAATAGATCAAGGCAATTTGAGAGTCGCCTCTCAAATCGTCTCGCACCTCTCATATCTTCTCCGTATTATTTTCCTCGATTAGAAGATAGTAAAAAAAGAAATTACTAATAAATTAGACTCGTAGAGTAAGTTTAGGAGAATATTAATATAGTATACTTAGTTTTGACTTAAATAGAAAATTCAGGATATGTTAGTAAGTATATTCATTAATAAAAAATTTAGAAGAATATTAAAATTGTGTTTAGTTTTCTACATTAGTAAAAAATTTAAAGGCAAGAATATTAAAATTGTATATTTAGTTTTCTGCATTAGCAAATATTCAAAAAATTAGGAGAATATTAAAAACTGTATATTCAGTTTTCTCCATTAGTAAAGATTTTAAATGACTTGAAGATAAATTTTAGGAGAATATTAAGATAGTAATTTGACTTAAGAAGAAAGTTTAGGAGAATATAAGGTAATTAAAAATTCCATTAATGAAGATTTAAAAGGCAATTTAGATATTTTATAATCTTTAATGTTATTAATTCAAAATTTTAAGAAAATTAGAAGAAAAAAAATCAAGGCAATTTGAGAGGCGCCTCTCTAATCGTCTTGCACCTCTCATAACGTTTCCTTATTATTTTCCTCGATTAAAAAATAGTAAAAAAATTACTAAATAAATTGGACTTGTAGAGTTTAGGATAATATTAATATAGTATACTTAGTTTTGACTTAAATAGAAAATTGAGGATATTATTAAGATAATATTTCCTATGTTAGAAAGTATATTCATTAGTTAAACATTTAGGAGAATATTAAAATTGCATTTAGTTTCCTACATTAGTAAAGATTTTAAAGACAAGAATATTAAAATTGTATATTTAGTTTCCTCCATTAGCAAAGAGTGAAAAGACAATTGAGATATTTTCTAATCAAAAAATTAGGAGAATATTAAAATTGTACATTTAGTTTCTTTAATTAGTAAAGATTTTAAATACAATAATATTAAAATTGAATATTTAGTTTCCTCCTTTAGTAAAGATTTTAAAGACAATTGAGATATTTTCGAATATTTAATATTAATAATTCAAAATTTTGAAAAAATTAGAAAAATAGATCGAAGCGATTTGAGAAACGCCACTTCACCGCTTTCATCTTCTCCTTTATATAAGTATATTGATTTGATATCAACACTCCCTCATTTTGAGATTATTTAAGAATCGGTAGTACTTGTTAAAAAATGATACAAATAAAATATTTACTTTATAAGAGCATCTCAATTGGTAGTACATGCTTTGTCTATTCAATTTTGAGATTATTTAAGAATCGGTAGTACATGCTTTGTCTATTCTTCGGGCGTTTAAAGAGCGTGACTTTTTAGTGAAAAAAGTGCCCATTTGATTCCATTCATGAATTAGCCCGGGAAGGGGACGGTGGTCAAAAGTAGTAGACTATAAATCTGTTGAAGTTTTTCTATGTAGGTTCGAATCCTGCCTCTCCCACTTGTTTGTTGTAGACTTCAAAGAAGAGAAAAGAGGCATTCGTCAGCGTAAGAAGGCCAACCGAGCCGAAGCTCTTTCTTTCTTTTTTTGGTTGTGTCGTGAAGTGAAATTGTATCATATGTTAGTAAGAGAGGTAGGCGAACTACTACGATCTAGAAATCCTCCATCTATATCCAATTCCAACGAGAATAGAAGTGAGTCGCTTCCGGTTTGGCCTGTAGTCGTAGTCTTTTAGTTTATGAAGCCGTCGACCTTCCTACACGCACGTGCCTGCAAGAATGCCTCCCTGGTTTGGGACGAAGCCAAGTTCGAGCTTTTAAATCCATCTATGATCATAAATGTCAGAGTAAGGTTTTCGACCTAGCTAGACGCGGGGGTTCTAGTTGTTTAGGCTTGATGTTTTGATCGCAACTTGTTTTCTCTTGAGTACTTTAAAAATAGGGGAGTAAGCCCCTCTTGAGTACTTTACAAATAGGGGAGTAAGCCCCTTTCTAAAACTGTTCTTTAATATAAGTACAAGGAAGGGAAGCTTTTTGGAATCCTAGTTTCCCCAACCTATACCTTACTAATCAAAAGGTCGGTCATATGTTCAATGTGGAATTCCATCTCTTGTTCGGTTTCTGGTACTGGTTTAAGTTCATTTGTTCAAATAAAAATATATGGCAGGCTTCCCTTCTCGGTTGTCCTATTCAATCCGCTGTTCTTTTGTCTGAGGCAAAGGCGATTTCGTTTCGCAACTAGAAGAAGATCGCTTCAGGGGTCACTGCAGTGTGGCTGAATGTAGAGTAGTCCGCCCTTACAGCCTTTGATCAGTAGATTATTTATAACTTCGCCGGTAGCATTGTCGGTCACGACTACTACAAAAAAGCTCCAATGAAGATGAATATTTCACATGAAGGAGTGAGGGGGAAGGGCGGGGTTATTCTTGATGCCGATGTCCTGCCAAATAGTATAGTTGGGCAGACCGCTAGCATCTGAAAAATGAAAATGAGTTCCATCTCTTATTCTGTGTTCGTGGATATCTGTACTATTGGCATTTGCCCATCAAAGCTCTTAATCAATAGTAAAGTCCGAAGGTAAGGTGCATTCTATAATATAACACTCTTTGTCGATTGAAGAAAGTCTTATATGGTTTCAAACAAGCGAGAAAAGCCTTATCTATCTTTTACAAAAAATTTATATTTTTTATTTTCAAGCATGTCATGTAGAATTTTAGCCAAGAAATTCTCATAATTGAAGGTGCTCTAAATATGTTTTAGTGAGGTAATCGAAGTCTTTTATATTATCCATCTTTATCAATTCTAACTAAGAGCAAGTCTACACATGCTTTACCCATAATCTTTTGGTGTAGTGGTATTTTTTACTTACTTCTTTTAACAGAATATAGGTGTGTGCGTACGTGTAACTATCAAAGTAAGTAAGAAAAAAAAAAGTCTAACACATGCTCTTAAGTTAAATTTTAAGAAATGAGATCAAAAAAGTGTTATAACAATCTACTAATAATTTCTTAAATTATTAATAACATTACTTCACTACTTATTTTTAAGTAGCATCATTTTTTAAAGAATTTCTTATTAATATTTTATAATAAAATACGTGAAATATCATTTTTCACTCTCTTTCTTTAATTGAAAAATTGTACAATTGATAATTAAAAAAATTAAATATAAAAAAAATTATTGAAGACCAAATTTCTCTAAAACCCTTTTCTAACCACGAATCAAACAATGAGCAAACACCCTTTTTACAAAACCGAGGACTGCAAATAGAAAACACTTAAAAGCAGAGAAAAACCATTGGCGCCCAACGCTTTCCCATGCCAAACCCTTGTTCCACCATTCCCATCTTCTTCATATCTATACTCCCCTTCCCATTCTATAATTCTGATCATCTCTCTTTCTATATATAAGCTATTGGCCATGATGGGTACATTTTGGATTTCAAAAATCAAGAAAAGAACATGAACAATCTCCTCATCATATTTACATGCATTCTTTCTGTTGCATTCATTTTTAATCTACTCTGGGCTTCCTCTTCTCCTTCAATCTCAGCTAATTGGGCTCCCAATAAACCCCACCCTGTTGTCATTTCTAATTTCACTCCCAACATTGAAAATATTAAGGTTTGTCATTTCTTCTCTTTTGTTAAGCTCTAACATTTATTATATTAAGTTATCAACAATTGTCATTCTTGATTTAGCTTATATATTCATTTTTAACGTGTTCTTTACAGTTCATATAGCATACAACTAACTCGGGCTTCAGAAATATTGGGTTTTTTTTTAAAATCTCTGTTTAAAAAATATTATTATAAATTTTACTTTGAGTCCCGGATAATCTTGAATAATCGGTGTTACTAGATGTTTTAGCCTGTGAGATTTTGATTATGTTCCGCCGCTGAATATGGAATAATGTTTATGTATATTGATCTTTGTTTATATTATTGTACATTGTAGAAAGTAGAAGTTAAAGAAAAGAAGGTTGATGGGGGATTAATACCTCCAACATTTGCTGATTTACCTGCACCACAACTACAATGGGAGCAGATGGCATCAGCTCCTGTAGCGCGGTTAGATGGATTTGCAATACAGATTAAGAACCTTTTTTATGTTTTTGCGGGCTACGGAACCATTGATGTTGTAAGAGTCTTTGATCATATCTTTAGTAGTTTGATTATTTGATACTAAATGCAAAGTAAATATTAAGGGAAGAGTAGTTTGAGTTGTTGATAGTTGAGTTTCTTGATTTTTTAGGTACACTCCCATGTTGATGTTTATAATTTTACGGATGATACTTGGGTAGACAGATTTGACATGCCTAAAGAAATGGCAAATTCGCATTTAGGAATGGCAACTGATGGTAGATACATATACGCGATTTCTGGTCAGTGTGGTCCGCAATGCAGGGGTCCTACAGCTCAGAATTTTGTGTTAGACACCGAGACTAAAAAGTGGAATTCATTGCCCCCCTTACCAGCCCCTAGGTATGGTATCTGATCCCTGTCTTCTGCAGCGTAGTTAGCATTCCTTTATGCCCAATTCTCTACTTCATTCCTATGGTTCTTTTTCTTGGCAATTAATATTAAGCTAGTAGATTCTTTTGTTGTGGATAAGGACTTTAATTATTGTTACATCAAAATAAATTTCTATTTCAACTGAGGTACTATAAAAGTATTAAACTTGGTTGTTACTGTAGTTAAACCTTCAATCTTATCATGCATAGAGCAGGTTGCATTTTCTTACTTTGATAGTGGTCAATATATAAAACGTAAGCTATTTGAAAAATGTGCAACACTATCTGTTTTAGGAACCATTCACATTCTTATACTTCTGAGTTGTTAATAAAAAGGATTACCCGTTGTGAGGTCTTACAGGTTTATCCAGTATTCAGAGGCCAACGTATAGGCATTGATTGCATTTTTCACAATTATTGAAAAATAGAGAGGAACAAGTCCCGATTAGAAATGAAAGAAGAGTAGTGGCGCAGTTGCGGGGGTTAGGATTAGTGACTGAACAGTGGAAGCTGAACGAAAGGAGAAAACAGCTAATACACATAGAGAACTGCTATTAGTTCTCTGATTTAGAAAAAGGGTTTCCCCATAAATTTACTTTCTAATATATATAGAAACAAATTTATGTCTAGGACTAAAATTACGAGAAATTCCAATTGCAATTTTATCAGGGCTATTAAAGGCCTTTATATTGATCTGACCATGATATACAAGCTTGTCCTACGTCAGTATACAGATGAATGCACCAACTCTATATTGAAATTATATTGACAGAAGCATCCACATTGTAATAGCTTGTTCGAGTCACATCCTTGGGGCTACTTTGCTAGAACATCTAATATACATATTAAAATATTATAATAAAATTAAGAGACCATGATTTCACTAAATTTGGAAGTAAAGAACCAGTATATATCACATTCTCATTCGAAGTAGCATTCCGAATTTTATTATATATTATGAGCCTTAAAACTAAAGGTGCAGAAAAACATTAGGTATGCTCCGGCCACTCAACTTTGGAGAGGCAGACTTCATGTAATGGGTGGCAGCAAAGAGAATCGACATACACCTGGTGTAGATCACTGGAGCCTTGCTGTAAAGAATGGCAAAGCACTTGAGAAAGAATGGCTATCGGAAACACCCATTCCCCGGGGGGGACCCCACAGGTAAGCTGGAACTTATAATGTGCTAATTTTGAATTTTTTTTTGCGGTTAGCAGTTGAATGTTTATGTGGTACTCTAAATAGATACTGTGGTCGGTAGGCAAAAGCTCCCCAATAATTTAAAGATGAAAATTATGACGGTTCAACTTCTCCACTATATCTAATACTGTTTCTGTGTGAAAGTGAGTTGTAAATTGAAGATGTCTTCAATCTTTGTGTACTGTTTTGCAAGGTGTACACTACATTTCAATACATGTTTTGTGCGGTGTTGAGCAAAATATAGATAAATGCTTTTGTAGTTTGAATTTTCTCTAGGTTACATTTACTTGTTTGGTACTGTAAAGGTTAAGTTGAATTGTTCTCCAGGATGCCTTACTCTAGTCTGTCTGCGGTGACAGGGGTACTACAAATGGTCTAACCTGTAGTATAGTGAAGTACACAGTCTATGTGTATATTCAGCTTTAGTAGTTAACATAGTCGGAAGCCTTGTTTTGAGTTAGGAATCTCTAAAAACAATTGGAGTTGTGTCTGTTGTAATGCTCTCTTGGTTAGATATGTGTATAGGATTCTTATCGATGATTCTTTTCCCCAAGATATCGGAATACATTTCTGCAGCTTTTAAGTTGGCTTAAATCTCAACATTTGTGATGGTTTATCAGATTCCTTGTTAGTTTACTGCACCACAAATACAGTTCTTTCCTTGTAATGGTTTTTCTGAACTTCTTGTATAGCCTTTATTGCCATCTCCTAGTTGCTAAAATCATAATGATAAATAAAGACAATCATCTGTTTCTGAGGGGGGATGGGAAGGAATCACTACTTTCTATGTTTGTAAAGAAGGCATCTAAAATTTCCCTTCACATTATGCCCTTTTCAACAAGTAGAACTGACAAACTTATTAAAATCAGGTCCATGTTTTAACAAACTAAGGAGACCATAGACTATGCTTTTTCACAAGTTGGACGAAATTGGCTCTCCATTGACAGTTCAAATACAATTAACTCACTGACTGTTAGGCTTCTGTGTAAGCATTATGATGTTTCTGTAGCTTTTGTATGAAATCTGATATAAAACTGTGTAAACGTGTTTATCTTCTAGATATAAATCTTTAAACTCATTTTTACAGAGCTTGTGCTGCACTTGATGATGGAATTATAGTTATCGGTGGTCAAGAGGGGGATTTCATGGCTAAACCTGGGTCCCCTATCTTCAAGTGCTCACGCAGGCATGAGGTATAGTTTACTAAGTAAGTTTCAAATAATTGTTATATTCTAGAGATGAACTGAAAACCATAAATGTATAAATTGGTTTAAAATAAGCATCTAGAGGATCTTTGCAGATTCTGATTGCATGTTTCCCTTCAGGTAGTCTATACTGATGTTTACAAGCTGGATGCCGAGATGAAATGGAAAGTGTTGCCTCCGATGCCTAAACCTGACTCTCATATAGAGTCTTCTTGGGTCATTGTTAACAATTCCATTATCATTGTTGGAGGCACAACAGAAAAACACCCTGTGACTAGAAGGATGATTTTGGTCGGAGAAGTGTTCCAGTTTCATCTTGATACAGAGGTGACCTTCAACATCGTCTAAATAGTTATAGAGGCATATAATATTGGTCATTGTTTCAAATAATTTTGTAAATTACTGATCTTTGTGTTTCTGCATTGTTAATTTTTCAGAAGTGGTCAGTTATCGGGAAACTTCCATTCCGTTGCAAAACCACACTAGCTGCCTTTTGGGAAGGGTGGTTATATTTCACGTCTGGACAGAGAGATAAAGGACCAGATAATCCACAACCAAGGAAAGTTATAGGAGAGATGTGGAGAACTAAATTAAGTTAGTGTTATTAATCTTGCCGTAGTGAGTTTTGTGGTAATATGAAATCTTTGCATCATCCTAGTTATGATGTGAGCAAGATTTTGAGTCTTTTTGTGTAGAGTTTCATGCATAAAGATGCGACTTATTCCATTTATTGCCTGCCTTGCTGCACTGTTCAGTAAAAAGAACATCAGGGTAGCAATACAGATTTACAGTGAATTGTGGGAAAATTTCAGAATGGATTTCTACATTTTCCTCATCATCTTCGTACTTAACCTCTCCATCTCATTCATCCCGACCAAAGATATATTTTTAGAAATTTTGCTAAACTAGCCTCCAGAGGTATCTCATGATATTAGTTCTCCTAATTTTAAATTACCTAAATATTAGCCCCAAATACCTCTCGTGATGTTAGTTCTCCTAATATTAAATTATCTAAATATTAGCCTCAAATCTGAACGTTGCCCGCAGTTAGCTTCCAACCTTTAGCAGCTGTAATTAACTTATCAAGCTCCAAAAGGGATCAGCTTAATAGAAATCAAGTTTCATACAAGTCATGGGTCTGATTCTCGTTCACCCACGAAATTCTGTAAGAGGTTATGTCAAAGTGCCAATAGTGGCTTACAAGTGTACAGCTAAGTTCTCGAATTTTGCTTAACAATATTCTATCTGGACATAATGAAAGAGAAATGGCAATACACATTTTGCTCAATTTCAGCTACAATATGGTACTGTCATGGCTTTTATAAGTTCCTTGGCCTGCAGTAGTTGAGTTAAACATTCTAACTAATTGGTAATAGAAATGTATAGGTAATACAAACATGTATGAGGTATTCATGATACATTTGCACAAAATGCAATCAACCTTCCAAAACATTTCCTTCAAGCAATCTACCTCCAAAACATATCATCCCTATCATTTTGAGTATTTCCATTCAGATGTTTCTGAACTTTATACCAAACAGATCATCAGATGATCCGTTTTTGGACAAACAGTCACTTTATTATAAATTAAGAATGGCATATATCACCATGACTCAAGTAGAAACTACAGGATTGTCTATCTTTAGAGAACAAACATCAAGACAGAAACATTTTAGTTGTCCACCAAATTATGCTCTGTGCTCAACATAAGAACCAGAAAGTCCAGAAGTCCCGAGAACTGTGATCTGCATTTAGATGAAAAAAGAATATCAATAATTAAACCAGTACCGTATGGTCAACAAAGTGTTTCAAGGAAGCAGTGCGAGAAGCGCAAAAAAAGCGCACTTTTTATCAGATGTTCACTAGGGTGCTTGACTTGGTCAATTTTAAAAAGAAAAGGGTCAAAAATATCCATAAATACTTATACCAATCAACAACAGATATGTACAAAAACATATATACACACACAAACATCACAGGAGGGACTGAGCGAGCAATTGTACGACTACGAGAACGGGTGTCATATTTCTGATCTTGAATATACTGATTCGTGTATACATATATTATGTACACATGGAAACTGATGATACCCATACATATATATGTGAGTGTATATATATGATTCTTGAATATTATATATATATATATGTATAATTCTTGTACACACATATATATGAAAATGAGGATGAACTTGACTTTGTTGAGGATTCGAATCATAATGGTGAAGAAGATGATTTTGTGGATTGTGGATTTTCCTATTCATTTCTTTGTTACTTTGACTAAGTTATGATATACTTTGAGTCTATGTGATGAATTTGGTTATTTTATCATATATGACATTTTGGTTTTGCAATTATATGTCTTACTATCTATAAATTTGTAATGGTTTGCATTATATATCACAAATATATGAATATTTACTTGTCTTCGATGAATCCGCGCATCTCGCTTTGCGCGTTGCGCTTATGCCCCAGGAGGCCTTTGCGCATCAGTGCGCATATCGCATTTAATAACACTGGGAAGCACCATTCCATTTTTTTAAGACTTCTTTAAAATACTTAACTAAAGGTCTACAAAGTTTTTTCCAAAAAATAAAATCAAACTTATTTCGGATAAAACTTTTTAACTTTTCCAATCCAATTCAAATTCTATATCAATCATTACTTCTGGAATATAAACACTGATTTATAGCATCACCATTCTGCCTTCAGGAGCGTTATTCCTTGTTCAAAATAAGTTGCATGCCTTCTTTGTTTTACTAGTTACATCATGAGTCCTACTCCTATACTACTGGTTAGTTCCTTTTTATCCACTTTAATTGGTGTAGGACAGACTAGACATCACCACATCAGATACTATATCCCCATATATACATACATAATTGTGATTTCTTATTTAGTTTTAAAATTTTAATTAGAACAGATATTTAACTACTTTTTGTAAATACATAGCATTGTTTGAGTTGTATTGAAGATAGATAGAGAAGTCAAGATGCCTGCCTTTTCCAAACGGGTAAATTACTGGGTGCATAGCTGTCTTTTGTAATAAATATAACTTTTTTTTTTTCATTATCATATATCTAGCATTATTAGCAACCATAATTTGGCTCTTAATATCGGCAACATCTTAAACCTTGGGTGCAGTATATAGGCAAAGCAACAAATGAGAAAAATGACTTTCAGACACTATTAGGTAAGCTATCTTCCTACTGCATGTAGCCGTGCACAAGAGAAAGACCATAGATGACTGTACCTTTCCCCATTCAGAACCAAGACCACCACACCGCATTTTCAAGTGTATCATCCTCGTCCCCAGCTCATTTTCCACTTTCTTTCGTAAAAATGCCTCATCAGGTCCAAAAGCTTCTAAATATGCATTGTAACGTTGAAAAGCAGTCAATAATGCTTTGGAGAACAGATCTGGTAGAGGCTTCACATTCTGCAAACACGTTTTCAAATAATTACACAACACAAATCAGAAAGTACCATGTACATAGCAACAATAAAACTTGTTCTTGAATTACCTCGCCACTCAATCCAACAGAATCATCAATTTCCATCCTCAGGGATACAAGTTTTCCCGTAAACTCCTCAACTGCCTCAGCTGCAAGGAGAACATTTTTCAAGGTCTCTTGGCCAGCTTTGTCTTCGGTGTCTTTAGACAATGCCCTGTTTGCATCCTTAGTGACAGCACTTGGGAGTTCACTCCAATCTGCAGCCAGTAAATCCTTAATAGCTGTTTTTATCTCGGTGTCTTTTATGGTAGGCATGTGAGTCACATCATCACTGAAAGAACGTGTGCTCCCAATGTTCATCGTCATTAAGAAAGGGGTTCGGATATCTTCATAGTTGACACAACAAAGAAATTATATTTTTCACTGGGTATCAAATTAAGATGAAAAGCCTAGTGCAATGAGAATTACAGATCACAAACATACACGAGCAGACATCCAAGTTTTAAGAAGTTAAAAGTCATCAATAATTACAAATTTAATGAAGCTCACTGAATGGAGCTATCTTTTAGCAAGTAACAATATTTAATCTACATAACTGTCATTTACACACCATCTTTTGGACGAGCAACATGTCTATCACTGCCAGACTCAAAATGGCAAAGTACGAAAAGCAAACAAAAAAAGGGTGTCAATTGTAACTCCAACACAGATGCTCATGATTAAAATTCCGACCTAAAGACATTCCACAGATCAATCTAATGGAACAGAAGTGCCACTCCTGACTCCACTCAATCTGAACCTCCCAAGCTAACACAAATACACAAGTACATGCAAAAGAAAAGGATTACCTGGAGAGAGCCGTTTAGCAATCGTAGAGAGATGTAGACATCGGTTACCCTGGGTGAGATATTGGTTGATGGTAGTTGAGGTGCTCCTAATGGCGGTAGAGGAACCTAAGGATCTGCAAATGACTGCACGGTATAGAGCTCTTACTAATAAAGATTTCTCCATTTCTCCTGTGGAATGACGATTAATCAATCAGTTCAAATGTACCAAGAAGTGAACTGAGATAGTTTGATTATTCACATCACACTACTACAAGATTACATAATCAGAAAATGATATGAACTGAAAGTAAAATATATATTGGGAACAACACAATGATAATTGTTTACCCCCCGAATAAATTGCATTACCAGAAAGGGTTAAATATCAAAGTGGTCATTGAAGTGAAGACCATATATCATTTTCATCACTGATCTCAACGGGGTATCGTTTCAATCACTAAAGTCATCATAAACATCAAACAAATACCTCTAAATATGTGTTCGAAAAGTAAAAATAACTTTTTTCGAGTTCTACACATATATTTCTTCAATACTACTGCAACCAAATGAAAAGTTATGAATTCTAGTATTTCAGATAATTTATTTAGATTTTAAAAAATTCATTTACTATTTATTTTTAATTAAATCAAAGTAAATAACTATAAAATTAAAAATAAATAGTAAATAATTTTTTTAAAAATCTAAATATAATATCATAAATACTAAAGTTCACAACTTTTCATTTGGCTGCGATAGCATTCAAGAAATATGTGTAGAACTCGATAGGTGTAGAATTTGATATTTATGATGACTTTAGTGATTAAAGTGATACCTCATTGAGATCAGTGATGAAAGTGAGATCTGGTCTTCACTTCAGTGACCACTTTGATATTTAACCCTTACCAGAAATAAGCAACTACCTAAGAAACCAAGCTCACGACAAGACTGACAAAAAATCATTTTGCATTCCAGAATTCCAACTAGCAGGTTGTATAGTATTGAACTATATAAAAGGTTTCATGTTTCACCCTTAAATTATTAAATTTTTTAACGACCAGCAATTTATAGTCCTGTAAATCTTGCTCAAAATTGACGCAATAACTTCTAATTTAATTTTGTCAACTTTATATTGGTAAATTTCATTTAGTGAACAACAAATTAGCACATATCGACTTGGCAAAAATATAGTCAAAATCAACTTATAAAAAAACAGGTAAAAATTGAGAATCAAAGACATCCCCGAGCAGGGGCAAAGGCGCTCCTATTGATAGAAGTGGTCCATAGTTCTATCCTCAACTCACACCATACTTGAAAAGTATTTTTACTATTAAAACAAATATAGTGAATATGGGTCGCTTTGCAACTGATGTCGCCCTTTCATTCAGGCAATATACCAGGACCTTAAACTTCATAACTAAGTCATTTGCAAACAAATATTTCCAACAAAAGCTAGGGGTCCCAAACTTAGCGCCCTAACAAATACGTCAATAAATTACAAATATAAGTAAACCTAAGTAACTTGTCCGATTTCCTTTCACGAATCTAACAACGACAATACATTTTCGACCAATAATTTCACTTGTCCCCTCTTAAATTCACCAAATTCCGCAATCACTATATTCATATAACAATTGTTTAACTTAATACCGGGTTCCTGAGGAAACATCCGTGCGTAAATTCCTCCCCAAACCCCGCTCAACGAGTGATATATACCGAGTATGTTTGGTTTATACATATCTAAACATTAGTTTTAAGCATTCAAATACATACCCTTAAGAACAATAAATTATTATAAGCAGGTCACATTTGAAAATAAAGCAACAAACAAAAAGCTAAAATTCATCAAAAAGAGTATCGAATTAGTTATGGAACAACATATACACACAGATAGATACAAATAAATTTGTAAAAATTGAATAAAGAAAGCATCTAAGTAAGAAGAGTACCTGAGAAGTGCGTGAGAGTGGAGGAATTCGAGATCGGAGGTTACACAAATTGGGGGGCGTGTTTGTTCTTTTTCAGCTTGCCTTGATAATTCTTCTGAAAAGTGAGATTTTTCTTTTTCTTTTTCAAAACAATTGTTTATTTGATAATAATTGTATAATACCTTTTTTTTAACAGATAATAATATTATAATAATTGTATATACATTCAATAATTTTAATTTGTTATATATGTTCGACCTATAATTTTCCTCCTGACAAAAAAAACCTATAATTTTCCGTTATCTATTTATTGCTTTATAAAATAAACTAGCATAAAAGCCCGTGCGAGGCACGGACCGCTAGCTCATAGGTCCAAGATCGTACGTCTCTAGCGATTGTGAAATAATACTGGCTAGTTTATGTCCCCATCTCTGTACCTCAGTCCATTGTGGAATAATACCACCAATCTTCGTGTCCCCACCTCCAGCAACTTCACGAATCAATCGCCGACCAATTGGCCCAAATGTAACGTGGGTAATCCACAAACCCACAACATGTCTCCAAAAGATCATGATTGTTGGTGCACTTAGTAGTTGTACTTTGTCTTATAAACTGGACTAAAGCCCCCACATTTCTCGATGTGAGATTCGAGTGTTACAATATGTTTTAATTTATTAATATTTCAATCTATTGTCAATATTAGTTCTTTATATATATATATATATATATATATATAATTTTCAAATACAATAAATTTTTTTATTTTACTACTAAAATTTTAAAACATAATTATGTTTAAATGACCTGGGTTTGTCTAACTGATAATAATATTAACATTTGTGAAATATTATTTGCTATTATAACTTCAATTCTCATATTTTGTTGCATGAACCCGTGCAAGGCACGATCATTTTCTAGTGATTAAAATAAAATTTTATTATTTGAGATTTAAATATTTTATTTAGTTATATTTATACATATTTTGTTTGTCTCGTTATAATATACTTACTTTAATTTATATAGATAATTTGATTGATCGGGGCCTATGATTTTAAATAACCCGGGGTGTATAATGTGATCGATCCGATTATAATATTTTTGTATGCTATATAATATCTTGTTTTCTAAAATTTGTTAATTGAACTATATATTTTTATCTATTTATTTTTACACAAATTAGTATCACCAAGTATTTTTCCAACCCAAATTTATGTATTTATATTGTCTAACCTTTTCAACATGACCATATCATTCGTTTATTTTTTTTTGTTGTACTATCTATTTATTTTTATTATCTCATCTTTTAAATTGTTTTAATTCAAAACAAATAGTTTTCATATGTTATATATATGTATATATTAATCCAATTCCAAATAACTAATTATTTTCTTCCATAAAATGACATTAAAATTCATGTGATAATAATTAAAAATGTCTCACATACACAATGCATCCAATCTAATTATAAATATACTCACTTTTATTATATCTATCTATTTATATTGTATTATTAAGACCGAAACATTGAAAGTTTTGTAGTCAGTCAGTACGGTACTCGTATTTTGGTATTTGCACTTTAGTTCTTTTCTTTTTACAACTTAACCTTAATTTATTAAAAACAACGATTTTGATCAAAATATAATGTAGTCAGTCGGTTAGAATGATACTCATATTTTGATATTTGCACTTTAATCCCTTTATTTTTGAAACTTGACCTTGATTTATTAAAAACAACAATTTTAATTAAAATATATTTTTTAAATACTGTCAAACACAAAATTCTTGAAACATAATTTAATCACGCTCAAACACAAACACATACGCCAATTCAACATCGAGTTCAACAATCACATAAAACTATTTAAATTTAAGTTCATCCTCGTTAAGAAAAGTATAAATATAAAATAAATTATTAAAATACATATAAGATAACAAATTTAAAAATCATCTTTGCATTGCACCGACCCTATGCTTGTATACATAAGAAGAATATTCATAAATATCATGTATAGATTTTATCTATATGTGCTATATAATAATGCTTATTGTAGAGATAGACATTCACCCCTTCCCGCCCAACCCCGATCCATTCTCTGCCACATTTCGGGCGGAGAATTGAGAACTTTTCTAACGATCGGGAAGAAATATGTAAAAATTTCGGGGATCGGGATGGGGTCAGGGATTAGTGTCTCCCTTCCACGCTTCCCGGTCCCCAATTTCTATATTTAACAAAAATATTACTCCCTCCGTCCCACTCAAACTGGCTTGTTTGACTTTTCTTGGTCAAACTGATCAAACTTTGACTAACTTTTAAAAATTATTGACTTACATTTCTTCAAATCTAAAAAATGTACGTTGTAATAATTTCTTTATATTTTTTAATAATATTTTTTACATTAATTATATTAAATATATAATATATGTAATTTACATTACAAAATTAGTCAA
This sequence comes from Heracleum sosnowskyi, assembly GCA_030848705.1. Taxonomy (NCBI): domain Eukaryota; kingdom Viridiplantae; phylum Streptophyta; class Magnoliopsida; order Apiales; family Apiaceae; genus Heracleum; species Heracleum sosnowskyi. The sequence goes on along the minus strand of CM061235.1, from coordinate 136,095,244 downwards.
TTTGATAAAGAAAAGTCAAACAATCCAGTTTTAGTGGAATGGAGGGAGTATATATTTTCATGTATATTAAATAAATTATTGTGAATAAATATGATTTGTATATATTCTTATAGTTTAAACTTTCAATCCATTTTTTCTAATTCAAAGTTTTCACATGTAGAATACAATTAAATTACAATAATATTTATTTTATCTCTTATTTTAAATAAATATTAATTTGAATTATTATTTAAAATATTAAATTAAATTCAAAATATAAATTATATATCATGATTTATCAAACTAATTTTATTATAAAATTTTAAAGAGATTTTTTAAAGAGAATTTATAGAAATTAATAAGTATGATTTAATAATTTAAATATATTATAGTACAAGAAAAGTTATACACTTATATAGGAAAATTATGATTTAATAATTTAAATATATTATATAGTACAATAAAAGTTAGACACTTATATAGGAAAATAGAATATATTATAGTTAAAGTTACACAACCGAAATATTTATTTAAAACTAAAGGAAAGATAAAAATACACCACACTTAATATTGTTTTTGAAACTTAATATAAAAAATTTATAAGATTGGTAGTATATAGTTTTGTATGATATTTTAATAATAAAAAAATAAATATTATAAATATCCTTTGCAAACATACTCTAAAAAAAGAATTTAAAAATTAAAAATTAATAAATATTATAAAATCACCTTGATTTTTACTTAAAAATTTAAATAATAATTAATATAAGATTAAGAATGATGTGAGGTTTATGTAATGTGATTTTTCACTCAAAACCAAAAGAAGTCATGTAGCTCAATGGTTATAAGAATGATTTTCTTAGGGAATGTTAGGTGTTCGATTCTGCACCAAAACATTATTTACTCTTTTTTTTCTTTAGATAAGAGAGTAGTGGTATGCCATGTAATTTCAAAATATAAAAGAATAAAATTATAATTTTACAGGGGGTTTATTGGCTCAAAATGCCCCTAAATTATCCACATGTTCTCCTATTATATATAGAAGAGATAAGTTGTTTGGGTTAACAAGTATTTATGTACCGACTCTATATTTTTTTTCTCTCCTAGAAAACCCTAGCCTCCTCCATCCTCCTCCTCGTTTCTTTTCTAGCCGACGGGGCTTCCACCGATTTTTTCCGGTGGAAAGCCCCAAACCCATTAATTTGTTTTGTTTATTTTTGTTTCATTCAATAATCTTCTTTTTGGGTAAGGACTTCTACCTATTTGATTTGTTTGATTTGTTATTTAAATCTTAATTATCAGAGCTTTTGGTTTTCTTTCTTCTTCGATTCAAGCGGAGCTTATTGGATTTGAGAGTATACCGAGGATCTCTTATCGTGGTTTCATTTTTTAGATTTAAAATTTTCTATTTCGAATTTCAGTTTGTTTCTTTCCTTGGTGAAAGGGTATTTGTTTCTCTCCTTTATTGTGAGTGTTTCTTTATGGAATTGCATTTATGGTCGATAGCTCAAACGGATTATGGCGAAGTGGATTGTGGCGAAACGGGTACATGTAAATAGATCATCTTCAAAATATCGCTTAATTGTCTTTTCTTGAAGACATGCGATTTGATCTTTTTTATGTTTGTTCGACTCGATCATTTTTGTAGATGCCGTATGACTTTTTATTATTGAATTGACTCCATTTTTCTTTTAAAAAAAAGTATTTATGTACCATTAATTTTAATCCGACAACATTAAATATCGTGTATTAATAAAGAATCTATATATGAAAAACATATCCAAGTAAAATTTCTACTAATTCTGGTCATTTTCATACTTTTTTGTAAATCAACAACAATATTATTTAAACAAATAATCTCATATTCCTTCCAAAAATACAAATAATATACTGCAAGAGTTAAGACAAGCATTACTTTTCTTTTTTTGCTAAGATAAACATTAATTTTATTTATAAAAATATAAATTAGTACTTTATTTTGCCAAACCGGTCTTGTTCATGTTATCATTGGATGTCTTTAAAACATCTCTAACGGGGTTGACTAAAATCATATAAAATATTAATTATGTAAAATTTGTTGAACTTGTAAAGTGGTGTGTTTCAATGAAGTTGGCTATATCTTAAAAATATAATATTATTATTATTTTAAGTTGTTAAAAATAAAAAATATTGTTTGAATATGAAAATAAATGATATAATTTTTTAATATAGGTCTAGAGGTTCGACAAATTTAGTAAATATATATAGGTTAGCTAAAATTTTAGATAATAGGAATGACCTATTATAATGGAATTGTTTTTACATTTTTCTGTATAGTTATTATTTATAATAAATTTTGTTCAATTTTATACAAGGACTTTGTATGATGCTCTTAGAGGCTTAAGTACTCAATAATTCCCATTTTTCCGCAAGGGCATTTAGTAAAGGGTTAAATATCAAAGTGGCCACTGAAATGAAGACCATATATCATTTTCATCACTGATCTCAGCGGGATATCGTTTCAATCACTAAAGTCATCATAAACATCAAACAGATAACTCTAAATATGTATTCGAAAAGTAAAAATAACTTTTCTCGAGTTCTACACATATTTTTTTAATATAACTGCAACCAAATGAAAAGTTATGAATTCTAGTATTTTAGATAATTTATTTAGATTTTAAAAAATTCATTTACTATTTATTGTTAATTAAATCAAAGTAAATAACTATAAAATTAAAAATTAATAGTAAATAATTTTTTTAAAATATAAATATAATATCATAAATACTAGAGTTCGTAACTTTTCATTTGGTTGCGGTAACATTCAAGAAATATATGTAGAACTCGATATAAATTATTTTTACTTTTCGAACACATATTTAGAGGTATCCGTTTGATATTTATGACGAATTTAATGATTAAAGTGATACCTCGTTGAGTTGAGTGATGAAAGTGATATATGATCTTCACTTCAGTGACCACTTTGAGATTTAACCCATTTAGTAAATGCAAAGCCTTGAATTAACTTGTAAACAGTGTTACTGTAGATGGTACAGTGGTTTGCTGCAAATGCAATAGATTTTTGGCGTAGAATGGTTTACAACAATCCCCCATTAAGCATTTGATATTTCAATTTCAACTTTCTTTAGTTTTGGTAAACATGTTACTATCCAACTTGTGCTAAAGTTCAATGGCACTGTAAATTAATTGTATATACTTTGAACAAAAGAAGCTCTTCTCTTGCTTCAAACTACCTGCTACTTTCCACCCATAATTTCAAACTGAGAGATGAAATTAAAACTGATAATTGACTATAACATGACAGTACACTGGTATTATCTACGAGTTTCTCGATAGTTATACCAAAATGCTAAGACTTTACATTACATTTCCTACCCTTTTAAACGCATCAAGTCTTTCTCGTGTCACAGGAAGCTTCTAAACGCAACAAGTCTTTCTCGCTTCACATATAGTTATAAGAACAGGATCCTACATGAAGTTTTTAAAAAGAAACAAGTCTTTCTTGCTTCACATAAAGTTTTTAAATGCAACAAGTCTTTCTTGCTTCACATGAAGTTATGAGGAGCAGCATCATAGTCATCAAAGTCGGGCCTTCTCTCCTTCCCAGCCTGAATAAAAAGGGCATTCCAGTCACAATAATGTGCTTGTGTGTATTTTAAAATAAATGCAACAAAAATGGGCAAAAAGTTACCCTTGACAAGTATGCACGGTCACATGACAATTCTTCATTTTTAGTACTGAGCTTCTTTGATAACGTCATTATCCTGGAACGAAGTGGTTAAAAGACAAACTTAGCATGTAGAGAAGAGAGTCAAGTATAATTTGCATTATGATAAGAGATAAAAAGAGAAAGAATCAGTGACATTAACCAGTATTCTAATTAGATCAACATTATAAATGATAAATTTCACCAAATCCCACATATAACTTCTTCTTTATGATAGTCTATAACAGATAAGTAGATAAGTAAAAGAGGTATATAGGATTATCTTAACTAGGCACACCTAATGGACTCCTATACGAATTAAATATTCCCTCAAATTGATTTTAAAAATTGTGGGCTCGTTCACATGCAGTTTACTTTCATTTAGTACAGGCTCAAGGATGATACCTTTGAATTGATGAGTCAATGCGCTCAATCATCTCACATGATTTATATTGCTCAGGATCCTCTTGGAATGTGACCATTCCATCTTTCTGGTTGATTGTAGCAAATATTTCATCGTCTTGGATCTATAATGACATACAAGACTGAAATTATGAGTTACGGGATCGAAAAACACCCAAACCCAACACATAAACCAATATAAAAAGGTAGCAATTCATAATCTAATATCTACCATTTGAAGAACATGCATTTCCGCCTCCTTGGCGCTATTCAGTTGCACCCTGTCGGCTATATCTCGAAGGGAGAGAGTCAAGTATGTCTGAGTCAATCTCTGTATATTTCTCTTGGAAGTAGATGATATGACTTGCCTCACTAACCCAAAATTGTTGTCCTGAAAAGCAAATGAAATCATTACATTACATAATAGGGGTGAGAATCATCTCAAGCTTCCTCAAATTGTTCCATTTTACAGATAAAACCTTCAAACATATACTCACCCTTTCAAACCTCTCCTGATATTTCTGAACACATTTCTCTTGTTCAGTTAACCTTCCGGTGCCATAAGCAAGTGCCAATTCCAGGTAGGGCTGCCCAGATGAAACCACGATATAAATACATATTGGACAGAAATATGGACCAAAAGAGCTTGTAAGTTACATGAAAATGCATTTGTATAGGTCTATATGATAACAAATAAAATCGAGGTAAGATACTTTTTTTTGCAACAATCGCCCATTTGACTACGTCCTAAAGTTTAGAAAAGGCTTCTCAAACACAGTAGCAACTTGCTAACTTTTCGGGGCCAAAGAGCTAATTCCATAAAATGCATCTTCAGACGATTATAAGGATATTCTGGTTTGAAACATTAGCCCTCCAACATTTAGCTGCTCTTTACCACATGGTGCAGTGCAAAAATAACAGATGTGAGTATGTGACACCATTTTGCCTCTGGTCTAAGACAGTGTTCAAAGACGATGAATTAATCTTGTCCAACAATTCAAAGTGAATCTCCCAAGCCTGAAGGTAACTTGCATATGTAAACTAAATATACAGGCACCCACAATACTGGGAGCGAGTGCAAGTCGGTTCACGTCCACCATATGAAGCAGTACAGTGTTCGTTTCATAAAAATGTAACGTTATTAAGTAAAAACTATGCAAATACGAAACCACTTTTTTGTGGACCAAACATTACCTGTACAAAACTTAGCAAAAAAGAAAAAACATTACCTGAGCAAGAGAATTTAGATTCTTTTGAGCTGCTGAAGAAGTGTACTTCGGGAAGTCGGGAATGAACTGTAATGTAAGAAAACAAGTTTTGAGAAGTAGATATAACAATCGAAACATATAAATAAATAAGTAGGACCCATTTTTAAAAAAAGTCGAAAACTTCCAAAGCTAGAATACCAAGAAAGATATGACCTAAGAGAAAAAACTTTACGAAAGATTTGCACAGGAACTAAACAAAAAAAGATTGACAAAGCCATGTACTAAACACGTTAAATATCACAGGCATGTTTTGTAATGCATCAATCTAGGCACTATTCAAAATCTTGACTCAATGTGGTCAATCATTTGTTCAGAACATACATTCCATTAAAGTCAAATGTATCTTCAGTCATCTAAAATGGTATCCGTCTATTATTCCTAGAAATGACTTGGAATAAGTTTATGCTGACTGGATGATGACTTAACGACACATGTCTCTGTGTATATTACAATACATAAAGTTCATCTCTGTATCCCTTCTCTTTTGAAATATATGATCTCTACATACAGATTAGATACAACAAATCAAGGTAGAGAGAGTTACACAGGCTTATAGAACTTGGTTGTTTTTATTTTTGATCGATGTTTAGTGGCGCCATTTTTCAATTTTCCTACATGAGCCTATTACTTTATCTTAGTTCTTGATGTTCCATTTAATTTAAATAATTGAATTCTGGAGTCTAATATTTTTTGTTTTGTTATGTTCATCTTGATGTTGTAATATGTATTCATTAAAATTCTTAGTGAAACAATTTGAGGTATTTGTCCGTTCGCTTAAGATAAAACCTTATTGATAGGGAGCTAGTTTTGTGAATTTTTTAGTGTTCAATTACATTGATGTAGAAAATTGAGCAATAAAGTCCCATCCTTTCCAAAAGAACCAACCCAACAAGAGGACATTCTTATAATTGATGTGGATGAAGATCAACCCAAAGAAGGAAAAGCTTGCTGGAAAAAAATGGCAGCTCCTATCTTCATTTTGAAATGGGTATTACATATTAAAATATATTTATGTGTGCGTCTTGACTTATATGTTCTATAATTTTTTTTTTAATCCATGCAAGCGCCAGGCATCACTGTCTGCCACTAAGATTTTGACCGTTAAAAGTTAAAAATTGACTTGACAAAATTTACATCTTAAAGAAATAATTGATAACTTTTGAGTCAAAATTTTGGTAAGTGGATCAAATTGATACATTTGAATGCAATAAATCGTGAATTTGATATTTAACCCTCTATGGCTACGGAACTATGAGAAAATAAATGTCATTTAGTACTAGTAGCTAATAAGTATTCACAATAGTATCTTTGATAGATTTATCCTAAAATTAGCTTTCAAATCAACTATACTATATTAATTTGATTATAAAAGATAACATCTCATTCCGAAAACTGCCAGAGAGGGACCATCTTCTTAAACTACAGAATCAGAAGGCAAAGGGGTAACATTTATTAACTAGGGGCAGAATAAACGTACTATTCATTTCTATAAGAAACAGTTATCAAATGCACAACAGTAAATTCCTATTTAAAATCAGAGAGAAAATAGCAAACCTGCCCCAGGTGAATGAGTGAAACCAGGATATACTTTTTGTATGCTTCAACAGCTATAGCACTCAAATTGGTCATAGGAGCAGTTATGACCTGAGGTTAATAATACTGAATCAATTACAATCGTTGTACTAAACACATATATCTGTAAGAAAATACGGAGTACTGAATAAACTAATGAAAGAAATAATACATTGTGTAGGAGATCCAATGCGTTGCGAAAGTGCTTCATCCCGATGCAAATCATCCCTCTATCATTGTGCAAAATGGAATAACGGTTAGTAAGTTCCTAAGTATATTATAGGACAAAGTGACAAACACATGTACATATGAATAACCAGACACTGTTCACTCAAGCAAAGATCAGATGCCTCTTTCGTATCTCAAGGTAATTTCTGTTAAACCATTCCTTACCAGCTAACATATTAAGTCTTATATTTACCAATGCAAGTACAACTTCTTCAATTGAGTAAGAAACTCCTTAGACTAAGGAACTGACCCGTAATAGCCATAAAGCAGGAGGTCTTTCAAATGATCAACTTCATAAATTTCATCTTGCAAGATTGATAAACCAGATTTATAGCACTTGGACGATAAACAGAGAAGAAGAAAGTCAGGATGTAGAACAGTTAAATGTTCAGCAGATGATTGAAGCTTCCTTATAGCAGTAAGCATAGGGGCGACCCCTCGCATTGGTGATTGAAGCAGCATCACCTGGTCCCTCAAATTTCTACATACTGCTATAACTGTAAATTCAAATTCAATCAGTATATCATACTAAGCACTTTCCATATACATTATCATAGTGAATCTAAGTGAACATTCGTACATTTGTCAGGCGCTAAGCGGATTTGGTTAGCTGAGCAAGTTCTGACGAATCTTGCAACAATAGGAATAATTTCGCTAGCTCGCTCCTTTGTGTTAGGAGCGGAATTGTAGCCATCTCTGTTGATATATACCAAGAACAAAAAGCATTATATTAGTAATCCTCGTTGTGCAAAATAATACGGTGTAATTACAAAGACTTCAATACTAGCAAACACCACTTCACTTCAAGACATTATATATGCTATATAAGACTGCTCATAATGACATTGCCAATTTACTCCTCGTTCAATAGCCTAGAGATCGATCTAATACGATGCATTGAGAATTTGAGATAACCAGTGGATATAGTCTGTACTGTGTACAAGTGCAAATACTTGCAACTCTATTTTTTCCAAAAGGATATCTTAATGAGCAATAACCTATTTATGGAATTATATACAATGTTTTCTTAGCCATAAAGAGTGTTAATTCAAAATTCCACATTGCCAAATCGTGTAAATCATTTACGTCCTCATCAAAATTTAGATTCATCCACAATAATACTTCTTCGGGTTTTCGGCTTGTTTCTAAAATTCTGCAATTATTAAACTTATTAATGCACACACGCACACACATATATAGTTATATTCCACTGGTAATCATCTTAACCTACAAACTCTACAAACCTCCGGAATTCACTAATCATACACAAAATTCAACTAAACAATTAATCAAGATTCACCTCGTAGATTCTAATAATTTGCGATAATTTACGAACACACAAACAAAAAACACCACACACATCTAAAACATCAACCATTATGTACAATCATAGTAAAAACACATACACAAAAAACAAACAAAACAATTATGAATAAATAAATAAATAAATAAATAAATACACGTCACATATATATTCAATGATATCTAGATCTTAAAGGGAAGATATACATACAGAATGAAGAGATAGCCGAGAGAATGAATAGATGGATCGAGCTGAGGGAGTGCAGAAAACAAACGAGTCGACTCGGAGCGAATCTGTTTCTGAGCACGCTTGAGAAAAGCGGTGAGTTCATTGAGCTCAGCGGGCGAGTTAGACAGAGCTTGGATGTGACCTACAATTGATTCCACTGCGTCCATGTTTGCCGTTCCCTTTAGGTTGATGTGTTGTTGTTCTTCAGAGGGTTTTTAATTTATGTATTCTCGCGATTTCTGTTGCTTTATATATGTGATGAGATGGACATGGACCCATTTGGTATGGGCCCGATTTAATTTTATGTTGGTTTGTAATTAGACCCGCTAAATCGGATAATCGGTTCGGTTTCGGATCAATCTCGGATCGGATTAATGTTCGGTTATGATATATTTTTGGTATAGTTCGGATCATTCGGATTAAAATCGGATGAAATTTGGATTAAAATCGAATGAATTTGATTCGAATCTTTTCGGATCATTACTCGTTCATATTTTTTAATTTGTAAGACTTTAAAAATATCTTATTATTAAATATATTATTTTTTTTATATAAAATAAAGTACTTTTTCAAAAATATTGATTAAATATCATAGATATTTTTGACATGAAATTATTCTAACTAGCTTATAAGCATGTGCGAGGCACGAGCCTGTTTATATATTGTAATAATTTCATGCACAAATAAATAATTTTATAATTAAAAAAGTTGTATATGATAGTATTTCGTATTTATCTTAAAATAATATAGTATTTTTTTTTCAAATTTCTTTCTAATCTGATAAGATTCCATAAAATTTGGACAAATTTATTTGAAATAAAGATTAAATGATTATTATTAATTTCTAAAATATTAATTTAGTTTTAAATGACGTAGAATGAACTTTATCAAATTCAATAATTGAATACGATATAAATAATATTTGTTTTTGCCAAAGAAAAGATTCATTAATCAATGTCGTTCGCCAATACATGACTGAACTCCGGGTGAATATCACTCACCCTCCAAATACGATCAGCTATAGAACTACTATACCTCGCTAAGTAGTGAGCTACGTGGTTCGCAGACCGTTTTACAAATTTAATTGTCACTCTTCTATACTTCAAATCTGCCATCAAACTCTTACATTCCTGAATTATTCTGCCAAAGTATGACAGCAAAGGGAAGTCGCTACGAATTGCTTGAACAACAACAATGCAATCTGTTTCGACTGTCATAGCCTCTCTGTTTTGATCCTTTATCCAGCTTAGAACCTCCCTAATGCCCATGGCTTCTGCAACTTCCGGATTTACCTTACCCGGACAACACTTCGATCTAGCTTCTACCATATTCCCAGCAGAATCACGAACCACAAACGCATAGCTAAAGCAGTTAGAGGCTTCAAAAATTGTAGCATCTGAATTAACCTTAATCATATCACTTGTTGGACAGACCTATTGCTCATCACCGTCTATTGGGTTCATCAAACCCAAATAGTGGTCAAAAGTATTATCTTGAGCATATCTCCACTGATTAAGGACCACCTTCGCTGATTCTACGACATCAATAACCTCCATACCTCGTTGATTCCAAACTAGTTCGTTTCTGCATCTCCAAATTGCCCAACAAATCATGGCTCCCGTATTTCTTTTATCTGTATCCCATTTATCAAACTCATTTGAAAGCCATGCCACAAAAGAAACATACTGCTCTGTATTGTCAATAATGCCAAACTTCTGCCAGCATGAAGTAACAAAATCACACTGTAAAAGGACACGATGAATGGACTCAGGTTCATTGTTACACATGGGACATAATGGGTTCACGTTCACCTATTTTTGTCGAAGTTGAACTTTCGTTGGCAAACACTCAGTCGCCGCCCTCCAAACCAGATGCTTCACCTTAGGTGGGACTTTAAGATTCCACATCCTTCTCCAAACTCTGTGACTCTCAATAGTGTTCTGCAGTGATTTACCTTCTTGTATTGCTACATAAGCTGATTTTACTGAATAATATCCCAGCTTTTCTTTTTTCCAGTATCTATGATCAGCATCAGTGTGACTTAACGGTATAGATAGAATGAGGTTAGCATCTCGAGCATCGAACATATCATATATCAGATCTAAATCCCACTGATTCTCACCTATGACCATTAACGAAGCCACTGTTTTATTTTCTAGAGCAGCATTTTCAGTTACAATGAAAGGGTTATCCGTACTTGGGAGCCAAGGATCAGGCATGATGTTTATAGAGGCCCCAGACCCAACTCTGCATAAAGTACCCTGCTTTAACATGTCTTGGGCTGCCAATAAGCTTCTCCAGATGAAACTCGGGTTACTGCCCATAGTAGCTGCGAGAAAAGAGGATCGAGGATAATACCTTGCTTTATAAACCATGGCCACCAAACTTTCTAGATTACACATAAGACGCCATCCTTGCTTACCCAGCAATGCAATTTTAAAATCATGGATGTGCCTGAATCCTAATCCACCCTTCGCCTTTGGAACACACATTATGTCCCAACACATCCAGTGTATCCCTCTATCTTTCGTAGATTTACGCCACCAAAACCTACACATTACACTCTCCGTATCTCGACAAAGTTCAAGTGGGAGAAGGAAGACATTCATCGCGTAGTTAGGAATAGGCTGAGCTACTGATTTTATAAGAATCTCCTTCCCTGCCTTCGTAAGAATTTTGCCATCCCAACTTCTAGCTCGGTCTTGGATTTGTTCCTTCAAATATCCCAACATTACCGATTTATTCCTCCCAATTATATTCGGTAAACCCAGGTAGTGGTTGTTATTGTCTGCTTCAAGAAATCGTAACACTTCACACACCTCTTGTTTTGTCACATCATTAATGTTTCTACTAAAGAATACACTTGACTTGTCCACGTTTATCTTCTGCCCTGAGGCTCTCTCCAATACCTTCAACAGATGAATTATACGAGTTGCCTCTTCCTTATCAGTTTTGCAAAAGATGTAACAATCATCCGCGAAGAACATATGAGATATAGCAGGAGCTTCCCTAGCCACTTGAATCCCCCTTAATAAACATCGACTTTCATATTTCTTAATAAGAGATGTAAACCCCTCAATACAAACAAGAAATAGATATGAAGACAGGGGATCACCTTGTCGTAAGCCACGTTCCAGAACAATATTGCCAAACTCCCTCCCTGCATGAGTAATTTGATACCTAGCAGATGTTACACACTTCATAAGTAAAGTAACAACATTGTCGTCGAAACCCATCTTTTGAAGCACTGCCTTGAGGTAACTCCATTCTACACGATCGTACGCTTTACTCATGTCCAATTTAAGAGCCATCCAACCTTTTTTGCCCGATGTTTTCCTTTTCATGTAGTGCATTACTTCGTATGCTATCATTATATTATCCGTAATCAATCGCCCTGGTATGAATGCACTTTGAGTTTCTGAGATTAGCATATTCACTACCTCTTTGAATCTGTTAGCAAGGACTTTTGATACTACTTTGTACACTACATTACAAAGTGAAACCGGACGGAGCTCTGTCATGAATCTCGGATGATGTTTTTTAGGCACCAACACAATATTCGTGTTCGTAAGCTGATCTGGAAAAACACCCGTGACAAAGAACTCCTGAACCAACTTGACAATATCCTCACCCACAATGCTCCAATATTTTTGGTAAAAACCTGGACTCATACCATATGGGCCCGGGCTCTTATCTAGATGCATATGGAACAATGCTTTCCTCACTTCCACACTTTCAACAGGTCTCAGTAGGCTCTCATTATGTTCTGATGTGATAGTTCTTGTAATGTAGTTTACTACCTCATCCCATTCAGCATCAGTAGCCGTGAAAAGATTTTGAAAATAATTGATCATCGTATCTTGCAATCCTGATTCCCAGTCTACCTCTCTCCCTTTATCATTCTCCAGGCTTTTGATATAATTTGTTCTCCTTCTTGTTTTAGCCGATGCGTGAAAGAATTTACTGTTTTGATCACCTTCCCTAAGCCACAGCTGCTTGGAACGCTGCTTCCAAAAAACTTCTTGTTGGGTCAGAATCTCTGTCAAATTTTTATTTTCTTCCTTGTACTTTTTGACTGAGAATTCATCTCTACGACCTTTTATTGTTCGAATAATCTTCTTACTCTGGGCGATTCTCCTTCTGAAGCTGTCAGTGATTTCACTCCCTCATTTTGCTAACATAGATGAACATTCTTTAATTTTGACGTGCAGCGGTTTGTTTTTATGCCTTTCCCAAGATTCTTCCACAATATTCTTACACATGGGATCACGGAGCCACGTATTTTTGAATTTAAACCTCTTTAGATTCACCGTCTGCTTTGGAATATCCGGCTCTAAAAGGATAGGAGTATGGTCTGAAGTTGTCACCTCTAGGTTTGATAATTTTGTATTTTGAAAAAATATCCATCCAAGACCTTGAGACTAAAGCTCTATCCAGACGGATTTCTACCCAGTCATTAGTGTCACGTCCTCTTTCCCAAGTATATTGATATCCCTGCATTTCCATATCCATAAGATTGCATTCATCCAACACGTCTTGGAACCCCTGCAATAACCATGATGGGTACCTCCTCCCTCCTTTCTTTTCTGACTGACTCAAAATGTTGTTCATATCACCCACTATGCACCAAGGTATGTTGTTTGTAGATGCAATTCTTCGAATCAGGTCCCATGTACTCCTTTGTTTTGATCTGTCTGGCTCACCATATAAACCTGTTAGACGAAACTATTTCCACCCTTGAATTGTTACTACCATGTCGATATGGTTGATATTGTAAGTACTCAGTGCAGCATCATCTTTATTTCTCCACAGAAAAGCTAAACCCCCTCCCTGACCTTGACAATCTACTGCAACCATGCCTTCGAAACCTAAATATTTTTTTGCTTTTTCGATTTTATCTTTTTTACATAAAGTCTCACATAAAAATACAAAGTCGGGCTTGTGATGAAGGACTATTTCTTTTAGGAATTGAAAAGCCCACGGTGTCCCCAACCCGCGGCAATTCCAGCTTAATATACTCATGATGATTGGCGGGCCCGTTCTTCGGTACCCGCCACAAACACGTTTTTTGGCACGTCACTTGCATCCTGATCCATACTTATGTTATCCTCTCCTTCTGAGTCCAAACACAATTCTGTATTGAGGCCCATTGGATTTTCAAAGCCCGCTTCTGTTCTCCTTTTTTTATTTTCCAGTACAGTGACTCCCTTATTATTTTTGAAGATATTCCCTCCAACAGTTGCATACTGGATTTTCGAATTTCCTGATAATTCGCCACCTGCCAGATTTTGAGCAATCATATCCCCATCTTTCTTTCCAACCCTCCTCATCTCCTTATTTGTAGGAGCAAATTTCTCGCCACTAACTGAACTGTCTCCTTCCCAATCCTTACCAGATACATCATCTTCTCCGTTCCTGAGCCACTTTGCTCCGATCATCTTCGTCTGAAGTTTAAAAGGTGCTCTCATCCACGTTCCATATGGCCTTGTAATCTCATTTTCAGGTGTATCAAAAATACGGCTACTAAACTTATCAGAGTGTCCCATCAGACCACATATAAAACAAAAAGTTGGAACATTTTCATACTTAAAAGTAATTTATATCCATTCATTTCCCGACTTCCGAATTTTCATACGACGCTTCAATGGCTTGTTTATATCCAAAGTTACCCTGATTCTCATATACTCCCTCCAAAGCCCCTTGAAATTGATAGGACACGAGCTTACAAATGTACCCACCTGATTTCCAATCTCCTCTATTACTTTTTCGGACATAAAACCTGTTTGTAGATCATGAATCTGAACCCACAAGTCTATGCTGTTTATGGATACACATCTAGGGTGTTAGATATAATTGCTGACGTCTGTTCATCAGTGTTTAAGTACCAGGTACTCATCAGAGTTTACTGGAAGCCAGTCAGAGTTTATTAAAGTCTGACGGGGTGAGAGTTTGCTTTAGCTGTCGATGCTAATATAAAGATTCTAGAAGCAATATATCTTGAAGATGGAAAGAAGCAAGATATATTGAGACAGTTAAGGAAACGGAACAGAAGACAGAAGCAATCCTAATTTGATATGATTTGTATAGCTAATTTATAGGAATATCAATTAGAGATTGATTATGTAACTGTGTATTATATAAACACAGATAGGTTAACCCTAAAAGGGATGCGAATACTGAATACGTTATTCTTGTAACCTAGCAGCTCTCTGTGATATTTTACATCACAAATAGAAGAGTTATTTATATAATTCAGTTGTTGATTCATAAACAGTGTTCTCAATTGTTATTATCATATTTATATTGATTATATATTGTGTAATTCGGCCTAACAATTGGTATCAGAGCTAAGGCTGATTAGTATATACAGTTTATCGATCCAAACACAAGTATAATCATGACTGACAACTCTCAGGAAGGTTCTAATGCAGGTTCTAATGTTCAGAAGGTTCAACCTACTTCTGTGAGTCGATATGAGACTATAAGGGTTCCATCTCTCAGACCAGTTGAATATCCAATATGGAAGGTGAAGATGACCATGTTTCTGGAAGCCACAGATCCAGAATACCTTGATAGAATCAATGATGGTCCTCATATGCCAACTAAATTGTCTCCTATTATTACTGGGCAAGAACAAAAGACTGTTCCAAAAGAGAAGAAAGATTTGACTCCTGAAGACATCTCATCAATTGCAAAGGATGCAAAGGTTAGACATCTACTACACAATGCCTTAGATAATGTCATGTCTAACAGAGTGATTGGCTGCAAGATTGCCAAAGAGATTTGGGATGCTTTGGAAGTCAGGTGTCAAGGAACAAGTGCTATAAAGAAAAACAGGAAGACTATTCTAACACATGAGTATGAACACTTTGACTCTAGATCTGATGAAAGTTTGACAGATACATATGACAGATTTTGTAAATTGTTGAATGATTTGTCCCTGGTTGATAAAGAATATGAACTTGAAGAGTCAAATCTCAAGTTTCTTCTATCCCTACCTGAAAGATGGGATTTAAAGGCAACAACAATCAGAGACAATTATGATCTTGCAGATACAGATCTTGATGAAATCTATGGGTTGCTTAAAACTCATGAACTTGAAATAGAACAAAGAAACAAAAGATCTGGAAAGAAGACAAAATCTGTTGCTCTTAAAGTTGAAGAAAAGCCTGTCAAAAAGGAATCATCAAGAAAGAAAGCCAAAGGAAAGGCTTTAGTCATTAAATCTGAAAGTGAGTCATCAAACTCTGATGATGGCTCAAACACTGATGATGAAGCTTCTGAGGATGATGAAGAAGAGATGATGAAAATGGCAGCTTTAATGGTGAAGACCTTCAAGAAGATGGGATTCAAGAACTTCAAGAAAGGAAAGAGATTCTCAAGGGAAGATTCAAATTCTTATAAAAGAAAATTCAGAAAGTCTGATGAAAGAGATACCAAGTCTGGAAAGAAAGACAAGTCTAAGATCCAGTGCTACAAGTGTAAAGAGATGGGTCATTATGCTCCAGAGTGCAAGAAAGGAAAATCTGAGAAAGCACTCATCACTAAAGGCAAGGACTAGGTAGACACTTCAGACTCAGATGAGGGAATCAATTATGCTCTCATGGCAACTGTTAAAGATGAAGCTGAGTCATCTGAAAACAAGGTACCCCTAACAACTTATTCTTATGATACTGATAACATATCTGAATTAAGAATTTATCTTAAAAGCATACATGTTAGTTATAGGGATCAGACTTTAGAGAATGAAAGAATCAAATCTGAGAGTCTAGGTCTTAAAAAGAGGAATAAATTTCTTGAAGAGAGACTTATTAACATGCAACAAGTTCAAAAGGAGAGAGATGATGATGTTTATGTTGAACAGGAATTGCTTAAAAGATATAGGCAAATAGAATCTGAGTTGGAAAAAGATAGGAAAGTGATCAAAACTTGGACTAATTCTGGAAAAGACAGACACTGTAGGTCTAGGTTACTGTGAGAAAGATGAACTTAGGTTTAAAGATAAAGTGAAAGTAAAACCACAACTTAAACCTGTGAAATTTGTTCCTGAATACAGTAAGCTAAAGTCTGTTGTTGTAAAAGAAGCTGTTATGAAGCCAATTGAAACTTGTGAAAGACAGGTTAATATTGGTTCAATAACAGAAAATAAGAGTGAGATAGAAGCTGTTAAAGAACCAGTAAAAATCTGTGAAAGACAGGTTAATGTTGGTTTAATGACAGAAAAACAATTCAAACATAAGCTCAAAGAGGTAAAGTCTGTCAATAAACAGAAAATGTTTAAGAAGAATAGGAATGGAAAAGTAGGCATTAATAAAAGAAATAATTATCTGCCTAATTCTGCTGCTCCTAGAAAAACATGTCATAGTTGTGGTAGTACTAACCATCTTGCCAGGTTTTGCAAGAAGAACAAAGATATTAACTCTTTACCCTCCACATCTGGAGTAAAGAATGATTATGTTAGGGTTAGACCACAGACTTTATGCACATACTGTGGAAGCACTTGGCATTCCATTTATACTTGCAAGAGTTATCATGCTATTTATCACAACTATTATGAGCTAAAACCCAACTTGAAATGGGTTAGAGCAAACTCTGCAAGTGTAAAGACTGGCAATGTTAGTTTAAACTCTGTTGATAATGATTCCGCTGCAAAAGCTAACAATGTTATGAAAGCCAAAGGATCCAAGCAAGTCTGGATCCTTAAACCTAACACTTAGTGATTGTTTGTGATTACAGGGCATAAAAGAGAGCACTCTTATCTTGGACAGTGGATGCTCAGGACATATGACTGGAAATAAAGCCCTGCTATCAGACTATGAGGAGAAGGCTGGCCCAAAAGTTTCCTATGGAGATGGCAACATAGGATGTACTCTGGGATATGGTAATATCAATCTTGGAAGTGTCATCATAAAAAATGTAGCTCTAGTCTCAGGACTCAAGCATGATCTGCTTTCTGTGAGTCAAATCTGTGACAGAGGATACCATGTAGATTTTCATACTGAACATTGTGAAGTTATCAGCAAATCTACAGGGAAAGTTGTTCTAGTTGGACACAGGCACAATAACATCTATGAAGCAAGTTTGGTAACAAACTCTGAAGGAAAAACTGTGTGTCTATCAGCAAGAATGTCTAGTGAAGAGAGTTGGAAATGGCATAAGAAGCTCTCTCATCTAAACTTGAACAACATCAATGAGCTGATTCGAAAAGATCTTGTAAGGGGACTTCCAAAGTCAATACTCAGCTTAGATGGTCTGTGTGATTCTTGTCAAAAGGCCAAGCAAAGGAAGTCATCTTTCAAGAGTAAATCTGAATCTTCAGTTGTGGAACCTTATCATCTTTTACATATTGATCTCTTTGGTCCAGTGTATATAATGTCAATGGGCAGAAAGAAATATGCTTTGGTAATTGTTGATGAATACACCAGATACACATGGGTGTATTTCTTAGCAAAGAAGGATGAAACTACCTTAATTCTTATGGATCATGTGAAGCAATTGGACAAAGGATCTCAGCACAAAGTAAAAATTATCAGGAGTGATAATGGTACTGAATTCAGAAATTCTGAAATAGAAGCTTTCTGCAAGGAAAGAGGAGTGAAGCAAGAATTTTCTGCACCTGGAACTCCACAGCAAAATGGTGTAGTTGAAAGGAAGAACAGAACTCTAATCGAAGCTGCCAGAACGATGCTTGATGAAGCAAAATTGCCAACTTATTTCTGGGCAGAAGCTGTTCAAACTGCTTGTTTTACTCAAAATGCTACACTGATCAACAAGCATGGGAAAACACCATATGAGATGATGAAAAATAAGAAGCCAAATTTGAAATATTTTCATATTTTTGGATGCAAGTGTTTTGTGTTGAAAACTCATCCTGAACAATTGACCAAGTTTGACTTAAAAGCTGATGAAGGAATTTTTGTTGGATACCCACTATCAACTAAAGCATTCAGAGTCTACAATCTAAGAACTAAAGTGATCATGGAATCTATACATGTGTCATTTGATGACAAGAAAATAACTAGAATAGAAGATGAAGAATATCATGATCAACTTCGCTTTGAAAATGAAGATTTAAATTCTGATGATGTAAACTCTGATGAAGCAAATCCAACAAACTCTGACGAAGCATACTCTGATCCTCTACTGGTAAACAATGAAGAATTTTCTCTGACAGAACAAAATAGAGAACCAGTTGAGGGGGAGCGTGAAGAAACTTCAGAAACTTCTCAAAGTAATGACTCAAATTCTGAAAGAGGGTCAAATGAAGAATCAAACAGAAACTCTGAGTCAAACTCTGAAAGTTCAAATTCTGAACAGTCCAATTCAAGGGAAGCCTCAGAGAATGCAAATGGTCAAGAAGAAAATCAGGAGAGCATGGATCAAGGGGGAGGATCTAATAATGATAATAGAAGCCAATTACCAACAGCAAGAAGGTGGACACAAGCTCATACACCTGACTTGATAATTGGAGATCCAGAAGCTAGTGTAAAAACTAGAAGTGCTACAAATAATGAATGTCTGTTTCATGCATTCTTATCTCAAACAGAGCCCAAGAAAGTGGAAGAAGCTCTTCAAGATGCCAACTGGATAACAGCTATGCAAGAGGAGTTAAATGAATTTGAGAGGAATGAAGTCTGGACACTTGTACCAAGACCAAAGAACAGATCTATTGTTGGTACAAAGTGGGTTTTCAGAAACAAAACAGACAGTGATGGAGTGATAACAAGGAATAAGGCTAGACTTGTGGCAAAAGGCTATTCACAGCAGGAAGGAATTGACTATGATGAAACATTTGCTCCAGTTGCAAGATTGGAGGCAATAAGGATTTTTTTGGCCTATGCTGCTCACAAAAAGTTTAAAGTCTTTCAGATGGATGTGAAAAGTGCTTTTCTCAATGGGAAACTTGAAGAAGAAGTGTTTGTTGAACAACCACCAGGGTTTGTAGATTCCAAACATCCAGATTATGTCTACAGGCTTGATAAGGCATTATATGGACTAAAGAAAGCACCTAGAGCATGGTATGAAACTCTGGCTCAATTTCTTTTAGAAAGTGGGTTCACTAGAGGTACAATTGACAAGACCTTGTTCTATTTTAATTCTGGTGATGATTTGTTGTTAGTTCAAATCTATGTGGATGACATAATTTTTGGGTCTACTAATGACAAACTCTGTAAGAAATTTGCCAAGCTTATGCAGTCAAGATATCAAATGAGTATGATGGGAGAGCTTAGTTATTTTCTAGGCTTACAGGTCAAGCAAACAGATGATGGGATTTTTATCAATCAATCAAAATATACCATAAATCTTCTCAAGAAATTTGGTATGCTTGATAGTTCATCTGCTACAACTCCCATGGCTACTGCAACAAAGCTAGACAAAGACACATGAGCCTCAGTAGATATGACAAACTACAGAGGGATGATAGGGTCTCTTCTTTATCTGACAGCAAGTAGACCTGATATCATGTATGCAACATGTCTTTGTGCAAGATTTCAAGCAGACCCCAGAGAGCCACATCTAACAGCTGTAAAAAGGATTTTCAAATATATCAAAGGAACCATAACTCTTGGTTTGTGGTACCCTAGAGAATCAGAGTTGAAGTTAATTGGTTACTCTGATGCAGATTTTGCAGGCTGTAAGATAGACAGAAAAAGCACAAGTGGAAGCTGTTAATTTTTAGGTGACAGATTAGTTTCTTGGTACAGCAAGAAACAGAAATCAATTTCCACATCCACAGCAGAAGCAGAGTATATAGCTGCTGGTAGCTGTTGTGCACAGATTTTATGGATGAAGAATCAATTGTTGGACTATGGATTAAGGTACTCTAAAATACCTATTTACTGTGATAATCAAAGTGCTATTGCTATGACAGGTAATCCAGTACAGCACTCCATGACCAAGCACATCAGCATAAGGTATCATTTTATCAGGGAACATGTGGAAGAAGGACATATTGAGCTTCATTTTGTGTCAACAGACCAACAGCTTGCAGATATTTTCACCAAACCTTTGAGTGAAGCTACCTTTACAAGGCTGGTAAACGAACTTGGAATGGTCTCTGGTTTTGACTAGAGATACTGGTTAGATTCAAAATCTATACATGATTGATTTTATGCTCATGGTTCTTTGCATATGTTAACTGTTATGTGTACCAGTATGTTAAACTCTGATAGTAAACTCTGTTAGTTATACTCTGTCAGTCATACTCTGTCGGTTAAACTCTGATGTCAAACTTTGATTGTGATTTTTTGTCTGAAACACATGGACCGATGAAGAAATTTGTATGAAGCATGATTTTCAGTAATTAATCATGAATCCTTCTAAGTAATATAAATTCTGATTTCAAAATGTGCAGAAAGTTTACACAGCATGATACTGTCTCTATATTTATAGCATCTCTTAGTTTATTGATTCTATACACTGAGTCTGTATTAGATGTTTGCACTTTCTCTCATAAATTAATTGTATTCACTGATGAAAAGTCTAAACTCTGATAATTAGTTGCAAATATTTCACCCTCAAATCAAAAGATGCCAAAAAGAGCACAAATTCCTTTGAGATCATGTTGTGCCTAGGACGATCCAAGAACTTATTGTAAGAAATAAGGGCTAAAATCTTTGATTTTTGGTGACTAGTGCCAACCACTGATTACTGGAAAAATTATAATAAATATATATATATATATATATATAAAGGGATATATATAAAGGGGGGTGAAAATAATAGAAATATCCAAATGAAAGGATATAAGAAGACAGAGTTTGGATAAATATCAGATTTTACTTTATACATGAGAGTTTGAGCAATCAGTTTTTACTGATTTATTTTGTGGATTTTATGCACTTTGAGATGATCTAAATATTTATATTCAGTAAACTCTGCTATTCACACACAAAAAATACTCACACCTGTACAGTTTGTGAAAAGAGTTTATTTATAAAGAAGGAGGATTGGTAAACACTGATGAACTGTGTACTCTACGCCGAGGTAATTTAATTTTAATCTCTGATGATTAAAATAAATTTTGTTTGTTTCAGGCATATTATGATTTTGAGAAAAGACATTTGTTTTGAAAATTCAAAAAGAGTATGATTGGACAGTTGTTCGAGAATGTATTAAACAGAGGAGAGAGGTTGAGTGTCTAGAAAAGTGTAAAAGGCGGTAATTAGTGCTGTTTTTACTGCGCATGCGCATTGGAAACTGCCAATTACTGTTGTCAGTCATTACATGTGTGCCACGTGTCCCACTCACACAATTAACGGAGTAAGACAGTTGTGTATTAATTATTAAAAACTGTTCAGTTTTTAATTTTGAATTTCATATTTAAACAATACACACACATACGTCTAAACCTTTCACATCTTACTCCAATTCACATCTATTGTCACACACACATATTCACAAACACTTTTCTACTTTCAAACTCTTTCGAGCTTTTGCACCTGATTCTCTGTTATTCTTTCAAATCTTACTAATGGCGACTACAGTTTTTGTTTCTTCTGGGTTAGAGTTTGTTCCAAACAATTATGCAGCACCACTAAACACTGCCAATGCACCAGAGGCGTTTCATATGATGCAGAAATTTCTTGCTCAATCAGCAATTGGGCGTGCTTTAGTAGAACCAACAGTACTTTCTGGTTCACAAATCAAGGCCTTCTGGGAGACAGGTATGTATGATGATGGTGGTGAATCAGGTAACCCATCAATAATCTTTGAATGTGAAGAAGCAGAGTATGTAATTACTTCTGGTACCATTCGGGCTGCAATGGGGTTTCCTGAGTTCTCTTCCTATACCATTGGAATGGGTGACAATGATTTGCTGCGGATGATGAGAGAGATTGGGTATTCTGGACCCTTGACTAAGATTGGACAGTTGAAGCGACCGTTCTTGCGGAAGGGGTGGAGCTTCTTCTTTGATTGCATTACAAGAACGTTCGGAAAGAAATGCACGAACTGGGATGCTATTCCCACGGACAGTCTGCAAATCGGGTATTCTCTTTTATATGATAATCATTTTGATTTTGCACGACTTGTCTTAAATAATTTAGGGGAGAAAATGACAGAGAATAGAGGAGTCGTATACTTTTCTAGATTTTGTCAGATTTTATTCTCTTACTGTGTTGAAGGGGTAGAAATAGTTGGTGAAGATGTTATCTCTTGTTTTAAATTACACAAGAGGATATTCTCTGATCTTATCAACAAAGATGCTAAGAAAGGGGTTATTGGAGATTTGTTATTGCCTGCATCTGTGCAGCAGTTTGTAAATGATCAAGTTAATTCACCAACACAAGCTCCTTCTCAACCAGAACCTCTACAAACAGAGCTTCCTCCATCCACATCTGTCAAACCTAAATCCAGTGGTAGGACTAAGCATGTTGGTACTAAACCTGCAAGGTCTGTTAGACCAGCTACTGCAGTGGTGGTGTCCAAGTCTACTGATGAGCCCAAGGGTCATTATAAGAAGAGGAGAGCCAATAGATCAAAGGCTAATGATGAGGATGATGTTGACAATGAAACTCTTCATAAGAGAAAAAGAAGATTAGTAGCCAATTATCTTTTTGATAATGTGGATGAGTCTACACCAAACACTGAAGCTGTTCAGGATGAAGCTCCAGAAGAATTTGTTGCTCAGGAGCCTGTTGTAAATGCTGATAATGAGGACAGGGTTTTTGTGGATAATGAAGCTCCTGAAGTTATTATTCAGGAGGCTACTGAAGATTTTGAAGCAGCCACTGTGCCTGACATGGCAAATGCTGATATAGAGGCAGAAATGTTTGAGCAAAATGTTTTCAATGATGATTTTGATATGGAAAACATTCTTGAAGCACATCCTAGTATCAGTGTTTGTGATACTGAGGATGTGGCAGCTGATCAACCCACCCAAATTTTAGATGAGTCAATTGCAACTCACACAGAGATTCTCTCTGTCAATAATCAAATTCCTGAATTGGGTGAGGAGGTTGATCAGGTAGTTGAAGCTGCTGTCGAGAACTTGGTTGAAGCTAGAGTTGATTTTGATAATGCTGATCACACATCTGTAAACTCTGATCATGCAAACTCTGAGGTTAATCCTGCACTTTCAAACTCTGATAGTCATGAGTCACTACATTTTCTAAGGGATCCTACTACAGAGTCTATCAAGGAAAACCAAAATGCAACTGAAGCTCACTTCCGAGAAATGCATTATGCTAATTGGTCTGGAGCAGACTGCATTTTCTCTACTCAAAGGGCTGCTGATTTTGTACAAAAGTCTGCTGCAGAGATTTCTAATCCTGAGCTGTTAGCTCATTTTAAGGCGACCATTGTTCAAGTCAAGTCATTGCACAATCGCTTTGATGAGACAAACAAAGTTGTTCTTGGGTTGAGTAATGATATTGCTCTTAAGGATTTAGCAATGAAGCAAGATAGAGCTAGATTCTCATCTATGGTCAAGGATCAAGAAGATATCAAGCTGAGGCTAACCAGGGTTGAAAGCAATCAGGCTGAAATATCTACTAAGATTGACTCTATTGCTGCATCACTTGAGTTGCTGACATCAGTTTTTATTCCTGATGATGTCAAAAAGGGGGAGAAGATACCTAAAGACAAATGCAAAAGGACTCCAACTTTGAGACTGAGGGATGATTCTAATGATGGTGGAAGCAAGGAAGAAGAGAAGAGGTCAAAATTTATTCAAAAGCAAGGGAGATTTCGGTCAAACTCTGAGAGAAAGCATTCTGGTGGTCAATCTTCTTCAAGACTTAAGAGTCTAGTGATTTCATCAAATCCAACTACTGATGAAGAGATTGCTGCTAAGCTTTTCATGGAAGAACATGGTGGTGAAACCACAATGGAAGATATAGATACTGAGATGAAGCTTCTTGCTGAAGAACACCAGAAAAAGATTGAAGCTGGTACTTATAAGAAGAAATCTGTAAAGGCTCCTAGATTAAAGGAAAAAGGAATTATCATCAAGGAAAATACTCAACAGAGTATACAATACACAAGGAGGCCTACAGTAAATGTTTCTGGAAAAGGAAAAGGTATACTGGTAGAAGAAGGGCAGTTACCAAAGAAGAATTATTCAACCTCTGACGTTGCTCAAGTTGAATCAAGGATAAATAAATCAACCTCTGACGTTGCTCATGTTGATATTTCTACTAAAGTTGTGACAACCTCTGACAAGGCTCAAGTTGTACAAACTCAGCTAGCTCCACAACTCCAAGGTTTCTTAAGACCTGTACTTTCTGAAACTCTGACGCTAGAAGCTGTGGACTTTTCACAAACCAGAACAGTACTTGGAAAAGAATCTTATGATAAGTCTGGTTTGGGTTCACACAGGGAGAAAAGAATAAATAACAGACCTTTTGATCATTCATCACTGGCAGAACCTGGTGTTGGGGTATCTCAAGAGAGCCTTGATAAACTAGAATCTGTTCAGATGGTCTATCATAGAGGGTTGAAGAAAGAGGTTCTGTTATACTTTATGTCTGATAGAAGAGTATACAGAGTAGGAGAAGCTGATGTTCAATTGAAGCTATGGGAAGAGCTTGAGTATGTTCTATATCTTCTCAAAATCAAAAATAGAAGTACTCATGATGCTGCTCTAGTTTTAAAAGACAGAATGATGAAGTCCAAAGTTCTTCTTGGAGGAGGTGTTTCCAGTGCATATATTCCTAAGTACAAAGATGCTTATGGAAAGATTGTTGAAATGAAGAGAAACAGTGCCAAGTTCAATACAGCACTGGGTATAAAAGTCTTGGAGTTCAACTTAGAGTCTGACAAATCTTACTTTATCCGGCTAGGGAATGAAATGAGGAAGAAAAACATTTATTCTCTGAGAGCTGCTATCTACCAGACTGGAGAAAGTGATCCAGAGCTTAAGGAATTGAAAGAAATCATGGTGGATGAGCTAGCAAAAGCAGAAAGGAGGCTACTTATTGACTATCTCAGGACAGTGCCTGATATTGAAGAGATTAAGTAAAGTCTGACTGTAAGTTTTTAAAGTTTTCTGTTCTAAGTTAAAGTTAAACTCTGTTATATTTTAAACACTGCATTTGTTATATGTTTTGACATCATCAATTATCTATTTAACTTGTACATCTTCATTATGCACAAGTTGGGGGAGATTGTTAGATATAATTGCTGACGTCTGTTCATCAGTGTTTAAGTACCAGGTACTCATCAGAGTTTACTGGAAGCCAGTCAGAGTTTATTAAAGTCTGACAGGGTGAGAGTTTGCCTTAGCTGTCGGTGCTAATATAAAGATTCTAGAAGCAATATATCTTGAAGATGGAAAGAAGCAAGATATATTGAGACAGTTAAGGAAACAGAACAGAAGACAGAAGCAATCCTAATTTGATATGATTTGTATAGCTAATTTATAGGAATATCAATTAGAGATTGATTATGTAACTGTGTATTATATAAACACAGATAGATTAACCCTAAAAGGGATGCGAATACTGAATACGTTATTCTTGTAACCTAGCAGCTCTCTGTGATATTTTACATCACAAAGAGAAGAGTTATTTATATAATTCAGTTGTTGATTCATAAACAGTGTTCTCAATTGTTATTATCATATTTATATTGATTATATATTGTGTAATTCGGCCTAACATAGGGTTTACGCCTTCCTGCAACTTTGAGATCAAAAGAACTTTCTTGTTGAACGTCCAATGACTCCCATCGATAACTCTTTTTATATCAATTTCATGATAAAATTGAAATAAAAATAATTTTGTATCAAGCTCCTTGATATATACGCCCCTACCTGGTCTCCAAAGGGCTGTCAGCGTTTGCTGCATGGCTGAAAAGTCGAGAACCCCCTCCGTTAGGAAACGTTCAATTAGACATAGTTTTGCATTGCCTACAGAAAAACCACCCTGCATTCCTCCATCACATACGTCTCCTATCGCTATTCCCTCATCTTCCTCATTCTCAAGCAATACGTTATTCATGGCCTGAGTGATATTCTCCATTGATGTTGACATTTGTTATTCCCAAATGACCTAACAGAATTGTAGAAGGGGGGGGTTGAATACAATTCTTGATATTTTCTTAAAACTAAAACACTTTATAAAATAAAACTGAACTGAATAAATAAAAACACAAGATATAAATAATTCAGTTGGATTGTTTGATGATCCAACTGAAGTGTTTTTATTGCGGAAATAATCTGTGATACAAAAGTACACAGCTGCTCAGTTACAAGGCTGTAGAGAAGAAAAATGCTCTCAAAGATAGCTAATACAAACTCTTTGTTTTTCTTCACACAAAATAAAGTAACTGCTACACTTGGTTATATAAACCCAAGTTTACAACCCTATTTTTGGCTACACTAATAGTACAATGAGTAACCGCCAATAGTTTGCTTTTCATCCCTTTGTCCAGTGGTCCTTGGAGATCCTTGCTTTTGACTTCATGCTTATTATGATCACTCCCAAGAGCCCAATTGGAAACTGGGATGTTTCCTTATTCCCCATGTCCATTTTAATGGTTTCCAATGCAAAGTACACTTCCACATCTTCTTTTTGATCTGTCAGGAACCTGTCACTATCACTTTGTCAATTGTATAGAAAAGCAATAATGATTCGTTGATGGCATAGAGATGTGTTTCGTTGATAGCTTTATTCTTTGTTTCGTTGATGAGCTTCCTTGTTTCGTTGATAGAGTAATCTTCATTCCGTTGACATGTCTTCACTTAGGCAAAATTACAAGGCACTAAATATTTACAATTAACCAACCTATTTTGCCTATCTAACCATTTAGTCAACATGACTTAGAAAACCTATCTAGTACTCAACAAACTGCATATCAAACTATGAAGTAATGTACAGTGCAATTGCTACATCACTCATTTCGTTGATGAGCTTCCTGTCAACGAAACACTGCAAAGCATGCTATTCCGTTGACAGTTACAAAATAACTTAATACAAAATCTACTAAGTGTTTTTATAATTATCATCAAGAACAACATATTCCTAACAATCTCCCCCAATTTATGACTGATAGAATAACAGCCATAAATCAAGAGCCTTGATGATAACAAAAACACTCAGGCATATTACACATGATAAAAGTAAAAGTTGTATTGAGCTTCATAAAGTTTTTAGAAATAATGCAAGACTTACAAAACTAATGCCCAAATGTGCTCCTCCAGACTGAGCAAATAATTCATCTTTGTCTTCTTTGGGGCATAGTCTTCTTCCCTCTCCTAGAGTTGTTCTCCTCAATCTGGACCTGTAGCCTTCTGTAAAAGATCTTCTCTTCTTCATCTTGATCACCAAGCTTGGATTGCATAAACCTTAGAGTTTGATTAGATGCCTTGTCCAGCTGGTCTTCCATCCTGAAGAACCTTCTGCAGTTGTCCTTGTCCTTGAATTCCATCATCCAGAAAGGTTGAAGATGGATCTTCTTTCCTGTTGAGGGCACTCTTAGCATCCTGGGAAGAGCCTCAGGCTTGTTCCAGCTAGCCTTTATTTGACATATTCTGGAGACCACCTCAGACTTGGCTGTTTTGGTGAAGCCAAAGTCTTTCTTCAAGCATCTAAACACTGTGAGTAGTGTTTGGTAGTCTTCTCCTAGAATTCTGTAGAGAGGCCAAATTTGTTCTCTACCACCCTTGTATGTGAAAACCAATCTTTCAGGTAGCTTCTGAGAAGCTGCAATGCCCCTTACTTCCACCAGGTTGTCTAACTCAAGATGCAAGCTGGATTCTTCCCTGATGTCAGCAATGTACATGCAGTCCTCTGGATTTGAAGGGGGTTTTTGAGGTTGTGGCTTTCTCACAAATACTGGCTTTGTCTTGACAGCCCTTTGCTTCAATTTCTTCTTTGGATCCATCTCAAAAAGGAATTTAGGAAAGTTAGCCTCATCAAACTCAATTGGCTCTTCCTTTGGCTCAATTGGCTGATCATGATAATTAACAAGATGTTTGGGATCACAGGCTAACTTTAAAGATGGATCAGGAATTGTTGGAGGTACAGAAGAGTCTGATGCAATACTCTGAGAGTCATCATTTTCAAAGGTTATGTTTCTTCTAGCCCTTGCCTTTGGTTGCCTTGTACTCTTCTTTTCACTCCTTTCCTTTTGGGCTTTTTCTTCTTGCTGTCTTTCTTCTTCATCTAGAGCTTGAGCTACTGCAAGAGCTTGCATAGCTGCTCTTTCTGATTCCTCAGCCTTGGCTTCAGCAAAGTTTGGATGACCAGCCCAAACACAGATTTGTTGTCCATTCCTGTAGACAATTGCCCTTTGCTTCCTTATCTCATGATTATTACTTTCCTTGCTTTTTGTGATGAGAAGTCCAAGTAGTTTGAGCTCATCTGGATAAGGTGCCGGATAGAAAGTCCTTGCTATGTTTTTGCCTTTTGGTTTAGCAGGAGACTTGGGAGATAAGCTTCTTTGTAATGTAGCTTCTTCCACATCCCTAATGCATGAAGTTTGTCCTTTCTCCTTTCTTGGTCCTTGAATGACTCCATGTAGAAGGGGCTCTATAGCATAAGAGCTCTTGAACTGTGGCTCCACTTGTGCAGTCACCATTGCATTTGTTGATGGCTGATCTGTCTTTGAAGATTCAGTAATTTTCTTGAACCTTGCTTCTATGTTGGACCAATGATCTTTGATCTGTGCTGCAAGTTGTATCCTCATAGAAGCTTCCTGGATCAAGTCAATGCTATCCTTATTCTTCTTTCCAAACTCCCCCATTGCTAGTGGCTCCTGTGGTAATGTGATGGTTGGGACCAGCACCTTTGTGATTTGAATGGTTAGCTCCTGAGATTTCTCCCCCTTTTTGTTATCATCAAGAGAGACAACTGGGAGTCCTTGAGCTGCCACTAGCTGGGCCAAAAGTTGAGTCTGCTTCTCCTGTTCCTTTTGCATTTGAGATAAAGTAGCTTCCACCTTGTCCACTCTAGAAGAGAGAGTCTTCAAGGAGGTAGCCACTTCAGGTTCCTTAGAGAGAAACCTGTTCATTTTGGACATAGTGAGAAGAGGGAGCTTTTCATCCATCATCCTGTAGTTAGCATCCCTGAAATTGCTAATAGAGTCCTTGATTTCTGTAGCCTCAATCCTTGTCTGCATCATTTGTAGCCTTTGAATTTCCAGAGAATCCATGATGGCCTTGTAGAATTTCTTGTCTCTTGCATTTGCAGACTCATGAGCTAAGTAGGCTTCATTGTACTGCCTGGAGATAGCAGCATCTAGAGTGGCTCTACCATGCATACCTTGAGAAAGCCAGCCTGGTGTAGGAGGCACCACAGAAGTCCCAGTCTGTGAAGTGGTGGCCACCTGTAGATTATCACCATAGCTGTCCTCAGCATCAGAAAACTCAAATTCTCCACTTGCTGCAGCTCCTGAAGGTAGATTGGTCAGGGCATCCTTTGCTCTTAGCATTGATGCAGTTGTATGAATTAGATTTAGTGACCTTTCTGCCTCCACATTGCCCTGCTGAGCCATAATTTGATAGGCTGGCACAGGATGAGTAAAGGTCTCAGGATCCAGGGAAATACTATCCAGAGTTTGTTGATAAACCTCTTGGAAAGTAGGTTCCCTTTCTCCCTCACTGACCTCCATTAACTCATTAGCAATGGCTGCTTCCATCCTTATTTCGCCTGTAGTCCCTTCTCTCTCTCCACTCTGTTCTTGCATCATGGGCTCCCCATGGCTCACACCTCTCACACCCTCACCTTCACCTTCTAAGGTGGAACTCTCAATCTCTCCTTTTGCCTGGCTGGAAGAAATAGCCAGCCTCTCACTCACATTCTCTCCTTTTGCCTGGCTGCAAGCCAGCCTCTCAGTTTCACTCCCTCTCAGTCCTAGAAGTGTCTCAACTACCACTAGATCATCTGCACTAGTTGTGGGAACAACTTGATTTTCAATTAAAGGTGCAGAGTGAACTATCAACGGAATGGTAGTTTGAACTGTCAACGGTATGGATACCGTTGATGGAGAAACACTTGTCAACGAAATAGACTGTTTCGTTGATGAAGTCAAGAAAGCACTTTGAGAATGAGAAATTACAGTAGAGTCTGTGGTGATTGATTTTAAAGATTGGTCCACAGATCCCCTTGCAACTTCAGGAAAAATTGGTTGATGGCCCAACAAATCACTTAACAAGTGATGGCCACCAGCTTCAGAGTGGGGCTTCTCCAAGATTAGAGTTGGAGAATCAGGAATAGATGTATGGATCATGTCCACATCTAAAGATTGAGTTGGTGAATTTGATGGAGATAATTCAAGATTGATGTTTAGAGAATGGGACTGTAACCCCAGAGAAATGATAGGGGTTACATCAAACTGAATTTGAGAAACTGGAAGTGTTGCTTCCAGTGTGTGTGCACCCTGTGTACCCTTGGACTTTTGCTTCACTCTCCTTTGGTATTGGGAAAATGTAGACTTTGGGCTTGAAGTGTCCCTTACCCTCTTGGACTGTGCTCTTGGTGGAGAGCTTGTTTCAATAATCACATCCTTTTGGGAGGATGCAATTAGACTTGTGGTTAAATCCATTTTACTCATTGTGCCTTGTTGGGAAGACACAATGGGGCTTGGCTGGTACACACTAACCTGTCCTTCCTTATCCTTGGGGTTTCTTTGATGTTCACCCCTACCCTCACCTCTTACAACTCCAGACTCACTCCCCTTAGGTTGTGTGGTAGTTTTTACAACAGGTGCCTTTTGAGAAGCACCTGAGGTTGGCTTGGAGGATTTCTTTGATTTAGGTTTTGTTGCTAGGGTAGGAGCCTGTTGGGTCACAGCTACAGACTCCATAGCAACATTGGAAGGTAAAACAGTAGAGGAGTTAGCTACACTAACAGGGATAGTAGTAGTTACCTCAATGATTGGCAGATACACCACTGGAACATCACCATTGTGGTTCAGCCTCAGTATGTCTGTCAATACTCTCTTTTCTTGCACAAAGCACTCGAACCTGGCATTAGGGTTAGAGATAACTAATGGTGCTGGACTAACATGGTTAGCCAACATCATCAGAAACCTAGCATAATAGATATTTTTCTTCCTATTTGCTTTGTCACCCAACTTAGCACCAATTTCATACATAAGTTGGGTGCTAAAGTTGTGATATCTATCATTTAGAAGCATGGTTAGGAGAATTAACATAGAGTTAGTTAATGCATCAAAATTACTAATCTTTCCAGAAAAGACCTTAATGAATGCATCAGCTAAATAACTGTATTCCCTAACCAAACCTCTCCTAATTATTCTACCCAGATTGTCAGTAGGCAAAGAGTAGTTTATAGAATTTAGCATGGTAGTTATTTCAGTGTTAGTAGGCAAAGCATCACAGTTATTATCAGGAATATGTAAACATGCTTGCAAAACATCAGAATTAACTATGTACTCATTACCTTGAAGGGTGAATTGTAGTGTGCAGTTTGTTCCACTATACTCACATGAGGTCCAAATTTCCTCGATTATCTCATTGTAGAGTGGTGTAGAGTGAAACATTGCATAGCTCAACTTGCAATTCTTCATGAAATCCATCATTTTGAAGAACAGGCTGTTCGGGTTTTCCTTGACAACAAAAGGGATGGAGTTGTTCTTCTCATAGATGAACCCTCCAGCAGACATAAGCTTGACTATAGGTGCCATTGTTGATTAAAGGAAAGCTTCGAACTGAATTGCTTGTTAGAGAGAAGAAGAGAGAAAAAGCCTTTGGAATTTTTGAGAACAGGTAAAAAGAAATAATGAAAATAAAATTTCTTAAATACTCCCCCAAAAATTCTCAGAAAATGAATCCAATAATAAATGTAAATTACTTGATTGGCTTAAAAATATAACCGTTACTCTTAAAGTATTACCATGATTTATACTTACAGGGGTGTATGCATAGATCGTGGTAAAAGACGTGTCAAATTACAACGGTTCAGATTAAAAGCGCTAAATCAACGAATCAGGATTGGGCGGTTAAAGTCCCGTCTTATTTCGTTGATAAAGCTGCGTTTCGTTGATATAAAAGATCTATCAACGAAACACCCAGAAAACTGCTAAGACTGTCAACGAAATGGTTCGTTTCGTTGACATAGTAATTTTGACTTAGACAAAATTTCACTTTTTCTTAAGAAAATTAATTCACAGAAAAACATAGCAAGTTTCTGGCTGCATTTTAACTTGCAAATATCTCAAAAATAATTAAGAGAAATTTAGCATACCTAGCTCACTTACTAATCTTGAGAATGTTGATTCATCAAGTGGCTTGGTAAAGATGTCTGCAAGTTGTTGTTCACTTGGAACAAAATGTAACTCCACAGTACCATTCATAACATGTTCTCTAATGAAATGGTACTTGATGTCAATGTGCTTGGTCCTTGAATGCTGCACTGGATTCTCAGTAATGGCAATGGCACTAGTGTTGTCACAGAAAATAGGAATTTTCTCAACTCTTAATCCATAATCAAGTAGTTGGTTTTTCATCCATAAAATCTGTGCACAACAACTTCCAGCTGCAATATACTCAGCCTCAGCTGTGGAGGTAGAAACTGAGTTTTGTTTCTTGCTGAACCATGACACAAGCTTGTTTCCTAGGAATTGACAGGTTCCAGTTGTACTTTTCCTGTCAATTTTACATCCTGCAAAGTCTGCATCTGAATAACCAATTAGTTCAAAACCAGATTCTCTAGGATACCAAATGCCAAGGTTTGGTGTTCCTTTGAGATACCTGAAAATTCTTTTAATAGCAACTAAATGGGATTCTCTAGGGTCAGCCTGAAATCTAGCACATAGACATGTAGCAAACATAATATCAGGTCTACTAGCTGTTAAATATAAAAGTGAGCCTACCATGCCTCTGTAACTTGAAATGTCCACAGATTTTTCCTTAGTATTCAATTCAAGTTTGGTGGCAGTAGGCATGGGAGTTTTGGCAGGAGAGCATTCCGTTAGGTTAAACTTCTTTAATAAATCATGAATGTATTTTGTTTGACTAATGAAAATGCCTTCATTAACTTGCTTTACTTGGAGACCAAGAAAGTAAGTTAATTCTCCCATCATGCTCATTTCATATTTACTTTGCATAAGCTTGGCAAACTTTTGACAAAGTTTCACATCTGTAGACCCAAAGATTATATCATCTACATAAATTTGAACAAGTAAAGTAGAGCCATTTACAACCCTGTGAAAAAGAGTTTTATCTACAGTACCTCTAGTGAAATGATTCTCAAGGAGGAACTGTGAGAGAGTGTCATACCAGGCTCTAGGTGCTTGTTTCAAACCATAGAGTGCTTTGAGAAGGAAGTACACATAGTCTGGAAAATCATCGTCTTCAAAACCAGGAGGTTGACTTACATACACCTCCTCTTCCAATTCCCCATTCAGAAAAGCACTCTTCACATCCATTTGATAGACTTTGAAATTGGCATGGGCTGCATAGGCTAGGAAAATCCTTATTGCTTCTAGTCTTGCAACAGGAGCAAAGGTTTCATCAAAATCAATTCCCTCTTCCTGTGAGTAGCCTTTTGCAACCAGTCTAGCTTTGTTCCTTGTGACTATGCCATTTTCATCCATCTTGTTTCTGAACACCCACTTTGTGCCTATAACACTCCTGTCATTAGGCCTGGGCACCAGCTTCCAAACGTTGTTTCTCTCAAATTGGTTTAGCTCTTCTTGCATGGCTAAAACCCAATCTGGATCTAGAAGTGCATCCTCAACTTTCTTTGGCTCATCTTGAGACAGAAAGCTACTATATAGACATTCTTCTTGAGTTGCTCTTCTAGTTTGGACTTTTGAAGAAACATCACCTATAATAAGTTCAAAGGGATGATCTTTAGTCCATTTCCTTGAGGGAGGTAGATTTGCTCTTGAAGACGTAGCTTCATGATCATGATTGCCTTGATTGGATATTTGTCCTTGAGAAACTCCCCCTGAGTTTGTTGTCCCTAATTGATCACTTCTAGAGGCATTCCTATGACTATCAACGGTATGACCGCTTTGGCTGTCAACGAAACGCTCATTCTGACTGTCAACGAATCCACCATCATGACTGTCAACAAAATGACCAGTTGGTCTGCTAGCAGCTATCCTTTTTAATCTCAATGCAGCAATTTCATCCTCACTGCTGCTTTCATCTGTGCTAGATACAACAACTTTAGGCTGTTTCTCAGTAGCCTTATCATGATTCACTTGATCTCCTTCCTCATTTTCAAAAGAAAGACTTTCATGGAAACCTTCATCACAGAGACCTTGGATTTTGAGATCATCAAAAACAACATGTACAGATTCCATAACAATGTTGATTCTGAGATTATAGACTCTGTAAGCTTTCCCTGCTGCATATCCCACAAATATTGCTTCATCTGCCTTTGCTTCAAATTTCCCCAAATGCTCAGCTTGATTTCTCAGAACAAAGCACTTGCATCCAAAGACATGAAGAAAATCTAATAGTGGCTTCTTTCTTTTGAGTAACTGATAAGGGGTCATTCCTTTGGCCTGATTAATCAAAGAAATATTTTGAGTAAAGCAAGCTGTGTTAACTGCCTCAGCCCAAAAATATGTAGGTAACTTTGATTCATCTAGCATTGTCCTTGCAGCTTCAATAAGTGTTCTGTTTTTCCTTTCAACTACACCATTTTGCTGTGGTGTTCTTGCTGCTGAAAACTCATGCAAAATACCATTTTCTTCACAGAACACCTTCATGCTTGAATTCTTGAATTCTGTCCCATTGTCACTCCTAATCCTTCTTACTTTGAAATCAGGATGATTGCTTACCATCTTGATGTGATTGATAATGATTTCACTTGCCTCATCTTTAGAGTGCAAAAAGAAAGTCCATGTAAATCTAGAAAAATCATCAACAATCACAAGACAGTATTTCTTCTTTGAGATTGACATAACATTTACAGGGCCAAATAGGTCCATATGAAGCAATTCAAGCTGCTGGACAATTGATGACTCTGTCTTGCTTTTGAATGATGCCTTCTTCTGTTTTCCCTTTTGACAGGCATCACACAAACCATCCTTGGAGAACTCCACCTGTGGAATTCCTCTAGCAAGATCTTTCCTCACCAAATCATTCATAACTTTGAAATTCAGATGGGATAACTTCTTGTGCCATAACCAACTTTCATCCTTGCTTGCCTTGCTGAAGAGACAAGTGATGGTGTCTGAACTTGTGCTACTAAAGTCAGCAATGTACACATTCCCCCTTCTGAATCCAGTCATTACCACATTGTTGTTTCCTCCTTTAGAAACAACACAGGCTTCTCTTGAAAAAGTAACTAAAAATCCTTTGTCACAAAGTTGGCTGATACTAAGCAAGTTGTGCTTAAGACCATCCACCAGTGCAACCTCATCTATGATGACATTCTCTTTTGAAATCAAGCCATATCCCTTTGTGTAGCCTTTGCTGTCATCTCCAAAAGCAATACAAGGGCCAGCTCTTTCCTGAAACTCTGTGAGCAGGGTAGAATCACCAGTCATGTGTCTTGAACAACCACTATCCAAGTACCAAAGATTCCTTTTGTCTCCCTGCACACAATAAAACCAAATCAAGTCGATTTTGGTACCCAAGTTTCCTTGGGTCCTGTCTTGTTAGCCTTTGTATTCCCTTTTGTACCATTTTTCACTTTGGGTTCAGATTGATTCAAATCAATCTTTACCCTTGGTGTTGATTTCTGAGGGTTGCTCATATTTTCATTCATAGCATGCATAGTTGGAGGAACAATCATGTTATTCATGTTCCATGGCATTTGTGGCATGTTAAACATATTCATGTAAGGATTAGGCACAAATGGCATGCTA
Organism: Heracleum sosnowskyi; assembly: GCA_030848705.1. Classification (NCBI taxonomy): domain Eukaryota; kingdom Viridiplantae; phylum Streptophyta; class Magnoliopsida; order Apiales; family Apiaceae; genus Heracleum; species Heracleum sosnowskyi. The sequence continues at coordinate 136,058,820 of CM061235.1, read as the reverse complement.
GCATATGGATTCTGAAATTGTGCATATGGAGCAAACATGTTAGGCATAACAGGCATTTTAGGCATGGAACTGTTCATTGCAGGCTTGGGCATTTTCACATTAACAGATTTCTTAACAGATTTGCAGTTAGTAGATAAATGATTAACACTTCCACAATTGACACATGTCTTTCTAGGTGCATATTTATCAGGTGTGTAATTGTTGTGTTTGTTAATTCCTACCTTGCCATTTCTGTTATTCTTTTTATTTCCCTTAGCCTCAACCTGAACTTTCTCTAACTTGTCTTTCAATTGCTTGTTAGACAAGTTACCTACATTAGCTCTCTCAACAGGCTTCTCAACTTTCTTTGATTTACTAGACTCACCTTGAACAAAGTTCTTGGTGACCGGACCATACTTGTCATTAAGTCTAGTGAGTTTATCTTTTCTTTTCTCTGTCAACGAAACAGCCTGATCGGTTGATGGTTCATCTGTCAACGAAACATTGCATTCCGTTGACATATCAACCTTCAACAAATGATCCTTGTTGTTTGTTGACTCAGTTTCTGATTCTAAGGTTTCACCAACATACCCTAGCTTCTCTTTGTTCCTTTTCCATGATTGCTCACAGAAGGATTCCACGCCTTGAACATTAATTATGTTGGCAGCAACATTCCTGGCATCCTTCCATTTTGCAATCACACCTTGTTCTATCTCAAGTTGTGTTTTAAGAATTTCTTCCCTTTGTAACACGTTCTCAAGTTCCTTCTTAGCATCCCTACTAACACATCTCATTTTCTCAAATTCAATGAGCTGTGCTTCTAACATTGCATTCCTATCACTTAAGAGCAAATTGGTCTCTTTTATTCTAGAATTCTCTTTAGTAAGTGATTTAAGAGTAACACGCAAATTATATAATACAGTAGACATTTCATTTACTGCACTGTCGCATTCCTCTTTAGAAAGCTCAGAAAGATTAGTAATTGTTACCTGGTTGCTTGAGGAACTTGCTTCCTGCTCATGATTGTCAGCCATAAGGGCCAAGTTGACATACTCAACATCATCATCAGAATCTTCACCATTACCAGCCCAATCATACTCCTGAGACATGAAAGCCTTTTCTTTTTGTTTGAGAAGTTCAAAGTATTTCTTTTTATAATCAACAGGCTCAAATTTCCTGTTGCCCTTCTCAACCTTGGGCTTTCTGCAGTCTCCAGCAAAGTGACCAATCATTCCACAATTGAAACATTTTGACTTAGACTTTTCAATCCAGTTTGTTTTGCTAGGTTGAAAGTCTCTTCTTGGTGGCCTTGCTTCTGAGTTTCTTTTGAACTTGAACTTAGAGAATTTTCTAGACAGAAAAGCAATGTGTTCATCAATCTCATCTAAGTCCTCCAAGTTGGCTGGTTCTGATTCTTCTTCTTCTGTCATCTTGTCTTTACCCTTGCTAACATCACTCCTACAACTAGATCGACTAGTTGTGGCCTTTGCAGTTTCTTTATTGTCATCTTCAAGTTGGTTCACAGATGCAATCAATGCAATAGATCCACCCTTCTTTTGTACCTTTTCAATTTCCTCATCTTGCTCCATTTCCAGCTCATAAGTCTTCAAGGTTCCATAAAGCCTTTCAAGAGTGTAGTCTTTGTACTCTTGAGTGTTTCTGAGAGAAACAGTCATAGGCTTCCATTCTTTTGGAAGAGCTCTAAGAAATTTAAGGTTTGAATCCTTGGTTTGATAGATCCTCCCATACAACTTTAATCCATTCAAAAGCTTTTGAAACCTACTAAACGTGTCATTTAGGGTTTCACCAGCTTTAAAATGAAAATGCTCATATTGTTGTATAAGGAGTTGCATTTTATTTTCCCTGACTTGCTCAGTTCCTTCACAGAGAGTTCTAACAGTATCCCATACTTCCTTAGAGGTTGTACAGTTGATAACATTGTCAAACATCTCTTGCTCCAAACCATTAAACAGAATGTTCATGGTCCTTTTGTCTTTATGGACTTCTGCAATATCTTCAACAGTCCATTCTGAGACAGTTTTTGGAATCTCTACATCAGGTGCATCATCTGGCAGTCCAACCCTAGAATCAAGCTTCATGGGAACGTGTGGACCTTTCTCAATACAGTCTACATACCTCTCATCCATAGACATGAGATGTAAATGCATCTTTACTTTCCAGTGAAAGTAATTGTCTTTATCAAGAACTGGTATCTTCACACCTGCATCCTTCTTCACCATGGTTTCTGTTTTTGGTCTTGATCTTTAAACTTCTTGTATGTTAGAAGCTTGCTTTGATACCAATTGTTATTCCCAAATGACCTAACAGAATTGTAGAAGGGGGGGGTTGAATACAATTCTTGATATTTTCTTAAAACTAAAACACTTTATAAAATAAAACTGAACTGAATAAATAAAAACACAAGATATAAATAATTCAGTTGGATTGTTTGATGATCCAACTGAAGTGTTTTTATTGCGGAAATAATCTGTGATACAAAAGTACACAGCTGCTCAGTTACAAGGCTGTAGAGAAGAAAAATGCTCTCAAAGATAGCTAATACAAACTCTTTGTTTTTCTTCACACAAAATAAAGTAACTGCTACACTTGGTTATATAAACCCAAGTTTACAACCCTATTTTTGGCTACACTAATAGTACAATGAGTAACCGCCAATAGTTTGCTTTTCATCCCTTTGTCCAGTGGTCCTTGGAGATCCTTGCTTTTGACTTCATGCTTATTATGATCACTCCCAAGAGCCCAATTGGAAACTGGGATGTTTCCTTATTCCCCATGTCCATTTTAATGGTTTCCAATGCAAAGTACACTTCCACATCTTCTTTTTGATCTGTCAGGAACCTGTCACTATCACTTTGTCAATTGTATAGAAAAGCAATAATGATTCGTTGATGGCATAGAGATGTGTTTCGTTGATAGCTTTATTCTTTGTTTCGTTGATGAGCTTCCTTGTTTCGTTGATAGAGTAATCTTCATTCCGTTGACATGTCTTCACTTAGGCAAAATTACAAGGCACTAAATATTTACAATTAACCAACCTATTTTGCCTATCTAACCATTTAGTCAACATGACTTAGAAAACCTATCTAGTACTCAACAAACTGCATATCAAACTATGAAGTAATGTACAGTGCAATTGCTACATCACTCATTTCGTTGATGAGCTTCCTGTCAACGAAACACTGCAAAGCATGCTATTCCGTTGACAGTTACAAAATAACTTAATACAAAATCTACTAAGTGTTTTTATAATTATCATCAAGAACAACATATTCCTAACAACATTTCTCAATACGAACTCGTGCTCAAGATTTACAAATAACATAAAAACTTTCACACCATGTCAAAAGACAAGACAATCTTAATCAAAGTTTTATCAACAGATCTTATTATCTAGTAACTGCACTTTATTTTGACACTGCCCCTACAAGAATACGTGTTATTACTTAATGAGAATAATAAGGGTATCATATGTATATAAATAATATTTTAGTATAGTTGTTCATGTATAACATGAACATATGTAAACTCGTGTATTTTTATATAAATAAAAGTATATTTGTAAAATACAATGTTGGTCACGTATTTAAGATTATACCGTGAACACATCTTGAAATTTCTTAATTTTATGTCTGTGTGTAGCTTGGACGTATGTAAATTAATATGATTTTAATAAAATAACAGTATATTTGTAACATATAAAGTTGTCATTTATGTAATATTACCAATGAACACATCATAAAATCTATTCATTTAATGTAAAGGTCAACTCTTGGATTCTTTTACCATTTTTTTTCATATTTACATATTTGTACATTTTTAAACTCAATTATCGATTTTATTCAAGTGTTTATTACACAATATTTGAGATCCTATTTATTAAGTTACACAAATTGAGATATTTTTACATACAATTTCTACTCATTTTTTAACTCAACCTTAAAATTCTTTCTCATCGATTTTAATATTCGAATCATAATTGATCTTAATATTTGATCTTGTATAAATACAAAATTTGATCAAATAGTTTGATATATTACGTAGATGAATTGTTAAGTAATTTTTTTTAATCCAGACTCAATTATATTTTTATGTAAAATCTATATTCTAAAAGCTGGTGATTAATCGTGATTATTCATTGATTAATCGTTAGATGGTGACTAATCATTTCGATTGTGTTAAAATCGGGTCAAAAAGTAAATTCTTATAAAAAATGATCAAGAAATCATAAAATTTGATCTAATCGAATAAACAATGGTTTAATCGATAGATAATCATCCTTATTTGTAAAAAAATGTAAATATGTAGGAAACAATTGAAAATAAAATTGGCTGAAACTTGAATAAAAAATAAGAAAAATATTATTATATATTTTATACATGATTCCTATTTTAGATGGTTAAATCACGCACTAACCACAAATTGAAAAGTTAGATCTATTAATTTTATTTATTGCAATCATTAAATATTTTTAAATATATATAATCATTTCATAATTATATTTTTAAAACTAAAACAATTCAACAATTACATATATAATATAATATTTAAATTGATTTTGACCCAATAATACTCAATTATTTGTTTAATTCTTAAACGGTGCCTCCACCGATTATAGTGTTCATGGTTTACCAATCCGATCACACCGAACCAACTCAACCTTCTTTTTGACAGACTAAACCGATTAAAAAAAAATAATTCTTAAATAGTTTAGAAAAAATTCAAATAGATTTAAATGAGTCGAGTATAAACTGTATATTTTTTGGGTCAAACCCAACCAAATCCGATTTAAGTTACAAATTGTATTCGACAATAAATATATATACACACATACATATTATATACAACTATATATCATACTTTCATTTATGGATGTGTGGTTACACTTTCATTTATGGATGCGTGTGGTCACATTTTGTATATACATGACTTATGACATAATTTACATTACTACATTATAACGATAATCAAAGTAACATTAAACATATTTTACTTTTACTTAAATTTTCAAAATGAACGATATTGTATAATACTGAAATTTTTTTGTCAAATTATTTTCCTCATTCAAGCTGACCCAGATCAATGGACGATAGGTAGGGTTGGGTCAAAAGTTTATATTTAGCGAGTTAGGTTAAAAATTTTCAAAACCGATTTAATTATGGGCTACATTTTAACCCGACCAACCTAATTCATGAACACTTCTAACTCCGATTCTCACTTTTTACGATACTGCGTACAATTTTAGTTTACATAACTCCATTTTTTAGTTTTCGTAGTTTTATACATAATTAAATACTGAATTATCTTAGTAAATTTTTATTTCACTTAAAGTTTTGGATTAAATATCGATTTTGTTATTAATTGTTTCATGACTCATATTTTTATATAATAATGTCACTTATTATGCTTTATATCGATTATTTAGGAATTGATACATAAATATAATATTAAAATTTGATCTAATATAAGTAAAAAAAATGAATTGACATGTTATATAAATAATATAGAACAACACGTTTGAAAGGCATATGCTATAGCCTATTTGTAATTCGAGGATTCTACTCAACTTAAACAAGAATGTAATAAGTAAATATTAGTTCAGATGTCACAGGAATCTCAGAAGATTATATATGTCAAAGAATGAAGATTAAAGTCATCTACAGACTTGAAGTGATTCTACATTGAAAGAAGCTCAATTTATTGATCAAGCCTCAGTGAAGTATTCAAGCTCAGTGGATTTATTAAAGTGACGGAGATTTCAAGTGGTGACAGAAAAAGGTACTGATTACGGAGTTCTTGAATGAGAAGGAAGTGAATCACTGCTTAAAGTCAAACAGATAAAGAACAGACATTGTCGTTAGTCACTCATGAACCAGACAGTGCATCGAGTGTCAACGTACTATTTTGTTTGTTATTTATCTAAGTTTTAAGTGATTCTGGAATTAATTGGGAAGTCAATTAATTCTATTTATTCTCTTATAAATAATTAATACCATTGAGTAAATTATTTATTAAATTAATACTGTAAAGAATTAATTTAATACATAATTTATTTAGTTAATTATTTAAATTAGAATATAAAGAAATTAATTGAGAAGTCAACTAATTCTATTTATTCTCTTATAAATAATTAATACTATCAAGTATATTATTTATTAAATTAATTCTGTAAAAGAATTAATTTAATACATAATTTATTTAGTTAATTATTTAAATTAGAATAAAAATGAACTAGGAAGACTTAGGTTTGAACTAGGAAGACTTAGAAAAATGAACTAGGAAGACTCACAAGTGAGTCTTCCCGATTGTCTTCCTAGGCCAAGCCTTGTCTTCCCGAATGTCTTCCTAGGCCAAAGGGCTGTCTTCCCGGTTGTCTTCTTAGTACAACCATTGTCTTCCCGAGAGTCTTCCAAAGACAAAATGCTTTCTGTCAGTGGCCTGCACGTGGGTGGATTTAAAGAAATGCATTTTGGTTTAATATAAAAACAAGGCAGAAGACATTTGGCCACCAATTCATTCATTACAACTAAAAAGAAAAGAAAAGACACAGCAGCTCAAAACATTTCATTCAACTGTCTTCTTCAATTCTAAACGGAAAAGCATTCAATTTCTACCAGAGATTTATTTCTTGATTGTTCTTAAACATTTAATTCATAAGAAGTGATTCTCTTGTACTGCTTTGACTTTCTAGCGGATCATAATCCCTAGATTTTATATCGAACTACTTTTTAGTATTCGATCCTTTTTATTACAAAAATAGATAAATTCATGTCGAATTTATTCTAGATTTGTTTTATCAAGTTCTTTGTAATCAGTGATCAGAATTGTAACACCCTTCAAGTTTAACAGAGTTTTATTTAACTTGAATATTGTTTCAGTTTTATTCCGCACTAATTTGTTCTAAACAGTTAAATCATTTAAAGGACAAATTCGATAAAACGGTATAGTTTGTATTCAACCCCCCTTCTACAAACTTATCAGGACCTAACAATTGGCATCAGAGCCTTTTGATTGATATACAAATCAAAGATCCAATTGTTTGAGATTTTTTAACTCTGAAATTTTTATTTTTCTAAAAATCTCAAAGATGTCTACTACACAGAAAGTGGGTACAGTGAAAATCCCAATGTTCAGCAAGGAGCATTATCCAATGTGGAAGAAGAAAATGCTCCTATTTCTTAAGGTTGCAAATCCTAAATACATTGATGTGATGAAGAATGGACCAAAACTTCCTATGATTATTGAGGAAGAATTAAAAGAGGGTAACATTGTTACTAGGGCTGCTAGGATGTACCCTAAAGATCCCAAGGATTTCACTCCTGGTGAAAAAGAGGATGTTACCTTGGATTCCTGTCTACAGCTGATCCTTATTGATTGTCTTGATCCTATCATGCATAATCATGTCCTAAACTGTGATACTGCCAAACACATTTGGGAAACCATAGAGATAATCAATGAGGGGACAGAGGAAGTTAGAGAGAATATGCTGGAAATTCTCACTTCACAATATGAGCATTTCAGATCAAACCCTGGTGAGGGTATCTCTCAGGTTTTTGAGAGATACAACAAATTAATCAATGATCTGAATCTCAATGGGAAGCACTACACCAACAAGGAGATTAACAAGAAGTTCCTTCTTACACTTCCACCTCATTTGGAGCACAAAATATCTGCAATTAGAGAAGCAAGAGATATGAATGAGATTGCTTTGGAAAGATTGTATGGTGTTCTGAAGACCTATGAGCTGGAGCAGATTCAACAGAGGGAGCTGTATGGAACTGGGAAGATTGTTGGTACCTCTACTGAATTGACTGCTGAAGTCCCACAGAAACTGGAAGTGAAGGCTGTTCAACCTTCCAGTTCTAACATGAATGTTATTGATGCTGAATATGGATTAACATCCATTGATCAATCTGGTGGTGACTTCTATTCTTTAGAAGAACTTGATCAGCTGGAGGATGGTGATTTGGCTTTGATAGTCAGGAAGTTTGGGAAGTTTAGATTCAAGAGGAATCCCAATCTTAAGTTCAGGCCCAGGTTTCAGAGAGGTGATTCCTCATCTTCAAGTGGCACAAGGGGTGGCTACAAAACTGGAACTGTGGAGAGGAGCTCAATCAGATGCTACAATTGCAATGAGTTGGGTCACTTTGCTACTGAATGTAAAAAGCCAAGGCAAGTGACAAGGAACTCATTTGATTCTAGCAAGAAGAATAAGATTGAGAAGGCTTATGTTGCTGAAGGGAAGAGCTGGGATGATACAGACAGTGAAGATGAAGAAGTTGGAAATCTTGCACTTGTGGCAAAAGGAGGCAAACTCTTTGATTCCATGTTATCTTCACCAGACATGTCTGAGGTAAAATTTACTGATGCTGAAATGATTCGTCATCTTGGTGATACTTTAAGTTGTGCACGCACTGAAAATAATAGAATAATTCTTTTGAACACAAATCTTGAAAATGAAATAAAAGAATTAAAACTTGTGCATGTTAATCAGGATGAACTTACTGAGAAAATTGCTTTTCTTGAGAATAGGGTTAAATGTTATATTCAACTGGAAACCATTCTCAAAGATCAGATTAGTGAGCTTAAAACCAAAGCTAATGCCTATTACAACTCTTGTAAAACGGCTAAAGAAATTTTCAATAAACAAGCTATTGGTAATCATGTCAGTATAGGTTATGATTATAATGAGGCTATTGGATTGCTTGGTATTAATACACCTTGTAGAGTCAGAGAAGAAGGAAAGGTTGTTCCTTATATACTTAAGGGTATTGAAACACCCTTCTGTAAAGAATCCATAGCAGATCCTATGAATGAATACTCTATAATCATTGCTGAAGAGATTCGTGAAGAAGATATGGCTTTGGAAGTTGAACAGTCCAAAAAGTGTATATCTGATATTCCAGTCAAAGTTGCTACAACTAAAAAGACTAAATCAGATATCCATAAGTTGGATCAAAACAACTGTAGAACTAACATGCCTGCTATTAATTCTTCTCATAAAGCATGTGGTGTGAGTAATTGCATGTCTTGTGCTTTTAATGTTATGTATGCTTTCTTTAATAAGAAGCATGTATCTAGTGATAAGACTGCTCCACGTCAACATGTTAATAATAAGAAGCATGTTAAAACAAAGACTACTAGTCCTCCTCAGACTAGAGTGGATTCATTTATCCCTAAGCCTACTCAGAAATGTGTTAAGGCTGGTTATAAATGGAAACGCTCTTATGTGAAAGAGGTTGAAGTAGTTTTAGCTAAAAATGTTGTTTTGCCTGACAAAGGCCAGTTCTTTAAGTATGCCGGACCCAATCAATTTTGGGCTCCGAAGAAGGTCTAATCAATCTGGTAGTGCAGGGAGTTAAACAGGTAAACCGTGTTATGTGGATTCTTGACAGTGACTGTTCAAGGCATATGACCGGAGATAGAGCCCTGCTATCAGATGTGGTTGAGAAAGCTGGCCCAGTGCTTACCTTTGGAGATAACAGCAAGGGTATAACTGAGGATATGGCCTGTTTGAAATCAAGAAATGTTATCAGTCAATAAGAACATCAATGTTACATTTGATGACACCAAACTCCCTAATATCCAAACAGAAAATCCATCTGAGAAACTGAAGTTTGATGAAATGTCAGATTCAGAATCAGATGATAAGAATCCACCTGAGGTTGTTGCTGGTGATAACAATGATAATGGTGAGAGTGATGGTGGTGGAAACATTGGTTACAATGGAGATACCACTAACACTGGAAAAGAATCACCAAGACAATCTGCCAACAACTCAGGGGGAGGAAATGAAAGGTCAACTAGTCATTCACAACACCATAATGTAGAACAAGGCGAATCATCAATATCAAATCTTCCAAGATAAACAGTTTGGAAAAGAGCTCATCCTTTTGAGCTGATTGTTGGTGATCCAGGTGTTGTAGTCAGAACTAGAAGTGCTACTCAAAATGAATATCATTATTCAGGGTTTCTTTCTGAAATGAAACCAAAGAAGATTGAGGAAGCACTAGGTGATCCTGATTGGGTGATTGCTATGCAAGATGAACTCAATCAAATTGAACAACAACAAGTTTGGAAGCTGGTACCTAGACCGAAGAACAAGAAAGTAGTTGGTACTTGGTGGGTATTCAGAAATAAATTAGATGAAGATGGCATAATCACAAGAGACAAAGCACATTGACATCAGGTATCATTTTATCCAAGAGCATGTCATGAATGGTACTGTGGAGTTACTCTTTGTACCCACAGAGGAACAAACAACAGATATTTTCACTAAATCTCTTGATGAATCCATATTTACCAGATTGGTTGGTAAATTGGGTATGTTAAATAGTTTTAGTGATTAACTCTGTTTATTTTTTATGTTTGTTCTTAATTAAATTTACAAGTGTTCATTTGTTGTATATATATTTTTTAAATCACTTGTAAATTTATTTTATCATCTCAATTTCTCTTTTGCATGTTGATTGTAGATTATTGACATGTCTTGTCTAATTGTTAAGCTTCTTAGGTTGAGTAAGTTAAGATGAATTATTTTCTTTAAAAATATTTTTCTCAAATTTTACAAGTTAAAATTGTAGAGAAATCTATTTTTATTGAAAAAATTTTATTTTAAAATATTCAAATATTCTTGTTTAGTTTCCTGTAAATAGTTTCCTGTAAATATGTTTTTTTTATTATTGTATTTTATTTTTATTGCTTATTATTTATTATCTTTTATTTTCTATTTATCTTAGTTATTTGTATAAATATATTGTATATAGTATTTTTGATCTAGCTCCTGCTTAGCTGGAAATTCAGTGCCAAATCCAATTCAGGTATTACTTTCTATCTCTCAATCCACTTCTTTTACTGTTGCTGAACCCAAGTGGTTGTTAGGGCTGACCAAGGGATTGTAGATCCACAATCTCTATCCCAGGTCTTAGAGCCAAACAATGAGTCTACAACTTAATTACTTGACCTCTCAGCCTGAACAGAAATCAAATGTTAAACAAAGAAGTATTTTGATTGAAACAGTGAGTGATCCCACAGCTCTGCCTCCTCTAAAGAAATTCAATATATACTGAGGCATCTGTCAGCCCATCTATATCCTCTCAATAGGATATGGACTTTGAAATGGCCAATGAACTGTATCTAGAGACATTCTCTCAACAGGATGAATCTATTGAAATTCGTCATAGGGCCATGGCACTTTGTACTGAGTCAAGCACACTCTCATTACTCACAATGGGAGAAAACAATTTCATTAGATGAAGCTCAGGACACAGTGAAAGCAGAGCACCTGCAACTGGTTACAGTGCCTACCATTGTTACGGTAGAAGTGCCTTCATAGGCATCTGAGGGAAAATTTGATTCTTTGCCAAATTTAAATAGAATCATTTTCTCCCCTCCCAGAGTGAACACCTCTGGCTCCCAAAGGGATTTTCCACTCGCAGATTTATCTGGAGAAAGTGGAAGGCAACTTGGTCAGTCTATCACTGAAGCAATTCAGATTTCAAATCCAAGTGATTTGATAGACATGATTGAGGATCGGGATTTGCGAACTCCCATTGCACCACCACTGACCTCTCTTGAAGAGGCTAGGGTGAGTTTCAATGCAGGTACTGATCAAAAAGGAGCAAACAGACAGCTAATGTTGAGTGATAAGAGTCAAACACTGAGTGAAACACATGCACGTGAGATGAGTGATACACTTACAAGATAAATTCAAGTGAGTGCACACACAGACACATACACTGCAATGTAGTTAGCTCACATAGCTGATCTACAGGAACATCTATTCAAAACCCAGGCTGATAAAGAATTTTTGCAAGCACAAGTGGTTGAACGGTCTTCTTCTTCCACCTCTGTCAACAATCAGCTGGGACTGCTCAAGGAAATATTGAAGACATTTACTTCCAAGATCAACTCCATCATCTATCTCAATTCCTACTGGCTTCAGATACTCTTAAAGTTAAATCTGTAGAGAATTCCTCAACTAAGGGGGAGAAGTTTCTAGACAAGTTTCTACAGAAGTTTGGGGAGAAGTTTCTATCTACTTCCAAGGGGAAGAAGTTTCTAGAGACTTTTGGTGAAGCTAGTAAAAGGGGAGCTGAAAAAGATATAAAAGGTAAAGGAGGAGTTTCAGGGGAGTAAAGGTATTTAGCTCTGTTTTGTAAATGTTTTATGTATAGAGCTTAGGTAAATCAAGACAGGTTTAATGTTATCATATGTTCAGTCTAGAGGAACATCTGTCTTGTATTTACCTTTACTGGTGAAATCTGGAAATGTCATATTTGATCCAGAACTTTCTAGTATTTACTTAGGTTTAAGAGTCTTATCTTTTTCTTGGTTTTAGTTGAGTGATCCTCTAGTTATTTGGTTGTTATTTTCTAACAAACAAATAGGGGGAGATTGAAAGGCATATGCTATAGCCTATTTGTAATTCGAGGATTCTACTCAACTTAAACAAGAATGTAATAAGTAAATATTAGTTCAGATGTCACAGGAATCTCAGAAGATTATATATGTCAAAGAATGAAGATTAAAGTCATCTACAGACTTGAAGTGATTCTACATTGAAAGAAGCTCAATTTATTGATCAAGCCTCAGTGAAGTATTCAAGCTCAGTGGATTTATTAAAGTGACGGAGATTTCAAGTGGTGACAGAAAAAGGTACTGATTACGGAGTTCTTGAATGAGAAGGAAGTGAATCACTGCTTAAAGTCAAACAGATAAAGAACAGACATTGTCGTTAGTCACTCATGAACCAGACAGTGCATCGAGTGTCAACGTACTATTTTGTTTGTTATTTATCTAAGTTTTAAGTGATTCTGGAATTAATTGGGAAGTCAATTAATTCTATTTATTCTCTTATAAATAATTAATACCATTGAGTAAATTATTTATTAAATTAATACTGTAAAGAATTAATTTAATACATAATTTATTTAGTTAATTATTTAAATTAGAATATAAAGAAATTAATTGAGAAGTCAACTAATTCTATTTATTCTCTTATAAATAATTAATACTATCAAGTATATTATTTATTAAATTAATTATGTAAAAGAATTAATTTAATACATAATTTATTTAGTTAATTATTTAAATTAGAATAAAAATGAACTAGGAAGACTTAGGTTTGAACTAGGAAGACTTAGAAAAATGAACTAGGAAGACTCACAAGTGAGTCTTCCCGATTGTCTTCCTAGGCCAAGCCTTGTCTTCCCGAATGTCTTCCTAGGCCAAAGGGCTGTCTTCCCGGTTGTCTTCTTAGTACAACCATTGTCTTCCCGAGAGTCTTCCAAAGACAAAATGCTTTCTGTCAGTGGCCTGCACGTGGGTGGATTTAAAGAAATGCATTTTGGTTTAATATAAAAACAAGGCAGAAGACATTTGGCCACCAATTCATTCATTACAACTAAAAAGAAAAGAAAAGACACAGCAGCTCAAAACATTTCATTCAACTGTCTTCTTCAATTCTAAACGGAAAAGCATTCAATTTCTACCAGAGATTTATTTCTTGATTGTTCTTAAACATTTAATTCATAAGAAGTGATTCTCTTGTACTGCTTTGACTTTCTAGCGGATCATAATCCCTAGATTTTATATCGAACTACTTTTTAGTATTCGATCCTTTTTATTACAAAAATAGATAAATTCATGTCGAATTTATTCTAGATTTGTTTTATCAAGTTCTTTGTAATCAGTGATCAGAATTGTAACACCCTTCAAGTTTAACAGAGTTTTATTTAACTTGAATATTGTTTCAGTTTTATTCCGCACTAATTTGTTCTAAACAGTTAAATCATTTAAAGGACAAATTCGATAAAACGGTATAGTTTGTATTCAACCCCCCTTCTACAAACTTATCAGGACCTAACAACGTTATTTACTCAAAAGTTGGAATAATAAAAGTGAATATGATGAGAGAATGTGCTTTATCTAATACTATATTTTTTTTAATCTCAAAATTCAATTTAACACACTTGGTTGTGAGTCTTGTGACATGAAATGATAGGAGGAGGTCAAGGTCTGATTCTCAATGTTTACATATTTAACCTTTTTTAGCTTAAAAAAATAAAGTAATAATAAAAATACAGAGGTAAACTTGTAAATTTACACTCATCTTTGAAGTTCTTTTTACCCTTAATTGTCTTTTAATATATATAAGAAGTAGATATAAATCAATATTTTATTTACTCAAAAATTGAAATAAAAAATAAAATAAGATAAGTCGAAAAGACGTGGTTTATCTAATATGATTTTTAAATTAAACCCAAAAAGTAAGATATCATAGTGGTTAAGACATGAAACTCTTGAAAGGATGTTAATGGCTCAATTCCCTCTATGGACAATATCCATTTATTTTTGAAAAATTATAGAAGGGTGACATTTTTGTAATTGTCCAAAAAATAGGGATAAAATGGTAGATTCACAACCATTTTATTGTCAAATTTTGTCATTGGTTGACTTTTAATATATATAAGAAAATTATGAATTTTGCTTATAAATAGATTAATTTATTGAATTAAAAGTGGTCTAATATATGTGGATTATGATCTGTAAATATCATAACTCAACTAAAACTGAATTCACCATTTTTTTTGTTCGGATTTAAATCAGATCTCGTATTTTGAATCATATTCGGTTCGGATAATTTATTATTCAATTATGATCGGTTCGGATCATAATCAGATCGGATAATTTTCGGTTAAATTTTCAGTTTGGTTAATTTTCGGATCGGGTCAAATCGGTTTTCGGATCATTATCGGTTTAAATAATTCGGATACAAAATCAGATTCGGTTCGGTTATTCGGATCTGGACCCATTTTGCCAGGTCTAGTTGTAATATTGTTTTTTTTGTTGCTAAATTGGGTTGTAATATTGTGTCTGGTCCATATATTTTATTGTCTTTTCCAACTCTTATCAATTTAATTTTGGATAATGGAAAATACAAGTTCAACTTTTAGGATTATATTAATAGAGAAAAATTCTATGAAGACCACTTATGTTCTACAATCAAAATATTGCAAAATATATTATATTTTGTAATCAAAATATTGCAAAATATATTATATTTTGTAATCAAAAAGTTGCAAAACGTATTATTTTGCAAATAATGTTCTATTAAAATCATTATTTCAAATCTTGAAAACCATGTATGTTTTGCAAACTAAACATGTTTGTTCTGCAAATTCAATATGTTTTGCAGAACAATATGTTTTACAATGTTCTGCTTGCAAAACATATATAATTTTAAAGTAATTTAATTAAATAGTGATTTTCATATAACCTTATTGATAAAATATTATATTTTTCAAGATTTTGAATGCAGGACGTATATGGTCTCCAATGAAATGTGGTCTACATAGAACTCAAATCTATATTAATATTTATGTTATAATATTATCATATAATTATATTATTATATACAATTGAAGTAAAGGAGTTAGGTGTCGTTTGGTGCAAAATATTCCGGAATTAAGTATGAATTTCGTTTATTCCAACCTCGTACATGATGTTTAGTTGAGAAAAAATAATTTTTAAAACCATTACTGAAACCCCCAAGGTACGGAGTTTTTGATACTCTAATATGAGAAATCATTTTTAATTCTATTTATTCTCATCTCTATTTAAACAATTAAATATTTCATTTTTACTACAAAAATAAATTAATGACGTAAAAAACTATTAAAATAATATTTTAAATTAATTAAAATTAATGACTCAAAAATATATAAGATCAAACATATTCATTCCAGCACTTAACTAAACACATGATATCAGAAATGATACCTTAATTCGATTCCTGATTCCAATCGCATACCACTTCACGAACGAAACGATCCATTAATGATGTGATTTGACATAGTCATCAATGGGTTCAACAGTTAAAATTATAAAACAATCTCACAAATTAAAGTTATTAACCATACTTTTTTAAGGAATATTAACAATACTCATAAACTGTTAGGAATTTTTATCATTTTAATAGTATAACAAAAACTGATATAATATACACATGTGAAAAAAATACATTTTATCAAGTTGATTTATTAATTAAAAAATATATAAGATTGACATTTTTTGGAAAATATACAAAAACAAAATTAAAAATATATTTAAATAAATAATTTATTGAGCATATGTGCATTGCACAGTATAAAACTAGTATACATATAAAGTATAGAAGTGAAGTGACAGTTTTGTAATTATTAAGTAAAAAAAATGTTATGTTAATACTAATTAACTAATTTGTTTTACTTCTTATTTATACAATAAAATTTGCAACATAAATTTATGTATTGAAATTCTCATGTGTCTCTTGTAAAATAGGATCCACGTGTATTATTGTTAGTTATTGTATATATGAGCAATATATTGATAATTTATTAATGTTGTAATTGATTTATTATTAGTCATGATATACATGAGCATTATATTGAGATTTTTTTGATACTGTAACTGATATAAATCGATATCTAGATATTTAGTTTAACAATTATTATCTAACTGCAACTATTCATAAATTGAAGAGAAAAGAGAGTAACAAATTTTTACTTAGAGAATTCTATTTAATATAGAAAACCCAATTACATTTAGTTTAAATTATCAAAATACACTTTTTAGTATTTAAATATAATTATACTATTAATCAAATACAATTTTTTAATATTAGATCTAACGATTCTCATCTATCTATTTAAGATCTAAAGGTCCTATTTAATTTGATCGTATAATGGTCGTGCAGGGACTGTAATACCAAAGTTTTGGATAAGATCACTCTTACGCTTATTATATACTAACTTATAGCCCGTTCAATACACATATATATTTTATTATATTAATTCACAATTTTATTCTTATTATAGTAAAGTTTTATATATAAAAATTAACTATATCCACTACTTTCCCCCACTATCTCCACTTTATAAATTAAATATTGATCGGTCCCATCACTTTACTCAATTTTCTTACTTTTCTTCACTAAATTACACTTTTTCTTAACCTATGTGTCCAACCTCAATGTAAAGAATTGAGGGGGACGGAGGGAGTATTTGCTATAATTTTTTAATATTTTTTTTAATATTTATCATTCTAAAATCCAATTTTTTTTTAATATATTGTTGACGAATTTCGAACCTTGGACTTTTGAAAAAATTAATTAGTCTTTTAAAATATACTATAATATTACTTGACATTATATTCAAAGGTTCTTATCTATTTAGTTTAAGATCCAATGATACTTATTTTTTTATAGTACTATCGTCTGTTACCGACCAAAACTCTGAACTTTCTTCTTTAATATATTTAGAGATAAAAATATTAATTATTATATTTGTTACGTTGTTGATGGAGTTTGAATAACTCGCGATTATTATTTATTTATTTTAAAGTTTAACGATTCTTATTTTATTATGATATTGTACCGTGACGACCAAAATTATGGATAAAATATACTATATAAGGGTATATTTTTTGGATTAATTATTTCGTGTTGCGTTTACACTGTGCAAAACTAGAGATGCACAAAAAACCTTTTGGATCAGGTTTTATTCGGGCTTTAAAATGCCCGGATTTTTTAAGAATCGGATCGGGTTGGGTTTTTTCAAAAATCGGGTTGGGCCGGGCTTTCTCTAAAATATGAGGCATGTTTTAGTCCCTCAGGCCGGGCTTTATCCAGACTTTTTTCTTAATTTATGTATACGTAATTTTTTCTTTTTCTGCAAAGGTAATATATTAATATACTGAAAAAACAAAACTTTACAAAAGAAACAACCCTTACAGAGCTATACCTCTGAGCTACTAGAATCTAAAATACATAAGAATAGACATTACAAAACCTAATACTAAAAAAACCACTAGCATAATACTTGTTTTGTCATAAAAATATCACTGTAATTCAAAAACTTTTTACTCATAATATGCGTTACTGGACTTAAGTTGACCATGAGCCATATGAATCTCTTCGTACATAGGCCATTTCGAGAAGCACATTCTCTACACTCGATAAGTCTTCTGGAGAAAGAAGGGTTTGTCCTGCGTATTGTTCTTTGTTCTTAGGCACATCATTCATAGCCCGTCTATTTCTAAGTTTAATATTTTTAAAATTTATTAAAAATATTATATAGTTTCATATTTTATGTATAAAAAATCAAATTTTTATTCAGATTTCTTAAAAAGCATGGGTTTTATCCGGGCCAAACTGGATAATATTAATATGTTATTAAGCTGATTCGAAACCTAAATTTTTGTTAATATGTTATAAATATGAGAATAAAGATCCCGATTTTTAAAATAGTAACCGATAATTTGAGTGTATTATATTAACTATCTAACGATACTTATTAATTTGGTCATGCCATGATTGTACATGAATCAGGCTACCAAAATTTTGGATAATATTTGTGGCATGCTTATTATAGCTTATTATAGATAAGAATATAATCTTACATCAATTTTATAAAAACTTAATAATCAATTTACACCAATTATTAAATTTAAACTTTTAGCATTCAATAGCAAGTACTAAATTGCTATAAATGTTTTTGTAAATGTTAACTTTGTTAGCTTTGTAAATATTAATTATATAAATGCTTTTAAGTACTAAATTGATAATAATAATAAAAACATATGATAGTGCAATAGCAAGTCAAACAGAGATAATAAAAAGTAAACTGTTAATTATCAAAAAAAAAAAAAGGTAAAGTGTTACCCAACACCTCTTGTAGTGATATCTACCTCCCTTCATTTACCCAAAAAAAAGCCTGAAGCCCGAAATCCGGCCCGAAAAAAAACCCGAAAAGCCCGGCCCGAAAAAAGCCCGGCCCAATCCGGCCCGGCCCGAGGGCCCTAAACGTGCCTAGTTTTTTTCATCAAGCCTGGCCCGGCCCGAAGCCCGAAAAGCCCGGGCTTTTATCCGGCACGGATAAAGCCCGGGCTTTTATCCGGGCTTTTATCCAGCACGGATAAAGCCCGGATAAAGCCCGAAAAAAGCCCGGTTTAACCCTAACCCTAAACCAACCCTAAACCTTAAACCATGATATTTAACTCCGAATACTTACAATTTGATTGAATATTGATCCAGTTATGTAAAATTTGACAATTTAACAATTAACATGATGTACTTGATAATTTAGGGTTTAGGGTTTAACCCTAAACCAACCCTAAACCCTAAACCATGATATTTAACTCCGAATACTTATAATTTGATTGAATATTGATCCAATTATGTAAAATTTGACTTTTGATCGAATTGATACGATTCAGATAAGATCATACCCTATAAACGAGTGCTCGTATGTACTAAGTAGTACTAACTACTAAGTACTCAACTCAACCGACTCAGTGATTATAAGTTAGAAGACTAATAGTAACAAACCTTTTTGTTCAGAAGATTTATTGAGTATAGTGTATGTACTTCTTAAAATGGTCATGTACGAGGAGATTTGTATGGTTCACGATCAGGTTAAGTTCAATAACGCATATTAAAAAAAAGCCCGGATAAAAGTCCGGCCCGGCCCGATCCGGCCCGGCCCGATCCGGCTCGGCCCGAGGGCCTAAAACGGGCCTCATATTTTAGAGGAAGCTAGGCCCGGCCCGACCCGATTTTTGAAAAAGCCCGGCCCGGCCCGATCGTTAAAAAGCCCGGGCCTTTTAAAGCCCGGCCCGAAGGGCTTTTTGTGCATCTCTAGTTCAACTAGCCAAAAAAAAAAAGAAAAAAAAAAGAAAAGAAATAAGGTGTTCAAGTAGCTTTTCTAAACGTGAGTCGTCCAGAGGGAATGGACTCATTCATTAACTCCTTTATATATAATAAGCGTAAGGGAGATCTTATCCAAAACTTTGGTCGGTCACTGTACTACCAAAAGTATACGATCCGTTGGATTATAAAACTATAAATATTCAAATCGATGAGGACCGGCAGATATAATATTAAAAATTGTATTTGATTAATAATAGGATAGTATTTAAATACTAAAAGGTGTATTTTGATAATTTAAACCTATTATAAATAGGTTTTCTATATTGAATAGAAATCTTTATGTAAAAATTCGTAATTATCTTTTCTCTTTACTTTATGGATAGTTCCAGTTAGATAATAATTATTATTAAACCATCATTAAATTAAAGATAATTTTGTAAGCTTCGCGTGGGCTGTAAAATCGTTAAAATCTGTTGTCTAAAACTCAAGATAGAGCCCAAGAGCCCAAACAGTAAAGTTATTATCTAAATTTTAATAAATATTTTTTTTTATTATTGTAGCACCAATTTAATTTTTTTTTCCTAATTCTTTTAAATTTATAAATTCTTTGTTTATTTCAATAAAATATTAAAATCAATTTAAGAAAAAATTAAAATCGATTTGGTCCGTGTACGATCAGTATATGACCAAATTAATAATTATAGATCGATGAGAATTGTTAGATCTAATATTAAAAAGTGTATTTTGATAATTTAAAATTTTTCTATGTAAAAATTCTTAAATATCTTTTCTCTTGAATTTATGTATAGTTCCAGTTAGATAATAATTGTTAAACCAAATATCAAGATAACAATTCATATCGATTACAATGATACCCTACGTTATAAGAGACTTAGGAGAACTCCTGTACATGAATAAATTTAAACACTTTTTTTTCTGAAGGAACATAACAATTCGATTAATCCAAATTATAATTATATTATTTTACATAAAACAAACATAAAAGGATAATATCAAAATATTATCAAAATGTTGAGGGTTTCATATTCATAAACGATAATTTTGAATATAATACTTATATTAAAATGTGTATTTGATTAAATGTAGGATTATATTTAAATACTAAGAAGCGTGTTGTGATAATTTAAACCAATTATAAATTGGTTTTCTATATTGAATTAAATTCTTTGTGTAAAACTTCTTAACCATCTTTTCTTTTCAGTTTATATGGGTAGGTCAACTGGTCAAGTTAGATAATAATTATTAAACCATCATTAAATTAAAGATAATTTTGTTAGTTTCGCATGAGTTGTAAAATCGTCAAAATTCAATTTCTAAAACTCATGATAGAACCCAAATATTAAAGTGAGTATCTAAATTTTAATAATTTTTTTATTATTTTAGCACCAATTTATTTATTTTTCCACTAATTCTTTTAAATATTTAAATTTTATGTTTCTTTCAATAAAGTATCAAAATTAATTAAGAACAAATTCAAATCGATTAAGAATATAATAATATGAGAATAAAATTTTATATAATCATAACATAATTTTTATTATATTTAATAATTTTTAAGTAATAATGTATTTTAAAATTTTATTTAAACCGTAAATAAAACCGAAACATTAAAAGTAAAAGCAGTTAGTAAGATACTTATATCAGTATATACTTGATATCCTTATTATATTAAATTCTTATATATAATAATCATAATAGGGATCTTATCCCAAATTTTGGTCGTAGACAACCAAATTAATAAGGACCATTAGATCTTAACTAGATAAATAAAAATCGTTAGATCAAATATTAAAAAAATTATTTTATTAATAATAGGATTATATTTAAATTCTAAAAGGTGTATTTTGATAATTTAAACCAAATATACCAAATATAAATAAGTTTTCTATATTGAATAGAATTTTCCATGTAAAAAATTCATGACTTTCTTTTCTCTTCCATGGACAATTTCACCTAGATAAAAATTGTTAAACCATCTTTTAATTAAAGATAATTTAGTTATCTTCACGTGGGGTGTAAAATCGTCAAAATCTGATTTTTAAAACACAAGATAAAGCCCAAATTAATAAAGTGAATATTTAAATTCTAATAATAATTATTATGTCATCGTTATTTTAACACCAATTTAATTACTTTTTCCTAACTATTTTAAATTTAGAAATCTATGTTCAAAAATTAAAATCAATCTAAGAAAAATTCAAATCAACAAAGAATATAATAATACGAGGATAAAATTTTATAAAATTGTGCATATTTTTAATCCTATTTTATTAAGTTTTATATCATAACTAATCAAATATTATTTATTACTAAATAATAAATTATACGTAAATGGTGATTTTGTTTTATAAGAACTCATATAGACCTAATTTCATTGTTAGCAGAACTATATTCATATTAAAAAAACCTTATTTTGAAATTTTAGACTCAGCTACAGAAGATGCCAAACTTTTTAAACCTATATACATTGTAAATTATTAAATTCGAAACTTTAAAAGTTTGCTAATCAATTAGTATAGTACTTTTCTGAAAAATCGTACTTTACAAAAAATATTATCAAATAACATATGTCTGTAAGAAAAAATGAAAAAATTCTTATTTTAAAAAAAAAACTATAAATTTTAATATGTTGTTAGTAGATTCAAATATTAGATCATTCTACATGATAATTTTACTGTTATATCTAACGTTTTTCAACAATTTAATTTGAAAGATTCAACGATTATGGATTGAGTGATCAAACAAAGCGACCAAACTTAACTTACAAGAAGTTTTCATTATTTAGTCTTTAATATAATAACATAGATATTTACCGGGTATACTATAAAAAATGAAATTTATACAGAATTTTGATCACGGTGTACTACTTTAAAAGAAGAACTATTACAAAAAAAATTATATTTTAATTGATATTATATTTTCTCAAAAGTTCAAAGTTCCCGCATCTTTAACATATTACAAAAAAGAGTATATTATATTTTAGCAATAAATATTTAAAAAAACTATAAATTAAAAAAACTATAAATATCAAGAAAAAATAATGATGTTATCATGGTAGTTTGGTCCTAAATACCGCCAAAACATTCTCAACCATTAGATCCAATACTTTTAAAAATACATGATCAAGATTATATCATATAAAAAGAAGTTATTATCTAAAAATGATATAAGTTAAAAGATATTATATTAAGATTGGATTTTCTAAAAAGTCAAAACATAAAAATAGTTGTAATTAAATAAGGAAACTCATTTAATACCAAAATAATAAAAATCGTTTAATGTTAAATAGATAGGTGAAAACCGTTAGATTTAACATTAAAAACTGTATTTGGTTAATAAAGGGTATTCTAATAATCTAAACTACATATAAGTAGATTTCCTAAATCGAATAGAATTCTCAACATTAAATTTTGTCACTTTATTCTCTTTTTATTTTTAGAATAGTTTTTAATTGAAAAAGAACTATTAAACCACAACTAAATTAAAGACTATTTTGTGAATTTCATGTGGATTATAAAATTGGCAAAATCTAATTTTTATAACTCAATATAAACAAATATTAAATTGAGTGTGTAAAATATAATAAATATCAAATTTTTAACTATAATTCTTTTGGCTAAACCTTTTTTTAAAATAATTTAATCATGTAAACTAATAACTTTTAAATATTAAAATATTCATAAATAAATATAATTATAAATATTAAAAAAACAATTGTGTGTTGCATGAGTAATAAAAATATATTTATAAATAAAATTTAAGTAACCGTGCATTGCACGGGCTATAAGCTAGTATAGATAAATAAAACAATCTACGACTGGTCCTGTTCAGTGTTCACATAGGCTCGTTCAGCGGTAAACGAACGAATGAGCCCTGAGTCGTCTAGATGGAAATGGACTCATCCAGACAGATAAAACTTTTTGCAAACAATCTGGATGAAGGAATAACGACTGGCCTGTTCAGATAGGCTTGTTCATCCGTAAACAAATGAGCCTTTATTCTCACTTCCAAATTGAAAAAAATATAAGTTTGAACCAAATTAGAGGTTTGATCATTTGAAATCTCTAATTTTAGTGTTTGATAGTTAACGAACTGAAATAATTTTTTGAATTCAAAAATCTAATTTTCAAAAAACTAGTTAGAGAAGCTTTTTCAATTAAATGATTGTGATATGTCTAATTAATATATAAAAACCTAACTTAAACAGCTCATTATCAAACAGTTTTACATAAAACAACTACTTCAATCCTCTAGTCAAAACAACTAACTCAATCCGCTAATCAAAACAACTAACTCAATCCGCTAACAGCTAATTGTCAAACACAACCTAAGATATTACAAAAAAAATACGAGGCGAGAAAGGTAAATAACTTCTCATTCAAATATAGCAGATTACACTATAAAAGCGAATCAAGCACAGTTTACTTTGTTATTTTAGGGTTCATATATTTCATGTCTTTTTATACCTAAACAAAATTGGGGTAACAGAAACTCCTGCCATACCGGCAACAGTCGTAACTCATATATACTATAAAGCCGATGTGTCACGTAAGACCATACGGTATGTGAATGATCAAATCGAATTCTATTGATTATGCATTCAACTTCTGTGAAGAGCTGAAACCATTCATATGCTGAAGATGTAAAGCAGCCAAGAGACCATTCCATGATTCTCCAGGTGCACCGCCAACTTGAAAGTCCAGAAGCTTTTTCTGTTTTTTGTAATATTCTTCAATGGGTTTGCTCTGAAGTAAGGAGAATTGTAAACACTTAATAATCAATCTTCAAGAAACTAAATAATCACATTTAATGCAATAAAATTAACATTAGCATGGTTTACCAAAAAATTTATAAACAAAACAGATCAACAGAACAGAAAATAACATCACACAAAAACCACAATACATATCAGCCTCAAATAGATAACAGGAAATTCAAAATGAGCAGGATAATCCTCAAATTAAAAGATTTTATCTGAATAACGTAGGAAGAATGCCATTGGAGATGTAGGTCCAAACTCATTTTTTATATGGATGTATTTTTTAATTTATTATTACCAATTTCTGTAAATATTCCTGGAACTCACATAGGCAAAAGAAAGTGAGTTAAAAAAGAAAAGCAAGCTGGACAAAAAAAGACGTGACTTGGAAAAAAAAGAAATAAAACGGCCTATAAAAACTTTTTGTCGATAACCAGTCAATCAATTCAGCATACCGCTTTCATTTTCTATTGGTACAGCCGCACAGGTATTTCACAAACTTATTAGGAAGTAAACTAGACTATTAGCTAAACCCCGGGCATCAGCATCTGCTTAGAGCAAGTCCAACAATGTCCTAGTTGGTTACTTATAAATATGATATAATAATGTGTCCTAGTGATTTAGGGACTTGATTTCTTGTAGGAACTCCAACAACATTACTTAAATCCATTCCCTATTATTATTATAATAATATATTTGAAAAGAAAGAAAAAGAGTGGAAGAAAGAGAGAGAAAAGAAATGTAGAAAAGGAGGGAAGTGAATTTTTTATTCATGAAAATTAAATAGGTAATGGCTAGTGGTTACCTATTGTAATGAGATGGATGTCCTAGTGATTTAGGTAACCACTAGGACATTGTTGGAGTAACATTTTTTGCTAGATTACTTATATTTGAGCTTGATCACATGATATAAGTAAGCTGTTGGACTTGCTCTTATGTATTCATGTCCAAAGTTACACAAGGATAGTCAAATCACAGCCTTTATGTGATCACCTATGTATCCTAGACAGATGGAATACTATCAACATGATGATGCAGGCAATATTTATTTAAGCGGGGTTTATATGGAGGTCCTCAAAGACTTGAACCCTAAACCTCTCGTGGAGCACAAACAAGAAAGAGCCTAGTTAAAAGGTCTTTAACACCGACCAATAGATGGCATCATCTTTAGAGCATGCGAAACAATTGGAACAAGGAATATACTTATTTCTGAATTTAATAAAGTACCTGCTCTGCATAAGTACGAAGTTTATCTCTACCAACACCTTCTAGATTAGCACCATCACGTTCTGCAGTACCAAACTTAGATTGCAAATTTCTGGTTATTGTGGAGCTGTGCATGCCCAGAAGATCATGGCAGGCAGAACAAGCTTGATCACCTAAAAGTCCCTTCAACATGCAATCTTCAGTACATTTGATATTTAAGACCAAGTCTATATCAGCAATTTTGTCTAGGACCTCCTGCACCGTGCATAAAAAAGAAGCAATATTTAGGAACCTTACCCAACATGTCTCTATGTTATTTTACAATGCTCTATATTTTCCCAAGGCGACGGATTTTTACTTAAATACAAAGAAATAAAAATTTTCTTCTAAAACAAATGTGGTATATGCCTATGAAGAACGAACATTGACAACAACTTGCAACAAGGAAAAAGAATAATACATAGAGATATACGATACAATAACATTGCTGGAAATGAGATAGCTCCAAACAGCATGCTCATAAAGTTGATTGGTCACACTACTCGAAAAGAAAATCAAATCTTAGGCAATAAATTTGTGACTCACAGCTTGCACTCTGGTTCGAGGAATACCATCCAGAATAAACCCAGATTCACCCCTGCAGTACCCTTCTTCCAGCCTCTTCGACAAGAGACCAAAAATCACTTCCTCTGGAACAAGCTTCCCTTGGTTTACAGAGTTTGCAATCTAAGTAGGAACAAATACAAAGGAGATTAAGAAGAAATGAACGCTCAAAGAATAAAAAAAAATGTACATAACTTACAAACTAGATACTTAATGATGCAAGTCCCATCATTGTATTTCTTTTAGAGAAAACTTTGCTTGTCCCACTATATCAAGGTTCTAAATCGCTATGGGAGTCCCAGTAGTTAAAAGTAACTTTAACTGATAGATGATTCAAGAAATGATAACTACAAGCATAAGTGTATAGCATAAACATATTCATCACAATTATTAGTCATTAATTTGTTTAGTTTACAAAATCCCATTTTTTACGAGGGATGAGGATTTGGAAGATGGATCCTATATTTTTGATAAATAAAATTAAATCCCCAATTTTTCCACTCCAAAGTTCAAACCAACCCCAAATCAACTTGATAAAGTACTAGAACCAGGCAAGATATAAGGCCATTCAGTAAAGAAACACTATCAAGAGCCAACATTTACTACTCCCTTCCTATATAAACTGCATCCAGTTTTCTTTAAATCAATTTCTTCATATAGTTTATAATTAACATTAGTAAGTGTATTCGCAAATGACCCTTTGTCAATCAAGTACTCCCTTGTTCAAGAATCTATACTCCCATTTATTCGGAGAAAAATGAAACATAACAATAGCAACAATTACACTAATAACGCTTAAAATCACTTAAACAACAATCTAAAGACTGCTATTCATACAATTCTACCAAATAAGTAAATCAAGAACATAACACAAACATTTCAACACAGATAAGTGCATATATATATACAAAAATAGGTACCTGTTTGTAAAGAAAAGAGTGAGGATTAAGTTCTTGACGAACAAGGGTACCCATAGAAATATGAGGAACATCAAGAAGCTTAGAGAGCCTATCAGCATACACGTGTCGTTTAGCCATTGGATCACCAAGAATGACCCACTGAACACCTCTCCCAGTAACAAACCCTTCACTATCCTCCATTGTTATGTATCTATCCTCATCTTGCTCATACTCGTCGTAATCATAAGCAAGCGCCGCCGCGGATCCGAAAGGTCTGCGGCGGAGGAAATGATGGGGGAGGGCTGAAGCTGCCGCTTTTAGGCGATGGCTTACGACGGCCATGACGGCGGAGAGAGAGATGGGGGAGAGAGAGAGGGGAGGGTAGAGAGAGACTAGTTCTTGTGGTTGGCACGCGAGAGAGAGGGAAGGGGTTTAAGTTTAGGTCAGTGTCTTAAGGAGAGGAAAGTGGAGGTGATTAAAGGCTTTGACTTTGCTTCCCTTTTGGGTGTGAGACGTGCCAACTGGTCATTGGCACTCGGAAAATCGGGTAAATAGCCTTTTGTGGTTCCAAATGAATCACCTTAATTTTTTATACTTTTTGAGAAATAGGTGAGTTTTTTATTTTATTTTTTTATTAAAACACTAGCTTATAATTCGTGTGAATCACGACATGTTAAAATAAATAATAAAAGTTAGTGTTAGTCATGATATTTTTGAAAAAAATAGAGGTTTTAGTAAGGAAAAACATAAAAGGTAACTTATTTTAGTTGAAAAAGATAGAGTAAAGTGCATTTTGTGTACTCGTACTTTAGTCAAGACACCACTTGCAATACTATAGTTCAAAATCGAGCAGTTGCAATATAAATATTTGTATTTTAATGCACTTTGTTGCATTCCGTTAACTGAGGTTAATTCCGTTATTAATTTATGGAGTAAAGTGCACTTTGTGTATTCGCACTTTACTCTAAAGTGCATTTTGTGTATCCGCACTTTGCTCAATACATCACTTGCAATACTTTAGTTCAAAATTTAGAGTAAAGTGCGAGTACAGAAAATGCATTTTAGAGTAAAGTACGAGTACACAAAGTGCACTTTACTTCCTAAATTAATAACGGAGTTAATCTCAATTAACGGAATGCAACAAAGTGCAGTGAAATACAAACATTGATATTGCAACTGCTCGATTTTAAACTATAGTATTGCAAGTGGTGTTTTGACTAAAGTACGAGTACACAAAGTGCACTTTACTCAAAAAGATAATTGTTCGTGATATCTTTGAGAAGCTGAGGGGATGTTGAGATTGTTTTGGCGGTACTGAGGACCAGACTACCGCGACCAGAGTTTTGGATAAAATCTCACTTACGCTTATTATATGTAAATATATAATTAGTATTTTGTGGCTATAAGCGGTTAGTTGTTAATGATAGCGAACTTATTAGCTATTTTAATTAGCAGATTGAATTAGTCATTTTAATTAGCGGATTAAGAATTTAACTATTTTAAATAATATTTAAATAATATTATTTGGTAAATAGTTATTTAATCAGTTATTTGTAATTTAACTAGACACATGATATAGATGCAGAGGTTACTCTGGATAATACAACTATGTGGCGTTTTACTGGTTTTTATGGTTTTTCGGAGAGGTCTAGGCGCCGAGAGTCTTGGGAATTAATTAAGAATTTGGCGTCCCAGTCATCTTTGTCATGGGTTATTTTAGGGGATTTCAATGATTTACTTAGAGCTGAGGAAAAAAAGGGTCGACATAAACATCCAAATTGGCTTCTAAATGGTTTTAGAGATACTATTTTGGAGTGTGGAATATCATATTTACCAATGGAGGGGCACCCGTTTACGTGGGAAAGAAGACGAGGTACATAGAGATGGGTGGAAGAAAGGTTAGGGTGTTTGTGAATGAGGGATGGAGGTCTCTTTTCCCAACAAACAAGGTGCATAATCTTATTGCCCCGTCTTCAGATCATTCTGCTATTTTCTTGCAAATTAGTTTGTGGAGACCAGTGACTAGAGGCTACCGTTTTCGTTTTGAAAATTGTTGGCTTAGGGAGGAAAGATGTAGTGAGATTGTTATGGAGAGTTGGCAAAAAATTAAGAATAAAAACATTGGGCAAAGGATTGAGTTGTGTGCTACTGAGCATAAAAGGTGGGGTGAGAGATTAGTTAAAGATTTCAAATATAGGCTGCAACGTTGTAGAGATAGAATGGATCGATTCCGAGGATGGAGGGATCCCTTTTCCATTCAGTGTTTGGGAGACGCTGAGGTAGAGTACTCAAAAATCTTGGCCCAGCAGGAAGATTTTTGAAAACAGAGGGCTAAGCAGCATTGGCTGCAAGGGGGTGATAGTAACTCTAAGTACTTTCATATATATGCATCGTCTAGGAAAAAGAAAAATCAAATTACCCAATTGAAGAACAGTGATGTAGAGTGGCTGAACTGGTCAACGGGGTCGGGTAATCTTATAGAGGTGTATTATAAGGAGTTATTTGAATCTACGGGGTGTTGAAAGAAAGTGTGTTATAGTGCATTGGGGAGCGCATCAATTCGTGTCAGAATGAAGAGTTAACTCGAGAATTTACAGAGGAAGAAGTGAAGCAAGCAATCTTTGCTATGCACCTGGATAAGAGTCCTCGGCCAGATGGTATGAACCCTGGTTTCTTTCAAAAATTCTGGAGTATTATTTGAAAGGATGTTGCTAAAGAATGTTGTTGTATTCTAGCAGTATGAGAAATCCCAGATAATCTTAATGATACATTCGTGGTTCTTATACCAAAAAAGACAAAACCAGAATCGATGGCCGATCTACGACCAATATCACTATGTAATGTCATGATGAAAATAGTTTCTAAGATGCTTGCAAATTGGTTAAAGGGCCTGCTTCCAAATATAATTTCAGAGACTCAAAGCGCGTTTGTCCCGGGTCGCTTGATAACCGATAATGCCATTGTAGCGTCCGAGATCAATCATTGGATGTATAGGAAGACTAAAGGTAAAACAGGTGTTTTGGCTCTAAAAAATGATATGAGTAAAGCCTATGATCGGGTGGAATGAGAGTTTATTTTTGGGCTCATGAGAAGAATGGGGTTTGATGAGAAGTGGATTCAGTGGATCCGTGTTTGTATGGTGACTGTGTCCTATAAATTTTTGGTCTCAGGCAATGAGGTGGTGCCAATTACTCCAAGTCGAGGGCTGCGACAAGGCGACCCAATCTCACCCTATATCTTCATGCTTTGTGCTGAAGGCTTATATGCGCTGATACATAAAAAGCAAGTCTCAAGAGCTATTCATGGGTGTAAAATCGCAAATGGGGGCACCAATTGTAACCCATTTATTTTTTGCTGATGACTGCTCCCTGTTTTACCGTGTAACTGTTCAAGAAGCAGAAAGTGTTAAGGAGTGCCTGGTTTTATATGAAAGGGCGTCTGGTCAACAAATTAATCTTCAGAAATCTGCTATCTTTTTTAGTCGTAACACTTCTGTCCATAATAAAGAAGCTGTTGTGCAAGTGATTCAGGTTCCTATTCGGAATGATTCTATGTACCTTGGTCTTCCAAAAGCTGTTTCCAGAAATAGGTGGGAGACTTTCAGGTATGTTAAAGAGAAAATCTGGAATCGACTCCAAAGTTGGAAAGGAACAGTTTTGTCAAGAGGAGGGAAATAGGTTTTGCTTAAATCGGCGATTCAGTCTATTCCGTCGTATGTTGCCAGTTTATTTCTATTGCCAAATCGCCTTTGTGAGGAAATTGAGATTCTCATGAATAAGTTCTGGTGGTTGTCGGATGTGGAAAAAAGTAAATGGATTCGTTGGATGTCGTGGAGCAGAATGTGTTGTCCAAAGAAATATGGGGTAATGGGATTTAAAAGAATTCAAGAATTCAACTTGGCAATGTTGGGCAAGCAGGCTTGGAGACTGTTAACAGAGCCAAATTCTTTCACTGCGAGGATGTTAAAGGCTCGTTACTTCTCGAAGTGTACTTTTGGAAATGCTAGCCTGGGAACTAACCCGAGTTACGTTGGCGAAGTATTATGGCAGCTCAGTAGCTAGTTATTAATGAGGTTGTTATAAAGATTGGTAAGGGGGCGACTGTTAATGTGTGGAAAGATCTTTGGTTACCCGATTCGAACCAATCGAGGATATCAACTCCGGTAAGTCCTGGTCTGGAGGAGATTAAAGTTTGTAGTCTTATGAAAAATGATAGTATGGATTGGGATATTGATATTTTAAGGGATCTGTTTAACGTCAATGATATTCAGAAAATATTAAAAATTCCCTTAAGCTGCTCGAGAGTGGAAGATTCTTGGCTGTGGTTGGATGGGGAGTTGGGTGCTTATACAGTTAAGAGTGCTTATCTTCGTCTTTGTTAGGTGTATAATGAGAATGTTGATTTGGGGACGGCTTTTAATTGGTTGAAAGTGTGGAACTTATCTGTTCCGCAAAAGGTTAAGAATTTCATATGGAGAGCTCTGCAAAATTGTCTTCCAACCCTTGAAAATCTTCGAAGTAGGTATGTTGAGGTCTAGCCTATCTTCTCGGTGTGTCACGGTTCTTTAGAGACATCAGAACATGCCATCTTTCAATGCTCTTTTGCCTATAATTGTCGGGATCTGCTTAAGTTAGAGGCTAACTTTACTTCTGGTCAGTCGTTTCAAGTTATAATGAAAGGGATTTTGAGAACAAAACGGGTAAGCAGCTGGAAGTTATTTGTTCTGTTATGTGACAAATTTGGACGCATATGAATAATGTTGTTTGGAACAAAAAATTTCAGACATCGTCCATTGTCGTTAATAGTGCTTGCACTCTTTTGTTTCAGTGGCAACGAGCTCAGATTAAGCAGGCTAGGTTTAGTCATTTAAATGACAAGGAGGGTGCTTTGGTTTGGAGAAAACCCGAATCCGGATGGCTGACTTGTAATGTTGATGCATCAGTTTTTGAAGGTAGTGGTTACAGTTCTTTTGGGTGCCTGCTGCGAGATGATCAAGGTAAGTTTGTAGCTGGTTATGGAGGGCGTTTGACTGGAATTACAAATCCTCAACATGCCGAAGCTTTGGATTTTAAGGAAGCTCTCTCCTGGTTGAACATGAAGCGGATGTCATAGGTGCATATTGGGCTAGATTCTCTGGCGGTAGTTCAAGCTTTTGACAGTAAGAAGACGGATGCTTCGTATCTTGGAGCTATTTTAGATGATTATTTGTCAATTGTAAAGGACTTGGGGCCCTATTCAGTTTATTTTGTTAGGCGTAAGGAGTGGTTTGATGTTCCACCCTTTCTTATTGATGTTTTATGTCTTGATTTAATATAAATTTTTTTGGTTTTTGTTAAAAAAAAAAAAAACTAGACACATGATAATAATCTAATTAAAAACATTCCTTGTAAAAACTTTTTCAAAATTAATAAATTGGGTTCAAATTCTTTTAGTCCGTTAATTATCTTTTTTTTTTGACAAAAAAAGAACCAAAAAACCGGTCTTCGAATTCATTCATAGAAACATTTTCTCTCAAAGAGGTACAACACAAGAATGTAAATTTTCTCTCATATTCAAGAAAAAAATTAACATTCTAGAATTACGGGAAATATCCCTAAGAAAGCACTCAAAGTAAAACCTAAGGAATATCTGAAAATCTAACAAAGTATTTGAATTAATCGACTGCCTCACCATAAGCTAGTGGGAGGAATCACGACACTAAATCGAATCAATCGAATAAATATGTTAGAAAGACAGAATTTCAAGAAAGATTTGTGCTACAAAAAAGATATAAAGGGTACAAACAAACTATAATACACAAGCATATACAAAATACTAAAAAATAATCCTAGATCTAACTACAGGACACTCAAGATCAGTTGAAGAACATCTACTATGAAATTATCGAATTGCCAAACTTCCTAGCTATGCAAAGCAATAAACAAAGAAACTGGAACCGTGATACACCACAATAGATTCTTAATAATCCTAAAAAATTGATATAGTTGTAGATTAGGAGTTATATACTCCCTCCGTTCCATCCATTTCTATACACTTTCCATTTTGGGATGTCTCTCTCATTTTTATATATTCCAAAAATAGTAATTTTTAATAATATAAAACAATATTACACCCACTACTTTCTCCACTATCTCTATTCTATAATAATATAAAACACTATTACATCAACTATTTTTCTCTAATATCTCAAATCTATTATTAAATATTGATAGGTCCCACCATTTTATCCACTTTTCATCTAATTTTACTCATTTTTTATATATTTTCTTGATCTCCGTATCCAGAACCAATGTATACTATTGGCTGGGATGGAGGGAGTATATAAAGAACCTCCGTTAGTATCGAACCACCGCCGGAGGAGAGACGATTGAGATGGTTGTTTTCTGGAGCTTGGGATTTAAAGAGGAGTCGGTGGAGAGAGGGTTAGGGCTTGACAATTGGACACCGAGAGAAGCGGCGTCGTAAAATCCGAGAACAATTGTCCTTAGCATCCCAGTCCGCTAATTAAAACATTCATTTGATCTAATTTTTAATTTGGTTCAATTCACTGAAATCGCTAAATTCCAAACAATGTCAATATTCGTGCAACACATGATTTATAATGGAACTCAAGTGAATTTTTAATTCTCATAAACTATAATCAGAAGTTGATCGATTATTTAAATCTTTATTAAAAATAAGGTTTATTTGCAAATATCTGTTGAATCCTACATGAAGATGTGGTTCCGTTCCACCACCTTCCATGGAAGTCGGAACAACGAGTACAATGCGAGTATGCGACACGAGAAAAGACGCAAAGCAGCCTCCCCAGTTGTTCTACTTGACAAATGACAATTGTGGTACATGAATCAAGTAAAATTGACTTACTACTTGCACCCTAATTTTTAAACATTAAAAATAGTGAATTACTCGATTAATGAGAATATTGTTTACATTTCCCACATTAAGACAAGCATTAAGAAATGATAATAAAAGTTTAATTAATTAACTTTTCTTAAATGTTATCAATTCATCAAATCATTCATTAGTATATCAATGAACTTCGTTGTTCACGCTCCAAGCACAAATCGCAATAAAATTACTAAAAATTTCATAAAATCAAGATATTCTAGTTTCGACCTTCGATGAAGTAAAATTTCAAAACAAACTACCAAACTAAACGTAGTTCAGTTTTTATTGGTTCCTAGTTTTATCCCAAAAATATAAGCTTACGAAAATTAAAAAAAGAAGAAGAATAAGTAAAGTACCAATTTTTTTAATTTTCAAAGAGAAATACCAAAATTTTAAACCCGAACATTGAATGCCAGACTACATATTGGGCCGGTCTAGTAAGGGCTGTTTAAGTAACAAAGGCCCAGTCCTTGTTTTATTTTTTGTTTGAAAAGTCCGAGTCTGGAGCAAACTCATCGTCCTCTTCCTAGCCAAGCTCCAGCTCTCTTTCAATGAAAAAAGTACGTTCCCTCCCTATGTATTTATTCAGATTGCAAGTGTGCAAATTATAATTTCAATTTCGAATTGTATTCTTTGATTTTAATCTTGTACCTGCATATTAATGATACTAGCACCGAATATGATTAAATTGGTGATTATAAATTTACTAATTGATCTGCTTGTGAATCAGTGATATATGACTAGTGAGTATACACATATTCATCTTGTATTATTTGTCATTTTGATTTTTTTTTTATTATTACTCGTCTGTCCCGATAACAGTTAGTATTGTATTGTTGATATCAAAATTTGTAAGGGACTTTTAGTTTTAATAAGAGGCGTAAACGATTCGTAATAAATTCAACTGTATTTCTCAATCTTGTACACCGGAAGTAAGCATTTGGACACAGATAGTAATTAGTAGTAGTGATTAGGCGTAAAGTGTTTAACTGAATTTTGCAATGAAGCCTTTTCCGGTGCTGGTCAGCTCGCTACTTTCCTTTGTCCTAAGGTTATTGTTGACGTGCTATGCAGTGGCAGAGCTATGATTCTAAAACAGATGGGGCTCAAATGAATTATTGCTAATTTTTGAATGCCAGTCTGGGCTGAAAAACAAATTCCTACTGATTTGTAACTAAACGTCAGGGCGTGTAAAAATATATCTACTGTATTTAGTATGAGTCTTGTATTCATACTTATGGCGAGGCCAAGATTAGGACAAAAGTCCTAGAGATGCTTTACAAGCTGAGCTCTGGTTTATGACCAGATTTCTAAAGATTTATCTGTAGTATTATAGTATACTATAAAATCCAAAATCAGTAGTAAATTTATTCAAATACAGCCTCGTGTCTTGCACTTGCTCTACACGTTCTTGTACCTTTTTATGTGATATGTCAAATAGTTGCTTCCTTGTAATGCACCTTGTAATGCAGTCGTATCCTATAAGGTTTTAATATGATGGTTTTTTACTTTTTAGTATATTTTTACTAAAGAAACTCTCTACTGCACTGTAATACTTAACATATCGAAGATTTTTTTGAGGCTCCTAGAATGACTGTTATACTAATTGATTTTTATCATGAACTCATGCTTAGTCTACAATAAGGTAAGTCTGTATTCATAAACATTATACATTCCTCTCTAATTTGGTCAACACATATGTACAGATATCCTTCTTGTCAGTGTGATACGTATTCTTTTCTAATAAGGATGGTAAGCCTGAATTTTATTTCGAATGTCTCAAAAACCTTCGTCACATGTGGGCTTATAGGCCTTACCATATCAGATCGTTATATTAGTATTGTTTCTGTTCGAGGCTGTTCTATGTCTCCAACGTTCAATCCCCAGTGCAGTACTTCTTTGGAAACATTTACAGGTAAATCTCTCAGAGGAACTAATTATAAACTCTTGTGTGAAAATGATTAGTTGTTTATGCCTAATATATATGTTTTGCCGCAGCTGACCGTGTTTTGGTGGAAAAATTTTGCTTACAGAACTACAAGTTCTCACTTGGTGATGTTGTAGTTTTCTGGTACGATTATGCAACTGTATTTGATTAGCGATTTGTTTCTTGCAAATTAACCAATGTGGATTCTAATAAAATGATGATGCACCATTAATAAGCTATATACTATGCCAATACAAATATGGCATGCTGGTTTGTGTGTTTTTCACAATCACTAGTAACATCTTGGGTCTGACGTATATAGAATTTTACCTGTGTAAATTATGTTGTTCATGTTAGTAATATAGAGTTTCTCTCTGCGGAAGTTTTTAAAAAACAAAATTATCATGTGTTATACATGAATAAGCCCTTTAACAAGTGCTTCCGGACAAGCAGGTCAATTTGCATTATGGGAAGAAAGAAACCAAACGAATTACCTTTGTAAATGAAATTTAGCATTATTTTGATGTGCAAATATACGTCTATAGTAGGCTTACAGTTTTTTTTTGCAATGTAAATACTTCATGACTAGACTATGGAGTTCTCTCTGTTACAAATTATAATAGACGTATAGGTTTTTTCCTGTTTAATATTGAACCTAATTTGCTGGATTACTTAATGTGTGTAACTATTGATTGTTCCTCTCTTCATTGGGGTATTCCTCCTTTTAGTTTGTATGGTTGCTTTCCTTTGTTAATAGTATATTTTTATTTAGCAAAAAAAAACAAAACACTATTGATTGTGCTGCAGTTTCTGTCTTTTGCAGCTCCCCCAATGATCATAAGAAGAAATTCGTGAAAAGAATCACTGCATTGCCAGGTGACTGGGTCAGTTCTCCTTACTCCGATGATGTTGTGAAGATTCCAGATGGGCATTGTTGGGTTGAAGGAGATAATTCAGCTTCGAGCTTGGATTCAAAATCCATTGGCCCGGTTTGTGCATATCATATCTACATCTCCTACTTTCTCCGAACCAGGGTGTTCATAACTTAGGATATAACGTTATCAGTAATTATAAATTTTAAAATGCAAGTGATTTAATGTTCAATTTGGTTCTATCAAATAAACTTGTTATATTTTTTTATTGGTAGAAGTCCGACAATTATGTGCAGTTAAACTTTCCTGCCTTAATCCTGGTTCCACATCGCAGGTTCCTTTGGGGCTGATAAAGGGAAGGGCCACCCACATTATCTGGCCACCAAAAAGAATCGGTAAATTGGAGCAAGGAATTCCTCAAGACAGACTTGGCTTAGGCTCTAGCTGATGTGATTTGGTTTTGTAATGACTAATGTCATTTGATTTTCTATCGTATTGTAATGGGACTCTGGAAGGGAGAGTTTTAAACCTCATTATTTGTGACCAGGTAGTGACGCAACCAATATGTCACAAGTTGGTATGAGATAGTAATTGTTTATGACCTCCATACTTAGAGCATGTGTATAACTATTGCTGTATTAAGAATTAAAAACAATCATTTTGGCCAGAATTTCTACCACCTAAAGAAATGTTAGATGTATGAAATATTATAAAAATAAAAAAAGTTATACTCCTATCAACTATCCTGACAAAGTCGCAAAGCACAAAGTTTTAAATATAAATCTTGACGTGGTAATTTGGCCAAAGGGTTTATTTGAATTGAAAACGTACATATTAACAAAACCACACTTTTGCAGATATTATAGTTTTGTGGTTGTGGCTGGATTGACGGCACCTCTAAAGTTTTCGATGTCGTCGTCGTCGAAATGAATGTAAGGTCAACCGCCTTTAGAACTAATTTTCATTTTATTCTGAGATTGACCACATTCCCGAACTTTCCTAGTTAATTCCTCCCAGTATTCTGGAACTTGTTACCGCATTGCTTAGCTCCGATACACAATTAAAAAATAAAAATCAACGGTCGTTGCCGTCTTTTTTATTTTCGAACGTCCACTGTTTTATTTTTCTCCCTGATTTTGGTCAGCAGCACAACGCGCAATTTTCTGTTCCTTTATATACAACATCTCCACACTTTCCTATCTACATTTTCTTGCAACTATAAGTTTGATATTCTTTTTTAGTTTCGTCAAGTAAATACTATGAACATCGAGCAACAATATGAACGCGTGTTTAATCACATTGATGATAATGGAGATAAGAAGATATCGCCGGCCGAGCTGCAAAAATGCATGGCATTGATTGGCGGGGAACTGTCGTTGCAGGAAGCTGAGGCAGCCGTGCAGTTAGTAGATTCGGACGGAGATGGATTGTTGAGCTTGGAGGAGTTCGTGAGGCTGGTTGAAGGTGGCGGACACGAGGAGAAAATGAACGACTTAAAGGAGGCTTTTAAGCTGTATGAAATGGAAGGGCAGGGGTGCATAACGCCCAAGAGTTTGAAAAGGATGCTTAGTAAAATAGGGCAGTCCAAGAGTATGGATGAGTGTAAGTTGATGATTCAAAATTATGATCTTAATGGGGATGGAGTTCTCCAGTTTGATGAATTCATGGTAATGATGTCTTGATCCATCGTCGTTACTCATTTTTTGCATGTACATACATATAATAATTCTCAATATTGTTTATATTAGCCTGAGAATTCTTGTATGAGGACATCCGTTATATATTCTTTGATGTATTGATTCTTGACATTAATGGTTTTAATTAATTATTGTATATCTAGCTCGGTGATTCGTATCTGTCTAAGAGAAATAGTCTCCATTCCTTAAGTACTAAGGAATTGAAGGGATGTAATAATGTGTTGAATTGTGAAAGCGTAGTTGATCCAACATAAATAATGTTCAATGACCCAAGTAGTACGCTGTTGATCTTTCTTCTCATTCTACTAGCTTTCAAACAGATATTTGGTCTAATTATGCAAGGGAATAAAATTAGAGTTCCACACTCTCTCAACAAGTCAAACGACTTGTGCAAGGGAGAATAACACTTTCATTTTTGCTAATTACTGGAGAATATATAATAAGATTCACCAACTTCCATTTGCACCATCAAAGTCGCGTATTTTCATATTCATTCAGTGCCAGATTATCTATCTATCTTATTATATATTCGTTTCCAGTTTCCACCCTAAAAATTTAGTGTTTTGAATTCATGTAGTGAACATATAAGAGTGAATGGCTGCTGCACATATTTGGTTTGCCTAGATAATCACATATTCACATTATAAACGGAATTAAAAGGCCTAAAGCTTCAAATTTTCGTTAAATCCTAGTACTAAAGTTTGTTGCACAATAAATTAATATTATTGGTTCAATGTTGGGACCTGAATCCTCAGGCGATATATTTGGTTCACACATTCCTTGACGTAGCCTTTACAAGAGGTTTGCAAGAGCTTTCACAGATTGTGAAATTCACTCCTGGTGGCAATTCTTCCACTAATCTGATAACTTCTCCAGCATTCGGACTCAAATAAGGGCCTGCCTCCAAACAAACTCTTGCAAGATTTGCTAATGTGTGACAGTTTGAGAATCAGAAACTCTAACCACACATAATCCATCCACTTCCTCTAATCCTCTGGGTTTTTCAGTTAATTCCATCTAACTCACAATATGTAATATCCTGATTTTTCTTATAATTTTAATAGATTTTAATTTGCTAGAAATTAGAATTATAAGTGGATTAAAATTTAAGATAATTATATTATTTGACTTTAGAATAAAATTGGATTAATGGGCCGCACTAATTTAATTTAGTTGGACTTTAGTTTAATTGAATGATTTTGGTTGACCAAACTTAATTAAATGGACTACTATACAGATACAAACGTAGATAATTTGTAAGAGAAAAAAAAAAGACAAAACCCTAAAAGAGAGAGAAGAAGAAGAAAAACACGAAAAGAGGAAGATTTGTGACAAGTTTAAAAAAAGGGGTAACGATTCTTTTACTCTTTGTATATTTTTGTAAATTCATGTATATGATATTATGTATAAATCATATTTTTTTGATTATTTGTATATGTGATAATGTTTTGGTATATAATATGATATATATCCATGAGTTATTTGTTGTGTCTATTGTGTTCGTATGACTACTCCGATTTTGTATGTATACTATATAAACTCTGAATTCTTGTAAAAATCATATCTGATTCGTTATTTGTCGTAATTTTATGATATTAGACTTTCTAAAAAGGTATTTTAATTGTCTACGACTTTGATTCTTTGTGTGTTTCGAAATTCGACCTGCAAACATGAGTTTTTCTGTGATTTGTTGACCTGCTGGTAATGTTTTGATTTCAATAGATTGTCATATTTGTTCTTCTACATATGCTGAGTTCTTGTAAAATATGTAGGGCTGTAAACGAACAGAGCCGAGCCGAGTTTTGTCCGAATCGAGCCGAGCTTGATTTTTTTTAAAACGAATCGAGTCGAGCCGAGCTTTCTAATCGAACGAAAACTGATGTTCAAGATCGGCTCGTTAATAAACGAGCCGAACACGAGTTTGTTCACGAACATTAATAACACAATATTAATAACACAATGTTTCTTTCTCTCAAAATTTTAGGAGTTTGTTGGAGCTGCGGAACCCATCTTTCCCAATATTAATATTGAAGGGTTGATCAAAATGTTAGATAATCTTCCACTGTCAAATTACATTTTGTTTGGATCTCTAAAGAATGTATTGAAGTTGCAAACAACATGCCTGGATTAAGTCATTTGCAACTCTTTCGGAATAGGATGACATGACCATTGACGGTTTAACCGCCATTCTCAATAATTGTCATTATCTTGAATATCTTGACATAAAATAATACTGACGAGTGCTCCATCTCTGACAGAAATAACTATAATAGCATTAGAAATAAGCTTCTTTATTTTCCACAACGAAAATACATAACCTAGAAAATACTGTATATGGTAAAGACCCAGAGTCAAAACCGATCTCTCCTTATTCTGAAACAGATGTTACAGACAAAACTGTAACACAACAAGACATGCATATGCCGTAAAACCTATTGGAGAGAAAAAAAACAGATATTAAAAAACAGAAAACTCTAGACGTAGGCGTCAGGGTTTTGGAGGAGATAGGCTTCAACAACTTGGTACATCATCAAAACCTTTTCCTTGCCCGCCTTGATGTCCTCTTCCTTGAGCATGAAATCACCTTTAGTGTAATACTTGCTTGTCACCTTAGAGATAGTACCACCACTAGGAGAGGACTCAAACTTAACCTCATAGGTTATTTTTTCAAGGTTTTCCACTAAGGCATCACCTTCCAACAGAGTATAGTTATAGGTAAAGTTATCTTCACTGAGCTCGTCAATGTGGTATTTCACACTATTGAAATTGCGGCCTACATGAGTAATATTGATGTAAGACAATTGGTATATAAGCATTCATCATGTTCTACTAGAATGCAGATCTATGTGTATGCATGTCTTAAAAAGCAAAAATAAATTAGCTGACCATCAATAAAGTTAATTTGCTTGATGCTTCCAGCTCCTCCATCGCCTTGAATGAGTTTAATGCTCTGGATACCTTGTGGCAAGAGTTTTGGAATCAAGTTGTGAGAGTCGAGGATGGAGGCCTTAAAGATCCTTGATGCAGCGATAGGGGAAGTGTACTCATCAGTGTAGCTGGCGAAACCCATGTTTATTAAAAGGTGTTGGTGAAAATTGGAAACAAAGGAGAGGTAATTAATCAGACAAGTGAAGAGCTTTTGAGGTTAATTAAGGGTTATGGTAAAAGGATGATATTTATAGGATGAGCAGAGAGATCAGTTTAAAGTGTTTTTTAATTGTGCAACCATGACATGTTAACCAAGGCAAATGGGAACAAATATTCTGGTGTTTGTCCAATTTGACGCGACCATGATGATTAAGCTACTCTGCAAGGTATATACATTGAAGCACAAAGACAGCAAGACTAGAAGGGGCTAAGAGGTAAGGACACCCTTTAGTTTCTTATATGATGGATACATATTTTTAAAGAAGTTCACAAGAGACAAAACTTTGGATCTCTGGGTATTAGGAAACATACAAAGATAATGAGAAATATAATGCTATAGAGAGTCCAAAAATCCAACATGCTTATTTGATATAGCATATAACAATTTCACTTGGATTTAAGTAGTGGCAACATACATATTCTGTTACCAAAGAACTCCTCATTGCATCTATAATCTAATTTTTTCAATGGAATGGTCTGATACTCTGATTTTTTGTCTTTCTTGGTGGCTGGTGAGTTTTACTGTTTATCTTCTTACATCCAATTGATAAGCACCAGTATCAAAAGGGAAAGGTGATACATAAAAAATGTTGTACAATATTAAGAAGCTAGACAAAGGCTAAGGTCTTGTAACTAAAAATAAATTACTGTATATAGTATATATTTCTAATTAATACTTCTGATGGTGGTAGGCGGGTAGCGATCCAATATATTGGCGCTCGAATTAAAATAAAAGTAGCATTGAAAATGAGAAAAAGTTATCAGATGTTAGATCAGAGTCGAGATTAAATTACTCTGAAATTTCATAGTTAGTAACTAAAATTAATGAAATTGCTGACATTGACTCAGATACTATTAATCTGTGATAACCCCGACCGACTTAGATTAAAGGCTCGACTAATGCACTTTCTCCTTGAAGAAAGGACTGTAACTTAGGATCGCAGATTCAATAGATAAAACACAAGTATCTTCTATTGTTGAGAACTATTAAGTCGATGCTTGTAACACATAGCAGCAGCCAGCATGTGATTGCCACTAGTATCGTTAATGAAAAAACATAATAATAGTTATGCAGAGGATATAAGTGTAGTGTGTCTGGCCCCCGAGTAACCAGTTCAATACCTATATACTTTTCTTATCTAACAATTCCGAGAAGAGGCAAAGAGCAAATGTGGAGAGCCAAAGACCAAATGACCTTTGGCCTCTTGGAAGCAAGAAAAGGAGCAGGAAGCTAGGGAAAGGAAGAAGAAGAAGAAGAAGAAGAAGCCCTGCCTGCACTTTTCTATTTTAAGTCTTTTTTCAGGAGGTTTCCATATTCTAACAGACAGGCTAGGATATGTTGAAAGTGGTGACTTGTCTGGCGCACATCTATGGAGAGCTGCCAAGGGAACATGGAAAGTCTCATTGGAGGGTGACCACAACATTCAGGCTTGATCCAACATTGCTGAGAAGTTATAAGTTGCACATGCCAGTAGCCAATCCAGATCATGCTTCGGGATTGATCTGTATTCTGTAGACCTTGAAGTTTTATAACAGTTGTTTCTTTTACTTTGTAGTTCTTACCTATAGCCATCAAATTTTACTTTAAATCTAAAAAATTGTTAACTTTAGTTTATTAGTTATAAATTGAAGTTAAGTATTGTTGCATTGCTTGAACGTTGTTTCATACTCAGAGATAGAAGAAATGTTTGTATTTGAAGACGGAAAAAGTAAGTAGTTCATATTCATGCCTCAAAAAGAAAAGTAGTTCATATATAAAAATTTAGTACTCTATACTCTGACTCTGGAGTGGCTACTATCTTATTTTCACATAAATTTGATCTCAACTCAAATCCCCGGTTCTTAAATATGTTATTGTAGTCAATTGTTATACATCCAGCTGGTGTTTCAGGTTTTGAGAAACACCTCTATGCACGAACTCGGGATAGATTTACTTGGATAGTGTCATCCCCCAAATTCACTATTTCTTTTCCTTCTAATTCCGGGTTGTACATAACCTTATCGTCTCCCTCGCTCATTTATACATTCAGTTGAAGTCAATATATTTTCAGTCATAAAGTTGAAGATGTTTATATTGTCAACCTTGACATCCAGCAGATGCACTTCAAACTAGAGAGTTTCAATAGTTACCGCAGCCTGCACAATTGTTTTAAATTCTATTCTAGTGAATATAGGACAATATCAGCACATTAGCCACATAAAAATATGAATTTTGTCATATTAAAGTGATATCGTAGGAAGAAGCTTCTTTATTTTTTAAGATAGAAATACAGAACTTACAAGAGATATATTGTTAAGACCCAGAGTCAAAACCATTCTCTCCTTATTCCATAATGAAATGGTACAAACCAAGTTTTAAAACAACATGACAGACCCCCTATATAAGATAAAGACCTATTGAAGAGAACGAAACAGCTAAGAAGGCAACAAGGCCACTAGACATAGGCATCAGGGTTTTGGAGGAGGTAGGCTTCAACAACTTTGTACATCAGCAGAACTTTATCCTTGCCCGCCTTGATGTCTTCTTCTTTAAGCATGAAATCGCCTTTTGTGTAATACTTGCTTGTCACCTTAGAGATGGTACCATCACTTGGAGAAGACTCAAACTTAACTTCATAAGTAATTTTTTCAAGGTTTTCCACTAAGGCATCACCTTCTAGCAACGTATAGTTATAGGTGTAGTTATCTTCACTGAGCTCATCAATATGGTACTTCACACTATTAAAATTGCGGCCTACATAAGTTACATCTATGTCAGCCAATTAGTATAAAAGCATTTATTATGTTTTATGATTGAAGATATTTATGTGCATGCATAATCATTTGAATTTGCTAAAATGTATTGATAAGAACAAGTAAGCGCTAACCGTCAATAAAGTTGATCTGCTTGATGCTTCCAGCTCCTCCATCGCCTTGAATGAGTTCAATACTCTGGATACCTTGTGGCAAGAGTTTAGGGATCAAGTTGTGAGAGTCGATGATGGAGGCCTTGAAGAGCCTTGATGGAGCGATAGGTGAAGTGTACTCATCAGTGTAGCTTGCAAAACCCATGTTTTTTTAAGAAAAAGGTGTTTGTGAAAACTAAGGAGAGGTGATTAATTAGAATTGTGAAGACTGTTTTGAGATTGATTAGGGATAGGGTGAGAGGATGAATTTATAGGATAAGCAGGGAGCAGTTTCGAAGTGTTTCTGATGGTGTAATACCATGAAAAGTTCCCATGGTTTAAAGGAACAAATATTCTGGTGTTTGTCCATG
This sequence comes from Heracleum sosnowskyi, assembly GCA_030848705.1. Taxonomy (NCBI): domain Eukaryota; kingdom Viridiplantae; phylum Streptophyta; class Magnoliopsida; order Apiales; family Apiaceae; genus Heracleum; species Heracleum sosnowskyi. The sequence goes on along the minus strand of CM061235.1, from coordinate 136,013,855 downwards.
TCCATTCTGGTGTCACCAAATGATTAATCAAATATATAGGTTCAAGCACGCAAGACAGCAAGATAAGACGGGGAAGAAAGGACACCCTTCAGTTTCTTATATGATGTCGCATGGAGATCACTTTCTAATAAAATGCATAAGACAAAATGTTGGATCTCAGAGTATTAGAAAACATACACTGAAATATATTGCTAAAAAGATTCCAAAGATCCAACATATATACTTATTTGATATAATCTAATACTTTTACTTGGAGGCAAGTATGGCAACTTTCTTATTCAGATACAGAACTCCTGGTTCCAAATTAAATCTAACTCTTGTTTTCAGTGGGATGATTCTGCATGTTTAATATCTGGTAGTTCGGTTATAATAAAGTGGTGCAATGTTGAATAGTGTGGTTCAAGTGCCTATAATGTAAAACTAGAGCGTGGCTATGAGAAACCGCTGCTTATGAAGTAGCCTTCGATGATTTTACAGAGAATTTTGCAATAGAGTAGGTGCGTGTGTGTGTTGCATGATGAAATGCGTCACAAATAATGCAGATCATGCTTCGGGGTTGATCTGTATTCTGTAGACAATTGAAGCTTCATAACATCTCTATCCGCTAATTAATTGGAAGTTCGTAGCCAGAACCATGCATTAAATTCTGAAAATAGCAGCCAGACTATTAGCTTGAAATATAGTAGAACACAGTAATCGTATGTAAGCCATACATAAAATGGGGCAGACTTCACTAATCAAATAAACCAGGAAGTTTAATTTAGATCTTTCATGTACAGATATACAAACCAGGAAGTTTTTTTTTGTTGCTAAATGTATAAACCAGGAAGTTGGACATTGTTAGAAAGTTTCTTTCCAGTAGAAAAATCAGTTCATAAGTAGTGGTTAGCTATTGGAACTAACACACATACCCAAACATCAATGATGCTCTCTGCTCATCTAACATTTCAATAAATCGAATAGATAATACTCAAGCAAATATAATTTCATTGTAAAATATGAAATTAAATTAATTAACTTTCATTAAAGTATTAGGTAAAAATATAATCTTAGCAATACTAAATTTTAAGTGCTTTGCATTGTACTCGTACGTGATACAAGATATGGTTGTCTTTAGAAAATGAAACTCATGAATTATAGTAGTTCATATCTAAAATTCAGTACTCTTGGTTCATGAGTGGCTTGGATTCAAAAACCTTGTACTAGACTCAAATTCAAAATCGATAAGAAGACTGTTGTAGTCGATAAATACACATCTGTAGCAGGTGATAAGAAGTCAATATCTTTTCCTGGTCCATCAGGATTTGATCATCATCACTACTCCAAGCCATCAGGACTTGCTGTCCGTCAGGAGTGTACTTGATCGACCATCAGGATTTCGTCAGGATTTAACTCCGTCAGGATCCAAATACTGGCGCAGGCCATCAGGATCAGTAGTCATCAGGATTTTACTCCAAGTACTGACCAGGCCATCAGGATTTGATCCAAGAACTGGTCCATCAGGATTTAATATAAATCCTGACCCAGTTCATATAGCTGTTACAAATAAATACTGATACTGTTAAATTAAATCAATAAATAATATTAAATAAACAGGTAATAAAATTCCTCGCCCAGGTCGCCTCTCATTACCAATTCTATGTGGGATACAAGTTATTTCAATATAACCAACCCACATAACCCATTTCAAGCAACCTATTTCAACTCAATTTATTTATGGATTACACTAAGAAAATGTCTTAGATCCAAACATGAAAGTTTAAGTCCTCATTACAAGGAACAACCTCCAAGTGTTAGTTTCCGGAAATTCCATCAAGAACATATATAAAATATGCCTCAAACTTTCCATTTTCTAACAAATATTACCTAGATATAGGAGAACAAAATCATATTCATCAAAAGTCACGTAAAAGCGATAGCATTAGAAAGAAGATTCTTTATTTTTTCAGGATAGAAATACAGAACTTAAAAGGAATGACAGTATATGGTTAAGACTCAGAGTCGAACCAATCTCTCCTTATTCTGGAACAAAATGGTACACATCAAACTGTAATTTGACAAGACATGCCATACGTATAAGCAAAACACTATTGGAGAGAACAAATTGGCTAAACTGAATCAGAACCTCTAGGCATAGGCATCAGGGTTTTGGAGGAGGTAGGCTTCAACAACTTTGTACATCAGCAGAACTTTATCCTTGCCCGCTTTGATGTCCTCTTCCTTAAGAATAAAATCGCCTTTAGTGTAATACTTGCTGGTCACCTTAGAGATAGTACCACCACTTGGAGAAGTCTCAAACTTAACCTCATATGTTATTTTTTCTAGGTTTTCTACTAAGGCATCACCTTCTAGCAATGTATAGTTATAGGTGTAGTTTTCTTCATTGAGCTCATCAATGTGGTACTTTACACTGTTGAAATTGCGGCCTACATCAGTAGTAGAAGCATTAGTCATGTTTAACTAGAATGCAAATGTATGAGTATGCATGATGAAAATTTGCATGCATCTGTTGATAAGCACAAGTAATTGAACTAACCATCAATAAAGTTGATCTTCTTGATGCTTCCAGCTCCTCCGTCGCCTTGAATTAGTTCAATGCTCTGAATACCTTGTGGCAAAAGTTTTGGAATTAAGTTGTGAGAGTCAATGATGGAGGCCTTAAAGATTCTTGATGCAGCAATGGGGGAAGTGTACTCATCAGTGTAGCTTGCGAAACCCATATTTTAATGTATCAAAAGATATTGCTAAAAACTGAGAAGAGGTAATTAATAAGAATGTTGAATAGCTTTTTCAGGTTGATTCAAGGATATGGTGCAAGGATGATACTTATAGGACAGGCAGATATCAGTTGAAAGTGTTTTTTATTATGCAAGACCATGGTAGAAGGGAACCAAAATTCTGGTGTTTGTCCATTTTGATTTCACCGTAGTGATTAAGCTACTCTGCATGTTATATAGAGTCAAGCACAAAGACACAAAGATGAGAAGCGGCTAAGACTAAGGACACACTTTAGTTTCTTATATAATTTTCTACTAGGTGATAACCCGTGCTTGCACGAGCGACATTAAAATATTAATATTGATAAATTATTAATAAATATTATTAAAAGATATATTTTTCGAGAATTGAATGATAAAAATATATAATAAATAAATCACTATTTAATTATGTAGTTATTATAAACAATCGAACCCGGGATATAAAGATAGAGAAATTAAAGTAAATAAACAAATCTTGTATGATTACGTAGCTGCAAGGAATCGAACCCTCGATGAAGCTAATGAATTTAAAGTAAATAAATAAATCTTGTATAATTACGTAGTTGCAAGGAACAAAACCTTGGATGAAACTAAAGAATTTAAAGTAAATAAATCTTGTATAATTATGTAGTTGTGAGAAATCGAATCTGGATTTAGTGATAACCGAATTTGGTACTTTGATACTTTGATATCGCGCGCCATTTTTATATTGTTTTGCTTATTAATAAAGAGTATATATAGATTGAATTTTTTTTAATAGATACACATCGAACAAAATTTTGGATCTCTTAGAATTTGAAACATACATACTTCCAAATATACAACATACTTATTTAATATACTAGCTTATAACCCATGCCAAGCACGGGCCGTGAGTTGATATTAAAATATTAGTATTAATAAATTATTAATAATTATTATTTAAAAATGTATTTCTCGAGAATTGAATGATAAAAATATATAATAAATAAATAATTATTTAATTATGTAGTTATAGACAATCGAACTGTGCATAAAACTAAATAAATAAATCTTGTATGATTACGTAGCTGCAAATAATCTAACGGCTCGATGAAACTATTGAATTTAAAGTAAATAAATAAATCTTGTATAATTACGTAGTTGTAATGAATCGAACCTTGGATGAAGCTAAATAATTTAAAGTAAATAAATCTTGTATAATTATGTAGTTGCGAAGAATCGAACCTGGGTTAAGTGATAACCAAATTTGATACTTTTTAACCAAATTTGGTACTTTGGTACTTTGGTACTTTAGTACCTCGCGCCATTTTCACATTGTTTTGCTTATTAATAAAGAGTATAGATTGTCACAGGAGAACTCCTTATTTCAATTTTCAACTATAATCTGATTTTTGTTACATGATGGAATGATTGTCTTGTTTTCGTTGCTGGCTCTTGATGTTTGCTGCAGTTTATCTTCTGATATTCGATTGACAAACACATCTTCGTAACAAACATATATTGCATTCATCTATTGCATTCATCATTTTGATGGCTTTACAAGTTGTCAAGCTTGCCCCTGCAACGCCAGCCTCAGATTAACGTAATTGAATTGCTCCTCTTTCCCAGTGTTAATGTCAGTTCATGGTAGGACAATGGTAAACAAATAATAAAACAATATTTAAAATGTAAGCAATCATTTCTAATACCAATACTATTATAGAAAATTAGCTAGCCACGGCACTACTATGTTTCTGAGAGGATGTGACCAAACAAATATTTCTAGCAATGACAAATTTCAAAACTTTGAAAGCTCTACAATTGTTTATTGTGAACATGATTGACTTGCGAGTTCAAAACTACTACATTTGCACTAAAAAAATGGTATTCACTGATATGTTTTAATCTTCTGGGTGATCGTAACTCTACATTAATTGCTCGAATCATTGCAGAAGTGAATAGTATATCTGATTCAAGAATATCAAGGTCCCTGTAATTGAGACATGCACCTCTAGGATGTTTGGACACAAAAGGTGTCATGAAGTTATAAAAACTTCTAATGCGACTCATACGAGGGTGAGAGGACTTGAACCTGAGTCTCTCCCTAAACCGAGCTTTGATCCCATGTTAAGTAACCAGCTCATCTAAAACCTTATGGTGTGGCCCCAACAGGATCTTATACTCTTATACATCCCAACTTCAAGCATGTTATAACTCATACATCCCAAGAATGGGCAGAAAACTTTTTGAGTGAATTCAATGATACTGTCAAAGAAGCTCAGAAGAGAACGAAACAGATTCCACTGTCACTTTCAAGTAGTGATGCATGTGAAAGATTTGCACAATCAAATAACCGGTTACTGATCCTGGGGTTCTATGCAACACTTACTGAACCGCTAGATGCTCATGGTAGAAGAATTGACCAGTTTGCAGAACTGCAGCATCAATTGCACCTAGATCTAAAAGATCCATTGAAGAAGCTTTGTAAAGATCTACGTTTTTAGTTCTTTGTAAAGCTTTGTAAAGCTTTGTAAACCATAAGAACTACGGTTTTAGTTCTCAGTGGGAGTGATGGGAGTGTCTTGGACAAGAATTTCGGCAAATATAATATGTGGTTGGCAACAGAGCATGGTATGTTTTTACGTTCTACGTAGGGAGAATGGATGACAACAATGCCAGAAAATATGCACAGGAACTGAGTTGACAGTGTTAAGCATGCTTCGTGAGACTTCACTTCTTTGGAATTACAAGTACGCAGATGTGGAGTTTGGGAGGTTTCAATCAAAAGATATCTTGCAGCATTTGTGGACAGGTCCTATCTCTAATGCTTCTGTTGACGTTGTTCAAGGTGGCCGTTCTGTTGAGGTCCGAGCATTTGGTGTGACCAAGGGTGCAGCAATTGATCGTATATTGGGAGAAATAGTTCGTGATAATGATGTCAAGTCTCCAAGTGACTGTGTCTTGTGTCGGCCACTTTTTGCCAAAGGATGAAGATATTTATACCTTTTTTGAGCCACACCGTCCAGAAAGTACATCAAGAATGAGTTCAGCCAGTCCTGTCAATCATTGATTGGCTAGTAGCAACGGGAATGGAACTGATGGTCAGTAAGAAACAAGCAGTGCGTAAGAGTTCAGATGTTCTCGATCTTAAGAATGAGAATTATTTCTCATGTACGGTTGGACAAAAGAAGCTCTCAAGTGCCCGATATCTTCTTGGTTCTTCAGCAGATATATGTCGTCTCTCTATTGCAGGAACTTGCAGACTCACTACATAGCTAGTCATACTTTCTCTTTGCTTCTGATTGTAATATTGCTAACCTGAAGGTTTAAAAGTCAAGAATGAGAATTTTAGTAAGTGATCTATGCGATACTTAGAAGCAGATATCAAAAGTTATACTTGGTCACTTTGGCTTCTATTATTTGGTACCTTATTATACTTAAAATGATTTTTGATATACCTTTCGACAATTTATGCGCATCACGTAAAACTTATTATATTTTGTTGAAAACAATCTCATTTAACCTTTAAAAAAAAGGGGAAAAGGGGGAGTGTTGAATAATATTGTTATAGTATAAGAGTGTAAGATCCTGTTGGGGCTTCCTTGACACCTTAAGGTTTCAGATAGATGGACTGGTTACTTAACAATGAGATTATAATCCTTCAAAAAAAAAAGAATTGTTAGAGGGGAATTAAATAATACCATCTCCTTAAAGAGGATTATAATCATATCTCCTACTCCAACAAAACAAACATGTGATAGGAAAATTTAAAGGATTATAATCCTTAGATGAATCCTAAATAAGTTTTTGTACAACAAAAATGGGACATGAAAATTTAAAGGATTATGATCATATCTTATACTTAATACCATGAAACAAACATGTCCTAAGAAGCTTCATTACTCTCTTGGCATTTCATCAAACACGTACCCCACAACCTCAAAATATTCAAACTTTAAATACATATTCATCTAAATTTGATTAGAAAAATACCGAGAGCGTACTCTATTCTCTATTTTCTAACTAAATTACGTTCATGTGCCTGTCACCTTTAATGGTTGAACTCGAACCACATGTTTTGAAATTTTAATAGTTGTTGCGTATGTATGTTCGTGTAAACTTGAATTAATTCTAGAAAAAAAAAATATATATAAATAAGATATTAAGACCAATTGCGGAATAATGAAGATGTTCTTATGGATATGCGGTGAAATTGATAACAACCAAAACATATACAACTGATTGTGTTAGGTCAGGTATAAAGGTATGTCTGAATACACCTAATAACAAAACTATTATAATGCTAAGTATTACTTACATGACCTCCTAATTATGAATTTTTTTATCCAAATGTAATTATAATGCAATACTTAGTATAATTAGCCAGGTGTTTGTAATTCTCTATGTATATAAGTCATTTGATATTCTCTAGAAGAAGTTCAACATGCCCAAGTGAAGAAGAAGGCTCGCAAATAATGGAATTACAAAATTTGGTGGGAAATATGCTAAGTCATATATCAAGAAGTCTAGATAGTTGTGTTACAAAGTTCAAGTTTACTATGTCGTGGAGTCATCATGTAGTAAAGTCTGAATAAGCTATGTCATGGAGTCAACATGTAGTAAAGTCTAAATAAGCTAAATCGTGAAGTCACCGTGTAGTAAACTCTGATATAACAAACTCTGATGTTGACTAGTCAAATTTACTTGTCGACAAGTGATATACTCATGTAGCAAAGTAGAGTTCAAGACATCAACTACTCTATGTCGTGAATCTTAGATTTTCAGAATCAATTATGTCGACAAGTCCATCATCTTCATAGAGTTCTCGACATGTGGACTTAACCAAAATTTAAATCAACAAAAGACAAAATTCTGAAGACTTTTCAAGGACAAAGATCAAGAAATGTGAGCACCTGCAATGGTCCAAATATTGCAGAGTGCACGTGGTAAACATAAAATGAAGGTTGGAGGGAAATTTGAGGAAGAAACGATCTAGGGAATATTGATATGACAATGCAAGTTGGATATAGAGCGGTCAGTTTCACAAGTCTAAACAAAAACTCAATGTAATTTTTGTCTTTTGCTTTCAAGTGTAAAATGGTAAAAGATGTATGTGCACAGTTTGAATATAAGTGCACATACTCATTTCCTTAGTTGTTAAGCTTTATATTGTAATATTCAAAATTCTCCCTCTCAAGAAAGAAATTGAGAATTCAACTTTGTGATTTATTAATTTTTAGCAACATTTTGAATATAATAAATATTAGATTTGAAGTAAGGATTTATGTATTTTGTTATTTTTGTTACAACGAAAACAGATTAAAGTTTTGGTAAAATAAAAAAATACAACAATACATTCACCCCTCTATATTGTATTGTATTTTGTGCAACTCATATTTAACAAACTTAAAGACCGATTCTTATTAAATCAAGCTTCTTGGTGTTACTATTATTGTACTATGTACGAAAATAATATAAACTATGCAAATAGTAAACTGCTTACCTTCAAATTACCATTAACTTAAGAGGCACTATTTCTTGGAAGAATGAAAAATCTAAAGTGACCAAATGGTGTGCCATTATGAATCCCTTCCATCCATCGTAGAGTGTTTTTTTTTTTCAAGATGCATCATTTTATATTTTGACAACTTTTAACTACTAAAATAACCTTTTGATCACATTATGACAAATTCATTGCACACAATTTTGGAAGAAGACATCACCGGGATAAGACCAATAAATAAAGCTTTATTCATATTAAATTATAACACATGTGACGCACGAGTTTGTTTTAATATATTATACTTTTTCCTTTTTATATAATTTCTTGATTTCTCTTTAATAGTTATTTTTAATTTTAAATTATAATAAAATTAATTAATGACATGTATTGTTCAAAATTAATAATATAATTCTTAATTTTGATATGTTGTTGAAGGTATTCGAACATTAGGTGTTTAGTATAGTTCTCTTATCTATTTACCAAGATCTAACTATAATGATTCTTTTGATGGTTGAACCAAAATACAAATATAACATACATCGTTTATAAAAAAGAAGGGAAAAAGGCATATTCTGTGTACCAGCCAAAAACTTGAGGTAGCATTTGATGGCTGCATCAAGTTGGGAAAACTGAAAAATCTACCAAGCTGCATAGATATCATAAGTACTTTATCTTCAACATCATTAGAATTAATTCCAACTTCAGAATGCTTACAATGATACCTAATGAGCAGGCCATGTATCTCGATACTTTTTTGGAACATTTTCTTCATTGTTTTCTACAAAATTTTCATGGGGGTATGAGTCATAATAGAAAAAAACGATAAGTGACTTTACAAATTAAAAAATAATATTATATTTTTAAAAATAGATTCAACACAAATTTTTGTAGAAAATTTCATAGCAATTCAGGTTGAAATATTTTTGGTCACAATAAAGAGTAGATATACATGTGAATCAAATCTGGGTGAATTCAGATTTTGAATAGATCAGGGTTGACCTTCGATGATTTTTTTAAAAACATTACCTAATAGATCTATAGTACAAATGAAAATAAACTGAATTAAGTAAACTGGACTAACAATTTGAAATTTCATAAAATATTGCGATAAGAAGGAAATATCATACCAGATCTTTTCGTGCAGCAACACAAAGAATAAATAACATAACGATTTTCGGGATGAGAGTTGTTCTTGTTTGAAACCTGTAATAATTAATCCCTCATTATAACTCATATACAAACTCATAAATATATAAGTACCGAATGAAAATAATTAGATCTACGAAGATATAGATTTTTTTAATTAGAAACCCTAGGCCCCCTTTTGTTTTGAGTCAATTGCAACAATCAAGTCAAATTTATATAACGAAAAATCTATAATGAGCTTATATTTTAAAATTGTAAAAGTATTGGGCTTTAAAACCCGAACTTCTTTTTAATCTAAATTTCTTTGGGCCTTTGGTCTTACAGTGTCCCGTATATTTTTGTCCAAACACACGCCTTTATGGCATTGCCATCTTTTAAACATTTGCGGCACACAAATTAAATTATGGTACCTAAGAGCATCTTCAAGAACTCCTCATTTCAGGCTCTTAAGTCAAATTTTGAGAAATAATTTTTGAAATCAAGCTCCTCATTTAATTCTTGGATAGTCTCCTCATCTCAAATAGTTAGGAGTCAATTAATTCTCCTCATTTTTAGAGTCTCTCTCCTCTTCTTATTTCTTCCATTTCCAATAATCTCTTAGTTTGACTCCTAAATATAATATAAACAACATGCTCTTAGTAAATTAGTACATAGATATTCGTGTCGAACTCCAACAACACTCTCTATAATGACTCTTTATTCTATATTTTATTAATACTAGCTTATAACCCGTGCGAAGCACGGGCCGAACATGAGTCGATATTAAAATATTAGTATTCATAAATTATTAATAAATATGATTTAAAAATGTATTTCTCGAGAATTGAATGATAAAAATATATAATAAATAAATAACTATTTAATTATGTTGTTATAGACTGTGCATAAAGCTAAAGAAATTAAAATAAATAAATAAATCTTGTATGATTACATAGCTGCAAAGAATCTAACGATGAAACTATTGAATTTAAAGTAAATAAATAAATCTTGTATAATTACGTAGTTGTAAGGAATCGAACCCTAGATGAAGCTAAAGAATTTAAAGTAAATAAATCTTGTATAATTATGTAGTTGTGAGGAATCGAACCCGGGTTAAGTGATAACCAAATTTAGTGATAACCAAATTTGGTACTTTGGTACTTTAGTACCGCGCGCCATTTTCACATTGTTTTGCTTATTAATAAAGAGTATAGATTTCAACTCCACTAAAACAAAGATTCAAATTCAAATCGGAGGGAATCAATCTTTTATTAATAAATATAAGTTAAGAGCTACTAGTTGCTCTTAAAATAGAGGAGAGAGGAGATGCTCTTAACTTTTTAAAGAACCTTTAAGAGTGTCTTGGAGCTTAATTTTCACACATGCTCTTTATATTTTGACTTAAGAGCTTGAACAGAGAGTCTCTTGGAGATGCACTAATACACATAAAATATTTTCAACTTTTTAATAACACCATTCTCAATAATTGTCATTATCTTGAATATCTTGACATAAAATAATACTGACGAGTGCTCCATCTCTGACAGAAATAACTATAATAGCATTAGAAATAAGCTTCTTTATTTTCCACAACGAAAATACATAACCTAGAAATACTGTATATGGTAAAGACCCAGAGTCAAAACCGATCTCTCCTTATTCTGAAACAGATGTTACAGACAAAACTGTAACACAACAAGACATGCATATGCCGTAAAACCTATTGGAGAGAAAAAAAACAGATATTAAAAAACAGAAAACTCTAGACGTAGGCGTCAGGGTTTTGGAGGAGATAGGCTTCAACAACTTGGTACATCATCAAAACCTTTTCCTTGCCCGCCTTGATGTCCTCTTCCTTGAGCATGAAATCACCTTTAGTGTAATACTTGCTTGTCACCTTAGAGATAGTACCACCACTAGGAGAGGACTCAAACTTAACCTCATAGGTTATTTTTTCAAGGTTTTCCACTAAGGCATCACCTTCCAACAGAGTATAGTTATAGGTAAAGTTATCTTCACAGAGCTCGTCAATGTGGTATTTCACACTATTGAAATTGCGGCCTACATGAGTAATATTGATGTAAGACAATTAGTATATAAGCATTCATCATGTTCTACTAGAATGCAGATCTATGTGTATGCATGTCTTAAAAAGCAAAAATAAATTAGCTGACCATCAATAAAGTTAATTTGCTTGATGCTTCCAGCTCCTCCATCGCCTTGAATGAGTTTAATGCTCTGGATACCTTGTGGCAAGAGTTTTGGAATCAAGTTGTGAGAGTCGAGGATGGAGGCCTTAAAGATCCTTGATGCAGCGATAGGGGAAGTGTACTCATCAGTGTAGCTGGCGAAACCCATGTTTATTAAAAGGTGTTGGTGAAAATTGGAAACAAAGGAGAGGTAATTAATCAGACAAGTGAAGAGCTTTTGAGGTTAATTAAGGGTTATGGTAAAAGGATGATATTTATAGGATGAGCAGAGAGATCAGTTTAAAGTGTTTTTTAATTGTGCAACCATGACATGTTAACCAAGGCAAATGGGAACAAATATTCTGGTGTTTGTCCAATTTGACGCGACCATGATGATTAAGCTACTCTGCAAGGTATATACATTGAAGCACAAAGACAGCAAGACTAGAAGGGGCTAAGAGGTAAGGACACCCTTTAGTTTCTTATATGATGGATACATATTTTTAAAGAAGTTCACAAGAGACAAAACTTTGGATCTCTGGGTATTAGGAAACATACAAAGATAATGAGAAATATAATGCTATAGAGAGTCCAAAAATCCAACATGCTTATTTGATATAGCATATAACAATTTCACTTGGATTTAAGTAGTGGCAACATACATATTCTGTTACCAAAGAACTCCTCATTGCATCTATAATCTAATTTTTTCAATGGAATGGTCTGATACTCTGATTTTTTGTCTTTCTTGGTGGCTGGTGAGTTTTACTGTTTATCTTCTTACATCCAATTGATAAGCACCAGTATCAAAAGGGAAAGGTGATACATAAAAAATGTTGTACAATATTAAGAAGCTAGACAAAGGCTAAGGTCTTGTAACTAAAAATAAATTACTGTATATAGTATATATTTCTAATTAGTACTTCTGATGGTGGTAGGCGGGTAGCTATCCAATATATTGGCGCTCGAATTCAAATAAAAGTAGCATTGAAAATGAGAAAAAGTTATCAGATGTTAGATCAGAGTCGAGATTAAATTACTCTGAAACTTCATAGTTAGTAACTAAAATTAATGAAATTGCTGACCTTGACTCAGATACTATTAATCTGTGATAACCCCGACCGACTTAGATTAAAGGCTCGACTAATGCACTTTCTCCTTGAAGAAAGGACTGTAACTTAGGATCGCATATTCAATAGATAAAACACAAGTATCTTCTATTGTTGAGAACTATTAAGTCGATGCTTGTAACACATAGCAGCAGCCAGCATGTGATTGCCACTAGTATCGTTAATGAAAAAACATAATAATAGTTATGCAGAGGATATAAGTGTAGTGTGTCTGGCCCCCGAGTAACCAGTTCAATACCTATATACTTTTCTTATCTAACAATTCCGAGAAGAGGCAAAGAGCAAATGTGGAGAGCCAAAGACCAAATGACCTTTGGCCTCTTGGAAGCAAGAAAAGGAGCAGGAAGCTAGGGAAAGGAAGAAGAAGAAGAAGAAGAAGAAGCCCTGCCTGCACTTTTCTATTTTAAGTCTTTTTTCAGGAGGTTTCCATATTCTAACAGACAGGCTAGGATATGTTGAAAGTGGTGACTTGTCTGGCGCACATCTATGGAGAGCTGCCAAGGGAACATGGAAAGTCTCATTGGAGGGTGACCACAACATTCAGGCTTGATCCAACATTGCTGAGAAGTTATAAGTTGCACATGCCAGTAGCCAATCCAGATCATGCTTCGGGATTGATCTGTATTCTGTAGACCTTGAAGTTTTATAACAGTTGTTTCTTTTACTTTGTAGTTCTTACCTATAGCCATCAAATTTTACTTTAAATCTAAAAAATTGTTAACTTTAGTTTATTAGTTATAAATTGAAGTTAAGTATTGTTGCATTGCTTGAACGTTGTTTCATACTCAGAGATAGAAGAAATGTTTGTATTTGAAGACGGAAAAAGTAAGTAGTTCATATTCATGCCTCAAAAAGAAAAGTAGTTCATATATAAAAATTTAGTACTCTATACTCTGACTCTGGAGTGGCTACTATCTTATTTTCACATAAATTTGATCTCAACTCAAATCCCCGGTTCTTAAATATGTTATTGTAGTCAATTGTTATACATCCAGCTGGTGTTTCAGGTTTTGAGAAACACCTCTATGCACGAACTCGGGATAGATTTACTTGGATAGTGTCATCCCCCAAATTCACTATTTCTTTTCCTTCTAATTCCGGGTTGTACATAACCTTATCGTCTCCCTCGCTCATTTATACATTCAGTTGAAGTCAATATATTTTCAGTCATAAAGTTGAAGATGTTTATATTGTCAACCTTGACATCCAGCAGATGCACTTCAAACTAGAGAGTTTCAATAGTTACCGCAGCCTGCACAATTGTTTTAAATTCTATTCTAGTGAATATAGGACAATATCAGCACATTAGCCACATAAAAATATGAATTTTGTCATATTAAAGTGATATCGTAGGAAGAAGCTTCTTTATTTTTTAAGATAGAAATACAGAACTTACAAGAGATATATTGTTAAGACCCAGAGTCAAAACCATTCTCTCCTTATTCCATAATGAAATGGTACAAACCAAGTTTTAAAACAACATGACAGACCCCCTATATAAGATAAAGACCTATTGAAGAGAACGAAACAGCTAAGAAGGCAACAAGGCCACTAGACATAGGCATCAGGGTTTTGGAGGAGGTAGGCTTCAACAACTTTGTACATCAGCAGAACTTTATCCTTGCCCGCCTTGATGTCTTCTTCTTTAAGCATGAAATCGCCTTTTGTGTAATACTTGCTTGTCACCTTAGAGATGGTACCATCACTTGGAGAAGACTCAAACTTAACTTCATAAGTAATTTTTTCAAGGTTTTCCACTAAGGCATCACCTTCTAGCAACGTATAGTTATAGGTGTAGTTATCTTCACTGAGCTCATCAATATGGTACTTCACACTATTAAAATTGCGGCCTACATAAGTTACATCTATGTCAGCCAATTAGTATAAAAGCATTTATTATGTTTTATGATTGAAGATATTTATGTGCATGCATAATCATTTGAATTTGCTAAAATGTATTGATAAGAACAAGTAAGCGCTAACCGTCAATAAAGTTGATCTGCTTGATGCTTCCAGCTCCTCCATCGCCTTGAATGAGTTCAATACTCTGGATACCTTGTGGCAAGAGTTTAGGGATCAAGTTGTGAGAGTCGATGATGGAGGCCTTGAAGAGCCTTGATGGAGCGATAGGTGAAGTGTACTCATCAGTGTAGCTTGCAAAACCCATGTTTTTTAAGAAAAGGTGTTTGTGAAAACTAAGGAGAGGTGATTAATTAGAATTGTGAAGACTGTTTTGAGATTGATTAGGGATAGGGTGAGAGGATGAATTTATAGGATAAGCAGGGAGCAGTTTCGAAGTGTTTCTGATGGTGTAATACCATGAAAAGTTCCCATGGTTTAAAGGAACAAATATTCTGGTGTTTGTCCATCTCCATTCTGGTGTCACCAAATGATTAATCAAATATATAGGTTCAAGCACGCAAGACAGCAAGATAAGACGGGGAAGAAAGGACACCCTTCAGTTTCTTATATGATGTCGCATGGAGATCACTTTCTAATAAAATGCACAAGACAAAATGTTGGATCTCAGAGTATTAGAAAACATACACTGAAATATATTGCTAAAAGGATTCCAAAGATCCAACATCTGTAGCAGGTGATAAGAAGTCAATATCTTTTCGATCATAAGGTTCAAGATGCCTATATATTTAACCTTGGCATCAGAGGGATACACTTTTGAATTAGACAGTTCAATGTCTAAGTAAAGACAATCAAAATCATCAAGAGTTACCTCAGTCTGATATATTTTAGTATATTCTAGCTAATATAGGACAATATTACCTAGATATAGGAGAACAAAATCATATTCATCAAAAGTCACGTAAAAGCGATAGCATTAATTAGAAAGAAGATTCTTTATTTTTTCAGGATAGAAATACAGAACTTAAAAGGAATGACAGTATATGGTTAAGACTCAGAGTCGAACCAATCTCTCCTTATTCTGGAACAAAATGGTACACATCAAACTGTAATTTGACAAGACATGCCATACGTATAAGCAAAACACTATTGGAGAGAACAAATTGGCTAAACTGAATCAGAACCTCTAGGCATAGGCATCAGGGTTTTGGAGGAGGTAGGCTTCAACAACTTTGTACATCAGCAGAACTTTATCCTTGCCCGCTTTGATGTCCTCTTCCTTAAGAATAAAATCGCCTTTAGTGTAATACTTGCTGGTCACCTTAGAGATAGTACCACCACTTGGAGAAGTCTCAAACTTAACCTCATATGTTATTTTTTCTAGGTTTTCTACTAAGGCATCACCTTCTAGCAATGTATAGTTATAGGTGTAGTTTTCTTCATTGAGCTCATCAATGTGGTACTTTACACTGTTGAAATTGCGGCCTACATCAGTAGTAGAAGCATTAGTCATGTTTAACTAGAATGCAAATGTATGAGTATGCATGATGAAAATTTGCATGCATCTGTTGATAAGCACAAGTAATTGAACTAACCATCAATAAAGTTGATCTTCTTGATGCTTCCAGCTCCTCCGTCGCCTTGAATTAGTTCAATGCTCTGAATACCTTGTGGCAAAAGTTTTGGAATTAAGTTGTGAGAGTCAATGATGGAGGCCTTAAAGATTCTTGATGCAGCAATGGGGGAAGTGTACTCATCAGTGTAGCTTGCGAAACCCATATTTTAATGTATAAAAAGATATTGCTAAAAACTGAGAAGAGGTAATTAATAAGAATGTTGAATAGCTTTTTCAGGTTGATTCAAGGATATGGTGCAAGGATGATACTTATAGGACAGGCAGATATCAGTTGAAAGTGTTTTTTATTATGCAAGACCATGGTAGAAGGGAACCAAAATTCTGGTGTTTGTCCATTTTGATTTCACCGTAGTGATTAAGCTACTCTGCATGTTATATAGAGTCAAGCACAAAGACACAAAGATGAGAAGCGGCTAAGACTAAGGACACACTTTAGTTTCTTATATAATTTTCTACTAGGTGATAACCCGTGCTTGCACGAGCATGAGTCGACATTAACATATTAATATTGATAAATTATTAATAAATATTATTAAAAGATATATTTTTCGAGAATTGAATGATAAAAATATATAATAAATAAATCACTATTTAATTATGTAGTTATTATAAACAATCGAACTCGGGATA
Source organism: Heracleum sosnowskyi (assembly GCA_030848705.1). NCBI lineage: Eukaryota > Viridiplantae > Streptophyta > Magnoliopsida > Apiales > Apiaceae > Heracleum > Heracleum sosnowskyi. The sequence continues at coordinate 135,997,062 of CM061235.1, read as the reverse complement.
TTAAGATAGAGAAATTAAAGTAAATAAATAAATCTTGTATGATTACGTAGCTGCAAGGAATCGAACCCTCGATGAAACTAATGAATTTAAAGTAAATAAATAAATCTTGTATAATTACGTAGTTGCAAGGAACAAAACCTTGGATGAAACTAAAGAATTTAAAGTAAATAAATCTTGTATAATTATGTAGTTGTGAGAAATCGAATCTGGATTTAGTGATAACCGAATTTGGTACTTTGATACTTTGATATCGCGCGCCATTTTCATATTGTTTTGCTTATTAATAAAGAGTATATATAGATTGAATTTTTTTTAATAGATACACATCGAACAAAATTTTGGATCTCTTAGAATTTGAAACATACATACTTCCAAATATACAACATACTTATTTAATATATTGTCACAGGAGAACTCCTTATTTCAATTTTCAACTATAATCTGATTTTTGTTACATGATGGAATGATTGTCTTGTTTTCGTTGCTGGCTCTTGATGTTTGCTGCAGTTTATCTTCTGATATTCGATTGACAAACACATCTTCGTAACAAACATATATTGCATTCATCTATTGCATTCATCATTTTGATGGCTTTACAAGTTGTCAAGCTTGCCCCTGCAACGCCAGCCTCAGATTAACGTAATTGAATTGCTCCTCTTTCCCAGTGTTAATGTCAGTTCATGGTAGGACAATGGTAAACAAATAATAAAACAATATTTAAAATGTAAGCAATCATTTCTAATACCAATACTATTATAGAAAATTAGCTAGCCACGGCACTACTATGTTTCTGAGAGGATGTGACCAAACAAATATTTCTAGCAATGACAAATTTCAAAACTTTGAAAGCTCTACAATTGTTTATTGTGAACATGATTGACTTGCGAGTTCAAAACTACTACATCTGCACTAAAAAAATGGTATTCACTGATATGTTTTAATCTTCTGGGTGATCGTAACTCTACATTAATTGCTCGAATCATTGCAGAAGTGAATAGTATATCTGATTCAAGAATATCAAGGTCCCTGTAATTGAGATATGCACCTCTAGGATGTTTGGACACAAAAGGTGTCATGAAGTTATAAAAACTTCTAATGCGACTCATGTAAATTTTGTCTGTTTCTGGACCTTCCTCACACCAATTCGCTGTTAACTGAATCTTGTAAATGTTCCCTGCCTAGTGAGGAAAAGGCATAGCGGATGAAGAAATTTCACTCATCTTTCCACCACAAGGATTAAAAACTCAACTTTGCCCAACTCAATTTTCACCTACAATTGTATGCAAGAAAGTGTTAAAACATTGGATTAGAAATGAATTACCATATTCACCTATAATCTCATGCAAGAAAGTTTTGAAGAGCAGAGAGACAGCAGCGACAAACAAATATTTAAATTAAATAACGAGGGTGGGAGGACTTGAACCTGAGTCTCTCCGTAAACCGAGCTTTGATCCCATGTTAAGTAACCAGCTCATCTAAAACCTTAAGGTGTGGCCCCAACAGGATCTTATACTCTTATACATCCCAACTTCAAGCATGTTATAACTCATACATCCCAAGAATGGGCAGAAAACTTTTTGAGTGAATTCAATGATACTGTCAAAGAAGCTCAGAAGAGAACGAAACAGATTCCACTGTCACTTTCAAGTAGTGATGCATGTGAAAGATTTGCACAATCAAATAACCGGTTACTGATCCTGGGGTTCTATGCAACACTTACTGAACCGCTAGATGCTCATGGTAGAAGAATTGACCAGTTTGCAGAACTGCAGCATCAATTGCACCTAGATATAAAAGATCCATTGAAGAAGCTTTGTAAAGATCTACGTTTTTAGTTCTTTGTAAAGCTTTGTAAAGCTTTGTAAACCATAAGAACTACGGTTTTAGTTCTCAGTGGGAGTGATGGGAGTGTCTTGGACAAGAATTTCGGCAAATATAATATGTGGTTGGCAACAGAGCATGGTATGTTTTTACGTTCTACGTAGGGAGAATGGATGACAACAATGCCAGAAAATATGCACAGGAACTGAGTTGACAGTGTTAAGCATGCTTCGTGAGACTTCACTTCTTTGGAATTACAAGTACGCAAATGTGGAGTTTGGGAGGTTTCAATCAAAAGATATCTTGCAGCATTTGTGGACAGGTCCTATCTCTAATGCTTCTGTTGACGTTGTTCAAGGTGGCCGTTCTGTTGAGGTCCGAGCATTTGGTGTGACCAAGGGTGCAGCAATTGATCGTATATTGGGAGAAATAGTTCGTGATAATGATGTCAAGTCTCCAAGTGACTGTGTCTTGTGTCGGCCACTTTTTGCCAAAGGATGAAGATATTTATACCTTTTTTGAGCCACACCGTCCAGAAAGTACATCAAGAATGAGTTCAGCCAGTCCTGTCAATGGATTGGCTAGTAGCAACGGGAATGGAACTGATGGTCAGTAAGAAACAAGCAGTGCGTAAGAGTTCAGATGTTCTCGATCTTAAGAATGAGAATTATTTCTCATGTACGGTTGGACAAAAGAAGCTCTCAAGTGCCCGATATCTTCTTGGTTCTTCAGCAGATGTCGTCTCTCTATTGCAGGAACTTGCAGACTCACTACATAGCTAGTCATACTTTCTCTTTGCTTCTGATTGTAATGCTAACCTGAAGGTTTAAAAGTCAAGAATGAGAATTTTAGTAAGTGATCTATGCGATACTTAGAAGCAGATATCAAAAGTTATACTTGGTCACTTTGGCTTCTATTCTGTGGTAACTTATTATACTTAAAATGATTTTTGATATATGTACCTTTCGACAATTTATGCGCATCACGTAAATATTATTATATTTTGTTGAAAACAATCTCATTTAACCTTCAAAAAAAGGGGGAGTGTTGAATAATATTGTTATAACTTAAGAGTATAAGATCCTGTTGGGGCATTTCTTTGACACCTTAAGGTTTTAGATGAACTGGTTACTTAACAATGAGATTATAATCCTTCAAAAAAAAAAGAATTGTTAGAGGGGAATTAAATAATACCATCTCCTTAAAGAGGATTATAATCATATCTCCTACTTCAACAAAACAAACATGTGATAGGAAAATTTAAAGGATTATAATCCTTAGATGAATCCTAAATAAGTTTTTGTACAACAAAAATGGGACATGAAAATTTAAAGGATTATGATCATATCTTATACTTAATACCATGAAACAAACATGTCCTAAGAAGCTTCATCACTCTCTTGGCATTTCATCAAACACGTACCCCACAACCTCAAAATATTCAAACTTTAAATACATATTCATCTAAATTTGATTGGAAAAATACTGAGAGCGTACTATATTCTCTATTTTCTAACTAAATTACGTTCATGTGCCTGTCAACTTTAATGGTTGAACTCGAACCACATGTTTTGAAATTTTAATAGTTGTTGCGTATGAATGTTCCTGTAAACTTGAATTAATTCTAGAAAAAATATATATATAAATAAGATATTAAGACCAATTGCGGAATAATGAAGATATTCTTATGGACATGTGGTGAAATTGATAACAACCAAAACATATACAACTGATTGTGTTAGGTCAGGTATAAAGGTATGTCTGAATACACCTAATAACAAAACTATTATAATGCTAAGTATTACTTACATGACCTCCTAATTATGAATTTTTGTATCCAAATGTAATTTTAATGCAATACTTAGTATAATTAGCCAAGTGTTTGTAATTCTCTACGTATATAAGTCATTTGATATTCTCTAGAAGAAGTTCAACATGCAGAAGAAGTTCAACATGCCCAAGTGAAGAAGAAGGCTCGCAAATAATGGAATTACAAAATTAGGTGGGAAATATGCTAAGTCATATATCAAGAAGTCTACATAGTTGTGTTGCAAAGTTCAAGTTTACTATGTCGTGGAGTCACCATGTAGTAAAGTCTGAATAAACTATGTCGTGGAGTCACCATGTAGTAAAGTCTAAATAAGCTAAATCGTGAAGTCACACTATAGTAAACTCTCTGATGTTGACTAGTCAAATTTACTTGTCGACAAGTGATATACTTATGTAGCAAAGTAGAGTTCAAGACATCAACTACTCGATCTATGTCGTGAATCTCAGATTTTCAGAATCAATTATGTCGACAAGTCCATCCTCTTCATAGAGTTCTCGACATGGGGACTTAACCAAAATTTAAATCAACAAAACACAAAATTCTGAAGACTTTTCAAGGACAAAGATCAAGAAATCTGAGCACTTGCAATGGTCCAAATATTGCAGAGTGCACGTGGTAAACATAAAATGAAGGCTGGAGGGAAATTTGAGGAAGAAACGATCCAGGGAATATTGATATGACAATGCAAGTTGGATATAGAGTGGTCAGTTTCACAAGTATAAACAAAAACTCAATGTAATTTTTTTTTTGCTTTCAAGTGTAAAATGGTAAAAGATGTACGTGCACAGTTTGAATATAAGTGCACATACTCATTTCCTTAGTTGTTAAGCTTTATATTGTAATATTCAAAATTCTCCCTCTCAAGAAAGAAATTGAGAATTCAACTTTGTGATTTATTAATTTTTAGCAACATTTTGAATCTAATAAATATTAGATTTGAAGTAAGGATTTATGTATTTTGTTATTTTTGTTACAACGAAAACAGATTAAAGTTTTGGTAAAATAAAAAAATACAACAATACATTCACCCCCTCTATATTGTATTATGTGCAACTCATATTTAACAAACTTAAAGACCGATTCTTATTAAATCAAGCTTCTTGGTGTTACTATTATTGTACTATGTACGAAAATAATATAAACTATGCAAATAGTAAACTGCTTGCCTTCAAATTACCATTAACTTAAGAGGCACTATTTCTTGGAAGAATGAAAAATCTAAAGTGACCAAATGGTGTGCCATTATGAATCCCTTCCATCCATCGTATAGTGTTTGTTTTTTTGCAAGATACATCATTTTATATTTTGACAACTTTTAACTACTAAAATAACCTTTTGATCACATTATGACAAATTCATTGCACATAATTTTGCAAGAAGACATCACCGGGATAAGACCAATAAATAAAGCTTTATTCATATTAAATTATAACACATGTGACGCACGAGTTTGTTTTAATATATTATACTTTTTCCTTTTTATATAATTTCTTGATTTATTTTTAATAGTTATTTTTAATTTTAAATTAAAATAAAATTAATTAATGACATGTATTGTTCAAAATTAATAATATAATTCTTAATTTTGATATGTTGTTGAAGGTATTCGAACATTAGGGTGTTTAGTATAGTTCTCTTATCTATTTACCAAGATCTAACTATAATGATTCTTTTGATGGTTGAACCAAAATACAAATATAACATACATCGTTTATAAAAAAGAAGGGAAAAAAGGCATATTCTGTGTACCAGCCAAAAACTTGAGGTAGCATTTGATGGCTGCATCAAGTTGGGAAAACTGGAAAATCTACCAAGCTGCATAGATATCATAAGTACTTTATCTTCAACATCATTAGAATTAATTCCAACTTCAGAATGCTTACAATGTTACCTAATGAGCAGGCCATGTATCTCGATCCTTTTTTGGAACATTTTCTTCATTGTTTTCTACAAAATTTTCATGGGGGTATGAGTCATAATATAAATAAACGATAAGTGACTTTACAAATTAAAAAATAATATTATATTTTTAAAAATAGATTCAACACAAATTTTTGTAGAAAATTTCATAGCAATTCAGGTTGAAATATTTTTGGTCACAATAAAGAGTAGATATACATGTGAATCAAATCTGGGTGAATTCAGATTTTGAATAGATCAGGGTTGACCTTCGATGATTTTTTTAAAAACATTACCTAATAGATCTATAGTACAAATGAAAATAAACTGAATTAAGTAAACTGGACTAACAATTTGAAATTTCATAAAATATTGCGATAAGAAGGAAATATCATACCAGATCTTTTCGTGCAGCAACACAAAGAATAAATAACATAACGATTTTCGGGATGAGAGTTGTTCTTGTTTGAAACCTGTAATAATTAATCCCTCATTATAACTCATATACAAACTCATAAATATATAAGTACCGAATGAAAATAATTAGATCTACGAAGATATAGATTTTTTTAATTAGAAACCCTAGGCCCCCTTTTGTTTTGAGTCAATTGCAACAATCAAGTCAAATTTATATAACGAAAAATCTATAATGAGCTTATATTTTAAAATTGTAAAAGTATTGGGCTTTAAAACCCGAACTACTTTTTAATCTAAATTTCTTTGGGCCTTTGGTCTTACAGTGTCCCGTATATTTTTGTCCAAACACACGCCTTTATGGCATTGCCATCTTTTAAACATTTGCGGCACACAAATTAAATTATGGTACCTAAGAGCATCTTCAAGAACTCCTCATTTCAGGCTCTTAAGTCAAATTTTGAGAAATAATTTTTGAAATCAAGCTCCTCATTTAATTCTTGGATAGTCTCCTCATCTCAAATAGTTAGGAGTCAATTAATTCTCCTCATTTTTAGAGTCTCTCTCCTCTTCTTATTTCTTCCATTTCCAATAATCTCTTAGTTTGACTCCTAAATATAATATAAACAACATGCTCTTAGTAAATTAGTACATAGATATTCGTGTCGAACTCCAACAACACTCTCTATAATGACTCTTTATTCTATATTTTATTAATACTAGCTTATAACCCGTGCGAAGCACGGGCCGAACATGAGTCGATATTAAAATATTAGTATTCATAAATTATTAATAAATATGATTTAAAAATGTATTTCTCGAGAATTGAATGATAAAAATATATAATAAATAAATAACTATTTAATTATGTTGTTATAGACTGTGCATAAAGCTAAAGAAATTAAAATAAATAAATAAATCTTGTATGATTACATAGCTGCAAAGAATCTAACGATGAAACTATTGAATTTAAAGTAAATAAATAAATCTTGTATAATTACGTAGTTGTAAGGAATCGAACCCTAGATGAAGCTAAAGAATTTAAAGTAAATAAATCTTGTATAATTATGTAGTTGTGAGGAATCGAACCCGGGTTAAGTGATAACCAAATTTAGTGATAACCAAATTTGGTACTTTGGTACTTTAGTACCGCGCGCCATTTTCACATTGTTTTGCATATTAATAAAGAGTATAGATTTCAACTCCACTAAAACAAAGATTCAAATTCAAATCGGAGGGAATCAATCTTTTATTAATAAATATAAGTTAAGAGCTACTAGTTGCTCTTAAAATAGAGGAGAGAGGAGATGCTCTTAACTTTTTAAAGAACCTTTAAGAGTGTCTTGGAGCTTAATTTTCACACATGCTCTTTATATTTTGACTTAAGAGCTTGAACAGAGAGTCTCTTGGAGATGCACTAATACACATAAAATATTTTCAACTTTTTAATAACACCATGTTTCTTTCTCTCAAAATTTTAGGAATTTGTTGGAGTTGCTCTAACATTTGGGAACCAATCTTTCCCAATATTAATATTAAAGGGTTGATCAAAATGTTAGATAATCTTCCACTGTCAAATTACATTTTGTTTGGATCACTAAAGAATGTATTGAAGTTGCAAACAACATGCCTGGATTAAGTCATTTGCAACTCTTTCGGAATAGGATGACATGACCATTGACGGTTTAACCGCCATTCTCAATAATTGTCATTATCTTGAATATCTTGACATAAAATAATACTGACGAGTGCTCCATCTCTGACAGAAATAACTGTAATAGCATTAGAAATAAGCTTCTTTATTTTCCACAACGAAAATACATAACCTAGAAAATACTGTATATGGTAAAGACCCAGAGTCAAAACCGATCTCTCCTTATTCTGAAACAGATGTTACAGACAAAGCTGTAACACAACAAGACATGCATATGCCGTAAAACCTATTGGAGAGAAAAAAAACAGATATTAAAAAACAGAAAACTCTCACTACAAAAAAAACAGCATCAGACAACACTTATCAGACAACGTAAAGTGGAAAAAGTGTTGTTCGAAATCAACAGACAAGTGTTTTTTTTGTTTTTTTTAAAACCATCGTCTGATCCAGCCTTCAGACAACGGGGTTTTGACAATTTAATTCTGTTGTCTAACAAACTGAATCAGACAAGTGTTTTTTTATGGTGTTTTTTATGCCGTTGTCTGAAAAGACTTCAGACAATGTTTTAATTACCGTTGTTTGTCTGATTTAAATAGACAAGTGTTTTTTTAATTCTGTTGTGCAAACGAGTTGGCTCAGACAACGGTTTATAATTGTGTTGTGCAAACAAGTTGGACCAGACAACGGTTTATAAAATTATATTGTTTGAAAAGACTTGAGACAATGTTTCAATTACAGTTGTTTGTCTGATTTGAATAGACAAGTGTTTTTTTAATTGTGTTGTGCAAACGAGTTGGCTCAGACAACGGTTTACAAAATAATATTGTTTGAAGAGACTTTAGACAACGGTATTGTGCTAGTGTTGTGTTTATTTTAGCATACATCAAACAATTGTTTTGGGGTAAAAACCGTTGTCTGAATCACTGTACAAATTAAAAAAAAATTACACAGAAGTAGCCAATCCTGGACATAAATCCAACATACCAAACACAAATCATAGAATAGGCAAAAGCCTTTAAAGTACTTACAAACTTCATGAAAATCAAAGAAACACAAATCACGAATAGGCAAAAGCCTTTACAAGAAACACAAATCAAATTACATTATGAGAGTTGAATTAGTTCCTCTAGATCATCTCGCATGTAGCTAGTCATGTCCTCATCAAGTAAATCAACATCTGGTAAATTGGGCACAAAGAACTCATTCTCAAGCTCTACTTCAACAGATCCCTCATTCTCATCTTCGCTATCTTCGTAGTATTTTTTTTCGGGAAATTTCAACACCACGGACCATAATTTTTCAAGAGGGTCGTCGATGTAACAAACTTGTTTAACATGTTTCGCCAAAATAAATGGATCATTCAAAAACCCCAACCTATTCAAATTAACCAATGTATATCCCAACTCATCAACCTTAATCCCTTTGTTCATATCTACCCACTTACAACGAAAAACAGGGACCCTAAAGCTATTATAGTCCAACTCCCATATACTTAAAATAACCCCGTAAAATGTCTGTGAAGTATGTTCAATGTTGTTATCCTTACCTTGCACAACCATTGTATCGGCATCTACACACACACCACTGCATTGAACTTGACGCGTATCATCCCGATCCTTGGTACTGAATGTAGACCCATCTATTCTGTAGCCGCTGAATGTAGGCACCTCCTTGTTGGGCCCATCTGCAATCCACCTTATCTCTTGGGGTACCTTCTTTTCATTTAGCAAATCTGAAGCAATCTTCAAAATACAAAAAAAAAACAAATTGCAAACTCATTAAATTAAAGGTATTAATTGTATTTTTAAAGACTTATATTTTACCTCTGAAATGGTAATTACTTGTTTGAGTTATACTAATTATCATTGGATAATTACAACAAGAAAACTTTTACTACTGAACATTTTACCTCTGAACATAATAGCAAGAAATCTTGAGTAAAGCAAACATGGTGACTTTATAATTAAATGACCAGACAGAAGATACAAGTATTACCACTACTACTTTTACTACTGGCCAGAGGGATATTTCAATTTATACCACAGACTTCCGAGAAGTTTAAGGACACAGGCAGCAGTGAAAATAAGAAGAGTACCTTTTCTTGGAACCATCTTGGGAAAATTTCATTTTGCTTTTTCTTTAGCCACACCTCATCATTTTCATGTTCCAGATATATCAAAAATGACATATGTTCACTGAATGCAATTAAAAGACACTATATAAATAATGAATATTTTAGCAATTTTGCAGGTGAAAAGCAGAAAATGATGACTTAATGAAAACAATATTATAAAGTAACTTACTCAAAGTAGGGCCTAACAGCAGTAGTATTTTGTAGAAGACACAAATGCGCTGCGTGCAAATCAGTGTTGCTCGGGGTTATAATCGTTGCTCCAGATAATGGCCTGCATATTGCGTCTTTCGTATGTCTACCATTTTTCGGTACCCCAACAGTCCGTTCTTCAAAATTCACCAAACATTCTACGGTCTCTTCTGCAATATAGGCCTCAGCAATGCAACCTTCTGCACATGCCCGGTTCCTTACATATCCCTTGAATGTCTTCATATATCTCTCAAAAGGATACATCCATCTAAGGAAAATTGGCCCGCAAAGCTTCACTTCTCGCACAAGATGAATCGAGAGATGAATCATTACATCGAACAAGGAAGGTGGGAAGTATTTTTCAAGGTTGCATAAAGTTTCCACCAACTGAGATTGCAATTTCTCCAACTTATCGACCTCAATAACTTTACTGCAAATTGCCTTGAAGAAGAGACAAAACCTAATAACAGTGTTCCTGACCTGTTTTTGCAGTGATGACCGAATTGCAATTGGGAGCAAGTGATGCAAAATCATATGGCAGTCATGAGATTTCATTCCCGTGAGTCGAAGAGTTTCCATCGATACTAGACTCTTAATGTTAGAACAAAAACCATCAGGCAACTTCATTCCAAGAAAGGATAAGCAAACAACTTTTTTTTCAGCATGACTTAAATTCCAAGATGCTAATGGTAACTTCTCTTTTTTTCCAGGTGTTTTAGGCCTTAGCTCTGTTCTTATTCCCATTGCAGCCATGTCAAGACGGACAGATTCCCGGTCTTTTGTCTTCTTTGGTATATTAAGCAATGTTCCAAGTAAAGCTTCACATACATTTTTCTCGATGTGCATCACATCGAGAATATGCCTAACTGGCAAAAACTTCCAATATTCGAGCTCAAAGAATATAGATATCTTCTTCCAAACAGGTCTGACATCACCTTTCTTGAATCGAGGTTGAGGTTGTGTCTTACCAAAGACATGGCCCTTGAGATGTTGTACTCTTTGAAGCACCTCCTCTCCAATTAACGGAACAGGGGCAGATTCCTTCTCCACGGTGTTATCAAAATCTAATTTCTTTCGATAAGGAGGATTGCGGGGTAACCACCTACGATGCCTCATGACAACTATCTTACGGTAATTAACCAGCCTGGTAGGATTTGTTTTATCAACACAGATAGCACACCCGTTATACCCTTTGATAATGTTGCCCGACAAGTTACCATAGGCAGGATAATCGCTAATTGTCCACAATAAAATGCCTCTTAACAAAAAGGACTCCTGCTTATATGCATCATACACTTGTTTCCCATGCCACAACTTTTGTAGATCTTCTATAAGTGGCTGAAGGAACACGTCAATATCATTGCCAGGTTGAGTTGGTCCAGATATAATCAAACATAGCATAATATATTTCCTCTTCATACAAAGCCACGGTGGAAGATTGTAAACTGACATCAAAACTGGCCAACATGAGTATTCAATACTTGTACCGTGGAAAGGATTGAATCCATCGGAGGATAGAGCAAACCGAAGGTTTCTAGGATCTGAAGAAAACTCAGGCCACTTCGCGTCGACATCCTTCCATGTTTGTGAATCTGCCGGATGTCTCATTTTACAATCTTTTATTCTTTCTGTGTCATGCCAAGTCAAGTCCTTGGCTGTTTGAGGCGAATTGAATAAATTCCTCAAACGTGGTATTAACAGAAAATACCATAGAACCTTGGCGGGAACCCCTTCCAATTCATCTCCTTTTTTGTTCAACTTCCATCTAGAGGCCTGACAAATGCGGCAATGTGTCTCATCTTCATCTCTCTCGCCACGGTATATGAGACAATCATTCGGACACACGTGTATTTTTTCATATTCCATTCCTAAAGCGCACAAGGTTTTCTTGGCTTCACTGAAGGAAGAAGGAATAGTGTTGCCTTCCGGAAGCATACTCCCAAAAAATTGTAGAATTTCAGAAAAACAGCAATCAGACATTTCATGTTTTGCTTTCAAGTTATATAACTTTACTAAAGCATCCATTTTAGTATGTTCTTGACATCCCGGATAAAGGGGTTCAGTTTCACATCGAACAAGTTTAAATAAATCTGAGTCTAGGGAAACATCATCCTCACCATAAGAATTCTCTGTTTTTATGGGGATTTGATCCACGGACTGTGAACTGCCGGATTCTATAACATTCTCTCCATGCCAAATCCAACATGTATAGGTCTCATCAATACCATTGAGGAACAGATGGTCCCTCACCCTTCGAGCATTCCATGATTTACTGTGTGCGCATTTTACACATGGACAATTGATTTTGTTTTCATCAAACCCGTGCTCAAATGCATACATCAAAAATTCTTCGACTCCTCTTTGATATTCTTTTGTTCTTCTGTCAGCCCTCATCCAAGACCTGTCCATCTTTTAAAATAAAAAGAAATAACATCACATCAATACATAGCACTTATCATTGAGATGTTATTACATAAACCTAGCTAATCATTGAGATGTTATTTATTGAGATGTTATTTGTTTAAACATAACACTTATCTAATACGGAGTATAGTAAATTTTGTGTTATCAACCTGCAAAAATGGACAAATCAAGTACAAGACACCTTAATAACATAAATCTAAAACCTAAGATTTCTTTCATTTCTTTAAACTAAAAGTGCAGCAATAAAGAAAACTTACTATAGCACAAACATATATGAAGCCATTTAGACTCATTATTGGTAACTTAATTGTATGCTAATATCTTCTAAGCAGGAAGCACTATAGATTCCTTAATTGTATGCTAATATCAGTTATTACTTATTGCAGGACTTGCTTATAGAAATTAGAGGAAAAAACTTATTTACCTGTTCTTGAAATCGAATGTCTTAGGTTTGGTGAGCTCGATTTGGACTGAGTTAACCTCGATTTGGACTGAGTTAACCTCGATTTGGACCTCGATTTGGACTGAGTTAACCTCGAATTGGACTGAGTTAACCTCGATTTGAACCTCGATTTGGACCTCGATTTGGACTGAGTTAACCTCGAATTGGACTGAGTTAACCTCGATTTGGTATTATTTTGTCGATTTGAACTGTGTATATGTGTATATGTTCGACTGTGGTTACGTGTATATGTTCGAGCGGCGGCTTGGTCGAGACAAAGTCGGTAGACATGTGTATGTGTCTGAAAAGTATTCATTGTTCAGACAAAGATAATAATAGGTATAGAAATAATTTTATGTAATATTTCAAAATATAATTGTTTTTTTTATTCAAAATATAATTGTTAATAATAAAGATATGAATATTTTATGTAATTACGTCGATTTTATGTAATTACGTCGATTTTATGTAATTACCTCGATTTTATGCATTTTATTAATAATAAAAGTCTCAAATATAATTGTTCAAAAAAAATAACTAGTGTCAGACAACGATATTATTATGAGAAACCTTTGTTAAAGACCAGACAACGGTTATTTGTCCAAAACCGTTATCTGGCATCACTTGAGACAACGGTATTTTACAAATAACCACTTCTCTAGAAAAACCAATTTGTTTAATAAATATTAAATTTTAATGACCAAATTAATTTATTTATTTTTGAAATTTTTTGAATATCAATATATTAGATATATATTGACATCCGTACGGTTGGATTGTCGAGAAATGTTTTTAGAAAAATAGAACCAAAAATCCTTGACAAAGCGCTAGTTACTAGTACAAATCAGAATAGTAGTGATCTACTTAGATCTCCAACCAAATTATTATTATTTTTTTTGAAAATTTGGGAATATCAATATATTAGATATATATTAACATTCGTACGGTTGGATTGTCGAGAAATGTTTTTAGAAAAATAGAACCAGAAATCCATGACAAAGCGCTAGTTACTAGTACAAATCAGAATAGTAGTGATCTACTTAGATCTCCGACCAGATTATTATTATTTTTTTTGAAAATTTGGGAATATCAATATATTAGATATATATTGACATTCGTACAGTTGGATTGTCGAGAAATGTTTTTAGAAAAATAGAACCAGAAATCCATGACAAAGCGCTAGTTACTAGTACAAATCAGAATAGTAGTGATCTACTTAGATCTCCGACCAGATTATTATTATTTTTTTTGAAAATTTGGGAATATCATTATATTAGATATATATTGACATTCGTACGGTTGGATTGTCGAGAAATGTTTTTAGAAAAATAGAACCAGAAATCCATGACAAAGCGCTAGTTACTAGTACAAATCAGAATAGTAGTGATCTACTTAGATCTCCGACCAGATTATTATTATTTTTTTTGAAAATTTGGGAATATCAATATATTAGATATATATTGACATCCGTTCAGTTGGATTGTCGAGAAATGTTTTTTAAAAAATAGAACAGAAATTCGGGACAAAGCACTAGTTACCGAAACCAGTCAATATACTAGTGACCTACAAGATCTCCACCGCCATTTTTACACCCCCAATCAAACCCTAGTGTTTTAGTAAATATACACAGGGAATATGTATGTGTTGGGATTTATTTACTTTTAACTTTTATTTATATATATTCAATTCAAATCAATTTATTTTCTAGGTTTTGATTTTGATTTTTGATATGTGGGCCGGTACGTCTTAGAACACAACATATCATTGGGCCGTTGGTGATCCATGTGCATGGCCTGGTCAAATTGGGCCGACAAACTGATATCCAACCCTAAATTATACAACTCTCTCGCCCCCCTTTTCACTCGATATCATTTCCCCCCTTTTCACTCTCTCACTCTATCTCATTTCCCCCCTTTTCTCTCGCCCTAAATTCTCTCTCCATAACTCAATCTCAGTTCCCCCTTTTCACTCTCTCACTCTATCTCATTTCCCCCTTTTCTCATGAGGTATTACTCAATCTCTATTACTCTCAATTTATTATTACCGATTTGGAATTTGCTATAAATCTCTTTTACTCTCAATCTCTATTACTCTCAATTTATTATTACCGATTTGGAATTTATTTGTGGGGTTGTTATTTTAATGGTATTTTGATGATATGCTATGTTTTATTTTGAGCAATTTTCACATATGTTAAATAAAATCTATATGTATTTTGTGGGGTTGATTATTTGAGTATGTTTGTGGGGTTGATTATTTGAGTATGTTTGTGGGGTTGATTATTTGAGTATGTTTGTGGGGTTGATTATTTGAGTATGTTTGTGCATGTCATTTTTCTTATATTTTGTGTAATATCTGTTAGGTGGGATTCTTTAGTATATATGTGCATGTCATTTTTTTATATATTTTTGTGTACTATGTTTAAATTTTCTGATTCACATATATATTTAGTATATCTAATTCATATATGTTGTGTGTGTACTATGTTTAAATCTTCTGATTTGGGTAGTATGAAGAACTGGTTACCTAATCTAATCTTTGTGTTGTGCAGAATACCTAAGAAGTATTCAAGAAAACCAAATTCTGAAGCCACAGCCTTGCACATTATGAAGGCTTTAAAAAAGACCAAAGCACACTCTGAAAATTCTTCCCCTCAATCTGTAAAGAGGAAGGCTATAAAGACCCTGTCAGAGGCCAAACCACACTCTGAAAATTCTTCCCCTCAATCTGTAAAGAGGAAGGCTATTTCTACCAACCTAAAAAAGAAATTGTCAAAGATGAGGAAACAAGTGGATGAACCGCTACCTAAAGATGGACTTAAGCTTTTAAAACGCGGAGCTGTTACAATGCAGAGGATTGTTAGACGTAAGATTTTGGGCCTCAAGCTGCCAGTGGATTTCAATGCAAAGGGTGAACCGTATGGTAAAGCAGCATCGGAGATGCAATCATATATTGGGGTTCTTGCAAGAACTAAACCCCCAATTTGGTATAATACATGGAAAAAAGTTCCAAAAGAAAGGAAAACTAAGATTTGGGATTGTGTGCAGGTAACTAATACTTTTTATTTGTATTAATAATGACTACCTACTAAGTTAATACACATATGCTTCCTACAACCTAAGTTAATACTTTTTATGTATGTAGATGGCATTTGATGTTCCAGCGTCAGCTAGAAAGATGGTGTGGCAATCAGCGAACCAGAAGTGGAGGGAGTTTAAGTCCAAACTAACAAACAAATATGTGCTTCCATATCGTGAACAGCTTAATTTGCTAGAGTCTCCTCCAGCTGACTACTCCTTTATCGAGAAGGCGCACTGGGACATGTTCGTTGCTTCCCGTTTAACACCTGAATTCCTTGTGAGTTTTTCACCTTGGTTGTTTACAAAATTTTCAGATAGCAAAAATTCATCTTTGTTGCTAAGCTTTTGGTGTTTTTTTTATAAAGGAAATCCATGCCGAACAGAAAAGGAGAAGGCTGGAAAATGAATATCCTCATCGAATATCTCGCAAGGGCTATGCTAACCTTGAAGAAGAGCTGATTGCTGATCGTATTAGTAAATCTTTACTGTCGGAGTCTAAAGAGGAACTTGATTTGGAGATAGATCGATCAACTACATGGTTGGAGGCACGGAAGGATAAAGATGGGGAACTTGTGACAGAAGAACTCAAAATTATTGCTTCGAATATTGTAAGTTATTCATTTGTGTTATAATTAAAATTCTTGACCAACAAAATCTGAGTTACTATTGAACTACTTCATTTTTTTGTTCATAATTTAGGAGACGATGAAACAAAGAGTTGCTAATGGAGAAGTAACAGAGGAAGGCACTGATGATGTTTTGACCATGGTGCTCGGTAAACCTGAACACCCAGGACGAGTACGCGGCCAGGGGACTCGTGTTAAACCATCTGTGTACTTTGATCTTCCGAGGAAGAAGAAGGCCAAGACAATCAAAGATAAGATCCAAGAGGGTATTCAACAGTTTATGTCAGAAGAGACTTCTCGGATTATTAATGAGCGAGATGCTTATTGGGCTCAAGAGATAGAGAAGTTGAAAGCAACTTTTTGTGTAAAGAATACAGGGACATATTCTAGTCCAAATTTGGGTTCACAGCAAGCAAGTTGTTGCAAGGATGGACCTTCTAATGAGGAGTTGGATTTGTAAAAAGGTGTAAAGAAGAAACTGGATCTGGTTGATAAAGATTTGTTGGAAGAAGAGAAACAAGATGAGAAGAAAACTGAGGTGGAGAATGTGTGTAAGGAAGCTGATCAAGTGCAAGCGGAAGCTGATCAAGTGATAACTCCGGTATTACCAGTTGGTGGTTGTTTGGAGTGGGAATTGGCAATTGGGTCCCGGACAAATGTTGTTGCTTATGCAACAATTGATACAGTTAGTGATGTTCTTCATGGAAAACCACTGTCAAAAGAGAATGCGCGAGTTTCAATTACTCGTGTAATCCAAGGAGCTGTTGAGATTCCTTTCCCAATCGACGATGAAATCGTGACTGTGGAACAAGCTCTTGGAACATATATTGCATGGCCAAGAGATCTAATACTGGAAGTGAATACAAGCAGTGTTCAAGTGAATCCCACTCCCACTCCGAAGGTTAAATTCTGTTTAATCCTTTAAATTCAGAATATATTACAATATTGTTAATAAAATTTGTACAACTTAGATATTGTATTTTAGATGTAAAGAATAAAACCATGCTTTATATTCTCCTTTACTTAATGGATCATTCTATTTTGGATGTAAAGAATAAAACTTAGATATTGTATTTTAGATCTTTCTATGCCTTTTTCTTAAATTTTTCCTTTTCAGGAGGCCAAGAATATTCCTGCAAAGAAGAACAAGTACAAGTTGATTACAGATTGTTTATCTAATCGAAATGTAGAGTATGCGGTTAACATGGGTGCAGATTACCCCCTAGCTTGAAGCGTTTGTGGGTCTGGGCAAATGAAGCGTTGAGGGATGGTGTTTCATACTCTTTTAAGCTAAGCGAAGAAGCTTTTGGATCAACCCCAAAACAGGTTCTGTTTTTATCAGATGTGCATGCTTTGTGTTTTGGAGGTGAAATATCAGGCTCCACTATTTGCATTTATATTCAGTAAGTGTCCAACTTCTAAAGTTTTGTAACTTTTGTTGACTTTATTAATAGTTTCTTGAATGAAATTAAGAATTTGTGTTGATGCGTGTTTATTTTTGTATACAGTTTATTAGAGGAATATTTGAAAAAACACAAGATGAACGACATGGTAGCGTTCGTTGATCCAGGCACAATAGGCTCCATCGGTTGTGGTAATTCAGCACAGAGGTCTCGTGCGCTTTCTATCAGATTCCAAAATGCTAAGCCAGGCCAATATTTTTTGTTGCCTTATAACCATATGTGAGTACTTTATTTTTTATTTGTTCTTCCTCTACATCATCAAAATCCTATAATTTTTATTATCTTTCTTTTGGATGTAAGTGTAACATGAAATTACCTTGGAGATATAATTTACGTGTTTATAAGTGCTAATTATAATTCACTTCTGCCATTATACCCTTGGAAACTAATTTATAGTATATCTATGACGTGTTAATTCATGATTTTCTAGGCACCATTGGGCGTTGACTGTTGTGAATCCAGAAGCTCAGGTAGTTTACCACATGGACCCGTTGAAGCGCCGACTTGGTAGTGATGAATGGTTAGAAGTGGTTGACAAGTTAGTATCACCAGAAACTTTATTTTGATTTTGAATCGGTTTAACAATTGATAAGGAAAATGTCGACTTGATTTATATTGTTTTGTTGTAGTGGCATCAAACTCTACAAGGATAAAGCGAAAAAGATTTCCAAGAAGAAAATTCCTTGGGAGAATATGGCGGTATAATAATTTTCATTAATGTATTTAATAATTTATCTGTTTTCTCTAAGTGTAGACATGTAATATTTTTTTAAAATATTTTTCAGGGTGTTCCTCTCCAGCACGGGGCCACAGACTGTGGTTTGTTTGTGATGCGCTTTATGAAAGAAATATGTGAAGATAAGGAATTAAATTTTGCGAATAAGGTCCAAATTGCAATTTCCTTATTTGGTGAAGATAATCAGTACAGTATTCAATCATATAAGATTGGAAAATCAGTACAACCTGGCTTCATTTGTTTTTTGTTTTTTGTATTGTAATGTGACATTCATCGGAAAACTTACACTAGCATTGTTTCTTTTTCCAGTGGGCACGGAGGGGCAACCTGGCTTATAGCACCAGTGATATCGTTGAAATCAAGACTGATTGGGCAAAGTTCGTCATGAAGCACCACGCTAGTTAGGTGCTTGCTCAGAAAATATAAGTTGGCCATTTTGGTTATTTTTGGGTGAACATATTAAAGTACTTTTGGGAGTTCCTGTGGAGTAATTGCAGGAACCGATTTAACATGAACCTGATTTAAAATGTTATCTCTTTTTTGTGGATATGTTCATCCCAAAATATGTTAGTAGTCCTGTTAGAAATCGTGGCCAATGTTTGTGGATGTTTTTATGAATATTAGTTGGTTTATTGGTGAATATTGTTTTGAACCTGGTGGTAATGGTGAAATATTAACCTGGTGGTAATGGTGAAATATTGGTTGGTTTGTGCATTTTTTGCTTGTCGATTGAATTGTCCAATTGCTTATTGTTTGCGTAAATAAACCATTGTCTAAAATGTGATTAGCCAATGAGGGCATCTTTAATGTTTTACTTGTTAAAAACCATATCAGACAATGTCATGTTGTTTATTATAATGTTGTTTATCATCCAAACAAACAATGCTTGTTAAACGTAAACCATTGTGCACTGTATTTCTTACAACGGTTTAAATTAAACAAACCATTGTGTAGAGTCCCAAACAACAATGGATTAATTATACAAGAATGTTGTGTGATTTCCTTTTAGACAAGTGTGGATTGAATTAAAACTATTGTGTGATTTCATTTCAGACAAGTGTGCATTCAATTAAAACTATTGTGTGATTTCCTTTCAGACACGTGTGTATTCAATTAAAACTATTGTGTAGCATCCTAAACAACAATGGAAAAATTCTATAATAATGTTGTGTGATTTACTTTTAGACAAGTGTGTATTGAGATAAAACTATTGTGTGATTTCCTTTCAGACAAGTGTGCATTCAATTAAAACTATTGTGTGATTTCCTTTCAGACACGTGTGTATTCAATTAAAACTATTGTGTAGCATCCTAAACAACAATGGAAAAATTCTATAATAATGTTGTGTGATTTACTTTTAGACAAGTGTGTATTGAGATAAAACTATTGTGTGATTTCCTTTCAGACAAGTGTGCATTCAATTAAAACTATTGTGTGATTTCCTTTCAGACACGTGTGTATTCAATTAAAACTATTGTGTAGCATCCTAAACAACAATGGAAAAATTCTATAATAATGTTGTGTGATTTACTTTTAGACAAGTGTGTATTGAGATAAAACTATTGTGTGATTTCCTTTCAGACAAGTGTGTATTCAATTAAAACTATTGTGTAGCTTCCCAAACTGTTGTTGTTTCTGGCTATCAGACAACGGCGTCTAGAGATGCAGTCGTTGTCCCTCGCTCTAACACACAACAGTTTTCGAACCGTTGTCTGAGGCGTGTAACAGACGACACTCCGATAGACAACGGGGTTTGTCAGTATCAGACTACGGATAAAATCCGTAGTCTGAATCGAAATTCCTTGTAGTGTCTAGACGTAGGCGTCAGGGTTTTGGAGGAGATAGGCTTCAACAACTTGGTACATCATCAAAACCTTTTCCTTGCCCGCCTTGATGTCCTCTTCCTTGAGCATGAAATCACCTTTAGTGTAATACTTGCTTGTCACCTTAGAGATAGTACCACCACTAGGAGAGGACTCAAACTTAACCTCATAGGTTATTTTTTCAAGGTTTTCCACTAAGGCATCACCTTCCAACAGAGTATAGTTATAGGTAAAGTTATCTTCACTGAGCTCGTCAATGTGGTATTTCACACTATTGAAATTGCGGCCTACATGAGTAATATTGATGTAAGACAATTGGTATATAAGCATTCATCATGTTCTACTAGAATGCAGATCTATGTGTATGCATGTCTTAAAAAGCAAAAATAAATTAGCTGACCATCAATAAAGTTAATTTGCTTGATGCTTCCAGCTCCTCCATCGCCTTGAATGAGTTTAATGCTCTGGATACCTTGTGGCAAGAGTTTTGGAATCAAGTTGTGAGAGTCGAGGATGGAGGCCTTAAAGATCCTTGATGCAGCGATAGGGGAAGTGTACTCATCAGTGTAGCTGGCGAAACCCATGTTTATTAAAAGGTGTTGGTGAAAATTGGAAACAAAGGAGAGGTAATTAATCAGACAAGTGAAGAGCTTTTGAGGTTGATTAAGGGTTATGGTAAAAGGATGATATTTATAGGATGAGCAGAGAGATCAGTTTAAAGTGTTTTTTAATTGTGCAACCATGACATGTTAACCAAGGCAAATGGGAACAAATATTCTGGTGTTTGTCCAATTTGACGCGACCATGATGATTAAGCTACTCTGCAAGGTATATACATTGAAGCACAAAGACAGCAAGACTAGAAGGGGCTAAGAGGTAAGGACACCCTTTAGTTTCTTATATGATGGATACATATTTTTAAAGAAGTTCACAAGAGACAAAACTTTGGATCTCTGGGTATTAGGAAACATACAAAGATAATGAGAAATATAATGCTATAGAGAGTCCAAAAATCCAACATGCTTATTTGATATAGCATATAACAATTTCACTTGGATTTAAGTAGTGGCAACATACATATTCTGTTACCAAAGAACTCCTCATTGCATCTATAATCTAATTTTTTCAATGGAATGGTCTGATACTCTGATTTTTTGTCTTTCTTGGTGGCTGGTGAGTTTTACTGTTTATCTTCTTACATCCAATTGATAAGCACCAGTATCAAAAGGGAAAGGTGATACATAAAAAATGTTGTACAATATTAAGAAGCTAGACAAAGGCTAAGGTCTTGTAACTAAAAATAAATTACTGTATATAGTATATATTTCTAATTAGTACTTCTGATGGTGGTAGGCGGGTAGCGATCCAATATATTGGCGCTCGAATTAAAATAAAAGTAGCATTGAAAATGAGAAAAAGTTATCAGATGTTAGATCAGAGTCGAGATTAAATTACTCTGAAATTTCATAGTTAGTAACTAAAATTAATGAAATTGCTGACATTGACTCAGATACTATTAATCTGTGATAACCCCGACCGACTTAGATTAAAGGCTCGACTAATGCACTTTCTCCTTGAAGAAAGGACTGTAACTTAGGATCGCAGATTCAATAGATAAAACACAAGTATCTTCTATTGTTGAGAACTATTAAGTCGATGCTTGTAACACATAGCAGCAGCCAGCATGTGATTGCCACTAGTATCGTTAATGAAAAAACATAATAATAGTTATGCAGAGGATATAAGTGTAGTGTGTCTGGCCCCCGAGTAACCAGTTCAATACCTATATACTTTTCTTATCTAACAATTCCGAGAAGAGGCAAAGAGCAAATGTGGAGAGCCAAAGACCAAATGACCTTTGGCCTCTTGGAAGCAAGAAAAGGAGCAGGAAGCTAGGGAAAGGAAGAAGAAGAAGAAGCCCTGCCTGCACTTTTCTATTTTAAGTCTTTTTTCAGGAGGTTTCCATATTCTAACAGACAGGCTAGGATATGTTGAAAGTGGTGACTTGTCTGGCGCACATCTATGGAGAGCTGCCAAGGGAACATGGAAAGTCTCATTGGAGGGTGACCACAACATTCAGGCTTGATCCAACATTGCTGAGAAGTTATAAGTTGCACATGCCAGTAGCCAATCCAGATCATGCTTCGGGATTGATCTGTATTCTGTAGACCTTGAAGTTTTATAACAGTTGTTTCTTTTACTTTGTAGTTCTTACCTATAGCCATCAAATTATACTTTAAATCTAAAAAATTGTTAACTTTAGTTTATTAGTTATAAATTTAAGTTAAGTATTGTTGCATTGCTTGAATGTTGTTTCATACTCAGAGATAGAAGAAATGTTTGTATTTGAAGACGGAAAAAGCAAGTAGTTCATATTCATGCCTCAAAAAGAAAAGTAGTTCATATATAAAAATTTAGTACTCTATACTCTGACTCTGGAGTGGCTACTATCTTATTTTCACATAAATTTGATCTCAACTCAAATCCCCGGTTCTTAAATATGTTATTGTAGTCAATTGTTATACATCCAGCTGGTGTTTCAGGTTTTGAGAAACACCTCTATGCACGAACTCGGGATAGATTTACTTGGATAGTGTCATCCCCCAAATTCACTATTTCTTTTCCTTCTAATTCCGGGTTGTACATAACCTTATCGTCTCCCTCGCTCATTTATACATTCAGTTGAAGTCAATATATTTTCAGTCATAAAGTTGAAGATGTTTATATTGTCAACCTTGACATCCAGCAGATGCACTTCAAACTAGAGAGTTTCAATAGTTACCGCAGCCTGCACAATTGTTTTAAATTCTATTCTAGTGAATATAGGACAATATCAGCACATTAGCCACATAAAAATATGAATTTTGTCATATTAAAGTGATATCGTAGGAAGAAGCTTCTTTATTTTTTAAGATAGAAATACAGAACTTACAAGAGATATATTGTTAAGACCCAGAGTCAAAACCATTCTCTCCTTATTCCATAATGAAATGGTACAAACCAAGTTTTAAAACAACATGACAGACCCCCTATATAAGATAAAGACCTATTGAAGAGAACGAAACAGCTAAGAAGGCAACAAGGCCACTAGACATAGGCATCAGGGTTTTGGAGGAGGTAGGCTTCAACAACTTTGTACATCAGCAGAACTTTATCCTTGCCCGCCTTGATGTCTTCTTCTTTAAGCATGAAATCGCCTTTTGTGTAATACTTGCTTGTCACCTTAGAGATGGTACCATCACTTGGAGAAGACTCAAACTTAACTTCATAAGTAATTTTTTCAAGGTTTTCCACTAAGGCATCACCTTCTAGCAACGTATAGTTATAGGTGTAGTTATCTTCACTGAGCTCATCAATATGGTACTTCACACTATTAAAATTGCGGCCTACATAAGTTACATCTATGTCAGCCAATTAGTATAAAAGCATTTATTATGTTTTATGATTGAAGATATTTATGTGCATGCATAATCATTTGAATTTGCTAAAATGTATTGATAAGAACAAGTAAGCGCTAACCGTCAATAAAGTTGATCTGCTTGATGCTTCCAGCTCCTCCATCGCCTTGAATGAGTTCAATACTCTGGATACCTTGTGGCAAGAGTTTAGGGATCAAGTTGTGAGAGTCGATGATGGAGGCCTTGAAGAGCCTTGATGGAGCGATAGGTGAAGTGTACTCATCAGTGTAGCTTGCAAAACCCATGTTTTTTAAGAAAAGGTGTTTGTGAAAACTAAGGAGAGGTGATTAATTAGAATTGTGAAGACTGTTTTGAGATTGATTAGGGATAGGGTGAGAGGATGAATTTATAGGATAAGCAGGGAGCAGTTTCGAAGTGTTTCTGATGGTGTAATACCATGAAAAGTTCCCATGGTTTAAAGGAACAAATATTCTGGTGTTTGTCCATCTCCATTCTGGTGTCACCAAATGATTAATCAAATATATAGGTTCAAGCACGCAAGACAGCAAGATAAGACGGGGAAGAAAGGACACCCTTCAGTTTCTTATATGATGTCGCATGGAGATCACTTTCTAATAAAATGCACAAGACAAAATGTTGGATCTCAGAGTATTAGAAAACATACACTGAAATATATTGCTAAAAGGATTCCAAAGATCCAACATCTGTAGCAGGTGATAAGAAGTCAATATCTTTTCGATCATAAGGTTCAAGATGCCTATATATTTAACCTTGGCATCAGAGGGATACACTTTTGAATTAGACAGTTCAATGTCTAAGTAAAGACATCAAAATCATCAAGAGTTACCTCAGTCTGATATATTTTAGTATATTCTAGCTAATATAGGACAATATTACCTAGATATAGGAGAACAAAATCATATTCATCAAAAGTCACGTAAAAGCGATAGCATTAATTAGAAAGAAGATTCTTTATTTTTTCAGGATAGAAATACAGAACTTAAAAGGAATGACAGTATATGGTTAAGACTCAGAGTCGAACCAATCTCTCCTTATTCTGGAACAAAATGGTACACATCAAACTGTAATTTGACAAGACATGCCATACGTATAAGCAAAACACTATTGGAGAGAACAAATTGGCTAAACTGAATCAGAACCTCTAGGCATAGGCATCAGGGTTTTGGAGGAGGTAGGCTTCAACAACTTTGTACATCAGCAGAACTTTATCCTTGCCCGCTTTGATGTCCTCTTCCTTAAGAATAAAATCGCCTTTAGTGTAATACTTGCTGGTCACCTTAGAGATAGTACCACCACTTGGAGAAGTCTCAAACTTAACCTCATATGTTATTTTTTCTAGGTTTTCTACTAAGGCATCACCTTCTAGCAATGTATAGTTATAGGTGTAGTTTTCTTCATTGAGCTCATCAATGTGGTACTTTACACTGTTGAAATTGCGGCCTACATCAGTAGTAGAAGCATTAGTCATGTTTAACTAGAATGCAAATGTATGAGTATGCATGATGAAAATTTGCATGCATCTGTTGATAAGCACAAGTAATTGAACTAACCATCAATAAAGTTGATCTTCTTGATGCTTCCAGCTCCTCCGTCGCCTTGAATTAGTTCAATGCTCTGAATACCTTGTGGCAAAAGTTTTGGAATTAAGTTGTGAGAGTCAATGATGGAGGCCTTAAAGATTCTTGATGCAGCAATGGGGGAAGTGTACTCATCAGTGTAGCTTGCGAAACCCATATTTTAATGTATAAAAAGATATTGCTAAAAACTGAGAAGAGGTAATTAATAAGAATGTTGAATAGCTTTTTCAGGTTGATTCAAGGATATGGTGCAAGGATGATACTTATAGGACAGGCAGATATCAGTTGAAAGTGTTTTTTATTATGCAAGACCATGGTAGAAGGGAACCAAAATTCTGGTGTTTGTCCATTTTGATTTCACCGTAGTGATTAAGCTACTCTGCATGTTATATAGAGTCAAGCACAAAGACACAAAGATGAGAAGCGGCTAAGACTAAGGACACACTTTAGTTTCTTATATAATTTTCTACTAGGTGATAACCCGTGCTTGCACGAGCATGAGTAGACATTAACATATTAATATTGATAAATTATTAATAAATATCCTTTTCTCGGTAGACTTTTCCTTCATTGTAACTATTTTTACCATGATGAGAAACACCAATATCAAGGTCCCTGTAATTGAGATATGCACCTCTAGGATGTTTGGACACAAAAGGTGTCATGAAGTTATAAAAACTTCTAATGCGACTCATGTAAATTTTGTCTGTTTCTGGACCTTCCTCACACCAATTCGCTGTTAACTGAATCTTGTAAATGTTCCCTGCCTAGTGAGGAAAAGGCATAGCGGATGAAGAAATTTCACTCATCTTTCCACCACAAGGATTAAAAACTCAACTTTGCCCAACTCAATTTTCACCTACAATTGTATGCAAGAAAGTGTTAAAACATTGGATTAGAAATGAATTACCATATTCACCTATAATCTCATGCAAGAAAGTTTTGAAGCAGAGAGACAGCAGCGACAAACAAATATTTAAATTAAATAACGAGGGTGGGAGGACTTGAACCTGAGTCTCTCCGTAAACCGAGCTTTGATCCCATGTTAAGTAACCAGCTCATCTAAAACCTTAAGGTGTGGCCCCAACAGGATCTTATACTCTTATACATCCCAACTTCAAGCATGTTATAACTCATACATCCCAAGAATGGGCAGAAAACTTTTTGAGTGAATTCAATGATACTGTCAAAGAAGCTCAGAAGAGAACGAAACAGATTCCACTGTCACTTTCAAGTAGTGATGCATGTGAAAGATTTGCACAATCAAATAACCGGTTACTGATCCTGGGGTTCTATGCAACACTTACTGAACCGCTAGATGCTCATGGTAGAAGAATTGACCAGTTTGCAGAACTGCAGCATCAATTGCACCTAGATATAAAAGATCCATTGAAGAAGCTTTGTAAAGATCTACGTTTTTAGTTCTTTGTAAAGCTTTGTAAAGCTTTGTAAACCATAAGAACTACGGTTTTAGTTCTCAGTGGGAGTGATGGGAGTGTCTTGGACAAGAATTTCGGCAAATATAATATGTGGTTGGCAACAGAGCATGGTATGTTTTTACGTTCTACGTAGGGAGAATGGATGACAACAATGCCAGAAAATATGCACAGGAACTGAGTTGACAGTGTTAAGCATGCTTCGTGAGACTTCACTTCTTTGGAATTACAAGTACGCAGATGTGGAGTTTGGGAGGTTTCAATCAAAAGATATCTTGCAGCATTTGTGGACAGGTCCTATCTCTAATGCTTCTGTTGACGTTGTTCAAGGTGGCCGTTCTGTTGAGGTCCGAGCATTTGGTGTGACCAAGGGTGCAGCAATTGATCGTATATTGGGAGAAATAGTTCGTGATAATGATGTCAAGTCTCCAAGTGACTGTGTCTTGTGTCGGCCACTTTTTGCCAAAGGATGAAGATATTTATACCTTTTTTGAGCCACACCGTCCAGAAAGTACATCAAGAATGAGTTCAGCCAGTCCTGTCAATGGATTGGCTAGTAGCAACGGGAATGGAACTGATGGTCAGTAAGAAACAAGCAGTGCGTAAGAGTTCAGATGTTCTCGATCTTAAGAATGAGAATTATTTCTCATGTACGGTTGGACAAAAGAAGCTCTCAAGTGCCCGATATCTTCTTGGTTCTTCAGCAGATGTCGTCTCTCTATTGCAGGAACTTGCAGACTCACTACATAGCTAGTCATACTTTCTCTTTGCTTCTGATTGTAATGCTAACCTGAAGGTTTAAAAGTCAAGAATGAGAATTTTAGTAAGTGATCTATGCGATACTTAGAAGCAGATATCAAAAGTTATACTTGGTCACTTTGGCTTCTATTCTGTGGTAACTTATTATACTTAAAATGATTTTTGATATATGTACCTTTCGACAATTTATGCGCATCACGTAAATATTATTATATTTTGTTGAAAACAATCTCATCTAACCTTCAAAAAGGGGGGGGGGGGTGCTGAATAATATTGTTATAGTATAAGAATATAAGATCATGTTGGGGCCTTTGACACCTTAAAGTTTTAGATAAACTGGTTACTTAACAATGAGATTATAATCCTTCAAAAAAAAAAAGAATTGTTAGAGGGGAATTAAATAATATCATCTCCTTAAAGAGGATTATAATCATATCCCCTACTCCAACAAAACAAACATGTGATAGGAAAATTTAAAAGATTATAATCCTTAGATTAATCCTAAATAAGTTTTTGTACAACAAAAATGGGACATGAAAATTTAAAGGATTATGATCATATCTTATACTTAATACCATGAAACAAACATGGTCTAAGAAGCTTCATTACTCTCTTGGCATTTCATCAAACACGTACCCCACAACCTCAAAATATTCAAACTTTAAATACATATTCATCTAAATTTGATTGGAAAAATACCGAGAGCGTACTATATTCTCTATTTTCTAACTAAATTACGTTCATGTGCCTGTCAACTTTAATGGTTGAACTCGAACCACATGTTTTGAAATTTTAATAGTTGTTGCGTATGTATGTTCGTGTAAACTTGAATTAAAAAATATATATATAAATAAGATATTAAGACCAATTGCGGAATAATGAAGATGTTCTTATGGACATGCGGTGAAATTGATAACAACCAAAACATATACAACTGATTGTGTTAGGTCAGGTATAAAGGTATGTCTGAATACACCTAATAACAAAACTATTATAATGCTAAGTATTACTTACATGACCTCCTAATTATGAATTTTTCTATCCAAATGTAATTATAATGCAATACTTAGTATAATTAGCCAAGTGTTTGTAATTCTCTATGTATATAAGTCATTTGATATTCTCTAGAAGAAGTTCAACATGCCCAAGTGAAGAAGAAGGCTCGCAAATAATGGAATTACAAAATTTGGTGGGAAATATGCTAAGTCATATATCAAGAAGTCTAGATAGTTGTCTTACAAAGTTCAAGTTTACTATGTCGTGGAGTCATCATGTAGTAAAGTCTGAATAAGCTATGTCACGGAGTCACCATGTAGTAAAGTCTAAATAAGCTAAATCGTGAAGTCACCGTGTAGTAAACTCTGATATAGCAAACTCTGATGTTGACTAGTCAAATTTACTTGTCGACAAGTGATATACTCATGAGTTCAAGACATCAACTACTCTATGTCGTGAATCTTAGATTTTCAGAATCAATTATGTCGACAAGTCCATCCTCTTCATAAAGTTCTCGACATGGGGACTTAACCAAAATTTAAATCAACAAAAGACAAAATTCTGAAGACTTTTCAAGGACAAAGATCAAGAAATCTGAGCATCTGCAATGGTCCAAATATTACAGAGTGCACGTGGTAAACATAAAATGAAGGTTGGAGGGAAATTTGAGGAAGAAACGATCCAGGGAATATTGATATGACAATGCAAGTTGGATATAGAGTGGTCAGTTTCACAAGTATAAAAAAAAACTCAATGTAATTTTTGTCTTTTGCTTTCAAGTGTAAAATGGTAAAAGATGTACGTGCACAGTTTGAATATAAGTGCACATACTCATTTCCTTAGTTGTTAAGCTTTATATTGTAATATTCAAAATTCTCCCTCTCAAGAAAGAAATTGAGAATTCAACTTTGTGATTTATTAATTTTTAGCAACATTTTGAATATAATAAATATTAGATTTGAAGTAAGGATTTATGTATTTTGTTATTTTTGTTACAACGAAAATAGATTAAAGTTTTGGTAAAATAAAAAAAATACAACAATACATTCATCCCCTCTATATTGTATTGTATTGTGTGCAACTCATATTTAACAAACTTAAAGACCGATTCTTATTAAATCAAGCTTCTTGGTGTTACTATTATATTGTACTATGTACGAAAATAATATAAACTATGCAAATAGTAAACTGCTTGCCTTCAAATTACCATTAACTTAAGAGGCACTATTTCTTGGAAGAATGAAAAATCTAAAGTGACCAAATGGTGTGCCATTATGAATCCCTTCCATCCATCGTAGAGTGTTTTTTTTTTTGCAAGATACATCATTTTATATTTTGACAACTTTTAACTACTAAAATAACCTTTTGATCACATTATGACAAATTCATTGCACACAATTTTGCAAGAAGACATCACCAGGATAAGACCAATAAATAAAGCTTTATTCATATTAAATTATAACACATGTGACGCACGAGTTTGTTTTAATATATTATAATTTTTCCTTTTTATATAATTTCTTGATTTCTCTTTAATAGTTATTTTTAATTTTAAATTAAAATAAAATTAATTAATGACATGTATTGTTCAAATTAATAATATAATTCTTAATTTTAATATGTTGTTGAAGGTATTCGAACATTAGGTCTTTAGTATAGTTCTCTTATCTATTTACCAAGATCTAACTATAATGATTCTTTTGATGGTTGAACCAAAATACAAATATAACATACATCGTTTATAAAAAAGAAGAAAAAAAAGGCATATTCGGTGTACCGGCCAAAAACTTGAGGTAGCATTTGATGGCTGCATCAAGTTAGGAAAACTGGAAAATCTACCAAGCTGCATAGATATCATAAGTACTTTATCTTCAACATCATTAGAATTAATTCCAACTTCAGAATGCTTACAATGATACCTAATGAGCAGGCCATGTATCTCGATCCTTTTTTGGAACATTTTCTTCATTGTCTTCTACAAAATTTTCACGGGGGTATGAGTCATAATAGAAAAAAACGATAAGTGACTTTACAAATTAAAAAATAATATTATATTTTAAAAATAGATTCAACAAAAATTTTTGTAGAAAATTTCATAGCAATTCAGGTTGAAATATTTCTGGTCACAATAAAGAGTAAATATACATGTGAATCAAATCTGGGTGAATCAAATCTGGGTGAATTCAGATTTTGAATAGATCAGGGTTGACCCTTCGATGATTTTTTTAAAAACATTACCTAATAGATCTATAGTACAAATGAAAATAAACTGAATTAAATAAACTGGACTATCAATTTGAAATTTCATAAAATATTGCGATAAGAAGGAAATATCATACTAGATCTTTTCATGCAGCAACACAAAGAATAAATAACATAACGATTTTCGGGATGAGAGTTGTTCTTGTTTGAAACCTGTAATGATTAATCACTCATTATAACTCATATACAAACTCATAAATATCTAAGTACCAAATGAAAACAATTAGATCTACGAAGATATAGATTTTTTTAATTAGAAACCCTAGCCCCTCTTTTGTTTTGAGTCAATTGCAACAATCAAGTCAAATTTATATAACGAAAAATCTATAATGAGCTTGTATTTTAAAATTTTAAAAGTATCTTTCTCTATATATTAAAAGTCAACAAAGGGCAAAGTTTGCCATTTTAATGGCTGTGAAGTTACGATTTTACCCTTATATTTTCTAAAATTACAAAAATACCATTCTTTAATAAAAATGTAAAAATTGTGAAATTATGTTAATGATGGGAATCGAACCCTTAACATATCCATGTCAAACTCATGTCATAACCAACTGTGCTACACTTTGTTTTGAGTTTATATTCAAACTCTTATTAGATAAACCACCTCTTCTTCCAATTTTTTTATTTTTTGAGTTAATAAACATTGATTTATATTATTTTTAGAATATTGCACAATACATAGTTATAATAAATATTTTTAGCAATTGAACATAATCTACAATTCTCTTTTATCAATTTAAATTATTGATATATGTCATTTTAATACCTTGAATTTATGATTTTGCCCCTACATGCTAAAAAATTACAAAAACGTCAACTCTTTTATATTTATGCAAATAGTAGATAAGATTATGTTAGTGTAGTAAATTGAACCATTAATCTTCTCTAATCAAGCTCATGCATAAGTAGCATAGTACATTTTGTTTTAAGTTTTCTTTAAAATCTTATTAATGTTAATTTCTCTTCTTCTCTCATCTTCTTTTTTATAATTTTTTATTTTTAAATAAATAAAATGTTGGTTTATATTATTTATAAAATATTGCATTGTATATAATTACCAAAAATATTTTAATGGATTGAGCATACTCTACGATTCTCTTTCTTTTATTTTAAATGATTGATATAAAAAATAAAATTTTAAAAGAGTATAAGATTATAGATAACGTATAATTTCTACATAATAATAAGATTATAGATAACATATAAGATTAGAGTATAAAATTTTTATAAAATTTTAAAAGTAAAAAAATTGAGTGAGACGCCGCATGGATGACTTTTAAATAATATTAATAGATTTTGTAATAAGTCTCAGCCCTACGTTTATATCTGACAATGTTAAGACTGCATCGCCTATGTTATATACCGACAATTTTGTAATTTACTTCGCAAGATAGGGAATCTATCTACACAAATGATTTACATAAATATTTTTCATATTTTTTTTGTAAATCTAACGGTACTAAAAGAAAAGATCGTACAAAAATAACAAATTACACAAAATATTATAAATTTCACCCGTAGAAAATAAGATTATTTTAATATTATAAATTTTATTTATTTGCATTAAATATATAACGGTTTGAACTTTATATCGTATTATATTACAAATTGCGTCGTCTATCATATAAATTTTTTCATAAATTAATATACTCGATAATTATTACGTCATCTTTTCATCTATATGATTGAACTTACAATTTTTTTAAGAAAAATAATTTGAATTTAAGAACGTTTCGGTCGAAATAATACATATATAGCCGAATGTTTTAATTTCTTTTAAATGTTTTTAAAAATAGTAGACGAATGTTTTCATCTATAACATATTTTGTTTTTTGCAAATGTAACCATGCAACTATACATAGATAGTGGTTCATATTTTTTATATATAAATTACAATTTGCATCAGCTATGCACTAATTTGTAATTTGTAAGTAACTTAATTAATACATTTAACAATTTTTACGTAACTACTGTTTCGTTTGTATGATTGCATCTACGATTTAAAAAAAAACACAATGTGAATTTAAAGGAGTTTGGATCGAAAAATATTTAATCAAATTAATATATATGAGATTTAAATTTTGGACTCTATTTCAATTATCTCTTAAATAATAACATATAAAAAAAACATAAATAAATAAGCACGAAAACAACTTGTTCTAAAATTGACCCAAAAATAATAGAATTACTTTTATATTGTAAATAATATTTATTTGTATCAAGTAGACAAAGACTCAAATTTTATATCCTATAAATTATAAATTGCATCATTAACCATGCCAATTTGTACATAAGTTAATATACTCAAAAACAATTATGTAATCTTTTTTCAAATATATGGCTGGATCTACGATTTCAATATATATATGAATTTAAGGGCGTTCCGGTCGCCAATATATATGTATATATATTAAATTAATCGAAATGAGATTTGAATTTTGAATTCGATATTATTAACGCTTAATTAATTACATAAAATACATATATATAGTCAAGTTAAAATACATTATTATTAGTACACGATGATCATTTATAAAAAAAATTGGATTAAAATTTGTAACTGTAAAACGACATTCCAAACATATTATTAAAGTACTAAGTGTGTTCATATAATTTAATACAGTGATGGACACAAGAGAGAAGTGCGAAATCAGTTCCCAAGTTAAAAAAATAAACACGTGATATGAATACTCCATATTGCAATAGGTGCTCATCTCCCAAAGTATTTGTCTTGTGAGAGTGTGCAAAGATGCACCAACCTTCAGCTTCTTTTTAAAATCCTCTATCTCATTCACATGTGTTCGATTATATTACAACAACATTGTGTGCATTTAACGATTTATATTCTAGACTGCAAAAAAATAAAAAAAACCAAATCAATTGATCGCTGAAAAACAAACAACAACTACTAAGGCAAAATACCTATTTACAAATTATACTTTCTCCAACATAGAAAACTCCGGTAAACCTGATTATAATTGCAACAAGAACAATAGTTCGACCGTGTTTCAAATTTTACATTGTTTCTATTTGTTCTTAATATCAATAATACTCATTATGAACAAGTCCCAAAGCCTTGGGTTTGGCACAGTTACGTTATCATATTAATTTACATACACTAATGTTATATACGGACTTTAGACTAAAAGATTTTAAGATGTGATCACGGTGTGTAGTCTTACGTACCTGACCAACTTTATATTTTATTTACAAGTATATTGTCATTTCGTTAAAAACACATTAGTTTAGATACATCCATATCATATATGAACAACTATACTAAAATAATCATTTAGATTATATTTAATTGTTGAATTTGATAAAATGCATTTCACGACATTTAAAACTAAATTAATATTTTGTCAAATGAAAATAATAATTTGATCTTTATTTTATAGATTTTTTTTCCAAATTTTGTGAAATCTTATTAAATATTAAAAAAAATTAAAAAAAATTTATACAAATATAAGATAAATTCAAAATTAATTTTAATTACAAAATTGTTTCGATATATATACATTTTCGTGCGAAAAATTATTTCAGTAAATAAGCAGGCCCGTGCTTCGCACGGGTTTTTAGGCTAGTTGGGCTTTAAAACCCAAACTACTTTTTAATCTAAATTTTTTTGGTCCTTTGGTCTTACAGTGTCCCGTATATTTTTGTCCAAACACATGCCTTTATGGCATTGCTATCTTTTAAACATTTGCGGCACACAAATTAAATTATGGTACCTAAGAGCATCTTCAAGAACTCCTCATTTCAGGCTCTTAAGTCAAATTTTGAGAAATAAATTTTGAAATCAAGCTCCTCATTTAATTCTTGGATAGTCTCCTAATCTCAAATAGTTAGGAGTCAATTAATTCAAACTCTCTATTTTCATCAAAATATTCAAACTTTAAATACATATTCAAACACGTACCACACAACCTCAAAATATTCAAACTTTAAATACATATTCATCTAAATTTGATTGGAAAAATACCGAGAGCGTACTACATTATCTATTTTCTAACTAAATTACGTTCATGTGTCTGTCAACTTTAATGGTTGAACTTGAACCACATGTTTTGAAATTTTAATAGTTGTTGCGTATGTTCGTGTAAACTTGAATTATTTCTAGAAAAAATATATATAAAAATAAGATATTAAGACCAATTGTGGAATAATGAAGATGTTTTTATGGACATGGGGTGAAATTGATAATAACCAAAACATATACAACTGATGGTGTTAGGTCAGGTATAAAGGTATGTCTGAATACACATAATAACAAACTTATTATAATGCTAAATATTACTTACATGACCTCCTAATTATGAAATCTTTTATCCAAATGTAATTATTATGCAATACTTAGTATAATTAGCCAAGTGTTTGTAATTCTCTATGTATATAAGTCATTTGATATTCTCAGGAAGAAGTTCAACATGCCCCAGAAGTGAAGAAGAAGGCTTGCAAATAATGGAATTACAAAAGTTGGTGGGAAATATGCTAAGTCATATTTTGAGAAGTCTAGATAGATGTGTTGCAAAGTTCAAGTTTACTATGTCATGGAGTCACCATGTAGTAAAGTCTGAATAAGCTATGTTGTGGAGTCACCATGTAGTAAAGTCTGAATAAGCTAAATCGTGAAGCCACCGTGTAGTAAACTCTGATATAACAAACTCTGATGTTGACTAGTCAAATTTACTTATCGACAAGTGATATACTCATGTAGCAAAGTAGAGTTCAAGACATCAACTACTCTATGTCGTGAATCTCATATTTTCAGAATAAATTATGTCGACAAGTCCATCCTCTTCATAGAGTTCTCGGCATGGGGACTTAACCAAAATTTAAATCAACAAAAGACAAAATTCTGAAGACTTTTTAAGGACAAAGATCAAGAAATCTGAGCACCTACAATGGTCCAAATATTGCAGAGTTCACGTGGTAAACATAAAATGAAAGTTGGAGAGAAATTTGAGGAAGAAACGATCCGGGGAATATTGATAGGACAATGCAAGTTGGATATAGAGTGGTCGTGATTTAGTTTCACAAGTATAAACAAAAACTCAATGTAATTTTTGTCTTTTGCTTTCGAGTGTAAAATGGTAAAAGATGTACGTGCACAGTTTGAATATAAGTGCACATACTCATTTCCTTAGTTGTTAAGCTTTATATTATAACTAGCATAAAAAACTCGTGCAAGGCATGGGCCGCTAGCTTAGATTATGATTTTTAACTAGACTATGCATGATCAATGTCATTTGACAGATATGATTGTATATTTTTGATGTTCATAGAGTTTTTATTGTTAATGTTATGACTATGTTGTACTTGCTTAAATATGTTGAAGTTTATAATGTGAAAACTAATACGAGTAGTTTTGATAAATCATGTCTGTTTTTAATTTTGTTGTGGATCATATAATAGAATTAGAGTGTTCTATGGATGTTTTCTAATTAAGAAGACATTTTTAAAATTATAATCCTAAAATTTTTCCAGTTCTTCAAAAATGATGCATTCATTTAATTCATCTCCGACAATATTCAAGGTAGAAACTAAATAGCCTTCAAGATGATGTAGTATGAGATTGTAGGTTTTGGTACTTATTTTACTCAAAAGCTTTCCTAAATCTTCTAATCTACTTAGGCCTTACATTTTCAGTTCTTAAAACTTTCTTTGTAACTCTTTTATGTCTTTTCTTCTGACCTCTTGATTTTAAGCATTTTTTATCTTTATTTCTCTTCCCCTGTCTACCTAACTTTCAGAACATAGGACAATGTAGCTAATTGACTTAAGTGGAACTACCTTGTGCCAAATCATTCTATTATTAAGTAAGTTTGGTACCATTTCGATGTGTTTCAATTCATTCAAACAAACAGACCTTTTTTAACTCTGAACTTGAGAATTGATCAATTATGGATGGATAAATATTTTTTGCTTATATCATCGTAAGTTAAAATTGCTCATATGCCTTCTGAGTTCTGTCCGTGTTTTGACAATGAATTCATCCTTTAATTTTTTCAAAATACACATCTTTAATAATTAAAACACGGGTCATTTTTCTAACAATTAACATAAATTTCTAGTTTTTGCGGTTATTTGTTTTTCTAGGTATGGTTGCACATTTTTTTCGTCTGTTACAATGTACTTACTTTAATTTATATAGATAATTTGATTGATCGGGGACTATAATTTTAAATAACCCGGGATGTATAATGTGATTTGATCTGATCATAATGTACGATATGCAATATCATGTTTTTTTAAATTTGTTATGGACTATATATTTTAATCTGTTTATTGTTTACACAAATTATTATCAAAATTTTAGAATATATAATTCATTTAATTGTTTTGTTGTACTATCTATTTATTTTTATTATCTCACCTTTTACAATATTTTTACTCAAAACAAATAGTTTTTCATATGTTTTATTTATGTTTTTTAGTTATTTTACACACACACAGATATATATATATATATATATATATATATATATATATATATATATATATATATATATATATATATATATATACCAAATAACTAATTATTTTCTTTCATAAAATTAATTTAAATTTAATTTGATAATAACCAAAAATGTGTCATATATATAATGCATCCAATCTAATTATAAATTTAGTCACTCCTATTATATATATATATATATATATATATATATATATATATATATATATATATATATATATATATACTGTATTATTAAAACTGAAACATTGAAAGTTTGATAGTCAGTCGGTACGGTTCTCATATTTTGATATTTGTACTTTAATTCTTTTATTTTTACTACTTCATTTAATTTATTAAAAACAACAATTTTATTCCGAATATAGTTTGGTAGTCGGTCGGTCAATACGACATTCATATTCTGATATTTGCACTTTAGTCCCTTTTCTTTTGCAATTTGACCTTAATTTATTAAAAACAACAATTTTAATTAAATATTTTTTTAAAATATTGTTAAACACAAAACTCTTAAAACACAATTTAATCACGCTCAAATAGAAACACACACGTCAATTCAAAATTAAGTTCAACAATCACATAAAATTATTCAAATTTAAGATGAACTTCAAACAAAGTAAATATAAATGTAAAATAAGAATAATATGAATGTCGTATGCATCACACTGACTTTATACTTTTAGTATAGATAAGAACAAATAATTATAAATATCATGTATACATGTTATCAATATGTGCTACTTAACAATGATTATTGTGCGATAAATAAAGTAATTCTCGTTCGAGGATTGAGGCGGGTTCGACGAATGAGTTCATGTTCGGAGTCTCCCCCGACCCCGAAGTGACCGATCGCCCATACCTAAATTATTGTCTAATTTTTACACATGTTTTAACACTAATTTCATTAATTTAAAAATAAATAAGTCATAAATATGTAAATAAACTACTTGTAATATGTTATTTATGTTATATCAATGTTTAATAATACATTTTATATATTAAATATTTGAATAATTCAAATATATTGCGTAGTACAAGAAAAGTTCGACTCTGATGCAAGAAAATAGAATATATTATAGCTATCGATACATATACAAAATATTTGTTTAGTTAAAAGAAAGATAAAAAACACCACACATAATATTATTTTTAAAACTTAATATTAATATTTTATAAGACTGGTAGTATATATGATTCTGTATGATATTTTAAGTATTAAAAAAATAAAGTTTAATAAATATTATAAATCACCTTAATTTTTACACAAAAAATTAAATAATAATAAATATAGGATAAGAAAGATGTGAGGTTTATGTCATATGATTTTTAGTTCAAAATCAAAAAGAATCATGTAGCTCAATGGTTAGAAGGATTATTTCTTTAGCGAATGTCAAGGGTTCGATTCCTGACTAAAACATTATTTACTCAATTTTTTCCTCCAGATAAGAGAGTAGTGGCATGACATGTAATTTCTTAATATATAAGGATAAAATGGTAACTTCACAGGGGGTTTATTGGCTCAAAATGCCCTTAAATTATCCCCTTGTTCTCCTATTATATATAGAAGTGATATTCAAAATTCTCCCTCTCAAGAAAGAAACTGAGAATTCAACTTTATGATTTATTAGTTTTTAGCAACATTTTGAATCTAATAAATATTAGATTTGAAGTAAGGATTTATATATTTTGTTATTTTAACTTAAGTTTTATAAAAACTAAATCTTTGTTACAACGAAAATAGATTAAAGTTTTAGTAAAATAAAAAAAATACAACAATACATTCACCCCTCTATGTTGTATTGTGTGCAACTCATATTTAACGAACTTAAAGATTGATTCTTATTAAATCAAGCTTCTTGGTGTTACTATTATTGTACTATATACGAAAATAATATAAACAATGCAAATAGTAAATTGCTTGCCTTCAAATTACCATTAACTTAAGAGGCACTCTATTTCTTGGAAGAATGAAACACCTAAAGCGACCTGATATGGATAGAAAAGTAATTATAGAAATATAATTGTTGATTCTTTGGAAATGCCAAGTATTTAAGGCCCAAAACCCAGATTATTTATTAATTTCGTAATTAATAAATAGGGAAAATATATAGCTCATAAAAAGAGTCCAAAATATGATAAATTCATCAAAGAAGGATCCGGAATCCCAATTAAAGGCAATTAATGAGTCATAGCCTTTATCAACAAGGAAAAGACTTATCCTGCAAGAAATACAATGTTTATCCATTATCAATAAGGAGACTTATTCGCTAAGACTCCTAAACATACCATAAATACCAGGCCCGAGACGCCTATATAAGGACCCTGATCCTACAATCAGAACTACGTTTTGGACACAGCTCCATACGTCATCTACTATGTTTTGGACACAACTTCATACGTCCTCTACTACGTTTGGACACAGCTCCATACGTCATCTACTACGTTTTGGACACAGCTTCATACGTCATCTACTACGTTTTGGACACAGCTCCATACGTCATCTACAACGTTTTTGACTTCATCCTCGAATAAGGACATACAAGTCACTTCGTCCTTGGTGTGCCCATGCCGCCATAGCCCCGAGGGCAACACCAAGAACTACGTTTTTTGGCTTTATTCTCAGCAATAGTTGAGATACGTAGGCATCTTGTGAGGACCGATTTAGTCACGAAACACGAGAACAACCATTAAAGCTCGAATCTCTCTTAAACCTTAGCAATTAATTTACAAGTACACTTTTTAATCCATAACACGACCAAATGGTGTGCCTTTATGAATCCCTTCCATCTATCGTAGAAATTTTTTTGCAGGAAGACATTACCAGGATAAGACCAATAAATAAAGCTTTATTCATATTAAATTATAACACATGCGACACACGAGTTTATTTTAATATATTATACCTTTTCCTTTTTATATAATTTCTTGATTTCTTTTTAATAGTTATTTTTAATTTTAAATTAAAATAAATTTAATTAATGCATGTATTGTTCAAAATTAATAATATAATTCTTAATTTTGATATGTTGTTGAAGGTATTCGTACATTAAATCTTTAGTATAGTTCTCTTTTCTATTTAACAAAAACTAACTATAATGATTCTTTTGATGGTTGAACCAAAATACAAATATAACATACATCATTTATAAAAAAGAAGGAGAAAAAGGCATATTAGGTGTACCAAACAAAAAGTTGAGGTAGCATTTGATGGCTGCATCAAGTTGGGAAAACTGGAAAATCTACCAAGCTGGTACTTTATCTTCAACATCATTAAAAGTAATTCCAACTTCAGAATGCTTACAATGTTACGTAATGGGTAGACCATGTATCTCGATCCTTTTTTGGAACATTTTCTTCAATTTTTTCTACAAAATTTTCATGGGGGTATGGGTCCTAATAGAAAAAAAAAATGATAAGTGACTTTACAAATTAAAAAATGATATTATATTTTAAATATAGATTCAACACAATTTTTTGTAGAAAATTCATAGTAATTCAAGTTGAAATATTTTTGGTCACAATAAGGAGCCAATATACATGTGAATCAAATCTGGGTGAATTCAGATTTTGATTATCATGGTTGACCCTTCGATGATTTGTTTTTAAAAAACATTACCTAATAGATCTATAGTACAAATGAAAATAAACTGAATTAAGTAAACTGGACTAACAATTTGAAATTTCATAAAATATTGCGACAAGAAGGAAATATCATACGAGATCTTTTAAAGAATAAATAACATAACAATTTTCGGGATGGGAGTTGTTCAATTGTTTGAAACCTGTAATGATTAATCACTCAATATAACTCATATACAAACTCATAAATATATATGTACCAAATGAAAACAATTAGATCTACGAAGATATAGATTTTTTAAATTAAAAACCCTAGGCCTGCTTTTGTTTTATGTCAATGGCAACAATCAAGTCAAATTTATATAACGAAAAATCTATAATGAGTTAATATTTTAAAATCTTAAAAGTACTGGGCTTTAAAACCCGAACTACTTTTTAATCTAAATTTCTTTGGGCCTTTGGTCTTACAGTGTCCCGTATAAATTTTTATGAATTATTTCAATCATAGTTGGAAGTAAGTAATTATGCTTGAATGATATGATAATTTTTACATGACATATCCTTACATCTGAATACTTTTATATCTATACTAGCATGTAACCCGTGCAAGACACGGGCATGGGCATTAAAGAAGATTAAAAAGTAAATGCTCGTGACATTTTTGGAAGTGTTTTAATTATATTAATTGTATTTGTTAAAAAAATATGTCGGCATGTTAAAATATGTAAGCTTTTTTAAATAATTAAAAGTATTAAAATAGATTTTAAAATAAATAAGGTTTGCACCTTATATTTTTGGAAAATAGAGATTTTAGTTAGAATAAATATAAAAAGTAATATGTTTTAATTTAAAGGTAATTATCCGTGATATTTTTGGAAAATGAGTAGATTTTGTTAGAAAAAATGTTTAAATTATTAAAGGTGATCAGCTAGCTATTTTTATATTATTTTATTATTTATTAAATAAAATAAATGATCAAAAGCCGAAAACCAAAACTTTCAATGCACGGGCCATCAAATGAGATTAAAAAATGACAAACTAAAAAAATTAATGTAATATCCCTGATTTTTCTTATAATTTTAATAGATTTTAATTTGCTAGAATTTGAATTAGAAGTGGATTAAAATTTAAGATAATATATATAATTTGACTTTAGTATAAAATTGGATTAACGGGTCGTACTAATTTAATTTAGTTGGGCTTTAGTTTAATTGAATGATTTTGGTTAACCCAAGTTAATTAAATGGACTACTATATAGATACAAACGTAGGTAATTTGTAAGCGAAAAACAAAAGACAAAACCCTAGAAAATACTAGAGCACAGCAGCGCGAGAAAAAAAAATGTTGAGAGAGAGAAAGAGAGAGAAAAGAAGAAGAAGAAGAAGAATAACACGAAAAGAGGAAGATTTGTGACAAGTTTAGAAAAAGGGGTAACGATTCTTGTACTCTTTGTATATTTTTGTAAATTCATGTATATGATATTATATGTAAAACATATTTTCTTGATTATTTGTATAGGTGATGATGTTTTGGTATATAATATGATATATATCCATGAGTTCTTTGTTTTATCTATTGTGTTCGTATAACTACTCCGATTTTGTATGTATACTATATAAAGTCTGAATTCTTGTAAAAATCATATCGGATTCGTTATTTGTCGTAATTATATGATATTAGACTTTCTGAAAAGGTATTTGAATTATCTACGACTTTGATTATTTGTGTTTTTCGAAATTAGGTCTGTAGATATGAGTTTTTCTGGGATTTATTGACCAGCCAGTATGTTTTTGAAGATGAGATGTCTAACTTTGAAAATTCGTAATAAATTGAGTTTTTATGCTAATTTAATGAGTAATATCAATATGGAAATGTATTTTCGTGTTCTGTGTTTCTTGTTTACACTATGCTGTTATATTCTGTGATTTGGATGTTGTAAATAGCATAACACTAAAGAAATCAGGGACTGATTTTGTTCTGCAGTTCACAAATGTCTATGCTCTGAGTTCGTTACTTGTCCGTTTTTAACGAGCCTTATCATTCTGGAAAGGTCTCAGAATTGCCTACATTTTTCGTGTTTTGTACTTTTTCAGATAAAATCAATTTCATAGAGTAAATTGCCAATTTACAGAACTGGTCAGGATTGCGTTTGTTAACAATAGTCTATTTTGCAAGATATTTTGATGTTTGATGTTTGGAATCTTCTTTGAGTAAATTATATGTAAACTCCGCATGAGTTCTATTGAGTTGTGTGCTTGTTTGCTTTATTTGACTGTTAATAGATTATAAGTTAATATTAAGGATTTCTGTGATTTTATTTTCAGGGTGCGACATCAGTATCGAGGTAAGTGACTTTTCGTTGCTCACTATTATTATCAAATCTGTTTTTATCCGCTTTTGAATATTTGATATCGAAAATAGATTTTAGAAAAGATTTTTATAGAATTCCCCAGTTTTAGTTGCGCATCGAATCATAGAATCCGGTCACTGGATAGTGTGACATACCGAATCATAGAACTAGTTTACGCACGTTCCGGAACACATAGATACCTCGTTGAGCTTGTCTTATCGAGGGACGTAAACTGGCCCCCATCGAATCATCGAACTATAGAAGCCGTGTCACTGGCATAGTGTGACCGTAATTTAGAACTGTGGGAATTAAATGTGATTTTATTGTTAAGATTATATTATCGATTTAAAGTTAAGAAATTATGTTTTAAATATTACTTTGAGCCGTTGGGCGA
The DNA here is from genome assembly GCA_030848705.1 of Heracleum sosnowskyi. Classification (NCBI taxonomy): domain Eukaryota; kingdom Viridiplantae; phylum Streptophyta; class Magnoliopsida; order Apiales; family Apiaceae; genus Heracleum; species Heracleum sosnowskyi. Next base: position 135,953,254 of record CM061235.1, on the reverse strand, counting down.
TAGTTACTTGCTGGGCTTTGCAGCTCATTGTTTTAATATATTTCAGGTTCGGACTTTTGGAAGCTAAGTAAGAATAAGGATGTGGAGTTATGGATTTTGTGCTATGTGATTTTGCATAAGACTATTCGAACAATTTGATTATCTGTTAGACATTAAATATTGTTGGATTTATGGAGCTGTGTCTCCGCTTTTATGTTTTGAATTATTGTTAAGTTTGACCGCTGATTTGACTTTTGTGTAATTTTGTATTTATTGAATAAAAAAAATACTTTTATTTAAGTTTTGAATTTAGAATTAATAGTCCGAAAAGTCGGGCTGTTACAGTTGGTATCAAGAGCAGGCTGTCCTTCGGAGTGTGTTAGGTATGAGACTAATACATTCCCTAGGATGCGATCCTTTAGAGTCGTTTAGAACTTGACTTTTGGAATATATGTGTCACGAGTTTTTGGAGTATAGGATTGTTGTGAATTTGGGGACCAAATTCTTTTTAAGGAGGGTACTATGTAATATCCCTGATTTTTCTTATAATTTTAATAGATTTTAATTTGCTAGAATTTGCCGAGGAAGATAAATGAGGCATTTTTAATATTATTTTATTATTTATTAAAATAATATTAATAGCAAGGACAAATAGAAAAACTGACATGTTTTAATTAAAAAAAGTAATTGTCCGTGATATTTTTAGAAATGTTTTTATTATATTAATTTTATTTGTTAAAAAAATACGTTGGAATATTAAAATAGGTAAGCTTTTTTAAATAATATAAAGCATTAAAATAAATTTTAAAATAAATAGGTAAGGGTTGCACCCGATAATTTTGGAAAAGAGATATTTTAGTGAGAACAAATATAAAAGGTAATATGTTTTAAATTAAAGGTAATTGTCCCGTGATATTGTTTTTTGAATAATATTAATAACAGGGACAAATAGAAAAACTAGCATGTTTTAATTAAAAAAACTAACTGCCCGTGATATTTTTGAAAGTATTTTAATTATATTAATTGTATTTGTTAAAAAAAATACGTTGACATGTTAAAATATGTAAAAAAATTTAAATAATTAAAAGCATTAAATAGGTTTTAAAATAAATAAGTAAGAGTTGCACTTGATATTTTTGAAAAATAGAAATTTTAGTGTGAACAAATATAAAAGGTAATATGTTTTAATTTAAAGGTAATTGTCCGTGATATTTTTGGAAAATAAGTAGATTTTGTAGTGAGAGCAAATATAAAAGGTAATATGCTTTAATTTAAAGGTAATTGCCCATGATATTTTTTGAAAAGGAGTAGATTTTGTTAGAAAAAAGTTTTTTAATTATAAAAGGAAATAAGTTAGTTACTATTTTTATATTATTTTATTATTTATTAAATAAAATAAATGACCGAAAACCGAAAATTGAAAACCAAAATTTTCAATGTTTCGGTTTTAATAATATAGTATAGATTCATCAAACTCACATAATATCTTTTTATATAATGTCATGAGTTAGCTTTTATAATAATATCTGGTTATATTTTCTATTTTTTTGAAAAAATTATTTTAAAATTGTTAGGAACTAAATTTTTTATTAAAATAATCGAATTTTATTAGATTTACACATGAGTACAACTCGAACATAATTTACAAATTTGATAAATTTTAAACTCAAATCAACCAAATATATGAATTTGATATTACAAAATTTGACTCGAATTTGATGACTTTTAAACTCAAATCAACCAAAAATTGGAATTCGATGTTACAAAATTTGACTCGAATTTCAAATATATGTTCTTTAATACTGAATATTATGAAAGTGACTTTCTAACTTGAATACGGGGCAATAACTTTGAAATTTAAAATGAAACACTATATTGTACTTATTTTATATGATTAATTCTGTATTAAGGGTTTAAATCATACATGATGGTCTCAGTTCACATGTTATCATTTTTTCGTTATCATTTTTTCAAGAAAAAAGTGTTACAATGAGGGTACCCTACTTGTCACCAGAGGTTTGAATGCCATGTTTCTCGGTATATTCACATGCCTTTATCGCAATGCCATCTTTTAAATTTAATTATTTTAATCATGTGTTATTTTGGACATAATTTTAATTATTTTAATGTATCAAGATATTACCACACAATAAACTATTGAAGACTTAATTGCACTTTGATGGTCTCAATAATTTATTTTATTTTGTAAAAATGTCTATTTTATAATAATTAACATTGTAGGAAACAAATTATTTCTGCTAATTTTTCACGCTAAAAACTACTCCAAAATTTTAACCTTCACAGTTTTAAGAGTCGGCAAATGACATGGGTGACTTGTTAATATAGAAAATTTTAATTGGTTTGACTAATGTGAATACAATAGATTCACCTCATTAAACATTTGCACCACACAAAATTAAATTATGGCACCTAAGAGCATCTTCAAGAACTCCTCATTTCAGGTTCTTAAGTCAAATTTTGAGAAATCTTTTTTGAAATCAAGCTCCTCATTTAATTCTTGGAGAGTCTCCTAATCTCAAATAGTTAGGAGTCAAATTAATTCTCCTCATTTTTAGAGTCTCTCTCCTCTCCTTATCTCTTCCATTACTAATACACATCAAATATTTTCAACTTTTTAAGAACACCATGTTTCTTTGTCTCAAAATTTTAGGAGTTTGTTGGAGTTGCTCTAACATTTGGGAACCAATATTTTTCTCAATATTAATATTAAAGGGTTGATCAAAATGTTAGATAATCTTCCACTGTCAAATTACATTTTGTTTGGATCTCTAAAGAATGTATTGAAGTTGCAAACAAAATGCCTGGATTAAGTCATTTGCAACTCTTTCGGAATAGGATGACATGACCATTGACGGTTTAACCGCCATTCTCAATAATTGTCATTATCTTGAATATCTTGATGTTCGATAATGTTATAACCATTGTGAAGTATTTGAAGAACCTGATTTTAAAACAAAGCTTCACCAACATATAATGTATGTGAGGTACTCGCGGGAGTAAAGTTTATAAACAACGATAAATCTTATAATGAGATTTACGAATCTGATTTTGATAAGGGTAATGATTCTGATTATGACAACTTTGAAAATGTGTGAATAGGTAACTGAAGTCCAAACTACAACAAGGCCCAAACAGAACATGATTTAAAATTAGATGAATATGTTGTGTGAGAATATATGATTAATTTCGTACGTACTAAATTAGATGAATATGTTGTGTGAGAATATATGCACACAATCATACTTTTGACAATTGTTTTTCTATCGTACTTGATTTATTTTTGTCGTGGGTCGTTCAGTTATAAATATTCTAATTAGTTGTTAGTAAGAATATCATATTTATAATCAATATTGCATGTGTTTAGGGTTTGGAACAAAGAGAAATATTTTTTTTTCTGATTAATTAGGACTATTTTTGGGTTTTTCTATATAATAGAAACTAAAAATCAAAATTGAAGAATAACATAGATGAGATGAGAAAATAAACTTAAATAAAAACAAGGTATATTCTCAATGGTACTCTTCTATATTTGACTTTTTCAAAAGATGTCTTTTTTATTTCTAACTTACAAGTGGTACCCTTATACTTTAAGTTTCATGGATATCATTCCCTTCCATTAACCAAACGTAATATAAACGTATGAATTTAAGTTATTGCCTTCGTTAGCCGTTTAAACTTCAATATTTTCGCACTTTCAACACATGTAACAATCTACTACATCTAGAAACATCATCATCAAAATATTTAAACAAAACATGGATTTAAAATTTAGAAAGTATTTGGAAGAATAATCTTTATAATACCATTGTCATATTAACTTCTCCGACTAATGCCATTACTTTTTTGACTTCTACGAGTGGTACCCTTAATTTTTAACGTTTGGGTGACAGAATGTTACGATATATATATATATATTAGCTTATATCACGTGCGATGCACGGTTTTCTTTAATATTTTATTATTTTTTATTTAGATTTTTGTAATTATATATTATTTTATGAAATTTTAATATATTTTTATATGTGTATATAATATATTGGATTTATATATCTAATAATATAAATAATTTAATTTAATAAATTGTTGACGTAATCTTTACTAGTATTTTTTTGATATTAAAATATAAAATATTTTTAAATAGGAGATCTAACGGTCTGTATTTATTTGCTCTGAAAAAATCTAAATGTGACTAAATTGTAAATAATAAAATATGTGCTCTGTAATAACCCCAAATTTTGTACTTATTTAAAAACCACTGATGAATAGTAATTTTTGTCGTTTAGAAAATTTTTCAGACCACCCTATGTACGAGTGAGGACAATGAACTTTCGAAGTCGTATTAGTGATCTACTATGTAAATGAGTGAATGTAGAAGCTGTCAGAATCAGAAGAAGAGCATTTTCTGTTTTCTCCGAAATTTCACCTATTACTGATGGATTAATCATTATTTAAATAAATTGGAGGATTTTATATTATCAATTCCATGGATATGGATTTAGCAAAGTTATTAAGATATCAAGAACGTTTACGGTAAACTACTTCGATAGAACACTTAAGAAAACCATGCGAACGTTCAACGAGATTAAGCAGTAACCGAACAACGTGACGCCTATTGGATTAAATACAAGCATGGAAGTAACATGTAACAAGATTAAATCAAGAAATGCAACATTAGGATCATCCATGTGAAACCAAACCAAGAACCAAGCAAGTGGATTAAGAAAGATACTTCTTTAACACCTTTCTAACTTGACCTTTGGCAAGGATGACACAAGCTACTACATCACCAATTCTTACACTTATCCAAGCCTTCCAACCACTCCACTTTTATCACAAAATATCAAGGAAATCCAAGAAAACTCTTCCCCTTTAGCAAGAACATCAAACATTCGGCCCATTTCTTGAAACCAAGGATAGATTTTTCAAAGCTCAACCTCCACTCATACATAAATCATGATGTTTGATTTTAAAGCTTCCATATTTCCAAATTAAGGTATTCCCTAATTCCTAGCATCATCCATTAAGGTTATCATATCCAAATCCTTGATTAAAGATGAACATGAATAGTAAATTTTCATGATTCTTGATTTTGTTTCTTAAGGATTAAGCTTGTTAAGGTTAGTTCAAAGCTCAAGGAAGGATTATAAACTATTGTTGGTGTATATCAAGCATCAAGGAAGGTATTAACTCTTGAAACCCTTAGTTATAAATTGATTTATATGGTTAGTTTTAAGTATAGTTTAGTTAGTTTGATTATAAGGATGAATGGTTGATTTTGATGAAAGTATGGTGTTGTTTTAATGGTGAATAAGTAGATGTTGGTTTTGACTATGGTTGATTATGTTTATGGATTAGTCATGATGTTGAAGAAATGAGTTTGATAATTGGTTGGTTGATTATGTAAATATGATGATTTAAACTTTGGAATCACTAAAACATAGCCGTCGTAATGCCCGATTTTCCTTAACCTTGTTTTGCTTGTGATATTCGAACCTAGTAACTTCTGCCCAAGATCACCACTTCCCATTTTTGTGTAGGCCTTATTTCAAGGTTCGTTTTGGTGCGAAGATCATGTGAATCCGATTTACGGTTTAGGAGAAACAAGTGTTTTAGTAAAGGATGTTCCGAGAAACCAAACTATACCACTTAACCAACTTCGAGGCTATGATCGAACCACTTAGAGGTCATAATAAAATGTGAAACTTTGTGATAGCATGATAGGTACGTTTAGGAAGACCCTCAAGAAGATTTCGTGTTAAAAGGATTAAATCTCAATTTTATAAAAATGCGTGAGCGAGCACGCTCGAGTAGAGAATCTTAAGGAGTTAACTTGAAAATGGACTTTGTACTTGAGTTAGTATATACTTAGTATGGTGAAAGCATTTAAGTTATTAATCTTGAACCTTGTGTTGATTCTAGATTACTGGACCAACCTGAGACTTACTGCTACGTCGGGATTTCCAGGCAAGTTTACTAACCATTACTCTATTGTTCAGAGTAGGCATATTTTTTAACGTTACTTGGTTGTTCAAATATTTATGTATACTCTTTGTTACAATTATCGTGCAAGTTTCTCAAAACCCGAAGCTCTAGTATTCGGCTATATTTTTAAACTGTTGTTGTGATACAACTGCTACAAATGCACGAACTGTTTTACTTATCGTATAAGCTTTCAAATGCTGAATGATTGTTCATATGTTATTTATTGATATAGATATAAACTGGAGTACATAAGGCTCTACGTATAGAGCGTACTATATCCACTTATCAAAATATTTGATTCCTGATGATGCAAGTTTTCAAAACTTATATCTTACTGTTGTTGTGATAAGTGCTTTCTGATGTATATTGCAAGTAATATAATATTGTTGTGGTACTTAAATATTTTGAATTGTAATTGGTTTATAAGCTATATGTTATGATAGTTATAAGCCGGGTTTTTGTAAAGACTCTTAGAGTAGAGTAGGTGTATCGTATTTTGAAACTTAGACCGGGAGTCGGTATATTTTCTTTAAATCGTTAAGGTTTATTTTCTGATAAGTATAATGAATAGATATATTCAATTATTTTACTATTCAAGGAATATTATTTTAATATTCACTTAGATTTTATTATTAAATATTTATTGAGCTTTTGATTATTATTTAATCATTTATTAATTGATGAATATTATTTGAATATTTATTATTCTTTTAATTAATTTAAAAGTGATGTATATTGTTTAAAAAGTCATCTTTGACCTTCAATGATTATGAAGAATATTTCCGACCTTTATAATATTTATTTTAATTAAAGTAGGGATTCCCAAATATTATTTTAATTTAAATCTATCTTAAGAGATGATTTAAATATTCGCTGACTACTCAAATGGGACGGGAATACCCTTAAGGATTTCCAAATAGTTTGACTCCCGGGTCGTAATATTTTAAAGAGAAATCTTATCAAATCCTAAGCGGGACGACAGTGGTCAACCCCTTTCGGTAACTTACTCCTCTATTATCCTAGGAGTAAGTAGGCCAGAAATCTCTTCAAAAGAGAGACAAGTACTAAGTACTTGGGGAAAATAGGATTAACTTCCGTTTTCCGTGACGATGATTTTCATCTGGGGACTGGAATTTATTGTCATACTGGGTGATGAAATAGTCCCTAAACAGTATGACCTTATGCTCGACAATGAAATAGGTGCCCATATAGCATAAAGGGCCCGAATGAGGTCAGGGTGATAACCGGTGGGGAGTCGTCCTTCTACTAGTAAAAAAGGTGTTTAATGCGGTAGAGCGACTAATCAGCGCTTATCGTAGGTGTTTCCTGTATAGCCCCCATCTTCCAGTTTGGAATTGTGTCTGCAACATTGTAACAAAGGCCGAGAAGCTCAGTTACCGATAATGTTGGCAGTATTTTGAGAAATATTCAAAACTGGTATTTTTCAATAAGCTACCTGATTTAGCTTGATTTAAAAGTTATACTTTGAACCTTTGTCTATGATGTGCTAGCAAAGGATTTCTAAACTTTACAAAATTTTTTAAAGTTATTGTTATCCGCTGCAGATTATATATTTTGGCGGGAAGTGTTTAGACTTCCGATATAGTATCTCGAACTATATGTTATTTTCAGATATTGTGGAATCTTACTATTCCTAGTACATTATTTTGAACAGTATGGTATTTTAACTCAAATGTTATACTTCAAAGGTTTTGGTTGTTATACCAACAAATGTTATTGGATTTCAGACTTTATAGTTGTGAAACTATTTATTTTATTATGGGATACTTGCTGAGCATTCTTTCGCTCATTCTTGTTTTACTGTATATTAACTTTCAGTGAAGAGAGAACATAGTCAGTTATTCCGTACTACAAGAAAAGGGAAGTGGAAGATTCAACCTTGAGGTAGTCCAATTCAGAATGGTTAATGCAGAAGTAAGTAGCATGGGTTTAGCTGCTTTTAGTGAGATCCTGGATAGTACATTTGGTTGTAATAACTAATGTTACTTATGTGACTCGTTTCTGAAGGTATAACTGGTGTGTGTAAGAGATTGGGGTCTTTTGGTGTTGTATTATTGGATTGTTGAGCTAGTAAAGGTATTATTGTTGGAATTGAGGGTGTGACAACCCGGATCTCCGACCCCAGATCTGGGGGTGTTACATGCTCTGTAATGTACCGAGTTTCTTCTAACATATGCTATTACTTTTATTTTTTTTATTAATTATCTTATTTAAATTGTATGTTATAAAAAAATATATTAAACCCGGATTTTATAAGTTTAACATAATAATATTGTCATTATATCTATATTTTGTCCGTGTTATTTTTAATTCGAATATGAGTTGTTTTACTTAAAAAATATAAAACAGACAATGTCCTTAAAGAGACAGTTAGTTACTTATTAATAATTATATAAAATTATATTACATTTATATATATGTTGCCCATGTTACTTTTAGAAAATTAGTTGTTTAAATTAGAAAATATAAAATTATATTATCTTTTTATATATATGTTGCTCGTGTTACTTTTAGAAAATTAGTTGTTTAAGTTAGAAAAAAAATAAAAAAGGTTATGTGTTTAGCTGAAAAGGGTAAGTGGTTAATTATTAATAATTATATATAACAATATTATCATTACATATTTATTTTTCATGTGTTATGTTTAGAAGATGAATTGTTTTAGTTAGAAAATGTAGAATATATAATGTGTTTTTACTGAAAAAGGTAATCAATTATAAATATGTAATAATATTACCATTTTATATATATGTTACCTATTTTATTTTTAGAAGATGAGTTGTTTTGCTTAGAAAAATATTTAAAATAGACAATGTGTTTTAGCTGAAAAAATATAAAATTATATTACCTTTATATATATATATATATATATATATATATATATATATATATATATGCACATGCATATGTAATTGACATATATGTTTAATATATATTTGTAGATGTCTTTCGATCGTAGTTGGATCAATAAACGTTTTCATGTCGGCACAAATTGTTATACTAGAGAGTTTTTGAATGGTGTTGATGAATTTCTTAAATTTGCTAAACGTCATTGTGAGGAAGATGATGAAGAAATTAGATGTCCTTGTTGTCATTGTTGTAATGTTCCTTTAAATTTTTTTGAAGAAGTCAGATTTGATATCTTGACATATGGATTTTGTGATTACTACACTTTTTGGGATGTACACGGGGAAGGTGGTAGAGAGCCATATACTAGTAGCTCGAGAAATATATTAAATGATTGTGATGATGTGTTTGATCCCTACGAAATGCTAAGGGATGCCGGAGCTTATGATGATGAGTGGAATGACGAAGATGATGAGATTGATGGTTCGGAGCCGAATCACGAGTCCTTTAAGTTTTCCGGTTTGAAGACTGATGTAGGGGTTCCATTGTATCCTGGAAGTACAAAGTACACATAATTGACATTTTTTAGTAAGTTATTGCACTTTAAGAGCACACACGGGTGTAGTGAGAGGGGATTCAATGAGCTTCTCGGTCTTATTGGGGATGTGTTGCCTGAATATCATCAATTGCTATCGAATTATAACGAGATCAAGAAGATGATTAAAGATATGGATTTGGGATATGAGAAAATGAAATATGTGTGTCCTAAATCCAATCATGGATGATGAGTTAGGAGACTTTTGGTTCAATCTGATTCAAGTTTGTTTAAATTAATAAAATGGTAATATGTATTTTATAACGGGCTTTATCTATTTAAAGTGTTTAAATTAGATGATCCATAGTTTAGAGTAAAGCTTTAATGGATTATGATGAGATCATGATAATGACACCTTAAAGATGATAACTCTAAACTTAAATAGTTTCTGGTCGTAGGATAATTAATTGGTAGTTAATTAATCCACAAAGATCGGTACATACTATGCTTGCTTCGTTATGAAGGATGTCTGTTCTCATAGACATTTGTGTGGTGACACTATAGCTAGTATGTAGGTGTTTATTAGGAATAAGTTCACCGAACATGACTCGATCAGTTGAACAACTAGTTGAGTTCACTCATGTGTCAATAGTTGTTCATATAGTGATGTTTGTACAAGTGACCTTAGACTTGAGATCTTCATAGTCATCTTGTGCACACTGCACTATACTTTGGTTTAGATCTTAGTCTCGAGGGACAATAATAAGTGCTCTTCTGGGTATAGGAAATTGTACACGAAGATAGTGAATGATCAATAAAGAATCTGACCCTTCCAGTGAAGGAGGAGAATGTCCTATGATATTCCAATTATGCTAGTTCAGGAATCTCTGACCAGAGTGAATGAAATTAGAAAGAAGTTTCTAATTTGTATTAATCGGAACTAGGCATAGTGAATAGGAAAGAATATGATTAAATTAAATAGGCTTGACACGAGATCCATGCCTTGTATTTAATCGGGACATTGCAGGGTAGAAGGAATTGATTGTACGGTATCTATTCACTGAATAGGTTCTTGGTATTCTAAGTAGTGAATTCATATTATCCGGATAATCGCGATATGCTGAGAAGTATCCCTCACAATGTAGAATAAATATGATTAATTTTATTAATCATATTTAATGAATTAAAAGAATTCATATAAATAATAATAATAAAATTGTTTTATTGTTATTTATTTCTACCATCGGCTTAATTTTGAACCTATAGGGTCACACCATAAAAGAGAATGATTTAATGGTGAAGAAATTAATTAATAATGGTTTGATAGCATTTTTATAATCAATTAAATATGATTTAATTAATTATAAAATAATTAAGAAGAGTTCTTAATATTATTAATTAAGAATTTAATTTAAGAAATTAAATTAAGTGAGAGAATTATTTTCTAAAGAGTTTAGAAAAAGAATTAATGATTAAAAGTGTTTTAATTATTAGTTAATTGATTAATGAGATTAATTAATTATAGGGTTAATAATAATAATATTTTATAGGAAAATTTTAGCTGAAAATTTTGCCTATAAATATATCATTATAAACCCTAATAGCCCTAATCCAATTTTTACAAAGAAAGAAAAAGAGGAGGCAACCCTAATTGTCTCTCAAGTCTTTTCCTCCCTTATTTGATTCAATCTCTTGGTGGATACTTGTGGAGTGTTTCACACATGAGGAGCAACTCCTGTGAGCCTCTCTACATCACCATCCTTTATCCACATATTGCTTTTAAAGGTTAGTAATCGATTCTCTAATTTTATTCATGAATCATATGCTTTAAATACGAGTTTTATATGTAAATAATTGTTATCCATGCTTCTGCATATGCAATAAAACCCTACAGAAAATTCATGCATGTGAGAATGATTGCATGTTGTTCTATGGTGCTGATAAGGACAAACAAGAGTGCGATATTTGTGGCACGAGTCGATATAAAGTGGCGAAAGAGAGCAGTAGAAACAACATTCCTCAGAAGATTTTGAGATATTTTCCACTCAAGTCGCGACTGCATCGATTGTATATGTCATCCCGTACGGCTGAGAGTCTGAGGTGGTACAAGACTAGAGAGGTCACTGATGGTATTATGACGCATCCAGCAGATGGGGAAGAGTGGAAACAGTTTGACATAAATTGTCAAAAAAAATTGCAAGACATTCACAATTTTAGACTCGGACTTGCTACTGATGGGTTCTCTCTATACAAAAACAAATCCTCGAGGATTACTTACTTTGTCTGGCCTGTTATAATGGATGTGTACAATCTTACACCTTCTATGTGTATGAAGGATCCGTACATGTTCTTGACATTGCTCATTATAACAGCCCGACTTTTCGGACTATTAATTCTAAATCGAAACTAAAAATAAAATACATTTCTTTATTCAATAAATACAAAATCACACAAAAGTCAAATGCAGCGGTCAAACTCAATAATTCATAAATATAAAATCGGAAACGCAACTTCATATATCCAATATTCAATTCAATAATCAATATCTTGTACTTAACAAAATTTATTCTAATAGCACAATTATTATTAACCAATAATTTACATCAAATCACGTAGCACGAAATTCACAAGTTCACATCGATATTATCCACAAGCTTCCACAGTGTACCAACCTGAAATATTATGAATGAGTGAGCTACACAGCTCAGCAAGTAACAAATTGGCTTACAAATATTCTCAAAAATCAGTGGGTGTTTTAGCAAAACAGATTTTCTCAAAACAATAATAATTTGAAAAGCCTTTGCGAAAAATATCCAACCCAGCGTTTATATTTTAAAATTCAGAATTTAAAGCAGATATAGAAGCAGAAACAGAAACAGAACGAAAAATAGATTCAAAATTCTTATAAATACCACAGTCTTGCTCTACGGCCACACTTTCCCAGTAGCCGGGATCTTATTCTTATTCTTATATGCCACACTTTGCCAGTGACCGGCATCTAAAGTTCAATAATTGCGCCCCCTTAATAAGTATCTAAAGTTGCACACTTGTGCGCCTACTAAGGGTATCTAAGGCTAGTTCCGGAACTATAACGCAAATTACGAACGGGTTCGAAACGTAGAGACTGAGGGATTCGAAGATTCTCGTATCTTATATCTTATACAGTTCGAAACAATATTCTTATATCTTATACGAAATTCAAAACAGAATTAAAATATCTTTTCCGAAAATAAAAGTAAGTCAAAAAGTACTTACCTCAAAAGCGATCAAATATCGAAATCAATGCGAGCAAATCCTATAATTTTATTAAACTAGTCAAAGTCAAATAATGTTCACACCATCTTAATAGAACCCATGTGACACTTACATATAACTTACTCAATGAAATTTCAAAAATCAGACACCAAAACATCTTGCAAAATAGACCATTATTAACAAAATCAGTTATGACCAGTTCTACAAATTGACAAATTACTCTATGAAAATGACTTTATCTGAAAAAGTATAAAACACGAAAAACGTAGGAAATCCCAAAAACTTTCCAGAATGATAAGGCTCGTTAAAAACGGACAAGTAACGAACTCTGAACATAGACATTTGTGGACTGAAGAACAGAATCAGCCCCTGATCAGGTTAGTATTTCGACGTTTAAGACATCACAATCACAGAAATAGTCAGAGTAATGAAACACAAAGTACAGAGGTCGAAAAGAGATTTCCAGAATGGTATCTCTCGTAATTTTTGGATAAAGACTCAATTTACTATGAATTTTCAAAGTTAGACATCTCAGCTTCAAAAACATACTGGCTGGTCAATAAATCCCAGAAAAACTCATATCTACAGACCTAATTTCGAAAAACATAAGGAATCAAAGTCGTAGATAATTCAAATACTTTTTCAGAGAGTCTAATATCATAAAATTCCGACAAATAACGAGTCAGATACGATTTTTACAAGAATTCAGACTTTATATAGTATACATACAAAATCGGAGTAGTTATAAGAACACAATGGACAAAACAAAAAACTCATGGATATATATCATATTATATACCAAAACATTATCACATATACAAATAATCAAGAAAATATGACTTACAAATAATATATCATTGTTATAGGAGGAAAGTTAGGAAAGTCAATAAGATAGGTGTTGACTAGATATTGGCGGGAAAAACAGTTACAAATAAAATGTGTATAAAAACAGAAAGATGTTACAAAAGTTTGTTATGAAAATCCAAATACAATTCTGTTATTCTCATCTCATCTCTCTCTCTCTGGTTTTCTCATCTTCATTTCTGTAACATTCTTGAGTTAGACATAAAGGTTGAATAACCTTTATCATTGGTATCAGAGAAGGTCGCTCCTCTAGTTACTATACATACACACAAATTGCTCTGTAAGCTGGCTAAAACACGAAAATCATCAGCTATGGAGGATCAAATCAAGGCTGTGGAGAAGAAGTTGGAATCGTATAGTCAGAAACAAGATTTTCAGAACAAGAAGGTTGAAGATACGCTTGTACGAGTGATGAAGACGATTGATGACATAAAAGCACAGTTGATTGCCAATTCTTCGAATCGAGATAACGGAACCAATCACAGAAACACTGGTGATCAAGTTGATCATAGACACACTCACACTGGTGATCAAGCTGCAATTACTGCGATTAATGATTCAGGTAGCAATCGATCTTTTAAGTTCACACCTAAGCTTGATTTCCCTAAATTTGATGGTGTAAACCCTAGGTCTTGGATCAAGAAATGCAATAGATACTTTGAGTTGTGTAAGATTGCTAATGATCAGAAGGTGGATTTAGCTTCGCTGTATATGATTGATAAAGCTGAGATTTGGGTGACAAGTTATCTTACTATTAGGAAATCTGTTGAATGGGATGATTTTATCATAGATTTGGTAGCAAGATTCAAGGATGATGGTGCTGGTAAAATTGTCGAACAGTTTAATAAATTGCAGCAACTAGGTCAATTGGAGGATTATATTGATGAATTTGAGGGTGTTAGATCTTTGATGTTGCAGTACAATCATGTTCTACCAGATTCTTACATTTTAGACAGTTTTATTGGTGGATTGAAGGCCAATGTTAAACCATTTGTTAAGGCTTTCAAACCTACTGGTATAGCAGAGGCTGTCGAATTTGCAAGGCTACAGGAAGAGGCTATTGCTGTCAATTACAAAACCAGTAGAACTAATGCCTATTCTTCATATCCAAAACCTATTCAATCTATTCCCTTGCTAGCAAACACTACTACCCCTTTGTTACCAACCCCTTTGGTTAAAACTAATCCACCTATGGTGAAGAACAATAGGAATTTTCGATTTATTCCTGCAGATGTTAGAGCTGAGAAAATTGCAAAAGGATTGTGTTACTATTGTGATCAGATTTATGAAAGAGGGCATAAATGCAAGTTTAAAGAAGCACAATTGTTTACTGTGGAGGTTCCTGGTGATGTGATAACTGATTTTGAGGAATCTGATGGTGTTGACAATGGTGATTCTGGTGATGTCATGGAACCCTGTATTTCTGTCAATGCCTTAGCTGGGAACCAGAATTTTCAAACAATGAGGGTGAAAGGAGTAACTGGTGGACAATGTGTTCATATTTTGGTGGATTCTGGGAGTACACATAATTTTTTGGATATTGCTTTTGCCAGGAAATTAGGGTGTTCAGTGGAGGAAGTAACAGCTCAATCAGTCACAGTTGCAGATGGAAATCACTTGGTGTGTAAATCTGTATGTAAGGATTTTGAATGGACAATGAATGGTAGACAATTTAAAACTGAGGTGATGTTAATTCCATTAGGAAGCTGTGATATGGTATTGGGAATTCAATGGTTGTCTACTTTGGGGCCAGTTTATTGGGATTTTAAGAAACTGAAAATGGAATTCATTTATAATGATATGCAGGTATCTTTGAAAGGAATTCCTCAGCAGAAGGTGAAAATTATTGAGGGGGAACCTTCAGTCAAGTTACTGCAGAATGCTGCACACTGTTGCATGATTCAGGTTAGACAGCTTTCTCCTATGTTACTGGAATCTATTGAGGGTCAGCATCATACTGGTCTTATTAATACAAAGTCAGTATCTATGAGTGATTTGGAGAAGTTGAAAGAGAAATATACAGCAGTGTTTGAGGAGCCAATAGGATTACCTCATAATAGAGGTATTTTTGATCATAGAATTCCATTATCTCCTGGTGAAGGTCCTGTAAATATTAGACCATATAGGTATCCATTGAAGCAAAGAGATATCATTGAGCAACTGATTCAGGAAATGCTAGAAAGAGGTATAATTCAGGACAGCTCTTCACCATTTGCTTCACCTGTGGTATTGGTAGGAAAGAAGGATGGGACTTGGAGGCTTTGTATAGACTACAGGGAACTCAACAGGAAGACAGTAAAAGATAAGTTTCCAATTCCTGTTATTGATGAGTTAATTGATGAATTAGCTGGAGCTAAGGTTTTCAGTAAACTAGATCTGAGGGCAGGTTATCATCAACTTAGGTTGCATACTGATGATATTTTTAAAACTGCTTTTAAAACTCATACTGGCCACTATGAATTTTTGGTTATGCCATTTGGTCTTACAAATGCACCTGCTTCTTTTCAAGGTTGGATGAATGCTGTTTTTAAACCTTTGCTTAGGAAATGTGTTTTGGTATTTTTTGATGATATCCTGGTTTACAGCAAATCATTGGAAGATCACTGGCAGCATTTAGATAAGGTTTTTCATTTAATGCAAACTCAAGATATGCATATCAAGCCTAGTAAGTGTTCTTTTGCTGTTGATAAGATTGAATATTTAGGGCATTTCATTTCAACTAAAGGGGTGGAGACTGATCCACAAAAGTTATCTGCTATAAACAGTTGGCAAGTTCCTAGCACAGTTAAGGAATTAAGAGGTTTTTTAGGGTTGGCTGGTTATTACAGAAAGTTTGTCAAGAATTATGCTTTGATTAGTAAACCCTTAACTGATTTGTTAAAAATTGGGGCATTTAAGTGGAATTCTGAAGCTCAGTTAGCCTTTGACAAATTGAAATTAGCTCTTACTTCAGCACCTGTGTTGGCTGTTCCCAATTTTGAGGAGACTTTTGAAATAGAAACTGATGCTTCAAAATCTGGGATAGGAGCTGTTTTAATACAGAAGGGTCATCCTTTGGCTTTTATCAGCAGGTCATTGGGTCCTAAATGGCAGAAGCTCTCTGTGTATGAGAAAGAACTATTGGCAATTGTATTTTCAGTACAGAAATGGGAGCAATACTTATCTGGAGGCCATTTTATTATTAAGACTGATCAAAAAAGTCTTAAGTGGTTACTCCAACAGAAGGTTTCTACACCATTTCAACAATTCTGGTTATCTAAATTGCTAGGATTTGATTATGAGATACAGTACAAGAGTGGTAAAGAAAACATAGCTGCTGATGCTTTATCTAGGGTTCAAGGGGCTGAGATAATGTGTATGGCTATCTCAGTTGTTTCCTCTAACCTCCAAGATTTGATCAAACTCAGTTATGTGGGAGATCTTTTATGTGAGGACATCATTTCTAAACTACAATTACAACTACCTGTGGAGTCTTACTCTTTTTCAGAGGGGATATTAAAAAGGAAGAGTAGGATTGTAGTGGGGTCTCAGCATGAGTTGAGAAATAAGATTTTATTGTGGCACCACTCTACTCCTGAAGGAGGTCATTCTGGGAGGGATATTACTCTGAGAAGAGTGAAGCAATTGTTTTACTGGAAGGGCTTGACTAAAGAGGTGAGGCAATTTGTAAGGAATTGTCAAGTATGCCAGATGAACAAATCTGATCTAGCAGCTTATCCTGGCCTTCTACAACCTTTGCCTATTCCTGAGGAGGTTTGGACTGATATATCCATGGATTTTATCACAGGATTACCTAAATCACATGGTTATTCAGTTATATTTGTAGTTGATATGGGCTGAAATATAACCCTAGAGATAATTAATGATATATTAATTAGACCTAGTTTGGTCCAAGAATTAGGCCCGACAAAAGGCCCGAAACCCTAACTATTTATTAATTTCGTAATTAATAAATAAAGGAAAATTATCAGCTCATTAAATGAGTCCAAAATATAATAAAATCTTCATAGAAGGATCCAGAATCCCAATCAAATAATATGATGAGTCATAACACTTATCAGGTAAGGATAATACTTGCATACCAAGTAATATACTCCTTATCAGTTATCAATAACGAGACTTATCAATTAAGACTCCTAAACATACCATAAATACTAGGCTCTAGACGCCTATATAAGGACCCTCGTCCTTCATTCTAGAACTACGTTTTATTGACTTGATTCTCTATACAGCAGAGATACGTAGGCATCTTGTGAGGACCGATTTAGTCCCAAAACACAAGAGCAGTCATAAAAGCTTGAACGCTCATAAACCCTAGCATTTAATTTACAAGGTACGTTTTTTAATCCATAACATTTGGCGCCGTCTGTGGGACGAAAACATCAACCATGGCAAACACCCGAAGAACAACTCGAGCTTCTGAAGAACTTCCTATCACCTCCGGGGCTGATACTCACGGAAGTCAACCACCACCAGTTACTAGTACTGAAGGGACGAATATCCCCACCAACACTCAAGGATCTGAGATCCCAATTGAAGGGACGAATCCCCTGCAAGTGGTCATTCATGGATCTAATTCACAAGAGACCACTCACCAGCAAGCAATCACAACCTCCCCACTACTCATGAGTGCCCCGAGGGGCCTTCAACTACACACTACTGATCTCCCTCAATATGTAAATCAGACCCTGGGGATGCCTACCCATACCAGGCCCCCTCGACCCCCGGTGGGCGGTAGTGGTACCACTCTGGTACACCATGAGGCTTACGTGCCCCCTTACGTCCAAGGTTTGGAACCCCTGAACTGACAAACCCAAACTCTTCAAATGTTTCGAGACGATTTCTCTGGGCCTTACACTGAGGATGAAAATTATAATACTGATGATGACTATCCCCCGCGAAGGAGACGTTCTGCAAACAAGGAGCCAACCACTCAGGAAAGGATTGCAGCCCATGAGGCAGAGGTTGCAAAACTCAAAAAGAAGTTAGAGGAGGAAGAGGCTGCAAGAGCAGCCGGGAAGACTCCGGTAATTAATCTGGATCCTACTCCTCCGAGATCCAGAAGGGTTGAAATCCCAAGAGGAGATCCTACTGTATTGTTGCCCCTAGGAGATCCTGACGATCCTACACCACCCTTCACACAAGAGATAATGAAAGCCACTATATCCAGGAAGTTTAAAATGCCAACCATCAAAGCTTATGATGGAACGGGTGATCCCGCGAATCATGTAAGAACCTTCTTAAACGCACTACTGTTGCAGCCTGCCAATGACGCTGCAAAGTGTAGGGCGTTCCCACAAACTCTAGCGGGAATGGCTCAACGTTGGTATAGTCGCCTTCCGCCCAATTCTATTGGATCCTTCAAAGAGCTGAGTAAGGCATTCATCAATCAATTTGTTAGTGGGAAGATACATGAGAAAAGTTCTGCCTCTCTTATGGCGATTCGACAAGGCAAGAATGAAACGTTGAGAGAATACTTGAGTAGATTCACTAAGGAAGCTATAAAAGTCCCAGATTTGGAAGATAAAGTGGCTATGATAGCCCTACAGCAAGGAACCACCGATGACCACTTCAGGAGGTCTTTGGCCAAACATCCCCCCGAAAACATGTTGTCACTACAAGATAGAGCTGGGAAATATATCAAAGCTGAGGAGAGCATGAGAAAGTACGAACCCATTGCTACTGGCAATGGAAATTCAAAAAAGAGAAAGGATGCTCCAGAATATGATGCAAGAGAGAAGTATCCTAGGACATCAAAGGATTCAGATTCACCACCCAAGAAAAGCAATTTTGGGCCAAAGTTCACAGAATATGCAAGATTAAACACTCCCAGGAGTCAAATTCTGATGGAGATAGCAAAGGAAGAAGATATCAAATGGCCGAAGCCTATGAGGGCCGATGTGTCAAAAAGAAATCAAAACCAATACTGTCGGTTTCACAAAGAAGTTGGCCATGAGACAGATGACTGCAGGCAGCTGAAAGATGAAATTGAGTTCTTGATTCGAAGAGGAAAGCTTGGTAAGTACACCAAAGATGGAAACCAGGGAAATCAGAGAGGAAATTATGAAAGGAAAGACTACGATAGGCGGGACAATGATCAAGACCGAAATCCCAAGCCCCGAGGGCCTGTCATCAATATGATATTTGGAGGGCCAACTGCGGCTGGACCTTCCAGAAACTCCAGAAAAGCTTATGCCCGTGAGGTGATGACTGTGATTGGAGAAGCACCGAAGCGTGCCAAGACTGAAGTATCTTTGAATTTTGACGATTCAGACCTTGAGGGAGTAAAATTTCCCCATGATGACCCTCTGGTCATAGTACCTGTGATTGGGAACTCAGAAACGAAGAGAGTTCTTGTTGACAATGGAGCTTCAGTGGACATCTTGTTCCATGATGCTTTCATCAAGATGGGTTACACTGACTCTCAGCTGACACCCTCAAACATGCCCATATATGGGTTCAATGGAGTAGAATCGAAGGTAGAAGGCACGATTCAACTCCCAATGACAATGGGACAAGGTTCGAAGACGTCTACTCAAATGCTGAATTTCATAGTTATTAAGGCGACTTCAACCTACAATGCAATTCTGGGAAGAACGGGACTTCATGCATTCAAGGCTGTTGCCTCGTCTTATCATTTGAAGATCAAATTCCCTACAAGGAATGGGATTGGTGAAGAAAAAGGTGATCAGAAAATGGCTAGAAGCTGTTATGTAGCCGCGTTACTGCCTGATGGAATCGGGGGGCAAGTACTCCCGATTGAAGACATGGACATCAGAAACAATGAAGAAAAAAGAGGAAAGCCAGCTGAGGATCTTGTTCCCATCCCCTTGATCCCAGGAGAACCAGACAAGGTCACCTACATTGGAGCTTTACTACCTGAATCTATGAAAAGTAAGTTGAAATCCTTTCTTCAAGAAAACAGTGATGTATTTGCTTGGACAGCAGCTGATATGCCAGGGATTGATCCCCAATTGATAACCCACAAATTGAATGTGGATCCTGAAAGGAAGACAGTGAAACAAAAGAAAAGAAATTTTGCCCCGGAAAGGCAAGAAGCTATCAAGCAAGAGGTAGAAAAACTCTTGGAGGCAGGCTTCATTGAAGAAATTCAGTTCCCTGAATGGTTGGCTAACCCAGTGATGGTCAAAAAGGCTAATGGAAAGTGGAGAATGTGTGTAGACTTCACCGACTTGAATGATGCATGTCCCAAGGATTGTTTTCCCTTACCGAGGATTGATGCTTTGATAGATGCCACTGCTGGGCACGAGATGCTAAGTTTCATGGATGGCTTCAGTGGATACAACCAAATCAAGATGCACAAGGACGACATCTCCAAGGTATCGTTCATCACCGACTTTGGTGTTTTCTGTTATTTGGTAATGGCATTTGGACTTAAGAATGCAGGGGCAACATACCAAAGGTTGGTGAACAAGATTTTTGAACCACTGATTGGTAAAACAATGGAAGTTTATGTGGACGACATGCTAGTCAAAAGCCTCGACAAGGCAGACCATATAAAGCATCTTCGAGAAGCATTTGAAGTGCTGAGGCACCACAAGATGATGTTAAACCCAGCGAAGTGTGCCTTCGGGGTTGGCTCAGGAAAGTTTTTAGGTCTGATGGTCTCCAAGAGGGGAATCGAAGCTAACCCCGACAAGATCAAGGCAATCCTAGATATGGAACCACCCAAGTCTATTAAGGATGTGCAGAAATTGACAGGAAGAGTTGCAGCTTTGGGAAGATTCATCTCCAAGTCAGGAGAAAAATGCTTACCTTTTTTCAGAGCACTCAAGAATGTGAGAAATTTCGAATGGACACCTGAAAGCCAAGAAGCCTTTGAGGCCCTGAAGAAATACATGGCTGAAGCACCACTATTGGCAAAACCAAAGCCAGGAGAAATCCTCTATCTGTACTTGGCAGTATCCGACACTGCCCTTGGAGCTGTTTTGGTAAAGGAGGAATTGAAGGTTCAGAAACCCATTTACTATGTGAGTAAGATCCTGCATGGGGAAGAAATAAACTACTCTACCATAGAGAAGTTTGCCTTAGCCTTGATAATGGCCTCAAGAAAGCTACGTCCGTACTTCCAGGCGCACAAGATAGAGGTTTTGACTAATCAACCTCTAAGGAACATTCTGCACAGCCCTCAGGTTAGTGGAAGGTTGATCAAATGGGCTATTGAGTTAGGAGAATTTGATATCAAGTATAAGCCTCGTACGGCCATTAAAGCTCAAGCACTCGCTGACTTCATGGTTGAATGTACCATTGACAACCAAGAAGTCGGGGGGCAGGAGGTAGTAGTGGAAGACAGCAAAGATGATGACATGGTGTCCAAGGAATGTTGGGTCCTCTATTTTGATGGAGCATCAAAAACAAAATCAAGTGGAGCTGGTTTAGTCCTGCAAAGTCCTGATGGATTCATAATAGAGTATGCACTAAAACTTGACTTCCCAACGACAAACAATGAGGCTGAGTATGAAGCTTTGATTGCTGGCTTAGGGCTAGCTGGAGCCCTGAGGGTCAAAACTCTAAAAGTCTGTGGAGACTCAAGGTTAGTGGTTTCTCAAGTAAATGGAGAATTTGAAGCCAGAGATGAAGTCATGGCTAAGTATCTGAAACTTGTCAAAGCCATCATGACTCAGTTTGATGAATGCTATGTGGAGCACGTTCCGAGGGAGGAAAATGTAAAGGCTGATGCCTTGTCTAAATTTGCCTCTTCTGAAATTGAAAACTATGCAGGAAGTGTATACTTCCAAGTCTTGAAGACCCCAAGCATCAACGGAAAGCTGGTAGCACCCATTGGTATTACCAGTTGTTGGATTGATCCTATCAAAGCTCATCTGGAAACTGGGTGGCTGCCCAACGACACTTCAGAAGCACGAAAGCTATACGTCAGAGCACTAAGGTATGCCCTAATTGAGGGAATCCTATATAAGAAGTCTTTCATCATTCCATATCTGAAATGTTTGAGACCTCAAGAGGCAGAATTGGCCCTAAAGGAAGTACATGAAGGAATCTGTGGGCAACACTTGAGGGGCAGAGCCTTAGCACATAAAGTCACCCGTCTAGGTTTCTATTGGCCAAGCATGCTTGCTGATGCAAAAAGTTATGTGTAGAAATGTGAACGGTGCCAGAAACATGCACCAGTGGTTAGGCAACCACCTGAGATGTTGACATCCGTAAACTCACCTATCCCTTTTGCTATGTGGGGAATGGATATACTTGGGCCATTTCCAATGGCAAGTGCACAAAGAAAATTTCTGATAGTAGCAATCGACTACTTCACCAAGTGGATTGAGGCTAAACCTTTGGCCAAGATAACCACCAAGCAAGTGATGCACTTCTTTTGGGAAAATGTGATATGCAGATATGGAATTCCACGAATACTGGTCACGGACAATGGAACTCAATTCAACAATAACGAGTTCAAGAAGTATTGTGATGAGAATGATATCAAGTTGCGCTTCACTTCTGTTGCCCATCCTCAAGCAAATGGGCAAGCTGAAGTTGCAAATCGAATTATCCTAGATGGACTGAAGAAAAGAGTTGAACGCTCCAGGAATACTTGGGTAGACGAATTGCTCCCCATACTATGGGCATATCGTACTACTTGTAAAGTTACCACTGGAGCTACCCCTTTCTTGTTGGCATATGGGGCAGAGGCAGTGGTTCCAGTGGAAATTACTCACACGTCTCCAAGAGTTGAGGCTTATGAACCAGAAGCTAATGAAGAAGGCTTGAGGCTAGCTTTAGATCTAATTGACGAAGTTAGAGATGAGGCGAATGCCAAGATAGTTGAGCATCAGAAACGAGCATCTTTCTACTACAACCTAAGGGTTAAAGAGAGATTCTTTCGTCAAGGGGACTTAGTCCTTAGAAAAATTGAAGCATCTGGAGTTGGACAAAAGGGAAAGTTAGCCCCAAACTGGGAAGGGCCCTATCGGGTCAAGAATGTGTATGGACGAGGCTCATACAAGCTGGAAACTATGGAAGGGATTGAAGTGCCTAGAACTTGGCATGCCTCCAACTTGAAAATCTATTATATTTAAGGTGTTTTCCTAAGGGGACTCACTACTAGAAATAAGGTTTGATAAAACCAACCCAAAGTTTTAAACTTGGGTATTATGTAAGGGCTGAGCCCATTTCTTCAAAGTTATGAATTATATATTCTTATCCATTGTGTTTTGAATGCATTACATACTGATAGATATGTGCAAAATGCTAAATAGACATGCAAGATCAAGAGGCAAGAAAACAAGCTACGAATGGCCACAAAATATAAATAACTTGCAAACAAAGTTAAGTTATGCCCAAAGGCAGAATTACATAAAATAAATAAAAGCTACAGATAGCTATGGTTGAGCACCATTCCCTCCTGGCTCATCATCAGAAGCCTCCTCCTCGCCAGACTCTTCCTCTCCAGAATCTTCCTCCTCTTCGCCAGCCTCCTCTTCACCAGACTCCTCCTCACCGGAGCTGGATCCCTCTAACTCTTCATCAGGTTGGGGGGCATGTTCAGGATTGAGAATCCTGTTGTCCTCATCCATATCATCCACTCCAGCTAAGGCCTTCTCCAACTGATTAGGAGCATGGGGGCTGGGGAAGTCAGAAATGGTAAGGGAGCCAGGAATTCTCCTCGATACCTCAGCTAAAGCCTCATCCCATCCTTGAGTGAACTGGACAGGGAAAAGAAGATCATCATGCTGAGTTATGATCTCCTGATACTCAGCAGAATCAAAGTACTCATCAATAATACGATCCTTCCCCTTCCTTAACTCGACCAGCTCAGCTTGAGCCTCCAATAGCTCTTTATCCCTTCGATCCAAGGAAGCTTTAAGAGAACCAACCTCCACCTGGGCTTGATCATACTTAGCCTTGTTGGCCTCAGAAGATGATCGCCAGGCTTTGGCTTGAAATAAAGCCCCTTAGAAATTTGCATTAGCCTACAAATAAAACACAAGTTAGAAATAATAACTGGGGGCATAAAAAAAGAGAGAAAGAAAAAGAAACTTACAGCAGCAAAGGCCTGGGCTCCTGCACACTCTGCCCCTTCCAGGGTGGAGTTAGAAACAAAATCCTTGTAGTCACAAGGAGTCAATGAATGGTGTGACCATTCAACAGCATGAGCAGACACCCCCACTATGGTGTCCTTTTTCCTTATCCCCCAGTTGGGGCGCCATACAGAACTCTTAGTTGAGCCCTCGACCTCATCCACCTCAGCCACATGAGGCCTCAAAATGGCAGGGCCTTTCTCGGTCAGCCTGGGATCCTTCAAGCAAGCCCTCTTGATCCTTGCTGTCTGCCCGCCTTCTGGCTCATTTTGCTTGTTGATAAACTCAGCAGCTGCAAACAAAAGTCAAGGAAAACAATTGGTATAAGGCAATCTTAATACAACTACAAGAAAATAAGAAAAAGAATTACCCTTGTCAGAAACTCTTGAAAGTCCCAGAGTCTTAAGTAGAAACTCGTCCAGAAGCTCCCAAGCCATGGTGGCATAGTTATCCTTGATGAGTTCAGCATAGGCAAGGGCCTCCCCCTCAGTCAGAACTATGTCACCAGGACTACCATCCGAAACTCTACTAAATGAGCTTTGGAATAAGGTGCCCCAGTCCCCTCCATCCCACATCAAATACATAAATTCATCTCTCCATTTGGGATTGTTGTCGGGAATGGATTTTGGGTGGAAGATGGGGGGTGTTGTGGGTCGATGATTAATATATACCCAACCCAAAGTTTGGGAAGAGCTATTTTTAAATTGAAAAATCCTTCTAAAGAGAGCAACAGAAAGAGGGAAATCGTTTTTTAAACACAAAACAATAAAGCACATAATAAGTCTCCAAGCATTGGGAGGGAGTTGACAAGGACTGATTCCTACATCGGCTAGAAGTTGAGGAATGAAAGGATGGAATGGGAATCGAACGCCTGCAGCCAGGACCCCTTTGTAAATGCAAAGAGCATTTGGGCGCCAATGGCAGGAACGATCCCCAGGTTCAGCTAGGACTAACCTATAAGGTGGCCTAATTCTATACATATTCTTGTAATTAGCAATTGCATCAGCATCGTTAAATCTATTGCTATGGTTATATGAATCTAAATGCGACACTGAGGGATATTCATCACTACGTTCTAAGATCATATCTTGTAAGGACATAGTGGGAGAACGAATGATGATACCTCTTTTGGACGCTTGATTCATCTTCTGAAGACGGCTAGCAGAACAATCAGCCATTTCAAAAATCTTCAAAGAAAACTGGAAAGTGTCTTCAAATCTTCAAAGTAACTCAGAAAACCTCCTTGGGAAGAAGATTAGAACCCAGAAAAATGAGACAACTCCAGAAAACCTTCAAGTGATGAAGGTGGAAACCCAGAAAACTGGAAAAATTCCAGAAATTCTTCAAATCTTCAAAAGTAAAACCCAGAAACCTTCTTGGGAAGGAGATTTCTGCCCAGAAAACTCAGAAAAACCTTCAACTGATGAAGATTATAACTTAGAAGATGAAACTCAGAAATTTAGAAAGAGACTTGAGGAGAGAAGAAATTTGGAAAGTGAATAGTGAGAAGTGTTGAGTGAGATTTCACTTATTTATAAGGAAAGTAACCGGTTGTTTAACTGGTAAAGGGAGAAGCCAACCGGCTATTACCAGTCAAAAGGCCCATAGAGGCCCAAGGTAAGATTAAGGACCAGAAAGTGAGCCTAAAAGGTTTCAAAGTCCAACAAAAATTAAGCCCAGTATGGGTCAAGGCCCAAATTGATTTTCAAAATCAAGGCCCAAAAGATAGGCACAGGACAAAGCCCATTAATAAGAATTAGGCCCACAGAAGATTCTAAATCAAATTTAGAATTCAAGGTCGGAAAAAATGAGATCGAAAACAAACTAAAAGGTCACAATGGTTTGAGGTCGAAATTATGATAAAAATTTAAGGTCGAAAAGACACTAATATGAGTTCGACCAATCCTGATCGAAAAATAGCTCTGAAACCAAGTCGAGCTATACGACTTCGCAACAAAATGAAGTCGAAATTGACCTGTGTTTTCTGGTCGAAACCATCGACCTCACTATCATTCGAGGTCGACATATGCAGTCGAATTCACACTAATTCTGGTCGAAGATCCTATTCGAAAGAACACAGATCGAGCTCGAAAAGCTGAGAAGAATTTTTAGTCGAAATACTACATGGACTTTCTAGTCGAAAACGAACAGATATGAGGTCGAACAATCCTGTTCGAAATTGAACTGAGGATTCTAATCGACGCTGTCGACCTCGTCTCCGTTTCTGTTCGAAAATGGCCTGAGAAGTTCTGGTCGAAAATCCTGGTCGAATTCATAAGGAATTCCTGTTCGAACGATCCTGTTCGAAATTGAGCTGTAGATCCTGGTCGACGTCGTCGACCTCAACACCTATTTCTAATCAAACTTCGACCTCAGATTCTGGTCGAAAAAAGACTGCATTTTCTGTTCGAAAAAACCAGTTCGAAATTGAACTGAAATATCTGGTCGACACTGTCGACCTCAGCACTTGATCCTGGTCGAAATTGACTTGGAATCCTGGTCGAAAATGATCTGGATTTCCAGCCAAAAAATGACCTAATTTTGGTCGATTTTGGGTCAAAAAATGCCTCGAAAAATGGAAAAATTCAGGGAAAAATACAAAGTAACTCCTGCCAAAATCCTGAGGAATTTTCCCAGGAGTTGGGGGGCAAATGATATGGGCTGAAATATAACCCTAGAGATAATTAATGATATATTAATTAGACCTAGTTTGGTCCAAGAATTAGGCCCGACAAAAGGCCCGAAACCCTAACTATTTATTAATTTCGTAATTAATAAATAAAGGAAAATTATCAGCTCATTAAATGAGTCCAAAATATAATAAAATCTTCATAGAAGGATCCAGAATCCCAATCAAATAATATGATGAGTCATAACACTTATCAGGTAAGGATAATACTTGCATACCAAGTAATATACTCCTTATCAGTTATCAATAACGAGACTTATCAATTAAGACTCCTAAACATACCATAAATACTAGGCTCTAGACGCCTATATAAGGACCCTCGTCCTTCATTCTAGAACTACGTTTTATTGACTTGATTCTCTATACAGCAGAGATACGTAGGCATCTTGTGAGGACCGATTTAGTCCCAAAACACAAGAGCAGTCATAAAAGCTTGAACGCTCATAAACCCTAGCATTTAATTTACAAGGTACGTTTTTTAATCCATAACAGTAGTAGTTGATAGGCTGAGCAAGTATGCTCACTTTTTACCTCTTTCACACCCTTACACAGCAGTGACTGTAGCACAATCTTATCTAGACAATGTGTTTAAACTACATGGGTGGCCCAGGTCCATAGTGAGTGATAGGGATAGTGTGTTTCTGAGCACTTTCTGGCAAGGTCTTTTCTCTATCCATGGGGCTGAATTCTTGCTTTCTTCTGCTTATCATCCTGCCACAGATGGCCAAACTGAAGTTGTGAACAGATGTTTGGAGAATTACTTGAGGTGTATGTGTGGACAGCAGGCCAAAGATTGGAGCTCTTGGCTACCACTAGCTGAGTGGTGGTATAATACACATTTCCATACATCTACTCAGTCTACTCCTTATGAGATAGTTTATGGACAACCACCACCATTACATTTACCATATTTAGCTGGTGAGGTTGCTAATGCTGAGGTGGACAGAAGTTTACAAAGAAGGGAGGAGGTTCTTGCTGATATTAAAAATCATTTAGTGAAAGCACAGTCTAGAATGAAAGTCCAGGCAGATAAACATAGGTCTGAAAGAAGTTTCCAAGTCCATGATTGGGTGTGGTTAAAGCTACAGCCTTATAAGCAGAAATCTGTTCAAGAGAGGGCTAGTCAGAAGCTTGCCCCTAAGTTTTATGGTCCTTTTCAGATCATAGCTGTCATTGGGAAGGTGGCTTACAAGCTAAGACTACCAAATTCGACTACTATTCATGATGTTTTTCATGTTTCTCAGTTGAAGGCATATCATGGCAATCTTGACAATCTTCCTCTCACTGTGACTGTCCCTAGCTACATGACAAATGCAGTTGCTATGAAGGTACCTAAGTCAATTTTGGACCGCAGGGTTCAAAAGGTGAACAATACAGCTAAAGTGCAGTTCTTAGTCCAATGGGAAGGATTTCCAAATTCTGAGGCAACTTGGGAAGCAGCAGACTGTTAGAAATGAATACCACTAGAAACTAGACAGAGGGGGGGGGGTGAATGGATAGTTTGATATATTTTTCGATTCTTGAAAACTAAGTAAACAACTGTATGTGATTATGATATGTAATATGCAGAAAGTAAATAACACACACAATCACTTTAATCTACTTTGTATAAGCAAATTAAATACTACAGCTTTCCAGGAAATTCACAATCGAATTTCTGGCTTCTAAACAAGAACAGTCTGAACTTGCTTGCTTACAGAGAAAAGAGCTTAGCAAATTACTATGTGTATCTCTCTTACAGCTTACAGTTGTGTGTGCACGATATATATATTCACCTATACAAACTAGGCACACACAATATTACACAGCTACCCCTTCTGAAGGTCCAACTTGTCCTGCCATAAGAAGTTCACTGTGTCAGGAAGGACCACCTGCTTTTCGGAGTCTTTCCCGTTTCTGTAGCTGCTTGTCTCTTATCTTTCTCTCCAAGTTTAGCTGTAGATTTGCCATCTGTTCTTTGGACCACCTTGCCAGAACAAATGCTTCAGTATTTGTCTCCTTTGATTCTTGGTTCTGTACCTTGATTTGTCTTGTTATAAACGGCTAAGTGTTGATATCGTGAACTCCACTTTATCCCTGACTTCGCGATATCCCTTGTGAGGACTACGCGATATAGCCTTTGAAGACTTTGCGACATAGGTCATTTGATGACTATGCGACATAGGTCATTTGATGACTATGCGACATAGGTCATTTGATGACTATGCGACATAGGGCTTCTGAGGACTTCACGATCTAGGCTCTTTTGACTTTGCTGACTTCAACACTTCACGACATGTGTCTTGAGGACTTCTCGACATAGTACAAAGTGGACTATGCGATATAGTACTTCACGACATGGATATTGGTGACTTCACGACATAGCTTTCTTTTGACTTTGCTATATAATGCCTTCGACAAATTCCTGCAACTTATTTCTTCATAGCCTTATTCAACTCTATCCTGCTGCATGAACACTTCTGAACTTCTGCCAGGATAATTATTCAATGGCCTATATACAATCTAGATGCAAGAAACTTTACTAAGCTCATTATAAATCTGAGCATACATGATCAAGCTAATGTTCATGAGAACAAGACAAGTACATTTAGAAACCTATACTATATCCCAGTGATAGAAATCACTAGGTCATGCAATGTGACATAGTCACATAGTGTAGGCTTGTTAATAGTGGTATTCAGACATGTCTTGAGCCTAACAATCTCCCCCAAATTGTGAGTAAGACCCTTAGGCACAATTTCATGTCTGATAACAAGCCTAACTAACATAAAAAGAACAGATATAAGGAAGATACAGTTAAGCACAGAATTTGATAACAACTTGGAAATTTAAGCTTACAGAATTCTTCCTTGAGCTACATAGCTTCTGTTTCCAATTGTTTCTCTAAGAAGTCATCATAGATCTTCTTCTTCCTCATTTCTTCATTCTTCTTTATCTCAGAGATTGCCATTAGAATATCATCTCTAGCAGTCATTTCTTCAATGAGAGGAGAGTCCTTTAGATCTTCAGCTGCTGTTCTGAGGGCACTCTCCACATATGAGTGTATAAACTTCATCCTTATCTTGCTTTTTCCTCCATAATGATTTTTGTACTCCACAGTATAAGGATTTTGTTTTACCCTGCACAGCCCTTTCTTTCTTAGCTCCCTTGCTCTTTCTTCTATCTCGGCCAACTCCTTTTCTTTCTTACATCTCCTTTCTTCATTCTCTCTCCTCAGGTCTTCTTCATGATCAGCATGCATTTTCAAGAACCTGGCAATATCTATCTTCCATGTCCTTTCTTCCTTTTCTTCAAAGTTCAGCAAGGCATTTATCCTTTCAAGCTCATATTTATAGAAATGTTGCCAGCCTCCTTGCTTCATTATCTTCTCTCTTCCATCAGTGTACTTAATCTCTAGATGATCTAGCTTCAGTTTGACTTCAAAGATCCTTTGAGCTCTCAAAAATGCTAGGGCATCTTCATCATAGTCTTCATCAAGTGGAAACACATGGATGCCAACAACATTTGTGAGTTTTCCAGTTTTCTTTGTTATCCTTATTCTTTTGGGTACACTCTTGATCTTCATATGCCTCACAAGAGGTACCTTTCTGGAACAAGGTGACTTTGTCTTTACTGCCACATCATTTGGAAGTAGCTTCATTCCTTTGCCCTTAATCCACTGCAACACTCCACTGGCTGTGACCTTGTGGAGGTGTTTTCTTGATTTTTCTTTTGTGGCTTCACCCTTCTTCTGTGGCAACTCAGGTTCAGAAGTCTTAGATACTGATTTTGGAGGATCATTACTAACAGTACTCACCCTAGACTCAGAGTCTTGTGTTTTGGTTAAAGTACTGCCAGCAATGTCCTTGACTTGCTGAGTTCCACTCCTAGTTCTCTTCACTGTCTCCTTTGCCCCCTTTGTGTCATGAGATCTCCTCTTGTGGGTTTTCTCCTCATCATCATCCTCCCCATCCTTCTTCTTGTTCTTTTCTTTGACAGATTCTGGCAAAACACCATGAATCAGAAAAGATTGTAGAATGTTAATCATCTCTAATTCCTCTGCTGTCTTGACTCCTTTCTTTGCTCTCAGCATTTGCAGCACCTGATTGATCTTTGTATTATTCTTCATTTACAGATCTTTGGGAATGACTAGTTGGTCAATACTTCTGACTTTGGATAGACTTTGAAAAATTACTGTCCTTGGCTTGGGTATGACCTCAGGCAGTCTTTGATTTTGGTCCATCTCCAAGTCATTATAAAGACTTTCATTGTTAGCCCCACTCTTTTCAATCAACTCCAGAATTATTGACACTTCAGTAAACTTCAGTTTCTCTAGAGTTTGAAATGCTAAGTGCCACAAGCAGTTGTCCTTGCACACCATGATTATTTCTCTCAGATAAACATCCCTGATTTTCTTTACTGCAACTGTGAAGTACTTGATACTTTCCCTGAGCTTCTTTCTGTACACTTGTGCATCTCCTTGAGCATTCTTGTAGGTGGCTTTCAGAAACTCCAGGAATGCCTCATCATGATAGATGTTAGAGTTGGCAACTTCCTGTAGCTTGGCCTCAGTGATAAGTGTAGCTTGGGTAGGTTTAGCAATTGGAGTAGGTATAGCAGGTTGAGGGGTTGAGATGTCTTTAGGCATTGTGGATGGATAGAATGTTGTGGTGACTGTGCTTTTCTGACCTTGTGCATTGATGACTTCTACAGGGGGAAGATTGATTGGCTTTATTGTCTCTTCAATGAGCTTGCCCTTAAGTTTTGACTGCTTGGCAGGTGCTCCCCCTTTCTTTTTCACATTGACCTCCTTTCCTTTCTCCCCCTTAGGCTTGGGATCAGACAAAATGTCTTGAGCTTCCCCAGGAATAGGCAGGTTCATGGATCTCATCATTGAAGTCATCATTTGTTGCTGCACCAGCAAAATGTTTGTTGTGTTGGTGCCTTGATCATCTAGTTTGGCATTGAGTTGGCTTAGAGATGTAGATAGCATTCTGTTTTCATCCTTGAGAGAGGCCACTTCTCTTTCTAAGCCATCCACCTTGGAGAATAATTGGTGAGACTTGAAGGAGTTTAGAGATTGATCTTTGACCCTGGCAAAGTCATATTTGGAGATGTCTGACAGAGGGACTTCATCCACCAGCTTATCACCATACTGATTTTTCCACATGACATTCAACATAGCATTGGTGGTGATGGTAGTT
The DNA here is from genome assembly GCA_030848705.1 of Heracleum sosnowskyi. Classification (NCBI taxonomy): domain Eukaryota; kingdom Viridiplantae; phylum Streptophyta; class Magnoliopsida; order Apiales; family Apiaceae; genus Heracleum; species Heracleum sosnowskyi. Next base: position 135,920,824 of record CM061235.1, on the reverse strand, counting down.
TTTGCTTGATTTTCCAGTGTAGAAGCCAGTTTCTTGATGTTGTCTGTGACCATGGCAAGAGTCACATCCATCATGGACACATTTGTGGAGGTTTTCTGAACTTCTTTGAGGATACCATCCACCTTGGGAAAATCAGAGAGATAAGAGTTTCTGAGCTTTGTGAGGGATCTGTCTGTCTCCTCCTGAATTGAAGAAATCTCTGATTGAAGCCCTTTCCCAAGATAATGCAGAGCCTTCAACTGGTTCTTGTACACATCATTTACAGCCTCATAGATGGCAACAGGAGAAAGATCCTTAGCATTGGAGCCCAGAGAAGTGAGGTATTCTTCTCTCACAAAAGCTAGGGCATCCTTGAGATTTACAGTCCTCTTAGAATCCAACCAGGCATCCACATTTCCCGCTGGTTCAGCTTCATTCACAATCTTCTCCTGTTGAGCTTCAACGTCCTCCTTATGGCATAGCAGGATAGCTTCATAATCAGCATTTGGGAGGTTGGAGGTGAGGAGATGTTGAGCTATCTTTGAGAACTCATCAATCTGTGCCACATTAAGATTTTGAATGGCTTCCTCTGTCAAGTGTGAGGGCACAGATGATGATCCTGAAGGCCTGTCATGGTGCACAGGCTTCAGCCATTCTGACATTGTGGCCTGAGCCAAGTGAGAGCTAGTGCTAGGCACTTCATGAGATGTGTGAGTTTGAGTCTCCTCCAGCCTTGGAATGGCTGTAGGGTCTGATGTTGTCTCCATTGAAATGGGATGTGTTACAACATCAGCCCTATATGTCTGTGAAGACATTTCCACATCCCTAAGGATGGGAGAATTTGGCACAGAGTCTCCAGTGAAAACTGGTGAATCCTCCATGTTTGTGTTGGTGTCATTAGGATATGCCTCAGCATGCATTCCCTGACCAACGGAATGTGGGTCCTGAGTGGTGAGCACAGTGTAAAGCACCATGTCACTTGAAGTTGGCTCAATCACAGGGCTGGATTGTGATTGATCAAGGGCAAGATTGTCATGAGAATGACTCTCTTGGTCAGAAGAAATTTTAGTGGAAGAATCTGAGAGAGAAGTGGGGTTCAGATTAGATTTTGGCAACTCCCCCTGAGAAATAGGAGGAGTTTCAACATTGATGTGCTCTCCACTTAGTGTTTGATCACCCTTATCACTCCTAGGGTCAAGAGTGAGGTCTTGACCCTGTGCAGACTCGTTACAACTTGCAGTGGGGAGGCTGCTCTTTTCAATGCCCATGACCTGTTGAGAGGCCATAGACAGTAGCAGGTGTACCCCTTTTTCCACATCTGAATCCTGTTGAGAGGATGCAGTGGTGGCTACAGATTTTGATTTCTTCTTTGGTCTGGTGAGAGGTGACTCAGGAATCTCACTTGCTAACTCTACAGATTCATGGATAATAGCTAGGGTTCTCTTCTTCTTCTTTTTAGGGACATCAATCTTTTGAGAGATTGATGCACTTGGCTGACTAGCCTCTACAGTGGTGTTTACAGTGGGGTTGCTGGATGGGATAGGGAGGCTTGGGTTAGACTGTGATGCTCCTTCAGTCTCAGCCTCCCCTGTCCAGGAAAGAGCATGGTATATGGGCTTATCAAGTGGATAAGACTCGAATGTGTCCTGCATATGCGGGGTCACACTCAAGATCACATCCACTTGATTCCTTGTGTCCAATGAACCAAACAGAATCTTGGACATGGACTTGGAATAAGCCATCTTTGATTTATCAATACCCTCCAAGTCATGGACATTAGCATCAAGATAATTTAAAATAACTTGAAGAAAGCGAGGGTAAAAGATGTCATTACCTCTTTCACGGACTGTCCTCCCTAGCCTTTGAGCCAATTCCTTGAGGATTATTGCTCCAACATTGATTTCCTGATTGTAGGCTAGGGAATAGGCCAGCTTCACAGCAATGTGACTGATATGGTCCCATCCTGTCTTTCTGCAAAGGAACACCTTCTGGAGTGCATCAAATAGAAATGACCACTCCCTTCTTACAAACTTCTTATTCAACTTTCCAGTATCTACCTCATCAGCATACTGAATGAAGGTCATGAAGTCTACTATTTGAGCATCAGTAGCTTCTTGGTCATGACCCTCCACCTTGAACCCTAATGCTTCATTTATCTCCTTCTCCCCAAACTGGAAGTGTTTGCCTCCAATTGAACAAGCTATCTCCTGGAACGAAGTTCCATCTTCCCTGGCCATTGTAGAAACCAACGCCGTTCGCCAAAATCCTTCCAATACATCAACATACAACGTGGGGTTCAAGGTTAGGGCTTGGCTGAGGTAGGAATCGTTCAGGAACCGTACAAAACACTTGTACCTGGGTTTAGCCTCAGCCTCAGAGGGAATGGTGAGAAGATTTGTTTCTTTGGGGATGGTTAAAGGAATAGAGGATGATACTGTTTGAGATTTGGGTGCCATTTCAAGAGAGAGAGAGTAAGAAAGAGAGTAGAGAATTTGTGCTTAGGTTAGAAAGTTTGAGAGCAATAGACAAGATGAAAAGTTGCAAACGGTTAGAAAAAAGTATTTATATGATAGAGACACTGCGATATGGAGTTATGAATGTGTACAGTCTATATGTATGTCGCGAAGTCAAAAGTGGCCTGTACCGCAAAGTCTTGCAAAGTATATCGCATAGTCTCAACAATGAACTATGTCGCAAAGTCTTCAAAATGAAAGGATCGGGGAGACTTTGCGATATAGTAGAAATACCCTGTCTAAAGCTCTCTTTTAGGAATTTTAAGCAATTTGTCAGACTTTTATCAAATTTTGAAATAAAATTAATTTAAATCAAAATTCTGTCAACTATGGAGACTTGTCGATATAGTTATTCTAAGTCGCGAAGTCATAAAATTAACTATGTCGCAAACTCATGAAATGAACTATGTCGCGAAGTCTCTCAAGCTCAACAGTTTGCGATATAAGTCTGTTTAATTTGAACTATGTCGTGAACTCTGAAAATCATCGATATCGAGATGTCTCAAAAGCTCACAACTCCACTAACAAATATGATTTTGAAAAATATGCAGTAAAATACTGAAATATTTATAAATCATATCTCAGTTAATTTTCACTCCAAACAAATAGATCATTTAAATACAGTGAAAATTTACTGCTGCAACTATTAACCAGCATATTTACTTAGAACAACTGAATGAAGGATTGAGCATTCCAATTTCACTCACAAGTCTGTTGAAGACTGCTTCATTCAGAGGTTTAGTAAATATGTCAGCTAATTGTTTTTCAGTTGGAACATAAGAGACTTCTATGGTACCATTTGCAGCATGTTCCCTAATGAAATGGTACCTGATCTCAATGTGCTTTGTAGTAGAATGATTAACAGGATTAGCTACAATGGATATTGCACTAGTATTATCACACATCAGAGGAATGTGTTCTAACACTAGTCCATAATCCATGAGTTGATTTCTAATCCAAAACAATTGAGCACAGCAACTTCCAGCAGCAATATATTCAGCCTCAGCTGTGGATGTTGCTGTGGACTGTTGTTTCTTACTAAACCAGGACACTAACCTTTGACCTAGGAATTGACAGCTTCCAGAGGTGCTCTTCCTGTCAATTCTGCATCCAGCATAATCAGAATCTGTGTAACCAACCAGGTTGAACCCAGTGCCCTTTGGATACTATAGCCCAAGATTAGGAGTCCCCTTCAGATATTTGAAAATTCTTTTGATGGCCATCATGTGAGATTCCTTGGGATCAGACTGGAACCTTGCACAAAGGCATGTGGCAAACATGATGTCTGGCCTGCTAGCTGTGAGATAGAGTAGGGATCCAACCATTCCTCTATAGACCTTGATATCAACTCTCTTGCCTTTCTTGTCTTCATCTAGCTTGATTGCAGTAGACATAGGAGTTTTAGCCGGGGATGACTCTTCTAAACCATATTTCTTTAAAAGATCCTTGACATACTTAGATTGGTTTATAAAGATGCCATCCTCCCTTTGATGTACTTGCAGGCCTAGGAAGTAGGTTAACTCTCCCATCATACTCATCTCATATTTACTTTGCATCAACTTAGAGAACCTTTCACAGAGTTTTTCATTTGAAGAGCCAAAGATGATATCATCCACATAGATTTGAACAAGAATGATATCATTTCCATGCTTCTTGAAGAATAGGGTTTTGTCAATTGTACCCCTGGTGAATTGATGCTCAAGAAGGAATTGAGATAGAGTTTCATACCAGGCTCTTGGTGCCTGTTTGAGTCCATAGAGCGCCTTGAGCAGTCTATACACAAAGTTTGGGAAGTCTTCACTTTCAAAGCCAGGTGGTTGAGACACATAGACTTCTTCAGCAAGATCACCATTGAGAAATGCACTTTTCACATCCATTTGATACACCTTAAAATCTGAGTGAGCTGCAAAAGCCAGGAAGATTCTTATGGCTTCCAGTCTAGCTACAGGTGCAAATGTCTCATCATAGTCAATGCCTTCTTGCTGACTATATCCTTTGGCAACCAGCCTTGCTTTGTTTCTTACTACCACTCCTTCTTCATCCATCTTGTTTCTGAACACCCATTTGGTGTCAATAACATTCTTTCCTTTTGGAGGTGGCACTAGTTCCCATACTTTGTTTTTCTCAAATTGATTCAACTCTTCTTGCATGGCAACAATCCAGTCAGAATTCTTCAAAGCTTCTTCAATTAATTTAGGTTCCTCTTGTGACAGAAAGCAGCTATACAGACATGTATTTAATGTTGCCCTTCTTGTTCTAACTCCCTCACTAGGATCTCCAATGATTTGATCCCTAGTGTGGGCTCTGTCCCATTTCCTTGTGTGCCCCTGTTCATTTCCTTGATCTGTTCCAATCTCATTTTGGTTGACAGTTGCATTCTCTTCTTCTCCCCCTGTGTTTGTGAATCCTTGCACAGGTGTGTGAAGAAGATTGTCAACTTCAAGAATTTCATTTTCTAGAACAGTTTGAACAGGGGGTTCATCTTCACTTTCAGAATCCTCAAGATAACCTTGATTCTCAAATCTCAATAGCACACTGTCTTGATCACTTGTTTTCAGTCCTGGAGTTTTCTTCTCATCAAAGGTAACATCCATGCTTTCCATGACTTTGTGTTGCTCAGGTACAAACACTCTGTATGCTGTCCTTTCCAGAGAGTATCCAATGAAGATACCTTCAAATGCCTTAGCATCAAATTTTCCAACATGCTCAGAGGTATCTTTCATCACAAAGCACTTGCTTCCAAACACATGCAGGTGCTTGAAGGATGCTCTTTTTCCAGTCATTAATGAGTAAGGAGTTTTGCCAGACTTCTTATTGATTAATGTTCTATTTTGCACATAGCATGCTGTGTTAACAGCATCAGCCCAAAAGCTAGTGGGTAGCTTTGCATCCAACAGCATTGTCCTTGCAGCTTCAATGAGAGTTCTATTCTTTCTCTCAACTACTCCATTTTGTTGAGGTGTTCTAGGAGCTGAGAATTGTTGAGAAATTCCTTTATCTTTGCAAAACTCATACAATGTTGAATTTCTGAACTCAGTCCCATTATCACTTCTCAAAGCAACTACAGAGGAACCAGTGCTTTGTGCTTCTTTATCAACTCTCTTGATATGCTCTATTATGACTTGGGGTGCTTCATCCTTGGAGAATAGGAATTCCACCCAAGTATATCTTGAATAGTCATCTACCATCACTAGAGCATATTTCTTTTTGGAGAGGGACATTACATTCACAGGGCCAAATAAGTCCATGTGAATTAGTTGCAGAGGTTTTGAGTTTGTATTGAGCAACTTGTTCTTGTGACTTGATCTTTTAATCTTCCCTTTCTGACAAGCTTCACATGCTCCATCTTGCACAAACTCCAAGGCAGGCAAATCCCTGATGAGTTCTCTCTTGGTTAGAGAGTTCATTGCCTGAACATTCAAGTGAGACAGTTTCTTGTGCCACAGCCAGAATTCCTCATTTGTGGCTTTTGTGTAGAAACAACAAATTTCTCCCTTATCTGCAGCCTTGAGATTAGCTACAAACAAGCTTCCTTTCTTCACACCAGTTAGAACAACTTCACCACTTTCCCTTTTTGAGATTGAACAAAGGTCTTTATCAAATTCCACTTTGAAGCCTCTGTTGGTAAACTGTCCAATACTCAAGAGATTATGCTTCAGTCCTTCAATAAATGCTACATCTTCAATAATGACATTTCCAGATTTAACACTGCCATATCCCATTGTATAACCAATGTTGTCATTTCCAAAGGTTACTGATGGGCCAGCCTTTTCCTCAAAATGTGATAGCAGGGCCATATCACCAGTCATGTGACTTGAGCATCCACTGTCCAAGATCCATATGACTCTTTTATTCCTGTTGCCCTGCATTCACAAAGTGACTAAGTTGTTTTTGGTACCCACACTTGGTAGGGTCCAGATGATTTAGAAACATTTTGATTAATAATTCTTCTGTCATAAATTGCATTTCTCATAGTAGGAGACTTCACTTTTTCTGTGGCTTTGGAGTTTACACTCTTAGGCTCACATGAAGTTTTCACCCTCTCAACCCTGATTGGGGACCCTGTCCTATGAGAATGTATGTGTGTGTGTGATTCACCAGATTGTGCAGAATCAAGTTTATGTTTAAGAGATAAACAGTTAGCAATCACAGTCACATAGCATGTCATGCAGTTTGACTTACCACAGAAAGAATCATGACTAGAATTTATGCTAGCAGAAAGGTTACTTAGGTTGTCAACTTCAACAATTTCAGGCTTACTACACTTATGAGTCAAATGATTAACAGATAGGCATTTTTGACATTGTTTCCTGGGAGCATTTGGCACATAAGCATAGTTGTTTCCTTTGTTAACACCAACTTTACCATTTCTGTTTTGTTTTCTTTTCTTAACAACTTCTTTCTTTGCTTTAGGACTCTTGACAAGATTGTCTTTGGTCTCTTTCTGATTGACAAGTTCAGGAAAGGAAGAAGTGTTCTTAGCAGCCTCATCTTCTTCAAGTAGTTGTTGCTTGATGATCAGTAGTTCCTCATCAAACTCAACAGCACTCTTTCTGAAGATGGGCTGTTCAACACTTGACAGTATGGTTGGGGCATTTTTGTTTGTAAAAGTTTCATTTCCTTTGCCCTTGACCTTCTTCCTTCCTTTGTCATTATCATAGTCAAAACCAACTCCAACCTTGCAGTCTTCAGTGTGTTCCTTGTGGTAGGTTTGAATAAGTTCAGAGGAGTTTTTGAAGCTTCTTAGTTTCAGTTCAGTTTCAGCAATTTGTTCTCTAAGGGCTTTCTCTATCTGCTCAGCATAAATCACTTTGTTTTTAAGATACTCAACCTCCTTTTTCAAACCATCCAGGTTCACAACCATTAACTCAAGTTTCTCATTCTTTTCTGTAAGCTCAACATTCTTAGCAGTTAGTCTATCAATTTCTTCATTAGCTACTAACATGCTAGTATGAATATTAAACATCTCAGTGCTCATATCTTCAACAGTTTGCTTATATTGAATGGGAGTCATATCAAGAGAAGTAAGAATGGGTACCTGACTTGAATCACCATCATCAGAAAATGCCATCAAGGCATAGTTTGAGTACTCTTGTTCTTCTTCTTCATCAGAGTCATCCCAGCATTTTCCCTCAGCAATAAAAGCTTTGCCCTGTTGTTTCTTGAGTAGAGCCTCATACTTAGCTTCAAGCTCTAAGTATGCTTTGTCCTTCTTGACTTGTTTAGGCTTTTTGCACTCAGTGGCAAAATGCCCAAGTTCATTGCAGTTATAGCATCTTATTTTGGTCCTATCCACACTTCCTGTCTTGTATCCACCCTTAGCAGCACCAGCAATCCCTTTTCCTTTATTGAAGGTGTTTGAGCCACTAGATCCACCAGTGCTTCCAGTATTGAACTTGGACCTGAATGGCTGCTTTCTTTTAAACCTTATGTTAGGATACCTCCTAGCCATATAAGCAAAAGATTTGTTTTCCATTTTGTCCAGTTCCTCCATGCTGTAAAACTCATCTTCCTCAGGCAAATCATAGATGACCTGGACCTCATCACCAGTGTCTTCAACTTCCAGTTCCTCAATCTTCACTTGACTGACTTTAAGAGAGTCCATTCTTTGACTTAGGTTGTCAGCAATAAGTGCACAGGAGGTATTAGCCACTAATCCTTGCTTTGCTTGAATAGATCTCTTTTGAAACAGCTCCAACTCATATGTCTTCAAAACACCATATAACACATCAAAACCAATCTTTGTTAGATCTCTTTCTTTAAGGGAAGAGATTCTTGGTTCCAAGTGATCTGGAAGAGTTAGTAAAAACTTCATATTGAGCTCTTCTGTTTCATAGTGTTTGTCATAGAGTTTGAGCTCGTTTATCAGCTTGTTGAATCTCTCAAACACTTCTGTGATTCCCTCTTTTGGCTGAGCCATGAAGGCTTCATATTGTGAAACAAGAATCTGCTTCTTGTTCTTTCTTACTTCAGTAGTTCCTTCACAGAGCACTTCTATAAGATCCCACATCTTCTTGGCACTAGTACAATGAGCAACAGTGCCATACATGTTGAAGTCCATAGATTCACAAATGATAAGTTGAAGATGTCCATCCAGTGCAACTTTTTCCTTTTCAGGATCAGTGTATTTTGAGGGATCTTTGGGCACATGTTTTGCTGGTACAATCTCAGTGCCAATGGTTGATTCACCAATCTCGATCATTGGAATGAAGGGACCATGCTTTAGAATATCTAAATACATGGGGTTAGAAGCTTTGATGAAAAGCAACATCTTCTTCTTCCATAAACTGTAGTGCTCCTTGTTAAAGGGAGGAATCTTGATACTGCTTAGTTTCTGTGAACTCATTCTTGATCTTTTCCTGTTTGTACGTTAACAGCCTACTCTCTGATACCACTTGTTAGAAATGAATACCACTAGAAACTAGACAGAGGGGGGGTGAATGGATAGTTTGATATATTTTTCGATTCTTGAAAACTAAGTAAACAACTGTATGTGATTATGATATGTAATATGCAGAAAGTAAATAACACACACAATCACTTTAATCTACTTTGTATAAGCAAATTAAATACTACAGCTTTCCAGGAAATTCACAATCGAATTTCTGGCTTCTAAACAAGAACAGTCTGAACTTGCTTGCTTACAGAGAAAAGAGCTTAGCAAATTACTATGTGTATCTCTCTTACAGCTTACAGTTGTGTGTGCACGATATATATATTCACCTATACAAACTAGGCACACACAATATTACACAGCTACCCCTTCTGAAGGTCCAACTTGTCTTGCCATAAGAAGTTCACTGTGTCAGGAAGGACCACCTGCTTTTCGGAGTCTTTCCCGTTTCTGTAGCTGCTTGTCTCTTATCTTTCTCTCCAAGTTTAGCTGTAGATTTGCCATCTGTTCTTTGGACCACCTTGCCAGAACAAATGCTTCAGTATTTGTCTCCTTTGATTCTTGGTTCTGTACCTTGATTTGTCTTGTTATAAACGGCTAAGTGTTGATATCGTGAACTCCACTTTATCCCTGACTTCGCGATCTCCCTTGTGAGGACTACGCGATATAGCCTTTGAAGACTTTGCGACATAGGTCATTTGATGACTATGCGACATAGGTCATTTGATGACTATGCGACATAGGTCATTTGATGACTATGCGACATAGGGCTTCTGAGGACTTCACGATCTAGGCTCTTTTGACTTTGCTGACTTCAACACTTCACGACATGTGTCTTGAGGACTTCTCGACATAGTACAAAGTGGACTATGCGATATAGTACTTCACGACATGGATATTGGTGACTTCACGACATAGCTTTCTTTTGACTTTGCTATATAATGCCTTAGACAAATTCCTGCAACTTATTTCTTCATAGCCTTATTCAACTCTATCCTGCTGCATGAACACTTCTGAACTTCTGCCAGGATAATTATTCAATGGCCTATATACAATCTAGATGCAAGAAACTTTACTAAGCTCATTATAAATCTGAGCATACATGATCAAGCTAATGTTCATGAGAACAAGACAAGTACATTTAGAAACCTATACTATATCCCAGTGATAGAAATCACTAGGTCATGCAATGTGACATAGTCACATAGTGTAGGCTTGTTAATAGTGGTATTCAGACATGTCTTGAGCCTAACACAGACCATTTTGTTGCTTTATTTCCTGATTTTGATTTACAGTTTACACCTCGATAGTCTTGAGGTCAAGTCTGTTTTGAAGGGGGGAGATATGTTATAGGAGGAAAGTTAGGAAAGTCAATAAGATAGGTGTTGACTAGATATTGGCGGGAAAAACAGTTACAAATAGAATGTGTATAAAAACAGAAAGATGTTACAAAAGTTTGTTATGAAAATCCAAATACAATTCTGTTATTCTCATCTCATCTCTCTCTCTCTGGTTTTCTCATCTTCATTTCTATAACATTCTTGAGTTAGACATAAAGGTTGAATAACCTTTATCAATCATACACAAGAATATACAGAGAATACAAGAATCGTTACCTGTTTTTCTAAACTTGTTATGAATCTTCCTCTTTTCGTGTTCTTCTTCTTCTTCCCTCTTTCTCTCTCGGCGTCTCTCTCTCTCTCTCTCTCTTTGCGTCTCTCTCTCTAGCGGCGTCTCTTTTCTTCACGGATGTTAGGGTTTTCTAATGATTTATAACCGATGTCTTTATCTTTTTTTACACGCTTGTATCTAGCTATTAATTGGTCCATTATAATTAACTTGGGTCAGCTTAAACATTAAATTAAAGCCCAACAAAATTAAATTAGCAAAACTCATTAATCTATTTATATTCTAAAGTCAAATTATATAATCATCTTAAATTTCAATCCACTTCTAATTCTAATTTCTAGCAAATTTTAATCTATTAAAATTATAAAAAAAAATCCGGGATATTACACTCATACTAGGGGAGAAAAGCCCCACGAGAGATATCAATGTCTATTTGAGGCCTCTTATTGATGAGTTGAGAGAGTTGTGGAGTGATGGTGTACAGACTTATGATGCTTTTACGGATTCTAATTTTACATTGAGGGCAACCCTCTCGTGGACCATCAATGACTTTCCGGCGTTAGCAATGTTAAGTGGCATGGAATCTCATGATTGTCATGTATTTATGCAAAGGTTATTGCCTTCTGCTGTTCGTGACATCTTACCTAGTCATGTGCATGATGCACTTTGCAACCTCTCGGGCTACTTTAAAGGAATATGCTCAACAACAATAGCTTTGCAACCTCTCGAGCTACTTTAAAGGAATATGCTCAACAATAATACTTTAAAGGCATTTGAATTTAAAGGTTTATAGTGTGGCAACAAAATTAATTTGGGTGGTATCGGTATGTAGGACTACTAAGTGTAAAGAAAAAAAATCGAAACTGCTTCTTTTTTGGTCAAGTGAAAGATTGATGTATGATTCTTTGAAATTATGTGGAATTGGTTAAAATGTGACAAATAGTAGTAAAATAGAATTTATAGGATATATATTTAATAAGTTTAAGCTTTATTACTTTGCAGACATTGGTCCATGATTGTTACCAGTAAAAAAGAAAATTATATTTAACATAGTTTGTCGTTTATAAAACCTAACATGTTTAAGATGTCAAAATCCCGAAATACACTTGACATTAAGTTATAGTTTATTGATACTTTAAAGGAAGCAGAATGTGTTGTAAATATTTAGCATGTTCGGATATTACTTTAAACTTGTTGTAAATTGTATATAGGAACAATACATTGAAGTCTGCCAGAAGCAAAATGTGGACCCCAATCAGGCGTCGATCTATACATGGGCCAAGGCTGTTGGTGTGCAGAAGAATGGCATCATCGGTGTTCCTCGCACAAAGGCTTATGATATTATACGTATGATTTTATAAATAGTCTTTTATTGCATTTATATTGCCTCTCAGTTAATATAATAACATGTATAACATATGAACGCATATAAATCATCTCTAACATATCTGCTAATGTATTAATTAATGATGTATTTTTAAAGGGTTCAGTGTTTAAAGATACCTCCCAAGTTGTTGATTGTTAATTTAGGATTATATCTACAATCTCGGATCTACAACTTAATTAATTGGTTCGAAGTGATGATATAATTTATCCTTCTTCACTCTGCAGTAGATATAATCTGATTATGTAGAAACTATGTTTAGTTAAGTAATTGTTTAATCTGATTATGTAGAAACTGAATATGATAAAGACTTGCTTGGTTATGATGTCCCACAAATTTTTTCATGCTATCATTTCTGCAAATTTTTAAGTAATATCTTTAATTTGTCAATTTAATTTATATCTTTCAAGTTTCATATTCAATTTAGGATTTTTTTTTTTTTTTTTTATGTGTAAATGTAAATTTGCAGCAATTGAGCGATCTCGTAAGAGGCATCGTCGACGTGAGGATGATGAATCTGGTGCTTCTACCGATGGTAGATCTCTTCACATGGCAGATGAATTTGTAATCCAGGCGGTGGACCAGACTGTAGCATATGCACGTGCACATCCAAATGAATTTGGTCTTGCACCTGAGCAAGTCCGTATGTTGGAAAAGTCGGTGTCTGTGGCAGAGGGAGATGGTGAGCTTCCACCAGACCATCCTTTGAGCATGGGGACTATGACAGAACTGGTGCAGGTGATGGTTTCGGTGTTGGCTGACATCCAGGCACGTCAAAAACCTGATGGAAATAATGTAAGTTATTCATTAAATGAATTAATTCTACAAGTGTGTGCGCATTTATGTTCTATTAATATAGACTTCTAAAAGACAATTACAAATATTAAAAGAAGAATTTCAAAAGATATGGCCTATGACATTATACAATATTAAGATGTCATTGTTTAAGTTTAGATAATTTTACCCTTTGTCTAATAAGTTTATTTTTCTAGAGCGGAGTACTTGTTATATTAGCGTAATGATCGTGTTTGCTTTTAACTTTGTAGGGCAATGGTAAATCTATTATGCGTGAGGATGATTGTTCAAGATATGGATATTCTCCATTCGCCTCATTCTCCACATCAGGATCGACATGGAAATCGTCATACAATAGACTAGTTAGTAAGCAATGGGGCAGCTTTAGTAGCTTATTTTGGTAGATGTTATGAACTTATGTCGGTTATCTCTTGTAATTTTAGGATGTTGTTGGATTTTATTATATTTATCCGGTGACTTTGCTAAGACAGTAGTAGCTTGGTTGTGGTTGTAGTTCATATGGGTTTAGACCAGAATGCGGTTTGATTTGTAGACCACATGGCTACTGCTTGGTATTATATAAGTTTGTGATGGATCGTGATGTTGTAGGTTTGACAAGTTCTATTATCTTATGGCTATGGTGAATGAGGACTTTGATTTCACTAGTTTGAAAATCAAAATCGTGTTTTTTGCTAGTTTATGTCTTTATTTGAATCAGACGTGTTATTTCATAATATACAACTGTCTGTCTTGCATGTAGTAGGAGCGGGAATTTCAAAAATTATTTTGATAATTGCATGGTTCTGGGTTTTGCCACAATGTATATTTGTGACGGACTATTGTGTCATAATGAAATGAATATTTATGACAGATACTTCCATCGCTATAATATTTGTGACGGATGGATCCGTCATATAAGTATTTGTGACATAAATCTGATAATCCTTGATTTTGATGATATTAATCTTAGCTAGCTGTTAGTACAAGAAATGACAGTATCTATATTTGTCTTAACAGTTTTTGTTGCAGGCTTTATATTACTTGTTATCAGTCAGCTAACATTGCAGGATTACAAGTATCTTAGCAAGCTAACTTTGAAGTAACAGTGTATTTCAGCAAGCTAAGACTGTTCCGCCAGAAACTGTCCAAGTCAAAACAGAAGTCCTAATTTCATGGAGATTTTATAGGACATGATATGTAAGGACTCTATAGATTATATAAACGTAATATATATAATTTTAGAGCTCAGTTTTCTCAAAGACTTTTTCAAAACAGTTTTCCTATTTATTAGGAGTTTGTATCTTTCAAATATCTTATCTTATACAAACTCTCTAAAACTCGGTTTTTTAGTTATATACTGAATGTTTTATATCTTAAACGTCTGTTCTCTTAAAATTCAGTATGTTAACGTTATGTGAACGTTGATGAACGAATTTATCAAACAAACTAAACGTGAGAAAAGGTTTCAAGACCGTTGGAGTTTGATTGGTTAATTCGAACGTTAATTGTTCTTTATAAATACTTGTGTGGCTGTTTTCGGTTGAAGCTCTGGATAACACACAAGAACAACTCTGTGCTACTTTGCAAATTATTTTACTTGAGCTCTATTTTTTATATACATACGTTTATATCTTTGCTTAGAGTTTATAGTTTGAGTTGTATTATTCTCAATTGCTTATATTGTTCAGATTGTAAGGTTTGTTGCTGAGTTGCAGGCTAAGACACAAGGGTTCGGGAATTAGTTTGATAGAGAAGTTTATACTTGGGTAGTATAGTACTTAGAGACCAGTTGATTCAGGGAACAAGGGTGTCAGCTAGCTGCTATCAGTGACAGGGAAGAAGGGAGATATATGTATTAATCTTGTAATCGGTTTTTATAGTGATTAATAATATATTCTCTTACCAGGTTTGGTAGGGGACCAGGACGTAGACCATAGAGAATAGGGGTCGAACTTGGCTAAAATTCTTGGTGTTTTTACTTACTGCTATTTTAATTCTGCATTGCATTGTTTATCTTAGCTAGCTGACAGACTTCGTTTTGTTCATCTTAGCTAGCTGACAAGTTGGCAGTTAATTATTTGGTAAAACTTTAAAATTGGATATAGTTGGCCATAACACCTATTCACCCCCCCTCTAGGTGTGCATTTTCATTTGGTATCAGAGCGTTGGTATACTAATATTTCTGTAACAGGAAAAGTATCGATCAAATGGCTGACAATTATCCCGAAGGAAAGTCTGACTACCGAGCTCCTCTCCTCACTGGAACGGACAACTACAACTGGTGGAAAGGGCGTATGGAAACATTTCTATCTAGGGATCCACTTGTGTTAAGGGTTGTTCAGAAGGGTCCATATGTTTTCCTTGATAAAGATGGCAAAGATAAGGATATTGATGATCTTACTTCTGATGAATTGATCAAAATTGGCTATAATGGAAAAGCAAGGAATTCTCTCATGAATGGGCTAAATCAAGCTGAGCATGACAAAGTATCATCTCTTAAATCAGCAAAGGAGATGTGGGATGCATTGGAAACTTATCATGAAGGTTCAACATCTTTGAAGAAAGTCAAACTCAGCAAGCTAATGAATGAGTTTGGAAATTTTAAACTCAGGGAAGGTGAAACTATAAAAGAAAGTCAGGCTAGATTGGCAAAAAGATCCCTCAAGATGAAATAAACATGAAAGTTCTGAGTGCGGTACCATTCATCTATGAACCAAAAGTTACCTCCTTGGAGTCTTCATCAAATCTTGACACCATGGATCATCTATCTGTTTTTGCTGAGTTAGAACAGTTTGAGACCAAGATACATGAAAGCAAGATGGAATCTGTGAAAGCTCCAGTTGAAAAGATGAAGAATCTAGCTTTACACTCTAGTAGCAGCAAGCTGACTTCAGATGCAGAATCAGAATCAGATGAAGAATTGGCTCTTATGTCCAGAAAAATCAAGAAAATGATTGAAAAGAGGAATCAACTAAAGAAAGGAAAAGCATTTGGTGCAAAAAGAGAGTTAAGGGATTCAAAGGATGATGCATGTTTTGAATGTGGCAAGAAAGGACATTTCAAAAGGGACTGCTACAAGTTGAAGAACAAGCCAAAGCAGCTAGCTACCTCAAGGGACAGAAAGAAGTCTAAAGCTCTCTTGACATGGAGTGATGATGAGGATTCAGCTTCTGATGATGAATCAGGTGATGAGATGGTGAACTTAGCTCTTGTTGGTCTTGATGATGAAGATACAATACGAGGAATCACAGAAGATGGCTTTGTAGAAAGTGATGCTTCAGATTCGGACGAAAACAATAGTGAGGTAAACTCTATAAATTCTGATTCAAATTCTAGTATTCATTCATTAGATGAACTAACCTTGCAGAGACATAGTACTATATCTATTGTGGAGTTCATGGAATTAAAGAATGAGAACAACGAGCTTGAAAAGAAGAATGCCTCTCTTCGAAAAATGATTTCTGAGCTAATGGCTGAAAAGACTCCATCAAACAATCATGAAGATCTCATTTATAACCTAAAGGGAAAGCTAACACAACTTGAAGGGTTTAACAAGCTTCTTCTCAAGAGAAATGACACATTGATGAAAGAACTCAGCGAGCTACGTGCAGAAATTGAAGCAAGAGATGTATGTCTTGAAACGTTTAAAATCAGAGAATCCATCTCAATTGAAGCAAATCAACAAGCTGAGAAGATAAAGGAATTGGAAGCTGAGGTTGCAAAGCTTGAGAAAGGAATGGGAAAATTTGTTCAAGGAGAGGAAGTATTAAAGACAATTATGAAACAAACTAAGGTTCCTATGGATAAAGAAGGACTTGGAATGGCTTCTACTTCAAAGAACAAGGCTTTTCAATATGAAGGCAAACAGGGTATTCCATATAATTCTGCTATGCCTTGGAAAATTTGCTACAAATGTGGAAAGAAAGGTCACTTATCACATCACTGCTCAAGTCAGAATGCTAAACCAGCAAGCTGGAACAGACAGACAGCTTATAGGCAGCAAGCTGACAGAACAAGGAGAACAGGAAAACAAGCATCAAAAGTGATCCAAATGTGGATCAAGAAATCTGAATTGAATGTTCTTTATGTTTTATCAACTAACCATGCAGGACCCAACCAAATTTGGGTACCAAAACGTTGAGTTGTTTGTTCTTTGTTTTGTAGGTATGTCTTGTGGTTAAAGTCAATGCAAATCAATGGATATTGGATAGTGGATGTACAAGACATATGTGTGGTGACAAATCTCAATTCCTTAGTCTCAAAATGAAAAAGGGTGGTAGTGTTACAATTGGTGATAGCAAAACACTCCGCATACTTGGCAAAGGAACAATTGGTAATAGTAACATTTCTATTGATAAAGTTCAATATGTTCAAGGTCTTAAGTATAATTTGCTTAGTATAAGTCAGTTATATGATGATGGACATACTGTTGTTTTTTATAAAGAGAAATGTACTATAAATGTTGGCACTAACAAGGTCCCCCTAGTTGCTAGAAGGGAAGGAAATATATATATATATATTGGACTTTGAGACACAGGAAATAGGTTGCTGCTTAGCTACTGTTGATACAAATCCAGATCTTTGGCATAGAAGGCTTGGACATGCTCATATGGATCTACTCAGCAAGCTGTCTTCTAAGAAGCTAGTTAGAGGATTGCCTAAATTGAAGTATGTCAAGACGGAAACCTGTCCGGCTTGTCAATTAGGCAAACAAATCAGGACTCCACATAAGTCAAAGAAAATGGTATCAACTACTAAACCTTTAGAGCTTCTACATTTGGATTTATTTGGTCCGAAAGCCTATACAAGTATTGGAGGTAAACAATATGCATTTGTAATTGTAGATGATTATTCTAGATATACATGGGTATTGTTTCTTCGTACTAAAGATTGTGCTTTTAGTGAATTTGAGAAGCTAATCACCTTACTTGAGAACAAGTTGAATACAAGACTTGTAGGTATAAGAAGTGATAGAGGCGGTGAATTCATTTCAAAAGACTTCATTGCCTTTTGTGAAGAAAGAGGTATTACACATGAATTCTCTGCTCCAAGGACACCTCAACAAAACGGAGTTGTGGAGAGGAAGAACAGATCTTTGCAAGAAACTGCGAGGACTTTGCTGCAAGAAAGCAAGCTGCCAAGGAGTTTCTGGGCAGAAGCTATCAACACAGCTAGCTATGTTCTTAACAGGGTGCTTATCAGGCCTATACTCAACAAAACTCCATATGAATTGATGAGGAATAAGAAGCCAAACATTGGATATTTCAAAGTCTTTGGCTCCAGGTGTTTTGTACTCAAAACTATTGATCGAGATGGTAAATTTGATGCCAAATCTTACGAAGCAATATTTCTGGGTTATTCTTTAACAAGTCATTCTTATAGAGTTTATAATATATCTAAACGTATTGTTGAAGAGTCTATAGATGTTTCATTTCAAGAATCTAATGTTGATCTGTCAAGGGATGAGGAAGATATTGCAGGAACAGGTAATGACAGCGAGCTGACAAGACAAATTTCAGCATCTCAGCAAGCTGATAACCAGTCTGATGCAACTCAAGCAGCTGAAAAGCCAGCTGAAACTTCTTCCCCAGTTGATGAAACTATTGATCAGTTATCAAGGCTCACCTTGGAAGGTCCAAGAGGGCAAAGATCTCAAGAAAAGATGCATATCTATGAAGGTGGTGAAGCATCTCCTCCATCCAAGCGAATTCGAGTACATGAGGAAGTCATAGATCAACATTCATTGCCCAAGTCAACAAGAACAGTGAAGAATCATCCTCCAGAATTGATCATTGGTGATAAATCAGAAGGAATCAAGACTAGGAAAGGTAATGCTAACTCTTGTGCATTTGCAGCCTTTCTAGCTCAAGAGGAACCAAAGAATGTCAAAGAAGCACTTCAAGATGAGAATTGGATCATGGCAATGCAAGAAGAACTCAATCAATTTGAAAGATGTGATGTTTGGGAACTTGTAGAGCCACCTAAAGATGTTTCAGTTATTGGTACTAAATGGGTCTTCAAGAACAAAGTTGATGAATTTGGTACGGTTACTCGGAACAAAGCAAGACTTGTTGCACAAGGCTATAATCAACAAGAAGGAATAGATTTTGAGGAAACTTATGCCCCGGTTGCAAGGCTCGAATCAATAAGGATGCTACTTTCATTTGCATGCTTCAAGAAGATCAAGCTACATCAAATGGACGTGAAAAGCGCATTTCTCAATGGATTCTTAAAAGAGGAAGTCTATGTCAAGCAACCCCCTGGTTTTGAGAGTGAACAATTTCCAAATTATGTGTTCAAATTAAAGAAGGCATTATATGGTTTGAGACAAGCTCCTAGATCATGGTACGAAAGGCTAAGTAAGTTTTTTATCAAAAATGGATTCATTCGAGGTAAAATTGATCCCACATTATTTACTAAACATAATGGTTCTGATATTTTAGTTGTTCAAATATATGTGGATGATATTATTTTTGGATCTACTAATGATGATATGTGCAAGTGGTTTTCTAAGTGTATGCATAGTGAGTTTGACATGAGCATGATGGGAGAGCTCAACTATTTTTTGGGTTTACAAATTAAGCAAACTCCTGATGGTATATATGTGCATCAATCCAAATATATCAAGAATCTACTCACAAGATTTGGGTTTGAGAATATCAAGCAGAAATCAACACCAATGACTCCTGCCAGCAAGCTGACAGTAGATGAACAAGGTATAGATGTTGATGTTCGCAAGTATAGAGGTATGATTGGTAGTTTATTATATCTTACAGCCTCTAGACCTGATATTATGTATAGTGTTTGTGTATGTGCAAGGTTTCAAGCTAACCCAAAAGAGTGTCACTTGAATGCAGTTAAAAGAATCTTCAAATATTTACGTGGAACAGTTACTCTTGGTTTATTTTATCCTATCACAAATGCTTTTGATCTTGTTGGGTTTAGTGATGCAGATTATGCAGGTTGTCAAACTGATCGTAAGAGTACTAGTGGTGTTTGTGCATTTTTAGGACAGAGTTTGGTTTCTTGGCAACGCAAGAAGCAAACTTCTGTTGCCTTGTCTACTGTCGAAGGTGAATATTTGGCTGCAGGGAGCTGTTGTGCCCAAATCCTTTGGATGATTCAAACACTTCGAGATTATGGCATAAAATGTGCTAAGATTCCCATTTATTGTGATAATACAAGCACTATCAACATTTCAAAGAATCCAGTGAATCATTCACGCACAAAACATATTGATGTTCGTCATCACTTTCTGCGTGATCATGTTGCTAAAGGCCATATCGAGTTGGTTTTTGTTTCCACAGAATATCAGCGAGCTGACATCTTTACCAAGCCTCTTGCAGAAGAAAGGTTCTGTGTTCTGCGTCGCGAACTTGGTATGTACAATGTTCAGTTAGCTAGCTGAGATATTTCCGGGTACTATCCTTTACTTCAGTTTTTTTTATTAATTTTTTTCTATTTCTTGTATGTTCTTGTGCGCAAATTTTTTTTATTGTGTTTTCGCCAGTTTGGTGCTATTTTTTAAGAGTCATTATTTGATTTGTTTTTGAATTCTTTTGACTGACCAAGTTTTTTTTGTGCCGTGTTTTAATGATAGAAGTTTGACTGTTGTTGTTTATTATCTCTAATGTGGTAAATTAAAGTTTATTATATTTTATCATGTTGCGTATGGTTAGGGGTTGGGTTGTTTTAAATTTTTATCCTAAAAATTCATCTCCCTTAATTTCTTTTAAACAAGGTATTAAACGAACGATTCGTTTCCGACTCTTTCATTCTCTCTCTCTTTTCCCCAATTTCTTTCAAGGGTTTTTCTCTCGCATCTCTCTCAAAATTGTGTGGTCGATTTCTATTTCTTTTGGATTTTACTACATCATGAGGCGTACTCAAGGTTCTACTCCATCTGTTACTCCTAAGACTCCGAAGAACAAACGCAAATTGGTGGATACCGAGACTGACATTGAACACATTCGTGACGATAGTGGTGATGAATCGGCTGTGAATCGCTCCGGTGGTCTCGATGGTTCTGCATGCAAGAAAATCAAGGTGAATACTGAGTTTGAAGCCCGTTTTAAGTCTCTCGATTTGGGTACTCGGAAAATTATTCCTAGTCGTCCTCTTGCTGGTAAGCACTTTCATCAATCTGGTGCTGTTAAGATGTTTTCCGAATTGGGTTTTGAGTCGTTTCTTGTAGAACTGCCTAAGGAATTTTATCCAGAGTGTATTCTTGAATTTTATGCTAATTTCACTCCTGATAAGTATGGCAATTTTATGTCATATGTTCGTGATACGAAAATTATGCTCAATGTTTCTGTGTTAAATTCGATTCTGCGTATTGAAAATCCATCCTCTGTTTCTGTTTACACACCCAAAGGCCCTAAGGATTTAGATGGTTTTTCTGCTCTAGATCAATTAAGACTCATTCGTGATATTCCTGGTATTCTTGAATTTGCTGCTCCTACTACTCACACTGTCACACCTTTAGCTCATCTGGTATTCAAAATGTGTTTGGCTAATGTTAATCCTCGTTTGGGTACTCGGTCAAATTTTTCTGCTCAAGATGTCATTGTTGTTTCTATGTTGATGTCGGGTCGTAAGTTCGATCTTTCTGAATTGATTCTCAAAAATATGCTGGATGTGTTCACTGCTGCTCCGGGTACTGGTCTTCCATATGGGTTACTTTTAACTCGTATTTTTGATTGGTTTGGTGTTAAGTTGGGTGAGGGAGATAAGGTTGTTGCCAAAGATTTCTTGGATTGTAATAGTTTGAAGCAATCTTCTCTTCGTGTTGAGAAAGATGGTACTGTCATGCATGTTGAACCTCCTGTTGTTGTTTCTGAGAAGCCTTCCTCTGCTGTGTTATCGGGTATTTCTGAGATTCGTTGGAACGAGTTTATGCGTGAGTTTCGTGAGAGTCACTTGACAATGTGTCGTAAGATTGATCATGTGGGTGATGAATTGAAATTTTTACGTGATCTTGTTCTTGGTACAAACACTCCTGCTTCTACTCGTACTGGTCCATCTGTTCGTGTTCCTTCTCCAAATGCTGGTTTGCATGATCTTGCTGCGGTTGTTACAATGGATGCTGCTGGAAATAGTTCACCTTTGGATGTTGCTGTTCAGAATTTGGGTGCTGTTGATGGTCCTGGTGGCTTGGAAGAGAATGACGATAACAACGATGTCTAAGTTTATTTCCTTTTTAATGATTAAGGGGGAGATTTATTTAGGATATTTTATGTTTGGGTTATTCAGAACAGTTTAAGTTTTTTAAGTTATGTGGTAATGTGGTTTAAGTTGGAACATGTTGGTTTTGTAGAACTTGGTTTATTATCGTATGTTTGTGAGACTTGGTTTATGGTTTTTATGAAATGCTTGTTTTTATGATTTCTATGTTAATAGCATTTAAATATGTTGCTAAGATTCTTATGCAGGTATTTAGGGGGAGTTTTTACTTTCCTAAATAGATGAGTTAATAATCATCAAAAAGGGGGAGATTGATAATCCTTGATTTTGATGATATTAATCTTAGCTAGCTGTTAGTACAAGAAATGACAGTATCTATATTTGTCTTAACAGTTTTTGGTGCAGGCTTTATATTACTTGTTATCAGTCAGCTAACATTGCAGGATTACAAGTATCTTAGCAAGCTAACTTTGAAGTAACAGTGTATTTCAGCAAGCTAAGACTGTTCCGCCAGAAACTGTCCAAGTCAAAACAGAAGTCCTAATTTCATGGAGATTTTATAGGACATGATATGTAAGGACTCTATAGATTATATAAACGTAATATATATAATTTTAGAGCTCAGTTTTCTCAAAGACTTTTTCAAAACAGTTTTCCTATTTATTAGGAGTTTGTATCTTTCAAATATCTTATCTTATACAAACTCTCTAAAACTCGGTTTTTTAGTTATATACTTAATGTTTTATATCTTAAACGTCTGTTCTCTTAAAATTCAGTATGTTAACGTTATGTGAACGTTGATGAACGAATTTATCAAACAAACTAAACGTGAGAAAAGGTTTCAAGACCGTTGGAGTTTGATTGGTTAATTCGAACGTTAATTATTCTTTATAAATACTTGTGTGGCTGTTTTCGGTTGAAGCTCTGGATAACACACAAGAACAACTCTGTGCTACTTTGCAAATTATTTTACTTGAGCTCTATTTTTTATATACATACGTTTATATCTTTGCTTAGAGTTTATAGTTTGAGTTGTATTATTCTCAATTGCTTATATTGTTCAGATTGTAAGGTTTGTTGCTGAGTTGCAGGCTAAGACACAAGGGTTCGGGAATTAGTTTGATAGAGAAGTTTATACTTGGGTAGTATAGTACTTAGAGATCAGTTGATTCAGGAAACAAGGGTGTCAGCTAGCTGTTATCAGTGACAGGGAAGAAGGGAGATATATGTATTAATCTTGTAATCGGTTTTTATAGTGATTAATAATATATTCTCTTACCAGGTTTGGCAGGGGACCAGGACGTAGACCATAGAGAATAGGGGTTGAACCTGGCTAAAATTCTTGGTGTTTTTACTTACTGCTATTTCAATTCTGCATTGCATTGTTTATCTTAGCTAGCTGACAGACTTCGTTTTGTTCATCTTAGCTAGCTGACAAGTTGGCAGTTAATTATTTGGTAAAACTTTAAAATTGGATATAGTTGGCCATAACACCTATTCACCCCCCCTATAGGTGTGCATTTTCAAAATCCCGTCACAATTTAGTCGCAAAGATACAAGTGGGTCCCCTTTAATTTGCGACAGAATATGAATTTGTGACGGAATAGTGAATTTACGATGAGGCATTTGCGACAAACATAATCCATCGTATTTTAAATAGATTGCGACGGATTCTAATGATACTAACAAGCATCATAGACTAATATTAAAAAAAACACTTTAAAAGCTGTACAATAGTTCAATGTGTTAAGTCCAAAATACTCCATCCCTTCAAAATAAGTGTCCTTCATCTTTTTAACTTAATTGTTCAGTTTAGTTTTCTTTTTTCTTAATAAAACTTTAGATTTGATATTTTAAAATATAAAATTGAAAAAATAAGTTACGAATATATCATTTTTTTAGACATTAAAATACGTGCAAAAAGTCAAAACGACACTTATTTTAGGACGCATGGAGTATCACATTTGCACTAAATAGTACCTACTATTTAATGCCTCATGTATTTGATTTATATACACATAA
This sequence comes from Heracleum sosnowskyi, assembly GCA_030848705.1. Classification (NCBI taxonomy): domain Eukaryota; kingdom Viridiplantae; phylum Streptophyta; class Magnoliopsida; order Apiales; family Apiaceae; genus Heracleum; species Heracleum sosnowskyi. Next base: position 135,896,925 of record CM061235.1, on the reverse strand, counting down.
AATTCATATATTTTTTCTATTCAACACCAATATAGAAATATAATGGATATTAAATAATTTTCTTATAATTGTTACATATCGGTAATTACCAATATTTCTAATATTATATATATTTCTATTAAATACTTGACATTGAGATTTTCTTTTATTATCAGTTAGTCAACAAATTTTTGATACCAAAACAAATTTGATAGTTTGATTCTTTGTAGAACGTGTTTGAGCAAATAATGAATGAGGCTTTTTTTAAAATACATTTTATTTTTATTTTTTACAGAAAAATGTTTTTATAAAAGGCTTTTTTCGCAAAAAAATGATTTTTTTTAATTTCTTTTGGAAAAATACCACTGTACAACTAAATGCAGCTACCTGCAACTTCAAAATAAAACAAAAATTAACTTCAATTATTTTTCATAAAAACGTGAAAAAAAGTTTCATTTGGTTGAATGCCATATTTTTGCAAAACAATTCGGAAGATACTAAAATAGCAAAAAAAAAACATAGTATTTTAGGTAATTTCTTATAATAAATTTACCAACACCACACCAAAATTAAACGTAAATATCTCGTTTTAATATTGATATTAGTTATTGGTTTTAAGTTGAAGCAGAAAAAAACAAATTAACATCATGACCCGTATATAACCGATCATTAGTATACTTAATCCTGAAATCTATTTATGACGTCGATAGTTCTAACCTAAATGAAATGACACCTACATAACTATTCAAGCAGACACACCAATTAATTATTGCAAACAATCCTCACATACAAACTTATTAACACACCCAACCTATTAATAACTCAACACCTTTTGTTTGTAAAATATTTAGCACCTTTTAGTAAAGTTTTAATAACTCACACTGAAACATCTTAAAATTTTAAAATACAAAGTTTCATTCAAAACAATTATTGGCTTGCTACAATTATTTTTCTTAATTATCAACACTTTACATAGCTTCCAACTATTTAACACATTCTCACTTCATAAATTATAACTTTTTAATATGAATTATTCCACCTTTTAGTGTGAGTTTTTAATAATTATCATTAACTAATTAATTTTTCTAAACTAAACCTAAGTAATACAACATTTACTTTTACTAAGATTATCACTTTATATTTTGTAAAATTTAGATACTAACATCTTAAACTTAATAACTTTTTATTTTAAATAGATTCTACTAATTTTTTAAGACAAATGAAACAAAATAAACTAATGTTATCAATTAAATATATCTTAAACTTTTTGTATTTATGTCAACTTTGTGTTAAACCGTAATATAAATTAAAACAGTATATTATTTAATAGTTTGTTGCCCTTAAATTACAATTTTTTATATTAAAAAGTTTATGTATAAATATCTTAATTAAACACCAACTACTACATTATATTTTGAAAAATCAAATGTCAAACATCTACACTAACCGTAACAATTTGGTGTACAAAATTAATTTTTATACTTTTAACAATTCTTATTATAATTTTTTTCTGAAAAAAATTAAATGAAACTATTATATAGGACCAACTAAACTTATTATACTATTGTATTATAATAAAGGTGTAAATTAAATTATATCTTTACACTAATCTAAAATTTCAACATTAATCACAAAAAATAAAACACTATTGCAATAAAGTATAAAATAAAATATAAATGTTATACTTTGAGATATAATATTTCACTTTCAATAGTTATCATATCCTTAAAATTGTTCCACATATTAAATTTTAAACCAAATTTAAGCATACTACTTTAATTTATTAAACTAAATTATAACTTTGTATATAATTCTAACCTAAATGAAATGACACATACATTACTCCTCAAGCAGACACACCAACTAATCATTACGAACAATCCTTCACTCACATACAAACTTATTAACACACCCAATCTATTAATAATTCAACACATTTAGCTTAGCAGATTTTAGTAAAGTTTTAACATCAATACACCTTTAAAATTTAAAATACAAAATTTCATTCAAAACAATCAATTATTATTTTTCTTAATTATCAACATAGCTTCCAACGCTTCTCACTTCATAAATTATAACTTTTCAATATGAATTATTCCACCTTTTAGTGTGAGTTTTTAATAATTATCATTAACTAATTAATTTTTCTAAAGTAAACCTAAGTAATACAACATTTACTATCACTTTATATTTTGTAAAATTTACATACTAACATCTTAAACTTAATAAATTTTTATTTTAAATAGATTCTACTAATTTTTTAAGACAAATGAAACAAAATAAACTAATGTTATCAATTAAATATATCTTAAACTTTTTGTATTTATGTCAACTTTGTGCTAAACCATAATATAAATTAAAACAATATATTATTTAATAGTTTGTTGCCCTTAAATTATAATTTTTTTATATTAAAAAGTTTATGTATAAATATCTTAATTAAACACCTACTACATTATATTTTGAAAAATCAAATGTCAAACATCTGTAGTAACTATTACGTAACAATTTTGTGTACAAAATTAATTTTTATACTTTTAACAATTCTTATTATAATTTTTTCTGAAAAAAATTAAATGAAACTATTATATAGTATATAGGACCAACTAAACTTAATATACTATTGTAGTATAATAAATGTGTAAATTATATTATATTTTTACACTAATCTAAAATTTTAACATCATCTTTTGTAATCACAAGAAATAAAACACTATTGCAATAAAGTACAAAATAAAATATAAATGTTATACTTTGAGATATAATATTTTACTTTTAATATTTATCATATCCTTAAAATTGTTACACATATTAAACTTTAAACTAAATTTAAGCATACTACTTTAATTTACTAATCTAAATTATAACTTTGTATATAACGATCGGTAAAGCTAATACAATTTCATAATTTCATGATTTTTTTTATCTATTTATGACATCAAAATAGTTCTAACCTAAATAAAAGGATACCTACATATACAAATATTTAACATGACTCACACATGAATACACTTTTAAAATTTAAAATATAAAGTTTCATTTAAAACAATTATTAGCTTACTACAATTATTTTTCTCAATTATCAACACTTTACATAGCTTTCAACTATTTAACACATTCCCACTTCATAAATTATAACTTTTTATTATGCATTATTCCACTTTTAAAATTTAAAATACAAAGTTTCATTTAAAACAATTATTAGCTTACTACAATTATTTTTCTCAATTATCAACACTTTACATAGCTTTCAACTATTTAACACATTCCCACTTCATAAATTATAACTTTTTAATATGCATTATTCCACTTTGAGTTTTTAATGATTATCATTAACTTTTTTTTTCCTAAACTAAATCTAAGTATAAGATTATCAATTTATATTTTATAAAATTTATATACTAACATCTTAAACTTAACAACTTTCTATTTTAAATAGATTCTACTAATTTTTTAAGACAAAATAAACTAATATTTTCAATTAAATATATCTTAGATTTTTTGTATTTATGTACTCTTTTTGAAAGATTGAGTTTATATATTTACTCGAACAAAAGTTCATAAACAACTTTGTGATAAAGCGTAATATAAATTAAAACAGTATATTATTTAATGGTTTGTTGCCCTTAAATTATAATTTTTTTATATGAAAATATTTATGTATAAATATCTTAAACACCAACTACTACATCATATTTTGAAAAGTCTAATTACAAACATTTGCTACATAAAAATTTGTGTACAAAATTAATTTTATAATTTTAACAATTCTTATTATAATTTTTTCTGAAAATAATTACTCAAAACAAATATATTATATAGGACCAACTAAACTTAATATACTATTGTATTATAATAAAGTGTAAATTATATTATATTTTTACACTAATCTAAATTTTAAAAATCATCTTTTGTAATCACAAGAAATAAAATATTATTACAATAAGTACAAAATAAAATATAAATGTTTTACTTTGAGATATAAAATTTCACTTTTAATAGTTATCCTTAAAATTGTTACACATATTAAATCTTAAACTAAATTTAAGCATACAACTTTAATTCACTAATCTAAATTATAACTTTGTATATAACAGTAAAGCTAATACACTTCATGGTTCCAAATGGTAGGTTTTATCCAAACATATTTATTTAGGTAAAAACTAAAAATATTATTTAGAAACAACTTAAAAAAACGTACACAAGTATAAATTTACAAAATTGATGATGAGTGATTATTTCTGACCAATTTTATTCTTACTTACAACAATAAATATTTATTTCACCAATTAAAAATGTTTCATAAAAAAATAAGTACTAATTATTTTTAAAAAAAATTTACCATTTAATTTTCAATTAATATATTATAATATAGTAGTAGACTAATTAAAAATATAGAAAAGCTATTATAGAGAAAATTAACTTTGCATTTTTTTAAAAAAATTTACAAAATCCCGGTAAAGCTGGGCAAACAAGTACTAGTCAATATATATATATAAAGGAGGATACGCGGGAGGTTAGGTGGCGCCTCAAAGATTGTCTCATTCTATTTTTCTAATTTTCTAGAATTTTTGAATTTTATATACTAATAAATCAAAAAATATCCTTTAACATATTAGAAGTAGAATATAAGTGAATATATAGAGGAGAAGAGTTCAAATTCATATCAATGAAGTATAATTAAAAATTAAGTATTCGAACTTATATAAAAGAAGAATTTGAATACATAGAAAACATTATAAATTTCGTATCATACATATTTTTTACACTACGATTTTCACCGAAATATGGGACGACCCGCGCAAAAACTATCGTAGTTTTGTGCGGTAGTTATTCAACTTGATAGCCTTACAAATTTACAATGCATGCAACTCTGCAGGTACTGTTTTTTCTAGGTTCTAGCTAACTATCTGCATGTCTCCCATCACGCTGTTAAATTATTTTATGTTTTTCCTAATTGCCCGTTATGTTAATTCCTTTTTTTTGTAAGAGTTTTGTTTCAATTGCATCTTTTTATTTATATGTTTATATATTGATTGTGTCTTCGATTAATTTTTGATTGTAATTTTCACAAAAGATTTTGTGAAGATTAGAGAAGTGATTAAGTGAAGTTTAAATTTTCTCGATCGCGTAATCGATCTAAAGTGCAAAAAACTTGAACTTTTATTCTCTCCTCTTCGTCCAATCATAAGGTGACCACATAATGTAGTTCAATATTTCCTTTTCACGATCTCATCATATATAATTTATTTTTTAAAGTGTTTAAAACACTAATTAATATGTATAACAAATGTTTGAAACCAAATAGATTCATAGTTTAATCTTATAAATATTCATTAAATTGATAATTGGTTAAATTGTGGTTTTTGATGGTAAAACAACTATCGTTATTTTTAGATTTATTGATTTTGTTTTCGTTATTATCGTTATAATTTATTGATTTATAAAGGATAAAAGTTTGAATTTATAATACGCGAGATGTTGGGTGGCGACTCAAAAATCGTCTCAATCTTATTTTTTAATTTTTAAAATATTAAATAATAATAAATAGAAAAATATCCTTTGATATATTGAAATAAAATAAGAGTTCGAATTTATAAAAGAGAACAATTTGAATTTATAAAAATGATATATAAATAAAAAAATTATTTGAAATAAAATAGGTATTCAAATTTATCAATGAGAATATTTTGAAATTATAAGTAAGACATGTAATTAAAAGTTCTATTAGAAGTTCTATTCTTTGAAGTATGCGAATAAGAAAATAGATCGACATATCAATTATATTGTTTGATATTCGTGTTTGTAAATTTACATACTTATTTGATTGTATTATCCAGTAATTTTACTTCCACGTCCAGTACTGTCTATTTTCTATTCAGAATGTAGTTGGAATGTGTTGTACGTGTACAACTAGCACTATATCGATTATTGAAAAGTAGGCAAGTCTAAATTTATTTTTCTGATTTTTTAAGAATTTTAAAATTTTAAATATTATTAAATAAAAAAATATCCTTTAACATATTATAATAAGAATAGGTGTTCGAATTTACAGAAGAAAAGAGTTCACATATATAGAGAAGATATATAAATAAAAAGTGTATTTAAAATATAATAAGTATTCGAGTTTATAAAGGAGAATAGTTCAAATTTATAGGTTAGACATATAATTATTTCTATCGGAAGTAGAATAAGTTTTCGAATTTGTTGAGTTTAAGAGTTCGAATTTATAAGAAATACATATAAAAGAAAGTTCTATTGCATATTTGAAAGTTCTATTGAAAGTAAAATAAGAGTGTGAATTTATATAATTATTTTTCAACGAGAGAGCAGCTCATTAGAAAGGAGTATGTTAACATGAAAATTAATATATAAGACAAGTCATGTTAAAATTGGAATTTCGATCTTAACAAGGGAAGCGTGTTAACGGAAGGATGACTTATTAGGGTGAACTAACTAATTGTTGCAATTTAAAAGAATATCATTTTAACATATTAGAAGTATAAAAGCCGTTTGAATTTATGGAGGAGAACAGTTTGAATTTACAGGGAAGACACATAAACGAAAGTACTATTTGAAATATTATAGGTGTTCGAATTTATAAGAATAATTCAAATTTATAGGTTAGACATATAATTAAAAGTTTTATCGAAAATAGAATTAGTTTTCGAATTTATGGAGTAGAAGAATTCGCATTTATAAGAAAATCATATAATTAAAAAGTTCTATTAAAAATAAAATAGGAGTATGAATTTATATATGTGTTTTTGTCAACGAGAGAGCGGCTCATCACGAGTATATGTTAGCATAAAAATCAATATATAAGACAAGTATTTAATATATAAAATTTGGATTCGATCTTAACAAGAAAAACATGTTTAACGGGAAGACGACTTATTAAGGAGGAATAGTTTTATAAATAGAGTTTTTTAAAAAAGATTTAAAATGCCGCCGCAAAGCGCTGCTTTCTTACGCAGGAGGTTAAGTGGCGCTTCTAAGATTGTCTCATTCTATTTTTCTAATTTTCTAGAATTTTTGAATTTCATATACTAATAAATCAAAAAATATCCTTTAACATAATAGAAGTAGAATAGGTGTTCGAATATATATAGAGGAGAATAGTTTGAATTTATTGCGAAAACATATAATTAAAATTTCTATTTGAAGTAGAATATGTGTTTGAATTTGTAGAGGGGAAAAGTTCAAATATAAAAGAAGTATTTGCAAAGTTATATTTGAAGTAGAATATGTGTTTCAATTCATAGAGGAGAAGAGTTCGGATATAAAAAAAGTACTTGCAATTAAAAGTTCTATTGGAAGTACAATAAACGTTTGTAATATATAACTAAAAGTTTTATTTGAAATATAATATGTGAAGTTATATAAGTGTTTTTTCAACGAAAGAGTGGCTCATTAGAAATGAGTATGGTAATATAAAAATTAATATATAAAATAAGTATATATTCAATATATTAAATTTGAGATTCAATATATATATATATATATATATATATATATATATATATATATATATATATATAAAGGAGGATACGCGGGAGGTGAGCTGGCGTCTCTAAGATCGTCTCAATCTATTTTTCTAATTTTTCTAGAGGTTTACAATTTTAAATACTAATAAATCAAAAAATATTCTTTAACATATTAGAAGTAGAATATGTGTTTAGAGGAGAAGAGTTCAAATTTATAGAGAAGACATATAAATAAAGTTCTATTTGAAGTAGAGTAGGTGTTCAAATTTATAAAAGAGAATAATTCGAATTTATAGGTAATCCATAAAATTAGAAGTTCTATTAAAAGTAGAATAGATGTTCGAATTTATAGAGAAGAAGAGTTCGAATTTATAAAAAATACATACAATTAAAAGTTTTATTAGAAGTAAAATATGTGTTTGTAAATATAATTAAAAGTTATATTCGAAGTAGAATAAGTGTGCGAATTTATAAAGGAGAAGAATTCGAATTATAAGAAAAACATATAGTTAAAAATTTTATTGGAAATAAAATAGGATTGTTAATTTATATAGGTGTTTTTTCAAAGAAAAAGTGGCTCATTAGAAATGAGTATGTTAACATAAAAATTAATATATAAGACAAGTATATATATTCAATATATTAAATTTGAAATTTTGATCTAAAAAAGTAAAGCGTATTTCACGGGAGAACGACTATTAGGGAGTAACGAGTAATTTTTGTAATTTAATTGATAGATGTATTTTTTCTAACGAGAGAGCGACTCATCAGAAAAAAGAGTATGTTAACATGATAATTAATATATAACACAAGTATTCAATATATTAAATTTGAGATATTGATATTAAAAAGGAAAGACATTTTACAGGAGGACGGCCTATTAGAGAGTACCGAGTAATTTTTGTAATTTAATTGATGAAGTTTTTTAAAAAAATTATGACGCCGCCGCGAAGCGCGGCTTTTTCAACTAGTTTAAAATAAAAACTAGACACGGCACCACATACAGTTTAAATACAACCTCTCACACTCAACATCACCTATTATCCTCCATTTTTAATTAGATTTTTCCCGTCAATGGGTGAGTTTTTTTTTGAACTTTTGTTTCACTGTATTTTTTTCCATCTACCAACAATCAGTTTGCATACCATATTTGTTATATCCTAGTGATAAATCACTATTTATGTGTATGAGAATCACTAAAATGTTGGTGATTTCTGTAAAAATAAATAGTGATTTCGGTGTAAATCTAGTAATTTATTATCGGACTATACGTAAATCACAAATTTTGTACCAAAAATCACTAGATCTATACACATATAAGCATAAATCGTTATATATATGCTGAAATCACTATTTATTCTTATAAAAATTACTAAAATTTTAGTACTCTGTAATATAGCAAGTATGGTATGCAAACTGATTGCTGGTAGATGGAGAAAAATACAGTGAAGTCAGATTTTAAAAAAAACTCACTAATTTACGAGACAAATCATATTAGAAACAGAAGGGATTATCTGGCATTATGTATGGGAAGATGTATTTTAATTGTGTGTGGTGCCTAGGGGCCATTAGATTGATCTAAGGACTTAAATTAGTTTCAGTTTCTAGTTTCTATTTTAATTTTGGTTTCTATATTTGTCTATATATATATTCCCAGTCTTATAAACCCTAGACAACACACAGCCTGAAAAAATTAAGAAGGTTGTATGGCGTCTCCCTCGATCTTAGATGAGTGACCTTCGAAGAAGAATGCACGGAACTAGGTTGATCTTCCGCCAGAACTAACGGATTTGATAATGCAACGGATAGGTTGGTACAACATGTTGATGAATGTTAAGAAAGTGTGCAAGTCTTGGTACATACTCTCCAAAGACCCTTCTATATATATGGCGGGTTATTGATATTTCCCTCAATATGTTTATAGAAAAGGGCATGCGGAAAAAGAGGAAGAAAATGGAGGAGGACGAGCCAGAGAAGGAGGAGCTGGATGAGGATCCAATAGCATTCCACCTCAAGAGAGAGCTCGACGACGCCTTGCAGAAGTTGACTATGGATGTGGTCGACTTGAGCTCTGGGCAGTTGCTAGATTACATGCTTCAGTACATTTACCGACGGTATCTGTTTTTCTATAGACACCCTTTTAATTTATGTTTCGTTAAATAATCATAAATAATTAATGCATATATATGATGAAGAAAAGCTACGTCTATGTATAATAGACATAATCAATAACGATAACAAGAAAAAGGTTAATACATATTGGTGCTTTAATATCGGTAGATGATGTCATCGATGTAAAAAGGCTAAATTTGACCGAAAAATTTCGGTCATATTTAGCTAAATTTCGGTCATTTTTAAGCTAGTCAAATTTAGCAAAATCGGTCATATTTATGTTAAATTTGACCGACTAAATTTGACCGCTTAAATTTGACCGATTAAATTTGACCGAAATTTTCAAAATTTTGAAATTTGAAATTTTTTGAATTTGGCGCCTAACGTCCATCGAATTTGACCGCCGTTGGTCAAATTTATAAATTTGACCGAAAACGGTCACATTTATAAATTTGACCGAAAGCGGTCAAATTTAACTATAACACATGTTTGTTAAACAGCAGCTTTCTGATACATTCTGCTAGATTTTTGAAAAATATTCTGGTAAATACTACATTATATCTTGTTGATTTGGTGTCCCTTATTAACACAAACATAACCATATTTTATCTTAAATAAATAGTTCAAAAATCAAAATAATTTCATATCATATATAATATTTATTAATGATGATTTCTTTACGAATATGGTTATCTAAATTCAACTAAAGGTTCAAAATTGGATTTTACGAAACTATTTTTGTTAGTTAGTTTGATGAAAATGGACATCGGAGATATTTTGCTTGACACTTTGACCGCCAGAGTTGTTTTATTGCCGGAATTCTTTTTATCACCGGAAATATCATTCCATAAGTTGATTTGTAAAAAATAGATAAATAAGTAAGTATAAATATATGGGTGTATACATATAGATGTGTGTGTATATATTTTTGTACGTGTGGGTGGAAAGAATGAGGGAGAGAGGGTGGAAGAAGGGGTGAAGAGAGGGGAGAGATAATGAATGATGTATGTATGTAATGAGTGTATATATAGGAGATGGGTTTGCTGTAATAAATCTGGACCATTGGATTGCAATTTTGGTTTGCTAATCTGGACCGTTTAATGTGTTTCACGCGGATTGCTGACATGGCATTAAATTTGACTGCATTCGGTCAAATTTATAAATTTGACTACCTTCGGTCAAATTTATAAATTTGACTGGTTTCAGTCAAGTTAGTAAATTTGACTAATTAGGGTTTGCGGTCAAATTTGTATTTAAATTTGACTACCGTCGGTCAAATTTATAAATATGACCGAAACTGGTCAATTTTATGAAGATGATAAAATTTCAATTTGTTATAATAATTATTATGCAAAACTTATAATCATTTGATTGTTTGCATGAACTCTTTAAATCTAAGAAAGTTAACATCCATACGGTTGGATCGTTCAAATTATAATTTGAATAACACAAAATTACTAACCCTAGTCACTAAATGCTTAACCCCTAAATTCAATCCTAAACCATGCATATTTAAATAAATAATTTGAACTATGTATCACATTGTTACTCAAACACCATTATTATCTCTTAATTTTTAATGTACATAAAATGTTGTAACACTACGCCCAAAAATTATTTGTAATTTTTAAAAATTAGTGAGCAATTATTAACAATATTCAAACTTCTTGAATATACGAAAAATTAACAAATTTTGACCACTTTCAAATTTAATTTTTTTAAAGTGCCTCGTATAATTTTTAACATGTAGTTCTTGTTATTTTGAATACTCTAATATTTTTTCATAATTTTAAAAAATGATAAATTATTTATTTTATATTTTTGAAAATTTTGAATTTATATAAATTTGACCGAGGGCGGTCAAATATATATATTTAACTGTTTTTGGTCAAAATTACATTTAAATATTTTAGGGTAGTTTTGGCGGGAAATTTACCGCCTAAACTTAAATGTGACTACCTTCGGTCAAATTTATAAATTTGACTAGTTTCAGTCAATTTAGTAAATTTGACTGATTAGGGTTTGCGGTCAAATTTGTAATTAAATTTGACTACCGTTGGTCAAAATTATAAATGTGACTGAAAATGGCCAATTTTATAAAGATGATAAAAATTCAATTTGTTATAATAATTATTATGCAAAACTTATAATAATTTGATTTTTTGCATGAACTCTTGAAATTTAATAAAGTTAACATCCATACGGTTGGATCGTTCAAATTTTAATTTGAATAACACAAAATTACTAACCCTAGTCAGTAAATGCTTAACCCCTAAATTCAGATCCTAAACCATGCATATTTCAAGGAATAATTTGAATTATGAATCATATTGTTACTCAAACATTATTATTATCTCTTACATTTTTTAATGTACATAAAATGTTGTCACAATACGTCCATAAAAATATTTGTAATTTTTAAAAATTAGTGAGCATTTATTAACAATATTCAAACTTTTTGAATCTATGAAAAATCAATAATTTTTTAACATTTTCAAATTTAAAAATTTATTAAGTGCCACATATAATTTTTAACGTATTTTTTTATTATTGTGAATACTCTAATATTTTTTTCATAATTTTAAAAAATGATCAAGTATTTATTTTATATTTTTGAAAAATTTGAATTTATATAAATTTGACCAAAAGTGGTCAAAAATACTAAATATGACTAACAGTGGTCAAATTGATGAAGTTGATAAAATTTTCTTTCATTATAATAATTAGGATGCAATGTTTATTATTAAATAATTTTTTGCATAGGCTCTTCAAAAGTAAAAAGGTAAACATCCGTACGGTTAGATCGTTCAAATTATTAATTAAATATTACCTAGACGTTAACCGCCTAACCCCTAAATCCAAATCTCAAACCACGTATTTCATCAAAAAAATTGAACAATATAACGTATTGCCGAGATTATTTTGAAATGATAATTATTTTAATATCTATCAATTTTTAGTGTGTAGACTATGTTGTCACTCTAAATATATAAATTAATTGTGAATTTTAAAAGTTAGTAACTACTTATTTATTTTTTGAAAATTTCTTGAATAAATATAGCATCAACGTTTATTAATTTCTTCCCAAATATATATATGTTTAGTGCACAAAATAATTTTTTACATGTAGTTTTTGTCATTGGGGTACTCCATTATTTTTTTTGGAATTAAAAAAATTGTTTAAGTATTTATGTTAAATTTTAAAAAAAATTCGATTAAATTTATTTTCCAATTATTTTGGTTGAGAATTGGAGGGAGTTTTGGCGCCAAAACCCGGCTTTAAATTTGACCGCCGACGGTCAAATTTATACTTTAGCAAATTTTGGCTACTTGGTGGGAAATTTCCCTCTTTTTTTTTGGGGCACTATGTAGTAAAAATGACTAACTAAATATGACCGACATTAAATGTGACCGCTGTTGGTCAAATTAATCTCAAGCAAATTTTTGTCCTTGGCGGGAATTTTCCCACCGATTTTTTGTGGGTCTCGAGTGCTAAAAATGACCGACTAAATATGACCGACATTAAATATGACCGACGGCGGTCAAATTTAAGACTGACCGGTAATCAACTGAGGTTGACCTTAAATATGACCGCTGGCGGTCAGATTTAGCCGCGGTCATTTTTAGTCGGTCAAATTTACCCTTGTTTTCTTGTAGTGCAGAAGTTGACTATGGATGTGGTCGACTTGAGCTCTGGGCAGTTGCTAGATTACATGCTTCAGTACATTTACCGACGGTATCTGTTTTTCTATAGACACCCTTTTAATTTATGTTTCGTTAAATAATCATAAATAATTAATGCATATATATGATGAAGAAAAGCTACGTCTATGTATAATAGACATAATCAATAACGATAACAAGAAAAAGGTTAATACATATTGGTGCTTTAATATCGGTAGATGATGTCATCGATGTAAAAAGAAATAATAATTAAGCTGATGTGTAATTGCCAAAAGATATCGATTAGAAACCCATATCGGTTAGAAACCAATATCTAATGAGGTTACATTTAAACATCGTCCATAAAATAATTTATATTAACATTTTTCTTGGAGTTACATTCACTTACATTTTTCTAGTTTTTTAACAACTTTATAATTAACATTCTTTTTGTATTTTCATTTTGCAGATCAAGTCTGCTCATACGTTTACGGCTAGAATATTGCAATGTTGATCTCATCAATGTAGATAACCAACCAATAGGTATTACTATGAAAGGGTTGAGCAACATGTTAGGTAATCTGAAAGTTTCTGTAAAAGAGCTTAACTAATTCATTGCTTGTAAAACTGAATACAAAATCTTACTCTGTACATCATCTGTCTCAACCTTTATACAAAAAATAACTCTAACTAACTTTTGGCGGGAACTAACAGAATATACAAAAATAGCAAGTGACAACTTATTGTTTTGACTTTGACTCTACTAAACTATTTGACTTTGACTTTACTAAACTAATATCACTAATATCCCCCCTCAAGTTGGGAGGTGGTGAAGAAGAAACCAAACCCAACTTGAATAACAAATCGTTAAATAGCGGAGAAGGAACAATCTTGGTAAGAACATCAGCTAATTGACTCTTGGTAGGAAGATAAGTAAGTTGAAGAATTCCTTCCAAAACCTTCTCTCGAGTAAAATGACAATCAATCTCTATATGTTTCGTCCTTTCATGAAAAACGGGATTCTTGGCAATGTGCAATGCTGATTGATTATCACAATGGAGATGTACTGGTTTCAAGTCATGAACACCTAACTCTTCCAACAATCTGACAGTCCATACATCTTCAAATGTTGCAGAAGCCATGGCCCTGTATTTAGCCTCTGAAGAAGACCTGGATACAGTGGATTGCTTCTTAGATTTCCAAGTCACATGAGAATTTCCCAGTAACAGAACATACCCTGTAACAGATCTTCTTGTGTCTGGACAAGAAGCCCAATCAGAGTCCGAAAAGGCTTGCAAAGTAATAGAATCTGAAGCTTTCAACAGAATACCTTGACCTATGGTAGCAGAAAGATATCTGAGAGTGTGAACCAATGCTTCAAAATGTGGTACTCTAGGCCTTTGTAGAAACTGACTAAGAACTTGAACTGTGTAACTCAAATCAGACCTAGTGTTGGTCAAGAAATTTAACTTGCCAACTATAGACCTATATAGCTCTGCATCACTGAAAAAGTCTCCATCATCAGCTGTAAGTTTGGTATGAATAGACAATGGAGTTAAGGCCTTCTTGGATAAATCAACAACAACTGTCTGCAAAATTTCTTTTGAGTACTTTGTCTGACTAAGAACAGTGCCTTCAGGTAAATAGCTAACCTCAATTCCAAGAAAATAATGTAATTCTCCAAGGTCTTTGATAGTAAAAGTAGAATGAAGATGTTGCTTGAGAGCCTCAATCTTGGAAAAATTACTGCCAGTAACCAAAATATCATCCACATATACATACAGCCACAATAGTGATATCAATGTGATCTTTGAAAATGAACACACTATAATCCAACTTTGACTGATAGAAACCTTGATCTAGAAGTTCATCCACTAAAGTCTCATTCCATTCCCTAGAAGCCTGCTTTAAACCATATATGGATTTATTCAACTTGCATACCTGATGTGGAGAGTGAAAAATACCTTCTGGAATCTTCATATAGACTTCCTCTTTTAAAGTCCCATGCAAAAAAGCATTATTCACATCAAGCTGATAAAGTTTCCATTTCTTGTGAGCAGCCAAAGCAATTAAACATCTGACAGTGTTCATCTTAACAACAGGGGAAAATGTCTCTTAATAATCAATCCCATATTTCTGTGTAAACCCATTTGCTACCAACCTAGCTTTACATCTTTCAAGAGAACCATCTTTTTTTCAATTTAGCCTTATATACCCACTTACAACCAATAGGTTTCTTTCCTTTAGGTAAATATGTCAATGTCCAGGTATTATTATCTTGGAGTGCCTGAATCTCCTTTTGCATAGCCTCTACCCATAAAGGATTCCCTGAGGCTTCTAAATAGGAAGATGGTTCAGTATATTGGCAGAATTAGTAACAAAATGAGTATGAGTAGTAGGTAACATGGAGCTGGATATAAGATTGCACCAGTGAGAATTTGAAAGAGTACTGTGACTGGAATGACATTGATACTCTTTCAATTAAGTAAGAGGATGTCTGACTCTTGTAGAATGTCTGATAGGAACAACTATATCTGAATTCTCAGGACTAGATAAATCACTAAGATCAATAGACTGAGAAGAACCAGGATTGTGATCTGAACTTGACTCATGAGTAAAAGAAACATTTGGATTTGTTATAAGATCAGGACTATCTGATGAAACAACAAAATCAGAAGATGGAATGTCATAAGAAGCAGATGTAGTAGTCATATAAGGTAAGAAAATTGAATTTCTGTATGGATGACCATTGGATTGAAGTAAGTGAAAAGGAAAATGAGATTCATAAAAAATGACATCTCTTGATATTGTGATAGAGTTTGTAAGAAGATCTAGAACCTTGTATCCTTTAACATGAACTGGATATCCCAAAAAAACAGCAGGAGAAACTTTATTATCAAATTTGGATCTGTTTACCTTCAGAGTAGAAATGTAGCAGAGACAACCAAAACACCTAAGGTTTGTTAAGGAAGGATGTGAATTGAAAAGTTTGAAATAAGGAGTATGAAGATTGATGCTTTTCAAAGGCATCATGTTTATCAGATAAGTGGCACATAGAATGCAGTCACCCCAATACCTATCAGGAACTTTAGACTGAATGTATAATGCCCTAGCAGTTTCTAAAAGATGTCTATGTTTTCTCTCCACAACCCCATTTTGTTGTGGAGAATATACACAAGAAGTCTGATTGATGATACCTTCCTTTAGGAATAATTCTCTCATTTTTCCAGCTGTAAGTTCTAAGGCATTATCAGATCTTACACAAAGAATGGAAGTTTAAAATTGGTTTTTGACAAAAGATATAAAATTTGCAAACACAGTAGGAACATCAGACTTGTATTTGAGAAGATGTACCCAAGTAAATCTACTAAAATCATCAACAATTGTAAGAAATTGAGTACAACCAGTAGAAGTTTTGACCTTATATGGTCCCCAGACATCAATGTGAATGAGCTGAAATATAGCAGTGGTTTTAATACAACTTGAAGGAAAAGAGTTTCTAGTTTTCTTAGCTAATGGACACACTTGACAAATATGTTCTGAACTAAAAGATTTCACATCACATGATGGAACTACTAACTTTATTTGAGAAAAAGGCAAATGACCTAATCTCATATGCCAAAGACTTGCAAAATCAATGGAAGAAGCACTGAGGCAGGCTGGAATAGGTGGATAAGAAGAATGCTTCATGACAGCTTTATCCACACTATACAATCCATTACTTAGTTTACCAAGAAGAATTGGTGGACCTTTCTGTGAATGGTCCTGAAGGAAACAAGAGTCAGAATTGAATATCAATTGACAACTAAGATCAAGACACAGCTTATGAGTTGAAATAAGTTTGAAGTGAAAAGAAGGGACAAGCAAAACATCCTTGAGTAAAATGTTGCCATGTAACAAAACATCTCCAATATGAGTAACCAGAACTTTACTACCATTTGGGATAGTGATAGTATTGTCAAACTCAGAAATAACTCTACAAACAGAAAAGTCTTCTATATTATTTGTTATATGGTCTGTGGCTCCACTATCAAGCAACCACTCTGATTTAGAACAGGAAAGTAAGCAAGCCTTACCCGTAAGAAGAGCAGTATGAGAAGACTCAGCATCATTGTGGTGTGCATTCTGACTTTCAGACATATGTTGCTTGGTGAGTATCTCCATTAATTGATTATACTGTTCAGGAGAGATCTGACTGGATTGATTGAAAGAAACATCAGCCTTATGATCAGTAGGTGAATCAGACTCATCAGGACTCTGAACAAGAGCAGCCACTCTAGTATCCTGATGTCCTCCTTTATAGCCAGCTGGAAAACCATGTATCTTGAAGCATCTATCAAAACTGTGTCCTGGTACTTTGCAGTGTGTACAGTAATAGTTTGAACCAGGTTTAGAACCAAACTTCTTAGATCCAGAGTAATTTCCTCTATATTGAGAATTTCCAGGAGTAGGTACAGAGTAATTTCCTCTATATTGAGAATTTCCAGGAGTATGTGAGAAGCCAGCTCTGTTGCTATTATTTCTCTTATCTGCAATAAAAGCCATGGACTCAGTTTGTAAAGAAGTTTGAGAGATCTCCTTGTGCCTCTCTTCTTGAGAAAAGAGTCTGTAAGCAGCTGAAACATTTGGCAAAGGATGCATCATAAGAACATTAGCCCTAACTGCAGCAAAATTATCATTTAACTTCATAATAAACTGAAGTAATTTCTGATCCTGTTGCCTGTCCTGGATCTTCTGAGATAAGCCACAAGTACACTTGTGGCAAGTACAGCTTGGTAAGGGATTAGCATCTGAAAGTCCATCCCAGATAGTCTTGATAGCAGTGAAAAATTCTGATATATTCTTTGAACCTTGCATCATCTCAGATAACTTTTGTTCCAGAGAATACAATTCTGTCATGGACGCATAACCATAGCGTTCCTCCAAATCAGACTAGATTTCCTTTGCAGTTTGCAGAAACAAAACACTTTTTGCTATTGTTGCATCAAGATTGAAGATAATCCAAGAAATCACAAGATCATTACATCTTGACCAGAACTTGTATTCAGGTGAAATTTTGTCAGGTGCTGGTATAGTACCATCAACGAACCCTATCTTATTCTTAGCTGACAAGACCAATAACATTGACCTTTTCCAGTTATTGAAACCACTTCCATCAAATTTAACAGAAACAAGCTGAGTTGAAGAAGCATCTGAAGGATGAATGTAGTAGACACTAGACGGATCGTGATTATTGACAATAGTAGCAGAAGTATTCATGTTTAAGACAATTATGATTGATACGAACAAAAGTATCAAGATTTCCAAAGAGTAATTTTATCAAACAGTTTGTGTGCAGACAGAAAAACTGGAATTATATCAATAGCAGATATAAGAATCTACTAGCAATCAGTTACAACAATCAGATATAAGAAAACTGAGAACACCTGAATCACCGATAGCTCGTGAAGAAGATAGAAAGCTCGTGAGGAAGACGATAATGGAGGTTTAGAAATGCAAAACGACAGCGCGGAAGATCAAGTCGTCATAGGCTCTGATACCATGAAAGTTTCTGTAAAAGAGCTTAACTAATTCATTGCTTGTAAAACTGAATACAAAATCTTACTCTGTACATCATCTCTCTCAACCTTTATACAAAAAATAACTCTAACTAACTTTTGGCGGGAACTAACAGAATATACAAAAATAGCAAGTGACAACTCATTGTTTTGACTTTGACTCTACTAAACTATTTGACTTTGACTTTACTAAACTAATATCACTAATATAATCTTACATTTAATTTATTTACCCAAACACCAAGATCTCTAAAGAATGTATTAAAGTTGCTGGTAGTTGTTGCCCTCACCTCAAGTCATTCATATTGAACCAACTAAGTTATAGTTCGACTATTGGTCCAAAGCATAATGATGACCAGGCTCTTGCTATTGCAAACAACATGCCTGGATTACGCCATTTGTAACTCTTTGGGAATAGGATGACGTTTGATGGTTTAATCGCCATTCTCAATAATTGTCATTATCTTGAATATATATCTTGATCTTCGACAATGTTATAACCTCCGTAAAGTATTTAAAGAACCTGAGTTTTTAAAAAAACTTCACCAACAGGTAATGCATGTGAGGTACCCACGGGAGTCGTCCATATTTGAATCTGATGATGAGATCTATGATTCTGATTATGAGATTTATGACTAGGGCTATCTGATCAGGCAGGGTACACTTATGTAAATCTTCATTATTTCCTACAGCTAGCTTATAATTTCTTAATTTAATATTTCTCATTATTTACAGGGTTTTTTTATGGGGTCTCTTCTGGATGTTTCATTACTGGATACGGGATCCCTTGATACTCCACTTTATTCAGATATTACATTAAATTTAAGATGATACTAGACCGTTTTCTTGTATGTGTTATGCTTGTTAAAGTCAAAATGTAGATAACTTAGTGCAATCGCTGAGTTTCAGAATATTATATGATAACTTCGTTTGAGAATTGTGGATTGTATAAAGGGGGATTCGATGCAGAGTAGAAGAACTGTTGGTTGATTGTGCGGTGTTGCATTTTGGGAAAAGGTCATTGAGTTTTGGAAATGGAGTCAGAGGACTCGGCTGTTGATGTGTTTATACTAGTACGATTGCGACCAAGTGCAGTTTGGAAGTTGGGCTTGGTTTAGAGAGTTACTTTCCTGTAGTAAATCAGATCATAAATAGTATTTGAAGATGAAAATTGCTAGTATTTCATTTTCGAAATTTACTTCTCCCGACACTGGAGTGGCTTGTATTCGCAAAATTTTCAAATTCAAATTCTTAAAATGTTGTTGTTTTCAAGAGTTATAGATGTAGCTGCTGTTTCGGGTTTTAGGATACACCTCCGCACAAAATTGTCCTTAGATTAGTTGTGATCAGCTATACCCCGAAAATGCCATATTCATGTCATCCGTTCATAATTTTTCGGTATGAAATGTGAAAATGAGTATTGTATCAGTTTAGAAATGAGGTTTGTATGTATCAGTTGAAGATCACGTTCATATTTTTAGAAATCACATTTTAATGAATTAGATATAGGTGAAAACTATATGAAACAAGTTACTCTGCTGGATTGTCAATAAGCTAGATAACAGGGTCCTGAGTTGGAGTGACAAAATGTAAATTTTTTGCACTTCAACTTTATTTAACTGTTTTCTTAATTATCCTTTAATTCTAAAAGATTTAATAGATTGTCATTTGTATTCTTTAATTTTTCTTCAAGGAACGCCGAACACTATTTCAGTTGTATTCTTTAATTTATTTTTGCATATTTTGTTTAATAACTTCCTACAATTTTGTTTTGTGGTTGTGTAAACTGTGGACCATAAAAATTACTCCATCCCCCCTCAATTTTTTACATCGGGGACGGAGATTTGGCACGCATTTTAAAACTCCTATAAAATATATTTTGATAAATTATTTTAAATTTTTTCTTTTTCTAAATAAAAATATAATGTTTAAATTTTTATTTAGAAAAAGAAAATTTTAAAAATAAATTGTAGATCTATACTTTATAGAAGGCTTAAAATACGTGTCAAGCAGCGTAAAAATATTATAAAAAAATGAGAGGGATAGAGGGAGTACATGTATATAAATGTATATAAGTATATTCATCCACCTCGATCGTCTCAACTCCGTGAAACAAGATCACACTAATATATACTCCCTCCGTCCCCCTTAATTCTTTACCTTGGGGACGGGGGCTGGGCACGCATTTTAAAACTCTTTTAATATATATTTCGATAAATTATTTTAAATTTTTTCTTCTTTTGAATTAAAATATAATGTTTAAATTTTTATTTAGAAAAAGAAAGTTTTAAAAATAAGTTGTAGAACTATACTTTATAGGAGCCTTAAAATACGTGTCAAGCAGTGTAAAAAAACTGTAAAAAAATGAGAGGGAGGTAGTATCCGTTTAATTTGTCTTTATGCATGATTTAATTGATTAAGTAATCGTGTATCAAAAAAAAAAATTATTTGAGTCATAGTTCCTAACAAAGAAAGCTAGCCGGCCCATAGAAATAGACCAAAGACTGTAGAAAATTAAATAAGCGGTTGGTTGAAACCATAAACATTAATTAGTATTTGTACATGTGGTTTTGCATGTGTTGTTGGAGGAATTTCGTAACAACCAAAATCGGAGGTTGCTGGAATAACGAATTATGAAAATAGAGGGATTTGAGATTTTTGGATGTTTGGGGGCTGAGCTCGTATGATGACTCCTCAGAAATTGAATAGAGAATGCGTTCTTTCTCTTCCTCTTTCCCGAGTGTCAATTGTCATGTACCATTGTACCATACAAGGTGCCTACGTACCCATTTATATAGGGATCAAGCCTCACGTAGTTCTTGGAAAACAAGTCATTGGATAAGTTCATTCAGTCCAATCCCATAAGATAGTCAAGATTTATGTTCCCATAAACAGCTCAAGGATTATCAATCCACCTCAAGTTCCCATAAATAGTCCAAGGATTATCAATCCTCTTCAAGTTCCCATAAATAGTTCAAGGATTATCAATCCTCTTCAAGTTCCCATAAATAGTCTGGTCTTCACACGTTTTCCTATAATCTCGCGGCATCTCCGCATTTCTTTCCATGATTTGAAGAATATCGTTTGGAGATATTTTCCGTTATTCGTTGATTTAGATTGATTCTTTCCTCGTTTCAGGGAGAGGATATTACTTAGTGTTCAAGTAATTAATTATTAATCTAAATTAATAATTATTAAACGGAGAAATTTGGACTATGCCAAAATGTGGCATAACAACAAGCCCCCAGTTCTTCAGTGTAGCTTGCTACAGTGGAGAACTAAGAATTTTTCGAGCTTCTAAATTTCTTCGGTCGACGCTTTTCAAGTTTCATTGTCCACGAGCCCCGAGCTGAGGCTTTAATAAGATACCCAATTTCAAATGTCAGGCTTTCAGCCCATATCACGTCCAGTCCCATATATTTTCCTGCAATCTCGCGGCATCTCCGCATTTCTTCCCGTGATTGTAGGAATGTTTTGTGACAACCAAGAAATATCCATCTACCAATGGACCTTCAATAATGTAATTTTATTCATGGACTCTCCTCTGAGAGTAGGGTCTTCAATATTAATCCTCCTTGAAAAAGAGAGCTTTCGAAAACATTACCCTTATCAGATAAGGACATTCCACACTTATTTTTGTACATGCACGAGCTATTGAAGTAATCAAATCACGCGCTACGAATATTGCATCACAATTCTTTAACATCTCCATGATTCAGATTCTGTCCAGATCTGTTTTTCACCTTTTTGCCCCTGTAAACGATGTTTTCTTGCAAAACACAAAACATGAAAGATGTAGAAAACGAAAAGATCTTTCCGATGATATATGGCTCGTCAGAAACGGACTTATAACGAATCAGGAATCAAATAAAACGTCTGCTGATTAACTTCTCAATACTGAAAAACGGGATCAGATTATGTTTTGTGATTTCAAAAATAGACCTGAACATAATCTCAGAAAACACCAAGAACGAAAGTTATAGGAAATCACGAAAAATTTCCGGATCATAAAAAATCATCAAAATCTGACATGTATTAAATTTACTACGAATTTAATAAGATCATAAGAAAACTTATCTTAATTTTGAATGGAACGATGAACCACCGTTTCCACCGTTCTGCTCCTCCATTAAAGCCGCTCCAAATACGATAAAACCCCCTTTGTGCATGATGTAGATGATTTGATTGTCCTCCACAATCAAAAAAATAATGCCCTCCTTCTAGCGCCAATTGTTGTTGGAGGAATTTCGTAACAACCAAAATCGGAGGTTGCTGGAATAACGAATTATGAAAATAGAGGGATTTGAGATTTTTGGATGTTTGGGGGCTGAGCTCGTATGATGACTCCTCAGAAATTGAATAGAGAATGCGTTCTTTCTCTTCCTCTTTCCCGAGTGTCAATTGTCATGTACCACTGTACCATTGTACCATACAAGGTGCCTACGTACCCATTTATATAGGGATCAAGCCTCACGTAGTTCTTGGAAAACAAGTCATTGGATAAGTTCATTCAGTCCAATCCCATAAGATAGTCAAGATTTATGTTCCCATAAACAGCTCAAGGATTATCAATCCACCTCAAGTTCCCATAAATAGTCCAAGGATTATCAATCCTCTTCAAGTTCCCATAAATAGTTCAAGGATTATCAATCCTCTTCAAGTTCCCATAAATAGTCCGGTCTTCACACGTTTTCCTATAATCTCGCGGCATCTTCGCATTTCTTTCCATGATTTGAAGAATATCGTTTGGAGATATTTTCCGTTATTCGTTGATTGAGATTGATTCTTTCCTCGTTTCAGGGAGAGGATATTACTTAGTGTTCAAGTAATTATTTATTAATCTGAATTAATAATTATTAAACGGAGAAATTTGGACTATGCCAAAATGTGGCATAACAGCATGTTTCATGTTTGACTTTGAGTAGCTGCAGCATGCCTGCATTGCTTTATTCATGCAAAACAACATCATGAATCTATTTTAGTTAGTAGTTACATAATTACATCAGTACGAACTAAATTATTGTATAAAACATCATGACCTATATTATGTTTTAGAGTAAATTATATTTTGTGTACTCGTATTTTAGTCAAGACATCACTTGCAATATTATAATTCAAAATTGAATACTTGCAATATCAATGTTTGTATTGCATTGCACTTTGTTGCATTCCGTTAACCGAGGTTAACTCCGTTATTAATTTAGGGAGTAAAGTGCACTTTGTGTACTCACACTTTACTCTAAAGTGCATTTTGTGTACCCACATTTTACTCAAAACATCACTTGTAATACTTTAGTTCAAAAATTAGAGTAATTTGCGAGTACATAAAATGAATTTTAGAGTTAAATCCGAGTACACAAAGTGCACTTTACTTCCTAAATTAATAACTGAGTTAACCTCACTTAACGGAAAGGAACAAAGTGCGGTGAAATACAAACATTGATATTACAAGTGCTCGATTTTGAACTATAGTATTGCAAGTGGTGTCTTGATTAAAGTGCGAGTACACAAAATACACTTTACTCTATGTTTTATTAATTATAAACATGGCCTACCTTATTTTTAATCTGATTTATTGCGCAATATACATAGGACCATGTTTGATTGTTATAAAAAATTGATCGACTATAGCTCTATAAAATAGTTGGGTATTTTACATTTATCAACTCAGTAAATAAATAAGAGTCGGTTTTTTTTCGCTCTCTTCTGCTTTCACTCTCAAAATATACTTTCACATTCAAATTGTAACCTTTCGTCTCCTACAATCCCTTTTCTTGCCTTCCTCACGTGTCCCAATGGAAGGAATTTTTATATCCTTTTCATGTTCTTTTTTCTTTTTCTTCAACATGACCATTGAGATTTCTTCCCCTGTCTTGAATATGATTTCGATCCAAATTCTAAAAAATATGATTTCACATTGGAAAACTCTAGAATCTAAATTCTTAGTTACTCTGATTGATTCATCGTGACATTTGATTGCAGAACCAGAGCTTAATCAAAGTACTTGCAATCAAGGCAACAACGAGTGAACGGATGGTGATGGATCTAACATTTCTCCTACTTAATCCATGAATTGGCAAAAAGATCAGGTTTCTTCTAATCTTGTTAACTTTATTAATGTGTTAGACATTTCTCTTGAGGAGAATGCTATTAATAAGAGCAATGGCGTAACTTGTGTGAAATTAAGTGTGGAATTTTTGCATGATTCGGCGCCTATAAATTGGGTTAATTGTTGTTAAGTTCGATTCTTTAAGGCTTATCAATGTGTTTAATCACTTTGGGAGTTTTATAGTTTTTCGATTTAGATATTCTACTAGTTTAAATCAATTTTTAATAAATAGTCCAGTGACAACATAGTGAGTTGTGTCTTTAAGTTGAAATCATGGCAGGAGTATTTCCATGTTCCTATTGTTAATGACAAATCAAGGGTTATGGTTCGTTTCTCTCGTGTTCCGTTCCTTTATTGGACGGTAAAAGGACTTGGTATGTTGAGATTAGCTTTGGGTAAACTTATTGGTATGGATAGGGGTATCTATAAAGCTGCGGTTAGGAATGAGCCGATTCATGAGGTTCGAATGTTGATTAAAGTGGGTGTTTTGGACCCTCCACAAACATATATAATGGTTGATGCGTACACTGTTAATAGGTAGTCCAAGGTTCTATTAACCTATAAGAGCATCTCCAACCGGGTTGGCTAAAATGATTGGCTAAAATGATTGACTAAAATAATAAAAGATAATGGTTGGCTAAAATTTGCTGAATCAGGTGTTGTGCTTCAATGGGATTGGCTATAGTGATTGGCTATATTCTAAAAATAATATTTTATTAATTTTTAACAAAAAAAAATTCAAAAAAATTTGAATTTAATAAATTAATATCAACACTATTGCTCTTAAAATGTGATTTTATCAAAATTTTAAATTAAAAAATCTATTAAATTTTATTATATTAATAAACAACGTAGAAATGCTTAACCAGTTCAAAATCAAAACAATCACGTGAAGTTCTTGTTTATCCTACAGAAGTACTATCAAAACATCACACAACATCCACAATTAAGTATAAAATATTGGCAGGGCTTTGTTACAGGTCTGGATGCATTCAACAAATATGGCCAAGAAGTTGACATTGGCTATATTTATAGCTAATGGCTTTTGCTGGTTGGAGCATTGCAATTCAGACTGATTATGTATAATATCAACAATTGTTCTGCCACGTAGGATAGTTTAGACAAGAGCATCTCCGGTTGGAGATGCTCTAAGAGACCTTCCCTGTGTGGTTACTATTGTGTTATGCATAGTGGTGCTTGTGCTATTCTGCAGGAATGTTTTCTAGATATTTTGGAAGAACCTTTATCTTTTAGGTTTTTAATGAAGACTCGAATATCAATATTGTAATAACCCAAACCCGATTATTTCCATTCGTTTCATTATTAAATATACTCGCAAGCATTTAAGAATTTTCGGTAAGTAAATATCTATTACCTCAATGTGAGAAAATTTACTGATTGTCGGCTTTAAATTATAAATATATTATTTATAAATATTAAGTATTTTAAATTTGTCGGTAAGTGCAGGCTTGTGTGAGGCTTGAATTATAAATTATATAAATTTCGGATATATGTGTAAGGCTAAGATATTATTAAATTATGTCTATATTGATTGAGAAAAGTAGTAGGAAGTAGAGGTGGCCACACGGGCGGCCGAGCCGGGCCGTGCCGGGTTGTAGGTGTGCCGAGTTGCTGAAGGCCGGAGACGGGAACTGCACGGCTGTAGCGACGGGGCGGGGCGGTTACGGGAAAGGGTAACTCGTGCACGGTCGACCGGTTCAAATAGGCGGGCCGATTCTAACGGGTGGGTGGTTCACACACGCCGACGCGCGCATGTTCAATATTGAAATATGTTTCTAGGTAAAGTAGAGGTGACCACCTCTATACCCCCATTACCTATTATTGACACGTAACTCACCTTATTATTTTGTTTTTACCATTCGAATTTACAGAAAATATATGTCTGTGTACTTCTCTATTATTGACATGATTTATTGATTTTTTAATAACAATATTATTTTGAAGATTCGGTATGTATTATTTTGTTTTTAACTTATATTTCTTGATTGTCAATAGGTGAGCACGTCAAAAGTTTATTCTTTAATCTAAATTATGTTTATCTATATTTTTGTTTCATTATTAAATGTGTTCCACCTAACTATACTACATGATCTTTGATTATGTATAATTATCATGTACAAGGAAACCCACTAAACTCACGGTTCAACGGTTCAGCGGGCCGGTTCCACGGTTTCACGGTTCAAGCGGTTCCGCGTCCTGTGTCGGGTCGGTTAACGAACACAAATTCGGAACCCGTGCACGCCTCGTTTTACTGTACAGTTTGTGCCGGTTTTGATTCGGACCGTAACAGTCCGAATTATACGAGTCATTTCAGCGGGGCGGTTACGGGTTAGTCGACCGTAACCGCCCGTGTGGCCACCTCTAATAGGAAGTGATATGCATGCATAGGTATATTAGCATGGCTAATAATATTTGGTGCACATGTGTAAATAACTATTATTAATTGTTATCAAAGAAAAGAAAACTAGAGCCTAAGAGCAAGGGCAGTGCGCAGCCCAACTCCTCTGCCACCTTTCTACTTTTTGATGCCAAGTAAGCAAAAGTAGGACTTGGTAAATCAAGTGGTCAACTAGCTCCAATGCAAGTCCAAGTCCAACTCTTAGTAGGTCTTATTTAATTATTATTTAATTATATTATATAATTTTTTAATTTATAATATAATTAAAATATATATGTGTGTGTTCATATATTTAAATTATTAATGAAATAATTCAAAAAATATTTTAAAAAAATGAAAAATTTAAAAATTTAAAAAAATGAGAAATTTTAAATTTAAATATTAATAAGATTGAAAAATAATTTTTTTTATTCAAATGCATTACATAATTGAAAAGAAAATATTACAAGAACAACACAATTTAAAAGATTATATCTCAAACAAATTAGATAATTTAAAGGATTTGTATTTGTATTTGTATTTGAAGATTGAGAGTTCAGGTTTGTATTTGAAGGATTTGAAGATGAATGTTGATGGAGATTCATTTTTTTCTCTTTAGATAATTTTTGAAGAAGATGAGAAGTGTGAAAAAATAGAAGTGAAATTTTCATATTTATAGCATAAAAAAATTTGAACGTTAAATTTCTGCAGTTTGTAACGTTTAAACTTTTTCATCAGTTTGTAACGTTAATATTAACGTTATACAGTGTTATACAGGAGAGAGAAAATACAAATAAAAAAAAGTGTGCTAGTTGGTCGGCACACCAAGCAGCGCCTGACCAACTTTTTTCTTTAGCTCCAACGAATGCAAGCAACCCAGTTCAGATTCTCTCACCTCCACATCAACAAA
The DNA here is from genome assembly GCA_030848705.1 of Heracleum sosnowskyi. Lineage (NCBI taxonomy): Eukaryota > Viridiplantae > Streptophyta > Magnoliopsida > Apiales > Apiaceae > Heracleum > Heracleum sosnowskyi. Next base: position 135,868,709 of record CM061235.1, on the reverse strand, counting down.
GTGATCCAGCGTTGGACCTGCTCTAAGTTGATGAGTACTCCGTACCATTTAGTGGTATAAATTGGACCGTGACAAATTGGTACTACTTATATTAATTGATAGCTTGAGTGACCAACTTGGTCATTGGTCATAATGGTAATACATTTTGTGAAAAAAAATGTTGTTTTTAAGAATCAAAAATAGCAATATTAGAGTTAAATTACAATGGATTATGTTGAACTTTTTTTTACTTAGAATTAGTGACCAAAAACGTGTCAGAAGGAGAGAAGAATTAAGAGGTGACTCATCTCCTTGTTTTATATAAAATATTAGTAGCAACTTACAAGGGTTATATAAAATTTTAGAAGTTAGAAAAAGGAGTTACATCCAGGAAGAACAGAGCACCGGAGGAGCAGAGCCTGGTTTAGAAGCGTTGATTGTCGGGTGAAAGTATTTTTCCCTTGTAGTATTAAGGTAGCCATCTCCCCTTAACATATCATCTCTTTGATTATGTGACTGAGTTAAGTATATATGATATCATATGAGTGTTGAAATTTGTAAAAAAAAATGAACCATAACTCATGGACATAAAAGTTTTATAAGGTTGACTTAGTGATTAGACTGTACTTCCTCCGTGATTTTTATACATATCATCTGGGCACAGAGGACAGACAAGGCATTAATAAAAATAATATGAACAAGTTGTTGATGTACTTTCAATAATAATTTAAATATACAAAAGTAAACATGATTAGAAAAAAGATGGGAAAGAGATTAACAAAATTCCCTCCTAAACAAAATTTACAATCAAAAGATTCCCTCTCTTTTAGCACATGCTATACCCCTGACCTATATGTTCTTTACACCCATTTCTATTTCTTTTACTGCTACTTTCACAACACTAATTTATTTCACATAGAACAACAAAAATGCCTCTTCTTCTTGATTTAAATGAAGAACCAATTCCGGATTTAAATGAAGTTTCACCTACAGTTACATGTCCTGCAAAATGAAAGAGACTGACAAATTTAGAAAAAGATCAAATTGTACATATTCTAATTTTAAATTACAACAATGACAAGCTTGGGAGAGGAATAATCAAGCAAATTGCCTCTAAGTATGAAGTCACAAGGCTAGTAGTTTCACAAATATGGAGAGCAACTCTACAAGCAATCAAAGGTGATGAGCGTCCTAATGTGCATAGAAAGTACAAAGGTGGCAACAAGAGTAAAGTTTTCAACTTAGAAAAGGTAAACTCAATTCCATTACACTTACGAACCAATATTTGGACACTTGCTTGTCAACTAAATGCACCTAAATCCACTGTCCATAGAGCTATTCAAAGGGGAAAAATTAAGTCACATTCAAATGCCTTGAAACCTTATTTAACATCTTAAAATATGGAAGCAGGGGTGAGGTTTGTTTTAAACCATATCGAAAGCTCAACACTCTAAACAAACCCAACATATGTAGACATGTATTGTATAATTCACATAGACGAGAAGTGGTTTTATATGACTAGGACATCACAAAATACTACCTATTGCCAAGTGAACCGGAACCCCATAGAACTTGCAAATCCAAGAGATTTATAACAAAGGTTATGTTTATGAGTGCGGTTGCAAGGCCTAGGTATAACAAATATGGTGTTTGTATATTTGATGGAAAAATAGGAATCTTTCCTTTCACTATTGAGGAACCGGCGGCTAGAGCAAGTAAAAATAGACCAAGGGGTGTCATAGAAGTGAAACCTATAGAAAGCATCACCAAGATTGTGATCAAGCAATGTTTAATCGAAAAGATTATTCTGGCTATAAAAGCTAAATGGCCATCTGACTTTAACAAACATATAGTCATCCAACAAGATAATGCTAGACCTCATATAAGTGACAATGACGAAGATTTTATCAAGGTTGCACAAGATGGTGAATTTTACATTACATTAGCTAATCAACCACCTAATAGTTCGGATCTCAATATCAATGATTTGGGCTTTTTTAGAATAATACAAGGACTACAACATGAGAAGGCACCTAAAACGGTTACTCAATTAGTTTATGTCGTGAAGCAAGCATATGAAGAAGTAAGTGCTTCTACTTTAAATTATGTATGGTTGTCACTTATGAATTGTATGACGGAGATACTAAAACATGGTGATAATAACAATTATAAGCTCCCGCACATGGGAAAAAAGAAGCTTCAACGACTTGGATTACTACCTACTCAAATATATGCTCCATTATATATAGTGGAAAAGGTATTAAACGAGACAAGCAACGGTAATGCAATGTAATGTAGTAGTACAAAGTATATGATAAGCATGTGCTTTATCTTAATATTGTCTCTATATTTTAGTTATTTTGTATTAATTTGGATGTTACTTAATAAAATATAATGTTTTATTGTAGGTATCAAGGAGTTTTAATAAAGGGAGTTTTGGAGCTTAAATGGCAAGAGTTGGAGATTTAATTTGATTAAAATTCGGATTTTATGACCCACTTGCGCATGTCACACTGTTTGGGCCATAACTGGAGTTCTATAAGTCCGATTAAGATGATTCAACAGCCCACGGAAAGCTTATGAGAAGAACTTTATTTCAGAAGTGGTCTTGATATTAAAATCCAGCCGATTCAGTCCAGAAACAGAACCCAACAGTCAGCTACGAATTTCTTTGCTGGAATTCAATTCTGTTTGGGAAAATCTCATTGTATTTTGTATTAAATAATTAAAAACACTTTTATTAATATTATTAGATATAGATCAGACCTAATACAGAGAGAGATAATGGAAGAGGAGAAAGAAGGAGCCGCATAAGGGAGGAGGAGAAGCCATCTACAAACAAGAATTCAGCCATTGAAGACATTCAATTGGCTTTGTTTTCTCTTATCTTTTATTTATCTCTTCTTATGAACATGTGTTGGTTGACTTGGAATTGTTTTGATACTCTGATTATGAACTAATTTTATAAAGTTGGGATTTTTATGGAACCCTAGCATGTGATTATTGGTGTTTTGTTAAATAGTATTGTCTGCAGCTTTACAATTTATTCGTTCAAGTGCTTTTCATGCTTAAACTTGCTATTGTGTGATCAATTTTAGTAGGTTCATGAGTTAATTATAATATCGAGAGAGTTATAGTTAATTTACATAAAACTTGGATGGTGCATGCTTATATCTTCTGATTATAATATTGTTACGGTATAGACATATATTGTGACCATGCATAACTTTGTGAATTGATGCTTAATTGTATTCTGAGGAGTAAATTGGCATAGACATATCTTAGTTTACTTGGTAGGAATTATACTATAGTGATTTCGAGAGAAACCTATAACCATTGAATTCTAGCTAGTGAACTGTGGATTTGATATAGTGCTACGTGACTCTTTTACCGATTTTCATGTGTTAGGGGGAAGTAATTATCCTGACTTATCTTATCATATTTGAAAACTCTCTTTGCTAGTATAATTTAGTTGGTTAATTTAGTTGTCATTATTAATTTAGTTATAAAACCATTAATCAGCTTTTGTGTTCGATAACCGAATTGTTTGATATTACTTGCGATTAATACAAATTTGTAGTCCTTGAGGAACGAAATCTGGTACTCACTACTATATTACTTGTTTGCGATTGTGTACACTTGCACATCTATATTTTACGCAACAGTATATGACAATCTATTTTGATGTAATGTAATGTTGATGTAATGTAATGTAATGTTGGTGTAATGTAATGTAATGGCAATTTAGTTTAATGCAGAAGTTCCATGATACAATAGAGAATCATACAACTTTATGTTAGTAGGAAATTCTTGTCTTTATCGCCATCGGCAGAATCCATATTTATGTAACAGAATCTCTCAAGTTTCTGTAACAGAAAAGCCAAATGAAACTTAATACACAGATCAAATGACCAGCTGGAAGATTCAGCAACAGAGACTTACAAAACATTATTACAAAGGAAAATTTGACCTGAGTGCTTATGTTAATCAAAGTGGTTAAGGCACTTCATAAATCTACCTTACTTGACTTATGAGTTGCGGTACTGCAATTTCATCCCGGCTTGACTTTGTTTATCATGCAAAGTTTTGTCACAACACTAACAGCAGCGGCAAGAGGAGCTGAGGAGGAGCAACAACAATAATCAGCATACCTACCCAATTAACATGACTTAAATCACTTGCTATGATTCTGTTTCTTTTAATCATTTCCAGGGAAAAGTACCAAGATCATTTGTAAATTGCACCTTGCTTGAACTCCTTAATCTGGGAGACAATCAAATAGATAATTCATTCCCTTTATGGCTTCACTTTAATCGAAACAGAATCGAAAATAATAAAAATAATACAAAACAGATGATTTTGGGAGACAAAAGCACACAAATAATACAAAACAAAATCGAATTGAACACATACCTACCAGCCTTCACTTGAAAAACCGAGGAAGAAAAATATGGAGTAAACCACTTGTATCATCGAATTTCGGGTCGTCAAATTTCAACCTTTTTGCTTTCGAATTGCTTGACTTCTCTTCCGACAAACGTTTCTTCGTCTTTTCTCTTCTGACGATTTCAGAATCGGGGGTATCTTCAACAACTTGGCGTAATATAGATGGGGAATCTTTGACAGGGGTTCATTCATGTATCTGTTTAGGAGTTCTTTCGGAGTCTTAATTAGGCGTTGAAATACGTATTAATTGTGATTCCATTAGGTGAAAAAAGGAAAGAAAATATTGGGGTTGAATCTTGGTGGGTAAAAGTCGATAAGATTAAAATGGGTAAAAGAAGAAAAAGGCAGGTGTAAATGATTAAACATGGTGTTTAGTTTAATTATAATTGATGATTAAGTTAATAATGATTGATAATTAAGTTAATGGTGGGAGTATAATATTGATGATTGGATTGATAGTGGGAGTATAATATTATGTGATATATTTTTATAATATTATAATTTTACTATTTATAGTAAGGTATAGAAATGAGAGGGGCATTCCGAAATAGAAAGTGTATAGAATTGAACGGGACAGAGGGAGCACTACACTAAGTTGGTACCCAACTGACTTGACACTTGACAGGGCTTGGCCAATACTATTATATAGTAATTCAATTGTTCTTGAGGTGTTATTAATAAAACCTGGGCATATGAAGCTTTTAAAGATTTTTGGTGTCAGACTATGAAGCATACAATTAAATTGAGATAGGGTTAACATCAAGGTTACGTTAAATTATTTTAATTATAGCACTTTAAGTTAAAGTAGTTAGAACTCAGAGAAAGAGGGTTTGTTATTAGTTCTTCAAAAAGAAATTTTGGGAAAACCAGGAATTTAAATTATTTTATATTTGTTAGGTTATGCAGGTGGTGGTGTGTCGGAGACCTTTATCAGGTTTAAAGGATAGAAGTCGTATATTGTAAGTGTATACTGTATTACTTTATTGTTGAGAATATGATTTTAAAATATCAATGATTTTATTGATGAAGATTGATGAAAGTTGAGTATTATTACATTGATACTGTGAACTGTGATGCTTCCTTTTTGGAAGTAAAGCTAAACCAATTGTTTAGTTGGCCAGGATCCCCACTAGTAGAACTTGTGAACCTATCGTGTTTGAATACTCATTTTTATTCAACTTCTGTGAGAATTACTTTATTGTGATGAACGACTTGTGAAATTGCGAAGATTTCTTTTTTAATTACTTGTTTTGCAAACCTCAGTTAAATGGTATAATATATGTTTGCTGAGCTCTGTGAGCTCACTCTTTTATATCACTAACTTCCGCAGGGAAGAATTTTGGAGAAGGATGTTCAGGGAAAGAGAAGAATGTGATGAACTAAACTATCGATGTTGGATGAGAAGCATGTAGAACTCTAAGTAGGAAGCTTTTGTAATAGACTTATGTTTTGAAGTTGTGAAAGAACTTATTATATATATCGTAATGTTTTGTAGTAAGACCTAATCACGTTGTAAGTTCTTTTGTTTATTAATTAAAGTTTGAATTTATGTAAGCATATATTGAGGCGTTTGGTTTGTTTGACGTTTCCCGGGTCGGGTTTCTGAGGTCATCCCGAGGTCGGGGGCGTCACAAATATGTATCGTGATAACATCAACCGCTCTGATAGTGATGTGGAAAGCTCTCATTTGGAAAATGCTGAATTCGAGCTTGACTCTGACTTTGATTTTGAGGGATGGTCTCAGAGTACACGGATGATGATGATCAGGTTGTTAACCCAGATGATCATGTTATGTTACCTCTGCAGGTTCAGGGAGTTATTCAAAGTGCCTCTGGGAGGATGGAAATTCAGCAGACTACAAGTAGGAACACGGCCCAAGGGGGGTTTAGGCACTGGCGCTGCCACTTAGATAATAGATAAACATGACACACAACAGGACGACCATAAGAGGAAGAGAGATCAACCACAACAGGGAAGCTCTGATTTGGCTGCTGAAAGAGCTGTTGGACGGGATGATGCTAATGCTGCTGAAAAGTGTGAAAGTCCAGAGATCGATGCATGGGTGTTTGTTTCTCCTAAAAAGGATGATAATGAGATTTAGTTTTACTTTCAACTACTCTGTTTTGTGAACTTGATGTACTTTTGTTGGTGAACTTTGCTTGTTGTTAACAAGCATGAACTTGCTATTTTTGCAGCCGAATTTCTTTTGAATTCTCGTTTATTAACTATTATAAAATTAGATGTATTAGAGCATCTTCAACGGTGTTTTGTAAAATGGTTGGCTAAATATTGATCTTGTAAAAGTTGTTGAACCTGTAAGACACTATACTCCAATGGAGTTGGCTATGTTGATTGGTTATATTTTAAAAATGGTATGTTATTATTATTCTAATTTATTATAAATACAATATATTATTTTAATATGGTAATAGCTGACGTGTAATTTTGCTATAGGCTTGTAGTGGTTCAGCATATATAGCCAACGTGTGGAGGTTAGCAGCCAAGGGTGACGTTCCAATGGAGTGACCAATTTTTAAGATATTCTCTATAATTTCTATTTAAGGTATATAATTTGAATTTTTAGCTAAGGGGTAGTTATGGTTGGTAGGGGCGAGCATAAATTTTCGAAAATCGGATTATCCTAATTTCTGGTCCGGTATCCGATTTAGAAAATCCAAAAATTAGGATATCCGATCTGAAAAAACCGGACCGGATATCTGATCCAAATTGTTTTTATAAATTTGGATTCGGATCCGGATCACAACTTTTTATAAAACCGGATATCTGAATCCGATCTGGTTTTAACTATATTTAAAAAAATAATTTATATATTTAATAAATAATGAACATATTAAAAATAAATAATTCAACATATGATATACTAAATTAAGTAATAAAGTATCACTAGCAAATTAATGAAGTTCTTATGTATTACTCGAGTTTATAAGTATATTAGGCGAAATAACATAAATGTACACTTGAAATTATATTTAAGGATGAACTTATAAATATAACCTCATATATTTTTATGTAAACCTTTGTGACCTCGTAAATCAATCTCATGTATATTTTTCTCTAAATATATCATTTTACTTAAAATGATATATTTATATATGTTATTAATGTCACTTAAAAAATATTTAAAAGAACTAATTAAAGAGATGAATGAGAGAATTTATGATAATTTCAAACAAAATTAGAAAAAAAATGAATTCATAAATGTTAAAGTAGGAAATGTTGATGTCCAAAATGTTACTCCCTCGGTTTTCGCAATAATTGTCAACTTTAAAAAAAATCAAATTAGTTATCCGCTTTTAATTTTAATGTAACGTTTTGAAGAATAAATTTTAGTTTATGTTTTCAAGATTAAGCTCACAACACATATAATTATTTAATCGTTAATTTATGTTTTCAAGAGTAATACTATACCATTAACTAATATTCGATGTAGTCTATGCAATACAATTATAATTTTATTATCAATGTTAGAATTTCTTAATATGCATTTTTTTTAAAGTAGACAAGTATTATGAAACGGAGAGAGTATTAATAATTTTACAATTTGTAAAGCTAATGATAACTAATTAAAATATAAAAAAAAAAAAAATTGCTTCACATTAAAATAAACCTTATTAGCTAATTCGGATCCGAATTATCCGATTTCCAATCCGGTTTATATGTATATCCGAATTTCGGATATCCGATGTAACTGGAGCCGGAATAGATTTTTCATGATCCGAAAAATCGAATATCCGGTTCAAATCTTATAAATCGGACCGGATATCCGATTTTACTCGCCCCTAAATAGTTGGAGATGCTCTTTAAAAAAATAGTTGGATACCTTGGTTGTATACTTGTATTAGGTGGACAGGGCAGTGACATCAACTTATCTGATTTTACTTCTTCTTTTTTTAAATGTAGATATAGGATAGAAAAAGGCCTAAGGCCTAGGGAGAGAGGACTATGTTAGGAATATGTTGTTCTTGATGATAATTGTAAAAACACTTAGTAGATTTTGTATTAAGTTATTTTGTAACTGTCAACGAAATGGCATGCTTTGCAGTGTTTCGTTGACAGGAAGCTCATCAACGGAATGAGTGTTGTAGCAATTGCACTGTACAATACTTCACAGTTTGATATGCATTTGATGTATGTATTAGATAGGTTTCCTAAGTCATGTTGACTAAGTACTAGATAGGCAAAATAGGTTGGTTAATTGTAAGTATATCATGCCTTGTAATTTTGCCTAAGTGAAGACATGTCAACGGTATGAGGATTACTCTATCAACGAAACAAGAGAAACACCATCAACGAAATGAAGAATAAAGCTATCAACGAAACACATCTCCCTGCTATCAACGAATCATTATTGCTTTTCTGAATAGTTGACAAAGTGATAGTGACAGGTTTCTGAACAGATCTAAAGGTGATGTGGAAGTGTACTTTGCATTGGAAACCATTAAAATGGACATGGGGAATAAGGAAACATCCCAGTTTCCAATTGGGCTCTTGGGAGTGATCATAATAAGCATGAAGACAAAAGTAAGGATCTCCAAGGACCACTGGACAAAGGGATGAAAAGCAAACTATTGGCGGTTATCTTTAGTGTACTTTAGAGTAGCCAAAAATAGTATTGAAAACTTGGGAATATATAACCAAGTGTAGCAGTTAGAAAGATGTAAGAGAAGAAAAACAAATAGTTTGTATTAGCTATCTTTGAGAGCATTCTTCTCTACAACTCTGTAACTGAGCAGCTGTGTACTTTTGTATCACAGATTATTTCCGCAATAAAAACACTTCAGTTGGATCATCAAACAATCCAACTGAATTATTTATATCTTGTGTTTTTGTTTATTCAGTTCAGTTTTATTTTATCAGTGTTTTAAGTTTAAGAAAATATCAAGAATTGTATTCAACCCCCCCCCCCCCCCCTTCTACAATTCTGTTAGGTCATTTGGGAATAACAATTGGTATCAGAGCAAGCTTCTAACAAACAAGAAGTTTAAAGATCAAGACCAAAACAGAAACCATGGTGAAGAAGGATGCAGGTGTGAAGATACCAGTTCTTGATAAGGACAATTACTTTCACTGGAAAGTAAAGATGCATTTACATCTCATGTCTATGGATGAGAGATATGTAGACTGCATTGAGAAAGGTCCACACGTTCCCATGAAGTTTGCATCTAGAGTTGGAGTGCCAGATGATACTCCTGACGTAGAAATTCCAAAACTTGTCTCAGAATGGACTATTGAAGATCTTGCAGAAATCCATAAAGATAAGAGAACCATGAACATTCTGTTTAATGGTTTGGAGCAAGAGATGTTTGATAATGTCATAAACTGTACAACCTCCAAAGAAGTATGGGACACTGTCAGAACACTATGTGAAGGAACTGAGCAAGTAAGGGAGAACAAAATGCAACTCCTTATACAACAATATGAGCACTTTCACTTTAAGGCTGGTGAAACCCTAAATGACACGTTTAGTAGGTTTCAAAAGCTTCTGAATGGATTAAAGTTGTATGGGAGAATCTACCAAACTAAGGACTCAAACCTTAAATTTCTAAGAGCTCTTCCAAAAGAATGGAAGCCTATGACTGTTTCTCTAAGAAACACTCAAGAGTACAAAGATTACACTCTTGAAAGGCTGTATGGAACATTGAAGACTTATGAGCTGGAAATGGAGCAAGATGAGGAAATTGAAAAGGTACAGAAGAAGGGTGGATCCATTGCATTGATTGCATCTGTGAACCAACTGGAAGATGACACTGAAGAAGCTGCAAAGGCCACAACTAGTCGAGCTAGTTGTAGAAGTGATGTCAGCAAGGGTAAAGGTAAGATGACAGAAGAAGAAGAACCAGAACCAGCCAACTTGGATGACTTAGATGAGATTGATGAACACATTGCTTTTCTGTCAAGAAAATTCTCTAAGTTCAAGTTCAAGAGAAACTCAGAATCAAGGCCACCAAGGAGAGACTTTCAACCTAACAAAAGTAACTGGATTGAAAAGTCTAAATCTAAATGTTTCAATTGTGGAATGCTTGGTCACTTTGCTGGAGACTGCAGAAAACCCAAGATTGAGAAGAGCAACAGGAAATTTGAGCCTGTTGATTATAAAAAGAAATACTTTGAACTTCTCAAGCAAAAGGAAAAGGCTTTCATGACTCAGGAGTATGATTGGGCTGGTAATGGTGAAGATTCTGATGATGATGTTGAATATGTCAACTTGGCTCTTATGGCTAACAATCATGAGCAGGAAGCAAGCTCCTCAAGCAACCAGGTAACAATTACTAATCTTTCTGAGCTTTCTAAAGAGGAATGCGATAGTGCAGTAAATGAAATGTCTACTGTATTATATAATTTGCGTGTTACTCTTAAATCACTTACCAAAGAGAATTCAAGAATTAAAGAGACTAATTTGCTCTTAAGTGATAGGAATGCAATGTTAGAAGCACAGCTCATTGAATTTGAGAAAATGAGATGTGTTAGTAGGGATGCTAAGAAGGAACTTGAGAACGTGTTACAAAAGGAAGAAATTCTTAAGACACAACTAGAAATAGAACAGAGTGTGATTGCTAAATGGAAAGATGCCAGGAATATTGCTACCAACATCATTAATGTTCAAGGTATGGAATCTTTCTGTGAACAATCATGGAAAAAGAACAAAGAGAAACTAGGGTATGCTTGTGAAGCCTTAGATTCAGAAACAGAGTCAACAAACAACAATGATCATTTTTTGAAGGTTGATATGTCAACGGAATGCGATGTTCCGTTGACACATGAACCATCAACCGATCAGGGTGTTTCGTTGACAGAGAAAACAAAAGATGAACTCACTAGACTTAATAATAAGTATGGTCCTGTCACCAAGAACTTTGTTCAAGGTGAGTCTAGTAAATCAAAGAAAGTTGAGAAGCCTGTTGAGAGAGCTAATGTAGGTCACTTGTCCAACAAGCAATTGAAAGATAAGATAGAGAATGTTCAAATTGAGGCTAAGGGAAATAAAAGGAATAACAGGAATGGCAAAGTAGGAATTAACAAACACAACAATTACACACCTGATAAATATGCTCCTAGAAAGACTTGTGTCAATTGTGGAAGTGTTAGTCATCTATCTACTAACTGCAAATCTGTTAAGAAAACTGCTAATGTGAAAATTCCCAAGCCTGCAATGAATAATCTTATGCCTACAATGCCTGTTATGCCTAACATGTTTGCTCCATGTGCACAATTTCAGAATCCATATGCTAACATATCATTGGTGCCTAATCCATACATGAATATGTTTAGTATGCCACAAATGCCATGGAATATGAATAATATGTGTGTTCCTTCAAATATGCATGCTGTAAATGAAAATGTGAGCAACAATCAGAAATCAACACCAAGAGTAAAAGTTGATTTAAATCAATCTGAGCCCAAGGTGAAAAATGATATAAAAGGAAAAGCAAAGGCTAACAAAACAGGACCCAAGGAAACTTGGGTACCAAAATCAACTTGATTTGGTTTCATTGTGTGCAGGGAGACAAAAGGAATCTTTGGTACTTGGATAGTGGTTGTTCAAGACACATGACTGGTGATTCTACCCTGCTCACAGAGTTTCAGGAAAGAGCTGGCCCTTGTATTGCTTTTGGAGATGACAGCAAAGGCTACACAAAGGGATATGGCTTGATTTCAAAAGAGAATGTCATCATAGATGAGGTTGCATTGGTGGATGGTCTTAAGCACAATTTGCTTAGTATCAGTCAACTTTGTGACAAAGGATTTTTAGTTACTTTTTCAAAAGAAGCCTGTGTTGTTTCTAAAGGAGGAAACAACAATGTGGTAATGACTGGATTCAGAAGAGGGAATGTGTACATTGCTGACTTTAGTAGCACAAGTCCAGACACCATCACTTGTCTTTTCAGCAAAGCAAGCAAGGATGAAAGTTGGCTATGGCACAAGAAATTATCTCATCTGAATTTCAAGGTTATGAATGATTTGGTAAGGAAGGATCTTGCTAGAGGAATTCCACAGGTGGAGTTTTCCAAGGATGGTTTGTGTGATGCCTGTCAAAAAGGGAAACAAAAGAAGGCATCATTCAAAAGCAAGACAGAGTCATCAATTGTCCATCAGCTTGAGTTACTTCATATGGATCTGTTTGGCCCTGTAAATGTCATGTCTATTTCAAAGAAGAAATATTGTCTTGTGATTGTTGATGATTTTTCTAGATTTACTTGGACCTTCTTTTTACATTCTAAAGATGAGGCAAGTGAAATCATTATCAATCACATCAAGATGGTAAACAATCATCCTGACTTGAAAGTAAGAAGGATCAGGAGTGACAATGGGACAGAATTCAAGAATTCAAGCATGAAGATGTTCTGTGAAGAAAATGGTATTATGCATGAGTTTTCAGCAGCAAGGACACCACAGCAAAATGGTGTAGTTGAAAGGAAAAACAGAACACTTATTGAAGCTGCCAGGACAATGCTAGATGAATCAAAGTTACCAACTTATTTTTGGGCTGAGGCAGTTAACACAGCTTGCTTCACTCAGAATATTTCTTTGATTAATCAGGCCAAGGGAATGACCCCTTATCAACTACTCAAAAGAAAGAAGCCACTATTGGATTTTCTTCATGTCTTTGGATGCAAGTGCTTTGTTCTGAGAAATCAAGCTGAGCATTTGGGGAAATTTGAAGCAAAGGCAGATGAAGCAATATTTGTGGGATATGCAGCAGGGAAAGCTTACAGAGTCTATAATCTCAGAACCAACATTGTTATGGAATCTGTACATGTTGTTTTTGATGATCTCAAAATTCAAGGTCTCTGTGATGAAGGTTTCCATGAAAGTCTCTCTTTTGAGAATGAGGAAGGAGATCGAATGAATCATGTTAAGACTACTGAGAAACAGCCTAAAGTTGTTGTATCTAGCACAGATGAGAGCAGCAGTGAAGATGAAATTGCTGCATTAAGATTGAAAAGAATAGCTGCTAGTAGACCAAATGGTCATTTCGTTGACAGTCAAGATGGTGGTTTCATTGACAGTCAAAATGAGCGTTTCGTTGACAGCCAAAACAGTCATACCGTTGAAGGTCATAGAAATGTCTCAAGAAGTGATCATTTAGGGACAACAAACTCAGGGGGAGTTTCTCAAGGACAAATATCCAATCAAGGCAATCATGATCATGAAGCTACCTCGTCTAGAGCAAATCTACCTCCCTCAAGAAAATGGACTAAAGATCATCCCTTTGAACTTATTATAGGTGATGTTTCTTCAAAAGTCCAAACTAGAAGAGCAACTCAAGAAGAATGTCTATATAGCAGCTTTCTGTCTCAAGATGAGCCAAAGAAAGTTGAGGATGCACTTCTAGATCCAGATTGGGTTTTGGCTATGCAAGAAGAGCTAAACCAATTTGAAAGGAACAATGTTTGGAAGCTGGTGCCCAAGCCTAAGGACAGGAGTGTAATAGGCACAAAATGGGTGTTCAGAAACAAGATGGATGAAAATGGCATAGTTACAAGGAACAAAGCAAGACTAGTTGCAAAAGGCTACTCACAGGAAGAAGGAATTGATTTTGATGAAACATTTGCTCCTGTTGCAAGACTAGAAGCAATACGGATTTTCCTAGCCTATGCAGCCCATGCCAATTTCAAAGTCTATCAAATGGATGTGAAAAGTGCTTTTCTGAATGGGGAATTGGAAGAGGAGGTCTATGTAAGTCAACCTCCTGGTTTTGAAGATGATGATTTTCCAGAATATGTATACTTCCTCCTCAAAGCACTCTATGGTTTGAAACAAGCACCTAGAGCCTGGTATGACACACTCTCACAGTTTCTTCTTGAGAATCACTTCACTAGAGGTACTGTAGATAAAACTCTTTTTCACAGGATTGTGAATGGCTCTACTATACTTGTTCAAATTTATGTAGATGACATAATCTTTGGGTCTACAGATGTGAAACTTTGTCAAAAGTTTGCCAAGCTTATGCAAAGTAAATATGAAATGAGCATGATGGGAGAATTAACTTACTTTCTTGGTCTTCAAGTGAAGCAAGTTAATGAAGGCATTTTCATTAGTCAAACAAAATATATTCATGATTTATTAAAGAAATTTAACTTAATGGAATGCTCTCCTGCCAAAACTCCCATGCCCACTGCCACCAAACTTGAATTGAATACTAAGGAAAAATCTGTGGACATTTCAAGTTACAGAGGCATGGTAGGCTCACTTTTGTATTTAACAGCTAGTAGACCTGATATTATGTTTGCTACATGTCTATGTGCTAGATTTCAGGCTGATCCTAGGGAATCCCATTTAGTTGCTATTAAAAGGATTTTCAGATATCTCAAGGGAACACTAAACCTTGGCATTTGGTATCCTAGAGAATCTGGTTTTGAACTAATTGGTTATTCAGATGCAGATTATGCAGGATGTAAAATTGACAGGAAAAGCACAACAGGCACCTGTCAATTCTTAGGAAACAAGCTTGTGTCATGGTTCAGCAAGAAACAAAACTCAGTTTCCACCTCCACAGCTGAGGCTGAGTATATTGCAGCTGGAAGTTGTTGTGCACAGATTTTATGGATGAAAAATCAATTACTTGATTATGGATTAAGAGTTGAGAAAATTCCTATTTTCTGTGACAACACTAGTGCCATTGCCATTACTGAGAATCCAGTGCAGCATTCAAGAACCAAGCACATTGACATCAAGTACCATTTCATTAGAGAACATGTTATGAATGGTACTGTGGAGTTACATTTTGTTCCAAGTGAACAACAACTTGCAGACATCTTTACCAAGCCACTTGATGAATCAACATTCTCAAGATTAGTAAGTGAGCTAGGTATGCTAAATTTCTCTTAATTATTTTTGAGATATTTGCAAGTCATAATGCAGCCAGAAATTTGCTATGATTTTCTGTGATTTAATTTTCTCAGGAAAAAGTAAAATTTTGTCTAAGTCAAAATAACTATGCCAACGAAACAAACCATTTCGTTGACAATCTTAGCATTTTTCTGGGTGTTTCGTTGATAGCTCTTTTATGTCAACGAAACACAGCTGTATCAACGAAACAGACGGGACTTTAAACGCCCAATTCTGATTCGTTGATTTAGCGCTTTTAATCTGAACCGTTGAAAACTGACACGTCTTTTACCACGATCTATGCATACATCCCTGTAAGTATAAATCATGGTAATACTTTAAGAGTAACGGTTATATTTTTAAGCCAATCCTGTAATTTACTTTTATTATTGGACTCATTTTCTGAGAATTTTTGGGGGAGTATTTAAGAAATTCTATTTTCTTTAATTCTTTTTTACCTGCTCTCAAAAATTCCAAAGGCTTTTCTCTCTCTTTCTCTCTCTAACAAGCAACTCAGTTCGAAGCTTTATCTCACTCAACAATGGCACCCATAGTCAAGCTTATGTCTGCTGGAGGGTTCATCTATGAGAAGAACAACTCCATCCCTTTTGTTGCAAAGGAAAACCCGAACAGACTTTTCTTCAAAATGATGGATTTCATGAAGAATTGTAAGTTGAGTTATGCAATGTTCCACTCTACACCAATCTACAATGAAATAATTGAGGAAATTTGGACCTCATGTGAATATAGTGGAACAAATTGCACTCTGCAATTCACTCTCCAAGGTAATGAGTACATAGTTAATTCTGATGTTTTGCAAGCATGTTTACATATTCCTGATAATAACTGTGATGCTTTGCCTACTAACACTGAAATAACTACCATGCTAAATTCTATAAACTACTCGTTGCCTACTGATAATCTGGGTAGAATAATTAGGAGAGGTTTGGTTAGGGAATACAGTTATTTAGCTGATGCATTCATTAAGGTCTTTTCTGGAAAGATTAGTAATTTTGATGCATTAACTAACTCTATGTTAATTCTCCTAACCATGCTTCTAAATGATAGATATTACAACTTTAGCACCCAACTTATTTATGAAATTGGTGCTAAGTTGGGTGATAGGGCAAATAGGAAGAAAAATATCTATTATGCAAGGTTTCTGATGATGCTGGCTAATCATGTTAGTCCAGCACCATTAGTTATCTCTAACCCTAATGCCAGGTTTGAGTGCTTTGTACAAGAAAAGAGAGTATTGACAGACATACTGAGGCTGAACTACAATGGTGATGTTCCAGTGGTGTATCTGCCAATCATTGAGGTAACTACTACTATCCCTATTAGTATAGCTGTTACTTCTATTGTCTCCTCCAACCTTGTTGCTATGGAGTCTGTAGCTGTGACCCAACAGGCTCCTGCCCCAGCAACTAAATCAAAATCAAAGAAATCCTCCAAGCCAACCTCAGGTGCTTCTCAAAAGGCACCTGTTGTAAAAACTACCACACAAACTAAGGGGAGTGAGTCTGGAGTTGTGAGAGGTGAGGGAAGGGGTGAAAATCAAAGAAACCCCAAGAATAAGGAAGGTGAGGTAAGTGTTTCCCAGCCTAGCCCCATTGTGTCTTCCCAACAAGGCACAATGAGTAAAATGGATTTAAACACAAGTCTAATTGCATCCTCCCAAAAGGATGTGATTATTGAAACAAGCTCTCCACCTAGAGCACAGTCCAAAAGGGTAAGGGACACTTCAAGCCCACAGTCTACATTTTCCCAATACCAAAGGAGAGTGAAGCAAAAGACCAAGGGTTCACAGGGTGCACACACACTGGAAGCAACACTTCCAGTTTCTCAAATTCAGGTTGATATAACCCCTATTATTACTCTGGGGTTACAGTCCCACTCTCTAAACATTAATCTTGATTTATCTCCATCCAATTCACCAACTCAATCTTTAGATGTGGACATGATCCATACATCTTTTCCTGATTCTCCAACTCTAATCTTGGAGAAGCCCCACTCTGAAGCTGATGGTCATCACTTATTAAGTGATTTGTTGGGCCATCAACCAAGTTTTTCTGAAACTGCAAGAGAATCTGTGGACCCCAATCTCAAATCAATCACCACAGATTCTACTGTAATTTCACTTTCTCAAAATGCTTTATTGACTTCATCAACAAAACAGCCTCTTTCGTTGACAAGTGTTTCTCCATCAACGGTACCTATACCGTTGACAGTTCAAACTACCATTTCGTTGATAGGTCATTCTACACCTTTTACTGAAAATCAAGTTGTTTGCACAACTAGTGTAGATGACCTGGTGGTAGTTGAGACACTTTTAGGTTTGAAAGGGAGTGAAATTGAGAGGCTGGCTATTTCTTCCAGCCAGGCAAAAGGAGAGTTTGAGAGTACCACCTTAGTAGGTGAAGGTGAGGGTGTGAGAGGTGTGAGCCATGGGGAGCCCATGATGCAAGAAAAGAGTGGAGAGAGAGAAGGGACTACAGGAGCAATAAGGGTGGAAGCAGCCATTGCTAATGAGTTAATAGAGGTCAGTGAGGGAGAAAAGGAACATACTTTCCAAGAGCATTATCAACAAACTCTGGATAGTATTTCCCTGAGACCTTTACTCATCCTGTGCCAGCCTATCAAGTTATGGCTCAACAGGGCAATGTGGAGGCAGAAAGGTCACTCAACTTAATTCATACTACTGCATCAATGCAAAGAGCAAAGGATGCCTTGACCAATCTACCTCCAGGAGCTGCAGCAAGTGGAGACTTTGAGTTTTCTGATGATGAGGACAGCTATGGTGATAATCTACAGGTGGCCACCACTTCACAGACTGGGACTTCTGTGGTGCCTCCTACACCAGGCTGGCTTTCTCAGGGTATGCATGGAAGAGTCACTCTAGATGCTGCTATCTCAAGGCAGTACAATGAGGCCTATCTAGCTCATGAGTCTGCAAATGCAAGGGACAAGCAATTCTACAAGGCCGTCATGGATTCTCTGGAAATTCAAAGGCTACAAATGATGCAGACAAGGATTGAGGCTACAGAAATCAAGGACTCCATTAGCAATCTCAGGGATGCTAACTACAGGATGATAGATGAAAAGATCCCTCTTCTCACTGTGTCCAAGATGACCAGGTTTTTCTCTAAGGAACCTGAGGTGGCTACATCCTTGAAAACTCTCTCTACAAGAGTGGACAAGGTGGAAGCTACACTTTCTCAAATGCAGAAGGAACAGGAGAAGCAAACTCAGCTACTCACTCAGCTAGTGGCAGCTCAAGGACTCCCAGTCATCTCTCTTGATGCTAACAAAAAGGGGGAGAAATCTAAGGAGCTCAACATTCAAATCACAAAGGTGTTGGTCCCAGCCATTTCACTGCCACAGGAGCCACTAGCAATGGGGGAGTTTGGAAAGAAGAATAAGGATAGTATTGACCTGATCCAGGAAGCTTCTATGAGGATGAAACTTGCAGAACAAATCAAAGATCACTGGTCCAACATAGAAGCAAGGTTCAAGAACATTACTGAATCTTCAAAGACAGATCAGCCATCAACAAATGCAATGGTGATTGTACAAATGGAGCCACAGTTCAAGAGCTCTTATGCTATAGAGCCCCTTCAGCATGGAATCCTTCAAGATTCAAGAAATGAGAAGGGTCAATCTTCATGCTTTAAGAATGTGGATGCAAGAGGGATGTCTCCAATATCACCTGCCAAACCCAAAGGCAAGAACATTGAAAGGATATTTTATCCTGCTCCAAAGCCAGATGAGTTCAAAGTCCTAGGGAAGCTGATCATTGAGAGCAAGGAAAGCAATCATCCAAGCATAAGGAATCAAAGGGCCATCATCTACAGGGACAGCAAGGAAATCTGCATTTGGGCTGGTCACCCAAATTTTGCAAAGGCCAAGGCTGAAGAATCTGAAAGGGCAGCAATGCAAGCATTGGCAGTTGCTCAAGCACTTGAAGATGAAGAGACCTTTCAGGAAGAAAAAGCCAAGGATGGAGCTAATGAAGCTGAACCAGCAAGGAAAAGTGTAAGGCAACCAAAGGCTAGAGCTAAGAGGAATCTGAACTTTGAAAAAGAGGACTCTCTGGACACTGCTCAAGCCCCGTCCACAACAAGTGCACATCAAATTCCTATTGATCTACCTATTGGAGGAAAGTTGGCCTGTGACCCTGCACACCCTGTCAACTTTCATGATCAACCAATCATGCCAAAGGAGGAGCCTATTGAATTTGATGAAGCCTATTTTCCAAAGTTCCTATTTGAAAAGGATCAACCAATGAAGACAAAGAAAAGGGCTGTCAAGGCAAAGCCAGTATTTGTGAGGAAGCCACAATCTCAGAAACCCCCTACAAATCCAGAGGACTGCATGTACATTACTGACATCAGGGAAGAATCCAGCTTACATCTTGATTTAGACAACCTGGTGGAAGTAAGGGGCATTGCAGCTTCTCAAAAGTTACCTGAAAGATTGGTTTTCACATACAAGGGTGGTAGAGAACAAATATGGCCTCTCTACAGAATTTTAGGAGAAGACTACCAAACACTACTCACAGTGTTTAGATGCTTGAAGAAAGACTTTGGCTTCACCAAAACAGCCAAGTCTGAGGTGGTCTCCAAGATATGTCAAATAAAGGCTAGCTGGAACAAGCCTGAGGCTCTTCCCAGGATGCTAAGAGTGCCCTCAACAGGAAAGAAGATCCATCTTCAACCTTACTGGATGATGGAATTTAAGGACAAGGACAACTGCAGAAGGTTCTTCAGGATGGAAGACCAGCTGGATAAGGCATCTAATCAAACTCTAAGGTTCATGCAATCCAAGCTTGGTGATGAAGATGAAGAAGAGAAGATCTTTTACAGAAGGCTACAGGTCCAGATTGAGGAGAATAACTCTAGGAGAGGGAAGAAGACTATGCCTCAAAGAAGACCAAGATGAATCATTTGCTCAGTCTAGAGGAGCACATTTGGGCATTAGTCTTGTAAGTCTTGTTTTATGTCTAAAACTTTATGAAGCTCAATGCAATTTTTACTTTTATCATGGGTAATATGTCTGAGTGTTTTTGTTATCATCAAGGCTCTTGATTTATGGCTGTTATTCTATCAGTCATAAATTGGGGGAGATTGTTAGGAATATGTTGTTCTTGATGATAATTGTAAAAACACTTAGTAGATTTTGTATTAAGTTATTTTGTAACTGTCAACGAAATGGCATGCTTTGCAGTGTTTCGTTGACAGGAAGCTCATCAACGGAATGAGTGTTGTAGCAATTGCACTGTACAATACTTCACAGTTTGATATGCATTTGATGTATGTATTAGATAGGTTTCCTAAGTCATGTTGACTAAGTACTAGATAGGCAAAATAGGTTGGTTAATTGTAAGTATATCATGCCTTGTAATTTTGCCTAAGTGAAGACATGTCAACGGTATGAGGATTACTCTATCAACGAAACAAGAGAAACACCATCAACGAAATGAAGAATAAAGCTATCAACGAAACACATCTCCCTGCTATCAACGAATCATTATTGCTTTTCTGAATAGTTGACAAAGTGATAGTGACAGGTTTCTGAACAGATCTAAAGGTGATGTGGAAGTGTACTTTGCATTGGAAACCATTAAAATGGACATGGGGAATAAGGAAACATCCCAGTTTCCAATTGGGCTCTTGGGAGTGATCATAATAAGCATGAAGACAAAAGCAAGGATCTCCAAGGACCACTGGACAAAGGGATGAAAAGCAAACTATTGGCGGTTATCTTTAGTGTACTTTAGAGTAGCCAAAAATAGTATTGAAAACTTGGGAATATATAACCAAGTGTAGCAGTTAGAAAGATGTAAGAGGAGAAAAACAAATAGTTTGTATTAGCTATCTTTGAGAGCATTCTTCTCTACAACTCTGTAACTGAGCAGCTGTGTACTTTTGTATCACAGATTATTTCCGCAATAAAAACACTTCAGTTGGATCATCAAACAATCCAACTGAATTATTTATATCTTGTGTTTTTGTTTATTCAGTTTAGTTTTATTTTATCAGTGTTTTAAGTTTAAGAAAATATCAAGAATTGTATTCAACCCCCCCCCCCCCTTCTACAATTCTGTTAGGTCATTTGGGAATAACAGACTACATCCCAGTCCAGTAGGAAACAAGACAGAAGCTTGAACACAAAATATTGCAGACACTAACACAATATTACATAAACAAAATAGACTCTTTCTACTACAACTTGCCAATAACCCAAAGATAAAATGACAGTACTCGACTTCTTTCAGACCACAACTAAACCATAAATGCTGTTAGTTCTGATCATCTTCCAGGGCTTCAACATTCTCAGCTCCATTAACAACAACACCATGCTCAGAATCGACACCTTCAAGTGCATTCACGGGACCCAATCACATATCACTGCACCAGATTTCAAAAACCCTTCCAAAGACCTGAGTGATAACCTCCATTTGGACAAAATGAGCTGCTCCATGGCGGGCCAAGTAGATGGCCATCGCATTCGCATCCTCGTCCACTGGCATCACTTTCAAAAAGAGATTTTTATCTGCTTTCCTTTGGTTGATTTGCTGAATAACATACCGATGCTCCGATAAAGCACCATGAGTACTAGAGTTACGACATTCCATGTAAGTACCAAAGTTATCCGTCTCCAACTCCACATAATCATACTCATCCAAATACGCCCTAATAAGCCCCTCCAACATTGCATACTGTTAACGGAGGAATTTGGTATTAACAAAGTTTGGGGTTCTTCGCCGGAATCAAGATCTACAACGGTGGTCCTTAGGTGGTAAATTCGTCGGAGTATGGTGGTTGTGTTTAATTGGTGGCTGAGATTGCTTAGGGTTTATGTTGGCTGCCTCAGAGTTCTCAACATTCGACCCCTTACAATTTGCCTACGTATCCCTTTTATAGGGAATCAAGCCAACGTAGTTCTTGGGGAGGAAGTTTCCTCCATGGGCTTGGTCTTTGATCTTCGGAGCCCATCCGAAGTCTTCTGTTGCCTTTCCATGCTTAGACGTAAGACTTTTCCACCGCCTTCCATGTATAGGATTCTTTCCATACTTAAAGATATGTCTTCCTTATTTTTCCTTACTTAGAGTTTTAGCTCACTTTAGGAATGTCTAACGATAAGGCCTATTCACAAAGGCCCAAGGCTCGTCTATGACGTCAGGACTTCATGGATAAGGAAACTTCCCCCGTCGAGGACTAGTCCTATCCATTACCAGCTATTTCCTTAATTCATAGACGCAGGTATAGCCATGACTTACCTTAAATGCTAGACGCATCCTTGTCCCCCCGAATGAGAAGCACCCACCAGATAGCAGGACAAGTGATCCCAAGTGTTTGGGTGCAAAGTGCAGGATTACTCCAAAGTTCCCCAATGAGGACGCGCCCATTGAGTACAGGAACAGAGCTCCCAAAGCACACACCAAGATTAACCCCACATCCCCAATGAGGGCGCGCCCATTGAATACAGGAGGAGGCCTTCAGCCACGGACATCCCCCTCCTAGGGCACATCCTAGGAGGGAATTCTTCAATATTTTGCCAATACCAAGCCAAGGGAACCATCCTTCAATATTAAGTTGCAACTTCAAACCAAGAGGACGCGCCCTCTAGGGGTGGACGCCCTAAAGGGCGCGCCCTCATCCCCATGAGGACAAGCCCTAAGTCTTCCTTGTGTCAAATGAAGTTATTATTCTCCGTCAAGTCTTCCATTCATGTAGGGTTGTCAGTCCACACCGAGAGGACGTGTCCTTAGGGGTTAGATGGCCAAAAGGGCACACCTTCTCCCCGAAGAGGACAAGTCCTGAATCTTCCTTACGTCATGCCGTGTCAATATAGTTGTTATCCTTTGTCAAATCATCCATCAAGCTGTCATTACCATGAGGGCGCGCCCTCAAGGGGTGGACGGTCTAAAGGAGCGCACCCTTACCCCTATGAGGGCAAGCCCTAAGTCTTTCATATGCTAATCCCATGTCAATCTAGTTGTTATTCTCTGTCAAGTTGTCAATCCATACCAAGAGGACGCGTCCTCAAGGGTTGAACGACTAGAGCCCTCACCCTTATGAGGACAAGCCCTGAGCCTCCGTTGTACTAGTTCACAATCCCTAATTGCACCTTGGATATACTCAATTGATTATTACTTGACCTGAATCTTTCCTAAAAACCCGATACCGAATTTTGGCTATAAAACATACAACTCATTATTACGCCTCTGCTGCAAACGTAAGCTTTCTGCACAGAGCCTAGTAATAAAACCTCTGATATCCCTAATCACCACACCAATACCTGTCATATTAACTTTGACATAACCGGGATCAAGCATTCTCCAGTTAGCTCATGCTCACTCCGTAGCAATGGTATTTGAAGTAAAACTCTAGGTAATGTTGAGCCAGTAAATAGTTTAATTTATAGGGAAAATATGTAGAGTAAAAACACACAACCCCAAGCTAGCTAGCTCCAGCATTGTATTTAATTTTCTTTCTCCCGATACACTAACGTTTCATTTTTTAAGAAACGTAGCTATGATAACCACTATGTCCTCTTAATTGTGGGCTAAAATCAAAATGAGAATAAAGAAAGGGTTGGGCTTACTCAACACCAAGCCCAAATAATTTTCGTTTTTTATTTCCCTTAGGCTGCTAAGTCATCCGCTCCTGAATTAAAATGCCTTTCAGACCTATTAAATCATGAATTAAAGTCGAATTATCTGAATGCAGCAAAATCCTTGCATTCTTGAGAGGCCCCTCCCAGAATCGATCCAAGAGAAATTGGCATGCCTTCCATTCAGATTTGAGATGATTTTTAGCTTTAACCGGGCCTAAAAATATAAAGACCAAGTCACCTTGCCTGTTTTTGGTAAATCCTCTTATGCCAGACTGAAATGATCCATCTTGAGTTACTTGGAAAGATCCGTCAACAAAGCCACCATAATCAAACTCCATAGGAAATGTACAACTGATTGTTGCCCTGGTATTCGCCAAGATTAGTCCCACTGGATTAACGAGCCAGACCTCATGGTTTTCCAATTTTACTAAAATTCGCTGCTTCGCACCATTTAAGAGTTCTAAGTTTAATCAAATAAACAAACTCTTCATCCTTAATTTTAATACCCTCAAAAACCAGCTGATTTCTGCGAAGCCATAAAGACCATAAGGTTGCACAAAGCGCTATATTCCAACATTCTTTTAAACAGAGAATTGTTGAATATACTTTGCCAACTCCAACGATTTGCATATTCAAAATGATACGAGGGCTGTTCACGAACCGAGCCGAGCCAAGCTTTGATGTAAACGAGCCGAGCTTTACTTTTTTCTCTGACGAACCGAGCCGAGCCGAGCCGAGCTTTCTTATCGAACAAAATTCGTGTTCGTGCTCGAGCTCGTTAACTAACGAGACGAACACGAGCTTTTATCGAACAAAAACGAGCCGAGTTGAGCCGAGCCGAGCCGAGCCGAGCTCATTAGAACTTACAATTTTTATAGATAATAAAGCCCTTTTTTTCTTAACCCAACGAACTAAAACATTTTTTGTCGAAACCGAACCCAATTTCCGAATCAATTCTCAATAAACCTAAAATACACATACTATAAATTACAAAATTAATTTAAAATGTTAACAAATAATATAAAAATATATCGAATATATCTTAATTTTTTCGAGCTTTATCGAGCCGATCTCGAGCCGAACGAGCTCGAGTCAAGCTCACTAATAGCTCGGCTCGAGATCGTTTTCTTAACGAACAATTTTTTGTGTTCGAGCTCGAGCTCGAATTCTTAACGAGCCGAGCCGAGTCGAGATCTTAACGAGCCGAGCTCGAGCTTGTTCACGAACAGCTCTGTTCGTGAACAGCTCTCTCACTTCATACGAGAGAGAACTAAGGCCCCACCCGTCAAAAACTTGAGACCAAATATTTTTTGAAACACTACAATTCCATAATAAGTGATCTTGAGTTTCAGAAACAGTAAGACACAAAGGACAAAGAGAGGAATTAATGATTGCCCCCATTCTTTCTGCTAAGAGAGACCTCGTAGGGAGAATGCTACTCTCCGTCTTCCAAAGGAAAATTGAGACCTTAGGTGGGACTTTAAGCTTCCACAAGCTTTTCCAAATTATTGATGTATGACCTTGGTCGTATCTGGAGAGCAACAACCTTCCGTCTTTACATCTATACGGGTTACCTGATTTAATCCAAAGTAGAGCATCATCTCCATTTGTGAAGACCACCGAGCTCACTATAATGTTGAGATTGCACATTTCATCCAGATCACCTGAGCACAAAGATCTATTCCAAAGGTCTGATGAACTAGTAGCTTGATCCATCCAAACATGGCAAAAATCTCTAACAGTGGTGAATTTGAGTTTGGAAATCCTATAGAGTCTACTGAAAGAGTGGCTTAGTTTACCAGAGACCAACTCATTCATCTCCCAAACATCCTCCCAGAATAATGCAGACGATCCATTCTTAATTGACCAAATAAAATTCTCTGAATTCAAAGACCCATCAAAACCACCTGAATGATTCATAGTCAAAATATTTGAGAACATTTTGGAAGGTTTCTTGCCTTCAGGGAAAAGCTCCAGACCTCCACTCAATGAGTATGAATACTTTGCCCTGATCAATTTGTTCCATGATTTAGATCTCTTAAAATGCCATTTATACCACCGTTTACTTAGAAGAGCCTTATTCATTTGAGTCGGAAAATTAATGCCCAGGCCACCCTTATCCTTAGATTGAGTCACTTGGTTCCAATTAATGAGATGAAGCTTTTTATTTCTGTAGCCATTTGAATTAAATTCTCCCCATAAGAAACCTCTTCGCATAGAGTCCAACTTATTGCATATTATAGTAGTGAGCAGAGTATTAAACTAATAAACTGGAAGCGAGTCCATTACTGATTTAAGAAAAACAACCTGACCTGCCATGTTTAGAGAGTCACACTTCCACCCTGCTAATTTCCTTTGAATCTTTGAAAAGAGAGGATCTGAGTAGAGTTTCATTCTTGCAGAAGAGCCAATGCCAATGGTAACACCAAGATACGACATCAGCCATTCACCTTTACTACACCCCAGAATTTCAGCTCCTTCATCTAATAAATCGCAGCCCTTTCCCATTGAATATAACTTACTTTTAGAGAAGTTAATTTTCAGGCCTGAAAGAAGTTCAAATCCTATCAGTATCGTGTTGATAGTATGCACTGAATCAAGATCATCCGTAATGAATATTATT
Organism: Heracleum sosnowskyi; assembly: GCA_030848705.1. Taxonomy (NCBI): domain Eukaryota; kingdom Viridiplantae; phylum Streptophyta; class Magnoliopsida; order Apiales; family Apiaceae; genus Heracleum; species Heracleum sosnowskyi. The sequence goes on along the minus strand of CM061235.1, from coordinate 135,842,188 downwards.
GTGTCATCGGTGAATTGCAGATGGGTGATTTCATTGGTATTTCCAGCCAGAGAAATCCCTGAGAAGAGACCTTGAAGATTTGAACAATCCAACATTTTACTTAGAGACTCAACAACCAGATTAAAAAGTAAGGGGGACAGGGGATCTCCCTATCGTAGACCCCTTCGAGGAGAAAACTCAGACGTCGGGGAGCCATTAACTAACACAGAGATTTTAACTTCTTGAAGATACGAGCTAATCCAGTGCAACCACTAATCCCCAAACCCGGTTTTCTTCAGTAACTCAAGTAGGAAAGCCCAATTAACAGTGCCAAACGCCTTTTCGAAATCTATTTTGAGTATCAAACCTGAAATTTTCCCCTGCTTGAGACTATGACACACTTCATTTAGAATTAAAATACTATCAGTGCCTTGACGTCCTTTAATGAACCCAAACTGGTTGTCACTTACTAGAGAATGCAAATTAATGCTTAACAAATGATCCGCTTGACATCACTATAGAGTTTCGAAGAACAAAAGTCTTGAATGATAACCTGTTGGCTAAAACTTTGGTAAAGAGCTTCGAGGTAGAGTTAATGAGGCTAATAGGTCGAATATCCATGACTCATTTGGGCTGATCTACCTTCGGGACTAGAGCAATAAAATATGAGTTGAAGCCCTTTGGAAATTTTTCGGACTTGGAGAAGATGTCTATTGTTTCCAACAACAAGCTCTTCAGATTTCCCCACAAGTACTTTACAAACCCAAAAGACATACCATCGGGGCCAGGGGACTTATCATTAGAAGACATTTTCAGTGCAAAATCTAATTCTTCTAATGAGATTGGTCTATCCAGCCAAAGTGCATCTTGATCTAACAGCGTATTTAGCTGTAAAGTACCAAGGCCAAGTTTAACCACTGGTGGTGATTCTTGAAAAAGGAAATTGAAATGAGAAAGGAAGATACTTTAAAGATCTTTGGGAAGAAAATACCACTGATTACCCCACAAAATTTTTCTGATCATGTTTCTGCACCTCCTCCGCTGAATAACCTAATGATAAAATTTAGTATTCTTATCCCCTAAAAGAGACCACTGAATTCTTGATTTCTGCTTGAGCATTGAGACCTTGTCCAAGTAAAGATCCTCCAATTTTGATTTGGTTTGAGAAATGGTAGAGGGAGGAGTTGTACTCGCATCTAACTCATTCAGACGGTCTTCCATAAGCTTGATCCTTGTGTTAATGTTATTACAGGGATCCGAAGCCCATGCTTTGATCACTTTTTTTATATCTCTTAGAGTGTGTTGGATATCTTTACTTCTACCTCTTGAGTTGGAATTCAAAAACTTTTCCAACACCGTGGTTAGTGATTTGTCTTTTATCCAACAGTTATAAACTTTAAATGGAACAGGCCCCCAGTTCGTGCAATCTATAGTAAGGCGCGGAGGCTTGTGATCCGAACATTTTCTGCACAACGCCTTTAGAATCCACTAAGACTTTGAAATCCATAAGAAGGTCACCAAGCCTCTATCAATTTTACTTTTCTTGGCTTGAGGACCGTACCACGTAAACTGAGAGTTAATAATATTCAGGTCCAACAAGTTGAGATTATCAATGAAATTATTGAAAAGTATAGAATCTCTTTCCCTATAGATGCAGTTTGCCATGTCTTCCGCACTCCTTACACAATTGAAGTCACCCACAAGGCAGAAAGGTTCCTGAGATCTGGCCACCAGAATACTGTTCAGCTGCTCCCACGTATCCTTTTTTAATTGCAGTTCTTGCGGGCTGTAAACATTGATGATATTAAACCTCTCTTTGTTAGACTTGGACTCCATATTACACCATATCCATGAATTACAATGTTCCACACTAATTAAGTTAAAAAAAATTACAGTCCCATGAGCACAACAATCCACCTGAAAGGCCAATAGATTCCACCATCACCCAACCATGACTATGGATATCCCAAATATTACTCTTCATTGATGTAGACCATGTAACAATCTTTGTTTCCTGTAAGCACAAAAAATTGACCATATGCTCATTGACCGGATCTCTCAATATTCTTCTACTGCTATCACTATTCGCACCCCTTATATTATAGCATAAACTAATTAGCTCCTTCGTTAAAAACAGGGTACTAAATACTAGCAATCAACTCCTCAAACAGTACCTTCTTCAAGGCTTTTTGCCAATAACTTGGCTCCTTCCTCCACACCTCCCTGAATAGATAATCCCATTGCTAGAGCTATTTCCAAAATTTTATTGGCTTCCTCTACATAACCATCTTTATCCTTAGCAACCAGGTTGGGGACTTTCTTAGCAACTGTTGGGGGCAATTTAGCACCGATAGTTGCATGTTTAAATTTTTTGTTAGAGCTAGCAGGTCGTCCAATCCTTCATCTACGGTCAAAAGGATTTGAGAATTTTTTAACACGAGATCTAGGGACGGCCTCTACCTCTTCCCATCTTCAAAGTTTCTAAGTTCCTACATATTGTTGCTTGAGAACTCCTCTGCACACCATTAGCATCCCCTGTTAAACTTTCTTCAACATTATGATCAGTCCCTTTATCTGACAATACTGTTGATTCAGAAATATTGCTAGCATTTGCAATTACTTTTTGATCCCTTTCTTTAATTGAGGGAGAAAAAGAGTGTCCCTCCAAATCACTAGCATTTGCCTCATTATCCACCTGCAAAGCCATTGCATTGACATGCGAGTTTTCTGAGACATGAAACAAAATTGATTCCAGTACTCTTGAAATAGAAGAATTATGATCCACACTCTTAATTGGAATTAAAGAAGAAAAGCATTCATTCGAGGCAGGAGAGGGGGTCTGTATTAGTTCATCATGACTAGATGATATATCTTTCGCATTAGAAGCCTCTTGTCGGCACTGACTTAACATGCCACCATTCTCCAGGAGATTTTCGGCTCTATCTCCTTTCTTTTCCATGCAACCTGATCCCACCTTTTCCTTTCAAATATCCCAAGTCCAACCAACCTCCCTGAATGCAATTTTGTGCGGCTTACCTTTAAAAAGAATTGTCATAGACTCTCTAATCAATTCCGTTTGGCTAGTATCAATCCTGAGTAACGGATTGAAAACACTAAGTTGGTCTTCACTCTGATAGCACAAGTCCACCCATTCCCCTAAATGGCGTGTGTCAACCCTAAGTATGTCATCTTTCCACGTCGTCATTGGAAGAACATATCACTCAATTATTGCTAATCTCCTAGGGATCAAATCTCTTTCATCTGCCTTCCGGACTAAACTAACTTTTTCTTCCCCAACACAGAGTTGTTATAATCCCTAAGTTTGGCATTAACTTGAGAAATATTTTCTACCTTCTTCATTTTAGTATTCTCCTCATTAATAGACATCCTCAACCTTTGTCCCAGTCCCCTAAATTGTTTGATGTTTGAAATGGTTGTACCTGTCTCCTTTTCCGAAGTAGTCCATACTTTTTGTTTTTGCGGTCTCTGTTTTTAGGCATGATGATATCTAGGATACGTCCTTCTTACTTAAAGAGATTCCACATATCTGTCGCAGATGTATCCTCTGGGATATTTGACAAGAAAATAGAGCAAGACTGTGAGTTTCTTATCTTGTTCACCTTCTTCCTTGGACTTACCAAAGTCCATCCCTGACACTTACTTTGAAAGTGAAGCATAACAAACCCTTGGACTTTGAAGGCATTTTGTTGCTAATTATGTAATAGGTGACGGTAGTACACAAGTATAAGTCTGTTTATATAGCACGTCAAATATTGTTGAATGTTTTGGTAAACATTAAAATATGTAACAAATTTTTATTAATACGCAATAGTCATTATTGTAAGTACATTTTCCTATTTTTTCTTCATATAGAAAATAATCTAAGTACATTTTCCTGGATAAAGGAAAGAAAGTGAGGATATGAGTTCTACATGATGCTGAAATCAATATATATATATAAAGGAGGATACGCGGGAGGTGAGGTGGCGCCTCTAAGATTGTTCAAATCTAATTTTCTAATTTTTTTAGAGTTTTAGAATTTTTAATACTAAAAATTAAAAAATATCCTTTAACATATTATAAGTAGAATATGAATTCGAATTTATAGGTGACGTATAAATAAGAGTTTTATGCTAAGTAGAATAGGTGTTTGAATTTATAGAGTAGAAGAATTCGAATTTATAAGTAATGCAAAATTCTATCAGAAGTAGAAGAATGAGTGTTTGTAAGACATTGTTAATACCAAGTAGAATAGGTGTTCGAATTTATAGGGTAGAAGAGTTCCAATTTATAATTAGTGCAAAGTTCTGGCGTCCGGTCTCAATCTATTTTTCTAATTTTTTTAGATTTTTAGAATTTTAAATATTAATAAATTTTAAAAATATTTTTTAACATATTAGAAGTAATATAGGTGTTTGAATTTATAAAGGAGAAGAGTTCGAACTAGAAAAGATATATAAATAAAAATTTTGTTTGAAATAGAATATGTATTAAAATTAAAAATGAGAATACATATAATTAACAATTCTAATATAAATAGAATAGGTGTTAGAATTTATATAGGAGAAATGAAACATTTCAAATTTATAAAAAAAAAACACTTAAAACTTCATTTAACCTATTTCAAGAAGAAAAAGCATTCGAATATACATGGAAGCATAACTCTACTAAAACTGTATTAAAAATTGTGTATATATCGGTTACTTTTCTTTCTATTCAGCTAATGTACATGTATTTCCAAGGCCTGTAACCTGTTTTTTTTTCATATCTTTCTTACTAGCTTTAGTGTTGACATGTTTTCTCATGTTAATTTTATTTGAATGCTACTCCCTCCTTACATCATTCCATTCTGCCTAACATTTTTGTGTTGTATTTTGCAGGCTGGTGTAGCATGATCACTCGGTTCACTCCATTCAAAATAATTGACCAATAATTTTCGAAATCTATCGTGTCTACAAACATTTGGGATAATGAATATTTTTGTGAAATTTCTATACTTCTTATGGGTTGGATTTTCTTTACCTATATTATATGAATCAGATCAAAAGCTTACTAATTCTATTATCACGGTAATTATTCCTTTGATCAATTTTCACTTCTTATTAGCATATAGGTATTTTGGGAACTGCTTATTCAAATTGGGGTATTTAAGGCTAACACCCTCTTATCTTTCTCTTTTCTGATGGACATGTTTGTAAATTTTAGTTTATGTTCATAGTCTTTTTTGATAATCCATATTTTCAATCCATTCAAAACAGAGTACAAACAAAAATACCAAAATACATGTTAAAAGAATAGAAACTAACACTAAATATTAGAATCAATAAAGCTCTATCGCTATCATCACAGTCACGTACAAAGATTGCAACAGGCGGTTGCGCGACAATCTACTTTTCTAATTTTTAAAAAATTTAAAAATTATTAAATAAAAAAAATATCAATTAATATATTGTAAGTAGAATATGTGTTCGAATTTGTAGAGGAGATGAGTTCGAATTTATAGGGAAACATCAATCTATACTATATTATTAAAGACGAAACATTAAAAGTTTTGGTCGGTCGGTCGGTCGGTATTTGGGCCGATTCACGGGCCTATCTATAATCAATTTATTAATAACCAATTACCTTTTTTCACTACATTACCTATTTTATATTTATTTTTTAAACCAAACCAACTCATCTTCTAAAAATAAAACGAGCAACATATATATAATATGGTAATATTATTATATATTTATAACTGATTACCTTTTTCAGCTAAAACACATTATTTTTATATTTTTTACCTAAAACAACTCATCTTATAAATATGACACATATATGGAAACCAAATTATTGATAACCAATTACCTTTTTCACCTAAATTATATTACCTATTTCATATATCTATTTAACTAAAACAAATCATTTTCTAAAAATAAGATGGACAATATATATATAAAATGGTAATATTATTATATATTTATAACCGACAGCTAAAACACATTATGTGTTTTATATTTTCTAACTAAAACAACTTATCTTTTAAATATAATACATGCAAAATAAATATACAATGGTAATATTGTTTTATATAAATATTAATAAATAACAAGTTATTCTTTTCGGCTAAAACAAATTACCTCTTTTATATTTTCTAACTTAAACAACTAATTTTCTAAAAGTAATGCAGACGTATATATAAAACAATTAATATAATTTTATATAATTGTTAATAAGTAACTAATTGTCTTTTTAAGGATATTACCTGTTTATATATTTTAACTTAAACAACTCATGTTCAAATTAAAAATAACACGGACAAAAGATAGATATATTGGTAATATTATTATATTAAACTTATGAAATTCATGTTTATTATAATTTTTTTAACATTCAATTTAAACGAGATAATTAATTAAAATAAAAGTAATAGTATATTCAAATAAACTCGGTATATTGAACAAGCGCATATTTTGATATTTGCACTTGAGTCCCTTTTTAGATTTTTAAGAGTAAAAAAATACGAATCATTAGATATGTTATTTTAAAATATTTTATATTTTAATATCTAAAATAATACTATTGATTACGTCAATAATATATTAAATTTAAATATTATATTGTTAGATTTATAAATCCAATATATATATATATATATATATATATATATATATTAAAATTTTATCAAATTATATATAATAACTAAAATCTAAATAAAAAATAAGAAAATATTAAAGAAGACCGTGCATCGCACGGGATATAAGCTAGTACTATTATATAATAGACGAAACATTAAAAGTTTGGTTGGTCAGTATGGTACGTTGTGTTTTTACTTAATTGCCCTTAACTGTATTTTGTGTTTTTACTTAATTAACCTTACTTATTTATAGAAATATATTATTAAATAATAATATTACCTATTTATAACCAATTACCTTTTTTCCCTAAAATACATTATTTTTTCTAACAAATTCTCCTACTTTTTCAAACATGACAATTACCTTTTTTAACTAAAACATGTTAGTTTTTGTATTTTTCTTTACTAAAATCCCTCATTTTCCAGAAAATATCACTGACAAACCTTTAGTTATTTATTTTTAAACCAATAATATTATAATTATTTTTTAAAAGTTTACCTATTTTAACATGTCTACTTATTTTCTTAACAAATGCAATCACTAAGAAAATTAAAATATAAATAATCAAATACTTATTTATAACCAATTACTCTAAAACACATTTTAGATTTTTTCTAACAAAGTCCCTTATTTTCTAAATATATCACGGGAAATAATCTTTTTCAATTTACTTTTTCTATTTTTCTCACTAAAATTCATTTTTTCCCAAAAATATCATAGAAAACTCTTTACTTATTTATTTTAAAACAAATTTAAATACTTTTAATTATTAAATTTTAAAACCTTATTTTCCAAAAATATCACGGACATTTACCTTTTTAAACTATATATATGTTACATTTTTTATTTTTTCTTACTAAAACCCCACATTTTCCAAAAATATAACGGGCAAACCCTAACTTATTTATTTTAAAATCTGTTTTAATGTTTTTAATTAATTAAAAGTATTTAGCTATTTTAACATGGCTACTTATTTTTTTAACCAATACAATTAATAAAATATTAAAAATATAATAATAAAATAACAATTAACAATCCGTGCATCGCACGGGTTTTAAGCTAGTATAAATAAAAGTTATATTTGTAATATATTATGTGGTCGAGTTTATAAAGGAGAATAATTAAAATTCCTCTAAGATCGCCTCAATCTACTTTTCTAATTTTTTAGAATTTTTGAATTTTAAATACTATTAAATAAAAAATGTCATTTAACATATTAGAAGTAGAATATGTGTTCGAATATAAAGGAGATGAGTTAGAATTTATAGGGAAGACATATAAATAAAAGTTATATTTGTAATATAATACGTGTTCGAGTTTAAAAAGGAGAATAATTCAAATTTATAGGTTAGACATATAGTTAAAAGTTCTATCGGAAGTAGAATATGTTTTAAAATTTATAGAGTAAAATAGTTCGAATTTATAAGAAATACATACATAAAAAGTTTTATTGGAAGTAGAATAAATGTTTATAAGACATAGTTAAAAATTCTATTGAAATTAAAATAAGCGTGCGAAATTATATAAGTATTTTTTTAACGAGAGAGCGGCTAATTAGAAAGGAGTATGTTAACATTAAAATCAATATATAAGACAAAGTATTCAATATATAAAATTTGGAATTTCGATCATAATAAGGAAAGCGTGTTTAACGGGAGAGCGACTTATTAAAAATGAATGAATAATTGATGTAATTTTATTAATAGAGGTTTTAAAAAAAAAATTATAACGCCGCCGCGAAGCGCGGCTTTCTCACCTAGTATATATATAAAGGAGGATATGCGGGAGGTGATGTGGCGCCCCTAAGATTGTCTCAATCTATTTTTCTAATTTTCTAGAATTTTTGAATTTTAGATACTAATAAATCAAAAAATATCCTTTTAACATATTAGAAGTAGAATAGGTGTTTGAATTTATTAAGGAGAAGAGTTGGAAGTTATAGCGAAGACATATAACTAAAAGTTCTATTTGAAGTAGAATAGATGTTTGAATTTGTAGAAGGGAAGAGTTCAAATATAAAAGAAGTACTTGCAAAGTTCTATTTGAAATAGAATAAGTATTTCAATTTATAGAGAAGAAGAGTTCGGATATAAAAAAATACTTGCAATTAAAAGTTATATTGGTGAAGTTATATATTTGTTTTTTCAACGAAAGAGTGGCTCATTAGAAAGGAGTATGATAACATAAAAATGGCTCATTAGAAAGGAGTATGATAACATAAAAATTAATATATAAGACAAGTAATTATATATTCAATATATTTAATTAGAGATTTTGATATTAAAAAGGAAATCATGTTTCACGGGAGGACGGCTTATTAGCGAGGATCGAGTAATTTTCGTAATTTAATTGATAGAATTTTTTTTAAAAATTATTACGTCGCCGCGAAGCGCGGCTTTTTCAACTAGTCTCATATAAAACATGAGAGTTTTATTATACATTCATAATATTATGTATAATTATAAAATTATTTTTAAAAGTTTATAGTAAAAAAATTTATTATCTTAGGAAATATTAATTTTTTTTAGCATTTATACAATTTGATGAATTTTAGACTTATATATCTTTTATTTCAATTTTTTTATTTTCTTGAAAGCATATGTTTAATTTGAAAAAAAAATTATTGCGGAGGTAAAATTTTGAAACATGGTATGAGTTTTCGAGGAATGACTTCCCCTTTTCTATCACCTTCCGATTTTTTTTTTTTTGAATATTTACTCCTAATTCATTTTTTTTGAAAAAATTATTATCAATTAACCTAGTTTTTAAAAGAGAATAAAGACTAAATATATTAGAATCCAACCTGATAATATTATTTTGAAAAATATTAGAAATTCCGAAATTATTCCAAAAAAATCCAAGTATAGATCACATGTTCATTAATTGCATACTACATGCCCGATACATGTACACTTTCTATTTTTGTAAATGCATTTTGAAATGTTTTGGCCGAATAGTTACGCAAATTATTTTTTTAAATTTTTTTTGTGAATAAAGTTTTAAATATCAAACTTTTATTTGAAAAAAAAAATTATGTAACTATTCGGTTAATGCACTTTAAAATACGTGTTAGAAGTTAAAAGTGGACAAGTATTTTGAAACACAAATGTAATAAAAAAAAATAGTAAGCCTCCCGCATATACAGAGAATCATAAAAAATCCCCATAAAAATAACAGAATAACATGATAATTGTGAAATAGAATGTTTTGATTTGAGAGTTTCATATGAATGCACGCGGATCCCTTTTATTAATTATTATATCAATCAATTAAGAAAAAACACATGTGTGATTTTCATGAGAATTTTTTATGATTTCCTAGCATTTCTCTTTACTAATTAAAAATTGTGACTTTATATTTGAAAATAATTTTGATGTAACCAAATTCCGAGGATTGGAATGTTGTATTTTGTTATTAGAATTTTTACAGCTGTTACTGCAATATTTATCATTTAAAAAGATGATAATTTAAGATACATTAATATATCACGCAATCTTATTTAACATCAATATCCGCCTAATAAATTCTGAATTGAATGTATTTACCCAAAAGACAATCTTATTTACGGAGAAAATCACAAGATTGCATAAATCCACATTTGTTTTTACAAAATCACTTATTTTGACAGAAAAAAAAGATGTGCAAAACGGGCCCATTTCGGATTCTTGCATTTGTTGTTCCATACTTTACATTTGTCTCCTTGATAAATTGTTAGAGTAACGCCAAAAATTTGAAGGCAGTAGGTTCCGTTCCTCTGCTTCCTCTTCGTGTCTACTCTGGCACTAAAACCGATGTTTTTGTGTTCGAAATAATTACATACTCAAACCCTTTTGTTTTCTTTGAGTTTGGTCAAATGGGTTCTTGTCTATCATCTCACAAAGACACAGTTGAATCAGATGATGCCAAGTTTCGAAACTCTTTTAGGTCTAAATCTGATAATAAGTTTGTTGTTTACTCACCTATTAAAGAGAATAAGCCCAGTGGTGAGCTTGGTCTGAAACTACAGCCTGACCCATCTCACAATTTTCCTGATTTTGGTATGCTCTTTTGTTTAATCCTCTGCTTTTATTTAATAATTTGTTGACACAGTTTTTTTTTTTTTGTTGCTAAATGATGCAGTTTTGTATGAGTTTATGTAGACTTTTTGTTATCTGTTTTATGTTCTTTAACTTGATGTTTAGTTTGTTTGAGTTTTGTAAGTTAGTTGTTTTTTTTGGTTGTATGTGTCTTTTTTTTGTGTATTTGTGACTAGAGAGTAGGCTGAATTAACTGGATATTTTTTGCACACTCACACATATATGTACAACCTTGTGATTACCTGATGGCTAATTATAAGCTGCTTCATTAGAACCAAATCTTTCGTATACGATATTGTTCTTTCGAATTGTTTGTAGTATACAGAGCTTTTCTTTATAAAGGGTCAATGGCAGAAATTTACATGTACTAGGTACTACCAATCGGAAACCTCAACTGAGAGGGGAAGCACCGGGGAACAATTTTATGTTATTTGTAGGTGTATGTGTTGTGATGGCTGTTTTAGGGGTATATGTTAAAACATAAGTTTTAATATGAAGTTACTGTGTTTAACTGGAAGAAGAGAACTTAGAGAACACTGAAAATAGTAACATGACCCCTGACAACTTGTTAATGAATTACTACTTGTTGTGCTGTTTAAATTTGTTAGTAAATACTCCAGCATATCTGTTGTTATTGTGATGAATTTTTCGACTAATTGGCTTTTACTTGATGGCTATAAGAAAGGACTTAAGATTTGTAGTTTCTGTACTATAGTTCTATTAAAAATTTTGGTGAGGTGAGAACCTGTATAATGGTTTATGGAACTATAATATATATTTATAAGTCATGCAAAAGAAGGGACCACCGGGGCAATTGCACAAATGATCATAAACAGAAGTACATGATAATGTACCTACTTTATCGCACCTAGCACATACAAATATAACTACAGAACACTATATAGTTCTCCTGTTCCGTCAAATTGTTATATCAAGCACCATACTAAGAGGCTAATTGGTGAACTTAATTTACAGCCATAGGTTTCCCATTTTCAAACCAATTTATGACAGTAGAGTCATTGAGATGGAAGTATTACACAAACAACTAAGTGGTTGTGTGTTTCAGAAAACTTTGTTACATTGTTTTCGATCCATGCCATACATTGAAGGATTTTAGTGCTGTTAATTATTAATTATTAAATGGTTTCAAATGTGCAATGTGACAGGACAGCTACTCCGTACGCGTCATCATTCCAATTTTTATCCTAGTAAATTTAGTATTTCAGGTTCTGCCTTTGGTGTCTATCGTACCAAGCAAATCCTTGCAAGAGTACTGCAAGAACCTAGAAGCCTAAATTAAACTTGTTTAGCCCCCACATATCGGCCAGTTCTTTGTTTTCATATGCCTCCATGTTTGCACTCTACTGGTGAATGACTTGATAGATTATCTGTTTCTTGTAATTATATAACTTGCTGGTTTTTACTTTAAGCATTAAAGTTTGGCAGTTGAAATAACCAGAACTAAGTGTAAATTGTGATGTAATTAGTTAGTGGTAATCCAGCACCGTTGTTTTATAAAATACTAACAATAAAAAAATTACAGTGGAATTAGGTTGAACTTTTCTTATTCATTTGCATTGATAATAATGTCATTAACTGTTCAATATTTGCATAAGCAGGATGAGCAAATCTGCAGTAGTCGTAATCTGTAACATATCGTTTTCAGTGAGGACTCCTATTTTTTAATCTCATATTCATGCTTGCTGCTGTCTAAACTCTATATGTAACTGTGAAGTGGCTTGCCTGTGCGCCCTTGATGTCATCTCTTTTTTTTCTAGGGAAACTTTTTAGGCCAATGGCAGCTTATCAGTTACTTAAAAAGATGTTGTCCTCTCTTTTCTTGTATAAGAATTAGGAGCTGCTTTTAGAGTGATTCTATCATCTTGAATTCATTAGTCTTCTAGTAGTGAGTGCTAATTGAGATTCTTGGTTCTGACTTCTGCTTGCATCTTATGTGTGTCCTTTTCTTTTCTCATTCTAGCTGTCATCAACAAGGTCCATGGAACGTAGAGGTGCGCCAATGTACTCTCTACTAAAATGGATTTCCCTTGAGTTAGTCATGTATCATTATTATTTCTCTCGAGAAACTGTTTAATGTGTTTTTATTTATAGTGCTCATTAACTTAATATGTCCATTCCACAAAGAGGGTCTTTAAAATTTACAATTGACAGCTAAGTAGCCTTAACAATTGCAGTTAGACCCATTAACTTGTAAATTTCCTGCACTTTATTTTTGTATGGCTTATCATTCTGATACCAGATCTGATGTATGGTCATGCAGGTAGTAAAGAAGAGACATTCTTTGATTCACAAGCCTGGTTAGATTCAGACTGTGATGACGACTTCATGAGCGTTAACGGGGGTAAGTTTTGTATCTGAACTAGACTTGCTCTTTTCTGATCATCATATGATTACCAGCTTATGCAAACATAGTCTTATTATAGTCTGTCACATTCGATGCAGAATTCACCCCTTCCCGGGGTAACACTCCTTTACATCATAGCTTTGCTACTGGATCTCAACAAGTCCATAAAGTATCTCTTGTTGAGGAGCCAGCACCTGGCGTTAAACCAGAACAAGTGTCTCCAACAGATAAGAAAATGAGACTATCTGAACTTTTCAAACAGAGTATACGAGTTAAACAGGATGCTGATGATGAAAAAAATGCATCTAGCAATTTAAGTGACACAAATTGCGCCCCAAGTTTGCAGAGCAATGGAACTGTCAAGGCCCATCAGGAGAAATCTTTAAAGTCGCATCAGTGTTGCCTTCCAAATCTGATCGCAAGCAATAACTTTACTGAAAACAAAAAGATGAGAGCCCTGTCCACACCAGTGGTTAAATAATATGCACTAGAACTCTTATTACTGTTCATGTATTTTGGTGAAGCCAAGGGTTTTTTGGCCATGAGATTAAAAATTTCTGAAATGCTAAAGAGGCGTCAAGGTTTAAGTTAATATATAAAACATAGTGCTAAAATTTTATTGTGTTTTGAGCTTAAAGCTTTCTATTGAAGTATACTAATTACTAAAGCTCATTTTCAGACTTCAGTGCACTGAATCATTGTACATTTACTTTAAGAAAAACTAATTTGGTATTTCCATATGATTCGGTTGAATTTCTCCTAGAAATAAATTAAAAAATCAACTATTTTTCACGTTATGTTTTCATTTTGAGGTACCGGAAACTTTATTTGAGTATCAGACTATCGTTCATGAAGTTTGTAAAATAAACTTTATTTGAGTATTAGACTTATCAAGCCTGCGTTATAGGGTTGAGCAAAATAAAATCGAAACCGAATTGAAAAATCAAAAAACCAAATCGAGAAAAATTGAAACTGAAAAAAATTGTAACCGAATCGAACCGATGGAACGGTTTGGTAACGGTTACGGTTTTATCTCTATAATCGAACCGAAAAACCGAACCGTTTATATAATATTATAATTATAATATTATAAATATAATTATATAATACAAATTTTACTATACAAAACCTAATATAGTTAATTTTAATTATATTCTGTTATATAATAGGAGTACAGATCATACGAAAATACTACTAAAATTTAGGGTTTAATACTTCCAAGTAACAATAATTATATCTTAAATTAATTATATTTTATGTATAATATTCTACTTATATTTTATTTTATTTGATTTATATTTCGCTGAATCTCATCATTGAAATCAAACATGATCATTCCCGGTTATTATACTCATGTGTCAAGTTGATAACCTATCCGATAAACATATACTAGTAATACATAGATTTTGGTCAATTTATTTTCACAATATAAGGATAATTTTTAGGTTTATTTTAGATAATAAATGTATCTTTTATTTATAAATACATCATATCTATAAATTAAATATAATTATAAAAACTTTTATTTAATATTTTTTGGATAGTAGAGACTTTGTCGTTATAAATTCTTAATTTTTTTTATAATATTTTTAAATTTATTATTAATATTACATTTGAGTAATAATTTTTGATTAGGAGAAAATTGAAAAAAACCGAAACCGATAAACGGTTAATGGAACCGAAAAAAATCAATTTGGACGGTTCGGTTACTATTAATGAGTAAAAACCGAACTGAATCAACATATGCAGTTTGATAACGATTTATACTAAAAACGGAGCCGAATCCACCGGTACACTTTCCATGCCATATAATGGTTCGAGTATTTGCGGGATTATTAACCGAACATTTGTAGAATAATGTTAATAAATTATCCGTGTGTTTATTCGAGAAAATTATAATCAAGCATATTCTTGAGTTTTGATCATCTTTCTGATAAAATCTCCCGTCACTGTCTTGGCAGAGAGTGCGAAGATTGTGTTTCTATCGGTCAACAAAACCTTTTGACAAAGAACCGAAAACGCGTCTCTATAGCCACATGAAGCTGTCTCTGTCCTACTTCCATCCCTTGAAATTTTACGTATTTTCAAATTTATATATTTTTTCTGAAACTTATATTCAGTAATCAAAGTTCTAATAATAAGTTCAGTCACTACTTATTTGAAGCCTCTAGAATTCTTTTTTCTTTTTCTTTTTTAATGTTCACACAGACACTCTTACACACGCACATTCTTTTTTATTGGCTCTACTACATATACTCCAGTGTACTCTCCAGCACTGGGAAAACACACTTCACCTAGAAACAAATGAGTCTCCGAATGTTATCAAGCTTAACTGCTATTTTAGCCATACTAATCTTAGCTCATCCTTATCATGCTTTGGCTTCGGTCGGGCGCCGTCTGGCCCGAACAACGAGTGTTGCAGCAGCTAACACTGAACCAGCAGCCGGTATATGTTCCGCCGCAGAGATTATGCATGGTTACAAATGCCAGGAGTACGATGTATGTAGGAGCTACTTCAAATAGTTACTTGTTCATGCAAAAATAATATCGATATTTCAATACGGGCACTTGGAAATAAATGGTCATTGAATTGAAATTATATGTCACTTTGCTTATTAAATCATCAGGTCACTACAGCTGATGGGTATATCTTGAGCTTGCAAAGGTTTCCCGAGGGTAAAAACGGAGGCGGTGGCATCAATAAACAGCCAGTCTTGCTGCAACATGGGATTCTTGTGGTAAGCAATTTCTAGTTCATTTGGCAAAAAAATTGGATCAATTTTTGTGATATCTAACATTTTATTTATATCAGTTAGCGTACAACATAATTCATAATCATTGGCTATAATTAACCCCAACTTTTACTTTTTACCAAAGTAGAAAAAAATGTAAAAGCCAAAATTTGCGGTTGAATTAGGAACTAATAGCGATTTTTACAACTTTTATTGTTGATGTGGGGACTGGGGTTGTCCTGTTTCTCAATAATCGTACGTACACATGCTCCTCCATAATTTTGTTTTCTGAAAAACTCTGTACTCAAATCAAGGTATATTGTTCCATGTCTCACCACACAAGTTGCGGAAGTTAGGAACATAGCTTCAAGAAAATGGGTCCCGGTGATTGTCAGGAAAATTTATCTAGCAATCAGTTTTCGGTTTCTCAATTGTTGGATTGAGATTTTAACGATCAGGATTAGAATAAATATTTTAGTCATTTCGTTATAAATTTCCGCGAAGTCCTAGCTGTCCGTTATAAATTACCGCGAAGGGTTGTTTTAGCGCTCCGTGCTTTTTTTTAACGAGCTGATACTAAAAAACTAAACTAAACTAAACCTAGTTGTTAACAACTCAAACAACTATATATCATTACTTTTAATTATTTTTCTCCAAATTTTAATTGTTTTTTCTCTAAAATAATATTTTAATTTTTTATAATTATTTGCCCACAATTAACTATCCTAAAAACAGTTTTTAATGTTTTTAAATTTACATTTTGAATACATTAAAATATCTTTCGGCGCTAGTTCATATCCTTATATCTGGGAAAACTTCAGAGCCTGCCAAAGCCAGGTGGCTTTGTTTCATATTATATTCCTAACCAATGTTTGTGTCTCTGAAATCAGCCGGCCTACAAATACTCAAAATTTTCGTATGTAAATTTTAATTTGGGTTAATAATGAAGTGAGTAATTAAAGTGAGTTCAATATATCAAGTTGGTCACTGAACTGAAAACGGTATCAATAAGGTCATTAAAGTGGGTTACGGGTACATTTGATTAATTCTGCTAAATTTTTGTTAACGGTAAATGACGTACTTGTCACTGAAACAGCTGCATTTTTTGTGGTAAATATTTCCCAGTTTCTGAGGCAACAAAATATGCACAGCAAGCAAGGTGCGGAAAATCATGCCATTGTAAATTGAGGCATGATAATAAATCTACTTGATTAACTCACTTTTTGTTTTGCTGATGAAGCAAGCATGCATTTTGACACGTACATTGTGTTTTGTTTTGTGCAAATTACGTGCACAAAATGCCACAGATTTTTGTTCTGATCACAATCGCCTAGATATGTACATCAAAATTGGCAGCTCTCTACTCTATTATGAATAATCACTATGTATGTGTATGTATATTTGTGCTTTTTGCAATAATTATGCAATACAATTAATCTACAACTGGAAAAATTGATCCAACAAAAGAGCTTGGCAAAACAACAAAGTTCATCCGAAACTGGGACCTTAGATATCTTTGGATGTTTGTAATGTACGTAGTTCTGCGATATCTCAATTATTTTTGGGAATACTATGTACAGAACTATAGGAATCCAGTGAACATATGTGCATATATTATGTAGTATTAAGTCTGTACTTGGCGAAAAGAATATTTATTTTATTGTATTTTGTAGGACGGCATGACATGGCTGCTAAATTCAGCAGACCAGTCCCTAGCACTAATATTGGCTGATAATGGCTACGATGTTTGGATAGCTAATACCAGAGGCACCAGATTCAGCCGAAGACATGTTTCCCTTGATCCCAGTAATCCGGTACAATATCTGTGTTTCTTATGTCAGTCTGCTTCATAATATTGTTTTATCATGCATTTTCCCTAATAATCTTACTCTAAATTTTCAACTGTTGAGCAGATTTTATGCGCTTCTTTATGTATATGTTCAAATCCGGCGAGAAATGTAGAAATATTCGTTTAAACTTGGTTACACTATATTTAATTTTCATTATGTAATGATATAGTCATGGAAATGGACAGGATTTCTGGGACTGGACATGGGATGAATTAGTAGCTCATGATTTACCAGCCACAATCGATTTTGTGTTCAACCTAACTGGGCATAAGATTCATTATGTAGGCCACTCAATGGTAATATTATACAGATTAGAGTAATATTTTGTGTCTTAATCAATAGTCGTCGACAACTTCTTATTACGCTAAAGATAAATTTTAATATCTGGACAGGGAACTTTAGTAGCTCTAACATCATTCTCAGAAGGTAAACAAGTTGACAAGGTGAAATCAGCAGCATTGTTAAGTCCAATTGCTTACTTGAGCCATATGACCACTGCCCTTGGCGTTCTTGCAGCCAGAGCCTTTGTGGGCGATGTGGGCGAGGTACCTTGCAACCACCCCCCCTCCCCCCCTCTTCTCTTCCTAATAAAAGTTTAGTCATAAACATGAGTGAGACGTATGCGACCAGTACCCCTCAGTATTTAATTGTTCTGCTCTTTCTAACTGGGAGATATCTCTTTTTGCACCTTATGTTTACCAGTTAGGACTTGAAAATAGTATCTTCAATATATTTTTTTTCTTCAATACTAATGACCATGCTTTTCTTCGCAGATTACTACAATATTTGGTTTTGCAGAATTCAATCCAAAAGGGTAAATCTCAGAATTTTGCAAACCATTGAGCATTTAAAAGTTATTCTTTATTTTGTTTTTCTGAGATTTATAAATTATAGATGTATAAAAACTTCATATTGGCATTTTTAACTATTCATTTCCTTTTTGTTTTCTTGACGCTACAGAGAGCCAGTAGCAAACTTTCTGAAGGTATTATGCCTGGATCCGAGAGTAGACTGTTTTGATCTAATTACTGCACTTACAGGTAAATATATGTTATCTTCCCCATTCATTTTTATTAAATTCTCAACAAATTATTACGTAAGTTCTAATTATATGATTAAACTTGATCTGTTTAGGCAAGAACTGTTGTCTCAATGCCTCCACTGTTGATCTCTTCTTAAAGAATGAGCCTCAATCAACATCAACTAAAAATTTGGTGCATTTAGCTCAAAGTAGGTTACCAACTCACGACTCACCTTCTACTTGGATCACCTACAACTTTTTGTGGTTGTTCCGTACTTGAATTCTCAACTTAAACTGCTACATTGTGACTGAGAGAAACCTAATGTGTTATAACACTGTCTAAAATTGCAGCTGTCCGAGATAGAAGATTGGCGAAATATGACTATGGGAGTGCCAACTTCAATGCAGAGCATTATGGTGATTCTAGGCCTCCTGTCTATAATTTGGCCAACATTCCGCATGACCTTCCTCTTTTCCTGAGTTATGGAGGCCAAGATTCGCTATCGGATGTTAAGGATGTGGAGAATTTGCTTGATAATCTGAAGATGCATGATGTAGACAAAATAAACATTCAGTACATAAAAGATTTTGCACATGCAGATTTCATAATGGGAACCACTGCAAAAGATGTTGTGTATAACCAAATTATGGCCTTCTTTAAACGCCACAATTAATATAATCTCGACTTAAATCATATATCTACCTTAAGCTTTTACTGTCAAAGCGCGTGCTCTGTTTTAATTTTTCTATATTAATTTGTGTAATCAGTAACAAATCGTTCTTCCCAGTTACTACTATTAAGCAATATATTTTCATTACAAAATTTGATATTCATGTTAAGGAGAGGAAAACTTGCATACACTATTGGTGTTAATGTGTCAGTTCAGGAAGGAACGAGGTGTTGTTTTTCACAAAAATAAACTTTTTGGGAATAAAAAATATGTCTGGAAATAAATTTAATATATACTTCAAATTCAATCCAAAAGTAGTCTAAAGTTAAAATATATACTAACTTTGTTTTTATAATAAAAAAAATTACATATAATTTTCACTTGAACAATAAAATATAGTTAAATCTCGATAAAATAATAACCCATAAAGTAATAACCTCAGTAAAATAATATATTTCTCCGATCCCAACTTGGGCCAATAAGATAAATTAATATATTCACTAAAAGCATAAGATAATAATTTCTGCAAAAATCCTTTAAGGGACCAATGAAAATATAAAGTATTTTTTTCTAATATATATATATAGAGAGAGGATCAGGTGCGACATAGAACCGCTTTAGTATTAGCACCTTGGAACTATTTAATTTAATATATTATGTTGCAGCACGTTGTACTTTTTATAATATTTTAGAAGAAAAAAAAATTGCAGTGGGCTACAAAAGTACATCATACTCTATAAAATTATGTCTTGCAGCAAAACTAAAGATATTGTATACTGCAGATAAATCTTAGTCATTGATTACACAAAATCTATGGTATATATTAGTTCTAAGTTCTAATTTGAACATAACCCTATATATATATATATATATATATATATATATATATACACACATACATGAATATATATTCCAGCTTTCACCAAATTCAAAATAAATTTTGTTCATAATTTATTATAATCATTTGTATAAAAATTATATCTTATTATAATCATTATTAGACATATAGCAAATAATCGTTTGTCTAATCTATATCGATAAAGTAATATTTTATTATTATATCGATAAAGTAATAAACTCGATAAAGAGGTTTAACTGTATGTCTAATTTTACATATCCATTAGGAAAAAAAAATTATCATTTGTCGGAACATATTCAATTCCATTCCATTACATACATTCCATTACTCGCTATGTCCCGGTGATTTCTATACGTTTTGTTTGGACACGAACACCAAGAAAATGTATAAAAAATTAGTAAAATTAGATGAAAAATGGGTAAAGTTGTGAGACCTATCAATATTTAATAATAGGTTTGAGATAGTGGATGAAAATAGAGGATGTAATAGTGTTTTATATTATTAAAATTTACTATTTTTAGAATGTATAGAAATGAGAGGGACATCCCAAAATGTAAAGTGTATACAAAACAATGGGACAGAGGGAGTACATTTTATGACTTTCCTATTTCAATGACTTCTTGATTCAATTCAAGCTGCCAAATAAAAGGACAAATTCACAACCAACATAACAGATAAATATTTCGTCAACCCAGTATACAAACTGACATAAAAACATTACAAGTTCATGAAAACATAAGTTCTCCAAACATCTGCATACTACTTAACAAATATAATTTAGACGACAACTGAGCGCAGAATCATAACACGAAATTTCCACAGATCTTCGTCTATACTTTCAAATTTACAAACGTCACCAACATTCAATTGCAAATCTCCTCTAAACTGAATCCAACCTTGGTGGATAGTTGTTCTCTTCGATTCTCGCCTTTTCCTAATTTCAAACTTCCATGATCGACTCTCATCATATACCGTAATGTAATCTTTCTTCTTCCATACATCACGGAAGTGACTAAATTTAGATTTAACATCCTACATAAGATCTCAAATTTGAGAATAATGTTAATATGATAAATTAGAATTTCAGAAAATGCTATTTTACGTACCACTCCATGACAATAGGTTAACATGTGGGAAGGCATCACTAAGATTTCAAAGCTCAAACCATGTACTCCTATAGAGGAACTTGAAGCTTGGACCACATATTCCAAATCTATTTAACAAAGTCAAATTATTTATTAATAAATACAAAAAAGTTATAAGAAAATATGTTCAACAATGATACCTTCAAAAACATCAACAACAGCTTCTAGATCAACAACACAATTGGGCAAACTGTTGTCCTTAATACACATGACATCTAATAACAAAGATATTCTAAAAGTTAGGCAAAAAAAAAAAATTAATCAAACAATATGAAATAAAATTTCAATTACCTCCAACAGGTTCAATAGAATGACCAATTGACACGGCTATCCCACCAAAACTTCCTACTATTTCTTCCAAGTCGTCAAATGACCTATGTCGCATAGTCGTCAAATGACCTATGTCGCAAAGTCTTCAAAGGCTATATCGCGTAGTCCTCACAAGTGAGATCGCGAAGTCAGGAATGAAGTGGAGTTCACGATATCAACACTTAGCCGTTTACAACAAGACAAATCAAGGTACAGAATCAAGAATCAAAAGAGACAAATACTGAAGCATTTGTTCTGGCAAGGTGGTCCAAAGAACAGATGGCAAATCTACAGCTAAACTTGGAGAGAAAGATAAGAGACAAGCAGCTACAGAAACGGGAAAGACTACGAAAAGCAGGTGGTCCTTCCTGACACAGTTAACGTCTTATGGCAGGACAAGTTGGACTTTCAGCAAGGGGTAACTGTGTAAAAATAGGTGTGTGCACTAGTTTGTATAGGGCTTATATATATCATGCACATCCTATTGTTAGCTGTAAGAGAGAGACACACATAGTTTTTATCTTAAGCAAGTTCAAACTGTTCTTGTTTAGAAGCCAGAAATTCGATTGTGAATTTCTTGGAAAGCTGTAGTATTTAATTTGCTTATACAAAGTAGATTAAAGTGATTGTGTGTGTTATTTACTTTCTGCATATTACATATCATAATCATATACAGTCTGTTACTTAGTTTTCAAGAATCGAAAAATATATCAAACTATCCATTCACCCCCCCCCCCTCTCTGTCTAGTTTCTAGTAGTATTCATTTCTAACAAGTGGTATCAGAGCGTAGGCTGTTAACGTACAAACAGGAAAAGATCAAGAATGAGTTCACAGAAACTAAGCAGTATCAAGATTCCTCCCTTTAACAAAGAGCACTACAGCTTATGGAAAAAGAAGATGTTGCTTTTCATCAAAGCTTCTAACCCCATGTATTTAGATATTCTAAAGCATGGTCCCTTCATTCCAATGATCGAGATTGGTGAAACAACCAATGGCACTGAGATTGTACCAGCAAAACATGTGCCCAAAGATCCCTCAAAATACACTGATCCTGAAAAGGAAAAAGTAGCACTGGATGGACATCTCCAACTTATCATTTGTGAATCTATGGACTTCAACATGTATGGCACTGTTGCTCATTGTACTAGTGCCAAGAAGATGTGGGATCTTATAGAAGTGCTCTGTGAAGGAACTACTGAAGTAAGGAAGAACAAGAAGCAGATTCTTGTTTCACAATATGAAGCCTTCATGGCTCAGCCAAAAGAAGGAATCACAGAAGTGTTTGAGAGATTCAACAAGCTGATAAACGAGCTCAAACTCTATGACAAACACTATGAAACAGAAGAGCTCAATATGAAGTTTCTACTAACTCTTCCAGATCACTTGGAACCAAGAATCTCTTCCCTTAAAGAAAGAGATCTAACAAAGATTGGTTTTGATGTGTTGTATGGTGTTTTGAAGACATATGAGTTAGAGCTGTTTCAAAAGAGATCTATTCAAGCAAAGCAAGGATTAGTGGCTAATACCTCATGTGCACTTATTGCTGACAACCTAAGTCAAAGAATGGACTCTCTTAAAATCAGTCAGGTCAAGATTGAGGAACTGGAAGTTGAAGACACTGGTGATGAAACTCAGGTTGTGTATGATTTACCTGAAGAGGATGAGTTCTACAGTATAGATGAGCTGGATAAAATGGAAAACAAATCTTTTGCTTATATGGCTAGGAGGTATCCTAACATAAGGTTTAAAAGAAAGCAGCCATTCAGGTCCAAGTTCAATAACGGAAACACTGCTGGATCTAGTGGCTCAAACACCTTCAATAAAGGAAAAGGGATTGCTGGTGCTGCTAAAGGTGGATACAAGACAGGAAGTGTGGATAGGACCAAAATAAGGTGCTATAACTGTAATGAACTTGGGCATTTTGCCACTGAGTGCAAAAAGCCTAAACAAGTCAAGAAGGACAAAGCATACTTAGAGCTTGAAGCTAAGTATGAGGCTCTACTCAAGAAACAACAGGGCAAAGCCTTTATTGCTGAGGGAAAATGCTGGGATGACTCTGATGAAGAAGAAGAACAAGAGTACTCAAACTATGCCTTGATGGCATTTTCTGATGATGGTGATTCAAGTCAGGTACCTATTCTTACTTCTCTTGATATGACTCCCCTTCAATATAAGCAAACTGTTGAAGATATGAGCACTGAGATGTTTAATATTCATACTAGCATGTTAGTAGCTAATGAAGAAATTGATAGACTAACTGCTAAGAATGTTGAGCTTACAGAAAAGAATGAGAAACTTAAGTTAATGGTTGTGAACCTGGATGGTTTGAAAAAGGAGGTTGAGTATCTTAAAAACAAAGTGATTTGTGCTGAGCAGATAGAGAAAGCCCTTAGAGAACAAATTGCTGAAACTGAACTGAAACTAAGAAGCTTCAAAAACTCCTCTGAACTTATTCAAACCTACCACAAGGAACACACTGAAGACTGCAAGGTTGGAGTTGGTTTTGACTATGATAATGACAAGGGAAGGAAGAAGGTCAAGGGCAAAGGAAAGGAAACTTTTACAAACAAAAATGCCCCAACCATACTGTCAAGTGTTGAACAGCCCATCTTCAGAAAGAGTGCTGTTGAGTTTGATGAGGAACTACTGATCATCAAGCAACAACTACTTGAAGAAGATGAGGCTGCTAAGAACACTTCTTCCTTTCCTGAACTTGTCAATCAGAAAGAGACCAAAGACAATCTTGTCAAGAGTCCTAAAGCAAAGAAAGAAGTTGTTAAGAAAAGGAAACAAAACAGAAATGGTAAAGTTGGTGTTAACAAAGGAAACAACTATGCTTATGTGCCAAATGCTCCCAGGAAACAATGTCAAAAATGCCTATCTGTTAATCATTTGACTCATAAGTGTAGTAAGCCTGAAATTGTTGAAGTTGACAACCTAAGTAACCTTTCTGCAAGCATAAATTCTAGTCATGATTCTTTCTGTGGTAAGCCAAACTGCATGACATGCTATGTGACTGTGATTGCTAACTGTTTATCTCTTAAACATAAACTTGACTCTGCACAATCTGGTGAATCACACACACACATGCATTCTCATAGGACAGGGTCCCCAATCAGGGTTGAGAGGGTGAAAACTTCATGTGAGCCTAAGAGTGTAAACTCCAAAGCCACAGAAAAAGTGAAGTCTCCTACTATGAGAAATGAAATTTATGACAGAAGAATTGTTAATAAAAATGTTTCTAAATCAACTGGACCCTACCAAGTGTGGGTACCAAAAACAACTTAGTCACTTTGTGAATGCAGGGCAACAGGAATAAAAGAGTCATATGGATCTTGGACAGTGGATGCTCAAGTCACATGACTGGTGATATAGCCCTGCTATCACATTTTGAGGAAAAGGCTGGCCCATCAGTAACCTTTGGAAATGACAACATTGGTTATACAATGGGATATGGAAGTGTTAAATCTGGAAATGTCATTATTGAAGATGTGGCATTTGTTGAAGGACTGAAGCATAATCTCTTGAGTATTGGACAATTTACCAACAGAGGTTTCAAAGTGGAATTTGATGAAGACTTCTGTTCAATCTCAAAAAGGGAAAGTGGTGAAGTTGTTCTAACTGGTGTGAAGAAAGGAAGCTTGTTTGTAGCTAATCTCAAGGCTGCAGATAAGGG
This sequence comes from Heracleum sosnowskyi, assembly GCA_030848705.1. Lineage (NCBI taxonomy): Eukaryota > Viridiplantae > Streptophyta > Magnoliopsida > Apiales > Apiaceae > Heracleum > Heracleum sosnowskyi. Next base: position 135,816,884 of record CM061235.1, on the reverse strand, counting down.
AGAAATCTGCTGTTTCTACACTAAAGCCACAAATGAGGAATTCTGGCTATGGCACAAGAAGCTGTCTCACTTGAATGTTCAGGCAATGAACTCTCTAACCAAGAGAGAACTTATCAGGGATTTGCCTGCCTTGGAGTTTGTGCAAGATGGAGCATGTGAAGCTTGTCAAGGAAAAATTAAAAGATCCAGTCACAAGAACAAGTTGCTCAATACAAACTCAAAACCTCTGCAGCTAATTCACATGGACTTATTTGGCCCTGTGAATGTAATGTCCCTCTCCAAAAAGAAATATGCTCTAGTGATGGTAGATGACTATTCAAGATATACTTGGGTGGAATTCCTATTCTCCAAGGATGAAGCACCCCAAGTCATAATAGAGCATATCAAGAGAGTTGACAAAGAAGCACAAAGCACTGGTTCCTCTGTAGTTGCTTTGAGAAGTGATAATGGGACTGAGTTCAGAAATTCAACATTGTATGAGTTTTGCAAAGATAAAGGAATTTCTCAACAATTCTCAGCTCCTAAAACACCTCAACAAAATGGAGTAGTTGAGAGAAAGAATAGAACTCTCATTGAAGCTGCAAGGACAATGCTGCTGGATGCAAAGCTACCCACTAGCTTTTGGGCTGATGCTGTTAACACAGCATGCTATGTGCAAAATAGAACATTAATCAATAAGAAGTCTGGCAAAACTCCTTACTCATTAATGACTGGAAAAAGAGCATCCTTCAAGCACCTGCATGTGTTTGGAAGCAAGTGCTTTGTGATGAAAGATACCTCTGAGCATGTTGGAAAATTTGATGCAAAAGCATTTGAAGGTATCTTCATTGGATACTCTCTGGAAAGGACAACATACAGAGTATTTGTACCTGAGCAACACAAAGTCATGGAAAGCATGGATGTTACTTTTGATGACAAGAAAACTCCTGGACGGAAAACAAGTGATCAAGACAGTGTGCCATTGAGATTTGAGAATCAAGGTTATCTTGAGGATTCTGAAAGTGAAGATGAACCCCCTGTTCAAACTGTTCTAGAGAATGAAATCCTTGAAGCTGACAATCCTCTTCAAACACCTGTGCAAGGGTTCACAAACACAGGGGGAGAAGAAGAGTATGCACCTGTCAACCAAAATGAGCTTGGAACAGATCAAGGAAATGAACAGGGGCACACAAGGAAATGGGACAGAGCCCACACTAGGGATCAAATCATTGGAGATCCTAGTGAGGGAGTTAGAACAAGAAGGGCAACATTAAATACATGTCTGTATAGCTGCTTTCTGTCACAAGAGGAACCTAAATTAATTGAAGAAGCTTTGAAGAATTCTGATTGGATTGTTGCCATGCAAGAAGAGTTGAATCAATTTGAGAAAAACAAAGTATGGGAACTAGTACCTCCTCCAAAAGGAAAGAATGTTATTGACACCAAATGGGTGTTCAGAAACAAGATGGATGAAGAAGGAGTGGTAATAAGGAACAAAGCAAGGCTGGTTGCCAAAGGATATTGTCAGCAAGAAGGCATTGACTATGATGAGACATTTGCACCTGTAGCTAGACTGGAAGCCATCAGAATCTTCCTGGCTTTTGCAGCTCACTCAGATTTTAAGGTGTATCAAATGGATGTGAAAAGTGCATTTCTCAATGGTGATCTTGCTGAAGAAGTTTATGTGTCTCAACCACCTGGCTTTGAAAGTGAAGACTTCCCAAACTTTGTGTATAGACTGCTCAAGGCACTCTATGGACTCAAACAGGCACCAAGAGCCTGGTATGAGACTCTATCTCAATTCCTTCTTGAGCATCAATTCACCAGGGGTACAATTGACAAAACCCTATTCTTCAAGAAGCATGGAAATCTATGTGGATGATATCATCTTTGGCTCTTCAAATGAAAAACTTTGTGAAAGGTTCTCTAAGTTGATGCAAAGCAAATATGAGATGAGTATGATGGGAGAATTAACCTACTTTCTAGGTTTGCAAGTACATCAAAGGGAGGATGGCATCTTCATAAACCAGTCAAAGTATGTCAAAGATCTTTTGAAGAAATATGGTTTGGAAGACTCATCCCCTGCAAAAACTCCCATGTCCACTGCAGTCAAGCTTGATGAAGACAAGAAAGGCAAAAGAGTAGACATCAAGGTTTTTAGAGGTATGGTTGGATCACTACTCTATCTCACAGCTAGCAGGTCGGATATCATGTTTGCCACATGCCTTTGTGCAAGGTTCCAGTCTGATCCCAAGGAATCTCACATGATGGCTATCAAAAGAATCTTCAAGTATCTGAAGGGGACTCCTAATCTTGGGCTATGGTATCCAAAGGGCACTGGGTTCAACCTGGTTGGTTACACAGATTCTGATTATGCTGGATGCAGAACTGACAGGAAGAGCACCTCTGGAAGCTGTCAATTCCTAGGTCAAAGGTTAGTGTCCTGGTTTAGTAAGAAACAACAATCCACAGCAACATCCACAGCTGAGGCTGAATATATTGCTGCTGGAAGTTGCTGTGCTCAATTGCTTTGGATTAGAAATCAACTCATGGATTATGGGCTAGTGTTAGAACACATTCCTCTAATGTGTGATAATACTAGTGCAATATCCATAGTTGCCAATCCTGTTAATCATTCTACTACAAAGCCCATTGAGATCAGGTACCATTTCATTAGGGAACATGCTGCAAATGGTACCATAGAAGTCTCTTATGTTCCAACTGAGAAACAATTAGCTGACATATTTACTAAACCTCTGAATGAAGCAGTCTTCAACAGACTTGTGAGTGAAATTGGAATGCTTAATCCTTCATTTAGTTGCTCTAAGTAAGTATGCCAGTAAATAGTTGTAGCAGTAAATTTTCACTGTATTTAAATGCTCTATTCATATGGAGTGAAAATTAGCTGAGATATGATTTATAAATATTTCAGTATTTTACTGCATATTTTTCAAAATCACATTTGTTAGTAAAGTTGTGAGCTTTTGAGACATCTCGATATAGATGATTTTCAGAGTTCACGACACAGTTCAAATAAAACAGATTTATATCGCAAACTGTTGAGATTGTGAGACTTCGCGACATAGTTCATTTCATGAGTTTGCGACATAGTTCATTTTATGACTTCGCGACTTAGAATAACTATATCGACAAGTCTCCACATTTGACAGAATTTTGATTTAAATTAATTTTATTTCAAAATTTGATAAAAGTCTGACAATTTGCTTAAAATTCCTAAAAGAGAGCTTTAGACAGGGTATTTCTACTATATCGCAAAGTCTCCCCAATCCTTTCATCTTGAGGACTTTGCGACATAGTTCATTTCTGAGACTATGCGATATACTTTGCAAGACTTTGCGGTACAGGCCACTTTTTGACTTCGCGACATACAAATAGACTGTACACATTCATAACTCCATATCGCAGTGTCTCTATCATATAAATACCTTTTCTAACCGTTCACAACTTTTCATCTTGTCTATTGCTCTCAAACTCTCAAACCTAAGCACAAATTCTCTACTCTCTTTTTCACTTTCTCTCTCGAAATGGCACTCAAATCTCAAATAGTATCATCCTCTATCCCTTTAACCATTCCCAAAGAAACCAATCTTCTCACCATTCCCTCTGAGGCTGAGGCTAACCCAAGGTACAAGTGTTTTGTACGGTTCTTGAACACTTCCTACCTACGCCAAGCCCTAACCTTGAACCCTACCTTGTATGTCGATGTGTTGGAAGGATTCTGGAAAACGGCGTTGGTATCAACAATGGCTAGGGAAGATGGAACCTCATTCCAGGAGGTTAGTTGTTCAATTGGAGGCAAACACTTTCAGTTTGGTGAAAGGGAAATCAATGAAGCTTTGGGGTTCAAGGTGGAGGGTCATGACCAAGAAGCTACAGATGCTCAAATCGTAGATTTCATGACCTTCATTCGGTATGCTGATGAGATAGATACTGGAAAGCTGAATAAGAAGTTTGTGAGAAGGGAGTGGTCATTTCTGTTTGACGCACTCCAGAAGGTGTTTCTCTGCAGGAAGACAGGATGGGACCATATCAGTCACATTGCTGTGAAGCTAGCCTACTCCTTGGCCAACAACCAGGAGATCAATGTGGGAGCCATAATTCTCAAAGAATTGGCTCAGAGGCTAGGCAGGACCGTTCGTTGTAGAGGTAATGACATCTTTTACCCTCGTTTCCTTCAAGTTATTTTAAATTTTCTTGATGCAAATGTCCATGAATTGGAGGGTATAGATAACACTAAAATGGCTTATTCCAAGTCCATGTCCAAAGTACTATTTGGCTCATTGGACACAAGGAATCAAGTGGATGTGATTCTAAGTGTGACCAAGCATATGCAGGACACATTTGAGTCTTATCCACTTGATAAGCCCATATACCATGCTCTTTCCTGGACAGGGGAGGCTGAGACTGAAGGAGCTACACAGTCTAACCCCAGTCTTCTCATCCCATCCAGCAACCCCACTGCAAACAGTACCATAGAAGTTAGGCAGCCAAGTGCATCAATCTCTCAAAAGATTGGTGTTACTAAAAAGAAGTCAAAGAAGAGAGCCCTAGAAGTGATAAATGAATCTGTAGAGATAGCTAGTGAGAATCCTGAGTCACCTCTCACCAGACAAAAGAAGAAATCCAAATCCAAACCTACCACTGGATCCTCCCAACAGGATTCAGATGTGGAAAAAGGGGTACACCTGTTACTGTCCATGGCCTCTCAACAGGTCATTGGCATTGAAAAGAGCAGCCTCCCCACTGCACCTTGTACATAGTCTGCACAGGGTCAAGACCTCACTCTTGACCCTAGGAGTGATAAGGCTGATAATACACAGAGTGGAGAGCACATCACTGTTGAAACTCCTCCTATTTCTCAGGGGGAGTTGCCACAATCTAATCTAAACCCCACTTCTCTCTCAGATTCTTCCATAAAAATTTCTTCTGAACAAGAGAGTCATTCCAATGACAATCTTGCCTTTGATCAATCACAATTCTCTCCTGTGATTGAGCCAATTTCAAGTGACATGGTGCATGACACTATGCTCACCACCCAGGAACCACATCTAGTTGGTCAGGGAATGCATGCTGGGGCATATCCTAATGACACCAACACAAACATGGAGGATTCACCTGTTTTCACTGGAGACTCTATGCCAAATTCTCCCATCCTTAGGGATGTGGAACTGTCTTCACAGACAAATAGGGCTAATGTTGTAACACATCCCATTTCAATGGAGACAACATTAGACCCTACAGCCATTCCAAGGCTGGAGGAGACTCAAAATCTTACATCTCATGAAGTGCCTAGCACTAGCTCTCACTTGGCTCAGGCCACTATGTCAGAATGGCTGAAGCCTGTGCACCATGACAGGCCTTCAGGATCATCATCTGTGCCTTCCAAAATGACAGAGGAAGCCATACAAGATCTCCATGTGGCACAGATTGATGAGTTCTCAAAGATAGCTCAACATCTCCTCACCTCAAATCTCCCAAATGCTGATTATGAAGCCATTTTACTCTGCCACAAGGAGGATGTTGAAGCTCAGCAGGAGAAGATAGTGGATGCAGCTGAACCAGAGGGAAATGTGGATGCCTGGTTGGATGCTAAGAGGACTCTCAAGCTCAAGGATGCCCTAGCTTTTCTAAGAGAAGAATACCTAACTTCTCTGGGCTCCAATGCAAAGGATCTCTCTCCTGCTGCCATCTATGATGCTGTTAATGATGTCTACAGGAATCAATTAAAGGCTCTGCACTATCTTGGGAAAGGGCTTCAATCAGAGATTTCTTCAATCCAGGAGGAGACAGACAGATCCCTCACTAAGCTCAGAAACTCATATCTCTCTGATTTTCCCAAGGTGGATGGCATCCTTAAAGAAATCCAGAAGACAAACTCTACTGTAAGCATGATGGACATCTCTCTGGCCATGGTCACAGACAACATCAGGAAGCTGGCTACAACCCTGGAAAATCAAGTCAAGGCCAATATCAACTCAAATGCAATGCTGAATGTAATTTGGAAGAATCAGTATGGTGACAAATTGGTGGATGAGGTCCCTCTGTCAAACATCTCCAAATTTGAATTTGCCAAGCTCAAGGATCAATCTCTCAATTCTTTCAAGTCTCAACAGTTATTCTCAAAGGTGGATGGTCTTGAAAGAGAAGTGACCTCTCTGAAAGATGAAAACAAGGAGCTTGCCAACTCTCTAAAACAGCTCAATGACAAACTGGATGACCAAGGCAACAACACCTCCAATATCCTGCTGGTGCAACAACAGATGCTGACTTCAATGATGAAACAAATGAACCTGCCTATCCCTGGGAAAGCTCAAGACATCTTGTCTGATCCCAAGCCTAAGGGGGAGAAACAAAAGGAGGTCATTCTGAAACAGAAAGGGGGAGTACCTGCCAAGCAGCCAAAACATAAGGGCAAGGGCAAACTCATTGAAGAAACCATAAAGCCAATCATTCTTCCCCCTGTAGAGGTCATAAGTGCAGAAGGTCAGAAGAGCACAATCTCAACCACCTACTATCCATCAACAATGCCTAAAGATATCTCAAATCCTCAACCTCAACCTACTCCCAATGCTAAACCTGTCAAAGCTGCAATTATCACAGAGGCCAAGCTACAGGAAGTTGCCAATTCAAACATCTATCATGATGAGGCCTTCCTGGAGTTTCTGAAAGCCATCTACAGTAGTGCTCAAGGAGATGCAAGGATGTACAGACAGAAGATCAAGGAAAGCATCAAGTATTTCACAGTGGTAGTAAGGAAAATCAAGGATGTCCATCTAAGAGAGATAATCATGGTGTGCAAGGATAACTGCATGTGGCACCTAGCTTTTCAAACTCTAGAGAAACTGAGATTTACTGAGCTGTCAATCATTCTGGATTTGATTGAAAAGCATGGGATGAACAATGAAAGTCTTTACAATGACTTGAAGATGGACCAGAATAAAAGATTGCCTGAGGTTATATCCAAGCCAAGGACAATAATTTACCAAAGCCTATCTCAAGACAGTAGTATTGACCAACTAGTAATTCCCTCAGACCTTTTAATGAAGAACAATGCAAAGATCAACCAGGTGCTGCAAATGCTGAGAGCTAAGAGAGGAGCTAGGACAGCTGAGGAACTAGAGATGATTCGAACTCTACAATCTTTTCTGATTCATGGAGTCATTCCTGAATCTGTCAAAGAAAAGAGCAAAAAGAAGGATGGGGAGGATGATGATGAGGAGAAAACCTATGAAAGGAGATCTCAGACAAGGAGAAATAAGGATGGACCTAGTGAAAGCAGCAGGATCAAATATCCTAAGAAATCAAAAGATACTGGTGATGACAAGAGGGACTCCAAAGGGACAAAGGAAACAACCAGGAAAACAAGAAGTGGAATTCAGCAAGTCATGGACATTGCTAGCAGTACTTTAACCACAACACAAGACTCTAAGTCTGGGGTGGGTGCTGTTAGTAATGATCCTCCAAAATCATTATCAAAGACTTCTGAACCTGAATTGCCACAGAAGAAAGAAGAAGCCACAAAAGAAACCTCAAAAAGACACTTCCACAAAGTCACAGCTAGTGGAGTGTTACAGTGGATGAAGGGAAAAGGAATGAAGCTTCTTCCAAATGATGTGGCACTGAAGACTGATTCTCCTTGTTCCAGAAAGGTGTCTCTTGTGAAACATATGAAGATCAAGAGTGTACCCAGAAGGATAAGGATAACAAAGAAGACTGGAAAACTCACAAATGTTATTGGCATCAATGTGCTTCCACTAGATGAGGACTATGATGAAGATGCCCTAGCATTTTTGAGGGCTCAAAGGATCTTTGAAGTCAAAGTGAAGTTGGATCATCTAGAGATCAAGTACACTGATGGAAGAGAAAGAATAATGAAACAAGGGAGATGGCAACATTTTGACACCTATGAGCAAGAAAGAATCAATGCCTTGTTAAATTTTGAAGAAAAGGAAGAAAGGGTGTGGAAAATAGAGATTGCCAGATTCATGAAGATGCACTCTGACCATAATGAAAATCTAAAGAAGCTGAATGAAGAAAAGAGGTGTGAGAAAGAAAAGGAGATGGCTGAGATGGAAGAAAGAGCAAAGGAGCTAAGGGAGAAAGGGCTGTGCAGGGTAAAGCAAAATCCTTATACTGTTGAGTACAAAAATCATTATGGAGGAATAAGCAAGATAAGGATGGAGTTCATACATTGTTAGGCCGAATACACAATATAATCAAGTATGTATGAGAATAACGATAATTAAAAACACTGTTTATGAATCAATAAAACTGTAATCGTATTAACAGCTTCTCTCTTTATGATGTTAATGAATCACAAAGAGCTTCTAGGTTACAAGAATAATATATCAATATTCACGCGTCCCTTCTAGGGATAACCTATCTGTGTTTATATAGTACACAGCTTCATATAATCCTTATCTAATTGATATTCCTATAAGTTAGCTATACAAAACTTATCAATTAAGGATTGCTTCAGTCTTCTGTCTAATCTCCTTAGCTGTATCAATATATTCTGCTTCTTTCCATCTTCAGAATATATTGCTTCTAGAATCTTCAATTCTGCACCGACAGCTAATTCAACTTTCACCTTGTCAGACTTTAACTAAACTCTGACCGGCTTCAATTAAACTCTTCACCCTGTCAGAGTTTAACTAAACTCTGACTGGCTTCTGATAAACTCTTGTAAATACCTGTTGCTTAAACACTGATAAACAAACATTAGCAATTATATCTAACAATCTCCCCCAACTTGTTCATAATAAAATGTACAAGTTAAAACATATAATTGATGATGTCAAAACCTTTTAACAAATGCAGTGTTTAACATATAACAGAGTTTAATTTAAAACAGAGTTTAAATTTGACTTAGAATAGAAAATATTAAAAACTTACAGTCAGACTTTACTTGACTTCTTCAATATCAGGCACAGTCCTGAGATAATCAATCAGCAGTCTTCTTTCAGCATTCTCAAGCTCAGCTATCATAATCTCTTTCAGCTCCTTATACTCTGGATCTCCTTCACCAGTTTGATATATGGCAGCCCTCAGAGAATAGATACTATTCTTCTTCATGTCATTCCCTAACCGAATGTACTGAGCTTTATCTGACTCTAAGTTGAATTCTAAGACTTTTATTCCCAGTGCAGTTTTAAATCTAGCACTGTTTCTCTTCATCTCCACCAACTTTCCAGTATGATCTCTATACTTTGGAATATAAGCATTTGAGACTTCTCCTCCTCCAAGCATCACTTTTGATCTCAGCATCTTTTCTCTTAAGATTTGAGCAACATTATGGGTGTGTCTGTTCTTAACCTTTAACAGATAAAGTATATATTCAAGTTCTTCCCATGATTTGAGATTTACATCAGATTCTCCAACTCTATAAACTCTTCCATCACTCATGAAGTATAACAGAAACTGCTTCTTCAAGACTCTGTGAAAAATCAACTGAACAGATTCTAACTTATCAAGATTTTCTTGTGTATTCCCAATACCAGATCCTGCCAGTGAAATATTGTCTTGAGATCTGTTATTTATTCTCTTCTCCCTATGTGAACCTAAACCAGACTTATCATAAGATTCTTTTCCAAGTACAGTCCTGGTTTGAGAAAAATCCACAGGTTGAAGTGTCAGAGTTTCAGAGAGTACAGGTCTTAAGAAACCTTTGAGTTGAGGAACTAGCTGAGTTTGCACAGCTTGAGCCTTGTCAGAGACTGGCTTAACTTCAATAGTATCATCAACTTGAGCAGCGTCAGAGGTTGATTTTGGTAATCTTGTTTCAACTTGAGCAATGTCAGAGGTTGAATAAATCTTCTTAGGTAACTGTTCTTCTTCTACCAGTTTACCTTTTCCTTTGTCAGCATTTTTAATCACAGGCCTCCTTGAGTACTGTAAACTCTGATCAGAGTTTACATTCTCTTTGATAACAATTCCTTTTTCTTTCTTTCTAGGAGCCTTGATTTCCTTCTTCTTGTAGATTCCAGCTTCAAGATTTTTCTTGTGTTCTTCAGCAAGCATCTGTTCTTCAGCCTGGATATCTTCAATAGTAACTTCCTTTCCATGCTCTTTAATAAAGATCCTAGCAGCAATCTCTTCATCAGTAGATGGGTTAGCTGAAACAACTAAACTTTTGTTGAGTTTTGAAGTAGATTGACCACCAGAGTTTATTACACGTCTTTGCCTTTGAGCAGAAATCCTTCTTGCATTTCCTCTGCTTCCCCCATCAGTAGAATCATCCTTCCGTCTCAGAGTTTGAGTATCTTTGCATTTGTCTTTAGGTATACTCTCCCCCTTTTTGACATCATCAGAAATTAGTACTGATGTCAGCAATTCAAGCGCAGTAGAAATGGAATTCAATTGAGTGGACATTGCAGCTTGATTCTCCTCAACTTTTCCAAGCCTTGTCTTGATTTCCTCAGAGTCCTTGGCTTGCTGCTTGAATTGTGTAGAATAAAATGATCTGTCAAGCTTCAAAGTTGTATCCCTTAGAGAAAATTCATTCCTCAGATTTGTAAACATCTGTTGATTCTCATCAAATCTATTATTGAGAGATTTGACTTGAACAACAGTTGCTTGTAAACTTGTAAGAACATCAGGATTTGTAATCTTCTTGACAGAATCAGATAAGAAATCTGCAGCCCTTTGCGCTGGAAAGATACAATCTGCATTAGCCCATGCATTGTAGTACATAGTCTGATAATGCTCAGAAGCAGCCCTTTGAACTTCCCTTTCTTCAGTAGAATTTGCTTGAATATCAGAAATTTCCACTTGAATATCAGAGTTTGAATGATCAGGACTAGCTTCAGCATTGTCATCCTGTCTGTGAATATCTTCAAGCACATTTTCAGCAGTGATTTCATCAACTAACTGTGCAGTTGCTTCAAGTACTTGATCTGCTACAGTTTGAGGAACATCAGAGTTTACTGGAGCAGTAACCTCTGCTTCTCTCTGAACAATCTCAACAACTGATTGTTGCAAAGTTTCAAGTAAGACAGTATCCTCATGATCATTGTCTGTTGCATCTACATGTACAGCAACAGCTTCGGGAACTGGATCAACTCTAATCTGATCAACTTCCTCACCTTTCTCAAAGTCAAGAGAAATGATTTCTGTGTGAGAAGCAATAGGCTCTACTAATTCAGTAGTAGCTTGATCAGCTTCTAGTATAGTATCTTCATGATCAATCATCCTGCTGTCAGAGTATGCAACAGCTTCCTCAACTACATCATCAGCTTTTGATGTAGGAGCTTCTGTTTTCTCAGGTTCTGTATTCATATTGGCAATAATATCACCAAAAAGTTGATTAGCAACTAATCTTCTCTTTCTCTGATGAAGATTTTCTTCATCAGCTTCAGTTTCTGAGTCTGCAACAGAATCAGCAGCAACAGTCTTTGCCCTTTGGGCTCTCTTTTTCTTCATTCTTTTTCTCTGAGGCACAGCATCAACATTTGATACCTCAGCTTCAGGTTGTTGCAAACCAGACTTAACTGCTCGAACTTTAGATCTCTTTGACCTCTGTGGTTGAGATACAGAAGGTCCAGCTTCAGCAGTTGAGACATGTTGTTGTTGTAAGTTGTCAAGAAATTGTTGCACAGATGCAGGTAACATTAAAGGACCAACTTCTCCTTTCTTGTTGTCCTTGTTGATAAGATCAGAGAATATACGTTTGTGCAATTTAAATGAAAGAATGACATCCTCATCTAAAATCTCAACATCAGGGCAGCATAGACTAAATATTAACTGACAAAATCTAGAGAAATAGACAACATTCCTATTCTCTAGCATTTTCTCACCAATATTAGTTAAAACTAATCTAGCAACATCAAATTGACTGCCATAGAGAAGAGAATACCCGATCTGTAGACTATCAGTGGGAATTGCATCCCAGTTTGTGCACTTTTTCCCGAACGCTCTTGTAATGCAGTCGAAAAAGAAACTCCATTCCTTTCGCAAAAATGGCCTTTTGAGTTGACCTATCTTTGTCAAAGGTCCAGTGTAGCCTATCTCGTTCATCATCCTGACTAGCTCAGAGTCGCCAACAGAGATTGGGAATGCATTGAAATCTTCAAGACCCAAAGCATCACGAACAGTAGTAGGAGTAACAGCATAGTCATTGTCCTCATATTGAAAAATGATAGATGGAGATCCAGACTCTCCTCCATTATCATAAGCACCTGTCTGCCAAAAAGATTTGATTTGAGTTGCAGACAGCTTCGATGGTGCGGTGAGAGCAGTGCCAATATCAGAGTTTGACAAGAAACTCTGAATCAAATGAAACGCCTCCGGTGCGTTCTCATTTGCTACAGGAGCTGAGTAGTTATTTGGGACAAATTCTAATTCAGAAGCAATAAACGCTGTAGTTGCCATTAGTAAGAATTGAAAACAAGAAGTACTGGGCTTTGAAAGTGTTTGAGTGTTTGTGTGTGAGTAAAATGTTATGAAAAGATGAAATGCGTAAAAGATTGAATCGTGTGTATGTAGTGTATTAAATAATAACTGTAAAGATTAGAAATATGTTAGTGGGACAGATGTCGAACGGTAATACGCTGACAGCTGTTTCTAACAACTTCCAATACACACGTGCAGACGTGGAGACACCTGTCATCACATATAACACTCAAAATATTCGCTTAAAAGAGAAAAAAAAATCAATAATAATAAAATTATCAATTTTAATAATAAAGTACAAAGGAACTCAACAGTCAAAATAATAATGACTGTCTCGAAACTCCGCACCTTAGTATCCCAAGCGCTTCGATTCTAGTAAAAACCCTTCATTTACCCTGTTGAATGCTTTAAAAACTCAAGCATTTTAACAACAGGCTTCATATCTTAAAATTACTAAACACCAAATGGCAGGAACGTTTGAGTTCATGGATGTCGAATCATTCGTGAACATGAACTGGCCTCAACAAGCAAACTACATCATCGATGAGTTTCTTGTTCTTTCTTTTCTGAATGATGAAGGTCTTATAGCAGATGATGAAATAGCAGAAGGACCAATCTCTAATCCTTATGTGCACATCATCCGTCCCGGTCCATATGATGTGCCCATCTTGGCAGACGATCATACTATGGAGATATGTATGATGCTCTTCCAGCAGAGTTTCCTGATGGGTACTGAGGAGACAATCTTCTTGGAGTCCTGCAAGCTGCAAAGCAGAAAGAGAATCCAGGAAGATGATGATGATGATGATGATTCATCTTCAGGATGTTGTCATGCAATCCCAGATGGTATAATGATCAGTTGAACAACTGGGTTGCGCTCATCAGAAGTAATAGAGCACAATAGCTTCTGGCTCTAGCTCTTCTGCTTCAGATGTAGCATTCAAGTACTTGTCCTGGTTAAATAGATCTTCTCTTTTGTAACCATAGTGATTAGTATGTACCAGAAAGATTAGCTTAACATGGGTATGAAATTGTCTGAATGTAAATTTGAATCAATTAATGAAAAATTTGTTTCTTTACATTTCAGTTATCAATATTGCATAGTAATTGGAAAGTAAAAAAAAACTTTAACCAATTAACTAACATACTCAGCAGCAATACAAATCACAAACAGGACTTAATAAACATACTCTTTCTGTCCTCCGTCCAATCATACTTTTTCCGAAAAACAAATGGCTAATCTCAAAATTATTAACTGTCTGAAACAAAGAAGTTATTTTAACCATCAGAGATTAAAACAAAGTAACCTCGGCGTATTTCACACAATACATCAGTGTTTACCATTTGTCCTTCTTTGTCAATAAACTCTTTTCTCAATCTGTTCAGTTGTGAAAAATGTGTGTGTAGTAGCAGAGTTTACCGAAATCAGTATTTAGATCATCTCAAAGTGCATAAAATCCACAAACTAAAGTAGTAAAAACTAGTTGCCTAAACTCTCATGTATAACATAGACACTGATTTTTCTATCTAAACTCTGTATTACTGATATCCTTTCATTTGGATATGTCTTTTATTTTTCACCCCCCCTTTTTTTTTATTAAATTTTTTTTTTTTTTTTTTTTTTTTTAATTTATTTTTCCAGTAATCAGTGGTTGGCACTAGTCACCAAAAATCAAAGATTTTAGCCCTTATTTCATACAATAAGTTCCTGGATCTTCCTAGGCACAACATGATCTCAAAGGAATTTGTGCTCTATTTGGCATCTTTTGATTTGAGGGTGAATTATTTGCAATGAATAATCAGAGTTTAGACTTTTCATCAGTGATTATAGTTAACTTATGAGAGAAAATGCAAACAGCTAATACAGACTCAGTGTATAGGATCAATAAACTAAGAGATGCTATAAATATAGAGACAGTATCATGCTGTGTTAGCTTACTGCACATATTTGAGATCAGAATCTATCAACTCTTAAGGATTCACAATTACTTACTGAGAATTATGTTTCATACAAATTTCTTCATTGGTCCATATGTTTCAGACAAAATTACAATCAGAGTATAGCATTTAAACTGTAATTACCAGAGTATGACCAACAGAGTTTAACATCAGAGTTTACGTTCAGAGTATGACTGACACTTCACAGAGTTTATCATCAGAGTTTAACATGCTGATTCACATAACAGTTAACACATGTAACAAATCATGAACAAAAAAAATGAGTCTAACCCGTATCTCTAGTCAGAACCAGAGATCATTCCAAGTTCATTTACCAATCTTGTAAAAGTAGCTTCACTCAAAGGTTTGGTGAAGATATCTGCAAGTTGTTGGTCTGTAGACACAAAATGAAGCTCAATGTTTCCTTCTTCCACATGTTCTCTAATAAAATGATACCTTATGCTGATGTGCTTTGTCATGGAATGCTGTACTGGATTACCTGTCATAGCAATAGCACTTTGATTATCACAGAAAATAGGTATTCTAGAGTACCTTAATCCATAATCCAGCAATTGATTCTTCATCCATAAAATCTGTGCACAACAGCTACCAGCTGCTATATACTCTGCTTCTGCAGTGGATGTAGAAATTGATTTCTGTTTCTTACTGTACCAAGAAACCAATCTGTCACCTAAAAATTGACAGCTTCCACTTGAACTTTTTCTGTCTATCTTACAGCCTGCAAAATCTGCATCAGAGTAACCAATTAACTTAAACTCTGATTCTCTAGGATACCACAAACCCAGGGTTATGGTTCCTTTGAGATATTTGAAGATCCTTTTTACAGCTGTTAGATGAGGCTCTCTGGGATCTGCTTGAAATCTTGCACAAAGACATGTTGCATACATGATATCAGGTCTACTTGCAGTAAGATACAGTAAAGACCCTATCATTCCTCTGTAGTTAGTCATATCTACTGAGGCTCCTGTGTCTTTGTCAAGCTTCGTTGCTGTAGCCATGGGAGTTGTAGCAGATGAACTATCAAGCATACCAAATTTCTTGAGAAGATTTCTGGTATACTTTGCTTGATTGATAAAAATCCCATCATCTGTTTGCTTGACCTGTAAGCCTAGAAAATAACTAAGCTCTCCCATCATACTCATTTGGTACCTGGATTGCATAAGCTTTGCAAACTTCTTACAAAGTTTGTCATTAGTAGATCCAAAAATAATATCATCTACATAAATTTGAACTAAAAGCAAATCATCACCAGAATTGAAATAAAACAAGGTTTTATCAATTGTACCTCTTGTGAACCCACTTTCTAAAAGAAACTGAGCAAGAGTTTCATACCATGCTCTTGGTGCTTGCTTTAGTCCATATAATGCCTTGTCAAGCCTGTAGACATAATCTGGATGCTTGGAATCTACAAATCCTGGTGGTTGTTCAACAAACACTTCTTCTTCAAGCTTCCCATTGAGAAAAGCACTTTTTACATCCATCTGAAAGACTTTAAACTTCTTGTGTGCAGCATAGGCCAGAAAAATTCTTATGGCCTCCAATCTTGCAACTGGAGCAAAGGTTTCATCATAGTCAATTCCTTCCTGTTGTGAATAACCTTTAGCCACAAGTCTAGCCTTGTTTCTTGTAATCACACCTTCACTGTCAGTCTTGTTTCTGAAAACCCACTTTGTACCTACAATTGATCTATTCTTTGGTCTAGGTACAAGTGTCCAGACTTCATTTCTTTCAAATTCATTTAACTCTTCTTGCATTGCTGTAATCCAATTAGCATCTTGAAGAGCTTCCTCCACTTTCTTTGGTTCTGTTTGAGACAAGAAAGCATGATACAGACACTCATTGTTTGTTGCACTTCTAGTTCTCACACTAGCATCAGGATCTCCAATTATGAGATCAGGTGTGTGTGCCTGTGTCCACTTTCTTGCTGTTGGTAAGTGGTTTCTTGCATCATTATTGAATCCTCCCCCTTGATCCATGCTCTCCTGATTCATACGTTGACTATCTGCAGTATCTGAGGCTCCCCCTGAGTTGGATGGCTCAGTGTTTGAGCTGTCAGAGTTTGAATCAGTTTCCTCAACTGACTCACTTGCTGTGTCTTGTTGAGCTTCTTCACGCTCCCCCTCAACTGGTACTCTATTTTGTTCAATTTGAGAATTTCCAGTTTCTCCAGTATTTACCAGTAGAGGTTCAGAGTATGCTTCGTCAGAGTTTGTCAAACCTGCTTCGTCAGAGTTTACATCATCAGAGAATAGATCTTCATTTTCAAAACGTAGTTGATCATATCCATCCTTGTCTTCAAGTCCAATTATTTTCTTGTCATCAAATGACACATGTATGGATTCCATGATTACCTTAGTTCTTAGATTGTAAACTCTGAATGCTTTTGTTGACAATGGATAACCAACAAAGATTCCTTCATCAGCTTTTAACTCGAACTTTGTCAACTGTTCAGGATGAGTCTTCAACACAAAGCATTTGCATCCAAATATATGAAAATATTTCAAATTTGGCTTCTTGTTTTTCACCATCTCATATGGTGTTTTTCCATGCTTGTTGATCAGAGTTGCATTTTGAGTAAAACAAGCAGTTTGAACAGCTTCTGCCCAGAAATAAGTTGGTAATTTTGCTTCATCAAGCATAGTTCTGGCAGCTTCAATTAAGGTTCTGTTCTTTCTTTCAACTACACCATTTTGCTGTGGAGTTCCAGGTGCAGAAAATTCTTGTTTGACTCCTCTTTCCTTGCAGAAAGCTTCCATTATTGAGTTTCTGAATTCAGTTCCATTATCACTCCTTATTATTTTTACTTTGTGCTGTGATCCTTTGTCCAGTAGATTTACATGATCCATCAGAATTTGAGCAGTTTCATCCTTCTTTGATAAGAAATACACCCATGTATATCTAGTATATTCATCAACAATTACTAGAGCATATTTCTTTCTGCCCATTGACATCACATTCACTGGTCCAAAGAGATCAACATGTAGAAGATGATAAGGTTCCACTACTGAAGATTCAGATTTGCTCTTGAAAGATGACTTCCTTTGCTTGGCCTTTTGACAAGAATCACATAGACCATCTAGATTAAGTACTGATTTTGGAAGTCCTCTTACAAGATCCTTTCTAATAAGTTCATTAATGTTGTTCAAATTGAGATGAGAGAGCTTCTTGTGCCAATTCCAACTCTCTTCATTTGACATCTTTGCAGTCAGACACACTGTACTTCCATCAGAGTTTGTTACCAAACTTGCTTCATAAATATTGTTGCGTCTGTGTCCAACTAGAACAACTTTTCCAGTAGATTTACTGATAACTTCACAGTATTCACTATGAAAATCTACATGGTTTCCTCTGTCACAGATTTGACTCACAGACAACAGATTATGCTTGAGTCCTGAGACTAGAGCTACATTTGTGATGATGACACTTCCAAGATTGATATTGCCATATCCCAAAGTGTGTCCTATGTTGCCATCTCCATAGGAAACTTTTGGGCCAGCTTTCTCCTCAAAGTCTGATAGCAGGGCTTTGTTTCCAGTCATATGTCCTGAGCATCCACTGTCCAAGATAATTGTGCTCTCTTTTATACCCTGCAATCACAAACAAACACTAAGTGTTAGTTTTAAGGATCCAGACTTGCTTGGATCCTTTGTCCTTCTTAACAGTGTTAGCTTTTGCAGCGGAATCAGCATTATCAGAGGTTAAACTAACATTGTCAGTTTTTACACTAGCAGAGTTTGCTCTAACCCATTTTAGGTTGGGTTTTAGCTCATAATAGTTATGATAAATCGAATGATAACTCTTACATGTGTAAATAGAATGCCAAGTGCTCCCACAATGTTTGCATAAAGTCTGTGGTTTTACTTTAACATAATCATTCTTTACTTCTGATGTAGAAGGTAAAGTATTAATATGTTTGTTCTTAGTGCAAAATCTAGCAAGATGATTAGAACTACCACAACTGTAACATGTTTTTCTTGAGGCACTAGCATTAGGCATATGATTATTTCTATTATTTATGCCTACTTTTCCATTCCTATTTCTCTTGGAACCTTTAGGTTTCATGGCAGACTTTACCTCTTTAAGCTTATGATTGAACTGTTTTCCTGTCATCAAGCCAACATTAACCTGTTTTTCACAAGTTTTTACTGGTTTTCTAACAGCTTCTATTTCCATAAGTTTTTCTGTTATAATATTTTCCTGTTTGTCACAAGATTCATCTGATTCCATATCAGCTTCCCTTATTACAACAGATTTTAACTTATTGGCTTCTGGAACGAATTTCACAGGTTTAAGTTGTGGTTTTACCTTAACCTTATCTTTAAACCTAAGTTCATCATTTTCACAATAACCTAAACCTACAGAATCAGTCTGAAACACTTGATGAGTGTCTCTTCCAGAATCTGTCCAAGTCTTGATTATTTTCCTTTCCTTCTCTAAATCAGATTCTAGTTGCTTATATCTTTTTAGCAACTCCTGTTCTACATAAACAGCATCATCTCTTTCTTTTTGAATCTGCTTCATATTCTCAAGTTCTCTTTCAAGAAACTTGTTTCTTTCTTTAAGACTAAGATTCTCAGATTTGATCCTCTCATTCTCTAAAGTCTGATCCCTATAACTAACATGTATGTTCTTAAGATAAATTCTTAATTCAGAAATATTATCAGTATCATAAGCATAAGTAGTTAGAGGTACCTTATTTTCTGATGACTCAACTTCATCTTTGACAGTTGCCATGAGTGCATAATTCACTCCATCATCAGAATCTGAAGTATCTGCCCAGTCTTTGCCTTTAGAGATGAGTGCTTTTTCAGTTCTTCCTTTCTTGCACTCTGGAGCATAGTGACCCATCTCTTTGCACTTGTAGCACTGGATCTCAGATTTGTCCTTCTTTCCAGACTTGGTATCCCTTCCATCAGACTTTCTGAAATTCTTCTTCTCAGAATTTGAATCTCTCCTTGAGAATCTCTTACCCTTCTTGAAGTTCTTGAATCCCATCTTCTTAAATGTCTTAACCATCAAGGCAGCCATTTGCATCATCTCCTCTTCATCATCCTCAGAATCAGAAGCTTCATAAGAGTTTGAATCATCATCAGAGTTTGATGACTCACTCTCAGATTTTATGACTAAAGCCTTTCCCTTGGCTTTCTTCCTTGATGATTCCTTCTTAATGGGCTTCTCCTCAACTTTGAGAGCAATAGATTTTGTCTTCTTGCTGGATCTCCTGTTTCTTTGTTCTATCTCAAGTTCATGAGTCTTTAACAATCCATAGATCTCATCAAGATCTGTATCAGCAAGATCATAATTATCTCTGATTGTTGTTGCCTTTAAATCCCACTTTTCAGGTAGAGATAAAAGAAACTTGAGATTTGACTCTTCAAGTTCATATTCTTTATCAACCAGAGACAGATCGTTCAACAGTTTGCAAAATCTGTCATAAGTCTCAGTCAAGGTTTCATTAGTTCTTGAATCAAAGTGCTCATACTCCTGTGTGAGTATTGTCTTTCTATTCTTCTTAATAGCACCTGTTCCTTGGCATCTGACTTCTAGAGCATCCCATATTTCTTTGGCAGTCTTGCAGCCAATTACTCTGTTAGACATAACGTTATCTAACGCACTGTGGAGAAGATGTCTAACCTTTGCATCCTTTGCAATTGATGAGATGTCCTCAGGAGTCAAATCTTTCTTTTCCTTTGGAACAGTCTTTTGTTCTTGTCCATCAACAACAGGGGCTAGTTTGGTTGGATTATGAGGACCATCATAAATTCTGTCAAGATATTCTGGATCTGTAGCCTCCAGAAACATGGTCATCTTCACCTTCCAAATCGGATATTCTACAGGCCTGAGAATCGGAACCCTGATTGTTTCATATCGACTCACAGAATTAGGCTTAACCTGTTCAGCCTTGGGAGCAGCTTGATTTTCTTCAGACATGATTATTACTGTGTTTGAATCGTAAAACTGTATATATTAAACAGCCTTGGCTCTGATACCAATTGTTAGGCCGAATACACAATATAATCAAGTATGTATGAGAATAACGATAATTAAAAACACTGTTTATGAATCAATAAAACTGTAATCGTATTAACAGCTTCTCTCTTTATGATGTTAATGAATCACAAAGAGCTTCTAGGTTACAAGAATAATATATCAATATTCACGCGTCCCTTCTAGGGATAACCTATCTGTGTTTATATAGTACACAGCTTCATACAATCCTTATCTAATTGATATTCCTATAAGTTAGCTATACAAAACTTATCAATTAAGGATTGCTTCAGTCTTCTGTCTAATCTCCTTAGCTGTATCAATATATTCTGCTTCTTTCCATCTTCAGAATATATTGCTTCTAGAATCTTCAATTCTGCACCGACAGCTAATTCAACTTTCACCTTGTCAGACTTTAACTAAACTCTAACCGGCTTCAATTAAACTCTTCACCCTGTCAGAGTTTAACTAAACTCTGACTGGCTTCTGATAAACTCTTGTAAATACCTGTTGCTTAAACACTGATAAACAAACATTAGCAATTATATCTAACATACATTCATATGTGGAAAGTGCCCTCAGAACAACAGCTGAAGATCTAAAAGATTCTCCTCTCTTTGAAGAACTGATTGCAAGGGATGAAATCTTACTGGCCATCTCTGAAATAAAGAAGAATGAAGAAACAAGGAAGAAGAAAGTCTATGATGATTTCTTAGAGAAGCAATTGGAAACTGAAGCTATGTAGCTCAAGGAGAAATTCTGTAAGACTAAATTTCCAAGTTGTTATCAAATTCTGTTCTTAAATTTATCTTCTTTATACTTGTTCCTTTTATGTTAGTTAGGCTTGTTATCAGACATGAAATTGTGCCTAAGGGTCTTACTCACAATTTGGGGGAGATTGTTAGGCTCAAGACATGTCTGAATACCACTATTAACAAGCCTACACTTTGTGACTATGTCACATTACATGACCTAGTGAGTTCTATCACTGGGATGTAGTATAGGTCTCTAAATGTACTTGTCTTGTTCTCATGAACATTAGCTTGACCATGTATGCTCAAACTTATAATGAGCTTAGTAAAGTTTCTTGCATCTAGATTGTATATAGGCCATTGAATAATTGTCCTGGTAGAAGTTCAGAAGTGTTCATGCAGCAGGATAAAGATAAATACAGTAAGGCTATGAAGAAATAAGTTGCAGAAATTTGTCTAAGGCATTATATAGCAAAGTCAGAAGAAAGCTATGTCGTGAAGTCACCAATATCCATGTCGTGAAGTACTATATCGCATAGTCCATTTTGTACTATGTCGAGAAGTCCTCAAGACACATGTCGTGAAGTGTTGAAGTCAGCAAAGTCAAAGAAGCCTAGATCGTGAAGTCCTCAGAAGCCCTATGTCGCATAGTCATCAAATGACTTATGTCGCATAGTCGTCAAATGACCTATGTCGCATAGTCGTCAAATGACCTATGTCGCATAGTCGTCAAATGACCTATGTCGCATAGTCGTCAAATGACCTATGTCGCAAAGTCTTCAAAGAAAACTCCTGGACTGAAAGCATGGATGTTACCTTTGATGACAAGAAAACTCCTGGACTGAAAACAAGTGATCAAGACAGTGTGCCATTGAGATTTGAGAATCAAGGTTATCTTGAGGATTCTGAAAGTGAAGATGAACCCCCTGTTCAAACTGTTCTAGAGAATGAAATCCTTGAAGCTGACAATCCTCTTCAAACACCTGTGCAAGGGTTCACAAACACAGGGGGAGAAGAAGAGTATGCACCTGTCAACCAAAATGAGCTTGGAACAGATCAAGGAAATGAACAGGGGCACACAAGGAAATGGGACAGAGCCCACACTAGGGATCAAATCATTGGAGATCCTAGTGAGGGAGTTAGAACAAGAAGGGCAACATTAAATACATGTCTGTATAGCTGCTTTCTGTCACAAGAGGAACCTAAATTAATTGAAGAAGCTTTGAAGAATTCTGATTGGATTGTTGCCATGCAAGAAGAGTTGAATCAATTTGAGAAAAACAAAGTATGGAAACTAGTACCTCCTCCAAAAGGAAAGAATGTTATTGACACCAAATGGGTGTTCAGAAACAAGATGGATGAAGAAGGAGTGGTAATAAGGAACAAAGCAAGGCTGGTTGCCAAAGGATATTGTCAGCAAGAAGGCATTGACTATGATGAGACATTTGCACCTGTAGCTAGACTGGAAGCCATCAGAATCTTCCTGGCTTTTGCAGCTCACTCAGATTTTAAGGTGTATCAAATGGATGTGAAAAGTGCATTTCTCAGTGGTGATCTTGCTGAAGAAGTTTATGTGTCTCAACCACCTGGCTTTGAAAGTGAAGACTTCCCAAACTTTGTGTATAGACTGCTCAAGGCACTCTATGGACTCAAACAGGCACCAAGAGCCTGGTATGAGACTCTATCTCAATTCCTTCTTGAGCATCAATTCACCAGGGGTACAATTGACAAAACCCTATTCTTCAAGAAGCATGGAAATCTATGTGGATGATATC
Source organism: Heracleum sosnowskyi (assembly GCA_030848705.1). Taxonomy (NCBI): domain Eukaryota; kingdom Viridiplantae; phylum Streptophyta; class Magnoliopsida; order Apiales; family Apiaceae; genus Heracleum; species Heracleum sosnowskyi. The sequence goes on along the minus strand of CM061235.1, from coordinate 135,794,020 downwards.
ATCTTTGGCTCTTCAAATGAAAAACTTTGTGAAAGGTTCTCTAAGTTGATGCAAAGCAAATATGAGATGAGTATGATGGGAGAATTAACCTACTTTCTAGGTTTGCAAGTACATCAAAGGGAGGATGGCATCTTCATAAACCAGTCAAAGTATGTCAAAGATCTTTTGAAGAAATATGGTTTGGAAGACTCATCCCCTGCAAAAACTCCCATGTCCACTGCAGTCAAGCTTGATGAAGACAAGAAAGGCAAAAGAGTAGACATCAAGGTTTTTAGAGGTATGGTTGGATCACTACTCTATCTCACAGCTAGCAGGTCGGATATCATGTTTGCCACATGCCTTTGTGCAAGGTTCCAGTCTGATCCCAAGGAATCTCACATGATGGCTATCAAAAGAATCTTCAAGTATCTGAAGGGGACTCCTAATCTTGGGCTATGGTATCCAAAGGGCACTGGGTTCAACCTGGTTGGTTACACAGATTCTGATTATGCTGGATGCAGAACTGACAGGAAGAGCACCTCTGGAAGCTGTCAATTCCTAGGTCAAAGGTTAGTGTCCTGGTTTAGTAAGAAACAACAATCCACAGCAACATCCACAGCTGAGGCTGAATATATTGCTGCTGGAAGTTGCTGTGCTCAATTGCTTTGGATTAGAAATCAACTCATGGATTATGGGCTAGTGTTAGAACACATTCCTCTAATGTGTGATAATACTAGTGCAATATCCATAGTTGCCAATCCTGTTAATCATTCTACTACAAAGCCCATTGAGATCAGGTACCATTTCATTAGGGAACATGCTGCAAATGGTACCATAGAAGTCTCTTATGTTCCAACTGAGAAACAATTAGCTGACATATTTACTAAACCTCTGAATGAAGCAGTCTTCAACAGACTTGTGAGTGAAATTGGAATGCTTAATCCTTCATTTAGTTGCTCTAAGTAAGTATGCCAGTAAATAGTTGTAGCAGTAAATTTTCACTGTATTTAAATGCTCTATTCATATGGAGTGAAAATTAGCTGAGATATGATTTATAAATATTTCAGTATTTTACTGCATATTTTTCAAAATCACATTTGTTAGTAAAGTTGTGAGCTTTTGAGACATCTCGATATAGATGATTTTCAGAGTTCACGACACAGTTCAAATAAAACAGACTTATATCGCAAACTGTTGAGATTGTGAGACTTCGCGACATAGTTCATTTCATGAGTTTGCGACATAGTTCATTTTATGACTTCGCGACTTAGAATAACTATATCGACAAGTCTCCACATTTGACAGAATTTTGATTTAAATTAATTTTATTTCAAAATTTGATAAAAGTCTGACAATTTGCTTAAAATTCCTAAAAGAGAGCTTTAGACAGGGTATTTCTACTATATCACAAAGTCTCCCCAATCCTTTCATCTTGAGGACTTTGCGACATAGTTCATTTCTGAGACTATGCGATATACTTTGCAAGACTTTGCGGTACAGGCCACTTTTTGACTTCGCGACATACAAATAGACTGTACACATTCATAACTCCATATCGCAGTGTCTCTATCATATAAATACCTTTTCTAACCGTTCACAACTTTTCATCTTGTCTATTGCTCTCAAACTCTCAAACCTAAGCACAAATTCTCTACTCTCTTTTTCACTTTCTCTCTCGAAATGGCACTCAAATCTCAAATAGTATCATCATCTATCCCTTTAACCATTCCCAAAGAAACCAATCTTCTCACCATTCCCTCTGAGGCTGAGGCTAACCCAAGGTACAAGTGTTTTGTACGGTTCTTGAACACTTCCTACCTACGCCAAGCCCTAACCTTGAACCCTACCTTGTATGTCGATGTGTTGGAAGGATTCTGGAAAACGGCGTTGGTATCAACAATGGCTAGGGAAGATGGAACCTCATTCCAGGAGGTTAGTTGTTCAATTGGAGGCAAACACTTTCAGTTTGGTGAAAGGGAAATCAATGAAGCTTTGGGGTTCAAGGTGGAGGGTCATGACCAAGAAGCTACAGATGCTCAAATCGTAGATTTCATGACCTTCATCCGGTATGCTGATGAGATAGATACTGGAAAGCTGAATAAGAAGTTTGTGAGAAGGGAGTGGTCATTTCTGTTTGACGCACTCCAGAAGGTGTTTCTCTGCAGGAAGACAGGATGGGACCATATCAGTCACATTGCTGTGAAGCTAGCCTACTCCTTGGCCAACAACCAGGAGATCAATGTGGGAGCCATAATTCTCAAAGAATTGGCTCAGAGGCTAGGCAGGACCGTTCGTGGTAGAGGTAATGACATCTTTTACCCTCGTTTCCTTTAAGTTATTTTAAATTTTCTTGATGCAAATGTCCATGAATTGGAGGGTATAGATAACACTAAAATGGCTTATTCCAAGTCCATGTCCAAAGTACTATTTGGCTCATTGGACACAAGGAATCAAGTGGATGTGATTCTAAGTGTGACCAAGCATATGCAGGACACATTTGAGTCTTATCCACTTGATAAGCCCATATACCATGCTCTTTCCTGGACAGGGGAGGCTGAGACTGAAGGAGCTACACAGTCTAACCCCAGTCTTCTCATCCCATCCAGCAACCCCACTGCAAACAGTACCATAGAAGTTAGGCAGCCAAGTGCATCAATCTCTCAAAAGATTGGTGTTACTAAAAAGAAGTCAAAGAAGAGAGCCCTAGAAGTGATAAATGAATCTGTAGAGATAGCTAGTGAGAATCCTGAGTCACCTCTCACCAGACAAAAGAAGAAATCCAAATCCAAACCTACCACTGGATCCTCCCAACAGGATTCAGATGTGGAAAAAGGGGTACACCTGTTACTGTCCATGGCCTCTCAACAGGTCATTGGCATTGAAAAGAGCAGCCTCCCCACTGCACCTTGTACAGAGTCTGCACAGGGTCAAGACCTCACTCTTGACCCTAGGAGTGATAAGGCTGATAATACACAGAGTGGAGAGCACATCACTGTTGAAACTCCTCCTATTTCTCAGGGGGAGTTGCCACAATCTAATCTAAACCCCACTTCTCTCTCAGATTCTTCCATAAAAATTTCTTCTGAACAAGAGAGTCATTCCAATGACAATCTTGCCTTTGATCAATCACAATTCTCTCCTGTGATTGAGCCAATTTCAAGTGACATGGTGCATGACACTATGCTCACCACCCAGGAACCACATCTAGTTGGTCAGGGAATGCATGCTGGGGCATATCCTAATGACACCAACACAAACATGGAGGATTCACCTGTTTTCACTGGAGACTCTATGCCAAATTCTCCCATCCTTAGGGATGTGGAACTGTCTTCACAGACAAATAGGGCTAATGTTGTAACACATCCCATTTCAATGGAGACAACATTAGACCCTACAGCCATTCCAAGGCTGGAGGAGACTCAAAATCTTACATCTCATGAAGTGCCTAGCACTAGCTCTCACTTGGCTCAGGCCACTATGTCAGAATGGCTGAAGCCTGTGCACCATGACAGGCCTTCAGGATCATCATCTGTGCCTTCCAAAATGACAGAGGAAGCCATACAAGATCTCCATGTGGCACAGATTGATGAGTTCTCAAAGATAGCTCAACATCTCCTCACCTCAAATCTCCCAAATGCTGATTATGAAGCCATTTTACTCTGCCACAAGGAGGATGTTGAAGCTCAGCAGGAGAAGATAGTGGATGCAGCTGAACCAGAGGGAAATGTGGATGCCTGGTTGGATGCTAAGAGGACTCTCAAGCTCAAGGATGCCCTAGCTTTTCTAAGAGAAGAATACCTAACTTCTCTGGGCTCCAATGCAAAGGATCTCTCTCATGCTGCCATCTATGATGCTGTTAATGATGTCTACAGGAATCAATTAAAGGCTCTGCACTATCTTGGGAAAGGGCTTCAATCAGAGATTTCTTCAATCCAGGAGGAGACAGACAGATCCCTCACTAAGCTCAGAAACTCATATCTCTCTGATTTTCCCAAGGTGGATGGCATCCTTAAAGAAATCCAGAAGACAAACTCTACTGTAAGCATGATGGACATCTCTCTGGCCATGGTCACAGACAACATCAGGAAGCTGGCTACAACCCTGGAAAATCAAGTCAAGGCCAATATCAACTCAAATGCAATGCTGAATGTAATTTGGAAGAATCAGTATGGTGACAAATTGGTGGATGAGGTCCCTCTGTCAAACATCTCCAAATTTGAATTTGCCAAGCTCAAGGATCAATCTCTCAATTCTTTCAAGTCTCAACAGTTATTCTCAAAGGTGGATGGTCTTGAAAGAGAAGTGACCTCTCTGAAAGATGAAAACAAGGAGCTTGCCAACTCTCTAAAACAGCTCAATGACAAACTGGATGACCAAGGCAACAACACCTCCAATATCCTGCTGGTGCAACAACAGATGCTGACTTCAATGATGAAACAAATGAACCTGCCTATCCCTGGGAAAGCTCAAGACATCTTGTCTGATCCCAAGCCTAAGGGGGAGAAACAAAAGGAGGTCATTCTGAAACAGAAAGGGGGAGTACCTGCCAAGCAGCCAAAACATAAGGGCAAGGGCAAACTCATTGAAGAAACCATAAAGCCAATCATTCTTCCCCCTGTAGAGGTCATAAGTGCAGAAGGTCAGAAGAGCACAATCTCAACCACCTACTATCCATCAACAATGCCTAAAGATATCTCAAATCCTCAACCTCAACCTACTCCCAATGCTAAACCTGTCAAAGCTGCAATTACCACAGAGGCCAAGCTACAGGAAGTTGCCAATTCAAACATCTATCATGATGAGGCCTTCCTGGAGTTTCTGAAAGCCATCTACAGTAGTGCTCAAGGAGATGCAAGGATGTACAGACAGAAGATCAAGGAAAGCATCAAGTATTTCACAGTGGCAGTAAGGAAAATCAAGGATGTCCATCTAAGAGAGATAATCATGGTGTGCAAGGATAACTGCATGTGGCACCTAGCTTTTCAAACTCTAGAGAAACTGAGATTTACTGAGCTGTCAATCATTCTGGATTTGATTGAAAAGCATGGGATGAACAATGAAAGTCTTTACAATGACTTGAAGATGGACCAGAATAAAAGATTGCCTGAGGTTATATCCAAGCCAAGGACAATAATTTACCAAAGCCTATCTCAAGACAGTAGTATTGACCAACTAGTAATTCCCTCAGACCTTTTAATGAAGAACAATGCAAAGATCAACCAGGTGCTGCAAATGCTGAGAGCTAAGAGAGGAGCTAGGACAGCTGAGGAACTAGAGATGATTCGAACTCTACAATCTTTTCTGATTCATGGAGTCATTCCTGAATCTGTCAAAGAAAAGAGCAAAAAGAAGGATGGGGAGGATGATGATGAGGAGAAAACCTATGAAAGGAGATCTCAGACAAGGAGAAATAAGGATGGACCTAGTGAAAGCAGCAGGATCAAATATCCTAAGAAATCAAAAGATACTGGTGATGACAAGAGGGACTCCAAAGGGACAAAGGAAACAACCAGGAAAACAAGAAGTGGAATTCAGCAAGTCATGGACATTGCTAGCAGTACTTTAACCACAACACAAGACTCTAAGTCTGGGGTGGGTGCTGTTAGTAATGATCCTCCAAAATCATTATCAAAGACTTCTGAACCTGAATTGCCACAGAAGAAAGAAGAAGCCACAAAAGAAACCTCAAAAAGACACTTCCACAAAGTCACAGCTAGTGGAGTGTTACAGTGGATGAAGGGAAAAGGAATGAAGCTTCTTCCAAATGATGTGGCACTGAAGACTGATTCTCCTTGTTCCAGAAAGGTGTCTCTTGTGAAACATATGAAGATCAAGAGTGTACCCAGAAGGATAAGGATAACAAAGAAGACTGGAAAACTCACAAATGTTATTGGCATCAATGTGCTTCCACTAGATGAGGACTATGATGAAGATGCCCTAGCATTTTTGAGGGCTCAAAGGATCTTTGAAGTCAAAGTGAAGTTGGATCATCTAGAGATCAAGTACACTGATGGAAGAGAAAGAATAATGAAACAAGGGAGATGGCAACATTTTGACACCTATGAGCAAGAAAGAATCAATGCCTTGTTAAATTTTGAAGAAAAGGAAGAAAGGGTGTGGAAAATAGAGATTGCCAGATTCATGAAGATGCACTCTGACCATAATGAAAATCTAAAGAAGCTGAATGAAGAAAAGAGGTGTGAGAAAGAAAAGGAGATGGCTGAGATGGAAGAAAGAGCAAAGGAGCTAAGGGAGAAAGGGCTGTGCAGGGTAAAGCAAAATCCTTATACTGTTGAGTACAAAAATCATTATGGAGGAATAAGCAAGATAAGGATGGAGTTCATACATTCATATGTGGAAAGTGCCCTCAGAACAACATCTGAAGATCTAAAAGATTCTCCTCTCTTTGAAGAACTGATTGCAAGGGATGAAATCTTACTGGCCATCTCTGAAATAAAGAAGAATGAAGAAACAAGGAAGAAGAAAGTCTATGATGATTTCTTAGAGAAGCAATTGGAAACTGAAGCTATGTAGCTCAAGGAGAAATTCTGTAAGACTAAATTTCCAAGTTGTTATCAAATTCTGTTCTTAAATTTATCTTCTTTATACTTGTTCCTTTTATGTTAGTTAGGCTTGTTATCAGACATGAAATTGTGCCTAAGGGTCTTACTCACAATTTGGGGGAGATTGTTAGGCTCAAGACATGTCTGAATACCACTATTAACAAGCTTACACTTTGTGACTATGTCACATTACATGACCTAGTGAGTTCTATCACTGGGATGTAGTATAGGTCTCTAAATGTACTTGTCTTGTTCTCATGAACATTAGCTTGACCATGTATGCTCAAACTTATAATGAGCTTAGTAAAGTTTCTTGCATCTAGATTGTATATAGGCCATTGAATAATTGTCCTGGTAGAAGTTCAGAAGTGTTCATGCAGCAGGATAAAGATAAATACAGTAAGGCTATGAAGAAATAAGTTGCAGAAATTTGTCTAAGGCATTATATAGCAAAGTCAGAAGAAAGCTATGTCGTGAAGTCACCAATATCCATGTCGTGAAGTACTATATCGCATAGTCCATTTTGTACTATTTCGAGAAGTCCTCAAGACACATGTCGTGAAGTGTTGAAGTCAGCAAAGTCAAAGAAGCCTAGATCGTGAAGTCCTCAGAAGCCCTATGTCGCATAGTCATCAAATGACTTATGTCGCATAGTCGTCAAATGACCTATGTCGCATAGTCGTCAAATGACCTATGTCGCATAGTCGTCAAATGACCTATGTCGCATAGTCGTCAAATGACCTATGTCGCAAAGTCTTCAAAGGCTATATCGCGTAGTCCTCACAAGTGAGATCGCGAAGTCAGGAATGAAGTGGAGTTCACGATATCAACACTTAGCCGTTTACAACAAGACAAATCAAGGTACAGAATCAAGAATCAAAAGAGACAAATACTGAAGCATTTGTTCTGGCAAGGTGGTCCAAAGAACAGATGGCAAATCTACAGCTAAACTTGGAGAGAAAGATAAGAGACAAGCAGCTACAGAAACGGGAAAGACTACGAAAAGCAGGTGGTCCTTCCTGACACAGTTAACGTCTTATGGCAGGACAAGTTGGACTTTCAGCAAGGGGTAACTGTGTAAAAATAGGTGTGTGCACTAGTTTGTATAGGGCTTATATATATCATGCACATCCTATTGTTAGCTGTAAGAGAGAGACACACATAGTTTTTATCTTAAGCTCTTTTCTCTGTAAGCAAGCAAGTTCAAACTGTTCTTGTTTAGAAGCCAGAAATTCGATTGTGAATTTCTTGGAAAGCTGTAGTATTTAATTTGCTTATACAAAGTAGATTAAAGTGATTGTGTGTGTTATTTACTTTCTGCATATTACATATCATAATCATATACAGTCTGTTACTTAGTTTTCAAGAATCGAAAAATATATCAAACTATCCATTCACCCCCCCTTGTCTAGTTTCTAGTAGTATTCATTTCTAACAAATTTTATAATTACCTGCAAGATTAAAATTCAAGATATTACTCTTCTCAAATATTGCAACTTTAAATTTCTGATAATGATTTGTATATTGAAGCACACAGATGTCTCCTTCCTTCAAATTCAAATCTTCTGTAATTTCTTTCCAAACTTCATCAAATTGTACAACATGTTCAGTCCAATTCAAACCAAATTTCCACTTATACTTTGGTACTCCAACCTCCATCCATGTCATCCGAGCATCCAATCCCAGCTTATAAGCAACATCAGTCGTAACACCCTGAAAAATTGAATTTTTCAATTAAAAATATATTGACTATTCTCAAATTATACAAAGATAGAATACATGATATCAATTAAAACATACCACAACATCTCCACCGGCCAAATGCTCTTTAACAATTTCAAGTTTGTAAGAGGCACGGGAATTGAAAAATGCAGTATAGCAAAGTGTTGAACAATGTTTCCAAACTTCAACATCAGTACAATTCTTCAGTACTTTCTCTACACCATTTCTGGGTTTCTGCCTAGGTAAAATCCTAACAGGGTAACGAATCTCGACAGCATAAGTATTAAAAATCTCTAACTTGAAATTTCCCCATCTCTAACTTGAAATTTCCCCTACCATTATATTCAACAAAATAAAAATGGTACGGTTTTACATCATAAAAACCGCATCATCTCTTCCAATCCACTAATATAAGTACGGTTCTTAACATATGTACCAGACCACAAATCACCAGACGACATAGTAAAAAAAACCTTCTCAGGAAGTTCATCACTATGATCCGCATAAAAAAATAAAGGAAGAAACTGCAAAAAATTCATTGCCAAAATACATAATCAATAAATCATTTATATATAAATAGATTAACAAGCATGCATTGTTCAGAAGGATAAATACCAATTGACCAGGCTTATACAAGTCATCAAAATTCAAGCACACGAACTTAATTGATTTCTTCTCCGACATCGATGTGTATCTTGGACAACCGGAAAAACCCAATCAAAGTACAATACATACATATATTACAAAATCAAAAACGAATCCAACAGACAAACATCAATATAGAACGAAACAAACAACTATTAACAGATTTATATATGAATTGAAAAAATAAGGAAGGAAGGCGATTCAAAGAAAATAGAGGAAAGTAAAAAGGGTAAGCGTACCTGTAGATCTGTGAACAAAGCATAAATTAGACAAAACAAGTATTTGCATAATGTAATAAATAGTACTGAAACAACCCAAGGCAAAGCAGTTAATGTGTATAACGTATATCCATTTTCAAGTACCCACTAGGTAGTATAGAAAATTAAATATATTTTTTATTTATTTCAAAAACAACTAAACAGAACAAATTTAATATTGTACTTACCAAAATTATTTACAAACAAAAAAAGTAAAAAAAATAATAATTTAAAGTCACGCGCAGCGGGCACACATACTAGTTGTCAATATGATAGCTTAGCCTTCTGGCTAAACCATACAGGAAAGAGAGATTTGAAATGAGTATCACATGCGGGATCAGATGAGGTTTTCGAATTCGGACTTTTGTGCATCTCTAACCCAAAGTAGCCAGTTTCAAATTATATGAATTAAAATTATTTTATTTTTTCCCTAAATAAATAATTTATTTGTGTCATTCATTTCTTTATATTTTTTTTTTGGTTGTTCCCCTCAATTCTTTGCATTCCAAAACTATCCCAAAATAGTAAAGTTTTATTATATAAAAATAAACGACATCCACTACTTTACTCTCGTACACTCACTTTATACATTAAAAATTGATAGTTCGAGTCAATTTACTCATTTTTCTTACTTTTATTCACTATTTTGCACTTTTTATTAATCCCTGTATCCAACTTTGGTGGTGTCTAAGTGTCTTGGACATTTTGTTTTAGGGGTGAGCATGAAAATCTGAAAATCGGATTATCCTAATTTTTTATTCGTATCCGATTTTAAAAATTCGAAAATTTGGATATCCGATCCGAAAAAACCGGACCGGATATTCGATCCGAATTTTTTTTTTATAAATTCGGATCCGGATCACAACTTTATATAAAACCGGATATCCGGATCCGATTCGGTTTTCAATATATCTTAAAAAATAATATATTTATATATGTATAATGAATAATATTAAAATTAAATAATTCAACATATGATATATTAGATTAAGTAATAAATTATTACTAATAAATTACTAAGTTTGTGTGCATTGATCGAGTTTATAAACATTCTAGGCGTAAAATCGAAATGATACACATAAAATTATATATTTGAGTGCGCATTTATAAATGCAATACCATACATCTGTACATGAAAATTTTCGTAATCTTAGTTAATAAAATTTTAGAACGAAGTTAATGAAAAAGTGTTCTCGTTTAATATTATTATTTCATTTAATAAAATAAATTCGAGAGTGAACGTGCTATTAATATCTCTAAAAAAATACGTAGAAGTACATATTAAACAAATGAATGATAATTTGATGGGTTAAAATAAAAATTAGGAAAAAAATAAATTTATAAATGTTAATATATGAGATTTTGATGTCTAAAATGTTATTAATCAATTTAAAATTTGTAAAGTTAACGATAACCTATCAAAATATAATAAAAATTTATTATTTTTTTACAACTTAAAATATATTTTAATTAATTAATTCAGATCCGGATTATCCGATTTCCAATCGGTTTAAACGGATATCCGAATTCCGGATATTCGGTAACCGGATCCGGAACCGAAATAAAATTTTCAAAATCCGAAAAAACGGATATTCGATCCAATTTTTATAAAACTGACCGAATATCCGATTTTGCTCACCCCTATTTTGTTCTATAGCTCAACTGGCAACGTACGATGTAAAGCACTTGTGGGAAGAACAAGATTCACATTCTGACTAAGACTCTAGAGGAGCGTCGCATATTTTGTCTGCCACTTTGTGTCAAAGGTTGAAAACGAAAAGATATATTTTTGCCGAAGTTCATATCAAAGCATCCTTCATCCAACAAAATAAATGCACTTTTTTTATTCGTTTGTTTGAATAATGATTGATTGGCCGTCCTTAAATCTCTTAGGGGTCGTTTGGTTCAAGAAGGGATATGGGTTTGAAATCAGGAATCAAGTTTAGATGGCATGGGGTTTAAATTTCATTATTGACATTATGTGTTTGGTTTAGTGCTAGAATCAATCTATTTAACTTAAAAATATTATTAAATTATTAATTAATTTAATTTATTAATGTTATTAAAAAATTGAAAATATTTTTTTAATAAAAAATATATTTTTTTGTTATTATTAATGCTTTTCGAAAAAATAAAAAATAACAATAAAACTGATACTCATACCACCCTTTCATACCCACCTCCCTCCTTGGGTATCAAAATCTCATATTTTGGGGGTTTGAGGTATGTGTATGAAATAAAAAAAAGGTCAACCAAACATGAGGTATGGGTTTTTGTTCATTCTAAATTCATACCCGATTCCTGATACCTCCCAACCAAACGACCCCTTATCCTTTTTAAAGAAAAATTACGAAGAAGGCATCTTAATTATGCCAACACCAGTGTTGTAAAAAGCGAGAATCAGACTTAATTAATAGATGTATCATCTAGGAATTAATCAGATAATCGGGGATTAATCAGGGTAATTAATCGAATCACTAATCGGAACTAATTTAATATTACTTTGTAATATAATTAATATTTATATGTATATTTAGACTTAGATAACTATTTAATTAAAATATATAGAAATTTAAAGTAAGAGAGATAACAAAATTACAGATTAAATAATTAAATTCACTTGTATATGTTGATATGTTTAAAATAGTATAACAAGAGAATTCAACACTAACAACTTAGAAATTTTAATGATGCTACAATTAGAGCAAATAAAAGATTATTGTAAGTTAAAGAGATTAATTACTTGGTGAACATACGAAATAGTTTCTTAATCAAACAGAAGTATATCTAACGAAGATAATTTAGGAGATCTTTAAATTAAGGCTAAATATAAATGTTGAATTTTATTTTTCAATTTTTTTAAATATAACCAATTTTTTGATCTAGTTTTCTCCGTCCATCCCGATTTTTTGATCATTTTCGTCGATATGTAACCATTTTTTGAGAAAAATGATATTTATAACCTATCTTTTTTAATCAATTTGATGACCTGTCATCTTTGTGAAATCTTCTAAGATGTTAATAACCACGATTAATCACCTATTTATAAGAACGCCGAGACAGTCGACATCCATTAATGACACCATGTAAAAGAAAAATGGTTATAATAGTGTTTTGGTTGACTGAATAAAGATAACGAGGTTGCTCATGAATGATGATATAGAATGAAGATTTGATAAATGAATAAATTGGTTAAATAAATAATTTTCTTTGATCTCAATAATATATAAATTGTGTATTTTTAATCTCAATAAATGAATAATTTTTATAAATTAATAAAAAATTTCAATTCCAAAAATACTCATTTATCAAGATTTAGGGATTATTTGGCAAATCTGAATAATTTGTATATGAAATGAATAATATTTCTGAATAATTTGAATAAATCAAAAATCTTAATAATGAATGAATAAGACTGTTTGGTAAATAAAAATTTATACTTATCTGAATGCCCATTTGTTTTATAATTTATATTGTCAAATATTTAATAATATGGTAAATTATATTAATTTTAGTCGTTGTGATACTCCCTTTATCCATTTCAATTGTAACATTTATTCAAAAGGGAAAAAAAAAAATTAAAATAATTAATTAAATTATATTTTATATGAGCCTTAAAAAAATACATGTCGAGTACTCTATTCCAAATGTTAATAATTAGATTGGACGGATGAAATAATATTTTTAGAATTTAAGGCAAATAAAATGCATTTCTCGATTATTTTTTTATTTCATTGTTTTTTATTTAAAATGTTTGAGTAATAAAAATATATAGTATAAATTAAAAATTTATTTTGAAAATATTTAAATCTATTTTAAAATGCTAGACCATATTTTAATATTAATTTGAGTACGATTTTTTTTAAAAATTAAATGATTTAACAAAGATATTTGTCTAGATTTAATAAATATTATTTTTGAATTACATTGCACACAAGGTAAACAAAACGTAACATACATGTGCTAGAAAAAACATGAAAAGACGCAGGGTTCAAGTAGCAAAGTGGGATTTAATGATTCAGACAAAAAAATTGGGAAAAAAAATTGGAAGGAACCATTCAGGTAAATTTAAAGCGCTCAGAAAAGGAGCCATTCAGGTAAATATGAAGCGCTCAAGAATGAAAATTGAGTAGACAAATGGTCTGATTGTGGGAATCGCTCAAAAATTACTACATTCGGACCCTTCAGTTGAAAACAACTCGGATTCAAAAAGTGCATATTTGAGACAGATGCTAAAATGGTAGTGGATGCCTGTAAGGGACCACAAGGCAGGTCGTATTTTCACACAATTGTGTTAGATTGTGTAGAGTCTTTTAAGCACTTTGATGCAGTGCTAGTCGAGTACGTTCTTAAGTCTGTGAATGTTGTGGCTCACACATTAGCGAGAGCTACTCGTGTTTAATGTTGCTCCGGATTTTATCTCTGATGTATTAATTTCTGATTCGATTTAATGAAAGAAAGTACGTTTAGTTCCAAAAAAAAATAAAAAAAAATGAAGCCTTGGTTGTATTGTGAAATTTAAACCATAATTTAACCAGAATTTATTTTATTTTAATATAAAGAATTAATTTTATACTATATAAGGCTTGACTACGGTCTTACTGACATCGTTCCCGCAGCGCCTCATTCTGAAAAGCCAAAGAAGAGTGTGCAGAGAAAAAGGCAGTAAGAGAATCGAAAATGTCGGATGAAACGAAGAGTCGGGTTGATTACGCAATGGAGGCAGCCTCGGGACCTCACTTTTCCGGCCTCCATCTCCGATCATCTCCACCTCCACTTCACTCCTCTTCTTCATCCTTACCTAATTCTTCTTCTGATGCTGCCAAACAGCCCTTTATCATCGGTACTCATCTTTATTATGTATATGTATATCGTTTCTTCCTCTTAACTTATGTATAATTGCCTAGTAAATTATTTGTTTGACTTGAGTAGGAGTCTCTGGAGGTACAGCTTCCGGTAAAACAACTGTTTGTGATATGATTATTCAGCAGCTTCATGATCATCGTGTTGTGCTTGTTAATCAGGTACTCTCTCTCTCTCTCTCTCTCTCTCTCTCTCTCCCCCCCCCCCCCCCCCCCCTCTAGCTAGTTTTGCAAGTAACAATTGAAGTAAAAATTTCATTCTGTTGGTTAACAAATTAGTCCTGTAAACTGTATTGTATTATCTTTTACTCTTGAGTAATTTTTTTCTGGAATGTTATGTGTTTTCTAATTGTGATTATTGGACATTTCTTTGAGCTACTGTGTTCCTTTTCTGCAGGATTCCTTTTATCGCGGCTTGACGCCAGAAGAATCTAAAATTGTGCACGAGTATAATTTTGATCATCCGGGTAATTGTGCTCGTAATTTTATTTTCTAATAATAGGATATCAAACTTACCTGACACTCGAACCCCCGACCTCTTCCTAACAGAAGAAAACTAGAAAGGGGTGTCCACTAGCCTACACTGCTCAGTATGTGTTGGAATGTATTGTTGTCTACTTTAAGTAGGACAGCTAGATTAAAGTTGTGCCTTAACAATTCGGTGCACTAATTGATGAAGTTTATTTTTATGTGCAGATGCTTTTGACACCGAAGAGCTTTTAGAATGTGTTGAGAAGCTCAAACTTGGGCAGTCTGTACATGTTCCTATATATGACTTTGTAACACATCGCAAGTCTACAGATTCTTTTCGGCAGGTGTGTTTCTGCAACATGTTGATTTTAACTTAGGATCCATTTGTGTCATGGAAATATACTGCACTGATTTTATGGTGTTTGTTTGATCTGAGGAAAATGTTTTCCTGCTTTTACTATGTTTAGTTTAGTGAACATGAAATATTGTTTTAGAGGAAAACATTTTCCCACCATCACTCATATTTTGTTGTACTGACTGTCAAACGGTGGGGAAAATAAAATATTATCTTCCTGAAATTAGTTTCCCGAAAAATATTTTCCAAAATCAAATTTTCTTCTGGAAAACAAATGGAGTCTTAGGTTTATCTGTTCATTGGCTAGGCAGCTAAGATGAAGTTATGTGTATGTCTGTATGCTAATTGTTTAGATTATTCTTCATTTCCCTGCCATGAAGATTGTAGATATATGATATTTCTATTTTTTTCAATAACTTATGATGCATTTCTTGTATATTTATTTGATTTGATTTGGATATTCAGTCTTGCAAAGTAGACAATAATGTATAATGCCAGGTACATTATCTGAATCAGGCACAATGTAATCGTTCATGATATCTTTTGGCATAGAAGATGAGGCTGTTTTAATTTCTCTTTGAGCTGAATGTTATTCTTAAACTTTGTATAATTGTTTAGGTTAACGTATCAGATGTAATCATATTGGAAGGAATACTGGTATTCCATGACCAACGTGTCCGTAACTTGATGAATATGAAGATTTTTGTTGACACAGGTTAGCAATTCACCTTTTTTTTTATGGTTTTTAGCTCTCGGCTCATCAAGTATGATTGGGAGTCGCGTGCTTTGTTTTTTAGACAGATGTTAATTTCTTAAATTAAGTTTCCTTTTGTAGTGTGGTGCTATGTACAAGAGATTATTTTGTAAATTTTTGAACTTTCTTCTCTTTGTGCATAACTATTTGACCTCTTAGAATGCAACAATAGAAGCAAGAGGATAGTCGAAAACTCATGTTTTTCTTCAAAATATTTTATCGCATCTTAATTATGGAAAACATGGCTGTGACTTGACATTTAATTATTTTAAAATTTTAAAGGAGTAAGACTTTGTTAAGTTGTTACCTATCCAACTCGTGTTATTGCAATTTTAGTAATCCTTTTATTAAGGATATGTCAGTACAGTCATATTTTCATTTAATTCAATTCAAGATTTGTAGTTTTTTTTATTAAGGTGTACTTTTGTGGATTTTTTTTTCTGCATCTCAATTTCTCTTTTTAATGTTCGTTTGTGTAAGCTTGTATTCCCATATCAGCTGCAACAAACATCCTTGGATGCACAGCAAATGATTTGATGGGCGACACTATGAGTTTAGCCTGTCCACTTGCTTTGCGAAGTGCCCATGCATATCCATACAAATAATTTGAAGCTCTAGATTATATCCATGCATCTAACACGAATTCATCTTTTTCTCTTTTCACCTCATCATTACATAGCTATAACACTATATATTTTTTTATGTAGCATTTCATCTTTTTCTCTTTTCACCTCATCATTACATAGCTATAACACTATATTTTTTTATGTAGCATTTATCGTACCCGCAATTTATATATCATTTTGATTTTTAAAAATTATTTAGCATTTATTATACCTGCATATATTATTTAGGCTTAATGATTTTTTAACCCTTAAAGTTTACTACCGTGTACCCATCAACCCCTGATATTTCAACTTGTACCTTTTAGACCCTAAGGTACCAAAAACATACCTTTTAACCCTTTTTCCTATTTTTCTTCCAATAATACCCCTGCACAATATGTACCTTTTAGCCCCTGAAGTATAAAATTTGATCATGTAACAAGTTAAGCACCATTGCAGGGGTATACGAGAGGGACAATGACAGGTACGGGGTTATAATTATGAGCGAGTTGTCAGATTTCTCAAGGAGAGGTGATCGATGAATTTTGTGAGCTGAAAACATGATATAGTCAAGAAAATTGATGCTGACATGATAGATTAGGTGTTATTGCCCCCTCCCCCTTCCCATTTCTCTCTCGTATACCCATGTAATGCCTGTAGTGGTGCTTAACTAGGTAAATAATCAAACTTAATATTTCAAGGGCTAAAAAGGTATATATTGTGCAGGGTATTATTGGAAGAAAAATAGGAAAAAGGGTTAAAAGGTATACCATAGGGGCTAAAAGGTATAAGTTGAAATGTCTGGGGTTGATGGGTACACGGTAGTAAACTTTAAGGGCCGAAAGGTCATTAAGCCTATTATTTATCATTTTGTTTGATTTTCTCTTTGCGATTTTGTTTTGTTAGGGCATTAGTACTTTTACAATGATACTTTGTACATACATTACATTATAGTAATTGTTTCCACGTATACAAGTAGAAATCTTCCCATTTATATCCTTTGTCTCTGCATTGTGCTGATTTCCAGATGCTGATGTGAGGCTTGCTCGTAGAATACGACGTGACACTGTTGAGAGGGGTAGGGATATAAATTCTGTTCTTGAACAGGCAAGCCTTTGCTCCCTATTATTATCTAATTAGGTAATGTGCTCAAGTACCTTCAGGATGCTGAATCTTAGTCTATTAGTTAAAATCTTTATTTATACTGCTAGATTTTTCTGAGTTTCGATAGTTCTGGAAGTTTTTAATAGCTGTTATTTTCAATCAATCGCCCCCTCCATTTTTTTTAAATATTTATTAAAACAAGCTTTCTGAACCAGACAACAAAAGGTGTACCAGCTGACCTGGTGGTCAACATGTCGGACTCGACTACACTAACTTAAAACCGTAAAGTTTAATTGTTAATTCTTTTTAATTGCACAAGGTGAATGTTAGTTACGCATTTTCTAGGCCCTTAATCCCCGCATTTAGGACACTACAGTGTAATTTTATTAGAAACATAGAGGGAAAACATACAAGGCACATAAACGAAAAGAAAGTGTTTATGATAATTAAGACTATGGTCTGATCCTTCCTTGTTGAGGATACAAATTAGCTTTGTTAGATATCAGGATGACCATATTCTGTAAATTGTTGTTCTCCAGTGAGTATATGGCAACATAACATGGGAAAAATGAACCAGAGCACATCTACATATCTACTTTTGTTATGAACGGTGCTCTTACCCATAAGATATGCACACCGATTCTTAACAATATAATTTTTTGAAACCCCAATATGTCCTGATTATTCAAAATGTTATCCATACCAGGTTAATCAACCAGGACTACCTCAGTATTGTAAAGTAACTCGGCTATCAGCTTAGGTCTAGGATTAGTTGTTGTTAATAACCTTAGTTGGGTAGCTACTGTTATCGGATTAGTTGGATCAATTTTCTAGTGCCAGCCTCACTTCACTAGATTAACAGAACAAATCCTTATTTGAGCATTCCAACTTTCTGTTCTTTTTTGGTAAATAAGATAAGAGTAGCTTATAAACTTAAAATGAAATAATATTTAAAGTAACTTTTAAACTTGTTGAATAATTATTTCTCTTTGTTCGAAAACTTTAGGGTTACTTATCATTTTTAATCTTTAATAATTTCTACCTCGGTTACTTCAAAACTTCAAATACTTTTCCTATATAAATAATATAGTTCTATGTTGAAATGTTGTCTTAGATTTGATCTTTACTTGTTCAGTAAAACTGCTAACTACGACCTTTTTTGCTGGTCTGTTGCCCATATGCTTGGATTGTGTTGTTTTTTTCTGATTGATCAATTTATGTATTATACATTTACACAAGCGGTCATGGGGAAGTGTAGAAGGTCAGTTATCTTAAGAATAAGCATTTAACATGGATAATTGTCAGGGGCTTATATCCAGTCATGCTTCCCACTGTTAAATTGAAAAGATTACGATGAGCAGTTTCGGTTATAATCATTTGACCTCCAGTTAGAAATATTGCAAAGTTTAATGCATATGTTGATGAGTTTTAGCAGTAGCCGAGTAAAGGTAGTAAGAAAAGAAATAGATTTCCTAAGCTGAAACCGGCACAATGATCCATATTGGGTAAATGATTAACCAGCACGAGTTAGTAAGCTTAAAATTTTTGAGGTGGGTAACCACCCTGGTGAATTTATTTCTATTCTTTTCTTCAATATTTTTTTTATGGTACTCCCATGGCTGTTATGTCTTTAAACTTGAATCATTTAACGTGTCTTGTATTCTGTTATCATCTTATATGCTAGGGCCACTTGTAATTTAACCAATTTAGTTCATATTTTATGTTGATATCATTATAGGTTATAGCTAGTTTTGCAAACTCTCAATTTTGCATCTATGTTGATGATTGTGCAGTATGCAAAATTTGTGAAGCCTGCTTTTGATGATTTTATTCTGCCATCAAAAAAGTTTGCTGATGTTATTATACCCCGTGGAGGTGATAATCATGTTGCCATTGATTTGATCGTACAACATATCCGCACAAAGCTTGGCCAACATGAACTTTGCAAAATTTATCCCAATGTATATGTAATTCAGTCAACATTTCAGGTATGCTCTTTTCTTATATGTTTTATCACTCAGTTGTTTTTTCGGTTGATATTGGCCTTGCTTCTATTGTTGAAAACAATGATACATATATTATGTATATCTGAATTACCTACAATCTCTCAGAGGGCTTTTTGCTCCCAATTCCTTAATTTTTGCTCATACTGCTCAAAATAAGTCTTTTTAGGTTAATTGTTGAAGCAAGCAACAGCAAGTTATAAGACACCAACTAAACAAAAAGTAAGGTGGTTAAGTGATTCTGCTGTTTAAATTGATGCATTTAAAGCCTTCCAACTTACAAAATTATGTCCTTGTACTTCAGAACTACTTCGTAAAGTTGATATATCTTAAAAAAATTAGGCATGCCCGCATAGATATGGACGCTCAACATATGTGCCTTTTTCTGTGTATGTCTTTGGTTAATTATTTAATTTTGTTTTCATTATGTGCTTCTAAAAGTAAATTTGTGTTATTTTCGGATTTCTGCTACAGATTAGAGGTATGCATACACTGATTCGAGATCAAGAGATATCAACAAATGATTTTGTATTCTATTCAGACCGGCTTATCCGCCTGGTACTCTAGCTATATCTGTTTTTTTAATAATACTTTACATTAATCAGACCTTCCTGCTTTCGAACTATACAAGTATTAATGCCAGCCTTATTTTACCTCAACCTTCAGGTTGTGGAGCATGGGCTTGGCCACTTACCCTTCACGGAGAAACAAGTGGTTACTCCAACAGGTATTTCTGTGGGAGGATCAATTTTTTTACCTCCAGCTTCTTCCTCTAGATCCCTTCCCACACCACTGCTTGGTTTGTCTGTAATCTGTTTAAGATTAGCGCTAGTCTTGGGGTCTTCTACCTAAGCTTTAGTTGTTCAAGTGAAATTATTGTACGTTCTATTGGTTGATGCTTAAATTGGGAGCTGCAAAATTCTCACCATGCTGTCTGTAACCATCCGAGTTAAATAGGTGTTTTTATTTACAAGTCCAAATTAGCTGTTTATTGTGTTTTTTCATGCTTGTATAGATCAATGTGCAATATAATGAAGAAACATAAATGAAATTGACATAAGTGCGTACACATGTGTTATTAGATATCCCAGTGGCCATGCAGTTTAATGTGGGGCATGCTTTTATTTTTTTTATCATTATTTGCATGTGTATGGGTGTGGGTGGATGTGGATATTTCTAAACACCGTGAATTTACTATATAATTTCTTCAGTTATTTTATATAACAGTGGACTTGTTTTAATTCGAGAATCACTTGTGGCAAGGTTGCTTTGTGGTGAAGGCAATCTGGAGTCACTGTTAATGTTCAAACTAAGACTTCTGGGACATCACTTGTTTATAATAAAGTATCAGGAAGTTTCACCAGAGATGATGTGCCCTCTGAACTTTGTAGTATTTAGTTGTACACTCCTTTAGGGTGCCAAAATGTTTGCTTTTTCATTTAGAGCTTTCTAAACATCAGTTCCATCTGGTTCTACTTCTGTAATACAAGTACTACCTGCGTCATTATCAGACAGTTGGTATTTCTTTGAACATCTTAATCCAATATAGGGTAGATTTGTCCACTATTGACTTGCATACATTTCTTATGCATTTTGGAAGACATTTATTTCCAGTTTTGGCATCTGATATTTATATAGTTCTTCTGTTGTATTCATAAGTTGTCTACTTCGTTTATGTTTCAGTTTCCTGTTATTTAATTGCAGGATCGGTATATTCTGGGGTTGATTTCTGCAAGAAATTATGTGGAGTCTCAATTGTTAGAAGGTGAGCGCTGAAGAATCTCTAAAAGGAAAGTATTCTGTCTAAAATGAATGTTTAGTTAGTTATGCTACGAAAGTTTTGATTGCCTATGTATGTATAAATTTCAGCATTCCTGTTTTATCACATATATGAAACTCCAATATTATTTAGTCTAGCCAGCAGAGGTTCACTACTTCCCCTTGTAAAAAAAAATTTAGTGTCTTGCTGCTTTGCTGCAATTTTTTTTATATTACTTCCTTTTTGGGGAGTACATCGTGAAGATGCATAAGATGTGCTTACCAACTGAGATTGTTCTCATATCATCATTGACATGCTCATAATCCGTAACATATCTTTCTTAACTACTTCAAGCATCGGTAGTAATCTCCTTAAGTAGTTGCAATTCCAAAAATCAGGTATTATGATATCGTATTTGTTCAAGTAGATGTTTGAACTGCTTATCTATACAGTGGTGAAAGCATGGAGAACGCCATGCGTGCTTGTTGCAAAGGGATAAAGATTGGGAAAATTCTAATTCATCGTGATGGTGATAATGGTAAACAGGTACGATGTTCTTTGATTTATTTCTTTGAGTGTGTTTAACACTTTTTACCGTGGATTGTTTTGCTCCATGGTGTCTGAATAACATTTGTTTGTATATTAACAGCTTATATATGAAAAACTTCCAAAAGATATTTCAGAACGACATGTCTTGCTCTTGGATCCGGTTCTTGCTACTGGTAATATTTGTTGCACATCTAGAGAGTGAGAGGGGGGGGGGGGGGGGGCATTTTTTTTTCCTTTCACTTGTATTATTAAGTTATTAAAAAGTCACAAACTTAATTCTCATCTTGAAGGCAACTCGGCTAACCAGGCAATTGAACTACTCATACAGAAAGGAGTACCGGAATCCCATATTATTTTTCTTAATCTTATATCTGTAAGTGTTATACATTGTTTGCATATACAATTGTGCTTTAGAGTTCCCTTGGCTCTTATCCCTTTGTAATTGATTTGTATAGGCTCCAGAAGGAATACATTGTGTCAGCAAGAGGTTCCCAGCACTTAAAATAGTTACTTCAGAAATTGATGTAGCATTGAATGAGGAGTTTCGTGTGATACCAGGTATGGGGGAGTTTGGAGATCGTTACTTTGGTACCGATGATTAATTAAGCAGAAGGGCTAGAGTTGAAGAGTGTAGAATATAGATCAACTTGTGCACACAAGTGAGTTTGTATTTTGTCCTCTATTTAGCAATTATGTTGGAGAAATAAGCTTTGAGCTTTGCAAATTACATAACTTTGGCTGCTGTCTGAAGGAATGTGCTGTATAACTAGTTCTTGATTGTTCAATGGCACCGGTTACCTAGAAACCTGACAGTTTTAGTTTGATTGTCGGACAGTGGTGTTTGGGACCTGTACCTCAAGCTTAAATAAGTTGCTTTTAACAAGGAAGATCCGTGGTTGCAAAATCAAATATTGCACCATCTTAGTATTTCATTCACTAGCCAAACCAGTATTTTTTATTATCTCACCCAGTATAGTTTATATTGGCATCTATTAGCAGACTAAATTCTAAATGTTGTAATGTCTCACTTGTGCAATAAATCTCAAGTTAAAATGTAAAAATAGGACCTATGTCATAACAATAACACAGATTCTTTAATTATAAATAGCATAATTATTCGTTACAGATGATATGGCTGATGGTTGTTGTGGTAAGTTTCTTGATTGTTGCTTTGTCCTAAAGATTATTTGGTATTTAGCGTTCTCAGATTGGTTTGGTATTTGAGGTTGCTTCGCCCCCTTGGTTCGAGGTGTGGCTTGTTATGGTGTGATTAGTTTTGATGCTGACTTGTACAGAAGATCACTACTAAGAGCAAGTCAAAAGTTTGCAGTAAAGCATGAGAGATGGTAGCTTTAGCAATGATTGGATGTTAGCTGATTAGAACATCCCAATTAATTACCGATAGCGATCACTGAAAGCTTGCGGTTGAAATCTGGGAGGAGAGCTTAAGAGGTGCTAAGCGCCATATAGTTAATATTTTCTCTTCCAGCCAACTTGATAACGTCCTCTGTCAAGTTGTTTTAGCCTGGTGTGTGTTCAAATTACTCCTATGTTCCAGTCATTTTTTTACACTTTTTTTTGGGATATTTCATTTTAATTTTTTACATTTCTAAACTTTTCAAAAATAATCAATTTTTAACAATATTAAAATTAACTATTTCCACTAATTTCATCCACTATTCTCACTTAACTCACCTTTTTTTTTCATTACTCTCAATATCATTAAAAAAGCATCCTTAAATTGCACATTGTCATGTATTTTTGTAATAGTTTGATACCTCGAGATAAACTACAAATTTCCATTTTAATTCAGCCTTAAAGGAAAGCCTAAATAAACTATAAATCGATTTTGTGGTTAAGGTTGTCCCAGTAGTCCCATGTCTATTTCTCTCTTTTTAACAGAATAACAAATTATTCCCACTAAATAAAGATTCCGTTCACCATCGCTGCCGAGCTACTAATCTACTATGCACATGCCACTAGGCTGGCAAGAATTTTTAAACATGTTTCGTTTAGGTAGATTAAAGTACAAACCCCATTACAGAGATTAGCTTAACCAAATAATTAAGTTGGCTAATTTAGAATTACCACACATCCTGACATCCCCAACAAAATACACATACATAGTATTAGTAGCCAAACCGGTGTATTATTATTGAGGATAGAGGGTCAAAAACAAACTATTATTATAACAAAAATTTCGCGGTACGTGTAAATTATGGACCTCATGTATGCACACTTAAAATTTACTGTACATATACCGCGGAAACTTTTCATGATACAATTTACTACAACAATCGTTTGTTGTAGATGATCCCGTCATTATTGAGAAGGATTCAACATACAAACTACAAAGTAGTAGTATTATTTTCTTCTGTAGCCAGGAGCCTGTATCGCATCCATGCATTTAACATGAAAACAAATTTTCCTACCCGAAAAGCAGGAAGGGTAACCCCAATATTTCTGATTTTTGGCAACCCATTTCCACCCTGTAAAACGTATGCATTCTTCGGTAGGATACTTCTCTTCACAATGCAAGCACCTGGTTTCCACATTATCTAGGAGTGTCAACTTCAATCTACCCCAGATCTTCTCTTCGTCGAGATTTGCACAAGTCGGATGCAGGTCATGAGGGTTGTGGCTATGAGACTTGGTAGAACACCGATACCTGAACCCTAATATGTCTAGTCCACATGCATCGCAGTAAGGGAGATCTCCACCTTGAGCAACTTGAGGTGGACTTTCATGAAAATCTAAATCGCAACCTTCTAAGAGAGGGTGTCGGATAGTGGTTTGTGGTTGAAAGCATTCTAGGTGAAGATAAAAATTGCAAAGTTTATCAACACACTTGAAACGTTTTCTAGACCCCGGCATCTTACACCCGTTACACTTGTAAGGCTTTCGAGTAACATCTGCACGTAGTGTGTGTTTGTGGCTTCCATGTTCAAAGTCATATTCACGATCTATCTCATCACTGTCGAAATTTTCTATTGATTTCTGTTGGGTCATGCCCAGCATCCTGCCTAAATCGAAGCGTGGGCGCTTGGCTTCTGGACTAGAATATGGAAATAAAGTTGCGCCTCTTCTACAAGCTCGGGATTTTAGATCAACTGGTGACTAGAATATGGAAATAAAGTTGCGACTCTTCTACAAGCTCGGGCTTTTAGATCAACTGGTAAAGCGCTTGATCCTGAGTTTTCAATTTCCCCATCTTCTCTAGAGCGACCTGATTAAACAAGAAAATGCAGACACATAAAATTATCTGATACGGGCAATTTAAGTATAAATGACATAATTTAATTCATGTGCGAAGATAAGAAAAACTGACAGTAGAGGAGGAGATCAAATAATTGGTTACCTCTTCTACCACTGTTTAAGCTGCTGGGACTGAAGAGTTTTGTGGCTATGATTCATATAAATTAGCCATTTCACTACACAGGGTTATGTATGGATGGTTGTATACAACTTGTCAAATATTCGTTTAAATGATTGATATGTATTAAAATTGATTACTTCCTAAACTTTATTAACCACCTATGTTTTTTTTTTTTGACTAATTAGGCTTATATGCCTTTACATGTGAGTATCTGTTCTCAGAAATCTCGGGTTGAGCGAGAATCGAACCCAGGACCTGGGACGACAAGAGATAAGCTCTTACCACTTGAGCTATCTCATCGCGCTCAACCACCTATGTTTTGATAATGTTGATTATATATATATTCCATTGCAGCCATGTTCGGTAAAGAATATGATTCTCGTTAGTCGGCTTCTCTAACATTTTAAGACTTTGAGCAATGATTTAAGAGGTCTCACGTTCGAGTTCCCTCTATCCTCGTATCCTTATTATTGCCCTCTAGTAAATTGAAAAAATAAGATTGGACGTCAGACAAAAATACAAATCATTTAGTGATCGACTCTTTGATCCAGACTTTAGAGAACGAGATGTTGAAGTTGAATAAAGAATAGACTTAATTACAGTTTGATGATCTGAACTATTATTTTTTTGCATAAAAATGTCTATTTCATTTAATAGACTAAACTATTAATTTTTTAGCAGATGATTGCATTCCGTTAAATTTTTTTAACGGACGTTAATGGTTTTATTTATTAATTTTTGTAATTACACTTTGATGGTTCAAGTATTATTGTTTTGCACAAAATTGATTTTTTAATATATTTTTGATATTTTAAACAAAATAATTTAACTAAATTATACTTTTAAAATGCTCAACTGACTTTAAGATTATTTATTGTGAAATTATTCTACATAATTTTTTGGCAATAGTACTAGAAGAATAAGATAAACTGAAAAATATAAATATCGAATGACTTTGTCATCAATCATCAGAAAGTAAAATCGTGTTGCTTCCAACCTAAATTAATTAATCCTATATTTTTCAGTATTTTACAATGATCTAACATTTGAGTGATGTTCAAATGCCTTTTTTTAAAACTAATTATGATATCTTTTTGTTAGTGAATAATCAAAAATCAAATTAAAATTTTAAGATGTTTGAAAAATGTGATGCGAACATTAGTAAATTTTTAACGTAATCTGACATGGTTTTTAGAACTTAGCACATGACTTTTTTAACAATGTCTTTAATTCAGATTACGTTAAAGATTACGCTAAAATCTAAAAAAATTAGAGATACTCAGATGAAAAAATCAATTAAAGAAACGTATATAGAAATTATTAGATATATTTAAATTAGAAGCGTGACTCAAGAATTTGTTTTTACATTTTTCTTTTTATCTTGTTATTACAGTACTAGAGTCTAAAAATCGTCTACAATAGTTTTATGATAAAAAATCTTAAAGTCATTTGGGCATTCTAAAAGTATAACTTGGTTAAATTATTTTTAAATAATAATTTGGTTGAAAAGACGTCAATATATATATAAAGAGTCATTTTTGTGTCAATAATAATAATAATTAAGTCATCAAAGTGCAATAATAAAAATGAAAAAGTGAATTCATTAACGTTCGTAAAAAAAATTGACGGAATGCAATAATCTGTTAAAACAATAATAGTTTAGTCATTAAAATGACAATAATTATAAAAATGTCATTTTTGTGCAAAGAGATAATAATTGAAGCCATCAAACTGCAATTAAAGAATATGATTCAGATAAATGTTTCCCTAAGATCTTACATTAGGAGACGGTTAACTTTAAAGGGATTTGGTCATCAGCCATCGATGAATGTCAACCACCTTCCGCTATATTTCATTGCAAGGTGATATTGACTATCACTATGTTTTATTGCGAGATGATTGTCCCACTGTATTTCATAATTACGAGAGTTGATTGATATCCCCCAATAATAGTAGAATAACACCCAACTTTAAAAGCCAAAAGCCGAGACACAAAATATATAAAGTAGAAAATGACGGTTTTGTGGATAGAGAGAGAACAGAGGCTACAGGTTGGAATATATGGTGGATAGGTGGTGGGCTGGTGGGCACATGCTAATATCCCATTGATCCTAGTATTTAAGTGATCTCGATTATTTATTATATTATAAGTTCTTACAAAAATTTATACTACCTATACTATCTATACTATATTATTAAAATCGAAATATTGAAAGTTTTGATTTTTAGTTTTCGGTCGATTTTTGGTTTTCGGTTTAAATTAAAATATATTATCATTTATATTTCTTATCACTAAAATCTCTGTTTTCCAAAAATATGAGGGGCAATCCTTACTTATTTATTTTAAAATCTATTTTAATATTCTATTTAATAAATAATAAAAAAAATATAAAAATAGTAACTAGATAATTGCCTTTTATAATTAAAATATTTTTTTTCTAACAAAATCTACTCATTTTCCAAAAATATCACGACAATTACCTTTAAATTAAAATATATTACCTTTTATATTTGTTATCACTAAAATCTCTATTTTCCAAAAATATCAAGTGCAACTCTTACTTATATATTTTAAAATTTATTTTAATATTTTTAATTATTTAAAAAAAACTTACCTATTTTAACAAGTGAACGTATTTTTATAACAAATACAATTAATATAATTAAAACACATCATCACTAAAATCCATATTTTCCAAAAATACGAGATGCAATCCTTACTTATTTATTTTAAAACTGATTTTAATACTCTATTTAATAAATAATAAAATAATATAAAAATAGTAACTAGTTGATTGTCTTTTATAATTTTAAATTTTTTTTAACAAAATCTACTCATTTTTCAAAAATATCACGACAATTACCTTTAAATTAAAACATATTATTCTTTATATTTGTTATCACTAAAATCTCTATTTTCCAAAAATATGAGGTGCAATATTTACTTAAAATAAATACTATATTTAATAAATAATAAAATAATATAAAATTAGTAACTAGCTGATTGTCTTTTATAGTTAAAACATTTTTTTCTAACAAAATTTACTTATTTTCCAAAAATATCACGGACAATTACATTTAAATTAAAATATATTAACTTTTATATTTGTTATGACTAAAATCTCTATTTTCCAAAAATACCCTTACTTATCTATACTTCTATACTATATTATTAAAACCGAAACATTGAAAGTTTTGGTTTTCGGTTAGTTTTTGGTTTTCGGTACTTTTTCTAATTAATAAATTAATAATATAATCAAAATTCGGGAAAGTTTTATTCTACATTAATATTTCACTATATTTTACTACATAAAAATCAAATAATATTGAAATCTAATAAAAAAAATGGAAATGTGGGATCTAATTTGTTTAAATTTAGGATACACTGCTGCAAATATACTTCTTTCTTTTTTAGGATAACGAAAGCTACTACAAATCAAATCTTTTATGGAATTGTATTATTGTCAAGTTACCAAAATAGTAACTAGATGATTGACTTTTATAATTAAAATATATTTTTTTCTAACAAAATCTACTCCTTTTTCCAAAAATATCATTAAAATTATCTTTAAATTAAAACATATTACCTTTTATATTTGTTATTACTAAAATCTATGTTTTCCAAAAATATGAGGTGCAATCCTTACTTATTTATTTTAATACTCTATTTAATAAATAATAAAATAATATAAAAATAGTAACTAACTGATTACCTTTTATAATTAAAAAAAATCTAACAAAAAGCTACTCCTTTTTCCAAAAATATCATGACAATTACCTTTAAATTAAAACATAATATCTTTTATATTTGTTATCACTAAAATCCCTATTTTCCAAAAATATGAGGTGCAATCCTTACTTATTTATTTTAAAATCTATTTTAATACTCTATTTAATAAATAATAAAATAATATAAAAATATTAACTAGCTGATTGCCTTTTATAATTAAAACATTTTTTTTCTAACAAATTTTATTTCTTTTTCAAAAATATCACGGACAGGTATCTTTAAATTAAAATATATTAACTTTTATATTTGTTATCATTAAAATCTCTTTTTTTCAAAAATATCAAGTGCAACCCTTACTTATATATTTTAAAACTTATTTTAATACTTTTAATTATTTAAAAAAACTTACCTATTTTAACAAGTGAACGTATTTTTTTAACAAATACAATTAATATAATTAAAATACATCTAAAAATATTATAGGTAGTTACTTTTTTTTATTAAAACATGTTAGTTTTCCTATTTGTTCTTATTAAAAAAACTTACTTATATTAACATGTCAACTTATTTTTTTAATAAATACAAGTAATATAATTAAAACACTTCTAAAAATATCACGAGCAATTACTTTTTTTAATTAAAACATGTTAGATTTTCTATATCCTTATTATTAATATTATTTTACTATAAAATAATATTAATAATACCTCATTTATCTTCATCAGTCCCATCTGTATTTTTTTAATATTTTTTTACGTTACAATTAATATTTAAGTTTCTCATTTTATAATTTATCATATTAATTTTTATTTTTATTTTAATAGTTTACGTTCACATTAAATTTTTTAGTTTATTATTTTTAAGTCCCGTGCCTTGCATGGGTTATAGGCTAGTATTATTAAAACCAAAACATTAAAAATTTTGGTTTTCGGTTTTCGGTCATTTATTCTATTTAATAAATAATTAAATAATATAAAAATAGTAACTAACTGATTGCTTTTTATAATTAAAACATATTTTTCTAATAAAATCTACTCTTTTACCAAAAATATCACGGACAATTACCTTTAAATTGAAACATATTACCTTTTATATTTGTTGTCACTAAAATCTCTATTTTCCAAAAATATAACTTATTTTAATACTTTTAATTATTAAAAAAAGTCTTACCTATTTTAACATTCCAACGTATTTTTAAAACAAATACACTTAATATAATTAAAAAAATTCTAAAAATATCACGGGCAGTTACTTTTTTTTATTGAAACATGTTAGCTTTTATTTTTGTCCTTATTATTTGCATTTCATAATTACAACACTTTTTTTAACAAAATCTACTCTTTTTCCAAAAATATCAAAGCCAATTGTCTTTAAATTAAAAAATATTACCTTTTATATTTGTACTCACTAAAATCTTTCTTTTCCAAAAATATCAGGTGCAACCCTTACTTATTTATTTTAAAACTTATTTTAATGCTTTTAATTATTTAAAAAGCTTACCTATTTTAACATTCCAACACATTTTTTTTAACAA
The DNA here is from genome assembly GCA_030848705.1 of Heracleum sosnowskyi. Lineage (NCBI taxonomy): Eukaryota > Viridiplantae > Streptophyta > Magnoliopsida > Apiales > Apiaceae > Heracleum > Heracleum sosnowskyi. Next base: position 135,763,752 of record CM061235.1, on the reverse strand, counting down.
ATACAATTAATATAATTAAAACACTTCTAAAAATATCACGGACAGTTACTTTTTTTAATTAAAACATGTTAGTTTTTCTATTTGTACGTATTATTAATTTTATTTTAATGAATAATAAAATAATAGTAACAATGACACATTTATCATCCTGAGCCCCATTTGTATTCTTTATTTATTTTTCTCTATTTTTCTATTAACAGTTAAGTTTCTCATTTTATAATTTATCATATCGATTTTTATTTTTTACTTAATATATTATGTTCTCATTAATTTTTTAGTTTGTCATTTTTTAATAAACTTTGCTTAGAGAGGTTATAGGCTAGTATTGAAAAACATAATATGTTGGAACTTTTTGGCAGGCTTTAGTGGGGAAAAAGTTATTAGCAAAATCATGTTACAGCCCAGATTATTTCGAAGAGTGTTAAGGCCCAATGTTTTAATCAAACAATAATAGTTTACATTCTTGAATTGGGACGAGAGAAGTCCAAGTTCTTTTAGGATATTAAATATCGTAGTTTATAATACAAAATAGTTTGGTAACGTCGCTTAGGATTTTTAACATCTATTGCTTTTCAAACATATTTTTCAAAAGGTTTATTAAAATAATTCAATACAGTTAACATGCAAAAAGCTTTGCTTGGTTTTGAAAAAGATATTGGATTAAATGTACAAATTGTACATGCAACTGTTTTATGATCGATAAAAGAAACTTCTCAAATGACGTGGATTTTGAAAGATTTTAATTGTTAAATTTATGTGAATGTGGGATACATTATAATTAATTGAATTATTACCAATCTGATTGTGACTCTAGCATTTCAAACAAAAATCAAGTACAAGTTCTCACGGCATAACATAATGTATTGATTATTGAAGCAGGCCTCACAGCATTACATAATGTATAAAAGCAGGCCGCATAGTTTAAACAAAACACAACAGTTCACCACACCACTAGTTAATTAAGTATTTTACTGAAGTAGCTTCATATGGCCATCTTCAGCTAAATAAAAGCACCGCCAGCAACTTCACCTGAACATCTTCAATTACCCCGGGGACGACGAAGCATTCTTTCAACCTGATTATGTTCAAGTCAGATTTACTTTCGAAAAAATGGACAAAAATAACCCGATTTCCAAAAAGCTTTTATGGATGAAAGAAATGGTAATTACCTGATCACCTCCTATTCCAAGGAAAAAAGAAAGTGAAAGGCTCACTAAAGGAGCTCCAACAAAAGCTGAAATCATGAGATCCAAACCCGCAATTGCAACAGGCAAAGCAAAACCAGCTACCCCTCTTGCAGAATCTTCCAGTTTCGATCTACGGAGTTCCAAGAAATAAGTTCTCTGATCATAAGTAGTGCCTGGATGTTTGTCGAAAATTTGGTTCTTGCAATATTGATTGAGTTTTGCTCTGAGGCATGCGACATGGCATTCAAAATTCGTTGAAATTCTCCCGACTGTATAAGTGTGCTTATATGCCCAACCAAATCCCCGCGTTTCTGTATCTCTTTGTTTGCAGAAAATGCATTTCACCTCAGCGGACAATGACTTCTGACAGGTAACTTCAAGCCTCTTAGTAACTCGACCACCATTTGAATCGTAAGTTTCCAGAAGCAGCGCCATTTGTTTCTTGTGATACTCCATAGGAAAATACGATGCAGATGCTCTCAAATTAACAAGACAAAATGGATGTATATAAATTGCACTGTTACCAACATATAAACACCCCTGTATATGCTGGTAACACGCGACGCACCTCTGTCCTGCTATCCCCTGGCCTCTAGAGAAATTGAAATTAACAGCAGGGTAAAATGAGTGTTGCAAAGTTGGTTGAGGTCCAAGACAAATCTCGTGAAAATAGTAATTGCAGCCATTGCACTTCAAACATGTTCCTACTCCAAATATTGCGTCTTTGCAAATGTTACATGTACGCAACAATACGTCATCTTTTCGCACCAGATTCTCACTGGAATGAACACAAGTAGCTTGTCTGTTACCAGTTTGCCTTCGCAACGACGACGACGACGACATGTTATCAAATAACCCTGCATGTATAAACAACACTATTAAAATGAATAGACATGCATGTATGCAAAGACAGTAAGACATAAGCCATCACTTTTATCTTTAAAAGCCCCGCAAGAAAGCTACTGTACCAAAGTTAATACTACGTCCAATCAAAATCAAAAGATGCACCATTTTTTTCCTAATGCTTAACTGAATTAAATCAAGTATAAAAAAAAAACCTACCTAATCAAAGAAAACATACAAATGCCAATAAAACCAAATATTCAAATCTAAATAAAGAAAACATACAATATTATCAAGAACATGTATATGATATGATTAAAGAGGAAAAATATATATGAGTTAAATATCTAGATCATCTGGTAAGATATTCAGGAGTCTGTATTTGTTGTTCAGTTACAAATATTAAATTACTATATAGTTATGATGGTTATATATGCAATCACAAGTGAACTTAAGAATTTAGCATAAAATAAATAAATTAACAAACTTAAGAATTCACTAACTGGCTACACGGTACTGTATTGATGAAGGCATATGCATCTATACGACTTAAATGGAAAGTTAAATGACAGACTGACAGTACTGTGTGTCTGTGTTTGTGTGTGTGTTATCATAGGGGAAAAATTGACTGCATGTTCAGATGTAAGAAGGAGATCTAATCGAGTCAACAAATCATACTAATAGAAATTAGAATCCCTTGATTGATTGAGGGATTATTGTGTGTGTGTGTGACAGTGTGAGAGAGAGAGAGAGAGAGAGAGAGAGAGAGAGAGAGAGGTGGACTGGGGCTGGGGTCTTGTTCTTTCTATGCGTGTATTTAATTCATAAACTTAAGGAGATGAAATATCACAATATTCCAGTTAAACCATGCATTTTGAAGAACAAACTATAAGACTATTTAATGATGCAGATTAATTGTGATTTGTGATGCAAGAAATTAAGGAACAAAATACTTAAAGTATCTGCTACTTAATAGATTAATTGTAACAAAGTAATGAACTTTGTCGATATCTATGTACTTGCATAATCATGAGCATAAACACATAGACTAATTAGGTCGCATAACATGTGTGTGTGTGAAAAACTGCAGATATTCATATGTGCATACGTTAATACTATTGAAAAAGAAACCCTAAAATAAATATCAGGAACTGAACACAAGACAGCACACGAAAGGCAGACAGATGAAGAAAATGATAACAGAATCATCAAATGATTTACGAAAATTGTGACGAGCAAGTAGTGGTGGTGGTGGTGAAGTTCTTACAGATTTCAAGGGGACAGTACTCCGGTGTGCTACTCTCCCTCTATATCTTTTCTCCTTCACCCATGTCCCGTATATATGTGTGTATATATATACCAAGCCATCCGCGTAACCAACACGGAAATCAATAGGCAACTTGTGAACTTTTGTGAAATGCAATGGAGCCAGAGAGAAAAGAGAATAGAAAGCAATTCTGATTTTATTTCATTCAAGTTGATTTGCAATACACCCACACTTTGGTTATATAGTAAAACTGGACCCTAACAAACTTAACGTACATACTTGGTTTATTACAATAATACTACATACTTGGTTTATTACAATAATACCCTTAAACTATATATATGCTAATCTCCAATACTCCCCCTCAAGCAGATAGTTCAGTAGTTATGAGGTACTAGTAGTTATGAGGTACTGAACTAACTAGCTTGAAATAAGGTCTCTGATTGTGTTGAGCACCATCAAGGCCATGCAGTGATACAGTAGGCTCAGCTTTAAGTTTTAAAAGTCCTGGAGAACATAGGTTGGGAACAAGTGGACTTATTCCGGTAATGTTGCCTCCTTTGAACACCTTCAAAGCTTTCATTCGGATGTACACCTGACTGAAAATCTGAACACATAGCTGCTCTTTGTCTTCCTAGATCCGTGTGAAACAAAATTTGAGGAATTCTTGAAGCCCTTGTCCTGAAACATTTTTCTTCAACATTGGCTGCATCCATTTTCTTCAACAAATTCAGGACTCCTTTGGTCTGAAGAAGAAAGCATGACACCCCGATTATGATTTTCAGTTATAGGACTCTCAATCACTTCACCTGTCTCTTCCACCAACGAGTCCTTTTCTGATTCTACCACTGGGAAATTTTCAGCATCCCCGTTACGAGTCTCTCCATTCTGAACAGTATCATGCACCTTGTTTACCACTTCCGAGGAACAATCAGTTGGCCCGGCTAAATCAACAACTTGCACAGCTTCAGCAACCATATTTTCAGTCTCTCTGGCCAGGATGCTATCACTTACTTGATTTACCATGCTTGATAAAGACTCATCAAGCTTAATAGAAGGACCAGTTTCAGTTACTTTATTATCAGATTCTTCAACTTTTTCGATTACTTGACTTGCAACTTCAGCCAAAGTTTCACCAAGCTCGACTGACTCAACAATTGCTGCTGCCATTTGTAGAACCCAAATCCATTATTGCATCTGGAAGAACTTTCACTCTATCAGCATTCTTAACAAGCCAATCTGTGAACTCAGGAGATGATGCCCAATCGGCCAGAGCCTGCCGTGTAGATTCCTCTGTACAATCTTCCCATTCTTGCTTAGAGAACTTCTTTCTGTCTGGCGTCTTGTGGAAGGTTGAATAAAATTCCTGCTGATTTTTCGTCTTCGTTGATGGAGGGGAAACCAAACCTTTAACAGGAGAATCGATCCATTTTGCTGAACTCCTTGGACTATTCGGGCTATTCCAGAGATTTCGATCACGATTCGTCGTTCCTTGCCTACTTAGGAATTCTGCACGAGTATGTTTTGCAGTTGCTCATCCACGAGTTGGCTCCTAAGGGCTTTTATTTCCATGAAATGAAAGTTGCTTTAAGTTCTTCCATTTGAAGCGAGTAAATGCAAAGCAGATCACCAAAGTAATGCCCTGTGCTGTCAATGCCAAATATGTATCCAGTGTGCTCTGAAATACACACGTAAAGCCAACAATGCGCATGGCCCATTTCACAAACGGAGCTACGCCGACATCCACACTTCCATTCTCTGAAATTACAAACTTTCGCACAAGCCAATATCCTAGAGCAGCTCCAGCAAGACCAATCAAAACCACCACAAGAACAGAAACAGGGTTGTGCATCTCCTCGCTTTTGTATTCTCAATCTATTCATCATCACATATCCAATAACCAAGCAAGTGCAACAAACAAAGTTTCTCTTCGACATCTTATCAAACAGATTCTGTGCTTTTTCAAAACACATCATACTTGCACAAGTTAAGGGATTTTGTATCCTATTGTTTTCCACATTCTCATCAATTGAACAATTCCAAGAAACAATGTTTCTTTTCAGAATTACATCAAACATGTTATATGCTCTCACAGAACACACAAAAGTTTCACTAAAATCCAATACCGCACTATCGCACAATAATATCTTCATCAAAGTTCTTTAAACTGAAGAAAAATGCAGATTTAACAAGTGTAGCATGACTTACAATTAGGGATGAAAACCTAACACTGGCTTCCATTAAAATCTCCATCGATCTCTTGACTCCTTTTACCAGTAACATCTGCAACTCAAGGCACTTTGCTGATTGCAAACCTTGTTAGGCCAAATACACAATATAATCAAGTATGTATGAGAATAACGATAATTAAGAACACTGTTTATGAATCAATAAACTGTATTTATATTAACAGCTTCTCTCTTTATGATGTTAATGAATCACAAAGAGCTTCTAGGTTACAAGAATAATATATCAATATTCGCGTGTCCCTTCTAGGGATAACCTATCTGTGTTTATATAGTACACAGCTACATACAATCCTTATCTAATTGATATTCCTACAAGTTAGCTATACAAAACTTATCAATTAAGGATTGCTTCTTATTTTCCATTCTGTTTCCTTAGCTGTATCAATATATTCTGCTTCTTTCCATCTTCAGAATATATTGCTTCTAGAATCTTCAATTCAGCACCGACAGCTAATTCAACTATCACCCTGTCAGACTTTAAATAAACTCTGACCGGCTTCAATTAAACTCTTCACCCTGTCAGAGTTTAACTAAACTCTGACTGGCTTCTGATAAACTCTTGTCAGTACCTGTTGCTTAAACACTGATAAACAAACATTAGCAATTATATCTAACAATCTCCCCCAACTTGTTCATAATAAAATGTACAAGTTAAACATATAATTGATGATGTCAAAACCATTTAACAAATGCAGTGTTTAACATATAACAGAGTTTAATTTAAAACAGAGTTTAAATTTGACTTAGAATAGAAAATATTAAAAACTTACAGTCAGACTTTACTTGACTTCTTCAATATCATGTACAGTCCTGAGATAATCAATCAGCAGTCTTCTCTCAGCATTCTCAAGTTCAGCTATCATAACCTCTTTCAGCTCCTTATACTCTGGATCTCCTTCATCAGTTTGATATATGGCAGCCCTCAGAGAATAGATACTGTTCTTCTTCATGTCATTCCCTAACCGAATGTACTGAGCTTTATCTGACTCTAAGTTGAATTCTAAGACTTTTATTCCAAGTGCAGTTGTAAATCTAGCACTGTTTTTCTTCATCTTCACCAACTTTCCAGCATGATTTCTATACTTTGGAATATAAGCATTTGAGACTTCTCCTCCTCCAAGCATCACTTTTGATCTCAGCATCTTTTCTCTTAAGATTTGAGCAACATTATGGGTGTGTCTGTTCTTAACTTTCAACAGATAAAGTACATATTCAAGTTCTTCCCATGATTTGAGATTTACATCAGATTCTCCAACTCTATAAACACTTCCATCACTCATGAAGTATAACAGAAACTGCTTCTTCAAGACTCTGTGAAAAATCAACTGAACAGATTCTAACTTATCAAGATTTTCTTGTGTATCCCTAATACCAGATCCTGCCAGTGAAATATTGTCTTGAGATCTGTTATTTATTCTCTTCTCCCTATGTGAACCTAAACCAGACTTATCATAAGATTCTTTTCCAAGTACAGTCCTGGTTTGAGAAAAATCCACAGGTTGAAGTGTCAGAGTTTCAGAGAGTACAGGTCTTAAGAAACCTTTGAGTTGAGGAGCTAGCTGAGTTTGCACAGCTTGAGCCTTGTCAGAGGCTGGCTTAACTTCAATAGTATCATCAACTTGAGCAGCGTCAGAGGTTGATTTTTCTAATCTTGTTTCAACTTGAGCAATGTCAGAGGTTGAATTATCTTTCTTCTTCAGGTTAGGCTCTTCAATCATTTTGCCTTTACCCTTATCAGAGTTTCTAATCATAGGTCTCCTTGTATATTGTATACTCTGTTGTGTATTCTCTTTGATAGAAATACCAACTTCTTTCTTCCTAGGAGCCTTGATTTCCTGTTTCTTGTAGATTCCAGCTTCAAGATTTTTCTTGTGTTCTTCAGCAAGCATCTGTTCTTCAGCCTGGATATCTTCAATAGTAACTTCCTTTCCATGCTCTTTAATAAAGATCCTAGCAGCAATCTCTTCATCAGTAGATGGGTTAGCTGAAACAACTAAACTTTTGTTGAGTTTTGAAGTAGATTGACCACCAGAGTTTATTACACGTCTTTGCCTTTGACTTTGAGCAGAAATCCTTCTTTCATTTCCTCTGCTTCCCCCATCAGTAGAATCATCCTTCCGTCTCAGAGTTTGAGTATCTTTGCATTTGTCTTTAGGTATACTCTCCCCCTTTTTGACATCATCAGAAAGTAGTACTGATGTCAGCAATTCAAGCGCAGTAGAAATGGAAGTCAGTTGAGCAGACATAGCATTCTGGTTGTCCTCAACTGTCCCAAGCCTCTTCTTGATTTCTTCAGAATCCCTGGCTTGCTGCTTGAACATGGCATAGTAAGAAGTTCTGTCAGCCTTTAAAGTAAGATCCCTCAGACTTACTTCATTCCTCAATTTTGTAAGCATTTGTTGATTCTCATCAAATCTATTATTGAGAGATTTGACTTGAATAACAGTTGCCTGTAAGCTTGTAAGGACATCAGGATTTGTAATCTTCTTAACAGAATCAGATAGAAAATCTGCAGCCCGTTGTGCTGGAAAGACACAATCCGCATTAGCCCATGCATTGTAGTACATATTCTGAAAATGCTCAGAAGCAGCCCTTTGAACTTCCCTCTCTTCAGTAGAATTTGCTTGAAGATCAGAAATTTCCACTTGAATATCAGAGTTTGAATGAGCAGGACTAGCTTCAGCATTGTCATCCTCTCTGTGAATATCTTCAAGCACATTTTCAGCAGTGATTTCATCAATTAACTGAGCAGATGCATCAGGTACTTGATCTGCTACAGTGTGAGGAACATCAGAGTTTGCTGGAGCAGTAACCTCTGCTTCTCTCTGAACAATCTCGACAACTGATTGTTGCAAAGCTTCAAGTAAAACAATATCCTCATGATCATTATCTGTTGCATCAGCATGTACAGCAACAGCTTCTGGAACTGGATCAACTCTAATCTGATCAACTTCCTCACCTTTCTCAAAATCAAGAGAAATGATTTCTGTGTGAGAAGCAATAGGTTCTACTAATTCAGTAGTAGCTTGATCAGCTTCCAGTACAGTATCTTCATGATCAATAATCCTGCTGTCAGAGTATGCAGCAGCTTCCTCAACTACATCATCAGCTTTTGATGTAGGAGCTTCTGTTTCAAAATCCATCAGAATAGTTTCAGGATTTGCAGCATCTTCAGCAGTTAGAATATCCTCCTCAACAACAATTGCAGGAGTACTTGGAGGAACAGTTGTAGGCACAATCTCCTCATTCTCTGATGTAGGAGCTTCAGTGTCCTCAGGTTCTTTGTCCATATTTGCAATGATATCACCAAAAAGTTGATCAGCAACTAGTCTTCTCTTTCTCTGATGAAGAGTCTCTTCATCAGCTTCAGTTTCTGAGTCTACATTAGAATCAGCAGCAACAGACTTTGCCCTTTGGGCTCGCCTTTTCTTCATTCTTTTTCTCTGAGGCACAGCATCAACATTTGATACCTCAGCTTCAGTTTGTTGCAAACCAGACTTAACTGCTCGAACTTTGGATCTCTTTGACCTCTGTGGTTGAGACACAGAAGGTCCAGCGACAGCAGTTGAGACTTGTTGTTGTTATAAGTTGTCAAGAAATTGTTGCACTGATGCAGGCAACATTAAAGGACCAACTTCTCCTTTCTTGTTGTCCTTGTTGATAAGGTCAGAAAATATACGTTTGTGCAGTTTAAACGAAAGTATAACATCGTCCTCTACTATCTCAACATTTGGACAGCAAAAATTGAATATCAATTGACAAAACCTAGAGAAATAAACAACAGTTCTATTCTCTAGCATTTTCTCACCAATATTAGTTAAAACTAATCTAGCAATATCAAAATGATTGCCATAGAGAAGAGAATACCCGATCTGTAGACTATCCGTGGGAATCGCATCCCAATTGGTACACTTCTTTCCAAAAGCCCGAGTAATGCAATCGAAAAAGAAGCTCCATTCCTTGCGCAAAAATGGCCTTTTGAGTTGACCTATCTTTGTCAAAGGTCCAGTGTAGCCTATCTCGCCCATCATTCTGACTAGCTCAAAATCTCCAACAGAGATTGTGAATGCATTGAAATCTTCAAGATCCAAAGCATCACGAACAGTAGTAGGAGTAACAACAAATTCATCTCCTTGAAACTCAAAAATTATAGATGGCGATCCAGACTCTCCTCCATTATCATAAGTACCTGTCTGCCAAAAAGTTCGAATTTGAGTCGCAGACAGCTTCGTTGGTGCAGTTAGAGCAGTACCGATATCAGAGTGTAACAAGAACCTCTGAATCAAATGAAACGCCTCCGGTGCGTTCTCATTTGCTACAGGAGCAGAATAATTGTTGGGAACAAATTCTAATTCAGAAGCAATAAACGCTGTAGTTGCCATTAGTAAGATTTGAAAACAAGAAGAACTGGGCTTTGAAAGTGTTTGAGTGTTTGTGTGTGAGTAAAAGCTTATGAAAAGATGAGGTGCGTAAAAGATTGAATCGTGTGTATGTAGTGTATTAAATAATAACTGTAAAGATTAGAAGTATGTTAGTGGGACAGATGTCAGACGTGGATACGCTGACAGCTGTATCTAACAACTTCCAATACACACATGCAGACGTGAAGACACCTGGCATCACATATAACACTCAAAATATCCGCTCAAAAGAAAAAAATCAATAATAATAAAATTATCAATTTTAATAATAAAGTACAAAGGAGCTCAATAGTCAGAATAATAATGACTGTCTTGAAACTCCGCACCTTATTATCCCAAGCGCTTCGATTCAAGTAAAAACCTTTCAGTTACCCTGTTGAATGCTTTAAAAACCGAAGCATTGTAACAACAGGCTTCATATCTTAAAATTACCATACACCAAATGGCAGGAACCTTTGAATTCATGGATGTAGAATCATTCATGAACATGAACTGGCAGCAACAAGAAAACTATATCATCGATGAGTTTCTTGTTCTGTCTTTTCTGAATGATGAAGGTCTTATAGCAGATGATGAAATAGCAGAAGGACCAATCTCTAATCCTTATGTGCACATCATCCGTCCCGGTCCATATGATGTGCCCATCCTGGCAGACGATCATACTATGGAGATTTGTATGATGCTCTTCCAGCAGAGCTTCCTGATGGGTACTGAGGAGACAATCTTCTTGGAATCCTGCAAGCTGCAAAGCAGAAAGAGAATCCAGGAAGATGATGATGATGATTCATCTTCAGGATGTTGTCAAGCAATCCCAGATGGTATAATGATCAGTTAAACAACTGGGTAGCGATCATCAGAAGTAGTAGAGCACAATAACTTCTGGCTCTAGCTCTTCTGCTTCAGATGTAGCATTCAGATACTTGTCCTGGTTAAATAGATCTTCTCTTTTGTAACCATAGTGATTAGTATGTACCAGAAAGTTTAGCTAAACATGAGTATGAAATGATCTGAATGTAAATTTGAATTAATTAATGGAAAAAAAAATTGTTTCTTTACATATCAGTTTTATCAATATTGCATAGTAATTGTAAAGTGAAAGAAATGATATCACTTTAAACAATGAACTAACATACTCAGCAGCATTACAAATCACTATCAGGACTTATCAAACACACTCTTTCTTTTCTCCGTTCAATCATACTTTTTCCGAAAAACAAATGGCTAATCTCAAAATTATAACATGTCTGAAACAAATAGATTATTTTAACCATCAGAGATTAAAACAAACTAACCTCGGCGTATTTCACACAATACATCAGTGTTTACCATTTGTCCTTCTTTGTCAATAAAATCTTTTCTCAATCTGTACAGTTGTGAAAATATGTGTGTGTAGTAGCAGAGTTTACCGAAATCAGTATTTAGATCATCTCAAAGTGCATAAAATCCACAAACTAAAGTAGTAAAAACTGGTTGCCTAAACTCTCATGGATAACATAGACACTGATTTTTCTATCTAAACTCTGTATTACTGATATCCTTTCATTTGGATATGTCTTTTATTTTTCACCCCCTTTATTATTATTATTATTATTATTTTTTTATTTTTTTTTTCCAGTAATCAGTGGTTGGCACTAGTCACCAAAAATCAAAGATTTTAGCCCTTATTTCATACAATAAGTTCCTGGATCTTCCTAGGCACAACATGATCTCAAAGGAATTTGTGCTCTGTTTGGCATCTTTTGATTTGAGGGTGAATTATTTGCAATAAATAATCAGAGTTTAGACTTTTCATCAGTAAGTATAATTAACTTATGAGAGAAAATGCAAACAGCTAATACAGACTCAGTGTATAGGATCAATAAACTAAGAGATGCTATAAATATAGAGACAGTATCATGCTGTGTTGGCTTACTGCACATATTTGAGATCAGAATCTATCAACTCTTAAGGATTCACAATTACTTACTGAGAATTATGCTTCATACAAATTTCTTCATTGGTCCAAATGTTTCAGACAAAATTACAATCAGAGTATAACATTAAACTGTAACTATCAGAGTATGACCAACAGAGTTTAGCATCAGAGCTTACTTTCAGTGTATGACTGACACTTCACAGAGTTTATCATCAGAGTTTAACATGCTGGTTCACATAACAGTTAACATTTGCAAGGAATCATGAGTATTAAACAATCAAACATGGATAGATTTTGAGTCTAACCCGTATCTCTAGTCTGAACCAGAGATCATTCCAAGTTCATTTACCAATCTTGTAAACGTAGCTCACTCAAAGGTTTGGTGAAGATATCTGCAAGTTGTTGGTCTGTAGACACAAAATGAAGCTCAATGTTCCCTTCTTCCACATGTTCTCTGATAAAATGATATCTTATGCTGATGTGCTTGGTCATGGAGTGCTGTACTGGATTACCTGTCATAGCAATAGCACTTTGGTTATCACAGAAAATAGGTATTTTAGAGTACCTTAACCCATAATCCAGCAGTTGATTCTTCATCCATAAAATCTGTGCACAACAGCTACCAGCTGCTATATACTCTGCTTCAGCAGTGGATGTGGAGATTGACTTCTGTTTCTTGCTGTACCAAGAAACTAATCTGTCACCTAAAAATTGACAGCTTCCACTTGTACTTTTTCTGTCTATCTTACAGCCTGCAAAATCTGCATCAGAGTAACCAATTAACTTAAACTCTGATTCTCTAGGATACCACAAACCCAGGGTTATGGTTCCTTTGAGATATTTGAAGATCCTTTTTACAGTTGTTAGATGAGGCTCTCTGGGATCTGCTTGAAATCTTGCACAAAGACATGTTGCATACATGATATCAGGTCTACTTGCAGTAAGATACAGTAAAGACCCTATCATTCCTCTGTAGTTAGTCATATCTACTGAGGCTCCTGTGTCTTTGTCAAGCTTCGTTGCTGTAGCCATGGGAGTTGTAGCAGATGAACTATCAAGCATACCAAATTTCTTTAGAAGATTTCTGGTATACTTTGCTTGATTGATAAAAATCCCATCATCTGTTTGCTTGACCTGTAAGCCTAGAAAATAACTAAGCTCTCCCATCATGCTCATTTGATACCTGGATTGCATAAGCTTTGCAAACTTCTTACAAAGTTTGTCATTAGTAGATCCAAAAATAATATCATCTACATAAATTTGAACTAAAAGCAAATCATCACCAGAATTGAAATAAAACAAGGTTTTATCAATTGTACCTCTTGTGAACCCACTTTCTAAAAGAAATTGAGCAAGAGTTTCATACCATGCTCTTGGTGCTTGCTTTAGTCCATATAATGCCTTGTCAAGCCTGTAGACATAATCTGGATGCTTGGAATCTACAAATCCTGGTGGTTGTTCAACAAACACTTCTTCTTCAAGCTTCCCATTGAGAAAAGCACTTTTTACATCCATCTGAAAGACTTTAAACTTCTTGTGTGCAGCATAGGCCAGAAAAATTCTTATGGCCTCCAGTCTTGCAACTGGAGCAAAGGTTTCATCATAGTCAATTCCTTCCTGTTGTGAATAACCTTTAGCCACAAGTCTAGCCTTGTTTCTTGTAATCACACCTTCACTGTCAGTCTTGTTTCTGAAAACCCACTTTGTACCTACAATTGATCTATTCTTTGGTCTAGGTACAAGTGTCCAGACTTCATTTCTTTCAAATTCATTTAACTCTTCTTGCATTGCTGTAATCCAATTAGCATCTTGAAGAGCTTCCTCCACTTTCTTTGGTTCTGTTTGAGACAAGAAAGCATGATACAGACACTCATTGTTTGTTGCACTTCTAGTTCTCACACTAGCATCAGGATCTCCAATTATGAGATCAGGTATGTGTGCCTGTGTCCACTTTCTGGCTGTTGGTAAGTGGTTTCTTGCATCATTATTGAATCCTCCCCCTTGATCCATGCTCTCCTGATTCATATGTTGACTTTCTGCATTATCTGAGGCTCCCCCTGAGTTGGATGGCTCAGTGTTTGAGCTGTCAGTGTTTGAATCAGTTTCCTCAACTGACTCACTTGCTGTGTCTTGTTGAGCTTCTTCACGCTCCCCCTCAACTGGTTTTCTATTTTGTTCAATTTGAGAATTTCCAGTTTCTCCAGTATTTACCAGTAGAGGTTCAGAGAATGCTTCATCAGAGTTTGTCAACCCTGCTTCATTTGAGTTTATGTCATCAGAGAATAGATCTTCATTTTCAAAACGTAGTTGATCATATCCATCCTTGTCTTCAAGTCCAATTATTTTCTTGTCATCAAACGACACATGTATGGATTCCATGATCACCTTCGTTCTCAGATTGTAAACTCTGAATGCTTTTGTTGACAATGGATAGCCAACAAAGATTCCTTCATCAGCTTTTAACTCGAACTTGGTCAACTGTTCAGGATGAGTCTTCAACACAAAGCATTTGCATCCAAATATGTGAAAATATTTCAAATTTGGCTTCTTGTTTTTCACCATTTCATATGGTGTTTTTCCATGCTTGTTGATCAGAGTTGCATTTTGAGTAAAACAAGCAGTTTGAACAGCTTCTGCCCAGAAATAAGTTGGCAATTTTGCTTCATCAAGCATAGTTCTGGCAGCTTCAATTAAGGTTCTGTTCTTTCTTTCAACTACACCATTTTGCTGTGGAGTTCCAGGTGCAGAAAATTCTTGTTTGACTCCTCTCTCCTTGCAGAAAGCTTCCATGATTGAGTTTCTGAATTCAGTTCCATTATCACTCCTTATAATTTTGACTTTGTGCTGTGATCCTTTGTCCAGTAGATTTACATGATCCATCAACGTTTGAGCAGTTTCATCCTTCTTTGACAAGAAATACACCCATGTATATCTAGTATATTCATCAACTATTACTAGAGCATATTTCTTTCTGCCCATGGACATTACATTCACTGGTCCAAAGAGATCAACATGTAGAAGATGATAAGGTTCCACTACTGAAGATTCAGATTTGCTCTTGAAAGATGACTTCCTTTGCTTGGCCTTTTGACAAGAATCACATAGACCATCTAGATTGAGTATTGATTTTGGAAGTCCTCTTACAAGATCCTTTCTTATAAGCTCATTGATGTTGTTCAAATTGAGATGAGAGAGCTTCTTGTGCCAATTCCAACTCTCTTCATTTGACATTTTTGCAGTCAGACACACTATTTTTCCATCAGAGTTTGTTACCAAACTTGCTTCATAAATATTGTTGCGCCTGTGTCCAACTAGAACAACTTTCCCAGTAGATTTACTGATAACTTCACAGTATTCACTATGAAAATCTACATGGTTTCCTCTGTCACAGATTTGACTCATAGATAACAGATTATGCTTGAGTCCTGAGACAAGAGCTACATTTGTGATGATGACACTTCCAAGATTAATATTGCCATATTCCAGAGTGTGTCCTATGTTGCCATCTCCATAGGAAACTTTTGGGCCAGCCTTCTCCTCAAAGTCTGATAGCAGGGCTTTTTTTCCAGTCATATGTCCTGAGCATCCACTGTCTAAGATAAGTGTGCTCTCTATTATACCCTGCAATCACAAAACACTAAGTGTTAGTTTTGAGGATCCAGACTTGCTTGGATCCTTTGTCTTTCTTAACAGTGTTAGTTTTTGCAGCGGAATTAGCATTATCAGAGTTTAAACTAACATTGTCAGATTTTACACTAGCAGAGTTTGCTCTAACCCATTTCAAGTTGGGTTTTAGCTCATAATAGTTATGATAAATTGCATGATAACTCTTACATGTGTAAATAGAATGCCAGGTGCTCCCACAATGTTTGCATAAAGTCTGTGGTCTTACTCTAACATAATCATTCTTTACTTCTGAAGTAGAAGATAAAGAATTAATATGTTTGTTCTTAGTGCAAAATCTAGCAAGATGATTAGAACTACCACAATTATAACATGTTTTTCTTGAGGCACTAGCATTAGGCATATGATTATTTCTATTATTTATGCCTACTTTTCCATTCCTATTTCTCTTGGACCCTTTAGGTTTCATGGCAGACTTAACCTCTTTGAGCTTATGTTTAAACTGTTTTCCTGTCATTAAACCAACATTAACCTGCTTCTCACAGATTCTAATTGGTTCTTTAACAGCTTCTAGCTCAACAAGCTTCTCTGTTTTAGATTCAATATCTACTTGTTCAACACAAGCTTCAACTGGCTCCATAACAGCTTCTTTCACAACTACAGATTTTAGCTTGGTGGATTCTGGAACAAATATCACAGGTTTAAGTTGTGGTTTAACCTTAACTTTGTCTTTAAACCTAAGTTCATCGTTTTCACAATAACCTAAACCTACAGAATCAGTCTGAAACACTTGATGAGTGTCTCTTCCAGAATCTGTCCAAGTCTTGATTATTTTTCTTTCTTTTTCTAAATCAGATTCTAGTTGCTTATACCTTTTAAGCAACTCCTGTTCAACATAAACAGCATCATCTCTTTCTTTTTGAATCTGCTTCATATTCTCAAGTTCTCTTTCAAGAAACTTGTTTCTATCTTTAAGACTAAGATTCTCAGATTTAATCCTCTCATTCTCTAAAATCTGATCCCTATAACTAACATGAACACTTTTCAGATATACTCTTAACTCAGATATATTATCAGTATCATAAGCATAAGTAGTTAGGGGTACCTTATTTTCAGAAGATTCAGTCTCATCTCTGACAGTTGCCATAAGAGCATAGTTTTCTCCATCATCAGAATCTGAAGTATCTGCCCAGTCTTTGCCTTTAGAGATGAGTGCTTTCTCAGATTTGCCTTTCTTGCACTCTGGAGCATAATGACCCATCTCCTTACACTTGTAGCACTGGATTTGAGACTTATCCTTCTTGCCAGACTTGGTCTCCTTTCCATCAGACTTTCTGAAACTTCTCCTTTCAGAGTTTGAATCTTTCCTTGAGAATCTCTTTCCTTTCTTGAAGTTCTTGAATCCCATCTTCTTAAAGGTCTTCACCATCAATGCAGCCATTTGCATCAACTCCTCTTCATCATCCTCAGAGTCAGAAGCTTCATCAGAGTTTGAGTCATCATCAGAGTTTGATGACTCACTTTCAGATTTAATAACTAAAGCCTTTCCCTTGGCTTTCTTCCTTGATGATTCCTTCTTGATGGGCTTCTCCTCGACTTTGAGAGCAACAGATTTTGTTTTCTTGCTGGACCTCCTGTTTCTTTGTTCTATCTCAAGTTCATGAGTCTTTAACAATCCATAGATCTCATCAAGATCTGTATCAGCAAGATCATAATTATCTCTGATTGTTGTTGCCTTTAAATCCCACTTTTCAGGTAGAGATAACAGAAACTTGAGATTTGACTCTTCAAGTTCATATTCCTTATCTACCAGAGACAGATCATTCAACAGTTTGCAAAATCTGTCATAAGTCTCAGTCAAGGTTTCATTAGTTCTTGAATCAAAGTGCTCATACTCCTGTGTGAGTATTGTTTTTCTGTTCTTCTTAATAGCACCTGTTCCCTGGCATCTGACTTCTAAAGCATCCCATATCTCTTTGGCAGTTTTGCAGCCAATTACTCTGTTAGACATTACATTATCTAAAGCACTGTGGAGAAGATGTCTAACCTTTGCATCCTTTGCAATTGATGAGATATCCTCAGGAGTCATATCTTTCTTTTCCTTTGGAACAGTCTTTTGTGCTTGACCATCAACAACAGGGGACAATTTAGTTGGCATATGAGGACCATCATTAATTCTGTCAAGGTATTCTGGATCTGTAGCCTCCAGAAACATGGTCATCTTCACCTTCCAAATCGGATACTCTACTGGCCTGAGAATTGGAACCCTGATTGTTTCATATCGACTCACAGAATTGGGCTTTACCTGTTCAGCCTTAGGAGCAGTTTGATTTTCTTCAGACATGATTAATACTGTGTTTGAATCGTAAAACTGTATATATTAAACAGCCTTGGCTCTGATACCAATTGTTAGGCCAAATACACAATATAATCAAGTATGTATGAGAATAACGATAATTAAGAACACTGTTTATGAATCAATAAACTGTATTTATATTAACAGCTTCTCTCTTTATGATGTTAATGAATCACAAAGAGCTTCTAGGTTACAAGAATAATATATCAATATTCGCGTGTCCCTTCTAGGGATAACCTATCTGTGTTTATATAGTACACAGCTACATACAATCCTTATCTAATTGATATTCCTACAAGTTAGCTATACAAAACTTATCAATTAAGGATTGCTTCTTATCTTCCATTCTGTTTCCTTAGTTGTATCAATATATTCTGCTTCTTTCCATCTTCAGAATATATTGCTTCTAGAATCTTCAATTCAGCACCGACAGCTAATTCAACTATCACCCTGTCAGACTTTAAATAAACTCTGACCGGCTTCAATTAAACTCTTCACCCTGTCAGAGTTTAACTAAACTCTGACTGGCTTCTGATAAACTCTTGTCAGTACCTGTTGCTTAAACACTGATAAACAAACATTAGCAATTATATCTAACAAACCTCTACAGAATTTGGTGGAGTTTTAAACGGAGAATCGAGGCACAAATTTTCCAGGCACGAATGGAGTAATCAAGGCTTCATACTCGGTGATTTCTGAGCTTTGTAGGTTCCATAAATCAAATCATTTTCACACTCAAGTATGCAATATTTGCCCAATCTCCACGAGTAAACAAGGTTTCACCCAATCTCAATGAGTAAACAAGGCTTCACCCAATCTCAATGAGTAAACAAGGCTTCACCCAATCTCGTTTGTGCAATTTCTGGAATTTTAATTGAACTTGAATGAATCAGCTACTCACAATATTAACTCTTTTCTTTCTCGGACCCAACAATTGCCGCTCTGATACCATGTGAACTTTTGTGAAATGCAATGGAGCCAGAGATAAAAGAGAATAGAAAGCAATTCTGATTTTATTTCATTCAAGTTGATTTGCAATACACCCACACTTTGGTTATATAGTAAAACTGGACCCTAACAAACTTAACGTACATACTTGGTTTATTACAATAATACTACATACTTGGTTTATTACAATAATACCCTTAAACTATATATATGCTAATCTCCAATACAACTTCACCCTTAACTACGGTTACCTAATGAAAATACTATGTGAGCACTAACTACATTTGGTTACTTTCGGGTTAAGATCATGACCACTGAAATTTCTTCTCAATTCCGTGAGAATTGTGAAATAATATATCATTTTATTTTTAATTGATTAATATTAAAGTATTCATACAAACAAAGCAGCAATTTCAAAAAATGGATAGACCACACTACACCATAAGTAGCCAGATGCAACGCACTCTTACTGTTGCAATTGCCCAAAAAACTGTTGCACTAAGCCAAATGTAACGCACATTAACCATTGCGTCCGCTAACGTTGCCTTTGACATAAAATGCAACGCTTTCCTTCTCAATGGTAACACAAAGTAAAGTATTACATTAGGCCCATAGAGTAACACTAAAACAAACAAATGCAACACAAGAACTGTGTTACATCAGCCAAACCAGGTGCTAGGCGTATGCCACATCACTTGTGGGGCCCACAGAAATGCCACGTCACCAGTGGGCCCCACAATATTGCCACGTCACCAGTGGGGCCCACAATATTGCCACGTCACCAATGGGGCCCACAATATTGCCACGTCACCAGTGGGGCCCACAATATTGCCACGTCACCAGTGGGGCCCACAATATTGCCACGTCACCAGTGGGGCCCACAATATTGCCACGTCACTGGTGGAGCTCAGTTTCTATTGCAACACTAAATCTTTAGCTAATGCAACACTAAATCTTTAGCTAATGCAACACTAGATATTGTTATGATATAGCTAATGTAACACTAACTCTATCTACTAAGGCAACAGAAAATGAAATATTGCAACATTAGTAATAATAGCAACTGTAACACTTAAATTCAAAATTTTGCAAGACCTGATTTGTACATAATCAATCCCTTTACAAAATAAACCAACCAATTTAAAGTGCAAAATATGTCCGTGATGAATACAAGTCCACCAATCATCGAAATACCAAATCAAAATATAATCCAACTCTTCTCATCATTCACAAGTTGTCACATTGGTATTACTAGCAACTAAATTGGATCTGTCATTATACATGAAAAAACCTATACTACTATAATCCCATCGATCTGTAGGATGAAAATATGATTCCCCCTCTGTTACAAAGTCTTCTTCATACTCCTTACCCCCTGCCTCTATTTTGGGTCCTCCGCAGTTAATAAATAGTGAATAATCTGCAATATGAACAAATACTTTTCATGACTTTTGAAATGACTTTTGAAATTGACTTCGAATTAATAGGTACTCTGTCACGTGTCACCAAATAGGTGAAGAACTGTACATCTATATTACTTACATTGGGTTGTTCCAAGGCAAGGAAGGCTTTCTTCAAGCACCATAAATTTCTGAAATAGATAAATAAGACATTAGTTGGCCTACTGTCTGCTGATGAATCTTAGCATTGCAAGATTAATTCTTGTGATGTAAGTAGAAAATTTACGCATTGTGAAACATTAACGTTTAGGAGAATAAACATGAGGTGGCTAAAAGAAAATTCAACACGAATTTAATGTATTCAAAAAACTTGTTATAGATATCTATTTTCAGCTATGCACAAAAATTTTAGACTAGACTCCAAAGGCTAAATTGAATCCGGGATTTGACCAAATAGCGTGTTAAAGCTCAAGTATTTAAACATATCACATTTAACAACTAGCATAATGGATATAGTCCTAGAACATTATTTTCATTATTAGCATATTTGTGGTTTTCAAATAGTTTATATTGATGATTTTATTTGAATAACATAACCAGTTCTTGTAGTTCCACCTATTCTAAATTAGGTTAATTTGGCTACCAAATGGTTTTTTATTTTTGCCAGCCTGAGAAAAAATAGTAATTTATTAAGAAAAGAATAAAATAAATAGTAGTGAAAAATCAGTACCATGTTTTTATTAATCAGCACCAGGGGATATAGTACCAGGGGATATGTTTTTATGTTGGATACAATATTTAATTTTTTTTCACCTTATTTTTGCATTTTGATATACAAACAAGTTACTTTTAAATACTTGTTTTTCTATCACAGAGATTTTTATTATTACAAACTAAATTAAAATCTTTTCAAATCTGCAACACATATCTTAATTCAAATCAAAAGCAAGATTAGCTGTCCATATACAATGTAACTGGAGTACTAGTAGATATATACATCCAGAGACGCAAGGTAAAAAAGAATCAAGAGATTAAAGCTGAATATAAGTAAATAAGCCAACACAGATGCGGATTACGAGGAAAAAGCTGTTTATGGAGCTCATAACATGATAACAAGCAGTAAACAACACCATTATGTCAAGTTTTAAGCTAAAATCAGTAATAAAGTTAGGGGCTAAAAGACAAAACTTGCAACACAAAGCAATTTAAAATCATAGACAGGGGGTCAGATAATTCTTAGTTCAAGTTTGATTAAAACAACAGTTTAATTTAATTAGGTGCATGCTCTCCCCCTCTCTCACTTTAACTCTACTTTCTCTTTCTTTCAGGGTTCAATATTCCGAACACAAGTGGAAAATTTTGGTTTATTTGTTTTGAATTTAAGGTTTTGGGTAGGGGAAGAATTGTGTAGCAGGAGGAGTGTCAAGATTAAAAGGACAAGGAAAATTAGTAGAAGTAGTTGCGAAAAGATTAGGAGGCTGTTGAAACATTCCATTACCTACTGAAGTGGAGGGGTGTTGAACAGGGCCTCGGTCATAAAGAATGCCTTTGAAGATATGGCCTTGTATATTCCTGATCTTCAGAGCTCACTCCAACACATCGAATAGTTGCCGGAGTAGTCACTTCAGCTGGAAAATCTCCCCCTCCATACCCTACATATCATGTATCAAGTACATCACAAGTATATATATGAAGAAACAAGTATGTAATGGTATTCTTATCTAGTAAGTACTGGAAAGAGAATTCAGTTTTTTTTTTAAAAAAAATTGTGTAACTTCATAGTTCATAATTAGATGGTGTTTAATTAGTTGTGTCAATAACAATCTTAGGGTTTAGTAACTAAACACTCTGTACAACAAACAAATTAATTAACCTAGGTTGGCCAATATATATTAGATCCTTAAAGTTTGCAATGAATGGAGAATGAAGTTAAATTTAGATACCTAGAGAAGGATGAGTTGAAGAAGAAGAAGCACAATGGTGTCTAAATCTTTTAGGGTTTGGAAAATTGAGGGTTGGACGCCTGGTGGAGACAGGGACCCAAGTGCTCTTGACATGAGTTTGGCACTCAAAACCTCGATTTCTACAGCAACTCCTACATCTCATGGTTATACACTCCTTCTTTGCCTGATTTCCACAATCTGCACACCTCTTCATATCTCCAAGAGCACCATGGAGCAAAGAAGTTTACCACCAAAATTGTATGCCTGCAAAAGTATTTTTCATATTCAGAAGATCACCATAAAGTTGACAGTGCAGTGATACTGAACAACAATCAAGGGTTCTAGTGGAACTTAAATATACGATGAGAAATTCTATCAAAATTTTGTGCATTCAATGAAACGGAACCTTCAGCATATGCTCCTTCAACAAAATCATCGTGATAAATAACTTTCGAAACTGGTCCAGCTAGAAATTCAGGACCAGTACATTTGAAATTTCGATCTATGGAATACTTGTGAACTGTCTTAGTTACGTTCAACCTGTTCTACAAATAAGAGTATGCAAACTCAAGCCAATTAGTTTGTTTAATATTGTAGAGTCAAGCCTATCTCAAGGATGAAAAAACTAGAAATGCGCATATTTTGAAGCTACATGTTTACTGCTGACTACAGAACTGCCAAAAATAAAATAAATAACTTACTGTTCCCAAAACATCATTCATGTCCACAGATGCAAATTCACAAGATAGTGCTGGAAAACTACCACAAATTTCAAAAAGACAATTATTAGCAAACTACCCGAATCGTAAAAATGCAAATCTGTTGTCTGATAAGAATTCACATGTTAGGAGGCCAGCAGATCAATAGTACAAGAATTCGAAAGTTGTTGCAAGAACAAACCTTCAATGACAAGGAAACAGCTTGTGCTAGTTCTGGGTCCTCAATAACAGGTTGGCTTTGCTGCGGCACAGGATCACTTTGATGTGTATAACCACTTTCAGTGTCTTGTTTGGAAGCCTCAATAGCTGCTCAGATCATTTCTTCTTCTATATCGTTGCTGTAGTCAGGTATGTTATTTATTCCAGGAGAACTTGGTCCCGAATTTAAAATGCCAGGATAGCCACTTAAGATACTGTCTACGTCCATAAAATCCTCTTGAGGTACAACAGATGCTTCATTCGTGCTAAATACAAATAACACTCAGTAATGTACAAGAAAAAAATATGATGATGGTATACCAAGATCATTTGACAAAAAGAATTAATATACAAAGAACCAATAGAAGGGCAGCACTCAATCGAAACCCTAATTTAAGCCCCAATCAAAACCCTAACAGAAACCCCCAATTGAAACACTAATTGAAACCCCCAATCAATTAAACCCTAATTGAAAAGTGAAGAAATCAGTTAATCAATTGCAGAAGAGAAAGTAAACAAAGGGATGAAAGAGAAACCCAGTTACCTTAAGGTTGCGGGCGTGAAAGAGAAAGTGGAGTGAAAGTGCAGCCGTGAAATGCGAGACTGAAACCCGGTTAATTGAAACCCAGTTAATCAATTACACCCTGATTGAAAGAGATGTGAAAGAGAAAGTGGAGTGAAAGAGAGAGTGGAGTGAGAGAGATGTGAGATGTGAGATGTGAATTTTCGTATAAGGGGGAAAGTCTCTTCCAATAATTCAGTTTGGGGGAAAATTTGCCGCCCGTGAAAAAACTGTGTACTAATTTAATTTGTGTAAAAACAAAATTTATTCTTTAAAATTAAGCAAAAATCATGTGTAATTACATAATATAATTAAAAAAATATTAATCTAATATAACTGATTTAAAATATAAAAATTAAATCAAAATTTGAATGTTACTACAACATTTTTGATAATTTCAAAAAAATTATTCATTGAATCTGAGACGTGTCATATTCTCAAAAAACAGTACCGTTCTAACGTTTTTTGAAAAGATGCGACACAACCGGGGCTTTTTATTTTTTGATTATTTGTTCCCAACACTAGAATGAGTATCTTTTAACATCCGTACGGTTGGATCGTCGAATAAATTAATTGAAAAAATAATTCAGTGAATCTGACACATGTCACGTTCTTGAAAGCAATACTGTTCCAACGTTTTTGGAAAGATGCGGCATAACCAGACTTTTATATTTTTTGATTATTTTTTCCCAACACTAGAATGAGTATCTTTTAACATCCGTACGGTTGGATCGTCGAAGAAATCAATTGAAAAAATAATTCAGTGAATCTGACACATGTCCCGTTCTTGAAAGCAATACTCTTCCAACGTTTCTGGAAAGATGCGGCATAACCAGACTTTTATATTTTTTGATTATTTTTTCCCAACACTAGAATGAGTATCTTTTAACATCCGTACGGTTGGATCGTCGAAAAAATCAATTGAAAAAACAATTCAGTGAATCTGACACATGTCCCGTTTTTGACAACAATACTCTTCCAACGTTTCTGGAGAGATGCGGCATAACCAGACTTTTATATTTTTTTGATTATTTTTTCCCAACACCAGCATGAGTATCTTTTAACATCCGTACGGTTGGATCGTCGAAGAAATCAATGAAAAAAATAATTCAGTGAATCTGACACATGTCCCGTTCTTGAAAGCAATACTCTTCCAACATTTCTGGAAAGATGCGGCATAACCAGACTTTTATATTTTTTGATTATTTTTTCCCAACACTGGAATGAGTATCTTTTAACATCCGTACGGTTGGATCGTCGAAGATATCAATTAAATATTTATTCGGGTTTAGGGTTCGGGTTTAGGGTTTAGGGTTTAGGGTTAAAAATTAGAAAAATTAAAAAAATTAAAAATTAATTAAAAACTAATTATTAATTAATTTTTAAATAAAAATTAGAAAAATTAGTGGGTCCCACTTGTGATGCCCACTTTTTTTCTGTGGGCCACACCTTTTTTAATATGTTTTTTACTTAAAAATTAATTAAAAACTAATTATTAATTAATTATTAAATTAATTTTTAAATAAAAATTAGAAAAATTAGTGGGTCCACTTGTGGGGCCCACATTTTTCTATGGGCCTCACCTTTTTTAATATTATTTTTTAACTAAAATTTAATTATTAATTAATTATTAATTAATTTTTAAATAAAAATTGGAAAAATTAGTGGGGCCCACTTTTTTCTGTGGACCCCACCTTTTTTAAAATTTTTTTATTTAAAAATTAATTAAAAACTAATTATAAATTAATTATTAATTAAATTTAAAATAAAAATTAAAAAAATTAGTGGGTCCCACTTGTGGGGCCCACTTTTTTCTGTGGACCCACCTTTTTAAATATTATTTTTTAATTAAAAAATAATTATTAATTAAATTTAAATAAAAAATAGAAAAATTAGTGGGTCCCACTTTTTTCTGTGGGCCCCACCTTTTTTAATATTATTTTTTGATTAAAAATTAATTATTAATTAATTTTTAAATAAAAAATAGAAAAATTAGTGGGTCCCACTTGTGGGTCCCACTTTTTTCTGTGGGCCCCACCTTTTTTAATATTATTTTTTTATTAAAAATTAATTAAAAATTAATTATTAATTAATTTTTAAATAAAAAATAGAAAAATTAGTGGGTCCCACTTTTTTCTGTGGGCCCCACCTTTTTAAATATTATTTTTTGATTAAAAATTAATTAAAAATTATTTATTAATTAATTAATAATTAAATTTTAAATAAAAAATAGAAAAATTAGTGGGTCCCACTTGTAGGCCCCACTTTTTTCTGTAGTGGGACCCACTTGTGGGGACCACTTTTTTCTGTGGGCCCCACCTTTTTTAATAATATTTTTTAATTAAAAATTAATTATTAAATAATTTTTAAATAAAAATTAGAAAAATTAGTGGGTCCCACTTTTTTCTGTGGGCCTCACCTTTTTTAATATTATTTTTTGATTAAAAATTAAATAAAAATTAATTATTAATTAAATTTTAAATAAAAAATAGAAAATTAGTGGGACCCACTTTTGGGGCCCATTTTTTTCTGTGGGCCCCACCTTTTTTAATATTATTTTTTAATTAAAAATTAATTAAAAATTAATTATTAATTAATTTTTAATTAAAAAATAGAAAAATTAGTGGGTCCCACTTGTGTGTCCCACTTTTTTCTGTGGGCCCCACCTTTTTTAATATTATTTTTTGATTTAAAATTAATTTTTAAATAAAAAATAGAAAAATTAGTGGGTCCCACTTTTTTCTGTGGGCCTCACCTTTTTTGATATTATTTTTTGATTAAAAATTAAATAAAAATTAATTATTAATTAATTATTAATTAATTTTTAAATAAAAAATAAAATATTTAGTGGGACCCACTTGTGGGGCCCACTTTTTTCTGTGGGCCCCACCTTTTTTAATATTGTTTTTTAATTAAAAATTAATTATTAATTAATTTTTAATAAAAAATATAAAAATTAGGGGGCCCCACTTGTGGGTCCCACTTTTTTCTGTGGGCCCCACCTTTTTTAATATTATTTTTTAATTAAAAATTAATTAAAAATTAATTATAATTAATTTTTAAATAAAAAATAGAAAATTTAGTGGGACCCACTTGTGGGGCCCACTTTTTTCTATGGGCCCCACCTTTTTTAATATTATTTTTTGATTAAAAATTAATTATTAATTGAAATCAAATGCAACACTGTGTCGATAGAGTAACACAAGGAGTCTTTTGCAACAGAGTCGGTTCTATTGCAACAGAACGTTTATGTGTAATGTAACACTGTCTCCGAAGTATTGCAGTAGTTAAAAAATAGTGTATCAATTGTAACACAAAGTAGGTGTTGCAATTGAAAAGTGTTACATCCGGCCATCTATGGCGTAGTGCCAGATTTAAATTCAACAAGTAGTTTATTTATTGCTAGTACAAACCAAATTTTATAAAATTTCTTATTTTATAAAATCAAGAGAGTGGTAGCAATATTATAGCTATGGCATCATGCCATTCAATGTTCAACCAAATTGATGATCATCAGTGACGTAAATTGCGAAGTAAATGAAAGTGATCTGTATGAAAAAATAATAGTTGATTGGTGATATTTGGTTTATTCTAATTTACACAAATTTATTATTATGTATAAAATTACCAAGTCATCTAAATTCCGAGTGAGATACGTCGAAGAAGTTGAATAAGACGAACTGCGTAATTTGTATTAACTCCTTATTAATACCTTATATATAATAAGCGTAAGGGAGATCTTATCCAAAACTTTGGTCGGTCACTGTACTACCAAAAGTATATGATCCGTTGGATTATAAAACTATAAATATTCAAATAGATGAGGACCGTTAGATATAATATTAAAAATTGTATTTGATTAATAATAGGATAGTATTTAAATACTAAAAGATGTATTTTGATAATTTAAACCAACTATAAATGGGTTTTCTATATTGAATAGAAATCTTTATGTAAAAATTCGTAATTATCTTTTCTCTTTAGTTTATGGATAGTTCCAGTTAGATAAAAATTAATAAACCATCATTAAATTAAAGATAATTTTGTTAGCTTCGCATGGGTTGTAAAATCGTTAAAATCTATTGTCTAAAACTCAAGATAGAGCCCAAACAGTAAAGTGATTATCTAAATTTTAATAAATATTTTTTTTATTGTAGATTTAATTTTTTTCCTAATTCTTTTAAATTTATAAATTCTATTTTTATTTCAATAAAATATTAAAATCAATTTAAAAAAAAATTAAAATCGATATGGTCCGTGTACGATCACTATACGACCAAATTAATAATTACAGTTAGATCTTAAATAGATCGATGAGAATTGTTAGATCTAATATTAAAAAGTGTATCTGATTAATAATATAATTATATTTAAATACTAAAAAGTGTATTTTGATAATTTAAAAGTTTTCTATGTAAAAATTCTTAAATATCTTTTCTCTTGAATTTATGTATACTTCCAATTAGATAATAATTGTTAAACCAAATATCAACATAACAATTCATATTGATTATAATATTAAAAATTATCAATATAATGCTGATGTATATCATACTAACAGTGATACACGTGAACCTACATAGACTTACGAGAACTCATGTACATAAATAAATTTAAACACTTTTTTTTTCTGAAGGAACATAACAATTTGATTAATCCAAATTATAATTATATTATTTTACATATAACAAACATAAAATGATAATATCAAAATATTATTAAAATATTGAGGGTTTCATATTCATAAACGATAATTTTGAATATAATACTTATATTAAAATGTGTATTTGATTAAAGGTAGGATTATATTTAAATACTAAGAAGTGTGTTTTGATAATTTAAACCAATTATAAATTGGTTTTCTATATTGAATTGAATTTTTTATGTAAAAATTCTTAACCATCTTTTGTTTTCGGTTTATGTGTAGGTCAACAGGTCAAGTTAGATAATAATTATTAAACCATCATTAAATTAAAGAAAATTTCGTTAGTTTCGCATGGTTTGTAAAATCGTCAAAATTCAATTTCTAAAACTCAGGATATAACCCAAATAGTAAAGTAAGTATCTAAATTTTAATAAATATTTTTTTTATTTTTGTAGCACCAGTTTATTTATTTTTCCACTAATTGTTTTAAATATAGAAATTTTATGTTTCTTTCAATAAAGTATTAAAATTAATTAAGAACAAATTCAAATCGATAAAGAATATAATAATATGAGAATAAAATTTTATATAATCATAACATAATTTTTATTCTATTTAATAATTTTTAAGTAATAACGTATTATAAAATTTTATATACACTGTAAATAAAACCGAAACATTAAAAGTAAAAGCAGTTAGTAATATACTTATATCAGTATATACTTGATATCCCTATTATATTAAATCCTTATATATAATAAGTATAATATGGATTTTATCCAAAATTTTGATGGTACGGTCTTGGACAACCAAACTAATAAGGACCATTAGATCTTAACTAGATAAATGAAAATCGTTAGATCAAATATTAAAAAAGTGTATTTTATTAATAATAAGATTATATTTAAAATTTAAAAAAGTGTATTTTGATAATTTAAACCAAATATAAATAAGTTTTCTATATTGAATTAATACCTTATATATAATAAGCGTAAGGGAGATCTTATCCAAAACTTTGGTCGGTCACTGTACTACCAAAAGTATATGATCCGTTGGATTATAAAACTATAAATATTCAAATAGATGAGGACCGTTAGATATAATATTAAAAATTGTATTTGATTAATAATAGGATAGTATTTAAATACTAAAAGATGTATTATGATAATTTAAACCAACTATAAATGAGTTTTCTATATTGAATAGAAATCTTTATGTAAAAATTCGTAATTATCTTTTCTCTTTAGTTTATGGATAGTTCCAGTTAGATAAAAATTAATAAACCATCATTAAATTAAAGATAATTTTGTTAGCTTCGCATGGGCTGTAAAATCGTTAAAATCTGTTGTCTAAAACTCAAGATAGAGCTCAAACAGTAAAGTGATTATCTAAATTTTAATAAATATTTTTTTATTGTAGATTTAATTTTTTTCCTAATTCTTTTAAATTTATAAATTCTATTTTTATTTCAATAAAATATTAAAATCAATTTAAGAAAAAATTAAAATCGATATGATCCGTGTACGATCACTATACGACCAAATTAATAATTACAGTTAGATCTTAAATAGATCGATTAGAATAGTTAGATCTAATATTAAAAAGTGTATTTGATTAATAATATAATTATATTTAAATACTAAAAAGTGTATTTTCATAATTTAAAAGTTTTCTATGTAAAAATTCTTAAATATCTTTTCTCTTGAATTTATGTATACTTCCAATTAGATAATAATTGTTAAACCAAATATCAACATAACAATTCATATTGATTATAATATTAAAAATTATCAATATAATGCTCAATACTAACAATGATACACGTGAACCTAAAGAGACTTACGAGAACTCATGTACATAAATAAATTTAAACACTTTTTTTTTCTGAAGAAACATAACAATTTGATTAATCCAAATTATAATTATATTATTTTACATATAACAAACATAAAAGGATAATATCAAAATATTATTAAAATATTGAGGGTTTCATATTCATAAACGATAATTTTGAATATAATACTTATATTAAAATGTGTATTTGATTAAAGGTAGGATTATATTTAAATACTAAGAAGTGTGTTTTGATAATTTAAACCAATTATAAATTGGTTTTCTATATTGAATTGAATTTTTTATGTAAAAATTCTTAACCATCTTTTGTTTTCGGTTTATGTGTAGGTCAACAAGTCAAGTTAGATAATAATTATTAAACCATCATTAAATTAAAAAAAAAATTCGTTAGTTTCGCATGCGTTGTAAAATCGTCAAAATTCAATTTTTAAAACTCAGGATATAACCCAAATAGTAAAGTGAGTATCTAAATTTTAATAAATATTTTTTTTTGTAGCACCAGTTTATTTATTTTTCCACTAATTGTTTTAAATATAGAAATTTTATGTTTCTTTCAATAAAGTATTAAAATTAATTAAGAACAAATTCAAATCGATAAAGAATATAATAATATGAGAATAAAATTTTATATAATCATAACATAATTTTTATTCTATTTAATAATTTTTAAGGAATAATGTATTTTAAAATTTTATATACACTGTAAATAAACCGAAACATTAAAAGTAAAAGCAGTTAGTAAGATACTTATATCAGTATATACTTGATATCCTTATTATATTAAATCCTTATTAACTCCTTATATATAATAAGCGTAAGAGAGATCTTATCCAAAATTTTGGTCGGTCACTGTACTACCAAAAGTATATGATCCGTTGGATTATAAAACTATAAATATTCAAATAGATGAGGACCGTTAGATATAATATTAAAAATTGTATTTTATTAATAATAGGATAGTATTTAAATATTAAAAGGTGTATTTTGATAATTTAAACCAATTATAAATAGGTTTTCTATATTGAATAGAAATCTTTATGTAAAAAATCGTAATTATCTTTTCTATTTAGTTTATGGATAGTTCCAGTTAGATAATAATTATTAAACCATCATTAAATTAAAGATAATTTTGTTAGCTTCGCGTGGGCTGTAAAATTGTTAAAATCTGTTGTATAAAACTCAATATAGAGCCTAAACAGTAAAGTGATTATCTAAATTTTAATATTTTTTTTTAATTTAAACCAATTATAAATAGGTTTTTCTATATTGAATAGAAATCTTTATGTAAAAAATCGTAATTATCTTTTCTCTTTAGTTTATGGATAGTTCCAGTTAGATAATAATTATTAAACCATCATTAAATTAAAGATAATTTTGTTAGCTTCGCGTGGGCTGTAAAATTGTTAAAATCAGCCCAAACACTAAAGTGATTATCTAAATTTTTATTATTGTAGCACCAATTTAATTTTTTCCCTAATTCTTTTAAATTTATAAATTCTATGTTTATTTCAATAAAATATTAAAATCAATTTAAGAAAAAATTAAAATCCATCTGGTCCGTGTACGACCACTATACGACCAAATTAATTATTACAGTTAGATCTTAAATAGATCGATGAGAATTGTTAGATCTAATATTAAAAAGTGTATATGATTAATAATAGAATTATTATTAAATACTAAAAAGTGTATTTTGATAATTTAAAATTTTTCTATGTAAAAAT
Source organism: Heracleum sosnowskyi (assembly GCA_030848705.1). Taxonomy (NCBI): domain Eukaryota; kingdom Viridiplantae; phylum Streptophyta; class Magnoliopsida; order Apiales; family Apiaceae; genus Heracleum; species Heracleum sosnowskyi. The sequence continues at coordinate 135,731,897 of CM061235.1, read as the reverse complement.
TCTTAAATATCTTTTCTCTTTAATTTATGTATAGTTCGAGTTAGATAATAATTGTTAAACCAAATATCAGATAACAATTCATATCGATTACAATATTAAAAATTATCAATATAATGCTCATGTATATCATATAACAATGATACATGTGGACCCTGCGTTATAAGAGACTTAGGAGAACTCCTATACATGAATAAATTTAAACATCAATATACTTATATAAAGGAGAAGACGGGGGCGGTGATGTGGCGCCTCTAGAATCGCTCCGTTCTATTTTTCTAATTTTCTCAATTTTTCTCAATTTTTAATTTTAATAATTACAACTTCCTTTATTATTTTCGATTTTGTAGGAAGGAAATTTAAAATTACACTTTTATTATTTTCAAAATTCATAGAACTTTCTTTTATTATTTTCAAAGTTGATAAAACTTTCTTTGATTTAGAAAATTACAACTTCCTTATTATTTTCGAATTTGTAGGACTTGATAGAATTTCTTTGATTTAGAAAATTACAACTTCCTTATTATTTTCGAATTTGTAGGACTTGATAGAACTTTCTTTGATTTAGAAAATTACAACTTCCTTATTATTTTCGAATTTGTAGGCTTGATAAAACTTTCTTTTATTATTTTCAAACTTGATAGAATTTTCGAATTTGTAGGACTTGATAGAACTTTCTTTGATTTGGAAAATTACAGCTTCTTTATTATTTTCGAATTTGTAGAACTTGATAGAACTTTCTTTGATTTAGAAAATTACAACTTCCTTATTATTTTCGAATTTGTAGGCTTGATAGAACTTTCTTTTATTATTTTCAAATTTGATATAACTTTCTTTGATTTATAAAATTACAACTTCCTTATTATTTTCGAAAATTAAACAAAGAGATTAAATAAAGGAAAAGAATGTAATTCCGTTTATTATAAACCTTGCTTTAAATAAAGAATAATTCAAGACAAATATATCTTTTATTAAAAAAAAGAAGAGTGTTTTCGGTTTATAACAAACCTTACTTTAAAATACAAATAATTCCTTGGAGACTTCTCTTCCAACAAACTATAAATATATATTCCAGAGTCCATAGTCCAGACCCCTGGTTACGGCACGTCAGACAAAGTATAGCTTCTTTGCAAAAGATTGCTCACACCATCCGCAAGGTTTGTTAAACATGCCAACAATTATTATATATAATAACAGGAGATTTGTCACCCCAGTACACAATCACAATATCTTAAAGCTCAACTGTTATTTTTTTTGCTAACTAACGCTTGATTTTTTCAGTTTTATTTGTATTGTTTTTGCAGGTTTAAGATTTAATAATGGATTACCCAACAAATCATTTATCATGGATGTCAAGCAAGGATTAAAAAGATGTACATTTAATAGAATGAGCAAAAAAATTTGATTAAAACTGAATGAAACTTAGATCTCAAAATAAATTTTCTCTGTATTTTCTTCTTCGCAAAATCATGTATTTAATGGTTGACGTCGGAACAATATGTACGTATTCTTTATACCGAAAGAGTTGATCTTACCCTCCCTATTGTATTCTTATGATTTTGTAACCTACCTATGCATGATTAGTAACTTTTGTACATATTTTTCTTTTTCAATTAATTTAATATCTGGTAAAGTGGATTGATAATATTTATATTTCAACATCTTATTTAACTTTTTTTGACTAATTCGAACTTGCATTTAAATAATAGAATAATTGTGTTGTAATTTAGTTTGTACCAGGTTTGAACTATAGAAAGAGGTTTAGACAATGTCGAAAGTTGTCAGGTCTGATCCTTCTAAACAAGCAATAATTTTCAGTTTTGTTTTCCCTTCTTTGTTTTTTAATCTAATCTGAGTTTACGAGTTTTTTTTTTAATTTTGAATAAGTTTTATAAAATTATGAATGTGCAGTATTTTAATATCTTGCATTCTTGCTACAATCATCAATATCTTTTATCTTTATATATATAATATAAAGCAAAATTATATTATCTATTTATGTTCGTAGGAAAAAAATTATCTATTTTTCTAGAGCTCAACTTTAATTCAATAAAATTAAATTTTCTTATTTACATTCGAATTTTCAGGGAACACATTCCTTATTTACAATCAAATTTTGAGGAAAGCCAATAAAATATATAAAAGTCAATCCTATTTAAAATTTAATTAAACAACTATTATCATTTTTCTCAACTAACTTAGATCCTATTTAAGTTTTAATTTATTTTACTAGAGTTTTACTATTTTAATTTAATTTGATTTTTAGCAAAACAATAAATATATAAAAGTCAATCATATTTAAAATTTAATTTAACAAAATTAACTTCTATTCTCAACTAAATTAAATCCTATTTAAGTTCCAATCTATTTTTCTAGAGTTTCTCTATTTAATTCAGTAAAATTAAATTATTTTACTTAGATTCGAATTTATATGGAAGACAATAAATATATAAAAATCATTTTTTTTTAGAATTTAATCTTTATTATAATGTTATATTACAATCGTATTTTGGATTTAATCTTTATTAAATCTTAAATTGCCTATAAAAGTATGACATACTAATTAGTTTTCATCACGTGACAAATTTGAGGATTTTAGGATAATTCGTGTCCGTTATTAACATTGCATATTGATGATAACTGTTTGTATATTTTAATTTATTTTCTTATTTCTGACATATGTAACTTGAGGTTTGAAAATGCACACCTAGAGGGGGGGTGAATAGGTGTTATGGCCAACTATATCCTATTTTAAAGTTTTACCAAATAATTAACTGCCAACTTGTCAGCTAGCTAAGATGAACAAAACGAAGTCTGTCAGCTAGCTAAGATAAACAATGCAATGCAGAATTGAAATAGCGGTAAATAAAAACACCAAGAATTTTAGCCAGGTTCGACCCCTATTCTCTATGGTCTACGTCCTGGTCCCCTACCAAACCTGGTAAGAGAATATATTATTAATCACTATAAAAACCGATTACAAGATTAATACATATATCTCCCTTCTTCCCTGTCACTGATAGCAGCTAGCTGACACCCTTGTTCCCTGAATCAAATGATCTCTAAGTACTATACTACCCAAGTATAAACTTCTCTATCAAACTAATTCCCGAACCCTTGTGTCTTAGCCTGCAACTCAGCAACAACCTTACAATCTGAACAATATAAGCAATTGAGAATAATACAACTCAAACTATAAACTCTAAGCAAAGATATAAACGTATGTATATAAAATATAATAAACTTTAATTTACCACATTACCGATAAGAAACAACAACTGTCAAACTTCTATCATTTAAACACGGCACAAAAAACTAGGTCAGTCAAAATAATTCAAAAAAAATTCAAATTATGACTCTAAAAATAATAAAAATGATAAACAACCTGAAGGGATAGAACACAAGAAAAAATTAATAAAAAATACTGAAGTAAAGGATAGTACCCGGAAATATCTCAGCTAGCTAACTGAACATTACACATACCAAGTTCGCGACGCAGAACACAGAACCTTTCTTCTGCAAGAGGCTTGGTAAAGATGTCAGCTCGCTGATATTCTGTGGAAACAAAAACCAACTCGATATGGCCTTTAGCAACATGATCACGCAAAAAGTGATGACGAACATCAATATGTTTGGTGCGCGAATGATTCACTGGATTCTTTGAAATGTTGATAGTGCTTGTATTATCACAATAAATGGGAATCTTAGCACATTTTATGCCATAATCTCGAAGTGTTTGAATCATCCAAAGGATTTGGGCACAACAGCTCCCTGCAGCCAAATATTCACCTTCGGCAGTAGACAAGGCAACAGAAGTTTGCTTCTTGCTTTGCCAAGAAACCAAACTCTGTCCTAAAAATGCACAAACACCACTAGTACTCTTACGATCAGTTTGACAACCTGCATAATCTGCATCACTAAACCCAACAAGATCAAAAGCATTTGTGATTGGATAAAATAAACCAAGAGAAATTGTGCCACTCAAATATTTAAATATTCTTTTAACCGCACTCAAATGAGACTCTTTTGGTTTAGATTGAAACCTCGCACATACACAAACACTATACATTATATCAGGTCTAGAGGCAGTAAGATATAATAAACTACCAATCATACCTCTATACTTGCGAACATCAACATCTATACCTTGTTCATCTGCTGTCAGCTTGCTGGCAGGAGTCATTGGTGTTGATTTCTGCTTGATATTCTCAAAACCAAATCTTGTGAGTAGATTCTTGATATATTTGGATTGATGCACATATATACCATCAGGAGTTTGCTTAATTTGTAAACCCAAAAAGTAGTTGAGCTCTCCCATCATGCTCATGTCAAACTCGCTATGCATACACTTAGAAAACCACTTGCACATATCATCATTAGTAGATCCAAAAATAATATCATCCACATATATTTGAACAACTAAAATATCAGAACCATTATGTTTAGTAAATAATGTGGGATCAATTTTACCTCGAATGAATCCATTTTTAATTAAAAACTTACTTAGCCTTTCGTACCATGATCTAGGAGCTTGTCTCAATCCATATAATGCCTTCTTTAATTTGAACACATAATTTGGAAATTGTTCACTCTCAAAACCAGGGGGTTGCTTGACATAGACTTCCTCTTTTAAGAATCCATTAAGAAATGCGCTTTTCACGTCCATTTGATGTAGCTTGATCTTCTTGAAGCATGCAAATGAAAGTAGCATCCTTATTGATTCGAGCCTTGCAACCGGGGCATAAGTTTCCTCAAAATCTATTCCTTCTTGTTGATTATAGCCTTGTGCAACAAGTCTGGCTTTGTTGCGAGTAACCGTACCAAATTCATCAACTTTGTTTTTGAAGACCCATTTAGTACCAATGATTGAAGCATCTTTAGGTGGCTCCACAAGTTCCCAAACATCACATCTTTCAAATTGATTGAGTTCTTCTTGCATTGCCATGATCCAATTCTCATCTTGAAGTGCTTCTTTAACATTTTTTGGTTCTGCTTGAGCTAGAAAGGCCGCAAATGCACAAAAATTGGCTTGACCCTTCCTTGTCTTGATTCCTTCTGATTTATCACCAATGATCAACTCTGGAGGATGGTTCTTCACTGTTCTTGTTGACTTTGGCAATGAATGTTGAGCTATGACTTCCTCATGTACTCGAATTCTCTTGGATGGAGGAGAAGCTTCACCACCTTCATAGATAGGCATCTTTTCTTGTGATCTCTGACCTCTTGGTCCTTCCAAGGTGAGCCTTGATAACTGATCAATAGTTTCATCAACTGGGGAAGAAGTTTCAGCTGGCTTTTCAGCTGTTTGAGTTGCAGTAGACTGGATGTCAGCTTGCTGAGATGCTGATATTTGCCTTGTCAGCTCACTGTCATGACCTGTTTCTGCAATATCTTCCTCATCTCTTGACAGATCAACATTAGATTCTTGAAATGAAACATCAATAGACTCTTCAACAATACGTTTAGATATATTATATATTCTATAAGCACGACTTGTTAAAGAATAACCCAAAAATATTGCTTCGTAAGATTTAGCATCAAATTTACCATCTCGATCAATAGTTTTGAGTACAAAACATCTGGAGCCAAAAACTTTGGAATATCCAATGTTTGGCTTCTTATTCCTCAGTAATTCATATGGAGTTTTGTTGAGTATAGGCCTGATAAGTACCCTGTTAAGAACATAGCTAGCTGTGTTAACAGCTTCTGCCCAGAAACTCCTTGGCAGCTTGCTTTCTTGCAGCAAAGTCCTGGCAGTTTCTTGCAAAGACCTGTTCTTCCTCTCCACAACTCCGTTTTGTTGAGGTGTCCTTGGTGCAGAGAATTCATGTGTAATACCTCTTTCTTCACAATAGGTAATGAAGTCTTTTGAGATGAATTCACCTCCTCTATCACTTCTTATACCTACAAGTCTTGTATTCAACTTGTTCTCAAGTAAAGTGATTAGCTTTTCAAATTCACTAAAAGCACAATCTTTAGAACGAAGAAACAATACCCATGTATATCTAGAATAATCATCTACAATTACAAATGCATATTGTTTACCTCCAATACTTTTATATGCTTCCGGACCAAATAAGTCCAAATGGAGAAGCTCTAAAGGTTTAGAAGTTGATACCATTTTCTTTGACTTATGTGGAGTCCTGATTTGTTTGCCTAATTGACAAGCCGAACAGGTTTCCGTCTTGACATACTTCAATTTGGGCAGTCCTCTAACTAGCTTCTTGGAAGACAGCTTGCTGAGTAGATCCATATGAGCATGTCCAAGCCTTCTATGCCAAAGATCTGGGTTTGTATCAACAGTAGCTAAGCAACAACCTACTTCCTGCATCTCAAAGTCCAACATATATATATTTCCTTCCCTTCTAGCTACTAGGGGGACTTTGTTAGTACCAACATTAATAATACATTTCTCTTTATCAAAAACAACAGTATGTCCATCATCATATAATTGACTTATACTAAGCAAATTGTACTTAAGACCTTGAACATATTGAACTTTATCAATAGAGATGTTACTATTACCAATTGTTCCTTTGCCAAGTATGCAGAGTGTTTTGCTATCACCAATTGTAACACTTCCACCCTTTTTCATTTTGAGACTAAGGAACTGAGATTTGTCACCACACATATGTCTTGTACATCCACTATCCAATATCCATTGATTTGCATTGACTTTAACCACAAGACATACCTACAAACAAAGAACAAACAACTCAACGTTTTGGTACCCAAATTTGGTTGGGTCCTGCATGGTTAGTTGATAGAATATAGATATTATTCAATTCAGATCTCTTGATCCACATTTGGACCACTTTTGATGTTCGTTTTTCTGTTCTTCCTGTTCTGTCAGCTGGCTGCCTATAGGCTGTTTGTCTGTTCCAGCTTGCTGGTTTAGCATTCTGACTTGAGCAGTGATGTGATAAGTGACCTTTCTTTCCACATTTGTAACAAATTTTCCAAGGCATAGCATAATTATATGGAATACCCTGTTTGCCTTCATATTGAAAAGCCTTGTTCTTTGAAGTAGAAGCCATTCCAAGTCCTTCTTTATCCATAGGAACCTTTGTTTGTTTCATAATTGTCTTTAAGACTTCCTCTCCTTGAACAAATTTTCCCATGCCTTTCTCAAGCTTTGCAACCTCAGCTTCCAATTCCTTTATCTTCTCAGCTTGTTGATTTGCTTCAATTGAGATGGATTCTCTGATTTTAAACGTTTCAAGACATACATCTCTTGCTTCAATTTCTGCACGTAGCTCACTGAGTTCTTTCATCAATGTGTCATTTCTCTTGAGGAGCAACTTGTTAAACCCTTCAAGTTGTGTTAGCTTTCCCTTTAGATCAGAAATGAGATCTTCATGATTGTTTGATGGAGTCTTTTCAACCATTAACTCAGAAATCATTTTTCGAAGAGAAGCATTCTTCTTTTCAAGCTCGTTGTTCTCATTCTTTAATTCCATGAACTCCACAATAGATATAGTACTATGTCTCTGCAAGGTTAGTTCATCTAATGAATGATTACTAGAATTTGAATCAGAATTTATAGAGTTTACCTCACTATTATTGTCATCCGCATCTGAAGTATCACTTTCTACAAGGCCATCTTCCGTGATTCCTCGTATTGTATCTTCATCATCAAGACCAACAAGAGCTAAGTTCACCATCTCATCACCTGATTCATCATCAGAAGCTGAATCCTCATCGTCACTCCATGTCAAAAGAGCTTTAGACTTCTTTCTGTCCCTTGAGGTAGCTAGCTGCTTTGGCTTGTTCTTCAACTTGTAGCAGTCCCTTTTGAAATGTCCTTTCTTGCCACATTCAAAGCATGCATCATCCTTTGAATCCCTTGACTCTCTTTTTGCACCAAAAGCCTTTCCTTTCTTTAGTTTATCCCTCTTTTCAATCATCTTCTTGATTTTTCTGGACATAAGAGCCAATTCTTCATCTGATTCTGATTCTGCATCTGAAGTCAGCTTGCTGCTACTAGAATGTAGAGCTAGATTCTTCATCTTTTCAACTGGAGCTTTCACAGATTCCACTTTACTTTCATGTATCTTGGTTTCAAACTGTTCTAACTCAGCAAAAATAGATAGATGATCCATAGTGTCAAGATTTGATGAAGACTCCAAGGAGGTAACTTTTGGTTCATAGATGAATGGTACCGCACTTAGAACTTTCATGTTTATTTCATCTTGAGGGATCTTTTTGCCAAGTCTCTCAAGTGCATTGATGTTCACTTGAAATCTAGCTTGACTTTCTTTGATAGTTTCACCTTCCCTGAGTTTAAAATTTCCAAACTCATTCATTAGCTTGCTGAGTTTGACTTTCTTCAAAGATGTTGAGCCTTCATGATAGGTTTCCAATGCATCCCACATCGCCTTTGCTGATTTAAGAGATGATACTTTGTCATGCTCAGCTTGATTTAGCCCATTCATGAGAGAATTCCTTGCTTTTCCATTATAGCCAATTTTGATCAATTCATCGGCAGTAAGATCATCAATATCCTTATCTTTGCCATCTTTATCAAGGAACACATATGGACCCTTCTGAACAACCCTTAGCACAAGTGGATCTCTAGATAGAAACGTTTCCATGCGCCCTTTCCACCAGTTGTAGTTGTCTGTTCCAGTGAGGAGAGGAGCTCGGTAGTCAGATTTTCCTTCGGGATAATTATCAGCCATTTGATCGATACTTTTCCTGTTACAGAAATATTAGTATACCTGCTCTGATACCAAATGAAAATGCACACCTAGAGGGGGGGTGAATAGGTGTTATGGCCAACTATATCCTATTTTAAAGTTTTACCAAATAATTAACTGCCAACTTGTCAGCTAGCTAAGATGAACAAAACGAAGTCTGTCAGCTAGCTAAGATAAACAATGCAATGCAGAATTGAAATAGCGGTAAATAAAAACACCAAGAATTTTAGCCAGGTTCGACCCCTATTCTCTATGGTCTACGTCCTGGTCCCCTACCAAACCTGGTAAGAGAATATATTATTAATCACTATAAAAACCGATTACAAGATTAATACATATATCTCCCTTCTTCCCTGTCACTGATAGCAGCTAGCTGACACCCTTGTTCCCTGAATCAAATGATCTCTAAGTACTATACTACCCAAGTATAAACTTCTCTATCAAACTAATTCCCGAACCCTTGTGTCTTAGCCTGCAACTCAGCAACAACCTTACAATCTGAACAATATAAGCAATTGAGAATAATACAACTCAAACTATAAACTCTAAGCAAAGATATAAACGTATGTATATAAAAGTAGAGCTCAAGTAAAAGATTTTGCAAAGTAGCACAGAGTTGTTCTTGTGTGTTCTCCAGGAGATTCAAACGAAAACCACCACACAAGTATTTATAAAGAACTATTAACGTTCGAATTAACCAATCAAACACCAACGGTCTTGAAACCTTTTCTCACGTTTAGTTTGTTTGATAAATTCGTTCATCAACGTTCACATAACGTTAACATACTGAAGTTTAGGAGAAAAGACGTTTAGAATATAAACCATTCAGTATATAACTAAAAACCAGATTTAGAGAGTTTGTATAAGATAAGATATTTGAAAGATCCAAACTCCTAATAAATAGGAAAACTGTTTTGAAAAAGTCTTTGTGAAAACTGAGCTCTAAAATTATATATATTACGTTTATATAATTTATAGAGTCCTTACACATCATGTCCTATAAAATCTCCATGAAATTAGGACTTCCGTTTTGCCTTGGACAGTTTCTGGCGGAACAGTCTTAGCTTGCTGAAATGCACTGTTACTTCAAAGTTAGCTAGCTAAGATACTTGTAATCCTGCAATGTTAGCTGGCTGATAACAAGTAATATAAAGCCTGCAACAAAAACTGTTAAGACAAATATAGATACTGTCATTTCTTGTACTAACAGCTAGCTAAGATTAATATCATCAAAATCAAGGATTATCAAGGTTTTGCATGGGTTATATATGTGCATACTTAGCAGTAGAGCACACAACATATACAAACTATTGTTAATCAATTTTTTGTGTTTATGAATATGTTAGGTATATATGTCTTGATAGGGTTTAGCACAAATTGAAACGCAGAGACTGAATGAATTCAAACAAAGTGAAGATTAAAATTACATACGTGTATACAATTTTTTTTTATTTTTTTTAGTTGATTTCTAATTGAATTTCTTTATAGACATTCATATTCATAGCAAAAACAAGAAATATATAACAGTCAATCATGTTCAGAATTCAATTAATCGAATGTTAATTTTTTTCTTAACTAAACTAAAATTTAAATCCCTTATTTACATTCAAATTCACAGGGCAATGATTATACAAATATCGATTATGTTTACATGATGAACCTTTTGTATTATAATGATACAAATGTACGCATTAATTTTTTTTTTATAATGTCTAAGAATATTTAAGAATTTTGTAATTTTGTAATAATACAAATAGTTGAACTTTGAAGCGGTGGTTAATACTTCAAATTTTATTATTTGCTTAATTTTTTTATTTTTTACTTTATATGTATTTAGTGTAATGGGCGTCGACTCAAAAAAGTATGAGACAAAATCGGCATATAAAGATTAAGGGTATTTAAGAAATTTGTAATTTTTTTTATGATACTAATAGAGTAATAGTCGAAGTTTGAAGCGGTGGTTAATACTTCAATTTTATTATTGCATATATTTTTAGTATTTTTTATATATATGTATTTATGCAACGGTCGTCGGCTCAAAAAACATGACACAAAATCGGCATATAAAGTTAAGGGATATTTAAGAAATTTGTAATTTTTGTGATAATACAAATGGTTGAAGAATTAAGTGGTGATTAATACTTGAATTTATAGTACTGCATATGATTAGTATTTTTTTTATATGTATTTAGTGTAACGATGCATATGTTCAGTATTTTTTATATGTATTTAGTGTAACAAGTTGGCTGAAGAAAATATGATACAAAATCGGCATAAAAATATGTCAATGGTTTATTTTATTGGTTATGTACGTTGCTTTGTAAAATATTGTGTTCACTATGTATATATACTAGCTTAAAACTCGTGCGGTGCACGAATTGTTTTTAATAGTTGTTGTTTTGTTATTTATATTTTAATATTTTTCTTAACTGCATTTGTTAAAAAAATATGCATGTTAAAATACGTAAACTTTTTAAAATAATTAAAATATGTTTTAAAATAAATAAAAATATAAGAGTTTGCCCGTGATATTTTTGGAAAATAAGGGGTTTTAGTAATGAGAAAAAACATACTTTAGTTGAAAAATGTAATTGCCCATGATATTTTAGGGAAAGAAGGGGATTTTGTTAAAAAAAAATAGAAAAAGTAATGTTTTTGGCTGAAAAATGTAATTGGTTATAAATAATTTATGTTATTATTTTTTTTATAAACAGGCATATTAAAATAGGTAAATATTTTTAAATAATTAAAAGCATTAAAATATGTTTTAAAATAAATAAATTATTATTTGCCCATTATATTTTTGGAAAAGGAGTAGTTTGGGTAAGGAAAAATAGAAAAATAACATGTCTTAGTTGAAAAAGATAATTATCCGTGATATTTTGGAAAAGGAGAGAACTTTGTTAGAGAAAATAGAAAAAAGTAATGTGTCTTGCCTGAAAAAGATAATTGTTGAAGTAAGAGTAATTAAGTAAAATCACTTATTACGTACCGACCAAACTTTTAATGTTTCGTCTATTATATAATAGTATATATTATATTTTTTTCTTGATTTTATTTCTTAAATAGTTAATATTTAACATTAAGGAGGATTGTGGACCTTATATAATAATTGTCACATCTACCCAGAAATATAAATCAATATAAATTTAGTATTTTATAAATTTAGTATTTTTTTATCAATATAAATTTCCTTTTATATATATATGTCAATGATATCGGTCCAAGAAAATAAAAAATCAAACTATATAAACAAAAGGAATATGTAAATACTTTATAATATTACCTATCCAAATACAAATTTTATAGAATATATTTTATTTGATAATTTAAATAATTTTGTAGATATTTATTTCACAATTTTTATTCTAATATTCTTTTTTTTAACAAATATATTCTAATGCCGCTGATTTTATAGAATATATTTTATTTGATAATTTAAATAATTTTGTAGATATTAATTTCATAATTTTTTCTTCTAATATTCTTTTTCTTAACAAATATATTATAATGCCGCTGCGAAGCGCGGCTTAGTAACCTAGTATATAATAAGTATAATATGGATCTTATCCAAAATTTTGATGGTACGGTCTTGGACAACCAAACTAATAAGGACCATTAGATCTTAACTAGATAAATGAAAATCGTTAGATCAAATATTAAAAAAGTGTATTTTATTAATAATAAGATTATATTTAAATTTTAAAAAGTGTATTTTGATAATTTAAACCAAATATAAATAAGTTTTCTATATTGAATAGAATTCTGCATGTAAAAAATTCGTGACTTTCTTTTCTCTTTCATGGACAATTCCAGTTAGATAAAAATTGTTAAGCCATCTTTTAATTAAAGATAATTTAGTTATCTGGGTGTAAAATCGTCAAAATCTAATTTTTAAAACACAAGATAAAGCCCAAATTAGTAAAGTGGGTATTTAAATTCTAATAATCATTATTACGTCATCATTATTTTAATGTCAATTTAATTACTTTTTTCTAACTATTTTAAATTTAGAAATCTATGTTCAAAAATTGAAATCAATCTAAGAAAAATTCAAATCAACAAAGAATATAATAATACGAGGATAAAATTTTATAAAATTGTGCATATTTTTTATCTTATTTTATTAAATTTTTTATCGTAACTAATTAAATATTATTTATTATTAAATAATAAATTATACGCAAATGGTGATTTTGTTTTATAAGAACTCATAGAGACCTAATTTCATTGTTAGCAGGACTATATTCATATTTAAAAAAACCGTATTTTGAAATTTTAGACTCAGCTACAGAAGAGACCTAACTTTTTTAACCTATATACATTGTAAATTATTAAATTAGAAACTTTAAAAGTTTGTTAATCAATTAGTATATTACTTTTTTGAAAAATCGTACTTTATAAAAAATATTATCAAATAACCCATGTCTACAAGAAAAAAAAATGAAAAAATTCTTATTTTTCAAAAAAATCCTGTAAATTTTAATATGTTGTTGGTAGATTCAAACCTTAGATCATTGCACGTGATAAATTTTACTCTTATATCTAACGTTTCTCAACAATTTAATTTGAAAGATCCAACGATTATGAATTGAGTGATCAAGCGACCATACTTATAAGAAAACTTTCATTATTTAGTCTTTAATATAATAACATAGATTTTTATGGGACATACTATAAAAAAATGAATTTTTTACAGAATTTTGATCGTCACGGTGTACTACTTTAAAAGATAAACTATTACAAAAAAAATATATTTTAATTGATAATGTATTTTCTCAAAAGTTCAAAGTTCACGCATCATTAACATATTACAAAAGAGAGTATATTATATTTTAGCAATAAATATTTTAAAAAAATATATTAAAAAAATATTTAAAAAATTAATGATGTTATCGTGGTAGTTTGGTCCTAAATACCGCCAAAACATTCTCAACCGTTAGATCCAATACTTTGAAAAATAGAAGATCAAGATTATATCATATAAAAAGAAGTTATTATCTAAAAATGATATAAGTTAAAAGATATTATATTAGGATTGGATTTTCCAAAAAGTTAAAACATAAAAAAAGTTGTAATTAAATAAGGAAACCCATTTAATATCAAAATAATAAAAATCGTTTAATCTTAAATAGATAGGTGAAAACCGTTAGATTTAAAATCTAAAAATAATTATTAATAAAATTTAAGTAACCGTGCATCGCACGGGCTATAAGCTAGTTAACTCCTTATATATAATAAGCGTAAGGGAGATCTTATCCAAAACTTTGGTCGGTCACTGGACTACCAAAAGTATACGATCCGTTGGATTATAAAACTATAAATATTCAAATAGATGAGGACCGTTAGATATAATATTAAAAATTGTATTTGATTAATAATAGGAAAGTATTTAAATACTAAAAGGTGTATTTTGATAATTTAAACCAATTATAAATGGGTTTTCTATATTGAATAGAAATCTTTATGTAAAAATTCGTAATTATCTTTTCTCTTTAGTTTATGGATAGTTCCAGTTAGATAATAATTATTAAACTATTATTAAATTAAAAATAATTTTGTTAGCTTCGCGTGGGCTGTAAAATCGTTAAAATCTGTTGTCTAAAACTCAAGATAGAGCCCAAACAGTAAAGCGGTTATCTAAATTTTAATAATTTTTATTATTATTATTGTAGCACCAATTTAATTTTTTTCCTAATTCTTTTAAATTTATAAATTCTATGTTTATTTCAATAAAATATTAAAACCAATTTAAGAAAAAATTAAAATCGATCTGGTCCGTGTACGACCACTATACGACCAAATTAATTATTAAAGTTAGATCTTAAATAGATCGATGAGAATTGTTAAATCTAATATTAAAAAGTGTATCTGATTAATAATAGAATTATATTTAAATACTAAAAAATGTATTTTGATAATTTAAAATTTTTCTATGTAAAAATTCTTAAATATCTTTTCTCTTTAATTTATGTATAGTTTCAGTTAGATAATAATTGTTAAACCAAATATCAGATAACAATTCATATCGATTACAATATTAAAAATTATCAATATAATGCTCATACAATGATACATGTGGACCATACGTTATAAGAGACTTATGAGAACTCGATCTACATGAATAAATTTAAGCATTTTTTTCTAAAGAAACATAACAATTTGATTAATCCAAATTATAATTATATTATTTTACATATAACAAACATAAAAGGATAATATCAAAATATTATTAAAATATTGAGGGTTTCATATTCATAAACAATAATTTTGAATATAATACTTAACCATCTTTTCTTTTCGGTTTATGGGTCAACTGGTCAAGTTAGATAATAATTATTAAACAATCGTTAAATTAAAGATAATTTCGTTAGTTTCACATGGGTTGTAAAATCGTCAAAATTCAATTTCTAAAACTCATGATAGAACCCAAATAGTAAAGTGAGTATCTAAATTTTAATAAATATTTTTTTATAATTGTAGCACCAATTTATTTATTTTTCCACTAATTGTTTTAAATATAGAAATTTTATCTTTCTTTCAATAAAGTATTAAAATAAATTAAGAAAAAATTCAAAGCGATAAAGAATATAATAATATGAGAATAAAATTGTATATAATCATAACATAATTTTTATTCTGTTTAATAATTTTAAAGTAATAATGTATTTTAAAATTTTATATACACTATAAATATAACCGAAACATTAAAAGTAAAAGTAGTTAGTAAGATACCAATATCAGTATGTACTTGATATCCTTATTATATTAAACCCTTATATATAATAAGCATAATAGGGATTTTATCCAGAATTTTGATCGTCACGGTGTACTACTTTAAAAGAAAAACTATTACAAACAAAATTATATTTTAATTGATAATTTATTTTCTCAAAAGTTCAAAGTTCCCGCATCATTAACATATTACAAAAAAAGAGTATATTATATTTTACCAATAAATATTTAAAAAAAATTATAAATTAAAAAAATTTATAAATATTAAGAAAAATTAATGATGTTATCAGTTTGGTCCTAAATACCGCCAAAACATTCTCAACCGTTAGATCCAATACTTTTAAAAATAGATAATCAAGATTATATCATTTAAAAAGAAATTATTATCTAAAAATGATATAAGTTAAAAGATATTATATTAGGATTGGATTTTCCAAAAAGTTAAAACATAAAAATAGTTGTAATTAAATAAGGAAACCCATTTAATATCAAAATAATAAAAATCTTTTAATCTTAAATAGATATGTGAAAACCGTTAGATTTAACATTAAAACCTGTATTTGGTTAATAAAGGTAATTCTAATAATCTAAACTACATGTGAGTAGTTTTCCTAAATCGAATAGAGTTCTCAACATTAAATTTCGTCACTTTATTCTCTTTTTAGTTTTAGAATAGTTTTTAATTGAAAAAGAACTATTAAATCACAACTTAATTAAAGATTATTTTGTGAATGTCACGTGGACCGTAAAATTGGCCAAATCTAACTTTTATAACTCAATATAAACAAATATTAAATTGAGCGTGTAAAACATAATAAATATCAAATTTTTAACTATAATTTTTTTGACTAAATCTTTTTTAACAATAATTTAATCATGTAAACTAATAACTTTTAAATATTAAAATACTCATAAATAAATATAATTATAAATATTAAACAAACAATCATGTGTTGCATGGGTAATAAAAATATAATTATAAACAGAATAATAATAAATAAAATTTAAGTAACCGTGCATCGCACGGGCTATAAGCTAGTAATATATAATAAGCGTAAGGGAGATCTTATCCAAAACTTTGGTCGGTCACTGTACTACCAAAAGTATATGATCCGTTGGATTATAAAACTATAAATATTCAAATAGATGTTGACCGTTAGATATAATATTAAAAATTGTATTTGATTAATAATCGGATAGTATTTAAATACTAAAAGGTGTATTTTGATAATTTAAACCAATTATAAATAGGTTTTCTATATTGAATAGAAATCTTTATGTAAAAAATCGTAATTATCTTTTCTATTTAGTTTATGGATAGTTCCAGTTAGATAATAATTATTAAACCATCATTAAATTAAAGATAATTTTGTTAGCTTCGCGTGGGCTGTAAGATTGTTAAAATCTGTTGTCTAAAACTCAAGATAGAGCCCAAAGAGTAAAGTGATTATCTAAATTTTAATATTTTTTTTTAATTTAAACCAATTATAAATAGGTTTTCTATATGGAATAGAAATCTTTATGTAAAAAATCGTAATTATCTCTCTTTAGTTTATGGATACTTCCAGTTAGATAATAATTATCAAACCATCATTAAATTAAAGATAATTTTGTTAGCTTCGCGTGGGCCGTAAAATTGTTAAAATATGTTGTCTAAATTTATAAAATTTAAAATTTTATAAAATTGTGCATATTTTTTATCTTATTTTATTAAATTTTTTTATCATAATTAATTAAATATTATTTATTATTAAATAATAAATTATACGCAAATGGTGATTTTGTTTTATAAGAACTCATAGAGACCTAATTTCATTGTTAGCAGGACTATATTCATATTTAAAAAAATCGTATTTTGAAATTTTAGACTCAGCTACAGAAGAGACCTAAGTTTTTTAACATATATACATTGTAAATTATTAAATTCGAAATTTTAAAAGTTTGTTAATCAATTAGTATAGTACTTTTTTGAAAAATCGTACTTTATAAAAAATATTATCAAATAACCCATGTTTACAAGAAAAAAAAATGAAAAAATTCTTATTTTTCAAAAAAATCATGTAAATTTTAATATGTTGTTGGTAGATTCAAACCTTAGATCATTGCACGTGATAAATTTTACTCTTATATCTAACGTTTCTCAACAATTTAATTTGAAAGATCCAACGATTATGAATTGAGTGATCAAGCGACCATACTTATAAGAAACCTTTCATTATTTAGTCTTTAATATAATAACATAGATTTTTACGGGATATACTATAAAAAAATGATTTTTTTACAGAATTTTGATCGTCACGGTGTACTACTTTAAAAGAAGAACTATTACAAAAAAAAATTATATTTTAATTCATAATGTATTTTCTCAAAAGTTCAAAGTTCCCGCATCATTAACATATTATAAAAGAGAGTATATTATATTTTAGCAATAAATATTTAAAAAAAATATATTAAAAAAATATTTAAAAAATTAATGATGTTATCGTGGTAGTTTGGTCCTAAATACCGCCAAAACATTCTCAACCGTTAGATCCAATACTTTGAAAAATAGAAGATCAAGATTATATCATATAAAAAGAAGTTATTATCTAAAAATGATATAAGTTAAAAGATATTATATTAGGATTGGATTTTACAAAAAGTTAAAACATAAAAAAAGTTGTAATTAAATAAGGAAACCCATTTAATATCAAAATAATAAAAATCGTTTAATCTTAAATAGATAGGTGAAAACCGTTAGATTTAACATTAAAAACTTTATTTGGTTAATAAAGAGTATTCTAATAATCTAAACTACATATAAGTAGATTTCCTAAATCGAATAAAATTCTCAATATTAAATTTCGTCACTTTATTCTCTTTTTACTTTTAGAATAGAATTTCACGTGGACCGTAAAATTCGTCAAATTTAACTTTTATAACTCAATATAAACAAATATTAAATTGAGCGTGTAAAATATAATAAATATCAAAATTTTAACTATAATTCTTTTTGGCTAAATCCTTTTTAACAATAATTTAATCATGTAAACTAATAACTTTTAAATATTAAAATATTCATAAATAAATATAATTATAAATATTAAAAAAACAATCGTGTGTTCCATGGGTAATTAAAATATAATTATAAACAAATTAATTATAAATAAAATTTAAGTAACCGTGCATCGCACGGGCTATAAGCTAGTTATATATAATAAGCGTAAGGGAGATCTTATCCAAAACTTTGGTCGGTCACTGTATACTACCAAAATTATATGATCCGTTGGATTATAAAATTATAAATATTCAAATAGATGAGGACCGTTAGATATAATATTAAAAACTGTATTTGATTAATAATAGGATAGTATTTAAATACTAAAAGATGTATTTTGATAATTTAAACCAATTATAAATGGGTTATATATATTTGAATAGAAATATTTATGTAAAAATTCGTAATTATTTTTTCTCTTTAGTTTATGGATAGTTCCGGTTAGATAAAAAATATTAAACCAACATTAAATCAATATATATACTTATATAAAGGAGAAGACGGGGGCGGTGAGGTGGCGCTCTCAAATCGCTCCGTTCTATTTTTCTAATTTTCTCAAATTTTTGAATAATTAATGTTAAAAATTCGAAAATATCTCAATTGACTTTAAAATCTTTACTAATGGAGGAAACTAAATATACAATTATAACATTCTTGCCTTCAAGATCTTTATTAACGGAGGAAACAAAATATAAAATTCTAATATTCCTGCCTTTAAAATCTTTACTAATGGATGAAACTAAATTTACAATTATAATAGTCTCATAAATTATTTTATTAGAAAATATCTTAATTACCTTTTAAATTTTTACTAATGAAGGAAAATAAATATACAATTTTAATATTCTTGCCTTTGTAATATTAGATAAATTTTCAATTTTTTTTTTACTATTTTCTAACGGAGGAAAGTAAATATAGTATGTTAATATTCTCATAAACGCTCTCAATTTCTTTTTTACTATTTTCTAACGGAGGAAAGTAAATATAATATGTTAATATTATCATAATCGCAATATATTGATCCAATATTAATATTTTTTACTATTTTCTAATGGAGGAAACTAAATATACAATTTTAATATTATTTCCTTTCTCAATTTTAATTCAAAAAAAAATAAAGTTTTTTATTTAAATTTGAATTTATAGGATAGAAAAAATCTCAATTGTCTTTTAAATCTTTACTAATGGAGGAAACTAAATATACAATTTTAATATTGTTTCCTTTAAAATCATTAATAATGGAGGAAAGTAAATATACTATTTTAATATTAAACATCTTTATCTTATCAATTTTTATCTTCTTTCTCCTTTTATTTATCTTTACTCTATTTATATTCATCTAATTTTCTAAAACTCATCTATTTTAAATACTTAAATTTAAAACTTTCTTATGTAAGTCCTATTTTTCAGAAAAGAAATTAAAACTTTCTTAGAAAAGAAAAGAAAAAAAACTAAACAAGGAAACCATAAATTCAGTCCCATTACAAATAAAATAATTCTCTTTTTTGGACATATATATACCATTAGCAAAATCTCAACCGATTATCAATATATTTATCCGTATATATTTTGATTGATGCGGTGAGAATGCATGTTACTGTTTAGATTCTTAAACTCTATTTTCCTCACTATACTTTTGCCTGAATGGATGTATCAGATTCATGTGTATTTATTTTTTTGTTACCTTGGATTTACAACGTTTTTTCGGTTTTGTAGAGATGATTACAAGTTACAACCAATTTGTTCATGCACTTTCATATCAGGTATCGTTGTTATCTCTATATGCATAATGTTTAATTCTCTTTCATATATTCTTACGCTTGAATATATTTATTCTTTTTACTATTCCTTTTACTTTGGTTTGAATAATATTTAAATTGTTCAAGAATTTTCTCATGCTAATTTCAACATATTTATTGTGGCTTTTCTTAATGTATTTGTTTTCATATTATAACCAACATGTTTGTAACTCTTTTCTTGCTTCTATTTGCTTTGTTTTAGTTTATTTTTTTCATTCTTATTTTGTCTAATTCTACGAGTGTGTGCACCACTGGTTTTTTCTGATTTTTTGGTTGGTTTTTAAGTTTTGAATTTACTGAATTAATATTTGCTTTCTTCGTTTTCTTTTTAAAATTATGATTTGGTCATGACTTTAGTTATAATTATGGATTTTTAGCTTGGTTGTTCTTTGCTTTGACTTTGTATTTTTTTGTTAGTAATTTGTGGAGAAGAATTATGAGGTCTTTTTTGTATGCATGTATTATAAGTAAAAGCACTTGAGAAAGACCAAATTATAATTATCAGTAAAAGCACTTGAGATGACATTTTTTATTTACACTCGAATTTTCAGGAAAGCCAATAAATATATAAAAACCAATCTTATTTAAAATTTAATTAAACAACTATTACCTTTTTTCTCCACTAATTTAGATCCTAATTAGGTTTTAATCTTTTTTTCTAGAATTTTTCACTATTTTAATTCAATTTGAATTTTTAGCAAAGACAATAAATATATAAAAGTCAATCATATTTAAAATTAAATTAAACAAAATTAACTTCTATTTTAAACTAAATTAAATCCTATTTAAGTTCCAATCTATTTTTATAGATTTTCACAATTTTAATTCAATAAAATTAAATTATTTTATTTAGATTCAAATTTATATAGAAGACAATAAATCTTTATATATATAAAGGAAACCCCCAAGAGCTCTCAGATCGTCCGAAAAATATTTATCTATTTTTCTAGAGCTCCTCGACTTTAATTCTATAAAATTAAATTTTCTTATTTGCATTCAAATTTTTAGGGAAGACATTCCTTAATTACACTCAAATTTTCAGGAAAACCAATAAATATATAAAATCCAATCCTATTTAAAATTTAATTAAACAACTATTACCTTTTTTCTCAACTAACTTAGATCATAATTAAATTTTTATCTATTTTTCTAGAGTTTCACTATTTTAAATTAATTTGAATTTTTAGCAAAGACAATAAATATATAAAAGTTGATCATATTTAAAATTAAATTAAACAAATTTAACTTATATTCTCAACTAAATTAAATCCTATTTAAGTTCCAATCTATTTTTCTAGAGTTTCTCTATTTTATTTTAATAAAATTAAATTATTTTACTTAGATTGGAATTTATATGAAAGACAATAAATATATAAAAATCATTTTTTAGAATTTAATATTTATTATAATGTTATATTATAATCCTATTTAGGATTTAATATTTATATTATTATCCTATTTAGAATTTAATCTTTATTATATCTTAAATTGCCTATAGAAACATGACATACTGGTTAGTTTTCATCACGTGAGAAATTTGAAGATTTTATGATAATTGATGTGTATTAATAACATAGTGTATTTATGATATATTTTAATTTATTTACTTCTTTCACATGTTGAGGTTTTGGAGGTTATAGGTTATATATGTGCATATTAGCAACAAAGCACCCAACATATAAAAATTATTGTTAATCAATTTTTTAGGTTAACAATATTATTTAGATTTATGAATATGTTAGGTATATGCTTAGAACAAGGTGGAACCTATTATATAGACTAGGGGTAAGGATTTAAACAAACCTACGATTAACATTACATAAGTGTATATAATTTTTTCTATTTTTTTAGTTGATTTTTATATCTAATAATAATTATATTAAATGTTATCTTTGTATATAGTTTTTCATATATTCTTTTTGTGATTTTGGGATTTAATTAGAATTACTCAATACCATTATCTCATAAATTTTTTAATTAATCATGTTTAGAAAATTCAATTTCTTTATTTACATTCATATTCATAGTAAAAATATATATATATATATAAAAGTCAATCATGTTCAGAATTCAATTAAAATTGAAATCCCTTATTTACATTCAAAATCAGAGAAGGACATGATTATATAAAAATCAATTATGTTTACATGAAGAACCTTTTATATTATAATGATCCAAATGTAAGCACTAAAAAGTTTTTTTATAACGTTTAAGAATATTTAAGTAATTATAATTTTGTGATAATACAAATAATTGAACTTTGAAGCCGTGGTTAATACTTAATTTATTATTGTTTAATTTTAGAATTTTTTTACTTTATATGTATTCAGTGCAATGGGCGTCGGCTCAAGAAAGTAGCAGGAGACAAAATCGGCAAATAAAGTTTAGGCGTATTTAAGAAATTTGTAATTTTTGTTATGATACTAATAGTTAAAGTTTGAAGCGGTGGTTAATACTTAAATTTTATTATTGCATATATTTTCAGTATTTTTTTTATTTATATGTATTTATGCAAAGGGCGTTGACTCAAAAAATATGACACAAAATCGGCATATAAAGTATCTATATATATATATACATACTTTTTTCTTTAAATAGTTTATGTTTAAAATTTTACAAAAAAATTATTGGGCCGCTGCGAAGCGCGGCTTAGTCGACTAGTTAAAGATAATTTTGTTAGTTTCGCTATTTTTTTTATTGTAGCACCAATTTAATTTTTTTCCTAATTCTTTTAAATTTATAAATTCTATTTTTATTTAAATAAATATTAAAATCAATTTAAGAAAAAATTAAAATCGATCTGGTCCGCGTACGATCACTATATGACCAAATTAATAATTACAGTTAGATCTTAAATAGATCGATGAGAATTGTTAGATCTTATATTAAAAAGTGTATCTGATTAATAATAGAATTATATTTAAATACTAAAAAGTTTATTTTGATAATTTAAAATTTTTCTATGTAAAAATTCTTAAATATCTTTTCTCTTGAATTTATGTATAGTTCCGGTTAGATAATAATTGTTAAACCAAATATCAAGATAACAATTCATATCGATTACAATATCAAAAATTATCAATATAATGCTGATGATGATACACGTGAACGTAGACTTATGAGAACTCATGTACATAAATAAATTTAAACACTTTTTTTATGAAGAAATATAACAATTTGATTAATTCAAATTATAATTATATTATTTTACATATAACAAACATAAAAGGATAATATCAAAAAAATATTAAAATTTTGAGGGTTTCATATTCATAAACGATAATTTTGAATATAATACTTATATTAAAATGTGTATTTGATTAAAGGTGTGATTATATTTAAATACTAAGAAGTGTGTTTTGATAATTTAAACCAATTATAAATTGATTTTCTATATTGAATTGAATTTTTTATGTAAAAATTCTTAACCATATTTTCTTTTCGATTTATGGGTAGGTCAACATGTCAAGTTAGATAATAATTATTAAACCATCATTAAATTAAAGATAATTTCGTCAGTTTCACATGGGTTGTAAAATCGTCAAAATTCAATTCTAAAACTCAGGATATAACCCAAATAGTAAAGTGAGTATCTAAATTTTAATAAATATTTTTTTATTTTTGTAGCACCAATTTATTTATTTTTGCACTAATTGTTTTAAATATAGAAATTTTATGTTTCTTTCAATAAAGTATTAAAATTAATTAAGAACAAATTCAAATCGATAAAGAATATAATAATATGAGAATAAAATTTTATATAATCATAACATAATTTTTATTCTATTTAATAATTTTTAAGTAATAATGTATTTTAAAATTTTATATACACTGTAAATAAAACCGAAACATTAAAAATAAAAACAGTTAGTAAGATACTCATATCAGTATATACTTGATATCCTTATTATATTAAATACTTATATATAATAAGCATAATAGGGATCTTATCCAAAATTTTGATCGTACGGTCTTGGACAACCAAACTAATAAGGACAACTAATAAGGACCTTTAGATCTTAACCAGATAAAACAAAAATCGTTAGATCAAATATTAAAAAAGGGTATTTTATTAATAATTAATAATAAGATTATATTTAAATTCTAAAAAGTGTATTTTGATAATTTAAACCAAATATACCAAATATAAATAAGTTTTCTATATTGAATAGAATTCTCCATGTAAAAAATTTGTGACTTTCTTTTCTCTTTCATGGACAATTACAGTTAGATAAAAATTGTTAAGTCGTCTTTTAATTAAAGATAATTTAGTTATCTTCATGTGGGGTGTAAAATCGTCAAAATCTAATTTTTAAAACAGAAGATAAAGCCCAAATTAGTAAAGTGGGTATTTAAATTCTAATAATAATTATTACGTCATCATTATTTTAATGTCAATTTAATTACTTTTTTCTAACTATTTTAAATTTAGAAATCTATGTTCAAAAATTCAAATCAATCTAAGAAAAATTCAAATCAACAAAGAATATAATAATACGAGGATAAAATTTTATAAAATTGTGCATATTTTTTATCTTATTTTATTAAATTTTATATCATAACTAATTAAATATTATTTATTATTAAATAATAAATTATACGCAAATGGTGATTTTATTTTATAAGAACTCATAGAGACCTAATTTCATTGTTAGTAGGACTATATTCATATTTTAAAAAAAAACCGTATTTTAAAATTTTAGACTCAGCTATGGAAGAGACCTAACTTTTTTAACCTATATACATTGTAATTTATTAAATTAGAAACTTTAAAAGTTTGTTAATCAATTAGTATAGTACTTTTTTGAAAAATCGTACTTTATAAAAAATATTATCAAATAACCTTGTCTACAAGAAAAAAAAAAGATTTAATTTGAAAGATTCAACGATTATGAATTGAGTGATCAAGCGACCAGACTTATAAGAAAACTTTCATTATTTAGTCTTTAATATAATAACATAGATATTTACGGGATATACTATAAAAAATGAATTTTATACAGAATTTTGATCGTCACGGTGTACTACTTTAAAAGAAGAACTATTACAAAAAAAATATATTTTAATTGATAATTTATTTTCTCAAAAGTTCAAAATTCCCGCATCATTAATATATTACAAAAAGAGTATATTATATTTTAGCAATAAATATTTTTTTAAAAAAATATTAAAAAAAATATTAAAAAAATTAATGATGTTATCCTGGTAGTTTGGTCCTAAATACCGCCAAAACATTCTCAACCGTTAGATCCAATATTTTTAAAAATAGACGATCAAGATAGTTGTAATTAAATAAGGAAACGTTATCTAAAAATGATATAAGTTAAAAGATATTATATTAGGATTGGATTTTCCAAAAAGTTAAAACATAAAAATAGTGGTAATTAAATAAGGAAACCCATTTAATATCAAAATAATAAAAATCGTTTAATCTTAAATAGATAGGTGAAAACCGTTAGATTTAACATTAAAAACTGTATTTGATTAATAAAGGGTATTCTAATAATCTAAACTACATATAAGTAGATTTCCTAAATCGAATAGAATTCTCAATATTAAATTTCGTCACTTTATTCTCTTTTTAGTTTTAGAATAGTTTTTAATTGAAAAAGAACTATCAAACCACAACTAAATTAAAGATTATTTTGTGAATTTTATGTAGACCATAAAATTCGCCAAATCTAAATTTTATAACTCAATATAAACAAATATTAAATTGAGCGTGTAAAATATAATAAATATCAAATTTTTAACTATAATTTTTTTTTGGCTAAATCTTTTTTAACAATAATTTAATCATGTAAACTAATAACTTTTAAATATTAAAATATTCATAAATAAACATAATTATAAATATTAAAAAAACAATCGGGTGTTCCATGGGTAATTAAAATATAATTATAAACAAAATAATTATAAATAAAATTTAAGTAACCGTGTATCGTACGGACTATAAGCTAGTTAACTCCTTATATATAATAAGCGTAAGGGAGATCTTATCCAAAACTTTGGTCGGTCACTGTACTACCAAAAGTATACGATCCGTTGGATTATAAAACTATAAATATTCAAATCGATGAGGACCGTCAGATATAATATTAAAAATTGTATTTGATTAATAATAGGATAGTATTTAAATACTAAAAGGTGTATTTTGATAATTTAAACCTATTATAAATGGGTTTTCTATATTGAATAGAAATCTTTATGTAAAAAATCGTAATTATCTTTTCTCTTTATTTTATAGATAGTTCCAGTTAGATAATAATTATTAAACCATCATTAAATTAAAGATAATTTTGTAAGCTTCGCGTGGGCTGTAAAATCGTTAAAATCTGTTGTCTAAAACTCAAGATAAAGCCCAAGAGCCCAAACAGTAAAGTTATTATCTAAATTTTAATAAATATGTTTTTATTATTGTAGCACCAATTTAATTTTTTTCCTAATTCTTTTAAATTTATAAATTCTTTGTTTATTTCAATAAAATATTAAAATCAATTTAAGAAAAAATTAAAATCGATCTGGTCCGTGTACGATCAGTATACGACCAAATTAATAATTATAGTTAGATCTTAAATAGATCGAAGAGAATTGTTAGATCTAATATTAAAAAGTGTATCTGATTAATAATAGAATTATATTTAAATACTAAAAAGTGTATTTTGATAATTTAAAATTTTTCTATGTAAAAATTCTTAAATATCTTTTCTCTTGAATTTATGTATAGTTCCAGTTAGATAATAATTGTTAAACCAAATATCAAGATAACAATTCATATCGATTACAATGATACCCTAGACTTAAGAGAACTCCTGTACATGAATAAATTTAAACATTTTCTGAAGAAACATAACAATTCGATTAATCCAAATTATAATTATATTATTTTACATATAACAAACATAAAAGGATAATATCAAAATATTATTAAAATGTTGAGGGTTTCATATTCATAAACGATAATTTTGAATATAATACTTATATTAAAATGTGTATTTGATTAAATGTAGGATTATATTTAAATACTAAGAAGTGTGCTTTGATAATTTAAACCAATTATAAATTGGTTTTCTATATTGAATTGAATTCTTTGTGTAAAACTTCTTAACCATCTTTTCTTTTCAGTTTATTTTATGGGTAGGTCAACTGGTCAAGTTTGATAATAATTATTAAACCATCATTAAATTAAAGATAATTTCGTTAGTTTCACATGAGTTGTAAAATCGTCAAAATTCAATTTCTAAAACTCAGGATAGAACACAAATATTAAAGTGAGTATCTAAATTTTAATAAATATTTTTATTATTATTGTAGCACTAATTTATTTATTTTTCCACTAATTCTTTTAAATATAGAAATTTTAAGTTTCTTTCAATAAAGTATCAAAATTAATTAAGAACAAATTCAAATCGATAAAGAATATAATAATATGAGAATAAAATTTTATATAATCATAACATAATTTTTATTCTATTTAATAATTTTTAAGTAATAATTTAAAATTTTATTTACACCGTAAATAAAACCGAAATATTAAAAGTAAAAGCAGTTAGTAAGATACATATATCGGTATATACTTGATATCCTTATTATATTAAAGCCTTATATATAATAATCATAATAGGGATCTTATCCCAAATTTTGGTCGTAGACAACCAAATGAATAAGGACCATTAGATCTTAACTAGATAAATGAAAATCGTTAGATCAAATATTAAAAAAGTTTATTTTATTAATAATATGATTATATTTAAATTCTAAAAGGTGTATTTTGATAATTTAAACCAAATATACCAAATATAAATAAGTTTTCTATATTGAATAGAATTCTCCATATAAAAAATTTCGTGACTTTCTTTTCTCATGGACAATTCCACCTAGATAAAAATTGTTAAACCATCTTTTAATTAAAGATAATTTAGTTATCTTCATGTGGGGTGTAAAATCGTCAAAATCTGATTTTTAAAACACAAGATAAAGCCCAAATTAATAAAGTGAATATTTAAATTCTAATAATAATTATTATGTCATCATTATTTTAACACCAATTTAATTAATTTTTTCTAACTATTTTAAATTTAGAAATCCATGTTCAAAAATTAAAATCAATCTAAGAAAAATTCAAATCAACAAAGAATATAATAATATGAGGATAAAATTTTATAAAATTGTGCATATTTTTAATCCTATTTTATTAAGTTTTATATCATAACTAATCAAATATTATTTATTATTAAATAATAAATTATACGTAAATGGTGATTTTGTTTTATAAGAACTCATATAGACCTAATTTCATTGTTAGCAGAACTATATTCATATTAAAAAAAACCTTATTTTGAAATTTTAGACTCAGCTACAAGCTACAGAAGAGGCCAAACTTTTTAAACCTATATACATTGTAAATTTTTAAATTCGAAACTTTAAAAGTTTGCTAATCAATTAGTATAGTACTTTTCTGAAAAATCGTACTTTACAAAAAATATTATCAAATAACATATGTCTGCAAGAAAAAAATGAAAAAATTCTTATTTTTCAAAAAACCTATAAATTTTAATATGTTGTTGGTACATTCAAACCTTAGATCATTCTACATGATAATTTTACTGTTATATCTAACGTTTTTCAACAATTTAATTTGAAAGATTCAACGATTATGGATTGAGTGATCAAACAAAGCCACCAAACTTAACTTATAAGGAATCTTTCATTATTTAGTCTTTAATATAATAACATAGATATTTACCGGATATACTATAAAAAAATAAAATTTATACAGAATTTTGATCACGGTGTACTACTTTAAAAGAAGAACTATTACAAAAAAAATTATATTTTAATGGATAATTTATCTTCTCAAAAGTTCAAAGTTCCCGCATCTTTAACATATTACAAAAAAGAGTATATTATATTTTAGCAATAAATATTTAAAAAAATTATAAATTAAAAAAATTATAAATATTAAGAAAAATTAATGATGTTATCATGGTAGTTTGGTCCTAAATACCGCCAAAACATTCTCAACCGTTAGATCCAATACTTTTAAAAATACATGATCAAGATTTTATCATATAAAAAGAAGTTATTATCTAAAAATGATATAAGTTAAAAGATATTATATTAGGATTGGATTTTCTAAAAAGTCAAAACATAAAAATAGTTGTAATTAAATAAGGAAACTCATTTAATACCAAAATAATAAAAACCGTTTAATGTTAAATAGATAGGTGAAAACCGTTAGATTTAACATTAAAAACCATGTATTTGGTTAATAAAGGGTATTCTAATAATCTAAATTACATATAAGTAGATTTCCTAAATCGAATAGAATTCTCAACATTAAATTTCGTCACTTTATTCTCTTTTTAGTTTTAGAATAGTTTTTAATTGAAAAAGAACTATTAAACCACAACTAAATTAAAGATTATTTTGTGAATTTCATGTGGACTATAAAATTGACAAAATCTAATTTTTATAACTCAATATAAACAAATATTAAATTGAGCGTGTAAAATATAATAAATATCAAATTTTTAACTATAATTTTTTTGGCTAAATCTTTTTTAACAATAATTTAATCATGTAAACTAATAACTTTTAAATATTAAAATATTCATAAATAAATTTAATTAAAAATATTAAAAAAACAATCGTGTGTTGCATGGGTAATAAAAATATAATTATAAACAAAATAATTATAAATAAAATTTAAGTAACCGTGCATCGCCGGGCTTATAAGCTAGTATAATTTAAAATGCCCATCAAACTTCTCCATACTAAATTTTAATTTACTGTCAGTTAATAATAATATTACTGACTAGCAACTGTATTTATATATTAAAATATTGATTCTAACCAATTTTTTTTCTAGATCAATCTTATTTGTTGAAAAATTGCTTTTTAATTGATTCACGAAGAAAGTTGTGCTTACATCAGGGGAAATAAAGACGTATGCATGATGGGTATTAGCTGAGAATTTTTTTAAAAAGGTTTAAAATTCTGAGAATGCTCAAATACATTTTTTTTTTGTCTTTGATATTCTTAAATACATTTTCTTTGAAAAGAATCCAATACAAACACAATTTTGCCTTTTAAATATAAACAAAAATGAACTTTGCTCAAACTTTGAGCTTTATATATATATAGACTATATTGTTTTTTGAACTTTGAGCTTTTAGCTCATTATTATCTTTCCCGGCTCTGTAATACTCTACCAGTTCCTCTTATTTTTTTTATACTTTACCCGTTTTTTTCATTTTTTTTACAGTTTTTTACACTGACACACATTTTAAGATTCCTATAAATTATAGTTCTGCAATTTATTTTTAAAACTTTATTTTTCTAAATAAAAATTTAAAAATTATATTTTTATTCAATTTTGTTTTTTAAAAAAATTTATCAAAATATATATTAAAGGAGTTTTAAAATGTGTAACGAAGCCTCATCCCCCGATCTACAGAATTGAATTGAGAGGAGGGAGTATTAACTTGGATAGTAGATGAATGGATGATTTGTTACGAATGTTGAGTAATCTACTCATTTAAAATTTTAAATTAAATTTGAGATTTTTTCATAAATTAAATTTTAATATTATATTGAGTAATTAACTCATTTAAAATTTTAAAAATGTCAAAAAAATCCCAACAAAATGTTATACTATCACAAATATTATTCGAACGAGAAAGACGGTCCTTATATTTATATGTTTAGAAGACAAGGCAAAGATAAATTCATAGATGCATAACGCAAATTAAAGAACCAACAAAGTCTAGTTACTTTGACGACAGAAATAACTTGCACATGCCTGTCATTGCATCTATATAAAATATATAGTAAATGCCGTGACTTCAAAAGTCTTTTTTTTAAGATTTGGAAAAAATTATCAATCAATATACTTATATAAAGGAGAAGACGGGTCATATAAAAGTTAAAAAGAGAGAGATAAATTGGCTCAACATTAATTTTGTATTACCTTATCTCATTGGCTCAAATTGATTTTGTATTATCTCGGCCTCTGTATTATCTTGCGATTCTAATATATTTTCATGTTCTTCAACATGCAGGAACTTATAAATTATAATCGTATAATAAGCAGGAGTAATATGAATTGACACGCAGAGAACTCTAAAATTCCTTCCAGGTGATATTCAATGTACACTCTAAAATTCCTTTCAAGTGATATTCAATGTATCAATGCTCTTCACTATTTACATTTGACTATTTATTTTGTGCGGGTTATAATGGTTGTGCGAGTTATATTGGTTTTGTTTGACAATTAGCTGTTAGTGGTTAACGAATTAAGTTAGTTGTTAGCGGTTAGCGGATTGAATTAGCTGATTTGATTAGCGGGTTGAATTAGTTGTTTTATGTAAAATCATTTGGTAATTAACTGTTTGAGTTAACTTTTTATATATTAACTAGACATATCACAATTATCTAATTGAAAAAATTTCTCTAATTAATTTTTTGCAAATTAGCTTTTTGAGTCCAAAAAATTATTTCAATCCGCCAACTACATTTCAAATGATCAAAACAAATGATCAAAACTCTAATTTGACTTAAATCTCTATTTTTTTTTCCAAAACTCTAACTTTCAAATATAACCAATGCATTGTGGAAGTTTAGTCGTTAGACTTTGAATTTTGATAAATGTACTCATGAACTTAGCAAGAGCTCGTGTGCTTTAAGTTGTTCAGCTCTCTTGGTGATTGGTGACAAGGTGAATTTCTATACGAGAAAACGTTTGAGTAGCAAATTAATAAGGGTGGGCAGGAAAAATCTTAAAATCAAAAACCTATTCTAAAATAAGAAAATCGAAAACCAAATAGAAATAATGGTTTAACTACAGGTTCAATTTTATGCCATAACCGACTTGATTATATTTTTAATATATATATATTATATGTTTATATAACAAATTATATTCTTATATCATATATTATTACAATTTCATATAATTTATTTATTTTCCTTTCAAGTCTTGGACCATTGAACATCCACGTTTTCTTATTTTTTTCACGCAAGTTTCAATTGCCTTATTCTAGAATTTTAAATATTAAAATAAAAATAATCATCAATACTATTATATAAAGGAGAAGACGGGGGCGGTGAGGTGGCGCTCTCAGATCGCTTCGTTCTATTTTTCTAATTTTCTCAATTTTTTGAAATAATAATATTAAAAATTCGAAAAAATCTCAATTACCTTTTAAATGCTTACTAATAGAGGAAACATATAATATTCTTGCATTTAAAATCTCTACTAATGGAGAAAGTAAAAATACAATAGATCTTTACTAATGGAGGAAACTAAATATCACTAATGGAAGAAACTAAATATTCAATTATAATATTCTTGCCTTCAAAATATCTAAATTAGAAAAAAAGTGTATTACCTTATATTATTTTGAACT
The DNA here is from genome assembly GCA_030848705.1 of Heracleum sosnowskyi. Taxonomy (NCBI): domain Eukaryota; kingdom Viridiplantae; phylum Streptophyta; class Magnoliopsida; order Apiales; family Apiaceae; genus Heracleum; species Heracleum sosnowskyi. Next base: position 135,699,220 of record CM061235.1, on the reverse strand, counting down.
TTTCTCAATTATTATCTAAATATTCTCACAATATTTTTTAATCAAATTACCATCTTAACATACTGCTCTCCTGAACTTTCTTTTATTATAAAAGAGAAAACTAAATATTCGATTATAATATTCTTCTCAATTTTTTGAAATAATAATATTAAAAATTCGAAAAAATCTCAATTACCTTTTAAATGCTTACTAATAGAGGAAACATATAATATTCTTGCATTTAAAATCTCTACTAATGGAGAAAGTAAAAATACAATAGATCTTTACTAATGGAGGAAACTAAATATCACTAATGGAAAAAACTAAATATTCAATTATAATATTCTTCTCAATTTTTTGAAATATTTATTCTTGCATTTAAAATCTCTACTAATGGAGAAAGTGAAAATACAATAGATCTTTACTAATGGAGAAAAATAAATATCACTAATGGAAGAAACTAAATATTCAATTACAATATTCTTCTCAATTTTTTGAAATAATAATATTAAAAATTCGAAAAAATCTCAATTACCTTTTAAATGCTTACTAATAGAGGAAACATATAATATTCTTGCATTTAAAATCTCAACTAACGGAGAAAGTAAAAATACAATAGATCTTTACTAATGGAAGAAACTAAATATTCAATTATAATATTCTTGCCTTCAAAATATCTAAATTAGAAAAAAAGTGTATTACCTTACATTATTTTGAACTTTCCTCTATTATTATCTAAATGTTCTCATAATATTTTTTAATGAAATTACCATCTTAACATACTGTTGAACTTTCTTTTATTATAAAAGAGGAAACTAAATATTCGATTATAATATTCTTGCCTTCAAAATATCTAAATTATAAAAAAAAGTGTATTACCTTACATTATTTTAAACTCTCCTCTATTATTATCTAAATATTCTCATAATATTTGTTCTCCTAACTTTCTTTTATTATAAAAGAGGAAACTAAATATTCGATTATAATATTCTTGCCTTCAAAATATCTAAATTATAAAAAAAAGTGTATTACCTTACATTATTTTAAACTCTTATATATTATTATCTAAATATTCTCATAATATTTCTTTTCAAATGAAATTAACATCTTAACATTCTTTTCTCCCAAACTTTTTTTTTATGTGATATAATAGAAAATGCATTTAAAATCTCTACTAATGAAGTAAAGTAAATATAATATTCTTGCATTTAAAATCTTGACTAACAGAGAAAGTAAATGTACAATAGATATTTACTAATGGAGGAAAGTAAATATTACAAATGGAGGAAAAAAAATATTCAATTATAATATTCTAGCCTTCAAATATCTAAATTAAAAAAAAAGTGTATTACTTTACATTATTTTGAACTTCCCTTTATTATTATCTAGATATTCTCATAATATTTTCTTTTCAAATGAAATTACCATCTTAACATTCTACTCTCCTAAACTTTCCTTTTTAATGTAATATAATAGAAAATACAAGAACATATTGGTAAATAAGAAGTTAAGAAATTAGATCGGTCTTGCATAAGAAATTAAGTAATTACTTGGTAATTAATACTTTCATACAAACAGCTAATTACTAGTATAAATATACACCTAAACTCTGTTAATTGTCTACTACAATTTTTGTTGTCAACATTGTTCTTCTTTACTTTTTTGTTTGTTCATGTTAAAAGTGTGTATATGAGTACATGAGTATGAGACTTTTTCCTTTATGTTATTTATCTTATTACGTTTGTTTGTATCCTAATGCAGGGTCATATTAAAATCTTTGACAAAACAAGTTATTTGCTATTAGTGTTGATTGAGTTAAGACATGGATTAATAAGGAGGGGGATTCATCACTTAAAATAATAGGTCGAGCAAGGTGATTTTCATGTACATTCAGTTGTAAATTGATTTAAATGTTTATGTGTGTACGTTATTAGTTTTGAATTTATAGTTAAAAGTTGATACACTGTATACAAGGTAACTCGAAAGTGGAGAATTCATCATGTCTTCAAAAACAAATTTTATCATTGTTTTTTAACGTTTAGATAGTTATTGCTCTAATTTTTATGAGAAAAGATAATATCTTTTAGTAAAATATTTTATGTAATTTATACACGAAAATTCAAAGATAAAAATTGTATATTAAGAAATTTATAGTGTATGTATTTCGAAATATCATGTTAAGATTTATTCGACTGAAGAATTTATTTAGTGTGTGCATTTTTAACAAAATTCAATAAGTCGGTGCATAATAAGAAACATTGAGAAGAGGTCATTAATTTTTTTTTTTAAAAGGAAGAGGTTGTTGTTGTTTTTTTTTGTTTTTGTTGTTAATAAAAAATTCTCCCAACAACAAAAAGGATGTTTGTTCATATTTTTTGAATTTTTTTATATGGGAGTAAATTTGGAGGTAGTAAAAATTTTAATAGCTCTGAAGGTATAATTGTAGTTTTTGATTAAACAATCTAGAATTATATATATATAATTCAAAACAAAAATTAATTTAATATTAGAAATATTATTTTATTTAAAAACGTATTTTGTAGAATATATTTTGAGAAAATTTAGAGATATTATTATAAAGCCGCTGTGAAGCGCGGCTTAGTAAACTAGTACTTATATAAAGGAGAAGACGGGGGCGGTGAGGTGGCGCTCTCAGATCGCTTCGTTCTATTTTTCTAATTTTCTCAATTTTTTGAATTAATAATATTAAAAATTCGAAAAAATCTCAATTACCTTTTAAATACTTACTAATAGAGGAAACATATAATATTCTTGCATTTAAATCTCAAATATAAAGGAGAAGACGGGGGCGGTGAGGTGGCGCTCTCAGATCGCTTCGTTCTATTTTTCTAATTTTCTCAATTTTTTGAATTAATAATATTAAAAAATCGAAAAAAATCTCAATTACCTTTTAAATACTTACTAATAGAGGAAACATATAATATTCTTGCATTTAAATCTCAATTACTTTTTAAATACTTACTAATAGAGGAAACATATAATATTCTTGCATTTAAATCTCTACTAATAGAGAAAGTAAATATACAATAGATCTTTACTAATGAAGGAAACTAAATATCACTAATGGAGGAAACTAAATATTCAATTATAATATTTTTGATACAATAGAAATACAACTTAATTTATTTATATATAATATTAATAGATAATATATCACATAAAAAAGGAAATTTAGGAGAAAATATATAATTCAAAACAAAACTTAATTTTATATTAGAAATATTAATTTATTTAAAAACGTATTTTGTATAATATTTTTTGAGAAAATTTAAAGATAATATTATAACGCCGCTGCGAAGCGCGGCTTAGTAAACTAGTTTTATAGAAAATATAGAACCGTTTCAGTCTATGTCGAACTACGTAATGGCAGGAAAATTTCAAACTTGTACCAATTTATAGGTGGGTGTATTTACATTACAATTTACATGCATATATGATATATGTACTATGTAATAGCCCGACTTTTCGGACTATTAATTCTAAATCGAAACTAAAAATAAAATACATTTCTTTATTCAATAAATACAAATTTCACAAAAGTCAAAACAGCGGTCAAACTTAACAATTATTCAAAAACATAAATTCGGAGACACAGCTCCATAAATCCAATAATATTCAACGTCTAATAGATAATCAAATTGTTCGAATAGTCTTATGCAAAATCACATAGCACAAAATCCATAACTCCACATCCTTATTCTTACTTAGCTTCCAAAAGTCTGAACCTGAAATATATTAAAACAATGAGCTGCAAAGCCCAGCAAGTAACTATCGCCCAACGGCTCAAAGTAATATTTAAAACATAATTTCTTAACTTTAAATCGATAATATAATCTTAACAATAAAATCACATTTAATTCCCACAGTTCTAAATTACGGTCACACTATGTCAGTGACACGACTTCTATAGTTCGATGATTCGATGGGGCCAGTTTACGTCCCTCGATAAGACAAACTCAACGAGGTATCTATGTGTTCCGGAACGTGCGTAAACTAGTTCTATGATTCGATATGTCACACTATCCAGTGACCGGATTCTATGATTCGATACGCAACTAAAACTGGGGAATTCTATGAAAAACTTTTCTAAAATCTATTTTCGATATCACAATTTTCAAAATTAAATATTTCGAATATAATAAGATAACCGAATAAAAACAGATTCGATAATATTAGTGAGCAACGAAAAGTCACTTACCTCGATACCGATGTCGCACCCTGAAAATAAAATCACAGCAAATCCTTAATATTAACTTATAATCTATTAATAGTCAAATAAAGCAAACAAGTACACAACTCAATAAAACTCATGCAGAGTTTATATATAATTTACTCAAAGAAGATTCCAAACATCAAACATCAAAATATCTTGCAAAATAGACTATTGTTAACAAACTCAATCCTGACCAGTTCTGAAAATTGGCAATTTAATCTATGAAAATGATTTTATCTGAAAAAGTACAAAACACGAAAAATGTAGGCAATTCTGAGACCTTTCCAGAATGATAAGGCTAGTTAAAAATGGACAAGTAACGAACTCAGAACATAGACATTTGCGGACTGCAGAACAGAATCAGCCCCTGATTTCTTTAGTGTTATGCTATTTACGACATCCAAATCACACCATATAGCAGCAGAGTGTAAACAAAAAACACAGAACACGAAAATACCTTTCAATATTGATATTACTCATTAAATTATCATAAAAACTCAATTTATTACGAATTTTCAAAGTTAGACATCTCAGCTTAAAAAACATAATGGCTGGTCAATAAATCCCAGAAACACTCATATCTACAGACCTAATTTCGAAAAACACAAATAATCAAAGTCGTAGATAATTCAAATACCTTTTCATAAAGTCTAATATCATAAAATTACGACAAATAACGAATCATATATGAGTTTTACAAGAACTCATGGATATATATCATATTATATACCAAAACATTATCACCTATACAAATAATCAAGAAAATATGATATACACATAATATTATATACATGAATTTACAAAAATATACAAAGAGTACAAGAATCGTTACCCCTTTTTCTAAACTTGTCACAAATCTTCCTCTTTCTCTCGTGTTCTTGTTCTTCCTTTTCTTCTTCTCTCTCTTTCTCTTTCTCTCTCTCTCTCTCTCTCAGCGTCTCTCTCTCTCTTCTCTCTTACCGTTCTTTTTTTTTACACGACTGTTTGCTAGAGCTAGGGTTTTATCTTCTTTTTTTTCACACGCCTGCATTTAGCTATGTATTGGTCCATTTAATTAAATTGGGCTAGCTAAAACTTTAAACTAAAGCCCAACAAAATTAAATTAGCAAGACTCATTAATTCTATATTTTTATTCTAAAATCAAATTATATAATTATCTTAAATTTTAATCAACTTCTAATTCTAATTTCTAGCAAATTTTAATCTATTAAACTTACAAAAAAAATATCCGGGATATTACAAACTACCCTCCTTAAAAAGAATTTGGTCCCCAAATTCACAACAATCCTATACTCCAAAAGTTCATGACACGTTTACCTACTAATCTCCTACAAGTCAAACTTAAACTATGGTCCACAGAAACGCATCCTAGGAAGTGTACTAGTCCCATACTTAACACACTCCAAAGGACAGCCTGCTCTTGATACCAACTGTAATAGCCCGACTTTTCGGACTATTAATTCTAAATCGAAACTAAAAATAAAATACATTTCTTTATTCAATAAATACAAATTTCACAAAAGTCAAAACAGCGGTCAAACTTAACAATTATTCAAAAACATAAATTCGGAGACACAGCTCCATAAATCCAATAATATTCAACGTCTAATAGATAATCAAATTGTTCGAATAGTCTTATGCAAAATCACATAGCACAAAATCCATAACTCCACATCCTTATTCTTACTTAGCTTCCAAAAGTCTGAACCTGAAATATATTAAAACAATGAGCTGCAAAGCCCAGCAAGTAACTATCGCCCAACGGCTCAAAGTAATATTTAAAACATAATTTCTTAACTTTAAATCGATAATATAATCTTAACAATAAAATCACATTTAATTCCCACAGTTCTAAATTACGGTCACACTATGTCAGTGACACGACTTCTATAGTTCGATGATTCGATGGGGCCAGTTTACGTCCCTCGATAAGACAAACTCAACGAGGTATCTATGTGTTCCGGAACGTGCGTAAACTAGTTCTATGATTCGATATGTCACACTATCCAGTGACCGGATTCTATGATTCGATACGCAACTAAAACTGGGGAATTCTATGAAAAACTTTTCTAAAATCTATTTTCGATATCACAATTTTCAAAATTAAATATTTCGAATATAATAAGATAACCGAATAAAAACAGATTCGATAATATTAGTGAGCAACGAAAAGTCACTTACCTCGATACCGATGTCGCACCCTGAAAATAAAATCACAGCAAATCCTTAATATTAACTTATAATCTATTAATAGTCAAATAAAGCAAACAAGTACACAACTCAATAAAACTCATGCAGAGTTTATATATAATTTACTCAAAGAAGATTCCAAACATCAAACATCAAAATATCTTGCAAAATAGACTATTGTTAACAAACTCAATCCTGACCAGTTCTGAAAATTGGCAATTTAATCTATGAAAATGATTTTATCTGAAAAAGTACAAAACACGAAAAATGTAGGCAATTCTGAGACCTTTCCAGAATGATAAGGCTAGTTAAAAATGGACAAGTAACGAACTCAGAACATAGACATTTGCGGACTGCAGAACAGAATCAGCCCCTGATTTCTTTAGTGTTATGCTATTTACGACATCCAAATCACACCATATAGCAGCAGAGTGTAAACAAAAAACACAGAACACGAAAATACCTTTCAATATTGATATTACTCATTAAATTATCATAAAAACTCAATTTATTACGAATTTTCAAAGTTAGACATCTCAGCTTAAAAAACATAATGGCTGGTCAATAAATCCCAGAAACACTCATATCTACAGACCTAATTTCGAAAAACACAAATAATCAAAGTCGTAGATAATTCAAATACCTTTTCAGAAAGTCTAATATCATAAAATTACGACAAATAACGAATCATATATGAGTTTTACAAGAACTCATGGATATATATCATATTATATACCAAAACATTATCACCTATACAAATAATCAAGAAAATATGATATACACATAATATTATATACATGAATTTACAAAAATATACAAAGAGTACAAGAATCGTTACCCCTTTTTCTAAACTTGTCACAAATCTTCCTCTTTCTCTCGTGTTCTTGTTCTTCCTTTTCTTCTTCTCTCTCTTTCTCTTTCTCTCTCTCTCTCTCTCTCAGCGTCTCTCTCTCTCTTCTCTCTTACCGTTCTTTTTTTTTACACGACTGTTTGCTAGAGCTAGGGTTTTATCTTCTTTTTTTTCACACGCCTGCATTTAGCTATGTATTGGTCCATTTAATTAAATTGGGCTAGCTAAAACTTTAAACTAAAGCCCAACAAAATTAAATTAGCAAGACTCATTAATTCTATATTTTTATTCTAAAATCAAATTATATAATTATCTTAAATTTTAATCAACTTCTAATTCTAATTTCTAGCAAATTTTAATCTATTAAACTTACAAAAAAAATATCCGGGATATTACATACTACCCGGCCGTTGTCATAGGACCAACATCGAATTTTGATTTGCAGCTTCAAAAATATTTTCTCATAAATTAAAAAAATATAAAATAAAATAAAATTCTACAAACAACATTAGTTCTAATATAAAAATATATATATAGGAAAATTCTAAAATTTTGATACCCAATTATTACATGTATTATTCACGATATATATTTACTCAATCGTCTCTCCTTCTAACAAAAATCAAAGACTTGTTGTACATTTCTAAAACTATACGGTTAGTATGAAAACCTCAAAGTCTGACTTATAGGGCAAATCTTATGGTCTGTTTACTACTACTCAGCTACCCTGCTAACCAAACTAACCAATAAACAAAGAAAAAAAAATTGGGATGAATATACAAAGTATTAAGGCTTGGACTAAGAATATGCTGTTTGTCATATACGTATGAACAAGCCAGGACAAATATTTTCATGGAGTTTTTCTTCAAATTGCATCTATTTTACTAGTTTAAAATAATTAATTTCTTTCTCAGATTAAAAAAAAACATATTTAAATTGAATCTGACGGTAAATATTTGTCCAAACCTAACAAATGCTCACATTTCCTCAAAAGTGTCTTATATAATTCTTTTTCAAAATTTTGTCATGTAGAAATTATGGTTTAGTTTAGCAAAATAAATTGGAGTTTGTCGACGTGCATTGAAGAAAGCCAAAGAAAGATGGTTCACACATGAATACGGTAAGACAAATTCATACAGCAGTTAGTATAATTACTTGGTAAATACTAAATAATTGTGAAGTTGATTAAATCCCTGAGTACGTTTTGTAAGGGATACACTACAAGGAAACAGACTTGAGCAAAGTCTTCATATAACGAATACATGTTAGGTGAAATATACGAGTCTTGCTTTAAAACGTATGTGGAAACACTCCATAGTCCATAATTAGAGGTATAGTCAAAAACATGGTATCGCACTTTGTTTATGATATTTATTTCAAAATTCGTAAACTCAAAAATAACTTGAACTCAACTTTTATATGAGTCGAGTTCAAACATAAATTTTAGGTCCAATTCAATTTAGGGGAAAAAAAATTCAAACTCTAAGTTGATAAGAGTAAATTTGACTCCGTTTGGCTCGTATTATATACTGTTTAAATTGAATTTATAATCAGGTATACATAGCAATATCTAGAGGTGTACACGGGTCGAGTTGGCAAGATTAAAAGAATTTTAACAACCCAACCCATTTTACTCCGTTTATAAAATTTTCAACTCAATCCATAAAAAATAAACTCAAAACCCAATCCTACTTGTTAAATGTCGGTTCAGCTTGATTTGCGTCGGGTTGAACGGGCTGATATATATATAAAATGAAAAAAAAATTATCCTAAAGTAAGCAATAAATATAAAAGTCCGAAGAAAATTTAACATAGTTCACCAAAACATACAAATCATCCATGTGACCTCGGAACAGTAAATCCTAAATAGCAAAGTTTTAACACACCAAAAGAAGATCATAACAATAAATAGTCTTAAACTTTGATCTGAATTATAAAACAATGATAAATCATTCTTCATCACTTGTCAATAATATAAATGTCTTTGATCGTCATCTTGATCTTCCTGGTATGCATTCTCTACAAAGTACATAAATAAAATAATTATATAATTCACTAGTAGTAAAAAAAAACTTGTAAGAAAAATTTCTCAAAATAACTTGATCCATATTAGATCCCTTCTTCAATAAACCGGTAGGATAGAGTTTCATCCACATATTTATCTAATTTCATCCCCCTTGTTTCAACCCCTACTAACCTTTCAACCAATTTTGAGTTCACACCAAAGTTTCCATCATTTTTGACTCAAAGAGCTCCTAAATAGGTCTAAAATATACCCGCTAGTATCGAAAATAGATTTAGAAGCAACTGTTGATACATGAATAACAAGCACATCTTTAGCAATTTTTCATAAAAAAATTTATCTTTTAGAATCATCATTCTACCAAAGTAGAATATCGAATGAAGAGTCCATCAGATTGACAGATTCCTCAATCAAGTACCGGTCAAGGTCATTCTTCTTTTCAGTTGTCTCAATTTTTTGCTGATGTAGGTAGCTTTTCAGTAATCTCTTCTTACTTATTTCATTGCCAACATTCAGTGGTGTGTTGCTTTGATGGACCTGTCAAGGAAGCAAAATGAAACTTCAGTTTACAAAAAATACAAAGCCCAAACTAAAGAAGTGGAATGAACTGACTAAACTTGAACCAAAATATGCCCGCTAGTACCGAAGACAAATTTAGAAGCAACTGTAGATACATGGATAGCAAGCACATCCTTGGCAATTTTTGATAAAAAAATTTACATTTCAGAATCATCCTTCCACCAGAGTAGAATATCGAATGAAGAGTCCATTAGATTGACAGGTTCATTAGTCTAGTATCGATCAAGGTCATTCTTCTTTTCAGTAATCTTCATTTCCTGTTAATGTAAGTAACTTTCTAGTAATCTATTCTTACTTATTTCATTGCCAACATTCAATGGTGTTTTGTTTTTGTTAATGGAGGAATTTGGTATTAACAAAGTTCGAGATTTATCACCGGAATCAAGATCTGCAACGGCGGTCCTTGAGTGATGAATTCACCGGAGTATGGTGGTTGTGTTTAATTGGTGCTGAGATTACTTAGGGTTTATGTTGGCTGCCTCTGAGCTCTCAACTTTCGACCCCTTACAATGTGCCTACGTACCCCTTTATATATATAGGGGATCAAGCCAACGTAGTTCTTGGGGAGGAAGTTTTCTCCACGGGCTTGGTCTCTAATCTTCGAAGCCCAATCGAAGTCTTTCACTGTCTTCCATACTTTGACGTAGGACTCTTCCACTGCATTTCATACTTAGAATCTAACTCACTTTAGGAATGTCTAACGATAAGGCCTAGTCACAAAGGCCCAAGGCTCGCCTATGATTTCGGGACTTCATGGATAAGGAAACTTCCCCCGTCGAGGACTAGTTCTTTCCATTACCAACTATTTCCTTATATCATAGACGTAGGTATAGCCGTGACTTACCTTAAATGCTAGACGCATCATTGTCCCCCGAATGAGAAGCACCCACCAGATAGCAGGACAAGTGATCCCAAGTGTTTGGGTGCAAAGTGCAGGATTACTCCAAAGTTCCCCAATGAGGACGCGCCCATTGAGTACAGAAACAGAGCTCCCAAAGCACACATCAAGGTTCACCCCACATCCCCAATGAGGACGTGCTCATTGAATACAGGAGGAGGCCTTCAATCATCAAGCAAACCCCTGGAGGCCTTCAACCACAGACATCCCCCTCCTAGGGCACATCCTAGGAAGGAATTCTTCAATCACTAAGCCAATAGAACTATCCTTCATTGTAGAATTGTCACCTTGATGCCATGATGACGCGTCCTCAAAGGGTAGACAACCAAGAAGGCGAGCCTTTACCCCGATGAGGACAAGCCCTAAGTCTTTCCTATACAAGTCCCTTGTCAATATAGTTGTTGTCATTTGTCAATCCACCCATTTATGTCAAGTTGTCTGTTATCACCATGAGGGCGTGCCCTCAAGGGGTGGACGGCCTAAAGGGCGCGCCTTTACCCCTATGAGGGTAAGACCTAACTATTCTTTATATTAGTTCTAACCCTAATTACATCTTGGATATCTCAATTGAATTCTACTTGATTCGAATCTAACCTAAAAATCCGTTATCAAATTTTGACTATAACAATTTTGATGGATCTATCAAGGAAACAACATGAAATTTTAGTTTACAAAATATAAACAGCCCAAACTAAAGTAGTGGAATGAACCGACTAAATTTGAACCTCGCGGTTACTCATGCAGGTCTTTACGAAACATTTGACGCGTACAAAAATTTCAGGTCTTCAAGTGACACAAAAACAGTCAACAGATGCAGAGATGCTGAGAATTAGAGAATTTTATGTTTCCTTGTTTTAAAGCAACAACAAAGTCATCCAAGTATAAGAAAACTGAAAAATTAGTGCAGCAAATGTTATTTTATTTTCATGAAAATATTTAGCAGAAAAAATCTTGTACACCTTGTTTTTAAAAATTATTTCTATTTAATGGAATTATATATTATTGTGTTCCTTTTATGGTTGTTAAATTATATATCTGATTACGGATGTAATCAATTTAGATTTTAATAAATTGATAAAAGTTCCTTAATTTTAGAAAATTGTTGTTAATTCTAATTTTACGAGAATTTCGGCAGAATTTATCTAGAATTTTGCTAATTTAAATAAATTTTTGATAAATCTTTCAAAATTTTATGAACTTTAACATGATTTAAATTGTATAAAGGATGATGGCCCTAAATATCTCTTTTTGAGTCGACACTTCCCAAAATGCTTCTTCTAGCAAAGCGTGGCCCAAAATGCCTGTTAAATACGTCAAATCGTGTTACGTATTATACGGTAACCCAATTTACGTATCCTACATTTACGGTACAGCGTAGAACGTATCACCGAGATAACGCCGACGCCATGCATGTTAACAGGATAAATATTACTCCCAAAGTCCTAACGGCTAACATGATACGTAACCCTTACCCTTGAACTTGGGCTTTTCAAATTATAATTTGTCCGAGTTAAATGCTACCAGCCCATAAATAGAATGATACTCATTTAATTGATACTCCTTCAATGGGGGTACACACCACTGAGTTAAACTTGATTATTATTAAATTCTTATTTCAAAAGGCTGTATTTTGGACCATTTTGTATGAAATGGGCTATATTGGGCATTTTGTCTTGTATAAATACACTAGCAAATGTTTTAAAATTCACTATTTTATCAAATACAAAAAAAAATTATGAATTTTTTAATACCATCCCTTTTTAATTTATTTTTTAAATCTAAACTGAATGCCACCAGTTTTTGATGAATTTTAAAAATTTTAATTGAATATATTCAAATTTAAATTTTATATTAAATTATTATTGAATATCAACAAATCAATATACTTATATAGAGGAGAAGACGGGGGCAGTGAGGTGGCGCCTCTCAAATCGCTTCGATCTATTTTTTTAATTTTTTCAAAATTGAATTATTAATATTAAATATTCGAAAAAATCTCAATTGCCGTTAATTTTTTTATTAATGAAGTAAACTAAATATATAATTTTAACATTTTTGCCTTCAAATTTTTTAATAAAGTAGGAAACTAAATGATATATAATTTTAATATTCTTGCCTTTAAAATTTTTACTAAAGAAGGAAACTAAATATATAGTTTTAATAATCAACCAATATCTTTATGTTGTATAAACGACAAGACGAGTGCAGTCAGGTGACGACTCTCAAATCGCATCGATCTATTACCTTACATTCTTCTAAACTTCCCTTCATTATCATCTTAATATTCTCATAAAATTTCTTTTCAAATGAAATTACCATCTAAACATTCTCCTCTCCTAAACTTTCTTTCTTTTATATATAATATAAGGAAAATGCAATACCTGAATGTTAGTTATGAATGACACTAAGAAACTAGACAGAGGGGGGGTGTGAATGGATAGTTTGAATGATTTTCGGTTTCTTGAAACTAAAATGCTGTGAAAGATTGTGTTGTATGTAAATGCAAAATTAAACAAACAGAACACACACAATCACTTTAATCTACTTTGTATTAAGTAAATTAAATACTACAGCCTCCAAAATTTCACAAGTGAAATTCTGGCTTCTAAACAAGAACAATGTTTTCTTGTTTTGCTTACAGAGAAAAGAAGTGCATAAAGATATTTCTATGTTGTGCTCACTTACAGCTAACAGTAGGATGTGCATAATATATATTGACCTATACAAAACTAGTGCACAACCCTAATTACACAGCTACCCTTACTGCATCTCCGTTTTGTCGTTCCATAAAAGGTTGGCTGTGTCAGGGAGGAACACTTGCTTTCTGTAGTCCTTTTCCCTTATCTGAAGCTGCTTGTCTTTCTTCTTTCTCTCCAAGTTTTGTTGTAGATTTTCCATCTGTCTTTGGACCACTTGACCAACACAGATGCTTCAGTATTTGTCTCCTTTGACTTTGAGTTTGTACCTTCATTTGTCTTGTTGTAAACGTCTAAGTGTTGATATCGTGAACTCCAGTATGTTCATGACTTCACGATATATCCTTTGAAGACTTCGCGACATAGCCTTTGAAGACTTCGCGACATAGCCTTTTTGAGGACTTCGCGATCTAGCCTTTTTGGGGAATTCACGACATAGCCTTTTTGAGGACTTCACGATCTAGCCTTTTTGGGGACTTCGTGACATAGCCTGTTTGAGGACTTCGCGATCTAGGTTTTTTGAGGACTTCACGATCTAGTACATTTTGACTTTGTTGTATCAACACTTCACGATATGAGCTTTGAAGACTTCACGACATAGTTCATTTAGGACTATGCGATCTCAGTACTTCACGACATGGATTTTGAGGACTTCACGACATAGCTTTATTTTGACTTCACGGTATAGGGACTTAGATAAATTTCTGCAACTTATTTTTTTCAGGGCCTTATTCATCTCCATCCTGTTGCATGAACATTTCTGAACTTCTACCAGGATAATTATTCCATGGCCTATGTACATTCTAGATGCAAGAAACTTACTAAGCTCATTATAACTCTGAGCATACAAGATAAATCTAAGTACATGAAAACAAGACAAGTACAATGGAGACCTATACTATATCCCAGTGAAGGAAATCACTAGGTCATGTAGAGTGACATAGTCACAATGTGTAGGCTTGTTAATAGTGGTATTCAGACATGCCTTGAGCTTAACACTGAACATTTTGGCAAATAAGAATTTAAGAAATTAGATTGGTCTTGCATTAGAAATTAAGAAATTACTTGATAAATAATTAATTACCTTTAATACTTTCACCTACAAATAGTTAATTAATAGTATAAATATACACCTAAACTCTGTGAACTGTCTACGATAATTTTTCTTTTTTGTTTGTTTATGTTAAAAGTGTGTAGATTAGCATGCGAGTTTTTCTTTTTTGTTGTTTATCTTATTATTTTATTTTGTATTCTCAAATATTTTGATTCTAATGAAGGGGAATATTGAAATTTTTGACAAGCAAGTTATCTACTATCAGTGTTATCGAGTGAAGACATGGATTAATAAAAAGAGGGATTCGTTAGTTAAAATAATAGCCAGAGCAACGATGATTTTTATGTACTTTCGATTTTGAATTCGTTTATATGTTTGTGTACTTATGTTATTAGCTTTGAATTTATAAATAAAAGTTAATTGATATACGAGTTATGTCTGCAAAGTTACTCTAAAGTGGAGCATTCATCATGTATATACACCAAAATTCAAAGATGAGAATTATATATTATGAAATTTATAATGTATGTATAACAAAAGTCATACAAGAATACAAGTCAATGAATATTTGTGAGAAACATTGAGAAAAAATCATTAATTTTATTTTTTTTTTGGAAAGGAAGAGGTTGTTATTATTGTTATTTTTATTTTTATTATTATTATTATTATTATTATTATTATTATTATTATTATTATTATTTGTTATGGATTAAAAAACGTACTTGTATATTAATGGCTAGGATTAATGAGCTTTCGAGCTTTAATGGTTGCACTTGTGTTTCGAGACTAAATCGGTCCTCACAAGATGCCTACGTATCTCAAATCGTTATTGAGAATCAAGGCAAAGACGTTGTTCTGATTGTAGGACCAGGGACCTTATATAGGCGTCTGGAGCCTAGTATTTATGGTATGTTTAGGAGTCTTAGCGAATAAGTCTCCTTTTTGATATTGGATAAAAGTTGTATTACTTGCTGAATAAGTATTTTCCTTGTTGATAAAGGCTATGACTCATTAATTGGGATTCTGGATCCTTCTTTGACTAATTTACCATATTTTGGACTCTTTTCATGAGCTGTATATTTTCCCTATTCATTAATTACGAAATTAATGAATAATTAGGATGTCGGGCCTTAAATATCGGTCTTTCCATTGAATAGTCAATTATATTTCTATAATTACTTTTCTGTCCATATCATTTTCCCCCCAACTTCTGGGAAAATCTTCCGGGGTTTTCGTAGAAGTTATTGCGTGTTTTTTCTCGAATTCTCTTTTTATTTTTCTGAAAAAGGCAGGTAAATTGTGTTCTGGGCGTGGGTACCCCCGCCTTGGAGACATTCTAGGTTTCCACGCCTAGAAACTATGTCTCCTGGGCGTGGGTCTTGCAAAATTGGCTCAAAGAGCTTCTGGGCGTGGGTACCCCCGCCTAGGAGACATTCTAGGTTTCCACGCCTAGAAATTATGTCTCCTGGGCGTGGGACTTTCAAAATTGGCTCAAAGAGCTTCTGGGCGTGGGTACCCCCGCCTAGGAGGCGTTCTAGGTTGCCACACCTAGAAACTATGTCTCCTAGGCGTGCTTTATAGAAGCTTTCCTGAATTAGTCTTTTGGCGTTGATATCCCCGCCTAGGAGACGTTCTAGGTTGCCACGCCTAGAAACTATGTCTCCTGGGCGTGCTTTTTAGAAGCTTGCCTTAAATAAGTTCTTGGCGTTGGTATCCCCGCCTAGGAGACGTTCTAGGTTGCCACACCTAGAAACTATGTCTCCTGGGCGTGCTTTTTAGAAGCTTGCCTTAAATAGTTTCTTGGCGTTGGTATCCCCGCCTAGGAGACGTTCTAGGTTGCCACGCCTAGAAACTATGTCTCCTGGGCGTGCTTTTTAGAAGCTTGCCTTAAATAAGTTCTTGGCGTTGGTATCCCCGCCTAGGAGACGTTCTAGTTTGCCACGCCTAGAAACTATGTCTCCTGGGCGTTCTTTTTAGAAGCTGAGCCTTATGTCAGGCCTTTCCTTTGTTCGGTTAAATTTAACCCATATCTATCTTTTCATATGTTGAATATTCTAGACTCTTCTAGAACTTTCAATTCGAATTTATACGGGTTTCCCGCCTATCAATTTTCTAGGTTCTTCTAGAACTTGCAATTCAAAATTTGAATTTGTTTGGGCTTCCCGCCTATAAGAGGCCCAATGACCTGTTCTTGGTCCATTTACCGTCTATAGACGGTTCATTTGCACGTTATCACCAGCTATTATTCCTATAAATTGAGTAGAGTAGAACTTCTGTTTTTCACACTTCAAAGTCGTTCTACTAAATTTTTCTCAGAAACTTTCCTTAGAAAAGCTCTGCTAGGGTTCTGCGGCAAAGCGATTTCCGGCGTCCAATCACCGTGCGTTTTTCCAGTTTCCATTTAAATCTTTATCTTCTCCGTCAAGATTTCTGGGTTCAAGCATTCTTTGGAAGGATTTTAATGGCGGATTCAAGCTCATCTCAATCCCAGCTATCTCAACCCTCTTGCCCTGCTAGAGCAAATCGAGGTAATCCACCTCCAAAATCTCTAGTTCATGCAAACGTTTTTTCTCTTAGAAATTTACTTTCTGATTTTGGGGATGCTTTTCCCAATCTTCTTCATTTAGAGGCCCATAACTTTCCTTCTAAGTACAAACAAAGTAGGGTTGATGATATTTCAGTTCTTTTTGGTATAAAGGCCCCTTATAGGGCCGTAGCTCCTGGCCCAAACGATAGGGCCTGCTATCCTAAGCCTGGGGCCATTAGGATGCACAAAGAACCATTTTATTCGGGTTTTCGCCTTCCTCCTCACCCTTTTGTTCTTCGTTTATTAGCTGAGGTCCAAATTTGTCCCACTCAACTAATGCCCAATGGGTGGCGTTTCATTTACTGTTTTTAGCCCAATGTATGAAACATAGGGTAGAGCCCAGCGTGTCAGTATTCCGATATCTATTTAAATTTGTAAATGCCCCAGACGATATAAGTTGGGTTAAGATTCAATATCGAACTTTAAACCGTAGTTGCTTTGTTTCTGGTTCTTCTCCCGACTCTCTTCCCTCATGGAAAAAAGAGTGGTTTTATATTTACTTAGATGGGGATGATTGGAACAATTATTTTTGTCCTCACTTCACAAGGGCTACGGATGGTTCTTTAAGGTCCCTCAAATTAGGGGTAGATGATCTTGCGGCAATTCAACTCCTGACAGGTGATTGCCTGCATCATTGCAATCTCCTAATTTCCGAGGATAACCTTCAAGCAATGGGGCTTAGTACCCTTGAACCTCGGGGTACATAACTTTAACTTTCTTTCTTTTATTCCAACTTGCTATCATACAATGTGATAGTAATATTTGTCTTTTCCTTTTTTCAGCCAAAGCTGCTTTGGGCGCTATTTTCAAGAGAAGAGAGGACCACACATCGAAAGCTATGGTGGTAGAGATTGAAAGAGTTTCCAAATGGAAGAAGGCAGGAGATGGCTCCCCTGCTGTGGAGAAGATGCCATCTTTTTTGACTGAGCATCCTATCCCTGTTGATGAGGATCCCAACCCATTTGTGGTTAAATGGGGTTTACTCAATAGGGATACCATAGTTGGAGATTCCAGGGCTGCGGCAGAGTGGTCCAGGAATGTGATCACTCCGAGGGACATGGCCCATGTTGTGGAGTCCTCAGAGGATCTCCAGATTGAGCTTCTTGGGGCCCAAGCCCTTGCTTCTGTAAGTAGTTTTTACTTTTGTTTATTCTTTCTTTTAGTTGTTCGTTCTTTAAATATGTGCCTTTGTTTTATAGGCTAATACCTATCATCAAGCTGCTCATCACAACTTGAAGGCAGTTCGAGCTGAGAAGTCGATAGCCGAGAGAGACAGGGACAAATATTTTGCTTCTTCTACCTCGAATTTCGAGAGGTTTAGAGAAGTCGAGAGGGAGTTTGTGGCTGAGAAAGAGAAGGTTCGGCAACTGGAGGCCCAACTCCAAAGGGGTCGCGAGGTTGTTATTGCTGAGTATAGAGCATCTAAGGAGTTTGATGACCTCCTTAATGCTGAGTATGATGCTAACTTTCCTAGCACCTTTAAGGACTGTTGGGAATCCATCATCGAGGAGCTGGGGACAAAGATTGAAGGAGTGTCCTTGGATAAGTTTCCCGTTCCTGATTTATCTGGGACATCCAAGGATACTCTCATGGACACTGCCAACCCCTCATCTCAGCCTATTGATGATCCTGAGCTCTTTCTGGATTCTGAGCCAGTTAGAGAGGAAGATTTGATGGATGCTGCTAAGGATGATGTTCCCCTTAACTTTGAGGAAGAGCCTCCTCAGGATGATATGGCTTAGTTTGGCCCTGCGTGGCTATTTCTTCTATTTATGTTTTATCTGAACTCACCCTTCGGGGTTTTAATTTGAATTGTAACTTAACTTTTAGTAAGTTTATCCCTGCTTTTCTTGATTTTGCTTGCTTAGTTAACATGTCTATCAGAATGCATTGCTCGTATAATGAAAACATAAGAATATGGAATTCATAACTTTGAAAATGGGTTCAACCCTTACATAATACTCAAGTTTAAAAACTTGGGTTGGTTTTATCAAACCTTATTTCTAGTAGTGAGTCCACTTAGGAAACACCTTAAACATAATAAACTTTCAAATTGGAGGCATGCCAAGTCCTTGGCACCTCATGCCCTTCCAGGGTTTCCAACTTATATGAGCCTCGACCAAATACGTTCTTAACGCGATAAGGACCTTCCCAATTTGGGGCCAACTTGCCTTTCTGTCCAACTCCAGATGCCTCAATTTTCCTGAGGACTAAATCTCCTTGTCGAAAAAACCTTTCTTTAACCCTTAGGTTGTAGTAGAAAGATGCTCGTTTCTGATGCTGAACTATCTTGGCATTTGCCTCGTCTCTAACTTCATCAATTAGATCTAAAGCTAGCCTCAAGCCTTCTTCATTTGTTTCTGGCTCATAAGCCTCAACTCTTGGAGACGTGTGAGTAATTTCCACCGGAACCACTGCCTCTGCTCCATAAGCCAAAAGAAATGGAGTTGCTCCGGTGGTGACTTTGCAGGTAGTACGATATGCCCAAAGTATGGGGAACAATTCGTCTACCCAAGTGTTTTTGGAGCGTTCAACTCTTTTCTTCAGTCCATCTAGGATAATTCGATTAGCAACCTCAGCCTGCCCATTTGCTTGAGGATGTGCAACAGAAGTGAAGCATAACTTGATATCATTCTCATCACAATATTTCTTGAACTCGTCGTTGTTAAATTGAGTTCCATTGTCCGTGACCAGGATTCGTGGAATCCCATATCTGCATATTACATTTTCCCAGAAGAAGTGCATCACTTGTTTGGTGGTTATCTTGGCTAATGGCTTAGCCTCAATCCACTTGGTGAAGTAGTCGATCGCTACTATCAAGAACTTTCTTTGAGCACTTGCCATTGGAAATGGCCCAAGTATATCCATCCCCCACATGGCAAAGGGGATAGGTGAGTTAATAGACGTCATCATCTCTGGTGGTTGTCTAACCACTGGTGCATGCTTTTGGCACCGTTCACATTTCTTCACGTAGCTTTTAGCATCAGCAAGTATGCTTGGCCAGTAAAAACCTAGACGAGTGACTTTATGAGCAAAGGCTCTGCCCCCCAAGTGCTGCCCACAAATTCCTTCATGTACTTCCTTCAGGGCCAATTCTGCCTCTTGAGGTCTCAAACATTTCAGATATGGAATGATGAAAGACTTCTTGTATAGGATTCCCTCAATCAGGGTATATCTTAGTGCTCTGACGTACAACTTTCGTTCTTCTGAAGTGTCGTTGGGTAACCACCCAGTTTCTAGATGAGATTTGATGGGATCCATCCAACAACTGCCAACATCAATGGGTGCTACCAACTTTCTGTTGATGCTTGGGGTCCTTAGGACTTGGAAGTAGACACTCTCTGCATAGTTTTCAATTTCGGAAGAAGCAAATTTAGACAAGGCATCAGCCTTCATGTTTTCTTCCCTTGGAATGTGCTCTACATAGCATTCGTCAAATTGAGTCATGATTGCTTTGACGAGCTTTAAGTACTTGGCCATGATTTCATCTCTGGCTTCAAACTCCCCATTTACTTGGGAGACCACTAGCCTCGAATCTCCACACACTTTCAGAGTTTTAACCCTCAAGGCTCCAGCCAGCCCTAAGCCAGCTATCAGAGCTTCATACTCAGCCTCATTATTTGTCGTTGGGAAGTCCAACTTTAGTGCGTACTCTATGAGGAATCCATCGGGACTTTGTAACACTAAACCGGCTCCACTTGATTTTGTTTTTGATGCTCCATCAAAATAGAGCACCCAACATTCTTTGGAGACTATTTCTTCAACTTCCTTGTCTTCCATTGTCACTTCCTGCCCCCCGACTTCTTGGTTGTCAATGATGCATTCAACCATGAAGTCAGCGAGTGCTTGTGCTTTTATGGCCGTTCGAGGCTTGTATTTGATGTCAAATTCCCCCAGTTCAATGGCCCATTTAATCAATCTTCCATTTACTTGAGGGTTGTGCAAGATGTTTCTTAGAGGTTGATCAGTCAAGACCTCTATCTTGTGAGCCTGGAAGTACGGGCGCAGCTTTCTTGAGGCCATTATCAAGGCTAAGGCAAACTTTTCAATCGTTGAGTAGTTTATTTCTGCCCCATGTAGAATCTTACTCACATAGTAGATGGGTTTCTGAACCTTCAATTCTTCTTTTACCAAAACGGCTCCAAGGGCTGTGCTAGAAACCGCCAAGTACAAATAGAGAATTTCCCCTGGCTTGGGCTTTGCTAACAGTGGTGCCTCAGCCATATATTTCTTCAGGGCCTCAAAGGCCTCTTGGCTTTCAGTTTTCCATTCAAAAATTTTCACTTTCTTGAGTGCTTTAAAGAAGGGTAAACACTTTTCTCCTGACTTGGAGATGAATCTTCCCAATGCTGCCACTCTTCCTGTTAGTTTCTGGACATCTTTGACAGTCCGTGGTGGTTCCATGTCTAGAATTTCTTTGATTTTGTCGGGATTGGCCTCGATTCCTCTCTTGGAAACCATCAGGCCTAAAAACTTTCCCGAACCTACACCAAAGGCACATTTAGCTGGATTCAACATCATCTTGTGGTGCCTTAGCACTTCAAATGCCTCTCGGAGGTGCTCAATGTGATCGGCCTTATCGAGGCTCTTGACTAACATGTCATCTACGTAGACCTCCATGGTTTTTCCAATTAGGTGTCCAAAAATTTTGTTCACCAACCTTTGGTAGGTTGCCCCTGCATTCTTAAGTCCAAATGCCATGACTAGATAACAGAAAACACCAAAGTCAGTGATGAATGATACCTTGGAGATGTCATCCTTGTGCATTTTGATTTGGTTGTATCCACTGAAGCCATCCATGAAGCTTAGCATCTCGTGTCTAGCTGTAGCATCTATTAATGCATCAATCCTTGGTAAGGGAAAACAATCCTTAGGACATGCATCATTCAAGTCAGTGAAGTCTACACACATCCTCCACTTTCCATTGGCCTTTTTGACCATTACGGGGTTAGCCAACCATTCCGGGAATTGTATCTCTTCAATGAATCCGGCCTCTAGAAGTTTTTCAACTTCTTGTTTAATGGCCTCTTGTTAGATCAGAATTCAATGATCGTCAGAAGCTAGACTCAACTGATCAGGATTGCTGACGTCATCAGTATTGCATGGTCATCAGTATTTGATCAAGCGTCAGTATCTTATTGATCATCAGGATTCCTACTCAGACTATGATCAGGTTTGATCATCAGGACTTGAAGCTGATCAGGATTCCTACTTCGAGTTATATTTGGAGTCTAGATAAACATGGAAGTTTGTTCCTGGTTTGTAGAATGCAGCTATCGATTAAAGATATGTTTCTATCTTTATTATGATTAGGACTTATCTTGTTATTGATAGAGAAGCTGTGTGCACTATATAAACACAGTTTTGGTTTCGATTTATGTATTCATTCGAGAGAGAACATAATCGAAGAGAAGCTCTTAAGAACAGAATTTCTTGAGAGAGTTTTTGTAAGCTAGCAGCTCTTAAGAATATCAGAATTTCTTAAGAGAGTTTGTAACAGTTTTATATCAAAGTTAATAAAGCTGTTATTGTTATTGTTATTGATCTTTCATATTTGTGTTATATAAAGTCGAGAATCTTATACAATTGTATTCAACCCCCTTCTACAATTGTTATTTACTGGGCAACAATTGGTATCAGAGCAAACTGATTTAATTCTGAATCAGATACGATCTAAAGATGTCGACAACCAAGTATGAAAGCATGAAGATTCCCATCTTAAAGATATCAGAATATCCCACATGGAGGGTAAAGATGCTGATGTACCTGGAAGCTATGGATCCTGACTACTTGGACAGGATTCGTGATGGACCATATATACCAACAAAGTTCGTAGAACGAACAGATACAGTACCAGAACATTATGTGGTCAAAGCTAAAGCTGAATGGACTCCAGAAGAAAAAGCTCATGTACTCAGAGAACCAAAGATAAAGAATATCTTGCATAATAGCCTTGATGCTGTCATGTCAAACAGAGTGATTGCATGTAAGTCTTCAAAAGAAATCTGGGATACTTTGGAAACTCAGTGCCAGGGATCTGCATCTGTTAAGAAAAACAGAAGGGCTCTTTTGATTCAAGAATATGAACAATTCGATGCAAGACCTGAAGAGAGCCTGACTGATCTATATGACAGATTCCTGACACTATTGAACAGCTTATCCTTAGTTGACAAAGTATATGAAACTGAAGATTCAAACACCAAGTTTCTAAGAGCTTTACCTGAAGAATGGGATACTCAGACCTCAATCATTAGACACCAGTATGATCTGAACATTGTGTCTCTTGATGAGATCTATGGGATGCTAAGAACTCATGATCTTGAAGTTCAACAGAGAAAGAACAAGAAAAGCAGCAAGGCAAAGTCAATTGCTTTGAATGTAGAAGCAAAATCAAAAGGGAAAGCTATGGAGGTCTCTAGAAGGAAAGCAAGAGTAGCTGAGTCAGATCCTGACGACTCTTCATCAGATACTGATGGCAATCCTGATGCCAATACTGGTGATGAATCTTCTGATTCAGACATGGAAGAGATGGTTGCTATGATTGTCAGAAACTTCAGAAGGATGAAGTTCAGGAAGAATAGAAGACAAGGCAACTTTCAGAAAAAGACCTTCAAAGCAGACAAAGACAAGTATATCAAAAAGGACAGCAAGGGTAGCAAATTTGACAAGTCAAAGGTTAGATGCTACAAGTGTAATGGTATGGGTCACTTTGCTTCTGAATGCAACAAGACAAAGGCACTCATCACATCAAGCAAGGATTGGATGGACTCTTCCTCAGAATCTGATACTGAGGTAGTCAACTATGCATTAATGGCCAATGCTGATGTAACTGCTGCTCCTGATGATAAGGTACTAAATACTATCTTTGATTTTGATACTGATAATGCTTCTGAGTTAAGACGTTTTCTAAAGTCATTACATATTAGCTTTAGAAGTCAAACTGCTGAGAATACTAGAATCTTATCTGAGATGTCTGACCTTAGAAAAAGGAATGAGATATTAGAAGCTGAATTTTCTCGTATGCAAGAAGTACAAAAAGAATGTGATAATGTTAAGCACATGCACTTAGAGATGACATCTAAATGTACTTCCCTTGAAAAAGAACTTGAATTTGCTAATGAGAAAATCAGAACCTGGACAGACTCTGGTAGGAAATTTCATGAGATTAATACCTCTAAGAATTGGAAAGAGTGTCTAGGATATAAGTCAGATGAAGATAAGAAATTAGCAGAGAAAATTCTCATTGATGAGACAGTCAGTCCAAAGACCTATAGACATGTTATAGACTCAACCAAATCTAAGATTACTCCTGTTAATTTTGTTTTTGGTAAGGATTCCAATTCTACTTTTGAAAAGGGATCTTCTTCTACTCAAGGAATTAAAATTATAAAGTCTAAACCTGTCATGAACAAAGTCACTAAGAGTGTAGGTCTATTGTCTCAGAAACAGCTTAAAGATAAAATCTGTGAGGTTACAGATAAGAAAAAGGAAGCTACTGTTAAGAGAAACAGGAATGGTAAAATTGGGATCAATAAAGAGAATGGTTATAAGTATATCCCAAATGCACCTAGAAAGTGTTGTTTTAACTGTGGTAACTCTAATCATCTTGCTATTGATTGTAAGAAGAGTAAGAAGAAGATTACTGATATTCCTAAGTCTGATGTTAGGAATAGATCAGTACTCTATAAACCGCAGAAGTCCTGTTTTCATTGTGGTAGTCTATGGCATTCTATTTATACATGTAAAGAGTATCATGATTTGTACTATAACTTTTATGATCCATTGCCTAAGTTTGAAAGTAGTACAAAGTCTGATAGAACTGAAAATGTCATGAAGGAGCATGCTTTTGTTAATACTGATACTGACAAAGCAAATCCTGATGGAGTAAATCCTGTCAGGACTGCTAAAGTCAAAAAGTCTTCTGCTGTTAAAATTAATAAATTGCATGAGAAAGGAACCCAACATGTATGGGTTCCTAAGTGTTCTAACTAGTGTGTTTCTATTCTGATGCAGGGTAAAAGGAAAAATGTGTTAGTCATGGATAGTGGATGTTCTGTGCACATGACTGGAAACAAAGCCCTGTTATCAGAATATGAGGAAAAAGCTGGCCCAACTGTGTCTTATGGAGATGGCAACATTGGACAAACCTTGGGATATGGCAATATAATCATTGGAAATGTCATCATTGAGAAAGTAGCTCTAGTGAAGGGACTAAAACACAACTTGTTGAGTATTAGTCAAATCACTGACAGAGGTTATCATGTCAATTTCTATTCCACACATTGTGAAGTAGTCAGTAAAGCAACAGGGAAGATAGCACTAACTGGCTACAGGCATGGTAACATATATGAAGCCAACATTCTCTCAGATACTGATGGCTCCCCTACATGTTTCATCAGTAAAGCTTCAGTAGATGAAAGTTGGAATTGGCACAAGAAGCTTTCTCATCTCAACTTCAGCAACATCAATGAGTTGGTTAAGAAAGAGTTAGTAAGAGGATTACCTAATGTCTTATATACACCTGATGGACTCTGTGATGCATGCCAAAAAGCAAAACAAAGAAGGACATCATTCCAGAGTAAATCAGAATCCTCTATTGAAGAACCATATCACATGCTACATCTTGATCTGTTTGGTCCAGTCAACATCATGTCCATCAGTAAGAAAAGGTACACTCTTGTAATTATTGATGAATATTCTAGATTCACCTGGGTGTATTTTCTGCATAGAAAAGATGAAACTCCTGAAGTTCTGTTGGATCATGTGAGGATGATTGAGACAACCACAAAGTACAAAGTCAAGATTCTGAGAAGTGATAATGGTACTGAATTTAAGAATTCAAAGATGGAAGAGTTCTGCAAATACAAAGGAATCATTCAACAATTCTCTGCTCCTGGCACACCTCAGCAAAATGGAGTAGTAGAAAGGAAGAATAGAACTCTTATTGAAGCTGGCAGAACTATGTTGGAAGAAGCTAAACTACCTACATATTTCTGGGCAGAAGCAGTCAACACAGCATGCTATACACAAAATCTCACATTGATAAACAGGCATGGTGTCACTCCTTATCAGTCACTCAAAGAGAAGAAACCAAGTCTGAAGCATTTGCATGTGTTTGGCTGTAAATGTTTTGTTCTCAGAACTCATCCTAAACAGCTAGGGAAATTTGAAACAAAGGCTGATGAAGGAATATTCATAGGTTATCCTACATCAAGAGCCTTCAGAGTTTTTAATTTGAGAACAAGAACTGTCATGGAGTCAATACATGTATCTTTTGATGATAAGAAGATAACTGGAATCATTGAAGACTCGCATGATAGATTGTTATTTGAAAATGAAGCTTCCAAGGAACCTGAAGAAAGTGAATCAGAAGCTGTCCATTCATCCAGTACTGACGGGTCACCAAATCCTGATGACTCACCAGGTACTGATGGTGCTAATACTGATGATGCAAACAACAGTGATACAACTAGTAGTGCTAATGTTGAGGGGGAGCAACGGCATTCAACTACAAGTTCAGAGTCAACTCAATCATCAGGACAGAATTCTTCAGATACTGATTCAAGTGATAATCCTGACAACACATCAGGAGGTCATAGCAATAGTTCAGGGAGAGCTTCAAATCAATCAAATTCTTTCAATCAAGATAACACCAATCCAGGGGGAGCATCTACTTCAAGAAACAATTTGACACCAGCAAGGAAATGGACAAAAGATCATACTCCTGATTTGATAATTGGAGATCCTGATGCAGGTGTTCAAACAAGAAGTGCAACTCAGAATGAATGTTTATACAATAACTTTCTGTCCAAGGAGGAGCCTAAGAAAGTTGAAGATGCACTTAAAGATGCTGATTGGGTTACTGCAATGCAAGAAGAACTGAATGAATTTGAAAGGAATGAAGTCTGGAAACTGGTACCAAGACCAAAGAATAGATCAATTGTTGGTACAAAGTGGATTTTCAAGAACAAGACTGATTCTGATGGAGTCATTATCAGAAATAAAGCAAGGCTAGTTGCAAAGGGGTATTCCCAACAAGAGGGAATTGACTATGATGAAACTTTTGCTCCTGTTGCAAGACTAGAAGCCATCAGGATATTTCTTGCTTATGCAGCACATAAGAAATTCAAGGTTTTCCAGATGGATGTTAAAAGTGCTTTCTTAAATGGTGAACTGGAGGAAGAAGTTTATGTTGAACAACCTCCTGGTTTCATTGATCCTAAATATCCAGATCATGTCTACAGACTGGATAAGGCACTTTATGGACTAAAGCAAGCTCCAAGAGCATGGTATGAAACCTTAGCTCAATTCTTACTGGAAAGTGGATTCAAAAGAGGTGCAATTGATAAAACTCTATTTTATTTGAATCATGGTAAGGAGTTACTATTAGTTCAGATTTATGTTGATGATATCATTTTTGGGTCAACAAACAATAAGCTGTGTGAAAAGTTTTCCAAGCTTATGCAGTCAAGATATCAAATGAGCATGATGGGAGAAATGAGTTACTTTCTGGGTCTTCAAGTTAAACAGACTGATGAAGGGATTTTTATTAATCAGTCTAAATACACAAGGAACTTACTGACAAGGTTTAACATGCAAGACAGTACTCCTGCTTCAACTCCCATAGCTACAGCTACCAAACTTGATCCTGATCAAGGTGAAGAGGTAGATGTAACTCACTACAGAGGAATGATTGGCTCTTTATTGTATCTCACTGCCAGTAGACCAGATATCATGTTTGCAACCTGTCTATGTGCAAGATTTCAAGCAAAACCTAGAGAACCACATCTGATTGCAGTCAAAAGAATTTTCAGATATCTCAAAGGCACTCCTTCACTTGGCCTTTGGTATGCAAGGGAATCAGATTTTGGGTTGTGTGGTTATTCAGATGCTGATTTTGCAGGATGCAAAATAGACAGGAAAAGTACTTCAGGAAGTTGTCAGTTTTTGGGTGGAAGACTAGTTTCATGGTTCAGTAAAAAGCAGAAATCTATTTCCACTTCAACTGCAGAAGCTGAGTACATTGCTGCAGGAAGTTGTTGTGCTCAGATTATGTGGATGAGAAATCAGTTGTTAGATTATGGCCCGTCATACTCAAAAATCCCTATTTATTGTGATAACCAAAGTGCTATTGCAATGACAGGAAATCCAGTTCAGCATTCTCTTACTAAACACATAAGTATCAGATATCACTTTATAAGAGAACAGGTTCTGGAAGGAACAATTGAACTTCACTTTGTTCCTACTGATCAACAACTAGCTGATATATTCACCAAGCCACTGCCTGAAGCTACTTTCAATAAGTTGGTGAATGAACTTGGAATGATGAATTTTGAGAATTTCTGAGGAAAAGCTACAGAGAGGAAATCCTGATAACTGTCAAATCCTGATGGTTATTCAGAAAGGTATGTTTTATTTGATCAAATCCTGATAGGATGGAATCCTGACAGGAAGTCCACTGGTCAAATCCTGATGCTCAGATGATTGAAGCTGGTATGAAAACCAGAGGTTCTATGCTAATTTGTCATCAACACTCCTGGTAAACTCTGGACAATTAGATTATTACTTAGTCTTTGATTAAGTTTTCAGTCTTAATTATCAATGTCATTATTATCAGAGTTTATTATTTATCATCTCAATATCACTATGAGTGTTACTAACAAATTTTGCAGGCAAGTACAGGAAGCAAACAATTGAGAAAATAGACAAATTTCATTAATACTTGAAGATACATTACACATGAAATATGGAAATTACATATTTGTTTTCCTAGTCTATTTTCTACTCAGGAACTCGTGCTTTACAGATAAGCATGAACACGTGCCCTGCAAATTAGCATGAATGCTCCTGAGCAGCTTCACAGTTCATCAGAACTGGAAGGTCTCTTGTTCCATCCTTAAGAGACAAGAAGAGGAGCTGATGCACTTGAAGGCGGATTGTCATCGTGATCACCGGGATGCTTCCTTGCCTCCACCGTGCATGAAGCACTTGCATCAAGCACTTTCCTTCTTCTCCTCTCTCGCTCTTCAACGAAGTCCTCATCCTCTTCATCATCCTCATCGTCTTCATCCTCTTCAAATTGAAGATTCTCAAGAGGATTCCAATCAGGATTGGCTTGCACAAAGTTGTGCCACACCACATCAACCATAGCGTTTATAAACGCTTCATGTTCCTGAGGGTCAGGAACTGGTTGTGGCTCCATCTCAGCAAGCGCCTCATCCATTTGTTGCCAAATTCTATCAATTTCTTCATCAGGTATGTTGTTTTGATTGTTGGCAGCCATTGAAAAACAAAGAAGGTGAAAGGTTTTCGTAAGTTTTTTCTCTGGAGAGGGTTTGTGTTTTAATAGATATATGATGATTATGCTTAACAGTTCTCTTTTATAGAGAATGTGTATTAAGGGTGCAGGTCATTTCTACAATCTCAAGGAGACGGTTCGGTTTTCCATAAATATTTTTGCCTCGTTTGCTGGTAAGCGTGTTTTAATTCTATGACCATTACTTTGGTTATTTTTCTTAAACCAAAACGCTATTCAGGATTGTTAAAATAAATTTTGTTTTCTTAAATAAAATTTTATTTTAATCTTATTGAATATTTTTTTTTAATCCTGATATGGCAAAATATTTTGTGCGGAAATGCTTTTATTCCTGATGAGGTTAGGTTTTTCTTACATCAGAAAATGCCTACTCATTATGGACTACTTTCTAATGCTATGGTACAAGGACCAACCTACCTTGTTCCTGACACAAGCATGCAACCTAAACAGTCTAAACAGTTAACAACCACCTCTACTGTCTCTCAAAAGACTTTAGTTGTAAAATCAAAGAAATCAGCTAGACCTGATGTGTCTGGAAGGCAATCAGGTTCAAAGGATTTTTCCTCTACACCACTCACTAAAAAGAAGATACAAGGGGGTGTACAAGGGGTCCTGGTGAAGAAAGCTGATGAGGTTGTTAAGAATGTTCCTGTGAAAAGGAAGTTAAGGTTGATTGATGAAAGTGATTCAGAGGATGACTTACCTATATCCTCTGTGATGAATGTGAACAAGGAAGTTGCTGATACTGCTACTAAAGCTGTGGTACCTTTATCAAAACCACAAAAGACAAGGAAATTATCAAAGAGCAGGTATCATATTCCTTTGACAGTGCAAATGAAGGATACTGATATTCAGACATCAAATCCTGATGTTAGTATTCCTGATGCAACAACAAAAGTTGTCTCTATATCAGACTCTCCAGCCTCTCCATCTCAGATTCGAGAAAATTCTTGGGAGAAGGTATCTACAACTGCTTCCTTGGTTGGTCTTACACCTACATCAAAGAAAAAGAGGAATGCAGAAGAGTTAGTCTATCAGAGACAGAAGAAGCTGAAAGGATCAAGCCCACAAGAACCTGAATTTCAGAGTAATTCAGCAGCTACTGTTGATCCTGCCACACAAGAACCACTCAATCAAAGTTTGGGTGAAGGCTTAGCTAGTGGAATGGTCACACAAGAACCATTTTCTCAAAGGGAGAATGAAGACATCAACATTCCAGCTACACAAGAACCATCTTCTCAAAGTGAAGATGCAGGCAAAGCTACAGCTTCTGTTGAAAGATTGGTCGAGAACATTGTCAATGAGGGAAGCACACAAGAACCTTTAGCTCAAAGTGTTGAAGCAGCTTCTGAACCTCAAGCTCCACAAGAACCATTGGTAGCAAATACTGATGCAAGCATATCAAATCCTGACGATGTTCATCCTGACGCTAGTGGTGCTCCTGATAATGAACCTATTTTGATACAGCCACTTCGTTCAAGACCAATAGATCATCCTATCTCAGAATCTCAGAATAAACTGAAAGGTATTGCAATTCCTGATCCTGATATATCTCATGGTTCTGATGATGATAATTCTGATGATGATAGTGATGATGATAATGAGAATAGAAAAGAGAAGGAACAGCTTGCTACAGCACTCAAGATTAGTCTTGGAACTAATTTTGGTTCATCAAGTACGTATATGGCTGGCAAAGCTTTCACTGGGAAAGATCAGAGACAAGATTTTTCTTTTCCTTCCTTTGATCCTGCAGAGGCATTTAGACAGAATGAATGGAACAATTCATGGCACCAATCTGATGAATCTATCAGTTTTTCTTCTGCTATTGAACATGCCTATAATGCAGTGAAGTCTATAGAGAATCAAGACTTGAAGAATCATCTGAAGGCTACTACTCTGTTATCCAAAAGCCTGAAAAGTGAGATTGATTCTATCAAGGGTTCAACTGAAAAAGTGAGGACTGATATCTTTAATAATTTTACAAAGGTGCCTACTACTTTACAACTAAGGGTAGTAGAATCCCAAGTGAAATCTGTTGTTTCAGAACAAACCTCCATCAAACAACGAATTGATTCTCTGGATACTAAGGTAACTGAAATTCAAGCCTCTCTTTCCTTAATTTTGCAATTATTGTCAAATCCTGATGTCAAAAAGGGGGAGAAGGTTATTCAGTCAAAATGTACACCTGATCTAGTATTAAGGAATAATGATGATGATACTGGAGATGATGGTGGTGACAAAGCGATACAAGGAGAAACCTCTGATGCTGCGGTTTTGAAGTCTACAATTCAAACTTCTCAAAGTCAGACTACGCAGTCAACTCATGTTTCTGATTCTGGAGTTAAGACAGTAAGAACATTGGTGCAATCTCAGATCCTGACGGAAGATCAAATCCTGACACCTGGTCATGGACACATTCTTGCTACAATTCCTGAAGGTGATGAAGATGTGATTATTGATAATCCTGAAGATGCATCAAATTTATTCCAGAAGTTTTCTACAAAAGACGGTAGAATTGTTACTCTTTATCACACTGATAAAAGAGTTCAACAATTATATGCAAGAAAAGCACTCTCTACAGCAAGTGAAGAATATCCAGATCTCTCACATGAAGAATTCTTGAGACTACAAAGAGAGACAATGGAAAGCTATACTGCTCCTGCTAGAGGTAGAGGAAGCAGAGGTAGGAGAGGTGCTAGAAGAAGTAAAAGAGGTTCTTCAACTCAAATATTACCTAGACAGACAAGGTCTAGAGGGTTAAGAATTGAAGAAATTCCTGAACCTATTCAAACTCTAGTAGTTCCTGACAGATCTACTTTTGGTGATGATGGAATTGTTGAAGAAGAACCTGAATTGAGAAGAAAATCAAGAAAATCAACTCTCAGCAATACAAATCAAATTGAAGATTCTAATTCTGACAATATTCAAGATCCTGACGAATCTGAAATTCTGCAAGAGGTTGATTTGATAATCTTATCTACTGTTGTTGATTGTCACAACAAAGAAGTAGATGAAGAAGAAGAAGCCAGAAGAAGAGATATTACAAGAAGAACAAATAAAGATTTCAATCTCTATCTACAAAGGCTTAAACTTTCAAATGGAAGAAAATGGAGGAACTCAAGCAGACAAGAATTTTCACTGGAAAGAAGCTATGCCTTTGAAAAGGAAAAATACAAGAAGTGGAAACATATTAGCACATTAAGTTGTGATACACCTATCAATTTTCAGTCTGGTGGAATTATTACAAGCGCTTCAAGTGTTGTTGATTTGTCTGATATGGCTAGATCAAAAACACTCTGGTTAAAGATGTTTTCGAATCTGAAGCAATTGTCAAGTAATTCAAGAGGAGGTATTGGACACAGAGATGGTGAATATCTGAATATGTCATATGTTGATCCTTACTCCTTGACAGAAATTGGAGGTACTTTAACTTCTGAAAACCTGAACAATTTATTATCTGTTGATATAGTTATAGATTGTCATGATGGTTTTGAAAAGAAAGAAAAGCTTCTGTACTTCATGAAAGATGGTAGTGTGAAGATTCTATCTATTCAAGATCTGTTGATGAAAACTACACAGGAACTGAAA
Organism: Heracleum sosnowskyi; assembly: GCA_030848705.1. Lineage (NCBI taxonomy): Eukaryota > Viridiplantae > Streptophyta > Magnoliopsida > Apiales > Apiaceae > Heracleum > Heracleum sosnowskyi. The sequence continues at coordinate 135,666,226 of CM061235.1, read as the reverse complement.
TATGTTCACTATCTGTTAAGATGGAAGAACCAAGTGTACAAAGTATGGGCTGACATGATTTTGTCAACTATAAGAAGAAGACTGGATGGAAACAGTAATTTCGATGGTAATTATACTCCCATGTACTTAAATCAAAGAGGTCAGGATGTGGAAATGCAAAGGGGTACTGCTGTTAAAGAAGTAAATTTTGGTATGACTCATCTTTCTCTCAATCCTGATGGGAAGGAAATTGCTTATCTTTTGCTTGAAGAGCACAGTCTACAGAGAAACTCCATACAGAATCTCAGAGCAGCTATCTACCAGATTAATGAGGAAGATGAAGAACTCAGAAATCTTAAGGAAAGACTGATTCAAATTCTTGAAGAAAAAGAAGAAAGTTTATTATCCAACTTCTTGAAGATGAATCTGTTCTATCACAAAGCTTAAACAGATAAGTTGTTTCTGAAGATACTTGTACATTTTGATACATGTTTTTGACATCATTGAAATTTTGGAATCTATACTTTATTTCACAAAGTATGAGATTGGGGGAGATTGTTAGATCAGAATTCAATGATCGTCAGAAGCTAGACTCAACTGATCAGGATTGCTGACGTCATCAGTATTGCATGGTCATCAGTATTTGATCAAGCGTCAGTATCTTATTGATCATCAGGATTCCTACTCAGACTATGATCAGGTTTGATCATCAGGACTTGAAGCTGATCAGGATTCCTACTTCGAGTTATATTTGGAGTCTAGATAAACATGGAAGTTTGTTCCTGGTTTGTAAAATGCAGCTATCGATTAAAGATATGTTTCTATCTTTATTATGATTAGGACTTATCTTGTTATTGATAGAGAAGCTGTGTGCACTATATAAACACAGTTTTGGTTTCGATTTATGTATTCATTCGAGAGAGAACATAATCGAAGAGAAGCTCTTAAGAACAGAATTTCTTGAGAGAGTTTTTGTAAGCTAGCAGCTCTTAAGAATATCAGAATTTCTTAAGAGAGTTTGTAACAGTTTTATATCAAAGTTAATAAAGCTGTTATTGTTATTGTTATTGATCTTTCATATTTGTGTTATATAAAGTCGAGAATCTTATACAATTGTATTCAACCCCCTTCTACAATTGTTATTTACTGGGCAACACCTCTTGCCTTTCTGGAGCAAAATTTCTCTTCTTTTGTTTCACCGTCTTTCTTTCAGGATCCACATTCAACTTGTGAGTTATCAATTGGGTATCAATCCCTGACATGTCAGCCGCTGTCCAAGCAAAAACGTCATTGTTCTCTTGAAAAAAAGATATGAGCTTGCTTTTCAATGGCTCGGGAAGTAGTGCCCCAACATAAGTCACCTTCTCCGGTTCACCAGGGACTAAGGGAATTGGGATTAAATCCTCAGCTGGTTTCCCTCTTCGGTCCTCATTGTCACTAGTATCCATGTCTTCAATTGGGAGAACTTGCCCCCCGATTCCATCAGGCCTTAACGCGGCTACATAACAACTTCTAGCCATCTTTTGGTCTCCTCGTTCTTCACCAATCCCATTCCTCGTTGGGAACTTGATTTTCAGATGATAAGATGAGGCAACGGCCTTGAACGCATGAAGACCAGTCCTTCCTAGGATCGCATTATAGGTCGAAGTTGCCTTTATAACTATGAAGTTCAACATCTGAGTAGACGTATTCATCCCTTGCCCCATGGTCATTGGGAGTTGGATAGTGCCTTCCACTTTTGATTCCACTCCATTGAATCCATATATGGGCATATTTGAGGGTGTTAACTGAGAATCAGTGTAACCCATCTTGATAAAAGCATCGTGGAACAAGATATCCACTGAAGCTCCATTGTCGACTAGGACTCTCTTTGTTTCAGAATTGCCAATCACAGGTATGATGACTAGAGGGTCATCGTGGGGGAACTTCACCCCTTCCAAGTCTGAATCGTCAAAACCTATTGACACTTCTGTTCTTGCACGCTTCGGTGCTTCTCCAACCACGGTCATTACCTCTCGAGCATAAGCTTTTCTTGAGTTTCGGGAGGACCCAACAGCAGTTGGTCCTCCGAATATCATGTTGATAACTGGCCCTCGGGGCTTGGGATTCCGATCATGATCGTTGTCCCTTCTGTCATAATCCTTCCTTTCATAATTTCCTCTTTGACTCCCTTGATTTCCATCCTTGGTGAATTTGCTGAGTTTTCCTCTTCGTATCAGAAATTCGATCTCATCTTTCAATTGCCTACAATCGTCAGTGTCGTGACCGACTTCTTTGTGGAACTAACAGAATTGATTTTTGTTTCGTTTGGACATGTCAGCCCTCATTGGCTTCGGCCATTTGAGATCTCATTCCTTAGCTATCTCCATCAAAATTTGACTCCTGGGAGTGTTCAATCTTGCATACTCCGTAAACTTTGGCCCAAAATTGTTTCTCTTGGGTGGAGAATCAGAGTCCTTTGACGTTCTGGGAAACTTTTCCTTGACGCCATACTCCTGAACATCCTTTCTTTTCTTTGAGTTTCCACTACCGCCAGCAGTGGGCTCATACTTTCTCATGCTTTCTTCAGCCTTGATATACTTTCTGGCTCTATCTTGGAGCTTCAGCATGCTCTCGGGTGGATGTTTAGCCAACGACCTTTTGAAGTGGTCATCAGTAGTTCCTTGTTGCAGGGCTATCATAACCACTCTGTCCTCTAAGTCCGGGACTTTCAAAGCCTCTCGAGTGAATCGATTGATGTAGTCCCTTAGGGCTTCATTCTTTCCTTGCTGGATTGCCATGAGTGACGCAGAGCTTTTCTCATGCACCCTTCCACTAATGAACTGATTGATAAAAGCTTTGCTTAGTTCCTTGAAAGACCCAATTGAGTTGGGAGGAAGACGGCTATACCAGCGTTGGGCCATGCCTGCCAAGGTTTGTGGAAACGCTCTACACTTGACCGCATCGTTGGTTGGCTGCAACAGCAGTCCATTGGAGAAGGTCCTTACATGATTTGCGGGATCTCCCGTTCCATCATAGGCTTTGATCGAAGGCATCTTAAATTTTCTGGATATAGCCGTTTTCATGATGTCTTGAGTAAACGGTGGTGTAGGATCATCAGGATCTCCTAGGGGCAACAGAATACTAGGATCACCCCTTGGGGCTTCGGCCCTCTTGGTTCTTCTTGTCGGTGGATCCAAGTTGATTATCGGGATCCCTTCAGTCGTTCGGCCTCGAGATTGAGCGGCCTCCTCCTCAGCAAGGAGTTTCTTGAGTCTTGCAGTCTATGCCTCATGGGCTGCAATTTTCTCCTTAGTAGTTTGGGGTTGATCCTGATTTGTCTGGAAAGAACGTCTCCTTCTTGGGGCGACATCCTCCCCAGTTGTATAACCCTCATCTTCGGTATATGGGCCAGAGTAATCTTGAACGAAAGGGGTCTGGTGAGCTTGGGGTCCCAGACCTTGAATATAAGGGGGCACATATGCGTCATGGTAGATTGGATTAGTTCCACTACCGCCCGCCATGGGTCGAGGGGGCATGCCATAGCTTGGCATCCCCAAAGTCTGATTCGCGTATTGAGGGAGATCAGTTGTATGGAGTTGAAGGCTTCTTGGTGCATTCAAGATGAGTGGAGAAGTCGAGATTGGTTGCTGGTGAACGGTCTCTTGTGGATTAGATCCATGAATGGCCATCTGCAGGGGATTCGTCCCTTCAACCGAAGTTGGGATTTCCGGTCCTTGAGTGTTGGTGGGGATATTAGCCCCTTGAGTGCCAGTAGTCGGCGGTGGTTGATTTCCATGAGTATCAGCCTCAGAGGTGATAGGGCGATCCTCAGGAGTATCCCGATCTGTTCTCCGTGTGTTTGCCATGGTTGATGTTGTCGTCCCACAGACGGCGCCAAATGTTATGGATTAAAAAACGTACTTGTATATTAATTGCTAGGATTAATGAGCTTTCGAGCTTTAATGGCTGCACTTGTGTTTCGAGACTAAATCGGTCCTCACAAGATGCCTACGTATCTCAAATCGTTATTAAGAATCAAGGCAAAGACGTAGTTCTGATTGTAGGATCAGGGACCTTATATAGGCGTCTGGAGCCTAGTATTTATGGTATGTTTAGGAGTCTTAGCGAATAAGTCTCCTTTTTGATATTGGATAAACGTTGTATTACTTGCTGAATAAGTCTTTTCCTTGTTGATAAAGGCTATGACTCATTAATTGGGATTCTGGATCCTTCTTTGACTAATTTACCATATTTTGGACTCTTTTCATGAGCTGTATATTTTCCCTATTCATTAATTACGAAATTAATGAATAATTAGGATGTCGGGCCTTAAATATCGGCCTTTCCATTGAATAGTCAATTATATTTCTATAATTACTTTTCTGTCCATATCATTATTATTATTATTCGTTTTGACAATGAGAGATCATTGTTATTCAAAAAATTATCCATAATAAAAAGGATGTTTGTTTGTATTGTATTGTGATTTCTTTTTCTTTGCTGGGAGTAGATTTGGTGGTACTTATGAATTTGATAGCTCAGAAGGTATAATTATAGTTTTGATTGAACGATCCAGAACTTTATATTTTGTACAACTCAAATACATAAATATATAAAAAATTATTATACTTATATTAGGAGAGAATTGCGTGGACATGACTCTCAAGCCATTTCAATTTATTTTCCTTTAAATTTTTTCGAAATTTTTTATTATCTTAATATTATACTAAAATTTCTTTTAAAGTTAAATTGCCAAATTAATAATTTTTATACTTCCTCTCTAACTCAAACTTACCATCATTATATTCTTCTAAATTTTCTTTTTAAGTTTTAAAATTTTTCTAAAATAGATATTGTCATGTTCATATTCTTTAAACTTCTTCAAGTCAAACTTACCAACTTAATATTTTTTAGACTTTCTCCTTAAGTCAAATTTATAAATAAAATTTAATTATCTTTTAAATATTAACGAATAAAGAAAACTTAATATATCATCTTAAAGTTTCTCCAATTCTTTTAAAAATTGAATTTTATGACATGATAAAATCGATTCATTTGATGATATAATTTATTTAGTAGATTAATGTGTTCTCTGTTAGATTTGATAATAACGAGAGAACTGTTCATTAGAACAATAAAATGTTTAATGAGAGAGCGAATATGATATACTAGAATTTAGTATTGATGTTATATTATGTATTTTAAAATATAAACTGGGATTAGAATTTTGAAGAAAAAATAGTGATAAATTATAATAATATTTGAGATAATATTAAAATATTGAAAATATAATATAAAAGTAATTTTACTATATTTATTCAGAATTTCGTTGAATGATCAAGACAAAACGGAGAATCCAAAAAAAACCTTAAAGTTATGTTAGAAAAATTATTATTTATTTTATTTAAAAACATTGGTTATAGAATCTTTTTTAAAAATTTAGCTAAATATCATTAAAAGAAATCATAAAGTTATATTTGAAATGTTATATTAAATTTTACTTATAAATATTTTTAATTATATTTAAAATAATATTATTATAAGACCGTTGCGAAGTGCGGTTTAAAAAATTAGTTTAAAAAACCATTCAAAATCTAAATTTCATTACATCAAAATTTCAAAAAAAAAAAAATCATTGACAATCCGAATTGAATGCATTCACTCGATTTTCGGTCTCTGGCAAACTCGAAAACATACTAATACAATTTATTTCATTTTATATTTTTTTTAAAAACCAATAATTTTACCTATTGGATGATGGAATTCAAAGATGAAGAGGGATGTAGAAGATTTTTCAGACTAAAGGATCAACTATCTAAGGCTAGTACTAAATACTTTAGATGGTTGCAATCCAAGCTAGACCCCAAAATTGTTGAAGAATATAACTTCTATACCCCAACAGCAAATTGAGGCCAATTATGCTAGGGAAGAAAGAAAAAAAAAGATTCAACCTCCCAAAGAGAAGTAAAGGGCATAAATATGCTCATACTAGAGGAGCATTCTCCCTGTAATGTACTTCATAATTTAAGTCTTTCATATTTTTCAATACTGCAGCTTAATACAAATTTTGTATTTTTCTGTATATTTTTTTGGAGTGTTTTTCTTAAGCCCTGAATTTATGTCTGATTCTCAACCAGGCATAAATTGGGGGTGATTGTTAGGAATTATGTTGATCCTTGATGAAAACTAAATCAACTCAGTAAAATTTGTATAAGTAAAGTGTAGTCTTCAATGGATATCATGTTATTACAATATCGGTTGAAAGGTAGCTTATCTCTTGATAAGTCTTAATGTAACATACTCTTTCTTGTTCAAGTACTAGCAGTTAAAATGTAATAGTGTAGGCTGAACAAGTCATGTTGACTTACAAATAGATATGTAGAATAGGGAGGCTAATTGTAAATATTTTGTGTCTTGTAATTTTACATAAGTGAAATTATATTTCAACGGATAGTCATTCAGCTTTCAACGGATGCACCTTGGAAAGCTTTAACGAATGCAACCACGACCCTTTCAACGGATGCTATGTGGTTAACCTCAACATATACCACTTCAATTATTAATAGTTAAAACTGTGAAAGAGACAGTCCTGACAAGTCACATGGGTTGATGAAACAGAAAGAGCATGAAAATCAGAATTTTGGGAAACCCTGAATAAAAGGAAGCATTCTATTTCCATATGGTCAAAAGAGATGATTCTACAATTACCTAAAGGCAAATCATTGCAAGGACCATTGGACTTAGAGTGAAAAAGTAAGTTTTTGGACTTTACCTACTGTACACTTTTATGTAGTTCAATTAAACTTGTAAACTTGGAGTATATAACCAAGTGTAGCAATGTTTTTGAAGTTAAGAAATCAGATTTACTTTTAAGAGCTTAAACAATAACCTTTGTAAATTGCTGAAGCAAAAACATTGTAACTGCAGCTGTGAGTTTGCTAAAAAATTACATACATATTTTTTCAAATAAAATCTCTCAGGTGGAACAATCAATCCACCTGAATTTTTAATTCTTGTGTTATTAGTTTTCTACAATTTCATATTTCTGTTCTAAGTTTATCTTTTTCAGTTAAAAAGAATTGTAAATTTAAAGGATTGTATTCAACCCCCTTCTATAATCATGTGATTTCATTGTTAGGGAATAACACGCATACCTGTGTAAACTCAGATATTATAATAAAAAATAAAAGATTAAAATTTGTAATTATAATACAAATATTGTATATGTAAATATATTAGGCTACTTTTTTATTGTAATGGCTAGTAAAAATTAACATTAGAAATTATAAACATACTATAACTTCAGTGGGGGCTAGTCTCCATTAATGTAGCTCAAGGTGCTTGCAGATAGTGCTGGCCACACGGGCGGTCCGTCCCGTGCCGTGCCGGTTCACAGGTGTGCCGTCCCGTGCAAACATTAACCCGGGCACGACACGTTGATTACGACGGTGCGGGACGAGCCGTGCCGTGCTAAAGAATGGTTGGCACGTGCACGGTTCCGACGGGTTGTCGGGCGAGTTGCGGGTCAGGGCAGTTTAAATTTTATTTTATTTTATTTTAATTCGATACAAATAATTGTTTGAAATTATAAAAAATATTTGGAAGAAAAGAGGACAGTACCTCTATAAATTTTATTAATTAAAAAAAATGTTACAACTAATTTGAGAGGACTCCTCTCTAAAAAAACGGAACAAACCGCATTAACATATTAAAACATTTACAAACAAAACAAATTTAAAAAATACAAAACAAAATACTATTATATATAATAGTTTATATTACAAAACAAACACATTGCCATGCAGACACATACTTTTAGCATATGCACACCTGATACGTGTCGTGCCGGGCGGACGGTTCACGGCGTGCCGTGCCGGTCCACGAGCAGTGCCGGTTTCGCGTGCCGTGCCGTGCCGGTGCCGGTTTCCAGAAAACCAACCCGTATTTGCCCCGTTACAGAAAACGAGCCGTGCCGAGTTGATTCGCCCCGTTCCCGGTCCGAGTTTTTCGAGCCATTTGATCGTGTTGTGCCCGAGTTGGCCGGTCAGACCCACTCGAGTGGTCACCTCTACTTGCAGATATACTCCATCTACTGGAGCGAAGGGCATGCATGTCACTATTTAATCTACTGGAGTAGTGATTAAGAGTTTAAGACCAAGGAAACAAAGCAGAACCTTGATAAATAAACAATCTTATAAAAGTAAAAGAAATTCGATCTGAAAATATTTATTTATCATTACTTGATATTTAGCCGTTCATTAAATTTTTCATGCTCTCTTGTTATCACTTTTTAATTTTAAACGATAATTTAACTTTTTCTAACTATTGTACTCTCTGAAAAACTAAATATCATACTCCTAAAAGTTCAAACATGTTTTCTCGAGAGCAAGAGAAGTCGAACAGCTAGCTTACTTATTTGGTGTCCTAACTCAAAATTTAGGGAATCTAGTGTTGTGAGGGAAATTTGGTAACAACACTTAGAGAGAATATCGCTGAAATAATCAGGTTTTGCCCTTGATTATCGGACATAGCAGCAACTTCACACGTCCACAGCTCTGCTAGAGCTTCAAGTTTCCACTGTCGGAGCAGATGGTGATATGTGGTGTTTTTGGGGGCTGAGTTGACAAAACCACCGGATGAAAAGGGCAGAGTAAATCCTACACGGCCAGCCAATTCACCGGAATATGTATCACAGAGAGTACACGAGCCTTATGCGTGTAGAGATTGAAAATCCGAATCCTTTAGTCAAGTGCCTACATATCCTATTTATAGGAATCATGCCCCATGTAGTTCTATTAGGTTTATACTTCTCCATCCTTGCAAATTCAACCATTCTAAGATAATCCATCTCAGAGTTATAGTCGAATTATACACCTGTAGCTGAGCTTTCCAGTGTCCTAGTCAATGTCCATCACTAAGTCCTATAAAACCTCATGTATTTAATGTATATCCGAAATAACCAATATAAGTCCTATATTGTTTGTAATTGTCCCATCCACCACGTTTTATTAAGCCTAGAAGTCCTTTTCCAAGAGTAATTCCGTGTTCCTAAAGTATAGGAAGCTGAGTCCTTGTCCAACTCTGATTCTGTCCTGGGAAGGTTCAGACCACCCTGAACCTGAACCTGTGCCTGCAGTCACAACACCCTGAACCTGAACCTGTGCCTGCAGTCAAAACACCCTGAACCTGCTCCTGTAGCCAGAACACCCTGAACCTGCTCCTGTAGTCAGAACACCCTGAACCTACTCCTCAATACCGCGAACCTTAACCTTGGTACTATGAAGCTGAACCTCAGTACATCCAACCCTCACCAAATCCATGCTAGTTGGGCCTATATTACATGTGGGCCTTAAATTGAGCCCATGTGAGATTTTGGGCACAACATCTAGCACAAACAATTACTTCAACATCACTAGGACATGTATCTCATTACCTATATTTTTAGGTAATCACTGCCCATTACTTATCTCATTTTTTAAAATAAAATATTCATTTCCCTCCTTTTTCTCTATTTTCTTTTTCTCCTTTTTCTACTTTCTTTCTTTTTTTTTTAAATTTATTATTATTATATTAATAGGAAATGAGTATAGGAATTGTTATTGAAGTTGATATGCAAAATAATATCTTAAATCATTAGGACAACTTATTTTATAATATTTATTAATAACGAACTAAAACATTGTTAGACTTGCTCTAATATCTTAACTCGGAAGGATACTGATATGTGTTTTAATTTCACACCATATTTGATTTTTCTAACTATTGTACACCTCAAAAATTAAATATACAGTAAAATCTCTATAAATTAGTATTATTAATATCGACTATTGTGAGGGAAATTTGGTAACAACACCGAGACAGAATATCGCTGGAATATCCATAGAATGCGTCCTAGGTTGTCGGACAGAGCTGTAGGTTTGCACGTCTACAGCTCTACTAGAGCTTCAGCCGCAGCTGCCGGAGTAGGTGGAGAATGTGACGTTTTTGGGGGCTGAGTTGACAAAACCACCGGATGAAAAGGGCGGAATAATTCCTATTCGGCCAATTCACCGGAATATGTATCACAGAGAGTACACGAGCCTTTTGCGTGTAGAGAGTGAAAATCTGAATCCTTTAGTCAAGTGCCTACATATCCTATTTATAGGAATCAAGCCCCATGTAGTTCTATTAGGTTTATACTTCTCCATCCTTGCGAATTCAACCACTTTAAGATAATCCATCTTAGAGTTATAGTCGAATTATGCACCTATAGCTGAGCTTTCCAGTGTCCTAGTCCATGTCCATCACTAAGTCCTACAAAACCTCATGTATTTAATGTATATCCGAAATAACCAATATAAGTCCTATATTGTTTATAATTGTCCCATCCACCACGTTTTATTAAGTCTAAAAGTCCTTTTCCACGAGTAATTCCGTGCTCCTAAAGTATAGGAAGTTGAGTCCTTGTCCAACTCTGATTCTGTCCCGGGGAGGTTCGGACCACCCTCAACCTGTGCCTGCAGTCATAACACCCTGAACCTGCTCCTGCAGTCAAAACACCCTGAAGCTGCTCCTGCAGTCAAAACACCCTGAAGCTACTCCTTGGCACTATGAAGCTGAACTTCAATACATCCAATCCTCACCAAATCCATACTAGTTGGGCCTATATTGCATGTGGGCCTTAAATTGAGTCCATGTGAGATTTTGGGCACAACAACTACCTCCCGGTTCCTTGCAGTATTGAATACAAGAGGAACCAATAGCAAGACAAGGTTCAATCCCTCCTTATCCTTCTCAGAGAAATACATAGATTCAGCATCATGCTTCCAAGCTTACATGAGCTAACTCAGCGTAAGAAACAGAAAACACAACGCCTCCGCATATGTACCTCAATCTGAATCCTTGAGTGAAAAATTCCTTTAAGATCCTTTAGACCAGGTGTGACCATCCAATTCCAATTCGCGAGCTTCCTAGCTGAACCTACTAGCTACCAGCCTTTTCCTTTAAAAACCATAACCTAACTCCTCGAGGTGTTCCTCTTCTCCGCGAATATGCTCTTCATATGAAAAGCTCTTGTAAATGATGTCGTGAAGCTTTCGCTCTCAATGAGCTTCAAGTCTCCAAAACCTGCGCTACTAAAACAACTAGAAAAGATGATAAGTAGCATGAGCTAAGTAGCTCACCTATATTATCCACGCCACTCGTACATATATAATGCATGTATGCAAGCAAGTATGTATGATGCAAAAATGATTTTTGAATATTTATATGTATCTGTTGTTGCCTCTACAATCAAGTAGAACCTTGGCGAACACACTCTTCAAGACATAGTGCCACGATTTTCAGAAATTTCCATTATCCCGACACATTGGACCTCGTTGTTTTCCAATACCGTGGAAAACATAAACCATTGAGTTTAACCAAAATAGCCATATACCGTGAAATACCATGAATAACCTTGAATAACCATATACCATGGAATACCATGAATAACCTTGAATAACCATATAAAAATGTCGTAAGAGGAACCAATGGAAGGTTGTGAAGACATCCTCAATCGCTGCCATGTCTTTTCGAGTGGTTACATAATGGGGCATATAGCATGACTAGGTACCTACTCAACAGCTTCAACTAGCAAGTTTGAAAAATAGTTTTGTAAACCATGTATGATGATGACCTTTTGTTTATAAATCCATGCAAGACACCTTCCTTAAAATCATGTGATATGCACATTTAGATAAATACGAGTTCATGTATGGCTAAAAATAATGAACTGTTTGCAAACATGAGGTTCACACTGAAGTTTTTTAGCTAAATGCTTCAAATAATTTCTTGTATGCACATAAAGCATAGATAATTATGAATATGTAAATCATGGGAGTAAAACTTATCTTTGTCCTTATGGTTCCACTTTAGGTTCAGGTTCGACCATTGAACCTACCACGTGGAAGCTCCCTCCTGAGTGAGCTGATGTTGAGAACCTCATTTCCATTAAGTAAGCTTTTTCATGGGAAACTGATTTACCCCCCGAGCCATCAAGTTTCCTTTCCATTTGACATGTGAACCTCTTCCAACTTGAATCATATCATGTTGAAAAGCTCAGCATCTGCTGGCTGAAGTCTGTAACTATACCTGTTAAGCACAGGTGAGCTCCACGCGAACCTGTGAGCCGTAGGGTGATACCAAAGGACATGTAAGTTGTTTCCAAGACCTCTACTCCTCAATTCCTCTTTTCATCTAACCCAATTGTGCTTAGATCAAATGCATGTAGCTGTAGCTGTCATGTTGGAAGCATATGTGCGTACATGTAGCTTCATACTAGGGCCATACATATGAACCTGAACCTTTTACATTTTAGTCCTAGACATGTATATGCACCTGCATAACTTGTTAGCCAGTTCATATAAAGCACATAGTATAATAGTCCACAAATTTCAAGTTCATACATGCGCGTTTAGATATGCAAATTGCCATGCACCTAAATCTACCCAACTACCCATTCATGCAATCCATCGCCTGGTAGTGTGAATCAAAAAATTGGTCATGGACCTTCTCCAAGTGTGCGCACATTTCATCTACACCTCTTCCAAGAGTGTGTTTTATCCACCTACACCTCTTCCAAGAGGTGTCTTATCCATCTGCACCTCTTTCAAGAGGTGTTTTATCCATCTACACCTCTTTCAAGAGGTGTTTTATCCATCTACACCTCTTTCAAGAGGTGTTTTATCCATCTGCACCTCATCCAAGAGGGCGGTCTTCATTCGCACCTCATCCAAGAGACATTAAAAGGTTTATAGTCAGCCATGTAAAGGGCTACAAAACTCCGGGCGCACTTGCACATGCCAACTGAGATGGGTACCTGCATCCAATTATGTGGATTTGGCAAAGTCCTAAAGAGATGTACAGGGTTTATTCGCAGCTCATGCGAACCTGTGCAGTAGCTTACATGCATCCAGCACTGTGGATTCTGGCAAAGTCCTGAAGAGTGCGTGCATGAAGGTACCTTTCCATGCAATCTTTACCATGCATATGCCTTAAACCCATTTAGATAACCAATAATCCTATACCAGTAAACAGATATGTGCCAATCCAAGAATATCCCTGATATATACCATGTAAGTAGTAAATAGGATCTAAATCATGAGATCACTTTTTACTAAGGTTGATCAATACGCATATTTGCGTTATTGTAGCCACAAACCCGAGGCTCACCTGAGCTGTCATCAACCTCTTAACCAGAGATACCAACCATATAAGATAAAAATTATTCACAACATGATTATTCCAATAATATAATGTGTAAGTAAACCATCCTTGCACCTAATATCCTTAGGTACATAATCCATAATCCATAGATTAAAATATCCAAAAGCCATTTTATCCAATGCCTTAGAAGAAACTAATTATCCATGCATATCCCTGCCTAGGGTAATGCGCCATTAAATTCCATGTACTTCATAAATCCGTATGAAGCTTAATCCGTGCTACAGCTTCAGGGGTTCGCCAACCTTGAACCTCCCTAGTGTAGTTTTGACCTATTTAGTGTTCCAGCTTGCAATCGTGCTAGGAGTTTAATCCAGAGGGTGGCCTGTGTTTTGCTCCCACACTTTACCATAATATTTATGCCTAGTGTCCCTAGGGCTTATATGAGTTGTAATAAGCTTTATTTGTTGTACAACAACATCAAACAGGGGCTTCATTAAACTAGTCCTCTGATGGAAGCATGAGCCTGTGACTTATAATCCATAAGTCTTAACCTTCACCTCATAATCCATGAGTGTGAATCTCCAATCCAATCCAATTCCATTAAATTCAATCCAATAATATTAAATCCAATCCAATAATATTAAATCCAATCCAATCAAATTTCATAAGTGCAGTATTGGAGGTTCGAACCTGAACCTCATTCGGAGGTTCACAACTGAACCTCACCAATCTCTCGAACCTGAACCACTTGTTATAAAATCCAGAATTTCCGAAATATCATCATGAGGTGCATATCATCTAATACCCCTAGTTCTTTAACACATAATCAAATATAGTGAAGAACCAAAACCAAGTACTCATGCATTAAGATTCAAACATAACCATGGAAAGCATAAATAAAGCATGTAATCATCAAGGCATGTAACCATGTATAATCATGTGGGGTGAACCAAGTGTAGAATAATTCATATTGGTTGCATGTATAACCTCTCCATTCATGCATGTATTTCATTCAATTGAACATACCAACAAATAATAATCTTAAATCTAAAGATATAGCATCCCATATACTTGTCATTTAAAAGCAATCTCATGCATAAAGCAGTTTAGATTCTCATATAGCCATATAATTGAGAGATGATGAATGAATATCAAGTTCTTAAGACGTACCTCGCACATCACCCTTTTGGTACTGTAGATATGGTAAAGGAGCTTCTTTCCTTGAACCCTTCACACAGCTCGGAACCTGCTTCCTTAGGAACCTGCAACCAGCAGGTGAACACCAATGAAGCTGCAACCCACAGCTGAATACTAGTCAACCTGCACCAGCAGGTGAATACCAATGAAGCTGCAACCCGCAGCTGAATACCAGTCAACCTACACCAGTAGGTGAATACCAATGAAACTGCAATCCGCAGCTGAATACCAGTCAACCTGCACCAGCAGGCACCTATCAACCTGCAACCAGCAGGTGAATATCAATGAATCAACCTGAAACCAACAGGTGAAGACCAATGAAGCTGTAACCTGCAGCTGAATCCTTATCATCCTGCAGCAACCAACAGGTGAAGACCAATGAAGCTGCAACCCGTAGCTGAATGACAATCAACCTGCACCCGCAGGTGAATACTAGTTAAGCTGCAACCCGCAGCTGAATTCCAATCAACCTGCAACCAGCAGGTGAAGACCAATGAAGCTGCAACCTGCAGCTGAATCCTTATCATCCTGCAGCAACCAGCAGGTGAATACCAATGAAGCTACAACCCACAGCTGAATACCAGTCAACCTACACCAGTAGGTAAATACCAATGAAGCTACAACCCGCAGCTGAATGAAAATCAACCTGCACCCGCAGGTGAATACTAGTTAAGCTGCAACCCGCAGCTGAATTCTAATCAACCTGCAACCAGCAGGTGAAGACCAATGAAGCTGCAACCTACAGCTGAATGACAATCAACCTGTACCCGCAGGTGAATACTAGTTAAGCTGCAACCCGCAGCTGAATTCCAATCAACCTGCAACCAGCAGGTGAAGACCAATGAAGCTGCAACCTGCAGCTGAATCCTTATCATCCTGCAGCAACCAGCAGGTGAATACCAATGAAGCTACAACCCGCAGCTGAATGATAATCAACCTGCACCCGCAGGTGAATACTAGTTAAGCTGCAACCCGTAGCTGAATTCCAATCAACCTGCAACCAGCAGGTGAAGACCAATGAAGCTGCAACCTGCAGCTGAATCCTTATCATCCTGCAGCAACCAGCAGGTGAAGACCAATGAAGCTGCAACCCGCAGCTGAATGACAATCAACCTGCACCCGCAGGTGAATACTAGTTAAGTTGCAACCCGCAGCTGATTTCCAATCAACCTGCAACCAGCAGGTGAAGACCAATGAAGCTGCAACCTGTAGCTGAATCCTTATCATCCTGCAGCAACCCGCAGGTGAATACCAATGAAGCTACAACCCGCAGCTGAATGACAATCAACCTGCACCCGCAGGTGAATACTAGTTAAGCTGCAACCCGCAGCTGAATTCCAATCAACCTGCAACCAGCGGGTGAAGACCAATGAAGCTGCAACCTGCAGCTGAATCCTTATCATCCTGCAGCAACCAGCAGGTGAATACCAATAAAGCTGCAACCCGCAACTGAATAACAGTCAACCTACACCAGTAGGTGAAAACCAATGAAGCTGCAACCCGCATCTGAATACCAGTCAACCTACACCAGTAGGTGAAAACCAATTAAGCTGAAACCCGCAGCTGAATACTAGTCAACCTGGAACCAGCAGGTGAAGATTAATGAAGCTGCAACCCGTAGCTGAATTCCTATCAACCTGCAACCAGCAGGTGAAAACCAATGAATTAACCTGCAACCAGCAGCTGAATGCCAATCAACCTGCACCAGCAGGTGAATACCAATTAAGCTGCAAACCGCAGCTGAATACTAATTAACCTATGCCATAGCTTCATATCCATATCCATTAGCACCTCCAGAATCAAATCCTATTAGAGGTTCACACATCTGAACCTCAGAAAGCTCACGAACCTGAACCACTTATTGATTGTAAACTCTATTTGCTTGAAAATTTACCACTTTCAAGATACCATCTTGGACACCATATCATCCACTACCCCCCGGTTCCTTGAAGCCATTAAATGCAAGAGGAACCTTATATAATCCGTACTACGTTCAGCCAACCTTCCATTTCCAGTAGAAAGAATAGACAGCGTCAGCTACAAACCTCATAGTTCAACTTCAGCTACGGACCTCTCGGCTCAGCTTCAGCTACGGGCCTCTTGGCCTTAACCTCCAACTGGTTGAATCTCTCCAGATGGCATTTATCTCCATTAGCAGGTGAAGGTTCAACTTCTCACCTATCTACACCCCGACAGAGCTTCTGAGTAGTATACACTTGAACCTTTATTCTAGTTCCTCTTATTTGAGGGCTAAAGCTCTCTCACCACTTATTGCCCTTCGTTTCATCATCTTTTATATATTTTTTCCAGAAAACCTCCATTGTTCTTCGTTGTACGATCATCACCGGAGCTTTTCGTCATCTTTTCCCTCAAAAGATCAATAAAAGCCCCTCCTTCTAGCGCCAAAATGTTGTGAGGGAAATTTGGTAACAACACCGAGAGAGAATATCGCTGGAATATCCATAGAATGCGTCCTAGGTTGTCGGACAGAGCTGTAGGTTTGCACGTCTACAGCTCTACTAGAGCTTCAGCCGCAGCTGCCGGAGCAGGTGGAGAATGTGACGTTTTTGGGGGCTGAGTTGACAAAACCACCGGATGAAAAGGGCGGAATAATTCCTATTCGGCCAATTCACCGGAATATGTATCACAGAGAGTACACGAGCCTTTTGCGTGTAGAGAGTGAAAATCTGAATCCTTTAGTCAAGTGCCTACATATCCTATTTATAGGAATCAAGCCCCATGTAGTTCTATTAGGTTTATACTTCTCCATCCTTGCGAATTCAACCACTTTAAGATAATCCATCTTAGAGTTATAGTCGAATTATGCACCTATAGCTGAGCTTTCCAGTGTCCTAGTCCATGTCCATCACTAAGTCCTACAAAACCTCATGTATTTAATGTATATCCGAAATAACCAATATAAGTCCTATATTGTTTATAATTGTCCCATCCACCACGTTTTATTAAGCCTAGAAGTCCTTTTCCAAGAGTAATTCCGTGCTCCTAAAGTATAGGAAGCTGAGTCCTTGTCCAACTCTGATTCTGTCCCGGGGAGGTTCGGACCACCCTCAACCTGTGCCTGCAGTCATAACACCCTGAACCTGCTCCTGCAGTCAAAACACCCTGAAGCTGCTCCTGCAGTCAAAACACCCTGAAGCTACTCCTTGGCACTATGAAGCTGAATTTCAATACATCCAATCCTCACCAAATCCATACTAGTTGGGCCTATATTGCATGTGGGCCTTAAATTGAGTCCATGTGAGATTTTGGGCACAACATCGACGATTTCTATTAATTTACTGAGGTTATTAATTAACCAAAGTTAAATTTATACTATCATTATTATGTTGGGATAAAAAATTTATATTAAAAATACTTACTTATTGTGATATCGAATATTAATTTACGAGATTTTGTGTAATACTTTTAAAAAATTAATCTGAAGTTTATAGTATATAAAGAAGATAAATAGTCGCATAGTCTTTTTATATTTAAAAAGATTATATGTTGGAACTTTCTGGCAGGCTTTAGTGGGGAAAAAGTTATTAGCAAAATCAGTGTTACCAGCCCAGATTATTTCGAAGAGTGTTAAGGCCCAATGGTTTAATCAAACAATAATAGTTTACATTCTTGAATTGGGCCCAGAGAAGTCCAAGTTCTTTTAGGATATTAAATATCGTAGTTTATCATAAAACTAAATTCCTGCTAGTGAAGAGTATAGTGGAAATTCCACTTTTGTCCCTAAAATAGGGATATTTTGGTAAATTCCCATGTCTAAACGGGTTAATGGACTATCCACATGTAACCCAACTTCCTAAATATATGTTATTTTCATTGTAATATGGATTAATTAAGGATCCAGTTGTGACCCGATTGTTTTAACATATAGGCTATAATACTCATACAACAACATAATCCCATGAATCTTGCGATATACCCACACACAATTAAATTCTTAATTCAAAAATTTTAACAATCCCACAAATCATGCTATGAATGGTGTTATCTATTTCAAAATTTAAATGATTATATTTCTCCCACAAATCATGCCATGAATGGTGTTATATATTATCAACATTCAAATGATTATATTTCTTTATTACAAAATCTTATATGAAACGTCCATGAATTCAATATCTCATTTTTCTTCGGATATTCTCTCTTTTCTCTTCTGTCTCATGTATCTCATTTTTACTTTTATTTACGGTATGTTGTGTGTTAATATAACGTGTATATTTGTTAATCGGGTCACGCTATATACTTATACTTGCAGAATAAATGAAACACACACATATATAAACATATATAAACATGATATATATATATATAGAGGATGGTTCAATGAGGAACTCATTTATTTGAGTAACCGAGTAACTAAATGAGGACCCTTAGATCAAATAAATATCGAGCGTTAGATTGTAAAGGCCAAACCCACTCATTCAACTGATACAACCACCAACATCCTTCCCCTCACGCGTGTAAATTTATGGTGTCTACATATTATCCGCACATATTTTAAATAGTACAATTGATTGAATTTTTTTCTCTTCAATAAAATTCAGAACATGTACCTTGCTAATTTATAAATATAAAACATAAAATGCAAAAAAAATGGAAAAATATTTTCTAATTTTTTTTAATTACAGAAAATATATGTTTCATGATTAGGAAAATATTATTTTGCTCCAAATTGGTTCTTTCTACCCACTCACGTTTTGTATTTTTGAAATACATTTATAAAATTTTGTTTTTTAGTCTAAAATTATTGAAGCATTTTTTTGTAAAATACAAAACTTAGAAATTTAACTTCATTAAATATAGAACATAAAAATCTAACTTATTAAAATACATAATACAGAATTTTCATTAAATAGAAAACAGAATATAACATAATTTTAAACTACATAACTTAGAATTTTGATTTAATAAAATACAGAACATAGAAATTCAGCTCATTTGAAATATAGAACATTGAAATTCAATTTATTAAAATACAGAACTTAAAAAAATTGATTTATAAAATACATAAATAAAAGAATATAACAAATTTGTACATTATAGTATATAAAAATTTGACTTAAAATTATTTATTAATAAAATACAAAATGTAATTCAGAATTTAAAATACAGAACATGTTATTTTAAAACTAAATAAAATAAAATACACCAATCATTTTTTGTTTTGTAATGATTATGCAGGTGACAAGCGGACGTGGGAACAATGAAAACAAAAAAGACGTGGGGTTTTTCTGGACCATCAGTTCAATTTTTAATCTAAAGACTAAGATTTAGTTACTAGGTTACTCAAATTTCTTGGTTCCTCACAGAACCCTCCCCTATATATATATATATATATATATGCACAAAGCATGAATTATTCCGTAGAATAAAAGTAAAAACACGGAAAAGGGGAAGAGAGTTGAAATTGAATAAAACTTCTTAGAGAGTAAATTAAAAAAGAGGATAATGAAAAATCATGAATTTGAATTTTGAAAAGGATAAGATCAATGACAAGACATGTGTGATAATCAGAATATCCATGTAGCCAATTTGATTTGAAAATTAACTAAAATTGTGGGATTTTCAAGATTTGAATATGCATATATGGTATTTTGTTATGTGTTAATATAGCGTGTATATTTGTTAGTCAGGTCACGTTGTATACTTATAGTTGTACAATAAATAAATCACGCACATATATAAACATGATATATATATAGACAAAAAATGAATTGTTCTGTAGATAAAAGTAAAACCGAAAAAGGGGTAGAAAATTGAAATTCAATCAAAATTCTTATATAGTAAATTAAAAAAGAGGAGAATGAAAAATCATGGATTTGAATTTTGAAAAGGACAAGATCAATGATAAGACATGTGTGATAATCAACATATCCATATAACCGATTTGATTTGAAAATTGGCTCAAATTGTGAGATTTTCAAGATTTGAATATGCAGATATGGTATGTTGTTTTATGATTCCCGTGTCTAAGCGGGTTAACAGACTTTCCACATGTAACTCAATTTCCTAATATATGCTCTCTTTTTTTCATTGTAATATGGGTTAATTAAGAATCCAGTTGTGATTCGATTGTTTTAACGTACAGACTATACTCATTCAACAAATAATCCCACAAATCTTGCTATATACACTCACAATTAAACTCTTAATTCAAAAATTTTATCAATCCCACAAATCATGCCATGAATGGTGTTATCTATTTCAAAATTCTAATGATTTTATTTCTTAATTATAAAACCTTATATCAAAGTATATAAATTCAATATCACATTTTTTTCAGTTATTCTCTGTTTTCTATTTTTTCATCTCATGTATCTCTCTATTTCATGATCATGATTTCACTATTGATGTTTGTTTTAATTGTTTATGTTTGTTTTTTATTTATGTGTTCATATATATATATATATATATATATATATATATATATATATATATGTTGTTTACTTTATATTTGTTTGGCTTATGCAGATGATGATGATGATGATGATGATGATGATGAAGCTTAAATCAGTGCAGAAAAAAGGATTAAATCGTTAATCCAGGTGAATATATATAATTTATTTAAACATAATATAATTATTAAACAAAGATATATAGTTTATTGGTGATTTGGTTGTTTTATTTTATTGGTTCTCCATCTTTTTTTATTAGTGTGCTTTTGGATATTAATACATATGTTTGATATGTTTGATATGTCTGTTGTATACTATATTTCTTTATATTTATGTTTGGTACTTCAAACTAATAGGAATATTTCATCGTGTAGTACCACATGTCTATACAAGTTTTACGTAAATTTATGATTGTTTCAATAGGTGAAGAGATTCATACAATTGTAATATATCGTTGTCACCTAAGTTTTGAATGGAAGTCTTGACAATTGTTCAACCAAGTAATATATGTCACTCTTTACTTTTTTAATTTGTATTGATTTGCTTTGTATATAGTCTTTTATCGAGTTTGTATCTTTGATTTTATTTTAACGTTTATTATTACTTTTGTAAGATGTTATGATATATTGATTTTGTTGTCCTTTATTAAATGTTAATAATTTGTCTAGATAGCATTTAAATTAACTTCGTGTTTTGTTGATTTGCAGTCTTGAATTGTATATCATTCACTTTGTAGTGGAGGTGACACGTTTCCAAGCTAAATAGTGTACGAGATCATCACAAAGTGTTGCTGATAAGTCTATGCCTCAAGTGTAAACGAATTATTACTTAAATTCCTTTATATGTTGAAAACTTTTGGTATCCTAAAGATACCAATTTTATGTCATAGGTCCTATTAATCTAAAATTTCAATTTTCCATTTCTAATTCGTTGCGAATATGTCTACAGTAGGAGGGAAATATGTCATGTCAGGTAATGTGTATAAAGTTTACTAATTCTAATATTGATTGCATCTTCTATTTCAGAATTTCAGGAGAGAGAGTGTCAGAAATTTGCAAGTTTTCAAACAAGGGTCAATCGTAAATAGTTGGTAGTTCAAACCTAGCATGATATGTTTTGGTGTAGGTAAGAATTTTATTAGTACAGAAAAACACTAATATAAACTCTGGACCAGTGATAAGCACAAGACATTCAAATATTAGTGCCACTAAGTTCTATTTGTTTATGTTTCATCTTAGAGAACTCTGCGCAAAATAATGACCATTCTCTCCTGTTATTGGTCTACTTGGCATGTAATATAAACTTATCCAATACCTCCAAAAAGTCTGAATATAAGGGTAAATCAGCTAGCGACAATAGGCGAATTTAAGAATTTTCAAATTTTAGAGGAATGCATGGGAGTTAGATGGCTTAGAAGGTTGTGGTGGAGGTTGATGGGTTTAGGGTGTTTGGCTCCGGCTTTAAGCCGGAGCTTAAAGTGATTTTTTACTTTAAGCTGAAAAATGTATGTTTGTGTAATAAGTCAAAAAATGACTTAAAGTTAAAAAAAAAATAGCTTAAAGCCAAAAGTTGGTGGGAGTTGCTTTTTTGAATGACTTATTTTATTTTAATGATTTTATTTGATAAAAGTTAATATCATCATTCAAATGTATTATTTATCAAATTTATTTTAATTATTACAATTATAATAGCTCATAAGTTACTCATAATACAAAATTACCCAAACAGATAATAACTTAAAATTTTCACTTTCTACTTATCACTTTAAGTAACTTCAAGTCATAAGCAATAATTTTAAGTTTACCCAAACGGGTTCTTAGTTATATTGCGGTTGATGGCTTAGAAGGTTATGGTGTGGTTTTTGTCTACGATCGTTTTGATTGATTATGTGTATAGCTTATTATGTTAACTAAGATTTAAGGCACGATTAAGTCTCCACTGCAAATTTGTAAGTTCTGAATACCTTTTAAATATTTTTAAGTTTTCTATTTTGATGTGTTTGTAGACATTGATTGTAACTACTGATCTCAAATTTTGTTTTTCTGGATATATTAGTAAATCTGTGGTATAGTATTCCATAATGATTAGCATGTATAAGTGAATTTAATTCTTTTATCGTACTCTATGCCTTTATTTTTATATGACATTGTAATGAAATATCTTGCAACATATTAATTAACAGATGCAAAGCTTTGAGAGCCTTGAAGCAGCAAATGCAAAAACACTGAAGCACATACCAGTTACATGTATAAAATTGTCTGAAATACACACGACTACATGTATACATACACGCTGACACACACTGATGAAGAGGATATACACCAACTGTTTATACGTGTTATTTATTTTTGTAGAAAATTAAGACCATTAATCTCAATTTGTAGAGATGACTTCCTCGATTTTTTTGTTAGTTTTAAAATTTCTCCCCAGCTTGGCTTTCTTTAGGTCTTTCATGGCAATAAATAAGAACGAAGTAATAGATGAATTAGCCGGTTCTATGAAATATTTGTTCAGCACCCACTATGTCGAGTTCATGAAACTTATTAAAGTGTAAATCTGGTATGGAGTTTTAATCTAAAAAAATATGTTTTCTTTTTCTTTCAGGCAAACATGAGTTATCGAAGTTGAAACGAAGTTAAAGTTGAGAGTTGCGTGATTAAGCACTATAATGAACAAAACAACCTAAATATGTTGCCATTTTGGTACACGGTAAAATCTTAATCATGTAGTGGCTCATATACCAAAAATTGCAAAGAAAATATGACACATGTTTGACAGCCAATTGATCTTTAATAATAGTTGGCGATTATCTAAATCTATATTTAACTATGCACCCAGTAGTTTCTAATGTATACGTTATAATATTCTTGATTTTGACATTTTAAGAATAATGTGACATGAGCATCAATTTTTAATTTTCGACCTTTTAAGAATTGTGTAACACACACTATCATTTTTTCCTAACACAATTCCTCACCTCATCAGTATGTTAAATTCTTAGACAAATGGTAAAAATATGAGTATTTAGATCTAGCCATGGATTGATGTTTGTAAATCATGTGCCATAGATGTTTGTAAAAAAATGTAACATGTAGTTTGTATCTTAGGTAGTAAATCACTAGATTATTAGTTAATGTTTAGGTTTCACAAGATTAACTGGTATAAGTATGACTCTACTTGGATTGACAAAACCAACTATTAGAAACTACTTGAACATAATGTAGACGTAATACCTACTTTTCTATTCTCATGTTAGGTATGTTCTTTATTGCCATTATCGGGATATTGTCTTTGTAGTCATACGAATCACTAACACGTATATATGTTAGCTTTAGGTTTCCAAACAAAGAAATGAATTAGGTCATAATTGATGCAAGTCTTACCAAATTAGTCAAATTAAGTGGTAAAGTGTATTATTCTTGGAGCTTTTATAAAGTTCGGTTAAAAATTTTTGATTTCCAGTCTTTTGTTTGATGTTGGACTACGTAGCATTTAGGGAAAAAATTTAATTATGCATTATTTTGTTACACTATAAATCTTGCCGATCTCCGTAGGATGGAGGAGATAAAAAAAATAATACAAACCAACAAATATGGAAAACATACATATTTTAAATGTGAAAAAATTGTGTGAAAAGGAACAAAATTTTATAGAAATATTTGAATGTATATGGTCCGGTATGTGAAGGTAATCTGACATCATATGGGACTTTAGGCGCTTAACAAAATTGTTAGGTAAATTTACCAATTTCACAAGGTATGATATATTTGAAATCATGTTTTTTATTTTTAATTAATCCTAATCTTTTCCACCCATAGATTCTCTTATGGTATAGATGACTGAGATAATAAGGTTGAAAGACAAGTAAATTAAATATAATTTTCTCCTATATTTTTCATTTAATAGTTACATTCTTTTATAATCTTGACAAGTTTATATTCTGTTATGTTATAGTTTCCAGTTTGTAATTGACTTCAATCTGATTAATAATTACCCATTTATATTTGGTTGATATCAATAAAAAAAAATACAGAGAACTAGAGGGGGTAGTAAAATTAAAACGTGTCTACCGTATAATGAGAAGTAATGTGCAGAATAGTCTGTGATCAACTGAAATGATAATCGTGCAAAGAGAGAATTGATGTTTAGATTTCAATTTTTTGTCTCTAATTTTTTTTATATGTGTCTTTTTCATGTATTACTTTGTTTAGAGAATTATGGTTTTTTAAGAAATTGAAGTTAGTTCTTCAATTATTTTACTTTGCTTTTTAGTCTTTCTCTTCGGTTATACGATTCTAGAAAAACGAGGAATCGTGACGGTAAGAAAAATTTAGCACAAACTTTTTTGTATATATTTTTCTCTATGTTATATTGTGTTTATGCTACAATTTCAATGCATCGATATATTTGATAATTTTGGACAAAATACGGTACCAAATTTTAGTGGCTCATTTATATAAAATGGGTGAATATACATTAAATTTACTTCATAAGATTTTCGTTTGTTTTAACATTTACTTTTTATGGATTAATCCTTTATTTATATAATGTAAAAAATAGAGATATAAAGCGATAAATATTTAATTAAAAACAATTTTTTTGATAATTTTCCCGCATGTTTACCGTAACTTTTTAATATATAATTATGAACAAAATTATGTGATATATTTTATAGACTAATTGCATAGTCCTATCAATTATGATTCTAACCGAATTAAAAAAATTATGATTCTAACCGAATTTAAAGTTGTTTCATTGATTATTCTTTTGTTTTATTTGGATGGGTTCTTCTATTATCTAACGTTTAAAATACATGAATATGTGATTCTCTTTCTCTTGAATTTACTAAAAATAAATATTAACAAAAATAATAAAACGTCACCGTGTGCGAAGCACGGGTATATTCATAGTAATACAAAATAGTTTGGTAACGTCGCTTAGGATTTTTAACATCTGTTGCTTTTTAAACATATTTTTCAAAAGGTTTATTAAAATAATTCAATACAGTTAACATGCAAAAAGCTTTGCTTGGTTTTGAAAAAGATATTGGATTAAATGTACAAATTGTACATGCAACTGTTTTATGATCGATAAAAGAAACTTCTCAAATGACGTGGATTTTGAAAGATTTTAATTGTTAAATTTATGTGAATGTGGGATATATTATAATTAATTGAATTATTACCAATCTGATTGTGACTCTAGCATTTCAAACAAAAATCAAGTACAAGTTCTCACGGCATAACATAATGTATTGATTATTGAAGCAGGCCTCACAGCATTACATAATGTATAAAAGCAGGCCGCATAGTTTAAACAAAACACAACAGTTCACCACACCACTAGTTAATTAAGTATTTTACTGAAGTAGCTTCATATGGCCATCTTCAGCTAAATAAAAGCACCGCCAGCAACTTCACCTGAACATCTTCAATTACCCCGGGGACGACGAAGCATTCTTTCAACCTGATTATGTTCAAGTCAGATTTACTTTCGAAAAAATGGACAAAAATAACCCGATTTCCAAAAAGCTTTTATGGATGAAAGAAATGGTAATTACCTGATCACCTCCTATTCCAAGGAAAAAAGAAAGTGAAAGGCTCACTAAAGGAGCTCCAACAAAAGCTGAAATCATGAGATCCAAACCCGCAATTGCAACAGGCAAAGCAAAACCAGCTACCCCTCTTGCAGAATCTTCCAGTTTCGATCTACGGAGTTCCAAGAAATAAGTTCTCTGATCATAAGTAGTGCCTGGATGTTTGTCGAAAATTTGGTTCTTGCAATATTGATTGAGTTTTGCTCTGAGGCATGCGACATGGCATTCAAAATTCGTTGAAATTCTCCCGACTGTATAAGTGTGCTTATAAGCCCAACCAAATCCCCGAGTTTCTGTATCTTTTTGTTTGCAGAAAATGCATTTCACCTCAGGGGACAATGACTTCTGACAAGTAACTTCAAGCCTTTTAGCAACTCCACCACCATTTGAATCGTAAGTTTCCAGAAGCCGCGCCATTTGTTTCTTGTGATAATCCATAGTCGAATACGATGCAGATGCTCTCAAATTAACAAGACAAAATGGATGTATATATATTGCATTGTTGCCAACATATAAACACCCCTGTATATGCTGGTAACACGCGACGCACCTCTGTCCTGCTATCCCCTGGCCTCCCGAGAAATTGAAATTAACAGCAGGGTAAAATGAGTGTTGCAAAGTGGGTTGAGGTCCAAGACAAATCTCGTGAAAATAGTAATTGCAGCCATTGCACTTCAAACATGTTCCTACTCCAAATATTGCGTCTTTGCAAATGTTACATGTACGCAACAATACTTCACCTGTTCGCACCAGATTCTCACTGGAATGAACACAAGTAGCTTGTCTGTTACCAGTTTGGTTTCGCAACAACGACGACGGCATGTTATCAAATATCCCTGCATGTATAAACAATTAGATTGGTAGCACTATAAATCTAGAATTAATACACATGCATGCAAATACAACAAGACATAAACCATGACTTTATAATCTTTAAAAGCCCCACAAGAAAGCTACTCTACCAGCAAGTTGATACTGATGTGTAGCTTATTAATTAATGTAATCCAAGTGCAGGTGAGGTAGGTAGAGTGTATATCTCCTGTTTCCAAATCATTTACGTAAAAGAAATTGATTGATTAGAAGAAGAATCTCAATTGGTACCTTCTCACATAAAGTGCGCGGCATTCTTAAATCATCAATAAAAACAAGAAAACAAATCTCATCGAAGAAAAAAAAATTGACAACAAAACCGAAAATAATAAATCTAATCATAGAAAACATATGGTAATTGTCAAGAACATATATATAGGACTTCTTTCATAATTTTTCTAATTATATTTTTATGTGGTCAACCAAAAGAAAACCACTTATATATACATGTACTTCCATCGATTATCTTTTTATGAAGGATGTCAACATTCAATTTGGGTGATTAAACCAACTGATTGAAGAGGAGTTATAATTAATCTAGATCATCTGGTATTAAATACAGGAGATACATTTCTTATTTTGATTACAAATCTATATTTAATTAGTATAGTTATAGTGGTTATTTTTGCAATGATCATAAATAAACTTAAGAATTTAGCATAGGATATAAGATATATAAATAAATAAACATAATTAAGCATTCACTAGCTGGCTACAAGGAACTGTACGTATTGACGACATATGCATCTATACCAGTATACCACTTAATTTTAGATGGATTCATAAACTTAATTAAGGATAAAAATATCACCAAACCAAACCATGCATATTGAATAACAAACTATATTTTTGATTTTGCGATGGAGTTAGAGATACATAGACTATAAGACTATTCAATGATGCAGACTGTGATGCAAGCAATAAGAAATTTGAAAAACTTAAGTAATTACTAATTAAATTAGTAGGGTTAATCACATACA
Source organism: Heracleum sosnowskyi (assembly GCA_030848705.1). NCBI lineage: Eukaryota > Viridiplantae > Streptophyta > Magnoliopsida > Apiales > Apiaceae > Heracleum > Heracleum sosnowskyi. The sequence continues at coordinate 135,638,024 of CM061235.1, read as the reverse complement.
CAATACATAAGAATGATAACCTTCAAGCCTAGCTATATGTATATGTAACAAAACTAGAGATTTGTCAGGATCTATATACAGATATACATGATCATGAGCACAAGCACATAGACTAATTAGGTCACATATATGTGCATAGGTTAATATGAAAAAGAAGCCCTAAATAAATATCAGGATCGAATTGAACACAAGACAGCACAGAAAGGCAGACAGATCAAGAAAATGATAACAAGAATCGTCATATAAATGGATTTAGGAAAACAAAGTGAAGAGGAAATAGTATTAGTAGTAGTAGTGGTGGTGGTGGTGGTGGTGAAGTTCTTACCGATAACAGATTTCAAGGACACTCTAGAGTCTCCGGTGTGTGTGATACTTCCTCTACACGCATGTCCCATATATATATATATATATATACATACCAAGCCATCCGCGTAACCAACGCGGAAATTAATAGGCAACTTCACCCTTCACTAGGGTTACCTAATGAAAACACTATGTGAGCATACTAACTACATTTGGTTACTTGCGGGTTAAGATATGGCCACGGAAATTTCTTCTCAATTCTGTTTGAATTGTGACATAATATATCATATTATTATTATTATTAATTGATTAATTAATATTAAAGTATTCATAATATATCAAATCAGTAAGTGAATAAATGTAAATTTAAATAATAAAACGGATAGGCCAGATTTAAATTCAACAAGTAGTTTATGTATTGCAGGTAGAACATCCCCCCCAATACATATTTTACTATTTCATATTTTAAAATGAAGGGAAGCGGTACGTAGCAATATATTGCCATGACATCACCAACCGTGACATCAGATCCAAGTTGAACAGAAATTTATTATTAGGAAGTATAATTATAACCGGAATAAGTCATCGAAATTCCGGGTGAGGTAGTGCGTCGAATTTGAATGAGATGAAGAATGCTTGAATACGACGAGTGTGCGTAATATTAAATTTTAACTTATGTCAGTTTAAAATGACTAGCAGCTATATTTATAGATTGAGTTTAACCAAATCTGTTCTAGATCAATATTTTTTATCGGAAAATTGATTTTAATTGATTTAATTATGAAGAAAATTGTGTGGTTACAATATCAGGGGGGAAATGAAGCTATCCATGATGGTGTATTAGCTGGGAATTTCAAAGTGAAAAAAAAAAAATTTAAGTTCTGAGAAATAATCAAATACACTATTTTTAGTGTTTTTGATAGACAAATGGATGTTTTGTTACAAGGACGTCCGTAAATTTTATATTTTCCTGGTCAGAAGACACGGCAAAAATAAATAGACAATAATATTATAACACAAATTATAAAGAACCTACAAAGTCCATTTACTTTGACGACAGAAATAAGTTTCCCATGCCTGTCATTGCATCCATATAAAATACTAGTATATACTCCCTATGTTCCGTTAATATTGTCCATCAATAAAAAAGTTAATATTGTTCATCGATAAAAAAATATGTATTTAGCAATCAAGTAAAAATTACCAAATTTAATCTCAATTATTTATATTTTTAGAAAAAATTAACATATTTAACATTTATTTTAACTTTATAAAAAAATGTGACCAATACTTTTGGGACATGCAAAAAAGGAATTGTGGCCAATATAAAAAACGGAACGGAAGGAGTAGCAAATGCCATAATTTGGAAAGTCTCCTAATTTATCTTTGGAAAATAAAATCTCAATTACAAAGAAAATATGATCCATTTGATATTGAAATTTGGTCCCCAGCCACCTATGAATGTCAACGTGCCGCTATGTTTCATAACAATTACCTCTATATTTTATTATATTTTATTACGGAAGGTGATTACTATCGCTATATTTTATATTGATAAGTGGTTGGTATTGCCGTGAAAAAACACCCTTTGATATTTAACAAAGTAGAACCGTTTCACTGTCCATGTCCAGCTCCGTACTTGCAGGAAAATTTCAAAATTTTCCCACTTCTACCAACCATGGATACACATAAAATCATAGGCACCTTATAGCCGGTTGTCAATGGACCTACATCGAATTTGATTTACAGGTTCAAAAAAAAAATATATATCTATAATAAATCATTAAAAAATATATGTATGTACAATTACAATATGTATAATAAAAAGTTGCTATATATATCAAGTTGCGAAAATCAATATTAATGCTAATATAAATAAAAAAATAAAGAGAAAAATTCTAAAACTTTGGTACCCAAATATGACATGATGTATTATCGATCTAAACCTAAGACCGACAAATATAGTTCGTAAATGATAGTGTAGTTACTATAAAATTTGCAAATTGTTTATTCACGATATTTCCTTCTAACAAAAATCAAAGACTTGCGGTTAGTATGAAAGCCTCAAAGTATGACTTATAGGGCGAATTTTATTGACTGTTTACTACTCGTAGCTGTTAAAGCACTGATGAAAATAAAGAAACTGACTTGTATTGATTTCTGAAAGGAATGCTTACAACCAGATAGATTAAAGACAAAGATTACATAGTTTATTTAAACTACTGAACTACTAGAACGACTCTTACAAACATGAGAAAGTGACCTGGTTTTTCTCCACATTTGATGAATCAGTTTCCTATAAAAACGCAACTACTCATAGACTAAGTCTGCTACTGCAACGTTCATAAGACACGTTGGCTTTATTCAAAAAACAAGTAAATAAACCCATGTTTAGATTAATGTCCTAACAAGCTCCCCCTTAATCTAAACATGTTTGAGATCTTGAACCCCAAGTAAGCTTCTCATCTTTTCGAATTTGACTCCGAGTAGTGCTTTGGTCAGAATATCAGCTCGCTGCTCATTTGTGCATACATGTTTAACGACTATCAACCCCTGCTCTACACAATCACGTATAAAGTGATACCTCACATCGATGTGTTTACTCCTTCCGTGGAACATCGGGTTTTTGGCCAAATCGATGGCTGATCGATTGTCAATGTACAGCGTTACTGGACCATGTTTGACATCTGTAATCTGACTTAGTACCTTTTGAAGCCATATTCCCTGGCACGCCGCTGCTGTAGCTGCCATAAACTCGGCTTCACAAGAAGAAAGTGCGACGCAGCGTTGTTTTTGCGAAACCCATGTGATCAAGCTCTCATCAAGGTAGAAAGCCATCCCCTCGGTGCTTTTTCTATCCTTCACGCTACCGGCTAGATCACTGTCAGAGAAACCCGAGAGTAAGTAATTTCCACGCCCCCTTTTATACACTAATCCAAAGTGTAATGTGCCCTTCACATATCGGCAAATCCTCTTGATGGCAGACATATGAAGCTCAGTGGGCCTCTCCATATACCGACTTACTATGCCCACAGCGTATGCTATGTCAGGGCGTGTGTAGACTAAGTAGCGAAGTCCTCCAATTAAACTCTTGTAATACGTTGCATCTACTGGTGTTCCTGTTTTGTCAGCATCAATCTGCAACTTAGGGTCCATCGGATACTTAACTGGGTTACACTCGCTCATTCCAGCCCTTTGAAGCACCTTCTTTGCATAGGCTGTTTGTCGTATGTTAATATGGCCTGTTTCTTGAACCACCTCCAAGCCCAAGTAGAATGATAGTTTTCCAAGATCAGACATGTCAAATTCTCTGCTCATCTCCCCCTTGAATTTGACAATGTTTGCAAGACTAGTACCAGTGATTAATAAATCATCAACATACACACCAATAAGTAAGGATTCGTTACCTTCTCGTCGAGTGTAAACAGCGTGCTCATAAGGGCATTTGACAAATCCCAAACGTAATAAGCACTTGTTTAACTGAGAATACCAGGCTCTTGGGGCTTGGCGTAGACCATATAACGCCTTGAGTAATTTGTATACCTTGTGTTCTTGACCTTCTTTGACAAAACCTTTGGGTTGAGACACGTAGACTTCTTCTTGAAGAATGCCATTAAGAAAAGCGGATTTAACATCAAGATGATGGACTTCCCAATCGTTTTTAGCTGCTAGGGCAAGAAGAAGCCGCACTGTTTCTAACCGAGTCACAGGAGCAAAGACTTCGTCGTAATCAATGCCATGGCGCTGTACATAACCCTTGGCGACTAGGCGGGCTTTGTGTTTGATCACCTCACCATTAGTGTCCTATTTTAGTTTGAAAACCCACTTGAGACCGATAACGTTGTGCCCTGGTGGAAGATCCGTGAGTTCCCATGTATGGTTCTTCTCGATAGAACTGATTTCGGTTTGCATTGCTTCCTGCCACACATCTTCCTTGACAGCTTGTTCGAAAGTGACTGGCTCATCTATGCCGGAAAGTAGAAGTTCTTCTTCTGTTAGGCCGAATACACAATATATAATCAAGTATGTATGAGAATAACAATCAAGAACACAGTTTATGAATCAACAGAAAACTGTATTTATATTAACAGCTTCTCTCTTTATGATGTTAACGAATCACAAAGAGCTACTAGGTTACAAGAATAATATATTCAATGTTCGCTTCCCTTCTAGGGATAACCTATCTGTGTTTATATAGTACACAGTTACACAATCCTTATTTAATTGATATTCCTACAAATTAGCTATACAAGTTATATCAATTAAGGATTGCTTCTTATCTTCTATTCTGTTTCCTTAGCTGTATCAATATATTCTGCTTCTTTCCATCTTCAGAATATATTGCTTCTAGAATCTTCAATTCAGCACCGACAACTAATTCAACTATCACCCTGTCAGACTTTAAATAAACTCTGACCGGCTTCCTTTAAACTCTTCACCCTGTCAGACTTTAAATAAACTCTGACCGGCTTCTGATAAACTCTGGTCAGTACCTGTTGCTTAAACACTGATAAACAAACGTCAGCAATTATATCTAACAATCTCCCCCAACTTGTTCATAATAAAATGTACAAGTTAAACATATAATTGATGATGTCAAAAACATTTAACAAATGCAGTGTTTAACATATAACAGAGTTTAATTTAAAACAGAGTTTAAATTTGACTTAGAATAGAAAATATATTAAAAACTTACAATCAGACTTTACTTGATTTCTTGAATATCAGGCACTGTCCTGATATAGTCTGATAGCAATTTCTTTTCAGCTCTTTCTAGCTCTTCCACCATGATCTTCTTCACTTCTTTCAACTCTGGATCAAATTCTCCAGTCTGATAAATTGCAGCTCTCAGAGAATAGATGGAATTCTTCCTCATCTCATTCCCTAGCTTAATATAATAAGCTTTATCAGATTCTAAATTAAATTCAAGAACTTTTGTACCCAGTGCTGTTCTGAACTTAGCACTGTTTCTTTTCATCTCAACAATCTTCCCATGTGCATTTCTGTATTTGGGAATATATGCACTTGATACTCCTCCTCCAAGCATTATCTTCGATCTTAGCATCTTTTCTCTGATAACTGAAGCAGCATTGTGAGTATTTCTATTTTTGACTTTTAACAAGTACAGAACATACTCCAATTCTTGATAAGATTTGAGATTTATGTCAGACTCTGCAACCTTATAAACTCTTCCATCATTCATAAAGTACAACAAAAATTCCTTCTTCAACACCTTATGAAAGATCATTTGAACAGAGTCTAGCATATCAAGATTTTCTTGAGTAATAATACCAGATACAGCTAGTGACGATTGATCCATTGGACTTGTATTTATCCTTCTCTCTCTGTGTGACCCTAGACCAGATTTGTCTTTTCCTTCCTTACCCAATACTGTTCTGGTTTCAGAGAAATTCACAGCTTCAAGCTTTAAATCTTCAAGAATTTTTGGTTTGCAGAATCCTGGAAGTTGTGTAGATTTCTGTACAACTTGAGCAACGTCAGAGGTTGTCATAACTTTAGTAGTATCATCAACTTGAGCAGCGTCAGAGGTTGATTTTGCTAATCTTGTTTCAACTTGAGCAATGTCAGAGGTTGAATAAATCTTCTTTTTCAGGTTAGGCTCTTCAATCATTATGCCTTTACCCTTATCAGAATTTCCAATCACAGGTCTCCTTGTATATTGTATACTCTGTTGTGTATTCTCTTTGATAGAAATACCAACTTCTTTCTTTCTAGGAGCCTTGATTTCCTTTTTCTTGTAGATTCCAGCTTCAAGATTTTTCTTGTGTTCCTCAGCAAGCATTTGCTCTTCAGCCTGGATATCTTCAATAGTAACATTCTTTCCATGCTCTTTTATGAATATTTTAGCAGCAATCTCTTCATCAGTAGATGGATTAGTTGAAACAACTAAACTCTTGAGTTTCGAAGTAGATTGGCCACCAGAGTTTATCTTGTCAGAGTTTGTTTGTCTATCAGAGTTTACTCTTGTCCTGCTTTGCCTTTGAGCAAAAATCTTTCTTTTATTTTCTTTGCTTCCCCCATCAGTAGAATCATCCCTCCGTCTCAGAGCTTGAGTGTCTTTGCATTTGTCTTTAGATACACTCTCCCCTTTTTTGACATCATCAGAAAGTAGTACTGATGTCAGCAATTCAATGGCAGTAGAAATGGAATTCAGTTGAGTAGACATTTCATTCTGATTTTCCTCAACTTTCCCAAGCCTCTTCTTGATATCCTCAGAATCCTTGGCTTGCTGCTTGAGCATAGCATAATAAAAAGTTCTGTCAGACTTGAAAGTAAGATCCTTCATACTTGCTTCATTCCTTAGATTTGTAAGCATTTGTTGATTCTCATCAAATCTATTATTAAGAGATTTGACTTGAACAACAGTTGCCTGTAAGCTTGTAAGTACATCAGTATTTGAGATCTTCTTGACAGAATCAGATAGAAAATCTGCAGCCCTTTGTGCTGGGAAGACACAATCTGCATCAACCCATTTGTTGTAGTACATATTCTGAAAATGCTCATTTGTCTGTCTATTGACTTCCCTTGCTTCATCACTATTGACATCATCAGCCAATGAAACTTGAATACTAGGGTGTGAATGAGAACCCTCAGCATCATTTCCAGCGTCTTCAATATTGTCTGCTTCATTTTCAGTAAGAATATTGTCAGCAGTAAACTGTGCAGCTTCATCAAGTTTCTCCTCTACTACAGCTTCAGGAATATCAGAGTTAACCTGAGCAAAAACCTCTGCTTCCCTTTGAACAATTTCAACAACAGATTGTTGCAAAGCTTCAAGAATCATATTCTCAGAGTTTAGCTCATCAGCAGCCTCTTGTTCCTTTTCTATCACAGCTTCATCAAGAATTGTCTCTGTGACTTTTATCATCTGAGTAACCTCCTCACCTTTGTCAAGATCATAAGAAATAATTTCAGTGTGAGTGGCCAGAGAATCTTCTATCTGATCAGTTACTTGATCAGCTTCCACACCCTCTGTATAATGATCAGAATGTATAGAGGTGTGTGCTTCAAAATCAAAAACTCTGCTATTAAAATGAGTAGCAGCTTCCTCAACTACATCATTAGTCATTGATGTAGGAGCTTCTAAATCCAAATCCATCAGATTAGCTTCATTAGAGATCCTGTCTAGATTGACAGCTTCAGTATTTGCAGCATCCTCCTGAACAAACACTTCATAAACTTCAGTGTTTACAAACATTCTGTCCTCATTAGCATTTAGAATATCCTCCTCAACAACAATTGCAGGAGTATCTTGAGGATTTGCTCTATCCTCTGAGAGCATAGTAGTTTCCCTTAGAACAGCTTCCTGAATTACCACTTCAGAGTTTACAGGCAATTCAGCTTCTTCCTCCTCATCAAAAAGATAAGTGGCTACAAGCTTTCTTCTTTTTCTCAGAGTCTGAGAATCCTCTATTTCATCTTCACTATCAGATACTCTTGCTTCTTCAGAACGAGGTCTTTGTGCCCTTACTTTTCTTTTAAATGCTCTGGTTTTGGACTTCTTTAACCTTTGTGATGGAGACACAGAAGGTCCAGCTTCAGCAGTTTGAAGTGTTGGTGTGATCAGTGTTTGTTGTGCTGTTTCATGTTGAGGCATTGTAGGTTGGGTAGAATTTGCTAAAAATTGTTGTACGCTCTCAGGTAAGAGAAGAACACCAACATCCCCTTTCTTGTTATCTTTGTTAGTCAAATCAGAAAATATGCGTTTATGCAATTTAAATGATTGAATAACATCCTCATCTAAAATCTCAACATCAGGACAACAAATGTTGAATAGCAATTGACAAAATCTAGAGAAATAGACAACATTCCTATTCTCTTGCATTTTCTCACCAATATTAGTCAAGACTAATCTAGCAACATCAAAGTTAGCACCAAAAAGTAAAGAGTACCCGATTTGCAGACTATCAGTGGGAATTGCATCCCAATTGGTGCACTTCTTTCCGAATGCCCTAGTTATACAGTCGAAAAAGAAACTCCATTCCTTGCGCAGAAACGGCCTTTTCAATTGCCCAATCTTTGTCAATGGTCCAGAGTATCCAATCTCTCTCATCATACGGACCAACTCAGAATCTCCAACAGAGATTGTGAAGGCATTGAAATCCTCAAACCCCAAGGCATCACGAACAGTTGTTGGAGTTATTACAAACTCTTGACCCTCATATTCAAACAAGATGGACGGTGACCCAGTTTCCCCTCCATTATCATAAACACTTGTCTGCCAGAAAGATTTGATTTGAGTTGCAGACAGCTTCATCGGAGCAGTGAGAGCAGTACCAATATCCGAGTTTGTCAAGAAATTTTGAATCAAATGAAATGCTTCTGGTGCGTTTGCAGTGTTTAGTGGTGCGGTATAGTTGTTTGGAACGAACTCTAACCCAGACGAAACGAAAGCTGTGGTTGCCATTAGAAGATTTTGAAGAAAGAACAAGTAATTGATGCGAAAGCTTAACAGAGTTTATGTGTAGAAAGGTGTTTGTGACTATGTGTGTGTGATAATAGATGTGTATGAGTAAGATGTGAAAAGTTTAACTGAAGATGTGTGTATTGTATTTAAAAACAATAAAAGATTAAAAACTGAAGAGTTTTTAATCATTAATACACAACGGTCTTACTTCTGTAATCATGTGAATGGGACACGTGTCACACATGCAGTTACTGACAGCAAATAATTGGCAGTTTCCAATACGCATGCGCAGTAAAAACAGCAATAATTACCGCCTGTTACACTTTTCTATGCAATTAACCTCTCTCCTCTGTTTAAAACATTCTTGAACAACTTTCCAATCATACTCTTTTTAAATTTTCAAAAAAAATGTCTAATCTCAAAATTATAAAATGTCTGAAACAAAGAAATTATTTTAACCATCAGAGATTAAAACAAAGTTACCTCGGCATATGTCACACAATACATCAGTGTTTACCATTTATCCTTCTTTGTCAATAAACTCTTTTCTCAATCTGTACAGGTGTGAAAATATGTGTGTGCAATAGCAGAGTTTACCGAAATCAATATTTAGATCATCTCAAAGTGCATAAAATCCACAAACTAAAGCAGTAAAAACTGGTTGCCTAAACTCTCATGTATAACATAAAATCTGATTTTATATCTAAACTCTGTATACTGATATCCTTTCATTTGGATATATCTTTTGTTTTTCACCCCCTTTCTTTATATATATATATATATATTTTTTTTTTTCCCAGTAATCAGTGGTTGGCACTAGTCACCAAAAATCAAAGATTTTAGCCCTTATTTCATACAATAAGTTCCTGGATCTTCCTAGGCTTAACATGATCTCAAAGGAATTTGTGCTTTGTTTGGCATCTTTTGATTTGAGGGTGAATTCTTTGCAATTAATAATCAGAGTTTAGACTTTTTATCAGTTAATACAATTAATTTATGAGAGAAAACGTAAACAGCTAATATAGACTCAGTGTATAGGATCAATAAACTAAGAGATGCTATAAATATAGAGACAGTATCATGCTGTGTTAACTTACTGCACATATTTGAGATCAGAATCTATACAACTCTTAAGGATTCATAATTACTTACTGAGAATTATGCTTCATACAAATTTCTTCATTGGTCCATATGTTTCAGACAAAATTACAATCAGAGTATAGCATTAAACTGTAACTATCAGAGTATGACCAACATTTTATGACTAACAGAGTTTAGCATCAGAGTTTAACCAACAGAGTATGATTGACACTTCACAGAGTTTACTGACAGAATTTAACTGTCAGAGTTTACCATCAGAGTTTAACATACTGGTGCACATAACAGTTAACACATGTAAGAAATCATGAACATAAACAGCAAACATGTATAGTTTTTTTTGAGTCTAACCCGTATCTCTAGTCAGAACCAGAGATCATTCCAAGTTCATTTACCAATCTTGTAAAAGTAGCTTCACTCAAAGGTTTGGTGAAGATATCTGCAAGTTGTTGGTCTGTAGACACAAAATGAAGCTCAATGTTCCCTTCTTCCACATGTTCTCTGATAAAATGATACCTTATGCTGATGTGCTTGGTCATGGAGTGCTGTACTGGATTACCTGTCATAGCAATAGCACTTTGGTTATCACAGAAAATAGGTATTTTAGAGTACCTTAACCCATAATCCAGCAATTGATTCTTCATCCATAAAATCTGTGCACAACAGCTACCAGCAGCTATATACTCTGCTTCTGCTGTGGATGTGGAAATTGATTTCTGTTTCTTGCTGTACCAAGAAACTAATCTGTCACCTAAAAATTGACAGCTTCCACTTGTACTTTTTCTGTCTATCTTACAGCCTGCAAAATCTGCATCAGAGTAACCAATTAGCTTAAACTCTGATTCTCTAGGATACCACAAACCCAAGGTTATGGTTCCTTTGAGATATTTGAAAATCCTTTTTACAGCTGTTAGATGAGGCTCTCTGGGATCTGCTTGAAATCTTGCACAAAGACATGTTGCAAACATGATATCAGGTCTACTTGCAGTAAGATACAGTAAAGACCCTATCATTCCTCTGTAGTTTGTCATATCTACTGAGGCTCCTGTGTCTTTGTCTAGCTTTGTTGCAGTAGCCATGGGAGTTGGAGCAGATGAACTATCAAGCATACCAAATTTCTTTAGAAGATTTCTGGTATACTTTGCTTGATTGATAAAAATCCCATCATCTGTTTTCTTGACCTGTAAGCCTAGAAAATAACTAAGCTCTCCCATCATGCTCATTTGATACCTGGATTGCATAAGCTTTGCAAACTTCTTACAGAGTTTGTCATTAGTAGATCCAAAAATAATATCATCTACATAAATTTGAACTAACAGCAAATCATCACTAGAATTGAAATAAAACAAGGTTTTATCAATTGTACCTCTTGTGAACCCACTTTCTAAAAGAAATTGAGCAAGAGTTTCATACCATGCTCTTGGTGCTTGCTTTAGTCCATATAATGCCTTGTCAAGCCTGTAGACATAATCTGGATGCTTGGGATCTACAAATCCTGGTGGTTGTTCAACAAATACTTCTTCTTCAAGCTTCCCATTGAGAAAAGCACTTTTTACATCCATCTGAAAAACTTTAAACTTCTTGTGTGCAGCATAGGCCAGAAAAATCCTTATGGCCTCTAATCTTGCAACTGGAGCAAAGGTTTCATCATAGTCAATTCCTTCCTGTTGTGAATAACCTTTAGCCACAAGTCTAGCCTTGTTTCTTGTAATCACACCTTCACTCTCAGTCTTGTTTCTGAAAACCCACTTTGTACCTACAATTGATCTATTCTTTGGTCTAGGTACCAGTGTCCAGACTTCATTTCTTTCAAATTCATTTAACTCTTCTTGCATTGCTGTTATCCAGTTTGCATCTTGAAGAGCTTCCTCCACTTTCTTTGGTTCTGTTTGAGACAAGAAAGCATGATACAGACACTCATTATTTGTTGCACTTCTAGTTCTCACACTAGCATCAGGATCTCCAATTATGAGATCAGGTGTGTGTGCCTGTGTCCACTTTCTTGCTGTTGGTAAGTGGTTTCTTGCATCATTATTGGATCCTCCCCCTTGATCCATGCTCTCCTGATTCATATGTTGATTTTCTGCATTATCTGAGGCTCCCCCTGAATTGGATGGTTCAGAGTTTGAACTGTCAGAGTTTGAATCAGTTTCCTCAACTGACTCACTTGCTGTGTCTTGTTGAGCTTCTTCACGCTCCCCCTCAACTGGTTCTCTATTTTGTTCAATTTGAGAATTTCCAGTTTCTCCAGTATTTACCAGTAGAGGTTCAGAGTATGCTTCGTCAGAGTTTGTCAGAACCGCTTCATCAGAGTTTGTCGGTACTGCTTCATCAGAGTTTACATCATCAGAAAATAAACCTTCATTTTCAAAACGTAGTTGATCATATCCATCCTTGTCTTCAAGTCCAATTATTTTCTTGTCATCAAATGACACATGTATGGATTCCATGATCACCTTAGTTCTTAGATTGTAAACTCTGAATGCTTTTGTTGACAATGGATAGCCAACAAAGATTCCTTCATCAGCTTTTAACTCGAACTTTGTCAACTGTTCAGGATGAGTCTTCAACACAAAGCATTTGCATCCAAATATATAAAAATATTTCAAATTTGGCTTCTTATTTTTCACCATCTCATATGGTGTTTTCCCATGCTTGTTGATCAATGTTGCATTTTGAGTAAAACAAGCAGTTTGAACAGCTTCTGCCCAGAAGTATGTTGGTAATTTTGCTTCAGCAAGCATAGTTCTGGCTGCTTCAATTAAAGTTCTGTTCTTCCTTTCAACTACACCATTTTGCTGTGGAGTTCCAGGTGCAGAAAACTCTTGTTTCACTCCTCTTTCCTTGCAGAAAGCTTCCATGATTGAGTTTCTGAATTCAGTTCCATTATCACTCCTTATAATTTTGACTTTGTGCTGTGATCCTTTGTCCAGTAGTTTTACATGATCCAACAGAGTTTGAGCAGTTTCATCCTTCTTTGACAAGAAATACACCCATGTATATCTAGTATATTCATCAACAATTACTAGAGCATATTTCTTTCTGCCCATGGACATCACATTCACTGGTCCAAAGAGATCAACATGTAGAAGATGATAAGGTTCCACTACTGAAGATTCAGATTTGCTCTTGAAAGATGACTTCCTATGCTTGGCTTTTTGACAAGAATCACATAAGCCATCTAGACTGAGTATAGATTTTGGAAGTCCCCTTACAAGATCCTTTCTTATTAGCTCATTTATGTTGTTCAAATTGAGATGAGAGAGCTTCTTGTGCCAATTCCAACTCTCTTCATTTGACATTCTTGCAGTCAGACACACTGTTTTTCCATCAGAGTTTGTTACCAAACTTGCTTCATAAATGTTGTTGCGCCTATGTCCAACTAGAACAACTTTTCCAGTAGATTTACTGATGACTTCACAGTATTCACTATGAAAATCTACATGGTTTCCTCTGTCACAGATTTGACTCACAGATAACAGATTATGCTTGAGTCCTGAGACTAGAGCTACATTTGTAATGATGACACTTCCAAGATTAATATTGCCATATCCTAGAGTGTGTCCTATGTTGCCATCTCCATAGGAAACTTTTGGGCCAGCCTTCTCCTTAAAGTCTGATAGCAGGGCTTTATTTCCAGTCATATGTCCTGAGCATCCACTGTCCAAGATAAGTGTGCTCTCTATTATACCCTTATTTTCAGATGATTCAGTCTCATCTCTGACAGTTGCCATAAGAGCATAATTTTCTCCATCATCAGAGTCTGAAGTATCTGCCCAGTCTTTGCCTTTAGAGATGAGTGCTTTCTCAGATTTGCCTTTCTTGCACTCTGGGGCATAGTGACCCATCTCCTTACACCTGTAGCACTGGATTTCAGATTTATCCTTCTTACCAGATTTGGTCTCCCTTCCATCAGACTTTCTGAAACTTCTCCTTTCAGAGTTTGAATCTTTCCTTGAGAATCTCTTTCCCTTCTTGAAGTTCTTGAATCCCATCTTCTTGAAGGTCTTCACCATCAATGCAGCCATTTGAATCATCTGTTCTTCATCATCATCAGAGTCAGAAGCTTCATCAGAGTTTGAGTCATCATCAGAGTTTGATGACTCACTTTCAGATTTAACAACTAAAGCCTTTCCCTTGGCTTTCTTCCTTGATGATTCCTTCTTAATGGGCTTCTCCTCAACTTTGAGAGCAATAGATTTTGTCTTCTTGCTGGATCTCCTGTTTCTTTGTTCTATCTCAAGTTCATGAGTCTTTAACAATCCATAGATCTCATCAAGATCTGTATCAGCAAGATCATAATTATCTCTGATTGTTGTTGCCTTCAAATCCCATCTTTCAGGTAGGGATAAGAGAAACTTGAGATTTGACTCTTCAAGGTCATATTCTTTGTCAACCAGAGACAGATCATTCAATAGTTTGCAAAATCTGTCATAAGTCTCAGTCAAGGTTTCATTAGTTCTTGAATCAAAGTGCTCATACTCCTGTGTGAGTATTGTCTTTCTGTTCTTCTTGATAGCACCTATTCCCTGGCATCTGACTTCTAAAGCATCACATATCTCTTTGGCAGTTTTGCAGCCAATTACTCTGTTAGACATAACATTATCTAAAGCACTGTGGAGAAGATGTCTAACCTTTGCATCTTTTGCAATTGATGAGATGTCCTCAGGAGTCATATCTTTCTTTTCCTTTGGAACAGTCTTTTGTTCTTGTCCATCAACAACAGGGGACAATTTAGTTGGCATATGAGGACCATCATAGATTCTGTCAAGGTATTCTGGATCTGTAGCCTCCAGAAACATGGTCATCTTAACCTTCCAAATCGGATACTCTACTGGCCTGAGAATTGGAACCCTGATTGTTTCATATCGACTCACAGAATTGGGCTTAACCTGTTCAGCCTTAGGAGTAGTTTGATTTTCTTCAGACATGATTAATACTGTGTTTGAATCGTAAAACTGTATATATTAAACAGCCTTGGCTCTGATACCAATTGTTAGGCCGAATACACAATATATAATCAAGTATGTATGAGAATAACAATCAAGAACACAGTTTATGAATCAACAGAAAACTGTATTTATATTAACAGCTTCTCTCTTTATGATGTTAACGAATCACAAAGAGCTACTAGGTTACAAGAATAATATATTCAATGTTCGCTTCCCTTCTAGGGATAACCTATCTGTGTTTATATAGTACACAGTTACACAATCCTTATTTAATTGATATTCCTACAAATTAGCTATACAAGTTATATCAATTAAGGATTGCTTCTTATCTTCTATTCTGTTTCCTTAGCTGTATCAATATATTCTGCTTCTTTCCATCTTCAGAATATATTGCTTCTAGAATCTTCAATTCAGCACCGACAGCTAATTCAACTATCACCCTGTCAGACTTTAAATAAACTCTGACCGGCTTCCTTTAAACTCTTCACCCTGTCAGACTTTAAATAAACTCTGACCGGCTTCTGATAAACTCTGGTCAGTACCTGTTGCTTAAACACTGATAAACAAACGTCAGCAATTATATCTAACATCTTCCAATTCAACTTCAACCGTGTTGTCATAAATCTCGGAGAGAAGTCTGAAGTTTCGTGGCTCACTATCTGCACTAGAGGTACTTGAAACGGAAGAACCAGCACTGCCTGTGTTGACATCTGATGGAGTCTGTAATGACTGCACAGGCGTAGAAATCTGTGAGATATAAGTGGGACTCGACACACTAGAATCAGTGTGTGTGTCAGATGATGGTTCAAAGTCTGCAAAACTGAAGCTCCTAGTCATCTGTGTAGTTGTGTTCCCTGCACATTCCCAATCCCATCCTTTTGCTTCAGAGAAAACGACATCACGGCTGACATGTAACTGATTTGTGTGAGGATCAAAGAGCCTGAATGCTTTCGTTCCTGGTTCTCGACCAAAAATAAACGACCTCTTTACTTCGAGAATCAAGTTTTTGAGTGTGAGCAGCTGGAATCTTCATGTAAGAGATGCACCCGAATACCTTTAAGTGTGTGACACTAGGTTTCCTTCCATACCATGCTTCGTGAGGTGTAACACAGGAGAGTGCCCGAGTGGGCATTTTGTTAAGAATGTAAACAGCATGGCGAACAGCCTCCCCCCAAAACTTTGATGGCACCTTTCGATCATTTAGGAGGCTTCGAGCCATAGCTACCACTGTTCGATTGCGACGCTCTACCACACCGTTTTGTTGGGGTGTGTAGGGCGCCGTGTAGTGTCTCAAAATGCCTGCCTCTTCACAGTACAATTCGAATGCCTTCGAGCAGAATTCGCCACCTCGGTCGGTTCAGAAAACTTTGATTCCTTGTTCTGCACCATTCTCAACTAGCGACTTAAATTTTTTAAAATAGCTCAGTGCTTCGTCTTTGGTTTTAAGCATGTAAACCCACATAAAACGGCTATAATCATCAACAAGCAATAGGAAGTAGCGATTCCCAGCTGGTGTTGGGGGTGAGATAGGGCCACAAATGTCCCCATGTATCAATTCTAATGCAACTTTAGCAGTATAATTTGATTGAGAAGGGAAAGGCTTACGTGATTGTTTGGACATGAGGCACCCGCTGCAGATCTCCTTGGGCAGATTAATTGAGGGTAGTCCATAAGCCATCTGATTCTTTGACATCATCTGCATGGCTCGAAAATTTACGTGTCCAAACCTAGAGTGCCACAGCCACACATCTTCTTCCGCCCTCGTTAGCATGCACTTGTCTTTAATCTCTTCTATATGAATTTTATAGAGGCGATTCCCAGATCTTTGTACTCGCATTAGTAGTCTTCCACAGCTATCAAAGACCCACAAATAGTCCCCATTTAGTACCACCCTATGACCTTCTTCTGATAACTGACCAAGACTTATGATATTGCTTCGAAGTGTAGGAATGAAATACACCCCTTCTAGCAGTCTGGTCTCGCCATTTTTGCATGCAATTTTTATCGATCCATTTCCTTCTATTTTCACCAAAGAACCATCCCCGAATTTGACTTGCCCTTTGATTGTTTTGTCCAATTTCTCGAATTTTTCACGACACCCCGTCATATGGTTGCTAGCCCCGTTATCTAGATACCAAATGTTCTTGTTAGTCTCCATATTTGCTGTCAAACCCCCTCCTTCAGCCAAGAAAATCACATCACCTGCACTGCTATTTTTCTCGATCATCAGCAATGCAGGTTCGTCATCGTTTGTTTGTGTCAAGTTTGCTTCACCCCTTTGCAGTCTATCCCTCTTTGGCTTGCGACATTCGATGGCATAGTGTCCATATCCCCCACAGTTGAAGCACTTTACTCGGCTTCTATCAAATCTGTCACGACCTCCTTGATTATCTTTTGTACGATAATCATTATTCCCAGATGCAGACCCTCTGTTGGACTTCTTTAGCCATTCATCTCGTGTGAGTAACAGTTTGCCACCTCCATTCTCACGTTTTAACCACTCCTCTTCTGTTAACAGAAGTTGTTGTCCCTCCTTGATCTCTGTTTGGCCGTTCAATCTTTCCTCATGAGCCTTCAAAGACCCGATCACCTCTTCGATTGACATTTTTTCCAAGTCTCCAAATTGTTCAATAGCTGAAGC
The DNA here is from genome assembly GCA_030848705.1 of Heracleum sosnowskyi. Taxonomy (NCBI): domain Eukaryota; kingdom Viridiplantae; phylum Streptophyta; class Magnoliopsida; order Apiales; family Apiaceae; genus Heracleum; species Heracleum sosnowskyi. The sequence continues at coordinate 135,620,602 of CM061235.1, read as the reverse complement.
AATTTGCAAAAACTTAGTTGGAACAGCCCTCAACAACTTCTTTACGACATACTCTTCACTAATTGTTTCTCCCAATGCCCTGATATTTGTTACCAGACCATTTAGTCTCATGCAGAAATCGTCCAATTGTTCTGAATCCTTCATCTTCATCGATTCAAACTCAGCTTTGAGAGTTTGTGCCTTAGCTTTCTTGACTTTGTCAGCACCCAGACTTGCTACCTTAATTGCACTCCAGGCGTCTTTCGCCGTTTTCTTTTCTGCCAAAGTCAGCAACAGCTATTCAGAGATTCCATGATAGATAATCGCCAAGGCTCGCTTGTCCATCTTGTCACCAAGTTGAGCCTTTTCGTCTTTATTCTCTATAGCTTCCCATACACCGTTCGCCTGCATATACACTTTCATCTTCATAGCCCAGGCTGTGTAATTCGTTTTTGTTAGCATGGGATAGCTTATGCCTAGTCGACTATCTTTGTTCTTCCCCTTTTCCATTTCTGTTTAGCTGAGATTGTTGCCAGGTGAGCCTATGCTCTGATACCAGATGTTAAAGCACTGATGAAAATAAAGAAACTGACTTGTATTGATTTCTGAAAGGAATGCTTACAACCAGATAGATTAAAGACAAAGATTACATAGTTTATTTAAACTACTGAACTACTAGAACGACTCCTACAAACATGAGAAAGTGACCTGGTTTTTCTCCACATTTGATGAATCAGTTTCCTATAAAAACGCAACTACTCATAGACTAAGTCTGCTACTGCAACGTTCATAAGACACGTTGGCTTTATTCAAAAAACAAGTAAATAAACCCATGTTTAGATTAATGTCCTAACAGTAGCTGCCCTCTTTACCAAACTAACCAATAAACAAAGAGAATAGTTGGGATGGATACAAAGTATTAAGACTTGGACCAAAGAATATGCTGTTTGTTATATACGTTTGAACAAGCCAGGACAATTAAAGATATTCATGGAATGAATACTGATCTGAGATGTTTACTCTCCAATAATGCCAACGAGCACCTTTTTAGTCACCGTATCTACTCCAGGGATGTGATGACAGATTCGGGCATCTCTTTTACGCAAGATTGGACATGCTACTTACAAGGGCAGATCACAATAGGAAGATTCTCTCCAAGAAAAAACTATTGTCCTATCTTTACCTCTCAGTTGCAGTCTTTTACATTTGGAAGGAGAGAAATGACAGACTACATAACCCGGGGCACTCTTGTATGCCAGCCCATCTAAAGCAGATCATCAAAAGGACAATTCGAGAGAAAGTTTGTACAATCAACTGTTTTAAAAAAGCTGCAAGTAGGGATGTTAGTCTGGTTCTTTTCTTGTATTAATGGTTTGCTGATGTAGTTTCCGTGATGTTAGCTCTTAGCTTTCTTGTTGCAGTTGCCTCTTATGAGTTGTTGTGCTAGGTTTGGTTCTGTTTTATCACAGGGTATGCCCCTAGATATGTAATTTTTTCTTCTTTCGTTAATTTCATATTCAACTTAGCAAAAAAAAAAAAATTATATTCATGGATTTTTTCTTGAAATTGCATCTATTATTTCTAGTTTAAAAAATAATTAATTTCTTCTCAGATAAAAAAAAACATATTTACATTGTATCTGACGGTAAATAATTGTCTAAACCTAACGAAGGCAAATTTCATGAATAGTGTCTTATATAATTCTTTTTCATAATTTTGTCATGTAGAAATTATGGTTTAGTTTAGCAAAACAAATTGGAGTTTGTCGACGTGCATTGAAGAAAGCCAAAGAAAGATGGTTCGCACATGTGTACGGTAAGACAAATACATGCGGCCACTACAACAAATCATGCCAATTACGACAAAAAATTTATATCAAAATTGTCGCAAACGGTCCAATTATGACGGAAAAATTTCGTCATTTTTGCTCAAGCTTTAAGTTCAGATTTTCAGATTTTCGTCACAAGTACACATTTCGTCTTAAATTCGGCTTTCGTCGCACGTACAATTTTCGTCATAAGTATGGATTTCGTCTTAAATTCAAATTTTGTCACGAGTACAAATTTCGTCAGAAGTTCCAAAGCGGGGCCCACTTTTTTTAATAAAATAATAAACGAATTTATGACGGAATAAAATGTCATAAATATATATTTTACGACGGAAAAAACGTCGAAAGTTTACTTTTGGGACCCACCTGCTACCACAATTAAATTTGGAAAAAATAAAAAAAGAATGAACATTCGTCGAAAGTTACCCAGAAATTCGTCATAAGTTGGACTGCCCACAACATTCTACTGCTTTTTCAGGTTCCATCCATATTCGGCTTCCAAATTAAATCCCAAATCATCCCAATCAACATACAATCCAACACCACAAACATACATGAAAGTTTGTAACAAGCATACACACAATTAAACGAATCCAAATATATTTTTTTTTAAATCAAAACGGAATTTCATTAATAATTCAAATCTTTATCAAGTACATCGATAAGAAAAGAGGGTGGGAGAAACTACTCCTCATGATCAGACATAGAATTAGCTACTCTAGCAATGGAATGAGCTGCTAAATTCGCTGAACTCCTTATAAAGTAAACAAAATGGGGCCTCAAATCCTTTAGATACTCCGAACAATCTGCAATAATGGAATCAAAGAAGGAATCATCTTGGCTCTTAGTACGCATTGCTTCAACAACACTAAGACAGTCGAGCTCAATGTACACGTTTGTAAAGCCCAGCTTCTTTAACCAGGAAAGTGCTTCTCTAAAAGCTAGAGCTTCTGCCACCCGAGGATCAAGGGCTCCAGTAAGACGACCTCCCCGACCTGCAACAAAGCCACCAGTTTCATTTCTCACTATGCACCCATAGGAACTTCTGCCATCCTTTCCGAGAAAAACAGCGTCTACATTACAAGTTAGCAACCCTGAGGGAGGAGGTTGCTAAATCATCAAAACTTCACACTCAAAGCACGAGCTTTGTCAATTCTGAGTAACTTGGGCTTGTTGCCATTGGAACAGGCCAGCACTTGCTTCGTTATTCACCTGAGAAGGGGTTTTAAATCTGTTTTCCCACACTATTAAATTCCTGTGGTTCCAAATGCTCCACATTATAGAGCAGAAAATTTCCAGATCTTTCGTAAGAGTAGAAGTAAAATTTTGCAGAATCATTTCTTTACAGGAGAGAACCGGAACATAGTTTAAGTGCATATCACTAAGCTCCCAGCATCTGACAGAAAAAGGACAAGTTACTAGCGCATGAGTCACAGACTCCATCGACACCTTACAAACCTGGCAGAGAGGTTGAACATCAACAAATTTCTTCCTTAAATTTTCGAGAGTGCGCAGACAATCATGAAGAACTCTCCACATAAAGATTTTAACTTTTGGAGGGATAGCCAAATTCCAGAGTTTTAACCAGTTAAAAGAGAAATTTTCAGTTGGCATCTGATAGTTCAAACTACTGAGAATCCATATTCGATCACACAAAAGTTTAAATCCATATTCAATCACACAAAAGTTTAAATCATCCAACATAAACATAGATCATGTTACAAACTTTTACAAGCCAACTTTAGTTCACAACATAAATTAAATTATCTTACAAACATTCATAGTCTAAATTAAATTTAGACTACTCAACCCCTGATTCTAGGACCACCATGAGATACGTGAGGCATGACACTCATATCATGGTCTTCATCAGATTCAGTATTCTCGTCACCAGGGTCGCCAGCGTCGACATCGTCATCATCATCGCATAGGGCCTTCCCATATAATGTACAGAAAATAATGGATGTCACATACATTTATACTAAATCAATTAAACGGATGACAAAGACTTATAGCTAAGCAGCAACGCCAAATAAAATAGCATGCATTTAAAATTTGGATGTAATCTGAATAAAATCTGCAATTCCCACAACATTCCCGGCCTCATTCCGTACTCTTTTAAAAAATGAAAAATCCTCCAAGTACATCTCCATCAGCATTACATAAAGGATATCTAGGTTCAGTGGCTGAAACAAAACTAAATTTGTACTTGAAATTGTTTTAGGACTAAAAAGTAAACCTTTAACTACTTGTCAAATCTCAATTGGAACTAGAACGAGATCAAACTTTATAGTTAATAAACAGTCAATAAAACTAGTCCAGAGACAGAGAAAAATTAACAAAGTAAAAAAATATGCATGCCACAGCTCTCAGGCACACAACTAGTATTGCTTAGGAAGTTTAACTAAATATTTAATTCATCTCGAACTTCTACATAATTGCCAAAATCTTGTTCAGGACCCTAAACTTAATTAATTTGAGTATCAACCAAAACCTAACTGAACTCGTGCAAAAAGAGAACCAGATTGACTAGAACCAAAACCTAATTGACCTAAACATAAAATTCTCTGCAAAAAGGTATTCACATGTAAGCCAAATTGAAATGACAGTTCAGTACTGTTGGAAACTTGGAATGCTCTTACCATTTTGGAATTGTGAAAACCAACTTGTCCAACATCCATGGAAGCAGTCTTCTTCAAATTTTGCCATGGTGTGTAAACAACATCAACATTTTTCACCTTATTTCATGCCACATAACCAAGAAAAAACTCAACTTACATGAAATGAGAGTATCGTACAAATTTTGATATACCAAATGTGCAATCCAGGATGTAAACTTTATTTTCTTCCTCACTAGACAAGATAACAAATAACAATAATAAATTTTATGGCAGAAATTCAATCTAAGATTTTCTTTTAATCATTATAAGAAAGTATTCTAAACTTCAAAAGTGTTTTAATATATAATTAGCTAACTGAATGCATGTCACAAACATACATAATGTCAATGCAGCAATCACCTTGTATGGAATTTGCTTTGACAAGCTGAGCACAATCTTCCAGTAGACCTTCAGATATATCATCAATTCCCTTAAACTTGTGCAGTCTCACATAGACATGGGCTGAAGACATCTTATCCACATGGAACCCGCGGTAGAATAAACCATGTGAAGGTAGTACTAGCATTAAAGAGGAATAAACAGTGAACATATAAGAACAATAAACAGTAAGCATACTGTTTAGGAAGAAAACAAAAGACAACTCTTGCTTCAAGAAAGCTAATGTTCACTCCTCCAAAAGTAATTAATTGATGTTGATGAACATTATACATGATTCTTTTATCCAGGAATCAGATAAGGCGAGGCCCCTAAATTCATTTATATAGCACTAAAACACAGGTTTCTTAAAACAACTTTTCAATCTCGCCTACTTCTTTAAGCAACACCTGCAATTGGATGACCAAACATGTTGTGCAAGTATCCATAAGGTTAGTCTAACCTTTGTCATCAAAATATAAAGCACGTTTAGATTTACTATATAATAATAAAAAACAGTACTACACCAAAATTACTGACAGACCATAAGGTTAATTAAGTTAAAAGAATGTACTAAGATGATGCAATAGTGTTAACAAGTATGGTGCTTAATTAATGAGCTACATATCCAGTTTTTAACGATAATGTGATCCAATCTGCACATTGTAGTGAGTGAAGAAAGATTAGTAGCTGGCATTATAATGGTAGTGTGATTAGAAATCAGATATCGATACCCATTAACATATACAAGCTTATACATCTTTAGTTGATAGTAGAAAAACAATCAGATGATAGAGAAATTGAAGTTTATACCTTTGTACCTTTTGGAGAAGCTTGCAATCGGTTCGGAAAATTGGAGTTTTGTTATGATAAAATCTAGCCAATTAAAATCAAAACAAAATAAAAATCGAACAAAAATTAAACACCCAAAATCCACCTCAGAAAACACAAACAGACCTCATCAAACACATACCCAAATTGGTCAACCCGAATAATTACAAATACCAAACATCCAAAACCATTAAAAAGACAATCAGATCGCAGGGAAATTGAAGTTCATACCTAGAATCATTGCAAGGAGCGCTAGAATCATCTTTGAGAAGCTTGCAATCGGTTGGCAAACTGGAGAATTGTTATTGCAGCGTAGCCGCAACAGCAACAGAGAGACTTGTAATAAAAAGTAACAACAGACATGAGTGTTATTTAGGGTTGGAGGGTTATACGACGCTGTATAAGTTATTTGGGCGGTCAATTCTAATTTTTCCCAAACACTACTTAACAGTACTAGTCAAATCACTAGTTGACTGCTATAATCACAAAACATATAAATTTATTTTAATTTTAATTTTTTGGAATACCAATCAAATAAATAAATCTTGATATTCATACGGTTGGATCGTCAAAAAATATTTTTTTTTTAAAATTGAAACACCAATCCGGGATTAAACACTATTTAGAAGTGATAGTCAAATCACTAATTGGTTGTTATAATCTTAAACCAAATAAATATACTATTTCCAAAAATTTTGGAATATTACTCAAACAAATGAATCTTCACATCCGTACGGTTGGATTGTCGAGAAATATTTTTTTTAGAAATCAGAATACCAATCCGAGACTAAACACTAATTAAGAGTACTAGTCAAATCACTAGTTGACTGCAATAATCTCAAAAAATATAAATTTATTTTAATTTTAATTTTTTTGAATATCAATAAAATAAATAAATCTTGATATCCATATGGTTGGATCATCAAAAAAATATTTTGTTTAAAAAATTGAAACACCAATCCCGAATTAAACACTATTTAGAGGTACTATTTAAATCACTATTTGGATGTTATAATCTTAAACCAAATAAATTTACTATTTCCTAATTATTTTGGAATATTACTCAAATAAATGAATCTTTGCATCCATACGGTTGGATGGTTGAGAAATTTTAAAAAAATATTGAAAAACAATACGGAAATCAACACTATGTAGAAGTATTAGTCAAATCACTAGTTGATTATTATAATCTCAAACAAAATAAAGGTATTTTTTATAAAATTATTAAATTATCACTCAAATATATAAATATTTACATTCATATGGTTGGATCGTCAAGAAATATTTTATAAAAAAAATGTAACACCAATCTAGGACTAAACACTAGTCAAATCACTGGTTGACTGCTATATTCTAAAACCAAATTTTATTTTCTTTTCTAAATTTTTTGGAATAGTACTGAAACATAAAAATCTTGACATCCATGTGGATGGATTGTCGAGAAATATATATAAAAAATTGGAACTTCAATCCTGGACTAAACACTAGATAGAAGTACTAGTCAAATTACAAGTTAACTGTTATAATCTTAAACAAAATAAAGGTAATTTCTCCTAAATATTTTAAAAATATCACTCAAATATATGAATTAGTTGAATCGTCAAAAATTCAAAAAAGAAAATTGAAACACAAAAAATATGTGCTAACTTACGACGGAATCCGTCATAAGTTATTGGACTCCAAAATTTTGAATTTACCGCCAAATTTTTTGGGAAAATTTTGAATTTACCGCCCCAACAACTTTTTTATGACAAAAAAATCGTCGTATATTCATTTTAAAACTATGTATTTCCGTGATATAAAAGTATTTTTATTTCAATTACATTTAGTTGTAAAGAGATTATATTAAAATATTGAACTTACGACGGAATACATATCCGTCGTAAGTTGAGAACGACGACGTTTTTGCTCTAAAAACGTTAATTTACTTTTCACTTAAATTTAATGAGAATAAAATATTAAAATATTAAAAACGGCATCATTGACATATTTACTTCTTTTTCCAATTTTTTGGCACTAAATTTTATTAGTAAAATAATTAACTTATGACATAAATGTTTTTCATTTGTAATTTCGTCATAAGTTCGGCACAGCCAGAAATTCTGTCGTAAGTTTTTCGTCGTAAATAGTTAGATTAACGACGGATTTGTAATTCCGTCATAAGTTCGGCGCGCCCAACAATTCCGTCATAAGTTTTTCGTCGTAAATGGTCAGATTTATGACAGATTTGTAATTCCGTCATAAGTTTGGCGCGCCCAGCGATTCCGTCATAAGTTTTCTGTCGTAAATGGTCATATTTGTTGTAGTGAGCAGTTAGTATAATTACTTGGTATATAATTGTGAAGTTGATTAAATCCTTGAGTGTTATATAATAATATATAATATAGAAAGAGAGCTAGATAATAGAGAGAATGAAGATCATCATTTTATTCATATGATTCAACTCATGTCTTACAATGCTTTATATAGTGCTAGGGACTTGTAAGTTACAACCATTGAAAAGCCAAAGGTTCTAAGTTACAATCAAATGAAAAGCCAAAGGTTGGTGACATCTAAAAGGTCAAGAAGCTACTAGAGAGTCATACAAATATTTCATAACACTCCCCCTTGGATGACTCGTACAAACATCATGCATCGTTAAAACCTTACTAGGAAAAACCCCGTGGGAAAAACCCTAGTGAAGGAAAAAGAGTACATGCGTTGCACATAATGTAATGTAAAAAAATATCATGTTTTCCCCTCATTTCAATATATCTTGAAGTTTACGCATTCCAATATTGTGTATCAATTTCTCGAAGGAAGATGTAGGAAACGCTTTTGTGAACAAGTCTGCTGGATTTTCACATGAGCGGATCTGACAAACATCGATTTCTCCCCTTTGCTGAAGTTCATGGGTGAAAAAAAACTTTGGATCAATGTATTCGTCCTATCTCCTTTAATATAACCTTCTCGATTTTGAGTGATACATGCTTCGTTATCTTCAAACAGAACAGTAAGACTTTCTTTATTGACTGAAAGACCACATGATTCTCGAATATGGTGGACCAAAGACCTTAGCCACACGCATTCTCGACTTGCTTCATGAAGTGCTAACAATTCAGCATGATTCGAAGAATTTGTTGCAAGAGTCTGCGTTGTAGACCGCCAAGATATCGTGGTATCACCATATGTGAATATGTAACCTGTTTGTGATCTTCCTTTGTGAGAATTAGACCGATATCCTGCATCTGCATAACCAACTAATTCCACTTGTGAGTCTTTAGAATAAAACAAACCCATATCCATTGTTCCTCGAAGATATCTAAATATTTGTTTCACACCAGTCCAATGTCTTCGAGTAGGAGCAAAACTATGTCTTGCCAATAAATTAACAGAAAATGCAATATCAGGACGTGTGCAATTGGAAAGATACATTAGTGGACCAATAGCACTAAGATATGGTACTTCAGGAACAAGAAGTTCGTCTCCCTTTTCTCTTGGTCGAAATGGATCATTTTTCTTTTCAAGTGATCGAATGACCATGGGTGTTTTAATAACCCTGAATCTTGGTTTTATATATTTAAACTGTTAGTTCGGGATTCAATGATTGTCAGGATCTAGACTCAACTGATCGGGATTGCTGACGTCATCAGTATTGCATGGTTATCAGTATTTGATCAAGCGTCAGAATCAGGATGTATATCAGGACTATGATCAACTTTGATCATCAGGACTGGAAGCTGATCAGGATTCCAACTTCGAGTTATATTTGGAGTCTAGTTAAATAAGGAAGTTTATTTTGTCGGTTCCTTATTTATAGTAATGAAGCTATCGATTTAGGATAGGTTTCAATCTTTGTAATTGATTAGGACTTATCTTGTAATTGATAGAGAAGCTGTGTAGTATATAAACACAGTTTAGGTTTCGATTTGAGAGAGCTCAGACAATCGATCACAAACACGAGTATTGTGTAACCTAGCAGCTCTCAAGAACACAGAATTTCTTGAGAGAGTTTGTAACAGTTTTATATCAGATTTAATAAAGTTGTTATCTTTCTTTCATATTTGTGATATATACTTTACTAAGTCGAGAATCTTATACAATTGTATTCAACCCCCCTTCTACAATTGTTTATTACTGGGCAACATAAAGTTTTATTAATAAAGCGAGTGAATATAGATCTGGTGTTTCATTCGCATATGTTACATGTAGAAACTTTATATTTGACACGTATTATTGAAGTATAGGTAATTTAAGAGAATGTAAATTTGCTCGATTTTCGAAGATTCTCGTTGTAACAAATTCCGGGAAAATGAATAGTAAAATTCTCGGAAAAGTGAATAGTAAAATTTTCAGAAAAATGAATAATGGAATCGCGGGAAAGTGAATAGTGAATTCTCGAGATGATGAATAATACAATTTCCGGAGAAAAGAATAGTGCTTTTACAAAACTATGAATAGTGTAGTGTTAAAGTACCCTATCTGTGCGAGACTTCTCCCGTTACTTTTATTCAACAAGATTCATTAATTATATTTTATTAAAATAAATTAAATACAAGATGAATAGTGTCAAGGATTATTTAGAAATTTACATGGATATTTTTACAAGAATTCTCGAGACAATCGTTTTTCACTGTTTACGCCGTCGCGCGTCGGAGAAGAAAACAATTAAAACAATCGAACTGATTCTTTAAATAATAGCAAGGCACGTTTTTTTACATTGAAAGAGGGTGACAATGCAAGTATGTGGCCTTGTAATGGCTTGGCAAAATCAAGTGGTGAATAAGTGACCATGTAGTAGCCTTGTAAATATTTTAGTTTAAATTTAATTAACTTACTCTAAAATACATCAAAATACACCAAAATTACTATCTACCACTCCTTCCTTTAGCAAGCACAGCCATGAGCACCCAAGGGAGAAAAATGAGAGAAAACCATGGCTTACATGCTTGTTCTTGATTTTTGAAAGCATGAAACAAAGATCCAATCTGTTACAAAGTTAATCCACAACCTTTACAATACTTTCGGTCCATTTAAAATCTTCAAAAACACCAAAACACAACCACGTTTTTATAGAGCTAAAGTGATGTTCTTGAGCTTAAAATTCTTGTTTTAGAGCTTGTGGGGTTGGAACGTAGTTTCAATCATTTTGTTGTGAAGTATTCGAGGTATAACCGCATTCTTAGATTTCATCGTTATTCGATTTTTCCTTCACTAATTAAATTGATTAAATTCATTTTTTAGGGGATTCAAAGCTTGAGGATCAGAGAAGCTTGTGTTTGTGTTTGTTTTAGTGCGAGGAAGGCATAACAAATTGTTGTGCCCAAAATCTCACATGGGTTCAATTTAAGGCCCACATATAATATAGGCCCAACTAGCATGGATTTGGTTAGGGTTGGATGTACTGAGGTCTGAGGTTCAGCTTCATAGTGCCGAGGTTCAGGTTCACAATATCGAGGTTTAGATGCACGGTACCGAGGTTCAGGTGCAGGATACCAATGTTCAGGTTCAGGGTATCGAGGTTCAGAGTGTACAGGTTTATGCTCAGGGTGGTTTGGATCTAAGGAACAGGTCCAGGTTCAGGTGGTCTGAACCTCAGGCAGGTTCAGGGTGGTCTGAACCTCGGGCAGGTTCCGGGTGGCCTGAACCTCTCTAGGACAGAATCAGAGTTGGACAAGGACTCAGCTTCCTATACTTTAGGAGCACGGAATTACTCTTGGAAAAGGACTTCTAGGCTTAATAAAACGTGGTGGATGGGATAATTATAACCAATGTAGGACTTATATTGGTTGTTTCGGATATACATCAAATATATGAGGATTTATAGGACTTAGAGATGGATTTGGACTAGGACACTGGAAAGCTCAACTACAGGTGTATAATTCGACTATAACTCTGAGATGGATTATCTTGGAATGGTGGAATTCGCAAGGATGGAGAAGTATAAACCTAATAGAACTACATGGGGCTTGATTCCTATAAATAGGATATGTAGGCACTTGACTAAAGGATTCGGATTTTCACTCTCTACACGTATAAGGCTCGTGTACTCTCTGTGATACATATTCCGGTGAATTGGCTGGCCGTGTAGGATTTACTCTGCCCTTTTCATCCGGTGGTTTTGTCAACTCAGCCCCCAAAAACGTCACATTCTCCACCTGCTCCGGCAGTTGCGGCTGAAGCTCTAATAGAGCTGTAGACGTGCAAACCAACAGCTCTGTCCGACAACCTAGGACGCATTCTATGGATATTCCAGCGATATTCTCTCTCGGTGTTGTTACCAAATTTCCCTCACAACATTTTGGCGCTAGAAGGAGGGGCTTTTATTGATCTTTTGAGGGAAAAGATGACGAAAAGCTTCGGTGATGAATGTACAACGAAGAACAATGGAGGTTTTCTGGAAAAAAGATATAAAAGATGAAGAAACGAAGGAGAAATCACGGCTCACCAGAAAAAGGGTGAAAAAGAGTCTTCCAGGAGGTGCGAACAAGAGAGCTTCAGAGTGAAACTCTGAAAAATGCCAAAGGAGGTTTCCCAACCACCTTTATTCTAGTTATTCGGTGGTAAAATGCATAAAACAAGGAGATGCGACTCCAAGATGCCTGAAATTCGATTTTGACGGAAGGAGCCAAGAAAAGAATGGCCAAAGATGGATTTCTAATAGAGATTATGGTCTGGAATAGCTGGAAAGTAGGTACGCATGAGCTTCAGGCTTATACCTATGAATCAGGTGCGGGTTCGGGTGTGAACAGCTTCGAATGACCCCAAAGCTTCTCGCATCAAGAGCACTGATTGGTAGGACATGTGAAGCTTGACGTCCAACTATCAATGGAGGTACATGCCACCCAGAGAGGCTCAGTCGAGAGGTTCAAGCAGCAAAGGCAAAGGAAACCTCTTAACTGAGGAGGTACAGATAGAACTGGATGCGAACCTCCTGATTAAGGAGGTACATGTGGAGTTAGATAAAACCTCGTTAACGAGGAGGTATGATCGAACTTGGAAAAACTTGAGGATGTGGATATCTAGTGTGATGAAGAGAAACTAGAATAAAGGTTCATGTGTAGACTACTCAGAAGCTCTGTCGAGGAGTAGACAGGTGAAAAGCTGAACCTCCACCTACTGATGGAGATAAATTCCATCTGGAGAGATTCAACCAGTTGGAGGTTAAGGCTTAAGAGATTCGTAGCTGAAGCTGAGCCGAGAGGTCTGTAGCTGAAGCTGAGCAGAGAGGTCCGTAGCTGAAGCTGAGCCGCGAGGTTCGTAGCTGAAGCTGAGCCGGGAGGTCCGTAGCTGAAGCTGAGCCAAGAGGTCCGTAGCTGAAGCTGAGCCGGGAGGTCCGTAGCTGAAGCTGAGCCGGGAGGTCCGTAGCTGAAGCTGAGCCGGGAGGTCCGTAGCTGAAGCTGAGCCGGGAGGTCCGTAGCTGAAGCTGAGCCGAGAGGTCCGTAGCTGAAGCTGTCTATTCTTTCTACTGTAAATGGAAGATCATTAGCTTCACCTGTGTTTTATTGGAACTTATCTGTTGGTTATGGCTTCACTGGGATTAGTTGCGGGATGCAGCTTTATTGGTCTAGTTTCATTGTGGTTGACTAGCTCTTCAGCTTCACCTACCAAAGGCACCAGCATGTTTGATAAACTACGAAAAAGACTTAACAGTGAAGCTCTTTCCAGGAACGAGGATTGTCTAGGAGAGGTTCAATGATGGAAGGTGCTTCAATCAGAAGGATTCTCTAAGATGTCTAGTTCTTACATCTGATGAAGGAGGTTCGGAGCGAATCTCTAGTTTGCTTCATACCTCATGTAAAAGAGAGCATAAAAGGAGGTGTCTGAGAAAAAAGGTCAAGGAAAAGAATGAGTACTTTGTTGGCCATGAAGCTGTACCTAGGTCAAGCTGAAGCTTCAGTGAAAGAGGTTCTCATGTTGGAAGCTTCTCCAAACCAAGCAGCTGTAACCTAGGCCTATCCCAGGGAAGGAGTTTCGGAAGCTATGTGATGATCCTAGGATTCAAAAGGGGTTCATGGCAGTTATCACCCTCAAAGTAATGGTCAAACTGAGGCTGTCAACAAGATTATTAAACATACCTTGAAGACCAAGTTGGAAGAAAGCAAAGGGTGTTGGCCTGAGGAACGCCCTATGGTTTTGTGGTCATACAACACAACACCACGAACCACTACTGAGGAGTCACCCTTCACCTTAACCTATAGTTGTGAGACTATGGTTCCTGTTGAAATTGGGTATGGATCGTTTCGAAGGGACAATTATGATCCTGGGAATAATGAGATGAATCACTATTTGTATTTGGATTTAGTGGAAGAGGTTCGGGCTACTGCGCAGCTGAAGCTAGCTGCATACCAGTAACGTACTCGGAAGTACTTTGACAGCAAGGTTCGTGCTCGCCCATTAACGGTTGATGATTTGGTTTTGAGAATGATGCTACCACACAAGGCAAGAGGTACGAGTAACCTCTCGGTTAACAAAGGAAATAAGGCGAGGTTCGAACCTGAACCTCTCGAGGAAAAGACCAAAAAAACTATGGAAGCTCAGGAGAGCAACGTAACTTATAAAGGAATCTCGGATGAATTGAGCTTGGATCTTAGTATGCTGAGGCAATGGATATAAATTAGGTGAACCTTACAAAGAGGTTCCTATCTTTGAAGGGGTAGCTTCCCCTCAGATACTATTGTCGGATGTTTCCTTATAAAAGGATGAAAAAAAAATCTGAATTACCCGGTAGAAGGCGTTCAATTCTTGGTCATGGACAAACTACTCCAAAGACGTGGGGGTAGAGGATACCATAATATATGGAAGGTTTCTGAAAACAACCAGTGACCAAACTAAACGGAATAGGAATGAGGTTCAGCTTCGCGGTCCCTCAATGACCATCAGGTACAGAACCTCTTAATGGTGCAGCTACATGGAGGTTGGATTGGCTGAATGGTGAAGGTTTATATACGAGTTGATCTAGTTCTCCACCCAAGCAAGGAGCCTAATATTTTGTTTCATTGGTAAAACCCATGTCGAGGTTCTGGAATCTACACCTCAGAGGTTAGACAACTGGAATTATGGATTTGTCATCGAGGATGGGTAACATGGTACTTATTGGAAGTGATATTACAAGTGACAATGAGGTTTGTTTGAACCTGACTGCGAGGATCATGGCGAAGTTTGTCTGAACCTGACTGCGAGGTTTATGGCGAAGTTTGTCTGAACCTGACTGCGAGGTTTATGGTGAAGTTTGTCTGAACCTGACTGCGAGGTTCATGGTGAAGTTTGTTTGAACCTGACTACGGATCATATAAGGTTCCTCTTACATTTAATGGCTTCAAGGAACCGGGGGGTAGTGGATGATATGTTGTCCAAGATGGTATGTTGAAAGTGGTAAATTTTCAAGCAAATGGAGTTTACAATCAATAAGTGGTTCAGGTTCGTGAGCTTTCAGAGGTTCAGATGTGTGAACCTCTAATAGGATTTGATTCTGGAGGTGCTAATGGATATGGAAATGAAGCTATGGCTAGGATTGGAGTGGATTTTTTTACAAATTCATTGTCACTTACCGGCGGGTTGCAGGTTGATAAGAATTCAGCTGCACGTTGCAGCTTCATTGGTCTTCACCTGCTGGTTGCAGGTTGATTCATTGGTTTTCACCTGCTGATTGCAGTTTGACTGGTATTCAGCTGCAGGTTACAGCTTCATTGGTCTTCACCTGCTGGTTGCAGGTTGATAGGTATTCAGCTGCGGGTTGCAGCTTCATTGGTTTTCACCTGCTGGTTGCAGGTTGATAGGAATTCAGCTGCACGTTGCAGCTTCATTGGTCTTCACCTGCTGGTTGCAGGTTGATTCATTGGTTTTCACCTGCTGATTGCAGTTTGACTGGTATTCAGCTGCAGGTTACAGCTTCATTGGTCTTCACCTGCTAGTTGCAGGTTGATAGGTATTCAGCTGCGGGTTGCAGCTTCATTGGTTTTCACCTGCTGGTTGCGGGTTGATAGGAATTCAGCTGCAGGTTGCAGCTTCATTGGTCTTCACCTGCTGGTTGCGGGTTGATAGGTATTCAGCTGCAGGTTGTAGCTTCATTGGTCTTCACCTGCAGGTTGCAGGTTGATTAATTGGTTTTCACCTACTGGTGTGGGTTGACTGGTATTTAGCTGCAGGTGGCAGCTTCATTGGTCTTCACCTGCTGGTTGCAGGTTGATTAATTGGTTTTCACCTACTGGTGTAGGTTGACTGGTATTTAGCTGCAGGTGGCAGCTTCATTGGTCTTCACCTGCTGGTTGCAGGTTGATTAATTGGTTTTCACCTACTGGTGTAGGTTGACTGGAATTCAGCTACAGGTTGCAGCTTCATTGGTCTTCACCTGCTGGTTGCAGGTTGATTAATTGGTTTTCACCTACTGGTGTAGGTTGACTGGTATTCAGCTGCAGGTTTCAGCTTCATTGGTGTTCACCTGTTGGTGGCAGGATGATTCATTGGTCTTCACCTGCTGGTTGCAGGTTGATTCATTGGTTTTCACCTGCTGGTCGCAGGTTGATAGGAATTCAGCTGCAGGTTGCAGCTTCATTGGTCTTCACCTGCTGGTTGCAGGTTTATTAATTGGTTTTCAGCTATTGGTGTAGGTTGACTAGTATTCAGCTGCGGGTTGCAGCTTCATTGGTATTCACCTGCTGGTGCAGGTTGACTGGTATTCAACTGTGGGTTGCAGCTTCATTGGTGTTCACCTGCTGGTTGCAGGTTCCGAGCTGTGTGAAGGGTTCAAGGAAGGAAGATCCTCTACCATATCTACGGTACCAAAAAGGTGAGGTGCGAGGTACGTCTTACGAACTTGTTGTTCATCCATCACATCTCAATTATGGCTATTTGAGAACCTAAATTGCTTTATGCATGCGATTGCTTTTAAATGACAAGTATGTGGGATTCTATATCTTTAGATTTAAGATTATTACTTGTTGGCATGCTCAAATTATTGAAATACATGCATGAATGGAGAGGTTATACATGCAACCAGTATGAATTATTCTACACTTGGTTCACCCCACATGATTATACATGGTTAAATGCCTTGATGATTACATGCTTTATTTATGCTTTCCATGGATATATATGAATCTTAATGCATAAGTACTTGGTTTTAGTTCTTCACTATATTTGATTATGTGTTAAAGAACTATGGGTAGTAGATGATATGCACCTCATGATGATATTTTGAAAATTCTGGATTTTCTAACAAATGATTCAGGTTCGAGAGATTGGTGAGGTTCAGCTGTGAACCTCCGAATGAGGTTCATGTTCGAACCTCCATTACTGCACTTATGAAATTTGATTGGATTGGATTTAATATTATTGGATTGGATTAGAGATTCACACTCATGGATTATGAGATGAAGGTTAAGACTTATGGATTTGAAGCCACAGGCTCATGCTTCCACCAGAGGACTGGTTTAATGAAGCCCCTGTTTGATATTGTTGTACAACAAGTAAAGCTTATTACAACTCATATAAGCCCTAGGGACACTAGGCATAAATATTATGGTAAAGTGTGGGAGCCAAACACAGACCACACTCCGGATTAAACTCCTTGCACGATTGCAAGCTGGAACACTAAATAGGTCAAAACTACACTAGGGAGGTTCAAGGTTGGTGAACCCCTGAAGCTGTAGCACGGATTAAGCTTCATACGGATTTATGAAGTACATGGAATTTAATGGCGCATTACCCTAGGCAGGGATATGCATGGATAATTGGTTTTTTCTAAGGCATTGGATAAAATGGCTTATGGATATTTTAATCTATGGAATATGGATTATGTACCTAAGGATATTAGGTTCAAGGATGGTTTACTTACACGTTATATTATTGGAATAATCATGTTGTGAATAATTTTTATCATATATGGTTTGTATCTCTGGTTAAGAGGTAGATGACAGCTCAGAATTTAACATGACAACTACAACTACATGCACCTGATCCAAGCATAATAGGGTCAGATGAAAAGGGGAATCAATGAGTAGAGGTCTTGGAAACAACCTACATGTCCTTTGGTATCACCCTATGGCTCATAGGTTCGCGTGGAGCTCACCTGTGTTTAACAAGTTCACCGTGGAGCTCACCTATGCTTAACAGGTTCACTTTGGAGCTCACATGTGCTTAACAGGCTCGCGTAGAGCTCACCTGTGCTTAACAGGTTCACCGTGGAGCTCACCTGTGCTTAACAGGTTCACTTTGGAGCTCACATGTGCTTAACAGGCTCGCGTGGAGCTCACCTGTGCTTAACAGGTTCACCGTGGAGCTCACCTGTGCTTAACAGGTTCACTTTGGAGCTCACCTGTGCTTAACAGGTTCGCGTGGAGCTCACCTGTGCTTAACAGGTTCACTTTGAACCTCATCTTTGCTTGACAGGTTCATCCATACTTATATACATCAAACAGGTTCCTTGTCAGTTATTTGTTGCAAATAGCTTCCAGCTATCAGATTCCAACTTAGAGGTTCCTCAATATTTACTTGTAACACGTAGCTAACATTTAACAGCTTCAAGTGTGTAGCTTCTAGCTTGCAGGTTCATTGATGCTCAGGTACAGCTATAGACTTCAGCCAGCGGGTGCTAAGCTTTTCAACATGATAGGATTCAAGCTGGAAGGGGTTTACATTTCAAATGGAAAGGAAACCTGATGGCTTGGGGGGTAAATCAGTTTCCCATGGAAAAGCTTGCATAAAGGAAAGGAGGTTATCAGCATCAGCTCACTCAGGAGGGAGCTTCCACGTGGTGGGTTCCGAACCTGAACCTCAAGTGGAACCATAAGGACAAAGATAAGTTTAATTCATATGCCTTACATATTCATAATCGTCTATGTTTTATGTGCATACAAGAAATTATTCAAAGCATTTAGCTGAAAAGCTTCAGTATAAACCTCATGTTTGCAAACAGTTCATTATTTTTAGCTATACATGAACTCATATTTATCTAAATGTGCATATCACATGATCTCAAGGAAGGTGTCTTGCATGGATTTATAAACAAAAGGTCATCATCATGCATGGTTTACAAATATATCTTTCAAACTTGCTAGCTGAAGCTGTTGAGTAGGTACCTAGGCATGCTATATGCCCCATTATGTAACCACTCAAAAAGACATGGCAGCGATTGAGGATGTCTTCATAACCTTCCATTGGTTCCTCTTACGACATTTTTATATGGTTATTCAAGGTTATTCATGGTATTTCACGGTATATGGCTATTTTGGTTAAACTCAATGGTTTATGTTTTCCACGGTATTGGAAAACAACGAGGTCCAATGTGTCGGGATAATGGAAATTTCTGAAAATCGTGGCACTATGTCTTGAAGAGTGTGTTCGCCAAGGTTCTACTTGATTGTAGAGGCAGCAAAAGATACATATAAATATTCAAAAATCGTTTTTGCACCATACATACTTGCTTGCATACATACATTATATATGTACGAGTGGCGTGGATAACATAGGTGAGCTACTTAGCTCACGCTACTTATCATCTTTTCTAGTTGTTTTAGTAGCGCAGGTTCTGGAGACTTGAAGCTCATTAGCAGCGGAAGCATCACGACATCATTTACAAGAGCTTTTCATATGAAGAGCAGGTTTGCGGAGAAGAGGAACACCTCGAGGAGTTAGGTTATGGTTTTCAAAGGAAAAGGCTGGTCGTTAGTAGGTTCAGCTAGGAAGCTCGCGATTGGAATTGGATGGTCACACCTGGTCTAAAGGATATTCAAGGAATTTTTCACTCAAGGATTCAGATTGAGGTACATATGCGGAGGCGTTGTGTTTTCTGTTTCTTACGCTGAGTTAGCTCATGTAAGCTTGGAAGCATGATGCTGAAGCTATGTATTTCTCTGAGAAGGATAAGGAAGGATTGAACCTTGTCTTGCTTTGGTTCCTTTTGTATTCAATACTGCAAGGAACCGGGGGGTAGTTGTTGTGCCCAAAATCTCACATGGGTTCAATTTAAGGCCCACATATAATATAGGCCCAACTAGCATGGATTTGGTTAGGGTTGGATGTACTGAGGTCTGAGGTTCAGCTTCATAGTGCCGAGGTTCAGGTTCACAATATCGAGGTTTAGATGCACGGTACCGAGGTTCAGGTGCAGGATACCAATGTTCAGGTTCAGGGTATCGAGGTTCAGAGTGTACAGGTTTATGCTCAGGGTGGTTTGGATCTAAGGAACAGGTCCAGGTTCAGGTGGTCTGAACCTCAGGCAGGTTCAGGGTGGTCTGAACCTCGGGCAGGTTCCGGGTGGCCTGAACCTCTCTAGGACAGAATCAGAGTTGGACAAGGACTCAGCTTCCTATACTTTAGGAGCACGGAATTACTCTTGGAAAAGGACTTCTAGGCTTAATAAAACGTGGTGGATGGGATAATTATAACCAATGTAGGACTTATATTGGTTGTTTCGGATATACATCAAATATATGAGGATTTATAGGACTTAGAGATGGATTTGGACTAGGACACTGGAAAGCTCAGCTACAGGTGTATAATTCGACTATAACTCTGAGATGGATTATCTTGGAATGGTGGAATTCGCAAGGATGGAGAAGTATAAACCTAATAGAACTACATGGGGCTTGATTCCTATAAATAGGATATGTAGGCACTTGACTAAAGGATTCGGATTTTCACTCTCTACACGTATAAGGCTCGTGTACTCTCTGTGATACATATTCCGGTGAATTGGCTGGCCGTGTAGGATTTACTCTGCCCTTTTCATCCGGTGGTTTTGTCAACTCAGCCCCCAAAAACGTCACATTCTCCACCTGCTCCGGCAGTTGCGGCTGAAGCTCTAATAGAGCTGTAGACGTGCAAACCAACAGCTCTGTCCGACAACCTAGGACGCATTCTATGGATATTCCAGCGATATTCTCTCTCGGTGTTGTTACCAAATTTCCCTCACAACACAAATCATTTTTTTTTTACTTATTTGTAGTTAAAGATGCTGATGTACCTGGAGGCTATGGACCCTAACTATCTGGATAGGATTCGTGATGGACCATATCTTCCTACCAGAATTATAGAACGAACAGATACAGTACCTGAACACTATGTGGTCAAGGACAAGAGTGAATGGACTCCAGAAGAAAAATCTCACGTTCTCAGAGATGCAAAGATAAAGAATATTCTTCACAACGGTCTTGATGCTGTCATGTCGAACAGAGTGATTGCATGCAAGTCTGCAAAAGAAATCTGGGATACTTTGGAAACTCAGTGCCAGGGATCTGCATCTGTCAAGAAAAACAGAAGGGCTCTTTTGATTCAAGAATATGAACAATTTGATGCTAGACCTGATGAGAGCCTAACTGATTTATATGATAGATTTTTGACACTCCTCAACAGTCTATCTTTAGTTGGCAAGGAATATAAAACTGAAGATTCAAACACCAAGTTTCTAAGAGCTTTACCAAAAGAATGGGATACTCAGACCTCGATCATTAGACATCAGTATGATCTCAACACTGTGTCTCTTGATGAAGTCTATGGAATGCTAAGAACTCATGATCTTGAAGTTCAACAGAGAAAGAATAAGAAAAGCAGCAAGGCAAAATCTATTGCTTTGAAAGCAGAGGCTAAATCAAAAGGAAAAGCTATGGAGGTCTCAAAGAGGAAATCAATTATAGCTGAGTCAGATCCTGATGACTCTTCATCAGATACTGATGGCAATCCTGATGCCAATACTGATGATAATTCTTCTGACTCAGGCATGGAAGAGATGGTTGCTATGATTGTCAGAAGCTTCAAAAAGATGAAGTTCAGAAAGGCTAGGAGACAAGGCAACTTTCAGAAAAGGACCTTCAATGCAGACAAAGACAAGTATATCAAAAAGGAAAGCAAGAGTAGCAAATTTGACAAGTCAAAGGTTAGATGCTACAAGTGTAATGGTATGGGTCACTTTGCTACTGAGTGTAAGAAGACAAAGGCACTCATCACATCAAGCAAGGACTGGATGGACTCTTCCTCAGAATCTGATACTGAGGTGGTCAACTATGCTCTAATGGCCAATACTGATGATACCGCTATTCCTGATGATAAGGTACTAAATACTGTCTTTGATTTTGATACTGATAATGCTTCTGAGTTAAGACATTTTTTAAAGTCATTGCATATTAGCTTTAGAAGTCAAACTGCTGAGAATACTAGGATCTTATCTGAGATGTCTGAACTTAGGAAAAGGAATGAGCATTTAGAAGCTGAATTTTCTCTTATGCAAAAAGTACAGATAGAATGTGATAATGCTAAACACATGTACTTAGAGATGAAACTTAAATGTACTACTCTTGAAAAAGAACTTGAGGATGCTAATGAGAAAATCAGAACTTGGACACACTCTGGTAGAAGATTTCATGAGATTAATACCTCTAAGAACTGGAAAGAGTGTCTAGGTTATATGTCAGATGAAGATAAGAAATTGAAAGAGAAAATTGTTGTTGATGAGACAGTTAGTCCAAGAACCTATAGACATGTAATAGACAAAACCAAATCTAAGATTATTCCTGTTAATTTTGTTTTTGGTAAGGATTCCAATTCAACTTTTGAAAAGGGATCTACTTCTGTTCAAAGTGTTAAAGTTATTAAGTCTAAACCTGTCATGAATAAAGTTACTAAGAATGTAGGTTTACTGTCTCAGAAACAACTCAAGGATAAAATCTGTGAGGTTACAGATAAGAAAAAGGAAGCTATTGTTAAGAGAAACAGGAATGGTAAAATTGGGATTAATAAAGAGAATGGATATAAATATCCCAAATGCACCTAGAAAATGCTGTTTTAACTGTGGGAACTCTAATCATCTTGCTATTGATTGTAAAAAGAGTTTAAAGGAAGTTACTAAAATTCCTTTGTCTGATGTTAGGAATAGATCAGTATTTTATAAACCACAGAATTCCTGTTTTCATTGTGGTAGTAAATGGCATTCTATTTATACATGTGAAGAATATCATGATTTGTACTATAACTTCTATGATCCATTACCTAAGTTTAAAAATAGTGCAAATTCTGATAGCCTTAAGAATGTCAATGTGAAGCATGCTTTTGTTAATACTGATACTGACAAAGCAAATCCTGATGGAGTAAATCCTGTCAGGACTGCTAGAGTCAGAAAGTCTTCTGCTGCTAAAATTAATAAAATGCATGGAAAAGGAACCCAACAGGTGTGGGTTCCTATGAATTCTAACTAGTGTTTTGTTATTCTGATTGCAGGGTAAAAAGAAAAATGTGTTAGTCATGGATAGTGGATGTTCTGTGCACATGACTGGAAACAAAGCCCTGTTATCAGAATATGAAGAAAAAGTTGGCCCAACTGTGTCTTATGGAGATGGCAACATTGGACAAACTTTGGGATATGGCAATATAATCATTGGCAATGTCATCATTGAAAAAGTAGCTCTAGTGAAAGGACTGAAACACAACTTGTTGAGTATTAGTCAAATCACTGACAGAGGTTATCATGTCCACTTCTATTCCACTCATTGTGAAGTAGTCAGCAAAGAATCAGGGAAAACAGTACTGACTGGCTACATGCATGGTAACATATATGAAGCCAACATTCAATCAAATACTGATGGCTCTCCTACTTGTCTCATCAGTAAAGCATCAGTAGATGAAAGTTGGAATTGGCACAAGAAGCTTTCTCATCTCAACTTCAGCAATATCAATGAGTTGGTTAAGAAAGATTTGGTTAGAGGATTGCCTAAAGTGTTATAAACTCCTGATGGACTCTGTGATGCATGTCAAAAGGCTAAACAGAGAAGGACATCATTGAAGAGTAAATCTGAATCCTCTATTGAAGAACCATATCACATGCTGCATCTTGATCTATTTGGACCAGTCAACATCATGTCCATTAGTAAGAAAAGATACACTCTTGTAATTGTTGATGAATATTCTAGATTCACCTGGGTGTACTTTATGCACAGAAAAGATGAGACTCCTGAAATACTGCTGGATCATGTGAGAATGATTGAGACATCCACAAAGTATAAAGTCAAGATATTGAGGAGTGATAATGGTACTGAATTTAAGAATTCAAAGATGGAAGAGTTCTGCAAATACAAAGGAATTATTCAACAATTCTCTACTCCTGGCACACCTCAGCAAAATGGAGTAGTTGAAAGGAAGAATAGAACTCTTATTGAAGCTGGCAGAACTATGTTGGAAGAAGAAAAATTACCTACATATTTCTGGGCAGAAGCAGTCAATACAGCATGCTATACTCAGAATCTCACATTGATAAACATACATGGTGTTACTCCTTATCAATCTCTCAAGGAGAAGAAACCAAGTTTGAAGCATCTGAATGTGTTTGGCTGTAAATGTTTTGTTCTCAGAACTCATCCTGAACAGCTAGGAAAATTCGAAACTAAGGTTGATGAAGGAATTTTCATAGGTTATCCTGCATCAAGAACCTTCAGAGTTTTTAATTTGAGGACAAGAACTGTCATGGAGTCAATACATGTATCTTTTGATGATAAGAAGATAACTGGAATCAATGAAGACTCTCATGATAGACTGATTTTTGAAAATGAAGCTACCAAGGCACCTGAAGAAAATGAATCAGATCCTGTCAATTCATCAGATACTGATAGGTCACCAAATCCTGATGATCCATCAAATCCTGATGACACATCAAATACTGATGGTGATAATACTGATGATGCAAATAATGGTGATACAACTAGTAGTGCAAATGTTGAGGGGGAGCTACAACATTCTACTACAAGTTCAGAGTCAACTCAATCATCAGGACAGAATTCTTCAGATACTGATTCAAGTGATGATCCTGATAATTCATCAGGAGGAGATAGCAACATTTAAGGGGGAGCTTCTACTGAAGCAAATTCTTCAAATCAAGCTAACACCAATCTAAGGAGAGCATCTACATCAAGAAATGACTTTACACCAGCAAGAAAATGGACTGCAAGTCATACTCCAGATCTGATAATTGGAGATCTTGATGCAGGTGTTCAGACAAGAAGTGCAACTGAGAATGAATGTCTATATCATAACTTTCTATCCAAGGAGGAACCTAAGAAAGTTGAAGATGCACTTAAAGATGCTGATTGGGTTACTGCAATGCAAGAAGAGTTGAATGAATTTGAAAGGAATGAAGTCTGGAAACTGGTACCAAGACCAAAGAACAGGTCCATTATTGGTACAAAGTGGATTTTCAAGAACAAGACTGATTCTGATGGAGTAATAATCAGAAACAAAGCTAGGCTTGTTGCAAATGGGTATTCTCAACAAGAAGGAATTGACTATGATGAAACTTTTGCTCCTGTTGCAAGACTAGAAGCCATCAGGATCTTTCTGCCTTATGCAGCTCATAAGAAATTCAAGGTTTTTCAGATGGATGTTAAAAGTGCTTTCTTAAATGGTGAACTGGAGGAAGACGTTTATGTTGAACAGCCTCCTGGTTTCATTGATCCAAAGTATCCAAATCATGTTTACAGATTGGATAAAGCACTTTATGGACTAAAGCAAGCTCCAAGAGCATGGTATGAAACCCTAGCTCAATTCTTACTGGAAAGTGGATTCAAAAGAGGTACTATTGATAAAACTCTATTCTATTTGAATCATGGTAAGGATTTACTATTAGTTCAGATTTATGTGGATGATATCATTTTTGGGTCAACAAACAATAAGCTGTGTGAAAAGTTTTCTAAGCTTATGCAGTCAAGATATCAAATGAGCATGATGGGAGAAATGAGTTATTTTCTTGGACTTCAAGTTAAACAGACTGAAGATGGTATCTTTATCAATCAGTCAAAATATACAAGGAATTTATTGAAAAGGTTTAACATGCAAGATTGTTCTACTGCAAGTACTCCTATTGATACAGCTACCAAACTTGATCCTGATCAAGGTGATGAGGTAGATGTAACTCACTACAGGGGAATGATTGGCTCTCTATTGTATCTCACTGCAAGTAGACCAGATATCATGTTTGCAACATGTCTGTGTGCATGATTTCAAGCAAAACCTAGGGAACCCCATCTGATTGCAGTCAAAAGAATTTTCAGATATCTCAAAGGCACTACTTCACTTAGCCTTTGGTATGCAAGGGAATCAGATTTTGGGTTGTGTGGTTATTCAGATGCTGATTTTGCAGGGTGTAATATAGACAGGAAAAGTACTTCAGGAAGCTGTCAGTTTTTGGGTGGTAGACTAGTGTCTTGGTTCAGTAAAAAGCATAAGTCTATATCTACCTCGACAGAAGAAGCTGAGTACATTGCTGCAGGAAGTTGTTGTGCTCAAATAATGTTGATGAGAAATCAGTTGTTCGATTATGGCCTGTCATACTCCAAAATCCCTATTTATTGTGATAACCAAAGTGCTATTGCAATGACAGGAAATCCAGTTCAGCATTCTCTTACTAAACACATCAGTATTAGATATCACTTCATAAGAGAACAGGTTCTGGAAGGAACAATTGAACTTCATTTTGTTCCCACTGATCAACAACTAGCTGATATATTCACCAAGCCACTGCTTGAAGCTACTTTCAATAAATTGGTGAATGAACTTGGAATGATGAATTTTGAGAATTTCTGAGAAAAGCTAAAGAGAGGAAATCCTGATGACTGTCAAATCCTGATGGTCATTCTGCAAGGTATGTAATTTTGATCAAATCCTGATAGGACACAATCCTGACATGAAGTCAACTGGTCAATCCTAATGGACTGGTCAGTATTTCTTTGCTTAATTTATGCCTGAGTTTTCGTCACTAACTGGTAAGAAACGTTTGAGTTTTAGTCGGACAACTGTATGCGCTCGTGTGTCAAACTGATAGATATATATATATATATAGATACATATAAAAAGCGGTGCAGTTATGTTTCATTACACACGTAATTTGTCCACTAATTATTTGTGCACGAATCTCAGTATGCCACCTGTCACAGAGAGTAATATTTTGTTTTAACAAAATATATTTGATTGTCTAAATTTTTGATTACTCTCACATCATCAGTTTTTCTCTCTTATTTCTCTCTCGGTGCTAAAGAACCCTAATTTCTAAATCTCAATTCTCAAGTTTAATTCACAGTATCAATGGTGTCTTCATCATTCATGAACAAACAGATTGTGATTATTGGTGTTAATTTTGCCACTAATAATTTTGTAGCTATTCTAGATCATCAGGAATTGCCCAATGAGTTTCACATAATTCAAGATTTTTTAGCTTCAAACCCATTGAAGTTTGCTTTAACAGAACCTGCAAGTGTTTCTTTTAAGTCAATTATGCAGGTGTGGAACACAGTTACTTTCGACAAAGGGCATTCTGGTTCAATTCTGATGAGTTTTGAATATGATGGGGTTACTCACTATGTGACTCCTGCAATTGTGGAGGACGCACTGCATTTACCTGTTCTTGGTGATGCAATTCCTAATAATGTTTCAGACTCGACTCTCTTTGGGTTTGTTACAAATTTGGGATACAATGGCGAAGTAAAGAGGTATGGAAACCTCTTCAGGACGAAGCTTAAAAATGAATGGAATTTCTTCTTTGATACCATAAGTCGCTGTTTCCTGAACAAGACATCAAATTTTGATGCTCTTCCATCAGGATCTCTCAAAATTGGGTACTCTCTTATCCATTCTACAGTGTTTGATTATGGGTCTTTCATTATAAAAGCTTTAAGTGATAGGAAATCAGATAAGTTAGGTTCTGTCTGTTTTCTTAGATTTTTACAGTTGATATTTAATCACTTATGTCCTAATGTTATTTTTGAGAATGAAACTGAAGGGATCAAGCCCACAAGAACCTGAACCTCAAAGTGGTTCAGCAGCTAGTACTGATGATCCAACCACACAAGAACCACCCAATCAAAGTTTGGGTGAAGGCATAGCAATTGGAATGGTCACACAAGAACCATTTTCTCAAAGGGAGAATGAAGTCATTTCTATTCCAGCTACACAAGAACCATCTTCTCAATGTGAAGATGCAGGCAAAACTACAGTTTCTGAGGAATTTCCTGACAAT
The DNA here is from genome assembly GCA_030848705.1 of Heracleum sosnowskyi. Taxonomy (NCBI): domain Eukaryota; kingdom Viridiplantae; phylum Streptophyta; class Magnoliopsida; order Apiales; family Apiaceae; genus Heracleum; species Heracleum sosnowskyi. Next base: position 135,592,959 of record CM061235.1, on the reverse strand, counting down.
GATCAAGGGGTTTCTGGTGCACATGAAGTTGAAAGATTGGTCGAAGACACTGTCAATGAGGGAAGTACACAAGAACCTTCAGCTCAAAGTGTTGAAGAAGCTTCTGAACCTCAAGCTCCACAAGAACCATTGGTAGAAAATACTGATGCAAGCAAATCAAATACTGACGGTGTTGTTCCTGATGCTAGTGGTGCTCCTGATGATGAGCCTATCCTGATACAACCACTACGATCAAGACCAATGATAGATCCTATCCCAGCATCCAAGGATAAACTTAAAGGAATTGTTATTCCTGATCCTGATGTAACTCTTCATTCTGATGCCGATGATAGTGATGATGAGAATCAAGAAGAGAAGGATCAGCTTGCTATAGCATTTAAATCTAGTCTTGGAACTAATTATTGTTCATCAAGCACATACATGGCTGGCAAGGCTTCCACTGGAAAAGACTTAAGACAAGACTTTTCTGTTCCTTCTAACGATCCTGCTGAGGCTATTAGAAATCATGAATGGATAAATTCATGGTATAAATCTGCTGATTCTGTAAGTTATCCATATGCATTGGATCATGCCTATGATGCAGTGAAGTTAATAGAGAATCAAGACTTGAAGAATCATTTGAAGGCTACTACTTTGTTATCCAAAAGCCTCAAAAATGAGATTGATTCTGTCAAGACTGCAACTGAGTTGATAAGGGGTGATATTTCTCATAATTTTACAAAGGTGCCTACTGCTCGTCAACTAAGAGTAGTGGAATCTCAAGTACAATAAGTTATTTCTGAACAATCCTCCATCAACAACAGAATTGATTCTCTTGATTCTAAGGTAACTGACATTCAAACCTCTCTTGCCTTAATTTTGAATATTTTGTCAAATACTGATGTCAACAAGGGGGAGAAGGTAAGTCAGACAAAATGTACACCTGATCTAGTATTAAGAAATAATGATGATGATGATACTGGAAATGATGGTGGTGACAAAGTTTTACAAGGAGAAACCTCTGATGCTGCTGTTATGAAGTCTACAATTCAAACTTCTCAAAGTCAAACAACGCAGTCAACTCATGTTTCTGATTCTGGAATAAGGACAGTAAGGACACTGGTGCAATCTCAGATCCTGACGGAATCTCAAATCCTGACAGGTGATCAAATCCTGATGAATGATCAAATCCTAACACCTGTTCATGGACAAACACTTTCTACAATTCTTGAAGGTAATGAAGATGTATTTATTGACAATCCTGAAGATGCATCAAATCTATTCCGGAAGTTCACAACAAGGGATGGTAATGTTGTTACTCTTTATCACACTGATAAGAAGGTTCAACAACTATTTGCAAGGAAAGCACTCTCTACAGCAAGTGAAGAATATCTTGATCTCTCACAAGAAGAATTCTTAATTCAACAAAGAGAAATGATGGAAAGTTTCAACAACCCTGCTCCTGCTAGAAGTAGAGAAGGCAGAGGAAGGAGAGGTGCTAGAAGAGGTAGAAGAAGCTCATCAACTCCAACAATTCCTAGACAGACAAGGTCTAGAATTTTAAGAATTGAAGAAATTCCTGAAACTTCACAAAATCCAATAGATCCTGTTGTAAGGGATATTATTGAGAAGGAAGATAAAGAAGTTAGTGAAGAAGAATCTGAACTGAGAAGAAGACCAAAACAATCAACACTTATTAGCAATACAGTTCAAATTTCAGACTCAAATCCTGACATTGCTCAAGGTCCTGATGACTCTGAAATTCTGCAAGAGGTTGATTTGTTAATTTTATCTACTGTGGTTGATTCTCATAATAGGGAAGTTGATGAAGAAGAAGAAGTCAGAAGAAGAAGAATAATCAAGTCAACAGATGAAGACTTTCAGCTCTATAAGCAAAGACTCAAAGTTTCAAATAAAGGGTTGTGGAGAAATGCAAGAAGACTACAACATTATCTACAGAAGAGTTATGCTTATGAGAAAGAAAAAGATAAAAAGTGGAAACACATTGACACACTTAGGTGTGATATTCCTATCAATTTTCGGTCTGGTGGAATTGCTTCAAGTGTTGTTGATTTATCTGATATAGTTGAATCAAAAGCACTCTGGCTACGAATACTTTCAAATCTAAAGCAATTGACAAACAATTCAAGAGGAGGTATTGGACACAGGGATGCTGAATATCTGAACATTCCTTATCTTGATCCTTATTCTTTGACTGAAATTGGAGGTACTTTAATTTCTGAACAACTGAACAATTTAATAGATGTTGATATAGTTATAGATTGTCATGATGGTTTTGAAAAGAAAGAGAAGCTTCTGTACTTCATGAAAGATGGTAGTGTGAAGATTCTATCCATTCAAGACTTGTTGGTGAAAACTACAAAGGAACTGAAATATGTTCATTATTTGTTAAAATGGAAGAATGAAGTGTGCAAGGTATGGAGTGATATGATTCTGGCAACAATAAGAAGAAGATTTCTTGAAGGAAAGAATTACACTGGTAATTATGTTCCCATATATCAAAATCTAAGAGATCAAGATGTGGAAATGCAAAGGGGCACTGCTGTTAAAGAAGTAACTTTTGGCATAACACAGCTTACTCTCAATCCTGATGGGAAGGGAATTGCTTATCTTCTTCTTGAAGAACATAGTCTACAAAGAAGCTCCATTCAGAATCTCAGAGCAGCTATCTACCAGATTAATGAGGAAGATGAAGAACTCAGAAATCTTAAGGAAAGACTGATTCAAATTCTTAAAGAAAAAGAAGAAAATTTGTTATCCAACTTCTTGAAGATGAATCTTTTCCATCAAAGAATTTAAACAGATAAGTTGCTACTGCAATTACTTGTACATTTTGTATATATTGTTTTGACATCATTGAATCTTAGGAATCTATACTTTATTTTACAAAGTATGAGATTGGGGGAGATTGTTAGTTCAGGATTCAATGATTGTCAGGATCTAGACTCAACTGATCAGGATTGCTGACGTCATCAGTATTGCATGATTATCAGTATTTGATCAAGCGTCAGAATCAGGATGTATATCAGGACTATGATCAACTTTGATCATCAGGACTGGAAGCTGATCAGGATTCCTACTTCGAGTTATATTTTGAGTCTAGTTAAATAAGGAAGTTTATTTTGTCGGTTCCTTATTTATAGTAATGAAGCTATCGATTTAGGATAGGTTTCAATCTTTGTAATTGATTAGGACTTATCTTGTAATTGATAGAGAAGATGTGTAGTATATAAACACAATTTAGGTTTCGATTTGAGAGAGCTCAGACAATCGATCACAAACACGAGTATTGTGTAACCTAGCAGCTCTCAAGAACATGGAATTTCTTGAGAGAATTTGTAACAGTTTTATATCAGATTTAATAAAGCTGTTATCTTTCTTTCATATTTGTGATATATATTTTACTAAGTCGAGAATCTTATACAATTGTATTCAACCCCCCTTCTACAATTGTTTATTACTAGGCAACATAAAGTTTTATTAATAAAGCGATTGAATATAGATCTGGTGTTTCATTCGCATATGTTACATGTAGAAACTTTATATTTGACACGTATTATTGAAGTATAGGTAATTTAAGAGAATGTAAATTTGCTCGATTTTCGAAGATTCTCGTTGTAACAAATTCCGGGAAAATGAATAGTAAAATTCTCGGAAAAGTGAATAGTAAAATTTTCAGAAAAATGAATAATGGAATCTCGGGAAAGTGAATAGTGAATTCTCGGGATGATGAATAATACAATTTCCGGAGAAAAGAATAGTGCTTTTACAAAACTATGAATAGTGTAGTGTTAAAGTACCCTATCTGTGCGAGACTTCTCCCGTTACTTTTATTCAACAAGATTCATTAATTATATTTTATTAAAATAAATTAAATACAAGATGAATAGTGTCAAGGATTATTTAGAAATTTACATGGATATTTTTACAAGAATTCTCGAGACAATCGTTTTTCACTGTTTACGCCGTCGCGCGTCGGAGAAGAAAACAATTAAAACAATCGAACTGATTCTTTAAATAATAGCAAGGTACGTTTTTTTACATTGAAAGAGGGTGACAATGCAAGTATGTGGCCTTGTAATGGCTTGGCAAAATCAAGTGGTGAATAAGTGACCATGTAGTAGCCTTGTAAATATTTTAGTTTAAATTTAATTAACTTACTCTAAAATACATCAAAATACACCAAAATTACTATCTACCACTCCTTCCTTTAGCAAGCACAGCCATGAGCACCCAAGGGAGAAAAATGAGAGAAAACCATGGCTTACATGCTTGTTCTTGATTTTTGAAAGCATGAAACAAAGATCCAATCCGTTACAAAGTTAATCCACAACCTTTACAATACTTTCGGTCCATTTAAAATCTTCAAAAACACCAAAACACAACCACGTTTTTATGGAGCTAAAGTGATGTTCTTGAGCTTAAAATTCTTGTTTTAGAGCTTGTGGGGTTGGAACGTAGTTTCAATCATTTAGTTGTGAAGTATTCGAGGTATAACCGCATTCTTAGATTTCATCGTTATTCGATTTTTCCTTCACTAATTAAATTGATTAAATTCATTTTTTAGGGGATTCAAAGCTTGAGGATCAGAGAAGCTTGTGTTTGTGTTTGTTTTAGTGCGAGGAAGGCATAACAAATCATTTTTTTTTACTTATTTTTAGTTAAAGATGCTGATGTACCTGGAGGCTATGGACCCTGACTATCTGGATAGGATTCGTGATGGACCATATCTTCCTACCAGAATTATAGAACTAACAGATACAGTACCTGAACACTATGTGGTCAAGGACAAGAGTGAATGGACTCCAGAAGAAAAATCTCACGTTCTCAGAGATGCAAAGATAAAGAATATTCTTCACAACAGTCTTGATGCTGTCATGTCGAACAGAGTGATTGCATGCAAGTCTGCAAAAGAAATCTGGGATACTTTGGAAACTCAGTGCCAGGGATCTGCATCTGTCAAGAAAAACAGAAGGGCTCTTTTGATTCAAGAATATGAACAATTTGATGCTAGACCTGATGAGAGCCTAACTGATTTATATGATAGATTTTTGACACTCCTCAACAGTCTATCTTTAGTTGGCAAGGAATATGAAACTGAAGATTCAAACACCAAGTTTCTAAGAGCTTTACCAGAAGAATGGGATACTCAGACATCGATCATTAGACATCAGTATGATCTCAACACTGTGTCTCTTGATGAAGTCTATGGAATGCTAAGAACTCATGATCTTGAAGTTCAACAGAGAAAGAATAAGAAAAGCAGCAAGGCAAAATCTATTGCTTTGAAAGCAGAGGCTAAATCAAAAGGAAAAGCTATGGAGGTCTCAAAGAGGAAATCAATTATAGCTGAGTCAGATCCTGATGACTCTTCATCAGATACTGATGGCAATCCTGATGCCAATACTGATGATAATTCTTCTGACTCAGACATGGAAGAGATGGTTGCTATGATTGTCAGAAGCTTCAAAAAGATGAAGTTCAGAAAGGCTAGGAGACAAGGCAACTTTCAGAAAAGGACCTTCAATGCATACAAAGACAAGTATATCAAAAAGGAAAGCAAGAGTAGCAAATTTGACAAGTCAAAGGTTAGATGCTACAAGTGTAATGGTATGGGTCACTTTGCTACTGAGTGCAAGAAGACAAAGGCACTCATCACATCAAGCAAGGACTGGATGGACTCTTCCTCAGAATCTGATACTGAGGTGGTCAACTATGCTCTAATGGCCAATACTGATGATACTGCTATTCCTGATGATAAGGTACTAAATACTGTCTTTGATTTTGATACTGATAATGCTTCTGAGTTAAGACGTTTTTTAAAGTCATTGCATATTAGCTTTAGAAGTCAAACTGCTGAGAATACTAGGATCTTATCTGAGATGTCTGAACTTAGGAAAAGGAATGAGCATTTAGAAGCTGAATTTTCTCTTATGCAAAAAGTACAAATAGAATGTGATAATGCTAAACACATGTACTTAAGGGTTAACATGTTAATATATTGGTACAAAGAATGAGGTTAAAAGCTATTAGTAAGATGTATAAAACGTAGTGACTTAAGGGGACCCCAACAGAGTAAAAGTCGGATAAAATGAGATTGACTTAGACTAATCGGACTTTAATTTGAGGGACTTATATGAGATTAAGAAATGGATTAAGGTAATAATAGAAGGAAGTTGAAAGGTTAATCGAGTCTAACGAGGTCATACTAAGTTTGCAGTTATAAACAGTTACTGATAGTGACCGATAATGTAACTCTTTTGTAGCACTAATCTAAATTATTATATATCTTGATAGACGGAGTTGATGCTAAAGGGAAAGCGTTAAGTAAGAGAACTTAAGCATCATGCAAGTTCTCTAATCGTATGCCTTCAATTCTTAGAATATTTAATTCCTAAATGTATTATGTGCGAATTATCAATTTTGATTGATATTTATAGTATAATCTCGTATTGTATAATTATTAGAAGTTCGCGATACTCTAATTACCTTTAAGATTAGAGTACGCATAATTAAGTTATCATTACTTATCGGGGTGCCTTGTTCGTGCTCCATGACGACCAGAATGAAGAATCATTCATCGTCTAGCCTTCTACGTTTATATTGTTTCGAGAAATACTTCTCTGAGATTAATAATACCAATATACAAGGCCAGTAAAGAATAAACTGATTTTATTCTTCTTGTCCATCATAATATCTTTTGAGAATTGAATCCCTTTTGTTCGGGACTCAGTAATATTTATTTTAAACATTTAGTGTTCAAATCTTGTAAAAGAATATCAATATGATATTGATATGCTGAAATTCATTTCTTTCGGAAAGTATTATTTAAAAGTGCGCGAGAGATACAGTTGTGAACCGTTGCACCAATCAGAGATTAATTGAGTATAAGGTTATCATTATTCTGATACCTTTATTTTTCGAGAATTACTACTTAAAGGTGAATGGGATGTACAGTTGTGAACTGTTGCACCAACCTGAGATTGATTGAGTATAAGGTTATCATTTATTCTGATACCTTCTTCTCTTTGACAGTGCTTATCAACGATAACGGGAAGTATAGAGGTGAACCGAGCCGGTATAAGCTTGATTATGTATAAGGTTATTATTAGATCAGAATTCAATGATCGTCAGGAGCTAGACTCAACTGATCAGGATTGCTGACGTCATCAGTATTGCATGGTCATTAGTATTTGACTAAGCGTCAGTATCTTGTTTATCATCAGGATTCCTACTCAGACTATGATCAGGTTTGATCATCAGGACTTGAAGCTGATCAGGATTCCTACTTCGAGTTATATTTGGAGTCTAGATAAACATGGAAGTTTATTCTGTCGGTTCCTGGTTTGTAGTATGTAGCTATCGATTAAGGATATGTTTCTATCTTTGTTATTGATTAGGACTTATCTTGTTATTGATAGAGAAGCTGTGTGTAGTATATAAACACAGTTTAGGTTTTGGTTTAACAACCAAGATTACACTCGAGTATTCGTGTAACCTAGCAGCTCTTAAGAACATCAGAATTTCTTGAGAGAGTTTGTAACAGTTTTATATCAGATTTAATAAAGCTGTTATTATTCTTTCATATTTGTGTTATATAAAGTCGAGAATCTTATACAATTGTATTCAACCCCCTTCTACAATTGTTATTTACTGGGCAACAATTGGTATCAGAGCAAACTGGTTTATTTTTAAATCAGAGACGATCTAAGATGTCGACAACCAAGTATGAAAGCATGAAGATTCCCATCTTGAAGATATCAGAATATCCTACATGGAGGGTAAAGATGTTGATGTACCTGGAGGTTATGGATCCTGACTACTTGGATAGGATTCGTGATGGACCATATATACCAACGAGGTTCGTGGAACGAACAGATACAGTACCTGAACATTATGTGGTCAAAGCTAAAAGTGAATGGACTCCAGAAGAAAAAGCTCATGTACTCAGAGAACCAAAGATAAAGAATATCTTGCACAATAGTCTTGATGTTGTCATGTCCAACAGGGTGATTGCATGCAAGTCTTCAAAGGAAATCTGGGATACTTTGGAAACTCAGTGCCAGGGATCTGCATCTGTCAAGAAGAACAGAAGGGCTCTTTTGATTCAAGAATATGAACAATTTGATGCAAGACCTGATGAGAGCCTGACTGATCTATATGATAGATTTCTGACACTATTGAATAGCTTATCTCTAGTTGACAAAGTATATGAAACTGAAGATTCGAACACCAAGTTTCTAAGAGCTTTACCTGAAGAATGGGATACTCAGACCTCAATCATTAGACACAAGTATGATCTGAACATGGTGTCTCTTGATGAGATCTATGGGATGCTAAGAACTCATGATCTTGAAGTTCAACAGAGAAAGAACAAGAAGAGCAGCAAGGCAAAGTCAATTGCTTTGAATGTAGAAGCCAAATCAAAAGGAAAAGCTATGGAGGTTTCTAGAAGGAAAACAAGAGTAGCTGAATCAGATCATGAAGACTCTTCATCAGATTCTGATGGCAATCCTGATGCCAATATTGATGATGAATCTTCTGATTCAGACATGGAAGAGATGGTTGCTATGATTGTCAGAAACTTCAGAAGAATGAAGTTCAGGAAGAATAGAAGACAAGGCAACTTTCAGAAAAAGACCTTCAATGCAGACAAAGACAAGTATATCAAAAAGGACAGCAAGGGTAGCAAATTTGACAAGTCAAAGGTTAGATGCTACAAGTGTAATGGTATGGGTCACTTTGCTTCTGAATGTAACAAGACAAAGGCACTCATCACATCAAGCAAGGATTGGATGGACTCTTCCTCAGAATCTGATACTGAGGTAGTCAACTATGCGCTAATGGCCAATGCTGATGTAACTGCTGCTCCTGATGATAAGGTACTACATACTATATTTGATTTTGATACTGATAATGCTTCTGAGTTAAGACGTTTTCTAAAGTCATTACATATTAGCTTTAGAAGTCAAACTGCTGAGAATACTAGAATCTTATCTGAGATGTCTGACCTTAGAAAAAGGAATGAGATAGTAGAAGCTGAATTTTCTCGTATGCAAGAAGTACAAACAGAATGTGATAATGCTAAACACATGCACTTAGAGATGTTATCTAAAGGTACTTCCCTTGAAAAAGAACTTGAATATGCTAATGAGAAAATCAGAACCTGGACAGACTCTGGTTGGAAATTTCATGAGATTAATACCTCTAAAAATTGGAAAGAGTGTCTAGGATATAAGTCAGATGAAGATAAGAAGTTGAAAGAGAAAATTGTCATTGATGAGACAGTCAGTCCAAAGACCTATAGACATGTTATAGACTCAACCAAATCTAAGATTACCCCTGTTAATTTTGTTTTTGGTAAGGATTCCAATTCTACTTTTGAAAAGGGATCTACTTCTACACAAGGAATTAAAATCATAAAGTCTAAACCTGTCATGAATAAAGTCACTAAGAATGTAGGTCTATTGTCTCAGAAACAGCTTAAAGATAAAATCTGTGAGGTTACAGATAAGGAAAAGGAAGCTACTGTTAAGAGAAACAGGAATGGTAAAATTGGGATCAATAAAGAAAATGGTTATAAGTATATCCCAAATGCACCTAGAAAGAGTTGTTTTAACTATGGTAACTCTAATCATCTTGCTATTGATTGTAAGAAGAGTAAGAAGAAAATTGCTGAAATTCCTGAGTCTTATGTTAGGAATAGATCAGTATTTTATAAACCACAGGATTCCTGTTTTCATTGTGGTAGTCTATGGCATTCTATATATACCTGTAAAGATTATCATGATTTGTACTATAACTTTTATGATCCCTTGCCTAAGTTTGAAATTAGTACAAAGTCTGATAGAACTGAAAATGTCATAGTGAAGCATGCTTTTGTTAATACTGATGCTGACAAAGCAAATCCTGATGGAGTAAATCCTGTCAGGACTGCTAAGGTCAGAAAGTCTTCTGCTACTAAAATTAATAAATTGCATGAAAAAGGAACCCAACATGTATGGGTTCCTAAGTGTTCTAACTAGTGTGTTTCTATTCTGATGCAGGGTAAAAAGAAAAATGTGTTAGTCATGGATAGTGGATGTTCTGTGCACATGACTGGAAACAAAGCCCTGTTATCAGAATATGAGGAAAAAGCTGGCCCAACTGTGTCTTATGGAGATGGCAACATTGGACAAACCTTGGGATATGGCAATATAATCATTGGAAATGTCATCATTGAAAAAGTAGCTCTAGTGAAAGGACTAAAACACAACTTGCTGAGTATTAGTCAAATCACTGACAGAGGTTATCATGTCAATTTCTATTCCACACATTGTGAAGTAGTCAGTAAAGCAACAGGAAAGATAGCACTAACTGGCTATAGGCATGGTAACATATATGAAGCCAACATTCTCACAAATACTGATGGATCCCCTACATGTCTCATCAGTAAAGCTTCAGTAGATGAAAGTTGGAATTGGCACAAGAAGCTTTCGCATCTCAACTTCAGCAACATCAATGAGTTGGTTAAGAAAGATTTAGTAAGAGGATTACATAATGTCTTGTATACACCTGATGGACTCTGTGATGCATGTCAGAAAGCAAAACAAAGAAGGACATCATTCCAGAGTAAATCAGAATCCTCTATTGAAGAACCATATCACATGCTACATCTTGATCTGTTTGGTCCAGTCAACATCATGTCCATCAATAAGAAAAGGTACACTCTTGTAATTGTTGATGAATATTCTAGATTCACCTGGGTGTATTTTCTGCACAGAAAAGATGAAACTCCTGAAGTTCTGTTGGATCATGTGAGAATGATTGAGACAACCACAAAGTACAAAGTCAAGATTCTGAGAAGTGATAATGGTACTGAATTTAAGAATTCAAAGATGGAAGAGTTCTGCAAATACAAAGGAATCATTCAACAATTCTCTGCTCCTGGCACACCTCAGCAAAATGGAGTAGTAGAAAGGAAAAATAGAACTCTTATTGATGTTGGCAGAACTATGTTGGAAGAAGCTAAATTACCTACATATTTCTGGGCAGAAGCAGTCAACACAGCATGCTATACACAAAATCTCACATTGATAAACAGACATGGTGTTACTCCTTATCAATCACTCAAGGAGAAGAAGCCAAGTTTGAAGCATTTGCATGTGTTTGGTTGTAAGTGTTTTGTTCTCAGAACTCATCCTGAACAGCTAGGGAAATTTGAAACAAAGGCTGATGAAGGAATATTCATAGGCTATCCTGCATCAAGAGCCTTCAGAGTTTTTAATTTGAGGACAAGAACTGTCATGGAGTCAATACATGTATCTTTTGATGATAAGAAGATAACTGGAATCATTGAAGACTCTCATGATAGATTGATTTTTGAAAATGAAGCTTCCAAGGAACCTGAAGAAAGTGAATCAGAAGCTGTCCGTTCATCAGATACTGATGGGTCACCAAATCCTGATGACTCACCAGGTACTGATGGTGCTAATACTGATGATGCAAACAATAGTAATACAACTGGTAGTGCTAATGTTGGGGGGAGCAACAGCATTCGACTACAAGTTCAGAGTCAACTCAATCATCAGGACAGAATTCTTCAGATACTGATTCAAGTGATGATCCTGATAACCCATCAGGAGGACATAGCAATAATTCAGGGAGAGCTTCAAATCAAGCAAATTCTTTCAATCAAGATAACACCAATCCAGGGGGAGCATCTACTTCAAGGAACAATTTGACACCAGCAAGGATATGGACAAAAGATCATACTCCTGATTTGATAATTGGAGATCCTGATGCAGGTGTTCAAACAAGAAGTGCAACTCAGAATGAATGTCTATACAATAACTTTCTGTCCAAGGAGGAGCCTAAGAAAGTTGAAGATGCACTTAAAGATGCTGATTGGGTTACTGCAATGCAAGAAGAACTGAATGAATTTGAAAGGAATGAAGTCTGGAAACTGGTACCAAGACCAAAGAATAGATCAATTTTTGGTACAAAGTGGATTTTCAAGAACAAGACTGATTCTGATGGAGTCATTATCAGAAACAAAGTAAGACTAGTTGCAAAGGGGTATTCCCAACAAGAGGGAATTGATTATGATGAAACTTTTGCTCCTGTTGCAAGACTAGAAGCCATCGGGATATTTCTTGCTTATGCAGCTCATAAGAAATTCAAGGTTTTCCAGATGGATGTTAAAAGTGCTTTCTTAAATGGTGAACTGGAGGAAGAAGTTTATGTTGAACAACCTCCTGGTTTCATTGATCCTAAATATCCAGATCATGTCTACAGACTGGATAAGGCACTTTATGGACTAAAGCAAGCTCCAAGAGCATGGTATGAAACCTTAGCTCAATTCTTACTGGAAAGTGGATTCAAAAGAGGTGCAATTGATAAAACTCTATTTTATTTGAATCATGGTAAGGATTTGCTGTTAGTTCAGATTTATGTTGATGATATCATTTTTGGGTCAACAAACAATAAGCTATGTGAGAAGTTTTCTAAGCTTATGCAGTCAAGATATCAAATGAGCATGATGGGAGAAATGAGTTACTTTCTTGGTCTTCAAGTTAAACAGACTAATGAAGGGATTTTTATCAATCAGTCTAAATATACAAGGAATTTATTGACAAGGTTTAACATGCAAGACAGTACTCCTGCTTCAACTCCCATAGCTACAGCTACCAAACTTGATCCTGATCAAGGTGCTGAGGTAGATGTAACTCACTACAGAGGAATGATTGGCTCTTTATTGTATCTCACTACAAGTAGACCAGATATCATGTTTGCAACCTGTCTGTGTGCAAGATTTCAAGCAAAACCAAGAGAACCTCATCTGATTGCAGTCAAAAGAATTTTCAGATATCTCAAAGGCAGTCCTACACTTGGCCTTTGGTATGCAAGGGAATCAGATTTTGGGTTGTGTGGTTATTCAGATGCTGATTTTGCAGGATGCAAAATAGACAGGAAAAGTACTTCAGGAAGTTGTCAGTTTTTGGGTGTAAGACTAGTTTCATGGTTCAGTAAAAAGCAGAAATCTATTTCCACTTCAACTGCAGAAGCTGAGTACATTGCTGCAGGAAGTTGTTGTGCTCAGATAATGTGGATGAGAAATCAGTTGTTAGATTATGGCCTGTCATACTCAAAAATCCCTATTTATTGTGATAACCAAAGTGCTATTGCAATGACAGGAAATCCAGTTCAGCATTCTCTTACTAAACACATCAGTATCAGATATCACTTTATAAGAGAACAGGTTCTGGAAGGAACACTTGAACTTCATTTTGTTCCCACTGATCAACAACTAGCTGATATATTCACCAAGCCACTGCCTGAAGCTACTTTCAATAAATTGGTGAATGAACTTGGAATTATGAACTTTGAGAATTTCTGAGGAAGGTTACAGAGAGGAAATCCTGATAACTGTCAAATACTGATAGTTATTCAGAAAGGTATGTATCTTTGATCAAATCCTGATAGGACTCAATCCTGACAGGAAGTCAACTGGTCAATCCTGATGTACAGGTCAGTATTTTCATTGCTAAATTTGTGCCTAATTTTACGTCCGTATTTGCTAATGGACGGTTGAGTGTTAGTAGGACAACTGTATGCGCGCGTGTGTTGCACTATTATAGATATATCCATACATACACATAAAAAGCGGTGCAGTTTTACTTAATGACACACGTAATCTGTCCACTAATTATTTGAGCACAAATCATATTTTGCCACCTGTTATTGAGAGTAATATTTTGTTTTCACAAAATACTTTTCATTGTTCTACATCTTTAATTACTCTCACAACATCAGTCTTTCATTTTCTATCTCTCTCTGTGTGCTTTCATACCCTAACTGCTTCAAATCTTAATTCTCAACTTTTCAAAAGCATTACAATGGCGTCTTCATCATTCATGAATAAACAAACAGTGATTCGTGATGTTACTTTTGCCACTAACAATTTTGTGGCTATTCTAGATCATCAGGATTTACCCAATGAGTTTCATATAATTCAAGATTTTCTAGCTTCAAGCCCATTGAAGTTTGCTTTAACAGAACCTGCAAGTGTTTCTTTTAAGTCTGTAATGCAGGTGTGGAACTCAGTTACTTTTGATAAAGGGTATTCTGACACAATCTTGATGAGTTTTGAATATAATGGAACTACTCACTATGTGACTCCTGCAATTGTGGAGGAAGCCCTGCATTTACCCGTTCTTGGTGATGCTATTCCTGCTAATGTTTCAGACTCTACTCTTTTTAAGTTTGTTACAAAGTTGGGCTACAATGGTGAAGTAAAGAGATATGGCAATCTCTTCAGGACAAAGCTTAAGAAGGAATGTAATTTCTTCTTTGATACAATCAGCCGCTGTTTCCTGAACAAGACATCAAATTTTGATGCTCTTACATCAGGATCTCTCAAAATTGGGTACTCTCTTATCCATTCTACAGTGTTTGATTATGGGTCTTTTATCTTAAAAGCTTTAAGTGATAGGAAATCAGATAAGTTGGGTTCTGTCTGTTTTCTTAGATTTTTACAGTTGATATTTAATCACTTATGTCCCAATGTTGTTTTTGAGAATGATGTAGTTCTACCAATCTGTAGAATTACTGAGAATAATATTAAGTCCTTAGTCAACAGTGATAAGGCAAATGGTTTTATAGGCAATGCTTTTATTCCTGATGAGGTTAGGTTTTTCTTACATCAGAAAATGCCTACTTGTTATGGACTACTTTCTAATGCTATGGGGCAAGGCCCAACCCACCTTGTTCCTGACACAAGCATGCAACCTAAACAGTCTAAACAGTTAACAACCACCTCTAATGTCTCTCAAAAGACTTTAGTTGTAAAATCAAAGAAATCAGCTAGGACTGATGTGTCTGGAAGGCAATCAGGTTCAAAGGATTTTTCCTCTACACCACTCACTAAAACGAAGTTACAAGGGGGTGTACAAGGGGTCCTGGTAAAGAAAGCTGATAAGGTTGTTAAGGATGTACCTGTGAAAAGGAAGTTAAGGTTGATTGATGAAAGTGATTCATAGGATGACTTACCTATATCCTCTGTGATGAATGTGAACAAGGAAGTTGCTGATACTGCTACTAAAGCTGTGGTACCGTCATCAAAACCACAAAAGACAAGGAAATTATCAAAAAGCAGGTATCATATTCCTTTGACAATGCAAATGAAGGATACTGATATTCAGACATCAAATCCTGATGAGTCATCTACTCCTGATACTCTACTAAATCCTGATGTTAGTATTCCTGATGCAACACCAAAAGTGGTCTCTATATCAGACTCTCCAGCCTCTCCATCTCGGATTAGAGAAATTTCTTGGGAGAAGGTTTCTAAAATTGCTTCCTTGGTTGGTCTTACACCAAATTCAAAGAAAAAGAGGAATGCAGAAGAGTTAGTCTATCAGAGACAAAAGAAGCTGAAAGGATCAAGCCCACAAGAACCTGAATTTCAGAGTACTTCAGCAGCTACTGTTGATCCTGCCACACAAGAACCACTCAATCAAAGTTTGGGTGAAGGCTTAGCTAGTGGAATGGTCACACAAGAACCATTTTCTCAAAGGGAGAATGAAGACATCAACATTCCAGCTACACAAGAACCATCTTCTCAAAGTGAAGATGCAGGCAAAGCTACAGCTTCTGTTGAAAGATTGGTCGAGAACATTGTCAATGAGGGAAGCACACAAGAACCTTTAGCTCAAAGTGTTGAAGCAGCTTCTGAACCTCAAGCTACACAAGAACCATTGGTAGAAAATACTGATGCAAGCATTTCAAATCCTGACGATGTTCATCCCGACGTTAGTGGTGCTCCTGATACTGAGCCTATTTTGATACAGCCACTTCGTTCAAGACCAATGGATCATCCTATCTCATAATCACAGGATAAACTTAAAGGTATTGCAATTCCTGATCCTGATTTTACACATGGTACTAATGATGATGATTCTGATGATAGTGATGATGATGATAATGAGAATCGACAAGAGAAGGAACAGATTGCTACAGCATTCAAGATTAGTCTTGGAACTAATGTTGGTTCCTCAAGTACTTAAATGGCTGGCAATGCTTACACTGGAAAAGATCAGAGACAAGATTTTTCTACTCCTTACTTTGATCCTGCTGAGGCATTTAGACAGAATGAATGGAACAATTCATGGCACAAATCTGATGAATCTATCAGTTTTTCTTCTGCTATTGATCATGCCTATAATGCAGTGAAGTCTATAGAGAATCAAGACTTGAAGAATCATCTGAAGGCTACAACTTTGTTATCCAAGAGCCTGAAAAGTGAGATTGATTCTATCAAGAATTCAACTGATAAAGTGAGGACTGATATCTTTAATAATTTTACAAAGGTGCCTACTACTTTACAATTGAGGGTAGTAGAATCCCAAGTGAAATCTGTTGTTTCAGAACAAACCTCCATCAACCAAAGGATTGATTCTCTGGATTCTACGGTAACTGAAATTCAAACCTCTCTTTCCTTAATTTTGCAATTATTGTCAAATCCTGATGTCAAAAAGGGGGAGAAGGTTATTCAAACAAAATGAACACCTGATCTAGTATTAAGGAATAATGATGATGATACTGGAAATGATGGTGGTGACAAAGTGATACAAGGAGAAACCTCTGATGCTGCAGTTTTGAAGTCTACAATTCAAACTTCTCAAAGTCAAACAACGCAGTCAACTCATGTTTCTGATTCTGGAGTTAAGACAGTAAGAACATTGATGCAATCTCAAATCCTGACACCTGGTCATGGACATACTCTTGCTACAATTCCTGAAGATGATGAAGATGTGATTATTGATAATCCTGAAGATGCATCAAATTTATTCCGGAAGTTTTCTACAAAAGACGGTAGAATTGTTACTCTTTATCACACTGATAAAAGAGTTCAACAATTATTTGCCAGAAAAGCACTCTCTACAGCAAGTGAAGAATATCCAGATCTCTCACATGAAGAATTTTTGAGATTACAAAGAGAGACAATGGAAAGCTATACTGCCCCTGCTAGAGGTAGAGGAGGCAAAGGTAGGAGAGGTGCTAGAAGAGGTAGAAGAGGTTCTTCAACTCAAACAGTACCTAGACAGACAAGGTCTAGAGGGTTAAGAATTGAAGAAATTCCTGAACCTATTCAAACTCTAGTAGTTCCTGACAGATCTACTTTTGGTGATGATGGAATTGTTGACGAAGAACCTGAATTGAAAAGAAAATCAAGTCAATCAACTCTCAGCAATACAAATCAAATTGAAGATTCTAATCTTGACAATATTCAAGATCCTGATGAATCTGAAATTCTGCAAGAGGTTGATTTGATAATCTTATCTACTGTTGTTGATTGTCACAACAAAGAAGTAGATGAAGAAGAAGAAGCCAGAAGAAGAGATATTACAAAAAGAACAAATGAAGATTTCAATCTCTATGTACAAAGGCTTAAACTTTCAAATGAAAGAAAATGGAGAAATTCAAGCAGACAAGAATCTTTACTTGAAAGAAGCTATGCTCATGAAAAGGAGAAATACAAGAAGTGGAAACATATAAGTACACTAAGGTGTAATAAACTTATCAATTTTCAGTCTGGTGGAATTATAACAAGTGCTTCAAGTGTTGTTGATTTGTCTGATATGGCTAGATCAAAAGCACTCTGGGTAAAGATGTTTTTGAATCTGAAGCATTTGTCAAGTTATTCAAGAGGAGGTATTGGACACAGGGATGCTGAATTTCTGAACATGACTTATGTTGATCCTTACTCCTTAACTGAAATTGGAGGTACTTTAACTTCTGAAAACCTGAACAATTTACTAGGTGTTGATATAGTTATAGATTGTCATGATGGTTTTGAAAAGAAAGAAAAGCTTATGTACTTCATGAAAGATGGTAGTGTGAAGATTTTATCTATTCAAGATCTGCTGATGAAAGCTACACAGGAACTGAAATATGTTCACTATCTGTTAAGATGGAAGAACCAAGTGTGCAAAGTATGGAGTGACATGATTTTGTCAACTATAAGAAGAAGACTGGATGGAAACAGTAATTTCAATGGTAATTATACTCCCATGTACTTAAATCAAAGAGGTCAGGATGTGGAAATGCAAAGGGGTACTGCTGTTAAAGAAGTAACTTTTGGTATAACCCAACTTACTCTCAATCCTGATGGGAAGGAAATTGCTTATCTTTTGCTTGAAGAGCACAGTCTACAGAGAAGTTCCATACAGAATCTCAGAGCAGCTATCTACCAGATTAATGAGGAAGATAAAGAACTCAGAAATCTAAAGGAAAGATTGATTCAAATTCTTGAAGAAAAAGAAGAAAATTTACTATCCAACTTCTTGAAGATGAATCTGTTCTATCAAAGAATTTAAACAGATAAGTTGTTTCTGAAGATACTTGTGCATTTTGTATACATGTTTTTGACATCATTGAATCTTTAGAATCTATACTTTATTTCACAAAGTATGAGATTGGGGGAGATTGTTAGATCAGAATTCAATGATCGTCAGGAGCTAGACTCAACTGATCAGGATTGCTGACGTCATCAGTATTGCATGGTCATCAGTATTTGACTAAGCGTCAGTATCTTGTTTATCATCAGGATTCCTACTCAGACTATGATCAGGTTTGATCATCAGGACTTGAAGCTGATCAGGATTCCTACTTCGAGTTATATTTGGAGTCTAGATAAACATGGAAGTTTATTCTGTCGGTTCCTGGTTTGTAGTATGTAGCTATCGATTAAGGATATGTTTCTATCTTTGTTATTGATTAGGACTTATCTTGTTATTGATAGAGAAGCTGTGTGTAGTATATAAACACAGTTTAGGTTTTGGTTTAACAACCAAGATTACACTCGAGTATTCGTGTAACCTAGCAGCTCTTAAGAACATCAGAATTTCTTGAGAGAGTTTGTAACAGTTTTATATCAGATTTAATAAAGCTGTTATTGTTCTTTCATATTTGTGTTATATAAAGTCGAGAATTTTATACAATTGTATTCAACCCCCTTCTACAATTGTTATTTACTGGGCAACAGTTATCAATTATTCAGATACCTTAATGTGAAATTCGGACTGGAGATAGTTGCGTAAGAGGCCGAGTAACGCACGATCCAGCGAGGGCCCAAGAGTGCCAATGGTGATAACCAGTTGCGGATCATCCATCTACTAGTAGTAGAGAACCAAACGGGGGATTTATGAAAGTCGACTGATTATCGGCTACCGTCGGGGCGTTAAGAACTCCAGAATAGTCCATTCTTAAGTATTACATTATCCGATGAAGTTGTCACGCACAAATGTATTACTTAGTACTTTTTGCAATTACTTGCATACTTGAGATGTTGTTTACACCTTTTGAGATGAACAATCTACTTTTTTCAGTCACAGTTTTATATATGTTCTAGTAGATATCTTGTTGAGCATTATTTCGCTCATTCTTTCTTTGTTGTAAACTTTTAAATTACAGTCAAAGATGAAAATGGCATGTTTACTTTGCACGCTTGAAACATAGTGAAGAGATTCATACATGGGCAAGTACAATACAGATTACGAGCCATTGGTGTAAGTTAGTTAAGGGTCCTAACAGTGATAATACTTATTTATTAGTATAAGTTGTGTTAATTATGTTAGTTGAGATAGTGTTGGCTACTTAAACAACTTCATGTAGAGGTTTTATTTGTAGTAGAAGATTCTGGAATTACATTTGGTTTGTAATAACTTATATTATTTTGTTCATCGTTTCTAAGACTTTAACTTGAAATGTGGATGGTCATGAGATGGGGTCATTGGTATTATTTTGGTGGTATTATTGAGATAAAAGGTATTTATATTATGTGTTTGTGACGTAACGGCCTGGATACCTGACCCCGGATCTGGGGGCGTTATAGGTGTACTCACAGGATATGCTTTATCCATAATAAATCGTTTAAGGATCTTTTCAATATATGATGATTGGTGGAAAAAGATTCCTTTAGATAAATGTTCTACCTGCAAACCAAGGCAAAGCTTCGTTTGGCCTAAATCTTTCATTTCAAATTCTCTTTTCAAATATTCAATCATCTCATGAAGTTCATCTGGGGTCCCAATGATGTTTAAATCATCAACATAAACTTCAACGATAGTAAACCCCATTTTTGTCCTTTTAATAAAAACACATGGACAAATCACATTATTAGCAGGAAAAGCTGTCTCATCAAACTGACAGTTGGCAAATCTTGCCTTGAATAAATCACCAGTTGAGGGCTCCAAATATTTTATAATTGAGGGAGAGTCAAACCTAACATATACCCCTAATCTTCTTTGGGGTCCCATTTTTGTTCGTTGGGGAGGAGATATTGGAACATAAATCGCACACCCAAAAACTCTTAAGTGAGAAATATTTGGTTCTTGACCATTTACAAGCTGCAATGGGGAATTTTTATGATAAGAAATCGGTCTTAAATGAACAAGTGATGCAACATGTAATATTGCATGTCCCCAAGCAGTATTTGGTAAAAACAATTCATAAGTAAGGTCCTAGCAATCAGTTGTAGTCTCTTAATAAAAGATTCTGCTAAACCATTTTGGGTATGCGTGTGCGGAAACGGATGTTCCACATCAATCCCAATTGCCATGCAATAATCATTAAAAGATTGAGAAGTAAATTATCCTGCATTATCTAATCGCATTTTCTTGATTGCATGATCAGGGAATTGTGTCCTTAATCGGCAACATTACGAGTGGACAATAAACTAACATGCGACCAACATGTTGATGCATCTATAAGTACCATAAAGTACTGAAATGGCCCACATTACGGGGTAATAGGTCCACATATATCTCCTTGAATTCGCTCTAAAAATGATGGACATTCAATTGCAACTTTCATGGGTGATGGCTTTGTTATTAATTTTCCTTGGAAACAAGGAACACAAGAAAAATCCTTGGACAATGGAACAATATTGTTCTTTAAAGGATGCCCATTTGAATTTTCTATAATTTTTCGCATCATTGTTGAACCCGGATGGCCTACACGATCATGCCATGTAAGAAAATTTTCAGGGTCTTATAATTTTTGGCTCATCACCATATGCGTCTCTACTGGATTAATAAAGGTATAATATAATCCAGATTTATATGATGAGAGTTTTTATATTATTTGTTTCCTCCCAGAGACTATGGGCGTGATACATAGATATTCGTCGTCATTTTCATTTGCTGTCTCAATATGATAGCCATTGCGGCGTATATCTTTGAAACTCAAAAGGTTTCTTTTTGATCAGGTGAAAAATATTGCACTCTCAATAAATAAACGTGTACCATTATGTATCACTATATTTGCTCTTCCGGAGCCTTCAATAAGATCTGATGCACCCGATATTGTATTTACATCAGCTCTAGCTAGTATGAGATGCGAAAAATATCCTTTATTTCTTAAAATCGAATGTGTCATTGCACTATTCGCTAGACAAAATGATTCCTCGTCTTTTGCAACACATGATGAGAGAGTACTTGCCATATTTCTTCACAAAGCAAATATATAAATGAAGATTAGAAAATTAATATCCAAAACATCTCATTCATGATAGAAAGGAAATTATATATAATGCATAAATAAAAGCCAAATATATTAAAGTTCGAGCATAATAATTTAAAGATTCAATAAACAAAGCAAAGTCTAATAAATTAATTATTTCCACCACTAGATTTGGTCATCTCCTCATTCACATCTTCAAAGAAATCACCAACTTCCATGTGAGTAAAGCCCGAAGGGTCAACTTGATCTCCACCTCCAAGATGTGCTTCCAAATGGGCAATTCCCAAAGGATCATTTTGGTCGGTGAAATTAGTTTCAACATCTTTCAAAGAGGCTTCATAAAGGTCAACAAGATGCTTGGAGGTACGACAGGTACGTCTCCAATGACCTTTCATTCCACAACGATTAGAAATACTTTCACCTCGTTTAACCTTTGTACTCCCTTCAGGTTTCTCCTAATTTCTTGTCCACTTGTGGTGGTGAGGCTTCTTTTTAAAGTTGGAATATTTTTTATGACCTCCACGATGACAAAAACTACGACCACAAGCACTTCCATGCCCACGTCCACGTCCATATCCACGCCCACGCCCACGTCCAAATGGCTTATTTTGTCCATATTCATTACTATTCACCACATTCACTTCGGGGAATGGTGTTGAGCCGGTTGGACGTGTTTGATGATTTTTCATCAAGAGTTCATTGTTTTACTCGGCAAGAAATAGTATCGAAATAAGCTCAGAATATTTTGTGAATCCTTGTTCACGATATTGTTGTTGTAAGATCATATTGTTGGCATGGAAAGTGAAATATGTTTTTTTCCAACATATCTTTGTCGGTGATACTCTCGCCACACAATTTCAATTGAGATGTAATTTTAAACATAGCAGAGTTATACTCGCTCACACTTTTGTAATCTTGCAAGTGCAAGTGTAGCCAATCATAACGAGCTTTAGGGAGTATCATCCGTTTTTGGTGGTCATATCTTTCCTTGAGATCATTCCAAAGAGTTGATGGATCTTTGATAGTCAAATATTCAGTTTTCAATCCCTCATCAAGGTGATGGCGGATGAATATCATATCTTTTGCTTTATCTTGCTCGGAGGTTTTATTTCCCTCTTTTATAGTGTCACCAAGACACATAGCACTAAGATGAATTTCAACATCAAGAATCCATGTCAAATAATTTTTTCCAGTGACATCAAGTGCGTTGAATTCAAGCTTTGTGAGATTCGACATTGTCACTAAAAACACAATTCTAGTTAATATACAATCACATAAATGTAACACATGTTATCCAAGATAATATTAAAAAAAAAACAATTTCCTTATGTAAAACAAGATCTAGATTTTAGTATTAATAAACTTAAATTTGGCTGTCAGGCAGGCAGGCAGACATGCATATTTACATTATGTAATAACTTATATAATGAAAGAATGCCTTAACAATCCAGATTATTAGTTGCTCTTATAGGTGATCAGATTTGACAAAACATATGACATCAACATGGTAACGTCAAACATGGATATAAAATAAAATGAAGTTAATTCCAACGAAAGTAAAACCTCATGACACTAATGTTGAAAATATTATAAAATAAGAACAAAGAAAACCTAATAAAGTGCCTTCTAAATTTTAGTAATTTATGATTATTATTTAATGTTGGTCTATCATTTACAGGATTTTGTCAAAAAGACTTGAACTAAACATCACAATAGACACAAGTACTCGAGTTAGAAAGTCTTAAAACCAAAATTTGTAGAGATAAAAACAACTATGTTCTACACCATAATAAATCATAGAGTATCAATTTTTAGTCGCTTAAACATATGCATGCATGCTTTTTCTTTTCTTTTCTTTTCTTTCGGGATAAATAACAAGAAAGTTTAAGTAAAATAACTATAGAATCCATATAATTAAAAGACAAATAAATTGTTGCTGCACAATAATTATTTTAATTAGACTACCAAGTGTATAACATGCTATGTTTTAGAGAATGAAAAGCAAAACCATTTGTATGATAATACCCTGCATTCTTAACAGACAAATCATGCATATGAATTAAACCATAATAAATCAAAGAAATCAAGAACATAAGAAATATTTAACATATTAGCATGTATAGCATGTATAAGATGGTACCGTCTAGTCTAGGGAGTAGACTAGGTATTTGTGGATGTTATCCGAAACACACCTTAATATGTCTAAAATAGCTGTTTCACTCCTCTTCCTTATACCTTACTCCTTTCTTGCTTAATTGTGCTGATAACGTGTTATATAATAATATATAATATAGAAAGGGAGCTAGATAATAGAGAGAAGGAAGATCATCATTTTATTTATATGATTCAACTCATGCCTTACAATGCTTTATATAGTTCTAGGGACTTGTAGGTTACAACCATTGAAAAACCAAAGGTTCTAAGTTACAATCAAATGAAAAGCTAAAGGTTGGTGACATCTAAAAGGTGAGGAAGCTACTAGAGAGTCATACAAATATTTCATAACACTAAGTACATTTTGTAAGGGATAAAGATGGATAGACTTGAGCAAAGTCTTCACATAACCAATACACGTTAGGTGAAATATACAAGTCTTGCTTTAAAACGTATGTAGAAACACTCCATAATTAGAGGTATAGTAAAAAACATGGTATCGCACTTTGTTTATGATATAAATAATCTGTTTGGCTTTAGATACTTCTTGAATATTGATTCATGTTACAACAACTAACTTTATATTTCCCAAAAGATGTTGGATTTCATTGAATTAAAAACGATGTATGCGGTATTAAAATTCCTTAGGGTAAAATATAATAGGAGCCTTTTACATTCTAGTCCCGTGTATATCAATTTTAAAATTCGTTTAAAAATTTGATAAACTCAAAAATAACTTGAAGTCAAGTTCAAACATAAATTTTATGTCCAATTCAATTTGGGAAAAAAATTCAAACCCTAAGTTAAGAGTAAATTCGACTCTATTCTGCTCATATTGTATCTCTGTTTAAATTGAATTTATAATCAGGTACATATCAATATCTAGGGGTGTACACGGATCGGGTTGGCAGAGTTAAAAGAATTTTAACAACCCAACCCATTTTACTCGGTTTGAAAATTTTCAACTCAATCCATAAAAAATAAACTCAAAACCCAACTCCACTTGTTAAATGTCGGTTCGGCTTGGTTTGCATCGGGTTGAACGGATTGGTAAATATATAATATGAAAAAATAACTTTATCCTAAAGTAAGCAATAAAAATAAAAATTCGAAGGAAAATTAACATAGTTCACCAAAACATACAAATTATCATCCATCTAACCTTGGAATAATAAATCTTAAATAGCAAAGTTTTAACACACCAAAAGAAACTAATCATAACAATAAATAGTCTTAAACTTTGATCTGAATTATAAAACAATGATGAATCACACTTCATCACTTGTCAATAATATAAATATTTTTCGTCGTTATCTTGATTTTCCTGGTATGCATTCTCTACAAAGTACATAAATAAAATTAATTATATAATTCACTAGTAGTAAAAAAAAACTTGTAAGAAAAACATATTTATGAAAATAACTTGATCTATATTAGATACCTTCTTCGATGAACCGGTAGAATTGAGTGTCATCCACATAGTTATCTAATTTCATCCCCCTGCTTCAGCCCCCTTGCTAACCCATCACCCAATTTTGAGTGCACACCAAAGCCTCCACCATTCTAAACTCAAAGAGTTCCTAAATAGGTCCAAAATACGCCCACTGATATCGAGAACAGATTTAGAAGCAACTGTAGATACATGGATAGCAAGCACATCTTTAGTATTTTTTGATAAAACTTTTTACCTTTCAGAATCATCTTTCCATTCCATCAGAGTAGAATATCGAATGAAGAGTCCATCGGATTAATAGGTTCCTCAGTCAAGTACCGGTCAAGGTCATTCATCTTTTCAGTAATCTCAATTTTCTGCTGATGTAAGTAGCTTTCCAGTAATCTCTTCTTACTTATTTCATTGCCAACATTCAGTGGTGTGTTGCTTTGAGGGACCTATCAAGGAAACAACATGAAACTTCTATTTACAAAAAATAAAAAGCCCAAACTAAAGTAGTGGAATGAACTGATAAAATTTGAACCAAAATACGCCCGCTTGTACTTAGAAGCAATTGTAGATAAATGGAGAGCAATCACATCTTTAGCAATTTTTATAAAACTTTTTACTTTTCAGAATCATCCTTCCACTAGAGCAGAATATCGAATGAAGAGTTCAGCGGATTGACAGGTTCATCAGTCAAGTATCAGTCAAGATCATTCTTCTTTTCAGTAATTTCCATTTTCTGCTAATGTAAATAACTTTCTAGTAATCTCTTCTTACTTATTTCATTGCCAACATTCAGTGATTGGTTACTTTGATGGACCTGTAAAGGAAACAACATGAAATTTTAGGGGTCATTTGTTAATAAGGGAACGAGTGGATTTGGATTGAACTATCCTACTTTAGCCATTCAGATTGTTTGATTTGTAATTATGTAATCCAAATTTCTCCTCGACGAATCAAATTTCTTCTGGACGAGTGTCTGTCCAAAATCTATCTGGATGGTTCAAACAATAAATGATGCATTATTCACCCTACACACACGGGTGTTTCCATGGTTATTATTTATAAAAACTTTCGTTACAATTTATTTTATTTACTATAAAATTATTTATATGTGGAATTAAATTAATCAAATTAGTATATTATATGAACAATGTTTTCTTGTAATTTTTATAATTATTTATTTACTTTTCAAATGTGATTATAACATTAAAAGATATTTGGTGATAGTATAAATATTTATATTTATGTTTTATATATCAAACGACATTGTTCATCCATCGTTCAGATTTATTACTCATCCAGAATTCTAATCGTTCAGAAAATATTATTCAGATTTAACAAATGAAGTCTTAGTTTACAAAATATAAACCGCCTAAACTAAAGTAGTGGAATAAACTGACTAAATTTGAACCTCGTGATTACTAATGCAGGTCTTTAGGAACCATTTGATGCATACAAGAATTTCAGGTCTTCAGGTGACACAGAAACAGATGTCAAGAATTAGACCCGACAATTTATGACACGACACGAAACGACACGGAAATTTAGTGTTTGTGTTTGCATTTTCACTACACGGCCGAGATTTAGCGTTGGTTTTGTGTTTACCATTTGGGTACACGACGCGACACGATGTACACGAAATAAATAAATATATATTTGTATATTAATATTTATACAAGCCTATAACCCGTGCTATGCACGGATTAATTTTGGTATTTTTAATTAATTATTTTTTATATGATTTATTATTATTTTTTATCTTATTTTATTATCATTTATTTGTATTTTGATCTTAAAATTTTTTAATATGTTGTCGACGGAATAATATCTTGAACTTTTGAATGTAGCGTAGAAAAATAGATGATATAAATATTTAATAATAATAATATGTTGTTGACGGGATTCGAATCTTGAACCCGTGGGAGTATTTTAGATACCAAGAAAATAATATTCTTTTAATATTACATCAAACGGTTCTCATTTATCTATATTTATATCTAATGGTTATTATTTAGATAACCAAACTACCAACCAACCAAATAGATGGTAGTTTGCTTATAATAGTATTTTTTTATATGATTTTTTAGTATTTTTTATCTTATTTTATTAGCATTTATTTGTATTTTGATCTTAAAAAATTTTAATATGATGTTGACGGGATTCGAACCTTGAACCCGTGGGAGCATTTTAGATATCAAAAAAAATATTTTTTAATATTACATCCAACGGTTCTCATTTACCTATATTTACATCTAACAGTTATTATTTACATCTAACGGTTATTATTTAGAAAACCAAACTACCAACCAAACAAATAGATGGTAGTTTGCTTACAATAGTATTTTTTTATATGATTTTTTAGTATTTTTTATCTTATTTTATTAGCATTTATTTGAATTTTTATCTTAAAAATTTTTAATATGTTGTTGACGGGATTCGAACCTTGAACCCATGGGAGCATTTTAGATATCAAAAAAAGAATATTTTTTTAATATTACATCCAACGGTTCTCATTTACCTATATTTACATCTAACAGTTATTATTTAGAGGACCAAACCAAATGACCAAACTACCAACCAAATAGAGGGTGTTTTGCTTATAATATTATAGTATAGATAGATAGCTTAAAACCCGTACGATGCACGGGTTGTTTTTAATAATTGTTAATTTTATTATTTATATTTTATTAATTGCATTTATTAAAAAAACTAAGTAGACGTGTTAAATATTTTAAAATAATTAAAAATATTAAAATGAATTTTAAAATAAATAAGTAACGGTTTGTCCGTGATATTTTGGAAAAAGAGGAGTTTTAGTAATAAAAATAGAAAGTAACCTTATTATGTTATTTTATTAAATGAAATTGTCTGCGATATTTTTGGAGAAAGATATGTTTTAGTTAGGATAAGTAGAAAATATATTCTATATAATAATTTTAATATTTTATCTAACGGTTCTCATCGATCTGATCAGAAATATCTAACGGCTATGAATGGAGTGACCGGACTACAAAAACTTTCATGACCAGACTACAAAACTTTCAATGTTTCGTCTTTAATATAATAGTATAGATAATGAGTTAATAGTATAGATAGATAGTATTGATAGTATAGATAGATAGATTGATTTATAATATTAGTATTTTATGCTACTAAATGAAATATCCCGTGATATTTTTGAGGTTTTAGTTTGGAGAAATATTAGTTAAAAAATATCAAAAAGAATATACGTTTTGAAAAAAAGCTAATCGGTTAGTCATTAATAATTATAATATTATTATTTTATTTTATTAAATAGAACTGTTCGTGATATTTTTGGAAAATGAGAGGTTTTATTTAGGAAAAATATAAAAGTATAATTTTTTGTTAGAAAATATAAAAATGAATATACGCTTTGACTAAAAATGGTAATGAGTTAGTTATTAGCAATTACAACCTTATTATGTTATTTTATTAAATTAAACTGTCTGCGATATTTTTGGAAAATGAGGTGTTTTAGTTAGAAAAAATAGAAAAGATATTCTATATAATAATTTTAATATTTTATCTAACGGTTCTCATCAATTTGATCAGAAATATCTAACGGCTATAAATGGAGTGACCAGACTACAAAAACTTTCATGACCAGACTACAAAACTTTCAATGTTTCGTCTTTAATATAATAGTATAGATTGATAGTATAAATAGATATATTGATTTATAATATTAGTATTTTATGCTACTAAATGAAATATCCCGTGATATTTTTGAGGTTTAGTTAAGAGAAATATTAGTTAAAAATATAAAAAATAATATACGTTTTGAAAAAAATCTAAGCGGTTAATCATTAATAATTATAATATTATTATTTTATTTTATTAAATAGAACTGTTCGTGATATTTTTGGAAAATGAAAGGTTTTATTTAGGAAAAATATAAAAGTAGAATTTTTTGTTAGAAAATATAAAAACGAATATACGCTTTGACTAAAAATGGTAATGAGTTAGTTATTACCAATTACAACCTTATTATGTTATTTTATTAAATGAAACTGTCTGCGATATTTTTGGAAAATGAGGTGTTTTAGTTAGAAAAAATAGAAAAGATATTCTATATAATAATTTTAATATTTTATCTAACGGTTCTCATCAATTTGATCAGAAATATCTAACGGCTATAAATGGAGTGACCAGACTACAAAAACTTTCATGACCAGACTACAAAACTTTCAATGTTTCGTCTATAATATAATAGTATAGATTGATAGTATAGATATGTTAGATATAATTGCTGACGTTTGTTCATCAGTGTTTAAGCAACAGGTGATCATCACAGTTTATATTGAAGCCAGTCAGAGTTTGTTAAAGTCTGACGTGGTGATAGTTGAATTAGCTGTCGGTGCTGAATTGAATATTCTAGAAGCAATATATTCTGAAGATGGAAAGAAGCAGAATATATTGATACAGCTAAGGAGACGGAATAGAAGACTGAAGCAATTCTAATTGATTACAATTTGTATAGCTAATTTGTAGGAGTATCAATTAGAGATTGATTGTAACTGTGTACTATATAAACACAGATAGGTTATCCCTAGAAGGGATGCGATAATTGAAAACATTATTCTTGTAACCTAGAAGCTCTTTGTGATTCTTTAACATCATAAAGAGAGAAGTTGTTAATACAATTACAGTTTGTTGATTTACAAACTTGTGTTCTTGATTGTTATTCTCATACATACTTGATTATATTGTGTATTCGGCCTAACAATTGGTATCAGAGCCAAGGCTGTTTAATATATACAGTTTTTCGATTCAAACACAGTAATAATCATGTCTGAAGAAAATCAAACTCCTCCCAAGGTTGAACAGGTTAAACCTAATTCTGTGAGTCGATATGAAACAATCAGGGTTCCAATCCTCAGGCCAGTGGAGTATCCCATTTGGAAGGTGAAGATGACCATGTTTCTGGAGGCTACAGATCCAGAATATCTTGACAGAATCAATGATGGTCCTCATATACCGACTAAATTGTCTCCTGTTGTTGATGGCCAAGAACAAAAGACTGTTCCAAAGGAAAAGAAAGATATGACTCCTGAGGACATCTCATCAATTGCAAAAGATGCAAAAGTTAGACATCTTCTCTACAGTGCTTTAGATAATGTTATGTCTAACAGAGTAATTGGTTGCAAAACTGCAAAAGAAATCTGGGATGCTTTGGAAGTCAGGTGTCAAGGAACCACTGCTATAAAGAAGAACAGGAAAACAATACTCACTCAGGAGTATGAGCACTTTGATTCAAGAACCAATGAAACCTTGACTGAGACATATGACAGATTCTGTAAACTGCTGAATGATTTATCTCTAGTTGATAAAGAATATGATCTTGAAGAATCAAATCTCAAATTTCTCTTATCTTTACCTGAAAGATGGGATTTGAAGACAACAACTATAAGAGATAATTACGAACTTGCAGAAACTGAACTTGATGAGATTTATGGGTTACTGAAAACTCATGAATTGGAAATAGAACAAAGAAACAGAAGATCAAGCAAGAAGACAAAATATGTTGCTCTCAAAGTTGAGGAGAAGCCCATCAAGAAGGAATTATCAAGGAAGAAAGCCAAGGGAAAAGCTTTAGTCATTAAATCTGACAATGAGTCATCAAACACTGATGATGGCTCAAACACTGATGATGAAGCTTCTGACTCTGAGGATGATGAAGAACAGATGATGCAAATGGCTGCATTGATGGTGAAGACCTTCAAGAAGATGGGATTCAAGAACTTCAAGAAAGGAAAGAAATTCTCAAGGAAAGATTCAAACTCTGAAAGGAAAAGTTTTAGAAAGTCTGATGGAAGGGAGACCAAGTCTGGCAAGAAGAATAAATCTGAAATCCAGTGCTACAAGTGTAAGGAGATGGGTCACTATGCCCCAGAGTGCAAGAAAGGAAAATCTGAGAAAGCACTCATCTCTAAAGGCAAAGACTGGGCAGATACTTCAGACTCTGATGATGGAGTAAATTATGCTCTTATGGCAACTGTCAAAGATGAGACTGAATCATCTGAAAATAAGGTACCCCTAACTACTTATGCTTATGATACTGATAATATATCTGAGTTAAGAGTATATCTGAAAAGCGTACATGTTAGTTATAGGGATCAGACTTTAGAGAATGAGAGAATTAAATCTGAGAACCTTAGCCTTAAAGATAGAAACAAGTTTCTTGAAAGAGAACTTGAAAATATGAAGCAGATTCAAAAAGAAAAAGATGATGCTGTTTATATTAAACAGGAGTTGACTAAGAAATATAAGCAGCTAGAATCTGATCTAGAAAAAGAAAGAAAAATAATCAAGACTTGGACAGACTCTGGAAGAGACACTCATCAAGTGTTTCAGACAGATTCTGTAGGTTTAGGCTATTGTGAAAATGATGAACTTAGGTTTAAAGACAAGGTTAAGGTTAAACCACAACTTAAACCTGTGAAATTTGTTCCAGAGTCCACTAAGTTTAAATCTGTTGTAGTAAGAGAAGCTGATATGGAATCAGATGAAACCTGTGAAAGACAGGAAAATATTATAACAGAAAATCTTATGGAAATAGAAGCTGTTAGAAAGCCAGTAAAAACTTGTGAAAAACAGGTTAATGTTGGCTTGATGATAGGAAAACAGTTCAATCATAAACTCAAAGAGGTAAAGTCTGCCATGAAACCAAAAGGGTCCAAGAAGAATAGGAATGGAAAGATAGGCATAAATAAAAGAAATAATCATTTGCCTACTGATGCTGCTCCAAGGAAAACATGTTATAACTGTGGTAGTACTAACCATCTTGCTAGATTTTGCAATAAGAACAAAGATATTAATTCTTTACCTTCTACTTCAGGAGTAAAGAATTATTATGTAAGGGTTAAACCACAGACTTTATGCACACACTGTGGGAGCACTTGGCATTCTATTTATACTTGTAAGAGTTATCATGCTATTTATCACAACTATTATGAGCCAAAACCCAACTTGAAGTGGGTTAGGGCAAACTCTGCAAGTGTAAAGTCTGACAATGTTAGTTTAAACTCTGTTGATAGTGATTGCGCTGCAAAAGCTAACAATGTTAAGAAAGCCAAAGGATCCAAGCAAGTCGGGATCCTTAAAACTAACTCTTTGTAATTGGCTGTGATTGCAGGGCATAAAAGAGAGCACCCTTATCTTAGACAGTGGATGCTCAGGACACATGACTGGAAATAAAGCCCTGCTATCAGATTTTGAGGAGAAGGCTGGCCCAAAAGTTTCCTATGGAGATGGCAACATAGGACGTACTATGGGATATGGCAATATCAATCTTGGAAGTGTCATCATCACCAATGTAGCTCTAGTCTCAGGACTCAAGCATAATCTGCTATCTGTGACAGAGGAAACCATGTAGATTTTCATACTGAACACTGTGAAGTTATCAGTAAATCTACTGGAAAAGTTGTTCTAGTTGGACACAGGCGCAACAACATTTATGAAGCAAGTTTGGTAACAAACTCTGATGGAAAAACAGTGTGTCTGACTGCAAGAATGTCAAATGAAGAGAGTTGGAACTGGCATAAGAAGCTCTCTCATCTCAATTTGAACAACATTAATGAGCTAATAAGAAAGGATCTTGTAAGGGGACTTCCAAAATCAATACTCAGTCTAGATGGCCTATGTGATTCTTGTCAAAAGGCCAAGCAAACGAAGTCATCTTTCAAGAGCAAATCTGAATCTTCAGTAGTGGAACCTTATCATCTTCTACATGTTGATCTCTTTGGACCAATGAATGTGATGTCTATGGGCAGAAAGAAATATGCTCTAGTAATTGTTGATGAATATACTAGATATACATGGGTGTATTTCTTATCAAAGAAGGATGAAACTGCTCAAACTCTGATGGATCATGTAAATCTACTGGACAAAGGATCACAGCACAAAGTCAAAATTATAAGGAGTGATAATGGAACTGAATTCAGAAACTCAATAATGGAAGCTTTCTGCAAGGAAAAAGGAGTGAAACAAGAATTTTCTGCACCTGGAACTCCACAGCAAAATGGTGTAGTTGAAAGAAAGAACAGAACTTTAATTGAAGCAGCCAGAACTATGCTTGACGAAGCAAAGTTGCCAACTTATTTCTGGGCAGAAGCTGTTCAAACTGCTTGTTTTACTCAAAATGCTACACTGATCAACAAACATGGGAAGACACCATATGAGATGGTGAAAAATAAGAAGCCAAATTTGAAATATTTTCATATATTTGGATGCAAATGCTTTGTGTTGAAGACTCATCCTGAACAGTTGACCAAGTTCGAGTTAAAAGCTGATGAAGGAATTTTTGTTGGCTATCCATTGTCAACAAAAGCGTTCAGAGTATACAATCTGAGAACAAAGGTGATCATGGAGTCTATACATGTGTCATTTGATGACAAGAAAATAACTGGACTTGATGACTTAGATGAATATGATCGACTGAGCTTTGAAAATGAAGATTTATTCTCTGATGATGTAAACTCTGATGAAGCGGTTCTGACAAACTCTGACGAAGCATACTCTGAACCTTTACTGGTAAATAATGGAGAAACTGAAAATTCTCAAAACAGAGAACCAGTTGAGGGGGAGCATGAGGCAGCTCAACATGATGACTCAAACACTCAAAGTGAGTCTGTTGAGGAAGCTGATTCAAACTCTGAAAGCTCAAACTCTGAGCAGTCAAATTCAGGGGGAGCCTCAGATGCTGCAGAAAGTCAACATATGAATCAGGAGAGCATGGATCAAGGGGGAGGATCAAATAATAATGCAAGAAACCACTTACCAACAGCAAGAAAGTGGACACAGGCACATACACCTGATCTTATAATTGGAGATCCTGATGCTAGTGTGAGAACTAGAAGTGCAACAAATAATGAGTGTCTGTATCATGCTTTCTTGTCTCAAACAGAACCAAAGAAAGTGGAAGAAGCTCTTCAAGATGCTAACTGGATAACAGCAATGCAAGAAGAGTTAAATGAATTTGAAAGAAATGAAGTCTGGACACTTGTACCTAGACCAAAGAATAGATCAATTATAGGTACAAAGTGGGTTTTCAGAAACAAGACTGACAGTGAAGGTGTGATTACAAGAAACAAGGCTAGACTTGTGGCTAAAGGTTATTCACAACAGGAAGGAATTGACTATGATGAAACCTTTGCTCCAGTTGCAAGACTGGAGGCCATAAGAATTTTTCTGGCCTATGCTGCACACAAGAAGTTTAAAGTCTTTCAGATGGATGTGAAAAGTGCTTTTCTCAATGGGAAGCTTGAAGAAGAAGTGTTTGTTGAACAACCACCAGGATTTGTAGATCCCAAGCATCCAGATTATGTCTACAGGCTTGACAAGGCATTATATGGACTAAAGCAAGCACCAAGAGCATGGTATGAAACTCTTGCTCAATTTCTTTTAGAAAGTGGGTTCACAAGAGGTACAATTGATAAAACCTTGTTTTATTTCAATTCTGGTGATGATTTGCTTTTAGTTCAAATTTATGTAGATGATATTATTTTTGGATCTACTAATGACAAACTTTGTAAGAAGTTTGCAAAGCTTATGCAGTCCAGGTACCAAATGAGCATGATGGGAGAGCTTATTTATTTTCTAGGCTTACAGGTCAAGCAAACAGATGATGGGATTTTTATCAATCAAGCAAAGTATACCAGAAATCTTCTAAAGAAATTTGGTATGCTTGATAGTTCATCTGCTCCAACTCCCATGGCTACTGCAACAAAGCTAGACAAAGACACAGGTGCTACAGTGGATATGACAACCTATAGAGGCATGATAGGGTCTCTTCTGTATCTCACAGCAAGTAGACCTGATATCATGTATGCCACATGTCTTTGTGCAAGATTTCAAGCAGATCCCAGAGAGCCTCATCTAACAGCTGTAAAAAGGATTTTCAAATATCTCAAAGGAACCATAACCTTGGGTTTGTGGTATCCTAGAGAATCAGAGTTTAAGCTAATTGGTTACTCTGATGCAGATTTTGCAGGCTGTAAGATAGACAGAAAAAGTACAAGTGGAAGCTGTCAATTCTTAGGTGACAGATTGGTTTCTTGGTATAGCAAGAAACAGAAGTCAATTTCCACATCCACTGCAGAAGCAGAGTATATAGCTGCTGGTAGCTGTTGTGCACAGATTCTGTGGATGAAGAATCAGTTGCTGGATTATGGGTTGAGGTACTCTAAAATACCTATTTTCTGTGATAACCAAAGTGCTATTGCTATGACAGGTAATCCAGTACATCACTCCATGACCAAGCACATCAGCATAAGGTATCATTTTATCAGAGAACATGTGGAGGAAGGAAACATTGAGCTTCATTTTGTGTCTACAGACCAACAACTTGCAGATATCTTCACCAAACCTTTGAGTGAAGCTACCTTTACAAGATTGGTAAATGAACTTGGAATGATCTCTGGTTTTGACTAGAGATACGGGTTAGCCTCAAAACCTATACATGTTTGATTTTTATGCTCATGATTCCTTGCATGTGTTGCCCAGTAATAATCTATTGTAGAAGGGGGGTTGAATACAATAGTGTAAGATAATCGACTTCTTAATGTATATATCACAAATATGAAAAGAAAGATAACAGCTTTATTAAATCTGATATAAAACTGTTACAAACTCTCTCAAGAAATTCTGATGTTCTTGAGAGCTGCTAGTTTACAAAAACTCTCTCAAGAAATTCTGTTCTTAAGAGCTTCTCTCTTGATTCCCTCGATTATGTTCTCTCTCGAATGAATACATAAATCGAAACCAAGACTGTGTTTATATAGTGCACACAGCTTCTCTATCAATAACAAGATAAGTCCTAATCAATAACAAAGATAGAAACCTATCCTTAATCGATAGCTACATTCTACAAACCAGGAACAAATAGAATAAACTTCCATGTTTATCTAGACTCCAAATATAACTCGAAGTAGGAATCCTGATCAGCTTCAAGTTCTGATGATCAATCCTGATCATAGTCTGAGTAGGAATCCTGATGATCAATAAGATACTGACGCTTGATCAAATACTGATGACCATGCAATACTGATGACGTCAGCAATCCTGATCAGTTGAGTCTAGCTTCTGACGATCATTGAATTCTGATCTAACAATCTCCCCCAATCTCATACTTTGTGAAATAAAGTATAGATTCCAAATATTCAATGATGTCAAAAACATGTATCAAAATGTACGAGTATCTTCAGAAACAACCTATCTGTTTAAGCTTTTTGATAGAACAAATTCATCTTTAAGAAGTTGGATAATAAACTTTCTTCTTTTTCTTCAAGAATTTGAATCAGTCTTTCCTTAAGATTTCTGAGTTCTTCATCTTCCTCATTAATCTGGTAGATAGCTGCTCTGAGATCCTGTATGGAGCTTTTCTGTAGACTGTGCTCTTCAAGCAAAAGATAAGCAATTTCCTTCCCATCAGGATTGAGAGTAAGTTGGGTCATACCAAAAGTTACTTCTTTAACAGCAGTACCTCTTTGCATTTCCACATCCTGACCTCTTTGATTTAAGTACATGGGAATATAATTACCATCGAAATTACTGTTTCCATCCAGTCTTCTTCTTATAGTTGACAAAATCATGTCAGCCTATACTTTGTACACTTGGTTCTTCCATCTTAACAGATAGTGAACATATTTCAGTTCCTGTGTAGTTTTTATCAGCAGATCTTGAATAGATAGAATCTTCACACTACCATCTTTCATGAAGTACAGAAGCTTTTCTTTCTTTTCAAAACCATCATGACAATCTATAACTATATCAACAGCTAATAAATTGTTCAGGTTTTCAGAAGTTAAAGTACCTCCAATTTCAGTTAAGGAGTAAGGATCAACATAAGTCATGTTTAGAAATTCAGCATCCCTGTGTCCAATACCTCCTCTTGTGTAACTTGACATTTGCTTCAGATTCGAAAACATCTTTAACCAGAGTGTTTTTGATCTAACCATCTCAGATAAATCAACAACACTTGAAGCGTTTGTAATAATTCCACCAGTCTGAAAATTGATAGGTGTATCACACTTCAGTGTACTTATGTGTTCCCACTTCTTGTCTTTCTCCTTTTCATGAGTGTAGCTTCTTTCAAGTAAAGATTCTTGTCTGCTTGTATTTCTCCATTGTCTTTCATTTGAAACTTTAAGCCTTTGTAGATAGAGATTGAAATCTTCATATGTTCTTTTTGTAATATCTCTTCTTCTGGCTTCTTCTTTTTCATCTACTTCTTTGTTGTGACAATCAACAACAGTAGATAAGATTATCAAATCAACCTCTTGCAGAATTTCAGATTCGTCAGGATCTTGAATATTGTCAGGATTAGAATCTTCAATTTGATTTGTATTGCTGAGAGTTGATTTACTTGTTTTTCTTCTCAATTCAGGTTCTTCTTCAACAAATTCCTTGTCTTCTTTCTCCATGATATCCTTGATAACAGGATCTGTTAGATTTTGTGAAGCTTCAGGAATTTCTTCAATTCTTAACCCTCTAGACCTTGTCTGTCTAGGTACTGTTTGAGTTGAAGAACCTCTTCTACTTCTTCTAGCACCTCTTCTACCTCTGCTTCATCTACCTCTAGCAGGAGCAGTATAGCTTTCCATTGTCTCTCTTTGTAGTCTCAAGAATTCTTCATGTGAGAGATCTGGATATTCTTCACTTGCTGTAGAGAGTGCTTTTCTTGCATATAATTGTTGAACTCTTTTATCAGTGTGATATAGAGTAACAATTCTGCCATCTTTTGTAGAAAACTTCTGGAATAAATTTGATGCATCTTCAGGATTATCAATAATTACATCTTCATCACCTTCAGGAATTGTAGCAAGAATGTGTCCATGACCAGATGTCAGGATTTGATCTTCCGTCAGGATCTGAGATTGCACCAATGTTCTTACTGTCTTATCTCCAGAATCAGAAACATGAGTTGACTGCGTTGTTTGACTTTGAGAAGTTTGGATTGTCTTCATAACAACAGCATCAGAGGTTTCTCCTTGTATCACTTTGTCACCACCATCATCTCCAGTATCATCATCATTATTTCTTAATACTAGATCAGGTGTACATTTTGTCTGAATAACCTTCTCCCCCTTTTTGACATCAGGATTTGACAATAATTGCAAAATTAAGGATCAGGATCAGGATTTGATCTCAGTATTAATTTGATGTCTGAATATCAGTATCCTTCATTTGCACTGTCAAAGGAATATGATACCTGCTCTTTGATAATTTCCTTGTCTTTTGTGGTTTTGATGAAGGTACCACAGCTTTAGTAGCAGTATCAGCAACTTCCTTGTTCACATTCATCACAGAGGATATAGGTAAGTCATCCTCTGAATCACTTTCATCAATCAACCTTAACTTCCTTTTCACAGGAACATTCTTAAAAACCTTATCAGCTTTCTTCACCAGGACCCCTTGTACACCCCCTTGTATCTTCTTTGTAGTGAGTGGTGTAGAGGAAAAATCCTTTGAACCTGATTGCCTTCCAGACACATCAGTTCTAGCTGATTTCTTTGATTTTACAACTAAAGTCTTTTGAGAGACAGTAGAGGTGGTTGTTAACTGTTTAGACTGTTTAGGTTGCATGCTTGTGTCAGGAACAAGGTGGGTTGGGCCTTGCCCCATAGCATTAGAAAGTAGTCCATAACGAGTAGGCATTTTCTGATGTAAGAAAAACCTAACCTCATCAGGAATAAAAGCATTTCCGCACAAAATATTTTGCCATATCAGGATTAAAAAAAATATTCAATAAGATTAAAATAAAATTTTATTTAAGAAAACAAAATTTATTTTAACAATCCTGAATAGCGTTTTGGTTTAAGAAAAATAACCAAATTAATGGTCATAGAATTAAAACACGCTTACCAGCAAACGAGGCAAAAATATTTATGGAAAACCGAACCGTCTCCTTGAGATTGTAGAAATGACCTGCACCCTTAATACACATTCTCTATAAAAGAGAACTGTTAAGCATAACATCATTTATTTATTAAAAGCACAAACCCTTTCCAGAGAAAATACTTACGAAAACCTTTTCACCTTATTCATTTTTCAATGGCTGCCAACAATCAAAACAACATACCTGATGAAGAACTTGATATAATTTGGCAACAAATGGATGAGGCTCTAGCAGAGATTGCAGAGCAAGAGGGACCTCAGCCTATTCCTGATCCACAGGAGCATCATGCTTTTGTGAATGCAATGGCTGATGTGCTTCTTCATAACTTCCATCAGGCAAATCCTGATTGGAATCCTCTTGAAAATCTCATCGTTGTCAATGAAGAGGATGAAGACGATTGGGATGATGAAGAGACTGAAGAGAGTGAGAGACGAAAAAAGAGAAAGCTTGATGCATGCACTTCTTGCAGTGTTCAGGCATGGAAGAATCCCGGTGATCACGGTGACGATCCGCCTTCAAGTGCATCTGCTCCCCTCCTTGTCTCTTAAGGATGGAACAAGAGACCTTCCAGTTCTGATGGACTGTGAAGCTGCTCAGGAGCATTCATGCTAATTTGCAGGGCACGTGTTCATGCTTATCTGTAAAGCACGAGTTCCTGAGTAGAAAATAGACTAGGAAAACAAATATGTAATTTCCAATTTTCATTTGTAATTGATCTTCAAGTATTAATGAAATTTGTCCATTTTCTCAATTGTTTTCTTCCTGTATATGCCTGCAAAATTTGTTAGTAACACTCATATTGAGATAGAAATGATAAATAATAAACTCTGACAATAATGAAATTGAAATTGATAATTAAGACTGAGAACTTAATCAAAGACTAAGTAATAATCTAATTGTCCAGAGTTTACCAGGAGTGTTAATGACAAATTAGAACCTCTGGTTTTCATACCAGCTTCAATATCTGAGCATCAGGATTTGACCAATTGATTTCCTGTCAGGATTGAGTCCTATCAGGATTTGATCAAAGATACATACCTTTCTGAATAACCATCAGGATTTGACAGTTATCAGGATTTCCTCTCTGTAGCTTTTCCTCAGAAATTCTCAAAATTCATCATTCCAAGTTCATTCACCAATTTATTGAAAGTAGCTTCAGGTAGTGGCTTGGTGAATATATCAGCTAGTTGTTGATCAGTAGGAACAAAGTGAAGTTCAATTGTTCCTTCCAGAACCTGTTCTCTTATAAAGTGATATCTGATACTTATGTGTTTAGTAAGAGAATGCTGAACTGGATTTCCTGTCATTGCAATAGCACTTTGGTTATCACAATAAATAGGGATTTTGAGTATGACAGGCCATAATCTAACAACTGATTTCTCATCCACATTATCTGAGCACAACAACTTCCTGCAGCAATGTACTCAGCTTCTGCAGTTGAAGTGGAAATAGATTTCTGCTTTTTACTGAACCATGAAACTAGTCTTCCACCCAAAAACTGACAACTTCCTGAAGTACTTTTCCTGTCTATTTTGCATCCTGCAAAATCAGCATCT
The DNA here is from genome assembly GCA_030848705.1 of Heracleum sosnowskyi. NCBI lineage: Eukaryota > Viridiplantae > Streptophyta > Magnoliopsida > Apiales > Apiaceae > Heracleum > Heracleum sosnowskyi. The sequence continues at coordinate 135,552,386 of CM061235.1, read as the reverse complement.
GAATAACCACACAACCCAAAATCTGATTCCCTTGCATACCAAAGGCCAAGTGAAGGAGTGCCTTTGAGATATCTGAAAATTCTTTTGACTGCAATCAGATGTGGTTCTCTAGGTTTTGCTTGAAATCTTGCACATAGACAGGTTGCAAACATGATATCTGGTCTACTGGCAGTGAGATACAATAAAGAGCCAATCATTCCTCTGTAGTGAGTTACATCTACCTCTTCACCTTGATCAGGATCAAGTTTGGTAGCTGTAGCTATGGGAGTTGAAGCAGGAGTACTGTCTTGCATGTTAAACCTTTTCAGTAAATTCCTTGTGTATTTAGACTGATTAAAAAAAATCCTTTCATCAGTCTGTTTAACTTGAAGACCCAGAAAGTAACTCATTTCTCCCATCATGCTCATTTGATATCTTGACTGCATAAGCTTGGAAAACTTTTCACACAGCTTATTGTTTGTTGACCCAAAAATGATATCATCAACATAAATCTGAACTAACAGCAACTCCTTACCATGATTCAAATAAAATAGAGTTTTATCAATTGCACCTCTTTTGAATCCACTTTCCAGTAAGAATTGAGCTAAGGTTTCATACCATGCTCTTGGAGCTTACTTTAGTCCATAAAGTGCCTTATCCAGTCTGTAGACATGATCTGGATATGTAGGATCAATGAAACCAGGAGGTTGTTCAACATAAACTTCTTCCTCCAGTTCACCATTTAAGAAAGCACTTTTAACATCCATCTGGAAAACCTTGAATTTCTTATGTGCTGCATAAGCAAGAAATATCCTGATGGCTTCTAGTCTTGCAACAGGAGCAAAAGTTTCATCATAGTCAATTCCCTCTTGTTGGGAATACCCCTTTGCAACTAGTCTAGCTTTATTTCTGATAATGACTCCATCAGAATCAGTCTTGTTCTTGAAAATCCACTTTGTACCAACAATTGATCTATTCTTTGGTCTTGGTACCAGTTTCCAGACTTCATTCCTTTCAAATTCATTCAGTTCTTCTTGCATTGCAGTAACCCAATCAGCATCTTTAAGTGCATCTTCAACTTTCTTAGGCTCCTCCTTGGACAGAAAGTTATTGTATAGACATTCATTCTGAGTTGCACTTCTTGTTTGAACACATGCATCAGGATCTCCAATTATCAAATCAGGAGTATGATCTTTTGTCCATTTCCTTGCTGGTGTCAAATTGTTTCTTGAAGTAGATGCTCCCCCTGGATTGGTGTTATCTTGATTGAAAGAATTTGATTGATTTGAAGCTCTTCCTGAATTATTGCTATGCCCTCCTGATGTGTTATCAGGATCTTCACTTGAATCAGTATCTGAAGAATTCTGTCCTGATGATTGAGTTGACTCTGAACTTGTAGTTGAATGCCGTTGCTCGCCCTCAACATTAGCACTACTAGTTGTATCACTATTGTTTGCATCATCAGTATTAGCACCATCAGTACCTGGTGAGTCATCAGGATTTGGTGACCCATCAGTATCTGATGAATTGACAGGATCTGATTCACTTTCTTCAGGTTCCTTGGAAGCTTCATTTTCAAATAACAATCTATCATGCGAGTCTTCAATGATTCCAGTTATCTTCTTATCATCAAAAGATACATGAATTGACTCCATGACAGTTCTTGTTCTCAAATTAAAAACTCTGAAGGCTCTTGATGTAGGATAACCTATGAATATTCCTTCATCAGCCTTTGTTTCAAATTTCCCTAGCTGTTCAGGATGAGTTCTGAGAACAAAACATTTACAGCCAAACACATGCAAATGCTTCAGACTTGGTTTCTTCTCCTTGAGTGACTGATAAGGAGTGACACCATGCCTGTTTATCAATGTGAGATTTTGTGTATAGCATGCTGTGTTGACTGCTTCTGCCCAGAAATATGTAGGTAATTTAGCTTCTTCCAACATAGTTCTGCCAGCTTCAATAAGAGTTCTATTCTTCCTTTCTACTACTCCATTTTGCTGAGGTGTGCCAGGAGCAGAGAATTGTTGAATGATTCCTTTGTATTTGCAGAACTCTTCCATCTTTGAATTCTTAAATTCAGTACCATTATCACTTCTCAGAATCTTGACTTTGTACTTTGTGGTTGTCTCAATCATCCTCACATGATCCAACAGAACTTCAGGAGTTTCATCTTTTCTGTGCAGAAAATACACCCAGGTGAATCTAGAATATTCATCAACAATTACAAGAGTGTACCTTTTCTTACTGATGGACATGATGTTGACTGGACCAAACAGATCAAGATGTAGCATGTGATATGGTTCTTCAATAGAGGATTCTGATTTACTCTGGAATGATGTCCTTCTTTGTTTTGCTTTTTGGCATGCATCACAGAGTCCATCAGGTGTATATAAGACATTAGGTAATCCTCTTACTAACTCTTTCTTAACCAACTCATTGATGTTGCTGAAGTTGAGATGAGAAAGCTTCTTGTGCCAATTCCAACTTTCATCTACTGAAGCTTTACTGATGAAACATGTAGGGGAGCCATCAGTATCTGAGAGAATGTTGGCTTCATATATGTTACCATGCCTGTAGCCAGTTAGTGCTATCTTTCCTGTTGCTTTACTGACTACTTCACAATGTGTGGAATAGAAATTGACATGATAACCTCTGTCAGTGATTTGACTAATACTCAACAAGTTGTGTTTTAGTCCCTTCACTAGAGCTACTTTTTCAATGATGACATTTCCAATGATTATATTGCCATATCCCAAGGTTTGTCCAATGTTGCCATCTCCATAAGACACAGTTGGGCCAGCTTTTTCCTCATATTCTGATAACAGGGCTTTGTTTCCAGTCATGTGCACAGAACATCCACTATCCATGACTAACACATTTTTCCTTTTACCCTGCATCAGAATAGTAAAACACTAGTCAGAATGTTTAGGAACCCACACTTGTTGGATTCCTTGTACATGCATTTTATTAAATTTAACAACAGAAGACTTTTTGACTTTAGCAGTCCTGACAGGATTTACTCCATCAGGATTTGCTTTGTCAGTATCAGTATTAACAAAAGCATGCTTCACTATGACATTTTCAGTTCTATCAGACTTTGTACTACTTTCAACCTTAGGCAATGGATCATAAAAGTTATAGTACAAATCATGATACTCTTTACATGTATAAATAGAATGCCATAGACTACCACAATGAAAACAGGAATTCTGTGATTTGTAAAATACTGATCTATTCCTAACATCAGACTTAGGAATTTCAGCAATTTTCTTCTTACTCTTTTTACAATCAATAGCAAGATGATTAGAGTTACCACAGTTAAAACAACTCTTTCTAGGTGCATTTGGGATATACTTATAACCATTTTCTTTATTGATCCCAATTTTACCATTCCTGTTTCTCTTAACAGTAGCTTCCTTTTTCTTATCTGTAACCTCACAGATTTTATCTTTAAGCTGTTTCTGAGACAATAACCTACATTCTTAGTGACTTTGTTCATGACAGGTTTAGACTTTATAATTTTAATTCCTTGAGTAGAAGAAGATCCCTTTTCAAAAGTAGAATTGGAATCCTTACCAAAAACAAAATTAACAGGAGTAATCTTAGATTTGGTTGAGTCTATAACATGTCTATAGGTCTTTGGACTGACTGTCTCATCAATGACAATTTTCTCTGCTAATTTCTTATCTTCATCTGACTTATATCCTAGACACTCTTTCCAATTCTTAGAGGTATTAATCTCATGAAATTTCCTACCAGAGTCTGTCCAGGTTCTGATTTTCTCATTAGCATATTCAAGTTCTTTTTCAAGGGAAGTACATTTAGATGTCATCTCTAAGTGCATGTGTTTAACATTATCACATTCTTTTTGTACTTCTTGCATACGAGAAAATTCAGCTTCTAATATCTCATTCCTCTTTCTAAGGTCAGACATCTCAGATAAGATTCTAGTATTCTCAGCAGTTTGACTTCTAAAGCTAATATGTAATGACTTTAGAAAACGTCTTAACTCAGAAGCATTATCAGTATCAAAATCAAAGATAGTATTTAGTACCTTATCATCAGGAGCAGCAGTTACATCAGCATTGGCCATTAACGCATAGTTGACTACCTCAGTATCAGATTCTGAGGAGGAGTCCATCCAATCCTTGCTTGATGTGATGAGTGCCTTTGTCTTGTTGCATTCAGAAGCAAAGTGACCCATACCATTACACTTGTAGCATCTAACCTTTGACTTGTCAAATTTGCTACCCTTGCTGTCCTTTTTGATATACTTGTCTTTGTCTGCTTTGAAGGCCTTTTTCTGAAAGTTGCCTTGTCTTCTATTCTTCCTGAACTTCATCCTTCTGAAGTTTCTGACAATCATAGCAACCATCTCTTCCATGTCTGAATCAGAAGATTCATCACCAGTATTGGCATCAGGATTGCCATCAGTATCTGATGAAGAGTCGTCAGGATCTGACTCAGCTACTCTTGATTTACTTCTAGAGACCTCCATAGCTTTTCCTTTTGATTTAGCTTCTACATTCAAAGCAATTGACTTTGCCTTGCTGCTTTTCTTGTTCTTTCTCTGTTGAACTTCAAGATCATGAGTTCTTAGCATCCCATAGATCTCATCAAGAGACACAATGTTCAGATCATACTGGTGTCTAATGATTGAGGTCTGAGTATCCCATTCTTCAGGTAAATCTCTAAGAAATTTGGTGTTAGAATCTTCAGTTTCATATACTTTGTCAACTAAGGATAAGCTGTTCAATAGTGTCAGGAATCTATCATATAGATCAGTCAGGCTCTCTTCAGGTCTTGCATCGAATTGTTCATATTCTTGAATCAATAGAGCCCTTCTGTTTTTCTTGACAGATGTAGATCCCTGGCACTGAGTTTCCAAAGTATCCCAGATTTCTTTTGAAGACTTGCATGCAATCACTCTGTTTGACATGACAGCATCAAGGCTATTATGCAAGATATTCTTTATCTTTGGTTCCCTGAGTACATGAGCTTTTTCTTCTGGAGTCCATTCAGCTTTAGCTTTGACCACATAATGTTCTGGTACTGTATCTGTTCGTTCTACGAACTTTGTTGGTATATATGGTCCATCACGAATCCTGTCCAAGTAGTCAGGATCCATAGCCTCTAGGTACATCAGCATCTTTACCCTCCATGTAGGATATTCTGATATCTTCAAGATGGGAATCTTCATGCTTTCATACTTGGTTGTCGACATCTTTAGATCGTATCTGATTCAGAATTAAATCAGTTTGCTCTGATACCAATTGTTGCCCAGTAATAATCTATTGTAGAAGGGGGGTTGAATACAATAGTGTAAGATAATCGACTTCTTAATGTATATATCACAAATATGAAAAGAAAGATAACAGCTTTATTAAATCTGATATAAAACTGTTACAAACTCTCTCAAGAAATTCTGATGTTCTTGAGAGCTGCTAGTTTACAAAAACTCTCTCAAGAAATTCTGTTCTTAAGAGCTTCTCTCTTGATTCCCTCGATTATGTTCTCTCTTGAATGAATACATAAATCGAAACCAAGACTGTGTTTATATAGTGCACACAGCTTCTCTATCAATAACAAGATAAGTCCTAATCAATAACAAAGATAGAAACCTATCCTTAATCGATAGCTACATTCTACAAACCAGGAACAAATAGAATAAACTTCCATGTTTATCTAGACTCCAAATATAACTCGAAGTAGGAATCCTGATCAGCTTCAAGTTCTGATGATCAATCCTGATCATAGTCTGAGTAGGAATCCTGATGATCAATAAGATACTGACGCTTGATCAAATACTGATGACCATGCAATACTGATGACGTCAGCAATCCTGATCAGTTGAGTCTAGCTTCTGACGATCATTGAATTCTGATCTAACAGCATGTATTAACTGTTATGAGTACCAGTGTCATAAACTCTGATGTTAAACTCTGTTAGTCATAAAGTGTTGGTCATACTCTGATAGTAAATCACTGAAAGTTACAGTCTAATGCTATACTCTGATTATAATTTTGTCTGAAACATATGGACCAATGAAGAAATTTGTAGGAAGCATAATTCTCAGTAAGTAATCATGAATTCTTAAGAGTTATATAGATTCTGATCTCAAATCTGTGCAGTAAGTTAACACAGCATGATACTGTCTCGATATTTATAGCATCTCTTAGTTTATTGATCCTATACACTGAGATTGTATTAGCTGTTTGCATTTTCTCTCATAAATTAATTGCATTAACTGATGAAAAGTCTAAACTCTGATTATTAATAGTAAATAATTCACCCTCAAATCAAAAGATGCCAAAAAGAGCACAAATTCCTTTGAGATCATGTTGTGCCTAGGACGATCCAAGAACTTATTGTATGAAATAAGGGCCAAAATCTTTGATTTTTGGTGACTAGTGTCAACCACTGATTACTGGAAAAATAGTAATAAAAAATAAAAAAAATAAAAAATAAAAATAAAGGGGGTGAAAAATAAAAGATATATTCAAATGAAAGGATATCAGTATACAGAGTTTAGATATAAAAATCAGATTTTATGTTCTACATGAGAGTTTAGGCAATCAGTTTTTACTGTTTTAGTTTGTGGATTTTATGCACTTTGAGATGATCTAAATATTGATTTCGGTAAACTCTGCTATTGCACACACAATTATTCACACCTGTACAGTTTGAGAAAAGAGTTTATTGACAAAGAAGGACAAATGGTAAACACTGATGTATTGTGTGAAATACGCCGAGGTAACTTTGTTTTAATCTCTGATGGTTAAAATGATTTCTTTGTTTCAGACATTTTATAATTTTGAGATTAGACATTTGTTTAGAAATTCGAAAGAGTATGATTACAAACGGTTCATATTTGTATTAAACAGAGGAGAGAGAGGTTGAGTGTTTTGAACAATGTGAAACGCGGTAATTATGGCTATTTTTACTGCGCGTGTGTATTGGAAGTTGTTACATACAAATGTCAGCGTATGCCTGTTTGACATATGTCCCACTCGCACATTTTTCAAAGATGCCTGCTGTGTGTAGTAATGATTAAAACGATTGAGTTTTAATTTTCACAGTTATTATTTAAACTTACTACACATAAACGGTTCATTCTTTTACACACTTCATCATTTCATAAGTTTTTACTCACAAACACTGTCTCAAACACTTTCACTGCATACATTCTACGCTTTTCTCTGTCTTATTCCTTGCTTACTTCTACACGTTTCTAATGGCTACTACAATGTTTACTGCTTCTGGGTTAGAATTTGTTCCTAATAATTATTCAGCTCCATTGGCAAATGAGAACGCACCGGAGGCGTTTCATTTGATTCAGGATTTCTTGTCAAACTCTGATATTGGCACTGCTCTCATCGCACCATTGAAGCTGTCTGCATCTCAAATCAGGACTCTTTGGCAGACAGGCACTTATGATAATGGAGGAGAGACTGGGTCTCCGTCCATAATCTTTGAATTTCAAGAAGAAGAATTTACAGTTACTCCAACTACTGTTCGTGATGCTTTGGGTCTTGAGGATTTCAATGCTTTCACAATCTCTGTTGGCGATTCTGAGTTGGTTCGAATGATGAGAGAAATAGGCTACTCTGGCCCATTGACGAAGATTGGACAACTAAAAAGGCCGTTTTTGCGCAAGGAATGGAGTTTCTTTTTCGATTGCATCACCAGGGCTTTTGGAAAGAAGTGCACAAACTGGGATGCGATTCCCACTGATAGTCTGCAAATCGGGTATTCTCTTCTTTATGGAGGTAATTTTGATGTTGCTAGGCTAGTTCTAAATAATATAGGTGAAAAAATGACTGAAAACAGAGGTGTCGTCTATTTTGCAAGATTTTGTCAATTGATATTTTCTGAATGTGTTTCTGAGGTAGAGATAGCTGAGAATGATGTGATTCCCTGTTTTAAATTACATAAACGCATATTCTCTGATTTAACTAATAAGGATAACAAGAAAGGGGATGTTGGTGTCTTATTGCTACCTGAGTCTGTGCGACAATTTCAAGTAGATTCACAACAACAACAACTTGCAAATGCTGAAGCTGGACCTTCTGTGTCTAAATCACAGAGGTCAAAGAAGACTAAGTTAAGAGCTGTTAAGTCTGCTAGAGTGAATCCATCAAATGCTGAAGCTGGGGTATCAAACACTGATGATATGCCTCAGAAGAAAAAGTTAAAGAAGAGAAGGGCCAATAGGGCAAAGTCTGATGATGTTGATGAGGAGAGTGAAACTGATGATGAAACTCTTCATCAAAGGAAAAGAAGATTGGTAGCAGCACAATTATTTGGTGCTGAGAATGTTTCTTCAAAAGTTGTTGAAACTCCTGAAGTTGAGTTTCAGGAGGATGAAGCTGTCACTGAAGACAGAGTTACTATGGAAAATGTAGCTCCTGAAGTTGTTCTTCAAGAGGAGATTTTTGACACTTCTGTGCCTACTGAGGACAGAGTAATTGAGGAAGTTGCTGGTCATTCTGACAGCAGAGTTTTTGAAAATGAAGCTGGGGCAATGGATTTCATTGTTGATGAAGATATTCAAGATGCACATCCTACTATCAGTATTTGTGATACTGAGGAGGTAGCAGCTGATCAAGCCACCTTGGTCATTGAAGATTCTGTTGCTTCTCACACAGAGAATCTTTATGTTCACAATTTACATTCTGACCAAGGTGAGGAGGTTGATCAGAGGATAGCAGTTGCTACAAAGCCAATTCTTGATGAAGCTGTAGCAGAGAATGTACAAGAGGCTGCTGATAAGCTAAACTCTGAGGATATTATTCTTGAAGCTTTGCAACAATCTGTTGTTGAGATTGTTCAAAAAGAAGCAGAGTTTGATACTAGTGCACACTCTGATAATCCAGAAACAATGGCAGAGAATGTTCCTGCAGAGAATACAACAGAGGATGAAAATGTTGAAGATAGTTCTGCTCATTCACAAGAGGAGTTATCTGATATTCGAGTAAACTCTGATGAGGAAAGAGAGGTCAATCGAGCTACTGCTGAGCATTTTCAGGATATGTACTACAAAAGATGGGCAGCTGCAGATTGTATCTTTTCTGCACAGAGGGCTGCTGATTTTCTTAATGATTCTGTGAAGCAGATTTCAAACTCTGATGTTCTTACAAGTTTAAAAGCCACTGTGGTTCAAGTCAAAGCCTTAAACAATAGGTTTGATGAAACACAAACAGCGGTTACCAATATTAGGCATGAAGTTGGTATAAGGGATCTTACCTTAAAGACTGATAGGTCTTATTATTCTGCCATGTTCAAGCAGAAAGCCAAGGATTCTGATGAACTTAAGAAGAGGCTTGGGAAAGTTGAGGAGAATCAGACTGCAATGTCTGCACAATTGAATTCTATTTCTACTGCTCTTGAATTGCTGACATCAGTACTTCTTTCTGATGATGTCAAAAAGGGGGGGAGTGTACCAAATGACAAATGCAAAGACACTAAAATTCTGAGACGGAGGGATGATTCTGCTGATGGTGGAAGCAAGGAAACTGAGAGGAATTTAACTTCTGCTCAAGGGAAAGGAAGATCAAGATTAAACTCTGATAGGTTGACAAACTCTGGTAAAGGAATCTCAAACTCTGCCAGTGGTTCAAGACTTAAGAGTTTAATTATTTCAACGAATCCACTTACTGATGAAGAAATTGCTACGAAGATGTTTTTAGAAGAACATGGTAATGAAGCTACAGTTGAAGACATGGAAGCTGAAATGCTGAGTCTTGCTGAAGAGCATGAGAAGAAATTGAAGGATGGTACTTACAGAAAGAAAGCTGTCAAGGCTCCTAGAAAGAAAGAAATTGGAATTTCTATCAAGGAAAATACTCAACAGAGTATACAATACACCAGGAGGCCTGCAATTGCAAACACTGATAAGGGCAAGGGTAAACTGGTAGAAGAAGGACAGTTACCTAAGAAGAATTATTCAACCTCTGACATTGCTCAAGTTGAATCAAGGATAAGTAAATCAACCTCTGACGCTGCTCAAGTTGATATTTCTACTAAAGTTGTAACAACCTCTGACAATGCTCATGTTGTGCAAAATCAACTAGCACCTCAACTCCAAGGTATTTTTAGAAGACCTGTACTTCCTGAAACTCTGAAGCCAGAAATCGTTAACTTCTCATAAACCAGAACTGTATTGGGAAAAGAGTCTTATGATAAATCTGGATTAGGTTCACACAAGGAGAAGAGAATAAACAACAGGCATGGAGATCAATCATCACTGGCAGTATCTGGTATTATTACTCAAGAGAATCTTGATATGCTAGAATCTGTTCAGATGATATTTCATAAAGTGTTAAAGAAAGAGTTTTTGTTGTATTTTATGGCTGATGGAAGAGTTTACAAGGTTGCAGAGTCTGACATCAATCTCAAATCTTATGAAGAATTGGAGCATGTTCTGTATTTGTTAAATGTCAAAAATAGAAGTACTCATGATGCTGCTTTAGTTATCAGAGAAAGGATGCTGAGATCAAAGATAATACTTGGAGGAGGAGTCTCGAGTGCATATATTCCTAAGTACAGAGATGCTTATGGAAAGATTGTAGAAATGAAAAGAAACAGTGCAAGACTAAGGACTGATCTGGGAGTTAAAGTCTTAGAATTCAATCTAGAATCTGATAAATCATATTTTATTAAGCTAGGGAATGAGATGAGGAAAAATTCCATCTATTCTTTGAGAGCTGCAATTTATCAGACTGGAGAATCTGATCCAGAGTTGAGAGAGTTGAAGAAAGTTATGGTTGAAGAGCTGGAAATGGCTGAAAGAAGACTACTCATGGATTATCTCAGAACTGTTCCTGATATTCAAGAAATCAAATAAAGTATGACTGTAAGTTTTTTTTTAAAGTTTTCTGTTCTAAGTTAAAATTAAACTCTGTTATGATTAAACACTGCATTTGTTATATGTTTTGACATCATCAATTATCTGTTTAACTTGTACATTTTTATTATACACAAGTTGGGGGAGATTGTTAGATATAATTGCTGATGTTTGTTTAATCAGTGTTTAAGTAACAGGTACTGTTCAGAGTTTAGTCTGAAGTACTTATCAGAGTTTACTGGAAGCCGGTCAGAGTTTGTTAAAGTCTGACAGGGTGAAAGTTGACTTAGCTGTCGGTGCATATCATGAAGATTCTAGAAGCAATATATTCTGAAGATGGAAAGAAGCAGAATATATTGATACAGCTAAGGAGACTGGACAGAGGACTGAAGCAATTCTAATTGATTACAATTTGTATAGCTAATTTGTAGGAGTATCAATTAGAGATTGATTGTAACTGTGTACTATATAAACACAGATAGGTTATCCCTAGAAGGGATGCGAACATAGAATTATTATTCTTGTAACCTAGTAGCTCTTTGTGATTCATTAACATCATAAAGAGAGAAGCTGTTAATATAATTACAGTTTATTGATTCATAAACAGTGTTCTTGATTATTGTTATTCTCATATATATTTGATTATACTGTAATCGACCTAACATAAAAAATATAAAAAAGAATATACGTTTTGAAAAAAAGCTAATCGGTTAGTCATTAATAATTATAATATTATTATTTTATTTTATTAAATAGAACTGTTCGTGATACTTTTGGAAAATGAGAGGTTTTATTTAGGAAAAATATAAAAGTAGAATTTTTTGTTAGAAAATATAAAAAAGAATATACGCTTTGACTAAAAATGGTAATGCCTTAGTTATTACCAATTACAACCTTATTATGTTATTTTATTTAATGAAACTGTCTGCGATATTTTTGGAAAATGAGGTGTTTTAGTTAGAAAAAATAGAAAAGATATTCTATATAATGATTTTAATATTTTATCTAACGGTTCTCATCGATTTGATCAGAAATATCTAACGGCTATAAATGGAGTGACCAGACTACAAAAACTTTCATGACCAGACTACAAAAATTTCAATGTTTCGTCTTTAATATAATAGTATAGATTAGATATTTTAATATTTACATTAGATAAATTAATATTTATTATATGTTTATACATAATTTTATAATATCATTTGTAAATATGATGTAAAAACATATTTTCAATACATATATGTAAAAATTTAACTAAAAATTTTAATATTTTAATTTTTTTATTTTTTTATTTTCATGTAAAATTACACGAAAAATGACACGAAAAGTACACAACACGAAATATACACGAACCTAACCGGGTCGGTTTTGTCTTTAGATACGAAACACGAAAATACACTGTAAAGCATAATGTAACATAAGATCTAAAAGAGATAACTACAACTCAACAAAGGACAAGACAGACAATAATATTAACAGAAGCACAGGAATCCAGAATCAAAGAAGAAAAGGTAAACACAAAAAATCAAAATACGTTATGTATTCTTGAAGTCCGTAAACAGGTCACGGAAAGAAGTTCATGAAAATGTTCAAGCCTCAGTGACAACAAAAGAAACAAGACTTTGAAGACAAAAGAAGTATGTGAATGATTTAGGGTTCAGTACCACGGGATTCCAGTGATGAAGCAACCAGAACGACAAGGGACGTATCAGCAGCAATGTATTGAAGACATAAAATAAGAATTGATCAAGTGTTATTCATCTGTGAACCAGACCAGTTGCACTAGGTGACGGCACTGAAAAGATCAAGTTGTTTTATCGTCTCAGAAGGAATTGATACAGTCTAAAACTTAAACACCCAGGAGCTCAGGAGTAATCACTAAAGGACAAAAGACAAGGAAAAGTATTCGATAGTTTTTCAATTGAGAAAACTATCGAATGGTGGTTAAAGTAATTATTGGCAAACCACTTTTACTTTATTTAGTATTCGATAGTTTTGAATTAAAAACTATCGAATGGTAAATAAAGTAATTCCATTCGATGGTTTTTTAATCCATTCGATGGTTTTGCATTTCAAGGAGCAGGTGAAAAGTAACTTGTTGTGAACGGTTGATGAAGATCCAACGGCCAAGAATATTCTATTCTAAATGGTTCGATGGTTTTTCTAAACAAAGCCTACAGTTAATACAGAGTGAAGAAGGTGTCTTCTTCAGTTAAGGATTCTAACACAGAGACATTACTGAGAGAGAGAAGAGCCGGAGAAAATTATCAGAGAAATTAATAGTGCTCAGAACTTGATTATTGTTTTGTATTTGTGTTACCTTAAACTCATTGACGCTAATCTACGGATTAGAAATTGTAGCACCCCTCGAGGTTTATATTTATAAAAAGATATATTCCCCGAAACTTGATTTGGTTTGGTGTGTTTGATTTCGTTATAGAACTGAAAGATTAATCCGCGAACGAAATTAATTTATTTGTGAGTATCGTATTCAACCCCCCCCCCCTTCTACGATACTTTGGACCTAACAATTGGTATCAAAGCTGCTTGATTGATATACAAATCAGATCCGGTGAATGAGACCAAAATCAAACGTAGCGTGAAAATTCGAAGCAAATTTTTTAACTTTCAAAATTTTTCATTTAATTGGAATTTCTTGAATTTTAAACAATTTGAAATTTTCAGAAACCATGAGTGCTCCAAAGACAACCGCTGGTATTAAAGTTCCCCCGTTTACTAGAGATGATTTCGGTTTATGGAAGATGAAGATGCTGTTATTTATCAAGGCATCTAATCCGTTGTATATTGGCATATTAGAGAACGGACCGTTTGTACCAATGAAACCAGTTAGTGAATCTACAGCTCCTGACGGTAGCAGGATTCCTTCAGGCACCCAACCTAAGGAGATAAGTGAATTTACAGATTCTGACAAAGAACTGATTCGATTGGACACCGGTTTAATGTTGATATTGACGGACTCCGCGGACAAGGAAATGAGCTATCAGTTGATGAACTGTACAAGCGGGAAACATATGTGGGATACCATTAACCTAATAATGGAAGGAACTGAAGACGTGCAGGAAAACAGATTGGACATTCTGACTTCTCAATATGAAGCGTTTAGGTCACTGCCAGGAGAAAGTATAACTCAGGTCTTTGAGAAGTATACTAAGCTCCTCAATGAATTGGCAATGAAAGGAAAGACCTATCCACTGAGAGAATCGAACAGGAAGTTCATGATGACGCTGCCCCATCATGTAGAACACAAGTCATCATCCATTAGGGAAAGAATTGACTTCACAAAGATGTCATTAGAGATGATCTATGGCAAGTTGAAGACCTATGAGATGGAACAGGAACAAAGGGTGATAATCTACGGATCAGGGACAGTGGACAGCAAGCACAATGCACTTGTGAGATCAGCAGCACTTGTAGTGGATGAACCAATAACTTTTGAGATTCAGGTTCAAACCCCTAGAGCTGGAAAGGAGGTGATAATAGAAGCAGAAATGGATTCTGTGAATCTGGGTGTTGATGAAAGTGATTACTACACCCTAGAAGAGCTTGAGCAAATGGAAGACAAAACCATGGCGTACTTAGCTGCAAAGTTTAGTCATATTCGTTTCAAGAGAAACCCTAAGTACAAGTTCAAGGGCTCAACCAACAGATTCCAGAAGAGCAATTATACACCTAGTACAGGCTTTAAGGGAGGCTACAAGACTGGCATGATTGATAGAAGCAAATCAAGATGCTATAACTGCAATGAATTAGGGCATTTCGCCACTGAATGCCGGAAGCCTCGTCAAGCAAGAGACATGAAAGATGTCTATGGAAAGAAGGATTCTTATGATGAGTTGAAGAAGGAGAATGCCAAGCTTAAACAGCAGTTGGAGGCATTCTCTGGAAAGCAGAAAGGGAAGGCTTACATAGCAGAGGGAAAGCACTGGGATGATACTGATTCGGATGAAGAGGATGAATATGTAAATGTTGCTCTAATGGCTGACTCTTCAGAGGAATCACCTCAATCATCTCAGGTACCTATCTTAACTACAATTGATATGTCTAATTCTGAGTACAAGAAAACTGTGCAAGATCTTAGTGTAGAATTGTTTAATGTACACACAAGCATGCTAGCATCTGAAATGGAAAATGCTAAACTAGTTCTTAAGATTAAAAAACTAGAATCTAAAAATGAAGAACTAGAGCTTGTAGCTGTAACATTAGAAGATCTTAAGCAAAAGAATGTGTATTTAGAGAACAAGGTCAAGTGTAATGATGAGATAGAGACTATCCTCAGGAAGCAGATTTCAGATCTAGATTTGAAGCTGAATGCTTTTAAGAATTCCGCTCTAGTGGCTAAGGAAATCATTGATACTCAGGTCGTAGAGAATAAAACTGCTATAGGATTTGACTATAACAAGAAAGTTGGTAAGAAGATTTTGGAATTCCCTGTGACACCTTCAGTTGTCAAAAGGAATACTCCACATGTTCTTAAGAATGTTGATTGTCCAGTTTTTGTTAAGCCGTTTCCACCTCTCTTTTATGAGGATGATCTTTTCATAGCTCAAGAATTGCTTGAGGAGGATTTAGTGAAGGAAAAAGAGGTAAAGACTAAGTTGCCTAGGAAATCAGTAAAGAATGTTTTACCTAAACCTGATTTACCTAAAACTGAAGTAGGTTCCTTAGTTAGTAATGTTAAAAAGAACAGGAATGGGAGGAAAAAGATTGTTAATCAGGAATTGGTTCCATCTTCTCCCATTGCATCTAGGAAGTTGTGTTCTATTTGTAATTCTGTTGGACACCTTACACATGCATGTAAAAAGGTTAAAGTAGAAACTGCTAATACTTCTGAAATGCATAACATGTCTGACATGCCTGATAATCATGAGCCCTGTGGAAAGAAAGAGTGTTTGCTATGTAAGTACAACATCATGCATGCTTATTTTAAGTTGATGTCTGATAGTAGCAATAGCTCTAGTAATGTTAAATCCACAGATACTATGAATATCAAACAGGGTAAGACTAAATTGAATGTTACTCCTGTTAAATCATCTAAACCTTCAGGACCCAAACAATTTTGGGTACCAAAGTCCGCTTAATCAATCTGTGATTGCAGGGTAAGGTTAAAAGCTCAAAGGTTGTGTGGATTCTGGATAGTGGCTGTTCTAGACACATGACAGGTGAAGAGTCCCTGCTTACAGAGGTGGTTAAGAAGACCGGCCCGATTGTAACCTTTGGAGATGACAACAAAGGATTCACTACGGGATATGGTAAATTGAAAGCTGGAAATGTCATCATTGAAAACATCTCTCTTGTTGAAGGATTAAAGCACAATCTACTAAGTATCAGTCAATTCTGTGATAAAGGCTACAATGTAGATTTCAGAAAGGACAAGTACTTGATCACCAACAGGAAGGATGAGAAGCTTACTCTACTGGGAGTGAGAAAAGGAAACTTGTTTATAGCCGACTTAAGTTCTACCAGTGAAGGAGAAGTTACATGTTTCTATGCAAAGGCATCTTCAGAACAAAGTTGGCTATGGCACAAGAAGCTCTCACATCTGAACTTCAAAACTATGAACTCTTTGGTAAAGAGAGAGTTAGTGAGAGGGTTGCCCCTGATGGAATTCAATCAGGAGGGACTATGTGAAGCATGTGAAAAGGGGAAGTCGAAGAAAGCATCACATGGAAGCAAAGGAATGACAAGTATTACTGAACCATTACAGCTGATTCATATGGATTTATTTGGTCCAGTTAATGTTATGTCACTTTCAAGAAACAGATATGCATTGGTGATGGTGGATGACTACTCCAAGTACACGTGGGTGTTGTTCATACAAACAAAGGATGAAGCAACACAACTAATCATTGATCACATCAAGAAGATAGAAGTGGAAGCTAAGCTACCTGTGCGGACAATCAGATCAGACAATGGAACTGAATTCAAGAATGCAGTTCTAAATGATTTCTGCTCAGAGAAAGGAATATCAAGACAGTTTTCAGCACCAAGAACTCCTCAACAGAATGGAGTAGTGGAAAGGAAGAACAGGACCTTGGTTGAAGCAGCAAGGACCATGTTGAGTGAATCAAAACTTCCCACTTACTTTTGGGCTGAAGCAGTGAATACAGCTTGCTACACTCAGAATCGAACCCTGATCAACAAAGATCATGAAAAGACTCCGTATGAGTTAATGGCCAACAAGAAGCCAACACTGAAGTATTTTCATGTGTTTGGTGCAAAGTGCTTTGTACTTAAAGATGGAGAACATCTTGGCAAGTTTGATGCCAAAACAGATGAAGGCATTTTTCTGGGCTATTCTCTGGAATCTAAGGCTTTCAGGGTATATGTGATTGAAGATAAGAAGGTGTTGGAAAGCTTTAATGTAACATTTGACGACACTAAAAAACCAGGCCTGCAAACTGGAGAGAACTCTGAATCCTTGGTATTTGAAAATCTATCAGGAGATCTCTCTGACAATGAAGAAGTACCTGAAGTTGTTACAGTCATTAATAATAATCATAATGATAATGATTCTGGACCAAGTGGTGACCAAAGTGGAAATCCTCAACCTACAGGATCCACTAGTCAGTCTTCAGAATCAACAGATCAAACCGTCAACAACTCAGGGGGAGCAGGAGAAGGATCAACTAGTCACACTCCACAACATCTAGAACAAGGAGAATCATCAAGATCGCATCTGCCAAGACAAAGGGTATGGAATAGAGATCATCCCTTTCACTTGATCATTGGTGATCCGGACACAGGAGTGAGAACTAGGAGAACATCACAAAATGAATGTCACTATTCTGGGTTTCTTTCAGAAACAGAACCTAAGAAAGTTGAAGATGCTCTAGATGATCCAGATTGGGTAATTGCTATGCAAGAAGAACTCAATCAGTTTGAAAGGCAGAAAGTTTGGAAGCTGGTACCCAGGCCTAAGGGAAAATCTGTTATTGGAACAAGATGGGTATTCAGAAATAAGTTGGATGAAGATGGCATTGTAACGAGAAACAAAGCCAGACTGGTTGCTAAAGGTTACTCTCAAGAAGAGGGTATAGATTATGATGAAACCTATGCACCAGTAGCAAGACTTGAGGCCATCAGAATGTTTCTGGCATTTGCTGCACATTCCAATTACAAGGTATATCAAATGGATGTGAAGAGTGCTTTTCTGAACGGGGAGTTAGAAGAAGAAGTGTATGTGGAACAACCTCCAGGTTTTGAGGATTCAAAACTGGCAGACTTTGTGTACTTTCTATTCAAAGCTCTCTATGGACTCAAACAAGCTCCAAGGACATAGTATGACACTCTCTCTGAATTCTTACTTGAAAATGATTTTACAAGAGGTGTTGTCGACAAAACTCTCTTTGTCAAAAAGCATAAAAATGATTTGATATTGGTGCAAGTATATGTTGATGACATAATATTTGGTTCTACTAATGATGATCTATGCAAGAGATTTGCTAAGTTAATGCAGAGTCGTTATGAAATGAGCATGATGGGTGAATTGTCATTCTTTCTTAGATTGCAAGTATACCAGAAACAAGATGGTATATTCATTTGTCAGTCCAAGTACATCAAGGATCTTCTTAAGAAGTATCAAATGGAAGACTCATCTACAACAAAGACTCATATACCAACTGCCACTAAGCTTGATAAGGATGAAACTGGTAAGAAGGTTGACATCACAGGCTACAGAGGTATGATAGGCTCATTACTTTATCTCACTGCAAGTAGACCAGATATAATGTTTGCAACATGCTTGTGTGCTAGATTTCAGTCTGATCCTAAAGAATCTCATCTAATAGCTGTTAAGCGAATATTTAGATATCTTAAGGGGACCCCAAATCTTGGTATTTGGTACCCTAAAGATACATGATTTGATCTTATCGGATACACAGACTCTGATTTTGCAGGTTGTAAGATTGATCGGAAGAGTACTTCAGGAAGCTGTCAGTTTCTTGGAAGAAGATTAGTTTCCTGGCATAGCAAGAAGCAGCATTCAGTGTCCACATCAACAGCTGAGGCTGAATACATTGCTGCTGGTAGCTGTTGTGCTCAGATATTGTGGATGAGAAACCAACTCCGTGACTATGGACTTCTGTTGACAAAGATTCCTATATTTTGCGACAACACAAGTGCCATAGCAATCTCAAACAACCCAGTGCAACACTCGAGGACGAAGCACATCGACATCAGGTATCATTTTATCCGAGAGCATGTCATGAATGGAACTGTGGAGTTACACTTTGTACCCACAGAGGATCAAATTGCAGACATCTTTACTAAACCGCTTGATGAATCCACTTTCAATAAGCTGGTTGGTGAACTTGGGATGTTAAATCTTTCTAATTGATTTTGATTAGAAGTCAGTAACTGCAGAGAGTCCTGGTAAATACATGAGTTCAAGAATTGCTATATCCTTTGGACTTGTGAGTTTATTTTCTGGAGCAATTCTCGTAGTTAGGATTTTTATACTAATTTTATGTCATAATTATGGATGATATATCTTCTGGCATTTAATTGGTTATTAATTCTAAAAATTATTTAGGTGCTAATATTTGTTCTAAATATTAAAGCATCTATTTAATTTGAATTAATTTGCTTTGTTTTTAACATTGTAGATTAATGCAGCATAATTGATTGGATTTTAATTGATTAATATCACTCAATGATACTTAATTGATTTTATTCTAAGAAAATTGTGAATTTTCTGTTAAGAATTGATTTTGGTAAATTTGAAAAGATTTATTACAATTAAAACTGGACAGGAAATAAAAGTTTCTGATTCCTAAAACAAGAACAGGTTTTAGAAATTGGAAAAGAAGCAAAAATATCGAATTTAGGAAATTCGATAGTTTTTCTAAGTACTAATTAAAAATCATCGAACTTAAGATTCGACAGTTTTTGATTTTGAAAAGAAAAACCATCGAAATACAAACTTCGATAGTTTTTGAAATTAAGTGAAAATCTATCGGGAGGATTTAATTTTTCAATAATTAAACTCCTCGATGGTTTTTCCAAAAAGAACAGTTCGATAGTTTTTCATTTTTCAAATAGTAAAAACCCTCGATAGTTTTCTGAAAAACTTTTTAAATTCTAAACATTTCAAATATTCGATAGTTTTTCAAAAACCATCGAATTAAGTTGACAAGTTTACCCCTTGCAGAAATATATCGAGAGTACTTTAAAAACTATCGAAACCTGAAAAGTCGAAAATACCCCTGACAGTTTCAAGAGTATAAAACTGTGCCTTGTCGTTTTTCTTTGTCAGTTTTGACAGATCTAAAATTACAAAGCTATTATCTTTTATATACATACACGAGATACACACAGTTCAGACATCCACATCGATAGTTTCTTCAATTGTTAATCATAAAATCTTGAAAAAGTTACTGTTTACCACTGTAGATTGTATTCTAGCCGTGGAAAACTTTTTTTTTTTTGATTTTGGAACTTTCTGAGTAAGAAACCATCGAACTCGACTGTTGAACCTAAGAAAGTTGTTAATAGTATACATCTTGGAAACTGAGTGTGTTTACACAGTTGATTTCTTTTGATCTAATTGGTTGGTATTAACAATTAGGGTTCTAAAGTGTGTTTGTGTTCGACTTTGTGTATTTTACAGAAAAAGGGGGTAATTTTGTTAAGAATTTGATTAATTAGTAATAATTAATTAAATATAAAAGGGAAAAAATAGTTTTGGTTTGTTTAAATTTTCTGGAAATTTTAAAATGGCTGGGGAATTTATTATTACCAAAACTAATCATGTCTCGTTTCAAAATCTGCAATCCATAACGAATCCTCAAATTCGTGCATGGGCAGAGTTTTTGAATACACGTTCGTTAGTGGCATACGCTGTAAGTACTCCCGTGGTCCTTTGCATTGATCAATTGACTGCGTTGTACACAACCGCCACGGATACAACTGAGAATAATATAAGGTCCTTCAGTTTTGTTGTGCCAGGGGGCAGAACAATAAGGGTAACGGAACATGATTTTAATCGAATTCTTCATTTTCCAACAGAAAACCTTGTTCCGGATCCCTCACCTGAGGAAATACATGCTTTCTTCACTCTTATCAGAAGTCAACAACCTAACTTCTTGGTGGGAGAGTTCCTAAAGCATTACCTGCCAAAGCCATGGAACTTTTTCTTTCATACCCTGATACATGTTTTTACTGCCAAGCTAACAAATCTGCATGGCATTCCCTTATTCCTTCAAAAGGTAGGGTTTGCCATTGTGAACAACAGGCATATTAACATAGGACGAATAGTGATTGATCAAGTAATTCTGTGCATGGGACCACTGGATGAAAGAACAGGCATAGATGAAGATGTGCTCTGTTTCTATCCTAGGTTCCTACAGCTAATTCTCAATGATGTCTTAACAGATGATGAACGTGAGACATTTGAAGATGAAGACACAATAGAGTGTATGAAGATGAAGAGCAATGCCATAACTGCTCTGATAAGGAAGAACAACTATCTTCCAGGGGTACCCACTGTTCTCACTGAATATCTAAGAACGGTGCCCCTACCTCTTCTACCCCCAGGGGAACAGGTAAATGAAGGTAACTTTCCTCAACCTGAACCTGAACTTGGTCCTGAACCAATGGATGTTGATCCAGAGCCCTCAGTGGCCATTCCAGACCAGGAGGTTGCAAACCCACAACCTCTAACCACGGTCGAAGAGCCTTTGAACGAGCCAAATGAAAACATAAATGATGCTCCTTCCCCTCCTATACCCAGTAAAGAAACATCCCTGAGTGTAGAGGGAGATAGTGCCAAAGCAGCACCACATAAGGAGATACACCCTTCAACAGCAGCTCTGCCTTCCTCTAAAAGGAGAAGAACAGAAACTGAGGCAACTGCTGATACTTCATTTCTCTCATTCAAAGAGCCCTTTACTGATTTTTCTGATGCTGATTGGGCTACGCTAATGAAAGCAATATCTGAACCAATAGCTCAATCAAGTAAGGAAGAATTGACGGAAGCAACTGGTGTTCCGACCATATTACGGTCAGGTTCACTGGTTGAAGGTTCTCAGAACCAAGGGTCTTCACAGACGTCGAGAGAAGGCTTTGACCTAAATGCACAATCTAAAAGGTCATTGTCTACCTCCCCAGATGGAACATATCTGGATCCTGCGGGTAAAGGGTCTGACGTAGGTGCAGATCGGCAACTCGTTGACAGTGAATCAATTACTATTGAGGAGTCAACTGAGGTGAAGTCTTTACAGACTCACGGGGAAGATTCGGGATCTCTGATGTTAAAAGAGCCTGTTTCTAACCCCCTAGAGATTCAAACTCTAGATCCTACAAAGGATATATCATCTAAGGATGATCAGCAACTTGGTTTAACCAAGGACGGGGACTTGCGAAGCCTCATTGCACCACCGGTGACCTCCTTAAGGACGGCTACGGTGTTTTCTTCTGCAGGTACAACCAGCACAATGGATTTGAGTGAAACACAAACACTTACACCTGGCCTGAGTGGGAAAGGAAAAATGAGTGAAACACTAACAGTAACTGTGAGTGAACACCCAGAGCCAAACGTGAGGAGTGACACCCAAACCCTAACTCATATTGATGATCTGCTGTTACCAACAGAAAGAGAGCTACAAGTTCAATCTTCCCTCAAGAAGATGACAGTTCATGATAAAGAAGGGAATCCATTATTCAAGGTTCCACTGCGACCTTCCTTTGACCAAGGGATCTCCTCCAGTCAAGACAATGTTTCTTTAAAGTCTATTCAAGAGAAAGTTGACTTGGCTGCAGCTGATTCCAGAAGAACATTCAGGGTCATTGGCAGTGCATCTGGCACTATAACAGGTACGAAGCAGGCAGTGGACTCCTTAAAGAAGGAAGCTATGGAAGAGCTGGTCGATTTGAGGATGGACGTAAGGGAGCTTAAAGATGGATTCATGAATGAAGTAATTGCACTGTCCCAGGGACATGAAGCTTTGAAAGAGGACGTTCTGGTTATCCGGGATGGTCAAGCGCGGGTGAAGGATGCAATGGACAACCTTTCAAGAGTGGAGTCTAGACTAAACAGGAGGCTGGATCATATGGAAAAGACTACCAACTCAAGATTGGAAAACATTGACCTGTCGTTAGCTTCTATAAATGACTTTAATAAGCAGCTTATGGATTTCTTGGAGAATCAAGGCGATGGAGTACAGTCTATATGGAGTATGCTGAAAAACCAACAATCTGGACAACCTGGTCCCTCCTATCAACAACCTGATCCTTCTAATGTCTTTTATGCTGAGGATGCTTTTATCGAGGATTCCTCAACTAAGGGGGAGAAAGTTGGAGAAGGGGAGAAGGAGCAAACTAAGGATGGATGGAGAGTTTGGGAAACAGTTGAAGTTATTCCTATCAGGCAGTACTGGATAGAAGAACTTGTGGAGGAAGAGAAGAGTGAAGAGGAATTTGAATTCATGCAAGAGCAACCTATTCAAGAGGAGCATGAACCATATTATCCTGAACCAATAGAACATCCTATCTTGGATGAGGATATTATGGAAGAAGAATCAAATTCTCTGTCACCAGAAGAAGAAGCTGCCTTGGAAGCAATAAGAGCTCAGAGAGCTGCAATAGATGCCAGGCAAGCTGAGAAAGAAAAACAGCAAGCAATTCTGAGAAGCGAAAAGCTAAAGAGGTTGAAGGTGTATAATGAAGTGAGGAAGAAGAAGATGATAGATCTGGCAAAGAAAGATGGTACTGAATGGGAAATGGCTTATAAAACCTTTTGTGGAGTTGAAGACGGATTACAAGTCAACGACAATGCGGAGGTGGAAGTCATTATTCAGGACATCAGAAGTGCTAATCTTGATGATCAGACTTACTTCAAAGCACTGAGAAGCTCTATAATCTGTCTGAATGCTGGGGTTAAAGCAAATGGTGCCTGGAGCTTAATAATCAGTTTTCTGGAGAAAGGTACATTTTGTGATTTCTACTAAGTTTTTAGAACAGAGGACATATACAGAATTGCAGGCTATACTCATCAAGATCCAAAGAACTACAAGGCTAAATGAACTGCTCCGAGAGCATGTTAAGGAGATCGTGATGAAAGTCAGTCCAGAGATTACTGAAGATCCTCCAATGGTTAGATTCATGACGAATGACTTGTTCAGAATCTGCTATTTGGCTGAGGACAAACTGAGGGACTACCCAAGCAACTATCTAATCTCAGTTGAGAAGTATCTTAGATCCACTGGATTCTCTTCAACGGAGAAGGACAAAGCAGCAGACACTCTTAGAAGATTTCTAATGGAGAATGTTCCTTACTATAGGAAAAGAGTGGAAAGAGGATTGGAAGTGCATACCAGACTGCCAAACATGCCAAAGCCAAACAAGAAAGATGTTAACATTGCATGGTTGTGTGCTGGAGTGGGTCAAGAGGTTGAGTATATTGGAAGACACATCCGAGGAGCAATCCTTAAACCTGGAGAACCACTGCACTATCCATCAGTGATTGATTATCAAGCTGCTAACTCCGATCCAGTGATTGAAGAAGGTGAGATTGAAATGGACTGAAGACAAGAAGCAAAGAACAAAAGAACTATCAGCTCAGTCTAGAGGAGCAACTTAATTGTATAAAGTTTAATTGTTTTTTGATTTATGAAATCTGGAAATGTATAAATATCTGATCCAGAATGCATTAATATTATTACGCTGTCTTACTTTAAGTAGTTTCATGTTTCCTTAGTTAGTTGAGTTATCCTCGAAGTATTTGCTTGTCGAACTCTATCCAATCAAATAGGGGGAGATTGTAAAGCATAATGTAACATAAGATCTAAAAGAGATAACTACAACTCAACAAAGGACAAGACAGACAATAATATTAACAGAAGCACAGGAATCCAGAATCAAAGAAGAAAAGGTAAACACAAAAAATCAAAATACGTTATGTATTCTTGAAGTCCGTAAACAGGTCACGGAAAGAAGTTCATGAAAATGTTCAAGCCTCAGTGACAACAAAAGAAACAAGACTTTGAAGACAAAAGAAGTATGTGAATGATTTAGGGTTCAGTACCACGGGATTCCAGTGATGAAGCAACCAGAACGACAAGGGACGTATCAGCAGCAATGTATTGAAGACATAAAATAAGAATTGATCAAGTGTTATTCATCTGTGAACCAGACCAGTTGCACTAGGTGACGGCACTGAAAAGATCAAGTTGTTTTATCGTCTCAGAAGGAATTGATACAGTCTAAAACTTAAACACCCAGGAGCTCAGGAGTAATCACTAAAGGACAAAAGACAAGGAAAAGTATTCGATAGTTTTTCAATTGAGAAAACTATCGAATGGTGGTTAAAGTAATTATTGGCAAACCACTTTTACTTTATTTAGTATTCGATAGTTTTGAATTAAAAACTATCGAATGGTAAATAAAGTAATTCCATTCGATGGTTTTTTAATCCATTCGATGGTTTTGCATTTCAAGGAGCAGGTGAAAAGTAACTTGTTGTGAACGGTTGATGAAGATCCAACGGCCAAGAATATTCTATTCTAAATGGTTCGATGGTTTTTCTAAACAAAGCCTACAGTTAATACAGAGTGAAGAAGGTGTCTTCTTCAGTTAAGGATTCTAACACAGAGACATTACTGAGAGAGAGAAGAGCCGGAGAAAATTATCAGAGAAATTAATAGTGCTCAGAACTTGATTATTGTTTTGTATTTGTGTTACCTTAAACTCATTGACGCTAATCTACGGATTAGAAATTGTAGCACCCCTCGAGGTTTATATTTATAAAAAGATATATTCCCCGAAACTTGATTTGGTTTGGTGTGTTTGATTTCGTTATAGAACTGAAAGATTAATCCGCGAACGAAATTAATTTATTTGTGAGTATCGTATTCAACCCCCCCCCCCCCTTCTACGATACTTTGGACCTAACATACACGACACGAAAATACACGACAAGAACGAATTGCCGGTCTACCGAGAATTATAGAACTTTATGTTTCCTTGTTTTAAAGCAATGCAACAAATGTTATTTTATTTTTATGAAAATATTTAACAGAAAAAATCTTGTACAACTTGTTTTTCAAAATCATTTCTATTTAATGAAAATATAATTGTGTTCCTTTTATGATTATTAAATTATATATCTGATATTACGGATGTTATCAATTTATATTTAGAGAAATTGTCAAAAATACTACTTTTTCTAAGTTTTTTTTCAATTTTACTATCTTCTGAAATTATTTTCAAAAATACGGTCTGCAACTAAAAGCAACTTGATGCAACCAAAAAATATTTTCAAAAAATACGGTCTGCAACCAACGCAACCAGATGCAACTAGATGCAACTTTTTAAAAAAATAATTGAAAAAACAGCTAAAAATTCAAAAAAAATTATTAATAAAAGGGGTAAACTTGTGGTCTTGGTTTACCCTGGGGGTTCAATAGTTAACTTTTGGGGTTCAATGTTTCTATTTTGGGTTTTAAAAATATTAAGAATGACGAATAATTCGTATACGGACTTAGGGTTTAAGGTTTAGGGTTGTTTACAACCCTAAACCCTAGACTCTAAACCCTAACCTACCCTGATTTTAGGGTTGTTTACAACCCTAAAATCAGGACTCCGGAAAAACATCATTACTAACAAGTTGCATCTGGTTGATTCTGGTTGCAAAAGTTGCAAAAAGTTGCAGATGGTTGCATCTGATTCTGATTGCAAAAGTTGCACATGATTGCATCTAGTTGCAGACCGTATTTTTGAAAATAATTTCAAAAAGATAGTATTTTTGCAAAAAGTTCAAAAAAGCATAGTATTTTTGAAAAAAAAACATTTAGGGGTGGGTATTTATGAAAAAAGCCCTTTATATTTTAATAAATTGATAAATGTTCCTTAATTTAATTTTACGCGAATTTCGGCAAAATATATCTAGAATCTCGCAAAATTTTGCTAATTTAAAGAAATTACCCATAAATCTTTCAAAATTTTATGGATTTAAACCCGATTTAAATTGTATAAATACACTAGCAAATCTTTTAAAAATCACTATTTTATCAAATACAAAAAAAGTAATGGATTTTTGAATACCACACCATTTTAATTTATTTTTTAAAATCTAAACTGAATACCAGTTTTTGATAAATTTAAAAAAATTTAATTGAATATATTCAGATTTAAATTTCTTTTAAATTATTTTTGAATATCAACAAATTTAGAAAGGGTTATTTTCAAAAATACCCGACCTAAAAAATATTTTTACAAAAATACTATGTGTTTTTTAAATTTTTTGCAAAAATATCAAAATATTTGCAAAAATACTAACTTTTTGAAACTATTTGCAAAAATACGATCTGCAACTAGATGCAACCATCTGCAACTTTTGCAACCAGAAGCAACCACAAACGCAACTTATAAAAATTTAATAATTGGAATAAACTTTGGTTGCATAACAGGTTGCATAAGTAAGCAAATGCCCTTGCGGGCCGATTAACCGAAAGGTTAATGGAAACAATGGAGAAGTTGATCAATTTTCAATTTTAGTTTAAAATTTTATAAACTTTAATTCGTTCTTGAGATTTGGAATAGAGTTTTATGTTACGGGTTCCGTAGAATTATAGATCGTTGTAATTAAAGATTGTTTATATAAAAAAATTTGAGTTTTGAGTAGTTTCAAGTTTGCCGGAATTAATGGTGGTTCGCCGAATTTTGAGTTTGCAAAAAAGGTTGCAACTGGTTGCACCGTATTTTTGCAAATATTTTTAGGTTGCATCTAGTTACAGACCGTATTTTTGCAAATATTTTCAGAAAATTGTAAAATTGCAAAAAAACTTAGAAAAAATAGTATTTTTGGTAATTTCTCATTTTAAAAAACATTCAAAATCTAAATTTCGTCACATCAAAATTTCAAAAAAAAAAAAAAAATCATTAACAATCCGAATTGATGCATTCACTCGGTTTTGGGTCTCTGACAAACTCGAAAACGTACTAATACAATTGATTTCATTTTATTTAAAAAAACCAATAATTTTACCTTGAAGATAAATGAAACAAAAATAGGAAAAGAGCGACAAAATATCCTCGGACACATTTCAGTTTCTATCTTGAAACTGAAACAGCAAGCCCTAAAACACACCCAAACACAGCGTGTTGTTATTGTTTTAAAACAGAGAAGATGGATATGCAAAGCGATTTTGATCGTATTTTATTCTTCGAACACGCTCGCAAAGCTGCTGAAGCCTCTTATTCCAAAGATCCTCTCGATTCTGAAGTTCGATTTCTCAATCTTTTTATTTCCTTAGATTTATCCTATTTAATTGCTTATTTTGTATCTGCTCATATCTATTATTCAATCCTTTTTGTTTTATTGCAATTAAAATTTGTTATTTTTCTTATCTGTTGTTTGTATTTATCTGTTGATTGTATGTATAGAATTTGACAAGGTGGGGTGGGGCATTGCTGGAGTTATCGCAATTCCAGAACGTTGTCGAAGCTAAGAAAATGCTCGATGGTACTTGCGTAATTTACCCTTTTGATTAAGCTTAGTGAAGATTTTTTGAATTGTGTTGTTTGATGTGTTTGTATTTGATGAGTATGTAGATGCAATGTTGAAATTTGATGAGGCATTAATGATTGATCCCAAGAAGCATGATGCTCTTTGGTGTATGGGGAATGCAAATACTTCTTACGCTTTTCTGACTCCTGATACGGATGAGGCCAAGGTTTATTTCGATAAGGCCACTGATTACTTTCAACAAGCAGTTGATCAGGTAGATTTACCTTAATGCGTTTTTGCAATTGTTTGTTCTTTATTGTGTTACTGTTTGTTTTTAAATGTGCTGTTTTGCATTTCTATTTCTATTTTTTCGATTTGTGGTTGTGGAAATGTGACTTAAATTCTATGTGTTTTGTAGAATGGAGATAATGAGCTTTATCTCAAGTCTCTGGAAGTAGCAGCTAAGGTACAGTGATCTTATGCTTCATTTTTTTTCTGAAAGTATTATGTTTATGAGTAGTATTCTTAATATCATTATGATGATAATAAAATGAATTAAGGCATTTTTGGATTTTATTATGCAAAAAAATTAAAATTTGATTTGGTCCTTGTTGGATTCAGCACATTATATCACCTAATTACTGATATATCTATATCTATCTTTGTGATTTTAAAATAGAGGATAAATAGGAATTTGCATCTCTTGGCTTATATGTTACTCTATGTTTAAAGTGTATTTCGTAGAAGTATATGTTTTGTATTGATGGCTTCATGGCGTACTTTTGATTTGGAGTTTAGCAGGTAGATGGTACATGAGAGATTTAAATATCCATATCTCAGTTTTCTTGCATTCATCGTGAAAAGTAATCATATTCTTAGCTTATGCGCTTTGTATAAAATCATAATACGTAGAGGGTTATTTAGTTAAAGTTTTCAATCTTTGTTACGAGTGAACCTAGACTTTGAAATCGAATAATGGTTACAAAATATAGGCCTTTCCTTCGTGGTTACAAATTTGTTATTCAAACATGTTCATATTCTATAATCAGGCTAAGGTAGTTTGCGATTGTAACTTCTTTTCGTATAGCTTATCATTTTACTAACATGCTATCTTTATATCGAGCCATCAAAACACTAATGTTGGGTTTATATGGGGGGAATGAAATGGAACATTGAAGTTAAAGGTAAACAATGGAGACTTTAGTGAAGATTTGTGAAAACAATTGAGTGGATGCAAATTTGTTATGATATGAATTGTGAAAAAATGGGTATTGGGGGAATGGAGCATTCTTTATCAATTAGGGGGTTTGAGCTGTAGTTTAGGTTGTTAGGAATGAAATATTGAACATATACTCATAATTTAGTTCAAATTCATTTCCATTCCCTCCAATTTCATTCATCCCAACCAAACACAATAACAGAAACGATAAACGATTAATTTCTAAGTAATGAGGTTCTGTATGAATGGCATGATCTCTTATATATTACCTTGATGACCTGTTAAATATTATTAATGAAAGAAGGAAACCCTGGGTTGAAAACTGGAAATCTGGAAGTCTAAAGTTGAAAATGGAAGATAGATTGTGAATGCTAAATGGTGCTCCATAGTAAATTTTACATACCCGGCAATACTTTGTCTGCGAATGAAATGTGGTGTAAACTGCGAAATGTAAGATTGTAATACACCTAGATATTTGAGGGTAATGTGATAATGTCCTGGTTTTATCTCGTTTCTCTCTCATGAAAGGGAAACAAAGGCTAATGGGATTATCCGATATTACGATGAGGCGGCTAATGGGTGTTGAGAATGTTATGGTTAGAATGCAAGCGGTGGGCCTCCTTTTATATCTTTCACAATATTCTCTTTATTTTAGTTTTGGTATTGAATCACCTGTTTTCTTTCATCTTGTTTTTTGGGCTTGATTTTAAGTTTTTTTTTTCTCTAATAGTCATGTTGGGTGATGCTGAGACTAATGTGGTTGGGATGGTTGCAGCATTTTTTAGTCTAATATTGTTCAGTATTATCAGTTGTAGTGTTTCAATCTGCAGTAGTAGTTTTTTAGTGGCTTCACTATCGTTTTAGTATTGCATTCGTTCCCTCGGCTGCGATGATACCACTTGGATGTAATAAAAGTGTCGTTAGTCATTACTGATTTTTATTCATTACGAATGTTCTGATCTATTCTCTTAAATTCGGTCCAATTTGATTTTGCTAAATATGTAGTTAATAGCTATAATAAGTTTGTTGTTTTGAATCTTGTTGATGTTGTAGAATGTGTGCTTAAAACTTTAAGCTATTTATTTCAAGTTTCTTATTATTTGGATTTGTTGACTTTCATATTAATTATATTCGTAGGCTCCTGAACTGCACTCAGAGGTCCATAAGCAGGGTGGTTTTGCTCAGCAAGCAGCCTTGGGGCAAGGCCCTTCAACTTCCTCAAGTGCTAAGGTGATCTATCTATGTGTGCTTACATGCAATTTTTGTTTGTCCTTCATCCCTCGATAAAAGTTGTGCTGCTGTAGGACTGCTGATTTGTTTCTGCATAGGTAGAATTAAACACTTTAGAGTAAAAATTTACCTAAGTTTATCATTGTATGAAGATGGTTTTGTGCCAGCTGTGGGCACTATTTAATATGTTCTGATGCGACCACAGTTCTAGGATGATGCACACAGGTTTTCCTTTATGGATATATTTAAAACAGAGGATGAGAGGAAAACATGTCTATAATTACCAAAAACAAACAAGAGAAGGGGGGGGGGGGTCTATGCTCCCCATAGGGATTATGATACGAGTATAGCTTTGCTTGAAGTTTTGCATAAGGAGATGAATGCATAACTTTTGTCCTTCGTCACATCAATTGAGGCACTTGCACTTTGTTGATTAATCTGGAATTTATTTTCGGCTTTTCGAGAATTTGGATGAGCTCGATAGTTTGATGCATTGGGAATTTTCTTTTCCAAATTTGTGGTGTTCATTAATGAATTAAAGCTTAAACATTTTGTTGTTGTGCCTCTGTTTAAACACACAGACATACTTTCGTGCTCATGAACATCTGTGCTAGATTATATAGGATTCAGACTTCCAACCAGAGACGGAGCTAGGGGTGGCCAGCGGCAGCCGCCACTCCAAACTCTGGAATTTTCAAAAGAAAGGATTTAAAAATTAGTAATATTTTTCTAAGTTTGATAATTAAGGGTAATTTTATATAAATATGAATTTCACCCCTCCAAAAATATGTAAATAATATGTTTATTTGTGATAGAATTGATGATTTTTCTGAGAAATGCGTATATCAATATACAAATCAAAGTATATTCATAATTTTTTACAATGTAAATGTTTTTTAAGCAATTAAAATTATACATTTTTACATATTTTTAGTATATATATGGTGATAAAAAATTTCACCCCCTCAACCTACGGATCCTTCCTTTGTCCCCGCTACCAACCTAGTATTTGATGGAAAGTAGAATTGTGTAAAACGGTTCGATATTAGTTTCTTAATCTAGTGCTTTGCAATGACATCTACTTTCGACTGTTAATAAAAAATGTTTTGTGATTTCTACCTGCAGGTTGGAAAGGCAAAGAAGAACAGTGATCTTAAGTATGACATATTTGGATGGGTAATCCTTGTTGTTGCCATTGTAGCATGGACAGGGTTTGCAAAATCTAATATGCCTTCGCCACCTCCAAGATAAGCCAAGTATGGCACACCATCTTCATACTAGACGGACAGACCTTCATATGTGCTTCTGCTTTAGCAGAGCTTGATCGAGAATTTTCATTTGTTAGTTCTAATGTTTTTGACCAATGTAATCGTAAACTGATCAATAAATATATATTTTTAATGCAATCTAATTTCTTATAGGAAATTCCAGTGTAGCTTGATATTTATGTAATTTCTTTTAGTACTTTTTCTTTGATTGTTGATTATTTAGTGCTTATGTAGTTGGCTGTAGTAGTAAGTGACAGTTTAGTATCAGGGTTTTATAATAGTCGTGACCTGCATTTGTCAATGTGAAGTTTTTGATCAACTATAGTTCGGGACTCTTAATTATTTATTTTGTCCACGTATTATTCTAGTATATAGTAAGTCAAGAGTCTAGTGACACGAAATTGGTTGTGCTTAGTTTATGGAGTATTGTGGAGCGAGTACAACTTGGCTGATACCAGTTTTTATATATTCTCTATATACAGTTAATTTCCATAAGACTTGGAATATACTTAAAGTCAGCCCATCACTAATGGTTTTTCAAATTAAAATAACCTTGGTAGGGAAGAGACTGCATGTGAGCAGAAGCTGAACTTCGCCCCGCAAATATTGCTGACTGATAAAGAAGACTGCAACAAAAGTTGGCTGAGGTAAATTATCTATTTGTAACAACAATTTGAAGAGGTTTTGTTTAGAAATTCTTGAAGCAACCAGATCTTCCCCTCTACTTGGAGTTGGGAGTAGGTTGAGAAATGAGAGCAACTTCAATAGGAGTGTCAAGAGGGACGTCAAATCCAATGTGGCATGGTATTCTTAGGTGCTTACTTGTTGGAGTTGCAAGAGTGCTCAAAGGTGTCCCGAGAAGTTGCCAATTTTTGGCACTTTCTTGGCACCCCTCAATTTGGAAAAAAACACAAATTCATGTGTTGAAAGTATATATGACTCGTACCTATTTTGTTTTATCTAATTTTTCTTTTATGTATTTGTCAAGTATTTATTTTACGTGGGAACCATTTAGGCACCTTGTAAGATGATGCTAACTATTGGAGCCAGGAGGGTGTCAAATGTGATATGGATGAAGTGAAAATAAAATATTATTATTTTCAATGTGTTGGCAATGTTTGGCACTACTAAAGGGTGTCCAACTTAACAAAATTTTGAATCCTTTGAAGTGGCCAGTTGCGTATTTCTTTGGAAAGTCTCATCAAAGTAAACAAGGGAAGGTCACAAATTATATCCTATTAGGTTATAAAAACATTTGGTAATGATAAAGGCTTAGCAACTCTCATCTATGTATTTAGAGGCTTCTGATTCAACTGACTACTCTGTTTCTATTTCTTATAATCATTCGCTAGCAAGGCCCTTCAGGAACTATTTTGCAACAACCACGATATATCATTGTTGCATCGCTTAATGTCACAGATGACAGAACTTTGCATTTATCCACTAATGCCAGTCTAATGGATGTTAGCATTGGGTAATTGGTAAAGGGATTGCCTGATAAGCTTCTGTTCTGCTAGAAGCGGAAAGAATTGGTAGATGCTTGAATTTTGCAGATGGAAAATATGAGCCTAGTAGCTGTTGTACCTTATGTGTAATATTATAGAACAAGGTTTCATCGGTGCTGTGTGACCCAAGTCAGTACTCACTAGAGTGCTTAAGTACAGTTTCACAATTTTTTGGTTCCTTTGTCATCTCTGCTCTTCATTATATACACTAAAGCTGTATTAGTAAGTGGAGATGTCTAGTTTTGTTAGCTAGAAATCATTAATTTCAGTGAACGACTTGAGGTATGTTGTTGCATGTTCCTTTACGAAGTTATGTTACTAGGCAGTTTTTGTTTATAACCAACCCTAATGAACTTAATCTGGTGTTTTCGTCTTTGGTGGAAGATACAGCCTATGCTATTGCAGTATTGCTGATCAAACTCAATGGCACTTTCTCTTTTGGCTTTAGCATTTTCTTTTTACATGCATGACAAGTACAGCGTATATGGCGCATACATAAATACACTGCACACACTCGCCTTTTTAATCTTTCCCTGTCAATGTCATCATCATGTTATAGGTTTATATTTTCATTCATGACTCTGTTTATACTTTATATGTATCGAAGTAATGATCAATGAACACAGTTATGTTGTAATCCTAAACTAGCAAAATATGAAAACTCAAAGGCAAACCTAAAAGCTTACAGATCAACAGAAAGTAAGTTTACTAGTACCATCTTCATATTTCGCAGGTGGAATTGCAAAATGCCACAACCTATCTACTGCCTTCACCAGATATTTCATACACAAAAACTCCTCGGCAAATTGTTTCTCCACCTTCCTATTTACATCATGCAAAAACACATGCGTCAATCCTGGTCTTGTTCTTCCCCTTGCCATCACTGCTGCTGAAAATATCACTGACATTCTCCCAGGCGCAGCCGCAAAATACCCTTTTGGTCCATCAATCATTATAACATCCCACTCCTTATTATAAAATTCGTCTGGAAGCTCACTCAGAGCCAGCCTGCAATGAACATTTCCTCGCAGGCTCACCCGTGGTGGCAAGCACTCCTTTACAGACTTATAGGACTCCAAGAGGCCATCAGCATCAGAAAGTCTAGTGTCATAGTCGACTGCATGCACACGGAGGAGGGGAGTCCTGCTGAGTACCTTGTGTACCCACTTTATATCTTCCTCGAGAAACAGAGTGATGCCACGTGGATTAAAGGCAGCCCACATGAGGGAATCATAGCCTAGGCCAAAAACAAGAAAATTGCATGGGGCGAGTGAACGAAGCACGTTGAGGGACAGAAAAATCTCATCGTGACTTTGTTGGGCAATATCACGGGAGGTAGCGTAGTGGAGTAGGGCGTCAACCTGGCTATTGAAGGTGCTGGAATGTGAACCTGTGTCGGCTCCAGTAACGTAAGTGCAGAGGGCAGAGGTGGCGCTTGTACTGAAGCTGGTGATGGTGAGGGAGCCAGTGATTATGACGACGACGATAATGGTGAGGAATAAGTGCTTCTCCAGTACCACATTACTGCCTTTGCGACTGATGTTCTTGATCTTAAGAGGCAAACCTTTCATCATCTTATTAGTAATATTTGTTTTGTATAGTTAGTAATGGTGCACCAGTTTCTCCATTTCTTTCTCAGATGTGGAGATGCTAATCTTTAGGAGTAGATTTGAATCGTTTGATTTCATATATTAACATTGTGTTATGTAAATTACATACTGTCCAATGGCAGAAATTATAATCTGTCAAAACAATAAAAATAGATTGAAAGAATAAACTTGGTTTTACGTAGACTGTAATCACATTTTTACAAGTCTAAAGCACTTTAAATACTTTTTCTCATTATAAAAAGTAATTAACTATCATCAAAAGAAAGTTACCTACACTTTTAGTCTTTACAAACATTAGCAATGTTACTTTGTATACGGGTCAAATATTTGAAAAGAGAAATGTTAGGTTACTAAAAAATTCTTCTCAAAAAAAATTTCACAATAACAAGTGTCATTTTATTATTGATTGTTATAATAATTAATAATACTAGCTTATATCCCGTGCGATGCACGGTCTTTTTTAATATTTTCTTATTTTTTATTTAGATTTTAGTTATTATATATAATTTGATAAAATTTTAATATATATTATATATTGGATTTATAAATCTAACAATATAATATTTAAATTTAATATATTATTGACGTAATCAATAGTAGTATTTTAGATATTAAAATATAAAATATTTTAAAATAACATATCTAATGATTCGTATTTTTTTACTCTTAAAAATCTAAAAAGGGACTCAAGTGCAAATATCAAAATATGTGATTGTTCAATATACCGAGTTTATTTGAATATACTATTACTTTTATTTTAATTAATTATCTCGTTTAAATTGAATGTTAAAAAAATTATAATAAACATGAATTTCATAAGTTTAATATAATAATATTACCAATATATCTATCTTTTGCCCGTATTATTTTTAATTTGAACATGAGTTGTTTCGGTTAAAAAATATAAACAGGTAATATCCTTAAAAAGACAATTAGTTACTTATTAACAATTATATAAAATTATATTAATTTTTTTTATATACGTCTGCATTACTTTTAGAAAATTAGTTGTTTAAGTTAGAAAATATAAAAGAGGTAATTTGTTTTAGCTGAAAAGAATAACTTGTTATTTATTAATATTTATATAAAACAATATTACCATTGTATATTTATTTTGCATGTATTATATTTAGAAGATAAGTTGTTTTAGTTAGAAAATATAAAACACATAATGTGTTTTAGCTGTCGGTTATAAATATATAATAATATTACCATTATATATATATATTGCCCGTCTTATTTTTAGAAAATGACTTGTTTTAGTTAAATAGATATATGAAATAGGTAATATAATTTAGCTGAAAAAGGTAATTGGTTATCAATAACTTGGTTTCCATATATGTGTCATATTTATAAGATGAGTTGTTTTAGGTAAAAAATATAAAAATAATGTGTTTTAGCTGAAAAAGGTAATCAGTTATAAATATATAATAATAGTACCATATTATATATATGTTGCCCGTTTTATTTTTAGAAGATGAGTTGGTTTGGTTTAAAAAATAAATATAAAATAGGTAATGTAGTGAAAAAAGGTAATTGGTTATTAATAAATTGATTATAGATAGGCCGTGAATCGACCCAAATACCGACCGACCGACGACCGACCAAAACTTTTAATGTTTCGTCTTTAATAATATATTATAGATATGAATTCGCGCGTGAACTCCCCATTAAAACTCTTTACTGTGTCAACTCAACACTCCCACATCATTTTTTAAAAAAATTGGTATAAATTTTTGATACTCTGGCATTACTCATATGAAAATTGATTAAATTTTGCTTCTTTTTTTTGAAAAGCAAGAAGGATAAAAAGCCGAGGCCAAGTGGAAAAGACCACATCCCGGTCTAGTAGGCTGGAACAAAGCATACGGAAACAAAACAAACGGGTTAAATGGCATTTAGGTAACTGTATTGACTGCTAATTTTTAATTGGGTCATCCAACTCAAAAAGGTTTCAATTAGGTCACAAATCAGATAAAAGTTTTCAATCAGGTCACTAGACGTTAACGTCGTTAAATAATTGACAGGATGATGAGTTGGCAGACTGAGTTGGCATGTATAGGTGGCTGACCCGACCCAACTGATCTTAAATCAGTTTATAACCGGGTATTATCACGCCCATTCAATTAGGGTTCATCCACTTTCTCTCTTCTATTGCAGAATCACATCATTCAATTAGGGTTCTTCAATGTCTACTTCAAGGAGTAGCAACTCTTCAATTAACAATCCATATGACAATAGCCACTTGTTCATACCATCTCTTCAATTTCGATTTCATCTTCTTCATTATGTTGCTCATGTATACGAACCTCAACGCCTGATCGAGTTCGTACCATCTCGATTTCGATTGGGTTTGATTTGGGTGTGTTTTCACTTAAGAGTTTGATTTAGGGGTGGAGATGTGATTTGTTTTGTTTTAGTCGTGTAAAAGAAATAAAAGGGGATGGGTATAATTGGGTCGGGTTTTAGATTGGGCGGGTTAGTTTACTGACATGGCAGATGATATGGCACCGAGCTGGCACTATTAGATAGAACTCCGTTAATTGTCAATGCGACGTTAACGTCCAGTGACCTGATTGAAAACTTTTATCTGATTTGTGACCTAATTGAAACATTTTTGAGTTGGATGACCCAATTGAAAATTAGCAGTCAGTACAGTGACCACCCCAAAACAAACATTCTTCAAGTTTAAATCTAACCACACGGATTTAGACCTGCCACTACAGAACAAACTCTACAAGATTATTCAAAACAGTAAAGACACATGTAGTATTAGATGGGTCCTGGTCCCTGACAATCAATTGTGAGGGACCAATTATTTAACAATCTGTTTCGTAGCCGTTGGATCAACATTCCAACGATCATGATTAAAAAAAAATCCCCACAATCTGTGATATTAACACAAATCTGTGATATAGCACTGTACCGCTCCGCGTAAAGTAACAATCTGTGATATAGCACTGTACCGCTCCGCGTAAAAAAAACGCGGAGCCAAAAAGACAGTCATTTCATTATGCATTGATATACACATGATTTTAGCAAAAGTAATATTAATGCTTAGATCAGAAATTTTTAAGCGAGTTGGGTAAAATCATGTCTTAGATAATTATATCACATCTACTTTGAAAAAGCACAAAACAAGAAGAGAGTTGAAAATTGCTACCTTCGAATCAGGTGAATCAATCAACCAACTGCATTGATTTTTAGTCTCCACATTTCTCAAAAATGATTGCAGCAATAGCTTCCCAGAATGAAGCTTCACTTTACTAGTCATACACCCACAAGAACTTTTCACCTTCATCTCAGATATACATATTACAACAATTTTTCATCATTATTTCCTCTTTTTCGTACTCTTCATTTGCTGGAGATAGTCATTGTTATGTTCATCAATGTTCATATAGAATTTAATAATGAAATTAGGACCTAAAGCACAAGACCACTACTGTCGTATGAGGAAATGGGGGTGAAATCGAAGAGCAAGAGAGGAATGAAGGGGTTGGAGAAGCGGGCGGTTGGGATTGTTCATGAGTTTGACGATGAAGAAAATGGTTGAGGCGGAGAAGATTAGTGAATTTAGGAGTTGTTTGGAATTGAGTTAAATATAAGGGATTGAGTTTGACTGTCTTTTTGGCTCCGCTTTTTTTTGACGTGGAGCGGTACAGTGCTCCACGGAAAAAAAACGCGGAGGGTATGTTATCCGCGAAAAAAAAAAGCGCGGAACTGGGGAATTTTTTTTTAAATCCTGGCCGTTGGAATGTTGATCCAACGGCTACAAAACAGATTGTTAAATAATTGGTCCCTGACAATCAATTGTCAGGGACCAGGACCCGTATTAGATAGAACCATGTAAAAGGTTAAGCCAAATTTTCATCAAACTGGGCTTCTTCGCCTTCTGCAACATCATTAACGACCACACCATTAGCTGCCCCTGCAAAAGCTTCATTCTCATGAGCACCCAGAAACTGCTCTCCAACTAGGCCGAGACCCATATCCTTACACCAAATCTCAAAAATCCTTTCAAACAGGTTTGTGATAACCACCGTACGATCAAAATTTGTCACCCCATGATGGGCAAGATAAATGGCCAACTCATTCGAGTCAGCATCAGTGGGCCTGATCTTAAGAGACAAATTTTGATCAGACTTGCGTTGATTGATCTGCTAGATGACATACTTGTGCTCAGGCAACGCACCTCCAGCCGCCAAACCATGCCACTCCCAGTAAGCTCCTACATTATCAGTCTCTAGTTCAACAAAATCGTACTCATCCAAGTAGGCTCTAATGAGACCTTCAAGCATAGCGTAGAGCTCGTTGTTACGCCTTTCTTGGATTCGAAGAGTACCAGCGTACAGCCTTCTGATGAAACCACGACTGTCATTAATGACTACACCTATACCTGTCATGTTCCCGTTAGGAAAAGGATGATAAAAAAAATGACCATGAACATTTACCTTTTACGTAACCAGGATTGGGCATAAGCCAATTTGCACCCGCCCACTCCATGAAAATTATACCAACTATCTGAACTAAGAGGAGAGTAAGGCAGTGAGACTGGGTAAAAGGAGATTAAATAGGAGTGTAATTAGGTTACCCATTGAGATTCTCTAGGAGAGGCTGAGCTCTTACCCCAAAGTGTCTCTTTAACTACAGGCGGGAAAAAAGCTCCACTATATTTACTCTTCTTTTGTCTACCAAAACTAAGAGTAGTGCTAGAGGCACAAAATTTGGTACAAAAATTTGTTATCAAATGACATGGCATAGGTGATGTGACAATTTGGAATATTTTGATTGGTGTTATTGGTGTGAATGCAGGGGGTCCACTTATTATTACAACAAATTATCAGGAATTGCCATGTGTATTTGGGAAGAATTTTGGGAACAAATTTTGTGCCTCTAGCATTTTCCCAAAATAATGATAGGAACTGAATTATTCAAAAATTATCCAAGCCCGTAGAAAACTAAAAATAAAAACCAACCACACGGGAGAACGAGCAAAATATGCATTTAGCACCAGGCCCACAAGACCTTGGGCTTGGACCTCCCTTGGATGGCCAAATCATTAGCCCCATAATTCTGAATTCTTTAGGTCCATTTAAAAGATATATTCAATGAACTAATAATCTGTTTGAAACCATTGGGAATACTCGGATCTGTCACATAACCCTGTCTTAATTTGCATCAATAAATTCACCATATCCACGCAATCTGAGTGAAAAATATATTTGGAATTTACTCTGTGATTTGCCCAGATTTTCTCAACTAGAAAATTACATGCGTCCCATTCGGCTTCAAAAGGACATTAAGCTTTCGACGGACTTGAGAAAATAAAAACCACTTCACCATTGAGATCTTTGATGAAACCTCCAATGCCTAACATGGACACATTTGTATTTCTGGCTTGAGAAATAAAGGAGCCATCAATGTAACCCCATAACTCACTACAATTATTTGGGAGAGGTGCAACATACTTCTTAAAACTCGCTAGAAGAATGCCCGCAGGATTGATCATCCAATGATTTTGATTTAGACCTTTGCATAAATTTGAGGCTTCACACCATTTGAGAACTCTGAATTTGTTCAGAAAGATAAGCTCTTCAAATTTTATTACTTTTTTCTCAAAGACCAACTGATTCTTATATAGCCATATGGACCATAAAGTTGCACCCATGGTAACATTCCAACACTCCTTCAAAATTGTTTCCTTGAAAATTCTTTGTCAATTCCATACATTTCCAGAGTTTAAATGCGGCAAGACACCAGTAAAACCACACCACACAAATATTTCAGCCCATACTTTATTTGCAAAGATACAATTCCAAAAGAGATGATCTTGGGATTCTTCAAAAACTGAACAAGACACCTGTAAAACCACACCACGCAAAGATTTCAGCCCATACTTTATTTGCTAAGATACAATTCCAAAAGAGATGATCTTGGGATTCTTCAGAAACTGAACAAGACACCAGTAAAACCACACCACGCAAATATTTCAGCCCATACTTTATTTGCAAAGATACAATTCCAAAAGAGATGATTTTGGGATTCTTCAGAAAGTGAACAAGACGAACATACTATATTACCCACACTTGTGCCAATTCTTGAACTTAAGAAAACTTTAGTTGGAATGATTTTATTTTCTAGTTTCCACAAGAGGGAGTTTTAAGTCTCCAAATGAGGTTCCAAGTGACGGAAGGGACTCTAGTATCACGAAGAAGCCATTTTCTCCCATCACTACACGTGTAGGGATTATTTGAATGAGTCCAAACAAGAACATCTTCGCCTTGTGTTAAAGAAATTGAGGAAATCACATCATTTAACCTGCAAATTTCCTCGAGCTCCCATTTCCTAAGGTCTCTAATCCAAAGATCATTAGAGGACGTGCTGGGGTTTGACCACATCAAAACCATTTCCTTAACCGTAGAGAATTTGAGCTTTAAAATATTGTATAATCTTTTGAAAGTTGTACTTAACGGGGGCATTCCCTCTTTAAGCCACTGATGCTCCCAGAAAAAAGCTTGCAGACCGTTTCCTAATTTCCATCTAAAATTTGCAATATTCGGAGCACCATTGAAGCTCTTTGCATCATTCGCTGACAGAATGCTTTTTAACATTACAGAAACACTTTTTTCTTGGTAAATCAGTTCAAGACCACCGCTGGAATTACTAGCGTATTTTGCCCTGAGATAAATATTCCATAGCTTGTTTCTTTTTGAATTCCATTTAAACCACCATTTACTTAACAAAGCACTGTTAATATGATTAAGAGGAATGAAGCCTAGCCCACATCTTTCCTTGGGTAAAGTGATTGAGTCCCAATTCAACAAATGCAGCTTCTTATGTCTTTCTCCTTTTGAATTTAATTCCCCCCACAAAAAGCTTCTTCTAAGCAATTCTAGCTACTGACAAACACCAGAAGGAACCCTCAGTGTATTGAACCAATAGAGTGGGAGATTGTCTAAAACTGATTTTAAAAGCACTGTCCTGCCAGCCATGTTCAGCGACTCACACTTCCATCCGGCAAGCTTGTTGTTGAATTTTTTAAGAAGAGGATCCCAATATAATTTTCTCCTTGGAGAAACACCAATAGAGACTCCTAGATAAGACATTGGCTACTCCCCGATGGCACAACCCAAGATTTTCGACCCCTCCTCTAAGATATCTACACTCTTTCCCAAGGCATAAAGTTTGTTGTTGTCGCGTCCTCGGAGATTGATAAGGAAAACATGACCAGGTTATGGAACATGAGGCTTGGTCACATGAGTGCAAGAGAGATGCAAATTCTGTCAAAAGCTGATCTTCTTTGTGGTCATAAGGTCACAGGTCTTGAGTTTTGTGAACATTGTGTTTTTGGAAAGTTACATCGCAACAAGTTTCCTAAAGCAACACACAGAACAAAAGGCACACTTGATTACATCCATTCTGATTGTTGGGGTCCTTCCCGGGTGGAGTTTTTAGGAGGTCACAGATATTTTGTGTAAATGATTGATGATTTCTCAAGAATGACTTGGTTGTTCATCATGAAGCATAAAAGTGAAGTCTTTAAGATTTTCAGGCAGTGGAAGGCATTATTGGAGAATCAAACAGGGAAGAAGATTAAGAGGTTGCGAACTGATAATGGTTTGGAATTTTTCTCGTCTGAGTTTGATGAGTTCTGCAAGAATGAAGGGATTGCTAGACATCATACAGTCAGGGATACACCACAGCAGAATGGTGTACCAGAACGTATGAATCAGACACTTCTAGAGAGAGCTAGGTGCATGCTCTCTAATGCTGGACTAACTAAAAGATTATGGGCAGAAGCAGTTACTATAGCATGTTATCTGATAAATCGTGGACCTCACACAGGTTATGAGCATTGGCAAGCTGTGAAGAGGGTTTTTCAGTACTTAAAAAGTACGTCTGATGTTGTTCTCATTTATGGAGGTGATACAGAGTGTTTGGTGACAGGGTTTTCAGACTCTGATTATGCTGGAGATGTTGACAGTAGAAGATCTATGACTGGTTATGCTTTCACTCTGGGTGGCTCAATTGTCAGTTGGAAAGCTACTCTGCAACCTACGGTGACTTTGTCTACTACAGAAGCAGAGTACATGGCATTGACAGAAGCAGCAAAAGAAGGGATCTGGTTGAAAGGATTGGTCAGTGATTTGGGTCTAAATCATGATCAGGCTACAGTGTATTATGATAGTCTCAGTGCAATCTGTTTAGCTAAGGATCAAGTCCATCATGAGAGGAGTAAGCACATAGATGTAAGATATCATTTTCTAAGAAATGAGAAGAGAATCAAGGTGAGTAAAGTGGGTACTGCTGATAACCCAGCTGATATGCTCACCAAGCTGGTTCCACATAGTAATTTTCAACATTGTTTGGACTTGTTAAATGTTCGGAGTTGCTGATTGCCCTTTTGGGCAAAATCTAAGGCAGAAGAGTTTTTTCTAGTACATCTGGCATTATTATGGTGCATCTGGTACATTTGTTTTTTTGTGAGAGGATTCAAGTCAAGGTGGAGATTTGTTAGAATATGCCTTGAATCAGTAATTGCCCGTTATGATATGGAAATAATTCCTACAATGAAGGATCTAGAATTAATCTTTATTCACCGTCAAGGGTAAGACTTATCCTCAGGATAAGACTTATCCTCCAAGGAAGTGATAATACTTATCCGCCTAGAGAGTGCTATATAAACTCTTTAGGGCATAACGTATTTGTATCTGACTCTCTAGGTTATAACCTAGATCTGTATCTGTATGTTGTAATCTGTATCCTCAAGATCAATAAAACTTCTCTCTTCTGCCTATCTGTGTTCTTTCTTTACGTCTATTATAATCTTTCTTGCTTCCGTTATAATAGCACCCATTAAGTACACCAAGTCTTGGCGGCGCCCTTACCTTATCTGGTATCATCACTTGTGAAAATTCCTTATTATCTATAGTACATGCGGAGATAAACCATGGGGAATCATTAATATTATAAGTTTTCACTAACCAGTGAAGACGTCCTCCCACGAACATTCCAGCACCACAGTCGCTCCACTTGTAATCGTAAGGGGACAATCCAACCTTGTCCCAGTAATTCTTTTTAAGCATGTAAACGTAAACACGTGCATCTTCTATTATTGAGCGTCTTAGCTAATAAGAGATGGATAAAACATCATAATCATCAGATAAGGAATCATACCCGAAACCAAACATGTAAGCGATCTTTTTGTTTTTAGAACGTATACTAGGCAAAATAGGTAATTTCTTGGACTCCAAGGTTGTAGGATTGAGCAAGTACATGTTTGTCCATGTCTGGTCCCGTTGAGCCAAAACTAAACCGTCACAAGAACCCCAGATCCTAGACCACGAGTCCGAGCAATCGAAATTCAAACGTGATCGGTTGTTATCCACAGCAACCGAGTAAAGGTGGCCAGGGTCGGGTGTGCTGGAAATGAGAATGATTTTGGTGTTATCAGTGGAGGTTTTGGTGAGATGGTTTTTGACGAAACCAGGATCAGATATGAGAGAATTCCAAGGCTTAAAAACACATTTGCATCGACCCAGAGACTTCGAAGAAAGACAAGAGAATATATGATCAGTTCAGATCTCTGTTGGAAAAAGATCAATGTAATCTAATCTTCTTCCTGGCATTTTCAACTAAGAGATACAAGAGCAAAATTAAATATTCCCCCGCCTGACAAAAAAAATAG
Organism: Heracleum sosnowskyi; assembly: GCA_030848705.1. NCBI lineage: Eukaryota > Viridiplantae > Streptophyta > Magnoliopsida > Apiales > Apiaceae > Heracleum > Heracleum sosnowskyi. The sequence goes on along the minus strand of CM061235.1, from coordinate 135,507,571 downwards.
CAAAAGATTAGAATTATCGGAACAAGGGTCTGGACTGAGAATTAAGCATAAATTTTTATGGATCTTTCTAATGTGCGCCCAAGGGTACACTCTAACAACTATTTTTTAAAGAGTTGGCAAATTTTTATTGGTTGAAATTTTTGTACATGCAAGGGTCATTATCTTTCTCTATATATTAAAAGCCAACAAAGGGCAAAGTTTGCCATTTTAATGGCTGTGAAGTTACGATTTTACCCTTATATTTTCTAAAATTACAAAAATACCATTCTTTAATGAAAATGTAAAAATTGTGAAATTATGTTAATGATGGGAATCGAACCCTTAACATATCCATGTCAAACTCATGTCATAACCAACTGTGCTACACTTTGTTTTGAGCTTATATTCAAACTCTTATTAGATAAACCACCTCTTCTTCCAATTTTTTTATTTTTTGAGTTAATAAACATTGATTTATATTATTTTTAGAATATTGCACAATACATAGTTATAATAAATATTTTTAGCAATTGAACATAATCTACAATTCTGTTTTATCAATTTAAATTATTGATATATGTCATTTTAATACCTTGAATTTATGATTTTGCCCCTACATGTTAAAAAATTACAAAAACGTCAACTCTTTTATATTTATGCAGATAGTAGATAAAATTATGTTAGTGTAGTAAATTGAACCATTAATCTTCTCTAATCAAGCTCATGCATAAGTAGCATAGTACATTTTGTTTTAAGTTTTCTTTAAAATCTTATTAATGTTAATTTCTCTTCTTCTCTCATCTTCTTTTTTATAATTTTTTATTTTTAAATAAATAAAATGTTGGTTTATATTATTTATAAAATATTGCATTGTATATAATTACCAAAAATATTTTAATGGATTGAGCATACTCTACGATTTTCTTTCTTTTATTTTAAATGATTGATATAAAAAATAAAATTTTAAAAGAGTATAAGATTATAGATAACGTATAATTTCTACATAATAATAAGATTATAGATAACATATAAGATTAGAGTATAAAATTTTTATAAAATTTTAAAAGTAAAAAAATTGAGTGAGACGCCGCATGGATGACTTTTAAATAATATTAATAGATTTTGTAATAAGTCTCAGCCCTACGTTTATATCTGACAATGTTAAGACTGCATCGCCTATGTTATATACCGACAACTTTGTAATTTACACCGCAAGATAGTCTTGTGAGAGTGTGCAAAGATGCACCAACCTTCAGCTTCTTTTTAAAATCCTCTATCTCATTCACATGTGTTCGATTATATTACAACAACATTGTGTGCATTTAACGATTTATATTCTAGACTGCAAAAAAATATAAAAAAACAAATCAATTGATCGCTGAAAAACAAACAACAACTACTAAGGCAAAATACCTATTTACAAATTATACTTTCTCCAACATAGAAAACTCCGGTAAACCTGATTATAATTGCAACAAGAACAATAGTTCGACCGTGTTTCAAATTTTACATTGTTTCTATTTGTTCTTAATATCAATAATACTCACTATGAACAAGTCTCAAAGCCTTGGGTTTGGCACAGTTACGTTATCATATTAATTTACATACACTAATGTTATATACGGACTTTAGACTAAAAGATTTTAAGATGTGATCACGGTGTGTAGTCTTACGTACGTGACCAACTTTATATTTTATTTACAAGTATATTGTCATTTCGTTAAAAACACATTAGTTTAGATACATCCATATCATAAACAACTATACTAAAATAATCATTTAGATTATATTTAATTGTTGAATTTGATAAAATGCATTTCACGACATTTAAAACTAAATTAATATTTTGTCAAATGAAAATAATAATTGATCTTTATTTTATAGAATTTTTTTCCAAATTTTGTGAAATCTTATTAAATATTAAAAAAATTAAATTTTTTTTATACAAATATAAGATAAATTCAAAATTAATTTTAATTACAAAATTGTTTCGATATATATACATTTTCGTGCGAAAAATTATTTCAGTAAATAAGCAGGCCCGTGCTTCGCACGGGTTTTTAGGCTAGTTATTATTTAAATTCAAACCAATGAATGCTCACATCAATTTTTTCGTGTTAAACCTATCTACAAAAAATTTTCACACACAAATAGTTACAACCATCAATGTTCAAGACAAAAAAGTCAAACTTGATATCTGATACCAGTTTAGTATGCTAGTGCGGTACAAAATTACATCAACAATACGAAATATTAGAAGAGTACCTTAGTCACTCCTTAGTGATTAGAAAATCTCCTTGCTGCGGCTCGTCTATATATATAGAGGGCCGAATTCTAAATCTAGTATGAATAAAATTATAAAAATTACAATTCGATCAAGAATAAAATTCGAGTCCGGCCCAACAAAAAGTAATTTGTAGATTAACTCTTCTTTTTTTTGGCTAACCTTAGCCCTTTTTGTTTATGGGTGAACGAATCCATATGAATGGAACCATTCATATAACCACTTTTCAGATCGTTTGGCTAGTTAATTACTCGTTATAAAAATTACTCAATTTTATCACTTAAAACAGAATTTATAAGTTGAAATTTTATATTAATTGAAATATAATACTTAAAATTTATTTATTAGAAAAATAGTAAATAAATTTCGGGATTATTTTTCTTTAAATATTTCCCACAAATGAATATCTTTTCCAAAAACTCATTGAGGGATAAAAGTTAAAACCCTAGGAAAAAAGAAAAAAATATCAATTGAACATATATGCCACTCACTCACACTCGTAAATAACAATAGAAGTTTAATTCTTTTAAAAATACACCGTCATTTTTGTTAGTTTTTTTGGTTTGATACTCCATTTTACAAATGTAAAAATGATTTTTTAACAGAAATAACAAAATAAATAATTTATTTAACAAGACAAAAGTCTTTTAAAACAGAGGCAGAAAGCCCTCAACTCTGTTGTCCGTACCACGTGTTTGACAGGCTGTCAAGAAGTCGGTCTAATTTTATGCATCCTTGTGCCCACGTTAGAATTGTCATCTCCTTTCCTTTCCTCGGCTCTATATATATCCCATTTGATACACACACACATAGCTATTATCTCAATTTCAGAAGCTCTGTTTCCCCTAATTTAGGTTTTCTTCAGAAATAGTGTCTAGCTATGGCCAAGATTGTGAAACGCCGTGGTTCACAATTAGAAGTCCGAGTCCGAAAAACCCGTCCTCATGAGGTTGTCGGTCCATGTCAAGTGAATTGCAATTCACCCGATGCCCTTCGCATATCCTTCATCACTCACACTCGAAAACGCTATGTGGATTCATCTTCAACTCTTCTCGGAATTGAACAAGAAATAACTGCAAACAAGACTATTTGTGTCGATAAACGTATCTTTTTCAAACGCTCTCATCTACTCGACTATCACATCATTATCTCTGCACTTCTTGATTCTTTGAATGTCAAGGCGGCGGATTTACAAGATAGCATCACTGCCCAGATTATGTCAATGGGAGAGTCCAAATACAAGGGTGGCAAGAAGGTCAAGACGAAGATTTCCAAGGGTTTGCGTGTTGATTTGACTTGGATTAAGACGTTTCTTGGTGATCGAGATTCTGTTCACCAGTTGTTTGAGGAGGAGATGGAGGAATATGGTATGGAACCTAGTGATAAAGGGGATAAATTTTAATTCATCTTGATCGGTTTGATTGACGGTTCATGAAAAATTTACTCTACTTGGTTTGTGTAATTGTAGTCTCTGGAAAACCAATTTTAGGCACTTTGTCCTCTGAGAACAAACAAATTTTATTTTATTGAGATTGGTTGAATTAAGGTTTCATGAATAATTTTGTAGAGTTGTACTCTGATTGTAGTCTCTGGAAAACCAACTTAGGGCATGTTCGTTTGCAATATGGCTTTATTAGAAGTTGTAATTTTTATTAATAGAGTTGTTTGTGTAATTGTAGTTGTTTGGAAACCAATTTTGGGAATATTTGTTTGGAACATTATGAGTTTCTATTACGAGTTGTAATTTTTATATGTGCTTATTCAATCTTTGTCCTTGTAATCTTGTTAATAGGTTACAATTTTCTTATCGGTACTTTCCGGATAATTGCACTCATATTTTAATTTATACTGATGATTGCATTCTCCCACTTTAGTTAGACGACTTCTATAACTACAAGTAATTGAATTTAGATAACCAATATCTGAGAAGCAAATACTTGAAAGAAGGGACAGTAAACAGTATTATATTCAACTGCTTTATAACAACACTGTAGAATAGGATGTATTATACAGACTTGACATGTTACAGATTTTCTGCTCCTGTCCATGATAATTTACAAGGCAATGTTGCAAATAAATTAATAACTAGGATACATCTCTTTTTGTTCTATAAAGATAATATACAACACTAGTTCCTTGCAAGTCGGTCAGCCGGAGCTCGCAGAGAGGTCTCCTGAAAACGCACTTGCGCTTCCATATGACGCAGATCCAGTTTGTGAACCGGTAGCACGAGCTTTCCTCATCTGGCGTAACTTTAAAACATCTTTAGAAAGTGGTTGGCTTTGTACAGAAACAGTATCATTGTCATCTTGCCCTGAAAATAACATATAACATTTCAGGAATCTAAACAAACAAGTGTTGCAAAACACTACCTCTTTACACAGCCCAGTCAACTATGTATTATAAAACGGGAAAACAAGCCAGAAAGTGGCTTACATTCAAGCATGGGTGTAGAGTTCCCTAACCCATTGTGCTTACAAGGCATGCTGCACTATCTCTATACAACTCTATGGCTAGACCGATTAATCAAATATTAAATTTTTTATAAAAAAAACCCAATTGTGGCTAATCAATTACTACTCTGGATGATGTATTAATTTGTAGATAAGATGATATAACTTGAATAAACTTATAGTGAGCTAGAGAACCAATAAAGTATCATTGGATGAAAGATGTCATCATTTTAGGTTTAGCTTATCACTTGGACTAATTTTCTAAAATGGCTATTAAATGCCACATTCCTATCGCCTTCCTCAGAAAATGTCTCCTAAAATCTGTAGCCACCGGCATTTAGCCGGTCAATATTATTTATAATTGTTGCAAGCCTTAACCCAGTCTTATATGCCTCCCCTGGTCCCATGTGATCCCCCTCTCATGAACATGTGTTATCCTTGTCCACTCTGTTCGACTGATTGGCAATTAGTGAGGCTGGCTTAAGATAATCTATGTGTTAATATTATTTAAGTGAAGTAAAGAGCTGCATGTATGCGAGTATAGACAATGCAGTAATTATATAGTTGCTCATCAGATGTTAGTCCAATTACTGAAACAGATTCCCAAATTCATGTACATTGACATTACAGCACACCAATTACTTTAAACATGCTCATATATGAAGCTCGAAGACATAATCATAGAGAATGATATAGACATACTGTCAAAATCTTTTCTTTTGCCAGTTTGTCTGTCCCTGGTTGGTTTGTTTGCTGAACTGTTTGGAACTGGGTGCGATTTGTTCGTATCACTCAAACTTGGGGCAGCGACACCCTGCATTTGTTTTGAGGTAGTTCCAGGTTTTCCAGCTTGCTTTGCTGGAAAGTTGCTTTGCATACATATTGACAGCACAAAATCAACGTCAGGAGATGGACCTGGCAGTTTTAGGAATCAACACATCAAAGATTAGCAATTCATGAGCTTAAGTTAAATTTTCCAAAAATTAACTGGAATCAAAGAGTAGATTAATGGCCTAAAAGTTGTTTAAGGATTTTTTTTTTTTTTTTGCAGTTCCAGTAAGCAATTGTAAGAAGAAAATCTACCATAGACTATTGACTGTAACCGGGTAGTTACAGTAGTATAATAAGGCAAATTCACAGCACATTCTAAAGACGTGCTTATCCCGATTCCACAAGCACGTATAAAAATTTAATGCAACAAAAGCTTCAAATACACTAAAGAAATATGAACTTGAAAAAAGGAAAACGTGAGGGAAAAAACTGGACTACTACGAATTTTGCCTTTCTGCTCTCAATTAAGTCACTGAAACTCCACTTAAAGCACGTGGTAAGATCTTTCAAAGCCTTAGTTATCTTCTATATTTTTTTAAAAAGGCATAAAATCGTTTTGCTATTGTTTTTCACCCCTGCTGCTAATAAATTTAGTTAGTGACGTTACTCTTATCCGCTAGAATCAGTAATAAGCATCTTAGAACATAGAAGTTACAATTAAATACCTTCCACAGCTGGCAAACTTGCAATGAAGGATGCCAGAGCAGGCGGAGCAGCTCTTAGAATGTCAGTAGGACTGTTAGAAGTTCCACCAACAGTAGACGGCACACTTAAACTTGATAAGGTGGCTGAATTAGATATTTCAGGTGCAGATGTTCCTGGGTTGGGTCAGCTTCTACAGTTAATACATTTAGGCTTCAAAAAAACAAGGATACTGATATTTTATTTGTATGGATGAATAGATAATTATATTCAAACCCCCCAAAAAAAATTGTACAGTTACTCGTACCCTCAAAATTCCATTTATCACGATCATATTCGAAGCTGCTTAAAAGTTGATACAACCTTGTATCTAAGTAGGGAACCTATGGTCAGGAACAAATGACTATTTAAGTCTTCTTTCGTTTTACGGTACATAACAGCAGTTATCTTCATTTGATACTTTGAACAGTACAATTGTTTGGTTCTTTAATTTTACATGTCCATTAGCAAGGGGTAAAAGAAGTTTAGACAAGCAAATATGTTCCTCAGAGTAAATCTTAACTTGGCAAAAGACATCCCTCAAATTCGTGCACTCAAGACATATGATAGATGGAGCTTATTAACTTTCAAGTTTAATGACTTCAGTCCAGTTGACCATCATTTTGCTTCTCTTTACTTAATTTGGTAATATCCTCAACATATCAACTAACTGATGCTAGTCTTAGCCGAATAAACTATAAATTACACTCCACATACCAGGCTTCTGCTTTGGATCGTAGACCATCATTCTTGAGGTATCTAGATAAATAACCTTTGTAGATTGATTTGAACCAGTTGCCAGTCCTGAAGAGGCCTTATCTGTGTGACAAAAGGAGTGTCTTTAGACCAGGTGCCGTAATAATAACTTTTTCAGGAAAACAATATTGAGTTGAATTATACCTGTCTGAGCAGCTCCATTGGAAAGAGAATTTTTTTCATTTTTCTTCTTGATATTTTTTGAAAGCCACTACAAAATCAAAAAGGCAAAACTATAAATGCAAATTTTACAGTGTAGATTTCAGTTCTGTAAGATAGAATGACAAAATATAAAACAGTAATACATTTGGCAAAGGTCCACTATACACTTTCCAGTTGTGAATATAAAAAAAAACACAGAGGAATAGCAAGTAAACGTTCATAATCCTTAGCAGTATAACAAGTAAAAGATAGTGGAACATACTTCTTGTCTGACCAGGTTGTCTAAATAATTTGAAGAGCAAGGCCAAAGATCCATGAAACTATAACGTGATACAACTTCTTGTAGTGAACTTTCTAAAGCTGATGCACTCTCCTCGCCTGTTCCAGAAAGAGCTTCTTTCCGCCTTTGCTCAACCTGCATAGGGGAGCCATATTATATCATATGTAACCCCAAAACACACACAAAAAAAACAAATAGATAACAAAACAAGTTGTGTTATGACTACTGAGCATCTCCCTACATGTAGTATGAAGCTCCGAGATTCAAAACATAATACTAAATAAAGAAAAATAAAAATAAATAGGTAGAAATGAAAGAAAAATAAATTAATAGGTAAATAAAGATCACTAATAGACTTTTAGCAATGTCAAGGCTACATTAAAACTCGTCGGATTGTATCATACAAAATAATGAGAGAGCAAAAATTATAGAACTTGGCAACATTTCCTCGTCCAGTAACAAAGAATATAATGAGCTCAAGTAAAGTGGAGACTGGCAAAGAGGAGTGAGAGAGATAGCAACAGAGAGAAGGGCTTACAAATTTGTAGAAACGTAATTGTTGACATTATTGCGACAATATTCAGTGGGTAGCATACAAAAGCTTGTCAATACAAACAATACATACTGTACATCTAATACACAACATATCATTACTACCTTAAGCATGCTAGCAAGATTTCCATATGTCTGCTCAAATTGCGTAAATCTTTTCCAGACCTGCAGTAAGAAATAGAGCTAAATTTAACCAAAACATTATTTTGCAGAAGGGAAATATTGAAGGCTAGGGATCCTATGCATATGAAGGACGGGGGGACAAGTTGAACACTTTCAAGTAAATGAATCACAAAATATTTATTTAATTTTACTTTGATCCTAGGCAAGTATCAAAGATAAAACACTATAGATGAACCACGTGACTGCAACAATGATCTGGAGGACCAGAACTAGGCACCTTAATCCTTCAAACACCAAAATAAGGCCAACAAGCACGTACACAGATATACATTATGAGCTATGGAGAACACAAGAAATTAAAGCAAGAAACTAAACTCAAAAATCAAGGAAAAACACAAGGACGGGAAGTAGCCACTCTGCATTAGCACTAGTCACCATGTTACAGTGTCGTGTCGGGCAGGGAACTCAACATTGGGACATGGACACTCAATACTTCATTTTAAGCCAAAAACAGGCAAAATCATAAAATTAACATATCACAAAGTCCAACTCTTGGATACGCTGGGTAGATATCACGAAAAAGTTGAGACCTACTAAAAAATAGACAAAAATGGCAGACATAGGTGAGAAAATTATGGCTCTTCCCGGACAAAATAAAACTTAAATTTAGTCCATGTAACAGATCCATTTAAATTATAGTTATAAGAAACAAGTGGAAGGAACTAAAATGTTCTAAAATTTGGTTACTATATTTTACCTCACTTCCTCCTACTAGTAGCCATAATCATCTCAAAAACATAACTATGGTCAGCACAAGAATTTGGAAGTTAGGAACATATGTATGAAGGGGGAGAGAGAGTTAGGAACATATGCATGAAGGGGGAAAGAGAAAATAATAGGAGAAAAACAAAAGCATTCATATTCCAGAATCATAGATCCCTACAATCACAAAATCAGGTTACGGTGAAGATTAAGTATAGGCTGAATAGTTATAAGTTTGCATAAACATCTCTGAGTTTCCACCGACCAACATCATAACCAAGGTTATCACAGCGCCAAGTCGAGCCTCGACGCTCGAGTACCTTTGAGAAGACTAGTCGACAAGTCGCCCGACTAGTCGTAAAAAGTCGACAAAGTGCTCATTATACATATACTTGCTGGATTTAATATACAATATAATTAAGCACATCAGTTCCATAATTTAAATCAAAAGTACTAGAATAGTAAGTTCAAAATAATCATAGTTACTACATAATAACATCTATATTCCATATATCAAACATATCCAAGCAAATAAAAACATAAGTATGATGAATATCAAGTAAAGTCATCCATCTTAATTTCATTTTGATCTCCATCTCTTTCTTGTGCACTGTCATTTGGTTGGATTGGGTCATTGATTTGATCAGGTCATGATACAGGACAATCATGGTTATGAGGCCCCAAGTCAAGTTTCGAGACGAGCCTTCAGATCAACTAGTCGACGAAAGTCGGGCTTCGAGACTCTCGGCGCCCGAGTACCTTCGCGTCGACTAGTCGTTGACTAGTCGTCTTCGTGATAACAATGATCATAACAAGGAGGATAACATAGTAAAAGCTAAGAGTACCTCGACAGATTTCTCAGGCGGGAGAGCGCTCAATGCTCGTTCAAATAAAGCCCTGATATTTCTATCATCATAGGTTTAGAATTGATGACGAAGTGGTAAAAATTAATTGATGCAGGACAGAGGTCAAAAAGCACAAAGAAAGTACATGGGAGAAATATAATAGGCTTTGGAAGCCCACTTTTTTAGAATATTTTAGAATAGGTTTGGTTATATTATTATTGACAATATAGAATTTAGAGTTTTAGTTAAATTAGGAAATCAGATTATTATATATAGGAGTTTAAACTATTGTAATTCAGCAGAGTATTATTTATTGAGAATAATATCGTTGTTTCTGAAAATCTCCCGCGAGAGTTTTCTACCCTGAAATCCCCCTGCCTCCCCTACCATTACTTATGGCACACTTTCTGACTTGTAATGAATTAGGTACATAAAAAAGGAAATTGCAAGTCTGCTACATTCTTTAACTGTAAGTCCAATGTCTTCATAACTACTGTGCGTTGTTAGGTAACCATCATAATGTTTCAGGTACCACAAAAAAATCCGCTCTCAGAAATCTGTATTATTTAAATCACCACAATCTTCGTATTTAGATTAGACACAACTTAAATCGCAACATTACTAAGCATCATGTACAAAAGAACAGGGCAACTCACTCGAGAATATATCCAGGCTCCTGCATATAGTGTTTCAGCCCTAATTCAAAAACGTTGTGTGCAACCTGCATTAAGATTAGCAGTGGTAAGGGTAATTATGCTAATCAGACTTCTGAAAGTTAATCCAAAGGAGTAGCTAAGTGTATTGAGCTACTCTATAAATTATCTCTACTTGCAATAAATATGAAACTACATAGAGATACATTGTCCAAGCAAGCACACCCAGGGAACTAAAGGAGGTTACTTTGGTAAACCACAAAGTTTAAAAATAAGAATACTTAATAGTTCATAATAAAGGTTTGATAAATTAAATATTTATCTGATGACGCTCTACAAAAATTGCACGGAAAAAAACCTTTAGCAGGTATACTAATTTTGACCCAGACAAGAGAAACTGTATTGTTGTCAAAACTCAAAACCTAATCTCCACTCAGCATTCTCTTGTTCGCTCCTGAATAGGGATGACAAAATTTGACACGGTCCGAAACCCGCAACGAAAAAATACGAATTTGGGTCAACTATTTTGAGTATTGGGTCAGGTTCGGATTCGGTAAAAAGTTAGTCGGAAAACTCGGGTCAGTTTCAGGTTGACCCAAGATACCCGAACCCGACCCAAAAATTTATATAATACATTATATGTATATAATATATAAATTTACATTAAATATTTATATACATGTGTTACATATCTACATATCATTTAAATAATTTTAATTCACATATCATCTCATATATTTACTATTATATATTTTAAATAAAAATCATCTTGCATTATTAATATAATTAATTTTTAATTATTTTCAGGTCAAAATGGGTCATTTTTGGGTTGATGGGTACATAACAGGTCGGGTTCGGGTGAAACTTTTCAACCTGTTTCTGGTTCAGGTCCGGTTCGGGTCAACTCAAAAACAGAACCTGATACAACAAACTCGACAAAAACCCGACACATTACCCGCAATTGACACCCCTATTCCTGAATGACTAGATGCAAACACTTCTCTAGTCATAGTGTCCTAAGACTGTACCATCATCTAGTAAGATAACAAATTTATCAGTATTCAGCTCACCTTGGCATCCTTGTCAAGACAAAATGCCACCATAGCATACGCAACATAAACTTGGTAAGTGCAACTGGGAGAATTTCGCACAGCTAAGAAGTATTTACGAGCAGCTTCGACTCCTTCAGTTCTTCTCAGAAAACGAATAAACTGCACATCAAACATCACAACTTTAGAACTGAACAAGTATTGTATATATTGTTTTCCACAGGTAGCTCACATGTTAACACCTGTATGTATATGTGATAGTGCTGTTCTGTTTGTTGGATCCTTCAAAAGGCCTTCACAAGTTTTCTTTGCAGGCTACATCATTAAAAGGAGCACCAGTCAGTAAATAGATAAATCAGAAAGGTTGCCAAAGAAACAAAAATTAAGCAGTTCTACCTGAAACGATCCACGAGATTCTTCTAGCTCCGCATATGCATATCTCAGCAGTTCAGAGTCTGCATATAGGGTAAGACTCTAAATAAATAAAAACAAAAAAGTATGCATAAAAATTAAGCACATGTTTTGTAACAGTAGGATAGATTGTTCCTCTAAGCATATAAATTCTCTTAAATTAATTTGATTGAAACCAAGGAAGTAATCAATCACCACTTAATATAAAAACACACCAAAAAATAGATGGTTCAATCATTTAATTTTATACATACATGTAGTACTCCAAGTTTTAAATAGCAAAATAGTTAAGAACCAGACGAAACATACTTACTATGTCCTAGTCAAAAGTAGGTTTTGAAAGGGGTGAGATATACACTTACATTTTCTATGGAAGATTTTTTGTCAAAAATGACAAGCTGCAGAAACTCATTAAAAGACTAAAGAGAGTGTGAATAGTGAAATAAAAATCCTGTCTGGGCAATAGGTTGCTGAAACACACACACATGTATACTCTTTATTAATAAGCAAAACAATGTGAAAATGGTTTATTAATAGCAGATGCAGGCATGCAATCCAATTTACCTTTAATAAGTGAATAATTGTGTGAAATGGTTTATTGCTAGAAAAATCTGGCATCAAATCCACTTCTCCTCTAATTAAGCCACTTATTGAAACTTATATGCTGTTATTAATTATTATATCGAGTAAAGATAGCATACACCTTTAACTGATAAAACATGGTTCTATGTCGCTGATACCTGTAATGTGACAAATTTAGTACAAATTAACATAAACTTAAATATTATGTGCACATGAACCAATAAAGTAAAAACCTAATATTGTCTTGCACATAATCTTAAATTAATAAAGTAAAAACCTAATATTGTCTTGCACATACACCTTTAAATGAACGTAAAATGAAATGAATGATGGTTCAGTGGAAATCAGATAAAATTAAAATAATAAAATTTATGTTGTTGTCTAGGTTCGATGCCTGCTGTTATATTTCAAGCCCCGTGTTTTTCATTTTTCCAAAGTCAGAAAACTCACTTTCTATTTGAATGGAAAATCTAGAAAACTATGAAATTGTGTTTTCTAAAATTTCCTAGAATTTAGTTATAAGTTGGAAAACACGGTTTTCCAATTTTCAGTGAAATATTTTGAAAAATAACTGATTTGAACACGTTCTCTATTTTTCTACTTTTCTTAGAAAACTTTTCTGGAAAACTGGTGAAGTGAAGCCCCCAAGTCATTTAGAACAGTAGAGTTCAAGACAGATCTTTAGAAATGAAAGAAAAATAAATTAATAGGTAAATAAAGATCAACTAATAGACTTTTAGCAATGTCAAGGCTACATAAAAGCTCGTCAGATTGTATCATACAAAATAATGAGAGAGCAAAAATTATAGAACTTGGCAACATTTCCTCGTCCAGTAACAAAGAATATAATGAGCTCAAGTAAAGTGGAGACTGGCAAAGAGGAGTGAGAGAGATAGCAACAGAGAGAAGGGCTTACAAATTTGTAGAAACGTAATTGTTGACATTATTGCTGACAATATTCAGTGGGTAGCATACAAAAGCTTGTCAATACAAACAATACATAGTACTGTACATCTAATAGAGCTAAATTTAACCAAAACATTATTTTGCAGAAGGGAAACATTGAAGGCTAGGGATCCTATACATATGAAGGACGGGGGGACAAGTTGAACACTTTCAAGTAAATGAATCACAAAATATTTATATAATTTTACTTTGATCCTAGGCAAGTATCAAAGATAAAACACTATAGATGAACCACGTGACTGCAACAATGATCTGGAGGACCAGAACTAGGCACCTTAATCCTCCAAACACCAAAATAAGGCCAACACGCACGTACACAGATATACATTATGAGCTATGGAAAATACAAGAAATTAAAGCAAGAAACTAAACTCAAAAATCAAGGAAAAACACAAGGACAGGAAGTAGCCACTCTGCATTAGCACTAGTCACCATGTTACAGTGTCGTGTTGAGCAGGGATCTCAACATTGGGACATGAACACTCAATACTTCATTTTAAACCAAAAACAGGCAAAATCATAAAATTTAAATATATCACAAAGTCCAACTCTTGGATACGCTGGATAGATATCACGAAAAAGATGAGACCTACTAAACAATAGACAAAAATGGCAGACGTAGGTGAGAAAATTATGGCTCTTCCCGGATAAAATAAAACTTAAATTTAGTCCATGTAACAGATCCATTTAAATTATAGTTATAAGCAACAAGTGGAAGGAGAAAAAAGTATTGTTTCTTACTTTTCAAATGCTAAAAGCCTTTTCCAGGCGACCCATTGCAGTTGTTCCTGCAGAAAAACCATGATAAGTAACACTCTTCCTTCCGATAAGAAGCATAACTAAACGGTTTAAGATACTGTTCAAAGTTGAAACAATGCAGAGGCTACTTAATATCAAGAACATGCAGCAGCCAAACTTAGGATAGGATGTATATATAGTTACCCTTAGATCTACGTACCACTTGGTTACTAGCATAATATTTGGAGAAGGAAAATATATGAAATTTAACTAGAAATGATTGTATACCCATTTTTGGTTGAAACAACCAAGAGAGAAAGTATTCAGCACAAATATTATGGTAGGGATTACATCAAATGATCATAGCATCTTAAAGATATAAGATCCATTTAGGGCTTTACCCCAACAGTTTTACTTGTTGGTAATAGGTATTAGAGCACTAGTAATAACAGATGTCTATTGTTGAAGCCCAGATATCCCCAATACTCTTAGAAAATTAAATTGAATCTCTACGATTGAGGATTGCCCCAAAAGATGGACTCCTAATGCTCCACTTTTCAATATCTTATGAATGTAACTTAGCAAAACTAACTAACTTTATAGAAAAATACAAAATGCATAAATTTGCCTTGGAACAGCAAGCATATTCCAATCGACATACTTCTTTCGCTCCCTGTAGATATTTTGGTTGATATTCCGATAGCAATCCTTTTGCCTGCATTGCACAATTTACAAGAAAAAAGTCATATTCCAGCACAAGTTCAATTTGATGAATATATACCACCAAGACATGATGCTGACCAACAGAAACTATGAATTACGAAACTGCAGAATTTATAAGAGAACAGGTTTAAGAAAAAGATCCAAAATAAAGAGAGTAGCAGTGAAGGAAGTTTAACAATACTCTCTCCAATACAGATGGACTCATTGTTGATTTGATTTTTGTTCATCTATATGTGAATCATACTGCCAATAGTTTAGTAGACCGAAGAGTCCACCGGGATAGTTTAAAACTTCAACAAGGATGCGAAACCTATTTGCTCATGGTCAGGATTAATGCAAATGGATGGAAATATGTCTTAACCTATAACAATAGTTGCACAATTGTGTTTAATTATGATTAGATATAGGTAGTGCACGAGGTTGGTTGTGTGGTGGTTAGTGGAAAGGCAGTGGAATGGAATCATAGAAGCAAAACAAGCCTACAACAAACAACAAAATGTATTCAAAACAATTTATTAGCTAATTACTGAAACATCCTCACAGTAACAGAACTGTTTGACGGAAATATTTTTCAGGGATGCACTTTGCAATCAGAATTAAAATAACAAGTGCAAACTGTTTGGGTTTAAAATTATGGCGCTAAAGTGTTTTTGAAACAAAGTTTTGGGATGTAAACTGAAAATAACTCAATTTTTTAATGTAAACAATAAAATAAACTTGATTAGTAAATATTCTTTTTGTGATATTTTCAGAATAAATTCGTGCAATGTTGTGTGAAATTGTGGAACAATCAATACTCAAATCAAGAATCACATTTCCTTATAAGTTCATAAAAACTTACTAATAGTATTTGTGTACTCAACTTATTAACTTAATTTATAACTTAAATTATGATAAGTTAAATATCAGGAAGGATGTACATCTATTATCTATCTATTATATATATAATACCACAACAACAAGGGGTTTGGTATAAGTAATTTAAATCAAATGGACCATTTCACCCCTACTTATACTATACATTTTTAGGGTTATTTTGGTCTTTTAACATCAATAAATTTATTACATATTATTAAATGCTACAAAATTAATATGCATACTTATACATATATTTATTACATATTATTAAATGCTTCAAACTTATACATATATACTTATTACATATTATTAAATGCTGCAAATTAATATGCATACTTATATATACATACAACATTTACCTGAATATATCTATACTATATTATTAAAGACGAAACATTAAAAGTTTTGGTCGGTCGGTCAGTCGGTCGGTCGGTATTTGGGCCGATTCACGGGCCTATCTATAACCAATTTATTAATAATCAATTACCTTTTTCAGTACATTACCTATTTTATATTATTTTTAAACTAAACCAACTCATCTTCTAAAAATAAAACGGGCAACATATATATAATATGGTAATATTATTATATATTTATAAACGATTACCTTTTTCAGCTAAAACAAATTATTTTTATATTTTTAAATAAAACAACTCATCTTCTAAATACACATACTGTATATGGAAACCAATTTATTAATAACCAATTACCTTTTTCAGCTAAAACATATTACCTATTTCATATATCTATTTAACTAAAACAAATCATTTTCTAAAAATAAGACGGTCAACATATATATAAAATGGTAATATTATTATATATTTATAACCGACAGCTAAAACACATTATTTATTTTATATTTTCTAACTAAAACAACTTATCTTCTAAATATAATACATGTAAAATAAATATACAATGGTAATATTGTTTTATATAAATATTAATAAATAACTATTTATTCTTTTCAGCTAAAACACATTACCTCTTTTATATTTTCTAACTTAAACAACTAATTTTCTAAAAATAATGCAGACGACATATATAAAAAAAAAGTAATATAATTTATATAATTGTGAATAAGTAACTAATTGTCTTTTTAAGAATATTACATGTTTTATATTTTTTAACTGAAACAACTCATGTTCAAATTAAAAATAACACGGCAAAAGACAGATATATTGGTAATATTATTATATTAAACTTATGAAATTCATGTTTATTATAATTTTTTTAACATTCAATTTAAACGAGATAATTAATGAAAATAAAAGTAATAGTATATTCAAATAAACTCGGTATATTGCACGAGCACATATTTTGATATTTACATTTGAGTCCCTTTTTAGATTTTTAAGAGTAAAAAAATACGAATCATTAGATCTGTTATTTTAAAATATTTTATATTTTAATATCTAAAATACTACTACAGATTACGTCAAGAATATATTAAATTTAGATATTAAATTGTTAGATTTATAAATCCGGTATATATATATTAGAATTTTATCAAATTATATATAATAACTAAAATCTAAATAAAAAATAAGAAAATATTAAAGAAGACCGTGCGTCGCACGGGATATAAGCTAGTATATATATATACATATTTATACATATAAATACTTAAATTTATGTAAATTTATGATAATATATGACCATATATGCTTACATATTATATATCTCATACTATTATAGTACCATTTAGATTTATTGTAAATTTTTATGAATTAAATATTGCTAAAAATATTATTTGAGAAAATTTATAAATTAAAGCGTGTTTGTGAATTATAATTATTTATCTCTATTAAATCAAACTATACATAATTTCTGACATGCCTTAAGTATTATATTCCAAATCAGTACAAGCTAACAAAAAATAACTTTCATGTATATAAGTGTAATACAAACTTGTACTAATTTTAATGTCGTATAACTCATCAATTGCTACTCTAATACGCGAATGTACAAAAATTTGTCGAAAAAATAAACAATTTACTCATATTTAAAGTATGCCCGTGAATGCACGGGCTAAAGAGCTAGTTTTACTTAACGTATTAACTTATTGTTTGATTTTTTTTAGTTTTTTAATATTTTATATTTTCACATTAATATTTTTAATTGTTTCTTTAATTTAAAATGTATATATTCAAATCAGTGTATTAAATAAATATTTGTTTAAAATTAATTTAGCAAATATTTCACTAACTTATAAGTTAATTTATTCAAACACTTAGATAACTTATAACAATTCATTTACTTATCACTTATATCAAACTTATTCATTTTAATGTATAAGTTACATCATTTAAGATATCCAAAGGACCAAACACACGCATAGTAGTGTTGAAGTAACAATAAATTGATTTTAATATTATGATAGTTAAGAATTAAGATTTTACAGCAGAAGCGTGTAGAAGATTAGATAAAGGGCTAACGAAATGGGCTAGTTTTAAATAGATCAACTCTGTACTCTGAATAGCAAGGCCCAATAAAGGCCTTACGAATCGGGCTTTCTCTGCACGTATATAAAACGATTTTTGTGAAATATTTCCAAAGATTACATTTATACAATTATACTAAACAAGAAAAGTAAATTACTTATTTATTAAAAAATGCCCTAAGTACATATTTAGCGAACTTATATGAGTATATGATGTATTTTAATGATATAATTGCAAATATTTGATTAATTTATACAATTACAAAACTACTAAAACTACTGTTGTTGTATTCACATTAAAAATTCAGCATTCTTCATGACATTTGAGAAGTATAAAAAATTCATTGTATATCACTTAAGTTAGGTGAGTATGTATTAGTACGTATTTAGAAATATCAAGCCTTTTTATTAATCATAAAAGAGAAAACTTTTTTAAGGATAACCTTATGAAGGTTAAAAGAAAATTCAATGTAAATCTTAGTGACAATTTTGTAAATTTAAAATACACTCTTGTATTTACTTTTCCATCATCGTGCATTGATATGAAAATTTAAGGTAACCTCACGTAGTTACCTAAGGTCACCCTCACGCTTCAGGAATATCATGGCCTTGAGAAAAATATATTTTTTACTAAAAATATTAATAGGCCACTGCCACTTCTGTTTAGTTGTTTTATGCAGCATAGTGTGTAAAATGTTGTGCTAAAGGGTTACCTATTGATGGGAGGTGCGTGAAGATTCAAATAGTTATCAGCTTTAGAGTTTACAGAATTTAAATTTTATGAAGAACACATAGATGAATGGGTGTTTAGTTCAGTTAATAAATGGGATGTTTCTGAAAACTGATTAATTTACATCAGTTGGGATTTATGCCTTTGATGATATTTCCCTTCAACATTTCAACTTCACCGAGTCTATTTTTTTGGATGATCGAAGTGTTAGTTTTTTTGGAAATACGCTAAAACAAACACTCTACGCCGCTGGAAACAAGAAAAAGTTCGATTATCAAATTACATACTTATAAGTTATTCTGATTTCGAATAAGCTAAAAGTTGTTTCATTTGGTGGGAAAAATTTGCAATGTCCTTTATAACATGCAGTGCAAACTATATTTATATGTATCTTCAAAGCAGTTAATCAGTAAAAATAATGAGAGAAATATCTCTAAATCACAAATTTATCGATAACTCTCAACTTCCCGTAGAGAAAGCGAAAGAAATATTGATAGATCAAGAATTTATTGATGGCATTCGAGTCTCTATAATAGTTGCAAAACTTTTGAAAAGTGAAAGTCAATAACATCTCTGCTGGTGGATGTACAAATTCAAATTCTCTGATTCTAAAATCTAACTGCAGCAACTGCTACGAATAAAAAGTAGTAAACCAAATTTAAAAAACTGCATCTTCAAATACCTCACTACTATTATCAAATTTAGAGAATGATATATACACACCCAAAAATTATGATTGCAAATCCTAAATCATATTTGAACCAAATTACCCTCACATCTTACTGTACTTCATGTCTTCCGCTCTTTTTTGTTTTTATTATTTCAAAAGACTTCTCACCTTATTTTCATTTTCAAAAAATATAATAATTAGATTATCACTCTTTTCAAATTATTTATCTTGTCACTTCTAATTTGTAGAGAATATATCATGTCTTAAATGTTAACATATATAAATAAAAAAGAATGATTTATTCATTTTCAGGAGTAATGTGATTTAAACACTAAAATGTACAGTATAATTTATCATTTTTGTTTCCTTCTTTTAACTTAAGTAACATAAGTATTAAGACATTTTTAACATATAAATAAAAATATTACATGTATTTTATTGAAATTATGAAAATAAAGTATATAACTTGTTAGTAGTTTAAATAATTTTTATTTTAAATAATCATAATAAAACTCTGAAACAAACATTTTAAATAATCATAATAAAACTCTGAAACAAATACAATAATTAATATTTAAAATGAAATATATTTCAAAAAAATGATTTGGAATAAAAGAAGATAAGTGAGATCTTAATATAATTAATGAAAGCGAAAAAAGAACCACATGTATTTCTATTTCAAAATCTTATTTATATTGCTAATCTAATTTCATGACTTAAATGACACATATGCTAAAAGTTATAAAATTATTACTTTTTAAATCATATTACTCATGAAAAATGAACAAATTATTCTTTTTTATTAATATTTGAGTTTCAGATATATATATTGTTTGAAAAATTAGAAATGAAAATACAAATAAATACAAATAATCAATATAAGAATATAATATAGTTATCAAAATTCTAAGAGCATCTCCAACGGTGTTGGCTAAAATCGTTAGCTAAAATAATATAAAATGCTGATTATGTAAAATTTGCTGAACCTGTAAGATATTGTGTTCCAATGGAGTTGGCTATACTAGTTGACTATATTTTAAAAATAGAATGTTATTATTATTTCAAGTTATTAAAAATAGAATATATGATTTGAATATGGTAATAATTGATGTGGAGTTTTACTACAGGTCCATAGGGGTTCGACAAAAATAGCCAACATTGAGAGGTTGGCTAAAATTTTAGCTAACAGTTTTATCCCATTGAAACGGATTTTTTTTACACATTATCTAAATTTTTTATTTATGGCAATCCATCTATGATTTTAGCTAAGGGTTCTCCACCATTGGAGATGCTCTAAGGAAACGAATATAAGATCAAAACTCTTTTGAAAAAATAAACCAAAAAAGAAAGACTGTAGTATAAACGCACGGACAGGACAAAAGAAACAGGATGCAAGGAAAAGACGAGGGTAGCTTGGTCCAAAAAAAAGTTAGGGTGTACGACCATAACTTTTGATTGTGCAGTACCCTTTTTAAAACGAAATCTGATCCTATTTCCATCTTTTTTTGAAAAGCACCTTATTTTCATTTTCTTGTTTCATAACTAGATTACATTTTCCCTAAAAAAATATAACTAGATTACATTTTTTTCATTAATTATTTATATTTTCACTTCAAATATTAATAAAAGTATAATTTTTCGATTAAGTGTCATTTGAATCATCAAACTAGATTAAGAATATGAATGAGATTTTAAAATTGAAATACACGTGGTCTTTTCCCTTTCATTAGTATACTAAAATCTTATATTTTATGCTTAACTCAAGGTACTTCCCAGATTTGTTGGAATAGATACCTATTTGTAGGGATATAAGTCTAATTATTATTATTTTTTAAAAAGAGTTTATAATTATTGATCCGATTTTTCAATTATTTGTATTAGTTTTCTCAATTCCAAAAATATACATGTAATTTTTTGTTTATACTTTAAGAAGTGTTAATACTTATGTTTCTTAACTTAAAAGAAAGAAACAAAAATAATAAAATATAACTCATTGTAATGTTTAAATTATATTACTCATGAAAAAAGAACAAATTATTCCTTTTGATTTATATTTAATTAATATCAATTTGTAATTATATATTTCTTGCAAAATTAGAAGTGAATAGATAAATAATTAATAAAAATGATAATCTAATTATTATATATTTAGAACATGAAAATAAAGTCATGACATTTAAAAAAAATAGTAAAAATAAAAAAGATGGTCGGGAGCCTAAACAAGAACACTAAAGAAATGAAGTAGAATGCTAGGATAGGAAATGAGAAAATGAGGGTAATTTGGTTCAAAAATAATTTAGGATATGCAATCATAAATTTTGGGTACGCATAAATCATGATTCTATCATGTACACGTTATCCATGATTCTCTCTTGTTGTCTCTTTAGATAGATCTTTAATGCATATGAAAGTGAACTAACGAAATTTATTGATACGGAATCAGGTCAGAAATGACTTACGATTCCCAACTAATTTTCGGAAACTATTTTGTTTTTCAAAACTCAACAGTACACACCGTAGAGGACATAAACTTTATAAACATCACTTGGCCCAAGACTTGAAAAAATAACAGTATTCTCTACCTACACACCTGAGATTCTGCATGCGCCCTGCAGCTCAGTACTAACACTATATTTATGTTTGTTTTTGCGAAAATATTATTCCATCTGAACCAGAATATTTATATATACTACGAGTAATATACTATATTGGTAGGTAAAACTGTTGGAAACTTAAATTATTTTGTTTCTTCTTCTTAGATGTTCTCAAAACAGAACTAACATTGGTACTGCTAACTAGTGTAGTAGTTAATTATTTACATTCAAAGATGCACATAATTTATTGCAAACTACCAAAGTAAAAAAATTAGTAATTAATTTGGTGGAGTCAGTTGACTTAGTTTGTACTCTTCTCTTGGCTTCTTGTTCAATATTTTAGAAAAATTCCTAACATTCTTCTGCATGTTCTCATTACATAACAGTAATCTACCATTAAAAGTTTAAAACATAACTATGATTATAAAAACCTTGCTCTAAAAGTTAAAATTTAATTTTAAACTGCAAGCTTTGTCCAAATAGTTACCCCTTTCCTATTCTCGTAAGAGGCTAGGGTTCGACTCGCCTCAATCCTCTCCCTAACAATAAAATATTGGTGTTACGTAGTCTCTTGATAATAGAATTAGGGATATTCCATTTGATATCATTGTACAATTACCTTTTCATTTGGTACCACTCGAAGTTTTTGGCTTCCAAATGGAGTCATCATACTTTTTGGCTTCATCCACATGATACAACTCCGTTAACCAAACGTTAGTCGGCCATTACAAAATTATGAGATTGTCCATTTGGTACAGCTCAAAGTTTTCGACTTACAAGTAGTACCCATCTACTTTGTGTTTCAACTCCAAAATATCACTATGTTAATAAATTCGATGAATCCGATCATTCTCATCAAACTCCTTCGGCTTTTGGTGGGCAAAGGGATGCGAAATAATTTTTCTGAGGGGCATAAAATCAAGGAATTTGAATATATTCATCAGATTCATTAAAAAGTGGTATTTTGGAATTGAAGCCGAAAGTAGAATCGAAAATAGAATGGTGTCACTTGGAAGTCAAAAATTTTGAGTGGTATCAAATGGACAATCTCATAATTTTGTAACGACCGACTAACGTTTGGTTAACGGAGTGGTATATGTATGATGACGCCACTTGGAAGTCAAAAATTTTATATGGTACCAAAAGAAAAAGTTAATTGTACAATGTTATCAAATGAAATATCTCATAGAATTATGTTATCTTAACGATCTTGAGTTCTAACCTATCCTAAAATCAGATAAAGCAAAAAACTCAACATATATTCAAACGTACTTAGAATAAAGAAACAGCACTTGGCTATTAAATTAACTTTGATTGATTAATTAAATTAATCTAAAACCATTATCAAGAAAAAATACATGATTAGACTTTACGTTATTTCAAAAGCAAACCAGAAACAGCAGATTGAAATGCAATGCTATTGGTACGGACAAAACTAGAAATATTATCAGATCGATAGACTTTAATTTACATGTCTATTATTGCAATACAAAAGGAGTAGTAGAATTGAGTGGATGCTGAACATAAAGTTAAGACATAATGCTTAACTTTTTGACTTTTTACAAAAGCAAACTTATTTGTAGCAGTACGGCAAAAACTCAACTTTCATTGTGTTGAAATTATTAAAACAACCTTCTAACAGATTTTCCGAAAATAAGTTATTTATAAGATAAGTTATTTCGAAGTGAATTTTTGTAATGTTTACAACAGACTCGTTAGACATTATTTTGAATTCGGATTGACATATCTTTCGACTTTACATTGGCTAAAAAAATGATATGAAATGTAATGTCCGAATTCGTCCCGAGAGTTATGGATGGAAGATTTTCATTCTCGAATTCGACTCGTTTCATGAATCAAATCTACAAATTTGTTGGATTTCGAATGTTTATAAAACAATTGAGAAAAAAATTAGCTAGGCGCCATGAGTTTTGACTACCATTTCTAGTGTTTGCCAAGTGCGTGATTTATTGGAAGGAAGCTTTTAAAAAAATGCAGAAGAGAGCAATAATGTGTTATCATTTTCCAAATAGAATCTGATCCACATGTTACAGTGACTGGTAGGAGTAACTTTGTTATCATGCATTTACACATCCCCATAACTAATCAACAATTTCAAGTGGTCCAAACATTGGTAAGAAACGAACTAGGATTCCTGAATTTATAGCAGTAGAAAGAGAGGAAAAAGAAGAATCAAATTTACTATCGAATGTTGACTCGTGAGAGCAAGACACGGAGCTTACAGCTGCAGTTCTGCGCAGATACCTCACTGTTCTCTACCCTGCATTCTATAATGCTAGATTCTGATTTTGGGAATTTAACAGTAGATTTATTCTAAGTTCATCATCAATATTGGACCCTCGTCCATAACCCGAATAGAGTGACGCGACTTCATGCATTTACACAAATTTCTTCTATTAAATGTAATTCTGCAAAATTTCTGTGAGTAGATGTTACACTTGTTTATTCTGGAAAATTTCTTTGGAACATTTCTTTAAATAAAAACGAGGGTAAATTTGTATACATCGGAATCTTATCCGAACCAGGTTGATTTTCGAACAAAATTAAGGATAAGTCTTGCTTAAATCCGGACCTTTTTGAGACCCTGTTGATTCAGAGTCATTTCTTAGAAGTCAATTTGATTTTTCAGGTTGTTTATGAAAACTAAATCGAGAACTTTTACATGCAATGATAATTTGTGATAAGCAGAATGTAAATAAATGTGATAACAATCATATAAATTTGATATTAATAGTGGGAGAATAAAATTTTAAACAAAGTGGCCATGTTTCTACTACATAATTTAAGACACACTTTCTACACAATTTTTAATTTCCACAAAGTTGTTTTGTATCATAGTTTCATGCAGAACAAGAACATGTGTGTAGAAAAGGGTATAAATAACAGATCCAACATTTCACAAAAGCTCCTCTTCATCTTTATAACTTTTCTTCTTCCCCCCTGGTTTTACCCAACACTTTCTGCTTGCAGTACATTCTTCCCTTTAATCCTTTCCTCATTTGCTCTCTTTCTTAACCCCATCCCCTCCCTTTCTCTTTCCTTTACAGTTCTGTGTTGCTGCTACTTTACATTGCTCTCTCTCTCTCTCTCTCTCAAATATCTTGAACATCCAATACCCAAATTTCACTACACAAACCACATTTCAAGAAACCCCACATATTATTTCCACTACTTATCTCCAAAACCTTCACAAAACCTTAAAAAGATCCTATTTTTAACACATTTCAAGAAAAATCCACATTATATTTTCACTAATTACCTCCAAAACCTTCACAAAACATCAAAAAGATCCAATCTTTACCACATTTCAAGAAAAACCCACATTTTATTTTCACTAATCATCTCCAAAACCTCAAAAAGATTCAGTTTTTACCACATTTCAAGATCACCCGCATTCCAATTTTACCCCTCAACTCCAAAACCTCAAAAAGATACAATTTTTAACACATTCCAAGAACACCCACATTTCAATTTTACCCCTCAACTCCAAAACCTCAAAACGATCCAATCTTTATCACATTTCAAGAACACCCCCATTTCAATTTCACCCCTCACCTCCAAAACCCTCACAAAACCTCAAAAAGATTCGATCTTTAACACAATTACACAATCTTTTCTTTGTGGGCATCACTCAAAAATGTCAACAAATCCAATACTAGAGCCACAACAAGCTCCACCACTATTACCAAGCCAACAAGCTTACACATCACATTCGGGTCATGGGTCAGTAGGACCCGTAATTGGAGTTCTTGCTATAATTATTATACTGGGCGCACTAGCTATAATGGTGGGTCGGCTTTGTTCGGGTCGGAGAATAATGGGTCATGGGCAATATGATTTTGAAGGCTGGGTTGAGACTAAATTTGCTACTTGTCTTGATGGTCGGGTCGACCCGGGTCCGACCCGGATTGTAATTCAACATCCGCCGGCGCCGGTGACTGTTCCGGCGGAGATGGAAAGAGGGGAAGAGAGGAAAGAGGAGGAGAGCGAGGAACACAATACTACTGCTCATCATCATCATGAGAGAAATGAGGGGTGATAGATACACTTTATTTTCTAAAATGTATGTATATTCCAAATATTGGCTGGTAAACTTTTTCATGGGTATTATTTCAGTTAGTGATCAAATTTAGTTCAAATTTAATGATTTTTTCATTCCCGAATTAAGACAGAAAATGAATAAAAAAATAAATAATTGTTTTTTCGCTGAATAATAAATATTTTTCTTTCTTACCTAAGTTTGGAAAAAAATAATAAAAAGAATTATATGAAAATCTTTTTTCAGTTCTTGTGCTTTCTATTTCTTTCATTCCAAAATTATTTATTTTAAATGTAAAAATATTTAGTTCTCTTCCTTTATTTTCATATTATTCAAAAAGGACTTTATGCATAGATCTATGAATGTAAAGAATATTAGGGGAATATACTATTAATTTCAGACTTTTAAGAGTGCAACATCTATACATATTGAGTCGTAAGTTGATATCTATTATAGAATACATTAGAATATATTTGTTAAGAAAAAGAATATTAAAATAAAAATTGTGAAATTAATATCTACAAAATTATTTAAATTATCAAATAAAATATATTCTATAAAATTTGCATTTGGATAGGTACTATAATAAAATATTTACATATTTTGTTTGTTTATATAGTTTGATTTTTTATTTTGTTGGACCGATACCATTGCCATATATATATATATATATATTAACAAAAATCAATATAAACATATAATATTACTTGTATTTATATAGTATTATTAGAAAAGATAATATATAATTTATATTATATATTATAAATCTTATAGTTTGTAATATTTCAAATCTTAGCAAAATTCCATCTTTATTGAAACAAACATAATAATTAAAAATAGCTAAGAAAATTACAGTAATTATCAATCTCAATAGACCTTTAGTGCATATTCAAAATATATTAAAATCGGACAAGTTATCAATGTAGTTTAAAAGTATAATGCGAAACCTTTAGTACATATTATTTAATACTAAAAAGTAAGATTGGAAACACATATGTAATTAGGCGCTAGCATAATGCTAAATACATGTTCCATTGCCTCGTCACATAACTTACTAATTTGTGACAATTTTGAGATCTCTTTTTTTCCAACCGCATTTGACAACTTCAATGCCACCCAAGTAGGTCAAGCAGCCCACAACATCTAAATCAACATAGAAAAGATAATATTAAAACATGATAGTTTGAATTATAACTTATATAATAGTATTACTTATATATTACTCTAATATATTACTGCATCAAAAACTTGAGAGTATGTTGGTGTCATTAATACGTGCATCAATCATATCCGGACATATGAACTGAAATCCATGTAGTGATATGTTGACGATGCCTTCTTCCAATCTCTTAGGAAACATTATGCGTATGAAGAGCAATTTAGACCCATGTGATAGTGATCTTCATCGATCAAAATCATGTCAAGACTGATCAGTTCTTCAGTATTTGAATTGACAGATTCCCACATTCTACACACTCGTACTCTTATCATCCAGGTATAGTTGTTGTCGTTCAAAGCATCCAATATGGTGTAGGCCATAGTTTTATTGATTGTAAATATGGTTGTAAAAATTTGAAGCTATGTAAAAAAGTTTCGGTGTAGATTTTTTGTTATGAATGGCCTTTTAATTTATAGGTGTTTGTAAGGTGAATAACATGGAAATTTATTATGTTTAAAAGTCAAGAAGTATTATAAAAGAAAAGTTCTGTAAAGTTTGAAAATAATAAAAGAAAGTTCTATCAAGTTTGAAAATAATAAAAGAAAGTTTTATCAAGTTTGAAAATAATAAAAGAAAGTTTTATCAAGATTGAAAATAATAAAAGAGAAAATTGCAATTATTAACATAAAATCCTAAAAATTCAAAAATAATAAGGAAGTTGTAATTTTCTAAATCAAAGAAAGTTTTATCAAGTCCTACAAATTTGAAAATAAGAAGGAAGTTGTAATTTTCTAAATCAAAGAAAGTTCTATCAAGTTTGAAAATAATAAAAGAAAGTTCTATCAAGCCTACAAATTCGAAAATAATAAGGAAGTTGTAATTTTCTAAATCAAAGAAAGTTTTATCAAGTTTGAAAATAATAAAAGAAAGTTCTATCAAGCCTACAAATTCGAAAATAATAAGGAAGTTGTAATTTTCTAAATCAAAGAAAGTTCTATCAAGTTTGAAAATAATAAAAGAAAGTTCTATCAAGCCTACAAATTCGAAAATAATAAGAAAGTTGTAATTTTATAAATCAAAGAAAGTTCTATCAAGTCCTACAAATTCAAAAATAATAAGGAAGTTGTAATTTTCTAAATCAAAGAAATTTTCTAAATCAAAGAAAGTTATATCAAGTCCTACAAATTCGAAAATAATAAGGAAGTTGTAATTTTCTAAATCTAAGAAAGTTCTATCAAGTTTGAAAATAATAAAAGAAAGTTCTATCAAGCCTACAAATTCGAAAATAATAAGGAAGTTGTAATTTTCTAAATCAAAGAAAGTTCTATCAAGTCCTACAAATTCGAAAGTAATAAGGAAGTTATAATTTTATAAATCAAAGAAAGTTCTATCAAGTTTGAAAATAATAAAAGAAAATTCTATCAAGTTGAAAATAATAAAAGTGTAATTTTCAATTTTCTTCCTACAAAATCGAAAATAATAAAGGAAGTTGTAATTATTAAAATTAAAAATTGTGAAAAATTGAGAAAATTAGAAAAATAGAACGGAGCGATTCTAGAGGCGCCACCTCACCGCCCCCGTCTTCTCCTTTATATAAGTATACTAGTCGACTAAGCCGCGCTTCGCAGCGGCCCTATAATATTTTTGTAAAATTTTCAATATTAACTATTTACGAAAAAAATATAAAATCAATCAATCTATACTATCTATACTATTATATAATAGACGAAATATTAAAAGTTTGGTCGATACTAAGAGATTTTACTTAATTACCCTTACTTATTAATAAATAATAACATTATTTATAACCAATTACCTTTTCAGCTAAAATACACTACTTTTTCTATTATTTTTTTTAAAAATCCCTCTTTTTTCTAAAAAATCGCGGGCAATTACTTTTTTCAACTAAAACATGTTACTTTTTATATTTTTTCTTACTAAAACCTCTCATTTTCCAAAAATATCATGGGCAAATCCTTACTTATTTGTTTTAAAACTTATTTTAATACTTTAAACTACGAGCAATTACTTTTTTCAACTAAAACATATTATATTTTTTATTTTTCCTTATTAACCCCTCTTTTAAAAAAAATTACGGATAAAGCGTTACTTATTTATTTTAAAATCTATTTGAATACTTTTAATTATTTAAAAAAGTTTAATGTACCTTCTTATTTGTTTTTGACAAATGTAATTAATAAAATATTAAAATAAAAATAACAATTATTAAAAATAATTCGTGTATCGCACATGTATTATAGTATAGATATAATATCTATCTATACTACCTATATTATATTATTAAAGACGAAATATTAAAAGTTTGGTTGGTCGGTACAGTTTTTTGGTACGTCGTGTTTTTCCTTAATTACCCTTACTTTACTTAACTGTATTTTGTGTTTTTACTTAATTACCCTTACTTATTTATATATTAAAATTTGTTAAAAAAAATAATATTACCTATTTATAACCAAATTTTTAGTACTTTGTGTTTATAGTTAATCACCATTATTTAACTGTACTTCGTATTTTGACTTAATTACCCATAGTTATTTATAAAAAAATTATTATTTAATAATAACATTACCTATTCATAACCAATTATCTTTTTCACCTAAAATACATTACTTTTTCTATTTTTCTAATAAAATCCTCTCTTTTTCCAAAAATAGCATGGGCAATTATTTTTTTCAACTAAAACATGTTACTTTTTCTATTTTTCCTTACTAAAACCGCTCAATTTCCAAAAATATAAGAGACAAACATATAGTTATTTATTTTAAAACCTATTTTTATATTTTTTATTATTTAAAAAAATTAATCTATTTTAACATGCCTACTTATTTTTCTTAACAAATGCAATTAATATAAAAGATTAAAATATAAATAATAAAATAAGAACTATAAAACAATCCGTGCATTGCACGGGTTTTAATCTAGTATTATTAAATACGAAACATTAAAGTATTGGTAACTGTTTTTTGGTACGGTACGACACTTGCCTTTATTTAACTGTATGTACTTAATAATTTTTACTTAATTACTCTTCTAAATTATTAACAAACACTTTAATATTTATTTTTTGATACGATATTATTTTACTCAGTTACTCATAATATTTAGACTTATTTATTATACACATCTATAGTTAGAGTAAAGTGCACTGAGTGGACTCGTACTTTAGTCAAGACACCACTTGTAATACTATAACTCAAAATCGAGCACTTGCGATATCAATATTTGTATTTCACTGCACTTTGTTGCATTCCGTTAATTGAGATTGATTTCGTAATTAATTTAGGAAGTAAAGTGTATTTTGTGTACTTGCACTTTACTCTAAAGTGCATTTTGTGTACTCGCACTTTACTCTAAATTTTGAACTAAAGTATTGGAAGTGATGTAATTTTGAGCAAAATGTGGGTATACAAAATGCACTTTAGAGTAAAGTGCAAGTACACAAAATGGATTTTACTCCCTAAATTAATAACGAAGTTAA
This sequence comes from Heracleum sosnowskyi, assembly GCA_030848705.1. Lineage (NCBI taxonomy): Eukaryota > Viridiplantae > Streptophyta > Magnoliopsida > Apiales > Apiaceae > Heracleum > Heracleum sosnowskyi. Next base: position 135,476,734 of record CM061235.1, on the reverse strand, counting down.
CTTCAGTTAACGGAATGCAACAAAATGCAGTGAAATACACACATTGATATTGCAAGTGCTCGATTTTGAACTATAATATTGCAAGTGATGTCTTGACTAAAGTGCGAGTACACAAAGTGCACTTTGCTCCTATATTTATACACATATTGACATATAAATAAAATTTCTAAATGAAATAATGTTTTCTTAACAAAATCCAGTTAATACCCTATACTTGATTCGAGTAACAACCCTATTTATTTTAAACCTATTTTATTGACTTAATTATTTTCAAATTTTATAATAATTAAAATAAATTTAACTATTCTAATTAAAAGGCATTTCCAAAGACCTATTTACCAGGACCTCTAACATATCAAACAGTAGAAAAATTATCCGCCTAAAGCGTTTTCAAATTCATATTTTTAATAGTTTTTTTCGAAAATCCAACCGTACGGATTAAAAGATTACGCAAAAATTAGTAGTTACACAAAATTACATAAAAATTGATTTTGTATATGATGCAATTTTAAATAAAAAAATGATAAAAAATTTGAGTGGTTACATTCATATTGTAAACAATATATAAAATAACATGTTAAATTAAATGTATTTTTAAAGGGTAAAATTTATAAAAAATTTGCATACCTACTTATTTTTGCATAAAATTTTCATCGGTATGGTTAAATTTACGAAAAAATTGATAAAAATATGATTTTAATCCGTTTAGGCAGAGAATTTTTCTAGCGTGGTAGGTAGATTCTCTTAACACAAATCAAAAAACTGATTAACAATAGTTTTTCAGTATGCACATATATAGGCTCCAAAACCTCAAGTTACAGATGTTAGAAAGAACAAAATAAATTAAAATATACAAACAGTTATCATCAATATGCAATGTTATTAATGCACACAAATTATCATAAAATCCTCAAATTTTTGATGTGAGGAGAACTAATTAGTATGTCATACTTTTATATGCAATTTAAGATATAATATTAAGATTAAATAAAGATTAAATTATAAATAAGATTATAATATAAAATTTTAATAAAGATTAAATCTTAAATACGATTGTAATATAACGTTAAAATAAAGATTTAATTCTAAAAAATATTTATTTTTATGTATTTATTGTCTTCCCTGTAATTTCGAATCTAAGTAAGATAATTTAATGTTATTTAATAAAAAAAGAGAAACTATAGGAAAAATTATTAAACTTAAATATGATTTAATTTAGTCTGGAAAAGAAATTAATTTTGTTTAATTAAATTTTAGATAGGATTGACTTTTTATATATTTATTTTCTTCCCTGAAAATTTGAATTGAATTAAAATAGTGAAACTCGAGAAAAATAGATTAAAACTTAAATATGATTTAAGTTAGTTGAGAAAAAAATATAATATTTGTTTAATTAAATTTAAAATAGGATTGACTTTTATATATTTATAGTCTTTCCTGAAAATTCGAGTGTAAATAAGGAATGTTTTACCTAAAAATTCGACTGAAGATTTAATTCTAAAAGATAATGATTTTATATATTTATTGTCTTACTTATAAATTCGAATCTAAGTTAGATAATTTAATTTTATTGAATAAAAATAAAGAAACTCTATAAAAATATGTTAAACTTAAATAGGATTTAATTTAGTTGGGAAAATAAGTTAATTTTGTTTAATTAAATTTTAAATAGGATGAACTTTTTATATATTTATTTTTTTCCCCGAAAATTCGAATCGAATTAAAATAGTGAAACTCAAGAAAAATAGATTAAAACTTAAATATGATTTAAGTTAGTTGAGGAAAAAAGTAATATTTGTATAATTAAATTTTAAATAGGATTGACTTTTATATATTTATTGTCTTTCCTGAAAATTCGAGTGTAAATAATGAATGTTTTACCTAAAAATTCGAATGTAAATAAGGAAATTTAATTTTATTGAATTAAAATTGAGGAACTATAGAAAATTAGATAAATATGAATCGAACGATTCGAGAGCTCCTAGGGGTTTTCCTTTATATATATAAAGATATATATATAAAGAGATTATTAATTAATTAATAGTCGACTAAACCGCTCTTCGCGACGACCTTATAATATTTTTCTAAAACAATTTCAAATATCAACTATTTAAGAAAAAATCTAGAAAAAAATATCTATAGTATCATATAAAATAATGAACACAAAATTGTACAAAATAAATATAAATAAACAACAAATAAAATTATTTCCATAATTTACATTTTTTTGGCAATTTTGTGCCATATTTTCATGGCCGACAACCATTGTAATGAATACATATTAATAGATTACTAACAATATGCAATAATAAAAATATAAATATAAACCACGGTAAACTTCTACCTTTTATATTATCACAAAAAATACTAATTACTTGAATATCCTTAAACATGGTAATAGAAAAGTTTAAGTAAGTACATGTATTTATAACAACATGAAGGACCCATTTTAGTGAAATTGTTGTTATAATTTTGAATACTATTTTACCTTAAATAAGTTAAAAAAATATCTATAATGTAATATAAATTATTGAACACAATGTTATACAAATTCAATATACACAGTCAAAAAATATAATTTAATTTTTATATTAATTTTGTGTCACATTTTTTTAGACCGACACCCGTTGCGATATATATATGATTTTGAGTTATCTGATAAAATTAATTCTGTTTTTAAATTCGGATTTTTTTGTCATTGACGCGATTAATTAGCTTGACTAATTAATTAAGGAAATTGCCACCAACATAATTGCCACCGATGCAATTAATTAGCTTGACTAATTAATTAAGGAAATTGTCTTTTCTATTTCGAATATTTAGTTTGTTTTGAAGAGATATTTAGGAGAAAAGTAAGATTGTAATTTGACTTGAAGAAGTTAACATATGTTTAATTAAATTTTACATTTGATTGATTTTTATATAGTTATAATATAAATAGGATTAACTTTTATACATTTATTATTTTTCCTATAAATTCAAATATAAATACGGAGATTTAATTTTAATTGAATTAAAATTTTTTATAATTAAATTCTAAATATGATTGAATTTTATATATTTATTGTTTTTTTATAATTCAAATTTAAATAAGAAATTTTAATTTTTTTTAACTTCAGAAAAGTTTTAAAACTAATCATTGTTTCAGATCAAAAATGACAAAAATAATAGCATGAAAAAGGAAATTACACCAAAAATTGCTAACCTACACTTTATGAATGACCAAAGATACAACATAAGAAAATATAAAGATAAATTAATAAAATAAGAAAAATATAAAAAAAAGGATCAATAAATATTAATAATTATCAAGAACATAAAGTTTGTCCGTTGCAATAAAATACAATTGGTTAGGTTATATGCCTATGATTGTAGGCTTCACTGCAGCACCGATCTTACCTATAAAAAAAATTTGGGAACTTGAAAATTGAAAGCTGAAAAACAAGAAAAAAATTATAAAAATAATAAATCATTATTAATAATAAAGATTAAAACATAACCTTCAAAGGTACACAGATCTATTATAACAAAAATATAAAAAACATAAATAAAAAACAAAACACTTAGAAATTTTTAAAAATCATGCACGATATATACTTTTACGAAAAAATATTGATGACCAGACATTAGATCTGCTTGTATATATTTATAGAAAATTTTCTTGTACTAACTGTAGTTAGGTCTCCATTATCATCTCGTACAAAATCAATGCATAAAAGATAATAATTGGATTGTTTATGTAAAGACAACTATGACATCTGTTATAAAATAAGATCATCTACCTTGAAAAACTTTTGAGGATTTGTATTCATTAAATCTGGTTATTAAAAAACCCACCTAATTTCATGCACAAAAAAGAGCCGAAGCATATGAATTGGCGATAAAAGAAATAATTTAAATTCAAGCCACTCAATTTGAGGCAAGATCCAACACTAAATTTTCATTAGTATAAATTTTAGACGTAAAAAATAGTACGTCATACCTTCTACTCCAACTTTAAGTGTATTGTACTCTGAAAAGCCATAACATATTTTGTCAAATACCTGAGAAAAATTCATGAACTCACCAAACTATAAAATTAGTTGGCAATTACATATATTTAAATACTAAACAAAGCATGAAGCACATGTCATTACACATGTGATAACATGTATTGTAAATAAATTGAAAGAGAAGGCACATACAACCAAACTATTAGTAAAAACTACGGGCTGCAAAAAAGGTACGATAATAGGAGTAATTTTTTTTAATAGTATATATAGATGATGAGAATAAGATATATGGCAACTATTTTATAAAAAGCAATTAAATTAAATCTTTATCCTAACGAAATTTGACTTTATCATAAAGCAATTTGATCTTTATCAAAACAAAATTGTATATTTAGTTTCCTTCCTTAGTAAATATTTAAAAGGAAATTGTTATTTTTTCTATCCTATGAATTCGACTTTAAATAAGGAAATTTAATTTTATTGAATTAAAATTCAGAAATTCTAGAAAAATAGATAAATAGCTTTCGGACGATCTGAGAGCTCCCAGGGTTTTCCTTTATATATATAAAAGATTAAATAAGGAAATTTAATTTATTGAATTAAAATTCAGAAGCTCTAGAAAAATAGATAAATAGCTTTCAGACGATTTGAGAACTCTTGGGGGTTTTCCTTTATATATATAAAGATATAAAGATATTGATTGGATCAATAGATAGCGTTTATGAGAATATTAACATATTATATTTACTTTCCTCCGTTAGAAAATAGTAAAAAAGAAATTGAGAGCGTTTATGAAAATATTAACATACTATATTTACTTTTCTCCGTTAGAAAATAGTAAAAAAAAAAATTGAGAATTTATCTAATATTATAAAGGCAAGAATATTACAATTGTATATTTATTTCCTTCATTAGTAAAAATTTAAAAGGTAATTAAGATATTTTCTAATAAAATAATTTATGAGACTATTATAATTGTAAATTTAGTTTCATCCATTAGTAAAGATTTTAAAGGTAGCAATATTAGAATTGTATATTTTGTATTGAGATATTTTCGAATTTTTAACATTAATTATTCAAAAATTTAAGAAAAATAGAACGGAGCGATTTGAGAGCGCCACCTCACCGCCCCCATCTTCTCCTTTATATAAGTATATTGATTGATTGATTGTTCTAATAAAAAAAATGTTAAAAGAATTTAAAAAATTGTCTTGAATACTTATATATTTTTATTTTGATATTATGTGTTTGATTTAGAGCTGGAATGAATATATTTAATTTAAAAAATTAAATTTAATTACTTAAATAGAGATGAAAATAGTGAAAATAAAGTTGATCGCTTATAACTTCCTTTAGAGCATCTCCAATGGTGGAGAACCCTTAGCTAAAATCATAGGTGGATTGCCATAAATAAAAAATTTAGATAATGTGTAAAAAAAAACCGCTCCAATGGGATAAAACTGTTAGCTAAAATTTTAGCCAACCTCTCCATGTTGGCTATTTTTGTCGAACCCCTATGGACCTGTAGTAAAACTCCACATCAATTATTACCATATTCAAATCATATATTCTATTTTTAACAACTTGAAATAATAATAACATTCTATTTTTAAAATATAACCAACTAGTATAGCCAACTCCATTGGAACACAATATCTTACAGGTTCAGCAAATTTTACATAATCAGCATTTTATATTATTTTAGCTAACGATTTTAGCCAACACCGTTGAAGATGCTCTTATAAGTTATACCCATCTCCTACCGGTGCAAGGGCAGGTAGTCACGTGGGGCAAAATATCCTTTACGATATTTATAAGGACACGTAATCATTATTATTTATTTGACTTAAATGCACTTTGTGTACCGGATGTTTACAAATTCTGCACTTTGTGTACCTAATGTATCAATTGCACACATTGTGTACCTGAAGTATAGTTGTTTGTACAATTTGTGTACAAACATTAAAAGGGGTTAACCCCGTTACTTTGTTCTGCTGCTCTGTTCATTCCCTCCATTTCTTTCCCTCCCTTTTCAACCTAATACTAAAACACACCATCGTTGGGTTGCTGCTGCTTTCCCCTTTCGAAAATAAAAATGCTCTGTTCTTGTGGAATGGTTGCTGTTGAACGGACATCGTGGACTCAGAACAATGCTGGGCGTAGGTTCCTCGGGTGTGTATATGGAAGGTGTGGCTGTAATTTCTTCCGTTGGATTGATCCACCAAGCTGTCCTCGGTGTTGTAATATAATCCCGGGATTATTGCTCAGGGTTAGAGAAACTGAAGACAAGTTGAAGATGATGGAGGCCGAGAAGAAGTCCTTGAAGAAGTGGTTTAGCATGATACTAGTTGTCATTGTAAGCCTATGGATGTTGTTTGGTTAGAGATGTATTAACTGTTTCGTTGTTTGGTTGTAGGTGTAGTCCTTGTTATGTTGTCATTTGTCTAATTCTAGACTAATTCTATGTTTTTATGACTTATGATTTTGTTGTGTGATTTTGTTGTGTGATTTTGTTTAACCAAATATGAAAAAAAACAAGAAATGAGAACAAGAAGAAGTTGATAGATAGATAAAAACATAAGAACAAGGATGGGCTCTAGATGATAAACATCTAGTTACATTCAAATTTCAATTTTTAAAACATAAAAACATAAACTTGGCAGATGGTTTGCTTGAGTCTTTAGATGAGGTGGCTGATGGCTTCTGGTGGCTCATCCATCTCACGGATCCCTCCGTCATGACCAAGGTAGTAGCCTGCCACTGCATTGGCCCCTCCATTAGCATCTGCATGTGTATGTTGGATGTCCACAGAAGTCCAGTTCTCCCCAAGCAACATTCGGATCATGTCAACAAGCATGGCCATTGGATATGAATGATCATCATTGCGTATAATCGTGATTGCCTCCCTACACTCAGAGAACAGAACCAGATTGGTCTTGTTCCTCTCCCAAGCCATCTTGAGGCCATAGTAAATGGCCCAAAGCTCTGCCGTGAGGGGGTCAGCCAAGCCAATGCAGCCTCCCAACCCTCTCACCCACCTACCATTCTTCTTCATGATTCCTCCTACACTAGCTGATCTTGTTGCCCTATCATATACACCTTTTACATTAAGTTTGTATGCCATTTCTTTGTGATGGTAAATGGTGTTACAATGTGTGTTTAAATAGCCATTACAGGTGCTTGTAATGGGTTAATGCAGTCAATGGTCTTTGGTAAAAGTTGGTAGTTACAAGAAGATGAAACTTGACCATTGAATGGAACCACCAATGCATGTAGATAGTAGCTTTGATATATGGAAACAACCAGTCTTAGTGCATTGTGTCTAACAAAAGCTGTAACATCAGTATTAAAGCTTGTAACAGTTGATAATAAACCATTAAATGGTCTGTAAATAGAGTAAATAGATATAACAAAGATTCTACCAAAAACAAACCATTAAATGGTCTGTAACATCAGTATTGAAGATGCAACATTCATTGTACATATTACAAATTGCCATGGCAATTTGACAAAAAATGGTGACACTACACCATGCCATGAGTCTAGCATCAAAACTTGATTACAAAATATGGTATTTCCAGTCTACATTGGATGGAATTAACCTAATAATCAAAAGATGATACTAGAATGGATATTTTAATAAACAAAAGATGGTACTAGACATTTAAAGTTTCGAACCAGGCCTTTTTTTTAGCCCTATAATCCTCTAATTTTTTGCCTGCTCCAACTGCTTCATGGTTGTCACTTGGTTGCCATCCAAAAGGATTCTCTGAGGTTGTATTCCAAGTGTTGTATTACTTAGTTTGGCATGCTGGATAGGGACTGAAAAAATACCTCCTTGAGAATGATCACTTGGATTTTCAGCTGGAAAAGATTGATTTTTTTTGTTTTTCTTTCGAGGCCTAGGTGCTGAGCTACCTTGAGTAGGGGCCTCACTTGTCACAGGGGCATCACGTGTCACAGGGGCATCACTTGTCACAGGGGCCTCACTTGTCACAGGGGCATTTTTTGAGGGGCCAGATTGTTGGCTTTGAGATTTCTACACATGCAAGATCATTAGAAATATATAACAATGCAAGATCATTAGAAATATTTAAATGCAGTTAGACAAAATATTACCTTCACTGCACATGTTCTAGCATTATGACCTTTCTGATTGCAATAGCTGCAATGTCCTTTGGTGCCTACCTTTGATAGTTTGGTTGCATTTTTCTTAGGAACTTCAGGCTTAATATCATTTTTCTTGTTCCTTTTTTTCTTTGGCCTTCCTGGCTGAACTTTAAGTATTGGTGGCAGTGGTGGTGGGTATGGGGTCTTCTCCCAATATTCTTGACTATTTATTGGCTGAACAGTGTGTGCATATGTTCTCAAGAACATGTCTTTGTAGTAAGTTTTGTGGATATATGTAGGCATGTCTAACCCCTTCCATCTTATGCAAGCACATGCATGGTAGCATGGTAGCCCAGTCAAGTCATATTTTTTACAAGCACATGTCCTAGCATCCAAGTCGACCACAATTTCATGTCCTCCATCAGCCACAGTCACAAGATATTTTGTGTCACCTGACCACTGGACCACACATCCCCCACTAAAACCTAAATCCCTGTTAAAATGATAATGAAAAGGCATTATAGTCATATGCAAATATGCAATTTTTTGTTAAAATGATAATGCATCTGGAATTAAAATCTTACTTGTTTACTTTCCTCATTGCATTTGGACAAATAGGATTGAGTTGATAGCTCCTACTCATCTTGTCCCTTCTAGCTTGGATCCTTCTCATGACACCTTTGTGTATTCCTTGAAGCAATCCAATAATTGGCAGGTCTCTAAAAGGTCCAATGCTATTGTTGAACACTTCACAATGGTTATTGACAAACATGTCTGAATGACATGTGTTTCTAAAAGCAGACCTGGACCATTGTGATCTAGGCTTTTCCATGAGCCAGTCATGACATTTCTTTGATATCTATATCATGCAGTGTAAATCAGAAGACAATATTTCATAAAAACTTATGTAAAAATGAATTAAAAACAACCTTTTTAAGAGCAGTCATATGCTTGTTGAAAGTGTAATCATTGGTTGCTTTTGCTGCCTTCCAAAGCAATTCTCTTAATCCCCTACCCCTGTGAACATTCCCCATATTATTGTAGAGATGCATGACACAGAATCTATGTTCTGCATTAGGGACCACATTTTCTAGAGCATTGATCAAGCCCTGCAACATAGGTGAAAAAAGTAAATGAAGGACCACAAAAAATTGAAGGACAATGCACAAGTAAATTGTATGAATAATGTACCTTTTGTCTATCAGAAATGAAAGTCCATGCACCACTGTTGACAATGTCAACATCATCTACAACCAACTGCAAGAACCAGTTCCATGAGTCAGAGTTTTCTGCTTCCACAACAGCCCATGCAATGGGGTACATCCCATCATTTGAATCAACCCCCACAGCAGATAAAAGTTGCATCCCATAGGGACCCTTTAGATGACAACCATCCAGACCAATTAAAGGCCTACAACCAGATCTGAAGCCTTTCTTCACAGGCCCTAGGCAAACATACAATCTTTTGAATCTTCTTCTTTCCCTGTCTCCCTCAAGATCTTCAAGTTCTATCTTAACAGTACTATCAGGCATGGTTTTTTTAATTTCATTCATGTAGTCCCATAACAGTGCATACTCTTTCACATGATCCCCTTTAATGTTCTTTAAGGCCATTCTCCTAGCCCTCCCGATAGCATGTTGACTAATATCACATCTCCAGTCATTCACCACTTTTTTTCTGAATGCATCTAGTGGCCAAGTAGGGTTCATCCTAATATCAGTCTCATAATATTGTGCTATCCACCTAGAATTTATTTGTCTTTGCTTGAAAGTTTGTGTACACTTATGATTCTTGTTCATGGTCTTAATCTGAACAGTGGAGGAGTGTGGCATTGGTGAAGCAAATATCTTCCAGTTGCAATTAACCCCTTCACAAGCAAACTTAACTCTACGGCCAAAATTCCTCTTCTGTACTATTGCCCTTCTGTCAATTATAGCTTGATTTTTAACAGCTTTTCTAAACGAATTAGCACTAGTAAAAGTCATACCAATTTCAAATTGTGGATTGGCCATGTCTGTCTCTTCATTAAAACCAGGGAACCTCCTCTCATCATCTTCTTCATCAGTACTGTTACCAACCATTCTCTCCTCATCACTGTCAATACAATCACTAAAGTCAGAGTCCACAACCTCTGTATTCCAATTTAGAGTCTCTATTGGAACATCAACCATCTTAGCTTTCTGACTCCTAACATCCTCATCTGTGCTATCTATGTTGGAGCTATCCTCATGAAAACTAACATTGTCATGATCACTAACCTCACTAGTTTGTTCATCACAGATAGGTTTGCTCAACAAGTGATCTATATCATACATGTCTTCAGGTATACCCTCTGAATTTAATATGTCAAGTATTTGTTGTTTTTCAAATTCTAGCTCTTGAGTAGTGTTTGGATATGCATACTCTGATAGTGTTATTTCTTCTACTTGGGTTTCTTCGATTGTTTCACAGTACACATACATTAGCCTAGAACCATCCAAAATTTTGCACATCTCAACAACATGTTTGTCACAATTTACAGGAAACAATCCTAAATCCATTACAGAACTTGGGAGTTTATAGAATAGCTCAGTCATGCCAGCATGCAAACCACATTCACCCAACATAGTATATAACTCCAATAAACTTAATTCATCAACATCACATTTGTCAAAATATCTAAACTCCCCCCCTACATAATTCTTAGGATTTGCTGTAAATTGACCACCAAAATGCAACTTTATTGTAAACAAACCACTATTACCTGGAATTAAAATACATGAACAACAAAAGCACGTAAAACACATGATCATCAGTTAAACATCAAATTTTTATAAAGAACCACCAACAAAACACATCTTAATACTGAAAAATTATGAGCAGTACATCGATTAAAATCAGGGGAACATGCAAAATCATTAAGGACTAGTAAATCCAACTCATAAGCAAAGATTATTGGACAAAGAAAGTGCATGACCAGGCTTCTTTCATATTACCTCCGTAATCAGGAACTTCAGTACCAAAACAACCACCGCCATGATCGACATCACGTATCAACCATGTCATCACTTGAGGTTAGCGAATTACACGATCTAATCACGAAAATTCAAATTAATTTACAGTAATTAAGTGAGAGAGAGAGAGAGCGAGAGAGAGAGAGAGTGCAGACATTACAATAATGGAGGTGGAGTAATATCTAGGTATTATGTCCTAAAGGGTTTGCTTAAAGTACCTTAACACCCCTCTGTCAGCAGAACAAAGTAACGGGGTTAACCCCTTTTAACGTTTGTACACAAATTGTACAAACAACTATACTTCAGGTACACAATGTGTGCAATTGATACATTAGGTACACAAAGTGCAGAATTTGTAAACATCCGGTACACAAAGTGCATTTAAGTCTATTTATTTACTATTATAATACTGTAGTAGAAATCAAATAACAAGCGTGACTGAGAGATTCTCAAGTACATTTATACTGTTAATTTCAGAGGAGTAATTGATTTAAATCACCAGCCACGTGACTTGAAAAGAAACTTTTCAGTATTTGTGTTTCTAGAAAATCCCCCAAAACAATCAAGGAGCTAAGAGCATCTCCAACGGGGCTAGCTAAAATGGTTGGCTAAAATAATATAAGATAATGATTTGCTAAAATTTGCTGAACCTGTAAGTTGTTGTGCTCCAATGGAGTTGGCTATAATAGTTGACTATATTTTGAAATAATATATTATAAGTTCAAACATTACTTTTCAATAAAAATTTAAATTTTAAGTTTAATGTTACTACTAGTTTATCTTAAATTCTGGTCTAATTTTAAGGTAGCCATATCAAGAATAATTGTGGAACTAGCAGGTTTTTGAGAAACTAGCAGGTTTTTGAGCAAATAGCAGGTTTTTGAACAAGGTTTTTGAGCAACTAGCAGGTTTTTGAACAAGGTTTTTGAGCAACTAGCAGGTTTTTGAACAAGGTTTTTGAGCAACTAGCAGGTTTTTGAACAAGGTTTTTGAGCAACTAGCAGGGTTTTGAGCAACTAGCAGATTTTTGAGAAACTAGCAGGTTTTTGAGACAATTAGTAGGATTTTAGAGAAACTAGTAGGATTTTAGAGAAACTAGTATGTAAAATAGATTATTACAAAATATTATTTTATAAATTATAAAAAAGTAGACTATAACTGACATTTATACAACAAATTTGATGCGGAAGAGAAAAACGGAGCAAAAAACTCAAACAAGCTGATGTGGACAATCTTACATATCTGTAGTGTTTGGCTATATGTAGCCAACAAAACATGGATAGCTATAATTTTGAACAAGGGTGATTGCTGGTTGGAGAAGCAAAACTGTAAGAGCTTGGCTATCTTTGTCACTGTGCACCTGTCAACTGGACTTTTTAGCTAAGGGTTGAGTGCCCTTGGAGATGCTCTAAGCAGAAGCCTTTGAACATCTCTTCTCCGAGAGATTTTTTTTATTTAAACTCTGAAATTAAAAATTAAGGAGAGAGAATAAAAATATTGCTTCAAAAGATTCTTAGTAGCTCTTAAAAATTAAAATTACTAAGAAACTCTTCTCTTTCCTCAACTTTAAGAGCTAAATTAAGCTCTTAACTATTACTTATATAATATTTTCATACATATTTTCTCTTTCTCTCTCCCCTTTCTTTTGTATCCTTAAGTATTAAATAATAAAAAATTGATTTAAAAGTGAAAATCAATTGGGGGTGTATTCAATTGGGATTTTGAAGAATTTTATTGAATTTTCGAAATCTAGGGATATTCAATTAGGATTTTAAAAAATCCTTTAAAATTTGATAGTATTCAATTTGGATTGTAAAATGTCTTTTAAAATTTGGGGTTATTCAATTAGGATTTTAAAATGTCTTCTGAAATCTTGGGGTATTCAATTTGGATTTTAAAAAATCCATTAAAATATGATGGTATTCAACAATCCATTGACTTTTTTTGATTTAATAAAATGGTGGATTTTGATGGATTTGCTAGTGTTATTTTTAAGTTTGAAATCCGGCCAAAATCAATGAGATTTTGATGAATTTGTCAGAAATTTTTCAAAATCTCTCGGACTCTACATCCACTCTACGAGATTTTATATCAACTCTGCAAGAATCCACGTAAATTTAAAATCAGCAACAATCTTGTAAAATCCATGAATTATTATTAATCCATCAAAATCTGAATTGAATACACTTTACACTTTCCTCTTTGGGACGCCCCTCTCAATTCTTTACATTTCAAAAATTTCAACTACATCCGCTATTTTCCACCACAATCTCCACTTTATACATTAAATATTGATTGGTCTCACCACTTTACTCACTTTTCTTACTTTTATTCACTAAATTACACTTTTTCTTAATCTCCGTACACAACCTCAATGTAAAAAATTGAGGAGGACGGAGGGAGTAATATTTATATTATAAATAAATCATCTAGTTATATTTATATTTATATTTATATTGTAAAAGGCAATCATCTAGTTACTATTTTATATTTTTTTTATTATTTATTAAATAGAATAAATGACCGAAAACCGAAAACCGAAAACCAAAACTTTCAATGTTTCGGCTTTAATAATATAGTATCTATACTATATTATTATAAGTGATAAGTGGATTTCATATCTACTTGGAACACCCTAAATCAGCTTAAATTGATCGTTTGTACTCAAGTACGTGGTGTTTTTAATATGTTTTGTGTTAGTGTGTGCAGATTTTGTTAGAAAATGGAAACTTTGAGGCATATTTTATATATGTTCTTGATGGAATTTCCGGAAACTAACAATTGGAGGTTGTTCCTTGTAATGAGGACTTAAACTTTCATGTTTGGATCTAAGACATTTTCTTAGTGTAATCCATAAATAAATTGAGTTGAAATAGGTTGTTTGAAATGAGTTATGTGGGTTAGTTATATTGAAATAACTTGTATCCCACATAGAAATGGTAATGAGAGGTTGGTGGGTTTATATAGAACCATGTGCAAGAGTAGTGTACAACTACTAAGGCATGTGGGTGTGCATGGTGTTAGTATGTGCCTCACGCGCGCGCACACACACACGCGCGCGCCGCCGCCGCCCGCCTCGCCTCGCCCCACCACGTCACGACTCGGGTCGGGTCGAAGGGCGATTTGGGCGAATGTCTCGGCGTCTCGCGTACGCGAGGCGACCTGGGCGAGGAATTTTATTACATGTTTATTTAATATGATTTATTGATTTAATTTAACAGTATCAGTATTTATTTGTAACAGCTATACGAACTGGGTCAGGATTTATATTATACTGATCCTGATGGCCTGTGTCAGTATTTGAATCCTGATGATGGTCCAGTCCTGACGAAATCCTGATGGTCGATCAAGTACTGATGCCACTCCTGACGGACAGCAAGTCCTGATGGATTGGAGTACTGATGATGATCAAATCCTGACTGAGCTGTTGAATCCTAATGACTACTGTTATGGTAATTAAATCAGAATAATTAGTATTAAATGTCATATATTCAGTTACAATATTTTATCTGTTTACGTTTTATTTTGTATTTTATATAGATACAAAACATAACGTTTGAGGGATGAGACATATATGTAACTCTGAAAACCCTAGCAACTATCATCTTCTCTGTTTTATCTCAACACATACAGAATACATAGTTCTTGGGCGAAGTGAGGTGCAGGTCGCTGTTGATCATTGTCATATCTGTGAGTGGATTGATCTGTGCTATTTTATCCTGGGAGTGATATTGCTGCAACCCAACACAGCGTAAGTGGGGCAATAATCTCTTCAAGAACAGTCAAGACTTTTCGAAGGCTTGGCGACTCAGCTATTTTATTTATCTATCAGTATTTGCTAAAGCTTCTGAGAGATAAGTGTTTTTTCTTACCTTATTATTTACAGTATCTGATTATACTTTTATTTCGACCTTTGTGTTTGTTTCGTTTATTACTTATTTGCCTGTTCTTGTTAATTCGAAATATATATAACTGCCCTATTGTTGCTGTTTAGTTAGTAATTATACCCAACAGATTTACTTCGTCGGCATAGTTGTGGAGTTCTTTTGGTTGTGTGGAGGTATTTGAGAATAGTGTTGAAGGCCAAGCGGTTGCTGAACTTAAGAATGTTGAGATTGGCCAAGGAAATGCAAAATGAAGAATTTTGGCAGAAGCCAGGCGCGCCCGCGCCCAGCCAAGCGCGCCCGCGCCTCAGAGAATTCCAGCCAAGCGCGCTCGCGCTCTCCTAGGCGCGCCCGCCCCTGAAACTTGCTGGAGAAAGGTAACTTCGATTCTGAAAAGGAAACCAGCAGAGAAAAGTCAGCAGAAAAGCCTATTTAAGCACTTGGTGGACGATTTCTGAGATATACAACCATATACCCACCTACATATCTATCCACCGGTGAGGAGAACAAGAAGACGGCTGATTACGAAGATCTACTTTTCATATTATCTTTGTATTCTTCTAATTAGGCGATACTTTGGATTCTCGTTTGTTTTCCATAAACCCTAGTACTTATATTCAGTATTCCAGACATATTTATTATCATGTTTTCATCAGAACCCACGATGATGAACGGTTCGATTATGAACTAATCGTCGTTGTGGGATTCTAACGGATTTATTTATGGATTTTAGTAGTTAATTGTTTTAAAGATGTGTGTGTGATGGCTAATTGATATCCTAGTTTGGTTGTGCTTATTCTTCTTGGATGCGTAGCTAACATCTAAGTTGTTTGTTAATCTCTATTGAATGCGAAAGTGGATATAGAGGTTTAGAACTTGCCATGCTAGCATAAGTTTATGTATGTTTGTCATGCATGATTCGTAGGTGATTTTAACCATTTTACCTGCCCTATGTAATCTGAATGGATAACTTGCTCGTTAAACCGTTATGTTTTCAAATCTTATAGACATATAGGGTCTAAGCATAATTGGTGTCTGCCCAACTTCTATCTCTTTTGTGGATGTTTGAGTGGTTTGGTATGCGTATACTCAAAGGTAGCGTGTACTGATTTCGTGTTATCTGATTAGTTGTCACAACCGTCACATGCATTGATTAAAGACAAAAGACTCTAGAATGAAGTATATAATGAAGTTAGGATCCCATGTTTTATTCTCATAAGTAATTCAACAGCAATCTCTTTAGTTAATCTTAATCTTGTTAAGTTAATTAGTTAATTTAGTTAATCAAAACACAACTTTGATACTTGTCTTAGCATTGAACAATAACCATACATTGTTGCATAAGTGCATAACTATAGTAACCAAAGCAGTCTCTGTGGGAACGAACTCTACTTATTCATATATTACTTGTGACCGCGTACGCTTACGTGATTTTGTGCGAACAATAAGCAAACCACCCTCTATTTGGTTGGTTGTTAGTTTGGTCATTTGGTTTGGTCCTCTAAATAATAACCGTTAGATGTAAATATAGGTAAATGAGAACCGTTGGATGTAATATTAAAATAATATTCTTTTGTTGATATCTAAAATACTCCCACGAGTTCAAGATTCGAATCCCGTCAACAACATATTATTATTAAATATTTATATCATCTATTTTTCTAAGCTACATTCAAAAGTTCAAGATATTATTTCATCGACAACATATTAAGAATTTTTAAAATCAAAATACAAAAAAAAAAACTTAGAATAACATCATACATATATTATTATATTTGATTACTTTTTAAAATCATATAAATCAAGATATAGATAATAAAATAAAAAAATACTAAAATTCATCTGTGTATCGCACGGGTTATAGACTAGTAGATATGTAATATTTGATCAAAGTTTGGTTAATTTGACCATTAAAAAAAAAAAGTCAAACATAATGAGTAATTTGGGAGAAGTACTAGCTACAATAATCCTTTTAATGGGGATTTGAGAATGAAAAAGTTGATTGAAATCCACTTTTATACTCCCTAGCATTCCAGATTGTGCTGCTTGCCCACAATTCAATCACACCTGGTTGATCAATCAACATTCAGCCATTTGTACAGTACATACAGTAATAATATTACACTTTTGCTTGACAAATACCCAAAACCATTGCCTATTTCTCATCACGTTTGCAGAGATATATCATATGATACAAGTAGCCTGCCTCAAACACATCCAACAAAAAAACGAGTTGCATTCAGAAATTTGAAGTTTCTTAGAGCATCAGTAGCAGCAGTTCTGCAGCTTGGATGATTTCTCTTGGCTGTTCTTATGATCTTCTCAATATCAAGACCAAGTAAAAGAGTTCTGTACAATGAAAGAAAGTGGGTTACAGATCTAATTGATGTGATCAGACCCATATGGAACCCATCAACCCAACACAAATAAAGGCTGAGATGTAACATAAGAGTAAGAGGTGACTTGCCTGTTCTCTGGATTCCTAACCACAAGATTCCGTATCATGAGACACGCATGTTTCTGAAGCTGAGGTACTTCGGGAAACTCATTCATAACTCGTATTGCAAGGTCTCCAGCTCCAGCTTCAATAGCACGAGTTGCATTATCAGGTGCTCTTAAGGAGAGAGTACATATGATAGACATAATAACCTGTACAGAAACATGTCACGTCACATACAAGTTGAAAAATGTTCTTCACTTTAAGAAAGACATGTTAAAAGAACATTAACGTCTAATAACATAAAATGCTGTTTCACATTTCCTGTAAATCTCCATATTTCTATCTTTGTTACACTTACTTACATAACTTTATACCGAAATGATTATTCAACTAGCTCAACATGTATATATCTAAATAACAGTTCATTCACTTTAATCACAACAAAAATTTATAATTTCCGTGTAACCCTAATACACAATGTCAACAAAATGTGAAGTACTTTACCTCATGCAGAACAAATGGATCGTCTGAAAATCTGGTTGATAGTGTTATAAGCTTGTCCATACCTCCCTTCGCGACAATAGTAGTCTTATTCGCATCACTACCTGCCAACTAATCAAGAAATGTGCCTTAAGTGCTTACGGTGCTTCCAACCAGAACAAAAACCAGAATACCTTACAATATCATCCAGTGTGAGCGTACAACATATTATCTACCTCTAGTGTCCTCTTTGTAAGAATGAAATTTCACTAATTAATTTTACAAGGCATCTATGATGAAAGATAGATAACCAGTAATTTTTAAATTTAATTCCATAGTCATACTTGCTGCAAATTCATCAATGTTTCTAAGCTATTTAATAATGCATTGTATCCTCTAACCTATTAAGGCCTGGACTAATAATAAAAATAACAATTCAACGCATAAAGACTACTCGCATGTATTAATCCTTATTATGCACAACGCCTAAATCAGTAAAGGCGCATACCTCATTACTGTTGTTATTTGCATCATCTGCTCTCCACCTCAAAAACATCATTAAGGTAACAGCCTCGTGACAATACAAAGAAGTGGATTCCAAAGTACATGTATATAACATAAAAGTGAAAATGTACAAGCCCAAAGATATTAATGATCCGCAACATACCCATTACACATGTTACTTCACTCGAAGAAGGGGTCAATTTGATTGGTAAGTGTAGTAGTGGAATTATGGTCATAAAGCAGCTGGTATCAGTACTTGAGTGTGACTACAAAGTTAATATTAACTCAGCTGCTGGTCTCTATGTTTCAGTAAGATCTCTAATAAATATCTCACTTGAGCTGTCCAATCTATATAACGAGACGCAGAAGATATCTGAGAGACTCTCAATACATTTTCTCAACATCTAGGATTGGAAGATAAATGTATAAAACAGATCATTAACTTTTGCACCAAGTCTGACTGACTAGCTATTACATATAGCCCATTGTTAAGTATCACACATATAACAAGCAGAAAATTTATATAAAATTTGCTCAGAGTGCGAACCTTATTCAACAGTGAACATAAAGTTTGTGCCACGATTTGGTTTCTCTGTTAACCGCTATCATCGATGCAACAGAGAATTGCATCTATACCACCACTCTCAGCAACAGACCTACATATCTCATCCTAGAATTTGAAGCAGCATGAATCAACATACTGTTTAATATGCCAAACATGTATAATTAAGGAACTGGCAAGAGAAGATATTGACTTCAGATCTATATACCAATATTTAATCAGCAAAAATTTACAATCATAGCTGTTTATGAAAGTTGAACTTTAAAGATCAAGGAAACAAACAACTCTTACGTAAACAAAAGATTTATGCTCAACTAAACTAGGGAAAAATATTACTTTTCTTTTGACATTAGTACCAGACTACCAGGGATCAACATGGTAAACGTAAGATTTATGCTCAACTGAAAAGATTTATGCTTGGTATAGGTTTAAAACCGGAAAGTAGATTCAATACAGTTATCATCATAGGAAATGATGCATATCATAATATCCCAACCAACTATAGGCCAACTCATAATTATACATGGAAGACAAACATTTGAAAAAAAGTACACCACAAAAAGCACTAATTATATATATCTTTTCCAGTATTTTATGTTCAAGATCAATACTTAAAGCTACACCTTCTATAAGTTACTTGCATTTTTCACAAGTCCTAATAAATACGGTCCCAAATGAAACAAGCTACATTGCTGAACTTGTATTTCAGTGAACACCACAATAACAAATTAAATATGATACTTGATCATGATTGACATGAATGACATGCTGATTCTGTATGCAAACTCACATCGACAGCAACAGCCTTTAACGCAATGCTTGCAGAGACAAGACTTGGTGAGCGGATCCCATCGCGAAGTGAACGCACAAGAGCTTCAGAAATTCCGATCTTTGCAAATCTTTGGGCATAACCAAAAACCTAAATAGTAATAAAACAGGTTCATAATTCATTTTCTATTAAATTTGCTATCTACTAGACTCAGAAGAATCAATGCGCTGTAACTCTGGCTTGCCAAAGCCCCCTACTAGTTTTCAATTTTTCATGAAATCTCAGATTCATCATCTACTTAGGGAAATTTGTGGAGAATATCAATTACCTATAAGGTTTTAAATTCCAGTTCTTGTTTGCTTTAGTAACTGTGAAAATTCATATTGAATTGCAACTTACAACAATGTACAAAAGTTATTAGAACAACTGCTTTACTTACTTGAGAAGCCACAACACGATTATCATCAGCAGTTAACAGAACTCGTATAGCATCATAAAGACTAGAAATAATCTCATTCTTCCGTTCTTTTAATACTGTGATCATTAGGTAATCAATTTTCAGGTCCATGAATATTTCCTAGAGGACCTCATTGCCAGTTGCAGCTGCAGCAATTACTGAAAAACCACTATTCATTACTTTAACATTATCATTTCCATAATTTAGAATGCGCACCACAACCTCTGGTCCATTGCGATTTCGAAATATTTCAGTACACTGAAGATCTGCAGACGAAAGATTTAAAAGTCAACTTAAAGCTCTTATCTAAATCAGATTTAAGTGCAGGTCATATTACTTAAGCTTATGACTCTCTATGTTATACTACTATACCATGTATTTATATCTGAGTCTCTGAAACTTTTTTTTTGTTCGGATAAGTTGTTCATGGGCACGTAATATTATGCAAGTATGACAAGTACATTAAAGGTTACGAATTCCCTGGATTTAATTTTAGAGTAACATAGCAGGCGCTTGTTACTATCTTAGTCAGATATAAAATCAATTACAGAATGTTAACAACTCTTACCAAATTTCTCATGTTAGTTGCTTAAAAACTTTGCCCTAAATAGTTTATCTTTTGTTCAATTTTTCTTGATACTGTTAATATTCCTTTAAAAAGACTTCAATGCCCAGTATTCTGATTAGGCATATCTTTGTTTGCAGACAAAACAAGAAATATCTACATAAAACAGCAGAATATTGTACACACTCAACACCAAATCCACAACTCATTGTTACTACCTTACTACGACATTGATCAATAATGCAACAAATTATTTACTTAAATTTCCGAATCCCTTTAACCTAAAACATTATGGTAAACGGTAGCACTAACAATACGCACAAAAATACTTAACATCATAAAAAGCACAATATAAGCTCCCAATTTCTAGCTAATAAGTACACTTGCATAATATGATAAAAAAAGATACTATACCATGAAGTAACGAAGCCAACGCATTCAAACCCGAAACCAGCCCCCTTCCACAACCACTCGGAACTCTGGAACAAATCTCACACACCAACTCCAATCCACCATTTCTAGTAGCAATATCAGCATTACCCGATCCCTCAACACCACACAATTCCGTCAGTTCATTTAACAATTTAATCACTTCCTCCAACTCACCGTCACTCTTAATTTTACGATTATCGCAACTCGAATCAAATTTAAACTGTTTTAACTTATCCAAACCGGAGCACAAGTAACAATACCTACAACATTTAAAAAATACACACAATTATACACAGATCAGTTCAAAACTAGCTTAATAGTTTTATATATGTGTTTGTATGAGTGAATGTACCAGAGAGATCGACGCCTTGAAGAGTGAGAGTTTCGATAGCGTCCAGAAGGGCTTCAGTGGGGTCCATTCCGAGATCTTCGATGTTTTCTCTAACCGTCTCTTCGAAAGCTGCTTGTGAAATTGTACGGCCAGGGACTGTAAATTGTGGGCCACCCATCTCTCTCTCTGTATCTCTCTCCCTCTCTCTCTCTCTATCTCTCTCCGGCGAAATGAAATAGAGAAACGAACAGTGACGACTGACGAGAGAGATAAGTAGTTGATTGCGCGAGTTCGATCTGTTTGATTAGTAGATTTAAAAATCTAAAACTGGGCCTTTCGGGTTATTTAATTTGGGCCGGTTTGGAATGAAAGAGCCTTTCGAATCTGGCTTTTAGCAACGTCAAAAAAAAAGAATCTGGCTGTTAGGACTTTTTCTTTTAGGAAATTTGGGACATTAAAATCTTCTATTATGTTCCTTAAAAATATAATAAATAATATAATTTTTAGTGACTTAGGATACGTCAACTCCAATAATATTTCTTAAATTTAATACTTATAAATATAATAATTATACTCAGATATCATGAACCAAATTAAGGTGGAAAGTAGAATGAACTTTCTTACTAATATTTAAACGATCACAGGGAAATTGAAATACTTTTCTACAAAAAAAGTGATAGTATGAACAGGGACGTAACCAATGTATTGACAGCGGGGGCAATTTATCTCATTAAAATTATAAATATTTTATAATTTATATGTAAAAAATTTCTAAATCTTCTTTTTTAGTATTAAATTTTATTTTTGACCCCACTAAAAAAAATACTTTTCTAGTACTATATTTCAATTTTGACCCCACTAATTTTATTGTGTAATCAAGAATATGAAGGTATTTAAATTTTTTTGATTATTTTGTACATTGAATTTTTTTTTTGACCCCGATAACTTATATTCCTGATTACGCCTCTACGTACGTATGGCTGTTAAAGTTGATAAACTGCTAAACTTGATCAGCTTTCGACAAATTTATCTGCTTCATGGAAGCCCATTTCTCTGGTGCTCTGAACAAATTATACTCTATATTCTGATAATGTTTGATTGTCTGTGACAGTGTAAATTAGTAGGACCTGCCATAAATTATCTAATAGAATCTGTTTCTTTTTTTCTTTGTATCATTTATTGTCATGTAAGCCACCTCTCTTAAACAAAGTATACAATGAATTTAACATTATCAAAAATATTAGTACTAACTACAGGTGTTAGTAGACTAGCTAATAGCTACCGATCTCTTTTTTTATATTTATAATTATTTATATGTATTTAAAAATTCAGATTTTTATAATTTTACGGCTTTTGCGAAGTTTATCAGATTAATTTATTAGCTTATTAACGATTTTTCAATTAACATCCAAGTTTTAACTATTCAGAAATTGAACCGAACAAAAAATTACTAATTTTTTCATTAAAAATTCTATTCAATTTATTTTTTTAGAAATTTTCAAAAATACAACCATTTTCAAGTTTTTTACGATTTTACCATCTTTTGTAAATATTTGCAAGAACACGGTTTACAACCAAATCAATCAAATGCAACTTAACTTTAGGTTTTTTTGAAAAAATAATTAAAATTGTTTTTGGTTGCATTTGAGATTTTGCAAAAAAAATAAAAATCAAAAAACAATATTTTTGCAAAATATTTTTAAAAAGAGAAATTATCAAAGATATTACTTTTTCTAATTTTTTTTTATTTTACTATCTTTTATCTTTTGAAAATACTTACAAAAATATGGTTTTAAACCAAAACAACCAAATGCAATATGTTTTTACGTTTATCTCAAAAATGATTGTAGTTGACTTTGGTTGCATTTGGGTTTAATTTCGTTGCATATAAGGTTTCATTTGATTTAATTGATGCAATTGTTAAGCAACCTATTATGCATCTAAATATGATTTCAATTGTTAAATTTTTAAAGTTGTATTTGAGATTGATGTCAGTTGCAAATATGGTTGCAAAAGTTGTGATCATTTTTTTGCAAATATTTTTTAAAAGTCGGTATTTTCGCAAAAAAAAATTAAAAGATAATATTCTTGCAAAAAAAATCTAGACTTAGGTATTTCTGGAAAAAAAGACAATATTTTCGCAAAAAAATATATTCTAATTTTATGTATTTCTGAAAAAACCGCCCTTTATTTTTTAATATTTGAATATAATTTACTAACAAATGAATAGACTTTTTGATATTAAATTCGATGATTGTCATTTATTTATCTCAAGATCTAACGGTTCTTATCGTTTAAGTAGATACAAAAAAATTCTTGAATACAAATCCTTATCCAACAAAATTTAATAAACTAAAAAATATTTTCCATTAATAAATCTAATGATGGCTAATTATTTAGTTATAGATTTAACATTAATAATTCTTTTTACGTTACTAATAATCAAAATAGTGAGAACAAAAAAATTATTTTTATACTTATTATATTAAAAAAATATGATAAAAACATAATTAATGTATCTAAATGCGTTTGTGGGACTCGAAAACAAAATAGCAACTAATACTTTCGATACAGTTGGATAATTTTGATTCCGCCGTGCTATAATATTTCATATTTTTCAATGATTTTGGAGAATTTTTTTTTGTAGAATTTCATTTTTGATATACTAAATTAGAGTTTGTAAATATCTATACTATATTATTAAAGACGAAACATTAAAAGTTTTGGTCGGTGAGTCAGTCGGTCGGTCGGTCGGTATTTGGGCCCATTCACGGGCCTATCTATAACCAATTTATTAATAATCAATTACCTTTTTCAGTACATTACCTATTTTATATTATTTTTAAACTAAACCAACTCATCTTCTAAAAATAAAACGGGCAACATATATATAATATGGTAATATTATTATATATTTATAAACGATTACCTTTTTCAGCTAAAATAAATTATTTTTATATTTTTAAATAAAACAACTCATCTTCTAAATACACATATATGGAAACCAATTTATTAATAACCAATTACCTTTTTCAGCTAAAACATATTACCTATTTCATATATCTATTTAACTAAAACAAATCATTTTCTAAAAACAAGACGGGCAACATATATATAAAATGGTAATATTATTATATATTTATAACCGACGGCTAAAACACATTATTTATTTTATATTTTCTAACTAAAACAACTTATCTTCTAAATATAATACATGCAAAATAAATATACAATGGTAATATTGTTTTATATAAATATTAATAAATAACTATTTATTCTTTTCAGCTAAAACACATTACCTCTTTTATATTTTCTAACTTAAACAACTAATTTTCTAAAAATAATGCAGACGACATATATAAAAAAAAGTAATATAATTTATATAATTGTGAATAAGTAACTAATTGTCTTTTTAAGAATATTACCTGTTTTATATTTTTTAACTGAAATAACTCATGTTCAAATTAAAAATAACACGACAAAAGACAGATATATTGGTAATATTATTATATTAAACTTATGAAATTCATGTTTATTATAATTTTTTTAACATTCAATTTAAACGAGATAATTAATGAAAATAAAAGTAATAGTATATTCAAATAAACTCGGTATATTGCACGAGCACATATTTTGATATTTACATTTGAGTCCCTTTTTAGATTTTTAAGAGTAAAAAAATATGAATCATTAGATCTGTTATTTTAAAATATTTTATATTTTAATATCTAAAATACTACTACAGATTACGTCAAGAATATATTAAATTTAGATATTAAATTGTTAGATTTATAAATCCGGTATATATATATTAGAATTTTATCAAATTATATATAATAACTAAAATCTAAATAAAAAATAAGAAAATATTAAAATTGTTATTTTTAAGGAACTTTAAGTCATAAGTAATAACCATCCTGTTTAATGATAGTCGACCCCTGCTACCATAGTCGACGCCTTCCCCCTTCTTCTCTACAGCTTCGTTTCCCCCATCAATCCATTCTCCAATCCTCCTCTCAATTATCTAAACCTTTTGTTCCAGTTTTTGTTCAATAAAAATCAAACCAAAACCAAATATTTGGAATTTATTTCTCAGATCTATCTTGATTTTGAGTCCGATTCTGCAAATAAAAAATACCTTTAGATTCAAATTCTCCTCCTTAACATCATACCAAAATTTGGTGTCATTCTGAGATCTTTGAATTTTTGGTGTTAGTCTCGCCTATTGGCGTGTGTCCGTCTATTGGCGTGTGTCTGACTTGTTACCCTTTTATTGGGATGTTAAGGTATGTTCTTTTGATGTTGATATGTGTTTTGTTCCTCGTTATTTTGAAAATGATTTATGTGGTTTAGTGGGAGATCTGTAATTCGTGCATTGAATTTGGGCTGGTGTCGGATATTGCAAGAGCTTACTTTTCACAACTAAAATTTGTTCATCTTATTAGATCTTTCACCTACGGCATGTCTATAGCTGGTTTTCGGCATGTAGATAGCTGGGGTGTGTCTGAACATTGGGCTACAGGTGGTGCGTACGTGAAGGTCATTTGTGATATTAGTGGTTCCAGGATTGGTGCATAGATCGGGAAGCCATTTTATTTGTTTCTATTCAGGTTGTAGTGTCAGTTCAGGGGTTTGTCCTGGCTGTGATTACGTTTATACAAGTTAATAAAATCTCTTTGTTTGTCAAAAAAAAAAAAATGTTATTACATAAGTATAGGTGTTTAACTTGCTTTTGAATTTTCTCGGTTTTAGTTAGTCGAACTTTATTCAAAAAAATGTGTAGAAATGTGTAGATATTAATTAATGCATATTATCATATAATATAAAATAAAATATCTAAATTTGTTTATCATAATAGATAAAAGTAATATTTTATTGTATTAAAAATATTTCTTTTACCATTGTATTGTATGATCAGAAATTTACAACTATTAAATTTATTTATTATATCCTTATTATTATTTATTATTATTATAATATTTGTAAAAATATTTTGAAATCCCGTATGCATAGCACTGTGTATAACCTAGTGTTGTATAGTAACTGATTCTGCTAATGATCTAGATACTTGTTTTTTCCTCTTTTAAATATTTGGAATTAAAATATACCGAGGCCCAAAAATCCAAAGCATAAGGCCCAAAACAACAGTCGGTCCAATCCATTATTAAATAAGGATAAGGTTTTACAATTCATTTTATCTCCCTCCCTGTCACTCAAAAACACAATCAAATCCTCCACAGAGAGCAAAGTAAGCTCAACAAAAATTCACACCAAAATTATTTACATACATACATATATATTACTAATTGTATAGCTGTTTGATTTGCAGAGAGCAATGGCGGCGACGGCCGTGAGTTTAAGTCTAATCGGAGCATTCAAAGGCTTGTCATTATCTTCAAGCTCTTCATCTGTTTGTTTCAGAGGTGATTTTGGGACAATTAATGTGGGTCAGAAGCTCACTATTTCGTTTCCGATGATTCCTCCGATGACTATTGAGGCTGCGCATAAGAAAGGAGCTGGAAGTACTAAGAATGGCCGTGATTCTGCTGGAAGAAGGCTTGGTGTTAAGATTTATGGTGATCAGGTTGCTAAGCCTGGTTCTATTATCATTCGTCAACGCGGTACTAAGGTATCCTAAATGTCGGGTTTCGAGATTAGTTTTAATTATTTTTTTGAGGTTTATTATGCTGATGCTTTGTCTAATTGAAATGTTGATTAACTGTTTTGAAATGTTGATTTCTAGAAATATGTAATGACCGAAAAGACTGTCGAGAGAAACTAAAGTGTGTTGGGAGAGAGTGTAAAGGACCTTTGTTGTTTTACTCTTGCTAGATAATGGTTACGATGTAGGTTGTGCAAATGATTTTTTTCTTTAATTATACTTATGTTGCTTTCGATGTTTTGCTGAAATGATTTTGGTGGAAAATTTGGGTAGGGGATGTAAATGCAGATTGTTCTTTGTTTGTATTGTGACATTTAAGTCTATTTTCTAGTCAGTGAGCTCAGTGGTGGAGGCCGGAGGGGCATGTTTTGATAAATGGTGTAGCACCCCAGTCCCACATCGTGGAGATCTGGGACTTTAGTTTAGTATATAAGGCAAAGTACTACTACTAAGTGCACCAATAAATCATGATCTTTTGGAGGCCTATGGTGGGCTTATTGTTACCCAAGTTGGCTGCATTTGGGCAGGTAGGATTCGGCTTATTTCGGACTCGGAATCGGGACTTGACATGATTTTCGAGAAAAGACTCGGGATTTGACCCGGGTTATCACATTGCTTTTTAGTAAAACACAAGTTTTATGGTCTTGTACATTTGAAGTTGGGAAATTAGAAGTATAAGTTTTGTTGTAGATGATCTTTAAGGGGCACGTCTTAAATGCAACAGGAACTGCATTATTTTATTATGCTAACTAGTCAGTGCTAAGAGTTATGTTGTGACTTGTGGGATATAGTTAGCAACAGGGAATGAGCCGGGAATTAAGAGCGGGAAAATGGTAGAGTTGTGCAATTGGTTTTAAGTTAAAAACATTTTTTGTTATCATAGTACATTTGACTTGGCAGGGGACTTTCTTCTTTCTTTTTATTTGAAATAACCGTTAAATTTTGATTGCTGCTTTAAGGTTGTACCTTAGAAGCCAAAATTTAGGTTATTATGCTATTGTACAAGAGGCAGCTAATGGGCTGTCTTTTTGTGCATTGCTCCCAGAAAAGTAATCTTTTGGAAACCTGGTTGCACTCGGTATGCAGGTCTAGATTAAAGGTCATCTTTTGATCTTACCTAATGCCGTAAGAGTAACTAAGTACCATGAAAGTTGTATCCCATAACAATATGAACTTTGATTTCCCTAAAGTTCAATATTTGTGAGTGCTCGACTGCATGATGCATGTCTATGGTTTTTCCTTTATGAAGACAATAAGATGTATAGACTAGATAAATCAAGTATTCTTTAACTCCTTCCACAGGGGGGAGGGAGAGTGGCACAGAAATTGTGGCTATCCATTGAATTCATTTTTGATTGTTGATTCACATTTAAGAACTTATGATCTCTTTCAGCTAGAGAAAGTAGTCACTATGTCTTGGAACATTACTCTTACTGACTTGCACGTCTCTAGAATGCTTTCTCCGGCCAACATCTTTAACCCTCACAAACTGAAGATTAGTTTGACTAGTTTTACTTGTAAAATAAGTCTTAAATGGATTTCCAAGGATAATTTTTAATGAGGTGGTGGTTCTATACTTCTATGTATGAAACAACTTTTTCTACTAATTTGCGAATATAGGGTTTCAGCTTCAGTTGACCTCTTATGCAAGGTTTTATCTCCGGGAATTCATCTGATCAATCCCCATGTTCCTAACAGAAATTTAGTTAAGATCTTAGGCACCTCATTTGTTGGTGTGAAATGTGTACTCTTTTGCCATGAATATACTGCTACACACCGTACAAGATGCAAATGTGTTGATTCTAGCGTTCTAATGTTCTTTCTTCTCCGTTGTACATCCAGTTTCATCCCGGGAAGAACGTTGGACTTGGAAAAGATCACACCATCTTCTCTCTTATAGACGGATTGGTGAAATTTGAGAAGTTTGGGCCCGACAGGAAACAGGTGAACTTTCTAGAGAATTGAGTAATTGATCAAGCAAATGATCCCATATATGGTGAACTTTCTAGAGATTAGAGTAATTGATCAAGCAACCAGTTCCTGTACAAGAATGCTTGTTCGTAATAATTAATCGAATTAGCATGTTCTCTAATAACAATGTTATTCTTTTTGTTATCAGATTAGTGTTTATCCTCGTGTTGTGGTGCCAGAAAACCCCAATAGCTACAGAGCAAGGAAAAGAGAATCTTTCAGAGTGCAGCGCCAGCGTCGAAAAGCTAGAAAGGAGGCCAGGCTTTCTGAACCTCAGTTAATTTTGGCTTCAGCAACTGATACTACAACTGATGAACCAAATTGCTGATGTATGATCCCAGTCTAAACAAAACATACCTGCAAACAGTTTGCTTTTAGATTTTATCATGTGTTTCATAAAAGTTGTTGTCTATAAAGAGTACTGAAGTTGTACTTGCCTTTTAATTTATTGCTAATCCTGTTATTGATAATTTGATATGTATTCCTCCTATTCCATTATCCCAAAGTAGTCAAGTACAGATGATTTGATAATCATTCAGAGCCCTTACCTTCTCAGGTACATGGTAAAGTAGGTAATCTTTTTGGGTCATGTTTAACACACCTTTTTTTCTTGATATTTTTGCATGTATTCAAAGAATCCCAATCTTCACCGTAGACGATTGTTGCAGCATACCGTACTGCGGTAATTCGTGTAAAGTACGGATTGATTGTATGAATGCATCTCTTTACCTGTACCGTCGGAGTGCGATATGCTGCAACATTTTTTTGACCTGGAGCATTGCCCGTATTAAATGGCACATGTAAAATGTTTTAAGATTTCTGGTAAATACTAAGCCATCCTAGTGAATCTTGAATTCGTAATCATATTTATATGCAAATTTGGAATTGGCGATACTAAGTTGTCTGTCGGATGAGGAGATCGGGTATCCACTTGCATGAAGCATCCATCAAAGAAAATATAATCGTTTAGTATGAATTTGTTGAGAATAATTTTTATGATTTATGACAAAAAAAAATGTTCGCAAATTTGACAATACTAAGTTGTCTATCAGTATATTGGGTTTCCACTTGCATGATATATTCATGAAAGAAAGTATGATCTTTTCTTGTGAATTTGTTGACAATAATTCTGATGTGATTGAATGACAAAAAAAATTATTTGAAGTAAAAGGAAATATGATGAACTCGTAGTACTCGGAAAGAGATTACCACCACTTGGTGGCTTTCTTTTTCCTGTCTTTTGTTATAATTCAAAAAATGCTTAATTATAACAGAAATATTGAAGTATTATCATATATATACATAAAATTCAAAAAAAATATCGTACATATCAAACCTTCATATATAAATTTTGTATATATAAATTCCTACTTTAAAAATCAATAATGCACAGGAGAAGTATAACTTTTTAAGACAGGTATAAAGGGCATGAATTATTTTTTTTCCCCTCCAAAGTTGCAAGTACGTTTCCCGCCAAAGACATAGTCCCTTTATAGTATATATAAGTAGCAAATAGTGTACATGTAATCCTACGAGCATATGCACCCCTCCCGTCCATCAATTCATCAATGGAGTTGATTACTATTCATGCTAGAATCACTTTTTCCCTTATTTTTTATACACCCACATAACTCCATCAATCCATTAATTACTATTCATAAATTTAATTTCATCTCTATTATTTAATGGTCCCACAAATAGTATCCAATAATACATTGTTGGATAATTTTAATTTTATAATACATTGTTGTTCTACGTTATAATTAAAAAAAAACAAATATTATAATTTTGACAAAGGATAGGGTCGCCACAGGCCGTGGCGCCCTCTAGCTAGGGTCGCCACAGGCCGTGGCGCCCTTTACAAATTGATGGCCATTAATCAGTCCATTAATAATTAAAGGAATGGTTGCTGAATTGATGCTCCATCAATTTTTGATGGAGTGAAAAGTTGTGTGCTGCATGTAATTTTTTTGTTGGCCATCAATTCAGCTGCTGAATCGATGAACTGAGTGGTGCGGTGCATATGCTCTACTATGTATCGGTGCTTTCCAATATAATTCAATCATATAGTAAGAAATGAAATGCATAAATTAACAAAAAATTTTGATGGGCAACACAAACATGCTTGCTGAAATTAGTAGACATTAACTATTTAGAGCATATGCACCCCTAAAGGCCATCAATTTATCAATTCAATTAATGGAGTTGATTACTATTCATGCTAGAATCACTTTTTCCCTTATTTTTTATACACCCACATAACTCCATCAATCCATTAATTACTATTCATCAAATATATAATTATATTATATATCATAAATTTAATTTCATCTCTATTATTTAATGGTCCCACAAATAGTATCCAATAATACATTGTTGGATAATTTTAATTTTATAATACATTGTTGTTCTACGTTATAATTAAAAAAAAACAAATATTATAATTTTGACAACGGCTAGGGTCGCCACAGGCCGTGGCGCCCTCTAGCTAGGGTCGCCACAGGCCGTGGCGCCCTTTACAAATTGATGGCCATTAATCAGTCCATTAATAATTAAAGGAATGGTTGCTGAATTGATGCTCCATCAATTTTTGATGGAGTGAAAAGTTGTGCGCTGCATGTAATTTTTTTGTTGGTCATCAATTCAGCTGCTGAATCGATGAACTGAGTGGTGCGGTGCATATGCTCTACTATGTATCGGTGCTTTCCAATATAATTCAATTATATAGTAAGAAATGAAATGCATAAATTAACAAAAAATTTTGATGGGCAACACAAACATGCTTGCTGAAATTAGTAGACATTAACCATTTAGAGCATATGCACCCCTAAAGGCCATCAATTTATCAATTCAATTAATGGAGTTGATTACTATTCATGCTAGAATCACTTTTTTTCTTAATTTTTATACACCCACATAACTCCATCAATTCATCAATCCATCAATTACTATTCATCAAATAAATAATTATATTATATATTATAAATTTAATTTCATCTATATTATTTAATGGTCCCACAAATAATATCCAATAATACATTGCTAGAAATGTGGGTCTTGTAAAATTTGTTGCAAATAATTAAGGCAGAAGGAGCAATATATATACACACAAATCGGACCGTTACTAAAATATGATCGTTATTCAAAAATATTAATGTTGCAAAGGAAGCACATGGCTACAGATTTTGTCAAAAAGTTAAAAGAAATGTGGGGCCCACGAACTAATGACCATCAGGAAGGCCATTGAAAATTGCTGGCCAACACGCTGAATCAATGGAGCGTCAAAAATTGATGGTATCGATTCTAGTGCGGTGCATGGACAACTAACATTAGTCCATTAAAAATCCTGCCGAATTGATGCACTAAACTAACGCGGTGCATATGCTCTTACAGTGGTCTCTTGAAGTTAAATACGCAAAAATATAACAAACCACATTACAAATAAAGGTGCAGACTTGATAGTTGTACCTCCAATGATTGTCTTAAATTGCTTAACTGGAGGTGCTAATTGTTTCCCAATCTTCATTGGACCCGTATAACTATTGAGTTGATCTGATACCTTAACAAATGGATCCCACAGAGGCTTGTTTTGACATTCCTTCTCCTTTGCGGATGCTTTCAGGACAATTTTATCCGTCATTCTTGCAGAATCTTTGACAATCACATCTCTCTGTTTTTTACCTTTATCAATATGATCTTGCATTTTTTTCTTAATGACAGCCTTCTTTACCTCCTCTGCACCGTCCTTTTTCCTGGCCTCCTGAAGCCATTCTAGCACTACTCCTAACAGAATCTTTGACAATCGAACTCTTTGTTTTAAAGTTTTTGAGCTCTGATAGGGTTTCAGGTTTCAATTGTGTTTTGTTCATATCTGAAGAACTGATATTTGCACAATTATTTTAACACATGTATCATTATAATTTTGTTTTCCGAGATTGTCCCTTACCCGATACGTAAAATATCCCGATTCAGCAGTGATTTTTGGAGCAGGGGTTTATATATACATAATTGGTACTTAAAGGTTTGATGTGTACGATATTTTTATTTAGGGTTTTATGTGTACACAGATTAATAATTCAAGGTTTATGTTATAATTAAGCTTTCAAAAAAGGAATTTTGTCAAAAAAACAAGGAATTTTTAGTAGAAAAAGTTCTATTCAAACTGGTATTGGCTTGTTATTTACATTGTCTGCAAAGCCATATAACTGAGACTCAATTGGGTCCAGATTATCCCTGGGCTAGCAGATGGTTTATAAAACGACAAGTTTCAATCCAACAATTCAATTCTTTTGGAACCAGCAGTAACACAATAACATTATTTTGACAAAAAAAGAGCAACAAACGGTGAACCAACAAAATACTCTTTGCAAACAACTAGTAACAGTAGGTTGGCCTTTCATTAGACATGCAAGGACATCAGCTATGAAGGTTGCATTTCTAACATGACAATCCTTGCACCACATTTTGTCAAGGCAATGAATCAGCCAAGCCCAATAATCAGGCAATTGGTGATCCCACATTTTGACAACAAAGCTTAAATTTTGTGCTAAAAATTATTCAAAAGAAAGCTATATATACATAGCAAATACTTGACCAGTTTTTTAAAGATTATTCATAGTATGTAGTGCAAGAGACCAATTTAGATTGCAAGTCTGTAACATAACACAAAAAGGGAGATCCAAAGAGTTCAACTATTCAACAATTACAAAACTAAAAGAACCATGGACTAGAAAGAGTTTCAACCTAGCTGTTACAATAGAATTTTGCTTTTTCTAAAATAAAAAAACCATGCAGTACGCCATCTTTCCCGGTGTCCGTCTGCAATGATGCTGCATCCACTACACAAAGTTAACCAAGTCAGTAACTTAAGCAAGCACACACCAGTTGAGTTCAAGTGTACATTATTTAAGCAATAAAGTACATTTTTTGATATGCAGTTCACAGTGAGGTGCAGGATCGAAAATAATTTTTATGCATTCCTTGTCAAGCTTGGTTCAAGTTTAGAAACTATTAAAGTGCAAATAACCACAAATAAAAACACTATAGTTCCAAATTTACCAAGCAAAACTTCTGAATCTTAGTAACATAACAAATCACAATTTCTTTAAGTCTTTCAACATCAGCACATCGACTCAATATACATAGAGACCTTTTGTTCACAATAAAACTACTGTCACTTCAACGAGATATAGACAACCTAGCATAAAATCTACACAACGGATCTTCAAATTAGAAGAGACTTAAAAACATTCAATTAGCAATGCAACACAATCTCACCTAAACTTTAAACTTAAAATTCATCACCAAGACTCTAATTTTACCTAGAGCATGAGATGTAATTATACACAAACATAACACATTATACATAAAAATCAGCAAATCAAACAAGATCAACACATAAAGTATGTTTCAGCATAATATAAAAACCAAAATAAACCAAACCTTATAAAAATCAAAAAAATAAAAAATCTATCAGAATAATATAATTTACAACAATCGAATAACACAATAAAATAAAAGGACCTGATCAAGCAGCGCCGACGATGATGTTGTTGATAGGAATAAAAATAAGCTTAACGAAGAATCCAACGAATCCCATCACTACGAATCCAATTGCTGTACGGAACGCCACCTTCGTGAATTCTATACACAAAACAACCAAAAAACACATATCAGTAAACAAGACAACTTCAATTGAGAGGGAGGGAGAGAGACAGAGAGAGGGAGAGAGAGGGAGGGAGAGAGAGAGAGGGAGAGAGAGAGAGAGAGAAAGAGAGAGAGACAGAGAGAGACAGAGAGAGAGAGAGAGAGAGAGAGAGAGAGAGAGAGAGAGAGAGAGAGAGAGAGAGAGAGAGGAGACCTTTGCGATCAGGCTTGTGGCATCGCTTAACTAGACGACAACTGTCTTTGGAGAACCCTTTCAATTTATCAATGGCGTCCATCTTTGAATACACAGAGGATATTCAGAGCTAGGAATGGGGAAGAGACACCGATAGGATTGTGTATATATAGGCTAGTAATACGTGCGTCTATATTTTATATTTGACCTTGAAATTGTAAGTAGAAATTATTATTTCCTTTTTATGTTTGAAATAGATATACGAGTAATTTCCTTTTTATGATTGAAATAGACGTAATTATGCTGACTTGGCTGCTCGTCAGGCAATTGATTGGTCTAATATTATCCAGGTAAGCTTCTAACATGTCATATTTCATTTTTTGTTTTGAAATTAACCAAAAATACAACCTGCATATTTTTAAAACCTTTTCGCGACCCGCTCTTTATGCAAAGAGGAAATAATTTTCTCTCTTGAGAAATAAAAAGTTCATTCCATAATTTTCAATGATTCCATAAATCAAAAAAACACTTTATGCAAGTCAAATTAATCAATTTATATATCTTTATCTCAGAAGCTCTCAGATTTTTTCTAAAACCCCTCAATTTTATTTTATTTTTGACTAATTAGGCTTATATGCCTTTACATGTGAGTATCTGTTCTCAGAAATCTCAAAAAAAAAAAAAAAATTAAAATTTTAATTTTTTCTAAAACCCCTCAATTTTAATTCAAAAAAATTAAATTTTTTTTATTTATATTCGAATTTTTAGGGAAGATATTCCTTATATATACTCAAATTTTTAGGTAAGACAATAAATATATAAATGTCAATCCTATTTAAAATTTAATTAAACAAATATTACATTTTTTCTCAATTAACTTAATCCTATTTAAGTTTTAATCTATTTTTCTAAAGTTTCACTATTTTCATTCAATTCGAATTTTTCGGGAAGACAATAAATATATAAAAATCAATCCTATTTAAATTTAATTAAACAAATATTACTTTTTTCTCAAATAACTTAAATCCTATTTAAGTTTTGATATATTTTTCTTGAGTTTCACTATTTTAATTCAATTCGAATTTCTAGGAAAGACAATCAATCAATCAATATTATATATACTATTATATTAAAGACGAAACATTAAAAGTTTTTGTAATCGGTTTGTAGTCTAGTCCTCCATAGTTTGGTCATCCAATCTCTAACCGTTAAATCTTTTAAATTAAACTAGTTTACTAAGCCGCGCTTCGCAGCGGTCTTATAATATATTTCTAAATTTAAATTTATATGAAAAAGTTTCACAAAACTTGTTTTTAAATAAAATAAATAATAACATTTTAAACATAATTCTAAAGTTTTTTTTTAAATTCTCTATTTCGTCTTGATCATTGAACGAAACTCTGGAAAAATATAGAAAACGATAATTGTTTAATATTTTTATTATTTTAATATTACCTAAGATATTATTGTATTTATCACTATTTTTATGTTTCTCAAAACTCAAATGTTATTTTAAAATGCATTTATAACATCACTATTAAATCCTAACTTATAATACGCTACTTGTAATGAACCGTTTTCTCATTAAATATCTACTATATATAAAATATATAGATAAATTAAATGCGAGTTTTTTAACAAAAGAATTATTGAAACATAATTTGTAATAGTTAAAATGTCTTGTGAGAGGACTTGAAGAGACAATACAAAAGAATATTATGGTAACCTTAAGTTGAAGAGAAAGTTTAAGAAAAATATATATATTATTTGATTTGAAAAGAAATTTTAGAAGAATATTTATATGGTAATTTCACTTTCTTTAGAGAATATAAGTTAATTAATATTTTAGTTATTAATTAATTTAAAATTTCTGAAAAATTAGGAAAATAGATTGAGATTATAAGTGAGACATCACCTGTCCCCGTCTTTTTATTAAAAACATTAAGACGATAATTTGACTTGCGAATAATGTTATTAAAAACATATGTAATTTGCTATATATAATTTTATTTGAAGATAAATTTTATGAGAAAAATTAATATTATAATTTGACTTGTGCAGAAATTATAAAATATGCTATAAGATAATTGAGATTTATTTTATTTTTTAATACTTAAAATTCAAAAATTTAGAAATTAATAAAAAAAATTGGAGCAATTTTAAAACATGCACGACCGGATTTTTTAAAGAAGACTCTTGAAATCATTCATCAATGTCCCAAAACAACATACATGGCTTGGATAATTAACGTCCAAAATTGGACTAATATAAGTAATGCTGCAACAATTAGTTATATTTTAGTATGATTTTTTTTAAGAAATAAAATCTATTTTGAGTTTATTCTAACGAAGTAAAATACAGAAGATATGGTTAATCTAATTTGTCCAAAATTTTCTTTTGCATGATATGGTTAACTGAAATATTTTCTTTCTCGCGACATAAAAAA
Source organism: Heracleum sosnowskyi (assembly GCA_030848705.1). Taxonomy (NCBI): domain Eukaryota; kingdom Viridiplantae; phylum Streptophyta; class Magnoliopsida; order Apiales; family Apiaceae; genus Heracleum; species Heracleum sosnowskyi. The sequence goes on along the minus strand of CM061235.1, from coordinate 135,439,296 downwards.
AGATAAATTCTAATGTTATGATCACACATAAGAAAAAAAAAAGTTACATCACGCCTAAACTCATACACTTGCAAGTACCGACAAATAAATATCCTACAAATATGATGAGTGCTTGGGGAAAAAATTAAAATTTTAATACATAATATACCAATATAATGGTAAACTTGCTTCGTATATATCTTACAAATTCGAAACTAAAAAACTTAAAATATCAATGTTAGGCTAGAACTTGCCTTGTAAATATCCTACAAATTCGAAACTAAAGATGGAAGATATAATTTTAATAATTAAAACTTCAAAATTTTAGAAAATTTGAAAAAATATGTTTATATATTTAGTTTTCTACATTAGTAAAGATTAAAAAATCAATTAAGATATTTTCTAACCAAAATTTAGGAGAATATTAAAATTGTATATTTATTTTCCTCCATTATTATATATTTTAAAGGCAAAAAATATTAAAATTGTATATTTAGTTTTATCCCTTAGTGAAGATTTGAAAGATAATTGAGATTTTTCATAATCTTTAATATTATTAATTCAAAATTTTGAGAAAATTAGAAAAAGAGATTGAAGCGATTTGAGATGCGTAGCGGTCCTTTAATTTTTCTCTAATTTTCAAAAAGATATTTTATAAAATATACTTTTAAATAAAAATAAACAATTAAATTTAGGTGAATATTAAGATGATATATTTAATTTTTTAATATTAGTAATTATATTCATAAATAAAAAATTAAGAAAAAAATGTATATTTTGTTGAAGCCAATGCTCTAGTAATCCTTTTAGAGCTCTTCAAGTTCGATTCTTGTACTTTTTGATTGAAGATGTATCCGGTTTCTCCTTGTATAATTCAGATTCTATTTTTGGGTACAATTAGCGTTTTTGAATATCGAAGCTGTAGATAACATTCGAGATAATTCCTCACAAATGGTTAAAAATGATTGAAAGGAAAAAAGGGGGGTTGTTGAGCATCTTGTTCCTTTGGAACATTAACATCATTCATTAGTAAAAAATTTAAAGGCAAAATAATGAAAATGACATATTTAATTTTCTTCGTTAATAGAGATTTAAAATGCAATATTCTATAAATAATCTAATAAAATATTTAAGATAATATTAAAATATAATATTTGATTTCCTCTATTTGTAAAAATTTTAAAGACAAAAAATTTAAATAATATATTTAGTTTATTTTATTAGTAAAATTTTAAAAGATAATTGAGATATTTCCTAATTTTTAATAATATTAACTCAAAATTCGAGAAAATTAGAAAAACAAATCAAGATGTTTTGAGAAACACCACCTCACCGCCCTCGTTTTCTACCTACGCTTCGCGACAATTTTATAATATTTTTAAAATATTAATACTTAGAATTTAAAATTTCTTTAAATTTAAAAAAATAGATTGGATGACTCTAAAGTTTTATATAACCACTCCAATGATCAATGAAATCACGATCCATAATCACCTTGGTATGCACTATCCAAATAGATTGGATGACTCTAAAGTTTTTATATACAATTTTAAATTACGATCCATAATCACCTTGGTATGCACTATCCAAATAGATTGGATGACTCAAAAGTTTTTATATACAATTTTAATATTCTTGCCTTTAAAATCTTATTAATGGAGAAAACGAAATACAAATTTTTAACACTCTACTAATTTTTTTTATTTATGAATGTACTTATTAACATTACAGTACAATTTCCTTCTTACTATTTCCTAACGGAGGAAACTAAAATACGTTCCGTACTACCCCAATTTATTTAATAATTTCTTTCTAACTATCTTTCAAGAAAGGAAGCTAAATATGCTATGTTAATATTCCCCTAAACTTTCTATTCAAATCCAATTAATTTACTATTTATATTTTACTATCTTCTAATGAATGAAACTAAGTATTTTATATTAATATTTTCCTAAACTTACTCTACGAGTCCAATTTATATACTAATTTATTTTTTACTATTTTTTAATCGAGAAAAATAATAAATAAGACGATTAGTGTTTGAAAGGCGTCAGTTCGCCCCGTTCTTCTCTTTTATATAAATATGGTGAGGCGTCGTCTCTCAAATTGTCTTGACTAATTTTTCTAATTTTCTCAAAATTTTCGGTTAATAAATTTAAAGACTAGAAAATATCTATATTGACTTTTAAATTTTTAATAATAGAAATCTTAACTACCTAATAGTTTCCTTTTTTTTCTTAAATCAAATTATCATCTTAATATTCTTCTAAAATTTATTTTTAAATCAAATTACAATTTTGATATTCTCTTAAACTTTCTCACGAAGTTCTAAAATTTATCTTCAAATCACATTATCATCTTAATATTCTCCTAAAAAAACTATTAGAAATTATGTTCTGATAATTTTTTTGTAAAAAAACTCACCTTTAATTTATTTATATGTTTTACATATATATTAAAAATCATTTCTATAAGTTTTACCTTCTAATTTATTTAGAAGATAAAACTTACAGAAATGAAAATTTCTATAAAATAAAATAAAATATAGAAATTTTATTTTATTTTCATTTATTTTCTCGAGTGCCTATATTTTAGGGCTGTAAGCGAACAGAGCTGTTCGTGAACAAAATTCGAGCTCGGTTCGTTTACTAAATGAACACGAGCTTGAACATGAAAATGTGTTCGATTAGTAAATGAGCTCGAGCCGAGCTTTACACCTGTTCGACTCGAACTCGGCTCGTTTTGCTCGGGATCGGCTCGAGCTCGGCTCGAACTCGTTAAATTCGGCTCGATTCGTTTAACTAATTATAAATTTGTGAATTTTATAATATCCTTAATAATTTGAATATGTTAAATAAAACTTAATTGCGATATATTTTAGTTATTTTGTGGTTAAATAGGGAATTGTATTGGTTATATCTAAAAGGTTTAACATCAACGTACTACCAAAAGTTAAACTCTTTATATCCAATCCAAATTAGTTTTTCATTATTAATATTTATAAATTGCATTCATAAAATTACAAAAGAGAGTGAATAGAGAATGAGAGTTTGTCTTATTAATTCATTATATAAATTTCAAGTTAAGAGCCAAGATAAAGAGGCTCTAAGTTAGTGATAAAATTGTTTTATTTTAACTATTGTTATTAAGTGAAGTGAGTAATGTTTGATTACTCATAAATACAAATATTAACCTAATATGATTATTAAAAGAAAATAAATTAACTTTTAGTATTGAAATTCAAACATAATTGTGTATTCTTCAGATGTGATTTTAGGCGTGAGACTGTAAATCGAGTAAGTAATTTTAACAATTGGATTTGGTTGAGTATAAAAGTACGAACTATAAGTGAACAACTCGACTCGAGTTCGGTTTGTGTTCGGCTCGACTCGAAATGTTCGTGAACAAACTCGTGTTCGGCTCGTTAATAAACGAGCCGATCTTGAACATCACTTTTCGTTCGATTAGAAAGCTCGGATTGACTCGGTTCGTTTTTTAAAAAATCAAGTTCGGCTCGATTCAGACAAAACTCAGCTCGTCTATGTTCGTTTACAACCCTACTATATTTTAAATAAAAAAAACTAGAATTTTTTAAAAACATTTAAATTAAATTTTATAACATAATAAAATTGATTAATAGATGATGTAACATATTTAGTAAATTATTTGTTACATGTTTAGATTTGGTAATAACGAGAAAACGGATCATTAGTAAAAAACATGTTTAACTAGAGAGTGATTCATAGGGAGGATCAAATTATTTGCTAGAATTTGATATTGAAATGATATAATATATTTTAAAATAGAAGTTGAAATATGAATTTTGAGAAAAATAAAAATGGTGACAAATATACTAATATTTGATATGATATTAAAATAATGAAAAATATTAAACAATTACTCATTTTTATATTTATTCAAAAGTTCACTAAATGATCAAGATGAAACGGAGAATTCAAAAGAAAACCTTAATTTTATGTTAGAAATGTTATTTTATCTAAAATCGTATTTTGTAGAATTTTTTTAAAAAATATTTAAAGAAATTATTACAGAGCCGCTGCGAAACACGGCTTAGTAAGCTAGTTTTTTACAAAGAGAATACCGATTCTACCCAAAAACTCTCTTATTTGTCGAAGAAAATAATTTTTTTTTGCTAAATACTCCCTCTGTCCCTCTCATTCTTTACACTTTCATTTTTGGCACGTCTCTCTCATTTCTTTACATACTTTATAATATAAAATCACATTCACTACTGTCATCCGCTATACTTATTTTAATACCCATTTTATATATTAAATATTAATTGATCCCACCGTCCCCTCAATGTAAATAATTGAGGGGTGGAGGGAGTAGAAAATAACTTTCATCATGCACAAATTCGCGTGCACGTTGGGGAAAAAGTATTACACATGCATATTTTAATTTTTAATTGTCACCGTGTCCTGAAAAAAGTTTAGGCAAGTAAAAAAAAATCTGTAAAGAAAGCTCAGAAGAACCTGCAGCTAATACAAAGATACAATTGCGTATCAAACAAAGATACAATAGCGCAGCAAACATTGAATATCCATTTCCTTGCTGGTTGCTGCACTGGGTAAAATATTGGGTAGACAGGTTGTTTACAAATTACAACCAAAATTAGCATCTCTGATTGTGTCCCCAGGCCCCAACCATTATAACCAAATGGCGGGCAATTTACAACTTAATTTGAGAAACCTCAGTAAAAACAGTATAGTCTCTGACTGTTAGCTCTCGACCTCCAGCTAATAATATTAAAAAGCTCAAGGTTGTCCTTAACTCTGAGGTTCTGGGCATGCGGGAACATATTTATCGCGATGTTCCTCTAGGTGCAGAGTCTGGCTTTTTATCCCGCTGAACTGATCTAGGGACAAATGTAAGACCACGGGTATGACGGCGACCAAAGCTTATGGATGACGGTGAGCTATCCGAAGTGCTCAATTTAGAGACCGCTGAAACTAGTCCACTCATAGTTTCTTCATCAACTTGCATTGCACTTGAAGCCTCCTCCACTTTGACTGCTTGTTTCTCTGTTTTGACTGCTTGTTTACGATGGCTCTTCTGCCTTTGTTTCTTTGATGGAAGAGATTTCTTGAAGAATTCAAAAGAAGTAGGAAATTTATGCTTGTCCACCAGATGTTGTTGCCGGCTTTTGTAGCTCTTTAGCTTTGCATCACAGCCCTCAACAAGGCACTCATACTGTTAAACAATATATACATCAATACTCGACATTCTTAAAAAAAAACTTTAGTACTGGATAAGTCCAACAGAAAAAAAATCTCAGTATTTTACAAGTCAAAGATCAATCATCGGTCTGCAAAAAGGAATAATTATTTATTTTCAATATGTAATTTTTCAACAGATTGGTTTGGGAGCATCATACACTTTATAAAATGAGATTAAGGAAGAAATCAAATACCATAGCATAACCACGAGCAACTTTTGCTTGAAAGAACGAATCATGGGCTTCAGAAACGTGTATGCTGAGTAGGCGTGATGTAGGGTATACTCGGGAACACACTGAACAAGACGCAGTGTGTCGTGCATTGTAGTGATCTTCGAAATCCTCCAAGGAATTCATATGCATGCCACAACCAACAATAGGACAAGACACTCCCCTAGTACATCAACAAAAATGGATGAGCCGTATAATTAGCATTTAATAGTAATAGAACATCATTCAAAGTTTAAACCCATAATTATTAGATAAACATAACAAGTTCACTGAGGTATCAGTTGGCATCACTAGCTTACATAGAAAACAATAAATGATTGTTTCTTTAAAACTGGAAATTACAAGGCAACATTATAATATTTTGCCAACAGCGAAAATTTGATAAATGATCCGCTATAGGCAGTCTTACACATAGGACTGCAGAAAAGGAAGAATGTGACCAACTAATCTACCTTTTTTCTCGATCTTCTATATCTGCAAGTTCTTGCTTTTCATCTTCCGTTATATCTAGAGCAAGCTGAAATTGAAATATAATAATTAAGTATCAAACTTACGGAACTACATGAAACCAAGAAGACCAGGCAAAGGAAATTTGACATCATCAGTAAACATCTAGAAACAAAATCAATTTTTTAACAAAGAAAAAGTTTCAGCAGAAAGATAATTACAGAAGATGAGAAATTTCTTATATGCACGAACTGCATAGACATAAATGAAAATTCAGTATGATTCAATAACTATAGTGCAAGTTCAATAATTACACAGAACGAAAAGGTCAAGAAGGACCCAAGAGCAGTGTCACATGCAAAGCCTTCCACCAGATGTGCCTGGTTCTTTCGATTACACAATAATATGCGGTTTGAAATGTACTTTAAACTTCATAGTGATTAAATTATTCATGCATTTAAAACTTTAAATGCTATTTGTAGCTCAACTCAAGTAACATGTATCACACAAAGTAACTACTTGGGTAGAGGAAATCTATATAAAGAAAAAAAACAGAATACTGCATTTCAACCAAAAACAATTCTGCCAGTAGTTTTGACAGAACATTCTTTGGTCCATAATTGCAAGAATCATAATATCGATCCACTCTTGTAAAGGCTGTCCTAAGGCATAGTACAAGGAATATATAACTTAAAGGTGAGGGTTCAAACATTGTCAAAGACAAGATTGGTGTGTGAGTGTACTTCAATTATCAGCACAAAATAAAATAAAATAATAGTTAACTATATATTTATGTATTGAGACCTACTCTCCCCCTGCACACAACCAATGAACTGTATGCATACTCTTATTCAGAGAGATTAAGATCACTAATGTAACAAGAGAAAACCACAAATAGAGCTTCTGAAAAGAGATACAAGCAATTGATTGTAATGAATGAGAATCAATATAATAATCACTATTAGGAGTGTAACAAATACTTACAATCACATCGATTCAAATAGCAAACAAGCCCTTATGATCACCTAATGAACCGGGGCCACACTATTGTGCTAATCCAAATAAACCATCAAAAAACAATCGAGTAAAGAAGCTCCAAAACAAGGAGAAATGTTCCATGTTGAAATATAGCATAAGATCCATTTGGGGCCTTCCTCTAACACCTTAAGGTTTTAGATGAGCTGGTTACTCAACATGGTATCAGAGCTCTGGTCGGCGGGGGTCACGAGTTCGACTCCCTGCCACCCCCAAAATTCTCACAATTTATGAGGGACACGAAGGCAAATTTAATGCCCCAAAAAAGGGCGCCCGTGATCCACTCTTCAACCCAAAAAATGGGATTTCGAGTGAGGTGGAGTGTTGAAATATAACATAAGATCCATTTGGGGCCTTCCTCTAACACCTTAACGTTTTAGATGAGCTGGTTACTCAACATTCCATAAATATATACTATCACAGAAAAGGAAAAAGAAAAAGAAAATAAAACAAGAAGTAGAAAGAAACTCAACTAAAAAAAATCAATATATCATTGGGCTATATACTTCTGATTGGATTGACAAGCTCATTTATATCACTACTTACAGAAAGAATCAATCATCAGAAACAAAACTAAATAAGCCTTTGAACTACAACTTCAGAATGGTCTTTGTTAACAGTAGTAGTCTTCAGCCACTAGTTGCTTCCTGGCACCCTATTGCTTTTATGATGCAGGACTAATCTTTTGCACGGACATCTACTTTGCTACAAAACTCAACATTTAATGGGAAAATTGTTCTGTTGAGCACACTTCATTGACCAAGTTAAAGGGAGGCTGGAGGTACTATATTTAAATTTGACCCATTTAGGCCTTACATTGGTTGACAGCAAAGAGAATTTTAAGATACCTTGATGGGACGAATTCCAAGTTCAGTTTGCTCTACAGGAAGGAATAATGGCAATACAAATCTTATAGCTCACGCAAATAGTAACCATGTTAGGGATTGAGATGATTGAAAAAGTACACAAGGCTCTGTAGTATTGATCATGGACATGACACATTGTGCAAGAATCTAGACTTTTATTGATATAGAACATATTGATGAGCGATTCCATTTCCTAAAGTGAACACGAGTTTTGTGAGTTGAGGAATTAAGGTATTGCAGCTGTCAAGAACAAGTTGCAGTCTTGACAACAAAGCCAGTGAAGCATGAACAGTTTGAGAAATTTTTACATAGCGCTTAGAACGGTGATTGCATTAACAGGCTACACGCATATGCATTTACAAGTTTGTTAACAAGTCCGAATCTTTCAGGAAGCAATTAGTTTTTTCTGTATTTTTGTTCAACCTAATCATATTATTATCGTACGCTTAGAAGTCATAAGTCAGTTTAGTTACTGTTTCAAGCACTTTTGTAATGGCTATAAAACCCACAAGTTTATCAATTAAGTAAAATGATTCCTCCCAGCCATTCTTGTGCGTAAATCGCGACCTTAAACTTAAATACCAACAACAGATACGTGAAAATATATCAATCAATTGAACAAACATTGAACTAAAATACATAAACACGACATTAGACTGCATAGTAAATATATATAGAACACAAAATTACAAGTACAGTAAAAACGAATATTCAATAAATTGGTCAAGTAAATAATAATTTTAACAATAGATATATTTTTTAATCTCGATAGATGAATAAAATTCTTCGGGTCATAACCATAAGAATGAATGGAAATGGAGAGGGGAAGCAAATGTAAACCTGTTTGGCAAGAAGCTCTCGCTCAACGTTACCGGAAGCGAAGAAGGGAGAGTCAGGAAAGAAGCGTCGACGAGATGGAAACCAGTATTTGAACCCTGTTTCCTTCTTCTCTACCTCCATAGCCATCTCTCTCAAACATAAACAACGACAACCAACTAATGTATGTGAAAATTTTAAAATATTTAGAAGTGTTTGAAAGGATTAATTGAATCGCTCTCAATTGGATCCTTTAATACTATTGTTGTTTGGGTTCGTATGCGATTACTTTTTCACATTTACCAGTAGGGCTCATTCAAATTCAAATTCGTCATTTCTAATTTTCTTATATTAGCAATTGATTTGTAATTTTTTCTTATATTAAAATTTATTATACGATTTAATTCAAAAGTTTTTTGAATTTTTTTTTAAATTTGTTTTTAAAAATATTTTTTTTAAACTTTTTTAATAAAAAATAATTTATTGATTTTTTTGCAAAAAAAAATGATGTTATCAAATATAACTGAATTCAATGAAATTTAACCTTAAATGCAACCAAAAGTAACTTCAATTATATTTCTAAAAAAGAGTAAAAATAGATTGTATTTGATTGTTTTTGTTGTAAATCGTATTTTTGTATACACTTTTACTAGAGAGTAAAGTTGTAAAAAAAATATTAAAAAATAGTAGTATTCTTGATAATTTTTCTTTAATTAATTTATTAAACATATATAGGTAGCATTTTAAAAATCATTATTTTATGTTTCTAATATTTTGTGAGATTATATGCGACTTATAAAATTATGATATTTTCAAGATTAACTTGAACTCGCTTAAATTAAATTTTAGGCTAAATAATTGATCTTGTTAATTATTAACAAGCAATCATGTTATTAACATTTAAAAAATGAATAAATGATTTGAGAATGACTGTAATAACTGATAGCGCACTTTTCAACACTCAAAGATTACTGCAAAGAGACAAAAGTTATTTATTTCACAGCTAATCAAGATTACTTAACTCTAGTACCAAAAACAAATCTTAAAGCGAGTGGTGACAGTGATCTGATTGAGGGAAGAGAGATCTTCGCTAAGAAAAATGTCAGACTGGGGACCAGTGTTTGTAGCGGTGGTGTTGTTCATACTACTAACACCTGGACTTCTGGTTCAGATACCTGGCCATAACAAGCTGGTTGAGTTTGGTAGCTTCAGGACCAGTGCCGCTTCCATTTTGGTTCACTCCCTTATTTACTTTCTTCTCATTTCTCTCTTCTTGTTAGCCATTGGTGTTCACTTGTATGTTCATTCTTAGTTCTTACATTTTACACCCCACCCCCCTTTATAAAGTTATAATTACTCTGTATTACTCATCCTGTTATGATTTCAACTTTGCTAGACTTTGGTCCCTTTTTATGGACTTCATTGTTTGAAGCCAAGATCTAATAATTTCTCGACTCCTATATCGACATTAATGAAACTACAGATGTTTTTTAACACTAGGAAAAAGGAGAAAAAATCAAGACTATAGATTTGGGGCTAGTGTTGATAAGAATGGTGCTATCTGTATTGTTGCAACCTGGGTTGCTATTGCAGATATTAGGAAACCACGAATCTCTTTGCATTTAATAATTGCATTGTACCTAGTATAGTTTAGTGGTAAAAGCGTTGTTCGAACAGATTGTGTTTAGGTGATTCGTTCAAACGGATTGCATTTTGGAGCACCAACACTAAGCATGTTCATGGCTTCCACACTTTCATTCTTTCTGCTGTCTATGCTGTGTTTGATCTTTGTCATAAATGTCTACACTTACATAAGCTAGCAAGTCACTGTTTATATCTTAATGGTCTCTTCTCATCGTATGATAAACCGTCCTGATGTTTAAAGTGCTTGGATATTCCTTGTTCAGCGAAATGATAACAAGAAATCCAAGATTTAGCCCAAAAGTAGCTTAATGCTTCCCTCCAATTTTGTACTGAACCATTTATAAATCTTATTTATTTAATTCACACCCCTAGCATCTGACAAATACCCCTAAATATATTCTACAATGTATGGGGTTGTGTAAAAATTTGACATTCGTGTTTAGTTGGTTTTCGTTTTTCTTGTCTGAGTCTTGGATCTCATTTAAGTGGCCTTGTTTAGATGTTCATCTTCTTTAATTGCAACATGTTATGCACATAAAACATAAGGATTCAGTGACATGTAATTTTATCCTTGCACCACTGAAGGACAAAGTATTCAAGATTGTCACTTCTCCTTGGATGTCCTACACATAGTAGAGTCGAGTGTGGCTCGGTGAGGAACCAGAGGTCTATTAAACTATGGGCACATTTGGATCGTTAATGGGAATGACGGGTATGGGAATGGGGGTTAATGGGAATGACATGGTAAATTGACAATCTAAACACCAATCCCCAACCATCAAATTGACAATCCAAACACCAACACATGGGTTTGAGATTCCAATTCCCGTTAACTGGCACTAGTACAAATTTGACCTTTAGCGTCGGTCAAAATAGACATTTAGCGTCGGTTTTTTTGGCGTAGTATATGAAGCGTCGGTTGATTAGGCGACGCAAATTATTGGCCAAAGCGTCGGTTGATTAACCATGATCTAAACGCTCCCTATATGCAATCTTTTGCAACTAATAAGAATAAAATTTCTAGTTCTTTAATACGATATTACAAGAGGGGTCTATCTCACATACCCTATACACACCTGCATAATATAATTTATATAATAGAATTGAGAGCAGATTTCTGCAATTTCTCCGCTCTGCGTTGATGAGGTTCATGCCAAAACTTCTACTCCTAGGAAAACAGCATACCAGGAAAGAATTTTAATGGAAAACTTGGCTCTGAAAGATTCAGATATCCTAGCGCCCTAGCCCTCAACTAGTATCATTGTTGTAAGAGAAATACAGCCATAAACTGTATGTATAATGAATAAAGTACAAGCAATGCCTTCTAGTTGGCACTGCTTAATTTATGTATACCCCCATGGAAGCAAAATAGAGCAAACTTGCAAAAAAGGGTGAGATGAGATTCAAGACCACCACTGTAAGTTTTTTACCTTTTTAGGTTGTGGCTGGGAAAGTATTTGGATTCATGATCTTTGTCATAGAAGGAAGAGATGGGGTATGAGTCTCTGCCAATAGGCTAAAACTACATTGATGTGAACAATTGCAGGGAAAAAATAAGAGTATGACAGATCATGCGTAATATACATGATACTTCAGTATATGGTAACGAAACCAGTAGCAATTGAGGACTTTTTGATCTAATTACATTGTTAAACTTTCAGTAACAAGCTAAGAAATAACAAAAACATAAGTAGGGAATTGTATTTAATGTATTATCATTGACTAGGATCATAGAGTACGTATGTCCATTCCTATAGCAACAATCAAGATGGTGTATACAAAAATATAAGACAGCATAAACCAAGATGGAAATCACACTGGTGTACATGTTCCCGAATTCCATCACCCGTGTTCTTGCTGGTAACAGAAATAGCAGCCTTGGTAATAACACTATGAACATCACAATTGCCACCACAAAGGTCCCCAATCAGTGTATACTGTTCATCACTCCCTCTCTAATCTCTATATATATATGTGTAGATAATTGTATATGTATGTCTGTATATATGTTATATATGTTTAGGAGTGCAAAGAAGTGCTTTATATACAAAGAAAAACAACTCTTCTGTTATGAATGCTAGCAAGGAAAGTGATAGAGCTGCTTCTCAACATGTAGAGAATTACTTCTTAAAATTTTCCTTTGTGATGATGCTGTTAACAAATCTTTGTATAAAATATAACTGATGGATGGATATCACTTAGCTTTAGTGAAAGAAGCTCTCACCCCTCTCTGATAGAGATATTGTATTGGCTTCGAATTTAGTCAGTTATTGGGGGAGAAGTAATTTTGCAGCCTTGGATTGAAGGCTTACAATTTGCCAGACTCAAGAGGGACTTGCATACATTGCAAGTATAGTTGGTAGAACTCTTAACTTGGATAAACCTACTGCTGTCTTGTTGCAAGGAATTGGTTCCTTTTATCCCTTCGCTTTGTAATGGATGCCCTGCGTCCAGAATGGATCATGTTAATGAGCAATGCTCTATCACTGCAGAGGAGGATGTGTCACCTGTTTTGGTTACTGATTGCTCCTCCATCTCATTAAAATGTTGTTATTGAGACTTTGGGGGAAAAAATCATAGGTGCGGCCGCTGCACAACATTATCTCTGTTAAAACCTGTTTTTAAAGTAAGCGAGAAGTTGTGCTTGGCTTGGCTGCTTCTTCTACTGCCCTTACACCACTGCATCCCTATGACCCTGGTCCAGCTTGGAAATTTAGTTAAGTCAACTCTAAAAATCTAATGTATAAAAAAAACAATACGTGCCATTCTAGAAAAAGAAAACTCTTTGTGATCATTCATATGATTAAAAGATGACCCCGGATCTATGTTCACTGAATAGCTATTTAAAGTCCTAGATAATTAGCCATCTTGGTCAGGCTTGCATCTACTTTGTGCGCTCAATTGCAATATTGTTGATCGAAGAATCGGACTTAAGCTTGAGTTAAGATGTTTATTGGGCTGTTCTTTTTATTTTTGTTAAAGAGCCGGTCTTGGAAATCATCTAAGCAGCATAAGAAAACATGTTGGTCTATATATAAAAATGACTCATTGGTTCTGTTTGCTTAATTGTTTTCGAAGGTCAAGATTCTCATCTCTCAGCAAAATACAATTCAGATAAAGCAAGGTTGCCGTCCTGCATGTCGTGTCAATAGTCAAGATAGCTAACTAAGCCACGTTGCAGGCAACAATATTCTGGATTGCCGGTTCTATGACCTTTCTCTTGTCTTCGCTTGCCTCTTCTTCCACCTTTTTAATAAACAATCCTCTTACTTACCACTTTGTTAAACCCTCTTGTGGCATATCTACTAAATACTATAGTTTGCGCTCCTTGGTCGACTCAATAAACAGATCTTTTTGAGGTGAAATAAGACAGAGATGGCAGACTGGGGACCTGTGGTGATAGCAGTGGTGCTCTTCGTCCTGTTGTCACCAGGGCTGCTGTTTCAGCTTCCGGGTAAAAGTAGAGCCATAGAGTTCGTAAACTTTCAGACAAGCGGTGTGTCTATATTTGTTCACACAATCATTTTCTTCGGCCTAATCACCATCTTCCTGATTGCCATTGGTGTCCATATCACTACCGGATAACCACTATTCATGATCGGAGATTAATGTCATCCCTCCCTTTCACTTAGCTCTGCAACTTGCAAGCAACGAGTTCTTAATATGTGTTGTTAACTTGTAGTTCGGCATTATGTCGTCTTGCTTGTTTTGAACCTTCATTTGGATTCTTTAGTTGTCATGAATACTAATGTTTATTCTATTCATATTGCATCTTGTCTGATGGTTGCAAACGGATTTTATGTTATTTGAGATGAATTAGTAATATATGTGGAAGCAGGATTTCATATAGGCGACATCCTTATAGTTGTTATATATAAGGATGAAGATTGAACCTGAGCACATTTCAATCATCCCGTGAAACTTTTTTAAGGTTCTTTAACACTTGATGCATGTCTCAGCTTCATAAAAGCTTCGACACTGCGTAAAGAAAAACAGACGTCTTGTTCAGATTTTGGCCTATAAAAAGAAGGTAATTAACATCTCAAAAGATCAGATATTTCATGGCATGAAGCCATATATAGACCGGGAAGGATTTAGGATTGGTTACTGCTGTGGTTTATATGTTTTTTTTTTTGACAAACTGTGGTTTATATGTTTAATTATCAAGAATAGGGCGGACAATTTTGGGTTGTCACTTGACAGATTCAGGTCACGAATTTGACCTAATCCAAACCCAACCCAAAATTTTAATAGGTCAGAATATTCAACCCGAAGATTTATGAGTAACCCGAACTCAACCCAAAATAATTATTATTTAATAAATATAGATTATATATTATAAAAAATAAATAAATTATATTTTGATCATATAAGTTAATTTTTAATATTATTAAAATAGAATATATATTAATTTAAATAACAAATAATACTAAAATAATATAAAATATATGTATTTTTAGAATATATTTTATTTTATATTATATAAGGGTTAATGATCTAGTTGGTCACTGAAGTCAGCTTAATGTATCAAGTTGGTCACTGAACTGAAATTGGACTCAAACAGGTCACTAACTCGAATCAATTGTTAACTCCGTTAAATGTGTTCACTTTTTTACACGAAAATTGCTGACCTTTAATTACAACTAAATTGGTAGCTCGGTTTGATAATGTCTAAAAAACCATGATGATGTACATAAACATTAACCCTTGTCGACATCCCGTAAAAATTGAACGAACTAATTGATATATACACTACAATCAATATGTAATACACAATAAATATGATTCATATGTTTTATTTTTGTTCGTATGTTTTATTCAATTGCTTAAACTTAGTTAACTAACTATAGTTAAGTTAATAGACGTTAGTCACGTGGATAACAGGCTTACCATGTAGCAATTTTTGTTTAAAAAATTCAACCCATTTAATGGAGTTAATAATTAATTCGAGTTAGTGACCTGTTTGAGTTCAATTTGAGTTCAGTGACCAACTTGATACATTAAGCTGACTTTAGTGACCAACTAGATCATTAACCCTATTATATAAATATTATTTCGGGTAATTTCGGGTAACCCGAAATTAACCCGAAAATGACCCGAATTTTTCGGATCAATTTTGGGTCAACCCGAAATCAATCCGAACCCGAAAAACACCAACCCGAATTCGTACTTTTCTGATCGAATTCGTGTCGGACTGTCGGGTTGAGTCTGATTTTGCCGCCCCGAATCAAGAATTATATCCTATATATAATTGGCATAAGAGAGTTTAGGTATACATGAGTGAGGAGATAAAAGAGGAAACATGTTCCAAGTGTTTATTTTTCCTTTGTCAAAAACGTGTTGTAAATTTATAGAAAAGAATATTAAGATATTTGTTAGTATCTTAATATTATAGTAGTGTTAAAAAATATAAAATTAAATATTATAGACTAAAAACTATATAACTTCTTAATTTTAATAATTTAAGAATTACAAAAACATAAAATTTCATCACTAATATACAGTATAAATTAAGTAACAGTGTTATTAAATAATAAGTTCAAGGTTCGATTCGTGACGAGTACAAACATTTTTAAAAATTAAAAATTAGTAGACAACTTATATTTACTTTAATATACGATTAAAAATAAACAAAGGCGTATTTGTCTTTTCATAAATATTATTAGTAATTATAATTTTTAAATTATATATAATTAGCATAAGGGGTTTAGACATTTTGATCATCAATGGGAGTATTTCTCATTTTACAAGTATTGTTGTAACCATAGTTTTCAATTACATGAAATATAGAAATTCAAAATATTATTAAATTGTAAACCGTATTGCAAAAATTGTGCAAAAATTGTGACCGGGGATTGTAAATATTGTTTTGATTTTTTTATAAAAGAATCATAAATTAACTAAATATAGTATAACAAAGTTATTGACTCTAAAACTACAAAAAATATAAAATCTAATAATTATAAAATTAGGAAAAACAAGAAATTTCTTGAAAAAAATACAAATAATAATTGAAATAATAAAAGTTAATGTTAATAAAATAAGTATAATTCACTGAATATGATTTGCAAAATTTATAAAGTATCACCTGTATAAAGCTAGTACCCCTAAAGAGAATTAAAAGAGCAGGACAAACAGTAAAAAACACTTGAACGGAATTTAATATGGGTCCTTTTCACAGAATAGCTGCTGTTTCACAAATGAGGCCGGAACGTAAATTCAATACCAGCTACACCCAAACCGAACAAGGAAGCGAAATTAAATTGAAATAAATAAAAGAAAATAAAGAAGAAATGTGTAAATGTTTTGCAGTGACATTAGGATTGCTGTCAGAAGTAAACTAAAATGTTAGAGGTACCGAATTATTGGATCCAACAATAATTACAAAATGTTATGTATTATTTTGATTGGTTATAGTCCAATTAAATATAATGTGAACAATTAAATATAATGTGCTCTCATGTTTTAGTTAATATCAATTAATAAAAATATTTTATAATGTCATATCATTTTGTTGGCAATTTTTGGTACTTAATCTGCACTGCTAACATTACTCATTTATTACCGTAGAAATGAAGAATCTTTACAATTTTATAATACTCCCATTTTGTCACCAATAAAATTTACTCCTTTATTCAATCATATTAAACCAATTAATTAGTTATCAAAAAATTATATTATATTTCAAATAAATTAACATAATTAACACTTAATTTACCATATTAACTCAAATTGTATAATATTATTGGAAGTTGGGATGAACAAAATAAAAAATATGATCAAAGTGAATGAGACGAAGTGAGTAACAATTTTAAAAATATATGATTACTAACTAACCTACTTTAATAATAGTTTTTTAACATAAAAAAACAATTAAAATTTAAAGGCACTAGAGAAAAAACATGTGAAATATGTCCGTGACACAAGGCCCAGGCAAAAAGGCCCAATATTAGTTTCTGAACCAAAACCAAATTGAAATCGTGTTGAAACAATTAGGGGTTCTAGGGTTTACAAACGAAGATCAGGATGGCATTAACAAACTTAATTCTAACAGTAGCAGGAGTAAGCGCAGTGATATTACTGATGAGAAGTGATGTCAAACAGTCTGCTAACATCTTCAAACGCAACGTCCGTCAGATTCGTCACTGGCTCGAAGAAGAATCCGCCACTGCTGCTAAGTATGCCTCTCTAATCCTATACTTACACTTACTGTATATATATATGTGTGTTATGATGTTAGCCTTTTGTTTGGATCATATTTGTCATACTGGTTGCTGAATTGAATTAAGTTTGTGATTAGAATTGTATCGAGATTTAACAATCATTTTATCTACTAGTGTGAATGTATTTTAGATATTAATACTTCGTTTGTTTTTATTACAAGAAGAATATAGGTGAATTTCAGATAAACTACTATAAGATGTTTAGGTACTTGTTATTGTTTTAACTTTTAGGCAATGATTTGTTAAGTCAGTGCTAGCACTCGTTTATTGAGGTTTGAAAAAGTCGTTTCTTGTTGATCTTTATAATCTACTCAACACTGCAAGAGAATTATGATGGTGGAGTTTAAGATGTACCTCAAGTATTTCTTTTAGTTCATTTTATTGGACTTTTGAATCCGAGGCTTTTTTACCGTTATTGATTAGAAAGTCCCAAATGTCGAAAGTAATTATGTACCGCATAAGATTAAATGGTTTAGCAGAATAAGGATGAAAATCTGGAAACTTAACCTGCTTCTTAGAAGGACCTTCCAAGCCTATATGTCAAATCCGATATGTTGCGTAACTGGTGCAGGGAATTCTTGATTAGTACTGTTAAACACACAGTTTACTGAAATTTGGTACTGTTGCCTACTGACAGGATTGTGTCGTAAGTGAAAACAAAAACCATCGTTGAGTACTACTTTCTAGTAACTGTCAGTAAAGTTATAGCTGATAATGTTCACAGAGACATCTATATTTTTGAAGACTGTGTTTGTGTGTAGTTTTACTTTAAGTTTGATGTGGGAAATAGTTGCATTACAGGCAAAACTGCTAAATATAGGTCATAGGTGGATTAATAGGCGGAAATATTTTTTTAGTTAGTATCACAGTGCTGCATTTCTAGATTTGATTATGTCATTTTATATTAGTTCATGCGACCAGACTTCCCAAGTGTACTCGAGTCACCTGTCTCATAACAGCACTGCAACTCAAATGGTTAATTTGTGATGTATGATAAGAATTTTGATCTGGAATTAGAGGATGATTTGTTGAACTTTTGCCATTAGAAGTTTCATTTTCTGGGTTTAATGTTATTTACTCCTTTTAACCAAAATGCATTATAGGCAAGCCATCTGGCTCTCTGTTTGGGTGGAATTCAGCAGTTTTATTGATTTTACATTTAGTAGTATGGGCAAGCTGTGTGAATTTTTAGCCTGAAAATTTTGTTGAAATTGTGTAGGGAAATGAAGAATGCAAAACCAAAGGAGCTGCCACAGAAAGATGTTCCTAAAGAATAGAAGCACAAACGTGATAAATGAAGCATGGCTGTCAAGGAAGAACTGATTCTTGCTCTATTTTCCTTTGTTCGTATAGTAGTAAATGATGTATAAAGTTTGGCAGTTACAAGTATTTTTTAAAATTTGAAGGATTGGGCATTTTTTTGCCTTTTTGTAGTGTCACACTTCATACTTTCTGTACTGCCTCGTAATAAATTGGAAGCCTAATGGTTTTCTTTTAGGAGAGAATTGCTGATATGTATTAATATTGCATTTGAAACGACATTACAATGATCTTATGATAACATGGCTTTGAGTTGAAGAAAATGTTTTTCTTTTCACTTGAAAGGAATAACATGTTTAAACCACCATCAGCAATCAGAAATATGCAGATCTATAGTCGAAAGTTACCCTAAATGTCTAGTAATAGGTTTATGTTATCACCATGACATGGTAAATGTTGCCTCTTTATCTTCTTTTTTTTAAAAAAGAAATCTTGGTTCTCTAAGCCGCGGACAGTTTTTTGGTACCGAAACTGATAGCTTCCATTCATCTTTTGTTTTTTTAAGTCCAAGCTCCGAGGTGATTGCCTTGTGTTTGTTTTCAAAAATCCAGAACAACTAGTTTTTGATTTCCATTATTTTGGATGGCGAAAATGAAAATGATATTTGACTGACCTCCATTGTACCATCAAAGAACTAATGCAAGTGAATGGCTGCTGATATGTGTAAGACTTCTATTCTCTTCAGGTTAACAAACAATTATACAAGGCAAAGTTCACGTGGCACGAGCATATTCTCTTCAAGTCGGCAAACAATTATCAAAGTTCATGTGACACGAGCATTTACAAGATACGAGCTAAACTTGGTTATGCAAAATCTTTCCCCAAGTGTTTTCTTATGATTGTGGAAGCTATCTACTGTTATACTTAAACTTCGATGGAGAATGCATCCACAGACAGTCTCGTGTGATTATATGTATGACCACTGTCCACTGACAAAAGAGGCTATAATTTGCATCACAAGTCAGCTAGTTTAAAAAAATATACGTCCTGATTATACTTTGCATCACAAAAGTTAAAAGATTTAGAACCAGTTCACTACAGTAATACATAACTATCAATATTAGAAAAGTTGTAACTACAACAATTTCACCAGCCAAAAATCAAATAATAATTACTTAGCAGTATTAGCACAGTGCAGTGTTTTTGCACTCCGAGCTAGAAATTATTGGCTACTTTCTCGTAAAAAGAAGAAAGCTCTTGTTCAGTAACATGTCACTTGGAGGCATAGCTTACTTGCAAAAAAATGAGAAGATGTGTTGTGATGCCCTTGCTCATACAGCCTGCTAGAACAAAGGTGATACTGCATCTGTGCTGCAGTCAAAGATGTTGCTGCCATCAGGTGTTACAACTGCACCCACTGGTTTCTCATCCATAACTCTTGGATATGAGTATGGGTACAGTTCATTAAATTGCAGATTGGTGTCTGTAGGCTGAGTATTAAATATATCACGCTGCGCTGAAAAGGGACTCGTAATATTTCTCACAGCTTGTGTTTGGTTTGTTGACAGAAGAGAGAGAGCACGCCTGGATTCTTCCATGTGTGTTAATTTATCAAATACATTGAGGTGAATGCAATCTCTCGCAGAAGTGAAATTGGGGTTGGCAAGTTTCTGGGAGATTGCAACTTCTGGTTTCTTATAGGCACCCTTTACAGTATTAGTGGCTGTCAAGAATAAGCATTCTTTATCTGTTCCGCTGAAAGTCTGGCTAGAATGTAATTGATTGCTGTTATTGTTGCCAGGCCAACTAATATTAATGCCATTGTTGGTGGATCTACTACTTCCATATGCTTGTGGACCACTGAACTGAAACCAGCTCCCACCTAAATATTAGAAGAAACATGAACTTAGAAATCTCCTAGTTTTGTCCTTGGAAATGGTTGAAATGAAACAAGAAAACAAAAACAAAAAGATGCTACATAATACTATAAATATATGGGGAACACTCATTGCTGTCAAGATTAATTCCTTTTGATTCTCTCTACAAGTTAATGTCAACTTTGTCAATCGAGGAGAGATCTGTCTGAAAATTGCTAGTAGCATCTGTAGCCTGTATCGTTTCCTTTGCTTGGAAGATTTTTAATTGCAACGTTTGCCATTCTTATAATGTATGTAGAATGATAATTAGTGTTTCCTAACATTTGCCTGGTACAGATACTTCATAATTTTTCATTATGATGTTAGATTTCTCAATTGTAGAAAAAGCAATCGAAAGCATCACTAATCACTATGTTGCCTTCCAAACATATATCTAAGAAACAATAATGTGTAAAAAGTTAAAAGAAAAATTCTAGACTGATGGAGCAATTTTGTGGATTATGAATTTTATAGACTTTCTACCTATATCTAAGAAACAATTTTTTTAGAACTAGAAGAGTATGAAAACCTTTCTTTTCAATATCGTAATTCTGCAAAAAGAAGGAATATTGCCACTGGGTAGACATTACATGTGGACAGCCTACTAACTTCCGAACCCAAAATTTTTCACTATGAGATGAATATTATATTTGCAGAAGTTGATCATGAAAAACGTACCTCTGTAATCTGAAAGACAGCCCTGGGAACTCATGTACAGTGATTCTGGCTGAGATTTTCTTCGACGGCGGTTGTGACAATCAAGACGCTTTCTACAACTTCTCTTCACATCATCAAACTCCCCAAGAGAATGGAATCTGCAACAACAGATAAAGTAGACCATAGTTATTAGTTATAATGTCAAGTGTGACGCTATTTGTTAAGCTAATAGGGAACATAGTTAGAACCGAACATTGACAGAGAATATATGAATGATCTGAAGAATGTAAGACCTGATTAGAGTGAAGAACTTATGCATATTTTAGCATTTCAGATTTATTTTACAAGTATTTCTAGATAAAAGATGCAAAAATAGCATTTTCATGATTATTGGCTGCTTCTATTCAGGAGAAAAGTTTAAGCTTATAGCAAGATAAATTGCAATCCATATATCTGCTCTAACATACATCCACATGTTATGTTAATCAGTAGAGAACTAACTGAATAAACACACTTGTTTTGAACAAACTAGAATGAAAAATATCATGAAAGAATCTAATAAAGTTTGGCACAGACTGAAACGGGAGTGTAGATATGGCTTGATTCAGACTCAGAAAGCCTCACCTGCTGCATTGCTGGCAGAACCTTTGCTCTCTGCCTTTAATTGTCACAACAGGAATCTTTGAGTGCCGCTCACAAACCCTGTGGCGTCTATGGTACTCCCTGCACTTACTGAGGTCTGCCAAACAGCCATCCACTAAACATGAGACCTTTCTTACGCAACTTACAGCACATGTCTTCTTCGATTCTAAAGGTAATAGCAGTAATGGTAACCCCTTTGGCTCCTTTGATCTGTCCATGGCTCCATCTTGCACATCTCCTAATCTACCTATTCTTAGATCATTTAGCAAATCATCTCCATTCTTACAATCAACTAAGCTAATACATGCACTTGGGGCAACAAAGTGGGAGTTGTACTCCTCTTCGCATAATCCAATCACATCCCATTCAGATGCCTTAGTTACCCAATCCATTCCGGTGCTCAAAGATACAATTTTCGATATCCACTCTCCTGTTTACAATACCTAATACCACAGATGTTTATGCCTTACCAGACAAAATCATGAATATAGGATCTTATATACATATCTGTTACCTAATCATGTGTATTCACCACAAACAAAATCAAGAAAAGAACACTACCTAATCATCCATATAAAAAAAAGCTCAAAGATGTGTAGAAGCTAATCTCACTAGTCAAAATGCTACACCTTACACTTACATTTCCAATAAAAATTGATCATATGCATGCCAGAAGTACTTAATTCTAACATACATGTTAAACTAAAGGGCACAAATAAATTTGGTGAAGAAAGCAAAAGGGGTTTGTAAAGAAGATATTAACATGGTTGAGAAATGAGAATCATATACTTTCCTTATTATACAGATCAACCATAGCAAGATTTATATATAAATAAAGACACACACACACACACACACTTGATATTGGGTTCAAGAAACAGTCTTTATCAGTAGCAAAAAGAAGAAAATTAAAGGGAAAGTAAATGTACTTACAAACAGTAATTGAAGGAAGAAAATGAATGAAGCCCAGTTTACTTTCCACCATCAGCAACTCATTGAGTGACATGGATTCACACCCAACTCTAAAAAACAATATCAAAGCAAATTTAACAAGAAAACAACCAATCAGATTACTGAAATGTTACAGCTTGGTAAAGCTTTACTTGTACATGTGACTACTCTGGGTAGAACAATTAGTTAAAATAGCTTTTTACTTTTCTTAAAAAATTTGTTAACTTAATTGTTAACATAAAAAAAATCTTATATTCATTTCGGTAGAAGATTCGATCAATCGTACAATCACTACATATCACAAAAAATTCTTCGGGGTCAGGTTTTATTCGGAGCTTGAGTTTTTTAACAATCGGATTGGTCTGGGTTTTTTCAAAAATCGGACCGAACTTCCTCTAAAATACTAGATCCGTTTTAAGCCTTTGGTCCGGGCCAGATCGGGTCGGGCCGGACTTTTATCCGGACTTTTTTTTATTTATATATAATATTTTTTTACAAAGTTAATATATTAGTATACAGAAAAATCAAAGTTTTACAAAAATAACAACCCCTAAAAGTTACACCCCTCAACTATTAGAATCCAAAATATATAATAAAAGACACCACGATACCTAATACTAAAAAACTATTAGCCTAATGTTTTATCATAAAACATTAGTGCAACTCAATAACTTTCTACTCATAATATGCGTTATTGAACTTAACCTGACCGTGAGTCATATAAATCTTCTCGTACATGACCATGTCAAGAAGCACATACACTACACTCAATAAATCTTGTGGAACAAAGGGTTTGTCCAACATATTGTTGATTCTTCTTAGACTCATGATTCTTCACATTTCCTCAATTGCTAAGTTTAATATTCTTGATATTTATTTAAAATATTATAAAATTTCAGATTTTATCTATAAAAAATTGGGTGAACTTTTCGGACTTTTTCTCAGATTGGATCGGGCCGGATTTCGGATTTCAGACTTTTTGAACATCTCTACAATCAACCCACTCTTTTCTAAATAATTACCTAAAATAAAGTATTGGTGGGAATTTATATTTCTATTTAAATGATAGGTTAGAGTTATGAATTCATTATGTGTTTATAACATTTAGGTTGATTTGTTGTGTGATTTACAAAGGTAACAAAAAAAAAATGATCGGTTATTTTTTAGACTAAATTGCATTGTGCATATTTGAAGAATAATTTTTTTGCACGAAAATTCCTAAAATTTTATTCAAGCTAAAGTGGTGGCTAATTATTTTTAAACTTGTCGGCGTAGTGGCTCCACAATAATTCTATTAGTTTGTCCGTCAAATTGTAATGGGGCTGAAAGTAGAAGGGCAAATCAACTTTCAAGAACTACGTTATCTTCTACCTAATCCTTTTTTTCAAAATTAAGCATTTCAAACCCTAGAACTCTGATGTGTTATAAGCAATTCATGACTAATTCATGATTGTGAAGTATTCATATGAAAAATGAATGCACAAGTGACATATACATATACATATATACACGTATATAGGGTGCATATGAACATAAACAACAAAAACATCATATTTTCTAATTTTTCATAACAATAAAATCACACACACAAAAACACACACATATGCATATATATACACACGTAACTGCAATGATTCATACCAGACATTTTAATGACTCTCAACATCTTACTTAAATTTCATAAATTAACTCATCTTCTTCAATTAAGATTACATCAACAGCAACTCAAGATAATGCAATTACAATTTTATTAATAAGATGAAATGGGTGTTGAAAATGGAGGAAATCGACATGTTTTAGATATTATATCCGTGATAGTGAGTTTATAATATTATTCTAAAATTTTTAACGAAGTTAGTCATAAACCGACGGAATTGACACAGAGTCACTACATTGACAAGTTGCAAAAAAATTATTTTTGTGGTATGCATTAGACCTGGCAAATCAGTCGTGTCGTGTCGTTTCGTGTCGTGTAATTTCGTGTTTCGTGTACTTTTTGACTATACACGAAAACGACACGAATTCAAATCGTGTACCTGAAACTGTAACACGAACACGACACGAGTGATACACGACTTGACACGACACGACACGAGATACCTGAATTTTTCGTGTACCATTTGTGTACACGAAACTAAACGAAACGAAATAGACACGAATAGCAACGAAAACACGAATGTTTACACGAAATTTCTTAAAGTTCACATTAGTTTCGTGTAATATCAATTAATATTTATATATTATATATATAATATATAATTTTAATTATTTATATATTTATTTATGTCGTGTACTTCGTGTCGTGTCGTGTACTTGAAGGCTAAATCCAAAAACGACACTAAATCGGGGTCGTGTACTTTCGTGTTCGTGTATTTTCGTGTCGTGTACTTAAAATGTAAACACAAACACTAAATTTTCGTGTCGTTTCGTGTCGTGTAAGTCGTGTCGTGTATAAAATTGCCGGGTCTAGTATGCATAGTACAATTTAGTCTTATTTTTATTATCTTTCCTTTTTTTTTTTTTTTAATTTTTTTGTCAAGTGATTCTCTATTTTATGTTATCTAGTGCCACCCGAACTCGTCCCGCTGGTTTGTTAAGATGGAAAATCCCGTCATACCAGATCTTGGCTCTGTTTGGGATTGCTGGTAAAAATTGCTGTGCTGTTAAAAAAAGTGCTGTTAAAATAAGTGCTGTTATGAAAATCAGATAACTGTTTGGTAATATTTTTGAGATATGCATGTTTTGGTGTATAATATAAAAAAAATAATGTTTCTGGTGAGTTTTGATGTTGAAACCAGTAGCTGCTTCCCGCAAAAGCTGAAAGCAGCTTTTTTTAAAAGCATGGGGGGGCCTGCTTTCTCTAAAAGCAGCTTTTAAGCCAAAAGTGCTTTTCGGAAAAGCTGCTTTTAAAATTTACCAAACACTTTTTCAGCTGCTTTTCAGAAAAAAACTGCTGTTGCTGTCTGCAGCAGCAATGCCAAACAGACACCTTGTCTCTTGCTAACTTTGAAGTTACTTGGTACTTGGTAGTCTAAACTTCCGTGAAACTGATTTTAAACTATGAGTTTTTGAGTTTAGATTTTATTCTTGTTTCCTTAACTCAATTTTAGTTTTATATACAATGGTCCACATAGTTATTTTAGTAACTTTAATTATGTCTCAATTAAATAACTTGGATTAACTATGAAATTTAGATAAATACATTCATGGTTATTTTATTAATTTTTATTATATAGTACTAGTTAAATAAGAAAAAAAAATCCTGACGTAGAACTCAAGTGTAAATAAGTTGTAATATTTTGTAAATATAATGAGCTTTCTATAATTACAATTATGCTCCACATAAATCTTTTTTTAATCTCAAGTAATTATTTGATTATGACCTATAATATAAAGCCCATTAATTATGTAACTTGTATAATCATGAAGTCGAAATAATTACTCCCTTCGTACCCCTCAATTCTTTACATGGGGACGAAGAAAAAGTGTAAATTAATAGGAAAAAGATGGGGACGACGGATGTTAAGAAAAAGTGTAAATTAATAGGAAAAAGTAAGAAAAATGAGTAAAGTGGTGGAACCAATCAATATTTAATGTATAAAGTGGATACTCCCTCCGTCCCATTCATTTCTATACACTTTCCATTTTGGGATGTCCCATTCATTTCTATACATTCCAAAAATAGTAACTTTTAATAATATAAAACACTATTACACCCACTACTTTCTCCACTATCTCTATTCTATAACAATATAAATCACTATTACACCCACTACTTCCTCCACTATCTCAAATCTATTATTAAATATTGATAGGTCCCACCACTTTACTCAATTTTCATCTAATTTTACTCATTTTTTATATCTTTTCTTAGTTTATGTGCCCAATCTCAGTGTATACAATTCACTGGGACGGAGGGAGTACTAAGTAGGTATAGTGAAGGAAAGTAGTGAAAGTAGTAAATGTGATTGGATTTTATATTATAAAATGTTATTATTTTTGTTATGTAAAGAAATGAGAGGTACTTGAAGAAATGAGAGGGAGAGAGTAAATAGATTTTTATATTTTGATAGAACTCTGATATTATTTTATTATAATGAGCTAAATTTAGTAGTTTGATACATAAGAAATTGTAAGTTCTTTAAGGAGAATTATATCAAAATAATTGAGCCCCGGAATTTTCTCAAATATTTGTTGAACTTTGTATTTTATTTCTCCAAAAAACTTTTTTAAAACAATGATTAAGTTTTTATAAATATTTGGGATTAAAAGCAGGCAAATAAATTGAAAAAAAAACCCCTTCACAAGGTAGGTACATAAAATTCTGGTGTGCATGTCTGTAAGAAATGAAAGAACCCCTTGATTTTTATTTACAAATAACTAAAATTTGTGAAAGAAAGGAAAATAGAGGCTTTAAAATAGTTTCACAAGGTAATATTCCTAGACAGGTTTTTTAGTTAATCAGAATATTCTTACCAAGTTATCAGCTCCGTTTTACAAAAATTAGCTAGCTAAATTTGCAAGCTTCTCATCTGCTGTGCAAGTGTGACTCAGCTATTTCCCATTTAGCGGCAAGTGAGGGACAATCCATCAACAACTCCAGGTTGGTCGGCAACTGATTTTTCCTGTAAATAATAACAAAATAGTGATGGTAACAAATGTTGACATGCAAGACTCAAGCTACTTATTCTTGAATGTGCTACTTGGAGTTGAAAATATATCTTAATTAAGTTCTTCGGGTGCTTCAATCTGGGTTTAAGATGCATTAGGAGATTGGTTGTATGATATGAAATTTCATCAGGAGGAGGCCATTGGTTGTATGATATGAAATTTCATCAGGAGGAGGCACTTACAAAATTAATATGTTCCGAATGAGTATAAAAAATGCAATACAATCGGCCACTTCAAATCCAAATACTTGTATAGATTTTCCTAAAGCATCCTTGGCAAAATTGATGTGGCAACACTTGTTTACAGGATGGTTATGCTGCAAGAATAAACGTTGAACTTCTATACACTTGGATGTGCTTATACTGGAACTCTTTAACTAGCTCTAGGCACTGTAGATTTTCTTATTATTTACGTCACGATGTCCTTTGCCTTTGACAAAGCTCAACATATATCTAGGATGATCACTTACAAGAACAAACCTCTGAAGTTTCTGTCTTTAAGAAGAATGTTTATGCAACAACTTGATTCGAGTTCTCGCATCTAACAGTATTTAATTGAGTGGCCATAGTGCTTACAACTGACTACGAATCAATTAACCAAGCGTCTAAAAATATTACCAGAACAATACCAAGTGGCAAGTGCAAGCGAGGGCTAATGCTAAAACCAGAAATCAAATCTGCAGAAATGCATTTATCAAACACTTTTTGTTTTTTGTTTTTTACACTTAGTTTATTGACATACGTTGGCAAAACATAAAAACAATTATGGATCACCGATTTGAACTCGGGGATTTAAGAACACTATCTTGCTTCATAAAGCAGAAACTAAGTTCATTGACTAACTTGTGAAGATACTTTCTCTTACACCTTATAATAGGTCAAAAAGTGGCAAGTACAGATAACTTTGAAACCGCATGAGTATAATCTTCTACTGTATGTTTGAGAAGCGTATAGAAGCAAAAGATACTACTGTACTACATATTTCTGTGAACCGCTGCTTCAAGTTAGCACCTGATCGCTTCCAAGTTCCGATATATGTTCTTGTTGAACAAAAATCCAACGTGCATGGGCCATGGGGTGCATAATTATCAATACAGAGGAGAGATGTGATGTGAGTCAGGTGACACCGAAAGAAGTCCCATGTATTATTTTTTAAAGACGGTTGTCAGCTAGGCGTTGTTATTTAGAGAAATTTTATAACTCTCTTATATGATATTTGTATCCGCAATCACATTTTATTTGCTAAATAGATTTATTCGAGAAGTTTAAACTCTCTCTTATGTGATTATATCCGTAACCACATCTCATTGCTAAATTTTATTCGAGAAGTTTAAACTCTCTCTTGTATGATTGTATTCGGAATCACATCTCGTTGCTAGATTTATACAACAGTTAAATTTATATGAATATTTGTATTAGAAACACCAACATGAAATCCTGTTGATCATCTTGAGAGTTTTCTAGAAAAGTGTGATACTATAAAGCTGACCAATGTTAGTGATGATGCTATTAAGCTGCGCTTATTTCCATTCTCTCTCCGAGATGCAGCTGTTGTGAGAGAAATTTGGTACAACACAATTGAGAGAATCTCGCTGGAATATTCGTAAGAAACGTCCTTGATTATCGGACAGAGCTTACAGGTTCAAAGCTCGAGGCCTGAAGTTCACGGTATGAACAGAATAGTTGAAGTATGTTTCTGAGGGCTGAATTGACAAAACCACCGGCCGAAATAAGTAGTGTAAATCCTACCCTACCCGTAAATTCGCCGGAATATGTATCACCGAGGTGCACGTGCCTTATGCTTCTCGAGAGTGAAAATCCGAATCCTTTAGTCAAGTGCCTACATATCCTATTTATAGGAATCAAGCCCCATGTAGTTCTATTAAGTTTGTACTTCTTCCTTGCCATGAATTCGGCCACTCTAAGATAATCCATCTTAGAGTTTTAGTCGAATTAGGTAGCTCTAGCCGAGCTTCCTAGTCTCCTAGTCTACATCCAACTCTAAATCCCATAAATCTCCCAGTCGGTAGCGCTTATCCGGACTATCAATATAAGTCCTATATCGATTGTAGTTGATTCTCACGAGTCCGGTCTTTCTATGATAACCCATCCAGGAATTCTAGTCGAATAAGGTAACCCTCGCCAAGCTTTCCAGTGTCCTAGTTATTATCCATAACTAAGTCCTACAAATCCTCAGGCCGATCTGGTTCCTTCGAGGTGACTATATGAGTTTTATACTGATTCTACTTGCTCCATCCAGTGTGTTTGACTGAGCCTAGAAGTCCTTTTATAATTACAATTCCGTGCTCCCGAAGTATAGATAATTGAGTCCTTATCCAGCTCTGATTCTGTCTCGGGGAGATTCTGACTACTCGTCACCTGTGACCAGTGTCGAGGTTCAGACCACCTGAACCTCAACGCCTGTTTCCTGACATTCCATACCTTTCACCTGGCTTAGCACCCCGAACCTGTCCATGCAGGTCTCCCTTACACCTTGGCGTCCTGATATCATATTTCAGTAGCCTTTAGCTGTACCTTGATACTCTTAACCTGCGGCTTAGCACACATAATACTAACCCCATTCATCCTTACTGGACCCTTAACAAGTATGGGCCTTAAATTGAACCCATGTAAGATTTGGGGCACAACAACTACCCCCCGGTTCCTTGCAGTATTAAATACAAAAGGAACCAAGAACTATCCCATTTTCGAGTCAATCAGCTTCTAACCTTACATCCGGCTACAGGTACATAGTCGGACACATTTCTCTTCAATAACTTTTGTACAATCCTTCATTGTCCTTCCAGTAATCGAACTATTATTCTAATTTAATGTAAATTTCGGCCTATTTTTACCTTATCCTCTGAACAAAAATTCAAATTTGAATTAACAAACAAACCCTTTGAATTCCTTCTAGAATTCTGATCCATGGCTTAACATGCTTCATAATTTCATTTTTTTTTTTAATCAATCACTGGATGCCACCTGGTGTGGCCGTTCCTATACACGCGTGCATTTAAACACACGCCCCTTCACCCCTCCTTTTCTTTTTCAATACACACTTCATTGTTCTTACCTCCCTCTCTCCTGCCATTCTGCCAAGAAGCTCCGAGACGGTCCATACCTCCGGCGATTCCGAGATTTCCAGTGATTCTCTCCCTGCAACACCTCATAAGGTATCGATCTGCCTTTATCTTCTACTTTTAACCCCTATTTGCCATTGCATGTAGTTTTTGTATGTGTTCATCCTGCATATATATATGTATACATATGTTCATTCGTAATCGTATATGCACACATACACACACTCCTATCATCTGTACAATCAAATTGAAATCCAGAATGCCATGCATTCGCTTTCTCTGTGAACCATAGCCGCACGACGTTACTCTTTGTGTTACCGTGTTAATCACACAGGAATTGTTAAACCCCCATGGATGATATCTTTTTCTTCGTCATAAATCACTTACAATACCATGTCTACCCATCCTTCCCGACGATCCTTGCTTACATGGGTAATTGATGATACATGCCATATATATCCCGAAATATTAACGTCGATATGTTATCATGTAGAAAGATTTAAGGTTGATAACTAAAACCCTTCTCTGTAGCTTTAGGTCTTAATTCCTTCATACTGAGACCTTTCCCGAGGTGAAAACCTCCATGTACCTCTATCGGACTTTTAGGTGCCGAAATATCCTTAAAACTGACAGCCCTCTAGATCTTCGGGATTATTTGGGTCACTACCTGCTCGACCCAAATCCCCTGTGACATCTTGTAGAGAACCCTGATGAAAAATCCTTGCAAACTTTTACGGTTTATCTTCCCTCCTGCTTACCCGATTGAGAAGGGACCTGTTAGCCGTTAACTCACCCTGCTCCATCATTTGCAGATGTCAGGGAGCTCCAGTACCACTAGCTCGCAGCAATCGGCTGCTCAGGAGGTGCAGAACTGCGTTGACCTTCTGGATTCCGATGATTCATTAGCCAAAACCCCTGTGCCTAAACCTCATGCCATCAAGCCAGTGAGCACCAGGACCCGTTCCAAGATCAAGGGGTTAGCTCGTGACATCGGCATGTCATCAGTTCGAACCAACCTCTTCCCTTTGAAAATCAAAGCTTCAAAAACAGAAACCATTAACCAGTCATCCTTTGAAAACAATCTAACTCCAGAGACCAAAAATTTGCCACTATCCAAGTATTATTCTGATGAAGAGGAAGTTTCATCTGCCAATCTTAGAGCCCCTGACCCTGACTCTGAGGTTGAGGTAGAGACCTCAGTGGATGAGGAAACCCCTTTCGAATCCCAAGGCCCTATTCCAGCTTGTGAGGGTCTCGATACCTCAATGAATGCCAATAGATTAAAGCTCCTTCTTCAGAAACATCAACCTAACTGTCGCTTGGTGATACCTTCCCCTGGGGAGAGGTGTCACCGTTTTGACAACTTTGAACCAGACCAACAGGTACCTTGTGCCGTTTTTTCAGCTACCTTTTTTAGAATGGGTTTGTCCATCCCTCTTCACCCTTTTATTCATGACATTATTACTTACTATGATATTGCCCCTCTCCAAATGGCTCCAAATGCCTATCGAATGGCAATGTGTATGTTTATCCTTTATGACAAGCAATTTGAGAAGAGACTGTCCGCCCGTGAGCTGGGTTTCTTTTACCAGCTTAAACAGACAAGCAAGAATTCTGGCTTCTTTTACCTCTCTGCCTGGGGCATCCATGATGGCCAATGCATCAGGGGGAACCGGAAGGGGATGACTGACTGGTTACCTCAATTCTTGTATTGTTATGATTGTCCAGCTTATAGAACTGAATTTAACAGAAGTCCTAGTAAGTACCTTACGTGTAACTCCCGTATTTTTGGCTTTTGAATAATCTAGATGATAAGGTCTAACCCATACTTAAATCCTTGTATAGAGATTCCGAGTAAGACAGCCCTCAAGGGTCACTCCTTGGAAAGAGCTCAAGAAGCTCTGAAACTGTCAGCAGCACTAGGAGATGGTGCTAGTCTGTTGACAAATCAAAACTTGATTAAGTGTGGTTTCCTGCCAAGCGATAGAACTATGAATTTGCTCTTGATGGAGGACTCTGAAACTGGAGCCTCCAACAGATTAGGTTCCCCGCTATATCTTTACATTTTTCTGTGCATTCTATTGATCCATGCCATGCTCGTGCCATATCTCTTTATATTCGATTGTTTATCTAATAACCTTTTGACCTTTCTTGCAGATATGGCTTCTGGTGTGCCATCCTTTGTCAATAAATCAGTCAGCTACGATGACCTCTTCGGTGATGAAGAGAAGGATCTTGTTCCCATTGCAGCCACCCCTATTTCTCGTGTGAAATCAACTGCTGCTTCTCAGGATAAGTCCACCACTTCCTCAAAAAGAAAATTGCCATCAACTGCCATTGTTGACTCTGCCAGAGGTTCAGGTTCTCGTTTCAATAAAAGAGCCAAGCCTTCTACTCCGGGAGCTTCCAGTGAAGGTGTGAACCCCTTGATTCATAAGTTTTTTACTATAACTGGCAACCAGATTCCGGAAGAAACTATTGCAGAGTGGGACAAGATGAGCCTGGCTGATGCTGCCAAGGCCATCACCTGGTGCGAAGCTCAGAGCTTCTTTCATACCTTGAAACGAGGTGAAGAGATGGTGGCAGCGGCTAGGAACGACCAACGGCTATCCGAAGAATTGAAACAACTAAAAGATTCCCTTAAAGAAAGTGAAATTGAGAGAAAGAAACTAGCTGATGCCAGTAAGAAGCTCAAGGCTTCCGAGGCTAAGCTCCTGAAAGAACGAGACCAGCTGAATACCTCCATAATCAACCTTGATGCTGAGAAAGACGCTCTACAGGCTTCCTACACCAAGAAGGTTGGTGAATTTAAGAAGAAGTTGGATTCCCTCAACACTACCATCGCCTTGGAGAGATCCACCCGTGAAGCTGCTAAGCGGGAGAAATTTGAAGCCGGGTACGGCCGTGGGGTGAACGATTACATTGAATCTACATATGACCATTTCCCAACGTTGGACTGGACTTTGCTCGGTGATGATGCTGTGAAGTTGGTGGAAGATATCAAGAAGAAGGAGGCGGCTGCAATGGTGGACCAGGAGAAGGCTATTCAACCTGAACCTGAAGCTGGAGTGCAAGCTGCAACGGACGATTCCAATCCTGAAGTTCGTGGGGAAGACACGGGATTGGTTGATCCAATTCCTGACCAGGATGCTCCAGCGGTATCTCCTGACAACCTCGCGCCATGACCGCCATTCCAAACCATTAGTACTTTTTCTTTTGAGAATATATCACACCCTTGGAAGGGTTAACATTTATGGTCTTTTTATAACATTTCCGGCGTTCACGTCGTGGTTTCAAACATTTGGATGAGGGTGCGGGTACCTCGGAATACCTCGCAAGATGTAACCTTTAACTTGGGTTTTCATCTTTTTAATTTCACCGTACCTTTATTTTCCATATGCCAAAAAATCCATGCTTAGACTCGCCATGCTATTATTATTATCTCTGGATGATCATCAGGTCGCCATCTTGAGCTAGTATGTGAATAGCTGTAGCTTTATGTGAATTGCCAAATGCATAAGACCGACCTGTCCCATATTGTTAGATAACCAGTATCTCCGGACTGATAGACAATTATGTGCCAATCCAGGAACATTCGTGATATGTACCATACCAGTAACCCAAAAAGATCTACACCATAAGATCACGTTTTATATGAAGTTTACCAACACGCATATTTGCGTCATTGCAGCCATAATCCTGAAGCTCACCCGAGCTTCTTCTACCCCTTGACCAGGGATATAAACCGTAGGTGATAAAAGTTATTCACCCCGTGATTATTCCGATAATATAATGTGCAAATTAAACCATCCCTGCACCTAATATCTTTAGGTACATAATCCATATTCCATAGCTAAAACATCCATGAGTCATTTTTTCCACTGCTTTCGAGAAAACCCGACCATGCATATGTATCCTTGCCTAGGGCAATGTGCCATTAAACTCTATGTACTTCACAATCCTGTATGAAGCTTAATCCGTGCCACAGCTTCAGGGATCATTAGCCTTAGACCTCCCGACTGTGGTGTTAATCCGTCCAATGTCCCAGCTTGCATCCGTGCAAGGAAGTCCGAACCAGAGTGTGTCCATGAGTGGTCTCCACACTTTACCGTGATACTCATGCCTAGTGTCCCTGGGGCTTATATGAGTTGATACGTTTAAATATCTATTCATGAATATTAACCTTTACCTCATAATCCATGAGTATTAACCTTTTCCTCATAATCCATGAGTACGAATCTCCAATCCAGTCCAATGATATTACATCCAGTCCAATAATATTAAGTCCAATAATATTAAATCCAATCCAATAATATTAAGTCCAATAATATTATTTCGAAATTTATCCGTTTGAACCTATATAGAATATATCCACTACCCCCTAGTTCTTTATCATATAATCGCTTATGGTGAAGAACTAAACAAAGGCAATCATACATCGAACTTTTAATCCACATGTAATCCTTACAGCAAAAACATAAAGAGTAATAAAGCATTCAAACAAGAAGAGCCATATGAATCAAAATAGAGGTTTCATTGATATTGTATAATTTATCGAAAGACATCCAATAGGTAGGGTGTGCATACACTACCCCCCGAGTGCTCAAAGAACAAATGAAAATGTCTTACTATGAACCTGAACCAAAGTGCTTCGAAGCTGATCCAAACAGCTATGAAGCTGAGGCTTACAACCATGAAGCTATACCTAAGCATGGCAGTTACAACTAATAAACTGCTTTTATTATTCCTATGCCTGAAAGAGGCCTACAGAAATAGTACCTGATGATTTACTGGTAGTATTTCTTGAGATGCTCACCATTCCACGCCCTTGGAATGAGTTTTCCATCTAAATCCGTGAGATGGTAGGTACCTTCCCATAAGACAGTCTTTATGAGGTACGGACCTTCCCAATTTGCTCCAAACACGCCATGCCCATGAACCTTCATGTTGGGCATCATTCTCCTTAGGACCAAATCGCCAACCTTCAACGGACGAGCACGGACCTTGCTGTCAAAGTACTTCCGAGTACGTTGTTGATAAGCAGCTAGCTTCAGCTGTGCAGTAGTTCGAACCTCTTCAAAGAGATCTAAGTACAACCGATGATTCACCTCGTTGTTTTCAGGATCGTAGTTATCCCTTCTGAACGATCCAGCCCCAATTTCCACGGGCACCATAGCTTCACAGCCATAGGTTAAGGTGAAAGGTGATTCTCCGGTGGTGGTTCGTGGTGTGGTGTTATATGACCATAAAACCATAGGGAGTTCCTCAGGCCAGCGTCCCTTGCTTTCTTCCAACTTAGTTTTCAAAGTGTGCTTGATGATCTTGTTGACAGCTTCCGTCTGTCCATTACTTTGAGGGTGATAGACTGCCGTGAAGCCTTTCTGAATCCCGAGGTCATCACACAGCTTTCGCAACTCTTTGCTATCAAACTGCTTTCCATTATCTGAGATCAATTTATATGGAACCCCGAATCTGCACACGATTGCCCGAAAAACGAATTCCTTTATTTTTGCTGCGGTTATTGTAGCTAGAGGTTCAGCTTCAGCCCATTTGGTAAAGTAATCTACTGCCACAACAGCATATTTCACTCCTCCTTTACCTTTAGGGAGCTCCCCAATCAGGTCGATTCCCCACACAGCGAAAGGCCAAGGGCTTGTGAGTGGTTTCAAGGGAACAGCTGGATTGCTATTGAAGTTTACGAACCTTTGGCAACGATCGCATGCCCGTGTGAACCTGTGAGTATCTTTCTGGATTGTCGGCCAATAGTATCCTTGACGTAATATTTTGTGTGCCAGAGAAGTTCCCCCTGAATGATTGCCACAAATTCCCTCATGGACTTCCCGCATAATATACTCGCATTCGTCTCCTGAGATGCACTTCAAAAGCGGTTTGTTAAATCCTCTTTTGTATAAACAACCATCATAGATGACATACCTTGCAGCTTGGTATTTTATTCTTCTTGCTTCCTCCTTTCTTTCTGGAACAATCCCCTTTGTGATGTAATTCATAATAGGTGTTGTCCATAATGCCTCAGTCGCAGGTTCCAAGTTCATGACCTCGAGTCTAGGAATGCTTGGTTGAAGCTGAATCTCCAAAGGTATAACCCCTAACATAGTAGCCTCCCTTTGTGAACCCAACTTCGCAAGTGCATCAGCATCGGTGTTTTGTGTCCTTGGGATTTGCTCAAGATTCACCTCCTTGAACTTGCCAATCAGCTCTTGAGAGTATCTCATGTAAAGGTCAGTACGAGGACCTCTAGCTTGGAATCCCCCTCGAATGTGCCACACAACTAACATAGAATCACTAAAAACAGTCAGGTTTTCCACCCTCATTTCCAACGCAAGCTTCAGACCAGCAATCAGTGCTTCATATTCCACATCATTGTTGGTCGCGTTAAAAGCGAAGTGAATAGAGCTTTGGAGCTTGTGACCTTCCGGGCTAATGAGAACAATACCAGCTCCTGCCCCATTTCCATTTACTGCTCCATCTACGTAGAGTGTCCACCATGGTGAGCAGTTTTCAGCCATCTGTTCGGGGGCTGTAGGTTCAACTATGCATTCATCGCCCTTAACCTCGAATGTTGGAGGAAATTCTAGCAGAAAATCTGCCAACACCTGCCCTTTTATAGCCGTTCTTGGCTTGAAGTCGATATCGAATTGTCCCAATTCCACAGCCCATTTCATAAGCCTCCCCGAAGCTTCAGGTTTGTGCAAAACCTGCCTTAGAGGGAATGAAGTACGTACCTCAATTCGGTGTGCTTGAAAATAAGGCCGAAGCTTCCTTGAAGCCAAGATTAAGGCATAAGACAACTTTTCCATGTTAGAATACCGTGTCTCGGCGTCCAGTAATCTTTTACTTACGTAATAAACCGGGTGTTGAACCTGCAGCTCCTCCCGGACAAGCACAGCGCTGATTGAGTATTCCGAAACTGCCAAGTACAATATGAGGACCTCTCCATCAAGAGGTTTAGACAGTAATGGGGGGCTGCCGAGCTGTTCCTTTATTTTTGTGAAAGCAGCTTCACATTCTGGATTCCATTCAAAGTTCTTCCCTTTCTTGATTGCTGCAAAGAATTCTCTACATTTATCCGACGATTTAGATACGAACCTGTTTAGAGCTGCAATCCTACCAGTGAGACTCTGAACCTCCTTTATGTTTCGAGGAGATCGCATCTCGACTAGCGCCTTGATCTTGGCGGGGTTTGCTTCAATTCCCCGATGATTGACAATGAAACCTAGGAACTTTCCTGACTCCACACCAAAGACACACTTCTGAGGGTTGAGCTTCATTCTAAACCTCCGTAATATGTTAAACATCTCTGATAGGTGCGAGACATGATCAGTAGCAGCTTTTGACTTGACCAACATATCATCAACATAGACTTCCATAGTCTTCCCGATCTGATCTTTGAACATTCTGTTAACCAGCCTTTGGTAAGTAGCTCCAGCGTTCAACAATCCAAAAGGCATGCCGATGTAACAGTATAAACCTCTATCTGTGATGAAGGATGTATGCTCCTGATCAGGTTCATACATGGGAATTTGATTATATCCCGAGTAAGCGTCCATGAAGCTTAAAAGAGCATGCCCAGCTGTAGCGTCGACCAATTGGTCAATCCGTGGGAGTGGAAAGCTGTCTTTAGGGCATGCCTTGTTCAAATCTGTAAAATCCACGCATGTTCGCCATTTTCCATTAGGTTTCTTGACAAGCACTGGGTTTGCTAACCAGTCTGGGTAGAATGATTCTCTCACCAGTCTAGCTTCTAGTAACCTGTCAACCTCTTCTTTGAGGGCTAAAGCTCTCTCACCACTTATCACCCTTCGTTTTTGTCTTACAGCTACTCTCTCTGGATCAACGTTAAGATGATGGGACATCACCCTAGGATCAATCCCTACCATATCAGAATGGCACCAAGCGAAAACATCTAGATTGCTTTTTAAGAAACGAGTCAATGCCTCCCTAGTCTCAGGTTCCAACTGTTTTCCTATCTTCAGCTCCTTGGAGGAATCTGTCGCATCCACTTGGATTGACAAGGTGTCACCAGCCGCGCCTGTTGTTTCCCTAGTTTCAGGCATTCGTGGATCTAAATCAATCTTCACCTGAACCTCTGCATCAGTTCTTCCAGATTGTGAAAAAACCTTCGGAGGGTTTTCCTCTTGGACACCCTCAAAGTCACTATCATTTACATCTTCAACAATACCTTCGACAAACGGTTCATTGTCTTCTACAAGTTTTGGTGGGGGTGCCTCCAGCATTCGTACCTCATTCTGGGTATCTACCCCCGAAGAAAAGACAATATCCGTGGAGCTCTCTTCACCTGGATGTTGGATAATCATAATTACATTGCACGAATTACGTACCTGTTGTGAAGGTTCATTCTTCGTTGGTACCTCCAGATACTTGTAGCAATTATCCGTGGTACCTCCATCAACTAACAACAAATGCTTTGAAGCTTGCTCAGCGGTGCGCAAGGCTTTACTATAACACTCCCTTGAATCTACTTGACAACCCTTTAAGCATCCAATCCCGTGGGGAGTAGGGAACTTCATGGAGAGATGGTAGATAGAGGTTACCACTCTCATTTCCTTCAAAAGGGACATGCCTAGAATGCAATTGTACGATATGTCCTCATTTACAACCATGAATTCTGCCACCTGCGTTGCTCTTATAGGTTCAACCCCTAACACAACAGGGAGTTTCACTCTTCCTACGACTTGTACCGGTCCGCCAGTAAATCCATATAAGTCGTTGTAAGCAGGAGACATTTCCTTGTCTGCGAGTCCCATTTTTTGATAGGTGTCATAGGCTAATATATTACAGGAGCTTCCATTGTCCACCAAAACTCGATGCACATTGAGCCCTCCAATTGTGATAGTCACCACCAATGCATCGTTATGGGGGTGGTGCACATGCCGTGCATCGTCCTCAGTAAAGGTGATGTCCGCAGCTTCACCTCTAAACAGCTTCGGGGGCCTATCTGCCAAATGATAGATATTCGTGAGGGGATTTCCTCTAGCCTCACGAGTATAATTCTTCATTGCATTCCTGCTGAAGCCTCCAATATATGGTCCACCAATGATGGTGTGGATACTACCAGCCCTGGTAGCTCGTTCAGGTGCAGACTTCTCTTCATCTCTCTTGGACCTATCATCCTTGTACTTTTTCGCCTCCTGGGCCACAAATTCTGTGAGGAAACCTTTCCTGATTAAGTCCTCAATATGATCTTTGAGGTGTCGGCAGTCGGCTGTTTCGTGCCCGTTAGCATCATGGAAAGCACAATATCTAGCCAAATCCTTTCTTCCGGGAGGTCCCGACCTGGTGGGCTTCCTAAACATCCCTGATTTATCACCGACTTCGAATATGTGTTCCACAGGTGCAGCCAAAGGGGTGTACTCTGAATATCTCCTACTACCCTTAGAAGATGGATATTTGTACTCTACTGTTCTCTTTGAACCTGTGGCGTTCACTGACAGAGGTGCAGTCTTCGCCTCCTTGCTTACATCCCGACCATCACCTGAAGCTGTATTATAGGTTGCCCGCTTGCTATAATTCCTTTCCTTCGGGCTGTACGACCTATTCCTCTTATTCCTGCTCCAATCTCGTGAAGCATTATCCTTTTTCAAATTTTCCAAGGACTGTTCTACGACTTTGTGTCTTTCTGCCTTGGCGTAGAAGTCGGCCAAAGTGGTGGGTTCCCTACTCTGCAGCTCCTTCCAGAATTCAGTCCCGGGCCTAACCCCAGCTATCAGAAAGTTTTTGTAAGTTTCGTCAGTAGTTTTCCTTACCCTTGGAACCTCAGCGTTGAACCTCTTGAAATACTCGTTAAGTGTCTCGCTGTCACGTTGCTTGATGTTTGCCAGTGTGTTAGCTGGTGGTGCGAACGTGACTGAAGCTCTGAACTGGGTTATGAACATCTCACCCATCTGCCTCCATGACTTGATAGAATTAGAGGGAAGCCTCTTGAACCACTGATGAGCACTATCCCTAAGGGTCGCGGCCAGCAAACGACATTTCGTGCGATCCTTGATTTGGTAGACTTCCATCTCCGTGTTGAAACGGCTAAGAAATTCCACAGGGTCCGTGGTCCCATTGAACTTCAAGTCTCCTACCCCCCTGTAGCTACGGGGTAAGGGCGAATCTCTCACCTTCTTAGTGAAAGGTGACCCTACTGTCAATCCCGATTGCGGGCCTTTCTCAGCCATGATCTTTTCGAGTACCTTCCTGAGGTCCTCTTCCTTATATCTTCCATCACCTTCAGCTGATCCAGAAGTATCATCAGTGTCATCCCCATCATTAGAGCTTCCATCGGAGCTATCACCAGCTTTGTAGGACGAATCTGAGCTGTGCTCATCCTTAGGTTTTGAGTGGGACTTATCCTTATGACTCCCTGACGCCTTAGACAGTGATTTCTCACTTTGTACCTTCTTGGGACCCTTCTGTTTTGCCTCTAATAGCTTAAGCCTCAAATCCTTACTCGTTAGCTTCTTTCCCATTCGGTCGAATACAGTGACACTCCTTGTAACCGAAGGTTCAGGATCCTCCTTATCCTTGGGCTCAGCTTCAGAGTTCCAGTCGGGATTACTCTGATCAGTTTCAACATCAGAAAAAGTCTTCTTAGTTCTCTCCTTCTCAGGTCCTTCCTCCTCACTGCCAAAATCCAGCCGAGTAGGCGTAACCTTTGGAGCCTTAGGCCTTTTTTGCTTCTTTCGCCATCTTTTCATCTTTTCAGATTTTTTCTCCAAGGAATCCACCCTTTCACCAATTTTCTTGAGGTGATCGAAAATATCCTTGTTCGTAACCTCGCCATGAGGACCTGTTCCACGGCCTTCTTCATTGTTAGTTGGTGTTTGCGTTTTTCCGGAATCATCCGACATCTTTTCTCTCTTAAGATTTCTGATGGAGTTCCCCTCCTTCTAGCGCCACTTATGTTGTGAGAGAAATTTGGTACAACACAATTGAGAGAATCTCGCTGGAATATTCGTAAGAAACGTCCTTGATTATCGGACAGAGCTTACAGGTTCAAAGCTCGAGGCCTGAAGCTCACGGTATGAACAGAATAGTTGAAGTATGTTTCTGAGGGCTGAATTGACAAAACCACCGGCCGAAATAAGTAGTGTAAATCCTACCCTACCCGTAAATTCGCCGGAATATGTATCACCGAGGTGCACGTGCCTTATGCTTCTCGAGAGTGAAAATCCGAATCCTTTAGTCAAGTGCCTACATATCCTATTTATAGGAATCAAGCCCCATGTAGTTCTATTAAGTTTGTACTTCTTCCTTACCATGAATTCGGCCACTCTAAGATAATCCATCTTAGAGTTTTAGTCGAATTAGGTAGCTCTAGCCGAGCTTCCTAGTCTCCTAGTCTACATCCAACTCTAAATCCCATAAATCTCCCAGTCGGTAGCGCTTATCCGGACTATCAATATAAGTCTTATATCGATTGTAGTTGATTCTCACGAGTCCGGTCTTTCTATGATAACCCATCCAGGAATTCTAGTCGAATAAGGTAACCCTCGCCAAGCTTTCCAGTGTCCTAGTTATTATCCATAACTAAGTCCTACAAATCCTCAGGCCGATCTGGTTCCTTCGAGGTGACTATATGAGTTTTATACTGATTCTACTTGCTCCATCCAGTGTGTTTGACTGAGCCTAGAAGTCCTTTTATAATTACAATTCCGTGCTCCCGAAGTATAGATAATTGAGTCCTTATCCAGCTCTGATTCTGTCTCGGGGAGATTCTGACTACTCGTCACCTGTGACCAGTGTCGAGGTTCAGACCACCTGAACCTCAACGCCTGTTTCCTGACATTCCATACCTTTCACCTGGCTTAGCACCCCGAACCTGTCCATGCAGGTCTCCCTTACACCTTGGCGTCCTGATATCATATTTCAGTAGCCTTTAGCTGTACCTTGATACTCTTAACCTGCGGCTTAGCACACATAATACTAACCCCATTCATCCTTACTGGACCCTTAACAAGTATGGGCCTTAAATTGAACCCATGTAAGATTTGGGGCACAACAGCAGCAAAAGATTGGTTGAAGGATGAAGGACCAAACACATTCACTACTTGGGATAGTCTAGCAAAGGCGTTTCTACTTAAATTCTTCAGTCAGAAGAAGACTTCAAAGCTCAGGAATGAAATATCTAACTTTCGTCAAGATGATGACGAGTCACTTCATGATGCTTGGAGAAAATTCAAACGACTTCAGAGACAATGCCCTCACCATGGAATTCCTGACTGGTTGTTGATCCAAACATTCTACAATGGGTTAACACAAGAGTTTCGAAATTTTGTTGATGCTTCTTCTAGTGGATCTATTATGAAAAAGAGTACGGAGGATGTGAAAACTTTGTTAGACGAGATGGCGTCTAATGATAATTATCCTTACAGTGACAGAAATCATCCTAAGAAGGGTGGTAAGTATGGTGTTGATGCTCTAACCATGTTGAATACTACTATGCAGGCAATGGTTAAGAAGATTGAGCAATTGGATTCTAGAACTTCATCTACAGTTTCCTCATGTGAAATATGTGGTGTAGTTGGACACACTCAACATGCTTGTCAATACAATCCCTCTGAAACAGCAATGGAACAAGAAAATGCCCTCTACAACCAAAATCAAAGGCCACAATATAATCCTTACTCCAACACATACAATCCAGGTTGGAGAGATCATCCTAATTTCTCCTACAGAAATAGTCAGGCTCAAGCTCAACCTCCACAAAATAATTTTTCTCAGCCGCCAGGTTTTCAACCAGCTCAGCCACAAAAATCT
The DNA here is from genome assembly GCA_030848705.1 of Heracleum sosnowskyi. Taxonomy (NCBI): domain Eukaryota; kingdom Viridiplantae; phylum Streptophyta; class Magnoliopsida; order Apiales; family Apiaceae; genus Heracleum; species Heracleum sosnowskyi. Next base: position 135,395,854 of record CM061235.1, on the reverse strand, counting down.
AACTTGGAAAATCTTTTGGAAGGATTTATCTCTACACAGGCAAAGAAGAATGATTACTTTGAATCAAGTATCAATGAGATAAAAGCTCATAACAAGTTGATGGAGAATTCAATCACTCAAATTGCTCAACAGTTGAGCCAACTTAACAAGTCTTCAGGCCAACTTCCTGGCCAAACTGAACAACCACATAAAGCCCACGTGAATGCTATAACGTTAAGAAGTGATAAGGAATTGCAAGGGCCAGAGATGAAGATGAGTACTGATAATTTGAACGTTGAGGAAGATGCAGAGAAAACTCAATCTGAAAATGTGATTGTGCAAGAAGCAGTTGAAGAAGAGAAGAAGGAACCCACAGTTGCTCCTGTCAGACCTTACGTACCACCTGTTCCATTTCCGCAAAGATTAGTGCAAGCTAGGCTTGGAGAGAAGTTTATGAAGTTTATGGATATCTTGAAGAGGTTAGAACTTAATATTCCTTTCTTAGATGCTATCAAGGAGATGCCTTCTTATGGGAAGTTCCTTAGGGAATTATTGTCAAATAAAATAAAGATTGAAGAAAGTTCTACTATCTTATTAACAGCAGAGTGCAGTGCTCTCTTGCAGAATAATCTTCCTAAAAAGCTAGTTGATCCAGGTAGTTATTCTATTCCTCTCAAACTTGGGAATTTTGAAATCAAACGAGCTCTATGTGATCTTGGGGCAAGTGTAAGTCTAATGCTCTTATCAATCTGCAATAAGCTTCAGATGGGTGAACTCAAACCTACACATATATCTCTACAATTGGCAGATAGAAGTGTGAAAGTTCCACTTGGAATAATTGAAGATGTTCTTGTCAAGGTAGGAAAGTTTTTTATTCCATGTGATTTTGTTGTCATGGAGATGGAGGAAGATGCACAAAATTCTATTATTCTCGGAAGACCTTTCTTAGCTACAGTTGGTGCAAAAGTTGATATGATGCAAGGAAAAATTTCTTTTGAAGTTGGAGATGAGAAATTGGAATTTAAATTTTCCAACTCTTTGCTTAGCCCTTCTCTGAAGAAAACTGATCTTGGAAATTGTAATGAAGTTGTTCTTATGGTTAAGACCTTGGGTGAAGATCAAGATATGAAGGCTGATATTTTCCTCTCTAAACCTCCTGCAAATATGGTGAGAGATTTACATGTCATTAATTATGTTGATTTGAAGCCTTCAACAATGAAATCAATTGGTGAAATTCAGTTTGGTGGATTATCTGTTGAAGATCTTGATGCTCATATTGAAAACTTTTTGAAGATTTGTGATACTATCAAGTGTGATGGAGTTTCTGATGAGGTTATTCGACTTCGATTATTCCCTTTCTCTTTAAGGGATGAAGCTAAAAATTGGTTATTTTCGTTACCCTCAAATTCCATTACCACTTGGGAAGACTTACTTATTAAATTTCTTTTTAAGTTTGTCTCACGAGATGAAACGACAAGGATAGTTTTTGCACTCTTAAAGTTTGCTCGAGATAGAAGAGTAGTATTGTTGGATAAAGCCATGGATGAAAGTTATAAGTTTTTGGGAGAGATCATGAAAAAATATGTTGAGAAAGTGGATGCTCCACTTTCGATCCATTCACCAGGTTGATTAAGAAGAAGGTCGAGCTAGTGACCTTAAAAAAAGCGCTTCTTGGGAGGCAACCCAAGATTTTGGAGGAGGAACACTCTCCCACAATTTTCAACCGGGACTTCATGCACTAGGGGAGTATTTCTAACCTTTCTTTGTATAATTTTTCATTCTTATTCTTTTTGTATTTCTTTTAGGATCTTTTTACTTTTGTATATTTATATATATTATTCATTGAGGACAATGAACCATTTAAGTGTGGGGATGGGTTCTTAATAATAATATAAAAAATCCAAAAAAATTGAAAAATTAAAAACTTTTTGTATATAATTGCCTTGTCTCAAAAGCATGTTAGCATGGATAAGTACACATTGTGTAGATTAATTTTGCATGATTAATTATGAGTGTCACATTCATAATAAATCATTTGATGCTTGATAATTCCTTGTGTGTGCTTGCGAAAATTTGAAAACTTGAGATGCTTCTTGGTCAATTTTACTGAGTTAAGCATGATTTCACCTTGTGAGGATTTGAGCCTAATTTATGATTGATGCATTTTTTATCAATCCATTTTTTTGTTGTGTGTTGTTCATCATGATTCATGTTGCTCTAGAACTTGTTTTAAACTGTTTTGAGACTACATGATATGTGTATGCATGAATATGATAAAGGCACTAGGATTAACCTCATTTACCCAAAACAGTACCCATATAAAAAATAATCCTTAGTGAACCCCTTGAGCTTATATCCGTTTCTTTCGTATATCACCAATCTAAAAATTTTTGAGCCTACTTATTTATTCTTGTCGTGATTTACTGGTAGAGCATATTGATTCATTGATGGGTTGGTGAATATTTAGTGTGGGGATTTCTTTTGGTTAAAGTGTTACATTTTGGTAGGATACAATATGGTATGAAAGTTGCAAACAAGTATCAAGTACTCCTTTGAGATCAATGGGTGGCAAGTGCAATGTCATATTAAAGGGACGATCCATGTGTGCTGGTATTAAGTACATTCTTGGTGACTTTTCACTGCCCTTGGTTACTGGAGAATGACTTGACTTTTGAAAAAAAAAAAAAAAAGAAGTTATGAGCAAGAGGAAGATAAAGTAGAGTGTGTTCATTTGATTGATACAATGTGAAAGTGGGAAAGTACATGGGGTATATGTGCTTTGAAGTTTAATGCTTGTGAAACCTTGATCAACTTTTACATGATCAAAGTTTCATGTTGGGTGCTTTAATTAAAAGTGAACACTATGCTCTATCAGTTATCAAGTTTAGCTACTTGTTAGCCTGTTTCTTTGATATCCTACCCCGTACCTAAGACCTGTTACAACCTTTAACAAAGACCTTTTGATTCATGTATGCATGTGTACGAAGTAGTGGAGATTTGGTGGACAATCAAGCATATGGTAGCACATGAGTACATTGATTGAACTTAATTGAGCGATATACTTATACCCATACAGTTGTGTGAAGTGAGAGCAATGTGAGAATTCTATCCATGGCATGCTTACTTGTTGAATGCGACTTCGATGTCTATCTCATGATATTTTTGTCTATCTAGACATTGTGTGCATACTTGGATTATTTTGTGTTAATGATGCTTAAAGTGAGAGTACTTGTACTTTCAGACACTTTCATGTTGTTATGTGATTGAGATTTACAATGTGTGGAGAACTATGACATGTTACATGATTGAGAGACTTGGTGGTTGAAAATATTTGATTTTGTGGGTATATCTTCTATAAACCCTCACGAGACAAAACTCGTCCTACTAGGGCTGCCTAGGGGTTTAACGGCTTGTTGCATATGCTCAATGCAATCGTGTCATCTACGAAAGTGATGGTCCTATTAGTTAGTATTATTTTTTATTTCTTTATTTGCCCGAGGACGTGCAAAATGCTAAGTGTGGGGATGTTTGATAGAGTATATATTTATATATATTTTATATGATTTTATTCCTCATATTTATTATATTTTGCATTTAATTGGATTTTTATTTAATAAATTTTAATGTTTTATTGTAGGAAGCAAGGAAATCCTAAACTTAGAAGGATTGGAGAATAAAGAGCTTAGTTTGGAGATTTATTATAAGGAAATTCGGATTTGTTGGGCCGCCTACACATAATTCACTGTTTGGGTCATATCTTGAGATCTAGAAGTCAGGATTGGACGATTTAACAGTCCACGCGAAGATAATGGAAATCTCTTTTATTCTAAAGTGGTCCAATTATCAAATTACTCCAGGAACGGTCCAGATTTACTGAAGAAAAGTCAGCTACGAATTTTCCTTGTAAAACAGAATCAGTTTAGGAAACGTACTTGTACTTTCCTCAAGGCATTAAAATATTTAAGAATATGTATATAAACATCAGATCTGAGAGATACAGAGATACATAGATATATACATAGGGGGCGAATGATATAATTTTCTTCTTGGAGAAAGATTGAAGGTTTTCATCTCTATTCTTAATATTATTATGTGCTCTTATTATATTATGTGTTTTGTTAGTTTAATTATGAGTGAGTAGATCTTTAATCTAGGGTTAAGTTGAACCCTAGTTATGATTGATGTATGATTTTCCACAAACCCCTAATTTAGTTATGTTGTATGCTCTTGCTTATTGAGTTGTGCTTAATTAACAATAACATGTCAGACGTGATTATGCGTATTGTTTGAACCTAATATCTATTTATCATCGAAAGTTGGACTTAGATGGTTGTGATTTATCCAATAAGGACATGAACTTCTCCATGAAAATAGGTAGAACGGATTGTTAGGAAGTTAGGATGCTGTGTTTAATGTCTCTAAATTGCATGATACCATGAAAATAGGCTTGAGTGTATTTTAGAGAAGCCATTAATGCTCGAGAGAGGTTATTGGTATTTTATAAGGCGCATCTTTCCTCTTGAGTATCGTATGATTAATTGGGGTGGAAAATCATGATTGCATTGATTCATGCTAGTGGGGATACTTAATTCTAGATGTTTTTAGTTAATTGATAATACAATACAATTTGCCTTAGTATAATATTAGATTAATAATCTCTCAACAATTTATTGTGTTACTTGCTTAGTTGAATTGAATCAAGAATAACTAGTGATTGATACGTTTGTCTCTGTGGGATCGACTCTGACTTGCCCTACTACATAGTTAGAAGGATTTGTTAGATATTATTATTTGATAGGCACGCGACAGCCTTGTCATCTATCACTTAATTTGTTGTACTTTATCACGATGCCTCATGCATTGAAATTTGCATAACAAAATAAACATAACAAAATAAAAATAATTCGATTTTTTGCTCACCCGTAGTATTAATCCAAATACCACCTTAGTATTAACTTGATTGATGAAATTTTATTTATTTTTTAAAATCAAATAATAATTGTTAATTTTAATATGTTGTTAAATTGTTTAAAATAATTTTTAATGTTATATCGAATGATTCTTATTAATCTAACTTAAAAGATCTAATAAATTGTGATTAAAAAGGAAATGTATATATATGATATTAAAATAACTAAATAATTATACTTGTTCCAAAAATATAAGTAATACATACCTAATTATTTTATCTAGAATATATTCAATGCTAATTATGGAATTAGATGTTATCAAAATTTAAAATGAGCTAGCTATCTTGGCCCCACATGTTTTATTTGTTTTTCAACACATCCATAGTAAAAGAAACATCATTAAATTGATAAAATAATAGAGTATTTGAAAATAAGAAAAATGGTAGTGATCAGTATTATAATGATACATAACAGTAATATAGATTAATCGAAAAACACCATTAAATGATGGTAGTGATCAATTTTATAATGATACACATGATTAATATAGATTAATTGAAAATTCTATATCTATTTAAAACGATATGATAATATTTAATTGATTATAATTCTTATATTATAATTCTTATTAATTAATCTATATTTATTATATTATTAATGTAGAATTTTATTTAACTTAAATATTGTAAAGTATTTCATAGTGCATTATAAAGTATAATGTTTAAGTTTAACAATTAATACAGTAAAAAAAAAATTAAAAATTAATCAAACCTTTACCTTTTGTAAAAGTCGATCAAATAATTGATTAATTAAATCGAAAATTATGGGAGAAGTTATGAACAAATTATTTTAAAATATATTTCAGTGAAAAATCACCTTGTCATTTTCTTTTTCACGTCTATATTTTTAAACTTCATACCAATAACGACTATAACTTCCACAATCACCTTCTTCTGTTCATATGACATTTTAAAATTTGTATTTTTCATAATCACCCCCTGAATTTATGTGAGACTTTGTACCTATCAAAACTATTTGAATCTAAAAAATAATTTGAATAAATTAATTACTTTCTTCTGATGCATATTAATGTTACAAAATGTCAAAGTCAAAAATATATTCTTGTCTAGATAGTTATATATATATATATATATTATTTAACTAAAATACAAAACAAAAATCATAATAATATATAAGTGCATATTTATAGATGTAGTTAGTTCATATGTCTAGTAAAATATAAATAAAAGTATTGAATTTAAATATAATATAAAATAAAAGTTAATAAAGTAAGATCTCAATTGTTTTTAAACTACTGAACTTATTTGGAAGTAGTAAATATATTATTAAGTATTACATTAATTTGAAAGACTAGGCCCGAAGTCTGGGCACTAAGATAACTGATGCATAGTAACAATAGTAATAAACTAATATTCAAAAATGTGTTTCTATATATGAACAAGCAAATAGTTTTCTTTTGCTTTCCATCATGTAAATTATTAAAAAAATTAATATATATCAAAATTTTAATAATAATAATTAAATTGAGAATTTATAGATGACATAACCACTTCTTTCCTCTTAGTGTGCTTTAATTTTTATTTCTTCCTCTCGAGTTTAAACTAATAAAGTATTGAATAAATATAAAGCTGATAATTAACCCTTCTGGTCAAGGCAAATCGATTGTAAATAAATTATAAATCAAAGTTAACACTTTAATATTTATATTTAAAATAAAAAATGGACATAAATATTTGTTTGATCCATTTTAATAAGACAAAAGAATAAATAAATTGGTACAAATTTTTATAAATTTGTGAGATTAGTTTCCTCACTTTGTTTAACTTGTAAAAAAAGTGTTTATTTTTTCTTTATTAACTTGGTAAAATGTACATATTAAAGAAATAGGAAAGCTAATTGACAGGGAATAAGAATAGAAGATGTCGGGTAGATACATACAGAAGTAGGTAAATAAATAATGTGTTACGTATATCTATCTGCACAGTATCCACAAAAAGGTGCATGCGAAAAAGGGAAAACCAATCGTTATCACATCTAGGTGTTAGATACACGTACGTTATATTCAAGAAAAATGCTCCTTCATTCCAACTCAATTTAATACTCTCGTTGAGTTTTAATGATTTCTTTTTTCTACAAAAACAAAAGAAAAATGAAATTTATATGACAATAGATGTCTATTGGTATAAAAATACACTAGTAGCTTCATCTTTATCCCCATTCTACAACCCCGTTTCTCAAACTGTAGTTTGGTTTTATTCAGAGCTGTCCCTCTCCTCTCTCTCTCTCTCTCTCCCAAAAATAAACCAGGGAGAGAAATTATCTAGAGCTTACTCTAGGCATCAATGGAGTATTCAGCATCAGATCCGCCACCGCTGAGTTTTGCACCGCCCTCAAATTACCCATCTCCTCCGTTCAGTTTTTCACAGCCTGCTGCCAACTTGCCTACTCACCCGCAGCTCCAGCTTAATCACCCTCCTTATGAAGAGGTGCGTTCCTCCTTTATACATCATCACTCCTCCATTATACATGTATATGTGTGTGTTTATGTTTTTCTTTTATGAAAGATATGCGTGTGTGTGTGATTATGCAGAAATAACATATATATATGTCTATCCAAATATTTATGTTCTTTTTTGTTATAATGTGTGTGGGAGAGGGGGGGAGAGAGAGAGAGAGGGAGAGACAGAGAGATACTGTATGTCTGTGGGAATATATGTTGATGTTTTTTTTTTGTTGTTAAAATTGTGATATGTTTGTGTTGGTTTCTTGTGTTGTTCAGATGATAAGGAGAGCAGTCATGGCTTTAAATGAGAAGGAGGGTTCGAGCCGACAAAAGATTTCCAGGTACATAGAGAATGAGTTCCATGTGCCTAAATCAACACTTCATGAGTTCGAGTTGACTCAACATCTCAGACAGATGAAGAATTTCGGTCAGCTCGTTTTAGTTAGACATTCCTACATGCTCCCACTTGCTCCTCCACCTCAGCCTCAAACTCATTCCTCTCCTAGGCCTTCTGTTGGGCCTTTTGTACCACCTGCAGTACAACCTTCTGTTGGGCCATCATTGCAACCTTCTCTTGGGCCTTCAGTGCAACCTTATATTGGGCCTTCAGTTGCTCCTTCCCCTATTTCTGATGGGCATAAAAGAAAGCCCGGCCGACCTCCTAAACTTCAGCCTGTAGTTGTCTCCCCAACTCCAACACCTTCACCTCCTGTGGGTTTTGCTGCTTTCAGTCCTAAGCAATCGGGGGTGCCTACTACTAGTTTGTTTGGTGGACTCGCTCCTGCTTCATATCAGTTTAGTTCTGGGCCTAGTGTTTCTGCTATGGGCCTGGTTACCGGGTCTTCTAATTATGCTTCCACATTGGTCCCTGTAAGTAGTCCAGCTAATGGTGTTCCAACAATGACCATTGCTAGCGGGCCTGTCACTATTGTTCCTTCAGTGGGCCCTGTGAGTAATGTTTCCTTGTCTAGCCCTGTACCTGTCAATAATGTTCATGCAATTGTTGGTGGACATATGGCTAATCTTCCGGGCCTGGTTGGTGTGTCGGTGAATAATGTTCCCACAACAAGCCCTGTTAGTGGGCCTGGGAGTTATTCTGGGCCTGTTTTTGACCCAGTTGCTTTGGTTAAAGTGGGGACTAGTGAACAGATTAATGAATCAGCTGGGGTGGTTGGGACTGGACTTGGATCCTCAGCTGGGCCTCTTGTTATTTCAGCTGCCAATGACCCTGCTGATGGGTCTCTTCTGGTTGTTCCAACTGGCCCCGATTTGATAGCGCCTGACGGGCCTTCTACGGTGTTGGGTAAGAGAGGCCGGGGCAGACCACCGAAGATAAATGGGGGCATAAAGAAACTATGGGGCAAGCCCGGTAGCTATGGTAGAAGGGGTCGAAGAGGTAGGCCCAAGAAGGTTACTGTTCCTGTTTCTACTATAAGCTTAAGGCCTAGGGGTAGGCCTAGAAAGAATACTTTTGGTGCAGTAGTTGCTGATACTATTGGTGCAATAGTTGCTGTTGATGGGGCCAATGGTGGTGGTGGAGCTTTTCCGGTAGCAAATATTCCCCTAGAGCTCCCTGACAGGTCTTTCGGCCATCCCAACAAGGTACATTAATTTTGAAAGTTCTATTTAAAGTTGCTATTTGTATTGTTATTAGTTAATATGTCTTATCATGCAAAGATATTTCATTACTGATATTGGCTCTTTTATGTTGAGAAGCATTTGTACATTTTTATTTCATGTTATATAGTAGACATGACATTGTTTTTTACGTGAAAAAACCTGGCATTTTGGATTATAGGATGTGCCAGATGCAGCAAGTTTGACATCAGAAATACATCTGATGGCTTATCAAGGTCTGAAGGCGAAAATTGAACATTTAGTAAGTTGATTTCAGAGGTTATTGACTGCCTTTCTACTATACTAACATTATGTGACAGTGAAATTGGTTTACATTAATTGCTTACACTTTTTTTTCTCCAGCACGCTAGAATCAAGTCGGCTGTAAGCGTTATCAGGCCACGTTTGAATGAAACAGAAGTCAGAGCACTAGGTGCGTTGCAAGATCTTGAAGATCTCACCAACATGGATATCTTAAGTGTTCCAGTAAATGCACAAAGTGCACCTGCATATGTTCAAAGTGCACCAGTTGATGATCTGAATCCATTAGTAAATGTTCAAGGTGCACCAGTAGCCGATCTGAACGCACCTGTTAATGTTCAAGATGCTGCAACTGAAAACATTCCAGGCGCACCATCAACTGCCGAAGACGCACACTTAACTTTGCAAGGCACACCATCAGATGCTGAAACTGCACAACTAACTTTTCAAAGCTCAGCAGTACCTGTTCAAGGGCAGCAGGAACCACCTCTTCAAAGTTAAGAATCTCAGCCTCCTTTTAATGGTCCTAATTTATAAAATCAAGTCGATGGGAAAGGTTGAGAGGGGTTTCTTGAGAAGTTTTAGTGTTGTTAGGGGAGTTGTGGTAGACAAGGAAAACAGTGGAAGCTTGCGGAAACTAGGTTAGCCGAACCGAGTTTATGTTCTGCATCTGAAAATGTGTCTTTACATGTAATGGTACTTGTGTTTGTACTTTGGTATGAGTTTGTAGGTACTTTGAGAATGAATGTTCATGTTTGATCCTCATTCCCTTGCTTTGGATATGTATTCTAGAGATGATTCTTTCATTATAGATATCGAGTATGCGAATGCACAAATATTTTTAACTGGTGGAGTCTTTAGTCTGAAACTGGAAGCCTTGATTTGTGTCTATCCTTCGAAACTAGGCTCATCTAGGGCAGTACATATATTCTTAATTAAGCACCGTGATCTTTCAATCTTTTCCATTGGACCTAAAACTTATGTTTCTTGTTTGTACTTGTATATTGTTCCACACTTGTTAATTAAAGATGAGTAATACTTCTTGCTCTGATAATAGATTTCACTGCAAAGTACTAACCAACTTTATTGTATATTCTAATTTTAAAGGTGCATATGTAATTACTCTGGAATCCCAGATAATTTGCAATTTTACAGTCAGAGACTGTTGGGCTAATCTAAACTTAATGTTTGGGCTAGGCTAATCTCAGTGTTGGGCCTATCTAAACATAAGTCTGGAGTGTTTATTTGTTTCCGTTTGTTTCCAGTTTTAGTCGTGTGTCATGACTTGTTCCACCACGTCTCTGAGTATTTGTAGGATCCATTTTGAAGTAGTCATTCCTGGTTTGTAGGTATAGCTGTTGATTGCTTTCTATATATCTCTTTGTAATCCACTTATGGAAATAAGAAGAACATGAGTTTACGTTCTTAATCCTTGCTTGTCTGTTTTACATACAAACACCCATATTAATACTAATCTATACTTATATTTGGTATCAGAGCAAGGTTAACATATCGGTGTTCTATAAGTAGGAGCTATGGAAATAGGAAGCAAGCTGAAAGGAGGTGGTGTTGGTCTCACTTACCCAATATTGTCAAGAAGTAACTACACAGCCTGGGCTATCAAGATGCAAGTCTACATGCAGGCCCAGGGTGTGTGGGAGGCGATTGAGCCCGCAGATAAAAACACTAAGGTGGAAGACAAGAAGGACAAGTGTGCACTGGCTGTTATATATCAAGGTTTGTCTGAGGACATACTCCTGGCGGTGGCAGACAAGAAAACATCTAAGGAAGTCTGGGCGGCTTTGAAGACGATGTGCCTTGGTGCAGACCGTGTCAAGAAGGCTAAAGTGCAGACACTCAAAGGAGATTTTGAGGCTTTGCAGATGAAAGACAACGAGCAGTTGGACGATTTTTGCTTAAAATTAAGTAGAATCGTGACAAACATCAGAACCCTGGGAGAAGAGATTCAGGAGTCATATGTGGTGAAGAAGTTGCTAAGGGCCGTTCCTCAGAAGTTTCTCCAAATTGCTTCAACAATCGAACAATTTGGGGATTTAGAGACTATGACAGTAGAAGAAGCAGTGGGTTCGCTCAAGGCGCATGAGGAGCGACTACGTGGAAAAACTGAACCTAGTAATGGACAGCTTTTACTCACAGAGGATGAATGGTTGAAGAGAGAGACCGAAGGAAAATTGTTACTTACTAGAGCAGAATGGGAGAAACGAGCAAGTCAAAGAAATCGGAGTGGTGGAAATAAAGGACGAGGTGGAGGCCAAGATAAGAGCCAAATAAAATGCTTTAATTGTAACATTTACGGCCACTACGCAAACGAATGTAAGAAGCCATCACGACGTGAAAAAGGAAACAGATCTGAAGAGGCAAACTTAACACTAACACATGATGAGGAGCCAGCACTCTTGATGGCGAAATGTGAAGAGAACAGAGACGGTGTCATATTGCTTAATGAAACAACCACTGTGGCGAAACTAAGCTTAAGCGACGAACAGATGGACTCTAATGTTTGGTACTTGGATAACGGAGCAAGTAATCATATGACTGGGCTACGTTCGAAATTTAAGCAGCTCGATGAAAAGGTGACAGGGCGTGTCCGTTTTGGTGATGGGTCGTTTGTGGATATTCGAGGAAAGGGAACTATATCTTTCAAATGCAAAGACGGAGGAGAAAAGCTTCTGAAAGAGGTATATTATATCCCAAATCTTTGCAACAATATTATAAGTCTGGGTCAATTATCTGAAGAGGGAAATCGAGTCGTATTACATGGTGTTTATCTGTGGGTATATGATGAATGTGAAAAGCTTGTCATGAAAGTAAAAAGGTCTGGAAATAGATTGTATAAAATACTTCTTGAAAACAACAACGATGCCTGTTTATTAACTAAAGTAGATGAAGAAGCTTGGTTGTGGCATTCACGCCTAGGACACGTTAATTTTCCTGCAATGGTCTTAATGTCTAAGAAGAAAATGGCAAACGAATTCCCAGCCATTGTTCAACCAAAGGAAATATGCACAGGGTGCTTGATGTCAAAGCAAGTGAGAAAGTCATTTCCTGCCAAGACAGACTACAGAGCAGAGCGAGCTTTGGAATTGATCCATGGCGACTTATGTGGACCTATAGCACCTGAGACACCAGGGGGGAATAAATATTTTTTCCTTCTGGTAGATGATTATAGCAGGGCCATGTGGGTGTATTTTTTGAAAACTAAAGATGAGGCTCTCGGTGCGTTCAAGAAGTTTCGTGCCCAGGTTGAGAAAGGACCAGAAAAGAAAGTGAGAACCCTGCGTACGGATAACGGGGGTGAGTTTTGCTCGAACCAGTTCAAGTCTTACTGTGAATCTGCAGGAATAAACCGTCATTACACAGCCCCATACACACCCCAACAAAATGGGGTGGTGAAAAGACGAAATCGCACTGTGGTTGCCATGGCCAGAAGCATGTTGAAGGAAATGCAACTTCCATCGTTCTTATGGGGAGAGGCAGTCAGGCACTCAATTTATTTGTTAAATCGCCTACCAACTCGTGCTTTATCTGAGCTGACTCCATATGAGGCATGGACAGGTATGAAGCCTAGCCTGGGACACATACGGGTTTTCGGTTGTATTGCATACATGAAAAACCTAAGTACTCAGGTGAAGAAACTGGATGACCGTAGTAAACCCGTCATCAACCTTGGAAAGGAGCCTGGCACTAAGGCTTATCGTTTGTATGATCCTATTTTGAAACAAGTACATGTTAGTCGCGATGTTGTGTTTGAGGAAAAGAAAACTTGGCTTTGGGATCAGACAAACGAGGGAGGCACAGTGGCACAACAAGGCTACTTTACAATCCCGGGTTTTGAAGACAAGGAGCTGAATGACGAGACAGATGAGCCTGTGACTCCAAGTAGTGCGAGTACAAGCACAATTAGTGACTCAAGCGCACAAAGTTCAAGTGGTACCGTGTCGACAACAGGGACGTCAACAACAGAGGCGTCAACTGAGAGTCCACCTCGAAAGTTCAGGTTGCTAGGTGAAATATATGACGTTACTGAAGAAATAGAGCTTGAGGACGAATTGCTTCTAATGGGGATTGATGAACCAGTCAACTATGATCAGGCATGCAAAGAAAAGGAATGGAGAAGTGCAATGGAGAGTGAGATACAGTCGATAGAGAAAAATAATACATGGGTATTGACGAACTTACCTCCAGGTAACAAAGCCATCGATCTGAAGTGGGTTTACAAGCTAAAGAAGGACACTAGTGGAAACACCGTGAAACATAAAGCTAGGATTGTGGCAAAGGGGTATGTTCAAAAGCATGGAGTAGATTTTGAGGAGATTTTTGCTCCAGTTACACGTTTGGAAACTGTTCGTTTGCTCTTAGCCTTGTCAGCCAAACATGGATGGGAGGTGCATCACATGGACGTCAAGTCGGCGTTTCTAAACGGCGAGCTAGATGAGGTTGTATATGTATCACAGCCTGAAGGGTTCGTTAAACAAGGACAGGAACACTTGGTGTATCGACTGTATAAAGCCTTATATGGTCTACGACAGGCCCCTCGGGCATGGTACGCAAAATTGAGTCGGTGTCTTGAAGAGATGGGTTTGTCAAGATGCCCATATGAACATGCTGTCTACATAAAGAAAGAAGGAGAGGAGTCATTGATTGTTGCTGTGTACGTCGATGACCTACTGATAACAAGCACAAGTGTTGGTATCATCGAACGCTTTAAGAAAGAAATGAGTAGTCACTTCGACATGAGTGATCTGGGAAGACTCTCGTATTATCTGGGCATTGAAGTATACCAAGGTGAAGGTTACATTAAGCTGAAGCAAACATCATATGCCAAGAAGGTGTTGGAGAAGGCAGGTTTGAGTGACTGCAACCCTACTAAATATCCAATGGACCCAAAGCTGTTAATCACAAAAGACGGGGAGGGGAAAGCTGTGAATCCTACTGAGTTTAAAAGCCTGGTAGGAGGTCTACGTTATCTTGTGCATACTCGCCCAGATTTGGCGTACTCTGTGGGGATTGTAAGTCGGTTTATGGAGAGGCCTACGCTAATGCATCTGAATGCAGCTAAACGTATTTTACGATATGTCAAAGGCACGATGAACTATGGCCTGGTCTACTCGAAGGACAGTAGAAATAATATGATTTCTGGATATTCTGACAGTGACTTAGGTGGGAATTTAGATGACAGGAAAAGCACTGGAGGAATGGTTTATTACTTGAATGAAAGTGTAATATCATGGGTCTCTCAAAAGCAGAAATGTGTTGCTTTGTCCTCGTGCGAAGCAGAATTTATGGCTGCAACCGCAGCAGCTTGCCAGGGAGTGTGGCTTCGAAATTTGCTGGGAAAGATCACAGACGGGGAGATTGGTCCGGTGGTTCTATACATAGACAACAAATCTGCTATAGATTTAGCAAAGAATCCGGTGTTTCATGGTCGTTCTAAACACATTGACATACGCTACCATTTTATTAGGGAGTGTGTTGAAAGAGGTGAAATCATTGTGAAGCATGTGTGTACTGAGGAGCAAAGAGCAGATGTGCTTACCAAAGCGTTATCCATTGTCAAGTTTGAGAAGATGTGTCATTTGCTGGGGATTAAAGATTTGTCTCATGAAGTTTAGATTACGGGGGTGTACTGTTGGGCTAATCTAAACTTAATGTTTGGGCTAGGCTAATCTCAGTGTTGGGCCTATCTAAACATAAGTCTGGAGTGTTTATTTGTTTCCGTTTGTTTCCAGTTTTAGTCGTGTGTCATGACTTGTTCCACCACGTCTCTGAGTATTTGTAGGATCCATTTTGAAGTAGTCGTTCCTGGTTTGTAGGTATAGCTGTTGATTGCTTTCTATATATCTCTTTGTAATCCACTTATGGAAATAAGAAGAACATGAGTTTACGTTCTTAATCCTTGCTTGTCTGTTTTACATACAAACACCCATATTAATACTAATCTATACTTATAGAGACCAACTCATTGTGATACATTTTGGAGTGGTGGCCAAAGTTTACATTCATTTTTTAAAAATGGACCCAACTTAAAATTTCACAAATTGGTGACAGAGTGCTAGTCCATTTATAAATAAAATGAGATTACATTGTAATATGATAATTCAATTTTAAATTTATTTTAAAATAAATGGTTGTACTCAAATAAGTGACTGCTTTTTATATTTATTGTGTGAGCTTAATTCGCTTTAATACATATATAACAAAGATTGGTTAACGTTGATAGGAAAAAATAATTGTTCTAAATTATATCATGTTGTACTAATATTTGCACTTTATTATTATTATTATTATTATTATTATTATTAAATTACATGTATAATAGTGGTATATAATAAGACATTTTGTTATTTTTTCATATTACATATTGTTGTTCTTATTATTACTTTTTAAATAATTAAAAAATTTAGTAAAGAAGAATAGAAAATTAAAAAATAATTAAATAAGGTTAGTACCGTACCAAAAAAGAGGTAGCAAAACTTTCAATGTTTCATATTTAATAATATAGTATAGATTATTATTATTATTATTGCACTTAACTTAGTATCAAAGACAAATAAACTTAAAAATTATATAAATCCTAGAGAAATTATCAAAAATACTACTTTTTAAAATATTTTTTGTTTTACTCTCTTCTAAATATATTTGCAAAAATACGCTTTATAATCAAAAGTCAAATGCGGCCTATTTTATGTTTTTATGTTAAAGTTGATTTTTGTTATATTTGAGATTACATTAGATTGTATCTAGTTTCATTTGATTGTTTACAAAAAAAAAATGTATTTTTGCAAAACTAAATTAAAAAAGCAAATTTTTAAAAAAATCTAAGCCTCTCATAGAAGTTTATTATTTTAATAAAATCATATTTTAGTGAAGTATTTTGATATGATAAATATTGTTTCTCTGGGTGGCCACCAAGTTGTTAGTAATATTTTAGTGGTGTATTTACTTTCTCTATCAAAGAATGTTAAATAATAGAGAATAATAAGAAAAGTGGGTTATGTGATGGGACGATCAATACATCAATATCTAATGTATAATGAGTGTTATGGATTTAATTAATTTTTATATTATAAAATTTTAGTACATCCATAAAAGAAAAATGTAAATAATTAGAGGGATAGAAGGAGCAACAATGAAGTTATAATTTTTATTAGTTCAGATCTAATATTTTTGTAGTATTTAACAAATAGTAGATAGTTGTAAATTAAAAATAAGTGAAATAAGTTGCAATACTTCAACTTAATTTAGTTTTGTAATTTCAAATTCAAGAGAGTTGCTTGCATTGTCATTACAAACTATTTATTAATTAGATTTATTTTCATTTAATTAAAAACCATTCATATAATATTTGCATATTGTACACAATTTTATATTAATTAATTACATTATAAATCATTTACATCGTAAACATAGTTATAGAGTGACAACGTTACAATGATGACTATTTTTTCCATATATAATATTTTTGTCTACATAATTTTCAAGTATTTCTATTGTTATGTATACTATTTGACTAAAATAATTTGAAATTATAATTAATTATATTTTAAATTACGAAAAGAGTGTTCAAACAACAAACTTCTTTTTAGTTAAATAAATATTTGATTTCTCATTTTATATAAATATGTTTTATTGTTTTGTAAAATTAGCTGATTCTATTTTTAATAAAATAAACTATTAAGAAAAAATAATTGAAAATGCACACCTAGAGGGGGTGAATAGGTGTTATGGCCAACTATATCCAATTTTAAAGTATTATCAAATAATTAACTGCTAACTAGTCAGCTAGCTAAGATGAACAGAATGTAGTCTGTCAGCTAGCTAAGATAAACAATGCAATGCAGAATTGAAATAGCAGTAAGTAAAAAACACCAAGAGTTTTAGCCAGGTTCGACCCTTAACACTAATGGTCTACGTCCTGGTCTCCTACCAAACCTGGTAAGAGAATATACTATTAATCACTATAAAAAACCGATTACAAGATTAATAAATATATCTCCCTTCTTCCCTGTCACTGGTAGCAGCTAGCTAACACCCTTGTTCCCTGAATCAAATGATCTCTAAGTACTATACTACCCAAGTATAAACTTCTCTATCAAACTAATTCCCGAACCCTTGTGTCCTAGCTTGCACCTCAGCAACAAACCTTACAATATGAACAATACAATCAATTAAGAGTAATACAAATCAAACTATGAACTCTAAATAGAATATAAACGTATGTATATAAAAGTAGAGCTCAAGTAAAAGATTTTGCAAAGTAGCACAGAGTTGTTCTTGTGTGTTCTCCAAGAGTCTGAAACGAAAACAGTCACACAAGTATTTATAACGAACGATTAACGTTCGAATTAACCAATCAAACACCAACGGTCTTGAAACCATTTCTCACGTTTAGTTTGTTTGATAAATTCGTTCATCAACGTTCACATAACGTTAACATACTGAAGTTTAGGAGAAAAGACGTTTAGAATATAAACCATTCAGTATATAACTAAAAACCAGATTTAGAGAGTTTGTATAAGATAAGATATTTGAAAGATACAAACTCCTAATAAATAGGAAAACGGTTTTTGAAAAAGTCTTTGTGAAAACTAAGCTCTAAAATTATATATATTACTTTTATATAATTTATAGAGTCCTTACACATCATGTCCTATAAAATCTCCATGGAATTATGACTTCTGTTTTGACTTGGACAGTTTCTGGCGGAACAGTTTTAGCTTGCTGAAATGTACTGTTACTTCAAAGTTAGCTTGCTAAGATACTGTGTTCCTATAATGTTATCTGGCTGATAACAAGTAATATAAAGCCTGCAATATAAAGTCTGCAGTCTTAGCTTGCTGAAATGTTCTGTTACTGCACTGTTAGCTTGCTAAGATACTATGTGTCTGCACTATTATCTTGCTAACAACAAGTAATATAAAGCCTGCAACAACTGTTAAACCAATATAGATAAAAGTACTAGCATTTCTCATAATAACAACTTGATAACATTAATATCATCAAAATTAAGAGAGTATCAATAATATCTAACAAATATTAATTAAAAAAACAACTTTTTCTGCATATTTCATAACAAATATTATTAAAAAAACATATATGAGCACGGCATATCGCGCTAGTTGGTTAAAAGGACAATAAAAGTCCGAGAATGGCAAGGAAACAAATTAATGTTGATGACGGCCGGGGTTTAAATAAAGATTGAAACTTTAACGTAATTATACTGCCAAAGCTTGGATTTTTATCAAGGTAATATATGTTTTTAGCTTTTGTGATTCGTAGCAATTAAATTTTGTTTATTTAATTAAAATGAAGATGTTGTATGGGTTGAGAATAGCTCAAGTGTTAAGAGCTATCCTTTATTGTCTCCAAGTCTTGGGTTCAATTCTCACCTATATCGATTATAACTGATAAGTATATCCTTAGGCTATAATAATAATAATAATAATAATAATAATAATAAAAATGAAGATGTTGTAATTCTAGTAGGATTAGCATGCAAAGTATGTTTATCTTGTAATTCTAGTATGATTAGAAGTTGAATGTTGGTAAAACATCTTGTACGTACGTAATTGTATTCTGCTTTGCAGTGTGTTTTTATGATAGGTCAAGGTAGTAGTAATTGAAAAAGGCTTAATCTGATCCAGGATATTATTTTGTGCAACTAAAGAATGGACATGAAGGGATTTAGCTGTTGGCACACTTTGCATTCTTTTTCGGAACTTTCCATTCGTTCTGAATTATGCTATGATCCACAAGTGGAATTGTCGTGTTTTCAGAAAGTGTTTTCAGACCAAGATCTTTTAACTTTAATCCTCTTGCGTGTTGTTCCTGTTAGAAAACTCGTCTGCTTTTCGTCTGTATCTAAACTTTGGCATTATATCATCACCGCTCCTCGCTTCTCCCTGCTCCGTAGTAATTGCAGCCTCCCTCTCCGCACATCTGCTCTCTTCTTCCAAATTAATGTTTGCAAGACCGGGGTGCCTAATTTCATCTCTTTTGTTCCCCTAGACAACGATATTCACACAACTTCCACTTCCCCTTTTAGAGAATTCCCTTTTTCTTATGCTCGAGATCCACGCTCTTTACGGGTACGTATTGTCCATTCTTGTGCTGGCCTACTCTTATGTTCTTCTTGTCCCTATTCCGTTCTTGAACACAGATTTAGATATTACGTATACAATCCAACCACCAATCGATTACGTACTCTTCCTATGCATGATCATTTTTATCGCCCTTTTGCTGCTGTCCTAGCTTTTGATCCATCCAAATCACCTCACTACAGGGTTTTTATTTGTTCCAAGCCAAAGACACCTGAATTTACGTTCCCCGTCATAACACAATTTTACATCTACTCATCTGAAACTGGGACTTGGAGCCTATCCGGACAACCTTTTACTTCTCCTCCCGCTGACAATTCTTATTTTAATAGTGTATATTGCAATGGGTGTATCCACTGGATAAGGGAATCAGTTTCAGTGTCAAAAACACCTGATAGAGATGTTGGTAAAAGTATTCAGTATTTTAATCTGGATGAAGAGAAGCTGGAGGCTATGCCTGCCCCTCCTCTTGGTCTGAGGTCCAGTAGACCAGTGACTTTCTATATGGGTGTTTCTCAGAACCATCTGCATGTTGTTGAGGTTTATGCTTGCGAGAATATTCTTAACGTCTATGAAATGGAAAATGATTATTCAGGGTGGTTTCTCAAGTATGAAGTTGATCTTTCTCCTATTTCTCAGGTATTTCCCGAGATGATGATGACTCCTGATCAGGTTTATATCCTTTCACTTGTTAGAAGAGAGAATTTTCAGGAAGATTCCTTCCTAGTATTGCATATACCTGGTAAGCCTCGTAAGGCAATACATTACAATCTTGTGGATAGATGTTTCAAGGGGATATGGGATTTCACTTACCCTGAATATCTAAACAAGCTACGGTCGTGGGTTTGTAGCTCGAAAGCGCGGTGGCCCACCTTTTACCCACCAAGAAAGTTTCAATCTTTTGAATTCATTGAATCTCTCTCATGTGTGTAACCACTGCACTACTGGTAGTTCTACATGCCGGAACTTTGTGTAGGTATTATTTTTTTCTCTCATACTGTGTTTTTTTTTGACGAACTCTCATGCTGTTTTTTGTTTACCTATAACTGAAGTCTGAACATTCAAAATTTATACAGAATTCCATTCTTGTGATTTATTTTGCTAAATCATTCTTACGCTTTTTTGTTAAAAGAATGAGCAAAAAGGGACACACCCATTACATTCCGTTCTAGGAGGGTAAGATGTACGTGACCTTATCTCATATGGAGAGACTTTTCTTAAATGACCCCTGACAAATCACGTAAGGAGTTGAACCGATGACCATTTAGTCATGAGTCCTTGGGTAAAAGAATAAGGTGGATGCTGATCATATTAATCTTAATTAATCCTATTAAAATCAGCCAATTGTAGGTGAAAACCATATAGTTGCCCTTTTCAGTGAATCGGATCCGACTGGAATCTGCATTCACTGGATTCATTTTCAGCTCTAACTAGGAATCATGCAATTTGTTCAGGTCTAGGATTAATGAATTTATCTCTTTCTCAGGGTTTTTTGAAGACCAAGGCCTCTCTTCTCTGGATAAATGGTAGCGAGTAGAGGCTTTCACTATTCTGGTGGTCATGTGGGGTCAGTATGCTGTTGCGGCTTCCATCCCTAGTGTTGCATGATTTATAATTTCTGTAGGTACTTGTAATAGTTTGTTTGAATTTGATTAAATGACAATTTTGTATTTCGCAGCAGTATGTTTCTCATGCAATTACTATCAAAATAAACCTATTTAAGTTATATTAATATGTCGAATTCTAGCTGTGTGTTTCTGTTGTGCTGATTACATCTTGGTGTGTGTTTGGTGGTAGCAGTTAAACACTCTACTAGTTAGAAATCTGGTAAGCGATTTGGAGATCCTTGTAGATATATGGCGTCCAATGGTATAATTGATGTTTTTAAGGCTTCTAGAAATCCTCGTCGACTCAGACGTAACAACTATGATATGGACTAATTTTAGCAATGGCTACGTGCACTAGATAAATGAATTAATTTCAGTCTGGCACAGGGATTTGAAAATCTCCTAAAATCTGTACAACATGCGTTCCAAATTTCAAACATCTTAGGTTTTGTGGTTGCCCAAAGTTAAAAATACAAATGTTTGTGACACCAGAATTTCATTCCAACCCGAATTTAGCAGGCTGTTGGATTGCTTGGCGCTTCAACTCTTCATTTGAAGCAGAGGGGATACGCAAAGTATTGGTACAAGTACTTGCAGTTGGATACGAGCCGGCTTTGTTCTTCTCAATGGAAAGAGTATCCTTCAAATTACCGAATCCCCCTGGAGGTAAAAACCTCATTGAAGCCCAGAAGAACAAAAGATCTCTTCTTTGTTCAGCAGAGAAGAAGTCTGCTACGACCTGCAGCGAGAGTTCAATTATAATTAACAAAAGAGCATTCTCAAAAAACTTGTTCCGTTCTGCACATTCATCAAAGGCTTTTACTATCCTACAAGCAACCATGTTGAATTTGTTAAGCAGATTGAATTACTTGATTAATTAACAAAATCTAAGCTTTTCACCATTATTCTAATTCTAATTATCTTACAGATTTTGAAACTGCAAAATCAGTGTTATATCTGGCGTCTCTAACGAAAATATTGTACGTAGTATTCCCCTCCCAATTATAAATCCAGAAGGAACCCAACTTTCCCAAAAATAACCTGGACCACGGAATCTCAGCTCATGCAAGTGAAATTTTAGCCTACACACACACTCTCTCTCTCTATAGGTAAAGGTTGAAGCTGATTTTTAATGCCACTAGGACTTCTAGAAATGTGAAATTGCCATAAAGAGAGTACCAAAACTATAATAAGTAGGGAATTACCTTCCAAAATGTGCGTATTTCATCGTCATCTCTATTATACTTGGTGTGACATTCCCAGTCTTCAACTGAAATATCATTTTGATCTCCATAAAGGACCATATCCAAATGAGAAGGCTCAATGGTTTGAAATAAAATTCTTCTCCTTTGGGGGTTACCAAAAACACAATCAAATCCCTTTATAATTTCAGCAACCTTTCCACTAATGTCTTGGATGAAGGTATCGTTCAAAAGAACCTTTGAGTACTCTTTGATAATTTCAGACTCGTCTTTCCTATCCTTTTCCTCTAGGACTAGCTGATCTTTTAACATGGATCCCAGATGGCTGTTTACGTCAATTTTCAGATTTTTGTAGAGAAGAGCATCCGACTTTTTGACGTCATCCAGTGTGACCTCAAGTTCTGCTAGCATCCGAATTAGTATTGGGTCAAGCGATACACTCATTTGGATACTATTCATCAATGATAATGCCATTATTCGTCCCAAGAAGTTGTAAAACCCTAGGTCCTGCACAGGTTCTGCAAAAAAATATATATGCATTTTATCTGGTATGTTGCAGTCTCAATAAAAATGAGATCATATAAATGAACAAAATTCTTAGCACAATAATGTTGTTTATAGGAAGACATACCTAGTGATGACAAAAGCTTCCGTTTATCATCAGTGTCACTTTTAAAGTAGTTGTAAGTTGGATGTAACATACTCTGAGTGACTAGGTACATCCATTCTTTAGTTACCCCTGGTCCTATACCTTCCTCCTTTTCAAACTACACAAATAGACTGCCACTTAAATCATTACTGTTTGCATTAATAATACTTCTCTTCGATTCTTCAAGTATCTTATCTCTATTAATGTTGACCTCAAATGGTACACCCTCCCTGATCTTGGGAATTACACTCAGAACAATTCTTTTTTTCAGCTCAGGTTCGGATTTTGACATTACGAAATCAAGGAATAGCAGGGCATCGTCAGGACAAAACCCAAGGTCAATGATTATCCCAATTCTATGCATTACGCCATGTTCCTCCTTATAATCCTCTAATAGATTCTCAAGCTCAATTTCACCACCAACAATTTCCTTTGAGATACATGTAGTGATTTGTAGTGTACGATCATAGGAGACGAGGCTTCTGTACGTAAACTTTTCCTCATTTAATTTTCGATATCCAGAATCCAACTTTCCAATTAAAGAGAAAAACAGAGTATGCAACAAATTATACTCTTTCAGCCATATCTTATCAAGATCGGAAAGAATTTTACTTTCAGTTGACTTAACAAGCATGTCAACAATCTAACGAGATCTATTCTTTATCAAATTTTTAAGAGGTTCTTCACCCTTAAGAGTCACTTTTTCTAAACGGGCAAGTAGCCTTAGCAGGTCAATACGTAATACATGGACATTCTCTCTCAAAATGGTATCAACAGTAGAGACAAGAGACTCATATTTCAGATGAACAGACCCATCGTTTATTAACTCACTTGAGTTTTTCTCCAAGAAACCAACGTAAATGGTCATTGCTGCCAAGTCTGGCCATATAGGATTACGCCCAATAAGAGACTTTAAACCTTCGTTCACCTCATCAATAATATCATAAAAAAATTGTTGGAACTGAAGATTACCTAATCCTCCAGTCTGCAGTGTCGGATTTGTTCGTGGAAAAAGCCTTCTACATTTCTTGAACAACTCATCTCCTTTATCTAGTTGTGGGATAAGTCTTAGCAAGAAAGTTAAACCAACGCATTCGTTGTTCTTAGGCAAAGAACCAGCCTTTCCAATCAAAGCCGATAAAACCAAGAACCCATGTTCCCCAAGAACGCCCCCATCCCGATAACATTTCAAGATTTGCTCTAGTATTTCAGATGTTGCCAAGAATTTGTAATCATCCTGAGTATTTAAGACACGGTATTCGGCTTCACTGGATGACCTAGAGACAGTCACTTGTTTCTTGCATTTCCAAGAGATAAGACACGATCCTAAGGCAATACAATAACCAGTAAGAGAGGACCTAGACAAAGGGCATCCCCCCATCAGAATCAGAATAGGCCTGAATTTTCATGTCATTCTGTATAGGAAAGAACATGCCTTGCCCAGGAGAAGCTTTGAGATATCGAACAACATGAAAAGCAGCTTGTAAATGAGCCTCTAAAGGAGTAGATATAAACTGAGCCAGAATATGGACAACATAGCTGAGATCAGGTCTGGTGATGGTTAAGTAGATTAACCTACCCACCAGCCTATGATAAATTTTGACAGAAGCAGTAGAAAGAGGAGAGGAGGTAGACTGTTGCAGATTGTGATTTTGTTCAATTGGAATCACTGAAGGCTTGGCAGCTTGAAGCCCAGAATCCCTCAAAATATCCATATAGTATTTCCTTTGATGAATGTAGATACCAGTATCAGATCTGGCTATCTCTATGCCCAGAAAATATTTCATGAAACCTAAATCCTTGATCTTAAACTGTGTATGCAAAAATTGTTTAACTTGATGAATCAAAGCAAGAGAAGAACCAGTAACAAGCAAGTCATCCACATAAATGAGAACTGCAACAAATTGACCACCTCTGTGCAGAGTATACAAACTGTGATCACATGGACACTGAACTAATCCAAATACTGTCAAAGAAGCAGTCAACTTAGAATACCAACATCTAGGAGCCTGTCGAAGGCCATATATAGATTTCTTCAGTTTGCAGACCAGAGATTGAAAAGTAGTAGGAAATGGACATGTAGAGAGACTCTGCAAGCCAGGAGAAGAGCCATGTAAACAGTTTCATGAAGGTCACCATGCAAAAATGCATTGGTGACATCCATTTGATGAAGTTGCCAGTTTTTAGTAGCATCAATAGAAACCACCAATCTCACAGTGGTCATTTTAGCCACTGGAGCAAACGTTTTGAAATAGTCCAAGCCATAGGTTTGAGTGAACCCTTTAGCCACAAGACGGGCTTTGTAGCGTTCAACCTCGCCAGTAGATTTGTATTTAATTTTATATATCCATTTACAATCAACAATATGATGATTAGGTGGAGTGGGTACAAGATCCCAAGTGTGATTAGACTCTAAAGCTGCAATTTCTAATTTCATCGCTTGAACCCATTAAGGAAACTTAATAGCTTGAGAATACGTGTATGGTGTAAACACTTTATCAGTGTTAGCAACAAAAGATGTATAAGATGGTTTGAAAAGATGACATGAGACATATTTGTGTAAGGAATAAGGATGTGTACCTGTATCAGGAGCAATGATGTCAACTGAATTAGATAGCTTCGAAGGAAGACCAATATAGTCAATAAATTTCTTAGGATTAATTTTGGTTCGTTGTGGTCTCATGGTAACTATTGTATCAATCGTTGGAGTGGGCTCAGAATTGTTAGGAATGGTATCATCATGATGAGGCAAACCAGGGTTAGTTGCAGATGTATTCTCATCACTAGAAATGACAAGTGGACAATCAGCCTCATCAGAACTAGAGGGAGGCAGTGGAAATAGGGATTTGTATGTAGGAGAGTTAGAATGAAAAAAGGGAAACACTTCTTCAACAAAGAAAACATCTATGGATGTATGACACTTTCTGGTGTCAATATCCATTACTCTGTACCCCTTTTGACCATAAAGGTATCCAAGAAAAATACAAGCAACACCTTTGGGAGCTAGCTTATCCTTAGGTGGTGCAACAGTAGTCATATAGCAAAGACAACCAAACGTTCGGAGTTGTGTATAATCAGGAGGTTTATGAAATAACAGTTCATATGATGTAAGATAATTCAACTGTTTAGTAGGAGTGATATTAATCAAATGGACTACAGTTAAAATGCAGTCACCCCATAGTGAATTAGGTACATTAGATTGAACCTTGAGAGACCTGGCTATATTTAGAATGTGTTGATGTTTCCTCTCAGCAACTCCATTTTGCTGAGGGGTGTATGGACAAGTAGTTTGTTGAATGATACCTAATGATTGTAAATGAGAACTAAGATCTTTATTAACAAATTTTGTACCATTATCTGAACGTATGACTTGTATTCTGTGATGAAATTGTGTGTACACGTATGCCACAAAAGATTTTAACAAATTTGATACGTATGATTTGTCAGATAACAAAAATACCCAAGTGCACCTAGAGACATCTTCCACAATGGTTAAGAACATGGTACACTTGCCATGAGTACAAGTTTTATATGGTCCCCACAAATCACAATGAACTAATGAAAATAAAGTAATGTTTGATGAAATACTAGAAGGAAAAGTGAATCGTTTCTGTTTAGCTTTATGACAGATATCATAGGTTTTGAACAAACTATTATCTACAGAAGGAATGAACTTGAGCTCAGACATAACAGTAGCTGAAGGGTGCCCCAACCTAGTATGCCATAAGGTAAGAGATGGGTTGGGACTGGAAAGAGTAGAGGCACACAAGGTTCCAGCAGTGGAAGACAGATGAGAATGACTATACTTATAGAGACTTCCTTCAAGTTTACCAATCTATGTGAACATCTTTTGCTGTTGGTCCTGAAGCATACAGTTAGTCATAGAAAATAGAACAGTACAGGAAGAATGAATTGTAAGTTTGGGTATGGAAATGAGATTGCAACAGAAACTTGGAACACACAACACATGATGTAGTATGATATCATTTGGTAACTTAATGGTACCACAATGAGTTATGGCAGCCACATTACCATCAGGTAAATATAAATAAGCACTCATAACAGTGGGGTTGTCCAAGAGATGTAGATGACACGTGACATGATCTGTGGCCCCAGAGTCTAATATCCAAGCAATATAATTGGGTGTATAGGAGGTTTGCATAGTATATACTGAGGAGACAGTGCATGAGAAATTACCTTGAGCAAAAGTATTTGCACCTTGTAAAGTAGAGACAACATTAACAGTGACTGGAGCATTACTCCATGGAGCCAAAGATTGAATACTGTTCTGAATCATTTGAGTAAGCTGATTAAACTGAGCCTCTGTAAACTGAGCACCAGACTGTCCATTAGGACCAGAACTTGCAGGTACACTAGGAAATCCAGAAGTGACAACATTAGCAACCTTTTTGACAGTGTTCCTTGGCTTTGGTTTGGGCTGATCATGAAGTCTGTGCCACTCCGGATATCCATGTAAGCAAAAACATCTGTCTCTAGTATGTCCAGACATATTGCAGTAATCACAAGTGACTAAATCTTCATTAACAGCATATTGTTTCTTGTTACCACTCTGTGTTGTAATTGAGGTAGGACAATTTATGAATCCTGATGTAAAGTTCTTATTCTTAGCACCTGTAAACTTAACACTCATAGCAGCATTCTCAGTTACAACAACCGGATTATGACAATCCATCTGTACCTCTTCTTGAAGCAAGAGTGAGTAGGCTTGACTTAGGTTAGGCAGTGGTTTCATCATCAACAATTGACCTCTGATTGCAGTAAACTGATCACTTAGTCCCATTAAGAACTGACTTAGCTTGTTAATTTGTTCATATTCCTCCAATTTTATCACATAGGCACAACTGCAACTACTCGCAACACAGGTACATTTAGGCAAAGGGGCTAAATCATCAAGTTCATCCATCAATTTACGAAACTTAGTGAAATACGCAGTTATAGACAACGTGCCTTGAGTCAACGACACTAATCCTTTCTTCAATTGAAACACTCGAGGAACATTACTATGTGAGAAACGAATAGCAAGATCATCCCAAATTGCGTTTGCCGTAGGGAAATACACAACACTATGACGAATTTCTGGCGTAATTGAGTTCAACAACCAGGATAACACCATATCATTACACCGTGTCCAAACAACATACAACGGAGATGTAACAGCAGGCTTAATCAACGTACCATCAATTAAACCTAATTTCATTTTTGCAGATAGTGATAACTTGACTGATCTACTCCATTGATGATAATTGTGCTCCGTAAGTAATTGCGTAACTAAAGCCATACATGGATGATCAGAACTTTGAATGTAATAAGGATGATTCACATCGATTACTGTGGAGGACGACGCAACCGCCATTGAAGCTGAAGGTTGTGATGAAGTATCAGGTTCAGAATTAGAATTGAGAGCAGCGGAATAAGATCGAGTGCGATTACGCATCATACATGAATTAGGGATCGTAGCCCTAAAACATCAAAAAATTGATCTGATACCATAACAGAATTGTGTCTATAGTTGTATGTATAGCTTGATGAAGATGAAAGACAATAAACTGTAAAATGACAATAATACTGAACAATATTCTACAATTGTTAAAATACACATTCTGTTTTCCCTCACTTATATACTAATCTAATTCTATACATATTTGTGTAACTAACTTGACAGCTCAGCTTGTTGACTTGCCAGCTCACTATCTTGACTTACACCTTGTATGCTAACAGTATTGCAGCTAATTTGTACAATCTTGAGCAGTTGAACAACTTCTTGAGAACTTTTCGCACTATGTTTTATATTTCTGGAGAGTACAGAAGCTTCTTTAATCCAAGAAATCACTCTGCAGAGAAGTTGTTTAAAGATTTTAGTATCTTTTCAAGAATGAAGATGCAATGAAATCAAGAATTGAAGAATTGAAGTTGAGAAATCAAAATAATTGCACAAGTGCAGGAGTTCAAAGATTCAAGTGTGTCTGGTTTTTGGGAGCGAAAAGGAGGGATTTGAAATAGAATGACAACTTATATAACAGGGCCCACAATCTTTTCTTTATGCCGTCAGTATTCACTCTCTTGTCTGAGAGTGAATTATATTTAATTTAACTACATTAAAGATGGTAACATTTAATTAAATAATACATTTGACAAAAAAAAATACAAATAGGAAAATTAAATAATTTCGTGCCGTGGTTCTTATAATTTTCTATTTTTTAACTATATTTTAATGTAATTTGTGACGTTAAAATAGATAACAATGCCCATATATATGAAAGATGTACTAGATTCTAGACCATATCATGTAGCAAATCTAAGAGCAACTCCAACAAATGCTTTATATGGGCTCTTAAATTAAATTTTGAAGAAATTTGAACAAAAATGTTCTCCAACAGCTAAACAATCTCTATATCCTTAAGAGCTTCAAAGCTCTCCTCAATAATGAATAGCAACTTTAGTTTCTTCATCTAATTTTATATTAATAAACTTAGTTTCTCACCATTTTTTATCCAACATTTCCCTCCGGTTTTTGTACTTTCCTCCTTTTTCTTAGTGTACAACTAGTATTTTGCCTCCTTTTTATTATTTCTTATCCACATGTTTTCATTATTCTATATCAAAATGAGATGAATAAAGATGATATGAGGAGTGTTGTTGGAATCAACTGTGCATTTTCATCTTAAATAACTTAAGAGCTCATATAATAATATTTTTTTTAAGGAGATTTTCAAGCAACTGTTGGAGTTGCTCCAAGGCAAAATGCTAAATTCATATGCGAAGAATGTAGCCAAGTTCAAATCAGCAGAATCCAGTAGCAGAGAAAAATTTTAGGAGGTCCGGAAAAATAATTATAAATAATTATAAAAAAGAATAATTTAAATTTTAATTATAAAAACAAATATAAAATAATGAAACATCTTTTACAATTAAATCGCATAAACAATTTACCGAAGAACTTATTTGAAATTGAAAATTTTATCTAAGATGGAATCTAGTTCTCAAGTGTAAAGAACATCATTATAATTAAATTTTGAGAAAAGTAGAAAAAATAAAAGTCAACTTTTTTAACCCATTTAAGAGGTTAATGGGATAATGTGTAATTAACCTACACAAGTATAAGTAGAGTCGTAAACTAATTGAACTTGGACGAATTCAAACAATTTTTTAATTCTGAATTGATTTTTATATATTTATTATGTTTACTATGAATTTAAATGTAAATAAAAAAATTTAATTCTTTAAACATGATTAATTAAAATATTTATGAGATAATTGTAATGGATAACTCTAATTAATTTCCAAAATCACAAAATGATAATGTCAAAAATTATAAACAAAGATAACATTCAATATAATCATTATTAGATATAAAATTCAATTAAAAAATTTAGAAAAAATTGTACATTAAAAAATTTAGAAAAAATTGTACACGTAATGTTCGTCACCTTATTTGAATACATACACTCTTTTTGTACATCCTACCTCAAGTTAATTAAAATATATTGAATGTGCAATGTTATTAATGCACATGAATATGCTTGTATACAATTATCATAACTTCAAAGGAAAATTAATCAGCATGTCATGTTTTTATAGGCAATTTAAGATATAATATAAAAATATAATAAAGATTAAATTCTAAATAGGATTATAAAATAAAGATGTAATAAAGATTAAATCCTAAATAGGGTTGTAATATAACGTTATAATAAAAGCTAAATTCTAAAAAAAATTGAATTATATATATTTATTGTCTTCCCTATAAATTCAAATCTATATAAGAAAATTTATTTATTTTTGAATTAAAATAGGTAAACTCTAGAAAAATAGATAAAAACTTAAATATAATTTAATTTAGTTGAGAAAAGAAGTTAATTTTGTTTAATTAAATTTTAAATAGGATTAACTTTTATATATTTATTGTTTTCCCTACAAATTTGAATTGAATTAAAATAGTGAAACTCTGGAAAAATAGATTAAAACTTAAATAGGATTTAAGTTAATTGAGAAAAAGGTATTATTTGTTTGATTAAATTTTAAATATGATTGACTTGTATGTATTTATTAACTTTTCTGAAAATTTGAGTGTAATTAAGGAATGTCTTCGCTAAAAATTCGAATGTAAATAAAGAAATTTAATTTTATTGAATTAAAATTGAGGAGCTCTAGAAAAATAGTTAAATATTTTTCGGACGATTTGAGAGCTCTCAGGAATTTTCCTTTATTAATTCCTTATTATATATTTATATATAATTAGTATAAAGCACTAAAATAAGATGCACATTTGTAAATGAAAGTTATTTACACTAAAATAATAAATGTACTAATATATATCTCATTTAAAAATTTATCCTTATTCTCTTTAGCTAAATATCGACTACCCTAATTTGTTGACATTTAACTGTAAGCTCTATCTTCTCTAAATATAAATATATCATTTATAGTTTTTTATTTTCTTAAAATCATTGTTTAATCTTCGTTATAAATAATTTCAATTTTATTCTTTGTTGAAAGATGTTAAATATTTGTTTTAGGTATACTTGTTTGTTATATTAGACGTTAGCGTCCTGACATAAGATAAGAGCTTATTCTTTATAATTCTCATTCCATTTTCCCTCACTCCAAAATAATTTATAAATTCTTAATTTGAATTAACTTATTAGTTATACTAAAAAAATAAAAATTTAAATTCCACCTCCAGGTTTGGAAATTGGGTCGAGTTAATAGCCCAATGTAACAAATCCTAAATCGAAACATATTGTGAAACTTGTAAGCACGGCCACCGCCTTAACAACACTATATAAGTAGTACCCAGCCTCTCAAAACTGTTACAACCCTCCCTCTAGATTTTTTTTACTGTAGTTTCAGAATTCCCTTCAAGTAGTGCAGCAGCACCCCGAAGCATAGCCATGTCGTCGTGGTCGAAAACGATACCAAATTATTCAAACCAGAATTTCGAAAGGAAGGTTAAAGTTTCATCAATGATTTATGTGCCTAAACGGACCAAGGAAGATGCAAATCATGAGGTGCAATCTAAAACCGAGTTTGTTGGTGACAAAGAAACATCAATGTCGTCCGACAAAGCAAAAACATCAATGGCTGATCTTACACTCGTCGACCAATATGATTATGAGCCATGGACTTTTATTCCTCAGTTGAAGCTAAGAAAAGGGTTGGTACCTTACGATCCTCGAACTATGAGGAAACAGCCTCCTGATGCAAAGCATGTTAAGATGATGTCTTGGAATGTCAACGGCTTAAAAGATTTATTGCAATCGCAAGGAGATTCTTTGTTGAAACTTGCTCAAAGGGAGGACTTTGATGTGTTGTGCTTGCAAGAAACTCACTTACATGAGAAAGATGTGGATGCAATCAAACGCTCTCTTCCTCGAGGATATGAACATAGTTTTTGGGCATGTAACATCACCACGTCGTATGGCTATTCTGGTACTGCAGTTATATCAAGGATTAAACCAGTTTCGGTTAGATATGGCCTTGGCATATCCAAACATGATAATGAAGGACGTCTTGTGACACTAGAGTTTGATACTTTCTTTTTAGTATGTGGATATGTTCCAAATTCGGGAAGGTCTCTGCAAAGGTTGACATACAGAGTCACAGAGTGGGATCCTTGTTTAAGCAACTACGTGAAGGAACTAGAGAAGGCGAAACCTGTTGTGTTGACTGGAGATTTGAACTGTGCGCATGAGTATATTGATATTCATAACCCTAATGGAAGTAAAGGAAAACCTGGGTTCACTCTTGAAGAAAGGGAGTCATTCAAGACGAAGTTTTTGAATAAGGGGTTTGTTGACACTTTTAGGCATCAACATGGCCGTGTCGTTGGCTATACTTTCTGGGGTTGGAACAAAGGACGCGAGACAAATAAAGGATGGCGCTTGGATTACTTTCTTGTTTCCAAGTCCATTGTGGACAAGGTTTATGACTCGTATATTCTCCCTGACGTTGATGCTAGTGATCATAGTCCAATTGGCCTCATTCTTACACTCTAGATAAGCAGCATTAGCTTCTTGGCTTATATTATTGTATTCAAAACATTAGAAAAAACATATCATATCTGCAGCATGCCTGATGTAAACATCTGCAGAATTAGAGTTGAATTCATTTTTAATCTTACAAAGTTGGACTTGGAATATGCAATATACGGATACTCTTTGTTTTGTTAATCTGAATTGCTCTGTATTTTCTCAAGGCACATTAGCGGTAATTGCATCAAATTAAGAAATCTACTTGACATAATAAGGCTAACACGTAAAATCTACTTGACATAGCGGTAATTGCATCAAATTAGAGACATACAAGTAAAAGTCACAAGACAACACGAATAAGGCTAACTAACATCATCTACCAATTCATCACCACCCACTGCCACAAAATCTCACCAGAGGGGCAGAATTGCAGATGTTCATACAAACAACCCCAGTCATGAAAACAATCTAAATTACATATGTTAAGAAAGTCAATGAAACAAACTATAAAACTGGAATTTCATCCGGGGTTGAAGATTTTAAGCTAAGAGCCCTTGAAGCTACCCATCTTTGTCTTCCAGACATTCGTCTGACATCGATGAGGCACAACCATGAGAGTATGTTTCAAGATCATAGTATATATCTTTTTCTTGATCTGGCCTCTCCTTGGTGAAGGGTCTTGTTTTTTCAGAGCACTGGCCTTCATTTCCATTTCAGTAGAATAAGAATAAAACAGAGCTAAAACAGAGGAAAATCTGAGTAAGCAAGCTGTGAGGAGTGTTGAGTGAGTTAAAGCCCCAAAAAGAAAGGTAGAGTATCTATAAGGGCCTGAGTCTTCCACTGAAAGTTACTAAACTTGGCCATCAAGTTATATACAGTGAAGTAGGGTCATGAAAGTTGCTTTACACAAAACATATCTACTACTACAAGACTATAACAGTCAACAGATGCATTGTTTCATTTAAGCCCCTGAAGTTTGAGCCCTTACATTTAGACAACATTACTGTTGATTCCTGTATACCTCATTCTTTGTAGCACTACGTGTACCATTTCCTGCAGAGAACCCCTTATCTTGAGAGCAATGCTACGCGACACAATATCTATCATAACATGTGTCTGGACAATGCAGTCGCAACTTGCTAACGTTCGAACATTTGGAAAAT
Organism: Heracleum sosnowskyi; assembly: GCA_030848705.1. NCBI lineage: Eukaryota > Viridiplantae > Streptophyta > Magnoliopsida > Apiales > Apiaceae > Heracleum > Heracleum sosnowskyi. Next base: position 135,361,832 of record CM061235.1, on the reverse strand, counting down.
ATTTTGGGACCTCTCTTGTTTTAATGTCTGACATACTGAATTTCAGCATAAATAAAATTATCGATCTACTGGATTTGAATGGTTGTTTACATTGACAGGTCAAAACCTAAGACTTCACTGTGTTATTCAAGGAAGATGTTTATATATAATTATTATATACATATCCAAATAAGTCTATGTAAAACAAGAAATTAAAATCAAGTAGTTCAATAAAATTTATATAATGTACAAAATCCAAAAACTACACCCACGACGAACAATGACAGATATAAGAGATATATGCAGATCGTTTATAACCCATGCATGTCAACCAACATCGTTTCCCCCATCACTTGTAAAGTAATATCTGATGGTAGAACTGTAAACTAATTCAAGCACTTCTAATATCTCTATCTGTCAATGAGGGAACTTTGCGATTAATTTGTCAACATGAATGATGATATCATCTATCTTTGGTCGCACTGTGCCTTGGGGCTGGAGCATCCACGTAACAAACTGATGAAGCGCTTCCGGATATGGAGGATTAGGCCCAGGTGGCCACTTTACCTGAGCATTTATAATGGCTAACTGAAGGCTTCCTCCAGATTCATCAAGTGCATACTCAAATGGAGAAACACCATACCTGCAAAATGCTCATAATACATCAAAATATTATGAGTACATAGACAACCATATGCATTTCTAGGTTACTGAACATGTGGGCAAAATAGGTTACACCAACTCCATTGTACTTGAGATGTCTACCACTCCTGTACGATATCCCTAACCAATATAAGACCCACTAAAATATACGACCCACCATCCACACGTACATAGATAACCCAACCCAGAGAAGACCTATTACTCGTTAAAAAGGAAAAATCCAGAAGCAGAGTATGTTGTGCGTTTACCGTCATATACATTCTACAGATCAACACATGGGAGTTTATATAATATTCCATGTACACATTGCATAATGTAGCTAACAAGCTGAAAACATATAATACATACATATATGGTATTAGCAACAAACCACAAAACAGGTGAATCGCATATGTATCTTCACATTCAAATTCTTTTATGAATCTTATTTGTATATTCACCAAATCTTTTATATAGTGAATCTTGCACTTTGTAGTGCTCAGTAGTTTAGAATGGGTTGTAATAAAACTTGGCAATATATATATAACAGTGAGATGGCCGGAGAAGCTCTTAAAAAAGATAAGGGAAGAGAAGCAAATCCCGAGTACTTACATAAACACGAAACTTGTATCTAATATTACCTAGAGTACTTGTACCCCAAGTACTTAATTTACCAAGTATATGAATGAAAAATCATGTGAAAGGCATACACAGAAAAGCTTGTACATACAGCATCATATGATTTGAATGAGATGACAAAACCTGCAAATGCAAAATTCCCACACAAATTATTTACAGAAAAAGTAGGTGGGGCCTTACATTATAGCATACAGAGTGCAACCCAGCGACCAGATATCAGTTCTTTCATCAATATCTGCATGGCTAGGGCAATCCCATAACTCAGGAGCTCGATAAGGTGCAGAGCAATGCTCAGATGCCCATTCCTATATATGAAAATGAAAGAAACTAATCAGGACACTTTTAACAAAAAGTGAGGCTACAAATATTCTGAATTATCAGGTTGGAATAATATGCTTCCAAAGATAGACCATGCACATGCACATCATATGTGGAAGTTTAAGTTCTCAAACCACGGTTGGACCATAAACCAGGTTTGACGATCGTGAAAAAAAAAAGATTTACATACGAATCCTTGTCACCTATTTACCTAAGCATTCACAACATTACTGCACTCTACTTTTCCTGTTCATACAGATACAAGACATGCATTCTTATCGTTAAGGAACATATGTGTACTTACAGCAACACACTTAAAAATTTGTAAGTCTTTTCATGTGCTTTATTCTGTGCTAGAACAGGCAAAAGCAGCGCTCTATTTCATAAAAATTATGTCAAGGCCAAAAGCCACTCAATCTTGAACAATACTAGAATTAGACAGCATTATGCATGTTATGCTCAATAAAATTAACCCAGCAGAAAACATGAAAGTCCAGAACCAATATAACATACAAAAACTACCAACATAGTGCATACCTGCAACTGTAATGCCTCCGAACGAGAGCGAATTTGCTTTCTTGCAGGACGAGCACTTCCAAAATCCATCAATATCGCAAGAGGTGGCTGACCTTTCCTATGAGTTAAAAGAACATTACCGGGCTTGACATCATTGTGTGCGTATGGAGGATCAAGATTGTGCATATGCTTAAGTCCTGCACAAAGCTGCACACCAATTTTTTTCACAATGAGATGATTCTAGCACATTCAAATGACGTGAAAGCAATTAAACAAATTTTATTGGCACTAAGAACTGGGGAATCATTTAAGGAACTCCCGCTAGCTTGATTCCACATATTATCAAATACAAACCAATATGTTCCTTACTCATTTTACCTCTGATTGCGGGATAACATATCTTGAAACCTCAGAAAAATTCCCACTCAAATGACCAGAAAACATTCTCATAAATATAGTCATTCAAGTATCAAATAGTATAGAGTTTCATAACAAACATGTCAAGGACAGAAAAATGCTGCATTAAAGGCACTAATTGTCTACCTGTTGAAAAATTTCGAGAACATCTGATGTAGGAAAAAACTCTTTCTTAGACTTCATCACCTTAGCGTTGTCCAGTAGTGTTCCGTCCAAGTGCACTGGAAACAACAAGTATGCTTCATGCGTCCAAGCTTGTTCTGATGTCGCCTAGACAGTGGGAACATTTTATCATTTCTGAAAAATGATTTGGAGATGGAAGGTTTGCCTCCTTTCCAATTCTCAAAAAATGTACAAGTTTGCATGACACAAGAGGAGGCAACTTCCACCATGCTCAAAGTAGCTACAATTCTGGATCGAGATTCTTGTTCATTTTGCATGACACATATGGACAGACACATCACTCAGTCGTGTAATAATTTATGTTAATGATATTTTGAGTTTTATAAAAACTATTGTTTACTATTCAATGGCTCTAGAGTGAGATGGTATTACATTGTAGTTGATCAAAAAATCTACGCATTGAATCCACTCAAGGTAAATAGTATTTGGAATTTCAATTACAGTAGTGTAGATAGGTACAATTTTTTGAAACATATAACCGTGATATTGTAAGCATATTTTCAGGTATGTTTTTCAAGACAATTCATGACTTTTGTGTTGCATGAAAGAGTATCTCAAGGCAATGTTTCTTTTTCTGGCTAAATATCTCATGGCCATGTTGGTTTACAGAGACCATAATCCAGGGACTATTTTCAATTTGCTCTTTACTTCGGCATGTCTAGTGCTATTAAATAATCATTACATGAGAATATAAAACACTAATGTACCTTCACTGAGATGATAGCATGATCGAGGAGAGGAAGAAGATTTGAGTGGCTAAAAAGAGACGAAACACGGATCTCCTCCCTCACCAATTCTAATTGTTCGCTGTTCTGGATTAGAACTTTTTTCATTGCATAAGTTCCATCATCTGCACATGAAAGCAATACTCAAATCAGTAAAAAAAGGTTTCACTGTTTATCTTCCAGTTTCTCAAGTCTTAACAGCCATAAAACTAATATATTCCGAGATACTGATTGTCAGATCCCAACCATGACACAACAGTCAACACAGAACAGTCGCACTTTTAGTGCATAGCGACTAAACAAAAGAAAGCCACAAACAGCACAGTACAATATATGATCCTCAATTGCAAATCACATTCTCTACACTACAAAGACAAAGGAGACGTGAGATTTGAAGACACTAGATGAAACCATTTTCTACAACAACAAAAAATAAAATCCAACCATTGAGCACGTAATAAGATCAAATTTTAAAGAACTTTACAGTTTTACACTCTAAAACTACGATTGTTAGACGTAAAATTTTTTTGGATCAAGGCCCCTCCCAACAAATATGCAAAGTCTTAATCACTCATATATCCCACAATAGTAGTACATATACATATCCTTTTACAGTCTTGTTATCCCAATATTCTTGTAATTATATAAGTTAACAGAAACATAAACACCAGTTTAAAGCTTCGCAGGGGAAGAGTGTTTGTTTCATAAGGATCATTACCCCCAGGTCTCAAGATCGCAACACATAACATAGCTGTTATAATTTTTTCAGTCTGTTGACTGCTATATATGTGCTTGTACAAACTATAGAAGATAAGGTAATATTCTAAATTAAAACAGATTGCAAGCAGTATTGTCTATTAATCTAAGTCATTGCATATTAACTCAAATTTACCTAGTAAAATATCCGAAAAATGGCACTTGACCCGTCTTTCACACCATCACCCAAAACCTTAATGCCAAATAAGTAATTGAAGACCAGCCCAAATTGATATTGAAACTAAAAGTGATGTGTCATTTGAACAAGTATATACAAGTTTACTCATTACAATTTACTAAAATCAGTAAATTAAACCCATTTTCCAAGCTCATATATAACATCAAAAAGTTCAACCTCTAAAATCAGCTCCACCGACAAAACCATCAAATTGATCCAAAAACTAAGAAAATACCCATAATATAACTAAAACAAACACATCTATTCTGGCCAAAAAAATCAAAACTTTTAATAAAAAAGCAAAGAAAGACAAGAATTAACCAGAAACATGAGAAGGGTTCTTGAATTTCTTGGCAACGCCATCAGCAGAAGAAGCATCAGTACTAACAACCTCTTTAACAAGATAAACAAAAGCAAATCCACCTTCACCAAGCTGCCTTACAATTCTGAATCTATTTTCATTGATCCAAACATCACCACCTCCATTAACAGCATCATATAATGAGTTTAGTCCAGAAAATGAGCACCCCATTACAAATTTTTGACCAGATCTCACTTTTTTCTTCTTGAGATTAGTTTGTAAATTTAATGGGTCGCTTAAAGATCAAATCTTTAAGTCACTCTGACCCAGAATTCGATGGTGCTTCTCAAACAAGCGTGATTCTTGAATTGGTAGCAACCAATATAAAAAATTGTTTAATCTTTGTACACGTTTCCAAACACTGTCTTTGGTATGCATAATTATTACAGTATATTCTTGTGCATTTATTTTACAATATATTTGAAAAAATTATATTTTAAAATATTTTTTTTATTTTTTTGTTTGAATTATTTGACAAAAAATATATTTGATTGAATCTCTTTTTACTGTACAACTGAGAATATATACGGTCTCTCAAAACAAAAAATTGCATGAAAGAAAGAATATATATATTGCATACAAATATTTTTGTTGTTGTCTAAACGACTGAAGTTTAACTCTACACTAAAAATTTCTAGTTGTATATTGACTTAAATTTATCTATTCATAATAGATTTCATTAATTAGTTTCAATTAATTCATTTACTCAATTCCATTCTTTAAACATCGCTCTAAATTTTTATATTTTTGAAAGTACTGTAAGAAAATTTACAAGATTAAAAATATATATTAGAACAAATAAGTTGGTAGAAAGTTCTTTTCATTCGTTTTACATTTTGTAAAGAGTAATGAAACAAACATATTTGACTTTAGAGTACTAGCTGCTACTAGACAAATATTATAGTTACAAGTAGCAGCAAATGCGGAGGAAATCGATTCCGAATTAATTATGTGAGATACCGAATAAATATTAACTGATAAATCGAGAAATAATCAAAACAAAAATTGAATAAATTTTAATAATATATCTTATATATAAGAAATATTTATAATAAAATGCATCATTTAAAAATAATTCATAATGATTAATCAAATAGATCACATATTTCAGGATAGGTTAGGATTTGAGACGATTTTTAAAACACCGAGACTTGAAGCATTACTTATAACTTCACAGCAAAATCATTTCATATCATCACAATTGTTACACATTTATTAGATATGTCAGATTATTTCCGTTGATGATCCTTGTATGTTTTCGAAACCATGACAATTGTTGTAATGTTTGTCTATCCTTGTAAACGTTTTCGAAATCATTGAAATTTACTAAGCACAATATAAAAGAGTCTGTCTCAATTGACAAAGGGTCTGTTTTTTTGTTAAATGGGACTGTCTCAATAGGTTATATATAAAACAAAACTGAATATAAATATTTTGCAGAAATATAAATAACGCCAAGAATTTTCTCTTGGTTCGGCCCCTACCAGTATATATGGCCTACGTCCAAGTCCCTATGCCAACTAGCACAGAGAATATATTATTAACAATAATAATACACTTACAGTTTATCCCGATTACAAAAATGATAACCTCTTGGAAGAACTCATCCCTTGACACAACTGTCCACTAGCAGCATAAACCCTAGCTCGCTAGTACCTTAGGTTGAATTTTGTAATCCTATCTATTTGCCACAACCCGTCACAAGTATAGATAAAGTAAATTAATACAACTTAACAATAATGAATCTTCTAAAACAAAACTGATTTGATCTCGAAAGCTTAGTAGAAGAATGTAATTTGATTGCTCGAAGTTGTTGTGTTGTCACACCATCTGAATGAAATATATATCTTCCTGAAAATAGCTGTTTGTAGAATTTGAATTGAAACGGCTAGAAAACAGAAGATAAGGATTAACAGAATCTGTTAGTAAAGATAAGACAATTGATATAAACAGATTTGAATAAGTCTTGATTGATTTAATATCTTAGGATAATCATCAATAACAATATTAGATTTGAACAATTCAAATCTCCTGGAATCAAGTAAGATCAAATCAATTATTTTAAGACATTCATTTTTCTGATTAAGTTATATCAATCCCTGAGATAAACTTTCAGACATTTATCATCATTAAAATCTGGGTATTAACAATCTCCCCCTTTTTTATGATGATGAACCATATCTGAAAATACTGAAGCTCCCCCTATCGCAATGAACTTATAAAATATAAAACAATAAATTACTTAAAGTTCATGCAAAATCACATAACATTTAATCAGAAATAATGCAACATATGCACTTCATAACGATCAAATATTACCTGTTTTAAAACATAAAACAATCCATAAAACCAATAACTTAAGTCTTGGAAAACCAATGTTAAGAACATAATAAAAAACATACACACATCATAATGTCAATGTCAATAACTTCAGATTTCTCCCCCGTTCAAAATCATAAAAAAAATCATTCATCAACATCAACTGAAGGCTGTCAATACTCGGTAAACATTGTGGAGTAAAAACTTGCTGGAGGCGACTTCCCATCCCGAGCAGAAAGCCATTCAAATATCTTTTCACGATATTCTTCTGTAGTGAATCCAAGTGCTTCCGGTGGAGGAATAGCTGGTAATGGAAGTGGTGTAGTTATCTCCGCAAGAGTGCTGTCATCCATCCATTCACGGGAATGCCACTGGAGATCCTTCTTATGCACCATTGACGAAACTTGTTTGGACACAAACTTGGTTTCAGAGCTAAGAATATAAAACAATTTCACAAATTCTTTCTCCCAAGCATTGGCAGCTCGAGTTAAGCCATCTTGCACATTACCGAACTCAAAATTCATAGATGAGAAAAGTTTAGAGTAAAGAGACTTTAAAAATATCAACTGGGTGTCAACCGATTCAAAACGGGAAGTTGTGGATTGAAGAATAGACAGAACAGAATCGAGTTTGGTATTGAGAGATTGTAACAAAGTTGTATTGTCATCAACTTTCTTAGACAAGGCAACAAAATGAGAATTTGTCTCAACAGAACCAGAAGAATTACCAACAGAAACAGAAGGAACAGACTTAACAACAGGATTAAAGACCAAATTGTTATCAACCAGTTTTAATTTGTTTGCAGTTAATACCTTTAAATCAAAAGTATCAACAATAGATTCAGAAACATCAGAATCGGAGAGAATATCAAAATATCGAAATAATTTGGTTAACAAGGCAGGGTAAGACAAATTCATAGATTCATGATTAACACAGTGAATCATTTATTTGATTAAAAAGGAAGAAACATCAAAAGGAAAACCCGAAACAAAGAGAGACAATAAAATTGAATCCTGATGAGTAAGTCGATCTCGACCACTACTATGCGGACAAACATTTGTATGTATTAAACGAAATAAACACAAAGCTTGAGGAGTGAGAAGAGAAATCGAAGGTTTAGAAGTATACCCGTCAGATAGAATCAAAGCTAGTTGTTGTTCATAAGAGAATCCTTCAATGTCTGACACAGGTTGATGAGAAGTAGAAAATGGACATGGTCCTTTATCAGAAACAGCGACAATAGAAGATAGCAACTCAGGCTTGAACACAATCGGAATTTCTTTAACTAGAGAGTGAACCCAATCACCACGAATTGAGAGATGTGCATAAAACTCACGTACCAAGTCGGGGTAAATTAGAGTTTCCGGGGATAAGAGAGAAGCACAACCAACCGAAGTAAACAACTTCACAATACCTGCATCCTGGAGTAACGGGAGATCAACCAACCGTTCTTTGATTATTGAGCGATGTATAGACTTCGCCAAAGTGGGGCTTGGACTTCCGGACGCATTGAGAGAGGTGTCAGAGGATACCATAGACGGAGCAAGTCTTTGACGTTTGGATGGTGTTTGAGATGTAGTTGGGCGTTTTGAGATTTTCTTTGTTTTTGCCATTTGTTTGAGAAGAATGAAGAGAAGAATGAAAATTGAAGAAGAAAGAGAAAGTAGAAAATAGAAAACAATGAAAAAGAGGGGTTTTAAGAGAAGAGCAGATGAAGAGTTTGGCAATCAACAGACAGTGCATGGGAAAACGTGAATACAAGCGTGTATCAGTAGGAAAGTGAAATAGACAGATGTGGTTGTCTAATCACAAGAGAAAACAATAAATGTAAAACACCGAAACCCAAGGTATAGAAAATAGAAAAGAATAATTAAAAAGTACGCATGCCTAACTCACGTCTTAACATGCAAAACCGAGTTTCAGATAAAGGTTTAGTAAAAATGTCAGCACGTTGATTTTTAGACGGAATAAAAATCAATTGAATATTACCTTTAGCAACATGATCACGAATAAAATGATGTCGAACATCAATGTGTTTAGTGTGTGAATGTTTGACAGGATTTTTAGAAATATTAATAGCAGCAGTATTATCACAGTAAATAGGAATATTGGAAAATTTGATACCGTAATCAGTGAGAGTTTGTTGCATCCATAAAATTTGAGTGCAACAACTACCAGCGGCTATATATTCCCCTTCAGCTGTGGATAATGCTATGGATGTTTGTTTCTTGCTATGCCATGCTACTAAACAATCACCTAAAAATTCACATGCACCACTAGTGCTCTTGCGATCAACTAAAGAACCTGCATAATCAGCATCTGAGAAACCAGTTAAATTAAAAGAAGAGGCTGTTGGATAAAACAACCCTAGAGTGCTAGTGCCCTTGAGATACTTAAATATCCGTTTAACGGCAGTCAAATGTGATTCTTTGGGGTTAGCCTGAAAGCGAGCACACATGCAGACACTAAACATTATATCAGGACGAGAGGCAGTAAGATATAACAAAGAGCCAATCATACCTCGATATTTAGTGACATCAACAGACGTACCTTCCTTGTCCGCAGTGAGTTTGACAGAAACACTCATTGGAGTAGTTTTAGAGGAAATACTTTCTAGATCAAACCTTTTAAGCAAATCACGAATGTACTTGCTTTGATAAATAAAAATACCTGCATCAGTTTGATTAATTTGCAATCCAAGAAAAAACTGAAGTTCGCCCATGAGACTCATATCAAACTCTTTATGCATACAATCAGATAACCAATTACACAATGATTCATTTGTAGAGCCAAAGACTATATCATCGACGTATACTTGAACAAGTAAGATAGTGTTAATCCCAAATGACCTAACAGGATTGTAGAAGGGGGGGTTGAATACAATTCTTGATATTTTCTTAAACTTAAAACACTTTATAAAATAAAACTGAACTGAATAAATAAAAACACAAGATATAAATAATTCAGTTGGATTGTTTGATGATCCAACTGAAGTGTTTTTATTGCGGAAATAATCTGTGATACACAAGTACACAGCTGCTCAGTTACAGAGTTGTAGAGAAGAATGCTCTAAAGGATAGCTAATACAAACTATTTGTTTTTCTTCTCTTACTCTATCTTAACTGCTACACTTGGTTATATATTCCCCAAGTTTACAATACTATTTTTGGCTACACTAAAGTACACTAAAGGTAACCGTCAATAGTTTGCTTTTCATCCCTTTGTCCAATGGTCCTTGGAGATCCTTGCTTTTGTCTTCATGCTTATTATGATCACTCCCAAGAGCCCAATTGGAAACTGGGATGTTTCCTTATTCCCCATGTCCATTTTAATGGTTTCCAATGCAAAGTACACTTCCACATCACCTTTAGATCTGTTCAGTAAACTATCACTATCACTTTGTCAACTATTCAGAAAAGCAATAATGATTCGTTGATAGCAGGGAGATGTGTTTCGTTGATAGCTTTATTCTTCATTCCGTTGATGGTGTTTCTCTCGTTTCGTTGATGAGTAAACTCCATACCGTTGATGGTGTATCCTTGTTTCGTTGATAGAGTAATCCTCATACCGTTGACATGTCTTCACTTAGGCAAAATTACAAGGCATAACATATTTACAATTAACCAACCTATTTTGCCTATCTAGTACTTAGTCAACATGACTTAGAAAACCTATCTAATACATACATCAAAATGCATATCAAACTGTGAAGTATTGTACAGTGCAATTGCTACATCACTCATTTCGTTGATGAGCTACCTGTCAACGGAATGCTGCAAAGCATGCCATTTCGTTGACAGTTACAAAATGACTTAATACAAAATCTACTAAGTGTTTTTATAATTATCATCAAGAACAACATATTCCTAACAATCTCCCCCAATTTATGACTGATAGAATAACAGCCATAAATCAAGAGCCTTGATGATAACAAAAACACTCAGTCAAATTACACATGATAAAAGTAGAAATTGCATTGAGCTTCATTGAATTTAATTAAAATACAAAGTAGAAAATCTTACTAAACAAGTGCACAGAGTTGCTCCTCTAGACTGAGCATATTTTTCATCTTTGCCTCTGTGGTCTTGTTTTCTTCCCTTTCCTTGCATTGTTCTCCTCAATCTGAGCTTGAAGTCTTCTGTAGAAAATCTTCTCTTCTTCATCTTCATTCCCCAACTTGGATTGCATTATTCTTAGAGTTTCATTGGATGCCTTCTCCAGTTGGTCTTCTATTCTGAAGAATCTTCTACAGTTGTCCTTGTCTCTGAATTCCATCATCCAAAAAGGTTGGAGATGAATCTTCTTTCCTGTTTGAGGGACCTTCAATACTCTGGGAAGTGCACCAGGCTTGTTCCAGCTAGCTTTGATTTGGCAGATTTTGGAAACAACTTCAGACTTAGCTGTTTTGGTTAAACCAAAATCTTTCTTCAGGCATTTGAACACAGAAAGCAGTGTCTGATAGTCTTCTCCCAGAATTCTATGTAGAGGCCAAACCTGTTCTCTCCCACCCTTGTAGACAAACACCAATCTCTCTGGTAGTTTGTAAGAAGCTGCAATTCCTCTCACTTCAACTAGGTCATCAAGATTGATGTGTAGGTCAGACTCCTCCCTGATATCAGCAATGTAGATGAAGTCTTCTGGGTTGGTAGGAGGTTTTTCAGCTTGTGGTCTCCTTACTAGAATTGGCTTAGCCTTGGTAGCCCTTTGCTTAGATTTCTTCTTTGGATCCATCTCAAAGAGGAATTTTGGAAAGTTGGCCTCATCAAACTCAATTGGCTCTTCTTTTGGCTCAATTGGCTGATCATGGAAATTAACAGGATGTTTAGGATCACAGGCTAACTTTTCCCCTAGAGCTGGATCAGGAATTGTTGGAGGTGCAGTTGGTACAGAAGAGTCTGATGCAATACTCTGAGAGTCATCATTCTCAAAGGCTATATTTCTCCTAGCTCTTGCCTTTGGTTGCCTTGTGCTCTTCTTTGCACTCCTTTCCTCTCTGGCTTTTTCTTCTTGCTGTCTTTCTTCTTCATCAAGAGATTGAGCAACTGCAAGTGCTTGCATTGCTGCTCTTTCTGACTCTTCAGCTTTAGCTTCAGCAAAGTTTGGGTGACCAGCCCAAACACAGATTTGTTGTCCATTCCTGTAGACAATTGCCCTTTGCTTCCTTATCTCATAGTCATTGCTTTCCTTGCTTTTTGTGATGAGAAGACCAAGAAGCTTGTGCTCATCTGGATAAGGTGCAGGATAGAAAGTCCTTTCTGTATTTTTGCCCTTTGGTTTAGCAGGAGACTTGGGAGATAGGCTTCTTTGCAATGTAGCTTTTTCCACATCCCTAATGCATGAAGTTTGTCCTTTCTCCTTCCTTGATCCTTGAGTGACTCTATGTAGAAGGGGCTCTACCTTATATGAAGAATTGGTCTGTGGCTCCCATTCCGTTGATGCTAAGACCATGGCATTCGTTGATGGCTCTGTAGAAGAAGCTTGATCCGTTGATGGATTTGAACTCTTTGCAGTACCAGCTAACTTCTTGATTCTTTCATCTATCCTGGACCAGTGGTCTTTAATTTGTTCAGCAAGCTGTAGCTTCATAGATGCTTGCTGAATCAGGTCAATGCTGTCCAGTTTAGCTTTACCTGACTCCCTCATAGCTAGTGGCTCCTTTGGCAGGGAAATGGCTGGGACCATAACCTTTGTGATTTGAATGTCTAGCTCCTTAGATTTCTCCCCCTTTTTGTTATCATCAAGAGAGATGACTGGGAGTCCTTGAGCTGCCACTAGCTGGGCCAATAGTTGTGTCTGCTTCTCCTGTTCCTTTTGCATCTGAGATAAAGTAGCTTCCACCTTGTCCACTCTAGAAGAGAGAGTCTTCAAGGAGGTAGCCACCTCAGGTTCCTTAGTGAAAAACCTGTTCATCTTGGACACAGTGAGAAGAGGAAGCTTTTCATCTAGCCTCCTGTCATTAGCATCCTTGAGATTGCTAATTGAGTCCTTGATTTCTCTAGCCTCAATCCTTGTCTGCATCATCTGTAGCCTTTGGATTTCCAGTGAATCCATAATAGCCTTGTAGAATTTCTTGTCATTGGCATTTGCAGACTCATGAGCCAGATAGGCCTCATTGTACTGCCTTGTGATTGCAGCATCCAGGGAGATCCTTCCTTGTAAATCTTGAGAAATCCAGTTTGGTGTAGGAGGCACCACAGAAGTCCCAGTCTGTGAAGTAGTGGCCACCTGATTGTCACCAAAGCTGTCCTCATCATCAGAGAAATCAAACTCACCACTTACTGCAGCTCCTGGAGATAGATTGGTCAAGGCATCCTTTGCTCTTTGCATTGATGCAGTTGTATGTATTAGTTGTAGTGACCTCTCTGCCTCCACATTGCCCTGTTGAGCCAAAACTTGATAGGCTGACACAGGATGAGTAAAGGTCTCAGGATCCAGGGAAATACTATCCAGAGTTTGTTGATAATGCTCTTGGAAGGTAAGTTCCCTTTCTCCCTCATTGACCTCCATTAACTCACTAGCAATGGCTGCTTCCTCCCTTATGACTCCTGTAGTCCCTTCTCTCTCTCCTCTATATTCTTGCATCATGGGCTCCCCATGGCTCACACCTCTCACACCCTCACCTTCACCTACTAAGGTGGAACTCTCTATCTCTCCTTTTGCCTGGCTGGAAGAAATAGCCAGCCTCTTACTCTCATTCTCTCCTTTTGCCTGGCTGCAAGCTAGCCTCTCAGTTTCACTCCCTCTCAATCCTAAAAGTGTCTCAACTACCACCAGGTCATCTACACTAGTTGTGGAAACAACTAGATTTTCAATAAGGGGTGTAGAATGACCTATCAACGGAATGGTAGTTTGAACTGTCAACGGTATGGATACCGTTGATGGAGAAACACTTGTCAACGAAATAGACTGTTTCGTTGATGAAGTCAAGAAAGCACTTTGAGAATGAGAAATTACAGTAGAGTCTGTGGTGATTGATTTGAGAGATTGGTCCACAGATCCCCTTGCAACTTCAGGAAAAATTGGTTGATGGCCCAACAAATCACTTAACAAGTGATGGCCACCAGCTTCAGAGTGGGGCTTCTCCAAGATTAGAGTTGGAGAATCAGGAATAGATGTATGGATCATGTCCACATCTAAAGATTGAGTTGGTGAATTTGATGGAGATAATTCAAGATTGATGTTTAGAGAATGGGACTGTAACCCCAGAGTAATGATAGGGGTTACATCAAACTGAATTTGAGAAACTGGAAGTGTTGCTTCCAGTGTGTGTGCACCCTGTGAAACCTGGGATTTTTGCTTCACTCTCCTTTGGAATTGGGAAAATGTAGACTGTGGGCTTGAAGTGTCCCTTACCCTTTTGGACTGTGCTCTAGGTTGAGAGCTTGTTTCAATAATTACATCCTTTTGGGAGGATGCAATTAGACTTGTGCTTAAATCCATTTTACTCATTGTGCCTTGTTGGGAAGACACAATGGGGCTAGGCTGGGAAACACTTACCTCACCTTCCTTATCCTTGGGGTTTCTTTGACTTTCACCCCTTCCCTCACCTCTCACAACTCCAGACTCACTCCCCTTAGTTTGTGTGGTAGTTCTTACAACAGGTGCCTTTTGAGAAGCACCTGAGGTTGGCTTGAAGGATTTCTTAGATTTTGGTTTTGTTGCTGGGGCAGGAGCCTGTTGGGTCACAGCTACAGACTCCATAGCAACTGGATTGGATGAAACAATGGAAGTAACAGCTATACTAACAGGGATAGCAGTAGTTACCTCAATGATTGGCAGATACACCACTGGAACATCACCATTGTGGTTCAGCCTCAGTATGTCTGTCAATACTCTCTTTTCTTGCACAAAGCACTCAAACCTGGCAGTAGGGTTAGAGATAACTAATGGTGCTGGACTAACATGATTAGCCAGCATCATCAGAAACCTTGCATAATAGATATTTTTCTTCCTATTTGCCTTATCACCCAACTTAGCACCAATTTCATACATAAGTTGGGTGCTAAAGTTGTAATATCTATCATTTAGAAGCATGGTTAGGAGAATTAACATAGAGTTAGTTAATGCATCAAAATTACTAATCTTTCCAGAAAAGACCTTAATGAATGCATCAGCTAAATAACTGTATTCCCTAACCAAACCTCTCCTAATAATCTTACCTAAGTTATCAGTAGGCAAAGAGTAGTTTATAGAATTTAGCATGGTAGTTATTTCAGTGTTAGTAGGCAAAGCATCGCAGTTATTATCAGGAATATGTAAACATGCTTGCAAAACATCAGAATTAACTATGTACTCATTACCTTGAAGAGTGAATTGCAGTGTGCCGTTTGTTCCACTATACTCACATGAGGTCCAAATCTCCTCGATTACTTCATTGTAGAGTGGTGTAGAGTGAAACATCGCATAGCTCAACTTACAGTTCCTCATGAAATCCATCATTTTGAAAAAGATGCTGTTCGGACTCTCCTTAACGACAAATGGAATGGAATTGTTCTTCTCATAGATGAACCCACCAGCAGACATAAGCTTGACTATGGGTGTCATTGTTGAGTGAGGAAAAGCTTCGAGCTGTATTGCTTGTTAGAGAGAAGAAGATAGAAAAACTTTTGGAATTTTTGAGAACAGGTAGAAATGAAATAAAGAAATTAAAATTTCTTAAATACTCCCCCAAAAATTCTCAGAAATTAAGTCCAATAATTAATCTAAATTACCTGATTGGCTTAAAAAGTAACCGTTAGAATTAAATATTACCACGATTTATGCTTACAGGGGTGTATGTATAGATCGTGATAAAGAACGTGAAATTTCAACGGTTCAGATTAAAAAGCGCTACATCAACGAATCAGGATTGGGCGGTTAAAGCCCAGTCTTATTTCGTTGATAAAGCTGCGTTTCGTTGATATAAAAGAGCTATCAACGAAACACCCAGAAAAATGCTAAGACTGTCAACGAAATGGTGCGTTTCGTTGACATAGTAATTCTGACTTAGACAAAATTTCACCTTTTCCTGAGAAAATCAATTCACAGAAAAATTATAGCAAGTTCCTGGCTGCATATTAACTTGCAAAAATCTCAAAATAATTAAGAGAAATTTAGCATACCTAGCTCACTTACTAATCTTGAGAATGTGGATTCATCAAGTGGCTTGGTAAAGATGTCTGCAAGTTGTTGTTCACTTGGAACAAAATGTAACTCCACGGTACCATTCATAACATGTTCTCTAATAAAGTGGTACTTGATGTCAATGTGCTTGGTCCTTGAATGCTGCACTGGATTCTCAGTAATGGCAATGGCACTAGTGTTGTCACAGAAAATAGGAATTTTCTCAACTCTTATTCCATAATCAAGTAGTTGATTTTTCATCCATAAAATCTGTGCACAACAACTTCCAGCTGCAATATACTCAGCCTCAGCTGTGGAGGTGGAAACTGAGTTTTGTTTCTTGCTGAACCATGATACAAGCTTGTTTCCTAGAAATTGACAGGTTCCTGTTGTGCTTTTCCTGTCAATTTTACATCCTGCATAATCTGCATCTGAATAACCAATTAGTTCAAAACCAGATTCTCTAGGGTACCAAATGCCAAGGTTTGGTGTTCCTTTGAGATATCTGAAAATTCTTTTAATAGCAACTAAATGGGATTCCCTAGGATCAGCCTGAAATCTAGCACATAGACATGTAGCAAACATAATATCAGGTCTACTAGCTGTTAAATATAAAAGTGAGCCAACCATGCCTCTGTAACTTGAAATGTCCACAGATTTTTCCTTAGTATTCAATTCAAGTTTGGTGGCAGTAGGCATGGGTGTTTTGGCAGGAGAGCATTCCATTAAGTTAAACCTCTTTAACAAATCATTAATGTACTTGGTTTGACTAATGAAAATGCCTTCATTAACTTGCTTTACTTGAAGACCAAGAAAATAAGTTAACTCTCCCATCATGCTCATTTCATACTTACTTTGCATAAGCTTGGCAAACTTTTGACAAAGTTTTTCATCTTTAGACCCAAAAATTATGTCATCTACATATATTTGAACAAGTATTGTAGAGCCATTCACAATCCTATGAAAAAGAGTTTTATCTACAGTACCTCTAGTGAAGTGATTCTCAAGGAGGAACTGTGAAAGTGTGTCATACCAGGCTCTAGGTGCTTGTTTCAAACCATAGAGTGCTTTGAGGAGGAAGTATACATATTCTGGAAAATCATCATCTTCAAAACCAGGAGGTTGACTTACATACACCTCCTCTTCCAATTCCTCATTTAGAAAAGCACTCTTCACATCCATTTGATAGACCTTGAAATTGGCATGGGCTGCATAGGCTAGGAAAATCCTTATTGCTTCTAGTCTTGCAACAGGAGCAAAGGTTTCATCAAAATCAATTCATTCTTCCTGTGAGTAGCCTTTTGCAACCAATCTAGCTTTGTTCCTTGTGACTATGCCATTTTCATCCATCTTATTTCTGAACACCCATTTTGTGCCTATGACACTCCTGTCCTTAGGCTTGGGCACCAGCTTCCAAACATTGTTCCTTTCAAATTGGTTTAGCTCTTCTTGCATAGCCAAGACCCAATCTGGATCTAGAAGTGCATCCTCAACTTTCTTTGGCTCATCTTGAGACAGAAAGCTGCTATATAGACATTCTTCTTGAGTTGCTCTTCTAGTTTGGACTTTTGAAGACACATCACCTATAATAAGTTCAAAGGGATGATCTTTAGTCCATTTCCTTGAGGGAGGTAGATTTGCTCTTGAAGAAGTAGCTTCATGATCATGATTGCCTAGATTAGATATTTGTCCTTGAGAAACTCCCCCTGAGTTTGTTGTCCCTAATTGATCACTCCTGGAAGCATTTCTGTGACTGTCAACGAAACGCTCATTCTGACTGTCAACGGAATGACCATTTGGTCTACTAGCAGCTATTCTTTTCAATCTTAATGCATCAATTTCATCTTCACTGCTGCTTTCATCTGTGCTAGATACAACAACTTTGGACTGTTTCTCAATAGTCTTATCATGATCCATTTGTTCTCCTTCCTTATTCTCAAAAGAGAGACTTTCATGGAAACCTTCATCACAGAGACCCTGAATTTTGAGATCATCAAAAACAACATGTACAGATTCCATAACAATGTTGGTTCTGAGATTGTAGACTCTGTAGGCTTTCCCTGCTGCATAACCCACAAATATTGCTTCATCTGCCTTTGCTTCAAATTTCCCCAAATGCTCAGCTTGATTTCTCAGAACAAAGCACTTGCATCCAAAGACATGAAGAAAATCCAATAGTGGCTTCTTTCTTTTGAGTAGCTGATAAGGGGTCATTCCTTTGGCCTGATTAATCAAAGAAATATTCTGAGTGAAGCAAGCTGTATTAACTGCCTCAGCCCAAAAATAAGTTGGTAACTTTGATTCATCTAGCATTGTCCTTGCAGCTTCAATAAGTGTTCTGTTTTTTCCTTTCAACTACACCATTTTGCTGTGGTGTCCTTGCTGCTGAAAACTCATGCAAAATACCATTTTCTTCACAGAACACCTTCATGCTTGAATTCTTGAATTCTGTCCCATTGTCACTCCTAATCCTTCTTACTTTCAAGTCAGGATGATTGTTTACCATCTTGATGTGATTGATAATGATTTCACTTGCCTCATCCTTGGAGAGCAAAAAGAAAGTCCATGTAAATCTAGAAAAATCATCAACAATCACAAGACAATATTTCTTCTTTGAAATAGACATGACATTTACAGGGCCAAACAAATCCATATGAAGCAACTCAAGCTGATGGACAATTGATGACTCTGTCTTGCTTTTGAATGATGCCTTCTTTTGTTTCCCCTTTTGACAGGCATCACACAAACCATCCTTGGAAAACTCCACTTGTGGAATTCCTCTAGCAAGATCTTTCCTCACCAAATCATTCATAACTTTAAAGTTCAGATGAGATAATTTCTTGTGCCATAGCCAACTTTCATCCTTGCTTGCCTTGCTGAAAAGACAAGTGATGGTTTCTGAACTTGTGCTACTAAAGTCAGCAATGTACACATTCCCTCTTCTGAATCCAGTCATTACCACATTGTTGTTTCCTCCTTTAGAAACAACACAGGCTTCTTTAGAAAAAGTAACTAAAAATCCTTTGTCACAAAGTTGGCTGATACTAAGCAAGTTGTGCTTAAGACCATCCACCAATGCAACCTCATCTATGATGACATTCTCTTTTGAAATCAAGCCATATCCCTTTGTGTAGCCTTTGCTGTCATCTCCAAAAGCAATACAAGGGCCAGCTCTTTCCTGAAACTCTGTGAGCAGGGTAGAATCACCAGTCATGTGTCTTGAACAACCACTATCCAAGTACCAAAGATTCCTTTTGTCTCCCTGCACACAATAGAACCAAATCAAGTCGATTTTGGTACCCAAGTTTCCTTGGGTCCTGTTTTGTTAGCCTTTGCTTTTCCTTTTATATCATTTTTCACCTTGGGCTCAGATTGATTTAAATCAATCTTTATCCTTGGTGTTGATTTCTGAGGATTGCTCACATTTTCATTCTTAGCATGCATAATTGGAGGAACAAACATGTTATTCATATTCCATGGCATTTATGGCACATTAAACATATTCATGTATGGATTAGACACAAATGGCATGCTGGCATATGGATTTTGAAATTGTGCATATGGAGCAAACATGTTAGGCATAACAGGCATTGTAGGCATGGAACTATTCATTGCAGGCTTGGGAATTTTCACTTTAACAGTCTTCTTAACAGATTTGCAGTTAGTAGATAAATGACTAACACTTCCACAATTAACACATGTTTTTCTAGGAGCATATTTATCAGGTGTGTAATTGTTGTGTTTGTTAATTCCTACTTTGCCATTCCTGTTATTCCTTTTATTTCCCTTAGCCTCAACTTGAACATTCTCTAACTTATCTTTCAATTGCTTGTTAGATAAGTGACCTACATTAGCTCTCTCAACAGGCTTCTCAACTTTCTTTGATTTACTAGACTCACCTTGAACAAAGTTCTTGGTGACAGGACCATACTTATTATTAAGTCTAGTGAGTTCATCTTTTCTTTCCTCTGTCAACGAAACACCCTGATCAGTTGATGGTTCATCTGTCAACGAAACATTGCATTCCGTTGACATATCAACCTTCAACAAATGATCATTGTTGTTTGTTGACTCTGTTTCTAATTCTAAGGTTTCACAAACATACCCTAGTTTCTCTTTGTTCTTTTTCCATGATTGTTCACAGAAAGATTCCATACCTTGAACATTAATGATGTTGGTAGCAACATTCCTGGCATCTTTCCATTTAGCAATCACACTTTGTTCTATTTCAAGTTGTGTCTTAAGAATTTCTTCCCTTTGTAATACGTTCTCAAGTTCCTTCTTAGCATCCCTACTAACACATCTCATTTTCTCAAATTCAATGAGCTGTGCTTCTAACATTGCATTCCTATCACTTAAGAGCAAATTAGTCTCTTTAATTCTTGAATTCTCTTTGGTAAGTGATTTAAGAGTAACACGCAAATTATATAATACAGTAGACATTTCATTTACTGCACTATCGCATTCCTCTTTAGAAAGCTCAGAAAGATTAGTAATTGTTACCTGGTTGCTTGAGGAGCTTGCTTCCTGCTCATGATTGTTAGCCATAAGAGCCAAGTTGACATATTCAACATCATCATCAGAATCTTCACCATTACCAGCCCAATCATACTCCTGAGACATGAAAGCCTTTTCTTTTTGCTTGAGAAGTTCAAAGTATTTCTTTTTATAATCAACAGGCTCAAATTTCCTGTTGCCCTTCTCAACCTTGGGTTTTCTGCAGTCTCCAGCAAAGTGACCAAGCATTCCACAATTGAAACATTTTGACTTAGACTTTTCAATCCAGTTTGATTTGTTAGGTTGAAAGTCTCTTCTTGGTGGCCTTGCTTCTGAGTTTCTCTTGAACTTGAACTTAGAGAATTTTCTTGACAGAAAAGCAATGTGTTCATCAATCTCATCTAAGTCATCCAAGTTGGCTGATTCTGGTTCTTCTTCTTCTGTCATCTTACCTTTACCCTTGCTAACATCACTTCTACAACTAGCTCGACTAGTTGTGGCCTTTGCAGCTTCTTCAGTGTCATCTTCCAGTTGGTTCACAGATGCAATCAATGCAATAGATCCACCCTTCTTCTGTACCTTTTCAATTTCCTCATCTTGCTCCATTTCCAGCTCATAAGTCTTCAAGGTTCCATAAAGCCTTTCAAGAGTGTAGTCTTTGTACTCTTGAGTGTTTCTTAGAGAAACAGTCATAGGCTTCCATTCTTTTGGAAGAGCTCTTAGAAATTTAAGGTTTGAGTCCTTAGTTTGGTAGATTCTCCCATACAACTTTAATCCATTCAGAAGCTTTTGAAACCTACTAAACGTGTCATTTAGGGTTTCACCAGCTTTAAAGTGAAAGTGCTCATATTGTTGTATAAGGAGTTGCATTTTGTTCTCCCTTACTTGCTCAGTTCCTTCACATAGTGTTCTGACAGTGTCCCATACTTCTTTGGAGGTTGTACAGTTTATGACATTGTCAAACATCTCTTGCTCCAAACCATTAAACAAAATGTTCATGGTTCTCTTATCTTTATGGATTTCTGCAAGATCTTCAATAGTCCATTCTGAGACAAGTTTTGGAATTTTCTACATCAGGAGCATCATCTGGCACTCCAATTCTAGATGCAAACTTCATGGGAACGTGTGGACCTTTCTCAATGCAGTCTACATATCTCTCATCCATAGACATGAGATGTAAATACATCTTTACTTTCCAGTGAAAGTAATTGTCCTTATCAAGAACTGGTATCTTTACACCTGCATCCTTCTTCACCATGGCTTCTGTTTTTGGTCTTGATCTTTAAACTTCTTGTGTGTTAGAAGCTTGCTCTGATACCAATTGTTAATCCCAAATGACCTAACAGAATTGTAGAAGGGGGGGTTGAATACAATTCTTGATATTTTCTTAAACTTAAAACACTTTATAAAATAAAACTGAACTGAATAAATAAAAACACAAGATATAAATAATTTAGTTGGATTGTTTGATGATCCAACTGAAGTGTTTTTATTGCGGAAATAATCTGTGATACACAAGTACACAGCTGCTCAGTTACAGAGTTGTAGAGAAGAATGCTCTAAAGGATAGCTAATACAAACTATTTGTTTTTCTTCTCTTACTCTATCTTAACTGCTACACTTGGTTATATATTCCCCAAGTTTACAATACTATTTTTGGCTACACTAAAGTACACTAAAGGTAACCGTCAATAGTTTGCTTTTCATCCCTTTGTCCAGTGGTCCTTGGAGATCCTTGCTTTTGTCTTCATGCTTATTATGATCACTCCCAAGAGCCCAATTGGAAACTGGGATGTTTCCTTATTCCCCATGTCCATTTTAATGGTTTCCAATACAAAGTACACTTCCACATCACCTTTAGATCTGTTCAGTAAACTGTCATTATCACTTTGTCAACTATTCAGAAAAGCAATAATGATTCGTTGATAGCAGGGAGATGTGTTTCGTTGATAGCTTTATTCTTCATTCCGTTGATGGTGTTTCTCTCGTTTCGTTGATGAGTAAACTCCATACCGTTGATGGTGTATCCTTGTTTCGTTGATAGAGTAATCCTCATACCGTTGACATGTCTTCACTTAGGCAAAATTACAAGGCATAACATATTTACAATTAACCAACCTATTTTGCCTATCTAGTACTTAGTCAACATGACTTAGAAAACCTATCTAATACATACATCAAAATGCATATCAAACTGTGAAGTATTGTACAGTGCAATTGCTACATCACTCATTTCGTTGATGAGCTACCTGTCAACGGAATGCTGCAAAGCATGCCATTTCGTTAACAATTACAAAATGACTTAATACAAAATCTACTAAGTGTTTTTATAATTATCATCAAGAACAACATATTCCTAACAGATAACATTGTTTTTATGAAAAATAAATAGAGTAGGATCGAGTGTACCACGAGTAAAGCCAGTATTCACAAGAAAATCACTGAGACGATCATACCAACATCGAGGTGACTGTCGGAGTCCATAGACAGATTTCTTGAGCTTGTATACAAAATTAGGATATTTTTCATGAACAAAACCTAGGGCTGCTTGACATAAACCTCTTCTTGTAAGAAACAATTTAAGAAAGCGCTTTTGACGTCCATTTGATAAAGCTTGAATTGCATGTGAGCAGCATAGGCCATGAGAATGCGAATAGATTCCAGTCGGGCTACTGGAGCATATGTTTCATCGTAATCGATGCCTTCCTGTTGATTATAACCTTGTGCAACTAAACGAGCTTTATTTCGAATAATATTACATGCTTCATCCTTCTTGTTTTTAAAAACCCATCTAGTGCCAATGATAGAAGCATCCGAAGGTGGAGAAACTAATTCCCAGACATCACAGCGTTCGAACTGATTTAATTCTTCTTGCATTGCCATAGACCATTGCTCATTATGAACAGCTTGTTGAACATTTGTAGGCTCAAAATCAGCAACAAAGGTGTAGAAAGCACATAAATTATGTAATCTACTGCGAGTTGTGATTCCCTGATCAAGATCAGAAAGCAAATTGTCATGCGGATGATTCTTCACTGTTCTTGATGACTTTGGCAGGTGAATTGAATGCATTTCCTCGACATTAGAGTTATCCCTTTGAAATTGATCTGCCTGCATTGGTACTGGAGAAGCAAATCGACTGGGAGAATCTTGAACAAAAGAAGTCGATGAAGGTGAACCAGAAGTAGAAGGAGAACTGTGTTGAGGAGAATGAGACTGTCCTTTTGGAGATTGAGGCTGTCTCATTTGAGTCTGAGAAGGAATATCTGCAAAATCATCCTCGTCTCTGACCAGATCATTGTGAGTCTCATTAAAAGTGATATTAATAGACTCTTCTACTTTATCCTTAACAGAATTAAATACTCGATAAGCTTTACTATTAGCAGCATACCCAAGAAAAATACCTTCAGTAGCTCTAGCATCGAATTTACCTTTATTAGGCTGGGTATCTAAAATAAAGCATTTGGATCCAAAAACTCTAAAATAACTTATGTTAGGAGTTTTCTGTTTCAATAATTCATATGGAGTTTTCAATAATATAGGACGAATTAATACTCTATTAAGAACATAACAATAAGTATTTACCGCTTCAGCCCAGAATTTTCGAGGTAACTTACTCTCATGCAGTAATGTTCGAGCAGTTTCTTGAAGAGTTCTATTCTTGCGTTCAACTACTCCATTTTGTTGTGGAGTGCGAGGAGCAGAAAATTCATGCGTAATGCCTCTGGATTTGCAGTAAGTGACAAATTCCTTTTCAAATTCACCCCCATGATCACTCCTGATAGTTTGAAGCTTAACAGAAAACTTGGTTTCAAGGTTAGAAATTAGATTTTGAAATTCTACAAAAGCTTCATCTTTAGTTCTCAAAAATAATACCCATGTAAAACGAGAGAAATCATCAACAATTACAAAAGCATATTTCTTACCACTTAAGCTAACATACCTTTCTGGGCCAAATAAATCAAGATGTAACATTTGCAATGGAACAGTTGTTGATATCTGCTTCTTAACTTTAAAAGAAGTACGAACCTGTTTACCTAACTGACAAGCTGTGCAAGGTTCTGTCTTTTTATATTTGAGATTGGGTAAACCTCTGACCAAAGAATGAGAAGAAATTTTGTTGATGAGATCCATATGAACCTAGGCGTCTATGCCACAAGTTCTGTTGATCTTGAATTGAAGCTAAGCAGATTTCTTCATTCTGTTCATCAAAATCTAATACAAAGATATTGCCTTGCCGCTTGGCTATTAAAGGATTGTGATTCGAAGTAGTAGTAATTAAACACATGTGCTTACCAAACTTGACATCATGACCTGTATCTGTTAGCTGACTAACACTGATAAGATTATACTTTAAACCATCAACTAACCTAACATTATTAATGGAGAACTTGTCATTACCTATGGTACCTTTACCTATAATACGAACAGTAGTCGAGTCTCCAAGAGTAACTAGACCTCCATCTTTAGCATCTATGGAGATAAATTTTGATTTGTCTCCTGTCATGTGACGAGAGCACCCGTTGTCTATGATCCATTTGTTTCTGGGAATATGAGCCTTCAAACAAATCTGCAAAACAGTTATATTTTAACTTTAGGTACCCATATCATTTTGGGTCCTGATTTGTCAGTGTCTACAATTTTATATAAATGACGATCAGCTTTTCTAATCCACATTTGAACAATATTACATGTAGAGTAAGAGTTAGTAATATGGTCCTTGATACCACAAAGATTGGATTGAGCAGATATATGCCCTATCTTTGCACAGTCTTTGCATTTTTCATAAGGCATTGAGTATTTCAAGACTGTTCTCTTATTTCCTCGTTGAAAGACAGATTTTCTGACTGAGCTATAGCCTAAACCTTCTTTATCCAAGGATGATTTCTGTTCCGCTAATAGTGCATCAAGAGTACCTTTACCATGAACAAATTTGGATAGATCTTTCTTTAGGAGTACAATCTTATTTTGAAGATCAGAAAACTGTTGATCTGTATTCGCCGTCTTGCTTTCAGTAGTTGTTTGTTGTTTTAGAGTGATCAGACAAGCATCCTTCATTTCTATTTCGTTCCTCAAATAATCATTTTCTTCTGATAGTTTTGAAACTTTTTCAGATAGAACTTTGATTTCTTCTGTAAACAATTCATCTTTCATAGAATCATCCATTTCATTTAGAACTTCGTTGAGAGTTTGTTTTAGATAAGCATTTTTCTCTCGTAATTTCTTGTTTTGTCCCTGCAAAAATGCAATATTTCTTGCAAATATCATAATTTGAAGAGTTAGAAATAGTATTTACCTCTTCATCATCAGAGATGTTGTTTTCAATGCCAGCCAGACATAATTGAGCTACTTCATCATCAGAATCTATTTCAGCTTCAGATTCATCATCACTCCAGGTAAGAAAAGCTTTATTCTTTCTTTTGTCTTGAAATCCAGAAGCTTTCTGTTTTGCCTTAAGCTTGAAGCAGTTCTTCTTGTAATGACCTATCTTTCCACATTCAAAGCATGCGTCATTTTTAGAACTATTTTTGACATCCTTCTTCGGAGAATTAAAGTTAGTGAATCGACTTGCAGATTTCTTCTTGGCCAAAAATTTCTGAAATTTCTTTGTGAGAAGTGCAATGTCTTCATCAGAATCTTCATCAGAATCGTCAGCACGAAGAGCAAGTGTCTTCTTTCTAGGAATTTCGTCTTCTTCGTCGTACCTGCGTAATTGATTTTCAAATTCTTCCAATTCACTAAAAAGAGTAAGTGTTTCCATAGCAGAGATTAAAGTAGAATCTTGAAGAGTGGTAACTTTAGGTGCAAATTTCTTAGGCAGTGATCGAAGAATCTTTCTATTGATTTCAACTTGTGGAATATGTCTTTCGAGTAGAGCAATAGAGTTCATCAATATAAGAAAACGTCCCTGAGCTTCTTTAATACTTTCATCTTTTTCAAGTCTGAAGCTTTCATAGTCACTTAGTAATAGATCCAGCTTCACTTCACGAACTTTGGATGTCCCTTCATGACTGACTTTGATAGTATCCCAGACTTGTTTAGCAGATGTGCATGCCGAGACTTTTCTTAGTTCAGTAGAGCTTAAACCATTTAGAAGAGAATTCATTGCTCGAGCATTGTAGTTTAGAGAATTGACTTCATCAGTAGTAAGTTCTTTGAGTGGTGTAGGCTTTCCATCTTTCATAGGAATGATAATTCCATTTTCAACAGCATCCCATTCATAGGCATCCTTCTGGAGAAAAAATTTCATCCGAAACTTCCAATCATTGTAGTTTTCAGCTCCAAGAAGAAGAGGAGGAATGTTGTTTGAGTGACGCTCTTGCCAATTAGATTGTGCCATTGATCGCTAGCAAAATAAACACTTAAAAACAAATGTCAAATGCACCTGCTCTGATACCAATTGAAATTTACTAAGCACAATATATAAAAGAGTCTGTCTCAATTGACAAAGGGTCTGCCTCTTTGTTAAATGGGACTGTCTCAATAGGTTATATATAAAACAAAACTGAATATAAATATTCTGCAGAAATATAAATAACACCAAGAATTTTCTCTTGGTTCGGCCCCTACCAGTATCTATGGCCTACGTCCAAGTCCCTATGCCAACTAGCACAGAGAATATATTATTAACAATAATAATACACTTACAGTTTATCCCGATTACAAAAATGATAACCTCTTGGAAGAACCCTTCCCTTGACACAACTGTCCACTAGCAGCAGAAATCCTAGTTCGCTAGTACCTTAGGTTGAATTTTGTAATTCTATCTATTTGCCACAACCCGGCACAAGTATAGATAAAGTAAATTAATACAACTTAACAATAATGAATCTTCTAAAACAAAACTGATTTGATCTCGAAAGCTTAGTAGAAGAATGTAATTTGATTGCTCGAAGTTGTTGTGTTGTCACACCATCTGAATGAAATATATATCTTCCTGAAAATAGCTGTTTGTAGAATTTGAATTGAAACGGTTAGAAAACAGAAGATAAGGATTAACAGAATCTGTTAGTAAAGATAAGACAATTGATATAAACAGATTTGAATAAGTCTTGATTGATTTAATATCTTAGGATAATCATCAATAACAATATTAGATTTGAACAATTCAAATCTCCTGGAATCAAGTAAGATCAAATCAATTATTTTAAGACATTCATTTTTCTGATTAAGTTATATCAATCCATGAGATAAACTTTCAGACATTTATCATCATTAAAATCCGGGTATTAACAACCATGACAATTGTATTTGTTGTAATGTTTGTCTTTAAACAGAGCTGTAATTGAAAAGGCATTTGATGCCTACTTAACATTCATGTAACAGAACTACAGAAGACATCAAGAAGCTGCTCATAAAATGACCCGGATGGATGTTCAGCAACATGTCAATTGATTTAATAATGATCATGGACATGCAGGTTGCTGTTGTGTGATGCAATGTATATTTCCACCAGCCAGAACAATCTCCCTTGCGCCTTCTATTCTTACCACCTTTCCAAAGAAACGGAAAACAGGTTAATTAGTAATCGGAATAACTAAGAATGATGAGGATCCAACAAATAGACGTGCATGCTTGAGCATGCAGTAGACCAAGAATATTATTGACCCTATTCCCACCAACTGTAAAGGCCTATTACTCACTACTATTTCTACGAAACTCATTAATGCAGTAGAAATTAATCAAATTATGGACCCACCATCTCCTGGTAAATAAAAAATGTAGAACTTATAAGAGCTAATTAACGCAGGGTACTATCAGTACCACAATTATACCTTGTTATTTTGTAACAAGGCATGTGAACCGCCTTGTGCTTAAGATTTAGCCTAGCCAACCTTTAGTACTGGAGTGGAGGCCATCTATCAAGGCAATACCTGTCTGAGTCGTTCTTCAGTCTTTTTTTTATATTGCAGAGGACTCAGCTACCTAAGTACTTAACCTAATGAGCAATTCATACTGGTTCTTGATTCGATTTAAGTATCTGGAAGTCAACAACCTTGAGGTTGCAAGGACATTAACCTATATCACTCTCCTAAGGTTATTGTGATTGGCTGGGGATTGCATAGAGGATAATCTGACATGTGAATTCCCCACTAACAGAGTCATCATATGGGAAAAGACACAATTACCCAGTTAGACAATCTCATATTAGAAAAAACACAATTTCAGGTGCAAACAGTAATATATTAAAAAGCAAATGCCTTCAGTCAAGGTTCGTGTTATGAATCCGCCTTCACTGAAAAACGGAAAGTACTGGTTTCAAATCTTTAAAGTAACTTGAAATGAAATTGCAGCAAGAGAGTTATTTAGATCATTGAGAATTAAAACTTAGTACGAATTATAAAATTATGATCCTTAAACATCGTCTCCGTCTTCATGAATTTAATTTAAGATTGCAATATAATTGTATTAACAAGAAACAAACTGGAATAACTGCTTACTTCATGATCTGGAAATGCCAGAGACAAGACACGGACGGCTTCGTCATCCCACTTTTTATCCCCAAATTGTGGTGTAATGATAGCTCCATTGGCAATGTAGAAGTTCACATAGGAAGCAGCAAGCCTTGTACTTGCAAGTCTTGGTTTACCATTCCCATCCTGTTTCAAACAAAAAAGCAACTTGACTACTCAAAAGACGGGCACAGAGAAATCACGAGTGGATTGTATGATTCCTTTATACTCTGGGTGAAGTGTGAACATAGAAGTTGCAATATGAACCAGTTTGCAAAGATCATAACTATGACACAATATGCAACTCAAAGAAGAGATAGCTTGATAAATTACAGTCTCGGAGGATTAATTTTCAACCCTTTATCGTACAAACTTAGAGGATCAGTATGTAGAAGGATTAACAAAGAGATTCATATGCATAAAGTTTCTATTTTATAATTAAAATATTGCAAATTTACCTTTTCTGGAATAGTGAGGGTGGTAGTGGGGAACTGTAGGTAATGTAACAAGTACGTACATTGATACGGAACGTGATGGTTTTGTGATGATATGTAGTATGAATAGATATAAAGTAACCCTCTGAATCTCCAAAAATGGAGAAACAAAACTCGGTAACTCTGAATCTCCAAAGATGGAGAAACAAAACTCAAACTCTGAATTCACTCCTGAATTCGATTCTCAAAGCTATCAAAGAATAGCCAAAATATCAAGTTTATTATCAATAACGTCTACTCAAAAGACTACAAGACAAGAGTATATATAGGCTAAATAAATAACCTTATCATGATTGGAATCCAATTAGAATTCAAGATCAGCTAGAATTTAGCTAATATCTGAACTCAACAAGAAATCCCATCAAAATTCTGATCCAACTTGAAAATAAAATCCTAAGTGCTTAAAACAAGAAAAACCCTTTCAAGTGAAAGGTAAAAACTTGCAAGCCAAATATCTACTTTCTCAATAAGGTCCATTAACAGTTGGACTTATTATTAATAAACTAAATAACTAGATAATTAAACCCCAAATAATTAATATATGTATTATTCTTCTGAATAATTATATACTTATTATATAATAAGAGCAAGAGGGATAATAGAGGAGTACTACCAAAGGTCAAGAGTTCGACTCCTTACAATTATATATATAATTTTAATTACTAATAAACCGAGCAACTACTGTACATTAGTACTATTTACGCTTTGTGTATAAAGATGATATCATAAAACATCATGATATCATAAAACATCTGCGTATCAACTTTAATGCAACAAACATACTAGCGAACTGGTTTGACAATTCAATCTATACTAAGAAGTAAGAGTGATTACTATTAAAATTGCAATATTCACGGGTAGTATGTTTAATTTTAATTAAGTTTGTGTATATTAATTCTCTTTTTATAAGATGTACTATTAATTTTGAAAATACAAACATATGCAAGTTCTGAATGGCATTAACAACATTAAAATTTAATATTTTTATTATTAGCTACAAAAATATTAACACATTTAAAAAATATCAATCCAAGCAATTATAAGAAAATGATAAAAAAATATAAATAAAAAAGTATTTATGTTAATATTTAGTTAATAAATATGAACTAAAAATTTCGAGTTTTGCATGTATTTTAGGTTATAGGCTAATAAATGTAAAGGGGATTTTATTTGAAGTATCACTAAACGTTAGTAGTTCAATACTTCATAACAATATCATTTAAATTAATACTTCATATATATATGATTTGATTCAACTAAATTGATTTTTAATTGACAATTCGTTCGTGTCGTGTATTTTCGTGTTTCGTGTACATCAATGCTAAACGCAAAACCGACCCTTTTAGGTTCGTGTATTTTTCGTGTCGTGTACCTTTCATGTCGTGTACATTTCGTGTTGTGTTTTCGTGTAATTTTAATTAATTATAAAAATAAAAATAAATTAATAAAAATATTTAGAAATTAAATTTTTCAATTAAATTTTTTACAAATATGTATTAAAAATGTGTTTTACATCATATTTAATATTATAAAATTATGTATAAACATATAATAAATATTAATTTATCTAATGTAAATATTAAAATATCTAATATAAATATTAACATATAAATATATATTTATTTATTTCGTGTACTTCGTGTCGTGTCGTGTACCCAAAGGATAAACACAAAACCGACACTAAATCTCGATCGTGTACTTTCATGTCTATGTACTTTCGTGTCGTGTACTAAAAATATAAACACAAACATTAAATTTTTATGTCGTATTTTCGTGTTATATCATAAATTACCGGGTCTAATCATAGGTTGATGGTTCGAATGTTATCAATAACACACTAAAATTAAATATTTATATTAGAGAATTATGGCCCTGAGAGTGAATATAGAGTTGTGCGCAAGATTGGAACTACTTCTAATATAAATATAGAAGGGCAAATCTGTAAATTAAGGATAAGATTTTAATATTCACAAATATGTCCTTAAAATTTTTAAAGGAAAATGTTATAAGTTTAGTGGAGTCACCTAAGGACTAAGGTCATCCTCATGCCCATTTTTACTAATATATTAAATGTGCATCGTACGGGTTATAATAAACTATAAGAGAAATGTGCATCGCACGGGGGGGTCGTTGGTTCGAGTTATTCTGGAATCAAGTATGAGTTTCGTTCATTTTAACCCCATACCTGGTGTTTGGTTGAGAAAAAAAAAGTTTTAAACCCATTCCTCAAACCCTCTCTCAATGTATGGGTTTTGATACCCTAGGTGGGATGCGAGTACGAGGGAGGGATTTGGGAAATCATTTTATTTATATTATTTTCATCTATATTTAAGCATTTAAATGTAATTTTTTAATACAAAATAAATCAATGACGCAAAAATATATTAAAATAATAATTAAATTACTGTTTAAAATTAATTAAAATTAATGACTCAAAACTAATTTAAATCAAACATATTCATTCCAGCACTTAACCAAACATATGACATCATAAATGATACCTCAATCTCATACCACCTTAACCTGATTCTTGATTTCAACCTCATACCACTTCGCGAACCAAACGACCCGTAAAACCCCTAAAAGGGATACTAAGAGATTAATACCATAGGTCGTGGGATCTATTCCCATCTATAACTTATTAAATAAAATATTTTTATATATACATCTACAACTATACTAAAAAGTTTATAAAGATGAGTGAGAGAGATAATTTTAAAGTTATATAAAACATTAAGGTTTCGAAACTCATTAATAACATATTTGAATTTAATATTTGATACTCTAAATATACTAATATAGATTAATATTTAGTATTATTAATATAAAGGTCTAAATTTCGAATCCCGCCAACAGCATATTAATTTAGATTTAGTACTAAAAGTTGTTCCATGCAGAGATCCAAGTTTCGAAACCCGCCAACATATTGAAAATAATATTTATAATATTATATTGCACTAAAATATTAATTAAAGCTAATACTAAAAATTATTCTATACAAAGATTTAAGGTTCGAATACCACCACCATTTATAATATTATATTTCACTAAAATATTAGTTAAAGTTAAAATTAAAAATTATTCTATACAAAGATTTAAGGTTCGAATGCCACCAATTTATTAAAATTAATATCTATAATATTATACTACCATATAAGCAAATTAAAAAAAAAATATTGAAAGTAACCCGTGCTTTGCACGGGCTATAAGCTAGTACATATAAATAAACTATATGAGAACTTTAATTTACTTCCACCTCCGTTCCTCATTATACGTACAAATAGTTATTCTACTTCTTCCTCTCTGATAGTTCAAAGGAGAGACCACAAAAATGATTCAGTTATTTTAGCTTGTTTGTATAAACACTCCATCTATCTCAAAATAAGATTCCTTACATTAAAATAGACAGAAGTGTTGTCAAGTATTAAGTTAGTATAGTAGATTAAGTATGGGATAAATTATAAAGCATGATGAAGTTCTCTAGGAAATACTAACGCATTCTATGAGTCTGCTACTATAGCCTTACTTCCGGTACACAAAATGACTTAGCCACATAAGGCGGTAACATAGAGCAAAACTGAAATGAGCACATTCACTGACAATGAACAGAGGAAGCCAAACTTAGTCTATAGGATACTGCACCTGAATAACTCCATCAGCTTCCTCCTGAGTCATGTAAAGTGGTCCAGGAATGTGGAGTTTAATGATTTGAAATTTTCTACCATTAGCATCTGTAGAGTTAGAAAGAACAGAAAAGGCTTCGGCACCTCTCTCATAATGTGGGTCTGATTTGTCATCAGTCCATGATAGCAAAACCACACCAGGCTTAACAAAACAGCACATATTGTCCACATGACCATTAGTATCATCATCACCTATAAAACCATGCACGAATTTCAGTAATTACAATAAGCAGAAAAACAACGAATTTAGGATCTATAGTTCCTTCAAATCAAGACTGATGATATAACAGTAGGGATAAATAGGTCAGTCAGAAACCAATGACAAGAATACGCGGATGAAAAGTAAAGAAACTTACAAATTTTCTTTATCAAGAAAACATATTTTTCAAAGTAAATGACATGAGACAACATTCTATGGATATAAGTAGGTACCAAATAATCCACGTGGCAACCATACAATCTTCTTGACACCCAAATATGCTTTAAGTTCATCCTCAATCTGTACTTTAGTAAGGTGTGGATTCCTGTTTTTATTCAAGAGGCACTCTTCGGTAGTAAGACAAGTTCCTGAAGTAAGCAAAGCAAACAAGTTACATATCTCAAATATGGCAGTTATACTGAGGCAATACATCTCGTATACCATGATGCCCTATGAATGTATGTACTAAAGCAAGGTGGTGACACTAAGTTTGAGTTGTAGTTATAATCTTCATGAATGGAGTGCGGCTTTCAGTGTTAATGTCAACTGAATAAGGTGCACTCTAAAGAAAAGTGGATGAGGGGAGAGTTTCTTCTGAAAAATTACTAGTAATGAATATCTTACAGTCTTATTAAAATCAAAGGTTTTGATCTGCTGCTGTAAATCTTGGTTAACAGACAATGGTGTGCGAATTTATTGCAAACATCAATTGTGCTACAGTCTACACTGAAGCGGGATAGGTCTTTGATGTTTAATACTAGTAGAAGCTGTAATATTAATAGGATGACATGATCTTTGTAAATAAACAATACTATATTCACTATAGAATTGAAGCAGTGATTACTCAGAAGTACCGATTTCGTCTGTCTAAAAGCTAGACCTATACTTCAAAAACTCTGCTTTTAAGTGCTACAGGGTAGTAACCCCTCATACTTCCTCTATTTTTTTAACTTTGATGACCATACACAATTACTAAAATACTATTCTCAAATTCAATGAGTTCATGCAATCAGTGATACATCACCTTTGTTTATAATCATTGTATTTACTGGTTCCAGTTTTGCTTATTTCATAAACTGGCAAAGAATTGTAAGAATCCAATAGCATAGGGAATAATAGGTTAACTATTATTCAGCATACTGCAAAAAAGAATCAAGAAAAAGAGAGAGAGTATCTGCTTATCAATTATTGCAAGTCGATCAAGCGATTTTTTTTTACTTAAATGCTACTGTAGAAAATGGAAATGACATATCCATATGTTGTGATAATCACATTCATATATACAGGAATAGCAAGACTCCTTCAATTTATTTTATCATATATAAGTAACAGCACTAACCTTCTCCATCCACATGGATGCTACCGCCTTCAAGAATAATAGATTGAGGAAACCTAGGGAGCCTTTCAACTGAAATTATCTAGGGAAATTTGCAAGTTAAAAAAAGTGAGGCCCTTATATTATATGTAGTTTTCTAGCAAAAAACAATTGCACAATGAGCACCCGGAAATTTATCAGTTTCAGTAACCTTCTTAGCAACAAGAAGGTCAAGACTCCAATCAGTGTAACAACCATCCTCAGCACCTGTAAGATCAGGTGACAGTAAATTGGTAATAAAGAAGCATACAGCAACAAAATAGTGAAGTAGTAAATATAAATGCATAAGAAACAATCTTACCACCCCAACTATTGAAGTTCCAATCTATACCAGCAACTTTTTTTGTTGTATTGGCCGGACTTGATTTGCTCTTGTTCACAACAAACTAAACAAACAAGAAAAGTCACCATCTCAAAATTATATCAAAATGTTCTCCAGATTAAACCGCCTGGACAAAAAGGCGGAAGATAACACAATGACAACAAGGCGATGGAACTCACCGTTGGCCCAGAGTCCCGAAACCAAGAGTCGTTCATGCTCATTTCGATGACCCTAACATTATGTGGTAACTGTCTGCGTGCATTGTCCCACTGACCAGAGGTAAAAGATGTCAGACTCCAGATTATGTACCAAGTTTGTAGCAGTGATTGTTCATTATATCAGATTATCATGTATGGAATTGCAAGAAAATGCGAACCTGAGCTGCACTAGCACAGACGGTGACTGGCTCGAATTTTGAGATTGCAGTGGCCACCTTTGCAAAAACCTTCTGAGAATGCACAGCATTATCTCGCCAGTTATCACCACGCTCCTACATGTTATAGTCTGTCTTTAGTAAGACTGCATATAGCACGTATATTTTGAGAAACCAAAACCGCACTACTAAATCCTACTTTCAATACAATTTGAGCAAGAGACCAATAGACAAAAACAAATGCACTCAGGCCAGATCAATTGTGGATAAAAAAGTAAACAATTTACCAATAATTTCAATGTTGGTCATTTACCAAAACACCTAAGATGCTCAATGACAATAATTAGATATTTAAACTATCAAAAAGCCTAACGCGGGTGCCTTAAACTCCATACCAAGAACATGTTTCTACAACAGATAGTGTCCATGTTCTAATACAAATCTGTTTATGTTAAATTTAATGTAGCACAACAGATAAGGAAAAATCAAAGCTTTTAAAAACTGAGCAATCCCCAAAGAAACATTACAAGAAGCTTTTAGCAACTTGTAAAAAAAACACACAAATACCCATAACCCACAATCATATAAAATGACACTAACCTTCAATATATAAACATAATCTGAAGCAATCAGCAAAAACCCTTATCTTAAATAGCATAAATCATGTTAAAACAAGTTTTAAACAACACTAGAGGAGAGAGAGAGGGAGAGAGAGAGAGAGAGAGAGAGAGAGAGAGAGAGAGAGAGAGAGAGAGAGAGAGAGAGAGAGAGAGAGAGAGAGAGAGAGAGATCTTACAGGCCAACCCAACCAAGTCTGGGAATGAGGTTCCCATTCAGCTGGCATGTGAAATCCATTGCTAACTGGACTTCCTTCCAAATCCATTATAGTAGTAGTACTTCACAACCTCGTTATGTTTGTTTGACACATCAAGTTTTATGTCAACAACCAACCTGCCATTAAAATCTACTTTTCCAACGAACCTAAGTACCCTTTTTCTTTGAGCAGTTGAGAAATGGGCTCATATGTCACAATTAAGACAAATGTCCAATATGTCATTATTGAAAAAAATGGCCCAAAATAGCATAGTACATAGAGATGACAAAATAATCCGATCCGAAATCCGAAATTTTGGATTTATCGAACTCGATTTTTTGGATTTGGATTTGTATTTAATTTTTAAACCCGAAAATATTTGGATTTGGATTTTAGACATACCGATCCGAAATCCGACCCGAAAACCGAAATCCAATCAAAACCCGATCTGAATCCGAAACCCGAATATATATATATATATATATATATATATATATATATATATATATATATATATATATATATATACTAGCATTTAACCCGTGCGATGCACGGATGAATTTTAGAATTTTTATATTATTATATGTATTTTGATTATATAATTTTATTAGTAGAAAAATAAATTTTTAAAAATTAATAATGTATGTATGATGTTGGTGTACGCATGTCTTTGTATTTTGAGGATAAATGTTTTTAATATATTGTCGACAGAAATACTATCTTGAACTTCTGAATATAGCTTAGGTAATATAAATATTTAATAATAATATGTTATTGACGGGATATAGCTTAGAAAAATAGGTAATATAAATATTTAATAATAATAATATGTTATTGACGGGATTCGAACCTTGAACCCGTGGGAACATTTTAAATATCTAAAAAGAAATATTTTTTAAACTATGTTGTTGACGGGATTCGAACCTTGAACCCGTGAGAGTATTTTGAATATCAAGAAAGAAATATTCTTTTAACATTACATCTAACGGTTCTCCTTTTATCTCTCTTTCAATTTGTTATTAAAAATACCAACTAACCAACAACCAACCAACCAAATAGAGGCTAGTTTGCTTATAATAATATAGTATCAAGAAAGAAATATTCTTTTAACATTACATCTAACGGTTCTCCTTTTATCTCTCTTTCAATTTGTTATTAAAAATACCAACTAACCAACAACCAACCAACCAAATAGAGGCTAGTTTGCTTATAATAATATAGTATAGATACATACATACATACATACATACATATATATAACACTATTATATAATGGTTTACATATTTATACAATACTATTATAATCAAAACAGTGAATAGTTAGTTGGTTGCCAATTTGTTATGCTATTGTTTTTTAAATATAATTTATAAATTTATCAGATACATATAATTTAAACAATTTCGACCCACTGTCTTCTATACTTTGAATAAGTTTTTCTCCTAATTCAAGTACAAACACATTTAATAAAATATTTATTATAACCGGTAAGTTGAATGACCGTGGACAACGAAATTTAGTATATTTTATACTTAAATTGTGCTAAATGAAATATATGGAACCCTATTTTATATTCCTAATTTTGAAAAAAAATACACTATAATTATCATATTTTGGATAAATATATAAATTTATTTATTTTTAGGTATCCGATTGAAACCCGAACCCGATCCGAAACCCGAAAAAACCCGACGGATCGAGTTTGGATTTGCATTTTACATATCTAAACCCGAACCCGAACCGATCCGAAATGTAATGGATTGGATTTGGATTTTGAGAAACCCGAACCGATCCGACCCGATTGCCATCCCTATTAGTACATCGTCTAGTGTTCTAAAATAGCGTGAAAACACAATTAAAGTAGCGTGTTCACCCAAAAACACCACTTAAAGTAGCGTTTTCACTCGAAAACACCACTTGAAGTACCGTTTTTAATATAAAACTCAACTTAAAATTCAAAGTTTTTAAAAAAGAAATTATCAAAAACACCACTTAAAGTAGCGTTTCACCCGAAAACACCACTTGAAATAGGGTTTTTAATATAAAACTCAACTTAAAATTCAAAGTTTTTAAAAGAGAAATTATCAAAAATACTACTTTTTCTTAGTTTCTACTTGGGGGTTCAATAGTTAACCTTTGGGGGTTCAATGTTTCTATTTTGGGTTTTAGAAATATTAAGAATGAAGAATAATTCGTATACGGACTTAGATACGGACTTAGGGTTTACAACCCTAAACCCTAGACTCACAGGTTAAAGAGAGGTCAAATAACGTCTTGGTCACAGGTTCGAATCCCAGGGAGGGGGACGAATTTGTGATTATGCCTCCTGGGGCAGAGCCTGTCGCTTAATTGCGGTTTACCTTGGTTCACGTAGTTTGCAGGCTATTACGTGAGCCCGTGGGGTTTACCCAGTGCGCACCCGAAGGGTAGCGGCTGCGGGTTCCCTACGATTAAAAAAAAAAAAAACCCTAACATACCCTGATTTTAGGGTTGTTAAAATCAGGACGCCGGAAAAACATCATTATTAACAAGTTGCATCTATGGTTGATTTTGGTTGCAGTTGCAAAAATTGCAAAAATTCTGAAAAACTTGTAACTTAAAACATAACTTAATCTTGCGTTTTAGGTGTATTTTTCAATTATACTATTTAGGACATTATTGTTCAAAACTGTGTCATATGGGCCAACATCCCATTCGAGTGCCCTGGCCTCTTTTCCCAATTTACTTTTATTCTTGGCGGCTCTCCCATAAAGACCATTCTTTTTGGGTCGTTATTCCCCGGACCCATGGGTATTAAAATGGGAAAACAAAGGCCGAAACTTTAAAGGACACCGAAAATTTTGTAATTTCCTGGGCCAACCAATTATTTACTGTCTTGTTTTTGAGATATTCTTTTTAATTTTTTATAATTCTAAACTAAATATAAATAAATGGGGGAACGAATGAGGTAATATTTTATCGAGCAATATTGAGAATAAAAACTTTTACAAAATGACGGGATCGACATAAAAAAATTAATTAGTTGGATTAATAATGTATAAATTAAACCCGATACATAATTTAATTTCTTTTCTAATTTCATTAAAAAAATTACATTATTGTAATAAAAATTCAAATACTATATATATGCGATTTTGTTTTTTGTTATTTTCTTTAAATAACTTGAAAAAAGGGTGTTGCTAAATGCAGTTTGCTTTTATTAAATGCAGTTTGTTGATTTTACGATTAAACCCTTTTCTGCATTGAATATGTATGGAATTATGTACGGTAGTTTCGTTGATTACCATGTCCATTAGTTACTGTGTGTTTGTATTCACTAGAATGCATGTATGAAATCCCATGAAATAAATAACCCGTGACATCTCGTATTAGATTCATTTTCAGTACCAATTTTTTTTTTTTTTAAAAATCGTAATATGAATTTAAAAATGTATACCACGTGTTTACTTTTTTTTAAATTTCTATATTTAATATCATAGAACACAACTAAGAGTTAGTAATAGGATGTTTGTTCCAAAAAAAAAAGAGTTACCAATAGGATGTTTCACTTTTATTATACATATTATATTTGTGTTTTTTTTTGTATTGATGATATTTTTTAAAGTGTGGATGTTTCACTTTTATTATACATATTATATTTGTGTTTTTACTAATAGGATGTTTCACTTTTATCTAATAGAGGTATATGGAGTAGAATTAATTTTATAAATCAATACCATTATATAATAGATGAAACATTAAAAATTTGGTTGGTCGGTATAGTACATTACTGTATTTCGTATTTTTACTTAATTAACCTTACTTATTTATAAAAAGATATTATTAAATAATAATATTACCTTTAGTTATTTATTTTTAAACCTATAATATTATAATTATTTTTTAAAAGTTTACCTATTTTAACATGTCGACTTATTTTTCTTAACAAATGCAATCACTAAGAATATTAAAATATAAATAATCAAATACATATTTATAACCAATTACTCTAAAATACATTATAATTTTTTTCTAACAAAATCGCTTCTTTTCTAAATATATCACGGGAAATTTTCTTTTTCTATTTTTCTCACTAAAATTCATTTTTTTTCTAAAAATATCATACGAAACCCTTTACTTATTTATTTATTTTAAAACGAATTTAAATAATTTTAATTATTAAATTTTAAAATCTCATTTTCCAAAAATATCACGGGCATTTATCTTTTTAAACTAAAGATATGTTACATTTTTTATTTTCTCTTATTAAAACCCCTAATTTTCCAAAAATATAACTGGCAAACCCTTACTTATTTATTTTAAAATCTGTTTTAATGTTTTTAATTAATTAAAAGTGTTTAGCTATTTTAATATTGCTACTTATTTTTTTAACAAATACAATTAATAAAATATTAAAAATATAATAATAAAATGATAATTAACAATCCGTGCATCGCATGTGTTTTAAGCTAGTATAAATTAAAGAGAAAATATATAAGAATTTGAAATAAACAACTAATCTAAACAATTTTTTGTCAAAAATGGAGGGAATATGAATTAACATTGAGTTGCATGTCAATTTTTACCAGAAGCGAGAACATTTGAGATGATCTACTCAAATGATACAACAATTGACATGTTGTTCAATTACCAATGTTAAAATCAATGTAATAAATGAAATAAAAGTGAAGAATAGGAATTGAGTTTTTTTTTGTATTAATTTTTTTAAGATGTGGGAAAATGATTTTGTAGAAGTAGAACATCTTTTATATTCTCCCTAACTCTTTTTTGGGGAACATGTTAATATTTTTTTTTTAAAATTTCAAAAATAGTTTCTCAAAGTAAATAATCGTATATCATAAATTAAAATAGTGGTAGAAATTAACAGAACTGAGACTTCAAGAATTTTCGGTTTAAAAGAGAATGGAACCATCTATAATTTTAATTTTTAAATAAAATGGGTATTAAAAATAATAACTAATACTTTTCACAAATGTTTGAATTTTAAAATTAAATTTATATTATTTTTAATTAACATATAATATCTCGACATAATCACAGAAACATATATATAAATTATTTGCAAATAAATTTTAATTCTACTTACAAGATAAAATTTGATAAAAAAAATTCACAAATTAAACCTAATCATGTCCCTGTAAATAAGAGTGATCAATGTAAATGGGCCCATTAATTGCATAGAAGAAAAATGAATGTACTACTCCGGCTCCGGCACAACTTGGAAATACTCGCGCACTGAAAACTAGTGAAAAGTGAAAATTGTAACTGTAATTTTATCGAACTGCATGTAGTAATTGTGTCGTGCATTTAGAAACTATGGAAAAAAATTGAAAATGAAAAACTTGTTTGTTTTGGGATTACCCAGAAGAATATATACAGAGAGACACACACAGTAGGAGGCAGTAGGTATAAAAGCTAGCTCACAAGCCACATATCACAATCGCCCCCCACCGTTTGTTTGTTTCACCACGTACACACCTTTCTAGTCTCTTCTGTTGTGTTGTTCTTGCTCCATTTCCACAATTATTTTCTCTAACTTTACACCCCTTTTCTAGAAACCCCATATAAATTATTGGATCATCTTTCACTAAAAATCTTTTCTTTTTGAAAACAATCACTTTGAAGATCACAAATCAAAGACCCTTTTGGAGACAGTTATACTCTATTATAAAGGTTCACTCTTTTACACTTTCTTAGCTTCTTGATGTTTGATTTTCGTTTCATGTGCTCTGTAAAATCTAATGATGGGTGATTAATTTTCCAGTAGATTTACAATTATTATTATAAAATTTATGGTGTGTGACTGATACTTCAATTTTTTGTTATTGGTTTTGATTCATCAATGATTTGTTCCTTTCTTTAGGTGGTAGTGAATAATGGTAAATGTTTTTTGTTTTATTTATTGTTTGAGTTGTGCAATTTTTGTTAATTAGCCATCATGTTAGAAGTGGCTAAGTGGCTAAATCTTTGGTTACAACATCTAGATACTCGAGTAGGATTTAGGAGAAAAAACTGATGTTTTCCAGTTGCTGATAAACCCTGAAGTTGAATTTATTTATGTTACCTTATTGTAGTGTAATTACTATTTATTCACTCTCAGTTTCATGGTTGGAGAGATTTTATGTGATTTAGTAACTATCTCTTGCATTGGTGAGTATGCATGGGAGTTGCAAGTGAAATAAAAAGAATTGACTGGTTTGAGGCTTAAATGCAGAATTTGAGGTTTTCTTGTAGCATTGTTCTTAAAAGAACTCTCCAATTGTCTGTTTACTTCGGTCTTGACTCTGGAAAATCAGCATCAGGCTTTCTTCCTTCTTTCAGATTTTGGTACTTAATGTGATTTC
The DNA here is from genome assembly GCA_030848705.1 of Heracleum sosnowskyi. Lineage (NCBI taxonomy): Eukaryota > Viridiplantae > Streptophyta > Magnoliopsida > Apiales > Apiaceae > Heracleum > Heracleum sosnowskyi. The sequence goes on along the minus strand of CM061235.1, from coordinate 135,319,145 downwards.
CAAGATATACGACACTGCAAAATACAATATTGTTCTTGTGTAAATCATTTTTGTATGTGGTTATTGGTGGTGGTGAAAAGTGGAATCACGACTAGTCCCAATAATGTACTTAATCTTGAAGATACAAACACTCAAACAATGTATATGCAATAGTATGTTTACAAACTTGTAAGTAAAATCGAAAACAAAACTTTCTCCATTAGTGAACAACACTAGTACACTACTAAGTATAAAAAAAAATACACACAACTACGTAGCTACTGTATCTCTCAATCTTAGCACAGCTCTCACTGTTTTGATTAAGTCATGAAAAATGCAGCTAATTCAAGCTATATAGCATCTACTGTAACAACCTTCTAACTTACTTTTACTGTGAAAGTACAAAACTACCCCAAGCTTAACTAACTGACAAACTAACAACTAAAATGTAAAGTTCAAAGTTTTGTTCTTGACTAGGAGAGCTTTGACTTGAAGAGAGATAGTCAACACAATGTTTATAAATTATCCCATGATAAGTTGTGTGATGAGTCATGTATCTGTAAGCTATGTTTTGTTTGCGCCTATAAGCCTTGTTGATGGAATAGTGGAAGCTTTAAGCAGGTAACATACATCATGCTTATTGTAAGTTCTTCCGCACGTGCATCTTTAGCTAGTAAAAAACTAATATAAGCAGATAAGAATAAATGTTTGGTATTAGGTAAGATGTTAAGTGTAAACATTTATGTGTCACTCGTTCAATACAAGAACAAGAAGAGGCTATGGATATATTTGACTTCATTATTCCAATTTTTATTATAATTTTGAATTAAATAGAACTTAGGTTACTTGTACATCTATTTTAATTTGTTCACCTTAATTGTTTTTCTACAAACTTGTTAAAATATTACGTTACAGCTCTTTCATTCTTGTAAAACCATCAACTTTCTTTCTGCAGCATAGGATAAAAATCTAAATTAAGGATGCCTGAAGCTAATTCTCAAAGTGACTCACCTAGGCGACGCTCTGGCCTACTAAGGGACCAAGTTCAAGTAGTTAAAAGGAAGGATTCTGATCGCTATGAGATTGTTCGAATTCAGGATCCTCTATCCTTCGAAAAGGGGTTCTTTATAGTTATCCGTGCATGCCAGTTGTTGGCTCAATCGAATGATGGTATAGTATTTGTTGGGGTAGCAGGACCGTCGGGAGCCGGAAAGACTGTGTTTACTGAAAAGGTTCTCAACTTTATGCCCAGCATTGCTGTCATAACAATGGACAACTACAATGATGCCAGCCGTATTGTTGATGGGAACTTTGACGGTAAGTTTGTATGTATATCATGTTCAACATTGGCCAACTACCAAAATTATTAGTTTGCATGTTTACAAATGTAATAATATAATGCTATAATAGATTGACTATATGTTCCTTTAATATTTTTCCCGTAATTTTTTATTTAATATACGTGTAATTTGAATTACAAAATTGGTCAAATTGAGCCAGAAAAGTCAAACAAGCCAGTTTGAGTGGAAGTGGGACAGAGGAATTACTATTTTGTTGTCTGCACTGCCAAATACCTTAATGGTTGCTTAAGTTACATCACTCTGAAAACCTAATTATTTGCTCGAGTATAGTTAGAAATGCAAATGATTTTTCTTTAAATTTTGAGGGATGTCTTTGTTTTTGGCAGATCCACGCCTGACTGATTATGATACATTACTTCAGAATATCCATGGTCTGAGAGATGGGAATCCCGTCCAAGCTCCTATCTATGATTTTAAATCTAGCTCTCGCATAGGATACAGGTTGAAAGTCTCTCCTTTCGATCGCTCAACTTATTACTCTTTCTTCTGTTGGTAGTTTAAGTGGTTTTTGTGGGCCAAGGTAGTTTCATGTTGGCCTCAGTTTCTCTGCACTGAATGGGTAGAAAAGTGAGCTACTTTTTGTTTGTACATTTTTATACTCTTTAGTACCATTCTCTTTGAATTCTCATGGTATTGCTAAAATCCAGTTCTTAAAAATGAGTGTCATAGACTTTAATACATAACTAGCTTAGAACCCGTGCGATAAACGGATTGTTATTATAATTATTATTTTTAATATTTATGTTTTAATATTCTATTAATTTCCATTTGCTAAAAAAAAGTAGACGTGTTCAACTTTTTTAAATAATTAAAAGTATTAAAATAGATTTTAAAATAAATTAATAACTGTTTGTCCGTGATATTTTTGGAAAAGGAGAGGTCTTGGTAAAGAAAAATAGAAAAAGTAACGTGTTTTAGCTGAAAAGGTAAGTGCCCGTAATTAAAAGTATTTAAATAGGTTTCAAAATAAATAAGTAAGGATTTGCCCGGGATATTTTTGGAAAATGAGAGATTTTAGTAAGGAAAAATAGAAATAGTAGCATGTTTTAGTTGAAAAAGGTAATTGCCCGTGATTTTTTTTAGAAAAGGAGAGGATTTTGTTAGAAAAAATAGAAAAGTCAATGTATTTTAGCTGAAAAGGTAGTTGGTTTTAAAAATGTTATTATTTAATAATAATTTCTTTAGAAAAAAATATATAGAAAAAGTAACACGTTTCAGCTAAAAAAGTGCTCATAATTAAAAATATTAAAATAGATTTTAAAATAAATAATTAAGGGTTTGCCGTGATATTTTTGGAAAATGAGGGGTTTTAGTAAGGAAAATAGAAAGAGTAACATGTTTTTGTTAAAAAAGATAATCGCCCATGTGTTTTTTAGAAAAAGAGAGGATTTTATTAGAAAAAAATATAAAAGATAATGTATTTTAGCTGAAAAGGTAATTGATTATAAATAATGTTATTATCTAGTAATAGTTTTAAAAAAAAAATAAGTAAGGGTAATTAAGTAAAATCACAAATACTGACCGTCCGTCCGTCCGACTACCAAACTTTTAGTGTTTCGTCTTTAATAATATAGCTTAAAACCCGTGCGATGCACGGATTATTTTTAATAATTATTAATTTTATTATTTATATTTTATATTTTATTAATTGTATTTATTAAAAAAATAAGTTGGCGTGTTAAACATTTTTAAATAATTAAAAGTATTAAAATATATTTTAAAATAAATAAGTAACGGTTTGTCGGTGATATTTTGGAAAAAGAGGGGCTTTAGTAAGAAATATAGAGAGTAACATGTTTTCGTTGAATTTTAAAATATAAAAGTAATGATTTCCATGTGATTAATAATTATAATATTAATATTTTATTTTATTAAATAGAACTATTCGTAATATTTTTGGAAAATGAGAGGTTTTATTTAGGAAAAATAGAAAAATAGAAATTTTAGTTAGAAAATATAAAAAAGAATATACAATTTGGCTAAAAGTGGTAATGAGTTAGTTATTATCAATTATAACCTTATTATGTTATTTTATTAAATGAAACTGTCTGCGATATTTTTGGAAAATGAGATGTTTTAGTTAGAAAAAATAGAAAAGATATTCTATATAATAATTTTAATATTTTATCTAACGGTTCTCATTGATTTGATCAGAGATATCTAACGGCTATGAATGGAGTGACCAGACTACAAAAACTTTCATGACCAGACTACAAAACTTTCAATGTTTCGTCTTTAATATAATAGTATAGATGGTGTTAAATTAATCCTCATCATTACCACCTTCATCATCTAACAGGACAATTGAAGTCCCTAGCTCGCGCATTGTCGTTGTTGAAGGTATATATGCATTGAGTGACAAGCTTCGGCCTTTTTTGGATCTTCGTGTGTCTGTTACTGGTGGAGTACACTTTGACCTTGTCAAACGGGTTTTTAGAGACATTCAACGTGCTGGACAAGAGCCTGAAGAAATAATTCATCAAATTTCTGAAACGGTTACTTATTTTTGTTTAGTTTTTAAAATTTTATATTAGATTTTGTTATTTGTGAGTTAATTCTCAATAACGTTTTCAATTTTATAGTATAACTTACATATCTTTAGTTCTTAACATGCTTTTCCGCAGGTATATCCCATGTATAAAGCTTTTATCGAGCCAGATCTACAGACAGCACATATAAAAATTATCAACAAATTCAACCCTTTTTCTGGTTTTCAGAATCCCACATATATATTGAAGGTTATATGGTTTTCACATTTTGTCAAAATATTTTTTAGTCATCTTAAATTGAATTTCAGATTAAATTCTTTATCCAACTTTGCACACTACATCTGGCCGCTGAGTTATTGCTGCTTGTTACTGTAGTCGACAAAGGCAGTGACTGAAGATAAAATCAAAGAAGTTATATCTGAAGATTACAAAGAACGTTCCGAGGAAACTTATGATATATATCTTTTACCGCCTGGTGAGGATCCTGAAGCATGCCAGTCATATCTTAGAATGAGGAACCGGGATGGAAAATACAACCTTATGTTTGAGGTACCTGCTTGGTAAATATATATTCTTGTTTGAGGTATTAGTTGTGCTGTCTTGGCTTATATTTAAACACCAAATATGCCTGTACTTGTTATTTAGATATCATGTTGACTGCTGAGTACTGATTTAAAGCAAGCACTGATGGGACAGAAGCTTGAATATGAGGCTGTGTGTCTTTACAAAAACAGAGCATCTTTGTGTTTCACAAAAGTAGGGATGCTAAAACTACGCTGGCTACTAGTTGCTCTGACATATAAGTAACAAAGTGCACATACATTACAAGAAAAACCATCTGTGAATGTTAAGCTGAATGTCAATCGCCAAACACTGTCTAGATGGTTAGGGTACATTATTGTGCACATTTCTTAATATTTTTTATTGAAGGAAATGGTAATTGATAAATGGTATTATCTAGTTTTTTTTCTTAACATCATTTGGAGGTACATAATCCAGAAACACTAGAACTGGAGTTAAAAATATATTGGCTCTGGCTTGGCCAAATTAAATAATCAATCTGTTATAGGATAAATTGATTATCAGACTTTGTTATATGATAACATATTTTAGCTTTGCTGGTTCGTAAAAGAAAATCACCATTGACTGAAGTATTGTACTTGTGTCTTTCAGGAATGGGTTACCGATAGTCCATTCATCATATCACCTAGAATTACTTTTGAAGTTAGTGTTCGCCTTTTGGGTGGGCTAATGGCTTTAGGGTACACCATTGCAACCATCCTGAAAAGAAGCAGTCATATATTCTCTGATGACAGGGTGTGTGTGAAAACAGATTGGTTAGAGCAGATAAACCGAAAGTATGTTCAGGTAAGACGACTAAACATTTACAATATATTACGTACAGTTAAAATTATGTTTGATAGTCTGTACTTGGCTTTTACTCTTCCTACTTTGCATTTTTCCACCTTATGTAGGTTTAATGGCTGTACTGTGGTGAAATCAATTTGTTTTTATTATATAATTTTGCAACAGGAAATGTTCAAATTCATCCTTCTGTATATGAATTTTAAGATTAAATAATATTCAGTTCTATTTTCCTATAATCAACATTGTGCAGGTTATGTCATTAAATTTGGTTACATGAAGAAGCATATTTCTCCGATTTTATACTTCCTGTGAATACTAGAATGTCCTGTAGTAGAATCTTTTAACTTGTCATATCATCCCGTTTGATGTGACATTTGTAATATGTTTCCCGCCTCATGAAAATATAAGCAATTTAACATATTTAGTTGTGAGCTATTGAGCAACCTCATTTCTATTTATCTGTGCTGTAGAAATTAGATAACTAACTGTTTTCCATTGAAAGCTCCAATATTGTAATATCATTCTTTCCTTCCCTCCTTCACTTTATTTTAATAGTTGCAATGCATTTTTATGGAGTTCGATACAAGGTTCTTGTGGCCATAATATTATATAGCTCTATCACTTTTCATGGATTATTTTGGTCCACATTTGCAGCCGTGGGCTAAGATTTTTTATGCTATCCGAAATCTTATCGTTTTACAGTAATCAAGTTAATGACTCATATATATGGCTTTGGTGAGAAGGTACAAGGAAGAGATCGTGTATATGTGAAATATATAGCAGACCAGCTGGGATTGGATGGTTCATATGTTTCTCGCACATACATAGAACAAATTCAGCTGGAAAAACTTGTTGATGATGTTATGGTATGATACTTTTTACTGATATGCACTTGTTTCAATGTTCTTATTCTGACTAGACCACCTATTTGTAGGCATTGCCTGATGATCTGAAGACAAAGCTCAGCATAGATGATGATATTACGAGCCCAAAAGAAGCCTTATCCCGGGCCTCCGCAGATCAAAGAAGCAGATATCTTAATCGGTACTTTATCCTTTGGATATGGCTGGAAAATTTGTGTTCGTGGAAGCTTACAGAAAATGGGGCTCTTGTATGGTTTAATCTGGTGTTACGATTATTGTGTGCAGATCACTCTCTCTGTCAGCACGTGACAAGAACCTACCCAGGCTAACAAAACTTGATGTAAATAGCAGAAGATTTGATGGCAGAACCCCAGAATCACCAGCAGCACTTCCCAAGCAGGTATTCTCATCTTTTTCATCAAATTTACAGTTACTACAGGCATGGAGACCTCACTTCTAATATAAAACATGTTCTATAAAGTGATATATTCCTGGTAGCTTTATACCCAGATTTCTTTATGCCCTTGCATGATTATTTTTTGCCTGTGCATCTTGGGTGATTGATTGTGACAGGTCTCATTTTAGTCCAATTTTAATGAATAACACTTTCTATTGTGTCTATTGTGGCGCACAACTTCACATGAGATACAAAAATATATACACCAAACATTTTACAGAAAATTAAGAAAAAAACAAAGTTCTAAAAGGCATATCTCTGTAATGGTTGAAATAGCATTAAGATTAGGCGGTATTTCCATCAATTCTTCTCTAGTCTCCCTTTCGTTCATTAGGTTGCAAATGTCAATGTCTCAATGACGCACAGAACCTTATGTTATTTTATAGTGGTTCCAATAGATGTGAACTGTAGCATGACTTGAGAACTAGAGGACAGGCACATATTTTTGCATTTGTTCGTATATCTGTAAAGAATAATTTTCATCTTCTTTTGTTCTCGGTACATATTGCTGCTTGCATAATCAGATACTCAAACCTTTGCTAGTTTGCAGAACCCATTTTCTAATGCTAATTGTTCTTAGAAATCTACCAGTGCATGTTCCTTTGTTTCAGGTTCACATTATCAACCCTGCTCATAAGCTTGTACTATTAATTGTTACAGGGAGCAATCACTCAACTCTCGGAACAAATTACTACACTAACTGAAAGAATGGATGAGTTCACATCCCGTATTGAGGAGATAAATTTAAAAATCTCAACCACAAATGCATCCTCTAGCCAACAAAATTTAGCTGTGCAGGCTGAAAGCTGCAATGGCACTGCACAACCTGCACTGTTCATGGCTGGCAATGGTGCAATGAATGGTACACTGCTACCTAGTTCTGCTTCCTCTTCTCAATTAGCAAGGGAGTCACCAATAATGGAAGAGGTACAACATTCGAATATTTGCTCTCACATTTACTTCATAAAATAAGTGATAGCATATGAACAATCTAGTAGTGTATTAACCGAACAAGCAGTCCACAATGAAGTTTACTCGTGTTCTTCATCAGGACCAGTTACTCAGCACTTTATTTGTGCTAAAATTAAGCTAACTTTTGGGGGGAAAAAAAACATTAATCTCATGGTAATGTTATGCTAAGTTTTTACAGATGATATCTGGAGATTTCAATTAATCAAGTTCAGCTCTCATAGTATTTGTTCAGGGATGTCGTAATATATTGTTGCCTACCTCTTCTCAAGCGTAAGCACGGATTAAGAGATAACTTTTTGATAGTCGTACACCTCGGATAGGAGATAACTTTTTAATAGTCGTACACCTCGGATAGTTTCATTTTATGGGTGGTTTGAACTTTACAATAAGAGCACAGTTCATAGTTTATAATTGTTGTATGTACAGACCCGGGCTGATGTGTGTGCTCAAGTGAAATAATATTTATTCATAAACTTACATTTACTATATTTTTTATTATCTGCAACACGAACCCTGGGCTTAATTCTACTCACTTTTATGTTCACTTCTAATTCAAGGAACCGTTGTTGTCTGCACAGATTTTGCTTATTGGAAGGAGCCAACGTCAGATTATTCATCAAATTGATAATCTGAATAACATCCTGCGGGAATACTCTGATGAGAGGTCTCGCCAAGGAAGAACAGACAGGACAGGCAGAATCGCATATGTAGAATCCATTGGCATTCCAGCAGTTATAAGTTTGGTGATTGGGGCCTTCGGGGTCTTATTGTACAGAGGTATGGCTACATACAAGTAAAGCCTCCTACACCGAAAGTAGTTCCTGGCCGAAACATACCAGTGACAGTATCACTTTGTCATGGTCGTCATATGCAAAGCCAAACCCCAGAGTTGGGAAGGTTGATTGTGGACTTTAAGATGAACCATGCAACTTACTCTTGTAAACTTTAACAGACAAAATGCTGATCTTTGGAAGAAGAAATAAATAAGAAGACCGAAGCTTGTTCCCAAATTGATAAAAAAAGAAATCACTTTCCAGATTGACTTGAGTTTGTAGTGATTAGATTACTGTAACAAGGAAGGGAAACAAAAATCACACGAGCCTAATATGGATCTAGGATGCTAACAATACCAAGACCTACACTTGTGATTATAATATGCATCTATTATTCATAGTATTGCATTTGTGTATTATAATATGCTAAAAATTGTGAATGTAAGGAGAATAATTCTACAAATTACGAATATAGGAAATATATGTTATAAATATAATTCTGAAAATAAAAAAAATAGCTTTGAAAATTATTGTCCTTGTTTGTAAATTTTAATACAAATTTACTCAAAATTTGTTGCATCTGGAAGATTCACATTATTCCGAGTATATTATTATTCCATCATTATGTTGACTATTTTCAATTACAAAATTGGATTAAAAAAGAAGAAGCAAATTCCGAATATAATATTTGGTTGGACCAACAAATTGAAAAGGTTACTTAGTAGACCCCACTTCACCTAAGTTCCCAATGTAGCTTTCTCACACACGGACACCTAACACATAGATACATACATTATACACACACACACACCTGAAAATAAAACAAACACACTTTACGCTTTCATCGCCCCTCAGGCGGATTTTCCCATAAACCCTTCTTCCTTATATTAAAAACCCTGATTTCTGTACACACACATTTCATACAACAATGGCTCTATCATCTCCATCTCTAATCAAACCCCTCTTCTCCACCAACCCCACCTCCCAAAAACTCCCCTCTCCCTCCTTTCCCGCCTTCAAATCTCGACCCTTGATCGTCCGCAGCTCCATCTCTGCCGTTGCTGCTCCTGCTAATGCTGCGTTGACTAAAGGGTCAACGGTGAAATCAGTCAAGGCAAGGCAGATTATAGATAGTAGAGGTAATCCAACGGTGGAGGTTGATTTGGTGACTGATGAGCTTTACAGATCAGCTGTTCCCAGTGGAGCTTCTACTGGGATTTATGAGGCTTTGGAGTTGAGAGATGGGGATAAAAGTGTTTATGGTGGTAAAGGTGTGCTGACGGCTGTTAAGAATATTAATGAAATCTTGGGTCCTAAGCTTCTTGGTGTTGATGTTAGGTAAAATTAATTGATCCTTTTGTTTTCTTCATTTCACACACACACAGAGAGAGAGAGAGAGAGTTGTAAGATAGCTGTATGTAATCTTGTGTGATTATATAGTAAGATCATGCTTTAATTATAGGTGTTGATGCCACATGTTAAATAGGATTATTGTGTGTGTAAGTTATTTGTGTATAGATCACTCCGTAGATGTTGCGTTAAATATTAGTGAAGATAAGTAACAAGTTAAATTATGCAGTTGGGATAAGTTATATTACGGTATGTGAAGTTCTTATAGTCTAAAGCAATGTTGGTGCATTTTAATTTATTTGCGTTTTATTGTGTAAGTAACTTGATTTTATTGTTTGTTGTTGTTGTGTTTTGTTTTACTCAAACTTAAACACTAGTTTTGATATTTATCAATACGGAATTTTGAAGCTAAAGTTTGGGTGGTAGTTGGGAGATTGTTCTCAATCCAAATCGAGTTGTTAGCTGTTTGGTGGACTGTTTCTAGTTTAGGGTGATACTATCCAAATCACTGATACAAATTGATTACCCCTAGTATCAGCTGTTTGGTGGACTGTTTTAAGACTGTATCAAGGACATCACCTGGGAATGGCTAAATTGATACAAATTTTCAACCTTTTAATGACTAAGTTGATACAAAATTTGAAATTAGTGACTAAATTGAGTCATTTTTGCAATGAGTGATTAATTTGATACATCTGAACATAATGAGTGATGTATTTGATATTTAACCCGTAATGTTTTAGAGGTAACTATTAGGTTGCTTCAGTTTTATGGTAGATAGAGTAAAAGGGATCAGTTATGGTTATGACTTGGAATTTTCTATTTTGACGAGAATTTAATTGTTCCAAGCCTAAATTTTGTCTGAATGATCATATGAAATACTATGCCTGTCCCCTGATGAAGCTAGTTTTTGTGTTTAGGAGCTGTATGGGATTATAGCAGTTAAGACGATGTACTAATAATATGGATAGATGGTGTAAGGTTATCCTTATAGTTTCTAAATAAATGTTGTATATCTAAGTAATACTAGCACACCAACTCTATACGGTTTTATTTGTTAGTGTGTGCTCATCAGACAAATAAATGGCAGAGGCCTGTAGAGGAATATCCTCAAGATTGGAAATTTTGATGAGAAGCTTAGGTTTGTTGTGGTTCAAACTAAAATATGATTTCAAATGAGATATACATTAGCTTTAAATTAACCTGCACTATTTTTGTTTGTCTTCTGTAGTAAGAATGTACTCGATGATATATCTTCAGTGGCTATCTAATTAGGATCTGAAGTTACAAGCTTCACTGTTCTCATATTTGTATTGACAAGTAATTTTTAGTTTCCGTCTTTGCTTCTTTGCCTCTGCGGACATATGCAATAAGAAGTGATAAAATAATACCCAGAAGCAAGTTTGTTGAATATACTTGTACAAAGGCACTTTTTGGGATATTTATGTTCAGATCTCTGATCTATATTCCTTTTCTAGATAAGACATTTTTGTTTTCTAGTCGTACATGAAAGAGAAAAAAACACTTCTCATCTGAAATTTCCCTTTGTCCATGTACAGGAATCAGGCTCATTTCGATGCCATTATGTTGGAGATTGATGGAACTCCTAACAAGTCAAAGCTGGGGGCTAATGCCATACTTGGAGTATCCTTAAGTGTATGCAGAGCTGGTGCAGGAGCAAAGGGAATACCTTTGTACAAGCATATTCAAGAGATTTCTGGAACCAAAGAACTTGTGATGCCAGTTCCAGCATTCAATGTGATTAATGGAGGTAGCCATGCTGGAAACAACTTGGCCATGCAAGAATTCATGATATTACCAGTAGGAGCAAGCTCATTCGCCGAGGCACTCCGCATGGGTAGTGAAGGTTAGCTGGCTACTTCTCGTAGTATGTTATTCTGTATGCTATTGTCTGCTTGATAAAAATTGTTCCCCGACCATTCCTACTCACTAAGTTAGCTTTTCTGATTTCTCTAAACATGTAGATAAATGTTTGACTTCAAAACCCCTAATTTTGTAATTACATTTGTGGTTTTGAGGATAGATGCTCATTCTCTTGCATCTTGTTACACGTGATGAATGATATATTCTAACGCGTGGCTATGATAAACTTTGTAGTATATCACATACTGAAGAGCATCATCAAGGCTAAATATGGACAGGATGCCTGCAACGTTGGAGATGAAGGGGGTTTCGCACCCAATGTTCAGGATAATAGGGAAGGACTTCTATTGCTTGTTGATGCAATTGAAAAGGCTGGTTATACTGGCAAGGTATGAGCGACACATTGATTTCCTGTGCAGTTACAATTGTGATTTGGTTTCTCATATAGAGTTTGCAAAACTATGCAGATCAAAATCGGAATGGATGTTGCAGCCTCAGAATTTTTGACAAAAGATGCCAAATATGATCTCAATTTCAAGAAACAACCAAATGATGGTGCTCATGTGCTTGCAGCTCAAAGTCTTTGTGATCTCTACAAAGATTTTGTTAAAGAATTCCCCATAGTGTCGATTGAAGATCCATTTGACCAAGATGATTGGAGCTCATGGTCTTCCCTGCAGTCATCAGTAGATATCCAGATAGTAGGCGATGACTTGTTGGTAACAAATCCAAAGAAAATCGCTGAAGCTATACAGAAAAAAGCATGCAATGGTTTGCTACTAAAGGTGACTATGAAGTTGATCTTTACAGATGAGTTATATGTACATATGGAATTTTTAATGTGTGTGGTCTTGTTTATTATATGCATTAAAATAAGTTTGCTGTATCGTTTGATGCCTCTTTCCACAAACTAAATTGAAGTATAGCTTTTTGATCAAGTACATGTGCTGAACTTTAACAAATATTCCAACTAATAGGGATTCTGGTGGAGGATTTAGACCTCATCGGTCCCTTCCTACATCTGCCAAAGATTATTGTCTAAGCATCCTCTTTAATATTTTGTCCATATATAACTTTGTTACTTGGTAGTTCTAATAGAATTATCACATTCCCTATATGTTTGAAGTATGAAATTTTGATGCTGATGTTGCACGATTGATTCATTTTTATCCTCATACTAACTGCAGGTTAACCAGATAGGCACAGTAACTGAATCAATTCAAGCTGCTCTGGATTCCAAAGCTGCTGGGTGGGGTGTGATGGTAAGTCATCGCAGCGGTGAAACAGAGGATAATTTCATTGCAGATCTGTCTGTTGGATTAGCTAGTGGACAGGTACGAAAAATACACTTGAGTTTTTACTTTTTAGAACTTCAGAGAAAGATTCTATTAACATCATTTTTATTCCTTTTTAGATCAAAACTGGTGCTCCCTGCAGAAGTGAGCGGTTGGCCAAGTATAATCAGGTAAACATTTGCATTAAATTGTTTTGAGATTAATCTCCCAAGCTAAATTTTAAATTTTGGGCTCTACTGGTACAAAAGAATCCTGCAATCTGTGGCTTTGAAGAAGTCTAAAAATGAAGTAATTTGTTGGAAAATGTTGATTGGTTAGCAAGATTATCGTACTTGTTGTTGTACTCTTCCTTTGTAATTTTGAATGTCTGACTATACTCTATATATTGCAAGTAGCTAACCACCTGCTATTCAAATATCACTGTCTTGCAGCTTCTGCGCATTGAAGAGGAACTCGGAAATGTTCGTTATGCAGGTGAGGCATTCAGATCACCTTAAGAAAGAAGAAAGCTTTACATCGTTTTGTTTCCAATAAGTACTGGATCAGGCTCACAATCTTCCACAAGTTCCTGAAGTTGTACCAAAATGTTTAGGAAAAATAGAGATCTTTATTGGTAATCCAATCGGCTTAATATGAATCAGAATGTATTAAAGATGAAAGAGGAAGTTGATACAAGTATGTTATATTTACTTGTGTCATCATCTTTTGTTGTCAGCTAACAATGTAACTGTCTTGTCATGGGGTCTTGCCCTGCTTCTGAACTGTATCAATGCTATTATCATATATACCATCAATCTAATCTTGCGGAGATTGCTAAGTGCAAATTGATTTTTATTGCAACTTACCCATTTCAATTAGCATTGTTTGATTATTAAAATTTCTTGAACTAGCATTTTTTTCTACTCTAATTTTAGTGGGTTCCATTAACTCATTCACTTTGTCTTATCTTTTCGTTACATTTTAAGATATCTTAAGATTGTAGATAACGTTGTTACTTTAAAGGATTACCGTACCGACCAGTTTTATTATGACAAAACGTGAATCTGTTTATTTGAGGGTTATGACCAAAATTACCATTTTTTTTAAAATTGGTGACAAGAATAACCATTTTCGTACATGTTGGCCAAAAATACCGATCTATTACGCATTTATAAAATGGGTAACACTATTACGCATTTGAGAAATGGGTAACACATGTTTTTTCGAAAAAATTTGCAAAAAAAAATAAAAAAAATAAATTGAAAAACGTGTTACGCATTTTGGAAATGACAGGTGTTACGTATTTCCAAAATGCGTAACACTTTTTTCAGTTTTTTTTTTTTGCAATTTTTTTTGAATAATTACATGTTACACATTTCTCAAATGCGTAATAGTGTTACCCAATTTTAAAATGCGTAATAAAATGGTATTTTTGGTCAAAAAATTTAAAAATAGTATTTTTGTCACTTAGTCTAAAAAAAGTGGTATTTATGTCATTTTTTCTTTATCTGAATTATACAGGACACATATATTAGAACTGTAACTACTATTCTACAAAGAGACATTTTAACTCAGGAAGTTCAGTATGCAATTGAGATGTTATAAACTACTTCCTCCTGACTTTTAGCTGTTCAATTTTTCACTAACATATAATTTACAAAATCTGAAAAATACATATTAAAGTAAATTAAATCTACTTTTCAATAATATAATTTTTGTTATACATTTTATTCATATTATATATGTAAAATTTGATTAAAATTTAATCAATTTGACCATTCAAAAGTCATACAAAACAACTAATTAGGAATGAAAAGAGTAGATTTCGTAAAAAAAATGATGTTATGAATTAAATACAGTCCAGGACATTCTGAACTTGACAAAAAAAATCTTTTAACCTGTAATTATTGCAGTTTTTCGTCAAGAACATACATTGAGATTTCATAGTCAATACTCAATATCGAAAATGTGAGACGATGTATGGTAGATTTTGCATCATTTTCTAAGAAGCACGTTATCCATCACTTTAACTAGTACTCCAATCTTTAAATCGGGTGAAACTCAATTTTTATACTTTTCATGTATATTTTGCGTCCATCAAAAATGTAAAATTGTCTAAATATGTCGAAGTATTTTGTGAATTAGTGAATATAAAATCCGAAGTAGTGGCCAAGATTTTTCTAATCTTTTATTCCTCGTCTCCTCCTCTCAAGTCAAATTTATTGAGCTCCAACACAAGTCAAATTAAATTAAATTATGGTTCATTTTTTTTCTCTCATTTGTTTGGTAGATACTAGAAGGTAAGTCTTTTTTTTATTACTGCAGTTAAAGGGTTAATTTATTCCCCATAAATAGTGAATCAGATGTTATTCTTTTGAGCAACCTAGCCACTTGCAAAAATGGCCTCAAATGTTTCCCAACCAAATTACTTTCATGTGTTGCTCTTAGCTTTTGTGACACTACACTCTCTTCCCCAGGCCAAGTCCTGTGCTAATCATACTTTAGATGCAACATTCTCCGAGCTCCATCTACCTGCAGGATGCTCTGGTCCATCATCTATTACATTTGACCACAAGGGCGAAGGACCTTACGTTGGTTCAGCAGATGGTAGGATCTTCAAATATGATGTTGATACCACTGAATTCAAAGAGTATTGTGTTGGTAACGCGCACAGGTATCTTATACTGTTCCACTTCGTATATCAAGTTTGTTTTTTGTTCTGAATTAATTTATGAAACCAGACATGACGGTGATAGTAAAACACATGCCTACACTGAGACTCGAACTCTTAACATCTTGTTACAAAAAGAATATGTGATTAATTAATAGCGGAATCTACTAAGTTTTATCTACGTACAGTTTTAGCTTATTTTTCAGTTCTGTTTGTGCAGGTCAAAGAAGAGTTGTGACGCAGTAGACTTCACTAAGGCGCCAACTGCATGTGGTAGGCCTATGGGCTTGTCATTCGACGCCAAGACAGGAGACATGTACTACGTTGATGCTATATACGGACTTCAGCGTGTAAAAAGTGGCGGTGGAGGTGTTGCACAACCGGTGTGCTCCTCTGTAGGTGGCTCTCCACTTTCCTTTCCAAGCTCTGTTGCTACGGGAGGCCCCAATGGCGAACTATACTTCACGGACTATAGTAAAAAATACAACCTAAAGTATGTTCATAGATCATTTTGTCTCACTTTAAGTTAACCTACAAACATACTAGCTAGAGCACAGATACATTTTTTGCCCAAATATTCCAAATTCACTCTTCAATTCGCTACACCTAGGATTATATATATGGGTCCTCCTCATCCTCAAACAATTTTATAGTTTTACTTGTAATTTTATGTTTCTTAAAAATCTTGAAAGCACTGACAAATGCAGTATTTTCATGCAGAAACTTTTATTCATCACTTACTAATAATTCAGTGGATTCATCGGGACGGCTTATGACATATGACATAAACACAAAGCAAACAAAAGTGTTGGCAGATAACCTCAACGGTGCTGCTGGATGTGTGCCCAGCAAAGACGGATCATTCGTGCTTGTTACTGAATTAATGGGGAAATCCATAAAAAAATATTATATAACAGGTCCAAAAGCACACACATCGGAACATTTCAGGACACTGGACGGATTTCCAACAGGAATCAAGGCCACTCCAGAGGGTGATTTTTGGTTAACAATGAACCAGATGAACGGCGATAAAAAGACCACTTCACCTATGTGTATTAAAATGGACCACACCGGAAAAGATCTACATGTCGTAGATTTGGGTAGTAAATATTCGGAACAGTTTGTACCTGGCGTGGAGGAGAGAAACGGGAAGTTATATGTGGGATCAACGACAACTCCTTATGTAGGTGTGTACAAGCTGTAGGAATTGCAATCAACTACTGGATGGTGCTCATACAATAACAACGGGTTCCTAAATAAAAATAGAGCTCTTCTCTAATCATATGGATCTTCTAAATTAATTACTTACTGTAAGCAATATTTCTGGGTTAAAATAGTATTGGTTGCCCAACGACAAATAAATTCAACAAGTTATATATGTACTTCGATGTTGTAAATTGCATGGACAAATTCTTCGATTTCTGCCATCAGAACTATAGCAATTTATACACAGCATATACTGCCATCATACAGTATTGTCCTCTGTTTTCATTAGAAGAAGTTATAGCAGTACTGTACCAAATATTATTAGTAATCGTGTTTTCGGTTGTCTATGCATATTCTGTAAATTATATGTTGATTCCAACAGCATAATATTTAAAATTACGAAGAATCAGGAGTGGTCTAGCAATGACAAAGCTGTATATAGTGCTTATAAGACGTCTAGAATTCTGGATATGATTGAGTTGTAATCAGTAATGAAAGTTAACAACTAATTGATAATATCGAAGATAAAAAAAAGAAAGCAAGGTTACAATCTCAACACATCAAACTAAGTTGCAGTCACATAATTATCTTGAACAAAGAACCAATCTTTGTGATCATAGTCATCACTCCGAATCTGAACATCTTCATCATATTCATCATCATCATCATAATCCAAGTAATCCTCATAACTATTAGCTAGACGATCAAGAATCCCAGAGGCCGATCAAGTAATCCTGCTGTTGTAGGAGTATCGAACTTGTTGATTAATCTCCGTGGAGGATTGGGGTTTAATGGGGACGGAATGGGACAATAGCTACGTACCATGCCATGTTGGCGACCCTCCCTCTTCATCTTTGATATCTTGATTGAGAGCTTTTGGATTGAATTTGTGATTTGAAAGATAAGAGAGGCTTCTATTTATAGGCGATAGGGGGAGTCGAATCAGAGGCAGAGTTGGAGATTTTACTTGGCTTGCAAGAATGTTTGACCAAGTCAACCGTCGTGTTCCGCAAGTATATGCACTTTTTTGCTTCATTGTAATAGAGCAGTATGGCACTAGATAATTATTGCCAACTAATCTTTTCTGTTACAACTCAGTTTGGGTTATAGATAAAATATATCAGAGATAAATACTAACTAATTTAGGATATTTGACATTTGATTTCTGTTCAATTTTTTATTATTTTTAATGAAATAAAATACGCGAACAATAGTTTGAAATTTGAACTTCAGATCTAAAATAATCTCCGGAACAACTACGAAATGATGTGTGAAAGCTTGGATGTAGTCTCATTGATGAACCAAGTAGCCAAAACATCCGCTTCTTACACCCCTTCATTCTCTGTAGAAGAATCTTTGAGTAACCCATCAATTGGAAAATCCTCAAGGAGATTCTATACAACAATGGGTACAATCTACGCATTCCATGCTGTCGTGGGATGCATTTAATCAATTAGAAGAAGAGCTTTTCTATTTCAGAAATGGATAATTAAGATGTCCCTTTAGATAATTTAGTTCCCGTAATTACTACTGTGTAATAATATTGTTCCACGACGTTCATGTGGTACTACACTACACTACTACCATTGACGCCAAACCATGGTATGTGATCTTAACGTTAACAACCTTACGTTTATCCAATGACAAGAGGACTTTGCATATTCAATATTTTGTTGCTTTCTTTTTGCTCTCTGTTCACGCTTATGAGAAATAATATCAAAATTTTGAAGAAGCATGGACTGAGCTGAGGTCCGCCTAGAAGATAGTAGCGGTCAAGTTTATAGCTCATAATGTCATCTACTTCCAACTTCAGCTCCCTAGGAATGCTCTCACTGTGTTTTTTTCTTAAGCTCTAGACTTGGAATTGGAACAAGAAAACTTGTTATAAATGGATAGTTTCAGTTCAGCTGAATGTTGGAGATGTTAATCATTATGGTGAGTTGGTGGACAACTTTGATGTTGTGATTGTATGCAGGGGTAGTAGCGAATACCCATGGCATTCCCTGACATTATATCAGTTATCTGCAAATTTGCAATACTCATCCAGAATCATGAGATAGCACATGTTTTTGTTTTGCAAGTGGTTTAGAAATTTGCTATTTTCTAAAGTTCCTGAAACGGCTATATTTCTTTTGAAACTTTCATCAACAAAGTTAAGCACCAATTCAATTTTCTAATGAATTCTGGCTCCGGCTCCGATTGTATGGACAAATTCTTCAGTTTCTCAGGTATATAATATCTAACTAGCAATTTATACACAGCACATATTGCCATCATAAGGTTTTGTCCTCTGTTCCCATTAGTAGTTTTAGCAGCACTGCACTAATTATTACAGTATTATTTATCTTCTTCGATCTCTGCTGGCTATGCATGTTTGATTAATTATTTGTTGATTTATATTTAAAATTTTAAGGAATCAGGAGTGGTCTAGCAATGACCAAGCTGTATATAGTGCTTAGAGGATGTCTAGATCAAGTTCTTGATATAATTCCCCTTTGATGTGCTTAGAAAATCTAATGCATTCGAAAAAGTGTACATAACCAGAAAAGAAAAATCAAGAATACGAGAATGTCTGAACATCTTTATTTGAAAAACCGAAGGATAATCAGTAATGCAAATAAATAACAATTACTGTAATTGATAATACAGCAGAAAAGAAAATAAAGCAGGGTTACACATTACAATCTCAACACATCAAACTAAGTCGCAGTCACATAATTATCTTGAACAAAGAACCAATCTTCGTGATCATATTCATCACTCTTAATGTGAACATCTTCATCATATTCATCATCATCATAATCCGAATAATCATCATAACTGTTAGCTAGACGATCAAGAATCCCAGAGGCCGAATACTCGAAAGTTTTCGTAGTCTCATTGGTTGTCTGATCCACAAGTTGCCAAGACATAAACCTACAATCGGTGCTAACATCGGTTGTAGACTTGAGCTTCTGCGAACCCTTGGCCTTATCTTTGGATTTACAAGCCGGTTGGGCATGACACTCACAGCACTTAGGTTTACCACACCTGCCTGTAAACTTGGAATGATTAGTAGGTTTAGCAGCAACCTTTACGAATAGTCCGGCTGTTGTAGGAGTATCAAACTTGTTGATTAATCTCCGTGGAGGATTGGGGTTTAATGGGGACGGAATGGGACAATAGCTACGTACCATGCCATGTTGGCGACCCTCCCTCTTCATCTTTGATATCTTGATTGAGAGCTTTTGGATTGAATTCTGAGGTTTCTAGTGAAGGGAAGAGAGGCTTATATAGGCAATACAGAGATTTCGATTCCTAGTGAAGTTATGAAAAGAGAGAAATATTACTTGGGAGGCAAGTCTGATTTTGAGTCGATGATCGTACCAGCCAATAGATACCCACACCATCACCCGCATATTTCTTTTTTAATTCTGTTTACGATAATTAATTAATTCATCAATACTATTATATAATAGACGAAACATTTAAAAATTTGGTTGGTTGGTACGTTGTGATTTTACTTAATTGTACTTGACTATATTTCGTATTTTTACTTAATTAACCTTAAATAAAAATATATTATTAAATAATAATATTACCTATTTATAACCAATTACCTTTTTTTTTCATAAAATACATTATTTTTTCTAACAAATTCCCCTACTTTTTCAAACATGACAATTACCTTTTTTAACTAAAACACGTTAGTTTTTCTATTTTTCCTTACTAAAACCCCTCATTTTCCAAAAATATCACGGGAAAACCTTTAGTTATCTATACTATATTATTAAAGATGAAACATTAAAAGTTTTGCTCGGTCGTCGGTCGGTAATTGAGCCGATTCACGGGCCTATCTATAATCAATTTATTGATAACCAATTACCTTTTTTCACTACATTACCTATTTTATATTTATTTTTTAAACCAAACCAACTCATCTTCTAAAAATAAAACGGGCAACATATATATAATATGGTAATATTATTATATATTTATAACTGATTACATTTTTCAACTAAAACACATTATTTTTATATTTTTTACCAAAAACAACTCATCTTAGGACACATATATGGAAACCAAGTTATTGATAACCAATTATCTTTTTCAGCTAAATTATATTACCTATTTCATATATCTATTTAACTAAAACAAATCATTTTCTAAAAATAAGACGGGCAATATATATATAAAATGGTAACATTATTATATATTTATAACCGACAGCTAAAACACATTATGTGTTTTATATTTTCTAACTAAAACAACTTATCTTCTAAATATAATACATGCAAAATAAATATACAATGGTAATATTGTTTTATATAAATATTAATAAATAACAAGTTATTCTTTTCAGCTAAAACAAATTACCTCTTTTATATTTTCTAACTTAAACAACTAATTTTCTAAAAGTAATGCAGACGTATATATAAAAAAATTAATATAATTTTATATAATTGTTAATAAGTAACTAATAGTCTTTTTAAGGATATTACCTGTATATATTTTTTAACTAAAACAATTCATGTTCAAATTAAAAATAACACGGGCAAAAGATAGATATATTGGTAATATTATTATATTAAACTTATGAAATTCATGTTTATTATAATTTTTTTAACATTCAATTTAAACGAGATAATTAATTAAAATAAAAGTAATAGTATATTCAAATAAACTCGGTATATTGAACAAGCACATATTTTGATATTTGAACTTAAGTCCCTTTTTAGATTTTTAAGAGTAAAAATATATGAATCATTAGATATGTTATTTTAAAATATTTTATATTTTAATATCTAAAATACTACTATTGATTACGTCAATAATATATTAAATTTAAATATTATATTGTTAGATTTATAAATCCAATATATATATATTAAAATTTTATCAAATTATATATAATAACTAAAATCTAAATAAAAAATAAGAAAATATTAAAGAAGACCGTGCATCGGGATATAAGCTAGTTTATTTTTAAACCTATAATATTATAATTATTTTTTAAAAAATTACCTATTGTAACATGTCTACTTATTTTTCTTAACAAATGCAATCACTAAAAATATTAAAATATAAATAATCAAATACCTATTTATAAACAATTACTCTAAAACACATTATAAATTTTTTTTCTAACAAAGTCACTTCCTTTCTAAATATATCACGGGAAATTATCTTTTTTAATTTATTTTTTCTATTTTTCTCACTAAAATTCATTTTTTTCGAAAAATATTATAGGAAACCCTTTACTTATGTATTTTTAAATGAATTTAAATACTTATTTTTGCCAAGGAATTTAAATACTTTTAATTATTAAATTTTAAAACCTCATTTTCCAAAAATATCACGGGCATTTACCTTTTTAAACTAAATATATGTTACATTTTTTATTTTTTCTTACTAAACCCCCTCATTTTCCAAAAATATAACGGACAAACCCTTACTTATTTATTTTAAAATCTGTTTTAATGTTTTTAATTACTTAAAAGTATTTAACTATTTTAACATGTCTACTTATTTTTTTTAACAAATATAATTAATAAAATATTAAAAATATAATAATAAAATAACAATTAAGTGCTCCGCACAGGTTTAAGCTAGTATAATTTTATTGTATAATTTGAAGTACTTTCAAAATAAAATTATACTCACTCAGTTCACTACTATTTCAAATCTAAATTAGATCTTACAATAAGGTAATTTAATCTAGTCTGGATTAGATTTTACAAAATATCATGCAAGATCAGGACAGAAATCTATTCGACCTGTGGTCGATTGAAAAAGTTATATATGTACTTCGATGTTGTAAATTGTATGGACTAATTCTTCAATTTCTGCCATCAAACTATAGCAATTTATACACAGCATATACTGCCATCATAAAGTATTGTCCTCTGTTTTCATTAGAATCAGGAGTGGTCTAGCAATGACAAAACCGTATATAGTGCTTATAAGACGTCTAGAGTTCTGGATATGATTCCTCTTACCGTGCTTAAATATTTTAGTGCATTAAAAAAAAGTGTAAATAGACAAAACAGAAAACTTATGAATAATACGACATCTCTTAGCGTCTTTTATTTGAATACCCGAAGGAGTTGTAATCAGTAATGAAAGTTAACAACTAATTGATAATATCGCAGATAAAAAAAGAAAGCAAGGTTACAATCTCAACACATCAAACTAAGTTGCAGTCACATAATTATCTTGAACAAAGAACCAATCTTTGTGATCATAGTCATCACTCCGAATCTGAACATCTTCATCATATTCATCATCATCATAATCCAAGTAATCCTCATAACTATTAGCTAGACGATCAAGAATCCCAGAGGCCGAATAATCGAAACTTTTCTTAGTCTCGTTGGTTGTCTGATCCACAAGTTGCCAAGACATATACCTACAATCGGTGCTCACATCGGTTGTAGACTTGAGCTTCTGTGAACCCTTGGCCTTATCTTTCGATTTACAAACCGGTTGGTCATGACAGTCGCAGCACTTGGGTTTGCCACACCTGCCCGTAAACTTGGAATGATTAGTAGGTTTAGCAGCAACCTTTACGAATAGTCCTGCTGTTGTAGGAGTATCGAACTTGTTGATTAATCTCCGTGGAGGATTGGGGTTTAATGGGGACGGAATGGGACAATAGCTACGTACCATGCCATGTTGGCGACCCTCCCTCTTCATCTTTGATATCTTGATTGAGAGCTTTTGGATTGAATTTGTGATTTGAAAGATAAGAGAGGCTTCTATTTATAGGCGATAGGGGGAGTCGAATCAGAGGCAGAGTTGGAGATTTTACTTGGCTTGCAAGAATGTTTGACCAAGTCAACCGTCGTGTTCCGCAAGTATATGCACTTTTTTGCTTCATTGTAATAGAGCAGTATGGCACTAGATAATTATTGCCAACTAATCTTTTCTGTTACAACTCAGTTTGGGTTATAGATAAAATATATCAGAGATAAATACTAACTAATTTAGGATATTTGACATTTGATTTCTGTTCAATTTTTTATTATTTTTAATGAAATAAAATACGCGAACAATAGTTTGAAATTTGAACTTCAGATCTAAAATAATCTCCGGAACAACTACGAAATGATGTGTGAAAGCTTGGATGTAGTCTCATTGATGAACCAAGTAGCCAAAACATCCGCTTCTTACACCCCTTCATTCTCTGTAGAAGAATCTTTGAGTAACCCATCAATTGGAAAATCCTCAAGGAGATTCTATACAACAATGGGTACAATCTACGCATTCCATGCTGTCGTGGGATGCATTTAATCAATTAGAAGAAGAGCTTTTCTATTTCAGAAATGGATAATTAAGATGTCCCTTTAGATAATTTAGTTCCCGTAATTACTACTGTGTAATAATATTGTTCCACGACGTTCATGTGGTACTACACTACACTACTACCATTGACGCCAAACCATGGTATGTGATCTTAACGTTAACAACCTTACGTTTATCCAATGACAAGAGGACTTTGCATATTCAATATTTTGTTGCTTTCTTTTTGCTCTCTGTTCACGCTTATGAGAAATAATATCAAAATTTTGAAGAAGCATGGACTGAGCTGAGGTCCGCCTAGAAGATAGTAGCGGTCAAGTTTATAGCTCATAATGTCATCTACTTCCAACTTCAGCTCCCTAGGAATGCTCTCACTGTGTTTTTTTCTTAAGCTCTAGACTTGGAATTGGAACAAGAAAACTTGTTATAAATGGATAGTTTCAGTTCAGCTGAATGTTGGAGATGTTAATCATTATGGTGAGTTGGTGGACAACTTTGATGTTGTGATTGTATGCAGGGGTAGTAGCGAATACCCATGGCATTCCCTGACATTATATCAGTTATCTGCAAATTTGCAATACTCATCCAGAATCATGAGATAGCACATGTTTTTGTTTTGCAAGTGGTTTAGAAATTTGCTATTTTCTAAAGTTCCTGAAACGGCTATATTTCTTTTGAAACTTTCATCAACAAAGTTAAGCACCAATTCAATTTTCTAATGAATTCTGGCTCCGGCTCCGATTGTATGGACAAATTCTTCAGTTTCTCAGGTATATAATATCTAACTAGCAATTTATACACAGCACATATTGCCATCATAAGGTTTTGTCCTCTGTTCCCATTAGTAGTTTTAGCAGCACTGCACTAATTATTACAGTATTATTTATCTTCTTCGATCTCTGCTGGCTATGCATGTTTGATTAATTATTTGTTGATTTATATTTAAAATTTTAAGGAATCAGGAGTGGTCTAGCAATGACCAAGCTGTATATAGTGCTTAGAGGATGTCTAGATCAAGTTCTTGATATAATTCCCCTTTGATGTGCTTAGAAAATCTAATGCATTCGAAAAAGTGTACATAACCAGAAAAGAAAAATCAAGAATACGAGAATGTCTGAACATCTTTATTTGAAAAACCGAAGGATAATCAGTAATGCAAATAAATAACAATTACTGTAATTGATAATACAGCAGAAAAGAAAATAAAGCAGGGTTACACATTACAATCTCAACACATCAAACTAAGTCGCAGTCACATAATTATCTTGAACAAAGAACCAATCTTCGTGATCATATTCATCACTCTTAATGTGAACATCTTCATCATATTCATCATCATCATAATCCGAATAATCATCATAACTGTTAGCTAGACGATCAAGAATCCCAGAGGCCGAATACTCGAAAGTTTTCGTAGTCTCATTGGTTGTCTGATCCACAAGTTGCCAAGACATAAACCTACAATCGGTGCTAACATCGGTTGTAGACTTGAGCTTCTGCGAACCCTTGGCCTTATCTTTGGATTTACAAGCCGGTTGGGCATGACACTCACAGCACTTAGGTTTACCACACCTGCCTGTAAACTTGGAATGATTAGTAGGTTTAGCAGCAACCTTTACGAATAGTCCGGCTGTTGTAGGAGTATCAAACTTGTTGATTAATCTCCGTGGAGGATTGGGGTTTAATGGGGACGGAATGGGACAATAGCTACGTACCATGCCATGTTGGCGACCCTCCCTCTTCATCTTTGATATCTTGATTGAGAGCTTTTGGATTGAATTCTGAGGTTTCTAGTGAAGGGAAGAGAGGCTTATATAGGCAATACAGAGATTTCGATTCCTAGTGAAGTTATGAAAAGAGAGAAATATTACTTGGGAGGCAAGTCTGATTTTGAGTCGATGATCGTACCAGCCAATAGATACCCACACCATCACCCGCATATTTCTTTTTTAATTCTGTTTACGATAATTAATTAATTCATCAATACTATTATATAATAGACGAAACATTTAAAAATTTGGTTGGTCGGTATGGTACGTTGTGATTTTACTTAATTGTACTTGACTATATTTCGTATTTTTACTTAATTAACCTTAAATAAAAATATATTATTAAATAATAATATTACCTATTTATAACCAATTACCTTTTTTTTCATAAAATACATTATTTTTTCTAACAAATTCCCCTACTTTTTCAAACATGACAATTACCTTTTTTAACTAAAACACGTTAGTTTTTCTATTTTTCCTTACTAAAACCCCTCATTTTCCAAAAATATCACGGGAAAACCTTTAGTTATCTATAGTATATTATTAAAGATGAAACATTAAAAGTTTTGCTCGGTCGTCGGTAGCCGATTCACGGGCCTATTATAATCAATTTATTGATAACCAATTACCTTTTTTCACTACATTACCTATTTTATATTTATTTTTTAAACCAAACCAACTCATCTTCTAAAAATAAAACGGGCAACATATATATAATATGGTAATATTATTATATATTTATAACTGATTACATTTTTCAACTAAAACACATTATTTTTATATTTTTTACCTAAAACAACTCATCTTAGGACACATATATGGAAACCAAGTTATTGATAACCAATTATCTTTTTCAGCTAAATTATATTACCTATTTCATATATCTATTTAACTAAAACAAATCATTTTCTAAAAATAAGACGGGCAATATATATATAAAATGGTAACATTATTATATATTTATAACCGACAGCTAAAACACATTATGTGTTTTATATTTTCTAACTAAAACAACTTATCTTCTAAATATAATACATGCAAAATAAATATACAATGGTAATATTGTTTTATATAAATATTAATAAATAACAAGTTA
Source organism: Heracleum sosnowskyi (assembly GCA_030848705.1). Lineage (NCBI taxonomy): Eukaryota > Viridiplantae > Streptophyta > Magnoliopsida > Apiales > Apiaceae > Heracleum > Heracleum sosnowskyi. Next base: position 135,292,349 of record CM061235.1, on the reverse strand, counting down.
TTCTTTTCAGCTAAAACAAATTACCTCTTTTATATTTTCTAACTTAAACAACTAATTTTCTAAAAGTAATGCAGACGTATATATAAAAAAATTAATATAATTTTATATAATTGTTAATAAGTAACTAATAGTCTTTTTAAGGATATTACCTGTATATATTTTTTAACTAAAACAACTCATGTTCAAATTAAAAATAACACGGGCAAAAGATAGATATATTGGTAATATTATTATATTAAACTTATGAAATTCATGTTTATTATAATTTTTTTAACATTCAATTTAAACGAGATAATTAATTAAAATAAAAGTAATAGTATATTCAAATAAACTCGGTATATTGAACAAGCACATATTTTGATATTTGAACTTAAGTCCCTTTTTAGATTTTTAAGAGTAAAAATATATGAATCATTAGATATGTTATTTTAAAATATTTTATATTTTAATATCTAAAATACTACTATTGATTACGTCAATAATATATTAAATTTAAATATTATATTGTTAGATTTATAAATCCAATATATATATATATTAAAATTTTATCAAATTATATATAATAACTAAAATCTAAATAAAAAATAAGAAAATATTAAAGAAGACCGTGCATCGGGATATAAGCTAGTTTATTTTTAAACCTATAATATTATAATTATTTTTTAAAAAATTACCTATTGTAACATGTCTACTTATTTTTCTTAACAAATGCAATCACTAAAAATATTAAAATATAAATAATCAAATACCTATTTATAAACAATTACTCTAAAACACATTATAAATTTTTTTTCTAACAAAGTCACTTCCTTTCTAAATATATCACGGGAAATTATCTTTTTTAATTTATTTTTTCTATTTTTCTCACTAAAATTCATTTTTTTCGAAAAATATTATAGGAAACCCTTTACTTATTTATTTTTAAATGAATTTAAATACTTATTTTTGCCAAGGAATTTAAATACTTTTAATTATTAAATTTTAAAACCTCATTTTCCAAAAATATCACGGGCATTTACCTTTTTAAACTAAATATATGTTACATTTTTTATTTTTTCTTACTAAACCCCCTCATTTTCCAAAAATATAACGGACAAACCCTTACTTATTTATTTTAAAATCTGTTTTAATGTTTTTAATTACTTAAAAGTATTTAACTATTTTAACATGTCTACTTATTTTTTTTAACAAATATAATTAATAAAATATTAAAAATATAATAATAAAATAACAATTAAGTGCTCCGCACAGGTTTAAGCTAGTATAATTTTATTGTATAATTTGAAGTACTTTCAAAATAAAATTATACTCACTCAGTTCACTACTATTTCAAATCTAAATTAGATCTTACAATAAGGTAATTTAATCTAGTCTGGATTAGATTTTACAAAATATCATGCAAGATCAGGACAGAAATCTATTCGACCTGTGGTCGATTGAAAAAGTTATATATGTACTTCGATGTTGTAAATTGTATGGACTAATTCTTCAATTTCTGCCATCAAACTATAGCAATTTATACACAGCATATACTGCCATCATAAAGTATTGTCCTCTGTTTTCATTAGAATCAGGAGTGGTCTAGCAATGACAAAACCGTATATAGTGCTTATAAGACGTCTAGAGTTCTGGATATGATTCCTCTTACCGTGCTTAAATATTTTAGTGCATTAAAAAAAAGTGTAAATAGACAAAACAGAAAACTTATGAATAATACGACATCTCTTAGCGTCTTTTATTTGAATACCCGAAGGAGTTGTAATCAGTAATGAAAGTTAACAACTAATTGATAATATCGCAGATAAAAAAAGAAAGCAAGGTTACAATCTCAACACATCAAACTAAGTTGCAGTCACATAATTATCTTGAACAAAGAACCAATCTTTGTGATCATAGTCATCACTCCGAATCTGAACATCTTCATCATATTCATCATCATCATAATCCAAGTAATCCTCATAACTATTAGCTAGACGATCAAGAATCCCAGAGGCCGAATAATCGAAACTTTTCTTAGTCTCGTTGGTTGTCTGATCCACAAGTTGCCAAGACATATACCTACAATCGGTGCTCACATCGGTTGTAGACTTGAGCTTCTGTGAACCCTTGGCCTTATCTTTCGATTTACAAACCGGTTGGTCATGACAGTCGCAGCACTTGGGTTTGCCACACCTGCCCGTAAACTTGGAATGATTAGTAGGTTTAGCAGCAACCTTTACGAATAGTCCTGCTGTTGTAGGAGTATCGAACTTGTTGATTAATCTCCGTGGAGGATTGGGGTTTAATGGGGACGGAATGGGACAATAGCTACGTACCATGCCATGTTGGCGACCCTCCCTCTTCATCTTTGATATCTTGATTGAGAGCTTTTGGATTGAATTTGTGATTTGAAAGATAAGAGAGGCTTCTATTTATAGGCGATAGGGGGAGTCGAATCAGAGGCAGAGTTGGAGATTTTACTTGGCTTGCAAGAATGTTTGACCAAGTCAACCGTCGTGTTCCGCAAGTATATGCACTTTTTTGCTTCATTGTAATAGAGCAGTATGGCACTAGATAATTATTGCCAACTAATCTTTTCTGTTACAACTCAGTTTGGGTTATAGATAAAATATATCAGAGATAAATACTAACTAATTTAGGATATTTGACATTTGATTTCTGTTCAATTTTTTATTATTTTTAATGAAATAAAATACGCGAACAATAGTTTGAAATTTGAACTTCAGATCTAAAATAATCTCCGGAACAACTACGAAATGATGTGTGAAAGCTTGGATGTAGTCTCATTGATGAACCAAGTAGCCAAAACATCCGCTTCTTACACCCCTTCATTCTCTGTAGAAGAATCTTTGAGTAACCCATCAATTGGAAAATCCTCAAGGAGATTCTATACAACAATGGGTACAATCTACGCATTCCATGCTGTCGTGGGATGCATTTAATCAATTAGAAGAAGAGCTTTTCTATTTCAGAAATGGATAATTAAGATGTCCCTTTAGATAATTTAGTTCCCGTAATTACTACTGTGTAATAATATTGTTCCACGACGTTCATGTGGTACTACACTACACTACTACCATTGACGCCAAACCATGGTATGTGATCTTAACGTTAACAACCTTACGTTTATCCAATGACAAGAGGACTTTGCATATTCAATATTTTGTTGCTTTCTTTTTGCTCTCTGTTCACGCTTATGAGAAATAATATCAAAATTTTGAAGAAGCATGGACTGAGCTGAGGTCCGCCTAGAAGATAGTAGCGGTCAAGTTTATAGCTCATAATGTCATCTACTTCCAACTTCAGCTCCCTAGGAATGCTCTCACTGTGTTTTTTTCTTAAGCTCTAGACTTGGAATTGGAACAAGAAAACTTGTTATAAATGGATAGTTTCAGTTCAGCTGAATGTTGGAGATGTTAATCATTATGGTGAGTTGGTGGACAACTTTGATGTTGTGATTGTATGCAGGGGTAGTAGCGAATACCCATGGCATTCCCTGACATTATATCAGTTATCTGCAAATTTGCAATACTCATCCAGAATCATGAGATAGCACATGTTTTTGTTTTGCAAGTGGTTTAGAAATTTGCTATTTTCTAAAGTTCCTGAAACGGCTATATTTCTTTTGAAACTTTCATCAACAAAGTTAAGCACCAATTCAATTTTCTAATGAATTCTGGCTCCGGCTCCGATTGTATGGACAAATTCTTCAGTTTCTCAGGTATATAATATCTAACTAGCAATTTATACACAGCACATATTGCCATCATAAGGTTTTGTCCTCTGTTCCCATTAGTAGTTTTAGCAGCACTGCACTAATTATTACAGTATTATTTATCTTCTTCGATCTCTGCTGGCTATGCATGTTTGATTAATTATTTGTTGATTTATATTTAAAATTTTAAGGAATCAGGAGTGGTCTAGCAATGACCAAGCTGTATATAGTGCTTAGAGGATGTCTAGATCAAGTTCTTGATATAATTCCCCTTTGATGTGCTTAGAAAATCTAATGCATTCGAAAAAGTGTACATAACCAGAAAAGAAAAATCAAGAATACGAGAATGTCTGAACATCTTTATTTGAAAAACCGAAGGATAATCAGTAATGCAAATAAATAACAATTACTGTAATTGATAATACAGCAGAAAAGAAAATAAAGCAGGGTTACACATTACAATCTCAACACATCAAACTAAGTCGCAGTCACATAATTATCTTGAACAAAGAACCAATCTTCGTGATCATATTCATCACTCTTAATGTGAACATCTTCATCATATTCATCATCATCATAATCCGAATAATCATCATAACTGTTAGCTAGACGATCAAGAATCCCAGAGGCCGAATACTCGAAAGTTTTCGTAGTCTCATTGGTTGTCTGATCCACAAGTTGCCAAGACATAAACCTACAATCGGTGCTAACATCGGTTGTAGACTTGAGCTTCTGCGAACCCTTGGCCTTATCTTTGGATTTACAAGCCGGTTGGGCATGACACTCACAGCACTTAGGTTTACCACACCTGCCCGTAAACTTGGAATGATTTGTAGGTTTAGCAGCAACCTTTACGAATAGTCCGGCTGTTGTGGGAGTATCGAACTTGTTGATTAATCTCCGTGGAGGATTGGGGTTTAATGGAGAAGGAATGGGACAAAAGCTACGTATCATGCCATGTTGGCGACCCTCCCTCTTCATCTTTGATATCTTGATTGAGAGCTTTTGGATTGAATTTGTGATTTGAAAGATAAGAGAGGCTCCTATTTATAGGCGATAGGAGAGTTGAATCAGAGGCAGAGTTAAAAATTTTACTTGGCAAGTAAGAATGTTTGACCAAGTCAACTGGCGTATTCCGCAAGTATGCACTTTATTGCTTCAGTTTTAAATTGCAATTTGGATTGGATAATTATTTCCGGTTCTAGGTGGTGTTCTAAAAATCAGCCGACTGACCGATTATTTGGTAATCGGACAAGTTTTATTTCGATTAAGTGAAAATTTGGTCAAAAAGTGGTTTTTTAGAAAATTGGTAAAAAGTCAATCGAGACGGGATTAATCGGTCAAAAACTGGAAAAAATTTAAAAATTATTTTTAAAAAAAAAAGAGAGTTCATAAACATAAATGACTATTGATATAAATTATTGATTTATTGATTAAATACTTTACTAAATCCTCAATACACCCATTATTCTTTAAATGTGAGTTACTCTATTCGTTCATAATAAATATAGGCTAACAATATATTGATATGTGGTTTATTTTTGTAAATTACGATACTTAAATATCAACATTGGACTAATGATATATTATCTTTATTATCTTTTTTGTAAATTTTTGACTAACTTGATGGTACTCATACAAAATTATATATTATTATTTATTAAGTTAAAATATATTCAATTAATGCTCTAATTGATTAATGAAACTGATTAATCACCGATTAATCACTATACCTCTACCAATTAATACCGATTTTCGTCATTTTAGAACACTGATTCCAGGTACAAATTTTTTCACTTTTCGATTCCAAAATCTGTTTGGCAGGGTTCAAGCAAGTTTCGTAAAATTCAAATTCAGATATTTTTCAAATTTTAAAAAAAATACAAATTCAATTTTAAAATTTGAATTTCGTAAATTCAAAATTTTGGGTTTTAGATTATATATCCATCTAATCTAATTAATGTCATCCCTTATTGTGTAGGTGCAATTCTGCAATTATAAATTCTAATTTAGAATTTGAACAAGAGGGAACAAGGTTCATTGATTCATTGGTGGTGATCAATTTGGTGGCTATATGCCATGGCATAATCAGGATTAAATTTGATCTCGGACTAAATTATCACTAAAATTTCAGTAAATTACTAAAATTTCAGTAAATTAGATAAGAAACTTTTTTGTCTAACTTTCAAATTTTAACATGGGCTATAATAAAAAAATATATAGACATTTTTAAATTTGATCCCGGACTAAAAAAAAAAATTTACTTGTTTTATTCTGTTCAGTCGGGATAGCCCCTATCTACTAGAGGTTGTTTTTGTTAGAAAATGAAAAGTTTGAGGCATATTTTAAAAAAGTTCTTGATGAAATTTTCGGAAACTAACAATTGGAGGTTGTTCCTTGTAATGAGGACTTAAACTTTCATGTTTGGATCTAAGACATTTTCTTAGTGTGATCCATAAATAAATTGAGTTGAAATAGGTTGCTTAAAATGGGTTATGTGGGTTGGTTATTTAGGAATAACTTGTATCCCACATAGAAATTGTGATGAGAGGTTGGTGGGTTTATATAGAACCATGTGCAAGAGTAGTGTACAACTACTAAGGCATGTGGGTGTGCATGGTGTTATTATGTGCCTCACGTGCGCGCGCACAGACACAGCGCGCGCCGCCGCCGCCCGCCTCGCCTCGCTACGCCACGACATGACTCGACTCAGGTCGGGTCGATGGGCGAATGTCTCGGCGTCTCGCGTACGCGAGGCGACCTGGGCGAGGAATTTTATTACCTGTTTATTTAATATTATTTATTGATTTAATTTAACAGTATCAGTATTTATTTGTAACAGCTATACGAATTGGGTCAGGATTTATATTAAATCCTGATGGACCAAATCTTGGATCAAATCCTGATGGCCTGGTCAGTACTTGGAGTGAAATCCTGATGACTACTGATCCTGATGGCAGGTCCAGTCCTGATGAAATCCTGATGGTCGGTCAAGTACTGATGCAACTCCTGATGGACATCAAATCCTGATGGCTTTACTTCAGTACTGATGATGATCAAATCCTGATGGACCAGGAAATCTTGACTGAGCTGTAACTGTTATTAAATCCTGATGACAACTGTTAAGGTAATTAAATCAGAATAATTAGTATTAAATGCCATATCTTCAGTTACATTATTTGGTCTGTTACGTTTTATTTTGTATTATATTTATATATACAAAGGAGAACGTTTGACTGAGTAGGAGGATATACGTAACTGTGAGAAAACCCTAGCATCTGTATTCTTCTCTGCTCTCTCTCTCTCTCAATACAGAATATACATAGTTTTTGGGCAAACTGAGGTGCTGGTCGCTGTTGATCATTCCTACTACTGTGAGTGGATTGATCTGTGCTGTTTTATCCTGGGAGTGATATTGCTGCAACCCAACACAGCGTAAGTGGGGCAATAATCTCTTCAAGAACAGTCAAGACTTCTCTAAGGCTTGGCGACTCAGCTGTTTATTATCTTTCAGTATTTGTTAAAGCTCCTGAGAGATAAGTGTTCTTTCTTGTCTTGTTATTTTCAGTCTCTAATTATATTATTGTTTCGACCTTCGTGTTTGTTTTGTTAATTGGTATTATTTGCATGTTCTTGTTAATACAAAATATATTTAACTGCCCTATTGTTGCTGTGTAGTTAGTAAATTATACCCAACAATCTTGAAGAGATTATTCTGTGTTATATATTGTTAATTAACAAGATGGTTAACGAAACTGTAACTCCTGGTGTTGGTGCTATTTCTATTGGTTCTGGTGTTACTGTACCTACCATTGATTGGACCACGTACCGTTTCCCACAGCCTATCGATTTGTCAGGAATGCCTGATAAATTCGGTGGGGGTGTTGGTTTTTCTCGTTGGCAGAAAAAGATGAAACTGTGGCTTACGGTAAAGGGTCTATGGCCGGTGGTGCAGTATGAGAAACCTGTTGTTGATCAGGAAAAGGCTGATTCTGTTAGGGCGTATGCTATGTGGGAGGAAAAAGATGGGGTGGCTTGGGCTGCTATACTGGCAGCTTTGGCGAACACTCTATTTGATGTTTATTCATCTGATTCTTTCACTGCTAAGCTCTTATGGGAGAAGCTGGACCAGACATACAATACTGACTCGCTAGGGTTGGAAAAGTATTCCGTGGCTAGGTTTCTTGATTTTAAACTGGTGGATACAAAGTCCATGACTGAGAAAGCACATGAGTTTGAGATGTTGGTGCATGCTTTGAAGGAGTCCGGAATGGACCTTCCTGAAAAGTTTTAGGTTATGGCAGTGATTGAAAAGCTCCCTAAGTCTTGGGAAGAGTTTGCTGTCTCCCTGAAAAGACAGAAAGGAGAGATCACTTGGACAAACCTGATGTTGGACATCTCTGTGCAGGAACAACACAAGTCCAAACAGGGACATGTGATGCCTGCTGAACATGGGGGTTCGAAGGTGAATGTAGTGACTGTTGGACAGAAAAGAAAGGATGACACTAAGAAGGATAACATTAAACCTAAAAATGACAAGAACAAGGCTAAGAAACCAAAGACAAACAAACCATGTTGGTCTTGTGGACAGGTTGGTCATTGGAGCAAGGACTGTCCAACAAAGAAAGCTAAGAAAGCTGGTGTGGGAGCACAAGTTAATACTGTGCTTGGAACCACTGATGGGCCTATGGTAAACATGGTTGTTGGTGAGGTTGTTGCCTCTGGAACCAATAACGAGTATGTTACCTACAACCCTGTACTTCTTTCCACTTATCTGTCACATGAATGGTTGATTGATACTGGAGCTAATGTACATATTTGTACTGATATTAGTTTATTTGTATCTTATCAACAGAGTCATGGAGTGACAGTGACGATGGGGAATGCTAGTGTTGCTCAAGTTCTTTGAATAGGAAACGTGGACCTAAAGTTTGCTTCTGGGCGTGTTCTATCCCTCACTAGAGTGCACCATGTTCCTGATATTCGTAGAAATATTATAAGTGGAAGTTGTTTAGTTAAAAATGGTTTTGAACTTTCTTTTAAATTTAATAAAGTAGTTATTACACATACTGGTACATTTTTTGGCAAAAGTTACTTGTCTGATGGTATGTTTTTAATAAATGTTGAGCCTGTTTTGGGCAGTTTTATTAATGATAGTGTTGCACCTTCTGTTAATTGTGTTGAATCATCCGATTTGTGGCATTCTAGACTTGGTCATTTAAATTTTGGTGCTCTAAAGAATATGATGAATTTAGAGTTGATTCCAAAATATGTCATTGATAAGAAATCAAAATGTCAAGTATGTGTGACTGCTAAACAAACTAGGAAACCCTTTCATAATATTGTTAGGGATTCAGGAGTATTAGATTTAGTACACACAGACATATGTGAATTTGGTGGCATGTTGACTAAGGATAATAAACGATATTTTATTACCTTTATAGATGATTGTAGTAGATATTGTTATGTTTATTTACTTAGACATAAAGATGAAGCACTAGAAAAATTCATTATGTTCAAAACTGAAGCTGAAACACAAACTGGTAAAGTACTTAAACGTTTGAGATCTGATAGAGGTGGTGAGTATACTAGTACCTCGTTTAATGAATTTTGCGCAAGCAATGGTATAGTGCATGAGGTGACTCCACCATACACACCTGAGTCAAATGGGGTGGCTGAACGAAAGAACAGAACTTTTAAAGATATGATTAACAGCATGCTTATTAATTCTGGGTTGACTAAGTACATGTGGGGAGAGGCTTTGAATACGGCTTGCCATATTCTGAATAGAGTCCCTCTGAAACATATGGACAAAACACCTTATGAATTATAGAAAAGTAGGAAGACAAGTTTGAAGTATCTTCGTGTATGGGGGTGCCTTGCTAAGGTGTTTGTCCCTGAACACAAGAGAAAGAAACTAGGTCTGAAAACTGTTGATTGCATCTTTCTGGGCTATATTGAAACCACTACGGCTATGAGATTTTTAGTGTTAAAATCTGACATAGACGGTGTAGTGGCTAATACTATAGTTGAATTTCGTGATGCAACATTCTTTGAGGATGTGTTCCCTATGAAGACTGGCATACCTCAAGATACTTCTAATGATGATCCTACTCACACATCAAGTTCTATTCCTGATCATGTGGAAAAGATGACAAATGTGGGGGCAGATCCTGATAGTAGTTCTACTCCTGACGAAGTAGATGAACCTAGAAGGAGTAAGCGTGCAAAGGTAGTCAAGGACTTTGGAAGTGATTTTGTCACTTACAATGTCGAGGATGAACCTTTAACTTTCCGACATGCCATGGATTCTTCGGAGTCAAGGCACTGGAAAGGTGCTGTAAAGAGTGAGATTGACTCTATTGTTTCTAACGGAACATGGGAGTTGGTTGACCTACCTCCTGGGTGTACTACTATAGGATGTAAATGGATCTTCAAAAGGAAGATGAATCCTGATGGCTCAATAGATAAGCATAAGGCTAGGCTGGTAGCTAAGGGTTTTAGGCAAAAGGAAGGCATTGATTACTTTGACACATACTCTCCTGTTGCAAGGATGACTACAATCCGAATGCTTATAGCATTGGCTTCTGTACATGGTCTTATCATCCATCAAATGGATGTAAAGACAGCTTTTCTTCATGGTGATCTTGAAGAAGAGATTTATATGGATCAGCCTGAGGGATTTGTTACATCAGGTAACGAGAGGAAAGTATGTAAGTTGATCAAGTCTATATATGGCTTAAAACAAGCTCCTAGAGACTGGCATAAAAAGTTTGATGACACTGTTTTAGAATCAGAGTTTGTAGTTAATGAAAGTGACAAGTGTGTCTACTATATGGTTAAAGGAAATGAATGTATTATCGTGTGCCTATATGTGGATGATATTTTATTGTTTGGAACCAATATTGAGATTATTAACGAGACAAAAAGTTTCTTGAAAATGCACTTTGAAATGAAGGATATGGGTGAGGCTAGTGTGATTCTTGGGGTCAAGTTGACACAGTCAACTGATGGAATAACATTGTCACAATCTCATTATATAGAGAAATCTATACTTGAGAAGTATGGTTATTCAAATTGTAGAATCGCTAGTACACCGTATGATCCTAAAGTTGCCCTAGTCAAGAATAGTTCAGGAATTCTTGTGTCTCAGTTAAGGTATTCTCAGATTATTGGGAGTTTGCAATATCTTGCTAATGTGACTAGACCAGATATTTCTTATTCTATGTCTAAGTTAGCTAGATATACAAGCTGTCCGAACAAGACTCATTGGGAGGCCCTGGATAGAGTTCTTAGATATCTTAAGGGAACTATTTCCCTTGGTTTGCATTATCGAAGATTCCCTGGAGTACTCGAGGGATATAGTGATGCAAGTTGGATAGCTAAGAAATCTGGTACCAATGGAGTGACTGGATATTTGTTTACCCTAGCAAGTGGAGCAATATCCTAGAAGTCTACTAGACAGACTTTGATTACTCGGTCTACCTTTGAGGCTGAGTTGTGTGCACTAGATGCCACGGGGACGGAGGCTGAATGGTTGCATGGACTTATGTCAGTGTTACCTGTAGTAAGCAAACCGCTTCCAGCCATTGTTGTTCATTGTGATAGCCGTACAACTATCGACAAAATCAGTAGTGAAAAGTATAATGCTAAAACAAAGAGACACATCCAAGTTAGACTTAAGTCTATAAGGGGTCTAGTGTTTGAAAGGATTATTGCTATAGAGTTCATTGGAACTCAGGATAATATAGCTGATCCTTTGACTAAAGGACTTGAGCATGCATTAGTCCTTAAGTCTAGGTTGGGGATGGGACTAATAGCCCATCATGATTCATCAGCAGCGGGAACCCAATACACCTGAGAGGAGATCCCTTGAAGTGTATTCAATGTGGTAATAACAAGCTGTGAGGGTGAGTTGGTAGTACCTTTACTATATACCTTGATACTCACGTATCTGAGTCTATCCCCTGTAAACCTAAAAGGTACTGTTACTGCCAGTATAGCAAGAGTTATTTGAACTCTGAATGGGGTCAAGTCATTTGACGAGATGATATCAGTACATCTCTGGAGATGCCCAGCTAAGCGAATGTAATTGTGTGGTGGCAATTAGAGGAAAGGGTTATTCCTTGAAGCATTCGACGAACAGGATCGAGACAGGACCATTAACGTCTCAAAGTCGTAGATCAGCACCATAGCCTTTGATTTGTCGTCGTCTATGGAGTGTGGTTACAACAAATGGATAAAGATTCAAGGTGAAACATTCCATCTAGATCCGATAGCCATCGAAGTAGAGGACTTAAGAGGGTTCAAACCCGGAAGGGTACCGACTCTGAAAAACAAGTCATGATAAATTCCGATATGTGAGCATTTCTGTATGGATTTGTGGGGGATTGTTAGAAAATGGAAAGTTTGAGGCATATTTTAAATATGTTCTTGATGAAATTTTCGGAAACTAACAATTGGAGGTTGTTCCTTGTAATGAGGACTTAAACTTTCATGTTTGGATCTAAGACATTTTCTTATTGTAATCCATAAATAAATTGAGTTGAAATAGGTTGCTTAAAATGGGTTATGTGGGTTGGTTATTTAGGAATAACTTGTATCCCACATAGAAATGGTAATGAGAGGTTGGTGGGTTTATATAGAACCATGTGCAAGAGTAGTGTACAACTACTAAGGTATGTGGGTGTGCATGGTGTTATTATGTGCCTCACGCGCGCGCGCACACACACAGCGCGCGCCGCCGCCGCCCGCCTCGCCTCGCCATGCCACGACACGACTCGACTCGGGTCGGGTCGATGGGCAAATGTCTCGGCGTCTCGCGTACGCGAGGCGACCTGGGCGAGGAATTTTATTACCTGTTTATTTAATATTATTTATTGATTTAATTTAACAGTATTAGTATTTATTTGTAACAGCTATACGAACTGGGTCAGGATTTATATTAAATTCTGATGGACCAATTCTTGGATCAAATCCTGATGTCCTGGTCAGTACTTGGAGTGAAATCCTGATGACTACTGATCCTGATGGCAGGTCCAGTCCTGACGAAATCCTGATGGTCGGTCAAGTACTGATGCAACTCCTGACGAACATCAAATCCTGATGGATTTACTTCAGTACTGATGATGATCAAATCCTGATGGACCAGGAAATCCTGACTGAGCTGTAACTGTTATTAAATCCTGATGTCAACTGTGATGGTAATTAAATCAGAATAATTAGTATTAAATGCCATATCTTCAGTTACAATATTTGGTCTGTTACGTTTTATTTTGTATTATATTTTTTATACAAAGGAGAACGTTTGACTGAGTAGGAGGATATACGTAACTGTGAGAAAACCCTAGCATTTGTATTCTTCTCTGCTCTCTCTCTCTCTCAATAAAGAATATACATAGTTTTTGGGCAAACTGAGGTGCTGGTCGCTGTTGATCATTCCTACTACTGTGAGTGGATTGATCTGTGCTGTTTTATCCTGTGAGTGATATTGCTGCAACCCAACACAGCGTAAGTGGGGCAATAATCTCTTCAAGAACAGTCAAGACTTCTCTAAGGCTTGGCGACTCAGCTGTTTATTATCTTTCAGTATTTGTTAAAACTCCTGAGAGATAAGTGTTCTTTCTTTTCTTGTTATTTTCAGTCTCTAATTATATTATTGTTTCGACCTTCGTGTTTGTTTTGTTAATTGGTATTATTTGCCTGTTCTTGTTAATACAAAATATATATAACTGCCCTATTGTTGCTGTGTAGTTAGTAAATTATACCCAACAGTTTTTTGATGACCTACATAAAACTGGGATTATCATATCGGGAGCAACAAGTTGACGCTTAAGAGAAATTGTATCAGAATGTTGAAGAAGCATGGCCTGAGCTGAGATCCGCCTAAAAGATAGGATCAGTAGCAATCAAGTTTAAAATTTATAATGTCATATACTTCCAATTTGTGCTCTCTATGAATGCTCTCACTGAAATTTGTTTTGTCTTTAGCTCTAAACTTAAAATTGGAGCAAAATATTTGTTATGAATGGATAGTTTCAGTTCAGCTGAATGTTGGAGATGTTGATTGGGGGGTTGATTGTAACTATGGACAAATTCTTCCAATTTATACACCATATTTGCCATCATGAAGTATTCTCCTCTGTTTTCATTAGAAGTTTTAGCAGTGTCGTCCTGTACTAATTATTATTATTATTGTTCGTCTTCTCCGTTGTTTATGCATATTAGGTACATTATTTAGAAGAATCAGGAATGGTCTAGCAATGACAAAGCCCTATACAGTGCTTAGAGGACGTCTGGATATAATTCTTCTTTGCTGTGCTAAAAAAATCTAATGCATTCAATAAAGTGTGCATAACCCAGAAAAATAAAAAACAAGAATTCAATATCTCAACGTCTTTATTTGAAAAATCGAAGGATAACAAGTAATGCACAAATATTTAACAAGTAATTGATTATATCGCAGAAAGGAAAGTAAAGCAGGTACAATCTGAACTCCTCAAACTAAGTTGCACTCACATAATTATCTTGAACAAAGAACCAATCTTCGTAATCATATTTATCACTCTTAATGTGAACATCTTCATCATATTCATCATCATCATCATAATCCGAAAAATCATCATAACTGTTAGCTAGACGATCAAGAATCCCAGAAGCCGAATACTCGAAACTTTTCTGTGTCTCATTGGTTGTCTGATCCTTAACTTGCCAAGACATATACTTACAATCGGTGCTAACATCGGTTGTAGACTTAAGCTTCAGCGAACCCTTGGCCTTATCTTTCGACTTACAAGCCAGTTGGGCATGACATTCGGAGCACTTGGGTTTCCCGCACCTGCCTGTAAACTTGGAATGATTTGTGGGTTTAGAGGTGACCTTTGTGAATAGTCCGGCTGTTGTGGGTGAGTCGAACTTGTTAATGACTCTTGGATGGTGATTCGGGTTTAATGGAGATGGAATGATACAAAAGCTACGTACCCAGCTGTGTTGGCGATCCTCTCTCTTCATCTTTGTTATTTGATTGAGAACTTTTTGGTTGAATCTGTGATTTGAAAGATATGAGAGGCTTCTATTTATAGACGATTGAGAGAGTCGATCTAGGGGCAGAGTTACAAATTTTACTTGGCAAGCAAGAATGTTTGGCAAAGTCAACCGGCGTATTCAGCAAGTTCGTGTACTTTATTGCTTCTCCTTTTTTTCTTGATAGGTACCCCAAATTGGCAATTTTTGATTTGTGAGCCCATATGTTATATTTTATTATGAGGAAAGTTACCAAGTATATATGTGATACACTTTAGCATTTTCCATTTTCTTGATAGCAAGTACTTTATTGCTTTATAATTTCAATTAAAACATGTTACTTTCTCTATTTTTTCTTACTAAAACATTCTCCTTTTTAAAAATTATCACGGACAAATCTTTACTTATTTGTTTTAAAATCTATTTTATTTTTTTAATTATTTAAAAAGTTTACCTATTATAAAATGTCTACTTATTTTAAAAAAATATATAATTAACAAAATATTAAAACGTAAATAATAAAATAACAACTATTAAAAAAATAATCCACCCTGATTTTAAGTTAATATCAATAATAATTAATACATCAAAAAGATTAGTTTGGATTGCCTTTCTATACATATCAATGTTAGTTTTCTTCTTATAGATTGTGGCCTTAAAATAATGCAGGGAAGAGTGCTACCAACAGCTAGAGTACCCATGTCGAACATTATTGCAGTACTATTATATTCTTCATTTGGATGCTACATCCTACATATGCAATGTGTGGTTTCGGCCCATCAATCATCAATAGTATAAGATGAATGAATTGATCGTTTCTTTGAGGATTATTGATCTAGTTGTCATTGAAGTCAACTTAATGTATCAAGTTTGTCACGAACTGAAATTGGACTCAACTCGAATCAATTGTTAACTCCGTTAAATGGATTCATTTTTTTTACACGAAAAATGTTGACCTTTAACATAACAACTAAATTGGTAGCTCGGTTTGATAATGTCTAAAAAACCATGATGATGTACATAAACATTAACCCTTGTTGACATCCTGTAAAATTGAATGAACTACTTGATATATACACTAAAATCAGTATGTAATACACAATAAATATCATTCATATGTTTTATTTTTATTCGTATGTTTTATTCAATTCCTTAAACTTAGTTAACTAACTATAGTTAAGTTAATAGACGTTAGTCACGTGAATAACCGGCTTACCATGTAGCAATTTTTGTTTAAAAAATTCAACCCATTTAATGGAGTTAAGTAGTTAACAATTAATTCGAGTTAGTGACCTGTTTGAGTTCAATTTGAGTTCAGTGACCAACTTGATACATTAAGCTGATTTTAGTGACCAACTAAACCATTAACCCATTTCTTTGTTGCTATCAAATTAAAAAATATGTGTCTTTTTAAGATTTAATTGAACTTTGTTGGCCTTAATTATTTTATTTTTGCACAAAAATAGCTCTATTATTAAAGCTAACATTTTATGGTCTAAATTATTTCATTTTTAACAGTTTATTGCATTACATTAAATACTAGCATAAAACCCGTACGATGCACGGATTGTTAATTGTTATTTTATTATTATTTTTTAAATATTTTATTAATTGTAATTGTGCAAAAAATAAGTAGGTATGTTAAAATAGCTAAACACTTTTAATTAATTGAAAACATTAAAACATATTTTAAAATAAATAAGTATGAGTTTGTCCGTTATATTTTTGGAAAATGAGGGATTTTAGTAAGAAAAAATAAAAAAATGTAACATATATTTAGTTAAAAAAGGTAAATGTCCGTGATATTTTTGGAAAATGAGGTTTTAAAATTTAATAATTAAAAATATTTAAATATGTTTTAAAATAAATAAGTAAAGGGCTTCCTGTGATATTTTTGGAAAAATAATGGATTTTAGTGAGAAAAATAGAAAAAATAAATTGTAAAAGGCAATTTCCCGTGATATATTTAGAAAATGATGGAGTTTGTTAGAAAAAAAAACATATAATGTATTTTAGCTCAAAAGATAATCAATATACTTATATAAAGGAGAAGACGGGGGCGGTGAGGTGGCGCTCTAAAATCGCTCCGTTCTATTTTTCTAATTTTCTCAATTTTTCACAATTTTTAATATTAATAATTACAACTTCCTTTATTATTTTCGATTTTGTAGGAAGGAAATTGAAAATTACACTTTTATTATTTTCAAACTTGATAGAACTTTCTTTTATTATTTTCAAAGTTGATAGAACTTTTTTTGATTTAGAAAATTACAACTTCCTTATTATTTTCAAATTTGTAGGACTTGATAGAACTTTTTTTGATTTAGAAAATTACAACTTTCTTATTATTTTCGAATTTGCAGGCTTGATAGAACTTTCTTTTATTATTTTCAAATTTGATAGAACTTTCTTTGATTTAGAAAATTACAACTTTTTTATTATTTTCGAATTTGTATGACTTGATATAACTTTCTTTGATTTAGAACATTTTTTTGATTTAGAAAATTACAACTTACTTATTATTTTCGAATTTGTAGGACTTGATAGAACTTTCTTTCATTTAGAAAATTACAACTTCCTTATTATTTTTGAATTTGTAGGCTTGATAGAACTTTCTTTTATTATTTTCAAACTTGATAGAACTTTCTTTGATTTAGAAAATTACAAGTTCTTTATTATTTTCGATTTTGTAGGCTTGATAAAACTTTATTTTATTATTTTCAAACTTAATAGAACTTTCTTTCATTTAGAAAATTACAACTTCCTTATTATTTTCAAATTTGTAGGACTTGATAGAACTTTAAAAACAGGCATATGATTATTCACAATTATGGCCACATAACCATTCATATATTTTATGACATGTCTATTATGTTACACTTGTGAACGAATCTCTATGCAAGACCTTAATTCTGTTTGTTCGTTGTAGTCTTTCATGGAACAGAGGTTATAGTGGTTATTGGTCAAATATTTGTTTCAAATAGTTCATTATCTAAATTTTATTTTATCATACGGCAGCGATACTTGTAATCCAGTGCCTGGAGTAATGGACGGGGTGCCCGCTTGGGTTTTCATCTAACTTTATGGTATG
Source organism: Heracleum sosnowskyi (assembly GCA_030848705.1). Lineage (NCBI taxonomy): Eukaryota > Viridiplantae > Streptophyta > Magnoliopsida > Apiales > Apiaceae > Heracleum > Heracleum sosnowskyi. Next base: position 135,274,521 of record CM061235.1, on the reverse strand, counting down.
TAATACTATTATATAAGTTATAATTCAAACTATTATGTTCTAATATTATTTTTTTCTATGTTGATTTAGATGTTATGGGCTGCTTGACATATTTGGATGACATTGAAGTTGTCAAAGGCGGTTGGAAAAAAAGAGATCTCAAAATTGTCACAAATTAGTAAGTTATGCATTATATTAATTTTAATATAAATGTTAATTTTTTTTATTGTTATTGTAATTTTATATTACTTCTTTGGTTATCCCAATTTATTTGTTTTACTTATTTAATTTGTTCTAATTTTTTTCTTAAACAACTTCATCACCAGTACCATAGCTTTGTGGGAAAAGTTGGCTGAGATGGTTGATACAAATTTATACAAGGAGGATGGTGAACCCTATATAATAATTGTCACATCTACCCAAATTAAAAAATTTAAAAGTAATTATCTTTATTAATGTTTTTTATGATATATAGTTTTAGAAATTACACATATATAAATCTATCTTATCTCGATTGAACGAATATCATTAGATATTATACAAATATTTGTTTCATTGATATTATTGATTTAATTCTTATATTAGTTTTTTAACCATTTATTTACTCTTATATGTGCAGATACAATTAGTTTTTCTACCTCAAGAAATAGTAAAATTTATACAAATCTGGATACACCGTATGTGTCATCCCTGAGAGAGAGATTTGCTCATCTCTCTACTAAATTGCAAATCAGTGGAGACTCTCTCCCCATAATGTCGCATCGGAAAAAATGTTTATAAATAGGATGAACATTGAGGAATTGCTGGAAGCAGAGTGGAGTGAAGACCTAAAGGTTAATTTTACACATTTTTTGTTTAGCTAATTTATTTTACGTACCTTGCAGTTGACCTCAATTATTATTAATGTTATTTTTGTTATCATATTTATACTCTAATCATATTACTATATGAACAAATTGTTACGGTAAGAGCTGAGATTTTTCCATTGGTTTATTTATATTCAAGAAAGCGAAAATGCCTAAATCAATCCATTGTTATTTCGTACATAAAGAGTCAACAAAAAATGCAACTTTACTCGGTTTTTCTCACCTTTTTTTTCATTTTTTTTTTCATTTTTCATTTTTTTCTTAACCGCGAGCCTAAATCAATATCAATACTATTATATAAAGGAGAAGACGATGGCGGTGAAGTGGCGCTCTCAGATCGCTTCGTTCTATTTTTCTAATTTTCTCAATTTTTTGAATTAATAATATTAAAAATTCGAAAAAATCTCAATTACCTTTTAAATGCTTACTTCTCAATTACCATTTAAATGCTTACTAATAGAGGAAACATATAATATTCTTGCATTTAAAATCTCTACTAATGGAGAAAGTAAAAATACAATAGATCTTTACTAATGGAAGAAACTAAATATTCAATTATAATATTCTTGCCTTCAAAATATCTAAATTAGAAAAAAAGTGTATTACTTTACATTATTTTGAACTTTCCTCTTTATTTGATTTAAAAAATTACAACCTCCTTATTATTTTCGAATTTGTAAGCTTGATAGAACTTTCTTTTATTATTTTCAAACTTGATAGAACTTTCTTTGATTTAGAAAATTACAACTTCCTTATTATTTTCGAATTTGTAGGACTTGATAGAACTTTCTTTGATTTAGAAAATTATAACTTCCTTATTATTTTCGAATTTTTAGGCTCTTATGTTAATAATTACAATTTTCTTTTTTATTATTTTCAATCTTAATAGAACTTTCTTTTATTATTTTCAAACTTGATAGAACTTTCTTTGATTTAGAAAATTACAGCTTCCTTATTATTTTTGAATTTTTAGGATATTATGTTAATAATTGCAATTTTCTCTTTTATTATTTTCAATCTTGATAGAACTTTTTTTTATTATTTTCAAACTTGATAAAATTTTCTTTTATTATTTTCAAATATCTTTATATATATATATTTAATTTTAATAATTACAACTTCCTTTATTATTTTCGATTTTGTAGGAAGAAAATTGAAAATTACACTTTTATTATTTTCAAACTTGATAAAACTTTCTTTTATTATTTTCAAATTTGATAGAACTTTCTTTGATTTAGAAAATTACAACTTCCTTATTATTTTCGAATTTTTAGGCTCTTGTGTTAATAATTATAATTTTCTTTTTTATTATTTTCAATCTTAATAGAACATTCTTTTATTATTTTCAAACTTAATAGAACTTTCTTTGATTTAGAAAATTACAACTTCCTTATTATTTTTGAATTTTTAGGATCTTGTGTTAATAATTGTAATTTTCTCTTTTATTATTTTCAATCTTGATAGAACTTTCTTTTATTATTTTCAAACTTGATAAAATTTTCTTTTATTATTTTCAAATATCTTTATATATATAAAGGAAAACCCCCCGGAGCTCTAGAATCGCTCGATTCATATTTATCTAATTTTCTAGAACTCCTCTATTATAAATATTAAAAATTAAAATTTCGTTTTTTAGCTCCTAAATTGTAGAAAATGTAAAACTTATTAAAGACAAGTTTGCCTCTATTTTAAACATTAAAAATTAGAATTTCCTTTTTTAGCTCCTAAATTGTAGACAATGTAAAACTTATTAATTTCCTTTTAAAACAATTCTAATGAGAGAAACTAAATATACAATATTAATATTTTCCTAAACTTTTGCTACAAGACAAAACTATATATTATATGAATATGTTCCTAAACTTCCATTACAATATATATAAGTTAATATTAATATGTAAAGTAAGTCTCTATTTTAAACATTAATAATTTGATAATTAAATATAAATTCTTACTTTAAGGGAACGTTGCTTTCCTTTTAATCAGATAACCAACACTATATAAATACATGGACTCTGATAATCGTCTGGTGCACTTTTTCTTGTAATCATATTTTTTTTTTATACATTTTGATTTGATTTTTATTAGGGGTGTGTATATGATTATGTGAGCATGTATGATTATATGTTTTTTTTGTTATATATCTAATTAAAAGTTTGTGCTCTTCTAATGCAGATCATGCATGGACAAGTTATTTGATGGATGATTTTGATGGATGATGTAGTGAAAGCAAAGTTAAAAAAAAAAAGTGGCGCTCTCACATCGCTTCGTTCTAATTTTCTCAATTTTTTGAATTAATAATATTAAAAATTCAAAAAAAACTCAATTACCTTTTAAATGCTTACTAATAGATGAAACATATAATATTCTTGCATTTAAACTTTTTACTAATGGAGAAAGTAAAAATACAATAGATCTTTACTAACGGAGGAAACTAAATATACAATTATAATATTTTTGCCTTCAAGATCTTTATTAATGGAGAAAACTAAATATACAATTCTAATATTCTTGCCTTTAAAATCTTTCCTAATGGATGAAACTAAATTTACAATTTTAATAGTCTCATACATTATTTTAATAGAAAATATCTTAATTGCATTTTAAATTTTTACTAATGGAGGAAAGTAAATATACAATTTTAATATTACTGCCCTTATAATATTAGATAAATTCTCAATTTCCTTTTTATTATTTTCTAACGGAAGAAACTAAATATAGTATGTTAATATTCTCATAAACACTCTCTATTGATCCAATCATATCTTTATATATATAAAGGAAAACCCCCAGGAGCTCTAGAATCGCTCGATTCATATTTATCTAATTTTCTAGAGCTCCTCTATTATAAATATTAAAAATTAAAATTTCTTTTTTTAGCTCCTAAATTGTAGAAAATGTAAAACTTATTAAAGACAAGTTTGCCTCTATTTTAAACATTAAAAATTAAAATTTCCTTTTTTAGCTCCTAAATTGTAGACAATGTAAAACTTATTAATTTCCTTTTAAAAAATTTCTAATGAAAGAAACTAAATATACAATATTAATATTTTCTTAAACTTTTGCTACAAGACAAAACTATATATTATATGAATATGTTCCTAAACTTCCATTACAATATATATAAGTTAATATTAATATGTAAAGTAAGTCTCTATTTTAAACATTAATAATTTGATAATTAAATATAAATTCTTACTTTAAGGGAACGTTGCTTTCCTTTTAATCATATAACCAACACTATATAAATACATGGACTCTGATAAATCGTCTGGTGCACTTTTTCTTGTAATCATATTTTTTCTTATATACTTTGATTTGATTTTTATTAGGGGTGTGTATATGATTATGTGAGCATGTATGATTATATGTTTTTTTTTGTTATATATCTAATTAAAAGTTTGTGATCTTCTAATGCAGATCATGCATGGACAAGTTATTTGATGGATGATGTAGTGAAAGCAAAGTTTTAAAATAAAAAATCATCGATAAAAAGGATAGCCAAGCAACCACACAAGGATGTCAAGGTATTTTTTGTTAATTTGTTTTTGTGGTGTTTTCGATTTTTAAGTATTATTGCTTTCATTATTATGTGTTGAAAGTAGGTTTCATTAAAAAAGGTACGCTTCTCTTTGTTCTCTTCTCTTTGTTCTTAATAACAAAATATTTGCGTGGACGTGCTTTGAATATTAATCCTTTACATGGCCAGCATGTTACACGTGTTTTTTTTTGTTCACTGCATGATTTAATATATGTCTACATGCAAAATTGCGGATTAAATTAGAATGAAAATATTTAGGAAAGATAGAGGATGTATTTGCACTTTGTTTTGGTGGCCAATTGTTGCACACGCGGACACGCCATAGTCTTGCAGGAGATTGTATTGATTATATATGTTTAGTTAATTGTTCTACTCGAATAAAGGAGAAGATGATGGCGGTGATGTGGCGTCTCTCAAATCGCTTCGATCTATTTTTCTAATTTTCTCAAATTTTTGAATAATTAATGTTAAAGATTCGAAAATATCTCAATTGACTTTAAAATCTTTACTAATGGAGGAAACTAAATATACAATTATAATATTTTTGCCTTCAAGATCTTTATTAATATATGAAACTAAATATACAATTCTAATATTCTTGCCTTTAAAATCTTTACTAATGGATGAAACTAAATTTACAATTTTAATAGTCTCATACATTATTTTAATAGAAAATATCTTATTTGCCTTTTAAATATTTACTAATGGAGAAAAATAAATATACAATTTTAATATTATTGCCCTTATAATATTAGATAAATTCTCAATTTCCTTTTTACTATTTTCTAACGGAAGAAACTAAATATAGTATGTTAATATTCTCATAAACGCTCTATATTGATCCAATCATATACTTATATAAAGGAGAAGACGAGGGCGGTGATGTGACGCCTCTCAAATCGCTTCGATCTCTACTTCTATAAATATAGTTTTCAAATTAGTTACCTAATTAAGTCAATTTCATATTTTTGAAATGAGTGACTAATTTGATACATTTGAACCAAATGAGTGATGACTTTGATAATTATCATTTTTTTTAATACTATCTTTTAAGGAAGAAGGTTAAATATGTTATGTTATGTTAAAAATGGCTTGCTTGACTATTAAAAAAAAATCTTCAAAAGGAGAAAACTAAGTATACTATATTAATATTCTCCTAAAGTTACTACACGAGTCCAATTTATTTATAAATTTTTATTTAATATCTTTTAATCAGGGAAAATAATAAAGAAGACGATTTGTGAGGTGCAAGATGATTTGAGTAGAAAATATCAATATTGGCTTTTAAATCTTTAGTAATGGAAATATTAATTAACTTATATTCTCCTAAACTTTTTTCTTAAGTCAAATTACTATCTTAATAGTGTCCTAAAATTTATCTTTAAGTTAAATTACCATGTTGATATTTTCTTAAACTTTTTTTTGAATTTAAAGTTACCGTTTTAATATTCTCATATATTTTTTCATGAAGTTCCAAAATTTATCTTTAAATCATATTATCATCTTTACATTCTCCTAAAAAAATTATTAGAAATAATGTTCTCATAATTTTTTTGTAAAAAAAACCCACGTTTAATTTATCTTTATGTTTTACGTATACATTAAAAATCATTTTTTTAAAATTTTTACCTTCTAATTATGTAGAAGATAATACTTACAGAAAATGCAAGTTTCTATATAATAAAATAAAATAGAGGAGCCTTATTTTCTTTTCATTTCTTTTCTCAAGTACATATATTTTAAAGAATAAAAATTAGAATTTTAAAAAAATTTGAATTAAATTTTATGATATAATAAAATTAATTAATAGATGATGTAATTGATTAAGTAATTAGTTTATTTTATGTTCAATTTGATAACAACAAGAAAGTTGGTCATTGGGAGGAAACATGTTTAACGAGAGAGCGATTAATTAGGAGGAGCATATTATATTCTAGAATTTAATATTTATGTATTATGTATTTTTAAACAGAAGTAGCAATATAAAGTTTTAGAAAAATAAAGTGATTAATATACTAATATTTGATATAATATTAAAATAATAAAATATATTAAACAATTGCCCTTTTCTATAATTATTCAAAATTTCGGTAATGAACAACACTAAACGAATAATTTAAAAGAAATCTTAATTCCATGTTTTAAATATAATTTTGTTTAAAAACATATTTTTTAGAATAGTTTTTAGAAAAAATTAGAGAAATTTTTACAAAGCCGCTGCGAAGCGCGGCTTAGTAAACTAGTTGGTTATAAATAGGTATTTGATTATTTATATTTTAATATTTTTAGTAATTGCATTTGTTAAGAAAAATAAGTAGACGCGTTAAAATAGGTAAACTTTTAAAAAAATAATTATAATATTAAAATATGTTTAAAAATAAATAACTAAAGGTTTGTCCGTGATATTTTTGGAAAAGGAGGAAGTTTTAGTAAAAAAAATAAACATGTTTTAGTTAAAAAATGTAATTGCCCGTGATATATTTGAAAAAGTAGGGGAATTTGTTAGAAAAAATAATGTATTTTAGGTGAAAAAGGTAATATTATTATTTAATAATATATTTCTATAAATAAGTAAGATTAATTAAGTAAAAACACGAAATATAGTTAATTAAGTTAATTAAGGGCAATTGAGTAAAATCACAACGTACCATACGACCAACCAAACTTTTAATGTTTCGTCTATTATATAATAGTATTGATAGTATTGATAATATAGTAAGTATAATATCAATACTATTATATCAATACTATTATATAATAGACGAAACATTAAAAGTTTGGTTGGTCGGTATGGTACATTGTAATTTTACTTAATTGCCCTTAATTAACTGTACTTCGTGTTTTTACTTAATTAACCTTACTTATTTCTAGAAATATATTATTAAATAATAATATTATCTATTTATAACCAATTACCTTTTTCACCTAAAATACATTATTTTTTCTATTTTTTCTAACAAATTCCCCTACTTTTTCAAATATATCACTGGCAATTACCTTTTTTAAATAAAACATGTTAGTTTTTCTATTTTTTTTGTGCTAAAACTCCTCCTTTTCCAAAAATATCACCGACAAACCTTTAGTTATTTTTTTAAACCTATTTTAATAATATAATTATTTTTTATTTTTTAAAAGGTTACCTATTTTAACATGTCTACTTATTTTTCTTAACAAATGCAATTACTAAAAATATTAAAAAATAAATAATCAAATACCTATTTATAACCAATTAACTTTTCAGCTAAAAAACATTATATATTTTTTCTAACAAAGTCTCTCATTTTCTAAATATATCACTGAAAATTGCCTTTTACAATTTACTTTTTCTATTTTTCTCACTAAAATACATTCTTTTTTCCAAAAATATCACATGAAACCCTTTACTTATTTATTTGAAAACGTATTTAAATACTTTTAATTATTAAATTTTAAACCCTCATTTTCCAAAACTATCACGGACATTTACCTTTTTAAACTAAATATATGTTACATTTTTTATTTTTTCTTACTAAAGCCCTCATTTTCCAAAAATATAACGGGCAAACCCATACTTATTTATTTTAAAATTTGTTTTACTGTTTTTAATTAATTAAAAGTGTTTAGCTATTTTAACATGCCTACTTATTTTTTGCACAATTATAATTAATAAAATATTAAAAAAATAATAATAAAATAACAATTAACAATCCGTGCATCGCACGAGTTTTAAGCTAGTATATAGTATAGATAGATAGATAGATTTATAATATTAGTATTTTATGTTATTAAATGGAATAGCCCGTGATATTTTTGAGGTTTTAGTTAGGAGAAATATTAGTTAGAAAATATAAAAAGAATATATGTTTTGGAAAAAAAAATTAATCGGTTAATCATTAATAATTATAATATTATTATTTTATTTTATTAAATAGAATTGTTCGTGATATTTTTGGAAAATGAGAGGTTTTATTTAGGAAAAATAGAAAAGTAGAAATTTTAGTTAGAAAATATAAAAAAGAATATACACTTTGGCTAAAAATGGTAATGAGTTAGTTATTAGAAATTATAACCTTACTATGTTATTTTATTAAATGAAACTGCCTGCGATATTTTTGGAAAATAAGATGTTTTAGTTAAGAAAAATAGAAAATATATTATATATAATAATTTTAATATTTTATCTAACTGTTCTCATCGATTTGATATTAGAAATATCTAATGGATATAAATGGTGTGACCAGATTACAAAAATTTTCATGACCATACTACAAAACTTCCAATGTTTCATCTTTAATATAATACTAGCTTAAAACCCGTGCGATGCACGGATTGTTATTAATAATTATTTTTATTATTTATGTTTTAATATTCTATTAATTTGCATTTGCTAAAAAAAATAAGTAGGCGTGTTAAATTTTTTTAAATAATTAAAAGTATTAAAATAAAATTTAAAATAAATTAATAATTGTTTGCCCGTGATATTTTTGGAAAAGGAGGGTGTTGTGGATTAAAAAACGTGATTTGTGAATTTAATGCTAGGATTAATGAGCTTCGAGCTTTAATGGCTGCACTCGTGTATCCGGACTAAATTGGTCCTCACAAGATGCCTACGTATCTCAAATCGTTATTGAGAATCAAGCCAAAGACGTAGTTCTGATTGTAGGATCAGGGACCTTATATAGGCGTCTGGAGCCTAGTATTTATGGTATGTTTAGGAGACTTAACGGATAAGTCTTCTTTTTGATATTGGATAAGTATTGTATTTCTTGCTGAAGAATTCGTTTCCTTGTTGATAAAGGTTATGACTCATTGATTGCCTTTAATTGGGATTCCAGATCCTTCTTTGACTAATTTTCCATAATTTGGGCTCTTTTCATTAGCTATATATTTTCCCTATTCATTAATTACGAAATTAATGAATAATTAGGGTGTCGGGCCTTAAATACCAGCCTCTCCGTTGAATAGTCAATTATATTTCTATAATTACTTTTCTATCCATATCATTTGCCCCCCAACTTCTGGGAAAATATCCTCGGGGTTTTCGTAGAAGTTATAGCGCGTATTTCCCAAAATTTTCCATTTTTAGGGTATTTTTTGACCTCAAACTAGGTTATTTTCGACCAGGAATTCGACCTGGAATTAGTACAAATTTGACCAGGTTTTTGACCTGGAATCAGTACAAATTCGACCTGGAATTTGGACTAGGAATCAGTACAAATTCGACCTGGAATTTCGACCAGGAATCAGTAAAAATTCGACCTGGAATTTCGACCAGGAATCAACACAAATTCGACCTCGTTTCTGGTCCCAGGTCGATGGATTCGACCTCAGATTCTCGGTCATTTTCGACCAGGATCGTTCGACCTCGGGTATCCTTTTTTCGACCTCGTTTCTGGTCCCTGGTCGATAGATTCGACCTCAGATTCTCTGTCATTTTCGACCAGGATCGTTCGACCTCGGGTATCCTTTTTTCGACCTCGTTTCTGGTCCCAAGTCGATGGGTTCGACCTCGAATCATAGGTCTTTTTCGACCTCATGATTTCGACCTCGACTCAGTATGTTTTCGACCTGGAGCTGTCGACTTCGTTTCCATGTGTTTTCGACCAGGATTCTATGATTCCCTGGTTTTATTTTGGAGCGAAGTCGATCAATACGACTTCAATTCCCCATGTAATTTCGATCTCGTTTGCTCGATTTCAACTAGCCATTTTTCGATCAGGAATTTCTGATTTCCTGACTTTATTTTGGTACGAGGTCGTACAATACGACCTCGATTTCCCATGTATTTTCGATGTCAATCTCTCGACTTCGATCTAGGGTCTTTTCGACCTCGTTTTTCCAGTTTTTTGATTTGATTTTGGTGCGAAGTCGATGGTCACGACCTCAATTCCAGGTGTATTTTCGATTTGGGTCGCACGACCTCGATTTAGGGCCTTTTCGACCTCAAATCTTTAATTATTTCCCTTTATTTGGGAGTGAGGTCGTTTGATACGACCTCGTTTTCCCATATATTTTCGACTTCAAGCCTTCGATGTCGATCAAGGGTCTTTTTCGACCTCAATTTTATTTTTACCTTGGTTTTATTCCAAGATTCTTTCTTTGGGCTTTTGATTAGCCTAATTGGGCTTAAATATTTCTAGCCTTGGGCCTAATTGGGCCTTATTAATTTTTGGGCTTTGAGTTTGCCTTTAATTTATTTGGGCTTTCGCCTTTATAATCCGTAAATGGACTTATGGGCCTTACCGGCTATAGACGGTTGCCATACCTCAACCGGTTGAGCTTCCAGTCATTGTTACTATAAAAGAGTGAGATTTCTCATTTCATTCTCACTTCATACTTCTTTCTTCCCGAAAATTTCTCTCTAGTATCTTTAGTTTTTCTCTCTTTTATTCCGTGGTAAGGCGATTCCCGACGAGTTTTGTGCGGTGGTGCTCTTGATTTTCTGGGATTGATCTTCATCCCTTGAAGATTTCTGGGTTTTTTCCTTCATCCTTTGAAGATTTCTGGGTTTTCACCTTCATCCCTTGAAGGTTTCTGGGAATTTCTTTGAAGTTTTGAAGATTTGAAGGTTTTTCTGGGATTTTTTCTTGAAGAATTGAAGATGTCTGACAAAGCTGCTCAACGCCTTCAAAAAATGAACAAAGCTTCTAAGAGAGGTATAATCATTCGTTCTTCTCATATGTCGCTTCAAGATATGATTTTAGAACGTAGTGATGTATACCCTTCTGTGTCCCACTTAGATTCTTTCGACTGCAGTAACAAATTTCATGAAATCGATTTAATTAGGGACTATAACAAAATGTATAGGGTTAGGTCTCCTTATAGGTTAGTCCCAGCCGGCCCAGGGGACCGTTCTTGCCATTGGCGTCCTGATGCTTTATGCATTTACAAGGATGCCATTATCGCGGGACTCAGGTTCCCTTTTCATGAGTTTATTCCCAGGCTTTTGGCTGATGTTGGAATCAGCCCTTGCCAACTTCCTCCAAACGCCTGGAGAATCATTATATGTTTTATTGTTCTTTGTTTGAAGAACAATTTTCCTTTATCTGTAGCTTTGTTTAGAAGAATCTTTCAGTTTAAGAATAGCTCAGCCATTACTTTGGGTTGGGTTTATATCAACCACCGTCCTTCCACTCCCCCCATATTTCACCCTAAATCCATTCCAGATAACAACCCAAAATGGAAAGAAGAGTTTATGTACTTAGTTTGGGAAGGAGGGGATTGGGGCACCCTTTTTCGTAGTTCCTTTAGTAGGGTTTCAGATGGTAGCCCTAGTGATATCATCCTGAATGATGAGGAGGCCCATGCATATGCTGAAATTACAAAGGATAACTATGCCACAATGGCTTGGGTGTTCCTGGATGAGTTCCAGCTTAGGTCCTTGGGACTTTCCAACGTTTCTGATAAGGGTAATTCTCAACTCACCTCATATCTTTCTTTATTTATTTAAGATTAACTTATACCAACTGTTTCTTTCCTTATATCTTTTGCAGCTGCGGTCTTTATCAATAAGACCAACGAGCCCGAAGATGGGAAGACAGCTAGGATGAAGAGGGCACGTTTGGGAGGGAAAGACCCCCGTGCTTCTAGTGTTCCAGCTTTCATAAGGCCTCATGTGGACCTTACTGAGGATGCTGAGGGCCCTGCCTCGGGCAAGAGTGCAGTTTGGCGCCCCAATTGGGGTCTTAGGAAGAAGGACACTGTAGTGGGAGTGTCCAAGCATGCTGTGGAGTGGTCTTATCACTCTCTGACTCCTTGTGACTACAAGGATTTTGTCTCCAACTCCACCATTGAAGGGGTGGAGCATGCTGGATCCCAAGCTATGGCCGCTGTAAGCATTTTCTCCTTGTTTTCTTTGTAGTTTTTGATGTATTTCAAGTTTAAGTATTTAACTTGTAACTTGCTTGCAGCTTAATGCCAACTACCAAGGGGCTCTCTTTCAAGCTAAGTCTTGGCGCTCATCTTCTGAGGCCAATCAAGGCAAGTTCGAGAAGTCCCAGGAGGAAGTGGCTTCAGTGAAGGCCACTCTGGCTAGGAAGGAGAAGGAGTTGGCTGACTCCCAGGCTGAGCTGGTGTCTTTGAGGAAGGCCAAGGATGACTTTATCGACGAGTACCTTGACTCCCAGGAGTACGAGGACTTGATTGATAAGCATGACGAGCTCCTCTTCCCAGTTCAGTATACTAAGGGATGGGATGACGCTCTATCTGCTGTTTTGGAGAAGATGCCCGGATCTCTCCTTATTTCTGATTTTCCAAGCCCTCACCTTCCTACTCCTTTGGAGATGGCTTTGGCTGGAGAGGACGAGATGGAGGAGGATAGCAGGATCTTAGACCTGGATCACACTTCCCCACCTGGTCAGACTGCCGGAGATGATGATGCTGTCTTTCCCTCTAGAGAGGAAGAGGAGGAGGAGGACGTAGACAGGGAAGATTAGGTGTAGTTGGCCATCATGGCTTGTACTTTTGTTTATGTACTTTTGGCCTACGGGCTTAACTTAACTCTTATTTAAGTTTTTATTTATGTCTGGTGGCCTTTCATGGCTTGTGTTGTTTTTCTTGCTTCTTGAATGTTTGTCAACACTCATAGTATATAAGCTTTAAAACATGAAAATACTGAATTTATTCATAACTTGAAAATGGGATCAATCCTTACATAGTACCCAAGTTTAAGAACTCGGGTTGGTTTTATCAAACCTTATTCATAGTAGTGAGTCCTCCTAGGAAACACCTTAAACATAATAAACTTTTAAATTGGAGGCATGCCAAGTCCTTGGCACCTCATGCCCTTCAAGGGTTTCTAGCTTGTATGAGCCTCGACCAAATACGTTCTTGACGCGATATGGTCCTTCCCAATTTGGGGCCAGTTTGCCTTTTTGTCCAACTCCGGATGCTTCAATCTTTCTGAGAACCAAGTCTCCTTGACGAAAGAACCTTTCTTTAACCCTTAGGTTGTAGTAGAAAGAGGCTTTCTTTTGATGTTCAACTATCTTGGCGTTTGCTTCATCTCTAACTTCGTCAATTAGATCCAAAGCTAGCCTCAAGCCTTCTTCATTTTCTTCTGGTTTATAAGCCTCAACTCTTGGGGAGGTGTGAGTAATCTCCACCGGGACCACTGCCTCTGCTCCATAAGCCAATAAAAATGGAGTTGCCCCGGTGGTGACTTTACAAGTAGTACGATATGCCCAAAGTATGGGGAGTAATTCATCTACCCAAGTGTTTCTGGAGCGTTCAACTCTTTTCTTTAGTCCATCCAAGATTATTCGATTTGCAACCTCAGCTTGCCCATTTGCTTGAGGATGGCCAACAGAAGTGAAGCGCAACTTGATATCGTTCTCATCACAATACTTCTTAAACTCATCGTTGTTAAACTGAGTTCCATTGTCCGTGACCAGGACTCGTGGAATTCCATACCTGCATATCACACTTTCCCAGAAGAATTGCATCACTTGCTTGGTGGTTATCTTGGCTAATGGCTTAGCCTCAATCCACTTGGTGAAGTAGTCAATTGCTACTATCAAGAACTTTCTTTGAGCACTTGCCATTAGGAATGGCCCGAGTATATCCATTCCCCACATGGCAAAGGGGATGTGTGAGTTAATGGATGTCATCATCTCTGGTGGTTGTCTAACCACTGGTGCATGTTTCTGGCACCGTTCACATTTCTTCACATAGCTTTTAGCATCAGCAAGTATGCTTGGCCAATAGAAACCTAGACGGGTGACTTTATGGGCAAGGGCTCTGCCCCCCAAGTGTTGTCCACAAATTCCTTCGTGTACTTCCTTCAGGGCCAATTCTGCCTCTTGGGGTCTCAAACATTTCAGATATGGAATGATGAAAGACTTCTTGTATAGGAGCCCCTCAATCAGGGTATACCTTAGTGCTCTGACGTATAGCTTTCGTGCTTCTGAAGTATCGTTGGGTAGCCACCCAGTTTCCAGATGAGCTTTGATGGGATCCATCCAACAGCTGCCAACATCAATGGGTGCTACCAACTTTCCGTTGATGCTTGGGGTCTTCAAGACTTGGAAGTATACACTCCCTGCATAGTTTTCAATTTCAGAAGAAGCAAACTTAGACAGGGCATCAGCCTTTATGTTTTCTTCCCTTGGAATGTGTTCCACATAGCATTCGTCGAACTGAGTCATGATGGCCTTGACAAGTTTCAAGTACTTGGCCATGACTTCATCTCTGGCCTCAAATTCCCCATTTACTTGGGAAACCACTAGCCTCGAGTCTCCACATACTTTCAGAGTTTTGACCCTTAAGGCTCCAGCCAGCCCTAAGCCAGTTATCAGAGCTTCATACTCTCAGCCTCATTGTTTGTCGTTGGGAAGTCAAGTTTTAGTGCATACTCAATGAGGAATCCATCAGGACTTTGTAGCACTAAACCAGCTCCACTTGATTTTGTTTTTGATGCTCCATCAAAATAGAGAACCCAACATTCTTTGAAGTCCATTTCTTGATCCTTCTTATCTTCCACTATTACTTCCTGCCCCCCGACTTCTTGGTTGTCAATGGTACATTCAACCATGAAGTCAGCGAGTGCTTGAGCTTTTATGGCCGTTCGAGGCTTATACTTGATGTCGAATTCGCCCAATTCAATGGCCCATTTGATCAATCTTCCACTAACTTGAGGGCTATGCAAGATGTTTCTTAGAGGTTGATCAGTCAAAACCTCTATCTTGTGAGCCTGGAAGTACGGGCGTAGCTTTCTTGAGGCCATTATCAAGGCTAAGGCAAACTTCTCAATCATTGAGTAGTTTATTTCTGCCCCATGAAGAATCTTACTCACATAGTAGACGGGCTTCTGCACTTTCAATTCTTCCTTTATCAGTACAGCTCCAAGGGCTGTGTTAGAAACTGCCAAGTATAAGTAGAGAGTTTCCCCTGGCTTGGGTTTTGCCAATAGTGGTGCTTCAGCCATGTATTTCTTCAGGGCCTCAAAGGCCTCTTGGCTTTCAGTTGTCCATTCAAAAATTTTCACTTTTTTGAGCGCTTTGAAGAAGGGTAAACACTTCTCTCCTGACTTGGAGATGAATCTCCCCAATGCTGCCACTCTTCCCGTTAATTTCTGGACATCTTTGACAGTCCTTGGTGGTTCCATGTCTAGGATCGCTTTGATTTTGTCGGGATTAGCCTCGATTCCTCTCTTGGAAACCATCAGGCCTAAGAACTTTCCCGAGCCTACACCAAAGGCACACTTAGCTGGATTCAACATCATCTTGTGGTGCCTTAGTACTTCGAATGCCTCTCGGAGGTGCTTAATGTGATCGGCCTTATCGAGGCTTTTGACTAACATGTCATCCACGTAGACCTCCATGGTTTTTCCAATTAGGCGCTCAAAGATTTTGTTTACCAACCTTTGATAGGTCGCTCCTGCATTCTTAAGCCCAAAAGCCATGACTAAGAAACAGAAGACACCAAAGTCAGTGATGAATGATACCTTGGCGATGTCATCTTTGTGCATCTTGATTTGATTATATCCACTGAAGCCATCCATGAAACTTAGCATCTCATGCCCAGCAGTGGCATCTATTAGAGCATCAATCATTGGTAAGGGAAAACAATCCTTAGGACATGCATCATTCAAGTCGGTGAAGTTGACGCACATCCTCCACTTCCCGTTAGCTTTTTTGACCATCACGGGGTTAGCTAACCATTCTGGGAATTGGATTTCCTCAATGAACCCAGCTTCCAAAAGCTTATTCACTTCTTGCTTAATGGCTTCAAGCCTCTCTGGAGCAAAATTTCTTTTCTTTTGTTTCACTGTCTTCCTTTCTGGATCCACATTCAATTTGTGAGATATCAATTGGGGATCAATCTCTGGCATGTCGGCCGCTGTCCAAGCAAAAACGTCATAGTTTTCTTGAAGAAAAGACGTGAGTTTGCTCTTCAATGGTTCGGGCAGTAGTGCCCCAATATAAGTCACCTTCTCTGGTTCACCTGGGACTAAGGGAATTGGGATTAAATCCTCAGCTAGTTTCCCTCTTCGGTCCTCATTGTCACTAGTGTTCATGTCTTCAATAGGGAGAACCTGCCCCCCGGTTCCATCAGGCCTTAACGCGGCTACATAACAACTTCTAGCCATCTTTTGGTCTCCTCGTTCTTCACCAATCCCATACCTCGTTGGGAACTTGATTTTTAGATGATAAGATGAGGCAACAGCCTTGAAAGCATGAAGACCAGTCCTTCCCAGGATTGCATTGTAGGTTGAAGTCGCTTTTATAACTATGAAGTTCAACATCTGAGTAGACGTATTCATCCCTTGCCCCATAGTCATTGGGAGTTGGATAGTACCTTCCACTTTTGATTCCACCCCGTTGAATCCATATATAGGCATATTTGAGGGTGTTAACTGAGAGTCTGTGTAACCCATCTTGATAAAGGCATCGTGGAACAAGATATCCACTGAAGCTCCATTATCAACCAAGACTCTTTTTGTTTCGGAGTTGCCTATCACAGGTATTATGACAAGAGGATCATCATGGGGGAACTTCACCCCTTCTAAGTCTGAATCGTCAAAACCTATTGACACTTCTGTTCTGGCGCGTTTCGGTGCTTCTCCAACCACAGTCATTACCTCTCGGGCATAAGCCTTTCTTGAGTTTTGGGAGGACCCAGCAGCAGTTGGCCCTCCGAATATCATGTTGATCACTGGCCCTCGGGGCTTGGGATTCCGATCTTGATCGTTGTCCCTTCTATCATAATCCTTTCTTTCATAATTCCCCCTTTGGCTCCCTTGGCTTCCATCCTTAGTGAACTTGCTGAGTTTTCCTCTTCGTATCAGAAACTCAATCTCATCTTTCAATTGCCTACAATCGTCGGTGTCATGACCGACTTCTTTGTGGAACCGACAAAACTGATTTTGGTTCCGTTTGGACAAATCAGCCCTCATTGGCTTTGGCCATTTGATATCTTCTTCCTTGGCTATCTCCATCAGAATTTGACTCCTGGGAGTATTCAATCGTGCATATTCTATGAATTTTGGCCCAAAATTGCTTCTCTTGGGGGGAGAATCGGAGTTCTTTGATGTTCGGGGAAACTTTTCCTTGACGTCGTACTCCTGAGTTTCTTTTCTTTTCTTTGAGTTTCCACCATCGCCAGCGGTGGGTTCATACTTTCTCATGCTTTCCTCAGCCTTGATGTACTTTCCGGCTCTATCTTGGAGCTTCAACATGCTCTCTGGTGGATGTTTAGCCAACGACCTCCTGAAGTGGTCATCAGTGGTTCCTTGTTGCAGGGCTATCATAGCCACTTTGTCATCTAAGTCCGGGACTTTTAAAGCCTCCCGAGTGAATCGATTGATGTAATCTCTCAAGGCTTCATTCTTTCCTTGACGTATTGCCATGAGTGATGCAGAACTTTTCTCATGCACCCTTCCACTAATGAACTGATTGATGAAAGCCTTGCTTAGTTCCTTAAAGGACCCAATAGAGTTGGGAGGTAGACGGCTATACCAACGTTGGGCCATGCCTGCCAAGGTTTGTGGAAACGCCCTACACTTGACCGCATCGTTGGCTGGCTGCAACAACAGTGCATTGGAGAAAGTCCTTACATGATTTGCGGGATCTCCCGTTCCATCATAGGCTTTAATCGAAGGCATCTTAAACTTTCTGGATATAGCCGTTTTCATGATGTATTGAGTAAACGGTGGTGTAGGATCATCAGGATCTCCTAGGGGCAACAGAATACTAGGATCACCCCTTGGGGCTTCAGCCCTCTTGGTCCTTCTTGGTGGATCCAAGTTGATTATCGGGATTCCTTCAGTCGTTCGGCCCCGAGATTGAGCGGCCTCTTCTTCAGCAAGGAGTTTTTTGAGCCTTGCAGTCTCTGCCTCATGGGCTGCAAGTTTTTCCCTAGTAGTTTGGGGTTGCTCCCGATTTGTCTGTGAAGAACGTCTCCTTCTTGGGGAGACATCCTCCCCAGTTGTATAACCCTCATCCTCAGTGTATGGGCCAGAGTAATCTTGAATGAGAGGGGTCTAACGAGTTTGTTGATTTTGGGGTCCCAGAGACCTTGAATATAAGGGGGCACATATGCCTCATGGTAGATTGGATTAGTTCCACTACCGCCCGCCATGGGTCGAGGGGGCATGCCATAGCTTGGCATCCCCAAAGTCTGATTCGCATATTGAGGGAGATCAGTAGTATGGAGTTGATGGTTCCTTGGTGCACTCATGAGCAGCGGAGAGGTCGTGATTGGTTGCTGGTGAACGGTCTCTTGTGGATTAGATCCATGAATGACCATCTGCAGGGGATTCGTCCCTTCAACCGAAATCGGGATTTCCGGTCCTTGAGTGTTGGTGGGGATATTCGCCCCTTGTGTGCCGGTAGTCGGCGGTGGCTGATCTGCCTCAGAGGTGATGGGGCGATCATCGGGAGTTTGAGTATCCCGAGCTGTTCTTCGTGTGTTTGCCATGGTTGATGTTGTCTTCCCACAGACGGCGCCAAATGTTGTGGATTAAAAAACGTGCTTTGTGAATTTAATGCTAGGATTAATGAGCTTCGAGCTTTAATGGCTGCACTCGTGTATCCGGACTAAATTGGTCCTCACAAGATGCCTACGTATCTCAAATCGTTATTGAGAATCAAGCCAAAGACGTAGTTCTGATTGTAGGATCAGGGACCTTATATAGGCGTCTGGAGCCTAGTATTTATGGTATGTTTATGAGACTTAACGGATAAGTCTTCTTTTTGATATTGGATAAGTATTGTATTTCTTGCTGAAGAATTCGTTTCCTTGTTGATAAAGGTTATGACTCATTGATTGCCTTTAATTGGGATTCCAGATCCTTCTTTGACTAATTTTCCATAATTTGGGCTCTTTTCATGAGCTATATATTTTCCCTATTCATTAATTATGAAATTAATGAATAATTAGGGTGTCGGACCTTAAATACCAGCCTCTCCGTTGAATAGTCAATTATATTTCTATAATTACTTTTCTATCCATATCAGAGGGGTCTTAGTAAACAAAAATAGAAAAAGTAACATGTTTTATCTCAAAAGGTAAGTGCCGTAATTAAAAGTATTTTAATAGATTTCAAAATAAATAAGTAAGGATTTTTCCAGGATTTTTTTGGAAAATGAGCGGTTTTAGTAAGGAAAAATAGAGAGAGTAACATGTTTTAGTTGAAAAGGGTAATTGCCGGTGATTTTTTTTAGAAAAAGAGAGGATTTTGTTAAAAAAAACAATAGAAAAGGTAATGTATTTTAGCTGAAAAGGTAGTTGGTCATAAACAATATTATTATTTAATAATAATTTTTTTGGAAAATGAAAAAATAGAAAAAGTAACACGTTTCAACTGAAAAGTGCCCATAATTAAAAGTATTAAAATAGATTTTAAAATAAATAAGTAAAGGTTTGCCCGTGATATTTTTGGAAAATGAGGGGTTTTAGTAAGGAAAAATAGAAAGAGTAACATGTTTTTGTTAAAAAAGATAAGATTTTGTTAGAAAAAAATAAACAAAAGTAATGTATTTTAGCTTAAAAGGTAATTGGTTATAAATAATGTTATTATTTAGTGATAGTTTTTTAAGAAAATAAGTAAAGGTAATTGAGTAAAATCACTAAGTACCGACCGTCCTTCCGACTACCAAACTTTTAATGTTTGGTCTTTAATAATATAGTTTAAAACTCGTGCGATGCATGGATTATTTTTAATAATTGTTAATTTTATTATTTATACTTTATATTTTATTAATTGCATTTGTTAAAAAAAATTAAGTAGGCGCGTTAAACTTTTTAAAATAATTAAAAGTATTAAAATAGATTTTAAAATAAATAAAATAACGGTTTGCCCGTGATATTTTGGAAAAAGAGGGGGTTTAGTAAGAAAACTAGAAAATAAAATGTTTTAATTGAATTTTAAAATATAAAATTAACGATTTGCCCGTGACATTTTTAGTTGAAAAAGGTAATTGTCAATGAAAAGTATTAAAATAGATTTTAAAGTAAATAAGTAAGGGTTTGCCGTGATATATAGAGGTGAGCATAAAAATCCAAAAACCAGATAATCCTAATTTCCTATCCGATATTCGATTTTAAATGTCCAGAAATTTGGATATCGATCACTGATATATTTAGAAATTGAGGGATTTTAGTAATGAAAATAGAAAATATAACATGTTTTAGCTGAAAATTTTAATTTTCCGTGATTTTCTAGAAAAAGAGGGGAAATGTAATTGCCAATTAAAAGTATTAAAATAGGTTTTAAAATAAATAAGTAAGGGTTTGCTCATATATTTAGAAAATGAGGAATTTTAGTAAGGAAAATAGAAAAAGTAACATGTTTTAGCTGAAAAGGAAATTGTCCGTGATTTTTTTAGAAAAAAATAGTAATGTATTTTAACTTAAAGGGTAACTTATTATAAATTTTTTTTATAATAATTAATTAAGGCAAGTACCATACCAAAAGACAGGTACCAAAACTTTTAATATTTCGTCTTTAATAATATAATATATATAGATAGATTTATAATATTAGTATTTTATGCTACTAAATGGAATAGCCCGTGATATTTTTGAGGTTTTAGTTAGGAGACATATTAGTTAGAAAATATAAAAAAGAATATACGTTTTGAAAAAAAACCAAATCAGTTAGTCATTAATAATTATAATATTTTTATTTTATTTTATTAAATAGAACCTTTCGTGATATTTTTGGAAAATGAGAGTTTTATTTAGGAAAAATAGAAAAATAGAAATTTTAGTTAGAAAATATAAAAAAGAATATATATTTTGGCTAAAAAAGGTAATGGGTTAGTTATTAGCAATTATAACCTTATTATGTTATTTTATTAAATGAAACTGTCTGCGATATTTTTGGAAAATGAGATCTTTTAGTTAGGAAAAATAGAAAAGATATTCTATGTAATAATTTTAATATTTTATCTAACGGTTCTCATCAATTTGATCAGAAATATCTAACGGCTATAAATGGAGTGACCAGACTACAAAAACTTTCATCACCAGACTACAAAACTTTCAATGTTTCGTCTTTAATATAATAGTATAGTATATAATAGTATAGATTCTTAACATATGTTAATCAGTTGAGGGTACATTTGTCCAATTCATGTTTCAGTTTTACTTTAATTTTTTTACTCGACAAAATAATAAACTAACACACATATACACAATGTACAAGCACCTCCTGTTCACACCTGATAGGTCCATAATTTAATACATTTTTAATACCTATTTTATGTTTGTTTTCGTAATTTTATTATTTAATAAATTGTTTTCTTTTGTTTTGTAGGAAAATAAATAAAATCATATTTCAAGCAGAAAAAGGTGAAAAAGGCAAGGAGATGGAAATACTTGAAGTCAAAAGGAAATTGGAGAAAAATTGGAAAACTTATCGGAGAAGAAAAAGGAATTGAGGAAATATTTCCAGAATCCGATTTGTAGTCAAAGAGCCCAAGCCCATTATTTTTCCTATAAATATAGATCTCCTCTCTTGTATTTGAGACACCTAGAATTTTAGCTCTTTGTTTTTTTCTGTCTTATGTTTCTCGCTGGTGGCTATTATCCAGCATATACTTTCACTCCGTAATATTAATATATTATTTATTCTTGTTTCTATTTCCGGCGTGCAATTATTTTCCGTTCAACAAGCTTCGTTTGTTTTCAATTCGGCGGCTTATTCCAGGGAGTTTTATTTGTTAATATATTTGTTTTGTCCTAGGTTGTTTGATTTGTCTTAGGTTTCATATTAATTTTTTCTTTTATATTCATTCTCGTACCATAATTCAAGCCTTTTAGTTTAGTTTTAATTTGTCATGATCAAGTATTTTATGTTTAATTGTTTTGTTAATTTTACAATCATGTCTAGCTAATTTTCTTGCCCTAGGATGAAGATGAAGTTAATTTAATTATTGTTGATATCTTCTTGTTCCTATTAATTGGTTCTCATAATTTTTCTTGGTGCTTAATTGTTCAATTGACAAAGTGATTTTGATATATTATTGTTACCGGATTTATTTTTCATAGCCTATGCTTGCTCCATGAAGTTTTGATAGGTTATTGTTAGATAATAAGTTTCATAGTATATGCTTGTCTCGTTAATTGATATATCTTTTTTTTTTTTTTTTTTTTTTTTTTTTTTTTTTTTTTTTTTGATAAAATCGTACTTGCATTAAAATATCTCAAAGTAACAGATGATACAATCTCGAGCAGAAACATTCCACTCTGAAAGACCTGACATAGAATATGTCGCCCTTGCTAAACAATAAGCTACAATATTCGCAGACCTATGTGTGTAACACACTAACACTTCATCAAAGTGTTTATCCATATTATCCGTACAAGCCTCCAAGATAATATAATCCAGCACCAAAACTCACACAAACGGTGAGACAAAAACAAACTCACACAAACAAGCGGTGAGACAAAATCAACAAAACAAAATCGATCTTACAATCGGAAAAGGCTTAGAAACCTTAGATCCGAATTAACTTTAGATCAACTAAAACAAGCAATCCTTAGATCCGGAGCGAAACCACAAAAACAAGAGGAACCGAAAATCCACCCGCTTGAATCTGAGAAGAGGGACAACGGAAGCTCTGATGGTTAGATCTAAGGCTTTTCTTATTGAAACAAGAAACAAATTCGAGGATAAAACTCGATTTTATTGAAAAAAAGAGAGGGATTTGTGAAGGAAAGAGAATTGATTTTGGGGCGAGTTGATATTAATTGTGATTGATTAATGGATTCGGATTCCTAGGTTTTCCTTATCTGATTTTAATTGTTAATTAGGTTAAACAAATCTCAACTCAAATCTTATTTGTCTAGTTCGCCTGAGTTAATTGTTAGGGTTTCGAAAATACATAGTCTCTGTGGATCGATCTGTGATTGCTACAACTGAACACTGTGCGCTTGCAGTTTACATTATTTTTACACATCAAGTTTTTGGCGCCGCTGCCGGGGATTATTGGTAATTTTCACTCCTTGATATTTAATTCTTCGGATTAGTTTCTTGTTCTGCATTGTTTGTCTTTTAGGGACAGTGAAGCGGAGGAAAGTTTGGACAAGAAGATTGCTAGAAGGCCTCGTCATCTCTTGTGAAATTTTTGGAAGCGCTTTTCGGTATTCCGTATCACCTCTCTCTGTTTTCTTTCCATCCATTATTGAAAAACACAAAAAAATTAAATATTTGAAAAATCCAAAAATATTAGTTAGTTATTTGTTAAAAACCAATTTGTTGCGTCATTCATTCTCTCACATAGGATCACATCATCTAGATTTCTTTATTGTCTTTATCGCTTTCCATATTATACAATTGTGGTGATTGCTGGAGGAAAGAGGTACGTACAATTTAGAATAGAACACGTAGTGTAGTGCATCCATAAGTGTTTATTTCTCGTTCTTTGTGTGTTGCATCATCTAATAAATCTTAAGGGCGCCACCCAATTTCAAGATAAGGTGGGGGATTTTATCACCCTTTCCTTGGCCCACAAATCACTAATTCGTTCATCTTGCATTCCTTTCCTTAATAAAATCACTTAGACGTTAGCCCCTAGGATATCGCGCTCAACTAGGAAGAGAATCTAGGAGGAACAAATCACTAAGTATTTTTCGGTGGTGTCTAGGACTAGCGAAAGCTTACCTGGCCTTTAGACTGGTGCCTAGAATGGTGGTTAGCCTCTTGGCAATGCTTCCTCCTGCCTGGCCAGTCACGACGAATGCTTTTTGAGCTGTTACTTTTAGTAGTATCTTATTGTTAGGAGCAAGGTCTAGATTTTTTTTAGGATAAGATAGATTTTTCTTTTGATTTTGCGTATTCTTGGGTGTTTACTTATAGCTCTTGTCTGCTACGTGCTTAGTTGATTGTTTCTCTTGTATGCAAAGTACTTGGGTTCGAGATAATACATCTAGATTAGTGAGACAATCTGACCTTTCATTACCTGGAATAGCAAGACAACTCGATTTCTCTTCACCCACTAAAATTGAGTCAAAAGAAGTAGAAATTCCAACAACCGTCATGGCTGTCTCTCTTAAAGAACGTTGTTACCCCGCTCGTACCGCTCAACCCTCATGCATAGTGCTACCAGCAGTAACCGCAAACAATTTTGAAATCAAACATCATAACATTAGCATGTTACCTAGGTTTGCTGGGGTAGAGGGAGAGGATCCATATCTTTTCATTCGAGAATTTGAGGAAGTGTGTGCTTTACAAAAACTTCAACAGTTAAGTGAGGATTCCATTAGGCTCAGACTCATTAACTTTGCTTTAAAAGAAGATGCTAAACAGTGGTTGTATAGTCTACCCGTTAATTCTATTTCCACATGGGAGGGATTTGTTGCTATATTTCTTAAAAAATATTTTCCCAACCATAAGGCTAACAGGATTAGGAATGAAATCAACCAATTTCAACAAAATCGAAATGAGCCTTTTTGGAAATATTTTGATAGATTTCAAAAGTTGTTGTCAAAGTGTCCTCAACATGGTATAGAAAAATGGAGACTTTGTAAAATTCTCTATGAAGCCTTAGATAGCCAAACCACTGCCTTGTTAGAGTCTATGTGTAATGGGATGTTTATGGATAAAACTGATGAAGAAGCTTGGCAATTTTTTGAAGAGTTAGCTGAAAGGACAATGTTGTGGGAGTCAACTAGGGAACCCAGTCAGGAAACTGAAAAATCTAAGGGCGTACACGTAGTTGGTAATTCTATTGCAACCGAAGCTAAGTTAGCTACACTCACTAGACGTCTAGAAGCCTTAGAAACCAACAAGGTGTCCTCACAAGTGTTTCTGTGTGCAAACTGTAATTCTCCTACTCATTTGATAGAAAATTGTCCTGAAATTGAACAAGCCAATGCCATGTTTCAATCTAGAGTTAGGAATGATCCTTATTCATCCACATACAATCCTGGTTGGAAAAATCATCCAAATTTCTCATGGAACCAAGGTCAATACAATCAGTATAACCAAAATTCTCAACCTGCTTTTCAAAAGCCCAATCCTGGTCCATACCCAACTCAAAATCCTAACTCATATCCTCCACAAAATCTCGGTCAATATCAAAATTCAGTCCCCTTGAATCCTCCTGGTTTTGCAGAATCTGACAAAAGATTTACTTCTATTGAAAAGAGTTTAGAGGCATTAATCAAATCTCAACAAAATTTCATGAACACTATGACCCAAGATAGGCAGTTGCTAAATTCCAACGCTCAAGCCATATCTAAGCTAGAGGTCCAAGTTAGTCAATTGGCAAACACCATCAGTGAGAGAGAGAAAAATCGATTTCCTAGTCAACCCGAGATTAATCCTAAATTTCATCCAAATCAAAAGTCTCATGAAAATGTGAATTCTGTTATCTCTCTAAGGTCTGGTAATCAATTTCATAATCATGCTGGTGTCAATACTCAAACAGAAGATAAGCTTACATCTGAACCAAATCCGTTACTCTTGAATCCTAGTCTTAAACAATCTTCCAATCCCAAGAGTCCTGAAGAAGTTGAATCTAATGAGTCATCACCCTCCGATGAACCACCTTCAAAACCCCAATCTGATGTGTCTATTGAAAAAGTCTTTAAGCCAAAAGCTCCATTTCCTCACAGACTTACTTCAAACAAACAATCTGCTCAATTAGATAAGATTTTGGAAGTCTTCAAGCAAGTCAAGATTAACATTCCTCTTTTAGATGCAATTCAACAAGTTCCCTCTTATGCTAAGTGTCTAAAAGATTTGTGTACTCATAAAAGAACCACTCATGTTCCTAAGAAAGCTTTCCTAACGTCTAATGTTAGCTCTATCTTGTCAAATCAAATCCCTTTGAAGTATAAGGATCCTGGTTGTCCTACCATTTCTTGTGTCATTGGTAATACTTTCATTGATAAAGCTTTACTCGATCTAGGAGCTAGTGTGAATCTTCTTCCATTATCTGTCTATCAAGACCTGGGTTTAGGTGAACTTAAAGAGACTACTATCACTCTTCAGTTAGCTGACCGTTCTGTCAAAATTCCTAAGGGTATGGTGGAAGATGTGTTGATTAAGGTTGGTGATTTTGTCTTCCCTGTCGATTTCATTGTTCTAGAAACCGAGCCTGTCCAAAATCTCAAAAATCAAATTCCCATCATTCTAGGAAGACCTTTTCTTGCCACCTCTAATGCTTTGATCAACTGTAGGAATGGATTAATGAAACTCACATTTGGAAACATGCAAATTGATCTCAACATTTTCAATGTAGGAAATCAACCCAATGAGCTTTTTGACCAACCCATAGAAATTAACATGATTGATGGGTTAGTTGATAATGAAATTATGAATGTTGATGATGTTCTTAACTTTTGTCAAAATTACTTTGGTCAAGATTGGGATGATGCTGGTCATAAAAATGAGATTAATGAAATGTTAGAGTCCACTATTCGTAGTTCCAATCGAGAGTTAGAACCTTTTCCTCTGCCACTTTATGAAGCTAATGAATCAGTTGAGACAAGTCCACCAGAATTAGAACTTAAACCTCTTCCCAAAACTTCTAAGTATATGTTTCTAGGTCCTTCTTCTGAGTCTCTTCCATTCATTCTTGAGGATAGTGCAATTATGTCTTTTCTTGAGAAAGATATTTTGTTGGAGTATGAGAGCAATAAAGAACTTCATGATATGTATCAGAATTTTTCTTCTGATGAGATGTTAGATGAATTAAATGCTATTTGTTCTATGCATGAAACCCAATTTGAGGATAGTTCTTTTAATCCTAAGTCAGTTGTTAAGACTTCTGTTGGTGAGCCACCCCCACTTGTTTCTAA
Source organism: Heracleum sosnowskyi (assembly GCA_030848705.1). NCBI lineage: Eukaryota > Viridiplantae > Streptophyta > Magnoliopsida > Apiales > Apiaceae > Heracleum > Heracleum sosnowskyi. Next base: position 135,247,404 of record CM061235.1, on the reverse strand, counting down.
TTTATATTTTTCTACTCTTGATCAGTCTCTGATAGTTGATAATGAAACTCATCATGTTTTTATCTCTAGTGACATAGTTCATAACCAAAAATTTCAAGTAATTAATCTCCTTAAACAACATAAAGAAGCGTTTAATTGGTCTCTGGATGAAGTCAGTGTAATGAGTTTTATTCTGGTTCCATATCATCTTTCTCTGGTGGATAATGTTGTCTTTTTGGGTGAGTTTCACATGCTTGTTGATTGTGTTACGAAGTTAGTTTTTCCTCGATCTGGTATTGGTTAGTAAGCGTTTTTGTAAGTGTCTCCCATAGTCAAGTGTAGGTATGGGTGAACAAGTGTGTGTGAGTGTGTTTATTGTGTGTGTGTGTGTTTGTGTGTTATAGATATTCTTTTGTATCTCCGTCATTCCCTTATCAGGTAATCTGTTCCTTTTACTTTGTCATTTTATCTCATTTGCATACATTGAGGACAATGCATGATTTAGGTATGGGGGAGGGGTTTAGTAGTATTATTAAAACAAAAAAACAAAAATCCAAAAAAATTGAAAAATGAAAAAATCCCAAAAAGAATTTTAGTGTTGTAAATTGTAGAATTCTAGCCTTGTGAAATGATTGCTTGTGTCTTTATGCACCCTTACATGCTATAGTAATCTTGTGTTTCTGATACTTTTGATTAAGAAGTGATTTGCTAAGTTCTTGTTCACACACATACACTAGCAAGTTGAAACTAGTAGACTTACTGAATGTTGTAAGTAATTAGAAGGACATGAATATGTGCAAAATGATTTGATTTCCATGCTTTGAGTACAAGTTTGTGCATTGAAGAGATTTTTACTTGGGATTGATTATGTTTTTACCACCATGTGAGATTTGAGCCTATATGCATATCTTTTGCATTTTATATTCGTTTGTTTGAGTGTCCACATGTTGTTTGCATTGCTAGCACTTGTTTGAGACCTTTCTTGAATGCATGACATTATTTGATGGTAAGATGATAAAGGCATTTAGGAGTAACCTATATTTTCCAAATTACCACACCATTTTTATATGATCAATTAGTTACCCTCTTGAGCTTAAATCCTATTTTTTTCGGTGACACGCCACATTATGTGCCTAGACCTTTTTCTTGTTTAGCCTTACTTATTCTTGATCCCAAATTGTCAATGGCTAGTAGGAACTTGATGGAGTAATAAGGTGTGTAAGATGGGTTTACTTTTGTTCATTATTTTGAGGAAATATTTGGTTTGATTGCTTACTTGATAGTCGCTGTTCAATAAATTTTTGAAGGAGGATTGTGGTTGCTTATATCTATCTCTTAGCTCTCGAAAAAAAAAAGAAAAAAAAAATATGAAAAAAAAAAAAAAAAAACCATGAGAGCATACTTATGTTTGTGTGATCCTTCTTCATTCGACTAATCAAGCCTTTTGTTGGAAAAAAAATCAGAAAATTCAGTTGTGGGGAGGATGTTTGGTGATGTGTACGATTAATTATGGTGCCTACTAGCTTTTGACACTTCACCTTATTTGGCCTTACTTGACATACCTTGTCCCTAGCCCCATTACAACCCAAATAAAGACCTTTTGATTATCATCATTGATGTATGTTGTGTTAAAGTTAGATTGATACCAAATGTCAAGTATGCTTATGATTTTGCTGGAATAGAGTGATACACTTACCCTTGTTCTTGAGTGAATATTCTTTTGTGAGTGAAAGGTGAGTTATTGCTTGTTTCTACATTTGAGATCCCGAGTTTTGACTCAAAAGTGTACTCTTGTGGGCTTAGCATGGTTACCAACTTATTCTTACACTTGACATGGACTTTTGAGCACTTATGCATATTTCTTTGAGTAGACTATGTGAATCTTTGCATCTTTCCACGACAAGACATTGCAAAGTCATTTTTGATTCTTAAGTTGATGAAGCATGAGAGGACTTGTATGTGTGGCGTTGCATTGCCATGCGATCTTTTACATGAGCTAGATGGATTTTGTGGGTACATTCACTATAGGCCCTCACGAGACCTTACTCGTCCACTAGGGCTGCCTAGGGGTTTAAAGGGCTTGTTGCATATGCCAAATGCAACCGTGATCACCTACGGAAGTGGTATTATCTATTAGTTAGTATTTTATAATATGTTAGTTTTTCTCGAGGACGAGCAAAAGATAGGTATGGGGGCATTTGATAGGTCCATAATTTAATACATTTTTAATACCTATTTTATGTTTGTTTTCGTAATTTTATTATTTAATAAATTGTTTTCTTTTGTTTTGCAGGAAAATAAATAAAATCATATTTCAAGCAGAAAAAGGTGAAAAAGGCAAGGAGATGGAAATACTTGAAGTCAAAAGGAAATTGGAGAAAAATTGGAAAACTTATCGGAGAAGAAAAAGGAATTGAGGAAATATTTCCAGAATCCGATTTGTAGTCAAAGAGCCCAAGCCCATTATTTTTCCTATAAATATAGATCTTCTCTCTTGTATTTGAGACACCTAGAATTTTAGCTCTTTGTTTTTTTCTGTCTTATGTTTCTCGCTGGTGGCTATTATCCAGCATATACTTTCACTCCGTAATATTAATATATTATTTATTCTTGTTTCTATTTCCGGCGTGCAATTATTTTCCGTTCAACAAGCTTCGTTTGTTTTCAATTCGGCGGCTTATTCCAGGGAGTTTTATTTGTTAATATATTTGTTTTGTCCTAGGTTGTTTGATTTGTCTTAGGTTTCATATTAATTTTTTCTTTTATATTCATTCTCGTACCATAATTCAAGCCTTTTAGTTTAGTTTTAATTTGTCATGATCAAGTATTTTATGTTTAATTGTTTTGTTAATTTTACAATCATGTCTAGCTAATTTTCTTGCCCTAGGATGAAGATGAAGTTAATTTAATTATTGTTGATATCTTCTTGTTCCTATTAATTGGTTCTCATAATTTTTCTTGGTTCTTAATTGTTCAATTGACAAAGTGATTTTGATATATTATTGTTACCGGATTTATTTTTCATAGCCTATGCTTGCTCCATGAAGTTTTGATAGGTTATTGTTAGATAATAAGTTTCATAGTATATGCTTGTCTCGTTAATTGATATATCTTATTTGTGAAGGAAAGAGAATTGATTTTGGGGCGAGTTGATATTAATTGTGATTGATTAATGGATTCGGATTCCTAGGTTTTCCTTATCTGATTTTAATTGTTAATTAGGTTAAACAAATCTCAACTCAAATCTTATTTGTCTAGTTCGCCTGAGTTAATTGTTAGGGTTTCGAAAATACATAGTCTCTGTGGATCGATCTGTGATTGCTACAACTGAACACTGTGTGCTTGCAGTTTACATTATTTTTACACATCAACACCATTTTCCGACGGCAGGGCATGAGAAACTGGTCTCTTTATAAGAGGAAGAGAAAAGGAATCTGATTGGAAACAAACACTAAGGGGGGTGTATTCAATTTAGATTTTAATGGATTGATAATAATCTGTAGATTTTAACAGATTGTTGTTGATTTTAATTTTACGTAGAATTTGGGAGAGTTTGTGTAAAATCTCGTAGAGTCTTACTGATTTAAACTGGAGTTTTCGACAAATCCTTCAAAATCTCATGGATTTTAACAAGATTTCAAGACATGCAAAATACACTAGCAAATCCTTGAAAATCCACAACTTTATCAAATAAAAAAAAGTCCATGGACTTTTGAATACCACAAGATTTTAATGTATTCTTTAAAATCCATATTGAATACCACTAGATTTTAAAGGATTTTTTAAAATCTAAATTGAATACACTCAGATTTTAAAAGACTTTTTGAAATCTTTATTGAATACCACAAAATTTTAAAGCATTTTTTAAAATCTAAAATGAATACACCAAGATTGCAGAAATTTATAAAAATCCTTTAAAATCCCAATTGAATACACCTCCTTAAGACTTCACATCGTTCAAGGTTATAAAATCTCTGGTAACTTTTTGAGCGCTAATTGTACAACTGCTTTTGCATCTTGGGATGTCGAGGGTGAGCTTGCGGTAACGGTGGTGTTACAGGCCCCCTCTATCTTTGAAGCTGAAGTTAACAATGCTACGGCTGTTCTCGAGGTTCCAAAAATACGGAATGTTAAGTTGATCCTTGATTATAGAATGCTTATGCATTACATTTTCTTTAGATAAACACAAATTCTTATATAAGTTGAGTGAGTTTTTTTTTAAATCTATATATAATTGGATAGAGCATGACTATGATGTGGAAAGACTAAGCATCTATAGCTAGTCAAAAATGCACAAGTTAACATCCAAGTCACTGATAACATTCTCGCACCCCAAAAGGAAACATTCTCCTATCATGAGTTAGACTTCTAAACTCAATATCATTGCTTCATGTCCCAGAAGCTATGTAAATATATTCGACAGTGAAATGTAATAAACAGCATTTTGAGGATCTAATTCAAATTTAATATTGGCAAACTTTCTTTCAAGTGCTCTTATCGTCGTCACTCCAACTGCCGTATCACTTACATAACTCGTGACCGGAGCTTTTGTGTGCGTGTTTATATCTGGGCGTTCTTTTGTTAGTTGTTGAGTAATAAAAATAAATAAAACAAAACACTGAGTTAGACAAATATGCCCTTCAAAAGTTAAACACCGTTTGTTGTATTCGACGGAATGCAATATATTACTTAAAAGAAAATAGTTAGAATCATAAAATGTTAACTTTTATAATAGAAAAAAATAATTGGGACCAAAAAAGTGCAATTAAGTCTCTTTTTAAAGGCAAGATAAACCTGTTTTATTCATGAATTTCACTCAACTCACATTGATATGTGAAACAATTTAATCTAAACTAGTACTTGTTTGTCCCTAAGTTTTGTAATTTTTTTTTTAAGAATGTAAAATTTATAGTTTGTCATTTACTTTGCAAGATAGTACTACTTTATGTAATTAGTTTAATACTATATTATCATATTTTAGTTGAAAATCAAATAATTACAAATTAAATTTTATATTTATTGGTGTAATTTGTACTCATTATTGTGAAATGTTTTTAATTGATAAAATAAATGTTTATGATTGTAAAAAGATTTAAATTCATTAAAAAAAGCAGTTGTAAGTTAATCAAATTAAAAGTTGTATGCTTAAACTTTAGATCAAGGTTTAATATTTGTAACAATTTCACGAATACGATAACTATTAAAAGTGAAATGTTATACCTCAAATTATAACATTTATAATTTATTTTGTACTTTAATACAATATTATTTTATCAAAATTACTATAAAAATATATAATTTAATTTACACTTTACTATAATACAATAATATATTAAGTTTAGTTGGCCTAGTGTTGTTTTATTTAATTATTTTTCACAAAAAAATAATAGATAAGGATTGTACAAATATAAATTAATTTTGTACATAAAATTAATATGTAATAGTTATTTTAAATGTTTGTAATTAGACTTTTCAAATTATAAAGTAGTTGTTTAAAGTGAATTCTTTAAGTAATTACTTTAAGTGAAATTAATTATTTTAAATTTAAAAAGTTTGTTGCCGTTAGAATTTTAAGGTATTAATGACTTTTTAGGTTGTTCTTTATAAGTGTGTAATTTAGGTTGTTCTTTATATATATAGGGTCCTATTCAACTAGAAATATATACTAATTAAAAACTAGAAACACAATATTATTTAGGCGCGTATAAGACGCCAGTTGTGGCATTATTCGTTGTTTTACAGGACACTGTTGACACATTAATCATGAATCATCTTTATCCATTTAATTAACCATAAATTTAGACTTTGGAGATTCAAATTCAACTTTGACATTCACACAAAATTTAATTTTTACCATTTCAACACTATAAACTACACACTCTCTCTCTCTCTATTCTTCTTAATTGATCATCCAATTTTGTTACTACTCTTTACACATAATTCAGCCAATAAAAAAATATGATACGAACATTCATAAAATAATCTGGTGATATATAAAAGTGGTGTTTTTTTTACCAAAAATGATGATCTGTATACAAAAACAAGTGATTTCCATATAAACAAGTGGTGATTTATATTATAAATTAATAATTATTTATCAAGAGAAGAGAGAATATAGAATATTCTTGGAAACTAGTGATTTATTTGCATTAATCTAGTGATTTTCGTAGGGAAAATGGTGATTAACATGGCTGAGTTTTGTGATTTAATGATACAAATCACTAATAATATCGGTACTAAAAATTATCAACTTTCTGCACAAACATCATAATTTCTTTGTTCTTCCGACCAAATATTGCGAGCTTCGTGTAAATCAGGTCGAACTTGAAAATAAAAATTTAGATTTATGCTTCAATCACCAATTCATCATACATAAATCACTAATTTATATCACGAAAATCATCAATTTGAATTAAGAAATCACCAAAATATAAAACTGATATAAACACCATTATATTAACATCTCCTCCTACATCGTCGTCAACCTCTGATCTACTTCGAGCATCGCCATCACCGTCACTTACAACAACAATCCCAGTAATCACTACCTCCACTTATTACTTTCAATCATTAAAATGTGAAACAAAAAAGTAAAGTAAAATTAATTCATTCACCAAGATCTCTAATTCATATCGGATTTCATAGCGATCGGCGCCATAATCCATGGTAGAGATGTTAAAAAAGAAAAAGAAAATGAAGGAAGCAAATCGGTTATGAAAAAAGTTTAGATCAAGAGAGAGAGGGGGGAGGAGAAGAAGAAGAAAGCGGCGATGGAGAAATTAGTATAAATCTAATTAGAAGAACGGAGGGACGGAGATTTCCGATGATGAGATCGCCGAAAAACATTATTGGAGACGATGAAGAAATAGGCAGAGGTCTGACAAGATAAAGGAGGAGAGATGCGTACATAACTTAAGTACGTGGTTCAGATTTTAAAAGGTTTAAAAAACGAATGGTTAAGATAAGTTTCTAGTTTCTATTTTAATTTTAGTTTCTAGTTGAACAAAAGCCTATATATATATATATATAAGTGTGTACAGATGTGTTTGTGTGTCTATTCGAACATGTATAAAGGATAAGTGTCGTTTATTTGTTTGGATAAAATTTACCACATAAAAACATTGTTAAAATTTTCATGATTTCCCCGTACAAAAATCTCAAGATTATATTATGATTTTCATATAAACATGAAAGTTATTAAATTAACTAACCTTAAATATAAGGTTATAATTTAAATTAATCAAATTAAAATTTGTATGCTTAAATTTTAGTTTAAGGTTTCATATTTTTAACAATTTTAAGGATATGATAGCTCTTAAAAATGAAATGTTATATCTCAAAATATAGCATTTATAATTTATTTTGAAGCAATATTATTTTATCAACTATAAAAATATATAATTTAATTTACACTTTTTTTGACAGGATAATTTAATTTACATTTTACTATAATACAATAATATATTAAGTTTAGTTGGCCTAGTGCTGTTTTATGTAATTATTTTCCATAAAAAAAGTAATAGATAAGGATTGGTAAAAGTATAAATTTAATTTTGTACACAATATTGTAAATATTGTAATGTAGTACCTATTTTAAAAGTTTGTAATTGATAGAGTATATATTTATATATATTTTATATGATTTTATTCCTCGTATTTATTATATTTTGCATTTAATTGGATTTTTATTTAATAAATTTTAATTTTTTATTGTAGGAAGCAAAAAAATCCTAAACTTGGAAGGATTGGAGAATAAAGAGCTTGATTTAGAGATTTATTACAAGGAAATTCAGATTTGTTGGACTGCCTGCACATAATTCACTGTTTGGGTCATATCTTGAGATCTAGAACTGAGAATTGGACGATTTAACAGTCCATGCGAAGATAACATAATTATCTTTCATTCTAAAGTGGTCCAAATATCAAAATACATCAGGAACGGCTCAGATTTACTGAAGAAAAGTCAGCTACGAATTTTCCTTGTAAAACAGAATCAGTTTAGGAAACGTACTTGCACTTTACTCAAGGCATTAAAATATTTGAGGATATATATAGACATCAGAACTGAGAGATAGGGAGATAGATAGATACAGACATAGGGAGTGGATCTTGTACTTTTTCTTCTTGGAGAAAGATTAAAGGTTTTTATTCTCTATTTTTAATATTATCATGTGTTCTTATTATATTATGTGTTTTGTTATTTTAATTATGAGTGAGTAGATCTTTAATCTAGGGTTAAGTTGAACCCTAGTTATGATTGATGTATGATTTTCCACACACCCCCAAATTAGTTATGTTGTATGCTCTTACTTATTGAGTTGTGTTTAATTAACAATAACATGTCAGGCGTGATTATGCGTATTGTTTGAACCTAATATCTATTCATCATCGAAAGTTGGACTTAAATGGTTGTGATTTATTCAATAAGGACATGAACTTCTCCATGAAAATAGGTAGAACGGATTGTTAGGAAGTTAGGATATTGTGTTTAATGTCTCTAAATTGCACGATAGCATGAAAATAGACTTGAGTGTATTTTAGAGAAGCCATTAATACTCGAGAGAGGTTATTGGTATTTTATAGGGTGCATCTTTCCTCTTGAGTAGCGTATGATTAATTGGGGTGGAAAATCATAATTGCATCGATTCATGTTAGTGGGGATACTTAATTCTAGATGTTTTTAGTTAGTTGATAAATACCACATATTTGACTTAGTATAATATTAGATTAATAATCTCTCAACAATTTATTGTGTTACTTGCTTAGTTGAATTGAATCAAGAATAACTAGTGATTGATACGCTTGTCTCTATGGGATCGACTCTGACTTGCCCTACTACATAGTTAGAAGGAATTAGATTTTTCAAATTATAAATTAGTTGTTTCAAGTGAAATTATTAAAGTAATTATTTTAAGTGAAGTTATGTATTAAAATTAAAAAAGTGTATTTACACATGTGTGCCGTTAGAATTTTAAGGATAATTGATTTGTTAGGTTGTGTCGTTTATTGTGTAGATGTAGAATAGTTGTACCTAAAGGTGTGTATGTTTGGAGAGTTATGAAGTCATAATTTAGTTGTCATTTGGTTTAGGTTATATCTAGTCATAATATAGTTGTCATTTGATTTACGTATATCTAATCTGATGTCATAATTACACTTCAAGATTAAGTATACTAATGATAAGAAAGTTTGTATGTATATTGAGAGAGAGAGTAAATATTATTTTGGAATTTTAATGGTGTTGGTAGCAAACTTTTTGTTACTTCTTCTAAATGGTGTAGACATAATATATAGATTTGCTCAACATATTTTCATCTCAAAACAAAACTGTTGTTGTGGATTAAAAAACGTACTTGTGAATTTAATGCTAAGGTTTAATGAGCTTCGAGCTTTAATGGCTGCACTTGTGTTTCGAGACTAAATCGGTCCTCACAAGATGCCTACGTATCTCAATTAATGTTGAGAATCAAATCAAAGACGTAGTTCTGATTGTAGGATCAAGGACCTTATATAGGCGTCTGGAGCCTAGTATTTATGGTATGTTTGGGAGTCTTAGCGAATAAGTCTCCTTTTTGATATTGGATAAACGTTGTATTTCTTGCTGAATAAGTCTTTTCCTTGTTGATAAATGCTATGACTCATTAATTGGGATTTTGGATCCTTCTTTGGCTAATTTACCATATTTTGGACTCTTTTCATGAGCTGTATATTTTCCCTATTCATTAATTACGAAATTAATGAATAATTAGGGTGTTGGGCCTTAAATATCGGCCTTTCCATTGATTTGTCAATTATATTTCTATAATTACTTTTCTGTCCATATCATTTGCCCCCCAACTTCTAGGAAAATCTCTCTTGGATTATCGTAGAAGTTATTTTATTCGGGAGTTACGAAATTTTCTTCCGTATCGTGGCTTGGTTTGACGAACATATAGTTCTAAACCAATTTTATAATTTCCCAAAACAGGAATCAGGATTTTTCATCAATTCCCTGGAAGATAAATCAATTTTTGAATTTTTCAGTTCATTTTCGACTAGGATCCTGGTCGAATTCGACCTCACTTTTGGGTCCTGGTCGAACTCCTTCGACCAGAATTTTGGCTGGCTTTTTCCTCCTGGTCGAAACATTTCGACCAGACCTGGTCGAATTTGACCTCAATTTTGCCTCCTGGTCGAATGATTTCGACCAGGTTTCTGGTCGAATCTTGGCTTAGTTTTACCCCCTGGTCGAATGGTTTCGACCAGGTTTCTGGTCGAAGCCTATTGTCATTTCACATCCTGGTCGAATGATTTCGACCAGGTTTCTAGTCGAATAAGGGCCTCACTTTCCCTCCTGGTCGAATGATTTCGACCAGGATTGTAGTCAAACATATGTGCATTTTCAGGCCCTGGTCGAACAATTTCGACCAGGATTCTAATCGAAGATTTAGTTTATTTTGGGCTTTATTCGAACTCATTCGACCAGGATTCTGGTCGAATACTTGGTTCGTTTTTAATGCCTTCGTATATGGGGCTTAATTTGGGCCTAAGGCCTTTTTATTTATCAACTGGGCCTTTAGCTTTTTTAGCAATTGGGCCTTTAGCCTTTATTTGGGCCTTTAGCCTTTATTTGGGCCTTTAGCCTTTGTTGGGCTCTTAGCCTTTATTGGGCTCTTTAGCCTATCGAACAGGTTTTTGGTCGATATGGGAGCCACTTTGGGCTTTTATTCGAACTCATTTGATTTTGATCGAAAATATGGTTCATTCTTGTTATTGGCTTAGTTGGGCCCAGAACTTTCACTGTTCAAGTTCGTTAATTGGGCCTTTAGCCTTTTATGGGCCGTACCGGTTAACGCCGGTTGCCCTTCCTTCAACCGGCCCATTGACTGGCTGTCATCCCTATATAAGGGTGACTTCTCATTCGTTTCCATTCACTTCTCACATTCTATTTTCTCAAAGATATTCTGCTAAATTTTCTCCAAAGTTTTCTCTAGATTGCTCTGCTAGGGTTCTGTCACAAGGCGATTCCCGGCGAGATTTTCCGTTGAATCTCACCGCTTTCTGGGTTTTTCACTTGAAGATTTGAAGATTTCTGGGTTTTCCTTGAAGATTTGAAGATTTCCTTGAAGATTTCTGGGTTTTCTTCGAAGATTTGAAGAATTTTCTGGGTTCTTGTTGAAGATTTGAAGATTTTTCTGGGTTTGATGGCTGATCGCGCTTCCCAACGTGTCCTAAAGATGAATTTCGCATCTAAACGAGGTACCCCCATTCCTATTCGTTCAAAATACATGTCTTTTGCATGATATGATTAATGAACGTGGGGATGAATACCCGTTAGTATCTGCTTTAGATTCGTATGATTGTTGTAATAGGTTTCATGAAGTAGATATGATTAAAGATTATAATAAGATGTATAGGGTAAAGACCCCCTTAAAACTCGTTCCTGTCGGCCCCGGTGACCGTTCATGTCACTGGCGGCCAAATGCTTTGTGTATCTATAAGGACGCCATAATTGTCGGCCTTAGGTTCCCATTCCATGAGTTCATCCCTAGGCTCTTGGCAGATGTCCAAATCAACCATTGTCAATTACCTCCCAATGCCTGGAGGATAATAAACTGTTTCATGGTTTTATGTCTTCGAAAAAACTTCCCTCTTTCTGTTCCTTTATTTAGAAAGATTTTTTAGTTTAAAAATAGCTCTGCCAACAACTTGGGTTGGGTATATATAAGCCATAGGGTAGGCTTCCCTTTCATTTTTCACCCAAAATCTATCCCAGACAATAACCCCAAGTGGAAAAACGAGTTTATATATCTTGTCTGGGAAGGTGGGGACTGGGGAACCCTGTTTCGTAAATCTTTTGGGAGAGTTTCTGATGGTAGTCCCAGTAACATCCCTTCCTTCAACCGGCCCATTGACTGGCTGTCATCCCTATATAAGGGTGACTTCTCATTCGTTTCCATTCACTTCTCACATTCTATTTTCTCAAAGATATTCTGCTAAATTTTCTCCAAAGTTTTCTCTAGATTGCTCTGCTAGGGTTCTGTCACAAGGCGATTCCCGGCGAGATTTTCCGTTGAATCTCACCGCTTTCTGGGTTTTTCACTTGAAGATTTGAAGATTTCTGGGTTTTCCTTGAAGATTTGAAGATTTCCTTGAAGATTTCTGGGTTTTCTTCGAAGATTTGAAGAATTTTCTGGGTTCTTGTTGAAGATTTGAAGATTTTTCTGGGTTTGATGGCTGATCGCGCTTCCCAACGTGACCTAAAGATGAATTTCGCATCTAAACGAGGTACCCCCATTCCTATTCGTTCAAAATACATGTCTTTTGCATGATATGATTAATGAACGTGGGGATGAATACCCGTTAGTATCTGCTTTAGATTCGTATGATTGTTGTAATAGGTTTCATGAAGTAGATATGATTAAAGATTATAATAAGATGTATAGGGTAAAGACCCCCTTAAAACTCGTTCCTGTCGGCCCCGGTGACCGTTCATGTCACTGGCGGCCAAATGCTTTGTGTATCTATAAGGACGCCATAATTGTCGGCCTTAGGTTCCCATTCTATGAGTTCATCCCTAGGCTCTTGGCAGATGTCCAAATCAACCATTGTCAATTACCTCCCAATGCCTGGAGGATAATAAACTGTTTCATGGTTTTATGTCTTCGAAAAAACTTCCCTCTTTCTGTTCCTTTATTTAGAAAGATTTTTTAGTTTAAAAATAGCTCTGCCAACAACTTGGGTTGGGTATATATAAGCCATAGGGTAGGCTTCCCTTTCATTTTTCACCCAAAATCTATCCCAGACAATAACCCCAAGTGGAAAAACGAGTTTATATATCTTGTCTGGGAAGGTGGGGACTGGGGAACCCTGTTTCGTAAATCTTTTGGGAGAGTTTCTGATGGTAGTCCCAGTAACATTGTCTTGAATGAGGAGGAATCTCATGCCTACTCAGATCTTATCAAGGATAATGGGACTACCGTGGCTTGGGAGCTACTGGATGAGTTTGTCCTCAAGTCTGTTGGGCTCTCCACTGTTCATGATAAGGGTATTTTACTTATCCCTTTTTCTTTATGTCTATTTTTCTTTCCTTTGTGATTTTCTGTTAACCATTTTTTGGTTTTTCTTGCAGCTGCGGCCTTTATCAATAAGACCAATGAGCCCAAGGATGTGGAGACATCCAGGATGAAGAGGGCTAGGATTGGAGATGATCTAAGGGGGAAGACTAGTGTTCCCAGCTTCTTAATTCCTTCTGAGATCCCTGGAGACGAGGTTGACATTCCTGTGTCTGCCAAGTCCTCAGTGTGGCGCCCCAACTGGGGTATTAGGAAGAAGGACACCATTACTGGGGTTTCCAAGCATTCTAAGGACTGGTCATACCATTCCCTTACCCCTTGTGATTACAAGGATTTTGTTGCTGATTCCACCCTCGAGGGTGCTGAGCACTTAGGTGCCCAGGCTATTGCTGCGGTAATTTTTCTTTACCTTAGCTATTTCTTTGAAGTCTTTGCTTATATTTTTCTAACTTTTATTTTTTGGCAGACCAATTCCAACTTCCAGGGGGTATTGTTCCAAGCCAAGGCTTGGCGTACCTCTTCCGAGGCCAACCGGATTAAGTTGGAGAAGTCTGTTGAGGAGGTGAAGTCTCTTAAAGAGACTCTTGCTAGGAGGGAGAAGGAGCTTGCTGACGCTCAAGCTGATATTGTTGAGCTGATGAAAGGAAAGGATGATTGCATCGACGAGTACCTTGACTCTCAGGAGTATAAGGACTTGATCGAGAAGCATGACGAGATCCTTTTCCCAGTCCAGCATACATCAGGATGGGAGGATGCTGTTCAGGCTATCTTGGCCAAGCATCCCGCGGTTTTTGTCGCTGCTGATTTTCCTGCTCCTCACCCTCCTACTCCCTTGGAGCGCATGCTGGCTGGAGTGGACGATATGGAGGAAGATGCTAGGATTTTAGATCCAGAGCATTCATCACCCCTTGTTGACACATCTGCTGATTATCATGACGTTGATGAGCATTCTTCTGGCTCTAGCTCAGGGGAGGAGACAGATGCTGGTGACAAGGAGGGTGATATGTAGTTTGTAGTTTATTTATGGCCATTCATGGCTTGTATTTCCTTTTCTATATTCTCAGCCTACGAGCTTAACTTAAACTTTTATCAAGTTTAGTTTTATTTGTTTTTCTTCCAGCATTTTACATTCTTGAGTTTGCATGCTTAGTTAACATGTCTATCAAAATGCATTGCACATATAATGAAAAGAATATGGAATTCATAACTTGGAGAATGGGTTCAACCCTTACATAATACTCAAGTTTAACAACTTGGATTGGTTTTATCAAACCTTATTTATAGTAGTGAGTCCATTCAGGAAACACTTTAAACATAGTAAACTTTCATATTGGAGGCATGCCAAGTCCTTGGCACCTAATGCCCTTCAAGGGTTTCTAGCTTGTACGAGCCTCGACCAAATACGTTCTTGACGCGATATGGTCCTTCCCAATTTGGGGCCAACTTGCCTTTTTGTCCAACTCTGGATGCCTCAATCTTTCGGAGGACTAAATCTCCTTGTCGAAAGAATCTCTCTTTAACCCTTAGGTTGTAATAGAATGATGCTCGTTTCTGATGCTGAACTATCTTGGCATTTGCCTCGTCTCTAACTTCATCAATCAGATCTAAGGCCAGCCTCAAGCCTTCCTCATTTGTTTCTGGCTCATAAGCCTCAATTCTTGGAGACGTGTGAGTAATCTCCACTGGAACCACTGCCTCTGCCCCATATGCCAACAGAAAGGGGGTAGCTCCAGTGGTGACTTTGCAAGTAGTTCGATATGCCCATAGTATGGGAAGCAATTCGTCTACCCAAGTGTTTCTGGAGCGCTCAACTCTTTTCTTCAGTCCATCTAGGATAATTCGATTTTCAACCTCAGCTTGCCCATTTGCTTGAGGATGGGCAACAGAAGTGAAGCGCAACTTGATATCATTCTCATCACAATACTTCTTGAACTCATCGTTGTTAAACTGAGTTCCATTGTCCGTAACCAGGACTCGTGGAATTCCATATCTGCAAATCACATTCTCCCAGAAGAAATGCATCACTTGCTTGGTGGTTATCTTGGCTAAAGGTTTAGCCTCAATCCACTTGGTGAAGTAGTCGATTGCTACTATCAAGAACTTTCTTTGAGCACTTGCCATTGGAAATGGCCCAAGTATATCCATCCCCCACACAGCAAAGGGAATAGGTGAGTTAATGGATGTCATCATCTCTGGTGGTTGTCTCAGCACTTCGAAAGCCTCTCGGAGGTGCTCTATGTGATCGGCCTTATCGAGGCTCTTGACTAGCATGTCATCTACGTAGACCTCCATGGTTTTTCCAATTAGGTGTCCAAAAATTTTGTTCACCAATCTTTGGTATGTTGCCCCTGCATTCTTAAGGCCAAACGCCATGACTAGATAACAGAAAACACCAAAGTCAGTGATGAATGATACCTTGGAGATGTCATCCTTGTGCATTTTGATTTAGTTATATCCACTGAAGCCATCCATGAAGCTGAGCATCTCGTGTCCAGCGGTAGCATCTATTAATGCATCAATCCTTGGTAAGGGAAAACAATCCTTAGGACACGCATCACTCAAGTCAGTGAAGTCCACACACATCCTCCATTTTCCATTGGCCTTTTTGACCATTACAGGGTTAGCCAACCATTCTGGGAATTGGATTTCCTCAATGAACCCGGCTTCCAAAAGCTTCTCTACTTCTTGTTTAATGGCTTCAAGCCTTTCTGGAGCAAAACTTCTCTTCTTTTGTTTCACCGTCTTCCTCTCAGGATCCACATTCAATTTGTGAGTTATCAATTGGGGATCAATCCCTGGCATATCGGCGGCTGTCCAAGCAAAAACGTCATTATTCTCTTGAAGAAGAGATATGAGCTTGCTTTTCAATGGTTCAGGAAGTAGTGCTCCAACATAAGTCACTTTCTCCGGCTCACCAGGGACTAAGGGAATCGGGATTAAATCCTCAGCTGGTTTCCCTCTTCGGTCCTCATTGTCACTGATATCCATATCTTCAATTGGGAGAACCTGCCCCCCGATTCCATCAGGCCTCAACGCGGTTACATAACAGCTTCTAGCCATCTTTTGGTCTCCCCTTTCTTCACCAATCCCATTCCTCGTGGGGAATTTGAGTTTCAGATGATAGGATGAGGCAACAGCCTTGAACGCATGAAGACCAGTCCTTCCTAGGATTGCATTGTAGGTCGAATTTGCCTTTATAACTATGAAGTTCAACATCTGGGTAGACGTATTCGACCCTTGCCCCATGGTCATTGGGAGTTGGATAGTGTCTTCCACCTTTGACTCCACTCCATTGAACCCATATATGGGCATATTCGAGGGCGTCAACTGAGAATCAGTGTAACCCATTTTGATAAAAGCGTCGTGGAACAAGATATCCACTGAAGCTCCAATGTCGATCAGGATTCTCTTTGTTTCGGAGTTGCCTATCACAGGTACTATGACAAGAGGATCATCGTGGGGGAACTTCACCCCTTCCAAGTCAGAATCGTCAAAACCTATTGACTTCTCTGTTTTGGAACGCTTTGGTGCTTCCCCGACCACAGTCAGTACTTCTCGAGCATAAGCCTTTCTTGAGTTTCCGGAGGACCCAGCAGCAGTTGGTCCTCCAAATATCATATTGATGACTGGCCCTCGGGGCTTAGGGTTGCGATCTTGGTCGTTGTCCCTTCTGTCATAATCCTTCCTTTCATAATTCCCCCTATGACTTCCTTGATTACCATCCTTGGTAAATTTGCTGAGTTTTCCTCTTCGTATAAGAAACTCAATCTCATTTTTCAGTTGCCTACAATCGTCGATGTCATGACCAACTTCTTTGTGGAACCGACAAAATTGATTTTGGTTCCGTTTGGACAAGTCAGCCCTCATTGGCTTTGGCCGTTTGAGATCTTCTTCCTTGGCTATCTCCATCAGAATTTGGCTCCTGGGAGTATTCAATCTCGCATATTCTGTAAACTTTGGCCCAAAATTGCTTCTCTTTGGTGGAGAATCAGAGTCCTTTGACGTTCTAGGAAACTTTTCTTTGACATCATATTCTTGTGTTTCCTTCCTTTTCTTTTAGTTTCCATTACCACCAGTAGTGGGTTCATGCTTTCTCATGCTCTCTTCAGCCTTGATGTACTTTCCAGCCCTATCTTGGAGCTTCAGCATGCTCTTGGGTGGATGTTTAGCTAACGACCTTTTAAAGTGGTCATCAGTAGTTCCTTGTTGCAGGGCTATCATAGCCACTCTGTCCTCTAAGTCCGGGACCTTCAAAGCCTCCCGAGTGAATCGATTGATGTAGTCCCTTAGGGCTTCATTTTTTCCTTGTTGTATTGCCATGAGTGATGCAGAGCTTTTCTCATGCACCCTTCCACTAATGAACTAATTGATAAAAGCTTTGCTTAGTTCCTTGAAAGACCCAATAGAGTTGGGAGGAAGACGGCTATACCAGCGTTGGGCTATGCCTGCCAAGGTTTGTGGAAACGCTCTACACTTGACCGCATCGTTGGTTGGTTGCAACAGCAGTGCATTGGAGAAGGTCCTTACATGATTCGCGGGATCTCCCGTTCCATCATAAGCCTTGATTGTTGGCATCTTGAATTTTCTAGATATGGTGGCTTTCATGATGTCATGATCATCAGGATCTCCCCTTGGGGCCTCAACCCTCTTGGTTCTTCTTGGTGTTGGGTCCAAGTTAATCACAGGGACTCGCTGAGTTCTTGCTTCCTCTTCGGACAGTAGTTTCTTGAGTCTTGCAGCCTCGGCTTCGATGGACGCAAGTTTTTCCTTAGTGGTTTGGGGTTGTCCCGATTAGTTTGGGAAGAACGTCTCCTTCTTGGGGCAATGTCCCTCTCATATCCTGTTGAGTAATTCTCATCCTCAGTATAAGGACCTGAGTAATCTGGAAAAGGGGCTCGCCTAGTTAGGGGTCCCAGACCTTAGATGTAAGGGGGCACATATGCCTCATGGTAGATTGGATTAGTCCCACTGCTGCCCGCCGGGGGTCGAGGTGGCATACCATATGTTGGCATGCCGAGAGTTTGAGTAGTATATTGAGGGAGATCCGTGGTGTGAAGTTGAAGACTACGTGGTGTGTTCATGAGCAACGGGGAGGTCGTAATTGGTTGTTGATGAACGGCCTCTTGTGGATTAGATCCATGAATGAACATCTGCAGGGGATTCGTCCCATCATCCGATATTGGGACCTCTGGTCCTTGAGTATTGGTGGGGATTTCGCCCCTTCAACGCCAGTAGTTGGCGGTGGTTGATTTCCATGAGTATCAGCCTCAGAGGTGACAGGGCGATCCTCAGGAGTTTGAGTATCTCGAGCTATTCTTCGTGTGTTTACCATGGTTGATGTTGTCTTCCCACAGACGGCGCCAAATGTTGTGGATTAAAAGACGTACTTGTGAATTTAATGCTAAGGTTTAATGAGCTTCGAGCTTTAATGGCTGCACTTGTGTTTCGAGACTAAATCGGTCCTCACAAGATGCCTACGTATCTCAATTAATGTTGAGAATCAAGCCAAAGACGTAGTTCTGATTGTAGGATCAGGGACCTTATATAGGCGTCTGGAGCCTAGTATTTATGGTATGTTTGGGAGTCTTAGCGAATAAGTCTCCTTTTTGATATTGGATAAACGTTGTATTTCTTGCTGAATAAGTCTTTTCCTTGTTGATAAAGGCTATGACTCATTAATTGGGATTTTGGATCCTTCTTTGGCTAATTTACCATATTTTGGACTCTTTTCATGAGCTGTATATTTTCCCTATTCATTATTTACGAAATTAATGAATAATTAGGGTGTTGGGCCTTAAATATCGGCATTTCCATTGATTTGTCAATTATATTTCTATAATTACTTTTCTGTCCATATCAACTGCCCAAATAATTTATATAATTAATATTTGATACATATTTAATACATATATTTTGTAACTCCAAATATCCAATATAATATATTCCTTTGTTTGAATTTGAAATAGAAGTCAATTATATAACATCTTACTTGACTTATTTATCAAACACATTTATTACTCCCACCTTTGTCACAACGTCCATACATTATATTAAAAATATATTATTAATTTTTAAAAATTTATACATACATACATTATTAATTTAGATACAAACAAATGCTTACAATAACATCATACATACATTATTAATTTTTAAAATTTTATTTTCTTCTGATAAAATCATATAATCAAAATACCGATAATAAAGATAAAAAAAATTCTAAAATTCATCTGTGCATCGCACGAGTTATAGGCTATATTATTAAAGACGAAATATTAAAAATTTTGGTCAGTCGGTCGATCGGTATTTTGTGATTTTACTTAATTACCCTTACTTATTTTTTAGCAAAATTATTATTAAATAATAACATTATTTATAACTAATTAACTTTTCAACCTAAATACATTACCTTTTCAATTTTTCTAACAACCTCCTCTCTTTTTCTAAAAAAATCACGGACAATTAACTTTTTCAACTAAAATATGTTACTCTTTCTGTTTTTTTCTTATTAAAACCTCTTCTTTTTCAAAAATAACACGGGAAAATCCTTCTTATTTATTTTAAAATCTATTTTAATATTTTTAATTACGGGCAATTACCTTTTAAGTTAAAATATGTTAATTTTTCTACTTTTTCTTACTAAAATCCCTTTTTTCCAAAAATATCACGAGCAAACAGTTACTTATTTATTTTAAAACATATTTTAACAATTTTAATTATTTAAAGAAGTTTAACACGTCGACTTATTTTTTAAGCAAATGCAATAAATAAAATATTAAAACATAAATAATAAAAATAACAATTAATAATAACAAGATGTGCATGACATGGGTTTTAAGCTAGTATAAGTGATAAGTAAATGAATTTTTATAAGTTATCAAAGTGTTTGGTTAAATTTACTTATAAATTAGTGAGGTGTTTGCTAAATTAATTTTAAAAAAATAATAATTTAATACAATGATATCAATACATGCATTTTAAATTAAAAAAACATTTAAAAAAATTAATTTGAAATGTAAAGTATTATAAAACAAAAAAATTAAACAATAAATCAATAATTTAAGGGGAATGTACGTCAATAATAACAATCAACTTATAATTGAATAAGTTGAGTACACAAAAATTCATACGAGTTCATACGGGTTTATAAGACATAAACTTGCTTATAAATGGGTAGCCAAACAAGCCCATAGTTTCAACTTCCAAACAGCCGGGATGAATTTAGTCTGAAAAAACAAAAAGAACAGTAGTGGCACGGAACGCGAGAACGAAAAGACAAGGCTGCCTTGAACAGGTCCAGTAACCACACGCAAACACTACCGATGAAACAACAATATAGTCTAAATAAGAAAGTTTGTATGTATACTGAGAGAGAGTAGATAATTATTTTGAGATTCCAGTGATGTTGATTAGGGCTGAGCAAAAAATCAAATCAAAATTGGAATTGGAATGAAACTGGAAACGCTGACATAAATTGAATCGAATAAAATTAATTTGAAACTGAAAAATTAAAAACCGAACCGGTTTAAATGATTCGGTTCTGGTTATACGTTCCAACCTAACCGATAAAAACTGAACCGAACCATTCCGTTATGAATATAAATAAAAAATATGATATATATAATCTGTATCATATAATATAATCTATATAATTTTTTAATTAATAAATATATTGATATATTGCAAGAATGAGTAACACACTGTAATTTGTATGTACATTTTACAGGAGATAATAGTGTAAGTTGATACTGACTTGTTATCTATACTATATTATTAAAGCCGAAACATTAAAAGTTTTGGTTTTCGGTTAACGGCCGGTTTTTGGTTTTCGGTACTTTTTCTAATTAATAAATTAATAATATAATCAAAATTCGGGAAAGTTTTATTCTACATTAATATATCACTATATTTTACTACATAAAAATCAAATAATATTGAAATTTAATCAAAAAAAAATGGAAATGTGTGATCTAATTTGTTTAAATTTAGGATACACTACTACAAATATACTTCTTTATTTTTAGGATAACGAAATCTACTACAAATCAAATCTTTAATGCAATTGTACTATTGTCAAGTTACCAAAATATTAACTAGATGATTGGCTTTTATAATTAAAATATTTTTTTTCTAACAAAATCTACTCTTTTTCCAAAAATATCATTACAATTATCTTTAAATTAAAACATTTTACCTTTTATATTTGTTATTACTAAAATCTATGTTTTCCAAAAATATGAGTTGCAATCCTTACTTATTTATTTTAAAATATATTTTAATACTCTGTTTAATATATAATAAAATAATATAAAAATAGTAAATAACTGATTGCCTTTTATAAATTTAAAAAAAAATCTAACAAAATCTACTCCTTTTCCAAAAATATCACGACAATTACCTTTAAATTAAAACATAATATCTTTTATATTTGTTATCACTAAAATATCTATTTTCCAAAAATATGAGGTGCAATCCTTACTTATTTATTTTAAAATCTATTTTAATACTCTATTTAATAAATAGTAAAATAATATAAAAATATTAACTAGCTGATTGCCTTTTATAATTAAAACATTTTTTTTCTAACAAAATCTACTTCTTTTCCAAAAATATCACGGGCAATTACCTTTAAATTAAAATATATTACCTTTTATATTTGTTGTCACTAAAATCTTTATTTTTCAAAAATATCAAGTGCAACTCTTACTTATATATTTTAAAACTTATTTTAATACTTTTAATTATTTAAAAAAAACTTACCTATTTTAACAAGTGAACGTATTTTTTTTAACAAATACAATTAATATAATTAAAACACATCATCACTAAAATCCCTATTTTCCAAAAATATGAGGTGCAATCTTTACTAATTTATTTTAAAACCTATTTTAATACTCTATTTAATAAATAATAAAATAATATAAAAATAGTAACTAGCTGATTGCCTTTTATAGTTAAAACATTTGTTTCTAACAAAATCTACTTTTTTCCAAAAATATCACGGGCAATTACCTTTAAATTAAAATATATTACCTTTTATATTTGTTATCATTAAAATCTCTCTTTTCCAAAAATATCAAGTGCAACTTATATATTTTAAAACATATTTTATTACTTTTAATTATTTAAAAAAACTTACCTATTTTAACAAGTAAACGTATTTTTTTAACAAATAAAATTAATATATTTAAAACACATCTAAAAATATTACGTGCAGTTACTTTTTTTTAATTAAAACATTTTAAGTTTTCTATTTGTCCTTATTAAAAAAACTTACTTATTTTAATATGTCAACATATTTTTTTAATAAATACAATTAATATAATTAAAATACTTCTAAAAATATCATGGTCAATTACTTTTTTTTATTTAAAACATGTTAGATTTTTTATCTGTCATTATTATTAAAATTATTTTATTATAAAATAATATTAATAATACCACATTTGTATTTTTTATATATTTTTTTATGTTCCAATGAATATTTCAGTTTCTCATTTTACAATTTATCATATTAATTTTTACTTTTATTTTAATATTTTCCGTTCACATTAAATTTTTTATTTTATTATTTTTAAGGCTCATGCCTTGCACGGGTTATAGACTAGTATAGATTAACCAGAAAATAGTGCAAGTTGATGCCGAATTGTAAACATGGATTAGCCGGAATGCCGGATCATACATGTTACAGTTTGTACTTAAAAATAAGCCATCCTCTGTGTCCTTTAGATTTGCTATAATATTTTTATTTTTTTTTAAATGTTTTTATCATTTATTTAATTAGGAAGTGTGATTGTACATGAGAGTTCATAGGTTCTTTAGTGATTCATAGGTTATCTAAGATAGTAGTTACTTGGGTTACTTAAGCAAATAGGAGTATAGTTTAGAGGTATGAATCCAAGTTCTGATCTCTGCCACGCATGTTTTGCTGCCACTGCAAATATTAGTCATTCGGGTGACCAAAATAGTGATAAGACATCTTGATCTAGGCACAATACTGTAATATATACGTGTTCTGATCCACCCTACTGCAATTTCCAGTTAGCTACCTGCAACCTCTACCATCTGGTATTAATAAAATTATGTAATGACTTGAGTTAGTTTCCTGCTACTAGTCTACTACTAGAAATACTCTGTATCTTTTGTCAGGAAAAACAATTGAATTTCTAATGTAATCTTAAATTTCTCGAAAAAGTTTTCTTTCTAGTAGTAATATTAAAAGAAAAGCGCAATAAGATGCTCTGAATTTCAAATTTGAAAACTTTAGTTAATAAGAAAAGTACATGCATTTAAAAATTTAGGTGACAATTATTGAAGATTAGGACATAAGATTCTTTAGTGATTCATAGGTTATCTAAGATAGTATTACTTGGGTTACTTGAGCAAATATAGTTTAGAGGTATGAATCCAAGTTCTGATCTCTGCCACGCATGTTTTGCTGCCACTGCAAATATTAGTCATTCGGGTGACCAAAATAGTGATAAGACATCTTGATCTAGGCACAATACTGTAATATATACGTGTTCTGATCCACCCAGTGACGAAGTCAGAAATTTTTTAAACTGGGGGCACAATATTAAACAAATAGCAATTACCTGTGGTCTTTTGATACCCAAGAATGAAAAGAAAAAGAAACGTGATAGAATAAAGGAGTAAAAGGAGGTAACATGTCCTATATTATAGCATTGTGGGTTATATTCAGTGGGGACACAAACATAAAATTTACAAAAAAATATTTTTTTTTAAATAGGTTACAAAGTTGTGGTGGGGCACAGGCACCCATTGGACCCCACAGTACCTCCGTCCCTGTCCACCCTATTGCAATTTCCAGTTAGCTACCTGCAACCTCTACCATCTGGTATTAATAAAATTATGTACTCCCTCGGTCCCATACATTGAGGGATGGGGGCTCGGCACGCATTTTAAGGCTCCTATAAAGTATACTTTCATAATTTTTTTTAAAATTATTTATTTATTTTGTAACCTATTTAAATACTTTTAATTACGGGCACTTACATTTTCAGCTAAAACATGTTACTTTTTCTATTTTTCCTTACTAAGACCATCTTTTTCCAAAAATATCACGAGCAAACAGTTATTAATTTATTTTAAAATCTATTTTAATATTTTTAATTATTTAAAAAGTTTAACACACCTACGTATTTGTTTTTAAAAAATGCAAATTAATAGAATATTAAAATAAAAATAATAAAAATAATAATTATTAATAACAATCCGTGCATAGCACGGGTTTTAAGCCAGTATAGATTAACCAGATAATAGTGCAAGTTGATGCCGACTTGTGTCCTTTTGATTTGCTATAATATTGTTTGCCTGTGTGAAAGGTTTTTATCATTTATTTTAGGAAGTGTGATTGTACGTGAGAGTTCATAGATTCTTTAGTGATTCATAGGTTATCTAAGATAGTAGAGTAAATAGCAGTTTGCACCCCTTTACTTTGGACGTTTTTTCGATTTGGTCCTGAATAATATTCTGTAGCAGAATGCACCCCTATATTTAATTGTCGCTTCGATTTGCACCCCTTTGACCAAATTCCGTCCATATTGACTGTCACCGTTAATTAGAGCAGGGGTAAAATTGGAAAATAATTCTCAGAAACACTATTCATGAAATACTTTACTAACCAAATGGATCAAACGGTGGCTTAATCAAAAAACTCGCCGGAATCGGACGAACAACCTCACCGGAACCGGAGAATTCCAGAATCCGGCCGATAGCCTCGCCGCCGGCGAGCCCAAATCGTTTGAAACGACCTTTAAAATGCCCGATTTTCTTACGGGAAATCACAGACATTCATAACACAATCAATACCCAACAAAACATCAATCAAAATGGCTAAAAATCGAGCCCAAGGCTCGCCGCCGGCGGCACCGCCGCGTTTCCGACCACCCAAAGATGAAAATTCGTTATCATACCCAATTTCCCCTTCCTACACACGCACAACTCACACAAACTAGCTCATTATCATCGCATATTCTCATCAAATTATATAATTTACATATCAGTTTCGAAGAGATGGGGGAGTATAATGATTAAAGATAAAGATATATAAATGAATGAAGAGATGGGGTTTTGGTGCAGATGAATGGTATGCGCGTGTGTGTGTTTTTATAATTGATGAATTGGTTTTGTATTGGGCAAAAGGGGGGAGAAACCAATGGAAGGGGGTGGTGTTGAGGTCAACTCCGCCATTAATTCCGGCGGGTCCTGGGAGAGACAGAGAGCAGTGGGGAAGAGAGCGATGAAGAGAGTGAGTTAGTCTGTAACAAACACAATCCAATTATCAATTATCAAGAACAAATCCACCATGAATATTATTCATATAAATACTGTTAAAATCTAAATAAATAGGAAATTATCTTGGCTAATTACCCAAATAACCCTGACTGTTAAGGTTAACAGTCAAAATTAACGGAATTTGGTCAAAGAGGTGCAAATCGAAGCGACAATTAAACATAGGGGTGCATTCTGCTACAGAACATTTTTCAGGACCAAATCGAAAAAACACCCAAAGTAAAGGGGTGCAAACTGCTATTTACTCAAGATAGTATTACCTGGGTTACTTGAGCAAATATAGTTTAGAGGTATGAATCCAAGTTCTGATCTCTGCCACGCATGTTTTGCTGCCACTGCAAATATTAGTCATTCGGGTGACCAAAATAGTGATAAGACATCTTGATCTAGGCACAATACTGTAATAATATATACGTGTTCTGATCCACCCTACTGCAATTTCCAGTTAGCTACCTGCAACCTCTACCATCTGGTATTAATAAAATTATGTAATGACTTGAGTTAGTTTCCTGCTACTAGTCTACTACTAGAAATACTCTGTATCTTTTGTCAGGAAAAACAATTGAATTTCTAATGTAATCTTAAATTTCTCGAAAAAGTTTTCTTTCTAGTAGTAATATTAAAAGAAAAGCGCAATAAGATGCTCTGAATTTCAAATTTGAAAACTTTAGTTAATAAGAAAAGTACATGCATTTAAAAATTTAGGTGACAATTATTGAAGATTAGGACATAAGATTCATTGTATTGAAGATTAGGACATAAGATTCATTGGGTTCAGTGGTTTTCAAAATCATTTGCATTATTTAATCTACAAATAATTTAACCGACACTATAATATTATAGATTGATAATCAGATCAAAATAGACCTCTCATTCTCCAACCATTCATTCTTCTTGGCGTGGTTTCATTGGCCAAATTTGGCAAAGTACTACAAGATCTGTAGCCACGTAAGCGTGTAACCGACAACAATTGTTGATGATGGTTATCATTTCTTTTTTCCGGCAACTAATTAATCAACTAAATGTACACTAAAAATACAAAGACCATTGACTCTGAAGAGTTGACCCGTTCTGGGAACTACGATTGGCAGCCTAGTGTGTAAGCACAGCAATGAACAAAGACGACTTTACTTTCTCCAGGTTAACTTGATTTCTTTGTTTTTTAATAATTTATATTTATATTTTTATGTTTTTAAATATTTTTTTAATTTAAAATACAAGTGTTGAAATCATTATATTTAATAATTATTTTTTCAAATTTAATTTAGCAAACTCCTAACTAACTTATAGGTAAATTTATCCAAACATCCATCTATACTATATTATTAAAGCCGAAACATTGAAAGTTTTGGTTTTCGGTCATTTATTCTATTTAATAAATAATAAAATAATATAAAAATAATAACTAAATGATTGTCTTTTACAATTAAAACACTTTTTTCTAACAAAATCTATTACTTCCAAAAATATTACGGGAAATAATTTTTAAATCAAAATATATTACATTTTATATTTGTTCTCACTAAAATTTCTATTTTCCAAAAATATCAGGTGCAACCGTTACTTATTTATTTTAAAACTTATTTTAATGATTTTAATAATTTAAAAAAGCTTACCTATTTTAACATGCCAGCGTATTTTTTTAACAAAGACAATTAATATAATTAAAACACTTCTAAAAATCACGATCAATTATTTTTTTAAATTAAAATATGTTAGCTTTTCTATTTGTCCTTATTATTTGCCTTTTATAAATAAAATAATTTTTTCTAATAAAAAATACTATTTTTCCAAAAATATCATGGATAATTATATTTAAATTAAAACATATTACATATTATATTTGCTCTCACTAAAATCTTTTTTTTCCAAAAATATCAGGTGCAACCTTACTTATTTATTTTAAAATATATTTTAATGCCTTTAATTATTTAAAAAAGTTTACCTATTTTAACACGCCAACGTATTTTTTAACAAATGCAATTTAATATAATTTGAAACACTCCTATAAATATTACAGGCAATTATTTTTTTTTAATTAAAACATTGATATGGTCAGAAAAGTAATTATAGAAATATAATTGACTGGTCAAACAAAAGGCCGATATTTAAAGCCCAATACCCTAATTATTCATTAATTTCGTAATTAATGAATAGGGAAAATATATAGCTCATAAAAAGAGTCCAAATTATGACAAATTGGTCAAAGAAGGATCCAGAATCCCAATTAAAGGCAATTAATGAGTCATAACTTTTATCAACAAGGAAACGAATTCTTCAGCAAGAAATACAATACTTATCCAATATCAAAAAGAAGACTTATCCGCTAAGTCTCCCAAACATACCATAAATACTAGGCTCCAGACGCCTATATAAGGTCCCTGATCCTACAATCAGAACTACGTCTTTGGCTTGATTCTCAACATTAATTGAGATACGTAGGCATCTTGTGAGGACCAATTTAGTCCGGATACACGAGTGCAGCCATTAAAGCTCGAAGCTCATTAAACCTAGCATTAAATTCACAAAGCACGTTTTTTAATTCATAACATTTGGCGCCGTCTGTGGGAAGACAACATCAACCATGGCAAACACACGAAGAACAGCTCGGGATACTCAGACTCCCGACGATCGCCCCCTCACCTCTGAGGCTGATCAGCCACCGCCGACTACCGGCACACAAGGGGCGAATATCCCCACCAGTACTCAAGGACCGGAAATCCTGATTTCGGTTGAAGGAACGAATCCCCTGCAGATGGTCATTCATGGATCTAATCCACAAGAGACCATTCACCAGCAACCAATCACGACCTCCCCGCTGCTCATGAGTGCACCAAGGAGCCTTCAACTCCATACTACTGATCTCCCTCAATACGCGAATCAGACTTTGGGGATGCCAAGCTATGGCATGCCCCCTCGACCCATGGCGGGCGGTAGTGGAACTAATCCAATCTACCATGAGGCATATGTGCCTCCTTATATTCAAGGTCTGGGACCCCAAAATCAACAAACTCGTCAGACCCCTCTCATTCAAGATTACTCTGGCCCATACACTGAGGATGAGGGTTATACAACTGGGGAGGATGTCGCCCCAAGGAGGAGACGTTCTTCACAGACAAATCGGGAGCCACCCCAAACTACTAGGGAGAAGCTTGCAGCCCATGAGGCAGAGACTGCAAGGCTCAAAAAACTCCTTGCTGAAGAAGAGGCCGCTCAAACTCGGGGCCGAACGACTGAAGGAATCCCGATAATCAACTTGGATCCACCAAGAAGGACCAAGAGGGCTGAAGCCCCAAGGGGTGATCCTAGTAATCTGTTGCCCCTAGGAGATACTGATGATCCTACACCACCGTTTACTCAAGACATCATGAAAACGGCTATATCCAGAAAGTTCAAGATGCCTTCGATCAAAGCCTATGATGGAACGGGAGATCCCGCGAATCATGTAAGGACATTCTCCAATGCACTGCTGTTGCAGCCAGCCAACGATGCGGTCAAGTGTAGGGCGTTTCCCCAAACTCTTGCAGGTATGGCTCAACGTTGGTACAGCCGTCTACCTCCCAACTCTATTGGGTCCTTTAAGGAGCTAAGCAAGGCTTTCATCAATCAGTTCATTAGTGGAAGGGTGCATGAGAAAAGTTCTGCATCACTCATGGCAATACGTCAAGGAAAGAATGAAGCCCTAAGGGACTACATTAATCGATTCACTCGAGAGGCTTTGAAAGTCCCGGACTTAGACGACAAAGTGGCTATGATAGCCCTGCAACAAGGAACCACTGATGACCACTTCAGGAGGTCGTTGGCTAAACATCCACCAGAGAGCATGTTGAAGCTCCAAGATAGAGCCGGAAAGTACATCAAAGCTGAGGAAAGCATGAGAAAGTATGAACCCACCGCTGGCGACGGTGGAAACTCAAAGAAAAGAAAAGAAACTCAGGAGTACGACGTCAAGGAAAAGTTTCCCCGAACATCAAAGAATTCTGACTCTCCACCCAAGAGAAATAACTTTGGGCCAAAGTTCACGGAGTATGCAAGATTGAATACTCCCAGGAGTCAAATTCTGATGGAGATAGCCAAGGAAGAAGATATCAAATGGCCAAAGCCAATGAGGGCTGATTTGTCCAAACGGAACCAAAATCAGTTTTGTCGGTTCCACAAAGAAGTTGGTCATGACACCGACGATTGTAGGCAACTGAAAGATGAGATCGAGTTTCTAATACGAAGGGGAAAACTCAGCAAGTTCACTAAGGATGGAAGCCAAGGGAGCCAGAGGGGGAACTATGAAAGAAAGGATTATGATAGAAGGGACAATGATCAAGATCGAAATCCCAAGCCCCGAGGGCCGGTGATCAACATGATATTCGGAGGGCCAACTGCTGCTGGATCCTCCCGAAACTCAAGAAAGGCTTATGCCCGAGAGGTAATGACTGTGGTTGGAGAAGCACCGAAACGTGCCAGGACAGAAGTGTCAATAGGTTTTGACGATTCAGACTTGGAAGGGGTGAAGTTCCCCCATGATGATCCTCTTGTCATAATACCTGTGATAGGCAACTCCGAAACAAAAAGAGTCTTGGTTGATAATGGAGCTTCAGTGGATATCTTGTTCCACGATGCCTTCATCAAGATGGGTTACACTGATTCTCAGTTGACACCCTCTAATATGCCCATATATGGGTTCAATGGAGTAGAATCAAAGGTGGAAGGCACTATCCAACTCCCAATGACCATGGGGCAAGGAACGAATACGTCTACTCAGATGTTGAACTTCATAGTCATAAAAGCGACTTCAACCTACAATGCAATCCTCGGAAGGACTGGTCTTCATGCGTTCAAGGCTGTTGCCTCATCTTATCATCTAAAAATCAAATTCCCAACGAGGAATGGGATTGGTGAAGAACGAGGAGACCAAAAGATGGCTAGAAGCTGTTATGTAGCCGCGTTGAGGCCTGATGGAGTTGGGGGGCAGGTTCTTCCCATTGAAGATATGGACACTAGTGACAATGAGGACCGAAGAGGGAAACCAGCTGAGGATTTAATCCCAATTCCCTTAGTCCCGGATGAACCAGAAAATGTGACTTATGTTGGGGCACTACTGCCCGAACCATTGAAAGGCAAACTCGCATCTTTTCTTCAAGAGAACAATGACGTTTTTGCTTGGACAGCGGCTGACATTCCAGGGATTGATCCCCAACTAATATCTCACAAATTGAATGTGGATCCAGAAAGGAAGGCAGTGAAACAAAAGAAAAGAAGTTTTGCTCCAGAGAGGCTTGAAGCCATTAAGCAAGAAGTGAATAAGCTTTTAGAAGCTGGGTTTATTGAAGAAATCCAATTCCCAGAATGGTTAGCTAACCCTGTGATGGTCAAAAAAGCTAACGGGAAGTGGAGAATGTGCGTCGACTTCACCGACTTGAATGATGCATGTCCTAAGGATTGTTTCCCCTTACCTAGAATTGACGCCTTGATAGATGCCACTGCTGGGCATGAGATGCTAAGTTTCATGGATGGCTTCAGCGGATATAATCAAATCAAGATGCACAAAGATGACATCGCCAAAGTGTCGTTCATCACTGACTTTGGTGTCTTCTGTTTCTTAGTCATGGCTTTTGGGCTTAAGAATGCTGGAGCAACCTATCAAAGGTTGGTGAACAAAATCTTTGAGCACCTGATTGGAAAAACCATGGAGGTCTACGTAGATGACATGTTAGTCAAGAGTCTCGATAAGGCCGATCACATTAAGCACCTCCGAGAGGCATTTGAAGTGCTAAGGCACCACAAGATGATGTTGAATCCAACTAAGTGTGCCTTTGGTGTAGGCTCGGGAAAGTTTTTAGGCCTGATGGTTTCCAAGAGAGGAATCGAGGCTAATCCCGACAAAATCAAAGCGATTCTAGACATGGAACCACCAAAGACTGTCAAGGATGTCCAGAAACTGACGGGAAGAGTGGCTGCTTTGGGAAGATTCATCTCCAAGTCTGGAGAGAAGTGTTTACCCTTCTTCAAAGCACTCAAAAAAGTGAAGAATTTTGAATGGACAACTGAAAGTCAAGAGGCCTTTGAGGCCCTGAAGAAATATATGGCTGAAGCACCACTGTTGGCAAAACCCAAGCTAGGAGAAATTCTCTATTTATACTTGGCGGTTTCCAACACAGCCCTTGGAGCTGTTTTGGTAAAGGAAGAAGTAAAGGTTCAGAAACCCATCTACTATGTGAGCAAGATTCTACATGGGGCAGAAATAAACTACTCAATGGTTGAGAAGTTTGCCTTAGCCTTGATAATGGCCTCAAGAAAGCTACGCCCCTACTTCCAGGCTCACAAGATAGAGGTCTTGACTGATCAACCTCTAAGAAACATCTTGCATAGCCCTCAAGTTAGTGGAAGATTGATCAAATGGGCCATTGAATTGGGCGAATTCGACATCAAGTTTAAGCCTCGAACGGCCATAAAAGCTCAGGCACTTACTGACTTCATGGTTGAATGCACCATTGACAACCAAGAAGTCGGGGGGCAGGAAGTAACTATGGAAGATAAGAAAGATGAGGAAATGACCTTCAAAGAATGTTGGGTGCTCTATTTTGATGGAGCATCAAAAACAAAATCAAGTGGAGCCGGTTTAGTGCTACAAAGTCCTGATGGATTCCTCATAGAATACGCACTAAAACTGGACTTCCCAACGACAAACAACGAAGCTGAATATGAAGCTCTGATAGCTGGTTTAGGGCTGGCTGGAGCCTTGAGAGTCAAAACTCTGAAAGTATGTGGAGACTCGAGGCTAGTGGTTTCCCAAGTAAATGGGGAGTTTGAGGCCAGAGATGAAGTCATGGCCAAGTACTTAAAACTTGTCAAGGCCATTATGACTCAGTTCGATGAATGCTATGTGGAGCACATTCCAAGGGAGGAAAATATGAAGGCTGATGCCTTGTCTAAGTTTGCCTCTTCTGAAATTGAAAACTATGCCGGGAGTGTATACTTCCAAGTCTTGAAGACCCCAAGCATCAATGGAAAGTTGGTAGCCCCCATTGGTATCACCAGTTGTTGGATTGATCCCATCAAAGCTCATCTGGAAACTGGGTGGCTACCCAACGACACTTCAGAAGCACGAAAGCTATACGTCAGAGCACTAAGGTATGCCCTAATTGAGGGAATCCTATACAAGAAATCTTTTGTTATTCCGTACTTAAAGTGCTTGAGACCTCAAGAGGCAGAATTGGCCCTAAAGGAAGTGCATGAAGGGATTTGTGGGCAACACTTGGGGGGCAGAGCCCTGGCTCATAAAGTCACTCGTCTAGGTTTCTATTGGCCAAGCATACTTGCTGATGCTAAAAGCTACGTCAAGAAATGTGAACGGTGCCAGAAACATGCACCAGTGGTTAGGCAACCACCAGAGATGATGACATCCATTAACTCACCTATCCCCTTTGCTATGTGGGGAATGGATATACTCGGGCCATTTCCTATGGCAAGTGCTCAAAGAAAGTTCTTGATAGTAGCAATTGATTATTTCACCAAGTGGATTGAGGCTAAGCCATTAGCCAAGATAACCACCAAGCAAGTGATGCAATTCTTCTGGGAAAATGTGATATGCAGATATGGAATTCCACGAGTCATGGTCACGGACAATGGAACTCAGTTTAACAACGATGAGTTTAAGAAGTATTGTGATGAGAACGATATCAAGTTGCGCTTCACTTCTGTTGCCCATCCTCAAGCAAATGGGCAAGCTGAGGTTGCAAATCGAATTATCCTGGATGGACTAAAGAAAAGAGTTGAACGCTCCAGAAACACTTGGGTAGACGAATTACTCCCTATACTTTGGGCATATCGTACTACTTGCAAAGTCACCACCGGGGCAACTCCGTTCCTATTGGCTTATGGAGCAGAGGCAGTGGTCCCAGTGGAAATTACTCACACCTCCCCAAGAGTTGAGGCTTATGAACCAGAAGAGAATGAAGAAGGCTTGAGGCTAGCTTTGGATCTAATTGATGAAGTTAGAGATGAAGCAAACGCCAAGATAGTTGAACATCAAAAGAAAGCCTCTTTCTACTACAACCTAAGGGTTAAAGAAAGGTTCTTTCGTCAAGGAGAC
The DNA here is from genome assembly GCA_030848705.1 of Heracleum sosnowskyi. Classification (NCBI taxonomy): domain Eukaryota; kingdom Viridiplantae; phylum Streptophyta; class Magnoliopsida; order Apiales; family Apiaceae; genus Heracleum; species Heracleum sosnowskyi. The sequence continues at coordinate 135,213,969 of CM061235.1, read as the reverse complement.
TTGGTTCTCAGAAAGATTGAAGCATCCGGAGTTGGACAAAAAGGGAAGTTGGCCCCAAATTGGGAAGGACCATATCGCGTCAAAAACGTATTTGGTCGAGGCTCCTACAAGCTAGAAACCCTTGAAGGGCATGAGGTGCCAAGAACTTGGCATGCCTCCAACTTGAAAGTTTATTATGTTTAAGGTGTTTCCTAAGAGGATTCACTACTAGAAATAAGGTTTGATAAAACCAAACCAAGTTTTTAAAACTTGGGTATTATGTAAGGGTTGAGCCCATTCTTCAAAGTTATGAATTATATACTCCTATTCATCATGTTTTGAATGCATTACATACTGATAGATATGTACAAAATGCTAACTAAACGTGCAAAAGGCAAGAAAACAACACAAGCCATGAATGGCCACAAAATATAAATAAAACTAAACTTACAAAAGTTTAAGTTAAGCCCAAAGGCTGGAAATACATAGAAAGAAAATACAAAGCCATGAATGGCCATAAGTAAACTACAAACTACGGCTGCGCGTCACCATCCTTGACTCCCGCATCTGTCTCCTCCCCTGAACTAGAGCTGGAAGAATGCTTACCAGCATCCTCAGCATCATCAGCAGAAGCATCACTGAGGGGTGATGAATGCTCTGGAACTAAAATCCTAGCATCTTCCTCCATATCGTCAACTCCAGCCAAAATACGCTCCAAGGGAGTAGGAGGGTGAGGAGCATGAAAATCATCAGCATCAAAGACTCCAGGATGCTTGGCCAAGATAGCCTGAACAGCATCCTCCCATCCTGAAGTATGCTGAACTAGGAAAAGGACCTCGTCATGCTTCTCGATCAAGTCCTTGTACTCCTGAGAGTCAAGGTACTCATCAATGCAATCATCCTTGCCTTTCCTCAGCTCAACAATATCAGCCTGAGCGTCAGCAAGCTCCTTCTCCCTCCTGGCAAGAGTCTCCTTAAGAGACTTCACCTCCTCCTCGGACCTCTCCAGCTTGACTCTGTTGGCCTCAGAGGAGGTACGCCAAGCCTTAGCTTGGAACAATACCCCCTGAAAGTTGGCATTGGTCTGCCAAAAGATAAAAGTTAGGAAAATATAAGCAGAAACTTCAAAGAAATAGCTAAGGTAAAGAAAATTACCGCAGCAATAGCTTGAGCCCCAAGATGCTCAGCACCCTCAAGGGTGGAATCTGCAACGAAGTCCTTGTAATCACAAGGGGTAAGAGAGTGGTACGACCAGTCCACAGCATGTTTGGACACCCCAGTAATGGTGTCCTTCCTGATACCCCAGTTGGGGCGCCACACTGAGGACTTGGCAGACACAGGAATGTCCACCTCATCCACAGAAGGGATCAAGAAGCTGGGAGCACTGGCTTTCCCCCTGGGATCATCCCCGATCCTAGCCCTTTTCATCCTGGATGTCTCTACATCCTTGGGCTCATTGGTCTTGTTGATAAAGGCCGCAGCTACAAGAAAAGCCGGAAAATGGTTAACAGAAAATCACAAAGAAATAAAAATAGGCATAATGAAAAGGGATAAGCAAAAATACCCTTATCATGAACAGTAGAGAGCCCAACGGACTTGAGGACGAACTCGTCCAGTAACTCCCAAGCCACGGTAGTCCCATTATCCTTAATGAGCTCTGAGTAGGCATGGAGCTCCTCCTCATTCAAGACAATGTTACCGGGACTACCATCAGAAACTCTCCCAAAAGATGTACGGAACAGGGTTCCCCAGTCCCCTCCTTCCCATACAAGATACATGAACTCATTTTTCCATTTGGGGTTATTATCTGGGATTGATTTGGGGTGAAAAATGAAAAGGAAGCCTACCCTATGGGTTATATACACCCAACCCAAGTTGTTGGCTGAGCTATTCTTAAACTGAAAGATCTTTCTAAACAAAGGTACAGAAAGAGGAAAGTTTTTACGAAGGCATAAAACCATGAAACAATTAATTATCCTCCAGGCATTTGGAGGTAATTGGCAAGGGTTGACTTGGACATCTGCCAAAAGTCTAGGAATAAACTCGTGAAAAGGGAACCTAAGGCCAGCAACTATGGCATCCCTATAAATACACAAAGCATTTGACCGCCAGTGACAAGAACGGTCACCGGGGCCGGCAGGAACAAGCTTTAAGGGGGCCTTTACCCTATACATCTTATTATAATCTTTTATCATATCTACTTCATGGAATCTATTGCTACAATCATACGAATCTAAAGCAGACACTGACGGGTATTCATCCCCACGTTCATTAATCATATCATGCAAAGACATGTATTTTGAACGAATAGGAATGGGGGTACCTCTTTTTGAAGCGGAATTCATCTTTTGGAGGCGTTGGGAAGCTCGATCGGCCATTTCTAACCCAGAATCTTCAAAGAAACCCAGAATCTTCAAAGAAAATCTTCAAATCTTCAAGTGAAAACCCAGAAAACGGTGAGAAAATCTCGCCGGGAATCGCCTTGCGACAGAACCCTAGCAGAGCAATCTAAAGAAAATTTCGGAGAAAATTTAGCAGAGTAACTTTGAGAAAGTGAAATGTGAAGAATGAATGGAAACAAATGAGAACTCACCCTTATATAGGGATGACAGCTGGTCAATGGGCCGGTTGAAGGAAGGGCAACCGGCATTAGCCGGTACGGCCCATAAAAGGCTAAAAGCCCAATTGATAAAGTTGAACAGTGAAGATCCTTGGGCCCAACTAAGCCCATTACAAAAAAAAACTACATTTTTGATCAAAGTTTTGATCAAATAAGTTCGAATAAAGCCCAAAATGGCTCTTGTATTCGACCAAAAATCTCGTCGAAAGGATAAAAGCCCAATTATTAAAAAAGGCTAAAGGCCCAATAAAAAGATGAAGGCCCAATTGCTAAAATCCTTGGGCCCAAATGAAGCCCAATATATGTGGGCCCTAAAAGTCTGTAACGAACCAAGTATTCAACCAGAATCCTAGTCGAATGAGTTCGAATAGGCACCAAAACTGAAGTCTCGTTCGACCATGTTCCTGGTCGAAATCATTCGACCAGGCACCAAAACTGAAGTCTCGTTCGACCATGTTCCTGGTCGAAATCATTCGACCAGGCACCAAAATGAAAGCCATGTTCGACCTTGAACCTGGTCGAAATCATTCGACCAGGATGCAAAATGAAAGTCTTGTTCGACCACAATCCTGGTCGAAGCTATTCGACTAGGGGGGAAAATGAGGCTCTACTTCGACTAGAAACCTGGTCGTAAGCATTCGACCAGGAGGCAAACTGACAGTAGTATTCGACCTTGAACCTGGTCGAAATCATTCGACCAGGATGCAAAATGGAAGCAAATTTCGGCCAGAATCCTGGTCGAAGGAGTTCGACCAGGAGCTAAAATCAAGGTCGAATTCGACCAGGATCCTGGTCGAAAATGACATGAAAAATTCAAAAATCAATTTATGTTCCAGGGAATTGATGAAAAATCCCGATTCCTGTTTTGGAGAATTATAAAATTGGTTTAGAACTATACGTTCGTCAAACCAAGCCATGATATGGAAGAAAATTTCGTAACTCCTGAATGAAATAACTTCTACGATCATCCAAGAGAGATTTTCCTAGAAGTTGGGGGGCAAATGATATGGTCAGAAAAGTAATTATAGAAATATAATTGACTGGTCAAACAAAAGGCCGATATTTAAAGCCAAATACCCTAATTATTCATTAATTTCGTAATTAATGAATAGGGAAAATATACAGCTCATAAAAAGAGTCCAAATTATGGCAAATTGGTCAAAGAAGGATCCAGAATCCCAATTAAAGGCAATTAATGAGTCATAACCTTTATCAACAAGGAAACGAATTCTTCAGCAAGAAATACAATACTTATCCAATATCAAAAAGAAGACTTATCCGCTAAGTCTCCCAAACATACCATAAATACTAGGCTCCAGACGCCTATATAAGGTCCCTGATCCTACAATCAGAACTACGTCTTTGGCTTGATTCTCAACATTAATTGAGATACGTAGGCATCTTGTGAGGACCAATTTAGTCCGGATACACGAGTGCAACCATTAAAGCTCGAAGCTCATTAAACCTAGCATTAAATTCACAAAGCACGTTTTTTAATCCATAACAAACATGTTAGATTTTTTATTTGTTCTTATTATTAATATTATTTTAATGAATAATAAAATAATATTAATAATGGCCCATTTGTTTTATTATTTTTTTCTATGTTTAAATTTATATTTAAGTTTCTCAATTTATAATTTATCATATTGATTTTTATTCTTTATTTAATATTTTCTCTTCCTATTAATTTTTTTTAATTTGTCATTTTTTAATCTCTTTTTGATGGCTAGTGGGTTATAGGCTAGTATAACTTATAAGAATTCATCAATATACTTACTCATTTTTAAGTTATAAATTAACTTTTTTATGATATCTCAAACACTCAACAATCTCGGTTTATTATGTCCTGGCTCCTGGGTCATCAGTAGAATTCAAGCTGGCAGTACTTCGCTACTTATTATATATAGTCAAACGGATGATTTAGGACATGTAAATCCGAATCGGCTCACAAAAATAATTCGGCTAACTTGGTTCGATACGATCCAAATCAAACCGGCACAGTTCGTATAAAGAAACACAACGTTCACGAGTTGAAGAATCAGGAACCGAAACCGATACAAACGGGCCTGCTAAACCGTCCAAACTGTGTAACGGCTGAACCAGCCGTTCAGTAATGGTTGACAATACTGACTTTGGACCATATATATATTCCCACATAAAAAATGCAGCTAATAGTTACAATTTAATGATGAACATAGTAAAAAAGGAAAGTGATTCAGCAGTTGTGACACGTTGTTTTTCCGGTAAATAAGAAAAATGCTAAAATTTTCAACAAAAATTTTCAAAACATCTCTCAATTCCATCCTTTATGGTAACATTCCAAACACTGTGTATAATTGTTAATGCGGTTTGTTCCGTCTTTTTAAAGAGGAGTCCTCTCAAATTAATTATAATTTTTTTTAATTAATAAAATTTACATAGATACCATCCTCTTTTATTCCAAAAAATATTCGTATAATTTTAAATAATATTTAAACGATTTAAAAATATAAAAAAAAAATTGAAACGCAAAACCCGCACAACTCGTCCGCCAACTCGACCGAGCCGTGCACGAGTTACTCTTTCCCAAAAACGTGCCAAAAACGTGCCGTTTGGCCAGCTCTAGTCCCAGTGTACCATTATTCACAAATTGATTCAAAAATTTAGGTGAGTATTGGCGTAAATGTCAGCATTGGCGTACTAATATAGTCTATAAATTGATAGGTGATTTCACTAATATAGCTAATTAAGCTAGGTCTCAGTACTTGATTAAGTACTCATCGAGATGTCTGTCTTTCTTCAGGCTTCGACAGGTTCCCTTCCATTACAAAATGCTGGTGTGCCGCCTGATCAGATTGTTCGTCGCACTACACCAAAAATGGCCAAAACCTACCACGTAAATGGTAGGTTTTGGGGGTAAATCGGTAGGAATTGGTGTCAATTCCTACCATTCGACATGGTAGGAATTGCTCAGGTCGGAATTGATGATGGTAGGAATTGGTGGTCTATTTCTTAAACGGTCCCACATGCCAAATGGTTGTCCATGTGGTGTGCCACATCAACAGCCACATCGACTGCCACATGGCGGTGGTCCCCGACACGTCACTTGTCACGTCAAGTGCCACGTCAAATAAATATTGTCCCACGAGGTTGACAGGGCTTGCCACGTGTCACACAGGGTCCCACTGCCACGTCATTTTGTGGGGTCACCTTTGACCCCAGTCAAGGACTATTTCCTACCAAGTGCAAATGGTAGGTTTTATATCATTCTAAAGAAAATGTTTCAATAGCCAGCTGCATCCACTTTGTATCAACATCGCCTTTTATAAACATAACACGCCTGAAGCCATAAAAGAAAATTGACTACCAACTAGATATTATTAATAGAAAATATTACACAAATATTCAGTACATCAATTTATTGAACACCGCACATTAAATATTGCACTATTATATTACACAAATATTATTAATAGAAAATATTACACAAATATTCAGTACAAATATTGCACTATACTTGCTTGCTAAAGATTACATCTTGATGTGACGACAAAGATATTGGCCTTGATAGATTTGCAAACGGGTTAGTCTGTTTTGACATACAAGTATGGAACAAAACCTGCCATAAGACTATCTGAAAAGCGCAAGTCCCGTTGCTTTGTAAACTCGTCGTAATTATCAGGTACACGCAAAAGAGGGGTTGTAGTAGATGAAGCCAATTCTTGATGTACTTGTACCTGATATCCACAAGGACATAATTTCCGGGGAGATCATGTGCAGATACAAATGTAAGTTATGGCATTCTGAAATTCCAAATTTAGTGTAGCGCATTAAATATCACGAAATCGAGGTGATTTCAATAGGTCTGACTACTGCAATTAATATAAGCCAGCAGAACCAAATTAATGTATATTACAGTATTTTTGGGTGGGTTTACCTGTTAGATGGGAAGCATAAACCTCTGTCTCCATAATCTTTGTTGCTCCAAAACCTCTTCAGTTACGGCTTTGCCAGGTCCAAGGACCTTCCTTCCCCTGTTTTTAGATACATTAACATCACAGTATCTTCAAAGGCTAACATTCAGTACGGGAAACGACTCATAACTTCGGATATATAATTCACCCGACAGCTCTATACCAAATTTTTGTTAATCAAACAGAGGCGAATAACCCATGTTGGGATATTAATTTAGTGAAACTTATAAGCTTCAGCACAGTCATTTCATCCAAGGCTCTGGTCAAATAATGGTGGTTCCATACTTTTCAGCTCTATCACTCTATCAATATTAAGAGAAATTAAAACCAGAAATTTTATTCATATCATGCCAACCAGTTAACACTTAACACGTTCAAGGAGAGATATATGAGCTGATGTGTTGCATGTCCACCTCTATTTAATTGAGTCCCTCACTCCCTCTAAATTACAAGCAGTGTAATAGCTTTTGCAAAGGGTTCCAAGCCGGAAAAAATACACAACAGGATTGCTTCTAGACCAAATAGCTTTGACCGCCACAAGGATAGCCACAAGGATAGCCACAAGGATTCTCTAAACTGTAAACTGGGGCTAGCAGTTAATGGGCAATGAGGTTCATTTCCATGTACCAGAATTTGATATTTAAGGGCAATGAGGTTCATTTCCATGTACCAGAATTTGATATTTAAAATAAAAAATGGCCATTCCATCAGATTTCCTATTTATATGCTGAGACTCCATTAGATTTCCTATTTTTTTTATGCTGAGAAGTAAGAACACGCTGTTTTGAAGACTGCACAACAATCTGACAAGGAAGTAAACCAAAATTCTCAACTTCAACTGTACAGAACTAGTTACCACGGTAGACACAAATACATATTCTAATTTTCAAAACTTAAAAAAAAAACTTGTCCTGATGAGGTATGAGGAGATAATACAATACATAAATACATGTGCCACCGGCAAATAGTGTTTTTCACTATCTTGGATTAAAAAAAATTTAACTGTCTACTAACTTGTGTGCAAATTACTACAATAAAAATATAAATAAATTAACACTATCGGTAATAAAGTAGCACATATAAACACAACAAAAAAAGAACATAGACCAAGTACTTGTACTGAAATTAAAACTAATAAATTTGCTAACCTTATTTGCAATCTCAATGTACAAGTATTCATCGCTGAATGGTGCCATGTGTATTCTACAAGAGCAAAAATTTCATCAGAAAGATGATGACAGTGGTGTATGTGTGTTTACAGGACCAGGACCAGCAGAACAGCAACCATCAACTCCCCGTAATATTGAAAAAAATAATCTCACCCAAATGTACACAAGGATTAGAAAAGTGCGTTACATCATAACACACTACATATTAACAACATAATTCCACTGTACAGAACTACACAACAATCTGACAAGGAAGTAAATAACCCGAACCCATCAATAAACACAAAACATATAATCAAAATCATAAACATACAATAAAATCTAACAAAATTGGTTTGTAGAATTAATAGATATATGTATCAACTATCATAGATACACAATTCCTCTCCCTGCATTAATATGTATGAACACCAAACACAATCAATCTCTATTATAGATATACATAAATATGCATACATATACATCAGGTTATACCTAACACATTATATAAATATATTTTTGATCTAGCACAAACAAATCGAGATTAGAAATATAAAAAAGAGAGAACTTACATCAAAGGAGTTACTAATGAGTTCACACAGAAAGATCTCTTGATTGCTATAAAGAGTGTTGATTACAAATAAAAGACCCGAATTTCCAGAAGACCACCACCACCGTACATCAACTAACACCCACCACCACCACCATGGCACCACCGTTTCTGTTGGAGACAAAAGAATATGGAAAATTAGGGCTTGAAGAGGAGGTGGAGAGTATGAGAAATTAGGAGATCGATTGAGAATTCAGGGCTTCAATAGATTGATTGAGGGGAAAAAATTAGGATTACGTGAAATAGATAACAAGCCCAAATCGATTGAAGCCCAAATCGATTGAAAACTCTAATTTTATTGAAGTTGGTTAAAGCCGTAATCGATTGAAGCCCCAAATCGATTTGTGAAATTGATTAAACGACAATTGTTTGAGTGTTTTGATTTGTTTACCGTCGAGAGAGTGCGAGAGATGGAAAAGAGACAAGAGTGAGAGTGTAAAGAGATAAGGGTGTGAGAGTGAAAAGAAAAGAGACGAGAGTGAGGGCGGTATTTTTGCCGCTCGCTTTTTTATCTGAAATTTTCAGCCCCGCTCTTATTTTCGTGTGCGTCTGCTGTGAGCTTTTAACAAAAAAACTGGATTGTGCAGAATCAAACCACTCCCCTCTTCAAGAATGACCAAGTGCTAAACCACTACACCAACAATGCTTTTGTACTAAATCAGCTGTAAATTTTCTATATCATACCCCAAATTTATTTTATAAATTATAAGTTTGATAGATAGATTAATTATAAAAATATAGGAGCTTAAATTAAAAAATTCTAAAATTTTACATACAGCTAAGAAATCAAAATATTTAATCATCCGTAAGGTTAGATCGTTGAAAAAAAATCAAAAGAAATCAAAAAGTGTAACCCTAAACAACCCCTAAAAAGGGAAATTCAATTTTTTCGTAAAATTTTAGGCGATTAAAATTTTAGATTGCACGGATTCAAACTCGTGCCCTCTCCAATATTAACCAAGTGAAGAACCACTGCGCCAAACAAGCTTTTTATACTAAATCAGCAAATAATTGATATATGATATTCCAATTCAAGTTTTGTAAAGTACAAGTTTAATAAATAGATTTATTATAAAAATATAAGAGTTTAAATTAAAAAAATCCAATATTTTGTATAAAACTAAGAAATCAACATATTTAATCATCCGTAAGGTTGGATCGTTGAAAAAAAAATAAATAGAAATCAAAAAGTGTAACCCTAGACAACCCCTAAAACATGAGTATAAACTCTAACTCAATTTTCTAACCCTCTTTCATTTTCTAAACGATTTTAACTTTTTGTAATTCCTTTTTGTCTAAATTTTTTTCCTTACATTCATCAAACTACAAAACGACGTTTCATATAAAAAAATTTAATTTATCCATAGGTCTTTATATTTTTAATTTTTTTTCGATATAATTAGGTTTTAACGAATAACATAAGTACCTAAATATGTAAGTTTAATTCAACTAATTTTTATCCTCCACTACTAAAATGAGTAAATCTTTATATCCCTAGAGTTTGATTAACAAAAAATATGATAATCGATCAACAAAAAATATAATATAAACACATTCTCCATTAATTTGATTTTGTATTATTTTATTAATCGATTAAAACCTACCAACAATGGTAGGTTTTGATGTGCGCGAGAAATTCAACTTTTCTGTGAAATTTTTGGCGGAAAAGCAAAAAGGTGATGGGGGTCCAAAATTCACCAATGACTATTTCCTACCATATATGGTAGGAAATGGTCTTGACAGAATGAAAATATTTTGTATTTAAAAAAAAATGTTTATTACTTTAAAATATGATTGGGACGATGATGTGGATGGTGGGGTACCATCACGAATAAAACCTACCAGATTTGGTAGGTTTTATATTCCTACTAGGAAATGACCATGACAGAATTAAAAATTTTATTATTTTTAAAAAATTATTTATTACTCCCTCCGTCCCAATTTTATTGTCCAGAATTTCCTTTTTCGTTCGTCCCAAAACTGTTGTCCATTTTTAGTCTATATGGTAAATTATGTGTTAATTATGTTAATTTTTATGAAAAACAATACAACTTTTTGGTAACTATCAGTTTGTTTCATATGATTGAATAAAAGGTGGGTTTTTGATGGTGGACAATAAAAATGGGACGGAGGGAGTACTTAAATTATGATATGACTGATGATGTGGATGGTGGGGTACCATCAAGAATAAAACCTACCAGATTTGGTAGGTTTTAGTTTCCTACCATATGTGGTAGGAAATGACCACAGCATATTGAAAATATTTTTTATTTTATAAAAATTGTTTATTACTTAAAGATATGACAAGGCTTGATGATTAGGATGGTGGGGTCTTATCTTTGTGAAAATGCAGGCAAAACCTACCGATGTTGGTAGGTTTTATTTTCCTACCAACAATCGGTAGGATTTGGTGCTAGCTTTTACAGAAATCGGGCCCCACGCGCATCATTTCCTACCATATTCGTTGTCGGTAAGGAAATGGTGGGTCAATTCCTACCAAGTTTTTTTGGTAAGATTTAGATGGTAGAAAAAGGTCGTTTTTGGTGTAGTGTCGCTCTGCGATTTATCATCCCAGTGTTTGGGGAGACTATTTTCTTGCCTATGATACAGTTGATCACAGGGTAACTCCATCATATTAACTTGTTACTACTATTAATAGTTACTTCATGATCATTACTCTTTTCTTTACATTAATGTTCAACACATAATCCACAAAACTGCTCCAGTTAATTTCCTCCGTTTTAAATCACATTAATAAAATTTACCAGTTCCGGGGTTATTAATTTATAGAGGTTTAATATATTCTGATCTAGTTACACATACGTGAGTAAATATTTGCATGCATGTATACTTATACCTTACATTTGTCTACACATATAGAAGCCTGATGGTGACACAGAAGAAAAAGTTCAAGCACTAAAAGAAGAAGTGAGGAAAATGTTACTAGCAGCAGCTCATCACCCTCAAAAACAGCTTGACTTAATAAATGATATCCAAAGACTTGGTGTTGCTTATCATTTCGAAGCTGAGATCGAGGCAGCATTAAGCAAAATTAACGATATCTACCATGAGGTCTGTGGTTCTGAAACAGACGATGGCCTTCATATGATAGCTCTATGTTTTCGTCTGCTTAGACAGCATGGGTTTAATGTCCCTTCTCGTTAGTAGTTGATAAGTTAAAGCAAATGAATTGATATAAACATGCAAAAACAAATTTGCTCTATAGCTAGCTATATAATAACTAAGTTTTGTTAAACAGATGTGTTCAACCAATTCAAGGATAGCAATGGCAAATTTAAGGAGGATTTGAGCAAGGACGTTGAAGGACTATTGAGCTTGTACGAAGCTGCTCACCTTAGGGTACATGGGGAAGATACACTAGAAGAGGCATTGGCATTCACCACTTCTCATCTTGAACATCTTAAAACTCAGTTGCAGAATCTCCAAGCAAAAAAAGTCAAGTATGCACTTGAGACCCCTGTCTGGTGGAATGCAAATAGGGCGGAGGCTAGGCGCTTCATTTCCGTGTATGCTCAAGAAGATTCACACAATGAGACACTGTTGAAATTCGCCATTTTAGACTTCAATCTATTGCAGAAACTTTATCAAGGAGAGCTAGTCACTATAACAAAGTATGCGAGTATTTGCAATACAATAACAAACCTACATATCTATGTCACGTTGATATGAACGTGTTTTGATTTCAGGTGGTGGAGAAAAATTAACTTTACGGAGAAATTACCATTTGCAAGAGATAGGATGGTGGAATGCTACTTTTGGGTATTAGGCTTGTATTTCGAGCCCCAACACTCCCTAGCCAGAAAAATACTAAATCAGATATTTGCATTCATGATAACTCTTGATGACATATATGATGTCTATGGTACTGTTGAAGAACTCGTAATTTTCACGGATGCAATTGAGAGGTTATAATTTTTATCAGAATCTATAGAACAGATTTTCACTAGTATATCTACATGTACGTAGTTCATTATAAAATTGCATGTTCAGGTGGGATATCAGTGCCACAGATCAGCTACCGGAATACATGAGGTATTTCTATGGAGTCCTTTTGGATACTTTTACTGAAATAGAAGAAGACTTGAAGAAGGCAGGCATACCATTATATCGTGTAGATTATGCAAAAAAAAGTGGTGAGTGGCTAATCAGCTTCTCAAATCATAACTGAGATTTATTTTCACCATTTAATAAATTTTAAATTTTGGTTTAATTTTCTTTTCTCCAGATGAAACAGTTGACTAGATCATATCATTATGAGGCCAAGTGTTTTTACAAAGGTTATGTTCCGACAGTAGAAGAGTATATGGAGCATGCACTTATAACTGCAGCTTTAATTTATTTTGGTACGAGTTCCTTCGTAGGGATAACAGGGGACTTGGTTACTAAAGATTCCCTTGATTGGATCTCTAATAATCCTCTATTTATCAAGGCTGGATCCTTAGTTTGTAGACTCCTTGATGATATGGTGGAATTTGAGGTATGCATGATTAGTTTACATATCTACTCCCTCGGTTTCAAAATATTAGTCAGATCGTAGATTGGACCTTAACCATTTTCACGATACACTTGTGAATATATTTTCATTAAAGTAATAAAATTCTAATGAAATGTATAATAATAATAATAATAATAATAATAATAATAATAATAATAATAATAATAATAATAATAATAATAATAATAATAATAATAATATAAATTGCTTGAATTTGAAGGCCGAGAAGGAGACAATAGACGCAGCTTCTGCCGTGGAATGTTACATGAAGCAACACAGTGCTTCAAAGGAATGCGCGTTTGCTGAATTTAATAAACAACTTGTGTGTGCATGGAAAGATATAAACACTGAATTTCTCCGTCCAACTGAAGTTCCAATGCCTCTTCTCACTATAGCTTTCAATATGACTCGAGTGTCATATATTCTCTATCAGAACAATGATGGGTTCACTACTTCAGAAACCAAAACCAGAGAAATTATGACCCCGGTGCTGGTTCATCCCATTCCGATATCAAGCCAAAAAAGTGTTTAGACACTTGCGAGACTCATACAGATGGAGTCTGGATTATGATTTCAAGTGTGTTTGAGATTCAAAAAAGATTTGTGTGTGGTTGTTGCTTCAGTTATGGGCTGATGAAGCGACGTTGTTTCTTCTTAATCATGTTTTGATTTCAGTTGTTTTAGCCAGAAAGTTGTGTAAGCTTTGAATAAGCTTTTGAATAATGGTTGGTTTCATGTGGCTTTAAAATGGAAAATGTTTGTTGTATAATCTTGTACGGTTTTGAATAAGAGTTACTATTCTGTTTGTCTACCGGTGTCTTAACTTCTAAGCATATGCGATTTAGGGCTCATTTGTTTGCTGAATAAAGTCCATCTTAGGCTTCATATCATTTGGGAGTCAAGTACGTTGAACGGTTCATAAATAGCAGAATCAGTTGGATACAACACAGTAGCTTGTTCACTAATTTTTTTTATATTAATTTCTTCAAGCTAAAATATTATAATTACAATTATAATTACACTACGTCAAATTTGGGCTTTCGTCACTCTTTTGTACAGTAAGGGTTGTGACACTTTGGATGTGACACTTTGGAAAAAACGAGTGGCTAAAGGTCATCGTCCCAAGTTTTAGCCACACAATTATTTTTTGAGTTACCGAAAACACATTTTTTGGCAGATTTAGTCACAATTTATAAAAGTGTGACAATTGAGAGATGAAACAACATGTTTTTTTTGTTGACTTTGACCAAATCCAACATTTATAGTCATACTTGAGAGATAGAAGTGTGACAAGAAATAGTGACGCTTCTTTGCTGTATCTAAATGTTACCAAACGGTCACAGTCATTTTCGGTGATGTGGCTAAATGTGAAATAACCTATGGTCACTACATTTTATATGTGACTAAAAAGTAGAGTTTTCTGCATTATGTCAGATCTTTGTTCGCTAAGGCAGCTAAAAACTAGTGACTGTATTATTCTGTGACTAAAAAGTACTCTGTTTTCAGGAACAGAGCATTCTGTTTTGAGGATCCTCATTTCCAACTGATCTGTCACATTATTACATTTGGGTGTGGCAAAATATTTGACCACTGGACATGAAGTATTGGTATAGCAGATTAACCAGAGATGACAAACACAAACTTGATTTATCCAAGTTGCATACCAGATGAGCTTAAAACTTGATAATGAAGCTTAAAACTAGAACAATTCAACTAATCCATGTCATTCGGCCAACATTAGAATTCACCATTACATATTAATTCTTCATCAAATAAAAAACAAAGAAAATGACCAAGACAATGATAACATTATACAACTTCCCACGTATGACATGAACCTCCTTTCGAAGATCTTCAACTGTTGACATGCAGTTTTTCAGGTCAGTCTTCACAACATCAACTTCTTTCTGGATCTTGATCTTCATGCCAACTGGTTCAGGATCAATCCATTCCCAAAACGAACATTTGGGTCCAGAAGACTTGAAAAGGGAATTCAAATTAAAAGCTGTTTATTAAATTAAACAGATGAAACTGATAGACATCAGCTTACCAATGAACTTGATTTGTGGCACACCCGAAATCTTCTTCCAGGGTTGTCAAGTGTGTTTGATGTTCTAATCCGGGCAGGAAGACCACAGTAGCACAGATCACATCGATTTTGGTTTGAGCTGTAGGAATTTGAAGACGACATCATGATCAGGCCTCTTTCTTTGCACACACCTGGAGAAAAAAACAGGAATTCAAACAGAGCATAGAATTTAACCATACAATATAATTTAGCATTACATTAAAAACATGGAAAATGACAAACATAATGATAATAATTACCGGATTCAGTTAGCATTACGTATAATAATACCCTTACAGTCCTGTCTAAAGTAATCATCACGAGATTCATTACCCAAGTCACGTGGATCTACAGGTGGTAATATATTATCATTGTGAGGAAAAATTACAGTACTGAAATCCTCATTGACATCATCGTACAGATCTCTATAATTCTTAGGAGGTGTCATCAAGACAATAGACATTTTTTTATCCAGCTGGTCTTTAACATAAAACACCTGTCGTGCTTGTGAGGCCAATATGAACGGATCATCCTTGTGGCCTAATCTGTTAAGTTCGACCAACGTGTAACCCAGGCCATCTTGCTTGACACCATTTCTACTGTCAACCCAGTCGCACATGAAAAGAGGAATTTTCTTAATATGATAATCTAGTACCCATATCTCTCGTAGAACCCCATAATAAAAGTTCTTTCCATAGGTTACTACTTCTTTAGAAATGTGCATCTCAGTTGCCTCTACACAAACCCCACTGTTCTGGTGAATTCTGCCATCACGAATTTTTGTACGAAATGTATAGCCATTGATGTCATATACATCATATTTGTTCACGATTCTGCGTGCTCCATGTGAGATCCACTTAACTGTTTCTGATACACTTTTGTTGGAGATCGATAACTCGCTTTCAACCTAAATTACACAATAACAAGGATAAGATTCAGCTTGCACAAATTACAATTGAGAAAAAACTAAGATCATACTGATTTAAATATTACCTTGTTGCGTAACCAGTGACCAAACGTTGTGCTATGCTCTTTCTCCAGCCATGCTTGTCGTTTACCAGGATGTTTGTTTTCCAAAAATGTCATGTGTTGTCTGCAAGTACAAAAATGAGTATCAAATCTGATCCTACTGTTAAATAAAAGAAAAACACAAATAAACATGTTCAGTAGGAGTCCTTACTCGATATACGGCACAACTTCAGGCGTATTTTGCAGTACATAGAAATGTGCTTTCATGTAGAGATCTTGAGAAACTTCAACTGGTTTACCAGCTGACAAAGGAATTCCCTCTTCATTACCATTTTCAGATGTGTTGTGCTGGTGTTCTGGAATATCAATGGACCTCATGCATTTTTTGTATTCGTTGAAGAACGCAATTGTTTCTTCTGCAATATGCTCCTCAGCAATGCATCCTTCTGGGTAAGCTTTGTTCCGCACATGCCCTTTAATAACTTTCATCATCCTCTCAAAGGGATACATCCACCGAAAGCATATTGGGCCACATAATTTGACCTCTCTAACAAGGTGCACAGTTAGATGAAGCATAACATCAAGAAAGGATGGGGTAAAGTATTTCTCCATCAAGCACAGTGTAACACAAAGCTCCTCATGCAATTTATCGAGTTCTTCTACATTGATTTCTTTGCTACATATTGATTTGAAAAAAAAAACAAAGTCTGATAATAGCATATCTTGTGGGTTTAGGCATGATAGACCGTATTGCAATTGGCAAGAACTGTTGCATAAGCATATGGTAATCATGTGATTTAAGTCCCATAAGCTTCCTATCCTTTTCATTCACCAAACTAGAAAAGTTGGAACAATAACCTTGCGGAGCCCTTAAGTTGTGTAATGTGCCACAGAACATGTCTTTTTCATCTTTAGTTAATGTGTAGCAGGCTGCAGGAAGTAATGTCTTCTCGCCTTGACTTTTAGCCTGCAACTCTTGTCTTATCCCAAAATGTGCCAGATCCTTTCGAGCTTGCAACCCATCTTTCGTCTTGCCCGGAACATTTAGTAATGTTCCGATAATACTCTCAGCCACATTCTTCTCAGTGTGCATGAAATCAATACAATGTTGGACCAAATTATACCGCCAATACCTAAGTCGTCGATTCCATATGTTGAATTTCTTCCAATAGGTCTGTTCTTTCTGTCCGGAATTTGTGCTACCACCCCCTTCTGATTTTCTCTTTTTTGTTTTCCCCCCTCTTCCAGTCGAAGTCTCCATCAGTTTTGAATCTTTATCCTTAAATCCCTTCCCCCACATATTCCGAATAAATTTAACCTCGTTGAATATTTCTTCCCCTGTCATAGGATCTGCAGCAGTTCCCCACTCTTCTTTTCCATTGAATGCCTTAGTTTGCTTTCTGAAGGGATGACTATATGGTAGATATCTTCGGTGACCACCATAACTCTGCTTGGCAGAGAACGGAAGTCTTACACAATGAGTTTCTTTCCTGCACACCACACAACCATGGAATCCACTATAAGGACAGCCACATAATGCACCAAGAGCAGGGTAATCATTAATCGTCCATAAGACAACAGCACGTAAAGTGAATTGTTCCTGTGCATAGGAATCATATGTTTCAACACCTTCTTCAAACAAGAGCTCCAGATCATCGATTAAAGGATCCAAAAACACATCGATATCGTTTCCAGGCATTCCCGATATTAATAACGAAAGCATGATGAACTTTCTTTTCATACACAACCAAGGTGGAAGGTTGTAAATGACAGTTAATACTGGCCACACACTGTGATTCCTATTCCCTCTGTTTACATCAACCCCGTCTGTGGAAATGCCAAGCCGAAGATTTCTTGGATCAGATGCAATTTCCGGAAATTTGTCGTCTATTGCTTTCCATGCAGGTGAATCAGATGGGTGTCGTAGAACACCGGCCTTTTTCGAACTGGTGGAGTGCCATATCAAATCTTTTGATATGCTTTTCACTTTATAAAGTCGTTCCAGTCGTGGAATAAGGGGGAAGTACCATAATACCTTTGTAGGAACATTTTCGTATATGACTTTAGTCTTCTCATCCACCTTCCACCGTGACATGCCACAAGTTGGACATACCACCATGTCCTTGTAATCCTTCCTGTAAAGAATGCAGTTGTTAATGCAAGCATGTATCTTTTCGTATCCTGACCCCATTGCTGTCATTATCTTTTTGGCCTCATATGTGTTGTTCACCATCTCGTTACCTTCTGCAGGCAGCATCCTTTTCAACAGAAGTAGCATTTCAGTAAAGCAATTATTTGTCATTCCATGCTTACTCTTCAAGTTTAGTAGTTCAACTGTTGCAGACAACTTTGTGAAGTTAGGACAATATTTATACAAGGGCTTCTCCGCATCTGCAAGTAGTTCTTGAAACTTGTCAATGTCAGCTATGAAATTGTCTTCCGTGGCTTTTACCAGTTCTATTGTTTCTGCAGCATCTGTTGGAAATTCTACTGCATCAAACTGGTTGAAAGTTGTTGGCTTGTCTTCCTCTCCATGTTTAATCCACCTTGTATAATTCCGATCGAATCCCTTAACGAGTAAGTGGTAATGGACCTCATCCACCGAAAGAGAGAAGTGGTTTAAACAGCTTACACATGGACATGGAATAGTCTTCGTTGACATATTCAGATGAGAAACCGCAAAATCGATAAATGCTACAACTCCATCCATATATGGTTCACTGTTTCTATCGGTTACCATCCAAGACTTATCCATAACTACAGCCTATACTTTGAAGCTTTAATACATATCAACTAAAGCAATTACGAGCATATTACAGCATAACTAAACCAATTACGAGCATATTAGAGCATAACTACAGCAATTACGAGCATATATCAAAGCATAAAATTCAAAAATTAGCATATATTTAACACATGACTTACTGAAATTAGGGATGAAATCGTTGTGGATGAAAGTATGAGTGGTTTTTTTCGGCTGCTTGTTTGAAGCTACTTGTTTGAATCCGATTAGAAGCGGCAGCTAGTGTGGTTTCCAATTGAGAGAATAAACTTTCCACTTAGGTATTTGACCCCCATAGCCGCGCGCTACTCCCTCTGGACTGAACCTGTTCAAGGCCCAATTAGAATAGTGTTGGCCCAAATAGAATAGTGTTGGCC
Source organism: Heracleum sosnowskyi (assembly GCA_030848705.1). Lineage (NCBI taxonomy): Eukaryota > Viridiplantae > Streptophyta > Magnoliopsida > Apiales > Apiaceae > Heracleum > Heracleum sosnowskyi. Next base: position 135,194,944 of record CM061235.1, on the reverse strand, counting down.
CAAATAAAATAACGAGATTCGCCCCGAAAGTGGAAATAATTTTTTTTAATGCATTTTTCGACGATCCAACCGTACGGATGTTAATAGATACGCATTGTGATGTTGGGGAAAAATAATCAAAAAATCGGGAATTTATCTTGTACGACATTTTTAGAGGGATCTGGCCAAAGTACTACTCGAAAGAACGAGATTCGACCCCGAAAGTGGAAATAATTTTTTTTAATGCATTTTTCGACGATCCAACCGTACGGATGTTAATAGATATGCATTGTGATATTGGGGAAAAATAATCGAAAAATTGAGAATTTATCTTGTACGACATTTTTAGAGGGATCTGGCCAAAGTACTACTCGAAAGAACGAGATTCGACCCCGAAAGTGGAAATAATTTTTTTAATGCATTTTTCGACGATCCAACCGTACGGATGTTAATAGATACGCATTGTGATGTTGGGGAAAAATAATCGAAAAATCGGGAATTTATCTTGTACGACATTTTTAGAGGGATCTGGCCAAAGTACTACTCGAAAGAACGAGATTCGACCCCGAAAGTGGAAATAATTTTTTTAATGCATTTTTCGACGATCCAACCGTACGGATGTTAATAGATACGCATTGTGATGTTGGGGAAAAATAATCGAAAAATTGGGAATTTATCTTGTACGACATTTTCTGAGGGATCTGGCCAAAGTACTACTCGAAAGAACGAGATTCGACCCCGAAAGTGGAAATAATTTTTTTTAATGCATTTTTTGACGATCCAACCGTACGGATGTTAATAGATACGCATTGTGATGTTGGGGAAAAATAATCGAAAAATCGGGAATTTATCTTGTACGACATTTTCTGAGGGATCTGGCCAAAGTACTACTCGAAAGAACGAGATTCGACCCCGAAAGTGGAAATAATTTTTTTTAATGCATTTTTCGACGATCCAACCGTACGGATGTTAATAGATACGCATTGTGATATTGGGGAAAAATAATCGAAAAATCGAGAATTTATCTTGTACGACATTTTTAGAGGGATCTGGCCAAAGTACTACTCGAAAGAACGAGATTCGACCCCGAAAGTGGAAATAATTTTTTTTAATGCATTTTTCGACGATCCAACCGTACGGATGTTAATAGATACGCATTGTGATGTTGGGGAAAAATAATCGAAAAATTGGGAATTTATCTTGTACGACATTTTTAGAGGGATCTGGCCAAAGTACTACTCGAAAGAACGAGATTCGACCCCGAAAGTGGAAATAATTTTTTTTAATGCATTTTTCGACGATCCAACCGTACGGATGTTAATAGATACGCATTGTGATGTTGGGGAAAAATAATCAAAAAATCGGGAATTTATCTTGTACGACATTTTTAGAGGGATCTGGCCAAAGTACTACTCGAAAAAACGAGATTCGACCCCGAAAGTGGAAATAATTTTTTTTAATGCATTTTTCGACGATCCAACCGTACGGATGTTAATAGATACGCATTGTGATGTTGGGGAAAAATAATCGAAAAATCGGGAATTTATCTTGTACGATATTTTTAGAGGGATCTGGCCAAAGTACTACTCGAAAGAACGAGATTCGACCCCGAAAGTGGAAATAATTTTTTTTAATGCATTTTTCGACGATCCAACCGTACGGATGTTAATAGATACGCATTGTGATGTTGGGGAAAAATAATCGAAAAATCGGGAATTTATCTTGTACGACATTTTCTGAGGGATCTGGCCAAAGTACTACTCGAAAGAACGAGATTCGACCCCGAAAGTGGAAATAATTTTTTTTAATGCATTTTTTGACGATCCAACCGTACGGATGTTAATAGATACGCATTGTGATGTTGGGGAAAAATAATCGAAAAATCGGGAATTTATCTTGTACGACATTTTTTGAGGGATCTGGCCAAAGTACTACTCGAAAGAACGAGATTCGACCTCGAAAGTGGAAATAATTTTTTTTAATGCATTTTTCGACGATCCAACCGTACGGATGTTAATAGATACGCATTTTTCTACGACATTTTTTACAATATATTGATATATAAAAAATAATTAATATAACATAAAAATATATATTTTACATTTACAGGTCGTCTAAAAACCGGCAACATCACTTTACCAATTCACTTCCCCCCAATACACAGGCGGCTAGACTTTCCCAAAATATCAAACTTCCCCCCAATTCACTTTCATCATCACTTTACCCAACTCACATTCAAACTCTCCCTCTCAGTGCACCATAATCTCTCCACAACTTTCAGTCGGTGAAATTAGGTTACACCGTCGGTCAGATCTGGTGACCCAATCTGGTTTATGTTCTTGAAATTAGGGTTTTTTCCACCGGCGTTTAAATCACCTTGCTTGTCGCAGGTAAACCATTCTTCCACAGACTATTTCAGTTATTGCATGTTTGAGAGATATATGTTTGAGATATATGGTTGGAGAGATTTCATATTTGAGTTGTATTTGAGAGATTGAGACGAATTGAGTTCCAATTATATGAATAATACTACTTATGCTTTAATGTTGACGTATTAATATCTGACATTGTTGTGCTTGTTGTCTACAGCTAATTTGAGTACCATGGGAAAGAAGTACAGGTTAGTTGTTTACTATGGGGGTCAGTTCATGACAAAGGTTAAGTGGCAATACACCGGTCCTAAGGCAAAGGTGTTCGACGGAATGGAAGTCTACAACATGACTGTTAAACAAGTTAGGGATTTGGTAGCGGATGTAGTTTTGGATGATGATAAGCTTTATTTCATGAAAGATGGGGTGACCCTGGATCATGGATATGGTTTGATCCTTGGAGACAGTGACTTAAAAGAGTTGGCTGTTGCTTCTACCATTACTGGAGTCTGCAAGATTCATGTCTTCCATTCCTGGTCCACAGCTACTGCACCAGTTTGCGTTGAAGAAGAATACCTAGGTAGACTAATTTTTGACTTCTCATATTTATGCATGTGTATGTATATTGAACAGATAAATCCTGTAATTGCTAAGGGTTCTTATACTGGTTGTAGGTGAGGACAATGAGGAATTTGAGGAACAATATTCAACGGAAGAGTGTAGCGAAGAAGAAGAAAGCACAGAAGTAGAAGACGAAGGAGAAAACGAAGAAGAAGAAGTAGAAGAGTGCAAAAAGGTGCAACAAAAGAATGATGTCAAAGCTAAGAGGGGGCTAACCAGGTTGCCGAAGCTGCGTACCAGGTTTACAAACTCTGGTGGAAAAAGACATGAGGTTGAATTTGACTCACTTGGTAGGTTAATGGGGGAATACAGATCAGAATTTACGAGCTTTTTGGGAGACACGGTCAAGGAGCATGTTGGCTTAAGATGGTTAACATGGAAGGAGGTGCCAAAAGAAGTGAAGGCTAAGCTGTGGGATCAAGTAACGGTAAATCAGCTACTTCGCATTAAGTACTCTAAATATATGTTACATTTTTAATATGAAACACTATTGTTGAACTTATCTGCTTGCCTTTTATGTGTATTAACACCATGTATTATATATTGCAGCATTTTTTTGATATAGAACTTTGTCGTCGAAAGTTTACAATGACTCGGCTTGGTGGGCTGCTTCGCAATTTCAGAAGAAAGATGTATGCAAGATTCATACAACCTAACCTGAATAAACCAGCAAAACTTGCAAAAGTTCCTAGGCAGTATCGTACACTGGTAGAGCAAGCTGATTGGGATAGGTTCGTAGCCCACACGCAAACGGATAAATTCAAGGTTGTAATACTTTAATATACGGATCATCGTTTGAATTAACGTATTTTTCCAATGCACTTTGCTGAAATAATTCTTTTGACTATTGGAAGGATGTCTCCAAAACTACGAAAATTGCGCGATCACGGTCCGTTTTTGATCATCGCTTGGGACGAGGAGGATACCCTCGTCTCAAAGAAAAATTGGTAATTCAGATGTGTTTTTATTGTGTTACTAGTGATTATTTTGGATATTAAATGTCTGATTGTGTCATCGTTGCATTATGCAAGGTTTCAAAAAATGAAATAAAGGTTGTTGATGTCCCTACCCGTGCTTTTATGTGGAGGAAGGGGAGGGAAAACAAAGATGGAGAGTTGGTAGATCCAAAAGTGAAGAGCATGGCAGATTATTTAGTAAGTTTAAATATGAGAGTTAGTATATCCTAAAGTGAAGAACATGTCCTTGTTACTAATTTTCTTCACTTTTTTCTTTACAGATGGATATTGAAGCACAGATAAAGGACGGACTAATCAAGATTGGGCCGGACGAGGATGCCCTTACAGTGGTTTTTGGCAGGGAGCAGGGTTCATACTTGAGAGGTGTTGGTTGTGGAGTCACTCCCAGTGCGTACTGGCATTGTCCTCGGCAAAGGACAACAGGAAAAGATAAAATCAAGATTCTGGAGCTTCAATTGGAAAATGAGAAACTGCTGCGTGAGAAGAAGGATGAAGAGCTGAAGAACCTGTCGTTGCAGATGGAGGCAACGAACAATAAACTGAATAAAGTCATGGCTCAATTGGATTCGCAAGGACTGCTTTCAGCAACAAAACAAGATGTAAGCACTACGTAAATTGTTGGAGTTTTTTGTGTTGGAATTTAGTTATCTTGTGTCTATATTCCAAAACATAGTTTACAAAACTTGTGTTATCACTTGACTTTCCCATTTCACGTTACATTCTGTAGGGAACACCGATAAGTGGGAATGGTTCGAGGGACAACTGCATTAATGTTACCATCCCAGCATCGAAAGAGTTTTTAACACCTGTAAGTAATGGCTACTTTAATTTGTTTTTAATTTTTTCCAAGTAGTTGCTGATTTCTTGTCCAAATTTCTTAAATTGTAGGTTAAATCTGTGGAGAAGCAAGTGACTCCTACTGCCGACACATCCATAATGGCGCAAAAGGTCATCACCACCAAGAGGAAAGTTTATATATCTCCGCGTACCACTAAATCACAAGAAGATCCAACAATTGTGCAACAGGTATTACAACATTGCTAAATGCACATGTATATTGAGATTAACTTTAACTTTAATATGTTGGCAATTATGCTTCTACTTTTGTAGGAAAAGGTAATTAGATCCGGAACCAGGAAGAAGATTAATTTATCTCAGCCTAGCACTATCTCTGGTCAAATGCCATCTCAGTCGCCATCTCAGTCAAATCAAACCTCAACAGTTGTCCAATCGGTATGCATTATATTTCTAAATGCGTATGTATATTAGTTCACTTTACCTTTATGATGTTAATTATGCCACGTACTTTTGTAGCCAATGAAGTGTACTCTGTATATGTTGAATTTGAACAACCCGGTTGCACGTGGTACGGCTATCCTTTCAGACCAGAAAGGACAAACCATTCATGGAGTCCCCCTACAAGATGATTGCTATAGAGTTTCTGTTGATGAAGTTGCGAAGGGGGCAGCATTCTTACCTTATGAAGCCGGTGATATGCGGACAGTTGAGGATGCTTTGGGTTCTTTTGTGGCTTGGCCCAAAAACCTTATCAAGATAATTGATCATCAAGTACGTTTCTTACTTTGCATTCCATTTTGGTTGTGTGCATTTATTATCCTGCTTTATAATTTTGTTTAAAATGATGGAGCTTTAATTAAATAACATTACTTGTCCAACGGTCTTAACTTGCTTATCTATAGAATTACATTACTTGTGTTAGAATGGTCTTAACTTGAGGGCTGTTGGAATGATCATCGTATTTGTTTTCATGTTTTACTCTAGGTACCAAATCCAACGGCCAATGGGAAAGGGGAAGAACATAGCGCAGCTCAAGCTAAGGAATAACATAGCGCAGATCAAGTTAAGAAGGAGAAGAAGAGATGTAATACCATTACTGGTTCCCCAGTAACACGTTCAAAGGCTAAGGCGAACAAGGCAGACAAGCTGAGGAAGAAGCGGAAGCTGGTGGTGTAATTGTAAACTGAATTTGACTCATGTTAATGTGATTTTCTGGTTGTGAACTTTTCGATAAGTTGTTAATTTTCTGTACTCTGGTTATGGTTATGTGCTTTTTATGGATTGTGGAGTTATACTCCATATCGTTGTTATGGATCATGGATTTAGTATGGATTTTATGGATTAATATGGACTAGTTTGGAATTTGGCATTTTTTTTTACTAGTATTTTGGCATTTTACTTGTTTGCATATTGTGGCCTTTTTGAATTGGATTGTGGCCTTTTGGTATTGTGATTTGTATCGGCTTTTTGGTACGGCCGTGGTCATTTATATTACAAATGAAACCTGTTTGTGATGTGGTTAAGTATGTGTGGCTAGTACCACACTTCAGCCACACTACCTATTATATTATATTGGGGGATAGTTACTACAATTATTAGTGACTAAAAGTAGTTGTTTAATAGTATATAAAACATACAAACGACCACAGAAAAATTATAAAATGTGGCCATACCCAAGTTTTTTGCCACGATTTACCAATAAATAGCGCGACCAAAACTAAGCCTTTGATGAATGTTGGTATTTAGCCACGTTATTAATTCTCTTTAGCCACGACCCATCCTCTGGCTGAAAGCTGGTATTTAGTCACACTTTTGAGCTTAAAACAGGGGCTGTCAGACCCAAGGGGTGGTATGCTTTAGTCACTCTGTTTTGAGTTACAGCCCGTGTGGCCGTAGGGGGCGTAAAATGATCCGACCTTAGGTGACACTTTGCTGAAAAATTAAAACGTGACGTAAAGTGCTTAGCCACACGTATTTGATGTGACGGAAGTCAAAATTTGACGTAGTGTTATTAGTTCTTTTAAAATCTATAAACATTTCTTGTAACATTATTTGATTTAATTTTGATAATTTACTTTTGAAGGTGTATACAACACGATTCTTTAATTTGTTTACTATAACTATAATATGTTATTTGTCAATTTTATTATTAAATTTCATTTTTTTTTTTTTTTTGAAATGTGAAGTTAAATAAAAGAAAATATTTAATATCGTATACTATATATTATGAAATATTATATTATTATTATTTGTAAGTTATAATCTTAAAAGACAAAATATTTTGGTTAACACGTGACAAATGTGTAAAATCAAAAAAATAAACTATTATTCAGATATTATATTAAATTATCTATTAAATAATAATTCCTATATTATTCAGATATATTAATCATTTAGATATAAATTATTCAGATTTGTCAAATGGTCTCTTAACTAGCTTATAATCGACAGGCTTCTTTTAATATAATATAATATTTCTTTTATAGTAAAAATATTTGTTTATATTATTTTTTTGTATTAATAATAGAATATATAGAATATAGTATAACTGACTTTTTTATTAAGAATATATAGTGTTTCATATTTTTTAGAATGTATTAATAATTGAAATATATATATAATATTAAGAAGATATATAATTAAAAAAGGCAATATTAATGATTGAAAAACATATTATACTAATTTTTATTTTTAGGCGTGTTATCAAAGGTAATATATTTTCATTAAAAGATAATGTATTTCAATTATAAAATAGAATCGGCTAATTACTATATTTTATATTATTTTAGAATGAATTAATAATTGAAAAATATATAATATTAAGAAGATATATAATTAAAAAAAGCAATATTAACGATTGAAATATATATTATATTAATTTTTATTTTTAGGTGTGTTATCAAAGGTAATATATTTTCATTAAAAGGTAATGTGTTCTAATTATAAAAGATAATCGGCTAGTTACTATATTTTATATTATTATATAATTTGCTATTTTTATATTTTATATTATTTATTTAATAGAATAAATGATCAAAACCCATAATTTTTAATGTTTTGGCTATTTTTTGAAAAAGTAGAGATTTTCAATGTTTTGGCTATTTTTGGAAAAAAGAGAGATTTTAGCAAGGACAAATATAAAAGGTAGCATGTTGAAGTTTAGATATTTTTGGAAAATAGAGATTTTAGTGGCAATAAATATAAAAGGTAATATGTTTTAATTTAAAGTAATTGTTCGTGATCTTTTTGGAAAAAGAGTAGATTTTGTTAGGAAACGTGTTTTAATTATAAAAGATAATCATATACTTACTATTTTTATATAGAGAAAAAGGATCATAAGGTAGATCTTAGGGAGACTTTCCTTAGTGATTGTCTTAGTTTATTATATAGCCTGCCTAATTATTTACTTACCTAATTTAAATACAAGTAAAATAAATGATAAGTGAATATTCAATAATAAATGATTAGATATGTTCATTTACATGTGTATTCTATATGACCTTAGGAAAAATATCATAAGTTAACCTTAGGATTCCCATGCTCTTTTATATATATATATTTTTGTAAAATAGAGATTTTAGTCACAATACATATAAAAGGTAATATTTTTTAATTTAAAGGTAATTGTTCGTGATATTTTGAGAAAAAAAAATATTTTGTTAGGAAAAAATGTTTTAATATAAAAGGCAATCAACTATTTACTATTTTTATATTATTTTATTATTTTTTAAATAGAATAAATGACCAAAAATCGAAAACCAAAAATTTCAATGTTTTGACTTTAATAATATAGTTTAAAACCCGTGCGATGCACGGATTGTTAATTGCTATTTTATTATTTTTTAAAATATTTTATTAATTGTATTTGTTAAAAAAATAAGTAGGCATGTTAAATAGCTAAACACTTTTAATTAATTAAAAACATTAAAATAGATTTTAAAATAAATAAGTAAGGGTTTGCCAATTATATTTTTGGAAAAGAGGGATTTTAGTAAGAAAAAATAAAAAATGTAACATATATATTTAGTGTAAAAAAGGAAAATGTCCGTGATATTACCTATTTATAACCAATTACCTTTTTCACCTAAAATACATTATTTTTTCTAAAAAATTCCCCTACTTTTTCAAATATATCACGGGCAATTACCTTTTTTAACTAAAACATGTTAGTTTTTCTATTTTTCCTTACTAAAATCCCTCATTTTCCAAAAATTTCACCGACAAAATTTTAGTTATTTATTTTTAAACCTATTCTAATATTATAATTATTTTTTAAAAGTTTACCTATTTTAACTTGTCTACTTATTTTTCTTAACAAATGCAATTACTAAAAATATTAAAATATAAATAATCAAATACATATTTATAACCAATTAACTTTTCAGCTAAAACACATTATATATTTTTTCTAACAAAGTCCCTCATTTTCTAAAATATATCACGTGAAATTGCCTTTTACAGTTTACTTTTTCTATTTTTCTCACTAAAATCCATTCTTTTTTCAAAAATATCATAGGAAACCCTTTACTTATTTATTTTAAAACGTATTTAAATACTTTTAATTATTAAATTTTAAAACCTCATTTTCCAAAATTATCACGGGCATTTACCTTTTTAAACTAAATATATGTTACTGATATGGGCTAAAAATAACCCTAAAAATATAATTAATGACATATTAATTAGACCCGAATTGGTCCAAGAACACGGCCCAATATTCAAGGCCCGAAACCCTGATTATTCATTAATTTCGTAATTAATGAATATGGAAAATATACAGCTCATGAAAAGAGTCCAAAATATGGTAAATTTGTCAAAGAAGGATCCAGAATCCCAATTAATGAGTCATAGCCTTTATCAACAAGGAAAAGACTTGTCCGCCAAGTAATACAATCCTTATCAGTTATCAATAAGAAGACTTATCCGTTAAGTCTCATAAACATACCATAAATACTAGGCTCCAGACGCCTATATAAGGTCCCTGATCCTACAATCAGAACTACGTCTTTGGCTTGATTCTCAATTACGAATTGAGATACGTAGGCATCTTGTGAGGACCGATTTAGTCTCGAAACACAAGTGCAGCCATTAAAGCTCGAAGCTCTCTAACCCTAGCATTAAATTCGCAAGCTCGGTTTTTATTCCATAACATTTGGCGCCGTCTGTGGGAAGACAACATCAACCATGGCAAACACACGAAGAACAGCTCGGGATACTCAAACTCCTGAGGATCGCCCTATCACCTCTGAGGCTGATACTCACGGAAATCAACCACCGCCGACTACTGGCACTCAAGGGGCGAATATCCCCACCAACACTCAAGGACCGGAGATCCCGATTTTGGTTGAAGGGACGAATCCCCTGCAGATGGTTATTCATGGATCTAATCCACAAGAGACCGTTCACCAGCAACCAATCTCGACTTCTCCACTCATCATGAATGCACCGAGAAGCCTTCAACTCCATACTACTGACCTTCCTCAATACGCGACTCAGACTTTGGGGATACCAAGCTATGGTATGCCCCCTCGACCGACGGCGGGCGGTAGTGGAACTAATCCAATCTACCATGAGGCATATGTGCCCCCTTACGTTCAAGGTCTGGGACCCCAAAATCAACAAACTCGACAGACCCCTTTCGTTCAAGATTACTCAGGTCCCTATACCGAGGACGAGGGTTATACAACTGGGGAGGATGTTGCCCCAAGAAGGAGACGTTCTTCTCAAACCAATAGAGAACGACCCCAAACTACAAGGGAGAAACTAGCGGCCCATGAAGCCGAGACTGCAAGGCTCAAGAAGCTACTGGCTGAAGAAGAAGCCGCAAGGACACAAAACCAAGGAACGGGAGGAGTCCCGATAATCAATTTGGATCCACCGTCAAGGAGAACCAAGAGGGCTGAAGCCCCAAGGGGTGATCCTACTGTTTTGTTGCCCCTAGGAGATCCTGATGATCCTACACCACCCTTCACTCAAGAGATAATGAAGGCCACTATATCCAGAAAGTTTAAAATGTCAACCATCAAAGCTTATGATGGAACGGGAGATCCTGCAAATCATGTAAGAACCTTCTCAAATGCACTACTGTTGCAGCCTGCCAATGACGCTGTAAAGTGTAGGGCGTTTCCACAAACCCTGGCGGGCATGGCTCAACGTTGGTACAGTCGCCTTCCGCCCAATTCTATTGGATCCTTCAAAGAGTTGAGTAAGGCGTTCATCAATCAATTTGTTAGTGGGAAGATACATGAGAAAAGTTCCGCTTCTCTTATGGGGATTCGACAAGGCAAGAATGAAACGTTGAGAGAATACTTGAGTAGATTTACTAAGGAGGCTATAAAAGTCCCAGATTTGGAAGATAAAGTGGCTATGATAGCCCTACAGCAAGGAACTACCGATGACCACTTCAGGAGGTCTTTGGCTAAACATCCCCCCGAAAACATGTTGTCACTACAAGATAGAGCTGGAAAATACATCAAGGCTGAGGAGAGCATGAGAAAATATGAACCCACTGTGGAAGCAAGTGAAAACGGAAAAAAGAGAAAGGAGACTCAAGAGTATGACGCTAGGGACAAATATCCCAGGACAGCGAAAGATTCTGACTCTCCACCTAAAAGGAACAACTTCGGACCCAGGTTCGATGAATATGCAAGGTTGAACACCTCAAGAAGTCAAATTCTGATGGAAATTGAGAAGGAAGAAGATCTTCGATGGCCAAAGCCGCTAAGATCCGACTTGGAGAAACGGAACAAGAATCAATTCTGTCGTTTCCATAAAGAAGTTGGTCATGATACCGACGATTGTAGACAACTGAAAGATGAGATTGAGTTCTTAATCCGAAGAGGAAAACTCGATAAGTTCACTAAGGATGGGAATCGAGGAAATCAACAAGGAAACTATGAAAGGAAAGACTATGATAGGAGGGACAACGACCAAGATCGTACTCCTAAGCCCCGAGGGCCTGTCATCAACATGATATTTGGAGGACCGACTGCTGCTGGGTCCTCCCGAAACTCAAGGAAAGCTTATGCCCGAGAGGTAATGACTGTTGTAGGAGAAGCACCGAAACGTGCCAAGACAGAAGTGGCTATTACCTTTGATGATTCTGATCTTGAAGGGGTGAAGTTCCCCCATGACGACCCGTTGGTCATTATACCTGTAATAGGTAACTCTAAAACCAAGAGGGTTCTGGTTGATAACGGAGCTTCCGTGGACATCTTGTTCCATGATGCCTTCATCAAGATGGGATATACCGATTCGCAACTGACTCCTTCAAACATGCCCATATACGGGTTCAATGGGGTTGAATCTAAAGTAGAGGGAACTATTCAGCTCCCTATGACAATAGGGCAAGGTTCACAAACAACAACTCAAATGCTGAACTTCGTGGTGATAAAGGCAACCTCGACTTATAATGCAATCCTTGGGAGGACAGGCCTTCATGCATTCAAGGCTGTTGCCTCAACTTACCATTTGAAAATCAAGTTCCCAACAAGGAACGGGGTTGGTGAAGAACAAGGAGATCAAAAGATGGCTAGGAGTTGCTATATAGCCGCGTTAAGGCCTGATGGAGTTGGGGGGCAGGTTCTCCCAATCAAGGTTATGGATTCGAGAAACGATGGAGAACCAGACAAAGTCACTCACATTGGAGCATTGTTTCCTGAACCTTTGAAGGGACTGAGGTGCCAAAAACTTGGCATGCCTCAAGTTTAAAAAGTTTATTATGTTTAGTTGTTTCCTAAAAGGATCCACAAATAGGACAAGTAGCAATAAGGTCGACGAAACCATTCTGAGCTCTTAAGCTCTTAGTAGGAAGTAAAATACTATGTAAGGGTCGAACCCTCTTTTCAAAAAAATACTTCAAATTCTTTTTCACTATTTTATTACTTATCTTTGTTTGGGCATTTCCTTATTGTTTTACTAAAAAGCAAGTTGTACCAACAACACTTGATCAAAGTGCCAGCCCATTCAAGAGGCCAAGTACTAGGAATTGCCTTACAAAAGATAAGTTAAATAAATATAAGTGAGCAAGAATGACAAAACAGAATATGCAAAAATAAAGTTGCATAAACCTCAAAGAAGAAGTATCGAAAAAATAGCATGCATGAATAGAAGATCTCGAAGGATCAAAGAGTTATGTTACAAGCATCAAATAAATCTTAAAGTCCATGAAAGGACCCTGAATAAAAGCAAGATATAGAGCCACGCATGGCCAATAAAATCTGATCTAAGTCATCAAACGAATCATTGTCAAGGACAGGGGCATCTAAGTCCTCTATGAAGTCATCAGTAGGCTCGAACTCTTCCATTGGCAAGAAGAAGTATCAGAAAGATGCCAAAAAGGCAAGCTGCCTCAAAATGGATCCCCAATTTAGATTAAAAAGTCATGAAGACCACGATTCTTAAAGTCGGAAGATCAATTGTAGTCCTAAAGACCTCAAGCTCAAACTAAAAACCTTAAGAGGCCTATTAGAATGTTAATATATGGGTTGAAACCCCTGAAAATTGAGGAAGTAGAGCTCAGAACGAGCTTCGATTCGATATACCGCAAGCTCAAATTAAAGAAGCGAGTAAAACGTTGTGTCTGTCTTCGTTCACGAAGACCTCTCGATGTGAAACTTAAGGTATTAGAACTCAAGTTAGTTCTTGTATTTGTAAGCCACGTTTGGCGTTGTTGAAACCTCAAATGAGGTCTAAGGTGTTAGAACTCAAGTTAGTTCTTGTATCTGTAAGCCACGTTTGGCGTTGTCGAAACCTTAAACGAGGTTGAAGGGTAACGACCTCTCAAATACATAAAAAGTTGAGGTCGTTTTGGTCAACCTAGGACCAAATCGAGGTCGAAAATTATGGTCGAAAACACCTCAAAAAACGACTAGAAGACCGTCTGGGAAGCATGGTTCACAACCCCGTCTTGTACACGGGGGTGACCAACGTCCAAAAGACATTTGAAAAATCAAGGATTGAAAAACGACTAGGAGGCAAAGACGCCCAAGAGACCTCCTTGAACGCGTTGTTCACAACCCCGTCTTGTACGCGGGGGTGAACACCGCCCAGGAGACAAAGAAAGTCCAGCTAAAAAAGAAGCGCAAAGAACGCCTAGGAAGCATCCTTGAAAGCGTGGTTCACGACCTCGCCTTGTAAGCGGGGGTGAACGTCGCCTAGGAGACAAAAGCGAAGCGAACAAAAAAAATTATTCGAAAAATGCCCGGGAAGCTTTCTTGTAGGCGGGGCTGAAAACACTGCCTTGTAGGCGGGTGTCACCCACGCCCAGAAGACATCAAAAATTGGCCAACAATTTTTCAAAAAAAAAAAAATGAAATTCTCGAACCGCGCCCAGGAAACAGCCTGGGACGCGTGCCTTATTTGGCTGCCTTGTACGCGTGGGTAATACACGCCTCCCAGACATTCCATTCTTCAAGCAAAAAAAAAAAAAAAAAAAAAATACATTTTCAAACCGCGCCCAGGAAGCAGTCTGGGACGCGTGCTTTCTCTATCTACCTTGTGCGCGGGGGTCGAGTACGCCTACAGCACATCTCCTCCTCAAACAATAAAAACAAACACATACCCCTGCTGCTTCCTGACACGTAACCGTGGCTGCTCCCTCTCAGGAGACAAACTGATGTGTTGCTATATGGAGAAGGAGACAAGAGTAAATGTCAAAGCAAAGGTCTCAAAATTTCTAATAAATAGCTAAAAGCTATTTAAAATTTTTAGAAAATTTCTAAAAATTCAGAAAATTCCTGAAAAAATAGAAAATAATTTTTAAAATTATTTTCTTAATTTCGGGAAAATATTTTATACACTTTTGAAATATTTCAAAAAATATTTCGAAAAATACCTGTGGGTACATGAAATTCCTAAAATATTAGGAATAATTATTAAAATACCTGTGGGTACATGAAAATTCCTAAAATATTAGGAATAATTATTAAAAATATCTGTGGGTACATGAAAATTCCTAAAATATTAGGAATAATTATTAAAAATACCTGTGGGTACATGAAACTTCCTAAAATATTAGGAATAATTATTAAAAATACCCGTGGGTACATGAAACTCCTAAAATATTAGGAATAATTATTAAAATACCTGTGGGTACATGAAAATTCCTAAAATATGAGGAATAATTATTAAAAATACCTATGGGTACATGAAACTTCCTAAAATATTAGGAATAATTATTAAAAATACCTGTGGGTACATGAAACTCCTAAAATATTAGGAATAATTATTAAAATACCTGTGGGTACATGAAAATTCCTAAAATATGAGGAATAATTATTAAAAATACCTATGGGTACATGAAAATTCCTAAAATATTAGGAATAATTATTAAAAATACCTGTGGGTACATGAAATTCCTAAAATATTAGGAATAATTATTAAAAATACCTGTGGGTACATGAAAATTCCTAAAATATTAGGGATAATTATTAAAATACCCGTGGGTACATGAAAATTCCTAAAATATTAGGAATAATTATTAAAAATACCTGTGGGTACATGAAAATTCCTAAAATATTAGGAATAATTATTAAAATACCCGTGGGTACATGGAAATTCCTTAAATATTAGGAATATTTCATATAAATGTCAAATTAGCCTCGAATAAGGCAGAAATCGTCGTAAATGTGTAGGTCGCTCCACACTTTGCAATAAGGCGATATTTGTGAAACACTAGTGAAAATGAAGTCCTAGGTAAAGGATAAAAAAGACCCTGAATCTCGAAAAAGGTCAATATAATTTCTACGAAAGCTTGAAAAGTTTTCCTAGAAATTGGGGGGCAAATGATATGGGCTAAAAATAACCCTAAAAATATAATTAATGACATATTAATTAGACCCGAATTGGTCCAAGAACACGGCCCAATATTCAAGGCCCGAAACCCTGATTATTCATTAATTTCGTAATTAATGAATATGGAAAATATACAGCTCATGAAAAGAGTCCAAAATATGGTAAATTTGTCAAAGAAGGATCCAGAATCCCAATTAATGAGTCATAGCCTTTATCAACAAGGAAAAGACTTGTCCGCCAAGTAATACAATCCTTATCAGTTATCAATAAGAAGACTTATCCGTTAAGTCTCCTAAACATACCATAAATACTAGGCTCCAGACGCCTATATAAGGTCCCTGATCCTACAATCAGAACTACGTCTTTGGCTTGATTCTCAATTACGAATTGAGATACGTAGGCATCTTGTGAGGACCGATTTAGTCTCGAAACACAAGTGCAGTCATTAAAGCTCGAAGCTCTCTAACCCTAGCATTAAATTCGCAAGCTCGGTTTTTATTCCATAACAGTTACATTTTTTATTTTTTCTTACTAAAACCACTCATTTTCCAAAAATATAACGGACAAACTCATACTTATTTATTTTAATGTTTTTAATTAATTAAAAGTGTTTAGCTATTTTAACATGACTACTTATTTTTTGCACAGTTACAATTAATAAAATATTAAAAAAATAAATAAAATAACAATTAACAATCCGTGCATCGCACGGGTTTTAAGCTAGTATTATTAAAACCGAAACATTGAAAGTTTTGGTTTTCTATTTTCGGTTGGTTTTTGATCTTTTATTCTATTTTATAATTAATAAAAAAATATAAAAATAGTAACTAGATGATTGCCTTTTATAATTAAAATATTATTTTTCCTAACAAAATCTACTCTTTTTCCAAAATATCATGGCAATTATCTTTATATTAAAACATATTTCCTTTTATATTTGTTATCACTAAAATCTTTGTTTTCCAAAAATATGAGGTGCAGTGCTTACTTATTTATTTTAAAACCTATTTTAATACTCAATTTAATAAATAATAAAATAATATAAAAATAGTAACTAGCTGATTGCCTTTTATATTTAAAAAAATCTAACAAAATCTACTATTTTTCCAAAATATCATGGCAATTATCTTTAAATTAAAACATATTATCTTTTTTATATTTGTTATCACTAAAATCTCTATTTTCCAAAAATATGAGATTCAATCCTTACTTATTTATTTTAAAACTTATTTTAATACTCTATTTAATAAATAATAAAATAATATAATAATAGTAACTAGCTGATTGCCTTTTATAGTTAAACCATTTTTTTCTAACAAAATATACTTCTTTTCCAAAAATATCATGGACAATTACCTTTAAATTAAAATATATTACCTTTTATATTTGTTCTCACTAAAATCTCTATTTTTCAAAAATATCAAGTGCAGCCCTTACTTATATATTTTATAACCTATTTTAATACTTTTAATTAATTAAAAAAACTTACCTATTTTAACAAGTGAACTTATTTTTTTAACAAATACAATTAATATAATTAAAACACATCTAAAAATATTTCGGGCAGTTACTTTTTTTTTTAATTTAAAACATGTTAACTTTTCTATTTGTCCTTATTAAAAAAACTTACTTATTTTAACATGTCAACGTATTTTTTTAATAAATACAATTAATATAATTAAAACACTTCTAAAAATATCACGGGCAATTACTTTTTTTAATTAAAACATGTTAGATTTTCTATCTATCCTTATTATTAATATTATTTTATTATAAAATAATATTAATAATACCTCATTTATCTTCCTCAGTCTCATCTGTGTTTTTTTTATGTTTTTTTATGTTTCATTTAATATGTAAGTTTCTCATTTTATAATTTATCATATTAATTTTTTTTTTAATATTTTCAGTTCACATTAAATTTTGCAAGACACTGATTAGAGGCTAATAATCATTATAAATTGATTGAATAAGTTGAGTACACACAAGTTCATACGGGGTTGGTTTATAAGACATAAGATTACTTATAAAATGGGTAGCCAATGAGCCCATAGTTTCAACTTCCAAACAGGCGATATGAATTTAGCCTGCCTTGAACAGTAGTGACACGGAACGCGAGAATGAAAAGACAACACTGCCTTGAACAGGTCCAGTAACCACACGCAAACACCGCATCGCTGTGATACCTATGTAACTTGGAGTGACCATGAGTAATCTCGGTAACTAAATTTCTATATTTTGGGGTAACTGTTAAAACCTTGAAACTTTGAGTTACCTTGTCAAATTTAAAACACAATGAACCAAACACTATAACTCAATTTTAGTCCAAGGAGCTTCTAATTACATAACTTGGTTACATCGAAACAAACGAGACCTAAATACGCGTTTGGGGTATCAAAGTGCGCGTTTATATGTATAATGAGAGAGAGTAGATTATTTTGAGATTCCAGTGATGTTGATTAGGGTTGAGCAAAAAATCAAATCAAAATTGAAATCGGAATGAAACTGGGAAATGCCGACATAAATTGAATCAAATAAAATTAATTTGAAACCGAAATCGAAACCGAAAAATTAAAAACCGAACCGGTTTAAATGATTCGGTTCTGGTTATACGTTCCAACCGAACCGATAAAAATTGAATCAAAACATTCTGTTATTAATATAAATAAATAAAAATTATATATATAATCTATATTATATAATATAATCTATATAATTTTTTAATTAATGAATATATTGATATATTGCAAGAATGAGTAACACACTGTAATTTGTAAATACATTTTACAGGAGATTATAGATGCACAAAAAGCCTGAAGCCCGAAATCCGGCCCGAAAAAAAGCCCGAAAAGCCCGGCCCGATCCGGCCCGGCCCGAGGGCCCTAAACGGGCCTAGTTTTTTTCATCAAGCATGGCCCGGCCCGAAGCCCGAAAAGCCCGGGCTTTTATCCGGCCCGGATAAAGCCCGGATAAAGCCCGAAAAAAGCCCGGTTTAACCCTAACCCTAAACCATGATATTTAACTCCGAATACTTACAATTTGATTGAATATTGATCCAGTTATGTAAAATTTGACAATTTAACAATTAACATGATGTACTTGATAATTTAGGGTTTAGGGTTTAACCCTAACCCTAAACCAACCCTAAACCCTAAACCATGATATTTAACTCCGAATACTTACAATTTGATTGAATATTGATCCAGATATGTAAAATTTGACAATTTAACAATTAACATGATGTACTTGATAATTTAGGGTTTAGGGTTTAACCCTAACCCTAAACCAACCCTAAACCCTAAACCATGATATTTAACTCTGAATACTTACAATTTGATTGAATATTGATCCAGATATGTAAAATTTGACAATTTAACAATTAACATGATGTACTTGATAATTTAGGGTTTAGGGTTTAACCCTAACCCTAAACCAACCCTAAACCCTAAACCATGATATTTAACTCTGAATACTTATAATTTGATTGAATATTGATCCAGTTATGTAAAATTTGACTTTTGATCGAATTGATACGATTCAGATAAGATCATACCCTATAAACGAGTGCTCGTATGTACTAAGTAGTACTAACTACTAAGTACTCAACTCAACCGACTCAGTGATTATAAGTTAGAAGACTAATAGTAACAAACCTTTTTGTTCAGAAGATTTATTGAGTGTAGTGTATGTGCTTCTTGAAATGGTCATGTACGAGGAGATTTGTATGGTTCACGATCAGGTTAAGTTCAATAACGCATATTAAAAAAAAGCCCGGATAAAAGCCCGGCCCGGCCCAATCCGGCCCGGCCCGAGGGCCTAAAACGGGCCTCATATTTTAGAGGAAGCCCGGCCCGGCCCGGCCCGACCCGATTTTTGAAAAAGTCCGGCCCGGTCCGATCGTTAAAAAGCCCGGGCTTTTTAAAGCCCGGATAAAGCCCGGCCCGAAGGGCTTTTTGTGCATCTCTACATGAGATAATAGTGTAAGTTGATACTGACTTGTTATCTATACTTACTATTATATTAAATACGAAACATTGAAAGTTTTGTAGTTGGTCGTGAAAGTTTTTGTAGTCTGGTCACTCCATTCATAACCGTTAGATATTTCTGATCAAATCGATGAGAACCGTTAGATAAAATATTAAAATTATTATATAGAATATTTTTTTATATTTTTTCTAACTAAAACATCTCATTTTCCAAAAATATCACACGCAGTTTCATTTAATAAAATAACATAATAAGGTTATAATTGCTAATAACTAACTCATTACCATTTTTAGCCAAAATATATATTCTTTTTTATATTTTCTAACTAAAATATTTACTTTTCTATTTTTACTAAATAAAATCTCTCATTCTCCAAAAATATCACGAATAATTCTATTTAATAAAATAAAATAATAATATTATAATTATTAATGACTAACCGATTAACTTTTTTTACCAAAACGTATATTCTTTTTTATATTTTCTAACTAATATTTCTCCTAACTAAAATCTCAAAAATATCACGGGGTATTCCATTTAGTAGCATAAAATACTAATATTATAAATCTATCCGTCTATCTATACTATATTATTAAATATGAAACATTGAAAGTTTTGATACCTATTTTTTGGTATGGTACTTGCCTTATTTAATTATTTATTTAATTATTATAAAAATTATTATAATCACTTACACTTTCAGTTAAATTACATTACCATTTTTTTCTAAAAATATCACGGGCAATTTCCTTTTTAACTAAAACATATTACTTTTTCTATTTTTCTTACAAAAATTCCTCATTTTTCAAATATATCACGAGCAAATCCTTAATTATTTATTTTAAAACCTATTTTAATACTTTTAATTAGTCTTTTTCTAGAAAAATCACGGGCAATTACCTTTTTCAGCTAAAACATGTTATATTTTCTATTTTTCTAACTAAAATCCCTCATTTTCCAAATATATCACGGGTAAACCCTTACTTATTTACTTTAAAATCTATTTTAATTGACAATTACCTTTTTCAACTAAAACATGTCACATTTTCTTTTTTTCTTACTAAAACCCCTCTTTTTCAAAAATATCATGGGAAAATCATTACTTTTATATTTTAAAATTCAACGAAAATATGTTGCTTTCTATTTTTCTTACTAAAACCCCTCTTTTTCCAAAATATCACGGGCAAACCGTTACTTATTTATTTTAAAATCTATTTTAATACTTTTAATTATTTAAAAATGTTTAACACGTCTACTAATGTTTTTTAATAAATGCAATTATTAAAATATAAAATATAAATAATAAAATTAACAATTATTAAAAACAATCTGTGCATCGCACGGGTTTTAAGCTATGTTATTAAAGACGAAACATTAAAAGTTTCGTAGTCGGACGGACGGTCGGTACTTTGTGATTTTACTTAATTACCCTTACTTATTTTGTTAAAAAACTATCACTAAATAATAACATTATTTATAACCAATTACCTTTTCAGCTAAAATACATTATCGTTTTTTATTTTTTTTCTAACAAAATGCTATCTTTTTCTAAAAAAAACATGGACGATTATCTTTTTTAACAAAAACATGTTACTATTTCTATTTTTTTTACTAAAATCCCTCATTTTCCTAAAATTATCACGAGCAAACCCTTACTTATTTATTTTAAAATCTATTTTAATACTTTTAATTATGAGCACTTTTTCAGGTGAAACGTGTTACTTTTTCTTTTTTTTTTTCATTTTCTAAAGAAATTATTATTAAATAATAACATTTTTATAACCAACTATCTTTTCAGCTAAAATACATTACATTTTCTATTTTTTTCTAACAAACTCCTCTGTTTATCTAAAAAAATCACGGAAAATTACCTTTTTCATTTAAAACATGTTACTGTTACTATTTTTCCTTACTAAAACCTCTCATTTTTCAAAAATATCTCGGACAAATCCTTACTTATTTATTTTGAAACCTATTTAAATACTTTTAATTACAGGCACTTACATTTTCAGCTAAAACATGTTACTTTTTCTATTTTTCCTTACTAAGACCATCTTTTTCCAAAAATATCACGAGCAAACAGTTATTAATTTATTTTAAAATCTATTTTAATACTTTTAATTATTTAAAAAGTTTAACACACCTACGTATTTGTTTTTAAAAAATGCAAATTAATAGAATATTAAAATAAAAATAATAAAAATAATAATTATTAATAACAATCCGTGCATAGCACGGGTTTTAAGCCAGTATAGATTAACCAGATAATAGTGCAAGTTGATGCCGACTTGTGTCCTTTTGATTTGCTATAATATTGTTTGCCTGTGTGAAAGGTTTTTATCATTTATTTTAGGATGTGTGATTGTACATGAGAGTTCATAGATTCTTTAGTGATTCATAGGTTATCTAAGATAGTATTACTTGGGTTACTTGAGCAAATATAGTTTAGAGGTATGAATCCAAGTTCTGATCTCTGCCACACATGTTTTGCTGCCGCTGCAAATATTAGTCATTCGGGTGACCAAAATAGTGATAAGACATCTTGATCTAGGCACAATACTGTAATATATACGTGTTCTGATCCACCCAGTGACGAAGTCAGAAATTTTTTAAACTGGGGGCACAATATTAAACAAATAGCAATTACCTGTGGTCTTTTGATACCCAAGAATGAAAAGAAAAAGAAACGTGATAGAATAAAGGAGTAAAAGGAGGTAACATGTCCTATATTATAGCATTGTGGGTTATATTCAGTGGGGACACAAACATAAAATTTACAAAAAAATATTTTTTTTTAAATAGGTTACAAAGTTGTGGTGGGGCACAGGCACCCATTGGACCCCACAGTACCTCCGTCCCTGTCCACCCTATTGCAATTTCCAGTTAGCTACCTGCAACCTCTACCATCTGGTATTAATAAAATTATGTACTCCCTCGGTCCCATACATTGAGGGATGGGGGCTCGGCACGCATTTTAAGGCTCCTATAAAGTATACTTTCATAATTTTTTTTAAAATTTTTTTTCTTCTGAATTAAAATTTAACATTGAAATTTTTATTCAGAGAAAAAATAATTTAAAAATAAGTTGTTGAAGTATACTTTATATACACCTTAAAATGCGTGACAATCATTGAAAAAAAACTGTATAGAAATGAGTAGGACGGAGGGAGTAATGACTTGAGTTAGTTTACTGCTACTAGTCTACTAGAAAAACTCTGTATCTTTTGTTCAGGAAAAACAATTGAATTTCTAATATAATCTTAAATTTCTCGAAAAGTTTTCTTTCTAGTAGTAATATTAAAAGAAAAGTGCAATTTGAAACTTTGGTCGGCATGAAAAGTACATGCATTTAAAGATTTAGGTGAGAATTATTGAAGATTAGGACATAAGATTCATTGGGTTCAGTGGTTTTCAAAATCTTTTGCATTATTTAATCTAAAAATAATTTAACCGACACTATAATATAGATTGATAATCAAATCAAAATAGACATCTCCAACCATCCATTCTCTCATGAATCCATGATTCATTGGCCAAATTTGGCAAAGCACTGTAGATTTGTAGTGATAGCCACTTAACGTGGCACCTCCCTGCATTAACAATTGTTGATGAGGGTTATCATTTCTTTTTTAAGGCAACTATTAGTTGGGCTGGGGTGATATACTGCTATTAATTAACTAAATGTACAGGAAAAATACAAAGACCATTAAACAAGCAACAAAATGAATTTAAGTTATAAGCTACTTTTTAATTAAGAAAATACAATTTTACTTGATTTTAATAGAATTATTATACAGTAATTCTAAAAATACATGAGTACATTATAAGATCAATTAGTATCAATATTAATATATTAAATTTAGAAAAGTCATAGTTTAAAAGAATAAAATACTATTTTTAAAATATAGCTAATCCAAACGTCATACAGATTCAACAAATTATAACTAATCATTATTTTATATTATTTTAACTAACCATTTTAGCTAACCATTTTAGCTAACATCATTGAATTGAAGATGCTCTAATACTCGTGTATACTTAGGCCTTGCAATGTTACGTTAGTTCACCACTCAGTGAGATGCCGACTAATAATATAGATTTTTGTCCGGTGGATCAACAATCTCAGTTTATTATGTCCCGGCTCCTGGGTCATCAGTAGAATTCAAGCCGGCAGTACTTCGCTACTTATTATATATACCTCTTTTTTATCTTTGGATTAAAAGTTAGCTGTTACATTTTGTTAAAACATTATTATTATTTTGACATTATCATGTGTTTACATTGACAACTGTTTGTATATAGCCTTAGACTAGACTAGAAGTGATTGAACCACAAGTGGTTGAGTAGCTCCGGTTAAACATCACACGGTTTATTCAATAGAGAATAGAGAAGAAGACTTCATGTACATATATCTGTCTATATAAACAAAGCACCTGAATATGTATCATTTTCATCAAGCAATAATATCATTCTATTGTTCTTGTTCATCTCTCTCAGGTATATATATATATATATATATATATATGTGAATAATATATACATCACTTTTATCATGGTATCAGAGTTGTAAGCTCCTTACCTCCACCTTTGACAGCCACAACCATCGTTTCCGGTGACGACCTCTTTCAGTCATTGAATCGAACAGTTGGTGCAGCCCATCTCCTGATGAGTCAACTCGCGGAGTTACTGACTCAATTTTAACTCAACAAAACTCAAAACAACATCCAACGATCTCCAGCACTCGCAAATCTCCAGCGAATCACATCAATTTGAAAAGAAGAAAGAACCCTTACAGCTGTCGTTGGTCTGGGTAATCTTTTATTTACAAAGTGATTTTTATATTTCTTGTATAGAAGTCATTTTCAGTACGTGCATTTGTGTTTGGTTATTATTAGCTAAATTACAGTTTGGTACCCTACCTTTACCATCTCTTATAAATCGAACCTTCACCTTCTGTAAACGTTCATATTAATCCCTCCGTTTTCTAATACCTGATGTTAAGTACCTAAACTTTCAGAAGTTACAGTCTTATCCCTACATTTTTTTTAT
This sequence comes from Heracleum sosnowskyi, assembly GCA_030848705.1. Taxonomy (NCBI): domain Eukaryota; kingdom Viridiplantae; phylum Streptophyta; class Magnoliopsida; order Apiales; family Apiaceae; genus Heracleum; species Heracleum sosnowskyi. The sequence continues at coordinate 135,170,370 of CM061235.1, read as the reverse complement.
TTGTAAAATGGAGAAAGAAAATAGTTCACCAATTCAAACGATTTTGAATGGATCGAACTATATAACTTGGTCTCAAGCTATGCGCAGTTATCTGAAAGGAAAAAGACTTTGGCGTTAGGTTAATGGAGATTTTACTATTCCTTCAAAATAGAAAGATGAAGCCGACTCCAAATTTAATGATCGCATTGAAGAATAGGATGTCAAAAATCACCAAGCTATCACATTTTTTAGAAATTCTTCAATTTCTAAAATCAATATACAGTTTGGAAACTATGAAACCGCAAAAGAAATTTGGGATTTGTTGGCATCACGATACACTACATCGGATCTTTCTCATCAGTATCATATTATCAGTTCACTAAGTAAGCAGAAACAAGAGTCTGGTCAACCGGTAGCAGATTTTCTCTCACAGATACAATCACTTTGGGATCAGTTAACATTATCTGAACCAAAGTGGTCACATATAGAGGATGCAACACTTTATCAGATATATCGTGACTAACAACGACTCATCCAATTTCTGATGGCTCTTACCCAAGATTTTGAACCAGTTAGAGCTGCTCTTCTTCATCGTGTTCCATTTCCCTCTCTAGAGGGAGCTGTTTCAGAACTTATCTCTGAAAAAACTCGACTTGGCATTGGCAAACTCAACCATGTGACAGATACAGTCCTTGCAGTACCTTCACCAGTCAGTATTGATAAACCATTTTGCAAGTTTTGTCGACAAAATGGACATCTGATCAAGGATTGTGCAACACTTCAAAATCATACTTGTCAACATTGCCATCAAAAAGGTCATTACTCCATACTATTCTGCAAGAAGAAGCCGCCTTTTCGTTTGAACAAATTCTCTCATTCTTCCGCTGCTGCAACCTCTGAATCTACATCAGATACTACATCAAGCTCATCCACAGGCGAGCTTGAATCCTTACTCAAACAGGTTTTATCTAAGACCAGTTCTCTATCCACTGCATTTTCAGTCACTTCAGGTACTTCTTGGTATTTTGATTCTGCATGTTGTAATCATATGACCAATGATCCATCCATATTCACATTGAAAACAAAAAATCCTTTCCTTCCGAACATTCAAACTGCCGATGGATCCACCATGAATGTCACACATATTGGCACGGTTTCCACGGAAGATCTTTCTCTTCCTGACACATACTTTGTGCCTAATCTTTCACTTAATCTTGTTTCCATCGGTCAATTATGTGATCTCGGTCTTAATATTATCTTTACCTCTTCTGGTTGTGATGTACAGGATCCTCAAACAGGACAAACTCTTGGGACATGACGTAGATTCAGAAGGTTGTTTGAGCTCACTTCCCTTCATCTCCCAACACCATCACTCACTCATCTAGTTGGATCTGTTTCATCTACATCTACAATATGGCATTCCCGGTTAGGTCATCCATCATATTCTCGTTTACGTAGTTTAATTCCAGTGGTCATTTAGGTAGTGTAAGTGAAGAGTCCGTTGAATGTGTTCATTGTAAACTGGCAAAACAACATGCACTACCTTTTTCTATCAATTATGAGAAATCTTCTGCTCCCTTTGATCTTGTTCACTCTAATATTTGGGGTCCATCTCCAACTCCTACTATGGGGGGTCTAGATATTATGTGATATTTGTTGATGATTTTTCTCGCTTTACATGGATATATATTTTGAAAACTCGATCTGAGTAAGGAGAAACTTATAAGAATTTTGCCACTATGATCCACACTCAATTTAAACAGAAAATCAAACTTTTTCGTGCTGATAATGCCAAAGAATACAAAGTATCATAACTTGCAAAAATTTTGGCATCTTATGGTACTCTTGCACAAAGTTCTTGTCCTTACACATCACAACAAAATGGTCGTGCTGAACGTAAACATAGACATATTTTAGACACGATTCGAGCTTTTCTAATTTCTTCTGCTTGTCCAGAATTCTTTTGGGGGGAAGCTACTCTAACTACTGTTCATACCATAAATATGATTCATTCCCCTGTCACAGATAATGTGTCTCCTTATGAAAAATTATATGGTAAATCTCCTTCATATGATTCTCTTAAGGTTTTCGGTTCTGCATGTTTTGTTCTTCTTCCTCCACATGAAAGGACAAAATTAGAACCACGTGCCCGCCTTTGTTGCTTTATTGGATATGGTAGTGGTCAAAAAGGATATCGTTGTTGGGACCCCATTTCTCAACTACTTCGAGTTTCTCGAAATGTGACATTTTGGGAACACAAAATGTTCTCAACAATGTCAGAATTTGAGATTGACACTTCCACTTGTATATCCCACTTTACAGATCCTTTTGTTGATTTACATCCCACTGATGAAAATATAGAAAGTCCAACATCTCCTAACATATTTCCAGTAGATTCTTCATCTGAGCTCACTCAACCATCTTCAGCTACTAATGTTCCTTCAACAGAAGTTCAGTCTGAGGATTCTAATGTTGAGTCTTCTATTCTACCATATGAGTCGGTTCATCGTTCTACTCGGGTAAGAAAACCTTCTGTTCGACTTACTGATTATCATGTTTATTCTACTATACAATCATTGCATGAGCCTCAAACATATAGAGAGGCAAGTGTTAACCCTCTTTGGCAGAAAGCAATGGCAGAAGAACTTCAGGCATTGGACAAAACCCATAATTGGGATCTGGTTACTTTGCCTCCTGGTAAAACAACAGTGAGTTGTCGATGGATTTATAAAATTAAGAAAAAATCTGATGGCTCTATTGACAGATATAAAGCTCGTCTAGTAGCCAGAGGCTGTACTCAATAGTATGGCATTGATTACGAGGAAACCTTTGCACCAGTTGCTCGTCTCACATCTGTTCGAAGTTTACTAGCCGTTGGAGCATCAAAACACTGGGATATGTGGCAAATGGATGTCAAGAATGCCTTTCTCAATGGAGACCTACATGAGAAAGTTTATCTCAAACCTCCTCCAGGTTTTTCTCATTCTCCAAATCAAGTGTTCAAGCTTAATAAGGCTCTTTATGGTCTTAAACAAGCACCGCGAGCTTGGTTTGAAAAGTTCAGCACAATAGTTCAGCAACTGGGATTTTCTTCAAGTTCATATGATCATGCCATTTTCATTCGACGATCTGAACGAGGAATTGTTTTACTTCTTCTTTATGTGGATGATATGATCATTACTGGAGATGACACCGCGGGAATTTCTGAACTTAAACATTTTCTCAATCAGCAATTTGAGATGAAGGATCTTGGTACACTAAGCTACTTCCTAGGTCTTGAAGTTTCTTCTGTCCCTAATGGCTACACTCTTTCACAAGTGAAATATGAATATGATCTTTTGTTGAAATCTGGAATCAGTGACGCTAAGGTTGTCTCTACACCTTTGGAATACAAGGTTAAGCATAATGTTGAAGATGGTGAATTCCTTTCAAATCCTACATTGTATCGTCAATTGGTTGGGAGTTTAATTTATCTCACTGTTACTCGTCCAGATATTGCTCATGTCGTGCATATTGTAAGTCAGTTCATGGCAGCTCCTCGCACTCCTCACTTCACAGATGTTCTTCACATACTTCGTTATGTTAAAAGTACCATATTTCATGGATTACATTATTCATTTGACTCCCCACTTGAGTTGCATGCCTACTCAGATGCTAATTGGGGCGGTGATCCTACTACCCGATGTTCAACTACTGGATTTTGTTTCTTTCTTGGTGACTCTCTTATATCTTGGCGTAGTAAGAAACAATCACTTGCTTCTCGTTCGAGTGCTGAGTCAGAATATCGAGCTCTTGCTGACACTACACAAGAGTTAATTTGGCTACGATGGCTACTCGAAGATATGAGTGTAATTCATTCTCCAACCACTTCAATCTATTGTGACAGCAAAAGTGCTATTGACATTGCTCACAATGATGTTTTTCATGAACGCACTAAACACATAGAGACTGATTGTCATTTTACCCGTCAACAAGTTGAAAAAGGCATAGTTCGTCTACATAGCATCTCCAGTGCTGATAATACTGCAGATATTTTCACAAAATTTCATTCTCCTGGCAGTTTTCGTGCTTTAATTGACAAACTAAAGTTGGTTTTCAAACCATCTCAAGTTTGAGGGGGGGGGGGGGGCGGTGTTAAAACATTATTACTATTTTGACATTATCATGTGTTTACATTGACAACTGTTTGTATATAGCCTTAGACTAGACTAGAAGTGGTTGAACCACAAGTGGTTGAGTAGCTGTAATATCCGTGAATTTTATTATTTGATTAAATGATATATTTAATCTAAAATATTTATTTTGGAATATTGGAATATTATTATATGATATTTAGTGTGTGATTATGTGCTAAATGGTGAGTCGGAAGCCCCTTTCAAAAATTTCGTCATTTGGAATTTTCTTCAAATTTGAGCCGTTTTGATAATTCAAGAGCCCGTTGAAATTTCGTACATTCATTTTTAATTCTTCGTCTTTCGTATTCGAATCGTTATCGAAAGGGTTATGGGATTCTATTTAACCCTACCTATTTGATTCTGCAAATTAATTTCAATTTTTGATCCGAAAAAGGAAAAATCGTTCCGAACCCTAATTGCTTAAGGGGACGGATTTATCGTTCTATATCAATATTGAAGTTGTTATAGCCCTAGTATTCTTGAGCATTAGTTATATAATGATATATATCAATTTGGATAATCATCAACCTTTTTAACCCCTTACTTTTCGTAAAACGTGTTTTTGACCTAATTAGGGTTTTTAAACGATCTAACGAATCAATATCGATCCAAAAATGTTATTTGGGGTATTATTTTTCCAAAAATATAAAATGATCAATCAGACTTCATAACCCTAGCAATTCTTCAGAAATTACTCAAGAAATCCGAAATTCCCAAATAATTATTTTGTGTTCTTGATCTTCAATCAATTCGTTCTAAGGGTTATTGAAGTCCAAATCTGAAGTTCTTATACTCAAATCAAAGCCCCAAAAATCTAGTTTCAGAATCTTCCAACCTCATCATCATCTGGTAAGTATTCGATTTTATATTGATTTTACAAGTTTCGAATTAAAATTAGGGTTCTTGATTCGATTTGGGGATTTTCATTCTGTTGATTCTCCGTTCAATTGGTTGCTTCTAACATGTTCCTAGGGTTCTAATTAGCAAGAATCCATGCTTTAATTTCATGTTTATGTTCGATTTAGTCGGGTTTGATTTTCGGGTTTTGACCCGATTTCTTCTTTCAATTCGTACGTTCTTGATATTGATCTGACATTGTTTTTGGTAAAGGGCTTTTATTGTATGAGTTATAAGCTTCATTTTGGTATATTAATCTTTGAGTTTCATGTAGGATTTAAGTAGATCGGGTTTCCGGCCGAGGTCGTCGCCGGCGAGTTCTTTGAATGAATTCTGGGCACGATTCCGGCATGGGACAGATGTGTGTGTATGTGGGTTGTGTTTGTCTTGCAAAAGCGAACAAAAGCCCTATAGTTTGGTTTGGTTTTGATCGGAAACGGCGAAGTCCGGCCACCGGACGCCGGCCGGATTCTGGAAAACCCAGATTCCGGCGGGTTGTTCTTGGTGACCCGGATTCGTTCTTCCCGACCCGTTTACCCGATTTTTCGACCCGGTTTCAATCTTCAAAACCCTAATTCATTTTCAGAAAACTGTTTTTGAATTTTATTTTTAAATTTAATTCGAAAATAGTTTAAAAACTTTAAAAATTCATATTTTTATTTTAAAAATATATTTTTATATCAGAAAAATTCTGATAAATTATATTTATTATTTTAAATCCGAAAATTGATTAAACTTAATTATTTTAATTATTTTTAATTAATAATTAATTTATTAATTAATTGGTTAATTCTTTTAATCAATTAATTCTTAAAAATTAATTATTAATTAGATTTAATTAATTAAAAATTCAGTTTAATTATTTTCAAGCCTATTTATTTATTTAAAAATAGTTTGAGTATTTAAAGAGTGTCAATTAATTTTATTAATTGATTTATTTTCATTTAAATGTTTATATTGGATTTAAAAATCCGATTTTTGATTTAAAAATTAGTAATGGCTTATTAAAAATTCAAATGAGTTCCGTATGATGTTTTAAAAATGTTTATAAGTGCTATATGGTTCATATTAATTGTGTGTCGTGTTTTATAGTCTGTATATGCCCGTGCTAGGGCAAATATCTGAGTTTTAAATATCGTAAATTATACCGGACGTCCGATACGTAACCGGTTACTTGTTTAAATGCGATTATTGATTGAATAAGTGTCGAGAGTAGAACGAGCATAGTTAGACTTATTGTGATGAGTTGTTTAAATTATAGAATCGAGTTCCCGGAGCAAGGGAAAGGGGAAAGTAGAGTGAGCAGAGTCGATCCGACAGCAGCTTAGACCAGGCAAGTATCTGTGCCTTTACTTGTGATAAAATTATTATTGTCTTGATTACTTGAATACCGTTATCCCCAGAACAATTCAAATTATCCATCTTTTAACCGCATTTGGACAACTGATTCCATTTCCTTAGAAATTCTTGATTCTTTGATTTGATCTGCATCGGAAACCCTTAGTTCCAATTTACTTGATTATTGTTTACCACCTATTGTTGCTATTTATCATCCTTTGATTATCATTGACAACCTTTGATTGTTTGATTTCCATCTTGAAACTACTCCATGATCCTTTCTCGATCTTCGTTGATACTGAACAGTTGAAGCTCTTTTGCAATTACTATACATTCAGTTTATCTTATTGAGCATGTTATTGTTTATACCCTATTATAGAATTGGCATGTGTTTTTAAAAATGGACCAGTAATTGGTCGAAGTAACTTAAGGCCCAGATTGGCCTGGGATCCAGTAGAGGACTATGACATGAGCTAGTCCGGGGTTGATGCGTGGCTGGCCAGCAGCACAACCTTTGATTTGAATAAAATGTATAAGCCAAATTCTAATTCTTTACTTCAATCATTATTGATACAAAGCATGTGTTAGCTAAATATTGTTGATTCTGATATCTTAAATTCATATCCTTACAACCGTGATAGAAATGATTCATTGATGTTTGCTGAGCAATTTTGGCTCACTCTTGCTTGTTGTTTTCTAACCCTATTCCAGTGAAGCGAGAGTATGAGTTGGCATAGCGTGACCGATAGTTCACCAACAGTCAGGAGAGCCCCTCGAGTCACTGTTATTGGCAGGGTAGTTGTTGTTTTGCTTTTCTAGATTTAATGTCTAGCTTTGAACTTTAGTTGTGATGTAATAACTCTGATAAAACTGGTTTGTAATAATAAAAGATTGTAGTAGCTTGTGTTCATTGCCATAATCTGGATGCGGTCTTGGTCAAGGGGTAATTGTGTCTTTATATATATATTATGCATGTGTTAAATAGTGTTCCGTTGGTCGGATGACTCCTCAAATCTGTACCCCGGGTTTGGAGGGCGTCACAGTTGGTATCAGAGAAACAGGTTATGGCATTTGAAACAAGTTAGGACTTAGGGTCCAGGATAACATAGAGAGTTAGGAAGTCACGTAAGGATATTAGGAGGTCAACTAGGGATATTACGCGTAGTAATTAAATGTGGTTATAATTGCAGCCCCCTAGTTCTAGTTCAGACTCAGACCCTTCCGAGGATACGATATCAGAGATACCTACACCCGTTGAGAGAGCAGGACCGTCTCGGCCAGTGCGATATCAGCCTAGGCATCAGGGCCCAGTAGTCAGGAGAGATCAGATACCTTGTCCTATTCCACTCCGGCAAGTAGCCCCAGCACCAGCGTCTCAGGCATCAGTTTGTGGGCCTTTGTATCAGTTAGGTGAGCCACCAGTTCCACACCATGTGTATCAGAGGGTGAGAAGAGAGAAGGATTTCCTTTATGGACAGGTTATGGAGATGGGTAGGATTCGTTCGATCGAGGCAGCCGCTGTCAGAGAGAGAGACAGACTTAGAGATCAGATGAGAGACATTCAGCTGAGGTTTAGGGTTACGAGGACTTTGGTTGAGACTCGATTGCATGGATTAGCTTCTAGTCGAGAGGGAGAGACAGTAGCAGGGATGAGACAGATTTTGGATTATGCGATGAGTGAGATTGCAGAGGTTTCAGGACCCCCGTTATGGCCGCCAGGAGCAGGTGATCTGTGAGCAGGTATCGGTAGTAGACAGATGTGACATGGATGTATGGTTCTAGATAGTTAGTATATAGATGCATATAGTAGAATCAGCAGTGCACCGGGCTTATAGGAACGCCTCGGGTTGTTGTTGCATTTTTGTTGTTGTATTGCTGGTCGGCAGTTATGGTTCAGCCATGATATATTTTCTTTTGAAGCGTTCTACGCTTGTACTAACTCTATCTATATATATATGATAAACCTCTTTTATAGAACTGTATTTATTCCCCTGTCATTCATTTCCAGCATCATAACTGTTATTCTACTTATTGCAACGAGTGTATCCATACACCGTTGAGAAGATCTGTAAACCTTCGAGATATCAATTGTGATCCTTCCTTCTCTTATATGAACTGTTTGATTAAGCCAATTATTGTTTATTCATTAGCGATATGGCTCCTAGACGACAAACCCGTTCAACTGATACTTCTGACCAAGAAGGTCAACAAAATACACCTCCCACGGGCCGTGTGGACCCGATGGTAATCCAGTTGTTAAATACCCTTACTCAACAGACTGCCGCATTAGCACAGCAGCAACGTGCATTTCAGCAACAGCTCTTAGAACAGCAGCAACAGCATCAGCAACATCAGCATCAGCAACATCAGCATCAACAGCATCAACAACAGCACCAGCAAGCAGCACCGGCAGTTACGTTCAAATCTTTCCAGGCAGCAAAACCTCCAGAATTTAAAGGATCAGCAGACCCTGTAGAGGCTAAGGCATGGTTGAAAGAGATGGAAAAGGCTTTTGCCTTGATAGAGGTGACAGAGGATAAGAAGACGGAGTATGCAAGCTATTTTCTGAAGAATGAGGCTAGTTATTGGTGGGAAACGAGTAGGGCTATGGAGCCCGAGGGATTGATTACGTGGGCAAGATTCACAGAGTTGTTTTTGGAAAGATATTTTCCGGACTATATGAGAGATCAGATGGAATTGAAGTTTTTGGAATTAAAGCAGGGAAGCATGACAGTGCCCCAATATGAAACAAGGTTTACGGAGTTGTCAAGGTTTGTTCCAACCTATGTGGATACGGAAAAGAAGAAGGCCAAGAGGTTCCAGCAGGGACTGAGGTCTTGGATTCGTAGTAAGTTAGCTGTATTGGAGTTGGACACCTATGCAGCGGTGGTCCAAAAGGCAATGATTGCGGAGGCAGAGAGTGATTCTTACATGAGAGAGAAGGAGAACAAGAAAAGGAAAGCAGGGATACCCGATAAGGGACAGCAGCAGGGAAGTTTTCAAGGGCAAGCAAATAAGAAGCTGGGATTTCAGCACGGAAGGAATACAAGTTTCAGGAAACCAGACACCGGAAACGTAGGACAAGATAACCGTCTACTAACCGGCGGTCAGCAGGGACTTTCTAGACCCCCACTACCAGAATGCAAGACATGCGGGAAGCGACATCTAGGGATATGCCATCGATTGACTATCACATGCTTTAAATGCAATCAGAAGGGACATTATTCCCGGGATTGCAAGATGGGCATCGTGTGTCATCGGTGTAAGAAACCAGGTCACATGATTAAGGACTGCAGAGCACCAGCAACCGTGAACAATATGATTCGGGCAATTGAAGCACCCCCAGTTGTTAACGTCCAGCCGTTAGCCAGGACCTACAATATGTCAATGGGAGAAGCAGTGAGAGATTCCGACGTGGTGGCAGGTACACTTCTAGTAAATTCTATTCCTGCACAAGTGTTAATAGATTCGGGAGCGACGAAGTCTTTTATTTCTGAAACGTTTGCTCGTAGATTGAATTGCGTAATGAGACCTTTAAGTGGAGTGTTGACTATAGAGATAGCTAATCAGGATCGTATCGCGGTCAGTTCATATTATCCCCGTTGTGAGATAGAGATTTTGGGAAATCGTTTTTATGTTGACTTGTTACCTTTTAAGTTAGGTGAATTTGATGTGATATTAGGGATGGATTGGTTGACTGAGCATGATGCAAGTATTGATTGTAAGAATAAGAGGGTTACTTTGATTACCCTAGAAAAGAAAGAGATAATATTTAGAGGAGAGAAACAAAGAAAGAGGTTCCTGACAATGATTCAGGCTAAGAGGTTATTAAGGCAAGGTTGTGAGGCGTATCTAGCTTATGTAATAGATATAGATAAGGAAGTTTCTAAGTTAGAAGATATTCCAGTCGTAAATGAGTTTCCAGATGTTTTTCCAGAAGAATTACCAGGTTTACCTCCAGATAGAGAAATTGAATTTGCGATAGACTTAGTACCGGGCGCGGAGCCAGTATCGAAGGCCCCTTACAGAATGGCACCAGTGGAGATGAAGGAATTGGCTGATCAACTGCAAGATTTGCTAGAAAAAGGAATTATTAGACCCAGCGTTTCACCGTGGGGAGCACCAGTACTGTTTGTCAAGAAAAAGGATGGAAGCATGAGATTGTGTATAGACTATCGGGAGTTGAACAAGCTGACCATTAAGAACAAGTATCCGTTACCTCGAATAGATGATCTGTTTGACCAGCTGAAGGGAGCGGTACATCTTTCGAAGATCGACCTACGGTCAGGATATCACCAATTGAAGATTAGACCAGACGACATACCAAAGACAGCCTTTCGAACAAGGTATGGGCACTATGAATTTTTAGTAATGGCGTTTGGACTAACGAATGCACCCGCAGCTTTTATGGATCTAATGAACAGGATTTTCAAGAGATATTTGGACAAGTTTGTAGTGGTATTCATCGACGACATCTTGATATACTCAAGGACAGAAGAAGAGCATGCAGACCAGTTGCGAATTGTGTTAGAAACATTGAGGCAAGAAGGACTATACGCGAAGTTTTCCAAGTGTGAATTCTGGTTGAAAGAAGTTCATTTCTTAGGACACGTGGTGAGCAGCGAAGGCATCAAAGTGGACCCAGCAAAGATAGAGGCAGTGAAAGATTGGGAGAGACCAAGGACACCGACTGAAGTCAGAAGTTTCTTGGGATTAGCCGGATACTACCGGAGATTTGTGCAAGATTTTGCGAAGATAGCTACTCCAATGACCAAGCTGACAAGGAAAAGCGAGCGATTCATATGGAACGATAAATGCGAAGAAGGCTTCCAAGAGTTAAAGAGAAGACTAACTACGGCACCAGTATTGATGTTACCAGACGATCAAGGTCATTTCGTAATCTATAGTGATGCGTCGTACAAAGGATTAGGATGCGTACTTATGCAACATGACAAGGTGATTGCTTATGCGTCAAGACAGTTGAGACCCCACGAACAGAAGTACCCTACACACGATTTGGAGTTAGCAGCTATTGTGTTTGCTTTGAAGATATGGAGACACTACTTGTATGGAGAGAGATGTGAAATTTACACCGATCACAAAAGTTTGAAGTATATCTTTACTCAGAAAGAGCTGAACATGAGGCAACGAAGATGGTTAGAACTAATCAAGGACTACGACGTTTCTATCAACTATCATCCCGGCAAGGCAAATGTGGTAGCAGATGCATTGAGCAGAAAAGAGAGATTAAATACACTAATGATGACCAAAGAATTATACATGGAATTTGAGAAATTGGAAATCGAAGTAATTAATCCGAAGGACGCTACGGAAATAATTTATACCATGACGTTTCAACCTGAATTGTTGGAGAAGATACGAAAGTGCCAAGAGCAAGTTATGAACGACGATGTGAATAAAATGACAGGTGAGGAAATATGTAGCCAACCGGACGACAAAGGGATCTTGAGATTTGCTTCTCGGATATGGATACCTAACGTAACGGAACTGAAAAGTGAGATTCTGCACGAAGCACATAACTCGAAGTATTCAATTCATCCAGGGAGTACGAAGATGTATCGAGATCTAAAGACGAACTTTTGGTGGCCAGATATGAAGAGAGAGATTGCGGAATGGGTAAGTAAATGCTTTACGTGTCAAAGAGTTAAGGCGGAACATCAGAGACCAAGTGGATTACTTCAACCATTGGAGATTCCCGAATGGAAGTGGGAACACATTGCGATGGACTTTGTAGTAGGATTGCCTAGAACCAAAGCTAACCATGATGCCATCTGGGTTGTCGTGGATCGATTGACGAAATCTGCGCATTTTCTTCCGATTAACGAGAGATTCTCGCTGGATAAGTTAGTTCATATGTACATAAAAGAAATCGTAGTACGACATGGAGTTCCAGTATCGATAGTGTCTGATAGAGACCCTCGATTCAATTCAAGATTTTGGAGGAGTTTTCAAGAGTGTTTGGGCACCGAGTTGAGAATGAGTACGGCTTATCATCCGCAGACGGACGGTCAGAGCGAAAGGACAATTCAGACTATTGAAGATATGCTTAGGACGTGTGCACTTGATTTTGAAGGCAGTTGGGACGATCATCTACCATTGGTGGAATTCTCATATAATAATAGTTTTCACGCGAGCATCGGAATGCCACCGTACGAAGCTTTGTATGGACGAAAGTGTCGATCTCCAGTATATTGGGAAGAAGTTGGTGAACGGAAAATGATAGGACCAGAACTAGTACAACGGACAAAAGAAGTGGTTCAATTGATTCAGAGAAGATTGATAACAGCTCAAGACCGACAGAAGAAGTATGCGGATCTAGCCAGAAAGGATGTGGGATTCGAAGGAGGAGAGCAAGTGTTACTAAAGGTTTCACCATGGAAAGGATTAGTTAGATTTGGAAAGAAAGGGAAGTTGAGTCCGAGATATGTTGGGCCGTTTGAGATTTCGAAGAAAGTGGGCGAAGTAGCTTACGAGTTGGCGTTGCCACCGCATATGCAGCACGTTCATAATGTATTTCATGTATCTATGCTTAAGAGGTATCGACCAGATTCGAATCATGTAATAGAGTATGAACCAATAGAGGTCCAGGCAGATTTATCGTATGTAGAACGACCAATCCAGATAGTGGATCGTAAGGAGAAAGTACTAAGGAATAAGACAGTAGCGTTAGTGAGAGTTTTGTGGAGGAATCCTAAAGTAGAAGAGTCTACCTGGGAGTTAGAGAGTGAGATGTTAGAGAAGTATCCCCAGTTGTTTCCTTGATCTGATTCTGAGGACAGAATCCTATTAAGGGGGGAAGGATGTAATATCCGTGAATTTTATTATTTGATTAAATGATATATTTAATCTAAAATATTTATTTTGGAATATTGGAATATTATTATATGATATTTAGTGTGTGATTATGTGCTAAATGGTGAGTCGGAAGCCCCTTTCAAAAATTTCGTCATTTGGAATTTTCTTCAAATTTGAGCCGTTTTGATAATTCAAGAGCCCGTTGAAATTTCGTACATTCATTTTTAATTCTTCGTCTTTCGTATTCGAATCGTTATCGAAAGGGTTATGGGATTCTATTTAACCCTACCTATTTGATTCTGCAAATTAATTTCAATTTTTGATCCGAAAAAGGAAAAATCGTTCCGAACCCTAATTGCTTAAGGGGACGGATTTATCGTTCTATATCAATATTGAAGTTGTTATAGCCCTAGTATTCTTGAGCATTAGTTATATAATGATATATATCAATTTGGATAATCATCAACCTTTTTAACCCCTTACTTTTCGTAAAACGTGTTTTTGACCTAATTAGGGTTTTTAAACGATCTAACGAATCAATATCGATCCAAAAATGTTATTTGGGGTATTATTTTTCCAAAAATATAAAATGATCAATCAGACTTCATAACCCTAGCAATTCTTCAGAAATTACTCAAGAAATCCGAAATTCCCAAATAATTATTTTGTGTTCTTGATCTTCAATCAATTCGTTCTAAGGGTTATTGAAGTCCAAATCTGAAGTTCTTATACTCAAATCAAAGCCCCAAAAATCTAGTTTCAGAATCTTCCAACCTCATCATCATCTGGTAAGTATTCGATTTTATATTGATTTTACAAGTTTCGAATTAAAATTAGGGTTCTTGATTCGATTTGGGGATTTTCATTCTGTTGATTCTCCGTTCAATTGGTTGCTTCTAACATGTTCCTAGGGTTCTAATTAGCAAGAATCCATGCTTTAATTTCATGTTTATGTTCGATTTAGTCGGGTTTGATTTTCGGGTTTTGACCCGATTTCTTCTTTCAATTCGTACGTTCTTGATATTGATCTGACATTGTTTTTGGTAAAGGGCTTTTATTGTATGAGTTATAAGCTTCATTTTGGTATATTAATCTTTGAGTTTCATGTAGGATTTAAGTAGATCGGGTTTCCGGCCGAGGTCGTCGCCGGCGAGTTCTTTGAATGAATTCTGGGCACGATTCCGGCATGGGACAGATGTGTGTGTATGTGGGTTGTGTTTGTCTTGCAAAAGCGAACAAAAGCCCTATAGTTTGGTTTGGTTTTGATCGGAAACGGCGAAGTCCGGCCACCGGACGCCGGCCGGATTCTGGAAAACCCAGATTCCGGCGGGTTGTTCTTGGTGACCCGGATTCGTTCTTCCCGACCCGTTTACCCGATTTTTCGACCCGGTTTCAATCTTCAAAACCCTAATTCATTTTCAGAAAACTGTTTTTGAATTTTATTTTTAAATTTAATTCGAAAATAGTTTAAAAACTTTAAAAATTCATATTTTTATTTTAAAAATATATTTTTATATCAGAAAAATTCTGATAAATTATATTTATTATTTTAAATCCGAAAATTGATTAAACTTAATTATTTTAATTATTTTTAATTAATAATTAATTTATTAATTAATTGGTTAATTCTTTTAATCAATTAATTCTTAAAAATTAATTATTAATTAGATTTAATTAATTAAAAATTCAGTTTAATTATTTTCAAGCCTATTTATTTATTTAAAAATAGTTTGAGTATTTAAAGAGTGTCAATTAATTTTATTAATTGATTTATTTTCATTTAAATGTTTATATTGGATTTAAAAATCCGATTTTTGATTTAAAAATTAGTAATGGCTTATTAAAAATTCAAATGAGTTCCGTATGATGTTTTAAAAATGTTTATAAGTGCTATATGGTTCATATTAATTGTGTGTCGTGTTTTATAGTCTGTATATGCCCGTGCTAGGGCAAATATCTGAGTTTTAAATATCGTAAATTATACCGGACGTCCGATACGTAACCGGTTACTTGTTTAAATGCGATTATTGATTGAATAAGTGTCGAGAGTAGAACGAGCATAGTTAGACTTATTGTGATGAGTTGTTTAAATTATAGAATCGAGTTCCCGGAGCAAGGGAAAGGGGAAAGTAGAGTGAGCAGAGTCGATCCGACAGCAGCTTAGACCAGGCAAGTATCTGTGCCTTTACTTGTGATAAAATTATTATTGTCTTGATTACTTGAATACCGTTATCCCCAGAACAATTCAAATTATCCATCTTTTAACCGCATTTGGACAACTGATTCCATTTCCTTAGAAATTCTTGATTCTTTGATTTGATCTGCATCGGAAACCCTTAGTTCCAATTTACTTGATTATTGTTTACCACCTATTGTTGCTATTTATCATCCTTTGATTATCATTGACAACCTTTGATTGTTTGATTTCCATCTTGAAACTACTCCATGATCCTTTCTCGATCTTCGTTGATACTGAACAGTTGAAGCTCTTTTGCAATTACTATACATTCAGTTTATCTTATTGAGCATGTTATTGTTTATACCCTATTATAGAATTGGCATGTGTTTTTAAAAATGGACCAGTAATTGGTCGAAGTAACTTAAGGCCCAGATTGGCCTGGGATCCAGTAGAGGACTATGACATGAGCTAGTCCGGGGTTGATGCGTGGCTGGCCAGCAGCACAACCTTTGATTTGAATAAAATGTATAAGCCAAATTCTAATTCTTTACTTCAATCATTATTGATACAAAGCATGTGTTAGCTAAATATTGTTGATTCTGATATCTTAAATTCATATCCTTACAACCGTGATAGAAATGATTCATTGATGTTTGCTGAGCAATTTTGGCTCACTCTTGCTTGTTGTTTTCTAACCCTATTCCAGTGAAGCGAGAGTATGAGTTGGCATAGCGTGACCGATAGTTCACCAGCAGTCAGGAGAGCCCCTCGAGTCACTGTTATTGGCAGGGTAGTTGTTGTTTTGCTTTTCTAGATTTAATGTCTAGCTTTGAACTTTAGTTGTGATGTAATAACTCTGATAAAACTGGTTTGTAATAATAAAAGATTGTAGTAGCTTGTGTTCATTGCCATAATCTGGATGCGGTCTTGGTCAAGGGGTAATTGTGTCTTTATATATATATTATGCATGTGTTAAATAGTGTTCCGTTGGTCGGATGACTCCTCAAATCTGTACCCCGGGTTTGGAGGGCGTCACAGTAGCTCCAGTTAAACATCACACGGTTTATTCAATAGAGAAGAAGACTTCATGTACATATATCTGCCTATATAAACAAGGCACCTAAATATGTATCATTTTCATCAAGCAATAATATCATTTTATTGTTCTTGCTCATCTCTCTCAGGTATATATATATATGAATAATATATACATCACTTTTATCACATTCTTACAGTATATAATATATAAAAAAAATTCCATGACTTGGTTAGGCAGCGTCCATGTATTATGACTGGCCGGTTAATGAAAGTGTTGTCCCGGTTAGAGGTGGCCAACATATAAATTGGAATCGGCCCGCGAAAATAACTCGACTAACTTGGTTTGATACGGTCCGAATCAAAAACGGGTACAGTTCGTATAAAGGAAACAGGACGTTCACGAGTTTGAAAAATCAGGAACCGAAACTGACACGAACCGATCCGCTAAATCGTCCAAACTGTGTAACGGCTGAACCGGCCCGTTCAGTAATTGTTGACAATACTGACTTTGACCATATATATATTCCCACATAAAAAATGCAGCTAATAGTTACGCACAATTTAATGATGAACATAGTAAAAAAAAAAAAAGGAAAGCAATTCAGCAGTTATGAGTTATGACACGTTGTTTTTACGGTAAATAAGAAAAATGCTAAAAATTTCAACAAAAATTTCGAAAACATCTCTCAATTCCATCCTTTATGGTAACATTCCAAACACTTTGTATAATTGTTAATGCGATTTGTTCCGTTTTTTAAGAAAGGAGTACTCTCAAATTAATTGTAAATTTATTTTAATTTATAAAATTTGCAGGGGTACCGTCCTCTTTTATTCCAAAAAATATTCGTATAATTTTAAATAATATTTAAACGATTTAAAAGTATAAAAAAAAATTGAACCGCAAAATCCGCACAACTCGTCCGCCAACTCGGCCGAACCGTGCACGAGTTAGTGCGTGTTTGGGGTATCAGAAAAAAGTTGACTTATAACTTAAAATGAGTAAATTCAGTATAAGTGATAAGTTGATGAATTCTTATAACACTAGTAGAAAACAGGCCTTTTACGTCGGTTAAATCGACCTTATACGTCGGTTAAATGGCGACGTATAGAGAGGGGACGTATAAAGTCACAGTCTTTTACGTCGGTTAAAAAGGCGACGTAATAGGTAGAATATACGTCGGTTAAAAAGGCGACGTAAAAGACCAAAATAACCGACGTATAAAAGTCTGAGTAACCGACGTATAAAACAAAAAGGCGACGTATATTGTTATCTTTTTACGTCGGTTCTTCTAAACAACCGACGTATATTGTCCAAAAAATTTTAAAAAAAATATATTTTGTTCCTCTGTAATCTAATCATACCTAGAAACCTGTGCAATAATAAAAAAAACATACATTAACAAAATTTTGTACAACCAAAAACTACAATAACCTTTGGGGAAAAAAAAACTACAATAACCAAAATGTTTACAAATTCCCGATCTACTTTTTATTCTACAAATTATGGTTATTCTACAAGAAAACAATTCCTGGCTACAAGATCGTAAGCTTAAAATCACCAAATTCCTGGCTACCATTATCAGATAGGAGTTTCATCATGATAGTCGGAAGGCGGACATAACCAATCATTCCCTCAACAATCGCTTTAATGAACAAAGAAAACAATTTCCTCAAAATGTTAGCACCTTTTTGAAACCGTGACAGCTTCCACCTAATCCTGTGTACTGAATTATTTTCTTCCCTGTCCAATGATCTAGCTAAAGATTCTGTGTTGAATTTTCCCTCAGAATTTATTCTTGTGCTGTACGAATCAATCAATGGCTCACAAAACCTGTATTGAAATTCAATAGTTTCTTTAAGAATTTTTCACAGAGCAGTTGAATTGTTGAGTAAGGAAAAGAAAATATGTCAAGTAGCAAGCCACCAGGAGAGAAGGTGCAGATTACTAAATATATCGATCCATTTACCTAAATATATACGACATCTTGGCTCAATAGGCTTTCTTTTTCTTTTGTTTTGAGGGATGGCTCAATAAGCTTGATGTGGCTTATAATAAGCTAAAAGTGATGATCAATTTTCATAAAAAAAGGCAATTTTTATAATAACTTCTACGAAACTATGTCTCTGTATAAACACTAAAAACTTTATTTTTTTTGCCTATTAAGTTAAGCAAACAGGGGGATGAGATAATAGCTACATGAAGACAAGGGCCCTTCATTAAATGATTTAGCAACTAAATTGCAACAGACTAAGTAAATAAGCACCAGCCTATACATTAAGAACTTACGAATCGAGTAATCGGAACCAGAGGGACTCGGACTCGTCAAAATCCATTCGAGGGCTGTTTCGCTGGCACAGTCCAATACAGGTATGAACTATATCAAGTATGTCATTTACCTGAACAAAAAACTGTGTTAGTACACACAAAATTAAGGAAAATAGCTGATTCATGATGAAAATCTATAAGTCTATAAGAGATAGCAGACCTCTTTCTTCTGCAATACAGTGTTGAAACTCTTCATACTAGAAGCAGAAAGTAAACCTTGAACGGTGATATCAAGCATCCTAAATTTGTCATCCAGAACAGACAGAGTAAGTGACAGAGCAGTGCCGGCATCACCAACCCGTTCTAATAAAAAAGCAGTAGCATCTACAATTCCATACTTCTGACACAAGCGTAAACAGTGTTCAACCCTGTAGTTTTCAAATGTCTCCAGAAACTTGAGTACTGAACCGGTTTCGTATAATTTCAATCAAGATTATTAAACTCAAAACTACAAACATTATACACTGTAGATCATTACTAATAACAAAAGGGTAAGATAGTTATATAAAAAATGGGGAAAACAAAATCGATTTTATATACCAGAAAAGGCAGCAACTTTGTGCCAGATGCGAATTTATACAGCCTCCATAACGGGGTCTTGTAACCATTCAGCCTCAATACATATCCCCAGCAGCTTATCTATCTATATTCATCACTTAATCAGCAAGAACAACACGATTTCCATCGCAAAAACCCGAACCCTAAAATTATCCCCAATTTTCGATTCTCTTAAAACCCTACAAAAATGATATTATTATGTAGAGTATTAAGAGATAATCGATTTGGTTACCAAGCCGATGAATTTAAACATTCAAATCAAAAGAAAACGAAGGGAAGAAAGAAGATTAAAGGAAGAGAAAACAGAGTCGAGAGAGAGAGAGTCGGCAGAGAGGCCTACGGGAGACAGAGAGAGAGTGAAAAAAAAATATGAGAGAATAAAAGAAATTAAGAGTTATAAATTATTATCATATATGTCGGGTTTTATAAGTGCGACGTATATAATAACATTATGTTAGATATAATTGCTAATGTTTGTTTATCAGTGTTTAAGCAACAGGTACTGACAAGAGTTTATCAGAAGCCGATCAGAGTTTAGTTAAACTCTGATAGGGTGAAGAGTTTAAAGGAAGCCGGTCAGAGTTTATTTAAAGTCTGACAAGGTGATAGTTGAATTAGCTGTCGGTGCAGAATTGAAGATTCTAGAAGCAATACATTCTGAAGATGGAAAGAAGCAGAATATATTGATACAGCTAAGGAAACAGGATAGAAGATAAGAAGCAATCCTTAATTGATATGAATTGTATAGCTAACTTGTAGGAATATCAATTAGAGAAGGATTGTATGTAGCTGTGTACTATATAAACACAGATAGGTTATCCCTAGAAGGGACGCGATCATTGAGATATTATTTGTGTAACCTAGAAGCTCTTTATGATTCATTAACATCATAAAGAGAGAAGCTGTTAATAAGATTACAGTTTTATTGATTCATAAACAGTGTTATTAATTATTGTTATTCTCATACATACTTGATTATATTGTGTATTCGGCCTAACAATTGGTATCAGAGCCAAGGCTGTTTAATATATACAGTTTTACGATTAAAACACAGTAATAATCATGTCTGAAGAAAATCAAAATCAAGTTCCTCCTGTGGCTGAACAGGTTAAGCCAAATTCTGTGAGTCGATATGAAACTATCAGGGTTCCAATTCTCAGGCCAATAGAGTATCCAATATGGAAGGTGAAGATGACCATGTTTCTGGAGGCTACAGATCCAGAATATCTTGACAGAATCAATAATGGTCCTCATAAGCCAACTAAATTATCTCCTGCTGTTGGTGATAAAGAACAGACACTGATTCCAAAGGAAAAGAAAGATTATACTCCTGAAGACATCTCATCAATTGCAAAGGATGCAAAGGTTAGACATCTACTCCACAGTGCTTTAGATAATGTTATGTCTAACAGAGTAATTGGCTGCAAAACGGCAAAGGAAATCTGGGATGCTTTGGAAGTAAGGTGTCAAGGAACCACTGCTATAAAGAAGAACAGGAAGACAATACTCACACAGGAGTATGAGCACTTTGATTCAAGATCTAATGAAACCTTGACTGAGACTTATGACAGGTTTTGTAAATTACTGAATGATCTGTCTCTGGTTGACAAAGAATATAATCTTGAAGAGTCAAATCTCAAGTTTCTCTTATCTCTACCTGAAAAATGGGATCTGAAGACGACCTCAATCAGAGATAATTATGATCTTGAAGATACAGATCTTGATGAGATTTATGGCTTGTTAAAGACTCACGAACTTGAGATAGATCAAAGAAACAGAAGATCAAGCAAGAAGACAAAATCTGTTGCTCTCAAAGTTGAGGAGAAGCCCATTGAAAAGAAGGAATTGTCAAAGAAGAAAGCCAAGGGAAAGGCTTTAGTCATTAAATCTGAAAGTGAGTCATCAAACTCTGATGATGACTCAAACTCTGATGAAGCTTCTGACTCTGAGGATGATGAAGAACAGTTGATGCAAATGGCGGCATTGATGGTGAAGACCTTCAAGAAGATGGGATTCAAGAACTTCAAGAAAGGAAAGAGATTCTCAAGGAGAGATTCAAATTCTGAGAAGAAGAATTTCAGAAAGTCTGATGGAAAAGATACCAAGTCTGGAAAGAAGGACAAATCTGAGATCCAGTGCTACAAGTGCAAAGAGATGGGTCACTATGCTCCAGAGTGCAAGAAAGGAAAAACTGGAAAAGCACTCGTCTCTAAAGGCAAAGACTGGGCAGATACTTCAGATTCTGATGACGGAGAAAATTATGCTCTTATGGCAACTGTCAAAGATGAGACTGAATCATCAGAAAATAAGGTACCCCTAACTACTTATGCGTATGATACTGATAATATTTCTGAATTAAGAATTTATCTTAAGAACATACATGTTAGTTATAGGGATCAGACTTTAGAGAATGAAAGGATTAAATCTGAGAATCTTAGTCTTAAAGAAAGAAACAAGTTTCTTGAAAGAGAACTTGAGAATATGAAGCAGACTCAAAAAGAAAGAGATGATGCTGTTTATGTGGAACAGGAGTTGCTTAAAAGGTATAGGCAACTAGAATCTGATTTAGAGAAAGAAAGAAAAATAATTAAAACTTGGACTAATTCTGGCAGAGATACACATCAAGTTTTTCAAACAGATGCTGTAGGTTTAGGATACAGTGAGGAAGATGAACTTAGGTTTCAAGATAAAATTAAGTTTAGAGCTTTCACAAGTTCATATTCGACTCCTGTAACATTTGTTCCTGAATCTGGAAAGTTAAAATCTGCAGTTGTGAAAGAAACTGTTATGGAGCCAGTTGAAACTTGTGTTGAACAAGTAGATACTGAATCTAAAACAGAGAAGCCTGTTGAGTTAGAAGCTGTTAAAGAACCAATAAGAGTCTGTGAAAAACAGGTTAATGTTGGTTTAATGACAGGAAAACAGTTTAAACATAAGCTCAAAGAGGTTAAGTCTGCCATGAAACCTAAAGGGTCCAAGAGAAATAGGAATGGAAAAATAGGCATAAACAATAGAAATAATTATTTGCCTAATGCTGGTGCTTTAAGGAAAACATGTTACAGTTGTGGTAGTTCTAATCATCTTGCTAGATTTTGCACTAAGAACAAGCATATTAATTCTTTACCTTCTACTTCAGAAGTAAAGAATGATTATGTTAGAATAAAACCACAGACCTTATGCAAACATTGTGGGAGCACTTGGCATTCCATTTACACATGTAAGAGTTATCATGCAATTTATCATAATTACTATGAGCTAAAACCCAACTTGAAGTGGGTTAGAGCAAACTCTGCTAGTGTAAAATCTGACAATGTTAGTTTAAATTCTGAGAAAGTTGATTCCGCTGCAAAAGCTAACACTGTTAAGAAAGGCAAAGGGTCCAAGCAAGTCTGGATCCTTAAAACTAACACTTAGTGTTTGTTTGTGATTGCAGGGTATAATAGAGAGCACACTTATCTTGGACAGTGGATGCTCAGGACATATGACCGGAAATAAAGCCCTGCTATCAGACTTTGTGGAGAAGGATGGCCCAAAAGTTTCCTATGGAGATGGCAACGTAGGACATACTCTGGGATATGGCAACATTAATCTTGGAGGTGTCATCATCACTGATGTAGCTCTAGTCTCAGGACTCAAGCACAATCTGTTATCTGTGAGTCAAATCTGTGACAGAGGAAACCATGTAGATTTTCATAGTGAATACTGTGAAGTTATCAGTAAATCTACTGGAAAAGTTGTTCTAGTTGGACACAGACGCAACAATATTTATGAAGCAAGTTTGGTAACAAACTCTGATGGAAAAACAGTGTGTCTGACTGCAAGAATGTCAAATGAAGAGAGTTGGAATTGGCATAAGAAGCTCTCTCATCTCAATTTGAACAACATCAATGAGCTGATAAGAAAGGATCTTGTAAGAGGACTCCCAAAATCAACACTCAGTCTAAATGGCCTATGTGATTCCTGTCAAAAGGCCAAACAAAGGAAGTCATCTTTCAAGAGCAAAACTGAATCTTCAGTAGTGGAACCTTATCATCTTCTACATGTTGATCTTTTTGGACCAGTGAATATAATGTCAATGGGCAGAAAGAAATATGCTCTAGTAATTGTTGATGAATATACTAGATATACATGGGTGTATTTCTTGTCAAAGAAGGATGAAACTGCTCAAATTCTAATGGATCATGTAAATCTACTGGACAAAGGATCACAGCACAAAGTCAAAATAATAAGGAGTGATAATGGAACTGAATTCAGAAATTCAATCATGGAAGCTTTCTGCAAGGAAAGAGGGGTGAAACAAGAATTTTCTGCACCTGGCACTCCACAGCAAAATGGTGTAGTTGAAAGAAAGAACAGAACTTTAATTGAAGCAGCCAGAACTATGCTTGAAGAAGCAAAATTACCAACATACTTCTGGGCAGAAGCTGTTCAAACTGCTTGTTTTACTCAAAATGCTACACTGATCAACAAGCATGGGAAAACACCATATGAGATGGTGAAAAATAAGAAGCCAAATTTGAAATATTTTCATATATTTGGATGCAAATGCTTTGTGTTGAAGACTCATCCTGAACAGTTGACAAAGTTCGAGTTAAAAGCTGATGAAGGAATTTTTGTTGGCTACCCACTGTCAACAAAAGCATTCAGAGTTTACAATCTAAGAACTAAAGTGATCATGGAATCCATACATGTGTCATTTGATGACAAGAAAATAATTGGACTTGAAGACAAGGATGGATATGATCAACTACGGTTTGAAAATGAAGATCTACTCTCTGATGATATAAACTCTGATGAAGCAGGGCTGACAAACTCTGACGAAGCATACTCTGAACCTCTACTGGTAAATACTGGAGAAACTGATAATTCTCAAATTGAACAAAATAGAGAACCAGTTGAGGGGGAGCGTGAAGAAGCTCAACATGACACAGCAAGTGAGTCAGTTGAGGAAACTGATTCAAACTCTGACAATTCAAACTCTGAGTCATCAAATTCAGGGGGAGCCTCAGAGAATGTAGAAAGTCAACATATGAATCAGGAGAGCATGGATCAAGGGGGAGGATCCAACAGTGATGCAAGAAACCACTTACCATCAGCAAGAAAGTGGACACAGGCACACACACCTGATCTCATAATTGGAGATCCTGATGCTGGTGTAAGAACCAGAAGTGCAACAAATAATGAGTGTCTGTATCATGCTTTCTTGTCTCAAACTGAACCAAAGAAAGTGGAGGAAGCTCTTCAAGATGCTAATTGGATAACAGCAATGCAAGAAGAGTTAAATGAATTTGAAAGAAATGAAGTCTGGACACTTGTACCTAGACCAAAGAACAGATCAATTGTAGGTACAAAGTGGGTTTTCAGAAACAAGACTGACAGTGATGGTGTGATTACAAGGAATAAGGCTAGACTTGTGGCAAAAGGTTATTCACAACAGGAAGGAATTGACTATGATGAAACCTTTGCTCCAGTTGCAAGACTGGAGGCTATAAGGATTTTTCTGGCCTATGCTGCACACAAGAAGTTTAAAGTCTTTCAGATGGATGTGAAAAGTGCTTTTCTCAATGGGAAGCTTGAAGAAGAGGTATTTGTTGAACAACCACCAGGATTTGTAGATTCCAAGCATCCAGATTATGTCTACAGGCTTGACAAAGCATTATATGGCCTAAAGCAAGCACCAAGAGCATGGTATGAAACTCTTGCTCAATTTCTTTTAGAAAGTGGGTTCACAAGAGGTACAATTGATAAAACCTTGTTTTATTTCAATTCTGGTGATGATTTGCTTTTAGTTCAAATTTATGTAGATGATATTATTTTTGGATCTACTAATGACAAACTTTGTAAGAAGTTTGCAAAGCTTATGCAATCCAGGTATCAAATGAGCATGATGGGAGAGCTTAGTTATTTTCTAGGCTTACAGGTCAAGCAAACAGATGATGGGATTTTTATCAATCAAGCAAAGTATACCAGAAATCTTCTAAAGAAATTTGGTATGCTTGATAGTTCATCTGCAACAACTCCCATGGCTACAGCAACGAAGCTTGACAAAGACACAGGAGCCTCAGTAGATATGACTAACTACAGAGGGATGATAGGGTCTTTACTGTATCTTACAGCAAGTAGACCTGATATCATGTATGCAACATGTCTTTGTGCAAGATTTCAAGCAGATCCTAGAGAGCCTCATCTAACAGCTGTAAAAAGGATTTTCAAATATCTCAAAGGCACCATAACCTTGGGTTTGTGGTATCCTAGAGAATCAGAGTTTAAGTTGATTGGTTACTCTGATGCAGATTTTGCAGGCTGTAAGATAGACAGAAAAAGTACAAGTGGAAGCTGTCAATTTTTAGGTGACAGATTAGTTTCTTGGTATAGCAAGAAACAGAAGTCGATTTCCACATCCACAGCTGAAGCAGAGTATATAGCAGCTGGTAGCTGTTGTGCACAGATTTTATGGATGAAGAATCAATTGCTGGATTATGGGTTAAGGTACTCTAAAATTCCTATTTTCTGTGATAACCAAAGTGCTATTGCTATGACAGGAAATCCAGTACAACATTCCATGACCAAGCACATCAGCATAAGATATCATTTTATCAGAGAACATGTGGAAGAAGGGAATATTGAGCTTCATTTTGTGTCTACAGACCAACAACTTGCAGATATCTTCACCAAACCTTTGAGTGAAGCTACTTTTACAAGATTGGTAAATGAACTTGGAATGATCTCTGGTTCTGACTAGAGATACGGGTCAGACTCAAAATTTATACATGTTTAATTCTTGTTGCTCATGATTCCTTGCATGTGTTAACTGTTATGTGAACCAGCATGTTAAACTCTGATGATAAACTCTGTGAAGTGTTAGTCATACTCTGAAAGCATACTCTGAAGATAGACTCTGTTGGTCATACTCTAATAATTACAGTTTAAATGCTATACTCTGATTGTAATTTTGTCTGAAACATATGGACCAATGAAGAAATTTGTATGAAGCATAATTCTCAGTAAGTAACTGTGAATCCTTAAGAGTTGTATAGACTCTGATCTCAAAAATGTGCAGTAAGCTAACACAGCATGATACTGTCTCAATATTTATAGCATCTCTTAGTTTATTGATCCTATACACTGAGTCTGTATTAGCTGTTTGCATTTTCTCTCATAAGTTAATTATATTTACTGATGAAAAGTCTAAACTCTGATTATTAATTTCAAATAATTCACCCTCAAATTCAAAAGATGCCAAACAGAGCACAAATTCCTTTGAGATCATGTTGTGCCTAGGACGATCCAGGAACTTATTGTATGAAATAAGGGCTAAAATCTTTGATTTTTGGTGACTAGTGCCAACCACTGATTACTGGAAAAATAAAAAATAAATAAAAAATAAAAAAAAAAATAAATAAAAAATAAAAAAAAAAAAAATAATAAAAAAAAAAATAAAAAAAAATATAGATAAATTAAGGGGGTGAAAAATAAAAGACATATCCAAATGAAAGGATATCAGTAATACAGAGTTTAGATATAAAATCAGATTTTATGTTATACATGAGAGTTTAGGTAACCAGTTTTTACTACTTTAGATTGTGGATTTTATGCACTTTGAGATGGTCTAAATACTGTTTTCGGTAAACTCTGCTACTACACACACATATTTTCACAACTGTACAGTTTGAGAAAAGAGTTTATTGACAAAGAAGGACAAATGGTAAACACTGATGTTTTGTGTGAAATACGCCGAGGTTACTTTATTTTAATCTCTGATGGTTAAAATAATTTCCTTGTTTCAGACAGTTTATGATTTTGGGTTTAGTCATTTGTTTTTCGAAAAAGTGTGATTGAACAAAGAAAAGATAGAGTTTGTTGCTATTGAGTAAGTTTATTAAGTCCTGTTTGTGATTTGTATTGCTGCTGAGTATGTTAGTTAATTGGTTAAAGTTTTTTTGTCTTTCCAATTACTAGGTAAAATTGATAATACTGAAAGTAAAGCAATAAAATGAGTCTTTTTCATTAATTGATTCAAACTCTGTTACATTCAGTCAATTACATACTCATGCTTAGCTAATCTTTCTGGTACATACTAATCACTATGGTTACAAAAGAGAAAATCTATTTAACCAGGACAAGTACTTGAATGCTATCCAACATTGAAGCAGAAGAGCTAGAGCCAGAAGCTATTGTGCTCTACTACTTCTGATGATAGCTACCCAGTTGCTCATCTGGTCATTATACCATTTGGGATAGCATGAAATCCTCCTAATGATGAATCATCATCATCATCTTCTCGGGATCTCTTTCTGCTTTGCAGCTTGCAGGATTCTAAGAAGAGGTTTTCTTTTGAACCCGACAAGAAACTCAGTTGAAAAAGCATGAAGCAGATCTCCATGGCATCTTCATCTGCGAGGATTGGTGCATCATATGGTCCTGGACGGAAGATGTATACATGAGGGTTGGAGAAAGGCCCTTCGGCTATTTCATCATCTACGATAAGGCCTTCATCATTCAAGAATGAGAGAACAAGAAACTCATCGATAAGATAGTTTTCTTGTTGCTGCCAGTTCATGTTCAAAAACTCTTCCACATCCAGAAATTCGAAAGTTCCAGCCATTTTGGTGTATAGTAAGTTTAAGATATGAAGCCTGTTGTTACATTGCTTTGGTATTTAAAGCATTCAAACAGGGTATCTGAAAGGTTTTTCTTGGAGATTGAAAGGTTTTCGAAGCGCTTGGGATACTAAGGTGCGGAGTTTCGAGACAGTCATTATTATTTTGACTGTTGAGTTCTTTGTTCTTTATTATTTAAATTGATAATTTTATTATTATTGATTTTTTTTCTTTTAAGCGAATATTTTGAGTGTTATATGTGATGACAGGTGTCTCCACGTTAGCACGTGTGTATAGGAAGTTGTTAGATACAGCTGTTAGTGTATTCACGTTTGACATCTGTCCCACTAACATACTTCTAATCTTTACAGTTATTATTTAATACACTACATACACACGATTCAATCTTTTACGCATTTCATCTTCTCATAACATTTTACTCACACACAAACACTCAAACACTTTCAAAGCCCAGTACTTTTTGTTTTCAAATCTTACAAATGGCAACTACAGCGTTTATTGCCTCTGAATTAGAATTTGTCCCAAATAACTACTCCGCTCCTGTAGCAAATGAGAACGCACCGGAGGCGTTTCATTTGATTCAGAGTTTCTTGTTAAACTCTGATATTGGCACTGCTCTCACCGCACCATCGAAGCTGTCTGCAACACAAATCAAATCTTTTTGGCAGACAGGTGTTTATGATAATGGAGGAGAGTCTGGATCTCCATCTATCATTTTTCAATATGAGGACAATGACTATGCTGTTACTCCTACTACTGTTCGTGATGCTTTGGGTCTTGAAGATTTCAATTCGTTCACAGTTGCTGTTGGAGATTCTGAGTTAGTAACAATGATGCGAGAAATAGGTTACTCTGGACCACTGACAAAGATTGGTCAATTGAAGCGACCGCTCTTGAGAAAGGAATGGAGTTTCTTTTTCGACTGCATTACAAGAGCGTTCGGGAAAAAGTGCACAAACTGGGATGCAATTCCCACTGATAGTTTACAGATCGGGTATTCTCTTCTCTATGGCAGTCAATTTGATGTTGCTAGATTAGTTTTAACTAATATTGGTGAGAAAATGCTAGAGAATAGAAATGTTGTTTACTTCTCTAGGTTTTGTCAATTGATATTCAATCATTGCTGCCCTGATGTTGAGATTTTAGATGAGGATGTAATTCTTTCATTTAAATTGCACAAACGTATATTCTCTGATCTTATCAACAAGGACAACAAGAAAGGAGAAGTTGGTCCTTTAATGTTCCCTGCATCTGTGCAACAATTTCTTGACAACTTACAACAGCAAAATGTCTCAAATACTGAAGCTGGACCTTCTGTATCTCAACAACAGAGGTCAAAGAGATCTAAAGTTCGAGCAGTTAAGTCTAACTTGCAACAACCTGAAGCTGAGGTATCAAATGTTGATGCTGTGCCTCAGAGAAAAAGAATGAAGAAAAAGAGAGCCCAACGACCAAAGACTGTTGCAGACTCAGATACTGAAGCTGATGAAGAAACTCTTCATCAGAGAAAGAGAAGATTAGTTGCTACTCAACTTTTTGGTGATATTATTGCCAATATGAACAAAGTTCCTGAGGAAAATGAAGCTCCTGAAGCTTTTGTTCAGGAGGAAGCTGAAAATCCAGAAGCTGTCAATCAAGACAGGCTAAATACTGATGATATTGAAATGGATTTTGATAGAGAAGCTCCTACATCAAAGGCTAATGATGTAGTTGAGGAAGCTGCTGCTCATTCTGACAGCAAAATTTTTGATCTTGAAGAAAATGTAAAAGAAGCTGATCAAGCTACTACAGAATTGGTAGAAACTATTGCTTCCCACACAGAAATCATTTCTCTTGATTTTGAGAAAGGTGAGGAAGTTGATCAGATTAGAATTGATCATCCTACAGAAGCTGTTGCTGAATCTGCTGATGCAACAGAGAATGTTCCTGTAGCAGCAGAGTTTGTTGCAAACTCTGAAGATGCTCTTGTTCTTGAAGCTCTACAACAATCAGTTGTTGAGATTGTTCAGCGAGAAGCAGAGGTGATTGCTAAAGCAAACTCTGATATTCCTGAAACTGTTGCAGAGAAAGTCAATGATGAAGCTGCACAGTTAGAACATGAAATCACTGCTGAACATGTTCCTGAAGAGATTGCAAGAGAGGATGACAATGTTAATGCTAGTCCTGCTCATTCACCTTCACACATATCTGATGTTCAAGCCAACTCTGATGAAGAAAGAGAGTTCAATAGGGCTACTGAAGAACATTTTCAAGAGATGTACTTTAACAACTGGACAGCAGCAGATTGTATTTTCACTTCACAAAGGGCTGCTGATTTAACTGCTAACTCTGTTAAAGAGATTTCAAATCCTGAACTTCTCAGTCATTTCAAAGCAACTGTTGTTCAAATCAAATCATTAAACAATCGTTTTGATGCTTCTGATAAGATGATTGAAAGGTTAAGGAATGATATAGCTACAAGAGAGCTTACACAGCAGAAGGACAAATCTCTATACATCTCTTTGTGTAAAGAGCAAAAGACTTTAAATTCTAGATTGTCGAAAGTTGAGGAGAATCAGACTGCTATGTCTGCTCAACTAACTTCAATTTCTAATGCTCTGGAGTTGCTGACATCAGTACTACTTTCTGATGATGTCAAAAAGGGGGAGAGTGTACCAAGTGACAAATGCAAAGACACTCAAGCTCTGAGACGAAGGGATGATGGTAATGATGGTGGAAGCAAGGGAGGTGAATCTGAAAAATCTGAAAAGAGTTTAGGCTTAAGACCAAGATCAAGATCAAACTCTGAGAGAAGATCAAACTCTGGTAAGGGAAAAGTAATTTCTGCCAGTGGTTCAAGGCTCAAAAGTTTGATAAACACTGATAAGCCTAGCACTGATGAAGAAGTTGCTGCTAAATTATTTATAGCAGAACATGGAAAAGATGTTACAATTGAAGATATCCAAGCTGAAGAGCAAATGCTTGCTGAAGAACACAGGAAGAATCTTGAAGCTGGGATACACAAAAAGAAAGAAATCAAGGCTCCTAGAAAGAAAGAAACTGGAATTATCATTAAAGAAAATACTCAACAGAGTATACAATACACCAGGAGGCCTATGATTAGAAACTCTGATAAGGGTAAAGGCAAAATGATTGAAGAGTCTAACCTGAAGGAGAAAGAATATTCAACCTCTGACATTGCTCAAGTTGAAACAAGATTACCAAAATCAACCTCTGACGCTGCTCAAGTTGATGATACTATTGAAGTTAAGCCAGCCTCTGACAAGGCTCAAGCTGTGCAAACTCAGCTAGCTCCACAACTCCAAGGTATTTTTAGAAGACCTGTACTATCTGAAGCTCTGACACTTCAACCTGTGGATTTTTCTCAAACCAGGACTGTACTTGGAAAAGAAACTTTTGATAAAGCTGGTTTAGGTTCACATAGGGAGAAGAGAATAAACAACAGATCTGGAGATCAATCATCATTGGCAGTATCTGGCACTATTACTCAAGAGAATCTTGATATGCTAGACTCTGTTCAGTTGATATTTCACAAGGGTTTGAAGAAAGATTTTCTGTTGTATTTTATGAATGATGGAAGAGTTTACAGAGTTGCAGAGTCTGATATAGATCTCAAATCTTATCAAGAATTGGAGTATGTTCTGTACTTGTTAAAAGTCAAAAACAGAAACACTCACAATGCTGCTACATTTATAAGACAAAAGATGCAAAGATCTAAGGTGATGCTTGGAGGAGGAATTTCAAAGGTATACATTCCTAAGTATAGAGATGCTTATGGAAATGTTATAGAAATGAAGAGAAACAGTACAAGACTAAGGACTGATCTGGGAGTTAAAGTCTTAGAATTCAATCAAGAATCTGATAAAGCACATTTTATTAGGCTAGGGAATGAGATGAGGAAGAATTCCATCTATTCTCTG
Organism: Heracleum sosnowskyi; assembly: GCA_030848705.1. Taxonomy (NCBI): domain Eukaryota; kingdom Viridiplantae; phylum Streptophyta; class Magnoliopsida; order Apiales; family Apiaceae; genus Heracleum; species Heracleum sosnowskyi. The sequence continues at coordinate 135,138,523 of CM061235.1, read as the reverse complement.
AGAGCTGCTATTTATCAGACTGGTGAATCTGATCCAGAACTCAAGGAACTGAAAGAAATCATGGTTGAAGAGCTGGAAAAGGCTGAAAGAAGACTTCTAATTGATTATCTCAGGACAGTGCCTGATATTCAAGAAATCAAATAAAGTCTGACTGTAAGTTTTTAATATTTTCTATTCTAAGTCAAATTTAAACTCTGTTTTTAAATTAAACTCTGTTATATGTTAAACACTGCATTTGTTAAAAGGTTTTGACATCATCAATTATATGTTTAACTTGTACATTTTATTATGAACAAGTTGGGGGAGATTGTTAGATATAATTGCTAATGTTTGTTTATCAGTGTTTAAGCAACAGGTACTGACAAGAGTTTATCAGAAGCCGATCAGAGTTTAGTTAAACTCTGATAGGGTGAAGAGTTTAAAGGAAGCCGGTCAGAGTTTATTTAAAGTCTGACAAGGTGATAGTTGAATTAGCTGTCGGTGCAGAATTGAAGATTCTAGAAGCAATACATTCTGAAGATGGAAAGAAGCAGAATATATTGATACAGCTAAGGAAACAGGATAGAAGATAAGAAGCAATCCTTAATTGATATGAATTGTATAGCTAACTTGTAGGAATATCAATTAGAGAAGGATTGTATGTAGCTGTGTACTATATAAACACAGATAGGTTATCCCTAGAAGGGACGCGATCATTGAGATATTATTTGTGTAACCTAGAAGCTCTTTATGATTCATTAACATCATAAAGAGAGAAGCTGTTAATAAGATTACAGTTTTATTGATTCATAAACAGTGTTATTAATTATTGTTATTCTCATACATACTTGATTATATTGTGTATTCGGCCTAACACATTATATACATCGTCTTTTCCACAACCGACGTATATAGTAGCATTATATACGTCGCTTTTTCCTCAACCGACGTATAATGTCATTATATACGTCGTCTTTTACTCAACCGACGTATATAGTAGAATTATATACGTCGCCTTTTCCTCAACCGACGTATAAAACACTTATATACGTCGCCTTTAGGCGGAACCGACGTATATAAGTATTTTATATGTCGCCTTTGGATAGAACCGACGTATAATAGGCGACGTAAAAGATCATTTTTGTACTAGTGTAAGTTATACGGGTGTTTGGATAAATTTACTTATAAGTTAGTGAAGACTTTGTTAAATTAAATTTGAAAAAATAATTTTTAAATACAATGATTTCAACACTTGTATTTTAAATTAAAAAAATATTTAAAAACACAAATGTAAAAAATATAAAATATTAGAAAAATCAAGAAATCAAAGAATAAGTTGATAAGCTAAGTAAAATGTTGGTGATTTCTAACATTCAACTTATCAATTTATAAGTTATAAGTTATCAAATAAGCTAAGTACACAAACACCTCTCATAAGTTCTTATCAACTTATAATGCATAAGTTCCCGTTTATAATGTGGGCGTTTGGGATATCAAGAATAAGTTGACTTATAGCTTAAAATGAGTAAGTGCTTTATAAGTGATAAGTAGAGCTGAGCTTATAAATCCCTAGAGTGTTTGGTAAATCAGAACTTATAAGCAGTAGAGTGTTTGGGTAAATCAGAACTTATAAGTTAACTTTTTTTTTATTATTTTTAAAATATTTATTTTTTAATATATATAAATGGATATCAATGGATAGATCTCGATGAGTAGAGAAATTTGATATATACATATCAATTTTTTAATGAACGGATCAAAAGATATATGGTTTTGAAGATTTGAAGGATATTATATATTGCGTGTATCGAGAATAAGTTATAAGTTATAAGTTGAATGTTAAGGATTCTTAACATTCAACTTATCCATTTTAAGTAGCTATAAGTTGGTTTCACTTATTTTGGCAAACACCCTCCATAAGTCAAAATTGATTTATAAGCTATAAGAGCATCTCCAATGGTGAAGAACCCTTAGCTAAAATCATAGGTGTATTGCCATAAATAAAAAATTTAGATAATGTGTAAAAAAAAATCCGCTCCAATGGGATAAAACTGTTAGCTAAAATTTTAGCCAACCTCTCCATGTTGGCTATTTTTGTCGAACCCCTATGGACCTGTAGTAAAACTCCACATCAATTATTACCATATTCAAATCATATATTCTATTTTTAACAACTTGAAATAATAATAACATTCTATTTTTAAAATATAACCAACTAGTATAGCCAACTCCATTGGAACACAATATCTTACAGGTTCATCAAATTTTACATAATCAACATTTTATATTATTTTAGCTAACGATTTTAGCCAACACCGTTGGAGATGCTCTAAGCTAGCTTATAAATCAATTGCCAAACAGGTCCAATGTAAGCCAAACAGGCCCTTGGTGTTCCCCAGAACCTATCCGCACCAAAAACGTGTTGTTTGGCCGGCTCTAGTCCCGGTGTACCATTATTCACAAATTAATTCAAAAAAGTTTGGTGAGTATTGGCGTACGTAAATGTCAGCATTGGCGTACAAATATTGTGGGTGGTTGGGGTATGACAAAAATGTTGACTTATAATTTAAAACGAGTAAGTGTTAATAAGTTATGAATTCTTTATACGGGTGTTTGGATAAATTTTCTTATAAGTTAGTGACTAATTTGATAAATTAAATTTGAAAAAATAATTTTTAAATACAATGATTTCAACACTTGTATTTTAAATTAAAAAATATTTAAAAACACAAATGTAAAAATATAAAATATTAGAAAAATAAAGAAATCAAAGAATAAGTTGATAAGTTAAGTAAAATGGTGGTGATTTCTATAATTCAACTTATCAATTTATGATAATTTATAAGTTGAGTAGACAACCCACTCTCTTGTCAACTTATAATGCATAAGTTTGGTGTGCCAAACAGGCCCATAGTCTATAAATTGATAGGTAATTTCACTAATATAGCTAATTAAGCTAGGTCTCAGTTCTTGATTAAGTAGTCATCGAGATGTCTGTCTTTCTTCAGGCTTCGACAGGTTCCCTTCCATTACAAAATGCTGGTGTGCCGCCTGATCAGATTGTTCGTCGCTCTGCGAGTTATCATCCCAGTGTTTGGGGAGACTATTTTCTTGCCTATGATACAGTTGATCACAGGGTAACTCCATCATATTAACTTGTTACTACTATTAATAGTTACTTCATAATCATTACTCTTTTCTTTACATTAATGTTCAACACATAATCCACAAAACTGCTCCAGTTAATTTCCTCTGTTTTAAATCACATTAATAAAATTTACCAGTTCCGGGGTTATTAATTTATAGAGGTTTAATATATTCTGATCTAGTTACACATACGTGAGTAAATATTTGCATGCATACCTTACATTTGTCTACACATATAGAAGCCTGATGGTGACACAGAAGAAAAAGTTCAAGCACTAAAAGAAGAAGTGAGGAAAATGTTGCTAGCAGCAGCTCATCACCCTCAAAAACAGCTTGACTTAATAAATGATGTCCAAAGACTTGGTGTTGCTTATCATTTCGAAGCTGAGATCGAGGCAGCATTAAGCAAAATTAACGATATCTACCATGAGGTCTGTGGTTCTGAAACAGACGATGGCCTTCATATGATAGCTCTATGTTTTCGTCTGCTTAGACAGCATGGGTTTAATGTCCCTTCTGGTTAGTAGTTGATAAGTTAAAGCAAATGAATTGATATAAACATGCAAAAACAAATTTGCTCTATAGCTAGCTATATAATAACTAAGTTTTGTTAAACAGATGTGTTCAACCAATTCAAGGATAGCAATGGCAAATTTAAGGAGGATTTGAGCAAGGACGTTGAAGGACTGTTGAGCTTGTACGAAGCTGCTCACCTTAGGGTACATGGGGAAGATACACTAGAAGAGGCATTGGCATTCACCACTTCTCATCTTGAACATCTTAAAACTCAGTTGCAGAATCTCCAAGCAAAAAAAGTCATGTATGCACTTGAGACCCCTGTCTGGTGGAATGCAAATAGGGTGGAGGCTAGGCGCTTCATTTCCGTGTATGCTCAAGAAGATTCACACAATGAGACACTGTTGAAATTCGCCATTTTAGACTTCAATCTATTGCAGAAACTTTATCAAGGAGAGCTAGTCACTATAACAAAGTATGCGAGTATTTGCAATACAATAACAAACCTACATATCTATGTCACGTTGATATGAACGTGTTTTGATTTCAGGTGGTGGAGAAAAATTAACTTTACGGAGAAATTACCATTTGCAAGAGATAGGATGGTGGAATGCTACTTTTGGGTATTAGGCTTGTATTTCGAGCCCCAACACTCCCTAGCCAGAAAAATACTAAATCAGATATTTGCATTCATGATAACTCTTGATGACATATATGATGTCTATGGTACTGTTGAAGAACTCGTAATTTTCACGGATGCAATTGAGAGGTTATAATTTTTATCAGAATCTATAGAACAGATTTTCACTAGTATATCTACATGTACGTAGTTCATTATAAAATTGCATGTTCAGGTGGGATATCAGTGCCACAGATCAGCTACCGGAATACATGAGGTATTTCTATGGAGTCCTTTTGGATACTTTTACTGAAATAGAAGAAGACTTGAAGAAGGCAGGCATACCATTATATCGTGTAGATTATGCAAAAAAAGTGGTGAGTGGCTAATCAGCTTCTCAAATCATAACTGAGATTTATTTTCACCATTTAATAAATTTTAAATTTTGGTTTAATATTCTTTTCTCCAGATGAAACAGTTGACTAGATCATATCATTATGAGGCTAAGTGTTTTTACAAAGGTTATGTTCCGACAGTAGAAGAGTATATGGAGCATGCACTTATAACTGCAGCTTTAATTTATTTTGGTACGAGTTCCTTCGTAGGGATAACAGGGGACTTGGTTACTAAAGATTCCCTTGATTGGATCTCTAATAATCCTCTATTTATCAAGGCTGGATCCTTAGTTTGTAGACTCCTTGATGATATGGTGGAATTTGAGGTATGCATGATTAGTTTACATATCTACTCTCTCGGTTTCAAAATATTAGTCAGATCGTAGATTGGACCTTAACCATTTTCACGATACACTTGTGAATATATTTTCATAAGTAATAAAATTCTAATGAAATGTATAATAATAATAATAATAATAATAATATAAATTGCTTGAATTTGAAGGCCGAGAAGGAGACAATAGACGCAGCTTCTGCCGTGGAATGTTACATGAAGCAACACAGTGCTTCAAAGGAATGCGCGTTTGCTGAATTTAATAAACAACTTGTGTGTGCATGGAAAGATATAAACGCTGAATTTCTCCGTCCAACTGTAGTTCCAATGCCTCTTCTCACTATAGCTTTCAATATGACTCGAGTGTCATATATTCTCTATCAGAACAATGATGGGTTCACTACTTCAGAAACCAAAACCAAAGAAATTATGACCCCGGTGCTGGTTCATCCTATTCCGATATCAAGCCAAAAAAGTGTTTAGACACTTGCGAGACTCATACAGATGGAGTCTGGATTATGATTTCAAGTGTGTTTGAGATTCAAAAAAGATTTGTGTGTGGTTGTTGCTTCAGTACTATGGGCTGATGAAGCGACGTTGTTTCTTCTTAATGATGTTTTGATTTCAGTTGTTTTAGCCAGAAGGTTGTGTAAGCTTTGAATAAGCTTTTGAATAATGGTTTCATGTGGCTTTAAAATGGAAATTGTTTGTTGTATAATCTTGTACGGTTTTGAATAAGAGTTACTATTCTGTTTGTCTACCGGTGTTTTAACTTCTAAGCATATGAGATTTAGGGCTCATTTGTTTGCTCAATGAAGTCCATCTTAGCGCTTCATATCATCTGGGAGTCAAGTACGTTGAAAGGTTCATAAATCGCAGAATCAGTCAGCACAATAGTTTGTTCACTAATTTTTTTTTATATTAATTTCTTCAAGCTAAAATATTATAATTACAATTATAATTATTAGTTCTTTTAAAATCTATAAACATTTCTTGTAACATTATTTGATTTAATTTTGATAATTTACTTTTGAAGGTGTATACAACACGATTCTTTCATTTGTTTACTATAACTATAATATGTTATTTGTCAATTTTATTATTAAATTTCATTTTTTTAATTTTTTTTTGAAATTTGAAGTTAAATAAAAGAAAATATTTAATATCGTATACTATATATTATGAAATATTATATTATTATTATTTGTAAGTTATAATCTTAAAAGACAAAATATTTTGGTTAACACGTGACAAATGTGTAAAATCAAAAAAATAAACTATTATTCAGATATTATATTAAATAATAATTCAGATTCTTGATTATTCAGATATATTAATCATTTAGATATAAATGATTCAGATTTGTCAAATGGTCCCTTATTCTTAACTAGCTTATAATCGACAGGCTTCTTTTAATATAATATAATATTTCTTTTATAGTAAAAATATTTGTTTATATTATTTTTTTGTATTAATAATAGAATATATAGAATATAGTATAATTGACTTTTTTATTAAGAATATATAGTGTTTCATATTTTTTAGAATGTATTAATAATTGAAATATATATATAATATTAAGAAGATATATAATTAAAAAAGACAATATTAATGATTGAAAAACATATTATAGTAATTTTTATTTTTAGGCATGTTATCAAAGGTATTATATTTTCATTAAAAGGTAATGTATTTTAATTATAAAATAGAATCGGCTAATTACTATATTTTATATTATTTTAGAATGAATTAATAATTGAAAAATATATAATATTAAGAAGATATATAATTAAAAAACGCAATATTAACGATTGAAATATATATTATATTAATTTTTATTTTTAGGCGTGTTATCAAAGGTAATATATTTTTTCATTAAAAGGTAATGTGTTTTAATTATAAAAGATAATCGGCTAGTTACTATATTTTATATTATTATATAATTTGTTATTTTTATATTTTATATTATTTATTTAATAGAATAAATGATCAAACCCCATAATTTTTAATGTTTTGGCTATTTTTTGAAAAAGTAGAGATTTTCAATGTTTTGGCTATTTTTGGAAAAAAGAGAGATTTTAGCAAGGACAAATATAAAAGATAGCATGTTGAAGTTTAGATATTTTTGGAAAATAGAGATTTTAGTGGCAATAAATATAAAAGGTAATATGTTTTAATTTAAAGTAATTTTTCGTGATCTTTTTGAAAAAAGAGTAGATTTTGTTAGAAAACGTGTTTTAATTATAAAAGATAATCATATACTTACTATTTTTATATAGAGAAAAAGGATCATAAGGTAGATCTTAGGGAGACTTTCTTGAGGTAGTGATTGTTTAGTTTATTATATAGCCTGCCTAATTATTTACTTACCTAATTTAAATACAAGTAAAATAAATGATAAGTGAATATTCAATAATAAATGATTAGATATGTTCATTTACATGTGTATTCTATATGACCTTAGGAAAAATATCGTAATTCATTAAAAAAAGTACGCTTCTCTTTGTTCTCTTCTCTTTGTTCTTAATAACAAAATATTTGTGTGGACGTGCTTTGAATATTAATCCTTTATATGGCCCCAACATGTTACATGTGCGTTTTTTTTGTTCACTGCATGATCTAATATATGTCTACATGCAAAATTGCGGATTAAATTAGAATGAAAATATTTAGGAAAGGTAGAGGATGTATTTGCACTTTGTTTTGGTGGCCAATTGTTGCACACGCGGACACGCCATAGTCTTGCAGGAGATTGTATTGATTATATATGTTTAGTTAATTGTTAATTGCTATTTTATTATTTTTTAAAATATTTTATTAATTGTATTTGTTAAAAAAATAAGTAGGCATGTTAAATAGCTAAACACTTTTAATTAATTAAAAACATTAAAATAGATTTTAAAATAAATAAGTAAGGGTTTGCCCATTATATTTTTGGAAAAGAGGGGTTTTAGTAAGAAAAAATAAAAAATGTAACATATATATTTAGTGTAAAAAAGGAAAATGTCCGTGATATTTTTGGAAAATGAGGTTTTAAAATTTAATAATTAAAAATATTTAAATATGTTTTAAAATAAATATGTAAAGATTTTGTCCGTGATATTTTTAGAAAAAAAATGGATTTTAGTGAGTAAAATAGAAAAAATAAGTTGAAAAAGGTAATTTCCTAATTTCCCGTGATATATTTAGAAAATGAGGGAATTTGTTAGAAAAAATCTATAATGTGTTTTAGCTGAAAAGGTAATTGGTTATAAATAGGTATTTGATCATTTATATTTTTAATATTTTTAGTAATTGCATTTGTTAAGAAAAATAAGCAGGCTTGTTAAAATAGATAATTTTTAAAAAATAATTAAAATATTAAAATATGTTTAAAAATAAATAACTAAAGGTTTGTCCGGGATATTTCTCGAAAAGGAGGGTTTTAGTAAGGAAAAATAGAAAAACTAACATGTTTTAGTTAAAAAGGTAATTGCACGTGATATATTTGAAAAAGTAGATGAATTTTTTAGAAAAAATAATGTATTTTATGTGAAAAATGTAATTGGTTATAAATATGTATTATTATTATTATTTAGTAATAATTTCTATAAATAAGTAAGGACAATTAAGTAAAATCACAACTAAACTTTTAATATTTCGTCTATTATATAATTATATAATAGTATAGTATTGATAGTATAGATTTCTTATTAGTTTCTTTATTTTGTGTTAGTGAGGAAAACACACATTTTAACATCTTAAGCTATAAGAACATTTTAACACATTTTAACATTTTGTATGACTACCCCTATAATATTGCGTGTTTGAGATATTTAAATTATAGTTTAAAATGAGCAAGTGTCATATATAAGTGATAAGTCGATGAATTCTTATAAGTTATACGAGTGTTTGGATAAATTTACTTATAAAAAGTTAGTTAAGAGTTTGCTAAATTAAATTTGAAAGAAAATTATTAAATACAATGATTTCAACACTTGAATTTTAAATTAAAAAAATATTTAAAAACACAAAGGTAAAAATATAAAGTATTAAAAAACAAAAAAAATCAAGTAATAAGTCAATAAGTTCTGGAAAATGTACCCATTATTAACATTCAAATTATAAGTTCAGGTTTGGGTTGGGTGAAAGGCCTAAATACCTTTTTTTATAACTAGCTTTATACCCGTGCGATGCACGGGATGATTTATTAAATTTTTTTATATAATTTTATATATTTTGTATTATTATTATTATGTTACATAATATTTATCTCAATTTAATTTTTCAAAGTAAAATTTATCTGCTAACTAATAATTTAAAAATATTCATTTACAATCTTACAATGTTACTAATTATATAGAATATTCAACCTCTATTAAGATATTTTAAAAATATAAATTTTATAATATATAATATGTTTAATTTGTTACTTAAATTGGTGAATTTTACGGTGAAATGTCAAATTATAGAAATGAGAGTTTTACTTTATAATATTTAAATACCATACATAACAATTTTTTTCATATATTTTCTACAAACTTATTCACAACACGTTTCCTTTTCCTTTCATGTGTAGTCTTTTGCTACCACCATGCATTTTACGTATAATGTTTTTCCTTTTTAATTATAATAATAATTATAAATTTACTAATTTAGCCCTGACGACCAAACCATCTAAACTCTCTTATGCCAATTATATATAGGATATAATGGGGAAGTCCAAAATACCCATAAGCGCTAACCCTCGCCTAAAATACTCATGAAATACGCAATACTCGTATGCGTGGTCATGTATACGCATATAGATAAGTTAAACCTCGATAAAATAATACTCGATAAAGTAATAACCTCGGTAAAATAATAAATTTCTTCGGTCCCTATTTGGGCCAATAGGATAAAGTAATAAATTCGCTAAAAGCATAAGATAATAATTTTTGAGAAAATCCGTAAGGGCCCAGTGAAAATATAAAGTAATATCTAATGAAATATATATATATGAATTTATATTCATATTTTCCAGTTTCCATCAAATTCAAAATAAACTTAGTTCGTAACTTTTTTTTATAGTATATACAAATATTGTTTCATTGTATACATTTTTTCTAATATAGTAAATATTCGTTTATAAGATATATCTTGATATTTCCCTACATAACATTAGTTTACAAATACTAGTATTAACTTTTATCAGTTTCTAATCAATCATTAATTTTGATTAATTTTTATGTTATTAGTAAATTTATAAGTATCATTCTGAGTGAGATAAATCTAAGATTTGTTTATACTTTACCCTTAATCGATTATAATTTGTTTATATAGTATAAATTTATTATTGTAATACATATTTACTTCAATTTACACTAAAAATCTTTACCAACTTTAAAATTTACAAAAAAACATGGCCATAATTTTCTTTAAAGTAACAAAATATTACTTTATCGATAAAGTAATATTTTATTATTATATCGATAAAGTAATAAACTCGATAAAGTAATATATTTCTCCGGTCCCAAGTATTACTTTAAAGAGGTTTAACTGTAGTACAAAACAGTTTGGTCATCTATCATATGCATACAAAACTATTATACTTCAATTACATGGCATAAATTTAACTAAAGGCTCAAAATAACAGTACAAAGGTAAGACTCATAATACAAGTTCAAAAACAGTTGTCTGAGGCCCAACACAAGAAAGCTTAATGAGCTAAAGGCTCAAAAGATGAGTCCAGAAGTAACATATTAATAAAAGTCCTGTATTCAACCCAATAAAAGAAATACTCCAATTATGAGTCCAGAGGTAATACATAAATTTCACCAGTACAATAAAAGTAAGTAATCAAGGCCCAGAAAAAGAAAGCCTGATAAGCAAAAGTCTCAAAATGTACACATCAAGTGAAGTTGACACAAGACCAATCAGCACTATCATAACTTAAAATACAACGGAATTAAGCTCTTTAAAATTAAAATACACTTATACACGAGTTTCTGGACTCGAGTTCCACTCAGAGAACAATCACTCAAATCTCACTTCGTTATATTTCCACTTTGTGTACGTTGGATATATACAAACTACTTAATCTTTTGCGGGATCTGTAACCTTTATTAATAAGCGAATTTTTTTTTAATTGATATCAAATTTGGTTTGCATTTTTCTTTGGTTTCACCCTTTATATAATACTAGATTTCTAACATAAAATTAAGATTTCTTTTGAATTCTCTGTTTCGTCTAGGTCATTTATCGAGATTTTGAATAAATATAAAAGGGCAACTATTTAATATTTTTTATTATTTTAATATTATATCAAATATTAGTATATTTATCATGATTTTTATTTTTGTTTACTTATGTTTTATTGACTGATGGCCACATATACCTATTGTTGAGTTTGTCGCTCAAATTACCCATCCGATACGGCACAGACAACATGGTATCTGCAAAATATCAAATCTAACTATATAATCCCACATAAAACACACACTAGTGTCTATTCTTATCCATTTTCAATACTCAAGAGTTCCTCAAATTCAATCCCGCTATTACCTGACTTTCTCTATTGAACCCCATTGTAAGTTTGGAGGCTTATATTGTGATATTGATTGTATATATGTGTGCTAGGATTTAACATGGTTATATGTTCACTAATTTGGGGGATTTGAATGATTGCATTGGTGATACTCCTTATGTAGCAGCATGTTTGCCAAAAAACACTCATTCTGCAGTAGCGTGTTTGTACGATACTCCAAAGCCAGAAGCGTATCTAGGATTTCGTTAACATATTTTGTGGTAGCGTGTCTATACGATTCACCACAGACAGAGGCATAACTACTATAATACCCCAGCTGGAAAAACATGTATATGCAATACTCCTTTAGTGCTATCGTATATGTTTGATACTCCTCTACCAGTAGCGTATCCCGTCGGTATTTAGGGCACCTGTAGCGCCAATGGGTATTTTGGAAAATTCTTATTAAAAATGATTATTTAGGGTTTTCACCCCTTTTATTTTAAAATACATAATATAAAATCAACATTAAATTCTAGCATGTAATATCTTCCTCCTGAATCGCTCTCTCGTTAAACATGTTTTCTCCCAATTACCCGCTTTCTCATTATTATCAAATCAAAATAGATAACAAACTAATTTACTAAATCAATTACATCACATATCAATCAATTTTATTATATCGTAAAATTTAATTTAAATATTTTTAAAAATTCTTATTTTTATTGTTTAAAATATAGTTACTCGAGAAAACAAATGAAAAAAAATAAGATTTCTATATTTTATTTTATCTTATTTAAATAAAAGAGAAGAAGGGGGCGGCGAGGTGGCGCCACTCAAATCATCTTCTTTGTTACTCAAATCGTCTTCTTTATTAATTTCCTCGATTAAAATATAGTAAAAAAATTAGTAAATTAAATTGGACTCGTAAAGTAAGTTTAGGAGTATATTAATATAGTATACTTAGTTTTCTCCGTTAGAACATAGTAGGAAGTAATTAGTAAATAATTTAGACTTGAAAAAAAAAATTAAAAATATTAACATAGCATATTTAGCTTCCTGAAAGATAATAAAAAAAGAAATTAGTAAATAAATTGGATTAATAGAGAATATTTAGGAAAATATTAACATACTATATTTAGTTTCCTTTGTTAGAAAATAGTACGAATGGAATTGAGAATATTGAATAGAAAATTCATAAATTAAAAAATTCAGGCTTCTCCATAATATTTTTCAAACATTTTTTAAAATTTTAATTTTTGACTTAAATAGAAATTCAGGAAAGTATTATGATAATATATTTAGTTTTCAATGTTAGTAAGTATATTCATAAAAAATCTAGAACAATATTAAAATTGTATATTTAGTTTCCTCAATTAGTAAATATAAATATTAAAATTGTATATTTAGTTTCATCAATTAGTAAATATAAATATTAAAATTGTATATTTAGTTTCCTCCGGTAGTAAATATTTAAAAGATATTTGAGATATTTTTTAATCAAAAATTTAGGAGAATATTAAAATTGTATATTTAGTTTCCTCCATTAGTAAAAAATTTAAATGCGAGAATATTAAAATTGTATATTTAGTTTCCACTATTAGTAAAGATTTTAAAGGCAATTGAGACATTTTCGAAATTTTGATATTAATAATTCAAAATTTTGAGAAAATTAGAAAAATAGATCGAAGCTATTCGAGAGCCGCCACCTCACCGCTCTATTAACATAAGATCCTAAAAATTCGAAAATAATAAGAAAGTTGTAATTTTCTAAATCAAAAAAAGTTCTATCAAGTTTGAAAATAATAAAAGAAAATTATATCAAGATTGAAAATAATAAAAAATAAAATTGCAATTATTAACATAAGAGCCTACAAATTCGAAAATAATAAGGAAGTTGTAATTTTCCAAATCAAAGAAAGTTCTATCAAGTCTTACAAATTCGAAAATAATAAAGAAGTTTTAATTTTTTAAATCAAAGAAAGTTCTATTAAGTTTGAAAATAATAAAAGAAAGTTCTATCAAGCCTACAAATTCAAAAATAATAAGGAAGTTGTAATTTTCTAAATCAAAGAAAGTTCTATCAAGTTTGAAAATAATAAAATAAAGTTCTATCAAGCCTACAAATTCAAAAATAATAAGGAAGTTGTAATTTTCTAAATCAAAGAAAATTCTATCAAGTCCTACAAATTCGAAAATAATAAGGAAATTGTAATTTTCTAAATCAAAGAAAGTTCTATCAAGTCCTACAAATTCGAAAATAATAAGGAAGTTGTAATTTTCTAAATCAAAGAAAGTTCTATCAATTTTGAAAATAATAAAAGAAAGTTCTATCAAGCCTACAAATTCGAAAATAATAAGGAAGTTTTAATTTTCTAAATCAAAGAAAGTTCTATCAAGTCCTACAAATTCGAAAATAATTAGGAAGTTGTAATTTTCTAAATCAAAGAAAGTTCTATCAATTTTGAAAATAATAAAAGAAAGTTCTATCAAGTTTGAAAATAATAAAAGTGTAATTTTCAATTTCCTTCCTACAAAATCGAAAATAATAAAGGAAGTTGTAATTATTAAAATTAAAAATTGTGAAAAATTGAGAAAATTAGAAAAATAGAACGGAGCGATTCTAGAGGCGCCACCCTACCGACCCCGTCTTCTCCTTTATATAAGTATATTGATTTCATGTGAAAATACTATATCTCACGTAGAGTTTCATGTTGTTTTTTTAAAAAAAAATAAAATTTTATCCCACAAAAAAATCATATCTCACATAAAATTATAGATTTAAAAAAATATTAATCTAAAATATATATTATAATATTATTGTTGTACTAGAATATATTAAATTATTATGGTATCAAATTTGGTTCACACTTTTTTTTGGTTCCACACCTAAAATCATATCTCACGTAAAAACTCTATCGAGTTCTATATTATTATTTTTTAAATAAATAAATTTCTATCTCTCACATAAAATTCTTTGTTTTCAAAAAAAATACTAATAAAAAATATTTTATAATATTATTATTGTACTAAAATATATTATATTATTATTATATTCATTAGCGTCAAATCAGATTACTCATGATACTCAATTATAATCATTTAGTTATTAAATCAAGAAATTAATCTCAATCAATAATATTGATCTAAAATATATTATAGTAATATTATTGTACCAAATATATTATATTATTATTATTATATCCATCAGCATCAGTCACCAAACCCGATTATAATCACTTAGTTGTTGAAACAAGATTCACCCGACCCGATTATAATCACTTAGTTGTTGAATCAAAACCCGATTATTATCACTTAGTTGTTTAATCAAGATACTAATCTCAATCTATTTTATACCTTTGAATTTGTTATCTTAATCTACTTTTGTCCGGAACATCTATCAACACTCTAATTTAAGGGTATTATTCTCCTTCTAACAATCTTAAGTATATTTTAAGTATAATTCTTAAACAGTTTACACTACAAGAAATTATGGGCAATTTCGACCTCCCAAATTCGACCGCGGCTAAATTCAACCGTTTGTGGTCGAATTTATGGACTGCGGCTAAATTCGACCGTTTTTGGTAGAAAATAAAAATGGTCGAATTTGATCGGTCGAATTTACTACTAAATTCGACTAATTTTTCTTATCGATCGAATTTAATACTAAATTCGACCGATTTTTTTGTCTGGTCGAAAATAAAATCCCCCCAAAAAAGGAGGGAAAAGTCCCGCCAAAATATTAAATTTTGAAAACTAAATTCGACCAAATTCGGTCGAATTTAAAATTAAGCTTGGCGGTAATTTTGCCGCCTATATTTTTTGAATTTCGGTAAAAAGTGGGAAATTTCCCACCCAAAATTCCTCAAACTATTCAAATATATTTTCAACCGAATTTAGTCGAATTTAATAAATGTGACCGAATTCAGTTGAATTTATTTTTTTCAGAATTTTTTAAATATGTTATTAATTTTAAAAATGTTTGTACACATCATGAAAAATAAATAAAAATACAAGGATACCATTCACTACATGTAAAAATTTAGTTAGTACAAAAATTTTATATGATTAGAAAATTTTGAACTTTCATTTTTTGATATTTTTAGAAAAATTAAATAAAATATCTAATTGTTGTTAAAAAATACAAAACAAATATGAAAGTATTTTGACGACATACTACATTCAATAAAATAAATTTGAATAAATAATAGTCGGTAGAAAAAAAACAAATCTTCATAGCTCTGTACATCGCCATAGTTGAGTAGAATATGGGGGGGTTTAGGGTTTAGATTTAGGGGTTGGGCTAGGGTTAGAGTTTTTGTTTTATTTAAAAATTATTTTGATTAATCCAACCGTACGGATGTGAAGATTATCAAAAAAATATAATGTGTGCAAAAAATTAATTAATTTAAATATTAATATCTTAAACATTTTAACAAATATATATGTCACCTACACTAAATTCGACCACAAACCCTAGTTGGTTGAATTTAAGATTTAGTTCGACTGATATCGGTCAAATTTAGCTAAATTCGACCAACTCAAGTTTCGGTCGAATTTAGCTAAATTCGACCGACTTAGGTTTCGGTCGAATTTAGCTAAATTCAACTGATATCAGTCGAATTTACCCGTGTTCTGTTTTCAACCAAATTTGGTTGAATTTAGTAAAATTCAGAATAAGTCAAATTATTCATGCCACGTGTCACGCTTGCAGTGGCTGAAAAACAAGCACATGGATTGCTCTTTTATATTCAATCTAGACCATTGATTTCTTTCCTAAAATATTTCATCCTAACCATTAATTCAATTACATTCATCTTCTTCTCTTTTATATTTTTCATCCATTCATATTCTCTCATAAACATTCTTCTATACTCCTACTCCATTCTTCTTCTCTAACAAACATACATATACTCCTACTCCATTCTTCTTCTCTAACAAACATACATATCAATTTATATACATAAATACTAACACATGTTTCATACATTTCAAACAATATATATACATCCTTTATATTAGCACATCCTTTAATTACATTTTTAACATTTGGCGAGTTCATCCCAATTAATTCCGACGAGTTCATCTTCACCACTTCCGGCCTCTACGACCTCCGACGAGTTCATTTCCGGTAACTTAAAAGCGAAATAACACAAGTCATTATAATTATACACACATTAAGTTAATTTTTTTTTTAATTTTTTCACATTTGGATATTATTGGGGTAGAGTAATTTTTATAGTGTTTGATTTTTAATTATGTGTATAAAAAAGAATGAAAAATTATTGTATTTTTAGTCCAATATTAGTTATGTATATTATTTAGGATTAGTAGAAAAAATAACTATTATATCCATTATTATTTAATGTAATCATCCTTCTTCATATGTAGAAACTAGTGAAAAATTGCAGAAATTTTTTGCATTTCTTGGGTAGCAGATTCTGCTGCTTTTTTTTTTAAAACTGGTGTTCGTTAAATTCGACCGAATTTGGTCGAATTTAACAAATAATTTTGACTGTATTCGGTCGAATTTAGCATACTAAATTCGACCATATTTGGTCGAATTAAATTCACTTTGGGCGCCAAAATTCGAAATTTTGAAATTTTTACCAAAATTTCAAAATTTCAAAATTTTGAAATATTTGGTCGAATTTAGTGGGTCGAATTTATATGGTCGAAAATAGACGATCGAAATTAGCTAATTTCGACCGTTTTGAGCAATTTCGACCAAGCTAAAAACGACCTTTTTATTTTTGGTCGAAATTAGTTAAATTCGACCGTTTACGGTGGAAATTAGCTAATTTCGACCGTTTTTCTATGGTCGAAATTAGCCGATTTTTTTGTAGTGTTAATGTATGATCAAGCTGAAAACATGCGCAAGTATAATTCTATTTTTTCACATGTAACGGGTGCTTGTTATTTTCTAGTGGGATACGCATGACCACCAGGGCTAACCAACTTGATATTGGATGTGCTTCGTTGCCCAAAAAAATCAGACACACAGCACATTGGCACCCAGCTACTCAAGTTCATCACAGTTTATCATTGCAGTTTATGTGATCTATCTTGTCATATGGCATGTATTAATGAGTTCCACAAATACTCTAATATCAAGTTTAATGCTTCCAGTGTCAAGATTAAGCATGTAGGAGCTACACGAGCACGGCCAAGGACTTGTTTTAAATAAAAGAAAGCGTTGCTGTGGATGCTGTGATCGTCAAATCTATGATGAGCCAATGCTTGAATGCACACCCTGTAATTTTATTATATGTATAAGTTGTATCAACCATGTCATCAAGCTATGGAAACAACCACATACAAACCGATATTAAGACCCCGGCCTTGTGCTGCTTGTTTTCAGTTATAACCTTGTTGTAGTTTGTATTATCCGCTAGTTCTATTTTATTAAATAGAACTACTCATGATATTTTTAAAAAATAAAAGATTTTAGTTAAAAAAAATAAAAAAGTAAATTTTTTTGAAAATAAGAGGTTTTAGTTTAGATTATCCGCTAGTTAAACTGTTGATTCTTTGTTCAATGATATTTAGTGGAAAAGTTGACAGATAAGTCACCCTTACTGCCACTCTACAGAAACGTACATGAGATTTTCACCTCATACGGCTCCTCGTTCAATTCTTTCGAAGTCATTGGATCCTTTTACGCGTTCGAGAATCCCCTCCCTTTTTCCACTCCGTCCCGAAGAGTAACTAGGACCAATTTAGTCACGTTTTCATGTTCCAATTGAACACTTTCCTTTTTTGATTATTCTGAAACTCAAAGGAGAAGATTATTCTCTTTACCAAGTGATGAATTTTATATACAGACGTTCACAATGCAGTACAAACGGTTGGTTTTTAATCTAAACTTGTAATGTTTCTTTTACTGTTGTTTTATGTTTGCTGCAAACCGAGTTCCTAGCTGATGACTTGGTCTGCAAGTCGTGGAGTGTTTGTAGGAGCTAGTTATTGTAATAAGAGTCACTTTTACGGGTGTATCCGTTTAATTGATTGATCCGACAGAATAATACAAAATGGTTTCAAATAAGCCGGCTGTCGGATAGCCAATCGTTTTCAAGTCACCACCGACACTTCACTATACTTTCTACCACCATCTTCCACTCTTCCTGATATTTCAATTTCTTTTTATTCAGATATATGGACTGTGACGGAATCGGGAGGTGTCAGGTGTTAGGTGTTAGATATTCCAAAATTAATTTCGCATAATAAATTAAGGTCTACCTATACGTTGTATATTCTTTCAATATATTTTTAAGTATCGGATATCGTATATGTTTGGTTTGATTCAGTTTAACTACAAAATACATTCTTAAAAGTATGCAGAGAGATTGTGTTTGTAGTTTCTACAAAGAGGAACGGTGATAAAATTGCTTTGACTTCACTCTGCTCGGACCTACTTTTAAGTGGATATACATCTACAAATGTTTAGTTAGATACTCCCTCCGTCTCCCTCAATTCACGGCACGGAGGTTAAGAAAAAGTATAAATTAATAGAGAAAAGTAAGAAAAATGAGTAAAATGGTGGGACCAATCAATATTTAATGTATAAAGTGGGTATAAAGTAGATATAGTGAAGGAAAGTAGTGAATGTGATTGGATTTTATATTATAAAATGTTGCTATTTTTGGTATGTAAAAAAATGAATGAGACGTAACAAAAAGAAAAGTATAAAGAAATGAGAGGGACGGAGGAAAGGAAGTAGATTCCAACCATGCATGCACTGACTGACTAACAAACACAAGTACAAAACGCGAAATCAACAAGAAAGTGCGGGGCATAAAAAATTGAAAGAGCCAAAGGAACAGTCGATCGAGATGGATTGCTATAGGCTCCCAGAAAAGAAATATAATAGGTCCACCAATGACAACCACGTGGCACTTCCATTTATTGATTAGTCTACGATTAAAGTTAAAAACAGTGATTAGAAGAGCAGAGAGACTGCTAGTAGAGTATATTATCGCCATTTAGTAGCTAATCTTTAGCAATCTAGCAACCTTTGAAGTACTCAAACATCTTCTCTTCACTCTGTTAAGTCTCTTCGTATCTGCTGAAAAAATAACTCTATTAAACGAAAACTTGAATACAAACTTCTAAGACACATAAACTGTACTAAGTCGTAGCAGTTGTTAGGGAGAGAGAAGGTGTCGCAGCAGAGTAAGTCGGTCTCAGAGGAGCAGGGAGGAGAATAATAATAAAGAAGGTAATGGATTTGTGGGAGAAGATGGTGTGCCCTGTTCGAAGAGCTCTGTTTTCCATAGCTGCCCGCATCAAGTCCCGCAAAAACGGTTAGCAAGTCATATTTTTTTGGATTGTAATCAAACTGACTTAACTGAATATTTATAATTATATAGCAGATTCTGTCTGTACTCTGTACCTAAAGATGGTTATTATGATAATTTTAGATTCTGTCACATGACTCGCATGTTGGAATAAATATTTAATCTAAATGTGATTGATTGTTTTCTTCTTTTGTGTGATTGGAATAAGTCAGCTGTACGTATTGTAAGCAGCTGGAATAGGTCTCATTTAGTTGAGCTTATTTAGGAAAGTAGTGGCTTTGAATCAGGCATGTAGTCCCTGATTTGTAGGAGTAGTTTTCCCGTTTAAAACTCCCTGTATGTTCTCATTTTCCAGTTATCTCTTCAATTTATCCATTCAGAAATAATACACCAGCAAGTTAGTTTAATCTTTGAGTTTATATTACTTTGTTTACATCCTATATCTGGTATCAGAGCCTACACATCCATGGACGTCGGTAAGGGAAAAGAGAGCAGTTCATTTGGCTTAAGCTATCCTATGCTTACCAAAACAAACTACACGACATGGTCAATGAGAATGAAAATTTTTATGCAAGCCCACGGTGTGTGGGATGCTATCGAGCCTAAAGATCCTAAGGCTGTTGTCGAGGAAAAAGTGGATAAGCGAGCCATGGCCATCATCTACCAGGGAATTGGCGAGGATTTGTTGCTGTCTATTGCCGAGAAGAAAACTTCAAAGGAGGCGTGGGATGCAATCAAAACGGTGCATTTAGGTGCAGACAAAGTAAAGAAAGCGAAAGTTCAAACTCTCAAGTCGGAGTTTGAGGCTCTCACTATGAAAGACACTGAGCAACTTGACGATTTCTGTATGAGACTGAACGGTTTGGTAACAAATATTCGAGCTTTGGGCGAGAAAATTGAAGAAGCGTACGTGGTCAAGAAAATTCTGCGAGCTGTACCCACCAAATTCCTGCAGATAGCTTCAGCCATCGAGCAGTTCGGAAACCTGGAGCAGATGTCCGTTGAGGAGACAGTGGGTTCCCTTAAGGCCCACGAAGAAAGGTTGCGTGGGAAGAGTGATAATGGTGAACAGCAACTCCTTCTTACCGAGGAAGAATGGTTGAAGAGGGAGAATAAGGATGGCCAGTTACTACTCACTCGAGATGAGTGGCTAAAGCGAGCTAACAGAAATAGCTCACGGGGTGAATCCAGAGGTAGAGATTTTCCCAGAGGAGGACGTGACAGAGCAAAAGTACGATGTTTTGCTTGTAGTGCTTACGGACACTATGCTGCAGAGTGTCGTAAGACTAAGCGAGAAAAGGAGCCAATACACGAGGTCAACTTGGCACAGGTACTTGATGATGAACCCACCCTCTTACTAGCAAAATGTGTTAATGTCAAGGACGAAGTAATTTTGTTGAATGTAGGAGGGGTGAACCCAAGGCTAAACAGAACAGGGAACGAGGAATACAAGGACTCAAGCATATGGTACCTTGATAATGGGGCTTCTAACCACATGACTGGCCACCGTTCGAAGTTCACTACGTTGGATGAAGGGGTGAGAGGTGAAGTCAGGTTTGGGGATGGATCTACTGTCAAGATACATGGCAAAGGATCAATCAGTTTCACGACTCAGGACGGCAAGAAATGTACTCTGAGGGAGGTATATTTTATCCCTAGTTTATGCAATAATATAATCTCTTTGGGTCAATTGTCTGAAACTGGTAGTAAAGTGATTATCAAGGGAGAGTTTTTGTGGGTGTATAATGACAGAAATGTGATGGTAATGAAAGTGAAACGCTCAGCAAATAGATTGTACAAGGTTATAATAAAGGATGTCAATGGTGTGTGTCTGTTGACAAAGGCGGACGAATTAACCTGGCTGTGGCACTCACGGCTTGGCCATGTAAATTTCAACTCCATGAATTTAATGTCCAAAAACAGAATGGCATATGGGTTGCCAACCTTCACTCACCCGAAAGACGTATGTAAAGGATGCCTGATGTCTAAACAGACTAGACGCCCGTTCCCTTCTCACTCTGATTTTAGTGTTAAAGAACGTCTAGAGCTTATTCATGGAGACATCTGCGGGCCTATCTCACCATCAACACGATCTGGTAATAAGTATTTCTTGTTATTTGTTGATGATTTTAGTCGTGCTATGTGGGTTTATATGCTTAGGACAAAGGATGAAGCACTTACATACTTCAAGTGTTTCAAGGCACAAGTAGAGAAGGAATCAAATCAGGTGATCAAGGTTCTTCGCACAGACAGAGGGGGTGAATTTTGTTCAAATGACTTTAAGAATTTCTGTGCAGATGTTGGCATTGCTAGACACTTTACAGCCCCGTACACTCCACAACAAAATGGAGTTGTGGAGCGACGTAACAGGACCGTGGTGGCAATGGGGAGAAGTCTACTAAAAGAACGAGACATGCCCTCCTACATGTGGGGTGAAGCCATAAGGCATGCAGTCTATCTACTCAATCGTCTCCCAACTCGAGCAGTCGAAGGAGCAACACCATATGAGTCATGGTCCAAAAGGAAGCCACAAGTCGAGCATATTAAGGTTTTTGGTTGCCTCGCCTACATGAAGGTTCCTACTGTGCATACAACAAAGCTGGATAACAGAAGCTTGTGTGTAGTTCATCTCGGAAGGGAAACAGGGACAAAAGCGTATCGCTTGTACAATCCTGATACAGGGAGTGTGCACATCAGCCGAGACGTTGTTTTTGACGAAGCAAAGGGATGGAACTGGGAAAATAAAGTTGACGAAAACACACAGGTGCCATTTACATTTTCTGTGGAAGGAGCATTCAGTGAAGAAACTCAGGATGAGGAAATGTCTAATAGCGAAGGCAGTGCCCAGTTTGACAACACGGAAGGTAATCAATCTTTCAGCCCACAGATAAGTCATGTGCAATCCTCCCAGACTGGTGCATCACAATCACCTCCATCTCGTAGCAGCACCGTGAGTCAAAGACATACAGCAGGAAATGAGTTCACAGTTGAAGATACATATGATGGCAGTGAACCACCTCGACATTTCAGGTCTCTCCGTGACATAAACAACGAAGCTGAGCAAATAGAACTGGATGAGGATTTAGCTGATGAGCTGTTGTTCGCTGGGGTTGATGAGCCAGTATATTTCAAGCAGGCCGTGAAAGAAAATTGTTGGAGACATGCCATGGATTGCGAGATCGAAGCAATTGAGAGAAATAAAACTTGGGAACTAACGGATTTACCACCAGGCCACAAGGCTATTGCTTTGAAGTGGGTGTATAAGGTCAAAAGGGATACAGATGGGAATATTTTGAAGCACAAGGCGAGGCTAGTTGCCAAGGGATTCGTGCAGAAGCATGGTATTGATTTTGAAGAGGTCTTTGCTCCAGTAACAAGGATGGAGACAGTACGACTCCTATTAGCATTAGTAGCTCAATCTTCCTGGAAGGTCCATCATTTGGACGTCAAATCCGCGTTTCTCAATGGACAGTTATACGAGGAGGTGTACGTCCAGCAACCTGAAGGTTATGAAAGTGAAGGGCAAGAGAGTAAGGTTTACAGATTATTCAAGGCCTTATACGGACTTCGACAAGCCCCTAGAGCTTGGTACACTCAATTGAATAAATGTCTTGAAAAGCTTGGGTTCCAGAAATGTCCACTGGAGCATGCTGTGTATACTAAAAGAGAAGGCGACGAGACATTGATCGTAGGTGTGTATGTTGACGACTTGATCATCACTGGTACGAATGAGAAGAGTATTGTTGAATTCAAGGCTCAAATGAGCAAGGAATTTGAGATGTCAGACATGGGGCTGCTAAGTTATTACCTTGGCATCGAGGTAAAACAAGGAGAGGGGCATATTGAATTAAAGCAGGTGGCTTACGCAAAGAAGGTGCTGGAGAAGGCTGGGCTAACAGATTGCAATCCGGCTAAATTCCCGATGGAACCAAAAGTTCAGCTGCACAAGGATGAACAAGGTAAGGCAATTAACTCTACAGACTACAAAAGTATGGTAGGTGGTTTGAGGTATCTAGTGCATACACGCCCCGACATCGCATATGCTGTTGGTTTAGTAAGCCGGTTCATGGAAAGGCCTACAGTGTTGCATCAAACTGCCATGAAAAGGATAATGAGATACGTGAAAGGGACGCTTAATTATGGACTGGTTTATACTCGAGGTCATAGTGACTATATGTTGTCTGGTTTCTCGGACAGTGACCTTGCAGGTGACATTGTGGATAGGAAATCTACAGGTGGTATGGCATTTTACCTCGATGAATCTCTAATCACTTGGGTGTCTCAAAAACAACGATGTGTAGCGTTGTCTTCGTGCGAAGCTGAGTTCATGGCAGCCACGGCTGCAGCCTGCCAAGGGATATGGTTGCAGAGTTTGTTAAGTCAAATTATGAATGTTAAAACTGGACCAGTTGTGCTTTATATTGATAATAGGTCGGCCATTGATCTTGCTAAGAATCCAGTATTTCATGGACGTAGCAAACACATAGATGTACGCTACCATTTTATACGGGAATGTGTAGAGAAGGGTTCTATAGTCATCAAGCATGTGAGTACGGAATTGCAGCGAGCAGATATTCTTACCAAGCCCATGTCGATTGTCAAGTTTGAGAGGATGCGCAGACTGTTGGGAGTCAAGGATCTTAATCAATTTTAGATTAAGGGGGAGTTTGTTGGAATAAATATTTAATCTAAATGTGATTGATTGTTTTCTTCTTTTGTGTGATTGGAATAAGTCAGCTGTACGTATTGTAAGCAGCTGGAATAGGTCTCATTTAGTTGAGCTTATTTAGGAAAGTAGTGGCTTTGAATCAGGCATGTAGTCCCTGATTTGTAGGAGTAGTTTTCCCGTTTAAAACTCCCTGTATGTTCTCATTTTCCAGTTATCTCTTCAATTTATCCATTCAGAAATAATACACCAGCAAGTTAGTTTAATCTTTGAGTTTATATTACTTTGTTTACATCCTATATCGCATCTATATGATATTTCACCTCCTTTTAACACACACAACAACATCATTAAATAAACCTAGAGGTGCAGGCAGGGGGAACTGTACGTCTGTACCAAGTAAAGCTTCAATATATGGTGGTCTTGGAAACATACTTATATACGAAACTATCAAACTAATTATAATAGAGTTGGACTGGTAAAAATAAAGAAACTTATGGCTCAAAGTCTAGCATTGTAAGTTACAACTATTGTTTAGACTTTTAAGGGCGCAGATTCGACTAGTAGTACCCTTGATAATGGGGATAATCCAGTTGATATAAGAGGAACTGACAAATAGTGTGTCCCTGGTTTTTACTTCGAGTATGGATCCATCCAGATTATAGATGTAGCTAAGTTAGCTAATAACTTCGTACTTCAGTAAATTTCTCATTTTCGGTACGGTTGAAGCAGAATTAGCAGCAATGTCTGATACACAGTTAATTCACCTAAAGGATAAATGAGATTCAGCAGAACTTTGGTACTTATCCCACCCTAGGCTCTCTGCGGGATCTATTACCTCACTCTTCCCACCCTAGGCTCTTCGCCCGCCAGATTTTATCACCTCCCAAAACGAGGAAAAAAAATTCTTCCCTATCTATTAGTTCATACCTGTAAGTGAGCTTATATTAATCAAGAGTCCTTTATTTGTGTTGTTGGGTCCATTATGCTCATCCAAATGAAAGTAATATTGATAAAGTCCTCGCAGCATGCCAAATTCAAGAAGAATACAAAGTATATACGTTTTCTCACTTATATAAATCAGACACTTACTAGCTGCCTACATCATCAGGTGCATCTCTATTAAAGCTTCACAATGATATTCAAACCTGTGGATATGCGGATGTTCAAGTCATGTGGGATATGATTCATAGATCAGAATCAGAATTGATGTCACAACGCTCCAAGCAGAAGCAGAGATCATTTTGGAAGATCTTCATATGGCACGACCATGTCCATGATAGCATCTCTCCTTTTTCCATAAACCAAACCTAACATGTGTGTCTGGTTCATACTACAATAGAAACAGACTCGATGCTATTGTTCTGCAAAAAGTAATGGAGAGCATCAGCGTGAAGAAGCCCATGGCAACAGTTGAAAGTAATGTAAATCAAAGAAATAAAACAATGTCCATTTCTGGATGATCTGTAAGTTCTTAGGATAGACAAATCTGTTGCCAAGCAGAAAATGATGCAATCACAATGCTGCAGTCTTATGTAAATATACCATGTGTTTGCCAATATGCATCAACCAGAGGGAAAAAACTCAGCTATATTAGTTCCGAGCTTGAATAAAAATGGATGAGATAAGTCTCAATAGATCTGAACTAGAACAAGTACTGTTGCAGGACCCAATGAATGCATTTAAAATGGAAAATATCATCTTGGTAATCTAGTACGGCAATGTACCACAACTTTCATCTACTTAACTATCTCTTAATCGTGTACCACAACATACCCAGTCCCTAAAAAGTGCACTTCGGAGTGAACATGGGAGTGTTAAAGGTATAAAATCCATTTGCTCACTTTCCCTGGTGCCTTAAGCTTCCAATTTCCTAAAGACCTAAAGTTTTTGGATTAGTTGGTCATCTGAATACAGATACAGATATAGATACACGAGAAGTACAGAGTAGAAATGGTGATTATATAGCTTTGGAGAATAGAGTTTTCATCGACGGAGTTTCAGTTTATCTTCTTCACTACTTAGTTTTACTGGATGTGCTAGTCTAAATCTTGCCGAATTACAACCAAAAACAAGATGTACAAATAATCTTCTTAAAATAACTTAAATACCTAATCAGTTTATAATTATTTATCCTTACAAATGATATAAAACATATACAAATTAATTTAGCAATTTTTCAATTCCACATCACCAAAAAGTTGTCCTGTAAAAATATCTGTCAATCAGTTGCATGGTATGTTTTACCTAAGTCAATCAGTTCACCATGCCCTGGTCCTAGCCATAGTAAATGAACTTTGCCTGAAGGCCTCTGGTCCAAGTAACAATCTACTATTCCCAGAGAAGTATAGTCACTTCCCCTTGTAACCACAGGCCACATATACTCATATCTTTTAATTAGTTTTCTTAGGCCTTACCAGAAGGCAAAGTGTTTCATCCATATCGTCTATATCTATCACCATACAAAACCAGCGATAACAGCGCATTACTGCAGGAGGGCAATGACTTTAAGCATCTCAAATTTCTACTTCATATAAATAATTTACATAAGAAATTTCGACATTTTGACGTAATAAATAATGCTATAACGGATCACAATTGTACTTCGGAAAAGACTATCAGACACCGTTAATAAAATCCCATATAATTGAAGAGGAAAATAATAAAGAAAGATCCAAACTAGTTTTGTAATTTGACTATAATAGAGCAAGATCACAAGACCGTGATAAACCTTTGACTTGACCTATATATCTTCAATAAATTACTCACTGTTTACCTCCATAAGACCATCCCGTACGAATTGTTAAGCAGAACTTGTAATCATTAAGCAAGATTTAATATCTTTGGGAGTGTACAATCCTAGAGGTTTAATTTCCGATATGGAAACATGAGATACCAGAACAGCAGCAAAATCAGGCTGAGCAAAGAAAACATGGAACAGTAGAATTCTCAGCACCTTCACTCCTGAAATAGAAAAATATGAATTTCTAGTATTGCATGCCCTCCCTCCTGTACTAAAATGAGAGAAACAAGATGTCAGATGTTCGTCAATGATGAATAAACATAAACGAAATGAAATTTCAGCATTATGCAAGACAAGAAGGTGAATATACACAGATGGGAAAAAGATAGGAGCTTTTGTGGCACTGAAGTATTCATTACGATGCCCATTATAAATCCTAAGAACAAATCTCTAGGGCTATGGTATGCATATTTCGTCTCCAGACAAAAACTTGTAGTAACATTTAGAACACAGAATGACAGAGCTCTTAACCTGAGAAAAACTTCCATAGTCAGCAGAAGAATATGCATCAGAGACCCTGAAAACTTAACCTCAATGCTGCGCTGCCCAGAAAATGTTAAACACTGGAAAGATATAGTTTACATATATACAGTACATCGCCAATAGAAGGAAAAGATTAATCAAGTAAATCAATAATAGCATGCTTTTACATCATACAGGTTTAAGGCTTCACAAATCAGGAATAGTTAGAGGAACCTTAAGGTTAATCTTGAGAATTCTGAGATTTCAAGTACTAAATTAAATGCACAAGAACTTTTGCATTAAATAATTCTATCTTTTAACAGTAATACTAGGCTACACAAATAACCCCCTGCAAAACTGTTTTAAATCTCCTCACTGAATCTAAATTACATTTTTTTGGAAACATGCAGTCAGACATGCTAATCTTAAAACAAGGCGACCAACTGCGGCATTCCTCTACTTAACATGCATCGCATTGCGTCCCTTTCTTTGGGAAGTATTCAGGCCTGGGAAAGTTTCATTGTTTCAAAAGGCAATGCAAGATAACTGACTGCATTAAGGCTGCCAAAAAACAAACAGATTAACCTTTGATCCAGTAGAGATTAATCAAAGCCCAGTAGGAAAACAACGAAAAGCAGTTCTTCATCCCATGCGCAAGTGCATATTCTCTCCAGCAGTAAGGGGCCAGTTCTCACCAAGCTGCTGTGGACGTAGTTCCATTGCAACTTTGGAATCTAACATAGATATCGGGCGCCGGGATCTGCTTTCATGCAAGATTTTAGGAGGCCTGCTGCTACTTTGCATCTGGAAGTGATGACTAGGAGTAACACTGTTAATAAGATTCAGAAGAGGCTGATGCTTGCGATATTTCTGGTCCTCTAGTTCATGCCCGGATCTTGATCCAACAAGTGCTATAGAAGACCTAACTAATCCCTTCAAGTAAGCATCCAAACCATTATTCAATGTGTTGGTACAGTCCAGTGGCACCCCTTCTAAACCCTGTGTTGCAGCAATCTGCTTTTCCTAAGGGTTATCTTATCCAAAAAACCACCAATGTTAAATGAGCTAACAGCTTTACTGCTACTCGCTAAAGGCAATGACCTGCTGGCTCCGCCTGTACTGGCAGCACAAAACGGAATGCCAAGTGGAGGATGGGGAGATCTCACAGTAGACACTTATCTCCCATCATCTTTAATAAGACTATCCTTTCGGTCTTTGCTTTTACTGAAATTCTATCAGATACTGTTGCAATTTTAGGGGGGTGATCACATGAAAACTCTACTTTCTATGTCTTGATGATGTAACCTTCTGACTATCTGGACGCATTGACTCCCCATTCTCCAGATTAACATTAAAAGCTCTGCGATCTGCATTTGGTGCCTGTTAAGATATAACATTTGGCTTCCCATTTCGACCAAGAGCACCACGACGATCTCCAACCCTCCGATCTCGAGCTCCGGTCCTGGACTTTCTAGGTGGCAGGGGAAGTACATTCCCATTTGACAAAGCAGCAACTGGAGGCTGGTTAATACCTAAATCGGTTCCAGTTTGCTGATACACACAGCACAGAAACTCTTTATTACCAACTGCTCCAGTAGATCCACGTGCATGGGTAAGACCTCTTGTTTTTATGTTCATGTATGCCAACTAATGGCATGCCATGGCACCTGCATGTCCTTTTTATGGTAAAATTAAAAAGTTATATAGTGCATTGTGTAACTATTGATTACATAACTTATAAGTAAATAATGCTGCGAGTCTAAAAGAGGATTTCCTGCTAAAATAACATATTTTGCTGACAACTTATTTCCTATACACGAGCACCAAATGGTGAAATATATCAACATGTTCCATTTTATTCGGCATGTTACAGCATTGAACTTTCAATTTGGAAATCAGCAGTTAATGTCGTCCCATCTGACACATGTTTATTTATGTGTATCCAACAATTGCACCTCATAAGGATGGCTTGAATTAAAGATATCCAAAACCAACCATCTCCACAAACTGGAAATAATTATATATTTGTATGTGAAATAAAATGCCAGAAGTCACTAAAAGCTGGTGCCAAAGTCATTTTCATAGCTGATCTCCATAAAACTATAAAAGTCAGATAAATTTATTGTCATCTATCATATGCATACAAAACTATTATACTTCAATTACATGGCGCAAATTCTGTTGATTGTCTCTCCCAATCAAAATACACGCATTAGATTCTTGCGTATTTGGTATGCGCAACACAAACTTGCGTGTATATTCAAATATATACGCATCATATAGATGCGTGGAGGATACAACACGCATGACATATATGTGGACATATATGTGTGTTCTTTATATTTACAAAGTACACCTTGTAGCTTGTGACATCTCTCTCCTGCATATATTTTTAGTTATTCTAGAAAGGACTTTTTTCATAAATACTCAACCAAAAAAACTATTTTGCAAAAATACGTGTTTTTTAATTTTTTTGCAAAAATATCAACTTTTTGAAAATATTTACAAAAATACGGTCTACAACTAGATGCAACCATATCTACAACTGCAATCAAAATCAATCACAGATGCAATTTGTTAATAATAGTGTTTTTCCGGCGTCCTGATTTTAGGGTTGTTTAGGGTTGTAAACAACCCTAAAATTAGGGTATGTTAGGGTTTAGGGTTGTTTACCCTAAACCCTAAACCCTAAACCCTAAGTCCGTATACGAATTATTTGTCATTCTTAATATTTCTAAAACTCAAAATAGAAACATTGAACCCCAAAGGTTAACTATTGAACCCCCAAAGGTTAATGATCATGAATGAACAGAATACGCAAGCTCTATATGCGTATACATCAAAACATAATATCCCCAGTTGGCAAAGTTGTATAATGCATGTGGTCAACTGTATCGTGATTCATAAGCCCACACACTTGATGTGCTCACCTTTTTGTTACTTTATCACTACACTAAACAGGCATCTGACTGCAGGTTTCGTGACTTCGTTGTTCAGCAAGGTATACGCAGGTTCATTACGCGTGTACAGCGGGTAAAAAGGGCAGATTTTCCCGTTAATCGGTATTTCGAGCATCAGTTATATATTTTAAAGGTAGTTTGGTCATTTTCTCGTTTGGGTTGGCAAACACCCTATGAACTCTTATTAACTTATAATGAATAAATAGAAGCGGCCAAACGTGCCCATAATTTCATTCAGCTTCTTACCTCAAACAGAAATAACAACGAATTTTCTTTGCGGTAAATATTATACCTAAATAAGCCAACTTGGTACGAATAATTAAACCTAATCACATAAGATTCATAGCATTGTACCAAGTATACAAGTCATGCGAAAACAAAGCCAAACAGATCCCCAATACGATGAATAAATCATTGTTGCACTCACAACAGATCTCCACCGCTACCACTAGCAGCACGAGCCATCAGACCATCACCCACTGCCAAGTGTGGCAAAGTAAAATTGCAAGTATACAAAGAGGCACAACCCTCTCTCGTAACATTTTATTATTGGAGAGAGGATGAACCCCCAATCTCTCAAATGAAAGAGGGGTAATAACCTCTCCTAGTTTACTTGAACAATATTTTGAAAGCAGGTAGACTCTGTAGTTCGTTTGATTCTATTAAGTTAAATGAGCTGCTGAAGTTGTAATATAACTCATGTCTAACATTCATGTGACTGAATACTTAAAACTACATGTACGAATTCAATCCACAACTCACAGTTCGAGCCTACAAACGGTCTCAAAATCAATTTAAGCTCATACCATCCTATCCTTGAGCAAAATTTTGAACAAAATATTTATAATCTAAAACTTTTCTCTCCTAACCAAATTTTCAAGAGTCCTATGAGTTAAGACTTCAGATTATTATATATCTACATTTTCAAAGATCATTTTCTTTTCTAAAAGTATCAATTGTTACACGAATTATACTCAACAAAACTACATTTTGGATGATCATCATCGTCAAAAGTAATGTAATATTACAATTATCTAACAAATTAGATACTTAAAAATATGAGCAGAGGTACCGAATTAGGTATCAAAAATTGGTACAAAATGATGTGGCAACGTGTGTCATTTTGAAATATTTTTATTGGTGCTATTAATGTGAATGTATGTGGGTCCATTAATATAGAGTCAATCAGATTTTAACACATGTAATTCGGTACATATTTTTGTACCAAATTCAATACCCCTAGCATTATTCTAAAAATATTAACATTCATTTTGAGTCTTTAAAGACGTAAGATGACTCATTATTAAGGACCAAACTCAAAGGTATTAATTAGTGAGAAAGAAATGACAAACTGAGTCGGACCATAATCAAAAATAACAAGAGTTTCACTTTTATAAAAAGAAATACACAATATCAATTCATAATAAAGTCAAAATATAGAGATGAGTCAAAGTAGTTAATTTAAATATATTATAAAAATAAAATAGTTGTCAAATGGAAAAAGTCGAATGAAATTTTAAAAAATAACACACACTCTAATGTCTATCCTAACTCATAGGGAAGAAAGAACATGTGATGCCTATCTTTGTAACACCCTCTTTGCAACATGAGACGAGGAGTTACTTATTAAATGAGTTACTTATTTGTTATGGCCAAAAATAACAAATCTCGCATTTAATGATGACGTTTGTTGATATTAGGTATAGCCTAGGCTTATTTGAAGCCTAGCCCATTACTTGACGAAATTACTGGTCCATTACTGATGTTGGGCATATCCTAGGTTCATATGAAGCCTAGCTCATTGGGTGACAATCAAAGTATCGGGTTTAACCTAGGTTCATACGAAGCCTTGCCTTCTTGAAAACCTAGGTTACAGATAAAAATGGATGACTAGTGTAAGTAAGGAATGTGCCCTTTTTGACTTATTCGGAGGTATAAACTACCTTATTTACCTCATTACTTAAATATAGGAACCTCGTCTTCTAAAAGATGAAGGTTCCTTAACTTTTATTGATTTATTGAAAATTAACCTATTAACGCTGAGAAACTTCGCCTTGTGAGAAGCCTCGCCCTTTTGAGATTCATAAGAGCATGTCTTTCCTTATTTTCCATGGATCGAGATAAGCGTTGGCTCCGATAAATCCGGGTCAATGAATTATCTGATAAGTCCCAAGAAAATAGTGAAACCATGACAGCTCATAATGACATATCAAAGGCGATGATCCCGGTCTTTCCGTTCTTTAAAGAAGGAAACTCGGCCCATGGGTTACTTGCTCCCCAAGAACTACGTATGACTTGATCCCTATAAATAGGGTACGTAGGCACATTGTATCGTACGATGCAAACTTGCAAACAAGAGAGAATTCAATATTCAATCTCAATTGCGACCTATTCTCACATACAATCTCAGCCATCCCTAAATCATAAACCCTAATCCTTGCAACCTACGTTACATATCATCCTCGGTTTCCACCACAATTCCAGCAACCCTCCCCGAATTGGTTATCACCAAATTCCTCCGTTAACAATTGGCGCTAGAAGGAGGGGTTTTGACATCTCTGGAGGAAGGATGTCGCATCATACCGAAGAACTAGTTGATGAAGGTAATCACGTAGACGAGGTTG
The DNA here is from genome assembly GCA_030848705.1 of Heracleum sosnowskyi. Taxonomy (NCBI): domain Eukaryota; kingdom Viridiplantae; phylum Streptophyta; class Magnoliopsida; order Apiales; family Apiaceae; genus Heracleum; species Heracleum sosnowskyi. The sequence continues at coordinate 135,105,237 of CM061235.1, read as the reverse complement.
TGGTTCCCACATGGATCTACCTCCACCACCAACAAAACCAAATCTGAGAGACATTTGGGATCTGAGAGATAACCAGTTCCTCCCCTAGAGATGGAGGATACCCGTAGTGGGAGCCTACGCCTCAAAAACGGGGACGTATACTTCGGCAACCGGAGCCTACGCCTCAGCAACGGGAACCTACTCCACATCAGTGGGGACCTACACTTCAGCAGTTGGAGCCTACGCCTCTGCAACAGGGTGAAAGACGTGTGTCCTAAATCCAATCATGGATGATGAGTTAGGAGATACTTTGTTCAATCTGATTCAAGTTTGTTTAATTTAATAAAATGGTAATATGTTTTATAACGGGCTTTATCTATTTAAAGTGTTTAAATTAGATGATCCATAGTTTAGAGTAAAGCTTTAATGGATTATGATGAGATCATTATAATGAGACCTTAAAGATGATAACTCTAAACTTAAATATTTCCTGGTCGTAGGATAATTAATTGGTAGTTAATTAATCCGCAAAGATCGGTACATACTATGCTTGCTTCACTATGAAGGATGTCTGTTCTCATAGACATTTGTGTGGTGACACTATAGCTAGTATGTAGGTGCTTATTAGGAATAAGTTCACTGAACATGACTCGATCAGTTGAACAACTAATGGAGTTCACTCATGTGTCAGTAGTTGTTCATATAGTGATGGTTGTACAAGTGTCCTTTGACTTGAGATCATCATATTCATCTTGTGTACACTGAACTATACTTTGGTTTAGCTATTAGTCTCGAGGGACAATAATTAGTGCTCTTCTGGGTATAGGAATTTGTGCACGAAGATAGTGAATGATCAATAAAGGATCTGCCCCTTCCAGTGAAGGAAGAGAATGTCCTATGTTATTCCATTTATGCTAGTTCAGGAACCTCTGGCCAGAGTGAATGAAATTAGAAAGAAGTTTCTAATTTGCATTAATCGGAACTAGACATAGTGAATAGGAAAGCATATGATTAAATTAGATAGGCTTGACACGAGATCCATGCCTTGTATTTAATCGGGATATTGTAGGGTAGAAGGAATTGATTGTACTGTAACTAGTCACTGACAGGTTCTTGGTATTCTAAGCAGTGAATTCATATTATCCGGATAGTCGCGATATGTTGAGAAGCATCACTCACGATGTAGAATAAATATAATTAATCAGTTAATTATATTTAATGAATTATTAGAATTCATATAAATAATAAATAAAAGTTTATTATTATTTATTTCTACTACCGGCCTAATATTGAACCTATAGGGTCACACCATAAAAGATTAATTTATTGATGAAGGTATTTTGAGAGAGCAAGTTATTTTCTAAATAGTTTAGAAAAGGAAATAATGATTAAAATAGTTTTAATTATTATTAAAGCATTTTATAAGATAAAGTGTGGGGTTAATATATATATAAAGATATATTAAAAAAACCTTAGGAGAGCCCTATAAATAGAATGAGATAGTTCATTCTAAATAACTTGAGTTTTTGTGAAAACCTAGTTGCCACCCTCTTCTTCTTCATCTCTCTCTCTCTCTCAAAAGAAGAAAAACTCCATTGTTATAAAAGCTTAGTTTTATAAAAAGCTTCATCGAAGGATTATTCTTGGTGGATACCGGTAGAGTGCTTCACACTCTGAGGAGCAACTGCTAGAATCCATTTTATAAAGCTTCGATTTTCAAGGTATGGTTACAATTCCCCTCGATCTAGATTTTATATGTTTTTCTATATATGCGATACATGATTTTTACGGAATAATTGTTATATCATGCTTCCGCTCATCCGTAAATTCCTTCAATGGTATCAGAGCCAGGTTATGCATATAGAGATTCATATAAAAAATTTCAGATTTTTTTATACATGTATGGATTTATTATGATTTTTGCAAGTATATTTAGATTTAATTATGAATTAATTCGAAATATTATTTGCATGAGAGTTTGATCATTGATCTTTGTTCTACAAGTGTTGTGGATGATCTAGGTAGTTTGTTCATAATTTTGTAATGTGTAGATTATTTGTTATGAATTTTTTAAAATTGTTTTAATTAAAATTCATAAAATAATTATACATGTTGAAATATATGAATTAAAATTTGTACAAGGACCCCATAGATACTTGCTTATTTTTGCTTTTGTTTGATTTCAGAAATCATATTATTTTGATTTTTTATTAATTTATTAATTAATTGTTAATTAATTTATTAATATTAAAATGAAATAATAATAACAATAAAGGGCATTAATGGCTAGAGGAGTTTTTTTATTTTTTTTTAAGTGTTATAAATGTTAAGTTAGTGTTTTAATGCTAAAGGAGTTACAAGCATTAAATAAAATAGCATAGAATTGTTGTAACTTACTTAGCATTAAATTTAAAAAAAAAAAAAAAAAAAAACTGCTGGGAAGGGCCTGTAACGCATGCCGGGAATGCGTTATAGGGCATGTAACGCGTGAGCGTCATTCGTTACACATTTAATAGCTTTTAATTGTTGTAACGCATGAGCGTCATGCGTTACAGCCCCTCTACCCACATTAAATTTGATTATTTGGGAGTTTGGTAACTCCGTTTTGGGCGTGCAATATACCGTTGGATTCGTTTTTCCGAGACGGATCTAATGGAGTGGTCAAATATTTTTTATATAAAAGTTTGGAACTGTTTATATTCCCAGAAATGTTTTAAAGCATGTATTAATTGTTTTAATTGCTTTTAAATACTATAATAAATCCATACATCATTATATCATTGTATGACATGATATTACTTGCATGCTTACTTGTTTATTTATTTTTATATATGAGATATATGCCTATATTTACCATGCGATGATAGATTTAGGTGAACTTAAATCAATATAAGGCGTGCTATAGAAAATCTAGAATAGGAATCGTTTCTTGCCTTAACAATAATATTATGAGTACAACCATGAGATTCTTATGTTTATGAAACATAGAGTGAAATACTCTTTTGATGTTGAAAATGAAAATTTATGTCTAGGTCGTTGGGTTTTAAGCGGGAGCGTTGTGACCCCTCCAACACACTGGGAATTTTTCATTTAAATATCATAATTGTATTTTGTTCAAGAAAAAAAGAATCTCCTAGTAATATGATTATGGTTGCAACATAATATAATCCCTCTTAATTAAAATTTATATCAAGTAGTAAATGGCCAATGACACAACGGGCTTGTATCGGTCATAGCCTTCCAACATAATAGCAAGTAGAGTTCTTATATTGAGGCATTGTCGTTTCGTGCTACAGCCGAGGGCTTTGTTTTGAGATTAAGAGATGCTTGTCTATCACATGAGATGTGTATGATAAATTAGGTTTCAATTGTCGTTACGTGCTACAGCCGTGGGCTTTTGGAATTCTAATTTAATTATGCAAGATGTTGGGTTTGACTTGACTTAGAATATTTAGTGAGTCGTGCCACAGCCGAGACTCAATGATTCAAGAGGCTAAAAGATAATAAGGAATAACATGAGATGTAGTTGACAAGAGTTGTCTTCCTATGGAACATCACATTGCGTTTCGTGCCACAGCCGAGGTGATGTGATGGAAAATAGGATCCTTAATCTCACTAACATTATGAATGTTTAGTTATACATATAGAGGGTTGTATAACTTAAATAAAATAGTGGGAGCCACCAATGAATAAAGACCCGATATATATGGTGTTGTAAGAATAAAATTGAATATTTACTTAGTAGTTATGTGTATTCACTAATAGAATTATATATATACTATAATTTCTGCACTATCACACATCGTAGTAGAATAACACGTTGACTTATCCCGAATATGCTGATGAACTTTGAAACTTGAGAAATGTTCTCAAGAATGAAAAGTTAGACGAAATGTTTAACTCGTTAATACAAAGTGTCTTATTTGTGATGCACATGGAGATGTGTATGAGACCAAGTGCAAGAGGTCTAATAATGCAAATGTTGCAAAGTAAACCAAACTGATGTCTATGAGCTTGAGACTGTGCAAACAGTATGAGCACAAGGACATTCAGGGCTACCTTGTTGCTTCTATAAGAGTTGTAGAATGTGATAAATAAGACGATTCAATATAGGATATCGAATGAGCTATTCCATAATAGTTATGTTGAGGGTTGATCTATGAATAATCATAGACTCAAGACAATCAATTTGATTGATCGTCTAGGGTAGGTTGATTTTGTCATAGATGGAAGCTAAGTCGAGATATGATCTTGAATTAGCTTCCGAATACGAACTCGCAAATTTGTTGTGAACTCTTACATGAAAAGGTTGGATATCAGATTGTCTGAAATCTACTTCATGTTAAAGATTGTTAAGACGTATTTCCTTCTTAGAGAGCTTTGTTCTTCAGACTGGTAACGGTTCTGGAATCAAGTAGTGGGAGATGAACCATACCATCAAGAAGAAGTTTGTTAGTGAGTGATAACATAATTAGTCAAAGGCTAAGTTTGACTCCAAAAGCAAAAGAGTTTGTTGCCACCTATCAAAGGTGGGTTATTGGAAGATCAACTACAAGAGTTGTCTTGTAGAGTTGAAGAATTAGAGAAATTTAGTGGGACTGAAACTTCTCATTTTGAAATAGGGACTATGGAATAGAGGTAATGGAAATCCAAAGAATTATAGGCTTGTTTGCACGAGTGAGAAGAGTATTCGCTTGTTGCATGGTGATGGGTTACAAGAACCATATGATTATTGAATCACATTATGCATGCGAAACTCGTCTCACTCGAAAGACCACTATATCTCTATTTTCTTGAAATAGAGAGATAATGAGCAACAAAAGTGTTAAAATTAGTACACATAATTGTATGTGCACCAGTGACAACACATGCCAGAAAAGGATTCACACGCTTCATTAGAATTCACGGATATGATCCGGATTCAGATATATGTATTTGGTACAATACAAATTCGAATCTTTTGGAGTGTTTCAAAATGAATAATAATGAAATACAAAACAAAACAGCAAGTGTTGGGACTCTTTGATAAGATCAAAAAGATATACACTTGAGTGAGTGTTTTGAGGTTATCTCAAATCTTAAGTTTAAAGCTTCACGTTGGACAGATCCTGAGATTCTACAGGTAGATGGAATGTACGAAGGAGCGAACGAACTTTGTTAGACATCGTTCGGTTCATGTTAAGCTAAATTGATCTTCTAATATATGTTTAGAGTTGAATTTTATAAATATCAGTATATCTGCTGAATATAGTATCTTCTTAATCTGTTCCTAAGTTGTCATATGAGATATGTAGTGCAAGGAACACAAGTCTTAAATTTGTTAAGATTTGGGATGTCTAGCTTATGTCAAAATGTTTAATTTGATAAGCTAGATGGTAGATCCAAAATGTAAGTTTGTGAGATATCCTAATGATAGTCAAGGATGTTGGTTGAATATTCTACTGAATATAGTGTGTATGACATACTGCCTACTTAAAGGAATTGTTCATTCTAGAAGGGTTCGGTGGGAGGAAGGTTGAACTTAGCTAAGTTCAAACACCATAAATTACAAAGGTTCTATAGGAAGAACATTTTCAGACAGGATAACTTTTTGTAGGTTAGCTTAAGTATAGGTCTTGATATTTTATCACCAACCTGAGAGGTTGACTGCCTTGTCATTAAGAATGAAAATGAGGTGTCAATTATATGATAATGACCTTATGACCTATACTAAAGCTATGAGTTATGACTCGGAGAAATGGCATAGTACCATGAAATCCGATATAGATTCCTTGTACATCAACCAAGTACGGACTATGGTTGAGGACCTAAAGGTGTCATAACCGGAAGGGTACAAGTGAGTCTATAAAAGGGAGATTGGAGTGAATGGCTGGGTAAAGACCTATAAGTCCTTGCTTATTGTGAAAGGATTCAATCAAAGCAAAGAGATTGACCTTGATGAGGAAAAAAAAAATTCACATGAAGTAGTGCTCAAGTCTATTCGGATTTTGTTTGTGTTTGCGGCTAGTAATGACTATAATATCTAATAATGGTCGAACGGTCGACCCTCCTCGATAGGAAAATTGAAGAGATGTGTAGTTGACACAATTAGAGGGATTTATTGCTATGAGTAGCAAATCTATGGTCTAATAGCCACGACAATCCATTTATGAATTGAAGCAAGCTTCTCAATGATCGAACATCTGTTTTGATGAGACAATCAAATAGTTTGATTTTATCAAAGACAATGATGGATCATGGATCTACAAGAAGGTTAGTGGGAGCGTGATGACATTCCTAATAATGTATGTGACATACTTATGATAAGGAATGATGTATCGACGCTAAAATTAGTCAAAGTGTGGTTATCTAACATATTCTCTATAAAGGACTTGGGAATGGCTTCCTATGATATAGGAATGATAATTTATAGGATAAACCAAGTGTTGGGCTAAACCCAAAGTGTGTACATCATTTATATGCTACGATGTTTAGCATAAATAACTCCAAGAAGTTACTTGAATTGTCAAGTCACGGAGTTACTTTCTCCAAGATAGAGTCTTTCTACGACATCTGAGGAGAAATGACGTATGAGTAAGATTTATTATGCTTCGGCAAATGTATCTATCAAAATACCGAATGTACTATACAAGACTTGATGATCGCTAACTCACTAGGCGAGATAAGCGAGCACTAGTCTAGTCCTTGAGAAGCGCGATAGTAAGCTGGAAGAACGTCCTTAAATACTTTCGAAGAATTAAGGACATCTTTCTTGATTATGGTGGGTCCAAAATGAAAATCAAGTGTTATAAACACTATGATTTTCTTAGGACAAATGTGATAGAAAATCCATGTCAAAATAAGTGTTAATTCTGAATGGATGAGCGGTTTGTTGGAAGAATTCCAAGCAGCTTAAGATAACTGATTCCGTAGTGGAAGCACTATATGTATATAGCTATAAGTGAAGCTGCAAAGGAGGTTCTTTGGATAGCGAAACCTGTTTTCGCTGGTTAGACATGGTTCCTAGAATAAGATTTATATTGTTGTATCGGTACAACATATGGTAGTAGCACAGGCTATGGAACCTAGGTTTAATCAGGGATTCAAGATCCAAGTTGCGGTACTTTCATATGATATATGAGATCGTTGAAAGTAGAGATGTTTAAGTCAATATTGACTTGACACCCATAACAACATAGTAAAGACCATTTACTAAACCGTTATTTGAAAATCGCTTTGTTCTCTATTAGGAGAAGTTGTGTATGAGATACCAAGGTGATTGGTTTTAGTACAAGTGGGAGATTGAAAGACGTGTGTCCTAAATCCAATCATGGATGATGAGTTAGGAGATACTTTGTTCAATCTGATTAAAGTTTGTTTAATTTAATAAAATGGTAATATGTTTTATAACGGGCTTTATCTATTTAAAGTGTTTAAATTAGATGATCCATAGTTTAGAGTAAAGCTTTAATGGATTATGATGAGATCATTATAATGAGACCTTAAAGATGATAACTCTAAACTTAAATATTTCCTGGTCGTAGGATAATTAATTGGTAGTTAATTAATCCGCAAAGATCGGTACATACTATGCTTGCTTCACTATGAAGGATGTCTGTTCTCATAGGCATTTGTGTGGTGACACTATAGCTAGTATGTAGGTGCTTATTAGGAATAAGTTCACTGAACATGACTCGATCAGTTGAACAACTAATGGAGTTCACTCATGTGTCAGTAGTTGTTCACATAGTGATGGTTGTACAAGTGTCCTTTGACTTGAGATCATCATAGTCATCTTGTGTACACTGAACTATACTTTGGTTTAGCTCTTAGTCTCGAGGGACAATAATTAGTGCTCTTCTGGGTATAGGAATTTGTGCACGAAGATAGTGAATGATCAATAAAGGATCTGCCCCTTCCAGTGAAGGAAGAGAATGTCCTATGTTATTCCATTTATGCTAGTTCAGGAACCTCTGGCCAGAGTGAATGAAATTAGAAAGAAGTTTCTAATTTGCATTAATCGGAACTAGACATAGTGAATAGGAAAGCATATGATTAAATTAGATAGGCTTGACACGAGATCCATGCCTTGTATTTAATCGGGATATTGTAGGGTAGAAGGAATTGATTGTACTGTAACTAGTCACTGACAGGTTCTTGGTATTCTAAGCAGTGAATTCATATTATCCGGATAGTCGCGATATGTTGAGAAGCATCACTCACGATGTAGAATAAATATAATTAATCAGTTAATTATATTTAATGAATTATTAGAATTCATATAAATAATAAATAAAAGTTTATTATTATTTATTTCTACTACCGGCTTAATATTGAACCTACAGGGTCACACCATAAAAGATTAATTTATTGATGAAGGTATTTTGAGAGAGCAAGTTATTTTCTAAATAGTTTAGAAAGGAAATAATGATTAAAATAGTTTTAATTATTATTAAAGCATTTTATAAGATAAAGTGTGGGGTTAATATATATATATATAAAGATATATTAAAAAACCCTAGGAGAGCCCTATAAATAGAATGAGATAGTTCATTCTAAATAACTTGAGTTTTTGTGAAAACCTAGTTGCCACCCTCTTCTTCTTCATCTCTCTCTCTCTCAAAAGAAAAAAACTCCATTTTTATAAAAGCTTAGTTTTATAAAAAGCTTCATCGAAGGATTATTCTTGGTGGATACCGGTAGAGTGCTTCACACTCTGAGGAGCAACTGCTAGAATCCATTTTATAAAGCTTCGATTTTCAAGGTAAGGTTACGATTCCCCTCAATCTAGATTTTATATGTTTTTCTATATGTGCGATACATGGTTTTTACGGAATAATTGTTATATCATGCTTCCGCTCATCCGTAAATTCCTTCACAGGGACCTATACCTCAGCCACAAGGACTGAACATGGCTATTTTTGTGGAGATGGTTAAGAGGGAGATGTTAAGGGAACATTGTCAAAATTGGAAGGATTAGTTGAAGATCGAAGAACGCCATCTACCCAACAGAAAGAAGCCTCGGCTTGGTGTCGGCAACCAGCGTCGCCCGTTGGGAGATCAACAGCAACTTCGGCATCTGCCTCTAAGTGAGACGCCTATGTTTGAGATACTCCATCCAGGTTCCATCTGATCTTGTATTTATTGAAACTTATTTTGCTCTGAAAACCTAGGCTTTTAGGATTGATCTTGTTGTGAAGGTCCTTCAAGGTGATCCTAGATTTTGTGATTGTCTCCCCCAAGATTTTGTAGCGTACGTTATTCTAACTATACTATGTAAGCTTTATTTTAATTAATTGGCAATAAAGTTCAGGGGGGTAGTGCATGTACTTATCCTCCGACAAGACTTATCTTATATTTATGAATAAAACATGCATCTTTTCTGATAGAATTTTGTTTGTGGTTTTCAATTCTTAATGGAACCTACTTATTATGTTTTACGAAATCTTGGTAAACCCGTACTTCCGGGGTGTTTATCCGTACTTCCGGAAAGCTCGCCAAGAAGAGAGTCTCTTTCCTTTCTTAAACTCTGTTTAGCATAGAGTGTATAAGAAGGCGAGGTTACTCTTCCCTTTCTTAAACTCTGTTTAGCATAGAGTGTATAAGAAGGCGAGGTTACTCTTCCATTTCTTAAACTCTGTTTAGCATAGAGTGTATAAGAAGGCGAGGTTACTCTTCCCTTTTCTTAAACTCTTCTTAGCATAGAGTGTATAAGAAGGCGAAGTTACTCTTCCCTTTCTTAAACTCTGCTTAGCATAGAGTGTATAAGAAGGCGAGGTTACTCTTCCCTTTCTTAAACTCTGCTTAGCATAGAGTGTATAAGAAGGCGAGGTTACTCTTCCCTTTTCTTAAACTCTGCTTAGCATAGAGTGTATAAGAAGGCGAAGTTACTCTTCCCTTTCTTAAACTCTGCTTAGCATAGAGTGTATAAGAAGGCGAGGTTACTCTTCCCTTTCTTAAACTCTTCTTAGCATAGAGTGTATAAGAAGGCGAGGTTACTCTTCCCTTTCTTAAACTCTGCTTAGCATAGAGTGTATAAGAAGGCGAGGTTACTCTTCCCTTCCTTAAACTCCGCTAAGCATAGAGTGGATAAGAAGGCGAGGTTCCGTTTATCTTCAAGATGGATTTTAGTTCAATATTTTGGGCGAGGTTTCTATTATCGAATAAACACATGCAATAATAGCAGATTTGATAAAGAGAAAAGTTTTTACAATGGCAACACCATTAAAGGGAGGGTGCGCGTCTCCAATAAAGTTAGGGACAGTTGGGGGGACCTTGTACCCCAATAGCGTTTGCTAAAATAAAAAGATCATACAGTCACGAGGCTGTCGTATTTGAAGGCGAGGCTCCACTTGTGTTGCCAATCTCAGTATCACCTCCCGTAGCTTCCTTCCTCGCCTCTTCTTCAGCTTTGGCTTTCAGTTCGCTTTCAATCTTCTGGAGGAGCTCTTTCCTCGCCTCTTCAATGGACTTAGCATTTTCAGCTTTGAATGTCGCTATATAACTGGAAGTTGAGGGAGCAAAGTGCACTGACCAATCATAATCACGGTCGGCGGCGAGGAAATTCTTTAGGTAACCCAAAAAGCCGAGGCTGTAGGCATCGCTTAGTTCTTTTTCCATTTTCTTTGTAAGATCGTCCAACTTAGTTTGCATCTCTTCTTTCTCCTTCTTGGAAGCCTCGCCTGCTTGCTTAGCATCAGCTGTGAGTTTAGTGCATTCATCTTGAAGCCTCTCAACCTCGTCTTTCCTGGCCTTGGACTCCTTGTCAAGTTGTTTTTGCACATTTGACAGTTGATCCTTAAGAGAAGTAGCTTCGCCTTTCAATTTCTTGAGGCCTTTTTCTTGATCTTGAATAATCATGTTCTTCTCAGTCAGAAAAGGTTTGGTGAGTCCTCGCCCTCAAGAAAGGCGCAACTAGTTCTAGATCGAAAAGAAGATTACGGTTCCTAAGTGTCGCCCTAATTCTAGAAGATATTCTTTCAAAAGAAAAAATGCATTACAAATGAGTAAATGATAGAAAATACCTTGGTGAGTGGGTGTTTGACAAACTTGAAAGTCTTGCTTCGCCTTCTTTTGAAACTAACCTCGTCTTCAGAAATCAAAAGCCTCGTCTTCAGGAATCAAGAGCCTCACCTTCTTAGCTTCAGAGAAAATTGGCAGCACTTTGAGAGATTTTTAGAAAGATGGTAACTTTGACGAAAATTTTGGGTTTTTATAAGAGAAATGAAGCTGCCACGTGTCTGCTTATGATTCGTACTTAGGTGCAGTAATCGAGGTGTGACAGTTGGAAATGATATTTAAAAACTTAAGAGAAAATTAGTTTATAAATGAATGATGACTTGTTGAGCAAGGGTATTAGATATACCTCGCCGGCTCGCCCATCAAGGAAGGGAGGTTCCTCAGTGATTGGTGATGATGGCTCGCCTTTGTTATTTCTTTAGATATTTTTGGATGAACTTTTCTTTTACAAATGTTTGTTTCAAGAAAATGGGAGGTAGTTGTTATGGCCAAAAATAACAAATCTCGCCTTTAATGATGACGTTTGTTGATATTAGGTCTAGCATAGGCTTATTTGAAGCCTAGCCCATTACTTGACGAAATTACTGGTCCATTACTGATGTTGGGCATATCATAGGTTCATATGAAGCCTAGCCCATTGGGTGACAATCAAAGTATCGGGTTTAACCTAGGTTCATACGAAGCCTCGCCTTCTTGGAAACCTAGGTTACAGATAAAAATGGATGACTAGTGTAAGTAAGGAATGTGCCTTTTTTGGCTTATTCTGAGGTATAAACTACCTTATTTACCTCATTACTTAAATATAGGAACCTCGTCTTCTAAAAGATGAAGGTTCCTTAACTTTTATTGATTTATTGAAAATTAACCTATTAACGCCGAGAAACTTCGCCTTGCGAGAAGCCTCGCCCTTTTGAGATTCATAAGAGCATGTCTTTCCTTATTTTCCATGGATCGAGATAAGCGTTGGCTCCGATAAATCTGGGTCAATGAATTATCTGATCAGTCCCAAGAAAATAGTGAAACCATGACAGCTCATAATGACATATCAAAGGCGGTGATCCCGGTCTTTCCACTCTTTAAAGAAGGAAACTCGGCTCATGGGTTACTTGCTCCCCAAGAACTACGTATGGCTTGATCCCTATAAATAGGGTACGTAGGCACATTGTATGGTACGATGCAAACTTGCAAACAAGAGAGAATTCAATATTCAATCTCAATTGCGACATATTCTCACATACAATCTCAGCCATCCCTAAATCATAAACTCTAATCCTTGCAACCTACGTTACATATCATCCTCGGTTTCCACCACAATTCCAGCAACCCTCCCCGAATTGGTTATCATCAAATTCCTCCGTTAACATTATTAAATCATAACTTATATGCAAAGTACTAAAATTTCTAAAATATTATTAACCTATACACAGTTCAAACCAATAACTATAAAAAATAAAAATATCTAAACAAAGATTATTTAGATAAACAACTTTTAATAAATAATGATTAGTAATTCATTAATTTCATTTACTTCTCTCTTTTACTCTTGCCGGGTTTTCTGAAGTCTCGAATGTGCAGGAATATATTTATTTTGCAGCTCACTTAAACATCTTGCATTAGTATTTGTCATAATTAGTTGTCATAGCGGTGTTGGTTTGTTTCTATAACATAGGGACATCCAGACATGTATATGGTTAAGAGAATAAGTATGTTACTCCCTCCGTCTCATCCATTTCTTTACATTTTTCTTTTTGGGATGTCTCATCCAATTATTTACATTCCAAAACTTTACTAAAATAGTAAAGTTTTATAATATAAAAATCAACTACTTCCACTACTTTCTTTCACTTTACTTACTTTATACTTTAAATATTGGTGGGTCCCACCACTTTAATCCTTTTCTTTATTCTTCTCCATTAATTTACCTATTTTCGTTAAACTTCGTGTCCAACCCAATTGATAACAATTGGGGGAACGGAGGGAGTACTATTTAGCAAAACATAGAAAAGTTACAAAACAGAAAAGAAAAAAAAAATGCTACCACACAAATCAATTTGTTCTCCTGAGAACAATGAGAATGAAATTTTGTTCAACATTTTTGTACCGCAAGAACAATGAGAATGAAATTTTGTTACCGCCTATTTTCTTTACATTACATCGTATTATAAATGATCCATCTACACAAATATGTCAGTTAACTTTCAAAAATATAAGCTTTTATCGAGTTATTTCTCAACCAGGTCAAGTACTATTTCTTATGAAAAAACGATAAAAGTCAGACCTAAATAAATGAGTCCAAAAAAGGTCAACCTTAAATCAACTTGGCTGCTAAAGTAACTGAAATACGGTTTATGTTCTCTGGACCAACTTGTCAACAAAGTTGAGCTGATATAAGCCTGAAACTCTGAGCTGTCGAAACTTGCAAAGAGAAGGTGCAAGAAGACAGATGAAGACAGATGATGGTGTAATCGGGGGATAAATCCATTCACCTTAGAAGAGCCATTTACTTTGTTGTGGCTCGGAAATGTTTCAAAAGAAACTTGCAACACATTCAACAAGCCAACTAATCTGAGGAAAGAACCTTGAGATACACGATATGTATTGATTTCGACAAGGAATTATAAGTTGGTTTACTATATAAAAAAGCACATTGGTAGTAAAAGGTATTTACCACCACTTTTGTACTCGATCCACCAACTAGAACATGGAGCAAGATTATTAATACACTCGTTCTGAGATAAGAATTACTCAGTCAACAAACACCACTCAGAACAGGTGACACTTTAATTTCCAGTAAGCTCAGTAAATATAACAGAATAATAGATAATAAAGAGCCATAAAACCTGATAAACATATGTGGGGTTTCAGTGCAACGCTTCAGAATTTGGTCGAAGCTCTTAAGCTCGCAGAAATTAAAAAAAGATCAAGCTTTAAGAGAATGAACCAACATTTAAAGTCTTGACTTATTAATTTCATATTAAAAACACAAAAGCCAGGATAAAAACTTTTAAAACAAGTACTCTCATTTAAATATCTAATTGCCACCAGGACATGTCTGAAGCAACAAAAGTGAGACCATTATTGGATCAAGAATCATAGAAACGTAACACACTAGCCTGTTAGAGCAGCATTGAGGGCACTATGCACATCCACTCCAATTTGAGCTTCAGCTTTCTCCAAATCAGTTGTCGCTGAACTCGCTTTCTGTGTGAACTCTGCCAACCCCTTCTGTACCAGGTTTGCGTCAATTCGATCAACTGGGACTGCCTCAACAGCAACTATATCTGCATAAGAGTTTGCATGGATGAATGCAAAGCCACTGCTTACAAAATACTTTTTCACATCAGTTCCTTCATGCACTGACATAACACCAGGTTTTAGCTCTGCAATTGTCGGTACATGTCCAGGAAGAATACCCATTTGTCCAGTTGTTGCCGGGACTATGACCATATCAACCTATGAAGCCATGCATTAACAATTAGAATAACAAGCATGCAATTTTTTCCCATTCCAAAACAACGATGATGATGTCAATAAGCATGATGACTGACAGTATATATAACTAGAGTTCACCCAATTTGAAGGAACCAAACAGCTAGGATCAACGAATGCAGAATGCGCCAGACAATCAATGTGCCCATGTCAAAGGCGTATGATAACAAGCTACATATAAAACAGTGTATGCATAAAAGCGTCGAAATTCATTAATATACAAGAACCCTTTATTATTAACAAGGATGGGTTGTGAAAGGAACTAAATGATATCAAATGATGTTACAAAAATATACAGCACCATTCATAACCAATAATTAACACGCATAACATATAACAAAGTTGCTTGGAAGTCAGAAGATGATGGTTTTCTAGCCACGTTAGTCGTTACTGATACATGACCTTCTAGTTTACTTGGAAACTGCAAACAGCATACTTTTACTAATAACAAGGATTACATTTAAGAGAATTGAAAGAGTTAAACCACAAAATGACCCGACACAACATAAAAAAGTCTTTTCATACAGAGGAAAAAAAACACATTATAAAAGCCAAAACATAAAACAAAGCTTCCAAAAACGCATAGGATATAAAGCTGCAGCATGCTACTCAAGGGCTTTAATCTGTAGTCACCCTGTTTGCAGTCAAAAACCTTAAACAGAAAAACATCAAGTTAACAGTAAGCTAGTCAACGGCAAACCTAATCCTATTCCATAGTAAAAAAAGGGTCTAAAAGTTGATGCTATGCAGTACAGTGAAGAATAGTTGACAAGAGATTTACTTGATATGTGAACCCAGTTAATTTTGTCGGTAAAATTTGGTTTGTTAAATAAATTACTATCACAGCGGCTAAGGTAAAAGAAAACTAAGAGAGCTCAAGCCTTTCTTGACACTTGTAAAAAAAAGGTATTGGCGGAATAGATGAAGCACGAAACACAAAGCTCCAAGTCCCCAACTGCATAATCGTCGTGTCCTATTTCCCTATTTCCGGCTCCTCTCTAATTCCCTTTTCCATCTCTTATTTTGGTGTCCATAAATGAAAACTTTCTCCAGATTCTCCACAAAGTATCCAACCTTAAAGTTCAGTATAAAAAATTCTACTACCACTGTAAAGCCATCACACCCAAACATTGTGTTTTCTTTATTTCACAGAGGGTGATCTTTTCTTTCCTGATCATTCTGACTTTGTTCTCGCTCAAGTCAAAGCTGCAAAATTCAAGCTAAGTCCCAATAATAGAAGAATTTTTTTACCAATTTAAAACCTAATTTCGGGAGAGAGATCTAAAAGGCAAATATAGAACTATCAAGGAAGTGGGCAATGTTAAGTTGTATACCAGCAAGCAGTCAAATCAGTAAAGAGATGAAGAAACAAATATATAAACAAACTTAGCATGCAGGCAAGGTCTTCCATTAGTCATTTAGCAAACTGAGGGACAACAATATAATCTTTGTAATACAGTATTTGAGATGTATAGTAGGCCATTTTTAAAGAAATGCCTACAAGTACAGTTAACCATCAAAAATTTCATCAGCATGCAAATATATCGATTAGAATTAGTAATATCCTGTTGTTTCACAGTTGACTATTCTAAAGTAGACTTTCAGTGAAGATATCAATGCATTTATGGTAACGATCTACGATCAAAATTACTTGTCTAATATCAGGCATAACAGTTCTTACATTCTCTAATTAAGGTTAAGCAAACTTGTTTTCAGAAGGACGATTGCCGAAATCTACCAGATTTTCAGTGTGCTCACCCCACAGGTTTTGATAAAGTGATCAATTAACAGAATAACCGCTAATCAGATGATGAGTAATTGTTCTTGTGTTGGTTGAATTTGCAACAGTTTAATTTCTATAGATTGATGAACTCGATAAGAAACTAAGTTACCCGGACTCGGGTACAGGTGTCGGATACAGGTGTAGATCCAAGTGTCAGACTCTTAGCATAAATCAAACAGATAACATGGAAATAGTAATCTAAGGACATCCCTCCCTAGAAACAAGTTGTTGTGAGGCCTTGTAAATCATTTTGAACTAGATTGCTTGAAGTTGAAGTGTCTGATTTTAATATGAGGATACGACTCAGATCCCATACTCCACCCATGTCATGTCCAGCTCTTCTAGAAGGATCCGACACTAACACAAATCGGAGTGTCAGATTCTCTGAACTCCAAAACCAAAGACCCGGGGACACGTTTTATAAGGATCCAACACTTGGATTTGGACATGGCAGTTATTGTTTTTAATTTAATATGATACATTTTATAAAATAAATGCCTATATTTAATGTAAAGATAACAAATAAGCTTTTGGAAAAAAAAAGATAAAGTTATATTTGCTATATGAATAAATAAATGTGTAACAGGTACAATTTCAAAAGTTAAATACCTATATGATAATAGGTATTTTCTTCTTCTCCTCTTTTTCTTAGAGATAAGTTGTCGAAGTTAAGTTAAGTTGTCGGAGATGAAGTGTCCATTTTCACATGGAGGATCAGATCCGGATCCCAGTGTCCGTGCCAGTGTCGTGTCCTGTGGACACGGGTACGGCTGGGTCTTCTAGAGAGTCCGAGCATCACAGTGTCCGGTCGACATAGGTATGAGGGCAAAATTAAAGAGCCCGGATAACAGAGATAAGAAAAATTCTTTACCGTTGGTTCATTCTTGCTTGCCTTTCCGGCTCTTTATTCCATATCACCATAAGTAACCATTAACTTAAACTTTAGACCTAAGAACTGTCAGCCAACACTCACTAAGAACTGTCAGCCAACACTCACTAAGAACTGTCAGCCAACACTCACTAAGAACTGTCAGCCAACACTCAGGGTATTTATTTATTTTCACTTTCATCAAAAATTTATACTACACCTCCAACTCCACTGTTTCCACCACAAATTAATTGTTTCATACATCACCAATATTTCTTCTGAACTGTTTTTCCCAGCAAGGGATAGTTCAAGAACCCATACTCATAGCCTTCATCGTATAAATGATACATAGAGACATTTAACTAGCAAGTTTGAGTAATTACAAACAAATAAACATTTTACCAGTGTAAATAAACTAAAATCCTCAGGTTCATAATAATTCACAGCACCGGGGATTATGTAAAACAAGGAGCAGACCAAAACCAATCACTCAACGAGAGAGGCCATAACACGTACACACAGTTAAACCTAGAAAAAAGTTAATTCTAAACACATATCCTACTAGATAGTAAACTCGAAATCGAAACATTAATCTCGTTTGTTCCTATATTCACATATACTTGTATCAATCGCAATCAAAATAAAACTCAAACACTACTTGAATCAACCAATCAAATATATGACAAACCAAGAAATGGGTCATCAAATACTCAATCGGGTCAACCCAAAAATTCACATAACCCATATAAAAAAAAACCTCAAATTCATATACATTTACAAATATACATATATCTTACATCTTTGTTAGCTAATTCAGATTTCATTTCAACATTATAAAACAAATCCAGTCAATCCAATATCCAAAAATCAAGTCTTTATCATTTAAACATACTTGTACAAACCATAAAACTACTTCCATCAAACAAAATACAACAAACCAAGAAATGGGCCATCAAATACCCAACCCGGTCAACTCGAAACATGGCACATTCACAAAACCCAAATCAAAATACATAACTTCAATCAAGCAATTAAAAATCTAACAAACCAAGAAATGGGCCATCAAATACTCAACCGGGTCAACCCGAACCACCACAAATCACACAACCCAAATCAAAAAACACAAAAGCGTATCTAAAATTCACAAACACATATCTATACAAACAAAACATAAAATATACCTCTTTGTTGGCCAGCTCAGAAGCATAAGGAAGCACGAAATTGACAGTAAGTTTTGAAGGAATGGAGGTGGGTGTAGCAGGCCTAGGCTTCATAAAAGCCAAAGGGGTCTTTGGTGGGTCAATATTAGGAACCACTTTCTTCCACGCCGCTTCAAAAGCTGCGTCTGTGGGTGGCGAAGCTTGTAGATCGGTGGCGAACCGCCGAGCTCCGGACGGCGCGGATCGGGCCAGAAGACGAGTGGTGGCGAACCGGAACATGGTTGAAGAGATTGGGCCGGTTGGGTTTGCTTGGCTCTTGCTAGGTCGGATCGAAATGTGGTGTGTGTGTGTGTGTGTATAGGTATGGTTGAAATGGGAGGGTTTGTTTTGTTAAATAGTGGTGGTAGACTAGACTAGTAGTAGTGATGCTTTTAAGTTTTTTTTTTTTTTGGTAATATCTGTTTTTTTAAAAGAAATTTGGTAATATTTGTTGATTTGGTTTCTAAAAATGTTTTGGAAATATTATTTTTGTTTGGATTTTGAGAAAGTATTTTAATATTGATGAGATAATATAAAGTTTGATTTTGTTGAAATAATATTTTACTTCTTTGTTATTGGATTAACTAAGGCGTATATATTTTCAAAAACAAAAACTAAGGCGTATAAAAGTTTGAAACATAGTTTTTCTAAACTAAATTTAGACATTACTGCCATGATACTAAAAGTTATTGTGTGAGTTTTTGTTTTTGTTTTTTTTAATAATTAAATTTATACTAACTTATATCTCATGCGATGCGTCTTCTTTAATAACTTTTATTTAAATTTAATATAATGTATACATTACCTTTTCAAAATTATATAAAATTATATTACCTTTATACAATAAATATATATATATATATATATATATATATATATATATATATAGAGAGCTGCTCCAATGAGTCCTTCTTATAATGAGAATTGAGACCCGGATATGAATCATATACACACACAATCCTATATCACTGCCCTTCTTCCACAGTGGCACCAGACACCATTTTTAAACGCACTCTGCTATCCCATTCGCACCGTCCTCTTGTTCACTGAAATACCACCGTGATTATCACCCATTAATCAAAATCAAAATCATCAGCAAGCATCATAACTAATCACCATTTATTCCACTTTTCCACCGCCTGTTCCAGGATACCACTGCAATCACCGACTTACCTTTCTCATCACCATAATTTACACCGACATCACCATCACCTACAAAATCATTATCATGCCGTCGCTATCACCATTGCACACAAAATCACTAAATTTAATCATAAATCACCAAAAAAGACTCAATCACCACTATCACAACCCCCACCGCAGATCACAACCTTATCTCTTTATTCAATTTCTCACCCAAACCACCAGCATTCAACATCCATATCTCCCCTTCTCTCTCTCGCCAACAACCACTATTGTTCTCTTTCCACACTAAATCTTTTACCAACCACATCCCCTATAGTCATCGTCATCTCAATAGCACTACATCCTTCATACCATCACTGTTAAGTCACTACGGTAATGTCTTCACTTAACTTTTTATAGATCTGATGCATCACTTTAAATCACCAGAAATTCTGTATGTGAATCACCATATATACTTACATAAATCACCAAATAAAAAAGTGATTTGTATAGAAAAAAGGTGATTTGTATATTAAAAAGGTGATTTTCACGTAGAATTCAGTGCACTGCACACAAATAAAGAGATTTGTACATATGAGTAGATTATTTACCTTAAAATGTTGGAAGATACTAGCTCCCAGCCGAAATTTACAAGATTTGAACAAAAAATATGAAAACAAATATATAGACGGAGTGTTACAATGATGGTTATATCGGTGATATAGATTATGGTTGTGTTGGTAATTGGTAATGGTATGATGTTGGCAGTGGTGGTAAGTACGGTACAATAGATAAATAAGGTCGGACAAAAAAGATCTCGTCGGAGATGGAAGAAGGAAAGTGCGAAGAAGAACGGTGAGTGGAAGTGAATGAATGAAAAATGAATGTGCGGTGGATGAGAGAGATGGATAAGATCCAAATTGTGTGGTCAGGATTTAACATAAATATGAAAAATGTGCGGCTGATAATGGGTCTCAGTTCTCATTTTAAAAGAGGATCTCATTTGATCACTTGCATATATATATAGAGTTGCACTCTAGGAAGAACACCTTATATAAAGAACAATAAAGAACACCATCATAAACACTTTATTTTTCATAAAAATTGATTTTTTAAAATTAGAATCATAAAATTGAACAACAATTAAGCCTAACATATCGAATTTAACGTAGAATTTCATCTAAATTTAAAAATTAAACATTACATATAATCCAGTATAGAATCCAGTACAGAATCCTGTATATATATTTATAACAATGAAATTACATGTAATCATGTTTTATTTGATTCTAATTTTTTGTTAGATTCTATTTTTATTCGTAATAAACCTTTTTTGGTGAGAAAATTAGAATCAACATGCAATTTATGTAAGATTCTATGGTGTTCTTTATTGTTCTTTATATAAGAGTGTTCTTCATGGAGCAATGGCCTATATATATATATATATAGCCCGCATTATTTTTATAACATTAGTTGTTCAAGTTAAAAAATATAAAACATGTAATGTGTTTTAACTAAAAAAGGTAAGTGATTATTTATTAATAATTATATCTCATGTGATGCACGGATTGTTAATTGTTATTTTATTATTATTATTTTTAATATATCTATACTATTATATTAAAGACGAAATATTGAAAGTTTTGTAGTCTGGTCGTGAAAGTTTTTGTAGTCTAGTCACTCTATTCATAGCCGTTAGATATTTCTGATCAAATCAATGAGAACTGTTAGATAAAATATTAAAATTATTATATAGAATATCTTTTCTATTTTTCCTAACTAAAACATCTCATTTTCCAAAAATATCGCAGACAGTTTCATTTAATAAAAAACATAATAAGGTTATAATTGCTAATGACTAACTTATTACCATTTTTAGCCAAAGTGTATATTCTTTTTTATATTTTTTAACTAAAATTTCTAATTTTCTATTTTTCCTAAATAAAACCTCTCATTTTCCAAAAATATCACGAACAGTTCTATTTAATAAAATAAAATAATACTATTATAATTATTAATGACTAACCGATTAGCTTTTTTTTCCAAAACGTATATTCTTTTTTATATTTTCTAACTAATATTTCTCCTAACTAAAACCTCAAAAATATCACGGGTTATTCCATTTAGTAGCATAAAATACTAATATTATGTTAGATATAATTGCTGATGTTTGTTTATCAGTTGTTTAAGCAACAGGTACTGATCAGAGTTTATCGGAAGCCGGTCAGAGTTTATTTAAAGTCTGACAGGGTGAAGAGTTTAAAGGAAGCCGGTCAGAGTTTGGTAAAGTCTGACAGGATGAAAGTTGACTTAGCTGTCGGTGCAAAGATAAAGATTCTAGAAGCAATATATTCTGAAGATGGAAAGAAGCAGAATATATTGATACAGCTAAGGAGACTGGACAGAAGACTGAAGCAATCCTTAATTGATATCAATTGTATAGCTAATTTTTAGGAGTATCAATTAGATAAGGATTGTATGTAACTGTGTACTATATAAACACAGATAGGTTATCCCTAGAAGGGACGCGAACATTGAATACATTATTCTTGTAACCTAGTAGCTCTTTGTGATTCGTTAACATCATAAAGAGAGAAGCTGTTAATATAAATACAGTTTTTGTTGATTCATAAACTGTGTTATTTATTGTTATTCTCATACATACTTGATTATATTGTGTATTCGGCCTAACAATTGGTATCAGAGCCAAGGCTGTTTAATATATACAGTTTTACGATTCAAACACAGTATTAATCATGTCTGAAGAAAATCAAACTGCTCCTAAGGCTGAACAGGTTAAGCCCAATTCTGTGAGTCGATATGAAACAATCAGGGTTCCAATTCTCAGGCCAGTAGAGTATCCGATTTGGAAGGTTAAGATGACCATGTTTCTGGAGGCTACAGATCCAGAATACCTTGACAGAATCTATGATGGTCCTCATATGCCGACTAAATTGTCCCCTGTTGTTGATGGACAAGAACAAAAGACTATTCCAAAGGAAAAGAAAGATATGACTCCTGAGGACATCTCATCAATTGCAAAAGATGCAAAGGTTAGACATCTTCTCCACAGTGCTTTAGATAATGTTATGTCTAACAGAGTAATTGGCTGTAAGACTGCCAAAGAGATATGGGATGCTTTAGAAGTCAGATGCCAGGGAACAGGTGCTATCAAGAAGAACAGAAAGACAATACTCACACAGGAGTATGAGCACTTTGATTCAAGAACTAATGAAACCTTGACTGAGACTTATGACAGATTTTGCAAACTGTTGAATGATCTGTCTCTGGTTGATAAAGAATATGAGCTTGAAGAGTCTAATCTCAAGTTTCTGTTATCTCTACCTGAAAAGTGGGATTTGAAGGCAACAACAATCAGAGATAATTATGATCTTGCTGATACAGATCTTGATGAGATCTATGGATTGTTAAAGACTCATGAACTTGAGATAGAACAAAGAAACAGGAGATCCAGCAAGAAGACAAAATCTGTTGCTCTCAAAGTCGAGGAGAAGCCCATTAAGAAGGAATCATCAAGGAAGAAAGCCAAGGGAAAGGCTTTAGTCATTAAATCTGAGAGTGAGTCATCAAACACTGATGATGACTCAAACTCTAGTGAAGCTTCTGACTCTGATGATGATGAAGAACAGATGATGCAAATGGCTGCATTGATGGTGAAGACCTTCAAGAAGATGGGGTTCAAGAACTTCAAGAAGGGAAAGAGATTCTCAAGGAGAGATTCAAATTCTGAGAAGAAGAATTTCAGAAAGTCTGATGGAAGGGATACCAAGTCTGGAAAGAAGGACAAATCTGAGATCCAGTGCTACAAGTGCAAAGAGATGGGTCATTATGCCCCAGAATGCAAGAAAGGCAAATCTGAGAAAGCACTCATCTCTAAAGGCAAAGACTGGGCAGATACTTCAGACTCTGATGATGGAGAAAATTATGCTCTTATGGCAACTGTCAGAGATGAGACTGAATCATCTGAAAATAAGGTACCCCTAACTACTTATGCTTATGATACTGATAATATATCTGAGTTAAGAGTATATCTGAAAAGTGTTCATGTTTAGCTATAGGGATCAGACTTTAGAAAATGAAAGAATTAAATCTGAGAATCTTAGTCTTAAAGATAGAAACAAGTTTCTTGAAGGAGAACTTGAAAGTATGAAGCAGATTCAAAAAGAAAGAGATGATGCTGTTTATGTTGAACAGGAGTTGCTTAAAAGGTATAGGCAACTAGAATCTGATTTAGAAAAAGAAAGAAAAATAATCAAGACATGGACAGATTCTGGAAGAGACACTCATCAAGTGTTTCAGACTGATTCTGTAGGTTTAGGTTATTGTGAAAATGATGAACTTAGGTTTAAAGACAAGGTTAAGGTAAAACCACAACTTAAACCTGTGAAATTTGTTCCAGAAACCAATAAGTTAAAATCTGTTGTAATAAGAGAAGCTGATATGGAATCAGAGAAAGCCTGTGAAAAACAGGAAAATATTATAACAGAAAAACTTATGGAAAGAGAAGCTGTTAGAAAGCCAGTAAAAACTTGTGAAAAACAGGTTAATGTTGGTTTGATGACAGGGAAACAGTTTAATCATAAGCTGAAAGAGATAAAATCTGCCATGAAACCAAAAGGGTCCAAGAAGAATAGGAATGGAAAGATAGGCATAAATAATAGAAATAATCATTTGCCTACTGGTGCTGCTCCAAGGAAAACATGTTATAATTGTGGTAGTTCTAATCATCTTGCTAGATTTTGCACTAAGAACAAACATATTAATTCTTTATCTTCTACATCAGGAGTAAAGAATGATTATGTAAGGGTTAAACCACAAAATTTATGCACACACTGTGGGAGCACTTGGCATTCCATTTATACTTGCAAGAGTTATCATGCTATTTATCATAACTATTATGAGCTAAAACCCAATCTGAAGTGGGTTAAAGCAAACTCTGCAAGTGTAAAGTCTGACAATGTTAGCTTAAACTCTGTTGATAGTACTTCCGCTGCAAAAGCTAACACTGTTAAGAAAGACAAAGGATCCAAGCAAGTCTGGGTCCTTAAAACTAATACTTAGTATTTGTTTGTGATTGCAGGGTATAATAGAGAGCACACTTATCTTGGACAGTGGATGCTCAGGACATATGACTGGAAATAAAGCCCTGCTATCAGACTTTGAGGAGAAGGCTGGCCCAAAAGTTTCCTATGGAGATGGCAACATAGGACACACTCTGGGATATGGCAATATCAATCTTGGAAGTGTCATCATTACAAATGTAGCTCTAGTCTCAGGACTCAAGCATAATCTGTTATCTGTAAGTCAAATCTGTGACAGAGGAAACCATGTAGATTTTCATAGTGAATATTGTGAAGTTATCAGTAAATCTACTGGAAAAGTTGTTCTAGTTGGACACAGGCACAACAACATTTATGAAGCAAGTTTGGTAACAAACTCTGATGGAAGAACAGTGTGTCTGACTGCAAGAATGTCAAATGAAGAGAGTTGGAATTGGCACAAGAAGCTCTCTCATCTCAATTTGAACAACATCAATGAGCTAATAAGAAAGGATCTTGTAAGGGGACTTCCAAAATCTATACTCAGTCTAGATGGCTTGTGTGATTCTTGTCAAAAAGCCAAGCAAAGGAAGTCATCTTTCAAGAGCAAATCTGAATCTTCAGTAGTGGAACCTTATCATCTTCTACATGTTGATCTCTTTGGACCAGTGAATGTGATGTCCATGGGCAGAAAGAAATATGCTCTAGTAATTGTTGATGAATATACTAGATATACATGGGTGTATTTCTTGTCAAAGAAAGATGAAACTGCTCAAACTCTGATGGATCATGTAAATCAACTGGACAAAGGATCACAACACAAAGTCAAAATTATAAGGAGTGATAATGGAACTGAATTCAGAAACTCACTCATGGAAGCTTTCTGCAAGGAAAGAGGAGTGAAACAAGAGTTTTCTGCACCTGGAACTCCACAGCAAAATGGTGTAGTTGAAAGGAAGAACAGAACTTTAATTGAAGCAGCCAGAACTATGCTTGATGAAGCAAAATTACCAACATACTTCTGGGCAGAAGCTGTTCAAACTGCTTGTTTTACTCAAAATGCTACACTAATCAACAAGCATGGGAAAACACCATATGAGATGGTGAAAAATAAGAAGCCAAATTTGAAATATTTTCATATATTTGGATGCAAATGCTTTGTGTTGAAGACTCATCCTGAACAGTTGACAAAGTTCGAGTTAAAAGCTGATGAAGGAATCTTTGTTGGTTATCCATTGTCAACAAAAGCATTCAGAGTTTACAATCTAAGAACTAAGGTGATCATGGAATCCATACATGTGTCATTTGATGACAAGAAAATAATTGGACTTGAAGACAAGGATGGATATGATCAACTACGTTTTGAAAATGAAGATCTATTCTCTGATGATATAAACTCTGATGAAGCAGGGTTGACAAACTCTGACGAAGCATACTCTGAACCTCTACTGGTAAATACTGGAGAAACTGGAAATTCTCAAATTGAACAAAATAGAGAACCAGTTGAGGGAGAGCGTGAAGAAGCTCAACAAGACACAACAAGTGAGTCAGTTGAGGAAACTGATTCAAACTCTGACAGTTCAAACTCTGAGCCATCCAATTCAGGGGGAGCCTCAGATGCTGCAGAAAGTCAACATATGAATCAGGAGAGCATGGATCAAGGGGGAGGATCCAATAATGATGCAAGAAACCACTTACCAACAGCAAGAAAGTGGACACAGGCACACACACCTGATCTCATAATTGGAGATCCTGATGCTAGTGTGAGAACTAGAAGTGCAACAAATAATGAGTGTCTGTATCATGCTTTCTTGTCTCAAACAGAACCAAAGAAAGTGGAGGAAGCTCTTCAAGATGCTAATTGGATTACAGCAATGCAAGAAGAGTTAAATGAATTTGAAAGAAATGAAGTCTGGACACTTTTACCTAGACCAAAGAATAGATCAATTGTAGGTACAAAGTGGGTTTTCAGAAACAAGACTGACAGTGAAGGTGTGATTACAAGAAACAAGGCTAGACTTGTGGCAAAAGGATATTCACAACAGGAAGGAATTGACTATGATGAAACCTTTGCTCCAGTTGCAAGATTGAAAGCCATAAGAATCTTTCTGGCCTATGCTGCACACAAGAAGTTTAAAGTCTTTCAGATGGATGTAAAAAGTGCTTTTCTCAATGGGAAGCTTGAAGAAGAAGTATTTGTTGAACAACCACCAGGATTTGTAGATCCCAAGCATCCAGATTATGTCTACAGGCTTGACAAGGCATTATATGGACTAAAGCAAGCACCAAGAGCATGGTATGAAAATCTTGCTCAATTTCTTTTAGAAAGTGGGTTCACAAGAGGTACAATTGATAAAACCTTGTTTTATTTCAATTCTGGTGATGATTTGCTTTTAGTTCAAATTTATGTAGATGATATTATTTTTGGATCTACTAATGACAAACTCTGTAAGAAGTTTGCAAAGCTTATGCAATCCAGGTATCAAATGAGCATGATGGGAGAGCTTAGTTATTTTCTAGGCTTACAGGTCAAGCAAACAGATGATGGTATTTTTATCAATCAAGCAAAATATACCAGAAATCTTCTCAAGAAATTTGGTATGCTTGATAGTTCATCTGCTACAACTCCCATGGCTACAGCAACAAAGCTAGACAAAGACACAGGAGCCTCAGTAGATATGACAAACTACAGAGGAATGATAGGGTCTTTACTGTATCTTACAACAAGTAGACCTGATATCATGTATGCAACATGTCTTTGTGCAAGATTTCAAGCAGATCCCAGGGAGCCTCATCTCACAGCTGTAAAGAGGATCTTCAAATATCTCAAAGGAACCATAACCTTGGGTTTGTGGTATCCTAGAGAATCAGAGTTTAAGCTAATTGGTTACTCTGATGCAGATTTTGCAGGCTGTAAGATAGACAGAAAAAGTACAAGTGGAAGCTGTCAATTTTTAGGTGACAGATTAGTTTCTTGGTACAGCAAGAAACAGAAGTCGATTTCTACATCCACAGCTGAAGCAGAGTATATAGCTGCTGGTAGCTGTTGTGCACAGATTCTGTGGATGAAGAATCAGTTGCTGGATTATGGTTTGAGGTACTCTAAAATACCTATTTTCTGTGATAACCAAAGTGTTATTGCTATGACAGGAAATCCAGTACAGCACTCCATGACCAAGCACATCAGCATAAGGTATCATTTTATCAGAGAACATGTGGAAGAAGGGAACATTGAGCTTCATTTTGTGTCTACAGACCAACAACTTGCAGATATCTTCACCAAACCTTTGAGTGAAGCTACTTTTACAAGATTGGTAAATGAACTTGGGATGATCTCTGGTTCTGACTAGAGATACGGGTTAGACTCAAAATCTATACATGTTTGATTTTTAATGCTCATGATTCCTTGCATGTATTAACTGCTATGAGTACCAGTGTCATAAACTCTGTCGGTTAAACTCTGATGCTAAACTCTGTTAGTCATAAAATGTTGGTCATACTCTGAGTGTTACAGTTTAATGCTATACTCTGATTGTAATTTTGTCTGAAACATATGGACCAATGAAGAAATTTGTATGAAGCATAATTCTCAGTAAGTAATTATGAATCCTTAAGAGTTGTATAGATTCTGATCTCAAACATGTGCAGTAAGTTAACACAGCATGATACTGTCTCTGTATTTATACCATCTCTTAGTTTATTAATCCTATACACTGAGTCTGTATTAGCTGTTTGCATTTTCTCTCATAAATTAATTGTATTAACTGATGAAAAGTCTAAACTCTGATTATTAATTGCAAATAATTCACCCTCAAATCAAAAGATGCCAAAAAGAGCACAAATTCCTTTGAGATCATGTTGTGCCTAGGAAGATCCAGGAACTTATTGTATGAAATAAGGGCTAAAATCTTTGATTTTTGGTGACTAGTGCCAACCACTGATTACTGGAAAAAAAAAAATATATATATATATATATATATATATATATATATAAAGGGGGTGAAAAATAAAAGACATATCCAAATGAAAGGATATCAGTATACAGAGTTTAGATATAAATTCAGACTTTATGTTATACATGAGAGTTTAGGCAACCAGTTTTTACTACTTTAGTTTGTAGATTTTATGCACTTTGAGATGATCTAAATATTGATTTCGGTAAACTCTGCTATTACACACACATATTTTCACACCTGTACAGTTTGAGAAAAGAGTTTATTGACAAAGAAGGACAAATGGTAAACACTGATGTATTGTGTAACATATGCCGAGGTAACTTTGTTTTAATCTCTGATGGTTAAAATAATTTCTTTGTTTCAGACATTTTATAATTTTGAGATTAGACATTTGTTTTTCGAAAAAGTATGATTGGTAACGGATCTATTTTGCATTAAACAGAGAAAAGAAAGAGTGTGTTTGATAAGTCCTGATGGTGATTAGTAGCGCTGATGAGTATGTTAGTTTACTGTTTAAAGTGATATCATTTCTTTCACTTTACAATTACTATGAGATACTGATGACTGTAGTGCTGATAATTCATTTATGATTACACATTCATCATAACATTAATACTGAAATGAAAAGCAAAACAATGGATTTTTTTTATAAATTGATTCAAACTTTGGTTACATTCAGACAATTTCATAATCTTGTCTAGCTACTTGTTCGGTTATCTGGTCATTATAACATCTGGGATTTCCAAGGCTTGACAACCCCCTGATGTTGAATCATCATCATCATCCTCTCGACTTCTCTTTCTGGTTTGCAGCTTGCAGGATTCCAAGAAGAATTTCTTTTTCGAACCCTTCAAGTAGCTCTGATAAAAGAGCATCATACAAATCTCCACAGCCTCATCATCTGCAAGGATGGGCACATCATATGGCCCAGGACGAATGATGTGCACATAGGGATTGGAGATAGGTCCTTCCGCTATTTCATCATCAGCGATGAGCCCTTCATCATTCAGAAATGACAAAACAAGAAACTCATCGATGATATAGTTTGCTTGTTGACGCAAGTTCATATTCAAGAATGATTCTACATCCATGAATTCAAAGGTTCCTGCCATTTGATGTATGGTATTTTTTTTTAAGATATGGATTGCCTGTTGTTACAATGCTCTAGCTTTTATAGCATCCAACAGGGCAACTGAAAGGTTTTGCTTGGCTCGAAGCTCTGGGAACAGTAAAGTGCGGAGTTCCAAGACAGTCATTATTCTTCTGACTGTTGAGCTACTTCGATATTATGTTTATGAGATATTAAAACATCATCCAAGATCAAAGAATGTTCAAAGGCAAGGGAGGAGGTCAAACTCTGATGCTCAGACAAATGCTGATGGAACAAGATATACTGGAGGGCAGTCTACTTCAAGGGTTAGAAATTTAATTCTTTCCTCTAAAACTCCAGTTACTGATGAAGAAGTTGCTACACAGTTATTCTTAGCAGAACATGGTAAGAATGTTACTATTGAAGATATCCAGGCTGAAGAGCAATTGCTTGCTGAGGAACACAAGAAAAATCTTGAAGCTGGAATCTACAAGAAAAAGGAAATCAAGGCTCCTAGAAAGAAAGAAGTTGGTATTTCTATCAAAGAGAATACACAACAGAGTATACAATATACAAGGAGACCTGTGATTGGAAACACTGATAAGGGTAAAGGCATAATGATTGAAGAGCCTAACCTGGAGAAGAAAGATAATTCAACCTCTGACATTGCTCAAGTTGAAACAAGATTAGCAAAATCAACCTCTGACGCTGCTCAAGTTGATGATATTACTAAAGTTATGACAACCTCTGACGTTGCTCAAGTTGTACAGAAATCTACACAACTTCCAGGATTCAGCAAACCAAAACTTCTTGAAGATTTAAAGCTTGAAGCTGTAAATTTCTCAGAAACCAGAACAGTATTGGGAAAAGAAGCCTTTGATAAATCTGGACTGGGTTCACACAGAGAGAGAAGAACTAATAACAGATCTCAAGACAAGTTTTCATTGGCAGAATTTGGAGTTGGAATTACTCAAGAAGGCCTTGACAAACTAGAATCTGTACAGATGATTTTTCACAAAGGAATCAAAAAGGAATTCTTGTTATATTTTATGGTTGATGGCAGAGTGTATAGATTTGGTGAATTTGATATCCAGTTAAAACTTTGGGAAGAGCTAGAGTATGTTCTATATCTATTTGAAGTAAAGAATAGAAGTACTTATGATGTTGCTCGAGTTTTGAAGGAAAGGATGATGAAATCCAAAGTTTTGAGTGGAGCTGGAGTATCAAGTGCATACATTCCTAAATACAGAGATGCAAATGGAAAGTTGGTAGAAATGAAAAGGAATAGTGCTAGGTTCAGAACTGCACTAAATAAAAAAGTTCTTGAGTTCAATCTAGAGTCTGATAAACCTTTTTATATCAGACTTGGCAATGAAATGGACAAAAACAGCATATATTCTTTGAGGGCTGCCATTTATCAAATTGGTGAAGATGAACCAGAAATGAAGGAGCTGAAGAAGATTATGATTGCTGAACTGAATAGAGCTGAGAAGAAACTACTGTCAGATTATATCAGGACAGTGCCTGATATTCAAGAGATTAAGTAAAGTCTGACTGTAAGTTTTTATGTTTTCTGTTCTAAGTTAAATTTAAACTCTGTTTTAAATTTAAACTCTGACATATGTTAAACACTGCATTTGTTATATGTTTTGACATCATCAATTATCTTTTTAACTTGTACATTTTATTATGAACAAGTTGGGGGAGATTGTTAGATATAATTGCTGATGTTTGTTTATCAGTTGTTTAAGCAACAGGTACTGATCAGAGTTTATCGGAAGCCGGTCAGAGTTTATTTAAAGTCTGACAGGGTGAAGAGTTTAAAGGAAGCCGGTCAGAGTTTGGTAAAGTCTGACAGGATGAAAGTTGACTTAGCTGTCGGTGCAAAGATAAAGATTCTAGAAGCAATATATTCTGAAGATGGAAAGAAGCAGAATATATTGATACAGCTAAGGAGACTGGACAGAAGACTGAAGCAATCCTTAATTGATATCAATTGTATAGCTAATTTTTAGGAGTATCAATTAGATAAGGATTGTATGTAACTGTGTACTATATAAACACAGATAGGTTATCCCTAGAAGGGACGCGAACATTGAATACATTATTCTTGTAACCTAGTAGCTCTTTGTGATTCGTTAACATCATAAAGAGAGAAGCTGTTAATATAAATACAGTTTTTGTTGATTCATAAACTGTGTTATTTATTGTTATTCTCATACATACTTGATTATATTGTGTATTCGGCCTAACATATTATAAATATATCTATCTATATATCAATACTATATTATTAAAGACGAAATATAAAAAGTTTTGGTACCTGTTTTTTGGTACGGTACTTGCCTTATTTAATTGTTTATTTAATTATTATAATTAGTTATCCTTTCAGTTAAAATACATTACCATTTTTTTCTAAAAAAATCACGGACAATTTCCTTTTCAGCTAAAACATGTTACTTTTTATATTTCCCTTACTAAAATCCCTCATTTTCCAAATATATCACGAGCAAACCCTTACTTATTTATTTTAAAACCTATTTTAATACTTTTAATTGAAAATTACCTTTCCCCTCTTTTTCTAGAAAAATCACAAGCAATTACCTTTTTCAACTAAAACATGTTATATTTCCTATTTTCCTTAGTAAAATCCCTCATTTTCCAAATATATCACGGGTAAAATCTATTTTAATACTTTTAATTGACATTACCTTTTTCAACTAAAACATGTCACTTTTTCTATTTTTCTTACTAAAACCTCACTTTTTTCAAAAATATCACGGACAAATTGTTACTTTTATATTTTAAAATTCAACGAAAACATGTTACATTCTGTTTTTTTTTACTAAAACCCCTCTTTTTCCAAAATATCATAGGCAAGCCGTTACTTATTTATTATAAAATCTATTTTAATACTTTTAATTATTTTAAAAAGTTTAACACGTCTACTTACTTTTTTAATAAATGCAATTAATAAAATATAAATAATAAAATTAATAATTATTAAAAACAATTTGTGTATCGCACGGGTTTTAAGTTATATTTTTAAAGACAAAACATAAAAAGTTTGGTAGTCGGACGAACGGACGGTCGATACTTAGTGATTTTACTTAATTACCCTTACTTATTTATTTAAAAAAATTATCACTAAATAATAACATTATTTATAACCAATTACCATTTCAGCTAAAATACATTATCTTTTTTTATTTTTTTTCTAACCAAATCCTTTCTTTTTCTAAAAAAACACGGGCGATTATCTTTTTTTAACAAAAACATGTTATTCTTTCTATTTTTTCTTACTAAAACCCCTCATTTTCCAAAAATATCACGGGCAAACCCTTACTTATTTATTTTAAAATCTATTTTAAAAATTTTAATTATGAGCACTTTTTCAGCTGAAAGTGTTACTTTTCCTATTTTTTCATTTTTTAAAGAAATTATTATTAAATAATAACATTTTTATAACCAACTACCTTTTCGGCTAAAATACATTACCTTTCTATTTTTTTAAACAAAATCCTCTCTTTTTCTAAAAAATCACGGGCAATTACATTTTTCAACTAAAACATGTTACTCTTTCTATTTTTCCTTACTAAACCCCCTCATTTTCCAAAAATATCCTGGGCAAATCCTTACTTATTTATTTTGTAACCTATTTAAATACTTTTAATTACGGGCACTTACCTTTTCAGCTAAAACATGTTACTTTTTCTATTTTTCCTTACTAACACCCCTCATTTTCCAAAAATATCACGGGTAAACAGTTATTAATTTATTTTAAAATCTATTTTAATACTTTTGATTATTTAAAAAAATTAACACTTCTACTAAAATTTTTTTTTGCAAATGCAAATTAATAGAATATTAAAACATAAAAAATAAAAATAATTATTATTAATAACAATCCGTGCATCGCACGGGTTTTAAGCTAGTACTATTATATTAAAGACGAAACATTGAAAGTTTTGTAGTCTGGTCATGAAAGTTTTTGTAGTCTGGTCACTCCATTCATAGCCGTCAGATATTTTTATCAAAATCGATGAGAACCGTTAGATAAAATATTAAATTTATTATATAGAATATCTTTTCTATTTTCCCTAACTAAAACATCTTATTTTCCAAAAATATCGCAGGTAGTTTCATTTAATAAAATAATATAATAAGGTTATAATTGCTAATAACTAACTCATTACCATTTTTTGTCAAAGTGTATATTCTTTTTTATATTTTATAACTAAAATTTCTACTTTTCTATTTTTTCTAAATAAAACCTCACATTTTCCAAAAATATCACGAATAGTTCTATTTAATAAAATAAAATAATAATATTATAATTATTAACGACTAACCGATTAGTTTTTTTTCCGAAACGTATATTTTTTTATATATTTTCTAACTAATATTTCTTCTAACTAAAATCTCAAAAATATCACGGGCTATTCCATTTAGTAACATAAAATACTAATATTATAAATCTATCTATCTATCTATACTATATTATTAAAGACGAAACATTGAAAGTTTTGGTACCTGTTTTTTTTGTACCTATTTTTTGGTACGGTACTTACCTTATTTAATTGTTTATTTAATTATTATAAAAATTATTATAATCAGCTACCCTTTCAGTTAAAATACATTACCATTTTTTTCTAAAAAAATCACGGGCAATTTCCCTTTCATCTAAAACATGTTACTTTTTCTATTTTCCTTACAAAAATCCATCATTTTCCAAATATATCACGAGCAAATCCTTACTTATTTATTTTAAAACCTATTTTAATACTTTTAATTGGCAATTGCTTTTCCCTTCTTTTTCTAGAAAAAACACGGGTAATTACCTTTTTCAGATAAACCATGTTAAATTTTCTATTTTCCTTACTAAAATCCCACCTTTTCTAAATATATCACGGACAAACCCTTACTTATTTACTTTAAAATCTATTTTAATATACTTTTAATTAACAATTACCTTTTCAACCAAAACATGTCACCTTTTCTCTTTTTCTTACTAAAACCCCTCTTTTTTCAAAAATATCACGGGCAAATCGTTACTTTTATATTTTAAATTCAACGAAAACATGTTACTTTCTATTTTTCTTACTAAAACCACTCTTTTTCCAAAATATCACGGACAACCCGTTACTTATTTATTTTAAAACCTATTTTAATACTTTTAATTATTTAAAAATGTTTAACACGCCTACTTATTTTTGTTTAATAAATGCAATTAATAAAATATAAAATATAAATAATAAAATTAACAATTATTGAAAACAATCCATGCATCGCACGGGTTTTAAGCTATATTATTAAAGACGAAACATTAAAAGTTTGGTAGTCGGACGGACGGAACATTAAAAGCTATATTATTAGCTATATAGTGATTTTACTTAATTACCATTACTTATTTTTTTTAAACTATCACTAAATAATAACATAATTTATAACCAATTACCTTTTCAGCTAAAATACATTACCTTTTTTTTTTCTAACAAAATCCTCTCTTTTTCTAAAAAAAAACACGAACGATTATCTTTTTTAACAAAAACATGTTACTCTTTCTATTTTTTGTTACTAAAACCCCTCATTTTCCAAAAATATCACGGGCAAACCCTTACTTATTTATTTTAAAATATTTTTTAATAATTTTAATTATGAGCACTTTTTTCGCTGAAACGTGTTACTTTTTCTATTTTTTCATTTTCTAAAGAAATTATTATTAAATAATAACATTTTTATAACCAACTACCTTTTCAGCTAAAATACATTACCTTTTCTATTTTTTCTAAAAAAATCACGAACAATTATCTTTTTCAACTAAAACATGTTATTGTTTCTATTTTTCCTTACTAGAACCCCTCATTTTCCAAAAATATTCCGGGCAAATCCTTATTTATTTATTTTGAAACTTATTTAAATTCTTTTTAATTACGGGCACTTATCTTTTTGAGCTAAAACATGTTACTTTTTATATTTTTCTTTACTAAGACCCCTCCTTTTCCAAAAATATCACAGACAAACAATTATTATTTTATTTTAAAATCTATTTTAAAACTTTTAATTATTTAAAACAATTTAACACGCCTACATATTTTTTTATCAAATACAAAATAATAGAATATTAAAACATAAATAATAAAATTAATTATTATTAATAACAATCTGTGCATCGCACGGGTTTTAAGCTAGTATTTTATTAATTGTAATTGTGCAAAAAATAAGTAGACATGTTAAAATAGCTAAACACTTTTAATTAATTAAAAACATTAAAAAAAATTTAAAATAAATAAGTATGGGTTTGCCCGTTATATTTTTGGAAATGAGGGGTTTTAGTAAGAAAAAATAAAAAAAATAACATATATTTAGTTTAAAAAGGTAAATGCCTGTGATATTTTTGGAAAATGAGATTTTAAAATTTAATAATTAAAAGTAGTTAAATACGTTTTAAAATAAATAAGTAAAGAGTTTCCTATGATATTTTTGGAAAAAGAATGAATTTTAGTGAGAAAAATAGAAAAAGTAAATTGTAAAAGACAATTTCCCGTGATATATTTAGAAAAAGAGGGACTTTGTTAGAAAAAATATATAATGTGTTTTAGCTGAAAAGGTAATTGGTTATAAATAGGCATTTGATTATTTATATTTTAATATTTTTAGTAATTGTATTTGTTAAGAAAAATAAGTAGACATGTATAGGTAAACTTTTAAAAAATGATTATAATATTAAAATAGGTTTAAAAATAAATAACTAAAGGTTTGTCCATGATATTTTTGGAAAAAGAGGGGTTTTAGTAAGGAAAAATAGAAAAACTAACATGTTTTGAAGGAATTTACGGATGAGCGGAAGCATGATATAACAATTATTCCGTAAAAACCATGTATCGCACATATAGAAAAACATATAAAATCTAGATCGAGGGGAATCGTAACCATACCTTGAAAATCGAAGCTTTATAAAATGGATTCTAGCAGTTGCTCCTCAGAGTGTGAAGCACTCTACCGGTATCCACCAAGAATAATCCTTCGATGAAGCTTTTTATAAAACTAAGCTTTTATAAAAATGGAGTTTTTCTTCTTTTGAGAGAGAGAGAGAGAGAGAGATGAAGAAGAAGAGGGTGGCAACTAGGTTTTCACAAAAACTCAAGTCATTTAGAATGAACTATCTCATTCTATTTATAGGGCTCTCCTAGGGTTTTTAATATATCTTTATATATATATATATATATTAACCCCACACTTTATCTTATAAAATGCTTTAATAATAATTAAAACTATTTTAATCATTATTTCCTTTTCTAAACTATTTAGAAAATAACTTGCTCTCTCAAAATACCTTCATCAATAAATTAATCTTTTATGGTGTGACCCTGTAGGTTCAATATTAAGCTGGTAGTAGAAATAAATAATAATAAACTTTTATTTATTATTTATATGAATTCTAATAATTCATTAAATATAATTAACTGATTAATTATATTTATTCTACATCGTGAGTGATGCTTCTCAACATATCGCGACTATCCGGATAATATGAATTCACTGCTTAGAATACCAAGAACCTGTCAGTGACTAGTTACAGTACAATCAATTCCTTCTACCCTACAATATCCCGATTAAATACAAGGCATGGATCTCGTGTCAAGCCTATCTAATTTAATCATATGCTTTCCTATTCACTATGCCTAGTTCCGATTAATGCAAATTAGAAACTTCTTTCTAATTTCATTCACTCTGGCCAGAGATTCCTGAACTAGCATAAATGGAATAACATAGGACATTCTCTTCCTTCACTGGAAGGGGCAGATCCTTTATTGATCATTCACTATCTTCGTGCACAAATTCCTATACCCAGAAGAGCACTAATTATTGTCCCTCGAGACTAAGAGCTAAACCAAAGTATAGTTCAGTGTACACAAGATGACTATGATGATCTCAAGTCAAAGGACACTTGTACAACCATCACTATATGAACAACTACTGACACATGAGTGAACTCCATTAGTTGTTCAACTGATCGAGTCATGTTCAGTGAACTTATTCCTAATAAGCACCTACATACTAGCTATAGTGTCACCACACAAATGCCTATGAGAACAGACATCCTTCATAGTGAAGCAAACATAGTATGTACCGATCTTTGCGGATTAATTAACTACCAATTAATTATCCTACGACCAGGAACTATTTAAGTTTAGAGTTATCATCTTTAATGTCTCATTATAATGATCTCATCATAATCCATTAAAGCTTTACTCTAAACTATGGATCATCTAATTTAAACACTTTAAATAGATAAAGCCCGTTATAAAACATATTACCATTTTATTAAATTAAACAAACTTGAATCAGATTGAACAAAGTATCTCCTAACTCATCATCCATGATTGGATTTAGGACACGCGTCTTTCATGTTTTAGTTAAAAAAGGTAATTGTCCGTGATATATTTGAAAATGTATGGGAATTTGTTAGAAAAAATATTGTATTTTAGGTGAAAAAGGTAATTGGTTATAAATAGGTAATATTATTATTTAATAATATATTTCTATAAATAAGTAAGGTTAATTAAGTAGAAACACGAAGTATAGTTAATTAAGGGTAATTAAGTAAAATCACAACGTACCATACCGACCAACCAAACTTTTAATGTTTCGTCTATTATATAATAGTATTGATATATATTTCCTGTTTTTATTTTTGGAACATGAGTTGTTTTAGTTGTAAAAATAAAATAGGTAGTGTATTTTAACTGAAAATGATAATTAGTAATAAATAAATTGGTTATAGATAGGCCCGTGAATCGGCCCAAATACTAACCGACCGACCAAAACTTTTAATATTTCGTCATTAATAATATAGTATAGATGCCTTACAAATAAGTATTACTTATAATTTGGGACAATAAGATATAAATGAGTCTTTAATCACTTGAATTATCTATCTCATCACGCGATTTTATTTCTAATAATTCATTTTACAAATTTTTTATTTCAAAACATAATTTAACGAGCCTAGTTATTTACAAAATATATTTAATTAAGGCACATTTTAAGATTGTAAAATCAAGGAATAATATTATCTTTCTCTCATCCATTGAGTAGTCATTATATTGTTATTCACATTTGTACAATCGTAATAAATTTAACATAGGTACATGATTCACTATTCTTATAGAATTCTCCAATAAGAAATCATATAAAGTCTTTTTCAGAATCTGATAGGTGGATTTTACGTCCACTATTTGCCTTCTGTTTGGACTTAAAACGTTTACAAGTTCTCGAGTTTCGTTGCCATGTAATGTGTTTTTTTTGTGTAATTTGTGTAGGTTGTGTCGTCGAAGACATTATGGGCTAAAACAATGTTATGGTGGTGTGAAGCAAGGCAACAAGTCAAGTTGTTGAAGTTTTGTAGTATTTCCAGGAGCTAGCAGGTGCAGCTGCGCAGCTCTAGGCGCTATAGCGCGCGAAAGGGAGTTTTCCAGGAGCTAGTAGGCGCTCCTGCGCGCGTTGGGGCGCAGCTGCGCGAAGGTTGTGCGGTGTTGAGGCGCAAGGGCGCTTGCGGGATGCACTATAGCGCGGCCAGGCGAGATTTCCAGGAGGTAACTCGCGCAAGAGCGCCTTATGTTCGCGCAACAGCGCAGCTTGAGTTGTTCACAGCAAAACCAGGGATCTCTAGGCGCTGCGGCGCAGAATGGTAGCGCTGTAGCGCTATTTGTCTCCTGTGGGTTGCTATCGAAACTGTATGTTTGCCGGGGAAATATTATTTCCAAACCGGGTCGGCATGTGTTGGGCCTAAATTGTTAGGGCACATATCTTTGGTTTATTATGTAATATCCTAGACTTTAAAAACATCATTCATTAGGTTATTTTGGATCTATCTATCATCAATATTATTATTCTAGCAACGAGAGATCAATTTCTAGGGTTCTTCAAGCTAGTGACAAGCAAGGAGGCCTATTGATTTCATCTTTTGTATTTCTTCTATACAATTTCCGGGATTTATTTTGCTCTCAATTTCTTTTCTATTATTCATTATTAATTGTTTGTAGATTCATGTTATCATTTGAATCCATGATGATGAGAAGTCCGATTATGGGCTAATCGTTATCATGGGGTTTTAATGGAGTTTCCCATGGATTCTAGTTATTAAATGTTTTTATGCCTTGGTGTGTGCTTGATATATGTTTAACCTAGTATGGGGGTGCTTATTCGTTATGGGTGCGTCGCGAACATCTGTAATTGCTTGTTGAATCCTAGTGATTGCGAAAGTGGATCTAGGGTTTAGAACATACCATGCTAGCGTAGGTTTTTGCATGTGAAGAGCATGTATTAATTTGTGGTGTAATTCTAACCGTCTTGCACCGACTATGTGATTATTTGGATGCTTGATTGTAAACCATTATGTTTTCAATCTCTATAGACATATAGGGACTAAGCATATTTGGTGACTACTTGACTTCTATCGATTGTGGATGATCAGTAGGATGATACATGTACAACGAAAGTTGGCGTGTGTCAGTTTAGTGCGTCTAATCAGTTATCATCGCTTGCACATGCTGGGTTGAGAAGGCATAAGATTCTAGATGAAGTGGTTAATGAAATTGGAACCCCATGTTTTCTCTTACATAAGTAATCTCGTTTGTTAATTCACTCTTAGTTGATAATTGTGTTATTAGTTAAGTAATAATCAACAACTCAATTTAATAATTGGTCAAGCATTAAGAAGTAACCATACACTGTTGCATAGGTATTAAATTGGCATTTACACCTTGTCTCTGCGGAACGAACTCTATTTATCACTTGCTATTTGTGATCGCGTATACTTGCGTGTTTACGAGTCAACAAGTTTTTGGCGCCGCTGCCGGGGACACGGTGTTAATTGTAGTTTATGTGCTTGTCATCAGTGGTCGTTATAGATTACTGACTTGATTTTTTGTTACTCATCAATCTCGTGTCGCCTTGCCCTTTTCTTGTTTCAGGTACTTAACCGTGTATGCGAACACGATCTCAAACCAAAGCAGAATTGGAAAGGAAAGAAGAGGTAGTGTCACTAGCAGAAGAAGTTGTAATTGAAGAAGAAGAAGTTAAACCAGTTTGTGCAATGGATGAGCTTAACCCACCGGAAGTGCCTAAAGCACTCATGGACTATTCGCAGCCAAGGATAAATGACATTCAGTCAAGTATCATCAGGCCTGCAATTGCTGCGAATACATTCGAGATCAAGCCGGGTACTATCCAGATGGTGCAGAACACAGTGCAGTTTGGGGGTGGTGCAACTGAAGACCCTAATATGCACATCCGGAATTTTATTGAAATCTGTGACACCTTCAAATTCAATGGTGTTTCAGATGATGCTGTGAAGCTGAGACTCTTTCCCTTTTCTTTGAGGGACAAAGCTAAAGGCTGGCTACATTCTCTACCAGCCGGATCAATCACTACTTGGGAAGAGCTTGCGCAAAAATTTCTCTCCAAATTCTTTCCTATGGCAAAAACAGCTGCCATTAGGAATGCTATTACTCAGTTTACTCAGGCACAGGGTGAGTCGTTGTGTGAGGCTTGGGAACGTTATAAGGAGATGCTCAGAAAATGCCCCCATCACGGTATGCCTGATTGGATGGTCATAAACTGTTTCTATAATGGACTGGGAGGTCAATCTAGGCCTATGGTAGATGCTGCTTCTGGCGGAGCATTGTGGGCTAAAAGCTACGAGGAAGCTTATAATCTGATTGAAATGATGGCTGCAAATGAGTATCAAAATCCTTCGCAAAGATTGCAGCAAAACAAAGTAGCAGGAGTTCTTCAAGTTGATACCGCTACTGCTCTGTCGGCTCAGTTAGAAGCTCTAAGCATGAAGGTGGACTCTTTGGCTAATCTTGGGATGCAACAGGTAGCTAGCATCTGTGAGCTATGTGCAGGTGGGCATGACACTCGGCAATG
Source organism: Heracleum sosnowskyi (assembly GCA_030848705.1). Lineage (NCBI taxonomy): Eukaryota > Viridiplantae > Streptophyta > Magnoliopsida > Apiales > Apiaceae > Heracleum > Heracleum sosnowskyi. The sequence goes on along the minus strand of CM061235.1, from coordinate 135,063,753 downwards.
TGCCATATCTAATGAGTCAGCACAGTTCGTCAGCAACTTTCAAAGGCCACAAGTCCCAATTCCTAACGTGTATCATCCAAACAACAGGAATCATCCTAACTTTAGCTGGGGGAACAGTCAGAACAACATGCAGCAAACATCTTATCCTCCTCCTAATCAGCAGTTTGGGGGTAGACAACCCAACCCTTCAGGAATGCAGCAGCAGTATGCTCCGAGGCAGCAATATCAGCCACCAGGATTTCAACAATCTTATGGGAATTCTGGTCAGACATCCAATGAGAAATCTGAAATGGAGGAGATGAGGTTAATGATAAAAACCCTAACAGTTTCTCAAAAGAACTTGGAAAACCAGGTGGGACAGCTTGCCAGTGCCCTACTCAATAGGCCTCAAGGAGTGCTTCCTAGCAACACAGAACCGAATCCAGGAAAGAAGGATGGCAAGGAGCAGGTACAAGCTATTACCCTACGGTCAGGAAGGGTCACAGGGGGAACAGGAGTTGAGCAGAATTCAGAACAGGAAAAGCAAGAGGAAGTTGCGGAAAAGGAAAAACAGCCAATCCCTCAACCAGCTAAGCAGTCATTTCCTTCAGAGGCTAATCCTCCAGTCTATCCGCCTCCACCGTTCCCTCAAAGGATGCAAAAACAGAAATTGGATCAGCAATTTGGCAAATTTCTGGAGGTATTCAAAAAGTTGCATATTAACATTCCATTTGCTGAGGCTTTGGAACAAATGCCAAGCTATGCCAAATTTATGAAGGGAATTCTTTCAAGGAAGATAAAGCTGGCTGATTTTGAGACGGTAGCATTGACAGAGGAATGCAGTGCAATCTTGCAACAAAAATTACCTCCAAAGCTTAAGGACCCAGGAAGCTTCACTATTCCCTGCACTATTGGAAATGTGTCGTTCAACAAATGCTTGTGTGATCTTGGTGCAAGCATTAATCTGATGCCACTCTCAGTCTTCTTAACACTTGGACTTCCCGACCCAAAACCGACCAATATTTCCTTGCAGCTAGCTGACAGGTCGGTTACATATCCTCGTGGCATAGTGGAGGACGTCTTAGTCAAAGTGGACAAACTCATTTTTCCCGCTGACTTTGTCATCTTGGATTTCGAGGAAGACAAGAACATCCCTATCATCTTGGGACGGCCATTCTTGGCCACTGGCAAAACCTTGATTGATGTTCAGAAAGGGGAGTTGACTATGAGAGTGCATGATCAAAACGTCACCTTCAACGTGTTTAAAGCCATGCAACTTCCAACTGAAGAGGAAGAGTGTTTCAGACTTGACATGGTTAAATCATTGCAACATGAGGAAAGGAAACAGTTGTCGAACACAGATGCCTTAGTAAGCACTTTACAAGGGGATTCGGATTCTGGAGACGAAGAAATTTCAGAGTGTGTTAAATTGTTGAATGCTAATCCCTACCAAAGGAAATTCAATGCTCCACCAGAATCTCTTGGCTTAGATGAGCTTCAAAAATCACAAGTTCGTCTAAAGCCATCTATTGAGAAAGCTCCTGAACTTGAACTTAAGCCACTGCCGGACCATTTAAGGTATGCTTTTCTTGGTGATGCATCTACATTACCTGTGATTATTGCATCTAACCTGTCAGGTAGCGAGGAAGAAAAACTCTTGCGGATTCTGAGGGAGTTCAAGTCAGCTATAGGGTGGACAATTGCAGACATCAAGGGCATCAGCCCCTCTTACTGTATGCACAAAATTCCAATGGAGGAAGGGAGCAAACCTTCAGTGGAACATCAGAGGAGGCTGAACCCCATCATGAAAGAGGTTGTCAAGAAGGAGATTCTGAAGTGGCTGGATGCAGGCATCATTTATCCCATCTCGGATAGTTCTTGGGTGAGTCCGGTTCAGTGTGTACCAAAGAAGGGGGGTATGACAGTGGTAGCTAATGAGAAGAATGAGCTCATTCCAACTCGGACAGTCACAGGTTGGAGAGTTTGTATGGACTACAGAAAATTGAACAAGGCTACTAGGAAGGATCACTTCCCTCTGTGATTCATTGATCAGATGCTAGACAGGCTAGCTGGACATGAGTACTACTGTTTGCTGGATGGGTATTCGGGCTACAATCAGATTGCTATAGCTCCTGAAGATCAGGAGAAGACTACCTTTACATGTCCATTTGGAACTTTTGCGTTCCGACGTGTGTCCTTCGGACTATGTGGTGCTCCAGCTACTTTTCAAAGATGCATGATGGCCATTTTTTCTGATATGATTGGCATTAATGTCGAAGTGTTCATGGATGACTTCTCAGTCTTTGGGTCGTCTTATGACGAGTGCTTGCACAACTTGAGCATGGTGTTGAAGCGATGTGTTGAAATGAATCTAGTGCTCAACTGGGAGAAGTGCCACTTCATGGTACAGGAAGGCATCATTCTTGGTCACAAGGTGTCTAGAAAGGGTTTAGAAGTGGACAAGGCCAAGCTGGAGACAATCGAAAAACTTCCTCCTCCTAATTCTGTCAAAGGAGTTCGCAGTTTTCTGGGGCACGCCGGTTTCTATAGGCGTTTTATAAAGGACTTCTCAAAAATCACAAAGCCACTTTGCAGTCTATTAGAGAAGGACACTCCTTTCAAATTCACTGATGAATGTCTGCAGGCATTCAAACATTTGAAGAAGAAGCTGACGACTACTCCAATCATCACAGCTCCCAACTGGGATGAGCCTTTCGAGATGATGTGTGATGCGAGTGATTTCGCGGTGGGTGTGGTGTTAGGGCAAAGGAAGAGTAATGTATTTCATGTGGTTTACTATGTGAGCAAGACTCTCAATGATGCACAACTGAATTACACCACCACTGAAAAAGAGCTTCTTGCAGTTGTCTATGGATTCGAGAAGTTCAGGTCTTACTTGCTGGGAGCGAAGGTCACGGTCTACACAGACCATGCAGCTATCAGATTTCTACTATCTAAAAAGGATGCTAAACCCCGACTAATTCGTTGGGTACTTCTACTTCAGGAGTTCGAGCTGGAAATTAAGGACAGAAAAGGAACGGAAAATCAGGTAGCTGATCATCTCTCTCGATTGGAGCAGGGACAGGAAGGCAGTAAGGATGAAACTCTCATAAATGAGCACTTTCCGGACGAGCAGCTGTTTCAGGTACAAGGTGAAGTGCCTTGGTTTGCTGACTTTGTGAACTATCTGGTGAGCAACGTCATTCCAGCTGAGTTTTCTTATGCTCAGAAAAAGAAATTCCTTCATGACGTCAAGTGGTACCGTTGGGATGAGCCTTACTTGTTCAAGCAAGGGCCAGACCAGCTTCTCAGACGATGTATTCCTTACAGTGAGACGGAGGGTATTTTGCGAGATTGTCATGACACTATTTATGGTGGTCATTATGCTGGAGATAAGACAGCTGCTCGTGTGCTTCAGGCAGGATTTTTCTGGCCAACTCTGTTTAAAGATGCACATCAGTTCGTGCTACGATGTGACCGATGCCAAAGAGTTGGCAATATATCTAGAAGGAACGAGATGCCATTGAATAGTATGCTTGAAGTGGAGATTTTTGACGTGTGGGGTATCGACTTCATGGGACCTTTTGTGTCATCGTTCAACAATCAATACATCCTGTTGGCTGTGGATTACGTGTCCAAATGGGTAGAGGTGAAAGCCCTACCAACGAACGATGCTAAGGTGGTGCTTAACTTTCTTCACAAGCAGATCTTCACTCGTTTTGGGACCCCTCGTGCTATTATCAGTGATGAAGGTACTCATTTTTGCAACCGTAAGTTCACGGCTTTATTAGCCAAGTATCGAGTATCTCACCGCGTTGCAACAGCCTATCATCCTCAGACAAATGGTCAAGCCGAGGTGTCGAATCGCGAAATCAAAAGAATCTTGGAGAAAGTAGTGAATCCTTCGAGGAAGGATTGGTCCTTGAAATTAGATGAAGCTGTATGGGCCTACCGAACTGCGTATAAAACTCCATTGGGCATGTCTCCGTTTCAGCTGGTTTACGGTAAAGCTTGTCATTTGCCCGCGGAACTTGAGCATAAAGCGTATTGGGCATTGAAAAAGTTAAATCTTGACATGGCAGCTGCTGGTGAAAAGAGGATGCTGCAATTGAATGAACTGGATGAATTTCGTCTTCAAGCTTACGAGAACTCAAAAATGTACAAAGAGAAAGTGAAAAGATGGCATGACAGGAAATTAGTGCCTAAAACTTTTGAAGCGGGCCAATTAGTGCTTCTATTCAATTCCCGGCTCAAACTTTTTCCGGGTAAACTCAAGTCAAGGTGGTCAGGGCCATTCACCATTAAAACTGTCTATCCGCATGGAGCGGTAGAAATTTTCGAGAAGTCACCTGATCAAGCATTCAAGGTGAACGGTCAAAGGTTGAAACATTATTTTGGAAGTACGGTTAATTGCGTGGAAGCGTTGGTGGTTCTGGAGTCGACATAATTGGAACTTCAAGTCAAGCTAGTGACGTTAAAGAAGCGCTTCGTGGGAGGCAACCCACGCTGTTGGATCGTTGTGTTTAAAAAAAAAAAAAAAAAAAAAAAAAAAAAAAAAATAATTTTTTTTGAAAACCAGGGGAGCACACGCGCTGTTGCGCTTGAAACACGCGCTGTTGCGCCTTCAACCCGCTGCTGGGTCATTTTTTTGGGTAGTTATAACATCAAATGCCCATTTGTTGTAAACTCATTTCTCATATTGCCCCATTTCCATCTCCTCAATCCTAAAGCTATCCCTAAATTCTTATCAAGTAAACCCTCCCAATTCCATATCATCTCATATCCTACCTAATAGTTATTCACCCATCTATACATACACCTATACACACAAACCCCAAACCCCCATTTCAATGATGCCCAACTTAATTCTAATTTGAAGGCTTCAAGATTCAAGTTTGATGGAGTCTACTTGCAAGTTCACCTATCGGATTGGGTATATTATTCTTCACTCTTGTTTATTTACGAATTGAGCTCTTGAAATTTGTGGAGAATTTGGTTATTGGTGGTTTTTGGGGAATTTTGCTTGGTTAATGATTTTTAGTGGATATTGGTGAATTGTATTTGTGGGTATTGTTGTTATGGCTCCTAAGAGGGTACGGATTGTGAGTAGTAGTAGTTCGGAGGAAGAGGGGGATGTGGATTATGATGTGGACAAATTTGTGTCTAAGGCGGCTCAAGTGGAGTTTGATAATTTATCGACAAAAGGAGTTGTCAAAGAACGGGGTTTCGCCCCTTCGGCCGAGGATGGGGAATTGGCAGCTATGGTTACGGAGTTAGGGTGGTCGGCGTTTTGTGCACCACCTTTGGCGGTTCCATTGAGTGTAGTACGGGAGTTCTATGCAAATGCCAAGATGCAGAAAAATGGGATCACTATGGTGAGGGGCCGGGCAGTGGCTTACAAACCTGGGTCTATACGTCGCATTTTGGATCAACCAGCGAAGCCCAGAGGTGCGGAGGATTGGGTGCAGAAGACACGGGGTGACGTAGACTTAGACGCTATTGTAGCAGGGATGTGTATACCGGGCACGGTTTGGAAGTGCAAGGCCGGTACGACTACGAAGCGTACTTTTCCTGCAGCTGCATTGACCAGGTATGCTCGAGCTTGGTTCTATTTTATGTGTGCCCGCATAATACCAACTTCGCATGTTACTGTGGTTACTGTTGACCGTGCTATCATTTTGTGGGGTATTCTGAACGGAAAGTACATTGATCTCGGGTATCTAGTCTATCAGAACATCATGAAATTCTTAGGTGGTAGCACTACAGGCGGGATTCCCCATGCTGTGATTGTTGCTGAGTTGTGTTTTCATGTTGGTGTTCGCTGGAATAATGATGAGACTTTGCACAGGCCGATTGGTGATATTGATCACCAGGCGATTAAGAGGCTGGCGGAGTGGCCGGGCGGCACTCCCCACCCTAGGGGCCGTGGTTATGTTGTTATTGATGAGGGAAGTGGTAATCCGCCACCGGTGGAGAGAGTGCCTCGGTCGGCAGACAGAGCAGGACCTTCTCACACACAGCCGAGCCAGTCGAGTCAGGGAAATGTGGTTTTCAGTGATGCTCAGTTCAGGCGCATGATGAGGCGTTATGATACCACACATGCCATGATACATCGATTTGCTACAGACTTGACTCAGTCGTTGGATGGAGTGTATCGGCAGCAGGGTTTTCAGGTCACATGGCCTACTTTCGGAGAGCACCATGTTTATCCACCACCAGACACACCACCCGAGGAGGGTGACGATGCCAACGACTAGGGGAGTATCTCTTGTACCCTTTATTTTACCTTCAATGAGGACATTGAAATTCTTAAGTTTGGGGGTGATTTTAGGGTATCAAGAGTCTTTGCATTGCATGTAGCTGCATATTCATGCTAGTTCATATTAGTAATTGTGCATTTAGTTTTGTCATGCCATGTCATATAGCTCTATTTAGGAGTGTAATATCATTTTGTTCATGCATATCACGTGATTCCACATGAGTGTCTGTTTCTGGCTCGATAGGTAGGTCGACGTGTGTGATGACAATGAATAGAGGGTTGATTTAAGTACTTATGAAATTGACTTGCATGTGTCGGGAACACAATCTTTTCATGATCTCACGGTGTGCTCTTGGGCTAGATCGAGTCATACCTTGTTTGGCTGTTGAGATTTAATCACCTATTTATATCTAGAATTTTCGTTATTCCCTTGATGACGTAGGAGCACTTAAGTATAAGTTTGGGGGAAAATAGGGATTTCATGCTAAGTATTGTGTTGTGTCGTAGCGTAATAATGGCTAGGCGTCAAGTGGCTAGTAGCCGGCTCATTGAAAACATGAGTAGTCTAGGGTGGGATGAGAAAAAGGCAAAGTGCACTCATTCCGAAATAAAAAAAAAAAAAAGAAAAAAAAAAAAAGAGAAAAGAAAGAAAAAAAAAAAAAAGTGTTTTGTTAGTTGTTTATGCAAAATTGATCAGGTTGAGCTCTTTAATACTCGAGCAATTAAGTTCTAGGGGACTTTGTGCCTAGTGACCTAAGATTTTTCCGGTCTGGGATCCACTAACCTAAAGCTCGCTACATGGGTATTATTGTATAAGCCTTTTGGGGTCTCACCCATTGCACGGTCAATAAGCATGTGTGTTGGTGTTTGTGTTGTGTTGTGTAATAAGCATGAATCCTTGTCTACCTTGAACGATGATGGCGGTGTCTTTTAGTCATGAAGTGTCTAAAGCTCATTCTGTTTATAAACATGTGATTGTTTTGGCAAAAGAATTGGTTATGACTTTTATCTAGTTTCACGAGTATATCTGGTGAGAATTGCACACACCACGCTACCGAGCATGTATTGTTAGTATACGGGGCCTTAGTCGAGCTCTGTTTGGAGTTGTTGCATTTGTTGAGGCGTTTGCTTGTTGAGTGGTTTCGGATCATTTGTGTGGGATCATTGCATTAGGACACGTTCGCATTATCATGACATTTAGTTAGTAGTTGCATTCATTCATCATTTTAGGGTGAGTTCGCATTGCTTGAGGACAAGCAACGGGTTAAGTTTGGGGGTTTGATAGGTGGATTTTACGTCCACTATTTGCCTTCTGTTTGGACTTAAAACGTTTACAAGTTCTCGAGTTTCGTTGCCATGTAATGTGTTTTTTTTGTGTAATTTGTGTAGGTTGTGTCGTCGAAGACATTATGGGCTAAAACAATGTTATGGTGGTGTGAAGCAAGGCAACAAGTCAAGTTGTTGAAGTTTTGTAGTATTTCCAGGAGCTAGCAGGTGCAGCTGCGCAGCTCTAGGCGCTATAGCGCGCGAAAGGGAGTTTTCCAGGAGCTAGTAGGCGCTCCTGCGCGCGTTGGGGCGCAGCTGCGCGAAGGTTGTGCGGTGTTGAGGCGCAAGGGCGCTTGCGGGATGCGCTATAGCGCGGCCAGGCGAGATTTCCAGGAGGTAACTCGCGCAAGAGCGCCTTATGTTCGCGCAACAGCGCAGCTTGAGTTGTTCACAGCAAAACCAGGGATCTCTAGGCGCTGCGGCGCAGAATGGTAGCGCTGTAGCGCTATTTGTCTCCTGTGGGTTGCTATCGAAACTGTATGTTTGCCGGGGAAATATTATTTCCAAACCGGGTCGGCATGTGTTGGGCCTAAATTGTTAGGGCACGTATCTTTGGTTTATTATGTAATATCCTAGACTTTAAAAACATCATTCATTAGGTTATTTTGGATCTATCTATCATCAATATTATTATTCTAGCAACGAGAGATCAATTTCTAGGGTTCTTCAAGCTAGTGACAAGCAAGGAGGCCTATTGATTTCATCTTTTGTATTTCTTCTATACAATTTCCGGGATTTATTTTGCTCTCAATTTCTTTTCTATTATTCATTATTAATTGTTTGTAGATTCATGTTATCATTTGAATCCATGATGATGAGAAGTCCGATTATGGGCTAATCGTTATCATGGGGTTTTAATGGAGTTTCCCATGGATTCTAGTTATTAAATGTTTTTATGCCTTGGTGTGTGCTTGATATATGTTTAACCTAGTATGGGGGTGCTTATTCGTTATGGGTGCGTCGCGAACATCTGTAATTGCTTGTTGAATCCTAGTGATTGCGAAAGTGGATCTAGGGTTTAGAACATACCATGCTAGCGTAGGTTTTTGCATGTGAAGAGCATGTATTAATTTGTGGTGTAATTCTAACCGTCTTGCACCGACTATGTGATTATTTGGATGCTTGATTGTAAACCATTATGTTTTCAATCTCTATAGACATATAGGGACTAAGCATATTTGGTGACTACTTGACTTCTATCGATTGTGGATGATCAGTAGGATGATACATGTACAACGAAAGTTGGCGTGTGTCAGTTTAGTGCGTCTAATCAGTTATCATCGCTTGCACATGCTGGGTTGAGAAGGCATAAGATTCTAGATGAAGTGGTTAATGAAATTGGAACCCCATGTTTTCTCTTACATAAGTAATCTCGTTTGTTAATTCACTCTTAGTTGATAATTGTGTTATTAGTTAAGTAATAATCAACAACTCAATTTAATAATTGGTCAAGCATTAAGAAGTAACCATACACTGTTGCATAGGTATTAAATTGGCATTTACACCTTGTCTCTGCGGAACGAACTCTATTTATCACTTGCTATTTGTGATCGCGTATACTTGCGTGTTTACGAGTCAACAGAATCGACAAAAATCAAATCTATATTTTTGAAATAAAATCAATTTTCGTAAGACTCAAAAGCTTAAAAAATGATAAGTTAATGATATGATCTCGCCTCAAGCTTCATGTTGTTAAAGCAAAATGTCATGGTATATATATGATCTTACTCTAATAAAAATCCCTCTTAGACTAAAAACTATAAACTAAATGATCAAATATAAACCAAAATTAAAATAAAAACTAGAAACTACTTTTGAAAACTTACATTATGTTCTCTATTTTTTAAAAATTGTTATTCTCAAACAATATTATCAGAGGATTGAGGGGGTTGAATACAATCCTTTAAATTTACCAATTCTTTTTGCAGATAAAGAACACTTAAGAATAGAAATGTAAATTGCAGAAATAAACTAACACAAGAATTAAAAATTCAGGTGGATTGATTGTTCCACCTGAGAGATTTTATTTGAAGAAATCTCTATGATGTTTAAAACAAACACACAGCTGTAGTTACAATGTTTTTGCTTCAGCAAATTACAAGTATGAATATTTGCTTAAGCTCTAGAAAACTAAAATAGATTTCTTAACTTCAAAAACAATGTTACACTTGGTTATATATCCCAAGTTTACAAGCATAATTTGAACGACTTGAAATGTACAACAGTTAAAGTCCAAATGCTTGTTTTTCCACTCTAAATCCAATGGTCCTTGAAATGATTTGCCTTTTAGCTGATTGTCCTTCTTCAACCATCTCTATTGACTAGATGAAAATAGAATGTTTCTTTTTCTTCAGGGTTTCCCAAATTTCTGGTTTCCATGCTCGTTCTTTTCCATCAACCCATATGATTTGTCAGACATGTCCCTTTCATAATTTCAACTGCTAATTATTGGCCTTACATCAGTTGAGGTTAATCTTGTAGCATCCGTTGAAAGTGTTGTGGGTGCATCCGTTGAAGGCTCTCGGGTTGCATCCGTTGAAGGTTGAATGTGTATTCGTTGAGATACAATTTCACTTATGTAAAATTACAAGGCATAGAATATTTACAATTAGCCTCCCTTTCACTACGTCAAATTTGGGCTTTCGTCACTCTTTTGTACAGTAAGGGCTGTGACACTTTGGAAAAAACGAGTGGCTAAAGGTCATCGTCCCAAGTTTTAGCCACACAATTATTTTTTGAGTGACCGAAAACACATTTTTTGGCAGATTTAGTCACAATTTATAAAAGTGTGACAATTGAGAGATGAAACAGCATGTTTTTTTTGTTGACTTTGACCAAATCCAACATTTATAGTCATACTTGAGAGATAGAAGTGTGACAAAAAATAGTGACGCTTCTTTGCTGTATCTAAATGTTACCAAACGGTCACAGTCATTTTCGGTGATGTGGCTAAATGTGAAATAACCTATGGTCACTACATTTTATATGTGACTAAAAAGTAGAGTTTTCTGCATTATGTCAGATCTTTGTTCGCTAAGGCAGCTAAAAACTAGTGACTGTATTATTGTGTGACTAAAAAGTACTCTGTTTTCAGGAACAGAGCATTCTGTTTTGAGGATCCTCATTTCCAACTGATCTGTCACATTATTACATTTGGGTGTGGCAAAATATTTGACCACTGGACATGAAGTATTGGTATAGCAGATTAACCAGAAATGACAAACACAAACTTGATTTATCCAAGTTGCATACCAGATGAGCTTAAAACTTGATAATGAAGCTTAAAACTAGAACAATTCAACTAATCCATGTCATTCGGCCAACATTAGAATTCACCATTACATATTAATTCTTCATCAAATAAAAAACAAAGAAAATGACCAAGACAATGATAACATTATACATCGTATTTGTTCACGATTCTGCGTGCTCCATGTGAGATCCACTTAACTGTTTCTGATACACTTTCGTTGGAGATCGATAACTCGCTTTCAACCTAAATTACACAATAACAATGATAAGATTCAGCTTGCACAAATTACAATTGAGAAAAAACTAAGATCATACTGATTTAAATATTACCTTGTTGCGTAACCAGTGACCAAACGTTGTGCTATGCTCTTTCTCCAGCCATGCTTGTCGTTTACCAGGATGTTTGTTTTTCAAAAATGTCATGTGTTGTCTGCAAGTACAAAAATGAGTATCAAATCTGATCCTACTGTTAAATAAAAGAAAAAAACAAATAAACATGTTCAGTAGGAGTCCTTACTCGATATACGGCACAACTTCAGGCGTATTTTGCAGTACATAGAAATGTGCTTCTGTGAGCTCCACCTGCGTCGAGGACTGGCAAGTGAAATCATTATGAAAATCAACCCAAAATATGAAAAAGAATAAGCAATTATACTTCTAAATCACAGACTATACACTAACCTTGAAACCAGTATTCTCTACATGTTGAGGAGCACCCAAACCAGTATTAGTATTGCTGATATTACAAGTATTCTCTACATGTTGCTGAGATCTCCCTTGGTCAAAATCAGTGAAGATTGTCAACATTGATGTAACATTAACAAATACCTCAATATGTGAGTAAACATAAATCAGATTTAACCATCATGCAAGTCAATCTGTAGAACATTCATCAAGTACACATCTTTTACAGGTCTACAACTGCATACTTACAAGCTAATGATCAATAAACAATGAAACTCTAAGCACGTCATACACCATGTTTCTTTCTGCAAATCAAATGCATCTAAGCTACCAATAATGAACAATGACCATGTCAAACAAGAGAGTATTAGGGATGACAATTACTACAAAAATTACCTTATATGCAGATTTACCTAGCTATTCCTTCTTGAAAAATAGAAAAAGACAAAAAGAACTCATACATAACACTATAAATAACAATTGTTATGATAAAAATAAAAATACTTCCACACTGTCATGATAACAACTATCTCCTTACGTCATAACACTTGCATAACATTGCAAAAAAAAAATTACAAAGAAATAATAACAAAATTCTAAGAACCAGTCTCCCTCCTCCTCTTGTAAATCCTGGATATGGTGACAGCCAGTCCAATGATCCTCTCACGCAACTCCAGGGCCCGGAGACGCTCCGCCTCCCTCCTCTCCTTCTCTAGATCGAAGTGCATCAGCAGAAACATCCACTCGATTTGCTGATCATAGGAGAACTCAGAGCTGATGTTCTTTGGAACAGCGTCCACTGGAAAGCTTGCACCTTCCACTACGATCGTGAAGTTTTCGTAATTGAACACTATATTGGCAATACGTATGGTGAGAGCGTTGAAGGCCATTTGATAGACGGGGGGTTTGATAACAATTAAGAATGTTTGAGAGGATGAGAAAGGGGATTAACTAGGGATGGTTTAAATAGAAGAGTGTAAGGCATATGAAACAACGCTCATATTAACTGAGATCAATGTCATAATTGCATGCAGTTGTAGTCTCTTAGATTCCCAATAGACGCAATAAACTCTCTTAGATTAATACGAACAGTTTTAGTCAAAATATTTCAATAAACATATTCTCAAAGTCAGTTAATCAATTAAAACTAAAATTAAAGTCTCCAGAAAATAAACATTCATTAACTAAGTTAATCATATTAACTTAGATTTCCAATAGACGCAAGACTTAATAGATTTAGCCAGAGAGAGAGAGTGAGAGAGAGAGAGAGAGGAGACATACAGGTACTAATTGCCGGACATCATCTTCGCCAGAGAGGGGTGAAAACCTAGGGTTAAGACATAAAGGCGTTGTGTCATGCCAATTGAACTGAACAGTGCCTCCGCTCATCTTCTCCAGAAAGGGGCTTTGTTAATCTTGGGTATTTCAATCAAATCTAGAACCAATTGTTGTTGTATAAGAGGGAAAAAAAGGATATGATTGGGGTTCTTGTTTTAGGCGGCAAAATAGAAGAGAGTGTGGCTAACAGTACTCGACTGTACTGCTGTGTGTAGCAATGAATTAAGGACAAAAACATAACCATATGTACCCTCTACTTTACTAATTTATTATACTACTTTGCTGAAAATCAAATTTAATCACTTATTAATCTGAAGTTTAAATAGAAGATAATTTCTAAAATCAAAATTTTAATTAAAAAAAACAAGATCACAAAATTAGCTTCATTCCCATATTTTTAAAATAATTTTGGGATCAAAAATGAATTTATTATGATTTTTACAAGTTTTACCTCAAAATGAAAATTAATTTTCAAAAATCATTTTAAAATACCAAAACTCCAAATTTAATTCATCTAATTTTTTTAAATCATTTTGGAATATTTAGAAGACATATGCAAAATTTAAAAAAAAATCTAAATTTATCTTGTACGACTTTATAACAAAAATCAAGTGAAAGTACTATTTCCCGCTACGAGACTACTACCCACTTAACAAACTATTTTTTTAAATTAATTTTTGGGTGATCCAACCGTACGGATATGAACAACTACTTATATTAGTAATTTGCAAAATTTTTAAAAAAATCTAAATTTATCTTGTACGACTTTATAACAAAAATCAAGTGAAAGTACTACTTCGAGAAACGAGAGTACCACCCACTTAACAAACTATTTTTTTAAATTTATTTTTGGACGATCCAACCGTACGGATGTGAACAACTACTTATATCAGTGATATGCAAAATTTTAAAAAAAAATCTAAATTTATCTTGTACGACTTTATAACAAAAATCAAGTGAAAGTACTACTTCGAGAAACGAGAGTACCACCCACTTAACAAACTATTTTTTTAAATTTATTTTTGGACGATCCAACCGTACGGATGTGAACAACTACTTATATCAGTGATATGCAAAATTTTAAAAAAAAATCTAAATTTATCTTGTACGACTTTATAACAAAAATCAAGTGAAAGTACTACTTCGAGAAACGAGACTACCACCCACTTAACAAACTATTTTTTTAAATTTATTTTTGGACGATCCAACCGTACGGATGTGAACAACTACTTATATCAGTGATATGCAAAATTTTAAAAAAAAATCTAAATTTATCTTGTACGACTTTATAACAAAAATCAAGTGAAAGTACTACTTCGAGAAACGAGACTACCACCCACTTAACAAACTATTTTTTTAAATTAATTTTTGGACGATCCAACCGTACGGATGTGAACAACTACTTATATTAGTGATATGAATTTTTTTTTAAAAAAAATCGAAATTTATCTTGTACGACTTTATAACAAAAATCAAGTGAAAGTACTACTTCAAGAAACGAGACTACCGCCCACTTAACAAACAATTTTTTTAATTAATTTTTGGACGATCCAACCGTACGGATGTGAACAACTACTTATATTAGTGCTATGCAAAATTTTAAAAAAAAAATCTAAATTTATCTTGTACGACTTTAAATTTATCTTGTACGACTTTAAATATATCTTGTACGACGTTGTATAAAAATCTAAATCTAAACGATATTTCATTTCCCGCTTCCTCTTTCCCTCCTATGTACCCAATAATTCACTTCCCTCCCTACCCAGTATTTCATTTCCCCATTTTCCCCCTTCTTTTTCAGCACACACATATGTTCACGGCTCTTAGCTCGATTTCAGTATGTTCACGGCTCAAGTTCAAATCAAACACACACATACAAATTGATTTTGCTAGATAGTCCCGGCCCCGATCTGTTTGTTGGTCAGTTGATTTTGGTAGATGTAGGTGTTCGTGTTTTTGTCACAAACATAAAGGTGCTTTCATTATCTTGATTATCAATTTCTGTTAGTGACAAAAGCAGGGAACACATACATCGAGCAAATCCCAAGCTCTCTCAATCGCTGTTTACTGGTTACTGTTGTCGGCAGGTATGAGATGTTGTTTCATTTTCGATTGTTTCGATATTGTTTTGTTTTCGAATATTTCGATAATGTTTTGTTCAAAATTTGATTGTATTGTATGTATGTATGATTGATTTATGCTTTTGTGGTGATAAGTTATAATTATATACGATATTGAGCTGATTTGTTTGTTATATATGATTGTTGAATTAGTTGTTGTTCAGTGTAGTGGTTGATGTTATTGTGGTTGTATTGGGGGGAAAATGTGTTTGGGCTTGATATCGTGTTAGTATTCTGTGATCTTTCCTCGGACTTTTTTGTTATTTCCCTGAATACAGTTGAATACTATGCAATCCATTTCTTCATTTCATTGAGATGATGACTAATTTCATGACTCCAATTTTATCTGAGGTATAGATATATTTGGAGCTATAGTCCCCGTACTATGTGTAAGAAACTTAGTTGATTTTAAGCTGGCAGTTGGCAGTAGTCCCTCTGTAGAGTGTAAGATTGGTCACCTGTGTATGTACTATACGACAAGCACATAGTCTAATCATTTATTATCATTATTTGTGTGTTTTCATATATGTGTAATAATCTGTTTTGTTGTGTATATGTCTCTGTTTCGAGGCTGCTGAAGATGAAATATAATCCTTTTATCTCTTCGATATATCAGAAGCGATAGAACACATAGATGGATTCTTGTTTCTATCAAGCAATGGTAAATGCTTGTAATGCCTGATTATTTGAGTGATCAGTACATTATGTACATAATTTAACATGATTTTGTTGGCTAAATATCTAGGTTGCAGATGCCATAACACCAAATCAAATGGTGAGAAGTGTTCTTGCCCAGCTTGCCCTAGTAATTCCTTCTTGGAGATTAATCCCAACACAAGATATCACTGATGCCGCCAATAGAGACAATCAGAGGAATCAACAATCTCAAGTAAAATTCAGAAGCATAAGCAAGTTGAAGTTATAACGTTGAAGTTATTACATTACTTGTGTTAGAATGGTCTTAACTTGAGGGCTGTTGGAATGATCATCGTATTTGTTTTCATGTTTTACTCTAGGTACCAAATCCAACGGCCAATGGGAAAGGGGAAGAACATAGCGCAGCTCAAGCTAAGGAAGAACATAGCGCAGATCAAGTTAAGGAGAAGAAGAGATGTAATACCATTACTGGTTCCCCAGTAACATGTTCAAAGGCTAAGGCGAACAAGGCAGA
This sequence comes from Heracleum sosnowskyi, assembly GCA_030848705.1. NCBI lineage: Eukaryota > Viridiplantae > Streptophyta > Magnoliopsida > Apiales > Apiaceae > Heracleum > Heracleum sosnowskyi. The sequence goes on along the minus strand of CM061235.1, from coordinate 135,047,624 downwards.
CAAGCTGAGGAAGAAGCGGAAGCTGGTGGTGTAATTGTAAACTGAATTTGACTCATGTTAATGTGGTTTTCTGGTTGTGAACTTTTCGATAAGTTGTTAATTTTCTGTACTCTGGTTATGGTTATGTGGTTTTTATGGATTGTGGAGTTATACTCCATATCGTTGTTATGGATCATGGATTTAGTATGGATTTTATGGATTAATATGGACTAGTTTGGAATTTGGCATTTTTTTTACTTGTATTTTGGCATTTTACTTGTTTGCATATTGTGGCCTTTTTGAATTGGATTGTGGCCTTTTGGTATTGTGATTTGTATCGGCTTTTTGGTACGGCCGTGGTCATTTATATTACAAATGAAACCTGTTTGTGATGTGGTTAAGTATGTGTGGCTAGTACCACACTTCAGCCACACTACCTATTATATTATATTGGGGGATAGTTACTACAATTATTAGTGACTAAAAGCAGTTATTTAATAGTATATAAAACATACAAACGACTACAGAAAAATTATAAAATGTGGCCATACCCAAGTTTTTTGCCACGATTTACCAATAAATAGTGCGACCAAAACTAAGCCTTTGATGAATATTGGTATTTAGCCACGTTATTAATTATCTTTAGCCACGACCCATCCTGTGGCTGAAAGCTGGTATTTAGTCACACTTTTGAGCTTAAAACAGGGGCTGTCAGACCCAAGGGGTGGTATGCTTTAGTCACTCTGTTTTGAGTTACAGCCACACATCTGGGGTGTGGCCGTAGGGGGCGTAAAATGATCCGACCTTAGGTGACACTTTGCTGAAAAATTAAAACGTGACGTAAAGTGCTTAGCCACACGTATTTTATGTGACGGAAGCCAAAATTTGACGTAGTGTTTTCTACATATCAGTTGATAGTCAACAAAACTTATTCAACCTTAACAATTACACTTCAACTGCTAAATACTTAACAAAAGAGTATGTTACATGGAGTCTTACCCGTTGATAAGCTACCCTTCAACGGATACTGTGTACATGTTATCCGTTGAAGGCTACATTTTTACTTATACAAATTTTGTTGAGTTAATTTAGTTATCATAAAAAATCAACATAATTCCTAACAAAAACTTACATTATGCCTGCCTATTTCACACAAAACTCATCCATCACCTTGGCCCCCCACCTGCCACGTCAGCGCCATGCAAGCAGGGACCCCCCACTGCCACGTGGACCAACTGCCACGTCTAGGGCTGCACAACATTCTGGTCTAAACCTGTAAATTAGACCAGACTGGGTCTGTCGGTCCAAGCCCGAACCATACCTTATATAACCGGTCTGGTCCATGAATTCAAAAAATCCGATCTTCGATCTGGTCCGGTCCGATCCAAACCCCGAAAAAATCCGGAACGGGCCAGAATTCATGTATATAGTTATTTTAACTTTATTTTACTTCTTAAATTATCATGTATATAGATCAAATTTTAACACATATCGTATATTTATGATTCAAATTAATAAAAAAAAATTGATGAAACAATAGATATCAACATTACAAATTAAATGTTCAAATTTGTACTTCACATAATGAAAAATTGATACTCAATGTTTACAAATTACTATTACTTTACAAATAATAAAACATGCACTTCTTTTAAAATTTTGAGTAGTGCTAAGAACCCTAAAATGGATCCCAAATTTGACTAAATGTCATTTTTAATTCAAGAAGCGCATATATATACATGTGGATACTCTTTATATTTTAAAAACACGACCAATACGATCATACTAACTAAACATTTGGGAACTTTAACACTTATCTTGAATTTTTTATTATCGTGTAAAGCAAATAATATATTTATGTATTTAAATTCGAATGAAAACCAAAATTAAATAAATAAAATTAAAATATTATATAAACATTAATCAAACTGGTCCAAACCGGTCCGGTTCCGATCCGGGTTTTTCCGGTCGGGTCCGGTCCTAATACCAGATATATATCGGTCCGGTCTCCGGTCCATGAATTTAAAAAATTCCGGTCTTCGGTCCGCTCCGGGTCGATCCAGTCTGGTCCAGTTTTGGACCATTGTGCAACCCTAGCCACATCAGCATGGACCTCATTGCCACGTTAGCATGGGCCTCTGCCACGTAAGCGGACCACAATGCCACGACAGCAGGCCCGCTGCCACTTTAGCGGACCCCACTACCACGTGGTGCCATGTCAGTTGACCCCACTACCACGTGGCGCCATGTCACCAGGCCCATTACCACGTGGCTTGCAGGTTCCATCAGCCCACATAATTATTAAATAATAAATAAAATAAATAAATAATAATATTAGTTTCGAGTTTCTATTATAAGGAAGTTTCTGTTGAAGTAAGCCCATATATATATATATATATATATATATATATATATATATATATATATATATATATATATATATATATCAATACTATTATATAATAGACGAAACATTAAAAGTTTGGTTGGTCGGTATGGTACGTTGTGATTTTACTTAATTGCCCTTAATTTGGTTGGTCGGTATGGTACGTTGTGATTTTACTTAATTGCCCTTAATAGTTTTTACTTAATTAACCTTACTTATTTATAGAAATATATTATTAAATAATAATATTACCTATTTATAACCAATTACCTTTTTCACCTAAAATACATTATTTTTTCTATTTTTCTAACAAATTCCCCTACTTTTTCAAATATATCACGGGCAATTACCTTTTTTAACTAAAACATGTTAGTTTTTCTATTTTTCCTTACTAAAATCCCTCTTTTTCCAAAAATATCACGGACAAACATTTAGTTATTTATTTTTAAACCTATTTTAATATTATAATTATTTTTAAAAGTTTACCTATTTTAACATATCTACTTATTTTTCTTAACAAATGCAATTACTAAAACTATTAAAATATAAATAATCAAATACCTATTTATAACCAATTACTTTTTCAGCTAAAACACATTATATATTTTTTCGAACAAAGTCACTCCTTTTCTAAATATATCACGGGAAATTGTCTTTTACAATTTACTTTTTCTATTTTTCTCACTAAAATCCATTCTTTTTCCAAAAAATATCACAAGAAACCTTTTACTTATTTATTTTAAAACGTATTTAAATACTTTTAATTATTAAATTTTAAAACCTCATTTTCCAAAAATATCACAGGCATTGACATTTTTAAACTAAATATATGTTACATTTTTTATTTTTTCTTATTAAAACCCCTCATTTCCAAAAATATAACGGGCAAACACATACTTATTTATTTTAAAATCTGTTTTAATGTTTTTAATTAATTAAAAATGTTTAGCTATTTTAAGATGCCTACTTATCTTTTGCACAATTACAATTAATAAAATATTAAAATAATAATAAAATAACAATTAACAATCCGTGCATCGCACGGGTTTTAAGCTAGTATATATATATATATATATATATATATATATATATATATATATATATATATATATCAATACTATTATATAATAGACGAAACATTAAAAGTTTGGTCGGTCAGTATGGTACGTTGTGATTTTACTTAATTGTCATTTCTTAAATTCGTGTTTTTACTTAATTAACCTTACTTATTTATAGAAATATATTATTAAATAATAATATTACTTATTTATAACCAATTATCTTTTTCACCTAAAATACATTATTTTTTATATTTTTTCTAACAGATTCCACTACTTTTTCAAATATATCACGGGCAATTACCTTTTTTAACTAAAACCTGTTTGTTTTTATATTTTTCCTTACTAAACCCCCTCATTTTCCAAAAATATCACGGACAAATCTTTAGTTATTTATTTTAAAACCTAATATTATAATTATATTTTTAAAAGTTTACATATTTTAACATGTCTACTTATTTTTCTTAACAAATGCAATTACTAAAAATATTAAAATATAAATAATCAAATATATATTTATATCCAATTACCTTTTCAGCATTATAGATTTTTTCTAACAAAGTCCCTCATTTTCTAAATATATCACGGGAAATCTGTTTTAATGTTTTTAATTAATTAAAAGTGTTTAGCTATTTTAACATGCCTACTTATTTTTTAACAAATACAATTAAAAAAATAATAATAAAATAACAATTAACAATCCGTGCATCGCACGGGTTTTAAGCTAGTATATATATATATATATATATATATATATATATATATATCAATACTATTATATAATAGACGAAACATTAAAAGTTTGGTCGGTCGGTATGGTACATTGTGATTTTACTTATTTGTCTTTTCTTAAATTCGTGTTTTTACTTAATTAACCTTACTTATTTATAGAAATATATTGTTAAATAATAATATTACCTATCTATAAGCAATTACCTTTTTCAACTAAAATACATTATTTTTTTTATTTTTCTAACAAATTCCCCTATTTTTTCAAATATATCACATGCAATAACTTTTTAAACTAAAACATGTTAATTTTTCTATTTTTTCTTACTAAAATCCCTCATTTTCCAAAAATATCCCGGACAAACCTTTAGTTATTTATTTTTAAACCTAATATTATAATTATTTTTTTAAAAGTTTACTTATTTTAACATGTCTACTTATTTTTTTTTAACAAATGCAATTACTAAAAATATTAAAATATAAATAATCAAATACATATTTATAACCAATTACCTTTTCAGCTAAAACATATTATAGATTTTTTCTAACAAAGTCCCTCATTTTCTAAATATATCACGGGAAATTGCCTTTTTCAATTTTTTTTCACTAAAATCCATTATTTTTCTAAAAATATCACGGACAAACCCATTACTTATTTATTTTAAAACGTATTTAAATTATTAAATTTTAAAACTTCATTTTCCAAAAATATCACGGGCATTTACCTTTTTAAACTAAATATATGTTACATTTTTTATTTTTCCATATTAAAACCCCTCTTTTTTTCAAAAATATAACGAGCAAACCCTTACTTATTTATTTTAAAATTTGTTTTAATGTTTTTAATTAATTAAAAGTGTTTAACTATTTTTACATGCCTACTTATTTTTTTAACAAATACATTTAAAATAATAATAATAAAATAACAATTAACAATCCGTGCATCGCACGAGTTTTAAGCTAGTATATATATATATATATATATATATATATATAAGTTTCTCGAATAAAGAAAAGTGTTTTACAATTGGATTTTGATTGCTTTTAAAATGTTTTATATTTTTCTCAATATCTAAAAAATCTTATTTATAAACTTTTCTTTATGCTTTATCAGCCATTGCAATATTTCAAAAGGATTCTCGAAAGAATTTTTTTTGATAAAGAAAAAGAATTTTATTCTCGGATATTGAAAGCCCGTAAAATGTTTTTCTTTCCCTAATATCCGGAAAAATATTATTTTGCTCATAATATTTTAATATTGCACATCTTACCAAAATTATAGAATGATCAGATTCTTATTGTCCCGTAAATAGTATTTATTCAAAGAAAATCTTGTTCCATAGCAATCTGAGATGGACTTGTTCCATAACAATCTCAGATGGACTTCTAGATGGGCCCAGGAATAGGCAAGTGGGCTATCCATATTGGGCTTAAGGGGGAGGCATGTGGGCCTTCCAATGTGAGCCTAGGAGGAACCGAATGGCAAGGATAATTTTCAATTGGGTCTAGAGGGAGCCAGATCATACAGAATGGTGGCAATATCGGCAAGTGTCGATCCCGATGTGTGAATGGGGAGATTGTTGGGAGTTGTCCCACATCGTTTGTGGGAGGGGCAGATTGCCGGTTAATAAGCAGCCAAGTTAACCCCATTAGTATAAGGTCTTTTGGGATATGCCAAATAACGAAATTGTGTGGGCTCGGGGAGTTCAACAATAGGGACTTCATCCTCCTGATACTCTAACCTTCTTGGAGTAACATTCTGAAACCTCCTCTGACCCGTGGTGCCTCTACCTGTGCGATGGTGATTATGGGGTTGTCGCCTGACCCGACCCCTTCCTTCGCTTCTTTCGACCGTATCCAGCCTTGCTTCAAAGCCATTCAAGGCATCACCCATGCGATAGAGTTGTTCCATCAAGTCAGAATTACTTATGAGCACCGGTGGTCGTCCCCCTACGATAGGTGTTCCATAAGATGGATTTGGAACACTATGGGGAACGTACTCCTCATGGCGGGCATGGTTGTTCTCTTCACTGTCTTCAGACAAGACCTCATCCCTAGGACGTTCGTTGCGATTTTGTGACATCTTCTCCTCCAAAGATTTAGATCTTAATTAGCACCCCTCCTTCTAGCGCCAATTTGTTAACGGAGGAATTTGGTATTAACAAAGTTTGGGGTTCTTCGCCGGAATCAAGGTCTACAACGGTGGTCCTTTGGTGGTAAATTCGTCGGAGTATGGTGGTTGTGTTTAATTGGTGGCTGAGATTGCTTAGGGTTTATGTTGGCTGCCTCAGAGTTCTCAACATTCGACCCCTTACAATTTGCCTACGTATCCCCTTTTATAGGGAATCAAGCCAACGTAGTTCTTGGGGAGGAAGTTTCCTCCATGGGCTTGGTCTTTGATCTTCGGAGTCCATCCGAAGTCTTCTACTGCCTTTCCATGCTTAGACGTAAGACTTTTTCACCGCCTTCCATGTATAGGATTCTTTCCATACTTAAACATATGTCTTCCTTATCTTTCCTTACTTGAACGTAGGACTTCCATCTGTTTCCTTACTTAGAGTTTTAGCTCACTTTAGGAATGTCTAACGATAAGGCCTAGTCACAAAGGCCCAAGGCTCGTCTATGATGTCAGGACTTCATGGATAAGGAAATTTCCCCCGTCGAGGACTAGTCCTATCCATTACTAGCTATTTCCTTAATTCATAGACGCAGGTATAGCCATGACTTACCTTAAATGCTAGACGCATCCTTGTCCCCCGAATGAGAAGCACCCACCAGATAGCAGGACAAGTGATCCCAAGTGTTTGGGTGCAAAGTGCAGGATTACTCCAAAGTTCCCCAATGAGGACGCGCCCATTGAGTACAGGAACAAAGCTCCCAAAGCACACACCAAGATTAACCCCACATCCCCAATGAGGGCGCGCCCATTGAATACAGGAGGAGGCCTTCAATCACGGACATCCCCCTCCTAGGGCACATCCTAGGAGGGAATTCTTCAATATTTAGTCAATACCAAACCAAGGAAACCATTTTTCATTATCAAGTTGTATCTTCAAACTGGGACGACGCGCCCTCAAGGAGTAGACGGCCTAAAGGGCGCGCCTTCGTCCCCATGAAGACAAGCCCTAGATCTTCCTTGTGTCAGTCTCAAGTAAAAGAAGTCATTATTCTCTGTCAAGTCTTTCATCCACGTAGTGTTGTCAGTTTACCCCGAGAGGACGCGTCCTTAGGGGTTAGATGGCCAAAGGGGCACACCCTCTCCCCTAGGAGGACAAATCCTGAATCTTCCTTACGTCATGCCATGTCAATATAGCTGTCAAATCATCCACCAAGCTGTTACTACCATGAGGGCGCGCCCTCAAGGGGTGGACGACCTAAAGGAGTGCACCCTTACCCCTATGAGGGCAAGCCCTAACCTTTCTTTGTATTAATTCTAGCCCTAATTACATCTTAGATATCCCTAATTGAATCCGTACTCGACCCGATCCTAACCTAAAAACCCGTTACCGAATTTTGGCTATAACAACTACCCCCCAATTCAATGTGAAGTTAAAAACAATACACTGAATTTCATACATCTTTTTTTTTTTAACATATAGGGCGCGTCCTGCATGAGTACGCGTCCTTCCTTTATCGCACGTGTTTGACAGCTGTCTTCCACCAGGCGTGCCTTCGCCTATAAATACCTGAAAAGTTGACCTATCATTTCACTTTACTCTTTTATTTCCAGAAAACTAAGAAAACCGCTGCACTTCATTTTTTCCGAGCAAAATCCGATCAAAGCTTCCCATTTTTGACGTTTTCACTCTCGGATCTTATTCATCAACCAAAAAGGTATATTTTTATGTCTTCATTTCATGTTTTTGCTATATATTTGGACTAAATCGATGAAATGACCGTTGAGTTTTTTCTGTGTTCTTGATAAAAATGTATGTATATTTGTATCTATCGATGTTTTAATCTTCATTTCACCGTTGTTTAATTTTGAATTGTGTTTCTGCCGCTTCAATTATCGAACGTAGATTTAGGACGCGTTTTATACAACTTAAGAATGACCCCGTATATACTTTTGAGGCGCGTTCTAACCATGACACGGATTACTCCTTTCTTTTTTAATACTTTCTTTTCAGGACGCGTCCTTACCATCTTTTTCCTTTTTCTTTTCAGCTGGAGGGTAAGGACACGTCCTCGTTTCATCCTTTCAAGGATTTTAACAAACGCTTGGGGATTTATTCCCCACCTTCACTCTCTTTTCCAGCACAAAGCTCATCTTCAATCCTTTCTTTTCACACTGAAGCAATAGAACATCTCCAAGGAGCTTCTCCATTCAAAGATAACACTAAAATAATGTCTTCAAATACCAAATCCAATTCATCCTTACCTCATGTTGATGATGTAAACCCCGAAGTAACTAGCCGACGTGACAGGGCGCGCCCTCATGAGTTTATACCAGTTATTGATGATATAGAAGGGATTATAGACAAAGACATAGAAGATAGAATGCAAAGAAGAAAAGGAAAGAAAATCATTTCTCCTATCGAGGGGTGCGCGTCCCATTCTGAAAACACGTCTGACGACGAGGACGCGTTCTCAGAAGGATCATACCCAGATATTGATGACCGCTTACCTCCTCCAAAACCTTCTCCCAACCCATTCATCCACCCTGAAATCACCGAAGAGGAAAGGGATTATGATTGGGGCCAATATGTAAATACGTTGTCTGAGGCAGATAAAAGGAGAATGAGAAAACAAGGCAATAAATTATTCTGTGTTGGGATGTCTTCTACTGTATCCATAACCGAAATTACATGGTGCATGACATATTACAGTATGGAAGGTCAATGGGCGCGTCCTCCTTCTATGATGAGGCCTCATGTCTTTAAATGGCCAAAACCTTTCAGGGTACCACGAATGGTTACTTCTCCCAAGCTAATGTCATTAGGAGTAGGCGCGCCTCTCCATCCATATTTCAAGGATATTCTCCAATGGTATGACATAGCCCCAATCCAGCTTTCCCCAAACTCATATAAGTTAGCACTCGCCTTGTTCATATTATACCATGATGAAGGAATATCAACCCCTCCAAACATGGAAGAATTCAGCTATTTCTTTGCTATCAGGAAGAGCTCTAAAGGTTACTTCTTTTTGACTCCTCAACATAAACACAACAAAATGGGCTTTTCCAATGGAAAAATAAGCAATGAGAAAAATTGGAAGGAACCGTTCTTTTATCTTTGGAATGTTGAGAGGGTCAGAGTCATCTTCAACTGCAACCATAGTAAGCACACATTTATTCCTTTCAAATTTTCCTTAAGGGCGCGCCCTTGGAAATTTTTCTCTTAAACTAATTTTTCATTCACAAATTGTAAAACTTAGATAACAGAAATACAAAGGAACTTTTTGGAGAGGCCAAGAAGCGAGCTGAAAAGATTACCTCACTCCCGTCTTCAAGGTTTAATCTTAAAGTCTTAATCACTGAGGATAATTTAAAAAGAGTTGGGATTTTGAGGAAAGAAGTGGGATCCATTGTGCCTTTCCAACGTTTTAGAAAAGGTGTTCCCATCAGAGGTTCTAAAGATTACGATTCTGATGAAGAGGATGAAGAGGAAGAAACTGAAATTGAGGAAAGTGCTCATGAGGACGCGTCCTCCAAGCCTGGTAGCACGAATTTTCCAATCTTAGAGTTCACTTAATATGCACTGTACTTGTTTTATTCTTGTAGAATGCCAATGTCATAAAAATTGTTTTAATATTGAAGACGCGCCCTAACTTCACATCTTGTTTAATTTCCACAGGTATGGACGATCTTCCAGCTGGTTGGGGTCTTGAAATGGGAGTTGCTCCCAGCGTTGGAGTTTCTAAAGCTGCCAAGACGCGTCTTGTCAAGAAAAACACCAAAAAATCACTGAAAGAGAAAAAAGAGCCAGTGATCATTAACCTGGAAAAGGAAAGAAAAAGGAAAGAGAGTGACAAAACCATCACTACTCCCGAGGACGCGTTCTCAAAGAAAAACAAGACCAATCCTTCATCCTTTTCACTTGTTTCGTCTACTCTTAGTCCTCTTGTTATTCCTTATGTAAAGGATGATGAAATTACAAAATGGAGAAACAAGACTCCTATTGAGGAAAATGAAGCAATAATCAAAGCATCTTCTGAGATTTTGGTCTCCGCTCTTCACCGTCAATCAACTCTCCAACAAGAAGGGACGCGCCTTGATATCATGGAGAGGGAAAGAAACAAGCTTTCCAAAAAGGTTGAAGATCGTGATAAGATTATTGACAAGTTGAAAAGCGAACTTCGTTCTAAAGAAAGTTATTATGAGAGTGAGCTGAAGACCCAAGAAGAAGTTTCACTTGATTTGAGTACTACCATTGATACTCTAAAGGAAGAGAAAAGCAAACTTTCTGAGCAGATAGCTGAACTTGTTGCTGATCAACAGAATGGTTGGTTATTAGAGAAAAAGAGGATTGAAAAGACTTCTTTCAGGGATGGCTTTAGGAACTATGCTTCTGGATTCTTAGCACAAGATCCTGATTATGACTTCACAAAATTTGGCGAGGAAACTGTTGCATGGATCACCAAGTTCAAAGCTGATGAAGCGGCATCTATCAAGGCGAAAAGGATATTTCTTGGACTTGAGGAGGCATCACCCACAAGTGAGAATGACGAAGGCGCGTCCTCAGATGGTATGCCTGAGAATACTATCACTGCTTCCCATCTCAATGAGCAAGTTCCTGATCCCGCTGGAGTTCCTGAAAATCTTCAAGATGTTGAAAGGGTAAACGACCAAACTCAGGAAGCGTCCTGAGATTTCTTTAAATTGAAACATGCTGAGGTGCAGGCCCTCTACTGCCTTGCAATTTGTAAGTTAACTGGTGTCCTCTTTTGATAAATTTAACAAGGGTTTATTCCCTTGTATTTGATTTAATTTTCTCTTCAGTGCTTATGATCTACCATGTTAAAATCACTTTTGTTTATATAAGGCGCGCTCTCTGAAATGATAACCTATAATTTCAATGAGGAAGTCTAAGACAATTGAAATAACCTTCATAAATATTTGGCGAGTATTTCATGTTTGTCAAAATACATACTATTGTAACTTGTATTTTGACTGCATCGCGTATTGACCTTGTGATCACAGTAAAGACGTGTCCTCCTTAAGGAAAATATTTAGGATGGCATAATAAATATGTACTTGTCTCCCAGTAAATCAAAATTATTTTTATGGGCGCGCTTTGCCATTTTTTCTTCAAGGCGCGTCCTCATGAAGCAAAAATCTTTGGTAGTCTATAAACAATTATAATTCTTGATAAAACTTTTGGAATAATCTTCATAAATAATGCGCTCCGGTGTGAAAACCACACTAGTCCCAAGGCTAATGCTATGGGGAAATAAAAACTTGAAAATCCCAACTATTTAAGGTAGGATGTACATGCACTACCCCCCCTAGACTAGGAGGAACTTCATTTCTTCTAGTTTATTTTAAATAGATAATATAGGGGGTACGCAACCACTCCCTACTGATAATACTTCTTCAAATGTTCCACGTTCCAAGCTCTTGGTATAAGATTGCCACCCAAATCTTCCAAGTGAAAAGTTCCTTCCCAAAGCACAGACTTGATCCTGTAAGGTCCTTCCCAATTGGCACCAAAAACCCCATGACTGGCAACTCTGGTATGAGGCATCACCCTTCGTAGCACCAAATCACCAACCTTGAGACGACGTACCCTCACTCTTCGATCATAAAACCTTGCCACTCTTTTCTGATATGCAGCTAATCTTAGTGATGATATTGCACGTGTTTCTTCCAGAAAATCAAGATGAAGCCGTTGGTTGACCTCATTAGATTCATTGTCATAGTGATCCCTCCTGAATGATCCAGATCCAACCTCTACGGGAACCATTGCTTCAAAGCCATAAGACAACATGAATGGAGACTCTCCAGTAGTAGATCTTGGTGTGGTATTGTAGGACCATAGTACCATAGGTAGCTCCTCAGGCCAGTTACCTTTACTTTCTTCCAACTTGGTCTTTAGTGTGTGCTTAATTATTTTGTTGATAGCCTCAGTCTGCCCATTGCTCTGAGGATGATAGACTGCTGCAAAATCTTTCTTAATCTTCAAATCTTCACACAACTTCTTTAACTCCTTGCTGTCAAATTGCTTCCCATTGTCAGATATGAGTTTGTAAGGAATCCCAAACCTGCACACAATGGAATTAAAAACAAAATCTTTGATTTTCTTGGCCGTTATCTTTGCCAAGGGCATAGCTTCTGCCCACTTAGTAAAATAATCCACAGCCACAACAGCATACTTGACACCCCCCTTAGCCATAGGAAGCTCTCCAATAAGATCAATCCCCCACATAGCAAAAGGCCAAGGACTTATCATTGAAGTCAATGTCGTAGCAGGAATAGATGAGTAGTTCGCAAAGCGTTGGCACTGATCACACGCTCTTGTAAACTTCATAGCATCATCCTTCAAGGTTGGCCAGTAATATCCTTGTCGTAACACTTTCATAGCAAGGGAACTACCCCCCGAGTGATTACCACATATTCCTTCATGAACCTCTCTCAAGACATAGTTGCACTCGTCTCCATCAACACACCTTAGTAAGGGTTGATTAAAACCCCTTCGATACAAAACCGCATCATATTCCACATACCTTGCTGCTTGGTATTTCAAACGTCTAGCCTCCCCCTTATCATCGGGTAAAATTCCTTTTTGTACATACTCTTGGATAGGAGTCATCCAAGTCTTCATTGGTACTTCATCTACAACCATTAGCTCCATCTCGGGGATACTAGGAATTTCTTGAATTTCCAATGGAATGTCTCCCATCAACACCGTGTCTCTTTGGCAACCCAACCTGGCCAGAGTATCGGCCTTGGAATTTTCTTCACGAGGAACTCCTTCAAGTCTGACTATGTTGAACTGTTGAATCAAGCGACGTACACTCATCATATATGCCTCTATCTTTGGTCCTCTAGTCTGGAACCCTCCTTCAACCTGCTGAACAACCAATTTCGAATCACTGAACACCACTAAATTCTTCACATTCATTTCCAAAGCCAACTTCAAGCCATTAATCAATGCCTCGTACTCGGCTTCATTATTAGTTACCGCAAATTTGAAATTGATAGCACTCATAAGAAGGTGACCTTCAGGAGAAGTCAAGACAACTCCAGCACCTGCCCCATCATTGTTAACTGCTCCGTCGACATACATGGTCCACCAAGGAAAAGGATACTCTTCTCTCAAAAGGCTTGCCTCCTGAGCAAGAGGGCTAGGGTTCACCAGAATGATTTCTCGTCCCACGCTCTCATTATCAAATTCCAGGATAAAGTCAGCTAAGGCTTGTCCCTTAATTGCCGTCCGAGAAACATATTCCAAATCATACTGTCCCAACTCAATTGCCCACTTCAACATCCTTCCTGAAGCTTCAGGTTTATGTAAAATGTGTCTCATGGGATAAGAAGTTCGCACTTCAATTTTATGAGCTTGAAAGTAGGGACGTAGCTTTCGTGCAGCCAGCACCAAAGCATATACCAACTTCTCCATGCTAGAATATCGGGTTTCTGCATCCAACAACCTCTTACTTACATAGTAAACTGGTGACTGCAAATTATCCTCTTCTCGTACTAACACAACACTAATGGAGTAAATAGAGATGGCCAAGTAAAGAATCAATACTTCACCATCCACAGGCTTGGCCAAGAGTGGGGGCTTACCTAACTGTTCCTTGATTTTCTGAAAAGCATCTTCACAAGCAGGAGTCCACATGAAATCCTTGTCAACCCCCCTAATGGCTTTGAAAAATTCTTTGCAACGATCAGAAGACTTTGAGACAAAATGATTTAGAGCTGCAATCCGTCCACAAAGGCTTTGAACCTGCTTTACACTGGTAGGGGACTTCATTTCAAGGAGTGCTTTGATCTTTTCCGGATTAACTTCAATTCCTCTATGATTCACAATAAAGCCTAAAAATTTCCCCGACTCAACACCAAAGACACACTTTTGAGGATTTAACTTCATCCTGTACTTGCGCAGAATTCCAAACATTTCTTCCAAGTGCCTCACGTGGTCTACTGCGTCCTTGGACTTGACAAGCATATCATCTACATACACCTCCATAGTTTTGCCAATCTGCTCTTTGAACATCATATTCACCAATCTTTGATATGTTGCCCCTGTATTGATAAGACCAAAGGGCATTCCAATATAGCAATACAAACCTCTGTCAGTAATAAAGGATGTATGTTCTTGATCGGGTCCATACATGGGAATTTGATTATACCCTGAGTAAGCATCCATGAAACTCAAGAGAGCATGTCCAACCGTAGCATCCACCAACTGATCAATCCGAGGGAGTGGGAAACTATCCTTTGGGCAAGCTTTGTTCAAATCCGTGAAGTCCACACAAGTTCTCCATTTCTCATTAGGCTTTTTCACCAACACCGGGTTTGCCAACCACTCGGGATAGAAGGATTCTTTGATCAAACCCACATCCAAGAGTCTGTCGACCTCCTCCTTTAAAGCTACTGCCCTTTCTCCACTGATTGCACGCCGCTTCTGACGTATTCCTTTCTTATTAGGATATATGTTTAGGTGATGGCACATGACATTAGGATCAATCCCTATCATATCAGCATGACTCCAAGCGAACACATCCAGGTTGGTCATAAGAAAATTAGTCAAGCCCGTTCTCAACTCGTTGCTTAGCTGTGATCCAATTTTGAGAACCTTACTGAGATCTGCTGCGTCTACCGGGATTGAGATTGTTTCTTCCGCAGGACCTGTCTTCTCCTGTAGGATAGGAATTCTTGGATCAAGATCAAGATCAAAAATACGAGGATCTTCAACAGGCATCTCACTTTTTGAGGGCGCGTCTTCCACAAATTCATCCTCTATTGAGGGCGCGTCCTCCACATACCCTTCTTCCCTTGGGAAGATGTCAGTAAATTTCTCCCTCCTCGAGGGTGCATCTTCAATAAGCTCTTCCTTCCTTGAGGGCGCGCCCTGTAGGGTATAGGTGCTCTCAACAATTCTTTCTTGAAGTTCATCAATTAGGGGGGGCGCCTCCAATAGTAACATCTTAGGGCGCGCCCTTAGCTGAGGGACATCATCTTCTGGCTCTTGAACCGTGTAATGAACATGAATCTCTCCCTTAGAATTTTTGAGCAATCCCTGGGCATCTTCTTGGGGAAGAGCGCGTCCTCCTAATCCATTACGACGAAAACCCTTGACAGTTCTATGATAGCACTCCCTTGAATCATATTGTGACCCTCGAACTGAACCAACCCCATTTGGAGTAGGGAATTTCATTATTAAATGATAAATGGAAGTAACTACTTTCCTCTCTTTAAGCAAAGGCCTTCCTATCAAGGCATTGTGGGCAGATTCTTGATCCAATACCATAAATTCTATCATCTGAGTCACAGATAGAGGACCTTCACCAAGTGTAACCGGAAGCTTAATTGCACCCATAACTCTGACAGCTTCTCCAGTGAAACCATAAATCCAAGCATCCTCTCGGACAATATCCTTATCAGGCAAACCCAACTTCTTATAAGTGCTGTAGTAGAGAATATTTACCGAACTTCCATTGTCCACAAATACTCGATGTACATTCATAGGACCAATCTGTATGGCAACGACTAGGGCGTCACTGTGAGGATGATGTACCCATCTTGCTTCTTCCTCAGTAAATGTAATATCTACTGATTCCCCCTTGAACAACTTGGGAGGTTTAAGTTCCAAGCTGTTCACATTAGTTAAGGGCTTATAACGTGCTTCCCTGGCATATTTTTCCAGTGCGTTGTTACTGTCTCCACCAAAATGGCGTCCTCCAAAGATAGTATGAATGCTTCCTGTTAGGCCGAATACACAATATATAATCAAGTATGTATGAGAATAACAATTAAGAACACAGGTTTGTAAATCAACAAACTGAATTATATTAAATAATTCTCTCTTAGTGATGTTAATGAATCACAAAGAGCTACTAGGTTACATGAATAATGTATTCAATGTTCGCATCCCTTCTAGGGATAACCTATCTGTGTTTATATAGTACACAGTTACATACAATCCTTATCTAATTGATACTCCTAAAAATTAGCTATACAATTGATATCAATTAAGGATTGCTTCAGTCTTCTGTCCAGTCTCCTTAGCTGTATCAATATATTCTGCTTCTTTCCATCTTCAGAATATATTGCTTCTAGAATCTTTATCTTTGCACCGACAGCTAAGTCAACTTTCATCCTGTCAGACTTTACCAAACTCTGACCGGCTTCCTTTAAACTCTTCACCCTGTCAGACTTTAAATAAACTCTGACCGGTTTCCGATAAACTCTTATCAGTACCTGTTGCTTAAACACTGATAAACAAACGTCAGCAAATATATCTAACAATCTCCCCCAACTTGTTCATAATAAAATGTACAAGTTAAAAATATAATTGATGATGTCAAAACATATAACAAATGCAGTGTTTAACATATGTCAGAGTTTAATTTAAAACAGAGTTTAAATTTAACTTAGAACAGAAAACATAAAAACTTACAGTCAGACTTTACTTAATCTCTTGAATATCAGGCACTGTCCTGATATAATCTGACAGTAGTTTCTTTTCAGCTCTATTCAGTTCAGCAATCATAATCTTCTTCAGCTCCTTCATTTCTGGTTCATCTTCACCAATTTGATAAATGGCAGCCCTCAAAGAATATATGATGTTTTTGTCCATTTCATTGCCAAGTCTGATATAAAAAGGTTTATCAGACTCTAGATTGAACTCAAGAACCTTTTTATTTAGTGCAGTTCTGAACCTAGCACTATTTCTTTTCATTTCTACCAACTTTCCATGTGCATCTCTGTATTTAGGAATGTATGCACTTGATACTCCAGCTCCACTCAAAACTTTGGATTTCATCATCCTTTCCTTCAAAACTCGAGCAGCATCATAAGTACTTCTATTCTTTACTTCAAGTAGATATAGAACATACTCTAGCTCTTCCCAAAGTTTTAACTGGATATCAAATTCACCAAATCTATACACTCTGCCATCAGCCATAAAATATAACAAGAATTCCTTTTTGATTCCTTTGTGAAAAATCATCTGTACAGATTCTAGTTTGTCAAGGCTTTCTTGAGTAATTCCAACTCCAAATTCTGCCAATGAAAACTTGTCTTGAGATATGTTATTAGTTCTTCTCTCTCTGTGTGAACCCAGTCCAGATTTATCAAAGGTTTCTTTTCCCAATACTGTTCTGGTTTCTGAGAAATTCACAACTTCAAGCTTTAAGTCTTCAAGAATTTTTGGTTTGTTGAATCCTGGAAGTTGTGTAGATTTCTGTACAACTTGAGCAACGTCAGAGGTTGTCATAACTTTAGTAGTATCATCAACTTGAGCAGCGTCAGAGGTTGATTTTGCTAATCTTGTTTCAACTTGAGCAATGTCAGAGGTTGAATTATCTTTCTTTTTCAGGTTAGGCTCTTCAATCATTATGCCTTTACCCTTATCAGTGTTTCCAATCACAGGTCTCCTTGTATATTGTATACTCTGTTGTGTATTCTCTTTGATAGAAATACCAACTTCTTTCTTTCTAGGAGCCTTGATTTCCTTTTTCTTGTAGATTCCAGCTTCAAGATTTTTCTTGTGTTCCTCAGCAAGCATTTGCTCTTCAGCCTGGATATCTTCCATAGTAACATTCTTTCCATGCTCTTTAATGAATATTTTAGCAGCAATCTCTTCATCAGTAGATGGATTAGTTGAAACAACTAAACTCTTGAGTTTTGAAGTAGATTGACCACCAGAGTTTATCTTGTCAGAGTTTAAGTTTATTCTTTTCCTGCTTTGCCTTTGAGCAAGAATCTTTCTTTTATTTTCTTTGCTTCCCCCATCAGTAGAATCATCCCTCCGTCTCAGAGCTTGAGTGTCTTTGCATTTGTCTTTAGGTACACTCTCCCCCTTTTTGACATCATCAGAAAGTAATACTGATGTCAGCAATTCTAGAGCATTAGAAATAGAATTCAATTGAGTAGACATTTCAGCCTGATTCTCCTCAACTTTTCCAAGCCTCTTCTTGATTTCCTCAGAATCCTTGGCTTGCTGCTTGAATTGTGTAGAGTAAAATGATCTGTCAAGCTTCAAAGTTGTATCCCTGATAGAAAATTCATTCCTAAGATTTGTAAACATCTGTTGATTCTCATCAAATCTATTATTAAGATATTTGACTTGAACAACAGTTGCCTGTAAGCTTGTAAGTACATCAGTATTTGAGATCTTCTTGACAGAATCAGATAGCAAATCTGCAGCCCTTTGTGCTGAGAAGACACAATCTGCATCAGCCCAATTGTTGTAGTACATATTCTGGAAATGCTCATTGGTCTGTCTATTTACTTCCCTTGCTTCATCACTATTAACATCATCAGCCAATGAAACTTGAATACTAGGGTGTGAATGAGAACCCTCAGCATCATTTCCAGCTTCTTCATTATTGTCTGCTTCATTTTCAACAAGAATATTTTCAGCAGTAAACTGTGCAGCTTCATCAATTTTCTCTGCTTCTACAGCTTCAGGATTATCAGAGTGAACCTGAGCAAAAACCTCTGCTTCTCTTTGAATCTGATTAACCTCCTCACCTTTGTCAAGATCACAAGAAATAATTTCAGTGTGAGTGGCCAGAGATTCTTCTATCTGATCAGTTACTTGATCAGCTTCCACACCCTCTGTATAATGATCAGAATGTATAGAGGTGTGTGCTTCAAAATCAAAAACTCTGCTATCAGAATGAGTAGCAGCTTCCTCAACTACATCATTAGCCATTGATGTAGGAGTTTCTATATCCAAATCCATCATCTTATCATCAGTATTTATCCTGTCTAGATTGACAGCTTCAGAGTTTGCAGCATCCTCCTGAACGAACACTTCAGGAGCTTCAGTGTGTACAAACACTCTGGCCTTATCAGCATTGAGAATATCCTCCTCAACAACAATTGCAGGAGTAGCTTGAGGAACAGCTGCAGACACAATCTCCTCATTCTCTGATGCAGGAGCTTCAGTTTCCTTAGAGACTCTGTCCATATTGACATTTATAGCACCAAAAAGATGTGCAGCCACTAGTCTTCTTTTTCTCTGATGAAGAGTTTCTTCATCAGTTTCAGTCTCTGAGGCTTCAACAACAGACTTTGCCCTATTGGCTCTTCTTTTCTTTAGCCTTGTCTTCTGAGGCATCTCTTCAGGACTAGATACCCCAGCTTCAGTAGATGATCTCCGTGCAGGTTTAGTACCAATATGTATGGTCCTACCTCCCCTTGCAGGTTTAACAGAAGTTGATGGAGGTAACTCTGTGTTTAAAGGTTCTGGTTGAGATTCAGCTTGTGGTTGTGGATTTACTTGAGCATCCACAAACTGCTGCACAGAAGTAGGTAGCAAAAGATCTCCAACAATTCCTTTCTTAACATCTTTGTTAATGAGATCAGAAAATACTCTCTTGTGTAATTTAAAACAAGAAACATCTTCATTAACAACATCTACCCCTTCAACACAGTAAGAAACCAAAAGCTGACAAAATCTAGAAAAATAAACAACTCCTCTATTCTCTGTCATCTTCTCCCCTAAGTTAGTCAAAACAAGTCGTGCAAAATCAAAATGATTATCATATAATAAAGAATACCCGATTTGCAGACTGTCTGTGGGAATAGCATCCCAATTTATGCATTTCTTTCCAAATGTCCTCGTGATGCAGTCGAAGAAGAAACTCCATTCCTTGCGCAGAAACGGCCGTTTGAGTTGCCCAATCTTTGTCAATGGCCCAGAGTAACCAATCTCTCGCATCATTCGTATTAAATCCTCATCACCCATTCCAACAGTGTAAGAAGGATACTCAGGAAACCCCAATGCATCTCGAATAGTACCAGCAGTAATAACATACTCTGTTTCTTCAAACTCAAAGATTATGGATGGGCTCCCAGTCTCACCACCATCATCATAAACCCCTGTCTCCCAGAACGCCTTGATTTGTAAACCAGAAAGTTTGGCTGGTTCAACTAAAGCACGCCCAATCGCTGACTGAGCAAGAAAGTTTTGAATCATATGAAATGCGTCTGGTGCGTTTGCAGTGTTTAGTGGTGCGGTATAGTTGTTTGGAACGAACTCTAACCCAGACGAAACGAAAGCTGTGGTTGCCATTAGAAAATTTTGAAGAAAGAACAAGTAATTGATGTGAAAGCTTAACAGAGTTTATGTGTAGAAAGGTGTTTGTGACTATGTGTGTGTGATAATAGATGTGTATGAGTAAGATGTGAAAAATTTAACTGAAGATGTGTGTATTGTATTAAAAAAAATTAAAGATTAAAAACTGAAGAATTTTTAATCATCAATACACAACCGTAATCATGCGCATAATCATGTGAATGGGACACATGTCAAACGTGCATACGCTGACAGCATATAATTGGCAGTTTCCAATACGCATGCGCAGTAAAAACAGCAATAATTACCGCCTGTTACACTTTTCTATGCAATTAACCTCTCTCCTCTGTTTAACATATTCTTGAACAACTTTCCAATCTACACGGCAGACGAGGAGACACCTGATATCACATAAGACACTCATAATTTCCGCTTATTGTCAAACAAAATCAATAATAATAAAATTATCAATTTTAATATCTCAGAAACATAATATCGAAATAGCTCAACAGTCAGAAGAATAATGACTGTCTTGGAACTCCGCACTTTACTGTTCCCAGAGCTTCGAACCATGCAAAACCCTTCAGTTGCCCTGTTGGATGCTATAAAATCTGGAGAATTATAACAACAGGCAATTCATACATTAAAAATTACCATACATCAAATGGCAGGAACCTTTGAATTCATGGATGTAGAATCATTCTTGAATTTGAACTGGCGTCAACAAGCAAACTATATCATCGATGAGTTTCTTGTGTTGTCATTTCTGAATGATGAAGGGCTCATCGCTGATGATGAAATAGCGGAAGGACCTATCTCCAACCCCTATGTGCACATCATCCGTCCTGGACCATATGATGTGCCCATCCTTGCAGATGATGAGGCTGTCGAGATTTGTATGATGCTCTTCTATCAGAGCTACTTGAAGGGTTCGAAAAAGAATTTCTTCTTGGAATCCTGCAAGCTGCAAACCAGAAAGAGAAGTCGAGAGGATGATGATGATGAATCAACATCAGGGGGTTGTCAAGCCTTGGAAATCCCAGATGGGATAATGATCAGATAACCGAACAAGTAGCTAGATAAGATTATGAAATTTTCTGAATGTAACCAAAGTTTGAATCAATAAAAAAAAATCATTGTTTTGCTTTACATATCAGTATCTCATAGTAATTGTAAAGTGAAAGAAATGATATCACTTTAAACAATAAACTAACATACTCATCAGCGCTACTAATCACCATCAGGACTTATCAAACACACTCTCAGAATTATAAAATGTCTGAAACAAAGAAATTATTTTAACCATCAGAGATTAAAACAAAGTTACCTCGGCATATGTCACACAATACATCAGTGTTTACCATTTGTCCTTCTTTGTCAATAAACTCTTTTCTCAAACTGTACAGGTGTGAAAATATGTGTGTGTAATAGCAGAGTTTACCGAAATCAATATTTAGATCATCTCAAAGTGCATAAAATCCACAAACTAAAGTAGTAAAAACTGGTTGCCGAAACTCTCATGTATAACATAAAATCTGAATTTAGATCTAAACTCTATATACTGATATCCTTTCATTTGGATATGTCTTTAATTTTTCACCCCCTTTCTTTATTATTATTATTATTATTATTATTTTTTTTTTTTTTCCAGTAATCAGTGGTTGACACTAGTCACCAAAAATCAAAGATTTTAGCCCTTATTTCATACAATAAGTTCCTGGATCTTCCTAGGCACAACATGATCTCAAAGGAATTTGTGCTCTGTTTGGCATCTTTTGATTTGAGGGTGAATTTTTTTTTCAATTAAGAATCAGAGTTTAGACTTTTCATCAGTAGATATAATTAACTTATGAGAGAAAATGCAAACAGCTAATACAGACTCAGTGTATAGGATCAATAAACTAAGAGATGGTATAAATACAGAGACAGTATCATGCTGTGTTAACTTACTGAACATGTTTGAGATCAGAATCTATACAACTCTTAAGGATTTATAATTACTTACTGAGAATTATGCTTCATACAAATTTCTTCATTGGTCCATATGTTTCAGACAAAATTACAATCAGAGTATAGCATTAAACTGTAACAATCAGAGTATGACCAACATTTTATGACTAACAGAGTTTAGCATCAGAGTTTAACCGACAGAGTTTATGACACTGGTACTCGTAACAGTTATTACATGCAAGGAATCATGAGCATTAAAAATCAAACATGTATAGATTTTGAGTCTAACCCGTATCTCTAGTCAGAACCAGAGATCATCCCAAGTTCATTTACCAATCTTGTAAAAGTAGCTTCACTCAAAGGTTTGGTGAAGATATCTGCAAGTTGTTGGTCTGTAGACACAAAATGAAGCTCAATGTCCCCTTCTTCCACATGTTCTCTGATAAAATGATACCTTATGCTGATGTGCTTGGTCATGGAGTGCTGTACTGGATTTCCTGTCATAGCAATAGCACTTTGGTTATCACAGAAAATAGGTATTTTAGAGTAACTTAACCCATAATCCAGCAATTGATTCTTCATCCATAAAATCTGTGCACAACAGCTACCAGCTGCTATATACTCTGCTTCAGCTGTGGATGTGGAAATCGACTTCTGTTTCTTGCTGTACCAAGAAACTAATCTGTCACCTAAAAATTGACAGCTTCCACTTGTACTTTTTCTGTCTATCTTACAGCCTGCAAAATCTGCATCAGAGTAACCAATTAGCTTAAACTCTGATTCTCTAGGATACCACAAACCCAAGGTTATGGTTCCTTTGAGATATTTGAAGATCCTTTTTACAGCTGTTAGATGAGGCTCTCTTGGATCTGCTTGAAATCTTGCACAAAGACAGGTTGCATACATGATATCAGGTCTACTTGCAGTAAGATACAGTAATGACCCTATCATGCCTCTATAGTTTGTCATATCTACTGACGCTCCTGTGTCTTTGTCTAGCTTTGTTGCTGTAGCCATGGGAGTTGTAGCAGATGAACTATCAAGCATACCAAATTTCTTGAGAAGATTTCTGGTATATTTTGCTTGATTGATAAAAATACCATCATCTGTTTGCTTGACCTGTAAGCCTAGAAAATAACTAAGCTCTCCCATCATGCTCATTTGATACCTGGATTGCATAAGCTTTGCAAACTTCTTACAGAGTTTGTCATTAGTAGATCCAAAAATAATATCATCTACATAAATTTGAACTAAAAGCAAATCATCACCAGAATTGAAATAAAACAAAGTTTTATCAATTGTACCTCTTGTGAACCCACTTTCTAAAAGAAATTGAGCAAGAGTTTCATACCATGCTCTTGGTGCTTGCTTTAGTCCATATAATGCCTTGTCAAGCCTGTAGACATAATCTGGATGCTTGGGATCTACAAATCCTGGTGGTTGTTCAACAAATACTTCTTCTTCAAGCTTCCCATTGAGAAAAGCACTTTTTACATCCATCTAAAAGACTTTAAACTTCTTGTGTGCAGCATAGGCCAGAAAGATTCTTATGGCTTCCAATCTTGCAACTGGAGCAAAGGTTTCATCATAGTCAATTCCTTCCTGTTGTGAATATCCTTTTGCCACAAGTCTAGCCTTGTTTCTTGTAATCACACCTTCACTGTCAGTCTTGTTTCTGAAAACCCACTTCGTACCTACAATTGATCTATTCTTTGGTCTAGGTACAAGTGTCCAGACTTCATTTCTCTCAAATTCATTTAACTCTTCTTGCATTGCTGTTATCCAGTTTGCATCTTGAAGAGCTTCCTCCACTTTCTTTGGTTCTGTTTGAGACAAGAAAGCATGATACAGACACTCATTATTTGTTGCACTTCTAGTTCTCACACTAGCATCATGATCTCCAATTATGAGATCAGGTGTGTGTGCCTGTGTCCACCTTCTTGCTGTTGGTAAGTGGTTTCTTGCATCATTATTGGATCCTCCCCCTTGATCCATGCTCTCCTGATTCATATGTTGACTTTCTGCAACATCTGAGGCTCCCCCTGAATTGGATGGCTCAGAGTTTGAACTGTCAGAGTTTGAATCAGTTTCCTCAACTGACTCACTTGCTGTGTCTTGTTGAGCTTCTTCACGCTCCCCCTCAACTGGTTCTCTATTTTGTTCAATTTGAGAATTTCCAGTTTCTCCAGTATTTACCAGTAGAGGTTCAGAGTATGCTTCGTCAGAGTTTGTCAACCCTGCTTCATCAGAGTTTATATCATCAGAGAATAGATCTTCATTTTCAAAACGCAGTTGATCATATCCATCCTTGTCTTCAAGTCCAATTATTTTCTTGTCATCAAATGACACATGTATAGATTCCATGATCACCTTAGTTCTTAGATTATAAACTCTGAATGCTTTTGTTGACAATGGATAGCCAACAAAGATTCCTTCATCAGCTTTTAACTCGAACTTTGTCAACTGTTCAGGATGAGTCTTCAATACAAAGCATTTGCATCCAAATATATGAAAATATTTAAAATTTGGCTTCTTATTTTTCACCATCTCATATGGTGTTTTCCCATGCTTGTTGATTAATGTTGCATTTTGAGTAAAACAAGCAGTTTGAACAGCTTCTGCCCAGAAGTATGTTGGTAATTTTGCTTCATCAAGCATAGTTCTGGCTGCTTCAATTAAAGTTCTGTTCTTCCTTTCAACTACACCATTTTGCTGTGGAGTTCCAGGTGCAGAAAATTCTTGTTTCACTCCTCTTTCTTTGCAGAAAGCTTCCATAATTGAGTTTCTGAATTCAGTTCCATTATCACTCCTTATAATTTTGACTTTGTGCTGTGATCCTTTGTCCAGTAGATTTACATGATCCATCAGAGTTTGAGCAGTTTCATCCTTCTTTGACAAGAAATACACCCATGTATATCTAGTATATTCATCAACAATTACTAGAGCATATTTCTTTCTGCCCATGGACATCACATTCACTGGTCCAAAGAGATCAACATGTAGAAGATGATAAGGTTCCACTACTGAAGATTCAGATTTGCTCTTGAAAGATGACTTCCTTTGCTTGGCTTTTTGACAAGAATCACACAAGCCATCTAGACTGAGTATAGATTTTGGAAGTCCCCTTACAAGATCCTTTCTTATTAGCTCATTGATGTTGTTCAAATTGAGATGAGAGAGCTTCTTGTGCCAATTCCAACTCTCTTCATTTGACATTTTTGCAGTCAGACACACTGTTCTTCCATCAGAGTTTGTTACCAAACTTGCTTCATAAATGTTGTTGTGCCTGTGTCCAACTAGAACAACTTTTCCAGTAGATTTACTGATAACTTCACAGTATTCACTATGAAAATCTACATGGTTTCCTCTGTCACAGATTTGACTCACAGATAACAGATTATGCTTGAGTCCTGAGACTAGAGCTACATTTGTAATGATGACACTTCCAAGATTGATCTTGCCATATCCCAGAGTGTGTCCTATGTTGCCATCTCCATAGGAAACTTTTGGGCCAGCCTTCTCCTCAAAGTCTGATAGCAGGGCTTTATTTCCAGTCATATGTCTTGAGCATCCACTGTCCAAGATAAGTGTGCTCTCTATTATACCCTGCAATCACAAACAAATACTAAGTATTAGTTTTAAGGACCCAGACTTGCTTGGATCCTTTGTCTTTCTTAACAGTGTTAGCTTTTGTAGCGGAATTACTATCAACAGAGTTTAAGCTAACATTGTCAGACTTTACACTTGCAGAGTTTGCTTTAACCCACTTCAGATTGGGTTTTAGCTCATAATAGTTATGATAAATAGCATGATAACTCTTGCAAGTATAAATGGAATGCCAAGTGCTCCCACAGTGAGTGCATAAAGTTTGTGGTTTAACCCTCACATAATCATTCTTTACTCCTGATGTAGAAGATAAAGAATTAATATGTTTGTTCTTAGTGCAAAATCTAGCAAGATGATTAGAACTACCACAATTATAACATGTTTTCCTTGGAGCAGCACCAGTAGGCAAATGATTATTTCTATTATTTATGCCTATCTTTCCATTCCTATTCTTCTTGGACCCTTTTGGTTTCATGGCAGATTTTATCTCTTTCAGCTTATGATTAAACTGTTTCCCTGTCATCAAACCAACATTAACCTGTTTTTCACAAGTTTTTACTGGCTTTCTAACAGTTTCTCTTTCCATAAGTTTTTCTGTTATACTATTTTCCTTTCTTTCACAGGCTTCATCTGATTCCATATCAGCTTCTCTTATTACAACAGATTTTAACTTATTGGCTTCTGGAACAAATTTCACAGGTTTAAGTTGTGGTTTTACCTTAACCTTGTCTTTAAACCTAAGTTCATCATTTTCACAATAACCTAAACCTACAGAATCAGTCTGAAACACTTGATGAGTGTCTCTTCCAGAATCTGTCCAAGTCTTCATTATTTTTCTTTCTTTTTCTAAATCAGATTCTAGTTGCCTATACCTTTTAAGCAACTCCTGTTCAACATAAACAACATCATCTCTTTCTTTTTGAATCTGCTTCATACTTTCAAGTTCTCCTTCAAGAAACTTGTTTCTATCTTTAAGACTAAGATTCTCAGATTTAATTCTTTCATTTTCTAAAGTCTGATCCCTATAGCTAACATGAACACTTTTCAGATATACTCTTAACTCAGATATATTATCAGTATCATAAGCATAAGTAGTTAGGGGTACCTTATTTTCAGATGACTCAGTCTCATCTCTGACAGTTGCCATAAGAGCATAATTTTCTCCATCATCAGAGTCTGAAGTATCTGCCCAGTCTTTGCCTTTAGAGATGAGTGCTTTCTCAGATTTGCCTTTCTTGCACTCTGGGGCATAATGACCCATCTCTTTGCACTTATAGCACTGGATCTCAGATTTGTCCTTCTTTCCAAACTTGGTATCCCTTCCATCAGACTTTCTGAAATTCTTCTTCTCAGAATTTGAATCTCTCCTTGAGAATCTCTTTCCCTTCTTGAAGTTCTTGAACCCCATCTTCTTGAAGGTCTTCACCATCAATGCAGCCATTTGCATCATCTGTTCTTCATCATCATCAGAGTCAGAAGCTTCACCAGAGTTTGAGTCATCATCAGAATTTGATGACTCACTTTCAGATTTAATGACTAAAGCCTTTCCCTTGGCTTTCTTCCTTGATGATTCCTTCTTAATGGGCTTCTCCTCGACTTTGAGAGCAACAGATCTTGTCTTTTTACTCAATCTTCTATTCCTTTGTTCTATCTCCAGTTCATGAGTTTTCAGTAACCCATAGATTTCATCAAGATCTGTATCAGCAAGCTCATAATTATCTCTTATTGTGGTTGTCTTTAAATCCCACTTTTCAGGTAGAGATAACAGAAACTTGAGATTAGACTCTTCAAGCTCATATTCTTTATTAACCAGAGACAGATCATTCAACAGTTTACAAAATCTGTCATAGGTCTCAGTCAAGGTTTCATTAGGTCTTGAATCAAAGTGCTCATACTCCTGTGTGAGTATTGTCTTTCTGTTCTTCTTGATAGCACCTGTTCCCTGACATCTGACTTCTAAAGCATCCCATATCTCTTTGGCAGTCTTGCAGCCAATTACTCTGTTAGACATAACATTATCTAAAGCACTGTGGAGAAGATGTCTAACCTTTGCATCTTTTGCAATTGATGAGATGTCCTCAGGAGTCATATCTTTCTTTTCCTTTGGAACAATCTTTTGTTCTTGTCCATCAACAACAGGGGACAATTTAGTTGGCATATGAGGACCATCATAAATTCTGTCAAGGTATTCTGGATCTGTAGCCTCCAGAAACATGGTCATCTTAACCTTCCAAATCGGATACTCTACTGGCCTGAGAATTGGAACCCTGATTGTTTCATATCGACTCACAGAATTGGGCTTAACATGTTCAGCCTTAGGAGCAGTTTGATTTTCTTCAGACATGATTAATACTGTGTTTGAATCGTAAAACTGTATATATTAAACAGCCTTGGCTCTGATACCAATTGTTAGGCCGAATACACAATATATAATCAAGTATGTATGAGAATAACAATTAAGAACACAGGTTTGTAAATCAACAAACTGAATTATATTAAATAATTCTCTCTTAGTGATGTTAATGAATCACAAAGAGCTACTAGGTTACAAGAATAATGTATTCAATGTTCGCATCCCTTCTAGGGATAACCTATCTGTGTTTATATAGTACACAGTTACATACAATCCTTATCTAATTGATACTCCTAAAAATTAGCTATACAATTGATATCAATTAAGGATTGCTTCAGTCTTCTGTCCAGTCTCCTTAGCTGTATCAATATATTCTGTTTCTTTCCATCTTCAGAATATATTGCTTCTAGAATCTTTATCTTTGCACCGACAGCTAAGTCAACTTTCATCCTGTCAGACTTTACCAAACTCTGACCGGCTTCCTTTAAACTCTTCACCCTGTCAGACTTTAAATAAACTCTGACCGGTTTCCGATAAACTCTTATCAGTACCTGTTGCTTAAACACTGATAAACAAACGTCAGCAAATATATCTAACACTTCCAGCCCGAGCAAACTGAACATCCTTAGATCTGTCATCATCCCTTTCCGGAGCATGTTCCCTTTCCATTCTTTTATCAGCTTCACCATTATGCTTCTTCACTTCCCTGACGATCCAGTCGGTCAGGTATCCGGCCTTGATCAATTCTTCAATTTCTTCCTTTAGCTGCCGACACTCGTGAGTGTTATGCCCAGTTGATTCATGATATGAGCAATACCTCCTTTTGTCCTTGCTCTGCCATGAGGATAACGGTGATGGCTTCTTGAATAAACCCTTGTCCTTGTTTACTTCAAAGATATGCTCGACGGAAGCAGCTAATGTGTAACTCCCTGTTTGATATCTATTCAATCTGTCATAGTCTGGTGGAGTCCAACCTCTCCTTGCATTAGTGACATTCACCCTGTTCGGGCTATACTCTCTCCTCCGGTAGTCAGGGCTTGGAGACCTATCCTTCCTCTTAGAACCTTTCCCCTTCCCTTGGGAGTCGGACTTTTTATTGTCAGCAAGAGATTGCTCAACGATCTTAAAGTATTCAGCCTGGGCAAAGAGGTCTGCTAAGGTTGCTGGGTCCTTCCCCTGTAAGTGCTTCCAGAAATCAGTTCCGACTTGGAGTCCCGCAATCAAGAAACTTTTTAGTGACTCATCGGTTGCCCCTCTGACCATGGTAGACTCAGCATTGAACCTTTTGAAGTACGACTGCAAGCTTTCTCCTTCCTTCTGTTTGATGTTGGCCAAAGTAGTCACTGGGGGGGCATACTTCACAGTAGCTTGGAATTTTGTCAGGAACAAAGTTTTCATAACTTCCCATGAAGTAATCACACCTGGTCCAAGCTTTTGAAACCACTGTTGCGCACTTTCTCTAAAAGTTGCTGCCAGAAGACGACATCTAGCCAAGTCAGGCACTTGATATACATCCATCTCTATATTGAATCTTCCCAAGAACTCAACAGGGTCGGCGTTCCCATGGAAGCGTAAGTCGTTGGTTGTATTCCTGTATCCTGTTGGAAGTTGTGCCTCCCTTACTGCTGCAGAGAATGGAGAAGGAGCTTGAGCCGTTGAAGTGACTCTTCCTCCCTCAAGATGTGTGAGGAGTTTTTTCAGGTCATCCACATTAAAGCTTCCCACACCTGGGATAGTTTGGACATTAGTTTGAGCATTACCAGTGGGCGGAGGTTGCGGAGGTGGTTGAGGAGGCTGGATCTCTCCTTGGGCTGCAGGATTCTCTGGCATCCTTGGATTGGGACTTGGAGGGTGCGTCCTCTCCTCCTGACTGTGAGGGCGCGTCCGTCCCTCATGACTATTAGGGTGCGTCCTCTCCTCCTGACTGTGAGGGCGAGTCCTTGGCTCTTCCTGCCTTCCTCCTGACCTACTTTGGGATGAGACAGATGATATGTGCGGATCCCTTCCTCCAGAGGGTCCTCCACGATAAGGAGCATCATACCTATTCCTTCGATCGTTATCCCTACTCCTATAATCCAGCTCCATATCCCTTCTCCTTCCTGACCCTTCTGATTGGGGAGCTTGCTCATGATCACGGGGCCTCAACCTGAGATCAGGGGGCGCTCGCTGTGAATCACGGGGCCTCGCATCTCGATCATTACGTGGGTCATCTCGTGAAGGTGCTTGTTCGTGTCCATGGGGCCTCGACCTGTTTACAGGGGGCTCTCGCTGTGGATTATGAGGTTGCACTTCTAAGTTACGTCTTGAATTATTGCGAGGTTGAGTACGATCTTGTCCATGGGGCCTCGACCTGTCAACAGGGGGCTCACGCTGTGGATCAAGAGGTCGTTCCCCTCTTACCTCTCCGTCTCTCTGCCATTCGACCAATAACAATCGTAGATCATCATTATTAAGTCTTATACCAAGACGATCCTTCAACCTGTTCAATCGTTGTTCTTGGTCTCGGTGGAGTTCATCAGCCCTTCGAATTTCACTTTCAGATCGCCCTGACCTATGAGGGTGTGGAGATGGACGTCGTTCCCTTCTAGGTTGATCTTGGCTGCCCGTCTCATCATCGGGGAGTTCAACAATAGGGACTTCATCCTCCTGATACTCTAACCTTCTTGGAGTAACATTCTAAAACCTCCTCTGACCCGTGGTGCCTCTACCCGTGCGATGGTGATTATGGGGTTGTCGCCTGACCCGACCCCTTCCTTCGCTTCTTTCGACCGTATCCAGCCTTGCTTCAAAGCCATTCAAGGCATCACCCATGCGATAGAGTTGTTCCATCAAGTCAGAATTACTTATGAGCACCGGTGGTCGTCCCCCTACGATAGGTGTTCCATAAGATGGATTTGGAACACTATGGGGAACGTACTCCTCATGGCGGGCATGGTTGTTCTCTTCACTGTCTTCAGACAAGACCTCATCCCTAGGACGTTCGTTGCGATTTTGTGACATCTTCTCCTCCAAAGATTTAGATCTTAATTAGCACCCCTCCTTATAGCGCCAATTTGTTAACGGAGGAATTTGGTATTAACAAAGTTTGGGGTTCTTCGCCGGAATCAAGGTCTACAACGGTGGTCCTTTGGTGGTAAATTCGTCGGAGTATGGTGGTTGTGTTTAATTGGTGGCTGGGATTGCTTAGGGTTTATGTTGGCTGCCTCAGAGTTCTCAACATTCGACCCCTTACAATTTGCCTACGTATCCCCTTTTATAGGGAATCAAGCCAACGTAGTTCTTGGGGAGGAAGTTTCCTCCATGGGCTTGGTCTTTGATCTTCGGAGTCCATTCGAAGTCTTCTACTACCTTTCCATGCTTAGACGTAAGACTTTTCCACCGCCTTCCATGTATAGGATTCTTTCCATACTTAAACATATGTCTTCCTTATCTTTCCTTACTTGAACGTAGGACTTCCATCTATTTCCTTACTTAGAGTTTTAGCTCACTTTAGGAATGTCTAACGATAAGGCCTAGTCACAAAGGCCCAAGGCTCGTCTATGATGTCAGGACTTCATGGATAAGGAAATTTCCCCCGTCGAGGACTAGTCCTATCCATTACTAGCTATTTCCTTAATTCATAGACGCAGGTATAGCCATGACTTACCTTAAATGCTAGACGCATCTAGAGGTGGCCAGTCGTGCGGGTTTATTCAAACCGCACGACCCGGCTCGTTGTTAAAACCGTATTTTATTCGGCCCGGGTGAACCGCGAATTATTCGACCCGATTCGTAGCATACGTAGTGTCGGTTACGAATTCATTTTCTGGAACCCGCGAACCGGCCCGAACCGCACGCACGAACCGCACGGCCCGAACCGCACGGCCCGAACCGCCCGGCCCGCACGCACGGTTCTGCTCACTCGCCCACCACTCGCCCATCCACTCGCCCAGTCGCCCCACTCGCCGCCTGTTCCTGCTCGCCAGCAACGGCTACTGTCTCCCAACGGCTACTGAGTCTCCCAACGGCTACTTCCCGAACGGCTCCATTTCTCCCTATAAATACATGTTTGGCTTCTAATTTTCAACTCACCAATTTCTCTCATTCTCATTCTCTATAAATCTCTACCGCTAGTCTGCTGCTGCCTGCTGCCTGCATTTTATTTATTCATTTTAGATTTTGTATTTTATTTATTTTTACAACATTTTACAAAAAAAAAAAGATATGGAACAAGGATGAGGTACCCAATCGTCTCAAGATTCAACCCCGGTCTCCATGCTACCACCTCTATCTCGATCCACCGAAGAAGGTACGTTTTATTTAAATTTTTATTTGTTTAAATTTTTGTTTGTTTAAAATTATTTTTGTTTAAATTTTTGTTTGTTTAAATTTTTGTTGGTTTATTTGCTTCGAATTGCCTTTTAATTTTATTTGGTTTATTTCCTTTTAATTTATTTCCTTCGAAAATCATGTTATTTGGTTTATTTTCTTTTAATTTATTTCCTTTGAAAATGAAATTTATTCCCTGATATTTATTTCCTTCGAAAATGATATTTATTCCCTGATATTTAATTTAATTTTATTTGCCTTTTAATTTAATCATTTTATAAATTTTATGTAGGTGGTAGTGGTACGAGTTCGAGACAGGCATCATATGTTTGGACATATTATGATAAAGTGGCAATACCGGATAGTTCAAATAAATTTAAAGCTCATTGTTTGGTTTGTTTACAAAATGGTCGACAACAAGCACCATTTAGTTACCAAAGGGGAACCGGTACGGGTACACTTAATCGACACTTGGAAAATATTCACGGAATTTCAAAGGCGAGTCACGAAAGTGGAGAAGCACGTGGAGGTCAACAACAAACACAAATTGGTGGTTTCATGACTTCGTCCCCCGGTGGAGGTATGCCTTTCTCTTATAATAGAGATAGAATGGTTGAAGATTTTGCTACCTATGTTACTTTAGAGGAGTTACCTTTTTCCCACGGTGAGAGTCCGAATTTAGAATACATGGTTAAACATTCACTAAACCCGGCATTTAGAAAAATACCTAGGAACACACTTAAACGTCACACACAAAAACAATATTATGCTCAACGTGCACAATTAATTGAATACTTTCGTGATTTTGATGGTATGGTTTCTTTAACTAGTGATTGTTGGAGTTCGAGTCAAGGTGAGCCTTATATTTGTGTTACGGTTCATTGGATTAGTGACTACTTATTAGAAAAACGAATTATTGCTTTTGATGTTATGGATGAGTCACACACTGGTTATAACATAAAACAAAGAATTTTAGATACAATAAAGGAATTTAATTTGTTTAATAAGGTATTTACGATATCTTTAGATAATGCTGCTGCTAATAAAAAAGCCATTGATTATATTAGGCCCGATATTCCTTTAGCTTTAGATGGAGTATTTTTACATGTTAGATGTTGTGCTCACATAATTAATTTGTCGGCCAAAAAAGGAATTTCACAATTAACTCATTTATTAGAACCTATTAGGAAAGTAATTAAATATCTACGTTTTGCGGGTACATATAGGTCTAAGTACAAAAAATTATGTAAAGATAATGGATTAAGGCCAAAGAAGTGGGGTATCGATTGTTCACGAGATGGAGTTCGACTTATAAATTATTAAATGATGCAATTCAATATAAGACAATTATTACCGAATTATATAATGAAGACCCAAGCCACCAATACGATGATGGACTTATTACCGAACAAGCTTGGGAGTTGGCATCTACGGTACGTGACATACTTGCTTGTTTTGAACATGCTACTACGGTTTTTTCTTATGTTTATCAACCAAATGTACATCATGTTATTATTGAGTGTGTTAGTATTGTTACTACTTTAAAAGAATACGAAGAAAATGCATTTTTTAGTGAGGTTATTTTTGATATGAAAGTTAAGTGGATCGAATATTTTACCGACTTTCCTTATATTTATGGTGTTGCATGTCTTCTTGATCCTGGTGTTAGAAAAGAAGGTTTAGAAAATATGTTAGAGCATTATTATCAAGTGTTAGGAGTTTCATATAATCATGCATTGCATGTAACTAATTGTTTAGGTTTGTTGTATCGTCTTGTAGATATATATGCTCCAAAAATTCAAAGTTCTATACCACCTAAGAGTAGTAGTAGTGTTAGTAGGTTTAATAGTACTATTTCATCTATATTAAGCAAAAAACAAAAAGTTAGAATTTCTGAATCATCTTCCGTACCTTCTTCTGCTTTTAGTATGGTTTCTGAATTTTTTTCTTATCATTATGAGTTAAATGATGATTTTGACATACTAACATGGTGGAAGAATCATGAGTTACAATTTCCAGTTTTAGCAAAAATCGTAAAGGATATTTTAGTAGTCCCCGCTTCTACAATTGCGTCCGAGTCCGCTTTTAGTGCAGGTAGAAGAGTGTTGGACGAGAAGAGATCAAGTCTTTCGCCAGATGTTGTAAAAATTTGTGTTTGCAAAAAAGATTGGGATCAAGCTGCAAAAAGACAACAAGGAAAAAAAGAAGATAACTCAGATGGCGAAGAAGATCCATGGATGACAATGAATACTTCGGATTCTGACACATCAACTACTCACGAACAACAATAAATAGTGGATAGTTATTTTTTGTTTTGCACTTTAGAAATTTATTTAATTTGTATTGTAATTTTATATGTTTATGCGGTGTGTTCCGTTTTTTTAGAGAGGAGTCCTCTCAAATAATTTGTAAAATATCTTTAAAATTAATAAAATTTATATGAGGTACCGTCCTCTTTTATCACAAATTAACAAAGCATGATAATCTTCTATTTTTTTAGATTTATTAACTCGAATTAAAAATTAATAGGTAAATTATAAGATTATAACTGCATTATTTTTATATCTTTAAAATTCAAGTAATTTTTTTTTAGAGATAAAATTCAAGTATCTTTTTTTAATTTTGCATGTGCGACACGTGTTTGTGTTCGTGGATTTGTGGTCCTGGACTCCTGGTTTGTGCGACTCGTGTCATAATATCGTACCTCCACCCGCCTACCCCCAACCCAACCCGCCCAACCCAACCCGCCCAACCCGCCTACCCCCAACCCAACCCGCCCAACCCGCCCAACCCACCAACCATCCCCGTGCCGGTTCCGAGTTCCGTTTCTCCGGCTCGAGCCCGGCCCGAATTCGGCTCGTACAGCCACCGTGCCGGTCCCGTGCTCGCCGGGAAGGAGCCCGACCCGTGTCAAGCCCGGCTAGGGATGGCAATCGGGTCGGTCGAAACGGGTTTTACAAAATCCAAACCCGAACCCGAAATTTTTAACCGAACCCGAATCCGAACCCGAACCCGAAAAAATCCGAAATATTAAACCCGAACCCGAACCCGTTGGATACCGAACGGATTTCGGGTAACCCGAAACCCGAAATGAAAACTAGTAAAAAAATATATTATATTATATATAAATTATATTTTAAATTATATATTAAATAATATATAAAATTATATGTAAAAAATTATATATAAAATCATATATATAATTTTATTATATGTTAAAATTATATATAAAAAATAATAGAAAAATATATTATATATATAAATTAATTCGGGTTTCGGGTTCGGGTTCGGATCGGGTTCGAAACGGGTTTCGGGTTTTCGGGTCGGGTTTGGATCGGTATTGTCAAAACCCGAACCCGACCCGAAAATAATTCGGGTTTAAAAAACAAACCCAAACCCGAATCCAAACCCGAAAATTTCGGGTTCGGTTAACCCATTCGGGTCGGAACGGGTCGGATATCAATTGGATCGGTACAAATTGCCATCCCTAAGCCCGGCCCGACTCGCACGGACCGCACGACTGGCCACCTCTAGACGCATCCTTGTCCCCCGAATGAGAAGCACCCACCAGATAGCAGGACAAGTGATCCCAAGTGTTTGGGTGCAAAGTGCAGGATTACTCCAAAGTTCCCCAATGAGGACGCGCCCATTGAGTACAGGAACAAAGCTCCCAAAGCACACACCAAGATTAACCCCACATCCCCAATGAGGGCGCGCCCATTGAATACAGGAGGAGGCCTTCAATCACGGACATCCCCCTCATAGGGCACATCCTAGGAGGGAATTCTTCAATATTTAGTCAATACCAAACCAAGGAAACCATTTTTCATTATCAAGTTGCATCTTCAAACTGGGACGACGCGCCCTCAAGGAGTAGACGGCCTAAAGGGCGCGCCTTCGTCCCCATGAAGACAAGCCCTAGATCTTCCTTGTGTCAGTCTCAAGTAAAAGAAGTCATTATTCTCTGTCAAGTCTTTCATCCACGTAGTGTTGTCAGTTTACCCCGAGAGAACGCGTCCTTAGGGGTTAGATGGCCAAAGGGGCACACCCTCTCCCCTAGGAGGACAAATCCTGAATCTTCCTTACGTCATGCCATGTCAATATAGCTGTCAAATCATCCACCAAGCTGTTACTACCATGAGGGCGCGCCCTCAAGGGGTGGACGACCTAAAGGAGTGCACCCTTACCCCTATGAGGGCAAGCCCTAACCTTTTTTTGTATTAATTCTAGCCCTAATTACATCTTAGATATCCCTAATTGAATCCGTACTCGACCCGATCCTAACCTAAAAACCCGTTACCGAATTTTGGCTATAACAGTGTATAAAGAAGATAAAGACATGTGTTTTGTTAAAGGATTTGACTTCCATGCAAAAAGAATGTGTAAATGCTACTTGTAATCTATATTTAAACATTGTAATCATCGAATGCTATTGTGTCTAACTAATTAATAACTTGCAAAACTTCAGAAGCGCAATCAAGAAACGAAATCAAACATTAAGTTTTGGTATGTTCACAAGTAGGCTACCGACGAAATATGACATTTGAAAGATGATATGAAGCACTACAAGCATATATCAAATTTTATGTTCTTGTATCGTCTACCTAAACCAACAAAACTCTTTAGAATGCGTTTTGATCATGGGTGTCACTATTTAAATTAAAATGGTCCTAAATAGCAAAATTCAAAAAAATGACCCCGGTTGTCACGTAAGAATGCAACTTTAAGTTGTGTTTTTAAGAATCATAAATTTTAGTTGTGTTTTTACTTATTATTTTATTAGAAAACGCATCTAAAACTTGTGTTTTACACAATGCCACACAATTAGAACTTTCTTCTGTGTGCAACACTACATCCACCGTTTTACACAACACCACACAATTAGAACTTTCATTAATGTGCAATGCTACATCCACCCATATTTATGTTGCTCTTCTAACAAAACTAGCTCTTTAACCCGTGTGAGGCACGAGTTTATTCTAGAATATTACTTAATTTGTCATTAAATTGGATATATTCGTATTGATTTCATAGGAGAGATATTTGGAAATGTAAGTTAGCAATGGTTCCTGCGAAGAATTTCACTTTTTTTATTGTATTGTATTTGTTTAATTAGAAGATTGTGTGATACACATCTATCATTTAGATGTGGATATGTTGGTGTTGATTTCCGAGTGAATATTTGATGTTTCTTTATTGCATAGTTTGTTTTTTAGAAAACATGAATGATCATATTACATGTTCAAAAACTTATATAAATACTACTCGATATGATTATATATATACATATTCTAAATTAGTTAATGATGGATTACCCTTTAAAAATATTTGTTGTATACTAGAATCGATGGTTTGATGACTGAGATGTTTGAAAATGTAAGTTATCAATGGTTCTTGTGAAGTTAATATTCCATTTTTTTTATTGTATTCATTTAATTGAAAGTTCATGTGATACACATATATCTAAAGTGAATAGGTTGTTGTTGATTTCCGGGTAAGTATTTAATGTTTTTTTACTGCATAATTCATTAAAAAAATCATGAATGATCATACTGCATGTTCATAAACTTATATAAATACTACTCGATTTGATTTTATATACATATTTTAAATTAGTTAATGAAGGATAACACTCTTTCGCTAACGACCACAATTATGATAACTTGAACTCATGTCATATTACTAACAATGCCAAATCATCGAATTCTTGTTTTCTATATAATTATTTCAATATTATTAAGTTTTTAATTATATTATGTTATTAATACATATCATTTAAAATATCATGTAAATAAACAATAAATGTTACTTATAATATAATTAACATACTTTAATGAAGATTAGTAATTAATGTATAGATATATTAATATGTAAAATAAGAGAGAATTAATATGAAATAATTGAGAAAAAGGTAAAAATGTCATTCCAACTTAGAGGGTATAATTGTCATTTTACCTTGAATAAATTGTCTCGCAAACCCCCTAGTTGCTCTATTGAACTCATATCATATTACTAACAATGTCATATCATCGAATTCTTATTTTGTATATAATTAATTCAATATTATTAAGTTTTTAATTATATTATGTTATTAATATATATCATTTAATGTTGATTATAATACAATTAACATACTTTAATGAAGTTTAGTAATTAATGTATAGATATATTAATATGTAAAATAAGAGAGAATTAATTTGAAATAATTGAGAAAGGGGTAAAAATGTCATTACAACTTAGAGGGTATAATTGTCATTTTACCTTGAATAAATTGTCTCGCAAATCCCCTAGTTGCTCTATTATATATATTATAGATTATAGATTACAGATTTATAAAATGAGGTCAGACGGCGGGAACTCGTGACCTCTCAACCTCTCAGTCATCACACACATGTTACCATTGCACCAAGCCTATAGTTTAGTAACAATGATAAATGCGGATTGTAATAGCATTTTTTTTGTGCCATAAAGAGCCTTTATTTTGAGTTGTGGCATTTTGAACATTTTAATTTAAAACAGTGTCATAAAAGGCTTTTGCTCATATATATATATTCATTAATTTTAGATGGAAAATATAACAATTTATGGTATTTTATAAGTTACAATTTATTTCAAGTACCTGAAAAGCAATACCGTACTGATCAATCGATTACCAAACTTTTAAAGTTTCGATTTTAATACTATTGTATAGATTTATATTTTAAGATGCCTAAATTATTTAATATTGAAGCAAATAATGGAAAGGAAATAAAGAATATAAGGTCCTTGTTAGGAATTATGTTGATTCTTGATGATAACTAAATTAACTCAGCAAAATTTGTATAAGTAAAAATGTAGTCTTCAATGAATAACATGTGTATATAGTATCCGTTGAAGGGTAACGTATCTACGGATAAGACTTTATGTAACATACTTTTTTTGTTCAAGTAATTAGAAGTTGAAGTGTAGTTGTTAAGGTTGAATAAGTCATGTTGACTATCAATTGATATGTAGAATATGGAGGCTAACTGTAAATATCCCATGCCTTGTAATTTTACATAAGTGAAATTGTATTTCAACAAATACACATTCAAACTTCAGCGGATACAACCTGAGAGCCTTCAACGAATGCAGCCACAACACTTTCAATAGATGCTACAAGATTAACCTCAACTGATGCTAGTTCAATAATTAGCAGTTGAAATTGTGAAAGGGACAGTCCTGCAAATCACATGGGCTGATGGAACATAGAGAGCATGGAAACCAGCAATTTGGGAAACCCTGAAGAAAAAGAAGCATTCTATTTTCATCTGGTCAATAGAGATGATTAAAGAAGGACAAACGGCTAAAATGCAAATCATTTCAAGGACCATTGGATTTAGAGTGGAAAAGCAAGCATTTTGATTTTACTTACTGTGTATTTTAAGTAGTTCAATTAGGCTTGTAAACTTGGGATATATAACCAAGTGTATCAATGTTTTTGAAGTTAAGAAATTAGTTTAGTTTTCTAGAGCTTAGGAAATATTCTCTTGTAAATTGACGAAACAAAAAAATTGTATTTGCAGCTGTGTGTTTTGTTAAAAAACATCACAGTGATTTCTTCAAATAAAAATCTCACAGGTGAAACAATCAATCCACCTAAATTTTTAATTCTTGTGTTTTATTTTCTGTAATTTCTATTTCTGTTCTTAAGTATCTATTGTCTGCTAAAGAATTGGTAATTTTTACAGGATTGTATTCAACCCCCTTCTACAATCCTGTGATTATATTATTTGGGAATAACAATCCACTTTTTAGGAGTGAAATTCTTTACGATTTTCTTGATTTAAGTTTTATTTTTATATTAATTATAATTATATGTATACTCAAATGGAACATGTAACAAATTTAAAAAATCGCAAGATTTCGGCTAGAACTCTTAACATATTCATGTTATGATTGTGCATTGTGATTTAAAATAATATGGATCGTGCGACTAATTTAGCCATCATCGGAAAGGAACCAAAATGCAAGTCATCATGTTTTTTCAGGGTTCAAGAAGATAATGAAATCAATTAAAAATTGTGTAAACATGGCTCTAGAAAAAAAAAACCCTTTATAACACTATTTTAAATTAAAATACTCAAAATGACACATCTCAAAATGAAGGCTCTTTATGACACAATGTGTTTACCATTATTACTAAACTCAGGGTCGGTGTAGTAGTGATATAAGCGCGCACCGATGAATGAGAGGTCACTGTTCACCCGACTTGACCTTATTTTTTAGTTTTGCCGGGCCTATCTTTTTAATTTTGTCAGAAATGTGGGTGAATGTAGCATTGTACATAAACAAAAGTTCTAATTGCCTTATCTTGTGTAAAACACAAGTTATAGATGCATTTTACAAAAAAAGTATATTTTTAATTTTTCCTAATAAAATCTATGTATATTATAATTCCTGAACAGTTTTGAAGGGTATAAAAGTCATTTCACATGCAAAAAAAAATCTGCAAAAAGCCACGTCAGCGATCAAAATTATGCACGCAATATTTCGATCCCTAAATAGTGCAGAATTAGTAATTACATGCCATTAACTCAAATTTATGGCATAATTTGAAATCAAGTGTAATCTTCTTATTCACTATATTCACAAATTAAGATATGCACAATTGTATGTTCAAAAAGAAATTCACCATGGTAGCCGAACTGCATCATCTATGAATATATTGCAAGGTTTTGATAACTCATTTGTATATATACAGTTTTCTCGGGTTCTTTTTATTTAGTATTATTCACATAATATGTTTATTTGTTATGTTATGCGATGCTTTATGTTGATTTCCTGATCCATAATTCATGTATTATATAGCTTTAATCACATTACACGGGTATCATATTACATTGGTATATTTCAATTGCACATTATGTGTTTGATAAAATGTTTTAATGAAATTTCTTTTACAAGCCTTATGTGATACTTTTATATCATTTCTTGATGCCCTATTGATTTATGTGTATATCCCTCAATTTTTAATTGAGATGTGCATTAGTTCTCGATGTTAGAATGGTGTCGTTGTTATCCTATGATTTTATTCTAAAACTTATCATTAATATATTCTAATCTCTACGGTGAGTTGATTTTCTTTCCCGATATTGCAGGTACGACATTATCACTTCTTATTTGCATCATGTAGGAAAATTGTAATATGTTTGGAATAAGATAATAAAGATATAAATGTGAAGTATATTCTAAACATAATTTCAACTAATTCTGATTTTCGTGGAAATAATGCATACACAAGTATCAACTCACAGATTCTTGATTGCAAGATCAAAAGAATGCTATAGTTTGTACTGAAAAATTTGTAGCAAGTTCCTTTAAACTATTACATCTTTGCAGGCAGTGTCTGAAAATCAAGGTTCTGAAGCTATTAATGATATCACTAAAAGAAAGCACGAAAGATCAATAAAGGAGGAGTTATTTCCAAGTTTAAATATGACAAATGAGTTAAGACAAGGTTATAACAATTCTGTACAATATTCAGGTATGCAGATTTCAACCCTTAAATCTATCATAAATTCTATAAATAAGTTGTACGAATAGAAAATTAACATTTAAATAAAATTTTCTATTAGATATGTGTCGTATTTCTTACAACATTAATACGATCTTATTCCAGTTTCTCAAGAATGGACCTCACACAGTTTTGATTTACAACCAAGTTGACCTACACATAACTATTGCATTAAAAACATTAATATATGTTTGTAGCCATGTCTGCGAAAAAAAACAACACACACACACTAGATTAGAAATAATGAGAACACTACAATGATTTTTTGTTTCTTGATTAGCTTGAGTTATACTAGGTAACAATGTTGTA
Source organism: Heracleum sosnowskyi (assembly GCA_030848705.1). Classification (NCBI taxonomy): domain Eukaryota; kingdom Viridiplantae; phylum Streptophyta; class Magnoliopsida; order Apiales; family Apiaceae; genus Heracleum; species Heracleum sosnowskyi. Next base: position 135,005,215 of record CM061235.1, on the reverse strand, counting down.
TCGAAAAAGATAAAATTTCCCAAAAGCGATATATCACAAAAGATGCCATACAGGAATTTGTAATAGATCTCTTAACAGCGTTTGTCATAAATTTCCTAAGTTCATTTCTACTACGATGTACATGACATAGTTCTTCATCCAAGAATTTTCTTTTAAAATCAAGTTTTCTTGAAACATTGGAAATCTGCAAAAAAAAAAGGATTCTTATTTCTTAAATTACAAAGTTTTACATTTATTATGTGTAAAATATATTAATACATAAGAAAATAGGAATAAGTATCAACATCAGCAATAATTTCATGTAAATTAAAAAATGGATGTGCAAAACGCTAATTCTTTTTCGTAGCCGCGCAAGTGGTTCATGTTTATTTTTTTAAATAAACAAAATGTCCACCTCTTCTATATCTAATTTACTCGGTTAGAAAGGAACTCATGTTACGATCACAATTAAGTTCAATCATAAATTTTATATCAAATTATTTAACTAATCACTATTGTCTATGTTACGGATCTATAAAGTATATAAAAAAATTATTGACGATAATCTTTAAAAGTATGTATGCGATAGTAGTTGGAAGAAACAAACATGACTATACTATGGTGAAGAATAACTAATAGATATAGGAAACTAGGAAAGTGATAATATAACTCCAAAGTTTACCATTCCACCCCTAAATCTCAGGTGTAGCAGATCATGACTATAATGTGGTATACATACATCAAAGGTTAATTGGTAATATGTGCAACATCTATCGATGATCAAAATACATAAGTATCATATTCAATATCTAATACAAAATATGAATCACGTGAGAAGCTTAATAGATGAGATTATAGACCAAAAGAACATATGATACGTATTTCCTACCAAAGTTAGTGTCGATATTAGCTTAGGATTTCTACTGGTTCTCTATAAGAACTGCACATGCTCATAAAATTCACGTGTTAATTTACTTGGTTTCTAACTTTTGTTACTAAAGTTGGTTACCTTAAAACTAAAGATGCACTACCTAACTACCAGTAGATAAAGTTGTTAGCATGTTCATTCTGCACAGAAATCTAAAAGGATATACGCCATAAATTTTTCCTCCCAGTACATGTGCCACTAGACTTCCGAAATTCCTACATGAACATTGCCCATTTCCAACTTTTCATTGTGATAATTATTTTGGAAGTTGTTTTTATCACACTCCTAACCTATGACCTCCAAAATTTCATGTGCCTTATGTCGAAGAGGTCCTGGATTTCTCAACCACATCACACTCAACAAATCCACCTCTCTATAGGGAGGACATAGGTGGTTATCAGGCTCAAAGGAATGAACTTTGTCTCTAATGTTAATCCAACTCCAATTCTATGAATTTCTTATTTTAAAGTTTGTAGTATCCCAAATGATATTAAGTAATCCTTTTATAAAGTTTGTAGTTTAGTCTATTTTTATAATATTATCCCAAATTACAAAAATGAACTCTTAATGTAAATGTTTACAGATCTTTGTGGATTTGTCTTTTGATTTGCTCATGATGTTTTAAAGGTTAAGAGACAACATTTTGTCAAGGTTAGAACTATTTTTCATGTTTAAACTTTGATTAATTGTTTGACACTAGCTTAGTGTACTATAGAGTAATTTATGTTTGTTCCTGTCCGAGAAACGAATATTTACTAAACATGTATAGGTCATTCTAGATATTTACATTCAAATCTTTGTAAACCGGAAACCATGAACAAGATCCCAAGTTTTTTTGTAAGGTGTTTTAAGTATGTAAAAACAATGCGCCACCAGTCAGTTGATCAAGATTTTAGAACTTTTGTAATTTACCTTTTCAGGTATCAATGAAGTATAAAAGAACAATTACTTAAGTTAATGATTTCGTCCAACAAAGTAAAATTAGTCTGAGTGATGGTCACAATCAAAATTATTGGTAAGTATGTTTTTTTCTTTTTCAATATTATCTATCACTTAAATGGGGAATATAAATAGTGATTATTAATTGTTTTCCTCTTTCAGTCAAATTGCAGGGGCGCTGTAGTGATTATTAATCTTTAAGATTTTCCTCACTTTGCGTTCTGCTCACATCTATGTTCTCAAGGATTTTGACATTGGTCACTATGACTAGACGAAGGAATATTCCTGTGCTTTGCCCATGGTTATTTTTAATAAAAGTATCTTTTAGTCAATAAATTATTATATGTTTTATACTATCATTTATGTCCAGTAATATCTTTTTTTGTTGAATATGATATACTCAAACTTGTCAGAACATTGATAGGCGCAGCTGCAACACATCATTCCGGTAAGGTGCAATGAAGACATGTGTGCAATGGCATCACATCATTCCAGTAAGCCAGAATATGTTTGGCATTTACCTTTGTCAATTTACACATCCCTAAATTACTTCATTTTTACGAATTGAAGCATAAAGACTCTATGCAGGGTTACACTCTACAAACTAAGATTTTTATGTTCAAGACATTATGAATAACTCAACCCGAAAGACTTTGAACCATATGGGATTGTTGCAAAGCGCCTTACTTCCAAAGACATCTCTAAGTCTACTAATTCCAAAGCAGTAATGGTTGACTGATTCCAAAGCAGATTACAACCAGACAATTGTGAAATAAGAATGTCACAACTGATATGATACATAATAAATTAGATGTGAGGCGTGCTGGTATAATTTTTGAATAGTGTGATCCTTTTAAGGGATGCAGTCTTGCAAATGAAGGTTTACTATTAAATGCTTAATAAGTTTGAGTGAAAAATGTATATTCTCTTGAAATTGAAAGTCTACGTCTATGTTTGTGTCATTAATCATTTGTTTCCTATTTATCTTAGGGTGGATTCACTTTAAAAAGATTTCGGGGAAGCAGATTGAGTCATTGAGGTGGGATCGGGGAAGCATATTGAGGTGGAAAACAAAGATTTTGGTTTTGAGGGTGATGGATACAAGATGTATCTCTAATATGTAACTTGAGGTTTGATAAAAAAAATAAATGTACTGATAGTGATATCTTCCAAACAGATTGAGTGGGTTTGAAATATATCTACTTCATTAATTGTTTGGGGTGAGAGTTAAAATATACTTTTTTTTAACCGTGTAGAAGTACCTTTAGTTTGACAAGTTCATGTACAAAACTTTTAAAATTGTCTCCATATGAATGTAGGTTCCTGCAATTTCTGTTAATGAGTGCTTAAACTCAATTTTTAACTAAATGTAACTAGATTCGGGTACTTCCGAATGGAGAAATGGCTTTAGAGGATATTGGTTAATAAAATTTTCATTAATTTATTTGTATGGTTCAAATAACTAATCTATGTGAATCTTCTATCTTTCTGAGCTGACTGTATCCCTAAGTTTTATTGTATTTTGTACATTATGGTATTGTGGTTTGGTTCCTGTTACTATCCAAATTTCATTTATAATAATTATATCAAAGCTTCAAACTAAAAAACAATTTTAACAAAGTTTAAGTTATTTTTTGCCACTTCACAAAATTATGTATATACACTATTGATCAAATAAAGAGAAAATGGAAAAATGGCCCCATATGACACAATTATAAAACAAATGGCCCAAAATGGCACTATTGAAAAAAATGGCCAAAAATGGCACATTAAAACACTACATCGTCTAGCATTCTGAAAATAGCGTGAAAACACAACTTAAAGTAGCGTTTTCACCCAAAACAAAAACACCACTTAAAGTAGTGTTTTTACCCGAAAACACCACTTGAAGTAGCGTTTTTAATATAAAACCCAACTTAAATCAGCGTTTTTAGTGTCAAAACACCACTTCATCTAGCTTTTTATTGAAAACAATACTTAAAGTTGCGTTTTGTGAAAACAATACTTTATGTTGCGTTTTACTGTGCTATTTGGGGACATTTTTTCCAGTTGTGCTATTTGGGGCATTAAACTTATAATATGTGTCATTAAGGGCCAACACCCGAGAAAAGGTTTATGTAAATACAAGTTTCAACAACATATTTCCATTTGCTTATTTTTTTCCCTTATGAATTTAGCAAAAGTACAGTGTCAAGAAAAATGATATCCTATATATTTTTAAAATCAATTTAAGAGTATTTTATATTATAATATACTTGATGCAATAATTATAACACACTTGATCAAAACTGAAAATAGAAACCCTTGAAACTATAATTTATTCTTTCTATTTTATAAGAGTTACAATTATTTTATAATATGATTTATAATTTTTTTATAAAATGAACAGACACCTGTGCGCGAAGCGCGGGCCAGAAATACTAGTAATAAATAAAAACACAACTGAAATTTACTCTTTATACGTAACATAAAGGGAAATAATGTAAAAAAATAACGAGTATTTAATCTAACAAAATAAGAATAATAATTCTCGGTGAGGTAGATGATTTTTACGGCCTCCATTACCCTTACATCACATGTGTATTATAAATGATATTCATATAACAAATGTATGGTCTAAACCCTAATTCAATATGCAATCTTGAATTTCAAACTTTTTCTACCTTGTTTTTCAAAACAAGATTCAAACTTTTTGCAAATAAATTAATATACGGAGAAAGATATACTCCGATGAAAAGAAAACAAGAAATGAGATATATCTGAGATCTGGTTTGCAGTGACATACAAGTGGACTGTGTGTATGTATATTGACCGCGTGTATGTGTGTTACCCAAGTTGCATTTGCGTGTTCATTCTTATTACTCAGCTTGTACTTGCATATTTTTTGTTAATTCATTCATGTTACCCGGCATGTACTTGCGTATTTTTTGTTATTTATTAGATGTTATCTCGTTTCTCTGTGCGTATCTTATTATTTTAATTTAAATATTATCTAAAACCCGAATGAGGTTTTTTTTTTGCTAAGTAAAAATTTATTGCAAAAATAACTACAATAATAAGAGGGGCATACCCAAGTCAGAGCACCAAGTTACGGTCTACTTTCCATGATGGACACAAGCAAAAAGAAACAATCGGACCAAACAGCAACCGAATACAAAGTAAGAACTAAAGCAGGGTCTTTATGAACCCGATTTTTAAACATGGTGAGGGTTGCATATTACTTTATCATCCAACTTTCTAATGCGTATTTGACTTATCGATACTTAACATGCTTAATCAAATTGAGAATTTTAACCACCCTTCTCCAGAATTGTTATTCCATCAATATGATTTAGAAGTCCGTTATTTATAGAATTCACCCACATAAGAGTATATCCAATAGGATTGCTAAGAGATGTGTCAAATCCTATGTGATATTGCACTTTGAGAACCTCCTTATTGGAGTTGTAAGGGTGCTAAGAGAAGCTTTCGACACTCTTCTAGCACAAATATTCAAATTTTTGTAAAAATAAAATATATTACTCATACCTATTATATTGTATTTAATTTTTATATTATTTATTTATGGACCATCTAAACGCATTATAAGATGTGTCAACTATTGAAAGTGAAGGGTGCTTAATATGAGAAAAATAAAATATTAAATTTTATAATGGGTTGGAAAAGGCCCAAGGGTGCCCTAAAAATCCTTTTTTTCTGAATTATAATGGGCCTCTAAATAGCGACAGAAAGGCCCACCTCCCTACTTCAGTCACACATAAATAGCGACAGAAGGGCACCACCCTACATACAGTCACACATAAACCCCTCTCTCGCCGATTTTTATCGGCACCACCTTCCAATCGCCGATCAATTTTCCGGCGAGATTGCCTCCATTTCAGAAAATTCATACCTGAACTGTACTATAGTCAAATCAGAGCGTTGACCGAATCAATGGCGCCTGTTTCAGCTCTCGCGAAGTACAAACTCGTCTTCTTAGGAGATCAATCCGTTGTAAAAACACTCGATTATCACTCGATTCATGAACGATAAGTTTGATAATACGTGTCAGGTAATTAAATCGTTGTAAAAAATGATATCGAAATTTTATATAGTGTTTAATTTGATTGTGTTGTAGCGTAATGATCTTATTTATAGTGTTATCACTCTTTTTTTGTATGACAAATCCGTTTAATCGCATTGCTGTAAATTATAAAATCAAGTTTAGTTTGATTTTTTTTACCGTTTGTGTATTTAGCTGGTATTGATACTATATACTTAGGTTATGTGTAATTAGTTTGCGATTTGAATTTTAACTCATTAATTTGGCTAGTTGTTTACGTTTTTTGTTTGTGTAGTTTTCGAGTTTCTGGTGTGTAGTTATCGTAGTTGAATATACTTAAATACAAAATCCGTAAAAGGTTTGAATGATACATGTTAGTTATTCCATACTTACTTCATTGTGTCGACTTAGATTGATGTTGATTTATTTCATTTAGTTGAGTGTGTTAGAGATTATTTATTTTGATATTTGTTATTTTTGATACAACATTTAGATTTGTATCATGATCATTTATGTATTGAGTTGATTTTGATGCAATTTACCTATTTTTTCTGTAGTTAATGCGGAATATATAAACACAAAAAAGGAAATTGTTCCATATGCTTTTAATTCTATATCTTAGGAGTTTTAAAGCAGCATGTTTTCTTGTTTGTGGATAATTGTATATTAAACTAAATATATTGTTGAGCAAGTTTATTTGGTTTTATACTTTGTTAATAGTTATTTTAGTTGAATTAAAAGTAAAAATGCATATTGGTCGATTTGTTTATAAATTTTTAGCTTTACACTTGGGGATTTAGAATGATGTTATTTGAAAGACGGCATCAATTCCTTTATTTTCAGTTGTAGTTCTTGCTTAAAGATGTATTAAAAAATATGATCTGGTTAGATAAGGTGATGATTATTGGCTATACTAGGATATATTGCTGATGAGCTGATCTTAAGATAGGTTTTGCAGTTGGTTTAGTTACTTATTTTAAAAGATTGAGTTGTTGATACCAAAGACTAATGCAATTTATGTGGTTTAACCTAGGAAGTAGAGATTCGTCACTTACCCGCACCTACCCGCCGCACCGTGCACCAAATTCTTGGGGATTCTTGGGTGCGTGGAGATTCTCGGGGATTCTTCTCTCACTTCACCGGCAAGTGAGAGAAGGTAACATAGATACTTAAATACTTCATCCATAAACTACTTTATAATGCATAAGTTGTGTTATCAAGTAATTATGATATTATTTATTAAGGATAATGAATTTATTTAGTTGACTATTTAGTTTGATTTAAATGAAACTCTTGAAATACATTATATATATATATATTTAAATATTAATATTTGCTGAATCCCTAGCACGAGAATCCCCATAATTTTAGATTAAGCAGATTCTCGCATCTTCCTGCGCCACCCCGTACTTGCACCCATGCTTCCTAGGTTAACTCTAAATCACCGCAACATTCACTATCAAAATTACTAGATCATAACATAGGAAAGTGGGATGGTTTTACAATTCATTACCAAAATGAACATATATGAGTTAAGTTTTATGGAGATCACTTTTAATTGGAGACCTTGGAGACCATATATGTTCTGCGAATAAAATATTGTAAAATGTAATATTTTGTAAATTATGTTATATGAAAATCACTATTTAATTGAAAATCTTTAAAATTATATATGTTTTGCAAACAAAACATTGCAAAATAGCATGCTTAGCTTGCAGAACATACATGTGTAATTTGTAGAACATGCATAATTTTTAAGATTTTCTATGAAATAATGATTTTCAAAGAACATGCATTGCAAAACAATATGTTTTGCAATTTTTTTTATCACAAAATATAATCTGTTTTGCAAAATTTTGATTGCAGAACATATATGGTCTCCAAGGTCTCTAATTAAAAGTGGTTTATATAGAACTTTATATATATATATATATGAAATGACAAACATACAAGAGTATATTTTTGTCATTTCCAAAATAGAGATTATTATGGTCTCATCAGAAATATTCTTCAACTGCTATACAGGAAACCATTGGCTTTGATTTTTTTTCCAAGACTATGTACCTTGAAGATCAAACTGTTCCATTGCAACTTTGGTAAGTGTCCTTGTATTTATTCTATATTGTACAAAATTTGAGTATTTCAATATGTGTGTACCTGGGATAGGCCCGTAGTAGATAAATAAAATCGGTCCTAGTAATTATGATGCAGGATGAGATTTAGAAACAAAAAGTTATGCAATAACAAAAGCACATTTATATATTAGTATTGAATCAAATAATTTAAACAATGTGTGCATCAGACGGTTAGAAACTTGTATGTAATAGGTATACACGAGTCCTTAACCGAGACCTACTAGAATTAGTCTATGAAAACACTTCAGCTTAATAGTTAAGCATACAATAAAATACTTTGTGCTTATACTGAACACACTTATTATAACTGGTGGTTGTTGCTTCCTTGATTTATTGATCACATATTTTTGGGGGAGCTAACAAGTTTATTAGCATTCAGAATCTTAGTGAACAAGTTATCGATGCTAGCTAAACCTTTCGTTGACTGAAGCATCCTCACTAGCAGTTGCTCCAAGTATCTTACAATCCACTCTGATATCTCATAATATTTGAGAGTCCTAAAAACGAAACATTAAAACTTTCACTTGCAGAACAAATTTATTGGAAAAAGAGATTATATCTAAATCAAACAGAGCTAACTGCAAATGAGGAGTTTATAATTGGCTTAGAGATAAAGTTTGGATATTCCAGATTGTCGGTCCAAGTAATTCTTCAATAATTGCATCCTTTTGTAAATATCTTAGTTTATGTTAATTTAATGTACATATATGTGTGTTTATTTGGAAATTTAAATTTGTAGACATCTTCTAGCGTCAAAAATCTTTATCTTTAACTGATTGAAGAAAAGTACATGAGATTGCAGTGTATCTATCTCTTAGATTCTATATATCCACATGAACGTGTTGCTCTTATAGTAAAAATGCTAGTTGTACACGACACGTGCTACTCGTATTAATGTTATTGCCTAACAAAACTTTTTAGTAACCTTTTCCATTCATATCCATGGATGTAATAGAGTCGAACCCTCATAATCCTCGTAATCATGATGTCTCTTAATTTTGTATCGTATCGCCTGAAATATAAACTTCAAATTTAAATTGCAAAAAACTCAAATTTATTGAAATTTGCAAATATAATCAAAAAACTAACCAATGTAGAACATATCTCGCTAATAGAACAAGAAATAATTGAACATGTGAACTTGCACTAATCATAAATAGTACACACAAGTAATCTTACCAATGTAGTGTGGAGTGAGAGTTGTGATGATGATAAGTGCAAATGAGAAGTTAATTTTATAATAGGCTTAGAGATAAGTTTTGGATATTCCCAAATTGTGAGTCGATGCAAATCCAACATTTCATAAATTGTGTAGATTTGATGTATAGATGTGTATTTACTTCGAAATCTGAATCTATAAAAATCTTCGTTCGTAACTGATTTGACCTTGAAAAATCTTTATCTATAAGATTTGTTGAGGGTACGTAGACAAAGGTTGGAAAATTCATAGGAAAATTCATAGTGAAAACCACTAGTGTGTCCCAAAAAAGTCTTTCTATTTGGATCTTTGACACCTTCTATCACTCTAAATCTATTTGATTACATAATTTGCTATACAAGTGTCCATTATTGTTATTGTTACCGCATACCAAAACCTTATAACCTTGTCTACTCAAAATTAGAGGTGTTATAATATGAGCGGAGCCAAACACCGTAAGACTCAAGTTTTAAGCTCGTAGACAAATTCTGATGTTCGAGATCGAAGGCTCGAAAGCTCGAAAGCTCGAATCTTTAAGAAAATGTTGACAAAATTTTGAATGTAATAAGTTAAGCTCGAATATTCTATGTGCTAAGCTTGAATAGTGCTTTGTGGTGCTCAAATCGGACTAGAATGTAGGCAAGTTGGACCTCAATCCTAAGGCCTAGTTGAGATTGAAAATCATGTAAAAAGTCGACTCGTTGTGTGTTTTTCTTTTTACCTTTGCTCCGAAGTCGCGAGTTTATATTGTTAAAGAGCCACTTGTTTAGTGTTTTCGGAAGTTTCTTGTTCAATGGGCAAGTGAAATTAGTATTTTTAATATCAACAGAAGTGAAATTATCAAATAGGTTTGTTCGTCGTCCATATTACCAAAGTTTTATTACTTCAAATCTTACCAACGACATATGACAATGTTATATTTATTTTTTGGACTTCAAATTTTGGGGTTTAAATCCTGGAAAACAAAAATTTTAAGTTATAATATGTGTTACTTAGATTTTAAAACAAACTGGCATGTTCTTTCCTTGAAATGAAATGTGCTCGAAATTTTGAATTATATGATGATTTGTTTGAACGATTTCTATCAACAAGTTTATGTTCTTAGGTGGAATGGAAAATAATAAATTTAGTAGAACATATGTATAAATTGGGGAAAACTTTAGATAAGTTAACATGGCTTGTTTGTACTATTTTTAGTTATTATAGAGAAAAAGAGAGGGGGAATAACTAAACATAATCACATTACTCACATATAGTCATAATAAGATTAAAAAAAGAGAGCCTGGAAGATATAAATTAAAGTGATTAAAAATTTTAAAGTTTTTTTTTAAATTTAAACAAAGAAAAATTAACATAAGTGTAGATGAGAAGTTTTTATTAGATAAACAATGTAGTTGGTGATATAAATTAAAATAGTCCAGACTAAAATTAGAACACCAAGATATAGACTTGCATATACATTTTAAAGATTTTTAATGATAATTAAACATATTCACACACTTTCCTTGTCTAAACAATATTTGAACTCAGACTCAACAATATTTGAACTCAGGACTCATGTAAAGGGAGAGGGATATAGCACTAAGTCAAGATGATATTTATTGTGCTTTAAGTATCTCAGTTTTTTCCAATTTAAATTTAAAATGGTCGCTAGAAAATAAATAGGAAAAAGAATTATCTACATTTTACGTTGTAGAAGCCTAGAATAAGAATTGAAATTAATTCTATGCGATTAACTTTTTTCGTAACTCTTTTAGTTGATATTTTTTTTATGAAAGTATTATCTCCAACGATAACAATTATGAAGAATTATTAGACTAAAAATTAAGTGGGTTATTTTAAATTAAAAATATTAACAATGTTAAATAAGTCCATAAAAGCTATTTAAATAAAGCATATATATTTGTTTGAATTTTAAGTGAGAGCTAAGAGCTATTGCAATAAGTCCATAAAAATGACACCAACTTTATAATTTAACATAGAATAAAACGCTATGTGCTTATATATAACACATTTAGTTATAACTGGTGGTTGCTACTTAATCAGAACTACTTAGAGGCTTAGTGACGAAGTGAAGTGCACCAACTTGTGTTAACATTTCCCTGATAGTAACTTTATGACAATAACTTTATCACAGGTAGTCACTGCAAGTGTGTTAGTGTCCACTTCCATGTCTCTTAATGTTTTAGTCGTCTGAAATTGAAACGCCGAATATTAAATTGTAGGAAAATTAAATATTTTGAAATTTGCGATTGTTATTCAAGAAAGAAGATTATACATTTAGTGAAACAAGTAACCTCAACACCATCCATTATTGGCATTTGGAAATTCATGGTTACCGGATCAAATTGTGCTCCAGATTGAAACAATTCAACGTCTTGTTTTCCGTTTTCAGCTATGAAAATTTTAAACCAAAACTGATTTGGAACACGCTTGTTAATCGTTTGTATCAATGACTAATCGTCAACGATAAGAGCATTTACGATGATGTGGGAATTATTATATACGATTAACAAGGGTTTTTTTAAAGTTAGTTCGGGTTCAAAATTTTCACAACTGAAAATGGAAAACAAGTCGTTGAGTTGTTTAAATCTCGAGCGCATTTTGATTTGATATTCATGAATTTTCAAATGTCAATAATGGATGGTGTTGAGGTTAATTGTTTGATTAAATATATAATCATTTTTCTCGAATAACATTTGCAAATTTCAATAAAGTTGAATTTTTTGCAATTTCTATATTCAAAGTTCAATTTCTGGCGACTAATATGTTAAGAGACATGTGAGTGGACACTAAAATACTTGTGGTGATTGCATGTGATGAAGTCATTGCGAAGTAAATGTTATACAAGCTGACGTAGGTCACGTCCTCACTACTCCTCTCACTGGTGATGAAGTTGATAGCTTCCTGAATAATATTTGGTTAACGAAGAGTGGGAGAAAAGGTTTATCTCAGGCTTCAGCTGTATACAACGTATGAGTCTTTTGAGATCATTCAACACTTGGTAAAGTTGCATACAAACTGAAATTGCCAGCCACTATAAAAGCCATGGGGCCATTGGTTGAATCTCTTACGATTCCAGACCAACTGAGTTCAGATATTAAGGTATTGGTGGAACCAGAAAAACTCCTGGATGTTCACGGTGTATGCACTCGTTCAAAATGGTGCCTAATATGTGTGAATAGAAAAATCTTCCATTGTTTGAAGCAATTTGGGACGATGTCAACGTGATCACTATCAGGTTTCCTATGTTCCTCCTTGAGGACAAGGTGCATCTCGGGGGATGGGGGTGGGGTGGGGTGGGGTGGGGAAGGTAATGTAATACATCATGTCAAGCAGCCCAAGTCTCTTATAAAATAAACAACGGGTGAAAAGGGTAATTTCACCGATGCAACACGAACACATCAGGAATGGAAAGAAAAGAAATTATGGAAGATAAATAAAAGAAACAAGAAGGAAGGAGAAAAAGAGTGAGGGGGCCATAAATATATGTATATTTCCTTGCAATGCATGTCCCACTATGTATAAAACCTACAATTAATATGTATGTATATATATATTTACATAGAGTTAAGTTCTATGGATACCACTATTTTATTGGAGACCTTGGAGACCATACAGTAACTTTATCACAAGTAGTCATTGCAAGTGTGTTAGTGTCCACTTCCATGTCTCTTAATGTTTTAGTCGTCTGAAATTGAAACACCGAATATTAAATTGTAGGAAAATTAAATATTTTGAAATTTGCGATTGTTATTCGAGAAAGAAGATTATACATTTAGTGAAACAAGTAACCTCAACACCATCCATTATTGGCATTTGGAAATTCATGGTTACCAGATCAAATTGTGCTCCAGATTGAAACAATTCAACGTCTTGTTTTCCGTTTTCAGCTATGAAAATTTTAAACCAAAACTGATTTGGAACACGCTTGTTAATCGTTTGTATCAATGACTAATCGTCAACGATAAGAGCATTTACGATGATGTGGGAATTATTAGATACGATTAACAAGGGTTTTTTTAAAGTTAGTTCAGGTTCAAAATTTTCACAACTGAAAATTGAAAACAAGTCGTTGAGTTGTTTCAATCTCAAGCGCATTTTGATTTGATATTCATGAATTTTCAAATGTCAATAATGGATGGTGTTGAGGTTAATTGTTCATTCTTCTCGAATAACATTTGCAAATTTTAATAAAGTTGAATTTTTTGCAATTTCTATATTCAAAGTTCAATTTCTGGCGACTAATATGTTAAGAGACATGTGAGTGGACACTAAAATACTTGTGGTGATTGCATGTGATGAAGTCATTGCGAAGGAAATGTTATACAAGCTGACGTAGGTCACGTCCTCACTAATCCTCTCACTGGTGATGAAGTTGATAGCTTCCTGAATAATATTTGGTTAACGAAGAGTGGGAGAAAAGGTTTATCTCAGGCTTCAACTGTATACAACGTATGAGTCTTTTGAGATCATTCAACACTTGGTAAAGTTGCATACAAACTGAAATTTCCAGCCACTATAAAAGCCATGGGGCCATTGGTTGAATTTCTTACGATTCCAGACCAACTGAGTTCAGATATTAAGGTATTGGTGGAACCAGAAAAGCTCCCGGATGTTCACGGTGTATGCACCGGTTCAAAATGGTGCCTAATATGTGTGAATAGAAAAATCTTCCATTGTTTGAAGCAATTTGGAACGATGTCAACCTGATCACTATCAGGTTTCCTATGTTCCTCCTTGAGGACAAGGTGCATCTCCAGGGATGGGGGTGGGGTGGGGAAGGTAATGTAATACATCATGTCAAGCATCCCAAGTCTCTAATAAAATAAACGAGTGAAAAGGGCAATTTCATCGATGCAACACGAACACATCAGGAACGGAAGGAAAAGAAATGAGAAGAAAGGAGAAAAAGAGTGAGGGGGCCATAAATATATGTATATTACCTTGCAATGCATGCCCCACTATGTATAAAACCTACAATTAATATGTATGTATATATATTTACATAGAGTTAAGTTCTAGGGATATCACTATTTTATTGGAGACCTTGGAGACCATACAGTAACTTTATCACAAGTAGTCACTGCAAGTGTGTTAGTTTCCACTTCCATGTTTTAATGTTTTAGTCGTCTGAAATTGAAAAGCCGAATATTAAATTGTAGGAAATTTAAATATTTTGAAATTTGCGAATGTTAATCGAGAAAGAAGATTATACATTTAGGGAAACAAGTAACCTCAACACCATCCGTTATTGGTATTTGGAAATCCATGGTTGCCAGATCAAATTGTGCTCCAGATTGAAACAATTCAACTTCTTGTTTTCCGTTTTCAGCTATGAAAATTTTGAACCCAAACTGATTTGGAACACGCTTGTTAATCGTTTGCATCAATGACTAATGGTCAACGATAAGAGCATTTACGATGATTTGGGAATTATTAGATACGATTAACAAGTGTTTTTTTAAAGTTAGTTTGGGTTCAAAATTTTCACAACTGAAAATGGAAAACAAGTCTTTGAGTTGTTTCAATTTCGAACGCATTTTGATTTGATATTCATGAATTTTCAAATGTCAATAATGGATGGTGTTGAGCTTAACTGTTTGATTAAATATATAATCATTTTTCTCGAATTACATTTGCAAATTTCAATAAAGATGATTTTTTTGCAATTTCTATATTCCAAGTTCAATTTCTGGCGACTAAAACGTTAAGAGACATGTGAGTGGACACTAAAATACTTATGGTGATTGCATGTGATGAAGTCATTGTGAAGGAAATGTTATACAAGCTGACGTAGGTCGCTAATCCTCTCACTGGTGATGGAGTTAGCTTTCTGAATAATATTTGGTTAACGAAGAGTGGAAGAAATGGTTTATCTCAGGCTTCTGCTGTATATACAACATATGAGTCTTTTGAGATCATTCAACACTTGGTAAAGTTGCATACAAACTGAAATTGCCAGCCACTATAAAAGCCATGGGGCCATTGGCTGAATCTCTTACAATTCCAGACCAACTGACTTCAGATTTAAAGGTATTGGTAGAACCAGAAAAGCTCCCGGATGTTCACGGTGTATGCACTGGTTCAAAATGGTGCGTAGTCTGTGTGAATAGAAAAATCTATCATTGTTTGAAGAAATTTGGGAGGATGTCAACGTGATCACTATCAGGTTTCCTATATTCCTCCTTGAGGACAAGGTGCGTCTCGGGGGATGGGGGTGGGGTGGGGAAGGTAATGTAATACATCATGTCAAGCAGCCCAAGTCTCTAATAAAATAAACAACGGGTGAAAAGGGCAATTTTATCGATGCAACACGAACACATCAGGAACGGAAGGAAAAGAAATTATGGAAGATACATAAAAGAAAGGAGAAGAAAGGAGAAAAAGAGTGAGGGGGCCATAAATATATGTATATTACCTTGCAATGCATGTCCCACTATGTATAAAACCTACAATTAATATGTATGTATATATATTTACATAGAGTTAAGTTCTAGGGATATCACTATTTTATTGGAGACCTTGGAGACCATACAGTAACTTTATCACAAGTAGTCACTGCAAGTGTGTTAGTGTCCACTTCAATGTTTTAATGTTTTAGTCGTCTGAATTTGAAAAGCCGAATATTAAATTGTAGGAAATTTAAATATTTTGAAATTTGCGAATGTTAATCGAGAAAGAAGATTATACATTTAGGGAAACAAGTAACCTCAACACCATCCGTTATTGGTATTTGGAAATCCATGGTTGCCAGATCAAATTGTGCTCCAGATTGAAACAATTCAACTTCTTGTTTTCCGTTTTCAGCTATGAAAATTTTGAACCCAAACTGATTTGGAACACGCTTGTTAATCGTTTGCATCAATGACTAATGGTCAACGATAAGAGCATTTACGATGATTTGGGAATTATTAGATACGATTAACAAGTGTTTTTTTAAAGTTAGTTTGGGTTCAAAATTTTCACAACTGAAAATGGAAAACAAGTCTTTGAGTTGTTTCAATTTCGAACGCATTTTGATTTGATATTCATGAATTTTCAAATGTCAATAATGGATGGTGTTGAGCTTAACTGTTTGATTAAATATATAATCATTTTTCTCGAATTACATTTGCAAATTTCAATAAAGATGATTTTTTTGCAATTTCTATATTCCAAGTTCAATTTCTGGCGACTAAAACGTTAAGAGACATGTGAGTGGACACTAAAATACTTATGGTGATTGCATGTGATGAAGTCATTGTGAAGGAAATGTTATACAAGCTGACGTAGGTCGCTAATCCTCTCACTGGTGATGGAGTTAGCTTTCTGAATAATATTTGGTTAACGAAGAGTGGAAGAAATGGTTTATCTCAGGCTTCTGCTGTATATACAACATATGAGTCTTTTGAGATCATTCAACACTTGGTAAAGTTGCATACAAACTGAAATTGCCAGCCACTATAAAAGCCATGGGGCCATTGGCTGAATCTCTTACAATTCCAGACCAACTGACTTCAGATTTAAAGGTATTGGTAGAACCAGAAAAGCTCCCGGATGTTCACGGTGTATGCACTGGTTCAAAATGGTGCGTAGTCTGTGTGAATAGAAAAATCTATCATTGTTTGAAGAAATTTGGGAGGATGTCAACGTGATCACTATCAGGTTTCCTATATTCCTCCTTGAGGACAAGGTGCGTCTCGGGGGATGGGGGTGGGGTGGGGAAGGTAATGTAATACATCATGTCAAGCAGCCCAAGTCTCTAATAAAATAAACAACGGGTGAAAAGGGCAATTTTATCGATGCAACACGAACACATCAGGAACGGAAGGAAAAGAAATTATGGAAGATAAATAAAAGAAACAAGAAGAATGGAGAAAAAGAGTGAGGGGGCCATAAATATATGTATATTACCTTGCAATGCATGTCCCACTATGTATAAAACCTACAATTAATATGTATGTGTATATATTTACATAGAGTTAAGTTCTAGGGATATCACTATTTTATTTGAGACCTTGGAGACCATACAGTAACTTTATCACAAGTAGTCACTGCAAGTGTGTTAGTGTCCACTTCCATGTCTCTTAATGTTTTAGTCGTTTGAAATTGAAACGTCGAATATTAAATTGTAGGAAATTTAAATATTTTGAAATTTGCGAATGTTATTCGAGAAAGTGAAACAAGTAACCTCAACACCATCCATTAGTGGCATTTGGAAATCCATGGTTACCAGATCAAATTGTGCTCCAGATTGAAACAATTCAACGTCTTGTTTTCCGTTTTCAGCTATGAAAATTTTGAACCCAAACTGATTTGGAACACGCTTGTTAATCGTTTGCATCAATGACTAATCGTCAACGATAAGAGCATTTACGATGATTTGGGAATTATTAGATACGATTAACGAGGGTTTTTTTAAAGTTAGTTTGGGTTCAAAATTTTCACAACTGAAAATGGAAAACAAGTCGTTGAGTTGTTTCAATCTCGAGCGCATTTTGATTTGATATTCATGAATTTTCAAATATCAATAATGGATGGTGTTGAGGTTAATTGTTTGATTAAATATATAATCATTTTTCTCGAATAACATTTGCAAATTTCAATAAAGTTGAATTTTTTGCAATTTCTATATTCGAAATTCAATTTCTGGCGACTAAAACGTTAAGAGACATGTAAGTGGACACTAAAATACCTGTGGTGACTGCATGTGATGAAGGAAATGTTATACAAGCCGACATAGGTCACGTCCTCACTAATCCTCTCACTGAAGTTGATAGCTTCCTGAATAATATTTGGTTAATGAAGAGTGGGCGAAAAGGTTTATCTCATGCTTTTAAATTAGTTTGGGTCCAAAACTTTCATAGTTGAAAATGGAAAACAAGCCGTTGAGTTGTTTCAACCTCGAGCGCATTTTGATATGATAACCATGGATTTTCAAATGTCAATAATGGATGGTGTTGTGGTTAATTGTTTGATTAAATATATATTCATTTTTTCGAATAACATTTGCAAATATCAATAAATACGAATTTTTCGCAATTTAATATTCGACGTTTCAATTTGAGGCTACTAGGACGTTAAAAGACATGGGAGTGGATACTAAAATATTTGCAGTGACTGCGTGTGTTGAAGTTACTGTCAAACAAATGTTATATAAGCTGGCGTAGGTGTCAAACAAATGTTATATAAGCTGGCGTAGGTAACGTCGTCACTAATCCTCTAACTGTTGATAAAGTTTCTAGCTTCCTGAATAATATGTGATTAACGAAGAGTGGGAGAAAAGGTTTATCTCAAGCTTCAGCCGTATAGACAGCGTTCAGTGGCCAGGAGACCATATGAGAAGCTCGTTGCAGAGTTCTACGAGTCTTCTGAGATCATTCAGCACTTGGAAAAGTTGCATACAAACTGAAATTGCCTGCCACTATAAGCTGCACCGAGTTCAGTTTATCACGTTTCCCAACTTTGAAGAGCCATGGGGACATTGGCTGAGTCTCTTACGAATCTGGACCAACTGAGTTCAGATTTAGAGTTATTGGTCAGAACAGCTCTTGGATATTTGCGGTGTAGGCAGTGGTTCAAACGGGTGCCTTGAAGCTTTGTTGAAATGGAAAAATCTGCCATTTTTTGAAGCAATTTGGGAGGTCAAGGCGATCAATATCAGGTTTATTATGTTCCACCTTGAGGACACGATGCGTCTTTGGGGGGAAGGTGATGTAATACATCGTGTCAAGCAGCCCGAGGCTCTATAGAATAAACATGGCGTAAAAGGGCGATTTTGTCAATGCAGCAGGAACAGATGGAATAGAAATAATAAAAGATAAATAAAAGAAAGGAGGAAAAGAGTGAGGGGACCAGTGACTCAGTGAGGGGTCAAAACAGGGGAAAAGTTTCTCACTTAGTGTTATCAGAATTTTGGTTTATTTATCATATCTCGGGAGAGTGCTGGACCTCTCTAATGTCTAGTGTGTTTTCTTATCTTGCTTGAGTTCTTGAAGAGTTAAATTATTCAGTAATATGAATATTAGTTTCATTTCTCAGTTTGTAGTGTGTCTTGTATGTATCTTGTGGACTTCTGAATTTAGGTTTGTCTATGTAGCTAAGTAAATCCATTGCAAACACACATTGTATAAAGAAGGATATACCAGCATTGCACATACCTGTGTATTCAGCCATACCAAAGGACCTCTTTTGCCAAATGTAGAGTATGGCAGATTGTATAAAGAAGGACCTCTTTCAGCCATAGGAATACAGCTGGACAAGAAAGGTCCAGAAGTTTAACACTATGTAAGAGACTCCTCTGTTGCTGTCATCGTATATGACTTTGCAAGTATAAGATTTTCCCTTTCTACTTTCCTACTTATAGTTGTACTAGTACTCGAGCTTTGTAGTTTGGTGTATAAGTGTCATGTCCAGGGTCACATTACCCATCTACTACACATAATCATGAATTATGACATTCATAATTGTAACTATAGTATTTGAAATCACATTGTTTGTCTTAGGAAAAAGAATTCTTGTTCAAGCAAATTTGTTGTATGAGATTTTTATGCTTTAATTGCTTGCTAATTAGTGTGAATGATACTCATGTCTAAATACTCTGGTTTACCATTCTCTTAGGCAGGCAATCATTTTTTAACACTTCTAAATGGATTGAGGAGGTTCGCCAGTGATGTTATCATTGTTCTTGTTGGAAATATTCAAATAAAATGGACATAGTCAATAAGATGTAAGACTGACAGTCTATTTGTTTGGTAACCTACTCTTAGTTGAGGCTTTAAATGCAATCTTTGTTGATATCCTGATTTGTCCTATCTGCCTGGTTTGATATTGAATTGTATAATGTAGTACGATGATTTGCACATTCCACACAAACGATAAAATAAAACTGGACATACCCTGTTTGTCGAGGCTCAAAATCATGGTCTACGTTCTCCCAGTTCACTTGTAGATGGGGGGGGGGGGGGGGGGGGTTGAAGATAAGTAGGACATTTTCAATTTTTAATGTGAAATTCGACTAAATCACATTAAATAGTAAGAAGCTAAGAATATTCATCTCTTCAGAGCATATTAATCTTCCATGCTAAAGTCAATTTTTTTTTTCGATTTCAAAATTGATTCAACATCATCAGGTACTCTTAGGTGGAACTGTTTATCTACAAGATGCTTTTAAATATAGTGAATTTTGTCTTGTGAAGGAGGTTTGAGTATTTGATTATAAAATGTAGGTGTCTTATATTTACGTCACATATTTGATTGCAGTGAATGTTATCAAGGATGTTCTGAGCAGAAATAATAATTTGTAAATAACTAAATCTTTATGCATTTTTATCGGTTGGCTAAAGCTCAAGTTTGTGAGCTGGTCATTGACACATTATTAATACTTTATGTACTTCTCTTGGTCTAAATTTGCACCTAATTGCTGGATGATCTATACAGGCACTGTTCCGCAAGATTGCTGCAGCGTTACGAGGAATGGAAACCGTATCTTCCACAAAGCAGGAAGATCTGGTTCATGTCAATCTTCAGTCAACATCAAGTGCATCACAGTCTCAAACAGAGTCAGGAGGATGTGCATGTTGATAGTGTTAGATAGTACTACTACGCCTCTACATGTTTGTAAAATTCTTTGTTTATCACTGCAGTGTGCCCAAACTTTGAAGTCCGTACTCTTTTAATTTTTTTTCTAGGTTCATATATGATGGTCATAGTCCGAAGAATCATAAATTTTTGCGAGACAGGGATATAAACTATTATTGTTCTATCTGTCTGATTTTCTTAGCCGCGCAAGTGGTTCATGTTTATTTTTTTAAATAAACAAAATGTCCACCTCTTCTATATCTAATTTACTCGGTTAGAAAGGAACTCATGTTACGATCACAATTAAGTTCAATCATAAATTTTATATCAAATTATTTAACTAATCACTATTGTCTATGTTACGGATCTATAAAGTATATAAAAAAATTATTGACGATAATCTTTAAAAGTATGTATGCGATAGTAGTTGGAAGAAACAAACATGACTATACTATGGTGAAGAATAACTAATAGATATAGGAAACTAGGAAAGTGATAATATAACTCCAAAGTTTACCATTCCACCCCTAAATCTCAGGTGTAGCAGATCATGACTATAATGTGGTATACATACATCAAAGGTTAATTGGTAATATGTGCAACATCTATCGATGATCAAAATACATAAGTATCATATTCAATATCTAATACAAAATATGAATCACGTGAGAAGCTTAATAGATGAGATTATAGACCAAAAGAACATATGATACGTATTTCCTACCAAAGTTAGTGTCGATATTAGCTTAGGATTTCTACTGGTTCTCTATAAGAACTGCACATGCTCATAAAATTCACGTGTTAATTTACTTGGTTTCTAACTTTTGTTACTAAAGTTGGTTACCTTAAAACTAAAGATGCACTACCTAACTACCAGTAGATAAAGTTGTTAGCATGTTCATTCTGCACAGAAATCTAAAAGGATATAATTAGCAACAGAAATCTAAAAGGATATACGCCATAAATTTTTCCTCCCAGTACATGTGCCACTAGACTTCCGAAATTCCTACATAAACATTGCCCATTTCCAACTTTTCATTGTGATAATTATTTTGGAAGTTGTTTTTATCACACTCCTAACCTATGACCTCCAAAATTTCATGTGCCTTATGTCGAAGAGGTCCTGGATTTCTCAACCACATCACACTCAACAAATCCACCTCTCTATAGGGAGGACATAGGTGGTTATCAGGCTCAAAGGAATGAACTTTGTCTCTAATGTTAATCCAACTCCAATTCTATGAATTTCTTATTTTAAAGTTTGTAGTATCCCAAATGATATTAAGTAATCCTTTTATAAAGTTTGTAGTTTAGTCTATTTTTATAATATTATCCCAAATTACAAAAATGAACTCTTAATGTAAATGTTTACAGATCTTTGTGGATTTGTCTTTTGATTTGCTCATGATGTTTTAAAGGTTAAGAGACAACATTTTGTCAAGGTTAGAACTATTTTTCATGTTTAAACTTTGATTAATTGTTTGACACTAGCTTAGTGTACTATAGAGTAATTTATGTTTGTTCCTGTCCGAGAAACGAATATTTACTAAACATGTATAGGTCATTCTAGATATTTACATTCAAATCTTTGTAAACCGGAAACCATGAACAAGATCCCAAGTTTTTTTGTAAGGTGTTTTAAGTATGTAAAAACAATGCGCCACCAGTCAGTTGATCAAGATTTTAGAACTTTTGTAATTTACCTTTTCAGGTATCAATGAAGTATAAAAGAACAATTACTTAAGTTAATGATTTCGTCCAACAAAGTAAAATTAGTCTGAGTGATGGTCACAATCAAAATTATTGGTAAGTATGTTTTTTTCTTTTTCAATATTATCTATCACTTAAATGGGGAATATAAATAGTGATTATTAATTGTTTTCCTCTTTCAGTCAAATTGCAGGGGCGCTGTAGTGATTATTAATCTTTAAGATTTTCCTCACTTTGCGTTCTGCTCACATCTATGTTCTCAAGGATTTTGACATTGGTCACTATGACTAGACGAAGGAATATTCCTGTGCTTTGCCCATGGTTATTTTTAATAAAAGTATCTTTTAGTCAATAAATTATTATATGTTTTATACTATCATTTATGTCCAGTAATATCTTTTTTTGTTGAATATGATATACTCAAACTTGTCAGAACATTGATAGGCGCAGCTGCAACACATCATTCCGGTAAGGTGCAATGAAGACATGTGTGCAATGGCATCACATCATTCCAGTAAGCCAGAATATGTTTGGCATTTACCTTTGTCAATTTACACATCCCTAAATTACTTCATTTTTACGAATTGAAGCATAAAGACTCTATGCAGGGTTACACTCTACAAACTAAGATTTTTATGTTCAAGACATTATGAATAACTCAACCCGAAAGACTTTGAACCATATGGGATTGTTGCAAAGCGCCTTACTTCCAAAGACATCTCTAAGTCTACTAATTCCAAAGCAGTAATGGTTGACTGATTCCAAAGCAGATTACAACCAGACAATTGTGAAATAAGAATGTCACAACTGATATGATACATAATAAATTAGATGTGAGGCGTGCTGGTATAATTTTTGAATAGTGTGATCCTTTTAAGGGATGCAGTCTTGCAAATGAAGGTTTACTATTAAATGCTTAATAAGTTTGAGTGAAAAATGTATATTCTCTTGAAATTGAAAGTCTACGTCTATGTTTGTGTCATTAATCATTTGTTTCCTATTTATCTTAGGGTGGATTCACTTTAAAAAGATTTCGGGGAAGCAGATTGAGTCATTGAGGTGGGATCGGGGAAGCATATTGAGGTGGAAAACAAAGATTTTGGTTTTGAGGGTGATGGATACAAGATGTATCTCTAATATGTAACTTGAGGTTTGATAAAAAAAATAAATGTACTGATAGTGATATCTTCCAAACAGATTGAGTGGGTTTGAAATATATCTACTTCATTAATTGTTTGGGGTGAGAGTTAAAATATACTTTTTTTTAACCGTGTAGAAGTACCTTTAGTTTGACAAGTTCATGTACAAAACTTTTAAAATTGTCTCCATATGAATGTAGGTTCCTGCAATTTCTGTTAATGAGTGCTTAAACTCAATTTTTAACTAAATGTAACTAGATTCGGGTACTTCCGAATGGAGAAATGGCTTTAGAGGATATTGGTTAATAAAATTTTCATTAATTTATTTGTATGGTTCAAATAACTAATCTATGTGAATCTTCTATCTTTCTGAGCTGACTGTATCCCTAAGTTTTATTGTATTTTGTACATTATGGTATTGTGGTTTGGTTCCTGTTACTATCCAAATTTCATTTATAATAATTATATCAAAGCTTCAAACTAAAAAACAATTTTAACAAAGTTTAAGTTATTTTTTGCCACTTCACAAAATTATGTATATACACTATTGATCAAATAAAGAGAAAATGGAAAAATGGCCCCATATGACACAATTATAAAACAAATGGCCCAAAATGGCACTATTGAAAAAAATGGCCAAAAATGGCACATTAAAACACTACATCGTCTAGCATTCTGAAAATAGCGTGAAAACACAACTTAAAGTAGCGTTTTCACCCAAAACAAAAACACCACTTAAAGTAGTGTTTTTACCCGAAAACACCACTTGAAGTAGCGTTTTTAATATAAAACCCAACTTAAATCAGCGTTTTTAGTGTCAAAACACCACTTCATCTAGCTTTTTATTGAAAACAATACTTAAAGTTGCGTTTTGTGAAAACAATACTTTATGTTGCGTTTTACTGTGCTATTTGGGGACATTTTTTCCAGTTGTGCTATTTGGGGCATTAAACTTATAATATGTGTCATTAAGGGCCAACACCCGAGAAAAGGTTTATGTAAATACAAGTTTCAACAACATATTTCCATTTGCTTATTTTTTTCCCTTATGAATTTAGCAAAAGTACAGTGTCAAGAAAAATGATATCCTATATATTTTTAAAATCAATTTAAGAGTATTTTATATTATAATATACTTGATGCAATAATTATAACACACTTGATCAAAACTGAAAATAGAAACCCTTGAAACTATAATTTATTCTTTCTATTTTATAAGAGTTACAATTATTTTATAATATGATTTATAATTTTTTTATAAAATGAACAGACACCTGTGCGCGAAGCGCGGG
The DNA here is from genome assembly GCA_030848705.1 of Heracleum sosnowskyi. Classification (NCBI taxonomy): domain Eukaryota; kingdom Viridiplantae; phylum Streptophyta; class Magnoliopsida; order Apiales; family Apiaceae; genus Heracleum; species Heracleum sosnowskyi. Next base: position 134,980,291 of record CM061235.1, on the reverse strand, counting down.
CCAGAAATACTAGTAATAAATAAAAACACAACTGAAATTTACTCTTTATACGTAACATAAAGGGAAATAATGTAAAAAAATAACGAGTATTTAATCTAACAAAATAAGAATAATAATTCTCGGTGAGGTAGATGATTTTTACGGCCTCCATTACCCTTACATCACATGTGTATTATAAATGATATTCATATAACAAATGTATGGTCTAAACCCTAATTCAATATGCAATCTTGAATTTCAAACTTTTTCTACCTTGTTTTTCAAAACAAGATTCAAACTTTTTGCAAATAAATTAATATACGGAGAAAGATATACTCCGATGAAAAGAAAACAAGAAATGAGATATATCTGAGATCTGGTTTGCAGTGACATACAAGTGGACTGTGTGTATGTATATTGACCGCGTGTATGTGTGTTACCCAAGTTGCATTTGCGTGTTCATTCTTATTACTCAGCTTGTACTTGCATATTTTTTGTTAATTCATTCATGTTACCCGGCATGTACTTGCGTATTTTTTGTTATTTATTAGATGTTATCTCGTTTCTCTGTGCGTATCTTATTATTTTAATTTAAATATTATCTAAAACCCGAATGAGGTTTTTTTTTTGCTAAGTAAAAATTTATTGCAAAAATAACTACAATAATAAGAGGGGCATACCCAAGTCAGAGCACCAAGTTACGGTCTACTATCCATGATGGACACAAGCAAAAAGAAACAATCGGACCAAACAGCAACCGAATACAAAGTAAGAACTAAAGCAGGGTCTTTATGAACCCGATTTTTAAACATGGTGAGGGTTGCATATTACTTTATCATCCAACTTTCTAATGCGTATTTGACTTATCGATACTTAACATGCTTAATCAAATTGAGAATTTTAACCACCCTTCTCCAGAATTGTTATTCCATCAATATGATTTAGAAGTCCGTTATTTATAGAATTCACCCACATAAGAGTATATCCAATAGGATTGCTAAGAGATGTGTCAAATCCTATGTGATATTGCACTTTGAGAACCTCCTTATTGGAGTTGTAAGGGTGCTAAGAGAAGCTTTCGACACTCTTCTAGCACAAATATTCAAATTTTTGTAAAAATAAAATATATTACTCATACCTATTATATTGTATTTAATTTTTATATTATTTATTTATGGACCATCTAAACGCATTATAAGATGTGTCAACTATTGAAAGTGAAGGGTGCTTAATATGAGAAAAATAAAATATTAAATTTTATAATGGGTTGGAAAAGGCCCAAGGGTGCCCTATAAATCCTTTTTTTCTGAATTATACTGGGCCTCTAAATAGCGACAGAAAGGCCCACCTCCCTACTTCAGTCACACATAAATAGCGACAGAAGGGCACCACCCTACATACAGTCACACATAAACCCCTCTCTCGCCGATTTTTATCGGCACCACCTTCCAATCGCCGATCAATTTTCCGGCGAGATTGCCTCCATTTCAGAAAATTCATACCTGAACTGTACTATAGTCAAATCAGAGCGTTGACCGAATCAATGGCGCCTGTTTCAGCTCTCGCGAAGTACAAACTCGTCTTCTTAGGAGATCAATCCGTTGTAAAAACACTCGATTATCACTCGATTCATGAACGATAAGTTTGATAATACGTGTCAGGTAATTAAATCGTTGTAAAAAATGATATCGAAATTTTATATAGTGTTTAATTTGATTGTGTTGTAGCGTAATGATCTTATTTATAGTGTTATCACTCTTTTTTTGTATGACAAATCCGTTTAATCGCATTGCTGTAAATTATAAAATCAAGTTTAGTTTGATTTTTTTTACCGTTTGTGTATTTAGCTGGTATTGATACTATATACTTAGGTTATGTGTAATTAGTTTGCGATTTGAATTTTAACTCATTAATTTGGCTAGTTGTTTACGTTTTTTGTTTGTGTAGTTTTCGAGTTTCTGGTGTGTAGTTATCGTAGTTGAATATACTTAAATACAAAATCCGTAAAAGGTTTGAATGATACATGTTAGTTATTCCATACTTACTTCATTGTGTCGACTTAGATTGATGTTGATTTATTTCATTTAGTTGAGTGTGTTAGAGATTATTTATTTTGATATTTGTTATTTTTGATACAACATTTAGATTTGTATCATGATCATTTATGTATTGAGTTGATTTTGATGCAATTTACCTATTTTTTCTGTAGTTAATGCGGAATATATAAACACAAAAAAGGAAATTGTTCCATATGCTTTTAATTCTATATCTTAGGAGTTTTAAAGCAGCATGTTTTCTTGTTTGTGGATAATTGTATATTAAACTAAATATATTGTTGAGCAAGTTTATTTGGTTTTATACTTTGTTAATAGTTATTTTAGTTGAATTAAAAGTAAAAATGCATATTGGTCGATTTGTTTATAAATTTTTAGCTTTACACTTGGGGATTTAGAATGATGTTATTTGAAAGACGGCATCAATTCCTTTATTTTCAGTTGTAGTTCTTGCTTAAAGATGTATTAAAAAATATGATCTGGTTAGATAAGGTGATGATTATTGGCTATACTAGGATATATTGCTGATGAGCTGATCTTAAGATAGGTTTTGCAGTTGGTTTAGTTACTTATTTTAAAAGATTGAGTTGTTGATACCAAAGACTAATGCAATTTATGTGGTTTAACCTAGGAAGTAGAGATTCGTCACTTACCCGCACCTACCCGCCGCACCGTGCACCAAATTCTTGGGGATTCTTGGGTGCGTGGAGATTCTCGGGGATTCTTCTCTCACTTCACCGGCAAGTGAGAGAAGGTAACATAGATACTTAAATACTTCATCCATAAACTACTTTATAATGCATAAGTTGTGTTATCAAGTAATTATGATATTATTTATTAAGGATAATGAATTTATTTAGTTGACTATTTAGTTTGATTTAAATGAAACTCTTGAAATACATTATATATATATATATTTAAATATTAATATTTGCTGAATCCCTAGCACGAGAATCCCCATAATTTTAGATTAAGCAGATTCTCGCATCTTCCTGCGCCACCCCGTACTTGCACCCATGCTTCCTAGGTTAACTCTAAATCACCGCAACATTCACTATCAAAATTACTAGATCATAACATAGGAAAGTGGGATGGTTTTACAATTCATTACCAAAATGAACATATATGAGTTAAGTTTTATGGAGATCACTTTTAATTGGAGACCTTGGAGACCATATATGTTCTGCGAATAAAATATTGTAAAATGTAATATTTTGTAAATTATGTTATATGAAAATCACTATTTAATTGAAAATCTTTAAAATTATATATGTTTTGCAAACAAAACATTGCAAAATAGCATGCTTAGCTTGCAGAACATACATGTGTAATTTGTAGAACATGCATAATTTTTAAGATTTTCTATGAAATAATGATTTTCAAAGAACATGCATTGCAAAACAATATGTTTTGCAATTTTTTTTATCACAAAATATAATCTGTTTTGCAAAATTTTGATTGCAGAACATATATGGTCTCCAAGGTCTCTAATTAAAAGTGGTTTATATAGAACTTTATATATATATATATATGAAATGACAAACATACAAGAGTATATTTTTGTCATTTCCAAAATAGAGATTATTATGGTCTCATCAGAAATATTCTTCAACTGCTATACAGGAAACCATTGGCTTTGATTTTTTTTCCAAGACTATGTACCTTGAAGATCAAACTGTTCCATTGCAACTTTGGTAAGTGTCCTTGTATTTATTCTATATTGTACAAAATTTGAGTATTTCAATATGTGTGTACCTGGGATAGGCCCGTAGTAGATAAATAAAATCGGTCCTAGTAATTATGATGCAGGATGAGATTTAGAAACAAAAAGTTATGCAATAACAAAAGCACATTTATATATTAGTATTGAATCAAATAATTTAAACAATGTGTGCATCAGACGGTTAGAAACTTGTATGTAATAGGTATACACGAGTCCTTAACCGAGACCTACTAGAATTAGTCTATGAAAACACTTCAGCTTAATAGTTAAGCATACAATAAAATACTTTGTGCTTATACTGAACACACTTATTATAACTGGTGGTTGTTGCTTCCTTGATTTATTGATCACATATTTTTGGGGGAGCTAACAAGTTTATTAGCATTCAGAATCTTAGTGAACAAGTTATCGATGCTAGCTAAACCTTTCGTTGACTGAAGCATCCTCACTAGCAGTTGCTCCAAGTATCTTACAATCCACTCTGATATCTCATAATATTTGAGAGTCCTAAAAACGAAACATTAAAACTTTCACTTGCAGAACAAATTTATTGGAAAAAGAGATTATATCTAAATCAAACAGAGCTAACTGCAAATGAGGAGTTTATAATTGGCTTAGAGATAAAGTTTGGATATTCCAGATTGTCGGTCCAAGTAATTCTTCAATAATTGCATCCTTTTGTAAATATCTTAGTTTATGTTAATTTAATGTACATATATGTGTGTTTATTTGGAAATTTAAATTTGTAGACATCTTCTAGCGTCAAAAATCTTTATCTTTAACTGATTGAAGAAAAGTACATGAGATTGCAGTGTATCTATCTCTTAGATTCTATATATCCACATGAACGTGTTGCTCTTATAGTAAAAATGCTAGTTGTACACGGCACGTGCTACTCGTATTAATGTTATTGCCTAACAAAACTTTTTAGTAACCTTTTCCATTCATATCCATGGATGTAATAGAGTCGAACCCTCATAATCCTCGTAATCATGATGTCTCTTAATTTTGTATCGTATCGCCTGAAATATAAACTTCAAATTTAAATTGCAAAAAACTCAAATTTATTGAAATTTGCAAATATAATCAAAAAACTAACCAATGTAGAACATATCTCGCTAATAGAACAAGAAATAATTGAACATGTGAACTTGCACTAATCATAAATAGTACACACAAGTAATCTTACCAATGTAGTGTGGAGTGAGAGTTGTGATGATGATAAGTGCAAATGAGAAGTTAATTTTATAATAGGCTTAGAGATAAGTTTTGGATATTCCCAAATTGTGAGTCGATGCAAATCCAACATTTCATAAATTGTGTAGATTTGATGTATAGATGTGTATTTACTTCGAAATCTGAATCTATAAAAATCTTCGTTCGTAACTGATTTGACCTTGAAAAATCTTTATCTATAAGATTTGTTGAGGGTACGTAGACAAAGGTTGGAAAATTCATAGGAAAATTCATAGTGAAAACCACTAGTGTGTCCCAAAAAAGTCTTTCTATTTGGATCTTTGACACCTTCTATCACTCTAAATCTATTTGATTACATAATTTGCTATACAAGTGTCCATTATTGTTATTGTTACCGCATACCAAAACCTTATAACCTTGTCTACTCAAAATTAGAGGTGTTATAATATGAGCGGAGCCAAACACCGTAAGACTCAAGTTTTAAGCTCGTAGACAAATTCTGATGTTCGAGATCGAAGGCTCGAAAGCTCGAAAGCTCGAATCTTTAAGAAAATGTTGACAAAATTTTGAATGTAATAAGTTAAGCTCGAATATTCTATGTGCTAAGCTTGAATAGTGCTTTGTGGTGCTCAAATCGGACTAGAATGTAGGCAAGTTGGACCTCAATCCTAAGGCCTAGTTGAGATTGAAAATCATGTAAAAAGTCGACTCGTTGTGTGTTTTTCTTTTTACCTTTGCTCCGAAGTCGCGAGTTTATATTGTTAAAGAGCCACTTGTTTAGTGTTTTCGGAAGTTTCTTGTTCAATGGGCAAGTGAAATTAGTATTTTTAATATCAACAGAAGTGAAATTATCAAATAGGTTTGTTCCTCGTCCATATTACCAAAGTTTTATTACTTCAAATCTTACCAACGACATATGACAATGTTATATTTATTTTTTGGACTTCAAATTTTGGGGTTTAAATCCTGGAAAACAAAAATTTTAAGTTATAATATGTGTTACTTAGATTTTAAAACAAACTGGCATGTTCTTTCCTTGAAATGAAATGTGCTCGAAATTTTGAATTATATGATGATTTGTTTGAACGATTTCTATCAACAAGTTTATGTTCTTAGGTGGAATGGAAAATAATAAATTTAGTAGAACATATGTATAAATTGGGGAAAACTTTAGATAAGTTAACATGGCTTGTTTGTACTATTTTTAGTTATTATAGAGAAAAAGAGAGGGGGAATAACTAAACATAATCACATTACTCACATATAGTCATAATAAGATTAAAAAAAGAGAGCCTGGAAGATATAAATTAAAGTGATTAAAAATTTTAAAGTTTTTTTTTAAATTTAAACAAAGAAAAATTAACATAAGTGTAGATGAGAAGTTTTTATTAGATAAACAATGTAGTTGGTGATATAAATTAAAATAGTCCAGACTAAAATTAGAACACCAAGATATAGACTTGCATATACATTTTAAAGATTTTTAATGATAATTAAACATATTCACACACTTTCCTTGTCTAAACAATATTTGAACTCAGACTCAACAATATTTGAACTCAGGACTCATGTAAAGGGAGAGGGATATAGCACTAAGTCAAGATGATATTTATTGTGCTTTAAGTATCTCAGTTTTTTCCAATTTAAATTTAAAATGGTCGCTAGAAAATAAATAGGAAAAAGAATTATCTACATTTTACGTTGTAGAAGCCTAGAATAAGAATTGAAATTAATTCTATGCGATTAACTTTTTTCGTAACTCTTTTAGTTGATATTTTTTTTATGAAAGTATTATCTCCAACGATAACAATTATGAAGAATTATTAGACTAAAAATTAAGTGGGTTATTTTAAATTAAAAATATTAACAATGTTAAATAAGTCCATAAAAGCTATTTAAATAAAGCATATATATTTGTTTGAAGTTTAAGTGAGAGCTAAGAGCTATTGCAATAAGTCCATAAAAATGACACCAACTTTATAATTTAACATAGAATAAAACGCTATGTGCTTATATATAACACATTTAGTTATAACTGGTGGTTGCTACTTAATCAGAACTACTTAGAGGCTTAGTGACGAAGTGAAGTGCACCAACTTGTGTTAACATTTCCCTGATAGTAACTTTATGACAATAACTTTATCACAGGTAGTCACTGCAAGTGTGTTAGTGTCCACTTCCATGTCTCTTAATGTTTTAGTCGTCTGAAATTGAAACGCCGAATATTAAATTGTAGGAAAATTAAATATTTTGAAATTTGCGATTGTTATTCAAGAAAGAAGATTATACATTTAGTGAAACAAGTAACCTCAACACCATCCATTATTGGCATTTGGAAATTCATGGTTACCGGATCAAATTGTGCTCCAGATTGAAACAATTCAACGTCTTGTTTTCCGTTTTCAGCTATGAAAATTTTAAACCAAAACTGATTTGGAACACGCTTGTTAATCGTTTGTATCAATGACTAATCGTCAACGATAAGAGCATTTACGATGATGTGGGAATTATTATATACGATTAACAAGGGTTTTTTTAAAGTTAGTTCGGGTTCAAAATTTTCACAACTGAAAATGGAAAACAAGTCGTTGAGTTGTTTAAATCTCGAGCGCATTTTGATTTGATATTCATGAATTTTCAAATGTCAATAATGGATGGTGTTGAGGTTAATTGTTTGATTAAATATATAATCATTTTTCTCGAATAACATTTGCAAATTTCAATAAAGTTGAATTTTTTGCAATTTCTATATTCAAAGTTCAATTTCTGGCGACTAATATGTTAAGAGACATGTGAGTGGACACTAAAATACTTGTGGTGATTGCATGTGATGAAGTCATTGCGAAGTAAATGTTATACAAGCTGACGTAGGTCACGTCCTCACTACTCCTCTCACTGGTGATGAAGTTGATAGCTTCCTGAATAATATTTGGTTAACGAAGAGTGGGAGAAAAGGTTTATCTCAGGCTTCCGCTTTGAGATCATTCAACACTTGGTAAAGTTGCATACAAACTGAAATTGCCAGCCACTATAAAAGCCATGGGGCCATTGGTTGAATCTCTTACGATTCCAGACCAACTGAGTTCAGATATTAAGGTATTGGTGGAACCAGAAAAACTCCTGGATGTTCACGGTGTATGCACTCGTTCAAAATGGTGCCTAATATGTGTGAATAGAAAAATCTTCCATTGTTTGAAGCAATTTGGGACGATGTCAACGTGATCACTATCAGGTTTCCTATGTTCCTCCTCGAGGACAAGGTGCATCTCGGGGGATGGGGGTGGGGTGGGGTGGGGTGGGGAAGGTAATGTAATACATCATGTCAAGCAGCCCAAGTCTCTTATAAAATAAACAACGGGTGAAAAGGGTAATTTCATCGATGCAACACGAACACATCAGGAACGGAAAGAAAAGAAATTATGGAAGATAAATAAAAGAAACAAGAAGGAAGGAGAAAAAGAGTGAGGGGGCCATAAATATATGTATATTTCCTTGCAATGCATGTCCCACTATGTATAAAACCTACAATTAATATGTATGTATATATATATTTACATAGAGTTAAGTTCTATGGATACCACTATTTTATTGGAGACCTTGGAGACCATACAGTAACTTTATCACAAGTAGTCATTGCAAGTGTGTTAGTGTCCACTTCCATGTCTCTTAATGTTTTAGTCGTCTGCAATTGAAACACCGAATATTAAATTGTAGGAAAATTAAATATTTTGAAATTTGCGATTGTTATTCGAGAAAGAAGATTATACATTTAGTGAAACAAGTAACCTCAACACCATCCATTATTGGCATTTGGAAATTCATGGTTACCAGATCAAATTGTGCTCCAGATTGAAACAATTCAACGTCTTGTTTTCCGTTTTCAGCTATGAAAATTTTAAACCAAAACTGATTTGGAACACGCTTGTTAATCGTTTGTATCAATGACTAATCGTCAACGATAAGAGCATTTACGATGATGTGGGAATTATTAGATACGATTAACAAGGGTTTTTTTAAAGTTAGTTCAGGTTCAAAATTTTCACAACTGAAAATTGAAAACAAGTCGTTGAGTTGTTTCAATCTCAAGCGCATTTTGATTTGATATTCATGAATTTTCAAATGTCAATAATGGATGGTGTTGAGGTTAATTGTTCATTCTTCTCGAATAACATTTGCAAATTTTAATAAAGTTGAATTTTTTGCAATTTCTATATTCAAAGTTCAATTTCTGGCGACTAATATGTTAAGAGACATGTGAGTGGACACTAAAATACTTGTGGTGATTGCATGTGATGAAGTCATTGCGAAGGAAATGTTATACAAGCTGACGTAGGTCACGTCCTCACTAATCCTCTCACTGGTGATGAAGTTGATAGCTTCCTGAATAATATTTGGTTAACGAAGAGTGGGAGAAAAGGTTTATCTCATGCTTCAACTATATACAACGTATGAGTCTTTTGAGATCATTCAACACTTGGTAAAGTTGCATACAAACTGAAATTTCCAGCCACTATAAAAGCCATGGGGCCATTGGTTGAATTTCTTACGATTCCAGACCAACTGAGTTCAGATAGGTATTGGTGGAACCAGAAAAGCTCCCGGATGTTCACGGTGTATGCACCGGTTCAAAATGGTGCCTAATATGTGTGAATAGAAAAATCTTCCATTGTTTGAAGCAATTTGGAACGATGTCAACCTGATCACTATCAGGTTTCCTATGTTCCTCCTTGAGGACAAGGTGCATCTCCAGGGATGGGGGTGGGGTGGGGAAGGTAATGTAATACATCATGTCAAGCATCCCAAGTCTCTAATAAAATAAACGAGTGAAAAGGGCAATTTCATCGATGCAACACGAACACATCAGGAACGGAAGGAAAAGAAATGAGAAGAAAGGAGAAAAAGAGTGAGGGGGCCATAAATATATGTATATTACCTTGCAATGCATGCCCCACTATGTATAAAACCTACAATTAATATGTATGTATATATATTTACATAGAGTTAAGTTCTAGGGATATCACTATTTTATTGGAGACCTTGGAGACCATACAGTAACTTTATCACAAGTAGTCACTGCAAGTGTGTTAGTTTCCACTTCCATGTTTTAATGTTTTAGTCGTCTGAAATTGAAAAGCCGAATATTAAATTGTAGGAAATTTAAATATTTTGAAATTTGCGAATGTTAATCGAGAAAGAAGATTATACATTTAGGGAAACAAGTAACCTCAACACCATCCGTTATTGGTATTTGGAAATCCATGGTTGCCAGATCAAATTGTGCTCCAGATTGAAACAATTCAACTTCTTGTTTTCCGTTTTCAGCTATGAAAATTTTGAACCCAAACTGATTTGGAACACGCTTGTTAATCGTTTGCATCAATGACTAATGGTCAACGATAAGAGCATTTACGATGATTTGGGAATTATTAGATACGATTAACAAGTGTTTTTTTAAAGTTAGTTTGGGTTCAAAATTTTCACAACTGAAAATGGAAAACAAGTCTTTGAGTTGTTTCAATTTCGAACGCATTTTGATTTGATATTCATGAATTTTCAAATGTCAATAATGGATGGTGTTGAGCTTAACTGTTTGATTAAATATATAATCATTTTTCTCGAATTACATTTGCAAATTTCAATAAAGATGATTTTTTTGCAATTTCTATATTCCAAGTTCAATTTCTGGCGACTAAAACGTTAAGAGACATGTGAGTGGACACTAAAATACTTATGGTGATTGCATGTGATGAAGTCATTGTGAAGGAAATGTTATACAAGCTGACGTAGGTCGCTAATCCTCTCACTGGTGATGGAGTTAGCTTTCTGAATAATATTTGGTTAACGAAGAGTGGAAGAAATGGTTTATCTCAGGCTTCTGCTGTATATACAACATATGAGTCTTTTGAGATCATTCAACACTTGGTAAAGTTGCATACAAACTGAAATTGCCAGCCACTATAAAAGCCATGGGGCCATTGGCTGAATCTCTTACAATTCCAGACCAACTGACTTCAGATTTAAAGGTATTGGTAGAACCAGAAAAGCTCCCGGATGTTCACGGTGTATGCACTGGTTCAAAATGGTGCGTAGTCTGTGTGAATAGAAAAATCTATCATTGTTTGAAGAAATTTGGGAGGATGTCAACGTGATCACTATCAGGTTTCCTATATTCCTCCTTGAGGACAAGGTGCGTCTCGGGGGATGGGGGTGGGGTGGGGAAGGTAATGTAATACATCATGTCAAGCAGCCCAAGTCTCTAATAAAATAAACAACGGGTGAAAAGGGCAATTTTATCGATGCAACACGAACACATCAGGAACGGAAGGAAAAGAAATTATGGAAGATACATAAAAGAAAGGAGAAGAAAGGAGAAAAAGAGTGAGGGGGCCATAAATATATGTATATTACCTTGCAATGCATGTCCCACTATGTATAAAACCTACAATTAATATGTATGTATATATATTTACATAGAGTTAAGTTCTAGGGATATCACTATTTTATTGGAGACCTTGGAGACCATACAGTAACTTTATCACAAGTAGTCACTGCAAGTGTGTTAGTGTCCACTTCAATGTTTTAATGTTTTAGTCGTCTGAATTTGAAAAGCCGAATATTAAATTGTAGGAAATTTAAATATTTTGAAATTTGCGAATGTTAATCGAGAAAGAAGATTATACATTTAGGGAAACAAGTAACCTCAACACCATCCGTTATTGGTATTTGGAAATCCATGGTTGCCAGATCAAATTGTGCTCCAGATTGAAACAATTCAACTTCTTGTTTTCCGTTTTCAGCTATGAAAATTTTGAACCCAAACTGATTTGGAACACGCTTGTTAATCGTTTGCATCAATGACTAATGGTCAACGATAAGAGCATTTACGATGATTTGGGAATTATTAGATACGATTAACAAGTGTTTTTTTAAAGTTAGTTTGGGTTCAAAATTTTCACAACTGAAAATGGAAAACAAGTCTTTGAGTTGTTTCAATTTCGAACGCATTTTGATTTGATATTCATGAATTTTCAAATGTCAATAATGGATGGTGTTGAGCTTAACTGTTTGATTAAATATATAATCATTTTTCTCGAATTACATTTGCAAATTTCAATAAAGATGATTTTTTTGCAATTTCTATATTCCAAGTTCAATTTCTGGCGACTAAAACGTTAAGAGACATGTGAGTGGACACTAAAATACTTATGGTGATTGCATGTGATGAAGTCATTGTGAAGGAAATGTTATACAAGCTGACGTAGGTCGCTAATCCTCTCACTGGTGATGGAGTTAGCTTTCTGAATAATATTTGGTTAACGAAGAGTGGAAGAAATGGTTTATCTCAGGCTTCTGCTGTATATACAACATATGAGTCTTTTGAGATCATTCAACACTTGGTAAAGTTGCATACAAACTGAAATTGCCAGCCACTATAAAAGCCATGGGGCCATTGGCTGAATCTCTTACAATTCCAGACCAACTGACTTCAGATTTAAAGGTATTGGTAGAACCAGAAAAGCTCCCGGATGTTCACGGTGTATGCACTGGTTCAAAATGGTGCGTAGTCTGTGTGAATAGAAAAATCTATCATTGTTTGAAGAAATTTGGGAGGATGTCAACGTGATCACTATCAGGTTTCCTATATTCCTCCTTGAGGACAAGGTGCGTCTCGGGGGATGGGGGTGGGGTGGGGAAGGTAATGTAATACATCATGTCAAGCAGCCCAAGTCTCTAATAAAATAAACAACGGGTGAAAAGGGCAATTTTATCGATGCAACACGAACACATCAGGAACGGAAGGAAAAGAAATTATGGAAGATACATAAAAGAAAGGAGAAGAAAGGAGAAAAAGAGTGAGGGGGCCATAAATATATGTATATTACCTTGCAATGCATGTCCCACTATGTATAAAACCTACAATTAATATGTATGTATATATATTTACATAGAGTTAAGTTCTAGGGATATCACTATTTTATTGGAGACCTTGGAGACCATACAGTAACTTTATCACAAGTAGTCACTGCAAGTGTGTTAGTGTCCACTTCAATGTTTTAATGTTTTAGTCGTCTGAATTTGAAAAGCCGAATATTAAATTGTAGGAAATTTAAATATTTTGAAATTTGCGAATGTTAATCGAGAAAGAAGATTATACATTTAGGGAAACAAGTAACCTCAACACCATCCGTTATTGGTATTTGGAAATCCATGGTTGCCAGATCAAATTGTGCTCCAGATTGAAACAATTCAACTTCTTGTTTTCCGTTTTCAGCTATGAAAATTTTGAACCCAAACTGATTTGGAACACGCTTGTTAATCGTTTGCATCAATGACTAATGGTCAACGATAAGAGCATTTACGATGATTTGGGAATTATTAGATACGATTAACAAGTGTTTTTTTAAAGTTAGTTTGGGTTCAAAATTTTCACAACTGAAAATGGAAAACAAGTCTTTGAGTTGTTTCAATTTCGAACGCATTTTGATTTGATATTCATGAATTTTCAAATGTCAATAATGGATGGTGTTGAGCTTAACTGTTTGATTAAATATATAATCATTTTTCTCGAATTACATTTGCAAATTTCAATAAAGATGATTTTTTTGCAATTTCTATATTCCAAGTTCAATTTCTGGCGACTAAAACGTTAAGAGACATGTGAGTGGACACTAAAATACTTATGGTGATTGCATGTGATGAAGTCATTGTGAAGGAAATGTTATACAAGCTGACGTAGGTCGCTAATCCTCTCACTGGTGATGGAGTTAGCTTTCTGAATAATATTTGGTTAACGAAGAGTGGAAGAAATGGTTTATCTCAGGCTTCTGCTGTATATACAACATATGAGTCTTTTGAGATCATTCAACACTTGGTAAAGTTGCATACAAACTGAAATTGCCAGCCACTATAAAAGCCATGGGGCCATTGGCTGAATCTCTTACAATTCCAGACCAACTGACTTCAGATTTAAAGGTATTGGTAGAACCAGAAAAGCTCCCGGATGTTCACGGTGTATGCACTGGTTCAAAATGGTGCGTAGTCTGTGTGAATAGAAAAATCTATCATTGTTTGAAGAAATTTGGGAGGATGTCAACGTGATCACTATCAGGTTTCCTATATTCCTCCTTGAGGACAAGGTGCGTCTCGGGGGATGGGGGTGGGGTGGGGAAGGTAATGTAATACATCATGTCAAGCAGCCCAAGTCTCTAATAAAATAAACAACGGGTGAAAAGGGCAATTTTATCGATGCAACACGAACACATCAGGAACGGAAGGAAAAGAAATTATGGAAGATAAATAAAAGAAACAAGAAGAATGGAGAAAAAGAGTGAGGGGGCCATAAATATATGTATATTACCTTGCAATGCATGTCCCACTATGTATAAAACCTACAATTAATATGTATGTGTATATATTTACATAGAGTTAAGTTCTAGGGATATCACTATTTTATTTGAGACCTTGGAGACCATACAGTAACTTTATCACAAGTAGTCACTGCAAGTGTGTTAGTGTCCACTTCCATGTCTCTTAATGTTTTAGTCGTTTGAAATTGAAACGTCGAATATTAAATTGTAGGAAATTTAAATATTTTGAAATTTGCGAATGTTATTCGAGAAAGTGAAACAAGTAACCTCAACACCATCCATTAGTGGCATTTGGAAATCCATGGTTACCAGATCAAATTGTGCTCCAGATTGAAACAATTCAACGTCTTGTTTTCCGTTTTCAGCTATGAAAATTTTGAACCCAAACTGATTTGGAACACGCTTGTTAATCGTTTGCATCAATGACTAATCGTCAACGATAAGAGCATTTACGATGATTTGGGAATTATTAGATACGATTAACGAGGGTTTTTTTAAAGTTAGTTTGGGTTCAAAATTTTCACAACTGAAAATGGAAAACAAGTCGTTGAGTTGTTTCAATCTCGAGCGCATTTTGATTTGATATTCATGAATTTTCAAATATCAATAATGGATGGTGTTGAGGTTAATTGTTTGATTAAATATATAATCATTTTTCTCGAATAACATTTGCAAATTTCAATAAAGTTGAATTTTTTGCAATTTCTATATTCGAAATTCAATTTCTGGCGACTAAAACGTTAAGAGACATGTAAGTGGACACTAAAATACCTGTGGTGACTGCATGTGATGAAGGAAATGTTATACAAGCCGACATAGGTCACGTCCTCACTAATCCTCTCACTGAAGTTGATAGCTTCCTGAATAATATTTGGTTAATGAAGAGTGGGCGAAAAGGTTTATCTCATGCTTTTAAATTAGTTTGGGTCCAAAACTTTCATAGTTGAAAATGGAAAACAAGCCGTTGAGTTGTTTCAACCTCGAGCGCATTTTGATATGATAACCATGGATTTTCAAATGTCAATAATGGATGGTGTTGTGGTTAATTGTTTGATTAAATATATATTCATTTTTTCGAATAACATTTGCAAATATCAATAAATACGAATTTTTCGCAATTTAATATTCGACGTTTCAATTTGAGGCTACTAGGACGTTAAAAGACATGGGAGTGGATACTAAAATATTTGCAGTGACTGCGTGTGTTGAAGTTACTGTCAAACAAATGTTATATAAGCTGGCGTAGGTGTCAAACAAATGTTATATAAGCTGGCGTAGGTAACGTCGTCACTAATCCTCTAACTGTTGATAAAGTTTCTAGCTTCCTGAATAATATGTGATTAACGAAGAGTGGGAGAAAAGGTTTATCTCAAGCTTCAGCCGTATAGACAGCGTTCAGTGGCCAGGAGACCATATGAGAAGCTCGTTGCAGAGTTCTACGAGTCTTCTGAGATCATTCAGCACTTGGAAAAGTTGCATACAAACTGAAATTGCCTGCCACTATAAGCTGCACCGAGTTCAGTTTATCACGTTTCCCAACTTTGAAGAGCCATGGGGACATTGGCTGAGTCTCTTACGAATCTGGACCAACTGAGTTCAGATTTAGAGTTATTGGTCAGAACAGCTCTTGGATATTTGCGGTGTAGGCAGTGGTTCAAACGGGTGCCTTGAAGCTTTGTTGAAATGGAAAAATCTGCCATTTTTTGAAGCAATTTGGGAGGTCAAGGCGATCAATATCAGGTTTATTATGTTCCACCTTGAGGACACGATGCGTCTTTGGGGGGAAGGTGATGTAATACATCGTGTCAAGCAGCCCGAGGCTCTATAGAATAAACATGGCGTAAAAGGGCGATTTTGTCAATGCAGCAGGAACAGATGGAATAGAAATAATAAAAGATAAATAAAAGAAAGGAGGAAAAGAGTGAGGGGACCAGTGACTCAGTGAGGGGTCAAAACAGGGGAAAAGTTTCTCACTTAGTGTTATCAGAATTTTGGTTTATTTATCATATCTCGGGAGAGTGCTGGACCTCTCTAATGTCTAGTGTGTTTTCTTATCTTGCTTGAGTTCTTGAAGAGTTAAATTATTCAGTAATATGAATATTAGTTTCATTTCTCAGTTTGTAGTGTGTCTTGTATGTATCTTGTGGACTTCTGAATTTAGGTTTGTCTATGTAGCTAAGTAAATCCATTGCAAACACACATTGTATAAAGAAGGATATACCAGCATTGCACATACCTGTGTATTCAGCCATACCAAAGGACCTCTTTTGCCAAATGTAGAGTATGGCAGATTGTATAAAGAAGGACCTCTTTCAGCCATAGGAATACAGCTGGACAAGAAAGGTCCAGAAGTTTAACACTATGTAAGAGACTCCTCTGTTGCTGTCATCGTATATGACTTTGCAAGTATAAGATTTTCCCTTTCTACTTTCCTACTTATAGTTGTACTAGTACTCGAGCTTTGTAGTTTGGTGTATAAGTGTCATGTCCAGGGTCACATTACCCATCTACTACACATAATCATGAATTATGACATTCATAATTGTAACTATAGTATTTGAAATCACATTGTTTGTCTTAGGAAAAAGAATTCTTGTTCAAGCAAATTTGTTGTATGAGATTTTTATGCTTTAATTGCTTGCTAATTAGTGTGAATGATACTCATGTCTAAATACTCTGGTTTACCATTCTCTTAGGCAGGCAATCATTTTTTAACACTTCTAAATGGATTGAGGAGGTTCGCCAGTGATGTTATCATTGTTCTTGTTGGAAATATTCAAATAAAATGGACATAGTCAATAAGATGTAAGACTGACAGTCTATTTGTTTGGTAACCTACTCTTAGTTGAGGCTTTAAATGCAATCTTTGTTGATATCCTGATTTGTCCTATCTGCCTGGTTTGATATTGAATTGTATAATGTAGTACGATGATTTGCACATTCCACACAAACGATAAAATAAAACTGGACATACCCTGTTTGTCGAGGCTCAAAATCATGGTCTACGTTCTCCCAGTTCACTTGTAGATGGGGGGGGGGGGGGGGGGGGTTGAAGATAAGTAGGACATTTTCAATTTTTAATGTGAAATTCGACTAAATCACATTAAATAGTAAGAAGCTAAGAATATTCATCTCTTCAGAGCATATTAATCTTCCATGCTAAAGTCAATTTTTTTTTTCGATTTCAAAATTGATTCAACATCATCAGGTACTCTTAGGTGGAACTGTTTATCTACAAGATGCTTTTAAATATAGTGAATTTTGTCTTGTGAAGGAGGTTTGAGTATTTGATTATAAAATGTAGGTGTCTTATATTTACGTCACATATTTGATTGCAGTGAATGTTATCAAGGATGTTCTGAGCAGAAATAATAATTTGTAAATAACTAAATCTTTATGCATTTTTATCGGTTGGCTAAAGCTCAAGTTTGTGAGCTGGTCATTGACACATTATTAATACTTTATGTACTTCTCTTGGTCTAAATTTGCACCTAATTGCTGGATGATCTATACAGGCACTGTTCCGCAAGATTGCTGCAGCGTTACGAGGAATGGAAACCGTATCTTCCACAAAGCAGGAAGATCTGGTTCATGTCAATCTTCAGTCAACATCAAGTGCATCACAGTCTCAAACAGAGTCAGGAGGATGTGCATGTTGATAGTGTTAGATAGTACTACTACGCCTCTACATGTTTGTAAAATTCTTTGTTTATCACTGCAGTGTGCCCAAACTTTGAGGTCCGTACTCTTTTAATTTTTTTTCTAGGTTCATATATGATAGTCATAGTCCGAAGAATCATAAATTTTTGCGAGACAGGGATATAAACTATTATTGTTCTATCTGTCTGATTTTCTTTTTCTTTCTTTGACTTTGTCCACAGTTGTTTACCCCAGATGGTGTATTTCTAAAGGAATTCCCTTTATATATAAAAGTTATACCGAGTGGCAAAGGAATTTAGTATTTATGGCTTCCCAGAAAGTTGTATCAAGATGATTCGATTTGTTCTCTATCTTGGAATTTTAATCTTTTATTGCTCTCCAGTTGTATCAAAGATAATCACAGCTGATTCTATGTGTTTTCTATCTTTTTATTTCATTTAGAAATCTTTTCATTTACGTACATCTCTTTATTAAATTTATCAGGCAACTAGCTTTAAAGCTTGCACATATAGTTTTACATAAATTTATCTGATGTCTATAGTTTTAAATTTCGTATAATTTATATATGCGAAATACACAAGTCGTGTAGTTAAGAACACAAAAACGTGCACAAAAACCATACACAGTATATGGTAAAAACGTGCACAAAAACGATACACAATATATGGTTTGATATAAGGTGCAGTGAGAGCACAGTATCAATATAGTTTTAAATTTTGTATATGGTTTGATATAGTTTTAAATTTCATATGATTTAAGTCATAATTTTAAGAAAGATATATGGTACAGCGAGAGCGTGGTACCAATTAGGAGTGTAATTGAGCCGAGCTGAGTCGAATATTACCAGACTCGAGTTCGAGATCAGGTTCGAGTTCGACCGAGTCTTAAATTTTAAGTTCGAAACTCGGCTCGTAAAAAGTTCGATATGTTCGAAAGCTCGAATCGACTTCACCAAATATTGACAAAATCTCAAATATGATCGGTTCGATTCGAATTTGACTCGATTATATGACTCGAGTTCGACTCGATTATATATAAATTTTATATCCATATACTAAATATTTATATAAATATATATTTATAATATATAAAAATTAAAAATGATAAAGGTTCAATTAGGCTCGCGAGCCTTACGAGCCGAGTAATTTGAAACTTGAGCTTGGTTCGGTAGAATATTCGAATAGCTCTAGCTCGAGCTTGGCTCGATTATTACCGAGTTGAATTCGAATATTTTACGAGCCAATCTTAAGTAGCTCACAAACTATTTGACTCGTTTACACGCCTAATACCAATATAGTTTGATTTGATATTTACTTACCCCATTGATGAGTAAAGTATAACTTTTTCTCTGTATCTCTTATTTTGTACTCCTTCCGTCCAAGTGAATTGTATACACTGGGATTGGGCACGTAAACTAAGAAAAAATATAAAAAATGAGTAAAATTAGATGAAAAATGAGTAAAGTGGTGGGACCTATCAATATTTAATAATAGATTTGAGATAGTGGAGGAAGTAGTGGGTGTAATAGTGATTTATATTATAGAATAGAGATAGTGCAGAAAGTAGTGGGTGTAATAGTGTTTTATATTATTAAAAGTTACTCCCTCTGTCCCAATCAATTGTATACATTGGGGGACGGGGGCTCGGCACGCATTTTAAGGCTCCTATAAAGTATACTTTCATAATTTTTTTTTTAAATTTTTTTTCTTCTGAATTAAAATTTAACGTTGAAATTTTAATTCAGAGAAAAAATAATTTAAAAATAAGTTGTTGAAATATACTTTATAGGAGCCTTAAAATGCGTGCCAAGCATTGAAAAAGAAATGTATAGAAATGAGTGGGACGGATGGAGTACTATTTTTGGAATGTATAGAAATGAATGAGACATCCCAAAATGGAAAGTGTATAGAAATGAATGGGACGGAGGGAGTACTATATTCCCAATATAGACATCAGACACACGTGCGCAAAAATGATACTCCCTCCGTCCGGTCAATTGTTTACATTTGATTTGGGCACGGAGGTTAAAGAAAATAAGTAAAATAGTGGAAAAAGTAAGAAAATGAGTAAAGTAGTGTGATCCGTCAATATTTAAGCTATAAAGTAAGTAAAGTTAATGAAAGTAGTAGAAGTGGTTGGTTTTTATATTATAAAAGTTTACTATTTTGGAAAAAAATTGAAATGTAAAAAATTGGATATGACATTCCAAAAAGGAAATTGTAAAAAAATGAATGTGACTGAGGGAGTACACAATTACACATTACCCACAAATACAAACTATATGGATTTGGCTTAAAGAACTAATTACTAAAAAAGAAGTGTAGAATTATTATAAGCCGTTAGATTATTACTAAATATTATTAGTTCAATTAATTTAAATAAAAAAATTTAATCAATTACTCATTTTTTAAATTCTTCTTTTTTTATTTTAATTTTTTATTTCACATATTTTTTAGTTGTTTTTTCAATTTTAATTTTATTTATTTTATTCAAAATTTTATACAATAAAAAAATTTCTAAAATAAAAGAATTATACTGCAGAACTTATTTTATTTCATAGTATAAATATAGTGTTCTACTACTGAATTTTAAAAATTGTGTATATGAAAATCAAAATTCTATAATTGAACTTACTTTTTTTTTCACAAAATTCTACAAATGAACTTGATTTCTTTTTATAATATTCAACTTATTCATATTATTTTGATATCATAATTTTCGTGTTCTACTACTGAATATAAAAGTCAAGCAATCGAATTTGAAATCCAACACATAAATTTTAAAGTTCTATAAATGAACTTAATTCTATTTAAATATTTAGTGAATAGTGTTATCTTAAATTGTTTTTTACCATAACTTAAATATTTTTACAAAAATTAATAAAAATAACGAGGGAATTTAATGATCATGAGAAGAATTTTGTAGTCGATATATTATAAAAACACGCATTAACCAAGCCCCGTACCCGAGGTAAAGAATAGAGGGGAAGAGGTAGTAAATTAGTAACCCCTCCAGTCTTCACTCTTCACCGTCCGTGCACCAACACTCCCCGCAATTCAATCTCCTTCTCTCATCAATCCCCTCCATATATGTCAGGTTCCTCTCTCTCTCTCTCTATATATATATATATATATGTACTGCTAAGGCTATATGTGTGTTTATATATGTACACGTTGATACCTTACATATGCAATAAAACGGGGGTTTACAAATTTGTCTTGTATTGTGTAGTTTCTTTTTTGATAATTATAATGATTCACTAATTCATTTTGTTTTGTTGTTATGTTAAACAAAGCAATATGACAAGATAAATTATAATAAAATTTAATAGTTTTGATTAGTGGTGGAACTTGGAAGTCCATGCTTGTAACTCAAACTGTCTCGTTTTTTTCACCTATTTGGAATTAAGCCGAGAATTGGATGTTTAGGTTATTCTGGGAATTTTCGGGATTTCTTGTAAATGGTTTGTTATTTCTTGTTAAATGTATGAGGAATTACACATTAAAACATCGACATGGAAGTTTCATTCAAGACTTCAGGTTGTTTGCAGCTCAGAACAATGGTGTATTTGTATTGTGTAGTTCCCTTTAAAGATGTAATATGATCCAACGCTCAAAATCTTAGAATGACTTGGTAACTTGACATGGTATCTTAGTGGATGTCTCGAGTTTGAACCCTGGAACCCCAATATTTATCTTCCTTAACTCTCTGAGATAAGAATCCTGAGAAAAGCCACCGACAGGACCATTCGCATTTGCCTTTTATACTTTTTACTGCAGAAGGTGGTTGCTTTTAGAGAGCACATTCTATATGCTTGATGTTTTGTTTCAGAACACATTCTATAATGCTTGATGGTTTGCTTGAGAGCACATTCTATATGGCTCCACTAGTTCCATAATCCATACAGATAGATAATATTACTGCCATTATATTCTTATTTCATAGTTATACTTTGCAGCAATTGTGGACTTTAACAGTGTACTTTAGAAGGCTAATAATTAATCTTTGTGTAATCTTGCAATATATATAATGAATAAATGTCTGCTATATATGGATTTTATATGAATAGCACTACTTCAGGATGAGCTCGATGTCTATGGCTAGAGTTATACCTTCATTATCTTTTGGTATAAATTTCCATGCAAAGAAGTTTCTTTTTTCGAGTCTGCGTGATAATTATCATGCAATTTGCTAGGATTGTTGCGTTGGGCAGATGTCCACTTCTTGATCAGTAGTGCTGAGCTTCTTAGTGCAAGTAGAATAGACATAGTGGTCCATTTACTTGAATTTCTATAAAGTAGTGGATTTCTTTTTTTTATTTCTTCTTCTGATAATTTAGTCATTCAAGGGCTGGCCATCTTGAAAATATAACATCTGTTTTTGTTACTTTAGTCTTAAACTTCTCTGCAGTGTTAAATTTAATGGTTTTTTATGGACGATAACTGTATGTAACATTAACCATATGCAGTACTGTTCTTACAACTACTTTTTTCTTTTCTTTTTTTGATAATTAACACAATCACGCACACATCTTGTCTTTGACAAAATTCGAACCCTCAGCATCCCGTAAAAGGAGTGAGGGAGATACTAGTAGACCAAGAGGTCACTGGTTCTTACAAATCCTTATGCTTATAAGATTCAGTGACGTGTCTATAAATCCTAAGAGGAAAGAGTATGATCTAACGAGTATGTGGAAAACGCGTAGCATTACAGAACTTCTAAACCAATTGATTCTGACCTGGATTTCTCGAAGAAATGTGGCAGTTTTTTTTTAATCTATAGCTATTATTATATATTTCTGTCCTTCAATTCTTTTGCACCATCTTTAATGGCAGGTAATGAAGCTCCAATCTTGGTGCACCATGGCACTTCATCAGATCAATTACCTCTAAGCAAATTTAAACGTTGGCACTGGTGGGTTTTGGTATCAACCAATATTTTCTTTCTTCTGGCTGGTCAATGCGCTGCTGTTCTTATGGGGAGATACTACTATGATAAAGGGGGAAATAGTAAATGGTTGGCTACACTTGTTCAAACTGCTGCCTTTCCTATACTTCTCGTCCCGTTACTTTTTATCCCTTCCTCTCAGAAGCCTTCAACTGAATCCACATCATCTTCCATTGCTGTTATATCATTTATATATGTCATCCTTGGTGTAGTGATTGCGGGAGACAACATGCTGTATTCTGTTGGACTGTTATACCTGTCTGCTTCTACTTACTCGTTGATTTGCGCTACCCAATTAGCCTTCAATGCGATCTTCTCTTACTTCATAAATTCTCAGAAATTTACTGTCCTAATCTTTAATTCTGTCGTGGGTCTTTCCTTATCCGCTTCTTTAATTGCTATCAATGACGATTCTAGTGGACCGTCAGGCCTCTCTAAATGGAAGTACGCCCTTGGATTCCTTACAACTTTAGCTGCCTCAGCACTTTACTCTCTTTTGTTATCCCTTATGCAGCTTACATTTCAGAGGGTTTTAAAGAAAGAAACATTTGCTGTTGTTTTGGAAATGCAAATTTATACATCAGTTGTTGCTACATGTGTTGCAATTATTGGACTTTTTGCAAGTGGTGAATGGAAGACCTTGCATGGAGAAATGAATGGTTTCACTGCAGGAAGTACATCTTATATTATGACTTTGATTGGTACGGCGGTTTCATGGCAGATTTGCTCTGTTGGTGTCGTGGGGTTGATATTCGTGGTCTCGTCGTTGTTCTCCAATGTTATCAGTACACTTTCGTTAGCCCTTACACCTATTGCTTCGGTGATAGTCTTCCATGATAAAATGAATGGTGTAAAGATAATTGCGATGCTAATGGCTATCTGGGGATTTGCAACTTATATCTATCAGAACTACCTTGATGATCTTAAGGCAAGGAAACTTCACTCTGATCATACTGATAGAAATTATCAATCATCATCCTGCTAATACAGAGGCAATACGTAAGAAAGCCCCCTTTTTTTGGTAAATTAAAATATCAATTATACGTCGTAAAACTATAATGGCTGGCATTCTGTCTATTTACTGGAAATTAGGTTTCATACTTTTATCCTGTTTCTTTCTCCGTAGAATTCAATTCAATTGCTAATATAGTCTGATTAGGTCCTTTGATGCCGTTGAATGGGGTTGCCTGCCTGGTTTAATATACCAAACATTAAACAAACCACTATTACCTGAATGGCGTTTTAAGTGAAGAGCACAAATGAATTTTGGCACACCTTTGATGCATATGGGTGGGACGAACACTACATAAAATTACATTGCTGAATATAACGTTAAAAGAACCAGCGTTATTATTTTTTCAGAGCACAAATGAAAACAGTGTTTACAACTTTTTAAAATTGGATAGGTTGGTAAATTTAGATGTCATAATGTTTTATGGCCATTTAGGATTATTTTTCCAAATTATTCCATTTGGGGTATTATTATTTTCCAGACTTGTGTCATAAAGGGTCAACACTCCTGGGGGAGGCCCCTTTTGGCACAATTTGGAAGAAAAATGCCTAAAATGACAACTGAAAACTAAGACCTCTAAGCACACTAAAACGGAAGGTCCCTTTGCGTTTTAGTAATTGAATAGGACAAATGAATTTAGACATTGTATTGACGCATAGCAGGACCAGTGGTGTCTTCTTGTTTCTTTGACACAATGATATTGAAGTAGTGCTGCACGGCATTGAAGCGTGAGCACGTGAGTGGGACCCATCATTTGCAAGCCTTGTTCTGTCTATCAAATAAAACGCTACATAAGATTACGTTGTTGAACATAACGCTAAAAGAACCGACGACATTATTTTTTCAAAACGATAATGAAAATAGCGTTTGCAACTTTTTAAAATGAGATAGGTTGATAACGCTAGACGACATAACGTTAAGTATACGAAATAGTGATAAAAATGCCGTCTTTTTAAACAACAATAACTTAAAAACCCATATCGAGTCGAATGGACTGATTTTACCGATTTAACTAACTGCGTATTCAATACACTCATCTTCTCCCTCGTCTACTCTTCTCCTTCTCCAATTACCTCACACCAACAAATCTCACTCATTTTCTACTATATACATAGGATTAACATTTAAGATTCCATGGTGGTGGTCGATTCCTGAATGTAATTACTTAAGCAAAGAAGAAGAAGCCTGAGACGATCTCACAGCGGTGGTATGAGATTACTTTCATATGATAGAAGCCAGAGGTGTCGGATTTAAAAAGAAGGAGGTCGATGCCGGTGAAGAGATGATGCAAGTACATATTTTTGATGGAATACGCAAACGACAAATGTTTTTCATAAAAGAGTTCCCAAATAAAAATTGTGTATTACATGAATTATGAATACCCTAGTATGAAATGCAAGCCAACACAGAGGCACCATACCCTCTCAAAACAGTTTAATTTTGGGGAGGGAATGAACCCCAACCTCTCAAATGAAAGAGGGGCAATAACCTCTCCTAGCTTGCTTCAACACTATAGAAAGCGGGTAAACTCTGTAATATGTATAATTCTAATAACTTAAATGAGCTGCTGAAGTTGTAATGCTACTCATGATTTTCTGTCAAAACATACATGTGACTGAATCTCCTCTCATCAGGGAAAAACCTCTCTTAAACAGCACAGCTCCCCCCTTTTTTTTCTTTTAATAAAAAATGTGTGAAAAATTGTTCTAAATACCTCTCCTAGTGTACTACTTTGGAGGTGATCACCAAACTACAATTTTGAATCAAATAATTCCAACCATGACCCTTCTTGCTTCTTCATCTTCTTCTTTTCCAGTCTTCATCAGCCTCTTCTTCTCTTTTTGTACATTATTCACTATCATCTGCTTCTTCATCATTATCTAGTGGCTTTTAACCTTTATATTTCCATCTTGCTGCATCACCACCGGTAATCCCGACTAGCTCTATGCTCCTTGTTTAACTCTACTGATATTACAGAGACTGTTACTGTCATACTACGATTATCCTGAAATAGTGCTAAATACTCTGATAATCTATAACTACTTATGGAAAATGCAGAACAAATCTGACAAGAAGTGATAACAGGTTTAACATAAGGAGGTTGTACATAATCTGAGATTACAACAATTTGGCAATCTTAAGCACTCTAAAGGATTTGACAAAAAAAAAAGCACTTTAAAGAATACAAAAAAAAATTCAATTATGGAACAAAAGTGAATCATAAACAATTATACAAAACTTTACTGGCTGTCTGGCTTGCAATACTAAGGTAGAATATGATTTTTTTTAAATAACGAGGGTACTGAGTTTACAACTCTACATACCTGCTAATAATATCAATAAGTAGTACATAACAATTACACAACAAAGAAAACAAATATCAAGTATTGACAATAAATGACTAATTTGTGTCACCAATAAATCAAATTTGGCAGCAATTTACAATTTCATAGTAATCTAATATGTAAATAGCAAAATCCAGTAAAAAGCGAACTCAAAATCACTTGGACTAGAAAAGAGCAACATACCTGAACAGATTTTAAGAAATCCAAGGCTACAAAGAAAATTTTCATGGATCGATTTCATCTATAAGGATTTTAGCAACTAAACTCAAGAAGATCAAAGATATATACAAGTAATAATCAAATATATTAGCAAAAAAAGGCCAGGGCAGATAGGAAGAAATAACAGAGAGGCTTAGAGGCAATTTTATGGCTGAGAGGAAGATATATCTTCTAGAATAATAGTCATTCACGTTGTTTTCGGTTGAAAGGAATAGAATGCATTGTGAGGTCACTGGTCGACATTTATACATCATTAAACATTATTAAATTCATTCCATTCCACAAAATTTGTTACAATATTCATTTCATTTCTGGAGAGTGAAGTCATTCCATCCTACACCATTTTTCACAAAGCTCATCTACTTCCACTTCAATATCATCTCCTCTATTCTCATCTTCCCTTGGCCCCCTCAATCCTCATTGCCCTTCTACCCCTAATTATCCTTCACAACCTCTCTAGTATCTTCATTTCTATCATTTCTTTGCTTCCAAGCAACCACAACCTAAATGACAAAAGCACCTCTTTTTTCTACCAAGTGTAACTACTAACGACCACTTAATTTGTCTATATTGTGCCAAATATTCATTAAAAAGTCTATAATATTGTGCCAAATATCCATTAAAAAACTCCTCCCTTGTGTAGTTAAGGACCCAAAATGGTCAACACTCATTTGTAATTTGTACTTAACGAGTTGGCCACTGTTCTTTCTTCTTCCATTTACTAAGAATATGTTACAAGGATGCAATACTTTTTATTCAGCAATCAATGTGTGATCTATATCCAGCATGATCTTAATAATGAGAAAGTCAGTGTTGAGTTGAATATCAAGAAGATTTCAATCGAATTTGGACTCTGAATATATAATCGAATTGAAATTCGATTACAATAGTAAAATCCATTGGATTAGATTCAAATTTTGAATATCAAAGTTGATAACTGAAATATCTGTTATTCAACCACTTAACAAGCTTAATCATTGACAGATAATTTAATGGCAAAGAATCGGAGAGATTAGCCTATGGACTTGTATATAGTATATATCGTGGTAAGTGGTAATTGTAGTTACATATAGACTATACATTCCAAATCAATGGATCATTAAGCTAAGGAAGCACGACCATATACTTGTTATGAACATAATAATGGACTGAAACATGTTTTGAGAATAATGAAGCTCACAGCTTGGAGTTGTGGTCGATTTTGGTAAACTGCTGCCGCAAAATTCTTCTCATAACCTTATTTGTTGCTGTTCTGGGAAGAGATGAGACAGGCACAATATGAGACACCTGAAAATAAAATTATAAATGCAACATGGTTTAGCAATTATATATAAACTTCAAAATGTCTTATACAAAGGCTGCTAGTTAGCCTAGTTTCAACAGAGTAGTTAATACCTTAAACAGAGGGTTCAATTTCTTCTGCAGTGCTGAATTAAAAGAGACCCTTAACCTATCTAAATCTGGTGTTGAAACATTTGAATCTCTAAAAACAACAGCAATAACCAATCTCTCAGGTCCACCTCCCAGTGGTGGCACCCCAATGGCTGCTGTCTCATGTACAGAGTCGTCAACCGCATTTGTGATACGCTCTATCTCAACTGAACTAACCTGCAACAGGATGAAATTGTTATCTTAATTAACCTATGCATTAGGTCAGTTCACAGTTCAAGACTACTTTACCTCCTCCCAACTTTTCTTATATATGTACACACAAAAATCAAGATATTAGGATTGTTCAATGAAATGATTTGGCTTCTTAATAACTAATATGCTATTGAATAGCCAAGACTAAATTAGTGAGAAGAAAACTGAAAGAAAACTTGCATTTTACTGATTATATCAAATTGCTTATGTGTGGGTATTTTTAAATCAGGTTCCGACTTTGAAACATGTGCACTTGAAGACATGATGATACGTTATCTTCCTAAAACTTTCTACAAGAGATTGAATGCAGACCTTGATACCCCCAAGATTCATTGTATCATCTGCACGACCATGTGCATGATAGTATCCACTTGAAGTTCGCTCAAACATGTCACCATGTCTTCTTAATATCTAGAAGAAGGACAGGAACGAGTTAATTTCCATCAAAGCTTTAAACCAATCCAAACACAAATGGACCTTTTACCTACCTTTCCATTCCATGCAGGCATATCTTTAAAGTAGACTGTATAGTGGTTCCCATTCAGTAGCGTGCTTGATGAGCCAAATATGAAAGGATGAAGGGCCAGTTCACCAATCCCAGGAACATTTGGTGGCTAAATCAAGGTAAGTTGATAAGTTCAAATGCTTTAGGTAAGCATTTCATAAGAATATTTATAAGTAGCATGCTCTCATAAAACTCTCAAACATAGCAAAATGTCATGTGACATTGAAGTTACTACAAAAAGATTGAGGACATAAGGGATCAAAGCAGAATCTAGACATTGTATTCTTAAGGAGTTGGAAGAGAGCAATTGTGTTAGTCGCGCATTTTAAACTGAACCCCAAGTTGCAATTTTATTAAGACAAATTAATCTATCATATTCTGGGTGCAAGATCAGAAAAATGCTTACTATAGGAATTCCATCATTGTCGATTATAAATAGACTACATCCCATAGCAGGTGTGCTAAAGGCTGCCAAAGATTGACGCTGCAGTAGTGATCCAGTTACAAATCCACCCCCAATCTCAGTACCACCACAATACTCAATGACAGGCTTGTAATTGGCTCTTCCCATTAGCCAAAGATACTCATCTACGTTTGATGCTTCACCAGTGGATCCAAAGCAACTTCCAATGAATAAAATTAAATTTTCAGTATTTTTTTTTGTCAAGAAATTAAATTTTCAGTATTGAATAGGAAAGAAGTAGGTATAAATACACAGAAAGCATGGGCACAATACATCTAGCTATTTCTAAATTGTTGTAATCTGATACTATAACATTGCCTACTGCAATATTTACGTCAAGTAAAACACAAAATATTCACTTACCGAATGGTTGACCAATCATACCCATCTGTACAATTAGTAGTTCTCCATGTCCTCACAATACTGGGGATTACACCAAGCATTGTCACTTCAGCATCCTATATAAAATTGCAGATTTAACAACTCTGAAACCCTTTAAGAAAAAGATAAAAACAAAGAACATTTGGTATATCAAATAGCTAATCCTCCCATTATGTTTCCCATAAAACCAGCCTAGTCTGGGGACTCAAAAAAGAATACACCGGAAATTCACCAAAAGTGCGTGAGAGGTTATATTATAGTGCTTATGACCAATATAATGACCAAAGATCTAGTTGTAGGCTACATTCTAAGGTTATATATTTTGAATATACAGTATTTACACTATTATGAAAAATCATAAAACAAGGCTTCTAGACATCAGCTAACCACACATAACATAGAATATTATTATCCACTGTAACCAACTTCACCTGCAGGAGACTCTTCGGGGTGAATTTATTCTAAAAGTTTCTGCATTTTACTTGCATAAATTTCAAAAATGTGCAGAAAAACACAAGGATAACCTTTCAAAATCAACAATAAATTCAGTCTCTAAAATTTAAAGCTAGCATTTTCCTGAAATTATAGTTATTGTTTGTTCTGCCAGTCAAGATACTCGGATATTTTTATTTCTACTATTGCTCCATAAAGACCTTAGCTCACAAGTTAGTAATTTCACTGTTTTCCACTGCAACAGAAAATTATGGAACAGTGTCTAGATTCAAAATTAAGCTGCTCTTAATTCAGTTTTCACAAATCTTAGCAGACAGTCCTCATCTCTGAGCTATAATCATAGTTATAAAATAGGCAGGATCATACTTGCACTGTTTAAATATTAACATAATCCAGAATTATAAGCTAAAACAAATATTAATCAGATTCAGAAATGTTGAAATAGTCTCCACCTGAACGAACTTCGCGAAGCCAGAACTCAGGGGAACTCCATTATATAATGCTACAGAAGCCCCATTTAACAGAGGAGCATAAACTAGCCAAGGACCCATCATCCAACCAAGATTAGTCGGCCAAGCAACAACATCGCCTTTGCGAATATCCATGTGGCACCAACCATCTGCAGCTGCTTTTAGAGGTGTTGCAAGAGTCCAAGGAATAGCCTTTGGCTCCCCTAGAGAAAAAGTATAATTAGTTTACTCATTACTGTGCTAACCTGTGAACATACGGAACTGCATCATGCACTACTCATATTCACAAGCTCTTGAGTATCTTCTACGATTTACTGTTATTGTTATTTGATCAAATTGTGAAGACAAGTGACATTTGATAAAAGTCTAGAAGGATTTTGTACACTGAGATATCATACCGCAACATTCTACCAACTGTATATTTTAATATGAAACTGAACTACAATATACAATTGTAGTTTGATCTTATAAGAGTTTATCCGCCCTTAAGGTTACCACAAGCCTGGGTGAATTGTAGAGCTCAGTGTGATAGATTATCTCTTTCCCCAACTCTGTGTATCTCACGTTATATTTTTTAAGTGATTTATAGTCTTACGTCTTAACAGAAATCAGATTCTGCAAATTTGCCTACTCTAATGGAACCCACAGAGGTGCAGAGGACTATTAAAGTCTAGAACTTCAATACATTGATGGCACGAACTACTTATGAAAGAATTTATTTGTAATATGTGCTGGATCATGAGGTGGAAGAAGATAACAACACTAAGAGGTGCAAGAATTCCAGCTATGACAATCAAATAAAGATCCCACTAGATCATTTATCCCCTTCGTCTGTTTCCTCAACTCTAATTCCCCTAAATAATGTCCACAGACAATGCTTACTGATCCTTGTGATCGAAGACTAATAACTATTGACTAATAAAAAATTATGAACCTTCTCCAAATTGAAAATGGCTCTTTTTTTTAGCAGTAGGGCCAATCATTATTTTATGGGTAGGTATTTGCTTTCAGGATAAACAAGAACTTCCTACTGTCATACTCTGTTAAAATATTAGTAAAAGCATGCAACTATATTCGCAAATTAGTTAAGTCATGCATAACCTTTGACTTACCTGTAGTTCCTGAAGAGAATAAAATATTAGTGAAAGATTCAACTGGTCTTTCTACAGCAACAAATTCAACCTCTCTGCAGGATGACATGAATTTTGCATCACCAGTCTAAAGAATGAAAAGGTATTAAAGGATTTGAAGTAACTTAAACTAGCTAAGTGACTCCTTAATATCAGTTCAACAAATTAATGAGATTTTAATGCAGATACGACAACACTTAAACAGTGCTAGAGATAGGTAAAGTGAACCTTGCATGATAAAATCAGATATCCCTTCAGATCTTAATAATGAGAAATAAATCATCAAACTTTGTGAATAATATTTTTAGTTCACTATTCAGGATTTTCTTAAATGTGATTTACATAAGATGGCTCTTGGAAAGAAATAGGGGATATAACATTATAATAATACCCGCAACTTGCTGCCAGAAACATTACACAAGGAGTGCAGATTCGAGATGCATAATCGTTTTACAATTACATGAGATGACCACAAGGGAAAAATGGTAGTCTTCACCGAGTGTAGTTCAATGATAATCGTGCTAACAGTCTTTCATGAATTTCACCTTCTATTCCTACTCAACAAGTATGTGAATGTGAAAGTTAACCTGCACAACTCTAGACTGTAGCTCTTGCTTGGATCAAAAGTTCTCGTCACTTTTCTCTCACTAATTCACTATATTAAATATTGTTCTTTAGAGAAGAATGGCGGCAGGAAATGTGATACATTTGGTCTGCCAACACTAGCTAACTCATAACACTACTGTAACTTTCTTATAGATCTGTAATGATCATTTTGCACATTTATGTAAAGAACTCTTTGTCACTGATCCTGAACATAGGTTGTAATTTGTAATAGGTTTACATCTACTAGTATAATTTCCAAACATATTGGAGAATCATTTAATAAAAAGAATATAACTGAACTTTTTGAGAAATACAAAATATGTTGCAAGGGAGGAAGGGGTGAGTTGGTGCCAAAATCCAGTTCCATTATATATGACATTCATGTGAAACTTGATCAAAATGAAAATTCCTCGGTCACGACTTACAGAACATCATGTTTTATGATAAAATAACGTACAAACAAAAATCAGGTATCAAGAAATCATATGAATTGAAAATAATATACACAGAATATATTGCATACTTGAATTTGTGAACTCGTTTAAGAAAATCATGCCATGAGATGTCACCCTCGCGCAATGTCGTGCAATAACTGGAGTCTTTTGTTGGAATAACAATGGCTGTTGGCGATTGAGCATCTATAACTCTACTGCAAATTTGAACCTATATGTGAGATTACAAATATAAAAATAATAGTGGAGAAAGGCAGATATCTGATAGAAATGTGTCTACACCTGTACAAGGGTAGTCGCCTATCACCACGGACAATAAAATCCTGAGAAAAAATATTAATTAATCAGTGGAGCTTGCAATTACTCCATTTAGCAATTCCTAAAGAAAAATGGACCCGATTTATGGAATTGATCACAAATCACTAAAGGAAAAAGAATAATGGAATTAATTTTAAACCTACACTAAGAATATAAATGTGTTGAGCAAATGAGTAAGATGATTCACAAGTCGACTAAATGATTCACATCTTGGGGCGCTAATAAATAACACTTATTTCTATAAATAAATAAAAAAATCATCTTCCTCTTCATACCCGTCATTCTGAAATTATGGCACCAGATCAACTTCAATTCTTTTGAGGCAATATTCAAGCTCAAGGTACGAATCAAAAGTGCAACTTTACTATATAAATAGAGCCAATATAAAAGAACTAGAGCTCTAATTCTGATAAAAGTTAAACTAATATGAATACTGAGGAACAATCCCTTAGCGTGAGAAATCCAGAACAGTTTTCCTATTATAAAAAATAAAATAGCAAGTAATGTAAGATTTACTCTTCCATACTGTAATGAGACTAACCTGAGTGAAAATCGCTTTCGCTTTCGACAAAGTGAGCCTTGTTGCTATCTCAGTTGAAGCAAAACTATCAGCTATCGACACTACTACATAGCCTGCCAGAACAATAGCTAGGTAGATCACCACAGAATTAACATCCATAGGCATATCAATTGCAATTGCAGATCCTTTCTCTAATTCAAGAGTTTCAAGCGCATGTGCAACTAACCTACAGATGAAGTTTTGATGTAATTTCACTTATAGTCAAACCAACATTCTTTGCTAAATATTAGACAAGAAAACCACAATAATAAATGTCTGCAATAGGTTCTTTATGCCCTAGTGCACTCTTAGCAATTTCACAAGTCCATAACATAACACAAAAATTGCCGCACAAATTCCACATTTAGTGGACCAAGAAAAACTGTCAGTGTCTACGATATCTACATATTACTTCAGTAAATTTAATTATATTCAACCTCAACAAATGAGTAGAGCTAAGAGATACAAAGTAACATACCAGACTTCTGAGCACAATTCCTTGCGGGTCAACTTGTTGACTGGCATCTCATCATTTCCTTCATTACGCCATACTACCATTATATCATCCAAAGTTCTGTTACTATTCAAACACAGGCAATTCTTTGCGGGATTTATAAATGCTCCAGGAAGCCATTGACCCCCTGGGCGACACAGCTCTCTTCCAGTACAAATATCCTCCTTCAAAATACATTGAGGTGGCACTGAGAATGATATATTCATTTCTTCCAAAACAGTTTTCCAATAAACCTGCAAATTTAGTGATGTAATTTAAGTGGTGCAAGTAAAAAAGTTTGTCAAACAATGACTTCTGAATTTTATAGATTACCTCCGGGTTCGAGACTGAAAATTCCTGAAACTCAGAGAAGCTTGATACGGGATCTTTATATCTTGACCCTAAAAACTCCTTCCCACGTTTCTCTAGAAGTTTCCCAACATTCGTTCTCATTGCACTGTCCCTAAGAATAAATAACTTTATTAATATTCATAATAACCTAACCAGCTGATTGTCTAGTGTCTACCACTCAATTTCACTGATCACCTAGTCAGACTAGCATTCTCCCATATCACCTTAATGAAACTATATAGACTTAAATGCTTAAAGTTCCTTCTAATTTCTTTATTGTATTATTTGCTACTTTATTATGTGAAACTTCAAAAATAGCTCACGAAGGACGTGTATTTTACATCACATATGCAACAGCAATGGATAAATAAGACTTTGGAACCAAAAAAATCAGCCAAATTTTCTGCAACTAAATTGTCAAATGATAACGAGGGCTATTAAGTTTAATGGAGAACACAAACAATAATAAAGCTTGCAAATTATTATCAACGTTCCACCTCATTCCGATTATATTGTTCCCAAATCAGTCCTTTTGAAGAGCATTGTTTTAAGAACCAGCATAGGCAGGGCATAAAAAGCTCCTATTTTGTAAAAACAGAATCTGCCACCTTCAAAATTATACTTGATAGATTGCTAAAAGTTACTTTAACCACCTAATTCCATCTAGACATAATCTTAGCCATTTTTCAAACACTGTTCAAGAATACCCATATAATCATTACACAAGAAAATTAAATAAGTCTGAGTAAAAAAAATCAACTAAAATAAAAAAGGCATCTTGATCAAATATATAATCACACATAAAAAATAAAGAAACACATACGGGTCAGGAATCCAAGCAGGTGGGTCGGGTCCAAAGTCCTTGTAACAACCATAATACATGATTTGATGAAGCAAGAAAGGTAATTTAGGTGTGAGAATGCTTGTACAAATGTTCTGCCATGTTGCTGGAGTGGCAGGGCCGTAAATTTGAATAATCTTGATGAGTTTATTGTAAATTTCATGGGCAACTTGTGAAGTTACTCCACTGGCTTCTATGTCTGATGAGGTGATACAATCTAGACCTTTGTAAGCCATGTCTGAAAAATTAAAATTCCTAAGATTGATGTCTATCTATACATGTATGTGTGTATGTAGGCTATTATTGGATATGGGTAAATGGTTGTTGACTGACAAGAATCATCTTTGCTCGATGTGTGTGCATCTTTTTTCATGTAATTGTGGGCTCAGTGGCTTTGTAAATGGTACGTGTTAGTATTACTTTGTAGGTACTCCCTCCGTCTCCTATTACTTGTGACTTTTTTATAATTAAATTGACTAAAATTTAACTGAAAATTATAAATTATTTGTTTATAATTTCGAATATTTGAGAAATATATTATAAAATATATTAAAAATACTTTCTAATGATATAATTTTTATAATTTTTTTCAATTATATATTATGTGTAATTTTAAGTCAAATTTTAGTCAATTTAACCACTAAAAAATCAAAAAAGACACATAATATGAGACGAAGGGAGTATCATTTTTGTTTACTAGTTTAGGACTGATCATTTTTTCAAACCAACTTTTTTTTTCTATTTTCGCTAATTAAACCCACACGTCTACTTTCTTTTTTTTTTGACAAGTTTGGAACTTTTAATATTGAAAAATTGTCAAAAATACTATTTTTTCTAAGTTTTTTTTTCAATTTTACTATCTTCTCAAATTATTTTCAAAAATACGGTTTGCAACTAGATGCAACTAAATGCAACCAAAAAATATTTTCAAAAAATACGGTCTGCAACCTACGCAACCAGATGCAACCAAAGCAATCAGATGCAATTAGATGCAACTTTTTAAAAAATAATTGAAAAAATAGCTAAGAATTCAAAAAAAATTATTAATAAAAGGGGTAAACTTGTGGTCTTGGTTTACCCTAGGGGTTCAATAGTTAACTTTTGGGGTTCAATGTTTCTATTTTGTATTTTAGAAATATTAAGAATGACGAATAATTCGTATACGGATTTAGGGTTTAGGGTTTAGGGTAAACCCTAGACTCTAAACCCTAACCTAAACAACCCTAAAATCAGGACGCCGGAAAAACATCATTACTAACAAGTTGCATCTGGTTGATCCTGGTTACAAAAGTTGCAGATGGTTGCATCTGATTCTGATTGCAAAAGTTGCACATGGTTACATCTAGTTGCAGACCGTATTTTTGAAAATAATTTCAAAAAGATAGTATTTTTGCAAAAAAATCAAAAAACCATAGTATTTTTGAAAAAAAAACATTTAGGGATGGGTATTTATGAAAAAAAACTCTTTAATATTCTTGGAGGAAGCGAGAAAGATAATACTACACCTACACCTAGAGAGGTGGGGTACTACATATATTTCAAATCTTAAGACCACTTTTTACTTATGAATTCTTCAAATTGTCTCATTATTTTTACTTATAATTGATATACTTTTGTATTTCTTATATTTTAAGTTTCAGCACCATTTTATTACTCAAATATTAATGAAATTTAAAAATATAAGTACATCAAATATAGAAATTACATAAATTGAAAATTAATAATACAATTATAATCAAAATTTAAATATCAATACTATTATATCTTTATATATAATTAGTGTAAAGCACTTAAATGGTATGGTTTGGTTTGGTCGTCAGCGGATCCTACATAACTAAAAACTCTCTACTATAAAACGGGTCGTACATAACTAAAAACTCTCTACTATAAAACAATTACACAATTAGAGTTATTAATAATGCTCTAATTTAGAGAAAAAGTAATATTTCTATAAAAGTATATAATAATAGAATTAGTATAATTTTAATATTTTAAATATTTTAAATATTTACACTAAAATTTATTAAAATTGAATTTATAAAAATAATGAATAGACATATAAATAATCATTATTTTAGTGAATTTGTATATATAAAAAATTCGTAATTTTTATCATTTCAAGAAGTACAACATAAACCGAAATAATATATACATATGAAAAAACATATTATTAACTTAATGAATTTATATTTTTATGAAAATACACAAAGATATTAATAAATAAATAAAATTATAAAAATACTAAAATAAATAACTTATTAAACGCTCGTGCATTGCACAGGTATAAAGCTAGTTGTTATGGATTAAAAAATGTACTTTGTGAATTTAATGCTAGGATTAATGAGCTTCGAGCTTTAATGGCTGCACTCGTGTTTCCGGACTAAACTGGTCCTCACAAGATGCCTACGTATCTCAATTAATGTTGAGAATCAATCCAAAGACGTAGTTCTGATTGTAGGATCATGGACCTTATATAGGCGTCT
This sequence comes from Heracleum sosnowskyi, assembly GCA_030848705.1. Classification (NCBI taxonomy): domain Eukaryota; kingdom Viridiplantae; phylum Streptophyta; class Magnoliopsida; order Apiales; family Apiaceae; genus Heracleum; species Heracleum sosnowskyi. Next base: position 134,942,638 of record CM061235.1, on the reverse strand, counting down.
GGAGCCTAGTATTTATGGTATGTTTGGGAGTCTTAGCGAATAAGTCTCCTTTTTGATATTGGATAAACGTTGTATTTCTTGCAGGATAAGTCTTTTCCTTGTTGATAAAGGTTATGACTCATTAATTGCCTTTAATTGGGATTCTGGATCCTTCTTTGACCAATTTGCCATAATTCGGATTCTTTTTATGAGCTGTATATTTTCCATATTCATTAATTACGAAATTAATGAATAATCATGGTTTCGGGCCTTGAATATTGGGTCGTGTTCTTGGACCAATTCGGGTCTAATTAATATGTCATTAATTATATTTTTAGGGTTATTTTTAGCCCATATCATTTACCCCCCAATTTCTAGGAAAACTTTTCAAGCTTTCGTAGAAATTATATTGACCTTTTTCGAGATTCGGGGTCTTTTTTATCCTTTACCTAGGACTTCATTCACACTAGTGTTTCACAAATATCGCCTTATTGCAAAGTGTGGAGCGACCTACACATTTACGACGATTGTTGCCTTATTCGAGGCTAATTTGACATTTATATGAATTATTTCTAATATTTTAGGAATTTCCATGTACCCACAGGTATTCTTAACATTTATTCCTAATATTTTAGGAATTTTCGTGTACCCACAGGTATTTTTAACATTTATTCCTAATATTTTAGGAATTTTCGTGTACCCACAGGTATTTTTAACATTTATTCCTAATATTTTAGGAATTTTCGTGTACCCACAGGTATTTTTAATATTTATTCCTAATATTTTAGGAATTTTCGTAGCTCAGGGGTGAATTTGTCATATTTGAAACTTCAGTGGAGAATTTGTCAATTTCTAAACTTCAGGTAAGAATTTGTGAACCACTAGGAACTTGGGGTACTAAACTGCACTTTGGCAGTTTAGTCTCAATTTGCCACCAGGTCGAAGCATTCGACCTCATTTGAGGGCTCACTTTCGACCTCATTTGAGGTCTACCGAAATGTTTTTTTTTTTTTTTAATAAATATTATTGAATAATAATATTTATTTTACCCAATTTTTTAAGGGTAGTTTCGACCTCGTTTTGATGTATTTTCGACCTCATTTTGAGGTATTTTAGACCTCATTTTGAGGTATTTTCGACCTCAATTTCGACCTCGAGCCCAGTCGTTTTCGACCTCATTTTCGACCTCGAGCCCAGTCGTTTTCGACCTCATTTTCGACCTCGAAAGGTCACAGGTCGAAGTCTTCGACCTCGTTTTTCCGTGCTTTTTCGACCTCGATCGTTCAATCACAAACCCAGTCTCTTTCGACCTCATTTTTAGGTATTGTAGACCTCAATTTGAGGTATTTTAGACCTCATTTTTGAGGCATTTTAGACCTCAATTTGGTCCCAGGTCGAGCAATTTGACCTCATTTTTCTGTGTTTTTTCAACCTCGGTTGGCTCCAACAACGCCAAACGTGGCTTATAGATACAAGAACTAACTTGAGTTCTAACACCTTAGACCTCATTTGAGCTTTCAACAACGCCAAACGTGGCTTATAGATACAAGAATTAACTTGAGTTCTGACACCTTAGACCTCATTTGAGTTTTCAACAACGCCAAACGTGGCTTACAGATACAAGAATTAACTTGAGTTCTGACACCTTAGACCTCATTTGAGGTTTCAACAACGCCAAACGTGGCTTACAGATACAAGAACTAATCTTGAGTTCTGACACCTTAGACCTCATTTGAGGTTTCAACAACGCCAAACGTGGCTTATAGATACAAGAATTAACTTGAGTTCTGACACCTTAGACCTCATTTGAGGTTTCAACAACGCCAAACGTGGCTTACAGATACAAGAATTAACTTGAGTTCTGACACCTTAGACCTCATTTGAGGTTTCAACAACGCCAAACGTGGCTTACAGATACAAGAATTAACTTGAGTTCTGACACCTTAGACCTCATTTGAGGTTTCAACAACGCCAAACGTGGCTTATAGATACAAGAATTAACTTGAGTTCTGACACCTTAGACCTCATTTGAGGTTTCAACAACACCAAACGTGGCTTACAGATACAAGAATTAACTTGAGTTCTGACACCTTAGACCTCATTTGAGGTTTCAACAACGCCAAACGTGGCTTATAGATACAAGAATTAACTTGAGTTCTGACACCTTAATTTTTACATCGAGAGGTCTTCATGAACGAAGGCAGACATAATGTTTCACTTGTTTCTTTAATTTGAGCTTCCAGTATATCGAATCGAAGCTCGTTCTGAGCTCTACTTCCTCGAATTTTCAGGGGTTTCAACCCTTATATTAACCTTCTTCCAATAGGCCTCTTTAGGCTTTTAGTTGAGCTTGTAACATAACTCTTTGATCCTTCGGGATCTTCTATCCACGCATGTTATTTATGCATATTATGTTTCTTCGTTCTTGCATTCACTTATATTTATTTAGCTTTTCTTTTGTAAGGCAATTCCTAGTACTTGGCCTCTTGAATGGGCTGGCATTTTGATCAAGTGATATTGGTACAACTTGTTCTTTAGTAGAACAATAAGGAAATACTCAAACAAAGATAAGTAATAAAATAGTGAATGAGAACTTGAAATATTTCCTTTGAAAAAGAGGGTTCGACCCTTACATAGTGCTTTACTTCCTACTAAGAGCTTAAGAGCTCAGAATGGTTTCGTCGACCTTATTACTACTTGTACTATTAGTGGATCCCTTAAGGAAACACTTCAACATAATAAACTTTTTAAATTTGAGGCATGCCAAGTTTTTAGCACCTCAGCCCTTCAAGGGTTCAGGCAACAATGCTCCAATGTAAGTGACTTTGTCTGGTTCTCCCGGGATTAGGGGAATAGGATTTAGATCCTCGGCTGGCTTTCCCCTTCTTTCTTCATCGTCTTTTGAATTCATAACCTCGATTGGGAGAACCTGCCCCCCGACTCCATCAGGCCTTAACGCGGCTACATAGCAATTCCTAGCCATCTTTTGATCTCCTTGTTCTTCACCAACCCCGTTCCTTGTTGGGAACTTGATTTTCAAATGGTAAGTTGAGGCAACAGCCTTGAATGCATGAAGGCCTGTCCTACCAAGGATTGCATTATAAGTCGAGGTTGCCTTTATCACCACGAAGTTCAGCATTTGAGTTGCTGTTTGTGAACCTTGCCCTATTGTCATAGGGAGCTGAATAGTTCCCTCTACTTTGGATTCAACCCCATTGAACCCATATATGGGCATGTTTGAAGGAGTCAGTTGTGAATCGGTGTATCCCATCTTGATGAAGGCGTCATGGAACAAGATGTCCACGGAAGCTCCATTATCTACCAGAACCCTCTTAGTTTTAGAGTTGCTTATTACAGGTATAATGACCAACGGGTCGTCATGTGGGAACTTCACCCCTTCAAGATCAGAATCATCAAAGCTAATAGCCACTTCTGCCCTGGCACGTTTCGGTGCTTCTCCTACAACAGTCATTATCTCTCGGGCATAAGCTTTCCTTGAGTTTCGGGAGGACCCAGCAGCAGTCGGTCCTCCAAATATCATGTTGATGACAGGCCCTCGGGGCTTAGGAGTACGATCTTGGTCGTTGTCCCTCCTATCGTAGTCTTTCCTTTCATAGTTTCCTTGTTGATTTCCTCGATTCCCATCCTTAGTGAACTTATCGAGTTTTCCTCTTCGGATTAAGAACTCGATCTCATCTTTCAGTTGTCTACAATCGTCGGTGTCATGACCAACTTCTTTATGGAAACGACATAATTGATTCTTGTTTCGTTTCTCCAAGTCGGATCTTAGCGGCTTTGGCCATCGAAGATCTTCTTCCTTCTCAATTTTCATCAGAATTTGACTTCTTGAGGTGTTCAACCTTGCATATTCATTGAACCTGGGTCTGAAGTTGTTCCTTTTAGGTGGAGAGTCGGAATCTTTCGTTGTCCTGGGATATTTGTCCCTAGCGTCATACTCTTGAGTCTCCTTTCTCTTTTTTCCGTTTTCACTTCCCTCAACAATGGGTTCATACTTTCTCATGCTTTCTTCAGCCATGATATACTTTCCGGCTCTATCTTGTAGTAACAACATGTTTTCGGGGGGATGTTTAGCCAAAGACCTCCTGAAGTGGTCATCGGTAGTTCCTTGCTGTAGGGCTATCATAGCCACTTTATCTTCCAAATCTGGGACTTTTATAGCCTCCTTAGTGAATCTACTCAAGTATTCTCTCAACGTTTCATTCTTGCCTTGTCGAATCTCCATAAGAGAGGCGGAACTTTTCTCATGTATCTTCCCACTAACAAATTGATTGATGAATGCCTTACTCAGCTCTTTGAAGTATCCAATAGAATTGGGCGGAAGGCGACTATACCAACGTTGAGCCATGCCCGCTAGGGTTTGTGGAAACGCCCTACACTTTACAGCGTCATTGGCAGGCTGCAACAGCAGTGCATTTGAGAAGGTCCTTACATGATTTGCGGGATCTCCCGTTCCATCATAGGCTTTGATCGAAGGCATCTTAAACTTTCTGGATATAGCCGTTTTCATGATGTCTTGAGTAAACGGTGGTGTAGGATCATCAGGATCTCCTAGGGGCAACAGAATACTAGGATCACCCCTTGGGGCTTCAGCCCTCTTGGTCCTTCTTGGTGGATCCAAGTTGATTATTGGGATTCCTTCAGTCGTTCGGCCCCGAGATTGAGCGGCCTCTTCTTCAGCAAGGAGTTTTTTGAGCCTTGCAGTCTCTGCCTCATGGGCTGCAAGTTTCTCCCTAGTAGTTTGGGGTGGCTCCCGATTTGTCTGGGAAGAACGTCTCCTTCTTGGGGCGACATCCTTCCCAGTTGTATAACCCTCATCCTCGGTGTATGGGCCAGAGTAATCTTGAATGAGAGGGGTCTGACGAGTTTGTTGATTTTGGGGTCCCAGACCTTGAATATAAGGGGGCACATATGCCTCATGGTAGATTGGATTAGTTCCACTACCGCCCGTCATGGGCCGAGGGGGCATGCCATAGCTTGGAATCCCCAAAGTCTGATTCGCGTATTGAGGGAGATCAGTAGTATGGAGTTGAAGGCTTCTCGGGGCATTCATGAGCAGCGGGGAGGTCGTGATTGGTTGCTGGTGAACGGTCTCTTGTGGATTAGATCCATGAATGACCATCTGCAGGGGATTCGTCCCTTCAACCGAAATCGGGATTTCCGGTCCTTGAGTGTTGGTGGGGATATTCGCCCCTTGTGTGTCAGTAGTTGGCGGTGGCCGATCAGCCTCAGAGGTGATAGGACGATCCTCAGGAGTTTGATTATCCCGAGCTGTTCTTCGTGTGTTTGCCATGGTTGATGTTGTCGTCCCACAGACGGCGCCAAATGTTATGGATTAAAAAACGTACTTTGTGAATTTAATGCTAGGATTAATGAGCTTCGAGCTTTAATGGCTGCACTCGTGTTTCCGGACTAAATTGGTCCTCACAAGATGCCTACGTATCTCAATTAATGTTGAGAATCAAGCCAAAGACGTAGTTCTGATTGTAGGATCAGGGACCTTATATAGGCGTCTGGAGCCTAGTATTTATGGTATGTTTGGGAGTCTTAGCGAATAAGTCTCCTTTTTGATATTGGATAAACGTTGTATTTCTTGCAGGATAAGTCTTTTCCTTGTTGATAAAGGCTATGACTCATTAATTGCCTTTAATTGGGATTCTGGATCCTTCTTTGACCAATTTGCCATAATTCGGATTCTTTTTATGAGTTGTATATTTTCCCTATTCATTAATTACGAAATTAATGAATAATCAGGGTTTCGGGCCTTGAATATTGGGTCGTGTTCTTGGACCAATTCGGGTCTAATTAATATGTCATTAATTATATTTTTAGGGTTATTTTTAGCCCATATCACTAGTGATACATCGATTACTGTTGTGCAAATAGCTGAAAAACATATCTTGTTCTTGCGTTTTCAGTGTATAAAACAACTTCAATTAATTAGACACACTTACCTCTACTAACTACGTTATATATAGACCCGAAATTAAAGAGATACCAAGATATAGTGCCGCTGTCAGAGAAGGCTATTCCTTGCTATGCGTCCACACTCACTACGCCCGAACCGCATCCCCGACACACTTCCTATATTTATATCCACCAACTCCCCATCCTAATTCGTCCTACCAAATACTTCATTCGTCCTTGAAAAACTGGGCCTATATGAATTTTTTTCCAAATTAAGATAATTATCCATTTTCACGTTATGGACTATGTTATCCCTACATACTTCAACACCCACTTCAATTTCAAAATTTTGAGAGATTTTTTTTGTTTTAAAATATTTCACATCTATCTATAAAGTACGATAAACCATTATCTTTCTCTTTTGCTTTCTGTAAAAATATCACAAACTCTATTCAGTTTTTCATTTTCTTATTACAAACACAATGAACTCCCTACAAAAATCAAAAATGGTTTTTGATCTCAATGAAATACCACAACAAATCGATTTGAATGAATCTCCACAAGTGAAATCCTCTATAGAAATGTTAGATCAGGATTCAATGATCATCAGTATCTGGACTACTAATCATGATTGAAATGTTGACGTCATCAGGATTGCATAGCGTCAGTATCAGGATTGCTATCAGGACTGAGATTAGGATTATCATCAGGACTGGAAGCTGATCAGTATTATTTCAAGATAACTATTGAGTTCAGAAAAATAAGGAAGATTGATTTGTCGGTTCCTAATTAATAGGAATGCAGTTGTCGGTTAGGATATGTATCAAAGATAGTTTGTAATTGATTTAAACCTATCTTGTATTTGATAGAGAAGATGTGTGTACTATATAAACACAGTTTAGGTTTTGCATATAGTAATCGCTTACACGAGTATCATTATAACCTAGCAGCTTTCAAGAATATCAGAATTTCTTGAGAGATTTTTGTAACAGGTTTATACCAGAATTAATAAAGCTGTTATTATTTCATATGTGTGTTCTAAATTGTTATTAAGTCGAAAATCTTATACAATTGTATTCAACCCCCCTTCTACAATTGTTAATTACTATCAGAAAGCATTAAAATCCTTGTCCTGAAGAAATCTGAATATCCTACATGGAGAGTAAAGATGTTGATGTGCCTGGAAGCAACTGATCCTGATTATCTTGACAGGATCAATGATGGACCATATATCCCTAAGAGAATTTTTGGTTAGACAGATACTGTTCCTGAACACTATGTTATAAAGGTGAAAAATGAGTGGACACCGGAAGAAAAGGCTCACGTTCTCAGGGATGCAAGGGTAAAGAATATTTTGCATAATAGTCTTGATTTTGTCATGTCAAACAGGGTGATTGCATGCAAGTCTGCTAAGGAAATTTGGGACACCTTGGAAACTCAATGCCAAAGATCTGCAACTATCAAGAAGAACAAAAGGGCTCTACTGATTCAAGAGTATGAACAGTTCGATGCAAGACCTGATGAGAGTCTTATTGACATGTATGATAGATTCCTGACACTACTGAATAATCTATCACTAGTTGGCAAAGAGTATGTTTCTGAGGACTCAAACACCAAGTTTCTGAGAGCTTTACCTGAAGAATGGGATACACAAACCTCTATCATTAGGCATCCGTATGATCTAAACACTGTGTCTCTTGATGAGGTATATGGAATGCTGAGAACCTATGATCTTGAGGTTCAACAAAGAAAGAACAAGAGAAGCAGCAAGGCAAAATATGTAGCCTTGAATGTTGAGGCAAAATCAAAAGGAAAAGCTGTGGAGGTCTCTAGAAGGAGGACAAAAGCTGTGGAGTCAGATCCTGATGACTCATCATCAGATACTGATGGCAATCCTGATGCCAATACTGATGATGATTTTACTGACTCTGACATGCAGGAGATGGTTGCTATGATAGTCAAGGGCTTCAAGAAGATGAAGTTCAGGAAGGCTAGGAGACAAGGCAACTTCCAGAAAAGACCTTCAATCCTGACAAAGACAGATACAATAAGAAGGACAGCAAGGGTAGCAAGTTTGACAAGTCAAAGATCAAATGCTACAAGTGTAATGGAATGGGCCATTTTGCAACTGAGTGCAAGAAAGCTAAAGCACTCATTACATCAAACAAGGATTGGATGGACTCTTCCTCAGAATCTGAAAATGAGGAAGTCAACTATGCCTTGATGGCCAATACTGATGAGTCTGCTGCTCCTGATGAAAAGGTATCTAATACTGTTTTTGATTTTGATACAAAGAATATCTCTGAGTTAAGATCTTTTCTAAAGTCATTGCATATTAGCTTTAGAAGTCAAACTGCTGAAAATACTAGGATCTTATCTGAGATGTCTGAACTTAGAAAGAGGAATGATCATTTAGAAGCTGAATTTCTCTTTATGCAAGAGGTACAAAAAGAGTGTGATAATGCTAAGCACATGAGACTAGAAATGCAATTTAAATGTACTGCTCTTGAGAAAGAACTTGAATATTCTAATGAGAAAATCAGAACCTGGACTAACTCTTGAAGGAAATTCCATGAAATCAATACTGATAAGAACTGGAAAGAGTGTCTAGGGTACAAGCCAGAAAATGATAAGAAATTGAAAGAGAAAGTTGTTATTAATGAGACAGTAAATCCAAAGACCTACAGACATGTTTTAGATAAAACCAAATCTAAGATTAAACCTGTTAATTTTGTATTTGGTAAATATCCCAATTCAACTTTTGAAAAGGGATCTACTTCTGCACAACCAGTCACAGATTCTAAGTCTAAACCTGTCAAGAATAATAGAAATAAAAATATAGATCTATTGTCTCAGAAACAACTTAAGGATAAAATTTGTGATGTGACAAATAGACAAAAGACACCTATTGTCAAAAGAAACAGGAATGGTAAAATTAGGATTAATAAAGAGAATAATTATAAGTTTATCCCAAATACACCAAGAAAATGTTGCCTTTCCTGTGATAACTCTAATCATCTTGCTATTGATTACAGGAAGAGTAAAAAGAAGGTTACTGAAATTCCTAAGTCTGATGTTAGGAATAGATTAGTAATTTATAAACCACAGAATTCTTGTTTTCATTGTGGCAGTAAATGACATTGTATTTATACTTGTGAAGAATACCATAATTTGTACTACAACTTTTATGATCATTTACCTAAGTTCAATAAAAGTGCAAATTCTGGTAACTTAAGAATGTCAATGTGAAACATGCATTTTTCACTACTGATACTGACAAAGCAAATCCTGATGATTCTATCAAGATTGCTAGAGTCAAAAAGTCTTCTGCTGTTAAATCTAATAAAATGCATGGTAAAAGAACCCAACAAGTGTGGGTTCTTAAATATTCTGACTAGTGTGTTTTTGTCTGATTGCAGGGTAAAAAGAAAAATATGTTAGTCATGGATAGTGGATGTTCTGTACACATGACTGGAAATAAAGCCATGCTATCAGAATTTGAGGAGAAAGCTGGCCCAATTTTGTCTTATGGAGATGACAACATTGAACAAACTTTGGGATATGACAATATAATCATTGGCAATGTCATCATTGAAAAAGTACCTCTGGTGAAAGGACTAAATCACAACCTGCTGAGTATTAGTCAAATCACAGATATAGGTTATCATGTCAACTTCTATTCAACTCATTGTGAAGTAGTCAGTAAATCATCAAGAAAGATTGATTTTACTGGCTACATGCATGGTAACATATATGAAGCCAACATTCACTCAAATACTGATGGCCCCTCTACTTGTCTCATCAGTAAAGCATCAGTAGATGAAAGTTGGAATTGGCACAAGAAGCTTTCTCATCTCAACTTTAGTAATATCAATGAGTTGGTTAAGAAAGATTTGGTTAGAGGATTGCCTAAAGCTTTGTATACTCCTGATGGACTTTGTGATGCTTGTCAAAAGGCCAAACAGAGAAGGACATCATTCAAGAGTAAATCTGAATCCTCTATTGAAGAACCTTATCACATGTAACATCTTGACCTATTTGGACCAGTCAACATAATGTCCATCAGTAAGAAAAGGTACACTCTTGTAATTGTTGATGAATTTTCTAGATTCACCTGGGTGTATTTTCTACACAGAAAAGATGAGACTCCAGAAATACTGTTGGACCATGTGAGAATGATTGAGACAAGCACAAAGTATAAAGTCAAGATTCTGAGAAGTGATAATGGTACTGAATTCAAGAATTCAGTAATGGAAGAGTTCTACAAATACAAAGGAATCATTCAACAATTCTCTGCTCCTGACACACCCCAGCAAAATGGAGTAGTTGAAAGAAAGAATAAAACTCTTATTGAAGCTGGCAGAACTATGTTGGAAGAAGCAAACCTACCTACATATTTTTGGGCAGAAGCAGTCAATACAGAATGCTATACTCAAAACCTCACACTCATAAACAGACATGGTGCAACTTCATATCAAATGCTCAAAGAGATGAAACCTAGTCTGAAGCATCTGCATGTGTTTGGCTGTAAATGTTTTGTTTTCAGACCTCATCCTGAACAGCTAGGAAAATTTGAAACCAAGGCTGATGAGGGTATCTTTATTGGCTATCCAGCCTCAAGAGCTTTTAGAGTTTTTAATCTGAGAACAAGGACTATCATGGAGTCTATACATGTATCTTTTGATGATAAGAAGATAACAGGAATTGCTGAAGACTCACATGATAGTTTGATTTTTGCAAATGAAGCTACCAAGAATCCTGGTGAACAAGAATCAGATACTGACACTGCATCAAATACTGATGGGTCACCAAATCCTGGTGATACACCAAATACTAATGATGCACCAAATACTGATGGTGCTACTGACATTGCACATGTTGAGGGGGAGCAACAACAAACTTGTATTATATAATAGACGAAACAATAAAAGTTTGGTCGGTCAGTATGGTACGTTGTGATTTTACTTAATTGCCCTTTCTTAAATTCGTATTTTTACTTAATTAACCTTACTTATTTATAGAAATATATTATTAAATAATAATATTACCTATTTATAACCAATTACCTTTTTCACCTAAAATACAATTTTTTTTTTATTTTTTCTAACAAATTCCCTTACTTTTTCAAATATATCACGGGAAATTACCTTTTTTTAACTAAAACATGTTAGTTTTTCTATTTTTCCTTACTAAAACCTCTCCCTTTCCAAAAATATCACGGACAAACCTTTAGTTATTTATTTTTAAACCTAATATTATAATATTTTTTTTTAAAGTTTACCTATTTTAACATGTTTACTTATTTTTCTTAACAAATACAATTACCAACAATTTTAAAATATAAATAATCAAATATCTATTTATAACCAATTACCTTTTCAGCATTATAGATTTTTTCTAACAAAGTCCCTCATTTTCTAAATATATCACGGAAAATTGCAATTTTCAATTTACTTTTTCTATTTTTCTCACTAAAATCTATTCTTTTTCTAAAATATCACGGATGAACCTTTTACTTATTTATTTTTAAACGTATTTAAATAATTTAAATTAGTAAATTTTAAAAACCTCATTTTCTAAAAATATCACGGGCATTTACCTTTTTAAACTAAATATATGTTACATTTTTTATTTTTCCATACTAAAACCCCTCATTTTTCAAAAATATAACGAGCAAACCCTTACTTACTTATTTTAAAATATGTTTTAATATTTTTAATTAATTAAAAATGTTTAGCTATTTTAACATTTCTACTTATTTTTTTAACAAATATAATTAAAAAATAATAATAAAATAAAAATTAACAATCCGTGCATCGCACGGTTTTAAGCTAGTATAAATAGATGAATGAAATGCATATATAAATATTTCAGTTGCAAGTACTTTTATCGTGTGTAACATACTGCTGGTAGTATCGATTTGTTTCCGAAATGGGTCCCAAATCCCATGTGACATTTTAATTGATTATATTTTAATTAATAATATTGGATGCTTACATATATATATATTGATTTCATCCATAAAATTATTTTAAATTGTCGATGTCACATCATACTATACCAATTCAGTAATAATGTACCACTTACATTCACATTAGTTTCACTAATAAAATTATTTTTTTTTAATTATAATGTCATCATTGCCCCCATTATTCGGTACTCAATTCAATACCCTAGCATTATCTACTACAAATCAAATCGCCTTTTTATGGGATACAAAGTTTGCGGTGGAATCTTTCCTCATTGAAATATGGGTCCTGATTCCTAACAACTTAACAACTGATTGTTATGAACGCTTTATCCAACAATTAGTTTCTTAATCATTAGATCGAGTTTTTAATGATTAAACAATTGATTGGTGGATAAATATTCGCTGACAATCAATTATCATGAATCAGGACCGTTGAAATATACTCCTATTAGTGTTGTCTTTTTGTGTAGAACTCTGCATTTTGAGGGATTGATATATTTCCATTCTTTTTATATCATTTTGATAGAATCAAACTTTGGGTCACCTAAATTTTTTCCAATAGATCACGTTATGAGAATGAACGAGTGAAAATAAATTTTTTTTTATCACTGAGTTTTATATACTTTTAAAAACCAACCATTAATCTATAAATTTATTTGTTTATATCACTAACGTTACTCTCGAATTTCAAAATTAGCATTCCGTTAAGGGAAAATAAATTTTTTTATTACTAAAATTTATATACTTTTAGAAACCAACCACTGAACTATAAACTTATTTGTTTATATCACTAACGTTACTCTCGAATTTTAAAATTAGCATTTCGTTAAAAAATCAGCGACGAGCATTAAGTTAACAAAAAAAATGACAAGAATGATATGATCCGAACAAAATACACTCCGGCTATTCCAATACCAAACACAAATCTAGGGTTCCAATCAAAAATCCAACGATACTCGTCTCTAAAATTTAGGGTCGATTACTCAAATATTAAGGTATGCTTTAACTCCACAAAAACATCGTATCACTTCACTCGGTTTAGCTTGAGAATGGATGGAAGATGATGAATTACTCAAATCCATTGATTGTAGATGCTTAATTGATTCTAAATTGATGCTTGAATCCTAGTTTGTATATCTGAACATCCGTTGTGTTTTTATATTACAACCGGGTTATATATATAGATATAGATATACACCACGTCATCAAGCCACATCAGCAAAATAGTATACACTGTCCAATCATTTAACGGAATGTTAATTTTAAAATTCGAGAGAACGTTAGTGATACGAACAAATAAGTTTATAGTTCAGTAGTTGGTTTCTAAAAGTATATAAAGTTTAGCAATAAAAAAATTCATTTTCCTAATAAACAAACATAAAACAGTTAATATTGATGGATTGAAGGTAAGACCTGGAGTTTTAACTGTTATGCTTTATGAAACAGTACATGTCCCTTAAAATTCAGTCCTATAGTTATGATTTATTAAACAATACATGTCCCTTAAAACTCAGTCCATTGCTTCATTCCCTTTTCGATTTAAGGGTACACTTTGCATTTTCAGAAAAAGAAGTTCACAAACAGTAGTATAAATCAGAATTATAGAAACACTAATGATGATAGTATTTCTCATTCTCAACATTTGGCAAAGAATTTCATGACAGGATCATAACAAGACTCTAATCTAAATTAAAAATGTACTTTCTGAAACCTTAATAGTTGACATTAGGATAGATTTGTTAATCCGAGAGCAACTTTGTAGAACTGGTTGTTCCAAATCGGGATCCAGATATGATCCGAGATGGTGATAGAACCTGTGCGAAAGATAGATTGTACGAATCTGTTCCTAATCGACTCTGCAACCACCCTTTGCTTCCGGAGAAACCATCTGCCACTATCCAGCTGTTCTTGAAGCCGAGGCTTGTTAGTACTTTAGCAACTATTTTGGCTGAATCTGAGTAGCTGTAATTTTTTAGAATATTATTTAGTAAACGTACAACACATTGAAAAATATAGGCATATATACATAAAGAGAAAGCTTAATAAAAGAATCAAGCATTGATATATGAAAATGACAAGATGAAGGAAGGTGGAGAAAGGACGTACGTGCCCAGAATCACAATGTTGGAACCTTTACTAATTTTCTTTAGGTAAGAAACCTTGATAGCTGCTAATTCAGCTTCTAGCTTCTTAGAGTCTCTCACAAGGCCTCTAAGTTTGCTAGGCAATTCTTCCAAACTGAATATTCGAAGAATAAATTGATTAGGTGGTTGTACACATGATAAATGAAGCTGCACTTTAAAAACTAGTTTATGAGTATGTTGTAAGATCCGATTATAAGCACATATTAGACTTTATTAGTCCATCTAACAGGTGCTACTTTAGATTTCTATTTCCATGTCAAGGAAATTAAGTTCTAATATCCCAATACGATCAAACATAAACATTGCTTAGAATCAGATAGAGAAAAGGCTAGAAGGACGTAGTTGAAAAATCAAGTTCACTCACGGGACTGATATCATTTTGTTCTTGACACTTGAAGGAAGACGAGGAATGCCAGCCTTGTCCTTGTCCTTCTCCGATCTAATGTCAATCAAAATGTAATTCTTTGTAGATATGAGATCAAGAGTTTGAGCAGGAGTGAGCCCACCTAGATAGTAAAATGCAATCTTAATATCAATTGTAAGTACTACATACACAACATATTTAAAGGGAAAAAGAATTACTTTTTAGCAAATTTCAATTTGTGTCAAACTCAAATAACTCTCAGTCTCTCATTAGCTATGCCCTCGTGTTTGTTTACAATGAACTCTGATTAACGACTATATGTTTTATAATTATTAGCTCTTGATAGTTTCTCCAGGAAGCATATCCATTTTCTTGCTAAAATCAACAGATTTTTTATCAAGGTAAAAGAAATGGAGGAGTATAGCTTACCTTTGTATCCACGAAAGTTGAAAGAAATGACAGACAAGACAGGAGGAAGTAGCAAATATGCAAGGAATAATGCTCCACCAGTCCCTGCAAGTACCACCGGGTCGGTTGAAATGATCGTTTCAGCAGTTGATGATGCTATAGGCTTCGCAACTTCTAATGCTTTTGTAGTCTGTTGAGCTGCATCAGCAACTGTCTACAAACTAGTAACAGTTAGAATTCTATGTTTTTTATATGGATATCTACACGTGAGACTATAATTACAGTTGAAGCACCTTTTCTGCAAATTACTGTCGTCAGATTCGACAATATCTCAATGTTATGTGTGAATTAAGGTTACAATATTAATTTTACTAAACCAAACTAAACTGGGAAGGGCAACATGTATTGTACAAAGATCTTAACCATCTCTGTAAAGTAGAGAGACAATAAGAATTGTACTAAACCAAATATATCAAGTATATCTCACTCAGAAGAGGGAAAAACATATGCGGACCTTACCCATACTTCATGGAGTAGGCAATGGATACTAATAAAACTACCAGTTCATTTTTCGTTGCAAGTCTGATCCTATAAATCAGTTGTGCAAGTTTTTACAACTCGTATATATATTGATCCTGCATTGACATATGGTTTTACCAACTACCAAGGGCATCTTATGCCTTTCCAGCGTATTTAATTCATTGGATAATAGCCCAAAAAGCTCAAACAGTTCTTTTAATACAGTTAGCAAATTTGCATGGCGAGCCCCTATGATTCAACAATGTCTGACGATAAACATGCGGATCAATTTCTTAACATGAGCTGATATCATCCTGTCAAGAAGTGATGGGTTTCCTTACAAATTGTTAAGCTGGTAAGTCACTTATCAAGAATATTAGTCTTGTCAAAATAAAACTCAACGTTGTTTTGGAAAGACACAGAATTTTTACATGGCCCTAATCCTGATACTAACACACATGCCTCCACCAAGGCTCAAACACCAAACATCTTGTTACAACTGTTAAGTAACCAACTACCAAGAGAAAAGGTATCCTCTAGACTTATACTCTAATTGTTGAAGTATAGTATGAGATCCTGGTAAGGCCTCCCTCTGACACCTTAAGCTTTTAGATGAGTTGGTTACTTAACAATAATGCCGGGGTTATTTCAAGACTGCTCCATACAGCAACTACAACTTTCTAACATTAAGGATATACCGATATTGCTAGCTCGATAAAATTTGAAAGGAAAATATGAAGCTTCACAATGTAGAGAAAAACAAAAACCTAATGCAAAATATCAAATTGGAAGGAAATTGAAAACCTTAGCAGCAGTTTCCATATCAAATCCAGAGCTTTGCATTATTGCTTCTTGGGCTTTCTTGGAAGCTTCTGAAATTGTAGGAAAAGCATACTTCCCAGCCTGGTCTCCAGCTTGCTGCAAGATAGGCAATGCTGCATCAACCCCGGGCTTCACCGCTTCAGACACAACTCCAAAAACTTTGCCTAAAACATCAAAAACACTAGAACCCACTTCTTGAACTTGGCCAAGTGTATCTTCAACCTATAAAAACAAACAAGAGATTAAAATCATCATAATGGGTAATAATTTGCCCAACAGCCCTTTACATAAATTCAATAAACTAAATGATGTGTTAAGTAAAGTTGCTAACTTGAGTGATGGATGAGACAATCTGTTCTTTGGGTAGAGTAAGAGCTTTAGCATCAAGTGGAGCAGTGAAGAGAGCAATCAAAGAAAGTGTGTTTGTTGTAGAAACAGAGACAGTCTTGTGCTTAAAAATTTGTGGCTTTTGTGTTGTTTTAGCAGGTGAAGAGGTTCTGGGGGGTGATGAAATGGGTGGTCTTGCAGTGGCTGAAGCTCTCAAGGCCATTGCTATAATGCTATGGCCTCTTGCCACTAGTCACTTGGTCACTAAAAAAATTTAATAAGAGAGAGAAAGAGATTCTGATAAGAAATGTCAAAATGTGTCATTGGTTAAGTAATACAAGGTGGAAATGTGACAAGATATTAAAGCCACACAAATATGTGAGATGAGGATTGAGGAATGATAGAGGTTAGCCTTGGAGATTAGCTTTATTGCACAATGAAATGACCACTTTCCTTAGAGATTAGTGTTGTGAAGTACTGTAGTTTCTAGCCACTGACACCATTTATTTTGTATTTTGCCTTGATTCTGCTGATGTGGTCTGTGGGCTCAAGTTCAGAAATAGGGGTCCCTTGGAAATTGGAATCACAAGATATTTGTTGAGGGCTACAATTTTCCAATTTTCTAGAGGGTTGTCGTATTTTTAAGGATGTTGGTCCTATATGACATAATTTTGAACAATAATGTCATAAATAGCATAATTAAAAAAGATGATCCTAAATAGCACGCTAAAACGCCAAAGCGTCTAGCGTTTCTAATTTATTCAAAAAATACATCTAAAACGCAAGATTAAGTTGTGTTTTAAAGGTAAAACACAAGAACGCAAGTTTAACTTGTGTTTTACAAGTTTTCCAGAATTTTGAATTTTTGCAACTGCAACCAATATCAATCACAGATGCAACTTGTTAATAATGATGTTTTTTCGGCGTCCTGATTTTATGGTTGTTTCAACCCTAAAATCAGGGTAGGTTAGGGTTTAGGGTTGTAAACAACCATAAACCCTAAACCCTAAGTCCGTATACGAATTATTCGTCATTCTTAATATTTCTAAAACCCAAGATAGAAACATTGAACCCCAAAAGTTAACTATTGAATCCCCAGGTAGAAACTAAGAAAAAGTAGTATTTTTGATAATTTCTCTTTTAAAAACTTTGAATTTTAAGTTGAGTTTTATATTAAAAACGCTACTTCAAGTGATGTTTTCGGGTAAAAACGCTACTTTAAGTGGTGTTTTTGGGTGAACACGCTACTTTAAGTTGTGTTTTCACGCTATTTTCAGAACGCTAGACGATGTAGCGTTTTACTGTGCTATTTTGGGCCATTTTTTTCAATAGTGTCATTTTGGGCCATTTGTCTTATAATTGTGCAATTTCTCTATTTTTAAGGGGTTAAATATCAAAATGGTCACTGAAGTGAACACCATATATCATTTTCATCGCTTATCTCAACGGGGTATCGTTTCAATCACTAAACTCATCATAAACATCGAACAGATAACTCTAAATATGTGTTCGAAAAGTAAAAATAACTTTTCTCGAGTTCTACACATATTTCTTCAATACTCCTGCAGCCAAATGAAAAGTTATGAATTCTAGTATTTCAGATAATTTATTTAGATTTAAAAAAAATTCATTTACTACTTATTTTTAATTAAATCAAAGTAAATAACTATAAAAATTAAAAATAAATAGTAAATAATTTTTTAAAATCTAAAATATAATATCATAAATATTAGAGTTCATAAATTTTCATTTTGTTGCGGTAGCATTTAAGAAATATGTGTAGAACTCGATATAAATTATTTTTACTTTTCGAACACATATTTAGAGGTATTTGTTTGATATTTATGAAGACTTAACAAAATACTATAGTTTGTTCAATATATAACACAAAATATAGCATGTCCTATTTTAGCACAAAATTTAATTCATCACTGAATTAACAAATTTTACTTTTTGTGTCGTATTATACCTATAACGCAACATTTTGTGCATCATTGGACATGCGCTAACTATATTTAACGAAGTGTAATAATTTTACAGTAACAGTTTCTCTGCTCTTTGAAATGAAAATAGGGTCAGCATATAACTTTTAAATCTTTGACTAATGCATAGCTGAGCTGCATCGACTTGATTGTGTATCTAGAAAACATATAGAAAATCAAGCTCCCATCAAGGGCAAAAATTTTGTATTGAGTGAAAAACAAGCAGAACTCATGGCTGAATATATAGTTGCTTTTGTTTTAGATAAAATTGCAGGTTACCTGATTGAAGAAGCTGGATCTTTTTCAAGAATCGACGTTCAAGTCGAATGGATCGAAGCAGAACTAAGGCGCATGCAGTGCTTCCTTAAAGATGCAGAAATGAAACAAAATGGAGATGAAAGAGTTCAAAATTGGGTTTGTGATGTCAGAGATATTGCATATGATACAGATGATCTGATAGACTTTTGCATCCTCAAAGTGTCACAACCAAGGTCAGGATTCTTGTATTTCTTGAAAAAGTTTACTTTTTTTAATGACTTGTTATTTCGGAGAAAAGTCAACAAACATATTGATAGGATTAAGAAAAGAATTGTTCATGTTAAGGATAGTAGATCAACTTATGGAATAGAAAATTTAAGGATAGGAACTCAAATGACCAGTTTTTCTGGTAATGGACTTAATGAGAAGAGGCGATCATTTCCTTACACTAATGAAGACGATATTGTTGGTCTGGAGGAAGATATTGAGGCATTGATGTCTCGGTTGATTCATGGAGACTGTCGACGTTCTGTGATTTCAATTATAGGTATGGCAGGTTTAGGAAAAACGACTCTTGCTAAGAAACTGTATATTAGCTGTGATATCAATAAACATTTTGATTTTTGTGCTTGGGTTTATGTATCTCAAGAATAT
The DNA here is from genome assembly GCA_030848705.1 of Heracleum sosnowskyi. NCBI lineage: Eukaryota > Viridiplantae > Streptophyta > Magnoliopsida > Apiales > Apiaceae > Heracleum > Heracleum sosnowskyi. The sequence continues at coordinate 134,923,285 of CM061235.1, read as the reverse complement.
AGGGCAAGGGACATTTTGCTTCAACTAGGTAAAAAGGTAATAGGTTTTAACAAAGAAGGCGCGGAAAAGATCAATGATGAGGATTTAATGGATTCGTTGTGTGTATTCTTAAGTGACAAGAGGTACTTGATTGTTCTTGATGATATCTGGAAGCATGAGCATTGGGATGATCTGAGACCAGTCTTTCCTGAGATGAGAAATGGAAGCAGAATTATCCTAACTACTCGCTTCAAAGATGTTGCTTTATATGCTAATATGAGAGATCCCCCACATGAACTACGTTTTCTTGATGATGATCGTAGTTGGGAATTGTTTTCGAGAAAACTATGTGTAGAATGGAATTCTATCGCAAGATTACCTCCATGGTCTGAAGAGATCGGTAAACAGATTGTGAGAAGATGTGGAGGTTTGCCTCTTGCTATTGTTGTGTTAGCTGGACTTTTATCAAGAAAGGAATTGGTTTTTAATGAGTGGCAAAAGGCTTTGCAGAGCGTTCATTGGCAGTTAAAACAAGGGCCAACACAATGTGAAGAAATACTAGCATTGAGCTACTCTGATTTGCCTTATTATTTGAAACCATGTTTTCTTTATCTTGGTCTTTTTCCAGAGGACTTTGAGATTTCAGCTAGAAGGTTAACATTGTTATGGGTTTCCGAGGGGTTTGTGCAGCCACGGGGGCAAGAACACCTTGAAGATGTTGCAGAAGATTACTTAGAAGAGCTTATAGGAAGAAGCATGGTTCAAGTTGCAAAGAGAAAATCTAGTGGAAGGATCAAAGCCTGCAGGGTACATGATCTTCTTAGAGACCTATGCATATCTCGAGGCAAGGAAGAAGTATTATCTCACATCATTTATGCAGGTGTTAAATTTGGTTCGATTTCAAGAGCTCGTCGTCTTGCTATTCATTCTGGCCTTCCTATACCTACCATGAATGTCAAAAAAATCCGTTCATTGTTGTTCTTTAACCATTATGAGTATGTGCCTCTAGACCTTAAGAAATTCAAACTACTACGCATTCTTGATTTGGAGGGGGTGCAAATAGCTCAGCTTGGTTCTGCTATCGGAGACCTTGCCCATTTGAGATACTTGAGTTTACGAGAAACCTGGCTAAAGAATCTTCCATCATCTGTTGGCTGTCTGTCAAATCTGCAAACTCTGGACTTGAGATCCACATTAATAGATCCCATTCCTTTAGCTATATGGAAGCTTCAGCAGTTGCGTCACCTACATTTTAGCAAGTTCAAGGCCATGGTGGTCAGCCCACCATATAATACATCTCTTCCAAATTTACACACATTACAAGGAATTTGCTTGTGTGAATCAAGCTGTATACAAAATGGTCTGGACAATTTAGTCAACCTGCGTGAGTTGGGGTTATATGGAGATTTGCACTTGCATGAAGAGGAAGTATCCAGGTGGATTCATTTAAACAAGAACCTTGAAGAGTTGAAGATTCAATCTAGTAATAACTTCGCTTATGTCAGAAATGCTGCCATTCCCAAATTGATGTCTTTTTCGAGTCACATTCGCCTCTATAAACTGCATTTTGAAGGAATTATTAGCAAGGTACTTGACATTAAAGAATTCCCTCCAAACCTAACGGAGCTATCATTAGAGGAGTCATTCTTAAAAGAAGATCCAATGCCAATACTAGAGAAGCTCCCGAGCTTGAGAGTACTGAAAATGAAGCAAGCTTCATTCCTGGGTAAAGAACTAGTTTGCTCAAGTGGAGGATTTCCACAACTTCAATATCTCAAATTTAGTTTTCTAACCTTCACGACATGGACGATAGAGGATGGAGCACTGAGCAATCTTAGACAACTAGAGATTGTTGAGTGCAACCGATTGAAGATTGTTCCAAAAGGGTTGAGGCCAGTGACTACTCTTCGTGAATTGAAGCTGGGATTTATGCCGGTTGATATGAAATCTAAAGTTCAAGACCGCCAAGGGGAGAACTGGTATAAAATTCAACAAGTACTTCCAATCTAAATTATGGCATTTTTTTTCATCTGGGGGGCAGAGGACCTAACAGCCTCACTGAAGAAAAAGATTAGTATAGTTCTTTGATTTCCCCTAGCAAACTTCTTGCATTTTCTTTGAACACTTGATCTAACGCTACAGACAGAAGATTCACCATAGTTGTGAGCATTATTCGTTCATTACATCTGCTATCATTTATCATCTAGTTATACACCAGCAGCTGACCGGTGACCAGCACAAGGCTCCCGCAAACCATCTTTTACAATGCTCCCCCATGCCATCACTGCACAAGGCTCTGGCATGGAGACCTTACCATTAAGACTTTCCGCATACTGTCAATGTACAAGGCTCCTGAATGGGAACCATACCATCAAGACTCACAAGGCTCCCGTATGAGAACTATAACATAATTGGACAAGGCTCTCACAGCTAGAGGTCCAGATGCATTCTGCACTACACTTGTTCTGTAAAGGTTGCATTTCAATTTTCATATTACTATTTAAGAATGCATGGTACAGCATAGTAGAGATGAGAATCATAGTACATTGTGAAAGTATTCTCATACCTAGTTAAATATATTAATAAGCTATAAAACATTCAACAAAATACCACATTGGTCATCAAGCTTCTTAAGTACTGGTATCAATGCTTTTGTATCTGCTTCTGAACAAAATCTTTAACTTGAGTAATTAGCATTGCAGATTCTGGAAATTCAGGAAACACATAAAAAGCATGAATCATATTTGGGTATTCCACCAAGTAAGCTTCTTTCCCAGACTTCTTGAGCCATTCATAATACGCCCGCTGCCTATCTTGTAAAATATCCAAATCTCCCACAAACACTAGAGTTGCTGGGAAATCCTTTATTCTGGTAATATCAGCTGCATTTGGACCGCTAACGTTGATCACCTCGTGGTCACGGTCCCCATTAGGCATGAAAGCTTTCCAAGCCCAATCTGTTCGTTTTGTTGAAATGAAAATCTGATTTTTCATCTTCTCACTCTCAGTCCGTTCTTGGCCTCCGAAAAATGGTTGTATTGCCACTACTCCAATCACCTACATTGCAACCGTAGCAGAGTCATTGACAAACTAAAGATCAACTTAGAAACATTCAGATTTAGCAAAAAAACATGTAGATGCCTACTTTCTTTTTTCTTTGGCTAAGCATTTAGATGCCTACTTGATCATTGTAATAACAAGATTCTTTGATTTTCATACAACTTTCAAAATTGATATTTTTTGTAACAAAAAAAATAGAATAATGATCATAGAGGGCTCATCTAATAAGACACCGAGAAACACATGTTCCCCTAAAATAAAATATGACATTTTTTCATTATTTAAAATTTTAAAAATGTCTGAAAGTGACCTCAAAAAATTAAAAACTATATGGGTATCTCCCCAAAATTATACACTCATGTCACCCGAAGATTTATTTCTGGATAGGTCCGGTGATTAACCTGTGCAGTCAGCCCAACTGCACAGGGCTCAAAATTTTCAGGTCCCCTATTTTATATAAGTTCATGATATTATCTACTATGTATCAGCAGAAAAATAGATGTAAAGTAATTTAGTGAAAAAAAATGATGAAACACGAGTATAAATTCAAGAAATCAAATTCTCATTATTGTTTTATGACTTCCTTTGTTTCTCGAATTGTGATTATCATAAGTACATTATATATTTGATATCTCTATTTAATCAAATATATCTCTATATCAAGCCCAGTTCACAAGTAACACTTAATAAGGACCCAAATTTAAATTTAGCACCAGACATATATGTTGAGCCGATCCTGCCCCTTATCATATGAACTTGGCCAAAAATTTACAATTCCACAGAAACAAAATATCGCATCCAATAAGCATGTAACAAATTCATACAAAAATTGCTCATCTCTTTTGATAAATTAAACTTTTAAAAAGAAGCATCCAAAATAATAATGAATAAAATCCAAATCTAATTATTTAATTAAATTTTATGCGAGATAATATAATTGGAAAAAAAATATGCGATCAAATATAATTGGAAAAAAAATAGGTAAAATGTTGACTCAAGAATTAAAAAGAGTCCATACCTTAAGTTGACTAAGATTAGCCTCACAAGCTTTTTTCGCAACATGATGAGCCAAGTTCCCTCCAGCACTATCTCCAGCAAGAAAACACCACTTTAAATTAGCACATTCCGGCAACACTTTCCGATCAGCATCAAGAAACTTCAACACATCAAACCCATCTTCAAACTGAGCCGGATAACAATGTTCCGGGCTCAACCTATAATTAACCGACACAACTACAGCCCCTACTTTCCTCGCAAATTTTCGACAAACAACATCATAACTCATGCTATCAGGACTTAGTATAGTAAACCCACCTCCATGATAAAACACGATAACGGGGAGTTGAGTGTCTTTGCTTTCTTGGACAGGTTCGAAGACACGGAACCAAACATTACGTGACGGGTCTACGTTAATGTCGTAGGTTTTTACGTTTTTTACAGGGGTGGGGTTGGCGGGGGTTTTAATGTTGATGAAGTCGAGAAAACGGCGGTTGGTGCTGCCGTCGCGGCGGATAGCGGCGTCGTTGAGGGTGGTGATCATCCATATGGTGAAACGGGTTTTGTATGGGAGTGGTTTTGGTGCCATTTTTAGAGTTGGCAATGTAGGAGATAAATTTGTGGTTGGAGAGGACTAAGAATAGGAGTGTAAAATGATAGTATGTAGCTAAGGAAAGGTTTGTCATATATATACAAGGTCCCACCGGCAGCAAGATATTTAAACACAAATTCAATGGTATTTAAATAGGATTTTAAAGATTTTTTTTAATTATGTTAAGATATATTCAATTTAGATTTTAAACAATTTGTTACAATATTATAAGTAAATGCAAATTTTATGAAGTTTTCTAATTCGATTGGGATTTTAAAGTGTAGTCTAAAATTCATGACAAAAAAAAGTGTAGTCTAAAATTAATGTTTTTCAGTCAAAAATTTTATTCTTTGAAACTTGATATTCAACAACTTAGTGATATCTAGGATTTTTTAATATCCAGCCGGTCCTATTTAATTTTATATAATCGTCAGATATTGTGTTTAAATCAATAAGATTCTACGTTATTTTATGAGATTTTATATCAACTCTCTCACCTAAAATTATATTTATATCTAAAATTTTACAAATCAAAATTAACCAATTAAAATCTAAATTGAATATTCTTTCTTAAGTTCGAGTTCGAATAGTGTATAATATATACGAGTATTTAATATTTTTCGAAAATGAATTTTACGTATTTTTTTTGATTTAAGTCGTCGTGAATGTTTTTTTTTTGAGTAAATTTAAGGATGCTCATTAGTATCCGTTCAATAAATATTGATATAGGCGAGAATCGAATCCAAATTAGACGACTGGTGATGGATAGCTCTAAGCCTCTAACATTGAACTACTCTCGATCATAATCGTGAACACTTGAACTAGAATTGATTTTTGCGTATTTCCTCAATTTAAGCCGTGGATCACTTGAATTAGATTATTTGATATTAGTTTATGAAGTTTAGTTATAGCTTCCAAGTTCTAACCATACTTTGTTAATTAGAAGATTGTTGGTTAGGTGTTTTAAACAAGGAACTGCCAAAATTACCGATTTATATGGGTAGACTACCTAACAATAAAGATGTTTCAACAAACATATCACTAGTCACAATACTCTAACTGTGAGCGAAGACTTGATCATTGACTTTACAAAACCAGCAAGTATCTGTTAAAATAAACATACAAAATATATGTTCTAATTCATACATATATGTCAGGCATTCGGGAGTGGATTGATTCCGCTCCGAATTTTATTTCCGATTTAATGATTTTTTATTCAAGTTGAATACAAGTAAGTACGTTTTACTTCAAAAAAAAAAAAAAAACTAAGGAGTATATAAGTTTAAATTAAAATAATTGAAAAAATTTCCAGGGAATTTTGTTATCATACGAATACACTGAGAGGTACAGTCACAGACAATATTTAATTAATAAACAACCGGAGGAGGCAGAAGTTGTTGGAAAGTTGATCAGAAGATTGATGAGTGATGAGAGATAGCAGTTGGTTACTTATGACAAAGAGCAGTTGGCTCATGGCTGGCATGGCAATTTTGGCATGCATATTTATTAATTCATTCGGCCCACACATTTATATGATACACGGATCTTCGTCCCTGACAATTGATTGTCAGGATCATTTAAACAATAATTTATCAGTTCGTAGCTGTTGGGTCCGCGTTTTTTTATCGCGGAACGTGTAATTACCAAAATGCCCTTAAAATGTCTCGCAAACATACAGAACTGGTAACGAATTACATCGAATTTTACGATACAACCATTTGAATTACATCCAATTTTACAATACACCAAAAACAACCCTAAAATCGCATAAGAAACTGGTAACGAGACATACCTCGCTTGATAATACTCCATTGTTGACTTCGTTGTTGGCTTCGTCGCTTCAATCGCCAGAAATCGCAGCAGAAATCGCGTCTGAAATCGCACCAGATTGTTAGGGTTTGTAAATTATTTGATTAATCGGGTCGAAATTGGAAGTAGTACAGTTTGCCGGTGCTCCGCAGTTATTTTACGCAGAGACATTTTAAGGGCATTTTGGTAATTACATGTTCCGCGATAAAAAAGCGCGGAGCTATACTGATCGGCGGAAAATAAGCGCGGAGTGGAAGAATTGTTTTTTAAATTTTGACCGTTGGAATGTTGATTAAACGGCTACGAAATGAATTGTTATTAAAATGGTCCCTGACAATTGTCGGGCAACGGGACCCATCATACATATACATCACATCATCATAAATTCGGTCGCATTGCCAGATGAGAAACTTGAACAATAAAACACAAGATGTCCCAGGACCCATCATACATATACATCACATCATCATAAATTCGGTCGCATTGCCAGATGAGAAACTTGAACAATAAAACACAAGATGTCATGCATAATTCGAAAAAATTCTTACATGCATGTTTTTCGAACATTATATATCGAACATTTTTTTAACAGCGAAGATGTCGATGTTTCATTCTCTAAGCTTATTGTCGGCAATCTTCTCCGTTTCATTCTCGAAGCTATTATCTTGGATCCACGGTTAAACCATTATCCTTGCACCTATCGATTATAGGAGAACTAGGCCGTTCGAGCCTAGTCCATGTCATTGATGTTTGCAAGGCCTAATCTTCCACATTATACTCTCTCAAAATTTAACTTCGGTCAGTATGAACGTCAAAATAACTCTAAGAGCATCTCCAACGGGATTAGCTAAAATGGTTGGCTAAAATAATATTGTATAATGATTGGCTAAAATTTACTGAATCTGTAAGGTATTTTGCTCCAACGGGGTTGGCTATAATGATTAGCTATATTTTAAAAAATAGTATTTTATTGTTTTGAACAACATTTTTAATAAAATTTAAATTTTAATAAATAAATATTAACACAAATTGTACTTGTTTTACACCTACCGGCTACTACTTTGTCTACAAAGTTCGCATAACTTATCTAATGCAATTCTAGCCTGCTTCTTCTATCATCATAATGAACAATTCAAACACTTAAAAAATCTAAAACAGTGTTACTAGTTATTCAAGGCATTGTATAAAAACTCCTGATATCTGAATTATTGCATATTCATAACTTGCCCGGTGCAGATTTTCACTTGCATTTGCAGACAATCCTACATGATGATGATGAATACTTCTTTGAGACAATTTGTCAAACAACTTGTGCTCACTCTATATATAAGTTAATTTAGCACAAACAAAAGCACATTATTGATCTGTTTTTGAGAGCTTCCAACATATTACAAAACCCATTTTGTACAGTAATCACAAGCAAAAGCTATAATTTGAAGCAAAAAAAAAGAAGAATGAAAATGCACACCAAAAATCAAATGGCGGGAGAAGAAGCATGGGCAACAGGGAGAGATGACGTAGAAGTGCTTACAGATCTGTAGGCCTTCAACAAATATAGCCAAGCAAATGCCAATGGCTATATTTTTAGCTTATGGGAGTTGCCGGTTGGAGAGGTTCAGTTCATAGAAGTTGACTATATTTCTCACTGTTCACATGCCATCTGGCGTTTTTTACTAAAAGTTATACTGGGTTGGAAATGCTCTAAACCCTTGATTATACGAATGTAGAATAATGTGTGTGATAGTTTTGCAAACCATTCAATAAATAATCTACGGAGTTGGTAGTTCAAATTAATATTGAAACATAAGTTTCTAAGAAGAAGTATTATAGTTCTTCCAACTAAAGTCAAACTAGCTGTAAAAGCGCATCTATACTGTCAAAATGAGCTTGTGTTCAACCTCAGCTAAACAATATTGCAAATCACGCCCTCAATCAATTATGAATACATGCTTTTTTTGTAGCATCTTGCGTCAATCATTTAGCTGTCTCTACCAGCTCCATTTGTGTTTCCTTATTATCATATAATCATATACATATCGCACATATTAAATGACTACACTCATATACATATCGAATATAAAATGACTAAATATCCCATTCATACAAAACAAAGTACGATTGCCATTTGCCAACATTGAATAGACTTGTCACTTCTATGATCAAGAAACAAAATTGGTATTACCTTGGTTGAGCTTGCAGGATAAAAAGTGAAGGGATACTAATTCAAAGTCAATTAACATAGTTATAAAAAAAAAAAGTGAATTAACATACCTTACTCTTTTTTTTAGAATACCACTCAACATGATAGGAAACAAATGTAGTTGAAGTCATCCAAATGACTTTCTACTATTCGACTCCAAATATGAAAACAATTGTTGGAATCCTTAATCCTCAACACAGTACAACAATACCCACGTCACAAGTACAGAAGCCAGGTAAAGTTGCTGAAAGTAGTATTCTGGTACTTTCCTCATCGTATATTCACTTGCAATAACTGTTAATTTTCTACCAGTAACAGCAGTGCAGGCAAATACGTGAAGTTGCATGGGCCATGAATGTAGCAAGCACATTAAGAACTTCAAATGGATATGCCCCTTGCAAACATCCTACTATATTAAAGCATAGCTAAGAATATACATCTTTCCATAACTAGGGTTCTGAACCTTTTCCTGATGATGTCATTTCCGAATTAAGTAATTCATATAAGAATATATCAAAAATGTAAACTGGATATTCATTCCACCTTTGCTGTCCAAGCTTCACGAAAAAAGAGCCTCTTCATTAGTTTTTTCACTTTCGCTTTTCTCTCTTGGATTCTCCGTGATCTTTTCTAGACCGGTGACGAGAACTGCTAGGAGATTTCCGACTTCTATGTTTGTGATGCTTAGAGTGTTTTCTGCTGCTACTCTTTTCCCTAGAAGTGTCATTCTTTCGCCCTCTGGACCTCGAACGATGTCGATCTTCATAATCATCAGATGACCCAGTTGTTTCCCCTTCAGAATATCTACTTTTACGGCGACGACTTTTAGAGCCTCTTCTGCCTCTTTCATCGTCTGATGAAGCACTGCTCCGATCTTGCTGGCCTGTGGAAGTAGTTCCCTTCTTCTTTTCTTGAGGAATGTCAAGTCTACTTCTGACAGAAACATTCTCAAACAATCCAGTCCCCTTTGTTTGGCTGCCACTTCCTTGTGTGCTCTTTCCAAGGGCTCCATGAGATGCATCTTCATGACTGACCTCCGGATGATATATGTTGTCTTTTCGAACCTCCTCTGTTTTAAAACCATCGGCAATGGCACTAGATGGCACGGATGACTTCCTATCAACTGATAAGACGCCACTGTCACCATTTGCACTGTTTATATTGACGGCTTCCTTCCCCTTGGAGTTATGCTCCGACTTCGAAAGTTCTGGAGGAACCTCTAGACCTAACTGTTTGCCCAACGATTCCAAAAAGTCACCTGCTATTAAACGACTTAAAGTCGTATTAGCAGCTTCTGCATTCTTTTGTTGATGCTCAACTTTGTCAAGACCAGAATCCTCATTCTCATCATCTGAATCATCAGAAAATATAGCCTACACAAGAAAGATATAAAAAAAACCAACCTTTTAGTCGTGGCTAATGTACAAAGTGCTTATGGAATGAAGTGGTCTCCGCGGATTGTCTACATCTTATTGAATAGTTTTACTTAAAAAAAGCAAAATAAAGCATATGCAAATGCAGATGTTATATAATGATTTTGTACCAGGTTGGTAAATACTGTGAGATTCCTTCAAACTGCAGCACAAGGCAGGGAATATATAAATTTTACATAGATAAATCAATTGAAAATTCCAAGATCATCAATGTGCTCAAACTTCAAATGTTTGAATTTCGACAATTAGTGCCACTTGTAAACTCATCAGAACAAAACAATGAGAGATTAGATGACCAGGCCGTACAGATAGTAATGAGTAGATAATGTATGCTCAAAAAGTTTAAGAGGCTGACATTTATTTCATAGAGGTACTTATGAGGTATGGACACATCCATCAATGCAAGAGAAACAATTCAAAGATATTGACTCCAACATGTAAGGTTAATTTACCTTGTAAAGATCGACTGGCCTCTCAACATTTTCAACTTCTACTTCAACCTCATCTTCTCTATTGGCTGCTTCTTTGTTATTATATTCATTTTCAGATTGGGATAGAGATGCTCTAGCATCTTCCTCTGGCTTGGCAGCTTTAAGTAAATCTGGCATGAAGATGAGAGAATCCATCTTACTCCTCATCCTTGGCGCTGGAGGTGGCTGCAAAATTGATATGTGCAAAATGTCAGTTTTCCGAACATAATGATAGTAAAGCCACAATGATAAATTATGGTTACAAACTGATATATACTTTAGGTGATGTGTGCAACAGGGTAAAAAGTTAAACTAAGATTAAAAGGGCATGCCCAAATCATATTACGTAGCTACTCGTGTATTCCAATTGTGTGATAAAGAACTTGGTCCTTCTTTTGTTACACATAGGAACTAACTTTCTATCCTGGGAAGTGGCATTAAATATTTGGCTGACAACAGAAGATTTTGTAGTTCCTGGATATTCATTTCCCCTGTTTTCTTTGGTTTAACCATATACTTCCCATGTAATATACTCTAAATGATTATTGTGGCCTTCATAATGACTATTTTTAGAGCTATTACTATACTGGTTCACTATTAATTAACTAAATATAATTTGGTGTTTACTATTTTCAGATTAATGTTGTCCGTATAGATATTAACAAACATAAATTTTAACACTATAATATATGAGTATAGATTTCAATGTTATTATTTTTTTTTAAAAATTGCAAGTGTGCATTTAAATTTTTTAATAAGTTAGAAGTTGAACTTACAAAAAATTTACACTTAAATAATAATATTTTTAGTTGCAGATTCTAATACTGTACTGCTGAGGACAAAAATCTTAAGCACCAACAGTTATTAAGTGGCTTGACAGTAAATATAATACTATTGACACCTATAAAATCTACTTTATTAAAAAGAACAAAAGAAAATAAAAGCAACGGTTAACATTTTTAAATATTAAAAAAGGCAAAAAACAAGAGCGAAAATATGAGAAACTGTAAAAAATTATGGGTGAAACAAGAAATAAGTAGATATAATGATGAAATTAAACTCTAGTCTTAGTTTATAGAACTACAACGAAAGGAAAAAAGATGGATACACAGACACTCTGCAAAATTTATTATTTTCACCAAATTACATCTACTAAAATCATACCGATAATTAAAATATCAAAACTGATAAGATTTGTTAGGATACATTATAGAGTGGCTAACACTTTATAATTTATCTATGTTGGAAATAAAAAATTATAATAGTTTATGCTTTGTGGATTAATTTTAAAATAGTAAGAGCTAAAGATTCATGCCAGTTTTCTATTACTTTTTAGACTCTATTACTAGTTTGATTACCTGGGGGACGTTACTTGGGTATTTGTACTTCCTATGTAAGTGACTACACAGATTACACGCGAAGACATTTGAACAAGAAGCTCAAGCATATTTTGAAACCTAAACAATCAAAGGGCCATCACATATATAATTAAATACCTTGCCCATGTAAGGATCAGTCAAATCAAAGCGCTTGCAAAGGATAGATGCAGGCCGCCACTGAAACTCCTCTCGTTTTGGATACAGTTTCTTTGTTATCAGTTCTTCTTCAGATTTGGTAACACCAGCTTGCTGCAGAGACACTAAACCTATTATTTACAACTTCAGCAAAGCTAAAACATGAAAATAAGACAATTGGGAAACATACCTCTGTACCACCAGAAGTAAACTGCAATCTTGTAGTCCCTGATAAGTTCGCAAGTTGCTGATTAGGGAAATTCATTTCATTCCCCCACTTCCCTTTCTCTATTGCCACAGCTGCAGCCTCGAACTCTAATCTCTCACGTGCACGATCTGCTTCAGACATGGAACTAGATCCACCTGATTCTTTAGAGCGGAGACCTCCGCGATATTTTTCCTTCAGATACTGCTCAAATCGTGTCTGCTTTGGAGGATCATCACGGAAAGGTTTTGCAACTTCTTGGGGCTCGGCCTATATATTATAATGCAAAACTTTGAGTACATATTTGAGAAAAGTTTTTTTGCAGGCACACATGTATGAGAAAGCCAAAACTCAGAGTGCACCAGAATGATACAAGGAAGGCTGGATTGAGCATCAAATTTTCTACAACAAGACCAATATAACTACTAAGTGGCTACGAAACAAAGGGGATTAAACAACTCACAAATGATACAGGATTGGTGAATGTATCAGAAAGATTGACTTGGAGATTAACTGTGGCGCCAGAATTAATAGGTAAGCTTATGTTCTTGGAGCTTTTTTCCAGAGGCTTCTCTCCTAAAATCTTCCCACGACTCTCTGCAGTCATTTTCTGCTCAGTTGGATACGACTTTCCAACAAACAGCTGTTTACTGTTATCATTGCGCTTCTGGTTCTCCTCCCAGAGTTTCCTAAAATAGTATTGATGGCCATCTCCTCCATTAAGGAAAGAAAACAAGGGATTAGATTGGTTCTTTTCACGGGAAAGATCCTCAAATAGTTTTCCGCAACGAGAAACCAAAGTTGCAACTCCTTCAATCAATACTTTCAAATCCTTATCTTCTGGAGGAGGCACTTCTGGGGGAGGTAAATCAGCAAGCTTGTAGTTATCCTCGAGTGGGGCAGAGAAAACATGACGGGGTACAAAATCTTTGGGAATTACCGGGGGATTGAATCTGGAAAAAACCGAAAATAAAGAACATAATTATAAATTGACTATATATCGTTTACTCTACCAAAACAAATTACAATTTTATAATTTCCATCTTGCCTTAACTTGTAATAATCCGTATGAATGACCTCTCAAAGTAGCTAGAAATGTGGAATTTATTACGTTATTGAAGTCTCTAAGATTCAATTATTTGTGAAATTTGGTAAAATCTTAGTCCCTTGGCATTGATTCCAATCGTTGTTGGGTGCAGTAAAGCCAAAAATAAATAATATCATTCTCTCTTCAAAGCATACAAGAATATAAAACCTAAGAATATCTTTGCAGATTTTATAATGAGAATAAGGATCCTAAGGTTAACTTTAGGATACTTTTTTTTGCTAAGTAACTTTAGGATACTTTTCCTGAGATACACTAAAAATGCACATGAATAACAAATCTAGTCATTTACTCCCTCTGTCCCTCTCATTTCTTTACACTTTCCTTTTTGGTACGTCCCTCTCATTTCTTTACATACCAAAAATAGTAACATTTTATATTATAAAATCCAATCACATTCACTACTTTCCTCCACTATACCTACTTTATACACACTTTATACATTAAATATTGATTAGTCCCACCACTTTACTCATTTTTCTTACTTTTTTCTATTAATTTACACTTTTTCTTAACCTCCGTGCCGTCCCCTCAATGTAAAGAATTGAGGGGGATGGAGGGAGTATTATCTAATATTTACTTACCATGTTTTTAGTATATTTTTATATCAGGAAAGTGAATAATCTCAAATCAATAGTACCTCAGGAAAAGTATCCTAAGGTTAATCTTAGGATCCTTATTCTCTTTTATAATTTAGAATTTTTTAAGAACAAAAGAAACAATAAATATACATATCAGGGCTTCTCCCAGGTTTACCCATCTCTGCCATTATAAAGCATCCATTTATTCCTTCAGGTGTTGTATATTGCACTATCCCTATCAAGACATGTCACATATCTTTAATTACTTGAGCCACAAGTTCTCACTGTCAAAATACAAGTGTATAAACTTCACAAAAAATTTAACACTTAAAACTTGAACAAAAAATTTGATTTTAAATTTGATTCTAGTATTCTACTGCAGAATCATTTTGGATAAATTTGATTCTACTGTAGAATCACTTTGGACAATTATGAGTGATTTTAACAATTCTTCAGGAAAAAAATTAGCGTAGTTGCATTTTTGATTTACTAATTGAAATTTGTACTTATATTTGATGAATAATGAGATAAATATATGTATCTTGTGTAAATAGATAGTGGTTCTCTCTTGAACTCTATATAAAGGGTTCTCTCTAGTGTGCTACTCAATATATATGTGTTTCTGTGCGCGCACGCCCAATAAAAGATAGCTGTCAATTACCTTTCCGTCTGGTAATCAGTAACAGATGCTACTTTGAAACCACGTAGAACACCATGTTCCTTTTCACCCTTTTTTTTGCTATCTTCCAAGAACAACCTGGCGGGCTCTCCAATCTCTTGAACAAAGGAACCTCCAAAGTCGTAACCTAGAGAAATGTTATCATTAGATGACGCTAAATGCATCTTCCTAACACAAATACAAGGTATTATTACTGCCATAGATGGGTGCAACTTAAGATTGCTTCGGTTTCTGCTGCTAATTACAGACAACACTGGGAAGATAACTCGGACAATTGTGGCCTAAAGACAAGGAATTAGAAATTCAAGGGGCTGTATGGCAGGTCTGCAGAAGTTTTATGTATATTATGTTCATAGATGACAGAATCATCTGACTTAGGGAATTAGAATCTACCAAGCAACTAATTTCACAAACAAAGTCATTACATTAGAACAGTCGAAACATCATCCTACAGTTAACAACCCCCCTACTTTATCGGTAACCATTAAATCATAGATCTATTATCTAAGTAAGCTCACAAGAACGTTTATTGCATCTCTTGCTTACCTCGACATGTGGTGAATTTTAAAAATTATTTCAAAACATAGACATATTATGCATATAATCGATAAAACTGAGTTAGACTAATGTTTAAAATCAAATTACAAACTGGAAATACTCACCCGATGCATACACATCTTCATCTTCAGCATCAAGATCTTCAAGTGCTCCAATGCCGAAACCAGGAGCAATTCTTTCTGCTGATGAGTTTAGACCAACTAGTTAGACTTGTTCTGGCTGAGTAACTGACCAGGAATTTAACTATAAAATTAAAGAATGCATAGCACTGTAAGGAGAAAATGGACTTCACATTTAAAGCCAAATAGACTATTTTTCGTAGAAAGAGATCTCCCTTGTCCGGCCTCCTTAATTTCAGACACACGCGCTCGCTTTCTCTCTGAAATGAAATCACAGTAGTTAGCATTAGCAGCTTCAAATTAAAACACTAATTGAATGGCTTGTGTCAAGGAACTACATACCCCGAAATTCAGGAGCATTTTTAAAAGGATCAAAACCTAAACCATGCATATCCTGCTTCGGTTTGAGCACATAAACCTGAGAAAAAGAGCAATTAGGTCACCTAATCGGCTCTTCTTCTGATATCATGACCATCAATCAAGAATTAGACATAGCTGATTTAAGGGAAAGATACATGAAAAGACAAATGATTGTCTATACAGAATTTATTAATGCAATACATAGTAATAAATTCATTTTCTTCTTTGTCACTGTCACTTTAAAAAACTATGCACATATGAATCTGCAAGTTGTAAATAGATCAACCCTATATCTGCGTCAAAGGTTCCAAACAAGCTCATATCCTATGTGATAGGGATTAGCCCTTTCATTGACCTGTCCTGCATACTATAATAGCTTATAGCTAAATATACAGCACTTAGCAATAATGCAATACCACCATCCCAAATTCAGTGATGTTAAACACTAAACTCCCAACCAGAGGTGGAACTAGGAACACCATTTGAAGTGGCGAAAGTTGTAAAAACACGGAATACGAAAGTATACGAGACATACTAGCTTTCCGGGAAACCAAATAATAAATATTATAATTTACATTAATTGTAAAACTGAAGGCGTGTAAAGGTCTAGAGGAGGTTTTGGGGGACATGGCCACCACATACCTCCCCCCCCCCCCCCCCCCGGTTCCCAACTACATTAAGACTACCAAAGTTTTAGGCAGAATGAGTACTTGAGAGAAGAATATGCTCATGGAGAGCATATGGTGACCAGATAAAATAAACCAAATTAAAAAATGAACTTGGTTAAACAGCCACCCAATTTACATGGAGGGATAAGAATCATGTAAAAAAATGTTGGAGAGATGTTGTATAACTGCAATGGTCTTAGAACTGAAAAGTGGAAAGAGTTCTGCAACACCACTGACACAGACCTCTTCCAGTTCCTTCTGTTACTACCAAAAACAAAAAAAGGCCATTGCAATTAAAACTATGCCTCATTCCCTCAACTGTTTTGCTTCTTCATTCTTTTGTAACTCTCATATTCACCTACTATCTTTTTCTCATATGATTTATTATCTATCTACAACCCGTGATTTTTCGGCCATGTACATATTTTTCTGGATCACTCTGTTAATGAAGAGACTTTGTTTCTTGTGTACTTCACCTGTATTCCGTTTGCATTTGATGATTATAACAACCTTCTGTGTATTTAAATATCATGCAATACTTTTTATTATATTACTATACTAAGCAAATTTTGATATATTACAAAATTTTAAAATATAGGTAAACTAATAACCTAGGCTTTAGGACTTTTGGCTGATATTTTCAACAATAATTTTCCAAGACACTAGAAGGAAATAAAAGAAATGAAGTCATGACTAGCCATTTTATATGCTGAATTCTACACATTTACCATAGTACTTAATAATAAATCAACTATCCTGAAGAATTCATTGGCTAAAATTCAGAGGTCAGACAAAGGGTACACAGAGTGGATGGTTCAGTTATCAAAATCAACAAGGCAGACATACCGGCGTGTTATCAAAAAGCTGATTGTCAGAACCAGTAGGTAGCTCTGACACCTTTTCAGGGTCACCTCTAACAAGCTCTGATGCAGAAATTGGTGCTTGGACATCTTCAGACGATAAAGCCATAAAAGCTTTTCTAGCTTCCCGTCGAACATCTGCATCAATAAAACAAAGATTAGAAACTCTTGCGCTGTAAGATTACTGTAATCTATTCAATAACCACCTACGGGAACAAACAGTAATAGAAACAGAGTACTGTGAACAGTCTACATATTTACACTAAAAAAAGATTACTGCTCATGAGGCACTACACGAAAATTATGACTGGGATATAACATATTAAGTGGCACTATGATCATCTGATTCTTTGGCTTATGTTTGAGGAGGAATTTGTATGGCATGGGAAAACAGATTGCCATAATACACGTGCTGAGGCAGCCAGAACTCGCACTTGTACGATGCTATAGTTCAGAAGCCAGAACATCAATCTCAGAAAGGTAGACAGAGGTTAGAGAAAAAGATAGACTTCAAACTTATTGTCTACTAAATCACAGATGGTGTCAATCTTTGTCCAATCCTGTTCATTATATACAGAAAGATACCCTTTGTGGATCATGAAAGGGAAAGATTATAAAAGCTCACTCAGCCGACATGAAAGAGAAAAAAGTGTGAGGAGAATTGGGGCAACTGACATCTAGCAATGGCCAATTAAAATCAGGAGTCGTTATATCCAGTAATGGAGACAATAGTTTAGAGACACAATTGTTTCTAAAAACAAATCAAGAATTTTAATGATTTTCAAAATATTTCAAAGATTTTCCTCAGAAGTCCAGCACAGAACTGCTTCTCTATTCCCAGGGAGTAGTAGGTAGGAATACAGTCTGCTTTAATCTCAGTCCCCACACAACTAGAACACACTAGGTATTCCTGGTTTGGTTTATTTAAAGATATGATAGATTATACATAACTAAATTCATCCCAAACTTAGTTTTAGACATGTTATCAAATTTAAAAAACCTCACCCAAACATATCTATCATGAAGTGAAGCTAATTTTGATTATCATATTATTAGTTGACAATATATATCATATTGTGTGAAGCTAGTTTTGATTATTATGGATTAAAAGAATGTGAAGCCATTAAATTATGATGTTTCTTTCATATATCTGATCAATGTATTTATGTATGTCAATATTCTAATTTTATGACTTCATAAGAGATCAAAACTAGTCATATTAAAACAATGTGAATTTTTAGTTCGTTTATCAGAATTGTCTTTCTAACTGGGATTAATTACGATGTTTCTCTTGCATTTTGATATGTTAATTCAATCTATGTTTGTAAAGATATTAAATTAAGCAATCTATGTCTGTAAAGCTATTGAATTAAACTTAAAATGTTTAAATGAAAAATAATAACTTTAGATGTTACTAGGTGTTGATGAGATTACTGTGAAAAAATGTTTACATATGCTGAAAAGAAGGAAATATGAACTTTGGAGCAAGAAAATACTCCCTCCGTCCCATCCAGTTGTTAACATTTGGGAGAGAGGGTTCGGCACGCAGTTTAAGGTGTTTATAAGGTATAGTTCCATTAATTATTTTAATTTTTTTTTCTTCTGAATAATAATTTAATGTTTAAACTTTTATTCAAAGAAAAAAAATTTAAAATATAAGTTATGGAGCTATACTTTATATACACCTTAAAATGTGTGCCGAGCCCTCTCCCTCAAACGTTAACAATTGAATGGAATGGAGGGAGTATATATTTTTTTGGGTGGGGTCGGGCAGTTGGGTTTATATCTGAAGATTTGTTACCTTCTCCTTTTATATTTGAATATAGAAATATTAGATAAGATATCTTTAATGTTAGTAGCATATGAAAAATTGCAAGCTAAACATTAATTAATATATTTACATAGAAAATTATACCCAGAATAACATTAGCATTAGGATTTATCTAAGATGAGTACTAAGCTCAGTTTAGACGATTGAATACTGACAATTAAATACAATGTGATATACCACTCTGCTTACTGACACTAGTTGTTAATGCTATTACAAGTCTATACTTCAATGATAAAGACTGCATTTCAAAGGAAATTTATACTATACATGAATATTCATGAACCATGTAATCAGATAGAACTTAATTCAAATTCTATTTTTTGTTGTATTTTAAAGAAGGTACCCAAGTACCAGACGCATTTGCCTTTTAAGCAATAATGTGCTGCTAGGAATACTTCATAAATGATATTTGTCAAGTTATCAGCTCCCCTAAAACCCTAAGGTATTAGGAGTCAATTGGATTTTACATCTTTAACAACCCCCTCACTTAGTATTCCATATTTGGAGCAATATTCATCCTTCGTGTCTATTAAAAATTTTCTTCAAGAATATTTAGAGTAGGAGAGTTTGAATTTGATAATTGTCTCAGAGATACCATTTTATTCATTTTTCTCTTTAAAAATTAGTAAAAACACAATCTCTCCCAATAACCTCCACCGAAATCCTTACTTCACTGCTGTTAAAACTATATAAAAGACAAACTTAGGCTGCTGAAAACGAATTCTTTAAAATGTCAAACATGTAAAAGAATGCCATAGAACTTGGCAATAAGTTTCGGTTGCAGTTGCACATGAAGCAGGAAAGCTAGGAGTACATGACCGATGTATAAATACACATGCCATTACTCTAGAGAGAACCATCTTAGATCGAGTCCTAGAGAGAACCGTTGATGCTACTATAGAATCTCATAAATAATTCTAAAATTGTATTACACAAAATTTGATTCCAAGGTAGAATCTAATAATATATATAAACTTTATAAAAAATTTAACACTTCATACTTGAACAAAAAAAAATTGATTATAAATTTGATATTATTGTTAGAATCATTTCGGATAAATCTGATTCTACTGTAGAATCACAATGGACTATTTCATTAATTTTTAAATGATTTTCTAAAGAAAAAAGTTGTGTGATTTCGTTTTGATTTACTAACTGAATTTGTAATTATATTTAATAAAAAATGAGATCAATATATTTATTATGTTTATTTCTATAAATGGTTCTCTCTCGGACTCTATACGAGGGGTTCTCCGCAGAGTGCTACTCTCTCTCTCTATATTTCTATTGTATATATATATGTGTGTGTGTGTGTATCAAACAATGAAAATCATGTGTTTCCTATTGATGCGCAGAGGACAGTAATTCTAGTGTGTTCGTTATAAATTAGATAAAGCATACCATACAGTGAACCGGGATGTGAATCCTTTATGGAACGACCCCGCCTCCATCCCATTTTTAGCAGTAGGCTTACACCTGATAAATAGAAGCATACGATATATTTATATAAGCGATCGGGTACAACTAAAGCTAAAAAGAAATACAGTGCAGACAAATGTAAACTAACCAATAGAATCTGAGGCTGGAAGCACTATTTCGTCAGGTGCAGGTCCAGGTATAGCCGATGGTCTGAATTACACAGGCAACAAGTTTAAAACACAAAAATTATAATACAAGAATATGGAGAGAAAACAGAAGTGAAACCAACACAAATGATAAACAAGCACAAAACATAACCAGTGATTATCCTCTTGAAGCACATACACTTAACAAACCAATCATAATTATAAGCAATTGTTTTGACCTTTGTTGCTGTTCCTTCTCAGCTTGTTTACGAGCAATTTCAGCAGCTGTAGAACCAAATGTGTCAAACTGACTGGATGTTCCCAAGGAATCACCATCTAATTCCTAAAAGTAGACAGCAAAAAAATGGATTACTATAAGGACAGGTTTTTTCCCTATATATATATTGAAGATGACAAGATACATTAAGACTCATCCACTGCCATACAACATAAATACTGACAACAACATTTAAAATTTATATCATATCAGTAATTTATTTTTTAGTCATTTGACAAAAAAATAAGCTTAATGAACATCTATCTATCTATACTTTATCTGTATTATTATATTAATAAAGCCGAAACATCAAAAGTTTGGTAGTCGGTCGGTACTTGGGCATTGGCTAGTCCATTCCCTGGGTCATGGGCCTAATTTCTTTTAAGAGAGATATCTTTCTCAAATAACTTTTCTAATTAGAATTCATCACTAAAATAGTATTCTAAATTAAATTCATCTCTAGACAAAAGACAAAAAAAATTATAAAATATAAAATAACAAGATATAAAATTTTTAAAAAAAACATGTGTTGCACGGGATTTAAACTAGTTCTTTATTTTATTTGTTCTTTTCCAAAAAAACAGCAAGACATAAGTACAATTTAAATGGGCATGTGTCTTCCAAGGATAGAGTAGAATTTTTTCTTTGAAGAAACAAAATAATTATCTGCAAAGACAAATTTAGCTTCTTTGTTCCAACTTTCTTTGTACTGGGACACTCAATTATCTTTAGCACCCAGTAGCAGTAAGGTCTAAGCTGATTTGCTAGATCCTCGCCACTTCTAGCAGTCTCTTAACACATAAAAGGAGTATTAGGATATTAACCCCAGATTACCCTCCCCCATACAATATTGAAGATAGATTTCATATTTTTAAAAGATCTATTTGCTTGTACTACAATCTGCTATACTTACCGTTGTACTAGCTGAATGGACTGACATCAACTAGTAATATTAATAGGGCAAACTGATTCCAAACAGTCTGAATGTATCTATTATATGGAAAGGGATAGATTACTTTTAGGGAGCACTGAAACCAAAACTGAAATGGCAGTGAAAAAAGTAAACAATCTGCACAAAAGATGAAACTCCGGGCAATGGGGACTAACAGAACTTCTTTCATTTTTCTCAAAAGCTGCTTTAATAACTTCTTAAAAGTCCACATAGTATAACTATAATTTTATCAAACTACCAAGGAATTTATTTATTTTTAATCATCATCCTAGCAGGTAGAGAAAACAAGCAAATATAATCTCAATTCTTTAAATAATTCACCTCATGTTAATATTACCACAGCGTGAACCTCTACTACATACACTACATTCATAAACACAAAGACCAAACAAAATGACAGCACATACAGCCTTCTCGTCTTCATCCAAGAAGTTGAGGATACTTTGTTTTTTAATTTCAGCTCGATTCTTCCTCGACGAAGTAAACGTCTGAGGAGCCCATCCTACACAATTACACACAACATAGTCAACATACACAAAACCCTCCCAAAACCAAACAAATCAAACAATTACAAACAAAATATAACAGTACCTTCTTTAGATCCCACAGTATTATAATAACCAGCGGAAAATCCACCGCTAAACGCACCGTGAAATCTCCTCCTACCTTCTTCATCTCTAACCTAAAAATAACATCGACATAACAACCACCAATAAGTACATCAAATAAGTAACACAAAACACAAACTGTACATACTTATATATGAATCACTCATCCCTGGCCTAATTAAATTAACACAATACTGTACATCAAAACACTAATTAACGCAAATTGTGCATATATTTAAGTATAAATAAGTAAATAAAAACACTAATTAACAAAAATTAGGGTAAATTTGTAAAAATACCTCTTGTTTCCAGGGAACTAGGGTTCGTAACTGACCAGAAGCTTCGGCGACGGCTTTTTTCTTGCGAGTGGTGGTGACGTCATCTTCTCTCTCGATTGGCGTGCCGAAGAAGACGAAATCATCTTCGTCTGCATCCATTTTGATCTGTGATGATGATAATTTACACCTGGGTTCTGGAGATTTCAACAAGAAAGAAGGCGTATACAGGGACAAATGACAATCAGTGTTCAGTGTTTACGTTTTGGTCTAAAATTTATATTTTAAAATATTTAATTCAATCGCCTATAAAATTGTAAATGTTTATTAAATTTCGATGAGTAAAATCAACTTGAATTAATCGATCGAAAACACTAAACAATCGGTGAAATATAAGATAGTAAAAATATAATTTTTAAAATGATTAAATTATATGAATTGTAATTGATATATGGGATAAACAAAAATCAAATTCTAAAGAAGACAAGAAAAAAAATTACTATTTGAATTATCTCATCTTATTCTATTAAACGAGTTATTTAATTATCCTCTCCAACAATAAAATGTTTGGAGAGGGTAGTGATGATTCGGTGTAAACTTGCTCGTGGGGGTTTTGCAGGTTGTTTGTTGTTTGTGCCTACTCCGTTGAGAGTCTTTGCTCGTATCAATTTATGATGCTTATGTTCAATTCAAAAATTGGTTCGTAATGTTGGTGCGATAATGCGGGAGTTAGATTATTTAGGTTTATTCATGTAAAGCCGGTGTGGGGTGGCGCCCTTTTGAAAAAGCTAAGATGATGATATATTAATCGATCTTGTGTTAGTCGTTGTTTAGTCGTTGTTGGTCATCTTCTATGAGATTTGTGCGGCTTTTATTTCCGCCTGACTGATTGGGTTTATTCCATTAACTATTGTATCCTTAAAAAAAATTAAGTTATTTAATTATCATGTTGATAACAAAATGAAGTTATATACAATTTTATATGTATATGAGATATTTTTAATATAATAAATACATTTAATTGATCCTTCCGATGATTTTTTCTAAATCTATTTATCGTAAGTTGTGTAAAATACTAACTTTTGTCAATTTTGTAATGGTGGTATGATTGTAAAATGTTGGAATTGAATATATTTAATAAAGTAATCATTTAGAAATTAATCGAATTATTATTGAGTACTAATCGGATAAATAATTGTCAATTTTGTAATGGTGGTCTGATTGTGAAATGTTGGAATCGAAAATATTTGATAAAGCCATCATTTAGAAATTAGCCGAATTATTACTAAGTACTAATCAAATAAATAATTGAAGTTAATTTAATAAATACATACAGGGAATAAGAATTCTGAGGTCCCCGTTTCAGAATACTTTGCTAAAATAATGATTGATTTGAGTGCATTATATTAACTATTTACTTATCACCTTTTTAGTTTATAAACAAAGCAAAACAATTTCTAAGTAAACATTTAAAAATGAGTTATTAGAATTATTTGTTTGCACGGATTTGTTGTAATTTTGGAAAAAAAGACATGGATCCCTTTTTTTGATAAATATATATAAATATTTTATTATTTGAGTTATACATGTATAATAATTATCATAGATTATAATAATCTTAAGGTAGATCCTAGAAAAGTTTTTAGTAATTAATTTGAGTGTATTGTAATAACTTACTTTCCCAAATTATAAACAAAGTAATATAAATGCAAAATAAAAATTTAATTATAAATGACTAGTTTATTATTTACATGTTCTTTATGTGATCATAAGATTTTTATGTTGTATTTGGTCGAGGAAAATGAAATGAAATGAAATGAGTAAAATTAATGGGGAACAATTAAATTTGGATAGAAAATTTGAAACAAAAATGAGTGCGTGCAAATTTATTATGATAGAATTTGTGAAGAAAATAGATAGGGGAAGAAATGGAGTATTCTTTCTCAAAATGGGGTTCTTCGCCTATAGTTCAGGTGGTTATGAATAGAATGGAGAAAAGAATGAAAAATGTGAACAATCATATATATTATAATTCAAATTACATTCAATTTCTTACATTTTCATTCCTTTCAACCAAACACATATTCTCATTATCGCATACTTATACAAATATTGTTTAAAATATGTTAGGATGGGAATAAATAAAATTTATAAGATCTAAATTTTGAATGGGGGTTAATTTAAGTAAAAAAAATTTGGAGAAAGTTCGTGATTAAATTATTTAAAACAAGATTTATGTTACGAGAATAATATTTTTCTAATTTTTTTCAAATTTGTAACTTTCAATTTTTAATTTTTTTTGTACATATTTTACAAATTTTTACCAATTGAACCGCATTTACCAATTCTTAACAATTTTAATAAAAACTGAGTTTTGACTCAATTTCAACATAATCAACTTTATTATTTACCGTTGATAGGCTAGAGCATGTCAGAACCCAAAATATACAAGAATGAACATAAACCACAAAGGATCATAAGAAAAAAAGTCTTAAATGGTTTGAATGACACGATGTACCCAGAAGACACAATGCATACTAAAGATAAAATGCTCAAGTATCTAATAAGGCGAAGAGTACAAAGCATCTGGACGATTCAAGCAACACAATGCATATGGACCATCCAACGACATTAATGTATCCGGACAAGATTAAGAAACCTAGACAACATAATGCATTCAGACGTCACAATACATCAAGAACATCTGAACAACACTAAGATATCCAAATGACACAATGCATCGGGACCATCTTGACGACACATCGCATCCAAAATAACAAAATAATAAGCTATAGAATATCGAAGTCCAAAAAATCTAAGAACGGTCCAGACACATGATAGAGTATAAGAAAAGATTCTTCATGATCCGAACAACATGATAAGTCCGGATGTCACGGTGCATCTGAACAACACAAAAAATATTGAAGAATGAATCGATCTTAGACTAAGTAGCTAAACCATGTTAGACAAGGACAAGTGTCAGAACTCCTACGAACCCTGGCATGATTAAGGTCTAAGGATGACCATTTCAATCGTTCCGCCAAACTCCAATTCGTCGTAGACTCGGGAATTTCTTTTGAATTTGGAGTAGGAATCGGGGAGTAATTTAAAAAAAAACTCTACAAGTCAAGACTATCCTTACACGTGTTCGTCATTCAACATCTCGTGCACGTACGCGTCGAGCCGTCTTGTGAAAGAATGGACCAGATTTTGAAGTAACACCGCCAAAATCCCAATTCTTGGCCGATAAATAGTTCAAAGGATAAGGTGTTGGGGGAGTTTAAGTTTTACACACACCATATACACAAATAACTATTTGTATCATTTCTTTTCCAAGACCACGTCAAAGGTGCAAGAAGACTTCCATTTGTAGATGATTCAGATTTCACTCGAATGACGTGGGTACATTTGTTGGAAAAGAAATCAGATTATTTAGATACACTGATTAAATTTGAAGAGTTTATTGACAATCAGTTTAAAGGAAAAATACAAGTAGTAAGATCGGATAATACACTCGAGTTCGCGGATAAAGCTTGTACAAAATACTTTGGAAAGAAAGGGATATTGCATCTAACCTCGTGTCCATACACACCCCAGCAGAATACTAGGGTGGAAAGAAAACATCGACAAGTGCTTGAGGTTGCGAGAGCGTTATGATTTCAATCTGGTTTAGCATTGTCTTTTTGGGGTGAATGTGTTTTGACGGCAGTGCACATTATCAACAGTTTACCTAATGTGGCTTTGAATTTTGAGATTCCGTATGAAAATTTGTTCCAAGAAAGAGTTGATTTTGAGCAATTAAAAATATGTGGTTGTAACAGCCCGACTTTTCGGACTATTATTCTAAATCAAAAGTAAAATAAAACATATTTCTTTTATTCGATAACTCAGATATTCCGTAAGTCAAATGCAACGGTCAAACTTAACAATAATCCAAAATCACAAAAGCGGAGACGCGGCTCCATAAACCAATATCCAATGTATATCAAATAATAAAATTTATTTGTTAACGAAACAATAAGTCTTTAAACAAAATCTAAAAGCAGGAAATCCACAAGTCCACATCCTTATTCTTACTTAGCTTCCACAATGAACCTGAAATGTAGGGAAAAAGATGAGCTCCAAAGCTCAGCAAGTACAAATTGACAAACATATATTCTTTAAACTCAATGAGCGGTTTTATTAAAACAGATTTGGTCAAAATACAATAAATTGCAAAACCTTTACAAAATTGACCCAGCCCAAAGTTTACATTTTAAAATTTCAGAATTTAAAACAGATACAGAATTTAAAGCAGATACAGAAGCAGAAATAGAAACATAATGAAAATCGAAATACCACAGTCTTGCTCTACGGCAACACTTTTCCAGTAGCCGGGATCTTATTCTTATTCTTATACGCCACACTTTGCCAGTGACCAGCATCTAAAGTTCAATAATTACGCGCCCTTAATAGGTATCAAAATTTGCACACTTGTGCGCCTATTGAGGGTATCTAAGGCTAGTTCTGGAACTATAGCGTAAATTATGAACGGGTTCGAAACGTAGAGACTGTGTTCTAAAATGAAATACTTATATCTTATACAGTTCAAAACAATTTCTTATATCTTATACGAAATCAAAATCAAAATCACAATATAATTATCTTTTTCAAAAACGAAAAGTAAGTCAAAAGTACTTACCTCGAAGTCGACACTAAATACCGAATATAATGGCACGAACAATCCTATAAATTTAATAATAAAACACAAAATTATTATTCACTTATTCTACAAATAATCATTGCATGTATAACATACATGCATGCATTTGAATCACATAAAAGCAGTTCTAATTGTCAAATAATATAAAGGTACAGATGAGCCTTAAAGCCCAACCATGTTATATTCTCTGTTCACATGAATAGATTAAATTGTAAAATCACTCCCATTATTGATAGTCTTTTATTTTTCTTAAAAGAAACATTAGTGCACATAATCAACACAAGCATGCATATATTAATATTTTAATAAACTACTTGTAGCTAGCAAGCACACGCACTTTAGCAAGTAACATGTTAACTGACAAAAAAACAAGACTAATTAACATGCTTTGTAAATTCACGTATAAAATCCAACTAATGCCAATTACTTTTATTTTTAGTCATAACTTCAATACATAATATATTACGCATGCTTCACAACAATTAAATAACAAAGCATTCAAATCGAACGAATTAACTTAACCTAGTACCTAGTTAACCACCAAGGCTACACCTTAACACTAGTCAAAATATTAACTAATTATAAAATATTAATTTGTCAAAAATAATTTAAAATTACGAACAACCAATTAAACTAATCATAATATGAATTTGTGATTTAAATTACACTAATTACATAAACAATACTTACTCATGCTTTTAACTGGAACAATTTTAATATTACTAAATACTTTATCCTATTTAAACAATTTACAATAACATCAAAAATAATTAATATTTTTATGTCAGATGATACACATAGCCTGGACAATTTATTAATTATGTAATAAGTTGCTTGAATCATAACAGACCAGATGAGCAAACAAAAATCATGGTATATACATGTTAATCTGATTACAAACCCATGTTATAAAACACCCTGCATCGTCAAACACAAGGATGTACAACATGTTAATATTATTCACAGAAGCACGCACCACATATACGTATTAATATTAACAGAAAGGAAAATCACATAAATCAATTTAACATTGATGAAGCTTACAGAAGTTTCTAAGGGTACAGACGGAGGCGTACCTTTTGACGAATGAAGTGTTGTACGAGTTTTAATGTATTCTAAAAGAGTCTTTATATAAGCATACATAAACCTAATTTTAAATAGAGTAACCCTAAAATTTACTTCTTAATTTTCTGACACTCCTCCAAGTAATTCTAAAAAGAAAATATTCTAATACACATAATTAACTTAAATAAAAAGATAACGATTTTCTAAAATATTCTAACACTTCTTTCCATCAAATCAAATCTTATCCTTATTCAATTAGCACAAAAGAAATTCTAACATATTCTAATTAAAAATAAATAAAACTAATCTAATATTAAAATAATAAAAATAACGGGATTTTACATTGGCTGTTTGACAATGGCATACAATGCAAATCATGGGACTGACAAATTTGCACCAAGGGGAATTGTTTGTTGTTTCATTGGATATCCAAGTGGAACAAAGGGATATCGGCTATTGAATCTGAACACAATGCAACCATTCATATCCAGACATGTAGTCTTCCATGAAGATGTATTTCCACTCAACAAGAATACCAGAAAACCTTACATGACGCCACTGCCAAGTGCCAACATCTTTGCCATTGACTGCAAACTTGGTGTATGAAGATGAAATTATGCCTGATGTGATAGGAGACACAGAAGACATGCGTGATGATCAAAATGGGGTGGATTCGAATGAAGTTCAGGAAATGGAAGCATATGGAAATGGCAATGAGGAAGAAATGCAGATTGAAGCAACACATCAAGTATTAAGAAGATCCTCAAGAGTGTCCAAACAGCCACATTAGATGGATGAATTTGTAACCTCCCAGCCACACAAGGCAATGAGTGCCACAACTTTTGCTTCCCAATCTGTAAACCCAGAATTAAAATGTTTCTTAGCAGCTATAATTCCTCAAAATGATCTAGTATATTTTACTCAAGCAGTCAAACACACACACTGGATCAAGGCAATGAACGAGGAATTAGATGCGTTGGAAAAGAATGAAACGTGGGAAGTAACTGTCTTGCCACCTAACAGGAAGGCGATTGGAAGCAAATGGATTTATAAAACGAAGTTTAAAACAGATGGTTCAATTGACAAACACAAGGCGCGTTTGGTGATCTTGGGGTACAAGAAAAGGTATGGAATTGATTACATGGAAACATTCGCTCCGGTGGCGAAAATGACCACCGTGCGTGCGATGCTTGCAGTGGCAGCAATGAAGGATTAGTTCGTGCATCAACTAGATGTATCGAATGCATTCTTGAACGAAGGCCTAGAGGAAACAGTGTACATGACACTAAAACAAGGCTACAGTGGCTTTCGTTGCAGAATCAATGACACAAAAATGATGGAGAAAATGGGAGAGTCAACTCAATTGGTTTGTAAACTGAAAAAGGCACTATATGGATTGCTTCAAGCCTCACGGCAATGGCATCACAAGTTGTCTGTAACTTTAAAGTTACATGGATTCAAGCATTCGAAAATAGATTATGGATTGTACTCAAAGGTGTCAAATTAAGCAATAACCTTTGTTCTCAAATATGTGGATGACTTATTGATCTCGGGAAATTTTATGAAAACAATAACTAACTTGAAAGGAGTCATGTCTAGTCATTTCAGCTTGAAGGACATGAGGCTTGTCAGTTATTTTTTGGGTCTCGAGATAGACAGAAGTGATGTAGGCTTTTTCATTTCTCAAAGAAATTATGTGATGGACTTACTAAAAGAGTTTGGAATGTCAGCTTCCACACCATTAAAGTTGCTAATGG
Source organism: Heracleum sosnowskyi (assembly GCA_030848705.1). NCBI lineage: Eukaryota > Viridiplantae > Streptophyta > Magnoliopsida > Apiales > Apiaceae > Heracleum > Heracleum sosnowskyi. The sequence continues at coordinate 134,893,065 of CM061235.1, read as the reverse complement.
ATACTCACTTGACTCTCACCCCAGACAAAGGAGAGTTATTTCCAGATCCACACATGTACCAACGTCTACTTGGGAAGTTGATTTATTTGACTATAACTCGCCCAGATTTATCTTTCCCAGTACAAAATTTGGCTCAGTTTATGCAGAAACCGACCACGGTGCACATGCAAGCAGCAAAACGAGTCTTGAGGTACCTACTCAACAATCCTGCCCAAGGCATATTATTAGCTTCTTCTTCAGCTGCCTAGCTCATTGCTTACTGTGATAGTGACTGTCTGACTGAGCGAGTTGTCCTGTCACTAGGAAATCGACGTCGGGGTTCTGTGTGTTGCTGGGATCATCCCTAGTAGCGTGGAAAAGCAAGAAGTAGTCTGTGGTGGCTCGCTCTACAACAAAAGCGGAATATAGGGCAATGGCCTTGACTTGCTGCGAAGTAACTTGGTTAACGTCGCTGTTAATGGACATGGGTTTATCTGATCTACCTCCAACCATTATAAAGAGTGATAACCAAGCAGCATTGGTAATTGCAGTAAACCCTGTGTTGCAGGAGCACACAAAACACATAGAAATAGACTTTCACTTCATTAGAGACAAAATCGTTGAAGGAGCAGTGACTATTACTTATGGCCATCCCACTTGCAGGTGGCTAATGTCCTGACTAAACAACTGGCAGTGAAGCAGCATAAATTTCTACTAAGCAAGTTTGGAGTCTCGAATGTTATCTCCACTCCGCTTGAGGGGGAGTAATGAAGCAGTGAAGTTGATGCAACATTTTTATTCATAATAAACCAGTGTAATACAACTGATGTGTCTATCTTAGGTGTAATGTAGGGTCCTAGTTATTTTGGTTTATTCTGGCATGTCCAGTTGTCCCCTCTGAGGGCTTTGTGGTCTTTATTTCATACTGTTAGATTGGTAGTTTAGTAAGAGAATAAAAGGACAAGATGTGTAGGTGGAGAGCCTCATTATGAGCATCACATTATTGTGGAATGCTTATCTTCTTTCTATTTGTTAACAGAGGAATTTGGTATTAACAAAGTTCGAGGTTTGTCGCCGGAATCAAGATCTACAACGGTGGTTCTTTGACGACAAATTCACCAGAGTATGGTAGTTGTGTGTAATTGGTGGCTGAGATTGTTTAGGGTTTATGGTGGCTGCCTCAGAGCTCTCAACCTTCCATCCCTTACAATGTGCCTACGTACCCCTATTTATAGGGGATCAAGCCAACGTAGTTCTTGGAGAGCAAGTAACCTTCATGGGCTTGGTTTCTGATTTCTGAAGCCCACTAAGAGACTCGCACCGCCTTCCAGAAATAGACTTCGACTCGCTTTAGGAATGTCCGACGATGATGCATAGTTACAAAGGCCCAAGGCTCGTCTATGACTTCGAGACTTCATAGATAAGGAAACTTCCCCCGTCGAGGACTAGTCCTATCCACTACCAACTATTTCCTTATTTCATAGACGCATGTATAACCATGACTTACCCCAAATGTCGGACGCATTCTTGTCCCCCGAATGAGAAGCACCTACCAGATAGCAGGACAAGTGATCCCAAGCGTTTGGGTGCAAAGTGCAAGATTACTCAAAAGTTCCCCAATGAGGACGCGCCCATTGAGTACAGGAACAGAGCTCCCAAAGCACACACCAAGGTTCACCCCACATCCTCAATGAGGACGCGCTCATTGAATACAAGAGGAGGCCTTCAATCATCAGGCAAACTTCTGGAGGCCTTCAACAACGAACATCCCTCCCTTAAGGCACATTCTAAGGGAGAAGTCTTCAATAACTTGTCAATACTAAGTCAATAAAACCATCATTCATTGTAGAATTGTCACTTCATGTCAAGAGGACGCGCCCTCAGGGGGTGGACGACCTAGAGGGTGTGCCCTTACCCCTTATGAGGACAAGTCCTAAGTCTTTCTTATACCAATCTCATGTCAATGTAGCTGTTATTCTCTATCAAGTCATCCATTCATATCAAGTTGTCAATCATCACCACGAGGGCGCGCCCTCAAGGGGTGGACTGCCTGAAGGGCGCATCCTTGCCCCCGTGAAGGCAAGTTTTTCCTTGTATTAATAGCCCTAATTATATCTTGGATATCTCCAATTGAATCCTACTTGACCCGAATTTACATAAAAAAATCAATACCGAATTTTTGCTATAACATTATCATTTATTTCTTTCAAAAAAAAACATTATCATCTATCTATTACTTTATCATTTATTTCTTTCAAAAAAAAACATTATCATCTATCTATCTATCTATCTATCTATCTATCTATTACTATATATTATATGCCAACACAAGGGCAAAAGTTGCCAATTAAATGGCCGCGAAATTACTGTTTTACCCGTTTTTTTTTGAAAAATAACAAAAATGTCACTCGTATATTATTATACAAAAAAGTTTTAATAGATGTGTTACTACAAAGAATCGAACCTCCAACCTCCTTCCAAGATATCCATGGGTTTAACCACTATGCTACATGCCTTTTTGAGTTTATTTCAAAAAACTTATTAGATAACCCACGTCTTTTATCTCTTATATTATTTTTTTACTTTGATGTTTTTATAAATAAAATATTGATTTGAATTATTTATATAAATTTGTTTTTTTTTCCTTTTCGTAATTTTATATATCTATATATTCAATCACTATATATTAATACAGTTGTATCTTTTTAATTTAATATATATTAATTATGTTGATTATTTTTACTTTTTTTTTGAAAAATAACAAAAATGTCACTCGTATATTATTATACAAAAATATTTTAATAGATGTGTTACTACAAAGAATGGAACCTCCAACCTCCTTCCAAGATATCAATGACCTTAACCACTATGCTACATGCCTTTATGAGTTTATTTCAAAAAACTTATTAGATAACCCACGTCTTTTATCTCTTATATTATTATTTTTTCTTTGATGTTTGAATAAATAAAATATTGGTTTGAATTATTTATAAAAATTTGTTTTTCTTTTTCCCTTTTCGTAATTTTATATATCTATATATTCAATCACTATATATTAATACAGTTGTATGTTTTCAATTTAATATATACTAGCTTAAAACCCGTGCGATGCACGGATTGTTATTTGTTATTTTATTATTATTATTTTAATATTTTATTAATTGTAACTGTGCAAAAAATAAGTAGGAATTTTAAAATAACTAAACACTTTTAATTAATTAAAAACATTAAAACTGATTTTAAAATAAATAAGTATGGGTTTGCCCGTTATATTTTTGGAAATGAGGGGTTTTAGTAAGAAAAAATAAAAAATGTAACATATATTTAGTTTAAAAAGGTTAATGCCCGTGATATTTTTGGAAAATGAGGTTTTAAAATTTAATAATTAAAATTATTTAAATACGTTTTAAAATAAATAAGTAAAAGGTTTTCTGTGATATTTTTGGAAAAAAAATGAATTTTAGTGAGAAACATAGAAAAAGTAAATTGTAAAAGGCAATTTCCCGTGATATATTTAGAAAAGGAGGGATTTGTTCGAAAAAAATATGTAATGTGTTTTAGCTGAAAAAGTAATTGGTTATAAATAGGTATTTGATTATTTATATTTTAATATTTTTTAGTAATTGCACTTGGAAAATAGGTAAATTTTAAAAATAATTATAATATTAAAATAGATTTAAAAATAAATAACTAAATGTTTGTCCCTGATATTTTTGGAAAAAGAGAGATTTTAGTAAGGAAAAATACAAAAACTAACATGTTTTAGTTAAAAAAGGTAATTGCCCGTGATATATTTGAAAAAGTAGGGGAATTTGTTAGAAAAAATAGAAAAAAAATATATATTTTAGGTGAAAAAGGTAATTGGTTATAAATAGGTAATATTATTATTTAATAATATATTTCTATAAATAAGTAAGGTTAATTAAGTAAAAACTAATTAAGGACAATTAAGTAAAATCACAACGTACCATACTGACCAACCAAAAGTAAAACTAATTAAGGGCAATTAAGTAAAATCACAACGTATCATACCGACCAACCAAACTTTTAATGTTTCGTCTATTATATAATAATATTGATTAATTATGTTAATTATAATTCCTAATTTATATTACATATTTATATTATACTTTATTTGAATTAAATTAATTAGTTATGCATAAAATATACTTTTAAAATTCGATCTAATATAAGAAGTATTATACACATTATATCTCTCATTATTAGTTATTTCTATAATTTTTAAATTAAGAACATTAACATTCAAATTATACAAAAAATTTGTCTACCTACTCTGTTCGTCGCATCCATTTCTTAACAATTTTTTTTCCAGAATGTATTGTTCATTTGTTAACATTTTCTAAAGTAACATGTCATTCTTTATTAACTTATCTATATTTTTTTCACCTTTCTAACCCCCTCTCCTTCAACCCCAGTGACATTCGTGTCAAAAATCGGGGTGAGTTTTTAAAATATAGGATATTACATAGTATATAATTACATAATGATCGGTCAGACTGTTAGTAGACGATAAAGTTTGGGAAAATTGAAAATTACAAGTTTTGAAAATAAAATTTCAAATTGTATTCCAAAAGTTATTGTACGATGTTAAAAAAAAGTATAATCTTTCATAATAATAATAGAACTTTATAGAATACATTAAATTGATTCGTAATGTCATATAATCATTTTAATAAAATGAAATTCTAAATAGGGTTTGTGGGTCCTTGACGACATCCTCTACAACATTTACAATATTTCTTATATTCGGTCGAATTTCAATAGTATATTTTATGTATGAATAATTAATTTAATTCAAATAAAGTATAATAAAGATATATAATATAAAAGTATGAATTTTAAACAACATAATTAATATATATTTAATCGAAAACATACAATTGTAATAAAATTCAGTGATTGAATATATAGGTATATAAAATTACAAAAAGAAGCCTCCGGACCTGTAGATGAGTTGGTGAAAGCACTGGTTATTGACCAAAGCATTCAAGGTTCGATTCATGGGAGCGTGGGGAATTCATCCTGCACTCTAGGGTCTGGCGTGATACCGGTTGGGGTGTCCGGAAAATACACTTTTTGACCAAAATTACGAAAAGATGAAAGGAAAAACTGATTTATATAAATAATACAAACCAATATTTTATTTGTTTAAAAATCAAAGTAAAAATAATATAAAATAATAATGGAAAGACGTGGATTATCTAATAATTTTTTTGAAATAAACTCAAACAGGCATGTAGAATAGTGGTTAAACTCATGAATATCTTAGAAGGAGGTTGAAGGTTTGTTTCTTTGTATAACAGCTATTAATATATTTTTGCATAATAATATATGAGTGACATTTTTGTGACGGTCATTTAATTAGAAATTTTTGCCCTTGTGTTGAGATTTAATATATAGTAATAAATTGGATTAAAATTTGTAACTATAAAACGATATTCCAAACACATTATTAATGCATTTACTAAGTGTGTTAATATAATTTAATATAAAGACGAACACATGAGAGGAGTGCAGAATCAGTTCCCAAGTAAAAAACTAAAAACAAAAAGGTGACATGGATACTCCAAACTGTAATAGGTGTTCATCTCCCAAAGTGTTTATCACAAACTTGAGTGATGTGAGAGTGTGCAAAGATGCGTCGGCCTTCAGCTTCGTTTTAAAATCCTCTATCTCATTTATGCATGTTCGATTATATTACAACAATATTGCATGCATATAACCTATTCATAATCTAGATTACAAAAAAAAAAAACAATCGATTCCCGAAAAACAGATAACAACCGCTCTCTAACGCAAATTACCAATCTACAAACTATCCTTTCTCTGACACACAAAACTCAGGTAAACCTGCTTATAATCGCAAGAAGAACAATAGTACACTCGTGCTTCTAATTCTACACTATTTCAATCTGGTCTCAAAATCAATAATAGTCACTTTAAACAAGTCTTAGATCCTTGGCATAGTTACGTTTGTGATTCAAATTAATTACACTATTCGCCAACAAAATTATTTACTCCTCACTATGCATGAACCATACTTCTCATTTTATGCTTTCAAACTTAAGACTACACAATCCTTAAGCTAATAAATCGATCACGACCAACTTTTTCACAATAAAAATTATTGACATCTAGGCTCGTGCCTTGCACGGGCTGTTACGCTAGTTATATATATTAAATTGCGTCTAGGGGCAATTTGAGCCAATTAAATGGTTGTGAAATGACAATTTTGCCCTTATTTGTTGAAAAATTACAAACTTGCCATCCTTTTATTATTTATGTAAAAGTAAATGAATTTGGCGGTTGCTCTTAAGAATCGAACTACTGACCTCTTCTTAGAAAGCTGGTGTCATAACCATTACACTACATTCACTTTTGAGTTTGATTTAAAAATCATATTAGATAAACCACATCTTTTCCTTTTGTCTTATTTTTTCATTTAAGTAAAATGTTGGTTTATATTATTTATGTAACTTGATCTTTTTAGTTTCAATACCTTCATGTATAATTATATATCATCTACTTTGTATATATATTAAAAACAACGAAGGGAAAAAAAGTCAAAAATTGGCAGTCAATTTACAATTTTATTATTTTATATAACTTGATTTTTTAGTTTCAATACCTTCGTGTATAATTATATATTATCTACTTTGTATACTCCCTCCGTCCCATCCATTTGTTAACATTTGTAATGGAGGGCTCGACACGCATTTTAAGGCTTCTATAAAATATAGTTCTATTATTTATTTTTAATTTTTTTTCTTTTTTGAATTAAAATTAAAACATTTAATTTTTATTCAGAAGGAAAATTTTTTTACAACAATTAATGAAACTAATACTTTAAAGGAGCCTTAAAATGCGTGCCGAACATCCTCTTCCAAATGTTAACTTCCTGTTGGGACGGAGGGAATATATATTAAAAATCAACGAAGGGAAAAAATGTCAAAAATTGGCAGTCAATTTATAATTTTAATCTTATATTTTTACGAATTACAAAAATGTCACATGTTTATTATTTAAGATAAAGTAGATTGAGTTTGTGTAAATATTGATGATCGTATTCTTAATCTCCTCGTATAAATTTCATCTCATAGTCAAGTATGTAACATTGAGTTTATTATAAAAATATTATTAGACAAACTACATTCTCTCATCATATTTTTCTTTATTATTTTATTTTTTTAGTAAATAACATGTTGTTTTATATTATTTATAAAACAGGTTTATTCACTTTTTTGTAATTTTACATTTTCATCGTAATTTTATATATGATGATGTATTTAATTATGTTAATAAATTTTTATTTCACTTGTATTTTTTTATTAAATATTAATTAGATTGTTACTTTTTATATTATTTATATTTTCATATTAATAATATGTCTGTTATTATACTTTATATAAATAATTTAGGTATTGATACAATAATATAATATTAAAGTTGATCTAATATAAGTAACATATTATGTGTTACTTATAATTTAGAATATATTTTAAATTAGTATTGTAAAGAAGCGAATCGGAGTTAGGGGTAATTATGGGCCGGGTTTGCGGAGTTAAAAGAATTTTTGCAACCCGACCCAGTTAAATCGGTTTGAAAAAATTTAAACTCGCCTCGCAAAATATTAATTCGTGACCCAACCCTAACTATCATATATCGATTTGGGTCATGAATTGGTTTGAATGGTTTTAATAATTTTATTATATATATATACACATATATATATTGAAATATTATATAATATCTTCCGAAAATCTAAGTAAAACTAAAATACCTATAAGTAATGATTTTAGTACTAATATTTTATTTCGATTAACATTATAATTTTAGTAAAGTAAATTATGTTGTAAATAGTGTGTATACACAAAATTTAAGCACATCTATAAATGAAAGTATAATATATCATATAATATGTAGTTGTATAATATATACTCCCTCCATCTCATATTATGTGTCTTGTTTGATTTTTTAGTGGTCAAATTAACTAAAGTTTGACTTAAAATTACACATATTATATAATTAAAAAAATTATAAAAATTATATCATTAGAATTTATTTTTAATATACTTTATAATGTATTTCTCAAATATCCAAAATTATAAACGAATAGTTTCTAATTTCCAGTCAAATTTGAGTAAATTTGACCATAAAAAAGTCAAACATGACACATAATATGAGATGGATGGAGTATTATTAAACAAAAATTGTAACCTAAATCGTTTGGGTAAGGTTGGTAAACCATGAACACCGATAATGGAGTAATCGATATAGGCACATTAATCGAATAATTGGAGATTATTGGAATAATTAGTGGGGATTAATTTATTTATTTTTATCAAGTTTTAGCCTTTTATTTTTTCTTATAAATTTACTAATATTTACAAATCAGACAAATTTTGGGATGATTAGACCTAATTTTATGACCTCTTCATCAGTTATTATCAAATTCAATTTTTAACTCGATTTTAACATAATTGAATCAATTAGATATCATCTAATGATTAGTCAAGATTATTAAACGACAATTTCTAAAACATAAATTGTACATTAAAATATAACTGAGTCTGCATAAAAATTCATTTCACGTCATTTAAAACTAAATAATATTTTGGCAATTAAAAATAATTATTTGATCTTTATTTTATAAAAATGTATCCAATTTTTATGAATTCAAAAAATACTAAAAAAATTTAATATACCAATAAAAGATGAATTCAAAATATTATCTTTTACCACAATTTTAATTATAAAATTATTTTAATATATATATATTCATGTGAGAAATTATGCCAGTATATAAACATGCCCGTGCCGGGCTTTTACGCTAGTTACTATATATAATATGTCAACACAAGGGTAAAAGTTGCCAATTAAATGGCCGCGAAATTACTGTTTTACCCTTTTTTTGAAAAATAACAAAAATGCCACTCGTATATTATTATACAAAAAATTTTAATACATGTGTTACTACAGAGATTCGAACCTCCAACCTCCTTCCAAGATATCTATGGGCTTAACCAGTATGCTACATGCCTTTTTGAGTTTATTTCAAAAAACTTATTAGATAACTCACGTCTTTTATCTCTTATATTATTTTTTTTTACTTTGATGTTTGAATAAATAAAATGTTGGTTTGAATTATTTATATAAACTAGCTTTATAGCCCGTGCAAGGCACGGGCATGCTCTAGGTGTAAATAAATTATGAGTTATATGCTAACAGTTTTTTCTATTTCTGCCTGTTGATGGTAGGATATAATTGATGAGTTACAAACTTACAGGTAGACATTGGCATAGATTTCAAAAATTCAGTAGGAGAGAAACACAGTAGGAGAGAAACACAGTAACATATTTACCCCTACGAAGGCATATGTTGCCATAATATAGACCCCCTGTTGTATTTTATAAACTTGAAGAACAAGTTGTAACGACCATACAAATCTTGAAGGAGAATGGGTGTAAGTGGTCTCCATGAGTAGGACTTGTTAAAAGTTGCAGCTGCCAACTGCCATCAATTGGCGTTTTCCAAAATCATATGGCTACGTTCGCTTTGAGTTCTCTCTTGCTGAAAAGTTCTTTCTTGCTGAAAAGTTCTTTCAGATCCCAGAATGCTACATTTCCCTTCAGTGGCACAGAATCAGCACTACATCTCCCCTACTCCCTACACATTTCAAGACAAGGATTTTGCGTAAAATTTTCACATTAATATCATTCAGAAACATGTCCAAAGTGTTTAAACAAAATGAAATAAGAAATAAGTTTGTATTATTTAACAAAGATAACATTTAAATCTCCAAGGAAAAACCGATAATAATAATACATCCAGTGTGCTAACAGAAAGATGTAGTAGGGAAAAGAATGACAAAAGGGAGGTTGACTGCCTGCAAGTTATTCCATTAAAGCTTTCTTTGGTCCTTTTTCGCCACTCTTCTCGAGTTTGATCATCGCAATTGACCCAGTTATCATCTAAAGAAAATGAGAGACAATTTTAATGAGATTAAAGCTTACACATTGATCTGAATTTGTAATCCTAAACGCCAATTTTACAATTAGTAAAAAATAGAAAATCTAGTACAAAAATGATAAAAGAACTACCTAAGTTGCAAAGAAGAGATATTTTAAACTGTATAGGAGAAGTGATTTAGGAAGATCATATCAACCAAAGAGTTGAAGGTGGAAGTGAGAGCATAAATGCCTCCCTACAGCAGAGATGGCTCGAAGCAGTATTTTATTTACAGCAAAAAAGGTACTTGTGGTTTCATACTGTAAGAATAAACATTACAAGGCTAGATTCCTCTACGAATTAGTTTCCACCCACATGGCTGCATCAACTCCATCAGCTATTTCAAGGCTCGAGTACATCACATGTTGGCCCAAATATGGTCATAGCGTTTATGTGAGTCTATTTGACGATGCACTTACCTTGATCCTTGCTGAAGTTCAGACAGTAAAATTAGTCAATACTGAAGCCATGTAGTAAAGGCAAATGAACAATAACACCTAATGTGCATGTGCGCTATTAACCATAGACAGTTGAGACATGTAGTTGCAAATTGAAATAGAAACCAAAAACCAATGAAGGAAATAATAGTTAGCAAATCATGTCATCAGGTCACAAAATATCTTGAAACTGGCCAAATATTTCATTGAAGCTAAGGATACTTTTCTAACATTTAATAAGTTACGAGAAACTGAAATTTAAATATTGTCCAGAAATAACTTACAACCAGTACAACATGCTACACAACCAATCATCAATCAGATGTTTTGCTTTCATACCATTTGGCAAAAGCGCCAAATGTCACAACTGTAAATTTCTATCTCTCACTTAAACTGCTTTATATCGGCCTCAGAACCTTTTTCAGGCATTAGCTGCATTCAGATCTTTGCCTCTTTTCTCTATCTTGTCCTCAAGGTTTTTTATCTGCAAATTGCGTCACATTGTCACTGCCAAAGAAAATTATAGCATGCAAAAAAATAAAGATATAAATAAATATTTACTGAATTCAGGTAAGCACATGAAGTCTCGAAGACCTTTTGATAGGGCCAGCTAAAATTTCTTTCTTTAAAACGGACCTAAATAAAGTGGAGCATATTCCGACTTTTTCTGCAGCATCTTCTATCGTTAGATTCAAGTAATCAACAAAATCTTTCACTTGATCAGAACAAGGTTTAGAAACCTCAGCATGTCGAATAGGTTTCAACTTAAGGTTTTGACGATCTTTAGATTCAGGTTTTTACATGCAATTGAAGCTCTCCAACATTTTAAAGATGTTCCATTACAATCAAGGATTCAGTGACAAGTCTAATTTGTTTTGTTTTCTGATAAAGAAAATCGTAGAGGTTAACATAAATACAAAATATGGATATGACTTATTTGCTAATACTGACATATTGTTTGGGTACTAAGCAACTCGTTACACAATTATGGTTGCAGCATTTCAATATTTTGAAACTACCAGCTCTAAGACATCATAAGAATTATAGAGATAGCCTGGTAGAAAGACACTCCCTTGACCTTGTCTCTGGTAATAATGTAACTGATTTGAATCCCCGCTCCCCCTATTTTAATTAGAATACACTACCAGCATACCACTAAAACATGTGATAACCAAAAAGAAAATAATTAAATCACATGTTCATATTTGATATACCTAAGATCTTTTTTCATATTCCTAGCAGCTATACCCTAGATTATATGACTTTAGAGTGTATGCTCATGTATATTAATATTGTAGAGCTGCTGAAACTTTTCCCGTGAAACAGAACAGCATGTATGACTGCAGCTCCAGACCGTGGATCATGCCTATCAATTCTGTTAACCAAACACAGACACACACAGGTTTATCACAAAGATAGAGACTCGCGCACACCAGAATGGTAAAACAGAGACCTCTCGCAATAGAATGGTCATAAGGATACCTGTATTTACCCTTTATTCAAATTTTATTAGAAGTAATTGCAAGTTGTCTTAATTAGCGACTACTAATTATAACAAAAAGTTTTAGTTCAGCACCTGTTCTTGATAGGTCATGTTGCTATTTGATCTCACTTTATTTTCCTTCATCTTTGATCTCCTTTTTATTGCTCTGGGCCTGGGGTTCAAAAACATTAGGTGGCTATCATCCGTTGTTGAATTGTATACAGGCCTTCGAAATGCAATAATGGTTGTGTTGCGTTGGAAATCTTCGATAGCACATTTGTCTACATAGGTTGCCACTGAAATTTTCCCTGCAAAACCAATATATTAATTATTTCATCATTTTATAAACCACCTCCACAATTAGACCCTTATACTCTCACCTATAAAGATTAACAATAAATTGAAAAATTGCTAGGTTATAGTAAATTTAATAAGAAATTGCCTACAGAACACAAAAGCAGATTTTTCTGAATTATATTTAAATCGGAACTTTGCAGCATTCTAAAATTTTCATAAATCTGATTTCATTAAAGGAGAGCATGTTCAAATTGCTAGATTAATCTAGTAAAAGTTTGTTTTTTATTCCCTGGTCATAGTCTCACAGGTCATGGTAGTTTTCAGACGGATACAACACTCTAATTTATTATCTGGATTCAAGATTATGTTAATGCATAATGAAACTAATTGAAACTAAAATCATCTAAAGCATTACTCATTTTCAGATATTTCCTCTGAAAACTGAAAAGTAGGCATATGTAGAGTCAAAATTTTCTGTCATGAGGTTTTTCCTTAAAAATACATTAGGCAGAAAAGCAAAGTTTGGATCTGAAAATGCAGCAATGGGAGGATTCATGTTTGAGAGCTGTGAAGAGGCAACAAAGGGGAGGTTTTAAAGAACAGCTGAAATCGATATTATAATACATAAAGCATAATACGTAAACACTTGCAAGAATTACCTGTCAAGATATAGTTCAGACTTCTGGGCAGGGGAAATCCGAAGGTTAATATTGAACTCGGCTCAATCCAATAGGAACTGACTGATTTGAATTTGATTAGAAAATATTTGGTTGATTTATCAAGCCAACTCCAAGTTGGTCCCATGGTTATAAGGAAGATATTATCAAAAAATGACTTACAGAATCTTGTTTCAGGTATATTTATGATGTTCCTTGCAGCTGGAAGCTCTCTTTTCAAGTTTATGTTTGTCATTCTGGAACCAAAGTGAGTAGACAATTACAATGCAGGAAAGAAAATTAGTAAACTTAAGCTATAATTTAAAGGCCGATCTCAGGCGACCACTTAAGGGGATGCCAAACCTAAACTAATGCAAAAAAAATGCTTTCCAACTTTTTTTAATATGGGTCTAAGCCGAGCCAACTTCGAAATTGTTCTCCAGTTGATTCTTGATAGGATACAGTAGGTGCAATGTAAACAATACCCCAACATGCTTGTCACTACAATCAAAGAAAAATTCAAATTTGAAAGACTAAATGAGGTGAACATGGAAAGAACCAGTGAAGGTTAAATGATATCTACAGGTCTAAATATAGTAGCTCTCTGTTAATAACATTCTTACACGTTTCAAATACCACATTTGTCATACAACCCAAATACATGAAAAAACACTAATAAGGTTTGTAGATCTAAGGAGCCGCACATTAAGGCTGCATTTTTTCAGGGTTGAAAATATGATCTAAAAACCACATCATCCGAATGACTAAAAATTGGTTATATGTGATTTGCAAGGCTGCTCGTCTTCGCACCATGTGATCCAAATTGACCTTCCATTTGTCTGGCATACTACATTATCTAGTCATACAATCTATTTTTTTAATATGCCTCATAATTTTATAAATTTATAAAGGATCCATGTAGTTTTTAGATTTAAATACTATTGGTAGCTGCAATTTCTCAGTCTTCATGAATATATCGAGAATCACAATGCACTATCTAAAATAAGGCCATTGAAGAATAAAAGATGCTAAACTTTTGTATCAAAGGTTGGAGGGTTTTTCTGGCTCAGGATCATGATTGCTCTGATCAAATAAACATAAATTAATTTTGACAGGCACCAAGCACATTGAAATCTGAGCCCCTTTTGTTCGGAAGTTGGACAACGTTTAATGATTTCTACACCGGTCTACATAAAATTGTAAACCTATATATTCATTAACACATATTAACCATTTTAGACTATAACATAGGTACTCGGGACTGTTAAAACTTATTCCAGAAGTTATAATTTGATTAAAAATTATGTCTCTTTTAACTCCTATGTCAGTATATCAAAAAGAAGTATCAACCAAATCACCGGGATCTAATTAGGCAGACGATGACACTAATAATCTAAATAGATACCCTTTGTAAAAATCTGCGAACAGAGATAAATGTGACACAATTAGAGAATAAACCAAATCTAGAAATTGTTATAACCATGTATGCACCTTTTATTTTTAGTTTGCAATTTGCAGAAAAAAGAGCATCAAACTGAAATTGTTCAGGAGAGATGCCAAAAGTCGGTGGTAGAGACTTACAAAATAGGCGGCTAAGAAGCAGTACGAGAATGGAGTTCATGCACATAATTCTCCGAAATACAAAGAGAAATCACCGTTATAAAGATTCAGTTCACTTACACATTTTATCAAACAAGTGGGGGCACTTTGTGCTTCATACAGAAGATTTACTTCATTTTTGATGCAACAGGTAGGTTGGTTCATGCCAGTGATACCATAAAGAGCCTCCAATTTCCCGACGCTGAACTGGAAGAAGTGGGTACGTTGAAGAAGGTGCAAAGCTTCGTGTATGTATATAACTGTATAGGCAGGCAGGTGTCTGACGTGTATCTGACTTGGCTCTGATGTGGGCAGGATGACGTGGAATAAAATGTTTCACCAAACTACTATGTTGCAGTATTAGATATATAATAGATTTGTTTTTTTCCCTTTTCAGCAAAATTACCGTTTTACCTTTTTTTTTTTTTGAAAAATAACAAAAATGTCACTCGTATATTATTATACAATTTTTTTTTAATAAATGTGTTACTACAAAGATTCGAACCTCCAACCTCCTTCTAAGATATTGATGGGCTTAACCACTATGTTACATGCCTTTTTGAGTTTATTTCAAAAAACTTATTAGATAACCCACGTCTTTTATCTCTTATAATATTATTTTTTTACTTTGATGTTTGAATAAATAAAATGTTGGTTTGAATTATTTATGTAAATTTGTTTTTCTTTTTTCCTTTTCATGCCACTTGTATATTATTATACATTTTTTTAATAGATGTATTACTACAAAGATTCGAACATCCAACCTCCTTCCAAGATATCCATGGGCTTAACCACTATGCTACATGCCTTTTTGAGTTTATTTCAAAAAACTTATTAGATAACTCATGTCTTTTATCTCTTATATTATTTTTTTTTGCTTTGATGTTTGAATAAACAAAATGTTGGTTTGAATTATTTATATAAATTTGTTTTTCTTTTTTCTTTTTTCTTTTTCGTAATTTTATATATCTATATATTCAATCACTATATATTATTGCAGTTGTATGTTTTCAATTTAATATATATTAATTATGTTGATTATAATTCATAATTTATATTATACTTTATTTGAATTAAATTAATTATTCATGCATAAAATATACTATTAAAATTCGATCTAATGTAAGAAATATTATACACATTATATCTCTCATTATTAGTTATTTCTATAATTTTTAAATTAAGAACATTAGCATTCAAATTATACAAAAAATTTGTCTACCTACTCTGTTCGTCGCATCCATTTCTTAACAATTTTTTTTTCCAGAATGTATTGTTCATGTGTTAACATTTTCTAAAGTAACATGTCATTCTTTATTAACTTATCTATATTTTTTTCACCTTTCTAACCCCCTCTCCTTCAACCCCAGTGACATTCGTGTCAAAAATCGGGGTGAGTTTTTAAAATATAGGATATTACATAGTATATAATTACATAATGATCGGTCAGACTGTTAGTAGACGATAAAGTTTGGGAAAATTGAAAATTACAAGTTTTGAAAATAAAATTTCAAATTGTATTCCAAAAGTTATTGTACGATGTTAAAAAAAAGTATAATCTTTCATAATAATAATAGAACTTTATAGAATACATTAAATTGATTCGTAATGTCATATAATCATTTTGATAAAATGAAATTCTAAATAGGGTTTGTGGGTCCTTGACGACATCCTCTACAACATATACACTATTTCTTATATTAGGTCGAATTTCAATAGTATATTTTTTTATGAATAATTAGTTTAATTCAAATAAAGTATAATAAAGATATATAATATAAAAGTATGAATTTTAAACAATATATTTAATATATATTTAATCTAAAACATACAACTGTAATAAAATTCAGTGATTGAATATATAGGTATATAAAATTACAAAAAGAAGCCTCCGGGCCTGTAGATGAGTTGGTGAGAGCACTGGTTATTGACCAAAGCATTCAAGGTTTGATTCATGGGAGCGTGGGGAATTCTTCCTGCTTTCTAGGGTCTGGCGTGATCCTAGTTGGGGTGTCCGGAAAATAAAATATTTGACCAAAATTACGAAAATGTGAAAAGAAAACTGATTTATATAAATAATACAAACCAATATTTTATTTATTTAAACATCAAAGTAAAAATAATATAAGAGAATAGAAGAAACACGTGGATTATCTAATAATTTTTTTGAAATAAACTCAAACAGGCATGTAGAATAGTGGTTAAACCCATGAACATCTTAAAAGGAGGTTGGAGGTTTGTTTCTTTGTACTAATAACTATTAATATATTTTTGCATAATAATATATGCGTGACATTTTTGTGACGACCATTTAATTGAAATTTTTTGCCCTTGTGTTGAGGTTTAATATATAGTAATAAATTGGATTAAAATGTGTAACTGTAAAACGATATTCCAAATACATTCTTAATGCATTTACTAAGTGTGTTAATATAATTTAATATAAAGATGAACACATGAGAGGAGTGCAGAATCAGTTCCCATGTAAAAAACCAAAAACAAATAGGTGACATGAATACTCCAAACTGTAATAGGTGTTCATCTCCCAAGGTGTTTATCACAAACTTGGGTGATGTGAGGGTGTGCAAAGATGCGCCGGCCTTCAGCTTCTTTTTAAAATCCTCTATCTCATTCATGCATGTTCGATTATATTACAACAACATTGCATGCATATAACCTATTCATAACCTAGATTGCAAAAAAAAAAAAAAAAAACTCAGTCAATTCCCGAAAAACATATAACAACCGCTCTCTAACTCAAATTACCAATCTACAAACTATCCTTTCTTTGACACACAAAACACAGGTAAACCTGCTTATAATTGCAAGAAGAACAATAGTACATTCGTGCTTCAAATTCTACAATATTTCAATCTGGTCTCAAAATCAATAATAGTCACTATAAACAAGTCTTAGAGCCTTGGCATAGTTACGTTTGTGATTCAAAGTAATTACACTATTCGCCAAAAAACTTCTTTACTCCTCACTATGCATGAACCATACTTCTCATTTTACGCTCTCAAATTTAAGAATACACAATCCTTAATCTAATAAATCGATCACGACCAACTTTTTCACGATAAAAATTATTGACATCTCTATGCAGGCCCGTGCCTTGCACGGGCTGTTACGCTAGTTACTATATATAATAGGCCAACACAAGGGCAAAAGTTGCCAATTAAATGGCCGCGAAATTACCGTTTTACCCTTTTCTTTTGAAAAATAACAAAAATGCCACTCGTATATTATTATACAATTTTTTTTAATAGATGTGTTACTACATAAATTCGAACCTCCAACCTCCTTCCAAGATATCCATGGGCTTAACCACTATGCTACATGCATTTTTAAATTTATTTCAAAAAACTTATTAGATAACCCACGTCTTTTATCTCTTATATTATTTTTTTTACTTTGATGATTGAATAAATAAAATGTTGGTTTGAATTATTTAATATAAATTTGTTTTTCTTTTTTCCTTTTCAGCAAAATTACCGTTTTACCTTTTTTTTTTGAAAAATAACAAAAATGTCACTCGTATATTATCATACAAATTTTTTTAATAGATGTGTTACTACAGAGATTCGAACCTCCAACCTTCTTCTAAGATATTCATGGGCTTAACCACAATGCTACCTGGCTTTTTGAGTTTATTTCAAAAACTTATTAGATAACCCACGTCTTTTATCTCTTATATTATTTTTTTTACTTTGATGTTTGAATAAATAAAATGTTGGTTTCAATTATTTATATAAATTTGTTTTTCTTTTTTCCTTTTCATGCCACTCGTATATTTTTATACAAATTTTTTTTAATAGACGTGTTACTACAAAGATTCGAACCTCCAACCTCCTTCCAAGATATCCATGGGCTTAACCACTATGCTACATGTCTTTTTGAGTTTATTTCAAAAAACTTATTAGATAACCCACGTTTTTTATCTCTTATATTATTATTTTTTGCTTTGATGTTTGAATAAATAAAATGTTGGTTTGAATTATTTATATAAATTTGTTTTTCTTTTTTCCTTTTCCTTTTATATATCTATATATTCAATCACTATATATTATTGCAGTTGTATGTTTTCAATTTAATATATATTAATTATGTTGATTATAATTCATAATTTATATTATACTTTATTTGAATTAAATTAATTATTCATGCATAAAATATACTATTAAAATTCGATCTAATATAAGAAATATTATACACATTATATATATCTCATTATTAGTTATTTCTATGATTTTTAAACTAAGAACATTAGCATTCAAATTATACAAAAAAATTCGTCTACCTACTCTGTTCGTCGCATCCATTTCTTAACAATTTTCTTTTCCAGAATGTATTGTTCATTTGTTAACATTTTCTAAAGTAACATGTCATTCTTTATTAACTTATCTATATTTTTTTTCACCTTTCTAACCCCCTCCCCTTCAACCCAGTGACGTTTGTGTCACAAATCGGGGTGAGTTTTTAAAATATAGGATATTACATAGTATATAATTACATAATGATCAGTTAGACTGTTAGTAGACGATAAAGTTTGGGAAAATTGAAAATTACAAGTTTTGAAAATAGAATTTCAAATTGTATTCCAAAATTTATTGTACGAAGAGTATAATCTTTCATAATAATAATAGAACTTTATAGAATACATTAAATTGATTCGTAATGTCATATAATCATTTTGATAAAATGAAATTCTAAATAGGGTTTGTGGGTCCTTGACGACATCCTCTACAACATATACAATATTTCTTATATTAGGTCGAATTTCAATAGTATATTTTATGTATGAATAATTAGTTTAATTCAAATAAAGTATAATAAAGATATATAATATAAAAGTATGAATTTTAAACAACATAATTAATATATATTTAATCGAAAACATACAACTGTAATAAAATTCAGTGATTGAATATATAGGTATATAAAATTACAAAAAGAAGTCTCCGGGCCTGTAGATGAGTTGTTGAGAGCACTGGTTATTGACCAAAGCATTCAAGGTTTGATTCATGGGAGCGTGGGGAATTCTTCCTGCACTCTAGGGTCTGGCGTGATACCGGTTGGGGTGTCCGAAAAATAAATTTTTTGACCAAAATTACGAAAAGATGAAAAGAAAAACTGATTTATATAAATAATACAAACCAAAATTTTATTTACTTAAACATCAAAGTAAAAATAATATAAGAGAAGAGAAGAAAGACGTGGATTATCTAATAAATTTTTTGAAGTAAACTTAAACAGGCATGTAGAATAGTGGTTAAACCCATGAACATCTTAGAAGGAGGTTGGAGGTTTGTTTCTTTGTATAACAACTATTAATATATTTTTGCATAATAATATATGAGTGACATTTTTGTGACGACCATTTAATTGGAAATTTTTGCCCTTGTGTTGAGGTTTAATATATAGTAATAAATTGGATTAAAATGTGTAACTGTAAAACGATATTCCAAACACATTCTTAATGCATTTACTAAGTGTGTTAATATAATTTAATATAAAGATGAACACATGAGAGGAGTGCAGAATCAGTTCCCAAATAAAAAACCAAAAACAAATATGTGACATGAATACTCCAAACTGTAATATGTGTTCATCTCCCAAGGTGTTTATCACAAACTTGGGTGATGTGAGGGTGTGCAAAGATGCGTCGGCCTTCAGCTTTTTTTTAAAATCCTCTATCTCATTCATGCATGTTCAATTATATTACAATAACATTGCATGCATATAACCTATTCATAACCTAGATTGCAAAAAAAAAAAAAAAATCAATCAATTCCCGAAAAACATATAACAACCGCTCTCCAACGCAAATTACCAATATACAAACTATCATTTCTCTGACACACAAAACACAGGTAAACATGCTTATAATCACAAGAAGAACAATAGTACATTCGTGTTTCAAATTCTACATTATTTCAATCTGGTCTCAAAATCAATAATAGTCACTATAAACAAGTCTTAGAGCTTTGGCATAGTTACGTTTGTGATTCAAAGTAATTACACTATTCGTCAAAAAAATTATTTACTCCTCACTATGCATGAACCATACTTCTCATTTTACGCTCTCAAACTCAAGACTACACAATCCTTAATCTAATAAATCGATCACGACCAACTTTTTCACGATAAAAATTATTGACATCTCTATGCAATAATTTTTATTGTGAAAAAGTTGGTCGTGATCGATTTATTAGCTTAAGGATTGTGTAGTTTTAAGTTTGAGAGCGTAAAATGAGAAGTATGGTTCATGCATAGTGAGGAGTAAAAGTGTACTATTGTTCTTCTTGCGATTATAAGCAGGTTTACTTGAGTTTTGTGTGTCAGAGAAAGGATAGTTTGTAGATTGGTAATTTGCGTTAGAGAGCGGTTGTTTTCTGTTTTTTGGGAATCGATGGCGTGATACCGGTTGGGGTGTCCGGAAAATACACTTTTTGACCAAAATTACGAAAAGATGAAAAGAAAAACCGATTTATATAAATAATACAAACCAATATTTTATTTATTTAAACATCAAAGTAAAAATAATATAAGATAAGAGAGGAAAGACGTGGATTATCTAATAAATTTTTTTGAAGTAAACTCAAACAGGCATGTAGAATAATGGTTAAACCCATGAACATCTTAGAAGGAGGTTGGAGGTTTGTTTCTTTGTACTAACAACTATTAATATATTTTTGCATAATAATATATGAGTGACATTTTTGTGATGGCCATTTAATTGGAAACTTTTGCCCTTGTGTTGAGGTTTAATATATAGTAATAAATTGGATTAAAATGTGTAACTGTAAAACGATATTCCAAACACATTATTAATGCATTTACTAAGTGGGTTAATATAATTTAATATAAAGATGAACACATGAGAGGAGTGCAGAATCAGTTCCCAAGTAAAAAACCAAAAACAAATAGGTGACATGAATACTCCAAACTGTAATTGGTGTTCATCTCCCAAAGTGTTTATCACAAACTTGGGTGATGTGAAGGTGTGCAAAGATGCGTCGGCCTTCAGCTTCTTTTTAAAATCCTCTATCTCATTCATGCATGTTCGATTATATTACAACAACATTGCAATATGCATATAACCTATTCATAATCTATATTGCAAAAAAAAAAACTCAATCAATTCCTGAAAAACAGATAACAACCGCTCTCTAACGCAAATTACCAATCTACAAACTATCCTTTCTCTGACACACAAAACTCAGGTAAACCTGCTTATAATCGCAAGAAGAACAATAGTACACTCGTGCTTCAAATTCTACATTATTTCAATCTGGTCTCAAAATCAATAATAGTCACTATAAACAAGTCTTAGAACCTTGTCATAGTTACGTTTGTGATTCAAAGTAATTACACTATTCGCCAACAAAATTCTTTACTCCTCACTATGTGAACCATACTTCTCATTTTACGCTCTCAAACTTAAGACTACACAATCATTAAGCTAATAAATCGATCACGACCAACTTTTTCACAATAAAAATTATTGACATCTCTATGTAGGCCCGTGCCTTGCACGGGCTGTTACGCCCGTGCAAGGCATAATTACACTAATAGCACAACATGTTCTATTTTATTCATGTAATATTACAGTTATGCCCCTTCAGAACTAAGAAACTTTTAAAAAATGAAACCTTGTTGGGAATTGAACCTATGACCTCTCAATCACAACCATAAACATATAAGTCACCTCTACAACCATTGAACTAAGCACACAATTGAGTAAATATTAGAACTCTTTAAATAGATGCATGATCAATGATTTTCTTTTTCTTTTTTGTCTCTTACATATCATTCATCTATTGATTTCTTGGGAAAATTTTTATATCTTCATGTACACACAAGCATTCATGTATCTACTTAATTAAATTGACGGTACATGTATTATTAATTTTCATAAAAAAGTTAAAAATCAAAATCTTTATAGAGTCGTTTATTGGACAATTTTTTTTCCAATTATTCTAATCTTTTATCTATCTATTATTTTATTTTATATATAATACATCTATATATAGCATTTCTTTCACTATAAAATGTTCCTACTATTTAAAATCAAATTTCTACGTTTCTGAACTTACAAATGTATATAAATTAAGCTGCACGCAAATAAAAATTCAAATTTAATTTTAAAATAAGTTCATATCATCACAAAAACACCGATAAAATCAAATTTAAATTATAGATTTACTAATTTTTCAGATTTGTTTAGTGCTTACTAATCAAATAAGTTCAACCAATCAATAGACCCTATGGCCTTAAGATGCGGGGGTTAGTCAAAAGCCTGAAAAGTAGGAGAATAACGGAAAATAAAAATAAAGTGGCCATAGAAATATTCTAGATATCATTTTCTTAGTGAAAATATGAGGAGTCTTAAAAATTAAATGAGAAGGGGATAAAGTAAGTCTCGGTGAACTCGGGCAGTTTAAAACAATAGTAATTATTGCAATGAGTTTGTTTAAGATGTACAATCTATATTAACCAATGCATGCAAAGAGTTATCTCACCATTTTCTTTTCTCAAAATTTTTTCATCTAAAGTAGAAATATGTAGAGGAGTGGGGAGTTTTTAGATGTGGGTTTTGTTAAGGTTAATGTACATGCATTTACCCTTAACGAACCTTTGTCTGATGGAAAAGACTCTGGTATATGGATTGTAATATGAGGCAAATCAGGGGGTCATAGTGACAATGATTTTGGTGATGAAAAGGAACTTGACTCTTAGGGAAAATGAATTGTGGGTTTTACTTGTTGGGTTGACGAGTGCGTTTTATGAGATAGAAAATAATATTCAGCTTAAATCGGACAATGTAGCAGCCGTTAGGGAGCGGGAGT
Organism: Heracleum sosnowskyi; assembly: GCA_030848705.1. Classification (NCBI taxonomy): domain Eukaryota; kingdom Viridiplantae; phylum Streptophyta; class Magnoliopsida; order Apiales; family Apiaceae; genus Heracleum; species Heracleum sosnowskyi. The sequence continues at coordinate 134,869,733 of CM061235.1, read as the reverse complement.
ACTGGCGTTGATTCATTGGTCCAAATCATGAAAGGGTGATTCAACAACTTGAGCAGAGAAAGAAAGAACCAAGCTAACGTTGAGGGTGAGAGCGGTGGAAGGGAGTCAAGATAGCTCACCGGGTTTCAGGCAGAGGATAGAGCAAGAAGCATAACAAGGTTGGTAGTAATCATTTGGTCAGGTTAGGGCATAATGGAGGCTAGACATAGGTTTGGACAGAGGAGTGAGTTGTTTGAAGAAATTATGAGGAAGAATATGTGTAGTTAGAACGTCTAGACATGGAAGAGGTCAATCAGGAGCAGTTATAACATGGAAGCTGATGAGAAGGAGAGAACATGTTGATTGCGGACATCAACATGGGGGACATGGAAGCAAGTGATGAAACTTTCAACAAGTAGACATGTAAGGGGTCGATCAGGAGCAGTTAGATAGTTGGTTTATCTAAAACAAATACAATTTCATGCACATAAAAAAAATATTAAGATACATGGTTTAATGGTAACTTAATACAAAATTATTAATATAGTATTAAATCTGAATAATTTATATCCTCAAAATCAGAAAAATTAACTTATTTATCGAGATTATCATTTTATTTAAGTTAAAGATACATTGTCTCTGTTTTATTGGGATAAAAAATTATTCATTTAACAAGTTTATTTATTTATTGAATATTTGTTTGTCGAGGGTGATTGAATCGTGGGATGATTAAATCTTTTCATGACATGACCAAATCTCTTGCAGCCCTTCTATTTTTATTTAAGCACATTTGTATTCTCATATCGATTAAAATAAGTTTGAGTTAATAATAATTACAATCAAAATATTATTGGGAAATCTTTCAATATCTTTCAAAATATTTTTGTATTATGATCATAGGATCTAAACTAATATGAACCTTAAAATTCCGTGATGAAAAGAAAATCGCATTCTGAGAGTAATCCCGGGCAAGCCTTGCACGGGTATCGAAGCTAGTTTACATAAAAAGCTCAAAATGTCTTTAGTTGTGCTTGGAAATTGGCTGTGGCAGCGGTTACGTCATTACTTCCCTAGCTCTTATTCTTGGACATGTGGAGAGTGGGGCGTACTATATGGCTACAGATATTAACCCTTGTGCAATCCAAGTGACTAGTGAGACACTGGGAGCACACGGGGTTTTTGCGGGGTTAACAAGGACTGATATTGCATCTGGATTGGATGTGCGGTTGGAAGGAATTGCATCTTCTGGGGCGGGAGGGGAGAATGGTCGGAGGGTTATTGATAAGATATTGCATGTTGCTGACAATCTTTTATCGGAAAAGGGTTGGTTATACATGGTTCTCCTTACCCCTCAGAAGTTTGCCTGAGAAGGGATTTGCTTCTAGAATTGTTGTTCAGAGAGCAACAGAGGAAGAGACTCTTCATATAGTCAAGTTTTGGCGTGATTCTGATATTCAGCTAGAGACTAATGAAAGTAGATCAAAAAATAGAAATGGTAATACAAGGGCCAGTGAGCCATTTCTTACACAGATGTCTCGCTTGTCCTTCTGGAAACGTGACAGTGAACAATAGCTGATTCATCAAAAGGTACTGAAGCCTTTGTTCTTAAGGTACATACATACATCCACGCTCTGGTTTGTATGAATTCTAATTTTCACTTTTGGTTTTTTGCTTTTGATTGGGCACATCCGCACAAGTGTATATGAGAGTCCATCAAGAAGGTAGTTTCATAATAATATGTATTTAGTATGTTACCCTCGATGCTCATTTGTGTTTGGTTTACTTACCTCTCATGGGAGAGTACTGACTTCCAAAATTTAGTGTTACCTTAGTTTTTAAGGTAATGTTTGTACATAAAGATGATGTTAGGCTATGGACTAAAGTTGAAGATACTTGAGGGTCTATTCAATACAAATTTTTACATAATATTAATAAAATGTTAATTTTACACGATTGTAATTTATTTAAGATTCCACTTGCTAGAGCACCAATTTATGAAGTCTTTTGAAGTCAATAATTTTTTGAATACCACCAGATTGTATTAGATTGTTATTTATATTGAACACTCCTAGATTTCAAAAGACTTTTCAAAATATGGATTGGACTTTTTATATACAAAAAAATCCTACTTGTTTGGTTACTTTGGTACAACCACAACTTGTAAGTAGTAATTTGGGCTTGTATGTTAAAAACTATCTGATGCTCTACAACACGGGAGAAAGATCCGTTTCGACGTTTCCTAAATGACTACCATTGTTAATTTCTCCCTAATATGGAATAATTAGGATCTTTGGAAAGGAACTAGAAAGTACTGTTCACTAATAAGTACTCACAATTCACTAGTACTTGTAAATTTTTACTGTCCTCCCCTCCAGCAAGTAGTACTTGTAATTGAATTGCACATACAACATGCATATAGCAACTACTTTCTTGTGTTTAGACCTGGCCTTTTGACGTAAACCTATATGCAATTGCAGATACGAGCTAGATCTATGCCGCTTCTTATTTAACGCAGAGATGTTCTTGGTGCTGCAAGGACACGTTTTAGGAACATGTTTGCCTTTAGGACCAGCAGTTGAGTTGCTTTATCAAATTCATTTTGCTCCTCGGAATGGAACTGGTGTTATCATTATTTACCCAACTAGGGAACTTGCCATACAGGTATATAATCCGCAGGTGACTCTTATCATGTACTTCTTGACGCAATCTCATTTTCAGCAATTTTATCTTTTTGTTTCTTATAGATCTTATCAGGGATGAAAAAATGGGATTACGGAGTTGACCAAATTCTTCTTTTGCATTGTTGTTTCAAAAATGCTTTTTATCCACATAGTTTTACCCTTCAATTTGGTGTGTGATGGTATGAAAATTATACAAGATTTAAGATTCTCAACTGCACAAAGCTGTTGCTGCAGTTTATTTCTTCCATCAATCTTTAAAACTGGGGATACTCGTAAAACATGTGTGCCAGTCAGGACTCAGGTTATCAAGTATTCTGCTATGGCTGCAATACTTAATATAAATACATTACAAATAGTCAAATACTTTGTCGGTCTTCAGTGCCTGGCAACCTAGGAAGCACGGACACGGATACGGCGACACGGAATACGGGTACGGGAACACGGGGATTCGCCAACTAGCAAAGAGTCCTGGATACGCGACACTGCAACAAAAAGATAGAAATAAAAATAATATAGGATTTTCTATGTGTCAGACATTGAACAACTTCATTCATAGTATATTAGTAGTAATTAAAGTTTCTTTCACGAACTAAAACAAGATTTATTTTACGTTTTCATTAATCGAATAATGTCCATATCATGTAAAATCAACATCTTTCATTTCTGGTTCATAAAGAATGAGATTTGGAATCTCTAGAACACCTTCCACTTGTGATGAAAACAGAGATGGACATATAAAATATGAGAATGTCGCACAACTAGGGTAAAATGAGATAGTATTGGGCATTTTTTTAAGTGGGCCATGTCGGTCGCGTGTCTGCCCCGTGTCGGAGCCGTGTCCGCTGCCATTTTTGTGTCGACACGCCACACGGCGTGTCGGACACATACTCAGCTGTGTCGGTGCCGAGTCGCCGTGTCGGCCGTGTTCGACACACATACAGCATCCTTTTTGAAGTGTCCGTGCTTCCTAGCTGGTAACTTTGAATTTTACTTCTATTGTCTTGTTGATGTTTTTTTGACAAACGTCTTGTCGTTTGTTGAGTATCACTGATTGGTTTCTATTGCTGAAATTTTGTAAATTATGACCTTAAATCCTTAACAAGCTCATGACCAATTGATTTATTCTCCAGACGGGGTGCCAGATTCCTATTTCTTTGGTAACCCTCCAAAGTTTAGTATAAACATGGACAGTAGCGCGTCCAAATTCAGGAGTACTAAACGAAAGACGGACGAAGTCAAAATGGATTTAGCAGTAGCAATCCCTATGGCAACAGAAGTTCAGGCCATTGATAAAACGGCGTTTTATGGAATTGGAGGGCTTCTGTTGTGCAATAACTAATGACCAGTTTCTACCCCAGTGTTTAATTATTTAACCGAAGAACCGACGCATACACTCCATAATATTCTAATTTCATTTGGCTATAATACACAATGGGTCTAGACACCAGACTGGCAGACTCCACACCTGAGCCCTGATTATCTTGTTTTGGTTGAAGTCAGATCATTATGTCCGTACCTGTATGCTTGCTCAGGCTCGAAGTGTATGAAATGACTTGAGTTTTGTTTAAAATTTGATATAGGGAGCACATTCTGGTTCATCTTCTTCGCAATTGATTACTGTTTTTCTCTCATTTTAAATAGTTTAACCAAAAGGTGCACTGTAGCACACTTACAACCATTGCAGCAATTCTTTCATAAAAAACCCAAAATTTCCTTCATAAGAAAGTACAGCTATATTTTTAGGATTCGTACTTCTGCAAACCTAAACCTAAAGAAGAATGAAATTAAGAAAATGTAATGTTACCACAAACAAATTATTCAGTGAACACCTCCCACTAAATCGCAGTACTAATACAAAGAATGTTGATCAAACACTCAAAATTCTAGTCCAAATCCTAAAAATGACGATAAAACAGTTAGTCCGAGACTGGCCATCGTCTTAAGTGATGCACCACTGTTATCATTGTGGCTTGTTGAAGTGTTGTTTGCGACGTGATCAGCCGGCGGGCTATCCGAATCCAACACTTTGACGATCATCTTCAAGCCTTTCTCGCAGTGTCCTGAAACTCCACTAATAAAGTAAAACAACCCAGGCTTATTGAGAATATAGATAGTGCTGTCCGCATTAGAGAAAAACTTGGGATGAGACGAGACACAATTTTCATAGTCGTCTTTGCTCACCACCATCACCGAATCCTTCTTGTACGAAAATCCTATAATCCATTAAAAATGGTATGTCAAATTCGACAAATTTAATTAATTTATTCTCGTAAACATTACACACACATATCAAACATGCACAACAGGAGAACTGCAATATTGCACTTACGTAAAGTGTCAGTAACTTTGAATCTGTTACCAGAAGCCCACTTGTTGTAAAAGTTAGTATCATTTGATGAAGGAACTATCCAACCATTGTCATCACCAACTTTAAACTCTGCATGACAAACAACTAGAGGAAATGTTTGAAAATAAGTGAATGACATTATTGTAAAAACAACTAAAACTTTGTGAAAATTCATCTTAGCTAGAAAAATGAACCAATCTTTTACTTTCCACTGGTTTTAGAGCAACTAACAGAAGCTATAAACGCAAACAATAGGTATATATACAGCGTTTGTATGCCTGTTTTTTAAATTATGGAGTTAAGCTGGGGAAAGAGAGAAAATGGGAGTTTGTTTGCTGAAGTGAAGGGAGTGATAATCTTTTGACTTGGTGTGGAGTGCTGTTTTGGGGAACAACTTCTCCCGTTTTGTGGTCGGCGTTATTCTTATATAAAATCATATTTTGTTTAATTAGAATTATTAGGAATGTGTTTAATTTTTAAAAAAATCAGATTTGTTTGTATGCAATCTTTGAATAAAATAAATAAATTATCCAGGAAAAATGAGAGGAGAGAATCATAAAAATCACAAGATATATACATATCACAAACTAAAGTTTTTTCTTGATTTTTATATAAAAAAATATTAATATCTGAATATAGGTGTATGGTACCAGAAGAATATATTAGTGCACTAGATCCCACTTTTTCTTTTTTCTGAAAGAATTGGTTAGAGTTACAAGTTACAACCAATATTAGGTACATATGCACATAAATGGCTGAATCTATATTTAATTTAAATTCTGAATTATATCCATACATGGTATATGAATTTTTTTCCATAAATTGCAAACATGTCATCTACAAACTTTGACAGAATGTGTAATCTGTAATAAATGTAATTTGCTAATCAGTTAGGAAATTAGTAGAGGAGCAATTACTTGTTGTCTATAAGAGCTGTGCTAAGAAAATTAATCTAATAGCTAGATTATTATACTTGGAGATATAAAAATGGCAGCAAAAGCTTTAAAAATTATGCTGGTATTTTTGGTGGTGATGATGGTAATGCTTGCTAAACCTGCAGAGTGTAATTATATTTGTTGCCATAATTGTTATGCGAAATGTGACAAAGGTGGTTCAGTAGACTATAGTTGCCTACTCGCTTGTTTTGGGACTTGTGGTGGCTGTGGTCTTGATCCCCCTCCTGCAGGTATTGTGCTCTATTTCAATCTCTGCGTAGGTTCCTATATACAATTGGATTCACAAAAATCTTTATATATGATTTGACCGCAATTTTTTTCGAGTTTGTGATATATTCTTAATTGTGTTTGGTTTTTAAGTATGACAAAAAATTAAGAATCTTAGTACTTCATGATAATGCTTGTTTCATCAACCAATATTCGTTGATGATCGGTTACTTGCTCGAGATGTAAGATTTGTTCGTTTGTTATGGAAGATTTTACTTGAAAATTAGTTTTGTTCATCATATTAAATTCGACACAAATAGTATGTTTATAATATATGTTTGCTCGAGATGTAAAATTTAAGTATGTTTGCTCGAGATGTAAGATTTGTTCGTTTAATATATGTTCTCAGTCACATGATTGTGTTAGAATGTGTTGATAAGTATGTTTATGTCGCAGGTGATGATCAAGATGTAGGAGTTCATAGCATCAATCAGAAAAACTAGCTACAAAATCTCAGAGCATATGAACAATGTTGAGCCAGATCAGAGTTGAGCTTTGTATTGATTCAATCATTTATCCATAAAGTGAATTATTCATTTATCTTTCATCAATATTTTGTTGTTGAGATGCTACTCTGTAAAGTGTAAACATAACTTGCAATGTTGCAACACACCGACTTGCGTATCATTGCAATATTTTACAATAAATCGAGTTGGTGGTTGTGATAATTAATTAATATTCAATTTCATGTGATTTTTCTACGAAAATGAAAATAAAAAATCAATAAATCTTGACGTACATTTTTTTTTTGACGAAATGCAAAGATAAATTAATTCAAACAATCAGCCAACATACATTTCTTCAACTCGACAGGAACATGAACAGGAACAGAACTCCTATCAAAACTACGCCCTGGAAGTAAATAGGATGCTCTAGCTAACTTGTGAGCCACCACATTAACAGACCGTCTAATGAAATACAAATAAACTTTGTTAGAAAGTCGAATAAGTTGTCGACACTCCTCGACCACTACACCAAAGGGCGATTGCATGTGTTCATTGCTTCGAATAGCCTGAACAGTAACCAAGCTATCAGATTCCAGCTCCACCCGGGGCCAACCATTACCCTTTATCCAGCTGAGCGCTTCTTTTACTGTCATGGCTTCAGCAAGCTCCGGCGTTGCCACCCAGGACTGATTTAGCCAGAACCAACTCACCATTGTTGTCTCGAGCTACTAGACCAAAACCGAACTCAACACGATTCTTAAAAATAGCCGCATCAACCTTACCTTAATTGTATCAATCTGTGGCTTAACCCATTTTGAAGCTCCATCACCATCACACATTGGTGATACCAGAGCAACATACGACCTGGTTTGGGCTATACTCCATTGTTTAAGGTACTCCTTTGCTGATTCAACTACTTTCCACGCTTGAGAACTTTTCTGATTCCATACGAGCTCATTACGAGCTTTCCAAATTGCCCAACTTACTACAGCAACCTCAGCTCTCTTCACCAAATTACTTGAATCAATCGCTTGCATAAACCATTCTGGGAGACTAGATGCTACATCTGGTTAAAAATTCGAGAAAACTCATCTCCAGCACTGAGAAGCAAAACTACATGAAACCAGAACATGGTAAACTGATTCCTCTCCATTTAAACAAACCGGACACCTTGACGACACCTGGACAAGTTTTTGCAGCAACTGAACATGAACATTAGTTGGAAGACAAAATGAAAGAGCACGTCATAAAAGATTTAAAGACTTTAGTGGGGCTTTAATTTTCCATAGCTTACTCCACATGTTATCCGTATCATTATTAATCCATCGCTCCCTTTACATTTGCAGCCGCTTATATTAGGAAATGTTTTCTCTGTGTTATTTTATCTATTTTCTTTTCACATTTTTAACCTACTTTTCTTGGTTCATGACTAAGTGTAGAGTTTGTTATTTTGAACCAAGTAAAAATTTACTTTCAACTTAAGAAAACACCTACTAAGATCTTACAATTAAAAAAAATTAAAATTTTGAAAACTAATGTATCGATAAATGAATACACTTGGGACCAATAAAATATATTCATTTAACTTGATTATTTATGGATAAATGAATATTTTATTTAAATATCAATAAATTAATATTTATTCATTTAGACAATATTTTTGTTTTGTTTTATTATGATAATAATGTTTTAAAATTTAATATTCCAATGTATCTAGAAGATAATAGTTAAAAATTTAAAATTATTATAATGTATTTTTTTTCATACTCAATAATACGCATACATGAATAAGTATAGTGTGTTTGAACTATTTTATTGTATTAGAAATATACTTAGAGTTTACTCCATTAGTAAATATTTAAAAAACAATTGAGATTTTTTCTAGTTTTTGGTATAAATTACTTAATTTCTTATACAAGACCGATCTAATTTATTAACTTATTATTTACCAAAACGTTCTTGTATTTTCTATTATATTACATAATAAAAGAAAGTTCAGGAGAGCAGTATGTTAGGATGATAATTTCATTAAAAAAATATTATGAAAATATTTAGATAATAATAGAGGAAAGTTCAAAATAATGTAGGGTAATGCACTTTTTTCTAATTTAGATATTTTGAAGGCAAGAATATTATAATTGAATATTTAGTTTCTTCCATTAGTGATATTTAGATATTTTTACTTTCTCCATTAGTAGAGATTTTAAATGCAAGAATATTATATGTTTACTCTATTAGTAAACATTTAAAAGGTAATTGAGTTTTTTTTGAATTTTTAATATGTGAGCGTCACCTCACCGCACCGCACCCGTCTTCTCCTTTATATAATAATAGTATTGATTGATTGATTTGAAATGTTTTGAACAAATTATAACTAAAATTATTTAAATATTACTATCTTTTTATAAAATTAAAAAGATGTATACGAATAAATTTTACTCTTAACTTTATGTACACCTAAAACAGTTTGAAGTTTGAACATCGACAAATTTACAGAGCTTCTGAGGCACATGTATGCATATATAATGGCGGTCTGAACAATTAACAATAAGAAAATAGAACTGGCAATAGCAAAATGGCGAAAGAAGCAGAGAACAGATTGAACGTTGCAATGGACAAACTCTTTCACGCTCCTAATTTACCTAAAAACTCTCCTAAATCTAACAGGTACCTATTTAATTTACGTTTATTATTAGCCTCTTTCACTCTTGTTCAATTCTTATTATCGTTTATTCAATTTAATCCATGTTTTTTGCTTTGTACCAATTTTATCATTTTCTATGCGCTTGAATTTTTATTTTTAATTTTTAGTTGCAATGTTACTCAACACACACACATTTGTAATCGGATTAGCTAGCAAATTTTGTATTGTGTTTGTGTGTGAGATCGGTTTTAGGATTTAAGATGTTTTTAAGTAATTTGTTGGAGTTGTTTTTTCGGTTTTGTTGTTGTTTTTGGTGGTAGTTTGTTAGGAGTTCAAGGTCCGAGAGGCCGGAAACGTCCGAGTATGGCAATGGCGTTTTCGAATTTGGAATTTAAATCAAGAGGAAGTGTTTTGGAGCAGTCGAAGAGTTTTGGAAGTTCGGGTGGAGCTGTGGAAGCTACATTGTGCAGGCCATGGGACCGAGGTGATTTACATAAGAGGCTGGCTACGTTTAAGTCCATGACATGGTTTGCTAAACCCGAGGTTTTGTTCTAGCACCTTCTTGTATTACTTACATTTTAGTTTGTGTGCTTGCAGAAGACTAGGAATTAATAATTCGGTGTTTCGAATTTGCGTGGTAGTTTGTAAATTGTTATTGATCAATGTTGAGCTTTGGCTTTTGAAGTATGAACATTGACTTTAACTGTTTCTTCTCCTATGTTATCGTTATTAATTTGTGTTAGTGTCATTTGGTAATTGATAATGCAAAAAACTACAGTGAACTACGTTTGAAGCTTTTCTTTGTATTTTTTTTTGGTTTTCCGCCATATGAAGGGTAGAAGTTTCTTTCATTACATGCTAGATACGACATAAGATGTCATTTTTATACTTCTTATGGTGTGTGCTGTAAATTTCTTGAATGCTTATATTATTCTCTTCACTATGAGAGCTATACTTGCACCATCCAGTGTACCATTGTACTTGAAGCCTAGATATCTTTTCTGAGCTTGTCTTTGATGCAGCAATGACTTTCTTATGGAATATAAAGCTGCTCTATGATGAAAAAAAGCTGGCTAGCAGTCTATAGGTTAGGGTAGTAGAAAAGCACGAACCATCTTGATGTTTTAGGATCAATGTTAAAAGGACATGCTTATAGGAAATATGTACAGTTACTTTCACGAACATATAAATGGAAAATGGTTCTGTGAACCGGTGCTATCATATTACACAGGCTTCTGAGTGTTTAAATTAAGATCATGAGCTTTTTTCATAGATTATCTGAATGAATGTGTGTCGCTCATTATTAATTAATTTTCACTGGCTTGCATTTTTCCTAAATGAATCATATGTCCAAATGAGTAGCTCTGTCCTTCTCTTCCAGGTAGTAAGTGCAGTAAATTGTGCTAGGAGGGGTTGGGTCAATGTAGACAGCGACATTATTGCATGTGAAGCATGTGGATCTCGTCATCTCTTTTCTACTCCGTCATCTTGGACACAGCACCAAGGTATCTCATGCTTAAGTATAGTTGTGCTATTGAGAGTTTGCAGTTTCTTTTTATATATCAGATAAATACACCTGGCAATTATCTAGCATCTGATAGCTTTTTACATTATTTTATTTATTTGATCATGCCACCATTCAGTTGAGAAAGCTGCAAAAGTATTCAGTTTGAAGCTTGATAACGGTCACAAAATATTCTGCCCATGGGTTGACAATGTGTGTGATGAAGCACTGGCGCAGTTTCCACCTATGACAGCTACAAGTTTGGTTGACAATTACAAGAATAGGTGTGATGCATTATTGCAATTGTCAGCTCTTCCTGTAATTTCAACTTCAGGTATTGAGTTAATGAGAAGCCCTCAACTGGATGACTTCTTAAAAGAATCTACGAACATAGGATTTATTAGTAAGTCCGCCAATGCTTCTTCAACAGCGGACCTTCGCCACGAATTTCAAGCTGTTTCTTCGTCCTACAGTCAGGTGTATAAAATATGTTGAATCTGATACTTTCCTTTGGGGATATCTTCGTAGACTGTTGTACATTCTTATTTTTTTCTTGGGTATATGAAACGTGTATTTTGTATGGTTTTTAGTTACAAGCCTATGAGTTTGTTTTCTTGGTTCTTCTACGCTTTGTTTTTTGGGATAAGTATTTCTTTGTGCAACATTATCATACTTTACTGTTCTTTGACCAGTCAAATGGTCTGCCATTCGCTTAACAAAAAATAAACAAATTGTTTGCCTTTCAAAAGTTTATTCTCATCTATGCTATATGATTAAAGCCGAAACATTCAAAGTTTGACTGCAATATAGATTGTTTAGTATTTTGGGCCTGATTCAAATGATAAGAACATAGATTTTTATCAGATAAGATATTGGATGGTAATGTTTTAGATGGATAATTCTTTTGGGGTAATTATTTAGTCCTCAGTCTATATATTATATTAACATATAAGCCTGTGCTTTGCACAAGCACTGTGTGATGGCTAGTAATTGTATAAAAGTTGTATATACTATTATACCTTTGACTTGATGTTCAGTGGCCTATAACACTGTTGCTACATTAAGCTTAAAGACTATTTATATTTTGACTGATTTTGCACTTCCGTGTCATTCAGTAGTTGTTTTGCTTCCCTTTGTTGTAATAATCTTTGCAAGTCACCTATAAATAGAAGGATACAAGGCCAGCATGGCTGTGTCCTTGGGTAAAGTTTTTCATGCTCATATGTATGTAGTCTTTTTCTGGATTCAGTATTACAGCCCTCAGTTTCTCACTTAGAAGTTTGATTTATTTCAGTATTTACCATTTAGCTTACAAATGTACGAACTGACTTAACCAAACACCCAAGAATCAGTCAATTTAAAACTACATTTCCTGAATTCTTATATTGCAAACAAGTAAGCATTTTCAGATAGTTAGTTTGATGGTATATTACTTGGTAATGCTTTCATAAGTTCCTTTCATTATGAGCTCTTACACAGAAATGTATATTGTGATATGTTCTTGTGTGTGCATATTATTCTATATCACTATCCTATTGTGATGTTCTTGATAAAGTGTGAATGTATAAAAATCTTACAGGCACTCAAACTTGTAAGTTTATGTGGCTGGGAATCTCGTCTGATGCCTTACTTTGTTGAATATGAGGCCCGAGAAGATCTTTCTATTAAGGATGTCAACTTGTCAGATCCATCTAATGGTGTTTCTACTGAAGAGAGTTCATCTATAAAAGGGACCTCTGAGCCAAATAAAGATTTAGCTGCCTCTAATGATCCCATGGCCGCTACTTATCATCCCATGACTTCAAGCAAGCAATATGATCCAAATTCCATTGTTCTGGATTGTCGGCTTTGTGGAGCCAGTGTTGGACTATGGGCATTCTCTACGTCTCCACGACCGAGAGAGTTTATTAGATTAGTTGGAGAATTAGATGGTGAAAAGAATGATGCTTATCATAAGAGAGTCAATGATACTGACAATGGGAATTCTGTGGCCCCCCATAATTTGGACATTGTGGTCAGTGAGAATTCTTGTGAAACTGCAAGGGATACCTCCAATATTGGAACCCCATCGCAGAATGAACGACCTGCCAGTCTTAGTTTGACAATTGCAGGCGGTCCTTCACCAGCAAAGCAGAACTTCCAACCAACTATTTCTTTGCCTTTTATTAGTCGGAACTTGAGAGATCATTTTTTATCTGATTTTGAATCAAGACCTGGTCATGGACAGTGTAATGATATAATCAATGAACCATTTCCATGTTTGGGATCTGAGACTAGTGAACAGTTCAATATGCTTCGAAGTGAAAAAGATTGTAACATGTCACTAGAAGAATTGGTTACTAATGACCTGATAATTCCTGAAATTGGTAAATCGGAATCTGTGATGAAATATCATTCGGACAACATTCCGAGCATAACTCAAAGTTCCAATGAACTTCTGATACCAGAAGATGTGACTGTTATAGAAAGTGGTTCAGGTGAAGATCTTTGTCCTGCTCGACGCAGGGACTCTGTTGAATCAACCACAGTTGAAGACACGTCATTTGCAGATGATGAAAATGTCACGAGTGACACATTAACGATGAATGCCTATGTGCAAAGCAAGCAAGGTCATAGCCAGGGTAATCATGGAAAGGATAATAGAACGCAAGCTCCAGAAAGTGATAGGAGTATAAGCAAAGGTTAGTCGTCAACATATGCATAAATATTCTATATATTGGTGATCTATATTCATGGTGTCATTTTGCTTTCATTGATATGCCTTGCCCAATATTATTTAGGACTTGGCAGTCCTATCTCATGTTCGTAATCCTAAACTAGAAAATGTTTAGCATTTGCACTATCAGTCACACACTCACACTATAATGGTAAATGTTGAAAACCGTATCCAAGTGAGTGCTGATAAATATTACCCTCAGGCTGTGACTTCCTTGATTTGCACCCTCTTATTATGAGTTAGTGCTCAAACCTCTTTAAATTGATCTAATAATCAGTGCCCAAACCTTCTTGAATTGATTTCAAAATTAGTGCTCAAACCTTTTACTTCTTTTGTTACCGATTGAAAGATATACTTTCAATATTTTTGATAAGCTTCTTTTTGTATTATTATTTTTTTCAGTTTCGCAAATGAAGAAATCACCAGTGCTTAAAAGAATGGATTTTGATCCAATCAGGCAGCACAGGCATTTTTGTCCCTGGATCACATCAAGTGGTAGTTCTCCACCTGGCTGGAAACAGACACTATCTGCTCTCCAGCATCAAAAGGAGTTATCTTCGCCTTCATTAGCACGTTCTCTGTTTTCTTCCTTGATTGAGGTACTGAGAGTTTACTTTTCTTCTTTTCTTCATTAATTAATGCATTAATGAATTCAATTATAGCTAGGTATTGGATTATTTATATTGTAAATTTAGTTCTATATTTTAGCTATAGCAACACTTATAGCTATATGTTTCCTGACCACATCAAAAATTCACTTGTTGGTGTAAAAATATGACAATGGCCATTTTAGAATTAGCACTAAACTTGCTCTAATAGTAATTAAATAATAAAATACAGAGGTTGAAAATGTGTACTTCATATGTGACTCTTTGCCTTTAGCAATTAGCGTCCCTGGAATGGATATTAATTAAGAAACTGGCCTTACAAAAAACATGTTTGTCAGCACATGTAAAAGAAAGAATACATCAGGTGTCAAATTAGACTCCTTCCACTGAAGAGTCCTTATGTGGTTTTGTAAGCCGAGTAGATCCATCTATCCTAGTGAGCCTTAATGTTTGGGAGAAGCTACTAAGTTAATAATTTTACACCTTGGTATTAATTTGATTTTTTATCAAACTTACAAAATTATATTTCTTTGTGGTTAGTAATACTTTTATAAAATGTACAAGATAAATGCTTGTATCGACTATCAGCTTAATTTTGAAACCTTCAGAGTTGATCTCAAATTTTGAAGTGTAAAATGTTGTTTCTTCCTTTTGAAATATAGAAAATAATCGAAAATGCATGACTGCAGGAGTCTAGGTTCATAATAATTAATAATTATCTATTACGAGTGAGGAACCATCTATTGTTTATTGGTTGCAGGCCATTTTCATTTAGTTTGCGAACATAAGTAGTACTTAAATTGAAGAAGAAGGCTATTCTATGATAGTACTTAGTAGAGTGCTTTATATGTACTCATGCCAGAGCCAAATAATCTAAAACCACAACCACCTTGGTCGATTTTAATATTCAGGTTTTAGCATTCTGTATGGGTTAATTATCGAAGGTATCACTCATTGGGTCCAAATGTATCAAATTAATTACTCACCGGAAAAATGACTCAACTTAGTCACTAATTTGAAAAGTTTCATTATTGAGATCCTGTGGAACTGACTAAGTTAATACAAATTTTCAATGACCAAATTGTTACCAATTTTCAAATTTGTGACTAAAGTGAGTTATTTTTGCAATGAGTGACTCACTTCATATATTTGAAGGCAACGACCGATGACTTCGATACTTTCCCATTTCTGAATCAATTTTTACGGCAGAATTTTTTTGCTCTTACGATGAAATGTTGAAGGGAGCATTGTGTTTCTACGCAGGTGGATGCTCCCGTTGCTTCCATAAAGAAGCTCTTCATGTCGCCATCACCTAAAAGATCAAAAGCTTTTCATGTTGCCTTGACCTAAAAGAGCAAAGCTTGCGGTCAAGTTTAAGAAGCATATACAACTTCTATTCAGATATGATCCGTGATCCCGTAGTAATTTCTTATGGGAGGCACAGAAGACCGTGACCTTGTTCATTTCAGATGTTGTAAAATACTGTTTTTGACCCATTATAGTAGCAGCATATCATTATACTTCTGCTAGGGTCTGAGAGTAAAATTAGCCAAAGTTTCGGATTAAGGAAACAATGCAAGTATGAGTTTAGCACTACATATTTGAATTTCGGAATCAAATAATTAATTCCGAAATCAGTTTTTTCATTTATCTTTCCATTAATAATACTTGTAGTTACATTTAGTTGCAAATTTTCTATGTTTTGGTACATTTGGTCTTTTTAAAAGTTACATTTTAATGATAAAGTCTCCAAAAAACAATTGATGTGCCTTAACTTTAAAAATGAAAATGTTATTCTATGAATAACTAATGCGATGCACGGATGAATTTTAGTATTTTTAATTTATTATTTTAGTATTTTTACATGATTTATTATTATTTTTTATCTTATTTTATTATCATTTATTTGTATTTTGATCTTAAAAATTTTTAATATATTGTCGACGAAATAATATCTTGAACTTTTGAATGTAACTTAGAAAAATAGATGATATAAATATTTAATAAAAATAATAATATGTTGTTGACGGAATTCGAATCTTGAACCCGTGGGAGTATTTTAGCTACCAAGAAAATAATATTCTTTTAATATTACATCAAACAGTTCTCATTTATCTATATTTATATCTAACAGTTATTATTTAGATAACCAAACTACCAACCAACCAAATAGATGGTAGTTTGCTTATAATAGTATTTTTATATGATTTTTTAGTATTTTTTATCTTATTTTATTAGCATTTATTTGTATTTTGATCTTAAAAATTTTTAATATGTTGTTGACGGGATTCGAACTTGAACTCGTGGGAGCATTTTAGATATCAAAAAAAGAATATTCTTTTAATATGACATCCAACGGTTCTAATTTACCTATATTTACATCTAACAGTTATTATTTAGAGGACCAAACTAAATGACCAAACTACCAACCAAATAGAGGATGATTTGCTTATAATATTATAGTATAGATAGTATAGATACTTTGACAAGTATACAAACCCCGATTTGACGATTAATATAATTGAGTTAAAGTTTAATAAGACCACAATTATATTTGAGACTTAGAACAAAATTATTGCAAAATATATGATTCTGCAAACATGTTATATGGAAAAAAGAAATTTATTAAAAATCTAATGTGTTGAACATATATGATTCTCAAAATTTTCGATGAAATATTAATCTTTACAAAATCTGTTTTACAAATTATTACATTTGACAATATTTTACGATATTTTACTTACGAACATATATAATGTTTTCTTTTGTGTACCAATCCATAGGTATTAGTCACAAGATTCGTGCTGATTTGATTTTTATAATTAATTAAAATGTTTTATAAGGAACTACTATTAGATAAGTACATAGCAATATTTTAGTCTTCATAGTCATGAATTTGACAGTAACGTTTTGACAGCATTGTTTTTAACTGCCAAACAGAGCCTAATCGAACAAAGGGTGAAAGGGGACTCCATTTTCTTACCTAAAAGTCAAAACTGACTTCCGGCCGAAGAAAAGAACCTTCATCGACATTATTTTAACAAATTAAATACACACACCAAGACAGTCTGTAGGTAGGTAAATTCAGAAAAAATATCAGAGAGAGTGAAGAAAGCTATGGCACTCCAATGGATGATACTTACGTACGTGGTTGCCGCCGAGGCGGCGATCGCTCTTTTAGTTACGCTACCCACGCATAAAGCTATCAATTCCGCCATTGTTTCTCTCGTCTCTCTCATTCTTCAGCCTGCTATGTTCATTGTTCCTTTTGCTGGCTTTCAGCTCCTAGGTACCTCTCTCTCTCTCTCTCTCTCTCTCTCTCCTCTCTCTCTCTCTCTCTCTCTCTCTCTCTCTCCTCTCTCTCTCTCTCTCTCCCTCTCCATCTCTCTCTCCCTCCCTCTCCTCTCTCTATATATTACTATATATGTATGTAACTGTCTGTGTGATGTATTCAGATATCTATTGGAAGAACGAGCATCGATTGATGTGTACTGGCGAGATCTGCACTGCTGCTGAGAGAGATCGCTACGAGAAAGCTGTAATTTCATCTGTCCTCAATCTGTGCTTACATTGTGTATATTTTGTTTCATTTCAGTTATGTTTGAATTTGTTTTCGAAATGCACATTTGTAGGGTTTTTTGTTTTTGCGTATGTTTGTTAGTTTGCGGCTCGAATTGTGTAATGTTGATGTGCGTGTCTTGAGTGTTACGTGAAACTCTAATTGGTGGCTTGGATATGCCAGAATTAGTTGAATTGATTTTGATTTGGAGTCTCTGAAGAAATAGCATTTTCGGAACTCGTAAACCGACTTGTGAAATTAGAACTTGTATTATTATTGTTGAGATTTAAAGGTCGTCAGAGTAGTGTTTATTCCAACAAAGTCATTGCAAGATGGACAAC
This sequence comes from Heracleum sosnowskyi, assembly GCA_030848705.1. Classification (NCBI taxonomy): domain Eukaryota; kingdom Viridiplantae; phylum Streptophyta; class Magnoliopsida; order Apiales; family Apiaceae; genus Heracleum; species Heracleum sosnowskyi. The sequence continues at coordinate 134,851,685 of CM061235.1, read as the reverse complement.
TGAAAGATCAAGTACAGTGTTATTGTGAAGGAATTGTGATGCTAGGCATACGTTTTTGGGAATATGTCAGCTTATTATATTGAATGTTTATAGGTGTTGCTTTAATAAAACTTTTTCTGAAGTTAAGTGATTGCATAAATTTGCACTATCTTCTTAGAATATAGGCATATAGTAAAAGTAAGACTAGCTTGTTGTGCAAAGTTAAATTTGCTCAGGAAATGCCATAATTGCTTAAGATTTATGCATCACTTGGTTGGAAATATGGAAGAATGTCAGGAAGAGAGTAACCTGTGTCTTAATTCATACCTGTATTTATTGTTTTTAACCTTCCCCCTATACTATTACTTCCATGTTCCAGCTAAACAGAGTGCATTCCTACTTTTTCTTCTTTTGTTATTGAATATACTTTTGTTGAATTGATCTCCTTATTAGTTATCTTTTTGTTATATACTTTCACATTATTTGTTTGTATTTTTCAACAGCAAATGCATATATAATTTATAGTCCGTCCTTCCTAAACTAAAGTCTGAGATGTATATGGTTAATTATAATAATACATTTTAGTACTGTTATGAGTTATGATTCTCATTATATACATCTAGACGGCAGAAAATTGTATCCTGGTTAGCTACATACAACATATCTTTAATAAGTGAAATTTTATTTGCATATTAAGCCTCCCCCTATTGGTCTTCATCCCCCCCCCCAAATGAGGTGTTTTCCAAGGGTTTGATATCTTCCACCGCATAATAGTTGCAACTTGCAAATAATAACTGCAGTTAAGTTGAAATCTTAGTCAGACTGCTCTAAAATATGAGATTGTTCCTGCTTTGATTATCAGGTTGTAACTGCGCATGTTCTTCTAACATTCTTTCTACACTGTCCTACTTTACCAAGTTAAATATGTTAGTAAACTTGAAAATGCTTTGGTCTTATATTTATTCTACAGTAAATCAGTAATTAGCTGATGAAGTACATGCTGTTTGCTTACTTTTTTTATTGGACCACACAAAGCTCAAGGAGTCCAGTAAAAAAATTCATCCAAGTTTTCTAATCTTTATGGGAGTAGGAGTGCTGTTTGGTTTGCGTGTTTGTATCCTCTGAATTCTGATATTTTTGATTCTGCATGATGATGGTGTTGTGCAGATATACAAGTCTCAAAGGAATGTGATTCTCTGTGTTTCAGCATGCCTTCTCTATTGGTACATAGACACACAATTGTGTATCCTATCTCTAAGTTTTTTATTTGTCCTCCTTGCATCACTTAAACAATCTGCTAATTTTGTTTGGTGTAGGTGTATCTACCGTATCTGCAAGTATTACAAAGATATAAGAAGTATGGAGGAAGTAGAGAAGAGGTACAAGGATCAGTAGGTTCCCCATTTCTTTTTATTTGCTGAGCCATGTGGAAATCAGTGTTGCTGGTTGCCCTTATGTGAGATATTGTTGTGTTCTATGGCTTCAATATATTCACAGTTGTCAGCTTCTATGTACCTATATCATACTTATTTCTGTAGCGAGTTTCTAATTCTAAAATGCACCTTTCTTGTATTGAGACCCAGGACACAAACATATTACTTAATCCAAACTTTTATAGCTTGATATTGGGATTACTTAAAATGTTCACAGATACATCTTTGACTGCTATTTTTCTTTAATCCTATCATGTAGTATTCGTCAGCATGATATTTTATTTTTCTTTTTAAAAGAATGCAGAGTAGAAGTTAATACTGTTAAACATGAAGCCTGAAATTACCACTTTAATTAATAATAGTGTCCTAGGCATCAGTTGGAGGAGAATTCATGCTTTATTGTCTTTTAGATACCTTTGTGCAAGGCAATTGAAGTTTGACCTGACCATTGCATGTGTGCCTCTGTGAATAATTTTAAGATTAGTTGCTAGAGAACATCAAACTTTTAATTTTTGTACATTAAGATAGTAACAGTAGCGTACATATTTATTTGTACATATTTTGATAGATCAAAGTAGTTAGTAGTATTGTCAATCAACTTCATTTTTTGACACAAGAAGTCATCTTTCATTCAGTGCTTGACATTCTGGGTTCTATGTGTTCTCCCTCACAAGGACCATAAGCCCAGCTACAAAGAAAAAAGTACATCAAATTAATCAGGCTCAATCCTGCAAGAAATCAGTAATTTAATCATAGTGACCTTCATTAATATTACTCGAAATCCAACTAGCCTTCCCTTCTCTTCCACTAACATCATCAATGGTACTCATTAAAAAACTAGCTATCAAATTTCCAGCTGACATTCCAACCCCGTACATAGTGGATGATATACTAGACATGCTGCCCGGGAATTCTCTATAGAAGAACTCGATCAGAGCAACAGCATTTAAAGCTTCCGCAATGCCGCTTAAACAATTTTGTGGGACTAACCACATTGCAGACATCTGTACTGTTGGTAGTGTTTCATTAAGATTTCCTACTTCAACTGCCCGATCCCTTTGAATACCCTCAACAATAGCCGATACTGCCATAGCCAGGAAGGAAATAAATATCCCCATGCCCATTCTTTGCTTGATCGTGAGGCTAATAGGTTTTCCTATGATTTTAGACCCTAGGGGAATAATGACTCGATCATAAAGTACCACTCATAGTGTGAGAGCGAAGGTTGCTATCGTTCCGAAAGATCCGGCAGGGATTTCGAAGTCCGAAGTAATATGGCGATCCATTGACGTCGCTTGGAGTAAAGGAAAAGAAGGCTGATTCATGTTTATAGACATTAGCATCCCAGTAGACCACAAATGAATCACCTTGAGTAGCGTTTTAAATTCCTACACTTGATCTACTGTACAAATATTACTCGAGAGGCTTTTGCTAGTTTTTCCATCAGCTTCCGTCTCTTGCTCCTGAACATCTTTAACTAGGCAAGCTTTATTAAGAAACCTATATATAAGTATATTGCTTTTAGGATTTTGGGATAGATACTCAAAATTCAAAATAGAGCATCCAGAAAGGCGAAAATCATGATACCTTAGCTTCTCACCGGGGACAATCCTTTTGGAATCCTCCTTGTGATGAAACAAAACATTTCTGGTGTCGGATGGTAAATCTGCATGTCTATTGTTGTATGCGGCTGCGATCACTCGAAAAAATCCAGTAATCAAGCTTGATTTACTCTTCAGCTTGACATATAAGGGAGAAGCCACAAAGAAAGAAAGTGCTGACAAAAACATAAGCACTACAGGAACCCCAAATCCAATTTTCCATCCCATTTTATCCTGAGTGTATACGAGTACTGTTGAAGCCAGGACCACCGAAACTGAGCTTGTAGCAATGTACCAGTTGAAATAACTCTGTAAAGACCTGGAACTTGCTAGGTTAACATCTTCATTTGCCAATTGGTTTGCACCGAAGGCTACTGAAGATGATCTGATGCCCCCCGCCCCTATAGAAAGAAGGCCGAAGGAAGAACATAGGAGAATCAATTGGTAATTTGAGGAGATGCAAGTTGTTTCGACAGATCCGATGCAAGGAGGTGGTCTCGCTTGTGTGATGAGGGTTGTTAGCCATAGCATAATCATCCCCTTTTACAAAAGTAGAAATTAGAAAACGCATTACATAGGATAGCTATATGCAGGAAGCAGCATTTACCTAATACTCCAAATTAAAAAAATAATAATGTAGTACCAGTAAGCTGAAAATAGATCCAAGTCCAATCATTTTAAATCGACCCAAGAGAGAATCAGCAAAGAGAGCCCCGAGAACTGGTAGGAAATTGGAAGCTGCCGACCAGAGAAGAATGATGTTGTTTCCCGTTGTGACATTCAAATGATATTCATTCATCAAGTATCTTATCATATTTGGTGACAACCCAGAACTTGCCAGTCTCTCAAACGAAGAATTTGCTGCCAAAAAAAAAAAAGAAAGAAAAAGAAATTTTATTGTATATTTTTGAACTAAACTTCTTAGTTGGGTGTCGGAAATCCATACTTTTTAATATTACATTTGACTACCTCACTGTAAATTAACGATAAATACAGTATCTTTAAACTTTGATAATTGAACAAAGTTACAATAGTATGTTTAGTATCAAAAGAATTATATAGCATCATCTAATATTTTACCAACAGTGCAGTGTGCGTATATCATATATACACTTTTTGAAAATTTATAGTAACTAGGACATAATTATTAGGAAAAATAAATAAATTTACTAGATGTTTAAAAAAAATAAAGACGTTGTTATTTGTGGTTGATTCTTACCTAAGATGAATGGTATGGTTTTGAAGCCTCCTTTGGGATCAGGACTTGGGGTTAGAAGAAGAGGCTCTTCTATCATCTCCATCTGCTTCTGTTTTAATATTTCATCTGATCTAGGCATTATCTTCCAGCTATATATATCTTCTGAATATCTCCTTTCTTGGGGTCATACTACATAGTAGTAATACAGACAGGGGTCGTCCCTGTATATGCTTATCATGGAAATAATCATCGTAAAAATTAAACTAGTAGCCCTTTATTGATCTATGCTTATCCCGAAAATCATCATCGTAAATAATAAAATTATTAGCACCTAATTGATATACATACAAGTTTGTCTCGTATTTGCTTATCCGAGTAAAAATTATCGTAAAAAGTAAAATTGTTAGCACTTTATGAATTTACATGCAAGTTTGTTGCACCAAGGTACAAGCTAAGGAGGGTGAATAATATTTTCCAACTTTCATCGACAAATCATAGAGAACGCGCGATAACATTGTTCTTGTTAAAACGTTATGGACTTACAGTAAAACCTCTATAAATTAATACTCGATAAATTAATAATCTCGATAAAATTAATAATTTGTCCAGTCCTAACTTGGGACAAGTATAAAATTGGACCCCAATCGATAAAATAATAAGATAATAACTTTTTTGAAATCCCAAAGTATATATATTGGTCCCAACGAAACTATAAATTAATAATCATTAAAAGATTCCATACATATTCTAAGATTGTCTAGTAAAAAATGAATCTATAGTCACTTGTTTTTTGTTGAACTTCAAATCTATATTGACTTCATCTTTAAATCTCCTCACTGCACTTAAGAGTTGGGGCATTGTCTTCTCGTATTGCAACAAAAAGTTGTGAAGACTGAGCCACTTTCTCCGAAACGGCGATATGATTTGATACTATGCCTTAACTTGAATTTCTCAAGCCATCCTTGTGAATGTTTATGCTCTAAAGAATCCTGTGGATACAAAAGCTTCAGCGCCTCAACTGCCTTCTCTATGATTAGCTCTCCTGTTATATTCACACGCTCTTGATGTTGGAGAAACCATTCATAAACAACTTTCTCCATGTCCGGGTACTTGGCTGGTTTGTGACGCTTGGAAGATCCACTTTTGTCAAAGTCATCTGATAGGAACTCTGATGATCGCTTGAGAGTGTTTGATATTGTTCCTTGACTAACTTTCAAATTGAAAGTTTTGTCAACCCACTGCACCAAATCTTGTTGAGTGCATCCTTGGTGATCTCTCTTATACTCACATAACAGTTTTCGTTGTTGATTGGTCATGGTTGATTTTTGAACACCTTTTAGTTTAGGAGCCATAGTTGATGTGATTTTAAAAATTTTCAGTGGACATTTTATAGTGATCAAATTCTAACCATGTTTAATGTACTGCGTTGGTACCATGGACCAACTTTTTGGTACTATGAACTAACTTTTTACTTATTCAAAAACAATGAACTTGATAAATTCAATTAACTTGTGAATGTACATTCATCGAATGTGCCTTGGAACTTATTTTTGTAATTTATTTTTCATCTCTAACTAATATATATTGTAACTAGTACATTAGACTTGAAAATTTAAAGGTCTTATGTAAATCCTCTTTAAATTAATAAATTATTAATTTATCGATATAATAATATCTCTCTAAATTAATAAAATATCCCGGTCCCAACATTATTAATTTATAGAGGTTTTACTGTACAGAAGTGAGCTTTGCTTACCATGATTCGTAACAAGAATCAAGTAATGTGACAATCTGGTTGATCTGTAGAGTGCCTTACCTGAAAGAAAATATCAGCGTGCCGATAAAGCTCACTCAAATTTGACAGAGAAGCTAGTTTAGTTCACCAGCTATTATAGAGAAGGAGAGAGCTTTTAGTTTTGTAAGCAATAATGTTAGTACACTATTTCGCATATATTTGTACATACTCGTGGTGCCAGAGAGAGTATCCAGAAAGAAAAAAATGTACGGGAAAAGAAAATTCTAAAATAAAACGTAAGTTATTAATTATTATGACCATCAAACTAAAATAGCGTAAATGTATGCATACTTTCAGTAACTTCAGTATCTACATTGTCATTAATACACTTGTATCTATTTTCATAATTACATTTCTAATTTTGATTCATTTTCATTGTTGGAGGCCAAAGTATAATTGAGTCGAATAGTAACTGGGCCGAAGGGGTTTGTTGGATAAGTCCGGTCCATTACTTCGGTCCGGTCAGTTACACATAGCCGTTGCGGAGTGGACCGAGTCTCCCGACTTTCTAGGTGAGTGAACCGGACAATGCATGTGTACGAGTGGCTCCTAGGATATCGGGCGACCGTTACAAACCATGCTTATAAAAGCTCATATCAGGTTTCATTAAAAGGTTAATACTTAATTCATAATACACACAAGCACTTGCACGTTCAATTCAAACTCACTGGAACCTTTTAATTTATTCTCACACCAGAGGTGAATCGGGTACCAAACCCCTCGTATTCTTCTCTCTTTGCAGGTGAACCCGAGGAGATATTTGGAGTCCGACCCATCAGAAATCTGGTTCCAACATTTGGCGCCGTCTGTGGGAACGTGCAAATAAGCTTGTAACACCAAATGGAAAACGATGGCAATTGATAGCGTTGATGATAGGGCACTGGGTTTTACTGAAACTCATCGCCAAGGAACTTCTACGTCCACGCCTCTAATAAACCGAGTCCTCAATTTCGATGTCGAGCTGGAAGAAGGTCCAATGCCCACTCCTGAGGAGCAGAAAGCCATGATTCTCAAATGGAGTGAAGAAACTGCTGCGAAGAGTGGAAAACAAAGGGAAAAAGAAAGACTAGAAGAAGAAGCTCAGGCTAGAGCGAAGAAAAGGGAGGAGGACCTCGCCAAATTGGAAGCTATTAAACGACGAAGGGCTGAATTGGACGCAGAAGAAAAGGCACTTCAGGGTGCCGTGGAGACTGGCGAGCAGACACTGATATTGTCCAGTCACAGAAGAGAAAAGAGGGTGCATAATGATGAAGATGAGTCTTCAGACTCTGAATCACACCCTCGAAGGATTCGTTCGAATATCACGGTTTGTTCGGACACTGACGATGAAAGGGATCCTCATATGAATGATAGGTTGAGTCGAATGGAAAAGGCAATGTTTGGCGACCGCAAAGTGAGTCATGAACCGGTCGTATCTGAGGAGATCGAGCAGTATAGACCTCCCTCGGGAGGACAGTTCCCGAAGATGAATGAGTTCAACGGGAAAGGTGATCCTGAGGATCATTGCGAGAAATATAAGTCCCTTATGACTGGAATGGGGCACTGCGACATAATGTTGTGTAAGATGTTCAAAACATACCCGAAGGGCGCTGCCACTATGTGGTATATGTCGATGAAACCGAGATCAATCTGCTCGTACGACCAGCTAAAAAGGAAATTCTTGAGGCATTATTCACACTTGTGCCGAAGAGAGAAGGATACTGAAGCCTTGATTCACTGTCGACAAAGGCCGAACGAAGAGTTGGGGGACTATCTAGCCAGGTTTAAGGAGGAAGCCGGTATGGTGACGAACTTGGACAAGGTGAAGGCAGCCGGATTCTTGTCGGCGGGATTGGACCCTGTTAAAGGTAAAAAGCTCCGATCCTCTCTTTATGATATTCCTCCTAAATCTTTGAATAATATATACTTGAGGGAGAAAGCATCCGAAGAAAGATGGAATCAATTAGGGGGGTACAAGGAAAACAGAAGAGAAGATCGGGGGAGGAAAAGGCATGATAGACACGAGTCTGGCCGAAGATATGAGGACAGGCGAGACGAAACAAAGGGCCGGAATAAAGGAGCCGAACGAAGAAGAGATAGAGATAACACGACGTTCACCCCTTTGAATGCACCAATCTCGAAAATTCTCCATGAAATAAAAGGAAAGCCTGGTTTTGTCCGCCCAACCCGAATGAAGATGCCTGATTACAAAAAGAATGGTAACAAATATTGTGACTAATATCAGGACAAATGCCACAATACCGATGAATGTTACCACCTGAAGAAGCTGATCGAGAAAATGATCAAGGATGGAGAGCTAAACAAATTTGTCAAAGACCTAAGGGATAAACTAGCCCCGAAGGAAGACAAACGGAAGGAGCCCGAAGAGGGCGAGAGGTATAGAGGCGAAGTGAAGACTATCTCCGAAGGAAGTACCCTGGGTCGGGACAGTAAAACGACGAAGAAAATGTATGCAAAGCAGGTATACAATTTATACCAGTTTCAGTCAAGCAAGCAGGCAATGTCGATCATGTTTACCGAGGACGACTATGAAGATGTGATTTGGCCCCACGAAGACCCCCTGATCATCAATCCTGTGATCGGGCAAAACAAAATCTGGAAGGTACTAGTGGATGGGGGAAGTTCGGTGAACATTCTATATCATCGGACTTACAGCAAAATGAACCTTGGAGGCGAACAGTTGGAGCCATGCCACGAAGCCCCCTTGTATGGTTTTGGCAATCAGTCAGTCCCCATCGAAGGTACCATTACTTTATCTATTTTTTTAGGTAAAGCTCCCTACACTGTGGAAAAACAGGTCAAATTCTATGTGGTCCGGGTAGAAAGCCCCTATAATGCAATCTTGGAAATGCCAGCTCTTACATCCTTCCAGGCTGTGGCCTCAATTCCCCATCAAGTTAAAGTTTCCGACCGAGCATTGCATCGGCGAGATGAGAGGCGACCAAAAAACGGCCCGAATCATAATGCTGGACGACCTGGAGAAAGATCAGGATTTCGAACTCTCCGAAGGAGGCAAAAGGAAGAGGACTGAAGGCGAATCTAGTGGAGGCCGCCAAACCATGAACATTGAATTGGAAAAATTTGGAGCAGACCTATCCAATCCGATTGCCGAACCAGCAGCGGAAACCGAGGAAGTAGAACTATATACAGGTTGTTCGGGTAAGATGGTTCGGATCGGGAAAAATATGGAACCCGAGGAAATGCCTGGGTTAGATCCAAAGACGGCAAAACATTGTCTCAATGTTAAGCCTGGGGCCAAACCAGTGAAACAAAAGAAAAGGACTTTCGCCATGGAGAGGCAGAAAATTATCGAGGCCGAGGTTGAGAAGCTGTTGGAAGCTAAGTTCATCGAAGAAATTGAATACCCTGATTGGCTAGCCAACGTGGTGGTAGTAAAGAAGGCCAACAACAAATGGAGAATGTGTGTTGATTACACCGACCTAAACAAAGCTTGTCTGAAGGACCACTACCCGCTACCTAGCATCGATCAGCTGACAGATGCTGTCGCAGGATACCAGGTACTTAGTTTTTTGGATTCTTTTTCAGGATATCATCAGATAGCGATGAATGCCGAGGATATTCCGAAGACAACATTCATCATCCCGAAAGGAACATATGCATACATCAAAATGCCCTTCGTCCTGAAGAATGCGGGGGCCACATTCCAGAGAGTGGTCAACAAGATTTTTCGTAAGCAAATTGGCAGGAACATGGAGTGCTATGTGGATGACATGATCGTCAAGTCACAGTTTGAAGATCACATGGAAGATCTCAAAGAATATTTCGAAACACTGAGGAAGCACAGTATGAAGATTAATCTGAACAAATGCACATTCGGAGTGTCCAGTGGAAAGTTCTTGGGATACATGGTTAGCGCCCGAGGGATTGAGGCGAACCCAGAAAAGATACAGGCTGTAATCGACATGGAGCAGCCGAAGTCAGTTCGGGATGTGAAAAAGCTGACTAGACGAATGGCCGCCCTGCGTAGATTCATTTCCCGGTCAACGGAAAAACCTTTGCCTTTCTTTGAAGCGCTTCGGGGATCGAAGAATTTTGAATGGGGGCCAGAGTGTCAAAAAGCATTTGAGGAAGTGAAAGAATATCTTACCAAGGCACCCATCTTGATGAGGTCGGATCCGAAGGAAACGTTACAGCTATATTTGGCAGTAAGCAACCGAACGTTGGGAGCAGTACTAGTAAAAGAACATGAAAGTTGTCAACACCCAGTGTTCTATGTGTCGCACATGTTGAAAGACGCAGAAACGAGATACCCGAATGCCGAAAAGTTCGCATATGGGCTGGTAATGGCGACCCGAAAGCTGCGTCATTATTTCCAAAGGCGAACGGTGCAAATCATAACCGATCAACCCCTCAAGAAGATCTTGACAAGGCCGGAGGCTTCCGAAAGAGTAGTAGCATGGTCCATCGAGTTAGGAGAGTATGATTTGGTGTATATCCCCAGGACATCTATCAAGGCACAAACGTTAGCAAACTTCATGGTCGAATGTTCTTTCTCCAAACCAAAAGACCTGGCTCCCGAAGAACAGCTAATCCAGTCACCTGGCAAGTGGAAGTTGTTTGTAGATGGTTCGGTCGCAGGATCAAAATATGGGGCCGGATTAATTCTGTCTAGTCTAGATGGCTTCGAAATCTGCCAGGCGATAAGGTTCACTTTTCTGTTGACCAACAACGAAGCCGAGTATGAAGCATTTCTTGCGGGATTAAATCTAGCCAAGAATCTCGAGGTAAGAAACTTAAGATCATTCAGTGATTCTATGTTAGTGGTAATCAAGGCCTACGCCACAAAAGTACAGGACCTATTAGTATCATTCGAATCATTCGAATTAAACCAAATTGGGAGAGAGAACAATAGCCGAGTCGATGCACTATCCAGACTCGCTTCGGCAGAAACCCATAATCTAACAAGTTCCATCTACCTAACTGAAGTAAAAATCCCTTCAATCGACAAGCAACAATGCATGGAAATCCACCAAGGCATCAACTGGATGACTCCGATCAGGGCCTACCTGGAAAAAGGTACCTTGCCCCTATACCGAAAGGAGTCTCAGAAGGTGAAGTACAGAGCGACAAGCTACACCATCATCGGGAATAAGTTGTACATGAGATCGGCGACGGAACCCCTCCTTAGGTGTTTGGACCCCGAAGAGCAACGATTGGCTTTGGAAACTGTACACGAAGGAATATGTGGGGAACATCTTTTCGGTCGGTCACTCGCCTTTAAAATCCTCAGGTAAGGGTTCTATTGGCCGACTTTGCGAGCAAATGCAGTTGATTACGCGAAGAAATGTCGACAGTGTCAGCTATTCAGCACCATTCCGAAGCAACCGCCCGAAGAAATGGCATCGGTTCTGAGTCCAATTCCTTTCGCCATGTGGGCCGTGGATATCGTGGGAATTCTACCCAAAAGCACTAAGCAAACTAAATATTGCATTGTGGTAATCGACTATATGACTAAGTGGGTAGAAGCAAGGCCACTGGCGACCATAACCAAAGAAGCAGCAAAGAAATTCATGTTGGAGCAAGTCATACTCAGATTCGGAATTCCGAAGGTGTGCGTATCTGATAACGGGACACAATTCATCGGGAACAAATTCCGGAAATTCTTGACCCATTTTGGAATACAACAAAAATTCAGCTCGGTCGGTCACTCTCAGGGAAATGGAGCAATCGAAGCAGCAAACAAGATCATCTTCGACGGGATAAAGAAGCGACTAAAAGACGCCAAAGGGCTTTGGGCCGAGGAATTATCTTGGGTTCTGTGGGCATACCGAACGACCCCTCGATCGTCTACAGGCGAGACACCTTTCAAGCTGGCATTTGGCACGGATGCCTTAGTCCCTGTAGAAGTCAGTCTTGACTCCTATCGAACAGAGGTGTTCAACATTGAATCAAAAGAGTTCGGCCTTCGGGCAAATGTGGATTTGCTGGAAGAAGATAGAGGCGGCTCACCTAAGGAACCTGAAATATCAGCTTCAAGCATCCCAATACTATGACTCCGGGGTGAAGAAAAGAACATTCATGGTCGGGGATCTGGTATTGCGGGAATTAGCCACTTCTATGCCAACAAAGCAAGGGAAGTTAATGCCCAATTGGGAAGGGCCGTACAAGGTAATTGAAGTTGTTCGACCAGGAACCTACAAATTGACAACCTTGTCCGACGACCCGATCAAAAACACCTGGCACGCCTCGCGACTACGCATATACTACCAGTAAGCTTCGCCCGACTTAGAGGAACGTCTGCAACTATAAGGTGTTCGCCCCCCAAAGTTCTTATTCAACATTGTATTTTGATTCGCCTAAAAAAGCATGTATAGTTAAACTAAAGTATCAATTAAAATATATGCTTGTTGTTTTAACTTTTTATGTCAGCCTTAATTTGTAGTATAAGTGTGAATTATAGCAAGTCAAACATTTATCTAGGCGCGACCAAACAAGATAAATGTTGCAAGACTTTTTTCAAAAACAAACATTTTATAAATTGGGAAGATGACACCCGAATTCATCCATGTTTGGGGCACCCGGATTATGTTAAGGCGAAGTCGAAGCCGAAGATACATAAATCATTTCAATTATGTTAAGGCAAATTCGAAGCCGAAGATATATAAATCATTTCAATTATGTTAAGGCAAACTCGAAGCCGAAGATACATAAATTATTTCAATTGTGTTGAGGCAAATTTGAAGCCGAAGATACATAAATTATTTCAACTATGTTAAGGCAAATTTGAAGCTGAAGATACATAAATTATTTCAACTATGTTAAGGCGAATTCGAAGCCGAAGACACATAAATTATTTCAATTATGTATTTTTAAGAGGTTAAGGTGATAATTAAAGCAGAAGAGACAAGTATTAAATAAAAATGTGTCAAGGCAGCAATTAAAGCCGAAGAGACATAAATGAACAATTATGTTAAGGTAAACAAACCGAATATGCATAAGATTCAAAGAGAAAAGGCCTGAAGGCTACAAAGTTAACGCCCGAAGGCTTAGTACTTTACAAAAAATTAAAACATCCTATTCGGATAATTCCTCATCTTCGCCCGAAGAAACAACAAGGAGCTCATCCTCGTCAGGGCGACCGACCGGATCGGTAAAGCCAGGCTCAACCAGTGGGAGATGATCCAAACCCATGGCAGCGGCCCTCCTCACGACCTCATCGTGGCCCATCTGATAACAACGCTCCTTTGCGTTCAGCCCTAACTTGGTCTCTTTTCGGGACAGCTTCCTTGCGGCCTTTAGAGAAAGGTTGAGCTTAGTAAGTCGAGCCCGAAAAGTGTCATTCTCCTTCAGCAGGGCTTCCCGATCAGCTTTCAGTGCCTTAGCCTGGCCCTCCAGCCTCTCTAAGTCTCCTTCCGCCAGGAGAAGACCATCCCCGACTTTAACAACCCGAGATTCCATCTCCTGGACTTGGGCGAAGCCACTCTGCATATCCTTCACTTTATCAATGATGACAGCAGCCATTGGAGTCACCTGCAACAAGAAAATAAGATTCAGTTAAAGACTGAAAGAACAAGAAATAAATGAATAAAAGGTTATACATACCTTGGAGAGCAATCCCAGAAGCTCGGTGTAGACATCAGCGGCGCTCAAATGATCGTACGTAGGGCGATCAGCCGGGAGCACTAAAGCCCGACACAAGTCAGGAGCTATCTCCTTGACCGCCTTTGGGTCAGATGTGGCGACCGAATATGTCTCCAGCACCGCTCATTGAGGGACGTAGGTTTTGATGGCGTCACCTTTTCGCATCCTCTTCCTAGAGGAAGGAGATGGAGGCACCCTTTCGTTTTGGTCGGCCTGAAGGCGAGGAGAGTGTGGAGCGGATTGCTCGGGAACATCTTGACCGCCATCTCCCCGAGTGGGATTAGACGAACCCCCTGCTTGGGTCGCCTGAGAAGCCTGGAACTTGGCCTTCTTCCGTTCAATGATTTCTTGGCGAGAAGACACTGCAAAGAAAAACAAAAGGGGTTAGATGCTAAATTTATTGCTAAAAGCAAAAGCCAAAGGAAAATCAGAAAGAGTATAAGTGTTTGAGCATGTTACCATTACCCCATAGGGCGAAAAGCCACTGTTTGTTCCAAAGATCCTCTAAAGGAATTCGGTCCATTTCGAACTGACAAAGTCGTTCGTATTCGTGCGTTTCAGTACCCGACAACGTGGGTTTCACCACCTGAACGGTAGGATCAACCACGCGCCATTGGGACATGGCTGCTATCTTCGGCCCAGAAAGATAACACCATTTGTCATGACTGCCTTTGTTATTAGAGTTTGTCTCCACCCATTCGGCCCTGTTGGTTCGGCGGGACACGGTGTAGAAGCCCTTACTCTTGCCATTCTTTCTGAAATCATAATGATGCCATAACAATTGGGGGTTGGATCGACTCGGGCGGCGATGCACCGACATTGGAAGCCGTTCATATGCAAAAACCCATTTGGGTCCATCTGACCCAAGGCGATCCCCATCTGGGCGAATAGCTTCTTTATCAGGGGAAGTACAGGTACCCGAAAGCCGCACTTGAAGGCCGCCTCGGAGATGCTTGTAGCTACCTGCCCATAGCCTTCAGGCATGGGCAGGTTGTGTCATATTCGGTCGCTCGCCCTTGACATGTATGTATGCCATGCTCCGGTCAGAATTTCATGCTCTTTGGTCAACTTGGATACGCGATCTGTGGAGAGTTGTGATCGGTGATTCACCGCAGGATTTTCGCTGATGTTAAAGAAAGGAGATCTCTCCGAGAATATGTATCCCGTAGACTGCGCCGATTCGGAGGATGACCGATCCATAATTCCTGCATTTTGGAATGAAGAAATTAGCCATGTACTCGGAAAAGATTTTTGAAAAAGATGAAAGTGAGCGAAAAGGCCGAGTACAGAGGGCCCGTGGATCGGTCGGGTGAATCAAAGGCGTTTAAATCAAGGAATGAAAGGGCATCTAACATATCTAGGTCATTCCGAAGAATGTTCTAGGGACAAAGCTATCCCGAAGATTGTTCTAAAGATAAGGGCATCCCGAAGAATGTTCTTACGGCAATAAACCTAAAATATTTACTGGAGACACATGCCTACAAACATGCATACATTTCTAGGCAAAGGGTTCTAGATATCTAAAATCACATTCCTAAGTATTATGGCTACAGTCACGGGGAGTAAGAATACACATCGACATGGATAATAAGCATTTGTTTACAAAGTTGAATAGCTAAAGAGAAAGAAATCCGAGAAACTTACTTGTAGTGGAGATGGTAGAAATAGCAGAGACTGAGGCAAGAAAAGATATTGACGTCGCTTAGGGCTGGATTCGTGGAAATATCAGGAGTGTTTTTCTTGAAAATGTCGTGAAACCATTTTGGGGGGAAATGGATATTTATACAGTATTGCAGTGACGTTTGGACAGGGGAAGGTAAACGTTACATATTCAACGGTGCGATTAGGCCATTTGAAATTCGACGGTTGAGATCTGGCGCAAGTCTCAATAAACGACAGCTGTCATGATTACTATGACGCGTTTACCCAGGTGAAGTGTCATGACGTGTCGATTGGATAAACGCGAGATTTATAAGGGTTATCCCGAAGTGGAGTGCAAGGTTAGGACTCCGATCGTAGTGGACACTCGACCAAAGCCCAGGGACATGTTGGAGGCCCAAGTATAATTGGGCCGAATAGTAACTGGGCCGAAGGGGTTTGTTGGATAAGTCTGGCCCATTACTTTGGTCCGGTCAGTTACACATAGCCGTTGCGGAGTGGACTGAGTCTTCCGACTTTCTAGGCGAGTGAACCAGACAACGCATGTGTACGAGTGGCTCCGAGGATATCGGGCGACCGTTACAAACCATGCTTATAAAAGCTCATATCAGGTTTCATTAAAAGGTTAATACTTAATTCATAATACACACAAGCATTTGCACGTTCAATTCAAACTCACCGAAACCTTTTAATTTATTCTCACACCGGAGGTGAATCGGGGATCAAACCCCTCGCATTCTTCTCTCTTTGCAGGTAAACCCGAGGAGATATTCGGAGTCCGACCCATCAGAAATCTGGTTCCAACATCCATATATACTATTGATTTCATTGAAAATTTAGCAATCAATATTTATAATCTTCTAATATCTTGCAATTTTGGAAAGCTATTACTAATATTAAATGTTTAAACATGGAAAAGATAAGATAATTCAATGCTTTAAGGGCTATGTTTAACATTTCCCATAAATTAAATGACGCAACTACCAATCATATCAATTTGATCGGTACATTACATATTGATTGACCTTGACGTGGCACATTTTTCGTACATGTACATGGAGAAATAGATTTTTAGTTCTATCTACTATCCATTTTTTTACATTTTTCATTTTTTTTCATTTTTTTTATGGATGTTCCTTTCAATTCTTTATATTTCAAAAAATTTCAAAAATAGTAAAATTTTATAATATAAAAATTAACTACATCCACTACTTTTCTCCATTATACTCACTTTATACATTAAATATCGATCGGACTTTACTCACTTTTCTTATTTTTCACTACTAATTTACACTTTTTCTTAATCTCCGTGCTCAAACCCAACGTAAAGAATCGGGAGGGAAAGAGGAAGTACATTATATGATTCAAAAAAAAGTTACATTTTATAATTTATAGATATTAAAATACTTGTGGTTGGTTCATTTTTATGTTACTAGAAGTTTTGTAGTTAATTTTGATTAGCATAATCTACTTATCTATCTATCTATTACTATATATTATATGTCAACACAAGGGTAAAATTTGCCATTTTAATGCTTGTGAAGTTACGATTTTACCCCTATTTTTTTAAAAATAACAAAAATGCCACTGTTATATTATTATGCAAAATTATGTTAATATTTGTTAATGCAGAGAATCGAACCTTCAACCTCCTTCTAAGAAATCCAAAGCATAACCACTATGCTACATTGCTTTTGAGTTTACTTTAAAGATTTTATTAGATAAGTCACATCATTTTCTCTAATTCTATATTCTTTTTTTATTTTGAACATTTGAGTAAAAGAAATATTGGTCCATATTATTTATATAAATCTGTATTTTTTATTTACGTTATTATATATATATAGGTAAATGATCAATCATCGTTATAAATTTTTATTACAGTTGTATATTTTTTATTAAATATACTTTAGTTACGTTGTTGATAATTCATATTTTTATATCATATTATATATCACTATTTTACATTATTAGAATTAATTAATTATACATAAAATATAGTAATGAACTTGATCTAATATAAGAACTATTGTATATGTTATGTATCTCATTATTTGTTAAGTCTATAATTTAAAATTAAGAAAATTAGCATCAAAATTATGTAATGCTAATGCCTATACACTTTGTTCGTCACATTCATTTCTTAGTAAACTTCTTTTCAAAATGAACACTTCATTTGTTGATATTTTCTAATATTACATGTCATTCTTTATTAACTTCGGTATATATCTAATTTACTCATTTTTTCGTCATTTTTTTCAATTTTTCCACCATTTTAATCCCCTTGTTGATGTCCGAGTCAAAAATCGGGGTGATGATTTAAAATGTAGAATATTACGGAATATATAATTACAAAAAGGTTTTCTTTCATTATAAATGATAAATATAAAAAATAAAATCTTTACACTCTCTTTGTCATGATATAATTTCACATGTTACACAGGAATGTAAATTATTCCGGATAAAAAAATATTTTCATTTTCATTTTTCTCTTTGTATATATATAAATGTATTATACTATTTAAATAAAAATATATAAATTATATCTATAAAATCATACATAATATATAACTACATCAAATATGAACTATATATCATAATTTTTAAGTATATAAAATATCAAATATTTGAGTTAAATTAGAAATGTTTTATTGATCAAACATTTAGACTTTGAGGGGTTTAAATGTATAATTCGACTAAAAAGATAAATATTTGAAAATGTAGAAGATACAATTGAATTGATTTCAAAAAGACGATAACTCAAAAACATGATCTATGTTTTAAATAAAAAATCAACATGATTAATATGCAATAGATGAAAATAAGATATGATTTTTCTCGATCATAAGAATTATGAAATTGTCTAACTATTAATGACGACCAGCTAGACTATAAGTTTTAACAATAAAAATTCAAACTGTATGTAAAAAATTATTGAATGATGTTAAAAAAAATTATAAGTCTTTAATAATAATAGAATTTTATATAATATATTAATTGGATGCATAATATCATAAAATCATTTTGATAAATGAAATTCTAAATAGGGTTTGTGGGCTTTGAGGACATCGTCGAATTACAACACTGAAGCTAATACACAATAAAATACAAGTACAGTTTATTTTTTGTATATGAAAAGGTTGAGTTTATTATTATAAAAATGTCATTCAATATTTGTATTGAAAAAACAGTATAACCTCGTATAAGTATTCAGGTCAAAATCACTGGATATTTATAAAGTTATCACATATACATTACTTTTTTTAAAATAAAAAAAATTAGTCTTAAAATGATATATTTATCAGTATATATTTGTTTATAACACGTGCAAAGTACGAGTTATTTTTTGTATTATTTTACTTTTTTATTTAAATTATTATAATCAAATTAAATATAGTAACGAGTGGTTCACGTATTTTACCTTTATTTATGTTTTTAATTTTTGAGTTGTTCAGCCGGATCAGTCGCTCAGAGTAAATGTTAATTTTAACATATATGTAATAAATGTTTATTTTAATATGTTGTTGATAAGATTCGAACTTTAAACTTCTATGTAGCATAACTTTTAGTAATACATCTAGATGTTCCAATCAATTTGACTTCAAAGACCTATCAATATCGATTGTGATTGAAAAAGATAACCAATATGAGTTGTGAACCAAATGATAAATTATACCCCATTTTGTTTATTATAGTTTAGTATAGATTGTGGTTGATTCAGAATTCATAATTTGTACCATATATTTATAAAATTATATAACTAAGCAAAATACATGAATTTTGAGAAATATATATAAGATAATTCAATTTGAGTTATATATGAATTTTTAAAATTTAGGATTTCAATTATTTATGATGATTGAGTTGAAACATTTACTTACGTCATTATAACATGAACCCACTCTATATGAAGGGGAAAAAAAGATGAAGCCAGAAAATAGTTGTTTGGAAATTATATATATACACAAGTCATTAATGTTGTATAATCATTCTTATATCGATAAAAATAATCATATGCCTTTTATCATATAGATATTAGTTGAATATTACGAAATCTAATCAAATTTACAAGTATTTGATTCATGAAAACGGTACGCAATATTATAAATTTACGATAAATTGCAAATTTTATCATCTAATGTATTTTTAATTATAAAATTATTTCGATATATGAACAAATTCTGCGAGAAATTATTTAATTAAGAACAAGTCTCAAAATCTGACAGGGGTACGTTCGTCATTCAAAGTAGTTATATTATTCGCCAACAAAATTTCTTACTACTCTGCACAACTCACACTTCTCATCTTACACTATCAAACTTACGATTACACAAACCTCGCGTTAATAAATCGACCTCTTCGCAAAAAATTATTGACGTTTTTATGCAGACCCGTGTCTTGCACGGGCTATTATGCTAGTATATATTAAAGGTAGTCTAGGGGTAATTTGAGCCAATAAAATGGCTGTGAAATGACAATGTTGCCCTTATTTATTGAAAAATTACAAACTTGTTGTCATCCCTCTATCATTTATGTAAAAATAAAAGATTTTTGTTTCTCTTAGGAATCGAACCTCTAACCTACTCTTGGAAAACTCATGTTATAACCATTGTGCTACATTTACTTTTTGATTTAACTTAAACATCTTATTAGATAAGCCACATCACCTCTTTTTGTCTTTTTTTTTGTTTAAGTAAAATATTGGGTTATATTATTTATATATAACTTGATTTTTTTAATTTCAAAATCTTAATGTATAATTATATTTTATCTATTTTGTATATATTAAAAGCCAACCAAGGACAAAAAAAAGTAAGAAAATGGCTATAAATTTATTATTTTACTCTTATATTTTTAAAAATTACAGAAATGCCAACCATTTATTATTTAAGCTAAAGTAGATTAGATTTGTGTGAACAACTGAACATTGATAATCGTATTCCAAACCTTCTCATATAATTTCATCTAATGTCCAAATGCGTAACATTGAGTTTGAGTTTATTATTAAAATATTATTAGATAAAATACACTCTCATCATATATTTTTTTTATTTTAATTTTTGAGCAAATAACATGTTGTTTTATATTATTTATAAAAACATGTTTATTCAATTTTTTTAATTTAACATTTTCATTAAGTTAAATGTTAGTTCATATTATTTATATAGCTCCATTTTCAAATTTTAATTATTCTACATATAATTATGTATTCAGTTATATTTATAAATTCTTATTTCACTTGTATTTTTGAATTGTATATTATTTATACTGTAAATATTTATATGATTTATACTCTATATAGGTTATTTAGGTATTGATACACAAATATAATATAATTTAAAATATATTTAAAATTAGTATCGTAAAAAGTGTGAATCAGAGTTAAGGGTGTTTATGGGTTGTATTTGCCGAGTTGAAAGCATTTTTGCAATCCGACCCAATTAAGGCTCCGTTTGGCATTGCTGTTGCAGACAGCAACAGCAGCTTTTTTCTGAAAAGCAGCTAAAAGAGTGTTTGGTAAAATTTAAAAGCTGCTTTTCTGAAAAGCGCTTTTGGCTGAAAAGCTGTTTTTAGAGAAAGCAGGTCCCCCATGCTTTTGAAAAAAGCTGCTTTTTAGCTTTTGCGGGAAGCAGCTACTGATTTCAACATCAAACTCACCAAAAACATTAATTTTTTATATTATACACCAAAAAATGCACATATAAAAAATATTACCAAACAGTTATCTGATTTTCACAACAGCACTTATTTTAACAGCACTTTTTTCAACAGCACAGCAATTTTTAACAGCAATCCCAAACAGAGCCTAAATCGGCTTGAAAAAATTTCATCACACCACACAAAATATTAATTCGTGACCCAACTCTTAATCGTACATCGATTTGGGTCAGGTTGGGTCAGTTTAAATGGCTTAAATTATATATATATATATGTGTGTGTGTGTGTGTGCGCGCGCGCGCGCGCGCGTGTGTGTATAAATATTATTGAACAAAATTTGTAACTTAAATCGGGTTGGGTAGGGTCGACCAAAAAAATTTAAAACTCATACCAACCTATACTCGTACCCGACCTATTTAAATTGGTTGGGTAGGCTTGGCTTGGTCGACCGAAAAGAGAGCGAGGGTTGGTTCAGTTTGATCAGGTTTGTAAATCATGAACAATCATAATTGGAGTAATCCGTGGATGTATTACTTATGATTTAAATCGAATAATTAGAGATTATTAGAATGATTAGTGGGGATCAATTTAATATTATATATATATATATATTGTGTAATAATTTTAATTAGATGTATACTATCACATAATTTAAATTTATTTAAAAACAATTATGCTTGAAATAAATAAAATTTATAGATTTAAATTTTGGATTAGTGATCTATAAATTATTTTTTACAATAAGAACTACGTATACAAAAAATGTTGTTATTATTTTTTATTCAAATTTCAACCTTTTAATTTTGGAACTTTTACCTATAAATTTCCTAAAATTTACAAATCATGCCAATATTTGAGGGATTAGACTGAATTTTATGACATCTTCACCAGCTTTTATCAAAACCGATTTTAACATAATCAAAACGATTAGTTACCGTCTAACGATTATCGGGATTATTAAACATCAACTTTTAGAACATAGATTATACATAAAAATATAATTGAGTATGGATTAAAAAAATTGTTTAATTATTTTTATTATATTCAATTATTGAATTTGATAAAATTCATTTTACATCATTTAAAACTAAATATATATATATATATATTGGTAATTAAAAATAATCATTTGATCTTTATCTTATAGAAATTAATCCAAATTTTATGAAATTAAAAAATACTAAACAAATCTAAGATAAATTCGAAATATTATCTCTTAGCACATTTCTAATTAAAAAAATTATTTTAATATATATACATGTTCGTGTGAGAAATTATTGGAGTGTATAAACAGGTTCGTGCATCGCACGCTAATTTTTTTTTTTATTGTGGTATGTAATTTGTGGTAATTATAAGCTGGTTATATAAAACCTTGTTTGGTGTGTCATTAATAACAATTTTTTGCTGAAAATTAAAAACTAATTTGGTAAGTTTAGAAAACATATTTGACCTAAAAACTGTTTCAAAGAAAACAACCTCCATAGGGAAAAAAAAAATTAATTTTCACCTTTTATAGGAAGCAGACATAAATTTCAATTTCAATATCAATCTCAATAAAATATTAATATTTTATATATCAAACCCCAAAACCAAAAAAATTATTTGGTTTTCATAACTAACACCTTTTTCACAACACAACCACCAAAAATATTAATATTTTAAATATCAAATCCCAAATCAAAAAGTTATTTGATTTTTGTAGTCAAAACTTTTTTCACAAAGCAATCCCGAATGAAACCTTTTTTTTTTAGAAGTCGAATGAAACATTACTGGGCTCTTTTTTTTACTTCACAATAACTCGGGATTCTATTTGGGTTTGCTGTTAAAAATTGATGTGATGTTGAAAAAAGTGCTGTTAAAATAAGTGTTGTTGTGGAAATCAGATAATTGTTTGGTAATATTTTTGATATGTACATATTTTGGTGTATAATATAAAAAATTAATGTTTTTGGTGAATTTTGATATTGAAACCAACAGATGTTTCCCGCAAAAGCTGAAAAGCAGTTTTTTTCAAAAGCACGGGAACCCCCTTTAACTAAAAGTAGCTTTTCAGCCAAAAACACTTTTCAGAAAATCAGCTTTTAAATTTTACCAAACATTTTTTTAACTGCTTTTCAGAAAAGAAAAAAAAACTGTTATTGTCTGCAACAACAATGTCAAACGGAACCTTAGCTTTTTTTTGGATAACTAAAAGTTAATTTGTTCATTTTTAACAACGAAACCAAACAAAAAGTGATTCTCTTTTTCCTAATCAAGACAGTTTTTTACGTTGGATAAATAAAAACAACTCGTTTTTTTTTTCTAAATAAAAAAAACCTCTTACTTCCGAGTAAACAACCTGAACTTGCTGAGTAATATCAAAAGAGGTAAGTTTTAAGCCGACTTCGACATATCTACTATAATTAAAATATTACAAAACAAATTATATTTTTAATTAAAAAATTGCAAGACGTATTATTTTGCAAAGCCCGTTCCATGAAAATAACTATTTTATTGAGAATCTTGATATTCACATGTTATATAAACTGAACATGTATATTCTACAAGCCGAACATATTTTGCAAAACAATATATTTTTGAATGTTTTGCTCGCAAAAAATATATAATTTTAAAAAAAAATTAGTGAAATAATGATTTTCACATAATATAATTTGAAAAATTTTACATTTTGCAATATTTCACTTGCTAAATATACACGGTCTTCAAAGTCTCCAATGAAACAGTGACTTGACTCTAATATAGATCCTATATATAAATTCAAATTATCTTATGAAATTAACTCCTTATATATAATAAGCGTAAGGGAGATATTATCCAAAATATTGGTCGGTCACTGTAATACCAAAAGTATATGATCCGTTGGATTATAAAACTATAAATATTCAAATAGATGAGGACCGTTAGATATAATATTAAAAATTGTATTTGATTAATAATAGGATAGTATTTAAATACTAAAAGGTGTATTTTGATAATTTAAACCAATTATAAATAGGTTATATATATTGAATAGAAATCTTTATGTAAAAAATCGTAATTATCTTTTCTATTTAGTTTAT
This sequence comes from Heracleum sosnowskyi, assembly GCA_030848705.1. Classification (NCBI taxonomy): domain Eukaryota; kingdom Viridiplantae; phylum Streptophyta; class Magnoliopsida; order Apiales; family Apiaceae; genus Heracleum; species Heracleum sosnowskyi. Next base: position 134,827,701 of record CM061235.1, on the reverse strand, counting down.
GGATAGTTCCAGTTAGATAATAATTATTAAACCATCATTAAATTAAAGATAATTTTGTTAGCTTCGCGTGGGCTGTGAAATTGTTAAAATCTGTTGTCTAAAACTCAAGATAGAGCCCAAATAATAAAGTGATTATCTAAATTTTAATATATTTTTTTTTAATTTAAACCAATTATAAATAGGGTTTCTATATTGAATAGAAATCTTTATGTAAAAAACCGTAATTATCTTTTCTTTTTAGTTTATGGATAGTTCCAGTTAGATAATAATTATTAAACCATCATTAAATTAAAGATAATTTTGTTAGTTTCGCGTTGGCTGTAAAATTGTTAAAATCTGTTGTCTAAAACTCAAGATAAAGCCCAAACAGTGATTATCTAAATTTTAATAATTTTTTTATTATTATTGTAGCACCAATTTAATTTTTTTCCTAATTCTTTTAAATTTATAAATTCTATGTTTATTTCAATAAAATATTAAAATCAATTTAAGAAAAAATTAAAATCGATCTGGTCCGTGTACGACCACTATATGACCAAATTAATTATTACAGTTAGATCTTAAATAGATCGATGAGAATTGTTAGATATAATATTAAAAAGTGTATCTGAATAATAATAGAATTATATTTAAATACTAAAAAGTGTATTTTGATAATTTAAAATTTTTCTATGTAAAAATTCTAAAATATATTTTCTCTTTAATTTATGTATAGTTCGAGTTCGATAATAATTGTTAAACCAAATATCAGATAACAATTCATATCGATTACAATATTAAAAATTATCAATATAATGCTCATGTATATCATATAACAATGATACATGTGGACCCTTTATAAGAGACTTAGGAGAACTCCTGTGCATGAATAAATTTAAACATTTTTTTTCTGAAGGAACATTACAATTTGATTAATCCAAATTATAATTATATTATTTTACATATAACAAACATAAAAGGATAATATCAAAATATTATTAAAATATTGAGGGTTTCATATTCATAAACAATAATTTTGAATATAATACTTAACCATCTTTTCTTTTCGGTTTATGGGTAGGTCAATGGTCAAGTTAGATAATAATTATTAAATCATCATTAAATTAAAGATAATTTCGTTCATTTCACATGGGTTGTAAAATCGTCAAAATTCAATTTCTAAAACTCAGGATAGAACCCAAATAGTAAAGTGAGTATCTAAATTTTAATAAATATTTTTTTATAATTATAGCACTAATTTATTTATTTTTCCACTAATTCTTTTAAATATAGAAATTTTATCTTTCTTTCAATAAAGTATTAAAATAAATTAAGAACAAATTCAAATCGATAAAGACTATAATAATATGAGAATAAAATTTTATATAATCATAACATAATTTTTATACTATTTAATAATTTTAAAGTAATAATGTATTTTAAAATTTTATATACACTATAAATAAAACCGAAACATTAAAAGTAAAAGCAGTTAGTAAGATACTTATATCAGTATGTACTTGATATCCTTATTATATTAAACTCTTTTATATAATAAGCATAATAGGGATTTATCCAAAATTTTGATCGTGACAATCAAATTAATAAGGATTATTAGATCTTAACTAGATAAATGAAAATCGTTTGATCAAATATTAAAAAAGTGTATTTTATTTATAATAGGATTATATTTAAATTCTAAAAAGTGTATTTTGATAATTTAAACCAAATATATCAAATATAAATAAGTTTTCTATATTGAATAGAATTCTCCATATAAAAAATTCGTGACTTTCTTTTCTCTTCCATGAACAATTCGAGTTAGATAAAAATTGTTAAACCATCTTTTAATTAAAAATAATTTAATTATCTTCACGTGGGGTGTAAAATCGTCAAAATCTGATTTTTAAAACACAAGATAAAGCCCAAATCAGTAAATTGAGTATTTAAATTCTAATAATGATTATTATGTCATCATTATTTTAACGCCAATTTAATTACTTTTTTCTAACTATTTTAAATTTAGAAATCTATGTTCAAAAATTAAAATCAATCTAAGAAAAATTCAAATCAACAAAGAATATAATAATACGAGGATAAAAGTTTATAAAATTGTGCATATTTTTTATCCTATTTTATTAAGTTATAGATCATAACTAATCAAATATAATTTATTATTAAATAATAAATTATACGCAAATGGTGATTTTGTTTTATAAGCACTCATAGAGACCTAATTTCATTGTTAGCAGAACTATATTCATATTAAAAAAAACCGTATTTTGAAATTGTAGACTCAACTACAGAACAGACCTAACTTTTTTAACCTATATACATTGTAAATTATTAAATTCGAAACTTTAAAAGTTTGTTAATCAATTAGTATAGTACTTTTCTGAAAAATCGTACTTTACAAAAAATATTATCAAATAACCTATGTCTGAAAGAAAAAAAAATTCAAAAAAAACCCTGTAAATTTTAATATGTTGTTGGTAGATTCAAATCTTAGATCATTCTACATGATAATTTTACTGTTATATGTAACGTTTCTCAACAATTTAATTTGAAAAATCCAACGATTATGTATTAAGTGATCAAACAAAGCGACCACACTTATAAGAAAGCTTTCATTATTTAGTTTTTAATATAATAACATAGATATTTACGGGATATACTATAAAAAAATGAATTTTATACAGAATTTTGATCGTCACGGTGTACTGTTTTAAAAGAAGAACTATTACAAAAAAAATATATTTTAATTGATAATTTATTTTCTTAAAAGTTCAAAGTTTCCGCATCATTAACATATTACAAAAAAAAAAGAATATTATATTTTAGCAATAAATATTTAAAAAAATAAAAAATTATAAATATTAAGAAAAATTAATGATGTTATCCTGGTAATTTGGTCCTAAATACCGCCAAAACATTCTCAACCGTTAGATCCAATACTTTTAAAAATAGACGATCAAGATTATATCATATAAAAAGAAATTATTATCTAAAAATGATATAAGTTAAAAGATATTATATTAGGATTGGATTTTCCAAAAAGTTAAAACATAAAAATTGTTGTAATTAAATAAGGAACCCCATTTATAACCAAAATAATAAAAATCGTTTAATCTTAAATAGATAGATGAAAACCGTTAGATTTAACATTAAAACATGTATTTGGTTAATAAAGATTTTTCTAATAATCTAAACTACATATAAGTTAAGTAGATTTCCTAAATCGAATAAAATTCTCAACATTAAATTTCATCATGTAAACTAATAACTTTTAAATATAATTTTAACATTTTAACTATAATTTTAAATATAATTCTCAACATTTTAACTATAATTTTTTTTGGCTAAATCTTTTTTAACAATAATTTAATCATGTAAACTAATAACTTTTAAATATTAAAATATTCATAAATAAATATAATTATAAATATTAAAAAAACAATCGTGTGTTGCATCGTAATAAAAATATAATTATAAATAAAATAATTATAAATAAAATTTAAGTAACCGTGCATCGCACCACTTATTAAGCATAAGAGAGGATCAGATCTCAGGTCTATCAACAAACCTATTTGAAATAGTCATTACACATGAAATAGGACAGGCCATTGTAATCCATTACGTCCGGAAACCAAAGGATAGTTGCAAACTTGACATTGTATGGAAATGGATAATCTTCAGTACTCAAATTTTCTTCACGGAAGTGTAGCTAATTTATGAATAACTATTACTGTAAAAATGTATGTAAAGTGTAATCATCAATCACAGAACATATATGTTATCATCACAGTCGATAATGAGCCTATCTTGAAATTTCATGTGAAAAGATACTCTCCACCATATTCGCGTATAATCACAGGAACACTTGTGGCTGGGATCTGCAAAAAGTAGAACGGGGCATTATGCCAATGATATACCATTATGCCAAAAACATACTAACAATACAAATCAAGAGCACCCAGAAAATTCCCATGTTCTGCCAGAACATCAAGTGACCTTCGAAAATCTAAAATCGATTAAGTTAGTTTGATCTTATTCAAACAGGTAACTTGGCATTTGGTAACAGTTAACAATCTAACACACACATTCAGGTAATCTTTCAGTAGAATAGGGCATGGTATCTATATGATAAATAAAACTATTACGAGCATAGAAATGCCAGTTCTCAAGGCTGCCAACAAAATATATAATTAACAGGTAAATTGGCAACTACTATAATTAAAGACTGGCCTGTAATTTAAAGTTTCTTATTACGAAATGAACTTGATAATCTTCATGAAGCAATGAAAAAGATTGCTAGCAGAAATTATGACAAATCAAGTATACTTACTATCAGCTGTTCATATCAACTTACCATGCCATAATCTGTGATGATTACTGATATGTAATCTGAAGGAGTAGCGTCATACCTGTTCCAATTTAACAAAAGAAAATTCAAAAATATAAAAAGGTATTTCTGGTCATGACAGAAAGAAATAAACATCCATAAGAAATTTCCACATCCGTTTTCACTTTTCCATGAATTAAAAATGACTTACAGTAAATTCAGATGTTGAAGACCATCTTTTTTGACTGAATCATCAAGATAATGTATATCCACCTGCCCAGGAACCTTACTTACTGCCCCTGGATCACCTACAGACATTTTACAATGGCAAGACATAAAGGCAGCTCCAATAGAGATTGCAAGAATAGTGAAGAGAAGATAAAGCTCGTATATGCAACTTGTCTATAGTTTGTAGAACATACCAAGTTCATTACAGCATACTGAGTCAAGCTGTACCCTCTCATGAAATTTATACGCTTCACAGCATATCATGACTGGCACACGGAATTCATGTGCAACCATAGCCACACATGCTGTCCCAACCCTCGAGTACACTGTTCCATTAGACAAGACAGAAGCAGCTCCCAAAAGAACTTTTGTGATCTCGTGCATGATATAAGAGATGGCATTTATATGAGTATATGTGCAGCTCACACCATTTCGGACCAGCCTGCGGACTAGTGCTTGACCTTCAAGCTTAGGACGCGAGTCAACTACAACAACTCGGAAAATTTTACCAAGTTCATGAGCCTGTAGAAGAATCATTTCAACAACAGAAGATGAACCATATGTGAGTAGAACATCACCGTCCCTGATTTTTGTAACCGCATGTTTTACTATAATCCTGTCTGCAAGTACTATCTTCTCAGTAATGAAACGATCTATGTCTGAACTTATAGAGGCTTTTGCTTCTGACTCAGAAATGTCCAGGGGTAATTTAGTAATATGAGCCTTCAGAAATCGAATTGCATTTCCCATGCTTACTGAGAGGGGCCGGCACTCTATCAAAAAAGAAACATAACTATTGATCTTGGCTATTAAATCACGGTTAACAGTTTTCTCCAATGGTGCAGAGTAGTCTTTGATGGCTTTCTGAAATGCTTGAAGCATAGCTATACAACGAGAATTGCCCCCAGTAATATCTCCAGCTAAATACTGTAAACCCACCTGAAATCAGATATTGCGTGTAAATTTACAAGATATTAACAATTTATATTTGTTTTAAAAGTATAGCCCTTTCAACTATGGCCTCGTTTGTTTTAAATTTACCAATTCCGACCTTCCTTTGATAACTTGAACTTCAATGGAACTAAGCTACAACTAATTGTTCCTTTGAAAATAAATAATTTATGTTTGCTTTGCTATTATGTAACTATAAGTTACATATCTAACTATAAGTTACATAGTTAATTTTGTTAAATTGGAACATTTAACAATTAAATGGCAATGTCACTTGAAAATTTCACAAAAAAAAAAAACTGTAACGTGTGCCGTGTGGTGACCACAGGACACCTAGGTAACTAAGCAAACCAAACATTGGAACTTTAACATATATAGGCAAGAAGCCTGAAATCGGACCACATTCGATACCAATCATTTAGCTCACACTGTAGCTGAACTTCATTTAGAAATCCAATATTATTTTTAAATTCCACAAGTATGACCTTTAAAAGGATACCATAAAACCAAATATGCAATATACTGGTGAACGGAACATCATCCAACTATTGAAAACATATAACATAAAACCTACTATTAGAGATCACATTCACACTCAGTCAGTTAGCTCATATATAAACTTGATCACATAGAACCATCTTATATATAAAGTAATACCTTGTAGACAGCAGGATGAATATGTTTAAGTTGGAAAAACTTGGTCTCCAGATCAGGAAGCTGAGTTCCACGCTCATATTGAGGCAAATGCAGAAAAAAATCAACCCTGTTTCTGGCTTCAACTTGTTTGACCACAGAATGCTTTTTAGCTTTTTCCACCCGGCTTTTATCATCAAACTGCATGCGAGGGGTAGGCACGTCCTTCTTTCTATCTTTTTCTGGAGGTCGATCACCTATTGTCTTCTCAGAATATGCCATTAAAACATCCTTCTTTTGTCTGGAATGCTTAACCACTTCACCAATATGGACAGATGCTTCTTTTCCAGTAGCAGCAGCAGATAGTTTCCCTTCGGCTTCAAACATGCAGATGTATGATTCAAACATTACGAATTCCAGGATCTTTATTCGTATAGATAATTTATAAACAGAGAGACAAGAAAGCATGACATAGACTCGTCAACTTCCAGCAAAGTAGAGATAAAAATCTTTTTTTTTATAGGTAAAAAACTTATAATTACATTAAAAACCATTCAAAACGAAGATATACTGTTCTAAAGTTTAAATTAAAGACAGACCAGTTAAGCCTTTTCCAGCTGCTTTCGCAGCTCGTTGAGCCTCTTGCAACGCCCGCCTTTCAGCTTTTGTTGTTTTATCTTTAAGAGGCTTTGAATCTGATTTCAAGGACATTTCAGCAGGTGGGTCACCATCTTTTTCTGCATGTAATATACATTTTTTTCTTTAATAATGCATGTAAACTGATGAGCATAACTAATTCAACCAGTACATACATTTTCACAGACAAATTGAGAATGCCACGTGGACATATAAATGGTGTTTGTTGAGTTCAGAGCAACACCATAAATCAATTAAATAGGTTCGATTATACCTTTTATTTTGTGCAATTATACCTTTTATTTTGTTAAATTTAAGTACACCTACTTAAATTATCTACCCATCTAGCAGGAAAGGACTAGGAATAAGACATGTTCATAACTAGGGAGGAAACAAGGGCTCAAATTCGAGAAACCCCTGCAATGATAAGAGAGAGTGCAAACTTGGCGACAAGTGATTCAAATTTCAAACAAAACTTGAGGCCTGTTTGGCTAATCTTTTTTTGAGCTAATGTCAGGACTGGTGTTATATTGTGTTTAGCATTGTGATGTGTATTGTGTTGTCAAAGTGAAAGGGTAGTTTTGTCTTTTACATAAAGTCAGTTACATAACAGTACTTGTATAGATGCCTATATATACTTGTAAGGTTCTGTGTTTTTCATTATGTTGATATATGAATGGAAATGTTTCCACCACTCTCTCTCTCTTTCTTTCTCTCTCTATAACTGAATCTCTCTTTCTCTCTCTAGGGTTTCTAACAGAAATCTCTCTAATCTCTGTCTCTCTCTCTCATTTCTGCTCTGCTCTTCTCTGATTCTCTTCTAATTTCTCTCTATTCTCTGCTAAACTACCTCTATCTGCTGTCTATCCTTACTTTCTGCACTTATAAACCAGAAAACACCAAAAATAGTTGTAAAATAGGTCAAGAACTCACTAGTTCCTGACAAATTGGTATCAGAGCTACAAAATGAGATCAACTACTGCTTCGATTGCGTTGTATACTCTATTCCGAGTGGTGCGAGCCTAGAATCTCTGTAATCGCATCTCAAAGTTCAGAACTTTAGTTTTTTCTGTTCAGGTGCTCTGTTTTTAACTTCTACTTACAGATCTGTTCTTAGTATGTTGAATTCAGTAAAGATTAGTGTTGCTATGGCTTGTTCAGTGGCGTTTCTATATAATTAGTGTAATCAGTTGATGATATTGAAGAAAACACAAACGAATTAGGTTAAATTCTGTGTTTGTAGTTTACAGTTGAGTATTACTCTGTTTTGGGAAGTAATTGAGGATAATTCTGAAGTTGTGATAGTATTGAGATTGAGTACTGTTAAGGAGCTGTTATATTGTTTGATCAAGGTTGAATTACTGATTTGAGGAGTTGTTAAGTGAAAATTGGTGAAATTAGTTGGTTTGCATTTGGTGCACACTAAGTGTTTGAGGAAGTGTGTAAGTGAAACTGCTAATATTAGAGCTTGTAACTGAATCTTGAATTTGGAAGGATAAGAGAGGATGACTTACAATACTAGGAGTGCTAAGAATGCTGAAACCTCTCAGCAAGGCACCTTAAGATCAATTCAGCAGGATGTTCAAGGAATTAAAGAAGGAACAAATGACAAAATAGATAAACTGCAGGAGGCTATAGAGATGTTAGTATCAGGAATGCAGGAAATGATGAACAATGGCTCTCAGAAATTTCCAGAAGAAATTTGTGATGAGGAGATACCAGTAAAGACAAGGAAGAAAGGTGTCTTTAGGAATCCAGCTCATGCAGCTTGGGAAAGGCAAAGGTCGGAACAACAGCTTATTCACAGGAATGATGAAGAAGAAGAGGAAATTGAGGTAATGGAGGAAAAGATTGAGAACAAGGAATTTCACAGTCTGAAGCATCTTAAACTCAGTTTTCCTGTCTACAAGGAAGGGAGTGATACCTTGGAATGGCTAAGGGATTGTGAGGAATATTTTTCAATATTTGAAGTTAATGATAAGAAGAGAGCTGCAATTGCTGCTATGCATCTAAGTGGTACTCCCAGGTCATGGTATAAATCTTTTATGATTGGAAGAAACAAAGTGACTTGGTATCAGTTTACTCAAGGATTTTTGGCAAGATTTGGAGAAGTTGATACTGAACTGGTGTTTGACAGATTCAAGAAGCTTCAACAGGTTACTACAGTAGAGTCCTACTTTGATGAGTTTGAGAAATGCAGAGGCCAATTATTGATGAAAATTCCAAGCCTCACTAATGAATACTTTTTGGAGAACTTTGTTGGAGGGTTACAAGTGGAAATCAGAGGGATGCTGAGATTATTGGAACCAAGCACTCTGGAGCAAGCTCTTAAATTGGCCAGATTTTATGAGCAAACCCTTAACAGTCAGCCAAAGAAGAGTAACTATGGTGGTGGAATGTACAAGGCTAACAATTATGCAAATAAGAGTGGTACTGGAGCTCCTGTGATTACTAACAGTCAGGCTTCTCTGCTAGTTCAACCCAAGGCTACAGAGGTTGTTAGTTCTAAACCAAGGCCATTGACTTATTCTCAAAGGGAGGAAAGAAGGCAGAAGGGCCTCTGTTTTTATTGTGATGAGAAATTTGCCAAGGGTCATGAATGCAAAAAACCTCAAAGTTTTCTAATGATAGCCGAAGAGGAATTTACAGAATATGAGGGAGAACCTAAGTTTGATGAGGAACCTGGAGAGGACCCTAAGGATTGGTTAAACCAAAAGATTATTTTGGCAGCCCTAGGAATGGAGCCTACCAAGCATAAGCCTTTACAATTTGGAGGTATGGTTCAAGGTAAAAGGGTTGAAATGCTCATTGATGGAGGCAGTTCTTTGAACATTGTGCAAGCAGACTTGTGTCAGGAATTGTCATTAGTAGTGCAACAACAAGCTCCCGTTTCTATCTATTTACCGAATGGAAACACCATAACTAGTTGTGTTGTGTGTCCTGAGTTCAAGTGGACTTGGAATGATGTCACTTTCAAAACTGTTGCTCATGTGGTAGACTTAAAAGATTGGCAAGTAATTCTGGGAGTTGAATGGCTTTCACAGTTGGGTGATGTAAAATGTAACTACCAGGAACAAACTATGCAGTTCGACTGGCAGGGCCACTTAATCAATTTACCTGAAAAAAATCAAGTTGTTCAAGAAAGTTCTTGTGCTCAGTTATCCATGGTAGTTCCAATGTGGATGGAACAAATTGGGGCAAGTTATGAGGGTGACACAGTTGTTCACCAATTGATTGCTGAAGCAACCATAGGCAGGGAAGGGCCTCAAGAGTACTACATGACTCAAGGATTGTTACAGTATAGAGGGAAGTGGGTTATTGGCTCTACTGGGGATCTAAGAAAGCAAGTTTTTGCAGAATTACATGCCAATAGCATTGGCGGACACTCAGGTAGGAGAGCAACTCTTAAAAGAATAAGAGAGTATTTTTACTGGCCCACTATCAATCAGTCAGTAGGACAGTGGGTAAGGGAATGTGCAGTTTGTCAACAGGTGAAGGGTGAGACTGTTAAGAGTCCAGGCTTATTGCAACCATTGGCTATTCCTCAGGAACCGTGGAGGGACATTGCTATGGATTTCATCACAGGATTGCCAAAATCTAAAGGCAATGAGGTAATATGGGTTATCGTAGACAGGTTCAGCAGGTATAGTCATTTCTTGGCCTTAGCTCATCCTATCTCTGCTAAGAATTTGGCATCACTGTTCTTTGAGCATATTTACAGACTCCATGGGTTGCCTGAGACTATTGTTAGTGATAGGGACAGCTTGTTCCTTAGTGAGTTTTGGCAAACACTTTTTAAACTATCAGGAACAAGGCTACACTTCAGTACTGCCTATCATCCTCAATCAGATGGCAGTACTGAAAGAGTCAATCAGTGTCTTGAACAATACTTGAGGTGTATGACCAGTCATTGCCCTAAAGAATGGTCCTTGTGGTTATCTTCAGCTGAATGGTGGTATAATACCACTTTTCACTCTACTCTTAATACTACACCATATCAGGTTGTCTATGGCCTTAAGCCAAGGCATTTGGCTTGGCAGACAAGAGATCACACCAATCTGCATAGCTTGGAACACCTCCTGATTGACAAGCAAAATCAGTGGAGTAAGTTGAAGGATCTGTTGGAGTTGGCTCAGACTAGAATGAAGCAGTATGCAGATGCTAAGAGGTCAGAGAGAAGCTTCCAGCCTGGGGAATGGGTTTACTTAAAACTCCAACCTTACAGACAAGTCACAGTTGCCATTAGAAAGTGGTTTACCAGCTCCTCATTCAATGGCAAGGTTGTAGTGTAGATGAAGCTACTTGGGAAGATGAGGACTTGTTGAGGGTCAACTTTCCTAATTTCTGTCAACCCTGAGGACATGGTTGTTTTGAAGAAGGGGGGGTTGTCAGGACTGGTGTTATATTGTGTTTAGCATTGTGATGTGTATTGTGTTGTCAAAGTGAAAGGGTAGTTTTGTCTTTTACATAAAGTCAGTTACATAACAGTACTTGTATAGATGCCTATATATACTTGTAAGGTTCTGTGTTTTTCATTATGTTGATATATGAATGGAAATGTTTCCACCACTCTCTCTCTCTTTCTTTCTCTCTCTATAACTTCTCTATAACTGAATCTCTCTTTCTCTCTCTAGGGTTTCTAACAGAAATCTCTCTAATCTCTGTCTCTCTCTCTCATTTCTGCTCTGCTCTTCTCTGATTCTCTTCTAATTTCTCTCTATTCTCTGCTAAACTACCTCTATCTGCTGTCTATCCTTACTTTCTGCACTTATAAACCAGAAAACACCAAAAATAGTTGTAAAATAGGTCAAGAACTCACTAGTTCCTGACAGCTAACTTATGGCTTATAAATCCAAAAGAACTTATGAAGAAGGGTGTTTGTGTACTCAACTTCCTAGCTCTCCTAGCTCAACTTGTAACTTTTATACCCCAACTTATATCTTATTACTTGATTTTTTGTTTTTTTAAATAATTAATATGTTTGTATTGGTATTTTAGATGTCATTTTAATTTAAAATGCATGTATTGAGATTATCATATTAAATAATTTTTTTTAAAATTTAATTTAATAAGTTATAAGTAAATTTATGGGTTAGAAATACATCACCCGTTGTGTCTAAATCTATCCAAACACCTATATGACTTATAACTTATAAGTATTCATCTACTTCTCACTTATATGACACTTATTCATTTTAAGATAAAAGTTACATTTTTTAAGATACCCCAAACACGCACTTAGTGGTGATAAGAAACCATAAACACGAAGAAATTATGTTTCAAGGTCAAATACAGACCATTTGAGCCTTTTCCAGCCGCTTTCGCAGCTTGTTGAGCCACTTGCAATGCCCGCCTCTCAGCCTTTGTCGTTTTTTCTTTTAATGTATTTAAATCTGATTTCATGGACATTTGGGCAGGTGGATCACCATCTTTTTCTGCAAGACAGGTTATAGATGCTTTTTTATAACGATGCATATATTGATCATAAACTGATAAGCACAACTAATCCAATTAGTATAAAAGTTTTTAAATATACTACATGGACATGTCAAATCTACTTGTTAAGTTTAATGCAGCACCTTAACTTGATCAAACATGTGTAATCATATCTTTAATTAAAAATCGGTAGACACCTACTCAAATATATTTAACCATCTATAGCAGACACAGAATAAGAATAGGACATTTCCAACACCTCATCTAGTCAGAAGGTTAAGATAATACATTGCCCGAGCCGAAAGACAACTACCTCTTGGCTCATTGTTTCTTTTTGTTAATCTGTGTCATATACTGGCATCATAGAATTTTCATACAAGTATGTACGAGCCTCAAAACCAGAAAGGAAACAAGGCCCCAATATACGATGTATACAAATTCCTACAAATATTAAGGGGAAAATCAAATACTAAAGTCAAACACGCACCATTTAATCCTTTTTCAGTTGCTTTTGCGGCTCGTTGAGCTTCTTGAAATGCACGCCTTTCGGCTTTTGTTGTTTTCTCTTTAAGTGGCTTTAAATCCGATTTCAATGACATATCAGCAGGTGGTACACCATCATTTTCTGCAAGTTATATATATATATATATAAATACATATATTTCAATGATACATACAACGGATGATCACAACTAAACCAATTAATGCAAAAATTTCCACATAACATATATATACATATCAGGACATATCATAGCTTTTTGATGAGTTCAATACATCACCCAACTTAATGGTACAAATGCAATTTTATCTATCTTTAAATATCAGTAGACATCTATTTCAAGTGTCTAACCATCTATTAAAGGAAAGGACAAGGAATAGGTAGATGGCCAACACTTCATCTAACTAGAAAGTTTACAAATAACATTACCCGAGAAACTACCACCACATTGTTTCTTTTCAATATCTCTGTGCAACATCAAGCCAACACAGCTGAGTATGATACAAACTCGCAAATAGGAGCAATTCGAAGGTACAACTAACCGAAAGTTAATCTATTAGTAAGAAATACAGCCCATATTTAGCAACAAACTTAGCCTCAAAAGAACATATCTAATGAAGTACCTCTCAGTTCTAAATTTACCGTACCATTCATAAAATCTAGTTGCATGAGTAAAAACAATATGAGATTCTATTAGTAAAACCTTCTATCTTTAAAATAATGTAAAAAACTCTAGCAATTCAAATAGCAGCTACAATACTACTACTACTAGTAATAACAACAATCGAATTTGAGTAGACAATTTAAAACAAACTATAAATACAACAATTACGCAAACTCGAAATTTTAACTTCATACCTACAATCGACACTTGAGGATTCTTTTTCGACAAATTCTGAACCGCCATCCTATCTAATCCACTACTCGGAAGTGACATTGGCAACTTCCCACGATTCCAATTCCCCGATTCCTCCGAAAACTCACCATCCGCAATCAGACTCGACAACGAAGACATCGAATCACTCGGATCATAGCTTCCTACACGCACAAAATCAAACTCCGATCGCCGATAATCAAACTCCCCAACCGGAACTTGAATAGCGCGCGTTACATCATCGTAGACACGACGCGCCGGCGGAATCATCACCGGCGATAGAGAATTGGAGACAGGCGGAGGGTCGGAGGGTCCGGACTGAGTTTGGTCGGGTTGTGGAGCGAAAAACCCGACTTGGCGAAATTTCGGGTCGATGACCCGGGAAGAACGACGAGTAGGATCCATTTGGAGAATTGAGAAGAGAAGTAGGGTTTTGAAATTGAAGGTGTTTGTGGTTGTGAGAGATGAAGATAGAGAGAGCCATTAGAGAGAATTGAATTTAAGCAGCCATTGAAGAGAGATGAAAAAGAATTAAGTTTCTAGGGTTTTGGTATTTGTTTTGGAATTGGGACTTTTTGAAACCAAATCTCATCCCAAAAATATAACGTACAAATTACGGAAAGCGGTATTTCGTTCAATCAATTAACTTGAGTCATACCTGTCAGAAAAAAATAAATTAATTTGAGTAAGTTGAAAATTTACGCAACAAAAAATCGTGTCATAATATTACTAAAAAATTGATGTTTCGAAATTATGTTATATATTTATAATTATTAAAATATTATTGATTTTATAATTATATTTAATTACTTTTTAAGTTATATTTACATAAAATAACATATGTGTATAAATATGAAAGGTTTATTTTTGAATATTTTAACTTATATGCCTTATATTTTTATTAAATAAGTATTTGTTATTAGATACTAGCTTAAAACCCGTGTGATACACGGATTGTTAATTTTTATTTTATTTTTATTTTTTAATTATATTTGTTAAAAAAATAAATAGGCATGTTAAAATAGCTAAACACTTTTAATTAATTAAAAACATTAAAACAGATTTTAAAATAAATAAGTAAGGGTTTGATCGTTATATTTTTGGAAAATGAGGAGTTTTAGTATGGAAAAATAAAAAAATGTAACATATATTTAGTTTAAAAAGGTAAATGCCCGTGATATTTTTGAAAAATGAGGTTTTAAAATTTAATAATTTAAATTATTAAATACATTTTAAAAAAAATAAGTAGTGGGTTTGTCCGTGATATTTTTAGAAAAAGAATGGATTTTAGTGAGAAAAATAGAAAAAGTAAATTGAAAAAGGCAATTTCCCGTGATATATTTAGAAAATGAGGGACTTTGTTAGAAAAAATCTATAATGTGTTTTAGCTGAAAAGATAATTGGTTATAAATAGGTATCTGATTATTTGTATTTTAATATTTTTAGTAATTGCATTTGTTAAGAAAAATAAGTAGACATGTTAAAATAGGTAAACTTTTAAAAAAATAATTTGTTAGGCTCAAGACATGTCTGAATACCACCATTAACAAGCCTACACTATGTGACTATGTCACATTACATGACCTAGTGAATTCTATCACTGGGATATAGTATAGGTCTCTCTGTACTTGTCTTGTTCTCATGAACATTAGCTTGATCGTGTATGCTCATAATTATAATGAGCTTAGTAAGTTTCTTGCATCTAGAATGTACATAGGCCATTGAATAATTATCCTGGTAGAAGTTCAGAATTGTTCATGCAGCAGGATGGAAATGAATAAGGCCCTGAAGAAATAAGTTGCAGAAATTTGTCTAAGGCATTATATAGTAAAGTCAGAATAAAGCTATGTCGTGAAGTCACCAAAATCCATGTCGAGAAGTGCTAGATCGCATAGTCCAATTTGTACTATGTCGTGAAGTCTTCAAGACTCATATCGTGAAGTGTTGAAATCAGCAAAGTCAAAATGTACTAGATCGTGAAGTCCTCAAATAGCTTATTCCGCGAAGTCCTCAAATAGCCTATGTCGCATAGTCCTCAAATAGTCTATGTCGCATAGTCATTAAATAGCCCATGTCGCATAGTCCTCAAAAAGGCTATATCGCGAAGTCCTCAAAAAGGCTAGATCACGAAGTCCTCAAATGGCTTATGTCGCAAAGTCCTCAAAGGCCATGTCGCGTAGTCTTCACAAGGGACATCACGAATTCAGGAATGAAGTGGAGTTTACGATATCAACACTTAGCCGTTTACAACAAGACAAATGAAGGTACAAGATCAAAGTCAATGGAGACAAATAATGAAGCATCTGTATTGGTCAGGTGGTCCAAAATACAGATGGCAAATCTACAGCTAAACTTGGAGAGGAAGAAGGAAGACAAGCAGCTACAGATAAGGGAGAGGACCACAGAAAGCAAGTGGTTCTCCCTGACACAGCCAACCTTTTATAGAATGACAAAATGGAGTTGCAGGAAGGGTAGCTGTGTAATTAGGTGTGTGCACTAGTTTTGTATAGGACAATATATATATTGTGCACACCCTACTGTTAGCTGCAACTGAGAATATCATAGAATTATATTGAAGCACTTCTTTCTCCGTAAGAAAAGCAAGAAAACATTGTTCTTGTTTAGAAGCCAGAATTTCTCTTGTGAGATTTTGGAAGCTGTAGTATTTAATTTGCTTAATACAAAGTAGATTAAAGTGATTGTGTGTGTACTGTTTATTTCATTCCGCATTTTCTTACTACACAATCTGTTACAGCAATTTAGTTTCAAGAAAGCGAAAATATATCAAACTATCCATTCACCCCCCCCCCTCTGTCTAGTTTCTAAGTGGTATTCATTAATAACAAGTGGTATCATAGCGGGCTGTTAACATACAAACAGGAAAAGATCAAGAATGAGTTCACAGAAACTAAGCAGTATCAAGATTCCTCCCTTTAACAAGGAGCACTACAGTCTTTGGAAGAAGAAGATGTTGCTTTTCATCAAAGTTTCAAATCCGATGTACTTAGATATTCTAAAGCATGGTCCCTTTATTCCAATGATTGAGATTGCTGAAACAACTGTTGGCACTGAGATAATACCAGCAAAACATGTTCCTAAAGATCCCTCCAAATACACTGATCCTGAAAAAGAGAAAGTAGCACTAGATGGACATCTCCAACTTATCATATGTGAATCTATGGATTTCAACATGTATGGCATTTTTGCTCACTGTAGTAGTGCTAAGAAGATGTGGGATCTTATAGAAGTGCTATGTGAAGGAACTCCTGAATTAAGAAAGAACAAGAAGCAGATTCTGGTCTCACAGTATGAAGCCTTCATGACTCAACCAAAAGAGGGAATCACAGAAGTGTTTGAGAGATTCAACAAGCTGATAAATGAGCTCAAACTCTATGACAAACACTATGAAACAGAAGAGCTCAACATGAAGTTCTTACTGACTCTACCAGACCACTTGGAGCCAAGAATCTCTTCTCTCAAGGAAATGGATCTAACCAAGATTGGTTTTGATGTGTTGTATGGTGTTTTGAAGACTTATGAGCTAGAGTTGTTTCATAAGAGAGCCATTCAAGCAAAGCAAGGATTAATGGCCAACACCTCTTGTGCCCTAATTGTTGACAATTTAGGTCAAAGAATGGAATCTCTGAAAGTCAATCAGGTCAAGATTGAAGAGCTGGAAGCTGAAGACACTGGTAATGAAACACAAGTTGTCTATGATTTGCCTGAGGAAGATGAGTTTTACAGCATAGAAGAACTGGACAAGATGGAAAACAAGTCCTTTGCTTATATGGCTAGGAGATATCCTAACATAAGGTTTAAGAGGAAGCAGCCATTTAAGTCTAAGTTCAACAATGGAAATGCTAGTGGATCAAGTGGTTCAACCACTGTCAACAAGGGTAAAGGAATTGCTGGTGCTGCTAAAGGAGGATACAAGACTGGGAGTGTGGATAGGACCAAGATAAGGTGCTATAACTGCAATGAACTTGGGCACTTTGCCACAGAGTGCAAGAAGCCCAAACATGTCAAAAAGGACAAAGCATACTTAGAGCTTGAAGCTAAGTATGAAGCTCTACTCAAGAAACAACAGGGTAAAGCTTTTATTGCAGAGAGAAAATGCTGGGATGATTCTGATGAAGAAGAAGAACAGGAGTACTCAAACTATGCCTTGATATGACTTCCTTCAAATCAGGTACCCATTCTTACCTCTCTTGATATGACTTCCTTTCAATATAAGCAAATTGTTGAAGATATGAGTACTGAGATGTTCAATATTCATACTAGCATGTTAGCTGCTAATGAAGAAATTGATAGGATAACTGCTAAAAATCTTGAGCTTACAGAAAAGAATGAGAAACTCGAGTTAATGGTTGTGAGCCTTGATGGTTTGAAGAAAGAGATTGAGTACCTTAAGAACAAAGTGGTTTGTGTTGAACAAATAGAAAAAGCTCTTAGAGAACAAATGGCTGTAAATGAATTAAAGCTAAGAAGTTTTAAGAACTCCTCTGAGCTTATTCAAACCTATCACAAGGAACACACTGAAGACTGCAAGATTGGAGTTGGTTTTGATTATGAGAATGATAAGGGAAGGAAGAAGGCCAAGGGCAAAGGAAAAGAATCTTTTACAAACAAAAATGCCCCAACCATTTTGTCAAGTGTTGAAAAGCCCATTTTCAAAAAGAGTATTGTTGAGTTTGATGAAGAACTACTGGTCATCAAACAACAACTACTTGAAGAAGATGAGGCTGCTAAAGACACTTCTTCCTCTCCCAAGTCTGTTGTTCAGAAAGAAACCAAAGACAACCTTGTCAAGAGTCCTAAAATCAAGAAAGAAGTTGTTAAGAAGAAGAAACAAAACAGAAATGGTAAGATAGGTGTCAACAAGAGTAACAATTATGCTTATGTGCCAAATGCTCCTAGGAAACAGTATCAGAAATGCTTATTTGTGAATCATTTGACTCATAAGTGTAATAAACCTGTAAATTTTGAAGTTGATAACCTGAGTAACCATTCTGTAGGCATGAACTCTGTCCATGATTCCTTCTGTGGTAATTCTAACTGCATGACATGCTATGTGACTGTGATTGCTAATTGTTTATCTCTAAAGTATAAACTTGACTCTGCACAATCTTGTGAATCACACACACATATGCACACTCACAGGACAGGATCCCCAATCAAGGTTGAGAGGGTGAAAACTTCATGTGAGCCTAAGAGTGTAAACTCCAAAGCCACAAACAAAGTGAAGTCTCCTACTGTGAAGAAAGTTGTTTCTGCTAGAAGAATCATTAACACAACTGTTTCTAAATCAACTGGACCCTACCAAGTGTGGGTACCAAAAACAACTTAGTCATTTTGTGAATGCAGGGCAACATGAATAAAAGAGTCATATGGATCTTAGACAGTGGATGCTCAAGTCACATGACTGGTGATATATCCCTGCTATCACATTTTGAGGAGAAGGCTGGCCCATCAGTAACCTTTGGAAATGACAACATTGGTTATACAATGGGATATGGCAGTGTTAAATCTGGGAATGTCATTATTGAAGATGTAGCATTTGTTGAAGGACTAAAGCACAACCACTTGAGTATTGGACAATTCACCAACATGGGTTTCAAAGTAGAATTTGATGAAGATCATTGTCTAATCTCAAAAAGAGGAAGTGGTGAAGTTGTTTTAACTGGTGTGAAGAAAGGAAGCTTGTTTGTAGCAAATCTCAAGACTGCAGACAAGGGAGAAATTTGTTGTTTCTACACTAAAGCCGCAAATGAAGAATTCTGGCTATGGCACAAGAAACTGTCTCACTTGAATGTTCAGGCAATGAGCTCTCTGGCAAAGAGAGAACTCATCAGAGACTTGCATGCCTTGGAGTTTGTGCAAGATGGAGCATGTGAAGCATGTCAAAGGGGAAAGATTAAAAGATCAAGTCACAAGAACAAGTTGCTCAATTCAAACTCTAAACCTCTGCAGCTAATTCACATGGATCTATTTGGACCTGTGAATGTAATGTCCCTTTCCAAGAAGAAATATGCTCTAGTGATGGTTGATGATTATTCAAGATACACTTGGGTGGAATTCATGTTCTCCAAGGATGAAGCACCTCAGGTAATTATAGAGCATATTAAGAGAGTTCATAGAGAAGCACAAAACACTGGTTCCTCTGTAGTTGCTTTGAGAAGTGATAATGGGACTGAGTTCAGAAATTCAACATTGTATGAGTTCTGCAAAGATAAAGGAATTTCTCAACAATTTTCAGCTCCTAGAACACCTCAACAAAATGGAGTAGTTGAGAGAAAGAATAGAACTCTCATTGAAGCTGCAATGACAATGTTGTTGGATGCAAAGCTACCTACTAGCTTTTGGGCTGATGTTGTTAACACAACATGTTATGTGCAGAATAGAACATTGATTAATAAGAAGTCTAGAAAAACTTCTTACACATTGATGACTGGAAAAAGAGCATCCCTCAAGCATCTTCATGTCTTTGGAAGCAAGTGTTTTGTGATGAAAGATACTTCTGAGCATGTTGGAAAATTTGATGCTAAGGCATTTGAAGGTATCTTCATTGGATACTCTCTGGAAAGGACAGCATACAAAGTGTTTGTACCTGAGCAACACAAAGTGATGGAAAGCATGGATGTCACCTTTGATGACAAGAAATATCCTGGACTTGCATCAAGTGAAAATGACAGTGTGCCATTAAGATTTGAGAATCAAGGATATCTTGAGGATTCTGAAGGTGAGGATGAACCACATGTTCTAACTGTTCCACATGCTGAAACACCTGAAGTTGATGATCTTCTTCAAACACCTGTGCAAGGGAACACCAACACAGGGGGAGAAGAAGAGAATTCAACTACAAATCAAAATGACCCTGAGGCAAGTCAAGAAGAAGAACAGGGTCACACAAGAAAATGCGACAGAGCCCACACTAGGGATCAAATCATAGGTGATCCTAGTGATGGAGTCAGAACAAGGAGGGCAACTATAAATACATGTCTGTATAGCTGCTTTCTGTCACAAGAAGAACCAAAAGTAATTGAAGAAGCTTTGAAGAATTCTGACTGGATTGTTGCCATGCAAGAAGAGTTAAATCAATTTGAGAAAAACAGGGTTTGGGAATTAGTACCACCTCCTGAAGGAAAGAATGTCATTGACACCAAATGGGTATTCAGGAACAAGATGGATGAGGAAGGTGTGGTGGTAAGAAACAAAGCAAGGTTGGTTGCCAAAGGATACTGTCAGCAAGAAGGCATTGACTATGATGAGACATTTGCACCTATAGCTAGATTGGAGGCCATAAGGATTTTCTTGGCCTTTGTAGCACACTCAGATTTCAAGGTGTATCAAATGGATGTGAAAAGTGCTTTTCTCAATGGTGATCTAGCTGAAGAAGTTTATGTGTCCCAACCTCCTGGATTTGAGAATGAAGACTTCCCAGACTTTGTGTATAGATTGCTCAAAGCACTCTATGGACTCAAACAAGCACCTAGAGCTTGGTATGAGACTCTATCTCAATTTCTTCTTGAACATCAATTCACCAGAGGCACAATTGATAAAACCCTATTCTTCAAGAAACATGGAAATGATATCATTCTAGTTCAAATCTATGTGGATGATTTCATCTTTGGCTCTTCAAATGAAAAGCTTTGTCAAAGGTTCTCTAAGTTGATGCAAAGCAAATATGAGATGAGTATGATGGGAGAGTTAACCTACTTCCTAGGTCTGCAAGTACATCAAAGAGAGGATGGCATCTTCATAAATCAATCAAAGTATGTCAAGATCTTTTGAAGAAATATGGTTTGGAAGACTCATCCCCTGCAAAAACTCCCATATCCACTGCTATCAAGCTTGATGAAGACAAGAAAGGCAAGAGAGTTGACATCAAGGTTTACAGAGGCATGGTTGGATCATTACTCTATCTCACAGCTAGCAGGCCTGATATCATGTTTACCACATGCCTATGCACAAGGTTCCAATCTGATCCAAGGGAATCTCACATGGTGGCCATTAAAAGAATCTTCAGGTATCTGAAAGGGACTCCTAACCTTGGCTTATGGTATCCAAAGGGCACTGGGTTCAACCTGGTTGGTTATACAGATTCAGACTATGCAGGATGCAGAATTGACAGAAAGAGCACTTCAGGAAGCTGCCAATTCTTAGGCCAAAGTTTAGTGTCATGGTTCAGTAAGAAACAACAATCCACAACAACATCTACAGCTGAGACTGAATATATTGCTGCTGGAAGTTGTTGTGCTCAATTGCTTTGGATTAGAAATCAACTTATGGATTATGGACTGGTGTTGGAACACATTCCCCTGATGTGTGACAATACTAGTGCAATATTCATAGTTGCCAATCCTGTTAATCATTCTACAACAAAGCACATTGAGATCAGGTACCATTTCATTAGGGAACATGCTGCAAATGGTACCATAGAGGTCTCTTATGTTCCAACTGAGAAACAATTAGCTGACATATTTACTAAACCTCTAAATGAAGATGTCTTCAACAGACTTGTGAGTAAAATTGGAATGCTCAACCCTTCATTTAGTAGTTCTAAGTAAGTATGACAGTTATTTGTTGCAGTAGTAAATTTTCACTGTTTTTAGGTGTTCTATTTAATTGAAGTGAAAATTAGCTGAGATATGATTTATAAATATTTCAGTATTTTACTGCAAAATTTTAAAAATCATGTTTGTGTGGGAGTGATCGTGATCTCTTAAAAATCTCTACATAGGTGATTTTGAGAGTTCACGACTTAGTTCAAATAAAACAGACTTATATCGCAAACTGTCAAAATTGTGAGACTTCGCGACATAGTTCATTTCTTGAGTTCGCGACATAGTCCATTTTATGACTTCGCGACCTAGAATTACTATATCGACAAGTCTCCACATTTAACAGAATTTTGATTTAAATTAATTTTAATTCAAATTCTGGTATAAGTCTGACAAATTGATTGAAATTCCAAAAAGAGAGTTTTAGACAAGGTATTTATACTATATCTCAAAGTCACCTCATTTTTCTTACCTTTCAGACTTTGCGACATAGTTCATTTTAAGACTCTATGATATCCTTTTCAAGACTTTGCGATACATGCTATTTTGAGACTTCGCGACATAAAAATAGCCTGTACATATTCATAACTCCATATCGCAGTGTCTCTATCATATAAATACTTTTTGGCCAACGGTTCATAACTTTTCATCCTGTCAATTTCTCTCAAACTCGCAATCTCTCTAACCTAAACTCAAACTCTCTTCTATCTTCTTCAATCTCAAATTCAAATGGCACCCAAATCTCAAATAGCTTCTTCTTCTAACCCTATAACCATTCCCAAAGAAACCAATCTTCTCACCATTCCATCTGAAACCGAGGCTAACCCAAGATACAAGTGCTTTGTACGCTTTCTGAACACCTCATATCTTTGTCAGGCGTTGACGATGAATCCTCCCATGTATGTTGATATTCTTGAGGCGTTTTGGAGGACTGCCAATTGCACTTTAATGGGAAGGGAGGATGACACTTCATTCTATGACGTAACCTGCAGTATTGGAGGAAATGAGTTGGTATTCGGGGAGAAAGAAGTCAATGAAACATTTGAATTAAAGACGGAAGGGCATGATGCTGAAGCCAGTGACCAGGAATTGGTGGATTTCTTGACACTGATAAAGTATGCTGATGAGATAGATATGGGAAAGCTGACCAAGAAGCATGTAAGGAGGGAGTGGTCGTTCTTGTTTGATGCTCTGCAAAAGGTGTTTCTATGCAGAAAGACTGGGTGGGATCAAATCAGCCACATTGCAGTGAGACTTGCTCATTCCCTGGCCTACAACCGGGAAATCAATGTAGGAGCAATCATTGTAAGGGAGTTGGCTCAGAGGTTAGGTAAGTCTCCGCGCAACAGAGGTACTGAAATTTTCTACCCTCGTTTTATTCAATGCATTTTAAATCATTTAGATTCTCATTTGCATGAATTAGAAGGAGTATACACATCTAAGTTGGCTTATCCTAAGTCCATGTCCAAAGTTCTATTTGGTACATTGGACACTAGGAATCAGGTTGATGTAATTTTGAGTGTGACTGAGCATATGCAAAACACATTCAAAATTTAAACACTTGATCAGCCTATATATCATGAACTTTCTTGGAAAGGAAAGGCTAAGACTGATGAAGCTACAGAGTCTAACCCAAGCCTTCCTAACCCATCCAATGACCCCTTGCAAACAGTCTAATAGTGATTAGAAAGCCAAGTGTACCAATCTCTCAAAAGATTGGTGTTACTAAAAAGAAGACAAAGAAGAGAGCCTTGACAATTATCAATGAATCAATAGAGTTAGGCAGTGAGGATCCTGAGTCACCTCTCACCAGACAAAGTATGAAATCCAAATCTTTGCCTACCACTGAATCCTCCCAACAGGATTTAGAAGTGGAAAAAGGGGTACACCTGCTACTATCAATGGCCTCTCAACAGGGCATTGGTATTGAAAAGAGTAGTCTCCCCACTACATCCTGTGTAGAGTCAGCACAGGGTCAAGAACTCACTCTTGACCCCAGTGGAAATAAGGGTGATGAAACACTGAGTGGAGAGCACATCAATATTGAAACTCCTCCTATTTCTTAGGGGGAGTTGCCAAAATCTAATCTAAACCCCACTTCTCTCTTAGATTCTACATCATAAATTTCTTCTGAACAAGAGAGTCATTCTCATGACAATCTTGCTATTGATCAATCACAATTTACATCTGTGATTGAGCCAATCTCAAGTGACATGGTGCATGACACTGTGCTCACCACCCAGGAACCACATTCAGTTGGTCAGGGAATGCATGCTGGGGCATATCCTACTGACACCAACAAAAACATAGAGGATTCACCAGTTTTTACTGGAGACTCTGTGCCAAATTCTCCATTCCTTATGGACTTGGATTTGTCTTCACAGGCACATATAGATGATGCTGTAACACATCCCATTTCAATGGAGACAGCATCAGACTCTACAATCATTCCAAGACTGGAGGAAACTCACTCACATATTCCCCATGAAGTGCTTAACACTAGCTCTCACTTGGCCCAGGCCACCATGTCCGAATGGTTGAAACCTGTGCAACATGACAGGGCTTCAGGATCATCCTCTGTGCCACCACAATTGACGGAAGAAGAACTTCAAAATCTTCATGTGGCACAGATTGATGAGATCTCTAGAATTGCTCAACATCTCCTCACTGCAAATCTCCCAAACTCTGACTATGAGGCTATTCTTCTCACTCATAAGGAGGATGTTGAAGCACATCAAGATAAGATTGTGGATGAAGCCCAGCAAGATGGTAATGTGGATGCTTGGCTGGATGGCAAGAGAACTGTGAAGCTGAAGGAGGCTCTAGCTTTTCTCAGGGAGGACTATCTTACTACTTTGGGGTCAAATGCTAAAGGTCTCTCTCCTGCAGAAATCTATGATGCTGTAAATGAAGTCTACAGGAGTCAGCTAAAAGCTATGCATTTCCTTGGGAAGGGCCTTCAGTTAGAAATCTCCACAATTCAAGAAGAGACTAGTCATTCAATAGCTTAGCTAAAGAACTGTTATCTCTCTGACTTTCCCAAGGTAGATGAAATTCTCAAGGAGGTTCAGAAAACAGCTTTTAATGTCTCAATGATGGAATACACCCTAGCTTTGGTCTCAGATAATATGAAGAAGCTTTCTACCAAGCTAGACAATCAGGTGCAGGCCAATATCAACTCCAACTCAATGCTCACAGTGCTGTGGAAGAATCAGTATGGGAACAAGCTTGTAGATGAAGTTCCTATTTCTGACATCTCCAAATTTGACTTCTCCAAAATCAAGGACCAATCCCTCAACTCTTTCAAATCTCAACAACTATTCTCAAAGGTGGATAGCTTGGAAAAGGAGGTTGCTGATCTTAAGGCTGACAACAGAGTGCTATCTCAATCCTTGGAGCAGCTCAATGAAAAGTTGAATGACCAAAGCAATGCCACATCTAATATTTTGCTAGTCCAACAGCAAATGATGACAACCCTGCTCAGAAGCATGAACCTTCCTGTTCCTGGAGAAGCTCAAAACATCTTGTCTGATCCCAAGCCTAAGGGGGAGAAAGGAAAGGAGGAGGTCATTGTGAAAAAGAGAGGGGGAGTACCTGCCAAGCAACAAAAGCTTAAGGGCAAAATCACTGAAGAAACTTTAAAGCCAATCACTCTTCCCTCTGTGGATGTCATCAATGCACAAGGCCAAAGAAGCACAGTCACTACCACCTACTATCCCTCTACAATGTCAAAGGCTACCTCAGCTCCTACAACAACTTCTAGTGCCAAACCTGTCAAAGCTAACATTATCACTGAGGCCAAGCTACAGGAAGTTGTCAACTCTCACATCTATCATGATGAGGCCTTCCTGGAGTTTCTAAAAGCCATCTACATCAGTGCTCAAGAGGATGCCACGATCTACAAGGAAAGGCTCAAAGAAAGTATCAAGTATTTCACTGTGACAGTCAGGAAAATCAAGGATGTTCATCTAAGAGAAATTATCATGGTATCCAAGGATAATTGCTTGTGGCATCTATCCTTTCAAACTCTAGAGAAACTGAGGTTTACTGAGCTGACCACAATTCTGGAGTTGATTGAGAAGCATGGGGAGAATTACAAGAGGCTACATGAAGATTTGAAGATAGACCAATCTCAAAGATTACCTGAAGTTATCTCTAACCCAAGGACAATAATCTTTCAAAGTCTAAGCCAAGCTGAATGTATTGATCAACTGGTGATTCCTGCAGATTTGAAAATAAAGAATAATGTCAAAATAAATCAAGTGTTGCAAATGCTAAGAGCCAAGAGAGGGGTTAGAATAGCAGATGAGCTAGAGATAATCCAAATTCTCCAATCTTTCTTGATTCATGGAACTATTCCTAATCACTCAAAGAAAGAAGAAAGAAGAAAGATGATGAGGGGGATGATGAAGAGAAAACCTATAGAAAGAGAAGTCAATCAAGGAGCAATAAGGATGGAGCAAGTGACAGCAGCAAGGGCAAATCTTCCAAGAAATCTAAAGATGTTGATGAAGACAAGGACTCCAAGGGAAACAAAGAAACTGTCAAGAAGAGGAGTGGAAATCAGCAAGTCAAGGACATTGCTAGCAGTACCTTAACCACAACACAAGACTCTAAGTCTAGGGTGGGTACTGTTGGTAGTGATCCTCCAAAATCAATACCTAAGACTTCTGAACCTGATTTGCCACAGAAAAAGATTGAAGCCACTACAACAAAATCTAAAAGACACTTTCACAAAGTCACAGCTAGTGGAGTGTTACAGTGGATGAAGGGGAAAGGGTTGAAGCTACTTCCAAATGATGTGGTACTGAAGACTAAATCTCCCTGCTCCAGAAAGCTACCTCAAGTGAAGCATTTGAAGATCAAGAGTGTAGCCAAAAGGACAATGATAACAAAGAAGACTGGAGTAATCATAAATGTAGTAGGGATCAATGTTCTTCCCCTTGATGAAGATTATGATGAAGATGCCCTAGCATTTATGAGAGCTCAAAGGATCTTTGAAGTCAAAGTGAAGAACAATCATCTTGAAATCAAATACAGTGATGGAATTGAGAAAGAAATGAAGCAAGGCAGCTGGCAATATTTTCCTACATATGAACTTGAAAGAATAAATGCTCTTTTGAACTTTGAGGAAAAGGAAGAAAGGATGTGGAAGATAGAGATAGCTAGATTCATGAAGATGCACTCTGATTATGAAGAAAGTCTAAGGAAGCTAAATGTAGAAAAGAGGTGTCTGAAAGAAAAGGAGATGGCTGAAATGGAGGAAAGAGCAAAGGAGCTGAGGGAGAAAGGGTTGTGCAGGGTAAAACAAAATCCTTATATTGTGGAGTAAAAAAATCACTATGGAGGAAAAAGCAAGATAAGGATGGAGTTTATTGATTCATATGTGGAAAGTGCCCTTAGAACAGCAGCTGAAGATTTAGAAGGCTCTCCTCTCATAGAGGAGTTGATTGCAAGGGATGAAATTCTACTGGCCATTTCTGAAATGAAGAAGAATGAAGAAATAAGGAAAAAGAAGGTCTATGATGATTTCTTAGAGAAACAATTGGAAACTGAAGCTATGTAGCTCAAGGAGAAATTCTGTAAGCCTAAATTTCCAAGTTGTTATCAAATTATGTTCATCTATTTATCTTCTTTATATTTGTTTCTTTTTATGTTAGTTAGGCTTGTTATCAGACATGAAATTGTGCCTAAGGGTCTTACTCACAATTTGGGGGAGATTGTTAGGCTCAAGACATGTCTGAATACCACCATTAACAAGCCTACACTATGTGACTATGTAACATTACATGACCTAGTGAATTCTATCACTGGGATATAGTATAGGTCTCTCTGTACTTGTCTTGTTCTCATGAACATTAGCTTGATCATGTATGCTCATAATTATAATGAGCTTAGTAAGTTTCTTGCATCTAGAATGTACATAGGCCATTGAATAATTATCCTGGTAGAAGTTCAGAAATGTTCATGCAGCAGGATGGAGATGAATAAGGCCCTGAAGAAATAAGTTGTAGAAATTTGTCTAAGGCATTATATAGCAAAGTCAGAATAAAGCTATGTCGTGAAGTCACCAAAATCCATGTCGAGAAGTGCTAGATCGCATAGTCCAATTTGTACTATGTCGTGAAGTCTTCAAGACTCATATCGTGAAGTGTTGAAAACAGCAAAGTCAAAATATACTAGATCGTGAAGTCCTCAAATAGCTTATTCCGCGAAGTCCTCAAATAGCCTATGTCGCATAGTTCTCAAATAGCCTATGTCGCATAGTCCTCAAAAAGGCTATATTGCGAAGTCCTCAAAAAGGCTAGATCGCGAAGTCCTCAAATGGCTTATGTCGCAAAGTCCTCAAAGGCCATGTCGCGTAGTCTTCACAAGGGACATCACGAAGTCAGGAATGAAGTGGAGTTCACGATATCAACACTTAGCCGTTTACAACAAGACAAATGAAGGTACAAGATCAAAGTCAATGGAGACAAATACTGAAGCATCTGTATTGGTCAGGTGGTCCAAAATACAGATGGCAAATCTACAGCTAAACTTGGAGAGGAAGAAGGAAGACAAACAGCTACAGATAAGGGAGAGGACCACAGAAAGCAAGTGGTTCTCCCTGACACAACCAACCTTTTATAGAACGACAAAATGGAGTTGTAGGAAGGGTAGCTGTGTAATTAGGTGTGTGCACTAGTTTTGTATAGGACAATATATATATTGTGCACACCCTACTGTTAGCTGCAACTGAGCATATCATAGAATTATATTGAAGCACTTCTTTTTCCGTAAGAAAAGCAAGAAAACACTGTTCTTGTTTAGAAGCCAGAATTTCTCTTGTGAGATTTTGGAAGCTGTAGTATTTAATTTGCTTAATACAAAGTAGATTAAAGTGATTGTGTGTGTACTGTTTATTTCATTCCGCATTTTCTTACTACACAATTTGTTACATCAATTTAGTTTTAAGAAAGCGAAAATATATCAAACTATCCATTCACCCCCCTCTGTCTAGTTTCTAAGTGGTATTCATTACTAACATAATTATTATATTAGGTTTAAAAATAAATAACTAAAGATTTGTCCGTGATATATTTAGAAAATTAGGAGTTTTAGTAAGAAAAAATAGAAAAAGTAACATTTTTTAGTTAAAAAGGTAATTGCCCATGTTATATTTGAAAAAGTAGGGGAATTTTTAGAAAAAATAAAAAAAATAATGTATTTTAGTTGAAAAAGGTAATTGGTTATAAATAGATAATATTATTATTTAAAAATATATTTCTATAAATAAATAAGCTTAATTAAGTAAAAACACGAATTTAAGAAAGGGCAATTAATTAAAATCACAACGTACCATACCGACCGACCAAACTTTTAATGTTTCGTCAATTATATAATAGTATTGATTTTGAAATTACGAAAATCGAATCCGGAAAGACAAAAGATTAAACCTTACTACTTGAGTTATCTCATATGCAAGTATTCATTATAAAATAATTAATATACTTTAGTGAAGATCGGTAATTAGTGGTTAAATATGTTAAAATGTATTAATAATGAGGATATTATGAGAATGGACTAAATGGGAGAAGAAATTAAGAGATATAATATTTTCAAATGCACAATATCTCAATTTCATTCAGGTCGTCATTTCGCTTAGTAGAGAAATAATACTTCATAACTGTAAATACAATTGCTACGACATCAACTAAACCACCATCTACCAAGAAAAGGAAGTTATTGAGCATTGCTTTAAACTCCATTTTATGAACATTTAAAGTCTTTTTTACAATGCACAAGCTTACTTTGCTTGTTTTGGTTGACAATTTTTTCTTATAGTACTCAAATGTTTGATGTAATGTTTAATATAAGGTTGTAGAACTATATTTGTCTTAATTTTATTATGCGTTCGTGGTATGTTGTTTTTAGACACAACCTAATTTTTTCTATATTGTGTGTTGAGTGCAACTTTTATCAATGCATGCCAATACATTGAATATTAGATTTTCTATAAATTTACTAGATTGTCTGATTCTTTTGTGAAGATTTTTAAGTGATTAGGATATGTTGATCAAAGCTTGTAATTCCCTCCGCCCTCATCAGTTCCATAAGGAACGTGGACCTTTCATAATTGACCTACAAGGGCTTGTATAGTAATCAACCTCAGGCACGAACCTCATGTCACTATATTGCCCATATTTATCGAATTTCATTTCCGAGAAAATCAACTCCCCAATCACCATCGCGAGTAGGACTCCAAAATCTATAAACATATTGCTCAATGATTGCTGAAATCTGCAAATTTTACCGATTAAATTAAATAGGTTGTACCACTTGAAAAAAATGAAAGGAAAATAAATGATAAAACTTAAAGAATCACTTAATCTAAACCTAAAATATCGGGGTCATTGTCGGGTTCCACCAAGAATAAACATTATTTACAAAAGTCTTATGGACATTTAGGTATTAAAAGTTTTATGCTCGGTACCCGTAATTTATTTGGAGATAAGCAATTAGAATACTCGATGCTTGAATATAAGACATTAGATTTTATTATCTTGTAAATTTCAACTCATTTACTTTCCCATTTATAGACTTATGATGAATATCAATCTCCCATTTGCCCAACCTAAACAACATGTTGAAATATAATGGACTAATGATGATGAGAGATGAAAATAATGAATCATCCAAGACTAGAAAAACTGACAACTACGACCACAAGACAACTAAAAAAATCAAAATTTCACTACTATGATAGCAATTAATGCCCTAATTTTAAAAACATAATTATATGATAGTAAAACAAAATAAAAAGATAATATTAAAATGGAATACACCTCTATTAATAAAACATAACACCGGGAAAGAAAATCCAAGGAAAATAATGGATAAAACTTAGAGATTCACTTAATTTGAACTTAAAATATTGGGGTCAATGTTGGGCTCTACCAACAATGAGCACTATTTGTGAAATTCTTATGAAAATTGAGGTATTAAAGTACTGGGATGGAACATAGGAAACAACGATATCAAATGCATAAACCTTGTTGAGTTTGGATCTTCATTGTGCGGAGAGGTACTAAGGTTTTTATAAAAGGGATTTGGGGTTAAAATTGACCTTATATAACCTTAAATGACATATTTTTTATTCCATGATTAACCTATTATATAAATCGTTTAAATTATCGGTTCATATGAGCTACTTGTATATTTTCGATATTACAATTGTTATGGCCATTGTATTTCAAAAATATTGTTCATAAACTCAGAGATCCCAACAGTGCATCTCCCTAAATGCTAAAAGGATATAAATTTAAATTATACCAATAAGGCTAATGCCTAGAACATTTTAATTCTCACTTTTGCTTGGAAACTATATTATGGGCCTACTAGACAGTTTGACACTCTTCTAAGACTGGGAGTATGATCTTTCTGCACTTAAATTCAAAAAACTTAACTATGATCTGGCAAAATTGGGTCCTCTTCACCCGTGACAACTCATTAGTTGCACCCTAAAACTTTTCCAACCAATCCCTTGTTGTTATTATTAGAGATATTGTTCCCTTAAATATGACATCTGTAACATTCTTGTGAAATCACCTTCTCCAGTCACCAATATGCTACGTTGGCGATCGGTAAATATATGACATATGTAACCCATCTAAACACACAGTCATAAAAAAAAATTTCCCCCCGTTATTGGCTTATCTAGACCATGGCACTCTTACTCTCGAAAGTCCACATCTTGAGTGAAGGCAAAAATGTTTCATAATACCAAGCTAAAATCTGGCAACTTGTTAGATTTCAATGAAATTAACACTGAATTTGAATGTACTAATGACTTTTGGGTGGCTCATAGGTTGGCGATTTTATTGGAAAACAATTTTAGGCATTCTACCATCTTAATATCTCATATGAAATCTTTGACAATCATGCTGAATTGGTTCATTACATTCTGTTTTATCTGAGTTTCTCTTGTTGTGATCAACGGAGGCTATGCTCGTCACTCTCTAACTGGACCTCTTACGTTAAACTTGAACATATCTATTTATAGCCAAATGTTAAGCATGAACTAATTTTTTGGGACATATTTGGATGATAATTTATGTATCTTTGAATTGTCTACTGGACATATTTGCTCAAGTTTTACAATATATTGTGTATGAAGTCCAGTCAATTATTTTAATTTTACTTATTCTACAGACAGTGATGGATCGAATAAGAACTTTCCAGAAAAACGTACCCTTCTTTTTTTTCTTGATATTATTGACTCGTAGCAAAATATCTCAATTAAATTTTTTTTTCTCCTTTCATATTATCAATGATTCTTATAAAAAATATAGGTGAATTTGTTCAAATATATTAAAGATATATATATATATATATATATATATATATTTATATTTGTTTGTTTAGAACAACCAATAATAATGTCAATATATAAATTTTATTTAACTATGAAACAAATTATTCATCATTTACACTGTTGCATTAATATTGTAATTATCAATCAATCACCTAATTATCTATTACCTGCATTAGAAAAGCTTTTAGAATCTTTCTTTTGTATTCTTTTCACCAAATTAAGTCCATGTTCGAAATTATACTCCAAAAAATTTGACGAATCACTGTTTCTCATTAGGACTGAAGATTATGATTTTTGAAATTAGAGAATGAAGATACTTCTTAACATAGATGATGCAATTAAATGGAGAGTCATTAAAAAGGGATCGTTCACTTTTCTGGACAATGACGGCAAGTCAAAAGACATTGATGATCTCACATAGATAGAACTCGTAATAAAATCAAGCTATAATAACAAAATAAAGTGTCAACTAGTATGTGGATTATCATATTCAGATTTGGACTAGGTCTCTTCGTGTATCACAACAAAGGAAATATGTTATACGTTAAAAATGTTGTATGAAGATAAAACATAATCAAAGAAAGTTTCTTTTAATTCCAAGTAGCTTACCATTGTGCAATTTCAAAAGAACGGAAGAGATCACTTAATATGCAATGATGATGTATCAACTTATGTTGTTCAATTAAATAAAGACATTGATCATCCAACTTTTGTTGGCTTCATGATGAAGTCCTTTGAGATAAAACAAAAAAAGTTTTACTCGTTTTTTATTCCAGGAAAACATCTGAAAATATTTTTAAATATTATATGTTCTCTGATTTGGTGCTCTTTTAAAATAAATGTTAAAATTATGTGATCCAATTTCTTTTTGTGTCGTTAATATGTTTGAAATTCTGTATGCTCTTCATATATATATATACACACACACTAGCTTAAAACCCGTGCGATGCACGGATTATTAATTGTTATTTTATTATTATATTTTTAATATTTTATTAATTGTATTTATTAAAAAAATAAGTAGACATGTTAAAATAGCTAAATACTTTTAATTAATTAAAAAAATTAAAACAGATTTTAAAATAAATAAGTAAGGGTTGGCCGTTATATTTTTGGAAAATAAGGGGTTTTAGTAAGAAAAAATAAAATATGTAACATATATTTAGTTTAAAAAGGTAAATTCCCGTGATATTTTTGGAAAATGAGGTTTTAAAATTTAATAATTAAAAGTATTTAAATTCGTTTTAAAATAAATAAGTAAAGGGTTTCCTGTGATATTTTTGGGAAAAAAATTAATTTCATTGAGAAAAATAGAAAAAGTAAATTGAAAAAGACAATTTCCGGTGATATATTTAGAAAAGAAGGGATTTTGTTAGAAAAAATCAATAATGTGTTTTAGCAAGGTAATTGGTTATAAATAGGTATTTGATTATTTATATTTTAATATTCTTAGTGATTGCATTTGTTAAGAAAAATAAGTAGACATGTTAAAATAAGTAAACTTTTAAAAAATAATTATAATATTATAGGTTTAAAAATAAATAACTAAATGTTTGTCCGTGATATTTTTGGAAAATGAGAGGTTTTAGTAAGGAAAAATAGAAAAACTAACATGTTTTAGTTAAAAAAAAGGTAATTGTTCGTGATATGTTTGAAAAAGTAAGGGAATTTGTTAGAAAATATAATGTATTTTAGTGAAAAAAAGGTAATTGGTTATAAATTGGTAATATTATTATTTAATAATATATTTCTATAAATAAGTATGACTAATTAAGTAAAAATCACAACATACCATACCGACCAACCAAACTTTTAATGTTTCGTCTATTATATAATAGTATTGATATATACCTCGAATTGTTTTTTTTTTTATATTCTCATTCAATGGCATAACCGCTTGATTTCAGGTAGACTATGAAAAAAGTCACTTTAAATTTGTTAAATTTTCGAAAAATTGATATTGTAGAACTCACAATTTTTGACTCGTTGATTAAAACTAGATTTATAACCCGTGTGGGGCATGAGTTTATTCTAGAATATTTTATAATTTGTCATTAATTCCGGTATATTTGTTTGTGATATATTCGTGTTGATGGTTTGATAACTGAGATATTTGAAAATTTAAGTTAGCAATAGTTGTTGTAAACTTAATATTTCTCTTTTTCATTGTATTTCATTCGTTTAATCGGAATTTCGTGTGATACACGTCTATGATTTGGATGTTAATAGTTTGTGTCGATTTTCGAGTAAGTAAGTATTTGATGTTTCTTTACTGCATAATTTGTTCTTTAAAAAAACTTGATATGATTTTGCATACATATTCTTAATTAGTGTTGGTGGTTTGATGACTGAGATATTTGAAAATTTAAGTTAGCAATAGTTGTTTTTGAATTTAATATTCCTCTTTTTTATTGTATTGTATTAATTTAATTAGAAATTCGCGTGATACATGTCTATGATTTGGATGTGAATATGTTATTGTTGATTTTCGAGTAAGTAAGTATTTCATGTTTCTTTATTGCAAAATTTGTTTTTAAAAAACTTGATATGGTTTTACATACATATTCTTAATTAGTATTGAATAACTCTCTCGCAAATCACTTCGACCACAATAAAGATAACATGAAATGATGTCATATTACTAACAATTCGATATCATAACTTCATGTATACATATATTTATTCCAATATCATTAATATTTTTAAATTACATTTTATTAATTTTTTAAATAATATATATCATTTAAAATATCATGTATATAAATAATAAGTATTAATTACAAAATAATTAATATACTTTAATGAAGATTAGTAATTAATGTGCAGATATATCAATATGTAATAATAATAGAGAATTAATATTTTCATTTTGGACTTGTATTTCATTAGCTAATATTTTTATATTTAAAAAAATTATATTTTTGGCTTTGTTTGAAATGCAATTTTATTTTTATTTTTAAAAATTCGGTTATGAAGGAAAGAACCGAACCAAATAACATTATTTCGATTCAGTTCCGATTCGATCTAAAATACAACTTCGGTTTAGTTCGGTCCAGAAAAAATTGATAATTCAATTTTCGGTCTGTTCGGTCCGGTCCACCGAATACTCAATCCTAGGTATATGTATAGGATGTAGTTTATATCTGAGCATAATCCTAAATCCTTTACCTGATTGAGCATGATTATGCGAAACCAATCCAAATAGATTAATATGATGTAGTTTATAGCTTGATTATAGTCCTTTACGGGCTGAGTATAATTAACTCTTATGATGTATTTTATGTTTGATCACAATTGATAATATTATGAATTATTGTGGTTCTTTCCCATTTTAAAATTAATCTTCATCATTATTTACCCCTCGTCAATAATTAATGATTATTTCACTTTCCCTTACAAATAAAATAATTTCTTCCCTTTAAAATAATAAATTGAGTTAATTTATTTTCAAAACTACGAACAAGGGTAACACCTAAAATTATTTGTATTTCTTTCCAATTGTTTTGTTAAGTGAAAAATAAGAGTAATATTGAGAATTATTTGTATTAACTTAATAAAAAAGTACTATATTTAAAATAATCTTGTTATTAAATCAAAAACGAACTGAACCAATTCGGTTTGAATCAATTAAATTTGTAACATTCTGATATGGGTTAAAAATAACCCTAGAGATATAATTAATGAAGTATTAATTAGACCTAGATTGATCCAAGAAAACGGCCCAATAATCAAGGCCCGAAACCCTAATTATTTATTAATTTCGTAATTAATAAATAAGAAAAATATACAGCTCAGGAAAGGAGCCCAAAATATGGTAAATTCATCAAAGAAGGATCCAGAATCCCAATTACAAGAAATAATGAGTCACAGTCCTTATCAACAAGGAAAAGTCTTGTCTACCAAGAAATACAATGTTTATCCATTATCAAAAAGGAGACTTATTCGCTAAGTCTCCTAAACTTACTCTAAATACGAGGCTCCAAACGCCTATATAAGGACCCTGCTCCTTCACAATAGAACTACGTCTTTGGATTGATTCTCAGCACTGATTGAGATACGTAGGCATCTTGTGAGGACCGATTTAGTCACGAAACACAAGAGCAGTCATTAAAGCTCGAAGCTCTCTTAAACCCTAGCAATTAATTTACAAGCACATTTTTAATCCATAACATTTGGCGCCGTCTGTGGGAAGACAACATCAACCATGGCAAACACACGAAGAACAACTCGAGATACTCAAACTTCTGAGGAGCTTCCTATCACCTCTGAGGCTGATGCTCACGGAAAACATGCAACCACCGCCAACTACTGGCATTCAAGGGGCGAATATCCCCCTCACCACTACTCAAGGACCGGAAATCCCGATTTCGGTTGAAGGGACGAATCCCCTACAAATGGTCATTCATGGATCTAATCCACAAGAGACCACTCTCCAGCAACCAATCTCCCCACTGCTCATGAATGCACCAAGTGGTCTTCAACTTCACACTACAGATACTCCCCAATACGCAACTCAAACTCTGGGGATGCCAAGCTATGGCATGCCCCCTCGACCCATGGCGGGCGGTAGTGGTCTCAATCCCACCTACCACGAGGCATACGTTCCTCCTTATATACAAGGTCTGGGACCCCAAAATCTACAAACTCAAACTCGAAGGACCCCTTTGATTCGAGATTACTCGGGACCCTACACCGAGGATGCGAATGACTCAACTGGAGAAGAAATGGATGTTGCCCCAAGGAAAAGACGTTCTTCTCAAACAAATCGGGAACAATCCCAAACTACTAAGGAAAAGATTGCGGCCCATGAGGCAGAGGCTGCAAGGCTCAAAAAATTATTGGAAGAAGAGGAAGCAACAAGAGCACAACGAGTCCTGTGATTAATTTGGATCCGACACCAAGAAGAACCAAGAGGGCTGAAGCCCCAAGGGGTGATCCCAATGTTTTATTGCCCCTAGGAGATCCTGATGATCCTACACCACCATTCACTCAAGACATCATGAAAGCTACCATATCCAGGAAATTTAAGATGCCAATGATTAAAACTTATGATGGAACGGGAGATCCCGCGAATCATGTAAGAACCTTCTCTAATGCACTACTGTTGCAGCCAACCAATGATGCGGTCAAGTGTAGGGCGTTTCCACAAACCTTGGCAGGCATGGCCCAACGTTGGTATAGCCGTCTTCCTCCCAACTCTATTGGGTCTTTCAAGGAACTAAGCAAAGCATTCATCAACCAATTTGTTAGTGGAAGGGTGCATGAAAAGAGTTCTGCATCTCTTATGGGAATCCAGCAAGGAAAGAATCAATCCTTGAGGGAATACATAAATCGATTCACTAGGGAGGCTCTGAAAGTCCCAGACTTGGAGGACAAAGTAGCTATAATAGCCCTGAAACAAGGAACCACTGATGATCACTTCAAGAGATCCTTGGCAAAACATCCACCCGAAAGCATGTTGAAGCTTCAAGATAAAGCCGGAAAGTATATCAAGGCTGAGGAAAGCATGAAGAAATACGAACCCACTGTCGAGGGAAGTGAAAACGGAAAAAAGAGAAAGGAGACTCAAGAGTATGACGCTGGGGACAAATATCCCAGGACAGCGAAGGATTCTGACTCTTCACCTAAAAAGAACAATTTTGGACCCAGGTTCAATGAGTATGCAAGGTTGAACACCTCAAGAAGTCAAATTTTGATGGATATTGAGAAGGAAGAAGATCTTCGATGGCCAAAGCCACTAAGATCCGACTTGGAGAAACGAAACAAGAATCTATTCTGCCGTTTCCATAAATAAGTTAGTCATGACACCGACGATTGTAGACAACTGAAAGATGAGATCGAGTTCTTAATCCGAAAAGGAAAACTCGATAAGTTCACTAAGGAAGGGAATCGAGGAAATCAAAAAGGAAACTATAAAAGGAAAGACTATGATAGGAGGGATAACGATCAAGATCGTAATCCTAAGCCCCGAGGGCCTGTCATCAACATGATATTTGGAGGACCGACTGCTGCTGGATCCTCCCGAAACTCAAGGAAAGCTTATGCCCGAGAGGTAATGACTGTTGTAGGAGAAGCAGAGAAATGTGCCAGGACAGAAGTGGCTATTAGCTTTGATGATTCTGATCTTGAAGGGGTGAAGTTCCCCCATGATGACCCGTTGGTCATTATACATGTAATAGGCAACTCTAAAACTAAGAGGGTTCTGGTAGATAATGGAGCTTCCGTGGACA
Source organism: Heracleum sosnowskyi (assembly GCA_030848705.1). Lineage (NCBI taxonomy): Eukaryota > Viridiplantae > Streptophyta > Magnoliopsida > Apiales > Apiaceae > Heracleum > Heracleum sosnowskyi. The sequence continues at coordinate 134,788,978 of CM061235.1, read as the reverse complement.
TCTTGTTCCATGACGCCTTCATCAAGATGGGATATACCGATTCACAACTGACTCCTTCAAACATGCCCATATACGGGTTCAATGGGGTTGAATCTAAAGTAGAGGGAACTATTCAGCTCCCTATGATAATAGGGCAAGGTTCACAAACAACAACTCAAATGCTGAACTTCGTGGTGATAAAGGCAACCTCGACTTATAATGCAATCCTTGGGAGGACATGCCTTCATGCATTCAAGGCTGTTGCCTCAACTTACCATTTGAAAATCAAGTTCCCAATAAGGAACGAGGTTGGTGAAGAACAAGGAGATCAAAAGATGACTAGGAATTACTATGTAGCCGCGTTAAGGCCTGATGGAGTCGGGGGGGGGGGGGGCAGGTTCTCCCAATCGAGGTTATGGATTCAAAAGACGATGAAGAAAGAAGGGGAAAGCCAGCCGATGATCTAATTCCTATTCCCCTAATCCCGGGAAAACCAGACAAAGTCACTTATATTGGAGCATTGTTGCCTGAACCCTTGAAGGGACTGAGGTGCCAAGAACTTGGCATGCCTCAAATTTGAAAGTTTGTTATGTTTAAGTGTTTCCCTAAGGAATCCACTAATAGTACAAGTAACAATAAGGCCGACGAAACCATTCTGAGCTCTTAAGCTTTTAGTAGGAAGTAAAGCACTATGTAAGGGTCGAACCCTCTTTTTAAAAGAAAATATTTCAAGTTCTTTTTCACTATTTTATTACTTATCTTTGTTTGGGCATTTCCTTATTGTTTTACTAAAGAGCAAGTTGTACCAATAGCACTTGATCAAAGTGCCAGCCCATTCAAGAGGCCAAGTACTAGGAATTGCCTTACAAAAGATAAGCTAAATAAATATAAGTGAGCAAGAATGACAAAACAGAATATGCATAAATAAGTTGCATAAACCCCGAAGAAGAAGTATCGAAAAAATAAGACTACAAGATATAACATAAATAACATGCATGGATAGAAGATCCCGAAGGATCAAAGAGTTATGTTACAAGCATCAAATAAAGTCCTAAAATCCATGAAAGGACCCTGAATAAAAGCAAGATATAGAGAGCCACGCAGGGCCAATAAAATCTACTCTAAGTCATCAGACGGGTCCTTGTCAAGGACAAGAGCATCCCTACGAGGGACATCTAAGTCCTCTATGAAGTCATCAGTAGGCTCAGACTCCTCCAGTGGCAAGAAGAAGTATCAAAAGTATGCTAAAAAGGCAAGCTGCCTCGAAATAGGTGATCCTATATAACATGAAATGAAGACTCGAATCTTAGTTTTGAAAATTTTGAATCTTAGTCTTGAAGACCTCAACTTAATTGAATGATTGAGTTTGTCCTATCTAGATCCCCAATTTAGATTAAAAAGTCATGAAGACCACGATTCTTAAAATCAGAAGATCAATTGTAGTCGAGGTTATGGATTCAAAAGACGATGAAGAAAGAAGGGGAAAGCTAGCCGATGATCTAATTCCTATTCCCCTAATCTCGGGAAAACCAGACAAAGTCACTTATATTGGAGCATTGTTGCCTGAACCCTTGAAGGGACTGAGGTGCCAAGAACTTGGCATGCCTCAAATTTGAAAGTTTGTTATGTTTAAGTGTTTCCCTAAGGAATCCACTAATAGTACAAGTAACAATAAGGCCGACGAAACCATTCTGAGCTCTTAAGCTTTTAGTAGGAAGTAAAGCACTATGTAAGGGTCGAACCCTCTTTTTAAAAGAAAATATTTCAAGTTCTTTTTCACTATTTTATTACTTATCTTTGTTTGGGCATTTCCTTATTGTTTTACTAAAGAGCAAGTTGTACCAATAGCACTTGATCAAAGTGCCAGCCCATTCAAGAGGCCAAGTACTAGGAATTGCCTTACAAAAGATAAGCTAAATAAATATAAGTGAGCAAGAATGACAAAACAGAATATGCATAAATAAGTTGCATAAACCCCGAAGAAGAAGTATCGAAAAAATAAGACTACAAGATATAACATAAATAACATGCATGGATAGAAGATCCCGAAGGATCAAAGAGTTATGTTACAAGCATCAAATAAAGTCCTAAAATCCATGAAAGGACCCTGAATAAAAGCAAGATATAGAGAGCCACGCAGGGCCAATAAAATCTACTCTAAGTCATTAGACGGGTCCTTGTCAAGGACAAGAGCATCCCTACGAGGGACATCTAAGTCCTCTATGAAGTCATCAGTAGGCTCAGACTCCTCCAGTGGCAAGAAGAAGTATCAAAAGTATGCTAAAAAGGCAAGCTGCCTCGAAATAGGTGATCCTATATAACATGAAATGAAGACTCGAATCTTAGTTTTGAAAATTTTGAATCTTAGTCTTGAAGACCTCAACTTAATTGAATGATTGAGTTTGTCCTATCTAGATCCCCAATTTAGATTAAAAAGTCATGAAGACCACGATTCTTAAAATCAGAAGATCAATTGTAGTCCTAAAAACCTCAAGCTCAACTAAAAACCGAAAGAGGCTTATTGGAAGAAGGTTAATATACGGGTTGAAACCACTGAAAATTTGAGGAAGTAGAGCTCAGAACGAGCTTCGATTCGATATACTGGAAACTCAAATTAAAGAAATGAGTGAAACGTTATGTCTATCTTCGTTCATGAAGACCTCTCGATGTGAAAATTAAGATGTTGAACTTCAAAATCAGGTCCTCTACCTATAAGCCACGTTTGACATTGCTAAAACCTCAAACGAGGTCGAATGGCTTCAATCTCAATCCATGTCGTTACTATTCGACCCGAAAACAAAAATGCAAGCCACGTTTGGCGTTTTTGAAAACTCAAATGAGGTCTAAGGTGTTAGAACTCAAGTTAGTTCTTGTATCTGTAAGCCACGTTTGACGTTGTTAAAACCTCAAATGAGGTCTAAGGTGTTAGAACTCCAGTTAGTTCTTGTATCTGCAAGCCATGTTTGGTGTGGTTGAAACCTCAAATGAGGTCTAAGGTGTTAGAACTCAAGTTATTTCTTGTATCTGTAAGCCACGTTTGGCGTGTTTGAAACCTCAAATGAGGTCTAAGGTGTTAGAATTCAAGTTAGTTTTTGTATCTGTAAGCCACGTTTGGTGTTGTTGGAACCAACCGAGGTCGAAAACACATGAAAAATTGAAGTCGATTCGTTCGACCTAAGACAAATTTAAGGTCAAAACCGAGGTCGAAGAAACTCTAGACTGAAGTCGAAAGGCTGAGGTCGAAAATACATGGAAAATTGAAGTCGATTCGTTCGACCTAAGACAAATTTAAGGTCAAAACCGAGGTCGACAAAACCTCAAAAAATTGAGGTCTAAAATACCTCAAAATGAGGTCTAAAATACCTCAAAAATGAGTTCGAAGGATCCCTAGACTGAGGCCGAAAGTATATGTGAAATTGAGTTCGAATTGTTCGACCTGGGACAAAAATGAGGTTGACAAAACCTCAAAAATGAGGTCTAAAATACCTCAAAAATGAGGTCGAAAATACCTCAAAATGAGGTCTAAAATACCTCAAAAATGAGGTCGAAGGATCCCTAGACTGAGGTCGAAAGACTGAGGTCGAAAGTATATGTGAAACTGAGGTCGAATTGTTCGACCTAGGACCAAATTGAGGTCGAAAATACCTCTAAATGAGGTCTAAAATACCTCAAAAATGAGGTCTAAAGTACCTAAAATGAGGTCTAAAATACCTCAAAATGAGGTCTAAAATACCTCAAAATAAGGTCTAAAATACCTCAAAATGAGGTCAAAAATACCGCAAAATGAGGTCGAAAATACGTCAAAATGAGGTCTAAAATACCTCAAAATAAGGTCGAAAAGACCACAAAATAAGGTCGAAGTACCCTTAAAAAATTCGGGTAAAATAAATATTATTATTCAATAATAATATTTGGAAAAAAAAATATATTTCAATCGACCTCAAATGAGGTCGAACATGAGGGTGCACAAATGAGATCGATTTGATCGACCTGACACGCAAAATGGGACTAAACTGCCAAAGTGCAGTTTAGTACCCCAAGTTCTGAGTGGTTCACAAATTCTTCCCTGAAGCTTAGAAATGGACAGATTCTCCACTAAAGTTTCAAATATGACAAATTCACCCTTGAGCTTTGGAAAATTAAGAATTACACCCTAAAAAATTATGAAAAGGTGTCTATAATTATTAAAAATACCTATGGTTACATGAAAATTCCTAAAATATTAGGAATAATTATTAAAAATAACGGTGGGTACATGAAAATTCCTTAAATATTAGGAATAATTATTAAAAATACCCGTGGGTACATGAAAATTCCTTAAATATTAGGAATAATTATTAAAAATACCCGTGGGTACATGAAAATTCCTTAAATATTAGGAATAATTATTAAAAATACTTGTGAAACACTAGTGTAAATAAAGTCCTAGGTAAAGGATAAAAAGACCCTGAATCTCGATAAAGGTCAATATAATTTATACGAAAGCTTGAAAAGTTTTCCTAGAAATTGGAGGGCAAATGATATGGGCTAAAAATAACCCTACAAATATAATTAATGAAGTATTAATTAGAACTAGATTGGTCCAAGAAAACGGCCCAATAATCAAGGCCCGAAACCCTAATTATTTATTAATTTCGTAATTAATAAATAGGAAAAATATACAGCCCAGGAAAGGAGCCCAAAATATGGTAAATTCATCAAAGATGGATCCAGAATCCCAATTACAAGAAATAAGGGTTAAATAGCAAAGTGCTCACTAAAGTGGGGGGTTGGTATCAAATCGCTCACTCTAGTTATCGGCGTCTCATGTGTACCATTCTAGTAGCCAGTGAGGACATCGACGTTAACTTTGAATAGTTGACCTAACGGATCCGTCTTGACTTTAACGTCAAAATTACGTGGAGACAGGTGGAGCCAGATGGACGATTACACTGCTACCATCTTCTTTGCGCCGTCTTCATTACTGGCTTCTGCACTGCTACCATCTTCTTTGCTCGCGTCTTCCTTATATTTCCGGTCATTTCCCTTTTCTTCTTTTTCACAGTCGAATGTCTATATATACACTTATATATACGCGTATATGTATATCAGTTAAAACATTTTAACAATTGTTTTGGTTTGAATGACGTGGTATGAATGGCTAACGTGGTTATACACACACATATATAATAATGTATGAATGTATCTGTTCACTTGTATACTTCTGCATAAATATCTGGGTTTCACTACGTACCCACCTGCGTATTTGAGCAAGCAAGCCAGAGGGAAGAACCTCTTACTTGGAGCTAACTTTGCCTCCGGTTCTTCTGGTTACTATGAAAATACAGCTAAATTATATGTAAGCAAACACTCACCCTCTAGATATACTGTTCGTAGGCCAATTTTATTTTTCCTATTTAAAAATACACATGTTTATGTACTAAAATTGCTCTCTGTATATATATACACTAGGAAGTGATGAATTTGTCCTAGTAAAATGCAGTTTAAGCATTGTTTGATGCATGTGCAGCACACAATTCCATTGAGCAAGCAGGTGTTGTACTACAAGGATTATCAGACCAAACTGGTTAGAATTGCAGGGATTTCTAATGCCACGTCAATAATATCCGGTTCAATCCACCTACTTAGCTCTGGTGCCAGTGATTTTGTACAGAACTACTATGTCAATCCAACCCTTTACAAGAACTATACACCTGATCAGTTTTCAGACATCCTTATGCAATACTATGCCACTATTGTGCAGGTACTTTCATCTTTTTATTTTGCTTAAACCGTAACTTCTCATGCGATTGCATAGCATTTCAATATACAGTAACATGCGATTTTCAGAGATTCTATATCACATACACATAGTTGTCTAGTAATGTAGTTTCCACTATGATTCTTCAGCAACTATACAGTCTGGGAGCTAGGAAAATCGGAGTCACAACACTGCCACCAATGGGATGCCTCCCGGCATCTATCACACTCTTTGGGGATGGTAGTAACCAGTGTTTACCCAATATGAATGTTGTGGCACTATCATTTAACAACAAACTAAATATAACATCCCTGAGGTTACAGAACAAGCTGACTGTCCTCAATCTTGTTATCTTAGATATCTACCAGTCTCTCTATGATCTTGTGACTAAACCTGCTGATTTTGGTATGTCCAAAACTGATCCTCCTTAGATTTCCCCGGTTCATGTGACATTCATATGATAAGAAGAGCATGTTGCGGAACTGGATTGCTGGAAACATCAATATTATGCAATGCTAAATCAGTAGGAACATGTGCAAATGCATCACAATATGTGTTCTGGGACGGATTTCATCCTTCTGAGGCTGCAAACAAGATTTTAGCCGCTAACTTGCTTGCCAGTGGCATTGCACTTATTGGTTAGCTTTAGCCTTTATGTAATATTTACATTTTGCCTGTACTGTTACGAATCTTTGTTTGATAAGTCGATGTTGGGGTGGTAGAAATATTGTGATCTCTTTGTTGAATAATGATGGTGAATCATGTTCAGTAGCTTTTGAGCAGTTTGTAGCTTGTAATTTGTGCTATTAAACATCTGGTAATATTTGGTCATTGTTTTAGTTCCTGTGCATTTCCAGCTTGAAAGTTCTCCTGTCACTGCTAACTGCTAACGGTAGGTGTTACGATCGCTGACGGAATTTCAATGAAGGAGAATTTGGCACAAGATACAGTCCAACTGGAGGGTGCGGAATGGGTGAAACTGCTTGTGAGAGAAATGCAGTCTTTCTTATATTTTTAAAAGAAAAGAGTTGTATGCCATGTGTGTCCACGTGTGTATACATGTATTGGGTGACATTGCAGTCAACCCGGTTCCGTTAGGTCAAACAATAGAGTTAACGTCGATGTCCTCACTGGCTACTAGAATGGTACACATGAGACGCCGATAACTAGAGTGAGCGATTTGATACCAGCCCCCCACTTCAGTGAGCACTTTGCTATTTAACCCCAAGAAATAATGAGTCACAGTCCTTATCAACAAGGAAAAGTCTTGTCTACCAAGAAATACAATGTTTATCTATTATCAAAAAAGAGACTTATTCGCTAAGTCTCATAAACTTACTCTAAATACGAGGCTCCAGACGCCTATATAAGAACTCTGCTCCTTCACAATAGAACTACGTCTTTGGCTTGATTCTCAGCACTGATTGAGATACGTAAGCATCTTGTGAGTACCGATTTAGTCACGAAACACAAGAGCAGCCATTAAAGCTCGAAACTCTCTTAAACCCTAATAATTAATTTACAAGCACATTTTTTAATCAATAACACATTCCCATTTCTAAATTTTCAAAATCGAAAATGTAACTTTAATAAAATTTGGACATCCAAAACTTTAAAGAACCCTTCACTTAAAGTCTCGATAGTTTAAACTTTAACGATCAAACAAAAAATATCTCGATCATTTCAATATATTTTCACTGCATTTGCCATGTCAACTACCTTCCTAGAAAAAGTTGCAAAATAGACACAATCCCTCATCAAATTAATCAAAATCCACTTTAAATCAACACAATTACACTCTCCAATTAAATTTAGTCGTATTTGATTACAAGATGGTATTTTTCGACAGAAAACTTCCGGTGCCGATAAAAAGCATGCAAACGAAATCTTCAATTCCATTCAAATTCAAATTCCAAGGCAGTAATCGAAACATATAAAAGCGAGAAAATACATAACATGGCTAACTCCACTCTTTTACTTACACGTGTCCATCTAAAACCAAACATCAAAACTACAATAACAACCTTAAAACACAAACATCAACTACTTGACATACTCAGAATCATAAGCGTAACTCGGCATCGGACTCGCTCTAGGCAACTCGTTCACTCTGTTTCCATCATGATCATAGTATATTACACCTGAGAAATCCAACGGCTCACATTTATCGCCCATTAAGATCGTCCTTTGCCACACGCCGCCGTCGAAGTCCTCCCCGGCGCCTCTTTTCTTCCGCCGGAGCTTGATCGCCTTGTTTTTGATCGTTGATATCAGCTTTCTAGAAGTTCGTGAAGCGTGTTTGGCTAATAATAACCAGAGAGATGATACTGATCCTCGTACCGCCACAGCCAGCCGGTGCTCTGGCGTTTTACGAAGCATTTCGAGAATTTTGTTTGTTTGCCGAAAAATAACTTAAGAAAAAATTATTACTCGGAAATAATTCGATGTTTTTTAGAAATGGAGCTGAGGTATTTATGGGCGAGGGAGAATAGAAATGACCGGTTATAGCCGGTGACAGCTTTATTGGTGAGAATTTTGCACTAATCTCTGGGTTACTTGATAGTGGTTGACAATTCCGTCCTTGATGTCATGTATGAGTTTGTGTGGTGCAGGGGTGTTCATGTTGGTCAACTCGACCAAATTGACCCGATCCAACCTTATTTTTGGGTCGTTTAAATCAATAAAAAAAAATTTAAAATTTGGTTGGGTTAAAAGAAATTCAATTTCAATTAAATGGGTTGGGTATGGATTCTATGTTTTTTCGGTCAACCCAACCTAACCTAATTTAAATTACAAATTTTATTAAATAATTTAAAAATATATTTATATTTTATATATAACTATACATTAAACGTTATCCTTCTTAAATTTATTGATATATGATTATCTTTTGTGCATATATGTATGACATACAACATAATTTATATTAATAAAATTATAATATTAATTAGAAGTAAATATTAGCACCAAAATCGTAAGTTATACGTACTTTATTTTCATTTAAATTTTTGAAATGAGCAATGTTATATAATATTGAATTTTTTTTATTAAACATTCAACCCATTCAAACCAACCCGGCCTGACCCAAACCGATCTACGATGAGTAGGGTTGTGTTACGAATTAAAATTTTATGGGTTGGGTTAAAAATTTACAAATCGATTTAAATGGGTCGGGTTGAAAAAACGTCTACAACCCGACCGACCCGACCCATGAATACCCCTAGCGTGGTGTACTAAAAATTTCTGAAAATTTAGAGTTATTTTCAAGTTTTTTTGTTTGAAATGTTAGACATAGAAAAGCTCCTACATTTTTAAATAATTTAATTATTATAGTAAGAAAATAATACTTCTAAATACGTAATTAGGAAAATCACATGAATACATAATACATTTTAATGATATTATTATAATTATATAATCAAATTATGTAATTACAAAAATACCCACTTTATATTTATATAAAAAGTCTTTTGTATCTTCCCTTTGGTAATCGAAAACGGATTAGCTTTGAAATATTGGATAATTTATTGCACAACTAGTCAGCAGAAATAAATTGCAAAAATATTCAATAGAGATATCTTGGTATGACAAGGACACGTTAGCAGAAAAGAATATAACACGATATTATGGTCAACCTTTTGTTTCCGAAAACAATTGATCACTACCAACAAAGAGAAGAAGAAGGAATACTTAATTTTATTTTTTGTAACGCAAAGAAGGAATCACTCCACTTATCCACTAGCATCATCTTATTTCGTGCACTCATCGTATTAGTTAAGCGCCCGACCTTAACGATGTGTTTGGTTGAGATGAAAGAAAATAGAATGGATGGAACGAAATTTAAATTATAATATATGCATGTTTATATTTTTCATTATTTACTCCATTTCATTCACAATTATCTAATTTTTTTTTCAAAACCTCACTTTAACAAATTTGCTCTCACTCATTTTTTTTCTTTCAAAATCTTCCCTCTAAACTCCATAATTTTTCATTAATTTTATTTATTTCATTTCATTCTCTCCAACCAAGCACAACATAATGAAGTAAATATTATACTCCTAGGAAAGTCGACACTGATCATGTTTTGGACAATCTTATTTAGTTGGCGCTAATTCGCAACTTCCAGTAATTTCTAATGTGTTTGATTTAATATAAACCTAAATATATACCCCTGCCCTTAGCAAAAACATGAATTGATATAGAAATATTTTGGACCAAGTAAAGACTCTTCTAGCCGTGATCCTTGACCTAATGAAAAGGGATTATAGTGTTCTAAGAAAAAACACCCCTTAATTTTTCTATGTAGTTAACCTCCCCTGCCTTGAAACCAACGACAGAAAACTAACTGTACAGCTGCGTTTATTTCAAGGTCTAAATAAACTTGGTCTTTTTTCTTTTTCAATATTCTTTTCCCTATAGAAATCATCTAGAATGCAAAATCGAATTAAATTAAACAATCACAAACATAAACATAGACGTAAAAGAAAGAGTCAAAGAGAAGAGCCAAATCCATTCCATTCAACCCCAAGGCAAGAAAACGAAAACTAAAGAAGAGATTACGCGTGTTCCGTTTGATATGCGCTTCAGGGTCAGATAATGTATAGTTGACAGTTGCCACTGAGTCAAGTCGGGCAAAGTAAGAAATTCACTATAAGATTCCTCTAGTCAATGGATAGATAGGAAGTTTATCACGCACAATATTATACAACATGATGCGTGCAATATTGCGATCATATAAAAATTTCCAGTGCAATACTGCTATACATTTTACTCCAGTAGTGGGAAACACTGACGAGGCTTACCTAATTCAAGTTATTTTGCCGGCCTTAACGATATATTTTCAATGACTACTTTTTAGGTCACCTTACATTTTCTCCTGAGTGGGAAATAGTACAAAAAGTAGCTTACTTGTAAATCAGGAAGTTACCTAAATGTACATTTCATACATGCAAGGACAGGCAGTCTCGAGACGAAATCAAACAATTCATTCTAGTTTTTGACAAGCAAATATTACTTCCACGACTCGGTTTAGTTGATTAAAAGTACCAATATTTAACCAGGCCACTCTGCTAGGAATGAGAGAGAACAAAAATCCGAAAGAGTAGAAAACAAATGGCATGACATTTATACAGTTCTGTTGCGATTCCGAAACTTCTGAGCTATCCAAACCCAAAGGTGCGTTAAAGGGCCATTGTAGCCTGGTAGTTCCAATTTAATGATACACGGATGCCATGTCTACTTGGGGGATATTCAATACAAACCTCACCATTGTTCAATTTTTGTTGGCTACTCACCCCAGTCCCTAAAAACCCCAGTTACACCTGCAGGAAGTCTTACTCGCAGAACCATAGCCTATCTAAAGCAGTTCTTGAGTTTAGTGTGCGATAAATTTCAGACACTGGCAAAGCAAAAGTAGCTTCTTATAACGAAGGAATCTGCTATAGGATTCAACTGAAGAATTAATCTGCTCCACTGACGCTAAAGACCACAGAAGCTTTGGAGATCAGCATATATTTGCTACCTCTTTCAGCCCTCCTCCCAGTCAATGTCATCTTCATCATCTCCTGAAGCATCAGCAGCTTCTACATTTAAGTCCACCTTAAAGGTTCCACTTGTATTTCCTGTGCAAGGAAAATGTAAAACAGTCAATTTGCATAGAAAAAAGGTTATTGATAAACTGTTTTGGACCACATTATACCAAATTTATTCCCAGATTAGACAATAAATTGACTATAATGAACCACCGTAAGCCTGAATGAGTATTTTATTTTATTAGTCCGAAGCACCAGACTAATATGTAAATCATTAATTGGACTCTAGCATATTTTTAATTGCATTAGATTTTTATGTACAAGGGGAGAGAGGGGGGGAGGAGGGGGGATTTGAAACCAATAAATAAGGGCCATGGGGAGGAGAGGGGGAAAGGAGCCTTACCAGTTACCACTATGCTATCGACGACTTTTCACTTTACCAACTCTTGTTCTTGTTATGTGTGTATCTCTAAGTTTTTTTTCTCATTTTTTTAAATTTTATGTTTGATGAAACAGTTTGAAGTTGGTCAATTCAAAGGTATTGTTTTTTCATGTAAACAGTAAAAAATAGTTGATCACAGTTCAAAAATGGTAAGGTTTTATTATTCACCTGTTGTTGGAGCTTCTTCCCATTCAACATTTTCATCTCCCTCATCATTGTCATCATATTCACGCTTAGCTTTCATGCCAACTTGACGGGATGCACCATCAATGGTATTGAAAGACTCCTGTTCTACCTTGACAGATTCTTCTTGTTCTTGTTGCCTTTGAAGTAAAGCAGCATAATATGCTTTAAAATATTCATCCTATAAGATCACCATTAAGAACCATATATCAATATAGCTACTGAAGGAAACAAGGCAGAAACGGTTGCAGTAGGTTATTCAGACTAGCCTGTAAAATCTTTTCATCCTTTTGATCAAATGACTTCTTGTCATCGGATAGGTCAGCAGCAGCTGAAGTGCCCTCTATATTTGACTCCTGCTTGACCTCACCACGCTGCTCATTGGTAAGAACCATCCCTTGCCTGATCATCCATGGAGGCAAAACTTTCATAGGTGTACTTGTATTTTCAGATTTAATATTTGCTCCTTTTTCTTCATCACCAGCGAAAGCAACTTCAACCTGCAATGAACAGGTCACAGATTGTAATTACCAAGACAGTGTCGTACCATAATCTTACATATAAGTATAAATGTCTTTGTCCATTCCTTCCCGTCAGTAAGAAATACTTTCAACAATGTGCAACAATTTACAAAAAATTATAGGGTCATTAACACTTCAGCCCTTTAAGTGTCCATTTGGACACATAACCCTTAATAAAAAAATCGTACCTCCCTAACCTTTATGTTTGCCCTTCAGACAATTTGAACCTATATCAAAAAATTTATACCCATAATACCCAACCTAAATTTCATATTCAGATGAATTTATACCCTTTGTCCTAATTTGTATTTGAAACGGATGAAAAATTGATTATAGATATAGACTTTACAAAAAAGTCGGTATATATACAAAGGACAAACTTAAAGGGCATGGAGATACAAAAGTTTCTTTGAGGGTTTATGTGGCCATTTTGACAAACTTAAAGGGCTAATGTGTTAATCACTCACATTAAAAAACTAGAAAAGCGAAAAACATAACATATGGCAGAATACAGAGAAATCTGAATGCTTAAATAAATGAAATATGAGCAAAGAGAATGAATATTTCACTCCCTTTGTACAATAGCGTAATAAAGTGCACGCATGCTTTTTACCTTTGTCTCTCCAAGAAATGGCATAGGAGTTCCGTTATAAACTTGAGAAGATTTAGATGGATCATTGCTATTGGAATCACCATTTGCCGAACGTGCAGCAGCATTTGCTCGAACTTCCCAAGCTTGGAGAGTTCCAAATTCAGGAACAGTCAAGTCTTTGACTCTATTGAGTTGATCCATCAACGGCTTAAGCTTTTCCTGCAACAATACCAAGCAATTATTGAGCTGAGCTTCAGTGAAGACGGCATGGAAGTATAGCATATATCCAAAAAGTTCTTAAAAATGCAATTTATCAAAGTTTTTGTCTCAGTCAGGCACTAAGGTCCGCTACATAGTGCTCCATATGCTGCTTATAGAGCTTAGAATTCTTTTGAAGTTTACAATTTGACAGACCGGGAGGCCCAAAGTCCAATAGTTCTAGCTTTCATCAGATTAGGGTCTTAAGAGCATCTCCAAGAGTCTCTTAAATCACTCCTAAATATAATATAAAATAGTGGCTCTTAACAATTTAATGTGTATTCATCTCCAACAATACTCTTTTTATCCACTCCTAATTTAATTTATTTTATTAAAGGTAAGTTGCATTCATTAAAATTTCAAAAGAAAGTGGATAGAGAGAGAATGACGTTTGTCTTATCAATTTATTATATAATAATAGTTAAAGAGTACCTAGTAGCTCTTAAAATTGAGAAGAGAAATGAGATTTTTAGTAAATTTAAGAGCCACTACGAGTCTCTTGGAGCAAAATAAGTTATCACCCTCCTCAAATTTCAAGTTAAGAGCCAAGATAAGAGTCTCTTAGTTCACTCCTAAATAAATTATAAAAAATTAAGCTCTTAGCATGTTATTACATTGATTTGTGTGTCAACTCCAACAATACTCCCTATAATTGGTCTTTATTTTATATTTTATTCATATTTCAACTCCACTAGGATAAATATTCAATTTCAAATTGCAGGGAATCAATATTTTATTAATAAAATATAAGTTAAGAGCTACTAGTTGCTCTTAAAATAGAGAAGAGAGAAGAGGCTCTTAACTCTTTAAAGAGCCTTTAAGAGTCTCTTGGAGCTTCATTGTAATTCATGCTCTTTATATTTTGATTTAAGAATTTGAATAAGGAGTCTCTTGGAGATGCTCTAATGAGCTGAAACAAGTTCTCTTTCACCCTCCTTGAAAGCTTCTTTAGAATTTCCTGATGATAGACCCTTGAGCTTTGGATCCAATCAGTAGTGTTATCTAAAAAGCCTCTAGGGTTTATTATGCACAGCCATATTCTAAAAGCCTTTATTTTAGCTACACTTGCATTTTAAAGTCATAAATGTGTCCTGGAAATTGGAATAGTGATATTATACTAATGAAAAATAGTTACACACGTAAATCTGTTTTAACTTTTGATATGCAAAGATAATGTTCTATATACATAAGATAGAAATGTTGATTCCAACTCAAGAGTCTAAACAAAAAGATTAGAATAAATAACTAACAATAATAAATTAAACAACCTATTAATTCATAATGGCCATAGCATATAAACAAACAACATATACACCCACTGTAACATAAATGTGTAATCACACCTCAAACATTTGAAGCATGTCTCTCAATTTTTCACGACGCCGTCTTCTTGCATTGTCATCTCCTTCTCCCATTTCTTCAGCTGCTAACTTGTCACCCTCTGCCACTAATTCTCCGTTGCAATTCTCACAATGAAAATATTCATCCTCAGGAGAAATCAGTCGTAGTGCATCTAAAGCAGTATATCTGAAAAAAAGATACAGATACATTATTAAGGTCACAGCGCTGTTTTATGTATGATTAACAACTACAGCAGAGATCTCGCACCTTCTTTTGCAGTTTGGACATATATACTCCTGAATTGTGTTCCTATCATCCAGTTCATCCTTTATCTTCTTCTTCATGCGATGCATCCGGTACCTCACAACATCATAAATCTGCAATTAAAATTTGCTTACACCTTTAAAAATACAATTTTTCTAAGCCAACATCCGCAACTAAAAAAGTTGGAAAAGCAAGAGAACACTAGCTAAAACATGACAGGATACTGGATAGAGTCAGGGACATGTCACTAGCTAAAATATGACAAAGCTTCACAACATTTTCTTCAAAAGGTTGGAAATATTAATTGTATGCGGTAGTGATGTTCAGGCTTCTTAGTTTTATTTTTTCTATTCTTTAATACAGTCATAAAAGACTAACATGATTACTGAAAAGATGTGATATACAGCGTGTGTTAGTTATGCATATAATACAAATAACAGCACTTCATGTTAAAAAGTACCCATTCGAGTGCTTGTTTTTAGGTTTAGTACTTGTATTTCTATAATACAAAGGGCCAAACACCCCATTACGTAATTAGGAAATCTAAATGACGAACAATGACAAATTTTTGATGTAAGTTGAACAAGAACCTGTGCATAATCCAGACAGCAGTAAGAGTGTGTGTGCAACTTTACTTTTTCCTCTCCTTCTTTTCCTGTTTGATGCCCATCTGCAGTTGCAGCAACTGCAGCACTATATATTTTTGCTCCTTTTGCGGTCTGTAACAATATTTATCCTCAGAGGCTAATATATCATGAATTAATGCAAATTCTAAGGAAAAAAGAATTCTGCTACAATCAAAAAGTAACATTGTATACTTGGTGCCTCCATTTGTTTAATAGCGGTGCTTAAAGATTTATTTAATAGTGTCCGAGAGATAAAAGATTTCCTTAATAGTTTCATACTGGTGAGCTATTCAACTTCCATTTTATATAGTTTTTCTCAGAGACAGAAGATTTGAGAAGTGGTGAATACAATTACCAACTCGTCCCACTAAAGATCTGAATCCATATGCAAATTTATAAAATCCAAAAACATGAAAATTCCAGAGTTTATACCGTTCATTAGAAAATGAACAGCTTGTAACCAATAAAAAAAAAGGCCTCTCTCCACAAAAAAGTTGCCAAGTGGCCTTCCTATTCATAATGGATCAGACTAGTAGATGGTGAGATTTTTTATTTTTAATACACAGAATCGAACTCGGATCCATACCACGACATGGGCATAATAGCGAAATTCAATATTACAAAGTGAAGACAGAAAAATCAACTCTCTTCATTATTGCCTGAAGAAAAATATCTCAAAACTCCAAAACTTACCATTGTAGCATTCAATCATGTGCATGCACAAAAGGTGGACCTTATGATGACACTAGTTTTTTTTGGATATATAAAAATATAATATTTCTTTCCTTCCTCTTCTCTCACTTCTTTCTTTACTTTTTCTGACTTACTGAGTAATGCCAACTTATAATTGTTCTAACCCTATATACATAGCTAATATGTACAAGTAACTAGATACAATGTACTAAGTAATGATCTATAAAAACTTGTTGGTTACATGATCACAAACAGCACCATATAATTAGGTAACTTCGTAAGGATGACCTCAGGAACAGTTTTCTCTTAATTAAAAGGGTCAGCAGAGGGCATTTAACATAGAATTCACAAAAATATACATCAATGGAATTTCAAATCCTATAGTAATTTTTTTTGAAGCAGTATTTGTTTCCTTGATTACCAATTAACAATCCAGTAAAATAAATCCTTAAGGCTTTCATGAGAAAAATCATTATATAACTTGTATGTATTAAGATAACAAATACTGTATATCCCTTCAACATACCTACATAACATAACTTCTATAAAAAGGTTTCAGACACGAATTCCTTGCAGAAGGACTAACAATACATAGAGCACTGAAAAGAGGCTAGTAACTTATAATAGACAAGATGGTGATTTAATATATAAAAAGCTAGACTAAACATGCAAATAACTTACCTCTTTCCTGTGATCTCGTGTCACGAGTTTTTCTTCTTCGAAAAACCTTAATGTGCGGCGAAGTTGTTTAGTGTGCAGCTTCAAGTCCTTTGCCAAATTTTCTTCTCTTACCCATTGACGCCTTAATTTAATAGAGCAAAAAAAATATCATAGGATGTAAGGCAAGATTTCCATGTCGCAAAAGATTGGTAAAGACACAGTTTAGTTGGAAAATTTACTTTCAAAATACCCAAAAATTCATTATTTGAGTCCATCTAACAATGAATATTACAACAATTTAGTTATAAGTTCTTAAACATAGGTAACATCCTAACAAGAAGAAAACAAATACTACATATAATTTATTCCAAAATAAATAATACAAGCACATATATTCGGAAAATTACGAGAATAGCACAAAACACCTTTGTGTTAAAATGGGCCAACTTATTGGATTGCTAGTTCGAGCATTTTAATCCAGAATGTGCTTAGAAAGGCTAGAATTACATCCTAATATTCTTAATAATCTACTTCCATACACATAATTAAACTACTCAAATATTTCAATCAAATTTTATCTCTAAATAATAATGCAAAACATATAGAAACTTTTAAATTCCTTGCTATCATCAACTTCATATCAAAAATAAAACAACCGGAAAATGTCTTTAACTGAAATAAGACAACCAACTATAACCGTCAAGTTAATTATAGTTATCAATCATTATCAAACCATCGGAAATGTAACCCAATACTAAATTATACGAAGTTCGTCGTGTACACATTAATTATTCTTTTCGTTTACAATTAATCAAAATCACCCCCCCCATCCCCTTCTCTACACATTTTAAAACTCTACAACACTTTGAAAGCACATCGAAGTAAAATTGAATAATCGAAAACCTAGTGAGAGCATCGAGAACAACAACAGCGATTCCTCGATTATCAGCCCTCCCAGATTTGGATTGATTATCTCCTTTAGTTGTAAAATCATCATAAAATGCCCTAGCTGTCAGCTTCACCAATCTATACAAACAATTACAATCAATTTATCATCACTCCCTGTCTTCAAAATCAATTAACAATAAAACAAAATATATTTGAGGAAGAAATGAATAAAGATTAATATTACCGATTAAATGGTTCGATACTCATTGATTTTCCAACTTTGTAGCTCAAATCTCGAGGGGAATCAGATGTGAGATTCAAAGTACATAGAATTGAATAAGATCAGAGGTGGATCATGGGAGAGTTGTCATAAAAGAGATGGTCGGAAAGGAGAATCAGAACGACATCGTCAAATGAGTAGAGAAAAGTATGAAGTGCTACTGCTACTTGTTGATTTATAGGGCTTTTTTGTTTAGGTAATATTAATTCATGTGGGCAAGTTTATGGGCCAGTTTGTTAACGAACTAGGCCTGTTGTATTGTGAATCAACTTGATTGCTTTTCAGATATACCAATGGACTAATTTTTATTACTTTTCTGTCAGGTCCAATTCACTAATTGAGTCTATGAAAATATGACATATTTTTTCTTCTAATCATTTCATTTTTATATAAAATAAAAAATAAGATTCCGAGTAGGCCTCATTTGTTTACCCCTTAACACAGCTGATTGGGCCTTATCTGACCGATTCTTTTATGTCCAGCTTGTTTGGGAGACTGGGCCTTAGCTGAGCGAATCTTACCGAGCGCTGAGTCGTCCATACCTAAAACTCTACCTGAACCCATTCATATATATATCATACAGGTAGGTATTTATCCCGCGAACTCAACCGCGAACTCAACTGTCGCAGCAAGAAAAAACTTGCACCAACGAAGGATTCGTCTCACAGATCCGCCTCTTCTTTTTTTAATTCCATGTAATCATTTTCTCCTCGCTCTCCTCCTTATGTATCTATTCAATTGTATTTATATGCACATATATATGTTCACACACACACACACACACACACATAAGCTCTAGTGCGTGCCTCTTTTGATTTTGAGGCGTTTTTGGTATGTTTTAGTGAAGTGCTTATCTTGTTTCCTTTCTCTAATTAATCGAGAGATGTGAATTATAACTTGTACATTTGTGTCGATTGTTTTTGACATTTTTGTAGTAATATAGATGTTCTAGACGTTTAACAAGTTCCATATGAATGTTCACAGGCCATTAGAACAAACTAAATCTTTTCTCCAGAGTATCTAAAGTCTTATTTGAGACAGTACGTATAATTACTTAACATCGATCATCATCAACCCCAGCAATAGTGTTAGATTAAAATTCTACAAGCTACAATTTCATAGATGTAACATCCAGCACAAAGAATTTGTGCAATTCCAGCGTCGGTGAGGAAAAAAATGTTGTTGAAACATATCCAGGTTGTAGTGCATAGTATGAGAATTATAATATAATTGAAGGCCACATTCTGAAAGATTTTCTGATGAACAGGTTGGTTGGTTTATTTCTCATTGTCTCCTTGGCGATTCCTTTTGTTTCGTTCTCTCTGATTGCCTTGACTTTTTGTACCTTGAAACATGATTACTTGTCCTAATTTTGTTTTATCCTCATCATCTTGTTATCTGTTTTCCTATTTACATTATGTCTTTATTATGCTAAATTTACATTTTGAGGATTATGTGAATTAAACTCTATTAAATCTTACTTACTGGGAACAAAAACAAATTATCTAAAAGTAAAAGGGTAATCTGGAGGAATAAGATGTTTGCGTTGGAAGAATTGTGATCACTGCTATTATTTGCAGCAGAAAGGATAATATATTGTTTAATAGATTCTCATATGTTTTTGTTTGTTCTCATTGATACTTATGTGTCCAAGTTCAGGCCATGTGATTAGAGATAATTTTTTTAGTGAAGGAAGCCTATCTTCTACTTGTGGTCTATCTAGGCATATGGTTTGCATCTTGGATTCCTTGTGTAATATTTGAGATTCTTTAGGATATCTTTCTCATGTATTGTAAAACATATATGTACTATGTGTTTACCTATTTGTCAAAAATTTGAGTATATGAAACATTTTGGTAATATGAAGGGTGCTTTGTGTGGTTATAAGATCTACTGATGGCGCTGAGATTGAATGTATCAAAAGATTTTGTATGCTTGCTAAAGAAAAAACCAATAGTATGTGAAACCATTTTTAGTGCATGCTGCAAGTTAGTCCAATCAAATGAAATGGTCCACTGGTTGTCCTCTTTTGGTCATTATCTTTTTGCAATTTGCAGGCTGAAAATTAGTTTAGTTAGACTTCCTATATTTATCTACATTCTCTGTGTTTTGCACTTTCTTTTTATGCACTTGTTTTATAAAAAAGAGATTCATGATTCGAGTAAGTTGAAAACCTTGTATTATCATTCATTCTGTTTTCTTCTTATTAATGTTCTTGATACATGTATTATATTTCTTGATACGTGTATTATATTTTTTGAATTATATTATATTTTTATGTAGCTATGGATCAGTCAAGTGAAACTCCAATTCAAAAAAACTTAAGAACATATCAGAAAGATGAGATTTTAACCAAAACTTTTCTTGAGGGCATTCATGAGGTTACTGTCAGTGGTAGGCAAGGTAGCAGTCTGAAACCTTATTCGTGGGAAAATGTGGGAGAAATTCTTAGAAAAACTCATAGCTTTGATATTGATCAAAGGCAAATGAGAAATCGATATGATTACCTAAGGCATAGATATGCTGCTTGGTGTAGTTTGAAAGCCAAAACTGGTAATCACTATAATCCCACGACTAACACATTCAACTTCAGCGATCAAGAATGGAAACAACACATTCAGGTTTCTCTTATAAATTAAAATTCACTTAATTAATTAGGTTACTCTCTAAACATTATTATAAATTGAGTGTATTTATTGTGCAGGCCAACAAGCATGTAGCCACTTTAAGAACTGCACCATTGATTTTTCCAGATCTCTGCAAAAACCTTTTTGATGGTGCTGCTGCTACGGGTGTTAGTGGATGGGGACCTAGCTCTAAAAATAATAGGACTTTTGATCTAAGTGACGACTTGGAGATTCTTGGTAACGAGGATATCCAAAGTCAGTCACACATGAATTCATCATTTTCGGGCACACACTCAAATTCTAATGCAACATTCCAAGGCACCACACAGTCAAATACCTCGGATACACATGATGAAGGAGAAAGACCAAAGAAAAAAGCTAAAAGCTCATCAAAACCATCCAAAAGTTCACAAATTGAAGATAAAATGGTTAGTGCACTAGATCTTATGATTCAAAATAATAGTGGACCGTCTCTTCAAGAGTGCAAAGAAAAATTAAACAAAATTGGTTGGGCTTCAACTAATCCCTTACGCCAAATGGCTCTTGGTATCTTTTGTGAAAGTGCAACTTATAGGACACAATGGATGCTTCTTGAGCAAGATGAGGTTGAACCTTGGGTTAAGATGATTTCTTCTAAGTTAGGATTTAATGTTTAGGCTCTTTTTTCCTATTACTAATCAACCATTTCTAATAAGGATCTTATTTTAAATGTGATGATTTGATTTCAGTTTAGTTTCATATAGTGAACACTGTCAAAAACACTATGGATTTAGTGATAATTTTTAATCATTTACGTATTATTTTCTACAGGTTGAATATGAAGATAGTGGATCAAATTTTATGCTTAATGTTTGTGTATTATTATCTGAAAAAAATTCGTTCAAGAAATATACCACGAATAAAAGACAATACTTCAGCTTTGGGTGGACACGCATATACCCATGAGTTGTTAAATGGTTCCAATACACAGTGTCAAGATATGATGCGCCTTTCTCGTGTTGCATATATACAACTTTGTAACCATTTTAAGCAGTGAAGTTGGGTTGAAGATAGTCAAAATGCAACCGTTGAAGAGAAAAATGCTATTTTTTTGCATGTTATAAGTCATAATGATCGCTTTATAAAAGTGAAAAACAGATTTCAACACTCTACCGAAACAGTTCACAGGTATTTTCATGAGGTTTTGAACGGAATGATGGAGTTTGCCAAAGAAGTCATAGTACCTACACCCAGTGTTCTAAAAAGCGGTTTATGCGGCCGCTTATGCGGCCGCTTATGCGGAATCGGGATAAAAACGCATCGATTAGTGCATAATCGGGTTGAAAAACGGTTAATAAAGTTTAGGCGGTCTAGTAAGCGGATTAAGCGGTCATTAAGCGGATTAAGCGGTCATTAAGCGGATTTAAGCGGTCAAAATGATGTTGACCTGCTATTTTTTTAATTTTAAAATAATAATGTTTATTATAATATGACTATAATTATCATAAAATTTTAAAATACCTTTTTTGATTAAAAATGTTTTATCTTTAAATTCTTATTACTTAATTATTACATAATTTTAATTTTACATGTAATAATATTATATTTAAAAATTTAAAAATAAATATTATTAATCCGATTAGTGACCCGCTTAAAATTCCGCTTAAGCGCTAGAAGGTCCTCTCACCGCTTCGAACCGCTTTGCGCTTTTTAGAACACTGCCTACACCACTTGACCAAAACATCGGTAGATCAAGAAGACAAAAAGAACTACTAAAAATATTTCCAATAAGTAATAAAAATGTCATTTTATTTATTTGCTTACTTAGTAAAGATAATTGTTTCAAGGTAGTAATAATATATACATATATCCTTATATTACAGGGGGCAATTGGTGCATTAGATGGTACGCTTATTCATGCAATTGTTCCGGCTAGTCAACAAGCTCGCTATAGAGGACGAGGCAGGGGTGAATGCTATCAAAATGTTCTAGGGATATGTGATTTCAATATGATATTCACATTTGTTTGGGCCGGATGGGAAGGGGGTAGCACATGATTCAAGAATATTAACAGAAGTTGTGGCTGATACTGATTCTGGTTTTCCACTCCCACCTCGAAGTATGTACTATTTTTTATATGCTTTATAAAATAATTTTTTTAATAAGTATATTATAGATAATAATAGCAAATATATTATTTTATTAATTGCAGACAAATATTATCTCTGTGATGCTGCTTATGCAAACACTCGTGGTTTTCTAACTACATACCGAAATACAAGATATTGGCAATCCGATTTTCGGGGGCGACATGCTACGACAAAGGAGGAAAAATTTAATCATGCTCATGCACAGTTGAGAAATGTTATAGAACGTGCATATGGTGTGTTGAAAACACGGTTTCCTATATTAAAGAAAACTAGCTTTATAGCCCGTGCGAGGCACGGGAATGCTCTAGTTATTTTCGGTTATGTTGGTCTCATCGTTTGGTGGAATGCATGTAGAAGAAAAGACATAAGCATGTAACGGTATATCAGTAGGAAATATGTCGAAGGTTTGATGATACATGTTTTACAAAATCCCAGTCTATAAGGTTGTTATTATGACCTGAGTAGGCGCAAATATTTTGACTAATTAACATGTTTTGTTAGCACGCACGATCCTTCTGTACTGCAAGATTTCGTCGGTTATAATTTTGCCAATCGTATTTGAATGAGAAGATGGTTTAATGTCACTTTGAAAGAATATCGGGCATCTTTTACCATTTCCATTGCCTGGGGAACGTTGGCACTCCATTTACCTGTTTGTAGTTCATGGGGTAGTCGTGACCTTGTGTACTGCAAGATTTCACCGATTATAATTTTTCCAATTGTATTGGAATGAGAAGATGGTTTTAGTGTCACTTTGAAAGAGAATTGGGCGGCTTTTATCATTTTCATTGCAGGGGGAACGTTAGCACTCCATTTACCTGTTTGTAGTTCATGGGGTAGTCGTTAAGTGGGTGTTGTAAAATTTGATCGGTGTGCATAATAGAGTAAAAATGTAGAAGTACAAGTTGTATTAGTATGTGTGGATACACTATTTAAACGAATGCATACCACTTTGCCCGTTTTAAGAAGGGTCTCCTTGCAGACACGTTGAATACAATAATTGTACAGGTGTGGATATAATTTATTTTAGAAAACTATTATTTATACCTTTCAAGATAATGCTAAACTGATTCGTGATAAGTTACTCGTTTCACCTTACAATTGCCACTTGACACAAATAATTTAACATTTAGTACTTTTAATATTTTATCATAGATATTCAAAAAAATTAAACCAATTTAGTTTAGATTTGATTTAGTCGTACGATGACAACTTCAACTTTCTTGTAAAAATCTCCAACACAAACTTTTTTATTTATATACAAATATAATTTTTTTTTGCATTTTTCGGGTTCAATACTTTATATACTATAGTGGATTTTTCGAAAATGACCAACGTATAAAATTTATCTATTGAAGACGAGATTTATAATATATTGGATCATAATAAAACTACAGTTTTAATCTTATTAGTAGCTAAAATTTCAAAAATGCATATATAATTATAAGTTGTTAATATCTTATAATTAAACAATAATAAATGTAAAATAATGATAAAATCCATTTTTACGCTTATTATATATAAGGATATAATTGAAAAGAAGTAAATATGTTGATAGTTTTAAATTTAAAAAAAATATTAAAAAAAATATAATAAGTGATATTGGATATAGATGTCAATATTTGTCACACTATCACCTAGTTCACGTCAATTTAATTTTGTGATAATAAGTATTCTTCAGTTTGTTGTGGTGATCCTGCCACCAGTTTGAACTTGTTGGTGACACTATATGACATGGTTGAGAAGATTTGCAAGGAAGATCGGTTTGGTATTAGTCCGAAGAAGATTTTGTTCTTAGTTGAATGTATTTGATGATTAGTTTTATAAGCTAATTAATAATCAGATAGGAATTAGTTAAAGGTGTCAAATAAATGCTCCATTTCGAAAGTACCAATACTCTCTGGGCTCCATAATTCTTTATAAGCGGCCGGAGTAGTATACATGTCCTTAATGCATGAGGTGGCGGGATTGAGATGCACACAAATTCGTATTCGAAAAAAACTGTTCGAACTGGTTAAAAAAATCGGAAAAAATCTGATTAAAAAAAAGTCCACCTCAATTGGATCCAGCCCGCAGGCTTAAACGAATCACATATTTTTCACAAAACCCCGATCCGGTTCGAGCCGAATAAACCCAAATTTAATCTCGATTTGGACGTAGTCTTGATAAGGATAAAAGTCCAATCCAAAAAGCTAGAATTTTCAATTAAATATCGAATAAAAGCTTAATTTTTTTAATTAAATCCGAAAAAATAAAAAAAAGGTAAAGTTAAAGTTAAAGTTATCAATATCTAAAATAATTTGTAAAAATCCGATTTGGCCCCTCCTGACCCGACCCTATCTACATGTATAAATATTTTAGAGAAAATTTGTCTCGATTTAAAAAAGCCCGACCCTATCGGATATCGAAAAATCCGACCTGAATCCGGATTACGTATCTCTATTCAGGGTAAAAACTATAGAGGTGCTTATATTATTACTTATATTATCTGATATGTATGAATATAGTTGAGACAAACTGATTACTATTTTGTATTATTTTATATTATTGGATGCTCGGACTAAAAAGTGATATTATGTGACTAAAAATGCATTTGTACTTTGTCTTAAAATTGTGAATACAAAGGAAGAAACATAATTAAATTTAATTAAAGAGATACGAGTCTATTGGATATACTTTATACCAATAACCACTTTTATTAATAATCAGACAAATGAAATTATCATGAAAGAATCTTGAATAAAAACTAAAGTGTAAAATAATATTTGTGAAAGATATTATCATACTAATGGGTTCTATACCACAACAAAAAAACCCAAGTAGCTCAATGGTTAAATTGGTGACTTGAAATTCTTAGTAATTAGTATTGAAGTGTCTTAGGTTCGATTCCCATCAAGATCAAAATTTTCTTACATTTTTATAACATTTGACTTTGAAGGGGCAGTTACGTAATTTCAAGTGTTGAATAAAATGGTTCACAAAGTGCTTGTTGCAGTATAAGATATATAATAGATGGCTCCTTACAGGTTTTCAACACAGAGGGATATCATCATTGCATGTTTTATAGTTCATAATTTTATAAGGATGCAAAAATTAGAAGATGAATTATTTGATCAATGTGACAACAACATCTCGAATGACTTTGATGCAGAAGAAAATGATGAAATGGAAGAAGAGTCTGAAGATGAATCACAACGGACTTCTCAAGGAACACAATTCATGAATAGTCTACGTGATCAAATTGCACTAAAGTTGTCACCAAGTTCTTAAAAGTTTGTATTTCGCTATGATTTTTATTATGTCACGATAACTAAATGTTAGAATTTTAAACTTCTTTTTATTGTTATCTATTAGAACTTATAAGATATCGTGTATACAAACATTTGTCAAGCACTTTGTTCAACTAAATATGGAAAATTGGAAAAAAAGAAAAAAAATTGACATTCAGATATTACATTATTTAATTAACCAAATAACATTATTCATTCATGATTCAGATTTTTGATTCTTTCAGATCATTCAGAAATATTAATCATTCAGATATAAATCGTTCAGATTTGCCAAATGGCCCCTAAATCCCGAACTCCACTAAGGGAGATAGTCTAAACCTACAAAACAAAATGCAAGCAACGAGTTTATCAACCAAATTAACTAGCTAAAATATTAAATAAAAGTACCATGATCCTAAACATCAGAATTGCATCATCAATTTACGGACCTTTCTGTCAGCACGATCACTAGCAACTCCCCTTTTGGTTAAGGACGATTAGGATTTAATTTGATTCGGGTCATAGGAGATAATCAAAATCAATAATAAATTTTGAAATTTTAACTTAACCTGTGTTATACCCAAAATTTATATAAGAAAATGATTGACTATTTGAAGATGGTCAACTGCTTGGGTGACATGGTTGTTGGATATGTTAATATATATATATATATATATATATATATATATATATATATATATATATATATATATATATATATAATCTTAATTCATGAACACAAAAAAACTGGAAAATTACCTTTTCTACCTTTTCCAATTTTAAATTAACATTACACATCATGTTCATTTTTGTCCATAATTTTACAGTTGGGTCGCTCCATTTACAATCGGATCTGATCCAACACTAAATTCATTAACAAATCAGTACAAATGACATTGACCCGGATACAGATGGGTAATACCCATGTATGTTTACATCAATTGCATTTGGTTAGTCCTTGATTGTAGGCTTTGACACGTAAAAATTTGTTATGGATCAATCAGTTACTCCTAATTTCAAATTCAAGTTTATGCATCATCTTCTTTGTACACATTTTTCTTATCTTTAACCATCGTCAGATCATGGACAAAATAGGTTGCTATATTCTTCATCTATCTTTGCTTGCGCTTTTCTCCTAAATCTTATTGTATGTATTGTTTTATTGTCTATCAGGTTGCCAGATCATTTGACAGTGCTTTTTCATGTCATTTATGTGATTTAGGATTTCGAATAGTGAAGGAAATAAACTACCTCCCATTGCCGGATCATGGATAAATCGGGTTTGTATACTTTATCAATCATCATTGATAAATTTAGGATGTCTTTTTTTAGGATGTCTTTATATTTTGAGTTTAGTTTAGTTTAGTTATGATCAGTTTAATTTCGCTGGAAAGTGACGAACAAGTTTGGTTTTCTGCTTTCACAATGATGATCAGTTTGTGTTTGAATTTTCTCGGTCATCTACTCTAATTCTCAGTTTGTGTTACATCTATGTGTGAAAGACAATTGATTTTGGCCATGATTGTAGCCTTGACATTGCTCTCACATTTTACCCATGATTGTATATATGATAGTTGATTTCATCCTTCAATTTCCCATATGCTATTCCGCTTTATTATAGTCTAGAATTGTCTTCTTCGTTGCTTGGACAAAACTGGTCGTAAACGCCTACCTTTGGGTCCGGTTTCTCCTTCTTCTGTACCAACCGGTGAGTACAAGATATTGAAGTATTACTCTTTGTACAAACCTTGAGTTTTTTTTGACGTTATATATACAGGTCAGAGAAGATGCCCTCCGCCAACATTAACCAGTGACAGTCATCGAAATGTTTCTCACAACATAAATTGTTCCAATAATGAAAATAAGGATCCCAATTCTCAGTCATCCTATATCAGTCAAACTGGTAATTGTAAATGTTTTCTTATATGTATTTGGGAATTTGTTTGCATCAAAATGCGCTTCGTGTTTTCCATAATGCATACTATTATTTTGATCTTATTACAGGTTCTACTAATAATTTTGGATTTTACTCAAATTCACAAATTAATCCAAACAAACATGTAGCTTCTTCTCAAGTATCAGGTGATACCATTTGTTTAATAGATGAATCGTATACATTGTTAATCTTTAAATTATTTAGATCTAATATACGTTACTTATACTTTGTCGATAGGTACTTCCAACGTAATTGAAAAAAGCCAGCAGAATCTTACTCCATCTCAGAGGAGGCTATCTTTTGTTAACCTGAATGGTAATTTATACAGTCAATCTGTTTTTTTGTCCAGAACCTCATATCCGAATTTCATATTTTTAGATTGTTTTGTACTTTTATTGTAGGGAATCGTGATCCTTTTGTTTCACATACAACGTCACAGATTACACAAAAGAGCCACGAAGTTGCTTCAAATTCTTCAGGTTATACCATCTATATATGTAATTTAAATTTGATTGCTAAGTTTCGCATTGAAGCATCAAACCTCGCATTGAAGCATCCAACCGTATTTTAATTATCAATTAAATCACAGGAAGTGCCAACATAAGTGGGAATGGACAGGGTTATCTTACCCCATCCCAAAGGAGGCTACACAATGTCAATCTGTACGGTACAAATTAATTCACATATGTGTAAATTTAAATAAGATGTTTGTATTTTTTTACTAATAAAGAATATATTTACATGTATAACTACTTTAGGTCCAATTTCATGTGTTGTACAGCGGAAACCAACAACTACCACGAATGTGACTCCTTTTCAGTTACATGCGTCGAGAATATCTCCTACAAAGAATTTGTATAACAAAATACCTAATCCATCTATGACGGAGTACTACAATTTTGGAGGGTCTGGATTTAAGGATACTAAAATGGTGAATTTTTTGAAGCGTCATTCAATGGATAGAACTCATTGTATTACGTCAAGTTCCAATTTCGGGAATGGGACTCTTTCAGACATCATTGTTCTTACTCCAGAATTAGAACAACTTGGTGTACGTAGACCAGGTTAATCAAGCTTTTTTACTACACAAAATAATGTGTATTATTTTATTCTATATTTTCAGCTTCAATCATCTGTTTTATAGGTTGGTTCCCAGCGCAAAAGGGAATTGGTGTCAAAAACTTGATGAAATCATTTAATTATGTCGGTTGTTCTAATTTTTCCTCAAATCCCAAAGACGCAGGTATTTCCCATGACATTTCTTTTGTATATTATCTATGTCATCTATTCAATCAGGTTTTATATTATTCTTTCTTATGTGAAAATATAATTTCACAATTTACCTGCTAAAGTCTGTAGACAAAATACAGACTATGCGACTTTTTCCTCTGTTAGTAAGAATTTGCGTAAGAAACAAGCCAAACACATGGAAAAGGAAACCAACTATGATATAGACAATTCCAAGTTCTTTCATGGTATTACAATCTAATACCCCTCAATATTTTAAATTTTGTATTAACTATTTGTTTATCTAATGTCATATGTCCTCTCAACAAAGAATATTGAAGGAGATGGTGATAAGATGCAAACAGGTGTACTTAGTCTTTGTACAATTAAAGATTATAATCCTTAACTTAGCAAAAAAAAAAGAAGATTATAATCCTTATTTGTTGCATTACTATATGATTCCTTGACTGCTAATATGTAATTTACTTATTCGAATATATTTTGTTTCGTTATGTACTTATGATACAGATGAACCAGATTTTGATAGTGAAGAACAAGGTACTTTCACAAATCAACCAGTTTTCGTATTACACAAATTAATCCAGAGTATAAAGAATACATAAATCCATATATTGTAGAAGGTCGGGGATAATATGTTCTGGATGAAGAAGATGATCCAGAAATTAGTCAAGCAGGTTCACGATTAATATTTATCAATATATTGACTATAAATATGTAATCTTTGTTTACGATTGTGTTTTTATTTTTCCAACGTATTTCATATTTTTTAAATACAATAATTTTGTAAATATGCAGATCTCTGGAACGGTTACATGGATCTTGGGCCTCCAACAAAGGTTTGTCGTAAATGTAAATCAGTAATGTGGAATGTGTTATTCCCAGACAATGAATCAAGATTGTAGAAGGGGGGGGGGGGTTGAATACAATCTTTAAAAATTCTTTTCTGATTCTTGATAGTGAAGATATCAAAATAAAACAAGAACATAGAAGCAAATAAGATAACACAAGAATTAAAAATTCAGGTGGATTGTTTTTGTCCAACTGAGAGATTTTTATTGAAGAAATCTCTGTGATGTTTATGAATAAACACATAGCTGCAAATACACACCCTTCCCTCAAGCCTAGAAGTGTTTGAACTACTACTAACTCATCCACACTTGAAGTAGAAATACTTGAAGTTTGAAGTGCAAGTGTGGAAGGAGTATCCGTTGAGGTAGTAGAAGTATATGTCAACGGATAGCTGATTTGGGGAATATCCGTAGATAGACAAACACTTGTCAACGGATGAGAAATATCCGTTGATGAAGAAAAAGGAGTAGCTCTAGAAGTAGAGACTAAGGCTGAATCTGTGGAGATTGATTTTAGATTTAAAGCCACAGATGGAGCCAGAGTCTGAGAAATGATAGATTGGTGGTCCAACAAATCATCAAGAAGATGATGACCACCAATTTCAGAGTGGGTCTTCTCCACGAAAGTTAAAGATGGAGAATCAGGGATTGATGTGTGAATCATATCCACATACAAAGAGAGAGTATGTGAGCTTGATGTTTCTGTTTCAGTTTGAATGATTAAAGAATGGGGCTGTGACTCCACATTTACTGGAGCCACATCAAACTGAATTTGAGATGGTGCCATTGGCACTATGTGTGATCCCTGTGCAATCCCAGATTGTTTAGACCTCTTTATCCTTGTATAGGCCATGGATGTATCTGTGGGAATTCTGGTGTCCTTATCCCTCTTGTGCTGTGTCCCTGGTTGGGGACTCTTTTCAATAGCAAAATCATGTGGTGCCTCATGGGGTACTACCTCTTGCCTCCCGACTTCTTGGTTGTTAATGGTACATTTAACCACGAAGTCAGCCAATTCCTGAGCCTTAATGGCTTTTCGAGGCTTATATTTGATGTCAAACTCTCCCAGCTCAATTGCCCATTTAATTAGCCTTTCACTGGCCTTTGGACTATATAGGATGCTTCTCAATGGCTGGTCTGTCAAGACTTTAATTTTGTGTGCCTGAAAGTAAGGGCGTAGCTTCCTTGAGGCCGTGATTAGTGCCAAAGAGAATTTCTCAATAACAGAATAGTTCAATTCTGCCCCATGCAGAATTTTGCTTACATAGTAGACTGGTTTTTGAACCCTTCGTTCCTTCTTTACAAGGACAACACCGAGAGCTTGATCGGAGGCTGCCAGGTAGAGATAAAGAGTATCTTCCGGGCTTGGTTTGGCCAACAACGGGTCCTCAGCCATGTATTTCTTGAGCTTTTCAAAGGCCTCTTGAGTCTCTGCTGTCCATTCAAAATCCTTAACGTCCTAAGGCTGCAACTCTTCCAGTCAACCTCTGAACGTCCTTAATGGAACGAGGTGGTTCCATGTCGAGGATAGCTTTGATCTTGTCGGGGTTAGCTTCAATGCCTCTCTTGGAGACCATGAGACCCAAGAACTTTCCTGATCCTACTCCAAAAGCACACTTGGCAGGATACAACATCATTTTATGGTGCCTCAGCACTTCAAATGCCTCCCTTAGATGCTTGATGTGATCATCTTTAAACAAGCTCTTAACAAGCATGTCATCAACGTAGACCTCCATGGTCTTCCCAATCAAGTGGGCAAAGATTTTGTTAACTAGGCGTTGATAGGTTGCTCTTGCATTCTTTAAGCCAAAAACCATGACAAGGTAGCAAAAGACTCCAAAATCAGTAATGAATGATACCTTGGTTGTGTCATCTTTGTCCATCTTGATTTGGTTGTAACCACTGAAACCGTCCATGAAGCTCAGCATTTCATGCCCTGCAGTAGCATCTATCAAGGTGTCAATCCTTGGTAACGGGAAGCAATCCTTGGGACAAGCATCATTTAAATCAGTGAAGTCTATGCACATCCTCCATTTTCCATTGGCTTTCTTAACCATAACCGGGTTTGCCAACCATTCTGGAAATTGGATTTCTTCAATGAATCCAGTTTCTAGGAGCTTATCAACTTCTTGTTTAATGGCTTCTTGCCTTTCCGGTGCAAAATTCCTCTTCTTCTGCTGTATCGCCTTCCTTTTTGGATCGCCATTGAGCTTATAAGTTATTAGTTGGGGATCAATCCCTGGCATGTCGGCAGCTGTCCATGCAAATACATCGTCGTTCTCTTGTAGGAACGTGATCAACTCGCCCTTCAAGGGTTCTTTCAATAGTGCTCCGACATAGGTCACCCTTTCAGGTTCGAGAGGATCTAAAGGAACATGAACTAAATCCTCAGCTGGCTTTCCTCTATGTTCTTCATCTTCTCTGACATCCATGTCTTCGATATGGAGAACTTGCCCCCCAATTCCATCTGGCCTTAACGCGGCTACATAACAGCTCCTAGCCGTCTTTTGATCACCCCTTTCTTCTCCAACGCCACTTCTGGTTGGGAACTTGATTTTTAGATGGTAGGTTGAGGCCACATCCTTAAAAGCATGAAGTCCTGTTCTTCCAAGGATGGTGTTGTAGGTCGAGGATGCCTTGATTACCACAAATTTCAACATCTGATTTACTTCTTTTGGTTCTTGACCGATGGTCATAGGCAATTGAATTGTGCCTTCTACTTTGGACTCCACCCCGTTAAACCCGTATATGGGCATGTTCGAGGAGATCAGCTGAGAATCATAATACCCCATCTTCAAAAACGTGTCATGAAAAAGGACGTCAACAGAGGCTCCATTGTCCACAAGGACTCGTTTCACCTCGTTGTTCCCAATCACGGGGGCTATCACCAAAGGATCATCATGGGAGAATTTCACCCCTTCAAGGTCCGAATCATCGAATCCGATTGACATCTCAGTTTTCGCACGCTTGGGTGCTTCTCCAACAATATGCATTACTTCTCGGGCATAAGCCTTCCGGGAGTTTCTAGCGGTCCCGGCCGCGGTTGGCCCTCCTGAAATCATGTTGATCACTGGCCCTCGAGGCTGGGGGTTACGGCCTTGGCTTCGATCTTCATCTCGATTATATTCTTTTCGAGGGGCACCCCTGTCCCCATCTTTGGTAAACTTGTTCAATTTCCCTTTTCGGATCAGAAACTCAATTTCATCCTTGAGTTGCCTACAATCATCAGTATCATGGCTTGTGTCTTTATGGTAACTACAATACCTGTTCTTGTCTCTCTTCTCAGGATCTCCCCTTAGTGGCTTCGACCATCGGAAATCTCTATCCTTCTCAATGTCATAGAGGATTTGACTCATTGGGGCATTTAACCTTGCATATTCAGTAAATTTCGTACCCGGATTGCTTTTCCTTGGAGCTGAATCAGAGTCTTTAGTCGTACGAGGATATTTGTCCTTGACATCATACTCTTGCTCCGTCTTTCGCTTCTTCGAGCCACCATTATTGTCACCACCTGCAGTGGTGGTGTTAGTTTTCTTCATGCTTTCCTCAGCCTTGATATACTTACCAGCCCTTTGTTGGAGCTCAACCATGCTCTCAGGGGGTGTTTAGCCAACGACATCTTGAAAAAGACATATGTGGTTCCTTGTTGAAGGGCTATCATAGCTACCTTGTTGTCTAGATCAGGTATATTCAATGTCTCCTTGGTGAAACGTTTGAGATAATCTCTCAATGTCTCATTCTTTCCTTGAGTTAAATTCACGAGTGACGTAGAGCTTTTCTCATGTACTCGTCCACTGATGAACTGGTTGATGAAAGCTGTGCTCAGATCCCTAAAATAACTGATAGAGTTGGGTGGCAAACGACTATACCATATTTGGGCCATGCCTGCGAGGGTTTGAGGAAACGCCCTACACTTAAGAGCATCGGTGACTGGTTGCAACAACAGTGCATTCGAAAAAGTCCTTACATGGGTTGCGGGATCGCCCGTTCCGTCATATGCCTTGATAGTAGGCATCTTGAATTTCCTTGATACATGTGCGTCCATTACCTCTTCAGTGAAAGGTGGAATGGGATCGTCTGGGTCGCCCAGTTGCATTAAAACATGGGGATCTGACCTGGGGATCTCCGTCCTTGAAGTCCTAGCTCTTCCTTGCCTCCTTGAAGGTCTTTCTAAATCAATTACGGGAACATCTCTTGCCCCTTGGTTCAAAGGCTGAGTTTGTCTCCTTTGCTGCTCTATCTCCATGTCTTTCTTCAATTTCTGGATCTCGGCCTCATGAGCCCTTATCCTCTCCATAGCGGTCATAGACACCCTTGCAGTTGCCCCCCGACTCCTTCTTTCAATGGGCTCTTTGCTAGCTCTTCTTCTTCTGGGTGCTTGATCTCGACCTTAATCAGATGAGTAGTCGTCAGTATAGGGTCTAGAGTAATCCAAGTACCCTTGTTCATGGACATGCCCCAAACCTTGAATATAGGTTGGTTCGTATGGCTCATGGACTATGAGGGCATGGCCACTTCCTCCTGTTTCATGGGGATAGTTAGGCAGCCCGTAAGTAGGATTGGTGCTAATAGGGAGCACGGTCGTAGAGATCTGTGCTCCATGGGGAAGGTTGTGACCGAGCGGTGAGACAACCATCTGAAGAGGGTTCGTCTCGCTCTGAGGTATGAAAGCTTGGGGATTCGTCCCTTGTGGTTGAGAAACCACCTCCGTTGTGATGGGTACCGTTCCTAGTGGTTGAGAAACCACTGTTGTGAGGGGTAACGACTGGAACAGTGGTGGTGACAATCGATCCAATAGCGATTGTTGTTCTTCGTGTGATAGCCATGGTTGTTGTTGTCTTCCCACAGACGGCGCCAAATGTTGTGGAACGAAAAGTAGGTTTAGATATTGACGGCAAGTATTTAATGTAAGGTAGTGGAAAAACTTGTCTTAATGGTTGCTCTTTTGTTTCGTGACTGCACAGGTCCTCACAAGATGCCTACGTATCTCAATTATTACTGAGAATCAAGCCAAGAAAACGTAGTTCTAATGTTGAGGGGTTAGGCCCTTTATATAGGCGTCTGGAGCCTTAGAATCGTACTAGGGTTAGGTTACTTGGTGGTCAAGTAACCTCCTTGACAGTGGATAACTCTTATCAGAATTGGTTTCCATGTTGGAGTTGGTTTCCATGTTGGACATTGCCTTAGAAGCTTCCAAGTGGTTTCCAACCACTGGGCTGTTTATGAACCAAGCCCACACCTTAGTGGTTTAGGACAAGGGCTGGAACTTGGCCCAATTGCTGACCATGAATTAAATATCATAGTTAGGGTTTCAGGCCTCATTAATGGACCTCGTATTTGGACCATTCTAAGTCCAATTAATGCAGCATTAAAGGTGTCTTTAGAGCTTTATTTTAGCCCATGTCAGACGATTTTCATATATCTATTTTAACATCTAACAAAATAATCTTTAATTTAATTATGGTTTAACAATTTTTTTTTACAATTAAAACTACACCAAAACTAAAGATCGAAGAAAGTGACAAATTTTTACTTTGAGAATTCTATTCGATTTAGAAAATTTTCATGTATTTAGTTTAAATTATCAAGATGTATTTTTTAATATTTTTAATATAATTCAGGACCAGACTACAAAAAATTCAATATTTCATCTTTAATATAATAGTATAGATATATAAAAATTTAATTTAATTTAATTGTATTTTAATTCTTAATGCACTATTAATCTACAGTATTACCTAAACACTGACATGGAGAGAGGGAATGATTTTATTCCGCGTTAAATGACAATTCTAACATCTCCTTTCTGGCTCTTGAGTTTTGCCAGCTGCCCCAGGCTCTTCTATTCATCGCACAACGAACTTTTCTTAAACTCTTCGCGTCATGAATTTTGATGTGCCTACAACCCTCAAGGAGATTTTCATGCCTTAATGATCGTGTAGAAGAGGTATATTGTGTACTAACATGCCTAAGAATTATGTTAGAAAAGAGGTATGAAGTGTACATTCCCTGTTTGATAGAATGTCTAATCTGATGTATGGACTTTAAACAAATTTCTGACTGCGTCCACAATCATCGAATGTAATTTTATGACAATCTTTTTGTTATATATCTTTAATGAAATAGCTTTGTTTTTTAACTATTGATTTACTTTTGATAGTGACTTCATTACAAGATTTCTATGTAATTGTTCTGTGGCCTGCATCACACTTACAGGAGGATTTTGATATGGAAAAAAGAAATGAAAGGAACCAACACGTGGCTGTCTAAGGTAATAGATTAGTGTCCACACAGTAGAGAGCTTAGTTGCTTTGTTCCAACACGAATGGCTCCTCTTATTCCATATCTTCCACTAATTCTACTTTACAAGAGAAAATAGATAGAGACCTGATTGAAAGTAGATGTAGAGCTAGAATATATGAAAGTATGGTCGAGAATTTGTTTATATTTCATGTTATGCGCATTCTTGTTTAATTCAGCACCGAATATATGAATATTCCTATTCATCTAAAATATTATTATGTGAAATTTCATTGAAATATATTTGTAGAGTCATAGTCTTTAGTACTGTATCGTATTGTTAATATATATGCTGAAATTTTCAGAATTCTGGTTAAGTATTGTAGCGTATGTTTGATGGTCATAAACACATAATGGTTGATCCCAAAACATTCACATAATAGTTATATATATGGGTTAAGAATCTGGAATATTTGGTGATAAAAGAACATGTGCAGGAATCGTTAGTTAGTAACAAAGTGTTATTGATGATTGTTATTATATGAAGTCCAACTGATACTATTATTCAACCAAGTTATTTGGACTATGATATCCAAATTGATAGAAGTTCTTTATGTTTTATACAGCCTATAGCAGTGCTGAATCAAAAAAGTACATCAGGATAGACCCTTTTTAAAATGTCACTATTTTAGTTATGTATCAACATGCATCCTGGAATTAGAACTTCAAATCGCAGTTCATTGTCCCTCCCAAACACGAGTAAGTACCTCAAAAATGTTTAAGTAAGTCTTAGAAACTAATACTATTTCTCAAATTCATCTTAGCCCAGGATAAATCATTTTTGGTAAAGTGTTTAGCTAAATATTTAATTACCCCTGCCTGGCTGCCTGTTCCCTGGAAAAACATTTCACTGTAACTGAGCCCCTGTATGCGCACTATTTGCTTTGTGTCCATGTTTATCTTTTTTTATATTTTAAGGACTGTTATAATGTTTGTGGTTTAAATTGGCTTTTAACTAACAAGAGTTTATGGGTTCTTTCAGGAGATGCCTTGTCGTGCAAAGAGGCTATGAAAATTTTGGATCTAGAGCATATTACAACTTGAAGGGAGGTTAACTAGCAAAAAAGAAAAGAAAAACTTGATGGGAGGTTTTGGTAACAGATATCCAAATTGATCAGTATCTTGATTTGGAACTGCTTAGGTACGCTGTTGACTTTAAGGTGATGTGTTTTTGTTCCCTTTTCTAGAATGAAATTCGCCCTTGTACAACCAGTTTTTACAAAAGTCCAATTCAAATACTATATGTCAGGTTGTAATTTTGATTTTATTATTTTTGCTCGATGCCATATTGCTATAAATAGATAAAGATCTCAATGTCACAACTGATCACTGTAAATTATCGCAACAAAAATGTATTCCTATAGACTTGTGGACAAGCGACCGAGAACACAAATTGAAGTGATTCATTTAGTTATCAAGATGATCTGAACGAATTTTGGTCAAGATCACGGGAGAAAGAGCTACATGGGTAAACTATATATGATTTGTTAAATGTTATATGTATGATTTTTACAGTGAGAGCCATAAGTAATTGTTTTGGTATGCGCAAGAGTGTTTCGATTGAGTAATATTTATTTGTCAAATTTTCTGTTCTAAACCTTGATTTATATAATCTTTTTGCGTTGCCTTTCATGATTATCCTAGCTTGCAAGATGTACCATTTCCCCCTTTTTATAGTTAGTTGCTCAATACAAACCAATACACCTACCTAAAAAGGGGTAGGTGTAATTTCTCTTCTTCCGTATTAATAATCACATTTACAAAATTAATAACATATCATCATCAATAAATATGTAGTTCCTTTTTAATAATTCGTGATTCGAAGTACTTGCACGGGTTAAGGAGCTAGTTGTATATATAATACTGTAACATACCCCTTGCGTGAATCATTTTATTCCACTTCAGCTGCTTTAACGCCCGCCGTTAACCCCCGTTATCTGCTACACACATGTGTATACCTTATACCCATAATCCCATTGCATAGCATCTACGCCTCCTGATATTTTACGTTCCTCTAAACTATCGATGGTGAGAAGACGTCTTTTGCTAGACTATTCAGACATGTACCCATGGCATGTTTGAGCAAATGTCCAGATGAAATTTTGGACACAGTCTCTACAATTGGTGGTTCTTTGTATTTTTGTTGCTTATAGAATAGAGATGATCTTTGATTTCATTTATTAAATCAGTTTTCGTTTATTAGGTTTTGTGCAAAGGAATTGATCTTCGGAACGTTGGGCAATTCAGGTCAGTGTCTACCCCCGTCGCTTTAGATTATTTTATTTTAATAATTTTTTCCTTAGTCCTGCAAGACTGATATAGTCTAACCACAAATTCTTGAAAGACAAGTAATATCCGGTATGTCGCCCAACATGATTGGTTGTTTCTGAATGATCCTGCATATTTTTTCGGGGTGGAACTTTTGATAAAGAATATGTAATTGTGTGTTATGACATAGATAATGATATGTTGAAACAGATTTTATTACCACAGAATTGTGTTAGTAGCGATGAGGATTATCATTATTCACGTCATGCATATGGTAAGTCGCTTGCTCACTTTTGCTGCGCCTGGTTTTACCTCTCCATTTTCTCCCATCTAAATCCTCCATATCTGTTTGCAGCTTCTTCACCTCAATCTGTCCAGGTGAATGGTAATTCTTTTTAATGACCAAGGTTTGTTTTTGGGTAATTTTAGGACTTTGGGGTGATTCAGTTGATGTTTATTGACAATTTAAAATCATTGTGATAACGTCCAGATGGTTCTCTTTTTTTAATTATATTGAGTAATCATTTGTGTAAGGTTCTGTAGTTTCCAGTTAATAAGATGGAGCGCCAAATTGGTCCTCAGATGTTAATTTATTTGTTTAGATAATATATGATCTAGAGAAATTTCAAGTAGGCTACAACCTAGGATAATCCTTTACTTGGTTTACATTTCTGCAGATCGGTATGCCGAAAAAATCTGCAAAGTTTTCTCTCTCCTGTATCGACAAATGGATTTCACCGACAAAGGTATCTTATCTTCTCAAAACCCAGTTTTCACCTCACGAGTGCACATGCTTTCTTTTAGGTTTTCAACTGTAAAAAAACATTATTAGATGTTTAATTCATTTACCAATGATACATTTCGGGCAGAAACAAGTACCATTGTTGTTTTATCCATCAAAAGGAGTAGTACAGCCAGAGCCGCTTGGTCTTGTACTCATATTTTCATCTTTCAAAGCAAGACTGTTGCCTTTGCATATCGACAATTGTTTAGATTCGGAATAATGTTTGAAGCCTTTTCTGCAAAATGATTCATACATTTGAATTAAGAAAGTGTTGTGGCTTATCAGTGTACAGTACTATAGTTTGTATATGAGTGTCAACAATATTCAGATCATTATAATGGTTTTATTTTTATAATTAAATTAGTAGATTAATGATCTAAAGCGGGCTTGATGATCATAAGAATAATTTGTTTTGGTCCTATATACCAATTAGGGAATGCACGAATGGCACGGAGTGTCATGTGTGCAACTTCATAGCATTTAACACCTGATACAATGGAGATGGGTGGAAAATGTCCTACTATCTTCGACTCCCTCTCTGGAGACGATATGAAGGTAGTAACCTCTTATCTTGATATGCATGTACTTCCATATTTAAGAAGGTGTACATACTGAAGTAACAGAACTGATAGAAGTAGGTAGATGTTTCTGCCTTGTTTATCTTGTAGAACACAATTTATCTCCACTATTGGAAGAAAATTATATGAGAGGCTGAAAGATTAAAGTAACTTAAAAAAACGAATAAAAATAGAATAGAAGAAATGTTTAAATTCTAAAAAAGATAATATTAATTAACAAAGAGTGTAGGTCAACTTCTCATCTTGTTTATGTTGGTTCATCATTTATAGGTGGCTGTCAAAAGAATTGCTAGCGGGAAGTGGGGACCCTGCAGCGGACAAGCTTGTGTGGGAATTGATAATATCCTTGTGGAACATAAATATGCATCAAACCTGGTATGAGAGATATAAAATTCTGTCCACTTTCCTTTAACTGTATTGAAGTTACCTTTCCTTAGTGTAGTTGTTTCTAAAGATCAATTTCAAATTATCAGATTGATTTACTGAAGAAGACTATCCAAAGATTTTATGGTGAAGATATGGGAAAATTTAAGAATCTCTGCAAAATAGTGAACAAACATCACTTTAATAGATTGCTTAATCTTCTAGAGGATCCTGCTGTTGCAGCGTCCATAGTTTATGGGGGTTCCCTAGATGAAGAGAACTTGTAAGTTATTATATCCTTTTTCAAATAAATATGATTTTTCACCAATATAATATGAGGAAGCTTCCTGATTCTCGATGTTTAAAACTGGTTAACAGATTCATTGAGCCTACAATCATATTGGATCCTCGAGTTGATGCTGCGATAATGGAGGAAGAAATATTTGGCCCATTCCTCCCGATCATTACAGTAAGATACACAGCAATGTAATTTTTCATATTAACTAGGCCGATCTCTTAGAAATTTTGTTGTAAATGATTTCAACTCTAGCTAGACGATATTCACGAGAGCATCGAGTTCATAAACTCGAGGGAGAAACCCTTGACCATCTACGCCTTCACCAAAGATGAAAGCTTAAAGACACAGATACTTGCAGAAACATCTTCAGGAAGTGTGACTTTCAGCAACGCCTTTGTTCTGGTACTCGGATTCTAAATTTTATTCATTATATCAAACATATATACACTTCCTGGCTATGTATGGAGATTTAAGAGGGTGGCAAGAAATTGTGTATAGATACCTTTGTTGCCCTTGCAGAATGAATGTGACAATCTACCATTTGGAGGGGTTGGTGAGAGCGGCTTTGGAAGATATCATGGGATGTACTCATTTCATACTTATAACTGAGGCTACAAGTAACATCTCCACCTTGGTTGTACCTGCGATTTGTGAAATGTCTTCGTGACTTTGAAAGAGGATGCTCTCAAGAAGATTTAAACTACTTCTTTCTTTGGTATTTTGGCTCAATAGATCATTCATATCCTCCTTCTGAAGGGTTTTTATTAGCAGTCATGTAAACTTCCTCAAACCTCTAATATAATTTCTTGCTAAAGATTAGGCACTTCTCATGGTTCGAGATACCCAACCAATGACTATGCTTTGTCCGGGTCATCCTCAGAAGTGATTTTTTAATATGAGGTGTAGGTGATTTAGGATCCGTATTTTACGAATTATGAACTTTAAATATAATTTATGAAGAAAGTTCTTTGTTTTATTGTTTTTTTTGAACTTGCTATATATTTTTATGAACTAATACATTGATAAACTTCAGAAGTTTAGGTAAATAAACCCTCAACTGAACCCGACCAAATATTTGAGCTTAAAAAATGCTTTTATCTACATGCTCGTGCGGTCGTGCCTATACATGGATCAAATCACTCTTCTAGCCATTTAATTTACAACAAATAGCTACTAAGCTATCTGAATAGATAGTGCATTTTATTACACTTGCAGACCGTTGGTTCATATGTGTGTATGCTTGTGCGTCTCTAAGTTTGTTCTGCCTACCGTTTTCTTTAATTTTTCTCGAACTGTTCTTTTGTTATTTTCTCCAGATACAGTATTGGTTGAAGCTACGACATATCAACAGGTCGGAGGAAAATAGTACATCTCCCAATTACTGAAAGAACTTCATGGAACTCATTTCTGGAAATTAAGACGAGCATACTGTTCAGGGGTTTCTATTCATTTCACTATACTTATTATGGAGGAAAATAATGAAATTCCCCGTCCCACTTACTTTTGCTTCTCTGCAGATACAATAATATGTACAGGCTGCTTTATTGTGCAACTTCTGCAGAACTGGAGCCTTTTGAAGCTTGATGAGATAAATGCTCTATTGTTTCCATTAAGTAATCCAT
Organism: Heracleum sosnowskyi; assembly: GCA_030848705.1. Lineage (NCBI taxonomy): Eukaryota > Viridiplantae > Streptophyta > Magnoliopsida > Apiales > Apiaceae > Heracleum > Heracleum sosnowskyi. Next base: position 134,746,707 of record CM061235.1, on the reverse strand, counting down.
TTCTTGTAGCCTTTCAAATCAATACCCTTGATTATATATTGGGGGTAAATAAATTTATTCTACTTCTCTCACGGATTTTTTAAGAATATAATTTGAGCTCTTGCAATTTATTTATTGCATCATTTTTGATTAATTTATATGTTGGAAGTAATTTTATTATTTCTTGGTGTAGCTTGCTGACTTAGCAAGATGACTAATGAGGTTAGCAATGGGAAGATTTTTGGATGCAGAGATTGAATCTACTAAAAAGATATGCAGGTTTGTGCAAGATATCTACATAGAGATGACTCTTCTTGCCCCCAACATGGACAACAAGTCAGAAATGAAGAAAAAGATGGAAATAAAGCTGCAAAGTGTAATGAAAATATAAAATGGTATGTTTTGCATTAATCATGCTCTACTTTCAAAATCCTCATGTCCTTTATAGTATTATATCACTCTACAAAGTACAAATTATTATATTAAATGCTACTTTTTTATGAGCTTAGTAACATGACTTCGCTCTTTAGACAGCCTAACCAAGATACTGACTGACATTTAATAGCATTGTAATGTAAAAGGAGTTGCGGCCATGTACGTTGTAAGTTTGCAGCCATGTACGTTGTAGACAGCCTAACCAAGATACTGACTGACATTTAGTACACACAGTTTTTGAGATTTTAAGTTTTGGGGGAGCCCTTGCTTTCTCTAGCGAAACCAATAGTTAGGTACCTTAAAAGAAATTCAGTACTGCTGATGCATTGAATTTCATTTAAACTTTCTCTTGTAAAGCACAAATAGTTTGCCAACTATAGGTATCCCAAAACTAGAAGAAATATACACGAGAGCTTCTTAATAGTTTTGTTCTTGTATAAATTATAGATGTGTTTTTTTCTGCAAAATTCTTATATTCAAGTACTGATGATAGCTAGCTACTGAACATGTCCAAAGTATATTAGATAACAATATGACATATTTTTCACATGATACATTATTAACCCTCTTTTCTCTTTATTCTTTGCAGCGTGCTTCAGCTTTCATATTAGAGCGTCAGAATACATTCCTCTTCTCGGCCACAAGAATCCCAGCTATCCATAGTGATGCCTGACTTTGAGCAATGATCGAAGTAGGCATGCTATTTTACTTATAATTATGGAATTAGAATTCACTATTGTTGTAGCCTTGTAGCCGTAGAGAATACATTTGATCATGTTGTGCTCACCTTTTTCTATGAATTGAAACTTATTACAAATAATGTTTATAAAATAATTGTTATTTGAACTCTTTCCTCGATACTGCAAAATGCAAATGAAGCAGCTCATAACATGCTTGTCCTGGAAAATTCAAAATGATGCAAAACCTTTTTCAACAGAGAAAGACCTCACTTGCAACTTAACTTATATTGTATTTCACCGGACTACAAGCGAGAACATACCCGTGTCTCGCACGGGCTACAAAGCTAGTTTATCTGAGTTAAGCAAACAAAAATTAAGACCAAAATTATGTCCATAATAATTCCCTTTCAATATTTCTTTACAGTATTCGAGGTTTAATTAGATAACCTTAAGCCTTTGATTTCTTCCCTTTCGATTCCTTTGCCAAGAAAGGAATGAAGGTTTTGCCACCCATGTATGGTCGCAGGACCTCTGGTACTTCCACTCCATCATCTCGTTGGTAGTTCTCGAGAATGCAACACATTGTCCTTTCAGTTGCTGTAAGGGTGGAATTCAACATATGAACGTATGGTCTTGTCTGATCATTGCTCTTCTTTTGTCCAAATCGGATCTCTAATTTCCTGGATTGGTAGTCAATACAATTTGAACATGAGACAAGCTCCCTATAAGTCTTGGATGCTGGGAACCATGCCTCCAAATCATATTTTTTTGCCGCTGCATCGTTTAAGGCACCAGAGACAATATCCACTATACGGTATGGAATTTTTAGCGTCTGGTACAACTCTTCCGAGTTTTTAATCATTTCCTCAAACATGTCCGAGGAATCAGTTCCTTCAGGACTAGTCACGCAAAATTGTTCCACTTTCTCAAACTGATGAACCCGGAAAATACCACGAGTGTCACGACCATGTGAACCAGCTTCTTTACGAAAGCAAGTCGAAAATCCAGCATATCTGATTGGGAGCTCAGATGGATGAATCCAGTCATCTTTATGATAAGCACAAAGTGGCTGCTCAGCCGTTGCAATCAGATACTTATCGTCTCCTTCACCACTAACCTTGTAAAGCTCTTCATCGAATTGTGGTAATTGAGCGCACTTGGCCATGATTTGTTTCTCCATGAAGAAAAGAGGTTGCACTGGAGTATAATCCCTCCCTGCCATAAAATTAAGAGCAAAACAAATCAGAGCTTGGTTAAGGAGTACGTCATCTCCTTTCAGATAATAACCTCTGCCACCGGCTACATTTGCCCCTTTTTCCAAATCTGCTATTCCTAAAAGCTCAACAAGGTCAACATGATTTTTTAAATTTTGCTCTGAGCGCTTCTCACCCCACGAACGGATTACAACATTATCATCCTCATTGTTGCTTATTGGGACTGTCTCATGCACAAGGTTACCAATTGTCTCCCTTTTTGAATACAATGCTTTACGGGTAGCTTTAACTTCTTCCTCTTTCATTGCAATTGCATCCTTGTTTGCCTTCGCGCTTCTAGCTATTTCACTTGCATCCTCACCGGAAGTTTTGAGCTCCGCGAATTTCTTGCTGATTTGGTTGAAATCCTTGCGCAAATTATCCAGCTCATATTGACGCAAGCGGGCCTCTTGGTCGAGTGCAATGACCTCATCATCAACAACTGCAACATCTTTAAACCTGCGACGCTGCGATTCCCTAATAATTTCAGGGTTGTCCCGGAAGAGTTTTAAGTCCAACATTTTCTCTATATAGCTTCACTTGATCAATGTATCTTCCGCACAATTTAATTGTTAATAATAGCTGATTCTGTTTCAAGTATGATCTAAGGATCTGCCGATGAAAGAACAGATGAAGAAACTGTGTAAGCAAAAGACTATACTTCAATTCAAATCCAACTGATTCGGTCTGAACTAATGTTGTCAGTGGAACAGGGGTTTAGAATATCAAAAAAGTAATGGTCGGATAGAACAGGGGTTTAGGATTTATGAATGCATGCATTATGTTTGGACTTTGGTGTGTGTATATAGAGATGTTGAAGAAATACTATCCAATCCTGATATAAATTCGAAAAACTGCCGACTTAATTTTTGGATATCGATGGCTCGTTAATTCCATACGAAGATAGGACTTCTGGCTCTTTATTCCTTTCATTAATTGGAAAAGGTTATACGTAAACCCCTGTTAGTAACTTAGTACACAAACAAAACTCTAATATGTATTATTTAAAAATTTAATATAATATTCAATTTAACTAATATTATTAAATAGTAAATATTATTTTACAGAATTACTAACTTATTACTAGCTGCTATGGAGGTACTAAAAAGACTCACTCATTGTGTATTAAATATTATAAAATTTATTACATAATCAAATTCTTTGAAAATATAAAGTTATTTAATAATTCACAATACACAGTTTAATTTAGTTTTAAAAATTAAAAAGTGACAATACATTACAAACATTATATTATATCCTTATATATATACTATTATATTCTTATTATATTAAGAGGGACAATAAAGAAGCAAGTTCGATTTTTTAAAACAACATTTCATATATAATTCGATTTTTTGGAACAACATCTCATATATAATTTGATTTTTATAGGATGTGTTCAAATATATATAATTTGACTCCTATAAGATAGGTTCTAATTATTCTCATAAATGTTTAAATAGTCTAAAGTTAAGGTGGTCCAAATATAAACTTGATTTTGTTCGAGAGTATAGTAGGATCAAAATAACCAGAAGAGCATTTATGTTTGGACTTTTGATGACCAATGTGTTTAGGTGAGTTTATGCCATGTTTTTGCTAATCCAAATATTATTATAGTAGATTTAACAAGAATTAATATTTTATACACATTTTTAATATTCATGATTGTAAGTATCACGAAAGATACTTACTTTTATATTTTTATATATAGCAAAAGTAAATAATTGTAAAATTAGGTCGTCAGTGATACCATATGTTAAATAACTAAAAATTGTGAATAAAATTAAAAATTAATAATATATTATTTTTAGAGCATCTCCAACCATAAGACCCCCTTAGCTAAAATCTTATGCTTAAATAAAAAATATAGAGATGGGGTACTCCAATGGGTCATAATCCTTAGCAAAAAATACAGTCAACTTTTTGGCTATATTTGGTCAATCTCTAGAACCTGTAGTACAATTCCACGTCATATATTACCAAATTAAAATACTTAATTCTATTTATAACAACTTGAAATAATAATAACATGCTACTTTTAAAATATAGCCAATAAATATAACTAATTTCATTGGAGCAAAACACCTTTCAGCAAATTTTACATAATCAATATTTTATATTATTTTAGCCAACCATTTTAGCCAACGCCATTGGATATGCTCTAATAATATTCAGACTATAGTAAAATTAAGATAAATTGATTGCAATAAAAGAAACATGAATTCAGTTAAAAGCAATGAAACCCTGATATTTTGATGATAACACTAACAGCAAGCTGGGTTAAGTGTATTATACTAACATGGTTTTGCAGGAAATAAAAGCTATGTATTTTTCTAACAAAACATGTTGTAGCAGCTAGCTGGCAGACTAATTTTCTATGCAGGTAGCAAGCTGGCAGAGAAATTTTGTATGCAGGCAGCAAGCTGGCATCACTTCCAGCAGATAGAGTTTCATTCCTAATTTATAGGAAATTTTCTAGAAAACGTTTTGTAAGGACTCTATCTGATATATAAGGTATATATATATATATGGGCTCAAATATTTTCAAATATATTATATATATATATAGTTCCTAAAATAAAGGAAGTTGATATACGTTGTTTCCAATCTAACAACTTCTATTATTTTATGGGCTTTTCAAACCAGATTGAATTTGTCTTTCTTAACGTTCCTTCTCTAACTCATCTGGTTTCTGATTTCTGAACGTTGATTTCATGAACGTTGGTTTGAATTAATCAAAGAACAAAATACGTGAGACTTGGTAGTCAAGACCGTTAGTTGTTGATCGATTAATTCAAAATCATTGTTTCATTATAAAAAGACTTGTGTTGTTTTCATTCTAGCTGTTGGACTACATTCACAAGAAAACACAAGTGTTTTACAAACTGATTTGATATATCTTTCATATACTTTTGAGCTCTAATATATATTACATCTTATATCTTGAATTAGAGTTCATAGTTTCAATTGTAATTGATTATACTTGTATTGTTCAACTTGTAAGTTGGTAGTTGCTGGTTTTGTAAGCTTGGGAAACAAGGGTTCAAGGAACTTGATAGCTAGAGGAGTTTATACTTGGTTTAGTATAGTACTTAGAGAGCTGTGTTCAAGGAACAAGGCGTTTCAGCAAGCTGCAAACAGTAACAGGGAGATCAGGGAGATATATTATTGTATTGTGTAGTTGTAATTCACTTTGATCAATAATATATTCCTTTGCCGTGTTGGTAGAGGACCAGGACGTAGACCTATAGGAGATAGGGGTCGAACCTGGCTAAAATTGCTGTGTGTTCTTTATTTTCTGCATATTTTCTATACTGCATTGAGCAACGTAGCTAGCTGCCACTTTACATTCTGTGAACTCAGTAAGCTGCCAGACAGCAAAACAGACTGATTTTTGCTTTTTCAGTCACATAACTTGGTAATAATTAAAATCGGTCATTGTTAGTCATAACACCTATTCACCCCTCCCCTCTAGGTGTTGATTCTCATTTGGTATCAGAGCATTGGTATACTAATCTTTCTGTAACAGGAAAAGTATCGATCAAATGGCTGACAATTATCCCGAAGGAAAGTCTGACTACCGAGCTCCTCTCCTCACTGGAACGGACAATTACAACTAGTGGAAAGGGCGTATGGAAACATATTTATCCAGAGATCCACTTGTTCTAAGGGTTGTTCAAAAGGGTCCATATGTATTTCTTGACAAAGATGGCAAAGATAAGGATGTTGATGATCTTACTACCGATGAATTGATCAAGTTTGGCTATAATGGAAAGGCAAGAAACTCTCTCATGAATGGGCTTAATCAAGCTGAGCATGACAAGGTATCGTCTCTTAAATCAGCAAAGGAGATGTGGGATGCATTGGAAACTTACCATGAAGGCTCAGCATCTTTGAAGAAGGTCAAACTCAGCAAGTTAATGAATGAATTTGGAAATTTTAAACTCAAAGAAGGAGAATCTATCAAAGAAAGTCAAGCTAGATTTCAAGTGAACATCAATGCACTTAAGAGACTTGGCAAAAAGATTCCTCAAGATGAAATCAATATGAAAGTTCTAAGTGCGGTGCCATTTATTTATGAACCCAAAGTTACTTCCTTGGAGTCTTCTTCAAATCTTGAAACTATGGATCATCTAGCTGTCTTTGCTGAGCTAGAACAATTTGAAACCAAGATACTTGAAAGCAAGGTGGAATCTATTAGAGCTCCAGTCGAAAAGATGAAGAATCTGGCCTTACACTCCAGTAGCAGCAAGCTGATCTCAGATGCAGAATCAGAATCTGATGAGGAATTGGCTCTTATGTCCAGAAAAATCAAGAAGATGATTGAAAAGAGGAACAAGCTGAAGAAGGAAAAAGGAAAAGCTTTTGGAGCAAGAAGAGAGTCAAGAGATTCAAAGGATGTTGCATGTTTTGAATGTGGGAAGAAAGGACACTTCAAAAGGGACTGCTACAAGCTGAAGAATAGGCCTAGGCAGCAAGCTGTTTCAAAGGACAGAATGAAATCTAAAGCACTTTTGACATGGAGTGATGATGAGAACTCAGCTTCTGATGATGAATCAGGTGATGAGATGGTGAACCTGGCTCTTGTTGGTCTGGATGATGAAGACACTATGCGAGGAATCACAGAAGATGGCCTTGTAGCGAGTGATGCTTCAGATTTGGACGACAATAGTAGTGAGGTAAACTCTATAAATTCTGATTCAAATTCTAGTAATCATTCATTAGATGAACTAACCTTGCAGAGACATAGTACTATATCTATTGTGGAGTTCATGGAATTAAAGAATGAGAACAATGAACTTGAAAAGAAGAATGCTTCACTTCGAAAGATGATTTCTGAGCTATTAGTTGAAAAAACTCCGTCAAACAATCATGAAGATCTTATTTCTGATCTCAAAGGGAAGTTAACACAACTTGAAGGGTTCAACAAACTACTTCTCAAAAGAAATGATACATTGATGAAGGAACTCAGCGAGCTACGTGCAGAAATTGAAGCTAGAGATGTATGTCTTGAGACATTCAAAATCAGAGAATCCATCTCAATTGAAGCTACTCAACAAGCTGAGAAGATAAAAGAATTAGAAGCTGAAGTTGCAAAGCTTGAGAAAGGCATGGGAAAATTTGTTCAAGGAGAGGAAGTATTAAAAACTATTATGAAACAAACAAAAGTTCCTATGGATAAAGAAGGACTTGGAATAGCTTCTACATCAAAGACCAAGGCTTTTCAATATGAAGGCAAACAGGGTATACCATATAATTATGCTATGCCGTGGAAAATTTGCTACAAATGTGGAAAGAAAGGTCATTTGTCACACCACTGCCCAACAGAGAACACTAAGCCAGCGAGCTGGAACAGACAGACTACTTCTGGGCAGCAAGCTACCAGAACAAGGAGAACAGGAAACCAAGCATCTAAAGTGGTCCAAATGTGGATCAAGAAATCTGAATTGAATGTTCTTTATGTTTTATCAACTAACCATGCTGGACCCAACAAAATTTGGGTACCAAAACGTTGAGATGTTTGTTCTTTGTTTTGTAGGTATGTCTTGTGGTCAAAGTCAATGCAAATCAATGGATATTGGATAGTGGATGTACAAGACATATGTGTGGTGACAAATCTCAGTTCCTTAGCCTCAAGATGAAAAGGGGTGGTAGTGTTACAATTGGTGATAGCAAAACTCTCCGTATACTTGGCAAAGGAACAATTGGTAATAGTAACATTTCTATTGATAAAGTACAATATGTTCAAGGTCTTAAATATAATTTGCTTAGTATAAGTCAGTTATATGATGATGGACATACTGTTGTTTTTGATAAAGAGAAATGTACTATTAATGTTGGCACTAACAAAGTCCCCCTAGTTGCTAGAAGGGAAGGAAATATATATATGTTGGACTTTGAGATGCAGGAAGTAGGCTGCTGTTTAGCTACTGTGGATACAAACCCAGATCTTTGGCATAGAAGGCTAGGACATGCTCATATGGACTTACTCAGCAAGCTGTCTACAAAGAAGCTAGTTAGAGGACTACCCAAATTGAAGTATGTCAAGACAGAAACCTGTTCGGCTTGTCAATTAGGCAAACAAATCAGGACTCCACATAAGTCAAAGACAATGGTATCATCTACTAAACCTTTAGAGCTTCTTCATTTGGATTTATTTGGTCCGGAAGCATATAAAAGCATTGGAGGTAAACAATATGCATTTGTTATTGTTGATGATTATTCTAGATATACATGGGTATTGTTTCTTCGTACTAAAGATTGTGCTTTTAGTGAATTTGAGAAGCTAATCACTTTACTTGAGAACAAGTTGAATACGAGACTTATAGGTATAAGAAGTGATAGAGGAGGTGAATTCATCTCAAAAGGCTTCCTTGATTATTGTGAGGAAAGAGGTATTTCACATGAATTCTCTGCTCCAAGAACCCCACAGCAAAACGGAGTTGTGGAGAGAAAGAACAGATCTTTGCAAGAAACTGCAAGGACCTTGCTGCAAGAAAGCAAGCTGCCAAGAAGTTTCTGGGCAGAAGCAGTCAACACAGCAAGCTACGTTCTGAACAGAGTGCTTATCAGGCCTATTCTCAACAAAACTCCATATGAATTGCTGAGGAATAAGAAGCCAAACATTGGATATTTCAAGGTTTTTGGCTCCAGGTGCTTTGTACTCAAAACTATTGATAGAGATGGTAAATTCGATGCTAAATCTTATGAAGCAATATTTTTGGGTTATTCTTTAACAAGTCGTGCTTATAGAGTGTATAATACATCTAAACGTATTGTTGAAGAGTCTATAGATGTTTCATTTCAAGAGTCTAATGTTGATCTGTCAAGAGATGAGGAAGATATTGCAGGTGCAGGTGATGACAGCCAGCTGCCAGTGACAAATACTGTATCGCAGCAAGCTGCCAACCAGCCTGAGACAACTACAGCAGCTGAAAAGCAAACTGAAACCTCTTCTCCAGTAGATGAAACTATTGCTAAGTTGTCAAAGCTCACCTTGGAAGGTCCAAGAGGTCAAAGATCACAAGAAAAGATGCCTATATATGAAGGTGGTGAAGTTTCTCCTCCATCCAAGCGAATTCGAGTACATGAGGAAGTCATAGCTCAACATTCTTTGCCAAAGTCAACAAGAACAGTGAAGAACCATCCTCCAGAGTTGATCATTGGTGATAAATCAGAAGGAATCAAGACAAGGAAGGGTCAAGCCAACTTTTGTGCATTTGCGGCCTTTCTAGCTCAAGAGGAACCAAAGAATGTCAAAGAAGCACTTCAAGATGAGAATTGGATCATGGCAATGCAAGAAGAACTCAATCAGTTTGAAAGATGTGATGTTTGGGAACTTGTGGAGCCACCTAAAGATGCTTCAATCATTGGTACTAAATGGGTCTTCAAGAACAAAGTTGATGAATTTGGTACGGTTACTCGAAACAAAGCGAGACTAGTTGCACAAGGATACAATCAACAAGAAGGAATAGATTTTGAGGAAACTTATGCCCCGGTTGCAAGGCTTGAATCAATACGGATGCTACTTTCATTTGCGTGCTTCAAGAAGATCAAGCTACATCAAATGGACGTGAAAAGTGCATTTCTTAATGGATTCTTAAAGGAAGAAGTTTATGTCAAGCAACCCCCTGGTTTTGAGAATGAGCAATTTCCAAATTATGTTTTCAAGTTGAAGAAGGCATTATATGGATTGCGGCAAGCTCCTAGATCATGGTACGAAAGGTTAAGTAAGTTTTTGATCAAAAATGGATTCATTCGAGGTAAAATTGATCCCACATTATTTACTAAACATAATGGTACTGATATTTTAGTTGTACAAATATATGTGGATGATATTATTTTTGGATCTACTAATGATGCTATGTGTAAGTGGTTTTCTAAGTGTATGCATAGTGAGTTTGACATGAGCATGATGGGAGAGCTCAACTACTTTTTGGGTCTCCAAATTAAGCAAACTCCAGAAGGTATTTATGTGCATCAATCCAAGTATATCAAGAATCTACTCAAAAGATTTGGATTTGAAAATATCAAGCCGAAATCAACACCAATGACTCCTGCCAGCAAGCTGACAGCAGATGAACAAGGTATAGATGTTGATGTTCGCAAGTATAGAGGTATGATTGGTAGTTTATTATATCTTACTGCCTCTAGACCTGATATAATGTATAGTGTTTGTGTATGTGCAAGGTTTCAATCTAAACCAAAAGAGTCTCACTTGAGTGCGGTTAAAAGAATATTCAAATATTTGAGTGGCACAATTACTCTTGGTTTATTTTATCCAATCACAAATGCTTTTGATCTTGTTGGGTTTAGTGATGCAGATTATGCAGGTTGTCAAACTGATCGCAAGAGTACAAGTGGTGTTTGTGCATTTTTAGGACAGAGTTTGGTGTCTTGGCAAAGCAAGAAGCAAGCTTCTGTTGCATTATCCACTGCAGAAGGTGAATATTTAGCTGCAGGAAGCTGCTGTGCCCAGATTCTTTGGATGATCCAAACACTCAGGGACTATGGCATCAAATGTGACAAGATTCCAATTTTTTGTGACAATACGAGCACCATTAATATTTCCAAGAATCCGGTGAATCACTCAAGAACAAAGCATATTGATGTTCGACATCATTTTTTGCGAGATAATGTTGCTAAAGGCAAAATTGAGCTATTATTTGTTTCTACGGAATACCAGCGAGCTGATATCTTCACTAAGCCATTAGCTGAGGAACGGTTTTCTGTTCTTCGTCGAGAACTTGGCATGTGCAATGTTTTGGCAGCAAGCTGCCAATAATATATCCTGGTACTTTCTTATCATTATTTCGTCTCTTTATTATTTCGTTTTTTTTATTATTTTTGGTGTTCTATAATTGTTATTTGTTATTCGTGTAGATATATAAATGTGTTTAATAGTCTTCCGTGTTTATGTGCAATACGTTTTGTATTCGGCTAAGTCTATTTTTTTCTTTTCCTATGTTTTTGGGGTGGGTCGCATTTAATGTTAATCCTAAACTCTTCGCCTCCCCTTGAAATTCTAAAAAGAGGTTAAACCAAATTAGGCTCCCCTGACTTCTCATTTTCTTTACGCCCCAATTCAATATTCTCTCCAACCTAAGGTTTTCTTCATTTCACAATGAGAAACACTCGTGGTAAAAAGGCTTCTTCTACTGCTCTTACTCCGGCTGAATCCAAGGTGGCTAAAGGGAAAAATAAACGATTGTTTGATGAAGATGATGATGTCTACCTCTCTCCGGTTCGACTTGACAGTGGGGATGAATTTTCCGGTGGACAGCGTTCTGGTCATGGCGACGGTTCTTCAGTCAAGCGCTCCAAGTATGATATCACGTTTGTTTCCAAGGATCTCGAGGTGCGGTTTAACAAATTTCGTTTAGGTGACAGAACAATCATCTCCGGTCGTCCTCTGGCAGGTAATTCATACCATAAGTGTGGAGCGATTAAGTTCTTTACTCAGTTAGGGTTTGATTCATTCATAAAAGATTTGCCACGCGACTGTTATCCTAATTGTGTTTACGAATTTTATGCTAATTTGGATATTGTGAAGAATGGTGTTTGCATGTCAAATGTTCGAGGAACTAAGATAATGTTAACTGCAAATTCACTAAATGATATTTTGGGTATTTCTGCTCCATCTACTCTGTCTATTTGTACGAATAAGGGTCCAGTTGATATTGAGGGTTTTTCTGCTTTAGATCAATTGAAAGTCATTCGTAATATTGATGGGTTATTGCAATATGCTTCTCCGACTACTAAATCTGTGACTCCGATGGCCCATTTATTGTTTCGCGTGGGTTTAGCCAATATTAATCCTCGTTTAGGCAGTCGCTCAAACTTTGCGGGTCAAGATGTTACTCTTATTGCTATGCTGTTGTCCGGTCGTAAGTTTGATCTGTCTGGGTTAATTATCAAGAATATGTTGGATGTTTTTGATTCTGGTAATCAACCGGGTTTACCCTATGGATTGTTATTAACTCGAGTGTTTGAGTGGTATGGTGTACCACTAAGAGAGGCTGATAAAGAGGTTGTCACAGAATTTTTAGATCAAAAGAGTCTTCTCCAGTCTCATCTCAAAGTGGAATATGATGGTACGTTAGTCCAAATGCCAATTCCAACACCACCTCTTCCACAACCAACTCCTGTTGATTCTGATAAGCTTGATGTTCACGAGGTTGAAATGGCAGTTTTTATGGATGACGTTCGTGAGTCTTTCAAAGCTGTTCATACTCGACTTGATGTCATGACTGATGAAATAAGGTTTCTTCGAGATTTGATTATTGGGTCAAAGTCGTCTTCTCGTTTTTGTGCGTTTGCTGCTACTGTTGCAGAATCTGGTTCTCCTGCTCATACCTCTCATCAGAATGCTGCTATGACTTCAACTGCTGTGGATGCTACTCTGGATGCTGCCAAGACCTTGGTTGCTGATATTGCTCAGGATTATGCTGTTGCTGATGGAACTGAGGAGGATGATGATAAAATGGATGCCTAAGTTTTTCTTCTTTTTATGATTAAGGGGGAGTTAAATTTTAGGATTTTCTGGGTAATTTATGGGTTATTGAACATGTTTTGAACTTATGTGGTTGTTATTTGAACTTATATGTTTTGTTATGGGGTACTGCTGGTTTATGCAGTTAAAACTAATTGCTGGTACAACTTGGTAATTTAAGTTGGTTTATGTGAACTAATGGCTTTATTTATCTTAGTTGAAATGCATATCTGTTAGATAAATATTTTGGTACAGGATTATTAGATTGAGGGGGAGAATTATTCTTTTCCTAAAATTGTTGTGTAATCATCAAAAAGGGGGAGATTGAAACCCTGATATTTTGATGATAACACTAACAGCAAGCTGGGTTAAGTGTATTATACTAACATGGTTTTGCAGGAAATAAAAGCTATGTATTTTTCTAACAAAACATGTTGTAGCAGCTAGCTGGCAGACTAATTTTCTATGCAGGTAGCAAGCTGGCAGAGAAATTTTGTATGCAGGCAGCAAGCTGGCATCACTTCCAGCAGATAGAGTTTCATTCCTAATTTATAGGAAATTTTCTAGAAAACGTTTTGTAAGGACTCTATCTGATATATAAGGTATATATATATATATGGGCTCAAATATTTTCAAATATATTATATATATATATAGTTCCTAAAATAAAGGAAGTTGATATACGTTGTTTCCAATCTAACAACTTCTATTATTTTATGGGCTTTTCAAACCAGATTGAATTTGTCTTTCTTAACGTTCCTTCTCTAACTCATCTGGTTTCTGATTTCTGAACGTTGATTTCATGAACGTTGGTTTGAATTAATCAAAGAACAAAATACGTGAGACTTGGTAGTCAAGACCGTTAGTTGTTGATCGATTAATTCAAAATCATTGTTTCATTATAAAAAGACTTGTGTTGTTTTCATTCTAGCTGTTGGACTACATTCACAAGAAAACACAAGTGTTTTACAAACTGATTTGATATATCTTTCATATACTTTTGAGCTCTAATATATATTACATCTTATATCTTGAATTAGAGTTCATAGTTTCAATTGTAATTGATTATACTTGTATTGTTCAACTTGTAAGTTGGTAGTTGCTGGTTTTGTAAGCTTGGGAAACAAGGGTTCAAGGAACTTGATAGCTAGAGGAGTTTATACTTGGTTTAGTATAGTACTTAGAGAGCTGTGTTCAAGGAACAAGGCGTTTCAGCAAGCTGCAAACAGTAACAGGGAGATCAGGGAGATATATTATTGTATTGTGTAGTTGTAATTCACTTTGATCAATAATATATTCCTTTGCCGTGTTGGTAGAGGACCAGGACGTAGACCTATAGGAGATAGGGGTCGAACCTGGCTAAAATTGCTGTGTGTTCTTTATTTTCTGCATATTTTCTATACTGCATTGAGCAACGTAGCTAGCTGCCACTTTACATTCTGTGAACTCAGTAAGCTGCCAGACAGCAAAACAGACTGATTTTTGCTTTTTCAGTCACATAACTTGGTAATAATTAAAATCGGTCATTGTTAGTCATAACACCTATTCACCCCTCCCCTCTAGGTGTTGATTCTCAAGCAATATTAAGATTAAAGAGTTTTCACATAAATTAACAATTATTTAAATCTAAAAGACTATTTAGATCCACCAATATTTTTTCATCTTAAAAAGATCATGCATATTAAGAAAAAATAGATGTGCAAAGTACCCCTATATATCACTTTGAAAAATAAGAATAAAGATCTAAATACTTATTTCGTTCTTTTTTATGTGTCCATTAAAAACTATCATCCATATCAAGAAATATATGATGAATAATTTTTTCTTATGAGTACCCCTAAATATTAAGATATTTTATCCAAATTTTGGTAAACGGTTGGATCTAATATTAACAAAAAATATATTATATAAAGGATTTTATCAAATGTTATATCTTAAACTTAGGATAAATAGTAGATCATGTACTTTTATTAGTTTTAAGGGTTTATATTGAACTTTTTCCATTATTTACAATTGTATAAAGATATATTCTATTATAATTATTCATAAAATAAAATAAACAAAGTCATTTTTACTATTAGAATAATGAATTTTCACTAATTGTGAAGAAACATGATAAAAAAAAGAACTCATTTACTGAAATAGAGACTTAAATTTTTTGTTTTAAAAGTAAACCAATGAGAATTGTATTAAGCGAAAAATCCAATTTTATGAGTGTTTTTAACTAACATGTTAATAAGGAATAAATGGATTAGTTCAACTAATTCCCAAATAAAAAAGATAGCCATTAAAATTGTTCAATTTTATTTTTTAACATAAAGGTGATTATTTATAAACATATTTCACCTTTAATGTAAATTAATATAAATATTCAGAATTAGTTGGTAAAAAATGTAAATTGTAATAATAAAGTTTGAAATATTAATATTATTGATTATAATCATATTGTTTTATATTTTAAATTTTGGTCATATAAACAACAAAAAACTATTAGATCTTAAAATAATTAGATGAAAATCGTTAAATGTAATATATAAAATATAAAAATATTTTGCAACCATATTTGCAGCTCACATCATCCAAAAGCAAGCACAAATATAATTTTAGAAATTTAATAATTGAAATCATCTTTAATTATATAACTAGCTTAAAACCCGATGCACAGATTGTTAATTATTATTTTATTATTATATTTTTAATATTTCATTAATTGTATTTGTTAAAAAAATAAGTAGGCATGTTAAAATAGCTAAATACTTTTAATTAATTAAAAAAATTAAAACAAATAAGTAAGGATTTGCCCGTTATAATTTTGGAAAATGTGGAGTTTTAATAAGAAAAAATAAAAAATGTAACATATATTTAGTTTAAAAAGGTAAATGCCCGTGATATTTTTGGAAAATGAGATTTTAAAATAAAATAATTAAAAGTATTTAAATTCGTTTAAAAATAAATAATAAAAGGTTTACTATGATATTTTTGAAAAAAAATGAATTTTAGTGAGAAAAATTGAAAAAGTAAATTGAAAAAGATAATTTCCCGTGATATATTTAGAAAAAAGAGATTTTGTTAGAAAAAATCTATAATGTGTTTTAGAGTAATTGGTTATAAATAGGTATTTGATTATTTATATTTTAATATTCTTGGTGATTGCATTTGTTAAGAAAAATAAGTAGACATGTTAAAATAGGTAAATTTTTAAAAAATAATTATAATATTATAGGTTTAAAAATAAATAACTAAAGGTTTGTCCGTGATATTTTTGGAAAATAAGGGGTTTAGTAACGAAAAATATAAAAACTAACATGTTTTAGTTAAAAAAGGTAATTGCAATGTTTGAAAAATCAGGGGAATTTGTTAGAAAAAAATAATGTATTTTAGGGAAAAAAGGTAATTGGTTATAAATAGGTACTATTATTATTTAATAATATATTTCTATAAATAAGTAAGGTTAATTAAGTAAAAATATGAAATATAGTTAAGGACAATTAAGTAAAATCACAACGTACCAAACTTTTAATTTTTAAAAAATAATTATAATATTATATGTTTAAAAATAAATAACTAAAGGTTTGTCCATGATATTTTTGGAAAATGAGGGGTTTTAGTAAGGAAAAATAGAAAAACTAACATGTTTTAGTTAAAAAAGGTAATTGTCATGTTTGAAAAATTAGGGGAATTTGTTAGAAAAAATAATGTATTTTAGGTAAAAAACGGTAATTGGTTATAAATAAGTAATATTATTATTTAATAATATATTTCTATAAATAAGTAATGTTAATTAAGTAAAAACACAAAATACAGTTAAGGGCAATTAAGTAAATTAAATCACAACGTACCATACCAACCAACCAAACTTTTAATGTTTCGTCTATTATATAATACTATCTTAAAACTCGTGTCATGCACGGATTGTTAATTATTATTATATTATTATATTTTTAATATTTTATTAATTGTATTTGTTAAAAAAAAAGAAGGCATGTTAAAATAGTTAAATATTTTTAATTAATTAAAAACATTAAAAAAGATTTTAAAATAAATAAATAATGGTTTGCCCGTTATATTTTTGGAAAATGAGGGGTTTTAGTAAGAAAAAATAAAAAAATGTAACATATATTTAGTTTAAAAAGGTAAATGTCCTTCATATTTTTGGAAAATGAGGTTTTAAAATTTAATAATTAAAAGTATTTAAATTCGTTTTAAAATAAATAAGTAAAAGGTTTCCTATGATATTTTTGGAAAAAATTGAATTTTAGTTAGAAAAATAAAAAAAGTAAATTGAAAAAGACAAATTTTCGTGATATATTTAGAAAAGAAGGGACTTTGTTAGAAAAAATTTATAATGTGTTTTAGGGTAATTGGTTCTAAAACACATATCTATAGACCTAATTTCGGAAAACACAAAGAATCAAAGTTGTAGATAATTCAAATACCTTTTCACAGAGTCTAATATCATAAAAATCCAATTAATAACGAATCAGATACGAATTTTATAAGAATTCAGAATCCAAACATATACATACGAAATTGGAGTAATCATACGACGACAATGAATATAACAAATAACTCATGGATATACATCAAATTATACACATATACAAATTCTCAAGAGAATATACAAAGATCCTTGACATAATCAAAATAAATCAAATATCATACACGTAAAATAACACGAATATCAAGAGAATTAAAGAATCGTTACCCATTCTTTTTAAGCTTGTTGTGAGACCTTCTCCCTCGTGCTCTTCTTCTTCTCTTCCTTGTTTCTCTCTCTCTGTAGCGGCGTCCGACTGTTTGCTAGGTTTTTTTTATCTTACAAATTACCTATGTTTGTATCTATATATTAGTCCATTTAATTAAATTGGGCCACCTAAAATTTTAAACTAAAACCCAACAAAATTAAATTAGTACTGCCCGTTAATCCAATTGTATTCTAAAGTTAAATTATATAATTATCATATTTTTTAATCCACTTCTAATTCTGATTTCTAGCAAATTTTAATCTATTAAAATTACAAAAAAAATCCGGGATATTAAAATTTGTGTCTACAAAAAATATATAATAAAAGTAAATTTGATATTCTTATGAATATTTGAATAATCTAATCATCCGTACGGTTAAATTTTGAAAAACAATATATTTAAATTTTAAATAATTCCAACCCGAGAAACCCTAATCTACCCCCCTAAACTTAAACTCTATATCTAAACCCCTAAAGTTTGAAATCTATGCACATATTTTTTAGGTTTCAATATTTTTTGTTGATTCTTGTTACAATAATTTACTTACATTGTATAATGCTTTTAAGAAAACATTTTATTAAATTTTTTACATTAAAATAATCTTCTTAAATCATTTAAATTTTCATCATTTACTTTCTTCCATCGGTTATAAAAACATATGATCGAATTATCAGAAATTCAAAAATTAGAATGTTTGATAAATTATCAATTTGTATATTACGAGAAATAATAGTTTACTTTTTTAAAATTTTTTTTTTTACTGTAAATGAATATATCTTTTCAATATGTGTTATAATAAAATTCACACATATATTTTTTAATAAGTAATAGACACTATATAATATCATTAAAAATGATTATTGAGGAGCCTTACAATTTTGGAGACTTATTACCTAAGTTGCTCATAAAAATCACAATCATGGCTATGTTAACAAAAGATTATGCATTTTTTCAATTAAATACGACAGAATTAGTATAGTTAATATAGTTTAAAATCAACGGGTTCCATTACATTAAATAATTCCGTCATGAAAATGTATCCCGTCGTATAAATCCCACATATAATTCCGTTATATTAATGTATTCCGTCACATTTATCCCATATATAAAGCAGGATTTTTTTATGGCGCCAAAAATATAAAATCGATGGATTTTGTCCAGTAAATTAATTTCCCGCACTTAAAGATTGCTACAATGGTCAATGTTGACTTTTTAATACAAAATCCGTTGCATTTAGAAAAAGTTCAAAGGTCAACCATGCACCAACTTAAATGTAACGAAATCTGTCGTATTTAACCGCCTAAATTTTCCGTCGAACTTAATCCATCTAATATAACGTTAATTATTATTTTATTATTATATTTTTAATATTTTATTAATTGTATTTGTTAAAAAAATAAGTAGACATGTTAAAATAGCTAAATAATTTTAATTAATTAAAAACATTAAAACATATTTTAAAATAAATAAGTAAGGGTTTACCCGTTATATTTTTAGAAAATGAGGGGTTTTAATAAGAAAAAATAAAAAATGTAACATATATTTAGTTTAAAAAGGTAAATGCCCGTGATATTTTTGGAAAATGATGTTTTAAAATTTAATAATTAAAAGCATTTAAATTCGTTCTAAAATAAATAAGTAAAGAGTTTGTTATGATATTTTTGGAAAAAAATGAATTTTTGTGAGAATAATTGAAAAAGATAATTTCAATTCATCTAAATTATATTATATTATTTTACATATAACAAACATAAAATAATAATATTAAAATATTACTAAAAATTGAGAGTTTCATATTCATTCATTATAATTTTGGATATAATACTAATATAAAATAATGATCATCAGCCCTCTCAAAAAAAAGTAATCAGTGGGATACTATTCGCGTCCTCCCCACTATCATAACCCTGCCATTTTCCCTGCCATCCTCAACCCCATTTGCCCTACCTGCCCTGCCACCCATATTGCCCCTGCCACTCCCATTTCCTACCCCGCGCCTTGGCGCCTTGTCATCGTAACCACCATTAGAGCAGGTAAAGACTCTATGAAAATTATAGACATCACCCAAAGCTGACAAAAAAAGATATTTATAATTATCAAAGTTGTTCATATGAGATTTTCATAAAGCTATTTGACATTACATTACACAAATTACTCTTACCAACAAACAAATTGACAAAAACAACCAATATCTTTCACTAAAACTAAAGAGTATTTGTATGTTTTTAAAAAGTGACACACATATATAAGAATTTGAATTCATATAATTTATGATTTTAGAACACTAAAAATTATAACTAACCCCTAAAAGCCAAATCAAAATTAATCATATAAACTACAAATATGGATCAAGGACTGAGATTAAAAGTGAATAAAGAGAACAAATTACCCCATTTAAGCTTGTTTGAGCTTCCATAAAGCCTATCAGAGAACTGGACCTTCTAGTTGCACTTACAAATCCAATTAATTCCACTCGCCATGAAAACTTAGAGCAGTTGATATTGAACAACAAAAATCACTAAAAGGATGAGGGAAATGAGATAATGTGATGATACGTTAATAGTGATAGACTAGAACAAAATCGATAAAAGAGGGATACCTGAAGTGGTGGATTAGTGGAACAACAGGGTAACCGTGTATATCGGGAGTTGATTATTGATGATTGACACGTCATCGTTTGGTTTTATGATTTTACGCTTTATTACTCCCAAGTCTGAACGTTATAATAAAAGAAAATATTTCTTCATCAAAAAATAAAAAACATTTTTATTTATTTATTGTAAAATGAAGAAGAAATGTATTTAATTGTTTTATTTTCCATGTTTAACAATTAACAGAATCGGTAGAATATAAATGTTTAATAGGACACTTTCCATTGTTTTTGACATATAAAAACAAATAATTCTTATGAATATTAAATTTGTTATTAATTTGTGTCTACAAAAAATATATAATAAAAGTAAATTTGATATTCTTATGAATATTTGAATAATCTAATCATCCGTACGGTTAAATTTTGAAAAATATATATTTAAATTTTAAATAATTCCAACCCTAGAAACCCTAATCTACCCCCCTAAACTTAAACTCTATATCTAAACCCCTAAAGTTTGAAATCTATGCACATATTTTTTTAGTTTCAATATTTTTTGTTGATTCTTGTTACAATAAATTACTTACATTGTATAATGCTTTTAAGAAAACATTTTATTAAATTTTTTACATTAAAATAATCTTCTTAAATCATTTAAATTTTCATCATTTACTTTCTTCCATCGGTTATAAAAGCATATGATCGAATTATCAGAAATTCAAAAATTAGAATGTTTGATAAATTATCAATTTGTATATTACGAGAAATAATAGTTTACTTTTTTAAATTTTTTTTTTTTTACTGTAAATGAATATATCTTTTCAATATGTGTTATAATAAAATTCACACATATATTTTTTAATAAGTAATAGACACTATATAATATCATTAAAAAGTGATTATTGAGGAGCCTTACAATTTTGGAGACTTATTACCTAAGTTGCTGATAAAAATCACAATCATGACTATGTTAACAAAAGATTATGCATTTTTTTAGTTAAATATGACAGAATTAGTATAGTTAATATAGTTTAAAATCAAGGGGTTCCATTACATTAAATAATTCCGTCATGAAAATGTATCTCGTCGTATAAATCCCACATATAATTCCGTTATATTAATGTATTCCGTCACATTTATCCCATATATAAAGCATGATTTTTTTATGGCGCCAAAAATATAAAATCGATGGATTTTGTCCAGTAAATTAATTTCCCGCACTTAAAGATTGCTACAATGGTCAATGTTGACTTTTTAATACAAAATCCGTTGCATTTAGAAAAAGTTCAAAGGTCAACCATGCACCAGCTTAAATGTAACGAAATCTGTCGTATTTAACAGCCTAAATTTTCCGTCGAACTTAATCCATCTAATATAACGTTATGCATTAGGAAGGATTGCCTTTTCACTTACATCCATGAATATTTTTAAACCCGAAAAATTATTGAATTACAGTTAAACTATTTTTCATAAAATCGCTAATCTCGATTTTGAAATCACAAAACTACAATATACATATAGATAATTAATAATGTTTACTATTATAGTTTTAATTAATTTAAAATTTTAATGCGAAGATCAATTATCTTTATTTTTCTATTGAAGATAGAGTATGATATCTATTAATCAACCCATCTTGAAAAAAGACACAAATTATAAATTTATAATTTTCTTCTCCTCGGTCTCTGTGGTTAGTTCTTGTTGTATATAATTGCTAAATCATTACTAAATTAGAGATTATTTCGTAAATTTCGGGTAGACTATTAATTCATCCAAATTTGATTTCTAAAAAAAATAAACAAAGTTTAAAAATTATGAAGATTATGAGTTAATTTAATCACAAATATTAAAAAAACGTGCATTGCACAGGTTATAAGCGACAACATAATAAAAATCGAGATTTATAACTATACTAAAAAGTCTATGATAATAACATTAAAAGATATAATATAAAAGTATAATCAAAGGTCAAGAGTTTCAAACTCATTAACAAACTATTTAAAGTTAATATTTAAAACTCCAAATATATTAATATAAGTTAAAGGTTCGAACCAAATTAACGACATATAAAATCTAATATTTATATTTACAAAATTATATTAATATCTAATTCTTATATTATTGAATTTAAGAACACCATATACAAATTTTAATATTTAATATTCATATGTTTCAAAATACTATCAAGATATAAAATCTAACCTAAAATTTATTAAAAAAATATAAATAAATTAATCAATTAATATTTATATATATGTTCAATTAATAAATACGTATAAAAGAACCGTGCTTTGCACGGGTTATAAGTTAGTAAAGAATTATACTCCCTCCGTCCCTCTCAATTCTTTACATTGGAGAACGGGGGATCGACACGCATTTTAAGGGTTCTATAAAATATATTTCAATAAATTATTTTAAATTTTTTCTTCTTCTAAATAAAAATATAATGTTTAAATTTTTATTTAGAAAAATAAAATTTTAAAAATAAGTTGTAGGACTATACTTTATAGGAGCCTTAAAATACGTGTTAAATAGTGTAAAAAAACTGTAAAAAAATTAGAGGGACTGTAACATAGTCCAAACAACCATGTCTATTGTCCAATAACAATAGCACGTCTAATGTCAGAACATAGTATAATTTATGACAAGTGCAAATAATGGACTAGAATTTTAACCTAACTTGCACACTGTTTACGCTCGACTTGTCATCAAGACATTGAAGATTTCAAACTTCTATACATGGTTGTCTACGCGTGTCTTAATCTTAAAGAAGTTACACTGACGGTGACGGATCCACAATCTACTATCACTCTATGGCTCTATCAGTAAATAATTAAGCTCCCAGCTCTTACAATTCTAGGAAGACGCCCTGCAGATTACTTTGCTCTTACGAACTCTTGTCTTTTCCGTTTTCATGACATGTAGCAACATTGAGGTTCACTACAACAAATCAAGACAATTACGATGCAAAACTTATAACGGAATACTGGGCGCGCCCTACTTACGACGGAAATAAAAAATTGTGGTAAGTACTTACGACGAAAAAAGTATTTCATCGCAAGTTCATTATTTTAATATTAAATTTTGGCACCAACCAAATTAAAAAGGGGGAAATCATCCCGCCACATAAAACGACGCCGTTTTTCTCTTACGACGAATTTTCTAATCCGTCGTAAGTTAAATATTTTAATATTTTTCAGAAATTATATTTAATTGTAAAATACATATTGTTTTCCTAGAAGAAAACGATGTCGTTTAAGGCTGAATATACGGCGACCGTTTCGTCGTAATATCAACTTACGACGGAATCTTATTTTTCATCGTAAATTAGCATGTCCAAAATTCACCACTAACATCTTATCCTACTGTCCCCTAGCAAAAGTAGCCGTTAAAGTATTATTTTTTAAATAAACTTACGACAAAATCTTTTATGCCGTCGTAAGTTAGCCTGCTTAAAATTCACCAGTAGCTTTCCTACTGTCCATTTTCCTTAACTCCCCCATTTTCCCCTCTTTCTTTTTTAACAAAAACAAATCTTCATATCATTTAGTTCATAAATGACATAACAACCACGAATACAACGATCATCAAGGTAAGGATTCAATTTTAATTTCCTCTACTTTATTTTAATGCAACTATATATATGTGTGTGAATACTTTTAAGTTCATTACATGTTTAACATATATGTGTGCGCACTTATGTGATTAATTTGTATATTTTTTTATATATTTGTAGATGTCTTATGATACTAGTTGGATTCCTAAATGAATTATACCCGGTGGTTATGGTTTCACCCAAGAATATACTAAAGGGGTTCAAGATTTCTTGGCATTTGTAAAAAAAATTTGTAAGGAACCGGATAATCCGAACCTTTTAATTATTATCTGTGTAATAAATGTATGAATCAACTCATTCAACACATTCGCGATGTCGAGTTCCACTTATTTGCAACCGGGTTTCTTGAGAGTTACACCGTATGACATTATCATGAAAAAGAAAGTGGGTCGGGAGATGAAGAAATGATTGATCGTGAAGATGTGTTTGATGAATTAGAAATGTTGAGGGATGCCTTTAGAGGGGATGATTTTGGAGAGGAATATAGCAATCACGAGGACCCGAACGAGCAAGCGGCTAAATTTTTAGACAATGTGAATAGCGTCGGGGAACCAATATATTCGGGCAATACCAAGTACTCGTAACTAAAGTTTGTTACGAGATTACTACATTGGAAGAATCATAATAAATGTAGTGATAAGGCATTTAACGAGCTGCTCCTTTTACTTAGAGATGTGTTTCCGGAGGGGCATAAACTTCCTTTTAATTACTATACTGTGAAAAAGATGGTCAAGAAGCTGAACTTGGGATACGAAAAAATACATGCCTGTGAGAATGACTGCATGTTGTTCTACAGTGATGATAAAGATTTGGAAAATTGCAAGTATTGTGAGTTGAGCCGATACAAAGTTACAACTATTGGCGGGAGCGTTACCATTCCGAGAAAGATCTTAAGATACTTCAAAATCACTCCTTGTCTACAGCGTTTGTACATGTGTACCCACACAGCTGAGCATATGAAGTATCACAAGGACAGAACAGTGACTGAAGGGGTTCTTAGTCACCCTGTAGATGGAGAAGAATGGAAGGAATTTGACAAGAACTATCTGGATTTTGCAGCAGAGATTCATAATGTTAGACTTGGTTTTGCAACTGATGGATTCCCCCCGTACAACAATGTTAATTCTACTGTATACTTAGTTTGGCCTGTTGTACTACTTGTATACAATCTTCCACATACCATGTCCATGAAGGAGCCATACATATTCATGACACTACTAGTACCCGGGCCAAATGATCCTGTGAGGAATTTGAATGTCTATCTTAGGCCTTTGATTAATGAGTTGTTTAATTTATGGCAAGTTGGGGTGCAAACATTTGATACTTCTACGAAGACTAATTTCATGATGCATGCAGCTTTGCTATGGACTATTAGTGACTTTCCCGGACTGGGTATGGTCAGTGGGTGGTCAACTCATGGGAAGATGCCTTGTCATGTTTGTATGGGTGATGTCAAAGCTAAGCAACTACCACATAGCAAGAAGTCCAGTTTTTATGGGTTACATAAGGGATTCCTAGACAAACGCCGAAACATTCGACGAAAAGGTCGGACTGTTCGTATCATGATTGCCGGTATCACTTTTCCATAACCTGGGAAACCACACAGCAAAGAAAGGGCAATTGGATTTGGGGATTCACACAACTGGACACATGTCACTAGCTTCTTTGACCTTCCATATTGGGATTCATTGCGCCTTCGTCGCTGCATTAATGTCATGCATACGGAGAAAAATGTGTTGGAAAACATTTTTCATACTATTCTCTGTAGTGCCAAAACAAAGGATACCACAAACTCAAGAGATGATTTGAAAGCAATGAGCATTAACCAAGAGCTATGGATGAATGGTAAACACAGGCCCAGAGCTAGATACGAACTCACCCGAGATCAGCTGAAATTGTTATGTAAATGGGTGCATCGATTGAAACTCCCAGATGGTTGTTCAGCAAACTTGAAGAGATGTTGTAAGATACCTCAGCTGAAATATCAAGGCATGAAGTCCCATGATTGTCACATATTTATGCAAAAGTTGTTGCCTTCTGCATTTCATGAACTTCTTCCGGATGATATAAACAAAGTACTTTGTGATCTTTCAAATTTTTTCAGAGACTTGTGCTCAACTACACTACTCAAATCAAATTTGAGGCAAATGGAAAAAAACATAGATGGGATCATTTGTACTTTAGAGAATAAATTCTTTACAGCCATGTCTGATCTAATGGAGCATCTTCCCGTTCATTTACCTGAAGAGTGCAGACTCGCTGGCCCTGTCCCAACACAGTGGATATATAATATTGAAAGGCTACAACGCAAAATAAAACAGAAAAGTGGGGAACAAAGCACGAGTTGAAGGTTCCCTTGCAGAAAAGTATGTACATGAAGAGTTGACACATTTCTGTTCCATGTACTTCGAGTCTGGAGTTGAGACAACACACAACTTGCTAGGTCGTAATGTGGTGGATGATCACTCACATGTTAGTATTAGTGCTCTAGAGACAATACTTTTATGTTTTAAAGAAAACATTTTATTATTATAAATTATGTTTTATTGATTATTATTATTAGTTTATTATGTCTTTATTTACTGCGTTATAAATGTTAGCATAATAAATGTCCTTGGAATTATGATGCGTATTCGATATCTTTAAGTATGTGACTTAAAAATGAGATTATATGAATAGTATCTTTATTCCTAAATATCCCTAGTCGAGTGTTATTATTTAAGGACAATAATAATGCACAGAGACTAGTATGTTTGTTGACTGATGACCACATCTCATTGGTCATAGGTATGGTGATACTAAAGTCAAAACATAGGTGCATGTAAGAGTATATGGCACTGGATTGACCCGCCGTGAGATTACACATGTTAAAAGTGTCATAAGTAATTCTCACTGTGATAATGGTGTAATGATCCTTAGACCTGAAATCATTATATTTTTATACGAGAATTAATATACTTTGATTACATTAAAAGTTACCTTTGACCGGGTGATGATAAAAGTGGACATTGGGTATATTATGAATCGTATGAGAAATATGAATGATCTAGATGGGATTTAACCCTCCTAATTTTAGGAGCGATATTATTGGCCTCTTGTTTGAGTGAGACTAAGAAATGCACGGCCGTGCTCAAATGTTGATTTGATTTATTAGTCTATTCATCGATCAAGAAAACTAAGATTAAATTATGAAGAGGATGACACATTACATGCCTCGAGTTTAATCTATAATATTAAGGTTAAAGGGATTATATTACCTGGAACATTATTCACGAAAGGCTTAATCGAATCACCGATTTAATTATTATTACTTGGGTGGCAATGATGTATTACTAGATGCCGCTCATTGTTTACAATTTTAATTAGTTATTAAAATTATTACCAACGTAATAATAACCTACAGGGTCACACACAAAGAACGGTTGAAGAAGAAATAATTTAAATTATGAATTTAAATTTAAATAAGTAATTTATTCTATTTATAATATTAATTAAGTATGACTTGATTAATTATTTAAATAGAAAATGGAATTACTTAAACTAGTTCTGAAATTAATTATTAATTAATTAAGTGCGACTTAATTAAATAATAAATTGGAATTTCGGATTAGTATTTTATTATAATTGGATTATAATTAGAAAACTATTTTCCTCTCTATATAAACTCTAAAAGAGGGCTGATTTTAATGATGAAAAACGTTTTTACATTAAAACCCTAGCCGCTTATGAGAGCAAGAAAAGAGAGAGAGAAAGAAGTAGTTTTCGGGTGCTAGTACACATCAATCCTTCAAGAAAAGCGTTCGTGTGGATAACATAGAGTGTAGATCGCGAGAGTGGGATACATGGTGATCGAACAAGCTTTGGATATCCATTAATCTTCCATTAATGAACTGTTAAAGCTTCTTACGCTATTTGTTCTTAATCTCCGAATTAAATCTTTTGTTTTCGCATGGATCCTGCGGATGGGTTTCGAATTTTGATTTATTTTTACGTTTTCCGTTGCGTTTATGTGCTCGAAACCCTTCAATGGCATCAGAGCTACTTGCGAAACGTTTTAATTCGGTTGTGTGTTTAACAGTTTTCGATATATATGCATATTTGTGATCTACCATGTTTTTGTGTTGATTTATATATATGTATGTATATGTTTTTGAATATATGATATTCATGAGGATTTGATAATCATGAGATGATTGTGTATATTGCTGTATGTATATGATACATATTAAATCGAATTATGAGAATCGTATTCGATACGATTTCTTAATACGATGCGCAGATTTAGTGAAATTTGCATACTGTGTCAGAATTTCGCCGAAAATACCTTTTCGGAAAGGGAAATGGGCGTCTGAACAAAACTGATAAAGTCACTCATCTGTAAGGCGTTTGACGTCGTTTACTGTCTGTAAACAGCGATTTAATATTTTCAGAATTCTGATTTTGATTTTCTGATTTACACTTTATTTGATTTCTATGATTGGATCA
The DNA here is from genome assembly GCA_030848705.1 of Heracleum sosnowskyi. Taxonomy (NCBI): domain Eukaryota; kingdom Viridiplantae; phylum Streptophyta; class Magnoliopsida; order Apiales; family Apiaceae; genus Heracleum; species Heracleum sosnowskyi. Next base: position 134,718,428 of record CM061235.1, on the reverse strand, counting down.
TGAGAAATATGATATGGTATGATATGTTAATGCAATATGAGATGTTCTTAATTGTTATATGAGCATGGTGATTGGTTATGGCCTAAAGACCCATAGATAGTGGTTTTGTTTTAATGGTTTGGTTTCTAAATACGACTTGCATGTCGTTATTCCTTGTAATTTTTAAATCTCGAATGTAACTCGAGTTGTACTTGTAAGTTCAGTAGAATAGGTTGTTTTATTTATGTAATATATATGAAGACATCCAAGATGGTGAACCAAGGAATCATTACAAGGAGGAAAGCAAGGAGGCAAGTTAAAGCTTGAAGACTTGTAACATTGTATTGTATTTTGATACCACCATAGATTGACCTTGATTTTTCCATTAGCTTGGAAAGATCACTTAGGTTGGGCCATAACCAAACACGTTTACTTTACGCACTTTACATATATGATGCATGTGATGATGATATGTATGCGTAGATAATGATGCATGCTTTAATTAGATTAAACATGTATGTATTAGATACGTCACCCATGCCATGTTTGCTAAACAAGATAAAATCTGTAACGATTCAAGATTTTAAAATTGAACAAAACGAACATGAGATTCCTGTGTTTATGAAACACGAAGATAAGTATGAATTTTCAATTTTTTGATATGGGGCGATTTTGACAAAAATACAAGCAGCGCTTGTAAGGAAGGCGGGTTTTAAGTGAGACCAGTGTGACTCCTCCGTTGGACTGGAAATCAAACCATTGATGAATTTTGAATTGAAGTACTTAGTTCAAGGAAAAATTGGGAATCTCTTGATGATAGGATCATGGCCGTTTTAATAATAAAATCCCTAAAGTTAAAATATTAAGTCGATTAGATGCCTTCCAATGGCCAACACTCGTCAAGACCTAGATCGAGAAAGAGTGGGTTCGCCAAAGCGAAGCACTCCTATCTATCGTGGTAAGACGCGATGAAGTAAATGTGATACTTAACTGTTAGACCACTGAGTTAGACTTAACTAAGTTACCACAATAGGATTGTGAACTTAGAGGCATGGAGCTTGGTATGATTTATTAGATAAATGTGAACAAATGTTGTTCTACCAAACTTTTCAAGAGTTATATATGATATAATTGACAAGAGTTGTCTACCTAAATAAATCATGTTTTGGGAGTAAAGCCAAAGCTGACCTTAAGCATGAAGAAATATGGATCTTGGCTCACTAGAAAGATTTAAGAGAAATACTTTCCGAATTAATAGTTAGGGCTATTTATTTGATAAAAATAGTGGGAGGTATATAATGATATACCATAATCACTTAAACATAATAATTAATAAATTTGCAACCTAGATTAATTTTATGCACTTTAATATTGTAGCTATCAAATGACAAATAGCACAAACAACTTCTCTATGCGATGAGTCCTTGAGAAGGACAAGCTGACAGGAACAAATTTCCTCGACTGATATAGGAGCTTGAGGATCGTCCTCAGGCACCACGATGTTAGTCAAATTCTTCCCTTACCTTTTAGCTGAGAATGTAACATGTGCCGAACATAATGCTTATTGGAAGCAAATTGATGATTCGACTGCTGATGTTTCATGTCTCATGCTTGCAACTATGAGTGTTGAGCTTAAGAAAAAATATGAGCATATGGATGCTTATGAGATATTTGAGCACCTTAAAAGATGTTTAAGGAAAAGGCTCGTCAAAAGGGATTTGACAATAGCAAGACACCATACACCTACAAGTAGGGAACGTGAGATTCGGTTGGACCAGATGTTCTAAAGATGATGGGGTATAATGAGTACCTTGATTATTATTTATTTTGGGTTTCAAGATTGGTCTAGAGACTCGGAATGATTTGATCATACAAATCTTTAAACAATAACTATTCTCAATTAGTTAGTGAACAACGAAATAAATGAGATAGACATAGCACCCACTAAGTTGTGAAGCACGTTGAGAACTGCTGTAAGCAACATGATAAATGCATGGACTACTCCCATAATGATGGTGAATGTAGGAATGTGAATGGGAAAGGAAAATGGAATGGAAAGAAGAAGATTTGATCTAATTCTATAGCCATATTAAACTCCAATCCCAAAGAGGTTTTGTCGCCTAAAGGAGGTGTTGCTAATTAAAGAAGACGATTGTCGCTTCTGTGGAAAACCGAAAGATTGGAAGTTAAACTGTCATGCTTAATTGGAAGATCTAAGAAGAAGACCGGTGAGGGTCAAGCTTCAGGTTTCGGGTTAGAATTGGAGCAAAAGTTGTTGCTGTAGTTAAAGTAACTCGTTACTTAATTCTGCCTATAAGGCTAAGTTTAGAACTTGATAATTGTAACTACGTGCCTCTAAGAGTAGAGACATTATATTGATTTCTTGTATGGACAAGAAAGGTCTTTCATTTTAATTGGATATATAACAATTGTTGTTTATTACATTTCAATGAAAAGGTTAATGATGTTGCACAATTAGTTAACAATTTATATGTTCTAAAATGACTCAAATCAAACATTACCTTTGGCACTGTAATTAAGGCCATATTATAAGAAATGCATTTCCAATTTACATACTGATGGATGATTGGATAAGTTTGATTATGAATCATACGAAGAATGCGAATCTTGGTTTATTTGGTAAAAAGACAAAAGGCCCCTTTTACTAGAAATGGTGAAAGGATCATCGAACGATTATGACTTATACATGGTGATGTATGTGGTCATATACGTACGATGGAAGAAGGTAGGTTTTACTACTTTATAGCGGTTACTGATGATTTCAGTAGATACGAATATGGATATCTTTTGAAGAACAAATTCGAATCTTTTGAAAAGTTCAAAGAATATTAAGCTGAAGTAGAAAAGGTTCAAAGAAAGGGGTTTCTAAGAATTAAAATCACACTTTGTTGGACATAGTGCGATGGATGATGAGTCAAGAGGATCTTCCAATAAGTTTCTGGGGTTATACCCTAGAGACACGTGCATATACACTAAACCGTGTTCCTACTAAAATGGTTCAGGAGACACCATATAAGATGTGGACTGAGAAAAGTTATAGCATGTCATTTATGAAAATTAGGGGATGCAAAGCATTTGTGAAACGTTTAACCTATGACAAGCTAGGACCAAAATCAGATAAATGTAATTTTGTGGGATACCAAATTAAAACAAAAGGGGTCTTACTTCTTTAATCCTCCAGAGAACAAAGTGTTTGTTGCTCGGACTGCTGTATTTCTTGAGAGAGAATTTCTTTCTAAAAGAAATACTGGGAGGAAAATAGATCTCGATGAGGATCGAGAACCACGAGATAACATTGAACCGAAGTTGGAACAAGAGTAGAATGTGCAAGAAAATGTTAATGACAATACTGCTCAAGAAACATAGGTTGTTCGTAGGTCTGGTAGGATTCACCATGAGTCCGAGAGATATTATGAATTTCTCTTGACTCAGGATGGTAAAGTAATGCTTGTGAATAATGATAATGAGCCTCTTACCCACCAAGACGCTATGAAAATTCCAAGAGCTAAAAGTTGGCAGGAGGCCATGATATCTAAGATGGATTCCATGTATGAAAAACCAAGTATGGACTTTGGTTGATCCACCTATAGGGGTAAAACCTATAAGGTGCAAGTGCGTTTTCATGAAGAAAACTGACATGGATAGTAATGTCCATCGAGATTTTGCTTGCTTACTATGACTACGAAATATGGCAAATGGATGTCAAGACTACTTTCTGGAATGGGAGCGTTGAAAAGGTTGTGTACATGACACTACCTGAAGGTTTTATAGATCCAAGTTTTGCTAGAATAGTTTATAAGATAAGTCGATCCATTTATGGATTAAAGTAAGCCTCGAGGAGATGGAATATACGTTTTTGATGAAACAGTCAAATAGTTTGGCTCTATTCAAAATGAAGATGAACTGTGTGTTTACAAGAAGGTTAGTGGGAGCCATGTGGCATTCCTAGTATCATATGTAGATGATATATTATAAATAAGGAATGACATATTTTCTCAACAGACTGTTAAGACTTGGTAAATAAATAGTTTCTTGATGAAAGACTTAGGAGATGTGTCATATATCTTAGGGATCAGGATCTATAGAGATAGATCACGAAGATTATTCGGCTTAAGTCAGAGTACATACATTGACAATGTATTGCACCAATTAGGGATGCAAAGAGGCTAAAAGGGAAATGTTCCCATGTCTATGAGATAGTGATCTCAAAATAAATGGTCTAAAATCATTGGATGATATGGACCACATTAGTATAGTTCTATATGCTTCGGAAATTGGTTTCATAATGTATGTGATGATATGTTCTCGTCATGATGTCTCATATGCTTTATGCATGACGAGCAGGTACCAGTCTAATCCAAGTGATGGTCACTTGATTGGAATTAAGAATATTCTTAAGTGCCTGAAGAGGACTAAAGACTCATTCTTGGTATATGGAGGAGATGGGAAGCTGGATGTAAAATGTTACACGGATGTTAGTTTCTAGACAAACATGACGGTTTTTGTGTCTTAGTCTGGATTTGTGTTTTGTCTAAATAGATGTGTTGTAAGCTAGAATAGTTCATAGCAAGAACCGTAAATGATTCTACAATCGAGGCTTAGTATATTGATACTAGCGAAGTAGCCAAAGATGATGTTTTGGGAATTTACTAAGGCGATATCACCTTATTAATGAGATTAATGATCAAGGAGATATACTTATATGTAAAATGCATACTATTGATAATATTGCAGAACCACTGACTAAGACTTTGTCGCAGAAGAAGCATGTAAGTCACACTTGTTCCAAATGTATTGGATACATGGGATATTGGCTCTAGTGCAAGTGGGAGATTGTTAGTATTAGTGCTCTAGAGACAATACTTTTATGTTTTAAAGAAAATTTTTTATTATTATAAATTATGTTTCATTGATTATTATTATTAGTTTATTATGTCTTTATTTACTGTGTTATAAATGTTAGCATAATAAATGTCCTTAGAATTATGATACGTATTCGATATCTTTAAGTATGTGACTTAAAAATGAGATTATATGAATAGTATCTTTATTCCTAAATATCCCTAGTCGAGTGTTATTATTTAAGGACAATAATAATGCACAGAGACTAGTATGTTTGTTGACTGATGACCACATCTCATTGGTCACAGGTATGGTGATACTAAAGTCAAAACATAGGTGCATGTAAGAGTATATGGCACTGGATTGACCCGCCGTGAGATTACACATGTTAAAAGTGTCATAAGTAATTCTCACTGTGATAATGGTGTAATGATCCTTAGACCTGAAATCATTATATTTTTATACGAGAATTAATATACTTTGATTACATTAAAAGTTACCTTTGACCGGGTGATGATAAAAGTGGACATTGGGTATATTATGAATCGTATGAGAAATATGAATGATCTAGATGGGATTTAACCCTCCTAATTTTAGGAGCGATATTATTGGCCTCTTGTTTGAGTGAGACTAAGAAATGCACGGCCGTGCTCAAATGTTGATTTGATTTATTAGTCTACTCATCGAACAAGAAAACTAAGATTAAATTATGAAGAGGATGACACATTACATGCCTCGAGTTTAATCTATAATATTAAGGTTAAAGGGATTATATTACCTGGAACATTATTCACGAAAGGCTTAATCGAATCACCGATTTAATTATTATTACTTGGGTGGCAATGATGTATTACTAGATGCCGCTCATTGTTTACAATTTTAATTAGTTATTAAAATTGTTACCAACGTAATAATAACCTACAGGGTCACACACAAAGAACGCTTGAAGGAGAAATAATTTAAATTATGAATTTAAATTTAAATAAGTAATTTATTCTATTTATAATATTAATTAAGTATGACTTGATTAATTAGTTAAATAGAAAATGGAATTACTTAAACTAGTTCTGAAATTAATTATTAATTAATTAAGTGCGACTTAATTAAATAATAAATTGGAATTTCGGATTAGTATTTTATTATAATTGGATTATAATTAGAAAACTTTTTTTCTCTCTATATAAACTCTAAAAGAGGGCTGATTTTAATGATGAAAAACATTTTTACATTAAAACCCTAGCCGCTTATGAGAGCAAGAAAAGAGAGAGAGAAAGAAGTAGTTTTCGGGTGCTAGTACACATCAATCCTTCAAGAAAAGCGTTCGTGTGGATAACGTAGAGTGTAGATCGCGAGAGCGGGATACATGGTGATTGAACAAGCTTTGGATATCCATTAATCTTCCATTAATGAACTGTTAAAACTTCTTAAGGTATTTGTTCTTAATCTCCGAATTAAATCTTTTGTTTTCGCATGGATCCTGCGGATGGGTTTCGAATTTTGATTTATTTTTACGTTTTCCGTTGCGTTTATGTGCTCGAAACCCTTCATCACAGGATCCAAATAAACTAGAGGCATTCACATATCCAGTAGAGCTCTTGGGAGCATGTACCAGTTACAATTTAGATGAATATTCCCTCAAGGTTGCAGCACATTACATTCTCACTAACACGCATGAACTGGCACCTTATATCACGTAAGCATTCAAATATTTTCTTTCATTTTTAACACGTTTAAATATTCTGCATTAACATGAAATGATCACTTTTTCAGTATGTTCGAAGAAGAGGTTTGCAATCATAGTGCACATATATTGAGTTATACTGAGATGGATACAATGTTAAAGGCTCATTTAGCTACATGGTTGCAAAACAAGGTATTTTATTATACACAACAACTTGTGTAATTTTTAAATTTGTTCTTATACACGTGTTTGACGAAACTATACCATTTCAGGTACAACATCACTACGAACAATTTCAATATTTGTTGCAAGGTCCAACTTCTTATGTGCTTTCTTTTAAAAGATGCAAAGTCAATGGATACTCATTCAACTTAGGAAGATCAAGCTCTGGGGTACTTGTGAAAGGTAGTTGTTATGGTGATAGTGGAAGCAATTACTATGGGACTTTGCAAGAGATTCTCAAAATAACATACGGTGGCGGAAATCAAGTGATTTTATTTAAATGTCATTGGTATGATCATGTTAGGGGAGTAAAGAAAGACAAGAACAGAGTGCTCCTAATTGATCTTAATTCAAAACTAAAAGGGGATGATGTTTACATTCTAGCAAGTCAAGCCACTCAAGTGTACTATGCTCCAAGTGTGAAGAATCCCAATAGTAATATTCACACAATCATCACATGTAGACCTCAATTGTTGAGTGGAAGAACAAAAGATGTTGATGCGGAACCTCTTTAAGAAGAAGTCTCAAATACCATTGCATTAGATTTTCCTTCGAGGTCATTATTCGTTGACTTTTCGCAATACGAAATGGAAGAAGATCTAGAAGAAGAACAAGTGCAACAAAATGAAGAAGAAGAAGAAGAAGAAGAAGATTTTTATGATAGCATTGAAGTGGAAGATGAGTAAGAAATGTATTTAATCATTCTAGCCATATTTCTAATTTTAAATGATTTAAAGGCTAGGAAATATTACAAATGTATAATATGTTGTGTTAAAGCAGAAAAATTGGAATGGAATATCATTCTAGGCGTATTTCTCATTTTAAATGAATTAAATGGATTTTTGGCTCACTAACTCTATTTCGAACTAACTTTTTTCACAGTTCAAACTATTTAAGTGATTTAAAGGCTAGGAAATCTTACAAATGTATAATATGATGTGTTGGTTCAAAAAAATTGGAATGTGATATCATTGTAGGCATATTTTTAATTTTAAATGAATTAAATGGATTTTCGGCTCACTAACTCTATTTCGAACTAACTCTATTTTCTGCTCCATGTGTGGAGGTATTTTAGTGTTATTGAAGCTTGATTTTTGGAAGAAGAACCTAGAGTCACTGCCCATACCTCGTGGCTTATTTTATTTGTTGAGTATTGTGATTTGTAAAATGCGATAGTAACAAACCTGCGAGTACATATAAATTAGTTATACATTTATATGGTTAATTACTTTCTTAAATTTGGTGTGTTTAAACTTGTTAATCATGTCAAATATCGTATGCAAGTGCGAAATTAAAATTAAAAATGCCATTTTATTGAAGATCAGATCATCTTTGAATTTCAATTCTGATAAGGTGCTCCAAATAAGAGTAATATGATTTATAAGAATTCAAACACGATTGTACATAATGTAGTGACTGTGCGCAGATTCATGAGCTAATCATGTGTTTCGAAGAATAGGGTTTGTTGTTTAATGAAAACTTGTCTCGCAACTTTACGACCCATTTGTGTTCTACATTTGTAATTTAAAATTCTATACTAATAGGATAATTTATTTAAACAAAAAGAATAATATTATCATTTATAGTTTATTACCAGTGGACAGTTTATTAGCATTTGTGGCATGAGTATATAATTGGCCTTAGACATTTGCCTTAGTGACTGGTGCATAATTTTGACCTACATATCTGGAGTCACTGTTTTGTAGAATAGATATATATGTTTATCTAGCTGTTCAGTTGATATGAAAGTGAATTGTAAAGACAATTGCCGAGATGTAGTACCATATCCAGGGATCCCGCCACTGAGAGAAATCTGTGCAAATGAAGTGGAATGGAGTATGCACTCATCATACGCCACTGGTTTTTATGCCTTTGATATTGATCATATTGTTGCATAGATTCGTCATTTAAATTTTTATAGCTAATTATTTACGTGTATATTATAGGGGAAGGCCCCAACAACCGATGATGATGATCTCGATGATGGCGGGGGCAATGGTGACACTACTGAGTCTGACAGTGATCGTGATATGAGTGCTCCACCTTATGATATTGTCTCTCGTGGCGGTCCTGTTATTAGGGGTTAACTTTTAGTGTTGGTGAATTTAATATGGATCTGAATGTTTTTCTAAGTTGTATTTGTGACTTGAATTTGGCTTGTGGATGTTTGTATGACGATCTAAGTTTGTGTAAGATGTTTTAAACTTTTGGATGTGAATGACTATGAATTTATGTAAACTATGGTATTTTGATATGTGCATTCAATGTTTTGGGGTGTTTAGTTATGTAGTTGTAATAAGGGTGTTGGATTGCATTTCACATTCTAATTGTGAATTGACAGTTTTTGAATATAATTTGGAAGCCTAAAATGACTGGAAACAAGAGAATGAGTGCAAAATGGCTTATGGGCAGACAATCTTACGACGGTTGTTCATCATTGATAGTCGTCGTAAATTAGTTATTTAATATTTTATTTTCATTTTTATAAAAAATTTATTTCAAAAATTATATGGGTCCCACTCAATATACGACAAAAATTTGTGTCGTTAGTTCGTTCTGATGGTGGGTCCCGATGTTAAATTATGACAAAATATTTGTCGTAAGAACATAACATACAACAATTGTTTCCGTCGTAAGTTCGTTAATATTTTATTCAAAACTGGCCCCCTCTGCTCAAACTTACGATGCAATTATAATTTGTGACGAAATTTGAACTTTCTACTTGAGCAAAAGCGATGAAACAATTTCGTTGTAAAGAGTGGCATTTACGACGAATTCAATGCAAAAATTCTTTCGTAATGCCCCTGTTTGTTGTAGTGGTTGTTAGCTTAAATTGATTTTTTATTTTAAACTCAAAAATGTTTGTTTGTGTGATAAGTGAATGACTTAAAGTTAAAAAAAATAGTTTAAAGCCAGAAATTAGTGTGAGATACTTTTTTGAACAACTTATTTTATTTTCGTGATTTTATTTAGTAAAAGTTAATATTATCATTCAAATGTACTATTTAGCAAATTTATTTCTATTTTTACATTTTTAATAACTCATAAATTACCCGTAATATAAAATTACCCAAACAGATAATTTTTACTTTTCACTTATCATTTTCGACAAATACTTTGAGTCATAATCAATAACTAGCTTTTTAGCCGGCACAGACATGTCCTAAATTCGAATACATTATTTTTTTATTCAAGTGTATGGTGTATTTAAGTGTTAATTACTTTAAATATGAGTAAATTACTAATTTTTTGGGAACTTTTTTGTACGTTTATGTATTAGAGTAGTAATTTATGAATTATACGACAATTAATGTCAATACAAGAATTTATTATACTTATCTAATGAAAGGGTTTTTTTTGTTATCATTATGTTGATTTGAACGTATTTGTGCCGTATAAATATAATACTTAAAAATGTTAGAGAGTATCTATAATTTGATTTTATTAGAGATATAAATAATTATAATGCACTTGCATGCATAATATATAAATTTTACTTAAATAAAATTTTTACAATTTTTATTTGGCAAATATTTACAGTAAATATAAATAATAGTATAATTAGATATGATATATGTTAGCGAATAAATTCATATATTATCATACTCGTACATAAATGTATGTATATATTATCATAATTTTGGAAAATAGAGATTTTAGTGATAACAAATATAAAAGATATTATGTTTTAATTTAAAGGTAATTGTCATGATATTTTTGGAAAAGTAGTAGATTTTCTTTGAATTTTTTTTAATTATAAAAGACAATCATCTAGTTACTATTTTTATATTTTTATATTATTAATTAAATAGAGTATTAAAATAGGTTTTAAAATAAATAAGTAAGGATTGCGCTTCATATTTTTGGAAAACAGAGATTTTAGTGATAACAAATATAAAAGGTAATATGTTTTAAATTAAAGATAATTGTCATGATATTTTTGGAAAAAGGAGTAAATTTTGTTAGAAAAAAGATTTCGTTATCCTAAAAAGAAAGAAGTATATTTGTAGCAGTATATCCTAAATTTAAACAAATTATATTCCACATTTCCATTTTTTTGATTAGATTTCAATATTATTTGATTTTTATGTAGTAAAATATATTGAAATATTAATGTAGAATAAAACTTTCCCGAATTTTGATTATATTATTAATTTATTAATTAGAAAAAGTACCGAAAACCGAAAACCGAAAATCAAAAATTTCAATGTTTTGGCTTTAATAATATAGTATAGATAAGTATATAAATTAATTTTGCAATAATTAATAGTATGTAATTAATATAGTGATACTAAAAGTCCAAAATAACCCTAAAATGATGTAAGAGAATGGAGGGTAAAATGAACAACTTCATTTAAATTGCTTATCAAAGTGTATTATATATACAAGCTTGTAACTCGTGCAACGGACGACTTTAATATTAATTTTGAAATTTACTTTTAATTTTTTGAGATTTTAATACTTCTGAAAATGCTACCTTTTTAAAAAGAAAATTAAAATTACTACTTTAATACTTTAAATCTAAATTTTTTATAGATTTTATAATAGTTTATTAGCTTAGTAAGCATGTCAGTAAAAATAACCGTCAAAATTATTAATATATTTTGTTGTAATATATATAAATATAAATATAAATATTTTCTAAAAAAAGATTGTGTTTTTGAATTCTTAGTAAAGTATAATTTAAAGAGTTTGTAGTTATGTTATATATGTGAGAAAATCAAAAATCAAAAATTTCAATATTTCGGCTATTATATAATAGTACAGATAGATAGATTAAATAGAATAAATTATCAAAAATTTAAATTAAAACTTTCAATGTTTCGGCTATTGTATAATAGTATAGTATAGATAGATATCGTCTGCGATAATTTTAGAAAAAGAGAAATTTTAGTTAAAAAATATGAAAAAGAATATACGCTTTGGCTAACAAAGATAATCGGTTAATTATTAGTATTTATTATATTACTATTTTATGTTACTAAATGAAATTGCATGTGATATTTTTGAAAAATGTGAGATTTTACTTAAGAAAAATTTTAGTTAGAAAATATAAAAAAGAATATACGTTTTGAAAAAAAAAGCGAATTGGTTAGTTAGAAAATGTGATAATAAATATTATTATTTTATTTCATTAAAAAGAACTGTCCGTGATATTTTTGGAAAATGAGAGGTTTTAGTTAGAAAAATAGAAAAGTAAAAATTTTAGTTAGAAAATATAAAAAAGAATATATACTTTGGCTAAAATAGGCAATTGGTTAGTTATTAAAAATTATTATTTTATTATTTTATTTTAATAAATGAAATTGTCTGTGATATTTTTGGAAAAAGGAGAGGTTTTAGTAAGTAAAAATAAAAAGCTTATATGTTTTAGTTAAAAAAGGTAATTGCCCGTGATATTTTTGAAAAAGTAAGAGAATTTTTCAGAAAAAATAAAAAGTAATATATTTTAGGTGTAAAAGGTAATTGATTATAAATAGGTAATATTATTATTTAATAATATTTTTTATAAATAAGTAAGGGTAATTAAGTAAAAACACGAAGTACAATTAAGTAAAATCACAACATACCAAAAAATATTTAGTATTATATCCAATGTGTCTCATTAATTTAATTTAAGAGATCTAACGGTTAGAAATTGACTATGGAGAATCAGACTACAAATCTCTACTACAAAAATGTTTGGTCTTTAATATAATAATATAGATAATAGATTTTAAATTTATCCAAACGAACTCATTATCACAAAGTATACATAATTAGTAGTTTAGTACAACTGGAATAAGTATCTGCGCGTATAAACTTCAGTTTTCCATTCAATTCAGTAACTTTTTTCGTTAATAGTAGTATACATTTTTTTTTGGCAAGTAATAGTAGTATACTTTGATTAAGTGTATATTCACATTTTGCCTGTATCTATTAAAGTTTATACAGTTTGGATAACTTTATAATTTTTATATAAAAAAATTTAATGAGAATCATATTGAGTTTTAAGAAATGAAACATTAAATTATTGTATTCACTTTAATAAATCTAAATTTTTCTCATTAAAAATTAATTTGATATAGGTAATCTATTTCAAGTCAAATTTATATTACCATATTCGAATTGAATATAAAGTTTTCCTGATGGCAAAACAACTAATAAGTTTCGATTCACTTTTAACAAGAAATCCTAACAGTCGGATATCCAATTTAATCGGATCAATCCGAGTTATTAAAACCATAAACTCTCCACGTTCTAAATTAAAACCTACAAAATTTTAAATTTTTTATATTTAGCCTACAAAATTGGTTTAATTTATTTTATTTTTCTGTACAGTATAATATATATATATATATATTTGAAAATAAAAAAGCAATAACTTAAAACTATGAAGTCATTGCCATTTGCCATTTGCCATTTGCCATTATACATAAGGGCGTGTTGTGCATTTCAGAAGGTTCCTTTATATTCGGGATTTGTCTAAATTCTAAAGGCTAGAGCTGGTGCATTATTGGTGTTAGGACCTCATAATAAGTTCGTATGCAATATTCACACGCAATGCTGCAATAAGTTCGTAGAAACTTTGGCTTCTATATATACAAAATAAGCAAGGCAATGCTATTGAAACCATTATTAATCATATATGTTACTACTTTCCGGTTTGCTCTTTATATCAATCACGTAGTTCTCTCATCGCTATATCTCTTTCTGCTAATTAACAAGGCATCGATCTGCAAAGAACGAATTAAGGTGGAGGTTGGCGAAGAATGAAGGTGCTGAACTCAAGTAACAAAAGGTTAGCTTTTAAGTTGTTATATCGATCTCTCTTTTTACATTTACGTTTTCTATATATATAGATGCATGTATAAACACATGCGGACATCTATCTTTCACTTCAAACACTTGCCAGTAACACCATCTTTCCTACTAGCCACAGCTAGCCAGAAAACTTTAAAAAAAAACCCACGAAGGACTTATAAGGAGTATAGTCCTATATATGATCCAACAAGTGACAACATCTCCACAGGTAGGGATCATTTCATTTACTTTAAAAACCATTTATAAAATATGTTAAAAAATATACTGAGGGCTAGCTAAAGTTCATTTGAATGCTCACACACTCTCCCATCTCTGCTTATGTACTTCAAATTAGGTTATTTAGATAAATATGTAACGGGATTTGATCTCCGATCACCGATAAAAGAGCACCCATATGTAACATATATTATTACAAGAAAAAATATTCAAATTTTGACAGGATCGTGTGTGGGAGACTAGCTAGACAAACTGTATACCCAAAATAGTACCGTATTTGTCAGGTTTGTGTTTGTATTTGTAAATAAGTCAGTTCGAATTATGTCAAATATTAAAGTGGGTTGTGCTGGTCGATTTCGGGTCTGGTCACCCTCATATGCAACTATTATTATCGCAAACATACATTCCTCCAAACCGTGTATGTGCATATCGTTCAATACGACTACTGCATACTTCCGGGGAAGAAAAAATCCGAACCTTTTTTTGACTGTGCATAAATATTTATTCATATTGCTGTTTTGTTTGACGTTATAACATTTTGTGGGTCCACGTTAAGAAGTTAGCCAATTATGTGCAAGCTTGCCAAATATTTCTTATTTCTTTGACTTTGTAATACAGAAGTATCTGAACCCAGATTTCATGTTCTGTACGGCTATCTGCTACAGATCGGGTGTTTGATTTTTCTGCTATATCTCTATAGTTTTAATTATACATTTTCTATGTGCAGATTGGATGTTTGATTTTGTACTACATCCCTATAGTTTTAAATAAACATTTTTTTTATCAAACTCGTGGACCAAAAGTTGTGTTGTCATTCAGATAATATTATAAATCATATCGGTCGGATATTTATTATAACATAATTTAGCAAATGTTTAAGTAAGATTTACCATTTATTCAAAGCACATAGATATAATTTTTGAGTAGTGTTAGGCATGACCCAAATTTGTTCTAATTTTTTTTATCAAATGATGACATGATACATGACATATTTTAATTCGTGACCGTATATTAATTATTATTAGGAAAGTTTCCGTTCTAAGCATGACAAATAAGCATTTGGTAATAATTTTTGGGATCATTTTTGAAGACTCTAGCATTTTTCATATTTACTGCAGCGATTTTTATATGCACATTTTTTGTCTTCGATCTTACTGTGCGTAGTAAGAAATAGGTGCAGCTACATCTTCTTCCTGTTTGTTTGACAGGTTACATCTTCTCAAGTACTTCCTTGTTTTCTGGAGAACCATACACAAACATTGTACATGTTGTTGATCATATTTCAGTATAGTAGACAGGTGATCGAAATTTAATTATTACTCTTACCGTCCTACTTTATAGTATATATATTTTCCGAGCAAATATAAGGATTTTTTTATGTCTAATTACAAATTTCTGTAGGTTAATATATACAACTGTGCTATATATATATATAGACTTCTATAATCCGGCAATAAAATCAAGGCAACATGACCACGGCTCCAAAAGAAACACGAAGGTACGACTACTTGAATTCATCCGCATATGTTTCTTTAGTTACAAAATTTGTTGGTAATATAAATTATGTTAAATGTAGCTAGAAGAATATAAAAATTCCGGGACTTTAAATTAACCCGTCAAATTAAACTTACTCGACCATTGTTGTACTTAAGAAATGAATACAATTTGTTTGTTAATTATCTAATTCTATAAATATAATGAAATATGTCTAAAAACATACTCCGAGTCTCCGACTCTATGCAACATAGAGTAAAGTACAATATCTCGACAAGTTAAGGAGTTAAAATAAAATAGAACAAGTCCCGAACTCAACTTTGTGTCAAACAAAACAAAAAATAGGACTAAACTTCCAGTTCCCAGAATCCTCTCATCAGCTGCCTTAATAATACCGACAACTTTCAGAACAACCATTCTTCAAAAGAAAATCTTTAGTAGTAATCGATTCTTAGTAGCACACCAAATGAACATTATTTCATTTATATTCACACTACATTTTTAATAGTTCATGACGTTCTCAAGATTAACATAAACATGTGTGATCCAACGAATTATCTAAATTTTGTCACTAGTAGCAAATTCTATGCAAACATGCTTCCGGTTCTTTTGAATTCGATAGGATTTGTCTTATATGTCCAGTAGCGCTAGAAAAAGATTACGGGTCATAATATCCAACATTTCAAATAATTTTTTCATAAGAAAAGTACACCCTCCGTCCCCCTCAATTAATTTACATGTGCGTAAGGGGGCTCGACATGCATTTTAAAATTTCTTTAATATTTACTTCGATAAATTATTTTAATTTTTTTCTTTTTCTGAATAAAAATATAATGTTTAAATTTTTATTTAGAAAAAAAAAATTTAAAAATAAGTTGTAGAACTATATTTTATAGGAGGCTTAAAATACGTGTCAGTATAAAAAAAACTGTAAAAAATGAGAGAAACAAATAGAGTATCAGTTTTCATCCCTTGTAAATCATAACTTTTGTCCCGATTATTAGTCCGACATAAGAACAAAGGCAAAGAGACAACAAAATTACTTATGCTAAGTTGACCATGAGATTTGTGAGAAATGAATAGTAAACTCGATCGTATAATTCATACATGATCTCATAAACAAATGTGGCACTAGTCAAAAGTCTAACAACAATTTCTTAAATGAAGCATATTCATGAGAAGTTCCAACATGACAACTAAATTATCAAGTGAATAAACTCTACTAGATGAGTTACCTTGTGCCATATAAACTATATTCTCGTATCAACGACCACGTTGAGAGGTTGGAGTAGACCTCAGCTGAAATCTTTGAATAACCTTAAGAGTATAGCCGCCTCTGAATAAAGTTTCTCTAAGTACAAGTTTCATTTCAAACCCGAAGAAAAGACCAGATCCGAGTTCATTTGTAAAATTAGAGACATATGTAAAAAGGTTGAAGTTTTCTTTTTCTAAATACCCATTTACTTTTGTTTGAAAGATATTCAAATTTTCAAGGATCAAAGAATTTTCTAATTTAAAAAGTTTCAACGATATATCATCAAAGATGATGGATATGGAGGAACAAGATATTTCGAGGCCATATTCCAATTGTGAGGATGCAACATTCACATATATAAACAAGAGAATCATGAGATGGAAAAGCCAAATTAAGAGGAAGACAGGCATTATCTAGGATTAAAGTAGAAAAAGAAAAACGTAAGTTGAAAAGAGGGTTGAATTGATGGGGTTCAAAAATTTAGGGGTTAGGATTTGGAAAAGGAAGAAGAGGGATAGGCGAGAGAAATGAACTGACTCCCATTTGAAGTTCAAAAATGAATACAATTGCTAAGTATATAGAAAAGTTTACAGAGACCTGAGATTTCTGCGATCAAAATATTGCAAAATTTATTATATTTTGTAATCAAAAAATAACAAAATTTATTATTTTCTAAAATATGTTTTATTAAAATCATTATTTCATTGAAATTCTTGAAAACAATATATGTTTTGCAAACTAAGTATGGATTTTTTACAAACTCAATATATTTCGCAGAACAATATATTTTACAATGTTCGTCCTGAAAAACATATATATTTTTAAAGTTTTCAATGAAATTAATAATGATTTTCATATAATATAATTGACAAAATATTATATTTCGTAAAATTTTAATTGCAAAATATATATGGTGTCTCCATAAAACTTGATTGGCTAAGTATTTACTCCATACATTAATATATTGAGTGGTTATTTAAATAGACATGATTTTAGAGATGGTCATACACCTTGAAAATATAATTCTTGTTCTCCTCTCACCATAAAAAATATGATGGATTATAAACGACAAAATAATAAATTTAACCAAAAATCGATCCATTGTACACATGATCTTATCATTTTTTATTGATCAATAAAATTAATGAACTATAAAAGAAAACTAAGTCTAACTTTATGAAATAATATTTCTAGTTTTATGATACTACTCTTCACGTAAACTATAGATAAGAGAGGTGTTTAGATAGATTTAACAAAAAATTTAAACTTCAAAATTTATTGTAAAATTCACTATGAATGATAAACTCACTGAGAGTATGAAATTTATCCCGCACTTGATAACATCTCACATCAATTAAATTTAATATATATATTTTTTAGATTTTTAGAAGGTTATGTTAGCAATTAATATGTTTAGAAGTTTATATTATTTTAAATTGAATCGTGAGAGATCAAATTGATTATATTAAATATATACAGTTGCATATGTTTATTAAATTTTTAAAACAAATTTTTATGACGATTGTTTATCTAAGTTCCTGGTAAACTATAATCGGTAACAAATAAAGCAGATTTAACATATGCAACATTATAAATATAGAAAAATGAATGTGATAGATACAAATATTTCTAAACATGTACTTAACTACGTAAGGTAAGATACAAAATAAGAAAAAATAAAAATACATACAAAATACATAACATATTAAAAAAAATTAATAAACAAAATATAAATTGCATAATATAGAAAAATATCTTCAGAACACAAAAAAAGTTCTATGAAAAATACAATATTTTTTGTATAAAAACAAAATCTAAATTACATTAATGTTAATGTTCTACAAAACTAATTTATACCTTTAAAAATAAATTAAAAAAGCATGTTGAGCAAACCTTTTGCGAACATACTGAAAATGTTATTAATAAGTTTATGATGAACAATAGCTTAGAAAAAATTGTTTTAAACTTATTATAAATACTGTACAATAGTAAATCTATGGATATACTTCAGCGGATATCGATCTTCATAACCTTAACAATCCGACTGGCTAGAAACCAGGTAGCCAGTTACTCATTTTAACAACTTTCTCACTTAACCCCATCCGGGCAAAGGATCCTATTCAAGATACTAGGAAATTTGAAAAACTGCAACATTAAAATGTCATGCTCGTGTGGCTTGTAATGAGAGAAAACACCAGCAATAGTCATTAACAGTTTCAAAACGACCTAATATGAGTACAAAATCTTGGATTTCAAAACGACCTATATCGATCTCTTGTTCTGCTTGTACAAGTGTTTAGTAATTATACGGTGCCGTATCCTAAAAGCAACTCCAATCTAACATTAAATCACTATAATAGTGATTGGTATAGTGTAAAAACAACTCCAATGCAACAGGTGACTCAAAGACAACAAATGAGTTTTGGGTCACCAAATTTGGTGACAAAACTACATTTGGTGATCCTTTGACACCAAATTTGGTGACTTTCAAAATTCTCACTATACCCTTATGTTTGTTAATAAAATAAGTTTTTTATTGTCCTATTGAACTTCTTTCTTTTGTATTTTTCAATTTTAGATTTATTAAGAATATAAAAATGAGAAAAAGTTAGAATATTTCATTTTTTATGTAAAAGATTCCCTTTAATGTTTGAGTTAGAATACATTTTATGAATAGTATCATTTTAACACCAAAATTAGTATTATAATAACACTATTTTGATTTCTTGGGTTGGTAACGATATCTTTCATTGTACCCATGTGACATTCACAGTACAATAACCCTATAGGGCCGATAAAAGAAATAAAAAAACATAAAAATTAACAGACCACACACCATTTTCCGTGTCAAATTGGGCCGTTTAATTAAATAAAAGAACATTGAAGTGTGCTGTCTTATTATTGGACTGGAGCTATCAAAGATTATAACTTTACTCTTTTCGACAATAAAGTTTCTTTTTCCTAGTTCTCTTGCAACATATTTTTATACTACTTTTTTTTGAAATACGTACTCTAGTGTAATTTTCGTATAAGGTGATAAGGTCCTAGGGTTCTAGCTCCCAAATTAAAGTATAGAATATATTAGTATTTATTATCCTTTTTTTTTGCTAAATAGTACCTATTCTCTTTCCTGTAGGGTTCTCATTCTGTTTAGGTTGTTTCAGTTCATACCAGATCTGTGTTCATGGTTTCTAGCTATAATCTCTCTGAACCCTAATCTCTCTGAGCCCTCCAGTTAGGTTCTTTTATCTAAAACTCATCTATTCTGTGTAATGTTCTCAATTGGTTTTTTATATATGTGTAAGGGTCAAATTCACATTTGTATGTTCTCGTTTATCATGAGAACTCGGAGAAGCAATCGAGCCGGGTTCTTGCAGAGATACTGTAGTCATATGTTCAACTGCAGAGGGCATGAATAGTAGCTAAAAGGAAGTTCAAAATCACAACATAGACTAAAGAGAATGAAACATCTCTAAGGCGGGCAGATCAAATAACATCAATGCCATTATAGGTTAGATCTGTATATATAAAAAGATTTCTCCCTTAGTATTTTCCCTTTTTTTTTTGTTTTTGGTCTCTGTGGGAGAAAATTGAGTACCCTAGAAATCTGTGCCCTAAACTCTAAATCTCCAGTTTTCAGACGAGGATGGATTATCTAAACCCATGTAGCTCTCCCAGATATGTGTATCTAATTACATCCGACCATTGCCTTTAATGCAAACAAATTTCTTCTTATACACAATAGATCTGAGTCTGAGCTTAAATTAAAATTAAGGGTTCCTAAATATAACACATGGAGTGTGAATCTATACATGTACGTATGCTTTGCAGCTAATGTTATACTGGTAACAGTTAGAAGAATTAATTAAATGGTTATTATGTGAATATGTCAGACCGGGTGATCTTAAAGTGTTCACCTGTGCATTAATTTTAGAGTTTCAGTTCTCTTGTTGTTGTTAAAGATAATTAGTGTTAATCAAGTGATTTGTGTGGTGTGGGAGTTTGATAAAATTATATTCGATCATCTTGGTTAAAAAATGATAGTGGATTATTTTGTGGATGAATCATATCTAACTGTTGCTAGCTACTATCATCCGGCCGGGCTTTATATTCTATATCACAAATTTGTTAGTTTGACAAACATAATTCTTCAAGCCATATATATATATACTAACTTCATTAACAACAATGCGGATGAGCTGCACTGGGATGGGTTTACGAATGCAGTTCTTCTAGGTAGCTTACCATACATTTAATTGCTATTTCTGAGTTTTCTTTTCAGGCCTTACTCTGTATTTTAATAAAATTTGCTCTAAAGGTTCTAGCTAGACATGTTTCAAAAGAGACTAATATTTACGTACTAATATTTCTTTTAATTATTGATATCTGCTATGCTACTTTACGCCTGTTGGGTTAAGTTTAAACCTATCTTTCTTGTTGTACTACTGTACACTGGTTTTCAAATGTCGGGGAATTCAAATTCGACTACGATTCTAAGACATTTTCTTCTAGACTACTATAATTAATGAGTATTCCAGATAATATTAACTGAAGTAAGCTGTTTTGCCGATAAAGATTCACCAAAAACTCGCACGTCTTTGGAATTTCGATCAGTATGAAATCTGCACCAGCTAGTTATTAGCTCTACTCTTTCTAATTTACAGTAATAATAGAATTATACTAATGAGGACTACTGCATTGAGTATATATCTAATACTTCAAGAGAACAAATAGACTTGATCAAAGACATCTCTAAATATTGGTTGACATCATTCTCCAATATATCTGAAAATCCCTCTTAATGCACAGCAAATGATGGCTTCATCCATGTTCAATTCTACAATGTACAATGCCAGACAAGTCGTACGTTAAGCTACGAACAAACCTGACCTGAGCCAATGACATTAAAACAAATATATATACCCACACTTTTTTAGCCCAAGTTTGTCCATTGATGTCCCGTCTGTCTCATCCGAAAAAAGAGGGTGCCTTCCTTTTTACGATTGAAGAGCCTTGTCCGTCCCTGTTGGCTACCACACTAAATTTTCAGAAAAGATGCCTAATCCATTATGCAGAAGAGAACATGAATTGATATGTTGCTTTTATTCTAAAGGTATAATGGACAATGACAAACTAGTGTCTGTCAAATTAACACCAACTGAGTTTTGAGTTCATCTTCCAAATTACAAAAGTGACAAATGCACTATCAATTTGAGTCAACTGGTTTTGCACTTCCTTAATTTTCCAAATAATAGAGGTAAGCGGATCCCTCAAATCGATATAGACTATACCCTCTCCATTCCTTTATGATGTTCATGTTTGTAGTTTTTCTGAAATTCTATTTTAGGAGTACATGTATGTTTCCTATGGATATACTTCTAAGTTTACCTCATCAAAAATGTGCCTATTTAAGATATATGGAGGACAAGTCAAATTAACCTAGACTAAAATTGGGAGATATTAAGGTTAAAGATAGTAACTTTCTGACCGATCGTAATTCATTAGTTTATTTTGCCAAAACTATAGGTTCCGATTTGTACAATCTCTCTGATATATCTTACACAAAATTCAAAGTTTATAAGAGACATTTAACCTTAAAAGAAGATTTGATAGATCAATATTATTCAGTACAATTAGACCTCATCAATCTAGATTCCGAAACATATGCGATTAAGATTGCAAACGTCTAGAAGTTACCCAGTTGCAGTAAACTTCTTCATCTACAAGTCTCGGATCAAGAGTTAATATATCAAAGGAAAATAGATATCTGCATATTGTGGACAACAAAATGACAGCATTGCTATTTTTGAGCAAGGACACTGACATAGCACAAGCCTAAAGGAGAAAGGGACATATATTAATTGTCAGCATACTACAATAAATCTATTATGTTCTCAGCATAATGCGGAGACAAATGCTCTACTATTTTTTTTTTCCTAATGAATTATCTAATATTGGTATAAAAATTTAAATTACAAATATACGACACAAAACGGGTAAATCTGAAAAATAAGTTTTGATTAAATAGCAAATCCTACCCTTCGAAACACATCATGATGATCAGCTCCTGAACCTGCAGTCACTCCTGTCATGTACATTTGTGTTCATATTATTCTTATGTTTAGTTTTTGCTGCTGTAGCATCTGATCAGAATTGAAACTCAAAGATGATCCAATTTTTAATGGCATTATTAATTTTTGCATATATATAATATTTGACATGATTAACAAGTTTATAAAGCAAATATAAGAAAGTAACTAACTATATAATTTTATAATCAAAAATATATATCCGTGCCGAGCATGAGTCGACATTAAAATATTAGTATTAATAAATTATTAATAAATATGATTTAAAAATGTATTTCTCGAGAATTGAATGATAAAAATTTATAATAAGTAAATAACTATTTAATTATGTAGTTATAGACAATCGAACTGTGCATAAAACTAAATAAATTAAAGTAAATAAATAAATCTTGTATGATTACGTAGCTGCAAAGAATCTAACGCTCGATGAAACTATTGAATTTAAAGTAAATAAATAAATCTTGTATAATTACGTAGTTGTAAGGAATCGAAACCTGGATGAAGCTAAATAATTTAAAGTAAATAAATCTTGTATACTTATGTAGTTGCGAGTAATCGAACCCGGGTTAAGTGATAACCAAATTTGGTACTTTGGTACTTTAGTAGTTATAGATAATCGAACTATGCATAAAGCTAAAGAAATTAAAGTAAATAAATAAATCTTGTATGATTACGTAGCTGCAAAGAATCTAACGCTCGATTAAACTATTGAATTTAAAGTAAATAAATAAATCTTGTATAATTACGTAGTTGTAAGGAATCGAACCCTGGATGAAGTTAAAAAATTTAAAGTAAATAAATCTTATATAATTATGTAGTTGTGAGTAATCGAATCCAGGTTAAGTGATAACCAAATTTGATACTTTAGTACGTCAGTACTGCGCCATTTTAACATTGTTTTGCTTATTAATAAAGAGTATAAATATCGATTGATTCAGTTCTGTTCTCATATATTTGTAACAAGCTCGTTCCTTTCTTGCTACAGTTTTTTTTAGTATTTTTCTTTTTTAGAATATATACCAAGAGCACTATTAGGGTTGACAATTTCGGGTTCGGGTCAGGTTCAGGTCGGGTTGACAGACTCGGGTCACAAATTTGATCCAATCCGAACCCGACCCGAAATTTTAATGGGTCAGAATACTCAACCCGAACCCAACCCGAAAATTTATGAGTAACCCGAACCCAACCCGAAATAATAATTATTTATTTAATAAATATAAATTATATATTATAAATAATAAATAAATTATATTTTGATCATATAAATTAATTTTAATATTATTGAATTAGAATATATATTAATTTAAATAACAAATAATATAAAATATAGGTATTTTCAGAATATATTTCATTTTATATTATATAAATATTATTTCGGGTAAGTTTCGGGTAACCCGAAATTAACCCGAAAATGACCCGAATTTTTTGGGTCAACCCGAACCCGAAAAACTCCAACCCGAATTCGTACTTTTCGGATCGAATTCGTGTCGGGTTGTCGGGTCGGGTCTGATTTTGTCACCCTAAGCACTACATTTCACATGTGTTTCAGCCAAGCAACTTCTGACAATTATGCTTTACTCTCTACCGAAAAGGGTGATGAAATAAATTAAAGGAGGTTAGTTACTAACATCTCTATTTTTTTTTTTTTTCTAATTACTTACATCTCTATTTACACCCCTCTTCATAAATATCCCTGGCGTAATTATTAATTTGATTTCTTGTTATTAGTTCTCTCTGATTAAAAATTTCAGAACCTGAAGAACTGGATAAGTCACAATGAAATCATAAATATATAAACTGCATTAAGCTCAGAAAGTGTAATTAACCTTACTTCATGCAAATTCAGGTGCATGAATCTAATCCTCACACTCATAACCTACTTCACTTTTTTAAAAGCATGAAGGTACTCAGAACTTCTTTTTGAGCATTAATGTGTGTCTAGCATTATTCTCATCTATCCAATAACTCGGGGAATTCATATAGACGAGGAAGCACTCGACTCTCGACACATAGATATTGATTTACAACAATGCCTGACAGGAACATTGAGGTACAAAGTGAGTGTCAAATCTTAGAGAAGAATGACTATTTTACAGAACCGTTTATCCAACAAAAAATATAGGATGAATGGTTTCCAGTACTGCCGTTTAACTCTCACACAATAATTAAGGGGAAACCACTTAAGAATTAGATAAATGAACTGTAGATATTTGTAGATAAATGAACTGTTTAATACATATTAGCTAGCACCCACGCCAGACACAGAAAGTGGTGTATATATATGGAGGTACTGACAAAAAAAACCCATGATCAAACGGTATGATCAGATATACTTGTCAAGTTAGGTTCACTTCACATGCCAAGCAAAACAAAGAGATCAGTGGGAGTCATCTTTCTCACAATCTCTTTCCGGTTCCATATAATAATTGTACTACGTTTTTGTTTTGTTGTTGAAGGGGCTTTAATTTTCTTGCAATAGAGAATGCAAATATTCAGGTAAACTGAGATATACTTATCATTTATCAATGATTTTTACTACTAATCATGATGTATTCTAGGGTTTCACCTGGTTCTAAAAGGTTTTTTTTTCTGTGAATTATTTTATCAAGTGTTCTTAAATCATATATATACAATAATAAAATTCTCATCATCTCATCATGTATTTGTGTCTATTTGAAACAATATTGTTTAATACTCCCCCTAATCTCTATTTTTTTTATATGGTTTTTCCTGATATAGCATCAGAAACAATTTTAGGTGATCTTTAGTTAGTCAAGTCGATTACATGACTGTGGATCAGGGACATAAGAAAAATTAAACTGGAACTGCTAGAAGTAAATCATAGTGAAGTATGAATATGAATTGTGAATATAGTACCATATTCCAAGAGCTGAAACCTTATTGTTGGACTTTAGAGATATTCACAGAAACTATAAATAGTTCGATTCTTTCATGCAGTTTGCACCATGAACAAACATAATGTCTTGACTAATATCTTTAAAATTAATCGTTACTGTTAAACAAATACAACTAAATCTCTGATAATCAACATTTCAGCTCAACTAAGAAGCACTCGGAGAGACAATTTTAGAAAAAGGGTTTGGCAATGTATGTGAACCAAACTGGTAAGATTGATAAAAATAGCTGTTATATGCATTGAACACTACAGAAAGCCCAAATCATGACTAAAAAAGTAAAAATCAGCTGAAATTACAGCTGAAACTTAGGAACAAACTCCGTGCTAAGGGTCCTTCTGTGTTGTGTTTAAAATGATATCTCTAATATTAGAGTATCATTGGTAAAACAAATTTTACATAAACCTTAAAAAGTTATCATACTTATCAAGAGAATTGAAAACACAAATATGATTTTATGATCACATGGAAAAAACACAAACAAACCAAAATTTAGCTTCAATGAACACTAAAGAAACCAATACAAAGAAATCTAACATTCTTACTACATGAAACGACTGATTGACATCATTGCTAACATTAACATTTTTCTCTCTGTCCCCTCACTTATACTTATGTTTTTGAAGATCTTAATTAAGATGCAGCAAGTGATGAACTTCGTATCATTGGATAGACTAGTTGCGTCGAGTGATAGTGGTAGATATTTCCCTTATCCAGCCTATAGTACAACTGATCACTGATCATGTCCTAAGATTGATATATAGATGAGAATTTAAAAGTCCACAAAAGGGGCTAGAAAAGATTACAATAGTTTGGATAATATAATGGACAAACTCATTTGAACAAAAACACGACAAAAGATTATTTTTGATTCTAGTCATGTAATTACTAGATTTAAGTCTTGAAACTCGATCACAACACATCATCTTCGGGATCTACGTACTGCACTCATTTCCATCTGATCTTAATACATTTCAAACACTTGGTGAAATTTGGTATGTTGAGCTTGTGATTCAATGTTTTTGACACTAATATTTTGTTAAATTTGTTATTATCTTTGAACTTCCTAAACACAATGATACATAAATCCGTTGTCATGCATAATTTCATAATCAAGACAAAATGATACATTAAAATGTTATCATATTTCATAATCGACATAGGCAATATATGCTTATTAATCATCACACATCAAATTAGAGAGATTTACAAGAACATGAAAACATTATGATCGTTCTAAAGCTGATTGACAACACCTATGGATCGGACGAAGTAGCATACTGACATACGAATATGGACACAATAAACACAGACAGTTACATTCCAAAGCATATATAAAATAGTTAAAATAAACCTCTTCAGATTAGCCATCTTCTCCTTTGACAATCTGATTCAGCAAAGGACTTGCTGATGATTTACCTTTCAGTGACCAGATTCAGGTGTTAAATCCGATCCACAAACTAATAGTCGTCTGTGAACTGATATTGCTGCAAAGATTTAATTAAGAACTAATATTTAATGCAAAAGCTTTATAACCCGCTACTATATTTCATGAAAAATTAGCATGTTTTGAACTTAAAAAATACCTCATGAAATGTTCCAGAAGTTTGCTGATAATTGAAGAGAACAGACGGGCTGCAGTTTCCCGGTATGAAGAAAATATTAGGATCACTAATATTAATACTTTCCTCTCTAATCCCTTGACTTTGCAGGTGCTGCTTGCGAGCATTTTGCATATTTTCGACCTCAGCTGAAAGTCGTTCATTATAGTTACTGCTGTTATGACTAGTACCCACGGGTTCTTCACCGGTTCCAAATGGTCTCCAAATCATTAAGCTGGCTGATTGTTGAACATCAAGCTGCTGCTTCCTTTTCTCCTTTGTTCTTTCCCTTGCTTGCTCTCTAGCCTTTTCTCTTGATTCTTTTGTACGGGGATGAAATGTAGGTTTTCTAACAGATCTAGTCCTCTTCTCCTTGCTGCAAGTGGAAGGTAAGACAGTTTTAGAGCTCGAGGTCCTCGGTATGGACTCAGCAATTCCAGATACAACGTCACAGTCGTCTGAAGTTGAAGTAGCACTAACAGTTACTATACTAAAATCTTTGTTCATATGGGGGAACCCCCCGAATTGTTCTTCAATGGCACCTTTTGAATGTTTAAGTAGCCATTCCACAGTTTTACTAGCCTTATCATACCCCAGCACATCTTGCAGTTCGAAAAACTTTCGAGCAACGTCAAGGGACAGCCTCATTCTTCTGTCTCTAGGGCCATGAGCAGTGTTAATCTTGCTGTGTCGATCTTTCTTACCCATCTTCTTTCTCGCAGCTGGCTGATCAGTACTGCTTCCTCCTGCACACATATACTCTTTCAAACGGACATCAATTTGGCTAGAATTTTCCGTGTTTCCGGTGACAGAATTTTCGTTTGTGGCTACTATGCCTTGGTAATTAGTTGCACATAAAATAGCATGAAGATGCTGAGAGTAAATCGCCTCATCTTCGTATAAATTAAACGGAGAAGAAGAGGAGAGATCTTGGATTCCTAGACCACTTGGGTTAAAGTCATTATATGTAAAAGCAGTATTTACATAGCCGTCTGATGGATACATATTAGATATATTAGCTGTAATATTTTAAAAATCACAGTGTGAAAGGTACATTACAAGAGTACTACCGTTGATCTAGCTGCTACATGTTGATTTGTGTATGATGCGATGAACCAAATTACTATTTGAAAAAAGAGTTTGCATGCGTGAGTGAGTACTAACAAATGCAAATTTCCAGCTTTTCATGGAGAAATAAGCTAGTGCTTGTACTACTTGTGCCTGAGGGCTGAGAGTGACACACAAAACCAAATACACTGAATACAATTAGTCTTTATTATACAAATTTTTGTCTATTTTGTGTGTGAATGATAAATTGGCTATAAGATGACAAACTCAAAAGGAGAGGATGTTTGTTTGAGGGAGAAAGAGGATAATGATAAATTGGCTTTGAGAATGATGAATTTAATGCTGAAAAAATGGAGTCATCTTTATAAAATGTATTGGAATCTTTAAAATTCGGCAACTATTTAAGAAAACATTGGTAAGCTGGATTGGGACCATGAAAAAGAAAGAATCAGGCTGTTCTGTATCATGGGAAGTGAGTGGATAGGAAGCACTTGTTCTTGTGCTACTTCACGTGGATGGCAGGTGACAAGTTTGACAATCGACTCCAATTTCATTTTTCCCCTCGTCCCCTTTTTATTTTGATAGCAACCGTTGCACTACTTACCTTAATCATCATCACCATGAAATTATAAGTACTAGAACATAACTTAATTCTTTGGCTTCTATATCTTCCTTTCAATTCCATGGCATCCACGCCGTTTTGGAGGGAATGTCGACTGAAAAAGACAGTGACACAAAGATCTAATTTCATTTTGCTCTCCATAGTATGTCATTATTATTAATGAAAGTTAAATCAATCAAAAAATGCTAATTATTGTGTGGGTTCTTAGACACACATTAAAAAATTCGTAATTATAATCTTTACACAAGAACATATTCAAAAATTTAAATATTCACACACACATTCGATAGTTAATTAGACGACTCAAATTCTCGAAACTCTTGTAACCGACTTGGGTAGGAATACGACAAAATATCAAAATTTACAATGTATATTGGGTTTGCACGATGAACAAATTTGAGCCCACCTCTCTCTCATTTATATAAACAGAATGGACAAACAGAATGAATTATAAATTTATTTGTTTATATCACTAACGTTACTCTCAAATTTTAAAATTAGCATTCCGTTAAATGATTAGCCAACAGATGTTCAGATTGAGGCTTAATACAAACTATGATTCAAGCACCAATCTAGAATCAATTAAGCATTCCGTCACTAATTTTTTTAACAGAATGCTAATTTTGAAATTCGAGAGTAACATTAGTGATATAAACAAATAAATTTATAGTTCAGTGGTTGGTTTTTAAAAGTTTATAGTTCAATGATTGGTTTCGAAAAGTATATAAAGTTCGGTGATAAAAAAATTCATTTTCCCTTCAAAAAATAATCACTTGCCCGTGCTTCGCACGAGTTATCTTCTAGTTGTATTTAAAAGTAGAACTTTATCAAATTAGCAAAAAGAATTATATTTTTCATTTCTCTTGTCTTTCCTCTTCACGACTAGTTAGACTTTAACAATTCTTCCAGTTTGTAGTTTTACTGTATATGTTTGATTAATGTGTGTAAAATTTCATCAGTAATAACGTTTGAGAATTTGGTAAATTAACTAAATATAGCAGTACTGTTTTTAGTACAATATAAATACAATATTATGGATCATCACTAATCATACAAACATATAAACTTTGTTTTTGTAACACGATATATACAATGGATCATGATCATACAAACATAATGTTACATGGTCTTTGAAAAGCCATGTATAACCCTAGAGACAGAAGGACAATTATTTCACCCGAGGAGATAAAAATGACACAGTAGTGAGAGCAGGCCTGCCTCTTTGTAGCTATGACCTAATTTTCCTTTTGACCAAGATTACTAGCTTTGTATGCATGTCTCTTTCCCTAAAAAGGAACCCTCTCAATTACCTTGTCACTCATTTCTTTTCAACACACACCAAGAAGTATCAACTCTATGTTGCGTACGTTAATTAGCTTGCGAGTTTTCTTCCATTAATTATCTCTGTTTGTTATGGAATAAAAATTAGGATATAATTAATGCTGGGTTTGTAAGCTTCAAGCTTTAATGATTGTTCTCGTATTTCGTGACTAAATCGGTCCTCACAAATGCCTACGTATCTCAACTATTGCTGAGAATCAAGCCAAAAAACGTAGTTCTTGGTGTTGCCCTCGGGGCTACGGCGGGGGTATACCAAGGACGTAGGCCAAATATTAATTACGAAATTAATATTTAATTAGAGTTTCGGACCTTATTACTGGACCTTATTTGTGGACTAGCTAGGTTTAATTAATGCAATATTAATTATGTCTTTAGGGTTATTTTTAACCCATATCATTTGCCCCCCAACTTCTATGATAATGCACTTGGATTTCATAGAAGTTATACCGGTTTTTATCGAGACTTGGGGTCTTTTTATCCCTTACCTGGGACTTACTACCCTTTTTTGGGGATTTTAATGTGCACTAATGTTTCACGAGTATCGTCTTGGTGTAAAGTGTGGAGCGACCTACACATTTACGACAAGTTTGCCTTATTCGAGGCTAACTTGACATTTGCATAAGCCTTTTTATATCTTATACCGTCTTGTTTTGGCTTCAAGCCTTTCATTGAGCATATCGAATGATGGGGTTTGGACTGAATGTCTTAGGTTTATGGGGTTTCAACCCTTCACCCTTATGAGTTCTTACTGATGGCTCCACTCGTAGTGATTCATTCTCAAGTCTATCATATCAAACTTCTCCTGATCTTGAAATTTTTGCTAATTAACAATAGGCATCTTAGGCTTTCTTTTGTATGTTTATTAGCAACATTCACCCTTCGGGGTTCGTTGTATTCAACTCTATTTGTGCAGTTGACATGCATATTTTGTATGTTTTCCTTTGCATTCATTTGTAGTTTGTCTTGGCAAAGCTTTGAGGATGTTTCTACCAATCAAAACGGGCTCAACCCTTCATCTGCTTTCTAGGAAACTCATGATTTCATCGAACCTTATTTCTACTTGTCCTACTAGCGGATCCTTTTAGGATGCACTAAACATAATAAACTTTTAAGTTTGAGGCATGCCAAGTCCTTGGCACCTCATGCCCTTCGAGGGTTTCTAGCTTATATAAGCCTCGTTCAAACACATTCGTGACTTTGTAGGGCCCTTCCTCATTAGGGGCTAATTTTCCTTTCTGTCCAACCCCGGATGCTTCAATCTTTCTGAGAACCAAGTCTCCTTGACGAAAGAACCTTTTTTTAACCCTCAGATTGTAGTAGAAAGATGCTCGCTTCTGATGTTCTACAATCTTGGCATTTGCCTCATCTCTGATTTCATCAATTAGATCAATAGCCAACCTCATACCTTCTTCGTTCGATTCAGGCTCAAAGGCTCCTACTCTTGCGGAGGTAT
The DNA here is from genome assembly GCA_030848705.1 of Heracleum sosnowskyi. NCBI lineage: Eukaryota > Viridiplantae > Streptophyta > Magnoliopsida > Apiales > Apiaceae > Heracleum > Heracleum sosnowskyi. The sequence continues at coordinate 134,686,825 of CM061235.1, read as the reverse complement.
GAGTAATCTCCACTGGCACCACGGCTTCTTCCTCATAGACTAATAGGAATGTAGTTGCTTCAGTAGTAACCTTGCAACTGGTACGATATGCCCAAAGTATAGGGAACAACTCGTCCACCCAAGTGTTCCTTGAGCGTTCAACTCTCTTCTTGAGTCCATCTAGGATGATTCGGTTGACCACCTCGGCTTGTCCGTTTGCTTGAGGATGAGCAACTGATGTGAATCACAACTCAATGTTGTTCTCCTCACAGTACTTTTTCATTGTCAAACTGCTTCCCATTGTCCGTGACCAGGATTCGTGGGATTCCATATCAACACATTACACTTTCCCATAGAAATTGCAATACTTGTTTGATGGTTATCTTGGATAGAGGTTTAGCCTCAATCCACTTAGTGAAGTAGTCAATTGTCACTATCAAGAACTTCCTTTGTGCACTTGCCACTGGAAATGACCCAAGTATGTCCATGCCCCATATGGCAAACGGGATTGGTGAGTTAACTGATGTTAACATCTCAGATGGTTGCCTAACTACAAGTGCATGCTTTTGACACCGTTCATACTTCTTCACATAATCTTTCACATTAGCAAGTATATCTGGCCAGTAGAAGCCTAGATGGGTGATTTTATGAGCAAGGGCCCTGCCCCCAAGTTCTGCCCATAAATTCCCTCATGAACTTCTTTCAAGGCTAACTCCACCTCCTGGGGTCGTAGACACTTCAAGTAAAGAATGACAAAATACTTCTTGTATAAGATCCCTTCGATCAAGGCGTACCTCAATGCTCTCACTGTCAACTTTCATGCATCCAAGGCATTATTTGGTAACCATCCGGTTTCAAGATGAGCCTTAATGAGGTCTATCCAACAACCACCTATGTCAATAGGTGCTATTAGTTTTCCATTGATTCTTGGGGTCTTAAAGACTTGGAAGTATACACTTTCGGCATAGTTCTCTATCTCAGAAGAAGAAAATTTTGACAAGGCATCGGCCTTCATGTTTTCTTCTCTAGGGATGTGTTCCATATAACATTCATCAAACTGGGTCATGATGGCTTTCACAAGCTTCAGATATTTGGCCATGGTTTCATCCCTAGCCTCAAATTCTCCATTTACTTATGAGACTACCAATCTCGAGTCGCCGTACACTTTGAGAGTATTAACTCTTAAGGCCCCAGCCAAACCTAAGCCGACTATCAGGGCTTCATACTCAGCTCCATTGTTTGTTGTCAGAAAGTCCAACTTTAATGCATACTCAATGAGAAATCCATCGGGACTTTGTAGTACTAAACCTGCTCCGCTTGATTTTGTTTTTGATGCCCCATCAAAATAGAGCACCCAGTATTCCTTAAATACCATCTCTTCATCTTGTTTTTCAACTTCTTTGCCCTCCAAGGGTACTACTTTCTGCCCTCCGACTTCTTGGTTGTCGATGGTACATTCAACCATGAAATCAGCAAGTGCCTGTGTTTTAATGGCCGTTCGAGACTTATACTTGATGTCGAACTCTCCCAACTCAATCACCCATTTGATCAGTCTTCCGCTGACCTTAGGACTATACAGGATGTTTCTTAATGGTTGGTCAATCAAGACTTCTATCTTATGCGCCTGAAAGTACGGGCGTAATTTTCTTGAGGCCATGGTCAAGGCTAAAGCAAACTTTTCTATCAGAGAGTTGTTTACTTCTGCTCCGTGTAGAATTTTTCTCACATAGTAGATGGATTTCTGAACCTTTGATTTTTTCTTCACCAAAACAGCTCCCAATGCGGTGTTTGAAACTGCCAAGTATAAATAGAGCGTTTCTCCAGGTTTTGGTTTTGCCAACAATGGTGCTTCAGTCATGTAATTTTTCAAGGCCTCAAAGTCTTTTTGGCTTTCTGCTGTTCACTCAAAAATTTTCATGTTCTTCAATGCTTTGAAGAAGGGTAGACACTTTTCCCCTAACTTAGAGATGAACATTCTCAATGTTGCGACTCTCTCAGTGAGTTTCTGAACATCTTTAATAGAGTGCGGTGGTTCCATATCCACAATTGCTTTAATTTTGTCGGGGTTGGCTTCAATTCCTCGTTTAGAGACCATCAGACCCAAAAACTTGCATGACCCTAGGCCAAAGGCGCACTTGGCAGGATTCAACATCATTTTATGGTGTCTCAGCACTTCAAATGCCTCTCAGAGGTGCTCTATGTGATCGGCCTTATCGAGGCTTTTGACTAACATGTCATCCATATAAAAATCCATGGTCTTGCCAATGAGATGTTTGAAAATTTTGTTCACTAACCTTTGGTATGTGGCACCTACATTCTTGAGTCCAAAGGCCATAACTAAGTAGCAGTAAACACCAAAATCAATAATGAATGATAATTTGTGAATGTCATCCTTATGCATCTTGATTTGGTTGTATCCGCTGAAGCCATCCATGAAGCTTAGCATTTCGTGCCCTACAGTGGCATCTATTAAAGTGTCGATCCTTTGTAGGGGAAAACAGTCCTTAGGACATGCATCGTTCAAGTCCGTAAAGTCTATGCAAAGTCTCCACTTTTCATTGGCTTTCTTGAACATTACCGGGTTAGCCAACCATTCAGGGAATTGAATCTCTTCAATGAATCCTGCTTCCAAGAGTTATCTACCTCTTGCTTTATGGCCTCTTGCCTTTCTAGAGCAAAGTTTCTCTTCTTTTGCTTCACCGTCTTCCTTTCGGGATCTACGTTCAACTTGTGAGTTATCAATTGGGGATCAATCCCTGGCATATCAGCTGTTGTCCAAGAAAAAACATCTTCATTCTCTTGGAGGAAAGATATAATCTTGCCCTTCCAAGGTGTAGGCAACAGTGCTCCAATGTAAGTGACTTTATCTGGTTCTCCTGGAACTATGGGGATAGGGATCAAATCCTTAGTTGGCTTTCCCCTTCTATCTTCATCAACCCTTGAATCCATGTCCTCAATTGGGAGAACCTACCCCATGACTCCATCAGGTCTTATTGCGGTTACATAGCAACTTCTAGCCATTTTCTGATCTCCTCGCTCTTCACCAACCCAGTTCCTTGTAGGAAACTTTATTTTCAAGTGGTATGTTGAGGCAACAACCTTAAAGCATGAAGGCCAGTCCTTCCAAGGATTGCATTATAAGTAGAGGTTGCCTTTATAACCAAGAAGTTCAGCATTTGAGTCGTTGTCATTGAGCCTTGCCCTATAGTCATGGGGAGCTGGATTGTGCCTTCAACCTTTGATTCGACTCAATTGAATCCGTAGATAGACATGTTTGAGGGTGTCAACTGTGAGTCAATATACCCCATCTTGATAAAAGCATCGTGGAATAAGATATCCACAGAAGCTCCATTGTTAACCAGAACTCTCTTGGTTTCAGAATCACCTATCATAGGTGTGATGACCAATGGGTCATCATGAGGAAATTTTACCCCTTCTAGGTCAGAATCATCGAAGCTAATGGTAACTTCTGTTTTGGCACGCTTCGGTGCTTCTCGAACAACAATCATTACCTCTCTAGCATAAGCTTTTCGTGAATTCCTGGAAGAGCTAGCCGCAGTCGGTCCTCCAAATATCATGTTGATAACCGGACCTCGGGGTCTAGGATTACGATCTTGATCATTATCCTTTCTGTCATAGTCTTTCTTCTCATAGTTTCCTCTTTGGTTTCCTCGATTTCCATCCTTGGTGAAATTATCCAGTTTTCCCCTTCGGATCAAGAATTCAATCCGTCCTTCAGTTGTTTACAATCGTCGGTGTCATGACCTTCTTTGTAGAAATGACATAATTGTTTCTTGTTTCTTTTCTCCATATCATTCATCAGTGGCTTCGGTCATCGGAGATCAGCATCTTTCTCAATGTCCATCAAGATTTGACTTCTAGGAGCATTCAATCTTGCATACTCCGTGAATCTTTGTCTGGGATTACCCTTCTTTGGTGCAGGATCAGAATCCTTTGTTGTTCTGGGGTACTTGTCCCTTGCATCATACTCTTGAGTCTCCTTCCTCTTCTTTCCGTTTCCATTACCCCCAATATTTGGTTCATATTTTCTCATGTTCTCCTCAGCTTTAATGTACTTTCCAGCCCTGTCTTGTAGCTTCAACATGCTTTCAGGGGGGTGCTTTGCCAACGACTTTTTAAAGTCGTCGCCAGTGGTTCCTTGTTGTAGGGCTATCATGGCCACTTTGTCTTCCAAATCCGGGACTTTAAGAGCCTCCCTGGTAAATCGATTTATGTAGTCCCTTAAGGATTCATTCTTGCCTTGTTGAATTCCCATGAGAGATGATGAACTCATCTCATGCACTCTCCCATTAACAAACTGGTTGATGAACGCCTTTTTTAACTCCTTAAAAGACCCAATAGAGTTAGGAGGGAGACGACCATACCAACGTTGAGCCATACCCACAAGGGTTTGTGGAAACACTATACACTTGACTGCATCATTGGTAGGTTGCAACAATAGTGCGTTAGAGAAGGTTCTCACATTGATTAGCAGGGTCTCATGTTCCATCGTAGGCCTTAATGGTTGACATCTTGAACTTTCTGGATATATGAATTTTCATGATATCCTGAGTAAAAGGGGGTGTAGGATCATACGGATCTCCTAAGGGCAACAACTCAGTGGGATCACCCTTTGGGGCTTCAGCCCTCCTTGACTTTCTCGGTGTAGGATCTAAGTTAATTATAGGAACCCTCTCGGTTGATTTGCCTTTGGCTCTTGCCGCCTCTTCCTCTACTAATACCTTCTTAAGCCTTACAGCCTCAGCTTCATATGCTGTAATTTTGTCTTTAGTAGTTTGGGGTTCCCGATTTGTTTGGGTAGGACGTCTTCTCCTTGGGGGAACGTCCATTTCATCATCAGATGAGTAATCTTCATCTTCGGTATAGGGACCATAAAAGTCTCGAATCAGAGGGACTTGTTGAGTCTGAGTTTGTTGATTAATGGGCTCCATGCCTCGAACATAAGGAGGCGCATATGATTCGTGATACAATGGATTGTGACCACTGCTCCCAACAGGGGGTCATGGAGGCATTCTATAAGGTGGCATACCCAAAGTTTGATTCGTGTATTGGGGAAGATCAGTAGTATGAAGTTGAAGGACTCGGGGCGCATTAAAAATCACTTGAAAGGATGTGATTGGTTGATGATGAGTCATCTCTTGAGTTTGCGGGTTGGCTCCATGAACCACCATCTACATGGGATTCGTCCCTTCAACTGAGATTGGGATCTCTGGTCTTTGAGTAGTGGTGAGGGGGATATTCGTCTCTTGAGTACCAGTAGTTGGTGGTGACTGACTTTATGCCATTTGAACACCAGAAGTCGATGGTGGATCACGTGAAGTTCTTCGTGTGTTTTCCATGGTTGATGTTCTTTTCCCACAGACGGCGCCAAATGTTATGAAATAAAAAATAGGGTATAATTAATGCTAGGGTTTGTGAGCTTCAAGCTTTAATGGTTGTTCTCGTATTTCGTGACTAAATGTGTCATCACAAGATGCCTACGTATCTCAACTATTGATGAGAATCAAGCCAAAAAACGTAGTTCTTGGTGTTGCCCTCGGGGCTATGGCGGCTGGGGTACACCAAGGACGTAGTGACTTGTATGTCCTTATTCGAGGATGAAGTCTAAAACGTAGTTCTGAGATGAGGGGTCAGACCCTTTATATAGGCGTTTAGAAGCTTAGTGGATAAATATTGATTTCCTTGAAGGATAAATCTTATCCTTGACGGTGGATAAGTATTATCACTTTCTTGAAGGATAAATCTTATCCTTGACAGTGGATAAATATTATCACTTCCTTAAAGGATAAGTCTTATCCTTGAAGGATAAGAAGGATAAGTCTTATCCTTGACGGTGGATAAGTATTATCACTTCCTTGAATGATAAGTCTTATCCTTGACGGTGTATAAGGATTAATTCTAGATCCTTCCTTATAGGAGTTGTTTCCATATCATAACGGACTTGTATTGAAACAAGCCCAATTGTATTAGAATAAGTCTGTATTGGACGTCTTCTAATACAGGTTGTACTTCTAACCCAAATATTAATTACAAAATTAATATTTAATTAGAGTTTCGGGCCTTATTAATGAGCCTTATTTATGGACCAACTAGATTTAATTAATGCAATATTAATTATGTATTTAGGATTATTTTTAGCCCATCACTGTTGTATATAAGAATAAGAGTAAATAGCAGTTTGCACCCCTTTACTTTGGGCGTTTTTTCGATTTGGTCCTGAATAATGTTCTGTAACATAATGCACCCTTATGTTTAATTGTCGCTTCGATTTGCACCCCTTTGACCAAATTCCGTTAATTTTGACTGTCAACGTTAATTACAGCAGGGGTAAAATTGGAAACAGATAACAAAAAACCTAATTAAAGGCAGCCCTTTTAGGAATGAAGCAACTGTTCTATACTTCCTTTCCCCAATCTGTTTTATCTTCATACCCCCAACTAATAACATGAATGGCTTCTTTCAAGAGCGAAGCTGAAGTTGCTCCAGGCAGTACCCCACCTTCTTCTAGAAGCGTTGACGCTATAAACACAGGTGACTGCACTAGTGTTCTTTCTTGTGTACAAGGGTGTTGAAGGGTTAGTTAAAGCAGGGGATACGAGGAGAAAAGAGAAGAGGCTCTTGCAGTTTTTTCTGCCACAGGCTGTAGCTATCTCTTTTCTTAGCATTACGCTTGCGTTCATGTGGCAATTTACTGTCAGAATGTGGCCTAAATTTATGGTTTACATTATACTTTGGAGCTCCTTCCTTCTAACTCTTTCTGCCGGAATTCTATTAATTTGCTTCCAGAAGCCCCCCACAGATGGCGTTGGAGTAGCCCTTATTATGTTTTCCATTTGTAATGGCTTGTATTCTTGTTGGGTTACTCCAAGAATTAATTTCTGCTGTAAAGTCCTGATTAAATCCCTTGAACCGGTGTCAAAGTTCCATGATTTAAATGAGCCTACTTACTGGATGCTTGGGGCTGGATTTATCTGGATGTTGGTGTGGATGTTTGCCATAATCGGGTCATTGAATTTCTACTTTACACCATTGGTAATAACTGCATTGGTGCTGAGCTTGGCTTGGACTACTGAAGTTATGAGGAATGTTGCTAATCAAACAGTTAGTAGAGTGATTGCTCTGTATTACCTCAGAGGAATGCAATCCAATACTCAGTTTTGCTTCCAAAGGGCTTTATCCAAAAATTTGGGAAGTGCTTGTCTTGGTTCCCTTTTCGTGCCTGCTATTGAATTTTTGAGAATCATTGCTCGAGCTTTGAATTTGATAGAGGGTGAAGATGAATTCATGTTCTCGTGTCCAAATCTGAGTGCCAATCACTGATTAATGTATTCAGGCCCGACATTTTCACTCTGTACACACAAGGCTGCAACATTGATGCATTGTTTTATCTGTTTCCAATTTTACCCCTACTGTAATTAACGGTGACAGTCAAAATTAACGGAATTTGGTCAAAGGGGTGCAAATCGAAGCGACAATTAAACATAAGGGTGCATTCTGCTACAGAACATTATTCAGGACCAAATCGAAAAAACGCCCAAAGTAAAGGGGTGCAAACTGCTATTTACTCTAAGAATAATAATGCTTCCGGTTTCGTGGCAAATAATTGTTGTATACTTAGCACATATATATTGGTTATTAAGAATAATAATGCTTCCGGTTTTGTGGTAGATAATTGTTGCTTACTTAGCACATATATATTATTTATTAATTAAGCATGATAAATATGCTGAATCAATTGTTCATCGTGATCTGACCCCAAGATTGGGGAAGACGCTCATGGATTGCACTAGCCTTATTGGTATCCCGATAACCTTTTTCGAAATGGAATGGATTCCGGAATACATATACAATCCATTGAGACAATTTTCAACGTGCCCACAGTTTCTTTCTATAAATACATGCTGCCCTTTCTTTCTCTCTAAATTAATAGTAGTACATGTACAGATAATATTAATAAGTACTATCAATCAGTGTAATCGATCTCTCTCATAGTCTGATGCATATGCTTGCCCTAGAGTTGTCAAAACTTTAAGACAGACATCTCTTTCATTTATTATCACAACTTTACAAAAAACCAAGGACCACACATGGTACATAAATACAGATAGATTGATAAATCTCTGTGCTGTGCGTGTCTGATTGTTAGGTGTTGCTGGGGTTCCTTTCAATTCGAAAGATGAGGTAAGTATGGATATATATGTAGATAGTGGATCCATGATGCCCATATAAGGGTGCGTGATAATGAGACCATAGAAACCCTAAATAGTGCTTTCATTTCACTTGCTTTACTTAGTCCTCCTAGCCTTCCCTAGAGCGTGCTCTATATTGTACTACTTCATTTTTTATCTTTCAAGATATTATCTAGACATGATCTGAACAACCATAGCTAATAGTAGTAATTTTGCAGATTCATTTGAATTCAGGTTTGGATATGTAGCGATATATTACAATCTGATATAGGGGATGAACCAATTTCCCTAAGTAGTATATCTGTTTTGGTGACACTGTAGTAAGCTACTTTATTTGTCACCATTTTTTTACATCAAGACTTTAGGGTCATCATCTTGGCAAGACATTTCTTATATAGGTTAGTTATTTTTGAAATTAATTAATTATCCGCTTCTAAAAGCACTTTTCTTTGGTTTATGCTCAATTACACACAAATTCCTCGATCAGAAACGCGACTTGGTGTCCGCTATGACAAATCTTGTACATTATTTAGAAGCACTCGCTATTCGATTTATATGTGTGCAGTACTGTCTAACTAAATGAATACCACATGTTAGTACTATATATATATATATATAACCGTGCTGTTTCAGCTGAATTCTTCTACCAAACTCAGTTCCAGCAAATTGTTGAAAGTCTGAAATGTGCAAGGCTGAAAATTTCATAGAAGCTGCCCAGAACCTTCTCTTGTTGGTGTAACACGAAAGGACGAACTAATAGTATTGAAAAATATACATGTCTCTCTAATTGTGGCAAACTAGTTTCTAAATGCCGCAAGTAGCAACTGCCCTTTGTGGTGCGGATACAAAGAAAAACTATTCATACAAAATTACTTCCAAATTGCCTAGATTCCTGGTAAATTGAGTTTTCCATCAGGGCAGATATGACAGGAAATGTACCTGGCTAATTGTAACATGGTCCTGCCTCCTGGGTATTAACCGAAACCGAGATGCAATCAAAATGGCTACCGAAAATCTAACGAATATTAATTCGGTTATAAACCGAATCGAAATATTTTATTTTGATTATTGCCGAAAATCGAAATTTGTTTAAAGCAAGCAAGATTTCAAAAAAGGAAAGAAAACTTTCTTAACAAATATTAGAAACTAAAAAAAAGTTAATTATAATATTTAGGAAGGATCCGAGACTAAGGCTCTGTTTGAGATTGCTGTTAAAAATTGTTATGCTGTTGAAAAAAATGTTGTTAAAATAAGTGTTGTTGTGAAAATCAGATAACTGTTTGGTAATATTTTTTATATATACATGTTTTGGTGTATAATATAAAAAATTAATGTTTTTGGTGAGTTTTGATGTTGAAACATGCTTCCCGCAAAAGCTGAAAATCAGTTTTTTTTCAAAAGTATGGGGGACCTACTTTCTCTAAAAGCAACTTTTCAACCAAAAGCGATTTTCAGAAAAGCAGCTTTTAAATTTTAAAAAACACTTTTTTAGCTGTTTTTCAGAAAAAAGCTGTTATTGCTGTTGCAGAAAGCAATGTCAAACGGAACCTAACATGGATTTAAAACTTGCACATGTACAGGAATGATATTCAGACTTACAAATCAGTAGATTACGAAATAACAATTTGTTTTAAAGTTTAAACAAGTTATTGTTAAGGTTTCTGCGTTAAAAGAGCATTGCGCTTGATCTCCTTGGACTTGGAAACTGGAAACAAGCGGGGCTTAGCCAAGAGAAAGAGGAGAGAACAGTAGCCATAATTTTATTTATAAATTATACATATGACAAGAGACAGTAAGCTGCAACTATACGTACAATTAGAAATATATATTATTATTAATGTTAATATTTTTTATTATATTTATATTATTTCGGTTATAAATTTCGGTTTTTCGGTTAATCGCGGTTAATAACCGAATAGTAGAAATAATGCTACCGAAATTAGTAATTTGGTTAATCGAACCGAAATTATTTCGGTTTTTTTTATTCGGTTTTCGGTTAACCGGACCGAATGCACACTCCTAATAAGCCCGGGAGGACTCATATACATAGGGATGGCAAATTAAGCTGATACTCGATCCGAAATTCGAAATTCGAAACTTTAGATTATCAAATCAAATTTTTGGAATTTATATTTGGATAAGAATTAAACTTTTAAACCCGAAAGTTTACGTTTTTAGATTTGTTTTGAACCTGTTTGGTTTTGATCCAAAAACGTAATGAAAAATTACATGATTACCATATAAAATAACAAAAAAATATTAAATTATAAATCATATTTTAGTTTTTAAAAATAATTACATGTTAAACTATTATTTATAATATAAAATATAAATTATAAATCAAAATATAAAAGAAATCAACGATGGAAGAGGAAAATTTAGCGAGAGGTGCGGAATGGTTTACGAGGATTACGAGGTAAACATTAAACTAAAAGGGTCAAAAGTAAATGCAACTTTACCAAAACAAAGATCAACAAAGGGAATGAACCCAATTATTTTTCTTTACGTTTGTTAATTATCTCCGATCAAACGGCTCATTATATTAAAACGGGTGTCGGCGACAATAAGCTGGACACAAATTGATATAAATATTAACATTTTCAATTGTAGTACTTAAATTTTGATTGTTCTGTACCTTAATGTTGTGTCTATATAGTTTTCATCAATAAATTTATATTATAATGGGTGTCGGTCACAATAAGCGGTCACAATAAGTGTTGAATATGAGTTTCACTAAAAAATAATATAGAGGGGGTGAATGTATTATCTGTTGTTTATTTGATTATCTTCGTTTTAAATTTTTAATTCTTGTAGCTTAAATATGTATGTTGTGATCAAGATTTTGCGGAATAACAACACACAAATTTACTTTAAATCCAATATTGTATTAGATTAAAAGATGCTACAAACAGTGAACTCAAATTCTTAGCTTCATTTTTCTCAGAGATATACAACTTATATTATAATGAAAAACTTGCAACTAAAGATAAGGAAGTTGCGTACTTATAAAACTGCACACAACTTGATTTTACAAAACTTGTAATAGACAAAAAGATTGTCAAACTCTGTCTATACTATTTTGGTGAAAGTTGGCATCTTGTGAACATCCCTTGTTTTGCATACTGTCAAGTCCACAGCTGTTCTCTTTGACTGACTCTCTGAGCTTCTTTGTAGGCTTTTCATGTGCATACTGCAACGATTGAGACCATTGCAAATGTCTTGGCTTGATTTGATTCTTTATCTCCAAAATCTTGTCTGTTGCTGATTAGAAAATTTGCTAAGTCCCCCATTCGATATCTCTTGAAACATTGATTCGATAATTGTACTTCTCAAATCAGTATAAACTAACTTCTCGAATTGACTTCTTGAATCAGTACAAGCTGATTTCTCGAATTGACTATCTTCACTTCTCGAATTGACTATCTTCACTTCTCGAATCAATATTTCTGACACTTCTCGAATCTATGTATTGACTTCTCTAATTAAGACATATCGAATTAGTTCATTTCTTCACTTCTCGAATCAATACACTTGACTTCTCGAATCTTCAATGTTACATTTCTCGAATTGGTGACTTCTCGAATTAGTTCATTTTGGACTTCTATAATCATGACTTAGCCAAATTTCAATCTCCATTTATGCAGCTTCTTTATTCTTCAATTTATCTTCAACTGTCTTGAGGCATGATCTTGTGATCTTCTTCCAAGTCATATTTAAGACTTATTTAATAATTACAGATACTGAGATTACAATTGAACTAAGTACATTTTATAGAATCTTTGAAAACAAAGGGATCCCCTAGTTAAAGGGTCAAGTAAGTGACACAATACTATAGGCTTGTTATTTAAATGTTTACAGGAATGCCTCTATGACTAACAGTAAGCATGACACAAATCGATATAAATAGAAAAAATATGAGTAAATGGTTTATTTTGTTGTTTATGTATATTTAATTTGTACAATAAATTTTGTATTCACTACTTTATATACTATTTTAGATATTCATTTCTCAAATTTGTTTCTTAAATAATTATACTTCAGTATTTTGAAAAAAAATTATAAGGTTGTCGCGAAACGCGGATTAGTGAGAAACATAAAAAGTAATTTTTTTTTTGTAATTTTTAATAATTAAAACTTTCTTTTAACGTATTAAAAATATAAAAAACAATTGATTTTTAAGGAAGAAGAATCGTATTTTTAGGGAATATATATAACTAAAAATTTCTTTAACATAGGGAAACTAGAAAAGAAGACATATTCGAATTTATATAGAAAGATATTTCGAATTTTTAGAAAAGAACATATAATTAAAATTTACTTTAATATATTTGATTTAAAGAAAGTATCTGAAATTATAACTATTATTCACAAGATTTTCAAAATGGACCTTTTATGTTATTATGATTTGCATGTACATATTTTTTTAAGGAGTACAAGAAATAAAGCCGCATACATCTCCTAAGAGATTACCCACAATGGCTAACTAGGCTGATACAATTATCATCAACTAAATTTTCATATAAGAGGGTGATACCCTCACATCGGCATTATAAAAGTAGGCGTAAACGATCTAAGTTCCGCATCACCCACAAGTGCCACCACGAACCAGCTTACAGAATGACAAGAGTTGCAAGAGCCGGTACGAGCGAACATCCACTATGGGACAGGTAGAGACAACCTGCAAAGCCGCAAAGGGAAAGCCTGCAAAGAGGCATTGCAACCCTCTCCCGAAATTTTTGATAGGGTTAAATAGTTTATCGTATTTTTAAAAGTTGAGTTTAGCATTTTTTAATTCTCTTTCTCCTTTTAAAATTAATTACTTATAAATAGGTAATATAAAATGTGGAATATAAAAGAGAAAAAGATCAAGAGTACGACACAATCAATTTTATCCTGGTTCGTGATGCCGCAATCCCCTAACGGATTCGAACACCCCTACTCCAGTCCCCGAGCTCCTCTACGGACTCAAGATTTCTTCCACTATAAGTAAAACACTCCTTATAGTATGCAGAGAAGCCTTTAAAACAACCATATAATATCTTAGAGCCTAACTACCCGTTACTTCTTCAAAATAATATAATTTACCCCTTACAAGATTATTTATGGAGCGTAACTCCCGGTTACCTCTTCAAATGCTATGTAATTAACCCTTGCATAGACTTCGTATCAACACTCTTTTACGGTTTTGGATCTTAGATCTTGGATCGTTTCTCCTCCTCATGATGCAAAGACACTCAACTCCTCGTTGAAGTGTCTAGGACTTGGGTCTTAGAGTGAGAAATTCTCCTCACTTCACTTCATCTCACATCAAAGGATATAATACAAGTACTACGACTTGAAAACCCTTTCTGTTTGATGATTAAGAATGTACTACAATAAAAATAGAACAAGAAGACAAGTATAAAATATTAACAAGTCCAACAAGTTAATATAAATAAAAACTAAGTATATTAATTTATATAATATCCGGTTTAGCCGAATATAGATAAATTAAATATAAGAGACAATCTACATCAAACGTTTTCTATAACAAACCGTACCGTGAAAAGTTTCTATGGTACATGTATAGTGGGCTTTTTGGTGTGCATACATGGGGGACCCATCATTTACACGTACCACAGAAAGTTTTGGCGGTACCGTTTGTTGTAACAAACGTTTGCCCTAAACTATCTACCATTAAATATACACTTACTAGTGTTGTATTAAGACAAATAAGAATGAGATATATCAAGTTATGATTTTTTCATAAAATATCAAACAAGCTACATAACTCAAGAATAATTTGGCCGAATGAAATTTTAAGAAAAATGGCCGAATAGTTTGAATTGTTTAGTTAAAAACAAATTCGAATAGTCTTATTCTTAAATCCTTTAAAAGATTTTAGATCAGTTAAGGCTCAAAAAAACTTATATGAATCAAGACTAGAAGAATATTTATTTTGACATAAAACTTAAACAAGTTTAAAAACCACTTAAGGTATTAACAAGTTTTATTTGTTTTTAAGCACGAATTAAAAGATAGTTTATTTGCTTTTCTAATCAAATGTTGACCAAGTGATTATTAAAGAATTAAAAAGGAGTCAATAAATACTTTAAGATACTTCTTTTAATATCTTACAATTTGTCAAGATACACTTAAGAATTAAATTTAAGAACAAGTGTATAATTGGTGACAAATGTAAGAAAACAACACCAAAACTGTCCAAAATGAGCACCAATTGAAAGGTATGCGGGGAGGTATCAATAGTGTCTCAAAGACACAACAAAGAACACTCTTAGCGCTGCCTAAAATGTGCAAGAGCACTTTTAAAATAAGCTTTGCCGAATGGTGTTAAAGCAAGCCCAAAACAAGCCAAAAACACCACTAAAATTACCGAATATGAGCACCACTTGAATGATATTCAAGAAGAGATTAAAGGTGACGCAAATACTCATACAATAACACTTATTAGGCTGAAAAATAATATTCAAGGGGCTTCCTATAAAATCTTGGCCAAATGGTTTTAGAAATACACCAAAAACAAGTCAAATACACCACCAAAACAAGGCATTAATGGGTACTGTTTGAATGTAATTCAAGATGAGTTAACTGGTGACTCAAATAGTCAATTAGGAGCATTTTGGGACTGCCTAAAACAAGCTAAAGAGCTTCCCAAAGTATAATGGCCAAATGGTTTATCAAATCACATGAAATGGATGAAAAACAAAGCTTAAGATTGATTAACCAAGGAAGAACAAAGCGTTGTTATCCAAATCTTTTGAAGGCTTTTGGTACTCTGAAAAATGTGGTTTTCTAGAGAGAAAACACCAGTATTTCTAGGACCCAAAAGGCTTGAAGAAAATGAGTTGGTTTAGTGTGGTATTAATAGGCAATTTTGGAGGCTAATGACCAATGTACAAAAATAAGTATCAAGCATTTTATAAAATAATGAAACATGTTGGTACATTGAACCTAGATAATCCAGCACATAAAAATGTAGGAAAAAGTTTAACTTAAAATATTAAAGAAAATTCTATTGGTACGAAATAGGCGATAATTATGTAACGAAGCAACAAACCCATTTCATTAGAATTTCTTCAAAACATTTTAAAAAATATGAGAGCAATGCAAAAAGTCTTCAAATATATTATAAACCTTTTGGTAAAAATTGACCTTGGGGTTTCTAATAATTTGGTGGACGTTTCGTAAACCCCGAATTAAACCAAACTATTTTTAGGAGTTCCGAAAAAAAATGTTCTCATAAAATCATGAAACTTTTTCTAAAATTATTTTTAGTTATTAGTGACATTCCCAAAGTTTCAAGTCAAAATAACATGTGGGAGTATTTTATTTAAAAATGATTTAATTAAATGTCCTTACATGACAAAATAAAATATGTTAGCCATTTGTCGTAACTTGTCGACCTTTTGACTAAAGTTTTGACTTGGAATATATTCAAACATAATACTCCTCAATAATGACTATGAAGTCCACATAATAAAACTGTTTGGGGATTGAGGATGAAAATCTATTTTTGTACTTTTGGCAATTCTTTTAATATGTCACTTTGAAAATAATATCGAATAATTTTTTAGGATAAAACATTTGAAAAGAACACTATTTTAAACAAAACTCTCATTTTTGGTTCGTAAAGTTAGTGTTTGGAATATATCGATATTTCTGCCATCTTTTATTTTGCCTTTAAATATATC
Source organism: Heracleum sosnowskyi (assembly GCA_030848705.1). Classification (NCBI taxonomy): domain Eukaryota; kingdom Viridiplantae; phylum Streptophyta; class Magnoliopsida; order Apiales; family Apiaceae; genus Heracleum; species Heracleum sosnowskyi. The sequence goes on along the minus strand of CM061235.1, from coordinate 134,670,945 downwards.
ATATATAATCTAGACTAGGATATATCATTTCTTTGATATACCTTATTTAAATTAATGATTGGTACGAGAAAATATTTTGTCAAATATTGACTCGTCATTTGTTCATGTCACATCGAATCAACTTAAAGGATGAATTACTATGTTATTTAGTGACTTTCTATATCTAATTTAATTTTCACTTTTGTAATTTACAAATCACCAAAACCTACAAGTGAAAGACCGTCTCACAATTTTATTGTTGGATAGGGAGATCCTACCCCTCCACCTCTCATGTGAAAGAGGCGTGTACATTTTTTTTTTACTATTATGTCTTAGAATATTCAAGAAATCGGTAATTTTTGTGATAATATAAATAGACGAAGTTTGAGATGGTGTTTAGTATTAATTTTTTTATTCTTATATATTTTTAGTATTTTATTTACATATATTTACTACAACGTGTGTCAACCTAAAAAAATGTAACATAAAATCGATATAAAAATAAGTAAATGATACATTTAACGTCTACGCATATTTAATTTGTGAAATATTGTGTTCACTGATTTATATGATATTTTAGATAATTTTTATAATTTTATCTTTAAAAACCTATATGTATAAGTAAAAAAAACTATAAGGTCGCAGCGAAGCCCGACTTAGTCGACTAATCAATAAGTCGAGTCGAGCTCGTAAATGAGTCGAGTTCGAACAGAAGTTTGAACTCGTTTAGTTAAACGAGTCGAACCGAGTATGTGCCGAACCCGACTAAACCCGGCTCGTTTGGCTCGCGAGTAAACCCGACTCGACTCGTTTATAAAACGAGTTGAGTTCGGTCTGAGATTTGAGCTCGTTTACTTAAACGAGCGGCTCGGCTCGACTCAGTTATTTAATGACTCAAACTCATTTAATGAGTACCCGACTCGACTCGACCCGAATTACAACCCTACTTTTCTACAAGTCAAATTACCATATTAAAATTCTCATAAAATTTCTTTTCAAATCAAATTATAATCTTAATATTTTCTTAAACTTTGTTCTCTTCAAAATTACCAAGGCAAAGAAGAAGGAAGGACTTATCAGATTTTCGGATATGGCTTGGGTTCATCATCATTCACCGGACTTCCTCACCATAACGACGAGGAGGTTGCCGGCGCCGTCATTGGAGTAGGTACACAAGGAATGGGCGTGTGTAAATATATTGAAAAAAGTGAAAGTTAAAGTAATTTTAACTCCTGCATGCGTTTGGTTTCGTATCCTCACCACTTCCTGCAGATTGGCAGTTATTATTCGACGAAACAACTGAAGTTTGTCAAGCATGAACCATGTTCTATCTGTCCATTTATATTATTTATATTTAGCTATCTAGGTATGTATGAAAAAAGTTCTCCCACACATACTCTTTCTCTCTCTCTCTCTCTCTCTTCATTGTAAATCTATTTTGACTCATGAATCATTCCTTTATTCGTTGAATTGTAAGGTTCATTTCTTTTAATTTTCTTTTTAAAATCCTTTAGGATTAAGGGTAGTGAAGATCAAGTGAGGTCTTTGTCCGGGTTTTCACTTTCTAATAGGCTCAATTGATAATATTTTTTTCTTTATTCATTTGGTTTCTTTTATGATTATTTGTCAATGGCATTCATAAGGAATATTCACTAAAATCCTTTCAGTGGTATTTTTACACAAGATCTTGTGTATTTGATTTGTTATATGTGCAGGGGTTCTTCTTAATTCATAAAAATTGTGAACTTTGCTTTTCTACGGGTTTTAATCATTGTAACTAAAAGGTCTTTAGGTTTCTAAATTTTTGGGCATTATATTTCACATTTATGAAGCTATTGATATCACTTTCGGTGATTCTCATGATTTGAATTTAAATATGCATTTTCATCTAATTTTCAAATTTAGATAGTTTAGTGATTGTTGTGATTTTGTTCTAATTTTATGGATGCATGCATGATTAATGTTGTGAATGTCTCAATAATTATTTTATAAAATTATCTTAGTAATTTAGTTTTTAATGCTCTAATAATTAATTTATTTTCGCTCCTTTAACTAAATTAGTGAAGATTTTATTGCCTTATTAGCTTCAATGATGTATCAGTTTGATATGAGTTCATATTTTTAGTTAGAGTTTTGCGCACCTTTAGTGATTAAATTTTATTCCCTTTTTAATAATAATAATAATATTTTAAATATTTATGAAAGGCATATGCACTGGCCTATTTATAAACACCGATGATTCGACTCAACTTAAACAAGAATGTAATAAGTAAATAATAATTAAACTATCACAGGAATCTCAAAAGATAATATCAGTCAAGAGAATGAAGATTAAAGTCAATCTACATACTTGAAGTAATTCTACATTGAAAGAAGTTCATTTATTTGATCAAGCATCAGTGAAGTATTCAAGAAAGTGGATTTATTAAAATGACAGAGATTTCAACAATGTGACAGGAAGTGTACATGTTACAGTGTTTGATATAGGGAAAATAAAAAGAACCATAGCTTAAAGTTAAAAGATGAAGAACATACATTGAAGTTAGTCACTCATGAACCAGACAGTACATCGAGTGTTAACATCATACAATGGAAGTTCATCATTATTTTCAGTGGTTCACAGATTGATTCTGCTATCAAGGAATTGTATTAATTCTCTTGTAATTAATTAAATTATTTAGTTAATTTATATGATAAATTAATTCAACAAGAATTAATTTAATAAATTAATTATACATTTAATTAAATTAGAATTAATATATATATGCTAGTATGACTTTGAAACTGTACTGGTATGACTATCTAGAATAGTCATATCGAAAGTCATAGTAGTTCAAACAGTTAGTCATACTGATAGTCATAATGGTTCAGAAGTTAGTCATGTCGATAGTCATACAATGCAAGAAGGAAATGGAAGTCATGCTAGTTCTATTGAGAGTCATATCGATAGTCATGGTAAGCCAAAAACTGAAAGTCATTCCAGTTCAAAAGAATTGCGTACAAATATCCATCAAGGTAGTTGTTAGGAATTATGTTGATTATTGATGATAACTAAATTAACTCAGTAAAATTTGTATAAGTAAAAATGTAGCCTTCAACGGATAGCATGTGTATACAGTATCCGTTGAAGGGTAGATTATCACTTGATAAGACTAACTGTAACATACTATCTTTGGTTATGTAATAGCAATTGAAGTGTAAAAGTTTAGGCTGTATAAGTCATGTTAACTTTCAACGGATATATAGAATAGGGAGGCTAATTTTAAATATTCTATGCCTTATAATTCTGCATAAGTGAAATTGTATCTCAACGGATACTCATTCAGCCTTCAACGGATGCATTAGAGCATTCAACCCCCCCTTTCTACAATCCTGTGATCATATTGTTTGGGAATAACAATTGGTATCAGAGCAAACTTCTAACATACAAGAAGTTTAAAGATCAAAGACAATCAGAATCATGGGAAAGAAGGATAATGGAGTTAGGATACCAGTTCTTGACAAAGATCATTACTTTCACTAGAAAGTAAAGATGCATCTGCACCTGATATCTATGGATGAAAACTATGTGGATTGCATTGAGAAGGTCCTCATGTGCCAATGAAGGCTGCTACCAGTGTCGAAGAAATTTCACAAGTTGTGGATGGATAAATTCCCAAACCTGCCTCTAAGTGGACACTTGAAGATACTGCTGAAGTTCACAAAGATAAAAAGGCCATGAATATTTTGTTTAATGGTCCAAAACAGGACATGTTTGATAATGTCATTAACTGTACTTCTTCTAAAGAAGTATGTGACACCATTCAAACTATATATGAAGGCACAGAGAAAGTAAGGGAAAATAAGATGCAACTTCTCATACAACAATATGAACACTTTCACTTCAAAAGTGGTGAATCTCTGAATGATACTTTTAGTAGATTTTAGAAATTATTAAATGGCTTGAAATTGTATGGAATGGTGTGTCAAACTAAAGACTCAAATCTCAAGTTTCTGAGATCATTGCCCAAAGAGTGGAAGCCTGTGACTATTTCTCTGAGAAACACTCAAGAGTACAAAAGTTTCACTCTCGAAAGACTTTACGTAACATTAAAGACTTATGAGCTGGAAATGGAGCAGGATGAAGAGATTGAGAAAAGTCGGAAAAAGGGTGATTCTGTAGCACTTGTGGCAAGTATAGAAGGACATGAGGATGTAAAGGAAGAAACTGCTAAAACTACACCAAGCTCAAGTGCTTGTGAAGATAGAATTGAATCAAGCAAGGGAAAAGGCAAAATGGTTGATGAAGATGTCAACTCAAATCAGGATGAGATGGATGAGCTAGATGAACATCTTGCTTTTTTGTCTAGAAGATTTTCAAAGCTCAAGTTCAAGAAGAACCCTGAGGCACAAAGACCATTCAGAATAGAATTTCAACATAAGAAAACATTTGTTGAAAGGTCTAAATTCAAATGTTTCAACTGTGGAATGGGTGGTCACTTTGCCAATGAATGCAAAAAGCCTAAAACGGAGAAGAAGGACAGGAAGTTTGAACCTGTAGACTACAAAAAGAAATATTTTGAGCTTCTCAAACAAAAGGAAAGGGCATTCATTAGTCATTACTATGACTGGGCTGCTGATGGAAATGATTCTGAAGAGGACACAGAGTATGTCAATCTAGCACTCATGGTTAATTCAACTGAGAAGGAAGCTAGTTCATCAAGCAATTAGGTAATCACTACAAACCTAACTGAGCTATCCAAAGAGGAATGCAATAGTAATATCAATGATATGTCTACTGAATTATACCATTTGCGTGTAACTCTTAAATCACTCATAAAAGAGAACAAAAGGATTAAAGATGCTAATCTGTTTCTGAGTGATAGGAATGTTGTGTTAGAAACTCACTTCATTGAGTTTGAGAAATTGAAAATTGATTGCCAAATTGCTAAAAGTGAACTAGAAGTTGTGTTAAAAAAAATCTTGAAAACCAGCTAAAGAAAGAACAGGATGTAATTGCAAGATGGAATGATTCCAGGAATGTTGCCACTAACATCTTTAACGTTCAAGGTGTGGATACATTTTGTAAGGAATCATTGAATAAGGATAAAAAGAAACCAGATGTTGTAGTTGAGGATCTAGGAGCTGGTGATGCTTCAACAGATATTGACCATCCGTTGAAAGATAACTCTTCAACGGATGAGAGCCATCCGTTGAAACATACAATTAGTGTCAGCAAAGAGAAACTGGAGAAACTAAACAAAAAGTATGGCCCAACCAACAAGAATCTTGTTCAGGGAGAATGTAGCAATTCCAATAAAGTTGAGAAGGTTGATATAGGCCACTTGTCCAACAAGCAATTGAAGGACAAGTTAGAGAACATTGAGGTTAAGGCTGAGGTTAAAAAGAAAAGGAACATAAATGGTAAAGTGGGAATTAACGAGCACAACAATTACACACTTGATAAGTATGCTCCTAGAAAAACATGTGTTAATTGTGGTAGTGTTAATCATTTGTCTACTAACTGTAAATCTGTCAAAATGCAAATGTTTAAATACCAATGCATGTGCCTAATGTGCCTATGCCTGTCATGCCTAATATGTTTGCTCATAATGCTCATGCAGCCAATATGTATGCTAACATGTAATTTGTTCCAAATCCATACATGAATGCATTCAATATGCCACAAATGTCATGGAATATGCCCAACTTGAGCACTATATATGCACAACATTCACAAATGCCTACATCAAACATTTATACACCTGAGAACTTACCAATGAACATGTCTCAAAGGTCAACACCAAGGGTCAAGGTTGATTTAAATCAATCTAAGATTAAGGTGCAAAATGATAAGAGAACCAAGGTGAAGGCTAACAAGACAGGACCCAAGGAAACTTGGGTACCAAAATCAAATTGATTTGGTTTTGTTGTGTGCAGGGAACCAGAAAGAATCTATGGTACTTGGACAATGGTTGTTCTAGACACATGACTTGAGATTCTACCCTGCTCACAGAGTTCAAGGAAAGAGCTGGCCCTAGCATTACCTTTGGAGATGACATCAAAGGATATACTAAGGGATATGGATTGATTGCAAAAGAGAATGTCAGCATTGATGAAGTAGCACTAGTTGATGGACTTAAACACAATTTGTTGAGTATCAGTCAACTATGTGATAAAGATTTTTCTGTTTTATTTTCTCCAGAAGCCTGTGTTGTCTTAAGCAAAAAGGACAACAATGTGGTGTTGACAGGCTACAGAAAAAGGAACGCGTACATAGCCGACTTCAACTCAACAAATGCAAATTCAATTACTTGTCTTTTCAGCAAAGCAAGTAAAGATGAAAGTTGGTTGTGGCATAAAAGGCTGTCATATTTCAACTTCAAGTCCATGAATGACTTGGTAAAGAAAGGTCTTGTAAGAGGTATTCCACAATTGGAGTTTTCCAAGGATGGATTGTGTGATGCATGCCAGAAAGGGAAGCAAAGGAAGGCCTTTTTCAGAAGCAAGACAGAGTCATCAATTGATCAATCTCTACAACTTCTACACATGGATTTATTTGGACCAGTAAATGTGATGTCAATTTCAAGGAAGAGATATTGTCTTGTGATTGTGGATGATTTCTCTAAATTTACATGGACTTACTTTTTTCACTCCAAGGATGAGGCTAGTGAAATCATAATCAATTACATCAAGGTTGTAAACAGTCATCATGAGTATAAAGTCAGAAGAATCAGGAGTGATAATGGCACTGAGTTCAAGAATTCAAGTATAAAGTTATTTTGTGAAGAGAATAGAATTGTTCATGAATTTTCTATAGCAAGGACACCATAACAAAATGGAGTGGTAGAAAGGAAAAATAGAACACTTATTGAAGCTGCAAGAACCATGCAAGATGAATCAAGGTTACCTACCTACTTTTGGGTTGAGTCAGTTAACACTACATGTTTCACTCAGAACATTTCCTAGACAAATCAAGTAAAAGGAATAACTCAATATCAATTGCTCAAAAAGAAGAAACCAACATTGGAATTCCTACATGTCTTTGGTTGCAAGTGTTTTGTACAGAGAAACCAAGGTGAAAATCTTGGGAAGTTTGAAGCAAAGGCAGATGAAGCCATTTTTGTTGGATATGCAGCTGGTAAAGCCTACAGGGTTTACAATCACATAATCAACATTGTTATAGAATATGTACATGTTTTTTTGATGATAAAAGAATTCAAGGACTTACAGATGAGGGTTTTCATGAAACTCTCAAATTTGAAAATGAGGTTGAAGGTATAGAATGCAATGAAGAAAATGATGAAGCTAATGATCATGATCTATCAAGAGTTAATGTTTCTTCAATAGATGGAATAAATGGTGAAAGTGAAAGAGGATCATTCATCAACAATAAAGCATCCGTTAAAGATCATTCTGGTGCATCTGGTGATAGGGCATCTGTTGAAAGTCATCATGATGCATCCGTTGAAAGTCATTTTGGGACATCCGTTAAAAGATCAGAAAACAGAATGACAAACTCAATTAACTTAGAGGGAGTTTCTCAAGGAAACTATTCATCTCAACATGATAATGAGGCAACTTCATCAAGATCAAACCTACCACCTCAGAGAAAATGGACTAGAGATCACCCATTTGAACTAATAATTGGTGATGCCTCTACAAAAGTTCAGACTAGAAGAGCCACTCAAGAAGAATGTTTATACATTAGCTTTCTTTCACAAGATGAACCAAAGAAAGTTGAAGATGCTCTTCTAGATCCATATTGGGTATTAGCTATGCAAGAGGAGCTAAACTAATTTGAAAGAAACAAAGTATGGAAGCTGGTGCCTAAACCTAAAAATAGAAGTGTTATAGGTACAAAATGGGTATTCAGAAACAAGATGGATGAAAATGGCATAGTTACTAAGAATAAAGCTAGATTGGTTGCTAAAGTCTATTCTCAAGAAGAAGGAATTGACTATGATGAAACATTTGCCCCTGTTGCAAGATTGGAAGCAATAAGGATATTCCTAACCAATGCAGCTCATGCCAATTTCAGAGTCTATCAAATGGATGTCAAAAGTGCATTTTTGAATGGGGAACTGGAATAGGAGGTATATGTCAGTCAACCTCCTGGTTTTGAAGATCCAAATTATCCAGAGTTTGTTTACTTCGTACTCAAAGCACTTTATGTACTGAAGCAAGCACCTAGAGCCTGGTATGACACTATATCACAGTTTCTTTTGGAGAATCACTTCACTAGAGGTGTTGTGGACAAAACTCTTTTCTTCAGGAATGTGAATGGCTCTAGTATACTTGTTCAAATTTATGTGCATGACATAATATTTGGGTCTACAGATGAGAAATTTTGCAAAAGGTTTGCCAAACTTATGCAGAGCAAATATGAAATGAGCATGATGGGAGAACTTACCTATTTCCTTGGTTTACAAGTTAAACACGTGAAAGGGGGAATCTTTTTAAGTCAAACAAAATATGTTTATGATCTTTTAAAGAAATTTGACTTAATGGATTGCTCTCCTGCAAAAACTTCTATGCCAACTTCCACTAAGCTTGAATTGAATACTAAGGAAAAATATGTGGACATTACAAGCTATAGAGGCATGGTAGGCTCACTTCTATATTTGACAGCTAGTAGATCTGATATTATGTTTGCTACATGTTTATGTGCTAGATTTCAGGCTGATTCTAGGGAGTCTCATTTAATTGCTATTAAGAGAATTTTCAGATATCTCAAGGGGACACCAAACATTGGCATTTGGTACCCAAGAGAATCTAGTTTTGATCTAATTGATTATTCAGATGCAGACTATGCAGGTTGCAAGATTGACAGAAAAAGTACAACAAGCACCTGTCAATTTCTGGGAAACAAGCTAGTATCATGGTTCAGTAAGAAGCAAAATTCAGTCTCTACATCAACTGCTGAGGCTAAATACATTATAGTTGGACGTTGTTGTGCACAGATTCATTGGATGAAAAATCAATTACTTGATTATGGTTTAAGAGTTGATAAGATTCCAATTTTATTTAACAACACTAGTGCAATTTTCATAACTGAGAATCCAGTGCAACACTGTAAAGCATAATGTAATATAAGATGTAACAGAGATAACTACAACTCAGCAAAGGACAAGACAGACAGTGATATTAAAAGAAGCACAGGAATCCAGAAGTAAAGAAGAAAGGGTAAACTCAAAAAATCAAAATATGGTATGTATTCTTAAAGTCCATAAACAGGTCACGGAAAGAAGTTCATTAAAATGTTCAAGCCTCTGTGACAAATAAAGAAACAAGACTTTCAAGACTACAGAAGTATTTGAATGATAAAGAGTGTACCATAGGATTCCAGTGATTTAATTGAAGCAACCAGAACGACAAAGGACTTATCAGTAACATTGAATTGAAGACATAGAAGAATTGATCGAGTGTTAGTCATCTGTGAATCAGACCAGTTGCACTAGTTGTCAGCACCTAAATGATCAAGATGTTTATCGTCTCGGAAGAAGTTGATTTAAGTCTAAATCTGAAACATCCTGAGAATGAAAAGATTATTACTAGGTATGTTTAGGTTTAAATGGAGATACAATATACTTGTTGAAAAGGAAGGAAATCTTCAAGGGTCAAAGTGAATAAAGAAACATTCGATAGTTTTCTTTTAGGAAAAACTATCGAATTTGATCAAGTAGATTTGAAACAAAAACCATCGAAGAAGTAATTCTTCATTCGATAGATTTTATTTAAAATCTATCGAAGGAAGAATTAGTTAATCCCTTCGATAGTTTTTATTAGGAGGAGCAGGTGAAAAGTATTCTTCTTTGTCAAGTTGATTGAAATATTTGGATTTTGGTTCGATAGTTTTTCAAATGAAGTCTACAAAAACGAAGATGAAGACAGTCTCTTCTTCAGTTGGTTGGCAGTTGTGATCATATTTACTCTGAAGAATTTAAGAGCTCAAGAACGAGTACCGGAGAAAATTTATAGTGCCTTAATTTCTAAAAGTTTGTATTGATTACGTTAACCTGAACTCATTGAAGCTCATCTACGGATCAGATTTGTAGCACCACTCGCGGTTTATATTTATAAAACGATATATTCCACGACTCGTGTTTTGATTTGGTTCATTTGATTTCGTAGTAGAACTGAATGATTTATCCGTGAAAGAAATTAAATAATTTGTGAGTATCGTATTCAACCCCCCCCCCTTCTACGATACTTTGGACCTAACAATTGGTATCAGAGCTATTTGATTGACGTACAAATCAGATCCGGTGAATGAGACCAAAATCAAACAAGGCTTGAAAATTTGAAGCAAATTTTTTAATTTTCAAAATCTTTCATTTGATTGAAATTTCTTGAATTTTAAATAGTTTGGAATTTTCAGAAACCATGAGTGCTCCAAAGACAACTGCTGGTATTAAAGTTCCCTCATTCACTAGAGATGATTTCGGTTTATGGAAGATGAAGATGCTGTTATTTATCCAGGCATCTAATCCGTTGTATATTGGTATATTAGAGAACGGACCGTTTGTACCAATGAAACCAGTTAGTGAATCTACAGCTCCTGGCGGTACCAGAATTCCTCAAGGCTCAACCCCAAAGGATTTATCTGAGTACACAGATACAGACAAAGAACTGATTCGATTGGATACAGGTTTGATGCTGATATTGACAGACTCCGCAGACAAGGAAATGAGCTATCAGTTAATGAACTGTGTGAGCGGGAAACAAATGTGGGATACCATAAATTTGATAATGGAAGGAACTGAAGACGTGCAGGAAAACAGATTGGACATCCTGACTTCTCAATATGAATCATTTAGGTCACTTCCTAGAGAAAGTATAACTCAGGTCTTTGAGAAGTATACTAAGTTGTTGAATGAATTAACTATGAAAGGGAAGACCTATCCTCTGAGAGAGACAAACGGGAAGTTCATGATGACACTGCCCCATCATGTAGAACACAAGTCCTCATCCATAAGGGAAAGAATTGACTTTACTAAGATGCCATTGGAGATGATATATGGCAAGCTTAAAACTTATGAGATGGAGCAAGAACAAAGAGTGATAATCTACGGACCAGGGACGGTGGACAACAAGAATTATGCACTCGCAAGATCAGCAGCACTTGTAGTGGATCAACCAACAACTTCTGATATTCAGGTTCAAACCCCTAGAGCTGAAAAGGAGGTGATTATAGAAGCTGAAATGGATTCTGTGAATCTGGGTGTTGATGAAAGTGATTAATACACCCTAGAAGAGCTTGAGCAAATGGAAGACAAAACCATGGCGTACTTAGCTGCAAAGTTTAGCCACATTCGTTTCAAGAGAAACCCTAAGTACAAGTTCAAGGGCTCAACCAATAGATTTCAGAAAAGCAAGTATTCACCAGGCACTGGCTTTAAGGGAGGCTACAAGACTGGCATGATTGATAGAATCAAATCAAGATGCTACAACTGCAATGAGTTAGGGCATTTTACTACTGAATGTCGGAAGCCTCGTCAAGCAAGAGACAGGAAAGATGTCTATGAGAAGAAAGATTCTTATGAGGATTTGAAGAAAGAGAATGCTAAGCTGAAACAACAACTGGAAACCTTATCTGGAAAGCAGAAAGGAAAAGTTTATATTGTAGACGGTAAAAGTTGGGATGATACTGATTCGGATGAATAGGAAGAGTATGTAAATCTTGCCCTAATGGCCGAATCTTCAGAGGAATCACCACAATCATCTTAGGTACCTATCTTAACAACAATTGACATGTCTAATTCTGAGTACAAGAAAACTGTACAAGATCTTAGTGTAGAATTGTTTAATGTACACAGAAGCATGCTAGCATCAGAAATTGAAAATGCTAAGTTAGTTCTTAAGATTAAAAATCTAGAATCTAAGAATGAAGAACTAATGCTTGTAGTTGTCACATTAGAAGATCTTAAACAGAAAAATGAGTACTTAGAGAACAAGGTCAAGTGTAATGATGAGATAGAGACAATCCTTAGGAAGCATATTTAAGATCTAGATTTGAAATTGAATGCATATAAGAACTCCGCCCTAATTTCTAAGGAAATAATTGATACTCAGACCTTAGGGAATAAAACTACTATAGGATTTGACTACAGCAAGAAAACTGGAAAGAAGATTGTGGAATTTCATGTGACATATTCAGCTGTCAAGAAGAATACTCCACATGTTCTTAAGAATGTAGATTGTCCAGTTTTTGTTAAGCCGTTTCCAGCACTTTTCAATGAGGATGATCTAATCATAAGACGAGAATTGCTTGAGGAGGATATGTTGAAGGAAGTAGAGATAAAAACTAAGTTGCCTAGGAAGTTAGTAAAAACTGAATTACCTAAAACTGATGTAGGCAATAAGGTTAGGAAGGCTAAAAAGAACAGGAATGGGAAAGCTAGTGTTTATCAGAATATTGTTTCAACTACTCCCATTGCATCTAGGAAGTTGTGCACTAATTGTAATTCTACTGGACACCTTACACATGCATGTAAAAAGGTTAAAGTAGAAACTGCTGTTACTTCTGAAATGCATAACATGTTTGACATGCCTGATCTTCATGAACCATGTGGAAAGAAAGAGTGTTTACCTTGTGCATACAATATCATGCATGCTTATTTTAAGTTGATGAATGCATCTAGTAGAACTAGTACTGTAAATGATAAATCCACAGACAGCATGAAAGTCAAACAAGTTAAGACTGACTTGAATGTTACTCTTGTCAAAGTATCTAAACCTTCAGGACCCAAACAAGTTTGGGTACCAAAGTCCGCTTAATCAATCTGTGATTGCAGGGTAAGGTTAAAAACTCAAAGGTCGTGTAGATTCTGGATAGTGGCTGTTTTAGACACATGACATGTGAAGAGTCCCTGCTTACAGAGGTGGTTAAGAAGACCAGCCCGATTGTAACCTTTGGAGATGACAATAAAGGATTCACTACGGGATATGGTAATCTGAGAATTGGGAATGTCATAATTGAAAACATCTCTCTTGTTGAAGGATTGAAGCACAATTTTCTAAGTATCAGTCAATTCTGTGATAAAGGATACAATGTGGATTTTATAAAGGACAAGTGCTTGATCACAAACAGGAAGGATGAGAAGCTTGCTCTACTGGGAGTGAGAAAAGGAAATTTGTTTATAGCTGACTTAAGTTCTACCAGTGAAGGAGAAGTTACATGTTTCTACAGTAAGACATCTTCAGAACAAAGTTGGCTATGGCATAAGAAGCTCTCACACTTGAACTTCAAAACTATGAACTCTTTGGTAAAGAGAGACTTGGTGATAGGGTTGCCCCTGATGAAATTTTATCATGAGGGACTATGTGAAGCATGTGAAAAATGGAATTCTAAGAAGGAATCACACAGAAGCAGAGAAATGACAAGCATTGATGAACCTCTTCAGCTGATTCATATGGATTTATTTGGTCCAGTCAATGTTATGTCACTTTTAAGAAAAAGATATGCATTAGTGATGGTGGATGACTACTCCAAGTACACGTGGGTGTTATTCTTACATTAAAAGGATAAAGCAACACACCTAATCATTGATCACATCAAAAAGATAGAAGTGGAAGCTAAGCTACCTGTGCGGACAATCAGATCAGACAATGGAACTGAATTCAAGAATGCAGTTCTTAATGATTTATGCTCAGAGAAAGGAATATCTAGATAGTATTCAGCACCAAGAACTCCTCAACAAAATGGAGTAGTGGAAAGGAAGAACAGAACCTTGGTTGAAGCAGCAAGGACAATGTTAAATGAAACAAAACTTCCCACTTACTTTTGGGCTGAAGCAATGAATACAGCTTGCTACACTCAGAATCGAACCCTGATCAACAAAGATCATGAAAAGACTCTGTATGAGTTAATGGCCAACAAGAAACCAACACTGAAGTACTTTCATGTGTTTGGTGCAAAGTGCTTTGTACTAAAATATGGAGAACATCTAGGCAAGTTTGATGCCAAAGCAGATGAAGGGATTTTTTTGGGCTATTCTCTGGAATCTAAAGCTTATAGGGTGTATGTGATTGAAGATAAGAAGATGTTGGAAAGACTGAATGTAACATTTGATGACACCAAAAGACCAGGCCTGCAAACTAGAGAGAACTCTGAATCCTTGGTATTTGAAAATCTATCAGGAGATCTCTCTGACATTGAAGAAGAACCTGAAGTTGTTACAGTTATTAATAATAATGCTAATGATAATGATTCTGGACCAAGTGTTGATAGTGGTGGAGATACTCAAACTACTACTGGATCCACTAGTCAATCAACAGGGTCAACAGATCATACTGGCAGCAACTCAGGGGGAGCAGGAGAAGGATCAACTAGTCACACTCCACAACATTTTGAACAAGGAGAATCATCAAGATCGCATCTGCCAAGACAAAGGGTATGGAATAGAGATTATCCTTTTAACTTGATCATTGGTGATCCAGACACAGGAGTGAGAACTAGAAGGACATCACAAAATGAATGTCACTATTCTGGGTTTCTTTCAGAAACAGAACCTAAGAAAGTTGAAGATGCCCTAGATGATCCAGATTGGGTGATTGCAATGCATGATGAACTCAATCAGTTTGAAAGGCAGAAAGTTTGGAAGCTGGTACTCAGGCCTAAAGGAAAATCTGTTATAGGAACAAGATGGGTATTCAGAAATAATTTGGATGAAGATGGCATTGTAACGAGAAACAAAGCCATACGGGTTGCTAAAGGTTACTCTCAAGAAGAGGGTATAGATTATGATGAAACCTATGCACCAGTAGCAAGACTTGAGGCCATCAGAATGTTTCTGGCATTCGCAGCACATTCCAATTACAAAGTGTTAGGTCCAAAGTATCGTAGAAGGGGGGGTTGAATACGATACTCACAAATTATTTAATTTCGTTCGCGGATTAATCATTCAGTTCTATAACGAAATCAAATGCACCAAATCAAAACACGATTCGGGGAATATATCGTTTTATAAATATAAACCTTGAGGGCTGCTACAATTTCTAATCCGTAGATTAGCTTCAATGAGTTCAAGGTTACACAAATTCAATACACTGATAAAATTCTGAGCACTATTAATTTCTCTGATAATTTTCTCCTGCTCAAACTTCTCTCTCAGTAATATCTCTGTGTTCTACCTTAACTGAGGAAGACACTCTCCTTAACTCTTTATTAATTGTAGACTTGTTCTGAAAACTATCGAACCAAAACTAAACTAATAATCTTGGTCGTCCAATTTCCATCAACCTGACAAACAAAGAAACTTTCCACCTGCTCCTCCAAATAGAAAACTATCGAATGAATAAAGTTAATATTCCATTCGATGGTTTTTTAATAAAACTATCGAATGAGAAATTAACTTACTTTAGTTTTCTTTTGTTTTCTTTGAATCACATTCGATGGTTTTCTAAATAGAAAAACCATCGAATTCTTTTCTTGTCCTTGATCTTTTAGAAAAACTTATGAGCTTCAGGGTGTTTAAGTTTTAGACTGTATCAATTTCTTCTGAGACGATAAAACAACTTGATCTTTTTAAATGCCGTCAACTGGTGCAACTGGTCTGGTTCACAGATGAATAACACTTAATCAATTCTTCTATGTCTTCAATTCAATGTTGCTGATAAGTCCTTTGTCGAATAAATCACTGGAATCCTGTGGTACTAACCCTAAATCATTCACATACTTCTGTAGTCTTGAAAATCTTGATTCTTTGATTTTCACTGAGGCTTGAACATTTTCATGAACTTCTTTCTGTGACTTGTTTACGGACTTCAAGAATACATACCATATTTTGATTTTTTGAGTTTACCTTTTCTTATTTGATTCTGGATTCCTGTGCTTCTTTTAATATTATTGTCTGTCTTGTCCTTTGTTGAGTTACAGTTATCTCTTTTACATCTTATGTTACATTATGCTTTACAATCTCCCCTATTTGATTATATAGAGTTCGAAAAGCAAATACTTCGAGGATAACTCAACTAACTAAGGAAACATGAAACTAATTAAAGTAAGACAGCTTAATAATATTAAATGCATTATGGATGGGATATATACATTTCCAGATTTCATAATTCAAAAAACATTAAAACTTTATACATGAAGTTGCTCCTCTAGACTAAGCTGATAGTTCTTTTGTTCTTTGCTTCTGTTCTTCAGTCCATCTCAATCTCACCTTCTTCAATCATTGGATTGGAGATAGCAGCTTGATAATCAATCACAGATGGATAGTGCAGTGGTTCTCCAAGTTTAAGGATTGTTCCTTTGATGTGTCTTCCAATGTATTCAACCTCTTGTCCCACTCCATCCCACAACCATGCAATTTTAACATCTTTCTTGTTTAGCTTTGGCATGTTTAGTAGTCTGGGATGCACTTCCAATCCTCTCTCCACTCTCTTCCTATAGTAGGGAACAATCTCCATTAGAAATCTTCTCAGAGTGTCGGCTGCTTTGTCCTTCTCCGTTGATGTGAATCCAGTAGATCTAAGATACTTCTCCACTGATATCAGATAGTTACTTGGATAATCCTTCAGTTTGTCCTCAGTCAAATAGCAGATTCTGAACAAGTCATTTGTCAGAATCTAACCATTGGAGGATCTTCAGTAATCTCTGGACTGACTTTCATCAAGATTTCTTTAACATGCTCACGGAGCAGTTCATTTAGCCTTTTAGTCCTTTGTATCTTGACGAGCATCACCTGCAGTTCCGTGTATGTTCTCTGTTCGAAAAACTTAGTAGAAATCACAAATGTACCTTTCTCAAGAAAATTGATCAATATGTTCCAGGCACCATTTGCTTTAACTCCAGCTTTCAGAAAGATCACAGAATTTCTCAGTGCAGTGAAATAAGTCTGATCTTCAGGATTTGCACTTCTGATGTCCTGAATGATAACTTCCACCTCCGCATTGTCGTTGACTTCTAATCCGTCTTCAACTCCACAGAAAGTTTTATAAGCCATCTCCCAGTCAATACCTTGCTTCTTTGCCAAATCCACCATCTTCTTCTTCCTCACTTCAGCATACACCTTGAATATTTTTAGCTTCTCACTCCTTAGAACTGCTTGGTGTCTTTCATTCTTAGCTTGCCTGGCATCTCTTTCAGCTCTTTTAGCTTTCAATATCTCCAAGGCGGCTTCATGTTCCAGTGACAGAGAATTTGCTTCTTCTTCCATATCATCATCCAAGATAGGATGTTCTATAGGCTCGGGATAATATGGCTCATGCTCTTCTTGTTGTGGTTGCTCATGCATGACTTCAAATTCCTCTTCACTCTCCTCTTCTTGCATGTCCTCAATCCAGTACTGTCTAACCGGAATAGTTTCATTGGTTTCCCATAATCCCCATCCATTTGCCTCCCATTCTCCAACTTTCTCCCCCTTAGTTGAGGAATCCTCGATGAAGTTATCCTCAGCATAAAATTTCGTAGTAGGATCAGGTTGTTGATTTGATGGTCTGGGTTGTTGGTTCCTCAACATATTCCATATAGACTGCACTCTGTCACTTTGATTCTCCATGAAGTCAGAAATGTCTCTATTCATTGCATGTATAGAAGCTAGCTTCAGGTCAATGTTATCCAGTCTCGATTTGGTAGTCTTTTCAATTTTATCCAATCTCTGGTTAAGCTTAGACTCCACTCTTGAGAGGGTGTTCATTGCATCTTTTACCCTAGCTTGACCATCCTGGATAACCGGAACGTCTTCTTTCAAAGCTTCTTGTCCTTGTTGTAGAGCATTTACTTCATTCATGAATCCATCCTTAAGCTCTTTGACATTTGTTCGCAAGTCGACTCGTTCTTCCATTGCTTCCTTCTTCAAGGAGTCCACTGCTTGCTTAGTACCTGTTATAGTGCCAGATGCACTGCCTAAGACCCTGTAAGTTCTTCTAGAATCAGCTGCAGCCAAGTCAACCTTCTCTTGAATAGACATTAAAGAAGCATTGGCTTGACCAGAGGAGATCCCTTGGTCAAAGGAAGGTCTCAGTGGAACCTTGAATAGTGGATTTCCTTGCTTGTCATGAACCATCATCTCCTTCAGAGTGGATTGAACATGTATTTCTCTTTCAGTAGGTAGCAGCAAATCATCAATATTTGGTAGGGTTAGGGTGTCACTCCTCACATTTGGCTCTGGGTGTGCACTCAACGTTTCTGTTGGTGTTTCACTCATTCCCTTATTGCTCTTTGTACCTGCATCAGAAAACACTGTAGCCATCCTTAAGGAGGTCACCAGTGGTGCAATGGGGCTTCGCAAGTCCCCGTCCTTGGATAAACCAAGTTGCTCATCATCCGTAGATGATGTATCCTTTGTAGGATCTAGAGTTTGAATCTCTAGGAGGCTAGAATCAGGCTCTATTAACAGCAGAGATCCTGAAACTCCCTCTAAAGTCTGTGAAGACTTTTCCTCAGTTAACTCCTCAATTGAAATTGATTCATTGTCACCGAGTTGCCGATCCGCACCTAAGTCAGACCCTTTACCCGTAGGATCCAGATATGTTCCATCTGGGGAGTTAGGCAATGAACCTTTAGATTTTGCATTTGGGTCAGAGCCTTCTCTCGACGTCTGTGAAGACACTTGGTTCTTAGAACCTTCAACCAGTGAACCTGGCCGTAATATGGTCGGAACACCAGTTGCTTCCGTCAATTCCTCCTTGCTTGATTGAGCTATAGGTTCAAATATAGCTTTGGTTAATGTAGCCCAATCAGCATCAGAAAAATCAATAAAGGGCGCTTTGGATTATTGAAATGAAGTTTCAACAGTTGCTTCGTTTTCTATTCTTCTCCTTTTAGAGGAAGGCAGAGCTGCTGATGAAGGGTGTATCTCCTTATGTGGTGTTGCTTTGGCACTATCTCCCTCTACACTCATGGATGTCTGTATGATGGGTATAGTAGGGGAAGGAGGTTCGTTTACGGTTTCATTTGGCTCTTCCAAAGGCTCTATGACCGTGGTTAGAGATTGTGGGTTTGCAATCTCATGGTCAGGAATGGCCGCTGAGGGCTCTGGATCAACATCCATTGGTTGTGGTTCAGGAGCCAGTACAGGTTCAGGAATATTACCTTCGTTTACCTGTTCCCCTGGGGGTAGAAGTGGTAGGGGCACCATTCTTAGATATTCAGTTAGAACAGTAGGTACCCCTGGAAGATGATTCTTTCTTATCATAGCGGTTATTGCATTGCTCTTCATTTTCATGCACTCCATGGTCTCCTCGCCATCAAATGTCTCCCGTTCATCATCTGTTAACACATCATTTAGAATTAACTGTAGGAACCTAGGATAGAAACAAAGAACATCATCTATGCTTGTTCTTTCATCCAGTTGTCCCATGCAGAGAATAACTTGATCAATCACCAATTTTCCTATGTTTATATGCCTATTGTTAGCAATGACAAACCCTATCTTCTGAAGAAATAAGGGAATACCATGCAGATTTGTCAGTTTAGCAGTAAAAACATGAATCAAAGTATGAAAAAAGAAATTCCACGGCTTAGTCAGATAATGCTTAAGGAACTCTCCCACAAAGAAGTTTGGTTGTTGACTTCTTATGAGAGTGAAGAAAGCATGTATTTCCTCATTTGTGGGATCCGGAACAAGGTTTTCTGTTAGAAAATGTAAAACCCTATTAACGTCTTGTTCCGTCACCCTTATTGTTCTGCCCCCTGGCACAACAAAACTGAAGGCACTTACATTGTTCTCAGATGTGACAGTGGCGGATGTGTACAGCGCAGTCAATTGATCGATACAAAGGACCACGGGAGTACTCAGTGCATATGCCACTAATGAACGTGTGTTCAGAAATTCTGCCCATGCACGAAACTGTAAGTTCGTAATGGATTGCACATTCTGAAACAAGACATGGTTAGTCTTGGTTACGATAAATTCTCCGTCCATTTTATTTCAAATTTCCAGAAAATTAAATTTAAACCAAAACTAATTTTCCTTCAATTAATTATTTCTAATTAATCAAACTTAACCAAAATAACCCTTTTCCTTAATAACACAAACTCGAACCAAAGATTTTTTTTGACCCCTAATTGTTAACTAGAAAACAACCAACAAAATCCAAAGAAATCAATTGTTTAAAACAATCAACTTCTAAAGATTTGAACTTTTCACAATTCTGTGGGAAAAAAAATTAGTTCGATGGTTTCCTACTTAGAAAGCTTCAAAAACTTAAAAATTATTAAGTTTTCACGGTTAAACTTCAATCAACAGTGAAAACAGTAACTTTCTTAAGCTTTGATTTGTTAAAACTGAGGAAACTATCGAATTTTGTTCTTGACTGTGTATATAACTTGTAAGTATTATAAACGGCCACTTGTAATTTCTTAGATCTGTAAAATTGAGAAAGAAAGAGATAAGGCACGTTTTTATACTTTTTAAACTTACAGGGGTATTTTAGTAAAAATATTGTTCGATAGTTTTTAAAGTACCTGTCGATGGATTTCTCAGAGGGGCATAAAGGTCACTTCACACTTCGATAGTTTTCAAAAACGATCAAAGTTGAAAGAATATGAAGTTCAACAGACATTTATCAGAAACCATCGAGGGATTTTAGCAAATAAAAACAAAAACTATCGAATTTAACCTGTGTGAAAAATCTATCGAGAATTTAAGTATGAAATTAAGTAAATTCCTTTCGATATATTTTCAACTCAATTTCAAAAACTATCGAAAACAGTTTTCGATGGTTTTTCTGTTCCCTCCCAATAACTATCGAATTTGACTTCGATGGTTTTCATTTAGTACTTAGAAAAAGTATCGAATTATCTAAATTCGATGGTTTTTGCTTCTGATTCCATTTTTAAAACATGTTCATGTTTCAAAAATCAAACCTTTGTTTTTCTGTGAACTTTTAATTTGAATAAACTTTTTCAAATTTACCAAAATCAATTGTTAACAGAAAATTCACAATTTTCTTAGAATAAAATCGACTAAATATCATCAAATGATATTAACAAATTAAAATCCAATAAATTATGCTGCATTAATCTACAATGTTTAAAACAAAGTGAATTAATTCAAATTAAATAGATGCTTAAATATTTAGAACAAATATTGGCACCTAAATAATTTTTAGAATTAATAACCAATTAAATGCTAGAAGATATATCATCCATAATTATGACATTAAATTAGTACAATAATCCTAACTACGAGAATTGCTCCAGAAAATAAATTCACGAGTCCTAAGGATATGAAAATTCTTAAACTCATGTATTCACTAGGACTATCTTGCAGTCACTGACTTCTAATCAAAATCAATTAGAAAGATTTAACATCCCAAGTTCATCAACCAGCTTAGAAAAAGTGGATTCATCAAGCGGTTTAGTAAAGATGTCTGCAATTTGTTCCTCTGTGGGTACAAAATGTAACTCCACAGTTCCATTCATGACATGCTCTCGGATAAAATGATACCTGATGTCGATGTGCTTCGTCCTCGAGTGTTGCACTAGGTTGTTAGAGATTGCTATGGCACTTGTGTTGTCGCAAAATATTAGAATCTTTGTCAACAAAAGCCCATAGTCACGGAGTTGGTTTCTCATCCACAAGATCTGAGCACAGCAGCTACCAGCAGCTGTTGATGTGGACACTGAATGCAGCTTCTTGCTATACCAGGAAACTAACCTTCTTCCAAGAAACTGACAGCTTCCTAAAGTACTCTTCCGATCAATCTTACAACCTGCAAAATCTGAGTCTGTATATCCAATAAGATCAAATCCTGTATCTTTAGGGTACCAAATTCCAAGATTTGGGGTCCCCTTAAGATATCTAAATATTCGCTTAACAACTATTATATGAGATTCTTTAGGATCAGACTGAAACCTAGCACACAAGCATGTTGCAAACATTATATCTGGTCTACTTGCAATTAGATAAAGTAATGAGCCAATCATGCCTCTGTAGCATATGATGTCAACCTTCTTACCAGTTTCATCTTTATCAAGCTTAGTGGCAGTTGGCATTGGAGTCTTTGTTGTAGATGAGTCTTCCATTTGATACTTCTTCAGAAGATCTTTGATGTACATGGACTGACAAATGAATATACCATCTTGTCTTTGATATACTTGCAGTCCAAGAAAGAATGACAATTCACCCATCATGTTCATTTCATATCGACTCTGCATTAACTTAGCAAATCTCTTGCATAGATCATCATTAGTAGAACCAAATATTATGTCATCAACATATACTTGCACCAATATCAAATCATTTTTATGCTGTTTGTAAAACAGAGTTTTGTCTACGACACCTCTTGTAAAGTCATTTTCAAGTAAGAATTCAGAGAGAGTGTCATACCATGTCCTTGGAGCTTGTTTGAGTCCATAGAGAGCTTTGAATAGAAAGTACACAAAGTCTGCCAGTTTTGAATCCTCAAACCCTGGAGGTTGTTCCACATACACTTCTTCTTCTAACTCCCCGTTAAGAAAAGCACTCTTCACATCCATTTGATATACCTTGTAATTAGAATGTGTTGCGAATGCCAGAAACATTCTGATGGCCTCAAGTCTTGCTACTGGTGCATAGGCTTCATCATAATCTATACCATCTTCTTGAGAGTAACCTTTAGCAACCAGTATGGCTTTGTTTCTCGTTACAATGCCATCTTCGTCCAACTTATTTCTGAATACCCACCTTGTTCCAATAACAGATTTTCCTTTAGGCCTGGGTACCAGCTTCCAAACTTTCTGCCTTTCAAACTGATTGAGTTCCTCTTACATTGCAATCACCCAATCTGGATCATCTAGGGCATCTTCAACTTTCTTAGGTTCTGTTTCTGAAAGAAACCCAGGATAGTGACATTCATTTTGTGATGTCCTCCTAGTTCTCACTCCTGTGTCCGGATCACCAATGATCAAGTGAAAGGGATGATCTCTATTCCATACCCTTTGCCTTGGCATATGAGATCTTGATGATTCTCCTGGTTCTAGATGTTGTGGAGTGTGACTAGTTGATCCTTCTCCTGCTCCCCCTGAGTTGCTGACGGTTTGATCTGTTGACCCTGTTGATTGACTAGTGGATCCAGTAGTAGTTTGAGTATTTCCACCACTATCACCACTTGGTCCAGAATCATTATCATTATCATTATTATTAATAACTTTAACAACTTCAGGTTCTTCTTCAATGTCAGAGAGATCTCCTGATAGATTTTCAAATACCAAGGATTCAGAGTTCTCTCCAGTTTGCAGGCCCGGTCTTTTGGTGTCGTCAAATGTTACATTAAAGCTTTCCAACACCTTCTTATCTTCAATCACATACACCCTGTAAGCCTTAGATTCCAGAGAATAGCCCAGAAAAATGCCTTCATCTGCTTTGGCATCAAACTTGCCTAGATGTTCTCCATCTTTAAGAATAAAGCACTTTACACCAAACACATGAAAGTACTTCAATGTTGGTTTCTTGTTGGCCATTAACTCATACGGAGTCTTTTCATGATCTTTGTTGATCAGGGTTCGATTATGAGTGTAGCAAGCTGTATTCACTGCTTCAGCCCAAAAGTAAGTGGGAAGTTTTGATTCATTTAACATAGTCCTTGATGCTTCAACCAAGGTCATGTTCTTCCTTTCCACTACTCCATTCTGTTGAGGAGTTCTTGGTGCTGAATATTGTCTTGATATTCCTTTCTCTGAGCAGAAATCATTAAGAACTGCATTCTTGAATTCAGTTCCATTGTCTGATCTGATTGTCCGCACAGGTAGCTTAGCTTCCACTTCTATCTTCTTGATGTGATCAATGATTAGTTGTGTTGCTTCATCCTTTGATTGTAAGAACAACACCCACGTGTACTTGGAGTATTCATCCACCATCACCAATGCATATCTTTTCCTTGAAAGTGACATAACATTGACTGGACCAAATAAATCCATATGATTCAGCTGTAATGGTTCAGCAATGCTTGTCATTCCTTGGCTTCTATGTGATGCTTTTTTTGACTTCCCCTTTTCACATGCTTCAGATAGTCCCTCCTGATTGAATTCCATCAGGGGCAACCCTCTCACTAACTCTCTCTTTACCAAAGAGTTCATAGTTTTGAAGTTCAAATGTGAGAGCTTCTTATGCCATAGCCAACTTTGTTCTGAAGATTCCTTACTGTAGAAAAATGTAACTTCTCCTTCACTGGTAGAACTTAAGTCAGCTATAAACAAATTTCCTTTTCTTACTCCTAGTAGAGCAAGCTTCTCATCCTTCCTGTTGGTGATCAAGCACTTGTCCTTTCTGAAATCTACATTGTAGCCTTTATCACAGAACTGACTGATACTTAGAAGATTGTGCTTCAATCCTTCAACAAGAGAGATGTTTTCAATGATGACATTCCCAATTTTCAATTTACCATATCCCGTAGTGAATCCTTTGTTTTCATCTCCAAAGGTTACAATTGGGCCGGTCTTCTTAACCACCTCTGTAAGTAGGGACTCTTCACCTGTCATGTGTCTAGAACAGGCACTATCCAGAATCCACATGACCTTTGAGCTTTTACCCTTACCCTGAGATAATTGTGGTGATTCCTCTGAAGAGTCATCCATTAGGGCAACATTTACATACTCCTCCTCTTCATCCGAATCAGTATCATCCCAGTGTTTTCCCTCTGCTATATAAGCTTTCCCTTTCTGCTTTCCAGACAATGCCTCCAGTTGCTGTTTTAGCTTGGAATTCTCCTTCTTCAAATCCTCATAAGAGTCTTTCTTTTAATAGACATATTTCTTATCTCTTTCTTGACGAGGATTCCGGCATTCAGTGGCAAAATGCCCTAACTCATTGCAGTTGTAGCATCTTGATTTGCTTATGTCAATCGAGCCAGTCTTGTAGCCTCCCTTAAAACTTGTACCAGGTGAATACTTACTCTTCTGGAATCTGTTGGTTGAGCCCTTGAACTTGTACTTAGGGTTTCTCTTGAAACGAATGTGGCTAAACTTTGCAGCTAAGTACGCCATGGTTTTGTCTTCCATTTGCTCAAGCTCTTCTAGGGTGTAGTAATCACTTTCATCAACACCCAGATTCACAGAATCCATTTCAGCTTCTATAATCACCTCATTTCCAGCTCTAGGGGTTTGAACCTGAATATCAGAAGTTGTTGGTTCATCCACTACAAGTGCTGCTGATCTCACTAGTGCATTGTGCTTGTTATCCACTGTCCCTGGTCCGTAGATTATCACTCGTTGTTCTTGCTCCATCTCATAAGTCTTCAACTTCCCATAGATCATCTCTAATGACATCTTTGTGAAGTCAATTCTTTCCCTTATGGATGAGGACTTGTGTTCTACATGATGGGGCAGCGTCATCATGAACTTCCTGTTTGTTTGTCTCAGTGGACAGGTCTTCCCTTTCATTGCCAATTCATTAAGAAGCTTAGTATATTTCTCAAAGACCTGAGTTATACTTTCTCCTGGAAGAGACCTAAAAGCTTCATACTGAGAAGTCAGGATGTCCAATCTATTTTTCTGAACGTCTTCAGTTCCTTCCATTATTAAGTTTATGGTATCCGACATATGTTTCCCGCTTGTACAGTTCATCAACTGATTGCTCATTTCCTTGTTTGCGGAGTCTGCCAATATCAACATCAAACCTGTATCCAATCGAATCAGTTCTTTGTCAGAATCTGTGTACTCAGTGACATCCTTAGGTTGGGTGCCTTGAGGAATCCTGGTACCATCAAGAGCTGTAGATTCACTAACTGGTTTCATTGTTACAAACGGTTTGTTCTCTAATACGCCAATATATAACGGATTAGATGCCTTGATAAATAACAGCATCTTCATCTTCCACAAACCGAAATTATATCTTGTAAACGGGGGAACTTTAATACCATCAGTTGTCTTTGGAGCACTCATGGTTTCTGAAAATTTCAAACTGTTTAAAATTCAAGAAATTCCAATCAAATGAAAAAATTTGAAAGTTAAAAAATTTGCTTCGAATTTTCAGGCTATGTTTGATTTTGGTCTCATTCACCGGATCTGATTTATACGTCAATCAAATAGCTCTGATACCAATTGTTAGGTCCAAAGTATCGTAGAAGGGGGGTTGAATACGATACTCACAAATTATTTAATTTCGTTCGCGGATTAATCATTCAGTTCTATAACGAAATCAAATGCACCAAATCAAAACACGAGTCGGGGAATATATCGTTTTATAAATATAAACCTCGAGGGGTGCTACAATTTCTAATCCGTAGATTAGCTCTAATGAGTTCAAGGCTACACAAATTCAATACAATGATAAAATTCTGAGCACTATTAATTTCTCTGATAATTTTCTCTGGCTCAAACTTCTCTCTTAGTAATGTCTCTGTGTTCCACCTTAACTGAGGAAGACAATCTCCTTAACTCTGTATTAATTGTAGACTTGTTTTGAAAACTATCGAACCAAAACTAAACTAATAATCTTGGCCGTCCAATTTCCATCAACCTGACAAACAAAGAAACTTTCCACCTGCTCCTCCAAATAGAAAACTATCGAATGAATAAAGTTAATATTCCATTCGATGGTTTTTTTAATAAAACTATCGAATGAGAAATTAACTTACTTTAGTTTTCTTTTGTTTTCTTTGAATCACATTCGATGGTTTCCTAAATAGAAAAACCATCGAATTCTTTTCTTGTCCTTGATCTTTTAGAAAAACTTCTGAGCTTCAGGGTGTTTAAGTTTTAGACTGTATCAATTTCTTCTGAGACGATAAAACAACTTGATCTTTTTAAGTGCCGTCAACTGGTGCAACTGGTCTGGTTCACAGATGAATAACACTTGATCAATTCTTCTATGTCTTCAATTCAATGTTGCTGATAAGTCCTTTGTCGATCTGGTTGCTTCAAATAAATCACTGGAATCCTGTGGTACTAACCCTAAATCATTCACATACTTCTGTAGTCTTGAAAATCTTGATTCTTTGATTGTCACTGAGGCTTGAACATTTTCATGAACTTCTTTCCGTGACCTGTTTACGGACTTCAAGAATACATACCATATTTCGATTTTTTGAGTTTACCTTTTCTTCTTTGATTCTGGATTCCTGTGCTTCTGTTAATATTATTGTTTGTCTTGTCCTTTGTTGAGTTGCAGTTATCTCTTTTACATCTTATGTTACATTATGCTTTACACAAAGTATATCAAATGGATGTGAAGAGTGCTTTTCTGAATGGGGAGTTAGAAGAAGAAGTGTATGTGGAACAACCTCCAGGGTTTGAGGATTCAAAACTGGCAGACTTTGTGTACTTTCTATTCAAAGCTCTCTATGGACTCAAACAAGCTCCAAGGACATGGTATGACACTCTCTCTGAATTTTTACTTGAAAATAACTTTACAAGAGGTGTCGTACACAAAACTCTCTTTTACAAATAGCATAAAAATGATTTGATATTGGTGCAAGTATATGTTGATGACATAATATTTGGTTCTACTAATGATGATCTATGCAAGAGATTTGCTAAGTTAATGCAAAGTCGATATGAAATGAGCATGATGGGTGAATTGTCATTTTTTCTTGGACTGCAAGCGTGTCAAAGGATAGAAGGAATATTCATTTTCCAGTCCAAGTACATTAAAGATCTTCTGAAGAAGTATCAAATGGAAGACTCATCTACAGCAAAGACTCCAATGCCAACTGCCACTAAGCTTGATAAGGATGAAACTGGTAAGAAGGTTGACATCACAGGCTACAGAGGTATGATAGGCTCCTTACTATATCTCACTGCAAGTAGACCAGATATAATGTTTGCAACATGCTTGTGTGCTAGGTTTCTGTCTGATCCTAAAGAATCTCATCTAATAGTTGTTAAGCGAATATTTAGATATCTTAAGGGAACCCCAAATCTTGGAATTTGGTACCCTAAAGATACAGGATTTGATCTTATTGGATATACAGACTCAGATTTTGCAGGTTGTAAGATTGATCTGAAGAGTACTTCAGGAAGCTGTCAGTTTCTTGGAAGAAGGTTAGTTTCCTGGTATAGCAAGAAGCAACACTCATTTTCAGTTTCTTGGAAGAAGGAAATCTTTCGAAGGATACATCTCGATGGTTTTTGAGAATAAAATGAAATCTATCGAAAGAAATAAATTCTTTAATATTTTATATTCTCGATAATTTTCACAAAGACAAGAGTTCGATAGTTTTTGGTTTAAAACAGAAAAAGCTTTCGATAGTTTTTCAGAAAGTCGGTTTAAATTCTAGATTTTAAACACTTCGATAGTTTTCAAAAAAAAATATCGAAGTGATTTTGACCTTTTTGCCCCTCTGATGAAACCATCGACAATACATTTTAAAATCTATCGAACATGAAAGGACGAAAATACCCCTGAGTTTCAAAAAGTATAAAACACTGCCTTAGCCATTTTTCTTCACAATTCGGAGATCTAAGCTTTTGTGTTACAAAGAGATACAAACAAGAACATCACCATCAATATATTCTTCATTTTTTAACCGATTAAAACTTGAAAAAGTTACTGTTCTTTCACTATTACTTGATTTTAACCGTGAAAGTGTGACTATTTTGAGTTTTTGAATCTCCAGTGAAGAAGAAACTATCGAAAGTGACTTTTCTAAATCCTAAGTTCTGTTAACTGTGTTCGACTTTAGAAAGAAATTGTTTACCAATTGATTTCTTTAGTTTTTAAGTAAAAAAATTCGAAAGTTAACAATTTAGGGTTCTTGATTAAATTGTTCGAGTTTGTGTATTCGGAAAAAGGGTTATTTTTAAAACTTATTTAATTAGAAATAATTAATTAAATTAGTTTTGGTTTAATTTAAATTTTCTGGAAATTTGAAAATAAAATGGCCGGAGAATTTATTGTAACTAAGACTAATCATGTCTCGTTCCAGAATGTGCAATCCATTGCGAACTTACAGTTTCGTGCATGGGAACAATTTCTGAATACACGTTCTTTAGTGGCTTCTGCATTAAGTACTCATGTAGTCCTTTGTATTGATCAACTGACTGTATTGTACACGACAGCCACTTACACATCAGAGAATAACATATGTTCTTTCAGTTTTGTTGTGTCAGGGGGCAGAATAATAAGGGTGACGGAACATGATCTTAATAGGATTTTACATTTTCCAACAGAAAACCTTGTTCCTGATCCCAATACTGAAGAAATACATGCTTTCTTCACTCTCATTAGAAGTCAACAACCTAACTTCTTTGTGGGAGAGTTCCTAAAGCATTATCTGACAAAGCCATGGAATTTCTTCTTTCACACCTTAATCCATGTTTTTACTGCCAAGCTTACAAATCTGCATGGCATTCCTCTGTTTCTTCAGAAACTAGGGTTTGCTATTGCTCACAATAGACATATAAACATTGGAAGGCTTGTGATTGATCAAATGATTCTGTGCATGGGACCACTGGATGAAAGAACAGGCATAGATGATGTGCTTTGTTTCTATCCTAGGTTCCTACATATAATTTTGAATGATGTGTTAACGGCTGAAGAACGGGAGATTTTTGAAGGTGAGGAAACCATGGAGTGCATGAAGATGAAGAGCAATGCTATAACAGCTCTGATCAAGAAGAATCATCTTCCAGGGGTGCCTACCGTTCTAACTGAATATCTAAGAACGGTACCCCTACCACTTCTACCCCCAGGGGAACAGGTAAATGAAGGTAATATTCCTGAACCTGTTGTGGCTCCACAACCTCAACCAATGGATGTTGATCCAGAGCCCTCGGTGGCCATTCCTGACCAAGAGATTGCAAACCCACAATCTCTAACCACGGTCATAGAGCCTTTGGACGAGCCAAATGAAAACATAAATGAACCTCCTTCCCCTACTATACCTAACATACAGACATCCGTGAGTGTAGAGGGAGATAGTGCCTTAGCAGCACCACATAAGGAGATACGCCCTTCAAAAACAGCTCTGCCTTCCTCTAAAAGGAGAAGACTAGAAAACGAGGCAACTGTTGAAACTTCATTTCAAACATCCAAAGAGCCCTTCACTAATTTTTCTGATGCTGATTGGGCTACACTAACCAAAGCTATATCTGAACCAATAGCTCAATCAAATAAGGAAGAATTGACGGAAGCAACTGGTGTTCCGACCATATTACGGTCAGGTATACTGGTTGAAGGTTCTAAATTGAACCAAGAGTCTTCACAAACGTCAAGAGAAGGTTTTGACCTAAATGCACAATTACAAGGGTCATTATCTAGCTCCCCAGATGGAACATATCTGGATCCTGCGGGTAAAGGGTCTGACGTAGGTGCAGATCGGCAACTCGGTGACAATGAATCAATTTTAATTGAGGAGTTAACTGAGGAAAAGTCTTCACAGACTTTAGAGGGAGTTTCAGGATCTCTGCTGTTAATAAATCCTGATTCTAGCCTCCTAGAGATTCAAACTCTAGATCCTTCAAAGGATACATCATCTACGGATGATCAGCAACTTGGTATATCTAAGGACGGGGACTTGTGAGGCCCCATTGCACCACCGGTGACCTCCTTAAGGATGGCTACGGTGATTTCTGATGCAGGTACAACGAGCAATAAGGGAATGAGTGAAACAAAACACTATCACCTAGCCTGAGTGGGAAAGGACAAATGAGTGAAACACCAACAGAAACGTTGAGTGAACACCCAGAGCCAAATGTGAGGAGTGATTTGCCCTGATAGGCTTTTTGATGTTGAACCCTCTTATCTCAAGGAGTTTGAATCAATTCTAAGTGGAAGGACTGGTTCTCCACCTAAACATCATGTCAAGAACAAACTAGAACTGGATTATTCATTCTCCAAGCCTGATGAAGACAAGGTGATGGGAAAATTGATTAAGATGTTTAAAGGGACTTCTGATGTGAAAGCTAAAGAAGCTATGACAGTAATCTACAGGAATGGAAAAGCATTGCATATCACAAACAGCCATCCTAGATTCACCGAAGCCAAGAGAGAAGAAACCTCAAGACTTTTGAGGGAAGATCATCCGGATTCCTTTGAATCTACACCTGAAAAGCAAGCAAGACTGGCAAAGGAATTATGGAATGAGTTAGAGAATGAGGAGAGTGAGGCTGAAGTAGCCCCTCCTCATAAAAAAGAGGAATAAGGGAAAGACAGTGCTCAAAACAAATCCAATCAGGAGGCAAAATAGAAGATCCAATAGACATGTCTCCCCTAAAAAATAAGAAGATGTGAAGAAAATAGAGGCTAAATCAATCACCTTTGAAGACATAATTCAATCTGCAACTCAATCAGACACTACATTTTATGGGACTCCAGTTGAGCTTAAAGATGAGCCCATAGAATTTAACAACTTGGTATTCCTTAAGATTATACTAGAAGCTGAAAAGAATAAGAAAAAGAGGGAGCCAAGGAAGAAAGTTCTTAAGGGACCAATCAAACTCCATTATGTACCTAAAAATAGTCAAGCCAATGGAGAACAAAGATGATTATCTATACAAAGCTGATATTCAAGAATATTCAGACTTGGATCTTTTTCTGGATGAACTTATTGAAGTGAGAGGCATTGACAAATACAAGAATCTGTCTGAAAGGCTCGTGTTTGCCTACAAAGGTGGAGTGGAGAGACAATGGCCCTTGCAAAGAATTCTAGGAAAAGGATACTCAACCTTGGTCAAGGTATGCTCAAGCTTTAAGAGTACAATAGGATTCTCTCAAGTTGCAAGGGGGTTAGTGATGAAACATATTGAGAAAATCAGGGCTTGTTGGAACTCACCAGAAAGTTTGCCTATGAAGTTAAAGATCCCATACAATGGACATAAAATTCATCTCCAACCCTTTTGGATGATGGAATTCAGGGATGAAGATGGTTGTAGAAGGTTTTTTAGACTGGAGGACCAACTATCTAAGGCAAGCACTAAGTACCTTAGATGGTTGCAATCTAATCTAGACCTTAAAATTATTGAGGAAGACAACTTCTATAGACAACTTCAGCAACAAATTGAGGCCAACTATACAAGACAAGGGAAGACAAAGATTCAGCCTCCCAGAGAGAAGAAAAAGAACTAAAACTGCTCAGACTAGAGGAACACTCTCTCTGTAAAGTACTTCACACCTCATTTTTTTCACATTTTTATGATACTGTAGCTCAATACAAATTTTGCATCTTTCTGTATATTCTTAATGAGTGTTTTGTTATCATCAAACCCTGAATTTATGTCATATTTTCAACCAGGCATAAATTGGGGGAGATTGTTAGGAATTATGTTGATTCTTGATGATAACCAAATTAACTCAGTAAAATTTGTACAAGTAAAAATGTAGCCTTCAACAAGCATGTGTATACAGTATCCGTTGAAGGGTAGCTTATCAATTGATAAGACTCTTTGTAACATGTTCCTTTAGTTTTAATAGCAGTTGAAAGTATAAGTGTTAGGGTTGAATAATTCATGTTGAATTGATATGTAGAATAGGAAGGCTAATTGTAAATATTTGATGCCTTGTAATTTTACATAAGTTAAATGTACTTCAACATATACAATTCAGCCTTCAACGGATGCAGCCAATACACCTTCAATGGATGCAACCAAGATACTTTCAACGGATGCTTGACAAATCAACCTCAACCGATACAATGTCAATAATTAGCATGGAAACCAGCATTTTGGGAAAACCCTGAAGAAAAGAAAGCATTCTATTTTCATCTGGTCAATAGAGATGATTGAAGAAAGATATTCAGCTAAAAGGCAAATCATTTAAAGGACCATTGGACTTAGAGTGGAAAAGTAAGCTTTTGGACTTTACCTAATATACATTTCAAGTAGTTCAATTTAGCTTGTAAACTTAGGATATATAACCAAGCGTAGCATTGTTTTTGAAGTTAAGAAATCTGTTTTTAGTTTTCTAGAGCTTAAGCAATATTCTCTTATAAATTGCCGAAGCAAACACATTGTAACTGCAGCTGTGTTTATTCCAAACATCACAGAGATTTCTTCAAATAAAAATCTCTCAGGTGGAACAATCAATCCAAATGAATTTTTAATTCTTGTGTTTTATATTTATTGCAATTTCAATTTCTGTTCTTAAGTATCTCTTGTCTGTAAAGAATTGGTAATTTTTAAAGGATTGTATTCAACCCCCCTCTACAATCCCGTGATCATATTGTTTGGGAATAACATTTTATTTGTCAAAAAAATTAGCACGTCTTTAGTTTGTATATACACAAGTTTTTTTGTTTTGTATCGTTGTTTTTTTTTGTTTTTTTGCATTTGTTCTTGTACGTAGCTGGATAGGTTGTAACTCTTTTTATATTGATAATTTTCTTTAATTGGTTACCTAATATCTCTTCCCTTGTTTATTTTATTAATGTTAGTGGTAGTTTAATTTATCTTTTTAATATTTATTTTAAAATTGATATTTGAAATTATCTCTTTTTGTGTGTATATATATATGGTGCCTTTTATGATGGCTTGTTGATCATTTATGGTGATTTTTCCGGATCATTTTGGACCCTCTTGAGTGTGGTTTCCCTTTGATTAGATTTTAATTTTTTCGGTTTTAAATATTTTTTAATAGTAGTTAGATTTTTGAATTTATTTTTCTTTGTTGTTTTATGTACTTTATTACTATTTTAAATTTATTATTCTTAATGAAATTTTTCTCCCTTCTTTCTCAGGTGTGAAGCCTCTGGGAAGTCTCTTTCGAACATTAAAGTTTTATTATTTAAATTTTCGGAGACATTTATGCATGCGGCATGCCCTTCAGTTAGATGATAAGTTTTCTTGAATGAAAAAACTAAACTCCTTATTCCGATTTTATCCGACATTGTATTTCGATACAATTTGTATACGAAATGTATACCCTGAGAAAAAAAACTCTCTTCAAATTTTAATTTTAAAAAAATTAAAATAAATCTTAATTATCGAATATCATAACTTTGATTAATTCAATGCATTAAATAAAACTTCCTAAATTTCTAAAATAGTACTACGATGGAACAACCCCACCCAGGCTGTCGGACTAAACAATATTACAAAAAAAAATGCTAGATAATCCAAAATATTGTCCCAAAAAATCTCTCAAATCTACTATATATATATTATAGGAGAACAACTTCGTTGCTCCTGAGCAAATTTATTCAGTCCCAAACCTCCCGAACCTACATTCTTAATCTCCCGAACCTGCTTTCTAGCCTCCCTATACAGCGACAACATAAACCCTATCTTTGATGTTTTTCTTGATGTACTTTTGGTCATGTGATGTGTAATTGAGAATTGCACTGCTACATATTTACGTCAAATCTAATAATACTTTGAAGTATATTTGTCCTCCACGTCTTAATTGTTCCTTACATTTTTTCTTGATCACCATTTTTCCTTACATTTTTATTTGATCTCTACAAGATGATTATGACTTCAAGTTCTGCATATATTATATACTTATATATAATTGGAGTAAAGGAGTTTTAGTTTAAAATAATTACTAATATTCTATTTAATGTAATTTAAAGTAGAACCTTAATAATATGATTATAAATATAGTTGTATTTACAAGTTATAACAATTTTTTATTAAAAAAGTAATAGTTTTAGAAAACTTAAAAAAATAATATAAATAATGTAAATTTGCTATTTAATTATTTCAAATATAAAAATGTTAAATTTCAAAATAGTATTCATGTATATTAAAAGAATAATATGTTAGATCAGGATTCAATGATCGTCAGGATCTAGACTCAACTGATCAGGATTGCTGACGTCATCAGTATTGCATGGTCATCAGTATTGCACAAGCGTCAATATCAGGATTATCATCAGAATTTATATCAGGACTGTGATCAGGATTGATCATCAGGACTGGAAGCTGATCAGGATTTCTATTTCGAGTTGGTTTATGAGTCTAGTTAAATAAATGAAGTTTATTTTGTCGGTTCCTAATTTATAGGAATACAGCTGTCGATTAGGATATGTTTCAATCTAGTTTGTAATTGATTAGGACTTATCTTGTAATCGATAGAGAAGCTGTGTAGTATATAAACACAGTTTAGGTTTCGATTTAGATCGATCACATACACGAGTATTTTGTAACTTAGAAGCTCTCAAGAACATCAGAATTTCTTGAGAGAGTTTGTAACAGTTTTATATCAGATTTAATAAAGCTGTTATTATTCTTTCATATTTGTGATACATAATTTATTAAGTCGAGAATCTTATACAATTGTATTCAACCCCCTTCTACAATTGTTATTTACTGGGCAACATAATATACACTAAAATATTAAATATTAATACTAATAGAAAATCAACTTCATTTATTATTATTACAATATACCAAAGTATAATTAAAAATTATATATATACAAAAAAACTAAAAAGAAAAATATATATTACAACAACATAAATATATAATTACTAAAAAATATTAATAATAAATATACATAAATTCCATCAACTTATGCTAAAATATTAATATTAAAAATATATGAATACCGTAAACATAAACTTATATTAAAAGAATACAAAGATCATCATGTGCGCACTGAGATCCACAATTGCTAAAAAAGGGATGTCTATAATAGTTATTAATATTCTATTTAATGTAATTTAAAGTAAAACTTTAATAATAGAATGAATATAAATGTAATTGTATTTACAACTTATAGTTAATAATAATATTTAATTAAAAAGTAATGATTTTAGAAAACCTAGAAAAATAATTTAAAATTATTATTTAATTATTTTAAATATAAAAAAATGTTAAATTTCACAATAATATATATTAAAAGAATAATACATATATTACTTGTAAAATTTTATGATAATTGAATTATGACCTACATAATACTTTTTAGAAATAATAAAAATATGAATGAACTAAATAAAAACTATTTGAATAAATACAATTTATTTGATTATATAAAATAATAACATAAGCTTAAACAATAAATATATAAGCTTAACATAAGATTAAACAAAAAATATATAAAATAATTAAATAAAAGGTATTTATATATACTCCGTTTATGACAATATAGGTATTCAAATTTAAAATGTTACAACTAATAATAATTTAGATATATCGTCATAAAAAAATTATTTAAAAAAATTATAAGTATCTCTTGCATGGGTTTAAAACTAATTTGTAATGCACCTACGGTTATTCTACCGTGAAAAGTACAACACTAAATTTCATTAAATAGTGCTAATAATTATATACTACTTACACATTAATTTGTTATATGATTAGTAACTTGTCATTTTCATCTTGTACATTTTGGAAGGCAGATGAATCAAAGACTTAGGATGAACTGTTAGTCATACAACCTATAATTGTTGAGACTCCTGGATTCATTAAGCCCGTGATTGTGTGAAGTGAAACCCAATTATAGATGCTTAAGATCACATGATTGTACAAATTATATAAACTCTTCAAACAAAATTTTATTGGGTTATAGAAACCGCGTCTCCGGGGTTAAGGCTACTACTGTGACCACTTTGCAGAGACCGTGATTGACGTTAAACAGAGATAAAGTCAATAAAATGCGCCTTTATTTCATTCACTCCGATTATGTTTTCACTATACAATTTCGACTTATTACAAATAAAACAACCAGGTAAAAGATAATTGTACGGGTCAAAGACCAGTCTGGAAATACGACCTTCACCCTTTTCAACAAAGAGGTTGGACGCCTCCCAGTTGAGAAAGTTATCTCGGAAATAAGTCAGGTCATTTATTCATCCTTAATTAAACATTAAGCTAAAACTGACCCTATTTAACAACATGTCATATTAACTATTATGCAGGACAACCCTTTTGCTCACATCCTCGCTGTGCTGAACAATGTCATTAGAAAAGCATGTTCATTTGATATGAAGATTAATCACTTCAACACCAACCTGGGATATGAGGAATACACGGTTGCCAAGCTATCAGAATCTGAACTAGCGCTCAATGAGGTTGACGTGGACAACAATGGAATGACAACAAAAAGGCCACACATTGCTTAGGGTGCAGAACCACTGCCATAAAATGGTTCTAACTATTATCTACAAATAAAACATGTACCCGGATCACCGAACTAATAGGCACTACTATGGCCAAACTATACCTTTATTATGAACTACCTAACATAATTTAAGTGACAGCTTTGACATTTACAACATTTGCGAGCCTCCATACATTGGGATCTCTTTTACTGGCATGCTAAATTTGGGTGATGCTTTAATTTCTTTACCATCTACTTTAAAACTTAGTTTATCTTATAAATCAGAATGTTGTTTCAAACATTAACCACTCATCTTCTGGAATTGTTTTTTGCTAATCACAAAATTTATCTTACAATGTCAATTTTTTCACTAAAACTTCTTCGATTGAGTACAAACTCTACCATCAGCTGCTGACAATGATGACTTAATCCTTTCCTCAGGCGCAAATATCTATTTACTATCCATTTCATATTAGTATATAAAAAAATTATCTAAAACTTATCAGGACTATGCATCGTTTGTCATTTAATCATACATGCCTTAACATAACACACAAACGTCTCAGTCAGCATGTGCAATGTCATTACCAACTCTCATTCAGACTGCACAACATACACATCGATTCCTCCTATCGAATACAAACTGACTTTAAACACATAAAATTGTGTGCTCGTGCCTTGCACGAGCTTCAATGCTAGTACCTTTTATTTGATAACCTTCTTATCTACTTCTATATATTAAAATCCAACCAAGGGCAAAATATGCCAATTAAATGGCTGTACAATTACATTTTTACCCCTATTTGTTGAAAAATTACAAAAATGTCATCCATATATAACTTATACAAAAATTGATTAATTTGTGTTGTTTTTAGGAATCAAACCTCTATCCCCCACTTATAAAGCAAGTATAATAACCATTGTGCTACGTTGATTTTTGAGCATACTTTAAAAATCTTATTAGATCAATCATATGTTCTCTTATAATCCTTTTTTTTAACATCTTTTGAGTAAACTGCACGTCCTCGGGCAAAGAAGAAAGAAAAATACTAAATCCTAACTAACTAATACCACTTCCGTAGGTGATCACGGTTGCATTTGGCATATGCAACAAGCCCTTTAAACCCCTAGGCAGCCCTAGTGGACGAGTAAGGTCTCGTGAGGGTTTATAGTAAATCTACCCACAAAATCTTATTTGGTTTTGACTGTCAAGTCTCAAACATGAAATATATCATAGCACACCACACATGCAAACTTAACCATGTAATAGCTCTTAGATGTCATATAACGCAACTCCTCAACTTTACACACCAACACAACTATTCAAGTACGCGCACATAGTCTAAAAAGACTAAAATATATCATGAATAACATCAAAATCTCAATCAACAAGATAATAGCATGTTTTAGATGGAAAAATAACCTCACAAACACTCAAAGCACACAAGTGTTTAGGTGTAACTGTATCACTCAAATTCAATCAAATACACATGTGCTACCATAAGCTTGCTTGTCCACCAAAATCTCTAGACTTCGTGTTCGTATAAATCAAAAGGTCTTTGTCATGGTTGTAACGAGGCTTAGGTGAGGGGTAGGAAAATGAAAAGGCTTCAGTTGGCTAAACTTGACAACTAATAGAGCATAATGTTCATATACACTTGAAGCACTCAACATGAAACTATCTTTGAGATATCATCTCACATACAAATATAAAACCCGTAAATTTCACATTGTAAGAACCAATGAACATACACACGCTTTTCTTTCTTTTCAGAGAGAGATTTTTTTTTCACTTCTTTTTTTCTATCTCTCTATTTTTTTTCTTGCTTTTTTTTTTTGTTGACCTTTGTGACTCTGTTTGAAATGTCACTAACAAGAAGTAGCCAAACCAATTCAAATCCCACCAAAATTCACACATTAACAAAGATATCCCCGCACTAAATATTTTACCAATCTCAAGTATATATCACAATGCTCTACTAGTCAATCCAGAAAAGAACAAATTAATAAGCTCAAGATTTAGATGGTGATATACGAAGAAAAAAGATATAGGCTCAAGGGGGCTCACTAAGGATTATATTTTCAGGGAACTATTTGAGACAATACGGTTAATCCTAATGCCTTTATCATTTTTACACAATACACGATATCAATATGCGCATGACCTGGTTTAAAGCAAGTTCTAGAGCAACATGCACAATGACGAATAACTCACCACAAAAAAAAAATAGATTGATAAAAAGATGTATCAATCGCATATTAAGGCTCAAGATCTCACGGGTGATAGCATGCTAAACTCATCAAAATTGACAATGACGTAAATTCAAGTTTTGAAATTTCGCAAGCACATACAAGACATCATCATGTATAAGGTATTTTATGCCAAGGAAACAAATACATGACACTCGCAAAACAAGTCTACATGGTGTGTACTTATCCTTATAACATGCTATTTTGACAAGGCAATCAATTTTTTAAGTTTTCTATTTTTTTTTTGTGTTTTTCAATTATCCTAAAAAAAACTAACAAATAAAAAAAAAATCCTAATTTATTTTTTTAATGTTGGAAACCCCTCCCCACACTTAAGTGGTTCATTGTCCCCAATGAATAATAATAATAAATATAAAATAATAATAATAAATAATATATATATATATATATATATATATATATTTTTACAAAGAAAGGTTCAAAGTACTCCCCTAGTGCCGCTTGAAGTGCCCATTGAAAAATATTGTGGAAGCAGCCTCCATCTTCTATGTATTATGCTGAAATTACAGGTTCAACATAGCTTTATTAATAACCCAAGCAAATCTTGTCACATGTGGCAAGTTGGTGCAGTGGTTGGTTTCTTTCTCTTGTAACCGTGAGGTCGTGGGTTCGAAACCCATCAGCAGCTTTCTTTTTGTAAAAAAGGCAACTGACTTGGCCAGTGGGCTTGCAGGATAGCTGCTGGGCTGGGCTATTGCGATTTGGGCTGGACAAAGCAGGGCTCAGTTTAATGACTTCAACGAGCGAAGGTGTATCTGCACTACACGCGCTGGATGTTGTCTTGACAGAACTGGGGTGCGCCATACGTGATTATTAAGCTATCATAACCAGGGAATTATGCACCACGGGTAGACCACATTACACCGCAGGTAACCACATTACACGCGCTGGATGTTGTCTTGACAGAACTGGGGTGCGCCATACGTGATTATTAAGCTATCATAACCAGGGAATTATGCACCACGGGTAGACCACATTACACCGCAGGTAACCACATTACACCGCAGGTAGAAAGTCAAAAAAAATTATCAGTTCAGCAACAGAACTTTTTGCACTGCAGCCACCAAATCCACACCTCCATTTTTCTTTTTATTCTTTTTAATTCCTTGACTCCTTGCGATTTTTTTTTTTTTTTTTTAATACAAAAATCATGGGTTGCCTCCCAAGAAGCGCTTTTATTTAACGTCTTTGGCTAGACATGAAACCGATCTTTTCACTTAATAATTTCACACCGTAGTGAAAAATTCTGCAACACAACTTTATATGGCCATTTAATTATCTTTTTCGGAGCCACGTCTCTGACGACAAATTTCAGCCTACCATGCTCATCAAAAGTGCCTTTAACATTGTACTCATGCCATATTTGCATACCCAAAGAATAAATAATATCCTGAATATTTGAAATCATCCATTCACCATCTGACTTTTGCTTTTGTAGAACCTCTAAAAACGATTCTTCTTTATCAGGGGATAAATCTGCTGAGATAACAATAGACAAAGTCGGAGATGTCAACCTTCTCTGCTGCTGAAAAGAACCCATTACAGTGTCCTCAGGACACACAATATCACGAAAATTTGAAATACCCCTTCCAATAGCTATCTTGTTCTTCAGTAGAAGCTCAAATAAATTTTCTTTCTTGTCTGGAGGTAATTCCGCTGAGATGATGATAAAACATGTTGGAGATGAGCTCGAATAAACTTCTTGAGAATGAAAGGCAGTCAAATTTAATTCCGAATCGGGTGGTTCTTTGACAGATGTTTTTGGAGGGATGACTTCTGCAAATAGCACTTTCAATGACTCCAAACAATGCATTGTTTCTGCATCTTGTAAATTAACATCCAACGAAGTTAGATTTTCCTCTTCATTATTTTCATGTCTAGAATCTAGAATCATGGGTTGCTCCACAAGGTCTTCATATGGATTTTGCTCTAGTTTATCAGAAACTAGAACATCCTTTACAGATTTTGTTGAAGAGTCCTCTACATATCCTTCATGATCAGATGTTGTTTGAGAGACCTCCACATTTTTCTCGCTTTCAGCAGCAAACACACCATCAGAATGCTCGATCTGAACTTTTTCACAATTTTCAGCATCACATGGTAGAGAACCTGGCGTTTGATTTCTTATCTCATCAACGAGATCCCCAACTTGATTCCCTAATTTCCTCAATGAATCTGTTTGACTTTGGACAACATCAAGATTTTCAATAACTTTCTTCAACAAAGCTTTTACAGAATCATATTGATCTTCTTCATCAGGCTCTTGCTTTTGAGGTTGCTGAAAACATGAATAATTAGAGTTCATTGATGAAGTTCCAAGATAAGCTCCTTCATTGATCCATGAATAATTTAGAGGTTGAATCCATGACTGATTGCAAGAATTGGAATATGGTATACTCCAATTTTGATTACCAGCAAAGCAAATAGAGTCTGGATTGGAAGGACAAAAGTCATAGGTATGAGCACCGCAACAATAAACACACGAAACTCTATCAGCTTGGCTTCGTGGTGGACTTGATGATTGCCACATAGATTGATTCATCCCCATGCTCAAATTCTTTACCATCTCTGACACTGAAGATAATCTACCATGCAAAGAAAGAAATTCTTGATCTCGAGCAGCAC
This sequence comes from Heracleum sosnowskyi, assembly GCA_030848705.1. Taxonomy (NCBI): domain Eukaryota; kingdom Viridiplantae; phylum Streptophyta; class Magnoliopsida; order Apiales; family Apiaceae; genus Heracleum; species Heracleum sosnowskyi. The sequence goes on along the minus strand of CM061235.1, from coordinate 134,629,240 downwards.
ACTCATCCTCATACCCCATATCCATTGCTCGTGGAAAATACATAACTCTATGTTGTCAAACCTGAAAAACAACAAGAATTATCCACGCAAGTGCCACAAAATAAACCAAACTGCAAGATGATTAACTTTGTAACAAACACTATAACAGTCCCCGGCAGCGGCGCCAAAAACTTGTTGCGTAAAATACAGATGTGCAAGTGTACACAATCGCAAACAAGTAATATAGTAGTGAATACCAGATTTCGTTCCTCAAGGACTGCAAATTTGTATTAATCGCAAGTAAAATCTTACAATTCAGTTATCGAACACAAGATTTGGGTTTTGATTTTTCTACTAAAACTAATTAATTAACTAACTAATATTATACTAGCAAATAGAGTCTTACGAGATTCAGATATGAGAAGATAAGTCAGGATAATTACTTCCCCCTAACACATGAAAATCGGTAAAAGAGTCGCGCAACACTATGGCAATTCCACAGTTCACTAGCTAGAATTCAATGATCATAGGTTTCTTTCGAAATCACTATGGTATAATTCCTATCAAATAAACTAACATATGTCTATGCCAATTTACTCCTCAGAATACAATTAAGCACAAATTTTCACAGCTATGCATGGTCACAATATATGTCTATATCATAACGATATTATAATCAAAGATATAAGCATGCACCATTCAAGTTTTATGTCAATTAACTATAACTCTCTCGATATTATAATTAACTCATTAACCCACTAAAGTTGATCAGACAATAGCAAGTATTAGCATGAAAAACACTTGAATGAGTAAACCGTAGAGCTGCATACAATACTATTTAACAAAACACCAAAAATCTCATGCTAGGGTTCCATAAAAATCCCAACTTTATACAATTAGTTCATAATTAAGATCCCAAAACAATCCCAACATAACCAACACATATTCATAAGAAGAGATATAAAAAGATAAAAGAAAACAAAGCCAATTAAATGTCTTCAATGGCTGAATTCTTCTTCGTTGATGGTTTCTCCTCCTCCCTTGTGCGGCTTCTTCTCTCTTTCGTTGTGTCTCTCCCTCTCTCTCTCTCTTCTTAGGTCTGATCTATATCTAATAATATATATTATAAAAGTATTTTTAATTATTTAATACAATTACAAGGAGATTTCCCAAACAGAATTGAATTCCAATAATAGAAATTCGTAGCTGACTGTTGGGCTCTGTTTCTGGACTGACTCGACTGGATTTTAATATCAAGACCACTTCCAAAATAAATCTCTTCTCATAAGCTTTCCTTGGGCTGTTGAATCGTCTGAATCGGACTTATAGAACTCCAGTTATGGCCCAAACAGTGTGAACTGCGCAAGTGGGTCATAAAATCCGAATTTTAATCAAATTATTCTCCAACTCTTTCCTTTTAAACTCCAAGCCTTCCTTTATTAAAACTCCTTGATACCTGCAATAAAACAATATAATTTATTAAATAAAAATCCAAATCAATACAAAATAACTTGAATATAGGGACAATATATAGATAAAACACACACTTATCATAAACAAATTATTGGTTTATATTATTTATAAATAATAAATTATAAGTTATATATAAATGAAACAAAATATGGATAAAAAAATAGATTGAAATAAAAAAACAGGATTATATTCTAATCTTTCTTTAATTTTTATTTTTGAGTAAATAAAATATTAGTTCATATTATTAATATAGCTATATTTTCTAAGTTTTTGTAATTATATATATAATTATATGTTCAATTATCTTTATAGATTTTAATTTCGCTTGTACTTTTTCGATTAAATATCAATTATGTTCTTAATTATTATATGATTTATATTTTTATATCATACTTTGTCATTTAGTATAATCTATATGGAGTTTCCACGTTTTGATACATAAATATAATAATAAATTTTGATCTAATATAAGTAACATATTACTCCCTCTGTCCCTCTCATTTCTTTAGAGTTTTTTTTTCACTGTTTGACAAGCATTTTAAGGGTCGTATAAAGTGTACTTCCACAATTTATTTTTAAAATTTTATTTTTTTAAAATAAAAATTCAAACATTAAATTTTTATTCAAAAGGAAAAAAATTAAAATAATATATAGTACTATACTTTATAGGAGCTTTAAAATGCGTGTCGAACCTCCGTCCTCCAATGTAAAGAAATGAGGGGGACAGAGGGAATATATTTTACTTATATTATTTAAAATAATTCTAAAATGTACGGAGTATGGTAAAAAGTGGGTATCAGATTTAAGGTGTTCACGAGTCAGGTTGGCCACGATGGTAGTAGACCCCGACCCAATTAAATCGATTTAAACATTTTCAACCCAACCCACAAAATCTATTATTATATATTAAACCACAACACAATGGAAAAATGTGTCATTTTAATGTGTGTGAAGTTACGTTTTTGCCCTTATTTGTTGAAAAATTACAAAAGTGCCACCTCATATTTTTATGTTGCAAAGTACATTTTAATGTGTGAAGTTCCGATTTTACCGTTATTTGTTGAAAAAATACAAAAGTGTCAACTCATACTTTTATGTTAAAAACACTGAAACTGTGTTATCACTAAGAATCGAACCATTAACCTCCTTTAATAAAGAACATGTCATAATCATTGTGTTACATTGACTTTTGGATTTGATTTAAAAGTTTTATTGGATAAACCAAATGTTTTACTTTTATTCCTTTTTTTAAAATAAAATATTGGTTTACATTATTCATTAATTTTTTAAAATGTTGGATATTATATTCTATCTACTTTCTACATATTAAAAACCAACTAATGGTAAAAAAACCAAAAAAAAAATTGTGAAGTTACAATTTTACCCTTATTTATTATTTGTTTGAAGCAACCTTTATATATTTAAAAATTATAAAAATGTCATCCCTTTATTGTTTAATAAAAAAAATTAATTTGTGTAAACATTGAGAATTGTAACCTTAAATAAAACAAGTATGGTATATTTAGTTTTGAGTTTATTTTATAAACATTATTAGATAAAAATTTTAAAAAAAATGCATTATTAGATAAAGCACACTCTATTATCATATTCTTTTTATTATATAATTTTTGAGTCAATAGCATGACGTTTTTATTTATTTATATAAAATGTTTATCCAATTTCTTTTTTAATTTTAACTTTTCAGTTAGTAAAATGTTATTTCATATTATCTTTGTAACTCCATTTTTTAAATTTTTTGTTTTTCTATATAATTGTATTCAATTATTTTTTATAAATTCTAATTCCACTTGTATTTTGTTATAAAATGTTAGATATAATTGCTGATGTTTGTTTATCAGTGTTTAAAGTATCAGGTAAATATCAGAGTTTACTTAGTTGTCGGTGTTATATTCAATGAAGATTCTAGAAGCGATATACTTTGAAGAAGGAAAGAAGCAAAGAGATATCGTGATGGCTAAAGAAACGGAACAGAAGACAGAAGCAATTCTTAATTGATATTAATTGTATAGCTGATTTATAGGAATATCAATTAAAGATTGTATGTAGCTGTGTATTATATAAACACAGATAGGTTAACCCTAAAAGGGATGCGAATACTTGAAATATTATTCTTGTAACCTAGCAGCTCTCTGTGATATTTTACATCACCGATAGAGGAGTTATTAATTCCATACAGTTTATTATTCATAAACAGTGTTCTTATCGTTATTCTCATACATATAATTGATTATATATTGTGTATTCGGCCTAAAAATTGGTATCGGAGCTTAGGCTGTTTAATATATACAGTTTTTTGATCCAAACACAAGTATAATCATGGCTGAAAATATCCAAGCAGGTTCTAATTCCGAAAAGGTTCAACCAACTTCTATGAGTCGATATGAGACGATTAGGGTTCCAATTCTCAGACCAGCGGAATATCCAATATATAAGGTAAAAATGACCATGTTTCTGGAAGCCACAGATCCAGAATACCTTGATAGAATTTATGATGGTCCTCATAAGCCGACTAAACTGTCTCCTGTTGTTGCTGGTGAAAAACAACAGACTATTCCAAAGGAAAAGAAAGATTTGACTCCTGAAGACATCTCATCAATTGCAAAGGATGCAAAAGTTAGACATCTTCTCCATAGTGCCTTAGATAATGTCATGTCTAACAGAGTTATTGGTTGCAAAACTGCCAAAGAAATTTGGGATGCTTTAGAAGTCAGATGTCAACGAACAAGTGCTATAAAGAAGAACAGGAAGACTATACTTACACAGGAGTATGAACACTTTGACTCGAGACCTGATGAAACTTTGACTGAGACATATGACAGATTCTGTAAACTGTTGAATGATTTACCTCTGGTTGATAAAGAATATGATCTTGAAGAATCTAATCTCAAGTTTCTTCTATCTCTACCTGAAAGATGGGATTTAAAGGCAACAACAATAAGAGAAAATTATGAGCTTGCAGATACAGAACTTGATGAAATCTATGGGTTGCTTAAAACTCATGAACTTGAGATAGAACAAAGAAACAGAAGATCTATCTCGAGATTCCTTGCCCATGATGGTTCTGCTTTGAAAAATATTTACAGTTCCAGGATTCAGAGTATGTTGAACTGTGATTGGTTTTCCAAATGTCCTTTGAAGTTGAGAAGATAACTGAGTCTGTACAACTTGAGTAGTATCAGTGGTTGTCACAGCTTCCAATGATTTGTCAAATTGAGCATTGTCAGAGGTTGATCTAGCTTTCTTCAGTACTTGTTCTTCTTCTACCAACTTTCCTTTGCCTTTATCAAGACTGTCTTCAATTAGTCTCCTTGCATACTGTAAACTCTGTTGAGAATCTACATTATCTTTGATAGTAATCCCTTTCTCTTTTGGCCTTGAAACTTTCACAGGCTTCTTGATCTTTCCAAACACCAATTTCTTCTTATGCTCTTCAGCCAACATCTTTTCTTCAGCTTGAATATCTTCAACTGTTGCATTTGCACCATGCTCTTCCAAAAACAACTGAGCTGCAATCTCTTCATCAGTGATTGGTTGAGAAGTAAACAGTAAACTTCTAGCTTTTGAAGATGATTGAGCTTCAGTGTTTGTTCTCCCAGAGTTTGTCTTAGCAGAGTTTGACCTCAGTTTCCCTTGCTCTTGATATGATTTTGACCTTAACTCTTCTTCCTTTGCACCACCATCACCAATATCATCTTTTTTGCTCAGAGTTTGAGATTTCTTGCATTTGTCCTTAAATACTTTCTCCCCCTTTTTGACATCATCTGGAATCAACACAGATGTGAACAATTCAAGTGAAGCAGCAATGGAATCAAGCTTGTCAGACATTGCATTCTGATTGTCTTCAACCTTGCCCAGCCTGTTTCTTAAAGACTCTTGATCTTTAAACAAAGAAACATACAAGGATTTATCCTGTTTCAAATATATTTCCCTTGCAGCCACTTCATTTCTCAACCCAGTAACAGCCTTCTGAGCATCATCAAAACGGTTATGAAGAGACTTGACTTGAACTATAGTAGCTTTAAGATGTGTGAGAAGCTCAGGATTGGTGATATTTGCAGCAGACTTTGTCACAAAATCAGCTGCCCTTTGATCAGGAAAAATGCACTCATGACTTGACCAATTTGCAAAGTACATATCCTGATAATGAGTTTCAGCATCATGGTGAGATGTTGTTAGATCAGAATTCAATGATCGTCAGAAGCTAGACTCAACTGATCAGGATTGCTGACGTCATCAGTATTGCATGGTCATCAGTATTTGATCAAGCGTCAGTATCTTATTGATCATCAGGATTCCTACTCAGACTATGATCAGGATTGATCATCAGAACTTGAAGCTGATCAGGATTCCTACTTCGAGTTATATTTGGAGTCTAGATAAACATGGAAGTTTATTCTATTTGTTCCTGGTTTGTAGGATGCAGCTATCGATTAAAGATATGTTTCTATCTTTGTTATTGATTAGGACTTATCTTGTAATTGATAGAGAAGCTGTGTGCACTATATAAACACAGTCTTGGTTTCGATTTATGTATTCATTCGAGAGAAAACATAATCGAATAGAAGCTCTCAAGAACATAGAATTTCTTGAGAGAGTTTTTGTAAACTAGCAGCTCTCAAGAACATCAGAATTTCTTGAGAGAGTTTGTAACAGTTTTATATCAGATTTAATAAAGCTGTTATCTTTCTTTTTCATATTTGTGATATATACATTAAGAAGTCGATTATCTTACTCTATTGTATTCAACCCCCCTTCTACAATAGATTATTACTGGGCAACAATTGGTATCAGAGCGAACTGATTTAATTCTGAATCAGATACGATCTAAAGATGTCGACAACCAAGTATGAAAGCATGAAGATTCCCATCTTGAAGATATCAGAATATCCTACATGGAGGGTAAAGATGTTGATGTACCTGGAGGCTATGGATCCTGACTACTTGGACAGGATTCGTGATGGACCATATATACCAACAAAGTTCGTAGAACGAACAGATACAGTACCAGAACATTATGTGGTCAAAGCTAAAGCTGAATGGACTCCAGAAGAAAAAGCTCATGTACTCAGAGAACCAAAGATAAAGAATATCTTGCATAATAGCCTTGATGCTGTCATGTCAAACAGAGTGATTGCATGCAAGTCTTCAAAAGAAATCTGGGATACTTTGGAAACTCAGTGCCAGGGATCTGCATCTGTTAAGAAAAACAGAAGGGCTCTTTTGATTCAAGAATATGAACAATTCGATGCAAGACCTGAAGAGAGCCTGACTGATCTATATGATAGATTTCTGACACTATTGAACAGCTTATCCTTAGTTGACAAAGTATATGAAACTGAAGATTCAAACACCAAATTTCTTAGAGCTTTACCTGAAGAATGGGATACTCAGACCTCAATCATTAGACACCAGTATGATCTGAACATTGTGTCTCTTGATGAGATCTATGGGATGCTAAGAACTCATGATCTTGAAGTTCAACAGAGAAAGAACAAGAAAAGCAGCAAGGCAAAGTCAATTGCTTTGAATGTAGAAGCTAAATCAAAAGGAAAAGCTATGGAGGTCTCTAGAAGGAAAGCAAGAGTAGCTGAGTCAGATCCTGACGACTCTTCATCAGATACTGATGGCAATCCTGATGCCAATACTGGTGATGAATCTTCTGATTCAGACATGGAAGAGATGGTTACTATGATTGTCAGAAACTTCAGAAGGATGAAGTTCAGGAAGAATAGAAGACAAGGCAACTTTCAGAAAAAGACCTTCAAAGCAGACAAAGATAAGTATATCAAAAAGGACAGCAAGGGTAGCAAATTTGACAAGTCAAAGGTTAGATGCTACAAGTGTAATGGTATGGGTCACTTTGCTTCTGAATGCAACAAGACAAAGGCACTCATCACATCAAGCAAGGATTGGATGGACTCTTCCTCAGAATCTGATACTGAGGTAGTCAACTATGCGTTAATGGCCAATGCTGATGTAACTGCTGCTCCTGATGATAAGGTACTAAATACTATCTTTGATTTTGATACTGATAATGCTTCTGAGTTAAGACATTTTCTAAAGTCATTACATATTAGCTTTAGAAGTCAAACTGCTGAGAATACTAGAATCTTATCTGAGATGTCTGACCTTAGAAAGAGGAATGAGATATTAGAAGCTGAATTTTCTCGTATTCAAGAAGTACAAAAAGAATGTGATAATGCTAAACACATGCACTTAGAGATGACATCTAAATGTACTTCCCTTGAAAAAGAACTTGAGTATGCTAATGAGAAAATCAGAACCTGGACAGACTCTGGTAGGAAATTTCATGAGATTAATACCTCTAAGAATTGGAAAGAGTGTCTAGGATATAAGTCAGATGAAGATAAGAAATTAGCAGAGAAAATTGTCATTGATGAGACATTCAGTCCAAAGACCTATAGACATGTTATAGACTCAACCAAATCTAAGATTACTCCTGTTAATTTTGTTTTTGGTAAGGATTCCAATTCTACTTTTGAAAAGGGATCTTCTTCTAGTCAAGGAATTAAAATTATAAAGTCTAAACCTGTCATGAACAAAGTCACTAAGAATGTAGGTCTATTGTCTCAGAAACAGCTTAAAGATAAAATCTGTGAGGTTACAGATAAGAAAAAGGAAGCTACTGTTAAGAGAAACAGGAATGGTAAAGATGGGATCAATAAAGAGAATGGTTATAAATATATCCCAAATGCACCTAGAAAGTGTTGTTTTAACTGTGGTAACTCTAATCATCTTGCTATTGATTGTAAGAAGAGTAAGAAGAAGATTACTGATATTCCTAAGTCTGATGTTAGGAATAGATCAGTACTCTATAAACCGCAGAAGTCCTGTTTTCATTGTGGTAGTCTATGGCATTCTATTTATACATGTAAAGAGTATCATGATTTGTACTATAACTTTTATGATCCATTGCCTAAGTTTGAAAGTAGTACAAAGTCTGATAGAACTGAAAATGTCATAGTGAAGCATGCTTTTGTTAATACTGATACTGACAAAGCAAATCCCGATGGAGTAAATCCTGTCAGGACTGCTAAAGTCAAAAAGTCTTCTGCTGTTAAATTTAATAAAATGCATGAACAAGGAATCCAACAAGTGTGGGTTCCTAAACATTCTGACTAGTGTTTTACTATTCTGATGCAGGGTAAAAGGAAAAATGTGTTAGTCATGGATAGTGGATGTTCTGTGCACATGACTGGAAACAAAGCCCTGTTATCAGAATATGAGGAAAAAGCTGGCCCAACTGTGTCTTATGGAGATGGCAACATTGGACAAACCTTGGGATATGGCAATATAATCATTGGAAATGTCATCATTGAAAAAGTAGCTCTAGTGAAGGGACTAAAACACAACTTGTTGAGTATTAGTCAAATCCCTGACAGAGGTTATCATGTCAATTTCTATTCCACACATTGTGAAGTAGTCAGTAAAGCAACAGGGAAGATAGCACTAACTGGCTACAGGCATGGTAACATATATGAAGCCAACATTCAATCAGATACTGATGACTCCCCTACCTGTCTGATCAGTAAAGCTTCAGTAGATGAAAGTTGGAATTGGCACAAGAAGCTTTCTCATCTCAACTTCAGCAACATCAATGAGTTGGTTAAGAAAGAGTTAGTAAGAGGATTACCTAATGTCTTATATACACCTGATGGACTCTGTGATGCATGCCAAAAAGCAAAACAAAGAAGGACATCATTCCAGAGTAAATCAGAATCCTCTATTGAAGAACCATATCACATGCTACATCTTGATCTGTTTGGTCCAGTCAACATCATGTCCATCAGTAAGAAAAGGTACACTCTTGTAATTGTTGATGAATATTCTAGATTCACCTGGGTGTATTTTCTGCATAGAAAAGATGAAACTCCTGAAGTTCTGTTGGATCATGTGAGGATGATTGAGACAACCACAAAGCACAAAGTCAAGATTCTGAGAAGTGATAATGGTACTGAATTTAAGAATTCAAAGATGGAAGATTTCTGCAAATACAAAGGAATCATTCAACAATTCTCTGCTCCTGGCACACCTCAGCAAAATGGAGTAGTAGAAAGGAAGAATAGAACTCTTATTGAAGCTGGCAGAACTATGTTGGAAGAAGCTAAATTACCTACATATTTCTGGGCAGAAGCAGTCAACACAGCATGCTATACACAAAATCTCACATTGATAAACAGGCATGGTGTCACTCCTTATCAGTCACTCAAGGAGAAGAAACCAAGTCTGAAGCATTTGCATGTGTTTGGCTGTAAATGTTTTGTTCTCAGAACTCATCCTGAACAGCTAGGGAAATTTGAAACAAAGGCTGATGAAGGAATATTCATAGGTTATCCTACATCAAGAGCCTTCAGAGTTTTTAATTTGAGAACAAGAACTGTCATGGAGTCAATTCATGTATCTTTTGATGATAAGAAGATAACTGGAATCATTGAAGACTCGCATGATAGATTGTTATTTGAAAATGAAGCTTCCAAGGAACCTGAAGAAATTGAATCAGATCCTGTCAATTCATCAGATACTGATGGGTCACCAAATCCTGATGACTCACCAGGTACTGATGATGCTAATACTGATGATGCAAACAACAGTGATACAACTAGTAGTGCTAATGTTGAGGGGGAGCAACGACATTCAACTACAAGTTCAGAGTCAACTCAATCATCAGGACAGAATTCTTCAGATACTGATTCAAGTGAAAATCCTGATAACACATCAGGAGGGCATAGCAATAATTCAGGGAGAGCTTCAAATCAATCAAATTCTTTCAATCAAGATAACACCAATCCAGGGGGAGCATCTACTTCAAGAAACAATTTGACACCAGCAAGGAAATGGACAAAAGATCATACTCCTGATTTGATAATTGGAGATCCTGATGCAGGTGTTCAAACAAGAAGTGCAACTCAGAATGAATGTCTATACAATAACTTTCTGTCCAAGGAGGAGCCTAAGAAAGTTGAAGATGCACTTAAAGATGCTGATTGGGTTACTGCAATGCAAGAAGAACTGAATGAATTTGAAAGGAATGAAGTCTGGAAACTGGTACCAAGACCAAAGAATAGATCAATTGTTGGTACAAAGTGGATTTTCAAGAACAAGACTGATTCTGATGGAGTCATTATCATAAATAAAGCTAGACTAGTTGCAAAGGGGTATTCCCAACAAGAGGGAATTGACTATGATGAAACTTTTGCTCCTGTTGCAAGACTAGAAGCCATCAGGATATTTCTTGTTTATGCAGCACATAAGAAATTCAAGGTTTTCCAGATGGATGTTAAAAGTGCTTTCTTAAATGGTGAACTGGAGGAAGAAGTTTCTGTTGAACAACCTCCTGGTTTCATTGATCCTACATATCCAGATCATGTCTACAGACTGGATAAGGCACTTTATGGACTAAAGCAAGCTCCAAGAGCATGGTATGAAACCTTAGCTCAAATCTTACTGGAAAGTGGATTCAAAAGAGGTGCAATTGATAAAACTCTATTTTATTTGAATCATGGTAAGGAGTTGCTGTTAGTTCAGATTTATGTTGATGATATAATTTTTGGGTCAACAAACAATAAGCTGTGTGAAAAGTTTTCCAAGCTTATGCAGTCAAGATATCAAATGAGCATGATGGGAGAAATGAGTTACTTTCTGGGTCTTCAAGTTAAACAGACTGATGAAGGGATTTTTTTTTAATCAGTCTAAATACACAAGGAATTTACTGACAAGGTTTAACATGCAAGACAGTACTCCTGCTTCAACTCCCATAGCTACAGCTACCAAACTTGATCCTGATCAAGGTGAAGAGGTAGATGTAACTCACTACAGAGGAATGATTGGCTCTTTATTGTATCTCACTGCCAGTAGACCAGATATCATGTTTGCAACCTGTCTATGTGCAAGATTTCAAGCAAAACCTAGAGAACCACATCTGATTGCAGTCAAAAGAATTTTCAGATATCTCAAAGGCACTCCTTCACTTGGCCTTTGGTATGCAAGGGAATCAGATTTTGGGTTGTGTGGTTATTCAGATGCTGATTTTGCAGGATGCAAAATAGACAGGAAAAGTACTTCAGGAAGTTGTCAGTTTTTGGGTGGAAGACTAGTTTCATGGTTCAGTAAAAAGCAGAAATCTATTTCCACTTCAACTGCAGAAGCTGAGTACATTGCTGCAGGAAGTTGTTGTGCTCAGATAATGTGGATGAGAAATCAGTTGTTAGATTATGGCCTGTCATACTCAAAAATCCCTATTTATTGTGATAACCAGAGTGCTATTGCAATGACAGGAAATCCAGTTCAGCATTCTCTTACTAAACACATAAGTATCAGATATCACTTTATAAGAGAACAGGTTCTGGAAGGAACAATTGAACTTCACTTTGTTCCTACTGATCAACAACTAGCTGATATATTCACCAAGCCACTTCCTGAAGCTATTTTCAATAAATTGGTGAATGAACTTGGAATGATGAATTTTGAGAATTTCTGAGGAAAAGCTACAGAGAGGAAATCCTGATAACTGTCAAATTCTGATGGTTATTCAGAAAGGTATGTATCTTTGATCAAATCCTGATAGGACTCAATCCTGACAGGAAGTCAACTGGTCAAATCCTGATGCTCAGATATTGAAGCTGGTATGAAAACCAGAGATTCTATGCTAATTTGTCATCAACACTCCTGGTAAACTCTGGACAATTAGATTATTACTTAGTCTTTGATTAAGTTTTCAGTCTTAATTATCAATTTCAATTTCATTATTATCAGAGTTTATTATTTATCATCTCTATATCACTATGAGTGTTACTAACAAATTTTGCAGGCAAGTACAGGAAGAAAACAATTGAGAAAATGGACAAATTTCATTAATACTTGAAGATTCATTACACATGAAAAATGGAAATTACATATTTATTTTCCTAGTCTATTTTCTACTCAGGAACTCGTGCTTTACAGATAAGCATGAACACGTGCTCCTGAGCAGCTTCACAGTCCATCAGGATTGTAAGATTTCTTGTTCCATCCTTAAGAGACAAGAAGAGGAGCTGATTTACTTGAAGGCGGATCGTCACCGTGACCACCGGGACGCCTCCGTGCCTCCAACTTGCATGACATACAAGCATCACGGATTCTCTTCTTACGTTTCTCAAGCTCTCGGACGAGCTCTTCATCATCTTCATCCTCATCCTCTTCATCATCCTCATCCTCTTCATAGATGAGGTTATCAAGCGGATTCCAGTTCGGATTGGCTTGCAGGAAGTTGTGCCAAACCACATCAAACATTGCGTTTATAAACGCTTCATGTTCCTGAGGGTCAGGAACTGGTTGTGGCTCCATCTCAGCAAGAGCCTCATCCATTTGTTGCCAAATTCTATCAAGTTCTTCATCAGGTATGTTGTTTTGATTGTTGGCAGCCATTGAAAAATAAAGAAGGTGAAAGGTTTTCGTAAGTTTTTCTCTGGAGAGGGTTTGTGTTTTAATAGATATATGATGATTATGCTTAACAGTTCTCTTTTATAGAGAATGTGTATTAAGGGTGCAGGTCATTTCTACAATCTCAATGAGACGGTTCGGTTTTCCATAAATATTTTTGCCTCGTTTGCTGGTAAGCGTGTTTTAATTCTATGATCATTAATTTGGTTATTTTTTTTTAAACCAAAACGCTATTCAGGATTGTTAAAATAAATTTTGTTTTCTTAAATAAAATTTTATTTTAATCTTATTGAATATTTTTTTTAATCCTGATATGGCAAAATATTTTGTGCGGAAATGCTTTTATTCCTGATGAGGTTAGGTTTTTCTTACATCAAAAAATGCCTACTCGTTATGGACTACTTTCTAATGCTATGGGGCAAGGTCCAACCCACCTTGTTCCTGACACAAGCATGCAACCTAAACAGTCTAAACAGTTAACAACCACCTCTACTGTCTCTCAAAAGACTTTAGTTGTAAAATCAAAGAAATCAGCTAGAACTGATGTGTCTGGAAGGCAATCAGGTTCAAAGGATTTTTCCTCTACACCACTCACTAAAAAGAAGATACAAGGGGGTGTACAAGGGGTCCTGGTGAAGAAAGCTGATAAGGTTGTTAAGACTGTTCCTGTGAAAAGGAAGTTAAGGTTGATTGATGAAAGTGATTCAGAGGATGACTTACCTATATCCTCTGTGATGAATGTGAACAAGGAAGTTGCTGATACTGCTACTAAAGCTGTGGTACCTTTATCAAAACCACAAAAGACAAGGAAATTATCAAAGAGCAGGTATCATATTCCTTTGACAGTGCAAATGAAGGATACTGATATTCAGACATCAAATCCTGTTGAGTCATCTACTCCTGATGCTCTAGCAAATCCTGATATTAGTATTCCTGATGCAACAACAAAAGTTGTCTCTCTATCAGACTCTCCAGCCTCTCCATCTCAGATTAGAGAAATTTCTTGGGAGAAGGTTTCTACAACTGCTTCCTTGGTTGGTCTTACACCTACATCAAAGAAAAAGAGGAATGCAGAAGAGTTAGTCTATCAGAGACAGAAGAAGCTGAAAGGATCAAGCCCACAAGAACCTGAATTTCAGAGTAATTCAGCAGCTACTGTTGATCCTGCCACACAAGAACCACTCAATCAAAGTTTGGGTGAAAGCTTAGCTAGTGGAATGGTCACACAAGAACCATTTTCTCAAAGGGAGAATGAAGACATCAACATTCCAGCTACACAAGAACCATCTTCTCAAAGTGAAGATGCAGGCAAAGCTACAGCTTCTGTTGAAAGATTGGTCGAGAACATTGTCAATGAGGGAAGCACACAAGAACCTTTAACTCAAAGTGTTGAAGAAGCTTCTGAACCTCAAGCTCCACAAGAACCATTGGTAGCAAATACTGATGCACGCATATCAAATCCTGACGATGTTCATCCTGACGCTAGTGGTGCTCCTGATAATGAACCTATTTTGATACAGCCACTTCGTTCAAGACCGATGGATCATCCTATCTCAGAACCACAGGATAAACTGAAAGGTATTGCTATTCCTGATCCTGATATTACTCATGATACTGATGATGATAATTCTGATGATGATAGTGATGATGATAATGAGAATCGAAAAGAGAAGGACCAGATTGCTACAGCACTCAAGATTAGTCTTGGAACTAATTTTGGTTCATCAAGTACATATATGGCTAGCAATGCTTCCACTGGGAAAGATCAGAGACAAGATTTTTCTATTCCTTCCTTTGATCCTGCAGAGGCATTTAGACAGAATGAATGGAACAATTCATGGCATCAATCTGATGAATCTATCAGTTTTTCTTCTGCTATTGAACATGCCTATAATGCAGTGAAATCTATAGAGAATCAAGACTTGAAGAATCATCTGAAGGCTACTACTCTGTTATCCAAAAGCCTGAAAAGTGAGATTGATTCTATCAAGGGCTCAACTGAAAAAGTGAGGACTGATATCTTTAATAATTTTACAAAGGTGCCTACTACTTTACAACTAAGGGTAGTGGAATCCCAAGTGAAATCTGTTGTTTCAGAACAAACCTCAATCAATCAAAGAATTGATTCTCTGGATACTAAGGTAACTGAAATTCAAGCCTCTCTTTCCTTAATTTTGCAATTATTGTCAAATCCTGATGTCAAAAAGGGGGAGAAGGTTATTCAGACAAAATGTACACCTGATCTAGTATTAAGAAATAATGATGATGATACTGGAGATGATGGTGGTGACAAAGTGATACAAGGAGAAACCTCTGATGCTGTTGTTATGAAGACAATCCAAACTTCTCAAAGTCAAACAACGCAGTCAACTCATGTTTCTGATTCTGGAGTTAAGACAGTAAGAACATTGGTGCAATCTCAGATCCTGACGGAAGATCAAATCCTGACACCTGGTCATGGACACATTCTTGCTACAATTCCTGAAGGTGATGAAGATGTAATTATTGATAATCCTGAAGATGCATCAAATTTATTCCAGAAGTTTTCTACAAAAGACGGCAGAATTGTTACTCTATATCACACTGATAAAAGAGTTCAACAATTATATGCAAGAAAAGCACTCTCTACAGCAAGTGAAGAATATCCAGATCTCTCACATGAAGAATTCTTGAGACTACAAAGAGAGACAATGGAAAGCTATACTGCTCCTACTAGAGGTAGAGGAAGCAGAGGTAGGAGAGGTGCTAGAAGAAGTAAAAGAGGTTCTTCAACTCAAACAGTACCTAGACAGACAAGGTCTAGAGGGTTAAGAATTGAAGAAATTCCTGAACCTATTCAAACTCTAGTAGTTCCTGACAGATCTACTTTTGGTGATGATGGAATTGTTGAAGAAGAACCTGAATTGAGAAGAAAATCAAGTAAATCAACTCTCAGCAATACAAATCAAATTGAAGATTCTAATCCTGACATCATTCAAGATCCTGATGAATCTGAAATTCTGTAAGAGGTTGATTTGATAATCTTATCTACTGTTGTTGATTGTCACAACAAAGAAGTAGATGAAGAAGAAGAAGCCAGAAGAAGAGATATTTCAAAGAGAACAAATGAAGATTTCAATCTCTATCTACAAAGGCTTAAAGTTTCAAATGAAAGACAATGGAGAAATACAAGCAGGCAAGAATCTTTACTTGAAAGAAGCTACACTCATGAAAAGGAGAAAGACAAGAAGTGGGAACACATAAGTACACTGAAGTGTGATACACCTATCAATTTTCAGACTGGTGGAATTATAACAAGTGCTTCAAGTGTTGTTGATTTGTCTGATATGGCTAGATCAAAAACACTCTGGTTAAAGATGTTTTCGGATCTGAAGCAAATGTCAAGTTACACAAGAGGAGGTATTGGACACAGGGATGCTGAATTTCTAAACATGACTTATGTTGATCCTTACTCCTTAACTGAAATTGGAGGTACTTTAACTTCTGAAAACCTGAACAATTTATTAGCTGTTGATATAGTTATAGATTGTCATGATGGTTTTGAAAAGAAAGAAAAGCTTCTGTACTTCATGAAAGATGGTAGTGTGAAGATTCTATCTATTCAAGATCTGCTGATGAAAACTACACAGGAACTGAAATATGTTCACTATCTGTTAAGATGGAAGAACCAAGTGTACAAAGTATGGGCTGACATGATATTGTCAACTATAAGAAGAAGACTGGATGGAAACAGTAATTTTGATGGTAATTATATTCCCATGTACTTAAATCAAAGAGGTCAGGATGTGGAAATGCAAAGAGGTACTGATGTTAAAGAAGTAACTTTTGGTATGACCCAACTTACTCTCAATCCTGATGGGAAGGAAATTGTTTATCTTTTGCTTGAAGAGCACAGTCTACAGAAAAGCTCCATACAGAATCTCAGAGCAGCTATCTACCAGATTAATGAGGAAGATGAAGAACTCAGAAATCTTAAGGAAAGACTGATTCAAATTCTTGAAGAAAAAGAAGAAAGTTTATTATCCAACTTCTTGAAGATGAATCTGTTCTATCAAAAAGCTTAAACAGATAAGTTGTTTCTGAAGATACTCGTACATTTTGATACATGTTTTTGACATCATTGAATATTTGAAATCTATACTTTATTTCACAAAGTATGAGATTGGGGGAGATTGTTAGATCAGAATTCAATGATCGTTAGAAGCTAGACTCAACTGATCAGGATTGCTGACGTCATCAGTATTTGATCAAGCGTCAGTATCTTATTGATCATCAGGATTCCTACTCAGACTATGATCAGGATTGATCATCAGAACTTGAAGCTGATCAGGATTCCTACTTCGAGTTATATTTGGAGTCTAGATAAACATGGAAGTTTATTCTATTTGTTCCTGGTTTGTAGGATGCAGCTATCGATTAAAGATATGTTTCTATCTTTGTTATTGATTAGGACTTATCTTGTAATTGATAGAGAAGTTGTGTGCACTATATAAACACAGTCTTGGTTTCGATTTATGTATTCATTCGAGAGAAAACATAATCGAATAGAAGCTCTCGAGAACATAGAATTTCTTGAGAGAGTTTTTGTAAACTAGCAGCTCTCAAGAACATCAGAATTTCTTGAGAGAGTTTGTAACAGTTTTATATCAGATTTAATAAAGCTGTTATCTTTCTTTTTCATATTTGTGATATATACATTAAGAAGTCGATTATCTTACTCTATTGTATTCAACCCCCCTTCTACAATAGATTATTACTGGGCAACAGATGTACCACCAAACTCAGTCACTTTAGGATTTTGTTGAACAGAAACCCTTGGAGAAGATGAGGAATCAGCTGCGTCATCAGACTTTGCTGAAGATTCTGCACTTAGAGAATTAGGAACATTCTCAGCAACATTTTCCTGTACAGCTTCATTTGCAATATCTTCAGAGTTTAAATTCTCAAAAATGTTCTCATTTGCTTGAACAGCCTCAACAATAGGCTCTGCAGCAGCTTCAAAAACTTTCTCAAAAATTACAGCCTTTGTTGTCTGATCAACCTCTTCACCCTTTTCAAGAACCTGGTGAGTAACAGAGCATACCTCTGTGTGAGTAGCCATAGACTCATCAAGAATCACAGTAGGTTGATCAGCTGCAGCCACATCCTCTGTTTCATCAACACTGTCAAACTCTTCAAGAGTTGCAGAAGGATGTGCTTCAATATTCTCCTCTATCTCCATTTCCAGTGGCTCAATAAAATTTGGCTCAGGTTGTTCAGCATTTATGTCAGCCTGTTAATCCCAAATGACCTAACAGAATTGTAGAAGGGGGGGTTGAATACAATTCTTGATATTTTCTTAAACTTAAAACACTTTATAAAATAAAACTGAACTGAATAAATAAAAACACAAGATATAAATAATTCAGTTGGATTGTTTGATGATCCAACTGAAGTGTTTTTATTGCGGAAATAATCTGTGATACACAAGTACACAGCTGCTCAGTTACAGAGTTGTAGAGAAGAATGCTCTCAAGGATAGCTAATACAAACTATTTGTTTTTCTTCTCTCTCTCTATCTTAACTGCTACACTTGGTTATATATCCCCAAGTTTACAATACTATTTTTGGCTACTCTAAAGTACACTAAAGGTAACCGCCAATAGTTTGCTTTTCATCCCTTTTGTCCAGTGGTCCTTGGAGATCCTTGCTTTTGTCTTCATGCTTATTATGATCACTCCCAAGAGCCCAATTGGAAACTGGGATGTTTCCTTATTCCCCATGTCCATTTTAATGGTTTCCAATGCAAAGTACACTTCCACATCACCTTTAGATCTGTTCAGTAAACTGTCACTATCACTTTGTCAACTATTCAGAAAAGCAATAATGATTCGTTGATAGCAGGGAGATGTGTTTCGTTGATAGCTTTATTCTTCATTCCGTTGATGGTGTTTCTCTCGTTTCGTTGATGAGTAAACTCCATACCGTTGATGGTGTATCCTTGTTTCGTTGATAGAGTAATCCTCATACCGTTGACATGTCTTCACTTAGGCAAAATTACAAGGCATAACATATTTACAATTAACCAACCTATTTTGCCTATCTAGTACTTAGTCAACATGACTTAGAGAACCTATCTAATACATACATCGAAATGCATATCAAACTGTGAAGTATTGTACAGTGCAATTGCTACAACACTCATTCCGTTGATGAGCTTCCTGTCAACGAAACACTGCAAAGCATGCTATTCCGTTGACAGTTACAAAATGACTTAATACAAAATCTACTAAGTGTTTTTATAATTATCATCAAGAACAACATATTCCTAACAATCTCCCCCAATTTATGACTGATAGAATAACAACCATAAATCAAGAGCCTTGATGATAACAAAAACACTCAGTTAAATTACACATGATAAAAGTAGAAATTGCATTGAGCTTCACTGAATTTAATTAAAATACAAAGTAGAAAATCTTACTAAACAAGTGCACAGAGTTGCTCCTCTAGACTGAGCAGATTTTTCATCTTTGCCTCTGTGGTCTTGTTTTCTTCCCTTTCCTTGCATTGTTCTCCTCAATCTGAGCTTGAAGTCTTCTGTAGAAAATCTTCTCTTCTTCATCTTGATTCCCCAACTTGGATTGCATTAATCTTACAGTTTCATTGGATGCCTTCTCCAGTTGGTCTTCTATTCTGAAGAATCTTCTACAATTGTCCTTGTCTCTGAATTCCATCATCCAAAAAGGTTGGAGATGAATCTTCTTTCCTGTTTGAGGGACCTTCAATACTCTGGGAAGTGC
This sequence comes from Heracleum sosnowskyi, assembly GCA_030848705.1. Lineage (NCBI taxonomy): Eukaryota > Viridiplantae > Streptophyta > Magnoliopsida > Apiales > Apiaceae > Heracleum > Heracleum sosnowskyi. The sequence continues at coordinate 134,609,546 of CM061235.1, read as the reverse complement.
ACCAGGCTTGTTCCAGCTAGCTTTGATTTGGCAGATTTTGGAAACAACTTCAGACTTAGCTGTTTTGGTAAAACCAAAATCTTTCTTCAGGCATTTGAACACAGAAAGCAGTGTCTGATAGTCTTCTCCCAGAATTCTATGTAGAGGCCAAACCTGTTCTCTCCCACCCTTGTAGACAAACACCAATCTATCTGGTAGTTTGTAAGAAGCTGCAATTCCTCTCACTTCAACTAGGTCAACAAGATTGATATGTAGGTCAGACTCCTCCCTGATATCAGCAATGTAGATGAAGTCTTCTGGGTTGGTAGGAGGTTTTTCAGCTTGTGGTCTCCTTACTAGAATTGGCTTAGCCTTGGTAGCCCTTTGCTTAGATTTCTTCTTTGGATCCATCTCAAAGAGGAATTTTGGAAAGTTGGCCTCATCAAACTCAATTGGCTCTTCCTTTGGCTCAATTGGCTGATCATGGAAATTAACAGGATGTTTAGGATCACAGGCTAACTTTTCCCCTAGAGCTGGATCAGGAATTGTTGGAGGTGCAGTTGGTACAGAAGAGTCTGATGCAATACTCTGAGAGTCATCATTCTCAAAGGCTATATTTCTCCTAGCTCTTGCCTTTGGTTGCCTTGTGCTCTTCTTTGCACTCCTTTCCTCTCTGGCTTTTTCTTCTTGTTGTCTTTCTTCTTCATCAAGAGATTGAGCAACTGCAAGTGCTTGCATTGCTGCTCTTTCTGACTCTTCAGCTTTAGCTTCAGCAAAGTTTGGGTGACCAGCCCAAACACAGATTTGTTGTCCATTCCTGTAGACAATTGCCCTTTGCTTCCTTACCTCATAATCATTGCTTTCCTTGCTTTTTGTGATGAGAAGACCAAGAAGCTTGTGCTCATCTGGATAAGGTGCAGGATAGAAGATCCTTTCTGCGTTTTTGCCCTTTGGTTTAGCAGGAGACTTGGGAGATAAGCTTCTTTGCAATGTAGCTTGTTCCACATCCCTGATGCATGAAGTTTGTCCTTTCTCCTTCCTTGATCCTTGAGTGACTCCATGCAGAAGGGGCTCTACCTTATATGAAGAATTGGTCTGTGGCTCCCATTCCGTTGACACTAAAACCATGGCATCCGTTGATGGCTCTGTTGAAGAAGCTTGATTCGTTGATGGATTTGAACTCTTTGCAGTACCAGCTAACTTCTTGACTCTTTCATCTATCCTGGACCAGTGGTCTTTAATTTGTTCAGCAAGCTGTAGCTTCATAGATGCTTGCTGAATCAGGTCAATGCTGTCCAGTTTAGCTTTACCTGACTCCCCCATAGCTAGTGGCTCCTTTGGCAGGGAAATGGTTGAGACCATAACCTTTGTGATTTGAATGTCTAGCTCCTTAGATTTCTCCCCCTTTTTGTTATCATCAAGAGAGATGACTGGGAGTCCTTGAGCTGCCACTAGCTGGGCCAATAGTTGTGTCTGCTTCTCCTGTTCCTTTTGCATCTGAGATAAAGTAGCTTCCACCTTGTCCACTCTAGAAGAGAGAGCCTTCAAGGAGGTAGCCACCTCAGGTTCCTTAGAGAAAAACCTGTTCATCTTGGACACAGTGAGAAGAGGAAGCTTTTCATCTAGCCTCCTGTCATTAGCATCCTTGAGATTGCTAATTGAGTCCTTGATTTCTCTAGCCTCAATCCTTGTCTGCATCATCTGTAGCCGTTGGATTTCCAGTGAATCCATAATAGCCTTGTAGAATTTCTTGTCATTGGCATTTGCAGACTCATGAGCCAGATAGGCCTCATTGTACTGCCTTGTGATTGCAGCATCCAGGGAGATCCTTCCTTGTAAATCTTGAGAAAGCCAGTTTGGTGTAGGAGGCACCACAGAGGTCCCAGTCTGTGAAGTAGTGGCCACCTGATTGTCACCAAAGCTGTCCTCATCATCAGAGAAATCAAACTCACCACTTGCTGCAGCTGCTGGAGATAGATTGGTCAAGGCATCCTTTGCTCTTTGCATTGATGCAGTTGTATGAATTAGTTGTAGTGACCTCTCCGCCTCCACATTGCCCTGTTGAGCCAAAACTTGATAGGCTGACACAGGATGAGTAAAGGTCTCAGGATCCAGAGAAATACTATCCAGAGTTTGTTGATAATGCTCTTGGAAAGTAAGTTCCCTTTCTCCCTCATTGACCTCCATTGACTCACTAGCAATGGCTGCTTCCTCCCTTATGACTCCTGTAGTCCCTTCTCTCTCTCTCCTCTATTTTCTTGCATCATGGGCTCCCCATGGCTCACACCTCTCACACCCTCACCTTCACCTACTAAGGTGGAACTCTCAATCTCTCCTTTTGCCTGGCTGGAAGAAATAGCCAGCCTCTCACTCTCATTCTCTCCTTTTGCCTGGCTGCAAGCCAGCCTCTCAGTTTCACTCCCTCTCAATCCTAAAAGTGTCTCAACTACCACCAGGTCATCTACACTAGTTGTGAAAACAACTAGATTTTCAATAAGGGGTGTAGAATGACCTATCAACGGAATGGTAGTTTGAACTGTCAACGGTATGGATACCGTTGATGGAGAAACACTTGTCAACGAAATAGACTGTTTCGTTGATGAAGTCAAGAAAGCACTTTGAGAATGAGAAGTTACAGTAGAGTCTGTGGTGATTGATTTGAGAGTTTGGTCCACAGATCCCCTTGCAACTTCAGAAAAAATTGGTTGATGGCCCAACAAATCACTTAACAAGTGATGGCCACCAGCTTCAGAGTGGGGCTTCTCCAAGATTAGAGTTGGAGAATCAGGAATAGATGTATGGATCATGTCCACATCTAGAGATAGAGTTGGTGAATTTGATGGAGATAGTTCAAGGTTGATGTTTAGAGAATGGGACTGTAACCCCAGAGTTATAATAGGGGTTACATCAAACTGAATTTGAGAAACTGGAAGTGTTGCTTCCAGTGTGTGTGCACCCTGTGAACCCTTGGACTTTTGCTTCACTCTCCTTTGGTATTGGGAAAATGTAGACTGTGGGCTTGAAGTGTCCCTTACCCTTTTGGACTGTGCTCTAGGTTGAGAGCTTGTTGGGAAGACACAATGGGGCTAGGCTGGGAAACACTTACCTCACCTTCCTTATCCTTGGGGTTTCTTTGACTTTCACCCCTTCCCTCACCTCTCACAACTCCAGACTCACTCCCCTTAGGTTGTGTGGTAGTTTTTACAACAGGTGCCTTTTGAGAAGCACCTGAGGTTGGCTTGGAGGATTTCTTAGATCTTGGTTTTGTTGCTGGGGCAGGAGCCTGTTGGGTCACAGCTACAGACTCCATAGCAACTGGATTGGATGAAACAATGGAAGTAACAGCTATACTAACAGGGATAGCAGTAGTTACCTCAATGATTGGCAGATACACCACTGGAACATCACCATTGTGGTTCAGCCTCAGTATGTCTGTCAATACTCTCTTTTCTTGCACAAAGCACTCAAACCTGGCAGTAGGGTTAGAGATAACTAATGGTGCTGGACTAACATGATTAGCCAGCATCATCAGAAACCTTGCATAATAGATATTTTTCTTCCTATTTGCCTTATCACCCAACTTAGCACCAATTTCATACATAAGTTGGGTGCTAAAGTTGTAATATCTATCATTTAGAAGCATGGTTAGGAGAATTAACATAGAGTTAGTTAATGCATCAAAATTACTAATCTTTCCAGAAAAGACCTTAATGAATGCATCAGCTAAATAACTGTATTCCCTAACCAAACCTCTCCTAATTATCTTACCCAAGTTATCAGTAGGCAAAGAGTAGTTTATAGAATTTAGCATGGTAGTTATTTCAGTGTTAGAAGGCAAAGCATCACAGTTATTATCAGGAATATGTAAACATGCTTGCAAAACATCAGAATTAACTATGTACTCATTACCTTGAAGAGTGAATTGCAGTGTGCCGTTTGTTCCACTATACTCACATGAGGTCCAAATCTCCTCGATTACTTCATTGTAGAGTGGTGTAGAGTGAAACATCGCATAGCCCAACTTACAGTTCCTCATGAAGTCCATCATCTTGAAAAAGATGTTGTTCGGACTCTCCTTAACAACAAATGGAATAGAATTGTTCTTCTCATAGATGAACCCACCAGCAGACATAAGCTTGACTATGGGTGCCATTGTTGAGTGAGGAAAAGCTTCGAGCTGTATTACTTGTTGGAGAGAAGAAGATAGAAAAACTTTTGGAATTTTTGAGAACAGGTAGAAATGAAATGAAGAAATTGAAATTTCTTAAATACTCCCCCAAAAATTCTCAGAAATTAAGTCCAATAATTAATCTAAATTACCTGATTGGCTTAAAAAGTAACCGTTAGAATTAAATATTACCATGATTTATACTTACAGGAGTGTATGCATAGATCGTGATAAAGAACGTGCAGTTTCAACGGTTCAGATTAAAAAGCGCTACATCAACGAATCAGATTGGGCGGTTAAATTCCCGTCTTATTTCGTTGATAAAGCCGCGTTTCGTTGATATAAAAGAGCTATCAATGAAACACCCAGAAAAATGCTAAGACTGTCAACGGAATGGTTCGTTTTGTTGACATAGTAATTTTGACTTAGACAAAATTTCACTTTTTCATAAGAAAATTAATTCACAGAAAAACATAGCAAGTTTCTGGCTGCATTTTTAACTTGCAAAAATCTCAAAATAATTAAGAGAAATTTAGCATACCTAGCTCACTTACTAATCTTGAGAATGTGGATTCATCAAGTGGCTTGGTAAAGATGTCTGCAAGTTGTTGTTCACTTGGAACAAAATGTAACTCCACAGTACCATTCATAACATGTTCTCTAATAAAGTGGTACTTGATGTCAATGTGCTTGGTCCTTGAATGTTGCACTGGATTCTCAGTAATGGCAATGGCACTAGTGTTGTCACAGAAAATAGGAATTTTCTCAACTCTTATTCCATAATCAAGTAGTTGATTTTTCATCCACAAAATCTGTGCACAACAACTTCCAGCTGCAATATACTCAGCCTCAGCTGTGGAGGTGGAAACTGAGTTTTGTTTCTTGCTGAACCATGATACAAGCTTGTTTCCTAGAAATTGACAGGTTCATGTTGTGCTTTTCCTGTCAATTTTACATCCTGCATAATCTGCATCTGAATAACCAATTAGTTCAAAACCAGATTCTCTAGGATACCAAATTCCAAGGTTTGGTGTTCCTTTGAGATATCTGAAAATTCTTTTAATAGCAACTAAATGGGATTCCCTAGGATCAGCCTGAAATCTAGCACATAGACATGTAGCAAACATAATTTCAGGTCTACTAGCTGTTAAATATAAAAGTGAGCCAACCATGCCTCTGTAACTTGAAATGTCCACAGATTTTTCCTTAGTATTCAATTCAAGTTTGGTGGCAGTAGGCATGGGTGTTTTGGCAGGAGAGCATTCCATTAAGTTAAACCTCTTTAACAAATCATTAATGTACTTGGTTTGACTAATGAAAATGCCTTCATTAACTTGCTTTACTTGAAGACCAAGAAAATAAGTTAACTCTCCCATCATGCTCATTTCATACTTACTTTGCATAAGCTTGGCAAACTTTTGACAAAGTTTTTCATCTGTAGACCCAAAAATTATGTCATCTACATATATTTGAACAAGTATTGTAGAGCCATTCACAATCCTATGAAAAAGAGTTTTATCTACAGTACCTCTAGTGAAGTGATTCTCAAGGAGGAACTGTGAAAGTGTGTCATACCAGGCTCTAGGTGCTTGTTTCAAACCATAGAGTGCTTTGAGGAGGAAGTATACATATTCTGGAAAATCATCATCTTCAAAACCAGGAGGTTGACTTACATACACCTCCTCTTCCAATTCCCCATTTAGAAAAGCACTCTTCACATCCATTTGATAGACCTTGAAATTGGCATGGGCTGCATAGGCTAGGAAAATCCTTATTGCTTCTAGTCTTGCAACAGGAGCAAAGGTTTCATCAAAATCAATTCCTTCTTCCTGTGAGTAGCCTTTTGCAACCAATCTAGCTTTGTTCCTTGTGACTATGCCATTTTCATCCATCTTATTTCTGAACACCCATTTTGTGCCTATGACACTCCTGTCCTTAGGCTTGGGCACCAGCTTCCAAACATTGTTCCTTTCAAATTGGTTTAGCTCTTCTTGCATAGCCAAGACCCAATCTGGATCTAGAAGAGCATCCTCAACTTTCTTTGGCTCATCTTGAGACAGAAAGCTGCTATATAGACATTCTTCTTGAGTTGCTCTTCTAGTTTGGACTTTTGAAGACACATCACCTATAATAAGTTCAAAGGGATGATCTTTAGTCCATTTCCTTGAGGGAGGTAGATTTGCTCTTGAAGAAGTAGCTTCATGATCATGATTGCCTAGATTAGATATTTGTCCTTGAGAAACTCCCCCTGAGTTTGTTGTCCCTAATTGATCACTCCTGGAAGCATTTCTGTGACTGTCAACGGAATGACCATTTTGACTGTCAACGAAACGCTCATTCTGACTATCAACGAAACGCTCATTCTGACTGTCAACGGAATGTCCATTTGGTCTACTAGCATCTATTCTTTTCAATCTTAATGCAGCAATTTCATCTTCACTGCTGCTTTCATCTGTGCTAGATACAACAACTTTAGGCTGTTTCTCAGTAGCCTTAACATGATTCATTTGATCTCCATCCTCATTTTCAAAAGAAAGACTTTCATGGAAACCTTCATCACAGAGACCCTGAATTTTGAGATCATCAAAAACAACATGTACAGATTCCATAACAATGTTGGTTCTGAGATTGTAGACTCTGTAGGCTTTCCCTGCTGCATAACCCACAAATATTGCTTCATCTGCCTTTGCTTCAAATTTCCCCAAATGCTCAGCTTGATTTCTCAGAACAAAGCACTTGCATCCAAAGACATGAAGAAAATCCAATAGTGGCTTCTTTCTTTTGAGTAGCTGATAAGGGGTCATTCATTTGGCCTGATTAATCAAAGAAATATTCTGAGTGAAGCAAGCTGTATTAACTGCCTCAGCCCAAAAATAAGTTGGTAACTTTGATTCATCTAGCATTGTCCTTGCAGCTTCAATAAGTGTTCTATTTTTCCTTTCAACTACACCATTTTGCTGTGGTGTCCTTGCTGCTGAAAACTCATGCAAAATACCATTTTCTTCACAGAACACCTTCATGCTTGAATTCTTGAATTCTGTCCCATTGTCACTCCTAATCCTTCTTACTTTCAAGTCAGGATGATTGTTTACCATCTTGATGTGATTGATAATGATTTCACTTGCCTCGTCCTTGGAGAGCAAAAAGAAAGTCCATGTAAATCTAGAAAAATCATCAACAATCACAAGACAATATTTCTTCTTTGAAATAGACATGACATTTACAGGGCCAAACAAATCCATATGAAGCAACTCAAGCTGATGGACAATTGATGACTCTGTCTTGCTTTTGAATGATGCCTTCTTTTGTTTCCCCTTTTGACAGGCATCACACAAACCATCCTTGGAAAACTCCACTTGTGGAATTCCTCTAGCAAGATCTTTCCTCACCAAATCATTCATAACTTTAAAGTTCAGATGAGATAATTTCTTGTGCCATAGCCAACTTTCATCCTTGCTTGCCTTGCTGAAAAGACAAGTGATGGTTTCTGGACTTGTGCTACTAAAGTCAGCAATGTACACATTCCCTCTTCTGAATCCAGTCATTACCACATTGTTGTTTCCTCCTTTAGAAACAACATAGGCTTCTTTAGAAAAAGTAACTAAAAATCCTTTGTCACAAAGTTGGCTGATACTAAGAAAATTGTGCTTAAGACCATCCACCAATGCAACTTCATCTATGATGACATTCTCTTTTGAAATCAAGCCATATCCCTTAGTGTAGCCTTTGCTGTCATCTCCAAAAGCAATACAAGGGCCAGCTCTTTCCTGAAACTCTGTGAGCAAGGTAGAATCACCAGTCATGTGTCTTGAACAACCACTATCCAAGTACCAAAGATTCCTTTTGTCTCCCTGCACACAATAGAACCAAATCAAGTCGATTTTGGTACCCAAGTTTCCTTGGGTCCTGTTTTGTTAGCCTTTGCTTTTCCTTTTATATCATTTTTCACCTTGGGCTCAGATTGATTTAAATCAATCTTTATCCTTGGTGTTGATTTCTGAGGATTGCTCACACTTTCATTCTTAGCATGCATAATTGGAGGAACAAACATGTTATTCATATTCCATGGCATTTGTGGCACATTAAACATATTCATGTATGGATTAGACACAAATGGCATGCTGGAATATGGATTTTGAAATTGTGCATATGGAGCGAACATGTTAGGCATAACAGGCATTGTAGGCATAGAACTATTCATTGCAGGCTTGGGAATTTTCACTTTAACAGTCTTCTTAACAGATTTGTAGTTAGTAGATAAATGACTAACACTTCCACAATTGACACATGTCTTTCTAGGAGCATATTTATCAGGTGTGTAATTGTTGTGTTTGTTAATTCCTACTTTGCCATTCCTGTTATTCTTTTTATTTCCCTTAGCCTCAACTTGAACATTCTCTAACTTATCTTTCAATTGCTTGTTGGATAAGTGACCTACATTAGCTCTCTCAACAGGCTTCTCAACTTTCTTTGATTTACTAGACTCACCTTGAACAAAGTTCTTGGTGACAGGACCATACTTGTCATTAAGTCTAGTGAGTTTATCTTTTCTTTTGTCTGTCAACGAAACTCCCTGATCGGTTGATGGTTCATCTGTCAACGGAACATTGCATTCCGTTGACATATCAACCTTCAACAAATGATCATTGTTGTTTGTTGACTCTGTTTCTGATTCTAAGGTTTCACAAACATACCCTAGTTTCTCTTTGTTCTTTTTCCATGATTGTTCACAGAAAGATTCCATACCTTGAACATTAATGATGTTGGTAGCAACATTCCTGGCATCTTTCCATTTTGCAATCATACTTTGTTCTATCTCAAGTTGTGTTTTAAGAATTTCTTCCCTTTGTAACACGTTCTCAAGTTCCTTCTTAGCATCCCTACTAACACATCTCATTTTCTCAAATTCAATGAGCTGTGCTTCTAACATTGCATTCCTATCACTTAAGAGCAAATTAGTCTCTTTTATTCTTGAATTCTCTTTGGTAAGTGATTTAAGAGTAACACGCAAATTATACAATACAGTAGACATTTCATTTACTGCACTATCGCATTCCTCTTTAGAAAGCTCAGAAAGATTAGTAATTGTTACCTGGTTGCTTGAGGAGCTTGCTTCCTGCTCATGATTGTTAGCCATAAGAGCCAAGTTGACATATTCAACATCATCATCAGAATCTTCACCATTACCAGCCCAATCATACTCCTGAGACATGAAAGCCTTTTCTTTTTGCTTGAGAAGTTCAAAGTATTTCTTTTTATAATCAACAGGCTCAAATTTCCTGTTGCTCTTCTCAACTTTGGGCTTTCTGCAGTCTCTAGCAAAGTGACCAAGCATTCCACAATTGAAACATTTAGATTTAGACTTTTCAATCCAGTTTGATTTGTTAGGTTGAAAGTCTCTTCTTGGTGGCCTTGCTTCTGAGTTTCTCTTGAACTTGAACTTAGAGAATTTTCTTGACAGAAAAGCAATGTGTTCATCAATCTCATCTAAGTCATCCAAGTTGGCTGATTCTGGTTCTTCTTCTTCTGTCATCTTACCTTTACCCTTGCTAACATCACTTCTACAACTAGCTCGACTAGTTGTGGCCTTTGCAGCTTCTTCAGTGTCATCTTCCAGTTGGTTCACAGATGCAATCAATGCAATAGATCCACCCTTCTTCTGTACCTTTTCAATTTCCTCATCTTGCTCCATTTCCAGCTCATAAGTCTTCAAGGTTCCATAAAGCCTTTCAAGAGTGTAGTCTTTGTACTCTTGAGTGTTTCTTAGAGAAACAGTCATAGGCTTCCATTCTTTTGGAAGAGCTCTTAGAAATTTAAGGTTTGAGTCCTTAGTTTGGTAGATTCTCCCATACAACTTTAATCCATTCAGAAGCTTTTGAAACCTACTAAACGTGTCATTTAGGGTTTCACCAGCTTTAAAGTGAAAGTGCTCATATTGTTGTATAAGGAGTTGCATTTTGTTCTCCCTTACTTGCTCAGTTCCTTCACATAGTGTTCTGACAGTGTCCCATACTTCTTTGGAGGTTGTACAGTTTATGACATTGTCAAACATCTCTTGCTCCAAACCATTAAACAGAATGTTCATGGTTCTCTTATCTTTATGGATTTCTGCAAGATCTTCAATAGTCCATTCTGAGACAAGTTTTGGAATTTCTACATCAGGAGCATCATCTGGCACTCCAATTCTAGATGCAAACTTCATGGGAACGTGTGGACCTTTCTCAATGCAGTCTACATATCTCTCATCCATAGACATGAGATGTACATGCATCTTTACTTTCCAGTGAAAGTAATTGTCCTTATCAAGAACTGGTATCTTTACACCTGCATCCTTCTTCACCATGGCTTCTGTTTTTTTGGTCTTGATCTTTAAACTTCTTGTGTGTTAGAAGCTTGCTTTGATACCAATTGGTAATCCCAAATGACCTAACAGAATTGTAGAAGGGGGGGTTGAATACAATTCTTGATATTTTCTTAAACTTAAAACACTTTATAAAATAAAACTGAACTGAATAAATAAAAACACAAGATATAAATAATTCAGTTGGATTGTTTGATGATCCAACTGAAGTGTTTTTATTGCGGAAATAATCTGTGATACACAAGTACACAGCTGCTCAGTTACAGAGTTGTAGAGAAGAATGCTCTCAAGGATAGCTAATACAAACTATTTGTTTTTCTTCTCTCTCTCTATCTTAACTGCTACACTTGGTTATATATCCCCAAGTTTACAATACTATTTTTGGCTACTCTAAAGTACACTAAAGGTAACCGCCAATAGTTTGCTTTTCATCCCTTTTGTCCAGTGGTCCTTGGAGATCCTTGCTTTTGTCTTCATGCTTATTATGATCACTCCCAAGAGCCCAATTGGAAACTGGGATGTTTCCTTATTCCCCATGTCCATTTTAATGGTTTCCAATGCAAAGTACACTTCCACATCACCTTTAGATCTGTTCAGTAAACTGTCACTATCACTTTGTCAACTATTCAGAAAAGCAATAATGATTCGTTGATAGCAGGGAGATGTGTTTCGTTGATAGCTTTATTCTTCATTCCGTTGATGGTGTTTCTCTCGTTTCGTTGATGAGTAAACTCCATACCGTTGATGGTGTATCCTTGTTTCGTTGATAGAGTAATCCTCATACCGTTGACATGTCTTCACTTAGGCAAAATTACAAGGCATAACATATTTACAATTAACCAACCTATTTTGCCTATCTAGTACTTAGTCAACATGACTTAGAGAACCTATCTAATACATACATCGAAATGCATATCAAACTGTGAAGTATTGTACAGTGCAATTGCTACAACACTCATTCCGTTGATGAGCTTCCTGTCAACGAAACACTGCAAAGCATGTTATTCCGTTGACAGTTACAAAATGACTTAATACAAAATCTACTAAGTGTTTTTATAATTATCATCAAGAACAACATATTCCTAACACAGCCATCTCATCAGTATTTGCTCTGGCTTCATCAGGCACAGTAGCATTTACAGTAGCATCTTTAGAAACAATTTCTGGAGCTTCAGAGTGTGTAGATTCTTGAACCAATTCATCGAATGAATAGTCAGCTACCAGCTTCCTCCTTTTAGTCTGTAAAGGCTCATCAGCATCAGAGTGTGGTCTGTTTGCCCTTTTCTTTATTCTTGAAGTACCAACAGACTTTGGTAACTCAGCATCAGAAGATGGTTTAGCAGTCTTAGCAGCTTTAAAAGCCATGTGCTTAGTTCTACCTCCAGATTTTGGTCTTTGGGATGTAGATTGATGAAGATCAGTGTTTAATGGTTGAGGTTGTGATTGAGGTTGTGGTTGAGGTTGTGGTTGAGGTGGATTTAGAAACTGTTGGACTATCTCAGGAAGTAACAAGTCACCAACATTCCCTTTCTTAACATCCTTGTTGGTCAAATCAGAAAATATCCTCTTAGGCAATTTAAAAGAGGGAATCACAACATCCTCAACAATTTCAACCCCGGGAACACAAGCAGAAAATATCAATTGGCAAAAGCGAGCAAAGTACACTACACTTCTATTTTCTGACATTTTCTCTCCTATATTTTGCAGTACTAGTCTAGCAAAATCAAAATTATTACCATAGAGAAGAGAATACCCGATTTGTAGACTATCAATAGAAATTGCATCCCAGTTTGTGCACTTCTTGCCGAACGCTCGAGTAATGCAGTCAAAGAAAAAACTCTATTCCTTCCTCAAAAGCGGTCGCTTCAACTGACCTATCCTTGCCAGTGACCCACTGTAACCAATTTCTCTCATCATTCTCTGTAGCTCAGCATCACCAACAGAGATTGTGTATGCATTAAAATCTTCAAAACCCAAAGCATCACGAACAGTGCCTGGAGTAACCACAAACTCTTGCTCTTGAAACTCAAAAACAATCAAAGGAGTACCAGACTCTCCTCCATCATCATAGACGCCTGTCTCCCAGAAAACCTTGATTTGCGATCCAGAAAGTTTCGCAGGTTCAACGAGAGCTTGCCCAATAGCAGACTGGGTAAGAAAGTTTTGGAACAAATGAAACGCCTCCGGTACGTTCTCATTATTCAATGGTGCTGCATAATTGTTAGGAACAAACTCTAATCCAACAGAGTGAAAAACAGTGGTTGCCATTAGAAACAGATTCGAAAATAATCAGAGAATAAGGTTTGAAAGATGTTTGAAAAATCGATGCAGAAAAGTGTTTGTGAAAATGTGTGTGTGACAATATCTGTGAATGTAGTAAGTCTGTAAAGAATACAAACGTTGTGTGTATAATGATTAAGTAAGAAATACAAAGATTAAAACCGAAGAGTTTTAATCATTAAGACACACAACTGGCTTACTCGTGAAGTGTGTGAGTGGGACAGGTGTCACACATGCCGTAACTGCCAGCAGTAACATGGTAGTTTACAACACGCATGCGTAGTAAAAACAGGCAATTATTACTGCTATTTTCTAGACATGTTTCATCCTTTTCAAAACGCATACAAACCGTTGTCAATCATACTCTATATTTTCAAAAATAATGTTCCTCAAAAATGTGAAATGTCTGAAACACATTTATTTATTTTAATCAACAGAGATTAAAAATAAATTACCTCGGCGTAGAGTACACAGTTCATCAGTGTTTATCAATCCTCCAACATCATTAATAAACTCTTTTCTCAAAATGCACAGTTGTGAGTATTTGTGTGTGAATAGCAGAGTTTACTGAATGTAAATATTTAGAGCATCTCAAAGTGCATAAAATCCACAAATTAAATCAGTAAAAACTGGTTGCCCAAACTCTCATATGTAAAACAAAACCTGATGTCATCTAAACTCTGTATCTATGTTTTTTTTTATTTGTATAAGTATCTATATATATTTTTTTCACCCCCTGTCTAATTTCCTTTTTTTTATTTCTTTTCTTTTCCAATAATCAGAGGTTGGCATTAGTCACCAAAAATTTAGAAATTTTAGCCCTTTTCTTAACAGAAAGTTCCTGGATCGTCCTAAACAATTAACTAGTCACCAAAAGTTTAAATTTTAGCCCTTAAAAATAGAGTAAGTTCCTGGTTCTTCCTAGCCTCTTGACTAGTCACCAAAAATTTAAACTTTAGCCCTTACTGAAACAGCAAGTTCCTGGATCTTCCTAGCGAATTGAGTAGTCACCAAAAATTTCAAATTTTAGCCCTTATTGACACAATAAGTTCCTGGGTCTTCCTAGGCACAACATGATCTCAAAGGAATTTGTACATGTTTATACATCTTTTGCTTGGGGGTGAAGTAGCAGCAACTATTTATAAGAGTTTAGACTGACATCATTTAACACATATATTTTATGAGAGAAAGTGCAAACAGCTAATACAGACTCAGTGTATAGGACCAATAAACTAAGAGATGCTATAAATATAGAGACAATATCATGCTGTGTAAAGTTTCTGCACATATTTGAGATCAGATCATATATAACTCAGAAGGATTCATGATTACTTACTGAGAATCATGCTTCATACTATTTTCTTCATCAGTGATTATGTTTCAGACAATACCACAATCAGATATTAACATCAGAGTTTAACCAACAGAGTATGCTAACAGAGTTTAACAACATGATTTGCATGACAGTTAACATATGCATAGAAACATGAGCAACATATCACAGAAGAGTAAATTTTGAGTGTAACCAGTATCTCTAGTCGAAACCAGAGATCATTCCTAGTTCATTTACCAGTCTTGTAAATGTAGCTTCACTCAATGGCTTGGTGAAGATATCTGCAAGCTGTTGATCTGTAGACACAAAATCTGGCTCAAACTCTGAAAGTTCAAACACTGAGCAGTCCAATTCAAGGGGAGCCTCGGATAATCCAGATGGTCAACAAGAAAATCAGGAGAGCATGGATCAAGGGGGAGAGAGTATTTAAGGACAAATGCAAGAAATCTCAAACTCTGAGCAAAAATGATGATACTGGTGATGGTGGTGCAAAAGAAGAAGAGTTAAGGTCCAAATCATATCAAGAGCAAGGGAGACTGAGGTCAAACTCTGCAAAAACAAACTCTGGGAGAACAAACACTGAAGCTCAATCATCTTCAAAAGCTATAAGTTTACTGTTTACTTCTCAACCAATCACTGATGAAGAGATTGCAGCTCAGTTGTTTTTGGAAGAGCATGGTGCAAATGCAACAGTTGAAGATATTCAAGCTGAAGAAAAGATGCTGGCTGAAGAGCATAAGAAGAAATTGGTGTCTGGAAAGATCAAGAAGCCTGTGAAAGTTTCAAGGCCAAAAGAGAAAGGGATTACTATCAAAGATAATGTAGATTCTCAACAGAGTTTACAGTATGCAAGGAGACTAATTGAAGCCAGTCTTGATAAAGGCAAAGGAAAGTTGGTAGAAGAAGAACAAGTACTGAAGAAAGCTAGATCAACCTCTGACAATGCTCAAGTTGACAAATCATTGGAAGCTGTGACAACCACTGATACTACTCAAGTTGTACAAACTCAGTTATCTTCTCAACTTCAAAGGACATTTGGAAAACCAATCACAGTTCAACATACTCTGAATCCTGGAACTGTAAATATTTTTCAAAGCAGAACCATCATGGGCAAGGAATCTCGAGATAGATCTGGATTAGGATCTCACAGAGAGAAGAGGGTGAATAATAGTCCTATGGATCATACATCATTAGCTGAACCTGGTGTTGGTGTGACTCAAGAAAATCTTGATACTTTGGATTCTGTTCAGTTAATATATCATAGAGGATTGAAAAAGGACTTTCTGTTATACTTCAAAACTGATGGAAGAGTATACAGAGTTGGAGAAGCTGACATTGAATTAAAGATGAAGGAAGAGTTAGAATATGTGATGTATCTACTCAAAGTCAAAAATCAAAGAACTCAACAAGCAGTTGAGGTATTAAGAAGCAGGATGATGAAAGCTAGAGCTCTCAATGGCTTAAAGTCTGTAGGTTCTTACATACCTAAGTACAGAGATCATCATGGAAAGCTTGTAGAAATGAAGAGGAACAGTGCAAGATTTAGAACATCTCTTGGTATAAGAGTGTTAGAATTTAATCTGGAGTCAGATAAATGTTTCATGATAAAGCTGGGAAAGGAAATGAGAAGGAACAATATTTATGCTCTGAGAGCTGCTATCTATCAAACTGGAGAGAGTGATCCAGAGTTGAAGGAACTGAAAGAGATTATGGTAGCTGAGCTTGAAAGGGCTGAAAGAAGATTGCTTATAGACTATCTCAGAACTGTACCTGAAGTTGAAGAGATTAAGTAAATGGAGTCTGTAAGTTTTTTTTAAGTTTTTTGTTCTAAGTTAAAATATAAACTCTGTGATTTTATAGACACTGCATTTGTTATATGTTTTGACATCATTAATTATCTGTTAACTTGTACATTTTTGTATGAACAAGTTGGGGGAGATTGTTAGATATAATTGCTGATGTTTGTTTATCAGTGTTTAAAGTATCAGGTAAATATCAGAGTTTAGCTGGAAGACTGGTCAGAGTTTGTTAAACTCTGACAGTCAGAGTTTACTTAGCTGTCGGTGTTATATTCAATGAAGATTCTAGAAGCGATATACTTTGAAGAAGGAAAGAAGCAAAGAGATATCGTGATGGCTAAGGAAACGGAACAGAAGACAAAAGCAATTCTTAATTGATATTAATTGTATAGCTGATTTATAGGAATATCAATTAAAGATTGTATGTAGCTGTGTATTATATAAACACAGATAGGTTAACCCTAAAAGGGATGCGAATACTTGAAATATTATTCTTGTAACCTAGCAGCTCTCTGTGATATTTTACATCACCGAGAAAGGAGTTATTAATTTCATACAGTTTATTATTCATAAACAGTGTTCTTATTGTTATTCTCATACATATAATTGATTATATATTGTGTATTCGACCTAACATAAAATATTAGTTATGATGTTAATTGTTATATGATTTATATTATTATGTAAAAATATGTCACTTATTACGCTTTATATAGATTATTCAGGTGTTGATACATAAATATAATATTAAAAATTGATATAATTATATGTTACATACATAATTTATAATAGATTCTAAATTAGTATTGTGAAAAGTGTGAATTGGAGTTAGGGTTTTTATACGTTGGGTTGGTCGAGTTGAAAGCATTTTTGCGATCCGATCTAATTTATTGGGTTTAATTTTTTTTTTTTAACTCAACCCGCAAAATATAGATTCGTGACCCAACCCTACCTATCATATATCAATTTGGGTTGGGTTGGTTTTAATGGGTTAAATAATTATGTAGGAAAAAAAATTGAAATATGATATAATTCTCTTTCGAAAATCTAAGTAAAAATGAAATACATATACATTATGATTTTAGTGCTAATATTTTAGTAATATAAATTATGTTGTAAGTCATATGTATGGAGGGCTGTCAGCCCAAAGTTTCGAATCAAAACAACCCGAACGAGACTGAAAATTAAACTTTTTTCAAATTCATAGACCGAGGACCAGACTGATTATATTTTGTCTTTAGGTCCGAACTGAAAAAATCCGGAGCGGACCGATATAGACCGGTTTGATTAATATTTTTATAAAATTTTAAATTTTATAATTTAACTTTTACTTTTCTTTCAAATTTAAATACACATCTATACTATATTATTAAAGACGAAACATTAAAAGTTTTGGTCGGTCGGTCGGTCGGTCGGTATTTGGACCGATTCACGGGCCTATCTATAATCAATTTATTAATAACCAATTACCTTTTTTCACTACATTACCTATTTTATATTTATTTTTTAAACCAAACCAACTCATCTTCTAATAATAAAACGGGCAACATATATATAATATGGTAATATTATTATATACTTATAACTGATTACCTTTTTCAGCTAAAACACATTATTTTTATATTTTTTACCTAAAACAACTCATCTTATAAATAGGACACATATTGATAACCAATTACCTTTTTCAGCTAAATTATATTACCTATTTCATATATCTATTTAACTAAAACAGATAATTTTCTAAAAATAAGATGGGCAATATATATATAAAATGATAATATTATTATATATTTATAATCGACAGCTAAAACACATTATGTGTTTTATATTTTCTAACTAAAACAATTTATCTTCTAAATATAATACATGCAAAATAAATATACAATGGTAATATTGTTTTATATAAATATTAATAAATAACAAGTTATTCTTTTCAGCTAAAACAAATTACCTCTTTTATATTTTCTAACTTAAACAACTAATTTTTTAAAAGTAATGCAGACGTATATATAAAAAAATTAATATAATTTTATATAATTGTTAATAAGTAACTAATTGTCTTTTTAAGGATATTACCTGTTTATATTTTTTAACTGAAACAACTCATGTTCAAATTAAAAATAATATGGGCAAAAGATAGATATATTGGTAATATTATTATATTAAACTTATGAAATTCATGTTTATTATAATTTTTTTAACATTCAATTTAAACGAGATAATTAATTAAAATAAAAATAATAGTATATTCAAATAAACTCGGTATATTGAACAAGCACATATTTTGATATTTGCACTTGAGTCCCTTTTTAGATTTTTAAGAGTAAAAAAATATGAATCATTAGATATGTTATTTTAAAATATTTTATATTTTAATATCTAAAATACTACTATTGATTACGTCAATAATATATTAAATTTAAATATTATATTGTTAGATTTATAAATCCAATATATATATATGTATATATATATATTAAAATTTTATCAAATTATATATAATAACTAAAATCTAAATAAAAAATAAGAAAGTATTAAAGAAGACCGTGCATCGCACGGGATATAAGCTAGTAATATATTATTTGTGTAATATGACAATAAAAATAAGCACATAAATATCTTATTATTTATAAAGTAATATTAATGTGTAATTTATGTATATCATTTTGTCATTATAAAAAGTGCAAATTCAATTATTTAGTTTGTAGTTTTGATCTCTATTGTCTTATCAATTTACTATATATTAATTTGGCTAATTAAATTATTATATGTGTTATTTAATCTATATACATGATAATTTAAAAGGTAAAGTAAAGTCAAAATAGGTTGGATATGAGTTTATATTATATTCGGCCAACCCTACTCAACCCGATTTAAGTTACAATTTTTTTTCAATAATTTAAATATATATCTCTATATTATAAACAATTAAATTTAAAAGTGTACAAATATGTATATATAAATAATAGACTGACAACTTCGGGATCGACCTTTACATAAAATGTAGAGATGCTATAATACGTTAATGATATAGTCTTACATCAATGACGAAATTTATATATTATAAATATCTTGTATATTCATCAAAATTATATTAATTTACATACTTCCATGTTAAACAGTATATGAACTTAAAACTAAGAGATTTTATGATATATTCACGGTTTATTCTTACATACGTGACCAATTTTGTATTTAAAAAATACACTGTTATTTCATTAAAAACACACGAGTTTATTATATACGAACAACTATATTAAAATAATTAATTGTTGAATTTGATAAAATTATTTCCACATCATTTAAAACTAAATTAATATTTTGACAATTAAAAATAGTCATTTGATCGTTATATTATAGAAATTTATCCAAATGAATCTTATTAAATTAAAAATATTTAGAAAAATATTATACAAGTATAATATAAATTCAAAATATGTTATCTTAACTACATTTTAATCACAAAACTATTTCGATATATATATATTTATACGAAAAATAATTTCAATATATAAACAAGCACGCCAGTTACTCAAAAAATAAGAAGAAAGCATTTAAATACAGATAAACAAATAAATTATTCTCGACCAAACAGAGCGTTACTTTGGCGTAAAGATTAAGTTTCAGATGCAGATAAATCAAAATCCATGTATAGAAAAAGCCATTAATTTGCTTTGTTTCTGTATGTAAACATTATCTCTAATGGAGCCCACAAACTTAAATTAAAAACTCATTTTTTACTTTTTAGCTCATCTTCTTGTTTATTTTCTTGAAAACCCAGATTAAAAATACAATCTTTTTGTTGAATTTTGAAGAATCGAATCATGAACTGGCGAGCAATTGCTGGGTCACTACAAATCTTGGGTGCCCATCTTTTTCTTTTCAGCTTTACTGTCTTGCTTGTTGCTAAGCTCGATCACTATGTGTTCTACTCTTGGTGGTCAGTATTTTTTTCCTGTCTATCTTGTATGTATAATTTGCAATTGTTAGATGTATTTTGTTTAGTTATGTTTTGATTTTCATCTGGGGTTGTTTGATTGATTGATTTTAGTAATATGATTCAATTTATCTATGATTTGTTGTTTTGAATTGATTGGAGACTGTTAACGATGTGTACTTTGAGTTGGTAATTTTTAATTTGGGTATTCTCTAAAGTCAATTGATGATAGTCTGTTGATTGTTTGATGTTTCGATAGTATTACAGCTGAAATTGGATTGTCTAACTATCATTTCTCGGAAGGGGAAAGATAGTACAATTTCGTTTCAAAAAATTCTGTTTACTTGTGACCTTTCTGTTATGTTTTTTATTTAATAAAGGATAAGAGGTAATGAAATTTACCCAACTTTAGGTTTAAGGTTAGTGTCATCATCCTTCCATTTTAGACGCAAGTCTTTCTACAGGTTATATCTGCTTATATTTTTACCAGGCAATTTTTAAAAGATTTGATATCCTCATCGTTCCATTTTAGTTTCGTCGCACTAATATGTTAGTTTTAGGAAATATCTGGCATACATCGTAATATTTGTGTGCATTTTAAGTTGGAGTCTTTTTATGATACGAAAAGGGTATTTTATTTATTATAATGACCCTATGTGTCAAGTTCATTTTGAAAGCCATGAGGAAGCATCTTGGGCCGCCACATTGGACTTTGGAAATTAGGAGCTCTGATCTGCTTACATTCCTGATTTTTTTTTGTTGTGATCAAGTGAAAATCTGTGATTTTGGAATGTTGAGACCTGCTGCAGTTTTAAATGAATCAAAGCATTGAAGATAAGCATCAGATTGTACTATATTGAAGTTAAATGTGTGAGAAAATTATTTTGGAATTATCGAGTTGTCTACATTTGCCAAGCCACAATTTTTGCCTGTAATTTTTTTAGAAAACGATAAGAGGATTAGTACACTTAGTAAAGTTCTTGTCGATTTTTTTTGGAAAGCATGTGTTGAATTATTTTAAAGAGGGCGGAAAGATAAGATGAGTAGAGAGAAATATAACACTAAACTCATTGCTTTCACATTTTACTGCTAGTGTTGATAAGACCTATGTGGATGTATATAATTTAAGGTTTTGCACTGTTTGATATATTGTAATGCGTTTAGATGATTGTTGAAACACAATATATAGCACTTCCTATTGTCTGTTATCATGTAAAGTTGGACGGCGTGTTGCATTTATTAAGGCGAATCTTGAAGTCGAATATTGAGCGATTTCATTAGCTGTAGATTTATACTAGTAGCTTTTCAGTTGCTTCCGCAGTCAGTTTCTTGAAGGTGGGGATGGGATGAGGGTCAGTGCTAGCTGTGTTGATTTTGTAATTGTGTGGATAGATTCTCTGTCTGACTTGAGTACTTGAACTTTCTGTGTACATATACTTTTCAGTGCCATAAGTATCCAACCTATCTGACTATCTACATATACCCTTATTCCCGCACACATTCCCCAACCTAAAATCAGTTCAGTTTTTCTAATTCTATCTTTGATGTGCAGGATTATTTTTGTCCCACTTTGGCTATTCCATGCAGTTGTTGCTCGCGGAAGATTCTCATTACCTGCTCCCTCAGTCCCACATGATCGCCATGTATGGCATTTTATCTCTTGACTGTTTCTTGTGCTGATTTAAGTAGAGTAAAAGAATGTTAAGGGGATGGATTTTAGTTTTCACACCGTACAATCAGCATGTATCATTTCTTTTTTCCTCTTTTTCTACAGTGGGCACCATGCCATGCCATTGTTGCAACACCATTGCTAATTGCATTTGAGCTTCTTCTCTGTGTTTATCTCGAGAGCTTGTATGGTATGTCAGGATCCATTACCATGAAGTTGTGTTCTACCAGAATTGATAATTCACCAATTTTAATCTTATGTTCCTATTTGCTTATTTGCGATTCTTGTGTATTTAAATATTTGGCTGTCCTCAGAAGTTACAATAAAATTACTCCGGACAAAGAATTCATATCACTACCAAATTATTCTGTTAGAACCAGTATATCTTTAGCATGGTTGCATAAGATATGCTGTTGTATTCATGTGGTATGTAATATTTACTTTACTGGAACAATTTGGTTTTTGCAGTTAATGAGTATGCAGCTGTAAGCTTAAAGATTGTCTTTCTTCCGCTGTTAGCATTTGAGTTAATTATCCTTATTGACAACTTCAGGTATCAACAATACTCACATATTTCACTCTGACAGGGTATATTATGTAGGAAAGTAGTCGCAACACCCTTTTTTTATGTCTTTTTCTCGCAATCTCACTAAAATCGTTGGTGGTAAATTTGTATATGGCATGTTATCCTAGTTACTTCCAGTCTGTTCTTCCAGACATATCTTTTCCTGTTAGTTCTGAATTCTGATGGATAAAGTTCATTCTGTTAACTATCATTTTCGATTATAGATGCTTAAAAAAATTATTGTTACCTGTACGTTAGTCAAGTTTTTTGAATATAAGGAATATGTATTTAGCAAAATATTGAGAATCTTTAATGAAGATTTCATTGATCATATGTTTAATTCGGAAAGTCAAGACAATTAATCAGGCGTGAAACTTGTTAATCTTACATTACTTGTACTGATTTTGTGCTGTAGTGGGAGCTCCGCATTGTATTTATGTGCCTGCATACAATATATTTGTCTCATGATTTTAGATTATGGACTTCGGATTCTCTGGGTGTTTTCTCTTGATATTATCCTTTGTCTCATCTCCCTGAGAGCTGTGCTTGAAATTATGTGACATGCCTCCACTGAAATTTAAACCTCAACCTCTTATTACTAAGAGGAGAGGGTATATGTCTGTAGTGAATGTGTTTTTCATGATTATTTGTAAAGAGAAGATGCTTTGCATCTCATTCGAAGAAAGAAGCAAAATAAATTATGATTAATATTACTATATTAGTTACAGTTATAGTTGAGATCATAAGAAACATCGAGAAGATGATCACGAGGAATTAATGAGAAGGATGATATTGTGGAGCACTTATTACGATATATTAATCATCCATATATTCTAAAAGTTCAATTTTGCGAGTCATGGGGAACTTAAATTATTTTTCTTTTGTTGTGTTTAGAATGTGCAAGGCTTTGTTACCAGGAGACGATGATAGCATGAGCGATGAAGCAATATGGGAGACACTTCCTGTAAGTTTTCTTAGGAATGGTGCATGTCAATTCTTCCTAGGCCACACTAGAAATGGATGATTTCCATCTCTGTACTGCTACTTCTTTTATGTTTTTTCTGAACTAGCTGATATAATATTATGTACTGAGATATGTAATGGATGTTAAATGTATCTTCGTGAATATAAAATTTTCCTTTCCTTTTTCATTTTGTCATGCCACAGACAGCTTAAATGGTTTTGAGGTTTTATATACTATAACTATCTTGAATGCATACAAGTATCATGACAAATTATAGTGAAGACATATTTGCAATGTATACTAAAATTTTATATATAACCTTCTAGATCTGAATAAAAAACTGAATGACTCTTGATTGTTTTTAGCATTTCTGGGTGGCCATCTCTATGGTTTTCTTTGTTGCGGCTACAGTCTTTACTCTCCTCAAGCTGAATGGTAACTCTTCTGATCCATTTTTATGCGCAGTATGTGTTAATATTTGTGTATGGAATATGTTAGTATGTTCACTTCTAGGTTTCAAAAGTTGAACTAAATATGTGGGGGAAATGAGAATTGTACCGGCAAAAGGGCATTAAAATACATTTATCTATTTGTTTTCTTGGAATACGTTGTTTTAATATGATTTTCTTCTCGAGTTAATTTGTACTCATTTTCTTTTGGGACTTTTGTATAAAAAACTATTATAATTCTACTCAAATATGTAAAAGTTTAAAGTAATTGTGTCATGCGAAATACAAGCACAAACTAGTTATAGTTTCACTTTCCAACCACACATTTCCTATACTTCTTATCATTGTTACTGTTATTCGAATGTATTATATCGCTTGTCTGTAAGGGTAGTTGCTCTTTTGTTTGTCTTGAGTTTTGTTATACTCATTTTCTTCTGGGACTGCTATAAAAATCCTGTTCCGAGTTCGGTCATTTTTGTTTTGATGTTTCTCTCTTATAGAATTTTGTAGAAGTGTGCTTCCTTTTTGTAGCGAAATCTGAATGCTGTATTTGTAATTAGTTTTGTTCTAGGGACAAGGGACTAAACTCTTAAATGTGTTCCTTTGCAATTTACATTACCAGTATTTGTCTTAATCTTTTTTATATAAAAGGCGGTAAAAAATAAGAAACGCATACGTGAAGTGCATATTTCTCATGATATATACAGAATTCTGTAATTGGTACTGGTACGATATGCATGCAAACAGGGGGCAGAGGTGTGTTGTCATACTAGTTTGTTACAGTTTTTGCATCACCGGTATTAAGATTACATGGAAATGACTTTAACATATAACATTGATATTATTCTGTCATGTATATTTCCATTTTCAAATCACTATTTTTTTTAAAGATATTCACTCAACTTCACAAACAAGATTACGTGTATGATAAAAAAAATTACATCAGTTTTATTATACAACTTTTATATAAATGATTTTTTGTATATAACTAAAAGTGTATTATATTAAACTTATCAAATATTCAAAAAGCATCACATGTAATATATTTTTTGAATGATTATATATGTTGTTTTATAGAAGAACTTTAGTGTAGTTATGAATAAATTTATTATAACTTTACTGTTTAACTTGCATAACTATATATATATAGGCTAGTGATCAAATAGAAACTAAAATTAAAATAGAAACTAGAAACTAATGTAAGCCCTTAGATCAATCTAATCTAATGGCCCCCTAGAGGTACAACACACAATTAAAATACACCCTCCCACACACAACCTCACCTAATCCCCTCCGTTTTTAATTTGATTTTTTCCTTCAATCGGTGAGTTTTTTTTTTGAAATCCGACTTCACTGTATTTTTCTCCATCTCTCAACAATCAATTTGCATACCATATGTGATATATTTCGACGCAATTTAAAAAAAAAATATTTAGTTTCTAGTTTAAGAGGGGTTTCTACTGGAGTAAGACCCTACCATATTTAGTTGGAGACTTGGAGACCATTTACGTTCTGCAACCTAAATAACGTGTAGAACATACTTTACGTAACAAAATCATTGTCAAATTAGATATCTTGCAGTATAAAATCATCAAATTGAATATTTTTGTAAATCACGCATGTTATATTTGCAGAACATTGTCATGCATATTACCCCATTATAAATGTTCTACAAATAAGATATGTACATAATATCTTTGTAGAACTAAAATTACAATCAAATTGGATATTTTATAGACCATATATGTTATGTTTACTAAATATTACTCTACGTATTATTTTTATTATTTTTATAGAGCATTTTATGAATGTATTTTAGTTGCAGAACATATATGGTCTCCAAGTCTCCAACTAAATATGGTCTTCATAGAACTTTTTTCTCTATATATATATATATATATAGGCTAGTGATCAAATAGAAACCAAAGTTAAAATAGAAACTAGAAACTAATTTAAGTCCATTAGATCAATTTAATCTAATGGCCCCTAGAGGCACAACACACAATTAAAATACACCCTCCCACACACAACCCCACCTAATTCCCTCCATTTTTAATTAGATTTTTCCTGTCAATCGGTGAGTTTTTTTTTAAAATCCAACTTCACCGTATTTTTTCTCATCTCCCAACGAACAATTTGCATACCATATGTGCTATATTTCGACGCGATTTAAGAAATTTTTTATTTAGTTTCTAGTTTCTATTCTAAGAGCGGTTTCTATTGGAGTAAGATTTAGAGCACTCTGAATTTTATTCCTGGCTCTACCACTGCAAATGCAGTATTTTAGTTTACTTTTAAATTATATTAAAAATGCTTTTGTATATGAATATTATATCTGTTCTCTGGTCATTGGTAAATAACATGATAAATATGAGCGTGTTTAGATAGGTAGTGTACTGTTGACTTTAACAGCAACTTCTAGGTTTCTAAAGTTAAATCTCAACTTATGGGATAGTGAATACTACCTGACTAAAAGGAGATCATATTGATGTATTCATTTTATATGCCAAAATACAGTGGACTTCTGACTGCCTAATATAATTTTTTTTCTTAAATAGTTATATGCTTTGTTTTACTATGATCATAGTTTCATTTACCAACAGCACATTTTTCATAATAATTCTTGATTATTAAAGTCAGAGCCTATCATAGGATTTTATATATATATATATATATGTATGTATTAATATATACACAGGGGGTAACTGTTTTGTTCGTCTCGAGTTAATTTGTAGTGAGGCGTGAATCTTTCTTCTTGTTTTACCAGTGCCTTTTCTTCTTCTTATCCTGATTATATATTCCTGATGTGCCAAATACTTGTGTGAACTACAAACGTCTTGTGCTTTAATATCCTCAAACTCCTAAAAAGGGGGTGAGGGTGATACCACTAGGGAAGAGCCCTTTGGTAGTGCTCGTTAGTGTCATCTCTTGTTTCAGACTTTCAGCAGAAAATTAAAATATTTATGATCCTTATATTACAATTTAGGTCCTTAACATTTATATTTTCATTTCTAAAAAGGATGTTTGTACCGAAGTACCTTTTTCTTTGACCTTTTATTTTTGTGACGGTCTGATGGCTTTTGTTATAAATGTTGCAGGTGATGTGGGTGCCCTAGGCTGGTGGGACCTGTTTATAAATTTTGGGTACTCTTCGTGCTATGAAAGTCATATCAATTTGGAAATTTCATTTAATTATTTTTCTCTAACTGAATGAACACAAACTTTTTATTTTCCCACAGAATTGCACAATGCTTTGCTTTCCTTGTTTGTACAAAGTGGTCCAATCCTATGATTCATAGAGCGTCTTACACTCAAGAAGCCAGCTCATCTTCTTCAGCAATTCGATACCTTGACTGGAACAGTGGCTTGGTAGTGCTTCCAGAGGATCAGTCACAGGATGGAATTTGTACTCTCCCCGACATTGGTGGCCATATAATGAAGATTCCAATCATTGTTTTCCAAGTTCTTCTCTGTATGCATTTGGAGGTAATACCTGTGTAGTCATATGGCTGTCAGTTGAGACATGATCAATTCCTGGGATGCATTAATAATTAAGTTATTTTGAGTTTCAGGGACAGCCTACTAGTGCTAGAGATATCCCTCTTCCAGCTCTCTTCTCTCCTCTTTTTCTACTGCAAGGAGCTGGAGTCCTGTTCGCCGCCTCTAGATTTGTGGAGAAACTTGTGCTTTTGCTGCGTGGTGGTACCGCTACAGGAAGATATTTTGTGTTCTCTTCCAAAGTTCAAGAATGCTTTGGGTTCCTGAATCATGGCTCCAGGTATACCTTTGATCATGCTCCCTGACCAATTAAAATGAGAAGATCCTTTTTTCCTCAGTTTGGAGTGGTTAGTTGCAATCTTGATAAATATCAGCCTATTTACTTTCTGGCCATCTCTGCAAACAGGCTATTGGGTTGGTGGTCAATTGATGAAGGAAGTCGAGAAGAGCGTGCACGACTTTTTCAAAATGGGGCCACTGGGTAAGTATTGTGATTTAACCATCAAGATATCTTCATATTGGTGCGTGTCATTTACAACTTGCTGTGTGCCCTAGCTTTTAATCTTTCTAGGTCCTCCATGTGCGTATCCATGTAGTTGAATATAATAAAACTAGCTTTATTACCCATGCGATGCACAGGATAATAATAATTATTTTTGTATAAGGTTTATTATTATATTTATTTTATTGAATTATCTTACAATTTAGTATTGAACTTGTAAATGTTTAATTTTAATTTTTGAAAATATTTTAGTGGACAATTATAATTTACTGATCTTATTTTGTAAATTTTATAACTTTTGCTCCCAGACTATTCTTATAAATTTTACTTATTTCCAACATTTTTTACATAACTTTCTCCTTTGTGTTCATATTTTTAAAATTTTATCAAAAACATTTCACATATTGTTAAATTTAAGAAGAATCTATCATATTCATACTTAGAAATCTTCTCAAAATATATGTAATCTTCTATTTTATTCATGTGTTTATAACATAATATGTAAATATTTTTTGTTTTAGTATTCTGACATCTATAAGATAACATCTATTCATTATCTTATGAGTATTAAACATGTAAATATTTAATTTTAATATATTGATCATATTTTGTAAATTTCGTAACTTTTATTCCCAGACAACTCTAATAATTTTCTGTTATTTCCAATATTTTTACATAACTTCCTCATTTGTGATTATATTTTTAAACCAAAATTTTATATTTTCACATTTTGTTTACATTTAATGGAGAAACAATCGTATTTAAACTTAGAAATCTCCTCAAAATTATATTTATATGTAATCTTCTATTTATCTTGAGTCGTGTGTGTATATAGCATTAAATATAAATTATTTTAGTTTCAGTAAGGAATCGAACGACGGTCTAAGTAAAATAATATTGTAATTACATTTTTAACCCCGAATATATAGGATTCAATTTTATTGCATAATATTTAATCTATTTAATTAAAATTTTAGATCTAAGTTTTATTTAAATAATTTGGGCTATTTATAATGAGAATGAAACATTTTAGTTATTTTTAATTTCATGATTTGAATTTTATGAATAGCTAAATTATGTTCATTATCTTATTAGATTTAGTATTAAATATGATTTGAATTTTATAAATAGCTAAATTATGTTCATTATCTTATTAGATTTAGTATTAAACATGTAAATAATTAATTTTAATTTTTTGAAAATATCTTATTGGACAATTATACATATTTTGTAAATTTCATAACTTTTGCTCCCAGACAACTCTAATTATATTTTATTATTTTCAAAATTTTTAAATAACTTAATTGTTACATTTTTTTACATTTAATGAAAAAACTATCATATTTAAAATTAGAAATCTCCTCACTATGATCTATTTATCATGAGTCGTGAATATATCATGAGTCGTGTGTATATAACATAAGCATAATATATAAATAATTTTTTTAGTGAAGAATTGTGGTATAAATAATAATAATCTTGAAATTACAGTTTAATTATATATATTATATAATTTTGTTGCATAATATTAAATTTATCTAATTATAATTTTGGATCTAATTTTTATTGAATAATTTGTTATTTTTAATGAGAATGGAACATTTTAGTTATTTTTTATTTTGTTATTGAATTTTATAAAAAGCTAAATTATGTTCATTATCTTATCAAATTTAGTATTAAACATGTAAATATTTAATTTTAAATTTTGAAAATATCTTATTGGATAATTATAATTTATTGATCATATTTTGTAAATTTCATAACTTTTGCTCCGAGACAACTTTAATAATTTTTTTCTTATTTCTAACATTTTTACATAACTTCCTCATTTGTGTTTATATTTTTAAAATTTATCGAAAAATAATTTTTACATTTTGTTTCCATTTAATGAAGAAACTATCATATTCAAAATTAAAAATCTCCTCAATGTGTATATAATTTAAACATAATATATAAATATTTTTTAAGTAAGGAATCGTGGTCTAAATAATAATAATCTTGAAATTACAGTTTAATTATATATATGATATAATTTTGTTGCATAATATTAAATCTTTGTAATGAGAATGGAACATTTTAGTTATTTTTTATTTCGTTATTGAATTTTATAAATAGCTAAATTATGTTTATTATCTTATCAAATTTAGTATTAAACATGTAAATATTTAATTTTAAATTTTGAAAATATCTTATTGGATAATTATAATTTATTGATCATATTTTGTAAATTTCATAACTTTTGCTCCGAGACAACTTTAATAATTTTTTTCTTATTTCTAACATTTTTACATAACTTCCTCATTTGTGTTTATATTTTTAAAATTTATCGGAAAATAATTTTTACATTTTGTTTCCATTTAATGAAGAAACTATCAGATTCAAAATTAAAAATCTCCTCAATGTGTATATAATTTAAACATAATATATAAATATTTTTTTAAGTAAGGAATCGTGGTCTAAATAATAATAATCTTGAAATTACAGTTTAATTATGTATATGATATAATTTTGTTGCATAATATTAAATCTACCTAAGTAAGATCTGACAGTTTTGTAAATGAAATCCTATATTATTATATGATATTTAACGGGGAATTGTCCTATTCATAATAGATATATTAATATAAATATTAATTTAAAATCTTATTCAGCTAAATATCTACCGTAATTTGTTATTTTGAATATTATTTTTAAGATTCATCTTTTTTTTATTATAAATAAATCATTTAAATATTTTGAAGACTGTTGTTGAATCTTCATTATAAATAATAACATATGTAAGTAAATTAAATATTATTTTATTTATTTTAAAAAAGGAATGTTATGTGTTGTATATTTAGTATTGAATTTCAATAGAATCTTTTGTTATAATTTCGCTCTTTGTTTTAAGTTGTTACGTATTGTATATTGGTATTTGTTTAAAAATATTTATAATTTGTTTAAAGGGTATTTTACTCTAAGTAGATTAAGAGTGTCGTGTAGATTTATACCCGTGACGACCACACCATAATAAGTGCCTTGCATCAATTATATATAAAGATATAATGTGAAACTTTTATGTGGCCGAGAAACAACTACAATGAAGATAGAGATCCAAACATAGAATTATGTGCGTTCTTTTGTTGGGAGATGAATGTTAAAAATCATCTGTTCTTTATTCAAAGCATGCTTCTTGAAAGTATGATACATCATTTAATATTTACCAACTCCTCTATCTATTTTCTTCGTGAGTATTGCAGATGTGCTTTCTGACATCATATTTGGTTGAAGCTATATAGGTTATTGTGAGGAAGTTCGGTTATAGCATTTTATACTGATGTTCATGTGATATTCTGTATTTATGTAGTTATGACACTTTCTGTGGTTATCCGCCTGAAATAGTTAAGAAAATGCCCAAGAAGGACCTTGCTGAAGAGGTAAATATGACTGTTCTACTTGTTTGTATCGTGTCTTTGTGATTTTATATCAGCATATACAATTTCCATGTCTTATTACTTAACGCCAAATTAAGGATATAACTACATCTTATTCAGTAATTGAGTATGCCGTACTTGTTTTATTTGCAGGTTTGGAGACTTCAAGCTGCACTTGGTGAGCAAACAGAAATTACAAAATTCAGCCAGCAGGAGTATGAAAGACTTCAAAATGTAAGTTCGTACTTGTTTGTTCACACACAAATTGTGTGATATGCGCTTGTTAGACACCGACACTGCAGAAACAATAACAGTCAATGATCCTTAATAAAGATTACTGTATGTCTTTTTAATTTACTAGATTTTAGTTCAAATGTTATGTTATCGAAAGCTGGCTTTTTCTATGCTTCGCAAGTGTGGAGATCTACTTGTATAGTTAATTTTGCACTAACAAGTAACATATGTTTCTATGCAATTTGCTAGGAAAAAGTTTTATGCAGGGTTTGCTTCGAGGGAGAGATCAGTGTAGTCCTCATTCCATGTCGCCATCGTATCCTTTGCAGGTGTCTTACTTACTGCCACCATTTTTCAAAAACTTCTCACGTACTTTTATCCCTCATTCCTAACATCATCAGTTGTCCTTATTATTGGTGCAGCAACTGCTCGGAAAGATGTAAAAAGTGTCCTATATGCCGTATCATTATCGAGGAACGTTTGCCCGTGTACGATGTGTAGCTGTAAATATTAACCTAACTGATAATATTCACTTGTAACTGTGATATTTACAGAAAAGGTTAGATATCGATACAAGAAATCGTTGCACACTTCTGACTGCAGTTTTTAGAAAAGAAGCAAGAGTTGTTGGTCTTAAGAGAAGTGGTGATTTTAGAAGTAGTTGTGCAGAACAAATACTAAGATAAGTTCTTTTTGTAAATATGTATTGCACTGTGGCTTTCTTTAATGTGGATTATGGGAAGCTAGTAAATATTAATATAGCTTTCTTCAATCTCGTATTTGTTTTTTTGCTTTTGGGGTATTGCGGAAGGCTATAAAGCTTATTATTTGCTTCAATATTTGACATATTATGAAGCTTGTGATCTGCTAGACTATTTGGCATCAACCTATTTCAAACTTACTGTGCAAAGATTGATGCTTTCAAACTCTTTCGAGCTGAACCAAGTCTTTCAATTGATTCAGTTAAGTTTATTTGACTTTCAAGTTTAGTTACTAGTTAGCTCCTTGGAAGCTCGACTGGACTACTAAGAATGCGATTGACCAGGCGCTATTAAAAGAGCTAATTGAGATCAGAGCTCGAGTTCAATACAAACTTAATATTAATATAGCTTTCTTCAATCTTGTATTTGTTTTTTTGCATTTGGGGTATTGCGGAAGGCTATAAAGCTTATTATTTGACATATTATGAAGCTTGTGACCTGTTAGACTATTTGGCATCAACCTATTTCAAACTTACGGTGCAAAGATTGATGCTTTCAAAATCTTTCGAGCTGAACCAGGTCTTTCAATTGATTCAGTTCAGTTTTATTTGACTTTCAAGTTAGTTACTAGTTAGCTCCACTGGACTACTAAGAATGCGATTGACTAGGTGCTATTAAAAGAGCTAATTGAGATCAGAGCTCGAGTTCAATACAAACTTAGATATATCTTCTCCCATACAAATTGAAGAAGACATCTTCGATATTTTAAATGTCACTCTTTGTACAATATAAATGCGGCTCCCTCGCTTTTCTGGTACAGTTATGTACCAGAATTGCGGAACTGGTACACCCAGGTTCAACTTTGCAAAACTGGTACAGGGCGCCACAGCCCATGGCGACCAAGGAGGGGTGCGCCACAGCCCGTGGCGACCCTTGGTTTTATTATTATTTTCACGACTGTTTGTTGTGGTTACTTGGTAAAAAAGATAGTTAACTTAGTAAAATTTGTTTTGTAACTCTCACTTTTGTAGGTTTATAGATTATACTTGAAAAACTTATATTCGCATTTTCTTTGTTTAATATTAAACATGAAATGTTTTACTTTGGTACAATCCAAAAAATTAAAAATAATATTATACGTAACTATGTAAAATTTAGGTCCAAAAATGATACCTACACAAAATTGTAGTTCCTGAATAACGACATCACAGAGCCCGGAAACGACTCTATCAAAACTTTTAAAGTACTCCACATCTAGAAACCTGGTAATAATGCAAGTTTTATGTTACTGTTGACGTGACTACACAACTTTTACATGTTCAGAGCAATAATAATGGGTTAACAGTTGTTTTTTGATAGCAGAATTATTATTTTGACGTGACTAGACAATGTTTTCCTATACATTTGAGTGGAAAAGATGAGAAGAAAACAGAAGCATTAAATTTCTGCAAAATATGAGTGGTAATTTGAAGACCTTTATTAATACTCTCCAAAATATGAAGCAGTATGACATGACAACTCCACTTTCAAGTATGTTAAATACTTCATGATTGTAGGTTCATTCCGTCCCTTGAAAATTATTTTGTAAATTATTGTTCACTTTCGAATACCAAAAATGGCTGAGCACGAGTGTCGTGTTTGGTTGCTTGTTGAGAGAGATGATGATTACCGTAGGTTAAGACGAAGCGATCCGAAAGAGTACTTTGCAGGCGTTCGTCGAGAATGGGCCTATAGGTGTCAGGAATCGGAACGATTGAGAAATGACCTCATTCGTATTGGTGCAAGGGTTCCCACTCGTGATTCGCTTATCATGTTTCCCGACCCCGGGGAATGTGGCAACTGGAATAAGTATCGGAAAAGAGTGATTGGTGCTGTGGCACAGATACGGTTTGAAAATAATTTAATGCTGGTGCGTAGAGGTCGTCAATATATGTATCAACTTGCCACAGATTCCGTCCGTGCTATGGGAAGAGACCTCACAGAACGCGAGCAATATCATCTTGGAAAAAATGGATTGAACCTTACCACTACACTTCCAAATTGCATAAGTTATGGGAGCCTATCATATATCCATTGGATCCTACTGAGTGCTGGAACTACGTCTTACCGGTACAGTGGCAGAGGTATGGTAAGTTGGTACCGGATGAAGCCTGCAAAAAGATAAAGAAAAAACGTGGCGACAAGGGGGAGTCTGTAAGAATTCGTACTGAGATGGACCAATCGCGTTCGCGGATAAAATGTAGCCGCTGTAACCAAGAAGGACATACAAAACGGAGCAAACTTTGTCCACTAAGTTCCAGTGCAGTTTGACGTTGCTCCACTTAGTTTTCGTATGAATTTGTAGTATTTGTTTTGTGTGCTTTCATTTCCTACATGTACTTATTTTATTTCATTTCCCATGGCATGCAAATTTAGTTAACAATGCAAAACTAGCATGTCTTTAGTTAACATAGTCATAAATTGAACAATTACTCGTACTTGAATATTAAAAAGTACAATAGTTTAGTCCTCGTCGGACATGAAGCTGTCTGAGTCATTATCAACACTGACGCTCCATTGGTGATACTGTCTTGCACGTAGCATGTCTCCATCCTCTGCAAACATCCTTGCATCTGCTGCTAGACTATGTCGATGTACGCGCAAACGCATTCGGTTCTCTTCCTCTCGTGCACGAAACAATGCAACTTCAAGTTGTTGTGGAGTATTGCGTTGCATCAGTATAGCGCGTTGTTTCGGAATTCTAAGTCCATTCGAGCGACATTGTTCAACACAACAAGAAAGACATTGCGTACGCCACTCCCACTCCCTCTGCATTGTTGTTATTGCCTGACTTGAGTAACGATGATTAGGGTTCATTGAGTACACAAAATCATCGTCACATAGCCATTTTCTACCCATGGCTCTGAAAATATCACCACTAGTATAACCATTTGCCATTTTTCAAAGATGATGAGAATGAGCATAGGGTATTTATAGTCATAATTCAAATTCTTTAACACGTAAAGACAATAGTTTAGATCACGAGACCATTTTCCTATGTATTCACGGGTTCATACTATGCCAAAATAAATTCAAAACTGCATACGCACTATCATTACATTTCCCTGTGTATTCACGGGACACTTTTACAAAACTTGAAAGTTGTGTCTTCTTGTCGCTTTCGGACCAATAATTTTTGCATTTTCAGGATCTCATGTTCCGCTAATACAAATTCATAACTTATCCAATTTTTGTAACTCAATTTTTAAATTTTAACAAAATTTGACCGTTCAATTGTAATATGCCAAAATAAAAAACCAAATTTTTTCTTTTATTATTTCAGTTTTCCAATCTTGAAAATGGATGTTTAAAACTTGAATATGATGTCAAACAAAATATTTTACCAACGGCAAACCAACCAAAAAAATGAAAAACCCAGGGTCGCCACGGGCTATGGCGCACCCCTCCTAGGTCGCCATGGGCTGTGGCGCCCTATACCATTTCTGCAAACTGGTACGCAGCTATACCATTTCCACAATTCTTGTACATAACTGTACCAGAAAAGCGAGGGAGCCATATAACTGCCATTGACATTGATCTATTGTAACTAGTGCAAAAGCAGATAGTATCATGGATTGTATTTGCGAAATAATGGAAGTTGTTAAAATGATTGCACAAGGTCATTGCTCTGTGATCGTATATCTACAAGGATTTGTTAGAAAATAATTTAAGAGGTACAAAAATAGGTACCAACCAACATGATGTCATATTTTTATTGATTATAATTCAGTTAAGTGCGGTATTCATACCGATATCAATCAATAAAAATATTTTAAATTGTCACATCATTTTATAACAATTTGGTACCCAATTCGGTACCCTTTCTTAATTAAATTGCTTAACAATTTGGTACCCAATTCGGTACCCTTTCTTAATTAAATTGTATCACTTTGGGTTGAACATTAAATTTAGGCTCTGTTTGAGATTGCTGTTAAAAATTGTTATGTTGTTGAAAAAAGTGCTGTTAAAATAAGTGATGTTGTGAATTTTAAGCACATTAAAATATTAAAAGGAATATTAAATTTTAATTTTGGGAATTTGTATAAAATGTCCTAAATTAATAGGTGACTTTACTAATATATCCCAATTCTTTCAATAATTAAAAATATGTCCTGTAGTTAAATTTTAACTTATATATAACTTATATATATATAATTAACTTATACGGGTAGAGTTCAGGAGAGAACTCATATTTAAAAGAGAACGAGAGAACCAATCCTGGCCCTTCATTTCTTCTACAGTCAAGATGATTAACCTATGGTTAAAAACCGGGGTTAAAACATGCTGTCTTTTTACTGATGATCTATCAGTTATCTGATGATACGAAGTTCTCGTATTAATCATTCTGTCTATTCCTATTAGGGTTTCTAATAAGATTATAGCCGAGAATTCCTCTAAGAGAAGATATCTCTGTTTCTATCTGTAAGGAGAACTTACGATAAAACCGAACTTGTTCAGTTTCAAATTCTTCTAAATCCCAGATAAGGATTTGAATTGCTCTATTGTCTTTGTTAGAGACAACTTTCCTAGATACCTGTAAAAGATGCTCTAGATATTGATGGTTATCCATATAAATCATGGCATTACCTTCTATATTGACAAACCACGGCTGTGTATTAGTCATAATTTTTAGTTCTTAGAGAACTTGGATGATAACAGTCAATCATTATAAATGATGAATTAAAATAATTCAGAATAAATTTATAGATAGAAATTGTAAGTGATCTTACCGGGTATTCCTCTGAATGAACTTCATTAGTAGCATTGATTGTATCGTTGAATAAAACCTTAGTTAGAATTCTTCTTCTCATGCTAATCTGCCATGTGGTCGCTCAATCCATGGTCGGCGATTTCCCTAAACGGCCACCTGCCTAAAGCGGTACTTTCCTTATGACCCAAGCGGACTCCAGAGTCTAAGACCAGACACTAAGCATGAAACAGATTTTGAATTCGAACTAAACTGTTTTATTTAATACAATATATTACAATGATTCATTATGAATCCCTAAGTCACACTTACAATCCCTAATGGGACTACTCCCTCTTCATTCTTTATCACTCTGTGTACAAAGTTGCACCACTGAATTAATTTTTGAATCCTTTAAAACTGAAAATAACTCATCCTTTTATAGAAGAAGGACTGAGGTTCTATTACAAGAATAACGTAAGTGCTTACGTATTTTCTTCAATTATTTGACAGCCAAAAGATTCCTGTCAAAAAGTAGTGCTCTACTTCCAAAAGTAGATTCCCACTATCTCAATTATGAGCTTCTCTTATTGCTTGGACAGCTCCTTGACACTGACATACCATCATGGTGGGGTGTGTCTTTGTCGTGATACGTCGAATATCTCTGCAAATTTCAAAGATGTGATACCCAAACGTCTTTTTTGTGTCGGCAACTGTTTGAATACAGCTGTTTAACACTTCCTGATCTACACTGCTGGTTGAGGTAGATGTCACAAAATATAATTGAGAGGCATAATTGATTCTCAATTTATCTGTATTTTTTATGCTCAATATTTTCTCTAATATTTGGGCATATTTATGGACCGCCATCTCTCTGAGATCCTTCTTTTCCAGCTTAACCTCCATCTCTTGACTTGGACTGTAGGTCATTTTGCTGACAATTCCCAATTGAATGAAATGAAATGGTTTGATCAAATCATCTTCAATCCAGAACGGGGTTGATGATTGTACTTTGATAAATATAGCTTTACCTTTAGCACAATTCTTCTTGAATGTCTTTACGGCTTCCCTGAATCCTTTTGGAAAGCTTTTTAATTCAAGAATGTTTTCTGAGGGGTAGATTAAACTTACTAATCCATTGCAGAATGTCTCGTAGATTAATTCATGATTGGCATTCGGATAGAAGTTGAATGTACTCAGATTCTTTTTGTCCGTGGTATAGAACTTGTGTTCCACGAACTTTTCTTCAGTAGCTCTTCTCCCAAACTCGTAGAGATAATAAAAGCTGTCGAAGATTGTTTCCCCGGAATCTTCATCAAGAGAAATGATAAGATTATCCGTTTTTACTGCTCCTAAATTTGTCATTTTTGGAGTAGTTTTCTTCAAAGCCTCTTTGTAGATAGGCTTAAGTGCTGCACTGCTGATGATTTCTAGCGGTGCCATCATCATTTCTTTGGAATAAAGATCCGCCGAAACTCGTGCTTCTTGAAGTGTTTTGAACTTTTTGTAAGAAACACCTTTAATTCCAGAAACTGCCTGTGAGACAATTCCCCAGTTGTTGTAAATGCCTTTTCCTGGACCATTATAAACAACATAATAATTTTTGGATTTTTGAAAATCCTGATAACCGTGAGGTTGTGCTGATATTTGACTATCAGTCTTATGTGGAATTGGAATTCCCCCGTTAGGCTCCAGTATTAAATCTGAAGTTTCTGCTAACGTTGTCGAGGTTTGAACCTCAGTTGTAGTTGTTGGCGAACTACCAGCCTTCAACGGGTTTGTTGAGTCTTTACCGGCAACCGTTTGCACCGGACTAGTTCCAATTTGTTTCATTTCTGAACAAGGTGATGGAATGACCTTTTGTTGAGTGTCCTCTGGATAAATCCTGAGAAACTCCATTTCAGCACGAACTATTTGAAGCTCATCCTGGATATTCTGTAGTTTTTTCAACAGAATAGTTTCTTTAAGGGACAATTTCTCCATTTTATAAGAAAAATGGGGTCTCAAAGAAAGAGATTGATATTAGGCAAGCGAAGCCTTTTGATCTTTTGAGAGATCTATAATAGTAGAGAGGTATTTGTGAAGGTGTGATCTTCATAGTTAACAATCCTGCTCTATTTATAGGACTCTTGGAATGATCCTCTGAATACCTGTCCATCATAAAATTCAAAAGTAGAAATTTTATTGGTTAGTATTAAATTCTCTAGTTAGAAAATCTGCTAGACAATTTTTTGTTCCTTCAATGTGTTCTACATCAAAAGAATATCTGGAAAGCCACTGTTGCCATCGCACTAGTCGACCTTGTTTGTTATCTCCTGCAAGCTTAATTCGCAGAAAATAAGTAAAGTTTTTATTATCAGTTCTTACTAAAAATTTAATAGGAGTAAGATAGATAGAAAACTTGTTGATAACCCTTATTACTGCAAGGTACTCTTTTTCATTAGAGTGGTAATTCCTTTCAGCATTTTTGAAGCTACCTGAAGTATATCTGCATATTAATTCTTGATCTGAATTAATTGCTTTGAGAACTCCTCCCCAGTACTCTCCTGAAGCGTCTGTCTCAATGATAAGCTTATCTTCTGGTTGCGGGTGATAGAGTTTTGGAAAACTCTTTAGATTCTTCTTGACTTTGCTAACGTAGCTGGAGTCTGAATCTTCCCATTTCCATGGTATATCCTTTTTGAGCTTAGCCTGCAAAGGTGCACGTAAAGCTGCAAGTTTTGGAATGTAATCAGATGCATAGGTTAATATTCCTAAAAACCTCTGTAACTGTTTTTTGTCTTCAAGTTTATCTGGGAACTTATGAATATGTTCTAAGATATGTGGTTGAGGACAATGCGTTCCTTGATCAATTTCTAATCCTAAGAAATTAATCTTTGTTTTGAAGAGTTGAGCTTTCTTCTTGGATAATATGATTCCAAGTTGTTGGCATTTCTTCAAAGTTGTTGCTAGATGTCTGAGATGATCCTGCTCATTATCACTAAAGATAAGAATATCATCTACATATACACAACAAAATTTTTCAAAGGATCTAAATGCATTTTGCATATGTCTTTGAAATATGGAAGGTGCCTGCTTCAAACCGAAGGGTACAACGATCCATTGATAATGTCCTTGGGGACATGTGAATGCAGTCAATAGCTGAGATTCTTTATCTAACAGTACCTGCCAGAATCCAGATTTGCAGTCTAATGAACTAAACATTTTCTTACCTCGAATAAGGGTGAGAAGTTCATCCTTGTTGGGTAAATTATGGCTATCACCTATTGTCGCATCATTAATGGACTTGTAGTTGACTACCATTCTTTTCTTCCCACGTCTTCGTTCTGCTTCGTTTTCAACTAAAAACGCCGGAGACATGTGTGGTGATTTGCTGGGTATGATGATTTTCATATCCAGAAGCTCTTGAATCTGTTTACCAAATTCTTCTCTGTCCTGAGGGCTGTATTTCATAGGTTTTACCTTAATCACAGTTCTAGGATCTTTGAGCTTGATTGTTGCTTTCATCCATTTCTTAGTCTTTTCAGGGTCTAAGGGATTTTCTGAGCAAACTGAATCTAATAATTTTTCAATTATAGATTTCTTTTCTATCTCAAGAACTAAATTTTGTATAATAAAATTCGATTCTTTATATTTTTTAATACTATCCTTCCCCCGTTCTAAAAAGTGAATTTTATTAGAACTAATATTGATAGCATCGGGTTTTTGAATCTTTGATTTCTTTTTCATAGATTCAAGGAAACCTTTAACTCCAACTCTATAAGCTGTAGTTACCTTACTGATATATACTTCTTTTCCTGAAAGGGTTAGTATAATCATTTTTGTAAACTGAGTAAATGGTTCATATAGCTGACAAAAATTGTTACCTAATATGAAGTCAATATCAGATTCTTGTTGATAAACAGTTGGAATATGGAATATTTCTCCTGCTATCAAAACGTTAAGGTTTTTACATACCTTATTAATTGAAATGGTGCTTCCATTTGCAATTTTTACCTGTATAGGTCTTTCTGCGTTAACCCAATGTTCTTCTGGGATAACGTACTTGCTTGCCACACATAAGCTTGCGCCTGTATCAACGTAGCAATGCAATTCTATTTGTTTATATCCTGCAAATTTCAATTTTCCAGATATGTAAATAGAATTAGGGTTAGTAATATTTGACATTACTAATTCTCCAATTTCTTCAATCTGAAGAAGATGATTCATCGGATTCCGATTCTTCAGTCTCGGTTTCAATTTCTTCAATTGTATAGATTTTTCGTTCTTCTTCATACGGGTCTTCAATAGGATCATAACCCAAATAAAGAATTTGTTCAAGCATCTTGACTTTGTCATCATGCTTCTTTCTATTAGGGCATTCATTTGCATAATGTCCTTCTTCGTTGCAGATCCAGCACCTGCAGTTTTTCTTGCCTTTTGGGCAGAACTTTTGTTTATCGTTAGATGATTTAAAAGATTTTTTCTTTACATATTTACCTGGCCTAAAGGGTTTCTTTTTCCTGGTAAACTTGTATTTTAAAGATATATTTTTCTTAGAATATTTCTTCTTCTTCTTATATTTTTTGTCATAATTAGGATTACAACCAAAATTATAAGATTCTTCTGAAAGCTTAGCACAACAAACTTTGCTAAATTTCTTAAGCTTCTTCTGCGTCTTACTGAAATCGCAATAACTAAGGATTTCATTCTTGACAATTCGTTGAGCAAAGGCTAAACTATGTTGTGTCAGGACTGTTTTTTCCTGCAAAAACTTAGTCATGGCTTTTTCTCCTACCAAAGGTATCTTGCGAATGTATTCTTCGACATAGACATGATACTGATTTTGGTCTCCTGTGTTTATCATATGCATTTCATATATACAAAAGAATTTATCTATGAGGCATATATCACACAATTGCATTTTACTAAGGGCTAACTTAGCATTTTGCTTGATTTTATCTTTTTCTTGTTCTTTAGCGTGGATGTAATCAACACCTAAAAACATGGTATAGATAGAATCTACTATAGTATTAAAGGCTTGTATTGGTTCGAACATATCGAGATTCCAATTTACGTCTTTAACAAATCTATTAACAACTCCTGCTGTTTTATGATCAACTAATAACAAAACTGTACTAGCATCATCATATGATATGGGATTAGTTTGAATTATTAAACTAATTTCCTTTTCCCAACTATCGATTAGAGTTTTTCTCCCTGATTCACAATCGATATTAAGTACATTAGAACCGAATAGACTTTGACTCGTTCTAAATTCAGTAGTAGGTGGGTAAAAGTTACCTTTTCTCCTGTTTACTGGTCTTTTTGTTCCTGAGGTTGATGCCGCGAATGGATTTTCATCCTGATTTTGATTAACATCTTCACCTTCTTGTTTATTCACCCTGAATGTTTGTTGAACAAACTCTTCTTCTGATGAATATTCTTCTTGAGAATTTGACTCTTGAGGGTTATCTTCAGGTGAGCTAAATTCTTCAATAATATTTAGATAATTAGTAGAATTAAAACCAAATAAGGATTGTAATTCTGAATTATCTGATACTTTTTGATTAGCAAGCTCGTTGTCTTCCAATCCTAAAAGTTCCAATGCTTTCGCAAATTGTTTTTCTTGTTGGTCGTCCTGAATTTCTGACTCAAGTACTTCCCAAAAGAATTTTTCTATGTCTTGCATATAGTTCATGCCTTCTTTAACGATGGTGAACCGAATGGCCAAGTCATACTGTTCGGATTCTTTCCAGTTCCGAGTTCTTCGTTACCTACATCATGGTTAGGATAACTGTATCGATAACGGTTTTTACCTTTATCTTTGCTTCCTTGTTCTGTGGATGAAATAAGTTGTTTGTTCTC
The DNA here is from genome assembly GCA_030848705.1 of Heracleum sosnowskyi. Classification (NCBI taxonomy): domain Eukaryota; kingdom Viridiplantae; phylum Streptophyta; class Magnoliopsida; order Apiales; family Apiaceae; genus Heracleum; species Heracleum sosnowskyi. The sequence continues at coordinate 134,567,121 of CM061235.1, read as the reverse complement.
GGTAGCCTTTGATTGTTTGTTGATGGCTTCAAGAATTTCTTTATTGCAGTGACAATCCTGAATTGTTGCTTTCAATTCTGTAATTATCTTTGCAGCTGCGGCTTCAATAACATTGTTAGCACGCTGTTCTTTAAGCAACTTAAGAATTTCTTCTATCTGAGGCTTAATAATATCTTGGAATTCTTTAAGACTCATCCTAAGATTCTCTTAAGGTATTCTTCGATTTCATTTAACTTAGAAGTGAAGTCTAAAATTTCATTTCTATCGATAGGGATTTTTTCAAGATGGTTAATCTTTTCTTCTATTCTATCGATTTTTTCAATTAAAAGAGTTTTCAGGTCTTCTAATTTCTGGCTATCTCTCCCTCTTAAAAGAGTGGAGAATTTGTCATAAACATTTTTTGTTTTAGACAATTCTTCACTGGGATCTTTACTGAGTCCAAAATAACTCAATAGCTTATAACATCCTAGTAAAATTCTACCTGTAATCTGGTTAAGATTATTAGTAGAAGAAATAAGAGTTGTTAGACTCTGATTTCCAGTATATCCACTAAAGATATACTTTCTTTGCTGACTATTTGATCCTTCATTCAATTTCTTGATATTAAGGATTTTTCCTTTCTTACAGATGTATGGCTGTATCATAAAAGGGGTAGTCATAACTATTGTAAAAGTTCTAATCTTTGACATAGATTATCAACTTTTCTAGAGACACTTTTTAGCAAGTTGCTATCAGATGTCTCTCCAATTTCTAGATTGTTTCTTCTGAAACTCATTCTAGGTTGTTGTCCTAACAAAGGTTTATCTTTAGCAATATCAATTGCCCAAGAATTATCTAAGGGTCTGATATCAGAAAATTGTTTTTCTTCAACCGATCCTATTTCTGAGAAAACATCTTCTAATTCTATGTTTTCCTCTTTCCTATAGTCGATGCTATGATGACTATTGGTTAATGCATAAGCTACCAGATAGGTTATGCTAAAGACTTTATCTCCTGGATTCATCAAATTTTCTCTTTCGAATTGATGTACAAAAGATAAGACTTGATCTATGTTCTTGGTGTCTTTACTAAATGCATATTTAGGATAAACCGTGAACATAAATTTTTGGTAAGCTAAGTTTCCTCTAGCTGCTCCCAAAATACAATCATTACGGTCATTGATTCTGTTGTCTATTAAGGCCATCTTAATAGGTGAATCTATACCTTCTTTGAATTCTGCTTTTAACAGAATTTTTATAGCTCCTAAATGAACTACGTTAATGGTGGCTCTAATCTTAGAGTCGATTTTCTGAAGGTTTCTATTGATCTCGTCCTTAGTGATAAGGGGTAGGAACACTGAACCTTTAGTATCTTTAATGTCTATATGCATTTCTTTTGTTTTAACAAAATAGAATATAGAATTTTTTCTTTTTAAGAAATTTAACATCGGGATGTTAAATATTTTCTCTTTTTTCAAATCAAGTTTTGTTTTCCTGATTTTAGAAAGAATGTCTTGCTTTACTAAAAAGCTACCTTGAAAACCTTTTTCATTTTCAGAAAATTCGATTTCAAAATTATTCTGAGTTTCCTCAGAGTTTTCCTCAATTTCAGACATATTTAAGCATAAATATTTCCTGTAATTGTAGATTTTACCATCTTAATATGGTTTTCAAGATTTCTAACCTGAGTTTGTAGATTAGTAATCTCAATCCAAGCGTTGATGATTTCCAAAGCTGTGTGGTCGTTGACCCATTGTGCTTCTAGATCTTCATCGTATTGGATCCTGAAGAAATGATCTAATTGTTCCTTTAAAGGAATTAGTTCACTTTCTTTTCTTTTTATGTACCTGAATTTCTCATAAAACCAAGTCATAATTATTCAAAGTATAAGTCCAAAAATACAATTAAGTACATGGCTCTGATACCAAGTTGGGGTTCGTCCAAAATAATATTAAAGTATGATTAAATACTAGAATAATTATAGGATTTTGCGGAAAAAGAATTAGATAAAAATCTAATTTTTTCAATTTGTTATGAATTTTACAAATCAAAATAGATAAGTAAAAAGATGAATGGTTTGGATTAGAATTAATCGGACGGTTCAGATTGGTTCTTTGGTGTACTCCAAAATTATGGTTCTCTTTGGAACCTTTGCCTAACTTATACACCCAAATATTTATCTATTACATATTACTACAATACCCTCATATATACAATACACGTAAATTCCTGTTTATTTCTGCAGCTAGCTTATTATAGAGTCCTGCATCTGATAATGACAGGTCATTCTTATTTGTTTCGGTTTAATGACAGTTCTACGTACTTTCTTTGTAAACCCTTTTTTTAGCTAAGTCTTGTAAACCTAGTATTCTGTAAACCTTTTTATTTGTTCATGTGCGTAACATCCATTATTATTAATAATACACCCCTTGTTCATAATGGATTTAAGATAAATAGGGTGTAATAGTTTTCAATTTAAAGTTTTCTAACCCGTCTCGCAAAGTTCAGTGCTCACAGATTCAATACAGTACGTGCGGCAATAATATCTTTATGGTGTCAAATTTTCGATTTAAATTTTTAAGGAACTGGCTGGTGTTCTACCTTGCATCATGCGCTAACAAGGCTTTCCATTAAAATTTTTATGGTTATATATGTCATTTTAAAATGTAAAGTAGTTAAGTTAACTATAGTTAATTTAAAATTTAAATTTTTTTTGAATTTAGGATATATTTATAAATACAATTATAAATGGGATATATTTACAAATCAGTTTTTAAAATGGGATATATTAGTAAAAACCCCTTTAATTTTTTGTGGGGTTGTCATCTTAGTAATAGAGAAACATCCAACGGAAAATTTTAAGCACGCATGAACATACAAGTACTCGGGGTTTTCTTTTTGAAAGGAATTACTCAGAAAATTTAACAGAGACCGTATAGACGATTTGAAACTTCTAAAATCTAGTTGCAGCATGATGGACCGATTGTTAAATAAAATCCGGTGAAAATTTGTTAACCTTTTAGAAAAATCGTTGATTAATAAATTGTACTAAGAAATTGTGTCTTGTCGGCAGAGTACCCGGGACCCCAAATGCATGAGAATTCAATAATAATTATAGTAGTATTATACTGGTTCAACAAAATTTGTAGTCATTAATATAGCAAAAATTCAAGTTATACGTCATCAACTTGTATTTAATTCTAAAGAATTATATTCTCTGATTTGTTCCGATAAATATATTTAATTTAAAGTTGGAGGTAATTCATGCCCTGAATCCAAATCTTATTTTTTATATTTTAAAGTTTTTCATTTCAAAAAATTTATATGACAATTTGTGCATGGATCCGGTTACCCGTGATTCGTGAACTCATTATCTTTTTTATAACACGAATTCTGATTTTGGAGAGCAAGGATCGTAAAGTTAATGTTATGATACTTTTCTTAAGATCAAAGCAAATACATAGAACCTCGATAAATGAATGTTCGATAAATGAATAACATCGTCAAATGAATATTTTTTTCCGGTCTCAACTTGGAACAATGGAGTAAATGAATAATCTCGCTAAATGCATTAATGAATAAATTTTATTGAATTCTTTGAAGGCCCTATGTAAACATAAATAAATATTCACTAAAATTAAAACAATATATATTTTTATGATATATGTCATCTAGCCAAAAAAAATTATAAATTAATATATAATTTAATAGACTCCGACTATATTACTAATATAATCTTATGAATACTCTCAAATATATTAAAATAGTACAAGAATACTATACTTAATTTATATGTATAATTCATGTATACATATTATTGAAAGTGAATAAAATATATGGTAAGAATTTTAAATTTTTAACTATTTTTTTTTTTGAAATAAAGGTGTTAATTCAATAATAAAAAGCCATACGGCATCTACACCAATGATCGAGTCGAACAAACAGTAATTTGCAATCGCATGTTCTCATGAAGAGACAGTTAAGCGATATTTTGAAGATAAAGTATATACAAATACAAGTACCCACTTCGTGTATCCTCGTTAGATTACTGGTACCCCCTTCATCATGCCCCGATGTAGCTATCGTTTGAGCTATCGACCAAAGCTGTAATCCCATACAAAACTTTATCACTAAATCAAGACCCCCGCTCACAATTAAGAAGCGAATAACAAAATCAAAACCATAAAACTCCATCAAAACCAAAAAAATCCTGCAGATCTGAAATCCCGGATATTAAAACACACCAAACACACAAAGAACACACCAAACTCTCACAAGGAGAGATAAACTAGACCCAAATAAATTGGGAAAACTCTCACCAAGAAGGGAGATTATTGAAAAACAAGAACAAAAACAAAGGAAATTAAAAGATTTGGGGCTTTCCACCGGTGAAAACCGATGGAAGCCCCCGACGATTAGGCAAGAAAAAAAGGGGAAAAGTGAGGCGGCTGTGGAGAGAAAAAGAGAGATCGACCGGTTGTTAGTTATATATTTAAATTTTTAACTATTATCTTCTAGATACATTTGAATATTAAATTTTAAAACATCATTATCATATTGAAAAAATAAAAATATTATCTAAATGAATAAATATTCATTTTTCGATAATTGAATAAAATATTCATTAATCGATAAATAAATAATCTCGTTAAACGAATATTTTTTTTCCATTCCAAGTGTATTCATTTATCGAGGTTCTACCGTATATGTAAGCAAATATATGTAGAAGATAATATTTTATTTTTTATTATAAAATATTCACTTATCATATATTTTGATTGTTTATAAATAAGGAAGATGAATAATTAGATATAAAAAGATACACACACAAACCAATAATCACCTCAATAAAATTTTCTAAAATTTACTTTAAGATCCTTTTTCTCATCCTATTAATCATCTAATTATATGATTTGATTAGACCAAGAGAAAAAGGAAGGTGAGATTAACTTAGCTATGATTTTATAAGATAGTTACTCAAAATTACGTAAATTCATCCTCATTCATTCTGTATGAAAGTAAATAAAAGCTAAAAAAATTGATGTCTTATAAATTAATCATATTTATAAATCAATATTTTCAAAATTCTGAGAGATCATCGAGTTTAGTACGGTTTAACAATTTTATACAAGTTTTTACCAAACTAATTCAATAATAATAATTCTGCATTGAGTTCTACAACAAAAAATTATGTTTGTTAGATAGAGGTGTCTGATCATTATTGGGTCAGACTGAAAGTGCAAGAGCCTGTCAAGAAGTGGCTCAATTGAACTAAGCTCCATAAGAGGAAAAGACCCATGTCATAGGCCCATATCAAAGTTTATTATCAACGGCTCTAAGACTCGGTCAAGGCCCATCTGACCACGTGGGAGCGATGTCCACGTTCGGGACGGGGGGATCGGAAAAGACTGGTAAAACAAATAAACAGGTTTGAGTTCATTCATTCACACATTAGACAATTACAATTCTCGTACATTTCCTTACTCACAAAAAGATCAGTTAACTGATTCTCACACCGGAGGTGAATCGGGGGGCCTATCCCTCACATTCTTCTCCTTGCAGGTCCGACCAGACGAAGGGCGGCAGAAAACTGGTTCCAACATTTGGCGCCGTCTGTGGGAACGTATGATTTATCTGTAATTAAAGTTTGTTATTATAACGGCTGATAGACCACCTGGGTTTAAAGATTCAGGTAGGTCGGGCGGTTCAACCACGGTTACGCCCCTAATCAATAGAACGTTAAACTTTGATTCCGAAGGGGATGAAGGGCCTATATCGACCCCTGAGGAATAGAAGGAGCTGTTGCTCAAATGGAGGCAAGAACAAGCCGCCAAGAAGGGCAAACAACGTGAATCTGATCAAGCGGCAAGAGAGGCTCAAATACGAGCGAAGAAAAGGGAGGCCGATCTCCTGAAATTGGAAGCCCTTAGGCTCCGAAGAGAAGAAATTGAGATGGAGGAAAAAGCCATAAGAGATTCTGTGGCAGAAGATGAGATCCCGCTAATTGAGCTCGAGACTCAAAGGGAGAAGCGACCTCATAACGATGAAGACGGGTCTACGGTCTCCGAATCGTATCACAGAAGAATCCGGTCTAAAATTGTAGGACCGAGTCAGAAGACGAAGACGACCCACATGTTAAAAGTCGTCTAAGGAGAATGGAGAAAGCCATGTTTGGTGAAAGGAAAATAAGCCATGAACCGGTCGTAACTAAAGAGATTGAGCAATATCGACCCCCTCCTGGAAGGCGATTCCCAAAAATGAACGAGTTCAGTGGAAGAGGTGATCCCGAAGAACACTGCGAGAAGTATGAGTCATTGATGATGGGCATGGAACACTGCGATATCATGCTGTGCAAAATGTTCAAAACCTACTTAAAGGGAACAGCGACGATGTGGTATCGTTCGCAAAGACCCCGATTGATCAGTTCTTATGATCAGCTCAAGAGGAGATTTCTTCGACATTATTCCTATTTGTGCAGAAGGGAAAAGGATACTGAAGCGCTGATCCACTGTAGACAAAGGCAGAATGAGGAGTTGGGGGACTACCTGGCTCGGTTCAAAGAGGAGGCAGGAATGGTAACTAACCTAGACAAGGTGAAAGCTGCAGGATTTCTAGCTGCCGGACTAGACCCAATCAAAGGTAGGAAACTACGATCCTCTCTTTACGATGTACCTCCAAAATCCTTAAATGACATTTATTTGAGAGGAGAGGCCATTCGGAGGAAGTTAGAGTCAATTGGAGGCTCTAAAGATAGTCGAAGGTATGAAAGCTCGGGAAAGGATGACCGAAGAGGTAGGGGAGATATAAAGAGCAGACTGAGTGATACGAGACCAGACAAGGGCGCTGACCGAAGGCGAGATAGAGATAGCACAGTGTTTACTCCTCTTAATGCACCTATCTCAAAAATTCTCCACGAGATAAAGGGAAAGCCAGGATTTGTTCGACCAACCCGGTTAAAAACTCCGGATTACAAAAAGAATGGGGACAAGTATTGTGATTATCACAAAGATAAAGGACATAACATCGATCAGTGTTACCACCTGAAGAAGTTGATCGAAAAAATGATCAAAGGTGGGGAGTTGGGTGAGTTTGTGGGAGACCTGAGGAGTAAGTTGGAACCCAAAGAGAAGGGCAAAGATAAAGAGCCCGAAGATAAAGAGAGGTATCGAGGCGAAGTCAGGACTATATCAGGGGGTACAGTCATGGAGCGATGCAGTAAGACTGCCCAGAAAAAGTACGCACGACAGGTTTACAGCTTATATCAAGCCAATGTAGCAAAACAACATCTGCCCATCACTTTCACAGAGGACGATTATGAAGATGTGATATGGCCGCACGAAGATCCACTTATCATCAACCCTATTATAGGAGAGAATAAAATATGGAAAGTGCTAGTTGATGGTGGTAGTTCGGTCAATATCCTATATCACAGAACGTACACTAAGATGAATTTGGGAGGCGAAAAACTAGAGCCTTGCCATGAAGCCCCACTGTACGGATTCAGAAATCAACAGGTACCGATCGAAGGAACAATCACACTCCCGATCGTGATAGGCAAAGCCCCTTATACTATGCAAAAGGAAGCAAAATTTTACGCGGTAAGGGTTGACAGTCCCTGCAATGGCATCCTGGGAAGGCCGATCTTTAGTGCTTTCCAAGCTGTTGCATCCGTCCCTCACTTGAAATTGAAATTTCCGACTAAACACGGTGTAGGTGAAATGAGGGGCGATCAGAAAGCTGCCCGAATAATAATGTTGGAAGACCTTGAGAAAGATCAAGAGGTTGTTATGACTGAAGGGGGAAAAAGAAAGCGAAGTGAAAGTGAAGCAGGGGCAGTCATCAGACAATGAGTATTGAGTTGGAGAAATTTAGAGCAGACCTGTCCAATCCCATAGCGGAACCGGCCGCAGAAACCGAAGAGGTGGAATTATATGTGGGACAGTCATGAAAAATGATTCAGATAGGCAAAAATATGGAGCCCGAATTGAAAGCGAAAGTAATTGAGGTAATTAGGCAATATCATGATATATTTGCCTGGGGGCCGGAGGACATGCCTAGGCTAGATCCTTCAGTAGCAAAACATTGTCTTAGTGTGAATCCTGATGCAAAACCAGTTAAACAAAAGAAACGAAATTTCGTGATGGAGAAGCAACAGGTAATTCAAGCCGAAGTGGAAAAACTGCTGGAGGCAAAGTTTATAGAGGAAATCGAATACCCGGACTGGCTGGCAAATGTGGAAGTAGTCAAGAAATCAAACAATAAATGGAGAATGTGTGTGGATTACACCGACTTGAATAAAGCCTGCCCGAAGGACCATCATCCCCTACCGAACATTGATCAACTGATAGACGCCACTTTAGGCCATCAAGTACTCAGTTTCTTGGATGCCTTTTCTGGATATCACCAAATTACAATGAATGCCGAGGATATATCGAAGACAACATTCATCACCCCAAAAGGCACTTATGCGTACATCAAGATGCCCTTCGGGCTGAAGAACGCAGGGGCAACCTTTCAGAAAATGATCAATAAAGTGTTCAAGGAACAGATCGGTCGAAACATGGAATGTTACGTGGATGATATGATCGTAAAGTCTATGTTTGGGGATCATGCAGACGATCTGAGAGAATGTTTTGAGACGCTGATAAAGAACAACATGAGGATTAATCCAAGGAAGTGCACTTTTGGGGTTTCAAGTGGCAAATTCCTGGGATATATGGTGAGTGCTAGGGGGATAGAAGCGAACCCGGAAAATATAAAGGTTGTGATTGATATGGAAGCACCGAAGACTATCAGGGATATTCAGAAGCTAACGGTGTCTGATCACTATTGGGCCAGACTGAAAGTGCAAGAGCTTGTCAAGAAGTGGCCCAATTGAACTAAGCTCCATAAGGGAAAAGGCCAATCAAAGTTTATTATCAACGGCTCTAAGACTCGGTCAAGGCCCATCTGACCACGTGGGAGCGATGTCCACGTTCGGGACGGGGGGATCGGAAAAGACTGGTAAAACAAAGAAACAGGTTTGAGTTCGTTCATTCATTTACACATTAGACAATTACAATTCTCGTACGTTTCCTTACTCACAAAAGACCAGTTAACTGATTCTCACACCGGAGGTGAATCAGGGGCCTATCCCTCGCATTCTTCTCCTTGCAGGTCCGACCAGACGAAGGGCGGCAGAAAACTAGTTCCAACAATGTTATTCATTGTAAAAGCTAAAAAATTAATGTCTTATAAATTAAATCATATCTATAAATCAATATTTTCAAAATTATGATAGATCACCGAGTTTCGTATAGTTAAACAATCTTATATAAATCCTCACCAAACTAATTCAATATTTATAGTTCTACAACAAAAATTTATGTTATTAATTGTATCATGATATAATTAGCAAAAAAACGTTATATTTAGCAATCATGTTTTGCATTGCATTTCTGACCATGTTTTCAAATACAAAGCTCTCACGGATCTTTGTATTCTGCAATGCGATTTTTGATTCATACTCTATAACATCCCATATCTGGGTCGCTACGCCACCATCCAATAATATTATACTTTTATTATCTCAACAATCCAACAAATCATCATTATAGACCCCAATCTCTTACACACAATCTCTTACACACACAAGTTATAGCCTTAGAAACGATATACAGTAACATTAGTTATTACAAACCAAATGCACTATCCGGGATCTCATACTATCAACTACAATCCCTACATAGAGTTAACAACTACTTACTCAGGCAGTATCCTTCTCGAACTGAGTTATCTCAAAGGAGTACCTTCCACTTTCTTTTTCCTCGTAATACTGGACGATCACCTATGGGCATCTCTTCCTATCTGTTGTGTTTACATTTTAAAAACAAAATAAGGGTGAACAAATATGCCCAACACGTAACCCATAGTAATAAAATCTTTCTTTTTATCAGAAATATGTTTGGAATAAAGTTTTGTAATCATTACTGTTTTAGTAACAAAACTTTAACATATACTTCTGCGCTAAAAAGCATTTCACAGTTACTTTGAAAATTTTTATATCATAACCAATTATATATGCTTAACTGAAATACAACTTCTAGTCTGAAGTATGACCATGTCATGAAACATAATTCTTTCAATCATTTATAATTCGAGATACTGTTCGTTAAATAAGAATGTATAACCACTGCAAATACTATCAGTAACTAAGCACCTAGGCTTTTATTACAGTATTGCAGAAACAATTCCAATTGGAAGAATAAGACTTTCAGGAGTACACCACGATACACGATGATCAATCGTTGTATCGCAAACGTAACTTTTCTACTAGTAGAGGACAATACCATTGTTTGGTTATCACTCTAGCCGCATATGGGCTTTTAATTGAGTCCCGGTACACGTAGTACCTCTGCTTAAATGTGCGTCATGGAATTCAAAGTATCTCTGCTAACATTTACATGTGCGTCCCGGTACTCGAAATACCTCTGCTTATAGTCTCTCGTCCCTTGATGAACCCTATCATTATACTGGAACCGAATTTAATCGTCGTTCCCCGAGCGTCATGCTCGTTGATAGGTCTAGCCTTATTACTATACTTACTTCCAGAAATTTGAGGAAGTAATAATAATATGTGGGTTGACTTTCGTCAACTGATAGATGGATGTATTATTATTTTGAAAATTACGACCTGGGAGTTAATCGGAGTTTTCTGAAATTGACTAAGTTGAAATCCCTAATTAGGGTAGGGTAGTGATCCCAAACTATAAGTATATATAATAGAGCAACTAGGTAGTTGGATGAGACAATTTATTCAATGTATAATTACCAAATTACCCCTATTATATTTTAATGATTTTTTAATTTAATATGTAAGCATTAATTGTTTCCAATCTTAATTTATTCAATGTATAATTACCAAATTACCCCTATTATATATTAAAGATTTTTATTTAATATGTAAGCATTAATTGTTTCCAATCTTTATTTCATAATAATGAGTAGTAATTAATGATTTTTTATTTAATATGCTTGTATTAATTGTGTCTACTCATTATTACACAATAGTCTATACTTAAATCAATTCATTGGCATTTTTACACTAATCATTAAGCAAAAAATAACATAATAATTTAATTTTTAAACACATAATATACTAAAATTTTCAAATAAAGCAATCTTGTATGAAACTATTTTCATTACTCGTAAACGTAAATAGTGCATACCCGAATTTATACAAGTATGCTTGTATTATACAGGTTAAGAAAGTAAATTTGTTACTTGTTATTTTAAAAATTGATTGACTTGGCCAAGTGATATGGATAGAAAAGTAATTATAGAAATATAATTGCTGATTCTTTGGAAAGGCCAAGTATTTAAGGTCCAAAACCCAGATTATTTATTAATTTCGTAATTAATAAATAGGGAAAATATACAGCTCATAAAAAGAGTCCAAAATATGGTAAATTCATCAAAGAAGGATCCGGAATCCCAATTAAAGGCAATTAATGAGTCATAGCCTTTATCAACAAGGAAAAGACTTATCCTGCAAGAAATACAATGTTTATCCATTATCAATAAGGAGACTTATTCGCTAAGACTCCTAAACATACCATAAATACTAGGCTCTAGACGCCTATATAAGGACCCTGATCCTACAATCAGAACTACGTTTTGGACACAGCTCCATACGTCACATTTTGGACAGAGCTCCATACGTCACCTACTACGTTTTGGACAGAGCTCCATACGTCACCTACTACGTTTTGGGCACGGCTCCATACGTCACAACGCCTCGAAGGCGCAACAAGCCACAAAAGCACCCCTAGAACTACGTTTTAGACTTCATCCTCGAATAAGGACATACAAGTCACTACGTCCTTGGTGTGCCCCTGCCGCCATAGCCCCGAGGGCAACACCAAGAACTACGTCTTTGGCTTGATTCTCAATAACGATTTGAGATACGTAGGCATCTTATGAGGACTGATTTAGTCTCAAAACACAAGTGCAGCCATAAAAGCTCGAAGCTCATTAAACCCTCGCATTAAATTCGTAAGCTCGGATTTTATTCCACAACATTTGGCGCCGTCTGTGGGAAGACAACATCAACCATGGAAAACACACGAAGAATAACTCGAGATACTCATACTTCTGAAGAGCTTTCTCTCACCTCTGAGGCTGGAACTCAAGGAAATCAACCACCGCCAACTACTGGCATTCAAGGGGCGAATATCCCCCTCACCACTACTCAATGACCGGAAATCCCAATTTCTGTTAAAGGGACGAATCCCCTACAAATGGTCGTCCATGGATCTAATCCACAAGAGACCACTCTCCAGCAACCAACCTCTTCACTGCTTGCAAACGCCCCACGTGGCCTCCAACTTCATACCACGGATCTTCCCCAATACACGAATCAAACTCTCGGTATGCCAACCTATGGTATGCCTCCTCGACCCCCGGTGGGTAGTAGCGGTGCAAACCCCATCTATCATAAGGCATATGTGCCCCCATATATTTAAGGTCTGGGACCCCAAAATCAGCGAACCCCTTTTCAAGACTACTCAGGTCCCTACACCGAGGATGAGAATTACTCAACAGGAGATGAGAGGGATGTTGCCCCAAGAAGGAGACGTTCCTCCCAAACCAATCGAGAAACTACTAAGGAAAAACTTGCGTCCCTTGCAGCCGAGGCTGCAAGGCTCAAAAAGTTATTGGCAGAAGCGGATGCCGCAAGGACACAAAATCAAGGAAGAGTCCCGGTGATCAACCTCGACCCAACACCAAGGAGAAGCAATAGGGCTGAAGCCCCAAGGAGTGATCCCACTATTTTGTTGCCCCTAGGAGATCCTGATGATCCAACTTCGCCCTTCACTCAAGACATCATGAAAGCCAACATCTCCAGAAAATTCAAGATGCCAACGATCAAGGCTTATGATGGAACGGGAGATCTCGCAAATCATGTGAGAACCTTCTCCAACGCACTGCTGTTGCAGCCAACCAATGATGCGGTTAAATGCCGAGCGTTTCCACAAACCTTAGCAGGCACGGCACAACGTTGGTACAACCGCTTGCCTCCCAATTCTATTGGATCTTTCAAGGAACTAAGCAAAGCTTTTATCAATCAGTTCATTAGTAGAAGGGTGCATGAGAAAAGCTCTGCATCACTCATGGCAATACAGCAAGGAAAGAATGAAGCCCTAAGGGACTACATCAATCGATTCACTCGGGAGGCTTTGAAAGTCCCGGACTTAGAGGACAGAGTGGCTATGATAGCCCTGCAACAAGGAACTACTGATGACCACTTCAAAAGGTCGTTAGCTAAACATCCACCCGAAAGCATGCTGAAGCTCCAAGATAGAGCCGGAAAGTATATCAAGGCTGAAGAAAGCATGAGAAAGTATGAACCCACTGCTGGCGGTAGTGGAAACTCAAAGAAAAGAAAGGATGTTCAGGAGTACGACGTCAAGGAAAAGTTTCCCAGAACATCAAAGGACTCTGATTCTCCACCCAAGAGAAACAATTTTGGGCCAAAGTTTACGGAATATGCAAGATTGAACACTCCCAGGAGTCAAATTCTGATGGAGATAGCTAAGGAAGGAGATCTCAAATGGCCGAAGCCAATGAGGGCTGACATGTCCAAACGGAACCAAAATCAGTTCTGTCGGTTCCACAAAGAAGTCGGTCACGACACTGACGATTGTAGGCAATTGAAAGATGAGATCGAATTTCTGATACGAAGAGGAAAACTCAGCAAATTCACCAAGGATGGAAATCAAGGGAGTCAAAGAGGAAATTATGAAAGGAAGGATTATGACAGAAGGGACAACGATCAAGATCAGAATCCCAAGCCCCGAGGGCCAGTCATCAACATGATTTTCGGAGGTCCAACTGCTGCTGGGTCCTCCCGAAACTCAAGAAAGGCTTATGCTCGAGAAGTAATGACCGTGGTTGGAGAAGCACCGAAGCGTGCCCGAACAGAAGTATCAATAGGTTTTGATGATTCAGACCTAGAGAGAGTGAAGTTTCCCCACGATGATCCTTTAGTCATCGTTCTTGTGATAGGAAATTCTGAAACAAAGAGAGTCTTAGTCGACAATGGAGCTTCATTGGATATCTTGTTCCACGATGCTTTTATCAAGATGGGTTATACTGATTCTCAGTTAACACCCTCAAATATGCCCATATACGGATTCAATGGGGTGGAATCAAAAGTGGAAGGCACTATCCAACTCTCGATGACCATGGGGCAAGAGATGGATACGTCTACTCAAATGCTGAACTTCATAGTCATAAAGGCAACTTCAACCTACAACGCGATCCTCGGAAGGACTGGTCTTCATGCGTTTAAGGCCGTTGCCTCATCTTATCATCTGAAAGTCAAGTTCCCAACGAGAAATGGGATTGGAGAAGAGAGAGGAGACCAAAAGATGGCTAGAAGTTGTTATGTAGCCGCGTTAAGGCCTGATGGAATCGGGGGGGGCAGGTTCTCCCCATTGAAGACATGAATACAAACGACGATGAGGACAGAAGAGGGAAACCAGCCGAGGACTTGATCCCAATTCCCTTAGTCCCAGGTGAACCAGAGAAGGTGACTTATGTTGGGGCACTAGTGCTCGAACCATTGAAAAGCAAACTCACGACTTTTCTTCAAGATAACAATGACGTTTTTGCTTGGACAGCGGCCGACATGCCAGGGATTGATCCCCAATTGATAACTCACAAGTTGAATGTGGATCCTGAAAGAAAGACGGTGAAACAAAAGAAGAGAAGTTTTGCTCCGGAAAGGCTTGAAGCCATAAAACAAGAAGTTGAAAAGCTTTTTGAAGCCGGTTTCATTGAGGAAATTCAATTCCCATAATGGTTGGCTAACCCAGTGATGGTCAAAAAGGCCAATGGGAAATGAAGGATGTGTGTGGACTTCACTGACTTAAATGATGCATGTCCTAAGGATTGTTTTCCCTTACCAAGGATTGATGCACTAATAGATGCAACAGTTGGGCACGAGATGCTAAGTTTCATGGATGGCTTTAGCGGATACAACCAAATCAAGATGCACAAAGATGACATCTCTAAGGTATCATTCATCACTGACTTTGGTGTTTTCTGTTACTTAGTCATGGCATTTGGACTTAAGAATGCAGGGGCAACCTACCAAAGATTGGTGAACAAAATTTTTGAACACCTAATTGGAAAAACCATGGAGGTCTACGTAGATGACATGTTAGTCAAGAGCCTCGATAAGGCCAATCACATTGAGCACCTCCGAGAGGCATTTGAAGTGCTAAGGCACCACAAGATGATGTTGAATCCAGCTAAGTGTGCCTTTAGTGTGGTCTCGGGAAAGTTTTTAGGCCTAATGGTTTCCAAGAGAGGAATCGAGGCCAATCCCGACAAAATCAAAGCAATTCTAGACATGGAACCACCAAAGACTGTCAAGGATGTGCAAAAACTAACGGGAAGAGTGGCAGCATTGGGAAGATTTATCTCCAAATCAGGAGAGAAGTGCTTATATTTCTTCAAAGCACTCAAGAATGTGAAAAACTTTGAATGGACAACTGAAAGCCAAGAGGCCTTTGAGGCCCTGAAGAAATACATGGCTGAGGCACCACTGTTGGCAAAGCCCAAGCCAGGGGAAATTCTCTATTTGTACTTGGCGGTTTCTAGCACAGCCCTTGGAGCCGTTTTGGTAAAAGAAGAATTGAAGGTTCAGAAACCCATCTACTATGTGAGCAAGATTCTACATGGGGCAGAAATAAACTATTCAACGATTGAGAAGTTTACCTTAGCCTTGATAATGGCCTCAAGAAAGCTACGCCCCTACTTCCAGGCTCACAAGATAGAGGTCTTGACTGATCAACCTCTAAGAAACATCTTGCACAGCCCTCAAGTTAGTGGAAGATTGATCAAATGGGCCATTGAACTAGGTGAATTTGACATCAAGTATAAGCCTCGAACGGCCATCAAAGCTCAAGCACTCGATGACTTCATGGTTGAATGCACCATTGACAACCAAGAAGTCGGGGAGCAAGAAGTAACAGTGGAAAACAAGGAAGATGAAGAAATGGTCTCCAAAGAATGTTGGGTGCTCTATTTTGATGGAGCATCAAAAACAAATTCAAGTGGAGCTGGTTTAGTGCTACAAAGTCCTGATGGATTCCTCATAGAGTACGCACTAAAACTGGACTTCCCAACGACAAACAACGAAGCTGAATATGAAGCTCTGATAGCTGGCATAGGGCTGGCTAGAGCCTTGAGAGTCAAAACTCTGAAAGTATGTGGAGATTCGAGGCTAGTGGTTTCCCAAGTGAATGGGGAATTTGAGGCCAGAGATGAAGTCATGGCCAAGTACTTGAAACTTGTCAAGGCCATCATGACTCAGTTCGACGAATGCTATGTAGAGCACATTCCAAGGGAAGAAAACATGAAGGCTGATGCCCTGTCTAAGTTTGCTTCTTCTGAAATTGAAAACTATGCAGGGAGTTTATACTTTCAAGTCTTGAAGACCCCAAGCATCAACGGAAAGTTGGTAGCACCCATTGATGTTGGCAGTTGTTGGATGGATCATATCAAAGCTCATCTGGAAACTGGGTGGCTACCCAACGACACTTCAGAAGCACGAAAGTTATATGTGAGGGCACTAAGGTATGCCCCGATTGAGGGAATCTTATACAAGAAATCTTTCGTCATTCCTTATCTGAAATGCTTGAGACCCCAAGAGGCAGAATTGGCCCTAAGGGAAGTACATGAAGGAATTTGTGGGCAGCACTTGGGGGGCAGAGCCATTGCTCATAAAATCACTCATCTAGGTTTCTATTGGCCAAGCATACTTGCAGATGCTAAGAGCTATGTGAAGAAATGTGAACGGTGCCAAAAGCATGCACCGGTGGTTAGACAACCACCAGAGATGATGACATCCATAAACTCACCTATCCCATTCGCCATGTGGGGGATGGATATACTTGGACCATTTCCAATGGCAAGTGCGCAAAGATAGTTTTTGACAGTAGCAATCGACTACTTCACCAAGTGGATTGAGGCTAAGCATTTATCCAAGATAACCACCAAGGAGGTGATGCATTTCTTCTGGGAAAATGTGATATGCAGATACGGGATTCCACGTATCTTGGTCACAGACAATGGAACTCAGTTCAACAATGATGAATTTAAGAAGTATTGTGACGAGAATGATATCAAGTTAGGCTTCGCTTCTATTGCCCATCCTCAAGCAAATGGGAAAGCTGAGGTTGCCAATCGAATTATCCTGGATGGACTGAAGAAAAGAGTTGAACGCTCTAGAAACACTTGGGTAGACGAATTGCTCCCCATAATATGGGCATATCGTACTACCTGTAAAGTCACCATTGGAGCAACCCCCTTTCTGTTGGCATATGGGGCATAGGCAGTGGTTCCGGTGGAGATTACTCACACGTCTCCAAGAGTTGAGGCTTATGAGCCAGAAGAAAATGAAGAAGGCTTGAGGCTAGCTTTAGATCTAATTGATGAAGTTAGAGATGAGGCAAATGCCAAGATAGTTGAGCATCAAAAGAAGGCATCTTTCTACTACAACCTAAGGGTTAAAGAAAGGTTCTTTCGACAAGGAGACTTGGTTCTTCGAAAGATTGAGGCATTCGGAGTTGGACAAAAAGGCAAGATGGCCCCAAATTGGGAAGGACCATATCGCGTTAAGAACGTATTTGGTCGAGGCTCATACAATCTAGAAACCCTCGAAGGGCATAAGGTGCCAAGGACTTGGCATGCTACAAACTTGAAAGTTTACTATGTTTAAAGCGTTTCCTGAATGGACTCACTACTAGAAATAAGGTTTGATAAAACCAAATCCAAGTTTTTAAACTTGAGTATTATGTAAGGGTTGAAACCCCATAAACCTAAGACATTCAGCCCAAACCCCATCATTCGATATGCTCAATGAAAGGCTTGAAGCCAAAACAAGATGGTATAAGACATAAGAGGCTTATGCAAATGACAAGTTAGCCTCGAATAAGGCAAAATCGTCGTAAATGTGTAGGTCACACCACACTTTACACCAAGACGATACTCGTGAAACACTAGTGTATATTAAAATCCCCAAAAAAGGGTAGTAAGTCCCAGGTAAGGGATAAAAAGACCCCAAGTCTCGAAAAAGACCGGTATAACTTCTATGAAATCCTAGTGCATTATCATAGACGTTGGGAAGCGCGATCAGCCATTTTAAACCCAGAAAAAGCCCCGAAATGTTCAAATCTTCAAAGAATAACTTCAAATCTTCAAAGAATTCTTCAAATCTTCAAATAAAAAACCCAGAAAAACGGTGAGATTCAACGGAAAATCTCGCCGGGAATCGCCTAGTGACAGAACCCTAGCAGAGCTACTTAGAGAAAATATAGCAGAATATTTCTGAGAAATGAAAAGTGAGTTGAAACAAGTGAGATTTCACCCTTTTATAGGGGCAACAGCCGGTCAATGGGCCGGTTGAAGGAAGGGCAACCGTCTATAGCCAGTTAAGGCCCACAAATCCATTTATGTATTATAGAAATTGAATCCCAAATAATTTGGGTCTTAGGCGAATTCGAAGCCCAAACAATAAGGCCCAATAAGGCCCAAGGCCGGAATAATTTAAGTCCAATTAAAAATTGGGCTAGTTAAGGCCCAAGAAAGAATGAAATTTGGAATGAAACCAAGGCAAAAACAAGGATAAAAGATTTGAGGTCGAAAAGACCCTAAGACGAAGTCGTACGACCAAGGTCAAAAATACACGGGAAATCAAGGTCGAACCCATCGATTTCGCTCCTAAATAAAAACGGAAAATTGAAGATTTTAGGTCAAAAAAACCTTAATCGAGGTCGTACGACCGAAGTCGACAATACACGAGAAATCGAGGTCGTATCCATCGATTTCGCACCAAAATAAGGCACAAAAATTAAAGATCTAAGGTCGAAAAGACCCTGGATCGAGTTCGAAGGCTCGAGGTCGAAAATGGCCCAGAAAATGAGCTCGAGGCATTCGATCTTGCACCAATTTGAGGTCGAAAGTGTGAGGGATCAAGGTCAAATGACCCAGGTCGAAAATGACCTGAAAATCCTGGTCGAAAAAGGCTGGATCGAGGTCGAACGAACGATGTCGAAAATGACTGGTAAATCGAGGTCGAAACCATCGACCTGGGACCAATCGAGGTCGAAAAAAGGCTGGATCGAGGTCGAAGGCTCGAGGTCGAAAAAGACTTAAAAATCGAGGTCGAAACCTTCGACCTCACTCCAGTCGAGGTCGAAATCCAGGTCGAATTTCAGGTCGAAAATGACATGTTTCCTGGTCGAATTTAAGGTCGAAAATGACTTGTTTCCTGGTCGAAAAGGAGGTCAAAAATGACCTAATTTGAGGTCGAAAATGCCCTTAAAAATGGAAAATTTTGCGGAAAAACACGTTATAACTTCTAAGAAAACCCCAAGGAGATTTTCCCAGAAGTTGGGGGGCAAATGATATGGATAGAAAAGTAATTATAGAAATATAATTGTTGATTCTTTGGAAAGGCCAAGTATTTAAGGCCCAAAACCCAGATTATTTATTAATTTCGTAATTAATAAATAGGGAAAATATACAGCTCATAAAAAGAGTCCAAAATATGGTAAATTCATCAAAGAAGGATCCGGAATCCCAATTAAAGGCAATTAATGAGTCATAGCCTTTATCAACAAGGAAAAGACTTATCCTGCAAGAAATACAATGTTTATCCATTATCAATAAGGAGACTTATTCGCTAAGACTCCTAAACATACCATAAATACTAGGCTCTAGACGCCTATATAAGGACCCTGATCCTACAATCAGAACTACGTTTTGGACACAGCTCCATACGTCACGTTTTGGACAGAGCTCCATACGTCACCTACTACGTTTTGGACAGAGCTCCATACGTCACCTACTACGTTTTGGGCACAGCTCCATACGTCACAACGCCTCGAAGGCGCAACAAGCCACAAAAGCACCCCTAGAACTACGTTTTAGACTTCATCCTCGAATAAGGACATACAAGTCACTACGTCCTTGGTGTGCCCCTGCCGCCATAGCCCCGAGGGCAACACCAAGAACTACGTCTTTGGCTTGATTCTCAATAACGATTTGAGATACGTAGGCATCTTGTGAGGACTGATTTAGTCTCGAAACACAAGTGCAGCCATAAAAGCTCGAAGCTCATTAAACCCTCGCATTAAATTCGTAAGCTCGGATTTTATTCCACAACACCAAGTACACAGATGAGTACTCAGAACTCGATTGTCAACCAATTTGAATTTGAGCTCGTACTTGGATGTTGAAAATGAGTACTCGGATTTTGAAGACAAAATTAAGCGGAACCAATTTTCGAGTTTTTGAACCTTATCTATTACATATTTAATACATATTTACTATAACAATTAGGAGGTTTGTGAATCATTTAGTTCAATGTAAAAGGATAATTATAAAAATTACTATAGCAATTAAAAGGTTTGTGAGTCATAATTAAAAAAATTGATATTGAAACAATTCTAAAAATAACATGATTTCATGACATTAATTCTTAATAATTAATGTGACATAATTTAATGTCATGTTAACTGTGATATAATTATAAGAAAGAAAAATTTTCATCATCAATTAATTTAGAATATACACGAAAAATCATAACGAGTAATAATTCTTTTAAGTTTATCAATGTATAGTATAAGTATTTGTGTTTTTTAAAGAACATACCATGCATCATCAAATATTTACCGGTAAATTATACAAAATTATAGAAAAAAATAGGAACGTTAATCTCATAACAACTGTCACTAACTTAAAAATATCTCACAAAATACACCAAAATTAATCACAAATTACATAATTTTTTAGAGTATACCTGTGCTTCGCAACTAGGGAGTTTATTGAGCGAATTTATTCACTGTTAAAAGACAATTATACCCTTCAAGGTGTAAAATTAATTTTCAACCCCTATTCTATTTACTTCATATTAATATCTCTATTGTTAATACATTTTGATATCTCTAATAATTAATAACTAATCTTTTTTAAGTACACTAATTATTTTGTATTTAATATTTGCATATAAATGTACATGTGTTATTTTTTGTAATATACATAATTTAAAATATTAATAAAATATAATTAAAAAGATAGTGATATTGAGATAATTATAAATATGACATGAATTTGTAATATCAAATTTTTAGTAACTGATAGGTCCATAATTTAATACATTTTTAATACATATTTTATGTTTATTTTCGTAATTTTATTATTTAATAAATTGTTTTCTTTTGTTTTGTAGGAAAATAAATAAAATCATATTTCAAGCAGAAAAAGGTGAAAAAGACAAGGAGATGGAAATACTTGAAGTCAAAAGGAAATTGGAGAAAAATTGGAAAATTTATCGGAGAAGAAAAAAGAATTGAGGAAATATTTCTAGAATCCGATTTGTAGTCAAAAAGCCCAAGCCCATTATTTTTCCTATATATATAGATATCCCCTCTTGTATTTGAGACATCTAGAATTGAGACACCTATAATTTAGACACCTAGAATTTAGACATCAATTTAGACTAGATCAGATAATTAGGAGTAGGATAGATTTATTATTGTCTTTCAATACAAGTTCTTTATTTTATTCAAACACTTTTGCTTGCATTCTTTATATTTAATTGTTTTGTTTCTTCTACCATGTCTAGCTAAGTTAATTCTCCTAGGATGAAGATGAAGTTAATTTGATTATTGTTGATATCTTCTCGTTCCTATTAATTGATTCTCATGATTTTTCTTGGTGTTTAATTGTTCAATTGACAAAGTGATTTTGATATATTATTGTTACCGGATTTATTTTTCATAGCCTATGCTTGCTCCATGAAGTTTTGATAGGTTATTGTTAGATAACAAGTTTCATAGTATATGTTTGTCTCGTTAATTGATATATCTTATTTGTGAAGGAAAGAGAATTGATTTTAGGGTGAGTTGATATTAATTGTGATTGATTAATGGATTCGGATTCCTAGGTTTTCCTTATCTGAATTTATTTGTTAATTAGGTTAAACAAATCTCAACTCAAATCTTATTGTCTAGTTCGCCTGAGTTAATTGTTAGGGTTTCAAAAATTCATAGTCTCTGTGGATCGATCTGTGATTGCTACAACTGAACACTGTGCGCTTGCAGTTACATTATTTTTACACATTAGTAACATAATATGATTTCATGTCATGTTAATTGTTTTTTAAAGGATTGACGAAATATAGTTATTCATCACAAACTAAATTAAAGTATGCATGCAAAATCATATCGAGTAATATCTTTATAAATTTGATACCATGTAACATGATCATTCATGTATCTTAAAAAACATAATATGCAGCATCAAGTACTTATACAAAATTAAGAGGAAAAAATTACATACTAGATATTACATGAAAGAGAAATCAATCCACAGTACTGGGATATAACAATACAAAACCTTAGACCATATGAGAATCCAAAAATATATCGAATCGAACAGATTAATCACCAAGACACGCAAGTGAGGGAAACAATGCAGTGATGTCGATTTCAAATCGATATCATTTTTAGAAAATAGAAATCTGGGTTAGTGAACGCAAGAACTAAGTACACCAACTATCAGGGAAACCAACAAAATCTAAACTAGATGTAAAAAATAATTCTACAATCATAACATGTCTTGAAATCCGTCTTCATCCATGAAAAGTACGAGTGATCTGCCACAAAGTCCTGGAACGAACATCAATTAGAAGATATAGAGTTAGAATGAACCGATCAAAATATAGATCCAAAACAAAAGTTGAGAAGAAAATGTGGAGAAGACAGGGAGGAAAGAGAAAGGGCGGACGAGGGAGGAAGGAAAGAAAACCTAAAGAGACTAAAAGAAGGATACGAGGGATAAGAGAGGTGAGAGACACCGGAGGAGGGGAAGAGAATGAGGCTAAAGTTTTGGCACAGAAACCGAGAGGGAGAGAAATATATATATATATATATATATATATATATATATATATATATATATATATATATATATATAGAGAGAGAGAGAGAGAGAGAGAGAGAGAGAGAGAGAGAGAGATGAGGAGGGGAAGAGAATGAGGCTAAAGTTTTGGCACAGAAACCGAGAGAGAGAGAGAGAGAGAGAGAGAGGGGGGGGGGGGGGGGGAGAGAGAGGGAGGGGGAGGGAGAAGATATCAGAGATATATTTTGTGGAGGGGGATGCAATAATTTTTCAATGAACTAGGGAGTTTAATAAGTCAATTTATTCAATACGAAATGACAATCATACTCTCAAATTACAAAATTAAATTTTAATCAATATTATAATTATCTCATATAAATATCTCTATTATTAGTTCATCTTAATATTTCTACCCATTTGATAACTAATCTTCATTAAAGTATACTAATTATTTTATAATATATATATATATATATATATATATATATATATATATATATATATATATTGTGTGTGTGTGTGTGTTATTTTAAGTTATTTAAAAAAATAAAAAGTATATATAATTAAAATGTTAATGATGTTGAAATAGTTATAAATATGATATAATTTTGTGTCATGGACTTCTTATTAATATGACATGAAATATGTTACTTGTTTTTCAAGTGAGTGATGAAAGATAGTTATTAATCACCAAATAATTTTAAATATGCATGCAAAATCATATCGAGTAATAATTTTATAATTTTATTAACATGTAATATGGTCATTTATTTTTGTTAAAAAATATACTATGCAACAACAAATTATTATGAAATCGATAACAATTTACTAATTTCTAAATATTACTCGTGTTTACACGAACTTTCTACTAAACAAATACAACATGTATAAAATAGGGGATTTAGTCTCGTAACAAATACTGTTAACTTAAATTTTCAAATATTTCATAAAATACGTCAAAATTAATGAAAAATTACGCAATATTCTAGAGTATGCCCGTGCCTCGCACGGGCTATAAAGCTAGTATAAAGTAATTTAATAAACTCGGAACTAATATTTGGAAACCCCTACTATATTTAAATAATTTTTCTGAAGGTCAGAATTTTTTTTAAATAATTAATAAAGTCCTTAAATAATTTTTAAATCATTTTAGCATATTTAATAAATATTTAAATAATATTTATTAATTAATAAACAATTAAATAAACCTTTTTAAACGATTATTCAAAATAATATGCATTTAATTAAATAAATATTCAAACAATATTTATTAATATTATTTAAAATATTTATTACCTTTAAAATATCCAAATTATATTTATTGAAATATTTTAATCAATATTTAAATAACCTGTCCCCGACAATCTCCCGATACTCCACTGGTGGTTGGGTATTCCAATTTGTATAAGATACTCCACTGATAGTTGAGTATCTCATATACAGGATAATCCTAGGGCTGAGCATTCGGTCGGTTCGGTACAGAACCGGACCGAACCGAATAGACCGAGAACCGAATTATCATTTTTTCGGACCGAACCGAATCAAAATTGTATTTTGGACCGGAACCGAACCGAACCAAAATAATGCTATTCGGTTCGGTTCTTTCATAAAAGAACCGAAATTTTTTCAAATAAAAAAATTTTAGTTCAAAAAAAGCCAAAAAATATGATTTTTCTAAAATTAAAAATATTAGCTAATGGAATACAAGTATGAAATATAAATATAATAGTTCAAATTTCAAATCTCAAACCAAAAATAAGCCATGCAAAATTTTGAATATATACATACATATAAAATTAATATATTATATCTATAAAAATTATATAAATATAAAATAAAAAAAATTCGGTCTATTCGGTTCAGACCGATTTTTTTTAAAGAACCGAACCGAACTGATATTTATTTCGGTCTATTCTGTCCGAACCGAAAATACCGAATTTTTAGAAAATTAGAACCGAACCGAAATTATACTATTCGGTTCGGCTTTTCGGTTCTGGTTCGGTTCTGGTTTGGTTCTGGTTCGGTTCTGCTGAGCCCTAGATACTCCGTTGACACTGACAGTTAGGTATCCCATAAGTCAAAATATATATGAGATACTCCACTGACAGTTGGGTATCGTATATGTCAAAATTGATCAAAATTTTAAAAAATAATTATTATTGTTAATTTTGTATAAAAAACAGCTTAAAGTTGGTTTCAACCGAAGTGAAATCAATGTAAAAATTTTAAAAATAAAATGAAAAGGGAAAATAAGAATTAACGGAAAGTGGAATCTATTATATATATAATAGAGCAACTAGAGGTTTAGTGAGACAATTTATTCAATGTTAAATTACTAAATTACCCCTCCTATATTATATTAATGATAAAAAAAATGTCTTTAATGGGAATTGAACCCTTGACCTCTTGATTAGAAGTAACATTCCTTACCACTATGCTACATATCAATTTTAGTTATATTATAAAACTCTTTATTAATATGTGCAAATACTCAATATGTTATATTCTATTTTGGTCTATTCTTGTAATCTCTTGATAAGGTAGATAATTCATTTTCACAAATGCTTTAAAATCATATTTTTGACCAGATCAGAGAAAAACTCGCGCAAGATATACAAAATATTATAAAATTGGAATTGATCCATAAAAAAGGATTATATTAATATTTTAATATTGTAAATCATGTTTATTTGTATTAAATATATAATGACTCGGATTATATATACTATTAGATTACAAATTCTATATACTATCAGATTATATATATTAGATTCCTGATTACTTTTTCAATATTATATTGATGATAATAGATTACTAAATTACCCTTCTAATTTTATATTGATGATAAAAAAATTTTTTAATGAAAATTGAACCATGACCTAGGTGATAATGTGACAAATGTTGACATCTATAGCCACTATCACTTATTATAGTCTTTTTTAATTTTTATTTTAAAATTTAAAACTATCAACCTATTTACTCCATTCCAATTATATCCTTATATATTATAAGCGTAAAATGGATTTTATTCATCATTTAACATTTATTAATGCTTCATTATAAGATATTAACAACTTATAGATTATATACGTAGTTTTGAAATTTTAGATAAGATTAAAACTTTAGTTTTACTACGATCCTATATATTATAAATCTCGTCTTCAATAAATAAATTTTATACGTTGATCATTTTCGAAAAATACACTATTAGTATATAAAGTATTGAACCCGAAAAATGCAAAAGAGTTTTCTTTGTATACTAATAAAAAAGTTCGTATTGGAGATTTTTACAAAAAAGTTGAAGTTGTCATCGTATGATTAAATCAAATCTTAACTAAAATTGGTTTAAATTTTTTGAATATCTATGAAAAAATGTTAAAAGTATTAATTGTTAAATTATTTGTGCGAAGTGACAATTGTAAGGTAAAACGAGTAACTTATCACGAATCAGTTTAGCAGCTTCTTGAGAGATATAAGTAATAGTTTTATAAATAAAGTATATCCACAACTGTACAATTATTGTATTCAACGTGTCTGCTATTATCTTTTAATCTATTATCTATTATATATATAATAGAGCAACATAGTTTATACCCTTTAAATCATAGGATGACATTATTATGATATTTTAAATGAAATATATTATTTAAAAAGTAATAAAATATAATTTAAAATGTTAATGATATTGGAATAAATATACATAACATAAATTTATGATATCGAATGGTTAGTAATGTGACATAGTTTCATGTTATCTTCATTGTGGTCGAAATGATTTGCGAGAGAGTTATTCATTGTTAACCAATTAAGAATATGTATGTAAAAATATATCGAGTTTTTTAAAAAAAAAAATATGCAGTAAAAAAACATCAAATACTTACTTACTCGAAAATCAATATCAACTTATTCACATCCAAATCATAGACATATCTAACACGAACTTCTAATTCAACGAATACAATACAATAAAAAAGAGGAATATTAAAATTACAAACAACTATGGCTAACTTAAAATTTTTAAATATCTCAATCACCAAACCATCAACACTAATTAAGAATATGTATACAAAATCATATCAAGTTTTTTAAAGAACAAATTATGCAGTAAAGAAAGATCAAAATACTTACTTACTCGAAAATCGACAACAAACTATTCACATCCAAATCATATACGTGTATCACACGAACTTCCGATTAAAGAAACAAAATATAATAAAAAATAGATATATTAATTTTACAATAACCATTGCTAACTTAAATTTTCAAATATTTCGGTAATCAAACCATCAATATGAATATACCACAAACAAATATACCGGAATTAATGACAAATTATAAAATATTTTAGAATAAACCCGTGCCTCGCACGGGTAATAAAGCTAGTTGATGTAGAAAGTGTTGGAGGTTGAGAAAGAAAAAGAAAAAGAAAAGAGCGAGACCCTCTTCTTCAAATCATCTCAATTGATTTCAAATCATTATCCCCCAATTATAATCGATATACATATACTACTTTTATTATACCCCAAAACCCCCTTTTTTCTAATTAAATTTCTCTCCATTATTGCTCGATCTAGATTGCTTTTTGCTGTTTTTCCTTTCTGGGTTCTTGAATTCAGGTATTTTTCTACATACCCTTTTGTTTATATTTGTTAATAATGCATTGAATTTGATTTTAAAGCTATTGTAATTATCAAGTGTTTCTTGAAATGTGTTAAGTTTCTTGGTTGGCAGATTAATGTTAAGTTTTGGATATATTTGAATCTTGTAAATCATAAAATGTTGTCAAGATTCTGTCTTTTTAAGTTCTTTGTGTGGATAATGTGCTTGCTTGTAGTTGGTTTATTTTGTGTTTTCCCAAATCTTTGGCTTTGAATTTGCTGTTTTTCGAATATTTTAGTGGTAAATTAGGAATCTTTATGGATTTTTCTTTGTTTTGAGTAGCATAGTTTGTGTTGATTTGTCAAATTTGAATGATAGCAACTAATTGCTTGTGCATTGTTTTTACATTTGTTTGTGTAGATTGATTGGTTGTTGAATATGTGGTTTTGATGTGTTTCGGCTGATTAGGGACCTGTAGAGGGCGGATACCGACAAGAATGTTCTTTTTGTAAGTGGTACTTGGCGTCGGCTAGCTAGAAATGAGCCGGTCTCCGTCATTATTTTTGAAGTCTGAACCAACCTTGAGTGTTGACCCGGAATCTTTTCATCAATGGGTTGTTGCCTTTTGTATCATTAGATTTGACCTTGAACAGGGTCAGCTAATTGAAGATTGCTATCCACCTGCTTGTCTTAGTCAAGAAGAGGAACTTGAAGTGTCCTTTAGTTCATTTCCGGATTCTGTTTCCCAAAACCATAATAGGTCGAGCATTCATGATTCCATTTTTTTCTTCCGAATCAAGAGGAGAAACTCCAAGGTGGCGCTTGAGACCTCCTCGAAGGTTGGGGGTATAAGTACTAGGTATTTGTATGGTTTCGCATTTAATAGGCAGAGACATGATGAAAGGCTAAAGCGAGGTGGTGAACAGAAGTCAGTAGTGATTTTGTCTCATAGTCCATATTCTAGTGTTTTCAGGCCTTTGTTACAAATCATGGGTCCTTTGTTTTTTGACATTGGCAAGAAAGCCCTCGATAATGTTGCTGCTTATGTATCAAAATGGCCTGCTCCTCTACCTGGTCAATTGATGGATCTTCCTATAGGAAACGCCACACTTAAAGTGAACTTGCCACCTGCTCATAGCTTGCCTTTGGATGGTGAGGTGTCGTTTGAAGAGTCGGCCTCTTCACTGGCCCCGCTTCTTCCTACTAATCAGTCAGTTCCACAGGGTCTTTTTCACGACTCTGATCTTTTTGGTACATTCAAGGGCCTCCTGTTGCAGCTTTGGGTACTATGGGAACTGCTACTTATTGGTGAGCCTATTCTTATAATTGCGCCAACACCTCCTCAGTGCTGTGAGGCAGTTGCTAGTCTTGTTAGTTTAGTAGCCCCACTCCTTTTGAGTGTTGATTTTAGGCCTTACTTCACCATTCATGACCCTGCATTTGCCCATTTAAACTCACTACAAGAAGGGGATGTTTTTCCTCCAATGATTCTGGGTGTCACAAACCTTTTCTTCTTAAAATCTCTGCGCAATATCCCTCATACAGTTTCCGTTGGATGTCCTGCTCCTAATTCGAGTCGCCCTAGTCTAGCTCCAAGGGCCTCAATTGGCAGTGTGCCTGCTAGACTTGATGCTTTCGGTCTTCCACAATCCCTAAAGAAGTTTTCTCCTCTAACTTTGTTAAACGCTGTTAAGTTGAGGAGAGATGGTCCACTTAGTCTCATGTCAAAACACAAAGAAGCATTCTGGACAACTTACACAGCAATCACAAAGCCAGATACTTCTATCTTAAACAGACTTGTTGATGCCGGGATGTCACCACGGGTAGAGGAGTCAATGTCAGTCGTTAACAATGAAATACTACGTCGACATTTTCTGGAACTTACTACCAACTTTCTTGCCCCCTTTGGTCGATATTTCAGAGCTTTTGCACCTTCTGAAGGATTATCGCCATTTGTTGACCCCCCTCCTCTCCCTCAATTCGATGATGACGAGTTCCTTGGAAGTTTATCAGCAAGAGGTCCTGGAAAGTTTTTGTCAAAGCGAATGAGATCAAATTGGCTTGAGCTATACAAGTAATTTCTCCTCCAAAATAAAATCTGTTGATAATTCTTTTCCGATATATAACATCTGTTTCACTGTTGCAGAATTTGTAGTTCAATGTTCTTCTAAAAAATTTTAGACTCGATTTTCTTTCAAATGTTATTCTTTTTATTAATGCACAACTCTAGTATGTTTTTAAGAGCGCTTATATTCTGTAAAACTGCAGGCGGTTCTTGAGTGGTCACAACTTCAGGCCATGGTTTCAAAGGAAACGTACTGTTGCAGAGCAGGAACAGCATAAACTATGGAGACAAGCAAGGATAAAAGCTGACATCTACCAGTACATAAATAAAATGTCTGAACTGGAAGTTGTTGATTCCTTTAATGCTATAGAGAGGCACCTTATCGGAGAAGAACAGGCAAGTGTATCTTCAAACCATAGAAATAGATCGTCTTTCTTGCAGCCTCACGATTCAACCAATATTTTGTGCAAGTCTGTCTCGAAATAGATTTTCAATGACAAAGATGCCTTTTACGCTTTTAAATAATATTAGACATGCAACACAAATTAAAAAACTGAGTACAATTTGCTGCATTTGGAGTGAACCTAAAATTTATCGTAGATTGTCATTTTCTGTTTTATTTAAACAGTGTGCTAGTCAGCTAATATCAGGATAGTAGTAAGGGAGTGACTATAAGTGAAGAAGGATTTTGTAATATTGGATACTGGAAAGAGCACAGAAGCTTTATTAGAGATGGGGAAAAACTACATAAAGTAAGACTATGCAAGAAATACAATTTTTTTTAAATTTGTAGTGTGGTTGGCGATGGCTTTTGTTTAGTTTGTTGCTTGGTGTGGGAGGTGGTCTTTGGGAAATGTTGATAACCACGAGGGCTTGCACCATATTCCCTGATATAAAACTCTTACTAGACGTAGCATCAGAAAATTGATTACATATACTATGAAAAGCTGACCGAGTTTGGCACTCAGAAGACAAATTAAATACAGATAATTTCAAATGCATATGACTTCTTACTGTCTGATGAGTAATCATGTATTTGCAGTATCTATCTAGTGATAAGTTATGAGATTAGAAATTTTAGTAGGTCACTCTAGCTTCCAATCTGTATCACAGCATCCACAATAGAAAAATATTAGTATGTTCATACATTTTTATTCAATTCTGAGATAAGGACCGGACATGGAATTGTTTCTGTCAGTACAAACCTGGGACAATTGATAATATAATATGTTTACCTATATATGTAAATTGTTTTTGAATCAGTGTTGATCTGTGGGTTTGATATCCTAAAGAAGTTCCTAGTTGGTTCAAGAACTATATAATCTGTACTCATAAAGTATTAACAAAGACATATCATTTACTTATATAAAAGAGTCATTACATTTGTGTTGCATATGCTTATCTTTAAGTTCTTTGCCGATTGCCAGAAAGACATTCAATTGGAAGCCCAAGTATAAATTTGGTTCTTGTCATAATTTTTATCGCAACTGCTCTTTGGTTATGTTTAGACTTAACGAGTCAATTGTGCTATTCTTCTATGGACTAGGGGCATGGAAGACAATTTTTATGGTATTGATTATGCGTGTCGGCAGTGTTTGTTTATGCGTGTGTAGATATCTTATTTGTTACATGGGGACTGCATTGCAAGGGGTTAGAAGGTCTTTGAAGAGAATGGTGAATCAAGAATAACTGATACAAAACTATGGTAGTAGATTACATATCTACATGCATGCTGTAACAGTTTCTGGTGCAGTGCAATTTGTAACATGCTTTGTACGCTTATTTGTTGCAACATATAGCTGCATAATGCTAGTGATTTTGAATGTTGTGTAGTATGTGTACTTGCATCTTGTTCATGCAGCATCGCTCCCCTCCCATTTTACTTGAGGTGGAGGTCAGGTCTTGCCAAAGGCATAGTGGTTGTGTGTGTTTAATTACAATAAAAAAAGAAGTCGGATCTAGTAGTTGCATTAAAATATTTTGTGAGTGATAGCCTAAACTCGTAGTCTATGATCTTGTTAAAACGAAATGAGAAATTTGTCTACTGAGATTCGAAGTCTCTTGTTCGAGAACTTGGGACAAGTGGACTGTGAAATCTCCTGAGTTTAGAAATACATACGTTGATCATTACATGTTGCCAATAAATACTTAATTTTCCTCACCATCTACTGAGAATGAACAAGAGCAGACCCAGGACAATTAGCGTGTCTCAGTTTATGAACACACACTGTCCCACACACACGCACTATATCTGGTGAGGAGAGAGTTAAGTAGGTTATGAATGAGAAAAATTATTTGGTTCACATTCATTGTCTGCTGTGAAGTTGTTGATTTCGAAACCATTATCAGTTGATTTCATGTTTCTTCTCTTTTTTGTATCTATATATTATATAAATTCAAACAATCTTCTCTATGGAACAGTCTGGGAATGCCGATGAGGACTCCTTGGCAATTTATCAAAAGCTGAGGGGAGATTTGAAGGCAGTATTTAATGTTCTTCCAATAGATATGCATCAGCTTCTGCTTATGAACCCGGAAAGGGCAGCTCTACTGCAAGATAGACTCGAAGAAGGATTTCGGGAACATCCTGTTGCACAACAAGATGGGCGCAACTCTTTCACTCCACTGAGATGACATTAAAATTGTGGCAATGAGTCAGGTCCTGTAAAGTTTTATTCTCTGCTTGAAAAGGACTTGTTAAGTTCATGTTTGTACCATTTCACAGCCTTATTTTATCTTCCAAAGAAAGGGCTAATCTCTTTCCATCCATACTTGTCCTAGGTCAGTAACTCTCTCATCTATGATCTTTCCCGGTCCAGATGTGTTGAACAACTCATTTATATAATATTTACTTTCTTTCTGCAGAGAATGCAAAGCAAAGAGAGGATATGCAGCATCAATAGAGTTGCACCTGAAACATATTTCCCAAAAAGTCTATCTCCAGTTGTATCAAATTCCTTTGAGAATTGTTGTAATCATCATCATGGCAGTTTTTGACCATGGCAGTGTTGTATTTTTATTATTCCTCGGCCTTCTCATAGCATGTAGAAGAAACTCGTAGGTTTAAGTTTCAACGTTTGCATAGAGGAGCAGCCAAGGGGAACGAGTGAGTGTAATATTTATATTTTTCCGAGACTGCACTCAAAAGACTTACATATGAAGAACTTACCCCATTTGAAGAATTATGCCCAGAAAAACTCACTGTGTAAATCATTTTGCAAGAGAATGAAAACGTGTAAAGAAAAAGTTACAATTTTTGAAGGGTGGTGCTAAATGCAGTTCAAAATTACTGAATGCAGTTCATTTAAATTACTTTAATGTCCTTCTGCCTATTTAAAGTCAATCAACCTATTAAATGGTAAGTTAAGCAGGAGTTTTACCAAACTACCAAGTACTGTAATTAAAAGTAACCAACTAGTAATATATTTGGCGGCATTTCACTGTGCAATGTCCGTACTCAGCTGTTAAATAAGGTCTTCGATGAATGTTTAAGTGTTTTAACTAGAATTTATTATACACGGTCTTCATTAATAATTTATAATTTTTTACTTAAATTTTAATAATTATATATAGTATTGGAGAAAATTTAATATAAAAAAAATTTGATTTGTATATTTAACAGTGTAATTATTTTCAAATATTAAATCTAATGATTTTTATTTATTTACTCTAAAATTATTTAATGATTATTTTTCTTTCTACGTAACCAAGATTACAAATTACAAAAGAATTTAGAGAAATTACCAAAAATACTAATTTTTCTAAGTTTTTTTTGCAATTTTAACATCTTTTGAAAATATTTGCAAAAATACGATATGCAACTAGATGCGACCTAAATTTTTTTGCAAAAATACGGTCGGCAACCAAAGCAACTAGATGCAACTTAAAAAAAAAATTGAAATCAACTGAAAATTCAAAAAATTGTTAGTAGAAGGGGATAAACGAAGATTAAAATGAATAAAACTTGTCATTGCAGACCCTTCCCCTTTTGTCTATGCATACATGATATATATATATATCGTTCACAGGCCGTTTCATCTCAATCAAATCAATAATTGGAGTTGAGTTTGTAGCTAATCAATAAGGCTCGTGGGACACTAATTTATGTAACTTATTATGTAACCAAAGATGATTTTAAATATTAAATTTTTATAAATTGCATTTGTGGTTGATTTTGGTTATATCTAATATATCATATTATATTTTATAAAAAGTATAGGTTTAAAAAAAATAATTCAAACTAGTTAACGTTGTGATATAAATTAATTAGTGATAGAAAAACATGTTGTTATATTAAAGATACAGTAAAAACATCAATTTAGTATCAAAAATTAGTTTACAGTGATTATTATCATACAACAATTTCCTCTTAATAATAATAATTAAAAAAAGAATGATTGAGTTATATATTTATTAAAAGTAAATATAAATAATCACGTGGTATTTGTAAAAAAATGATAAAACGGTACATGAGAAATATTAAAGTTTGCATTGACTTAATTCACAGTATTACGCCGAAAATCACGGAAAACAAGGAAACGGTTCACTGTTCACAAGTTTGCAGGAAGGTTATTAGTGTAATTTCGGCAAACTGCATTAAGTAGTCTTGAACTGCATTTAGAAACTATGTTTTTAAAAGTTAGTTTTTCCTGGCCCGTCCCCTGATACAGCTTGATCCCATCTTTCGCCGTAGTTTTTTTGATAATAGATTAGGACAATAAGGTTGTGTTTACTTGTTAGGAACAAAATGAATATTGGCTGGATTTTTTGGCAAAAAATAAATGGGATGAAACATTATCAAATCCATTCTTTTCCAATTTACTTGATTAAATACTATCAGAAAAGTGTGGAATAAACTTTTTCCTTTCGAGCATATCATACTCTCTCTTTTTTTCATATATTTTTTTGACAAATTTCTTTTTAAATTTAATATCAAAATTAAAAATCTCTCTTTCTTTGTTGTCTCTCTCACACAAAATTAGTGTATCTTACAAATCTTTCTCCCTCCCGCCTACACATAAATGTATATTAAACTTCTTCCTTGCGAGAAATTTCAAATTCGAAAATATGGACTAAAAAAAAAAAAAAATCTTTTAACCACTTTGGAATTCTACAGAATATTGATCATATCCAATAGTTATAAAATTATATATTTTTTACATTTAATTCCAAATAAAATTTCAATTCAACAAATAAATGAATAAAATACTTATTTCATTCCATTCCTTATTTATTCCACTTTTACTAAGTAAACACCGTCTAAGTCTTCAATAAAATGTGTTTTTATCAATAGAATCATATAACTTTCGATTTCAATGCCCATAAATATGTAAGTGATCATGTTGGATTGTTGGTATAATCAATAATGTATTAAATTTAGTCCTGCTTAATTTTAATCAACCATTTACTTATTTAGAATACCGTCTCCTCTAGTTATTTATGTGAAAAATATAGAGAAAAGTGAAAGGATGATATAAATACCGGATTTTCAGTCCTCATTAACCAAAATACCCATATCCAAACACTTTGGCAAATTATACCCATTTGATTACCCCAATATGGCATGCGTATTACATATAACTAGACCCATCCCTTTTTCTTCTTCAACCCTTTTTATACATTCACACACCATCAAATCTCTGCTCTTCTCCTCTATGAATATATGATAGCATAGATATTTTTTAACCTAGTTGATACATGATTAGAAGGTCAATCTGATTTAGTGAGGAAAAATCTGAAGATTTGGATAACATATATGTATATACAAGTATGTTTGCGTAGCACTTTTTTTCATGGAAGTTGATATCGCAGTTTGCAATTGTTGTTTTC
Source organism: Heracleum sosnowskyi (assembly GCA_030848705.1). Lineage (NCBI taxonomy): Eukaryota > Viridiplantae > Streptophyta > Magnoliopsida > Apiales > Apiaceae > Heracleum > Heracleum sosnowskyi. Next base: position 134,531,694 of record CM061235.1, on the reverse strand, counting down.
TATTTTGTATGGCTATGCTATTTTGTGTAGTTATTAAGTCTTGAAGTGGTTAGTTGGATGTTGAGGGTTATTAAATTGAAAGAGATCTCACACACAAATCTTGTATGTATCTGTATAAGTTATAATAGAGATAAATCACAAATTTGATGTGTCCCAAAAAAAAAACTGGTCACTAAGATTTCAAACCCAATTTTGACTTGTAAATTGTAATATTGTATTAATCTTGCTCACCAGCAATTCCATTTTTTTTAAATACAACACAAAACTTAAAACTAAAAGAATGTATTACAAAAAACTAAAACAAATAAATCATAACTAAGCAATCTTATTTACATTCCATTACTTCATTCTTCGGAGTGGGGTCAACGATCACCTTCTCACTTGTTTTGCCATTTTATTCTCACTTTGTAGACATCTCATTCTCACTTGCTTTGACATTTTTTCTCGCTTTGTAGACATTTTTTTACATGAATCTCTTGTACATAGACTTTGTTCTATGATTTGGCAAAATACACATGTATATCACACTTGAGCAGTAGGTCAACATGAGCAAGTAATCAACAATGTATTGGAGTCCTGGAAAAAAAAATACGGAGTAAGTAAAGATTAACTATAGTAATATATTGCTATGAGGTGTAGTGTGGACATTTTAAGATTATATAGGTATTTTAGCATCTCAAAATATTTTGGCCGGTGCGCATGGGTGTAATATTTGAAATTTTTTAATTTAATTATTAAAAAAATTTGGTTTGATAATTATTTGTTAGATTTTCCTTTGTTACCTTTTTTTTAAAATTTTGTTCAATTTTGTTTTTGTTTCATTGGAGCACATGTATTGCAATTGTAATAATCTTATTTTTTATACATTGTGTAAGTGTCTTTGTTTTATGTGTCTTTTTTTTAAAATTGACATTGGGTATTTGACTTTTTGGTGCAGCATTAATATTGTAGTAAATACACATTATTTTTCCATTGTCTTGTAACAGTAGCATTTAACTATTTATTTTTCCCTTTTTATTTGTTTGAGATGGAATTAATGAAACTCCATTAATTGTTGTAGTAGAAAGGAAGTTTGTGTTCATGAAAAGTATTTTTACAAATAAGAATAGAGTACCCAAATTTATAGAATACCTCTGTCGTTTCCTCCCAATTGAGGTTAGTGCTATACTTCATCTTTTTTATTTTTGTTAATTGAGGTCTTTTAGTGTTAATTGGATCTATTTTGATTTGAATGAACGATTATTGGGACTAAATTGAAATGCATGTTTGTTTTTGCGAGTTGTTTGTAGTGTTCCGTTTGGTGTAGTCCGATGGGGAGAATGTTCCGGTGTTTCCTCGTTTTTTTCGCATTACCACTGCTGTGACTTCAGTTCGTAATAAAATGGTATGTTGTGTATTGTTTGGAATGTTGTTGAATCTATGTTTGTTTGTATATTTTAGCTTTGTTAGTAGATGATAATTCTTTTTATTGATTAATGTTTCTTTCATGTTATTAGAAAGTACCCAGTGGTTTTCTTGATGTATTTGGGGATGACCTCCCTCGAATTGTGAAATTTCAACTGCCTGATGGAGAAGAAAGTTCTGTACTTTATAGAAAGGATAAGAAAAAAATTTATGGCATTGGAAAAATATTTCGTAATCCTCTGTTTGAGGAAGATTGTTGCACTATTTTTAATTACATAGGTGATGGTGTATACTGCTTGTATGTGTTCAATGTGAAATTCAATGATGTTCCAAATGCATTGTTTTAATTTTCAGGACATTCTTGTGGACTTCAAAGATTGCAGCGATCGTTGGTCTCCTGGTCAGTACTTGACTGTTACTCATGGTTGTAATGTGTTTTTCCTGCAACTTCACAAGGTTGATCGTCGCTGGAAAATACATGCTTGTTGGGTACGTTTCTCACATTTGTTACAGTTGTCGGTTGGTGATGTGTTGGTGTTTGATATGAAGGAACCTCCCCTTGGGTTCTGTCTTCACGTTTATCGTTTGTCTGTAAGGCAGTAATTTCATAGTTTATGTTTGAAGTATGTATGGTTGACTTTGGTACATTTGATCTTGATGTTATTTCACCGGTGTTTGTTAGAATGGTTGGTTGAATCTTTATCCTACTGTTATTTTGTTTTGTGTTATGATATGTGGTAGAAATAGTTTTAACTAATATTGAACTTGAACAACAGTAGTTTAGTTACTTAGACTGAGAACCCATTACATAGTCAGTAATCCAAAGTGGTTCTTAGTAGTAGTACAAACAGTTTTAGTAAAACTTGATGATTTGAGGTTCCCTTAAAACTTCATCTTGTTTGATCTTTTGATTGTGACATATCGTCCAAATGGTATGAGGTCCCTGAGCTCTGTAATGAAATGAATAATAATTAACAAATTTGAACAAAAATGTTTTATTAATTTATAGTTGTTCCTTAGAGTGTATACATGTGCTGTTGAAAATTCTATTGTTCTCCGTTGTTGACTGTCCTCATTGAAATTGAAGCCTTCAAAAAGATCATTTGCCAGAAACATATCACTTTTTTTATGAATGTTAACTTCCAATATCTGTAACTTGATGGTGAAATGTCTACTTTCTAAGGTTTTCACCATTTTCGGAAAAGCCCCCTTGTACTGAATGAAAACTTATGTTATTTATTATCCAGGAATCATTAATATTGAAGTATTTGAAAATAATGTATGTAGTAAGATACCTCTTCAAGAACGTCAAACACAGTCTTTCCAAAAAGTGTACGCATTGCTCTATCCATTAAAATTATTTCAATATCACCCGTGTTGTCCGAAGCCAAAACACACAGTGAAAATCTGTTTACATATAATTTTGTACTGAGTTATGAGTTTTTGTATTTAAGATCACATATTTAATATGAAGCATGCACTGTAACAACTTCTTATCTGGGTGTGGTACTCTTCTTTTGCATTTGATGCATATGTTAGAAATGAATGTCACTAATAAACTAGATAGGGGGGGGGGTTGAATGGATAGTTTTGATATTTTTCGATTATTGAAAACTAATAAGCTGTGAGAGATTATGTTGTAAAAAATGCGGAATGAAAATAAGCAGAACACACACAATCACTTTAATCTACTTTGTATTAAGTAAATTAAATACTAAAGCTTCCAAAATTTCACAAGTGAAATTCTGGCTTCTAAACAAGAACAATATTTTCTTGCTTTGCTTACAGAGAAAAGAGTGCTTGAATATTTCTGTGTATCTCTCTCTTATAGCTAACAGTAGGGTGTGCACAATATATATAGACCTATACAAACTGGTGCACACACCTATTTACACAGTTACCCCTAGCTCAAAGTCCAACTTGTCCTGCCATAAGAAGTTAACTGTGTCAGGAAGGACCACTTGCTTTTCGGAGTCTTTCCTGTTTCTGTAGCTGCTTGTCTCTAATCTTTCTCTCCAAGTTTTGCTGTAGATTTGCCATCTGTTCTTTGGACCACCTTACCGTAACAGATGCTTCAGTATTTGTCTCCATTGAATTTTGGTTATGTACCTTCATTTGTCTTGTTATGAACGGCTAAGTGTTGACATCATGAACTCCAGCATATTCCTGATTCTTTGACTTGTTGACATAGTGCATTCTTGACTTTGCTATATGAGGACTTTTCTATATGACTGTTTCAGGAGTATGCGATATAGGCTTAGTGAGGACTTCGCGATATAGCCTTTTTGAAGACTTCGCGACATAGCCTTTTTGAGGACTTCGCGACATAGCCTTTTTGAGGACTTCACGGTCTAGTACAATCTGACTTTGCAATCTCAACACTTCACGACATGAGTAATGAAGACTTCACGACATAGTTCATTTAGGACTATGCGATGTCAGTACTTCACGACATGGATTTTGAGGACTTCACGACATAGCTTTATTTTGACTTCACGGTATATAGACTTAGATAAATTTCTGCAACTTATTTCTTCAGGGCCTTATTCATCTCCATCCTGCTGCATGAACATTTCTGAACTTCTACCAGGATAATTATTCCATGGCCTATGTACATTCTAGGTGCAAGAAACTTACTAAGCTCATTATAGCTTTGAGCATACAGAATAAAGCTAAGTACATGAACACAAGACAAGTACAATGGAGACCTATACTATATCCCAGTGAAAGAATTCACTAGGTCATGTAGAGTGACATAGTCACAATGTGTAGGCTTGTTAATAGTGGTATTCAGACATGCCTTGAGCCTAACAATCTCCCCCAAATTGTGAGTAAGAAACTTAGGCACAATTTCATGTCTGATAACAAGCCTAACTTATATAAAAGGAATTAAATTTCAGAGAGAACAATAGATGAACATTATGAACAGAATTTGATTACATTTAAAGTGAAAGCTTACAGATTATCTTTGTTGCTGAACAGCTTCAGTTTCCATTTGTTTTTCAAGATAGTCATCATAAACCTTCTTCTTTCTCATTTCTTCCTTTCTCTTCATATCTGAAATGGCTGTTTGAATTTCATCTCTTGCAATTAGTTCTTCAATAAGAGGAGAGTCTTCTAAGTCTTCAACTGCAGCTTTTAGGGCACTTTCCACACATGAATCCAAAAACTCCATCCTTATCTTGTTTTTTCCTCCATTTTTATTTTTGTATTCCACAACATAAGGATTTTGTTTCACTTTGCACAGCCCTTTCTTCCTCAACTCTTTAGCCTTCTCTTCCATCTCAGCCATCTCTTTCTCTTTCTGAATGTTCTTCTCTTCATTTAGCTTCCTTAGATTTTCTTTGTAATCAGAGTGCATCTTCAGGAATCTGGCAATTTCAATCTTCCACAATCTTTCTTCCTTTTCTTCAAAGTTCAGCAGTGCATTTATTCTTTCAAGCTCATATTGTGGAAAGTACTGCCAGCTCCCTTGCCTCATCTCTCTTTCTCTTCCATCAGTGTATTTGATCTCTAGATGATTTTGCTTCACTTTGACTTCAAAGATTCTTTGGGCTCTCAGAAATGCTAGGGCATCTTCATCATAGTCTTCATCTAGAGGAAGTACATTGATCCCAACAACATTTGTGATTGCTCCATTCCTCTTTGTTATCCTTGTTCTTTTGGCTACACTTTTGAGTTTCCAATGTTTGACTTGAGGTAGCTTTCCAGAACAAGGAGATTTAGTCTTCAGTGCCACATCATTTGGAAGTAGCTTCAATCCTTTCCCTTCCATCCACTGTAACACTCCACTAGCTGTGACTTTGTGGAAGTGTCTTTTAGATTTTGTTGTGGTGTCTTTTCCTTTCTCCAGTGGCAAATCAGTTTCAGAAGTCTTGGTTATTGATTTTGGAGGATCATTGCTAACAGTACCCACCCTAGACTCAGAGTCTTGTGTAGTGGTTAAGATACTGCTAGCAATGTCCTTGACTTGCTGATTTCCACTTCTCTTCTTTACAGTCTCCTTCTTTCCCCGAGAGTCTTTCTTGTCATCTTCAGCATCTTTAGATTTCTTGGAAGTTTTGCCTTTTCTGCTCTCACTTACCCCATCCTTATCACTCATAGACTGACTCCTTCTCTTGTAGCTCTTGTCTTCATCATCATCCTTGTCATCTTTTTGAACTTTCTTTGCCTTGAGTGATTCAGGAATTCTTCCATGTATTAAAAATGATTGAAGAATTTGGATCATTTCTATCTCTTCAGCAGTCCTGAATCCCCTCTTAGCTCTAAGCATTTGGAGCACATTATTGATTTTATCCTTGTTCTTCACATTTAGTTGAGCAGGGATGACTAGTTGATCAATGGTGTTTGCCCTGGAGAGACCTTAGAAAATAACTGTTCTTGGATTGGTGATGACTTCAGGCAATCTTAAGAATTGGTCTTTCTTCAAGTCCTCATACAGAATCCTGTTGTTCTCACCAGTCTTCTCTATTAGCTCCATAATAGTGTCTAGTTAAGTAAATCTCAGCTTCTCTAGAGTTTCAAAAGACAAGTGCCATAGGTCATTTGCTTTAGATACCATGACAATTTCTCTTAGATAGGCATCCTTGACTTTCCTGACTACCACAGTGAAATATTTGATATTTTCCTTGATCATTTCCCTGTAGGTCTTGGTATCACCTTGTACACTGATGAAGATGGCGTTCAGAAACTCCAGAAAGGCCTCATCATGATAGATGTTTTTGTTGGCAACTTCCTGTAGCTTGGCCTCAGTGATAATATTTGCTTTGACAGGCTGAGCTTTTGTGGAGATGAGAGGAGCAGAGACATCACTGAGAATTGTGCCAGGATAGAATGTTGTAGTCACACTACTTTTCTGGCCAGCTAAACTGGTGACAGAAACAGTAGGAAGAGTGATTGGCTTGAGCTCCTTTTCCGATATAATTTTCCCTTTTAGCTTTTGCTTTGTAGGAGCTCCCCCTTTCTTTTCCAGAATGACCTCTTCCTTTCCTTTCTCCCCCTTAGGCTTGGGATCAGACAAGATGTCTTGAGCTTCTCCAGGAATAGGAAGGTTCATGCTTCTCATCATAGAGGTCATCATCTGTTGTTGGACTAGCAGAATGCTTGAAGTGGAGTTGCTTTGGTCATCCAACTTGGCATTTAAGAGCTCCAAGGAATGAGAAATCCCTTGGTTTTCAGACTTGAGGGCAGCCACTTCTTTCTCCAATCTGTCAACCTTTGAGAATAGCTGCTCAGACTTGAATGGATTGAGAGCCTGGTCCTTGAGCTTAGAGAAGTCAAATTTAGAGATTTTGGAGATGGGAACCTCATCCACCAGCTTGTCACCATACTGGTTTTTCCATAGTACCGAGAGCATTAAATTTGTGTTGATGTTGGATTGTAGCTGGTTCTCTAGCTTGGTAGACAGTTTCTTCAAGTTATCAGATACCACAGCTAGAGTGAGATCCATGGTAAAGACATTCTGAGCAGTCTTTTTCACTTCCTTAAGGATGCCATCCACCTTGGGAAAATCAGAAAGATAGGTATTCTTGAGCTGAGCCAATGATTGGTCAGTTTCTTCTTTGATAGTGGAGATTTCTGATTGAAGACCTTTCCCAAGGTAGTGCAGAGCCTTCAATTGACTCTTGTAGACCTCATTCACAGCTTCATAGACTTCTTCAGGAGAGAGACCTTTAGCATTAGACCCCAAAGCAGTTAAGTAGTCCTCCCTGAGAAAAGCTAGTGCATCCTTCAGCCTTACTGACCTTTTGGCATCCAACCAGACATCCACATTACCATCCTGTTGAGCCTCATCCACAATCTTCTCCTTCTGAGCCTCAACATCCTCCCCGTGACAGAGCAGAATAGCTTCATAGTCTTTATTTGGTAGTCCAGCTGTGAGGAGATGTTGGGCAATCTTTGAGAACTCATCAATCTGTGCCACATGAAGATTTTGGAGTGCTTCATCCGTCAATTGTGTGGGCACAAATGATGATCCTGAAGGCCTGTCATGTTGCACAGACTCCAGCCATTGTGACATTGTGGCCTGAGCCAAGTTAGAGCTAGTGCTAGACACTCCTGTCACAGATGAGGGTTCTGCAACATGTATGAATGTATTTAGAGTTTCCTCCAGCCTTGGAATAGCTGTGGAGTATGATGCTGTCTCCATTGAAATGGGATGAATTACATCATCATCTCCATATGCCTGTGAAGGCAAGTCCAAATCCCTAAGGATTGGAGAGAGAGACACAGAGTCTCCAGTAAGAACTGGTGAATCCTCCATGTTTTTGTTGGTGTCATTAGAAGACCAACAAAATGTGGGTCCTAGGTGGTGAGCACAGTGTCAAGCACCATGTCACTTGAAAGGGGCTCAGTCACAGAAGGAAGTTGTGACTGATCAAGAGCAGAATTGTCATGTGAATGACTTTCCTGTTTAGAAGAAATATTAGAGGTTTGAGATTCTGTAAGAAAAGAGGAGTCTAGATTAGATTTTGGCAACTCTCCCTGAGAAATAGGAGGAGTTTCAAGAGTGATGTGCTCTCCACTCAGTGTTGCAACAACCTTATTTCCACCCGAGTCAAGAGTGAGTTCTTGACCCTGTGCAGACTCTGTACAGGTTGTAGTGGGGAGACTACTCTTTTCAATACCAATGCCCTGTTGAGAGTACATTGACAGTAACAGGTTTACCCCCTCTATCATATCTGAATCTTGTTGGGAGGATTCAGTGGTAGCTATATCTTTTGATTTCTTCTTTGGTCTGGTGAGCTGTGACTCAGGTTCCTCACTTCCTAATTCTACAGACTCATGAATGATAGCTAAAGGTCTCTTCTTTGTCTTCTTTTTAGTAACACCAATCTTTTGAGAGACTGGTGCACTGGGCTCCCTAATCACTAAGGTACTGTTTGCAGGAGGGCCACTGGATGGGATAGGAAGGCTGGGGTTAGACTTTGAAGCTCCTTCAGTCTTAGCCTTCCCTTTCCAGGAAAGTTCATGATATATGGGATTATCAAGTGGATATGATGAGAATGTGTCTTGCATATGCTTAGTCACACTCAAAATCACATCCACTTGATTCCTAGTGTCCAGTGAGCCAAATAGAACTTTGGACATGGACTTGGAATAAGCCAACTTTATTGGATCTATACCATCTAATTCATGTACAACATTATCAAGATAATTTAAAATGCATTGAATAAAACGAGGGTAAAAGATCTCATTACCTCGTCCATGAACAGTCTTTCCTAGCCTCTGGGCCAATTCCTTGAGAATGATGACTCCTACATTGATCTCCTGATTATAAGCTAAGGAGTAGGCTAGCTTCACAGCAATGTGACTGATGTGGTCCCATCCTGTCTTTCTGCACAGGAACACCTTCTGGAGTGCGTCAAACAGAAATGACCACTCCCTTCTGACATGCTTCTTATTGAGCTTAGCCATGTCAATTTCATCAGCATACTGAATCAGGGTCATGAAGTCCACCATTTGCTTATCAGTGGCTTCTTCATCATGGCCCTCAGTCTTAAACCCCAAAGCTTCATTAATTTCCTTTACCCCAAACTACAAGAGCTTCCCTCCAATCGTGTAGTTAACCTCCTGAAATGAAGTCCCATCCTCCCTTGCAATTGTAGATACCATTGATGTTCTCCAGAATCCTTCCAGGACATCAACATACAGAGTAGGGTTCATAGTCAAAGCTTGGCGAAGGTAGGATGTGTTCAAGAACCGTACAAAACACTTGTACCCGGGGTTTGCTTCAGCCTCAGATGGAATTGTGAGAAGGTTGGTCTCTTTGGGTATGACTAAAGGGTTTGAAGAAGAAGAAGTTGTTTGAGATTTGGGTGCCATTTGAAATTTAGAGTTAAGAAGAGAGAAGAGAATTGGAGTTTAGGTTTGAGAGTTGAGAGTAATAGACAAGATGAAAAGTTGTGAACGGTTAGCAAAAAGTATTTATATGATAGAGACACTGCGATATGGAGTTATGAATTTGTACAGGCTATTTTGATGTCGTGAAGTCTCAAAATAGCCTATATCGTGAAGTCTTGCAAAGTATATCGCAGAGTCCAGAAATGAACTATGTCGCAAAGTCTTAAGGGTAGAAAGTATGGGGAGACTTTGCGATATAGTATCAATACCTTGTCTAAAACTCTCTTTTTGGAATTCCAAGCATTTTGTCAGACTTATATCAAAATTTTAAAATAAAATTGATTTAAATCAAAATTCTGCTCAATATGGGGACTTGTCGATATAGTTATTCTAGGTCGCGAAGTCGGAAAATGAACTATGTCGCAAACTCAAGAAATGAACTATATCGCGAAGTCTCACATTTTTAGAAGTTTGCGATATAAATCTGTTTTATTTGAACTAAGTCGTGAACTCTCAAAATCACATATGTAGAGATGTCTTAAAAGCTCATAACTTCACAGAAAAAGTATGATTTGGAAAATATGCAGTAAAATACTGAAATATTTATAAATCATATCTCAGCTAATTTTCACTCCATATGAATAGAGCATTTAAATACAGTGAAATTTTACTGCTGCAACAATTAACTAGCATACTTACTTAGAACAACTAAATGAAGGATTGAGCATTTCAATTTCACTCACAAGTCTGTTGAAGACAGCTTCATTTAGAGGTTTAGTAAATATGTCAACTAATTGTTTCTCAGTTGGAACATAAGAGATTGCTATAGTACCATTTGCAGCATGTTACCTAATGAAATGGTACCTTATCTCAATGTGCTTTGTAGTAGAATGATTTACAGGATTGGCAACAATGGATATTGCACTGGTATTGTCACACATCAGGGGAATGTGTTCCAACACTAGTCCATAATCCATGAGTTGATTTCTAATCCAAAGCAATTGAGCACAGCACCTTCCAGCAACAATATATTCAGCCTCAGCTGTAGATGTTGCTGTGGATTGTTGTTTCTTACTGAACCAGGACACTAACCTTTGACCTAAGAATTGGCAACTTCCAGAAGTGCTCTTCCTGTCAATTCTGCATCCAGCATGTTAGGCCGATTACACAATATATAATCAATATTAATACGATAATAACACTCAAGAACACTGTTTATGAATCAATAACTGAATTATATATTTAACTCTTCTCTCAGTGATGTTAAAGAATCACAGAGAGCTGCTAGGTTACAAGAATAATGTATTCAGTATTCGCATTCCTTTTAGGGTTAACCTATCTGTGTTTATATAATACACAGTTACATAATCAATCTCTAATTGATATTCCTATAAATTAGCTATACAATTTATATCAATTTAGGATTGCTTCTATCTTCTGTTCCGTTTCCTTAACTGTCTCAATATATCTTGCTTCTTTCCATCTTCAAGATATATTGCTTCTAGAATCTTCATATTAGCACCGACAGTTAATAAACTCTTCACCCCGTCAGACTTTATCAAACTCTGACTGGCTTCTATTAAACTCTGATGAGTACCTGGTACTTAAACACTGATGAACAAACGTCAGCAATTATATCTAACAATCTCCCCAAACTTGTGCATAATAAAGATGTACAAGTTAATAGATAATTGATGATGTCAAAACATATAACAAATGCAGTGTTTAAATATAATCAGAGTTTAACTTTAACTTAGAACAAAAAACTTTAAAAACTTACAGTCAGACTTTACTTAATTTCTTCAATATCAGGCACTGTCCTGAGATAATCAATGAGAAGTCTTCTTTCAGCCTTTTCTAGCTCATCTACCATGATTTCTTTCAGTTCCTTGAGTTTTGGATCACTTTCTCCAGTCTGGTAGATAGCTGCCCTTAGTGAATAAATGCTGTTTTTCCTCATATCATTTCCTAGCTTTATTATGAAGGATTTATCTGAATCCAGATTAAATTCCAACACTTTTATGCCAAAATCTGTTCTGAGTCTTGCACTGTTTCTTTGCATCTCAACAAGCTTTCCATTGTAATCTCTGTACCTTGGTATGTAAGAGCCAGCAGACTTTAAACCAGAAAGAATTCTAGCTTTCATCATCCTGCTTCTTAACACTTCGGCTGCTTGATGAGTTCTTTGATTTTTAACTTTCAACAGATACAGCACATATTCCAGTTCTTCTTTCATCTTTAAACCAATATCATCTTCACTAACTCTGTATACTCTGCCATCAGATTTGAAGTATAACAGAAAATCCTTCTTCAACCCTCTGTGGTATATTAACTGAACTGATTCTAGAGTATCAAGATTTTCTTGAGTTACTCCAACACCAGGTTCAGCTAAAGAAGTGTGATCCATTGGACTATTGTTCACTCTTTTCTCTCTATGAGATCCAAGCCCAGATTTATCTCTTGATTCTTTTCCCATGACTGTTCTGCTTTGAAGAAGATTTATATTTGCTGGAATCAAAGAGTGTTGAACAGTGACTGGCTTGCCAAAAGTCCTTTGTAATTGTGAAGATAATTTTGTCTGTACAACTTGAGTAGTATCAGAGGTTGTCACAGCTTCTGATTTTTGAACAACTTGAGCAATGTCAGAGGTTGATTTGTTTATCCTTGATTCAACTTGAGCAACGTCAGAGGTTGAATAATTCTTCTTTGGTAACTGTCCTTCTTCTACCAGTTTACCTTTTCCTTTATCAGACTCTGCAATCATAGGCCTCCTTGTATATTGTAAACTCTGTTGAGAGTTCACATTCTCTTTAATAGAAATTCCCATTTCCTTTTTCCTAGGAGCCTTAGCCTTTTTCTTGTAAGTACCAGCTTCAATATTTTTCTGGTGTTCCTCAGCAAGAAGCTTCATCTCAATGTCCATATCTTCCATTGTGGCTTCACCACCATGTTCTTCCATGAAAAGTTTAGCAGCAATCTCTTCATCAGTAGTTGGATTTGATGAAATCACTAGACTTTTAAGTCTTGAAAAAGATTGACCACCAGAGTTTAACCTCTCAGAGTTTGTCTGTCTAGCAGAGTTTGACCTAAGTCTCCCTTGCTCTTGACTAGTCTTTGACCTTCTCTCTGCTTCCTTGCTTCCACCATCATTTGCATCATCCCTCAATCTCAAGGTTGGAGTCCTTTTGCATTTGTCTTTAGGAACTCTCTCCCCCTTTTTGACATCATCAGGAATAAGCACTGATGTCAGCAACTCCAGTGAGGCAGCAATAGAATCAAGTTGAGAAGACATAACAGTCTGATGCTCTTCCACCTTGCTTAGCCTTTGTTTTATTTCCACTTGATCTTGAATCAGAGAAGACAATCTATTTCTTTCAGTTCTCAAGGTTAACTCCTTAGCAGCAACATCATTACTCAATCCAATGACTGCTTTGTGAGTCTCATCAAAGCGATTGTGCAATGATTTGACTTGAACAATTGTAGCCTTGAAATGTGTCATTAGCTCAGGATTTGAAATCTCCTTTGCAGATTGAGCAACAAAATCAGCAGTCCTTTGCTTGGAGAAAATACAATCTGCCCCTGACCAGTTAGCATAGTACATATCTCTATAATGAGCTTCAGTGGCAACTATATTTTCCTTGACATGCTCAGCTGTAGGATCCCTTAGAAAAGATATGGATTCATCAGAATTTGAAACTTCGGCATTGATCCCAGAGTTTGCATGATCAGAATGAACAGAGTTTGCAGAAGTATGATCAGCATTATCAGAAACAACTCTATCTTCATTATCTGCAGCAACATTTTCTGCAGTAGCTTCAGCGTTTGGCTGTGCAGCTTCAGGATTCTCAGAGTTTAGATTGACAAGAACCTCTGCTTCTACAGGAACAGACTTTTCAACAACTTCAACATGCTCAGAGTTTGCAGTGGCAAAAACCTCTGTTTCTTCAGGAACAGACTTAACTATTTCCTCTGCTATAGCTTCATTTACTTTCTCTACAGCAGCTTCAGCATTTATCTGAGCAGTGTCCAGTACCTGATCAACCTCCTCACCCTTTTCTGGAATTGAATTATTGACAGAAAGAATTTCTGTATGAGTAGCAATTGACTCATCTATTATCTGGGTGGGTTGACCAGCTGCCACATCCTCAGTATCACAAACACTGATACTAGGATGTGCTTCAATTTCGTCTTCAATATCCATCTCCAATATAGGTTCAAGAAAATCATCAGGAAAAGCAGCATTATCATCAGTGTTTGCTCTGGCTTCTTCAGGCACAGTAGCATTTGCAGAATGATTTTCAATCACAACCTCAGGAGCTTCAAATTCCCTGTCCTTGCCAAAGACCCAGAGTATCCAATCTCCCTCATCATACGCTGAAGTTCAGAATCACCAACAGAAATGGTGAACGCATTAAAGTCTTCACATCCAAGAGCATCTCTAACAGTGGTTGGAGTAACCACATACTCTTGTTCAGCAAATTCAAAGACAATTGAGGGAGTTCCTGATTCACCTCCATCATCATAAACACCTGTTTCCCAGAAGGCTTTGATTTGAGTACCAGATAACCGTGTTGGTTCCACTAAAGCTTGGCCAATATCAGATTGTGCAAGAAAATTTTGAAACAGGTGAAACGCCTCCGGAACGTTTTCAATAGACAGTGGGGCTGCATAGTTATTAGGAACAAAATCGAGACCAAGAGACTGAAACATGGTTGTTGCCATTAGATCTTTCAAAGAAATCAGAGTTTATAGTTCAAGAAAGTGTTTAAGAGATGTATGCAGAAAGATGTTTGTAGAAATGTGTGTGTGATATGAAAGTATGAATGTGAGTCAGTTGTGAAAAGTTTAAACGAATTTGTGTATTGTATATTAATACAGAAAGAAAGTATTAAAAACTGAACCGTTTCTAATCAATACACACAACTGTCTTACTTCGTATAACGTGTGAGTGGGACACGTGGCACACATGCAATGATTTACAGAAAATAATTGACAGTTTCCAATACGCATGCGCAGTAAAAACAGCAATTATTACCGCCCTGTACACTTTTCTAGACACTCAACCTCTCTCCTCTGTTTAATACACTCTTGAACAACTTCCCAATCATACTCTTTTTGAATTTTCAAAACAAATGTCTTTTCTCATAATTGTTAACTGTCTGAAACAAAGAATTAATTTTAATCATCAGAGATTAAAATAAAATTACCTCAGCGTAGAGTACACAACTCATCAGCTTTTACCAATTATCCTCCTTTATAAATAAACTCTTTTCACAAACTGTACAGGTGTGAGTATTTGTGTGTGAATTAGCAGAGTTTACTGAATATGAATATTTAGACCATCTCAAAGTGCATAAAATCCACAAACTAAAGCAGTAAAAACTGGTTGCCCAAACTCTCATTTAAAAGAAAAACTGATTTTTATATCTAAACTCTGTATTCTGATATCCTTTCATTTGGATATATCTTTTATTTTCACCCCCTTTAAATTTTTTTTTTTTCCAGTAATCAGTGGTTGGCACTAGTCACCAAAAATCAAAGATTTTAGCCCTTATTTCCTACAATAAGTTCCTGGATCTTCCTAGGCACAACATGATCTCAAAGGAATTTGTGCTCTTTGGCATCTTTTGATCTGAGGGTGAAATTATTTGCAACTTAATAATCAGAGTTTAGACTTTTCATCAGTTAATACAATTAATTTTTGAGAGAAAACACAAACAGCTAATACAGACTCAGTGTTTAGGATCAATAAACTAAGAGATGCTATAAATATAGAGACAATATCATGATGTGTAAAATTTCTGCACATTTTGTAATCAGAATTTATAATACTTAAAAGGATTCATGATTACTTACTGAAAATCATGCTTCATACATCTTTCTTCATCGGTCAATATGTTTCAGACAATATCACAATCAGAGTATAACATCAGAATTTAACCGACAGAGTATGACTGACAGAGTATAACTAACAGAGTTTACTATCAGAGTTTAACATGCTGGTACAAATAACAGTTAACACATGCAAAGAATCATGAGCATAAAATCAAACATGTATAGATTTTGAGTCTAACCAGTATCTCTAGTCAAAACTAGAGACCATTCCAAGTTCATTTACCAGTCTTGTAAAGGTAGCTTCACTCAAAGGTTTGGTGAAGATATCTGCAAGTTGTTGGTCTGTAGACACAAAATGAAGCTCAATGTGTCCTTCTTCCACATGTTCCCTGATAAAATGATACCTTATGCTGATGTGCTTGGTCATGGAATGCTGTACTGGATTACCTGTCATAGCAATGGCACTTTGATTATCACAGTAAATAGGTATTTTAGAGTACCTTAATCCATAGTCCAGCAATTGATTCTTCATCCATAAGATCTGTGCACAACAGCTACCAGCAGCTATATACTCTGCTTCTGCTGTGGATGTGGAAATTGATTTCTGTTTCTTGCTGTACCAAGAAACTAATCTGTCACCTAAAAATTGACAGCTCCCACTTGTACTTTTTCTGTCTATCTTACAGCCTGCAAAATCTGCATCAGAGTAACCAATTAATTTAAACTCTGATTCTCTAGGATACCACAAACCAAGAGTTATGGTTCCTTTGAGATATTTGAAAATCCTCTTCACAGCTTTTAGATGTGGCTCTCTGGGGTCTGCTTGAAATCTTGC
The DNA here is from genome assembly GCA_030848705.1 of Heracleum sosnowskyi. NCBI lineage: Eukaryota > Viridiplantae > Streptophyta > Magnoliopsida > Apiales > Apiaceae > Heracleum > Heracleum sosnowskyi. Next base: position 134,515,778 of record CM061235.1, on the reverse strand, counting down.
ACAAAGACATGTTGCATACATGATATCAGGTCTACTTGCTGTGAGATAAAGAAGAGACCATATCATGCCTCTATAGTTTGTCATATCTACTGAGGCTCCTGTGTCTTTGTCTAGCTTTGTTGCAGTAGCCATGGGAGTTGTAGCAGATGAACTATCAAGCATACCAAATTTCTTGAGAAGATTTCTGGTATATTTTGCTTGATTGATAAAAATCCCATCATCTGTTTGCTTGACCTGTAAGCCTAGAAAATAACTAAGCTCTCCCATCATGCTCATTTGATATCTCGACTGCATAAGCTTGGCAAATTTCTTACAGAGTTTGTCATTAGTAGACCCAAAAATTATGTCATCCACATAGATTTGAACTAACAGCAAATCATCACCAGAATTATAATAGAACAAGGTTTTGTCAATTGTACCTCTAGTGAACCCACTTTCTAAAAGAAATTGAGCCAGAGTTTCATACCATGCTCTTGGTGCCTGCTTAAGTCCATATAATGCCTTATCAAGCCTGTAGACATAATCTGGATGTTTGGGATCTACAAACCCTGATGGTTGTTCAACAAACACTTCTTCTTCAAGTTTCCCATTGAGAAAAGCACTTTTCACATCCATCTGAAAGACTTTAAACTTTTTGTGAGCAGCATAGGCCAGAAAAATCCTTATTGCCTCCAATCTTGCAACTGGAGCAAAAGTTTCATCATAGTCAATTCCTTCCTGTTGAGAATAGCCTTTTGCCACAAGTCTAGACTTATTCCTTGTAATCACTCCATCACTGTCTGTTTTGTTTCTGAAAACCCACTTCGTACCAACAATAGATCTATTCTTTGGTCTTGGTACCAGTGTCCAAACTTCATTCCTCTCAAATTCATTTAACTCCTCTTGCATTGCTGTTATCCAGTTAGAATCTTGAAGAGCTTCTTCCACTTTCTTGGGCTCTGTTTGAGATAAGAATGCATGAAACAGACATTCATTATTTGTAGCACTCCTAGTTCTTACACTAGCTTCTGGATCTCCAATTATCAAGTCAGGTGTATGGGATTGTGTCCACCTTCTTGCTGTTGGTAATTTGCTTCTACTAGCATTATTAGATCCTCCCCCTTGATCCATGCTCTCCTGACTTTCTTCTCGACCATTCGCATTCTCTGAGGCTCCCCCTGAATTGGACTGTTCAGTGTTTGAACTTTCAGAGTTTGGCTCAGAGTTTCTGTTTGATTCTTCATTTGACTCTCTTTCAGAATTTGAGTCATCACTTTGAGAAGTTTCTGAAGTTTCTTCACGCTCCCCCTCAACTGGTTCACTATTTTGTTCTGTCAGAGAAAATTCTTCAGAGTTTACCAGTAGAGGATCAGAGTATGCTTCGTCAGAGTTTGTTGGATTTGCTTCATCAGAGTTTACGTCATCAGAGTTTAGATCTTCATTTTCAAAGCGAAGTTGATCATGATATTCTTCATCTTCTATTCCAGTTATTTTCTTGTCATCAAATGACACATGAATAGATTCCATGATCACTTTAGTTCTCAGATTATAGACTCTGAATGCCTTTGATGACAATGGGTATCCAACAAAAATTCCTTCATCAGCTTTTAAGTCGAACTTGGTCAACTGTTCAGGATGAGTTTTCAACACAAAGCACTTACATCCAAAAATATGAAAATACTTCAAATTTGGCTTCTTATTTTTCAACATCTCATATGGTGTTTTCCCATGCTTGTTGATCAGTGTTGCATTTTGAGTAAAACAGGCAGTTTGAACAGCTTCTGCCCAGAAATAAGTTGGCAATTTTGCTTCATCAAGCATTGTTCTGGCAGCTTCAATTAGAGTTCTTTTCTTTCTTTCAACTACACCATTTTGCTGTGGAGTTCCAGGTGCAGAAAATTCTTGCTTTACTCCTCTTTCCTTGCAGAAAGCTTCCATTTCAGAATTTCTGAATTCAGTACCATTATCACTTCTTATAATTTTCACTTTGTACACTGATCCTTTGTCCAGTAGCTTTACACTTTCCATTAGTATTGAGGCAGTTTCATCCTTCTTTGCTAAGAAATACACCCATGTGTACCTAGTGTACTCATCAACAATGACTAGAGCATATTTCTTTCTGCCCAGAGACATTATATTTACTGGACCAAAAAGATCAACATGTAGAAGATGATAAGGTTCCACAACTGAAAACTCAGATTTACTCTTGAAAGATGACTTCCTTTGCTTGGCCTTTTGACAAGAATCACACAGACCATCTAAGCTAAGTATTGACTTTGGAAGTCCCCTTACAAGATCTTTTCGAATCAACTCATTGATGTTGTTCAAGTTTAGGTGAGAGAGCTTCTTATGCCATTTCCAACTCTCTTCATTAGATACTTTTGCAGATAGACACACAGATTTTCCTTCAGAGTTTGTTACCAAACTTGCTTCATAAATGTTATTGCGCCTGTGTCCAACTAGAACAACTTTTCCAGTAGATTTACTGATAACCTCACAGTGTTCAGTATAAAAATCTACATGGTATCCTCTGTCACAGATTTGACTCACAGAAAGCAGATCATGCTTGAGTCCTGAGACTAGAGCTACATTTGTGATAATGACACTTCCAAGATTGATATTGCCATATCCCAGAGTATGTCCTATGTTGCCATCTCCATAGGAAACTTTTGGGCCAGCTTTTTCCTCATAGTCTGATAGCAGGGCTTTATTTCCAGTCATATGTCCTGAGCATCCACTGTCCAAGATAAGGGTGCTTTCTTTTATGCCCTGCAATCACAAACAATCACTATGTGTTAGATTTAAGGATCCAGACTTGCTTGGATCCTTTGGCTTTCTTAACATTGTTAGCTTTTGCAGCGGTATCACTATCAACAGAGTTTAAACTAACATTGTCAGACTTTATACTTGCAGAGTTTGCTCTAACCCATTTCAAGTTGTGTTTTAGCTCATAATAGTTGTGATAAATAGCATGATAACTTTTGCAAGTATAGATGGAATGCCAAGTGCTCCCACAGTGTGTGCATAAAGTCTGTGGTCTAACCCTAACATAATCATTCTTTACTCCAGATGTGGAAGGTAAAGAGTTAATATTTTTGTTCTTCTTGCAAAACCTGGCAAGATGGTTAGTACTACCACAACTATGACATGTTTTTCTAGGAGCAGCAGAATTAGGCAAATAATCATTTCTTTTATTAATGCCTACTTTTCCATTCCTATTCTTTTTAAACATTTTCTGTTTGTTGACAGACTTTACTTCTTTGAGCTTATGTTTAAATTGTTTCTCTGTCATTAAACCAACATTAACCTGTTTATCACAGATTCTTACTGGTTCTTTAACAGCTTCTATCTCAATCTTATTCTCTGCTATTGAGCCAACATTAACCTGTTCTTCACAAGTTTCAATTTGCTCCATGACAGCTTCTTTTACAACTACAGACTTTAGCTTACTGGATTCATGAACAAATTTCACAGGTTTAAGTTGTGGTTTCACTTTAACTTTATCTTTAAACCTAAGTTCATCTTCCTCACAGTAACCTAAACCTACAGTATCTGTTTGAAAAACCTGATGTGTGTCTTTTCCAGAATTGGTCCAGGTTTTAATCACTTTCCTCTCTTTTTCCAACTCAGATTCTATTTGCCTATATCTTTTAAGCAATTCCTGTTCAACATAAACATCATCATCTCTCTCCTTTTGAACTTGTTGCATGTTAACAAGTTTCTCTTCAAGAAATTTATTTCTTTCTTTAAGACCTAGATTCTCAGATTTTATTCTCTCATTCTCTAAAGTCTGATCCCTATAACTAACATGTATGCTTTTAAGATAAATTCTTAATTCAGATATATTATCAGTATCATAAGCATAAGTTGTTAAGGGTACCTTGTTTTCAGATGAGTCAGCTTCATCTCTACCAGTTGCCATGAGAGCATAATTGACTCCCTCATCTGAGTCTGAAGTGTCTGCCCAGTCCTTGCCTTTTGTGATGAGTGCTTTCTCAGATTTTCCTTTCTTGCATTCTGGAGCATAATGACCCATTTCTTTACACTTGTAGCACTGGATCTCAGACTTGTCTTTCTTTCCAGACTTGGTATATTTTCCATCAGACTTTCTGAAATTTCTCTTATCAGAATTTGAATCTTTCCTTGAGAATCTCTTTCCTTTCTTGAAGTTCTTGAATCCCATCTTCTTGAAGGTCTTCACCATTAAAGCAGCCATTCTCATCATCTCTTCTTCATCATCCTCAGAGTCAGAAGCTTCATCATCAGTGTTTGAGCCATCATCAGAGTTTGATGACTCACTGTCAGATTTAATGACTAAAGCCTTTCCTTTGGTTTTCTTTCTTGATGATTCCTTCTTGACAGGCTTTTCTTCAACTTTAAGAGCAACATATTTTGTCTTCTTTCCAGATCTTTTGTTTCTTTGTTCTATTTCAAGTTCATGAGTTTTAAGCAACCCATAGATTTCATCAAGATCTGTATCTGCAAGATCATAATTGTCTCTGATTGTTGTTGCCTTTAAATCCCATCTTTCAGGTAGGGATAGAAGAAACTTGAGATTTGACTCTTCAAGTTCATATTCTTTATCAACCAGAGACAAATCATTCAACAATTTACAAAATCTGTCATATGTATCTGTCAAACTTTCATCAGATCTAGAGTCAAAGTGTTCATACTCCTGTGTTAGAATAGTCTTCCTATTCTTCTTTATAGCACTGGTTCCTTGACACCTGACTTCTAAAGCATCCCATATCTCTTTGGCAGTTTTACAGCCAATAACTCTGTTAGACATAACATTGTCTAAAGCACTGTGGAGTAGATGTCTAACTTTTGCATCCTTTGCAATTGATGAGATGTCCTCAGGAGTCATATCTTTCTTTTCCTTTGGAACAGTCTTTTGTTCTTGACCATCAACAACAGGAGACAGTTTAGTCGGCATATGAGGACCATCATTGATTCTATCAAGGTATTCTGGATCTGTGGCTTCTAAAAACATGGTCATCTTTACCTTCCATATTGGATATTCCACAGGTCTGAGAATTGGAACTCTGATTGCCTCATATCGACTTACAGAAGTTGATTGAACCTTTTGAGCATTAGAACCTACCTGGTTGTTATCAGTCATGATTATACTTGTGTTTAGATCAAAAACTGTATATATTTAACAGCCTTGGCTCTGATACCAATTGTTAGGCCGATTACACAATATATAATCAATATTAATACGATAATAACACTCAAGAACACTGTTTATGAATCAATAACTGAATTATATATTTAACTCTTCTCTCAGTGATGTTAAAGAATCATAGAGAGCTGCTAGGTTACAAGAATAATGTATTCAGTATTCGCATTCCTTTTAGGGTTAACCTATCTGTGTTTATATAATACACAGTTACATAATCAATCTCTAATTGATATTCCTATAAATTAGCTATACAATTTATATCAATTTAGGATTGCTTCGGTCTTCTGTTCCGTTTCCTTAACTGTCTCAATATATCTTGCTTCTTTCCATCTTCAAGATATATTGCTTCTAGAATCTTCATATTAGCACCGACAGTTAATAAACTCTTCACCCCGTCAGACTTTATCAAACTCTGACTGGCTTCTATTAAACTTTGATGAGTACCTGGTACTTAAACACTGATGAACAAACGTCAGCAATTATATCTAACACAGCATAATCAGAATCTATGTAACCAACCAGGTTAAACCCAGTGCCCTTTGGATACCATAGCCCAAGATTAGGAGTCCCTTTCAGATACCTGAAGATTCTTTTGATAGCCATCATGTGAGATTCCTTTGGATCAGATTGGAACCTTGCACATATGCATGTGGCAAACATGATGTCTGGCCTGCTAGCTGTGAGATAGAGTAAAGATCCAACCATTCCTCTATAGACCTTGATGTCAACTCTCTTGCCCTTCTTATCTTCATCAAGCTTGATTGCAGTGGACATTGGAGTTTTTGCTGGGGATGAATCTTCTAAACCATATTTCTTTAAGAGATCTTTAACATACTTAGATTGATTTATGAAGATACCATTCTCCTTTTGATGTACTTGCAGGCCTAGGATGAAGGTTAACTCTCCCATCATACTCATCTCATATTTGCTTTGCATCAACTTAGAGAACCTTTGACAGAGTTTTTCATTTGAAGAGCCAAATATGATATCATCCACATAGATTTGAACTAGAATGATATCATTTCCATGCTTCTTGAAGAATAGAGTTTTATCAATTGTGCCCCTGGTAAATTGATGCTCAAGAAGAAATTGAGATAGAGTTTCATACCAGGCTCTTGGTGCCTGTTTGAGTCCATAGAGTGCCTTGAGCAGTCTATACACAAAGTCTGGGAAATCTTCATTCTCAAAGCCAGAAGGTTGGGATACATAAACTTCTTCAGCAAGATCACCATTGAGAAAAGCACTTTTCACATCCATTTGATACACCTTAAAATCTGAGTGTGCTGCAAAAGCCAAGAAAATCCTGATGGCCTCCAGTCTAGCTACAGGTGCAAATGTCTAATCATAGTCAATGCCTTCTTGTTGATAGTATCCTTTGGCAACCAACCTTGCTTTGTTTCTTATCACCACACCCTCTTCATCCATTTTGTTCCTGAACACCCATTTGGTGTCAATGACATTTTTACCTTCAGGAGGTGGTACTAATTCCCAAACTTTGTTTTTCTCAAATTGATTCAACTCCTCTTGCATAGCAACAATCCAGTCAGAATTCTTCAAAGTTTCTTCAATTACTTTTGGTTCTTCTTGTGACAGAAAGCAGCTATACATACATGTATTCATTGTTGCTCTCCTTGTTCTAACTCCATCACTAGGATCACCAATGATTTGATCCCTAGTGTGGGCTTTGTCCCATTTCCTTGTGTGACCCTGTTCATCTTCTCCCCCCGTGTTTGTGTTCCCTTGCACATGTGTTTGAAGAAGATCATCAACTTCAAGTGTTTCAATATGTGGAACAGTTAGAACAGGTGGTTCATCCTCACTTTCAGAATCTTCAAGATATCCTTGATTTTCAAATCTTAATGGCACACTTTCTTTTTCACTTGTTGCAAGACCAGGAAATTTCTTGTCATCAAAGGTAACATCCATGCTTTCCATTACTTTGTGTTGCTCAGGTACAAACACTCTATATGCTGTCCTTTCCAGAGAGTATCCAATGAAGATACCTTCAAATGCCTTAGCATCAAATTTTCCAACATGCTCAGAAATGTCTTTCATCACAAAACACTTGCTTCCAAACACATGAAGATGCTTGAAGGATGCTCTTTTTCCAGTCATCAATGAGTAAGAAGTTTTTCCAGACTTCTTATTGATCAATGTTCTATTTTGCACATAGCATGCTGTGTTAACAGCATCAGCCCAAAAGCTAGTAGGTAGCTTTGCATCCAACAGCATTGTCCTTGCAACTTCAATGAGAGTTCTATTCTTTCTCTCAACTACTCCATTTTGTTGAGGTGTTCTAGGACCTGAAAACTGTTGAGAAATTCCTTTATCTTTGCAGAACTCATACAATGTTGAATTTCTGAACTCAGTTCCATTATCACTTCTCAAAGCAACTACAGAGGAGCCAGTGCTTTGTGCTTCTCTATCAACTCTCTTGATATGCTCTATAATTACTTGAGGTGCTTCATCCTTGGAAAACAGGAATTCTACCCAAGTATATCTTGAATAATCATCAACCATGACTAGAGCATATTTCTTCTTGGAAAGAGACATTACATTCACAGGGCCAAATAGATCCATGTGAATTAGCTGCAGAGGCTTTGAGTTTGAATTGAGCAATTTGTTCTTGTGACTTGATTTCTTTATCTTTCCTCTTTGACATGCTTCACATGCTCCATCTTGCACAAACTCCAAAGCAGGCATGTCTCTGATGAGTTCTCTTTTAGCCAGAGAATTCATTGCCTGAACATTCAAGTGAGACATTTTCTTGTGCCACAGCCAAAATTCTTCATTGATGGCTTTAGTGTAGAAACAACAAATTTCTCCCTTGTCTGCAGCCTTTAGGTTTACTACAAACAAGCTTCCTTTCTTCACACCAGTCAAAACAACATCACCACTTCCTCTTTTTGAGATTAGACATTGATCTTCATCAAATTCCACTTTGAAACCCCTGTTGGTGAATTGTCCAATGCTCAAGAGGTTGTGCTTTAGTCCTTCAACAAATGCTACATCTTTAATAATGACATTTCCAGATTTAACACTGCCATATCCCATTGTATAACCAATGTTGTCATTTCCAAAGGTTACTGATGGGCCAGCCTTCTCCTCAAAATGTGATAGCAGGGCTATATCACCAGTCATGTGACTTGAGCATCCACTGTCCAAGATCCATATGACTCTTTTATTCCTATTGCCCCGCATTCACATAATGACTAAGTTGTTTTTTATACCCACACATGGTAGGGTCCAGTTGATTTAGAAACAGTTTTGTTATTGAATCTTCTATCATAAACAACATTCTTCACAATAGGAGACTTCACCGTGTTTGTGACTTTAGAGTTCACACTCTTAGGCTCACATGAATTTTTTACCCTCTCAAACTTGATTGGGGATCCTGTCCTATGAGTGTGCATATGTGTGTGTGATTTACAAGATTGTGCAGAATCAAGTTTATGCTTTAGAGATAAACAATTAACAATCACAGTCACATAACATGTCATGCAGTTAGAATTTCCATAGAAAGAATCATGGATATTGTTCATGCCAACAGAATGGTTACTCAGGTTATCAACTTCAACATTTATAGGTTTATTACACTTATGAGTCAAATGATTCACAGATAAGCATTTCTGACACTGTTTCCTAGGAGCATTTGGCACATAAGCATAATTGTTGCCCTTGTTGACACCTACCTTACCATTTCTGTTTTGTTTCTTCTTCTTAACAACTTCTTTCTTGAATTTAGGACTCTTGACAAGGTTGTCTTTGGTTTCTTTCTGATCAACAGACTTGGGAGAGGAAGAATTGTTGTTTGATAACTAGTAGATCCTCATCAAACTCAACAACACTCTTTTTGAAGATGGGCTCTTTGACACTAGACAAAATAGTTGGAGCATTTTTGTTTACAAAAGATTATTTTCCTTTGCCCTTAGCCTTCTTCCTTTCCTTGTCATTCTCATAATCAAAACCAATTCCAACCTTACAGTCTTCAGTGTGTTCCTTGTGGTAGGTTTGAATAAGCTCAGAGGAGTTTCTATAGCTTCTTATTTTTAATTCATTTTCAGCAATTTGTTCTCTAAGAACTATTTCTATCTGTTCAGCACAAGCCACTTTATTCTTAAGATACTCAACTTCCTTTTTCAAACCATCAAGGCTCACAACCATTAATTCAAGTTCCTCATTCTTTTCTGTAAGTTTAAGATTTTTAGCAGTTAGCCTGTTAATTTATTCATTGGCAACTAACATGCTAGTGTGAATATTGAACATCTCAGTACTCATGTCTTCAACAGTTTGCTTGTATGGAGAGGGAGTCATATCAAGAGAAGTAAGAATATGTACCTGACTTGAAGAATCACCATCATCAGAAAATGTCATCAAGGCATAGTTTGAATACTCCTGTTCTTATTCTTCATCAGAATCATCCCATCACTTTCCCTCTGCAATAAAAGATTTACCCTGCTGTTTCTTGAGTAGAGCTTCATACTTAGCTTCAAGCTCTAAGTATGCTTTGTCCTTTTTGACCTGTTTTGGCTTCTTGCACTCTGTGGCAAAGTGCCCAAGTTCATTGCAGTTATAGCACCTTATCTTGGACCTATCCACACTCCCAGACTTGTATCCTCCTTTAGCAGCACCAACAATCCCTTTTCCTCTATTGAAAGGAGTTTGAGCCACTTGATCCACCAGCATTTCCAGCATTAAACTTGGAATTAAATGGCTTCTTCCTTTTGAACCTAATGTTAGGATATCTCCTAGCCATATAGGCAAAGATTTGTTTTCCATTTTGTCCAGCTCATCTATTCTGTAGAATTCATCTTCCTCAGGAAAATCATAGATAACTTGAGTCTCATCACCAGTGTCTTCAACTTTCAGCTCTTCAATCTTGACTTGACTGACTTTAAGAGATTCCATTCTTTGACTAAATTGTCAACAATAAGGGCACACGAAGTATTGGCCATTAATCCTTGCTTTGCTTGAATGGATCTCTTTTGAAACAACTCTAGCTCATATGTTTTCAAAACACCATACAACACATCAAAACCAATCTTGGTTAGATCCCTTTCTTTGAGGGAAGATATTCTTGGTTCCAAGTGATCTGGTAGAGTCAGCAAGAACTTCATGTTGAGTTCTTCTGTTTCATAGTGTTTGTCATAGAGTTTGAGCTCATTTATTAGCTTGTTGAACCTCTCAAACACTTCTGTGATTCCCTCCTTTGGCTGAGCCATGAAAGCTTCATACTGAGAGACCAGAATCTGCTTCTTGTTCTTTCTTACTTCTGGAGTTCCTTCACATAGAACTTCTATAAGATCCCACATCTTCTTTGCACTAATACAATGAGAAACATTACCATACATGTTGAAATCCATAGATTCACAAATGATAAGTTGGAGATGTCCATCTAGTGCTATTTTCTCCTTTTCAGGATCAGTGTATTTGGAGGGGTCTTTAGGTACATGTCTTGCTGGTATTATCTCAGTACCAACAATTGTTTCAGCAATCTCAATCATTGGAGTAAAGGGACCATGCTTTAGAATGTCTAAGTACATGAGGTTTGAAGCTTTGATGAAAAGCAACATCTTCTACTTCCATAGACTGTAGTGCTACTTGTTAAAGGGAGGAATCTAGATATATACTACTTAGTTTCTGTGAACTTATTCTTGATCTTTTCCTGTTTGTATGTCAACAGCCTGCTCTGATACCACTTGTTAGAAATGAATAGCACTAATAAACTAGACAGAGGGGGGGGGGGTGAATGGATAGTTTTGATATTTTTCGATTCTTGAAAACTAATAAGCTGTGAGAGATTATGTTGTAAAAAATGCGGAATGAAAATAAGCAGAACAAACACAATCACTTTAATCTACTTTGTATTAAGTAAATTAAATACTAAAGCTTCCAAAATTTCACAAGTGAAATTCTGGCTTCTAAACAAGAACAATATTTTCTTGCTTTGCTTACAGAGAAAAGAGTGCTTGAATATTTCTGTGTAACTCTCTCTTACAGCTAACAGTAGGGTGTGCACAATATATATAGACCTATACAAACTGGTGCACACACCTATTTACACAGTTACCCCTAGCTCAAAGTCCAACTTGTCCTGCCATAAGAAGTTAACTGTGTCAGGAAGGACCATTTGATTTTCGGAGTCTTTCCCGTTTCTGTAGCTGCTTGTCTATAATCTTTCTCTCCAAGTTTTGCTGTAGATTTTCCATCTGTTCTTTGGACCACCTTACCATAACAGATGCTTCAGTATTTGTCTCCATTGAATTTTGGTTATGTACCTTCATTTGTCTTGTTATGAATGGCTAAGTGTTGACATCGTGAACTCCAGCATATTCCTGATTCTTTGACTTGTCGACATAGTGCATTCTTGACTTTGCTATATGAGGACTTTGATATATGACTGTTTCAGGAGTATGCGATATAGGTTTAGTGAGGACTTCGCGATATAGCCTTCTTGAAGACTTCGCGACATAGCCTTTTTGAAGACTTCGCGAAATAGCCTTTTTGAGGATTTCACGACATAGCCTTTTTGAGGACTTCACGATCTAGTACAACCTGACTTTGCGATCTCAACACTTCACGACATGAGTAATGAAGACTTCCTGACATAGTTCATTTAGGACTATGCGATCTCAGTACTTCACGACATGGATTTTGAGGACTTCACGACATAGCTTTATTTTGACTTCACGGTACAGGGACTTAGATAAATTTCTGCAACTTATTTCTTCAGGGCCTTATTCATCTCCATCCTGCTACATGAACATTTCTGAACTTCTACCAGGATAATTATTCCATGGCCTATGTACATTCTAGGTGCAAGAAACTTACTAAGCTCATTATAGCTTTGAGCATACAGAATAAAGCTAAGTACATGAACACAAGACAAGTACAATGGAGACCTATACTATATCCTAGTGAAAGAATTCACTAGGTCATGTAGAGTGACATAGTCACAATGTATAGGCTTGTTAATAGTGGTATTCAGACATGCCTTAAGCCTAACAGCATATGTGGTATGCTTCCACTAAATGGAGTTGCTTATAACAGGTTATGCAACGCGGATAAAACCATGTGTCCATCTCTTCGATATATTTAATTTGAACTTGACATACTACCTCTTCCTGCAAAGTTAAGTTAACAACATTAATAATTGGTTGAAGATATAATAATACCTAAAATCTCTGTTTAGAACTTTACCAATATGTAGTCTTGGTCCAAGTTCTTGATTTCTGCCACAGTAAAGAGTTTTAAAGTTTTTTTGGGTTGGGTTGTGGAGAAGTTTTGTTCTGAGAAGTTCGTTTGTGATAGCCTAATAAGTAACATAAACCAATTGAAATAATGTTAGTAATTTTGGTGATGTAAACTTTTTGTTCTTTATAGTCACAATCCTAACATTTTTCGTAGTTGAAGCACACTATGATGTTTGTAGTTGATGTAGTATGCTGTAGGCGAGAAATTGCAAATATCTGTTTCCTCTGGTTTTACAAATACAAATGTTAGTTTGTATAATTTGGACTGTCGTTTTGTGTTTAGTGAAATACCTTTCCATATTCTAACTTTTTCACTTGCGATTATGAGTATTAGAGGTTCTTCATATTGATTTGTGTCAACATCTTGTTGGAATTCTTCCACAAACTTATCTGAGAATATGACATTAATCTTTTTCCTAATAAAAAAGAAATATGTTAGAAAGAATGAAGTTGATATTACAAAGCACGATGTAATATGTCAGTGAAATGTACTAATCACGTGAATGTAATTTCTTACTTTCCATCTGTGATCTTCATCCTCACTTGCATCTGATCTGTGCCTAACTTTTTGTTACAGACTGGTTTGATATTGTCTCTTTTGATAACCACTCCAACCACATCTACAAAATTGAATCTAATTATATATAGCAAATTTGAAAACATGTAGTTGTAAATTGAAGTACATGCCAAAATCAGATTTTGTTTTGCTAGCTTTGGGAGATCTTCCATTTCAAAGAAATCAAAGTGGTTACTTGCAATGAAATATTCAGTCTCTTCCATTTCTCTTGCTTTGGTGTTATTTGTTAAGAGGATCTGTTTGTCGTTGTTTACACATCTCCACTTGTCATTGGGCGTGTAGTCTTTGACTTGGAAGTTTGTAATTGTGTACATTTTTCCAACTGTAAAAATTTTGCGCATTTTTTCAATCAACCATTCTGGTACATAAGCTACCATTCTAACATTCTGTTTAAGAGAGAAACATGAGAGCTTAGTATAAAAATAATTAGTACCTTCTGATATAGTAATTTCATATAATAATTAGTACACCTTTGCATCAAGTAGTAGTAGATTGTAACCTTTGAAAATTTCTCCAGTTGGTGTTATTCCTCTCCATTCTCTAATTACTCTCACCTTTAATTTCCAATCCGTTCTTCCTTTCTCAACATTTCTCAAGTATACATAGTTGTTACTTGACATAGTGACTTCTGTATGGATAATTTCTGTCAATGTATTATTTTAACTACTTCTTTTGTGCTATTTGTTTCTATGAAATTGGTCATGGATTTTATAGTATGTTAAATTTTGGTTGTTTTTTGATTTGAAAGGTAACTGTTTAATTTAATAAGTTGTATTAAAATCTGGAAGGTGCAGACTGTGGTTTGGTGAAGAAGTTAATAAGTGTAATGGCAGTTTATGTGTAAACAATATTCACTGTCAAAACGATAAAATGCAGATGGAAATATATTACACACATATTGTTAGAAGCTTGAAAAGTACCATGTCATCAGTAATGTAAAACGTTAAAATATTACATAGCAGAGTTTCTCCAACATAGCATATCTTCACAAAGTGGGATCGCTTGACATACCATAGCTTTATTTCTGAAAATGTGAAAATTTAGTGTTAAAATTTATTTCACAATAGCGTCCCATACCATAACTTTATTTATGAAAATGTGTTATCAAAATAAAGTGTTAAAATTGATTTCACGGTTTTAAAATATTGACGGTTGAAAGATATTAACTTACAGAATTTGTCTTTCTGTTTTTCAACTTCTGTTTTTTGGTCTCTTGTTTGCCTTGTAATATGCATTCAACTGGTTCTGGTGTTTTCCTCCGTTTAATTTTCTCTGTAGTAGACTTGCCAGTGGGAGGACTTGTCTTGTTTAACTAACTCTGTTGTGTGAATTAAACCATTAATAATTGTTGGTCCAATCAGTTGTTAAAAATTGCACAGATATACAAACTTACCATGGATATTTCAGTTGGTTTAACTTCAATGTTGTTTTTGTCGTTTGGAGAATGATTTCCTGAAATTTCATTTGGATCTGAAATTTTTGCCGCAGTATATACTCTGGATCCTTCTTTCACATTTTCGTTTGTGATTGTTATTGTGATGTTGTAATCTTTTTTTTTTTTCAAATTATTTCAGTACGGCTGGGAATTTCTCACCATCTTCTACCTGATTTCCAAATGAAAACTGTTTGATAAACTACAAAAGTTTGAGTTTCATAAAGGTTAGGGAATTTTGGTAACCTCTTCATCGTCCGCTATGAGATCGTAAACTGTCTTTCCGCATAAACGTATAACCTCCTCATCATTCCAAATAATAGGAATAGTCCCGCTGCTATCTGAGCATAAAGTTGTTAACTGATACCTACATGTGTAATATACATTATTTGCATGACATGCATTTAATAAGAATCAAATTATGAATTTTTTTTACCTTTTATCCGGATAAGGATATATCTTCCCACACTGTCCATACTGGTATTTCTTGTCAACCAACTCTATGTCAATGTCACATTTTGCACAGTAATTGGTATACCAATTGACTTTCTTCTCAATTTTTTTGACAATAACTTTGTATTGAACCTTTTTCTGTATGATCATATAGGTTGACAAAATTACATAAGTCTGAAGAATTACAATTTACACAAAATTATTTATTGTACCTCAATGTAGTCCTCTTTCAAGTTGAACAACTCTTTAACAGTAAGGCAAGGAATTCCTTTATCCTCTTCGTCTTCAAAATCAAGTACATAGAATGATTTATCTGCAATTCTATTAAATAATTGTAATTTAGTTATAAGTAATTTATATGATTATATAGGACAAAAATAATGTTACCTATTTCTGATTTCTTTCACACTATGATGGTTTCTATTTATGTAGAATCTGGTTGCCGGTTAGTTGGTTAGGGACACTTCATCTGTTAATCAAGCGAAGTGAAAAAAATTGGAATATATTGAATAAATCTGAAAAAATTAAAGTAAAAACATTGTACCATTCCATTCTGTGATCTTTGCACTTGCTATTATAATTATAACAGGTTGCTCTAGATCATCTTCCAGGTTTTTCAGAAATGTATCTCCAAAATCATGGGAAAACGTGACATTTGCATAACATATGGTATAAACATGAATGAGTATTATACACCAAAATTTGAAATCCAAATTTGGTTTCATAACAATGTTTCAAGTACCTCCCATCGAACAGTGTAAACTTCACATTTGATTTCTCCACATCATTCTTTTTATACATGTTCTTCCTTGGAATGCTGTCTAAGACACCAACAATATCTAGTAACAAATGTTTTAAAATTAACATAAGGGCACAATATAATATAAAAGGAACATATGTTTAAAGTTTGATTAAATTTGGAGGTTGGGAAATTACCAATTAAATACCGATTGTCATTTTTTCTGTTTTGCACGTCCTCCAAATAAAAAAAAACAAAACATTGGGGTTCAATTTTCATTCCCTCATCTTCATCTTTGATAAGCTTGGTGTCATTTGTAAAGTATATATGTTTATCAGTTCTAACAGAACGGCTGGTTTCATCACCAATGTAGTACTTAACAGAAAAATCTGATAGGTTATATATTTGACCCTCTTTCAAGTAACCTTCATATTTCAAAGAAATTTGAAGTGCAATAAAAGCATGGATCCTAGCATTCTACATACCAAATAAAGTTAAGTTGTGTAATTGATGTATCCCAAATTATATCGTCATTATAACAGAATGGAAGGTTATAGTTTTCTTACACGGTCATCGATGAATATAAGATTATAACCTCGGAATTCATTTATTTCTCTTGTTATTCCTTTCTATACGGCCTGTGCTCTTCCTCGGACCAGCCAATCATTTGTTGAGTCATTCAAATCTTCCACAATATGATATTTGTTGAAGAACATTATGACAAAGTACTACAAAAAAGAGGTTGTAATAAAAGACATAGATTGTAATCATAACCAGAACAAATACTTGCTTGCTAATTAAATGATTCATCATACAGTGTTGGTTGGAAGAATTAATTCTGGAAATTGTCTGCAGTTGGGCGGCTTTGTAGTTAACCTAATGTCAGATCTAAGTTTTAGACACCTGATAGATAAAGTGAAAGTAAAGTTATGAGGGGAGAAGTAACACTATGTAGTTGTTCAATTTTAATGCGACCCAACTACTTCTTTGCTGATAACCCGTGCCAAGTACGGGCCGGATATGAGACGATATTAAAATATTAATATTGTTAAATTATTAAAAAATTTATTAAAAAATATATTTATCGAGAATTGAATGATTAAAATAATATAATAAATAATCACTATTTAATTATTATAAAGTTAAACAAATTAAGGTAAATAAATAATTCTTGTATGATTGCGTAGCTGCAAGGAATCGAACCTCGATGAAATTAATGAATTTAAAGTGAATAAATAAATATTATATAATTACGTAGTTGTAAGTAATCGAAACCTGAATGAATCTAAAGAATTTAAAGTAAATAAATCTTGTAAAATAATGTAGTTACGACGAATCGAACCCACATTTAGTGATAACCAAATTTGGTACTTTGGTACTTTAGTACCATACATCATTTTCACATTGTTTTGCTAATTAATAAAGAGTATAGATGTTCTAATTTGTAATTGGTTGTTCCCTAAGTAGAATAGTTACTCAGAAAACGGGTTATTTGGTCACAAATCGTTCATAATAGTAAATTTGAATAAATTTTTTTAAAAAATATATCCTTGAAGCCTTTATTTATCTATGTAATCCGAATATTTATTTCAAATAAATATTATTTCTGTTTAATGATCCGATTCATCATTCTGATTAATTCTTGGAAGATGCTTTATTAATTAACTCTAATTTTCATTTTTTAGAATAATACTTATCATACACTGTTTTCAGTTATACACAAATATGAGACTTCTTGCAAATTGACCATCATATCAAAATGTTTTTAGAATTAAATTTTGCTAAAATATTATTTTGCAAAAATAAGATTTTATATAGAATAATTTCGAAAATATTGTTTCTCACTATTATCTGTGCATGACATTGATATATGAAAACAGTCTTGCCCCAAAAACTAATTTCAAAATATAATTTTGAGTAATTTTTAAATAAACACATAATTAATTTTTTAAAGGATCTGAGTTTAGAATATTCTAGTAATGTAAGAAAGCAACAATTATTACTATTTTTAACAGTTTTTACTCCCTTTTTAACATACTTATACAACTTTACTCTCTCTTTCCTCTCATATCTACAATTGAAGTTCTGTACCCTCCTACACCATTTCACAAGTATGCTTCTAGTTTGTATCTGGTTAATTATACATCAATTCGTCTGTTTGTATATGAATAAAATTTAGGTATGAACAGTTGTATCTAATTGTGTTTTTTGGTTTATTCTTATGTTTTTAGAAATGGATTGTTGTGGTTTCATATGTGAGAAGTTTATGAAACTCCTAAGTCATAAGGATATTGGCATGAATGAATTGGTTAGTGTTGTAATATTCCATACCTATATTCTTTGTTTGTTTAATTGTATGTTACACTTGTAATGAAATTGAATTTGTAATTCATTACAGAGTCTACCATCTGATTTCTGTTTGAAATACGATAATCGACTACCCACTACTTTTCACTTGATTCTGTGAATTGGTTATCGACTTCCAGTGTATTTTAATAAGGGGAGACCAATTCTAAATGGGGTTTATTGTTTGTATCGTGATTTTGGGTTGAAAGGGGGGGGGGGGAATTGCTCTTGTTTGAGTATTATGGACGACATGATATGAATGTGTACATCATAGGTAGTAATGGTTCAGAGATTGAGTATCCTCTTGTCATTCACCATTTGCAGACATGTCATCCTCGAAGAGGTAAGAAATCTGCTAGATTGAAGTAATATAGTTGTGTTTTATAATATTCTAACATTTATAATTCTGTTCCATGAATATCATTATGTTTTATTAGTTACTGTGGGTCATGGTGGTTGACGATTTGCTATATTTGTTGATTCAACAGCTGGACTTGAGGATGAAATTGTAAGTAATGATATGCCGTTAGTAAAATTTTGTGGTTGTTTGTGTTGCAAAACAAAATGCAAATCAGTTGTCATTTTTATAACTTCAATTTACAGGAAACACCTACAACATTGATGGAACGTTGTGGTTTTGATTTTCCGGTGTCAACAAAATTTGTATTAAGTAATGGGAAGGTATTTAGGGGAACATTTAGTCGGGAAACTCATAAGATCAGTTGTTTGCGGCGTATGTGTGAAATTTTAGGGGTTCCTAATTTGAAATGTTTTCATATGTTGCTTTTCACATATGATGGATTAAGTGCGATTAATGTTTCTTCCTTTGATGAACATCTGTATGAAATTGTCTTCCCTGGATCCCCTATTTGTAATGGTAAATTTCTATTTTCTTTAATTTTCAATTGTTTTATATATCACCTACACTAATCTTCCACTAATTTGTATAGCTGTCAGAGCTTCTAGGTTTGCAATAACAATCAAACCATCCCATTTGTTACCGGATTATTCTGGTGTTGTAAGATATCCTGCACATAAATTGTCATACATATGGCATACTATTTTTCATTCCAATGCAACATAAATAACATTCGTTTATATACTTCAATATTTTCAAATAATGAAATTTTCAATATCTCTATCGATTACATCAATGTGTACTCAATGTTTTCTTCCTGGAGACTTGAAGTTCGGAAGAGAAGTGACATGAAACGTACTTCTATTCATGATGGGTGGTTAGAGTTTAGGAACTGCTTGGAATTGGATGTTGGAGATTTATGTATTTTCGAGTGTTCTCAAGAATTATACAATCACTTCAGTGTTCGTGTCATAAAGAAACCCACGGATGCCCATTAGATTTATTGTATGTATTGAAGTATGTTCAAATTCTAATTACGTTCAAAACTTTGATCCAACTATTAGTTCTATTTCTGGACCATGTTAAATTCGTTCAGTTGATGGACCATGTAACATAAGTTTCGATTACTGTAAGTTCTGTTACTATATGTTTATCATCATTATTTGTGTCTGCATTTGTAGATATTTCAATTTTTACTTTCACTTGTACTTACTCGTATACAGAAATGTATGGAAATTGTTGGAACATAAAACTGAAATGTTACAAAAACAATCCTCTATGAGTACACATGAATGTATAGAAAGTACGACATGTAATATATTCCATTAAAATTTAAATATTTCAAAAACAGATAATCCACACGTAATGTTACAAAAATGAACTGCTAATATTACAAAAACATTATAGGGTGTAGAACATACACATGTTCTTGGACCTGAATGTTATACAACCTAATATTTCGGCAAGTTTTCAAAGACTTCTTTATATACCACATTTTGTGTTATATTGGTAGTTGTCCCCATTTCTGATTGTATATAAATCTTTAAGCCTTTTGGAGATGTGACACGACTAACTGCAACATACAATTGCCCATGGGTGAAAACTGGTTTCGGTAAGAACAAACCAACATTTTCTAGTGATTGGCCCTGGGATTTATTGATCGTCATCGCGTAACAAATCTGCAAGGGCATTTGTTTCCTTATAAGCTTGAAAGGGAGTTTGGTTTTTGTTGGACATAGCTCCATTCGAGGGATAAAATGTCTAGTGCCAACAAATGTGCCAGATATTACCTCACATTGAACACACTGCGGAAGACACTTTGTAACCATCATTCTTGTCCCATTGCATAAACCCAATGTCTGGTTGAGATTTCGTGTTAACATCACCACAACTCCTTCTTTCAATTTTAATTCATGACTTGGTATACCTGGAACGTTTAATGAGTTCAAATATTCAGTGGGAAAACTGTTATTTAACTCGCTTCTACTCCCAGGAAACTCTTCAGCAGTATCAACACTAAAATAGGAAAAACTCTCTCCAGGGATTCTTTCAACGATCAAACAATTCACCTGACTAACAGTACTATTGGTGGGAGTCAAGATTGCTCTTTCACTCAAATACTTGGGATTCTTGTAATTCTGTATGAAATTAGGAAATGTAGAATCAATCATGTCATCAATAGAATTTTCATTACCAATGTTGCAGAATTCAGGGGGAATGGTTTTGTCATCCTCCACATCTCCATCAACTGCTCTCTCGATGTTGCCATCACCAATATTCAGAACCCAAGCTGCAAAATCTTTCATCCTCTATACTTCAACTTCATTTCTTCCTTTGTTGATGCACATATTGTGTATCAATTGGTTTAGTTTAACTGTTTTCCACAGTCTTGACCTTGTAATTGCTGCTGAAACGATTTCACTTCTTGATGCTAGAGGAATAACATGAATTATTTGCCTAAAATCCCCGCCTAAAACCAAAGTAATACCCCCAAAAGGAATATGATATCTGGATGAATCAACACCTCTCATTAAATCTCTAAGTGTTCGATCAAGACACTCAAAATCGTATCTATGTTGTATTGGCGCCTCATCCCAAATTATTAGACTTGTACGTCTAATAAGTTATGTTATTTCTGATTGATGATGTTAGAAATGAATACCACTAGAAACTAGACAGAGGGGGGGTGAATGGATAGTTTGATATATTTTTCGATCTTGAAAACTAAGTAAACAACTGTATGTGATTATGATATGTAATATGCAGAAAGTAAATAACACACACAATCACTTTAATCTACTTTGTATAAGCAAATTAAATACTACAGCTTTCCAGGAAATTCACAATCGAATTTCTGGCTTCTAAACAAGAACGGTTTGAACTTGCTTGCTTACAGAGAAAAGAGCTTAGCAAAATAACTATGTGTATCTCTCTTACAGCTTACAGTTGTGTGTGCACGATATATATATTTACCTATACAAACTAGGCACACACAATATTACACAGCTACCCCTTCTGAAAGTCCAACTTGTCCTGCCATAAGAAGTTCACTGTGTCAGGAAGGACCACCTGCTTTTCGGAGTCTTTCCCGTTTCTGTAGCTGCTTGTCTCTTATCTTTCTCTCCAAGTTTAGCTGTAGATTTGCCATCTGTTCTTTGGACCACCTTGCCAGAACAAATGCTTCAGTATTTGTCTCCTTTGATTCTTGGTTCTGTACCTTGATTTGTCTTGTTATAAACGGCTAAGTGTTGATATCGTGAACTCCACTTTATCCCTGACTATGCGATCTCCCTTGTGAGGACTACGCGATATAGCCTTTGAAGACTTTGCGACATAGGTCATTTGACGACTATGCGACATAGGTCATTTGATGACTATACGACATAGGTCATTTGATGACTATGCGACATAGTGCTTCTGAGGACTTCACGATCTAGGCTCCTTTGACTTTGCTGACTTCAACACTTCACGACATGTGTCTTGAGGACTTCTCGACATAGTACAAAATGGACTATGCGATATAGTACTTCACGACATGGATATTGGTGACTTCACGACATAGCTTTCTTTTGACTTTGCTATATAATGCCTTAGACAAATTCCTGCAACTTATTTCTTCATAGCCTTATTCAACTCTATCCTGCTGCATGAACACTTCTGAACTTCTACCAGGATAATTATTCAATGGCCTATATACAATCTAGATGCAAGAAACTTTACTAAGCTCATTATAAGTCTGAGCATACATGATCAAACTAATGTTCGTGAGAACAAGACAAGTACATTTAGAGACCTATACTATATCCCAGTGATAGAAATCACTAGGTCATGTAGTGTGACATAGTCACATAGTGTAGGCTTGTTAATAGTGGTATTCAGACATGTCTTGAGCCTAACAATCTCCCCCAAATTGTGAGTAAGATCCTTAGGCACAATTTCATGTCTGATAACAAGCTTAACTTACATAAAAGGAAATTTTAGTAACAGAAAGAACAATTCATGAACCTTGAGATCAGAAATTTGATTACATAGAAAAATTGAAAGCTTACAGATTACTTTTGTTGCTCAGCAGCTTCAGCTTCCAATTGCTTCTCTAGCAAATCATCATATATCTTCTTTTTCCTTATTTCTTCTTTTCTCTTCATGTCAATGATGGCTTCTTGAATTTCTTCTCTTGCAATCAGTTCTTCAATGAGAGGTGAGCCTTCCAGGTCATCAATTGCAGCTTTGAGTGCACTTTCTACATATGAGTCCAGAAACTCCATCCTTATTTTGCTTTGGCCTCCATGTGAGTTTTTGTACTCCACAATGTAAGGATTTTGTTTGACCCTGCACATCCCTTTCTGCCTTAGCTCCTTAGCCCTCTCTTCCATCTCAGCCATTTCTTTCTCTTTCTGTATGTTTTTCTTTTCATTCTCTTTCCTCATGTTTTCTTCATAATCAGCATGCATTTTCAAGTACCTGGCAATATCTATCTTCCATGTCCTTTCATCCTTTTCTTCAAAATTCAGTAAGGCATTTATCCTTTCAAGCTCATACTTATAGAAATATTGCCAGCTTCCTTGCTTCATTATTCTTTCTCTTCCATCAGTGTATTTGATATCTAGATGATCCAACCTCACTTTGACTTCAAAGATCCTTTGAGCCCTCAAAAATGCTAGGGCATCTTCATCATAGTCCTCATCTAGTGGAAGCACATTGATGCCAATAACATTTGTGAGTTTTCCAGTCTTCTTTGTTATCCTTATCCTTTTGGGTACACTCTTGATCTTCAAATGCTTCACAAGAGATACCTTTCTTGAACAAGGAGAATTAGTCTTCAGTGCCACATCACTTGGAAGTAGCTTCATTCCTTTCCCCTTCATCCACTGTAACACTCCACTGGCTGTGACTTTGTGGAAGTGTTTTCTTGAGATTATTTTAGTGGCTTCATCTTTCATCTGTGGCAATTCAGGTTCAGAAGTCATGGATAATGATTTTGGAGGATCATTGCTAACAGTACCCACCCTAGACTTAGAGTCTTGTGTTGTGGTTAAAGTACTACTAGCAATGTCCTTGACTTGCTGAATTCCACTCCTCGTTCTCTTCACTGTCTCCTTTGCCCCCTTTGTGTCATCACCATCATCTTTAGATTTCTTGGAAGATTTGCTCCTGCTGCTGTCACTTGGTCCATCCTTATTACTCCTTGAATGAGATCTCCTCCTGTAGGTTTTCTCCTCATCATCATCCTCCCCATCCTTCTTCATGTTCTTTTCTTTGATAGATTCAGGCAAAACACCATGAATCAGAAAAGATTGTAGAATGTTAATCATCTCTAATTCCTCTGCTGTCTTGACTCCTTTCTTTGCTCTCAGCATTTGCAGCACTTGATTGATCTTTGAGTTATTCTTCATTTGCAAATCTTTGGGAATGACTAGTTGGTCAATACTTCTGACTTTGGATAGACTTTGAAAAATTACTGTCCTTGGCTTGGGTATGACCTCAGGCAGTCTTTGATTTTGGTTCAACTCCAAGTCATTATAAAGACTTTCATTGTTAGCCCCACTCCTTTCAATCAACTCCAGAATTATTGACACTTCAGTAAACCTCAGTTTCTCTAGAGTTTGAAATGCTAAGTGCCACAAGCAGTTGTCCTTGCACACCATGATTATTTCTCTCAGATAAACATCCCTGATTTTCCTTACTGCAACTGTGAAGTACTTGATACCTTCCCTGAGCTTCTTTCTGTACACTTGTGCATCTCCTTGAGCATTCTTGTAGGTGGCTTTCAGAAACTCCAGGAATGCCTCATCATGATAGATGTTAGAGTTGGCAACTTCCTGTAGCTTGGCCTCAGTGATAAGTGTAGCTTGGGTAGGTTTAGCAATTGGAGTAGGTATAGCAGGTTGAGAGGTTAAGATGTCTTTAGGCATTGTGGATGGATAGAATGTTGTGGTTACTGTGCTTTTCTGACCTTGTGCATTGATGACCTCTACAGGGGGAAGATTGATTGGCTTTATTGTCTCTTCAATAAGCTTGCCCTTAAGTTTTGATTGCTTGGCAGGTGCTCCCCCTGTCTTTTTCACATTGACCTCCTTTCCTTTCTCCCCCTTAGGCTTGGGATCAGACAAGATGTCTTGAGCTTCCCCAGGAATAGGCAGGTTGAAAGATTTCATCATTGAGGTCATCATTTGTTGCTGCACCAGCAAGATGTTTGTTGTGTTGTTGCCTTGAGCATCTAGCTTGTCATTGAGTTGGCTTAGAGATGCAGATAGCATTCTGTTTTCATCTTTGAGAGAGGCCACTTCCTTTTCTAAGCCATCCACCTTGGAGAATAATTGTTGAGACTTGAAGGAGTTTAGAGATTGATCTTTGACCCTGGCAAAGTCATATTTGGAGATGTCTGACAGAGGGACTTCATCCACCAGCTTATCACCATACTGGTTTTTCCACATGACATTTAACATAGCATTGGTGGTGATGGTAGATTTTGCTTGATTTTCCAGTGTAGAAGCCAGTTTCTTGATGTTGTCTGTGACCATGGCAAGAGTCACATCCATCATGGACACATTGGAGGAGGTTTTCTGGACGTCTTTGAGGATACCATCCACCTTGGGAAAATCAGAGAGATAAGAGTTTCGTAGCTTGGTGAGGGATCTGTCTGTCTCCTCCTGAATAGAAGAAATCTCTGATTGAAGCCCTTTCCCAAGATAATGCAGAGCCTTCAACTGGTTCTTGTACACATCATTCACAGCTTCATATATGGCAACAGGAGAAAGATCCTTAGCATTTGAGCCCAGAGAGGTGAGGTATTCTTCTCTCACAAAAGCCAGGGCATCCTTGAGCTTGAGAGTCCTCTTAGCATCCAACCAGGCATCCACATTCCCCTCTGGTTCAGCTGTATCCACAATCTTCTCCTGTTGAGCTTCAACATCCTCCTTATGGCAGAGCAGGATAGCTTCATAATCAGCATTTGGAAGGTTGGAGGTGAGGAGATGTTGAGCTATCTTTGAGAACTCATCAATCTGTGCCACATGGAGATTCTGTATGGCTTCTTCTGTCATTTTGGAGGGCACAGATGATGATCCTGAAGGCCTGTCATGGTGCACAGGCTTCAGCCATTCTGACATTGTGGCCTGAGCCAAGTGAGAGCTAGTGCTTGGAATGGCTGTAGGGTCTGATGTTGTCTCCATTGAAATGGGATGTGTTACAACATCAGCCCTATTTGTCTGTGAAGACATTTCCACATCCCTAAGGATGGGAGAATTAGGCACAGAGTCTCCAGTGAAAACTGGTGAATCCTCCATGTTTGTGTTGGTGTCATTAGGATATGCCTCAGCATGCATTCCCTGACCAACCAAATGTGGGTCCTGAGTGGTGAGCACAGTGTCAAGCACCATGTCACTTGAAGTTGGCTCAATCACAGGGCTGGATTGTGATTGATCAAGGGCAAGATTGTCATGAGAATGACTCTCTTGTTCAGAAGAAATTTTAGTGGAAGAATCTGAGAGAGAAGTGGGGTTCAGATTAGATTTTGGCAACTCCCCCTGAGAAATAGGAGGAGTTTCAACATTGATGTGCTCTCCACTGAGTGTTTGATCACCCTTATCACTCCTAGGATCAAGAGTGAGGTCTTGACCCTGTGCAGACTCTTTACAACTTGCAGTGGGGAGGCTGCTCTTTTCAATGCCCATAACCTGTTGAGAGGCCATAGACAGTAGCAGGTGTACCCCTTTTTCCACATCTGAATCCTGTTGGGAGGATTCAGTGGTAGCTTTAGATTTTGACTTCTTCTTTGGTCTGGTGAGAGGTGACTCAGGAATCTCACTTGCTAGTTCTACAGATTCATGGATAATAGCTAGGGTTCTCTTCTTCTTCTTTTTAGGAACATCAACCTTTTGAGAGATTGATGCACTTGGCTGACTAGACTCTACAGTGGTGTTTACAGTGGGGTTGCTGGATGGGATAGGGAGGCTTGGGTTAGACTGTGAAGCTCCTTCAGTCTCAGCCTCCCCTGTCCAGGAAAGAGCATGGTATATGGGCTTATCAAGTGGATAAGACGCGAATGTGTCCTGCATATGCTTGGTCACACTCAAGATCACATCCACTTGATTCCTTGTGTCCAATGAACCAAACAGAATCTTGGACATGGACTTGGAATAAGCCAACTTTGATTTATCAATACCCTCCAAGTCATGGACATTAGCATCAAGATAATTTAAAATAACTTGAAGAAAGCGAGGGTAAAAGATGTCATTACCTCTTCCACGGACTGTCCTCCCTAGCCTTTGAGCCAATTCCTTGAGGATTATTGCTCCAACATTGATTTCCTGATTGTGGGCTAGGGAATAGGCCAGCTTCACAGCAATGTGACTGATATGGTCCCATCCTGTCTTTCTGCAAAGGAACACCTTCTGGAGTGCATCAAATAGGAATGACCACTCCCTTCTTACAAATTTCTTGTTCAGCTTTCCGGTATCTATCTCATCTGCATACCGAATGAAGGTCATGAAGTCTACAATTTGAGCATCTGTAGCTTCTTGGTCATGACCCTCCACCTTGAACCCTAATGCTTCATTTATCTCCTTCTCCCCAAACTGGAAGTGTTTGCCTCCAATTGAACAAGCTATCTCCTGGAACGAAGTTCCATCTTCCCTGGCCATTGTAGAAACCAACGCCGTTCGCCAAAATCCTTCCAATACATCAACATACAACGTGGGGTTCAAGGTTAGGGCTTGGCTGAGGTAGGAATCGTTCAGGAACCGTACAAAACACTTGTACCTGGGTTTAGCCTCAGCCTCAGAGGGAATGGTGAGAAGATTTGTTTCTTTGGGGATGGTTAAAGGAATAGAGGATGATACTGTTTGAGATTTGGGTGCCATTTCAAGAGAGAGAGTAAGAAAGAGAGTAGAGAATTTGTGCTTAGGTTAGAAAGTTTGAGAGCAATAGACAAGATGAAAAGATGCAAACGGTTAGAAAAAGGTATTTATATGATAGAGACACTGCGATATGGAGTTATGAATGTGTACAGTCTATCTGTATGTCGCGAAGTCAGAAATGACCTGTACCGCAAAGTCTTGCAAAGTATATCGCATAGTCTCAAGAATGAACTAAGTCGCAAAGTCCTCAAGATGAAAGGATTGGGGAGACTTTGCGATATAGTAGAAATACCCTGTCTAAAGCTCTCTTTTAGGAATTTGAAGCATTTTGTCAGACTTTATCAAATTTTGAAATAAAATTAATTTAAATCAAAATTCTGTCAAATGTGGAGACTTGTCGATATAGTTATTCTAAGTCGCGAAGTCATAAAATTAACTATGTCGCAAACTCATGAAATGAACTATGTCGCGAAGTCTCACAATCTCAACAGTTTGCGATATAAGTCTGTTTAATTTGAACTATGTCGTGAACTCTGAAAATCATCTATATCGAGATGTCTCAAAAGCTCACAACTCCACTAACAAATATGATTTTGAAAAATATGCAGTAAAATACTGAAATATTTATAAATCATATCTCAGCTAATTTTCACTCCAAACAAATAGATCATTTAAATACAGTGAAAATTTACTGCTGCAACAATTAACCAGCATATTTACTTAGAACAACTGAATGAAGGATTGAGCATTCCAATTTCACTCACAAGTCTGTTGAAGACTGCTTCATTCAGAGGTTTAGTAAATATGTCAGCTAATTGTTTCTCAGTTGGAACATAAGAGACTTCTATGGTACCATTTGCAGCATGTTCCCTAATGAAATGGTACCTGATCTCAATGTGCTTTGTAGTAGAATGATTAACAGGATTGGCAACAATGGATATTGCACTAGTATTATCACACATCAGAGGAATGTGTTCTAACACTAGTCCATAATCCATGAGTTGATTTCTAATCCAAAGCAATTGAGCACAGCAACTTCCAGCAGCAATGTATTCAGCCTCAGCTGTGGATGTTGCTGTGGATTGTTGTTTCTTACTAAACCAGGACACTAACCTTTGACCTAGGAATTGACAGCTTCCAGAGGTGCTCTTCCTGTCAATTCTGCATCCAGCATAATCAGAATCTGTATAACCAACCAGGTTGAACCCAGTGCCCTTTGGATACCATAGCCCAAGATTAGGAGTCCCCTTCAGATATTTGAAAATTCTTTTGATGGCCATCATGTGAGATTCCTTGGG
The DNA here is from genome assembly GCA_030848705.1 of Heracleum sosnowskyi. NCBI lineage: Eukaryota > Viridiplantae > Streptophyta > Magnoliopsida > Apiales > Apiaceae > Heracleum > Heracleum sosnowskyi. The sequence goes on along the minus strand of CM061235.1, from coordinate 134,487,300 downwards.
ATCAGACTGGAACCTTGCACAAAGGCATGTGGCAAACATGATGTCTGGCCTGCTAGCTGTGAGATAGAGCAGGGATCCAACCATTCCTCTATAGACCTTGATATCAACTCTCTTGCCTTTCTTGTCTTCATCCAGCTTGATTGCAGTAGACATAGGAGTTTTAGCTGGGGATGACTCTTCTAAACCATATTTCTTTAAAAGATCCTTGACATACTTAGATTGGTTTATAAAGATGCCATCCTCCCTTTGATGTACTTGCAGGCCTAGGAAGTAGGTTAACTCTCCCATCATACTCATCTCATATTTACTTTGCATCAACTTAGAGAACCTCTCACAGAGTTTTTCATTTGAAGAGCCAAAGATGATATCATCCACATAGATTTGAACAAGAATGATATCATTTCCATGCTTCTTGAAGAATAGGGTTTTGTCTATTGTACCCCTAGTGAATTGATGCTCAAGAAGGAATTGAGATAGAGTTTCATACCAGGCTCTTGGTGCCTGTTTGAGTCCATAGAGTGCCTTGAGCAGTCTATACACAAAGTTTGGGAAGTCTTCACTTTCAAAGCCAGGTGGTTGAGACACATAGACTTCTTCAGCAAGATCACCATTGAGAAATGCACTTTTCACATCCATTTGATACACCTTAAAATCTGAGTGAGCTGCAAAAGCCAGGAAGATTCTTATGGCTTCCAGTCTTGCTACAGGTGCAAATGTCTCATCATAGTCAATGCCTTCTTGCTGACAATATCCTTTGGCAACCAGCCTTGCTTTGTTTCTAACTACCACTCCTTCTTCATCCATCTTGTTTCTGAACACCCATTTGGTGTCAATAACATTCTTTCCTTTTGGAGGTGGCACTAGTTCCCATACCTTGTTTTTCTCAAATTGATTCAACTCTTCTTGCATGGCAACAATCCAATCAGAAATCTTCAAAGCTTCTTCAATTAATTTAGGTTCCTCTTGTGACAGAAAGCAGCTATACAGACAAGTATTTAATGTTGCCCTTCTTGTTCTAACTCCCTCACTAGGATCTCCAATGATTTGATCCCTAGTGTGGGCTCTGTCCCATTTCCTTGTGTGTCCCTGTTCATTTCCTTGATCTGTTCCAATCTCATTTTGGTTGACAGTTGCATTCTCTTCTTCTCCCCCTGTGTTTGTGAATCCTTGCACAGGTGTTTGAAGAAGATTGTCAACTTCAAGAATTTCATTTTCTAGAACAGTTTGAACAGGGGGTTCATCTTCACTTTCAGAATCCTCAAGATAACCTTGATTCTCAAATCTCAATAGCACACTGTCTTGATCACTTGTTTTCAGTCCTGGAGTTTTCTTGTCATCAAAGGTAACATCCATGCTTTCCATGACTTTGTGTTGCTCAGGTACAAACACTCTGTATGCTGTCCTTTCCAGAGAGTATCCAATGAAGATACCTTCAAATGCCTTAGCATCAAATTTTCCAACATGCTCAGAGGTATCTTTCATCACAAAGCACTTGCTTCCAAACACATGCAGGTGCTTGAAGGATGCTCTTTTTCCAGTCATTAATGAGTAAGGAGTTTTACCAGACTTCTTATTGATTAATGTTCTATTTTGCACATAGCATGCTGTGTTAACAGCATCAGCCCAAAAGCTAGTGGGTAGCTTTGCATCCAGCAGCATTGTCCTTGCAGCTTCAATGAGAGTTCTATTCTTTCTCTCAACTACTCCATTTTGTTGAGGTGTTCTAGGAGCTGAGAATTGTTGAGAAATTCCTTTATCTTTGCAAAACTCATACAATGTTGAATTTCTGAACTCAGTCCCATTATCACTTCTCAAAGCAACTACAGAGGCACCAGTGCTTTGTGCTTCTTTATCAACTCTCTTGATATGCTCTATTATGACTTGGGGTGCTTCATCCTTGGAGAATAGGAATTCCACCCAAGTATATCTTGAATAGTCATCAACCATCACTAGAGCATATTTCTTTTTGGAAAGGGACATTACATTCACAGGGCCAAATAAGTCCATGTGAATTAGTTGCAGAGGTTTTGAGTTTGTATTGAGCAACTTGTTCTTGTGACTTGATCTTTTAATCTTCCCTTTCTGACAAGCTTCACATGCTCCATCTTGCACAAACTCCAAGGCAGGCAAATCCCTGATGAGTTCTCTCTTGGTTAGAGAGTTCATTGCCTGAACATTCAAGTGAGACAGTTTCTTGTGCCACAGCCAGAATTCCTCATTTGTGGCTTTTGTGTAGAAACAACAAATTTCTCCCTTATCTGCAGCCTTGAGATTAGCTACAAACAAGCTTCCTTTCTTCACACCAGTTAGAACAACTTCACCACTTTCCCTTTTTGAGATTGAACAAAGGTCTTCATCAAATTCCACTTTGAAGCCTCTGTTGGTAAACTGTCCAATACTCAAGAGATTATGCTTCAGTCCTTCAACAAATGCTACATCTTCAATAATGACATTTCCAGATTCAACACTGCCATATCCCATTGTATAACCAATGTTGTCATTTCCAAAGGTTACTGATGGGCCAGCCTTTTCCTCAAAATGTGATAGCAGGGCTATATCACCAGTCATGTGACTTGAGCATCCACTGTCCAAGATCCATATGACTCTTTTATTCCTGTTGCCCTGCATTCACAAAGTGACTAAGTTGTTCCTTGTGGTAGGTTTGAATAAGTTCAGAGGAGTTTTTGAAGCTTCTAAGTTTCAGTTCAGTTTCAGCAATTTGTTCTCTAAGAGCATTCTCTATCTGCTCAGCACAAATCACTTTGTTTTTAAGATACTCAACCTCCTTTTTCAAACCATCCAGGTTCACAACCATTAACTCAAGTTGCTCATTCTTTTCTGTAAGCTCAACATTCTTAGCAGTTAGTCTGTCAATTTCTTCATTAGCCACTAACATGCTAGTATGAATATTAAACATCTCAGTGCTCATATCTTCAACAGTTTGCTTATATTGAAGGGGAGTCATATCAAGAGAAGTAAGAATAGGTACCTGACTTGAATCACCTTCATCAGAGAATGCCATCAAGGCATAGTTTGAGTACTCTTGTTCTTCTTCTTCATCAGAGTCATCCCAGCATTTTCCCTCAGCAATAAAAGCTTTGCCCTGTTGTCTCTTGAGTAGAGCCTCATACTTAGCTTCAAGCTCTAAGTATGCTTTGTCCTTCTTGACTTGTTTAGGCTTTTTGCACTCAGTGGCAAAATGCCCAAGTTCATTGCAGTTATAGCACCTTATTTTGGTCCTATCCACACTTCCTGTCTTGTATCCGCCTTTAGCAGCACCAGCAATCCCTTTTCCTTTATTGAAGGTGTTTGAGCCACTAGATCCACCAGTGTTTCCATTATTGAACTTGGACCTAAATGGCTGCTTTCTTTTAAACCTTATGTTAGGATACCTCCTAGCCATATAAGCAAAAGATTTGTTTTCCATTTTGTCCAGCTCATCTATACTGTAGAACTCATCCTCTTCAGGTAAATCATACACCACCTGAGTTTCATCACCAGTGTCTTCAACTTCTAGTTCCTCAATCTTGACCTGACTGATTTTAAGAGAGTCCATTCTTTGACTTAGGTTGTCAGCAATAAGTGCACAGGAGGTATTAGCCACTAACCCTTGCTTTGCTTGAATAGATCTCTTTTGAAACAGCTCTAACTCATATGTCTTTAAAACACCATACAACACATCAAAACCAATCTTTGTCAGATCTCTTTCTTTAAGAGAAGAGATTCTTGGTTCCAAGTGATCTGGCAGAGTTAGTAGAAACTTCATATTGAGCTCTTCTGTTTCATAGTGTTTGTCATAGAGTTTGAGCTCGTTTATCAGCTTGTTGAATCTCTCAAACACTTCTGTGATTCCCTCTTTTGGCTGAGCCATGAAGGCTTCATATTGTGAAACAAGAATCTGCTTCTTGTTCTTTCTTACTTCAGTAGTTCCTTCACAGAGCACTTCTATAAGATCCCACATCTTCTTGGCACTAGTACAATGAGCAACAGTGCCATACATGTTGAAGTCCATAGATTCACAAATGATAAGTTGAAGATGTCCATCCAATGCCACTTTTTCCTTTTCAGGATCAGTGTATTTTAAGGGATCTTTGGGCACATGTTTTGCTGGTATAATCTCAGTGCCACTGGTTGTTTCACCAATCTCGATCATTGGAATGAAGGGACCATGCTTTAGAATATCTAAATACATGGGGTTAGAAGCTTTGATGAAAAGCAACATCTTCTTCTTCCATAAACTGTAGTGCTCCTTGTTAAAGGGAGGAATCTTGATACTGCTTAGTTTCTGTGAACTCATTCTTGATCTTTTCCTGTTTGTACGTTAACAGCCTACTCTCTGATACCACTTGTTAGAAATGAATACCACTAGAAACTAGACAGAGGGGGGGTGAATGGATAGTTTGATATATTTTTCGATCTTGAAAACTAAGTAAACAACTGTATGTGATTATGATATGTAATATGCAGAAAGTAAATAACACACACAATCACTTTAATCTACTTTGTATAAGCAAATTAAATACTACAGCTTTCCAGGAAATTCACAATCGAATTTCTGGCTTCTAAACAAGAACGGTTTGAACTTGCTTGCTTACAGAGAAAAGAGCTTAGCAAAATAACTATGTGTATCTCTCTTACAGCTTACAGTTGTGTGTGCACGATATATATATTTACCTATACAAACTAGGCACACACAATATTACACAGCTACCCCTTCTGAAAGTCCAACTTGTCCTGCCATAAGAAGTTCACTGTGTCAGGAAGGACCACCTGCTTTTCGGAGTCTTTCCCGTTTCTGTAGCTGCTTGTCTCTTATCTTTCTCTCCAAGTTTAGCTGTAGATTTGCCATCTGTTCTTTGGACCACCTTGCCAGAACAAATGCTTCAGTATTTGTCTCCTTTGATTCTTGGTTCTGTACCTTGATTTGTCTTGTTATAAACGGCTAAGTGTTGATATCGTGAACTCCACTTTATCCCTGACTATGCGATCTCCCTTGTGAGGACTACGCGATATAGCCTTTGAAGACTTTGCGACATAGGTCATTTGACGACTATGCGACATATGTCATTTGATGACTATACGACATAGGTCATTTGATGACTATGCGACATAGTGCTTCTGAGGACTTCACGATCTAGGCTCCTTTGACTTTGCTGACTTCAACACTTCACGACATGTGTCTTGAGGACTTCTCGACATAGTACAAAATGGACTATGCGATATAGTACTTCACGACATGGATATTGGTGACTTCACGACATAGCTTTCTTTTGACTTTGCTATATAATGCCTTAGACAAATTCCTGCAACTTATTTCTTCATAGCCTTATTCAACTCTATCCTGCTGCATGAACACTTCTGAACTTCTACCAGGATAATTATTCAATGGCCTATATACAATCTAGATGCAAGAAACTTTACTAAGCTCATTATAAGTCTGAGCATACATGATCAAACTAATGTTCGTGAGAACAAGACAAGTACATTTAGAGACCTATACTATATCCCAGTGATAGAAATCACTAGGTCATGTAGTGTGACATAGTCACATAGTGTAGGCTTGTTAATAGTGGTATTCAGACATGTCTTGAGCCTAACAGATGAGATATACTACACATTGAATGATCATCCAAAAAAATAGGTATTTTAAACCTAGAATGAGTTGTACGTCCTCCAGGTAGAAGTGTGGCTGCAATGCCAGAAGTTACCACCGGAAGAACTATCTTGCTTTCAGACCTTAATTTTGAAATCAAGGTTTTCCATAAGTATGTTTTTCCGCAGCCACCACTACCATAAACAAAAAATAAACCTCCTTCATTCTTTTCTACTGCATTCATAATTGAATTGTAGACTTTGAGTTGTTCTTCGTTACAATTGGAAATTAGATCTTTATGTAGACTTTCCATTTCACTGATGTCATAACTTGTTTCCTCCATTACCAAATTATTAGTACCACAATCCAAATAATTTCTTGGAGGTTGAGGCATCTGGGTAAAATCTTTCAATGATTTACCAATCGATCTCAGCAACTTATGAATTTCTACATTGAGAGATACCAATTGATATAGTTAGTAAATTAGATCATGCTTACATGAAACAATAAATACAAATTTATGCAGAGAGATAGAATAAACAAACCTGCCAGAGCGTCGAATTCCAATTGTTTATCATTGAGTTTCAGTTGTTCATTTCTAGTAATTTTTCCGGCGCATCATGAGAATGTCATCAGTCATATGTTTCCAATGACTGTTCCATAATTTTTTCAAATCAGTTACTCTACAATTAACCATGATGTGCACAAACAGTTGTCGAATTTGTGGAGCAAACCCACAACTTGACCATTGTTCAAGTACTTGATGCCATTCATTATCATCATCAAGTAACCCATATTCCTTGCATGCTTCTTGAAATGTCGAATACAGAATCCCATTAACAGTTCTTGAACACTTATATGAAGTAGGACCACGCACCGTAGTGAGCAGAAGACGCAAATACCACAATTCTCCTGTGCTATGATGTGTATAAAATAACCTTCCTATCTGGTTCCCCCTCTTCCTTACATTCCATATCTGATCAACATCGTTCTACACATAGTATTGAGGTATTTCATCATATGTGTATTGTCTAGATGTGGAATCAGTGCCATTCAATGTGAAAAAAGCTTCCAATTGACTTTCTTTATATCTTTCTCTATTAACAACCTTTTCCAAGGGTTCATTAGACCGAAATGTGCAAGTTTTGTTCCTAGGCAAGTAAAAAGATAAACGTTGAATAGATGTGGTCCGGTAATTAATATTAAATCCATATATTCGGTGAGCTGCTTCAGCTGCACATACATATCTACCATCAAAATATTCGTTAATTTCATCTACAGGACCATCATTATCCCCCGCCCGTTTCTGCTTTTTTTCGCGAATCTCTACAGTTGCTCGGTCGTGACCTTTGAGACAGTACTTGAAAAGATATTTGATACTACGTGCATGACAACAAATCTCAATATTCATGTGGCATTGATATTTAACCAATAAGTTCCGATTGTACGGGACTACCCACTTATTGTCCAAATCTTGTTTCTGAATATTAACAGTAACACCATTATTGCGACGCTTGTAAAGTGGGAATTCTGATTCGTCAAATTTAGTACTGGGAGAATACCTGAAGATAAGAAAAATAAACAAACTATAAATAATGTTATATCTATACATGAATAGGTAAGAAACTTTTGTTAAGATTATCACTTTTTCGGAAAATGTCAGATACATTTAAACTGTTTCATACATGCTGCTTTTGGATTATCTGAAGCACATGGCCCATGGATCATAAAAGCCTTAACAGCTGCATAACCAACATGATCGATATCTGGATGAGGAATTTCAGCCGAAACATATTTATCAACATTTTTCTTCAGATCATTCTTTGCAGCAGAGTCCAACCATATTAACATGTGCACATGTGGCAATCCTCGTTTCTGAAATTCAACAACGTACATAACTGAAAAGAAAAATGAAATATTAAATTTTATAGAAATAGTTATATTTTCGTATAATTGGAATGTGATTGACATATGTTAATAGATTCATACCTCCCAAATATGTTCTAAAATAAGATTTCTTCTTGATATCATCTATTAATTGCTCAAGATTTAATTTAAAAACTCGAGCAATGATATCTGGCGAATTAACTGGTAAACAATGGGGAAGAAGCTTTATCATCTGTTGGATTTCATCCCATACAGGATTAGTGGTCATGGTAAGAAATATATCCGGATGACCAATGAACCGACAAACAGCAAGTGCATCCTAAAAGTTCTGTTGCATATATCGTCTAGATCCAATAAAACATGCTGGAAGTATAAAACCTTTACCAAAATTTGAAGAGTTGTCATTGCCAGATTGTAGAGAATCACATATTTGTGTATAAAGTTCATTACGTAACGTTGTTTGGTGTGTACGGAACCGCCACAAACGTGCTTGCTCTATCGTTGAAAAGGCATCGACGACATACTGTTGGAAAAGACATCCACCTAAACGGGGAGTCATACCTGGTGCAAATTTAAGGGTCAAATTTAAATAATCTAAATTCATATGGAATAATGTATAATAAATAGGAAGAAACTTAAAATCTGAAAAGTGTTATATGCAATACCTTCATTAAGTCGAACCTGTAACTTATAGGAATAAAACTCTTTCTGTGATATCAATCCTCTTTTCCGGGATGATTTGTTTTCTGGGTTCCCATATGAAAGATGAACATGAAAACCATCATCACCATGAGGGAACAGGAGTGGATACTGCAACACCATTAATTTGGGATGAATATTAGATATTCGCTGCAACCCATCTTCATAAGAATGAATAACAATATCCCGAAAACCACAATTATCATCAAGATCACCTACCATTATACCAGCAAGTTCGTCTGAAAGACCAACATGATTCTCACGACCATTCTCTGCCCTGGATACTTTCAGAGTTATTTCTAAATCAGTTACTTTTTCATCCTCAAATCGATCTCGCTGTGTTCTGAATTCTTTCACCAATTCATTATTTTCATCCAACATCTTCATTAAACCCCCAACTATCTCGGCATGAACAATTTGACCATCACGAACATTTATCCATTTCATACGATTTCTCACCTCATTCTCCGTATCATAAATATAGAGCTGGCAAAATTTGGGATCTTCACCATCGTCAGGAATAAGAGAACCAAAAAGGTGATGATTCTGACCATTTAATCGATATATATAAGGTGCTCCGCCATAGTTGATAGAATGATCAACCCTACCACCAGTTGAAGTAAATGCAAATAGGCTATTATACAGACGAATACCTTCCTTAAATCTTGGTCCCTTCTTTTTGTCATTATATAACTGCCAGAGGTATGAAGGTGTAGGCTTTTCCTTTGGAAGTTGTATTTGACCTTTTGCACAACATAATGAAAATTGTGGAAGTCCGTGTTTGACATTTTTGTTTGTGCGTTCTTCTTTCCACATCCATGCCTCACATTTATCGCATTTCACTTCAGGAGGGCCAAGAGAAGCATATTCACAGGGGACTGCATATTTTATTAAGATGCAAATATATAAGGTTATGCCAATTTAAAAATATCTATTTTATTCTAAATATTTACCTTTCTCGGTTTTTTGTTGATTGTCATATGACCAACTATCCAAATCCTCTGTATCCTCTTCAAATACTGTTGTTAGTAAGCATATGAAATGATCCAGAAATTATGTAATATAATTCTTACAGTCAATTATTATTATAGCAAAATTGGCTCACACATGTTCTTACCATCTTCAAAGAACATGTCAGGTTCATCACCTTCAAAACCAACAACCCGGGAAAAATCTAAAAGAGTAAACAATTTATAATAATTTTTACCCAAAATAACTGATGTAAGAAGATAATCTCTAGAGACTATTAAAAACATACCAATCTCATCAACAGTACGATGAGTTTCGGCAAACTCTGTATTCATGTCAAAATTTAAGGTTTGAACCGTACTCTTACAGTAGTTCAGCGAAAATCCCTTCTGCTCCAAACTGGACTCCTTAACATTTGAATTAACTATAAAATTTATAATTTCAATGTAATTATGGATAGAAACCTCCAATTAATTGAAAATATAAAAAGTCGATATCACTTACACATAGAAGTGAGAGTAGAATTTGGAGTTTCAGAAATTATACTATCCATGTTCTTCTTTTTGTAGTTCAGTACCCTGTTCATTTTCGGTATACGTGACCTTGCCTGACCTACACACAGTTATTAACCACATAATCTGCATATCAAGTAAAAATACATTGTAGAGTTGATGATAATTTGATACTTACAATCATTTGACAGAGTAGAGAGTGGAGATCGGGGAGAGTAACCTTATACACAATAAAATTTAATTTAACCAATAAAAATAGACTCAAATTTGAAATAGACTAAATGTTTAAGAGTTTACGTTTTCCAGATTGTGGCGTGTTCAGTTTCTGTGCAGAAATTCGATCTTCTGGATCGACATTTTCTTTATTTGTAGCCGTTTTTGACACCTGAACCTTCTTCTTGTTTGGACTCAAATTCTCTTTCATCATGCCAAGATCATAATTAACTATACCAATGCAAAAACATGAAATTACAATCCAATTTTTGTTTCGATAATTCTAATTTATATGAATTACTTACAAACATCAAATAATAGAGGAGTATGAGGACTTCTTGGCAAAATGTTTTGGCGGTTTATCTTTTTCGTTGTATCCATCATATTCACTACAACATTATAATTTAGCTAATTCAGTTATAGGTTGCACTAACAACATGAAGAAGAAAAGAAAAATCAAAATAAATATATGTTCACAAAGATTTCCAGAAATTGGCTCTGTAGTTTTATATTGCCTTAACCGTTTCGCAAATCCAACATTCTCATCCAACATAACCCTTTTCGTTGATATCAATTTATCATTTTAAATACATTGTACTAAATGCAAAATGTATCATTCATTGTCAACTTACATATTCTGTCGGGCACTGCATTAATCCCCTCAAATGGATCAACGTTCTCTTTCATCATTCACACATCATAATTAACTTTAAGAATTCATAACAAATATAATTAACAAACAACTGAAACATAACATCTCTGTAATAACAAACAGATCATTGGATCAAGGCATAAACAAACATAAAAAAACAAATATGTAAGAACGAACCACTTACAAACATTACAGAGTAAAGGTACAGTGGAATGTTTAGATGATGCCTGCAGTAACAACACCAATAATAAGATAACAATGTAATCGGAGAGGGGGGAATTTAAATAAGATTACAATCTAATCGCAGAGGGGGAAATTTATCAATTACAGAACCAACCTCCATTCCGCATCAAATATATACTTACACAAAATCTTAAATGAAGATTGTGTAGTTCGAAACAGACTTGAATGTTAGTAGATGTTAGTAATACAGATTAGAGGAAGGGCGCGAGAGATTGGAAATCAATTTCAAATTGAAATTAGGTAAAGAAAAAGAGGAAACAAAGGGGACAAGAAAAAGAGGAAACAAATGGGAGATGGTTTTTGAATTTGGGGTATAGCTTCTAATAGAAGCTGTGTAATAAGATGAGAGATACGTGCGCTGTCCAAAAGAACACCACTGAAAGATTGAATGGCAATATACGGTAATAATGACAAATATGGAGGGGCAAAATAGTAAATGTATAGCTAAAATGGCAACAACCTTTATAATGTTAATAGATGTACGCAAGTATACGTGCGGGTACGGGATTGTGTATGCATATATCTATGGAGGTGAAAGTACGCATATGGAGATGGGGTCTTGAGATGATAAGCATTTTTGATTTGGGTATCCAATTATATATCCCAAATTCATATGCGTATTAGATAGAATATTACTGCATAATACGCCACACATTCATGCGTATTATTTGATAGTTCAATCAGAAATGCGTATTAAATAGTAGCTCAATGATATTGGCGTATTCCATTTGTCAATTATAACCACGCTGTCTTAGAATTGTTATTTTTGTAACTTCTGTACAAAAAAACGGTATTTTTATTCATTACCCAAGAAAAGTTTATTTTTGTGAGAAAGAAATAAACAAAATAATAAGCTTTAACACGAAGGATAGTTTCTAAGGGCAAACAAGTAATTTCGAATCATCTTATCTCTACAAATTGACCAAATGAGCTCTTTCGATCTCTAGAATTAATTCGAGCAGTTACAAGCTGTACCTAAAAACCAAAAATACCAAATTTAGAAAAGTGTTGTCAACTTTATGAGACCTGCTCATGTAATGTAATGTTGTCTGGATTTGCATGCGATGCATGGAACTATTACGTGGAGCTTCTTTGTTAAATCCGCCGACCGTGCTAAGTTTCGCAAAGCGTTTTGCCTTTTAACTTCTGTGATATCACTTTGTGCATTAACTCAGAAAAATGTTGGGAAGTTTCCTCTAAATTTTGCACACGAACATTTCTGACGAGTACTTTCGACTAATGTTTTTTAGCGAGTTGATTTTGTTTATTGATAATTCGGTAGTTATAATAATTTTCTTTGTTAGACTTATAGCATGTGCGAAGCACGGTTTGCTATGAATTTGTTTCATATTATTTAATTTTTAATTTTTTTAAATGTTTTACTAATATATATATTTTAATATTAGTTTTTATTTAATATATTTTTTAATAATTTTTTGAGATGGAATTTCACCTTTATTTTATATTTTAAAAACTAATATTACAAATGTTTGATTTTAATATGTTTTTTGCGGTAATCGAATTGTAGGTAAATCTTTGTATATATAATTTATAAATGTTTAATTTTAATATATTGTTTATGAAAATTGAACTTTAGACCTTTTTTTAGAATAATTAGTCTTTGTAAATTTTAATCAAATTATAAAATATTTGGTTCACGAGAACGGTATACAATATTATAAAATTAATATACAAATATAAATAATATCAAAATATATATTATCATCTACCATATTTTTTAATATAAGATTATTTCAATACATACACTGGTTCGTACGAAAAATTATTTCAGTATAAGAACAAGTGCTTGCCTTGTACGGACTTTTACACTAGTTGTATATTAAGTTTTGTTCTATAGAAAAGCGGTCAGGTTCGAGTTTATTCGGTGATGATTGGTTCTAGATCATAATCGGATCAGATTATTTTCGATTAAATTTTCGGTTCGATTCAAATCGATTTTCAGATCATTTTTGGATTAATTAAATCGGATACAAAATCAAATTCAGTTCCATGAATTTCGGTTCGGTTATTTGAATTTAGACCCATTTTGTGAGGCATGTTTATTATCAATCTTACTCTTATTATATAATAGGATATAATTCGTTATCATTATAGACTTTTTGTAGATTTCTTATAATTTTTTTTTATTTTAAACTCTCTCCGTTCCCAACCCATTCCAACCATTTTTTACAAATGAGTTGGGAACGGAGATTAAGAAAAATAAATAAAGTAGTGGAGAAGCGTAATAAAAGTGGGTAATATGGTGATACCATCAGTATTTTATGTTTAAAATGAGTATAATTAAAGAAAGTAGTGGAGAAAGCGGTTGATGGAATTAATTTTATAATATAAAGTTTTACTACTTTTGAAAAGTTTAGAAGTGTAAATAATTGAGAGACATATCCAGAAAGGGAAAATGTAAAAAAATGATTGAGACGAAAATAACAGGTAGTAGATGGAAATCAATCCCTTGACCTACGGTAGTACTCATTTAGGATATAATGAGATAATATATAATTTTATTAAATAAAATGACCGATTTAAAATCATATCCAAATCGGATAAATTTTCAATATTTTTTAATATATTACTATAGAAATAGCTAGATAAGTATTGTACTTAAAAATTTGAATAATTTTATTTGTATGTATAATAAGTGTAAAATGGATCTTATCCAAAATTTTAGATGTAATATTTAAAAGTGTATTTCATTGTTAATAGAATTATATTCTAATACTAAAGTGTGTTTTAATAATACCAAATAAGAGTAGGTTTTCTAAGTTGAATATAATTCTCAATGTAAAAATTCGTTATTTTTCTTCTCTTCTTTCAGAATAGTTTAAGTTGGATAATAATTGTTAAATAATCACTAAATAAAATTTATTTTGTGAGTTTTGTACAAAAAATGATTTTTAGAACTTAAGATAGAGTCAAAATATTAAAGTGATGGTTCAGATATAATTAATAATAATTATTTTATTACTTTTAACTTAAATTTGGTTATTTCGTTCTCTAAGTTTTTCAAATTTTCAATTTATATATTTTTCAATAAAATGTTAAAATTTATCTAATGAAAATGCAATCTAGTACAAATTATAATTAGTATGAGAATAAAATTATCTAAAATCTTTGAATAATTTTATGATCAATGCAAAACTTACCAAATCTACACTATATTATTAAAGACGAAACATTAAAAGTTTGGTCAATTGGTGACTATAAATTTTTGGTACTTCATGTTTTTACTTAGTTAACCTTGCTTATATAAATATATCTATTCTATATTATTCAAGATGAAATGTTAAAATTTTGTTCGGTTGATCGATACAATTTTTTGGTAATTCGTGTTTTTAGTTAATTACCCTTTTTTATCTATAAAAATCCATTCTTACTATATTATTAAAAACGAAACAATAAAAGTTTGGTCGGTTAGTCGATAAATTTTTTAGGTTTTTCGTGTTTTTACTTAATTACCTTTACTTATTCATTAGAAATGTTATTAAATAATCATATTATCTATTTATAGCTAATTACCTTTTTCAGTTAAAACACATTGTTTTTTCTATTTTTTTCCTAAAAAAATCTTTTTTTTCCCAAAAATATCACAGACATTTACATTTTTCAACTAAAACATGTTACCATTTCTTTTGCTCTTTACTAAACCCCCTATTTTTCCAAAAATATCATGGGCAAACTCTTACTTTACTTATTTATTTTAAAACTTATTTTAATACTTTTAATTGTGTAAAAAAATTACATATTTTAACATATCTACTTATATTTTAACAAATACAATTAATAAAATATTAAAATATTAATAATAAAATAATAATTATTAAAAATAATCCGTGCATTGCACAGATTTAAGCTAATAATCTTTTATTTACCAATGATAAACAATTATTATTTATCTGAAATTATCCGGAAACAAAAGATAAAAAAAGATTACGAATAGTTTCTGGTTCCATATAATTGCAAATAGATAATAATTTATTTGATTTGATTAATTGCAGGACAGATAACCAAAGCTTTTATCAGACTACAAACTGTTGGGAATAACAAGTACTACAACAACATGGAGGCAATTATATAATAGATATAGCAATGACAGACCAAGACCAAAGTTAACAAAACAAAGCATGAAGGTCCAAAGCATGCATATCAGAAACTGATAAATAACCAGGGAGACAGAAACAGTACCTATAGCCATAGCTTAACAGTGTATATAAGAACAAAAATAACGAAGCAACAGCTGAGTCGTCAAGAATTCGAGAAACCCTGACTGTTCTTGAAGAGTTATTCGCCCCCACTTACTGTGTCAGGTTGTCGGCGAGATACTACTTCCAGGACAAAACAGCTCCGAGCAAGGTGTTCACAGCAACAGCAGCGCTCAACTACGACCAGCACCTCAGTCGCCGGAGAACCAGAAAACTACAGGAAAAACTGTATGGAGAGGGAGGGCAGAGAGAGTTTTGAGAGAAGTGTATTTGCAAAATTCTGTTTTTTCAACTGAGCTACAAGAGCCACTATTTATAGTGGTTCCTTTCTGTAACTGAAGCACATGAGCAATTAATTTCGTAACTGCAGCACATATTTTAATATTCGTAACAGCTGATCATATTAAAAAAAAAATCAAAACTGACCATTAAAGAATAAGACGTTTTGATTGAATTTAATAACCTGTAGCTGTTACATATTTTTCATGTTTATCCACATATCAGTTTTAATATTTATTTTAAACATATCCATCAAAATCATGTCCAGGTTCATATCAGTTTCTGTTGCCCATCAGAGTTTAGTTTCTGTTGGCCATCAGAGTTTAGTTTCTGTTGGCCATCAGAGTTTAACTTGTTGTCCATCAGAGTTTAACTAGTTGTCCATCAGAGTTTACTGACAAACCAACTCCATCAGAGTTTACTAGTTAAATACTGATAACCCAACCCAATTTGACAACTGATAACCCAGCCCAATTTGATAAATTAATTCTAATAAAAAATATTAAATCACATAGATAAAAACTCTCGCCCAGGTCGCCTCGCGTACGCGAGACGCCGAGACATTCGCCCAAATCGCCCTTCGACCCGACCCGGTCCGGTGCGGTGCGTGGCGTGGCGGGCGGCGGCGCGCGCGTGTGTGTGTGCGCGTGAAGTACACACTAACACCATGCACCATCACACACCTTAGTAGTTGTATACTACTCATGTGTGTAATGCTATATAAAGCCACCAAGTCCCTTTATTCTTTTCTATGTGGGACAAATGAAACATCATTATCACAAGTTTTTTCAAGCTACTACCTTCATCTCAATTTCTGTTATGGATTTAAACAAGAAAATTATTAAACCCATACATGAAAGTTTAAGTTCCCATAGCAAGGAACAACTTCCAATCATTAGAAATTTGAATTAACATCAAGAATATAGTTAATTATATCCTTAAACTATCAATTTTCTAACAATCCCCCACAAATCCATATAGAAATGTAGACAGGTTCTTTAACATGACTTGGTTTTTCAGAGTCGGTACCCTTCCGGGTTTGAACCCTCCTAAGTCCCCTACTTCGATGGCTACCGGATTCAGATGGAATTTTTTCACCTTGAATCTTAATCCGTTAATTGTAACCATTCTCCATAGACGACGACAAGTCAAAGGCTATGGTGCCAATCTACGGCTTTGAGACATTAATGGTCTTGTCTCGATCCTGTTCGTCGAATGCTTCAAGGAATAACCCTTTCCTCTAATTGCGACCTCACAATCACATTCGCTTAGCTGGGCATCTCCAGAGATGTACTGCAACCATCTCGTCAAATGACTTGACCCCATTCAGAGTTCTTAAACTCTTACTATTCAGCAGTTTCAGTACCTTATAGGTTTACAGGGGATAGACTTAGATACTAAGTATCATCTATGTATCAAGGTACTCCCTGAAAGTGTTTTGTCCTAAATCCAATCATGTATGATGAGTTAGGAAGAACTTTCTTGTATTCTTATTTGATTTCGTTTATATTAATAAAAGACTTGTTTTGTTTTTATTACGGGCTTTATCTATTTAAAGTGTTTTTAAATAAGATGTTCCATAGTTTAGAGTAAAGCTTCTAGAATTATAATGAGATTGTAATAGTGAGATCTAGAAGATGATAACTCTAGACTTAAACAGTTCCTGATCATAGGATAACTAATCGGAAGTTACTGAATCCGCAAAGATTGGTACATACTATGCTTGCTCCCTTCAGGAGGATGTCTGTTCTCATAGGCATTTGTGTGGTGACACTATAGCTAGTATGTAGGTGCTTATTAGGGAATAAGTTCACTGAACATGACTCGAGTAGTTGGACAACTAATGGAGATTACTCACGTGTCGATAGTTGTTCACTGAGTGATAGTTGTACAAGTGTCCTTAGACTTGAGATCGTTAAAGTTATCTTGTATATAATGAACTGTGCTTTGGTTTAGTCCTTAGTCTCAAGGACATCCATTAGGTCTATTCTGGGCATAGGGATTTGTGTATGGAGATAGTTAACGTCAATAGAGGATCTACCCCTTCCAGTATAGGAAGTGAATATCCTATGTTATTCTTAGTATGCGAGTTCTGGAATCTCTGGCCAGAGTGAATGAAATTAGAAAGGAGTTTCTAATTTGCATTAATATGAAGTTTGCATTATGAATAAGAAATCATATGATTAAATCTGATAGGCTTGACACGAGTTCCGTGCCTTGTATTTAATCGGGATATTGTAGGGTAGAAGGAATTGATTGTACTGTAACTAGTCACTGACAGGTTCTTGGTATTCTAAGCAGTGAATTCATATTATCCGGATAGTCGCGATATGTTGAGAAGCATCACTCACGATGTAGAATAAATATAATTAATCAGTTAATTATATTTAATGAATTTTAGAATTCATATAAATAATAAATAAAAAGTTTATTATTATTTATTTCTACTACCGGCTTAATATTGAACCTACAGGGTCACACCATAAAAAGATTAATTTATTGATGAAGGTATTTTGAGAGAGAATAATAATAATGATTAAAATAGTTTTAATTATTATTTAAACATTTTATAAGAGAAAGTGAGGGATTTATATATTAATATATATTGATATATTAAATATATTAACCCTACTTGAGCCCTATATAAAGGATGAGATGAGATGAGTTAGATACACTTTTGTTTTTGTGAAAAACCTAGTTGCCTCTCCTTCTTCTTCATCTCTCTCTCTCTCTCTCTCTCTCAAAAGAAAAAGGAAAACCTCCATTTTTATAAAGCTTCAAGTTTTATAAAAAGCTTCATCGAAGAATTATTCTTGATGGATACCGGTAGAGGGCTTCACACTCTGAGAAGCTACTGCTAACGATCATCTCGATTCAAAGCTTCGATTTTTCAAGGTAAGATTTTGATTCCACATCATTTTACAGTTTTCTATATGTGCGATATATGGATTTTACGAAATAAAATGTTATTTCATGCTTCCGCTCATCCTTATATTCCTTCACTCCCAACTCATCCTTACAGCTTGTTATTACCACATTGAATACACTTCGAGGGATCTCCTCTCATGTGTATTGGGTTCCCACTGTTGATGAGTCGTGATGGGTTTTCAGTCCCATCCCCAACCTCGACTTAAGGACCACTGCAGGTTCCAGTCCTTTAGTCAAAGGATCAGCTATATTTTCCTGAGTTCCAATGAACTCTACAGTTATAATCCTATCAGACACTAATCCCCTTATAGACTTAAGTCTAACTTGGACGTGTCTCTTTGTTTTAGC
The DNA here is from genome assembly GCA_030848705.1 of Heracleum sosnowskyi. NCBI lineage: Eukaryota > Viridiplantae > Streptophyta > Magnoliopsida > Apiales > Apiaceae > Heracleum > Heracleum sosnowskyi. The sequence continues at coordinate 134,468,760 of CM061235.1, read as the reverse complement.
ATTGTACTTTTTACTGCTAATCTTGTCGATAGTTGTTCGACTATCACAATGAATAGCAATAGCAGGAAGCGGTCTGCTTACTACAGGTATCACAGACATCAGTCCGTGTAACCATTCAGCCTCCGTCCCAGTGGCATCAAGTGCACACAACTCAGTCTCAAAAGTAGACCGAGTTACTATAGTCTGTTTTGTCGACTTCCAGGATATTGCTCCACCCCCTAGGGTGAACACGTATCCAGTCACTCCATTGGAACCAGACTTCTTAGCTATCCAACTTGCATCACTGTACCCTTCAAGTACACCAGGAAATCTCCTATAGTGTAATCCAAGGTACATTGTGCCTTTCAGATATCTAAGCACTCTATCAAGAGCATCCCAATGAGTTCTGTTCGGACAGCTTGTATATCTAGCTAGCTTAGACACAGAATATGATATATCTGGTCTAGTACAGTTAGCAAGATACTGCAAGCTTCCAATAATCTGAGAATACCTTAACTGAGACACAGGGACTCCTGAACTATTCTTGACAAGGGCACCTTTAGGATCATAGGGTGTACTAGCGATTCTACATTGTGAATAACCATATTTCTCAAGTATAGATTTCTCTATATAATGAGATTACGATAGGGTTATTCCATCAGCTGACTGAGTCAGCTTGATACCAAGAATCACGCTAGCTTCACCCATATCCTTCATCTCAAAGTGCCTTTTCAAGAAATCCTTTGTCTCGTTAATAATCTCAATATTGGTTCCAAACAGTAGTATGTCATCCACATATAAGCATAATACGACACATTCACTACCTTTAACTTTTGAGTAGACACACTTATCGCTATCATTACTAACAAAACTGAATGTCACAATCGTTCCATCGAATTTCTTGTGCCAGTCCCTGGGACCTTGTCTTAAGCCATAAATAGATTTGATTAACTTACATACTTTCCTTTCGTTGCCAGATGCAACAAACCCCTCAGGATGATCCATATAAATCTCTTCTTCAAGTTCACCATGAAGAAAAGCTGTCTTTACATCCATTTGATGGATGATCAGACCATGTACGGAAGCCAATGCTATAAGCATTCGGATTGTTATCATTTTGGCAACAGGAGAGTATGTATCAAAGAAATCAATTCCTTCCATTTGCTTAAAACCCTTAGCCACCAGTCTAGCCTTGTACTTCTCTATTGAGCCATCAGGGTTCAACTTCCTTTTAAAGATCCACTTGCACCCAATAGTAGAACACCCAGGAGGGAGATCAACTAACTCCCATGTTCCGTTAGAAACAATAGAGTCAATTTCACTCTTTACAGCGCCCTTCCAGTGCCTAGACTCCGAGGAGTCCATAGCCTGTCGGAAAGTTAAAGGTTCATCCTCGACATTGTAAGTGATGAAATCACTTCCAAAGTCCTTGACTACCTTTGCACGCTTACTCCTCCTAGGTTCCTCTTCCTCCATAGGAGTAGAGCTACTACCAGGTTCCGCCCCCACATTTGTCATCTTTTCCACATGATCAGGAATAGAACTTGATGTGTGAGTGAGATCTTCCTCAGAAGTACCTTGAGGTATACCAGTCTTCATAGGGTAGACATCCTCAAAGAATGTAGCATCACGAAATTCAACTATCGTGTTAGCCACTATACCATCTATGTCAGATTTTATTACCAAAAATCTCATAGCTGTAGTGGTTTCAAGATAGCCCAGAAAGATACAATCAACCGTCTTCGGACCTAGTTTCTTCCTCTTGTGTTCAGGGACAAGTACCTTTGCAAGGCACCCCCACACTCGAAGATACTTGAGACTAGTCCTCTTGCCTTTCAATAACTCATAAGGTGTCTTATCCATGTGTTTCAGAGGGACTCTGTTCAGAATATGGCAAGCCGTATTCAGAGCCTCTCCCCACATGTATTTAGGCAACCCAGAGTTAATAAGCATACTGTTAATCATATCTTTGAACGTTCTGTTCTTTCGCTCAGCGACCCCGTTAGACTCAGGTGTGTATGGTGGAGTAACTTCATGAACTATTCCATTGCTTGCGCAAAATTCATTAAAGGAGTTACTCGTATACTCACCACCTCTATCTGATCTCAACCTTTTAAGTACCTTACCAGTTTGTTTCTCAACTTCAGTTTTATAAATCATGAATTTGCTAAGTGCTTCATCCTTATGTCTAAGTAAATAAACATAACAGTATCTACTACTATCATCTATAAAAGTAATGAAGTATCTAAAATGGTCTTTAGTTAACATACCACCAAATTCATAAATATCAGTGTGTACTAAATCTAACAAGTCTGAATCCCTAACAACATTATGAAAAGGTTTCCTTATTTGTTTAGCAGACACATATACTTGACATTTAGAATTCTTTTCTATAGTATGTTTTGGAATCAACTCTAAGTTCATCATATTTTTAAGAGCACCAAAATTTAAGTGACCAAGTCTAGCATGCCATAAGTTGGATGATTCTACACAGTTAACAGAAGGAGTAATTTCATTAAAGGAAGTGCCCAAAACATGCTCAACATTTATAACAAATAAACCATTTGACAAGTAACCCTTGCCAAAGAAAGTACCAGTGTGAATAAGAACTACTTTATTACACCTTAAGGAAATTTCAAAACCATTCGTAACTAAACGGCTTCCACTTATTATATTTCTACGCATGTCGGGAACATGATGCACTCTTGTCAGGGATAGAATACGCCCCGAAGGAAACTTCAGGTCCACGTCTCCCACTCCATGAACTTGAGCGGCACTCGCATTCCCCATCGTCACTGTCATGCTATGACTCTGTTGATAAGATACAAACAAACTAATATCAGCACAAATATGCACATTAGCTCCAGTATCAATCAACCATTCATTTGACAGATAAGTGGAAAATAGTACAGGGTTGTAGGTCACATACCGGTTTTCGTTGGTTTCAGAAGCTGAAGCCTCACCAACAACCATGTTCACTACAGGCCCACTGGTGGTTCCAAGTACAGCATTCGCTTGCGCTACCACCTCGGTTTTCTTCGCTTTCTTTGTAGGACAGTCCTTACTCCAGTGCCCAACCTGCCCACAAGACCAACATGGTTTGTTTGCCTTTGGTTTCTTGGCCTTATCCTTGTCTATCTTAGGTTTATTAACATTACCCTTCCTAGAAATAGCCTTCCTTTTCTGTCCTACGGTTACTACATTCACCTTCGAGCTACCGTGTTCAGATGGCATCACATGTCCCTGTTTGGACTTGTGTTGTTCTTGCACCGAGATGTCCAGCATAAGGTTGGTCCAGGTGATCTCTCCTTTCTGTCTTTTCAGGGAGAGAGCGAACTCTTCCCAAGACTTCGGAAGCTTTTCAATCACGCTCATAACCTTGAACTTATCAGGGAGATCCATGCCGGATTCCTTCAAAGCATGCACTATCATCTCGAACTCATGCACCTGCTCAGTCATGGATTTGTTGTCTACCAGCTTAAATTCAAGGAACCTCGCTACAGAATACTTTTCCAGACCTTGAGAGTCAGTATTGTGAGTGAGGTCCAGCTTCTCCCATAAGAGCTTAGCACTATAGGCATCAGATGAATAAACATCAAACAGAGTGTTTGTTAAGGCTGCCAGAATGGCTGCCCTAGCCACCCCATCCTTCTCAGCCCACATTGCATAAGCCTTAACTGTTTCAGCTTTTTCTTGAACCACCACCGGTTTCTCATACTCCACAACAGGCCACAGACCCTTTACAGTTAACCACAATTTCATCCTTTTCTGCCAGCGTGAAAAGCCGACACCACCGTTGAATTTCTCAGGTAAGCCCGTTAGTTCAACGGGTTGTGGGAAACGGTAAGTGGTCCAATCAATGACCCCAGCAGACACATTAGACGTACTACCATCTACAGTAACTTCAGTTTCATTAACCATAATGCTAAATATTATATAACAGAATAACTCTTCAAGAATGTTGGGAATAACAAGTACTACAGCAACATGGAGGCAGTTATATAATAGATATAGCAATGACAGGCCAAGACCAAAGTTAACAAAACAAAGCATGAAGGTCGAAAGCATGCATATCAGAAACTGATAAATAACCAGGGAGACAGAAACAGTACCTGTAGCCATAGCTTAACAGTGTATATAAGAACAGAAATAACGAAGCAACAGCTGAGTCGTCAGGAATTCGAGAAACCCTGACTGTTCTTGAAGAGTTATTCGCCCCCACTTACTGTGTCAGGTTGTCGACGAGATACTACTTCCAGGACAAAATAGCTCCGAGCAAGGTGTTCACAGCAACAGCAGCGCTCAACTACGACCAGCACCTCAGTCGCCGGAGAACCAGAAAACTACAGGAAAAACTGTATGGAGAGGGAGGGCACAGAGAGTTTTGAGAGAAGTGTATTTGCAAAATTCTGTTTTTTCAACTGAGCTACAAGAGCCACTATTTATAGTGGTTCCTTTCTGTAACTGAAGCACATGAGCAATTAATTTCGTAACTGCAGCACAGACTTTAATATTAGTAACAGCTGATCATATTAAAAAAAAATCAAAACTAACCATTAAAGAATAAGACGTTTTGATTGAATTTAATAACCTGTAGCTGTTACATATTTTGTTCATATCAGTTTCTATTGCCCATCAGAGTTTAGTTTCTGTTGCCCATCAGAGTTTAGTTTCTGTTGGCCATCAGAGTTTAGTTTCTGTTGGCCATCAGAGTTTAGTTTCTGTTGTCCATCAGAGTTTAACTAGTTGTCCATCAGAGTTTACTGACAAACCAACTCCATCAGAGTTTACTAGTTAAATACTGATAACCCAACCCAATTTGACAACTGATAACCCAGCCCAATTTGATAAATTAATTCTAATAAAAAATATTAAATCACATAGATAAAAACTCTCGCCCAGGTCGCCTCGCGTACGCGAGACGTCGAGACATTCGCCCAAATCGCCCTTCGACCCGGTCCGGTCCGGTCCGGTGCGGTGCGGTGCGGTGCGTGGCGTGGCGGGCGGCGGCGCGCGCGTGTGTGTGTGCGCGTGAAGCACACACTAACACCATGCACCATCACACACCTTAGTAGTTGTATACTACTCATGTGTGTAATGCTATATAAAGCCACCAAGTCCCTTTATTCTTTTCTATGTGGGACAAATGAAACATCATTATCACAAGTTTTTTCAAGCTACTACCTTCATCTCAATTTCTCTTATGGATTTAAACAAGAAAATTATTAAACCCATACATGAAAGTTTAAGTTCCCATAGCAAGGAACAACTTCCAATCATTAGAAATTTGAATTAACATCAAGAATATAGTTAATTATATCCTTAAACTATCAATTTTCTAACACAAACTGCCCACTATTCTGCGCAGGAATTGGAGTAGCTAGTGCTGACCACACGGGCGGGCCGTCCCGATCAAACATTAAACCGGGCACGGAACGGTGGTTACGACGGGGCGGGACGAGCCGTGCCGTGCTAAAAAATGGTTGGCACGTGCACGGTTCCGCCGGGTTGGCGGACGAGTTGCGGGTCGGGGCGGTTTAAATTTTTTTATTTTATTTTAATTCGATACAAATAATTGTTTGAAACTATAAAAAAAATTTGGAAGAAAAGAGGACAGTACCTCTATAAATTTTATTAATTAAAAAAAATGTTACAATTAATTTGAGAGGAACCCTCTCTAAAAAACGGAACAAACAACATTAACATATTAAAACAAATACAAACAAAACAAATTTTAAAAATACAAAACAAAAAAATGCTATCCACTATTTTTCCCAATTACTAATTACTAATAATGTTGACTATTATATATTGAATAAAACATTTATTCAAAAAAATTATTATGCTAAAAAATTATTAAATGTCGAATTTAGAGCAAATAATTGAGTATTGATCATTCGTTTTCATTTAACAAAGTAAATTAATTAACCAACTAATAAGGAGTTGATTAATGGAGATCTACACCATTAACATTATACAAAAACAGAATATTCTCGAGATTATGTGACTACTCATTACTAAAGCACAAGTTAAATGAAAACTCATTACTAAAACACATGCATGTTACAGACGTGCCGGGCGGACGGTTCACGTGCCGGGGCGTGCCGGTCCGTGCTTCCGTGCCGTGCCGTGCCGTTTACGAATTACAGAATTCTAACCCGTACTCGCCCCGTTTTCTGTAACGGTCCGTCGCGGGTTGATTCGGCTCGTTACCGTGCCGAGTTAAACGAGTCATTTTTGCGTGCCGTGCCCGGGTTGGCCGGTCAGACCCGCTCGGGTGACCACCTCTAAGTAGCATACTTGACTTTCAATTCATGCATAGAGAATTAGTATTCAGGAAATAAATATTTAGTGATAACATGTTTAAAATATTGTAAACTTTTGTGAACTAACTGTATATTGATTGAAAACTTTATGTACAAACTTACAGTATTACAAAGACAATAAGAAGACTATATATATCCTAACTAATACTAACTAAGGCTAGAGTTTGTTGTAACACAATAACAGAATGTACAGCTGGTGCCAACTAATATTGCTTAAGTGCTGAGCTGGATTGTGTGCCACTGGATATATCAATATCCCCCCTCAAGGTAGGAGTGGTAGAATTAACCAGTCCGAGCTTGTGAGAAAGATACTGGAGCTGAGAAGCTGGCACAGTCTTGGTTAATATGTCTGCTAACTGATGCTGAGTAGGAAGATAGGAAAGCTGGATCAAACCTTCAAGAACTTTATCCCGTGTGAAATGACAATCAACTTCAATGTGCTTAGTACGTTCGTGAAATACAGGATTTCGAGCAATGTGAATCGCAGACTGATTATCACAGTGGAGTGTTACTGGAGAAAGATCATGAACACCAAGTTCTTGTAGTAGATTAACAGTCCAAGTAACCTCTGAGGCTGCAGAAGCCATAGCTCTATACTTGGCTTTTGAGCTTTTCCTAGAAACAGTAGCTTGTTTGTTTGATTTCCAAGCAATAGGGGAGTTGCCAAATAACAAAACGTAGCCAGTAATTGACCTTCTAGAATCAGGGCATGAAGCCGAATCAGAGTCTGAGTATGCTTGTAATCTGAGTTGATTAGAATCTTGTAACAGAATACCTTGACCAGTTGTATGGTTAACATAGCTAAGGGTATGCAATAAAGCATCATAATGTGAAGTAGTTGGAGCATGCATATACTGACTTAACACTTGTACAGAATTGCTCAAATCAGGTCTTGTTAAGGAAATTCAATTTCCCTACTAAGGATCTGTATAATTCAGGATTATGAAACAAAGTACCTTCTGTTTTAGACAGCTTGATATTCAGAGGAAAAGGAGTAACAGCTCTATCCTTGAGAGTGTCAGGACAACAACTTAACAAATCTTTATTAAACTTCTTCTGACTAAGGATAATCCCTTCAGAAGCATAATAAATTTCTATTCCCAGAAAATAGTGCAACTTACCAAGATCTTTAAACTGAACACCTGATGAAGATGATCTTTAATTTGTTGAATGTGGACAGGGTTGCTACCAGTGATGCTGATATCATCTACATAAACACCCATGATGGTAATCTTCATGTTTATAGATAAACAGACTATAATCATGTTTAGATTGAGTGAAACCTTGTTCCACTAACTCAGTAGCTAACTTAGCAGACCACTGTCTAGATGCTTGTTTTAGCCCATATAAGGATTTTCTGAGTCTGCAAACGTTAAAGGGATTAGGATAACCCTCAGGTGGTACCATGTAGACTTCCTCATATAAATCACCATGCAGGAATGCATTATTCACATCTAGTTGATGCAGAAACCATTTCTTACTAGAAGCTAAAGCAATGATACATCTAATAGTGACCATCTTAACAACAGGAGAAAAAGTTTCCAAATAGTCTATACCAAATCTCTGATTAAACCCTTTAGCTACCAACCTAGCTTTGCACCTTTCTAAAGATCCATCAGCATGCAATTTGACTTTTTATACCCATTTACAGCCAATAGGTTTCTTCCCTAGGGGTAAATCAACCAAATCCCAAGTCTTATTAGTTTCCAGGGCTAAAATTTCTTTCTTCATGGCTTCTTGCCAAACAGGATACTTGGCAGCTTCTTGATAACAAACAGGTTCAATAATTGCAGATTTAGATGCTAGGAAACTGTAGCATGACTGGAAAGAAATAGAAGGAACAATATTGCACCAATTGGAATTCAAAGGAGAGAAATGACATTGATAGTCAGCCAAGTAAGTAGGTGGTTGTTTGTGTTTAGCAAATACTCTAAGTGAATGTGAACTATCTAGAGTAGAATCTGGAACAGTATCATTATTGATCAACAAAGAATTAGTATCATTATTGATCAAGGAATTAGTACTGGATGGTGAAAAAACAGGAATAGATGAAGGTACAGGTACATCATCATCAACTCTTTGAGAATGAGAAATAATAGGAAGAAAGATTTCATTTAAAATCTTATTAGAAGGAGAATCAGAATCAGAGTGTATTAAGTGAAAAGGAAAGAAAGTTTCATAGAATAATACATCCCTTGAAACAGATATAGTATTAGATTTGAGATCATATACCCTGTAACCTTTCTGAGAATTGGAGTATCCTAAAAAAACATGAGCAGTTGCCCTAGGATCAAATTTAGATCTATTGACTTTGCAAGTTGATACAAAACATAAACAACCAAATATTTTCAAATTGGTGAGATCAGGATGAGAAATATATAGTTTGTAGTGAGGTGTTTGGAAATCAATAGATTTTAGTGGCATTCTATTGATTAAATGTGCAGCACATAAGAGAGAGTCTCTCCAGAATTTGTCTGGAAATTTAGAATGAAAAATTAATGTTCTTGCTGTCTCTAGTAAATGTCTGTGCTTCCTCTCCACAACACCAATTTGTTGTGGAGTGTAAGCACAGCTGGTTTGATGTATTATACCTTTTGATAAGTAAAAAGACTTAGCAGACCCCTCAGATAATTCTAATGCATTATCACTTCTTATGCAAAGAATAGATGTATGAAACTGATTCTGGACATACTGGTAAAATTTTCTAGAATAGAAGGAACCTCTGATTTGAATTTTAATAGATGTACCCAAGTAAATCTTGTGAAGTCATCAACAATAGTGATGAATTGAGAACAACCAGTAGTAGACTTAGTCCTATAGGGACCCCAGAGATCAACATGTATCAACTGAAAAGCACTTACAGTCTTAATTGAGCTAGAGACAAAAGACTTTCTAGTTTGTTTAGCCGTATGACAGATTTGGCATAATACTTTGTCTTGACAATCCTTGATAGGTAAATCAGGCAACACTAACTTCATTTGTGAGAAAAGGAGATGTCCAAGCCTGAGATGCCGCATTTGAGTATCTTTCATAGAACTGAATGAAACAGCATTAGCTTGAACACCAGATTTATGAAAATATGTATCTTGAACACTGTAGAGACCATTGCACAGTTTACCAAGTAGCATCTGAGACCTCACTAGTACAAAAGTGATTTTTTACGTCGCATATTTTACGTCGCACATAACAAAGTGCGACGTATATAACATGTTATACGTCGGGTTTTTGAAAAGGCGACGTATATTATCCTTCTGAAAGTACTTTTTACGTCGGTTAAACAAACAACCGACGTATATTACAACAATATACGTCGGCTCTCGATTTGCCGACGTATAAAAACTCAATTTTTGTCGGTTTTATTTTATCCGTCGTATAAAGTTGTTACATATAATTAACATATACGTCAGTTTTTCGATATCCGACATATAAGATGGTCATATATGAAGTTTTATTTAATCCAATGTATAAAATATCATTTTAATAAATTAAATAAAAATAGTTTAATTTAGACGTAGAAGAACTGAGTAAATATTCTTCCCCAAATCAAACTCTATCAACTGTAACATCTCTCTCGACCAACCCTAGAAACCATCACACCTAATTATACACTTATATTATAATTTGCAGTAATTGAAATCTTAATTGCTCTAATTTAGACTATGCCCTAATTCATATTCAAGCAATTGCCTACCTTAATTGCTCTTCAGGTACGAAGAATGTGAATGTTACGATCGTATATGTATGCATACACACACATAAAACTTATTGTGTCTTGTTAATTTCTCAGCTCTTCTATCTAATTGGGTCCTTAATTTCTTCTCTCCTAAGACCTGCACTCATTGTTGGTAATATATATATATATATATATATATATATATCTCTCTCTCTCTCTCTCTCTCTCTCTCTCTCTCTCTCTCTCTCTCTCTCTTCCCATCTCTCTCTCTCACCCCCTCTTAGTTTTTTTTCTTCATGTTTTCCTTATTATAGTTTTGTTACAAACAACATCTATTTGGGTATGGTTATAATTTGGTGCTTAATCTGTTCTGACATAGGTCCTGAATGTAGCAATTTGCATTAGTAAAATTGACTTTACAATTAAGATCTGAACATAACTTGTTGACAGATATCAACTGGAATTGAAACTCTGGAACATGTAGAACACCCTGTAGTGTAATCTCATTGTTAAGCTTGACAGTGCCTATATGACCAACTTTAACTTGTCTGCCATCAGGAATAGTTATGAAGGAATCTGAATCCTTAAATTGTTCATATGATAAGAATTTCTCAATGTATGGACAAATATGGTGTGTTGCCCCACTATCAATTAACCATTGATTAGTATTAGTGGAAAGCATACAGAATATACCTACAAGTATAGCATGCTTTGAGTTATCAGTAGACAGTGCAACAGATGTTTGTTGTGGATTTAGCTGCATCATATTCAAGAGGTGATTATATTGTTCAATAGAAATTGTCTGTTGAGTCTCAGAACTTTTAGTTGTTGTAGACGTTCCAGTATTAACAGCATCACTACCATATTGTGACATTGCAACAATTTTCTTGTCATGCCTGGGTTGAAAACCAGGTGGATATCCATTTAGTTTGAAGCACCTTTCAAGACTGTGACCAGGAATGTTGCAATGACTACATAAGTAGTTTGGTTTTGTGAACTTCTTAGAATTACTGTTAGCCACACTAGAATCAGAGTATGTGTTTGAACCACCAGAAAAATTAGGTCTATTGTTTGCATTCCTGAAACCACCAGCATTTCTGTCAAAATTCCTTTGCCCTGTGTTAGGAAAGAACTTCCTCTTGTTGTCAGCTGCATAAAAAACCATTGCCTCAGTGCTGGAAGATGACATTTCTTTATGCCTTTCTTCCTGAGCAAATAACCTGTAAGTCTGAGCAATATTAGGCAAAGGTTGCATCATAAGTACATTTCCTCTCACAGTGGCAAAGCTCTCAAATAGCTTCATCATAAACTGAAGAACTCTTTCATCTTGTTGTTTCTTCTATAACCTTTGAGTAAGATCACAAGTACACTTATTGCAAGTGCAATGAGATAACAGATTAGCATCATTCAATCCATCCCATAAGGTCTTTAGTTTAGTAAAAAATTCTGAAACTGAATCATGTTCTTACTTCAATTCTGTTAGCTGATGCTCTAGTGAGTAAACTTGTGCAACTAAAGCAAAACCAAACCTTTCTTCTAATTCTGTCCAAATCTCATGTGCAGTGTGCATAAACAACACACTTTTTGCAATACTTTCATCCAGATTAAAAATCAACCATGAAATCACAAGATCATTACACCTTTCCCAACTTTTATAATTTGGTGATGTCTTCTCAGGAGCAACAATCGTCCCATTAACAAACCCCAATTTGTTCTTAGCAGATAGAGTTAACGTCATAGATCGTTTCCAGTTATGAAATCCAGATCCATTGAATTTAACAGAGACTAATTGAGTACTAGACGCATCAGATGGATGAATATAATAGACATTAGACGTATCTTGACTATCTTGACTCGTATTCGCCATGTGAATCAATACAACGCACATATAACAGTTCAAATAGATCGAAAACTTGCTTAGACAATGATGTATGAGCAAAGAAATGAAAACACCTGATGTGCAACGAAGAAGACGATTGCAAGAAAGTAAAAAAAACGACCGTGAACAGCAACGGAAGAGAAGACAACTGTGAGCAGCAATGGAAGAAAAACAACTCTGAACAATGCTGAAAATCAAGTTGAATCCGCCATTGAAGTAGCTTAAACAAGCTCTGATACCATGTAAACTTCTGTGAACTAACTGTATATTAATTGAAAATTTATGTACAAACTTACAGCATTACAAAGACAGTAAGAAGACTATATATATCCTAACTAATACTAACTAAGGTTAGAGTTTGTTGTAACAGAATAACAGAATGTACAGTTGGTGCCAACTAATATTGCTTAAGTGCTGAGCTGGATTGTGTGCCACTGGATATATCAATAAATATAAATATTGAATAGATTAACAAGTGAGTAAATATAGTAGTCGTTGGTAAATTAGAAATATTTAATTTTATTATACAGGTTTCGAACTCTTGACCTATAATACTAGTTTCTTGTATATAATTTGGTTATTAACTATATAAATTCTCTCTATTGTAATTAATAACAAATTTATTATAATATAATAATATTTTTCTTTTTTTCTCCTACTTTATCCGTCTAAATTTCATTTTAATTACACAATACATGTACGTTTTTTAGTACGAGTTCGCTAAGTTTGATAATCAATGAAAAGTTTGACAATCAACGAATGTGTTTGTGTACTTACGAATAGGAAATAAAATATATATAATGTTGATGAATAGATGAATTCTATCATTCGATACGTGTAATCGAAAAAAATGTATTTATGTTTGTTGAAATTATTTGAACTAGTCTTTTTAATTTACATCGTTAATAAAAAAAATTATAAAAAAACAAAATATTAATTGGTAGGCGATAATTATTTTTTTTGTCGTTTGTTACCTTATGACAGATATTAGTGAGATTCGTCATAAATTGTTAAAAGATACAGTATACGATATTTGTTTTTGTCGTTTGTTCGTTATTGATTTTACAACAAAAATATAATCACATTACGATATTTTTTGACAAAAAAACGTAATATTTGTCGTTTGTTGAATTTAAGACGCATAATCGAAGCAAAATTTCGTGCAATTGATCAAATTATTTAGTGATAAATTATAGTTGCAATTTAGAAAAGTTAACACACGATCTATTTGATCAAATTGAAGCAGCATGCACACTGATCTGTAAACATTCTTCAACTCAAAGGTATATAAAAACTGACACAAGACAGAGAGAGATGTCTAGCTACTACAAAGTACCAACTGATCGGTGGACCAAGATTGGAAATTATAAAAACACATACAATAAAACAGAATCCTGATTAAAAGACACGCAAACATAAGAAAAATCTTTCACTGTCTCAAGCGGCCTCCGAAGCAGCTTTGCATTCAATCAACCCCGGCATCTCAAAGTACTCACTCCATTCCCACATCTTCGAGTCATCTTCGAAACACCAATTATATTCGGTGTAGTTCTCAGCTCCAGAAGCCAAAGAATGAGCTTCCCACCAGTACCCTGTGCCTGAACAGGAGTAATCCACACCTGCAAAAAGATCCTCTTCATTCTTCTGCTGCACCATGAAATTGTTTGAGCCATCTTCCTCGTCGTCATCAATCTGAATAATTTCAAAATCATTTATAATATCTTTCAAACCAGCGTCGTCATCAGTCATCAAACTTTCAATCATCTCCGTAATCTCTTCCTCTTTGCCTTCGTTCATCATCACGATTTCGTCGTGATCAGGTACTTCCTCATCAAGCATGGCCATAAGAACTTCCTGCAAGGAATCCATATCTGCATAAAACAGAATAATAAAATTAGGATATTTATTAATTGAGGGACAGAACCAGAAAGAGATTAATTAAATTAAACATACATTTTCCAGATAGACAGACCGATGACTGGTAGAGAATGAGGGGCGTATGGAACTGAGTACAGAGCAGACTTGCATACATTTCGCTACAAGGGCCTCAATTTATAGGGCAAGGGAAACCTACGTACTGACACGAGTCATTAAATTCTTTTTAGGTGGCAGATCAACTTCATAGAAAATCTATGTAGATTATTTTATCCTTAATAATAAATTGCAAGTTCATTCAATTTACCCGTCTAAACAAGATAATTCTCAACATGCGAAGTGGAGAAATGGCCAAAAAATAAAAGCTAATAAATTTCAATTTTTATTATTTCTCGCAATGTTAGTATATTTGACAATATATTTTTGTCAGTCCTTATTAACATCGAATTAAACTTTAAGGGCAAGGAGTAACTTCGATTCCAACTTATCTACGTACAGTGTATATATGTCAATTAATTAAGTTCTTCTTCTATCTTCAGAATTTACTCGAATTGACATAATTTGCGCCTAATTAAGAAAACCAAAAAGAAAATGCATGTCATGTTGTCAGTATATGCATGGAATTATTATATACGTTGGTGGAAAGCGTCTATTTATCTGATTAATATTTCATTGATTTTTCTAGTGACAATATATACATTTTACATAAATATATACAGGTATGCATAGTTAAATGACATGTGATTGCCCATTATATAACAGATTAATACTGAAATATTCATCATCACCACAAATTAGAAACATTTAATTATAAATGATCTAATTTTAGATATTTACCTAGTTGTGCATCACATGTACTTACTTCATTTCTTAGATATATTTTGTGAGTTTTAATTTCATTTCCAAAACTATAGAGTTCTCAACAAGCATTAAAATCGACCGGGGCCAAATTTAAATCTTTTTAAAAAGTAGTCAAATTTCGTTTTCGAACTAGCTAGAAATGTTCCAAACTATAACGGACCCAAAAGTAACAATTAGATAGTTCAACAAGAACTCCAAAAAGTCAATAATTTATTGATACGCTACGTAATAATTCTTTTATATATTGAACAAAGATTCTATCAACTAGGTGAATCAAGCTTTTAAGAGTCATTTTGAAATAATATCATCAACTTTTACATCTCCAATTCTATCAACTAGGTGAATCAAGCTTTTAAGAGTCGATTAATATGTGACATCTTGGACCAAGTCTTGAATATTTCTAATCATAATAGTCGAATACTTGATTTAATGACTGAAAGATAATAAGCTGTTATCTGCTTTACGGCATGCACTTGATCACAAGGACGAGGCCCCAACTTCTTTAGGCTAATTTATGTTTAGGGATTCCAATCTTTTGTAATTATATACTCCTCCGTCGTATATATATTTTTACACTTCTTTTTTTGAGATTTTACTCTCAATTTTTTACATTTCTAAAATATTATAAAATAATAAAGAATTTATAATATAAAAATTAATTACATTCATTACTTTCATCCACTATACTACTTTATATATTAAATATTGATTGATCCCACCACTTTACTAACTTTTCTTAATTTTCTTCATTATGTTATACATTTGCTTAACCTTCATGCGCAACCCGAATGTAAACAAATAAATGATTAGAAACATAAATCTATTTCAAGTGAATACGGATTTTTCATTTAATTTTCGATTCACATTTTGGTTAATAAGTAAGATTAATGTATCAGTGTCCCGATTATTTCAAGTTGACAAATTTTAGAATACCAGCCGATCCTTCGTTATTTATGGCAGAAAGAAGAGGGCCGAGGGCAAAGAAGTTGAGAGTATATATGGTTGTGTCATCTGATCTATACAATTGACGAAATGAGGTGTTCTATCTCTAGAATTTACTCCAGTAGATACAAGGTGTACCTAAAAACCAAAAGACCCAAATTTAGAAGTGTTGCCAAGACCTGCTCATGTAATGTAATGTTGTCTGGACTTGCATGGAACTATTACGTGGAGCTTCTTTGTTAAATCCACTGACCGAGCTAAGTTTTGCAAGTGCAAAGCGTTTTGCCTTTGAATTTGTGTGATATCACTGGAGCATCTACTCAAAAAAGGTTGCTAATTTTCTCTCAGAAATTTTCTGATTATTTTGATTGAAATTTTTATTTTTGGCAAGTCTCATGATTTTGTCTAAACTTTACTTTAATCCAATACTGTCTTGAACCATATACAAACATGTTCATGTGTGCCTTTTATGTTTGTACTAGTCCGCTAAATTTAATTAAAATATAAGAAAATTGCGTGGTTGTAATTCCGAACGGGGAAGAAATAAGAATGATATTAAAATTTGGCGTAAATGTGAATTTAAATTCTATTGAGATAATCTTGAACTTTTCTTTTTAATATATTTATTTTCTTTTGGTTGAATTGTATTAAATCGTATCACTCGTATAATGTAAATTTGTGTAATCAATGGTTGAGATAATCTTCAATTGATATGTTTATTTTTTTTGGTTGAACTGTAAAATTTGTTTATCTTTGATAAATAAGTCAGAAAGAGGAAAAAAGTACGAAATAGTGTTAACGACAATTTTTTTTTATGTTACGACAAAATATTTGTTGGATTCTTTGAAGTATTAAAAGTTATTAGCATAAAAACTCGTGCAGGACACGGACCGCTAGCTTAGATTGTGATTTTAAATTAAACTACGCATTATCAATGTCATTTGACATATATGATTGTATATTTTTGATGTTCATAGAAATTTTATTGTTAATGTTATGACTATGTTGTATTGCTTAAATATGTTAAAGTTTATAAAGTGAAAACTAATACGAGTAGTTTTGATAAATCATGTATGTTTTTAATTTTGTTGTGGATCATAGAATAGAATTAGAGTGTTTTATGGATGTTTTCTAATTAAGAAGACATTTTTAAAATTATAATCCTAAATTTTTTCCATTTCTTCAAAAATGATGCATTCATTTAGTTCATCTCCGACAATATTCAAGTTAGAAACTAAATATCCTTCAAGATCATGCAGTATGAGATTGTAGGTTTTAGTACTGATTTTACTCAAAAGCTATCCTAAATCTTCTAATACTCTACTTAAGCCTTGCGTTTTCAGTTCTTAAAACTTTCTTTGTAACTCTTTTATGTCTTTTCTTCTCACCTCTTGATTTTAAGCATTTTTTATCTTTATTTCTCTTCCCATGTCTACCTAACTTTTAGAACATAAGACAATGTAGTTAATTGACTTAAGTGGAACTATTTTGTGCCAAATCATTCTATTATTAAGTACGTTTGGTACTATTTCGATGTGTTTCAATTCTTTCAAACAAACAGACTTTTTTTTTACTCTGAATTTGAGAATTGATCAATTATGGATGGATAAATATTTTTTGCTTATATCATCGTAAGTTAAAATTGCTCATATGCCTTTTGAGTTTTGTCTGTGTTTTGACAATGAATTCATTCTTTATTTTTTTTCAAAATACACATCTTTAATAATTAAAACACGGGTCATTTTTCTAGCAATTAACATAAATTTCTATTTTTTGCGGTTAATTTTTTTTTCTAGGTATGATTGCACATTTTTTTCATCTGTTACAATGTACTTACTTTAATTTTTATAGATAATTTGATTGATCGGGGACTATAATTTTAAATAACCCGGGCTGTATAATGTGATTTGATCTGATCATAATGTACAACATGCAATATCATGTTTTTTTAAATTTGTTATGGACTATATATTTTAATCTATTTATTGTTTACACAAATTATTATCAAAATTTTAGAATATATAATTCATTTAATTGTTTTGTTGTACTATCTATTTATTTTTATTATCTCGCCTTTTACAATATTTTTACTCAAAACAAATAGTTTTTCATATGTTTTATTTATGTTTTTTTAGTAATTTTACACACACACACACACACACACACACACACACACATATATATATATATATATATATATATATATATATATATATATATATATATATATACTATTATATAATAGACTGAAACATTAAAAGTTTGGTTGGTCGGTATGGTACATTGTGATTTTACTTAATTGCCCCTAACTGTATTTCGTGTTTTTACTTAATTAACCTTGCTTATTTATAAACAAATATTATTAAATAATAATATTACCTATTTATAACCAATTACATTTTTTCCCTAAAATACATTCATTTTTTCTAACAAATTCCCCTACTTTTTCAAATATGACAATTACTTTTTTAACTAAAACATGTTAGTTTTTCTATTTTTCCTTACTAAAACCCCTCATTTTCCAAAAATATCATGGACAAACCTTTAGTTATTTATTTTTAAACCAATAATATTATAATTATTTTTTAAAAATTTACCTATTTTAACATGTCTACTTATTTTTCTTAACAAATACAATTATTAAGAATATTAAAATATAAATAGTCAAATACCTATTTATAACTAATTACTCTAAAACACATTATAGATTTTTTTCTAACAAATTCCCTTATTTTCTAAATATATCACGGGAAATTATCTTTTTCAATTTACTTTTCCAATTTTTCTCACTAAAATTCATTTTTCCCCAAAAATATCACAAGAAATTCTTTACTTATTTATTTTAAAAAAAGGTTAAATACTTTTAATTATTAAATTTTAAAACCTAATTTGCCAAAAATATTACGGGCATTTACATTTTTAACTAAATATATGTTACGTTTTTTTTTAAAAAATTTGTTTTAATGTTTTTAATTAATTAAAAGTATTTAGCTATTTTAAATGCCTACATTTTTTTAACAAATAAAATTAATAAAATATTAAAAATATAATAAAAAAATAACAATTAATAATCCGTGCATCGCACGGGTTTTAAGCTAGTATATTATTAAAACCGAAATATTGAAAGTTTGATAGTTAGTCGGTACGGTTCTCATATTTTGATATTTGTACTTTAATTTTTTTATTTTTACTACTTTATTTAATTTATTAAAAACAACAATTTTATTCAAAATATAGTTTGGTAGTCGGTCGGTCAATACGACATTAATATTCTGATATTTGCACTTTAGTCCCTTTTCTTTTGCAATTTGACTTTAATTTATTAAAAACAACAATTTTAATTAAATATATATGTAAAATATTGTTAAACACAATTTAATCACGCTCAAACAGAAACACACACGTCAATTCAACATTAAGTTCAACAATCATATAAAACTATTCAAATTTAAGATGAACTTCAAACAAAGTAAATATAAATGTAAAATAAGAAGAAAATGAATGTCGTATGCATCACACTAACTTTATACTTGTAGTATAGATAAGAACAAATAATTATAAATATCATGTATACATGTTGATATGGTCAGAAAAGTAATTATAGAAATATAATTGACTGGTCAAACAAAAGGCCGATATTTAAAGCCCAATACCCTAATTATTCATTAATTTCGTAATTAATGAATAGGGAAAATATACAGCTCATTAAAAGAGCCCAAATTATGGCAAATTGGTCAAAGAAGGATCCAGAATCCCAATTAAAGGCAATTAATGAGTCATAGCCTTTATCAACAAGGAAAAGACTTATCCTGCAAGCAATACAATGCTTATCCAATATCAAAAGGGAGACTTATTCGCTAAGACTCCTAAACATACCATAAATACTAGGCTCCAAACGCCTATATAAGGTCCCTGATCCTACAATCAGAACTACGTCTTTGGCTTGATTCTCAATAACAATTTGAGATACGTAGGCATCTTGTGAGGACCAATTTAGTCCGGATACACGAGTGCAGCCATAAAAGCTCGAAAGCTCATTAATCCAAGCAATTAATATACAAGTACGTTTTTTAATCCATAACATTTGGCGCCGTCTGTGGGAACACAACATCAACCATGGCAAACACACGAAGAACAGCTCGGGATACTCAAACTCCCGATGATCGCCCTAACACTTCTGAGGCTGATCAGCCACCGCCGACTACTGGCACTGAAGGGGCGAATATCCCCACCAACACTCAAGGACCGAAAATCCCGATTTCGGTTGAAGGGACGAATCTCCTGCAGATGGTCATTCATGGATCTAATCCACAAGAGACCGTCCACCAGCAACCAATCACGACCTCCCCGCTGCTCATGAGTGCACCAAGGAGCCTTCAACTCCATACTACTGATCTCCCTCAATACGCGAATCAGACTTTGGGGATGCCAAGCTATGGCATGCTCCCTCGACCCATGGCGGGCGGTAGTGGAACTAATCCAATCTACCATGAGGCATATGTGCCTCCTTATATTCAAGGTCTGGGACCCCAAAATCAACAAACTCGTCAGACCCCTCTTATTCAAGATTTCTCTGGCCCATACACTGAGGATGAGGGTTATACAACTGGGGAGGATGTCGCCCCAAGGAGGAGACGTTCTTCACAGACAAATCGGGAGCCACCCCAAACTACTAGGGAGAAGCTTGCAGCCCATGAGGCAGAGACTACAAGGCTCAAAAAACTCCTTGCTGAAGAAGAGGCCGCTCAAACTCGGGGCCGAACGACTGAAGGAATCCCGATAATCAACTTGGATCCACCAAGAAGGACCAAGAGGGCTGAAGCCCCAAGGGGTGATCCTAGTAATCTGTTGCCCCTAGGAGATCCTGATGATCCTACACCACCGTTTACTCAAGACATCATGAAAACGGCTATCTCTAGAAAGTTTAAGATGCCTTCGATCAAAGCCTATGATGGAACGGGAGATCCCGCAAATCATGTAAGGACATTCTCCAATGCACTGTTGTTGCAGCCAGCCAACGATGCGGTCAAGTGTAGGGCGTTTCCCCAAACTCTTGCAGGTATGGCTCAACATTGGTACAGCCGTCTACCTCCCAACTCTATTGGGTCCTTTAAGGAGCTAAGCAAGGCTTTCATCAACCAGTTCATTAGTGGAAGGGTGCATGAGAAAAGTTCTGCATCACTCATGGCAATACGTCAAGGAAAGAATGAAGCCCTAAGGGACTACATTAATCGATTCACTCGAGAGGCTTTGAAAGTCCCGGATTTAGACGACAAAGTGGCTATGATAGCCCTGCAACAAGGAACCACTGATGACCACTTCAGGAGGTCGTTGGCTAAACATCCACCAGAGAGCATGTTGAAGCTCCAAGATAGAGCCGGAAAATACATCAAGGCTGAGGAAAGCATGAGAAAGTATGAACCCACCGCTGGCGACGGTGGAAACTCAAAGAAAAGAAAAGAAACTCAGGAGTACGACGTCAAGGAAAAGTTTCCCCGAACATCAAAGAATTCTGACTCTCCACCCAAGAGAAATAACTTTGGGCCAAAGTTCACGGAGTATGCAAGATTGAATACTCCCAGGAGTCAAATTCTGATGGAAATAGCCAAGGAAGAAGATATCAAATGGCCAAAGCCAATGAGGGCTGATTTGTCCAAACGGAACCAAAATCAGTTTTGTCGGTTCCACAAAGAAGTCGGTCACGACACCGACGATTGTAGGCAATTGAAAGATGAGATTGAGTTTCTGATACGAAGAGGAAAACTCAGCAAGTTCACTAAGGATGGAAGCCAAGGTAGCCAAAGGGGGAACTATGAAAGAAAGGATTATGATAGAAGGGACAACGATCAAGATCGGAATCCCAAGCCCCGAGGGCCAGTGATCAACATGATATTCGGAGGGCCAACTGCTGCTGGGTCCTCCCGAAACTCAAGAAAAGCTTATGCCCGAGAGGTACTGACCGTCGTTGGAGAAGCACCGAAGCGTGCACGAACATAAGTGTCAATAGGTTTTGATGATTCAGACTTGGAAGGGGTGAAGTTCCCCCACGATGATCCTCTTGTCATAGTACCTGTGATAGGCAACTCCGAAACAAAGAGAGTCCTAGTCGACAATGGAGCCTCAGTAGATATCTTGTTCCACGATGCCTTTATCAAGATGGGTTACACTGATTCTCAGTTGACACCCTCTAATATGCCCATATATGGGTTCAATGGAGTGGAATCAAAGGTGGAAGGCACTATCCAACTCCCAATGACCATGGGGCAAGGAACGAATACATCCACTCAGATGCTGAACTTCATTGTTATAAAGGCAACCTCAACCTACAATGCGATCCTTGGGAGGACGGGTCTTCATGCGTTTAAGGCTGTTGCCTCATCTTACCACCTGAAACTCAAATTCCCCACTCGGAATGGGATTGGTGAAGAACGGGGAGACCAAAAGATGGCTAGAAGCTGTTATGTAGCCGCGTTGAGGCCTGATGGAGTTGGGGGGCATGTTCTCCCCATTGAAGATATGGACACTAGTGACAATGAGGACAGAAGAGGGAAACCAGCTGAGGATTTAATCCCAATTCCCTTAGTCCCGGATGAACCAGAGAAGGTGACTTATGTTGGGGCACTACTGCCCGAACCATTGAAAGGCAAACTCGCATCTTTTCTTCAAGAGAACAATGACGTTTTTGCTTGGACAGCGGCTGACATGCCAGGGATTGATCCCCAACTAATATCTCACAAATTGAATGTGGATCCAGAAAGGAAGGCAGTGAAACAAAAGAAAAGAAGTTTTGCACCAGAAAGGCTTGAAGCCATTAAGCAAGAAGTAAATAAGCTTTTAGAAGCTGGGTTTATTGAAGAAATCCAATTCCCAGAATGGTTAGCTAACCCTGTGATGGTCAAAAAAGCTAACGGGAAGTGGAGAATGTGCGTCGACTTCACCGACTTGAATGATGCATGTCCTAAGGATTGTTTCCCCTTACCTAGGATTGATGCCTTGATAGATGCCACTGTTGGGCATGAGATGCTAAGTTTCATGGATGGCTTCAGCGGATATAATCAAATCAAGATGCACAAAGATGACATCGCCAAAGTGTCGTTCATCACTGACTTTGGTGTCTTCTGTTTCTTAGTCATGGCTTTTGGGCTTAAGAATGCTGGAGCAACCTATCAAAGGTTGGTGAACAAAATCTTTGAGCACCTGATTGGAAAAACCATGGAGGTCTACGTAGATGACATGTTAGTCAAGAGCCTTGATAAGGCCAATCACATTGAGCACCTCCGAGAGGCTTTTGAAGTGCTAAGACACCACAAGATGATGTTGAATCCAGCCAAGTGTGCCTTTGGTGTAGGCTCGGGAAAGTTTTTAGGCCTGATGGTTTCCAAGAGAGGAATCGAGGCTAATCCCGACAAAATCAAAGCGATTCTAGACATGGAATCACCAAAGACTGTCAAGGATGTCCAGAAACTGACGGGAAGAGTGGCTGCTTTGGGAAGATTCATCTCCAAGTCTGGAGAGAAGTGTTTACCCTTCTTCAAAGCACTCAAAAAAGTGAAGAATTTTGAATGGACAACTGAAAGTCAAGAGGCCTTTGAGGCCCTGAAGAAATATATGGCTGAAGCACCACTGTTGGCAAAACCCAAGCCAGGAGAAATTCTCTATTTATACTTGGCGGTTTCCAACACAGCCCTTGGAGCTGTTTTGGTAAAGGAAGAAGTAAAGGTTCAGAAACCCATCTACTATGTGAGCAAGATTCTACATGGGGCAGAAATAAACTACTCAATGGTTGAGAAGTTTGCCTTAGCCTTGATAATGGCCTCAAGAAAGCTACGCCCCTACTTCCAGGCTCACAAGATAGAGGTCTTGACTGATCAACCTCTAAGAAACATCTTGCATAGCCCTCAAGTTAGTGGAAGATTGATCAAATGGGCCATTGAATTGGGAGAGTTTGATATCAAGTATAAGCCTCGGACGGCCATAAAAGCTCAAGCACTTGCTGACTTCATGGTTGAATGCACCATTGACAACCAAGAAGTCGGGGGGCAGGAAGTAACTGTGGAAGATAAGAAAGATGAGGAAATGACCTTCAAAGAATGTTGGGTGCTCTATTTTGATGGAGCATCAAAAACAAAATCAAGTGGAGCTGGTTTAGTGCTACAGAGTCCTGATGGATTCCTAATAGAGTATGCACTAAAACTTGACTTCCCGACGACAAACAATGAGGCTGAGTATGAAGCCCTGATAGCTGGCTTAGGGCTGGCTGGAGCCTTGAGAGTCAAAACTCTGAAAGTATGTGGAGACTCGAGGCTAGTGGTTTCCCAAGTAAATGGGGAGTTTGAGGCCAGAGATGAAGTCATGGCCAAGTACTTAAAACTTGTCAAGGCCATTATGACTCAGTTCGATGAATGCTATGTGGAGCACATTCCAAGGGAGGAAAATATGAAGGCTGATGCCTTGTCTAAGTTTGCCTCTTCTGAAATTGAAAACTATGCCGGGAGTGTATACTTCCAAGTCTTGAAGACCCCAAGCATCAATGGAAAGTTGGTAGCCCCCATTGGTATCACCAGTTGTTGGATTGATCCCATCAAAGCTCATCTGGAAACTGGGTGGCTGCCCAACGACACTTCGGAAGCACGAAAGCTATACGTCAGAGCACTAAGGTATGCCCTAATTGAGGGAATCCTATACAAGAAATCTTTTGTTATTCCGTACTTAAAGTGCTTGAGACCTCAAGAGGCAGAATTGGCCCTAAAGGAAGTGCATGAAGGGATTTGTGGGCAACACTTGGGGGGCAGAGCCTTGGCTCATAAAGTCACTCGTCTAGGTTTCTATTGGCCAAGCATACTTGCTGATGCTAAAAGCTACGTCAAAAAATGTGAACGGTGCCAGAAACATGCACCAATGGTTAGGCAACCACCAGAGATGATGACATCCATTAACTCCCCCATCCCCTTTGCTATGTGGGGAATGGATATACTCGGGCCATTTCCCATGGCAAGTGCTCAAAGAAAGTTCTTGATAGTAGCAATTGATTATTTCACCAAGTGGATTGAGGCTAAGCCATTAGCCAAGATAACCACCAAGCAAGTGATGCAATTCTTCTGGGAAAATGTGATATGCAGATATGGAATTCCACGAGTCCTGGTCACGGACAATGGAACCCAGTTTAACAATGATGAGTTCAAGAAGTATTGTGATGAAAACGATATCAAGTTGCGCTTCACTTCTGTCGCCCATCCTCAAGCAAATGGGCAAGCTGAGGTTGCAAATCGAATCATCCTTGATGGACTAAAGAAAAGAGTTGAACGCTCCAGAAACACTTGGGTAGACGAATTACTCCCTATACTTTGGGCATATCGTACTACTTGCAAAGTCACCACCGGGGCAACTCCATTCCTATTGGCTTATGGAGCAGAGGCAGTGGTCCCAGTGGAAATTACTCACACCTCCCCAAGAGTTGAGGCTTATGAACCAGAAACAAATGAAGAAGGCTTGAGGCTATCCTTAGATCTAATTGACGAAGTTAGAGATGAGGCAAACGCCAAGATAGTTGAACATCAAAAGAAGGCATCCTTCTACTACAACCTAAGGGTTAAAGAAAGGTTCTTTCGACAAGGAGACTTGGTTCTCAGAAAAATTGAGGCATCCGGAGTTGGACAAAAAGGGAAGTTGGCCCCAAATTGGGAAGGACCATATCGCGTCAAAAACGTATATGGTCGAGGCTCTTACAAGCTAGAAACCCTTGAAGGGCATGAGGTGCCAAGAACTTGGCATGCCTCCAACTTGAAAGTTTATTATGTTTAAGGTGTTTCCTAAGTGGATTCACTACTAGAAATAAGGTTTGATAAACCAACCCAAGTTTTTAAAACTTGAGTATTATGTAAGGGTTGAGCCCATTCTTCAAAGTTATGAATTATCTACTCCTATTCATCATGTTTTGAATGCATTGCATACTGATAGATATGTACGAAATGCTAACTAAACATGCAAAAGGCAAGAAAACAACACAAGCCATGAATGGCCACAAAATATAAATAAAACTAAACTTACAAAAGTTTAAGTTAAGCCCAAAGGCTGGAAATACATAGAAAGAAAATACAAAGCCATGAATGGCCATAAAGAAACTACAAACTACGGCTGCGCGTCACCATCCTTGACCCCCGCATCTGTCTCCTCCCCTGAACTAGAGCTGGAAGAATGCTCACCAGCATCCTCAGCACCATCAGCAGAAGCGTCACTGAGGGGTGATGAATGCTCTGGAACTAAAATCCTAGCATCTTCCTCCATATCGTCAACTCCAGCCAAAATACGCTCCAAGGGAGTAGGAGGGTGAGGAGCAGGAAAGTCAGCAGCATCAAAGACTCCAGGATGCTGGGCCAAGATAGCCTGAACAGCGTCCTCCCATCCTGAAGTATGCTGGACTGGGAAAAGGATCTCGTCATGCTTTTCGATCAAGTCCTTGTACTCCTGAGAGTCAAGGTACTCATCGATGCAATCATCCTTGCCTTTCCTCAGCTCAACAATATCAGCCTGAGCGTCAGCAAGCTCCTTCTCCCTCCTGGCAAGAGTCTCCTTAAGAGACTTCACCTCTTCCTCAGACCTCTCCAGCTTGACCCTGTTGGCCTCAGAGGAGGTACGCCAAGCCTTAGCTTGGAACAATACCCCCTGAAAGTTGGCATTGGTCTGCCGAAAGATAAAAGTTAGAAAAATATAAGCAGAAACTTCAAAGAAATAGCTAAGGTAAAGAAAATTACCGCAGCAATAGCTTGAGCCCCAAGATGCTCAGCACCCTCAAGGGTGGAATCTGCAACGAAGTCCTTGTAATCACAAGGGGTAAGAGAGTGGTATGACCAGTCCACAACATGTTTGGACACCCCAGTAATGGTGTCCTTCTTCCTGATACCCCAGTTGGGGCGCCACACTGAGGACTTGGCAGACACAGGAATGTCCACCTCATCCACAGAAGGGATCAAGAAGCTGGGAGCACTGGCTTTCCCCCTGGGATCATCCCCAATCCTAGCCCTTTTCATCCTGGATGTCTCTACATCCTTGGGCTCATTGGTCTTGTTAATAAAGGCCGCAGCTACAAGAAAAGCCAGAAAATGGTTAACAGAAAATCACAAAGAAAGAAAAATAGGCATAATGAAAAGGGATAAGCAAAAATACCCTTATCATGAACAGTAGAGAGCCCAACGGACTTGAGGACGAACTCGTCCAGTAACTCCCAAGCCACGGTAGTCCCATTATCCTTAATGAGCTCTGAGTAGGCATGGAGCTCCTCCTCATTCAAGACAATGTTACCGGGACTACCATCAGAAACTCTCCCAAAAGATGTACGGAACAGGGTTCCCCAGTCCCCTCCTTCCCATACAAGATACATGAACTCATTTTTCCATTTGGGGTTATTATCTGGGATTGATTTGGGGTGAAAAATGAAAGGGAAGCCTACCCTATGGCTTATATACACCCAACCCAAGTTGTTGGCTGAGCTATTCTTAAACTGAAAGATCTTTCTAAACAAAGGTACAGAAAGAGGAAAGTTTTTACGAAGGCATAAAACCATGAAACAATTAATTATCCTCCAGGCATTTGGAGGTAATTGACAAGGGTTGACTTGGACATCTGCCAAAAGTCTAGGAATAAACTCGTGAAAAGGGAACCTAAGGCCAGCAACTATGGCATCCCTATAAATACACAAAGCATTTGACCGCCAGTGACATGAACGGTCACCGGGGCCGGCAGGAACAAGCTTCAAGGGGGCCTTTACCCTATACATCTTATTATAATCTTTTATCATATCTACTTCATGAAATCTATTGCTACAATCATACGAATCTAAAGCAGACACTGACGGGTATTCATCCCCACGTTCATTAATCATATCATGCAAAGACATGTATTTTGAACGAATAGGAATGGGGGTACCTCTTTTTGAAGCGGAATTCATCTTTTGGAGGCGTTGGGAAGCTCGATCGGCCATTTCTAACCCAGAAAATCTTCAAATCTTCAAAGAAAATTGCCCAGAAATCTTCAAGGAAACCCAGAATCTTCAAAGAAACCCAGAATCTTCAAAGAAAATCTTCAAATCTTCAAGTGAAAACCCAGAAAACGGTGAGAAAATCTCGTCGGGAATCGCCTTGCGACAGAACCCTAGCAGAGCAATCTAAAAAAATTTCGGAGAAAATTTAGCAGAGTAACTTTGAGAAAGTGAAATGTGAAGAATGAATGGAAACAAATGAGAACTCACCCTTATATAGGGATCACAGCCGGTCAATGGGCCGGTTGAAGGAAGGGCAACCGGCATTAGCCGGTACGGCCCATAAAAGGCTAAAAGCCCAATTGATAAAGTTGAACAGTGAAGATCTTTGGGCCCAACTAAGCCCATTACAAAAAAAAAACTAAACTACATTTTCGATCAAAGTTCTGATCAAATAAGTTCGAATAAAGCCCAAAATGGCTCTTGTATTCGACCAAAAATCTCGTCGAAAGGATAAAAGCCCAATTATTAAAAAAGGCTAAAGGCCCAATAAAAAGATGAAGGCCCAATTGCTAAAATCCTTGGGCCCAAATGAAGCCCAATATATGTGGGCCCTAAAAGTCTGTAACGAACCAAGTATTCGACCAGAATCCTAGTCGAATGAGTTCGAATAGGCACCAAAACTGAAGTCACGTTCGACCATGTTCCTGATCGAAATCATTCGACCAGGCACCAAAATGAAAGCCATGTTCGACCTTGAACCTGGTCGAAATCATTCGACCAGGATGCAAAATGAAAGTCCTGTTCGACCACAATCCTGGTCGAAGCTATTCGACTAGGGGGAAAATGAGGCTCTACTTCGACTAGAAACCTGGTCGTAAGCATTCGACCAGGAGGCAAACTGACAGTAGTATTCGACCAGAAATCTGGTCGAAATCATTCGACCAGGATGCAAAATGGAAGCAAATTTCGGCCAGAATCCTGGTCGAAGGAGTTCGACCAGGAGCTAAAATCAAGGTCGAATTCGACCAGAATCCTGGTCGAAAATGACATGAAAAATTCAAAAATCAATTTATGTTCCAGGGAATTGATGAAAAATCCCGATTCCTGTTTTGGAGAATTATAAAATTGGTTTAGAACTATACGTTCGTCAAACCAAGCCATGATATGGAAGAAAATTTCGTAACTCCTGAATGAAATAACTTCTACGATAATCCAAGAGAGATTTTCCTAGAAGTTGGGGGGCAAATGATATGGTCAGAAAAGTAATTATAGAAATATAATTGACTGGTCAAACAAAAGGCCGATATTTAAAGCCCAATACCCTAATTATTCATTAATTTCGTAATTAATGAATAGGGAAAATATACAACTCATTAAAAGAGCCCAAATTATGGCAAATTGGTCAAAGAAGGATCCAGAATCCCAATTAAAGGCAATTAATGAGTCATAGCCTTTATCAACAAGGAAACGACTTATCCTGCAAGCAATACAATGCTTATCCAATATCAAAAGGGAGACTTATTCGCTAAGACTCCTAAACATACCATAAATACTAGGCTCCAAACGCCTATATAAGGTCCCTGATCCTACAATCAGAACTACGTCTTTGGCTTGATTCTCAATAACAATTTGAGATACGTAGGCATCTTGTGAGGACCAATTTAGTCCGGATACACGAGTGCAGCCATAAAAGCTCGAAAGCTCATTAATCCAAGCAATTAATATACAAGTACGTTTTTTAATCCATAACACATGTTATCAATATGTGCTATTTAACAATGATTATTGTGCGATAAATAAAGTAATTCTCGTTCGAGGATTGAGGCGGGTTCGACGAATTAGTTCATGTTCGGAGTCTCCCCGACCCCGAAGTGACCGATCGCCCATACCTAAATTATTGTCTAATTTTTACACATGTTTTAACATTAATTTCATTAATTTAAAAATAAATAAGTCATAAATATGTAAATGAACTACTTGTAATATGTTATTTATGTTATATCAATGTTTAATAATACATTTTATATATTAAATATTTGAATAATTCAAATATATTGCGTAGTACAAGAAAAGTTCGACTCTGATTCAAGAAAATAGAATATATATTATATCTATCGATACATATACAAAATATTTGTTTTGTTAAAATAAAGATAAAAAACACCACATATAATATTGTTTTTAAAACTTAATATTAATCAATACTATTATATAATAGACGAAACATTAAAAGTTTGGTTGGTTGGTATGGTACGTTGTGATTTTACTTAATTACCCTTAATTAATTGTACTTCGTGTTTTTACTTAATTAACCTTACTTATTTATAAAAATATATTATTAAATAATAATATTACCTATTTATAACCAATTACCTTTTTCACCTAAAATACATTATTTTTTCTATTTTTTCTAACAAATTTCCATACTTTTTCAAATATATCACGGACAATTACCTTTTTTTTTTAACTAAAACATGTTAGTTTTTCTATTTTTCCTTACTAAAACCCCTCTTTTTCCAAAAATATCACGGACAAACATTTAGTTATTTATTTTTAAACCTATTTTAATATTATAATTATTTTTTAAAAGTTTACCTATTTTAACATGTCTGCTTATTTTTCTTAACAAATGCAATTACTAAAAATATTAAAATATAAATAATCAAATACATATTTATAACCAATTACCTTTTCAGCTAAAACACACATTATATATTTTTTTTTCTAACAAAGTCCCTTCTTTTCTAAATATATCACAAGAAATTGCCTTTTACAATTGTCTTTTTCTATTTTTCTCACTAAAATCCATTATTTTTCCAAAAATATCATAAGAAACCCTTTACTTATTTATTTTAAAACGCATTTAAATACGTTTAATTATTAAATTTTAAAACCCCAATTTTCAAAAATATCACGGGCATTTACCTTTTTAAACTAAATATATGTTACATTTTTTTATTTTTTCTTACTAAAACCTCTCATTTCCAAAAATATAACGAGCAAACTCATACTTATTTATTTTAAAATCTGTTTTAATGTTTTTAATTAATTAAAAGTGTTTAGCTATTTTAACATGTCTACTTATTTTTTGAACAATTACAATTAAAAAAATATTAAAAAAATAATAATAAAATAACAATTAACAATCTGTGCATCGCACGGGTTTTAAGCTAGTATTTTATAAGACTGGTAGTATATATGATTCTGTATGATATTTTAAGTATTAAAAAAATAAAGTTTAATAAATATTATAAATCATCTTGATTTTTACTCAAAAATTTAAATAATAATAAATATAGGATAAGAAAGATTTGAGTTTTATGTCATATGATTTTTAGTTCAAAATCAAAAAGAATCATGTAGCTCATTGGTTAGAAGGATAACTTATTTAGTGTATGTCAAAATGCCCTTAAATTATTCACTTGTTCTCCTATTATATATAGAAGAGATTGTAACATTCAATGATATAACAAATTATTAACTTTATGACAAAAAGATTTTTTATCATTTAATTTTCGACCAAATTTATTATATTTGTGGTTTATTAAAAAGGATATTACCAAAATTTCGTGACAATTTTTTTGTTTTTTAGGTAACCATTTTTAATTTCGTAACAATTGATCAATCAATTTTGTGGTAAATCATAATAGCAATTTAGATAACATAATCTTAAAACTACTACAGATCGATAGAGATGTCTACTACAGAGTAGTACCAACTGATGTACATTCTACATAACATAATCTTAAAACTAATTAAACACATGCAAACACAAGGTGCAAATCATTAATGTGCGCAAGCCTCCGCATTGTGTGGCATCTCAAAGCGTTCAGGGAACTGATCAAGTGTGGTGTAGGAGTCCTCGCTCCATTCCCACATTTTCATGTCATCTTCGAAACACCAGTTGTATTCAGTATAGTTTTGGGCTTCCGAACCCAAATCATAAGCTTCCCACCAGTGCGAGTAATCCACACCTGCAAAATGATACATCCCCTGAACCTCTTCATCCTGCTGCTCCTTGACGTTGTTAGCGCCATCTTCCTCGTCTTCAATCTCAATAATTTCGATGACATCATTATTCTCGTTCAAATGATGAGCATCACCAATCATTAATTTTTCAATCATATCACCGATCTCTTCTTCTTTTAGCCACACGTCCTCGTTTAATAACACCATTTCCTCGTCACGAGGACGTTCCTCAAGCACCGCCATAAGAGCTTCCTTCATTGTTTCAATATCTGCATAAAAGAGAACAATTAATAAAATTAGGATACGTATTAATTGAGGGAAGAGCAGAAAGAGATAATATTCAACATACATTTTAGATAGACAGACTAATGACTTGTAGAGAGAATGAGTGGCGTATATATGGAACTAAGTATATAGAGCAGACTTGCATACATTCCTGTACCAGGGCCTCAATTTATAGAGCCAGGAATTACCTATGTATACCAGTGTTGTAAAAAGCGGTAATCAGAATTAATCGGTGAAGGCAACGTCCATGATTAATCGGGTAATCGGGGATTAATCGGATCATTAATCGGAATAAATTTAATAATATTTTGTATATACAATTATAAAATTGTTTCGTTATTTTAACTAAACATATGTTATTATCATATATTTATGCAAATATGTTAAAAATGTTATATAATTGTAATAAATAAAATTTTGAAGGTTTAACTTTTCAATTAGAGATCAATTTAAGAGTAAAACTTAAGAGAATTTATGATTTAGGCATCTAAAATTATAATTATATGTACAAAAATAATGATTTTTCCTATTGTTTAATCAAGTTTCTACCTTTTAAGTTTTTTATTATTTTTTATTATTTTTTACTATTTTTTAATAATTAGCCCGATTTTTGATCGATTAATCCGATTTTTGACCGATTCAGCCAATTTTTGACCGTTTTTATGAAAAAAATGATTAATTAACCGATTTTCGCTTAATCAATTCGGTGGTCCGCCGTCTAGCGATTAATCCCGATTAATCGCCGACTTTTAGAATACTGATGTATACACAAGTCATTAATTCTTTTTAGGTGGCAGACATAGATTATAATCTCGTATGTAGATAAATTTATCCTTAATAATTAATTTCAAGTTTAATTAGTTCACTATTTTCCACTTAAACACCTGATTTTCCTTCTACAAAATCTAACTTCTGCTTATTGAAACACACATTAATTACCCCGTATGTATATACTATAATATCTTGTCAGCTTCTAGGATTTAATATGCAAATATCCATGTAGATACTTTTTTTTTTGAGTCGGA
Organism: Heracleum sosnowskyi; assembly: GCA_030848705.1. Lineage (NCBI taxonomy): Eukaryota > Viridiplantae > Streptophyta > Magnoliopsida > Apiales > Apiaceae > Heracleum > Heracleum sosnowskyi. The sequence continues at coordinate 134,435,969 of CM061235.1, read as the reverse complement.
ATTAATTTAATAATAAAAAATCATACGGCATCTTAAAAAATGGTCGCGTCGAACAAACATAAAACAGAAACAATCGCTAATTATTCCATTTTTCTTGGAGATACAATCCCGCGATTTGTTAAAGATGATATATTTACATTTACCCGCTTCACCACATCCAGTTGGAGCTAATCCAGTTTGAGCTATCGACCATAATTGCAATCCCCTAAAAGCTTCCATCACTAAATCAAAAATCATACTCTCACAAAAAAGGAGAGAAACACCAAAACTCTCACCAAGGAGAGACTACAACCAAATTGAAATTACAAATTAAAACTAAAATTGCAAATAAAAATTACACTAAAAGCAAGCCTTAGATCTAGAAAAGGAAACCACAAAAACAAGATAAACCGGACCCCTCGAAACCGAAGAACCACACGCTAGATCGGAGAAGACAGAAATCCGGATGCTCTGATGGTTTTTTATCTAAGAAGTTTTATTGAAAAAAATCAAGTCTTAATAGCAAGATTAGCAAGAAAGATGAAAGAAAAACTAAGGGATTGGGGCTTTCCACCGGAGAATTCGGTGGAAGCCCCCGGCGGCAATATTGAGAAAAAAGGAGGTGGCTGGCTGTGAGAGAGAGAAAAGAGAGAGGGTTTCATCCATGTAGATACTTACTAATACAGATAATATATGGTCTAATTAATTATACAAACCATTAAAAATATTATTTATATATATATTTTTAGACTTAAATATGAGTAAATTCCCCTAAAAGTAAAATCCATATATTATTACTTCCTCCAAAATTCAACTTATTTTATCCTTTTAAAACGATCTACACATAGAATTAAACTCAGCTAATAACTTATAAAATTTTAATATATTTTACACTTGAGTTACTTTAATATAATATCGAAATGTGGTTGGGACATATAGATTTATATATAAGAAATGTCGTTGAAATAAGTATTATAACGTCAAAGGAACAAAACTTAATAAAAAAGAAAGAAACCTCCAGCTAATGTGTTTTAAAATTCCACAATATATGTGATGTAAATATTTCAGTTTTTTTCTAGCTAGGGAGTTAGAAAAAATAAAATATTAAAATTGCAGAGAGAGACCGACTTGAGGGGCAAGAACGTAACTTTGCTCTCATCTTATCTCTGCAGTTCAAACAATCGAAATTGAGCACTTCTTCGATCTTGAATTCACTAGATGAACATAAATTGTGCCTAAAAACCAAAAAAGATCATGCATGTAAATTCGTCTGTATATGCATGCAATGCAACTACTACGTACGTGGAGCTTATTTGTTAACTCGCCTGCCGAGTTGAGTACTATTGCAAAACGTTTTGCCTTTTAGTTTTGAGAGGTCACGGTCAATTAGTTAATTGCCTTCACTGAATTAAGCATATCTAGTACCTGCATTATCTTTCTCTTTTTCAGTTGAAGCAGCTTGTTTTCTGTTTACCTCGTATAAACGTAACTTAATTAGATATTTAGCTAATTAGTTTTAGTTTATCGTTTCAGTTAGTTGGATTAATTGGATTAATTATTCCATGATGCAAATTCAAGTATCAATGCTTTTTTGAAATTATTATTTATATATTTTACTGTGTGAGGATTTGGATATATTTGTACGAGTCCATTATTGTTTCTAAATTTTTGTTTGAGTTAGAACATTTTACAGGTAAATCATAAAAGAAATTATTGTATGTATTAAGCAAAATTTCACAATTATGATATTATCTTAATTAGAATATTGTAGTATACAATCCAAAATTACACATTTCTGCTGGTTTCGTTACACTTTAATTATGTACACAATTTCTATCGTAAATGTACATTTGACTTAAAAATGATAAATAAATTAATTACTTCACGACAAGATTTTATTGTCGTTTATTACGTTATGACAAAGATTTTTGATATTTGTCGTATAATACTAAAATATATTATGCGTCATATGAAATGACAAAACTATTACGTTGTAAGACAACTTTCCGACAAAATATTGTTATATTCTCGCTTATTTAATTCAAAACACGAATTTTCAAAATAAAGTTCATCCCAGTATCAAATATCGATAGATTATGTAGGCAATTAGCTATGCAATTGCCTTTTTAAAAAGTTGATCCAATCTACTAGATCAAATGGAAGAATGCATACACAACATTATTAAGCTTTCATTTTAATGGAATGATAGGAAAACGAATACTATAGATCGATGGAGATATCATAGCTAGTACAAACTGATAAACCAAGATCCTTTGCTCAACATCTCAACGTGCTGAGGGAATTCTCAGATGGGGTGAGTGCATGAGTACTCACTCCATTCCCACATTTTCATGTCATCTTCTAAACACCAAGTATACTCTGTATAATTAGTATCACCTCCAGAAACCAGAGTATTAGGTTCCCAACACTTACAGTCTAAGCAAGGGTTATCCTGATACAATTCTTCATCCTGCAGCACATTGATACAATTCTTGGAACCATCTTCCTCGTCATCGATCTCCTTCATTTCAATATCATTGTCATTATCTTGTTGAATTTTCATTTTTTTTACAGCTTCGCTACTTTCTTTTAAAGAAGAGTCATCTATCATCAAACTTTCAACCATGCCCACTATGTCCGCTTCTTTAAGCCATTCGCTGTGGCCTTCATTCATCGAAACCATTTCGTCATCAAGAATCGGCATTAGTGCTTCCTTCATTGTTTCCATATCTGCAAAATAGCATAACAATATTAGTGAATTTCTTTAATTGATTGAGCAGAAAGAGATTAATGTTGGACATAGATATATATTTGACAGACTTTTAGCGAGAATGAGGGCCGTATGGAATAAATTTTCTCTACAAGGGCCTCCTTATAAAGCAGAAATAATTCTGATCGACTCGAGTCATCTAATTTTTTTAGGTGACAGATGGACTTCAAATATGATCTTAAGTACTAGGTCTCTTTTCCGCCTCATCTATTTGTTTACTTTTTCCTTTTTGGATGTCTTATTAATTTCTTTACATTCTAAATTTTTTCAAAAATAATAAAATATTGGACAGGATGGAGGGAGTAGTATATTGTTTTATCCTTATTAATAAAGTTCAAGTTCAGTTCTACAAACTAAAGGAAGATAAATATTTAATTACCAATCATTGATTGACCTGCAAATTAAGGGCCCAATAATATTTTTGATCTATTTGCGATTTTTATAGATGTATTCTCCTGAAAATCATCTAAGTAATTATGTTTCTCTTTTTTTCTTGTCAGGAACTAATATATCTGTTCCTGTTCCTGATTAAAACAGGGGCGGACGCACGTGTAGGCCAAGGTGGGCTGTAGCCGGGGTAAAATTTTCAATTTTCAAAAATTTACTCCTACACTTATCTATTGAATTGAATTCAGCCCAGCTCAAAAAAATTCAAAAACCACATATTGTTTAGTATTTTACATATATTTCTAGACAAGAAACAAGGCTTCTTAATTAAGAACATATAAATATATTTTCTGCCTGGGAGATTATGAGAGAGTATTAGTAAAAAATTCATTATGGTACAACATATAAATATATTTTCTAAGGGTTTTTTTTACTAATATGTCTTATTTTAAAAGTTGATTTATAAATATATCCCATTTATAATTATATTTATAAATATATCCTAAATTCAAAAAAAATTAAAATTTTATATTAACTATAGTTAACTTAACTACTTTACATTTCAAAATGACATGTATAACCTCTCAATAATTAAGGCTTACAATTTTATTTTAAATGTAAATGTTAATAAAAACTGTACTTTCAAATTTAATGCTAGAGTTTAAGAGATTTCGAGCTTTAATGGATGTTCTTGCGTTTCGTGACTAAATCTGTCCTCACAAGATGCCTACGTATCTCAATTCGTAATTGAAAATCAAGCCAAAAAACGTAGTTCTGATTGAGGATCAGATCCTTTATATAGGCATGGAGAGCCTTAGATTTGGGGTAGAATTATGTGACTTGGAGGCCAAGTCATCTTCTTAGATTAGGACTATAAATCCTAGTTTGTAGGAGGCTGACTTCTTTTAGAGTTTGGTGTCGTTCAAGACTACTTCTAGTAGATGTAGGTCACAACTTGGACACATTTAATGGACTGTATAATCAGCCTTTTAATTAATTACGAATTTAATAATTAATTAAGTTTTTGGGGCTCATTAATTGAGTCTAATTTATGGACCAATCCAAGTTAAATTAATGTGTCATTAATAACATTTTTAAGGTTATTTTTAGCCCACATATACCTATGAATAAAGATGCACAAAAAACCTGATGGGTCAGGCTTTATTCGGGCCTTAAAAAGCCCGGGCTTTAATCTTAAAAAACCGGGCCAAGTTTTTCTGAAAACCGGGTCGGGCTCTTAGAAAAATATGTGCCCTATTTTCAGCCCGCGGGCCAGGCCAGGCCAGGCTTTAATCGGACCTGGATTAAAAAAAAAAAAAAAACCTGCTTTATAAAAATATGTACAACTCTTTACTAGGACTTTAAAAAAAATGGGACTTAAAAGTTGAAAGATTAACACTGAGCCTGGTCTGAATTACAAATTACAACTTGAAAAGTAACTAAACCTACAAGATTGGAAGAACTCAATCAAATTACAACTTAAAACCTTAAAACTGAAAAGTGAAAACATAAAATACAACTTATAAAATTTAAAACAGAATATATGGTGAAGCAAACAACATTTTTCCAAATTCCAACTGCATTGGCTGCACCAGTACTTGTTGGGATTATATTCAGTGTTGCAGCTCTAGCTCTCCTCAAGTCTCTGTGTGAAGAATAAAAGACATTTTGCATTTAGATTCAATCATATGATAATAGCAAACTGATATTTGTACATGTAAGGAAACTGTACAATACATGTAAGGACCTTGTTGTGAATTCTACACTATTCAACATCTTGTAATGGCTTGGTTAGTAGACCATTTGTTAGAGATAATCTGATATTAAACCAATCTATTGCAGACAATCATCTTTAAACCAATACAAAACAGAATACAAAACCATGGTCATGCAAGATCAGAATTACCAGAGACTTGTGAAGGGTGCAGACCGGAGACCTATGACGAATCTTCTTCATTTGTGGAAAATTCCTCATCTGATGATGAACTATCCTCAGCAGAATCAACATCTTGTATCCTTTCTTCCGCATCCAGATGATCCTTATAGCATATGCAGACTTCTAACGATGATGAACTTAAACGACTTCTTCTTTCATTCAAAATCCTGCCACTAAAAGAAAAGGCAGATTCCGAAGCTACTGTACTAGCTTGGACAGTTAAGATATCACAGGCCATGATGGCCACAACAGGATAATGACAAGATCGAGTTTTCCAAAATTCTAGTATATCTGATTGCTTACCTACGAAATATGTCATTTTATATTTTGCTAGTTCACTACTTGAAGTAATCATTTTTTATTTTTTACATGAAATAGCCAACTGAAGTGCAACATATCCCTACTACTACCAGTTTCAACAGGAATATCACGTGGTTTTGCTCCATATAACGTTTCATAATGGTCATAAAATGCATTTAGTGTTTGATTAAACTTTTGAATACTAGCACTGGTTGCATCAATACTAGTTCCCAAGTTACAATTAATACACTCTATAAGACTTTCAACTCCATCAACTCCGATCTTGGGATCTAAAGCCGCGACACAACAAAACATTTGTGGCATTTCTTCATAATATTTTAAAAAAAATTCACGCATTTATAAAATAACAGGCCCCCAAATTTCATTATCTTGCCATTTTACAAAAGTCATTGTGATCAAGTAAAATTCTCCTAACACTAACGGAGTTGTAGGATAATAAACCCCGGAAAATCTTTTCGTTGCCTTGTAAAAACATTTAAGAATACTAAGTAGCTCTTCAATTCTGGTCTAATCTGTGCTACTTATAGCATTAACCGAACCATTTCTAGAATTATGAAATTCCATTAAAACAACTCTTTGTCTAAATGCACGTTTTAACATTTTATAAGTTGAGTTCCATCTAATAGGCATGTCAACAGCTGGTTTTAAGTAATCTTGTCTCCTCTTGTTAGGTCCATAACAATATGATACTAACTGCCTAATTTTAGAAGTTATAGGTAATACCAGTTTAAGTCCATCTTGAACAACCCTATTTAGAACATGGCATGCACATCTACTATGAAAAAATTCACCATTTAGAAAGGGATCTAAATCTCTTTTTAACTTGTTAATAGCCGCATCATTATTACTAGCATTATCAAAAGAAAGACTCATAATTTTATCTTTTATTTTAAATTCTCTAAGATACGACATTATCAATTGATAGATATACTGACCGATATGGGGAAGCTCAAACAATTCAAAACAAATGACGCGTTTAGACATTTCCCATGTAATGGGATCAATCCAATGACATGTTATACATATATAAGACAAACCTAAATTCTGACCAGCAGACCAAACATCAGAAGTTAAACTAAATTTACCTTCAAATTTGTTGAAGTACCTGATTATATCTGTTGTGCTTCTATTGACCTTTTGATAACGGGGTTGCAACGCACGATGTATGTACCTCGTTGTAACATCATTGTCGAAGGTATTGTATGACCATCCTCGAGAAATGATACACTTCATTTGCATCTCCCTTTGTAAAACTTGATCATAATTCCAAGTGCGGCCTGTTTCATCAATTCTTGTTTGAGTAAATTCAGGATTTTGTTTTGACTCACATTTAGGATGATGTTTATTTAGTGTTGAATTTCCTTTAGAACCAAACAACTTTCCACAAAGTCGTTGCCTTGCCTTCTCTGTTCCATCAAACAGCTTCACTAGATCATAATTATCCCAACATGGTGCTTTGTGGTTGTGTGGAATCACTGTATAAGTGGAACCAATTGTCGGAGTCGAAGTTGCTCCTGTAGCATCAGTGGTTTGGTGACTTGAAGTAGCCATAAGTATATATACAGAGAGCAGCAGTGTTAGGCCGAATACACAATATATAATCAAGTATGTATGGGAATAACAATCAAGAACACAGGTTTGTAAATCAACAAACTGAATTATATTAAATAATTCTCTCTTAGTGATGTTAATGAATCACAAAGAGCTACTAGGTTACAAGAATAATATATTCAATGTTCGTGTGTCCCTTCTAGGGATAACCTATCTGTGTTTATATAGTACACAACTACTTACAATCCATCTCTAATTGATATTCCTATAAATTAGCTATACAATTATTATCAATTAAGGATTGCTTCAGTCTTCTGTCCAGTCTCCTTAGCTGTATCAATATATTCTGCTTCTTTCCATCTTCAGAATATATTGCTTCTAGAATCTTTATCTTTGCACCGACAGCTAAGTCAACTATCACCCTGTCAGACTTTAACAAACTCTGACCGGCTTCCATGTAAACTCTGATATGTACCTGGTACTTAAACACTGATGAACAAACGTCAGCAATTATATCTAACAATCTCCCCCAACTTGTTCATAATAAAAATGTACAAGTTAAAAAGATAATTGATGATGTCAAAACATATAACAAATGCAGTGTTTAAAATATGTCAGAGTTTAATTTTAAAACAGAGTTTAAATTTAACTTAAAATAGAAAACATAAAAAAAACTTACAGTCAGACTTTACTTGACTTCTTCAATATCAGGTACTGTCCTGAGATAATCAATCAGCAGCTTTCTCTCAGCTCGATCTAGTTCAGCAATCATATCCTTCTTCAGCTCCTTCAATTCTGGTTCATCTTCACCAATTTGATAAATGGCAGCCCTTAAAGAATAAATGCTGTTCTTGTTCATTTCATTGCCAAGTCTGATATAAAAAGCCTTATCAGACTCTAGATTGAACTCTAGAACTTTCTTATTTAGTGCAGTCCTGAATCTAGCACTATTTTTCTTCATTTCCACCAACTTTCCAGTATGATCCCTATACTTTGGAATGTAGACACTTGATACTCCTCCTCCAAGCATAGCTTTAGATCTCAGCATCTTTTCTCTCAACACTTGAGCAACATCATGAGTATATCTGTTTTTGACTTTTAAAAGATAAAGTACATACTCCAGTTCTTCCCATGATTTGAGATTAACATCAGATTCTCCAACTTTATAAACTCTTCCATCACTCATGAAGTATAACAAAAACTGCTTCTTCAATATTCTGTGAAAAATCAACTGAACAGATTCTAACTTATCAAGATTTTCTTGTGTAACCCCAATACCAGATTCTGCCAGTGAAATGTTATCTTGAGATCTGTTATTTATTCTTCTCTCTCTGTGTGATCCCAGTCCAGATTTATCAAAAGCTTCTTTTCCCAATACAGTTCTGGTTTCTGAGAATTTCACAGCTTCAAGCTTTAAGTCTTCAAGAATTTTAGGTTTGGTGAATCCTGAAAGTTGTGTAGATTTCTGTACAACTTGAGCAACGTCAGAGGTTGTCATAACTTTAGTAGAAACATCAACTTGAGCAGCGTCAGAGGTTGATTTAGCTAATCTTGTTTCAACTTGAGCAATGTCAGAGGTTGAATAAATCTTTTTAGGTAACTGTTCTTCTTCTACCAGTTTGCCTTTTCCTTTGTCAGCATTATTAATCACAGGCCTCCTTGAGTACTGTAAACTCTGATCAGAGTTTACATTCTCTTTGATAACAATTCCTTTTTCTTTCTTTCTAGGAGCCTTGATTTCCTTCTTTTTGTAGATTCCAGCTTCAATATTCTTCTTGTGTTCTTCAGCAAGCATTTGCTCTTCAGCTTGGATATCTTCAATTATAATACCTTTTCCATGTTCTGCCATAAACATCTTAGCAGCAATTTCCTCATCAGTAGATGGCTTATCAGAGATTATCAAACTTTTATATCTTGAACCACTGGCAGAGTTTAAATGTCCCTTTCCAGAGTTTGATCTTTTATCAGAGTTTGATCTTCTTGAAAGTAATCTTCTATCATCATTTGATCTTAAGCTCTTTCCATCTCCTCCCTTGTTTCCACCATCATTACCATCATCCCTCCGTCTCAGAGTTTGAGTGTCTTTGCATTTGTCACTTGGTACACTCTCCCCCTTTTTGACATCATCAGAAAGTAGTACTGATGTCAACAACTCAATTGCATTAGAAATTGATGTTAGTTGGGCAGACATAGCATTCTGGTTGTCCTCAACTTTCCCAAGCCTCTTCTGAATATCATCAGAGTCCTTAGCTTGCTTCTTGAACATGGAATTGTAGTAAGTCCTATCATTCTTCAGAGTGAGATCTCTCAGACCAACTTCATTCCTCAAAGCAGTGACTTCCTTATGAGACTCATCAAATCTGTTGTGGAGAGATTTAATTTGAATCACAGTAGCCTTCAGACTTGTAAGAATATCAGGACTTGAAATTGTCTTCACAGAATCTCCAAGAAAATCAGCAGCCCTCTGTGCTGAAAAGATACAATCCGCAGCAGCCCATCTATTGTAGTACATATCTTGAAAATGCTCAGCTGTAGCGCGATTAACCTCTCTTAGCTCATCAGAGTTTGCATGACTCTCAAATAACTCCGCTTGAGAATGATTAGAACTATCATTATCATTATCAGTATCATTCTGTGCTGTATTCTCTGCAGGAATATTCTCAGCATCAGGTTCTGGAATCTCAGAGTTTGCAATATGCAGGAACTCTGCTTCTTTTGTGACAATCTCAACAACAGATTGTTGTAGAGCTTCAAGAACAAGAACATCCTCAGAGTTTACAATAAACTCTGCTTCAACAGGAACATTCTCTGTTGCATCCTTATCAGCAACATCAGAATTTGTAGTAACAGTTTCTGTAGCATTAGCATCCAAAGTCTGATCGACTTCCTCACCCTTCTCAAGATCAAAAGAAATTATTTCAGTGTGAGAAGCCATAGATTCTGCAAGTTCAACAGTATCTTGATCAGCTTCCAAACCCTCTGGGAAATGTTTAGAGTTTATAGAGAGATTTGCTTCAATGTCCATATAAAATCCTTGTGGCTCAACATTTTCTGTAGCCTCCTGAACAAGAATTTCAGGAGCTTCATCTGCAGCTTCACGTGCATCTTCCTCAACTACATCAGCATTTGATGTATGAGCTTCATCTTGAAAACCAGTCTCCATAAAAACTCTGTCCTCAGGAACAGCTTCATCATTTGGAATCTCAAGATTATCAGCAACAGTTGAAGAGATATTCTCAGCACCAAACAACTGTGCTGCTACCAATCGTCGTTTTCTCTGATGAAGAGTTTCTTCATCAGTTTCAGTCTCTTCATCAACAATAGCAGACTTTGCCCTATTGGCTCTTCTTTTCTTCATTCTTTTCTTCTGAGGCATATCATCAGCATTTGATGCCCCAGCTTCAGCGTTTATCCTGACAGACTTAACAGCCCTCTCTTTAGATTTCTGTGACCTTTGTGGTTGAGACACAGAAGGTCCAGCTTCAGCGTTTGCCAGTTGTGGTTGTTGTTGTTGTTGTAAGTTTACCAAGAATTGTTGCACAGACTCAGGCAACAGTAACACACCAGCATCTCCTTTCTTGTTATCCTTGTTAGTGAGATCAGAAAATATGCGTTTATGCAATTTAAATGAGAGGATAACATCATCCTCTACAATCTCAACATTAGGGCAGCAAAAATTGAATATCAATTGACAAAATCTAGAGAAATAAACAACATTTCTATTCTCTAGCATTTTCTCACCAATATTAGTTAAAACTAATCTAGCAACATCAAATTGACTGCCATAGAGAAGAGAATACCCGATCTGTAGACTATCCGTGGGAATCGCATCCCAATTCGTGCACTTCTTTCCAAAAGCCCGAGTAATGCAATCGAAAAAGAAACTCCATTCCTTGCACAAAAGAGGCCTTTTGAGTTGACCTATCTTTGACAAAGGTCCAGAGTATCCTATCTCCCTCATCATTCTGACTAACTCAAAGTCTCCAACAGTTGTGAATGCATTGAAATCTTCAAGACCCAAAGCATCACGAACAGTAGTAGGAGTAACAATAAATTCTTCTCCTTGAACCTCAAAAATGATAGATGGAGATCCAGACTCTCCTCCATCATCATAAGTACCTGTCTGCCAAAAAGTCCTTATTTGTGACGCAGACAGCTTCGACGGTGCGGTGAGAGCAGTGCCGATATCAGAGTTTGTCAAGAAACTCTGAATCAAATGAAACGCCTCCGGTGCGTTCTCATTTGCTAAAGGAGCTGAGTAATTGTTAGGAACAAATTCTAACCCAGAAGCAATAAACATTGTTGTAGCCATTAGAACAGTTTAGAAGAAAGCAAACAGAGAATAGATTGTATGCAGTGAAAGTGTTTGAGACAATGTGTGTAAGTAAAAGCTTATGAAAAGTTGAGGTGTGTAAAAGAATGAACCGTTTATGTGTAGTATATTTAAATAATAACTGTGAAGATTAAAACTCAAACGTTTTAATCATTACTACACACAGCAGGCGTCTTTGAAAAGTGTGTGAGTGGGACAGGTGTCAAACGTGTATACGCTGACAGCTGTATGTAACAACTTTCAATACACATGCGCAGTAAAAATAGCCATTATTACCGCTTATCACATTGTTCAAAACACTCAACCTTACTCTCTCTGTTTAATACAAATATGAACCGTTTGTTATCATACTCCTTTGAATTTCAAAACAAATGTCTAATCTCAAAATTATAAAATGTCTGAAACAAAGAAATCATTTTAACCATCAGAGATTAAAACAATGTTACCTCGGCGTATTTCACACAATACATCAGTGTTTACCATTTGTCCTTCTTTGTCAATAAACTCATTTCTCAATCTGTACAGGTGTGAATAATTGTGTGTGCAATAGCAGAGTTTACCGAAATCAATATTTAGATCATCTCAAAGTGCATAAAATCCACAAACTAAAGCAGTAAAAACTGGTTGCCTAAACTCTCATGTATAAAATAAAATCTGATTTTATATCTAAACTCTGTAATACTGATATCCTTTCATTTGGATATATCTTTTATTTTTCACCCCCTTTATATATATATTTATATATATATATTTTAATTAAATTTTTATTTTCCCAGTAATCAGTGGTTGGCACTAGTCACCAAAAATCAAAGATTTTAGCCCTTATTTCATACAATAAGTTCCTGGATCTTCCTAGGCACAACATGATCTCAAAGGAATTTGTGCTCTTTTTGGCATCTTTTGATTTGAGGGTGAATTATTTACAATTAATAATCAGAGTTTAGACTTTTCATCAGTTAATACAATTAATTTATGAGAGAAAATGCAAACAGCTAATACAGACTCAGTGTATAGGATCAATAAACTAAGAGATGCTATAAATATAGAGACAGTATCATGCTGTGTTAACTTACTGCACATATTTGAGATCAGAATCTATATAACTCTTAAGGATTCATAATTACTTACTGAGAATTATGCCTCATACAAATTTCTTCATTGGTCCATATGTTTCAGACAAAATTACAATCAGAGTATAGCATTAGACTCTTACTATCAGAGTATGACCAACACTTTATGACTAACAAAGTTTAGCAGCAGAGTTTACTTTCAGAGTTTATGATACTGGTACTCATAACAGTTAATACATGCAAAGAATCATGAGCATAAAAAAAAAAAATCAAACATGTATAGTTTTTGAGTCTAACCCGTATCTCTAGTCGAAACCAGAGATCATTCCAAGTTCATTTACCAATCTTGTAAAAGTAGCTTCACTCAAAGGTTTGGTGAAGATATCTGCAAGTTGTTGGTCTGTAGACACAAAATGAAGCTCAATGTTTCCTTCTTCCACATGTTCCCTGATAAAATGATACCTTATGCTAATGTGCTTGGTCATGGAGTGCTGTACTGGATTTCCTGTCATAGCAATAGCACTTTGGTTATCACAGAAAATAGGTATTTTAGAGTACTTCAAACCATAATCCAGCAACTGATTCTTCATCCACAGAATCTGTGCACAACAGCTACCAGCAGCTATATACTCTGCTTCTGCAGTGGATGTGGAAATAGACTTTTGTTTCTTGCTATACCAAGAAACCAATCTGTCACCTAAGAATTGACAGCTTCCACTTGTACTTTTTCTGTCTATCTTACAGCCTGCAAAATCTGCATCAGAGTAACCAATTAGCTTAAACTCTGATTCTCTAGGATACCACAAACCCAAGGTTATGGTTCCTTTGAGATATTTGAAAATCTTTTTTACAGCTGTTAGATGAGGCTCTCTGGGATCTGCTTGAAATCTTGCACAAAGACATGTTGCATACATGATATCAGGTCTACTTGCAGTAAGATACAGTAAAGACCCTATCATTCCTCTGTAGTTTGTCATATCTACTGAGGCTCCTGTGTCTTTGTCTAGCTTTGTTGCTGTAGCCATGGGAGTTGTAGCAGATGAACTATCAAGCATACCAAATTTCTTGAGAAGATTTCTAGTATATTTTGCTTGATTGATAAAAATACCATCATCTGTTTGCTTGACCTGTAAGCCTAGAAAATAACTAAGCTCTCCCATCATGCTCATTTGATACCTGGATTGCATAAGCTTTGCAAACTTCTTACAAAGTTTGTCATTAGTAGATCCAAAGATAATATCATCTACATAAATTTGAACTAAAAGCAAATCATCACCAAAATTGAAATAAAACAAGGTTTTATCAATTGTACCTCTTGTGAACCCACTTTCTAAAAGAAATTGAGCAAGAGTTTCATACCATGCTCTTGGTGCTTGCTTTAGTCCATATAATGCCTTGTCAAGCCTGTAGACATAATCTGGATGCTTGGGATCTACAAATCCTGGTGGTTGTTCAACAAACACTTCTTCTTCAAGCTTCCCATTGAGAAAAGCACTCTTTACATCCATCTGAAAGACTTTAAACTTCTTGTGTGCAGCATAGGCCAGAAAAATTCTTATGGCTTCCAATCTTGCAACTGGAGCAAAGGTTTCATCATAGTCAATCCCTTCCTGTTGTGAATAACCTTTAGCCACAAGTCTAGCCTTGTTTCTTGTAATCACACCTTCACTGTCAGTCTTGTTTCTGAAAACCCACTTTGTACCTACTATTGATCTATTCTTTGGTCTAGGTACAAGTGTCCAGACTTCATTTCTTTCAAATTCATTTAACTCTTCTTGCATTGCTGTAATCCAATTAGCATCTTGAAGAGCTTCCTCCACTTTCTTTGGTTCTGTTTGAGACAAGAAAGCATGATACAGACACTCATTATTTGTTGCACTTCTAGTTCTCACACTAGCATCAGGATCTCCAATTATGAGATCAGGTGTGTGTGCCTGTGTCCACTTTCTTGCTGTTGGTAAGTGGTTTCTTGCATCATTATTGGATCCTCCCCCTTGATCCATGCTCTCCTGATTCATATGTTGACTTTCTGCAGTATCTGAGGCTCCCCTGAATTGGATGGCTCAGAGTTTGAACTGTCAGAGTTTGAATCAGTTTCCTCAACTGACTCACTTGCTGTGTCTTGTTGAGCTTCTTCACGCTCCCCCTCAACTGGTTCTCCATTTTGTTCAATTTGAGAATATTCAGTTTCTCCAGTATTTACCAGTAGAGGTTCAGAGTATGCTTCGTCAGAGTTTGTCAGAACCGCTTCATCAGAGTTTGTCGGTACTGCTTCATCAGAGTTTACATCATCAGAGAATAAACCTTCATTTTCAAAACGCAGTTGATCATATCCATCTAAGTCATCAAGTCCAGTTATTTTCTTGTCATCAAATGACACATGTATGGATTCCATGATCACTTTAGTTCTCAGATTGTAGACTCTGAATGCTTTTGTTGACAATGGATAGCCAACAAAGATTCCTTCATCAGCTTTTAACTCGAACTTGGTCAACTGTTCAGGATGAGTCTTCAACACAAAGCATTTGCATCCAAATATATGAAAATATTTCAAATTTGGCTTCTTATTTTTCACCATCTCATATGGTGTTTTCCCATGCTTGTTGATCAATGTTGCATTTTGAGTAAAACAAGCAGTTTGAACAGCTTCTGCCCAGAAATAAGTTGGTAATTTTGCTTCTTCAAGCATAGTTCTGGCTGCTTCAATTAAAGTTCTGTTCTTCCTTTCAACTACACCATTTTGCTGTGGAGTTCCAGGTGCAGAAAATTCTTGTTTCACTCCTCTTTCCTTGCAGAAAGCTTCCATGATTGAGTTTCTGAATTCAGTTCCATTATCACTCCTTATAATTTTGACTTTGTGCTGTGATCCTTTGTCCAGTAGATTTACATGATCCATCAGAGTTTGAGCAGTTTCATCCTTCTTTGATAAGAAATACACCCATGTATATCTAGTATATTCATCAACAATTACTAGAGCATATTTCTTTCTGCCCATGGACATCACATTCACTGGTCCAAAGAGATCAACATGAAGAAGATGATAAGGTTCCACTACTGAAGATTCAGATTTGCTCTTGAAAGATGACTTCCTTTGCTTGGCCTTTTGACAAGAATCACATAGGCCATCTAGACTGAGTATTGATTTTGGAAGTCCCCTTACAAGATCCTTTCTTATTAGCTCATTTATGTTGTTCAAATTGAGATGAGAGAGCTTCTTATGCCAATTCCAACTCTCTTCATTTGACATTCTTGCAGTCAGACACACTGTTTTTCCATCAGAGTTTGTTACCAAACTTGCTTCATAAATGTTGTTGCGCCTGTGTCCAACTAGAACAACTTTTCCAGTAGATTTACTGATAACTTCACAGTATTCAGTATGAAAATCTACATGGTTTCCTCTATCACAGATTTGACTCACAGATAGCAGATTATGCTTGAGTCCTGAGACTAGAGCTACATTCGTGATGATGACACTTCCAAGATTAATATTGCCATATCCCAGAGTGTGTCCTATGTTGCCATCTCCATAGGAAACCTTTGGGCCAGCCTTCTCCTTAAAGTCTGATAGCAGGGCTTTATTTCCAGTCATGTGTCCTGAACATCCACTGTCCAAGATAAGTGTGCTCTCTTTTATACCCTGCAATCACAAACAACCACTAAGTGTTAGTTTTAAGGACCCAGACTTGCTTGGATCCTTTGTCTTTCTTAACAGTGTTAGTTTTTGCAGCGGAATTACTATCAACAGAGTTTAAACTAACATTGTCAGACTTTACACTTGCAGAGTTTGCTCTAACCCACTTCAGATTGGGTTTTAGCTCATAATAGTTGTGATAAATAGCATGATAACTCTTGCAAGTATAAATGGAATGCCAAGTGCTCCCACAGTGTGTGCATAAAGTCTGTGGTCTAACCCTAACATAATCATTCTTTACTCCTGATGTAGAAGGTAAAGAATTGATATTTTTATTCTTTGTGCAGTAATTAGCAAGATGATTAGAACTACCACAATTATAACATGTTTTCCTTGGAGCAGCACCAGTAGGCAAATGATTATTTCTTTTATTTATGCCTATCTTTCCATTCCTATTCTTCTTGGATCCTTTTGGTTTCATGGCAGATTTTACCTCTTTCAGCTTATGATTGAACTGTTTTCCTGTCATCAAGCCAACATTAACCTGTTTTTCACAAGTTTTTACTGGTTTTCTAACAGCTTCTAATTCCATAAGATTTTCTGTTATAATATTTTCCTGTTTTTCACAGGCTTCATCTGATTCCATATCAGCTTCTCTTATTACAACAGATTTTAACTTATTGGCTTCTGGAACAAATATCACAGCTTTAAGTTGTGGTTTAACCTTAACCTTGTCTTTAAACCTAAGTTCATCATTTTCACAATAACCTAAACCTACAGAATCTGTCTGAAACACTTGATGAGTGTATCTTCCAGAGTCTGTCCAAGTCTTGATTATTTTTCTTTCTTTTTCTAGATCAGATTCTAATTGCTTATATCTTTTGAGCAACTCATGTTCAACATAAACAGCATCATCTCTTTCTTTTTGAATCTGCTTCATATTTTCAAGTTCTCCTTCAAGAAACTTGTTTCTATCTTTAAGGCTAAGATTCTCAGATTTAATTCTCTCATTTTCTAAAGTCTGATCCCTATAACTAACATGTACGCTTTTCAGATATACTCTCAATTCAGATATATTATCAGTATCATAAGCATAAGTAGTTAGGGGTACCTTATTTTCAGATGATTCAGTCTCATCTCTGACAGTTGCCATTAGAGCATAATTTTCTCCATCATCAGAGTCTGAAGTATCTGCCCAGTCTTTGCCTTTAGAGATGAGTGCTTTCTCAGATTTGCCTTTCTTGCACTCTGGAGCATAGTGACCCATCTCCTTACACTTGTAGCACTGGATTTCAGATTTATCCTTCTTGCCAGACTTGGTCTCCCTTCCATCAGACTTTCTAAAACTTTTCCTTTCAGAGTTTGAATCTTTCCTTGAGAATCTCTTTCCTTTCTTAAAGTTCTTGAATCCCATCTTCTTGAAAGTCTTCACCATCAGTGCAGCCATTTGCATCATCTGTTCTTCATCATCCTCAGAGTCAGAAGCTTCATCAGAGTTTGAGTCATCATCAGAGTTTGATGACTCGCTTTCAGATTTAATGACTAAAGCCTTTCCCTTGGCTTTCTTTCTTGATGATTCCTTCTTGATGGGCTTCTCCTCAACTTTGAGAGCAACAGATTTTGTCTTTTTACTCAATCTTCTATTCCTTTGTTCTATCTCCAGTTCATGAGTTTTCAACAACCCATAGATTTCATCAAGATCTGTATCAGCAAGCTCATAATTATCTCTTATTGTGGTTGTCTTTAAATCCCACTTTTCAGGTAGAGATAACAGAAACTTGAGATTAGACTCTTCAAGCTCATATTCTTTATCAACCAGAGACAGATCATTCAATAGTTTGCAAAATCTGTCATAAGTCTCAGTCAAGGTTTCATTAGGTCTTGAATCAAAGTGCTCATACTCATGTGTGAGTATTGTCTTTCTGTTCTTCTTAATAGCACCTGTTCCCTGGCATCTGACTTCTAAAGCATCCCATATCTCTTTGGCAGTCTTGCAGCCAATTACTCTGTTAGACATAACATTATCTAAAGCACTGTGGAGAAGATGTCTAACCTTTGCATCTTTTGCAATTGATGAGATGTCCTCAGGAGTCATATCTTTCTTTTCCTTTGGAACAGTCTTTTGTTCTTGACCATCAACAACAGGGGACAATTTAGTCGGCATATGAGGACCATCATAGATTCTGTCAAGGTATTCTGGATCTGTAGCCTCCAGAAACATGGTCATCTTCACCTTCCAAATCGGATACTCTACTGGCCTGAGAATTGGAACCCTGATTGTTTCATATCAACTCACAGAATTGGGCTTAACCTGTTCAGCCTTAGGAGCAGTTTGATTTTCTTCAGACATGATTATTACTGTGTTTGAATCGTAAAACTGTATATATTAAACAGCCTTGGCTCTGATACTAATTGTTAGGCCGAATACACAATATATAATCAAGTATGTATGAGAATAACAATCAAGAACACAGGTTTGTAAATCAACAAACTGAATTATATTAAATAATTCTCTCTTAGTGATGTTAATGAATCACAAAGAGCTACTAGGTTACAAGAATAATATATTCAATGTTCGCGTGTCCCTTCTAGGGATAACCTATCTGTGTTTATATAGTACACAGCTACTTACAATCCATCTCTAATTGATATTCCTATAAATTAGCTATACAATTATTATCAATTAAGGATTGCTTCAGTCTTCTGTCCAGTCTCCTTAGCTGTATCAATATATTCTGCTTCTTTCCATCTTCAGAATATATTGCTTCTAGAATCTTTATCTTTGCACCGACAGCTAAGTCAACTATCACCCTGTCAGACTTTAACAAACTCTGACCGGCTTCCATGTAAACTCTGATATGTACCTGGTACTTAAACACTGATGAACAAACGTCAGCAATTATATCTAAAAAGCAGAGAGTAAAAAATTGTATATATAATTGTAGTTTGTAAATATATAGCATGTTAAAAGCAAGCAACGGCTATGAATCAAACGACTATATTCTATATTCTAATCATCCGACAAAATAACGGCTATCATTACAACTACACACTCACAGTAATTTAATTCTATTTGCAATCACAATTCACAACTACAATTATAGAAATTAGGGATTAGGGTTTTACCTTGGCGGCTGATTGTAGAATTAGGAATTAGGGATTGCAGAATTATGAATTGGGGATTCCATCATCTTCGTCGTCTTGGCGGCCTCGAGAATTAGGAATTAGGAATTAGGGATTTTGCTTCGACAACGTTTGATGAAATTAGGGATTTAGTATTTAGTAAAAGTAAAAGAATAAAATGATTCTGGATCGACAAACAATAAAATTATAGAATAAAATTACAGAATAATTTTATGGATATTGGACTGGACATTTGGTGATTTGGACTTCTAAGTTCTAATTTTATGGGTATTGGATTTTTAAATTCTAATTGGGCTTTTAATAATCAGGGTTTTTTACTTTTGGGCTTGATGTTGATTGATGATTGTTATCTTGTAATTACATTTTTAAAAAACTAAATTTATACATTTTAATAAAAAAAAAATATACCACACTTTCAGAAAAAGTAATTAATAAATATTCGATTAATAAATTAGAATATTAGAATAGGTAAATTTATTAATCTCAAATAGTTATTTCTACAAATATTAGTACTTAGGACTCGTTTGAGTACTTAGTACGTACGAGCACTCGTTTAAATCCTCGATTTCAAAATACTCATTTTTCCGGAACTAAATTGAGCTTAGCCGATTTTCAATTTTTACAAGTCTAATATTAGTACATAATATTCTCAGCAGTGCGAGATGACATGTACAATCGCTGCAATCTCGATGTAAGCGGAAAATATCTCAAAATCTTCCTAGGAATGCATTGTTTACTGCCCTCTTTCGCCAGTTTATAACGGCTCGTGCCACAAATACTGCACTCTTGTCTATCAATGTCATCACCATAAAACAACATGCAATCATTCTCACATGCATGATATAATGGAACCTCTCCATCATTTCCTAAACCAAAAAATCTAGGAGATTCATGGTTCAGATCTATGTTATCCCAAGTACCAAATCCGCCTGCATCCCTTAACATCTCATAAGGATCAAATAAATCATCATCAACATCATCAGCGATTGCAGCGATTTTAAATATTTAGTAATGAAAATATTAATTAACTTATATTCTCCTAAACTTTCTTCTTAAGTTAAATGACTATCTTAATATTGTCCTAAAATTTATCTTTAAGTCAAATTACCATGTTGATATTTTCTTAAACTTTCTTTTGAACTTAAAGTTACCATTTTAATATTCTCATATATTTTTTCTTGAAGTTCTAAAATTTATCTTGAAATCATATTATCATCTTTACATTCTCCTAAAAAATTATTAGTAATTATGTTCTCATCATTTTTTTGTAAAAAAATAATTTATCTATATGTTTTACATATACATTAAAAATCATTTTTTTTTAAATTTTACCTTCTAATTATGTATAAGATAAAACTTACAGAAAATGCAAGTTTCTATATAATAAAATAAAATGGAGAAGCCTTATTTTCTTTTCATTTCTTTTCTCGAGTACCTATATTTTAAACAATAAAAATTAGAACTTTGAAAAAGATTTGAATTAAATTTTATGATATAATAAAATTGATTAATAGATGATCTAATTGATTAAGTAATTAGTTTGTTTTATGTTTAATTTGGTAACAACGAGAAAGCGGGTCAGTGGGAGGAAACATGTTTAACGAGAGAGCGATTCATTAGGAAGAGCATATTATATGCTAGAATTTAATATTTATGTATTTTTAAATAGAAGTAACAATATTAAGTTTTAGAAAAATAAAGTGATTAATATACTAATATTTGATATAATATTAAAATAATGAAATATATTAAACAATTGCCCTTTTCTATAATTATTCAAAATTTTGATAATGAACAATACTAAACGAAAAATTTAAAAGAAACCTTAATTTCATGTTTTAAATATAATTTTGTTTAAAAACATATTTTTTAGAATAATTTTTAGAAAAATTTGGAAAAATTATTATAAAGCCGCTGTGAAGCGCGGCTTAGTAAACTACTCCCTCCGTCCCGCCCAATTGTTATCAATTGGGTTGGGCACGGAGTTTAACGAAAA
Source organism: Heracleum sosnowskyi (assembly GCA_030848705.1). NCBI lineage: Eukaryota > Viridiplantae > Streptophyta > Magnoliopsida > Apiales > Apiaceae > Heracleum > Heracleum sosnowskyi. The sequence continues at coordinate 134,414,851 of CM061235.1, read as the reverse complement.
TAGTAAAGTAATGGAGAAGAGTAAAGAAAATGATTAAAGTGGTGGGAACCGTCAATATTTAAAGTATAAAGTAAGTAAAGTGGAGGCAAGTAGTGGAAGTAGTTGATTTTTATATTATCAAAGTTTACTATTTTAGGAAAGTTTTGGAATGTAAAGAAATGGATGAGACATCCCAAAAAGGAAAGTGTAAAGAAATGGGTGAGACGGAGGGAGTAGTTTATATATAAAGGAAAACTCCCGGGAGCTCTAGAATCCTCGATTCATATTTTTCTAATTTTTAGAGCTCTTCAATTTTAAATACTAAAAATTAAACTTCCTTTTTAAGTCTTATTTTATAAAAAAGAAATTCAAAACCTTTTTTAAATTGTATAAAAGAAAGCATTGTATAAAACGTAAGTATAACCTCTAATTTATCAAACTTCCTTATTTAAGTCTTATTTTTTAGAAAAAAAAGTCAAAATCTTTTTTAAGTTGTATAAAATAAACCATTGTATAAAAGGTAACTATAACCACTAATTTATAAAACTTCCTTTTTAAGTCCTATATTTTAGAAAAGAAAGTCAAAATCTTTTTTATGTTGTACAAAATAAACCATTGTATAAAAGTTAAGTATAACCTCTAATTTATATTAGATCATATTTTTCTATTTTTCTAGAACTCCTCTATTTTAAATTAGAATTATGAATTTTCTTTTATAACATCTAGAAATTTAAATTTCCTTTTATAACTCTTAATTTGAAGAAAGTCAAATTCTCCAAAACCTGATCAAAATTTAAGTAACTTGAAAGATTTTCTATACAATCCAATTAAGCACGGTATACAATCCATCATAAGCCAATGCAAAGAGAACCTGGTCTTTTTTTATTTTCTTTTCTTTTTCTGCAGCGTAAGTGTCTTCAGCAGGGTTGCCTCATCAAAACACAAGCTGGAATGGTTATAATGTCGAATAATGTAGATAGACACTAAGTATGTGATCGAAGATATTTGAATTATAGGTTTAATCTTACTGTTATAGCTACACTTATTTATTTGGTGTTTCTATTTAATGATGTCAAAGATTTATGTTTTTAGAGTATCATGTTAAGTGGTGATAATGCTCAACATTCTTTTAATAATTTATGTCAAAAATTATTTATTGATCTCTATTAATGTTTGTTTGTGCAGGCTGGATACCACGTTGATAAAGAATCTAGAATAAGTTGGACAAGTTTGTAGCCACCTGGAAAAAACTTGTCAGGTGATACACAAACTTATGTTAAGATCATAATTTTGTGATGGCATACCATACACTGTACATCGAGATTTGTTTATGTTAGTGTTTTATTTATTTTATGGCCTTACTTTATCTTAAGGCTATTAAAAAAAATTGTTTATCCTTACCGATTTTAATATTATCATTGATATGTTTTTACTTTTCAACTATCTTTGATTTATACGTGATAGGGTTTCAATTATGGGATACATTTGCTTTTGTGTTTTTTCATACTGGTTCTTTTGATAGTTTTTGGCATGCATGATTTATTTCGTGAATTTCTACGTTTTCATTCTCTAAGGAAAACCGTTCTCAATTGCTACTTGATATTTTGACTCTTCAATACTATTACTCAAGAATTCTTGATACGTTAATACAAATTTTACTAATATGAAAAACTTTCTATGGTGTGACGGTGATGATACAAGCGAGGTTGATATTTCAAATCAATTATCTTTTAAAGCATGTCAATATTTTCAAATCAATCATATATCTTTTACGATAGTACGTAGAGTATTGTCATATTTGTTTTATTGTGATATGAACTAGAGATGTTTTTCATCTGTTTGTGCTATCAAGAACTTTAAAACAAATGTTGAATTTACAAGGACAGAATAACCCGATGTCTTTTTATAGACAAAAAGGCTTCAAAACTGCAAATAGACAATTTTTAGGAGACTATGAAGAATTTAGATAGATGAAGGGTGTATAATAACATTATAGATCTGTAACAATTACTCTTAAGTCTATTTTTTTGGTAATAAGTTTTAATTTTGATCTAATTTATTCTACATTTTCTTATTCAAGTCATAAAGATTTATTTAAATTTAAATTTGTATGTTTTATATGAATTTTATATGATAATACATATATATGTTTCTTTATTGTTTTCAAAAAAAGTATATATATGGAACTTCTTTGAAAATATTGTAAGGCCATCGGGAAACGTGACTTAATTAACCATACTTATCTTTTTTATTGTATAAAGGAGAATCTTCAAACGGCTAAAATCTTCTGAAACATATTTACAACTTCTAATTTGTAGAAAAGAAAATATTTATAAAAGACAATTTCTCTAAAAATTATAACACTGATCAAATTTTATAACTAATTTAACTATTTCGGCTAAAAGAAAATGTAACATAAATCGATATGAAGAAAAATTAAATAATTAATATATTTTGTTGTCTACATATATTTTAATTAAAAATTTGAAATAGAATGATTAAAATTAATAGAGAATGAAGATTTACATCGAAGACATATATTTAAAATTTTATTTTAGCATACAAAAATTAGTAATGATTATAACTTTATTTAACATAATCGAAGTAGAAAAGACATTCAAATGATATTTCGAATTTAAATATATATATATATATATATATATATATGTAATTAAACATTCTTTCGAAATTGAGAAATGTTTTTCACAAAATTATAACTATCACTTTACAAAATTCTAAAGATATATCTCTTATGTTACCAATGATATATACATATGTTTAGATTTTTTTATTTGTCAAGCCCGAGTAAATTCAAAAAATTAGTAATTTACTGATAATTAAAAGAATTGAAGTTTGAAGAGGTGGGTTGTTTTTAATTTTTTATTAGTATTTTTTAATTGTAAATATTTATTATAACGGGTGTCAGATTGTCGGACTAAAAAAGAGTGACACTAAATTGATATTAAATAATTATATAAATATTAGTCTATAAATATTTAATTTGTGCAAAATTATGTTTAATAATTTATTTCATATTATAGATATTCTTTTATCGTCTTTGTCTAAAATAATTTTTATTTGAAATACTCAAAAAATGTTATGAGCCCGCTGCGAAGCGCGGATTAGTCGACTAGTATACTTATATAAAGGAGAAGACGGGGACGGTGAGGTGGCGGCTCTCAAATCGTTCTGTTCTATTTTTCTAATTTTCTCAATTTTTCACAATTTTTAATATTAATAATTACAACTTCCTTTATTATTTTCGATTTTGTAGGAAGAAAATTGAAAATTACACTTTTATTATTTTCAAACTTGATAGAACTTTCTTTTATTATTTTCAAACTTGATAGAACTTTCTTTGATTTAGAAAATTACAACTTCCTTATTATTTTCGAATTTGTAGGCTCGATAGAACTTTTTTTTATTATTTTCAAACTTGATAGAACTTTCTTTGTAGGTTCGATAGAACTTTCTTTTATTATTTCCAAAGTTGATAGAACTTTCTTTGATTTAGAAAATTACAACTTCCTTATTATTTTCGAATTTTTAGGATCTTATGTTAATAATTGCAATTGTCTCTTTTCACTACTAGAAAAACTGCAATAGACATCACTGCTTTAACATCGGTCCTTATTGTAACCGATGTAAAAAGATATATGAACATCGATTTATAGAAAACCGACGTCTTTCTGTTATTAGGACATCACTTCATTAACCAACCGATGTCTTAAGTACACTTTAAAAAATTTCAGCTCACGCCCCTCTCCAATTTTTCCCCCCTTAATCAATATTTTTCCCCGCTTATTACCAAATATACTTCCCCCCTTTAACCAATTTTTTTTCCCCCCTTAACCAATTTTTTTGTTTCTCCCCCCCCCCCTATTTTTTAATCTCTCTTCAGACAAAACAAAAAACTAAATACTAAATACTAAAACTCAAAATCTCTACTTTCACCCCTCACCTCTCTCTCTACTCTAACCGCTTTCTCGACTCTCTCACGGAATCTGAAAGCTAAAAGCTCTCACTGCTCGTCTCACTTGTCTACACAACTCTCACTGCGCGAAAGCTCGAAGCTCGAAAGCTGAATTGGTTTGTTTGAAGCTCGAAAGCTCGAATTGGTAAGTGCTCGAAGCCCCATTTGTATGTATAATAAGCATTTGTAAGCATGTATTTGAAATTAAAACCCTAATTTAGTTTTAAATTGGGGGTTTTAAAGTATCAAAACCCTAATTTTTAAAATTGGGGGTTTGTAAAAATTGAAACCCTAATTTTTTAAAATTGGGTGTAAAATTTTGTGATTGTAGATGCTTTAAGGAGGCTGAGAATCCAGACTAATGAGAAAGATGATGGTGGTGGTGATACAAGTTTGTATCTGTATCGTCCAGGAGAACCGGATTGCATATATTTTATGAGAACTGGAATGTGTGGTTACGAGGCTAATTGTCGATTTAATCATCCTTCGAATTTAGGGTTGCAGGTATTGTTTTTTTATTAGAAGATTTCAGAGGTAGAAGAGTCAAGATTGTGTAAAATAGTATTTAATTTTGCAGTATGTTGGTGGTCCATTATCAGTTTAGAAGATTCTCTATGTCTAGTATTTTTATTGTTAGTGATGCAAATTTAATTTACAGATTGGTCAGTATGGGGCTGAACTGCCACAGAGAGTTGGACAACCTGATTGTGGGGTAATATATCTTGGCCATCTGAGATTGCTATCTTATTATATTATTATAAAATTATTACATAAATGCATTACCCTTTTCATTTTTGTAAATTCTTTGGGTGGGCCTTTTTGTAACACAATAACAAAAGTTTTGGGGTGAGGATTAAAAGGGATTTTACTTTTAAAGATGATTAGCCAATGCTTTCACATGAGAGTTCACTTCAGATATTTAGTTAATAAAGTTATGAAATTTAGATTATCCAAGTACATACTCTGGCTTTGCTAATGCAGTATCATATGTTGTTGGCTGGCTTGAGGAGCAAATTTTTTTATCCGATAGTGTGTATCTTTATGCTTGTGCATTGCAGTACTTTCTGAAGACGGGTACTTGCAAATATGGAGCATCATGTAAGTATCATCATCCACGGGATAGGCATGGTGTTGGACCACTTGTACTGAATACTTTGGGGCTTCCTATGCGTCAGGTGATTATCATTATATATCTTACTGATTAGGATTAGTTTGATTGATCGCTATTAGTTTGTCTTCTATGTGACAGATGTTATATTTGAAGCCATCTTAACCAATAACCAAACAAGTAAGAATAGTAGTGTGAATAGCTACTTTTAAAGTAGCAGTCCAACTGGGACATCTTAAATTGTGTATTTGCACAGAAAATCTCTTGATTTGCACTTTAGTGTTTTTAGTAGAGAATTTAATGTGCAGTAGTTGCCTTAAAAAGGAAACTTGCGTCTTGTGCAACTCACATAGATCGCTAATGGAAAGATTCTTTCTTGTCAATCCTCTTTTAAGTTAAAGTTTTGAATTTTAAAAATCCTGTTGGAATTGTCCAGGACGAGAATCCATGCCCCCACTACATGCACATCGGAGCTTGTAAGTTTAGAATCGGATGTAAATTCCATCATCCTCAACCTGATTCTGTTGTACCTGTTACTGGAACTGCTGCGTATGGATCTACTACTTCCTGGTCTTCACCGAAATCAACTTATGTATCTGTTCCTCGATCAGGTTCCCATACCTACATGTCGGTCATGTATCCGCCCTCTCAATGCATGGTATCCACACCATAATGGAATACTTATATGGTTAGTAAGAGTTACCTGTATTGACCAACGGGGTAATGTGATTTTCTGATGTTCTTTTATGAGTGGCTAATAAAATAGGTACCATAAATAGGATGCTAGTAATTGAGCTGAAGAATGTTGTACATAGTAGTTTGAAATAATAGTTATAGCTATGCTGTTATTAAATATTCGTCAACCATTGGTCAGTTGCTTACTTTCAGTTTATTATTTATTCAATTTTCCATAAAGTTTTATGTGATGTGGTGCATATTTTTAGAAATCATATTCTCAGTTCTGTTTATCTTTATTTATAGATATCTGTATTTTCAGGTACTGGAATGACCCAAGTGTTCTTCAGAAGTTGGGTGAAGCAATGGGTCTTCCTGTTTCAGGAGATGTTGTAGCTTCTGCTGAAACATTTGGACAAGATGAGTCAAATGAAGTAGGAAATGAAGGCGAATCAATTGTTCACAACACTGCTAGTGTTGGTGATGTTGAGGTATTTAAGTTTTATATTACTCTTAAAGTGTGCCAGTGCCACATCTTTTTTTATAGTAAATGCACTTGACTACGGTCCTGAAAAGATAGTAATATTGATAACATAAACTGGAAACTTCTCTCGCAACAGCAAGATGATGCTCGAAAAGGGTCTAAAATTACTAAACACTACAATTGTTCTCCAATGTTTTTACTTGATATTTTATGAGAAGTCATAAGTTTGAATTGTGTTGAGTTCTTTTTATTAGTCTCTTTATTTTCTGATGTTCTTTTTATAAGTTTGATGTTCTTTGTGCTCAACTGCTTTATAATCTGGTGTAAGATGCACAACACCTTGTTTTTATTAGGATAAACTTACATTAAATCATTCTTATCATGCTTATCTATGGTTTTTGTCCTACTGTTCGAGTAAGCTATGGACATTATGATTACTTGGTAATACTGGTTTTATTTGTTCACATATGATTGGCTTCAGTACATTGAATTGAGCTTGTTGTACTTTCTGAACTTCCTTTGCCTATATTTAGAATGGAGACGTAGTTGTGTTTAGTAGACTGGTGATTACATAATTACCCTACCGGACCTGCTCGTCTATATGTCCTGAATATCCCGAAATATAGTTTTCTTTATATAGTAGTGACTGTAATGTTTTGTTTTTAGCTAAAATATTCACACTTTAAAATGATTTTCTTACGATTCATTTAACTGCATGCAGCTTACGAACAAAGATGCATGTGTCCTGCAAAACATTTTAGCTTCGATTTACTATGAATTTCATCATTTTGTTACTTAAGGATGAATTTTGTCAATTGTTTAACTTATTTCAGTTCACTTCAGAAATTCTGAGCTTTACTTTGTTCAATAAATAAGTTGTGAAATGCTGCATCGGAGCGATAGTCTTAAAGAGCTAATATAATCCTTCTTGTGTTGTTATAATGCAAATTTTTTACGGCGAGTCGGGATTCAGCGGACCTGTACCTCTTTCATCAGCAGGAATTTCTAATCTCCCTGAAAGGCCTGATCAACCAGGATGTCGATACTTTATGAATACAGGAAGCTGCAAATATGGAGCAGATTGCATGTACAACCACCCTAGAGAAAATATTGCCCAAATAGCAGCTATTTCTTTAGGTCCACTTGGCCTTTCTTTAAGACCTGTAAGTTAAACTCATGCATTTTCTCATAACTAGTCTTACTTCTCTGACAATTAGACCCAGATCAACAATATCTTTTTTATAATTTTATCAATGCTTGATAGCATCCATATTTTGTAGGGGCAAGTTGTATGCTCATAGTTTTTTTTACACTTTGTAGTGGTTGAACAAGACTCGAAGGTCTTACACTGATGTGGAGTTGCATGTGGTGCGTATTGAGGCTCTCTAGTTCATCCAAGAACATATATGATGGATGTAGTGGTTGAACAAGAACATCCAGTTCACTACTAGTGTATGATGGTTCTAACTTTCTAAGGGTTTCTAGGGATTAGGTACTTGTAAACATTTCAGTTGAATTTTTCGGATTCAATGTGTAGTACTCTGATGCATTGGATTTGGCTAGTTAGTTCCATCATAGACTGGTTATGGTATAATTATGCATGTTTTAGATTATGGTCGTTAGGGATGTTTGGATTGTGACCGTTGGGAATGTTTGAGTTATGTTATGAATGTTTGGATTAATGCATGGTTGTTTGAATGACATTGGTAGAATGTTTGAGTTATGTTATGAATGTTTGTAACAATATAAAAAACAACATCAGTTTAAATACAACAGTTATGTATTGCAAAAAAGATGTGTCATAACAAATTAGACATTAGTTGAAAGGTAATTAATTGATGTCTAATAACTACATACACAACGTTTTTATTACAAAAAAAGAAATGTAATAAAACTATTTACACATCTGTCAAAATTGATGTCTAAGGAAATCTTACACATCGTTTTTCTTAAAATAAAAGCGATGTGATAAAACTATTTAAACATCTGTCAAAACTGATGTCTAAGAAACCTTACACATCATTTTTCTTACAATCAAAACGATGTTATAAAACTATTTAGACAACAGTTAAAACTGATGTCCAAAACAGCATTTACATCTCTTTTCCTAAAACGCAATGATGTGTATAAAATCTCAGACATCATTTTCTTGACAAAACATGATGTATATGTCGAATAATGCTCTGTGTACCATATGTTTAATCGCATCTAATACTAGTATTATAACTTATAAAAGTGGGGCTCATGCATTTGAAACAAAAATATTAGCCATAGACATCAGGAAATATAATAATTACTGATGTGTAAAGCTTCCTAGACATCGGCTGAAAACCGATGTCTAAAAGTCGGACTTTTAACATCACCGACAAAGACATAGGTCCAAAAAATACACAGACATCGGTTAGAAACCGATGTCTATTAGCATTTTTCTAGTAGTGTTTATTATTTTCAATCTTGATAGAACTTTCTTTTATTATTTTCAAACTTGATAGGACTTTCTTTTATTATTTTCAAACTTGATAAAACTTTCTTTGATTTAGAAAATTACATCTTCCTTATTATTTTCGAATTTGTAGGCTCTTATGTTAATAATTGCAATTTTCTCTTTTATTATTTTCAATCTTAATAGAATTTTCTTTTATTATTTTCAAACTTGATAAAACTTTTCTTTTATAATACTTCTTGACTTTTAAACATAATGGATTTCCATGTTATTCACGTTACAAACACCTATAAATTAAAGGTCATTCATAACAAAAAATCTACACCGAAACTTTTTTACATAGCTTCAAATTTTTACAACCATATTTACAATCAATACAACTATGGCCTACACCATGTTGGATGCTTTGAACGACAACAACTATACCTGGATGATAAGAGTACGAGTGTGTAGAATGTGGGAATCTGTCAATCCAAATACTGAAGAACTGATCGGTCTTGATATGATTTTGATCGATGAAAAGGTTAATAAATCAATATACTTATAACTTATTAGTTTGTCAAATTGTATGATGTTATTAACTTTTCTAAGATATGTTGTATGACAGGAAAATTTGATCCATGCTACGATCCCGAAGATTCTGGTCTCTCGGTTCAAAAATCTTTTAGAGGAAGGCTCTGTGTACAGCATCAAAAATCTGAAAGTTGTTTCAAGTACATAGAAATATAGACCACTATCACATGGGTCTAAATTGCTCTTCATACGCATAACGTTTCCTAAGAGATTGGAAGAATGCATCGTCAACATATCACTGCATGGATTTCAGTTCATATGTCCGGATATGATTGATGCACGTATTAATGACACCAACATACTCTCAGGTTTTTGATGCAGTAATATATTAGAGTAATATATAAGTAATACTATTATATAAGTTATAATTCAAACTATCATGTTCTAATATTATCTTTTCTATGTTGATTTAGATGTTGTGGGCTACTTAACCTACTTGGCTGGAATTGAAGTTGTCAAAGGCGGTTGGAAAAAAAGAGATCACAAAATTGTCAAAAATTAGTAAGTTATGCATTATATTAATTTTAATATAACTGTTAATTGTTTTTTATTGTTCTTGTAATTTTATATTACTTCTTTGGTTACCCAAATTTATTTATTTTTATTTTTTTTCTTAAACAGCTCCATCACCAGTACCATAACTTTGTGGGAAAAGTTGACCAAGATGGTCGATACAAATTTATACAAGGAGGATGGTGATATATTATATAAGATGGTATAATTTATAGCTCAGGTATTTTCATGCAGTAATATATTAGAGTAATATATAAGTAATAATATTATATAAGTTAAAATTCAAACTATCATGTTCTAATAATACTATAAATATAAGTAATATTATATGTTTATATTGATTTTTATCAATATAATTTTTTTAATATATATATGGCAATGGTATCGGTCCAAGAAAATAAAAAATCAAACTTTATAAACAAAAGGAATATGTAAACAATTTATAATATTACTTACCCAAATGCAAATTTTACAGAATATATTTTATTTGATAATTTATATAATTTTGTAGATATTTATTTCAGAATTTTTATTCTAATATTTTTTTTCTTAACAAATATATTCTAATGCCGCTGCGAAGAGCGGCTCAGTAACCTAGTTAAATTATAAACCTCGGATTTGAGAAGTAGTTTGTAATCCAATTTGATACTCGTAATATTTTTCATCTAATTAATCAAATACCTAACAAAATATTACTAGAATTTAGTTGACCCCGTTTGAAGTAGCTCATCCGTATCTGTGTCACAAATTACTATATATGCATCAATTTAAGGAGTAACAGATAAGAGGGACAATAAAATGCAACTTTCCCAATCTTATCTATAGTGTATATGCAGTTGAGCTCTCCAGTCTTCAGAAGATAGTCGAGTAAACTCTGTACCTAAAAACCAAAAAGAACATGCATGCAATTTTGTCTGCATCTGCATGCCATGCATGGAACTATTATACGTGGAGCTTCGTTGTTATACCTTTCAATTCTGTCTGCATCCGCACCAAATTAAAGTTTTGTAATTCCAGAGCGTTTCGTCTTCTGAGTTGCACTGTGAGGTAATTTTATAAATTGTGTAAACTAGAAAGAGTTTACCAAATTCCCCACGAAACTTCCCACCAGCGCTCTTCATATCTACTCACTCAACTTAGTAAACGGCGATTGTATTATGAGTGCCCTTGCCTTTTATGTTTTAGAATTTTTTTAATTTTTGCGTATGTGGGGCCAATCATCAGAAAACTGCATGTAATGTATTAACCGGCCATTCTTGTTGGTCGATGTTTGGTAATAAACATTATAACCGATCGAGTGGTCATTTACGATCAGATTTTAACAGCCCACTCATATCGGTCGGTGGTGGTCGGTTTTAACGGTTATTTCCGACATTAATAGCTCATTTTTGACCAAATTTGATGGTTAAAAATGCTCGTTTTTCTTGTAGTCGAATACTTATTAGTTTTTTCAGTTCAACAAGAACTCAATGAATAACCATAGAGATGATCAAGAACTCTATTGATTCATTAACAAAAGAAGAAGACTCATTGTTCACTACAACAAATCTGGCCAATTATGACGGAAAACTTATGACGGAACCGCAGGGCGCGCCAAACTTATGACGGAATTAAAAATCTGTCGTAAATGTGACAATTTACGACGAAAAACTTATGACGAAATTGTTGGGCGCGCCGAACTTGTGACGGAATTACAAATCCGTCGTTAATCTGACCATTTACGACGAAAAATTTACGACGGAATTTTTGGCTGCGTCGAACTTATGACAGAATTACAAATGAAAAACATTTCTGTCGTAAGTTAATCTGGGCAATTATGACGAAAAAACATTTATGTCGTAAGTTAATCCAGGCAATAATATTTTTAAATAAATTTACGACGATTTTTCCGTCATAAAAGAGTTGTTGGGGTGGTAAATTCAAAATTTTACCAAAAACATTTGGCGGTAAATTAAAAATTTTCCCAAAAAATAGGCGGGAAATTCAAATTTTTGGAGTCCAATAACTTATGACGGATTCCGTCGTAAGTTAGCACATGTGTTTTTCGTGTTTCAATTTTTTTTTGAATTTTTTTGACGATTCAACTAATTCATATATTTGAGTGATATTTTTAAAATATTCAGGACAAATTACCTTTATTCTGTTTAAGGTTATAATAGTCAACTTGTGATTTGATTATTATTATTATATCTAGTGTTTAGTCCAATATTGAAGTTCCAATTTTTTGTATATATTTCTCGACAATCCAGCCGTATGGATGTCAAGATTTTTAACTGTATGGATATCAAGATTTATATTTTTTAGTGATATTCCAAAAATATTAGAAAAAAAATAAATTTATTTAGTTTGAAATTATAATAGTAACTAGTTATTTGACTAGTACTTCTTACTAGTGTTTAATCTCATATTGGCATTTTGATTTTTTAAAAAATATTTACTGACGATCCAACCGTATGGATGTCAAGATATATATGTTTGAGTGATATTCCAAAAATATTAGAAAATTTAGAATTTATTTGTTTCGAGATTATAGTAGTCAACTAGTGATTTGACTATTACTTATAACTAGTGTTTAGTCTCAGATTGTTGTTTTGATTTTTTTAAAAATATTTCCCGAAGATCTAACCGTGTGGATATCAAGATTTATATGTTTGAGTGATATTCCAAAAATATTAGAAAAAAGAAATTTATTTGGTTTGAGATGATAATAGTCACTAGTTATTTGACTAGTACTTATAATAAGTGTTTAGTCCCATATTTGTATTTTAATTTTTTTAAAATTATTTACTGACGATCCAACCGTATGGATGTCAAGATTAATATATTTGAGTTACATTCCAAAAATATTAAAAAAAAAAAAGAATTATTTGTTTCGAGATTATAGTAGTCAACTAGTGATTTGACTATTACTTCTAACTAATGTTTAGTCTCGGATTGGTGTTTTGATTTTTTACAAAATATTTCTCGATCATCTAACCGTATGGATATCAAGATTTATATATTTGAGTGATATTCCAAAAATATTAGAAAAAAACAAATTTATTTGTTTCGAGATTATAGTAGTCAACTAGTGATTTGACTATTACTTGTAACTAGTGTTTAGTCTCGGATTGTTGTTTTGATTTTTTAAAAAATATTTCCCGAAGATCTAACCGTGTGAATATCAAGATTTATATGTTTGAGCGATATTCCAAAAATATTAGAAAAAATAAAATTATTTGGTTTGAGATGATAATAGTCAGTAGTTATTTGACTAGTACTTATAATAAGTGTTTAGTCCCATATTTGTATTTTAATTTTTTAAAAATTATTTACTGACGATCCAACCGTATGGATGTCAAGATTAATATATTTGAGTGATATTCCAAAAATATTAAAAAAAAAGAATTATTTGTTTCGAGATTATAGTAGTCAACTAGTGATTTGACTATTACTTCTGACTAATGTTTAGTCTCGGATTGGTGTTTTGATTTTTTACAAAATATTTCTCGATGATCTAACTGTATGGATATCAAGATTTATACATTATTCACCCTTGTTTTATACATTATTCGGATTGGTATTTTACATTATTCACCCTTGTTTTATACATGTGTACCAAAGAGAAATACTAAACAAGCTAAAACTCAAATGAGGCACAAAAATAACCATAACTCAATTATCATGATACAAAGAATTCAGAGTATACATCAATGACTACAATTAAAACCCGTTAACAGTAAACTAGATATATTATCAAGATCGATCAGGTCGAAACATGCCTATTCCATATACAAGTTGCATGCATAATCGGAACTAGCTATTCCATGACTAAACCTTGTATCCCATGGGAAAATTAAAAAAACAAATCTAGAAGTACTAGAAATATATGTGATCTTGTATATACTTGACAGTCCAAATGCATCACGCCAAATTCCACTTTCTTGTAAAATGTCTGAACCTTGATTAACCACTGCAAAATGTAATAGACAAAGCAAAAATTAGCATAACATTCATTCTAATATTATTTTCAAAGAACACCTTTTTATTATCATTCTATTGATCTAGAGATCCATCAATATTTAGTTTGTGTCCTATATCATCAAACTACAAGTACTCCTGGTAAGTACACTTTACCAGCACAATCAACATGTCTCGCATAATCAACGTTACCTCCAGCCCCAATTACCTCAGGTTCCGATGAACCCTGAAATTTAACAAGAAGATACATTTAGTGTTTATATATTTATTCATATATTCCTTACAACTATAATCATTGAAGGGCAATCCAAACAACCTTCTGATAGTAGGTTATATGTGCATCTTCCAAGAAATTCTCAATCCGATAGGGCAGACCTGTGTGCGGGGACCTGTAAAAGTGCAAGACAAGTGTGGAATCTTCTTCAATTACATGAACAGAAGAATATTCATGATCAGAGGTTGCTGCATGATTGCTGATGCCTTGTATTTGATAATCTTTAAATCTTTTAAATTTAAGAAAAAACCGTCCCAATGAAGTTACACATACTGGCCCTGACCAATCAAACCCAATGTCTTTTGGCTTAAATTGAACATAGAGTAATGAGTCATCTCGAGCACTTTTATGATGTCTGAGAATCTTATCGAAAACACCAATCTCTTTCTTGTTGCCTATTACATTCCGTAAATGAACTGTTGTTCTCTGTTTGCCAGTGACACTCACTACCCCTTGCATTTCATCCTATTCAAAACAAAATTATTGACAACTTAGAAGACAACTAGGATATAAATAAATATATGTGCTAATACTAAACTTAATTGTATAAAGCAGGCCTCTATGTAACATTGTCGGACAACAATAGTTTCTTTTGATTCATTGGACACCATATATCGAGGATTAATAAATACTGTTCTTGATGGGACAATGACGTTTCCCGTAGATGGCTTCAAAGACACACCCAATTTTGTAATAAAGTTGCAACCAGAACATTCTTCTACTTCTAGGTCAATCTCTGTGAGGCCAGATAGAGCATCCAGGTCCAATATAGTGTGAGATTCGTTTTTGTCCAACAAGATTAGGCGCACCTTGTTGCATCTATAGTTGGCAACAACAGTCAAACATTAGCCATTCCAGAGAAAAGAAAATATGTATCATACAAAAAGCTTAAACACAGCCAATTACGGAGAAATTTAAGCTTGACATATTGAACATTTTATTACTTGATGAACCATAATCTATGATTACCACATAAGCGTACTACCTTGCCAATGGATTTTGATTTGGTCCACAACAAAACAAAAGAAATTCAGTTTCATTCTTCAATGTGTACGGAGTAAAGATAGTAGCCTGCAAAAGATCACTACATTATATTCCTAGCACACGATTGTTGCTTACTAAAATAGATTTACAAAAGAGTACCTCCAGAATGCCATTATCCTTGAAAGCCAATCATAAGAAAGCAAAATACTTTCCACTGCCCTTCATCCTCTACCTGTATTGCGGTATTGCCCAACATCAGTTGCAAATTAAGCTATAACAAGTTATTGCACGGCCTGTTTCATTAGAATAAGAACAGTGGTCCAACAACTCAATTTCAAACATTTACTAGGTTCAATATTATCGAGACTTTTTTATTAAAGCTTAGATTTTTCATTTCACGAAAACCACGTATCCAAATTAAATTAATTATCTAAACTAAGATGACTATGCGGCCTGCTAATCAGGTGCTAGGATAACATTCATCTCAAAAGAACAATGTTATTCCTTTGTCAAAATCAGAGCACCATCATCTTTTTTTCTAAAACAACACATACAGGGATTAAATGATGTAGTTCTTTGTATGACTTATACTCACAAGTCACAGCAGAGTAATTAGCGTCCACATATGATCAAAAGAACTCACAGCTTCTAAAATCATGAGGTAATTAAGTTACAAAATCTTAATTTGCAAAAAAATCACGAACTCCTAGAACCGTAACCTTATGATATATTAATTCGGATTCATTTCGACTTCAGTAATTATTACAATCTCACAATAATAACTAAGACTACAAAACAATCTACTAAGCAGAATAACTTAAAAAAACGATACTCCAATACGCGAATAATCCGGAAATTACAACTCTACAAGCATTAAGTACCAGCAGAGAAGCTTAACATATGTACAAGGAGATCTAGAAAAATATGCCTAACAGTACATGACCACAAATATATACAAGGGTGGAGAGATCATTGACCTTAACTCTCTCCATATTAAAGGCTTGAGCAGTGATCCTTCGATGAACAACCCACTTCTCACCCATCAATGCTAATTAATAAGCAACAGTAATTAAGAATTAAGAATTAATCTTCTTACTGTTGCTTACTGCAAAACTTCGATGAACATTAAGTGAAATTGAAAAACAAAAACTGAAATTTGATAAGAAATTCAAAAACCAGTTACTAATTGGAAGAAGACAAAGCTAAAAACCGGAGAGAATAGCACGATTTAAGCTTTAGTTCTACCTAATTAACACAAATCGACCAATTTTGACACAAAGAAAAGCTAGGTTTGTGTGTAATTGAAATCTGGTTGACCTATTTTTGATTTAGGGTTTCAATAGTATGCAAAGTTGCAGAGAAAGTGTGTGTTTAAATAGGTTTGTGTGTTTGAGAGAGAATCGAAAGTGAGTAAGAGAGTAGAGGAAAAGACTTGAGAAAAGGGGGGAATATTTGGCTGGGGGAATGAAAAAAATTGTAAGGGGGAAACCTTTTTATTACATGGGGAATTTATCCGCCTAATTTTTTTGATTTTTTGAAAAGTACTTTAGACATTAGTTTCTCTTCGGACTGATGTAAAAAACCCTTTTAACATCATTTCCAAGTTTTCCGATGTCAAAAATGCCTTTAACATCAGTAGGGAGGAGAAGGCTGAGACATCCCCGGCTTGGAAAGTAACTCACGAAAATGGGGAGAAGTAAGAACCTTTGTAAGAATATCAGCGAGCTGGTGCTTAGTTGGAAGATAAGAAACAAGAAACTTGTCCCGTGTAAAGTGACAATCAAGTTCGATGTGTTTAGTCCTCTCGTGAAACACCAGATTTTTTGCAATGTATAAGGCCGACTAGTTGTCGCAATGAAGAGTAATTGGTTAAAGACCAGTAACCCCGAGTTCTTCAAGTAAACGAACGAGATAAGTGACTTCAGAAGCAGCTAAAGCCATGGCGCGATACTCGGCTTCAGAAGAAGAGCGAGAAACAGTTGATTGTTTCTTAGACTTCCAGGAAATCGGAGAATTGCCGAGAAGCATCATATAACCGATAACAGATTTTCTAGTATCCACACATGAAGCCCAGTCGGAATCGGAAAAAGCTTGTAGAGTAAGTTTATCAGAAGCTCGAAGAAGTATACCTTGACCAATAGTAGAGGCAACATATCGTAGAGTATGACACAAAGCATCATAATGAGGTATAAGAGGGTGCTGCATATATTGACTTAACGTTTGAACAGTATAAGAAAGATCGGGACGAGTGTTCGTAAGGTAGTTTAGTTTTCCAACAAGGGATCTATAATGTTCAGGTTCTGAAAACAAATCCCCAGTATGAGCTGATAACTTGAGATTGAGTGGAAGAGGTGTGAGTGCAGGTTTGGAGTAATCAAAATTGCAATCTCGAAGAATATCAATAGTAAACTTTCTCTGACTTAAAAGAGTACCATCAGTAACATAGCCAACTTTTAAACCCAAAAAATAGTGAAGAATGCCTAAATCTTTTATGTTGAACATTTGATCGAGATGAGATTTTAAGGCATCAATCTCAGACGGATTATCACCAGTCACGATTATATCATCGACATAAACCGCAACAACAGTAACATAACCAGAAGAACGTTTAACAAATAGACTGTAATCGTTCTTGGATTGTTTAAAACCAAGAAAAATCAATTCACTAACCAGTTTTTTAAACCATTTTTGGGAGGCTTGTTTCAAGCCGTATAGGGACTTACGCAATCGACAAACTTGACTAGGTTTATGAGAAATACCATGAGGAATTTTCATGTAAACTTCTTCACTAAGGTCACCATGTAAGAAGGCGTTGTTAACATCGAGTTGAAATAAAGGCCACTTGCGACTTGCTGCTAAAGCAATTAAACAACGAACTGAACTCATCTTAATAACAGGAGAAAACGTCTCATCATAGTCAATACCAAACTGTTGAGTAAATCCTTTCGCAACCAATCGAGCCTTGCAACGTTCAAGAGTGCCATCAGCATGTAATTTGGTTTTAAAAATCCATTTACAACCAATTGGTTTCTTACCGGGAGGTAAGTCAACAATATCCCAAGTGTGATTATCACTGAGAGCTTTTAGTTCTTTATTAATAGCTTCAATCCACAAAGGTTCTTTTGCAGCCTCTGAATAACTAGTAGGCTCAACAAGAGATTGATTGTGATTGAGAAAAGCTTTGTGAGAAGCAGGCATAGGGTCGTATTTAACAAGATTACACCAATGTGGCGTGTGTGTTAATGTGGCAAGGTTATAGTAATATTGATCGAAATGAGAATGGACTTTGCGAACTCGAGTAAAATGTCGAATAGTATTTTCAGAGATGGTAGATATAGTGTGTGAGTCAGGGGAATGAGAAGAAGAATTAATGGAAGAGGGTAATTCCTCAGATAGAGGAGTTGTGGGCTGAGCTGAAGAAACAGGCAAATGAGAAGCAGTATTCATAGTTTGGGAATTAATATGAGGTGGATCATCAAATTGGGAAGGGTGTAATATAGAAGAGGATGTTGTAGTAGGCACAAATACAGAAGAAAGATATTGAGTTTTAGAAAGGTGTTGAGAAATGAGATGATAAGGAAAATGATTTTCATGGAAAATGATATCACGTGAAACTAATATTATAGAATTAGATAAATCTAACACCTTATATGCTTTTTGCTGGTGGGGGTACCCAAGGAATACACAAGGACGAGCTCGAGGGGAGAGTTTGTCTCTGTGAACTTTAAGAATAGATACGTAACATAAACAACCATAAACCCTGAGATTATCTAAGTCTGGTTGTGTATTGTATAATTTGAAAAAAGGTGTGTGATAATCAATGCTTTTGAGTGGCATATGATTAATCAAATATGTGGCACAAAGAATGGACTCACCCCAGAAATGAGCAAGAAGATGAGACTGAAATTGTAAAGCTCGTGTTGTTTCCAAAAGGTGACGATGATTTCGTTCAACAACCCCATTTTGCTGCAGGGTATAGCTACAAATGGTTTGGTGTAAGATCCCTTTGGTCAAAAGAAATGATTTCAAACATCCTTCAGTGAATTCTCTTGCATTATCAAATCTGATACTTAGTACTTTTTTAGAAAACTGAGTTTCCACATGATGAATAAAAGAAGATAAAACTGTAACAACATCAGATTTGTAACGAATCAAATGTACCCAAGTGTAACGACTGTAATCGTCCACAATAGTGACAAATTGATTACAAGAATTATGATTCTTGACCTTATAAGGTCCCCAAATATCCACATGTAGAAGTTCAAAAGTGCCAGTAGTTTTTATACTACTATGAGGAAACGAATTACGAGTTTGCTTAGCCATGGGACATATTTGACAAATAGAATATGTATCCATAACATCACAGGATGGCTTTAAGAACTTGAGCTGAGAGAAAGGTAAATGACCCATTCGAAGATGCCATAGCTTGGAATCTTTAAAAATACTGATATTAGCAGCTGGAGACTTGAAAAAATTCTGTGGAGAAGCAGACTTGATATAAGGAACAACATAAAGACATGTATGTAGTTCACCAAGAAGAAGTGGAGGCTGCTTCAGAAAGTGGTCCTGAAGATGACATTGAGTGGCAGAAAAAATTACATTATAGTTAATATCTTGACAAAGTCGATGAACTGAAAGCAACCTGTACTGAAAAGCAGGGACATGAAGAACATTTGTTAAGGTGATTTTATCATTCAAAACCACTGTCCAAACATGTGTGACTAAAATTTGACTGCCATCCGGAATTGTGTAACTGATGTAAAATCTGACAAATGAGGACTGATATGATCAGTTGCCCCACTATCCAAGAACCATTCTTGAGTAAATGAGGTTAAAAGACACGGTTTACCTGCAAGTAATGCACGTCCAGATGAAACATCCTGAGTTGAATCAATTGACTTGTGCTTAGTTAGTAAATCAATGAGATGATGGTATTGATCATTAGAGATAGTACAGACTGATCTTCAGGTTTATCAGCAATGGAATCTGTAGAAATGGTTTGAGATAATGCAACAACTATTTTCTCCTTATTACTCTTAAAACCAGGAGGAAACCCATGGATTTTGAAGCATCTCTCAATGCTATGTCCACTCATCTTGCAGTGAGTGCAATAATAAGAATTCCAAGGTTTAATAGGTTTCTTATTGGATGTACTACTCTGTGATTTCTGAGGTTGAAATTTCTGTCCTTGTGAATTCTGAGATCCTGCTTCTGCAAACCTCCTCTTATCTGCCATGAAAGCTAAAACATCATTCTGAGAAACTTGTTGGTAGATATCCTTGTGATTTTCCTCTTGAGCAACAATTCTATAAGCTTGAGTAACATTCAACAAGGGCGTCATCATTAAAATATTAGCTCTCACTGCAGAAAAGTTATCATTTAACTTCATCAAGAATTGAAGAACCATTTGATCTTGTTGCATTTTCTGAATTCTTCCTTAGAGACTACATGTACATTTCTCATAGGTACAAATTGGGAGTGGATAAGCATCATCCAAGTTGTCCCAAATTGTCTTGAGTTTTGTATAGAACTCAGAAACAACCATTTGACCTTGATGCAGTTCAGCAAGTTTGTGTTCCAAAGAAGAAATTTGAGGCATAGAAGCAAAACCAAAATGTTCCTCTAAGTCTTTCCAAATTGCCCTAGCTGTTTTCAAGAACAGAACACTTCTAGCAATGTTGTCATCAAGGTTATACAAAATCCACGATATCACTAGATCGTTTCAGCGTTCCCATGCTTTGTACTCAACTGAAGTAAGATTAGGATCAGTTATTATACCATTCACAAAGCCTAGTTTATTTTTAGCAGATAGAGTGAACATCATGCTCCTCTTCCAATTGTTAAAACCTTCACCATTAAACTTGACTGAAACAAGCTAATTTGTAGACGAATCTGATGGATGAATATAGTAAATGCTAGAAGGATCCTGATTAGTCTGAGTTGTTGTCATGATGACTCAACTTTTAACAATGTCACACAAAATTTAGATCAATTACAGTCACAAGCAAAATGATAAATAATCGAATTGTCGATCAAAAGTTTCAGAAATCAATAGCGATTAACAATAATCGATTCAGAAGATCAACAATGTGGAAGAACAATCAATTCTGATGAGGATATCACCACAAATGAACAAATCAAGATCGTATATGAACAAGATATACAGATCAAACACAAAAAAACTTCAAATATCAAGAAGAAAATGAATATTCTGACTTAAAGATCGAAAACACCTGTAAATGTAATCGATACACTTCATAAAAGCTCTGAATTCACGCCATAGAAGCTTCAATTTGATTATCCAGATCGACTTGCTCTGATACCATATTAGTTTGTTCAGTTGACAACAAGAACTCAATAAATAACCATTGAGATGATCAAGAACTCTATTGATTCATTAACAAAAGAAGAAGACTCATTGTTGTATATCAAAACATGTATGCATCTAGATTACTATTCTAAATCTATCAGCTTACTCACTGAGTACACAGACTTTTGTATATAAATAACAGAAATCAGCAAATTTGTTATAACTGAATGTGCTGAGCTGTTGTGCTGAGCGGTTACTGAGCTGGATATTAACCAATAATACTTGATATTAATTTTTTTTGCCTAGCCACCTCATAAGACATTCCTAAACTTTTGGCTCGTAACAATGTAATAATAATAATATTATTAACAAGAAATTAAATTCCACATATCAATTCCCTTGTGATTGATGTACATTACTTAAAAATTACCAGCTACAGTTAAAATTAGAAGAATTAAGAAAAAACTAAAGTCTATTCACTCTTGAATATTCTGCATCTTTCAATCATCGGAGAACCGTTTGATTCGTAGAGGGGTATATGGGTTTGGGAGACGTAATAAGCAGATTCAGGAAATTAAATTCAAACAAACTAGCACAGACTTACGCCCAAAAACATACACACTTCATAGCTCGCAAAGCGGCAGAAGATACTATTTCAAATTATTTAGTACAATTCGGCTTTACCAGCATGTGAACCCTAGCTAAGGTTAAGAGGGTGTTTGTGAAACCAGATGTGATTTGAAAAGTTCATATAATCTATTTTTTTTTAAGTGTTTTAGTATTGTAACTTATTTAGAGGTTAGTATCATATGTACGGTTCAATTTTTTATTAATAGTTTGACAATTCATAAGTTATCCTCCTCTCCGTCCCTCTCATTTTTTTTACAGTTTTTTTTCACTGTTTAACACATATTTTAAGGCTCGTATAAAGTATATTTCTACAACTTGTTTTTAAAATATTTTTTTTTTGAATTAAAATTCAAACATTAAATTTTTATTCAAAAGAAAAAATAATTTAAAATAATATATAAAATTATACTTTATAAGAGTCTTAAAATGCATGTCGAGTTTCCGTCTCCCAAAGTAAAAAAATGAGAGGAACGAGAGAGTAATAAAGAAAAAATTTATCCAAATACATAGAATAACTTCAAAGTTAACTTTTCATGTCAGGAAAGTACAATGGAAAGTACAATAGTGAATCTTTCAAACCCAAACAAATTTTAAATGGAACTTTTTAGATAAATTTTACAATTCTCTAAGTCAACCCTTGTAATTTTTTTTTTTTTATATTTAATTTCTACGATCAAGGGCGGAGCCACAGCCAAGCTTTGGTGGGCTTTAGCCTAGGGTGAAAAAAATATATGCAATTTTCTTTTATTGTTTAGCCCAAATTTAATAATTTAGCCCAGTTAAGTTTTAGTCCAGAAAGGGAGAAGAGAAGACGTAGTGTGCTGCATCAATGTACCCCAAGCCCAAAAGAACGCCAATGCAAGAGACAAACCCAAGGTAATGTTTTGCTACTGCTTGCTGCTGCTATGCTACTGCTTGGTGCTCCTAATCAGTAAACTTTCTTTTCATCTTATTGCTTGTTATATGTTTAATAGCCTAGGTAAAATTATTTTCCTGGCTCCGCCCTTGTCTACGATGATCTTTCACCTGCAGTAGTAATTTTACCGATTCTAAGTGGTAGGTGGGAATAAGTTGGTGGTACAGTATTTTGTTTTGATGAAGTCAACTATATATCTAAATTTGTATCTTTTCGCACAAAAGATTTGATGGTGTTTTTAATTTGCAATCTCTTATTTTGAAGAGAAAAGAGAAATGTTCACTAGTGCGCGTTTTTAAATGGTAAACTCATAGCACTTTCAATCTAGACATGTTTAAAAGGCTTTTGGGTCAACCATTGTGAGATTGCAATAACATAAAAATTGGCCACTGGTGTTTAATTTGTCAAATATACGGCTAAGTTTAAACGGATTTTAATTTCTTTTATAGGACCTTTTAACCGAACCTGGGTCCTTTTTCTGGGCGGTGCAACAGAAATGAACCAAGTGAAATAAGTCTCATATATTTGTGTATCTTTCTTCTAAAAGGAATACTGTTAGAGATGTTCAAAAAGCCTGTAGCCCGAAATCCGGTTCGGCTAGATCCGAAAAAAGCCCGAAAAGCCCGGCCCGAAGCCCGAAAAGCCCGGTTAAAAACCCAGGCTTTTGAAAATCCAGGATAAAGCCCAGACTTTCAAAAAGCCCGGATAAAAGCCCGATTTGGGCCGGATAAAAACCCGGGCTTTTTGATAGATCCGGATAAAACTTGATTTTTTATAGATAAAATCTGAAAATTTATAATATTTTAAATAAATTTTAAGAATATTAAACTTAGTAATAGAGGGAATATGAAGAATAATGAGGCTAAGAAGAATCAACAATGTGCAGGATAAATCTTTTTTTCAAGAAATTTTTTTGAGTGTAGTGTATGTGATTCTTGAAATGGTCATGTACGAGGAGATTTGTATGGCTCACGACCATGTTAAGTTCAATAACACATATTATGTGTAGAATGTACTTGAGTTGCACTCATGTTTTATGATAAAACATTATGCTAGTAGTTTTTTTAGTAATAGCTATCGTGGTATCTCTTGTTATGTTTTCTATGTTTTCTGAATTTTAATAGTTGAAGAGTGTAGCTCTTTTAGGGTCGTTTTTTTCTATATTTTAATATATTAGTTTTGTAAAAAAAAGAAAAAAATTATTTATATATAAATTAAAAAAGCCCGGATAAAAGCCCGGTCCGACCCGATCCGGCCCGGCCCAAGGACCTAAAACGAACCTCATATTTTAGAGGAAGCCCGGCCCGATTTTTGAAAAAGCCCGGCCCGATTGTTAAAAAGCCCGGATAAAGCCCGAAAATACCGTATGTCTATGTATCGTATGTCATGATTAAAATATTTATTTAAGAAGGTGTTGCGGTGCAACTTATTATCTATTTACTCGTACGCTTGTAACTTAATTTTTATGATAGAGAAAGATTTCTCATTCTTTAGTCGAAAAATTATGTGGTAACGAAAGAGGGGGATTAAGTGGACAGAATTTACAAAATTTACTTGATGGTAGAGCCACAGAAACGCTAGTTCCTTCCATATTTTGGACCTCAACTCCCTGAAACAAATTATATAATGTACTTTATCTACCGGGGCATTTTACTAGAGATTTCTAATCTATCCTTATGTGATTCCTGTTAATGAAGCATATACTCGGGGTGCAGGATGGACGAATTGTAAGCAGAAGTTACTTGTTTAATTTGTTTATTTTAAAGAGTAATACTAACCGTATCGAATTGAAATTTAGGTTTGAAATAACTTAACACTGTGTTTCAGAAACTATTTTTCGAAAGAAAAGAAAAGAAAGCTAAAGATTTAATTTCTTTAACATGTTCCTAAAAGATTTTTGTGGAAAAAAAAGAAAAGATTTCTAATGATTTGGAGAGAAGATCTTTGTGTATTTGTTTCCAAAAGCTTCTTTCCACTTTTGGAAAGATTCGAAGAGAAAAGAAAATTATTAATTTTCTATTCTTTTCTTTCTTTCATTATTTCTGGAACACTTTTGGAAAGATTTTAAATTGATGATATGTCAATTTAAAATGTTTTAATTTGTGTAAATGATAGAAATGTAGAGGGTATGTCATATTTAAGTCAGTGTCAAATAACAATAACGAAACATGTCATTTTGTAACTATTTTGATACCCAATTTGATAACTATAGCATTATTCTATTTTAAATAATCTATATACAGTACTTCCGACAAAAAAAATATTCAAAGGTGAGAAGTTAGTAAATTATTTATTATCGATATTGGTTTTTTTTTGAACAAATTTAAGTTGGGCCCGGAAAATCATTATTTTAAAAAGTTATTAATTTAATGAATATTAATGTACACATATTTTGCTGTAGTATTTTCCATTTGTATGAATAAAAAATGTCATGCATAGCTTGTTCCAATATTTGCAAATCAACTGCTCCTAGTCCTACTCCTCCGGTTACAATGTTATACATGCATGTCAAGTCAACACCGCGTAGTCAACCTCGAATATTTCTAAATCATTGTAGAAATTTTGTTAATTGTTAGAATGTCAACTCATTTAAAGTCGACGAGTTTCTCTTTCTCAAGTCTTTTGTTTACTGAGCTTCTACGTGGTTTGGGCTGTCAATGTCCATCTCAAGCACCTTGGCAAGTTGGAAGTCGGAACTAGTAACTAATTTCAAGTAAAATATTTGATCGTTTCAATTTTTAAAATTAAATTTATTATTATGAATTATTTTTGAATGGTATATTTTATTATAAATAAGGTTAATATATTAAATATATTTAAAATAATAAAATTTATCCAATTTTTATTTTAATTTATCATTTCGATAAATCCCGATTTATCAATAAATCGTTATTCAATACATCAACCGACTTGTTTCGATTTCTGAAATCTAGATCCTATTACATTTACTATTTCATTTTCTCAAATGGAAATTATTTAACTCTTTTACTAATTACATTTCTCTATATTCCGTACATATTTCCACGCAGCCTTGACATGTTATTACAATAACATATTACAGGCAGTGTTGTAAAAAGCGGGAATCGGAGTTAATCGGTGAAGGCACCGTTCAGGAATTAATCGGGTAATCGGGGATTAATCGGAATGATTAATCGGGTCATTAATCGGAATAAATTTAATAATATTTTTTATAAACAATTATATTCATATATATAATTGTTTCGTTATTTCAACTAAACATATGTTATTATCATATATTTATGCAAATATGTTAAAAATATTATTAAATTTTAATAAATAAAATTTTGAAGGTTTAACTTTTTAATTAGAGATCAATTTAAGAGCAAAAATTAAAAGAATTTACGATTTAGGCATCTAAAATTATAATTACATGTACAAAAATAATGTTTTTTCCTATCATTTAATCAAGTTTCTACATTTTAAATTTCTAATTATTTTTTTAAATTTTAAATATTTTTTACTATTTTTTAATAATTAGCCCGATTTTTGACCGATTAATCCGATTTTTGACCGATTCAGCCGATTTTTGACCGTTTTTCTAAAAAAACGATTAATTGACCGATTTTCGCTTAATCAGTTCGGTGGCCCGCCGTCTAGCGATTAATCCCGATTAATCGCCGACTTTTAGAACAGAGATTACAGGTATCCTTCTATAACACACCCTCTAGTCTAGTAGCAGGCCATTAGAAAAAATACATAGAATACCTATATTTATTATATTTTAATTAAATATAATTACAAACTTTAATTTAGTAAATCAAAAATGAAATCCTACAACTTTTTCTTTTCAAAAAATAATTGAAAATTATAAAATATTTTGACATGATTCCACGGCAGAATCAAAATTATCCAAAATGGTTCTATTGTAGAATCAAGTTTAAAATCAAACTTTTTACTCAAATTTTAAGTGATATATATTTTTTTATAAAATATATTTATCGTAGTATTGTATATGAGAATCAAAATTTATATTTTGTGAAACAATAATAACGATATTCCATATTAGAATCAATAGTATGATACGAGACTCTATATAAGATGGTTCTCTTTAGAAAAATGACCAACATATTACATTTATAATATTGATGGACAATTTTAAATTTTTAAACAATTTTTGTGCAATTACAAATAATTTTATTTTTTAAAACATACTATAATTTAACAAAATCATATCTAGATTTTATTTTTAAAGTTAAAGGTAATTCATAAGTCGGTACTTTAGTCGAAACTCGAAACGACTTTTGAAACTGCGTGCTTTATATTCCACATGCACTCGCTATATAGCTTGTACGTAATCACAAACTTCCAAAAATCATATGAATTTTTTGCCTATAAAAACAATGCTATTGGACTATAATGTGTAGCTCATGCCCATCCAAATTTCCAATTAACTTGAATTGTTGAGGCATGGGTCGTCCAGACGAAGAGAACCAAGATCAACAAGGCGAGGAGCAGTTCCATCAGCCTAATTCTGATCATCAAGACTACTATATTCATCAAGAACAACCACCAAGTGTTCAAATTCAATCCACACCACCACCACCATATCCTCCACCACCTCCACCCGCACCCTATCAAAATGAACCACAATATCAAATGCCTCAGCCTCAGCCTCAGCCTCAGCCTTTCCAACCTTTTTATCAAACTCCACCAGTTTATCAACAGCCTCAGGCTCAGAAGCCGTCGTCGCAGTACCCAGGATATAATCCAAATCCACCACAGATGCCTCCGTCGCCTCGACCAGCTGTAGGATATCCACAAACTCAACAAAATGTTGGTACCGAGAGCTGGAACACTGAGTTATTTGGTTGCCTGGAGGATCCACAAAATGGTACAAATTTAAAAATATGCCATCATGTGTGTACTTCAACTCCTGCAACATTTAAAGAAAATAAAAAATAATTAACATTTTGTGTTTCATACATTTCAGCTTTAATCACAGCATTCTTCCCGTGTGTGACATTTGGACAAATCGCGGAGATCATTGACAATGGGCACTCTAGTAAGCTTTACACACATGAAAGACATTTATATTAAGTTGTTGACCTTTTTTTTTATTATGAATACTGAAATGATATATGGCAATGAACTATCTGTAGCATGCACGACCCAGGGAGTATTGTATGGTGCGGCGCTGGCCTGCTTAGGAATGCCATGCTTGGTTTCGTGTTCGTATCGGACAAAGCTGAGGAGTCAATACCAATTGATGGAGACTCCTGCACCAGATTGGTTTACACATTGCTTCTGTGAGCCCTGTGCTCTTTGTCAAGAATACAGAGAGCTTCGCCACAGAGGATTTGACCCCTCTATAGGTATATTTCAAATTTTACAATTTTACTTGATAAAAATGGATTTATCCCTATTGACATAACATCTCTGGTCAACAAGAGAGCTAAGGTTCGAGTCATGTCTGCGTATGCATATACAAGGATCACGACTAGCCAAACTCTGCCTGCCTTCAAAAAGAAAAAATTTACAAATATACATAATCGTCGATTTAAATCTTGTTCAGCATACCGATTTTAAGTTATTCGATTTATTGATTTATTTATGAGTTGACTGATGTAATTTCAATTGGATTTGCAGGATGGCAGGGGAACTTATCCTTGCAGCAAAGGAACTATGCAATGACACCGCCGGCCAACCCTGGAATGATGCATAAATAGATGAAACAAGAACCTTAAGCCCACCACCCTTACTTTTTCTTTAGTCCTATATAATTTTGCATTTTGGATTTTAATATTTGTGACTGTAATTATTTGTATTTATTTTGCAATGCAAGTTTCTCTGTTTTTCAATTGATGATTTTTGGTATTGCTGTATTATACTTTTGGAGATATGATTTATATGGTTGGAGCCATTAATACATCAAAGTTCAATTTTATGTAAGAGTTCATTGGCCAATCAAAACATAATACTGGGTATTTGAGATCCGTTTTGAGAACTTATTCGGTACGTCTAGTATTATTCTTTATATGCAAATCTAAAAGCTTCAAGTCTAATTTGTATGAAATAGAACTCTACAATTTTGAATGTCTAGTTTGAAATAGAGAATTATCAAGATATCATTGTAACAAATACTGCATTTTGGTATACAGACACCAACATCTCTTGGTGATTGACTAATAATATTGAGCAAAACCTTGATCTTACAGCACTTGAAATACATAGTCAATGCATTCAATCGGAAATATTTCATTTTCAGATTAGATGGAATCTGACAGCCTTACTACATATTGTTGGCTTGTACAGTTGTACCTGCACGTTTTAAATATATACCCCCACTGACAGCAACCCATAATTGTTTTATCAAATCATTTGTTAAACTAGTAAACAGTCTTCTCTTTTCTTAGATTTAAAGCACCTACAAAACCTGGTCCACAAGCTCATAGCCTCTACTTCTGCAACTACCTCATCATTAGGTTCCTTGAAGTTCGCTTTGATGCTCAACTCTTCAAATGAATCAACAAGATTCTGGAGCCTCGCAACAAACTCGATCAGAAGCGATGCAAATGTTGCCAAAGACAACACACTGGCACTTTCATACGTCTTTGACTCTTCTTGATTAGAAGCTGCAGAATTGTTTTTATTGAAGCTTTCGCCATTGTTGAATTTGTCATCCATGATAGGTTTGCTGAAATCCCAGTTTCCTTGGAGTGAGCTAAGATCTAGCACAGTTTCACTGCGAGATTTGAATTCTGGAAATCTTTTTTCGTCACTATCTGTTGTTTGAAAATCTTGAGGATCCTCTAGTACTATTGCTGGTTTTCCAATTTCCCAGCTTTCTGAATTGACAAGAAGGTATGATTTTTGATCAATCTTTTTCTGCAAGTTCTCTGCTGCTTCATGCACTTCATCAAGTATATCCACAGTTCCTAACTTCTCCATCCTTTTTAATTTACTCCCAATCTCACGTAATACTTTGGCACCTGCATTACCTGTCTTCTGCAGTTCATCGCGAAAAACTAGTCTTCTCTCAGCTGGAGACTACATGAAATTCAATACGATAATGTGATGACCACATAAATGAGAAATAATACTTAAAAAAATGTTAACAAATGTCCATAAAAGTAAATAGCTGGACACATTAAAGAAAAATATTGCAAGTAGAACAATATCATGTGTCATGGCTTTGCATATCAAATGACAGTACATACCTTACTATAACTCGTTTAGACAATATATACGATGAGTGATACGAAAAAATTTCTAAGGAGTTTTTCTAAATAATACAGTTCTTTTTGAAAGAAGTTAAAAAAAAATATGACTTTTTAAGTTTCATTTTTAAAATTACGATTTGCAATTTCGCAACCTGAGCTGCAACTTTATTTCAAATTTCTTAAAAGTTGCTTTTAAAATTGATTCAGGTTGCATTAGTTGCATTTTTGAAGTTGATCTGGGTTGTTATGATGCAACTTCGTAACAACCCAGAAGTCATTCAAATGAAACATTGGTAACAACCACCAAAACAACTCTGTAACAAAATAATCAACCAAATGCACAACTTTATAAGCAATGCAAAATCAACTTTATGCAACTTATTTGTTTGTGGCACTCCATCAAAACACTTTGTAGGCGTTCCGAAATCCATACAAAAAGTGATAATGCTAACTAAAAAACTTACATCAATCAGCCGTGTAACATATCAACACCATAATTAACCAAATGATAAAGCAACAATAACCGTCGGAATCAATAAAAATGCAACAACATTCTAGATCTATAAACACAAATGTATATATATATATATATGTAAAGTTTTACACACACCAATGGAAACAAAATCGAATTGTAATGGCAGTATTTGAAAATACATGAATATAACAAAGATCCAAACTCCAAAGTATGAAAGTGATAATGGATGAAGAAGCAATGGTAGTCAAATTGTGGAGGCCATGAGAAAGAAGTAGTACAGGAAAAAGAAGGAAAGGAAAAAGAAGTCAAGGAAAAAGAAGTGTTGTGGATACATGTAATCGTATTTTTGGAAATAAGAACGTTCGAAAGTGAACAGAAAGGTAAACCTGGAAACAAAATAGGAACACCATATTTTTGCAATTAACATAAGAAAAAAATAATATTTGGTGCAATTCCCCAAATATAAGTTCAAAAGTGAACAGAAAGGTAAAACTGGAAACAGAAAAGGAACGCCGTATTTTTGCAATTAAGATAAGAAAGAATCGTATTTGGTGCAATTCCCTAAATATTAAATAGGTAGATATCATACCATTAAAGTTTTACAAGTATACCACATCAGAAGTCAGTACTGAACTCATATTCTTATGCTACTTAATAATCATTAGCATCCACATCCTATAATAACATAAAGTTCTTACAAGTTTAGATTTTTTAGCACAGAACAGAACTATTTAGGATGGACGTCAACAGAATTTTAGGTGGGAGCAAACTCTGGTGCCAATTAAATGAAGTCGAAGTATAGAATCCAAAATATGTACGCAGAAAAGTTTCAGACAACTACTTTGACTGTGATTCACCAGTCTCTTAATTTTTCACACATCACATATTGAGTACATCATCCATTTATTTAAGCAACATTTAAGTAAAGAAATATCATATAAAAAGTATATAACCTGTATTTCAGAGAGTATACATCCATGCAATGCCATGACCATGAATGCACAATGCCTTAACGAGCCACCCACTTTGACATAGTTTTTCCAGGGGTACTGAAGCGTTTTGTAAGGACCATGAGGCGGCTCCCAAATAGCAAAACCTAACTGCAAACATGAATGAGTTTTTAAGTAAAATACAAATTTTGCAAGTTAGAGTATAATCAGCAGATAATTACCAGAGCATCCTCTTGGCTGGTAGACTCTACAGCTGATCTGTAACCACTGTACACTGGATCGTCAGAAGCTTGGTAAGTAAGAATTTTCGAAGGGACCCTCTTGTACTCAACACAATGAAGATAACCACTAATACAGCCTGAGAAGAAGATTTAGAAAATTAGTATCACAAGTGAAAGAAGATACCAATCGGTTCATATGGTCAATCGTTGTACATGCATCTCTTCCTTGTACATACTAGTGAAGGAGTTCAATCAGGGTATGATTAAATTCACAAAAAGCAAAAAAAAAAAATCCGCTTAAGTACTAAAAGTTTTTTACAAAATTGCTTTTTCACCAAATGTAAGATAGTTAAGTGTCTATTAACCTTCCAAAGAGTCGGCAACACGTGTAAAGTTTTTTGCTACCAAATTATGCAGATCCTCCCCAGCCCAAATAGGATAGATACAGATATTAACCACCAAACTGACACCAGCCCCCAGTGCGATAAGCAAGAAGCGGGTTATTGCTGTATGTAAAAAATCTCCCTTCTGATAGCCGGACACCATAATGAAACAATATGTCAACAAGAAGACCCGGAAACCATATTCATACGGCTTGAATGTGGGGTACAGTTTTGCATAAGTGGCGCAAAAACCTTACAAGAAAATTTTCACATAAAAAAAACCACACTTGATTAAAAACTAATTCATCAATAACAAAAAACCAAGTGCCTGAAACAATTAATACCTGTAATAAATACGCTGACAATAACAACAGATTCTTCCCAGTCTCCGGCCAATTGACATAACTGTGCCGTCCCAAGAGCAAGACCCCCAGCTGATAGTGTCCCCAACCCACGGTTAAATCCTTTGCTTAATGTGGCTCCTGGAACATAACATAGACATAAAGTGCTAAATTATAACGAATTGTGCAAATTATGAACAACCAAAACTTACTGTATCTTCCAAATGTTATAGGTTGCAAGTTCTGGGATATATAATCTTAAACAAACAGTCGTTAATAAGAACGGAATCCAAAATATATATAGTAGTTCTACTAGTTTAAATTGTATTTTTTTTTAATGGACTTACGAGTAACAGTATACAAACATCAGTATGACATACATGTCAAGTCCGCCTCCTAACACTCCACGATTACGTAGAGTTGGAAACCAACCAATTAATGATCAAGTCAGTTATAAAAAATGCTAATATCGTAACCAATCATCAAACGATACATTTGGAAGATAATTATAATTTATACATACAATGCAAGTACAACAACAAAAGGGCCATTACAAAATCCATCAATCCACACGAAACCAACAAAACCCCAATCCTCCAAACAATTCACTTCAACAAAACATACCAACAAATCAACAACACTGATCAAACAAGCAACACATACATAACAAAATCAAAACATAAAAAAAAATCAAAAAACAAGAAAAGGGTTTCAAGACGTACCAATACTGAACTCAAACACAACAACAACAGTAAGAATAGCCCAAACAGAGTGTGAACTGAGCTCTTTAATGGGTTCTTTCCAGAAAATCAAGAAAGAAATAAGCACCAAAGCCAAGCCCATTTTAGCAGAAAACACAATCTTTCTCGGGTCAGCCCGACCCATCTCAAAACCTTTAACAACAACATCTTTCAAATTGTTCCAAAAGTTTGCAACTTTTTTACTAAGAAAAGCCTTTTCTTCTTGTTCTATATTGTTGTTAATATAAAACCCAGTCGAAGAAAGCTCTGAAGAGCCTTTTTTACCAGATAATAATTTCACAAGCTCTCTTTTTTCTGCAAAAGTGTATCTAAAGGACCCTAATTTAGCTGCCATAGCCACAGTCCACAACTTAAAACAACCCCCAAATTTAGATACAAGAAGGTGTTCAGATGGAACCCATATGTGTATTAATAATAATAAAATATTTAAATATTAGTAATAAAATATGTGAACTGAAATATATACAACACAAATTCCAAATCCTTGTACCCGTACAAGTCGTACGTAGGCAGTAGACTTTGAGACATATTATATCTATCTACTTCTATTTCTATATACTAGCTTATATTCCGTGCTATGCATGGTTACTTAAATTTTATTTATAATTATTCTGTTTATAATTATATTAACTTAAATTTTATTTATAATTATTCTGTTTATAATTATATTTTTATTACCCATGCAACACACGATTGTTTTTTTAATATTTATATTTATTTATGAATATTTTAATATTTAAAAGTTATTAGTTTACATGATTAAATTATTGTTAAAAAAGATTTAGCCAAAAAAATTATAGTTAAAATTTGATATTTATTATATTTTACACGCTCAATTTAATATTTGTTTATATTGAGTTATAAAAATTAGATTTGGCCAATTTTATAGTCCACATGAAATTCACAAAATAATCTTTAATTTAGTTGTGGTTTAATAGTTCTTTTTCAATTAAAAACTATTCTAAAACTAAAAAGAGAATAAAGTGACGAAATTTAATGTTGAGAATTCGATTCGATTTAGGAAATCTACTTATATGTAGTTTAGATTATTAGAATACCCTTTATTAACCAAATACAGTTTTTAATGTTAAATCTAACGGTTTTCACCTATCTATTTAACATTAAACGATTTTTATTATTTTGGTATTAAATGAGTTCTTTATTTAATTACAACTATTTTTATGTTTTGACTTTTTAGAAAATCCAATCCTAATATAATATCTTTTAACTTATATCATTTTTAGATAATAACTTCTTTTTATATGATATAATCTTGATCACGTATTTTTAAAAGTATTGGATCTAACGGTTGAGAATGTTTTGGTGGTATTTAGGACCAAACTACCATGATAACATCATTAATTTTTCTTAATATTTATAATTTTTTAAATATTTATTGCTAAAATATAATATACTTTTTTTTTGTAATATGTTAAAGATGCGGGAACTTTGAACTTTTGAGAAAATAAATTATCAATTTAAATATAACTTTTTTTGTAATAGTTCTTCTTTTAAAGTAGTACACCGTGATCAAAATTCTGTATAAATTTCATTTTTTTATAGTATATCATGTAAATATCTATGTTATAATATTAAAGACTAAATAATGAAAGTTTCCTTATAAGTTTGGTCGCTTTGTTTGATCACTCAATCCATAATCGTGAATCTTTCAAATTAAATTGTTGAAAAACGTTAGATATAACAGTAAAATTATCATGTAGAATGATCTAAGATTTGAATCTACCAACAACATTTTAAAATTTATAGTTTTTTTTGAAAAATAAGAATTTTTTTCATTTTTTCATGCAAACATATGTTATTTGATAATATTTTTTGTAAAGTACGATTTTTCAGAAAAGTACTATACTAATTGATTAACAAACTTTTAAAGTTTCGAATTTAATAATTTACAATGTATATAGGTTTAAAAAGTTTGGTCTCTTCTATAGCCGAGTCTAAAATTTCAAAATAAGGTTTTTTTTTTAAAATATGAATATAGTTTTGCCAACAATGAAATTAGGTCTCTATGAGTTCTTATAAAACAAAATCACCATTTACGTATAATTTATTATTTAATAATAAATAATATTTGATTAGTTATTATATAAAACTTAATAAAATAAGATTAAAAATATGCACAATTTTATAAAATTTTATCCTCGTATTATTATATTCTTTGTTGATTTGAATTTTTCTTATATTGATTTGAATTTTTGAACACTAATTTCTAAATTTAAAATAGTTAGAAAAAAGTAATTAAATTGGTGTTAAAATAATGATGACATAATAATTATTATTAGAATTTAAATATTCACTTTATTAATTTGGGCTTTATCTTGTGTTTTCAAAATCAGATTTTGACGATTTTACACCCCACGTGAAGATAACTAAATTATCTTTAATTGAAAGACGGTTTAACAATTTTTATCTAGGTGAAATTGTCCATGGAGGAGAAAAGAAAGTCACGAATTTTTTACATGGAGAATTCTATTCAATATAGAAATTTTTTTATATTTGGTTTAAATTATCAAAATACACTTTTTAGAATTTAAATATAATCCTATTATTAATAAAATAAACTTTTTTAATATTTGATCTAACGATTTTCATTTATCTAGTTAAGATATAATGGTCCTTATTAATTTGTTTGTCTACGACCAAAATTTGGGATAAGATCCATATTATGATTATTATATATGTAAGGATTTAATATAATAAGTATCTTACTAACTGCTTTTACTTTTAATGTATCGGTTTTATTTACGGTGTAAATAAAATTTTAAAATAAATTATTACTTAAAAATTATTAAACAGAATAAAAATTATGTTATGATTATCTAAAATTTTATTCTCATATTATTATATTATTTATCGATTTGAATTTGTTCTTACTTAATTTTGATACTTTATTGAAAGAAACATAAAAAATTTATATTTAAAAGAATTAGTGAAAAAATAAATAAATTGGTGCTACAATAATAAAAAAAATATTTATTAAAATTTAGATACTCACTTTAATATTTGGGTTCTATCCTGAGTTTTAAAAATTGAATTTTGACGATTTTACAACTCATGCAAAACTAACGAAATTATCTTTAATTTAATGATGGTTTAACAATTATTATCTAACGGGAACTATACATAAATTCAAGAGAAAATATATTTAAGAATTTTTAAATAGAAAATTTTAAATTATCAAAATACATTTTTTAGTATTTAAATATAATTCTATTATTAATCAGATACACTTTTTAATATTAGATCTAACAATTCTCATCGATGTATTTAAGATCTAACTATAATTATTAATTTAGTCGTATACTGATCGTACACGGATCAGATCGATTTTAATTTTTTCTTAAATTGGTTTTAATATTTTATTGAAATAAACATAGAATTTATAAATTTAAAATAATTAGGAAAAAAATTAAATTGGTGCTACAATAATAAAAATTATCTTTAATTTAATTATGGTTTAATAATTATTATCTAACTGGAACTATCCATAAAATAAAGAGAAAAGATAATACAGATTTTTACATAAAGATTTCTATTCAATATAGAAAACCTATTTATAATAGGTTTAAATTATCAAAATACACCTTTTAGTATTTAAATACTATCCTATTATTAATCAAATACAATTTTTAATATTATATCTGACGGTCCTCATCAATTTGATTATTTATAGTTTTATAATCCAACGGACCGTATACTTTTGATAGTACAGTGACCGACCAAAGTTTTGGATAAGATCTCACTTACGCTTATTATATATAAGGAGTTAATTAAAAGTCAATCAAGGTAAAATATACCAATAAAATACTTGTGAAATTACAGTTTTATTCTTATTTATCATATAATTACAAAAATGCCACTCCTTTATAATTTATGCAAAAATTATATGAAATTTTGTTGTTTTCAAGATTCGAGCCCAAACCTTTCACTTACAAATAAAGTATCATAATCATTGTGCTATATCAATTTTTGAGTTAATTTTAAAAATATTACTCCATCTGTCCCTCTCATTTCTTTACACTTTCCTTTTTGGTACGTCCCTCTCATTTCTTTACATACCAAAAATAGTAACATTTTATAATATTAAATCCAATTACATTCACTATTTTCCTCCATTATAGCTACTTTATATCTACTTTATACATTAAATATTGATTGGTCTCATCACTTTACTCATTTTTCTTACTTTTTCCTATTAATTTACACTTTTTCTTAACCTCCGTGTCGTCCCCTCAATGTAAAGAATTGAGGGGGACGGAGGGAGTATTAGATAAGTTACAGGTTCCTTATAATCCTATTTTCTCTTTTTTACTTTACTTTTTGATTAGATATATTGTTGATTTATATTTCTTATAAAAAAAATTCTAAATTATTCATAAATGTAATCAAATTCAAATTGGGAAAATATGAATTTGTTAAAATTCGTCTTTATGTATATATTAGATTATTGGATAATAATAAGATAATATTTTAAGAAAGATAATATTTTAAGAAAGATAAATATTTTATTTACGTGTGGATATAATTGCATCATATAATTTTTAGATATATACATTTAAAGTTGAGTTAAAAAATAATTCTAAATTATAATATAAAATATATTTCAATTTACTTAATTTCTAAATTAGGCTGTTAGATAATGTGTGTAATGAATAATAGACTTAAAATAGATAGTTGAATTTAAAATTATATAAATATGAAAAAAAATATATATACATGGAAAAAAAGAGTAAGACATTCTAAATGTATAATTTTACATACATAACCAATTTTGTTTTTAAAAATCTACTTCTATATATTAAAAGATCATCAAAGGCAAAAAGAGCCCAAAAAGTGT
This sequence comes from Heracleum sosnowskyi, assembly GCA_030848705.1. Taxonomy (NCBI): domain Eukaryota; kingdom Viridiplantae; phylum Streptophyta; class Magnoliopsida; order Apiales; family Apiaceae; genus Heracleum; species Heracleum sosnowskyi. The sequence goes on along the minus strand of CM061235.1, from coordinate 134,376,862 downwards.
TCATGAAATTACAGCTTTACCCTTGTATTTTTAAAATTACAAACATGCCATCCTTTTATTACTAAAGATAAAAAAAAGTCAAAATTTTGTGTAAACATCGAGAATCGAAATGTTGTCATCCTCGTAACAGTTTCATGTCATAATCGAGTGTGCTACATTGAGTTTTGAGCTTATTTTAAAATTATTATTAGATAAAGTATATTCGCTCATCGTATTATCTTTTATTATTTCAACTTTTGAGTAAATAATATATTGTTTTATATTATTTATTCAACATGCTTATTCCATTTTTAATAAAAAAAATGTTAGTTTATATTATTTATATAACTCCATTTTTTTTAAGTTTTCGTAGTTTTAATATATAATTATGTATTTATTTACAAATTTTATTATTTCACCCTTAATTTTTTTGATTTAATGTTAATTGTTATACGATTTATATTTTTATACAATACTATGTCACTTATTAGTTTTATACGAATTATTCAAGTATTGATAAATATATAATCAAAATTTTGAATTTTTTTTAATCCAACTCACAAAAATTAATTCATGACCCAACCGTACTTATCGTCCTTAAGTTTGTGCCGAGTTGGGTTGGTTTAAATGTGTTAAATAATTTATATAAAAAATAAATATTACACAATGTCCTCATTTCAAAAATTCAAGTAAAGCTAAAATACGTATAACTTACGATATAATATTTTTATTAGTTAAATATTAAATGAATTTGTTAAAAAACTAAGTAGGTCTCTAAATATATTTTTATTGAAATCAATACTATTATATAAAGGAGAAGACGGAGGCGGTGAGATGGCGCTCTCAGATCACTTCGTTCTATTTTTCTAATTTTCTCAATTTTTTGAATTAATAATATTAAAAATTCAAAAAAATCTCAATTACCTTTTAAATGTTTACTAATAGAGGAAACATATAATATTTTTGCATTTAAAATCTCTACTAATCGAGAAAGTAAAAATACTTTATTAATGGAGTAAACTAAATACCACTAATGGAAGAAACTAAATATTCAATTATAATATTTTTGGTTTCAAAATATCTAAATTAGAAAAACAGTGTATTACCTTACATTATTTTGAACTTTCCTCTATTATTATCTAAATATTCTCATAATATTTTTTTTAATGAAATTACCATTTTAACATATTGTTCTCCTAAACTTTCTTTTATTATGTAATATAATTCAAAAAAATCTCAATTGTCTTTTAAATATTTACTAATGGAGGAAACTAAATATACAATTTCAATATTGTTGCATTTAAAATCTCTATTAATGGAAAATAATATTCTTGCATTTAAAATCTCTACTAATAAAGAAAGTAAATATACAATATATTTTTGCATTTAAAATCTCTACTAATGGAGGAAAGTAAATATAATATTCTTGCATTTAAAATCTTTATTAATGGAGAAAGTAAATATACAATAGATCTTTAGTAATGGAGTAAACTAAATATTACAAATGGAGGAAACTAAATATTCAATTATAATATTTTTGCCTTCAAATATCTAAATTTTTTTTAAAAAAATGTATTACTTTACATTATTTTGAACTTCCTTTTATTATTATCTAGATATTCTCATAATATTTCTTTTCAAATGAAATTACCATCTTAACATTCTGCTCTCCTAAACTTTCTTTTTTAATATAATATAATAGAAAATACAAGAACATATTAGTAAATAAGAAGTTAAGAAATTAGATCGGTCTTGCATAAGAAATTAAGTAATTACTTGGTAAATAATTAATTATCTTTAATACTTTCATAGAAACCGCTAATTAATAGTATAATTTTTGTTGTCAACAGTGTTCTTCTTTACTTTTTTGTTTGTTCATGTTAAAAGTGTGTATATGAGTACATGAGTATGAGATTTTTCCTTTATGTTATTTATCTTATTACGTTTGTTTGTATCAGGATCATATTAAAATCTTTGACAAGACAAGTTATTTGCTATTAGCTAGTGTTGATTGATTTATATGTTTATGTGTGTACGTTATTAGTTTTGAATTTATAGTTAAAAGTTGATACACCTCGAAAGTGGAAAGTTCATCATGTCTTAAAAACAAATTTTATCATTGTTTTTTAACGTTTAAATAGTTATTGCTCTAATTTTTATGAGAAAAGATTAGATCTTTTTGTAAAATATTTTCTGTAATTCATACATGAAAATTCAAAGATAAAAAATGCATATTGAGAAATTTATAGTGTATGCATTTCGAAAATATCATGTTAAGATTTATTCGACTGAAGAATTTATTTAGTGTGTGCATTTTTAACAAAATTCAATAAATCGGTACATCTATAACAAAAGTCATACGAAAATAAGAAACATTGAGAATATGTCATTAATTTATTTATTTTTTAAAGGAAGAGGTTGTTGTTTTTGTTGTTATTTGTTTTGACAAAAAAAGATCATTATTAATAAAAAAAATCTCCCGGCAACAAAAAGGATGTCATATTTTTTGATTTTTTTTCTTACTGTGAGTAGATTTGGAGGTAGTGAAGATTTTAATAGCTGTGAAGGTATAATTGTAGTTGTTGATTGAATGATCTAGAACTATATATATATAATTCAAAACAAAACTTAATTTTATATTAGAAATATTATTTTATTTAAAAACGTATTTTGTAGAATATTTTTTGAGAAAATTTAGAGATATTATTATAAAGCCGCTGCGAAGCGCGGCTTAGTAAACTAGTTTATAATTATAATAATAAGACATGTTAAAAATAATAAATAACGTTTCAAAATAAATAGGACTATTTAAATAAGTTTCTCAAATAATTAGGCCTACTTTTAAAATAATTAGAGTAATTTCTATTAATTAATTACAATATATGATACTAATTAAAAATAATATATTTTATAAGTATATTATTTTAATTGATATGTAATCATTGTGCTTAAATAAATATCTTTAGAGATGTATTAAAATATTTTTAAATAAATATGCCCGTAAATTGGTCCAACTATATTGATTTATAAAGTATAAGTTTATCACACGACCCAAATAAATAGGTTTAAGAGATACATTCTAATTAGCATAGTTAATTTTTTTATATAAATATGTTAACTATTGAATGGACAAATTAAAGAACGACCAACTGATAGAATATATTTTATATATATTTTAGAGGATTTTATTCCCACAATTATGGTGCTTTTGCGAATAATCGTGTCGATTTAATAAGTTTTATTGGAGTTTATTGCAGGAAATAAATATTTGCCAAGTTGAAAGAAATCGAGCATTGTTCAATGATTTGGGTGATAAATGGATTTTTAATCCACTTGGAATGCTTCATATCGGCTTAAATTGATGACTTGAACTCAAGTAGGTTGCGAAGCTCTCACGGTTTTGGCCATATCTGGAGTTCTACAAGTCCGATTCTGACGATTCAACAGCTCACGCGAAGCCACGGAAATTTTACTACATTGCTGGGCAATTTTCCAGGAGCTGTGAGGCGCTGCAGCGCCAGTTTCCTGCGCAAGAGCGCCTTAGGAGGCGCAAGAGCACTAAAATCTTGAGCAAGAGCGCCTTAGGAAGCGCAAGAGCGCCACTTTCTAGCGCAAGAGCGCCATTTTGAGTTTGTTCAGCAGAAATCCAGGGAACCTGAGGCGCTGCAGCACCAAATGGAAGCGCAAGAGCGCTAGTTGCCTCCTGTTTTGCATCGAAACTGTATTCCTTTGGTGGAAATATTATTTCCAAACCGGGTCAGAATGTGTTGGGCCTAATGTATTTGGGTCAACTAATTACTTCTTTTAGGACTATAAAAAGACAACTAGGTTATTTATTTTAGAGGATCGAAAAACATATTTTTCTAGAGATACAGTTAACATTCATCTTTTAGGGATTTCTTGGAGATCAATTACTTTCTTCCAAGATTTGAGATTAAAGGTTTATTTTCTATACTCTGTTAATTATGTTTTATTCTATTTCTTTTGATTCTTGTTTTGTTAATTCAATTATGCGTAACTAAATCTTAAATCTGAGGATTGGGTAGTATTCCTTGGTTATCATGTGTGTTTGATTATTTGTGATGTTCTTGCTTGCTGATCTGTTATTGAGGGATTAATACAATTAGGGGAGTCATGAACCTTTGATTGGATTTTAGGAATTGTAACGAATTGGAAGAGGAGTTGCATTTTTAGTACATGATTTAACGGACATAACTCGAATATTTGATTGGAAAGTTAATAGGAGGGTTGTGAGACTTATAATTCTTGGAGCGTAATAATTTATGATTGTACTTTGATTGTATCACGGAAGTGACAATTAAGGTGTAGTTGTAAATATTATATTATGTCTTGGAAGGGAACAATATAACCTTAGAAGAATTGTTTTCAGCAGAGTAAGAACGTAGATATCACAAAAATATTGAATGTGTATTGATACCAAGTGAAGAACCCCAGTTCTTGGATTGTTTTCTCATATATTTTATTCTCGATTAATAATTAGTTTAATTTAGTTTAAAAACAAACCAAACATTCTTTACACACTTCTAAATTGTGAGAAATATAATACTTGAACTTGATTCTACAAATTAGTCCTTCCCTGCGAACGAACAACAAAAATACTACCAACAAATTGGCGCCGCTGCCGGGGAAGGCAGTATAATTGAGTTTAAGTTAATTGTTTCTTATTGTTTAGATTTTAATTGTTTCCACAAGTTGTTTTGTTAGTGATTTTCAGGTGTATGCGACGTTCATCTTGCGTTAGAAAATTGGAATTTGACCCTGAAATCGAGCGTACTTTGAGAAAGCTAAGAAAAGAGAAAGCTAAGATGGGAGAGCCAGAACCACGTGCAGTTGTTAATGTGGATGAGACTTCGATTTGGGACCATGAGACACCAAATCCCGCTAATTGCATGTATAAAACTCCACAGATTGGTGCGGCCCAGTTCAACATTAATCCGAGTTTAATTCAGATGATCAGCAATCAAGCTTTTGAAGGTGATATTGAGCTAGAGGACCCACACAGACATCTTGAGCGTTTCGTGCAGATGTGTGGATCATTCAGAATTAATGGTGTTACGAGCGATCAGGCTCGCCTTCATATGTTTCCCTATTCTATTAAGGGAAGAGCTTTGGAATGGTTTCAGCAACTTCCAAACGCTACGGTTGCTACATGGGAGGGTCTTTCTACTGCATTCTTGTCCAAATACTATCCTTCTGACAAGACGCAGTAATTGAGGACCATGATTATGAGTTTTAAAGCACAACCGGGTGAAGGTCTATATCAGGCATGGGAGAGATTCAAGGCACTATTGAGGAAGTGTCCACATCATGGCTTAGAAGATTGGCAGATTATTAGCACTTTTTATGGGGCCATGAATGCAGATATTCGTTTGAGCTTGGATGTGGCTGCTGGTGGAAATTTCAAGAAAGCACCTACTACACAAGCTAAAGCACTTCTTGAGGAATTGGCATCTAATAACTATTCTTGGGCACCTAGTGGGAAGAGCTCAGCAAAATCAGCACAAGAATCTGAGATTATAAACATGCTGGCTCAAAAGTTGGATACTCTAACTCAGGAGGTACGAGGACAAAGGGTAAATGTGAATGATATTTCTTCACCTATGGAAGGGTATAATGATAATGGTACTTGTCAGAACTCTTATGGGCAACAATTTCCAGAAGAAGCATCCTTTATTCAGGGAAGACAGCCATGGCCTGTTCAGAATAATTCTTATTGTAGGAATTTACGGATGAGCGGAAGCATGATATAATCATTATTCCGTAAAAACCATGTATCGCGCATATAGAAAAAAAATATAAAATGAAAGAGCGGAGGAATCGTAACCATACCTTGAAAATCGAAGCTTTATAAAATGGATTCTAGCAGTTGCTCCTCAGAGTGTGAAGCACTCTACCGGTATCCACCAAGAATAATCCTTCGATGAAGCTTTTTATAAAACTAAGCTTTTATAAAAATGGAGTTTTTCTTCTTTTGAGAGAGAGAGAGAGAGAGAGAAATGGAGGCTAGCTCCTTTTCTAGGTTTTTCACAAAAACAAGTTCTCCTTAGAATGAACCATCTCATTCTATTTATAGGGCTTTCTTAGGGTTTTAATAATATATCTTTATATAGATATATATATATTAACCCCACATTTATAAAATGCTTTATTAATGATTAAAACTATTTTAATCATTATTTCTTTTTCTAAACTATTTAGAAAATAATTCTTCCTCTCTCATAATTTAAATCTTTTCATCAAAGAAAATATTCTTTTATGGTGTGACCCTGTAGGTTCAATATTAAGCCGGTAGTAGAAATAAATAATAATAAACTTTTTATTTATTATTTATATGAATTCTAATAATTCATTAAATATAATTTACTGATCAATTATATTTATTCTACATCGTGAGTGATGCTTCTCAACATATCGCGACTATCCGGATAATATGAATTCACTGCTTAGAATACCAAGAACCTGTCAGTGACTAGTTTCAGTACAAACAATTCCTTCTTCCCTACAATATCCCGATTAAATACAAGGCATGGATCTCGTGTCAAGCCTATTTAATTTAATCATATGTTTTCCTATTCACTATGCCTAGTTCCGATTAATGCAAATTAGAAACTTCTTTCTAATTTCATTCACTCTGGCCAGAGATTCCTGAACTAGCATAAATGGAATAACATAGGACATTCTCTTCCTTCACTGGAAGGGGCAGATCCTTTATTGATCATTCACTATCTTCGTGCACAAATTCCTATACCCAGAAGAGCACTAATTATTGTCCCTCGAGACTAAGAGCTAAACCAAAGTATAGTTCAGTGTACACAAGATGACTATGATGATCTCAAGTCAAAGGACACTTGTACAACTATCACTATTTGAACAACTACTGACACATGAGTGAACTCCATTAGTTGTTCAACTGATCGAGTCGTGTTCAGTGAACTTATTCCTAATAAGCACCTACATACTAGCTATAGTGTCACCACACAAATGCCTATGAGAACAGACATCCTTCATAGTGAAGCAAGCATAGTATGTACCGATCTTTGCGGATTAATTAACTACCAATTAATTATCCTATGACCAGGAACTATTTAAGTTTAGAGTTATCATCTTTAAGGTCTCATTATAATGATCTCATCATAATCCATTAAAGCTTTACTCTAAACTATGGATCATCTAATTTAAACATTTTAAATAGATAAAGCTCGTTATAAAACATATTACCATTTTATTAAATTAAACAAACTTGAAACAGATTGAACAAAGTATCTCCTAACTCATCATCCATGATTGGATTTAGGACACACGTCTTTCAATCTCCCACTTGTACTAAAACCAATCACCTTGGTATCTCATACACAACTTCTCCTAAAAGAGAACAAAGCGATTTTCAAATAACGGTTTAGTAAACGGTCTTTACTATGTTGTTATGGGTGTCTAGTCAATATTGACTTAAACATCTCTACTTTCAACGATCTCATATATCATATGAAAGTACCGCAACTTGGATCTTGAATCCCTGATTAAACCTAGGTTCCATAGCCTGCGCTACTACTATATGTTGTCCCGATACAACAATATAAATCCTATTATAGGAACCATGTCTAACCAGCAAAAACAGGTTTCGCTATCCAAAGAACCTCCTTTGCAGCTTCACTTATAGCTATATACATATAGTGCTTCCACTACGGAATCAGTTATCTTAAGCTGCTTGGAATTCTTCCAACAAACCGCTCATCCATTCAGAATCAACACTTATTTTGACATGGATTTTCTATCACATTTGTCCTAAGAAAATCATAGTGTTTACAACACTCGATTTTCATTTTGGACCCACCATAATCAAGAAAGATGTCCTCAATTCTTCGAAAGTATTTAAGGACGTTCTTCCAGCTTACTATCGCGCTTCTCAAGGACTAGACTAGTGTTCGCTTATCTCGCCTAGTGAGTTAGCGATCATCAAGTCTTGTATAGTACATCCGGTATTTTGATAGATACATTTGCCGAAGCATAATAAATCTTAATCATACGTCATTTCTCCTCAGATGTCGTAGAAAGACACTATCTTGGAGAAAGTAACTCCGTGACTTGACAATTCAAGTAACTTCTTGGAGTTATTTATGCTAAACATCTTAGCATATAAATGATGTACACACTTTGGGTTTAGCCCAACACTTGGTTTATCCTATAAATTATCATTCCTATATCATAGGAAGCCATTCCCAAGTCCTTTATAGAGAATATGTTAGATAACCACACTTTGACTAATTTTAGCGTCGATACATCATTCCTTATCATAAGTATGTCACATACATTATTAGGAATGTCATCACGCCCCCACTAACCTTCTTGTAGATCCATGATCCATCATTGTCTTTGATAAAATCAAACTATTTGATTGTCTTATCAAAACAGATGTTCGATCATTGAGAAGCTTGCTTAAATCCATAAATGGATTGTCGTGGCTATTAGACCATAGATTTACTACTCATAGCAATAAATCCCTCTAATTGTGTCAACTACACATCTCTTCAATTTTCATATCGAGGAGGGTCGACCGTTCGACCATTATTAGATATTATAGTCATTACTAGCCGCAAACGCAAACAAAATCCGAATAGACTTGAGCACTACTTCATGTGAAATTCTTTTTTCATCAAAGTCAATCTCTTTGCTTTGATTGAATCCTTTCACAATAAGCAAGGACTTATAGGTCTTTACCCAGCCAATCACTCCAATCTCCCTTTTATAGACTCACTTGTACCCTTCCGGTTATGACACCTTTAGGTCCTCAACCAAAGTCCGTACTTGGTTGATGTACATGGAATCTATATCGGATTTCATGGTACTATTCCATTTCTCCGAGTCATAACTCATAGCTTTAGTATAGGTCATAAGGTCATTATCATATAATTGACACCTCATTGTCATTCTTAATGACAAGGCAGTCAACCTCTCAGGTTGGTGATAAAATATCAAGACCTATACTTAAGCTAACCTACAAAAAGTTATCCTGTCTGAAAATGTTCTTCATATAGAACCTTTGTAATTTGTGGTGTTTGAACTTAGTTAAGTTCAACCTTCCTCCCACTGAACCCTTCTAGAATGAACAATTCCTCTAAGTAGGCAGTATGTCATACACACTATATTCAGTAGAATATTCAACCAACATCCTTGACTATCATTAGGATATCTCACAAACTTACATTTTGGATCTACCATCTAGCTTATCAAATTAAACATTTTGACATAAGCTAGACATCCCAAATCTTAACAAGTTTAAGACTTGTGTTCCTTGCACTACATATCTTATATGACAACTTAGGAACAGATTAAGAAGATACTATATTCAGCAGATATACCGATATTTATAAAATTCAACTCTAAACATATATTAGAAGATCAATTTAGCTTAACATGAACCGAACGATGTCTAACAAAGTTCGTTCGCTCCTTCGTACATTCCATCTACCTGTAGAATCTCAGGATCTGTCCAACGTGAAGCTTTAAACTTAAGATTTGAGATAACCTCAAAACACTCACTCAAGTGTATATCCTTTTGATCTTATCAAAGAGTCTCAACACTTGCTGTTTTGTTTTGTATTTCATTATTATTCATTTTGAAACACTCCAAAAGATTCGAATTTGTATTGTACCAAATACATATATCTGAATCCGGATCATATCCGTGAATTCTAATGAAGCGTGTGAATCCTTTTCTGGCATGTGTTGTCACTGGTGCACATACAATTATGTGTACTAATTTTAACACTTTTGTTGCTCATTATCTCTCTATTTCAAGAAAATAGAGATATAGTGGTCTTTCTAGTGAGACGAGTTTCGCATGCATAATGTGATTCAATAATCATATGGTTCTTGTAACCCATCACCATGCAACAAGAGAATACTCTTCTCACTCGTACAAACAAGCCTATAGTTCTTTGGATTTCCATTACCTCTATTCCATAGTCCCTATTTCAAAATGAGAAGTTTCAGTCCCACTAAACTTCTCTAATTCTTCAACTCTACAAGACAACTCTTGTAGTTGATCTTCCAATAACCCACCTTTGATAGGTGGCAACAAACTCTTTTGTTTTGGAGTCAAACTTAGCCTTTGACTAATTATGTTATCACTCACTAACAAACTTCTTCTTGATGGTATGGTTCATCTCCCACTACTTGATTCCAGAACCGTTACCAGTCTGAAGAACAAAGCTCTCTAAGAAGGAAATACGTCTCAACAATCTTTAACATGAAGTAGATTTCAGACACTCTGATATCCAACCTTTTCATGTAAGAGTTCACAACAAATTTGCGAGTTCGTATTCGGAAGCTAATTCAAGATCATATCTCGACTTAGCTCCATCTATGACAAAATCAACCTACCCTAGACGATCAATCAAATTGATTGTCTTGAGTCTATGATTATTCATAGATCAACCCTCAACATAACTATTATGGAATAGCTCATTCGATATCCTATATTGAATCGTCTTATTTATCACATTCTACAACTCTTATAGAAGCAACAAGGTAGCCCTGAATGTCCTTGTGCTCATACTGTTTGCACAGTCTCAAGCTCATAGACATCAGTTTGGTTTACTTTGCAACATTTGCATTATTAGACCTCTTGCACTTGGTCTCATACACATCTCCATGTGCATCACAAATAAGACACTTTGTATTAACGAGTTAAACATTTCGTCTAACTTTTCATTCTTGAGAACATTTCTCAAGTTTCAAAGTTCATCAGCATATTCGGGATAAGTCAACGTGTTATTCTACTACGATGTGTGATAGTGCAGAAATTATAGTATATATATAATTCTATTAGTGAATACACATAACTACTAAGTAAATATTCAATTTTATTCTTACAACACCATATAAATCGGGTCTTTATTCATTGGTGGATCCCACTATTTTATTTAAATTATACAACCCTCTAATGTATAACTAAACATTCATAATGTTAGTGAGAATAAGGATCCTATTTTCCATCACATCACCTCGGCTGTGGCACGAAACGCAATGTGATGTTCCATAGGAAGACAACTCTTGTCAACTACATCTCATGTTATTCCTTATTATCTTTTAGCCTCTTGAATCATTGAGTCTCGGCTGTGGCACGACTCACTCAATATTCTAAGTCAAGTCAAACCCAACATCTTGCATAATTAAATTAGAATTCCAAAAGCCCACGGCTGTAGCACGTAACGACAATTGAAACCTAATTTATCATACACATCTCATGTGATAGACAAGCATCTCTTAATCTCAAAACAAAGCCCTCGGTTGTAGCACGAAACGACAATGTCTCAATATAAGAACTCTACTTGCTATTATATTGGAAGGCTATGACCGACACAAGCCCGTTGTGCCATTGGCCATTTACTACTTGATATAAATTTTAATTAAGAGGGATTATATTATGTTGCAACCATAATCATATTACTAGGAGATTCTCTTTTTCTTGAACAAAATACAATTATGATATTTAAATGAAAAATTCCCAGTGTGTTGGAGGGGTCACATCGGTCCCGCTTAAAACCCAACGGCCTAGACAGAAATTTTCATTTTCAACATCAAAAGAGTATTTCACTCTATGTTTCATAAACATAAGAATCTCATGGTTGTACTCATAATATTATTGTTAAGGCAAGAAACGATTCCTATTCTAGATTTTCTAGAGCACGCCTTATATTGATTTAAGTTCACCTAAATCTATCATCGCATGATAAATATAGGCATATATCTCATATATAAAAATAAATAAACAAGTAAGCATGCAAGTAATATCATGTCATACAATGATATAATGATGTATGGATTTATTATAATATTTAAAAGCAATTAAAACTATTAATACATGCTTTAAAACACATCCGGGAATATAAATAGTTCCAAACTTTTATATAAAAACTATTTGACCACTCCATTAGATCCGTCTCGGAAAAACGAATCCAACGGTATATTGCACGCCCAAAACGGAGTTACCAAACTCCCAAAAAATCAAATTTAATGTGGACAGAGGGGCTGTAACGCATGACGCTCATGCGTTACAACAATTAAAAGCTATTTAATGTGTAACGCATGACGCTCATGCGTTACCGGCCCATGCGTTACAGGCCCTTCCCAGCAGTTTTTTTTTTTTTTTTATTTAATGCTAAGTAAGTTACAACAATTCTATGCTATTTTATTTAATGCTTGTAACTCCTTTAGCATTAAAACACTAACTTAGCATATATAAAACTTAAAAAAAAAACTCCTCTAGCCATTAATGCCCTTTATTGTTATTATTATTTTATTTTAATATTAATAAATTAATTAACAATTAATTAATAAATTAATAAAAAACTCAAAATAATATGATTTCTGAAATCAAACAAAAGCAAAAATAACCAAGTATCTATGGGGTTCTTGTGCAAATTTTAATTCATATATTTCAACATGCATAATTATTTTATGAATTTTAATTAAAACAATTTTAAAAAATTCAAAACAAATAATCTACACATCACAAAATTATGAAAAAATACCTAGATGATCCACAACACTTTTAGAACCCAGATCAATGGTCAAAAGCTCATGCAAATCATATTTCGAATTAATTCATAATTAAATCTAAATATACTTGCAAAAATCATAATAAATCCATACATGCATAAAAAAATCTGAAAATATTTATATGAATCTCTATATGCATAACCTGTCTCTGATGCCATTGTAGGAATTTACGGATGAGCGGAAGCATGATATAATCATTATTCCGTAAAAACCATGTATCGCGCATATAGAAAAAAAATATAAAATGAAAGAGCGGAGGAATCGTAACCATACCTTGAAAATCGAAGCTTTATAAAATGGATTCTAGCAGTTGCTCCTCAGAGTGTGAAGCACTCTACCGGTATCCACCAAGAATAATCCTTCGATGAAGCTTTTTATAAAACTAAGCTTTTATAAAAATGGAGTTTTTCTTCTTTTGAGAGAGAGAGAGAGAGAAATGGAGGCTAGCTCCTTTTCTAGGTTTTTCACAAAAACAAGTTCTCCTTAGAATGAACCATCTCATTCTATTTATAGGGCTTTCTTAGGGTTTTAATAATATATCTTTATATATATATATATATATATTAACCCCACATTTCTAAAATGCTTTATTAATGATTAAAACTATTTTAATCATTATTTCTTTTTCTAAACTATTTAGAAAATAATTCTTCCTCTCTCATAATTTAAATCTTTTCATCAAAGAAAATATTCTTTTATGGTGTGACCCTGTAGGTTCAATATTAAGCCGGTAGTAGAAATAAATAATAATAAACTTTTTATTTATTATTTATATGAATTCTAATAATTCATTAAATATAATTTACTGATCAATTATATTTATTCTACATCGTGAGTGATGCTTCTCAACATATCGCGACTATCCGGATAATATGAATTCACTGCTTAGAATACCAAGAACCTGTCAGTGACTAGTTTCAGTACAAACAATTCCTTCTTCCCTACAATATCCCGATTAAATACAAGGCACACTACACCATAAATGGCCTATTACAACATTTTGAGGTCATGTTGCCTTTGATATTGTTGGCTTTGCTATGCTAATTTTTGCCTACTACAACATTGTCATTTTAATGTTACCTCAAACATCAAAGTATGTTGCTGTAGAGTGAAAGTGTTTGCGCGTTGCAATATACATAAATTTGTGTTGCCACAGTGTTTTAATAAATAAATTATGTAAACTACTCAGAATACTTACATATTTCAAACTTATATTTTTAAAAATACAGTGACTTTTAAACATTTTTTCAAAATTACTAATTTTTAAGTTTTATTTTAAAAAATGTGGTTTGTAACATGAAATGAAACCTTTTCAACCTTAGAAATACATCGACTTTCTTTCATGTTGCAACTCGAATCAACACAAAAATCAATTTTGAAAAAAATTAAGTCAAAATTGCATTTTATAGGATGCAGAAGTTGCAAACCGTAAATTCAAAAACTTATATTTTGTATTTTTTTGTAATAAGTTTGTATTTTTCAAAATACCCCGATAAAAATTATTTTTTAAAAATTCAAAATATTTTTTTATTTGAATAAATATTAATTAATGCTGATAAAAATAATCAAGAAGTTTTTTAAAAATAAATATAATATATTAAAAGAAGTGAATAAAATTAAAAATAATTAAAACATTTTTGGAGTTCAATAATTATATAATAATTGTTTTATGTAAAGTAGTTTTTTCAAATTTCAAGTAAATAAATTTTTGTGTAAAAGCATTTTAAGATATCGTCTTTGCACGGGAAAAGGTAAAATATTAGGTGAGCGGCAAAATGACCGCCCTTTTCAATTTTAAGATGATAATTATGCTATAAGTGATTTGTATTATATGCTGCATTTAAACTTTGAATATTAACTCTATCCTCAGGTTCTCTCGCAATATTTTCTGTTGTGTTGCAGGTCTATCATGACAAAAAATGAGACTCATGGAGAGATATAAGAGAGGCTTTCAGTTAATGACAAAAATGAGTTTATTTTTATTGTAATATTGTGTTTGGAGATACTCATCTAGTTGGTTGAAGATTGTGTTTGGAGATACTTTTCTAGTTAGTTGAATTTGTGGTTGAATCTAGATTGTAAGTTTGGATTATTATGTAGTCTGATGTTATCTGGTGGGAATGAAAAAACAGGATGTGTTGTTGATTTGGTTGGGTATGGTATTTATATATACAGATTGTGTGTTTTTAATTGTAAATAGAAAACTGTTGCTATTGATGTTATAAAGTGTTGGCAAATAGAACAAATAATGTATAACAAAATGTTGCTAGAGCTAAAAATTGTGTTGGCATAAATGTGGGACCCACACTGGATCCCAAATTGTACCCAAATTGGACCCCACAGGTGGGGCCCACTTTGTGGGCCAACGGTGGGTCCCACTTCATTTTACTGAAAATATAACACAAAGGCAACATAGATATTTTGTTGGTATAGGGTAAAAATATTGTTGTTATAGCAGTCTATTACAACACCAAAATTCATGTTGCCATAGAGGAGGATAATGTTGGCATAGACCCCAAAGCTAACATCAAAAAAACCAACACAAAAAAAGTGTTGGCTTTGCAATTTTTCGGCCTACAGCAACATATTTTGGACATACGCCAACAGTTTTCAGGGCTTGCCGTAGGCCATTTATGGTGTAGTGGCATGGATCTCGTGTCAAGCCTATTTAATTTAATCATATGTTTTCCTATTCACTATGCCTAGTTCCGATTAATGCAAATTAGAAACTTCTTTCTAATTTCATTCACTCTGGCCAGAGATTCCTGAACTAGCATAAATGGAATAACATAGGACATTCTCTTCCTTCACTGGAAGGGGCAGATCCTTTATTGATCATTCACTATCTTCGTGCACAAATTCCTATACCCAGAAGAGCACTAATTATTGTCCCTCGAGACTAAGAGCTAAACCAAAGTATAGTTCAGTGTACACAAGATGACTATGATGATCTCAAGTCAAAGGACACTTGTACAACTATCACTATTTGAACAACTACTGACACATGAGTGAACTCCATTAGTTGTTCAACTGATCGAGTCGTGTTCAGTGAACTTATTCCTAATAAGCACCTACATACTAGCTATAGTGTCACCACACAAATGCCTATGAGAACAGACATCCTTCATAGTGAAGCAAGCATAGTATGTATCGATCTTTGCGGATTAATTAACTACCAATTAATTATCCTATGACCAGGAACTATTTAAGTTTAGAGTTATCATCTTTAAGGTCTCATTATAATGATCTCATCATAATCCATTAAAGCTTTACTCTAAACTATGGATCATCTAATTTAAACATTTTAAATAGATAAAGCCCGTTATAAAACATATTACCATTTTATTAAATTAAACAAACTTGAAACAGATTGAACAAAGTATCTCCTAACTCATCATCCATGATTGGATTTAGGACACACGTCTTTCACTTATTACAATCCGAATCAAAGGCCAAATAACAATCTCTCTTACAGCAACAATCATGCGGCAAATCCTTCTTATCAATTTCCAAGGCAGAATCAACCTCCTGGTTTTCAGTCACGACCACCATATCAAGCTCAGCAGCGGTATCAACCTCCGCCAAAGAAAGAACCAGCCGATTGGGAGGTTGCACTAAACAAAATCATGCAAGGAACTTCTGGTGCATTGGCTAATATGGAATCAAGGATAGATCAGATGGCATCTTCTCAAAAGATGCTAGAAACACAGATTGGACAGATTGCCTCCAAGATGGGTGTTCGTGAGCAAGGGTCTCTTCCTAGTCAACCTGATCAGACTAGTAAAGAGCAGTGCAAAGCAATTACTTTGAGGAGCGGAAAAGAGTTGCCAGATGTTGAAGTCCGTGAACCTCAAAAGAATGATGCTGAGAAAGAAGATGATAAAGTAGAGATTGCTGCAGAAAAGTCAGAAAAAGAAGATGAGAAGAAGAAGGAAGAAGAAGCAGAAAAGCCATATGTTCCTCCACCACCATATGTTCCTCCTATTCCATTTCCACAGAGACTTCACAACAGGCAGCTAGAGAAGCAGTATGAAAAGTTCTTGACTATGTTCCGGCAGTTGCATGTTAATATTCCTTTGGCTGAGGCGTTGAATCAAATGCCACTTTATGCTAAATTTCTTAAGGAGATGTTGACAAAGAAGAGGAAACTTGAAGATGCAGAAACTATTACTCTTAATGCTGAATGCAGTGCAGTCATTCAAAAAGCTATTCCTCAGAAATTGAAAGATCCGGGAAGTTTCTCTTTGCCTTGCACTATTGGGAAGATGGAGAACATGAAAGCTTTGTGTGATTTAGGGGCTAGTGTAAGTTTGATGCCCTATTCAATTTGTAAACGGCTTGGTTTTGGAGAGCTAAAAAAGACACGGATTTCACTTCAGTTGGCGGATCGTTCTGTCAAATATCCGTTGGGTGTCATTGAAGATGTGGTTGTCAAAGTTGATAAGTTTGTCATACCTTGCGATTTCGTGGTGTTAGAGATGGATGAAGATGTCGAGATACCCATAATCTTGGGAAGGCCATTCTTGGCTACTGCTGGCACTACTATCGATGTTAAAGCTGGGAAATTAACTTTGAATGTTGGCGAGGACAAAGTGGAATTTGATCTTAATAAAGCAATGAAGATGCCTCCTTTTGGAGCCACTTGTTTTACAGTTGACATAGTGGATGATATTGTGCATCTTGAAAATGAACACTTCATGGGAGCTGAACAGGTGTTAGAAGATGTAGTGGAAGAAGAAGCACTCGTTGTACGAGATAAAGAAGTTGAGATGGTTTTTACTCTGTCAGAGGCACCACAGGTTGAACTTAAACCTCTACCTGATAATTTGAGGTATGTTTTTCTTGGTCCGAATAAAACATATCCTGTGATAGTTTCTGCTTTACTTAGTGATGATGAGCTAGAAAAGTTGTTACATGTTCTTCGGCAATATAAATCAGCTATTGGTTGGTCAATTGAAGATATCAAGGGAATTAGCCCTGCTCTTTGCATGCATAGAATTGCCTTAGAAGATGATCATAAGCCTGTGATAGAGGGCCAAAGAAGACTGAATCCAAATTTGCAAGAGGTGGTGAAGAAAGAAATCACTAAGTTGCTTGATGCTGGTATTATTTATTCAGTTCCACACAGTAAATGGGTAAGTCCTATTCATGTTGTGCCTAAGAAAGGTGGGATGACTGTTGTTCAAAATGAGAAGAATGAGTTGATTCCTACAAGAACAGTAACAGGTTGGAGAGTTTGCATTGATTACAGGAAGTTGAATAACGCTACTCGCAAGGATCACTTTCCCCTCCCATTCATTGATCAGATGCTCGAAAGGTTGGCAGGTAATGAGTACTACAACTTTCTGGATGGATTCTCGGGCTATTTTCAGATTCCTATTGCACCCGAAGATCAAGAGAAGACCACCTTTACTTGTCCTTATGGCACTTTTGCTTATCGGAGGCTTCCTTTTGGTTTGTGTAATGGTCCTTCGACATTTCAACGGCTCATGAATCACATTTTCTCAGATTTCATAGGGAGAGGCATGGAGGTCTTCATGGATGACTTCACTGTATATGGTTCTTCCTTTGATTCATGTCTAGCCAGTTTATCAAAGGTGTTGCAGAGATGTATTGAAACGAATCTTGTTCTTAATTGGGAGAAGTGTCACTTTATGGTGAAGGAAGGCATTGTGCTTGGGCATAAAATCTCTAGTAGAGGCATTGAGGTCGATAGAGCAAAAATTGAAGTTATTGAAAAATTGCCTCCACCTTCATCTGTGAAAGGTATTCGAAGCTTTCTTGGGCATGCTGGTTTTTATCGACGGTTCATCAAGGATTTCTCCAAGTTAGCTCGGCCACTCTGCAATCTTCTCGAAAAGGATCGTGTTTTTGACTTTGATGAAAGTTGTCTTGATGCTTTTAACAGGTTGAAGAAAGAACTTACTTCTGCACCCATAGTTACATCGCCCGATTGGAGCTTGCCATTTGAGCTCATGTGTGATGCAAGTGACTATGCTGTGGGTGTTGTTCTTGGGCAGAAGAAGGAGAAGAGGATGCATGTGATAGCTTATGCAAGCAAGACTCTTGATGATGCACAAATTAACTATTCCACTACTGAGAAAGAGCTACTTGCAGTGGTATTTGCACTTGATAAATTTAGATCCTATCTTGTTGGGTCTAAGGTGATTGTCTATTCGGATCATGCTGCGATTCGTTTCTTGATGACAAAGAAGGATGCAAAGCCTCGTCTAGTTCGTTGGATTCTTTTACTCCAGGAATTTGATCTTGAGATTCGAGATAAGAAAGGGTGCGAGAACTTGGTAGCTGATCATTTATCTAGGTTGGACCAAGGAGATGGAGAGGTAGGTGGTGCAATGCCTATTAATGATAAATTTCCGGAGGAGCAGCTTCTAGTTGTGTCTATGTCTACACCATGGTATGCAGATTTTGTGAACTACATTGTGGGAGGAGTTGTACCTGATACTCTCTCTTATAATCAGAAGAAGAAGTTCTTTTATGATGTGAAGCACTACTATTGGGAGGAGCCACTGCTTTACAAGGAATGCGCTGATGGAATGTTTCGTAGATGTGTACCTCATGATGAAGTTCCTCATATTTTCAGGCATTGTCATTCTCTAGAGTGTGGAGGTCATAACAGTAGCATGAAGACAGTGGCTAAGATTTTGCAGTCAGGTTTTTATTGGCCAACCATGCATCAAGATGCTAGAGATTATGTGGCTAAATGTGATAGATGTCAACGAGTTGGGAATATTTCGAGGAGAAACGAGATGCCATTACAGTCTATTCTTGAGGTAGAGATTTTTGATGTGTGGGGGATGGATTTCATGGGTCCATTTCCGTCTTCTTATGGGAACCGGTATATTTTGGTGGGAGTTGATTATGTTTCTAAATGGGTTGAAGCTATTGCGTCTCCTACTAACGATGCTAGAATTGTGAAGAAGTTCTTAAAGAAGCATGTGTTCACTAGATTTGGAGTGCCAAGGGCTATTATCAATGATGGAGGTTCGCACTTTTGCAATAAACAGGTGGCTGATCTCTTGAAAAAGTATGGTGTGACACAAAAGGTGGCAACTCCTTATCATCCGCAAACAAGTGGGCAAGTTGAGATTTCGAATCGTGAGCTGAAGTCAATTTTGGAGAAGACAGTGGCAAGTTCTAGAAAGGATTGGTCAACAAAGCTTGATGATGCTCTTTGGGCATATAGGACAGCTTTTAAAACACCTATTGGGATGTCTCCATATAGGTTGGTCTTTGGGAAGCCATGTCATTTGCCGGTGGAACTTCAGCATAAGGCATTTTGGGCTACGAGGAATTTGAATTTTGATCTAAAAGCTGCGGGAGAGAAGCGTTTGCTTCAACTTGGAGAGCTTGAAGAGATTAGGCTCCAATCTTATGAGAATGCTAGTATCTACAAGGAGAAGACCAAATTGTGGCATGACAAGCACATTCAGAAGAAGGAATTTGAGGTTGGGCAACATGTTCTATTGTTCAATTCAAGACTCCGTTTGTTTCCCGGAAAGCTCAGATCACGATGGTCCGGACCTTTTGAGATTGTGAAGGTCTATCCTAATGGGGTTTGTGAGATTATTAGAGAAGGGTCAGATGTCTTCAAGGTGAACGGGCAAAGACTGAAGCCATACCTGCTGGGAGAAACAGTGGATCGAGGAATGAGCATTCTTCACCTCCAAGACCCTATCATCGGTTGAGAATCGGCGTCAAGCTAATGACGTTAAACGAGCGCTTCGTGGGAGGCAACCCATGTATTGTGAGTATTTCTTTATTGTTTTTCTATAGTGTGTGTCAATGAGGACATTGACCCATTTAAGTGTGGGGATGTGTCTCATGTGTTGTAAGTCTAATTCTAGCCTTGTGAAGTTTACGTGTTTTAATGCACCCATGCATGCTGTTAGAAATCTTGTGTTTATGGATACTTTTGATTAAGAAGTGATATGTGATGTTCTTGTGCACACACTTACACTAGAGAGTTAAAGCTGGTAGACTTATTGAATGTGGTAAGGGATTAGAATGACATGAATATGTGCAAGATAATTTGGTTTAGATGCTTTGAGTACAAGTAGGTATGTTAGAGAGACTTCTATTTGGGATTGATTGTGCTTTTACACACCAAGCGAGTTTTGAGCCTATATGCATATCTTTTGCATTATTTTTCGTTTGCTTGAGTGTCCACTTGTTATTTGCATTGCTAGCACGTGTTTGAGGTCTTTCTTGAGATGCATGACATTAATTGATGACAACATGATAAAGGCAATAGTTTAACCTTATATTTCCCATATTACCAAACCATTTATACATGATCCATTAGTTAACCCGTTGGGCCTAATCTTATTCTTTCGGTGACACACCACGTACTTGCCATTATCCTTTTTATTGTATTGGCCTTACATTAAAATTTGAACCCAATTGTCAAAGGCTAGTATTGTTCTTAAGGGAGTAATAAGGTGTGCATGAAGGGGGGTTATTGATGATCATAACTTTGGGGGGAATATTGAGTTGGGTTGTGTGCTTGTTAGTCGAAATTTGTTAAATGTCAAGGGATCATTGTTCGTGCTTGTTATTAGCTCTCTCGAAAAAATAATAATAATAATAATAATAATAAATTTGAGAGCATTCTTACATTTTATGATCCTACTTTGATTCGATTAGTCAAGTTGTTATAAATAAAAGTTCAAGTGTGGGGATGAAAGTATGGGAGTTGTTAATTTTATTGTTGAGTACTAGCTTTTGACTTAACCCTCTTTGGCTTTACTTGACATACCTTGTCCCTAGCCCACGTTACAACCCGAATAAAGACCTTTTGATTGTCATTGATTGTGTATGTTGCGTTGAGGGTTAGATTGATACCACGTGTAAAGCATGCTTATGATATTGTTGGAGTTGAGTGATACACTTACCACTTTGTTTGAAGAGAATATCTTTTGTGAGTGAACGGTGAGTTGTTGCTTTTGCATAGGAGATCCCAGATTTTGTCTCAAAGATGTGCTCTTGTGTGCTTAGCATGTTTACCAATGATTTTTGCATTTGACATGGAATTCTATGATGTTATACATGTGATTTGAGTGTGCTATGTGGATACTTGCACCTTAGACACCAAGGCATTGCATATTCACTTTGATTCTTGAGTTGATATGACATTAGAGGACTTTGTGTGTGTGGTGTTGTGTTGATATGTGACCTTTTGCATGAGCTAGATGGATTTTGTGGGTATATTCCCTATAAGCCCTCACGAGACCTTACTCGTCCACTAGGGCTACCTAGGGGTTTAAAGGACTTGTTGCATGTGTTAAATGCAACCGTGATCACCTACGGAAGTGGTACTAATTAGTTAGTGTAGTTATTATTTTAGTTTGCACGAGGACGAGCAAAGTGCTAAGTGTGGGGATATTTGATAGAATATATTTTATATATATTTTAGAGGATTTTATTCCCACAATTATGGTGCTTTTGCGAATAATCGTGTCGATTTAATAAGTTTTATTGGAGTTTATTGCAGGAAATAAATATTTGCCAAGTTGAAAGAAATCGAGCATTGTTCAATGATTTGGGTGATAAGTGGATTTTTAATCCACTTGGAATGCTTCATATCGGCTTAAATTGATGACTTGAACTCAAGTAGGTTGCGAAGCTCTCACGGTTTTGGCCATATCTGGAGTTCTACAAGTCCGATTCTGACGATTCAACAGCTCACGCGAAGCCACGGAAATTTTCTACATTGCTGGGCAATTTTCCAGGAACTGTGAGGCGCTGCAGCGCCAGTTTCCTGCGCAAGAGCGCCTTAGGAGGCGCAAGAGCACTAAAATCTTGAGCAAGAGCGCCTTAGGAAGCGCAAGAGCGCCACTTTCTAGTGCAAGAGCGCCATTTTGAGTTTGTTCAGCAGAAATCCAGGGAACCTGAGGCGCTGCAGCGCCAAATGGAAGCGCAAGAGCGCTAGTTGTCTCCTGTTTTGCATCGAAACTGTATTCCTTTGGTGGAAATATTATTTCCAAACCGGGTCAGAATGTGTTGGGCCTAATGTATTTGGGTCAACTAATTACTTCTTTTAGGACTATAAAAAGACAACTAGGTTATTTATTTTAGGGGATCGAAAAACATATTTTTCTAGAGATACAGTTAACATTCATCTTTTAGGGATTTCTTGGAGATCAATTACTTTCTCCCAAGATTTGAGATTAAAGGTTTATTTTCTATACTCTGTTAATTATGTTTTATTCTATTTCTTTTGATTCTTGTTTTGTTAATTCAATTATGTGTAACTAAATCTTAAATCTGAGGATTGGGTAGTATTCCTTGGTTATCATGTGTGTTTGATTATTTGTGATGTTCTTGCTTGCTGATCTGTTATTGAGGGATTAATACAATTAGGGGAGTCATGAACCTTTGATTGGATTTTAGGAATTGTAACGAATTGGAAGAGGAGTTGCATTTTTAGTACATGATTTAACGGACATAACTCGAATATTTGATTGGAAAGTTAATAGGAGGGTTGTGAGACTTATAATTCTTGGAGCGTAATAATTTATGATTGTACTTTGATTGTATCACGGAAGTGACAATTAAGGTGTAGTTGTAAATATTATATTGTGTCTTGGAAGGGAACAATATAACCTTAGAAGAATTGTTTTCAGCAGAGTAAGAACGTAGATATCACAAAAATATTGAATGTGTATTGATACCAAGTGAAGAACCCCAGTTCTTGGATTGTTTTCTCATATATTTTATTCTCGATTAATAATTAGTTTAATTTAGTTTAAAAACAAACCAAACATTCTTTACACACTTCTAAATTGTGAGAAATATAATACTTGAACTTGATTCTACAAATTAGTCCTTCCCTGCGAACGAACAACAAAAATACTACCAACACCAACCAAACTACTTATAAAACTTTATTTTGCAAGTGTTACTTTTAAATATTTTCTTACTTAATTTTTAATTTTAATTTTTGTTAGTTATATATAGGATACAATTGATCTATTATATATTAAAAAAGTATAATACTACATATTTGACGAAATTTAATCTTTATTAATATTTTTTAAATTAATATTATAAATAATAATTTTAATATGTTGTCTTTTTTGCTTGTATATTTTGATGATTAATTTATGCATTCATTTGCTTTATTAAATTGTTAAAAAAACATTATAATGAATATTTATTTGACTCGACATGATTTAATAATTTATAGGACTTTCCTTGTCTAATCTTCAACGTTTAGTGTCAAATTCGAGGTAACTGATAATTATATATATGTCGTCTGTGATAATTTTTTAAAAAAAGAGAAATTTTAGTTAGAAAATATATAAAAAATATATTATTTGGATAATAAAGGTAATTGATTAATTATTAGTATTTATAATATTAGTATTTTATGCTAGTAAATGGAATAGCCCGTAATTTTTTTGAGGTTTTAGTGCAGAGACATATTAGTTAGAACAAAAAAGATTATACACTTTGACAAAAAAAAGCTAACCGGTTAGTTATTAGTAATTATAATAATATTATTATATTTTATTAAATAGAACTGCCCGTGATATTTTTAGAAAATGAGAGGTTTTAGTTAGAAAAAATAAAAAAGTGGAAATTTTAGTTATAAAAAATAATATATGTTTTGGCTAATAAAGGTAATTGGTTAATTATTAGTATTTTATGTTACTAAATGAAATTGCCCTTGATATCTTTAAGGTTTTAGTTATGAGAAATTTTAGTTAGAAAATATAAAAAAGAACATACGTTTTGGAAAAAAAAACTAATCGGTTCGTCATTAGTAATTATAATAATATTATTTTATTTTATTAAATAAAGATATCCGTGATATTTTTGAAAAATGAGAGGTTTTAGTTAGGAAAAATAGAAAAGTAGAAGTTTTAGTTAGAAAGTATAAAAAATAATATACACGTTGGCTAAAAAAGACTCTATAAGATGTTATATAATTACTCTATACACAAATGTTAAATTATTTGGGTATATTATGATTCATATAACATCAAACACAAGATCATTTATAATTCAAATATTAAAATCGCATGGGATAAAATTTTATGGTTATGTTAAAAAATGATTCTAAATTACATATATAACAATTTTCAATTTGTGTAATTTTTAAACTACTATCTTAGATATTTTATAATTAATACTAGACTAAACATATACAATTGAGTTTAAAAGGGTACAAATATGTACATATGAAGGAAAGAGTAAGACAACTTCAAGATTGACTTTTACCTAAAATAAAGAGATTTTATAATGTGTTCACTGTATAGTCTTACATAAAGTGACCAATTTTATATTTTATAAATATACTTTTATTTCATTAAAATTATATAACTTTACATACGTCTTATACACGAAATTAAAAGTAAGAAATTTTATGATGTATTTAAAGTATATTCGTACATTTGTGACCAATATTATATTATAAATATACTATTATTTTATTAACAATACATGAGTTTACATACATTCATTTTATATACGGAGAACTCGAACTTTTAAATTTGATAAAATTCACTTCACGACATTCAAAACTAAACTAATATTTTGAAAATTAAAAACAATTATTTGATCTTTATCTTATAGGAATTTATCCAAATTTTATGAAATCTTATTCAATTAGAAAAAATATTTATATAAATACTATGCATATATAATATAAATTCAAAATACTATCATTTACCATATTTAAAAAATTATTTTGATAGATATACATATTGGTGCAAATTTAATTTTTCAGTATATAAACAAGTTTGTGCATCGTACGGGCTTTTACGCTAATTTAAATTATAAACCTCGAAAGTTAATTACACTGCTTTTTATTATTATACCCTCCTAAAACTTTCGTATTTACTCCTAATTGTCACTTGTCACTACGACTTATACAGATAACCGACTTCTGCACGTTGGTAAACCCGTTGTATGTAATATTATACAGAGGCATAGATTATATTCAGGTACCGAGAATTCAAATTCTTCAACAAGATACATCTCTCCCCCATTCATATTCAATTTGAATTTTGAAATAGAAATACATCTCTTTTCTCTCTTTCATACATCAAACTTAATTACATTTTCAAATTTAACTATACTTCTTCATATCTTTTATGTATCAATTTCGATCACTGATGTAAAATTTTGATTTGATTTTGCAGGTTGTGTGAGATATATTGTTCGTGATTATATCAAGTACGATGTTACAATTTAAGATTTTATTACAACCTAATAAGGTATGTGATTCATGTATTGAGTTGTGTTTTATTTTAAATTGTATCATTGTTGTTATGATTTTGGTTCGTTATTGTATAACTATTTGATTAGAGTTGTCTGTGAATATTGAGATGATTATGTTTGTGTTAGTACCTAAGTTTTGTAGTTTTTATGTCGTATTCTATTTGGCATCGATATTTGCATATAAGGTGTTGGATTATAGTTCAAAGAGATTTTTTTTATTCCTTTTAAGTATTTAAATTTATGATAAATTATAGGTTTTCAATTACTTTTAGTTTTAGATTCATATTGCTAAAGTTTGGGATTCTGACTGTTGGTTGGGATGACCATATCTAACTTGATTATGCATTTTTGTTATTACAAAATTATAGCTTTCGAGCTTTAACACATTTTTAAAATAGTTGTTATTGGATACAATATGGGACTATGTATTTGTACGTTTTCCTCATTTGTATATACATTGTGCTATATTCCGGATGAACGTGATTATGATTTTCAACCCAGATTAGAGTATGAAAAATTCATGAAAATAATCATGTAACACTTTGGTCATCTTTAATGTTAATTGTTAGGATATTTTGTGTTTAATGGAATTAGGTAATTAAAGTTTTTCAATTTTTGTTATGTACATTTAAATGATAGAACCTGAAGAAATTTACATTTCATATTTACTCAACCTTTTGTGCATGTTCTTGCTAAAGTTTGGTGTCAAACTGTCAATGTATGACCTTATTAGAACTCTCTCAACATTAAAGTTCTAAAAAGGCTCTTAATTTTAGGATTTTGAAAACTTGGATAAGACCTGAATGACCATATAGATGTTCCTTTTATATAATATGTATCATATAATTAGTGTACAATATCTTGCGAAATAGAATATGTGCAAATTGTCGGTGCACCTATTACAAGTCGTGAATTCATCAATTTTCTTTTATACATTAAACTTATATTACAAGATGTGCAAATTGTCGGTGCGACATACTAATGCTATATATATATATATATATATACATTCAAGAAAGTAAAGAATAATAGTTTCTTAGGAGTTCAAACTTATATTAAAAAATTTGTATTTAACCTGACAAAATAAAGTATAAAGAGGTGTACATATTTGCTTTATGTAGTTGGATGTTAAAAGAATTTACTATGGAGGTGTAGATTTGGACGTATATACGACTGCATTTCTTTATTTTACATGTTTGTATTGTCCAAGAAGAATTGTTGCAGTGGCATACTTCAAATGCTAGATTCAGTTGGTATGTGATTTTATATATTTTTATTTGTTCCATTGGTGCATTGCATATGAAAGCAATAAAGTCGAGCAGATTTACACACAAGCAAAATTGAAATAGTCTTATGTTGGGAAAATATTTGCGAAAATAATAAAAATTAAAACAAAAATAATTTACGATTATTAAAATCTGAAAATAGAACAAGTGTACCGAATTTTTCTGGGATGAGTCACGGATCTCGCTTTCTTTAAGACGTTTCGCGGCTATATCTAAAAGTGCAAGATATTCACGTTTGCCTCGCCGTCCCCAAGATAAAACAACCCAAGAAAAATTTCTTACGGCAATTCCTTGCACCCAAGAATTATCGCTCCGATCTACACCTTTTAATAACTGCTCAAAAACTCTTGTACAACTTTGAAAAAATGAACTTCGAACAAGAATTAAAAACCAACATAATATGTGTGGCCAGTAGAGTGAAAACACTAGCCAAACAAAAGTCGTAAAAAGAATAGTATATAAATGAACCAGGAGAAGTGTTATTGTGCAAGTCTCATGATGTGATTAAAAAAAATGAGGTGATTGTAAAGGTTCTGTATTTGGCAGTGTATTTGGTAGTGTTGGCAAAATAACAAAAAAAAAACTATAAACAAGGAGTGCTATAGAATTGTGAGGCACAGAAAAGTATATCCAAAAAGCAAATGATCAACATCTTTATATAGTACAAGGGGGAGCGTCTGGAATAAATGAGAGGCAAAATTACAGAGCTGAAGACCAGCCTCCCATCAAGCTTGCCAGCCATAACTCAACCATTATACAATGAATTTGGACAGAAAATTGATATCAAAAAGATTCTTTTTTTATTGTATCAGTTTTGATCTTAATAAAAATAAATTAATGATACAATAGTCCAAAAATATTATCATTATTATTTAAAACAATTCTCAACAATCCCCCACTTGAATATTTTAAATATAAAAGTGTATATTGAGCAGTATTCGAAAATAAGGTTGCACATAAGTAAAGGTGTCTTCAGACTTGAACCTTTACAAAGTGAGTAAAATTCTGGGTTAAGCAAGAGTGACTCGTAGTCTTGAACTCTATCCCAGACATCAAACCACGCACAACCTTTCAAGGTGTAGTCAACTAGCCCGTGCATCATAGGCCATGCACGTCTATCCCAGTATGTGAAAGCTCTAGAAATTTATGCCCAAAATTTCATAAGAAGCGGTCTCCACTTCTACATTCACATCGGTGAGTCTATCAAAAGTACTCCTGAAGTTAGGTACTCCCTCCAAATAGAGTATATAGCTCATTAAGAGTACTAAATAACTCAGACTCTTATCATTTCAGGAAACATGCCTTAATCATATAAAATTGCATGTTCTTCGCATATCACTTCATGACTTGTTATTACCACATTGAACCTATTTCTTGGGATCTCCAGTTAGTTAGGTTGGGTTCCCATCATGAGCGACTACTCTCTACGGGCAATAGTCCCATATTAATCGAAGTTTTATGGACTTTCTCTCTGGCTAACCCTTTCGTCAAAGGATCTGCCAAATTATCATCTGATCTTATGTGATCAACTCTAACAGCTCCTTTAGAGAGATACTCTCTGACAGTGTTGTGCTTACAACGTATGTGTCGTTTCTTACCTTTAAAATAACAGTTTTGAACCTTATCGATAGCCGCGGTACTATCGCAATGGATCAATATAGAAGGAATCGGTTTTTCCCATAGAGGGATCTCTGCTAGCAAGTTTCTTAACCAACTTGCCTCTTCACTAGCTATGGCTAGTGCAATCAATTCTGCTTCCATAGTGGACTCAGCTAAGATAGTCTGTTTCTTTGATTTCCAAGAAACAGCACCACCGGCAATATTGAAAATATAGCTACTTGTTGCCTTGGAATCTTCTGACAGGGTATTCCAGTCAACATCACTGTATCCTTCAAGGACAGCGGGAAACTTTCCATAGTGTAATCCAAAGGTCATAGTTTTCTTGAGGTATCTCATGACCCTCTCAATAGCATGCCAATGCTCTATACTAGGTCTACTGGTAAACCTGCCCAACAATCCCACAACATATGCTATGTCGGGTCTAGTGCCATCAACGACATATCTCAGGCTGCCGATGATACTTGCATATTCTTGTTGTCTTACACCTTGACCTTCATTTTTAAACAGTTTAACACTAGGGTCATATGGTGTACTAGCAGGATTACAGTCAAAGTAATTGTATTTCTTTAAGATCTTTTCGACGTATCGAGATTGATCCAAAGAAAGTCCCTTTTCTGACCTAGTAATCTTGATACCAAGGATTACACTTGCTTCTCCAAGATCTTTCATATCAAAGTTGGCATTCAACAATGATTTCACTTTATTTACTGCATGAATATTTGAACCAAATATCAGCAGGTCATCTACATATACGCAGATAATAGTGCAAATGCCATTTTCAAATTTGTAGTAAATGCATTTGTCACTTTCATTGACTCTAAAGTCATTCGACATGATAAGTTTGTAAAACTTTTCATGCCATAAATTAGGTGATTTCTTAAGTCCATATATGGTCTTATCTAGCTTGCACACCTTCTTTTCCTGCCCGTGGATCACGAAACCCTCGGGTTGATCCATGTAAATTTCCTCATCTAGTTCACCGTATAAGAATGCAGTATTCACATCCATTTGGTGAATCACTAGATTATGGATAACAACTATAGAAATTAAAACTCTGATGGATGTCATCCTCGAGACTGGTGAAAATGTGTCGAAGAAATCCACATTTTCTCTCTGTTTAAAGCCTTTGGCTACTAAACGAGCCTTATACCTTTCAACAGTCCCATCAAGTCTTAATTTCTTCTTAAAGATCCATTTACATCCTATTGACTTACAACCAGGAGGTAAATCAACCAAATGCCAAGTTTTATTGGATTCTAAAGAATCCATCTCATCACCAATGGCTTCTTGCCAAAGATCAACATCTAAAGAAGACATGGCTTCTTTAAAAGTGGTAGGATCTTCCTCAAGATTATAAGCGTAGAAGTCAGGGCCAAAATCTTTGGCGACTCTAGCTCTCTTGTTCCTCCTCGGTTCGGTTTCTAAATCCTCGGTGTGTTCTTTCTCCTTTAAACGAGGAATAATACTTGTTGACGCACCCCCACTATTCCTCAATTTAAATGGAAACTTGTCTTCGTAGAAAACAACATCGACTGATTCTACTATAACTCGTGCATTTAAATCAAAGAATCTGTAGGTTATGCTCTATTACAAAAATCATTGAATTTGCTTTAGGTGATATTTTTTTGCTTTGAATAAATGTCAATGAAATATATAATGAGACATTTGAATTTCTAGGGTGTAGGTATGAGTTATAAGAATCCGCAACATTAGTTATAAGTAACATTCTGCCTTAATTTTGACTCAGATGCAAGTTGTGCTTTATGGAAAACAATATGTCCAACACATAAGAGTGATCATCGAAAGCCATGATGATGTTTTGAATTTTTTCTGAGGAAAATTGTGTTTGGATGTACCTTTTACGAATTTTTACTATGCTTAGAACACTATGTTTGTGTGGTTGACATGGTAACTCCAGTTCTCTTTAGTGAGACAATATTTCTGAATTGTCTATTCTCCATATGCATGTAAGTGGAAGATTATTTCATGAGCATGCAATGTAATTGGAAATAATGGCCTAAAATAAGTTGGCCGCAACTAATTCTTTAGCTGTAGTCTGGAAATAATTCATTTTTTATTTTTCTCACTATCTATATGCTTGCTTCCTAGACTGGACAATCTTCTTAGGGATGAGGCAAGCTTATATTGAGAATGCTCCATCAATTATCATAGAAACTGATAATTTGGAAGCACAAGTTTTTTAGCGATGGAGTTCCAACAGAAGTGGCAGACCTGATCCAACAAATCATCACTAGAAGGTAAGATCCTAATTGGCACTGCAATATTCGTTATATTTATCCAAGGAGGAATAAGGTTGCTACTTATTTGGCATTTCTTGGTGGTTAAATTTTTGTATGACCTTATGTGTTTAATGAACCAATAGGCAAGATGGATGAACTAAATGACTTGAATATGGGTATGGGCCCTGATGGATTTGGTCTTTTTGAAGTTTTAATGGTGCAACTAGAATTGGCTCACAAGGAGATGCTGCTTGAAGATGGTTGGGGAGGTCCGACTGAGGTGGGGGTCTTCTAAGAAGGATAAATTTGATGCTGCAGTTAGGGGTGAACAAAATTCGACTAAACCGCATAAACCGACCCAACCCACCCCTTATTTAACTCGAATAGACCGAACCATTCAAAACCGAAAGTTAAATGGTTGATTTTTCATGAACCCTTATTAACCCAATCCAACCCGTTTAAATATATTCATATGCACAATTATATACATAGCCCATAAATTCTTCATAACAAGCCCATAATTGATAGTCCAGTCCAGCCCATTTCTCCAATTTAACCTAAATCTAACCTTGCTCCTTTCATTTCATTTTGTCCCTAAGCTGAGCTCTCCCTCTCTAGTCTCTCCCGTGTCTCTTCCTGCTTTCTCATAATGTAAGTTTTCTTTAATTTCAATGCTTATTAATTTCTTCTAATTCATTCACATATAATCCTAGAATCATATGTATGATTTTATGTGTTATTATGTTCATCATATATTTTACTTTTGTTGTATATATAAGTTTTCGTTTTGTGTATTTCTCAAGAGCTCGGATAGTTGTGTTACTAATACTCTAATTGCATTCCAGAATGAGTTTATATGAACTATGAACTATGAAGTATGAAGTATTCGTTTTGTGTTTTGTGTGAATTAACTATGAAGTATGAACTAATTTATATGAACTGATTTATATGAAGTATTGTGTCTGAACTGATTTATATGAGTTTATTGAGACAATATTATGTTATTGTGTAGTGTTATTTCAGATATTTGTGAGTCATGTGAGCTATGAAATGTGAAGTAACATTGATTTATATGTTTAATTCAGTTCAGTCACAAACAAATGGACACCCCAAACACCGACACTGCTAACATCCCAAACACCGCCACTGCTAACACTCCAAACACCGCCACTGCAACCACCCCAAACACCACCCTTGATCCTGCCCTGAACAGCACCCCTGTTACTGCCCCAAACACAACTGAACCTGCTGCTCCTGTTAAAATTAAGTCACCAAAAAAAGAGTGTGCTGACAAACCTCCACGTGCTTCAAAGAAAAAACCTACTCGAACCTCGGATGTCTGGGATCACTTTACTAAATTGGTAGGCGGAGATCCCGAAGACCCCAGGTGCAGGTGTAACTATTGTGGTCTAGACTATGATTGTCATAGTAGAAGAATCGGCACAAGTACTTTATGGGGTTACTTGGAGAAATGTAAGAACAATCCTCATAAAGTTGTCGATAAGAAGCAAAAGGTGCTTAGTTTTCATGGGGCAAATTTACTGGCGACAACTTTTAACAAAGTAAGATGTCGGAATGCTTTGGCAAAGTTTGTGGTTAAAGATGAACAAGCATTCAGAGTTGTTGAGGGTGCAGGTTTTAAGGAGCTTATTAATGAGTTACAGCCTAAGTTTACTGTCCCTAGTAGAATTACTGTTGCTAGGGACATAAACCACCTGTTTACTAAAGAAAGATCAAAGCTGAAAGAAGAATTGTTAGCTGCTGACCAGAAAATTTGCTTAACAACTGATTGTTGGACTGCCCGAACTCAAATTTCTTATATGTGCATCACTGCACATTATATTGATGCTAAATGGAATTTGCAGAAAAAGATTATAAGCTTTTCTCAAATTGCAAACCATAAAGGCGACAACATTGGTAAACTTATTGAGTCGTGTTTGCTTGAGTGGGGAATTGAAAAAGTTTTTACTGTGACAATGGATAATGCCTCGGCCAATGATGTGGCTGCTAAGTTTTTAAAGAGGAGGGTCAATGCGTGGAATGGTTCTGTTCTTGGTGGTGAGTATCTTCATGTTCGATGCGGTGCTCACATTGTTAATCTCATTGTGAATGATGGGTTACAGAAACTGCATGATTCAATAGCTGCCATCCGCAATTCTGTGAGGTATATTCGTTCATCTCCAGCAAGGTTATTGAAATTCAAAGCTTGCGTGGAGAAGGAAAGAATTAACAACAAGGGGGGGGCTGGTTTTAGACGTGGCTACAAGGTGGAATTCCACCTACATGATGCTTGACGTGGCTCTGAAATTCGAGAAAGCATTTACAAGATATGAAGAGGAAGATGACAAATTTCTTAGTTTCTTTATAGAAAAAGAAAATGGTAAGAAGATGATTGGACCTCCTACCTCTGCTGATTGGGAATCTTCTTCAGTTTTTGTGAAATTCCTCGCTACCTTTTATGAAGTTACCTTGAAGTTTAGTGGCACTTTGCACGTAACGTCAAATAATTTTTATCACGAAATCTGTGAGATTCACGCCCTGTTGAATGATTTGGCTGATGCAAATGATCCCTTACTCTCTCTCATGGCTGCAAGTATGAAGGACAAATATGATAAATATTGGGGCCATGCAGATAACATTAACCCCTTGTTGTTTGTTGCTGTTGTCTTGGATCCTAAATACAAAATGAAGTATTTAAAGTACTGCTTTGAAGCTGTGTATGATTCTGCGACAGTTGCTAGGCTTATTGTCAAAGTGGAGTCGATCTTGCATTCATTGTACACTCATTATAATGTTGGATCAGATGATGTTAATGCTAAGGTTAGTAATCTTTTAGAACTACACTCTATTATTCTGCACAACCATACATGTATAGTTTTTTTTATTTTTATATTTATTGTTGTTCTGATAGTAGTGAACAATAGTCACAACTTTGTGCTTGATCAGTGTCTTGTGGAACCTTTTTGTTTGAGATTAATTTGATGTAATGTTAGCAGTTACAACAAAGTAGCAGACCTGAATAGATGCTAAATGTGAGGAATAACAATTAAATAGCAGTACATCATATTTATTTGGTAATAGCTCTGGTAAATGTATTATTAGTCCTGCAGAAATTTTAAAAACTTGCATGTCTGTAGACTGCAATATTCATGATTTGATATTGGAATATATTGGAATATACAGGAAGTTATAGGTGATTCTCTACTAAAAGTTGTTGCTGGCAGAAACAGGTTATTGGATAACTATATGCAAAGACAACATATGGAGTCAGTTTGGAGCAAAAATGAGGTTGATAAATACTTGGAAGAAGATTCTCTCAATCCGATGATAGCTTCATTCGATATACTACTTTGGTGGAAGGAGAATTCTATCAGGTACAAGACTTTATCATTGATTGCCAAGGATATTCTCGCTATCCCGGTATCCACTGTTGCTTCTGAATCTGCATTTAGCACTAGTGGTCGTATATTGGATCCATTTCGAAGTTCTTTGAGTCCGAAAATGTTGGAGGTACTAATCTGCACTCAGAGTTGGTTGAAGGAGAAACATGATGAAAGAAAATTTAATGAAAATCTGGATGATTTCAATTCTTATGATTTTCTAGGTGAAGGTAAATCAAATATAGTCTACTCGTTTAATACGTTCCCCTTTGTTTCCAATTTCCATACTTATATATTTTTCTTGTTCGTTTTTTTGACTTTGTAGGTAACATGGACAATGTCTCGGCCACTGGTGCATCGAATGACAATTGACAAGACCCAGACGGCCAGACCAAGTTCATTGATGTTATTTAAGCTAGCAGACTGTTAATTTGAACTAGTCTATGTCTCTGTGGTTTCAAACTATGTCTGTCTTTTGTTTAGTTTAATTTATGGAGGACTGTAATATTTTGGCATGAAGTCATGCAGTGTTGAATGTTGATTATGTATTCAGATTTCAGCTCCTGTTGAATGTTAAGTTAGCGGAATATTTATGTCTTTGGTAATTGACATGTACCATAATATCCTTTTGCGTTTTGACATGAATATATAAATGTATAACCCGATCACACCAATCTGATCCAACCCAACCCGATATATAAAGGGTAGGGTTGGGTTGGAGATATATTTAGGGTTGAATGGGTTAAACAATTTTAAAACCGAATTAATTGGGTTGGGTCATTTTATCGTCTCTAACCCGACCGACCCAACCCGTGTTCACCCCTAGCTGCAGCAGTTATTTATGTTTCTAAGTCTTCTGTTCATTTTTTTATTTGTCTGTTTATTATTGCTGGGGCTCATATCTGCTTTCCAGAATGAAAAATAGAAAAATCTATATGGATCGAATCTGTTTTCTTTTACTGGAGTGTGGAAGGATGTTGGTGAATTGAATTGGAGAATATCTACAAAATAGCACAATCTATATGATTTGTGTTGCGTGTGCAAACCCTATAATAAGTGCAGAGTTAAAAATGGAAAAAAAGTAATTAATTCATTTTTATTATCACTAAAGTACTTATACATTAACTAATTGTTAATATTGTTGTATAATAAACAAACACGAGTAAATTGATAATAGTTGTTCAATTACAGGGGTGAGTAAATAATATTTTATGAAAAGTTAAACGTATAAAAAATGTAAAAGTATACTTCCCTCAATTATTACTTTAGTTCCGCACTAATAATAACATATTTGCTTATAAAAGCATTTTCCTCCATTTCTTTAAGTCTTCAATCATTGCACTAATTTAAAATGTTCAAACTATTACTTTTGGATAACATTTTTCAATTTTTATTTTGATTTAAAATACTAATTTATTTATAAAAAGAAAATTTTAGAAAAATTAAACAAAAAATATTATTTTTATACACCTAAAATTACGTACAAAAAATCAAAAATAACAAGTCAAATAAAATGACGGATCTCTATTATATATCAATTTAATGTTATTGATATTTAAATTTCTTTTCATATATAAATCGAGTTATCGCCAGCGGCGATGCCGAGAAGTATTTGTAACAAATATTTTTTGAATTTTTTAAATGTACTTTTATGAATAAAGTAAACGTTGAAATTATATTCTTTTTGTTCATTTTGTTACATTTTTTTTCAAAAAATTACAACAATGATGTAACTAACCAAAACTAATACAATTACCTTTTCTTTGTTTCCAAAAACATGATTAATTAAATGTTTATTTGATTAAATCTAATATATCTTAAATTATAGTTATCCGAAAGGATTAATCGAAAACTAAATATATATAAAATTATGAATATTAACTAATGAAATTATTTTTACTTTTATTAAGTCTATTAACATATACTTTAAAAAGTTTTATGTCTTAATTTCTGTAAAGCATAATGTAACATAAGATGTAAAAGAGATAACTACAACTCAACAAAGGACAAGACAAACAATAATATTAACAGAAGCACAGGAATCCAGAATCAAAGAAGAAAAGGTAAACTCAAAAAATCAAAATACGTTATGTATTCTTGAAGTCCGTAAACAGGTCACGGAAAGAAGTTCATGAAAATGTTCAAGCCTCAGTGACAGCAAAAGAAACAAGACTTTCAAGACGACAGAAGTATGTGAATGATTTAGGGTTCAGTACCACGGGATTCCAGTGATGAAGCAACCAGAACGACAAGGGACTTATCAGCAGCACTATATTGAAGACATAAAAGAAGAATTGATCAAATGTTATTCATCTGTGAACCAGACCAGTTGCACTAGGTGACAGCACTAAAAAGATCAAGTTGTTTTATCGTCTCAGAAGAAATTGATACAGTCTAAAACTTAAACACCCAGGAGCTCAGGAGTATTTACTAAAGGACAAAAGACAAGAAAAAGGATTCGATAGTTTTTCAATTGAAAAAACTATCGAATGGTGGTTGAAGTGATTCATTGAAAAACAAAGTAAATTAATTTGGCATTCGATAGTTTTGATTTAAAAACTATCGAATGGCAAATTGATTTAATCCATTCGATGGTTTTTTAATCCATTCGATGGTTTTTCAATTCATGGAGCAGGTGAAAAGTTGTGCTTGTCTGACAGGTTGATGAAGATCCAACGGCCAAGAATATTCTATTCTTAATGGTTCGATGGTTTTTCAATTCAAGTCTACAATTAACTCGAGAGAAGAAAGTGTCTTCTTCAGTTAAGGCATTCAACACAGAAACATTACTACGAGAGAGAACTAAGCCGGAGAAATTATCAGAAAATTAATAGTGCTCAGAACTTGATCATTGTTTTGTATTTGTGTAACCTTAAACTCATTGAAGCTAATCTACGGATTAGAAATTGTAGCACCCCTCGAGGTTTATATTTATAAAAAGATATATTCCCCGAAACTTGATTTGGTTTGGTGTGTTTGATTTCGTTATAGAACTGAAAGATTAATCCGTGAACGAAATTGAATTATTAGTGAGTATCGTATTCAACCCCCCCTTCTACGATACTTTGGACCTAACAATTGGTACCAAAGCTACTTGATTGATATACAAATCAGATCCGGTGAATGAGACCAAAATCAAACGTAGCGTGAAAATTCGAAGCAAAATTTTTAACTTTCAAAATTTTTCATTTAATTGGAATTTCTTGAATTTTAAACAATTTGAAATTTTCAGAAACCATGAGTGCTCCAAAGACAACCGCTGGTATTAAAGTTCCCCCGTTTACTAGAGATGATTTCGGTTTGTGGAAGATGAAGATGCTGTTATTTATCAAGGCATCTAATCCGTTGTATATGTATATTGGCATATTAGAGAACGGACCGTTTGTACCAATGAAACCAGTTAGTGAATCTACAGCTCCTGATGGTAGCAGGATTCCTCAAGGCACCCAACCTAAGGATATTACTGAATATACAGATTCTGACAAAGAACTGATTCGATTGGACACCGGTTTAATGTTGATATTGGCGGACTCCGCAGACAAGGAAATGAGCTATCAGTTGATGAACTGTACAAGCGGGAAACATATGTGGGATACCATTAACTTGATAATAGAAGGAACTGAAGACGTTCAGGAAAACAGATTGGACATCCTGACTTCTCAATATGAAGCGTTTAGGTCACTGCCAGGAGAAAGTATAACTCAGGTCTTTGAGAAATATACTAAGCTCCTCAATGAATTGGCAATGAAAGGAAAGACCTATCCACTGAGAGAATCGAACAGGAAGTTCATGATGACATTGCCCCATCATGTAGAACACAAGTCATCATCCATTAGGGAAAGAATTGACTTCACAAAGATGCCACTAGAGATGATCTATGGCAAGTTGAAGACCTATGAGATGGAACAGGAACAAAGGGTGATAATCTACGGATCAGGGACAGTGGACAGCAAGCACAATGCACTTGTGAGATGAAAGATGAAAGATGAAAGATGTCTATGGAAAGAAGGATTCTTATGATGAGTTGAAGAAGGAGAATGCCAAGCTTAAACATCAATTGAAGGCATTCTCTGGAAAGCAGAAAGGGAAAGCTTATATAGCAGAGGGAAAGCACTGGGATGATACTGATTCAGATGAAGAGGAGGAATATGTAAATGTTGCTCTAATGGCTGACTCTTCAGAGGAATCGCCACAATCATCTCAGGTACCTATCTTAACTACAATTGATATGTCTAATTCTGAGTACAAGAAAACTGTGCAAGATCTTAGTGTAGAATTGTTTAATGTACACACAAGCATGCTAGCATCAGAAATGGAAAATGCTAAACTAGTTCTTAAGATTAAAAAGCTAGAATCTAAAAATGAAGAACTAGAGCTTGTAGCTGTAACATTAGAAGATCTTAAGGAAAAGAATGTGTACTTAGAGAACAAGGTCAAGTGTAATGATGAGATAGAGACTATCCTCAGGAAGCAGATTTCAGATTTAGATTTGAAGCTGAATGCTTTTAAGAATTCCGCTCTAGTGGCTAGGGAAATCATTGATACTCAGGCCATAGAGAATAAAACTGCTATAGGATTTGACTATAACAAGAAAGCTGGTAAGAAGATTGTGGAATTCCCTGTGACATCTTCAGTTGTCAAAAGGAATACTCCACATGTTCTTAAGAATGTTGATTGTCCAGTTTTTGTTAAGCCGTTTCCACCACTCTTTCATGAGGATGGCCTTTTCATAAGACAAGAATTGCTTGAGGAGGATTTGTTGAAGGAAAAAGAGGTAAAAACTAAGTTGCCTAGGAAATCAGTAAAAAATGAATTACCTAAACCTGATTTACCTAAAACTGAAGTAGGTGACGTAGTTAGTAATGTTAAAAAGAACAGGAATGGGAAGAAGAAGATTGTTAATCAGGAATTGGTTCCATCTTCTCCCATTGCATCTAGGAAGGTGTGCTCTATTTGTAATTCTGTTGGACACCTTACACATGCATGTAAAAAGGTTAAAGTAGAAACTGCTAATACTTCTGAAATGCATAACATGTCTGACATGCCTGATCTTCATGAACCCTGTGGAAAGAAAGATTGTTTGCTATGTAAGTACAACATCATGCATGCTTATTTTAAGTTGATGTCTGATAGTAGCAATAGCACTGATAATGTTAAATCCACAGATACTATGAATATCAAACAGGGTAAGACTAAATTGAATGTTACTCCTGTTAAATCATCTAAACCTTTAG
This sequence comes from Heracleum sosnowskyi, assembly GCA_030848705.1. Classification (NCBI taxonomy): domain Eukaryota; kingdom Viridiplantae; phylum Streptophyta; class Magnoliopsida; order Apiales; family Apiaceae; genus Heracleum; species Heracleum sosnowskyi. Next base: position 134,337,293 of record CM061235.1, on the reverse strand, counting down.
GACCCAAACAATTTTGGGTACCAAAGTCCGCTTAATCAATCTGTGATTGCAGGGTAAGGTTAAAAGCTCAAAGGTTGTGTGGATTCTGGATAGTGGTTGTTCTAGACACATGACAGGTGAAGAGTCCCTGCTTACAGAGGTGGTTAAGAAGACCGGCCCGATTGTAACCTTTGGAGATGACAGCAAAGGATACACTACGGGATATGGTAAATTGAAAGCTGGAAATGTCATCATTGAAAACATCTCTCTTGTTGAAGGATTAAAGCACAATCTTCTAAGTATCAGTCAGTTCTGTGATAAAGGCTACAATGTAGATTTCAGAAAGGACAAGTGCTTGATCACCAACAGGAAGGATGAGAATCTTACTCTACTGGGAGTGAGAAAAGGAAATTTGTTTATAGCTGACTTAAGTTCTACCAGTGAAGGAGAAGTTACATGTTTCTATGCAAAGGCATCTTCAGAACAAAGTTGGCTATGGCACAAGAAGCTCTCACATCTGAACTTCAAAACTATGAACTCTTTGGTAAAGAGAGAGTTAGTGAGAGGGTTGCCCCTGATGGAATTCAATCAGGAGGGACTATGTGAAGCATGTGAAAAAGGGAAGTCGAAGAAAGCATCACATGGAAGCAAAGGAATGACAAGCATTACTGAACCATTACAGCTGATTCATATGGATTTATTTGGTCCATTTAATGTTATGTCACTTTCAAGAAACAGATATGCATTGGTGATGGTGGATGACTACTCCAAGTACACATGGGTGTTGTTCATACAAACAAAGGATGAAGTAACACAACTAATCATTGATCACATCAAGAAGATAGAAGTGGAAGCTAAGCTACCTGTGCGGACAATCAGACCAGACAATGGAACTGAATTCAAGAATGCAGTTCTAAATGATTTCTGCTCAGAGAAAGGAATATCAAGACAGTTTTCAGCACCAAGAACTCCTCAACAGAATGGAGTAGTGGAAAGGAAGAACAGGACCTTGGTTGAAGCAGCAAGGACCATGTTGAGTGAATCAAAACTTCCCACTTACTTTTGGGCTGAAGCAGTGAATACAGCTTGCTACACTCAGAATCGAACCCTGATCAACAAAGATCATGAAAAGACTCCGTATGAGTTAATGGCCAACAAGAAACCAACACTGAAGTACTTTCATGTGTTTGGTGCAAAGTGCTTTGTACTTAAAGATGGAGAACATCTTGGCAAGTTTGATGCCAAAGCAGATGAAGGCATTTTTCTGGGCTATTCTCTAGAATCTAAGGCTTTCAGGGTATATGTGATTGAAGATAAGAAGGTGTTGGAAAGCTTTAATGTAACATTTGACGACACCAAAAGACCAGGCCTGCAAACTGGAGAGAACTCTGAATCCTTGGTATTTGAAAATCTATCAGGAGATCTCTCTGACATTGAAGAAGTACCTGAAGTTGTTACAGTTATTAATAATAATCATAATGATAATGATTCTGGACAAAGTGGTGACCAAAGTGGAGATCCTCATTCTACAGGATCCACTGGTCAGTCTTCAGAATCAACAGATCAAACCGTCAACAACTCACGGGGAGCAGGAGAAGGATCAACTAGTCACACTCCACAACATCTAGAACAAGGAGAATCATCAAGATCGCATCTGCCAAGACAAAGGGTATGGAATAGAGATCATCCCTTTCACTTGATCATTGGTGATCCGGACACAGGAGTGAGAACTAGGAGAACATCACAAAATGAATGTCACTATTCTGGGTTTCTTTCAGAAACAGAACCTAAGAAAGTTGAAGATGCTCTAGATGATGCAGATTGGGTAATTGTTATGCAAGAAGAACTCAATCAGTTTGAAAGGCAGAAAGTTTGGAAGCTGGGACCCAGGCCTAAGGGAAAATCTGTTATTGGAACACGATGGGTATTCAGAAATAAGTTGGACGAAGATGGCATTGTAACGAGAAACAAAGCCAGACTGGTTGCTAAAGGTTACTCTCAAGAAGAGGGTATAGATTATGATGAAACCTATGCACCAGTAGCAAGACTTGAGGCCATCAGAATGTTTCTGGCATTTGCTGCACATTCCAATTACAAGGTATATCAAATGGATGTGAAGAGTGCTTTTCTGAACGGGGAGTTAGAAGAAGAAGTGTATGTGGAACAACCTCCAGGTTTTGAGGATTCAAAACTGGCAGACTTTGTGTACTTTCTATTCAAAGCTCTCTATGGACTCAAACAAGCTCCGAGGACATGGTATGACACTCTCTCTGAATTCTTACTTGAAAATGATTTTACAAGAGGTGTTGTAGACAAAACTCTCTTTGTCAAAAAGCATAAAAATGATTTGATATTGGTGCAAGTATATGTTGATGACATAATATTTGGTTCTACTAATGATGATCTCTGCAAGAGATTTGCTAAGTTAATGCAGAGTCGTTATGAAATGAGCATGATGGGTGAATTGTCATTCTTTCTTGGACTGCAAGTATACCAAAAACAAGATGGTATATTCATTTGTCAGTCCAAGTACATCAAGGATCTTCTTAAGAAGTATCAAATGGAAGACTCATCTACAGCAAAGACTCCTATGCCAACTGCCACTAAGCTTGATAAGGATGAAACTGGTAAGAAGGTTGACATCACAGGCTATAGAGGTATGATAGGCTCATTACTTTATCTCACTGCAAGTAGACCAGATATAATGTTTACAACATGCTTGTGTGCTAGATTTCAGTCTGATCCTAAAGAATCTCATCTAATAGCTGTTAAGCGAATATTTAGATATCTTAAGGGGACCCCAAATCTTGGAATTTGGTACCCTAAAGATACAGGATTTGATCTTATTAGATATACAGACTCTGATTTTGCAGGTTGTAAGATTGATCGGAAGAGTACTTCAGGAAGCTGTCAGTTTCTTGGAAGAAGATTGGTTTCCTGGTATAGCAAGAAGCAGCATTCAGTTTCCACATCAACAGCTGAGGCTGAATACATTGCTGCTGGTAGCTGCTGTGCTCAGATCTTGTGGATGAGAAACCAACTCCGTGACTATGGACTTTTGTTGACAAAGATTCCAATATTTTGCGACAACACAAGTGCCATAGCAATCTCAAACAATCCAGTGCAACACTCGAGGACGAAGCACATCGACATCAGGTATCATTTTATCCGAGAGCATGTCATGAATGGAACTGTGGAGTTACATTTTGTACCCACAGAGGATCAAATTGCAGACATCTTTACTAAACCGCTTGATGAATCCACTTTCAATAAGCTGGTTGGTGAACTTGGGATGTTAAATCTTTCTAATTGATTTTGATAAGAAGTCAGTAACTGCAGATAGTCCTGGTAAATACATGAGTTTGAGAATTTCTATATCCTTAGGACTCGTGAGTTTATTTTCTGGAGCAATTCTCGTAGTTAGGATTATTATACTAATTTTATGTCATAATGATGGATGATATATCTTCTGGCATTTAATTGGTTATTAATTCTAAAAATTATTTAAGTGCTAATATTTGTTCTAAATATTCAAGCATTTATTTAATTTGAATTAATTTGCTTTGTTTTTAACATTGTAGATTAATGCAGCATAATTTATTGGATTTTAATTGGTTAATATCACTCAATGATATTTAATTGATTTTAGTCTAAGAAAATTGTGAATTTTCTGTTAACAATTGATTTTGGTAAATTTTAAAAGATTTATTAAAATTGAAACTTGACAGGAAATACAAACAGTCTAATTTTTAAAACAAGAACAGGTTTTAAAATGAAGACAGAAGCAAAAATTTCGAATTTTTAGGAAATTCGATAGTTTTTCAAGTACAAAGAAAAAAACCATCGAATTTAATTTTCGATAGTTTTTGATTTAGAAAAGAAAAACTATCGAAATACATTTTTCGATAGTTTTTGAAATCAAATGAAAAATATATCGGGAGGATTTAATTTTTTCAGTAATTAAACTCCTCGATAGTTTTTCAACAAATCAATTCTCGATAGTTTTTGAGAATTCTTTTAAAGTTGTTCGATAGTTTTTTGGCTTGACACAGCAAACCCATTCGATAATTTTTCTGAAAACGTTTACAATTCTTATTTTCAAAATACTTCGATAGTTTTTCAAAAACCATCGAAGTATATTTGACAGTTTTACCCCTCTGAAAAACCATCGAATGTGCATTTTTAAAAACCATCGAACCTGAAAGGACGAAAATACCCCTGAGTTTTAAAGTGTATATAACATTGCCTTGTACGTTTTTTTGTCACTATTCTCAGATCTAAAGGCTTTTTATATATACTTACAAAGATATATATACAATCAAGAACATCACTGTCGATAGAATTTCTTCAATTTTAACCGATCTACACTTAAAAAGTTACAGTTCTATCAGTGTTAATTGATTTTAACCGTGAAACTTTGTTTCTTTTAAGATGTTAAAGTATCAGTTAAACTTTGTTTCTTTTAAATATGAAAATTAAACAAATAAACTTGATAAGAAAAAAGGGTACATTAACGCACATAACTTCTTTTTTTTTTGCTAAATATTCACGCATATAACTGTTAACATACAAAAATAAAATTGAACTCTACATCTATCTCGTGAAAACATTATCTTAAAAACTAGCCTAAAAACCCGTGCGAAGCACGGGCCTACTTATTTACTGAAATAATTTTTCGCACGAAAATGTATATATATCGAAACAATTTTGTAATTAAAATTAATTTTGAATTTATCTTATATTTGTATAAATTTTTTTTAATTTTTTTTAATATTTAATAAGATTTCACAAAATTTGGAAAAAAAATCTATAAAATAAAGATCAAATTATTATTTTCATTTGACAAAATATTAATTTAGTTTTAAATGTCGTGAAATGCATTTTATCAAATTCAACAATTAAATATAATCTAAATGATTATTTTAGTATAGTTGTTCATATATGATATGGATGTATCTAAACTAATGTGTTTTTAACGAAATGACAATATACTTGTAAATAAAATATAAAGTTGGTCAGGTACGTAAGACTACACACCGTGATCACATCTTAAAATCTTTTAGTCTAAAGTCCGTATATAACATTAGTGTATGTAAATTAATATGATAACGTAACTGTGCCAAACTCAAGGCTTTGGGACTTGTTCATAGTGAGTATTATTGATATTAAGAACAAATAGAAACAATGTAAAATTTGAAACACGGTCGAACTATTGTTCTTGTTGCAATTATAATCAGGTTTACCGGAGTTTTCTATGTTGGAGAAAGTATAATTTGTAAATAGGTATTTTGCCTTAGTAGTTGTTGTTTGTTTTTCAGCGATCAATTGATTTGGTTTTTTTTATTTTTTTGCAGTCTAGAATATAAATCGTTAAATGCACACAATGTTGTTGTAATATAATCGAACACATGTGAATGAGATAGAGGATTTTAAAAAGAAGCTGAAGGTTGGTGCATCTTTGCACACTCTCACAAGACAAATACTTTGGGAGATGAGCACCTATTGCAATATGGAGTATTCATATCACGTGTTTATTTTTTTAACTTGGGAACTGATTTCGCACTTCTCTCTTGTGTCCATCACTGTATTAAATTATATGAACACACTTAGTACTTTAATAATATATTTGGAATGTCGTTTTACAGTTACAAATTTTAATCCAATTTTTTTTATAAATGATCATCGTGTACTAATAATAATGTATTTTAACTTGACTATATATATGTATTTTATGTAATTAATTAAGCGTTAATAATATCGAATTCAAAATTCAAATCTCATTTCGATTAATTTAATATATATACATATATATTGGCGACCGGAACGCCCTTAAATTCATATATATATATATATATATATATATATATATATATATATATATATTGAAATCGTAGATCCAACCATATATTTGAAAAAAGATTACATAATTGTTTTTGAGTATATTAACTTATGTACAAATTGGCATGGTTAATGATGCAATTTATAATTTATAGGATATAAAATTTGAGTCTTTGTCTACCTGATACAAATAAATATTATTTACAATATAAAAGTAATTCTATTATTTTTGGGTCAATTTTAGAACAAGTTGTTTTCGTGCTTATTTATTTATGTTTTTTTATATGTTATTATTTAAGAGATAATTGAAATAGAGTCCAAAATTTAAATCTCATATATATTAATTTGATTAAATATTTTTCGATCCAAACTCCTTTAAATTCACATTGTGTTTTTTTTAAATCGTAGATGCAATCATACAAACGAAACAGTAGTTACGTAAAAATTGTTAAATGTATTAATTAAGTTACTTACAAATTACAAATTAGTGCATAGATGATGCAAATTGTAATTTATATATAAAAAATATGAACCACTATCTATGTATAGTTGCATGGTTACATTTGCAAAAAACAAAATATGTTATAGATGAAAACATTCGTCTACTATTTTTAAAAACATTTAAAAGAAATTAAAACATTCGGCTATATATGTATTATTTCGACCGAAACGTTCTTAAATTCAAATTATTTTTCTTAAAAAAATTGTAAGTTCAATCATATAGATGAAAAGATGACGTAATAATTATCGAGTATATTAATTTATGAAAAAATTTATATGATAGACGACGCAATTTGTAATCTAATACGATATAAAGTTCAAACCGTTATATATTTAATGCAAATAAATAAAATTTATAATATTAAAATAATCTTATTTTCTACGGGTGAAATTTATAATATTTTGTGTAATTTGTTATTTTTGTACGATCTTTTCTTTTAGTACCGTTAGATTTACAAAAAAAATATGAAAAATATTTATGTAAATCATTTGTGTAGATAGATTCCCTATCTTGCGAAGTAAATTACAAAATTGTCGGTATATAACATAGGCGATGCAGTCTTAACATTGTCAGATATAAACGTAGGGCTGAGACTTATTACAAAATCTATTAATATTATTTAAAAGTCATCCATGCGGCGTCTCACTCAATTTTTTTACTTTTAAAATTTTATAAAAATTTTATACTCTAATCTTATATGTTATCTATAATCTTATTATTATGTAGAAATTATACGTTATCTATAATCTTATACTCTTTTAAAATTTTATTTTTTATATCAATCATTTAAAATAAAAGAAAGAGAATAGTAGAGTATGCTCAATCCATTAAAATATTTTTGGTAATTATATACAATGCAATATTTTATAAATAATATAAACCAACATTTTATTTATTTAAAAATAAAAAATTATAAAAAAGAAGATGAGAGAAGAAGAGAAATTAACATTAATAAGATTTTAAAGAAAACTTAAAACAAAATGTACTATGCTACTTATGCATGAGCTTGATTAGAGAAGATTAATGGTTCAATTTACTACACTAACATAATCTTATCTACTATTTGCATAAATATAAAAGAGTTGACGTTTTTGTAATTTTTTAGCATGTAGGGGCAAAATCATAAATTCAAGATATTAAAATGACATATATCAATAATTTAAATTGATAAAAGAGAATTGTAGATTATGTTCAATTGCTAAAAATATTTATTATAACTATGTATTGTGCAATATTCTAAAAATAATATAAATCAATGTTTATTAACTCAAAAAATAAAAAAATTGGAAGAAGAGGTGGTTTATCTAATAAGAGTTTGAATATAAACTCAAAACAAAGTGTAGCACAGTTGGTTATGACATGAGTTTGACATGGATATGTTAAGGGTTCGATTCTCATCATTAACATAATTTCACAATTTTTACATTTTTATTAAAGAATGGTATTTTTGTAATTTTAGAAAATATAAGGGTAAAATCGTAACTTCACAGTCATTAAAATGGCAAACTTTGCCCTTTGTTGGCTTTTAATATATAGAGAAAGATTGTTAGATTATGAAACCTAAAATCATTAATACGAGTGATTAAATTTGAAGCACTTAATTATTATCATTTAAAAACTTTTGATAGTACAATCTTTTGCTAAAGATTGCACGAAAGAAAATTATACATGAATTCATAATCATGTTCGATCATAACTATGTAAAAAATAATATACACAAAAAATTATAATCATCAATGGATTAGTGCAGAAACTCAATCGCTATATAAAAACTCTCATCAAAATTCAACATTAACTTTTTTATGACAAATGCTGATCCATGATCCTTGAATTGGCACAACGTATGATAAATTCATGTCAAGGTTAAAATTAATAATCAAATATAAAAATATGGGTAAATCAAATACTATCTATATATGTAGGAGCATGATCATTAGCACATAGATTAGATGATTAGGTTAATTGACATAATTTATTGTTTAACATGAGGCGTATATATATATATAAAATAAGTTTTAGTTAATTTGAACTTATATATAAAAATTCAGATAGGATATAAGTTAAGTTAAAAAAAAGATAATATTTTTTTATTGAATTCTAAACAGAAATGACTTTTCTCTATTTATTTTATTCCTTATTAATTATAATGTAAATATGAAAAATTCAATTTTCTTCCCTATTAATTCGAATGTAAATAAGAAAATTAAATTTTATTGAATTAAAATTAAGAGTTACAGAAAAAAAGATAAATATTTTTGAACGATTTGAGAGATCTTTGGGGTTTTTCTTTATATATATAAAGATATATATAAAGATATTGACTGGTTGATAATTTAGAAAATAAGAAAATAGATTGAAAAGATTTGAGAACGTTATATCACCGCCTCGTCTTCTCCTTTATATAAGTATATTGATTTCACGTGCATTTTTTTAACTTTTTTAATTTATATAATATATATAAAATTCAGTCAAAATTTGATCAATTTAACCGATCAAAAATCAAAATGAACATATATTTAAGGACAAAGAGAGTAAAGGGTGATGGCCCTATACTTAGCGAAAAAAAAAAAAAAAAAAGGGTGATGACCCTTTGTGCCTATATTTCAAAAACACATGCCTCATATGCTCATGCGGGCCGGATTGTCCAATGTCCAAGTCACATATCCCTGGATAGGCATGAGAAACAAGTGTATCACTGTCTCCTACATCTCTTCTCTCACGCAGCTCTGAATACACTCTTATCCCCAACTCTCTATCTCTATGTGGACACGCATTTATGTGTAGCGTATCGTGGATACGTATTTGTAATCTATGTATCACGTTCTTAATCCCATCGAATACATAGCAGAACACGGATATGGAGATGCAAATCTGAGTAACGTGTCATCACACGCCTAAAGAACAAACGTATCATCGTGTTGATTTCACCTGAGTCTTTCATTCCCAAAAAATAAGTTTAAATTGTATACACCCATGCGTATGTAAACACACAAGTCTGCATAACCAAAAATCCCAAATCATGTACGAACCCTAGATGATATACTTTATAAAATTCATACACAAGTTACTTACAGAATGTGCTAGAGTGGATTAGAATAACAAGAAGATATCCAATAATCTTAGCGTATCTTGGTAGTGAACATATGAGAAGAAAGAGTAGTTACAGATAACGATGGTTTGTTTGTAGCGATGAGTTACAGTTGGACGAGGAAGATGGATTTATGTTTAAAAGTGGATACGCATTATTAACTAATGTATAAGATGGGTATTTAGGGCCAGGATCCACATATGGGTAAATCAGGCCACGTTGTATCAAATATGGATATTTTGGGCAATTTCTCGAGCATAAATAGATATAAATTAAGAATTTTTGAAAAAATTATTGATACTTTAATAATATTTTAGGAGAACATTCAATGATTCGAGATCCGAAATTTATTTACAACATCTGTGAAAATTCTGTTAAAAAGTTTAATAGCATAAATTATGACAATTCATCAGATTTCAACCGAATAAGTCAAAATATATTGGCTCAAATACAAATAATTTATTAGTTCACATGTCCATCACAATCCTAAAAAATATCATAACTTGTTGATACAATTGGTGGGGAGCGCTCATACTTATATACTATATTTAACTCCCAACTCTATTTGATGTACTCAGTGTCATATATAAATTCCCGCACTTGAAAGCTTATAATAACAAAGATTGTACTTTTCTAACCATTATGACATATATTTAATTCCCAACTCTATTTGATGTACTCAGTGTCATAAATTCCCGCACTTGAAAGCTTATAATAACAAAGATTGTACTTTTCTAACCATTATGACATAATACAGGTAGGTTTCGTATCCCCATCCCCGGAGCTCTTTTCATTATATTGTGATATCATCATTCATCAGTCTTCGTGTTCCTAAATTCGACAACTTGACAAGTCAAAATTTTGCGAGTCGACTCTTATATCATATGTGACATATCGAATCAAATTACTTGCTTTTTCAAAAATTGGGTCAGTTCACAATTCCGAATTCGAATAAACCAGAGTATACTCTCTCAAATACAACCAACTTGATAGTCCACAAGTTCATCACAGACCCTCAAATGATTATGATGATTTTGTTAGATATAATTGTTGACGTTTGTTCATCAGTGTTTAAGCAACAGGTGCTCATCAGAGTTTACATTGAAGCCAGTCAGAGTTTGTTAAAGTCTGACGTGGTGATAGTTGAATTAGCTGTCGGTGCTGAATTGAATATTCTAGAAGCAATATATTCTGAAGATGGAAAGAAGCAGAATATATTGATACAGCTAAGGAAACGGAATAGAAGATAAGAAGCAATCCTTAATTGATATGAATTGTATAGCTAACTTATAGGAATATCAATTAGAGATGGATTGTATGTAGCTGTGTACTATATAAACACAGATAGGTTATCCCTAGAAGGGACGCGATCATTGATTATTATTCTTGTAACCTAGAAGCTCTTTGTGATTCTTTAACATCATAAAGAGAGAAGCTGTTAATACAATTACAGTTTATTGATTCATAAACAGTGTTCTTGATTATTGTTATTCTCATATATATTTGATTATATTGTATTCGGCCTAACAATTGGTATCAGAGCCAAGGCTGTTTAATATATACAGTTTATTGATCCAAACACAAGTATAATCATGGCTGACAACTCTCAGGAAGGTTCTAATGCAGGTTCTAATGCTCAGAAGGTTCAACCTACTTCTATGAGTCGATATGAGACTATAAGGGTTCCAATTCTCAGACCAGTTGAATATCCAATATGGAAGGTGAAGATGACCATGTTTCTGGAAGCCACAGATCCAGAATACCTTGATAGAATCAATGATGGTCCTCATATGCCAACTAAATTGTCTCATGTTGTTACTGGACAAGAACAAAAGACTGTTCCAAAAGAGAAGAAAGATTTGACTCCTGAAGACATCTCATCAATTGCAAAGGATGCAAAGGTTAGACATCTACTACACAGTGCCTTAGATAATGTCATGTCTAACAGAGTGATTGGCTGCAAAACTGCCAAAGAAATTTGGGATGCTTTGGAAGTCAGGTGTCAAGGAACAAGTGCTATAAAGAAGAATAGGAAGACTATTCTTAAACAGGAGTATGAACACTTTGACTCTAGATCTGATGAAAGTTTGACAGATACATATGACAGATTTTGTAAATTGTTGAATGATTTGTCCCTGGTTGATAAAGAATATGAACTTGAAGAGTCAAATCTCAAGTTTCTTCTATCCCTACCTGAAAGATGGGATTTAAAGGCAACAACAATCAGAGACAATTATGATCTTGCGGATACAGATCTTGATGAAATCTATGGGTTGCTTAAAACTCATGAACTTGAAATAGAACAGATAAACAAAAGATCTGGAAAGAAGACAAAATCTGTTGCTCTTAAAGTTGAAGAAAAGCCTGTCAAGAAGGAATCATCAAGAAAGAAAACCAAAGGAAATGCTTTAGTCATTAAATCTGACAGTGAGTCATCAAACTCTGATGATGGCTCAAACACTGATGATTCTGCTGATGGTGGAAGCAAGGAAACTGAGAGGAATTTAATTTCTGCTCAAGGGCAAAGAAGATCAAGATTAAATTCTGATAGGTTGACAAACTCTGGTAAAGGAATCTCAAACTCTGCCAGTGGTTCAAGACTTAAGAGTTTAATTATTTCAGCCAATCCATTTACTGATGAAGAAATTGCTACTAAGATGTTTTTAGAAGAACATGGTAACGAAGCTACAGTTGAAGACATGGAAGCTGAAATGCTGAGTCTTGCTGAAGAGCATGAGAGGAAATTAAAGGCTGGTACTTACAAGAAGAAAGCTGTCAAGGTTCCTAGAAAGAAAGAAATGGGTATTTCCATCAAGGAAACTTCTCAACAGAGTATACAATACTCAAGGAGGTCTGTGATAGCAAATACTGATAAGGGTAAGGGTAAACTGGAAGAAGAAGGACAGTTACCAAAGAAGAATTATTCAACCCCTGACAAAGCTCAAGTTGAAGTTTTTGAAGCTAGATCAACCTCTGACAAAGCTCAAGTTGATAGATCTACTAAGGAATTGACAACCTCTGACGTTGCTCAAGTTGTTCAAACACCACTCTCTTCTCAACTGGTAAACACTTTCACAAGACCAACTCTACCACAAACTCTGAACCCTAGTTCTGTTAACATACTGCAAAGTAGGACTACTATGGGCAAGGAAGGAAGAGATAAATCAGGTCTGGGATCACACAGAGAAAAGAGGATAAATAACAGTCCAATGGATCAAACTTCACTGGCAGAACCTGGTGTTGGGGTTACTCAAGAGAGCCTTGACAAGCTAGAGTCTGTTCAGTTAATTCATCATAAGGGACTTAGGAAGGACTTTCTGTTATACTTCATGGCTGATGGCAGAGTATACAGAATAGGTGAAAATGATATACACTTGAAAATGGCTGAAGAGTTAGAATATGTCTTATATCTACTCAAAGTCAGAAATCAAAGGACTCAAAATGCTGCTGAAGTTTTGAGAGTAAGGATGATGAGAGCAAAGGTTCTCAGTGGTGCTAAAATTACAAGTGCTTACATTCCTAAGTACAAAGATGCTCATGGAAATCTTGTTGAGATGAGAAGAAATAGTGCAAAGCTCTCTACAGCTCTTGGAATAAAGGTGTTGGAATTCAATTTGGAATCTGACAAAGCCTTTATAATAAGACTGAGCAATGATATGAGAAGAAACAGCATATATTCTCTGAGGGCTGCCATATATCAAACTGGTGAAAGTGATCCAGAATTGAAGGAGCTGAAAGAGATTATGATTGCTGAGCTAGAGAGAGCTGAACGAAGATTGCTTACAGACTATATCAGGACAGTGCCTGATATTGAAGAAATCAAGTAAAGTCTGACTGTAAGTTTTTTTTTTGTTTTCTATTCTAAGATAAAGTTAAACTCTGATATATTTTAAACACTGCATTTGTTATATATTTTGACATCATCAATTATCTGTTTAACTTGTACATTTTTATTATGCACAAGTTGGGGGAGATTGTTAGATATAATTGCTGACGTTTGTTCATCAGTGTTTAAGCAACAGGTGCTCATCAGAGTTTACATTGAAGCCAGTCAGAGTTTGTTAAAGTCTGACGTGGTGATAGTTGAATTAGCTGTCGGTGCTGAATTGAATATTCTAGAAGCAATATATTCTGAAGATGGAAAGAAGCAGAATATATTGATACAGCTAAGGAAACGGAATAGAAGATAAGAAGCAATCCTTAATTGATATGAATTGTATAGCTAACTTATAGGAATATCAATTAGAGATGGATTGTATGTAGCTGTGTACTATATAAACACAGATAGGTTATCCCTAGAAGGGACGCGATCATTGATTATTATTCTTGTAACCTAGAAGCTCTTTGTGATTCTTTAACATCATAAAGAGAGAAGCTGTTAATACAATTACAGTTTATTGATTCATAAACAGTGTTCTTGATTATTGTTATTCTCATATATATTTGATTATATTGTATTCGGCCTAACAGATTTATTGGTGTAGTCGGTAGTAATAGTCTTCCTTATATACTTAACTATAGTCTCAACTCTTCGATGTTGGACCGGTCAACTTGATATTGAGACTCAGCTCTGATATCATATGTGATAATTGGATCAAATTTTGAGTTTTTTCAATATCATATGTGATAATTGGATCAAGTTTTGAGTTTTTCTAAAAAAAATCGGTTCAAATTCCAATTTAGAATTCACAAAAAGCACAAATGCAACCAACTTGATAATTCACGAGAGTACTACAAAACCCAAAATTTTATGATTTATTAAGACAAATGATAATAATACTTTTTTTTCGGTAACCAAATAATAATACTTTTTGCTTATGGATTGAAATGAAAATTGTAGTTTTTCTCGAGGTGAAACTGGGATGTTGCATATCTCAAATTCTTTGAAAGTTTTAAACGTCAAGCTCTACTTATTCAAAATTCGAAAGCTTATTCTAATCATCAAAATATAGTTTATATTACCATTTAAAATTGTAAATTTTATAACAAGTTCTAACTAAATTGGTACAAAATTGTCTTGCATAAGATCAAGGATTCAACTCTCCTTCTACGCGTAAATTAATTAAAAGGGATACTTTCCCTGGGGACAATGGTGGAGAAAAGTAAGGATATATGTAAAGGCCTGACCAAGAAATATGTACTAAAAAAATTGTAAAGTTGTTGAATTTTCTAGATTTTTTATTACATATATTGTTATTTAATATAATGTATTATATATTATATAAATTGTAAGTTTTGTTTTTTTAAGCTTAAAAACCTCACATTTGAATTTTGAGGGATAAAAATGCTCAAAACTCTTACGGTTATAACACTATCAACTCTTTCAAATTAATTTACGGTCTTTGCGAAGGTTGATATAGAGATAGACCGTCTACTTTTATTTCGGGCTCCTATATGTATTTGGAAATGAAAACGTGACATTTCCATATCTTTATGTTATAGGATGAAACAAATAGTACTAGAAACATGTGATGCAAAAATTTACCAGAGAGGGAACTCAAAACTCATTATAGCTTTTTTTTTTGCTAGTTGAAGATGAAAGTCGAATTCGTGACCCTTTGGATCAACGCATTGGCACCTTACCACTGGGAGTCTGGGACAGCTCGAACTCAAAACTCATTATAGCTGTTAACACAATTTTGACTAATATATGAATGAGCTGGTACCTACTGACTACACGCTCGGACTTACCTCAAGGATAGCTGCAGTCTCTGCAGGCTTTCCTCAACGACCTAAGAAGAGCTGATGAAGTGAAATTACAATTCTTATCAATGTAGCATTTGATATTTAAGACAACAGTATATATTAGTATGAAAATTTCACAAGTTATACAATACAATTTATTACAAAAGAAAATTATCTTGCAGGGCATGCATCTGTTGCACAAGATAAGCGATTTGAAGTATTCGTCAAGTTCATACTGAATGCCTCATTTTCAAGGAAAATCAAATGGGTTGAAATCTTGATCAAATTCATCCCAACTCATGTTGAAGTTCTTCTGCACATACTCAGGATCAATAATGTCACTGGTGAACTGATTATATGTTTCATCATCTGGAGCAAAGGTTGGATGATAGTCATCAGCGAAAGCTACAGCGGAACTAGCAGCTGGAAATGCATTTGTTTCAGCGAAGGCTACTTCGGAGCTGGCAGCTGGCAATGCATTTTTTTCAGCAAAAGCTACTTCAGAATTGGTTACTGGTAAGTATACCTTTTCCATTACATCAGCCAAGGATTTATCAATTTCCTCACCATGCTTTCGCCAACCAATTGCCTGAGAATCAATGAAATAACCTCATTGCATTTTAGTTTTACAGGATAAAAAATCTTAAAATAACCTTAAAATGATCACTGTTGTAGCACTTACAAATCTTTCTATTGCACGGTCTTTGTAAATTCTGATATAGTCGCCTACTTTTATTCCGTTCTGTTGTATGTATTTGGCTGAGAAAGTGAGATTGCCAGATCTTAATGTTAGGAAGAAACGGATATCACTTGAAAGATGTGATCAAAATTTGAGTAGTAGGAATATAAGTTTGCCCTTAAACATAAAAGCCTGGACCTTTTTTCACCCACGCATATATGCTAGCTATACTAATAGCTGTGAACACAATTAATTGTTTAAAATTGTTCCCCTTCGCGCTTACTACAAATCAAGTGAATTTTTCAGAAACAGTATATATATTACCAGATCTAAAGACTCACCAGCGCCTTCAAGTACATATATTTTGCTTGCACCCTTTGACCAACTCCTACAAAAGGTGAAGGAGAAATATGTGAGTATTACAACAGGCTCTGACTTACCTAGATTGCAAGATACTCCTATGATAATGAATTTTAGCCACCAAGTTGGTCAAGTAATTCATAAGTTTCCTGCAACTATCATTTACGAAAGCAATAGTATTTCTCAGAAACTGTGAGGAACCTGATCAAGAATGTCCACACTTTCGCAGCAGCCATATCATCCATAAAATAATGGATATCATCAGTAGCTGTTTCTGGAAAAACCATTTCCGCATATGCCTGTTGAGAACATGTACAAGAAACTGTGGTCGTGATCGATTTCTATATGTTACATATAAAAGGATCCTTTTGGCCATAAGCATGTCAATAAGAATACCTTCGGTATTAAGATGCGATGCCCTTCAACATCACTATGGGTTAGTTTTTTCTCAAATTGAAGCTTTACCATGTACCCATTCACCTCCTACAACAATGATCATGTTACAATTGAAAAAATAGTAACACATTTGTAAGAAGAAAATTAATACATATATCAACTAATTAAATCTAAAACATTTATATACACGATGTGCTTTTGGTCGATTTGATAAATTAAAAAGGTAAATTAGCAAAAAAAGAAAGAATTATGCAACTCATTAATCACCCCTATATTTAAAAAAAATGCTTAAAAGCGCATCAAAATTATAAGTACAAGTTAAAATCAACCTAGTCGCAGGAAGGGTCGGTTATAAGTGTAAAAGAAGAAAAATGACATCGTTTCCACGTAATTATAATCAGGAAGGGAAACATCATCGGTTATAAGTGTAACAGGAATGAAAACAATATAAATATAACCCGGAAGAGAAACGACATCATTTTCAGTGACGCGATAGACATTAGACCAACCACTATACATTTTTCGGTTTTAGAGGTGCATAACAACAATTAAACCGACCGTGTCAGTTCGGTTTTAAGCGATTTTCTTGTAGTGAACTTAATATCTATCTAGATTTTTTTCAATGAGAAGGGAAAAACAATTATACTAATTTGAGATCATCAACTATATTTAAAACAATCAAACTAAAAAGGAATCAAATCTAGTGAAAATGAAGAGAAGATCGAATTAGCATGCAGCTTCTTACACGGGGGGCTGGAGGTTCAGGCATCAAAACTTGGGCCTTCCTCTTCTTGTTGTTGGAGAGACTGCTTTTACTTGTGTCTGTGCCGCTGGAGTATGACTGCTGCATAACGGGGGCATTTTCTTGATTGCCAGCCATTTTTATCACAAAGGACCGAAAGTTGTTGCCTGCTGGTGTGTAAACTGTATAGACAGGAGAATGATACAAGTGTTTAGCCAAGGATACATAAGAGGAAAAGTATTACTACAAGCCACGTCATCTTAGATTACCATGGGCTTGTTTGGCTTACATTATAAGTTATAATTTATGCATTATAAGTTGATAGAAGCTGTGTTTGTCTCTACTAATCTTATTTGATAACTTATGATTTATAAATTAAATTGATAAGTTGAATGTAGAAATAACCAACATTTACTTAAATTATCAACTTATTTTTTGATTTCTTTATTTTTCTAATATTTTATATCTATATAATTTAAAATGTATGGATTGAGATCATTGTAATAAATAATTATTTTTTAAAAATTAATTCAGCAAAAACTTAATAACTTAATAAGTAAATTTATTCAAACACCTACTTATCACTTATATGCACTTATATATTTTAAGCTATAAATTTTCTTTTTTAAGTTACCCTAAACACCCAGTTACTTTGCCGTATAAAATTTACATAACCTAGAAAATGTCATTATAATAGAATCCGAACGTAAATAAAATAGTACATATATTGATATCTAGGCCAGTGAACCATCTTATATACGAACCATAAATTCTAATATAGAATCTAATATATAATTTAATTTTTTTAAAATAAATATATAATCTGATTCTAATGTATAATATTAACATATACAAACTTTTAAAAAAATTAACATTTAAAATTTGAATAAAAACATTGATTTTAAATTTGATTCTGTTGCAGAATTATTTTGGATCGATTTTGATTATGTTGTAGAACACTTTGGAATATTTGACTAATTTTCATTTTTTTTAAAAAGTACTTTAATTTCGTTTTTTGATTTAATAATTGAAATTTATAATCATATCTAATAAAAAAATGTGATAAAAATATATATTATGAATATTTATATAATGATTCTCTCACGTACTCTATATATAAGAAGTTCTCTCTTGAATATATAAGAAGTTCTCTCTTGAATGTCACCCATCATATCTATAAGCTAGAATTCGAACATAAGAAATTTTATAATTAATATATAATATTTGTTTAAAAAAATAAGTAGTTGTGTTAAACTTTATTAAATGATTAAAAGTAATAAAATAGATTTTAAAATAAGTAACGGTTTGCCCGTGATATTTTTGGAAAATGACGGATTTTATTAAGTAAAAATAGAAAAAGTAAAATGTTTTAGTTGAAAAAGATAATTGTCCATAATTAAAAGTATTAAAGGATTTTAGTAAGGAAAAATAGAAAAATTAACAGGTTTTAGTTGAAAAAGGTAATTGTCCGTGATATTTTTGCAAAATGAGGAGACTCTTTTAGAAAAAATAGAAAAAATAAAACAATATAAATAAGGCAAGTACCGTACCAAAACACATGTACCAAAACTTTTAATATTTCGTCTTTAATAATATAGTATAAAATCCGTGCGATGCACAAATTATTAATTGTTGTTTTATTATTTATTAATAATATTTTATTAATTATATTTGTCAAAAAAATCAGTAGGCATGTTAAAATAGCTAAACGCTTTTAAATAATCAGAAATATTAAAATAGATTTTAAAATAAAAAAGTAAGGGTTTTCCCGTTATATTTTTGGAAACGGAGGGGTTTCACTAAGGAAAAATAAAAAAATGTAACATATTTAGTTTAAGAAAGGAAATTGCACGTGATATTTTTGGAAAATGAGTGGATTTTGTTAGAAAAAATCGAAAAAGTAATGTGTTTAGCTGAAAAAGGTAATCAGTTATAAATAGGTTATTTAATTATTTAATAATATTTTTTATAAAGACGTAAGGGTAAATAAGTAAAAAACATGAAGTACCAAAAAATTGATACCGACTGACCAAACTTTTAATGTTAAAACCCGTGCGTCGCACGGATTATTTTTAATAATTTTATTTTATTATTTACATTTTAATATGTTTTTAATTACATTTGTTAAAAAAATAAGTATATGTGTTAAACTTTTTAAAATAATTAAAAAATATTAAAATAAATAAGTAACGGTTTGTCAGTGATATTTTTGGAAAAGAGGGGTTTTAGTAAGTAAAAATAGAAAAAGTAACATGTTTTAGTTGAAAAATGTAATTGTACATAATTAAAAGTATTAAAGTAGGTTTGAAAATAAATAAGTAATGGTTTGCCCGTGATATTTCTGGAAAAAGAGGGATTTCAGTAAAGAAAAAGAGGGATTTTAGTAAGAAAAAATAGAAAAGTTTACATATTTAATTAGTTGAAAAAGATAATTACCCGTGACATTTTTGGAAAAGGAGTGGATTTTGTTAGGGAAAATAAAAAAGTAACATGTTTTAGCTGAAAATGGTAATTAATATTTAATGTAATTATTATTTTAAATAATTAAAAACATTAAGAGATGTTTTAAAATAAATAAATAAAGGTTTGTCCGTGATATTTTTGGAAAATGTGGGGTTTTAGTAAGGAAAAATAAAAAGGTAATATGTTTTAGTTGAAAATTGTAATTGCCCGGGATATTTTTTGAAAAAGAGAAGATTTTTTTAGAAAAAATAGAAAAGTAATATGTTTTAGCAAAAAAAGGTAATTATTATTTAATGTTATTTTTATTTAATATATTTTTTAAAGATAAGTAAGGATAATTAAGTAAAGATAACTCGTATTTAATAATATAGTATAGATTTCTATTAAATAATAGATTTTTGAAATCCTCTTATACCTGTAATTTCTTGTGTTATTATGTGCGTGTTTGGGGTATTACAAAAAAGTTGACTTATACTTTAAAATGAGTAATTGTTAAGTGATAAGTTGATGATTTTTAATAAGTTATACGAGTGTTTTGATAAATTTACTTATAAATTAGTGAATAATTTGCTAAATTAAATTTGAAAAAATAATTTTTAAATACAATGATTTCAACACTTGTATTTTAAATTAAAAAAATATTTAAAAACGCAAATGTAAAAATATAAAATATTAGAAAAATAAAGAAATCAAAGAATAAGTTGATAAGTTAAATAAAATGTTAGTGATTTCTAACATTCAACTTATCAATTTATAAGTTATAAGTTATCAAATAAGCTGAGTACACAAACACCTAGCTGTTATCAACTTATAATACATAAGTTCTAACTTAAAAGAAAAGCCAAACAGACCCTATATCTTTAGTACACACAATACCTTTGTGTGTGTTATGTTCTTTTTACCTTTTTAACAAAATAAAACACAGAAAATATGATATCCCATTTTTTTCTATATACAGTTTTTTCTCAATGTTAACACGTAATTTAAGGTGTATATAAAATATAGTTCGATAAATTATTTTTAAATTATTTTTTTAAATAAAAATTTGAATGTTAAATTTTAATTCAAAAAAAAAATTAAAACTTTTTTAATAAAAATAGGAACCTTAAAATGGGGCTCACCATTCATAGTCACGAGAGTATGAAAAAGCGTTATGAATCTAAATAAAACATAATTTTATGAAATATTTGTTTGACCTTTTTAATTATTATTTTAAGTTTTATCTTAGATGATGATTTTTTTTTTGAAGAACAATTGAATTAATTCATTAATAAAAAGCCATACGGCATCTACAAAGATAGTCGAGTCGAACAAACATAAAATCGAAACAATTGTTTATCCTCCTGTAGAGATAGTCTAGCAATTTGTTGAAGATGATGTATTTACATATACCCGCTTTACTCACTTCACCGGCTTCATCATAACCTGTTTGAGCTATCGACCATGAATGCAATTTCATACAAACTTTTATCACTAAATCAAAACCAGCACTCACAATAAAAGAGAGAAAACAAAACTGAAATTGCAAACTAAAAATTCAATTGAAAAGATCTTAGATCCAAAAAAGAAAATTATTAAAAAACAAATTAAAAAAGAAAAAGGATTGGGTCATTGCACCAGAGATAAACCAATGAAAGCCCCGCTGATCCCGTTAAAGAAGAAAAGGGGAAAGAGGAAGGGGGAAGGGGCGGCGGCCTCCTACTGTTACTGTACTACCCAAATTATTTTATGATGATGTTAATGTAATTATGTCTTGATGTTATAATTAATAAAATAAAATCATATTTGACTGAATTACACTGTTAAAGTATTGAGCAAAATTTATATAATATAATATAATTGTAACAAAAAAAAGTAAAAAAATTAATATTATAATTAATATTTAAATATAAAATATTAATACACATATTTAAGACCAATCGGAAAATAAATATTAACATAAAAAAAGGACCGAAAATAATTAAATAAGCCGAGGAACCAAAGTACGTCGTACTTCATGAAACAAATAGCTCCTGGCACAGTCTAACAGATACGAATATATTAAAACAGTATCCTGATAGGCTATGTTAGCCCGGACCTATATAGGTTCCCGGACCACTCCGAACCCGGACAAATCCGAACTCATATGGGAGTCCTAGTTCATCAACGGGTCCGAACTCAAGTTGGAGCCCGAACTCATATTGGAGTCCTAGTTCATCAACGGGTCCGAACTCAAGTTGGAGCCCGAACTCATATTGGAGTCCTAGTTCATCAACGGGTCCGAACTCAAGTTGGAGCCCGGACACACCTACAAGCCCGAACCCACAATTAGAATACGGCTCAATCCCAAAGTCTAATCCATCCCTGGCGACAAAGGCAATAACTCACATGAAGATTGCACATTGGTACATGACGTGGATAGGTCATGACTGATGGCCACACCTGGTGACGACACGTAAATATTCCCAATGATGGGGATAATTATTTCCTATTTAAACCACACGCCAGCAGGAGCCTGGCACACGATGCCACAATCCTTCACCTGGACACGTGCAATCCATCAACATCGCCCAGGTGTCCTACCTACCTAGGATTCAACGCTCATGATTGCAGGTACAACCCCTAAACCCTAATCCTGGGCCTATATATAGACCAAGGAGGAAAGGTGTAGGGGTTACATTCTCTTTTACACACCTAACCTATACACACACCCTCCATATTTAGATTTCTCTATATTCCTATCTCCCTTTCCAAAGCCGTTACTTATTCTCACGCCGGAGGCGCCGCCAGGGTCCAAACCCCCCTCCGGTGTTGTTTTGCAGAGTCCCAACCGCAGCGACACCGCTTCCAGGCGTGGGATCGGCCGGGAAGGTCCTAGGTCGGGATTTGGAGTTATCATATCCTGTATTTATAAATTTTTGACAAACCTAAGATTAATTTGATAGATTTTAGTTAATAAAAATAAATTTACGTCTTTTAATGCTAAAAAAAATGGTGCAAATATTGAGCACTTTCACTTGGGGGATATGGATGATTTTGAAGTAATAGTATGACATGGCTTCCCACATAAAGCACAGAGTTGCAAACACAAGTAAGTGCAAGGGGTTGTCACCATGACGACTTTAATTAAAAGGAACAAATATGTTTACGTAATAAACAACTTTTTATTCGAGTTGTATACTTGTGTGAACATCTTTTAGTACTTTAAAAAGAGAGCTTAAAATGGAAGTAGAAGCAGCTTCGAACATGATTTCTTATTATAAGTGATGGTCGTGGGGATTTTAGGTGTAATTCGTAACGATCATCAGAAGATAGTTAGTGTGTGTGTCGTTTTTTTGTATCAATTTCGCCTTAGCCCCCGCGAAATCGCCCATTGTCCTTTATAGGAGGTCGGTCCGTTCGCCACCTGGTGGTCTATTGAGCATAGACTAGGTGATGAGGCTTCAGTGCCTGACTGTCGATCTACATTTTCATAGAGTAGGTGACTGGCATAGCTTATGTCAATAGGTGGAGGGTTTATGAGCATTGAAATGTGACTGGTCCATGTGAAGCCGACACGCGTCCAGCGCTTGGGAGCCTGGCTACGGGAGAAGGGCCTCCGGAATCCGTAGCCAAAACTCTTCACAGAGACGAAGACCCTCTGGTCTTCACTTCTCCGTAGGCCATAAGATAGCGGTCCTTGTTTTGGAGGCCATCATTTGCCCCCATAGCGAGGGGGCTTTCTTCAGGAGGCCCACTCGGTATATCTTCATAGAACCTTTAGCTTTTAAGGGTACGTGTGGAGCGACAAAAGATGCGGATTTGCGAACCACGAACAAATTGGAAAGAGGAAATGGAACGGAGAAGTGAAGATCATGGGAGAGAGGGAGTAACCGTCGAAAGAGTTATATCCAGCATTTGCATTAATCTTAAATGAGGAAAATTACCTTTTTGCCCTCTAAACGGACGAGGCGGTTGAGTCCCCTTCTTTATTTCTCTTGCGCGTGCATGTACGCGTTGGTCTCTATATATATAGACATGTATTCCAGTTTTCACTTCCATTGTCCTTATCACTTATCAACTTCAACCAGCGAGGCGAGGGAGGAAGATTTACTTTGGAAGGGGATCCGGAGAGTGAGACTTGCATTTACGATACCTTCGTTCAGGTAATTGTATTCTTCAACATTACTGTTGGTTTCCCTTGTCTTTGTTTACCTTTAGGATGTGTGTGTTTCGGTTTTTTATTTGTTAATTTGGGAGCTACACACATTATATGCGAAAGATGGGGAGTCATCACTATAAGCCTTTCTGAAGTGATTAATTGTTTGCCAAAAAAATAGGGTATTTATGTTGTGGGGATTGGACAAATTAGGGTTTAAATCAAGTATTAAGGCATATACTGACTGTCCTTTATTACGCATGTGTAGTTTCCCAACAGCTGTTAAATGGCTAAGCTAAAGAGAGCTACAGCTTCAGAGGGAGAGTAGAGCGTTACGGATTCAGACAACGAACAACTGTCGGATTCGGGTGACGTTGGGGGTTATGGGGATGATGATACTTTGTCAGAGTCAGGAGAAAGTTCGACGGCTGCGAGTTCTCCGGAACGTGCTCGTAATTGGAAGGTCCCCGAGGGGAGGAAGGTAATTATAACGAAAGCCCCTAGGGAGAACGTGGTCGTGGGGGCTTTGAAATCGGCTTCAGGGGTTAAGAGGAAAGGGAAGAAAGTGGCGGCCGAAGGTGATGCCAGGGGTGGAGGCCATAGATCTTTTAGAGTTGAGGGCATGGTGGTTTCAACAAGGAGCTGTTTAGGGAAAACATGGGAGTGGTTGGATTTCTCGCAAAAATTTATGAATATCCCTCCAAACGCCCGAAGGGAGGACTATTTTAGGACACACGGGCTAAGGTGTTACTATAAACTTGTGAACGCTGTCTTCTCGGATAAAGCTCTACGGGAGCGTTTACGGGGCCTTGAATACCTTCACAAGAAGTGCTTGTTTAGCCAAGAGTGTTTTGGGATAGAGCTGTATTCTTTCCAGATATCAGAGGAATATGAAATCAGTTTGCCGGATGAAGGAGAGTTCATTTACACCAGGAGGGATGATTTGTTGGTAGGGATTCCTTTGGAGCATACTCTAATGGTGAACATGAGGCTAGGTTTAGGACAACTTGGTCCCAACTCTATTCGGAAGATTTGCGCTTTCATTTCCAGATGAACGGAGTTGGGTTTAGCCCACTCTGACTTTGTTCTGGTCATTGCATAGTCTTCAAGCCTCTCGAGACTATCATCCTTTGTTCGAACTTCATTGGAGAGGGGCCAAGAGTTTAGGGGGTATATTGGTGGAGGTTCCCACATCTAATAAAGGTTGGCATGGAAAATGGTTGTTGTTTCGGGGAGGTGACTTAGGCTATCTCCCAGAATATCGGAGGCCTGATGGGATAAATGGTGTTGTCCATAGGTCGGAGAGGCTGGAACCCGAAGAAACAGTCGTCGCGGTTCGTTTCGTTGGGGGGAAGGTTAAAGTCTTGTGGACATAGGGGGATTTTTAGAAGATCCATTTTTTAATAGAGCATAATTGTGAGATTTTCCTGGTGTTCACAATTTATTCGTTAGTTCCGTGTGCGTATATGGGGTGTTGTTCATTGGTTTGCCTCTCACCCTTCGCTTCTTTTGCAGTGTTACTCAGAGACATACCTGCTCCTCCCTAAATGGACAAGAGTCGAATTTTACTCTTAGCTCGACGAAAGCAGGTGATGAAAGAAATTGGGAGTAAACAAAGTGGAGAGGACAGTACTGCTGTGGCAGAGTCTTCAGTGAATCCCAGAGCTTTCATTCCCTCGGCCGGGGGCGAACACGTGGTTGCCCCCATGGGAGCTACGAATTTTGAGAATGTGCCTATCCAGTCGTTGCGCTTTAAGAAGAGGACGATCAAGCAGGGAGACTCGGGGAAGTCTAAAAACAGAGGACCGACCTTGCGGACGTGGGAGGTTCAGGTTCGGGACTGCCCCCGGTGCCTTTGACTCCTTCAGCCGAAGACGTCAAGGGTTATACTCTTGTTCGATTCCAGGCCCGACAAGGTTGGTTGAGGGAGGACCTCAGGTTGAGCTTCCTTTGGAAGCTTTGAGCGCCTTTAGCTTGACCCAGGACCGAGCAAGGATCGAAAGGGAGAATGACGATGATCTAATCCGTAAGGTCAAAGAAGCTTATGAAAAGGTAACATTTATTTGTTTCGATTTTTCCTTTAGAAACTCTTTATCGTTGATCATATCTAAATTTGTATTTCTCTGTACCTGATAGTTGGGGACTTATCTCATTGGGGCCGTAGAGAGAACCTTGAGCAACCGCCGCTTGGATACGGCCGAACAAAGGAGAGCTATAAATGAGACAAAGGCAAGAGACGAAGCCTTGGATTTATTGAAAGATTCCCAAGCAAAGAAAGGGGTTACGGCTTTGGAGTTGAAGAAAGAGAAGGAAGCTCGGGAACAAATTGAGAGGAGTGTATCCAAATTGGAGGAGGAACTGCAGACAGAGAGGGGGGTTTCTGCGAGTTTGTGGACTGCCATGGATCAGCGCGAAAAGGAGCTTCTCGAACAAGCTGAAGAATTGGCTAAGATCACACAGGTTTTGGAGCGAGTTGAAAGAGAGGCGAACATCACCTTTGAAGATTGTGTGAACCAGTACAAGGGTTCAGCTGCTTATGTTACGGAGCTGGGGATGAAAGCCGGGGAGTTCCATGAGGAAGGTTACAACGATTGTTTGAAGTTCGTGGGTGCATGTAACGTGGTGGACCTTACGGCTCACTCAATTGATAACTTTCGAGATTTCGAGATAGCTCGATTGAAGGCCGAAAAGGTTGAGGGAGAAGAGGAAAAAACGGAGGAGCGGGCTAAAGCCGAAACTGAAGGGAAAGTGCAAGAGGAGGAAGTTCGCGAGTCTGAAAAGGCTGGTGGTAACCCAGAGGAAGGACTTAACTCCGAGGGTCACCCCGATCTGGCTAAGGAGTGATGGGGGTTGGTTTATTGAGTTCTGTCCGCAGGGTCTGCGAGATTCTGCAGATATTTATTTCTGTTTTTCAAATTTAAACTTTGGTTTTAAGCTGTTTTCGTTGGCCCTTTCGGCATTTAGGTTTTCTTATGGAAATGTATTTCTTTTGCGACTCTGTTTTCCTTTAAGGATTTGGACGTTTGGGAATTAAGTTGGATTCAGAATTAATATTTTCTTTGGTTGATTATCATTCATCATTTTTCCATTCATTTATTTTTGAATTGGAATACACGGTAATTTGACCTTCAAAATGATAGAGAGTTCTTCCTGGGGAAGGCATGAAGGTCAGGATGGTCTTGAGTTAATCGCTTTGATTGTTTGACTGTCTTGGTAATAGTCAGTCATTTACTTCTTTTCGCTGATTTTCATGTTACTCTTTCTTGTGTTCACCTATAAATAATGGGAGAGTTACATGCTTTTATTTTATACTGATTAACGCTATCCCTCATTCAAACAATCATCGAGGTCAATTTTTTTCATATTACATGTTTTCTGCTTTTTGTCGAAATAAGCTCTCCTTGTCTTTTTAACTTTCTTTCTTTTACATGTGTTCTCCAGGATCATGTATAACATAAATGATGTGCTGGAACTAACAGCTGAGGAGCTCCATGAGCTAGAGGTGACCAACTGGGACGAGTTCATTGAGGTGTTATTTGCCATAGGACAAGCGGCTGTAGAGGAGCATGATCGGGAGGAGGCTGCAAAGAAGAAGAAGAATGAGGAGTTCGAGAAGAACATCCGTAAGGATGGCGAAGATGGTGGCGGCCCTCCGGGGTCCGGCCCAGCTACTACCGCAGCTTAGTTTAGGTTCCCGCGTAGTGGATCCAAACAAGTTTTAATGGGCCACTTTTATTTCCTAATGTATTTGAATTAAATTAATGAAAGCCCTTTCGGGCTATTGGAATGAAAGACCCTTTTTTATGTTTATAGCAATCGCGCTGCTTTCTGTATTGATGAACTAGCAAAAAGCATTTTGGGTGTAGCTTTTGTTTTCCCTTCTCGTGTGATTTAATCCTGATTATGTTGGCGTTTCGTTGTAGTTACGCAACCTGTTTGCATTTTATAAATGTCGGGTGATGGTCATAGTTCGTTTTGCTTACGAATTTAGTTGTTTAATACCTTAATACCTTATTTCAATTTTGAAAGAATGTACTTTTAGTATACTTCGAATTTTGGAAGACCGAGAGTGTAGGAGTGACTAGCAGTCACCATTAGTGGCCACTTGTACGGGCAAGTAGTCAGAATGGGCTTATGCCTGCACCTGTTTATAGGTCTACGTATATGGGCCGCATTTGGCGTGCTTTTAGTAAACATAGCATCTACCTGAATCCTCTCTGAACAGGTAACGAGATATAGTTCATGACGTAACCCGGTATGGGCCGCCTACATTGGCTATTTAATGAATTGGTGTTTTATTGAAATCGGTTCATGTCGTAGCTTCATGTGAGCTACATATATCGGCTTATATAATGAACGGGTGTTTTACTGGAAGTCTATCCATGTCGTAGCGTTTTATAGGCTACATAAGTTGGCTTTTGAATGGAGAGGCTACTTGAGCCATGCCCGTATCCGCAATAACATGGCTATTTTTACGAGCTTTTGAATGGACGGGTTAATGGGATCCTTATATAAAAAAGGTGTGGTCTTGCTTTGTAAGGCTATGGTACTCGTAGCACACAAATCATATTAAAAACATATGCACGCATTGTAATCATTTTTCCGAAGGGGCGGCCCGTAAGCCACGTACATCAACTTATATATATATATATATATATATATATCCACTTAGAAGATAGTTCTACAGTCCAAAAACCAACATATTAACTTTCAAGTTACTCAAGAACTTATTAGAGAATAAAGATTAAAGCGGCCCCTATAGAAAATGAACCGGCAGAAAAGTACTTACGGGTAAAAGCGCTTGAGGTGGGTAGCATTCCAGGTATTGGGTACGACCTCTCCATCAAGATGGGTGAGAGTATACGTGTAACACCTCAGTCCCACATCGAGGAGATTTGGGACTTCTGTTCATTTTATAAGGCAATGCACTACTACTAATAAGCACCAATAAACTCATGATATTTTGGGGGCCTCTGGTAGGCTTGTCGTAACCCAAGTTGGTTGCATTTGGGCCAATATGCTTTTTCTTATTCGGACTCGAAATCGGGACTTGACCCGATTTTCGAAAAAAGTCTCGGGATTTGACCCGGGTTGTCACATATGGTATCAGAGCCGACTCTCGAAAGCTTGTCGAGACAAGTTGCCGGAGGTAGGGACACGAAGGCTGGTGGTATTACCCCACAATGGACATAGGTCCAGAGGTCGGGACACGAAGCCAGCCGGTATTATCCCACAATGGCTAGGGAAGAACGATCTTGGAACTTATGGGATATTCGTTCAGGCATGACGAGGACGTCAGGAGTTTAAGTGGGGGAGTTTGTAACACCCCAGTCCCACATCGAGGAGATTTGGGACTTTTGTTCAGTTTATAAGGCAAAGCACTACTACTAATTAGCACCAATAAAATCATGATATTTTGGAGGCCTGTGGTAGGCTTGTCATAACCCAAGTTGACTGCATTTGGGCCAGTATGTTTTGTCTTCTTCGGACTCGAAATCGGGACTTGACCCGATTTTCGAAAAAAGACTCGAGATTTGACTCGGGTTGTCACAATAAGTCCATGCTTTTAGGAATTGATGAACGATATAAGGACCTTCCCATTTAGAATCCATCTTTTGATTGTGAGTAGGATCAGATGTTGCTGAAGACCGCAATACTCTATCTCTGACTCGGAATTCCCGGGGGTTGATTTTTCTGAAATACTTGGCAGTGGTTTGCTTGTAGCTGGCCATACGAATCACAGCGTTTTCCCTTCGTTCTTCCAACAAATCCAAGTTGGTTCGGATACCCATTTGATTAGCGTCGGGGTCATACTGCTGAATTCGTAAGGATGGCTCTCCTAGCTCTACAGGAATCACATCCTCGGTGCCGTAAGTGAATCTAAAAGGGCTCTCTCCTGTGGGCTTCCTATTGTCCGTGCGATATGCCCAAAGAATGTTGGGAAGTTCTTCGACCCACATGGACTTTCGTTCTTCGACATTTTTCCGGAGGCTTTGCAAGAGGCTGCGATTTGTAACCTCCACCTGGCCATTGGATTGGGGGTAGGCCACAGACGATTTTCGGTGTTGGATTAGGTAAGCAGAGAGATATTCTTCGAAGTCGGTGTCTATGAATTGCATGCCATTGTCTGTA
This sequence comes from Heracleum sosnowskyi, assembly GCA_030848705.1. Taxonomy (NCBI): domain Eukaryota; kingdom Viridiplantae; phylum Streptophyta; class Magnoliopsida; order Apiales; family Apiaceae; genus Heracleum; species Heracleum sosnowskyi. Next base: position 134,307,312 of record CM061235.1, on the reverse strand, counting down.
ATGAGGACTTTGGGGATACCGAATCGAGTGACTACGGATTCGTGAAAAAACTTGCGACATACCAAGGCGATGATGTGCGCCACGACTTTAGCTTCCACCCACTTGGTCATGTAGTCCATAACTACAATTAGAAACTTGAGAGGTCCTTTTTCCGAGGGAAACAGTCCCATAATATCCATGCCCCACACGTCGAAAGGGATAGGTGAGAGTATGGAAGTGGGCAGAACCGGAGGGAGCGTGGGAACCGAAGCGAAAAACTGACATTTGACATATACCTTGGCGTAGTTCAGGCAGTCTTGACGCAAGGTTGGCCAATAATAACCCTGTCGTAAGACCTTATGGGCCAGGGCTTCTCTAGAGGAGTGATTCCCACAAATTCCTTCGTGTACTTCTAACATGCAATAATCTGACTCAGGGCAGTCCAAACATTTGAACAATGGGGCTAAGAAGGACCTTCGGTTTAGAACTCCGTCAATCAAGGTATAATGGGCCGACTTTCCCCGGAGAACCCGTGCAGATTTTTTGTCCTCAGGTAGTACACCATCTTGAAGATAAAAAATGATAGGGGTCATCCAATTAGGCCCATAAGTTAGGATCAGGACCTGGGGTGGGGTGTCTGTAGGCAACGTGACCAAAGGCGCATGCAAGACAGTGTGGTAGATGTTGGAGCTGGGCATGGATTCCTCTCCAGTAGCTAGCCTAGCACGAGTGTCAGCGCGAGAGATTTCTCCTCTCAACACGCCTTCAAGTGACGCGGCAGAGAACTAAGAGAGTCTTTCTCAGGTTTCTTGAAGATACCTGATAAGTAAGGGGGATTTAGCTACGAAACTTCCCAGAATCTGGTTAACGACTAACTGAGAATCACTGTAGGCTTTCAGGTGCTAAACTTGTAACGCCTTGGCTAACCGCAGTCCCGCAAGTAATGCTTCGTACTCCGAACAATTGTTGGTGGCTGGGAAATCAAAACGGATAGCCTGTTGGACCTCAAAACCCTCCAGGCTGATAAGGAGCACTCCCGCTCCACTGCAATCTGCCGTAGAGGATCCATCCACAAACAACATCCAGGGGAGCGGGATTCTCCCCTCAGGGATGGGATCGACTGTCGTCGGCTCATACACGGGACTTGTAGAGATGGAAAATTGCCTCATGAAATCGGCCAAAGCTTGGCCTTTGATTGCGGTTCGGGGGAGGTAAGAGATACTGAATTAACCGATTTCTACGGTCCAGTTCACTAATCTTCCAAACAAGTCGGGTTTGTGTAATATTTTCCATAAGGGATGATTAGTATAAACTTTGATGTCGTGACCCTGGAAATAAGGTCTCAGCTTTCGACTAGCCAGCAACAGAGAATAGGCCATCTTTTCTATGATAGGGTACCGGACTTCAGCATTTTGGAGAACATGACTCACGTAGTACACAAGCAATTGTTTTCCTTCTTCCTCCCGGAGGAGACATGAGCTAACAGCTTCGTTGGCTACGGCAAGGTACAGATATAAGGGTTCTCCTGAAACAGGATGAGATAAAATATGGGGAGAGGTAAGGTACCTCTTTAGTGATTCAAAGGCTTCTTGATAGTTTGGAGTCCATTCAATTTGTTTGGACTTGTTCACCCCTTTTAAAACTTCAAAGAAATGAAGGCTTTTCTCAGCTAACTTTGAAATGAAACGCCGCAGGGCCGTGAGGCACCCATTGAGGGATTGAACTTGTATGGGAGGCAACTCTGGATTTCTTTGACCTTGTTGGGATTCATCTCAATGCCTTGCCCACTAATAACGTGTCCCAGAAACTTTTCGCTAGCCACTCCAAAAACGCACTTGGCCGGGTTGAGCTTGACGTGGGACTTTCGAAGATTCTTGAAAGTCTCTCTCAGGTCTTCTAGGTGACTTTCTTTCACACGAGATTTAACGATCACATCGTCCACATACACTTCCAGGTTCCTACCGATTTGAGGGGGAAAAATTTTGTTCATAGCCTTTTGGTAGGTGGCCCCTGCATTCATGAGTCCCATTGGCAGCACACGGTAAACATACACAGCTCGATGGGTGATAAAGGATGTCTTTGGTTGGTCTTCAGGAGCAAGGGTGATCTGATTGTATCTCGAATACGCATCCAAGAAGCTAAAGAGAACGTGACTTGCTATCGCGTCAATGAGTTGATCAATGGTGGGTAGAGGATAGTAATATTTAGGAGTGGCTTTATTGAGATTGGTGTAGTCTATATATACCCTCCATTTCCCATTAGATTTTTTCACCAGTACCACATTGGCTATCCATTCGGGGAATTGAATCTCGTAGATGAAGTTGGCCTTCAGTAGCTTGTTGATTTTTTCATCTATGGCTTGCTGTCTCTCTGGGGCAAAATTTTGCCTTTTCTGTTTCACTGTTCCTTTCTCGGGGTTGATGTGAAGTCTATGGACGGCCATAGACTCATCTAAACTGGGCATGTCTTCCGGCTTCCAAGTGAACACATCCGCATATTCTCTCAACAGTGCGACTAACTTTTCTTTCAAGAGGGGTTCTAGGCTAGACCCTATAGTTGCTGATTTGGAGGAATCCCCTTCATATATTTCCATGGGAATCCCAGGGGTCATGCTCGGAATTTTCAATCAGAAGAACCTGGGGAGAGGGCGAATTAGAGGATCTGGAGTCTTTCCTGGAAGTGGAATCTTCCCTTGGCTCCCCAAAACATTTTCTTTTCTTAGGGTTGGTTTGGGCTAGACATAGAGAGGCGGAGTAACAAAGGCGAGAGGCTTCACTGTCTAACCTCAACTCTCCGGGGCCACAGTCCGTAGGGAATTTTACTTTCATATGGGGGTTGAAATGATCGCTCCCAAGAAAAACAAAGTAGGTCTTCCAATAATGACATTATATGAAGAAGCAATATCAATAACATAATACTTGACGAGTGCACTTACCTCTTGAGGGGAAGTCCCAAAGGTCGTGGGTAGATCAATGGTCCCTTGAATGGGCACATCATTATTGCCAAAGCCGTAGAGAGGTCCCCGTATATCCTCGGCTTTCTGCGTTTCTTCATGTCCTCCCAAAGCCATTCTCCTCAAGGTGTGTCGAAATATTATGTCCACAAAAGAACCATTATCTATAATCACCTTCTGAACATCCTGGTCAGCAATATCCAACCAGACTGTAAGAGGGCCACTACGGCACATGTCCCCTTCAGGGTAATCGGCATCCGTGAAATAAATGGGGGTCTTCGAGTACCGAAAGGCTCTTTGAGATGTCTCCAACTGAAGTACCTCCGGTGTCTCTGCCCTGAGGGAATCGCCTCATATGATCATGTCAATCACACGCTTAACTCGGGGGTTGGAGGCTTTGTTGGGTTTTATTGCATACGCGGAAGCATGGATAACAATTATTTATATATAAAACCCGTAAAAACGCATATGATTCATGAATAAAATTAACAAATCAATTACTAACCTTTAAAAGTGATCCAAGGATGATGTAGAGAGGCTCCTAGCAGCTGCTCCTCAAGTGTGAAGCACTCCACCGGTATCCACCAAGAGATGATGTTCGAATGAGAGAAGAAACGATTAGGAGAGAGAATTAGGGTTGCCTCCCTTTTTCTTTTCTTATGAAATTATGGTTAGAGGCTTAGGGTCTATAATAGTATATTTATAGGCAAATATTTCAGCTGAAAATTTATCCTATAAAATATTCTTATTATTAACCCTATAATTAATTAATCTCATTAATCAATTAATTAATGATTAAAACTCTTTTAATAATTAATTCTTTTTTCTAAACTCTTTAGAAAATAATTCTCTCACTTAATTTAATTTCTTAAATTAAATTATTAATTAATAATATTAAGAACAGTTCTTAATTATTTTATAATTAATTAAATCATATTTAATTGATTATAAAAATACCATCAAATATTTATTTCATAAATAAATAATGACTAGCCATTATAAATTAATTTCTTCACCATTAAATCATTCTCTTTTATGGTGTGACCCTGTAGGTTCAAAATTAAGCTGGTAGTAGAAATAAATAATAATAAAACTATTTTATTACTATTTATATGAATTCTTCTAATTCATTAAATACGACTAATAAATTAATCATATTTATTCTACATCGTGAGGGATACTTCTCAGCATATCGCGACTATCCGGATAATATGAATTCACTGCTTAGAATACCAAGAACCTATTCAGTGACTAGTTACCGTACAATTAATTCCTTCTACCCAGCAATGTCCTGATTAAATACAAGGCATGGATCTCGTGTCAAGCCTATCTAATTTAATCATATGTTTTCCTATTCACTATGCTTAGTTCCGATTAATACAAATTAGAAACTTCTTTCTAATTTCATTCACTCTGGCCAGAGATTCCTGAACTAGCATAAATGGAATAACATAGGACGTTCTCTTCCTTCACTGGAAGGGACAGATCCTTTATTGATCATTCACTATCTTCGTGCACAAATTCCTATACCCAGAAGAGCACTAACTATTGTCCCTTGAGACTAAGAGCTAAACCAAAGTATAGTTCAGTGTACACAAGATGACTATGATGATCTCAAGTTAAAGGACACTTGTACAACCATCACTATATGAAGAACTACTGACACATGAGTGAACTCCATTAGTTGTTCAACTGATCAAGTCATGTTCAGTGAACTTATTCCTAATAAGCACCTACATACTAGCTATAGTGTCACCACACAAATGCCTATGAGAACAGACATCCTTCATAGTGAAGCAAGCATAGTATGTACCGATCTTTGCGGATTAATTAACTACCAATTAATTATCCTACGACCAGGAACTATTTAAGTTTAGAGTTATCATCTTTAAGGTCTCATTATCATGATCTCATCATAATCCATTAAAGCTTTACTCTAAACTATGGATCATCTAATTTAAACATTTTAAATAGAAAAGCCCGTTATAAAACATATTACCATTTTATTAAATTAAACAAACTTGAATCAGATTGAACAAAGTATCTCCTAGCTCATCATCCATGATTGGATTTAGGAAACACGTCTTTCAATCGGTTGTGGCATGACTCACTCAATATTCTAAGTCAAGTCAAACCCAACATCTTGCATAATTAAATTAGACTTCCAGTAGCCCACGGCTGTAGCACGTAACGACCATTGGACCCTAATTCATCATACACATCTCATGTGATAGACAAGCATCTCTTAATCTTAAAACAAAGCATTCGGCTGTAGCACGAAACGACAATGTCTCAATATAAGAACTCTACTTGCTATTATGTTGGAAGGCTATGACCGACACAAGCCCGTTGTGCCATTGGCCATTTACTACTTGATATAAATTTTAATTAAGAGGGATTATATTATGTTACAACCATAATCATATTACAAGGAGATTATCTTTTTCTTGAGCAAAATACAATTATGATATTTAAATGAAAAATTCCCAGTGTGTTGGAGGGGTCACATCGGTCCCACTTAAAACCCAACGGCCTAGACAGAAATTTTCATTTTCAACATCAAAAGAGTATTTCACTCTATGTTTCATAAACATAAAAATCTCATGGTTGTACTCATAATATTCTTAATTAGGTTATTAAACATCTTTGACTAACCTAGAATGTCTAACGTGAATCCTATGTTCATTGTATTCGCCCTAAATCTATCATCGCATGGTAAATTTAAACATACATCACATGTATAATCATTAATAAACTCATAAGTAGATATTTTATAATATATAGCGCAATAATAAACAATGTACGAATTATTGCATGCATTTAATATTATCAAATAAGGCATCAAATACACTTTAAGGGCTATAATCAATTTTTAAATTTTTTTATAAAAAATAAATATCAATCCCAGCATATGCGTCTCGAAAAACCAAATCCAACGATAACTTACACGTCTCAATCGGAGTTCGAATGCATTCAAACGAGCCCAAACAAAACTACCTACATAAAGCCGCGCGTTAGTCTATACCGCGTGTCCTACATGTGCCAGACAAAAGCTGACACAGCAGCCGCCGCAGGCACCTGCCACCGTCAGTAGCTGACTTCTGTTTGTCTTTTTCTTTACTGAAGTCCGTGCACTCACATGATTACAATAATCATTCATCAATCATTACACAAACATATATACATATTATAATTTTTTATATTAAAAACACTTTTTAATTACTTTCATAAATCAAAACAAAATAATCTGCATATCAGAAAATTCAGAAAAAAATATCCTACTGATCTACAACCATTTTAGAATCATATACTGGAATCAAAAATATTTTTACAATTTAATTTGATTTAATTCTCAATTAAATCAATTATAGCCCCATTCACGATTAAATCGATAAAAAATTCATACAACATGATAAATATCTGAAATTTTTTCCACGAATCTATATACATACAACCTATGATCTGATACCATTTTTGGGTTTTATTGCATACGCGGAAGCATGAATAACAATTATTTATATATAAAACCCGTAAAAACGCATATGATTCATGGATAAAATTAACGAATCAATTACTAACCTTTAAAAGTGATCCAAGGATGATGTAGAGAGGCTCCTAGCAGCTGCTCCTCAAATGTGAAGCACTCCACCGGTATCCACCAAGAGATGATGATTCGAAGGAGAGAAGAAACGACTAGGAGAGAGAATTAGGGTTGCCTCCCTTTTTCTTTTCTTATGAAATTATGGTTAGAGGCTTAGGGTCTATAATAGTATATTTATAGGCAAATATTTCAGCTGAAAATTTATCCTATAAAATATTATTATATTTAACCCTATAATTAATTAATCTCATTAATCAATTAATTAATGATTAAAACTCTTTTAATAATTAATTCTTTTTTCTAAACTCTTTAGAAAATAATTCTCTCATTTAATTTAATTTCTTAAATTAAATTATTAATTAATAATATTAAGAACACTTCTTAATTATTTTATAATTAATTAAATCATATTTAATTGATTATAAAAATGTCATCAAATATTTATTTCATAAATAAATAATGACTAGCCATTATTAATTAATTTCTTCACCATTAAATCATTCTCTTTTATGGTGTGACCCTGTAGGTTCAAAATTAAGCCGGTAGTAGAAATAAATAATAATAAAACTATTTTATTACTATTTATATGAATTCTTCTAATTCATTAAATACGACTAATAAATTAATCATATTTATTCTACATCGTGAGGGATACTTCTCAACATATCGCGACTATCCGGATAATATGAATTCACTGCTTAGAATACCAAGAACCTATTCAGTGACTAGTTATCGTACAATTAATTCCTTCTACCCAGCAATGTCCTGATTAAATACAAGGCATGGATCTCGTGTCAAGCCTTTCTAATTTAATCATATCCTTTCCTATTCACTATGTGTAGTTCTGATTAATGTAAATTAGAAACTTCTTTCTAATTTCATTCACTCTGGCCAGAGATTCCTGAACTAGCATAAATGGAATAACATAGGACGTTCTCTTCCTTCACTGGAAGGGGCAGATCCTTTATTGATCATTCACTATCTTCGTGCACAAATTCCTATACCCAGAAGAGCACTAATTATTGTCCCTTGAGACTAAGAGCTAAACCAAAGTATAGTTCAGTGTACACAAGATGACTATAATGATCTCAAGTAAAGGACACTTGTACAACCATCACTATATGAAGAACTACTCACACATGAGTGAACTCCATTAGTTGTTCAACTGATCAAGTCATGTTCAGTGAACTTATTCCTAATAAGCACCTACATACTAGCTATAGTGTCACCACACAAATGCCTATGAGAACAGAAATCCTTCATAGTGAAGCAAGCATAGTATGTACCGATCTTTGCGGATTAATTAACTACCAATTAATTATCCTACGACCAGGAACTATTTAAGTTTAGAGTTATCATCTTTAAGGTCTCATTATCATGATCTCATCATAATCCATTAAAGCTTTACTCTAAACTATGGATCATCTAATTTAAACACTTTAAATAGAAAAGCCCGTTATAAAACATATTACCATTTTATTAAATTAAACAAACTTGAATCAGATTGAACAAAGTATCTCCTAACTCATCATCCATGATTGGATTTAGGACACACGTCTTTCAGGCTTGAGGTGCAGGCTGAGGAGGGACATCATTAACGGCGGCCCGGAGGTAACCCTTCATTAGTCCTTTGTTCACAAGCCTTTCTAGGAAATACTTGAGGGAAGTACATTCATCTATTTTGTGCCCAATGCTAGCGTGGTAATGGCAGAATCACGACTTATCTCTCTTCTCCGTAGGAGTCCTCATGGGAGGGGGTGCTTGGAAGAAGTCTTGATCATGAATCTCTTTTAGGATGACCGACGGACTCTTGTTCAGGGGAGTGAAGTTGGGCTCCTCTCGGGCTTGATGAGGGCAGGGTCGTTGATCCGAAAGGAAATTTTATGGCCTCTCCCTCTGAAATCTTCCATCCCATCAACTTGCATAGTTCTGCGTCCGGAGCTCAACCCTTCGACTCTAGAACTAGGGTAGTAAGCCCTGATTCTTTCATCGGTTGCAATATAAGCCGAAGCAATTCCATATGCTTCGTAAAGATCCACGGGTTCCTTGTTGCATAACTCTTTACAGCAATCTCTGCATTCTTGATAGTTCATGTTTCTGATGAAGGAGTCAACGGTGTTGGTTGGTCGTAGCTCTTTTACCTTCAAGGCTACAGTCTTGAATTTCTTACTGTAGTCTCTCAGAGATTCTCCGGGATCTTGTTTGACGTTCTCTAAAGATATGGTGTGAACAACATATGGGGTATTAATACGAAACTTGGCTAGAAAAGCCATCTTAAACTCTTCCCAAGAGTTGATGCTTCTCGGGGGTAGTCCTGAGAACCACGTCCTGGCGTACGCTTTAAGCGTGGATATGAATAAACGGCATTTGGTAATATCATTGTACCTGTGACAAATCATCAAATTCTCATAATAACTTAAATGATCGTTAGGGTCAGAGGTACCGTCAAATGACTCGAGACCCGTGATTTTCACTCCTTGATCCACTTGAGCCGCCTCCAGGGCTTCGGTGAAAGGAGACCTTCCTGTAGTCATCTCCAGGAAGGGTGTCGTCGCCATCTCTTCCAACCTAGCTATTCTATCCATCACTCCTCCATGTTCTTCAGGATGGTGGGCCTGAGCGTTTTGCTGAATTATGATATGGGGAGTACGTCTACGACATACAGGGGTCCTAGACCTCCTCTGACTGGACGTGGGAGTATGTTCTCGGTAAAATCTTCATCTCTCAGGCTCTCAATAACTGGAAGATTCGGGAAACACCGTTCTATGAGACCCGAAAGATGAACGATCTCTACGGTAAGCAGCGCTTCGGCTAGAGCTCGAATTCCTTCGAGAGGTAGTTCACTTTGATGATGAGCCTGACTGATATGACTCGTTACGTTCTGCGGGTTGTATATTAAGAGATCCTGGTATATTTTCAGGATAATATAGTGGGTGGTGGGTACCATAATAATTTCCAGCCATCTGTGTTGTCAACCTATCCATCTGCTCTTGCATATATCTTTGTCGGGCCCGCAGGTTAGAAAGCTGGCTACTAGTACGAGAATCAGGTGGAGAGGGAGATGAGGACCTTGTCGATCCCGATGAACCATTCTGGTTACTTGACTCATAACTCATATTTCTTTCAATCTTGTAGGTTTACGTGTTTTATCTGGACTTTCCTTATACGTTTATGGTCGTTGTCGCGATAGTGGTGAGTATTTGGGTTCCCCGACGGCGGCGCCAAATGATGGCCGTGGGGATTCTAGGTGTAATCCGTAGAGATCATCAGAAGATAGTTAGTGTGTGTCGTTTCATTGTATCAATTTCGCCTTAGCCCCCCGGGAAATCATCCATTGTCCTTTATAGGAGGTCGGTCCGTTCGCCACCTGGTGGTATATTGAGCTTAGACTAGGTGCTGAGACTTCAGTCTGGTGTCTGCCTATCGGTCTACATTTTCGTAGAGTAGGCGACTAGCGTAGCCTACGTCAACAGATGGGGGGTTTCTGAGCATTGGAATGTGACTGTCCATGTGAAGCCGACACGCATCTAGCGCCTGGGAGCCCGGCTACGTGAGAAGGGCCTCCGGAATCCGTAGCCAGAACTCTTCACGGAGACGAAGACCCTCTGGTCTTCACTTCTCCGTAGGCCGTAAGATAGTGGTCCTTCTTTTGGAGGCCATCAATAAGAAATGTGTTCTCTTTAGGAAATAAGGCTTTAAATGGAAGTGATTAAGCAACATCGAATATGATTCAGATTATTGAAATTTCACACCCCATAACGCCTGTGGCGTTCTTGAAATGATTTCAAGACCATTATGAATTCCTCCTCTCCAAAATCAGGAGAAAACGTTTTTGTGAAGTATAGTTCAGCATAAGCTGATTGATAGGCCATGAAATTGCTTAACCTAAGATCCCCACCGGTTCTTATTAGCAAATCAGGGAAAGGGAACTGGGTGCAAACGTTTTTCCCTAGTTCTTGTTCAAATATGTTCTTATTAATGTCTTCCCCTCGAATCAAACCATCTCTTACTTTTCTACACAACTTTTTGCAGCTGGCTTGTAGTATGTCGGATTGTCCACTATAGCCAATAGCAAGAATCAAATGGAGTCTGGAATTGGCCTCTATTTTCTCCTCAGCTTCGGTGATCACTTCTATTAGTGACTTGAGTAGTCTCGTCCTATCACCAATCACTGATATCCGTATGTCATGCCTGTTTATACATATGTTAGGATTGAATTATTTAACGCTAAGGCTGCTTATCCAAGTACTACATCTGGTGAATAGCGATGATACTATACGTACAAACCTCATTGATTCTTGCAGATTTGATATCATTTCCTCCTCAAACATGATCATTACCCTGTCAATATCCTCCTGGAAAAATTAATATCTGGCAAATATTTACCCACTGAAGCTATAAACTGTAACATAGTTAAATGGATAGTTAGTACTAGAATTTCTAATGATGCATGCACAACGCTATATGTTGATCCCTGGGTGGTAAGACTTTTTAACAATTCTAATGATGAATGCACAACGTTATATGCTGATCCCCGGGTGGTCAGACTTCTTAACATTTCCAAATGGATTGAAATATGTGCACACAAAAAAATGCACTAACTTGTGAGCGTTTCCAATTATCATACGAGAACAGGAAAGTAGTAAGAACTTTGATTCCACATTTCCAACAAAGGCGAGAAAGGTCTTTAACAAGAAGTGCAAGTGACATGTGACCGAACTTCTCTGGCAAACCTTTATGCCTTGCCCATGGCCTATTGCCATCCGGAACCACACCAATGTGCTTAATTGGGCATTGATTCTTATTGGATATAAACAAAATGTATAAACACAAGAAATAGCAAACTGCTGTTTTGATATTACTGAAATGAAGTTTACAAATTGAAGAGATAAGGAACTAACTGAATACAAGCAAAACTATTTAAAAGTAGAAAGTGCTAATCTAAAAACCAGGAACTAACACCTGATTTATCTCCACGACTATCATGATAAAACTGAGACTCCTAGACTCATTCAAACTGTATACAAACTCTGCAACAGCTGACTTATTCAACTTAGACTAAATAAACAAATAACTAACGTTTAGATTAATAAATATTCCAACATATTCCCCCTTAATCTAAACGTGATTGAGATCTTTGACACCCAACAACTTACGCATTCTTTCAAACTTTACCACAGACAACGCATTTGTCAAAACATCTGCTTTCTGTTTCTCAGTACACACATGCTTGATGATGATCAACCCTTGTTCAACACACTCCCGGATAAAGTGATATCTAACGTATATATGCTTGTTGCGCCCATGGAAAATCGGGTTCCTTGCCAGATCAATTGATGAACGATTATCAATATAAATGACTACTAGACCAACCTCAACATTTGAAATCTGAGTAAGTAATCTTTGCAACCAAATTGCTTGACATGTCGCAGCAGTAGTTGCCATAAATTCAGCTTCACATATTGAAAGTGCCACACATCTTTGCTTCTGCGAGACCCAAGTGATTAAACTTTCATCAAGATAAAACGCCATCCCCCCTGTGCTCTTCCTATCATTGATGTCTCCTGCTAAATCACTATCAGAGAAGCCTGACAACATATGATTTCCTTGACCTTTAGTATACACTAAACCATAATTTAGCGTACCCTTTACATAACGGAGAATTCTTTTCACAGCGTCTAGATGCAATACAGTAGGTCTGTCCATGAATCGACTCACTATCCCAACAGCATACGCAATATCTGGTCTTGTATGTACTAGATATCGCAAACCTCCAACCATACTCTTAAACTCGGTAGCATTGACTGGCTGTCCCTTCTCATCCTTGTGCATTTGTATCTTCGGCTCCATCGGGAATTTCACTGCATTACAATCTGACATACCTGCTTTATCCAGAATTTTCTTGGCATACACCATTTGCTTTAGCTCGATAAAGCCATTGCCCTGCTCAACTTCTATGCCAAGGTAGTAGGACAATTTCCCTAAGTCTGACATTTCGAACTCTTTACTCGTCTGAGTTTTGAACTTAGCAATGTTAGATACACTTGTTCCCGTGATAATTAAATCATCGACATACACTCCTATCAACAACAATTCTTCTCCTTCTCTTTTCGTGTATACAACATGTTCAAACGGACATTTCACGAATCCAAGCTTCTCGAGACACTTGTTCAATTGAGTATACCAAGCTCGTGGAGCTTGTCGTAACCCATACAATGCCTTGAATAATTTATAAACTTTCTTCTCATGTCCTTCTTTCACATAACCCTCTGGTTGATTCACGTACACTTCTTCATACAATTTCCCGTTCAGAAAAGCTGACTTGACATCTAAATGGTGAACTTCCCATTCGTTTTTTGCTGCAAGTGCCAACAAAAGTCATACGGTTTTTAGCCTTGTGACAGGAGAAAAAACTTCTTCATAATCTATGCCATGCTTTTCCATATACCCTTTTGCAACTAATCGAGTCTTATGCTTTATTATTCCACCATTCATGTCCCTTTTAACCTTGTATACCCACTTCAAGTCAATTGCTTTGTGTCCATCAGGTAAGTAAGTTAACTCCCATGTATTGTTTCGTTCGATAGCCTCAATCTCACACTCCATAGCCTCCTTCCAGACATTTTCCTTACTCGCCTGTTTGAAGTTGACCGGTTCATCAACATCAGTAACTCGTCAGCTATCTCCACTTCTTCTGTTTCATTGTATGTCGCTGAGGAGTCTGAAATTTTTCGGAGGTTCACTACCATCATATGTATCATCCAACTCAGATTGTTCGATGTATGCATTTAATTCTCCTGAACCTGAACTCTGTGATCTTGACGTCGACATATTCTGGGATTGAGGAGTTTGCAGTCGCTGCGATAGTGGTGTTACAGAGAACCCACGATGTGATTGTGATGTTGAACCACTGCTCTGGTTATTGTTAGTCGACTCGAGCTGTGAACCATTGTCAACATTCTCCAGCTGATCAGTCTGCATACCAGCAACTACAAAACTTTACCCAAACTTAGTACCACTCGTCTCTGTTTATGTCCACTTCCAACCCTTCGCTTCTTCAAAAATCACATCTCCGTTGATGTGTATTGTCCCCGTGTCTGGATCAAACAATCGATAGGCTTTTGTTCCCGCTTCTCTGCCAAGATGCACCACACACTTACTTCTATTATCCAGCTTCTTCAAATAAACACCAGGGACCCTCATATACGCAATTCAACCAAAGACTTTCAAGTGGTCGACCTGTGGCTTTTCACCCGACCAAGCTTCTTAATGAGTTGCCCCTGATAAGGAGCGTGTGGGCAGCCTATTTATCAAGTATACAGCATGCCTAATGGCTTCCCCCCACATATGTGATGGCATGTCCCGTTCCTTTAACAAGCTTCTACCCATTGCCACTACAGTCCTATTACGTCGCTCCACAACCTCATTTTGTTGTGGGGTATATGGCGCTGTAAAATGTCTCTTAATGCTCGTGTCTTCACAATACTTCAAAAATTCACCTGAACAAAATTCACCCCCTCGATCTGTTCTCAATACTTTGATCTCCTGTTTAGATTCTTTCTCAACCAAAACTTTAAACTTCTTAAAACAAGCGAATGCCTCATCTTTTGTCTTTAACATATACACCCACATGGCTCGACTAAAATCATCGACAAACAACAAAAAATACCTGTTACCAGCTGGGGTTGGTGGTGAAATAGGGCCGCAGATGTCCCCGTGTATCAATTCCAGTCGTTCCTTAGCTGGAAAATCTGTTGTAGACGGAAATGGACGCCTTGTTTGTTTCGACATCACACACCCTGGGCACACACTGTTCGGATGAATTAGGTCAGGAAGTCCACGTGCCATTTTATTTTTAGACATCAGTAGCATGGATGGAAAGTTGACATGGCCCAACCGTGAGTGCCACAACCAGGATGTCTCCTCTGCTTTTGTCAATAGACACATATCCATGTCTTGCTTAATAATCACCTTGTACAATCTGTTCATGGATCTTTTGACTTTCATTAGCAATTTTTCACTCTCATCAAACACCCACAAAAACTCGCCTTTCATAATGACTTTGTTTCCATTCTCTGATAGTTGACCCAGCGAAATTATATTGTTACACAAGCTAGGGATAAAATATACCTCCTTGAGAATACACTTCTTGCCTTCACTGGTAGTAAATTGAACTGATCCATTCCCTCGTATCTTTACTGTGGAGCCATCACCGAACCTTACTTGTACATTTACACCTTCGTCCAATTCCTTGAATTTTCCACACTGCCCCGTCATGTGATTTGATGCTCCGTTATCAAGGTACCAGATATTTGATTCACCGTTGATATCATTCACAGTGTCGTTCAGCCTTGGTGTCACATTTTTCTCGTTCAGCAAAATCATTTCTTCTCCGTTGCTGACATCTTTAAATTTCGCTAGTAGTAAAGTAGGTTCATCACCATTAATCTGAGCTAAATTTACTTCATTCTTTGCTTCCTTTTCCCGTTTGGGCTTGCGACATTCGGAAGCAAAATGCCCATAAACGCTGCAGTTGAAGCATCTTACTTTTGATATGTGTCTCACGCCTCAAACCACCTCTCTACCACGAGTCTCAGTGCCACTACGTGATCCACCTTTGCTTGCTCTTTTCAGCCACTCTTCCCGTGTCAAGAGCAGTTGTCCATCACTATTCTCCCTCTTCATCCATTCTTCTTCTGTCAAAAGAAGTTGTTGTCCACCACTGTTATCACTTTGCCCACGAAGTCTTTCTTCATGTGTTTTAAGAGATCCAATAGTTTCCTCAACAGGCATTGTCTCTAAGTTGTCAAATTGTTCGATGGCAGATGCTATCTGTAGGAACTTTGTGGGTAGAGCTTGAAGGAGCTTCTTGACTACATAGGCTTCTTCAATTTTTTCTCCTAAACCTCGGATATTTGTCATCAAGCCATTCAATCTCAAACAGAAATCATCCAGTTGCTCCGTTTCTTTCATAGACAAAGACTCGAACTCAGCCTTCAGGGTTTGAGCCTTTGCTTTCCTTACTTTGTCTGCACCCAGATGCACTATCTTAATCGCCTCCCATGCCTCTTTAGACGTTTTCTTCTCCGCGATTGACAGCAGCAAGTCCTCAAGGACTCCTTGATAAATTTTAACCAGTGCTCGCTTATCCACTTTATCTTCAACAGTAGTAACCTTGGGGTCTTTGGGTTCTATGGCCTCCCATACTCCATGAGCTTGCATAAAGACACGCATTTTCAGAGCCCGGGTAGTATAGTTAGTTTTTGTTAACATTGGATAGCTGAGGCCAAACGAGGTTTCTTTGTTCTTACTAGCTTCCGCCATGGTTTGTGGTTGAGTGTTTCTTTCGAGCCTTGCTCTGATACTAGATATTGGATATAAACAAAATGTATAAACACAATAAATAGCAAACTGCTATTTTGATATTAGTGAAATGAGGTTTACAAATTGAAGAGATAAGGAACAAACTGAATACAAGCAAAACTATTTAAAAGTAGAAAGTGCTAATCTAAAAACCAGGAACTAACACCTGATTTATCTCCACGATTATCCAGATAAAACTGAGACCCTAGACTCATTAAAACTGTATACAAACTCTGCAACAGCTGACTTATTCAACTTAGACTAAATAAACAAATAACTAACGTTTAGATTAATAAATATTCCAACAATTCTGCTTTGAGGCCAGCTGCCACCAAATATTCCTCCTTTACCTGTTGCTTATCAGAAATGAATATGTCTTTTTCTGTTGCTTCCACTTTTGTTTTTGGACATCTCTGTGTAATAGCTATATGCCATCAACCGAAGCATAAGGAGGACATAAGACAGGAACAAATGGTGAGTTTCTTAGGCCTACATAAGGAAGACCTGGTCGATATTTTAACGAAGTTACAGGTGAAGGAAGAGCCAACGGATGATATAAACTCTGCTTACTAGTTACTGTTACTTGGATGTTTCCAAAATTCTTCCTCTTTTGTTCGCAGTCAGGCCTCAGCTGAAGTATCAGTATGGACCATATATATACATGACAATCATAATTCTGTTTTTCATATACAATTAATACTAAAAATGTTCTAAGGTTTGCATTTGTTTAGATTTTCAAACTAGCTATGTTTTGAAGGCTTGTGGAAATTTCTTCACGCACCAATGCAACATTTCTACTCTGGCCAGCGACTACGCTACTCTTTCAGCGTTAGTGCTTGTGTGTGCTCCAAAGTTGCATAAGTAATCAGTCATGTTTACTGAGATTCAATGCTTAAATTATTGTAATTTGTTGTCTGTCGATTTATTACAGGTTACAAATATGACACTTTGGCTACAAATATGTAAATAAAATTTCACTGTTGCTTCATTTTGAAATTTTGAAAAACACACTCTCGAAGGAAAATTCTATTCCAAAATAAAATAAATTTACTTAAATTTTTACACTTTGTTGACATAACATTTCTTGCAAAAGGACAAGGCAAGTTTATGTTGCCAAGTGAAATCTTTGATCTCAGCTTTCATCTATCGACTTACATGGCTGAATTTTTGTGTTGTCAACTACAAAAACATAAGTAGCTTTTACGAATGTAATGCGAAACTTATTAGTAATAAGTCTCTTCTAACTAGCTCTGACCCTATTCTATTCTGCATGCAAAGTGAGCACACAATCAATAATTAAGAAAGTAAACATGATTAGAGAGATACGAGCATACATTCGCAGTGTCAGATTTGGTTGTTAGCATGAAAGCTCTAAATGAGCTTCATCAGAACTCAGAAGAAAGAGTCCAAATATTATTTAAAGAGGGCACAACTGCAGGTACGTACAATGAATATCTGGTTGGTCTATCACTAGATACCCTTTGTTTTGCTAAATAACTTACTATAAAGTTGCAGTCAATTGAGTTTCGGAGATGTACAAGAGAAAGAACCTATTTTATTATTATGAAGTTGCAAAACACTGACGAAGAAACCAAAGCAAGAAAAGAAAATAAGAGAGGTAAAGAAAGAGGGGGTATATATCAAATTGATCACTGAAGTAAAGATCGGGGGTATGGTTTCAATCACTAAAATCATCATAAACATTAAACAGATAACTCTAAATATGTGTTCGGAAAGTAAAAATAACTTTTATCGAGTTCTACACATATTTCTTCAATGCTACTGCAACCAAATGAAAAGTTATGAATTCTAGTATTTTAGATAATATATTCAGATTTTAAAAAAAAAATTACTATTTATTTTTAATTAAATCAAAGTAAATAACTATAAAATTAAAAATTAATAGTAAATAATTTTTTTTTAAATCTAAATATAATTTCTTAAATACTCGAGTTCACAACATTTCATTTGAGTGCGGTAACGTTCAAGAAATATGTGTAGAACTCGATATAAATTATTTTTACTTTTCAAACACGAGGTATTCGTTTGATATTTATGATGACTTTAGTGATTGAAATGATACCCGTTGAGATCGGTGATGAAAGTGATATCTGATCTTCACTTCAATAACCAATTTGATATTTAACCCAAACAAAGAGTAAAATAATCAACTTTAAAGGGAGCGGAAGGATGTGCGAAATTAAGAAAACAATAAAATGGGAATTTAACTTAAAGCAATGATAAGATTTATTCCTATGAAATGTTAAGAAAAATAAAGTAATCCACCCGAATTCACATTTTGTAATATTCTAACTTGGAAGTCACTTTTACTTATTACACAAAATATATATATATATTAACTCAAGAAATAACATTTTAATATCAATATCAATACTATTATATAATAGACGAAACATTAAAAGTTTGGTCGGTCGGTATGGTACGTTGTGATTTTACTTAATTGCCCTTTCTTAAATTCGTGTTTTTACTTAATTAACCTTACTTATTTCTAAAAATAAATTATTAAATAATAATATTACCTATTTATAACCAATTACTTTTTTTCACCTAAAATACATTATTTTTTTTATTTTTTCTAACAAATTCCCTTACTTTTCCAAATATATCACGGGCAATTACCTTTTTTAACTAAAACATGTTTGTTTTTCTATTTTTCCTTACTAAAACTCATTCTTTTCCAAAAATATTACGGACAAACATTTAGTTATTTATTTTTAAAGCTATTTTAATATTATAATTATTTTTTAAAAGTTTACCTATTTTAACATATCTACTTATTTTTCTTAACAAATGCAATTACCAAAAATATTAAAAAATAAATAATCAAATACCTATTTATAACCAATTACATTTTCAGCTAAAACACATTATATATATTTTTTCTGACAAAGTCCCTCATTTTCTAAATATATCACGGGAAATTACCTTTTACAATTTACTTTTTCTATTTTTCTCACTAAAATCCATTCTTTTCCCAAAAATATCACAGGAAACCCTTTACTTATTTATTTTAAAACATATTTAAATACTTTTATTTATTAAATTTTAAAACCTCATTTTCCAAAAATATCACGGGCATTAACCTTTTAAAACTAAATATATGTTACATTTTTTATTTTTTCTTACTAAAACCCCTACTTATTTTTTGGAGTTGAAACACAAAGTAGAAGGGTACTACTTGAAAGTCGAAAACTTTGAGTGGTACCAAATGGACAATCTCATAATTTTGTAACGGCCGACTAACGTTTGGTTAACGGAGTGGTATAATGTGGATGAAGCCAAAAGTATGATGGCTCCACTTGGAAGCCAAAAACTTCGAGTGGTACCAAATGAAAAAGCCAATTGTACAATGGTACCAAATGGAATATCACAAAATTAATATATAATACAAGTATATATTCAATATATTAAATTTGAAATTTTGATCTTAAAAAAGAAATCGTGTTTCACGGAAGAACGACTATTACGGAGTAACGAGTAATTTTTGTAATTTAATTGATAGATGTATTTTTTCTAACGAGAGAGCGACTCATTAGAAAAAGGAGTATGTTAAAATGATAATTAATATATAACACAAGTATTCAATATATTAAATTTGAGATATTGATATTAAAAAGGAAAGGCGTTTTACGGGAGGACGACTTATTAGAGAGGACCGAGTAATTTTTGTAATTTAATTGATGAAGTTTTAAAAAAAATTATAACGTTGTCGCGAAGCGCAGCTTTTTCAACTAGGTTAGGTGGCGCCTCTAAAATCGTCTCAAACTATTTTTCTAATTTTTTTTTAGCTTTACAATTTTAAATACTAATAAATAAAAAAATATTCTTTAGCATATTAGAAGTAGAATATGTGTACGAATTTATAGAGTAGAAGAGTTCGAATTTACAGAGAAGACATATAAATAAAGTTTTATTTGAAGTAGAGTAGGTGTTCGAATTTAAAAAGGAGAATAGTTCGAATTTATAGGTAAGCCATAAAATTGAGAGTTCTACTGAAAGTAGAATAGATGTTCGAATTTATAGAGGAGAAGAGTTCGAATTTATAAAAAATACATACAATTAAAAGTTTTATTAGAAGTAAAATAAGTGTTTGTAGACATAATTAAAAGTTTTATTCGAAATAGAATAGGTGTGCGAATTTATAGAGGAGAAGAGTTCGAATTATAGGATAGACATATGGTTAAAAGTTATATTGAAAGTAAAATAAAATTGTAAATTTATATAGACATTTTTTTTAAAGAAAGAGTGACTCATTAGAAAGGAGTATGTTAACCTGAAAATTAATTTATAAGACAAGTATTCAATATATTAAATTTGAGATTTTGATCTTAAAAAGGAAAGCATGTTACAATAGGAGGACGACTACTAGGAAGAAACGAGTTATTTTTGTAATTTAATTGATAGAGGTATTTTTTTCAACGAGAGAGCGACTTATTAAGAAAAGAAGTATGTTAACAGGAAAATTAATATATAGCACAAGTATTAAATATATTAAATTTGAGATTCTGATACGAAAAAGAAAAACATGTTTCACGCATGGACAATTTTTTAGAAAGAACCGAGTAATTTTTTTAATTTAATTAATAGAGTTTTTAAAAATTATGACGCCGTCGCGAATCGCGGCCTTTTCAACTTGTTATCTTAAAAATGGGGAGCATATAAGGGGTCGTTTGGTTCGTAAAGTGGTACGTAGTTGGTATAGGAATCGAGTTAATATGATACGAGGTTGATGTATTATTTCTGATATTATGTGTTTGGTTCAGTGCTGGAATGAATACATTTTATTTATGATATTTTTAATTGACTAATTTAATTAAATTAAAATATTAATTTAATTATATTTTTAAATATATTTTTGAGTTACTGATTGATTTTTGTATTAAAATTTACATTTACTTATTTAAATAAATATGAAAATAGTAGAAAATTTATTGATTCTCCATACAACTTCTTCATAGTCACCTCCTCATATGATATCAAAAACTCATACATTGCAGGTTTGAAGAATGAGTTTAAAAAATGTATTTTCTGAACCAAACATCATATATGGGATTATAACGAACGAAACTCGTAATACCTGTTGCAGGCAGATTTCGACCTGCAGCCTCTTACTTCGGACCTGCAGAAGAAGAATGCGAGGGTGTTGGCCCCCGATTCACCTCCGGTGTAGGAAACAGTTAATATGATCTTGGGTATGATTCTCGAAACGTAAAAGACTTGTGTTTGTGTTCTCAGTATCCAGAAAAAGATGATCTTTAGAGATAGATTCAACCTGTATATATAGTGCTTCCTGTTTGTAACCGAAGGAGGCTTAAGCGGGGGCGGGGCGGACGGGAGCGTGTCCCCCGCACCATAAATGACAGCCGTTATGAGTGGAGATACTGGGCTTTCGGAAAGACTGGTGGGCTTACCAAGAGATGGGCCTTCGGTATGGGCCCGGTCCGGCCCAACAAAATAATGGGCCTCCAACACCAACATGTCCCTGGGCTTTGTTCAGAGTATTTCCTCTGGGCGAAGACCAAAATTCGGCCCCTGCTTCGGAACAATGTGCTAGATCTCTCTTCGGGTAAGGACATTGGCAGTTGGGGGGTGTGACGTCACTTGGGAAACCGTGCCTCTTTAATTTTGACGGCTGTCAGGTCTTGGGATCCGAGCTTGCATCCTGGCCGTTGAATTCGAAAAGACCCTGGGTTGTCCAAACGTCTTTTCTTTTCCTTTAAATCCCCAAATGCCACTTCATTCCCATTTTTTACGCGAACAAGCACTGCATTTTCTTCAAGATTTCAAACAAACAGGCACTTTATTTCAACATTGGGGCCGTTATCTCAACTCCAGAATTTCCAAGCCCTCCTATTCCACTCTCGCTTTATCTTCAAAACAGTAAGTAATCTCTTTATCTTTGTATCAGTTTTCATGTTTTGTTTGTATCGTTTTTTGCCACCATGACTGTAGTAGGATAGCAGATATGCATGTGTCCCTATGTGCGCAGTTTAGGAATACATCTTTTTGACTTTCTGGGCTTTTAGGTTTTGCACTTTTAGGGAAGTTATTCTTGGGCCTCCTGATTGTTCTGGTTTATAATCCTCTGGGGTCTTTAAATCCATCTGAACACTTCGGTCGCCCTGAAGCTTTAGATTTTAGAATATATTCGACCGATCCTGGCCCTCTGTACTCGGCTATTATCCTCCATATTTTAGTTTATTTTATGTTGATTCCGAGTACATGGCTAATTGTCTCTTCATTACCGGATGCAGGGACATGGATCGGTCGAACCCATCTCCGTTTAGTGACGCCGCACTGTACCCAGCGGCGAACCATAGATCTACACTAATCGAAGAGACGGTCGTTGGATTTTATGAAGAATATCACATTCCAAGGACCCTATGGTTCATTCATTTGGCCACTCGGACGGACCGAATATGGCACAATCCTAAGGTCTTAGAGATGCACGGAAAAACAGCTACGGGTCTCTCCGAAGCAGCACTTAAATGCGGCTTTCGGGTGCCGACGCTACAGCTTTTGAAGCATCTGTTCAAGGATATGGGGATAGCCTTAGGGCAGTTAGACCCAAATAGCTTCATACACATCAACGTGTTTCAAGCACGGTGTATGGCGGCGAACGTGGACCCCCGAACTTCCCTCTTTTGGCATCATTATGATTTCCGACGCAACGGGAAGAGTAAGGGCTTTTATACCATTGCCCGAAAGACCAATAGGGTCGCCTGGGCTTCCACCAACTCTAACAATAAGGAGAGTCACACCAAGTGGTTCTTCTTCTCTGGCCCAAAAATCGCCCAATTTGCGGTATGGAAGGATGTAGAGCCGAAGGACCTCGTGATGCCTTCTATTCTGGGGGCTGACACAGAGGATTACAGGAAATTGTGCGAGCTGGACATGGGAAGAGTCCCTCTGTCTCTTAGTCGCGATAAAGATTGGTTGTTCGCCCTCTGGGGTAATGGGGGTAACGGTTTATTTTCTGTCTTGTTTTCTATTTTGTAACTTCTTTTTCCTGGTTTTCCTTCGGTATTTAGACTGATATTTTTATTGACTCGCATTTTTCTGTGTGCAGTGTCTTCTCGTCAGGCTGTGATTGATCGCCGAATGAGAAAACTCCAAGAGGCGAAGGATGCCCGGGAGAGGGGCGAAGCTTCTGCCCAGACAGCTTCTGCAAGTGAGCGGCAGGTTGCCCCATCTCCCCAACAGGCGACTCCTGCTACTTCTCCTCGCAGAGAGCGGGGAAAGGATTCTGAGCCAGAGGGGGAGCTGTTCAAAGAGCCCCGTAAAAGGAATCGGTCGAACGAAGAGGTGGTCAAGACTTATATTCCCCAGTGGGGTGTCTTGGCTACCGATTCGGTCGCCCTGGCCGCTCCTCAGTCGGCTCTTGAGGTGGGACCGGACCTTTGCCGAGGGATGATTCTCCCGGCTGACCGGGCAATATATGAAAAACTCTCGGCGGCGAAGGCCCTCACTGAGGCGATGGGCCTCCTCTCTATGGTGAAGTCCTTTTCTTCTCTTCCTTCTTTTAATACTTTTGTCGTTTCCATTTGACTAATAATCTCCATTTTGTTTTCAGGCTGTCCCTCTTATCGCCTCTGCTGCTGACAAGACTGAGGACGATCGTGTCAGGGCTGTAAAAGCTGAGGGAAAGCTCAAAGTGGCGGAGCTGGAGCTGGAGAGGGTTACCGGCCAGGCCAAAGCCTTGGTGGAGGAGAGGAATCTGCTTCGGGAGCAGCTGACATCCCAAGAGAAGCAGATAGCCGAAGTCCATCTTCTGAAGGAACAGTTGGAGTCTAAGACGGCTCGGGTCGGCCGCCGTAATGAGCAGCTGAAAAGCCTTCGTCGTGAAGCTCGTAGGGCCAAAAAGCTTTTGGAGGTGACCGAAGATAGGTGCTTCCAAATGGGCTACGATGAAGCTGTCTCGAAAGCGAGCTCGGTCGGACTAGATTATAAGCTTTTGCTGGAGGCTGGGATGTCGGATCCCGTGACCCGAGAGGCTATAGTCGACGAGCCACCCACTGTTTCTTCGGGTGCCGATGAAGACTTATCTGATTAATTTCATTCTTTATGTTTTATTTGAACTTGCCTTCGGGCTTTATTCAAACATGCCTTCGGGCTTTTGTAATATTCGACCTTCAGTCTTCAATAGTAGTTTGTCTTTTCTTCAATATTTCGCTTCCCAATTTTATGCGTCTTTGGCACTTCGTTAGCCTTAGCATAATTTACTTTGTTTTTTTCTCTTATGCATCTTCGGCGTTTTATTTGCCTTAGCATAATTTTTCTTTATTATTTTTTATGCATCTTCGGCGTTTTATTTGCCTTAGCATAATTTTTCTTTATTATTTCTTATGCATCTTCGGCGTTTTATTTGCCTTAGCATAATTTTTCTTTATTATTTTTTATGCATCTTCGGCGTTTTATTTGCCTTAGCATAATTTTTCTTTATTATTTCTTATGCATCTTCGGCGTTTTATTTGCCTTAGCATAATTTTTCTTTATTATTTTTTATGCATCTTCGGCGTTTTATTTGCCTTAGCATAATTTTTTTTTCTCTTCAGCGTCTTTGGTCGTAACCTAGCTGCCCCTTGGTATTTTGAGGGGTTTTATAAATGAGTAAGGTCCTCTTCGGTCGGTGAAATTTTGTGCTCCCGGCCTTAGTCATGTTAAAACAATTGAAATACTAAAACCAGTAGAAGAATTCAGTTCCCAAAATGGGTCCTGATAGTTTAATTTAATGTGCTATAAAAACAAATTATGTAGGCGAACAAGTTGTCGATTTCATAATTTTAATCATATGTTCGTACATCGGACAGACATATACGGTCGCCCGCTTTTAGGTAAATATCTTCAAATTTGCGTGAACCAATACTTTGAAAAGAACATAAAATACCTTTGTTTCCAAAGGTGTTCAATTCTTGCTAGTAACAACAATATTTTGAAAAGAACAAACATAACAAAGCTGAGGGGCTTACTGATAAAAACGGCGAAGATGTGAAGCGTGCCAGGTGTTTTTGATTGGGCTGCCGTCCGAACGGTGGAGTTTATATGTCCCAGGTCGGACGACTTCTACGACTGTATAAGGACCTTCCCAGTTCGGCATGAGTTTGCCTTGTTTGCCTGGCATGGAAGTGGCTAGCTCTCTTAGTACTAGGTCGCCCACCTGGAAGGATCTCTTTTTTATTCCCGAGTCGTAATATTGGGCTGCCTGAAGTTGGTATCTTACGTTTCTCTGGTGTGCTACCTCGCGTTCTTCTTCTAAGAAATCCACATTAGCCTTCAGACCAAATTCATTTGTCTCAATATTAAACACTTGGGTTCGGTATGACTCTAGTCCGACTTCTACTGGTAGAAGGGCATCTGTTCCGAATGCCAGTCTAAAAGGAGTCTCTCCGGTCGAAGACCTGGTTGTCGTTCGGTATGCCCACAAAACCCAAGGTAATTCCTCGGCCCACAAACCTTTGGCTTCGCCCAACCTCTTCTTAATCCCGTCAAAAATTATTTTATTAGCTGCTTCTATCGCCCCGTTGCCTTGGGGATGACCGACTGAGCTGAACTTCTGTTGGATCCCGAATTGGCTCAGAAATTTCTTGAACTTGCTCCCAACGAACTGTGCTCCGTTATCTGATATACACACCATGGGAATCCCAAACCTTAATATCACCTGTTCCAACATGAATTTCATTGCCGCCGCTTCGGTGATGGCGGAGAGTGGCCTTGCTTCTATTCATTTGGTCATGTAGTCAATCGCCACTATACAATACTTTGCTTGCTTGGTGCTGGTGGGCAAGATTCCTACAATATCCACGGCCCACATGGCAAAAGGGATGGGACTAAGGACCGAAGACATTGTCTCGGGTGGTTGCTTCGGAATTGTGCTAAATAGCTGGCACTGTTTGCATTTTTTGGCGTATTCCGTTGCATCTTCTTTCATCTTCGGCCAAAAGAATCCCTGCCTGAGAATTTTGAAGGCCAAGGACCTCCCGGCCAAATGCTCTCCGCAGATCCCTTCGTGAACCGTTTCTAGTGCCAACTTTTGTTCGTCAGGGTCCAGGCAGCGAAGGAGTGGCTGAGTTGCTGATCTTCGAAATAATCGGCCCCCTACCAAAGTGTAGTTGGTCGACCGATAGCGAATCTTTTGTGCCTCTCTTCGATCTAATGGCAGAGTACCCTTTTCGAGGAATGCCCTGACCGGGGTCATCCAATTAATTCCTTGGTGTATCTCCAGGCATTGTTTTCTGTCGATCGAAGGTGTCTTTGCTTCGGTCAGATAGATGGACCCTGTTAAATTGTGAGTATCTGCCGAAGCTAGCCTTGAGAGTGCATCCGCCCGACTGTTGTTTTCCCTGGCCACTTGGCTTAACTCAAAGGAAAGGAAAAACTGAGTGTTCTCGCGTACTTTTTGGGCGTAAGCCTTCGTACGAGGATCTTTCTGCCCATACTCACCGCTGTACTGTTTTACCACCAACATTGAATCACTGAAGGCCTTTAGGTGTTTAACTTCTAAACTTCGGGCCAAATCCAAACCAGCCAGCAAAGCTTCGTATTCGGCCTCATTGTTCGTTACCGGGAAATTGAAGCGGATTGCCTGGCATATTTCGAATCCTTCGGGGCTAGTTAAGATCAAACCTGCCTCATATTTGTTACCGGCGACCGATCCATCCACAAACAATTTCCATTTTCCCGGAGACTGTATCAGATGCTCTTCGGGAACGAGGTCTTTTGGGCCGGAAAAGGTGCACTCGATCATGAAATCTGCCAGGGCCTGAGCTTTGATCGAAGTTCTTGGTACATATTCTAGCTCATATTCCCCTAGTTCTATCGTCCATGCCACGATTCTTCCCGATGCTTCTGGCCTTTGCAGTATTTTCTTTAAGGGCTGATCGGTTATGACTTGGATCGTTCGCCCTTGAAAATAATGCCTTAACTTCCTGGAGGCCATTATGAGTCCATAAGCAAACTTTTCGGCATTAGGATACCTGGTCTCGGCATCCTTCAGTATGTGCGAGATGTAATAAACCGGGTGTTGGTTCCCTTCATGCTCTTTGACCAAAACGGCTCCCAGTGTTCGATCATTCACTGCCAAATATAGTTGCAATGTTTCCTTCGGGTCTGGTCTCATTAAGAGTGGAGTGTTTACCAAATATTCTTTTATTTCTTCGAAGGCCTTCTGGCAATTCGGCCCCCACTCAAATGTCTTCGACCCCCGAAGCACTTCAAAGAATGGTAGCGCTTTTTCTGCTGACCTGGAAATGAATCTCCTCAATGCTGATAACCGTCCGGTAAGCTTTTGAATGTCCTTGATAGTTTTCGGAGCCTCCATATCGACCACTGCTTTGATTTTTTCTGGGTTCGCCTCTATCCCTCGGGCGCTAACCATGTACCCCAGAAATTTCCCACTGCGTACTCCGAACGTACACTTGTTTGGATTAATCCTCATGTTATTCTGTCGGAGAGTTTCAAAGCATTCCTGCAGATCTTCTGCGTGGTCCCGCAGGAGGGATTTGACTATCATGTCGTCCACATAGCATTCCATGTTCCTTCCAATCATCTTTTTGAAGACTTTGTTGATCATTTTCTGAAAAGTGGCCCCTGCATTCTTCAAGCCGAAGGGCATTTTGATGTATGCGTATGTGCCATTTGGTGTGATGAATGCTGTCTTCGGAATGTCCTCGGCATTCATCGCAATTTGATGGTAGCCCGAAAAGGCATCTAGAAAGCTGAGAATCTGATGTCCCGAAGTAGCATCTATCAACTGATCAATATTCGGCAATGGGTAGTGGTCTTTCGGACAGTTCTTGTTGAGATCGGTATAATCGACACACATCCTCCATTTTCCGTTTGATTTTTTAACCACCACCACATTTGCCAACCACTCGGGATATCTAATATCCTCGATGAATTTTGCCTCGAGTAGCTTCTCAACCTCGGCTTGTATGACCTCCTGCCTTTCTATGGCGAAGTTCCTTTTCTTCTGTTTGACCGGCTTAGCATCACCTTTGACATTAAGACAATGTTTAGCGACCGAAGGGTCTAGGCCAGGCATGTCTTCGGGACCCCATGCAAACACATCATGATATTCCCTGATTACCTTGATGACCTTTTCTTTCAACTCGGGCTCCATTCCTTTCCCAATTTGGATCATTTTTCCCTTCTGTCCCACATATAGTTCTACCTCTTCGGTTTCAATTGCTGGTTCGGCTATGGGGCTAGAAAGATCGGCCCCAAACTTTTCCAGCTCGATACTAAGTAGTTGGTGACTACCTCCCACCTCGTTCACTTTCCTCTTTCTTTTTCCTCCTTCGGGGGTTTCAAACTCTTCATCCTTCGCGACATCCTCTAACATTATTAGTCGGGCAGCTTTCTGATCGCCTCTCATTTCACCAATCCCATTTTCGGTCGGAAACTTCAGCTTCAAGTGGGGAACAGAAGCCACCGCCTGGAACAGAGACAAGGTGGGTCTTCCTAATATCCCATTGTAAGCGCTTTCCACCCGAACGACATAGAACTTTGCCTCCTTCTTTATCGTGTATGGTGCTTTCCCCAACAGAACGGACAAAGTTATGGTGCCTTCAATCGGCACAGGCTGATTCCCGAAGCCATAAAGAGGTGCTTCGTAGCATGGCTCCAACTGTTCTCCTCCCAGATTCATTTTGAGGTAAGTGTTGTGGTAAAGAATATTTACCGAGCTTCCTCCGTCCACCAACACTCGCCAGACCTTGTTCTCCCCTATAACCGGGTTGATGACAAGCGGGTCTTCGTGCGGCCATATGACATCTTCATAATCATCCTCGGTAAAGGAGATAGGGAGTGGTTGCTTGGCTGCACTAGTCTGATGAAGGTTATACACTTGTCGGGCGTACTTCTTTCGGGCAGTTTTACTATCCCGATCGAGTATGGTTCCTCCAGAGATGGTCCTGACTTCTCCCCTGTACTTCTCTCCGCCTTCAATCGTCTTTTGTTTTTCCATGGACTCTAACTTGTCCCTAAGGTCGCCCACAAACTGGGCCAGCTCTCCATCCTTGATCATCCTCTCGATCAATTTCTTCAAGTGAAAACACTCATCGATATTATGCCCTTTATCTCTGTGGTAGTCACAGTACTTGTTCTCGTTCCTTCGGTTCTCAGGAGTTCTCATCCTTGACGGTCGAACGAATCCCGGTTTGCCTTTTATCTCATGGAGAATCTTCGAGATAGGCGTGTTTAGAGGTGTGAACACCGCGCTATCTCTATCTCTTCTTCGGTCGGCCCCTTTATCGGGCCTATTGTCTGTTAACCTGCTCTTAATATCTCCTCGACCCCTTCGGTCGTCCCTTGAGTTGCTCTTCCTGTCTTCCCTGGAATCGTTCTTTCTTCCCTCCTTGTAACCCCCGATCGACTCTATTTTTCTCCTTATTGCCTCACCCCTCACATATATATCATTTAAAGACTTGGGGGGTATATCGTAAAGCGAGGAGCGAAGTTTTTTACCTTTAATTGGGTCAAGACCTGCCGCAAGGAAGCCAGCCGCTTTGACTTTGTCTAAGTTAGTGACCATCCCAGCCTCCTCCTTAAATCGAACCAAGTAATCACCCAGCTCTTCGTTCGACCTCTGTCTACAATGGATCAAGGCCTCGGTGTCCTTCTCTCTTCGACACAAATGGGAATAGTGTCTCAAGAATTTCCGCTTCACCTGTTCATAGGTCCCGATCGACCTTGGCCTTAACGACCGATACCACATGGACGCCGGTCCCCTGAGGTAGGTCTTGAACATCTTACACAGCATGACGTCACAATGCCCCATTCCAGTCATCAGGGCCTCGTACTTCTCACAATGGTCTGTTGGGTCACCCTTGCCATTGAACTCGCTCATTTTCGGGAACTGCCTCCCTGGGGGGGGCGGAAATCCTCAATCTCTTCAGTCACCACATGCTCGTGGCTGACTTTTCTTTCGCCAAACATGGCTTTTTCGATTCTACGAATTCTATCCCGCGTGTCCGGTCCTTCATCATCCCCTGAATCAGAGGTGTAGGCAACTTTTGACCGGGACCTTCTTGAGTGCGACTCGGAGTCCCAGGACTCGTCTTCGTCATCTACGTCATCTCTGACCCGCTTCTCCCTTCGGGGCTCAGTCTCCAGGGTTTCCCGAAGAATTGCCTTCTCCTCTAAATCCAACTCCTCTCTTTGGAGCCTTAATGCTTGCAGCCTTAGGCGATAGGCCTCCCTCCTCTTGGCCAATCTTTCCGCCTCTTTGTCTTCTTCAATTTCAGGGCCCTTCCCCTTGGCCATCTTCTCCTCCCTCCATCTCATAATTAGTTCTCGTTGTTCTTCGGGAGTGGGGATGGGGCCTTCCTCTCCATCCAGATCAAAGATTCTGGGCTGGGTTGAGGGAGTTCGACTGGTACCGAACCCGGGAGGAACGATACCTTCGTTATCTTTCCCGGTAGTTCCGTTCGTCATAACTCTTTGTAATAAATCAACAGAATGATCTTCTACGGCCCCACGGTGGGCGCCAATGTTGCAGGCAGATTTCGACCTGCAGCCTCTTACTTCGGACCTGCAGAAGAAGAATGCGAGGGTGTTGGCCCCCGATTCACCTCCGGTGTAGGAAACAGTTAATATGATCTTGGGTATGATTCTCGAAACGTAAAAGACTTGTGTTTGTGTTCTCAGTATCCAGAAAAAGATGATCTTTAGAGATAGATTCAACCTGTATATATAGTGCTTCCTGTTTGTAACCGAAGGAGGCTTAAGCGGGGGCGGGGCGGACGGGAGTGTGTCCCCCGCACCATAAATGACAGCCGTTATGAGTGGAGATACTGGGCTTTCGGAAAGACTGGTGGGCTTACCAAGATATGGGCCTTCGGTATGGGCCCGGTCCGGCCCAACAAAATAATGGGCCTCCAACACCAACAATGTTGCAGGCAGATTTCGACCTGCAGCCTCTTACTTCGGACCTGCAGAAGAAGAATGCGAGGGTGTTGGCCCCCGATTCACCTCCGGTGTAGGAAACAGTTAATATCATCTTTTTCTGGATACTGAGAACACATAATATATATAACAATGGAGAGAGCTAGATAATAGAGAGAGAAGGGAGATTATCATTTTATTCATCTTTATAAACAATGAACAAACAAGGCTTTATATAGCTTCCCAAATCATAAGTTACAATGATATGAAAAACCAAGAGTTGGAGGAGTTACAAGGATAGTGAATAGCTAAGGTTGGAGTTATAATGGTAGTTGTAAAGCTAAGAGTCATACAATATTACATAACATATGTATGATAAAAGAATAAACGAAACAAACAGCTTTTAAAAACATGCATGTCTTTGAAATAGCTTTTGGGATCACTCTCAAAGTCTTCCCCGAAGATGTAACCATTTCTACCGGGAGCTTTCATAACTTTCTTGTTCCCTGATGATCCCGAACTTAATAAACTAGAAACAGCCCATGCAACCTCACCAGCCGCCAGCAAGGCACCGACAACCTTGGCTGCCTCTACCATCTATTTCTTTTTCTTTTCATCTATTTCAATTCCTAAAAAGTACAAGCCATCACCTTTTGGACTAGACCTCTCTTTGCTTTCACAACAACCCATTTGTAATTCAAAGTAATATTCGTACTTATTAGTTTGGTGGATCGAAGAGATGGTTGGTTTATATAGGAAATGTAAGAGCTAGAATATGAAACAGATAGTCTCGTACGTTGTGTAATTACGCTTGAATGCGTTGGAGTGACCGGAGTCCTTAATCAAGGACTCAACCACCAACTGCATTCGCAGAGTCTAGATTCCTGATTTAGATTGTCAAATCAAATAGTACTAGCACAGCAAGATTTACGCTTCAAACCCAGAACAATTAACATGTGGGAGGCACTGCTTTTCATACGCTTGTCTACAACCATTCTTTCTTTCCGCATCCCAAAAATTATTACTATTAAAAATAAAAACGTGCCCAATATCAATCAGAAATTAGAAAAAAAAACAAAGGAATATTTATAAGTAACAGGATCAAATGATGTTGAATAATTAGTTTGAAGATTGAGATCTCGTAAACATATTTCTACATTTCTAACAACATAGACCAGCTCATTAGTGAGCCTAATGGTTACATAATCACACACGTCCGATAATTATGACAATAACAACCAATAATAACTAAACATTAGTCATTAAACAAACACAAATAAATAGGATTAACATAAACCATAAAAAAAAACATTATTCCGTACATGAATAATTAGCATCAACATTAATTTGCAACTTAGTTAATCACTATTATTCTCGCCGTCCGGAAGAGAATTCAAGTCCAAAACAAAATTATCAGCACCTACTTTAACATCAGCCTTTGATCCATGTAGCTCCGGTAATTCTACTCCTGGAATGATAGCATCACCTTCGTTGTTAGTGTTAGAACTTCTATTATTCTTGAAATACTTGACCGTCACCCGCATGCGGTTCAATATTGTAAAAAACTCGTCCACCTCTTCCTCCGTTGGTTGCGGAGTTGTCGTCGTCGTCGTCGTTGTTACCGTTGCATCTTCTTTTTTATGCCGTCTACTACCACTATCAACGTTGCCGGACTTTGATCTCTTTCGTTTTCTCTCGCTGCCATCCATGGCAACAAAAAATGTGGTTGTGTTTTTTTTTTTTTTGTAATGTATGGATGATTATAAATATTGGCTGTGGTTTGTAATAATATTTTAGTTAGGACTTAGGACAAGTTCTATTTTTAATATTAAAGCCGAGAGCTTTCGGCCGTCGGATGAGAGGATAGGATGACGTCAGGTATGGGGGGAGAGTGACGTCATCAGATGTCATCATCATTCGTAAGGTATAACGAGTCATGCCGCGCCAACTAACAACCCCACTGGTACACACAGACTATTGGGTTGCTTTTCTTCATGTTTAAGTTTGATTGATTCACAAATGACTCAAAATAAGAATTTGACTAGTGCTTTTTTGTTTGTACAGATTTCTAGTCGTAATAATTAATCACCACGATTTTTCGAGCTGGACTTAATTTTTTCTAGAGAAGATTAATTGTAAAATAAAATTTTTATGTGCTAGGAAATGCGTAGGATAAATTCAAAGCTCAACTCGTTCTAATGAGAAATTTGAAGTATTTATATCTTATTCTCGAGTTTTAAATAAGATAGGAAGTAAGTGAATGATAAGTAAAATAGTTTCAATTTCACTCATATTTATGTTCTCGAATTTTTAATTAGGATGAAGGTAAGTGAAAAAAAATATATAAATTAATCCAATTTTCACTCCAAAATTTGTATTCCAAAAATGAGATACAGGTACTTTTTTCACTTATGATTTACTTCTTTTTCTTTAAAAAGCTCCGGAGAGGGCTATACTAAATGGATTCAACATCCAAGAGTCAAAAGTATTGAATATTTTATTAAGTCATTTTTTTAGGTTTAATATCACATAACTAATAAAATCTGTGAGTGTAATTGAATTCTACATTTAAAAATATGATAGTGGTATAATGGTCCAAACACCTAATTAAAAAAATCCAAAATTGGAAAATGTAATTCAGTACATGTGAGACGTTGAACAACTCAATCTTATGGACAATAATTCAAAGTATACCTTGGCATGCAAAAATCAGAAACAAATGTTATTTTGGGCATGTTTGGCTCAGCTTATGGCTTAGAGCAAGTCCAACCGCTTACTTATATCATGTCCTAAGCTCAAATATAGGTAATTTAGTAAAAAATGGTGCTCCAACAATGTCCCAGTGGTTACTTAAATAACTAGGACATCCATCTCATTACCTATTAATAAGTAACCACTAGTCATTACCTATTTAATTTCTAACAATAAAAAATTCACTTCCCTCCTTTTCTCTCTCTTTCTTCCACTCTTTTTCTCTCTCTTTTCAAATATATTATTATAATAATAATAGGGAATGGATATAAGTAATGTTGTTGGAGTTCCTACAAAAAATCAAGTCCCTAAATCACTAGGACACATTATTTTATAGTATTTATAAGTAACCAACTAGAACATTGTTGGACTTGCTCTTATAAACCCAAAAATACTTGGGAGTATTTGTCAAAATAAGTGAAACCAACTTATGGCTACTTAAAATGGATAAGCCTTAACATTCAACTTATAACTTATAACTTATTCTCGATACACGCAATATATAATATCCTTCAAATCTTCAAAACCATATATCTTTTGATCCGTTCATTAAAAAATTGATATGTATATATCAAATTTCTCTACTCATCGAGATCTATCCATTGATATCCATTTATATATATTAAAAAATAAATATTTTAAAAATAATAAAAAAAAGTTAACTTATAAGTTCTGATTTACCCAAACACTCTACTGCTTATAAGTTCTGATTTACCAAACACTCTAGGACTTATAAGCTCAGCTCTACTTATCACTTATAAAGCATTTACTCATTTTAAGTTACAAGTCAACTTTTGCTTGATACCCCAAACGTCCACTTTGTTTCTGAAAACAAATTAAAAAAAACAATTACTAAAAAAGATCGCTATCACCGAACATTGGATTCTCCGTCGGTCAATCAAAACAAATACAAACAATTTGGCGTAGAAAACTAATGTTTCCGCTGCGAAGCTTCGCAGAATTTGCTCCATCGTTTTTTATGTACAACGCTCCACTTGAATAATTGAATACAGACACATGTATAATTAATTACTCCCTTCTCTATATTGAGGGGACGGTTTAAGAAAAATTATAAATTAATAAGGAAAAATAAGAAAAATTAGTAAAGTGATGGGATGTATAAAGTGGGTATATTGGAGAAAAGTAATGAATGTGATTGAATTTTATATTATAAAATGTTACTATTTTTGGTATGTAAAGAAATGAGAGAAACATACCAAAAAGAAAAGTGTAAAGAAATGAGAGGGACAAAGTGAGCAATTATGAACCAATCTTTGGAAGTGCATGGTAGCATAGTTTAGTTTTATTCTTATTTTATTTTTTGAAAATTAGTATAATTTGATTTTTACTACTTTATTGTTGCTTTGTTATAATAATAATAATAGAAGAGTTCAACAAAAGCATTTGTATTAAAATGATTTTTAGTAGACCAAACTTTTACCATTCGTTCGGTCAGTAAATATCAATTTTTAAAGAATCGATCACAAGTGTACAAATACAACAGTGTGTCATTTTTGTTGTCGAGTAACCAAAAATTTTAAATCTATATGCCAATTTTATTTTTTTAGATGTAATTAAATTTCTCACAACTTTTAATTTGTTTTGAGAAAATTTCATTTACCTAATAACAGTATATTCGAACATTTTATAACTTTTATGTATTTAAAGTGTACATGTTTCTCATGTATTGATTATTACCTGATTACTCATTTACACTGATACCTTTATTTGTAATAATAGTGTAACTTATAAACAACAAACTTAAATTATTGCCCAACAAACTGTAAAAGAAAGTATTTCAAATTTAAATAAAAGTATCGTAAATTGTAAAATTGTAAATTTATGCAAGTCAAAATTATTACATTTAGCAATTCCAGTAATGCTAAATCATAAATATTTTGTTATTCCACGTCTATATTAAAATCATCTATAACAAATTTTTGCAGCGATATTAATTTTTTTTATATATACACTTATACTAGTTCTAATAATTCTATAATAAACATAGATGATAAATTATACTATGTGGCAGAATAATCAATATAAGTGTCATTTTCAAATTATTTTACGTATTTTTATAATTAAAAATTATTTGAGTATATTATTTTTCAAATTTTTGAATACAAAATCAGAAGAATAATATATATAAAAGTAAGATTTTTTTTCATTTTAAAAAATATGCGAAAAGTATTAAATTAAATCATTATTTGGACATAAAGAATAGTATTATTGAAGGTCCTGGCTAACAATCAGTTTTTTAACCGTTGGATTGAGATTTTAACGATCAAGATTAAAACATATTTTTTAGTTTATCCGCTATAATTTTTCGCGGATCCCTAGTTCTTCGCTGTAAATTACCGCGGAGTGGTGTTTTGGCTTAGTAACCTCCGCGCTTCTTTTGCACGGATGAGATTGTACTGAAAATAACTAAGTTAAACCTAATCATACCTTAAAAATTAATATATTTACTTTTAATTATTTTAATTGCTCTTCTCTTAATTTTAATTATATGAATTGTTTTTTCCCTAAAAAATATTTTAGTTTTTCCTAATTGTTACCCATAATTAGCTACCCTAAAAGCCATTTTTTATGTTTTTAAATTTACATTTTCAATACACTAAAATAATCACCTAAACAATTTTATAAATAATTTAAAATTGAAAGCTTAAAAAACATACTATGTTTTTCATAATTTTAACTAAATGACAAGAAGTATACTAAAATATATAGACTGGCTGTGAAAACATTTTATCAGTATCTCAGTTTTTTTTTTTGAGTAATATGATCATGTATATAGAAACAAACTAACTAATTCTACAAAAATTAACTATAAAATAATTTTTCTTAATAAAATTATAGCGGATAGTCTAAAATTTTATTTCAAGTATATAGAAATTTTATATACATGATCATATTATTCAAAAAAAACTGATATATTAGTACAACATTTTCACTACGAGACTATATATTTTAGCATACTTCTTGTCATTTAGTTAAAATTATGAAAAACATAATATGTTTTTTAAGCTTTCAATTTTAAATTATTTATAAAATTGTTCAGGTGATTATTTTAGTGTATTGAAAATGTAAATTTAAAAATATTAAAAATGGCTTATAGGGTAGCTAATGTGGGTAAACAATTAAGAAAAACTAAAATATTTTTTAGGGAAAAAACAATTAATATAATTAAAATTAAGAGAAAAACAATTAAAATAATTAAAAGTAAAAATATTAGTTTTTAAGGTGTGATTAGGTTTAGCTTAGTTATTTTCGGTACAAGACGGAAAAGAAGCACAGAGGTTACTAAACCAAAACACCACTCCGCAGAACCTGCTCCTCGCTAATGAGAGTCGACCCCATGCCACCATAGCCGCCGCCCTCTCCCTTCTTCTCCATCTACAACTTCGTTTCCCCAATCAATCCATTCTCCAATCCTCCTCTCAATTATCTAAACCTTTTGTTCCAGTTTTTGTTCAATAAAAATCGAACCAAAACCAAACATCTGGAATTTATTTCTCAGATCTATCTTGATTTTGAGTCCGATTCTGCAAATAAAAAATACCTTTAGATTCAAATTCTCCTCCTTAACATCATACCAAAATTTGGTGTCATTCCGAGGTCTTTCAATTTTGGTGTTAGTCTCGCCTATTGGCGTGTGTCCGCCTATTGGCGTGTGTCTGGATTGTTACCCTTTTATTGGGATGTTAAGGTATGTTCTTTTGATGTTGGTATGTGTTTTGTTCCTCGTTACTTTGAAAATGATTTATGTGGTTTTGTGGGAGATCTGTAATTCGTGCATTGGATTTAGGCTGGTGTCGGATATTGCAAAAGCTTACTTTTCACAACTAAAATTTGTTCATCTTATGAGATCTTTCACCTGCGGCATGTCTATAGCTGGTTTTCGGCATGTAGATAGCTGGGGTGTGTCTGAACATTGGGCTACAGGTGGTGCGTACGTGAAGGTCATTTGTGATATTACTGGTTACAGGATTGGTGCAGGGTTGATAGATCGGGAAGTCATTTTAATCTTTTCTAGTTCAAAGAATTTAGAAATTCATGATGTTAAACAGTCTGAAAACATAAGCGGCTATTTGTTTAGCTCGTTTATTTGTTTCTATTCAGGTTGTAGTGTCAGTTCAGGGGTTTGTCCTGGCTGTGATTCCGTTAATGCAAGTTTATAAAATCTCTTTGTTTGTCAAAAAAAAAAAACACCACTCCGCAGTAATTTACAGCGAACAGTTAGGTCTTCGCTGAAAATTATAGCGGATAAACCAATTTTTTTTTTTAATCCTGATCATTAAAATTTTAATACAATAATAAAAAAACTGATTGTTAGATAAATAATCTCTGACGATTGTCTCGGACCACGGCCCATTATTGAACTATACGACGAAGCATTATTCTTCACAAGATAATTTTGTGGAAGAAATAGAAGTTGGCATGTTCTTGAAGGAGTTACTAGTTGGGAGACACGGGGACCGTTGGATTAGTTCTGGGACCTATACTAGCTGTTTAATTGACCAATTGCAGTCCGGTCCATTCAAAATAAAAGAAATGAATCAATGATGCTTCTGAGTTCTGACACTTAAGATACACAATGTTAAAAAATCGTTGCTGCACCGAAAATCGTTAGTTCTCCCCAAAATCTCGTGTTCTAAGAATTGTTTGATTTTTTAAAAATTATCAATAAATTCTTGATTTTTTATTTAAAAATATTTGATTGATTCAATTTTTGAAATCCAATTTATATGTACGAATTATTTTTAAATAATATATTTTATTATAAATAAGGTTAATATATTAAATATATTTAAAAAATTAAGATTTATTCAACTTTTGTTCCGAATTATCATTTCGATAAATCCTGATTTACTATTCGGTATCTCAACCGATTTGTTCTGATTTATGAAATTTATAACCCTTCATAAATCTGCTAAAATATAATCACTTTTATGCCCATAATTAGTTCTCTAGTTTTTTTATATTTTGCTTATATTTTAAGATGAATGAAATATATAATTTGATAAATTATTTTTTGAATTTTTTCTTTAAAATAAAAATTTCGATATTTGAACTTCTCTTTTAAAGGAAAATTTATAAAATAACTTATCAAATTATGTTTTGTACGTATTTTAAAATACACAAATAAAATAAAATAATAAGTAATTAGGAACAAAAGAAGTACTTAGCATTTTTCTATAGTTCAAAAGAAAGAAGTACTTGGTATTTTACTATAGTTAAAAAGAATATTTCAGAGCATGTTGGATTAGTTAATCATCTTATCATTTTATGTACATTAAGAGAAAAGGTCTCTATTATTATTATTTGATGTTAAAATACTTTAAATATCACAATTAAAAAAAATAATTCCAAATATCACTCTAAAACACAAGATCGTGACACGTTTATGTATATTAATTTTTTATGTATATATACTTGCTTATTGGGCCTCTGCACATGAAATGAATTCATGTTTTGAGACAAAAACGCTTCAACATGTTGCGTTTATTATTTTTCTCTGAAAAAAGCAAATTTGACATGTGTTTAAAAAAATTGGGTAAAAATATTACACGAAGTTTCGTTTAGGAAATCTAACATAAAATTGCGTTTTAAAGTGATATTTGGGATATTTTTTTTGAATTATGATATTTGGGATCATTTTTATAAAAAATATCATCACCCCGTAGATTAAGAGGTGTTTAATTCATAATTAATGGGTCATGTTAACTAAAATAAAAAAGTCAATTACATGCATAAGTGTTTGGATTAGTTATTTGATAGTATAAAAGTGAACTCTGTTTAGTTAAATCATACCTTCTCGCCCTTAACTTTCCATATCATTATCATTCTTATCCCGAACTTCCTTCCTTTTCTAAAAATTATTAGCAAGTGTCATATAAGTGATAATAAGTTGATTAATTCTTATAAGTTATACGGGTGTTTGGATAAATTTACTTATAAGTTAGTAAAGAATTTGCTAAATTAAATTTGAAAAAATAATTTTTAAATACAATGATTTCAACACTTTTATTTTAAATTAAAAAAATATTTAAAAACACAAATGTAAAAATATAAAATATTAGAAAAATAAAGAAATCAAAGAATAAGTTGATAAATTAAGTAAAATGTTGGTGATTTGTAACATTCAACTTATCAATTTATAAATTATAAATTATCAAATAAGCCGAGTACACAAACATCTCTCGTAAACTCTTATTGACTTATAATCTATAAGTTAAGTGATCCAAACATGCCCAATATTAGTTGAATGTAATTTATAAGGGGACAGAAACACTTGGCATAAGTGATCAAGTGGTTGAGTGATTGATTGGTACTCTCTCCGTCCATATCACAATATATATTAAAAGAGTCTTAAAATGCGTGCTAAGTCTGAGTATTTGATTCCTAGTGAATTGTTTCACTAATTTTAAGAGAGTTATCTCCGGTAAATAATTATGCTTTTGAGTTTGATCAATACTTCGATATTACACTATATTTTAGTGGAGATATTTGTGGGTGATGATTAGGGTTATCTATTTTGTAGGTGATTCTGTTTTATGTACGGCGCTTGCAAATGTAGTTTACTTTATGGAAGTAATATGAATAAAACACTTTTGTTTTGTTACTTTTTAAATAGTTTTTGATTATATTTATTTTACTTTTATCAATGATCACCTATGTTATAAAATTCTAACATGGTATCAGAGCTATGTTCGTTTGAATAACTGGGCGTCAAAATCAGCTACAAACACATAGAAGACAATGGTGTTGTTCATGGTCATGAAAGGAGCTCCAGAAGAAAAATACACAAATGTTAAGAAAATGTGTGCTAAGGAAATCTCAACAAAAGTGGTCACTATGAAAAAAGTTTGTTTTGAATATAGGTGATTATGTGCACAATGGGGATTGGAGAGAAGTGCTCCAGTAAAAGTTTGTGTGGAGAGAAGTGCTCCAGTAAAAGTTTGTGGAGAGAAGTGCTTCATGGGTGTTGGTGAGAAGTGCATCAACAAACATTATTGTTTGGTGATGAGAAGTGCATCACGGGAAAAAAAAAAAAATTTGAAGAGAAAAGCTTTAATTTTATTTAGTTTTTTAATTTTAGTAAATTTGAATCAAGGGAGGATGTTGGATATTTATGATTCAACATTTAAAATAAAATTAGTTATGTTTTAGATTTTAAATAATCCTAATGTTTAGGAAATAGTTATAGTTTTTAGTGGAGATATTTGTGGGTGATTAGGATTATCTATTTTGTAGGTGATTCTGTTTTATGTACGGCGCTTGCCCATGTAGTTTACTTTATGGAAGTAATATGAATAAAACACTTTTGTTTTGTTACTTTTTAAATACTTTTTGATTATATTTATTTTACTTTTATCAATGATCACCTATGTTATAAAATTCTAACAATTTCGTATCTATTTTATTGATCAATCTGTGTTCTTGAATAGTTTCAAGTCCACTTTATTCCATGCACAGTACGGAGGGCAAAACAATCTCCTGCTAGTGTGTACGTACCACAAACAACCACAGTTTTACCTTCGTCTCTTTACACATTACGATTCATCGCTCATGGTAACTCCAAGTCTTCAACAACCTTTACGAGTCAATGTATATATCAATCGGTTACGAGAACTCGGACGATTAATGGAGAACCTAAAGGACAGAGATGATGAGTGATATAAGTTGTAGAGGTTAATAAAGGAGATTCAAGCACAATGGCTCAGGAGGGTGCAAGATGTGAAGTCGTGCAAGCTGTCAACGGTCAATTAAGTCAAATGACGTTTCTGTAAATAGTTATTAACTGTTCAGGACAGATTAATCATTTCAGTAGGTTAAAGTTTGTTAAATTCTCAGAGCTGGGATATTACTGTGAGAGATGCGTTAGTTCAGAGTAAGACTGGTAGATATGAGCTTGAGATTTGTAACAACTTTCTTGAGTGTCTTCATTCCTCTTAGATCAATGGCTTCTATCTTTTTCTTTAGGTAACGCATGCCGGAGATGTCAAACTGTGGAGAAAAATCGATGAGTGAGGTGAAAAGGTTCAAGAGAGAGGAAGCTGATGCCAAAGAAGGCGAATATAATCTTCCATTTCTTGTTTGCTATTAATCTTCATCGATGTTATAAAAAGAGGTAGCTGTTATAGAAAGAGGCGAGAAGCATTTAGCTCTTTTAACTCATATCGCCAGATTTTGGGACACCTCCTTTTTATATATAGATAATGTATAACAGCTCACTTCCTTATAATCTTTATCTTCATACAGATCTGCTGAAGCCTAAAACAGAATCGAAAGAGGATGATCGGCGATCGCTGTCATCCGTCAGCCGGTCATTAAGTCTCAATTTTTTCCGACTGCTTCCTTCTTTTTTGTTTAGTACCTGTTTCTGTTTACGCTGCCTCCTGCTCATAGCCTTAAATCTAATCTAAGAACTAAGACCTAATTGAATTTATTTATTTTTGAGTTGATGACCGAAAAGTGAAGATATTTCAGTTCTCTTGAAAGGATGACAACTTGAACCAGGTTGTAGATTCTTTGAATTTCTTTTGGATACTTAAAAAAATGAGGAAATATAACTGATTCAAATAAAGTTATTCATAAATAAGAGATTACATTGTTGGGATCTAATCATTCTTTGATTAAACTGTTGCTTGGGAATTGTTTGTCAGAGACAGATGTTTGGTTTTATCATCTGGCTGACTGGATTTTTGTTTAGTTTCTCTACGAAACCTTGAAATTAGAAACTTTAAAAACATGGTTATGTATAATTCAAAATCTGAAAAAATTGCTCGAACAACCATCTATTTCTAAATTGTTGATACATTTCTGCTTGTACATCTGTGATCTTCCCTGTCTATGTGATGTTTATGCTCCAATGTTGCTTGCCTTTATCATATACAGGTCCAATATTATGTCTACACCTCAATTATGTGTTGTTGTAATTAAAATTGTGTTGATAAGATGCCTAGTTCTTGTAGGTTATTGAGTTCAAAGTTACAAAGTTCTGATGTTTGTTAAGAAAAGTGTGCAGAGGTCTGCATTATGTGATAGAGCCATAGAGGTCTGTTATTGTTGTATATTAGTTGTACAATTTACAAACCTGCATTGCAGTAATATGCGCAATGCATTCAGTACTTTACATCTACAAAAAGAAATAAAGAAGCAGCGCAATTCATACATTTCTTGTTTCTCAAGTGTGCCTATATCACTAAACATAGATGTGAAGTGTAGGTACTTGATTTAACTCCAAAAAGTAATCGAAATTATTTGTAAACTTACAATGTACCTAATTAGCAACTCTAAACCAGCTGAAATTAGGACGGGGACTCGAGTATTTATGAACGCAGTCCAAATTTATCAGTATAGTTGCATGCTTTCTGTAGCATATACAGATGACTTGGAATGTTCAACACTACAATAATATTGCAGAATGTGTCGGGTATAATTCTAAACTACACAGCAACAATATGGCAGTTGTATATATTTATATTAACAAGAACATACAAATTAATCAATTAACAAAACAAACACGAAGGTCGAAACAAGAATATAATTAGATACTGTAAATAACAAGATAAGAAAGTAAACTTATCTTTGTCGCTTTAACAAATACTGTAAAAAACAGAACAACTGAGTCGCCAAGCCTTTCGAGAAGTCTTGACTGTTCTTGAAGAGATTATTGTCCCACTTACATTGTGTTGGGTTGCAGCAATATCACTTTCAGGATAAAACAATTCAGATCAATTCACTCACAGTAATGGCAAAGATCAACAACGACCCCCGTACTGGTCCCTTAGGATTTATAAAGTAAAAGTTCGTTCAGCTGTTACAAATAAATTCTGACACTGTTAAATTAAATCAATAAGTAATATTAAATAAACAGGTAATAAAATTCTTTGCCCGGGTTGCTTCGCGTACGCAAGATGCCGAGACATTCGCCCAAATCGCCCTTCGAGTCGAGTCGTGACGTGGCGGGCGGCGGCGGCGCGTGTGTGTGTGCGCGCGCAATAACACCATGCATACTCACATGCCTTAGTAGCTAGTTGTACACTACTCTTGCACATGTTTCTATATAAAGCCACCAACCTCTCATTACCAATTCTATGTGAGACAAAAGTTCTTTCAACTTAAACAACCCACATAACCCATTTCAAGCAACCTATTTCAACTCAATTTATTTATGGATTCCACTAAGAAAATGTCTTAGATCCAAACATGAAAGTTTAAGTCCTCGTAACAAGGAACAACCTCCAATTGTTAGTTTTCGGAAATTCCATCAAGAACATATATAAAATCTGCCTCAAACTTTCCATTTTCTAACAATCCCTCACTAATCCATACAGAAATGCATATCGGTCCATATCATGACTTGTTTTTCAGAGTCGGTACCCTTCCGAGTTTGAAGCCTCCTAAGTCCTCTACTTCGATGGCTACCGGATCTAGATGGAATGTTTTACCTTGAATCTTTATCCGTTTGGTGTAACCACACTCCATAGACGACTACAAATCAAAGGCTATGGTGCTGATCTACAGCTTTGAGACGTTAATGGTCCTGTCTCGATCCTGTTCGTCGAATGCTTCAATGAATAACCCTTTCCTCTAGTTGCAACCACACAATTACATTCGCATAGCTGGGCATCTCCAGATATGTACTACTATCATCTCGTCAAATGACTTGACCCCATTCAGAGTTTAAATAACTCTTGTTATACTGG
This sequence comes from Heracleum sosnowskyi, assembly GCA_030848705.1. NCBI lineage: Eukaryota > Viridiplantae > Streptophyta > Magnoliopsida > Apiales > Apiaceae > Heracleum > Heracleum sosnowskyi. The sequence goes on along the minus strand of CM061235.1, from coordinate 134,263,046 downwards.
CAGTATCAGTACCTTTTAGGTTTACAGGGGATAGACTCAGATACGTAAGTATCAAAGTATATAGTAAAGGTACCACCAACTCACCCTCACAGCTTGTTATTACCACATTGAATACACTTCAAGGGATCTCCTCTCAGGTGTATTGGGTTCCCGCTTTAGATGAATCATGATGGACTATCAGTCCCATCCCCAACCTCGACTTAAGGACAACTGCATGCTCAAGTCCTTTAGTCAAAAGATCAGCTTTATTATCCTGAGTTCCAATGAACTCTATAGCAATAATCCTTTCAGACACTAGACCCCTTATAAACTTAAGTCTAACTTGGATGTGTCTCTTTGTCTTAGCATTATACTTTTCACTACTGATCTTGTTGATAGTTGTACGGCTATCACGATGAACAACAATGGCTGGAAGCTGTATGCTTACTACATGTAACACTGACATAAGTTCATGTAACCATTCAGCCTCCGTCCCTGTGGCATCTAGTGCACACAACTCAGCCTCAAAAGTAGACTGAGTTATCAAAGTCTATCTAGTAGACTTCCAGGATATTGCTCCACCTGCTAGGGTAAACAAATATCCAATCACTCCATTGGTACCAGATTTCTTAGATATCCAACTTGCATCACTATATCCCTCGACTACACCAGGGAATCTTCGATAATGCAAACCAAGGGAAATAGTTCCCTTAAGATATCTAAGAACTCTATCCAGTTACTCCCAATGAGTCTTGTTCGGACAACTTGTATATCTAGCTAACTTAGACACATAATAAAAAATGTCTGGTCTAGTCACGTTAGAAAGATATTGCAAACTCTCAATAATATGAGAATACCTTAACTAAGACACAAGAACTCCTGAACTATTCTTGACAAGGGCAACTTTAGGATCGTACGATGTGCTAGCGATTCTACAATTTGAATAACTATACTTCTCAAGTATAGATCTCTCTATATAATGAGATTGTGACAAGGTTATTCCATCAGTTGACTGTGTCAACTTGACCCCAAGAATCACACTAGCCTCACCCATATCCTTCATTTCAAGTGCCTTTTCAAGAAACTTTTTGTCTCGTTAATAATCTCAATATTGGTTCCAAACAATAATATGTCATTCACATATAGGCAAACAATAATACATTCATTTCCTTTAACCATGTAATAGATACACTTGTCACTTTCATTAACTACAAACTCTGATTCTAAAACAGTTTCATCAAACTTTCTATGTCAGTCTCTAGGAGCTTATTTTAAGCCATATATAAACTTGATCAATTTACATATTTCATCTCGTTACTAGAAACAACAAATCCCTCAGACTGATCCATATAAATCTTTTCTTCAAGATCACCATGAAGAAAACCTGTCTTTACATCCATTTGATGGATGATGAGACCATGTACGGAAGCCAATGTTATAAGCATTCAGATTATAGTCATTCTTGCAACAGGAGAGTATGTGTTAAAGTAATCAATGCCTTCCTTTTGACTAAAACCCTTAGCTACCAGCCTAGCCTTATACTTATCTATTGAGCCATCCGGGTTCATCTTCCTTTTGAAGATCGACTTACATCCTATAGTAGTACACCCAAGAGGAAAATCAACCAACTCTCATGTTCCGTTAGAAACAATAGAGTCAAACTCACTCTTTACGGCGCCTTTCCAGTGCATAGACACCAAATAATCCATGGCATGTCGGAAAGTTAAAGGTTCATCCTCGACATTGTAAGTGACAAAATCACTTCCAAAATCCTTGACTACCTTTGCACGCTTACTCCTTCTAGGTTCATCTACTTCGTCAGGAGTAGAACTACTAGCAGGATCTGCCCCCACATTTGTTATCATTTCCACATAATCAGGAATAGAACTCGATGTGTGAGTGGGATCATCATTAGAAATACCATGAGGTATGCCAGTCTTCATAGGGAACACATCCTCAAAGAATGTTGCATCATAAAACTCAACTATAGTGTTAGCCACTATACCGTCTATGTCAGATTTTAACACTAAAAATCTCATAGCTGTAGTGGTTTCAATATAGCCCAGAAAGATACAATCAACAGTTTTCGGACCTAATTACTTTCTCTTGTGTTCAGGTACCATCACCTTAGCAAGGCAGCCCCGCACACGAAGATACTTTAAACTTGTCTTTCTACTTTTCCATAATTCATAAGGTGTCTTGTCCATATATTTCAGAGGGACTCTATTCAGAATATGGCAAACCGTATTCAAAGCCTCTCCCCACATGTACTTAGGCAACCCAGAATTAAGAAGCATGCTGTTAATCATATCTTTAAAAGTTATGTTCTCTCGTTCAGCCACCCCGTTAGACTCAGGTGTGTATGGTGGAGTCACCTCATAAACTATACCATTGATTTCTGAGTACGTATCTCGCTCTGTGTCAAACATTTAGTTTTGTATATATAATAAAAAAATAAAACGTAACAGACCAAAATAAAATTGTAAGTACAGATATAGCATTTAATATTAAATATTCTGATTTAATATCATTAACAACTGTCATCATGATTTAATATCAGTTACAACTGCCATTAGGATTTAATCCTATCAGGACTTGGAGCCATCAGAATTTAAACCTATCAGGACTTAGAGTCATCAGGATTTGACGCACTCTGGCCCATCAGGATTTAGTCCAATTACTGACCCATCAAGATTTACATCCCATCAGTAGTTAACTCAGGCCATCAGGATTTATCCCACGTACTGGTCCCTCAGGATTTATAAAGTAAATCTTGACCCAGTTTGTTCAGCTGTTACAAATAAATTCTGACACTGTTAAATTAAATCAATAAGTAATATTAAATAAACAGGTAATAAAATTCTTCGCCCGGGTTGCCTCGCGTACGCAAGACTCCGAGACATTCACCCAAATCGCCCTTCGAGTCGAGTTGTGACGTGGCGTGGCGAGCCGGGCGGCGGCAGCGCGTGTGTGTGCGCGCGCAATAACACCATGCACACTCACATGTCTTAGTAGTTGTACAACCTCTCATTACCAATTCTATGTGAGACAAAATTCTTTTAACTTAAACAACTCACATAATCCATTTCAAGTAACCTATTTCAACTCAATTTATTTATGGATTCCACTAAGAAAATGTCTTAGATCCAAACATGAAAGTGTAAGTACTCGTAACAAGCAGTGTTGTAAAAAGCGGGAATCGGAGTTCATCGGTACATGCACCGTCCACGGATTAATTGGATAATCGGGGATTAATCAGATCATTAATCGGAATAAATTCAATAATATTTTTTATATACAATTATATTCATATATATATATATATATAGGGGGCTATTCTACTACAAACCACTCTTAGACTACAAACCTACAAACTAAATAATTTTTTTTCAAATCGCGTCGAAACATAGCACATATGGTATGCAAATCGATCGTTGGGAGATGGAGAAAAATACGGTGAAGTCGGATTTCAAAAAAAACTCTCCGATTGACGGGAAAAGTCAAATTAAAAACGAAGGGGAATAGGTGTGATTGAGTGTGGGAGGGTGTATTTTAGTTGTGTGTTGTGTATATAGGGGGCCATTAGATTAGATTAATCTAAGGGCTTAAATTGGTTCTTAGTTTGTATTTTAAAAAAGGTTTGTATTTGATCACTAGCCTATATCTATATCTATACTATAATATTATAAGCAAACCACCCTCTATTTGGTTGGTAGTTTGGTCATATGATTTGGTCCTCTAAATAATAACCGTTAGATGTAAATATAGGCAAATGAGAACCGTTGGATGTAATATTAAAAGAATATTCTTTTTTTGATATCTAAAATGCTATCACGGGTTCAAGGTTCGAATCCCGTCAACAACATATTAAAAATTTTTAAGATCAAAATACAAATAAATGCTAATAAAATAAGATAAAAAATACTAAAAAATCATATACAAAAAATACTATTATAAGCAAACTACCATCTATTTGGTTGGTTGGTAGTTTGGTTCTCTAAATAATAACCGTTAGATATAAATATAGATAAATGAGAACCGTTTGATGTAATATTAAAAGAATATTATTTTCTTGGTATCTAAAATACTCCCACGGGTTCAAGATTTGAATCCCGTCAACAACATATTATTATTATTATTAAATATTTATATCATCTATTTTTCTAAGATACATTCAAAAGTTCAAGATATTATTCCGTCGACAACATATTAAAAAATTTTAAGATCAAAATACAAATAAATGATAATAAAATAAGATAAATAATAATAATAAATCATATAAAAATACTAAAATAATACATTAAAAATACTAAAATTCATCCGTGCATCGCACGGGTTATAGGCTTGTATATATATATATATATATATAACTAAACATATGTTATTATTACTAGCTTATATCTCGTGCGATGCACGGTCTTCTTTAATATTTTTCTTATTTTTTATTTAGATTTTAGTTATTATATATAATTTGATAAAATTTTAAAATATATATATATATTGGATTTATAAATCTAATAATATAATATTTAAATTTAATATATTATTGACGTAATCAATAGTAGTATTTTAGATATTAAAATATAAAATATTTTAAAATAACATATCTAATGATTCGTATTTTTTTACTCTTAAAAATCTAAAAAGGAACTCAAGTGCAAATATCAAAATATGTGTTTGTTCAATATACCGAGTTTATTTGAATATACTATTACTTTTATTTTAATTAATTATCTCGTTTAAATTGAATGTTAAAAAAATTATAATAAACATGAATTTCATAAGTTTAATATAATAATATTACCAATATATCTATCTTTTCCCCGTGTTATTTTTAATTTGAACATGAGTTGTTTTAGTTAAAAAATATAAACAGGTCATATCCTTAAAAAGACAATTAGTTACTTATTAACAATTATATAAAATTATATTAAATTATATATATATATGTCTGCATTACTTTTAGAAAATTAGTTGTTTAAGTTAGAAAATATAAAAGAGTTAATTTGTTTTAGCTGAAAAGAATAACTTGTTATTTATTAATATTTATATAAAACAATATTACCATTTTATATTTATTTTGCATGTATTATATTTAGAAGATAAGTTGTTTTAGTTAGAAAATATGAAACACATAATGTTATTAGATGAGTTGTTTTATGTAAAATTTTGCAATCTCCAATAGGACATTCTTGTTAGGTATAAATTTAGCCAAACCTCAACACATTGACTATATTTGTCGAACCTCTAGGATATGTAGTGAAACTCCACATCATCTATTACCATATTAAAATAATACATTCTATCTATATAAACTTAAAATATTAATAACATACTATTTTTAAAATATAGCTAATCATTATAACTAACTTCATTGGAGCACAATCTCTTACAGGTTGAGTAAATTTTACATAATCAGTAATTTATATTATTTTAGCCAACCAATTTAGCCAACCCTGTTGGAGATGCTCTAACAACCTCCGATTGTTAGTTTTCAAAAATTTCATAAAAAACATATATAAAATATGTCTTAAGCTTTCCATTTATTAAATGAATGTGCCCACCATGTTTGCTCAAATGATATGGCTTCTTGTTCAGGGTTCGAAACAGTAATACTCCTCTTAGAGCATCTCCAATGGTATAAAACCCTTAGCTAAATAATCCATGTGGCATCTATGTGTCAATTTTTAGATAATATGTAAAAGGTATAACACTCCAACCATATGCCCTTAGCAAAAAAATATAGACAACCTTTTTTTGGTTGGCTATATTTGTTGAACCAATAAAGCCCTTGTGTATAATTTTACCTAACAAGAAATATAGATAAGACCATTGGAGTATATGTACTTACCCTTAGCAAAAATATTTCATAATCATTATAACCAACAAAATAGCCAACCATTTTTACCTATTGCCCTTGAAGATGCTCTTACTTCCTTACATAAAATGTCTTATCATTTGTCTATACCTTCTCATAATACTTAAAATATCCTATCCAGATATTATACACGATATAGTATCTTCAATGTGTTTGATATTTGTACATTGTTTTTAACGGATATGTGCGATATTTCCACATGATGTAAGCTTCGAGCACATTAAAAGACGAACGGCAGTTGGCAAGTTCTTATGTCTTATAAATCTCTATTTTCTGTAAGAGGAAATGAATTTTAAGAAGGCAAAGAGTCCACAACAAACTATTTTTTATGACATATAGCATATCATTGTACATGTAAATATATGTTTTTCTCGTGCATTCACACTAAAAAATTTACTTTACGTATACCGCAATAATTTATCATGATATGATATATTACAACAAATGTTTGTTGTAAATCCGGACTCTTTCAAAATTAGTCCATTAACTTGTCAAATGTTTAATCTCTCTATTTAGAATATCATGTTTAACCCCTCATATACGTATTGTCTGAATCTCTTAACTGATAATTCTCGTGCGATAAAATATTTACTTTAGGTAAAGAATGAGTTAAACCAGTATCTGTTTTGTACATAAATTATACCAAAAATAGATATTTATACATACAGTTGACAATTATAGATATTTGTTCATCGACATGCTATGGAGACACGATGACTGCCCATACACCAGGCACATTCAGTTTTTGACAGATTATGAATGTCAGCATCCTGTGGTTCCCCATACACACTTAACCTTTGTGTTATCTTAAAGGCCATCTTTTTTCTCTAAGATTCTAAAAATCCTGTAAAAGACCTACGCGATAGAGAGTGTTATTGGTAATCTAGCGACGATTAATCATCAATAAGTTCTAAATGTAGTTGAGTGGAGATTGTTAAAACAAGGCTCACGTCCACTAATCCGAAGAAAATAACGTTTGCATTATGTCTAGTCACCCACTGGCCTCATCACAGCATTGGCAACTAAGTAACTGCACTAACTGTTAAGAATTCTTGAGTGAAAGAGAATAATGCAATGAAAAAGACCAGCTGGGACCATACAAGGGACCATTAATAATAGGCTTAATTATAACGTAAACCTTGAATTATGACTTTTTGTACACATAGAACCCTAAAAAAAATGTCGTACACATCGAACCTTCAACTATTGATTATGTATACTGACCCTGCTCCAAAGCACACTACCAAATAACCATAGTTCATGTCCATTCATGAGAAATATTATCCTTTAAAAAGTCTTTCTGTGATTGAAAAATAAACATCTGTATAATTATCGACATTGTACCCCATCTTATTCATGCAAGACATGACATGGTGACATGGAATACCACTCAAATCCCACCTTACTCGGTTGTATTTTTTGGAAGAGGGGTCTATATATACATAATCGGTGCTTAAAGGTTTGATGTGTACAACATTTTTCTTTAGGATTTTATGTGTACAAAGAGTCATACTTCAATATTTATGTTATAATTAAGCCTTAATAATATGGGAAGTTTGAAGTTTGTAATAGAAATTATTGAACATCCTATACAAAAAGCCAACTACATCTTCCTTAAGTCTCGAGAGAGACCGTGAGAGGATGAAAGACAGAATATAGGCCCCCCTTGAATGTCCACAACTGCTATGGTCTAGTACAAAATCTAAATCTTTAGGGTCTTAACCAATAGGAGAGTAGCGTTTGTGATTGAGTTCAGAAGTCGAGCCAATGAGAGATTAGAATTGAGCACATCCAAATTTCGAAATAGCTCTTGTTTGAATTTATCTGTTAGAAACCACGAAAAGTTGCATGGGCTCGAAACCTCGAGTCTCAGACACCTACCTAGTGTATGGTAAAAGCGCTCCATGTGGGTCTCAATCTCATTCTACATATAACAATAATTGTACTAGTGGTATCTCTCGCATAAATACACAAGTCCTCTCTGTTTTGAAATGAGCGTGCTTATTTAGTCTTATATTATGACAGCTTCTGAACTTATTACTAATTTCTCATCAATGAATACTGAGCGGAAAACCGCAAATGCGGTTGGAGGCAAGACTGTGAGAGCTTGCGATAGCTGTTTGCGTAGACGGGCACGATGGTACTGTGCTGCAGATGATGCATTCCTTTGCCAGGTATGTGATTCGTTAGTGCATTCTGCTAACCAGTTGGCAAGCCGACATGAAAGGGTTCGACTCAAAACGGCTTCGTTTAAGCAGTCTGAATCTACGTCTAATGACGATTTAGTCCCGGCTTGGCAGGGGTTCACTCGTAAGGCGAGAACCCCAAGACAAACTAGGCCGGGACAGAATAACCATTTTAAAGACAAGGAGAGAATAATAAACACTTCTTCTCTTGTCCCGAAGTTGGGGAGTGAAGAAGCATCAGAGGAGGATGAAACAGAGGCACAGCTTCTGTATCGCGTTCCTGTTTTTGATCCATTTGCTGCGGAACTTTGTAACGTGTCCAATGAAGTAGACACACTACTTGCGGATGATTGTAAAGATGAAGGCATCATTAATCAAAATGAGCCAAATCTATTTTTATCTTCTAACAATGGAAATGAAGGAGCTTGTGACTTGGATCATCTTCCGCTTTTTCTCCCATCTGAAATGGAGCTTGAGGAATTTGCTGCTGATGTTGAAACCTTACTGGGAAAAGGGTTTGATGAGGAGTCATGCGGAATTGAGGCATTAGGGCTTATTAATTGCAAAGAAGAGAATGTTATTGAAAATAACTTTGAAGGAAATGTAGTAAAACTTGAAGATGAAGAGCAAGCAATCACAGCTTCTCATTTTGATCCTATACTGGATGGGTCAGCAGAGACGATAGATTGGGACTTTGACTATGATTCACCGATGACTGGTGAAGAGCAAGAGGAGGTAAAGGTTGAGGTTGTGGCACATACTGAAATGACAAACAGCAACACTAAAGAAGGGGAAAATAAAATGTTTTTAAGGCTTAACTATGATGAAGTGATTACTTCTTGGGACAACAAAGGTTGTCCATGGACATCTGGGATCCGGCCAGAGTTTAATCCTGATGATTGCTGGACGGACTTCATGGTACATTTTCTTCTTTCCTCTTCAACACAATTTCCAATGATTAGTACATGTAAGAATTTAAATCTGATTGACAGTTAGAAAAGATAATGACATATATAGAATAAAGAAGTACACCACTGACTCTTCTCCTGAGAAATTATGCTACTCTCTCCTACATATTTTAGTCAAATTAAAATTTTTCCACATTATCATTCAGTTTTAAATTCTTTTCTATCCTAATTTGAAGTGACTAAACAGATATAAGATTTAATTTTGTTTTTATCACATTGAAATCTTCGTCCATATTGTACTAATTGATGGTTTGCATATTTATGTGACATTGAAAAGCCTCCTTCTCCAATATATTTTAGGGACTGTATGCGCCAGGTACTCATCAGCGTTATGGAGGTGAAGGAGGGCGTAATGATGGTGGAAGAGAAGCAAGAGTGTCAAGGTACAGAGAGAAGAGAAGGACAAGATTGTTTTCGAAGAAGATAAGATATGAAGTCAGAAAGCTGAATGCGGAGAAAAGACCAAGAATGAAAGGTCGTTTTGTAAAGAGGACATCATTTGCAGGAGGATCTGCAGCTTTACCATACCAGCTGAACAAATAATAATATCGAACAACTCTATTGATCACTAGTCTGTGATCAGTTCTTAACTGCCAATTAATCAACCTCCTAGTTTGCTTAATTTTTTTCTTTCGGCAAAGTTGGATGACTTCAATTAGGATATCTGATATCACATGAGATCAATAATATGTTTTATCTCGTTAAAACATATCCGACCTCCAATTTCTTTTCTTTTCCTTTTTTTCCAATTATTTGTACGTACAGCTATAAATTTAGCATCATCCACCCCCTCCCCTTGTGTTGATATAATTTCTGCCTATCAGCAAGTAGAATGCTATACATGTAGGTTGTAACTACTCTGTTTTAAGCTAAATACTTTCTCATACTACACGACTGAGGTCTAGCTGCAGTGTTGTTGAGTCAAGATGAAGTGACTAGTAAGTTGGAAAGTGCAGAACATTCTCAAGGTTTCTAAAATTTGGCACAATAATTTTGATTATGGCACGTTACCAGTAACTGTATGTGGAACTGAATTTATTTTCAGTTGTACTAGGTTAGTTACTTGGCCCGTTTTCGCATCTGTGAATCTTTTCCCTAGGAGACTGAAATCACTCAATTTGAGACTAAAAACGAGTTGTGCAGATGGGCAAACTAGTGAACGTAAATATCTGTTCTTATGTGTAATTTTCTTGACATTATAGTTATTCGATTTGATTCCTATTATGTGGTATACTAGGATTTTCTTGACATTATAGTTATTCGATTTGATTCCTATTATAGTTATGTCAGATGTTACAAACAAAAATAAATCGACTTGGAAGGTAGCAGTTCTCTTAATGTTAGTATAAAAATGCAGATTTAGAACAAATAATTTATTTATGCTTTGTCTCTCATGTTTCTTATTTTTGGTTTCGGTAACTAGGCCATCAAACTTACAGAAACTAGTTTTAAGTAAAAGGGCTCATTGTTGCTGCAGTAAAACTTCAAGTTTTTATATTTCTGAAGACCATAACCAACACCAAAATGTATGTTAGAAGTTGGAATGTAGAAATATTGTTCAACGGAACATAAAATAACCCAACAGACTACTGTGAATTGTCACAGAACTAAAAGCTTGACAATGTACAAAAATGACATATTTGGAACTAAAATTAGGATAGCAACAAGCTATAATATCTTGTAATCTCAATTTTCTAGTCTTCAGAAACATTATATACAGATGCCGCCCAAAAAAAAATCAAAAAATTAAGTAAGAATCTACAGAAATGAAGTTACTAGATAATGCACACTGCTACATATTTCTAGTGTTGCCTTACTAGTTACTACCTAGTACTCCTATATACATGCTCTTGATAACTCATGTAGAACATAAGTAATTTGTAAGAGGCAATGAGGCATTGTACTTGTTCTATATTTATATATGATTAATGAATATAGCACAATAAAAAGGGTGGAAGCCTAAATTGAAAGCTTTACATATTTGTAAAATTGAATCTGTGAGGTATGGTAAAACTTACCGCCCCCTTCACTCTCAAGGGAGAGAGAAAGATGGTTCTATATATAGGGATTTGGTCATCAGCCATCTGTGGATACCAACCACTTGCCACTGGGTATCAGTTTTAGTTTGAGAGTATGTTACACTCTAGGAGCTCCCTGCAGTCCACATAGTGGCACGGCAGGAGTTGCTCTGACATACATTAGGCTGAACTTGTTTTCTAGACTCTGAATTTCAGTTTTCATTAGAAAATTAGAAAAATTATGCCTAACTATATGAATTAGATGGCAAATCAAGTTGTCGTGGCGCTCAGTATTTGTCTGCTAGGGGGATCCTTCAATAGCAAGCCTCTCCCTTCCAATTCCTTTCTCATTAAAGTTTAACATTTACACAATGTCCGTTGGAAACTTTTTCATTAAAGTTATTCAGAATCAGAACACTTGCGACAGGCCTAAAATATGTCGCAGGTTACATGCGCAGACCATTTATCATAAATTCTGTCCCAAAGTCCGTTGGAAATATTTTTTCAGTGTCTATTTGTTAAGAGTACTGATATGTTTATATATATTTATCATGAACACTTTCCTAGTCACGAAGAATTCGTGATTATGTATGCTTGTGGTACTTAACTTTTACGTCTAGCTATAATCGTAAAAGTTACACAACTTTCATTGAAGTTTAACTTGTACACAATGTTGGGTTAAACTAAATGACAGAAAACTTAATGGATCATGCTTAGGCGTATTTGTCCGCTTGTAGTGTTTGATCATTGTTCTTGTGCTTAGTTGGATGTCACAGGATGTAAATACAACAGAACAGTTTTATACAAATGCGTAAGTTACTATTTTAAATAAATGTAGTTAGGTTCGATAGAAAATCCAATATTTTGATAGTATTAGTGATGGAGACTAAAATAATTCTTTACTCAAGTCTCTGCTTATGTCTAATTAATCCTTACTTTTACGCCAGACAGTCCCCTATACATACATCCTAATCCATAACTTTTTGTGCATATTCTTTTGTCTAGACAAGGATTTCCCTCGAGATCCCACTTACCAATTTTCATAACACTTCCTACAACTGCGTAAAACTCATAAACAATAAAAGACTTGAAGAAGACAAAGGGAAATAGATGCTTTGGAAGAAGTTTACTATGCCAAAGATTTCTGTATAAATAAGCTACGGAAAACCAAAAGTATATAAGGAGTTTTTGCATCTAATGCATGCATGTGTGTTACCTTGTAACTGGATGTGCAAATGGGTAGGCGGTGTGTGTGTGGCTAAAGAGCTCTATTCAGAACAATACTGAGGGCTGGGGAGCGGATAGAGCTGTCATCTCATGCACTTGGTTACGCTTGGTATTTTCTTTGCTATGTAAATGGAGATTCTGAAAGTTAAGTCTAGCCAGATGCATGATGTGAGAGCAACTCCGTCCGTGTACTTTTCCCACTTATTGTACTGAAGGGAGCTCCAAGTCAGTGTGTACATTGATACTAAAGTTGCATTATTAGAGATGATATCTAATTCAAGCCTTGTGCTCTAATCATTCTGAACAATTGTTTTTCTGTAATAGATGTTTCTGATGACTTACTTTCTTAAGTTTCTACCTACTAATGTTTTTCCAAGTTTTGATCAGTTTTTCAGCAATCAGCGAGTCATGGAAAAGAGAAAGACCTTTAATCATGCAATACGGCTGACCTTTTAAACTGCAACCCGAAGTAACGACCATCCGAGGTGCACATTGCCTGCGTAGGAGTAGACAACTGAGAAATCACTTGTGAGTAGTGACCACTGTCCCGTTTAAACTTTTAAGGATGTGCTTGGTGTGGAAACTGCAGGTACGTTAAACGACAGCAATCCAGGGTAATGATGGCCTGTTTTTTACAAACACGCTTGACAGAATTACTTCCCAAAATGTCTGCCCCAGAATATGCGTTCAGTGTGCGACTGGCAGAGCGCAGAGTTATCAATTCAGGCAGCTCATAAATGCGTCCCCCTGTCTTTATCATATTCAGATGATTTCATATCGCATCAGGAAAACAATTGGGTAATTTGATCAAGGAATATTGACTTCTAATTCAGGGTTCATATTTGGGTTTCGTGAGGTCTTAATTTTCAATAAAATATTATCGTCTTAATATTAAAATTAACACCCACAAATCTTTTGAGACAGCCCCAAACTTCACTTTGCTAACTTGTGACGGGCATTTTTTTTTTTTTTTTTTTTTTTTTTTTTTTTTTTTTTTGATAAAATCGTACTTGCATTAAAATATCTCAAAGTAACAGATGATACAATCTCGAGCAGAAACATTCCACTCTGAAAGACCTGACATAGAATATGTCGCCCTTGCTAAACAATAAGCTACAATATTCGCAGACCTATGTGTGTAACACACTAACACTTCATCAAAGTGTTTATCCATATTATCCGTACAAGCCTCCAAGATAATATAATCCAGCACCAAAACTCACACAAACGGTGAGACAAAAACAAACTCACACAAACAAGCGGTGAGACAAAATCAACAAAACAAAATCGATCTTACAATCGGAAAAGGCTTAGAACCTTAGATCCGAATTAACTTTAGAACAACTAAAACAAGCAATCCTTAGATCCGGAGCGTAACCACAAAAACAAGAGGAACCGAAAATCCACCCGCTTGAATCTGAGAAGAAGGACAACGGAAGCTCTGATGGTTAGATCTAGGGCTTTTCTTATTGAAACAAGAAACAAATTCGAAAGGCTTACAATTTCAAATAATATTTTTATGGCTTGTGTTTATAAATAATTCTATGCATGATCATTATCGTTTCAAGTATATAATTGATATATATTGAGTTTTTTTTATTGATGGTATATGTAGCTAGAGTCGCGCTCCATTTGAGAACCCTTTTTAATGTATGTGAGAACTGAGATCTAATCTTGTTCATTCATTTTTTATATTATAATTAAAGTTAAGCCACTCATTAATTTTAGTATCCATCTTTATTTTACATCACCCATTTATTTTATTTACATCGTCAATTTCACCACAACCTGCGGCCAATACCTCGGTCACCACCTCCGGCGACTTCCTCCGATCACCACCTCTAGCGACTCCCTCCACTAACCACCTCCGACGACCATCTAAAAATCACCATTGTCGATAAAAAAAATCACCATCTCAATAAAAAAATCACGATGCTGCCCCCACTTCCGATCATTCTTCAAGCACCAATTTCAGTAACTATTACCGTCGACCATTTCCGACAACATCAAAAAATCACCATCACCTAAAATAACTACAATTAAAGAAAAATCACCTCAATGAAACCATCACAGCAATCCGGTCTCCGATAACTACTTGCAACTGTCACCAATTAAGCACCAACATCATACTAAAATTTACTAAATCTAAACAAAAATCACTGCAACCACTACGCCACCTGCACTAATCACCACCCTTGCCCACCACCGCCATCCCCCAATATAATCACCACCTGATTCATACAAAAATCACCAAAACTTACGTAATACCAAACTTTAAAACTAATCACCAAATGTTTAACGTCAATCACCAAAATTTCAATGGAATTCACTGAATTTTTAACAAAAATCACCTAATTTCTAAACACAAATCACTAAAAAATTAATTGATAAAATTCAGAAATGATAAAATTTAAATCCTTCAATCTTTCATCAACGGACCACTAACCACCATCAAATCAGAAGCTCTCATTGGACATCGTTCTCCGAATCGGAGCCAATTTTCGATGTTTTTTCACCTTAAATTCCCGATTATGTTACCGAGATGGTGTTTAGATGAAATGAAAGTGAAGGAAAATCAAGAATCAAGAATAATTAATATAAGTGGAGAAAATAAGAAAATAGAGATATGAAGTCAAATGAAGAGAGAGAAAGATGATATGGACAGAGAGAGAGAGAGGAAGAAAATAGTGAGAAAAGAATAGATCTGGAGGTGGGTAAATTAGTCGGGAGAATAGATAAATAAATTTAAACATTTATATGTGTTTTTATGTGGTTTAGATTAAAAGTTAATATAAAAAATTGAGTGGTTGAGATTAGATCACAGTTCTCATTTTAATTGGGGTTCTCATATGAGCACATGACATGCCTATGTAGCTATTGGGTGCTTACTTAAGTATGTTCAAGTTTTTAATTTAGAAATTAATACGAGTATTACTAATAGCTGTCATGTTAGTTTACAATTTTTTTTGCGGGATAGAATAAATACCGGGTGTTCTAGATAAGTTTTAGAACATTGTAATCCTAAATTTTCTTCCAATTCTTCAAGATGTTACATTCTAGAGAGTAGGTTTTATTACTGATTTTGAAAAAAAAAACCTTCGTAAATCTTCTAATACTCTACTTAGGTCTTGCGCTTTCAGTTCTTAAAACTTTCTTTCTAACTTGTTCATATCTTTTCTATCTTTCAGACTTTCAAAACATCGAATAAATCAGTGCCAAGTAATTAGCCCAAACGCAACAACTTGGGTAATCCACAAACCCACCCTAGGTTCCCAAAAGATCATGATTTGTTGGTGCAATTTGTAGTAATACTTTGTGTTATAAACTGAAATAAAGTCTCAACTCTTCTCGATTTTGAGACTCTAGTGGTACAAACTCCTCCACTTAAACTCTTGACGTCATCGTTAGATCTGAACGGATAGCTCATAGGTCCAAGATCGTACATCTCTAGCGATTGTGAAATAATACTGGCTAGTTTATGTCCCAACCTCTGGACCTCAGTCCATTGTGGAATAATGCCACCAATCTTCGTGTCCCCACCTCCAGCAACTTCACGAATCAACCGCCGGCCAATTGGCCCAAATGCAATAACGTGGGTAATCCACAAACCCACAACAGGTCTCCAAAAGATCATGATTGTTGGTGCACTTAGTAGTTGTACTTTGTCTTATAAACTGGACTAAGGCCCCCACATTTCTCGATACGAGACTCGGGTGTTACAATATGTTTTAATTTAATATTATTTCAATCTATTGTCAATATTAGTTCTTTATATATATATATATATATATATATATATAATTTTCAAATACAATAAATTTTTTTATTTTACTACTAAAATTTTAAAACATAATTATGTTTAAATGACCTGAGTTTGTCTAACTGATAATAATATTAACATTCGTGAAATATTATTTGCTATTATAACTTCAATTCTCATATTTTGTTGCATGAACCCGTGCAAGGCACGATCATTTTCTAGTGATTAAAATAAAAATTTATTCTTTGCGGTTTAAATATTGTATTTAGTTATATTTGTACATATTTTGTTCGTCTCGTTATAATATACTTACTTTAATTTATATAGATAATTTGATTGATCGGGGCCTATGATTTTAAATAAGCCGGGGTGTATAATGTGATCGATCCGATCATAATATTTTTGTATGCTATATAATATCTTGTTTTCTAAAATTTGTTAATTGGACTATATATTTTTATCTATTTATTTTTTACACAAATTAGTATCACCAAGTATTTTTTTCAACCCAAATTTATATGTTTATATTGTCTAACCTTTTCAACATGACCATATCATTCGTTTAATTTTTTTGTTGTACTATCTATTTATTTTTATTATCTCATCTTTTAAATTGTTTTAATTCAAAACAAATAGTTTTCATATGTTATATATATGTATATATTAATCCAATTCCAAATAACTAATTATTTTCTTCCATAAAATGACATTAAAATTCATGTGATAATAATTAAAAATGTCTCATATACACAATGCATCCAATCTAATTATAAATATACTCACTTTTATTATATCTATCTATTTATATTGTATTATTAACACCGAAACATTGAAAGTTTTGTAGTTAGTCGATACGGTACTCGTATTTTGGTATTTGCACTTTAGTTCTTTTATTTTTACAACTTAACCTTAATTTATTAAAAACAACGATTTTGATCAAAATATAATGTAGTCGGTCGATTAGAATGATACTCATATTTTGATATTTGCACTTTAATCCCTTTACTTTTGAAACTTGACCTTGATTTATTAAAAACAACAATTTTAATTAAAATATATTTTTTGAATACTGTCAAACACAAAATTCTTGAAACACAATTTAATCACGCTCAAACACAAACACATACGTCAATTCAACATCGAGTTCAACAATCACATAAAACTATTTAAATTTAAGTTCATCCTCGTTAAAAAAAGTATAAATATAAAATAAATTATTAAAATACATATAAGATAACAAATTTAAAAGTCATCTTTGCATTGCACTGACCCTATGCTTGTATACATAAGAAGAATATTCATAAATATCATGTATACATTTTATCGATATGTGCTATATAATAATGCTTATTGTAGAGATAGACATTCACTCCTTCCCGCCCAACCCCGATCCATTCTCTGCCCCATTTCGGGCGGAGAATTGAAAACTTTTCTGGCGATCGGGAAGAAATATGTAAAAATTTCGGAGATCGGGATGGAGTCAGGGATTAGTGTCTCCCTTCCACGCTTCCCGGTCCCCAATTTCTATATTTAACAAAAATATTATATATTTTCATGTATATTAAATAAATTATTGTGAATAAATATGATTTGTATATATTCTTATAGTTTAAACTTTCAATCCATTTTTCTAATTCAAAGTTTTCACATGTAGAATACAATTAAATTATAATAATATTTATTTTATCTCTTATTTTAAATAAATATCAATTTGAATTATTATTTAAAATATTAAATTAAATTCAAAATATAAATTATATATCATGATTTATCAAACTAATTTTATTATAAAATTTTTAAGAGATTTTATAGAAATTAATAAGTATTATTTAATAATTTAAATATATTGTATAGTACAAGAAAAGTTAGACCCTTATATAGGAAAATAGAATATATTATAGTTAAAGTTACACAACCGAAATATTTATTTAAAACTAAAGGAAAGATAAAAATACACCACACTTAATATTGTTTTTGAAACTTAATATAAAAATTTATAAGATTGGTAGTATATAGTTTTGTATGATATTTTAATAATTAAAAAATAAATATTATAAATATCCTTTGCAAACATACTCTAAAAAAAGAATTTAAAAAATAAAAATTTAATAAATATTATAAATCACCTTGATTTTTACTTAAAAGTTTAAATAATAATTAATATATGATTAAGAATGTTGTGAGGTTTATGTAATGTGATTTTTCACTCAAAACCAAAAGAAGTCATGTAGCTCAATGGTTATAAGAATGATTTTCTTAGGGAAGGTCACGGGTTTGATTATGCACAAAAACATTATTTACTTTTTTTTTCTTTAGATAAGAGAGTAGTGGCATGCCATGTAATTTCAAAATATAAAAGGGTAAAATTGTAATTTCAGAGGGGGTTTATTGGCTCAAAATGCCCCTAAATTATCCACATGTTCTCCTATTATATATAGAAGAGATACGACATTTGGAGATCTATTTTGGAATGCGCTCTTAGAGCCTTTAACTAAAATATTATGTGGCATGCCATAAATAATATTTATAGATGCCATAAATAATATTTATAGATATTATGTAAAAAAAATGCAACTCCAATGGTACGAACTGAACTGTTAGCAAAAAAATTAGACAACCTCAACAGATTGACCATATTTGCTGAACCACTTGGACCTGTAGTAAAATCACACGTAATCTATTTTCATATTAAAATAATATATCCTATTTATAACAAAAAAAAAATTGTCAGAAATGTACATATTCGTACCAATAATGAACACAAAGTCCAGAGGAAACGAGTTTCTCACATCCATCAAGTTTATCATCTAACTGAAAGCACGAAAGTACTCCCAGAAATTTAGACAATAACACCTCAATGTCTGAATGGAAAAACCCACAAAAACAATACTGAAGTATTGACACCCCAAAAGTATGGGAGAAAGGCCTCGTTAAAACCCCACAAGAGCAAAATTCTATGGGAAAAAAATTCAAAGGGGAAAAAGAGTGCCCTCTAAGAACATATATACATCGTTTTACAAAAGAGTTTACTGAATAAATAGATTAGAGCTTCTTTGTTGTTTTTGATTCCCCATTGTCATTTGTTGTTATCGCAGCCTTTCTTTTTCTTTTTCTTTTTCTCATTTAATTTATTAGAAAAGTCAATCTTGAGTCTTCTTTTGTCACTCGCAAGTCACCAAATAATTCCGACAAAATAAGTCAATGAATCACCTAATAAATAATAATAATAATATTAAAATTAATTTGAACTCTCACAAAATTGGCTCACTTCTAACCAAAGGGAATCCCTTTGGTTAGGTATCTAACTCGAAACTTAACTCAAAATTTTAAAATTTGAGGTTATTTTTAAAACACTGACATATAAAATATATATAGAGAGAGAGTTAAGTTCTATGGAGACCACCTTTTTTTGTGGAGACCTGGAGACCACATATGTTCTACAATTTAAATTTAGCAAAATCTAATATTTTATAAATTATGTTGTATGAAAATAACTATTTTCATTTAAAATCTTTAAAATTATATATGTTTTGCAACTAAAACATAGCAAAACATATTGTTCTGCGAAACATGTTCGGTTTACGGAACATTCATGTTTAGTTTGCAGAACTTACATGATTTTCAAGATTTTCAATGAAATGGTGATTTTCATAGAATATACTTTGCAAAACGGTACGTTTTGCAAATTTTTGATTACAAAATAGGATCTATTTTTGCCAAATTTAGATTATAGAACATATGTGGTCTCCAGGTCTCCATAAAAAAGGTGGTCTTCATAGAATTTAACTCTATATATATATATATATGTAAATTTATCATTTACGAAAATATTAAAACAATATATACCGATAATAAAACCTATTTAATAATCATATGTATACATACATATATATTAACAAATGAATTAAGTCATTATTAAAATTAGCGAATAAATTTTAATAAGAAAATAAACTCCAAATGCTCATCATTAAAACTTAAAAGAATATAACATACATTTACTAGTAATAAAAAGAGCAACATCGTTAAATTAAAAAAATTAGTAATAAATAAATAAAATTATGATGCCTCCAATCAAGCAGCTATGACATGTCAAATTAATTAAATCACATAGTAAATGCATACAATAAGCAAAAGATAAACATCAACTTCAAAAAAGCTAAATTGATCAAAGGCACATAAGAATGTTAGTTGTAAGAATGTACATAATGGTTATATGCTAAATTATTAGATTAAAACAATCAACTAAGTATGATACAAATAACATCAAAATGCACGAGAACATCTAAGATTAAATGAGAGAATTGCAAAAATTGTACTTCATATATGACTACATCAAGACACTCGCAAGAATACAAACCAAATTCTAATTTACCACGAGAAATGTCCAAAAAAGCAAAAGCTAACTATTATAATAATTTGAAATAATAAAAATATAATATTGTTAAAATATAACAAATTATTATAGCCAACTCCATTAAAGCATATCATCTTACAGGTTGTTGGAGATGCTCTTAGAGCATCTTCAAAGGTATTAGGTAAAATGATTAGTTATCTTAATTTGCTATTATGATTATAGAATATTTTTGTTAACAGTAAGGATATATGTTATATATATCTTGTTTGATAAAATTATACACAAAGGATTTATTGGTTTAACAAATATAATCAATCAAAAATGATTGTCTATATTTTTTTCGCTAAGGACTGTATGGTTGGAGGGCTAAGGATTTTATACCTTTGAAGATACTCTTATGACATGATCTTCTGATGCTCTTATGACGTGATCTTCTGGTATGTTTCTTTCAGGATGGTGGGAAACTCAGAACATCACACTTATTTAAACTGCATTTTCAACCTATATACTGTAGTACCAGAAGTCTTTGTTAACACTTGAAAATCCCTATGTTACTAATACCTTTTGAAGGTTCCATTTTCAAACAAATGAAATAATTCTATAAACATTACAGCTACCACCTAAATCAGAAATAAATATTTGATGTAAGTTTGCTGCATTGGCCTGTTAGTAACTACGATCATTCTTTACCAGACCAAAATTCTACAGCAGTCAATGTTATCCCCCAAGGCCACACATGTCAAGTTTAGCTCAACAGCATAGCTCCGCCATGTTTTAGAACACACTTGGTTCTAGTTACTTCAATTCAATTTGTAAAGGCCCAGAGAGTTTCTTCCATGGTCTTGTGCTTTTTAAGAAATGACCAGAAAAAGGATCATGGTGTGTAACCAAGTTGTCATGCAGATGAAGCCACGTTGGCGACTTTTTCATTCTAGAAATGATAAAGTTGACAATGTTTAACTGACAATTGTACGCATGAGATGCAGTTTCAAATATGTTATCCGAAAACTTATTTATCACCTTGCATAGTCGCATCCTTTGTTTAAATGGCATTCACAAGTCATATAGATTAAACAAATCAGAAGCCAACATCTGGAATTAAGGAAGAAATAAAGCTACAGGAAATTATAGTTTTTCCGAGAAAATGGCAAAGCAACCGAACTAGGAAATCAGCTCGTGCAATATCTGTCCTTCCCTTTATACTGTTGCCAACATGCAATAAGACCTGCAAGAAAGTATAACTTGTATCACCGTATTTAATTTAATGACATTGTGCACCCTACTTCGAGGAGTTTATATCAGATATAACATTGGGCAGGGCCATACAACAAGTGTCCACATAGGATGTTAAAAAAAAAATACAATGCGTAGGAATATGTAGTATTCAGTATCAGTAAGAGGAACAAAAGACTAAACTATATACAACTTCCTACCCTAACAAACATCTCATGATTTAGATTATTAATTCAAGTGAAGCTTCAAAACAATGTCTTCTAGCTTAAATGAGGAATCGGTATATATGAAGAAAACAAATTAAATAAAAGACAGCATTAACCTACAGATAAGTTGATTTAGAATGACCAACGGATTCAGAGAATGATATAAAATTCATTAGACAAGACTATAAACCCACAAATCACAATTAATTCCGTAATGGTATACAAAGCTTGATAACAGTTTAGGTCAAATATGTTGCTTCCAGTCTGTGTCGATTCTTGTCGATTCAAAAATTTTATGTGCATTATTATTACACAGTTTATACGCATGAACAGTATTTAATAGTTAATGAATCCCATAATTATAAGCTCCTCTATAATTTAATGCATATATTAGGTCTTCAATTGGGTGCGATACATGTTTTTAAAAAAATAGACTAAGCAGAGACAAAGCGTCAGTCTCTTCTTTTCAACCATCTTTTGGAGATGATAAAAAAACATATAGCTGATTATTGATAACCTATGTAGTCGGCTAAATTTATAAGTTAATTAATTTGAAAGCATAGACGATAGTTAAGCAGATTAGCAGAATCTTCAGCCTCGTTTGTTTTGATGTAACATGACGATGTAACCACAAGTTCCTTGATTGCATGATTTTGGAATTGAACAAAGTAACTTGTAGTTACTCCAAATGAAAGGAACCCGTCTACCTAGCCTACCAATGGTAACTACAAGTATACCTAGCTTACCGACTGTAACTACAAGTTACTTAGAGCCCGTTTGCGTAAGCTTAAAAAATGACTTATGACTTAAAGTTAGTTATAGTCAAAAGTGAAAAATGAAAATTAAAAAAAACAAAGACAATTCCGATGATAAAAAAACAATTAGCTAATTATTGAAAACCTAAGTAGTTGGCTATCAATCCAGATGAATGAAAAACAAATAGCTGATTGTTGATAACTTATGTAGTCGACTAATTCTATAAATTAACTTAATTCAATACAAAGAGGATAGTTAAGCATAATCTTCGGCCTCGTTTGTTTTGATGTAACATAAGGATGTAACCACAAGTTCCTTGATTGCATTATTTTGGAATTGAACAAAGTAACTTGTAGTTACTCCAATGAAAGGAACCTGCGTACCTAGCCTACCAACGGGGACTACAAATTCGTAAGTTACTTAGATCCCGTTTGGGTAGCTTAAAAAAATGACTTATAACTTAAAGTTGCTTAAAGTTAAAAGTGAAAAATGAAAATTATAGTTGGTATTTGGTTAAGTAATTTTATTATGTTGTATAACTTATGAGTTGTTAAAATTATAAAAAAATAATAATAACTTCTGAGTTGCATAAGTGAATGATAATATTAACTTTTATCAAATGAAATTACAAAAACAAAATAAGTAGTTCAAAAAATTACCTCCCAAGTCCTACCAACTTTAAAATTTAAGCTGTATTTTCAATTTGAAGTCATTTTTTTTTCTTATTACACAAACAAAAAAAATTTAATTAAAGTAAAAAAATTACGTTAAACACATCAGTTTAAGCTAAAAGAAACGGGCTCTTTAGACCAATTAGTTACAAAATAATACAAGTTACCAACATTAACTTACATAACTTCGAAGTTACATAGCAGTGAGTAGTGAACCACACACAAACAATTCATCTACCTAGGAACTATGGAATGTAACTTAATTCTAGGAAAATTCTAGTGTAGGTCAGGCAATTAGCATTCATTGATATCTGATAGGTATGCCGGATATCTATGAGTATAAAAAAAACATTTATAATTATACAAAATCCACTTTCTTATGAAATGCTTAGAAGTTAAATACCAAATAAACTTATATAATCCTAGTTATATACTAGCATATGCTAAATTGTATTAAAAAGGAAAAAAAAAAGTGGAAGTTAAATGGCATTATGTTTTCAGTACAACTGTATTTAAGAAAATCACTTTCAATACCACCAAATTCGTAAAAACTTTTCAAAATCCTAGTTAAATACCAGCAAATTCTACAATTGGGGAAAAACCAACGGAGTCTTGGTTGAATACATCCCCAGCTCCCCACCCCCTTAATCTTCACAACTTTTATTAACACATTGTTACATAATAGAAAGCAATTTGATGTATAAGCGAAATTCTCTAGAACTATCAGAGCTTCTACTTTCTTATTGTTAAACCTATTATTTCACTCCAAACAAGAACAGAGAGAAAAGCTCCCCATCCCCCCCCCCCCCCCCCATGGGCCCCAACCCAAAAAAAAAAAGAAGTTAAAACCAAAATTATAATTTCTGTTTAACTTGGAAGTGTTTCTTATCGTTCTTGCTCCGCATTCAAAAATATAATTACTGGTATTCTCCGATTCAATTCTTACCCAAAGTGGTTAATCTGTCCTCAAAACCAACCTAGCCAACCAAAAAAAAAACATTCTCCTATTCCATATTCCCTTATACACACCTTTCCAATCTTTACTTCCAAAAACGAATTCAACATCATAAACCAAAAACTCATAACAACAAACAACCCCAAATCCATAAAATAGAAACCCTAATTTCACAAAAAATCAAAACTACCACCACAAATTTACTCCACAGCAACATCAAGACTTTCCAAACATCAAAAACCACAACTTTCAGTCAACGACACATAACACATATAAAGTTCCAATTTTTCATTCAAAGAACCAACAAACAGCTTCAATAAACACAATATCAACAATCAATTCAACATTATAAACTAAAATCTCACAACCAAACCCAATCAAAAAACCCCTAATTTCACAAAAACCAAAATTACCTCAACAAAATCACTCCGCCGCAGCCGCAACCTTAGGACCTGCCCAACATCCAAAAAAACACAATCAATCAAAAACACACACACAAACACACACAAACAAAAAGGGGTGTTTTTAAATACCATGTTGATCAGGATGACGACCATCTTTACCCCAGCCAATCCCACGAGTAGAATCCATGTATTGTTGAACAAGATGCTTACATTTCTGAAGATGATTAACCCCTTCAACTCGATAACACCAACGAAGCTTCTCACGAATGATCTTAGATGTTTCTATAGCAATCCATTTCTCTCTCACTAAGTGTTCACGCATCTCAAGCATTGCAACTGGGTCTTTGTATGGGTTCTCTGGGTCGAAATCTGGTGGGGATTCATCGAACTCTACGCTCCTCTTCCGACCCATTTCTTGATTTCTTTCTGTCTTGCTTTCCAAATGTTGAGATTGTGACTGTGACGACTTTTTTGTGTTGTCTATTGCAGACCCTTGTAACTTGTAAGAATCAAGATTTGTAAAGTGACCCCTCTTGTTTTGTAAATTTACAGAAATTACCCAAATTTGTGAAATGTATCATTTTTTTTAAGAGTTAAAGTCATTTTGTGTGCCTGAATTATATTCTTTCTGTATTTTGTGTACCTAAATTATTGATTGTGCATTTTGTGTATCTAAACTATCATATTTTGTGCAATTTCTGTACCACCGTTAACTTACACTAACAGTGTTTGTAAATGGTAGAAATGTATAAGGGTAAAGTCGTCATTGACCTAAATGAGTATGAATATGTAAGCTGCGTTCAGTGCTTTTGGCCGTAGTTAAAATTAGACTTGCTATTTTTATAAATTTAAATAGTTTATAACTCGTGCAATGTACGGATACATTGCACGGATATTTTTAAATTATTTATAATTATAATAATTCATGAAATTTTATAATTTAGATATTTTTAATATTTTAATTTTAAAATATAAAAATTTGTTTTTAATATATCATTCCAAAAAATTTAAACTTCTAATAATATTTTTACCTATATAATATAATATTTTTTATTAATAAATTTATTATATTGAAACTAAAATAATTAAATAAAATTGTTATTTATTTGGTTTTAATCGTTGCTTTACTCTTTGCGCTCTCTCGTGAGTTGTAATAAAAGTATTTGAACAATTTTACGACCAACATGAAACTTACAAAATATTTATTAATTTAGTGATGCGTTAACAATTATTATCTATCTGAAACTATCCAGAACCGGACACCGAAGAAAAGAGGAGGTTGCGATGTTTTCATTAAATTTTTTAATCAATTAATACTAATATTTGATTTAAATTATTATACATTTAATAATTAGATTTAACGGTTCTCTTCTATCTCTCTTAAAATCAAATTACCTTTTTTTTGTTGGTATATGACCAAAATTTTGGATAAGTCTCTTCTACCCTTATTATACCCTTTTTATCTTTGTTATATCTTTTTAGTATATGAAGATCTATTAGCATTCTAAGAAGTTTATAATAATAATAATGGGTAAGATACATAATATAAATGTAGTATCGTAGATCAAGAGTTTGAAACTCATTAACAACATATTCAAATTTAATATTTAAAATTTCAAAAATACTAATATAGGCTAAATATTCAAATCACATCAATAACATATCTATCTATACTCTATTATTAAAGATGAAACATTAAATATTTGTCGGTACGGTATTTGTTTTTTTTTATACTTCGTATTTAATTAATTACCATTACTTAATTATCTTTTTTGAGTAAAACATGTTACATGAATTTATGTGGGAAAAAATAATGAAAGCTTCAAATATAAATTATAGAATAACTAGAATGATGAGGGGAGATTTCTTAAGAGATGATAAAGGTTCAAGAAATCCATCTACATTCCGACGGAAAAAAAAGAAAAGAAAAAGAAAGAAATCCCTCTACATTTGCCTCGGGTTTTTCATCATCCAAACTACTACACTTCTTGTAAATATATCTACACACACGTGCATCCTAATTCCCAACTAAACTACATGTCCAAATACAAAATATATACAATGGTAATTAAATTAAAAAAAAAAAATCAAACTAACAGAGTTTAGACAAACTAACGATAGTACACAAAACGCATAGAAACGAATATTACATGTGCACAGAAAATGTATACTTTAGGTTGTAAAAATTGAGAAAGTATTAATAAGAAACTAATTAATAAGATGAAAATTAATCAAATTATTTTACTAAATTGATATTTGGGCATATTATTTAATACTCCCTCTGTCCCTCTCATTTCTTTACAGTTTTCTTACACTACTTGACACGCATTTTAAGGCTCCTATAAAGTATAGCTCTACAACTTATTTTTAAAACTTTAATTTTCTAAATAAAAATTTAAACATTATATTTTTATTCAGAAGAAGAAAATATTTAAAATAATTTATCGAAGTATATATTAAAGGAGCCTTAAAATGGGTATCGAGCCTTCGTCCCCCAATGTAAAGAATTGAGGGGAACGGAGGGAGTAATAATTTATGCATATTAATTAGATTTAAGAACTTGAACTGATAAAATAATATTTAAAAATTAATTGAAAATTTTAAAATACCATCCTACACCTATAGAATCTATTTTAAGTATATAATATAATTTAATATTGTAATTTTAGTTATATGATGGGGTTCAGCCCTCGAGGGGTCTTCATAGATGAATCCTTGTCTGCAAGCTTATTGTCCAGGGTGCATCTGTCTATGTCCGACCGGGGTAACGCCAGAACCCCCTAGAAGCAGTGTCCTACTCAACTACAGCCTCCTAAACTTAAGGAGCACGTTTCTATCTTCAAGAAATGGATTCTCAGTCAACCTCTATCACTTTAGACGTGATAAATACACCAGCTATGGGGATATTTACTAAATAAACAAGATATATGTTAGATCAGAATTCAATGATCGTCAGAAGCTAGACTCAACTGATCAGGATTGCTGACGTCATCAGGATTACATGGTCGTCAGGATCAAGATACATATCAGGACTGGGATCAGGATTGATCATCAGGACTGGAAGATGATCAGGATTCTTACTTCGAGTTATATTTGGAGTCTAGTTAAACATGGAAGTTTATTCTGTCGGTTCCTGGTTTGTAGTATGTAGCTATCAATTATGGATAGGTTTCAATCTTTGTAATTGATTAGGACTTATCATTGATAGAGAAGCTGTGTAGTATATAAACACAGTTTTGGTTTCGATTTATGGACGAGAACATAATCGAATATTTGTGAATCAAGTTAGAAGCTCTCAAGAACATAGAATTTCTTGACAGAGTTTTTGTAAGCTAGAAGCTCTCAAGAACATCAGAATTTCTTGAGAGAGTTTGTAACAGTTTTATATCAGATTTAATAAAGCTGTTATCTTTCTTTCATATTTGTGATATATACATTAAGAAGTCGATTATCTTCTACTATTGTATTCAACCCCCCCCCCCCCCCCTCCCCCTTCTACAATAGATTATTACTGGGCAACAATATATATTCAAATAGGCCGAATATATCATTTTATACATGAAGATGAAGGCTTCTAGTGGCCTACTAGGAGTAGGACTCTTGGATGCATGCTAAATAATTATCAATCCAGCATATCAATGAGGCAAATATTTATCAAAAATGTGGGATGATCAGCTTAAAGGAGTCTAGCATCAAGAAAACTACATATGGACTTGATTCCTATAAATATAGGATATGTAGGCCATTTGCAAGGTTACACACTCACATTCTCTCTACTATTCTCGTGTAGGAGCTTTTGTGATATACCTTTTCGACAATTATTCTCTCAACATTACCCGGAAACCTTGTGAATTCAGTCCAAATACAGTCACAAACACCTCTCGGTTCTAGGCAGTTGAACCCTGGCAGTAGCGTGCGGACCTATTCTTGTTGCCGATTTCTACGCTCTTATTCCGTTATTCTAGCAAACCTTCGAATTTGTGTTGTACCAAATTCATCTCACAACACCGAGCTAAGGTTGGGGGCAGCCAAAAATCAAAAGTTCAAACCCATTATAACCTTAGCTCAGTCATACCGAGCTAAGGTTGGGGGGCAGCCAAAAATTAAAAGTCCAAACCCATTAAAATCTTAGCTTAGTCATACTGAGCTAAGGCCGGGGGGGCAACCAAAATTCAAAAGTTTAAACCCTTTATAACCTTAGCTGAGTCATACCGAGCTTAGGCTGGGGGGGCACCCAAAAATCAAAAGTTCAAACCCATTAAAACCTTAGCTCAATCATACCGAGCTAAGGCTGGGGGGCAACCAAAAATCAAAAGTTCAAATCGCACAACCCACTATGATTAGGGCCCAAACCGATAAGGCAAGTCCAACACCAAAAGTCCAAAGCAAACAAGCCCAGAACAAAATAAGAGTCAACAAATAAAACAAACCACTACAGGGAACTCCCGTTGGTTGGTCCCCTAAACACAACAACCCGAGCCAATCAGAAGGTAACACATGGTCCCCCTTTGCCCTACTTCTTCCCCTATACATATGGGGGGAAAAGGAGGAGAAAAGGGTTCACAAATTTTTACACACACACTCTCTAAAGAATTTCTTTGCAATCTGTAAAAGGGTTTCTTCCTTGAGCAATTTAACCTTATTCTCATGCCGGAGGTGCCGCAGAACGGCCACCACCCACTGACATTGTTTTGTAGGACACCAACCCAAATACTAATCCGAATCCAGCCCCAGCCCAGCAAAGGAAAAGCTCTGTACGGAAAGTAGAGTTATCAATGAGGTTCTGGAGTTTATTTTACGACCAAATTAATTGTTTTTTCCTCTATGTGTATTTGAAATATCCAGATTCGATTAACAAGTTTCTTCGACCTTCCTTTCATGGTTTGGGTTCTTCAGCAACATTACTGCATCATGTAGGACATAATTTATATTAAGGGTTTCAGATGAAGCGTGTCTGCAATAAAGATCTTCTTTTTGCAATTATATCAGAAATGACGTGATTAAATTGCTTCACAAGGCCAAATTTTTCGTTGTGCCTTGATCGACCTTGACAATTGACATTTGGCCCTCTGTTCATTATCTATTTGTGTTATTCTCATGTTAGGGGGCCGGCCAGGGACAAACGATTGTTGAAGAGCATATCATACACGGTATGTGTATATTAGGGTTTTTGGTGTGCATTTATGGAAGGCCGCCATTCATCGATTGCTCTGATATAACAATCGGTTGCTCTAAACCATCTCCCTCTCATGTTATACCTATTTGATGCATTCCAGTTTTTTATTGTGTGACAAAAGCACCAACACAATAGCTTACAAGTTACAAGTGTTCGCAGAAAGAATGGTGGAATACCATATGTAAGTAAACAAACAAACATAAACATAATTAAACCCAGATTCTTTTTCTCACAGCACGACCCATACTTACTGAACATTTATATAACAGATCAAGAAAGACGATCTCTACCCGAGCAGAGCCCTTGAAAAACTGTAATGTTCACACATATTTGATACTTTTTCATTAAATTGAACGCATCAACAACCTAATTTCTTTTCACTCTACCTGTAGCAAAACCAAGTTCTTCAGTTGTATTATGGTATGAGCCTTTATCAGGCATTATTTGTAAGCCTTTTGATACTGGTAGCTTGCAAGTTGCATACACTAGTGACTAGTGAACAGTGACATGTTTGTACAATTCGGCCTTGATGTTGCATTGGGGATGGAAAGCGGGGGTCATTAATCGAGATCTGAATGACCTTAATATTTCTGAAAGAAGAGAGAGCACTTACTGATAGGCTATGAAAGCCCTGACTCGGATAAGAGCCTTGACTCAATGCTCAGCTCAAGATTCTTTTTCCTGAATTTGGCTAAGAATCCTGACTCGAGTCTGTGCCTTCAACCCTGGCTCGTTCCCGAAGCCTGACTTAAGACAAATCTAATTCCAAACTATTTAAGAGTGGATAAGCTCAAACGACGTGAGATAAGATCATCAACTATGACGTGGAGAATACAGGTCATGACCAGGAACCACACCTGACTATGACACCTCTGAATAACCAATGATTGACACAATTATGTCTTACCTAAATCACGTGTCAGCAGGAGCCTGGCACACGACACCACAGTTTTCACCTGGACATATGTAACCCATCAACATCACCCAGGTGTTCAACCCACCTAGGATTCAACGCTTATGATTGCAGGTACACCCCCTTAACCCTAATCCTTGGTCTATAAATATTCCAAAGATGAAAGGTTTAGGGGTTACTCTCTCACTTACTCACTCTCTACTATACACACTATACACACACCCTCCACATTCAGACTTCTCTATAGTCTTATCTATCCTTCCAAAACCCAGACTTATTTTTACGCCGGAGGCGCCGCCAGGGGTCCAAACCCCCCTCTGGTGTTGTTTTGTAGAAATCCACCAGCAGCTGCACCACAACCAAGCGTGGGAACGACGAGGAAGGATTGGATCGGATTCTGGAGTTATCACTTACCGACTGTTGCATATGTAAAAAGGATTCAGATGGTCGAAATGAATAACAAATAAGTTCCTTTAACGTAAAGATATGCTAACCCAGTAACTTCTTCTTTTTAGTGTTTACAAGTCTGATTCAGATTAATTGTGAGTTTTTCTTATATGCAAAAAGCCGAGGTACCTTGAAGGTTTTTGAAAGAGTTTCTGGAATTAAGTTCAGTTCTGCGAGTAGCAGCAAACAAGCAAACATGGTCAGATGTACCTGAGAAGGTAATTTGAAATATCAAACTTGAGATTTAGGCCAGATACTTCACAAAAACAGTCTTTTATTTAACATGTTAGAGTAAAGGTAAAATTTGCGTAAATCTCATCCAACCAGAACCCTTCTGTGCGAGAATTTGGGTTGGAATGAATTTGTAATTTATCATGTTGGAGCCTTGATTATCAATCAGAAAGAATCCTGAACTACACTCTTCATTTTTCAAGAAGAATCAAATTATTTAGTTGTTAATCATGTAAACTAAATCCAGAGTCTGTTGATAATTTTACCTATGAAGGTAAAAATAACCTTTGGATCATATGCAGTTAACTGGATAAGGTATAAAGCTAGCTACCACACAATTTTATATGCAAAGGAGAATGTTCAACGAGTCATACAATGGGCTAAATTACTCAATGCGTGTATGCACTGTAATAGTATTCTGCACACGCTCTTCCGACCAGATCTAGCATACTTCTGAAGAGTCAAGTGGCCTGACATCCATAAAGTCTATGACAATTTCTGACAATTTATTATTAGTATAGATTCATACATACTTATCTCTCTGCACTCACATACTCATATTTCTACTCTTTGTAAGTATTTTTTGCGCAAGTTGATTTTGCTTTCAATGGGCACCCTTTCAGGCTAGCCAACAGCCTCATCATTCTTTATATATACTATCATCTTCTTGACCATAGATAGAGCCGAGGCAGTCAGGCAGAGATACAACACCTCGCCTGATCTCAGACACATCTTCTTAAAATGGTCAGAGTTTAGGTTCGCAAGTTAAAGCTACCTTTCTCAGATTCTAAAGACACAAACTCAGCCATTACACGGGGAAAAGAACTTGCCCAAAACACGAAAACCTGAGTCTTTCGGTTCCGTGCAAAAATTTGTAGTTTTGTATGTAATTAAAGATTAAAAAGATAGCATCAAAATTTTCAGTGCATGGGGTCTGTGATTCAAGTTCTATTATCAAAAGTGATTTAAAAAAAAAAATAACAACATATCCCATATTAATCTAAGCATGCAACCTTAATATTGGTCACCCCTACTATTTATTTAAAACAAACACACCTTGTTCGGTGCAAAGATGCCTAAACCTTTTGTGTTAAAAATCTGTGTCAACCACACAAATATTTCATACTAATCCACGACCCAAATATAATCCACTACACCTTGACTCAGCAATTACAGGGCGGCAAATGCCCCCACCATCCAACTTTATTATTTCTGTTGATATCCCAAAAGTGCTATTCAATTCAACAGCAGCCATTGAACAACAATACAAATTCATTCGGCATTTCAACATATTACTTCAGTCCCTTCACCTCTCAAACAAATAACCGTCGCTTTTCAACCCCACGCCCTGCCCTTTTCCGCAAGAGTCCATATATAAGCCACTTGACATTTTAACAAACCGCAAATATCAAACAATTTTCAACGTTTCCCTACATAACTTCGGATCTTATAAACAAAAAGATTCCAATATATCCATCAATCCATCTACACACACATACACTTAAGTTTATAACAATAATAAGAACAATGAACATGCTAGTAACCCCTACAAGTGGAGCTTTGTCCACCCAAAAGGCATGGACTTGGCTGTTGCAAGAATGATGTTGGTCGTATGCAGAATAAACAAATGGCGAATCCAAGATATGACACCAACAAAATCAAATATTTAATGGTTACAAGGCCTAATTTGTGAACTATCACAAGTTTCTGACTAACGTGCTGCTATAATCTATACAGTTCTTCCGAGGAAGTGTCAGCACGAGGAAGGGAAAAGCTTTTAAGGAAAATTGTGAAAAAGTATATCCTCCTTGCCCTGAACTACAATTACAAAGGACAAGACTGATAACAGACTCAAGTAACAAAAACCCTCCAAAGGCTCCAAACCTCTGCCTAGACCAAAATCTAACCTACAGAGAGCTTTTGCAATTATTTAATTTAGACTCGACCTTCTTTCGAAACCCAAGGTTTACATTTGAAATTTATACTTTTGGTTTGATATACCACAAAATTCAGTAAAATGATTCAACATTTGATACTTTATATGTACACAGAACTAAACAGAGTACCTCTCTTCCGCAAATCGCCCCTCGGTGTTTCCACCCTGCCTTTGGGGATATTTGAATTGGTATATGTTCCTATGCTACAGCAGAAATGCCACAGTTGTTTCCGCGACAGTTAAAACCTTCGATCCTAACTGCAGCTGGCTTTTGCCCAAACTTAGCTCGAGCACATCCCCCATTATTGCGCTGAGGTGATGGTGATGCTTCAGAAGCCGGAGAAAATGATACTGACTTATTAATCCCAAAGTGAGCATCTTGGACCACCGGGTTTGATGCTCTACTTGGTGGAGATCCCATAAAAAATGGAGGCGAGGAAGCCACTTGATTATTGTTCTTCTCAACGCCATAACTTCCCTATTAAACCACAAAAACAAACAAATTAACCACAACCATATTATAATAAATGCATATCGAGTTATCGACAAAAGTGCACCTGTTAATAAACATATTAACCGTTTGTGTTTTAACAGAAACTTGAAGCTAGACGTCATATAATTATTGGAGCGAAGTCCATCTCAACAACTCTGGTGGTAGTTCAAATAATTTGAATTTGTTTAGAAACTAGTTACCAAATAGACAAAATTTCACACAAACTTCCAAAACCAATTACTTTCTCTTCCAAATTAAAAAAATACGTAGTCGAAGCTACAAGAATTATCAGAGTACTAGATAACCCTCTATGAACATTAAACCTTGCACAGTCACACATCTGAATTTCATTATTCCTCAAAGACCTACACTCACAACCAGCTGCAAACCAATAAAGAACTTAATTTCGGGTCAAAGAGCATGAATTTACAAAATCACCTAACCAGAAAATCCGAAACAAGACTAATCAAAAATCCAATCTTTTCCCCCAAATTCAAGATAACTTTTCTACCAAAATTCAAGATTCAATTTTTCCCCGAAAAAACAAGATTAAAATTTTCCATACAAAAATAATCACAAAATACCCCCTTCCCCCCTCTGCATACTCACAAAAATCAAAACTTTACAGTTCACACAACTAAACACAAAGATTGAAAAGATAAAAAAAGACATACCTTGTTGAGAAACAAGTCCAGAAGCTCAGACCCAGCTCTAGAATCACGGCTTTCCACTTGATAACTACAACCCACAAATCAAAATCAAATCTTTAGAACATAAAACCAAGCAAAACCAAAAAAAAAAAAAACCCATAATTAAAAAAAGGGCACAAACCTCGACAAATTAAAGAGGCTTACACGCCTAGGCTTAGGACAAACAACATCATTAAAACTATTTCTCGTCATCATCATATAATCCCCAGAAGAACTAAAACTATTGTTGTTGTTGTTATCAATATATACACATCTGTTCATCATCTTTATGTCTTCACAGATCCACACAAGCAACCCCCTTTAAAACAGACGTAAATTAACATAAATATCAAACACAAAACATATGTTGTATAAATATAGAACATACCATGTAAGTAAAAATTATAAATACTTGCTTGGTTTAAATAAATGGAGCTTGTTGTGGGTATGATATATAGAGATAGAGACTGTGTGTATATGTGGGTGGCACAAGCAAGGGGAATGCTAGAATCACAGGTGAGTGTTAATATGTATAGGTAAGATTTTTATATTATTTAAAATAATTTGCATTGTCCTTATTTGTGAGATCGCATCGCATCTACTTACTCCTCTCCTAAATTCTTCATAGTCGAGTTGGACACGGAATTTAAAAAAAATTATAATTTAATGAAAAAAATAAAAAAAAGTGAATAAAATAATGGAATAATCAATATTTAATGTATAAAGTTAAGAAAAAAATAGTGAATATAGTTATTTTTTATATTATAAAATTTTAATATTTAAAAAAAAAATTAAATGTAAAAAATTGAAAGACATAAAAAAAATGTAAAAAAATGAAAGACAAAGGTAGAAGTACTTTTTTTGTGAATTAGATTTTCCTTTTGAACGTGCATGTGTCAGTGACCCTAACAATTTTAAACAATGGAGTATTTAATATATCTTCAGAATCAAATAAATTCTCCCATCTCTTGCATAAATAATAATTAATAAAAAGAAGGAAAAGAAGGAAATATCATAAATTATATGCGAAGAAGATGCATGTACTATGTAGATTTTTTTTTAATGTATTTAAATTTAAATAAGATTCGAAATCTTTGTGAACAAATTAATTGGGAAAAGGAATTTTTTAAAAGTAATAATGGACGGTTTGAAGGTTGACGTGATCTAGTTGATCAATATCATCATCCTTTTGCATTTTAGCTCGGCATCTTATCTCTTAGGAACGTCTTACTGTAAGTCTTTAACTGGTATATGAACGGAAAGAATGAAAGATGATATTGACTTGGGTAAGGCGGTGTTCTTTTTTTTGTTTTGTTCTCAAGATCGACCGTAGAAAAATTCTCTGACGTTAAGGGTTTTGTAAGTACAAATATAACTACTTGAAAAAGTCGCGTTTCGCAGCAGCGTAATAATTTTTTCAAAAAATTTTATCAATTAAATTATGAAAATTACTCGGTTCTCACGAATAAGTCGTCCTCTCGTGAAACACGCTTTCCTTTTTAATATCAAAATCTCAAATTTAATATATTGAATATATACTTGTCTTATATATTAATTTTTATGTTATCATACTCTTTTCTAATGAGCCACTCTTTCGTTGAAAAAACACATATTTTGTTAGAAAATGGAAAGTTTGAGGCATATTTTAAATATGTTCTCGATGGAATTTCCGGAAACTAATAATTGGAAGTTGTTCCTTGTTATGAGGACTTAAACTTTCATGTTTGGATCTAAGATATTTTCTTAGTGGAATCCATAAATAAATTGAGTTGAAATAGGTTGTTTGAAATGGGTTATGTGGGTTGGTTATATTGGAATAACTTGTATCCCACGTAGAAATGGTAATGAGAGGTCGGTGGGTTTATATAGAAACATGTGCAAGAGTAGTGTACAACTACTAAGGCACGTGGGTGTGCATGGTGTTAGTATGTGCCTCACGCGCGCGCCGCCGCCCACCTCGCCACGCCACGTCACGACTTGACTCGGGTCGAAGGGCGATTTGGGCGAATGTCTCGGTGTCTCGCGTACGCGAGGCGACCTGGGCAAAGAATTTTATTACCTGTTTATTTAATATTATTTATTGATTTAATTTAACAATATCAGTATTTATTTGTAACAGCTATACGAACTGGGTCAGAATTTATATTAAATCCTGATGGACCAGTTCTTTGATCAAATTCTAATGGCCAGTGTCAGTATTTGGAGTTAAATCCTGATGACTACTGATCCTGATGGCCTGTGTCAGTACCTGGATCCTGATGGCAGGTCCAGTCCTGACGAAATCCTGATGGTTGGTCAAGTACCGATGCCACTCCTGACGGACACCAAGTCCTGATGGCTTGAGTAAGTACTGATGATGATCAAATCCTGATGGACCAGGAAATCCTGACTGAGCTGTAACTGTTATTAAATCCCGATGACAACTGTTATGGTAATTAAATCAGAATAATTAGTATTAAATGTCATATCTTCAGTTACAATATTTGGTTTGTTACGTTTTATTTTGTATTATATTTATATATACAAAGGAGAACGTTTGACATAGAGGTGAGATATACGTAACTCAGAAAATCCTAGCATCAGTTTTTCATCTATGCTCTCTCTCTCATCACATACAGATTATACATAGTTTTTTGGGCAAACTGAGGTGCTGGTCGCTGTTGATCATTCCTACTACTGTGAGTGGATTGATCTGTGTTGTTTTATCCTGGGAGTGTTATTGTTGCAACCCAACACAGCGTAAGTGGGGCAATAATCTCTTCAAGAACAGTCAAGACTTCTCTAAGTCTTGGCGACTCAGCTGTTTCTATCTTTCAGTATTTGTTAAAGCTCCTGAGAGATAAGTGTTCTTTCTTATCTTGTTATTTACAGTCTCTAATTATATATTATTGTTTCGACCTTCGTGTTTGTTTTGTTAATTGATATTATTTGCATGTTCTTGTTGATACAAAATATATATAACTGCCCTATTGTTGCTGTGTAGTTAGTAATTATACCCAGCATATATAACTTTACATATTCTACTTCAAATATAAATTTTAGTTAGATAATACGGACATTTATTCTACTTTCAATAGAACTTTTAGTTGCAAGTACTTCTTTTATATCCGAACTCTTCTCCTCTATAAATTGAAACACATGTTCTACTTCAAATAGAACTTTGCAAGTAATTCTTTTATATTTGAACTCTTCCCATATACAAATTCAAACACCTATTCTACTTCAAAGAGAACTTTTAATTATATGTTTTCGCTATGTTAGGCTCAAGACATGTCTGAATACCACTATTAACAATCCTACACTATGTGACTATGTCACACTACATGACCTAGTGATTTCTATCACTGGGATAGAGTAGAGGTCTCTAAATGTACTTGTCTTGTTCTCATGAACAATAGCTTTATCATGTATGCTCAGATTTATAATGAGCTTAGTAAAGTTTCTTGCATCTAGATTGTATATATAGGCCATTGAATAATTATCCTGGTAGAAGTTCAGAAGTGTTCATGCAGCAGGATAGAGTTGAATAAGGCTATGAAGAAATAAGTTGCAGGAATTTGTCTAAGGCATTATATAGCAAAGTCAAAAGAAAGCTATGTCGTGAAGTCACCAATATCCATGTCGTGAAGTACTATATCGCATAGTCCATTTTGTACTATGTCGAGAAGTCCTCAAGACACATGTCGTGAAGTGTTGAAGTCAGCAAAGTCAAAAGAGCCTAGATCGTGAAGTCCTCAGAAGCCTTATGTCGCATAGTCATCAAATGACCTATGTCGCATAATCATCAAATGACCTATGTCGCATAGTCATCAAATGACCTATGTCGCATAGTCATCAAATGACCTATGTCGCATAGTCATCAAATGACCTATGTCGCAAAGTCTTCAAAGGCTATATCGCGTAGTCCTCACAAGGGAGATCGCGAAGTCAGGGATAAAGTGGAGTTCACGATATCAACACTTAGCCGTTTATAACAAGACAAATCAAGGTACAGAACCAAGAATCAAAAGGAGACAAATACTGAAGCATTTGTTCTGGCAAGGTGGTCCAAAGAACAGATGGCAAATCTACAGCTAAACTTGGAGAGAAAGATAAGAGACAAGCAGCTACAGAAACGGGAAAGACTCCGAAAAGCAGGTGGTCCTTCCTGACACAGTGAACTTCTTATGGCAGGACAAGTTGGACTTTCAGAAGGGGTAGCTGTGTAATATTGTGTGTGCCTAGTTTGTATAGGTGAATATATATATATCGTGCACACACAACTGTAAGCTGTAAGAGAGATACACATAGTTATTTGCTAAGCTCTTTTCTCTGTAAGCAAGCAAGTTCAAACTGTTCTTGTTTAGAAGCCAGAAATTCGATTGTGAATTTCCTGGAAAGCTGTAGTATTTAATTTGCTTATACAAAGTAGATTAAAGTGATTGTGTGTGTTATTTACTTTCTGCATATTACATATCATAATCACATACAGTTGTTTACTTAAGTTTCAAGAATCGAAAAATATATCAAACTATCCATTCACCCCCCCTCTGTCTAGTTTCTAGTAGTATTCATTTCTAACAAGTGGTATCAGAGAGTAGGCTGTTAACGTACAAACAGGAAAAGATCAAGAATGAGTTCACAGAAACTAAGCAGTATCAAGATTCCTCCCTTTAACAAGGAGCACTACAGTTTATGGAAGAAGAAGATGTTGCTTTTCATCAAAGCTTCTAACCCCATGTATTTAGATATTCTAAAGCATGGTCCCTTCATTCCAATGATCGAGATTGGTGAAACAACCAATGGCACTGAGATTGTACCAGCGAAACATGTGCCCAAAGATCCCTTAAAATACACTGATCCTGAAAAGGAAAAAGTAGCATTGGATGGACATCTTCAACTTATCATTTGTGAATCTATGGACTTCAACATGTATGGCACTGTTGCTCATTGTACTAGTGCCAAGAAGATGTGGGATCTTATAGAAGTGCTCTGTGAAGGAACTACTGAAGTAAGAAAGAACAAGAAGCAGATTCTTGTTTCACAATATGAAGCCTTCATGGCTCAGCCAAAAGAGGGAATCACAGAAGTGTTTGAGAGATTCAACAAGCTGATAAACGAGCTCAAACTCTATGACAAACACTATGAAACAGAAGAGCTCAATATGAAGTTTCTACTAACTCTGCCAGATCACTTGGAACCAAGAATCTCTTCCCTTAAAGAAAGAGATCTGACAAAGATTGGTTTTGATGTGTTGTATGGTGTTTTAAAGACATATGAGTTAGAGCTGTTTCAAAAGAGATCTATTCAAGCAAAGCAAGGATTAGTGGCTAATACCTCATGTGCACTTATTGCTGACAACCTAAGTCAAAGAATGGACTCTCTTAAAATCAGTCAGGTCAAGATTGAGGAACTGGAAGTTGAAGACACTGGTGATGAAACTCAGGTTGTGTATGATTTACCTGAAGAGGATGAGTTCTACAGTATAGATGAGCTGGACAAAATGGAAAACAAATCTTTTGCTTATATGGCTAGGAGGTATCCTAACATAAGGTTTAAAAGAAAGCAGCCATTTAGGTCCAAGTTCAATAATGGAAACACTGGTGGATCTAGTGGCTCAAACACCTTCAATAAAGGAAAAGGGATTGCTGGTGCTGCTAAAGGTGGATACAAGACAGGAAGTGTGGATAGGACCAAAATAAGGTGCTATAACTGCAATGAACTTGGGCATTTTGCCACTGAGTGCAAAAAGCCTAAACAAGTCAAGAAGGACAAAGCATACTTAGAGCTTGAAGCTAAGTATGAGGCTCTACTCAAGAAACAACAGGGCAAAGCTTTTATTGCTGAGGGAAAATGCTGGGATGACTCTGATGAAGAAGAAGAACAAGAATACTCAAACTATGCCCTGATGGCATTTTCTGATGAAGGTGATTCAAGTCAGGTACCTATTCTTACTTCTCTTGATATGACTCCCCTTCAATATAAGCAAACTGTTGAAGATATGAGCACTGAGATGTTTAATATTCATACCAGCATGTTAGTAGCTAATGAAGAAATTGACAGACTAACTGCTAAGAATGTTGAGCTCACAGAAAAGAATGAGCAACTTGAGTTAATGGTTGTGAACCTGGATGGTTTGAAAAAGGAGGTTGAGTATCTTAAAAACAAAGTGATTTGTGCTGAGCAGATAGAGAATGCCCTTAGAGAACAAATTGCTGAAACTGAACTGAAACTAAGAAGCTTCAAAAACTCCTCTGAACTTATTCAAACCTACCACAAGGAACACACTGAAGACTGCAAGGTTGGAGTTGGTTTTGACTATGATAATGACAAGGGAAGGAAGAAGGTCAAGGGCAAAGGAAAGGAAACTTTTACAAACAAAAATGCCCCAACCATACTGTCAAGTGTTGAACTGCCCATCTTCAGAAAGAGTGTTGTTGAGTTTGATGAGGAACTACTGATCATCAAGCAACAACTACTTGAAGAAGATGAGGCTGCTAAGAACACTTCTTCCTTTCCTGAACTTGTCAATCAGAAAGAGACCAAAGACAATCTTGTCAAGAGTCCTAAAGCAAAGAAAGAAGTTGTTAAGAAAAGGAAACAAAACAGAAACGGTAAAGTTGGTGTTAACAAAGGAAACAACTATGCTTATGTGCCAAATGCTCCCAGGAAACAATGTCAAAAATGCCTATCTGTTAATCATTTGACTCATAAGTGTAGTAAGCCTGAAATTGTTGAAGTTGACAACCTAAGTAACCTTTCTGCAAGCATAAATTCTAGTCATGATTCCTTCTGTGGTAAGCCAAACTGCATGACATGCTATGTGACTGTGATTGCTAACTGTTTATCTCTTAAACATAAACTTGACTCTGCACAATCTGGTGAATCACACACACACATACATTCTCATAGGACAGGGTCCCCAATCAGGGTTGAGAGGGTGAAAACTTCATGTGAGCCTAAGAGTGTAAACTCCAAAGCCACAGAAAAAGTGAAGTCTCCTACTATGAGAAATGCAATTTATGACAGAAGAATTATTAATCAAAATGTTTCTAAATCATCTGGACCCTACCAAGTGTGGGTACCAAAAACAACTTAGTCACTTTGTGAATGCAGGGCAACAGGAATAAAAGAGTCATATGGATCTTGGACAGTGGATGCTCAAGTCACATGACTGGTGATATGGCCCTGCTATCACATTTTGAGGAAAAGGCTGGCCCATCAGTAACCTTTGGAAATGACAACATTGGTTATACAATGGGATATGGCAGTGTTAAATCTGGAAATGTCATTATTGAAGATGTAGCATTTGTTGAAGGACTGAAGCATAATCTCTTGAGTATTGGACAGTTTACCAACAGAGGCTTCAAAGTGGAATTTGATGAAGACCTTTGTTCAATCTCAAAAAGGGAAAGTGGTGAAGTTGTTCTAACTGGTGTGAAGAAAGGAAGCTTGTTTGTAGCTAATCTCAAGGCTGCAGATAAGGGAGAAATTTGTTGTTTCTACACAAAAGCCACAAATGAGGAATTCTGGCTGTGGCACAAGAAACTGTCTCACTTGAATGTTCAGGCAATGAACTCTCTAACCAAGAGAGAACTCATCAGGGATTTGCCTGCCTTGGAGTTTGTGCAAGATGGAGCATGTGAAGCTTGTCAGAAAGGGAAGATTAAAAGATCAAGTCACAAGAACAAGTTGCTCAATACAAACTCAAAACCTCTGCAACTAATTCACATGGACTTATTTGGCCCTGTGAATGTAATGTCCCTCTCCAAAAAGAAATATGCTCTAGTGATGGTAGATGACTATTCAAGATATACTTGGGTGGAATTCCTATTCTCCAAGGATGAAGCACCCCAAGTCATAATAGAGCATATCAAGAGAGTTGATAAAGAAGCACAAAGCACTGGTTCCTCTGTAGTTGCTTTGAGAAGTGATAATGGGACTGAGTTCAGAAATTCAACATTGTATGAGTTTTGCAAAGATAAAGGAATTTCTCAACAATTCTCAGCTCCTAGAACACCTCAACAAAATGGAGTAGTTGAGAGAAAGAATAGAACTCTCATTGAAGCTGCAAGGACAATGCTGCTGGATGCAAAGCTACCCACTAGCTTTTGGGCTGATGCTGTTAACACAACATGCTATGTGCAAAATAGAACATTAATCAATAAGAAGTCTGGCAAAACTCCTTACTCATTAATGACTGGAAAAAGAGCATCCTTCAAGCACCTGCATGTGTTTGGAAGCAAGTGCTTTGTGATGAAAGATACCTCTGAGCATGTTGGAAAATTTGATGCTAAGGCATTTGAAGGTATCTTCATTGGATACTCTCTGGAAAGGACAGCATACAGAGTGTTTGTACCTGAGCAACACAAAGTCATGGAAAGCATGGATGTTACCTTTGATGACAAGAAAACTCCAGGACTGAAAACAAGTGATCAAGACAGTGTGCTATTGAGATTTGAGAATCAAGGTTATCTTGAGGATTCTGAAAGTGAAGATGAACCCCCTGTTCAAACTGTTCTAGAAAATGAAATTCTTGAAGTTGACAATCTTCTTCAAACACCTGTGCAAGGATTCACAAACACAGGGGGAGAAGAAGAGAATGCAACTGTCAACCAAAATGAGATTGGAACAGATCAAGGAAATGAACAGGGGCACACAAGGAAATGGGACAGAGCCCACACTAGGGATCAAATCATTGGAGATCCTAGTGAGGGAGTTAGAACAAGAAGGGCAACATTAAATACGTGTCTGTACAGCTGCTTTCTGTCACAAGAGGAACCTAAATTAATTGAAGAAGCTTTGAAGAATTCTGATTGGATTGTTGCCATGCAAGAAGAGTTGAATCAATTTGAGAAAAACAAAGTATGGGAACTAGTGCCACCTCCAAAAGGAAAGAATGTTATTGACACCAAATGGGTGTTCAGAAACAAGATGGATGAAGAAGGAGTGGTAGTAAGAAACAAAGCAAGGCTGGTTGCCAAAGGATATAGTCAGCAAGAAGGCATTGACTATGATGAGACATTTGCACCTGTAGCTAGACTGGAAGCCATAAGAATCTTCCTGGATTTTGCAGCTCACTCAGATTTTAAGGTGTATCAAATGGATGTGAAAAGTGCATTTCTCAATGGTGATCTTGCTGAAGAAGTCTATGTGTCTCAACCACCTGGCTTTGAAAGTGAAGACTTCCCAAACTTTGTGTATAGACTGCTCAAGGCGCTCTATGGACTCAAACAGGCACCAAGAGCCTGGTATGAAACTCTATCTCAATTCCTTCTTGAGCATCAATTTACTAGGGGTACAATTGACAAAACCCTATTCTTCAAGAAGCATGGAAATGATATCATTCTTGTTCAAATCTATGTGGATGATATCATCTTTGGCTCTTCAAATGAAAAACTCTGTGAAAGGTTCTCTAAGTTGATGCAAAGTAAATATGAGATGAGTATGATGGGAGAGTTAACTTACTTCCTAGGCCTGCAAGTACATCAAAGGGAGGATGGCATCTTTATAAACCAATCTAAGTATGTCAAGGATCTTTTAAAGAAATATGGTTTAGAAGAGTCATCCCCAGCTAAAACTCCTATGTCTACTGCAATCAAGCTGGATGAAGACAAGAAAGGCAAGAGAGTTGATATCAAGGTCTATAGAGGAATGGTTGGATCCCTACTCTATCTCACAGCTAGCAGGCCAGACATCATGTTTGCCACATGCCTTTGTGCAAGGTTCCAGTCTGATCCCAAGGAATCTCACATGATGGCCATCAAAAGAATTTTCAAATATCTGAAGGGGACTCCTAATCTTGGGCTATGGTATCCAAAGGGCACTGGGTTCAACCTGGTTGGTTACACAGATTCTGATTATGCTGGATGCAGGATTGACAGGAAGAGCACCTCTGGAAGCTGTCAATTCCTAGGTCAAAGGTTAGTGCCCTGGTTTAGCAAGAAACAACAGTCCACATCAACATCCACAGCTGAGGCTGAATATATTGCTGCTGGAAGTTGCTGTGCTCAATTGCTTTGGATTAGAAATCAACTCATGGATTATGGGCTAGTGTTAGAACACATTCCTCTAATGTGTGATAATACTAGTGCAATATCCATAGTTGCCAATCCTGTTAATCATTCTACTACAAAGCACATTGAGATCAGGTACCATTTCATTAGGGAACATGCTGCAAATGGTACCATAGAAGTCTCTTATGTTCCAACTGAGAAACAACTAGCTGACATATTTACTAAACCTCTGAATGAAGCAGTCTTCAACAGACTTGTGAGTGAAATTGGAATGCTCAATCCTTCATTCAGTTGTTCTAAGTAAATATGCTGGTTAATAGTTGCAGCAGTAAATTTTCACTGTATTTAAATGATCTATTTGTTTGGAGTGAAAATTAGCTGAGATATGATTTATAAATATTTCAGTATTTTACTGCATATTTTTCAAAATCATATTTGTTAGTGGAGTTGTGAGCTTTTGAGACATCTCGAAATAGATGATTTTCAGAGT
Organism: Heracleum sosnowskyi; assembly: GCA_030848705.1. Taxonomy (NCBI): domain Eukaryota; kingdom Viridiplantae; phylum Streptophyta; class Magnoliopsida; order Apiales; family Apiaceae; genus Heracleum; species Heracleum sosnowskyi. Next base: position 134,218,081 of record CM061235.1, on the reverse strand, counting down.
TCACGACATAGTTCAAATTAAACAGACTTATATCGCAAACTGTTGAGATTGTGAGACTTCGCGACATAGTTCATTTCATGAGTTTGCGACATAGTTAATTTTATGACTTCGCGACTTAGAATAACTATATCGACAAGTCTCCATAGTTGACAGAATTTTGATTTAAATTAATTTTATTTCAAAATTTGATAAAAGTCTGACAAATTGCTTAAAATTCCTAAAAGAGAGCTTTAGACAGGGTATTTCTACTATATCGCAAAGTCTCCCCGATCCTTTCATTTCGAAGACTTTGCGACATAGTTCATTGTTGAGACTATGCGATATATTTTGCAAGACTTTGCGGTACAGGCTATTATTGACTTCGCGACATACATATAGACTGTACATATTCATAACTCCATATCGCAGTGTCTCTATCATATAAATACCTTTTCTAACCGTTCACAACTTTTCATCTTGTCTATTGCTCTCAAACTCTCAAACCTAAGCACAAATTCTCTACTCTAATTTTCACTCTCTCTCTCTCGAAATGGCACCCAAATCTCAAACTGTATCATCCTCTATCCCTTTAACGATTCCCAAAGAAACCAATCTTCTCACCATTCCCTCTGAGGCTGAGGCTAACCCAAGGTACAAGTGTTTTGTACGGTTCTTGAACACTTCCTACCTACGCCAAGCCCTAACCCTGAACCCTACCTTGTATGTCGATGTGTTGGAAGGATTCTGGAGAACGGCGTTGGTATCAACAATGGCTAGGGAAGATGGAACCTCATTCCAGGAGGTTAGCTGTTCAATTGGAGGCAAACACTTTCAATTTGGTGAAAGGGAAATCAATGAAGCTTTGGGGTTCAAGGTGGAAGGTCATGACCAAGAAGCTACAGATGCTCAAATCATAGAATTCATGACCTTCATTCAGTATGCTGATGAGATAGATACTGGAAAGCTGAATAAGAAGTTTGTGAGAAGGGAGTGGTCATTTCTGTTTGACGCACTCCAGAAGGTGTTTCTCTGCAGGAAGACAGGATGGGACCATATCAGTCACATTGCTGTGAAGCTAGCCTACTCCTTGGCCAACAACCAGGAGATCAATGTGGGAGCCATAATTCTCAAAGAATTGACTTAGAGGCTAGGCAGGACCATTCGTGGTAGAGGTAATGACATCTTTTACCCTCGTTTCCTTCAAGTTATTTTAAATTTTCTTGATGCAAATGTCCATCTATTGGAGGGTATAGATAACACTAAAATGGCTTATTCCAAGTCCATGTCCAAAGTACTATTTGGTTCATTGGACACAAGGAATCAAGTGGATGTGATTCTAAGTGTGACCAAGCTTATGCAGGACACATTTGAGTCTTATCCACTTGATAAGCCCATATATCATGAACTTTCCTGGACAGGGAAGGCTAAGACTGAAGGAGCTGCACAGTCTATCCCCAGCCTTCCTATCCCATCCAGCAATCCTACTGAAAACACCACTGTAGAGGATAGGCAACCAAGTGCATCAATCTCTCAAAAGGTTGATGTTACTAAAAAGAAGTCAAAGAAGAGAGCCCTAGCAGTGATAAATGACTCTGTAGAGATAGGAAGTGAGGATCCTGAGTCACCCCTTACCAGACAAAGGAAGAAGTCAAAATCTAAACCTACCACTGAATCCTCCCAACAGGATTCAGATGTGGAAAAAGGGGTACACCTACTACTGTCAATGGCCTCCCAATAGGTTATTGGCATTGAAAAGAGTAGTCTCCCCACTACAACCTGTACTGAGTCTGCACAGGATCAAGAACTCACTCTTGACCCTAGGAGTAATAAGGCTGATGACACACAGAGTGGAGAGCACATCACTGTTGAAACTCCTCCTATTTCTCAGGGGGAGTTGCCAAAATCTAGTCTAAACCCCACTTCTCTCTCAGATTCTTCCATAAAAATTTCTTCTGAACAAGAAAGTCATTCCAATGACAATCTTGCCTTTGATCAATCACCATTCTCCCCTGTGATTGAGCCAATTTCAAGTGACATGGTGCATGACACTGTGCTCACCACCCAGGAACCACATCTAGTTGGTCAGGGAATGCATGCTGGGGCATATCCTAATGACACCAACACCAACATGGAGGATTCACCAGTTTTCACTGGAGACTCTGTGCCAAATTCTCCCATCCTTAGGGATGTGGAACTGTCTTCACAGACAAATAGGGCTAATGTTGTTACACATCCCATTTCAATGGAGACAACATTAGACCCTACAGCCATTCCAAGGCTGGAGGAGACTCAAACTCTTACATCTCATGAAGTGCCTAGCACTAGCTCTCACTTGGCTCAGGCCACTATGTCAGAATGGCTGAAGCCTGTGCCCCATGCCAGGCCTTCAGGATCATCATCTGTGCCTTCCAAAATGACAGAAGAAGCCATACAAGATCTCCATGTGGCACAGATTGATGAGTTCTCCAAAATAGCTCAACATCTCCTCACCTCAAATCTTCCCAATGCTGATTATGAAGCTATCTTACTTTGCCACAAGGAGGATGTTGAAGCTCAGCAGGAGAAGATTGTGGATGCAGCTGAACCAGAGGGAAATGTGGATGCCTGGTTGGATGCTAAGAGGACTCTCAAGCTCAAGGATGCCCTAGCTTTTCTAAGAGAAGAATTCCTAACTTCTCTGGGCTCCAATGCAAAGGATCTCCCTCCTGCTGCCATCTATGATGCTGTGAATGATGTGTACAAGAACCAGCTGAAGGCTCTGCACTATCTTGGGAAAGGGCTTCAATCAGAGATTTCTTCAATCCAGGAGGAGACAGACAGATCCCTCACTAAGCTCAGGAACTCTTATCTCTCTGATTTTCCCAAGGTGGATGGTATCCTCAAAGAAGTCCAGAAAACCTCCACAAATGTATCCATGATGGATGTGACTCTTGCCATGGTCACAGACAACATCAAGAAACTGGCTTCTTCACTGGAAACTCAAGCAAAAGCCACCATCACCTCAAATGCTATGATAAATGTCATGTGGAAAAATCAGTATGGTGACAAGTTGGTGGATGAAGTCCCTCTGTCAGACATCTCCAAATATGACTTTGCCAGGGTCAAAGATCAATCCCTAAACTCATTTAGGTCTCAACAATTATTCTCTAAGGTGGATGGCTTAGAAAAAGAAGTGGCCTCTCTCAAGGATGAAAACAGAATGCTATCTACATCCTTAAGCCAACTCAATGACAAGCTGGATGACCAAGGCAACAACACCTCAAACATCTTACTGGTGCAGCAACAAATGATGATTTCAATGATGAGATCCATGAACCTGCCTATCCCTGGTGAAGCTCAAGACTTTTTGTCTGATCCCAAGCCTAAGGGGGAGAAAGTTAAGGAGGTCATTGTGAAAAAGAAAGGGGGAGTACCTGCCAAGCAGTCAAAACTTAAGGGCAAGCTCATTGAAGAGACAATAAAGCCAATCAATCTTCCCCCTATAGAGGTCATCAATGCACAAGGCCAGAAAAGCACAGTCACCACTACCTACTATCCCTCCACAATGCCAAAAGAAATCTCCACTTCTCAACCTGCTCAACCTACTTCCAATGCTCAACCTGCCAAAGCAACAACAATCACAGAGGCCAAGCTACAGGAAGTTGCCAATTCTCACATCTATCATGATGAGGCCTTCCTGGAGTTTCTGAAAGCCACCTACAGAGATGCACAAGAAGATGCAATGACTTACAGAATGAAGCTCAAGGAAAACATTAAGTACTTCACAGTTGCAGTAAGGAAAATCAAGGATGTCCATCTAAGAGAGATAATCATGGTGTGCAAGGACAACTGCTTGTGGCACCTAGCTTTTCAAACTCTAGAGAAACTGAGATTCACTGAGCTGTCAACAATAATGGACTTAATAGAAAAAGGTGGGGCTAACAACAAGAGACTGTTTGATGACTTGAAGATGGATCAAGATCAAAGACTGCCTGAGGTTATCTCAAAGCCAAAGACAATAATCTTCCAAAGTCTATCTCAAGACAGCAGCATTGACCAGTTGGTGATCCCTTCAGATTTGACAAGAAAGAATAATGCAAAGATCAACCAAGTGCTGCAAATGCTAAGAGCCAAGAGGGGAGTCAGGACAGCTGAGGAACTAGAGATGATTCACACTCTACAATCTTTTCTGATTCATGGAGTCATTCCTGAATCTGTCAAAGAAAAGAACAAAAAGAAGGATGGAGATGATGATGATGATAAGGAGAAAACCTATGAAAGGAGATCTCAGTCAAGGAGAGATAAGGAAAGGAGCAAATATTCAAAGAAATCAAAGGATGCTGATGATAGCAAGAGGGATGACAAGGGGGCAAAGGAATCAGTTAAGAAAACAAGAAGTGGAATTCAGCAAGTCAAGGACATTGCTAGTAGTACTTTAACCACAACACAAGACTCTAAGTCTAGGGTGGGTACTGTTAGCAATGATCCTCCAAAATCATTATCCATGACTTCTGAACCTGAATTGCCACAGAAGAAAGATGAAGCCACTAAAGTAATTTCAAGAAAACACTTCCACAAAGTCACAGCTAGTGGAGTGTTACAGTGGATGAAGGGGAAAAGAATGAAGCTACTTCCAAGTGATGTGGCACTGAAGACTAATTCTCCTTGTTCCAGAAAGGTATCTCTTGTGAAGCATTTGAAGATCAAGAGTGTACCCAAAAGGATGAGGATAACAAAGAAGACTGGAAAACTCACAAATGTTATTGGCATCAATGTGCTTCCACTAGATGAGGACTATGATGAAGATGCCCTAGCATTTTTGAGGGCTCAAAGGATCTTTGAAGTCAAAGTGAAGTTGGATCATCTAGAGATCAAGTACACTGATGGAAGAGAAAGGATAATGAAGCAAGGAAGCTGGCAATATTTCTATAAGTATGAGCTTGAAAGGATAAATGCCTTACTGAATTTTGAAGAAAAAGATGAAAGGACATGGAAGATAGATATTGCCAGGTACTTGAAGATGCATGCTGATTATGAAGAAAACATGAGGAAAGAGAATGAAGAGAAAAACATACAGAGAGAGAAAGAAATGGCTGAGATGGAGGAGAGGGCTAAGGAGCTAAGGCAGAAAGGGATGTGCAGGGTCAAACAAAATCCTTACATTGTGGAGTACAAAAACTCACATGGAGGTCAAAGCAAAATAAGGATGGAGTTTCTTGATTCCTATGTAGAAAGTGCACTCAAGGCTGCAATTGATGACTTGAAAGGCTCACCTCTCATTGAAGAACTGATTGCAAGAGAAGAACTTCAAGAAGCCATCATAGACATGAAGAGAAAAGAAGAGATAAGGAAAAAGAAGATATATGATGATTTGCTAGAGAAGCAATTGGAAGCTGAAGCTGCTGAGCAACAAAAGTAAACTGTAAGCTTTCAATTTTTCTATGTAATCAAATTTCTGATCTCAATGGTCATGAATTATCCTCTCTGTTACTAAATTTCCTTTTATGTAAGTTAGGCTTGTTATCAGACATGAAATTGTGCCTAAGGATCTTACTCACAATTTGGGGGAGATTGTTAGGCTCAAGACATGTCTGAATACCACTATTAACAATCCTACACTATGTGACTATGTCACACTACATGACCTAGTGATTTCTATCACTGGGATAGAGTAGAGGTCTCTAAATGTACTTGTCTTGTTCTCATGAACAATAGCTTTATCATGTATGCTCAGATTTATAATGAGCTTAGTAAAGTTTCTTGCATCTAGATTGTATATATAGGCCATTAAATAATTATCCTGGTAGAAGTTCAGAAGTGTTCATGCAGCAGGATAGAGTTGAATAAGGCTATGAAGAAATAAGTTGCAGGAATTTGTCTAAGGCATTATATAGCAAAGTCAAAAGAAAGCTATGTCGTGAAGTCACCAATATCCATGTCGTGAAGTACTATATCGCATAGTCCATTTTGTACTATGTCGAGAAGTCCTCAAGACACATGTCGTGAAGTGTTGAAGTCAGCAAAGTCAAAAGAGCCTAGATCGTGAAGTCCTCAGAAGCCTTATGTCGCATAGTCATCAAATGACCTATGTCGCATAGTCATCAAATGACCTATGTCGCATAGTCATCAAATGACCTATGTCGCATAGTCATCAAATGACCTATGTCGCATAGTCATCAAATGACCTATGTCGCATAGTCATCAAATGACCTATGTCGCAAAGTCTTCAAAGGCTATATCGCGTAGTCCTCACAAGGGAGATCGCGAAGTCAGGGATAAAGTGGAGTTCACGATATCAACACTTAGCCGTTTATAACAAGACAAATCAAGGTACAGAACCAAGAATCAAAAGGAGACAAATACTGAAGCATTTGTTCTGGCAAGGTGGTCCAAAGAACAGATGGCAAATCTACAGCTAAACTTGGAGAGAAAGATAAGAGACAAGCAGCTACAGAAACGGGAAAGACTCCGAAAAGCAGGTGGTCCTTCCTGACACAGTGAACTTCTTATGGCAGGACAAGTTGGACTTTCAGAAGGGGTAGCTGTGTAATATTGTGTGTGCCTAGTTTGTATAGGTGAATATATATATATCGTGCACACACAACTGTAAGCTGTAAGAGAGATACACATAGTTATTTGCTAAGCTCTTTTCTCTGTAAGCAAGCAAGTTCAAACTGTTCTTGTTTAGAAGCCAGAAATTCGATTGTGAATTTCCTGGAAAGCTGTAGTATTTAATTTGCTTATACAAAGTAGATTAAAGTGATTGTGTGTGTTATTTACTTTCTGCATATTACATATCATAATCACATACAGTTGTTTACTTAAGTTTCAAGAATCGAAAAATATATCAAACTATCCATTCACCCCCCCTCTGTCTAGTTTCTAGTAGTATTCATTTCTAACACGCTATAAATTCGAACTATTGTCCTCAATAAATTTGAACACCTATTCTACTTCTAATATGTAAGGATATTTTTTGATTTATTAGTATCTAAAATTCTAGAATATTAGAAAATTAGATTGAGACAATCTTAGAGACGCCACCTAACCTCCCGCGTATCCTTCTTTATATATATATATATATTGATAGTGATAATTTTATTAATTAATATATTAATTATTAAATGTGTATTTATGTGAAAAATCCTTTTAACCTCCGGATAGTTAGATGTGATGATTGTGATTAGGGAATAAGGACAGATATCGGGTTATTTCTGGAGTTCGGTTTGGTAAGTTCGAACTCGAACTTGGTGATAAGTAGTTATTTATTATTAATTTATTTTTATATTTTTAATTAATTTTGAATGAAATTAGATCTTATTTGTGTTTTGATGTTTTATTTTAGAATTTAAGGAAATAATTGATTGGAGTTTAAATTGAAAATTTTGGACTTAATTCATCGAAAAATTTGGATTTTAAGACAAGTTTCACAATTTTTGTTATTTGCGCTTTTTTGGGAGTTTTACAAGTTCATTTTCGGCCCATAGGCAATTATTGGAAAGTTTCGAAGAAGTTCCATATTTCTATTATGGACTCAGTATTTTTATTCTACTTTTAAATGCCCAGAAAAGTCGAGGAATAGCGGTACGAATTTTTTATTTATTCTTTTAGAATTATTTATTTTATTTCTATTATTTCATTAAACACACTTGTATAACAGTTAGACACGTTAAATAGTAATTAGAAAATAGACATGTAGTTTTGTAATCTAAAGAAGAAGAACGGAGAGAAGAAACATGAAAGACTCTTGAAGAAAACACAAGCGATGAAGATCGGAGATTGGAGATTGTAGATTGTAGCCATATCATAACGAGTTTAGTCTTTCCTTCATCTTCTATATTCCTTTGTTATGTTTTTCTTTGAGATGTTGAACTAATTTATATTTTATGGCTTTAATGGATTCTTGAGATTATATATAAGTATTCATTTTAATTCTCTGTTTTATGTTCATTACGATTGATTTGTTTTGTGTGTAATGCTTCTTAAAAATTAATTAACTTTGAGATTGAATTAATATTCTAGTCTTAACTATACCAAATCATCAACACGGTAAAGTCATCGTAGTTTACTATATTTTTATTTAATTAAAAATCTAATTTATATAATTATGAATGATTTGATGTCTATTGTGTACATTTATTTTTAGAAAAGTAATTAAATAAAAATTATTGACCACCCCCATACAAAAATAATTTTCACATATTATTATTATTATTATCATATATTTAAGATATATCATTTACAAAAATATCGAGTGTTACCGACTTTTCACAGAAAAAGTATGAACAAACGAGATCATTTTATTTAGATTATTTGAAAAGTTTATAAATATTATTGACAATTGACATTAAATAACAAGTACAAACGTACAACCAAACTATTTTTGATTATTTGAATATAATAGAGTTATTTCATATACATAACTATGTTATTTTAAAAGTTTATAGTGTAGAGAAAAAATTGTTCATAGATTATTTGAATATAACACAATATTATTTTCAAAATGTATTTGTCATTTTTAAAAAGGGAAAAAATTATAATAATTGGATAATTTTTCTGAAAATCAAGTTAAAAGCTCGATAGGTTCAGTAGGTTCGACAAGTTTTATTAGAACCAGTAGGCTCGACAAGTTTGATAAGAACCTGATAGGCTCAATAAGCTCGAAAACTCGTTAAGCTCGTCAACTTGCGAATGACTCAAACTCGACTCAGATAATTCACAAGTCAAATTCGAACACCATTTTTAGACTCGACTATTTTTTAGCTCGATCGTGACTCAATCAAAAAAAAGTTCAAACTTAACTCTAAAACGTTCGAACTTGGCTCAAATTACAGTCCTACATACTCACATCGTTCCATAGCAATATAAAAGAATAAAATTAAGTTGGTGTACATTTGAAGATATATTTTGTGGTGTATAATTATAAAATAAATAGCAAGAAAGAGAGAATTTTATGTCTTAAATTTTGGTGAGCTATGATAGCTTATAATGATACTAATAAATATAGTAGCTAACTCATTTTTCTTATTACTAAAATTTACGAGATTAAATAAATACATACACATTAAATATTAAAAGAATTGTAAATAGCTTATGTTATTCCCAAACAATATGATCACAGGATTGTAGAATGAGGGGTTGAATACAATCCTTTAAAATTTTCAATTCTTTTTCAAACACTTAGACAATAAAATAGAAAATGATAATTGCAAAAATAAAAGAACACAACAATTAAAAATTCAGGTGGATTGAATGTTCCACCTGAGAGATTTTATTTGAAGAAATCTATGTGATGTTTATGAACTATAAACACACATCTGCACCACAATATTTTTGCTTCAACAATTACAAGAGTATTCTGCTAAGACACTAATAAAACTATATGATTTCTTAACCTTCAAAAACACTACTAGACTTGGTTATATACTCCAAGTTTACAAGTCATTCTAAGCTACTTAAAGTTACACTGTAGATTAAGCTCAGAAGATTGCTTTTCCACTCTAAGTCCACTGGTTCATTTGATGATTTGCCTTTTTAGCATAATGTCCTTCTTCAATCATCTATATTGACCAGATGAAAATAGAATGCTCCTTTTTCTTCAGAGTTACCAAGATTGTTGGTTTCCGTGCTCTTTTTGTTCCATCAACCCATGTGATCTGTCAGGCTTGTCTCTATCACATTGTCAACTGCTAATTATTGGCATTATATCCATTGAGGTTGATTGGACTCACATCTGTTGATAACTTTCTTCACATCCATTGACAATGTACTGACTGCATCCGTTGATGGGTAAAGTCATATCCGTTGAAGGTTGAATTGTATCCATTGATGACATCTTCACTTATACAAAATTACAAGGTATATGATATTTACAATTAACCAATCAATTTTGTCTATCCATTCATAGTCAACATGACTTATTCAAAAACCTAACAACTATACTATCAACTGCTATCTAGAACAAATTAAACATGTTACATAAAAACTTATCTGTTGATAAGCTACCTGTCAATGTATACTGTATTCACATTCTATCCGTTGACAGCTACAAGTACTTATACAAATTTTTTGAGTTATTCGGTTATCATCGAAAATCAACATAATTCCTAAAAGCCTATTTATATACAAACATATATTAGACGTGAATGAAGAGAGGACTGGGGAAGTCTAACATCGCCTTCTATTATAACGAGACTGATTGCCACCGACATAGGAGGCTAGAAAATGAAATATTAGAAATTAACATTAACATCAGAGAGCATTAGAAGAGACGAGCAATTGATGTTTCATAAACGAACTGGGGATGAAAGATTTCATATGGTTAAGGTTGTGAACAACTTTATCAAATTAAGAAAGAGAGAGATGGAGAAAGAGAGATGGAAGAAAGAACAAAAGAAATGCAAATAAATGATAACTATATAACAAATGATGGATAACTATGTTCCAAATGATGGATACCTCTCTGTTTTATGCTAGCTCTTTTATATATTGCTTTTAGTATAAGAGCGTTTGGTCTGTTCATTTCTTTTACTTACCAACTGCCCTATCTCATATTTTCTTGACGAACTTGTTGAGCATAATGATGCACATATTTGTGTTGTTTGGTAATTTTCAAAAAACTATATTAGGTTGGCAACAGGGATACAACTATTATGTTGGAAGTGCGAATGATCTAGTGTCATGAATGAAATATAAATCTAGTTAGAGGAGCGCCTTTTGTATAATTGTAGGAAGAGGGTCATTTCGTCTTGGTAAAGCCGAAAGATTGCAGGGTGTTGTTATTTGTTATAGGCCTTGGAGCCACGCTAAGCTATGGCTTATGTAAATATTTAATTTTGTTTTTTAAGGCACTATTTTTATAAAACTTAGTAAATTGGGGTCGTTACAGTTTGGAAAATGTCTATTCCCAAAGTTTGCATGTTCAAATAAAGTAAATATTAAATATCTAAATAATTTATGTATTAAATATATAAATAAAGAATTAATTTATCATAAAATCAATAAAGTGTAACAATTAATCAATTATTAATGTTTGTATTTGTGAATCATGTAAAAAGATAAAATTTTAGAGAAAAAGTAAAAATATTACTGAAATATAACAAAATCCTTATCTGTAAGACTATAATTCATCTAAAAGTCGTTTGTTTCGTGAATTGGTATAGAGTTGAAATCAGGAATCACGTTAAGGTGGTAGGGAATCAATGTATTATTTCTGATATCATGTGTTTAGTTGAGTGTTGCAATAAATATATTTGATTTAAGATATTTTTGAGTGATTAATTTTAATTAATTAAAAATTTAATTTAATTATTAGTTTAATATATTTTTGAGTTACAGATTTATTTTTGTAAAATTTTCGTTTAATTACCTAAAATAGAGATGAAAACATTGGAAATAAAATTGATCTTTGATACTCATCCCTCATATCCACCTCCCCCTTAGATATAAAATCTATACTCTAGGGGTTTGAGGAATGAGTTTTAAAATTATTTTTTCTGAACTAAACACCAGTCACCAGCTATGAGGCTGAAATGAATGGAAAGTCATACATGTTAGCCGAATACCTCGTAGCAAACGATCCCTAGAGATCTGTAACAAAATTTTACATCATTTATTAACATATTGAAATAATAAATATTCTACTTAGGAAAAATTGAAATAATAATAAAATATTATTGTGAGACAGCCTTTCACTTGTAGGTTTTGGTAATTTGTCAAACACGTAATGCGAAAACTAAATTAGATATAGGAAGTTACTAGATAATATAATGATTCCTCCATTAGGTTTATTCGAAGTGACATAAACAAATAACGAGTCATTTTGACAAAACGTCTTCTTGTACTAATCATTATCTTTGGATAAGGTATATCAATGAAATGATACTAAACAAGAACAATGTTTTCTTGCTTTGCTTACAGAGAAAAGAAGTGCTTCAAGATATTTCTATGATATACTCACTTACAGCTAACAGTAGGGTGTGCACAATATATATATTGTCCTATACAAAACTAGTGCACACACCCAATTACACAGCTACCCTTCCTGCAACTCCATTTTGTCGTTCTATAAAAGGTTGGCTGTGTTAGGGATGACCACTTGCTTTTCCCTTATCTTTAGTTGCTTGTCTTCCTTCTTCCTCTCCAAGTTTAGCTGTAGATTTGCCATCTGTATCTTTAGACCATCTGACCAATACAGATGCTTCAGTATTTGTCTCAATTGACTTTGATCTTGTACCTTCATTTGTCTTGTTGTTAACGTCCAAGTGTTGATATCGTGAACTCCAATATGTTCCAGACTTCGCGATGTATCCTTTGAAGACTTCGCGACATAGCCTTTGAGGACTTCGCGACATAGCCTTTGAAGACTTCGCGACATAGGCTATTTGAGGACTTCGCGACACAGACTATTTGAGGACTTCGCGATATAGTCTTTTTGAGGACTTCGCGACATAGGCTATTTGAGGACTTCGCGACATAGACTATTTGAGGACTTCACGATCTAGTACATTCCGACTTTGCGGTATCAACAATTCACGACATAAGCCTTGAAGACTTCACGACATAGTTCATTTAGGACTATGCGATCTCGGTACTTCTCGACATGGATTTTGAGGACTTCATGATATAGCTTTATTCTGACTTTGCTATATAATGACTTAGACAAATTTCTGCAACTTATTTCTTCAGGGCCTTATTCATCTCCATCCTGCTGCATGAACAATTCTGAACTTCTACCAGGATAATTATTCAATGGCCTATGTACATTCTAGATGCAAGAAACTTAATAAGCTCATTATAATTCTGAGTATACAAGATAAAGCTAATGTTCATGAGAACAAGACAAGTACAGAGAGACCTATACTATATCCCAGTGATAGAATTCACTAGGTCATGTAGTGTGACATAGTCACAGAGTGTAGGCTTGTTAATAGTGGTATTCAGACATGCCTTGAGCCTAACAATCTCCCCCAAATTGTGAGTAAGAAACTTAGTCACAATTTCATGTCTGATAACAAACCTAACTAACATAAAAAGAAACAAGTATGAAGAAGAGTAAAAGATGTACAAGATTTAAATTACAGATTGAGAATTAAAGCTTACAGATTTTTCTCTTTGTGCTAAACAGCTTCAGTTCTCATTTGCTTCTCTAACAGATCATCATAAACCTTCTTCTTCCTTACTTCTTCTTTTCTCTTCATCTCAGAAATGGCTAGTAGAAGTTCATCCCTTGCAATGAGCTCTTCTATGATAGGAGAGTCTTCTAGATCTTCAACTGATGTTCTTAGGGCACTTTCCACATAAGATTCTACAAACTCCATCCTTATATTCATTTTTCCTCCATTTAGATTTTTCTACTCCACAATATAAAGATTTTGTTTTACCCTGCACAGCCCTTTCTTCCTGAACTCCCTTGCTCTTTCTTCCATTTCAGCCATCTCCTTTTCTTTTTGACACCTCTTTTCTTCATTTAGCTTCCTTAAACTTTCTTCATAGTCAGAGTGCATCTTCATGAATCTAGCAATCTCTATTTTCCACATCCTTTCTTCCTTTTCTTCAAAGTTCAATAGAGCATTTATTCTCTCAAGTTCATAGGTTATAGAAAATATTTCCAGTTGCCTTGCTTCATTTCTTTCTCCCTTCCATCAGTGTATTTGATCTCAAGATGATTGTTCTTCACTTTGACTTCAAAGATCCTTTGAGCTCTCAGAAATGCTAGGGCATCTTCATCATAGTCTTCATCAAGAGGAAGAACATTGATCCCTACTACATTGGTGATTACCCCAGTCTTATTTGTTATCCTTGTCCTTTTGGCTATACTCTTGATCTTCAAATGTTTCACTCGAGGTAGCTTTCTGGAGCAGGGAGATTTAGTCTTCAGTGCCACATCATTTGGAAGTAGCTTCATCCCTTTCCCTTTCATCCACTGTAACACTCCACTAGTTGTGACTTTGTGGAAGTGTCTTTTTGAATTTTCTTTTGTGACTTTGGTTTTCTTCTGTGGCAAATCAGGTTCAGAAGTCTTAGATATTGATTTTGGAGGATCATTACTAACAGTGCCCACCCTAGACTTAGAGTCTTGTGTTGTGGTTAAGGTACTGCTAGCAATGTCCTTGACTTGCTGATTTCCACTTCTCTTCTTAACAATTTCCTTCTTTCCCTGAGAGTCCTTCTTGTCATCATCAACATCTTTAGACTTCTTTGAGGTTTTGCCCTTGCTGCTCTCACTTGCCCCATCCTTATCACTCCTGGATTGACTTATTCTTCTGTAGCTCTTATCTTCATCATCATCTTTGTCATCTTTCCTGTCTTTTCTTTCTTTTAGAGACTCGGGAATTCTGTCATGAATGATAAATGATTGTAGAGTTTGGATCATTTCTAGCTCTTCAGCAGTTCTGAATCCTCTTTTTGCTCTGAGCATTTGAAGCACCTCATTTATCCTGTCCTTATTCTTCATCACCAACTGTGCAGGAACTGTAAGCTGATCAATAGAGTTTGCTTTGGTGGTGCTTTGGAAAATTACTGTTCTTGGCTTTGAGATGACCTCATGCAATCTTGAAAATTGGTCCTTCTTCAAATCCTCATACAGTATTCTGTTATTGTCACCTTTCTTCTCTATTAGCTCTAGTATGATGTCTAGTTCAGTATATCTCAGCTTCTCCAGAGTTTCAAATGACAAATGCCATAGGTCATTTTCTTTGGATACCATGATAATTTCTCTTAGATAAACATCCTTGACATTCCTGACTACCACAGTTAGGTACTTGATGTTTTCCTTGATCATTCTCCTATAGTCCTTGGTGTCACCTTGTACACTGATTAGGATGGCTTTCATAAACTCAAGAAAGGCCACATCATGATAGATGTTTGTGTTGGCAACTTCCTGTAGCTTGGCCTCAGTGATTATGTTAGCTTTGACAGGCTGAGCACTTTTTGAGATGAGGGGAGCAGGACCATCCATGGGCATTGTTCCAGGATAAAAAGTTGTAGTCACACTACTTTTCTGGCCAGCTAAACTGGTGACAGAAACAGTAGGAAGAGTTATTGGCCTTGTGTCTTTATCAGTTACTTTGCCCTTAAGCTTGGCAGAGACTCCCCCTTTCAGAGTCACTTCCTTTCCTTTCCTTTCTTTCTCCCATATAGGCTTGGGATCAGACAAGATGTCTTGAGCTTCTCCAGGAATAGGAAGATTCATGCTTCTCATCATAGAGGTCATCATCTGTTGTTGGACTAGCAGAATGTTGGAAGTGGAGTTGCTTTGGTCATCCAACTTGGCATTTAAGAGCTCCAAGGAATGAGAAATCCCTTGGTTTTCAGACTTTAGGGAAGCCACTTCTTTCTCCAATCTGTCAACCTTTGAGAATAGCTGCTCAGACTTGAATGGATTGAGAGCCTGGTCCTTGAGCTTAGAGAAGTCAAATTTAGAGATATTGGAGATTGGAACCTCATCCACCAGCTTGTCACCATACTGGTTTTTCCATAGTACTGAGAGCATTGAGTTGATGTTTATGTTGGATTGCAGTTGATTCTCTAGCTTGGTGGACATTTTCTTCAAGTTATCAGTCACCACAGCTAGAGTAAGATCCATAGTAGAGACAGTCTGAGTAGTCTTCCTTAGTTCTTTGAGGATGCCATCCACCTTGGGAAAATCAGAAAGATAGGTATTTCTTAGCTGAACCAGGGAGTTGTCAGTTTCTTCCTTGATAGTAGAGATTTCTGATTAAAGACCTTTCCCAAGGAAGTGCAGAGCCTTCAACTGACTTTTGTATACTTCATTCACTGCTTCATAGATTTCTGCAGGAGAGAGACTTTTGGCATTTGACCCCAAAGCTGTGAGATAGTCCTCCCTGAGAAAAGCTAGAGCCTCCTTCAGCCTTACTGTCCTCTTTGCATCCAACCAGGCATCCACATTTCCATCATGTTGTGCCTCATCCACAATATTCTCCTTCTGAGCCTCAAAATCCTCCTTATGACAGAGAAGAATAGCTTCACAATCTTTATTTGGTAGTCCAGCTGTGAGGAGATGTTGGGCAATCTTTGAGAACTCATCAATCTGTGCCACATGAAGATTTTGGAGTGCTTCATCCGTCAATTGTGTGGGCACAGAAGATGATCCTGAAGGCCTGTTATGGTGCACAGACTCCAGCCATTGTGACATTGTGGCCTGAGCCAAGTTAGAGCTAGTGCTAGGCACTTCATGGGGAATAGGTGAATGAATTTCCTCCAGTCTTGGAATGACTGTAGAGTCTGATGCTGTCTCCATTGAAATGGGATGTGTTACAGCATCACCTCTATATGCCTGCGAAGGCAAGTCCAAGTCCAAAAGGATTGGAGAGTTTGGCACAGAGTCTCCAGTAAAGACTGGTGAATCCTCTGTGTTTGTGTTGGTGTAATTAGAATATGCCCTAGCGTGCATTTCCTGACCAACCAAATGAGGGTCCTGGGTGGTGAGCACTGTGTCAAGAACCATGTCACTTGAAATTGGCTCAGTCATAGATTGAGATTGTGACTGATCAAGTGCAGAATTGTCATGAGAATGACTTTTCTGTTGAGAAGAAATATTAGATGTAGATTCTGGAAGAGAAGTGTAGTGTAGACTAGATTTTGGCAACTCCCCCTGAGAAAGAGGCGGAGTTTCAATGTTGATGTGCTCTCCACTCTGTGTATCATCACCCTTATTTCCACTGGGATCAAGAGTGAGTTCTTGACCCTGTGCTGACTCTTGATAGATTATAGTGGGGTGACTACTCTTTTCAATGCCAATGCCCTGTTGAGAGGACATAGACACTAATAGGTGTACCCCTTTTAACACAGCTGAATCCTGTTGGGAGGATTCAGTGGCAGCTATACTTTTGGATTTCTTCTTTTGTCTGGTGAGTTGTGACTTAGGTTCCTCACTTCCTAAATCTACAGTTTCATTTACTATAGCCATGGTTCTCTTCTTTGTCTTCTTCTTAGTAACACCAACCTGTTGAGAGATTGGTGCACTTGGCTCCCTAATCACTACTGTACTGTTTGCAGGGGGTCATTGGATGGGTTAGGAAAGCTTTGGTTAGACTCTGTAGCTTCATTAGTCTTAGCCTTTCCTTTCCAAGAAAGTTCATGATATATAGGTTGATCAAGTGTGTAAGTTTTGAATGTGTTTTGCATATGGTCTGTCACACTCAAAATTACATCAACTTGATTCCTAGTGTCCAATGTACCAAATAGAACTTTGGACATGGACTTAGGATAAGCCAACTTTGATGTGTCTACTCCTTCTAATTCATGCAAATGAGAATCTAAATGATTTAATATGCATTCTACCAGGATAATTATTCAATGGCCTATGTACATTCTAGATGCAAGAAACTTACTAATATCATTATAATTCTGAGCATACAAGATAAAGCTAATGTTCATGAGAACAAGACAAGTACAAAGAGACCTATACTATATCCCAGTGATAGAATTCACTAGGTCATGTAGTGTGACATAGTCACAGAGTGTAGGCTTGTTAATAGTGGTATTCAGACATGCCTTGAGCCTAACAATAATGTTCCTTTCAAATGATTTATCCTCAAATATATTTGATATATTTTACAAAGATATTATTTTCAAAGTGTCATATTTTATGACTTGTTGAAAGTACAAAAACAGATTTTTATCCTGAAACCCCTAACAGTTTTATTCAAACGGATAAATTTATCAAATATTCAGCTTAATGATTCATTTGACCTAATAATCATCATTTAACAAGGAATACCATGGTTGAATATATTTCAAATCAAAACTTTAGTCTTGGAGTCGTTTAGTTCAGCTAAAAGACTAACATATTTTATTTAGTCGCGCAAGGACGAATAATCAAAATATTTTTGAATAAAATACATCCACGTGTTATCTTGACTTGAAACTTTGGTAATGTCACTATAATAACTAAAATGAATTTTATAAAAAGTTTCATGATTTTATGAAGACGTTTTTCCGGGACCCCTGAAAACTGCTCGATTTTTATTACGGGTTCGCAAAAGTACACCAAATTACTAAAAAAAACCCAAGGTCGATTTTGACCATAAGGTTTATAATATATTTGAAGACTTGAATATTCTTCAAGTGGTGCTCATTTAGGTCTTGTTTTGGTTCGATTTTGATGTTGTGAACATCATTCGACCAAGCTTTTTAGGCAGCTCCTTGCATATATTCTTGCAGCCTATTAAGTACTCTTAAGTGAGTATTTGAATCACCTTTTATCCCTTCTTGAATATCATTCAAGTGGTGCTCAAATTCGGCTAAGTTTAGAGGTGTTTTTGGCTTGTTTTAGGCTTATTATTTGCCTTGCCATTAACCTCTCGGAAAAGACACTTAGGGCAGTGCTTGTGCACATTTTAGACAGTCCCTAGAGTGATCTTGGACGTGTCTTTGAGTTTCCATTAACATATACTTGAATACCTTTCAAGTGACACTCTTTTTAGACACTTTAAGTGGTGTTTTGGCTTGGTATTAGCCTTGTTTAACACCTCTCAGGTAAGACCTCTTAGGGCAGTGTATTTGCACATTTTAGGCAGCCTTTAGAGTAATCTTACTTGTGTTCTTGAGTCACAATTTATACCTCCTTGCATACCCTTGCATTGGTGCTCATTTGGAACACATTTGGTGGTGTTTTTTATACACTTGATCTTAAAGTTAACTCTTTAAGTATATCTTGATAAGTTGTAACACACCAAGAGGAGTATCTTGAAGTAGTTCTTGATATCTCTCTAAGTCCATAGTAACCACTCGATGGGCATTTGGTTTAAAAGGCTAAGAACTATCTTCTTCTTTTTTTGACGAAAATGTGGAAATTTTATTACCCACTCAAATCAGCCACAATACAATTAAGCACCCAATAGGAATAGAACTCCTATCAAAACTACGATCAGGATGAATACATGACGCCCTAGCAAGCTCATGGGCAGCCATATTAGCAGACCGTTTTATAAAATACAATTGAATATTGTTTAACTGCAGAATGTGTCTACGACATTCCTCAATAACCATACCAAATTGAGAACGCATTGACGTTTTACTTCTAATTGCCTGCACTGTAACAAGGCAATCGGACTCGATACACACATTTGGCCAATTTGAACTCATGATCCAGCTCAGTGCTTCCTTGATAGCTATTGCCTCTGCTACCTCTGGTCTTACTACCCCTTGAAACAACTTCGACTTTGCTTGTAGAAGCTCACCCTCACAGTCCCTAGCTACCAGACCAACACCAAAAGCATGCTGGTTTTCAAAGTTGGCTGCATCCACCGAAACCTTAACTGAATTCCTTTGAGGTTTTACCAAATCATCGCTCCATCCCCATCTGCCATTGGCTGGAGAAGGACATTTGTAGACCTAACCTGGGCCGCTTTACATTGTGTAAGGTACTCCACGGCTGCTGTAACTACCCTGCTTACCATCGATGCTTTTTTATTCCAAACCAACTCATTACGTGCTCGCCAAATTTCCCAACATAGAGTGACAATCCCAGCTCGTTTCTCGTTATTTCTCTTACTGATCACTCTTTCAAACCAGACATGAAACTCAGTTTCCTCTCCAATATACATATCTGTGTCAAATGATTTCCAACACTGCACTGCAAAGTGACAACCCACCAATGCATGATTTATTGTCTCTACCCCACTTGCACATACCTGGCATATTGTATGAACTGGAACGTGTTTTTGCTGGAGTTGAACCAATGTTGGAAAACAATACGACAGTGCCCTCCATACAAGGTTGAGCACCTTTGTTGGTGCTCTGATTTTCCACAGACTTCTCCATATACTGTCATTAAGTTGCCCAAACCACCCTCTTTTACAAGCCTGCAAATACTTGTATGCACTTTTAACCGAGTATAACCCCAAATTTTTCAGCCTCCAGTACAATGTATCCATACTACCCTCTCCTTCTATCTGAACATTCATAATGTAGCTTTGATCTCTATCATTAAAGATATCACGAAGAACTTCCATGTCCCATTCCTTCCTATCAACACACATTAGAGAATTAACAAAATTATTTTCTATTGATGGTGAGACTGTGGTAATAAAAGGATTATCATCTTCTGACAACCATGGTTGTCCCACTATTTGAATTCCTTCGCCCGTCCCAACCCTCCATCTCGCCCCTGCAGAAACCACATCCTTTGCAGCCAGTATACTTCGCCAAATAAAACTGGGGCTGCTACCTAAATTCGAATTGAGGAAGTTTGTGTCCATAAAATATCTGGCCTTGTAAACCCTTGACACCAAGCTATCTGGATTCGTCAAAAATCTTCATCCTTGCTTTCCCAGCATTGCAAGATTAAAGTCTCTGAAATCCCAGAAACATAACCCCCCCCGCAGATTTATGTCTTGTCATACGGTCCCAGCTCATCCACGAGATATTAGAACCACCTATCTACCCTGTGTTCCACCAATATTTTGTTAGACTTCTCTCAATATCTTTATTGATCTCCGCTGGCAGCAAAAACACATTCATAGAGTATGTAGGAAGTGCTTGTGCTATTGACTTAATGAAAGTCTCTTTACCCGACTTGGCTATAAACTTCCCATCCCAACTTCGAATTCTTGTTTTAACCTTTTCTTTTAAATACCCCAACATCACTGATTTCTTCCTCCCTAAAATGTTTGGAAGTCCAAGATACTTGCTGTGTTCATCCGCTTCTCCCATTTGCAACGCTTGACAAATTAGTTCTCTATTATAATGAATCACATTTGAGCTGAAAAATATGGAAGATTTAGAACTATTGATCCTTTGCCCCGAAGCTTTCTCATACACATCTAGGAACTCCAGCACTCTTCTTGCCTCCTCAGTCTCCGCCTTACAATAAAAGTAGCTATCATCAACAAACAACATATGTGAAATAACCGGTGCTCGTCTACAGATTTTGATCCCATGAATCAGACGTCTATTCTCATAGTTACGAATTAAAGCAGACAATCCTTCCGCACATATGATAAACAAATAAGGAGACAAATGATCTCCTTGTCGAATACCCCGGCTAGGAATAATAGGACCCATATCATTCTCACCATGCACAATATTGTAAGAGACCGTTGTAACACATTAAAGCATGAGATGCACCCACTTTTCACTAAAACCCATCTTACGTAACATCGTCTTCAAAAAATCCTACTCTATACGGTCGTACGCTTTACTCATATCAAGCTTTAAAGCCATATACCCCTTTTTCCGAAAATGGTTACGCTTCAAGTAATGCATAACTTCATAAGAAACCATAATGTTATCCGAAATGAGACGCCCTGGTATGAAAGCACTTTGTGTGTCCGAAACAACTGTATTAAGGAGCTCCTTCAACCGATTAACAAGGACTTTCGTGATAATCTTCATTAACACGTTGCATAACGCTATAAGACATAATTCTGTAATTGTCGATGGGTTTTTCTGAAGGGTTTCGGGCATGAAAAAGCAACGGAAAACTCGTAAAAACAGAAAATAACAAAACCCTCCGCATGATCCATGCGAACACGATATTTAATTCGTGAACAGAATTGTTTACCTTTTAAGAAGCTTTACGATTTGGTTGACAGATGGAGGTCCTTTGCTATGATCACCACGTATCCTGCCTTGCGATATACGTCTCTAATCAGTCCACACGAACGCCCGATCGTCCAACGATCACCGGAGTTGGTACTAGCCAAAAACTGTCCTCGGAATTCTCTCTCTCTCTAGCCTCTCTTAGATGTAGAGTTGCTAGGGTTTTTTAAGAAAAACGTATTCTGTCTCTTAACCCTAAAACAATACATCTTAATATATTTATATGGAGAGAATTCTAGGCCTATACCTAATCTGATTGGGCTTCTAAAACCCAATCTGATTATTAGTAGTATTATTTATCATATTCGAATTATTATATAATTAATCAAGTCCTACTTAATTAATCCAATAATTCAATTAAATTCAAAATTTAATTAATGCTCCGTTTAAAACGTTCTTTGTGTGTGACCCTTTAGGTTATTATTACGTTGGCAATAATTTTAATATCTCATAATAAAATTATAAACAATGAGCGACATCTAGTAATACATCATTGCTACCCAAGTAATAATAATAATTGGTGATCCAATTAAACCTTTAATGAATAATGTTCCATGTAATATAATCCTTTTAACCTTATAATATAGATTAAACTCAAGGCATGGTTTATGTCATCCTCTTCAACATTTAATCCCGGTTTACTTGATCGATGAGTAGACTATTAAACAAATCACAATTTGAGCATGGCCATGCATTTCATAGTCTCACTCAATCAAGAGGCCAATAATATCACTCCTTAAATAGGAGGGTTAAATCCTATATCTATCATTCATATTTCTCATATGATTCATAATATACCCAATGTCCACCTTTATCATTACCCGGTCAAAGGTAACTTTGAGTAGAATCAAAGTATATTAATCCTTATATAGAAATATAATGATTTCAAGTCTAAGGATCATTACACCATTATCACTGTGAGAATTGCTTATGACACTTGATAACATTTACCATGAAGAATTCACACGGTGGGTCTATCCAGTGCCATGTTCTGCTAACATGCACTTATGTCTTTGACTTTAGTATCACCATACTTATGACCAATGAGATCTGGTCATCAGTCAATAAACATACTAGTCTTAATGCATTATTATTGTCCTCAAATAATAATACTCGACTAGGGATCTTTTAGGATTATAAACACTACTCATATAATCTCATTTCTAAGTCACATACTTAGAGATATAGAATTCATGCTTATATTCCAAGGACATTTATTATTCTAACATTTATATCGCAGTTAATAAAGACATAATAAATAATTGAAAGAAAATCCATAGAACATATTTATTTATAATCAAAATGTCTTCCCTAAGAACATTATAGTATTGTCTCTAGGGCACAAGCACTAACATTTTCTTCTTAGGTATGAGCACTAAATTCGTTTCATTCAGACCCTCCATGATATCACCAGTTTCAAAAAACTGCCTTGTTAATTCGACAATACTCCTCCCCACAATAGGCCAGTGTTTTTGGAAAAAGGCCGGGGTCATACCATCAGGTGCCGGAGCCTTATCCGGATGCATTTGAAACAGGGCACACTTCACTTCTTTCTCCGTGATTGGCAACAGTAACTCTCTGTTCTGCTCCTCCGAAATCGATGTTGGAACACAACTAATAACTTCTTCAACTTCTGTCTGTGAGGCCTTAAATAAGGTATGATAGTACTCAGTTATCAAACCAGCTAAACCATTCTGCCATTCAACCCATTCTCCCTCTGCGTTCTTACGCTTGGTGATTTGGTTTGTTCTTCTACGAGAATTACAAGAGGCATGTAAATACTTAGTATTCTTATCCCCTGATTGTAACCACAACTGCTTCGATCGTTGGCGCTAGAATATTTCCTTTTGATCCAAAATCAAGTGAAGTTGATGTTTGACCTGCTTGTATAATTCCATAGAATGTCTGTCACTTTTGTTTCTAAGCTTCTTTAACTCTGATTTACACTCCTTTATTCTTCTGTTAAAACAGCCCGTAATTTCCTTTCCCCACACTTCCAATTGTCGACCACATTGAGCGACCCTCTGTAAGATATTATCACAAGCTACATCCTCCCAACTATCCCTAACAATCTGAGCACACAGAGGTTCTGTTAACCAAGTGTTTACAAAACGAAACCTCTTTTTCCTACCATTTGAAACTTCTATCCTAGGCTCCAATAAAAGAGGGCTATGATCCGATGAGGACCCTTCTAGATTGTACAGCTTCGCCAAGGGAAAACGATTAAGCCATGCATTATTAACTAACGCTCTGTCCAATCTTATTTCAATCCATGCATCTGTATTCCTTCCCTTTTCCTACGTATATTGGTGCCCAATTAACTCCATGTCCTGTAAACCTGCATCTGCTAACATATCATTAAAGCTTTCAACTAACCACCTGGGATACTCCGCTCCTCCTTTCTTTTCATGTTGAGCAATGATATTGTTCATATCACCAATTACACACCAAGGTAAATTGGAGTCTCTTGCCAGATTACGTAGAAGGTCCCATGTCTTCCTCCTTTGAGATCTTACTGGTTCACCATAAAACCCTGTAAGCCTCCACAGACCATGATCATCATTCTTGACCACCATATCGATATGGTTTGTAGAAAAACTAATAAGATCTGCATGCATCAGCTTCCTTCCAAAGCATGGCTAGACCCCCACTTCTGCCTCTTGGTTCTACAACTACTATACCCTCGAAACCTAACTTCTTTCTCAACTCCTCCATTTTCTTTTTATTGCTAATAGTCTCACACAAAAAAACATAATTGGGCTTTTCCTAACGAACCATGTCTTGTAGGAACCGAATTTTCCAAGGTAAGCCCAAACCCTGGCAGTTCCAGCTTATAGTAATCATGATGAGTGGCGGGCCTGCGTTGCAGCACCCGCCAAAATCAAGTTTTTTTGGTTCTGATCCGTACCATCTGTCATATCCGTATCCAGCCCATTACTTGGATCAGTTGTACGGCCCAACTCAAACTTACCATCTATATTTTCATCTTTTCGCGGGCGTTTTTGATTTGAAAAAATTATACCAGTATCCCGAGGTTCCTCCCTATCATCCTCTCCTATGATCATGGAAGTTGTTGAACTGCCTCCCTGATTGCCTGATTTTCGCTGAGGATTCCAAAATTCATGGGATTTCGTAACAATGGTTCCTGAAGATTTGCTCCACCCTTCACCACCATCTCTTTGTTCCTCCACCACCGTATTCAACTTACTACCATCAACTCCCCTTAGCCATTGATTTTTGCTGCTCCCCTACCGCCCTCTCATTGGTGCTCTCAACGACCCATCATACTTCCTATTTCCCGAAACTTCCTTTTCATCAAACAGAGATTCACAGAATTTCTCTGAATGACCTATCCTTCCATAATAGAAACAAAATGACGACAAACGTTCATATTTAAAACTAATCCAAAGCCATTCTGCCCTTGCTTTCTTGATACACATTTTACCTTTTAATGGTTTGTTCACATCGATAGCGACCTTTATCCTTTGATAGTTTCTCCATATGCCATTAAGGTTTTTTGGATATGATGATAAAAACTTTCCAACATAATTGCCAATAGATTTGAATATAAACTAAGAATGAAACCCTATCGGTAGATCATACACCTGGAGCCATATAAACAACTCCGAGATATTGAGTTCTGACAATTGTTCTTCTCTCTCTAGCTTCTTAACCAGTAACACTTGTTGATTGAACGTCCACGGACCATCATCAAGGACCCTATGCATATCCAACTTATGAAAGAACTTTATGATAAATAAGTTTGAGTAGCTTGTTTCCTCCATATAAACTCCCTTTACTGGTCTCCAGATTGAAGCTAGAGTATCTTTCATTGCCGAGAAATTTACCTTTCGATTCGATAAAAAACTCCCAACCAAACAAAGAGAATAATCCACTCCCACATGATTATCCGGCTGCTCCTCCAAAATCAAACCCTCTTCATTAAATGTAAGATTTGCATAGTCCTCTGTGACCTTCTTTCCGAGATATGAATTTGCCATATTAGAATAAAACAAGATGGAAGCCTGAGATTTGCCTTAAGAGAATTTCAAATGAATTAAAAACAGAAAAACAAACTAACACGTCAATAGATGAGACAGCTCTGTATACACGTCAATAGACGAGACCAGGCTAAGAACTATCTTTTGATTTGTGCATAAATTGCATAAAACTTGTTTATACCTTAAGTGGTTTTAAACTTGTTTAATTTGTATATCAAAAGAGTGATTCTTATTGTCTTGTTTCATATAAATTCCTTTCAATCTTAATTGATTTATAATCTTTCAAAGGACTTAAAATAAGACCATTCGAATTTGTTTTTAAACCAAACTATTCGAACAATTCAGCCTTCCACTTAAAAGATTATTCATTTGATCGAATAATACTCGAGTTTAGAAGCTTGTTTAATATTTTACGAAATATTTATAACTTGCTCTATCTCATATTTACTTGTGGTTGTGTAACACAAGTAAGTGTATATTTAACTTTATTTATATTTTGCTAAAACCAAATATTTATATAAGTTAATATACTTGGCTCTTATCTATATTAACTTGTTGGACTTGTTAATATTTATATTTTGCCTTCGTGTTCTAGTTGTATTACTAGTTCATTTATCTTTCACAATATGGTTTTCAAGTCATAGTACTTGTATTATACGTGAGGTGATTCTCGCTCTAAGACGCAAGTCTTAGACACATCAACGGGAAGTTGAGTGTCTTTGCACCGTAAGGAGGAGAAAAGACCCAAGACCCAATATCTAAGACCCAAGATCGTAAAAGGGTGTAGATACGAATTCTACGCAAGGGGTTACTTGCATAGCATTTGAGGAAGTAACATGGACTTACGTTCCAAGATAATCTTGCAAGGTGTAGACTATATTATTTTGAGGAGTTAACGGGTAGTTAGGCTCTAATATAGATATATAGTTCTTTTAAAGGCTTCTCCGCCTATTATAAGGAGTGTTTTACTTATAGTGGAAGAAATCTCGAATCCGGGGAGGAGTTCGGGGACTAGAGTAGGGGTGTTCGAATCCGTTAGGAGATTGCGGTATCGCGAACCAGAATAAAATCGATTGTGTCGTACTCTTGATCTTTCTCTCTTTTACATTCCACACTTTATATTGCTTATTCTATAAGTAATTACTTTTAAAGTGAGAAAGAAAATTTAAAAACGTCAAACTCAATTTTTAAAAAGGTGATAAACTATTCAACCCCCTTCTGGCTTATCTTACCCTTCTCCGGGAACCTATCAATTATTTTATTGATGTCCACCAAATTTTAGCCAATCACATCCGAGATGTTCCAAATTCCCTTAATTTTTTTTACTAAAGTTTTATTTGTTTTTTATTTTGGATCATGATCCCTAACAATCGATTGCTTGTAATCATCTATCCGTAAAAAATTATCATGGATTGGTTTAACATGAAAAATTGATTAAAAAATTATCATGGATTGGTTTACCATGAAAAATTGATGCAAATGCAGGAACATGCCACTCTATTCATGATTTTTTTTTTCAATTTTATATTTTTTTCTATCCGTAAAATTTTTACGCGAACAAATAATTTGCGGATAATCGCTTGATGGGGATAAGTTTTTATGCTAATTAATTTTTGATATTTATGTAGGGTGATGGCCAAAATTACCACAATTTTTAAATTTGGTGACCAGAATACCACATTTTGAAAATCTGGCCAAAAATACCAGTGAAATACGCTTTTTCAGACTGGGTATATGGAGATACGCTTTCTCAGACCGGCTATCTCGTAATACGCTTTCTCAGACTGGGTATCTGGCTCAATTTTTCTTTGAAATACGCTTTCTCAGACTGAGTATTCTGAAATACGCTTTTCCAGACTGTGTATCTGTCCATATACCCATTATGGGACTGGATATTCACCCAATTTTTTGTTTTTTTTTGTAAAAATACATATTTTATCAAAAAATATAGAATTAATATTTTTTGACATACATTTGATCGGTAAAAATGACCAAAAACTCAAAAGTGGGTATTTTGGTTACTTTTAACCTAAAAAAATTTAGTATTTTTGTCATTATTTCATTTATGTATCATATGAGAAATACAATTAGCCTCTTTTCAGAAAATAGAAATAAAAGAAATACAATTAGCCCCAAATTGCAGGAGAGAATAGAAAATGGCGGAGACGCAGCTCGCCGGTGTGGAATTATCGGAAAACATCGCCGGAATGTCAAAGAATCAACTTTACCACATTATGTCTCAGATGAAAGTACACCATCCCTTTAACACTCTCCTTCTTAGCCTTCTTTTTATTTCCTTAGAAATTGATATTTAAAACCCTAATTTATATATTCTTGTTTTTTTGTGTAGGCATTGATTGAACAAAATCAGAAACAAGCGAGACACATTCTTGTTACTAATCCCCCATTAACTAGAGCTCTCTTTCAGGTTCAATTCTATATTTATTTGAGTGTTTGTGTAAATTAGGGTTTCAAACATGTCTTGAACTTTTCATTCTGTGTATATGTGTGTGATTGTGTTGGTTTAAGGTCGAGTTAACATAATTATCCTTGTTTCTCGAGAGCAATGGAGAATTTTGTTTTTTTTCCGAGTGTCTTGAAATGCAAAAAACTTATGCAATATATAGTACTGTTTTTTTTAAGTATTTTTGTAGTACTTGATTGTTATGAAATACTGTTTAGGAACAATACGAATTTTTGAAAATTACTAAACAATGAGGACGCAATGTAGCAAATTTTTAGAAATTCGCAACAATTTTAGCTACTTAATTTTGAGAAATTCGCTTATTTGCAGTTGTAGCTACTTAATTTTCTGTTAAACTTTACAAGATTTAGTATTAAGTATAAATCCAAGCGGGTGAAACTTGAAAGACTCTTGAATTCTCTTTTAAGTTTACAACATTATTTGTTAGCTATGAAAGTAAGTGGGGGCAGGCGCACACCACACTAGGGTAGTTGCCTCTGTATACAAGAAATCATTTGAAATTTGAACAATTGTTTTTGAGAATGGCGGTGCTCTGTGTATTGTTTTCTTCACACACAACAATTTTTTTTGTCGTGAATCATTGAACAATGTTACCATAACCTCATTATAATCCGTGTATTTTATGTTCATGTTGTGTCTATTAGGCACAAATAATGCTTGGAATGGTACAACCTGCCGAAGCGGTATGTTATTTTAAGTTACTTAAAACCTTTTATATCTGTCTGTTTGCTTAACATTATTTTTTAAAATAAATTCACTTTTGCTTAGATTCCAAGTATCCCACAAACAACATCACAGAATTCTCAACAATCTAATGTCCAGGCAACTTCGACAATAGATGGTCAAGTTGGTGTGCAGGATCAAAGAAGTGCAACCGAGGCACCGGATCCTCCTAATAAGCAACAAGAAAAACAGACTATGATGCCAGTGCCATCCCCTTCTATTGCTTCTTTGGGTGTTCAGTCCTATCCCCAACCATCACTTCCTGCACAATTATGGCAACAGCCCATGGAACATGTAAGTGCTGAAGCAACAGCAATATCGCTACCACAACCCCCTCAAGTTCATAATGTGCGTCCTACAATTCATTCTGCTACAAACCAATCCCCAACTCAGTCACAACAACCATTACACACAAGTGGTACTTCCCACATGCAGCTCCAACCACCACCACCACCACAACAAAGATCACCTTTCCTTCCAGCTTTTGGTCATCAAACTCACTCTCAAATGGGACCAAATGAAGGTTTGCAGCACTCTGGTGCACCTCAGATGCATCATGCACGACCCATGTTTCATGTAAGGAGTTGTAGTTACTGAATTGAGTTCCTCGGAATCGATTGATTAAACCAATGAACTAATTTTAAACAATTTAGTCAGGTTACCAACATCCAGTTACCGTGGGACCTTTGTTCTCACAGGGACATCCAACACCTACTCACCAACCAACTCCATACCAGGTATGCCTTTTCGTTACTGTGTCTTTTAATATGCAAATTCTTTGTTGCTATGGTGTAGTATAAAGTTTTTTACTTTCTAGACCTAAACTCATATGTAGTGAGCCAAATCTTTGCTTACAGCTGAATTCTTAGTCCTGGTCTTCACTTTAAATTTTGCAAGGAACACCTAGGGAAAGGGAGAAGTATCCTACTTGTAGCTAAATTTTCTCTAGGTGCCATAATTATATAAATTTATTTTATGTGTTTGTGTATAAAACTAGACACCAAGATTCTTTACATTAGATGTAAATGGTTAAGAATGGCGATTTTTTACTGCATAACAATTTCTTTTGAGTAGCCTATGGTTTCAAAATATCTTTAGGCATGATTCGTTGCCCTCTATAGGTGGGAACTGCCTTGCGCTTTTTTGAAACCAAACATATGGTTCAAAATTGTCTTCTGGGAAATAAGAGTCCTTTTGCATTTCATAATTGGTAAATGTTTTTAGTTTGTAGACCGGTCAATTACAAACATGACCAATAAAAGCTATGGACTCAAAATTCGTACTAAATGCCTCATTGCAACCCCAACAATAATTATGGTTTTAGTTCCTAATATATAGAGTTCTCAACATGCGAATTTGTGATGGTAATTGTACCATCTGAAACCAAACATCACCTTGTGGGTGTGATTGTAGGTTGCGTCATTTGACACCAAATGTCATTCAAAGAAGCTACATCTCACCTTGTAGTAGTGCTATTTACAATTATGAATGTCTTTGGAAATGCAATGCAACTGAATTGTAGCATCTATGCTATATTATTATTACCAAACAAGAGGTCTTTGGTCGGTTGTTGGTCTGCCATAATCGGTTTAGTATAGTCGGTTAACATAATATTTTTAATAATATGCTAATAA
This sequence comes from Heracleum sosnowskyi, assembly GCA_030848705.1. Classification (NCBI taxonomy): domain Eukaryota; kingdom Viridiplantae; phylum Streptophyta; class Magnoliopsida; order Apiales; family Apiaceae; genus Heracleum; species Heracleum sosnowskyi. The sequence goes on along the minus strand of CM061235.1, from coordinate 134,187,713 downwards.
TAATATAATTATTATATTTCCTCTTTTATTCAGTCATCAATATTTAATAGCATTTCATACAAAAATTGTCCTCCAAAAATCTCAGAACACCTAATGAAGGTATATTTTGAATTGGACTAATACTTTATCCAAGGCACAATCGATTAACATATTCTTTAATTAATATTATAGTATTAAAGGTGAAACGTTAAAAGTTTTGGTCTGTCTGTAATTGGGCCGGTCTATTGGCCTATTTATTTTAAAACCTATTTAAATGGTCCAAATTTTTTACAAATTTATTCTAATAAAAGTATAAAACACATTTAACTATTCTAACACAAACACATCTGACCTATTTAAAAAACCTATTTAACGTACCTAATAATTAAAAACTTATTTTAAAGGGCCTAATTATATTTAATACCAATTCTAGCTTATTTTAATTTAAACACATTTCTAGTTCTACTTCTTTTAAAAACATATTTAATAGGTCTAATTATTTTAAAAACCTGTTGTAATTAAAACCCACATAACTATTCTACTCTAAACAGAGCTCTAGAACAAAAGTAAAAATAAATAAAAACTAGACATTTAAATACAAATTATAAGGAAAAAAAATGTTTGAATTAACCCTTGCATCACATATATATTAATAATAATATAATCGTTAGAGCTTTATTTGAATTCAGTTTTAGAGTTCTGTTTTATTTCAGTCAAAATTTATTTCCCCAACATTATTTCAACAACCGTTATTAGAGTTATATTATAACTGAACATAAAATTTTTCTTTGTAAATAAAATCATAAGTCTAATAATATTGTAATATTCAATTCAAATTCTACTGAAATTCTAACATATTATTTACAGTAAAATTCTATTTGAATTACAATTTATTGTTTTTAATTAAATTTTCTTTAAAATTGTAAAGATTACCTTTTGTTTAAGTTATTATTTTTAATTATTTGAACCCGTGCTTTACACGGGCTATACACGTTCTTGTACATGTAATGAGGTAAGCAACACGCTTTTTCATCCAGTATTAAATTGTTCATTTTCATCTCAATTGTGCTAACTAGAAATTTATGTTCTTACTTGCTGTTATTGTGCGTGTGAGCACATACATAGAAATAAGATAACCACAAACTATTTTTATCCTGTTATTGTACTTTTTTAAAAAATAAACTTTTAATTTCACTCTGCTATCCTTTTGATATATTTTTATCAGAGATGAACTCTCATTTAGCTTTGTTATCAGATAGCACCTGCAATAGTGTTGCCTAGAATATTACATATTATTTACCTTGCATACTATTAGCCAGTCGTGGTTGCCAAACTGCATGTGTGGGTTATTGGTGCAAATGGTGAACTGCACGTGGGGTCCTTTTGATATTTTTTCTGAAAATTCGAAATGAACTTTCAGTTAGCTTTGGTATCCGATGGCACCTGAAGCAGTGGTGCTCAGGATTTTAACTGCCTTGTGTACCATTAGCCAGTATCCTGATGTTGCCAATGACTGTGGCAGTCTCCTATTTAGCAACAATAGCAGTTACCCTATTCTACAAAAGTGTTCTAGACTTCTAGTTACAAATTTTACAGTTAGCAAAGGAGGATTATTTAAAAATATCAATCTCTAAACTAATCAGTTTGTGGATTAGGTACGACAAGAAAAATTCCATAATGTTATTAAAATTAATGTAAATGTTACTTTAGTAAATAACCCAACAACATTTATGTTTGTGTGGAACACTTTTCCTTCTTTAGAAATAGGACACTCTGCAAACAAACTGTAAGTAAAAAATTAGAATAGCCTGCAGTTTGGGGAGAGCAGAACAGATTGCTGGAGCCTGCAATTTATAAGAGGATTATATTGATGGCCTTTTTTACTTTCTTTACATGGGAAAAAAGAAATGAAAAATGTAACATCTCTGGACTTGTTGGTTATTAAAACCTGAAATCTAATATGCTTGCCTGATGCTGTATTATTCTTTCAGGGAGGAAGTCCACATATGCGGATGGAAATTAATCAAGTGCAAGCAGATAGAGGATTTGCTTGGAGCACTGGCCTAAGGGATGCAACAGGAACACAACTTTTACCTGGAAGACCTCAGTATGGAGGTGGCCAGATTGGTCCTGGCAGTTACTTACATAGTCCCCAATTGGTAATATATCAGTTGCTAATAGTAACTTGTTTACAATCATCAAATAGACTACTTAGTTCTGTCTTCTTCTGCCCTTTGCTAACTTGAGGTTTGGAAATCTTGCAGCTAAGTCCGGACATGGAAACAGCACTACTTCAGCAGGTCATGAGCCTGACACCCGAGCAGATTAATCTCCTTCCTGCAGATCAAAGAAATCAGGTGCTCCAGCTCCAGATGATGCTGCGCCAGTAAAATAGTTCTTGATTGCTAGTTTTTTGAATGTCATCCCCACCTATATCATATTGCTTTTAGTTATTGGAGCACACACAGATTAGAGCAGATAATCTTTAGATTATTGTTCTTTTGTGCATTTTTGTGAATTGCAATGATAAAGTTCTTAATTTACATTAAAGATTTGGATTCCATGACTGATTGAGTTACCTGTTTGCCATAGTCTTATCCAATTACTGGCAAAAATTGACAATGCGTATATGTTTGAACACTTATTGTTCTTTTAGTTAGAATTTATAAATGAGGTAAGAATGAAATGAAAGATTGTAAATAGAACTAAAAATGGATAAGAAGATGAGAGAAAAAAGATGTTTAGTTAGAATGTATGAAATGTCGTAAGAATAAAATGAAAGATTGTATATAAATTAAAATTATAAAGAGGATGGGAGAGAAATGTGAAATGGAGATGGTAGGTATAATTGAGAGTATAGATCATTCAAGTATTAAGTTGCAAGGTCCTGACAGTTTTATTTTATTAAAGTGCAAGTTATATATAATTTAAATATCCACTTGTAAGATTTTTTAGTTTGATCATCCAAATGCAAATTAATTTACAGTTTGATAATGTTTTAGCTATTTATTTCTTCTATATTTTTATTATAAAAATTATTTTTTCTTTAAGGAAGGAGTAGAGCACTTGGAATCTTTGAATTTGCCCATATTGGTTACTATTTCCCTTTCTGCTGTCCCATGCCACTTCACCAATATATGTTGCCACTCAAAACTAATCTATAGCAACTCTTATCCATCAAATTCCAATCTGTTTTAAGGACCCATTTATATGTTTTTTTAATCTCACTATCCACCTCCTTTGTTCATGCATTTCTCCAACAAATAAGCAAGAAACAAAATGTCTGGTATTAAAAGGGAGAAAGCTTAAATACTCCATTAAAAGATTGGGTGGGTTCAAGCAAATAAAAGAGAGAACTAGAAGATGCTCTTAGGGGTCATTAGCTCTTATTGTTTTTGATAGAGAAGTTAAAGAAGAGATCCCATATTGTCCCCATTATCTTTAGGGCATGCTTTGTCCTGTGAAGCTGTCTGTTTTTAGATACAATGCATCTGCATTAAAAATAAAAAATAAAATCTTAAGAGTATTTTCAAATATCTGGTAAAGAAAATGTCTGAGAAATAAAGAATATAGAAATGAAATGGTTTTTTTGGATAATCAACTCACTCTTTCAATCATTCAGTTCCATGTATAGGCAGTCTCAATCAGATTTCATATATCTATCTATCTATGGTTCACTTTGTCCATTTCAATGGACTTGAATTTGATTAGTCACAGCTGTTATATAATTTGCACAAATGTATTGGCCTGTCCCTTGTAAGTATCTTGCTATCTGTTAGGATCTGATTTATATTCAACAAGATACATTTTCATTTGCTGGATTAAAAATTTGAAAATGAGAGAAAGCATGAATATTGTTTAACTTTCGGACATGAATACATCAAAACATGAAAACTGTCCAACTTCAGGTTAATGAATATATTAATAAATTTTGGGAGCAGTCCAAGAATATATTAATAAATTTGTCCAACTGCATGAGAGATTTTTTGGGAGCAGTTCAAGAATAAATTTGTGCAGGTTTATCGTCGACCGAAATGGAAAATATAAGAGTTAAGTGCACTTCATGTACCTGCACTTTGACAGTCAGACAACTTGCAATACTGAGATTCAAAAACTCTCACTTGCAATATTGATAATTTAAAATACTTACATAATGTGTATTTTCGTTAAATTCGTGTAACAACGTCAGTTAAGTTGAGGGTATTACTGGAATTACATTAAATTACTGTTATTTTGTATACTCTTTGCTTTTGCCCAGCTCGTTCTTCTTCAACATACAATAAACCCTAATCTATGAAATCAAAATCTTATAATTAATCATAACATCCCTAAATTACAATCAATTATAGGCAATGTTGATGAATTTTTACAAAACATCTACAATCATATAACTCTCATCCTAATAGCTAATATTAAAGCTATGGAATGCAATAAACATAACCCTTTTTCTCATATTCATTACAACTAGCTTTATAACCCGTGCGAGGCACGAGTTTATTCTAGATTATTTTATAATTTATCATTAATTTTGGTATATTTTTTTGTGATATATTCGTGTTGATAGTTTGACGATCGAGATATTTGAAAATTTAAGTTAGCAATAGATGTTGTAAGGTTAATATTCCTATTTTTTATTTTATTTTAGTCGTTTAATTGGAAGTTTGTGGGATACACGTTTATGATCTGGATGTGAGTAATTTATTGTCGATTTTCGAGTAAGTAAGTTTTGATGTTTCTTTACTGTATAATTTGTTTTTTTTTTAAAAACTCGATATGATTTTATATACATATTGTTAATTAGTGTTGATGGTTTGATAACTGAGATATTTGAAAATTTAAGTTAGCAATAGTTGTAAAGTTAATATTTCTCTCTTTTAATTATATTGTAATCATTTCATGTGATATATAGAGATGGGCGTCGGGTCACTTCGGACCCGGAGAATGTTATCCCCGTCCCCAATCCCAACCCCGAAACCCGTTCCCGAACTCGTCCCGATCTCCGAACTAAGATTATACAACTTCTCGATCCCTGCCCCGAACGGGGAATGAGCCCCGCGAGGAATCAGAAACTTTTTTTAATTTTTTAAAATTATGAATAATATTTTTTAATATAAATTAACATGATAAATCATATATTTGTTTTTATTTTTATATTAAAAGAACAGCTTAAACCTTAATTTTTATTAATTTTTATTTATACTATTAATAATAAACAAAAATAATATTGTTAGAATTAAATTGTATCATAATATGTAACATTTTTATTATTGAGTGGATAAAAAATTAAAGTTATAACATTATATCTATATATTCTTAATAATGTATTTAATATACATAATTTTTTAAATAAATAGGGTTCGGGTAGACCCGGAAATTTTATACACGACACGACTTACACGACACGAAACGACACGAAAATTTAGTGTTTGTGTTTGCATTTTAAGTACACGATACGAAAATACACGAACACAAAAGTACACGACCCCGATTTAGTGTCGTTTTTGGATTTACCCTTCAAGTACACGACATGACATGAAGTACACGACATAAATAAATATATAAATCATTAAAAATATATATTATATACATAGTATAAATATTAATTGATATTACACGAAAGTAATGTGAACTTTAAGAAATTTCGTGTAAACATTCGTGTTTTCGTTGCTATTCGTGTCTATTTCGTTTCGTTTAGTTTCTTGTACACGAATGGTACACGAAAAAATTCAGGTATCTCGTGTCGTGTCGTGTCAAGTCGTGTATCATTTGTGTCGTGTTCTCGTAACAGTTTCAGGTACACGATTTGAATTCGTGTCGTTTACGTGTATAACCAAAAAGTACACGAAACACGAAATTACACGACACGAAACGACACGACACGACTGATTTGCCAGGTCTAGGTTCGGGGTGTCGGAGATGGGTTTGGGAAGACCCTAATCTCCAACCCCGCCCCGATCACCAAAATTTTCATATATTTGTCCCCGATTCCTGCCCCGTTTCCGAAAAAATTCTTGATTCCCAGGCGTTCGAAGTGGGGATTGGATCGGGGTTGCGCAGGACGTGACAAGGTGAATTCCCTTCCTTAGTGATACATGTCTATAATTTGGATGTTAATAGGTTGTTGTTAATTTTCGAGTAAGTAAGTATTTGATATTTCTTTACTCCATAATTTGTTTTTAGAAAACTTAATATGATTTTACATACATATTTTTACTTAGTTAACAATGAATAACTTTCTTGCAAATCAGGTCAATCACAATGAAGATAACATGAAATCATGATACATTACTAACCATTCGATATCACAAATTCATGATATTTATCTATTTATTTCAATATCATTAATATTTTTAAATTATATGCTATTATTTTTTAATAATATATATCATTTAAAAATATCATGCATATAAAAAATAAGTATTAATTACAAAACAATTAATATACTTTAATGAAGATTAGTAATTAATGTGTAAATATATTAATATATAATAATAGTAGAGTGTTAATATGAAATAAATAAGGAATGGACAATAATGTCATTTTATGATTCAGAGGGTATAATTGTCATTTCAATCTTGATTAAATTGTCTCACAAACCCCTAGTTGCTCTATTATAGATATAATAATAGATAGATGATATCAAATCAAACCAAATTGAAACCATCAATTTCTCATTACCGTAATCAAGAAGAACTCAAATATCCAATTAGTTTTGATCAATTGCATCACCATCAATACAATTACTCTTGCTAAATACCGTCAACCAAAACCACATCAAAATCCACCAACATGTTCGGGCCACCTACAACAACACAAACTCAAAAACAAGCACAACCAAATCATTTCCACAGAAGTTTAAACCAAGTCATAACACTCAATCCATTATACCAAATAATTGATTATGTAAATGTGTATAAAAGATGAACTACATATATATATATATATATATATAAAGATATATCAAGAAAAAGAATTGAATTTGAAATGGGTTTAGTAAAATTTAAGTAAAAGAAATAAGATTTCATGAATTTGGTAAGATTTAGGCAAATGAATATATACAAGTGTATATGTATATATGTATACACAAACATACAAAAAAAGAAAATGATGAATCGGAGAAAAAATGACATACTTTTTTACAATTTTATTTTGCTGCATAAGGACTATTCTACCCCTAACATTAGTTGACGCTAACTAATGGAGTTTGAGGATTTTTCACGGAATCATACAAGTGTAACGAAAACGAAAATTCAGTATTACAAGAGAATTTTTGAAGGTAAGTATTACGAGTAGTCTAACGGCCAAAGTGTAGGTACACGAAGTGCACTTTACTCAAAATATAATAAGAGAAAAATGCCCCTAAGTACGTACTTAGGGGACTTACATGAGTACATAGTATATTTACATGATCAAATTCTGCAATTACAAAAATACCCTACGTGCATTTATATGAGAAAACACGTTGTACTCACCTAAGTTACGTGAGTACTTAAGAGCATTAAGCTTATATAATAATGTAGTTAATGGTGTTGAATTGTTGGAAACATTAAAATATAATTTTTATTTAAAACACATCTTTCACATTGATTTGACTTTTAATACCAGTCAATCGTTGTCACTGTAACATTACAAACCACTCCCTATATTAAAACTCGATTAAATTTTTTGTGTTTTTCTAAATTACTCGATTAAAAATTAGAGGACATTCAAGGAGAGTGCAAAATATTTAGAGATGAAACTTCAACTACACTTTCCCATCTTGCATTTAGCAATGAAAGCATTAAAGGTGATAAACGGAGGTAGAATGGATCAAGCGGATGGAGGATGCGGAGCAATCTGGAGATAGCACGATGGCAAGCACCATTAGAAGTGTTTAAGAGAAATAATGGTGGTGAAATAGTTACTTTAAATTTGAGGCTAACGTCAAGGTTATACAAGTACTTTTATAAGTTTTGAAGTTGTTGTCAAGTCGAGAGTGAGATAAGATGAGTATCAGACAGACACCAAGACACTCGAGTGCAGGTTATGCTCTATCTCATATAATGCAAGGAAGAACAGGTTCGAGCATAAGGGATGTATGTAAAACGACCGTTTATTAAAAATTTGTAAATATCGAAAAACTATATATTTGATATTTTCAAAAAAAAAAAAACAGTAGCGAGTACAGAAAAAGAGTGCCAGTGAAAATTTGTCGTAGTCTTTCCCCACATTTTGTGAGGATTAATTAGTGTCTGTATACAGTCCCAACGTGTGAAATTAGCATAAAAAAATGAGATGAGGACAAGCAAACGAGAGTTGATGGGGGAAACAGGATCTTTTCTTTATGAATTGTATGGCAGTGTTGTAGGATAAGAGCCAAAACTAAGGTCAAGGGGACCAAACTGAGTGGAAGCAACTTCTTCATTTCCTCTTTTTACGACTCTTTGCATCTTTTGTGCTTCATATGCCATTGCTCTCTGCACAATCTACAAAACACAAACATTTAATTTAATTTAATTCCATTTCTGTAAAATATTTAACTAATAACATAGATGATATCTTGTTAGCAAGTACCTGTAGTTGTTCAAATGCATCTGCATGTGAGTTGAAATCTTGAAATGTGCTTGCTGCTGTAAGCTTCATGGAAAGGAACTGATCGACAATGAACACAAATATAATTAGGGTTTAATGTCTATATATAAATATGAAGCTTGTGTATGTAGTTTAGAAGAAAATACAAGAAAATTGGCAGAGACTCACGTCCACTTGATTCTGCAAAGACTGTACATAGTTAATAATCTCATCCAACATTACTGCCATGCCCATTGTCTGCAAAATACAGTGAAAAATTTGAATTTTCATTCTTAAACACCTACCAGTTACGGATACGGGATATATATGTTATTCGATTATGGAAAAAAGAAAACTCACCTTGTGGCAACCTGGTACGATCTCTTGCAAGCATTTTATTTTTTCATTAATTTTTCCTCTTCGAACCTGTTTCATATCGATTTCATCGTTATATATTAGTCACACTTTAACAAGTTATTTGTATTCGCGAAGTAGATAACAAATTACAACCCAAAATCAAGCAGAAAAGTATAATGAACTTCATACCCTTTCTGCTAAACTGTGACTATCAGTGGCTTGGCCCCTTCTAGCTCTGACATGTACCACATCGCTTGGTTTCTCTTGTTCCTTGTCGCTACTTCTTGATCTTTTCAATGCCCCGGAATTCTATGAACAAAAACAATTGAAACAAGATTAACAAGGCATCAGTAAAAAAAGTGATCAAAGAAATGACAAAATATCGTAATAACTTTGAAACAAATTCAAAATGTTTTATAGACAAGTCTTTAAAAAAATAGTTAGGACATTACATCTTTTCCCTTGTTCCCACTACCAGAAGCTTGAGGAGATGAATTACTACAACAGCCTTCCACTTCATGTCTTGCTATTCTATTCTTCGACTTGCAGAAATCATTTCCCTGGACATGCGCGAAATCTCTAGTGAAATTCTTGTTATCATCACGAAAAAGCCCTGGAAAATTATCCTCCCAGTTACCCTGGAACTGCGGAATTTGAGAAGTGAAATTGTCATGATGAAACACCAGGTGGTTATTGATATTTGAGTTTGAAGTATTTATGGCACTTGGGGTTGAGTGTGTGTACTGATTCATGATGAGTTCTACGTTGGGATCAAACTCTAACAAAGAAAGTTGTGATCTGAAGCTTTGCATCTCTGATGTGTATTCAGCCATGGACCTTTTGTGGTTTTCTAGAGCTTAAGAAAAGAGCCTAAGGAAATATGTTTTGACAGTCATAGATTGTGGAATTTTATATACTAACATACGAAACCTGTTGATTGGTCTAATAGTAAGGAATGCAATTGGAGTGGCCACGTGGAAATTCCAGAGTCTGTTATTTGTGTTCCCCAAGTAGCGTCATTTCAAGGGATATATCCAATAGTGTGGGGGCATCTCTGGCCACGAATATTATGTAGTTCCAAAGGAATATTAAATTGAAAGAGATGTAGCAAAGCTGGATACTTAAGAGCAATCTGTGAGTGAGGACAAGTAGGTAAGCTGTTGATGTAGTTGGCTTAAGTTCCATGCACCTGATCATGACTTTTAACCAAACGCTAGCGATGGTTCTTTGGATTGCTTATGCAAACAATCAGTATTCATAAAGCAAGTACACTGAATAACACACGCTTTCAACATAGAAATCACTCAAAATTGTGCTTCATGTTCAAGACTCGCAATCATTTCTAGTTGCAGATACCTGTATCTTTCCCAGATAGGGATTACTATTGGACTTACCTTTTTTGGATACTCGAACCCGCGATTTTTGTTAATTTAGAAGAGATATATTCGCTGTAATGCAAGCGTAGAATAAGTCTTGCAGATAATTAACTTTGAACTTTCACCTTGATGAATACTAACTTCTTTCTTCTAATGTGAACTCCATCTCAGGTAATGTACTATCATCAAGTTAGTTTAGTTATCATGACAAAAATTGTTAATAATAACATCTTCATTATGATTCTAAGTTGCTCTTATTTTGAAAGTAATATTATTTGTAAAATAGAAATCATAATTTTGATTAAAAAAATTTACTACAACACAAAGGGTAATTAGACTTCAATTTGTACTTGTAAGTTGTAATTAGCTTTTTACAAGATCCCTAAACATGTATCTAAAAAAGGTCCAAAATGTTTGTCACAGACATCTAGGCTTCATTGCCTCCAAATTTTCGTTTTTTAAGATGAATCACTTATCCAACAGGAGAGGAACGACTTGGTCACTGCCACCATCAGCAGCATCTGTTTCTAATTTTCTTTTCTTGGTACTTCTGGTTGTCGACTAGTTCCGATCTCTTGGCTGCCGCTAAATGCAATACCACATTCGTGACCTGCTAGATTGGACATGTAAAAACTTTAACCTACTTTCAACAATAAGAGTACGAGAGCAAAACTCTCTGCAGCTTCACCTCTAAGAATTTATTTGTCACAGAAAAAAAGAAGGTGATTAGCTATGCAAGATTGCAGCTGATGAGGATTAGAACGAGTCACATCTTAGAATTCCAAGTGTATATCTTGCAACAAGCATTCATAAAGATAAATTACCAAGCATTCATAAAGATAAATTACACTACATACAGTTCAGGGAACTGAAATGATAAATCTAAGCATTATACAAATTAAGATATTAGTATAGACGAAGTCTGGACAATGATATACCTTAAAAAGATGAGGATCTACCTTAAGAAAGAATCACCAGACCAAGGTACATGGCTCCGCAAAGAAATATAAAAGATATCAACCCCCTACAATTAAGTCATTTATAACCAATAAGGAACAACGATGAGCAGCAATGATAGCTTCGTTGGTAGTTTCTTGGTTAGCAATAAAATTAATACTAACTTATAGGAACCGTAATGAGTAACAGACTATAGCTTTGTTCAATTGTTTTTTGGTTCGCAATAAAACAATATAATCTTGAAATGGAAAGAAATTATATTATCTACTCTAAGAATTGCGATGATTGTCTGCTTCTCCAGGATAAACTTGCTTACCAGATGACACCCCATCCAACACCATTACAAGGACAAGGACAAACTTCTGCAAATTTCTCAGCATCACTTATATTAACTCTTCGTGATATCAAATCATCATAAATATCTGCATCAATACCATTAAAGGTGAATTGAGGTTCTGACCAATTCCTTATATTCAAGACATGAGTAGACAATTAGTAAATCATATTGGAGACCTTACCATATACAGAGAATAAACTGTTCATTACACCTGTGAAGAGTACATAAAGAATTTCTTTCATCATTCAGCATTTTAAAATATTTAATGAAACGCTTATTCTGATGTGGGATAGAAACAGAGATGCAATAGAATATTTACCAATAAATAGAATGACGTAACGAAGTATACGGATATCTGTTGTTTCTTGCAGTACCCAGATTATGGCAAGGAAGACAATAAATCCTGATGGTTCAGAAAGAATATCAGTATCACCAGTCGTAGACTATGCACTTATTGCGAAGGAATTAAGACACCAAGATTCTGGAATATGTACCAATGCAAAGTCCCCGCAGTGTCCACTGTTTAATGACGTATAATCAATCAGTCAGAAAATATTGTTTTAGAGATCATACTGTGTACTGACACAAAATCCCAAAAGAAAATCGAAATGTTTTAGAGAATGATGGGATTAGAATTATTGACTCATGCTAATACTAACACATATTCTCATTCATCATGTACAGAACAGTTTATGTGACCTGGGGAAATCATACTCGACAAACATGTTACAAAATATTTCAAAGAAATACTCATTATTGCTCCAGAATGAAGTTTAAGAGGTGATTTCTAGTCAATTAGCATAGACGATTATGGGTGCCTATATATTTAACAAAACGTATCTTGACAATATAAGAAGTGTAAATATAAACCCCACTTACATTTTTAGCAATTAAAAGCACAACAATGAGAGCAATTGCTAAACATCCAGCACCAATTCTTGCTGCAAGAAGATTTGTGGACGTCAGTATCAAAACCATTCCCCAGAACGATGATCCAAGATCTAGAATCACAAGAAAGATAATGAAGTTTAGTCGCACTGCTTTAGAAAGGATATATAGCAAGAGCAATTGTGTGCAGAAGACTAATATTTCTGAAGTAATTGCAGAACCCGTTACATGCGACTGCATCACCACATATGATAGAGGTGTTTAATTTTACTTTACACTTGAGACAAAGTGTTAGATACTGAGCATTGTGTCTAGTACAGGGTAAAGAATTTACATCCAGCTGGCAAGATGAACCAATATACACCACCGCGTGTCTGTGTACTTCCACCTTCATCAGCGTGAACTTGGATACCTTCCACCTGCATGCATATTAAGGAATTTTATTACCAAAACTTGAGGTTATGCAATTTGAATATGATGCTGTTTGCAGGACAAAAGACTAAAAAACTCTGAATAGGCTTCTTACATGTCCACATGTAAGTTTGCAAGCTAAAGCATGGCTAGCTTCATGTATAAATACCGTAACAAGTTTGAATGGCATCAAAAGTACTGTCCTCCAAAGCTACAAGATGAACAAAGATTAGCTAGCTAACTACTTGCATAGTCTGTATAAATAACACAAAGCAGAAACAAGTGCTTGTAAACTCTGGTTGTTTTAACCTTCCTGAGATGTCATTTAGAAATATCAAGTTCCATTTCTCTGACAATAATACATTCTTAAACTTGATTTGTGATTATCAAATGGCTGACAAGTTACTTAACATGTAGAATAAGATATTTTTTTCTAGCTATTTGTTTAGTTTTTAGTGTAAAATTCAGTGAAGGCGGGTTACGACCAAGTAAAGACTAAAAAAATAGGATACTACTAATAGCTAGCCAGTTAAGATTAAAACAATACCAGATACTACCAGGACCAAGAATTTAAAGTTAAGACTAAAACAATATCGGATGCTAAAAGTTAGATTTTTTGAGATATATATTACCAAATAGTTGCTTAAAAACACCTTTTATTCTTTAAAAGAGATATGATCTACGACAAACATATGTTATAGCTACTGTACCACAGTATATAATCACGGTACACGATAAGAAGGATCCCTATTCACACTAGAAATCCTAGTTTCACGCATACCATGGTAATTAACCACGTTATAGTGTGTTCGAACAAGCTTATGTCAAGGACCAAGACCCTCTTTTAAATAGCATAACTACTGTCTTACGTTAAAACTTGAGACATCCTTATGTCCCATTTACGAAACTGCAAAGAACACTAGGCCTAAACTTTCAACATTAACAAACAATCCCAACAGTTTCAGAACAATTCTTGCAACTTTTCTTACTCTCAGACTGGTAAAAGATTATCAATCTTGACTTGAAGACAATCTGTAGACATCCACACAGGTTTCAATTGTTTAAAGTAGCACAGATTTAGATACCCGTTACTAAGCAGAACAAAATGATGAATTACGATCACGAGAAACAAACTCAAGAATCATGAACTTCAAGATGCTGATCATATATACACAGAGAGGGAAGCAAGAACATATACCGCAAGAATGACAACTGTGCAAACAGAGATGGTGGTGATGAAGACAACTTGCTCATGGTTGCAGCACTTCTTTAGCTCCCAATTTGGCATTTGTATAATTCTAAATGATGCAAGAAATTTAGTGAATATATTGAAGTTGAAAATGGCAAAACTAATGCAGGATCGAGTGTTGAGAAAATAAGAAAAAAATATGTTTTGGTAGTTGAGATCTAGATAGAGAAAGTAAATGGCCTCTCTCTAAGTATGGAGATATGAATAATTTCCCCAGAATGAAGTGGAAGAGAGGAGATAACAGACAAACTGAATCTTTTTATGCTATGCAAAAAGAGGCTCAATGTTGACTATAGAACTAAAATACTAGGAAAAAAACAAAAGAAAGCTGTGAAGGAAAGTTCTTGGATTCTTTTTTGGCACATGTGACATTTTCAAATGCATAAATACAATACTTCTTTCTGGGTTATACTTCTTTCCAGATATGATCCATGTTGAATGCACATCGCTGCTGCTTCGTCTGAATTGCATTTGTAAGCTTTAAACATTAAAAAGTCCTGGGAAATTTATCTTCCAAAATGTGTCAACAAAGTACATTTTGATAGGTTCGTTTTTTCTAGTCACAGAACATTTTTAACATGCAGAAAGATTGAGACTTTGCAGTTGCCAACTTCCACCCTCCAATGCTGGCTGACATCATACTGATTTTAATTGAGAGAGTTAAATTGTCTTCTTAACTAGTTACATGAGTTTCAACACCCTTTGTTTTTTTGAGAAGTACATTCTGATACTTTACAATTACCCTTATTCAAGTTGTTGGAGCGTCTTAAGAAAGAGCAGATTCTACAATCATAGTAGCAGTCCAACAACAGCAGAAAAGCTTCTCTGTAAATATTTAGATTTTGACATTTAAGTGATAACCCACCCAAAGGATTGTAAATCATCAAAGAAGAAGTAGACCAATGAAAAATTCTTAATAATTTCTATTTTCCCCCCCAAGAACAGAGGTACACTGAGGTCTTTTGCACCTTTACTCTAAAAATAAAGATTAATGAAACAATATATATAATTGATTTTTATCTAATTTACAGACTACTAAACCAGTAAAGAAAGATTTACAAAGAATTTTTACATAGAACACTCTACAGGCAATTTGGAAGACATCTACCTACCCTCATCCATGGAAGAATATGACATAGAATTTCTAGAATAATACTCAATGGTACTACTGCCAGCAGATGTCTTCGTTATACCAGTTTGCATACTACTATCCTTAGTGTTAGTTAGAGCAGTAGAAGTGGTCGTTGTCCAGTGTCCTGCACGGCCCTGAATTCCAGGTCTGCCCGGTTTGGGTAAAGTAAAAGAATCGCTTGATAGCGTGAGATGAAGAGAATTCATATCTGGTCTCTCTGAGACACTAGCCTGACAACATAACAATCCAAGTTGTATGCACATTGCTGCCTCGTCAGGATTGAATTCAATAAGACTTGTGTCAACTAATTCCATTGTCTTTTTTGCTTGAAAGAGTTCCCAAGCCTATCAAAGAGGATTTAAGATGATTAAACATATAGGGCTTGTTTATTTATCCACAAGAACTAAGATGTTATCCAGTGAGCAGAAGATGGTACATTCTAGATGAGTATTATGTAACCTATGCCGATGTATTGTAGAAGTTATTGCTTCTCATACTATTCAAGTCTCATAATTAGTCATAATTTCTGCATGTAAAGATAGAAATATAAAACAGATACTGTATTAAACACTTTAGTCAAATGCTTTTGATATGCAGAAACAGTATGCATGTCACCTAGAAAGTCTAATGTATAGGGCAACTTCATATTTATTCAAATACGATTCCGATCTGAAAACTATGCATAAAAAGTTCCTCGCTGATTGTCCAGAAACCCCACAAGCATTTACGAATACATCAGAAAATCATCTAGTAAGAAATATATATAACCAAATCTGAATCACAATCCAGTTTAAATCAGTCATTAGATAATTGCAGTATGATTTCCTAGAACTTGCCAAGGACAAAAGGATAATTGTATAGGTCGTATTCCTGAACTTACAATAAAAATATGGATAGTGCCTTCTAGCATGGCATCAAAGAACAATGGGTCTTCTAGAGGAACATTTGATTCTATTTTACTTTTCCCTTATAGTATCCGCAATATGCTCCTCGATAAATTCAGCAGAACATATTGTACACTGAATGGTTTTGTGATCATCAAAGGTAAGATCCAACAAAAAATAGAAAAGGAAATGCAGAATGACTATGCTCCCTAGCTTTATTTAAAGAACAAGATTAGCTTTCCCAGGTGACTTACATAGGTTAAAAGATCTGCCTTATCAGAACCAAGCAGCCGATCTAGATTTTTTCTCCCACTCACAATCTCCAGCATTAGAACCCCGAAGCTAAACACATCTGTTTTCACTGACAAATATCCATGCATAGCATACTCAGGTGCCATGTAACCACTGAATTGATAAGAGAGAGTATATACATTATTACCGGAAGAATATCCAGAATACGGCCAAAGGATTTCTCATACCTTCTAAATAAAGTTTTGGAGCGTATCAATTTGATAGTAGGACTTAACGATGCTAGGGAGTCATAATATATATAGTAAAAGATGCTAGGGAGTCATAAAATATATAGTAAAAGTAAGATTAGGAAACCACTCACTGGGTACCAGAAATCTTAAATGTATGGAGATGCGTATCATCCCCTGGAAAAAGCCTTGCTAAACCAAAATCAGCGATCTTAGGACTTAATCGCTCATCCAACAATATATTACTGGCTTTAATATCTCGATGAATAATCCTTACAGGGGCTTCTTCATGAAGGTATAGAAGACCTCTAACAACCCCCGTAATAATTTGGAATCTTTTTGTCCAATCCAAAGATGAAGACTTCCTTTTATCTGGGAAAACAATATGAAATTAGTCAAACTTAAGATCTGCAATACCTGTCTAATCATACCTCTATCAGACTCTACACGCATATAGGTTATGTATCCAAAAAAAACTATTTACCAAACAGGAAATAGTCAAGACTCTTGTTCTTAAGATACTCATACACAAGCATCTTCTCAGGCCCTTCAACACAGCATCCCAGCAACATGACCAAATTCTTGTGCTGAACTTTCAGTAATAGATTCACTTCATTTGTAAATTCTCTTAGTCCCTGTCTTGACCCCATTGATAGCTTTTTCACAGCTACTTCTTGGCCATTAGGCATAAGCCCCTGCCAAAAATATATAAGAAGATCAAACTTCAATTATTCAGATAACGTAGAAAGTTAGACAGCTTGTAACAAAGTAGAATATTTCTGATGGTCCTGGATGAGTCTATCCGATAACAAAGTAGAATATTTCTGCTGGTCCTGGACGAGTCTATCCGATATTGTCAGTCTCGAGTGACAAGGTCAATATCCAAAATGTACCATAGATACAATATCTCTCCCTAGTGTTACCATATCAGTATTAAACAAAAGGTACCTTCTCCAGTGGTAAATGATGTTAAATATATTTGTATGCAGCTGTGTTTTCAAGTCACAGCTAGAATAGAACATTTTTTTTCTTCTTATCTTGTGTAGTTTCAGTTCAAGTATGTAGGTATCATTTCACAGATTCTCTAAACAAATTGATAAAAGTAGTAGTGCAAACAAGCCAAGCTGGACTGAGTTATTGAGCTTACTATGACATTTCATGACAATTGAGATAATTTTGCCTACAGAATTAACTGTATTACTGTAACTAGATTTTGCCTACGAAGTATGACTTGTAAGTGTTGATGAAACAAACTAGAAATCAAGGTAAAAAGTGACATGATGCAGCAAAAGTTATAGACTCAATCATATAATGTAATAATTAGAGTATTTCAATTGCTTGCAAAAAGTAGGATTGATAGCAATGATAGGTTTGACTGCCGGAGAGAAAGACATAAAATAAACCTCAAAATCAACCTGTGGATACAGCAACACCCTTTTTAACAACAACATTGACCCAAATATCAACCAATCAAACCTCCTTAAGCCAGTGATAAAAATCCAGATAACAAATAAAATTTTCAATCTTATATAATCCTATAGAACAGATAATTGATGTGAACATAACAGAATTCCGAAAAATCTAGCAATATCTCCCAAAATCATATAAAAAATGTTGCAAAACTAAATCCAGAAGTACTTGAAAAACCTCTAAATTAAACAAAAGCACAACCATTGAGATTTTTTGCACAAAGAAAAAAAAAGAGTGTACCTTAAAAACAGGGCCAAAGCCTCCATGACCAAGCTTGTTGGCCTCAGAGAAAAAATTAGTTGCAACTTCCAGAGCTTGCAGAGTAAAAAACAAGTTCCAGGTATCATCTCCATCGTCAGCTTTATCTCCGGCGGCTGTTTGTCCTTCTCCACCGCGTTTCAGCCGGTTCTTGAAACAAGAAAATAAAGAGTTGAAAAGCCTCATTCACGCATTATAAAAATCAACACATTTTTGTATGTATTGTATATGTGTAATGATGCAAACAGAAAGTGAAGATCAAATCTAGTTTGGGTTTTACAAACATTAGAAGTAGAGGAAGAAGACTTGTTAGCTTGACTAAATCGTACTTCTCTGCCAGTCTTGTTGACAGCTACGTGTGACTTTGTTTGTACACATGTACTATTTTATGCAGTTGATTATTTCAATATCATACTTAAAGTAAGTTTAAATTTTTCCTTAACATAAGTAAACACATTATACATTCATGTAATATTTTTTTTGACAAGATTTGAATTTTTACCAAATTTTAACGGAAATTAGACACTCGAGTCTTGATCAAATCTTGATCGACATTTTATTATTAATGATATAAATTGTAAGTTATACAGAAATGAGTTTTAGTAATAATAATTGTTTGATACATATAGTACTAACAAGTTTAAGATATAGAGTAAAGCATGATAAATTATACAGTTGTGTTTGTAGAATAGTAGCAACTAAATTTGATGTTGTGAAAGTGACATAAATAAATACCCCTCCAGGTTAAGAAACTGCATTGCTTGAAAAGTCTTCTTGGTTCACGTTTTTTATAGATAGGAGGATGTCTCAGTTGGTCAGTTTAAAATCATCAAACCAAATTTTGAAACCACCTACAAGGGCCTACAGCTATTGGAAGAATTTTACTCAGGGGGGCTGCAGCTCAGCAGAACAAGGCATTCCTCAGGTGCAAATCAAAATAATCTATATATTCTTAAAACATGATCTCACCCGTTTAGCAATTTACTCAATGGGTACAAAAATTTGACTAACTCATCCAAAATATACTTGATTTTAGTTGTTTTTTTTTGACCCATGGGTTATCCATATTTTTAACCCATTTGGTAAACAAATTACCCATTTAATGACTCATTTATACTATTATAACAAACTAGCATATCTACGTTGATATCATCTTCCTTAATTTAAGCATTTTTCAAATTTGAACTTTTCTCTCAGGATAATGATAATTTCAGTTTTTTTTACTTTTATGGGACTGTGAGAAAATATTTTCAAATCTTTCCTTAATTCAAGACTATTATTTTATTGAGTATGATTTATTATCTTCTTGCAATTGATACTGTATCAATCAGTAATGGATTCTTCTTCACTAAAACCATTTCCGGAAAATGCCCAATCAGGTTTTCAATTGTTGTGTTCAGTTTTTGTTAATTTTTTTTTTGACGTGTACTAATTTGATGTTGATGACATACCATTGTTAGCTTCAAAACGAAGGGTTCGTGGACAGAGTATTCAGACAATCTTAGGGAGGAGGAACTCATCGATTAATGGAGGAACAAACAATCGTGCCCCTTTGAATGGTGTTGAAAATGTAGATCCAAACAAATCTGCCGTGACACATGAAGATATCAGTTTAGAGTCTCCTTTTTCCAAAATAGCCACAGGTAAATGGATACATTATATCTTTCATGTGTACTGCACATTAAGATTGTCTTGCTTAGAGAATTTGAGTAATGTTAGTGGTTAATTTCAATTTTGATTTGTCATGTAATATAGTTGATTATGGATATCCAATCACAAAAACTTTAATGAGTAATAGCAGTGGATCGGCTTCTTCAACAACAGGTAATCGTCTATGACACAATGCATCTTATGATTGATGGTATAATAAACATTATGTTTGTTTTTTTTTTCCAGTTAAACGCAGAGTTAGAGGTCCGAATGTTAATAAAATTAAAGGTACAATGTTACATATGATTTACCATACTTTACGGATTATGACATATGATTTATCATACATTTTAATCCACATGTATGACATATATCCTTGAATATGTTTGAAACAGAATCAAAAACCTTATCGAATGTATCTGGATTTCAATCAGATTCCGTTTTAATGTCATCCAATGCTATGAGATCATCAGGTAGTATTGTTTTTAGGCGTAAAATATCTTGGTTATTACTGAGCTAATGTGATTTTCTTTTTTGTTTCTTGAGTTCGCGGTCCTAACATTGATAGGACACATAAGCCTACAACCACCGAAATGGGTAGTAAAGCTGTTATTATTTTCATCATTGGGTACTTTAGTAATTTAATTGATTTTTTTTTTATAATCTTTACGAATGTTACCTTTTTGTAGTGGATCGTAGAACAACTTTGGGATCATTAAATCCTAATACATTTAACCGAAGTACAATCAATTCAACATCTCAACTGACAAATATATGCGACAAAAACCTTGGAGACCATTCCATAAGTGGTACGTAGATGTATATTGTTTAAGTGTGTTGTAATCGTTTATAATTGAAATCCATTTGTTTTACAGGTAATTATGTAATGAATGGTGTCTTCCACAACAAAGATTCTCAGGACATTAGTGTACGCACGTCTCCACATTTTATAAGTCCATCAGGTATTCATTTGTTTCGTTTTTAGTATTCTTACAATACTTTCATTTTGCATATAACCTCATTGGTATGATTGTACTCTTATGAAGTTAATTTCACAACTCCGCTAAGTGCTATTATTGATAGTAACAATGTTGGAATTGGATCATTTTCAGGTAATTTGGAAAATAATTTGACTTACTTAGCACTATAAATCTCTTGATCAAAATTGTGCAATGTGATGCTAATTTTAATTTATTTATTTTTACAGTGCCTTCTAATCGTGTTAAAATTCAACAAAGTAATACGAAATCTACAATTAGTTTTCAATTGCCTCATTCTGTTGTCCAATTGAATGCTAAGCAGTCATGCAACAAACCAGGCTCATCCCAAGAAACTAATTTCCAACATGGCAGATTTATGCAGAATTCTGAAGACAATCAGAATACATCTTCGTCTACTGTTCATAATGATACTGATAACACATTATTCCAAAATGGTGAATCATCTTCTGGAAAAAAGAATTTGATGTCTGATTTTGAGGAAGCTGGTGAAGATTCTCATTATGAGACTGACTCAGATGTTGATGGTAAGCATCTAATATTCTACCAAATTGATTGGTGATATATATTTAATGCTTATTAATTTGTTGCATTCATATTATAGTTGAATATCATGATTTTGTTGATGATGTTGGCATGGAAGCAAATATCGGACAACCACTACTTTGGTCAAAATATATGGATCTTGGTGGTCCTAACAAAGTGTGCGCAGAATGTGGTGCACATATGTGGAATGATGAGCGTAATAACAAATCAACGAAGAAACAGAACCCAACATTCTCCTTATGTTGCCGGAATGGAAAAGTTCAACTTGAGAAAGAGCCCCAACCTCCAGAACCACTTGCTTCGTTGTTATCCGGAGGTGAAAAATCTAAACAATTTAAGCAAAATATAAGGGTGTACAATTGCATGTTTTCTTTTACTTCTTCTGGTGGAAAGGTTGATAACAGAATCAACAAAGGCAGAGGTCCGTATTGTTTCAAAATGCAAGGGACTAATTATCATTTATTGGGTAGTTTGGTCCCCACTGACGGAGAATCACCAAAATTTTGTCAATTATACATATATGACACGGAAAATGAGGTTGATAATAGAATTCATGCTTTGGGAGGAAATACTGATAATGTGGATCCTGACATTGTAAAAGAACTTTTGGCAATGTTGGATCAGAATAATAAATTAGTTCGTGCCTTCCGGATGGCACGAGATCGTTTTGAAAATCATGAGCTTGATGAGTTCAAATTGGTATTAATATCTTCGAATTCTGCCAGTGGCAGACCTAATCACATCAGTCCATCTAATGAGGTTGCAGCGTTCATTGTTAGTGATGATTCCGATACTGGTGGTTTCCGAGACACAGTTGTCAATTCTAAGCAAGAAGGTCTGCAGAGGATTTATGAAACTGATCCACATTTCATGCAGTTTCAATATCCTCTCCTTTTTCCTGCTGGCAATGAAGGATTTCACTTAAACATACCTTTGAAAAATATCAAAAAACACGAGGAATTTACAACAAATTTTGATGATTTTGATCCAGATGCCAAGCAACGTCAAACTGTGTCTATGCGGGAATACTATTGTTACAAGGTCATGATACGCACGTCTGAAGGTATAATCTGCAAATTAAATATATTTATCTTTGATATCATGTTGTTAAATTTATATTTTGAAATTTCAGCTTTGACTCTACACCTGGCTGGCCGTTTGTGGCAATAATTTATCGTTGATGCTTTTACTGCTATTGAACAGTACCGTTTGGATTGGGTGTCAACCCACCAGTCTACCATTCGAGCAGAACTTTACCAGTCTGTACGTGATGCTGTGCGTAAAGGTGATAATGACCCATCTCATGTTGGTAAAGCAGTGATTCTTCCTGCTTCATTTACTGGATCTCAACGCTACATGTCACAGTACTTCAAAGACTCTTTGGCTATATGTCGTGCAATTGGACATCCATCATTATTTCTCACCATGAAGTGTAATACGAAGTGGCCTGAAATTAAAACCATGATCCAGTTGTTGGCCAATGTTGATGTTGCTCCCGATATAGTGTCAAGAGTTTTCAAGCTAAAACTTGACCAGCTGATTGACTTGATAAAAAAAAAAATTATTTCGGGAGATGTATAGGAGGTATTTAACATCAATTGACGTTTTATTTATTGAAAGTTAACAGTACACAATTATTGATTCTTTTTTTTATTTGATTTGATTAAACAGTGATGCATGTGATTGAGTTTCAGAAGCGTGGTCTGCCACATGTACATATGTTAATATGGTTACATCCAAATGATAGACCAAATACAATTGAAAAGATTGATGATTTGATCTCAGCTGAAATACCAGATAAAGACAGAGATCCAGAAGGATATAATGCAGTTTTGAATTATATGGTACACGGTCCATGTGGAAAAGATCGCACTTACTCTCCATGCATGGTTAAAGGGAAATGTCATAGACATTTTCCGAAGAGGTACCATATTCAGAACATAACTTCTTGCAAATCAGATATAATGTAACTTTTAAACACCATACAAATTTATGATAAATATGTACTCTGTTTTTTACAGGTATAATGGACATACCTTCTTTGACGATAGTGGATTTCCAGTTTATCGGAGACGTAGAACCAACAAAGTTGTAAAGAAGAACGGTGTAATCCTTGATAATCAGTATGTTGTCCCGTATAATCGTGATCTTCTACTTCGATTTCAATGCCATATCAATTTAGAGATTTGTAACAGTTCAAGATCATTAAAGTACCTATTCAAGTACTGTTTGAAGGGTCACGATACAGCCACAATGTTGGTTAGGAAAAAATCTGCAAATTCTGGAAGTGCTAATTGCCAAGGCAAGGGGAAAAGTCTGGATGAAATTAAAAACTTTTTGGCTGGGAGATACATGTGTGCATCTGAAGCTTCTTGGAGAATTTACGGTTTTGACATTCATAACCGGTGGCCAAGTGTTGATCGTTTGCCATTGCACCTTCCAGATCAGAAATATATCAATTTTCAGAGTAATGCAGATTTGCAAACTGTTTGTGAAAGGGCGAACTCAAAAACCAGTAAATTGGAAGCTTGGTTCATTGCTAATAAGGAGTTGCCACAAGCTCGAAATTTTACATATTCTGAATTTCCAATCAAGTTTACATGGGTCCCGAAATCGGGTAGATGGAAGGTTAGGCAAAGAGGTGATGTAGTGGGAAGATTAACGGAAGTTCACACAACAAGTGGTGAATTATTATATCTTCGTATGCTTTTGCTAAGAAGAAAAGGTGTATCGTTATTTAAGGAGCTACGGTCTGTGGATGGTATTGTTTACCCGACATTTAAAGAAGCATGTGGTGCACTTGGACTCCTAAATAATGACAAGCAATGGCATGAAGCAATATCTGAAAATGAACATTCCCGGATGCCTCAACAACTACGTGCAATGTTTGTTAACATTTTGGTATATTGTACTGTTTCGGATCCATTTGGTCTATGGGATGCACATTGGATTGGTATGTCAGATGATATTGTTTACAACCGGAGGAAAATAACTGGAAATATACATTTATCAGAGCAGTTGAAGCAGTTGGATTGGTAGTTCTTATAATATGGGATGAAGCTCCTATGCAACATCGTCATGCTTTTGAAGCAGTGTTGATCGTAGTTTGCGTGATATAATGTCTGTTGTAGATCTTGAAAGAGCGCGGAAACCTTTTGGTGGTATTACCATGGTGTTTGGTGGAGACTTTCGGCAGATATTACCTGTTCTACCGAAGAGTAACAGAGCTGATATTGTTTGTGCATCATTGAATGCATCCAAGCTATGGAATTACTGCACAGTCTTCCTTCTCCGGCAAAATATGCGTTTGCATT
The DNA here is from genome assembly GCA_030848705.1 of Heracleum sosnowskyi. Taxonomy (NCBI): domain Eukaryota; kingdom Viridiplantae; phylum Streptophyta; class Magnoliopsida; order Apiales; family Apiaceae; genus Heracleum; species Heracleum sosnowskyi. The sequence continues at coordinate 134,162,878 of CM061235.1, read as the reverse complement.
CAGGTAATTCAGATACGCAGAATAGGATTATATCAGAGTTCAGTAAATGGCAACTTTCTATTGGAGATGGCAAAGTCAAATGTATTGAATCTGGCGTTGACATGATTGATACTCAATTTGTTGTTCCAGATCAGTATGTTGTTAAGAGTACTTCCAAGGATCCCATTCAAACTCTTATTGACATAATATATCCAGATTTATTGAAGAATTTCCAGTCCCATGAATATTTGAGATCAAGATAAATTCTCACACCAACAAACGTGGTGGTTGATGATATCAATTCCCATATTCTGGAAAAGATACCATGTACTACACACACATATCTAAGTCAGGATTCTATTGATGATAATTGTGGTGAAGATAATGATTTTGACGCTGCATTTCCAGTTGAATATTTGAATTCAATTAATATGTCATGTCTTCCTAAACATGAACTCAAGATTAAAGTAGGATCAGTGGTTATGTTGATGAGAAATTTAAACCAAATTATGGGACTTTGTAATGGGACACGTATGATTGTTACTGCCTGTAAGAAGAATAGCATTGAGTGCGAAATACTCTGTGGATCTGAAGTAGGTACTAAACACCTTATACCACGGATTGACATGGTTCCGACTGACACCAAATGGCCATTTGAATTCAAGAGAACTCAGTTTCCGATTCAACTCTGTTTTGCAATGACTGTGAACAAGAGCCAAGGCCAATCGATGGACACTGTGGGCTTATACCTACCTCGACCAGTTTTCTGTCATGGTCAGCTATATGTGGCAATTTCTCGAGTTACATCTCCAGATGGTCTTCACATTCTGATTAACGATGATACTGGGTGTAGCACTAATATTACTTCAAATGTAGTATTTGAGGAAGTCTTTTATAATTTACCCAGTGTGGATTAAATTTTCAATGTAGTATTCTTTAATATTTATATGATTTGTATTTTTAATGTAATTAATAATAAAGAACATATATTAAAGAATAAGAACTTTAAGTTTTCACATATCTTTAAATTTATATAGGGTATTTATAATGGCACAATCTTTCTAACAAACTTTTTAGCTTTTATGATCTCCAAATCACTAACCAGAATCATTGTAATCATGTTACCACCTAAATATATTTTTATATAAATCAATTCACATATCTTTAAATGTATATAGGCTATTTATAATGCAACAGTCTTTCTAACAAACTTTTTATCTTTTATGATCTCCAAATCACTAACCAGAATCATTGTAATCATGTTACCACCTAAATGTATTTTTATATAAATCAATTCACATATCTTTAAATTTATATAGGGTATTTATAATGCAACAATATTTCTAACAAATTTTTTTTATCTTTTATGATCTCCAAATCACTAACCAGAATCATTGTAATAATGTTACCACCTAAATATATTTTTATATAAATCAATTTCTAACAAATCTTATCCCTTATCACTTTGAAAAAATCAGTAATTAAGGGTCATATATCTTTTATAAATACTAATATATGTTATGTATGTCAGTGTGTTAACAAAAAAGGATTTCACATTTTAGTGATCAATCAGGTTGATTATAGTTGTTTGAAACATTATTTGGTGCATACAACATTTTGACTTTCAGATTATGATTTATGCATTGTATATGTATTGTATATGAATCATAATTAACCTATGATGCATGATACTAAGCTAATTTAACCAGCAAAATATTTTGTCTCATGTATGTCCGTAGATATGAACGTGCATCAACATCTTGCATCCCTTGATGATACCAGACTCAATTGGACTATAAAGGTAAGAATTACTAGGATGTGGGTGAAAACCAATGATGTCCATGATATCCTTCAATATCATCTCATTTTGGTTGATTGAGAGGTACGTCTAATAAACTATTTTGATGAATTTACATTTAACTTTTTATTATATACAATTCAGTATATAATGCTAATGACATGAATGATGTTAATACAACAGAACACTCAAATGCATGCTATCGTTAGTCCTGAGCTCTGGCAATTATTTCCTAATGTTATACATGAAGGGAGCTTATGCACTATTACCAATCTCCGTGTGATCCCGTCATTTGGTCATTTTAGGCCTATAAAACAAATGCAGAAGATGATGTCCTTTCTGCATACAACTGTAGTCAATATTTTGCCAGAAGACTTTGTCATTTCTATGCACAGGTTCGAACTTGTGGAAGTTCAAGATTTGCCTCAACATTGCACAGATTTTGACGGATCAGATATACCACTATATTCGAAAGGTAAATTTTAAAATTAAAGTCATTGGTTGTGTAATTATGTTTTGTCAATGTTTAAACGTATTTGCATCATGTAGACATTATTGGAGTAATGGAAGACTTTCAGCCTATTGAAACCTTTGAAACAAGATATGGTCCTAGACAGGTTGTCAAATTCTCAATTACTGACGGAAGGTATCATTATCGTTCTCACGTAGTGTTGTATTACGTTAGGTGTTTGATATAATTTAATTAGCATTTCATGTATAAAGCTAATCACGATTGTTAATCTTAGTAATCATTTCTGTTTTTCTGTTCAAAGAAGGGTGTCACACCGAGTTTCTTTTTATGGACCTCTTAATGAAAATACAGAGCCATTGTATCACCCATCCCAGGAACCAAATATTTTGATATTGTCAAGTATTAGGGTTTCAATCTTCAGGGGTAATGATTTGTGAATCCATTTTTTTCAAGGCACTTAAAATGTTATCAATTTGATATTTTTGCCACTTAATACAATAATCGATTATATTAATTTTGCAGGTAAATATCAGATATCCAATCTCTACTATTCAAGGATTTATGTTAACCTTGACCATCCCGAGGTTTTCTTTTTCAGGGAGAGGTAATTTGATTTTCTTTTTGTAATTACTTTACGATGGATTTATGTTGATATTTATAGCTTCTTTTATACATGATATTAATTTTGTTTGTTTTATTTTAATTTAGGATGATAGATGACAATTTCTAGGCTCCTGTTGAGTGAACAATGCAAACATTTGGGAAATCCATACAGAAATGGAAGCTTTGTGATGATATTCGAGTTTTTATTTTTGCAATAAATGTACTTAGTATTATTTAAACAGTTTTTTAAGCCATTTTGCAGTGTGGTTTGTTTGAATTTGTTTGTTTATTTCAATTATGTAATACATTCATTTTGAAATAATTCCAAGGATTTTGTTTGAAATTTGTTTAAATATATTGTAGTTAACTTTATCCCAAATTAAACAACTTGATAAAATTGTAATAAAGCGTAGTTTAAGATAAAAGTACGAACAATGGTCACGACCTTTATTATTTTAAACCAGAAAATTGGAAATTGTAATGGGATACATATAATTGTTTTTGGCTTTAAGAGTAATGGCATTTATTGCGTAATACTCTTTACGTCAATTAGTTTTACGTCATTGTCAGATCTATATAGTCGTTTCTCGAGTGTCGTCCAAACATTCGATATTAAATGTGGAATTTTTTTATTGTAATTAAATGATATATTGTTGTGGAATGATTATTAGTTATTAAATTAGTACACGAAAGGTATATACTCTGTATATTTATACGAGAATTACAGAAAATTTAAAACAAATAGTTTTGATACAACATATCATGACAAATTTTTTTTTTCTAATAAAGTATTTTTTTTACTAAACAATATATCATCATTTTTGTACTTATATCAATCAGTAATCAATTGTAGATTGATATCATTATATGCAAAATATTATATATTACAATATAAGACATGATATAAGAATTTTGGTAATGTACATTTACATACAAATGGTTTTCAAATCAACCGTAATATATCATCTGCAACTAATTACGTGCATATCATAACAAACATAAAAACTAACAGATAGAATCATGCCCACGATTTATAGCACGTAAATCATGTTCTAATTGTAAGCAATTTAAGGTTATCTGTAAGACACTATAAATATTGGATAATAGCTCAAGAACTTTGTCATTGCAACTGAGTTTTTCAATTTGATTTAGAGTTTTAGGTGTTTACATTTTTATTATTTTCCTTCTGTAATCAGTTCATTAGCTAAATTTTACTTAAGTATATATTAGCGAAGGTTTTTGTATTTTCACATTTTAGTCTACATTTTATCATATATAAGCATTGTTTGTTAATATGTACAGGCATGGAGCATAACCTGACAATCGTTGATAATACTAGGACAGATTGGAACGTCCGAGTACGTATTACTCACATGTGGCCTGCATTTGCAAACAATCAAAATTTCATCGGTTTTAATCTAATATTGCTAGATTACGAGGTAACATTATACTTTGCTATTCTTTTTATCAGCAAATGTTATTAGTTTACATTTAATTCTAATTTGGACTTTTTAAAATATATGTTTTGTTAGGATGTTCATGTGCTTGCCTACATATATCCTGTTGTTTGGAATGCTATTGGCAATGCCATACTTGAAGGAAGTGCTTATGATATAGAGAATTTTATAGTGCGCGAACCATTGGGGCGCATGAGGCCCGTATCTTCTGATAAGGTTATTGTTTTTACAAATTTCACAAGGGTGCAGATTCTTCCTCCAGCTATTGTTACAATACCAAGGCATAAGTTTGAAATTAGAACTTTCGATGAAAGTTATGACATTGCAATGTTTTCTTCTGCTTCAAATTTCATGCCTCTGTATGCTATAGGTATTTCTAAATTATCATTTATCAATGATCAGTTAAAGTTGCCAATCTGAACTTATCAAAATGTGGTTTTCATTGTTCCATTTTAAATTTTATTTCATTCACAGATATTGTTGGCGTTGCTCAGAACATTGAAGCAGTAAGACACTTGAACACCCATAGAGGTCAAAAAACTTTTCTACGCTTTGAATTGTATGATGGAAGGTTAGATAATTGTAATTGCGTTTTTTATGATTAGTTCTGATTTCTCGAGTTTTATTCACATACATTGATACATTGATAAGTTTCAATGTCAAGTACAACAATGTGATTAAGATTGTAGCATGGGATGATCAAGCGGAGATGTTTGCCCCATTACTTGAAGGGAACTTTGTTATTCCTCCCATTTTGATTTTGACAACTATGAAGCCCTGTATATTTCATGGTGATGCTCTTATTTTAACACAGTGGTTTGCAACATAGTTCTTTAGTTACATAGTCCATTAATAATTTGTACATAATTATGGTTATGGTTTGTAGGCTCCCTTCAAGTATCCACCTCCAAAGCGTCTCAAGTTTATATCAATATTGACTATGAAGTTGTTCGAGTATTGAGGCAAAAGTATAGTTACTAAGAAATCAGCAAACCGTTTAATTTAAAAAATTCTCAGTTTTTTAAATTAATTAATTAATAAGTAAATACATATAATTAATTTCCGATTTTGCATTTTCAGGTTGGCTCACCAAGCTAATGAGTTCAACATTTTTGGACATTGATATATCTTTTTGGACAAGAGTTTGGATGATGAAAGCATAGAAGAATATCAATTTTATTTAAAAGATTTAAATTTCAGTATTATATTAGAAATTTTCATGTATTTTAATATTTGGTTTAATAAGTTTTTATATGTTAAGGATTAACAATTTAAATTGTTTGGAGTTTATTTATTTTCATTGTAGTTGTTATATCAAAATTTTAATTACATTTTTTCCCAATATGCTTGGATTTCGTATATAATGCATTTTGGCCACCATATCACCGGAGAGTGGAATAACAAAAGGATTCAATCTCATTCTGTTGGATGATGATGTAAGAATTCTACTTCGTATTATATTATACTCTAATCAATATCTTACAATATATACATTACTGATAATAGTGCTACTGTTTGTTAACCAGAATCAGCATGTTCATGCCTTCGCTTACGCCGATATTTGGGGATCTATTGGCCGAAATGTATTCGAGGGTGGTGTCTATATTGTTAGTACATTTGCAGTTAGAGATACTGGTGGTTCCTTGAAGCCTGTTTCAAATGATAAAAGCCTTCGTTTTACCAACTCAACTAATTTTGAATCTGTTAAAGATGATTTCATGATTCCTCAACACAAATTCGAGTTTCTGGACCTAGAAGATTTGCTGAATGAAGCAAGTCGATACCAACCATCTGAAAATCCAGAATTTGCCACAGGTTTGTCTTAAAAAAATTTCTTTTAAATAATGTTTAAAGGTAATTACTATAATCACATACAATTTTTTATATGATAAATGTTATAATACAAATCTATAGATGTCATTGGAGTTGTTGAAGAGTATGAGAGGCTTAGGAAAATCGGAACCAAGTTTGGAGACAGAGATATTGTTCGCTTTAAAATATGTGATTCAAGGTTAACTTTTACATCAATATATTTGATTTCATATTTAGATTAGCATGAGGCGTTTCACATTTTATATGCCATGATATATCATATTTTGAACTGCATGTTTCTATGTAGAAACCGTCACAGAGTAGGAGTTTGGGGTGAACTTGCAAAAACTGTTGACAATGACTATGATCAAGATTTGGAGAAGCCTATTATTGTTATCATTACAAGTACCAAACTGTCTACGTACAATAGTAAGCATTTATAATATAGTTCATTATTTGATTGAGCATGAACATTTTTTTAAATAAGTACACTACAAGTTCCTTATTGAAGTCAGATGGCCATATAATTAGAAAAGAAAATGTTTCAGACTCAGTTCAGATTAGCACTATGCCATCTTCGAAAGTTTACTTCAATCTGAATGATGAGTGTGTTATGGAAATGCGACAGAGGTAATTTCAAATTTATAGTGTTTATCTTTATATATTATTGTATAAACTCACTTCACAATTAGCATTAATATTAAATTTTAATAGGCTTGAAGATGATGGATATAAGTCCTCACAGCAAGGCAATGAATCCAACTATGACTTGACAATTGTTCCAGCCACTCTTCAAATATCACTCCAGGATTTGATCCAGAACCCATTTGACAATTTGAAGGTTTATTCTGTTTATTAAATCCATTATATATCATATGTAAACCAAGATTTTAACACAATCAACCTTAGATTGTAAATGCAGAAGAAGTTGTTCTGCACGTACACCATTGCTAAAGTAGAAGAAACCAACTCTTGGTACAACTATCATTGTCATAAGTGTAAGAATGAAGTTTTATGTATTGAAAACAAATTCAAGTGTGACCGTTGTATTCGTCACATGCCTCTTGCGGAGAAAAGGTATCCAACTTTCAACACCAATTATTAACAATTATTAATGTAGTCATCAGTGATGCTAATATAATATGTAATGCCATGCATTTTACAACAGATTTTGCGTAAAGGTTACTGCAGAAGATGATTCTATTTCCTGTTCTGTCTTCCTTTTGGATCGAGTTGTGAAATAGATGATTGGTACTACTGCTTCAAATTTGTATCTGGAATCGCTCAAAGTGAGGACATAAATAACTGTTACAAACTTAATTAGTCCTTAATATTAAAAAAATTCCATCTAAATGAATTATTTCTATATGTTGATATTTCAAGGTTCCAGCGAAGGCTGCCATTGTTCTTAATGATGTTGTTGGTAAAATGGTTACAACTACCATTGATGTTATCGACTTGAAGAATGAGCATGACAGGTTTGCGTATCATGCTGTTGATATGTATGCCTCACCATTAGCTATTGCAGCAATGTCTGAATTTTCACCTCCTCCAGAGTTCCCGTCTATTAACTTAACTGATGTATGTTTATATTTCTTTCATAATAAAACTATAATTGTACACTTAAAAACATGTGAACTTAATACTGCTTTAATGCTTTTTGTTGTAGTCATTCGATGATGTAGAAGTTGCCAAGACACCTGGATCTGCAAAATCAGTGAACAAGAAAATTAAAATGGTAAATTTTACTTAATTGCTTACTATTTTGTATATCGGCCACATTTTTTCTGCGAAAATAAATATGCTTATTTGTTTATATACTTAACTGTTTTGTAGGAAAAATGAGCTCTGGTTGGAGACATTGCAACATGGTTCCTCTCCCTTTTTTTCTCATGCGTCGAAATATGAAAACTCATGTCTCTTTTTAATAAGTTTTTATGGTGACTTATGCCATGTTTTATTTTTCACAAAGTTGTTGGTTTATTGTTTGATTCAAATATAATTGGTTCATGTTACTGAATTGTTATCACTCTTGAGTGAGGTTTGAATACTACAACGTGTTTAGTTTAACGTATGCAGTTCATTTTGGGAAGAATGATTACCAATTTCACATTATTTAATTATGTCATTGCCTGTTGATAGAATGATCATGTTAGTAATTTTTAAACCTTGATTAAACATTGTAATATTGGTCTTTTTTTCAAGTTAAAACACAAGGTCATCAATTACTCAATGACATGCCCTGTGACATTACTCAAAGATGCTCTTATGCCTTTAACTCAATCATCAATTCGCAACATTGAAAATCATGGAATTATTTTTGAGTTTCATGTCCTTGGAAAGTTTTTTTTTAAAACTCACAACTTGGAAAGTTCAATGTTATAAAATACAGAATAGCCAATATGATAATCACCATACATAAAATGTTCAACTTAATGCAAACCATAAAACCATAAAACGTGTTTTTGAATTTGCCATGTCAGATAGTGCCAAACTATATCCATAAGTTGCTTATCAAATCCAACCAAAACCACATTGAAAATGTCATTAGGATTCAACAAATCGCTAATGTAGTTCTACATCAAAAACACTTCCATTTTACTCATCATGAACAAGATTAAAGACCAATGTCTGTTTGTACTTCAGTTTGTTTCCATCAGTGAATTTGTTCCATCCTTTTGAGAAGCGACCCATTCCTTTGGAAATTACAATTCCAACTGTCCATTCTCCATGTCTGGTCCTTAATGTCACATCTTCATTTGATGTCCACTGTCTATTTTCAGGTGTGATATTGTTTGGAATATACTGTAAATATTAGGAATATAACTTGGATGAAATTGATATATTTTATCTAAATTACAGTTACAATAAGAAACCGAAATTACTGCGAAGTGTTAAGTTAAATCATACCACTCCATGTGAAGTGTTGCCAACATTTGACTTAGTCATAATGACTGTAAACTCTTTAGGAATGACGTCAACTTGATGATCAGAAAGATCATCGTAAACAGCTATTCCAGTGACATCCTCAACAGCAGTGTCGTCAATTGGTTCTGCATCAAAATCCAAAATAACAGCATCATTATGTTTCATTGAACAAATAAAGAATACAATGCTCCATTCAGATAAAAGTCGATATAAATTTATATCCTACCAGTTTTGACCGATATCTCCTTGATTCTCTCCAGTCTTGATTTATTAAACAGAGTGATATCAAACTCTCCGTATCCGCAGAGTTTAAACATTAACACATCACCTTCTTCCACATTAGCATAAATAACCAAATCCATTAAATCATACAACTTTTTGTCACCAAAGGAGTACCGACCTTTGAACTGTTCTCCGTTTTTCAAACCATATAGAACATATGGAGGGATAACTTTTCGAAACTGTTTAAAATATGGTGTCAGAATCTCCTAAAAAAACAGAGTTAAATCAAATATATATCCATTCATACGATTACCATATTCAGACTTAATACAATTATATACCAATTTGAAATTATTTCTAAACAGGTTTGACTTACAATTTCACCGTCATAGAGTAAAGACTCATTAGCAATTGAGATAAAGTTCCATCCATTTCCAAGTATTTTATCTGATAATGTTTAATAGATTAAACATCATTATAGATGATGAAACACAATCATAGTCTTAACCTATGTCGTAACCTATAGTTTTGAGAAAACTGGAATTACCTTGAAAGCTTACAATATCCGAATCATCTTTGACAGGTATGTTGTATTCTACTTCTGAACCTTGATTACCTAAGATTGAAACTAAAAAGGTACCATAACTCCTATAGCCAAAAACAAGAATTGAACCAGAAGTTTTTCTGCATTCCTTGAAAAGATTGGCAACATGTGTAATGCTTTGGATTTTCTTTCTATAATGAACAGGAAAACACAGTCCATTCGGAAGCAGCACCTTAACTTTAAATGGAATGTGATGCCAATTTTCAGAAACAAATTGTTCCGGTACTTTCTGTTTGAATTAAAATAAATTGATAAATTCATTAGAAAAATCTCGAAGATAACCCTCTATGTAGTTAGAGAAAAATGTTCCTTTACCACAATATCTCATTGGCTTGGCTCTGGATCAAGGAACACAATAAAACGCTGAAAACTTGATTTCTCAGCAATCATCTGTAATTCACTACCAATATCAACAAAGGCACCAATGGGCTAACAAATTCTTATACAGATTAAATTAGTACACTTCTAATCGTATTAGGCTGACAAAAGGGGTTTGCATCATACATATTCTTACTTAAAAACTAATCAAATTCTACAACATATTTGAATTCAATCAATTAGTATACTAATATTCAAGTCCATATATACAGTGAGATAAACAGCAAATTACATACCTCCATGCTTCTTCAATGTAAGTTAGATAGAAGATTGAATTGAAAAAATAAGAGGTTAACTTCGGCTTTGGATTGAGAATGGATTCAGTGATGTCGAGCTCTGCATGCAAGAGTCCAATTTGGGGAAATTTCTGCACAACTCATCGTCAATTTAATGTCTTTTTTTCATTTTTATATCACATTTTCTAATTTTATAATTAATTTTATATCTAATTTATACAATATTTTAATTTATATATAATGTTAAGAAAAGTTAACTATACTTCAGTACAAATAGCCCATGGGATAACTGTATAATTTATGTTACAATGTCGGACTGTATATAAAATTTTGAATGTTTTGATTTAAAATTCACGATAGACCATGTTTTAATATACAAATCACGTCTATAATTTTTTTTTTAAAACACTTCAATTGTTTTTTTAAACAAATTAGAATGAAACCAAAAATCGATACATAAATTAAACGGTATTTTATTCTTTAATAAAATAAAATAATTTTAAAATAATTTGTTTTAATCGCACGCGAAGCGCGGGCAAAGTCCCTAGTTGGTAAAAAGGGTCTCTCTGGTTATCAGCTAGCTGGTAATCCAAAGTTGATCAGTGTACATTTTAGATTAGTGCGACCAATTAGAACATTTCCGAGATTGACTACAACACTATCCACTATTTTCACTTCAAAACCTGCATTTTGAAACAAATCAGTGTACATTTCAGATTTATCAATTTGATGAAATCAGGGAAATGAAACAAATGCTCAACACTTAGGCCCGGTTCTGAGGGTAGTTTTGAGGGGCAGTGGCCAATGACTCATGCTTCGAAGGGGCCCATTTTTTTAGATTCTACTACAGAGAGAATATGACAACATGATTTATTTTGCAATTTAAATAGAGACAATTACATTTGAATAGTGAATTAGTGAAGGTTTTGATCTTCAAAAGTTTGTATAGCCTTTTTCTATTTTAAAATGTTACATTATGTATTAAACCATGAAAATTAATTACTAAAACAATTTTTATTTGATATTTTTATTAGTAAACATATAATCGCTTAAGTAATAAATTATTTTAACAAATAACTATGAGGCCCTCATTTATTATTTTACTTAGGGTCACAAAAAGTTCAGGATCGGCGTTGACAACACTAAGAACCAAAAAGCTCGCCTTCCTTAGCTCAGTGTCATGTGTAATGTCGCTCACCCAAAATCCTGGAACAATATCCTGCACATATGGGTACAAAAGGGTGTTAGAACTACGATAAAGTATCAAATGTTTTGTTACACAAACCACTACTGCGTATATAGCAACAACACTCTATTAGATCCCAGTACAGAATACGTACGAGGCAGAGCAATATGAGGGGTCCATAATTTATTTTCTCAGTCTGATAATCACATGGATAAAAATATTAAACCCATTTGGATCATGAGATTACATCCATTTAATGGCAATGACAATGAAATTTGTCTTGAAATCTTATTCACATTCATGTTAATTAGTTGGGATTCAATGATCCAAACGGTTTTTAAGTTTATACTTGGGCACTATATACAATACTAGATGACATGAATGTGCGTTTGAGATATTCTATAGAACTTCATGCATTTGTCGAGTTCTGAACGGGAGACCTGCTTTTACCAAAGTATGGAGTAACAATTTCTGTATTGTAGTGTTCTTCTTTCAAACCCGTTTACTTCATCCAATTTTCAAAATTATCAAGGCACATAAAAAATTGTATTCTCGTTTAATAAATATTTTTCTGTACTCATCTATGTCATGTGCAATCACATCATGAAGTTGAAGAGAGATGTGGCTGATATAAGCACCAAAATTTCTTGTGTACTACAGTCTACACTACATGGAGTAAGAACACTACTTTTCCTCTTAAAAGGAAGGACGTATATTCTGTCTTCCTTCTGTAATTTATGTACTCAACGTTACATGTCTTATGGTTGTCATGGTTCGTGGGCTTTGTCATCTATCGCGGTTTCTGTTAGAAAATGGAAAGTTTGAGACATATTTATATGTTCTTGATAAAATTTTCAGAAACTAATAATAGGAAACTTTCATGTTTGGATATAAAACATTTTCTTAGTGGAATCCATAAATAAATTAAGTTGAAATAGGTTGCTTAAATGGGCTATGTGGGTTGTTTAAATTGAAATAACTTTTGTCCCACGTAGAATTGGTTATGAGATGTTGGTGACTTTATATAGTAACATGTGCAAAAGTAGTGTACAACTACTAAGGCATGTGAGTGTGCATGGTGTTATTGTGTGCCTCACGCGCACAGACACACGCGCGCTGCCGCTGCCCGTCTCGTCACGACACGACTCGACTCGACTCAAAGGGCGATTTGGGCGAATGTCTCGGCGTCTCGTGTACGCGAGACGACTTGGGTGAGTAATTTTATTATCTGAAATCCTGATGACATCTGTTAATGATATTAAATCAGAATATTTAGTATTAAATTCTATATCTGCAGTTACGATTTTATTTGGTCTATTACGTTTTATTTTGTATTATATATACAAAATAGAATGTTTGACACAAAGAAGGATATACGTGCTCAGAAAACCCTAGCAACTATCTTCTATGTTCTTTCTCAACACATACAGATTAAATACATAGTTCTTGGGTGAACTGAGGTGGGGGTCACTGTTGATCTTTGCCATTACTGTGAGTGGATTGATCTGAGCTGTTTTATCCTGGAAGTGATATTGCTGCAACCCAACACAACGTAATTGGGGCAATAATCTCTTCAAGAACAGTCAAGACTTCTCGAAAGGCTTGACGACTCAGCTGTTCTTAATCTTTCAGTATTTGTTTAAAGCTACTGAGATAAGTGCTACTTCTTTTATTGTTTATTACAGTCTCTGGTTATACTCTTGTTTCAACCTTCGTGTTTGTTTCATTAATTGGTTTTATCTGCATGTTCTTGTTAATAAAAAATATATATATATGCCCTATTATTGCTGTGTAGTATAGTATTATACCCAACAATCTTGAAGAGATTATCCGTGTTATATATTGTTAATTAGCAAGATGGTTAACGAAACTGAGAAAACTCCTGTTGGTGCTACTGCCTCTGGTTCTGGTGTTACTACATCGACCATTGATTGGACCACGTACCGTTTCCCACAGCCTATCGATTTTTCAGGAATGCCTGATAAATTCGGTGGAGGTGTTGGTTTTTATCGTTGACAGAAAAAGATGAAACTGTGGCTAACGGTAAAGGGTCTATGGCGGTGGTGCAGTATGAGAAACCAGTTATTGATCATGAAAAGGCTGAAACTATTAAGGCTTATGCTATGTGGGAAGAAAAGGATGGGGGTGGCTAGGGCTGCTATACTGGAAGCTTTAGCGAATACTCTATTTGATGTTTATTCATCTGGTTCTTTCACTGCTAAGCTCTTATGGGAGAAGCTGGACTAGACACATAATACTGACTCGCAAGGGTTGGAAAAGTATTCTGTGGCTAGGTTCCTTGATTTCAAACTGGTGGATACTAAATCCATGACTGAGCACGCACATGAGTTTGAGATGTTAGTGCATGCTTTGAAGGAGTCCGAAATGGATCTTCCTGAGAAGTTTCAGGTTATGACAGTGATTGAAAAGCTTCCTAAGTCTTGGGAAGAGTTTGCTCTATCCCTGAAAAGACAAAAGGGAGAGATCACTTGGACAAACTATATGCTGGACATCTCTGTGCAGGAACAACACAAGTCCAAACAGGGACATGTGATGCCTGCTGAACATGGGAGTTCGAAGGTGAATGTAGTGATTGTTGGACAGAAAAGAAAGGCTGTCACTAAGAAGGAAAACACTAAGCCTAAAAATGACAAGAACAAGGCTAAGAAACCAAAGACAAACAAACCTTGTTGGTCTTGTGGACAGGTTGGTCATTGGAGCAAGGATTGTCCTGTAAATAAAGCTAAGAAACCTGTTGTGGGAGCACAAGCTAATACTGTGCTTGGAACCACTAATGGGCCTATGGTTAACATGGTTTTTGGTGAGGTTGTTGCCTCTCGAACCAATGATGGGTATGTTACCTACAACCCTATACTTTTTTCCACTTATCTGTCTCATGAATGGTTGATTGATACTGGAGCTAATGTACATATTTGTACTGATATTACTCTATTTGTATCTTATCAACAGACTCATGGCTTGACAGTGACGATGGGGAATGCTAGTGCTGCTCAAGTTCTTGGAATAGGAAACGTGGACCTGAAGTTTACTTCTGGGCGTGTTCTATCCCTAACTAGAGTGCACCATGTTCCTAATATTCGTAGAAATATAATAAGTGGAAGTTGTTTAGTAAAGAATGGTTTTGAACTTTCTTTGAAATGTAATAAAGTAGTTATTACACATACTGGTGTATTTTTTGGCAAAGGTTACTTGTCTGATGGTTTGTTTTTGATAAATGTTGAGCCTGTTTTGGGCAGTTTTATTAATGATAGTGTTGCTCCTTCTGTTAATTGTGTTGAATCATCCGAGTTGTAGCATTCTAGACTTGGTCATTTAAATTTTGGATCTCTAAAGAATCTGATGAATTTAGAGTTGATTCCAAAACATGCCATTGATAAGAAATCTAAATGTCAAGTATGTGTGACTGCTAAACAAACTAGGAAACCCTTTCATACTGTTGTTAGAGATTCAGGTGTTTTAGATTTAGTACAAACGGACATATGTGAATTTGGTGGCATGTTGATTAAGGATAATAAACGATATTTTATTAGCTTTATAGATGATTATAGTAGATACTGTTATGTTTATTTACTTAAGAATAAAGATGAAGCACTAGAAAAATTCATTATGTTCAAAACTGAAGCTGAAACACAAACTGGTAAAGTACTTAAACGTTTGAGATCTGATAGAGGTGGTGAGTGTACTAGTACCTCATTTAATGAATTTTGCGCAATCAATGGTATAGTTCATGAGGTGACTCAACCATACACACCTGAGTCTAATGGGGTGGCTGAACGAAAGAACATAACTTTTAAAGATATGATTAACATCATGCTTCTTAATTCTGGGTTACCTAAGTACATGCGGGGAGATGCTTTGAATACGGCTTGCCATATTCTGAATAGAGTCCCTCTGAAACATATGGACAAGACACCTTATGAATTATGGAAAAGTAGAAAGACAAGTTTAAAGTATCTTCGTGTGTGGGGCTGCTTTACTAAGGTGTTTGTCCCTGAACACAAGAGAAAGAAACTAGGTCCGAAAACTGTTGATTGCATCTTTTTGGGCTATATTGAAACCACTACAGCTATGAGATTTTTAGTGTTAAAATCTGACATAGACGGTATAGTGGCTAACACTATAGCCGAGTTTCGTGATGTAACATTCTTTGAGGATGTGTTCCCTATGAAGACTGGTATACCTCAGGGTATTTCTAATGATGATCCCACTCACAGATCAAGTTCTATTCCTGATCATGTGGAAATGATGACAAATGTGGGGGCAGATCCTGCTAGTAGTTCTACTCCTGATGAAGTAGAGGAACCTAGAAGGAGTAAGCGTGAAAAGGTAGTCAAGGACTTTGGAAGTGATTTTGTCACTTACAATGTCGAGGATGAACCTTTAACTTTTCGACATGCCATGGATTCTTCGGAGTCAAGGCACTGGAAAGTGCTGTAAAGAGTGAGATCGACTCTATAGTTTCTAACGGAACATGTGAGTTGGTTGATCTTCCTCCTGGGTGTACTACTATAGGATGTAAGTGGATCTTCAAAAGGAAGATGAACTCGGATGGCTCAATAGATAAGTATAAGGCTAGGCTGGTAACTAAGGGTTTTAGGAAAAAGGAAGGCATTGATTACTTTGATACATACTCTCATGTTGCAAGAATGACTACAATCTGAATTCTTATAGCATTGGCTTCCGTACATGGTCTTATCATCCATCAAATGGATGTAAAAATAGCTTTTCTTCATGGTGATCTTGAAGAAGAGATTTATATGGATCAACCCGAGGGATTTTTTGCTTCTGGTAACGAGAGGAAAGTATGTAAGTTGATCAAGTCTATATATGGCTTAAAACAAGCTCCTAGAGACTGGCATAAAAAGTTTGATGAAACTGTTTTAGAATCAGAGTTTGTAGTTAATGAAAGTGACAAGTGTGCTTACTACATGGTTAAAGGAAATGAATGTATTATCGTGTGCCTATATGTGGATGACATATTATTGTTTGGAACCAATATTGAGATTATTAACGAGACAAAAAGTTTCTTGAAAAGACACTTTGAAATGAAGGATATGGGTGAGGCTAGTGTGATTCTTGGGGTTAAGTTGACACAGTCAACTGATGGAATAACCTTGTCACAATCTCATTATATAGAGAAATCTATACTTGAGAAGTATGGTTATTCAAATTGTAGAATCTCTAGCACACCGTACGAACCTAAAGTTGCCCTTGTCAAGAATAGTTCAGGAATTCCTGTGTCTTAGTTAAGGTATTCTCAGATTATTGGGAGTTTGCAATATCTTGCTAACGTGACTAGACCATATATTTCTTATTCTGTGTCTAAGTTAGCTAGATATACAAGCTGTCCGAATAAGACTTATTGGGAGGAACTGGATAGGGTTCTTAGATATCTTAAGGGAACTATTTCCATTGGCTTGCATTATCGGAGGTTCTCTGGAGTACTCGAGGGATACAGTGATGCAAGTTGGATAGCTAAAAAATCTGGTACCAATGGAGTGACTAGATATTTGTTTACCCTAGCAGGTGGAGCAATATCCTGGAAGTCTACTGGACAAACTTTGATTAGTCAGTCTACTTTTGAGGCTGAGTTGTGTGCACTAGATGCCACGGGAACGGAGTCTGAATGGTTACATGGACTTATGTCAGTGTTACCTGTAGTAAGCAGACCGCTTCCAACAATTCTTGTTTATTGTGATAGCCGTACAACTATCGACAAGATCAGCAGTGAAAAGTTTAATGCTAAAACAAAGAGACACATCCAAGTTAGACTTAAGTCTATAAGGGGTCTAGTGTCTGAAAGAATTATTGCTATAGAGTAAAAGATGTGTGTCCTAAATCCAATCATGGATGATGAGTTAGGAGACACTTTGTTCAATCTGATTCAAGTTTGTTTAAATTAATAAAATAGTTATGTGTTTTATTACGAGCTTTATCTATTTAAAGTGTTTAAATTAGATGATCCATAGTTTAGAGTAAAGATTTAATGGATTATGATGATATCGTGATAATGAGATCTTAAAGATGATAACTCTAAACTTAAATAGTTCCTGGTCGTAGGATAATTAATTGGTAGTTAATTAATCCGCAAAGATCGGTACATACTATGCTTGCTTCATTGTGAATGATGTCTGTTCTCATAGGCATTTGTGTGGTGACACTATAGCTAGTATGTGGGTGCTTATTAAAGAATAAGTTCACTGAACATGACTCGAATAGTTGAACAACTAATGGAGTTCACTCATGTGTCAGTAGTTGTTCATATAGTGATGGTTGTACAAGTGTCCTTAGACTTGAGATCATCATAGTCATCTTGTGCACACTGAACTATACTTTGGTTTAGCTCTTAGTCTCGAGGGACAATAATAAGTGATCTTCTGGGTATAAGAATTTATACACGAAGATAGTGAATGATCAATAAAGGATCTGCCCCTTCCAGTGATGGAAGAGAATGTCCTATGCTATTCCATTTATACTAGTTCAGGAATCTCTGGCCAGGGTGAATAAAATTAGAAAGAAGTTTCTAATTTGCATTAATCGGAATTAGGCATAGTGAATAGGAAAACATATGATTAAATTAAATAGGCTTGACACGAGATCCATGCCTTGTATTTAATCGGGACATTGCTGGGTAGAAGGAATTAATTGTATGGTAACTATTCACTGAATAGGTTCTTGGTATTCTAAGCACTGAATTCATATTATCCGGATAGTCGCGATATGCTGAGAAGTATCACTCACGATGTAGAATAAATATGATTAATTTTACTAATCGTATTTAATGAATTAAAAGAATTCATATAAATAATAATAAAATTGTTTTATTATTATTTATTTCTATTATCGGCTTAATTTTGAACCTACATGGTCACACCATAAAAGAGAATGATTTAATGACGAATGAATTAATGAATAATGGCTAGTCAGTAGTCACTATTTATTTATGAAATAAATATTTGATAGCATTTTTTATAATCAATTAAATATGATATAATTAATTATAAAATAATTAAGAAGTGTTCTTAATATTATTAATTAATAATTTAATTTAATAAAATTAAATTAAGTGAGAGAAATATTTTCTAAAGAGTTTAGAAAAAGAATTAATTATTAAAAGAGTTTTAATGATTAATTAAATGATTAATGAGTTTAATTAATTATAGGTTTAATAATAATAATATTTTATAGGATAAATTTTCAGCTGAAATATTTGCCTATAAATATAATATTATAGACCTTAAGCCTATAACCCTAATTTTATAAGAAAAGAAAAAGAGATGCAACCCTAATTCTCTCTCAACCTCTTCCTCGCTCCCTTGACTCGATCTTTTGGTAGATATCGGTAGAGTACTTCACATATTGAGGAGTAGCTGCTAGGAGTCTCTATTCATCATCATTGGATCGCTTTTAAAGGTTAGTTTTCGATTCTTAAATTTTATCCATGAATCGTATGCGTAATACATGAGTTTTATATGTAAATAATTGTTATCCATGCTTCCGAGTATGCAATAAAACCCAACAATGGTATCAGAGCATAGGCTATACGCATATAGATTCGTGATAAAAATTTCAGAATTTTTTATGCATGTATGAATTTTTAAATTGATTTTATGATTCGGGGACTATATCTATTTAATTATGAATTAAATCGGAAATCAGTTTTTATAAATTAGTTTTCTTCAGATCTGGGTTGCTCATAATTATCTGGTAATTTACATATTTTTTGTGAATTTTTCTGAGCCTAAAAAGTATTTTTCTTGAATTTTTTATGATTAATTCGGACTGGGAAAATAGTTTTCTGATTTATGATGTAATCTGACACATGTCAGAGTGACGTCATCAATGACATCAGCAGCCATGATCAGCATGACGTCATCATGACGCAACAGTGATGTTTGCAGGTTGTCAGCGTGACGTCAGCGTAGTTGTCAGCATGACGTCATGCTGACGTCATCAGATGATGTCAGCATGACATCAGGTTGTGCACAGAAATTTGTTTTGGCTCGTTTGAACGCATCCGAACTCCGATTGAGGCGTGTAAGGTACCGTTGGATTCGTTTTTCCGAGATGCACCTGCTGGGATGAATTAAAAGTTTAAGAAATTTATATTAAATTTATTATAGCCCTTAAAGTGTATTTGATGCCTTATTTGATAATATTAAATGCATGCAATAATTCGTACATTGTTTATAATTGCGCTACATGTTATAACATGTCTACCTATGAGTTTATTGATGTTTATACATGTGATGTATGTTTAAATTTGCCATGCGATGATAGACTTAGGCGGACACAATGAACATAAGATTCGCGTTAGACGCTCTAGGTTAGTCAAAGATCTTTAATAACTTAATTTAAAATATTATGAGCACAACCATGATATTCTTATGTTTATGAAACATAGAGTGAAATACTCTTGTGATGTTGAAAATGGAAAATTCTGTCTAGACCGTTGGGTTTTAAGCGGGACCGATGTGACCCCTCCAACAAACTAGGAATTTTTCATTTAAATATCATAATTGTATTTTGTTCAAGAAAAAGAGAATCTCCTAGTAATATGATTATGGTTATAACATAATATAATCCCTCTTTATTAAAATTTATATCAAGTAGTAAATGACCAATGGCACAACGGGCTTGTGTCGGTCATATCTTTCCAACATAATAGCAAGTAGAGTTCTTATATTGAGATATTGTCGTTTCGTGCTACACCCGAGGGCTTTGTTTTAAGATTAAGAGATGATTGTCTATCACATGAGATGTGTATGATGAATTAGGGTCCAATGGTCGTTACGTGCTACAACCGTGGGCTACTAGAAGTCTAATTTAATTATGCAAGATGTTGGGTTTGACTTGACTTAGAATATTGAGTGAGTCGTGCCACAGCCGATACTCAATAGTTCAAGAGGCTAAAAAGATAGTAAGGAATAACATGAGATGTAGTTGAAAAGAGTTGTCTTCCTATGGAACATCACATTGCGTTTCATGCCACAGCCGAGGTGATGTGATGGAAAATAGGATCCTTATTCTCACTAACATTATGAATGTTTAGTTATACATATAGAGGGCTGTATAACTTAAATAAAATAGTGGGAGCCACCAATGAATAAAGACCCGATTCACATGGTGCTATAAGAATACAATTGAATATTTACTTAGTAGTTATGTGTATTCACTTATAGAATTATATATATACTATAACTTCTGCAATATCACACATCGTAGTAGAATAACAAGTTGACTTATCCCATATATGCTGATGAACTTTGAAACTTGAGAAATGTTCTCAAGAATGAAAAGTTAGACTAAATGCTTAACTCGTTAATACAAAATGTCTTATTTTTAATATACATGAAGATGCATATGAGACTAGGTGCATTAGGTTTAATAATGCAAATGTTGCATAGTAAACCAAACTGATGTTTATGAGCTTAAGACTGTGCAAAAAGTATGAGCACAAGGACATTCAGGGCTACCTTGTTGCTTCTATAAGAGTTGTAGAATGTGATAAATAAGACGATTCAATATATGATATCGAATGAGCTATTCCATAATAGTTATGCTGAGGGTTGATATATGAATGATCATAGACTCAAGACAATCAATTTGATTGATCGTCTAGGGTAGGTTGATTTGTCATAGATGGAAGCTAAGTCGAGATATGATCTTGAAGTAGCTTCCGGATACGAACTCGCAAATTGGTTGTGAACTCTTACATGAAAAGGTTGGATATTAGATTGTCTGAAATCTACTTCATGTTAAAGATTGTTGAGACGTATTTCCTTCTTAGAGAGCTATGTTCTTCAGACTGGTAATGGTTCTGAAATCAAGTAGTGGGAGATGAACCATACCATCAAGAAGAAGTTTGTTAGTGAGTGATAACATAATTAGTCAAAGGCTAAGTTTGACTGTAATAGCAAAAAGGTTTGCAGCCACTAAACTAAAGAGGTTATTGGAAGATCAACTACAAGAATTGTCTTGTAGAATTGAAGAATTGGAGAAATTTAGGGGGACTGGAACTTCTCATTTTGAAATAGGGACTATGTAATAGAGGTAATGGAAATACAAAGAACTGTAGGCTTGGTTGCACGAGTGAGAAAAGTATTCGCTTATTGCATGGTGATGGGTTACAAGAACCATATAATTATTGAATCACATTATGCATGCGAAACTCGTCTCTCTAGAAAGACCACTATATCTCTATTTTCTTGAAATAGAGAGATAATGAGCTACAAAAGTGTTAAAATTAGTACACATAATTGTATGTGCACCAGTGACAACACATGCTAGAAAAGGATTCACACGCTTCATTAGAATTCATGGATATGATCCGGATTCAGATATATGTATTTGGTACAATACAAATTCGAATCTTTTGGAGTGATTCAAAATGAATAATAATGAAATACAAAACAAAGCAGCAAGTGTTGGGACTCTTTGATAAGATCAAAGAGATATACACGTGAATGAGTGTTTTGAGGTTATCTCAAATCTTAAGTTTAAATCTTCACATTAGACAAATCCTGAGATTCCACATGTAGATGGAATGTATGAAGGAACGAACGAACTTTGTTAGACATCGTTTGGTTCATGTTAAGCTAAATTGATCTTCTAATATATGTTAAGAGTTGAATTTTGTAAATATCAGTATATCTGCTGAATATAGTATCTTCTTAATCTGTTCCTAAATTGTCATATGAGATATGTAGTGCAAGGAACACAAGTCTTAAACTTGTTAAGATTTGGGATATCTAGCTTATGTCAAAATGTTTAATTTGATAAGCTAGATGGTAGATCCAAAATGTAAGTTTGTGAGATATCCTAATGATAGTCAAGGATATCGGTTGAATATTCTACTGAATATAGTGTGTATGACATACTGCCTGCTTAGAGGAATTGTTCATTCTAGAAGGGTTTAGTGGGAGGAAGGTTGAACTTAACTAAGTTCAAACACCACAAATTACTAAGGTTCTATAGGAAGAACATTTTCAGACAGGATAATATTTTGCAGGTTAGCTTAAGTATATGTCTTGATATTTTATCACCAACCTGAGAGGTTGACTATCTTGTCATTAAGAATGACAATGAGGTGTCAATTATATGATAATGACCTTATGACCTATACTAAAGCTATGAGTTATGACTCAGAAAAATGGCATAGTACCATGAAATCCGATATAGATTCCATGTACATCAACCAAGTACAGACTATGGTTGAGGACCTAAAGGTGTCATAACCGGAAGGGTACAAGTGAGTCTATAAAAGGGATATTATAGTGATTGGCTGGGTAAAGACCTATAAGTCCTTGATTATTGTGAAAGGATTCAATCAAAGAAAAGAGAACGACTTTGATGATTTTTTTTACATGAAGTAGTGCTCAAGTCTATTCGGATTTTGTTTGCGATTGCGGCTAATAATGACTATAATATCTCATAATGGTCGAACGGTCGACCCTCCTAAATAGGAAACTTGAAGAGGATGTGTAGTTGACACAATTAGAGGGATTTGTTGCTATGAGTAGCAAATCTATGGTCTAATAGCCACGATAATCCATTTATGGATTGAAGCAAGCTTCTCAATGATCGAACATCTGTTTTGATGAGACAATCAAATAGTTTAATTTTATCAAAGAAAATGATGGATCACATGGATCTACAAGAAGGTTAGTGGGAGCGTGATGACATTCCTAATAATGTATGTGGATGACATACTTATGATAATGAATGATGTATCGACGCTAAAATTAGTCAAAATGTGGCTATCTAGCATATTCTCTATAAAGGACTTGGGAATGGCTTCCTATGATATAGGAATGAGAATTTATAGGATAAACCAAGTGTTGGGCTAAACCCAAAGTGTGTACATCATTTATATGCTAAGATGTTTAGAATAAATAACTCCAAGAAGTTACTTGAATTATCAAGTCACGGAGTTATTTTCTCTAAGATAGTGTCTTTCTACGACATCTGAGGAGAAATGACGTATGAGTAAGATTTATTATGCTTCGGCACAAGGATCTATCAAAATACCGGATGTACTATACAAGACTTGATTATCGCTAACTCACTAGGCGAGATAAGCGAACACCAGTCTAATCCTTGAGAAGCGCGATAGTAAGCAGGAAGAACGTCCTTAAATACTTTGGAAGAGTTAAGGACATCTTTCTTGATTATGGTGGGTCTAAAATGAAAATTGAGCGTTATAAACACTATGATTTTCTTAGGACAAAAGTGATAGGAAATCCATGTCAAGGATAATTGTTAATTCTGAATGGATGAGCGGTTTGTTGGAAGAATTCCAACCAGTTTAAGATAATTGATTCCATAGTGGAAGCACTATATATATATAGCTAGAAGTGAAGCTGCAAAGGAGGTTCTTTGGATAGCGAAACCTGTTTTCGCTGGTTAGACATGGTTCCTAGCATATGATTTATATTGTTGTATCGGTACAACATATGGTAGTAGCGCAGGTTATGGAACCTAGGTTTAATCAGGGATTCAAGATCCAAGTTGCGGCACTTTCATATGATATATGAGATCGTTGAAAGTAGAGATGTTTAAGTCAAGATAGACTTGACACCTATAACGACATAGTAAAGATCATTTACTAAACCATTATTTAAAAAATCGATTTGTTCTCTATTAGGAGAAGTTATGTATGAGATACCAAGGTGATTGGTATTAGTACAAGTGGGAGATTGAAAGATGTGTGTTCTAAATCCAATCATGGATGATGAGTTAAGAGACACTTTGTTCAATCTGATTCAAGTTTGTTTAAATTAATAAAATAATTATGTGTTTTATTATGGGCTTTATCTATTTAAAGTGTTTAAATTAGATGGTCCATAGTTTAGAGTAAAGCTTTAATGGATTATGATGAAATCGTGATAATGAGACCTTAAAGATGATAACTCTAAACTTAAATAGTTCATGGTCGTAGGATAATTAATTGGTAGTTAATTAATCCGCAAAGATCAGTACATACTATGCTTGCTTCATTGTGAAGGATGTTTGTTCTCATAGGCATTTGTGTAGTGACACTATGACTAGTATGCAATATCCCTGGTTTTTCTTATAATTTTAATAGATTAAAATTTGATTGAAATTCGAATTAGAAGTGAATTAAAATAATTGTATTAATGAGTTACATAATTTGACTTTAGAATACAATTGAATTAACGTGCCGTACTAATTTAATTTTGTTGGGTTTTAGTTTAAAATTTTAGTTGGCCTAATTTTATTAAAATGGACCTATACTGTTAGGCCGAATACACAATATATAATCAATATTAATACGATAATAACACTCAAGAACACTGTTTATGAATCAATAACTGAATTATATAAAATAGCTCTTCTCTCAGTGATGTTAAAGAATCACAGAGAGCTGCTAGGTTACAAGAATAATGTATTCAGTATTCGCATCCGTTTTAGGGTTAACCTATCTGTGTTTATATAATACACAGCTACATAATCAATCTCGAATTGATATCCTATAAATCAGCTATACAATTTATATCAATCTAGGATTGCTTCTGTCTTCTGTTCCGTTTCCTTAACTGTCTCAATATATCTTGCTTCTTTCCATCTTCAAGATATATTGCTTCTAGAATCTTTATATCAGCACCGACAGCTAAGGTAAACTTTCTCCCCGTCAGACTTTAACAAACTCTGACTGGCTACCAGTAAACTCTGATGAGTACCTGATACTTAAACACTGATGAACAAACGTCAGCAATTATATCTAACAATCTCCCCCAACTTGTGCATAAGAAAAATGTACAAGTTAATAGATAATTGATGATGTCAAAACATATAACAAATGCAGTGTTTAAAATATATCAGAGTTTAACTTTAACTTAGAACAGAAAACGTTAAAAATTTACAGACTTCAGTTATTTAATCTCTTCAATGTCAGGTACAGTCCTGATGTAGTCCTGAAGTAGTTTTCTTTCAGCTCTTTCTAACTCAGCTATCATTATTTTCTTTATCTCCCTTAACTCTGGATCATTCTCTCCAGTTTGATAGATAGCTGCCCTTAGTGAATAAATGCTGTTCTTTCTCATATCATTTCCTAGCTTTATTATGAAAGATTTATCTGATTCCAGATTAAATTCTAACACTTTTATGCCAAAATCTGTTCTGAGTCTTGTACTATTCCTTTGCATCTCAACAAGCTTTCCATTGTAATCTCTGTACTTTGGTATGTAAGAGCCAGCAGACTTTAAACCAGAAAGAATTCTAGCTTTCATCATCCTGCTTCTTAACACCTCAGCTGCTTGATGAGTTCTTTGATTTTTAACTTTCAATAGATACAATACATACTCCAGTTCTTCTTTCATCTTTAAACCAATATCATCTTCACTGACTCTGTATACTCTTCCATCAGATTTAAAGTATAACAGGAAATCTTTCTTTAACCCTCTATGATAGACCATCTGTACAGACTCTAGTTTATCAAGGCTTTCTTGAGATACCCCATGTTAGGCCGATTACACAATATAATCAAGTATGTATACGAGAATAACAATCAAGAACTCTTTTTCTAAATCAACAAACTGTAATTATATTAACAGTTTCTCTCTTAGTGATGTTAATGAATCACAAAGAGCTACTAGGTTACAAGAATAATATATTCAATGTTCGCGTCCCTTCTAGGGATAACCTATCTGTGTTTATATAGTACACAGCTACATACAATCCTTATCTAATTGATACTCCTATAAATTAGCTATACAATTATTATCAATTAAGGATTGCTTCTTATCTTCTATTCTGTTTCCTTAGCTGTATCAATATATTCTGCTTCTTTCCATCTTCAGAATATATTGCTTCTAGAATCTTTATCTTTGCACCGACCGCTAAGTCAACTATCACCCTGTCAGACTTTAACAAACTCTGACCGGCTTCCATGTAAACTCTTCACCCAGTCAGACTTTATCAAACTCTGACTGGCTTCTAGATAAACTCTGATATGTACCTGGTACTTAAACACTGATGAACAAACGTCAGCAATTATATCTAACAATCTCCCCCAACTTGTTCATACCAAAATGTACAAGTTAAACAGATAATTGATGATGTCAAAACATATAACAAATGCAGTGTTTAAAATATGTCAGAGTTTAATTTTAAAACAGAGTTTAAATTTAACTTAGAATAGAAAACATAAAAACTTACAGTCAGACTTTACTTGACTTCTTCAATATCAGGTACTGTTCTGAGATAATCAATCAACAGTCTTCTTTCAGCTTTCTCTAGTTCATCCACCATAATCTCTTTTAGCTCTTTAAGTTCTGAATCACTCTCCCCCGTTTGGTAGATAGCAGCTCTTAGAGAATATATGCTGTTTCTTCTCATATCATTTCCTAGCCGAATGTAATGAGCTTTGTCTGACTCTAGGTTGAATTCTAAAACTTTTGTTCCAAGTGCTGTTTTAAATCTAGCACTGTTTCTCTTCATCTCTACTAACTTTCCATTATGATCCCTATACTTTGGAATGTAAACACTTGATACTCCTCCTCCAAGCATAGCTTTAGATCTCAGCATCTTTTCTCTCAAAACTTGAGCAACATCACGAGTATGTCTGTTTTTGACTTTTAGAAGATAAAGCACATATTCCAGTTCTTCCCATGATTTGAGATTAACATCAGATTCTCCAACTTTATAAACTCTTCCATCACTCATGAAGTATAACAAAAATTGCTTCTTCAATATTCTGTGAAAAATCAACTGAACAGATTCTAACTTATCAAGGTTTTCTTGTGTAACCCCAATACCAGATTCTGCCAGTGAAATGTTATCTTGAGATCTGTTATTTATTCTTCTCTCTCTGTGTGATCCCAGTCCAGATTTATCAAAAGCTTCTTTTCCCAATACAGTTCTGGTTTCTGAGAATTTCACAGCTTCAAGCTTTAAGTCTTCAAGAATTTTAGGTTTGGTGAATCCTGAAAGTTGTGTAGATTTCTGTACAACTTGAGCAACGTCAGAGGTTGTCATAACTTTAGTAGAAACATCAACTTGAGCAGCGTCAGAGGTTGATTTAGCTAATCTTGTTTCAACTTGAGCAATGTCAGAGGTTGAATAAATCTTCTTAGGTAACTGTTCTTCTTCTACCAGTTTACCTTTTCCTTTGTCAGCATTTTTAATCACAGGCCTCCTTGAGTACTGTAAACTCTGATCAGAGTTTACATTCTCTTTGATAACAATTCATTTTTCTTTCTTTCTAGGAGCCTTGATTTCCTTCTGTTTGTAGATTCCAGCTTCAACATTCTTCTTGTGTTCCTCAGCAAGCATTTGCTCTTCAGCTTGGATATCTTCAATTGTAATACCTTTTCCATGTTCTGCCATAAACATCTTAGCAGCAATTTCCTCATCAGTAGATGGCTTATCAGAGATTATCAAACTTTTGTATCTTGAACCACTGGCAGAGTTTACATGTCCCTTTCCAGAGTTTGATCTTTTATCAGAGTTTGATCTTCTTGAAAGTAGTCTTCTATCATCATTTGATCTTAAGCTCTTTCCATCTCCTCCCTTGTTTCCACCATCATTACCATCATCCCTCCGTCTCAGAGTTTGAGTGTCTTTGCATTTGTCACTTGGTACACTCTCCCCCTTTTTGACATCATCAGAAAGTAGTACTGATGTCAACAACTCAATAGCATTAGAAATTGATGTTAGTTGGGCAGACATAGCAGTCTGGTTGTCCTCAACTTTCCCAAGCCTCTTCTGAATGTCATCAGAGTCCTTAGCTTGCTTCTTGAACATGGAATTGTAGTAAGTCCTATCATTCTTTAGAGTGAGATCTCTCAGACCAACTTCATTCCTCAAAGCAGTGACTTCCTTATGAGACTCATCAAATCTGTTGTGGAGAGATTTAATTTGAATCACAGTAGCCTTCAGACTTGTAAGAATATCAAGACTTGAAATTGTCTTCACAGAATCTCCAAGAAAATCAGCAGCCCTCTGTGCTGAAAAGATACAATCCGCAGCAGCCCATCTATTGTAGTACATATCTTGAAAATGCTCAGCTGTAGCTCGATTGACCTCTCTTAGCTCATCAGAGTTTGCATGACTCTCAAATAACTCCTCTTGAGAATGATCAGAACTATCATTAATATTATCATTCTCTGCTGTATTTTCTGCAGGAATATGCTCAGCATCAGGTTCTGGAATCTCAGAGTGTGCAGTATGCAGGAACTCTGCTTCTTTTGTTACAATCTCAACAACAGATTGTTGTAGAGCTTCAAGAACAAGAACATCCTCAGAGTTTACAATAAACTCTGCTTCAACAGGAACATTCTCTGTTGCATCCTTGTCAGCAACATCAGGATTTGTAGCAACAGTTTCTGTAGCATTAGCATCCAAAGTCTGATCGACTTCCTCACCCTTCTCAAGATCAAAAGAAATTATTTCAGTGTGAGAAGCCATAGATTCTGCAAGTTCGACAGTATCTTGATCAGCTTCCAAACCCTCTGGGAAATGTTCAGAGTTTATAGAGAGATTTGCTTCAAAGTCCATATAAAATCCTTGTGGCTCAACATTTTCTGTAGCCTCCTGAACAAGAATTTCAGGAGCTTCATCTGCAGCTTCATGTGCAGCTTCCTCAACTACATCATCAGCATTTGATGTAGGAGCTTCATCTTGAAGAACAGTCTCCATAAAAACTCTGTCCTCAGGAACAGCTTCATCATTTGGAATCTCAAGATCATCAGCAACAGTTGAAGAGATATTCTCAGCACCAAACAACTGTGCTGCTACCAATCTTCGTTTTCTCTGATGAAGAGTTTCTTCATCAGTTTCAGTCTCTTCATCAACAATAGCAGACTTTGCCCTATTGGCTCTTCTTTTCTTCATTCTTTTCTTCTGAGGCATATCATCAGCATTTGATGCCCCAGCTTCAGTGTTTATCCTGACAGACTTAACAGCCCTCACTTTAGATTTCTTTGACCTCTATGGTTGAGACACAGAAGGTCCAGCTTCAGTGTTTACCAGTTGTGGTTGTTGTTGTTGTAAGTTTACCAAGAATTGTTGCACAGACTCAGGCAACAGTAAAACACCAACATCTCCTTTCTTGTTATCCTTGTTAATGAGATCAGAAAATATGCGTTTATGCAATTTAAATGAGAGGATAACATCATCCTCTACAATCTCAACATTAGGGCAGCAAAAATTGAATATCAATTGACAAAATCTAGAGAAATAAACAACATTTCTATTCTCTAGCATCTTCTCACCAATATTAGTTAAAACTAATCTAGCAACATCAAAATGACTGCCATAGAGAAGAGAATACCCGATCTGTAGACTATCCGTGGGAACTGCATCCCAATTCGTGCACTTCTTTCCAAAAGCCCGAGTAATGCAATCGAAAAAGAAGCTCCACTCCTTGCGCAAAAATGGCCTTTTGAGTTGACCTATCTTTGTCAAAGGTCCAGAGTATCCTATCTCCCTCATCATTCTGACTAACTCAAAGTCACCAACAGTTGTGAATGCATTGAAATCTTCAAGACCCAAAGCATCACGAACAGTAGTAGGAGTAACAGTAAATTCTTCTCCTTGAAACTCAAAAATGATAGATGGAGATCCAGACTCTCCTCCATCATCATAAGTACCTGTCTGCCAAAAAGTCCTTATTTGTGACGCAGACAGCTTCGACGGTGCGGTTAGAGCAGTGCCGATATCAGAGTTTGACAAGAAACTCTGAATCAAATGAAACGCCTCCGGTGCGTTCTCATTTGCTAAAGGAGCTGAGTAGTTGTTAGGAACAAATTCTAACCCAGAAGCAATAAACATTGTTGTAGCCATTAGAACAGTTTAGAAGAAAACAAACAGAGAATAGATTATAGTGTATGCAGTGAAAGTGTTTGAGACAATGTGTGTGAGTAAAAGCTTATGAAAAGTTGAGGTGTGTAAAAGATTAAACCGTTTATGTGTAGTATATTTAAATAAGAACTGTGAAGATTAAAACTCAAACGTTTTAATCATTACTACACACAGCAGGCTTCTTTGAAAAGTGTGTGAGTGGGACAGATGTCAAACGTGCATATGCTGACAGCTGTATGTAACAACTTCCAATACACACGCGCAGTAAAAATAGCCATAATTACCGCTTATCACATTGTTCAAAACACTCAACCTCTCTCTCTCTGTTTAATACAAATATGAACCGTTTGTTATCATACTCTTTTGAATTTCAAAACAAATGTCTAATCTCAAAATTATAAAATGTCTGAAACAACGAAATCATTTTAACCATCAGAGATTAAAACAAAGTTACCTCGGCGTATTTCACACAATACATCAGTGTTTACCATTTGTCCTTCTTTGTCAATAAACTCTTTTCGCAAACTGTACAGGTGTGAAAATATGTGTGTGCAATAGCAGAGTTTACCGAAATCAAATATTTAGATCATCTCAAAGTGCATAAAATCCACATACTAAAACAGTAAAAACTGGTTGCCTAAACTCTCATGTAAAACATAAAATCTGATTTTTATGTCTAAAATCTGTAATACTGATATCCTTTCATTTGGATATATCTTTTATTTTTCACCCCCTGTATAGATAATTTATTTATCTTTTTTTTTTTTTTTTTTTTTTTTATTTTTCTAGTAATCAGTGGTTGGCACTAGTCACCAAAAATCAAAGATTTTAGCCCTTATTTCATACAATAAGTTCCTGGTTCTTCCTAGGCACAACATGATCTCAAAGGAATTTGTGCTCTGTTTGGCATCTTTTGATTTGAGGGTGAATTATTTGCAATTAATAATCAGAGTTTAGACTTTTCATCAGTTAATACAATTAATTTATGAGAGAAAATGCAAACAGCTAATACAGACTCACTGTATAGGATCAATAAACTAAGAGATGCTATAAATACAGAGACAGTATCATGCTGTGGTAACTTACTGCACATATTTGAGATCAGAATCTATATAACTCTTAAGGATTCATAATTACTTACTGAGAATTATGTTCCATACAAATTTCTTCATTGGTCCTTATGTTTCAGACAAAATTACAATCAGAGTATAGCATTAGACTGTTACTATCAGAGTATGACCAACACTTTATGACTAACAGAGTTTAGCATCAGAGTTTACTTTCAGAGTTTATGGCATTGGTACTCATAACAGTTAATACATGCAGGAATCATGAGCATAAAAATCAAACATGTATAGTTTTTGAGTCTAACCCGTATCTCTAGTCAAAACCAGAGATCATTCCAAGTTCATTTACCAATCTTGTAAAAGTAGCTTCACTCAAAGGTTTGGTGAAGATATCTGCAAGTTGTTGGTCTGTAGACACAAAATGAAGCTCAATGTTTCCTTCTTCCACATGTTCTCTGATAAAATGATATCTTATGCTGATGTGCTTGGTCATGGAGTGCTGTACTGGATTTCCTGTCATAGCAATAGCACTTTGGTTATCACAGAAAATAGGTATTTTAGAGTACCTCAAACCATAATCCAGCAACTGATTCTTCATCCATAGAATCTGTGCACAACAGCTACCAGCTGCTATATACTCTGCTTCTGCAGTGGATGTGGAAATTGATTTCTGTTTCTTGCTATACCAAGAAACCAATCTGTCACCTAAAAATTGACAGCTTCCACTTGTACTTTTTCTGTCTATCTTACAGCCTGCAAAATCTGCATCAGGGTAACCAATTAGCTTAAACTCTGATTCTCTAGGATACCACAAACCCAAGGTTATGGTTCCTTTGAGATATTTGAAAATCCTTTTTACAGCTGTTAGATGAGGCTCTCTGGGATCTGCTTGAAATCTTGCACAAAGACATGTTGCATACATGATATCAGGTCTACTTGCAGTAAGATACAGTAAAGACCCTATCATTCCTCTGTAGTTTGTTATATCTACTGAGGCTCCTGTGTCTTTGTCTAGCTTTGTTGCTGTAGCCATGGGAGTTGTAGCAGATGAACTATCAAGCATACCAAATTTCTTGAGAAGATTTCTGGTATATTTTGCTTGATTGATAAAAATACCATCATCTGTTTGCTTGACCTGTAAGCCTAGAAAATAACTAAGCTCTCCCATCATGCTCATTTGGTACCTGGACTGCATAAGCTTTGCAAACTTCTTACAAAGTTTGTCATTAGTAGATCCAAAAATAATATCATCTACATAAATTTGAACTAAAAGCAAATCATCAGCAGAATTGAAATAAAACAAGGTTTTATCAATTGTACCTCTTGTGAACCCACTTTCTAAAAGAAATTGAGCAAGAGTTTCATACCATGCTCTTGGTGCTTGCTTTAGTCCATATAATGCCTTGTCAAGCCTGTAGACATAATCTGGATGCTTGGGATCTACAAATCCTGGTGGTTGTTCAACAAACACTTCTTCTTCAAGCTTCCCATTGAGAAAAGCACTTTTTACATCCATCTGAAAGACTTTAAACTTCTTGTGTGCAGCATAGGCCAGAAAAATTCTTATGGCCTCCAATCTTGCAACTGGAGCAAAGGTTTCATCATAGTCAATTCCTTCCTGTTGTGAATAACCTTTAGCCACAAGTCTAGCCTTGTTTCTTGTAATCACACCTTCACTGTCAGTCTTGTTTCTGAAAACCCACTTTGTACCTACAATTGATCTATTCTTTGGTCTAGGTACAAGTGTCCAGACTTCATTTCTTTCAAATTCATTTAACTCTTCTTGCATTGTTGTAATCCAATTAGCATCTTGAAGAGCTTCCTCCACTTTCTTTGGTTCTGTTTGAGACAAGAAAGCATGATACAGACACTCATTATTTGTTGCACTTCTAGTTCTCACACTAGCATCAGGATCTCCAATTATGAGATCAGGTGTGTGTGCCTGTGTCCACTTTCTTGCTGTTGGTAAGTGGTTTCTTTCATCATTATTGGATCCTCCCCCTAGATCCATGCTCTCCTGATTCATATGTTGACTTTCTGCAGTATCTGAGGCTCCCCCTGAATTGGATGGCTCAGAGTTTGAACTGTCAGAGTTTGAATCAGTTTCCTCAACTGACTCACTTGCTGTGTCTTGTTGAGCTTCTTCACGCTCCCCCTCAACTGGTTCTCTATTTTGTTCAATTTGAGAATTTCCAGTTTCTCCAGTATTTACCAGTAGAGGTTCAGAGTATGCTTCGTCAGAGTTTGTCAGAACCGCTTCATCAGAGTTTGTCGGTACTGCTTCATCAGAGTTTACATCATCAGAGAATAAACCTTCATTTTCAAAACGCAGTTGATCATATCCATCTAAGTCATCAAGTCCAGTTATTTTCTTGTCATCAAATGACACATGTATGGATTCCATGATCACTTTAGTTCTCAGATTGTAAACTCTGAATGCTTTTGTTGATAATGGATAGCCAACAAAGATTCCTTCATCAGCTTTTAACTCAAATTTGGTCAACTGTTCAGGATGAGTCTTCAACACAAAGCATTTGCATCCAAATATATGAAAATATTTCAAATTTGGCTTCTTATTTTTCACCATCTCATATGGTGTTTTCCCATGCTTGTTGATCAGTGTAGCATTTTGAGTAAAACAAGCAGTTTGAACAGCTTCTGCCCAGAAATAAGTTGGCAATTTTGCTTCTTCAAGCATAGTTCTGGCTGCTTCAATTAAAGTTCTGTTCTTTCTTTCAACTACACCATTTTGCTGTGGAGTTCCAGGTGCAGAAAATTCTTGTTTCACTCCTCTTTCCTTGCAGAAAGCTTCCATGATTGAGTTTCTGAATTCAGTTCCATTATCACTCCTTATAATTTTGACTTTGTGCTGTGATCCTTTGTCCAGTAGATTTACATGATCCATCAGAGTTTGAGCAGTTTCATCCTTCTTTGATAAGAAATATACCCATGTATATCTAGTATATTCATCAACAATTACTAGAGCATATTTCTTTCTGCCCATAGACATCACATTCACTGGTCCAAAGAGATCAACATGTAGAAGATGATAAGGTTCCACTACTGAAGATTCAGATTTGCTCTTGAAAGATGACTTCCTTTGCTTGGCCTTTTGACAAGAATCACATAGGCCATCTAGACTGAGTATTGATTTTGGGAGTCCCCTTACAAGATCCTTTCTTATTAGCTCATTGATGTTGTTCAAATTGAGATGAGAGAGCTTTTTATGCCAATTCCAACTCTCTTCATTTGACATTCTTGCAGTCAGACACACTGTTTTTCCATCAGAGTTTGTTACCAAACTTGCTTCATAAATGTTGTTGTGCCTGTGTCCAACTAGAACAACTTTTCCAGTAGATTTACTGATAACTTCACAGTATTCAGTGTGAAAATCTACATGGTTTCCTCTGTCACAGATTTGACTCACAGATAGCAGATTATGCTTGAGTCCTGAGACTAGAGCTACATTAGTGATGATGACACTTCCAAGATTAATATTGCCATATCCCAGAGTGTGTCCTATGTTGCCATCTCCATAGGAAACCTTTGGGCCAGCCTTCTCCTTAAAGTCTGATAGCAGGGCTTTATTTCCAGTCATATGTCCTGAGCATTCACTGTCCAAGATAAGTGTGCTATCTTTTATACCCTGCAATCACAAACAAACACTAAGTGTTAGTTTTAAGGACCCAGACTTGCTTGGATCCTTTGTCTTTCTTAACAGTGTTAGCTTTTGCAGCGGAATTTCTATCAACAGAGTTTAAACTAACATTGTCAGACTTTACACTTGCAGAGTTTGCTCTAACCCACTTCAGATTGGGTTTTAGCTCATAATAGTTGTGATAAATAGCATGATAACTCTTGCAAGTATAAATGGAATGCCAAGTGCTCCCACAGTGTGTGCATAAAGTCTGTGGTCTAACCCTAACATAATCATTCTTTACTCCTGATGTAGAAGGTAAAGAATTGATATTTTTATTCTTTGTGCAGTAATTAGCAAGATGATTAGAACTACCACAATTATAACATGTTTTCCTTGGAGCACCAGCAGTAGGCAAGTGATT
Organism: Heracleum sosnowskyi; assembly: GCA_030848705.1. Lineage (NCBI taxonomy): Eukaryota > Viridiplantae > Streptophyta > Magnoliopsida > Apiales > Apiaceae > Heracleum > Heracleum sosnowskyi. The sequence goes on along the minus strand of CM061235.1, from coordinate 134,127,229 downwards.
ATTTCTATTATTTATGCCTATCTTTCCATTCCTATTCTTCTTGGACCCTTTTGGTTTCATGGCAGATTTTACCTCTTTCAGCTTATGATTGAACTGTTTTCCTGTCATCAACCCAACATTAACCTGTTTTTCACAAGTTTTTACTGGTTTTCTAACAGCTTCTATTTCTATAAGATTTTCTGTTATAATATTTTCCTGTTTTTCACAGGCTTCATCTGATTCCATATCAGCTTCTCTTATTACAACAGATTTTAACTTATTGGCTTCTGGAACAAATTTCACAGGTTTAAGTTGTGGTTTTACCTTAACCTTGTCTATAAACCTAAGTTCATCATTTTAACAATAGCCTAAACCTACAGAATCTGTCTGAAACACTTGATGAGTGTCTCTTCCAGAATCTGTCCAAGTCTTGATTATTTTTCTTTCTTTTTCTAGATCAGATTCTAATTGCTTATATCTTTTGAGCAACTCCTGTTCTACATAAACAGCATCATCTCTTTCTTTTTGAATCTGCTTCATATTTTCAAGTTCTCCTTCAAGAAACTTGTTTCTATCTTTAAGGCTAAGATTCTCAGATTTAATTCTCTCATTCTCTAAAGTCTGATCCCTATAACTAACATGTACGCTTTTCAGATATACTCTTAACTCAGATATATTATCAGTATCATAAGCATAAGTAGTTAGGGGTACCTTATTTTCAGATGATTCAGTCTCATCTCTGACAGTTGCCATAAGAGCATAATTTTCTCCATCATCAGAGTCTGAAGTATCTGCCCAGTCTTTGCCTTTAGAGATGAGTGCTTTCTCAGTTTTGCCTTTCTTGCACTCTGGAGCATAGTGACCCATCTCCTTACACTTGTAGCACTGGATTTCAGATTTATCCTTCTTGCCAGACTTGGTCTCCCTTCCATCAGACTTTCTAAAACCTTTCCTTTCAGAGTTTGAATCTTTCCTTGAGAATCTCTTTCCTTTCTTGAAGTTCTTGAATCCCATCTTCTTGAAGGTCTTCACCATCAATGCAACCATTTGCATCATCTGTTCTTCATCATCCTCAGAGTCAGAAGCTTCATCAGAGTTTGAGTCATCATCAGAGTTTGATGACTCACTTTCAGATTTAATGACTAAAGCCTTTCCCTTGGCTTTCTTCCTTGATGATTCCTTCTTAATGGGCTTCTCCTCAACTTTGAGAGCAACAGATTTTGTCTTTTTACTTATTCTTCTATTTCTTTGTTCTATCTCCAGTTCATGAGTTTTCAACAACCCATAGATTTCATCAAGATCTGTATCAGCAAGTTCATAATTATCTCTTATTGTTGTTGTCTTTAGATCCCACTTTTCAGGTAGAGATAACAGAAACTTGAGATTAGACTCTTCAAGCTCATATTCTTTATCAACCAGAGACAGATCATTCAATAGTTTGCAAAATCTGTCATAAGTCTCAGTCAAGGTTTCATTAGTTCTTGAATCAAAGTGCTCATACTCCTGTGTGAGTATTGTTTTTCTGTTCTTCTTAATAGCACCTGTTCCCTGACATCTGACTTCTAAAGTATCCCATATCTCTTTGGCAGTTTTGCAGCCAATTACTCTGTTAGACATAACATTATCTAAAGCACTGTGGAGAAGATGTCTAACCTTTGCATCTTTTGCAATTGATGAGATGTCCTCAGGAGTCATATCTTTCTTTTCCTTTGGAACAGTCTTTTGTTCATGACCATCAACAACAGGGGCTAGTTTGGTTGGATTATGAGGACCATCATAAATTCTGTCAAGATATTCTGGATCTGTAGCCTCCAGAAACATGGTCATCTTCACCTTCCAAATTGGATACTCTACTGCTCTGAGTATTGGAACCCTGATTGTTTCATATCGACTCACAGAATTTGGCTTAACCTGTTCAGCCTTGGGAGCAGTTTGATTTTCTTCAGACATGATTATTACTGTGTTTGAATCGGAAAACTGTATATATTAAACAACCTTGGCTCTGATACCAATTGTTAGGCCGATTACACAATATAATCAAGTATGTATACGAGAATAACAATCAAGAACTCTTTTTCTAAATCAACAAACTGTAATTATATTAACAGTTTCTCTCTTAGTGATGTTAATGAATCACAAAGAGCTACTAGGTTACAAGAATAATATATTCAATGTTCGCGTCCCTTCTAGGGATAACCTATCTGTGTTTATATAGTACACAGCTACATACAATCCTTATCTAATTGATACTCCTATAAATTAGCTATACAATTATTATCAATTAAGGATTGCTTCTTATCTTCTATTCCATTTCCTTAGCTGTATCAATATATTCTGCTTCTTTCCATCTTCAGAATATATTGCTTCTAGAATCTTTATCTTTGCACCGACAGCTAAGTCAACTATCACCCTGTCAGACTTTAACAAACTCTGACCGGCTTCCATGTAAACTCTTCACCCAGTCAGACTTTATCAAACTCTGACTGGCTTCTAGATAAACTCTGATATGTACTTGGTACTTAAACACTGATGAACAAACGTCAGCAATTATATCTAACACCCCAATACCAGCTTCTGCCAGTGATGTTTGGTCTAAAGGTCTGTTATTTATTCTCTTTTCCCTGTGTGAACCTAAACCAGACTTGTCATAAGTTTCTTTTCCAAGTACTGTCCTGGTTTGAGAAAAGTCCACAGGTTCTAGCGTCAGAGTTTCAGAAAGTACAGGTCTTAAGAAACCTTGAAGTTGTGGAGCTAGCTGAGTTTGTACAACTTGAGCCTTGTCAGAGGTTGTCACAACTTTAGTAGAAATATCAACATGAGCAACGTCAGAGGTTGATTTGTTTATCCTTGATTCAACTTGAGCAACGTCAGAGGTTGAATAATTCTTCTTTGGTAACTGTCCTTCTTCTACCAGTATACCCTTTCCTTTATCAGTATTTACATTCACAGGTCTCCTTGTGTATTGTATACTCTGTTGAGTATTTTCTTTAATAGAAATTCCAATTTCTTTCTTTCTAGGAGCCTTTACTGATTTCTTCTTATAAGTACCAGAAGCAACTTTCTTTTTATGTTCTTCAGACAGCATCTTCATTTCTGCTTCCAAATCTTCAACTGTTACTTCACCATCATGCTCATCTAAAAACAGCTTGGCTGCAATCTCTTCATCAGTTATTGGATTAGCTGAAATCACTAGACTCTTAAGTCTTGAAGAAGATTGAGCATGAGTACCAGAACCAGTAGCACCAGAGTTTATCAAATCAGAGTTTGGTTGTCTAGCAGAGTTTGACCTAAGTCGCCCTTGCTCTTGAGAAGACTTTGTCCTTTTCTCTGTTTCCCTGCTTCCACCATCATTTGAATCATCCCTCAGTCTTAAAGTTGGAGTCCTTCTGCATTTGTCTTTAGGTATCTTCTCCCCCTTTTTGACATCATCAGGAATAAAAACTGATGTCAGCAACTCAAGTGACGCAGCAATAGAAGTTAGTTGTGAAGACATAACAGTCTGATTGCTTTCAACATTAGTAAGCCTCTTCTTGATTTCCTCTTGATCCTTTTGCATAGATGAAAATTGAGCTTTATCCTTCTTCAGTGCTAACTCCTTAAGAGCTATATCATTACTCAATCCAAGAACAACCTTGTGAGTCTCATCAAAGCGGTTGTGCAGTGACTTAACTTGAACAATAGTCGCCTTAAAATGTGATAATAACTCAGGATTAGTAATCTCTGTAGCAGTCTTATGTACAAAATCAGCAGCCCTTTGAGTAGAGAAAATGCAGTCTGCTCCTGACCAATTAGCATAATGCATTTCCCTGAAGTGATCTTCATTGGCATTGTGATTTTCTTTGATAGACTCTGCTGTAGGATCTCTTAGAAAAGGTATAGACTCATCAGAGTCCGAAAGTTCAGCATTGATCCCAGAATTTGCATGATCAGAGTTTACAGATATGTGATCAGCATTATCAAAATCAACTCTATCTTCATTAACATTCTCCTCTAACTGCGCAGCAATTTCTTCAGCAATATTGTCTGCAGTAGTCTCAGCATTTAACTTTTCAGCTTCAGGAATCTCAGAGTTTGCATTTGCAAGAACCTCTATTTCTATAGGAGTAGACTCTGCAACAATTTCTTCAATTTGTACAGTAGTGTCTTTCAAAATCTCTGCCATAGCTTCATCAAAGTTCTCTACAGCAGCTTCAGCATTTCTCTGAGCAGTTTCCACTACCTGATCAACTTCCTCACCCTTTTCTGGAATTGAATTATTGACAGAAAGAATCTCTGTATTAGTTGCAATTGACTCATCTATTATCTGGGTGGGTTGATCAGCTGCCACATCCTCAGTATCACAAACACTTATACTAGGATGTGCTTCAAGAACATTTTCCATTTCAAAATCAGCATTAAAATCTTGTTGCTCAAAAATCTCAGCCTCTTTATCAGCATTTTCCAAGTCAGGCACAGAGACTGCTTCAACATTTTCAGCATCCTCCTGAACAAAAACTTCAGGAGCTTCAGCATTGACAAACACCCTGTCCTCATCAGCAGTAACAACAGCCTCCTCAGTAACAACTTCAGGAGCTTCATACTGGACAGCTTCATTAATATCAGTGTCTGTTCTGGCTTCTTCAGGCACAGTAGTATCTTCAAGTTCAACCTCAGAAGCTGCAATAGGTGTAGAACCAGGAATCAATCCATCAAATAAATAAGCAGCAACAAGCTTCCTCTTCTTAGCATTAGCAGATTCTGGTTCATCAGAAGGCATATTTGCATCAGAAACAGGTCTGTGTGCCCTTTTCTTTCTCCTTGAAGTACCAACAGTTACTGGAACATCATCAGTATTTAGAGATTTAGAGACTTTAAAAGCCCTATGCTTTGTTCTACCACCAGCCTTTGATTTTTGAGATGTAGATGCACGAGATTCAGAGTTTAGAGACTGATCAGGTTCTTGTTGTGCCTGTGGTTGTGGTTGAGGATTTAAAAACTGTTGGACTGAGGCAGGAAGCATCAAGTCATCAACATTCCCTTTCTTAACATCCTTGTTTGTTAGATCAGAGAATATTCTCTTATGTAATTTAAATGAGGGAATGACATCCTCCTCGGCTATCTCAACCCCAGCAACACACATAGAAAAGATTAATTGACAGAAACGAGAAAAGTAAACAACACTCCTATTCTCTGTCATCTTTTCACCTATATTGTTCAAAACAAGTCTAGCATAGTCAAAATGAGCACCATAGAGAAGAGAATACCCAATTTGTAGACTGTCGATTGGAATTGCATCCCAATTAGTACACTTCTTCCCGAATGCCCTTGTAATGCAATCGAAAAAGAAACTCCACTCCTTCCTCAAGAATGGTCGCTTCAAATTCCCTGTCCTTGCCAAAGACCCAGAGTATCCAATCTCCCTCATCATACGCTGAAGTTCAGAATCACCAACAGAAATGGTGAACGCATTAAAGTCTTCACATCCAAGAGCATCTCTAACAGTGGTTGGAGTAACCACATACTCTTGTTCAGCAAATTCAAAGACAATTGAGGGAGTTCCTGATTCACCTCCATCATCATAAACACCTGTTTCCCAGAAGGCTTTGATTTGAGTACCAGATAACCGTGTTGGTTCCACTAAAGCTTGGCCAATATCAGATTGTGTAAGAAAATTTTGAAACAGGTGAAACGCCTCCGGAACGTTTTCAATAGACAGTGGGGCTGCATAGTTATTAGGAACAAAATCGAGACCAAGAGACTGAAACATGGTTGTTGCCATTAGATCTTTCAAAGAAATCAGAGTTTATAGTTCAAGAAAGTGTTTAAGAGATGTATGCAGAAAGATGTTTGTAGAAATGTGTGTGTGATATGAAAGTATGAATGTGAGTCAGTTGTGAAAAGTTTAAACGAATTTGTGTATTGTATATTAATACAGAAAGAAAGTATTAAAAACTGAACCGTTTCTAATCAATACACACAACTGTCTTACTTCGTATAACGTGTGAGTGGGACACGTGGCACACATGCAATGATTTACAGCAAATAATTGACAGTTTCCAATGCGCATGCGCAGTAAAAACAGCAATTATTACCGCCCTGTACACTTTTCTAGACACTCAACCTCTCTCCTCTGTTTAATACACTCTTGAACAACTTCCCAATCATACTCTTTTTGAATTTTCAAAACAAATGTCTTTTCTTATAATTGTTAACTGTCTGAAACAAAGAATCAATTTTAATCATCAGAGATTAAAATAAAATTACCTCAGCATAGAGTACACAGTTCATCAGTGTTTACCAATCCTCCTCCTTTATAAATAAACTCTTTTCACAAACTGTACAGGTGTGAGTATTTGTGTGTGAATTAGCAGAGTTTACTGAATATGAATATTTAGACCATCTCAAAGTGCATAAAATCCACAAACTAAAGCAGTAAAAACTGGTTGCTCAAACTCTCATATCAAATAAAATCTGATGTTTTATATCTAAACTCTGTATACTGATATCCTTTCATTTGGATATATCTTTTACTTTCACCTCCTTTATTTATAATTTTTTTTTTTCCAGTAATCAGTGGTTGGCACTAGTCACCAAAAATCAAAGATTTTAGCCCTTATTTCATACAATAAGTTCCTGGATCTTCCTAGGCACAACATGATCTCAAAGGAATTTGTGCTCTATTTGGCATCTTTTGATTTGAGGGTGAAATATTTGCAACTAATTTTCAGAGTTTAGATTTTTCATCAGTTAATACAATTAATTTATGAGAGAAAACGCAAACAGCTAATACAGACTCAGTATATAGGATCAATAAACTAAGAGATGCTATAAATATAGAGATAGTATCATGCTGTGTAAAATTTCTGCACATTTTGTAATAAGAATTTATAATACTTAGAAGGATTCATGATTACTTACTGAAAATCATGCTTCATACAGCTTTCTTCATCGGTCCATATATTTCAGATAAAAGTCACAATCAGAGTTTAACATCAGACTTTAACCGACAGAGTATGACTGACACTATATTACTAACAGAGTTTACTATCAGAGTTTAACATACTGGTACAAATAACAGTTAACACATGCAAAGAACCATGAGCATAAAATCAATCATGTATAGATTTTGAATCTAACCAGTATCTCTAGTCAAAACCAGAGACCATTCCAAGTTCATTTACCAGTCTTGTAAAGGTAGCTTCACTCAAAGGTTTGGTGAAGATATCTGCAAGCTGTTGGTCTGTAGACACAAAATGAAGCTCAATATTTCCTTCTTCCACATGTTCCCTGATAAAATGATACCTTATGCTGATGTGCTTGGTCATGGAGTGTTGTACTGGATTACCTGTCATAGCAATAGCACTTTGATTATCACAGTAAATAGGTATTTTGGAGTACCTTAATCCATAATCCAGCAATTGATTCTTCATCCATAAAATCTGTGCACAACAGCTACCAGCAGCTATATACTCTGCTTCTGCTGTGGATGTGGAAATTGATTTCTGTTTCTTGCTGTACCAAGAAACTAATCTGTCACCTAGAAATTGACAGCTTCCACTTGTGCTTTTTCTGTCTATCTTACAGCCTGCAAAATCTGCATCAGAGTAACCAATTAAATTAAACTCTGATTCTCTAGGGTACCACAAACCAAGAGTTATGGTTCCTTTGAGATATTTGAAAATCCTCTTCACAGCTGTTAGATGTGGCTCTCTGGGGTCTGCTTGAAATCTTGCACAAAGACATGTTACATACATGATATCTGGTCTACTTGCTGTCAGATAAAGAAGAGACCCTATCATTCCTCTATAGTTTGTCATATCTACTGAGGCTCCTGTGTCTTTGTCTAGCTTTGTTGCAGTAGCCATGGGAGTTGTAGCAGATGAACTATCAAGCATACCAAATTTCTTGAGAAGATTTCTGGTATATTTTGCTTGATTGATAAAAATCCCATCATCTGTTTGCTTGACCTGTAAGCCTAGAAAATAACTAAGCTCTCCCATCATGCTCATTTGATATCTCGACTGCATAAGCTTGGCAAATTTCTTACAGAGTTTGTCATTAGTAGACCCAAAAATTATGTCATCCACATAGATTTGAACTAACAGCAAATCATCACCAGAATTAAAATAGAACAAGGTTTTGTCAATTGTACCTCTAGTGAACCCACTTTCTAAAAGAAATTGAGCCAGAGTTTCATACCATGCTCTTGGTGCCTGCTTAAGTCCATATAATGCCTTATCAAGCCTGTAGACATAATCTGGATGTTTGGAATCTACAAACCCTGGTGGTTGTTCAACAAACACTTCTTCTTCAAGTTTCCCATTGAGAAAAGCACTTTTCACATCCATCTGAAAGACTTTAAACTTCTTGTAAGAAGCATAGGCCAGAAAAATCCTTATTGCCTCCAATCTTGCAACTGGAGCAAAAGTTTCATCATAGTCAATTCCTTTCTGCTGTGAATAGCCTTTAGCCGCAAGTCTAGCCTTATTCCTTGTAATCACTCCATCACTGTCTGTTTTGTTTCTGAAAACCCACTTTGTACCAACAATAGATCTGTTCTTAGGTCTTGGTACAAGTGTCCAGACTTCATTCCTTTCAAATTCATTTAACTCCTCTTGCATTGCTGTTGTAACAGCCCCAGATCCGGGGTCGGGGATCCGGTCGTTACGGTCTCAATTCCCATCAATAATACTTGCACTTGAATCAAAACAATTAAACTACATGCTGTGACCCCACAATAACAACACCACTCACACAACAAGTTATAGTTCCAGAGATGAAATTGGAATAAGTATCTAGTCATATGATACACAAGTTAAAAGTTATTACAAACCCAAAAGATTACAGAGCATTTAAAAGTTCTTGTCGTTGATTACATTAATCATAATATAAATAAGTCTGATACACAAAAGTTGAAGCTTAAAACACTGGTGGTTACTACCTCAGCTATGGCAGCTACGACATCAACGGGTAAATCTCTGACGACTGCTACCCGCTTTCGCAGGGTGTGACTGTTGCGGGCCATCGGCTCTAGCTGTTGTTGTGATATCATAAATAAAGCAAGGGTGAGCAATAAAGCCCACCAAAATAATGTATAACAACTAATAGTTCAAAAATATCCCTGCTACCACATACTATGCCTTTACTGAATAAGAGGCTAGTATAACATAAAAGATGACGTTACAGGGAAAATTAATATAATGTTCCCGTAACCCAAAATCCACTTATGCATATATATTCTTAACCAGGTTTCATCAGAGTCAAAACTCATAAAATAAAGATGAAGTCGCATGAATTTATTGTCACTTCAATTTCAACCACTTCTCAACCCCCTGCCAACATGATTGGTTCTTCACCCCAATACATGTTGCAGGAAATATCCAAATTGGATGATGAACTAATACTGGAGTTGCTACCGCGTCCGTTGTGCCTAACCTTACTATGATCAGTAGCAGGTCGCACCGCTCAAATAGTTTTCTACATGTAGATGGAAGTATCACGACGGCCTGACATTGTCTACCGCCTTACTATGACCTCCCGGCCCATTTGGGGCAATATAAAAGTTGGATGGGCCCACGCAACTTGACCACTTACACCACTCCTAGTTCAGATGAAATCCATGACTCTGAAACGTAAAGATCGTCCTCCTTTCCCCAAGTGTAACACTTGTTGATACGACTCCACTAAGTAGTTATATCTAGGTTGGAAAGGAAGATTCTCCAATATTTCCCAAGCTATGCTTGTTAATGGATATCGACTTGTTCCATGAATTTACCCCTCGATCATTGAGGTGGTAACACAACATTAGACTGGCAGCAATTAAATTGCTCCAAGAAAATATCTGTCCCTTGACAGTTTTTGAATTGAGAGTTTAAAAAAAAGAGTAGTAGTCACTTAAATAAGGCTTCCCATATTTTTTGATAGTTGAGCGAGCATTTGAATCTTTTTAAAAGACAGATTCAAATGGAAAAACAGTGTTTTGGGAACCTCTTCTTGATTTGAAAATAATTAATAATATTTATTGAATAAGTAAACCTCAAATGAATATTTGAAAATAATCTTCATTAAACAACTAATCCTCAAATGAATATTTGAAAATAATATTCAGTAAACAACTAATCCTCAAATGAATATTTGAAAATAATATTCATTAAATAAATGATCTTTAAATGAATATTTGAAAATGATATTCATTAAATAAATAATCTTTAAATGAATATTTGAAAACAATATTCATTAAATAAATAATCTTTAAATGAATATTTGAAAATAATATTCATTAAATAAATAATCTTTAAATGAATATTTGAAAACAATATTCATTAAATAAATAATCTTTAAATGAATATTTGAAAATAATATTCATTAAATAAATAATATTCTTAACGTCAATAATCCTCAAATGAATATAATTAACATCCTTTAAGTAAATAATTAATCCTCGAATGACAGTACCCGATATCTTTATCGGAAAATAACCTTTATCAAATACAAAATATAATCACTACTGATCTTTCAAGAAAATCACACGCCCTTATCCTAGGGCAACTATAAAATCCCTGGCTTATAGCTGATATCCCATATCTAATCTCATAAGCCCCAACTTTAAGTCATAATCCTCAAGTATTGCTATACATAGCAATTCGACAACAAGTACGCAATTTATATATCGCAATCGCATATCATAATTGAAAATAGTTAATATCACAACAACAGTAGTATAGGTTTAGAAAACTTGCCTGGTGGTGAGGTAGGGGTAGTGTGCCTCGAGTCAGTCCGGCGATCTATACATAGTCAAAAGATCCAAGGTTAATCACTTGAATACTTGCACGAAACTAAGTATGTACTTCACTTAAACCAAGACATGATTTCTAGTTAACTCCTTAAGAATCCTCTTGCGCACGCTCGACTCGAACATTTTTATAAAATAGAGATTAAATCCTTTTAACACGAAATCTTTTCGAGGGTCCACCTAAACATACCTAGCATGTTAACACAAAGTTTCACATTCTGATTGGTCACTTAAGGGGTTTGATCATTGCCTCAAAGTTGGCTAAGTGGTATAGCTCGGTTTCTCGAAACATCCTTAACTAAAACACTCGTTTCTCCTAAACCGTAATTCGGAATCACATGATCTTTATATCAAAACGAACCTTGAAACAATACCTACACAATACTAGGCAGTGGTGACTCTGGACAGAAGTCCTTATGTCCGAACATCACAGACAAAACAGAGCTAGGGAAAATCGGGCATTATAACGGCTATGTTTTAACGATTCCAAAGTTTAATCATAAACTTACAAGACCAATCCAAACCAAATCACCAAGTCAAATCCTCAACATCATTACTAATTCATAATCATCACAAATCAGTCAAAACCAACATCTACTTTCTTATCATCAAAACAACATCAAACTTTCATCAAACCTCCGTTAAAACCACTCAATCATCCTTATGATTATACCAACTAAAGTATACTCAAAACTAACCATATAAATCATATTATAACTAAGGGTTTCAAGAGATTATACCTTCCTTGGAGTGTATATGATCGTAATAAGCCTTGTATAGTCCTTATATAACCTTAAGCTAGCTTGAATCATCAAAAGAAACCAAGAATCAAAAGTTAGTTCTTGAAATCACTATTCATTTCACTATTCATCCTCATCTTTAATCAAGGGTTTGAACATGATAACCTTAATAGATGGTTCTAGGATTTAGAGAATACCTTAGTTGTGAAATATGGAAGCTTTTGAATCCAAGAACATGAATTATGGATGCTTGGAAGTTGATCTTTGAAAAATGTATACTTGTTTTTCTTAAAAGGGCCGAATGGTTTTTCTTGAAGATGGGGGAGTTGTTCTTTCTTTTCTTGCCTTGGATAATGATAGAAATTCTGATATTTTGATGGCCAAATGGTGAGTCATCAAGTTTTGGCTTGTCACAGGGGCACGTGTCGCACATGCAGGAGTCCTGATAAAGTGGCTTTACTGGTTTGCTTTACTGGTTTGTTTCCTTTCACATGGATGATCCAAATGTTGCATTCCTTGAATTAATCTTGTTACATGTTACTTCCATGTCTATATTTAATCCCGTAAGTGTTCCGTTGTCCCGTCTCCGTTTAATCGCGTAGAATGTTCGCAGGGTTTCTTAAGTGTTCTACCGAAGTAGTTTATCGCAATCGTTCTTAATATCTCTAATTCTTTTATTAAATCCATATCCATGGAATTGATAATTTAAATTCTCAATTATTCTCAAATAATAATTAATCCGCCCGTTAATGGTGAAATTTCGGAGAAAACGGAAATGCTATTTTTCCGATTCTGTCAGCTTTTGCATTCCTTTATTTTCATCGTAGATCACTAATACAGCTTTGAAAGTTCATTATATCGACCCGTATATAGGGTGGTCTGAAAAACTTTTAAACGACAAAATTTACTATTCATCAAAAGTTACTATTCATCAGTGGTTTTTCTATAATCCTTTGGATCAATATTCGTTCCAATATTCCTGGTTTACTTCTCTTTACTCCTTGCACTTAGAAAACGTTCTAGTGCTTTCTCGGGCATACGCTATCTTGTTTACGGAGTTGTCGGATGTATTCCAGATATTGATTTGGATGACATAAAAATACTTTTCTTCCCTGGAGTATTGTATTCTTATCTTCCAGATTGATTGTTCTTATTTACATGATCAGTCCATTCTTATTATTCTCAAAATGTTTGAAAACTGACATCCATATTCATTTCATACTTAATTCTCCAAAAACCATTACCACCATCCACATATATATATATACATCATCATACAATAAAAGTTTTAATTCTACCCAAAAATCTGGGGTTTTACAGTCTCTCCTCCTTAAAAGGATTCCGTCCCGGAATCACTCTGAAAATAAATGGGGATGTCTTTCTAGCATCTCGCTCTCTAGCTCCCAAGTCGATTCTTCCACATTATGGTTTTGCCACAAAACTCTGACTAGCTTGATGACCTTGTTTCGGAGCACTTGTTCCTTTTGATCTATGATTTCCACTGGCTGCTCCACATAGGTTAGGTCTGGCTGCATGTCTACTTGTTCGTATTCCACTATGTGCTTAGCATCTGGGTTGTACTTCCTCAGCATTGAAACATGAAACACATTGTGCACTTGTTGCAGGTTTGGGGGTAATGCTAGCTCATATGCTAAGTTTCCAATACGTCTTAAGATCTCAAATGGTCCAATGTATCTAGGACTCAACTTTCCTTTCTTTCCAAACCTCATCAAACCTTTCCAAGGAGATACCTTTAAGAAAACTAGGTCTCCCACTTCATATTCCTTGTCCTTCCGGGCCAAATCAGCATACTTCTTTTGTCTATCTTGGGCTGCTACCAGCCGTCCTTTGATTAGTTCTACTATGTCCTTAGTCCGTTGGACCACTTCGGGCCCAAGCATCTTCCGCTCTCCAACTTCGTCCCAATACAAGGGAGATCGACATCTTCTTCCATAAAGGGCCTCATAAGGCGGCATTCCTATACTCGAATGAAAACTATTGTTGTAGGAAAACTCAATCAGTGGTAGGTGATCATCCCAATTTCCTTTAAAGTCTATAGCACAGACCCTTAACATATCCTCTAGTGTTTGGATGGTCCTTTCACTTTGTCCGTCTGTTTGGGGGTGATAGGCAGTACTCATGTTCAGCCGGGTTCCTACACATTCCTGGAAGCTCCTCCAGAATCTGGAGTTAAATCTGGGATCTCGGTCAGATACTATGGCGACTGGGACTCCATGTCGTACCACTATTTCCTTCAAGTAAATATCCACTAGTCTGTCGACAGTGTACCTTTCGTTAATCGGAAGAAAGTGTGCTGACTTCGTTAATCTGTCTATAATTACCCATATGGCATCGTGATTGGCCTTGGTCCTTGGTAAACCTACCACAAAATCCATGGCTAGGTGTTCCCATTTCCATTCGGGAATCTCCAGGGGTCGCAACAGTCCACTGGGTCTCTGGTGTTCCGCTTTCACTCGTTGGCAGGTCAAGCATCTGCTTACCCATTCTGCTACATCCTTTTTCATGTTAGGCCACCAGTAGTACTCTTTCAAATCTCCATACATCTTGGTGCTTCCTGGGTGGATTGAATACCTAGAACTGTGACTCTCGTGTAAAATTTCGTCTTTCAGTTCTCGAACATTCGGAACCCAAATTCGGTAAGTATACCTCCTTATTCCTTTATCATCCTTGACAGTGTGGATCTCTTCTCCGGTCATTGACTGCCTGTCTTCACTTATCATCCTTTCCTGACACCTTCTTATCTTTTCTAGCAACTCTGGCTGCAAGGAAATCTCAAACAGCTTTTCGGTACCGCCTCCGGTCACCTTCACTTCTATTTCCATATTTTCAAATTCTCTGATCAGTTCTTCTGATGTCATTATCATCTTGAGTCTCTCTTTCCTACTAAGGGCGTCGGCCACCACATTGGCTTTCCCTGGGTGATACAGAATTTCACAGTCATAATCCTTGATCAGCTCTAACCATCTTCTCTGGCGCATGTTGAGCTCCTTTTGGGTAAAAATGTACTTGAGGCTCTTATGGTCAGTGTAAATCTCGCACTTCTCTCCATACAAGTAGTGCCTCCAAATCTTTAAAGCGAAAACTACTGCCGCTAGTTCTAGATCATGAGTGGGATATCGGATCTCATATTCCTTCAATTGCCTTGACGCATATGCGATTACCTTACCGTGCTGCATCAGCACGCACCCTAATCCCTTATGCGAAGCATCACTGTAAATCACAAAATCTCCTTTTCCATCTGGTAATGCCAACACAGGGGCAGTCACCAACCTCTTATTTAACTCTTGGAAACTACCCTCGCACCTTTCCGTCCATTCAAACTTCTCAGTTTTTCGGGTAAGTCGGGTTAACGGGGCTGCGATCTTCGCAAAATCCTTAACGAATCTTCTATAATACCCTGCTAATCCTATGAAACTTCTCACCTCTGTTGGTGTGGTTGGTCGTTCCCAATTTGAAACTGCCTCTATCTTGGAGGGGTCAACCAACACTCCCTCCTTATTGATCACATGTCCTAAAAACTGAACCTCATTTCGCCAGAATTCACACTTTACGAATTTGGCATACAATTGTTCCTTCCTGAGTATTTCTAGGGTTATCCTCAGATGTTCTGCGTGTTCTGCCTCTGTCTTTGAGTAGATAAGAATATCATCTATGAAAACTATAACAAACTCGTCCAAATACTTCTTGAACACCCTATTCATTAAATCCATGAAAGCTGCTGGGGCATTGGTCAATCCAAATGACATCACCAAGAACTCATAATGTCCATATCTGGTACGGAATGCAGTCTTTGGAATATCTTCTGGTTTAATCTTTAATTGGTGATATCCGGTTCTCAAGTCAATCTTAGAGAAGTACACAGCATCCTTTAGCTGGTCAAACAAATCGTCTATTCTGGGCAACGGGTACTTATTCTTTATAGTTAGCTTGTTCAACTCTCGGTAGTCGATGCATAACCTCATGCTCCCATCTTTCTTCTTAACAAACAACACTGGTGCCCCCCACGGCGACACACTCGGTCTTATCATATCCTTATCCAACAGTTCCTTTAACTGGGTAGCTAACTCTTTCATTTCTACTGGGGCTAACCGGTACGGGGCCTTCGAAACTGGCGCCGTCCCCGGGGCTAATTCGATAGCAAACTCAATTACCCTATCAGGTGGTAATCCTGGGAGATCTTGTGGAAACACATCTTCGAACTCATTGACTACTGGAATGTCCTGTAACCTAGGCACCTCTTTCTGGGTGTCTACAACATATGCTAAGTAAGCCTCATTTCCCTTTCGTAACAATCTTTTGGTCTGCGCCATGGTTAGAAATTTCTGTGTCTGTTTCATTCCCTTAAACACTATTTCCTTCTTTCCTGGGGTATTTAATCTAACCTTTTTCCCTTTACAATCTATCTGCGCGTTATTGCGAGACAATCAATCCATCCCCAAAATGACATCGAATTCTCCTAGCCTAAAAGGAATCAAATCCACACAAAAAGACTGTTCCCCTATTTCCAATTTGCAGTTGGGGTGAATCTGATTAACTGGGACTATTTCGTGGTTAGCTATCTCTACTTGTAGGGAATCCTTTAATGGTTGGGCTTTAAGTTTCAACTTATGCGCTAAATCCCTCGATATAAACGATTTAGTCGCCCCAGAATCAAATAAAACATTTGCGCTAACTGAATTTAGAGAAAAGGTACCTGCTATCACATCCGTGTTCCTCACGGCATCCTGCACTGTCATGTTGAAAGTCCTAGCAGTCGGTGGTTTGTTGGAGGCAGCCCTGCTTGCCCCTGATGCTGCGTGTCGGTTCATGGGACAATCCCTCTTCATATGACCCCGACGTCCACACTGGAAACAAGTGAGGCTTTGGCTGACACTAGGGTTAGCGGTGGTACAAGCACTAGCATAATGGCCCTTTCGCCCACACTTGAAACAAGTTACCGGTTCCTGGTTGCACCCACCGAGATGTTTCCTTCCACAAGTTGTGCATGCTGGTAATGGAGGTCGAGATTGGTAGGAGCGGGACACTCCTGATGGGTTGCCGCCCTGGTTTACACTTGTGCTCACGGATCGCTTGAACCCCGTATTCCTCTCAGGTAGGGAGACTGCTCCGCGGTTAAACCTATTTTGGGAGTTTCCTCCTGCAAAACCTCCACCCATACTTGCATGTTTCCTTTTTATCCCCCCTTTCTCTCTTTCCTTATGCATCTGATCACACCCTGCCTCCACAATTGAAGCCTTTTGCACCAATGTGGCATAGTCTGTAATCTCCAGAA
This sequence comes from Heracleum sosnowskyi, assembly GCA_030848705.1. Taxonomy (NCBI): domain Eukaryota; kingdom Viridiplantae; phylum Streptophyta; class Magnoliopsida; order Apiales; family Apiaceae; genus Heracleum; species Heracleum sosnowskyi. The sequence continues at coordinate 134,110,446 of CM061235.1, read as the reverse complement.
CTGCTACGCGATTCTGAATCCACTGCTTCAATCCCTGTTGAAACCTATTAGCTTTCTTCTCTTCGGTATCTACAAACTCTGGCACAAACCTTGATAGCTCGGTAAACTTTGCCTCATAGTCAGCCACTGTCAGATTATTCTGCTTTAGTTCCAAAAACTTGAGTTCCATTTGAGTCTTCATGAACCTTGGGAAATATTTCTCTAGAAACAATTGCTTAAACCTTTCCCAAGTTATAATAGCGTCCGTCTCCATGTTCTTCTTGGCCTCCCACCAATAGTTGGCCTCTCCTTTCAGAAGGTAAGTGGCAAAAACAGTCTTCTGTGCCTCCTCAATACTCAAAATCTCGAAGGACTTTTCCATCTCCTTTATCCAGGCTCTTGCCTCTACTGGGTCAGCCGACCCTTGGAATTCTGGGGGCTTGAGTGACTTAAAGGCCCTGAAAGAGTTTGCTATGGCATTGTTGTTCCCTTGGGGTGGTTGGGGATAACGGTCCAAATTTTGCCTAAGTAGATTCATGAACTGACCCATGGGGTCTCCACCCTGGTCCTCTATTCTTTGTTCCTCTTCGATTTCCTCTTCCTCATCCTCAAATTCCGCAGTGAAAAAGGATTCATCTGCCTCCCCGTACTGGGAGTCGTCCTGTTCATTATAATCCTCATCCATTTCTTCATTATACTCAGGGTTTTCCCTATTTTGATTATGGCTTTCTTGATCATCAGATTCAGGGGGATTAGCCCTAGTTCCCACTCTTCGTGGAGGCATTCTACTGAAATTTGGAAAATTCACATTAGGCTCATTTACTGGGTTACAAATACAGTCGTTACATGATTGGAAGTAGACTTCCGCAGTTTTATATTTTATCGCAATTTAATCGTACGGTGCAGACAACATTATAATAAACTTGTGATCTCGTCACAACAGTACTGGATTCAACTGAAAGGAAACAAATATATACATGATTCCAAAGATACAAAGTTTGGGTCAACATCGACAGTTCACAAGTACAACTGCCCTAACAACATCTAGTCAAAAGTGAAATACATGGTCTATCCTTCTAGTCAGAAAGGGATAATATATACAATGGAACAATCCCACAAAAATCGGCACTACTATGTCCGTACGTGACTAGAAGACTAGACTACCATATCACCAACTCTGAAATCAGTCACTGGTGCGGTGCCATGCCCTCACCCTCGCCATGGCTAGGCGAAAGATCTCCTCAGCATCAACCCTGGATATCCTGCCATTGCCATCAGTAGGCAAAGCTCGAATCCTCATCCGTGCCCTCAACTCAATGCGAGTCATCGCCCTCCGGGCAACCCGAGGCGGCACAGACCTCCCGCCGCCCTGGCGTACCATCCTGGCATCCCTCTCTACTGCTAGCTGCATCCGGGACTCTGCTAGTCTAGCCTCAGCTACCACCAAATCTGTCTGAACTCTGCTCACGGTACAGTTGTGCACACACACTGGTATCCCCTCTAACGGAACATGGGGTGGGGTAACCGGCTCGGCTGGTGGTGCAACCTCTGCCTGCTGTGGCTCAGGGGTAGGCTCCTCATGATCATCAGGGCAAGGGCTCAAGGGCAGTGGTGGAGGGGTAGGGGCTCTCTCAGTAGGAAGTGGAGGCTGGTCCTCAGCATCCTCCTCCATATCCTCAGTATCCGCTAGGGTCTGATCCTCCTCTGGATCCTCATCATCAGAATCCTCAATATCCTCGGTATCCACATCTACCTGGACCTCCTCCGGGTCCTCCTCAATATCCTCATAGTATGGATCTGAAGTCCTAAGCAAGTCCTCGTCGTGCTGCCTCTCATAAGCCGCAGGGTCAGAGATATCGCTCACCTACACAATAACGAACTATGTTACTATCATGATATTAAAGTTCCCATAAGGGTTTTAGTCGAACTTGGCAAGAGTTCTTATTATCTTAGTGAATTTATTATTGTAACGTCGCATCATCTCTGGGGTTTATAACTCTAACGCTCTGATACCATTTCTGTAACAGCCCCAGATCCGGGGTCGGGGATCCGGTCGTTACGGTCTCAATTCCCATCAATAATACTTGCACTTGAATCAAAACAATTAAACTACATGCTGTGACCCCACAATAACAACACCACTCACACAACAAGTTATAGTTCCAGAGATGAAATTGGAATAAGTATCTAGTCATATGATACACAAGTTAAAAGTTATTACAAACCCAAAAGATTACAGAGCATTTAAAAGTTCTTGCCGTTGATTACATTAATCATAATATAAATAAGTCTGATACACAAAAGTTGAAGCTTAAAACACTGGTGGTTACTACCTCAGCTATGGCAGCTACGACATCAACGGGTAAATCTCTGACGACTGCTACCCGCTTTCGCAGGGTGTGACTGTTGCGGGCCATCGGCTCTAGCTGTTGTTGTGATATCATAAATAAAGCAAGGGTGAGCAATAAAGCCCACCAAAATAATGTATAACAACTAATAGTTCAAAAATATCCCTGCTACCACATACTATGCCTTTACTGAATAAGAGGCTAGTATAACATAAAAGATGACATTACAGGGAAAATTAATATAATGTTCCCGTAACCCAAAATCCACTTATGCATATATATTCTTAACCAGGTTTCATCAGAGTCAAAACTCATAAAATAAAGATGAAGTCGCATGAATTTATTGTCACTTCAATTTCAACCACTTCTCAACCCCCTGCCAACATGATTGGTTCTTCACCCCAATACATGTTGCAGGAAATATCCAAATTGGATGATGAACTAATACTGGAGTTGCTACCGCGTCCGCTGTGCCTAACCTTACTATGATCAGTAGCAGGTCACACCGCTCAAATAGTTTTCTACATGTAGATGGAAGTATCACGACGGCCTGACATTGTCTACCGCCTTACTATGACCTCCCGGCCCATTTGGGGCAATATAAAAGTTGGATGGGCCCACGCAACTTGACCACTTACACCACTCCTAGTTCAGATGAAATCCATGACTCTGAAACGTAAAGATCGTCCTCCTTTCCCCAAGTGTAACACTTGTTGATACGACTCCACTAAGTAGTTATATCTAGGTTGGAAAGGAAGATTCTCCAATATTTCCCAAGCTATGCTTGTTAATGGATATCGACTTGTTCCATGAATTTACCCCTCGATCATTGAGGTGGTAACACAACATTAGACTGGCAGCAATTAAATTGCTCCAAGAAAATATCTGTCCCTTGACAGTTTTTGAATTGAGAGTTTAAAAAAAAGAGTAGTAGTCACTTAAATCAGGCTTCCCATATTTTTTGATAGTTGAGCGAGCATTTGAATCTTTTTAAAAGACAGATTCAAATGGAAAAACAGTGTTTTGGGAACCTCTTCTTGATTTGAAAATAATTAATAATATTTATTGAATAAGTAAACCTCAAATGAATATTTGAAAATAATCTTCATTAAACAACTAATCCTCAAATGAATATTTGAAAATAATATTCAGTAAACAACTAATCCTCAAATGAATATTTGAAAATAATATTCATTAAATAAATGATCTTTAAATGAATATTTGAAAATGATATTCATTAAATAAATAATCTTTAAATGAATATTTGAAAACAATATTCATTAAATAAATAATCTTTAAATGAATATTTGAAAATAATATTCATTAAATAAATAATCTTTAAATGAATATTTGAAAACAATATTCATTAAATAAATAATCTTTAAATGAATATTTGAAAATAATATTCATTAAATAAATAATATTCTTAACGTCAATAATCCTCAAATGAATATAATTAACATCCTTTAAGTAAATAATTAATCCTCGAATGACAGTACCCGATATCTTTATCGGAAAATAACCTTTATCAAATACAAAATATAATCACTACTGATCTTTCAAGAAAATCACACGCCCTTATCCTAGGGCAACTATAAAATCCCTGGCTTATAGCTGATATCCCATATCTAATCTCATAAGCCCCAACTTCAAGTCATAATCCTCAAGTATTGCTATACATAGCAATTCGACAACAAGTACGCAATTTATATATCGCAATCGCATATCATAATTGAAAACAGTTAATATCACAACAACAGTAGTATAGGTTTAGAAAACTTGCCTGGTGGTGAGGTAGGGGTAGTGTGCCTCGAGTCAGTCCGGCGATCTATACATAGTCAAAAGATCCAAGGTTAATCACTTGAATACTTGCACGAAACTAAGTATGTACTTCACTTAAACCAAGACATGATTTCTAGTTAACTCCTTAAGAATCCTCTTGCGCACGCTCGACTCGAACATTTTTATAAAATAGAGATTAAATCCTTTTAACACGAAATCTTTTCGAGGGTCCACCTAAACATACCTAGCATGTTAACACAAAGTTTCACATTCTGATTGGTCACTTAAGGGGTTTGATCATTGCCTCAAAGTTGGCTAAGTGGTATAACTCGGTTTCTCGAAACATCCTTAACTAAAACACTCGTTTCTCCTAAACCGTAATTCGGAATCACATGATCTTTATATCAAAACGAACCTTGAAACAATACCTACACAATACTAGGCAGTGGTGACTCTGGACAGAAGTCCTTATGTCCGAACATCACAGACAAAACAGAGCTAGGGAAAATCGGGCATTATAACGGCTATGTTTTAACGATTCCAAAGTTTAATCATAAACTTACAAGACCAATCCAAACCAAATCACCAAGTCAAATCCTCAACATCATTACTAATTCATAATCATCACAAATCAGTCAAAACCAACATCTACTTGCTTATCATCAAAACAACATCAAACTTTCATCAAACCTCCGTTAAAACCACTCAATCATCCTTATGATTATACCAACTAAAGTATACTCAAAACTAACCATATAAATCATATTATAACTAAGGGTTTCAAGAGATTATAACTTCCTTGGAGTGTATATGATCGTAATAAGCCTTGTATAGTCCTTATATAACCTTAAGCTAGCTTGAATCATCAAAAGAAACCAAGAATCAAAAGTTAGTTCTTGAAATCACTATTCATTTCACTATTCATCCTCATCTTTAATCAAGGGTTTGAACATGATAACCTTAATAGATGGTTCTAGGATTTAGAGAATACCTTAGTTGTGAAATATGGAAGCTTTTGAATCCAAGAACATGAATTATGGATGCTTGGAAGTTGATCTTTGAAAAATGTATACTTGTTTTTCTTAAAAGGGCCGAATGGTTTTTCTTGAAGATGGGGGAGTTGTTCTTTCTTTTCTTGCCTTGGATAATGATAGAAATTCTGATATTTTGATGTCCAAATGGTGAGTCATCAAGTTTTGGCTTGTCACAGGGGCACGTGTCGCACATGCAGGAGTCCTGATAAAGTGGCTTTACTGGTTTGCTTTACTGGTTTGTTTCCTTTCACATGGATGATCCAAATGTTGCATTCCTTGAATTAATCTTGTTACATGTTACTTCCATGTCTATATTTAATCCCGTAAGTGTTCCGTTGTCCCGTCTCCGTTTAATCGCGTAGAATGTTCGCAGGGTTTCTTAAGTGTTCTACCGAAGTAGTTTATCGCAATCGTTCTTAATATCTCTAATTCTTTTATTAAATCCATATCCATGGAATTGATAATTTAAATTCTCAATTATTCTCAAATAATAATTAATCCGCCCGTTAATGGTGAAATTTCGGAGAAAACGGAAATGCTATTTTTCCGATTCTGACAGCTTTTGCATTCCTTTATTTTCATCGTAGATCACTAATACGGCTTTGAAAGTTCATTATATCGACCCGTATATAGGGTGGTCTGAAAAACTTTTAAACGACAAAATTTACTATTCATCAAAAGTTACTATTCATCAGTGGTTTTTCTATAATCTTTTGGATCAATATTCGTTCCAATATTCCTGGTTTACTTCTCTTTACTCCTTGCACTTAGAAAACGTTCTAGTGCTTTCTCGGGCATACGCTATCTTGTTTACGGAGTTGTCGGATGTATTCCAGATATTGATTTGGATGACATAAAAATACTTTTCTTCCCTGGAGTATTGTATTCTTATCTTCCAGATTGATTGTTCTTATTTACATGATCAGTCCATTCTTATTATTCTCAAAATGTTTGAAAACTGACATCCATATTCATTTCATACTTAATTCTCCAAAAACCATTACCACCATCCACATATATATATATACATCATCATACAATAAAAGTTTTAATTCTACCCAAAAATCTGGGGTTTTACAGCTGTTATCCAGTTAGAATCTTGAAGAGCTTCTTCCACTTTCTTGGGCTCTGTTTGAGATAAGAATGCATGAAACATACATTCATTATTTTTAGCACTCCTAGTTCTTACACTTGCTTCTGGATCTCCAATTATCAAGTCAGGTGTATGGGATTGTGTCCACCTTCTTGCTGTTGGTAATTGGCTTCTATTATCATTATTAGATCCTCCCCCTTGATCCATGCTCTCCTGATTTTGACCATTTGCATTCTCTGATGCTCCCCCTGAATTGGACTGTTCAGTATTTGAACTTTCAGAGTTTGAGTCAGAGTTTCTGTTTGATTCTTCATTTGACTCTCTTTCAGAATTTGAGTCATTACTTTGAGAAGTTTCTGAAATTTCTTCACGCTCCCCCTCAACTGGTTCTCTATTTTGTTCTGTTAAAGAAAATTCTTCAGTGTTTACCAGTAGAGGATCAGAGTATGCTTCGTTAGAGTTTATTGGATTTGCTTCATCAGAGTTTACATCATCAGAGTTTAAATCTTCATTTTCAAAGCGAAGTTGATCATGATATTCTTCATCTTCTATTCCAGTTATTTTCTTGTCATCAAATGACACATGTATAGATTCCATGATCACTTTAGTTCTCAGATTGTAGACTCTGAATGCTTTAGTTGATAGTGGGTATCCAACAAAAATTCCTTCATCAGCTTTTAAGTCAAACTTGGTCAATTGTTCAGGATGAGTTTTCAACACAAAGCACTTACATCCAAAAATATGAAAATAGTTCAAATTTGGCTTCTTATTTTTCACCATCTCATATGGTGTTTTCCCATGCTTGTTGATCAGTGTAGCATTTTGAGTAAAACAGGCAGTTTGAACAGCTTCTGCCCAGAAATAAGTTGGCAATTTTGCTTCATCAAGCATTGTTCTGGCAGCTTCAATTAGAGTTCTGTTCTTTCTTTCAACTACACCATTTTGCTGTGGAGTTCCAGGTGCAGAAAATTCTTGCTTCACTCCTCTTTCCTTGCAGAAAGCTTCCATTTCAGAATTTCTGAATTCAGTACCATTATCACTCCTTAGAATTTTTACTTTGAACTCTGATCCTTTATCCAATAGCTTCACATGATCCATCAAGATTAAAGCAGTTTCATCCATCTTTGCTAAGAAATACACCCATGTATACCTAGTGTACTCATCAACTATGACTAGAGCATATTTCTTTCTGCCCAATGACATTATATTTACTGGACCAAAGAGATCAACATGTAAAAGATGATAAGGTTCCACAACTGAAAACTCAGATTTACTCTTGAAAGATGACTTCCTTTGCTTGGCCTTTTGACAAGAATCACACAGACCATCTAAGCTAAGTATTCACTTTGGAAGTCCCCTTACAAGATCTTTTGGAACCAACTCTTTGATGTTGTTCAAGTTTAGGTGAGAGAGCTTCTTATGCCATTTCCAACTCTCTTCATTAGATACTTTTGCAGATAGACACACAGATTTTCCTTCAGAGTTTGTTACCAAACTTGCTTCATAAATGTTATTGCGCCTGTGTCCAACTAGAACAACTTTTCCAGTAGATTTACTGATAACCTCACAGTGTTCAGTATAAAAATCTACATGGTATCCTCTGTCACAAATTTGACTCACAGAAAGCAGATCATGCTTGAGTCCTGAGACTAGAGCTACATTTGTGATAATGACACTTCCAAGATTGATATTGCCATATCCCAGAGTATGTCCTATGTTGTCATCTCCATAGGAAACTTTTGGGCCAGCTTTTTCCTCATAGTCTGATAGCAGGGCTTTATTTCCAGTCATATGTCCTGAGCATCCACTGTCCAAGAAAAGAGTGCTCTCTTTTATGCCCTGCAATCACAAACAATCACTAAGTGTTAGATTTAAGTGTTAGGCCGATTACACAATATATAATCAATATAAATATGATAATAAAACTCAAGAACACTGTTTATGAATCAATAACTGAATTATATAAAATAACTCTTCTCTCAGTGATGTTAAAGAATCACAGAGAGCTGCTAGGTTACAAGAATAATGTATTCAGTATTCGCATCCCTTTTAGGGTTAACCTATCTGTGTTTATATAGTACACAGCTACATACAATCAATCTCTAATTGATATTCCTATAAATTATCTATACAAATTATATCAAATTAGGATTTCTTCTGTCTTCTGTTCCGTTTCCTTAATTGTCTCAATATATCTTGCTTCTTTCCATCTTCAAGATATATTGCTTCTAGAATCTTTATATCAGCACCGACAACTAAGATAAACTTTCTCCCCGCCAGACTTTAAATAAACTCTGACTGGCTTCCAGTAAACTCTGATGAGTACCTGATACTTAAACACTGATGAACAAACATCAGCAATTATATCTAACAATCTCCCCCAACTTGTGCATAATAAAGATGTACAAGTTAATAGATAATTGATGATGTCAAAACATATAACAAATGCAGTGTTTAAATATAATCAGAGTTTACTTTAACTTAGAACAGAAAACTTTAAAAACTTACAGTCAGACTTTACTTAATCTCTTCAATATCAGGCACTGTCCTGAGATAATCAATGAGAAGTCTTCTTTCAGCCTTTTCTAGCTCATCTACCATGATTTCTTTCAGTTCCTTGAGCTCTGGATCACTTTCTCCAGTCTGGTAGATAGCTGCCCTTAGTGAATAAATGTTGTTTTTCCTCATATCATTTCCTAGCTTTATTATGAAGGATTTATCTGATTCCAGATTAAATTCCAACACTTTTATGCCAAAATCTGTTCTGAGTCTTGCACTATTTCTTTGCATCTCAACAAGCTTTCCATTGTAATCTCTGTACCTTGGTATGTAAGAGCCAGCAGACTTTAAACCAGAAAGAATTCTAGCTTTCATCATCCTGCTTCTTAACACTTCGGCTGCTTGATGAGTTCTTTGATTTTTAACTTTCAACAGATACATCACATATTCCAGTTCTTCTTTCATCTTTAAACCAATATCATCTTCACTGACTCTGTATACTCTGCCATCAGATTTAAAGTATAACAGGAAATCTTTCTTTAACCCTCTATGATAGACCATATGTACAGACTCTAGTTTATCAAGGCTCTCTTGAGATACCCCAATACCAGCTTCTGCCAGTGATGTTTGATCTAAAGGTCTGTTATTTATTCTCTTTTCCCTGTGTGAACCTAAACCAGACTTGTCATAAGTTTCTTTTCCAAGTACTGTCCTGGTTTGAGAAAAGTCCACAGGTTCTAGCGTCAGAGTTTCAGAAAGTACAGGTCTTAAGAAACCTTGAAGTTGTGGAGCTAGCTGAGTTTGTACAACTTGAGCCTTGTCAGAGGTTGTCACAACTTTAGTAGAAATATCAACATGAGCAACGTCAGAGGTTGATTTATTTATCCTTGATTCAAATTGAGCAACGTCAGAGGTTGAATAATTCTTCTTTGGTAACTGTCCTTCTTCTACCAGTTTACCTTTTCCTTTATCAGACTCTGCAATCATAGGCCTCCTTGTATATTGTAAACTCTGTTGAGAGTTCACATTCTCTTTAATAGAAATTCCCATTTCCTTTTTCCTAGGAGCCTTAGCCTTTTTCTTGTAAGTACCAGCTTCAATATTTTTCTGGTGTTCCTCAGCAAGAAGCTTCATCTCAATGTCCATATCTTCCATTGTGGCTTCACCACCATGTTCTTCCATGAAAAGTTTAGCAGCAATCTCTTCATCAGTAGTTGGATTTGATGAAATCACTAGACTTTTAAGTCTTGAAGAAGATTGACCACCAGAGTTTAACCTCTCAGAGTTTGTCTGTCTAGCAGAGTTTGACCTAAGTCTCCCTTGCTCTTGACTAGTCTTTGACCTTCTCTCTGCTTCCTTGCTTCCACCATCATTTGCATCATCCCTCAATCTCAAGGTTGGAGTCCTTTTGCATTTGTCTTTAGGAACTCTCTCCCCCTTTTTGACATCATCAGGAATAAGCACTGATGTCAGCAACTCCAGTGAGGCAGCAATAGAATCTATCTTAGTAGATAGTTCAGCCTGATTGCTCTCAACATTTGTTAGCCTCTGCTTGATGGTTTCTTGATCCTTGATCAAAGATGAAAACTGAGCTCTGTCTTTCTTCAAAGCTAAGTCTTTAAGAGCTATATCATTACTTAATCCAAGAACTACCTTGTGAGTCTCATCAAAGCGATTGTGCAATGATTTGACTTGAACAATGGTAGCCTTAAAATGTGATAAAAGCTCAGAATTTGTGATCTCCTTGGCAGATTGAGCGATAAAATCAGCAGTCCTTTGCTTGGAGAAAATACAATCTGCCCCTGACCAGTTGGCATAGTACATATCTCTATAATGAGCTTCAGTGGCATTGACATTTTCCTTGATATGCTCAGCTGTAGGATCCCTTAGAAAAGGTATGGATTCATCAGAGTTTGAAACTTCAGCATTGATGTTAGAGTTGGCATGAAAAGAATGTTCAGAGTTTGCAGCTTCATTTTCTTCAGCAACATTTTCTGCAGTAGCCTCAGTGTTTGGTTGTGCAGCTTCAGGATTCTCAGAGTTTGGATTGACAAGAACCTCTGCTTCTACAGGAACAGACTTTTCAACAACTTCAACATGCTCAGAGTTTGCAGTGGCAAAAACCTCTGTTTCTTCAGGAACAGGCTTAACTATATCCTCTGCTATAGCTTCATCTATCATTTCTACAGCAGCTTCAAGTACCTGATCAACCTCTTCACCCATTTCAGGAACTTGATTATTGACAGAGAGAATCTCTGTATGAGTTGCAAGTGACTCATCTATTACTAGGGTGGGTTGATCAGCTGCCACATCCTCAGTATCACAAACACTGATACTAGGATGTGCTTCAATTTCGTCTTCAATATCCATCTCCAATATAGGTTCAAGAAAATCATCAGGAAAAGCAGCATTATCATCAGTGTTTGCTCTGGCTTCTTCAGGCACAGTAGCATTTGCAGAATGATTTTCAATCACAACCTCAGAAGTTTCAACTGGTGTAGAACCAGGAATCAATCCATCAAATAGGTAAGCAGCAACTAGCTTCCTCTTCTTAGCATTAGCAGATTCTGGTTCATCAGAAACCCTATTCTCATCATTAGAAGGTCGGTTTGCCCTTTTCTTCTTCCTTGAAGTACCAACTGAGTGTGGTAAATCATCAGCATTTGCAGGTGTTGCAGCCTTGTTAGCTTTAAAAGCTCTATGCTTAGTCCTACCCCCAGCCCTTGGTTTTTGAGAAGTAGATGGAAGAGGTTCAGAGTTTAGTAGTGGTTGTGGATTTAAAAACTGTTGGACTGAAGCAGGAAGCATCAAGTCACCAACATTCCCTTTCTTGATATCTTTATTTGTGAGATCAGAAAATATTCTCTTATGCAATTTAAATGAGAGAATTACATCCTCCTCAGCTATCTCAACCCCATCAACACACAGAGAAAAGATTAATTGACAGAAACGAGCAAAGTAAACTACATTCCTATTCTCTGTCATCTTCTCACCAATATTAATAAGAACTAGTCTACCAAAATCAAAATGAGTACCATAGAGAAGAGAATACCCAATTTGTAGACTATCGATTGGAATAGCATCCCAATTTGTACACTTCTTTCCAAATGCTCTTGTAATATAGTCGAAAAAGAAACTCCACTCCTTTCTCAAGAATGGTCGCTTCAGATTACCTGTCCTTGCCAAAGGCCCAGAGTAACCAATCTCCCTCATCATACGCTGGAGATCAGAGTCACCAACAGAAATGGTGAACGCATTGAAATCTTCACACCCAAGAGCATCTCTAACAGTGGTTGGTGTAACCACATACTCTTGTTCAGCAAATTCAAAGATAATTGAAGGAGTGCCTGATTCACCTCCATCATCATATACGCCTGTCTCCCAGAAGGCTTTGATTTGAGAACCAGATAACTTTGCTGGTTCCACCAGTGCATGCCCAATATCAGATTGAGCAAGAAAGTTTTGCAACAAATGAAACACCTCTGGTGCGTTCTCATTACTCAAAGGAGCAGAATAATTGTTAGGAACAAACTCTAACCCAGAAGAAACAAACGCTGTAGTCGCCATTAGTAAGATTTGAAAGAATAACAAAGAATCAGATGCAAAAGCTCGAAAGAGTTTGAAAGTAGAAAAGTGTTTGTGAATATGTGTGTGTGAATAGATGTGAATTGGAATAAGATGTGAAAGGTTTAAACGTAAGTGTGTGTATTGTATAAATATGAAAATTAAAATTAAAAACTGAACAGTTTTTAATCATTAATACACAACTGGCGTACTCCGTTAATCGTGTGAGTGGGACACGTGGCACACATGCAATGACTGACAGCAAATAATTGACAGTTTCCAATGCGCATGCGCAGTAAAAACAGCAATTATTATTGCCCTGTACACTTTTCTAGACAATCAATCTCTCTCCTCTGTTTAATACAAATTAAAACCGTTACCAATCATACTCTTTTATTTTCGAGAATGTTTTCTCAAAATTGTTAAATGTCTGAAACAAATAATTTCTTTTAATCATCAGAGATTAAAATAAAATTACCTCAGCGTAGAGTACACAACTCATCAGCTTTTACCAATTATCCTCCTTTATAAATAAACTCTTTTCACAAACTGCACAGGTGTGAGTATTTGTGTGTGAATTACCAGAGTTTACTGAATATGAATATTTAGACCATCTCAAAGTGCATAAAATCCACAAACTAAAGCAGTAAAAACTGGTTGCCCAAACTCTCATTTAAAAGAAAAACTGATTTTTATATCTAAACTCTGTATTCTGATATCCTTTCATTTGGATATATCTTTTATTTTCACCCCCTTTAATTTTATTTTATTTTCCCAGTAATCAGTGGTTGGCACTAGTCACCAAAAATCAAAGATTTTAGCCCTTATTTCATACAATAAGTTCCTGGATCTTCCTAGGCATAACATGATCTCAAAGGAAATTGTGCTCTTTTTGGCATCTTTTGATCTGAGGGTGAAATTATTTGCAACTTAATAATCAGAGTTTATACTTTTCATCAGTTAATACAATTAATTTATGAGAGAAAACACAAACAGCTAATACAGACTCAGTGTTTAGGATAAATAAACTAAGAGATGCTATAAATATAGAGACAGTATCATGCTGTGTAAAATTTCTGCACATTTTGTAATCAGAATTTATAACACTTAAAAGGATTCATGATTACTTACTGAAAATCATGCTTCATACAGCTTTCTTCATCGGTCAATATGTTTCAGACAATATCACAATCAGAGTATAACATCAGAATTTAACCGACAGAGTATGACTGACAGAGTATAACTAACAGAGTTTACTATCAGAGTTTAACATGCTGGTACAAATAACAGTTAACACATGCAAAGAATCATGAGCATAAAATCAAACATGTATAGATTTTGAGTCTAACCAGTATCTCTAGTCAAAACCAGAGACCATTCCAAGTTCATTTGCCAGTCTTGTAAAGGTAGCTTCACTCAAAGGTTTGGTGAAGATATCTGCAAGCTGTTGGTCTGTAGACACAAAATGAAGCTCAATGTGTCCTTCTTCCACATGTTCCCTGATAAAATGATACCTTATGCTGATGTGCTTGGTCATGGAATGCTGTACTGGATTACCTGTCATAGCAATGGCACTTTGATTATCACAGTAAATAGGTATTTTGGAGTACCTTAATCCATAGTCCAGCAATTGATTCTTCATCCATAAGATCTGTGCACAACAGCTACCAGCAGCTATATACTCTGCTTCTACTGTGGATGTGCAAATTGATTTCTGTTTCTTGCTGTACCAAGAAACTAATCTGTCACCTAAAAATTGACAGCTCCCACTTGTACTTTTTCTGTCTATCTTACAGCCTGCAAAATCTGCATCAGAGTAACCAATTAATTAAAACTCTGATTCTCTAGGATACCACAAACCAAGAGTTATGGTTCCTTTGAGATATTTGAAAATCCTCTTCACAGCTGTTAGATGTGGCTCTCTGGGGTTTGCTTGAAATCTTGCACAAAGACATGTTGCATACATGATATCAGGTCTACTTGCTGTGAGATAAAGAAGAGACCCTATCATCCCTCTGTAGTTTGTCATATCTACTGAGGCTCCTGTGTCTTTGTCTAGCTTTGTTGCAGTAGCCATGGGAGTTGTAGCAGATGAGCTATCAAGCATACCAAATTTCTTGAGAAGATTTCTGGTATATTTTGCCTGATTGATGAAAATCCCATCATGTGTTTGTTTGACCTGTAAGCCTAGAAAATAACTAAGCTCACCCATCATGCTCATTTGATACCTTGACTGCATAAGCTTGGCAAATTTCTTACAGAGTTTGTCATTAGTAGACCCAAAAATTATGTCATCCACATAGATTTGAACTAACAGCAAATCATCACCATGATTAAAATAGAACAAGGTTTTGTCAATTGTGCCTCTAGTGAACCCACTTTCTAAAAGAAATTGAGCCAGAGTTTCATACCATGCTCTAGGTGCCTGCTTTAGTCCATACAATGCCTTATCAAGCCTATAGACATAATCTGGATGTTTGGGATCTACAAACCCTGGTGGTTGTTCAACAAACACTTCTTCTTCAAGTTTCCCATTGAGAAAAGCACTTTTCACATCCATCTGAAAGACTTTAAACTTTTTGTGAGCAGCATAGGCCAGAAAAATCCTTATTGCCTCCAATCTTGCAACTGGAGCAAAAGTTTCATCATAGTCAATTCCTTCCTGTTGAGAATAGCCTTTTGCCACAAGTCTAGCCTTATTCCTTGTAATCACTCCATCACTGTCTGTTTTGTTTCTGAAAACCCACTTCGTACCAACAATAGATCTATTCTTTGGTCTTGGTACAAGTGTCCAAACTTCATTCCTCTCAAATTCATTTAACCCCTCTTGCATTGCTGTTATCCAGTTAGAATCTTGAAGAGCTTCTTCCACTTTCTTGGGTTCTGTTTGAGATAAGAATGCATGAAACAGAAATTCATTATTTGTAGCACTTCTAGTTCTTACACTAGCTTCTGGGTCTCCAATTATCAAGTCAGGTGTATGGGCTTGTGACCACCTTCTTGCTGTTGGTAATTGGCTTCTACTAGCATTATTAGATCCTCCCCCTTGATCCATGCTCTCCTGACTTTCTTCTTGACCATTTGCATTCTCTGAGGCTCCCCCTGAATTGGACTGTTCAGTATTTGAACTTTCAGAGTTTGGCTCAGAGTTTCTGTTTGATTCTTCATTTGACTCTCTTTCAGAATTTGAGTCATCACTTTGAGAAGTTTCTGAAGTTTCTTCACGCTCCCCCTCAACTGGTTCTCTATTTTGTTCTGTCAGAGAAAATTCTTCAGAGTTTACCAGTAGAGGATCAGAGTATGCTTCGTCAGAGTTTGTTGGATTTGCTTCATCAGAGTTTACGTCATCAGAGTTTAGATCTTCATTTTCAAAGCGAAGTTGATCATTATATTCTTTATCTTCTATTCCAGTTATTTTCTTGTCATCAAATGACACATGTATAGATTCCATGATCACTTTAGTTCTCAGATTGTAGACTCTGAAAGCTTTAGTTGATAGTGGGTATCCAACAAAAATTCCTTCATCAGCTTTTAAGTCAAACTTGGTCAACTGTTCAGGATGAGTTTTCAACACAAAGCACTTACATCCAAAAATATGAAAATACTTCAAATTTGGCTTCTTATTTTTCACCATCTCATATGGTGTTTTCCCATGCTTGTTGATCAGTGTTGCATTTTGAGTAAAACAAGCAGTTTGAACAGCTTCTGCCCAGAAATAAGTTGGCAATTTTGCTTCATCAAGCATTGTTCTAGCAGCTTCGATTAGAGTTCTGTTCTTTCTTTCAACTACACCATTTTGCTGTGGAGTTCCAGGTGCAGAAAATTCTTGCTTCACTCCTCTTTCCTTGCAGAAAGCTTCCATTTCAGAATTTCTGAATTCAGTACCATTATCACTCCTTAGAATTTTTACTTTGAACTCTGATCCTTTATCCAATAGCTTCACATGATCCATCAAGATTAAAGCAGTTTCATCCTTCTTTACTAAGAAATACACCCATGTATACCTAGTGTACTCATCAACTATGACTAGAGCATATTTCTTTCTGCCCAATGACATTATATTTACTGGACCAAAGAGATCAACATGTAAAAGATGATAAGGTTCCACAACTGAAAACTCAGATTTACTCTTGAAAGATGACTTCCTTTGCTTGGCCTTTTGACAAGAATCACACAGACCATCTAAGCTAAGTATTGACTTTGGAAGTCCCCTTACAAGATCTTTTCGAATCAACTCATTGATGTTGTTCAAGTTTAGGTGAGAGAGCTTCTTATGCCATTTCCAACTCTCTTCATTAGATACTTTTGCAGATAGACACACAGATTTTCCTTCAGAGTTTGTTACCAAACTTGCTTCATAAATGTTATTGCGCCTGTGTCCAACTAGAACAACTTTTCCAGTAGATTTACTGATAACCTCACAGTGTTCAGTATAAAAATCTACATGGTATCCTCTGTCACAGATTTGACTCACAGAAAGCAGATCATGATTGAGTCCTGAGACTAGAGCTACATTTGTGATAATGACACTTCCAAGATTGATATTGCCATATCCCAGAGTATGTCCTATGTTGCCATCTCCATAGGAAACTTTTGGGCCAGCTTTTTCCTCATAGTCTGATAGCAGGGCTTTATTTCCAGTCATATGTCCTGAGCATCCACTGTCCAAGAAAAGAGTGCTCTCTTTTATGCCCTGCAATCACAAACAATCACTAAGTGTTAGATTTAAGGATCCAGACTTGCTTGGATCCTTTGGCTTTCTTAACATTGTTAGCTTTTGCAGCGGATTCACTATCAACAGAGTTTAAACTAACATTGTCAGACTTTACACTTGCAGAGTTTGCTCTAACCCATTTCAAGTTGGGTTTTAGCTCATAATAGTTGTGATAAATAGCATGATAACTTTTGCAAGTATAAATAGAATGCCAAGTGCTTCCACAGTGTGTGTATAAAGTCTGTGGTCTAACCCTAACATAATCATTCTTTACTTGAGACTTGGAGGGTAAAGAATTAATATCTTTGTTCTTCTTGCAAAAGCTAGCAAGATGGTTAGTACTTCCACAGTTATAACATGTTTTTCTTGGAGCATCTGTAGTAGGCAAATGATTATTCCTTTTATTTATGCCTATTTTTCCATTTCTGTTCTTCTTGAACATTTTCTGTTTGTTGACAGACTTTACTTCTTTGAGCTTATGTTTGAATTGTTTCTCTGTCATAGAACCAACATTAACCTGTTTTTCACAGATTTTTACTGGTTCTTTAACAGCTTCTATCTCAATCTTATTCTCTGTTATTGAACCAATATTAACCTGTTCTTCACAAGTCTCAATTGACTCCACAACCGCTTCTTTCACAACTACAGACTTAAGCTTACTGGATTCATGAACAAATTTCACAGGTTTAAGTTGAGGTTTCACTTTAACTTTATCTTTAAACCTTAGTTCATCATCCTCACAGTAACCTAATCCTACAGTATCTGTTTGAAAAACCTGATGTGTGTCTTTTCCAGAATTGGTCCAGGTTTTAATCACTTTCCTCTCTTTTTCCAACTCAGATTCTATTTGCCTATATCTTTTAAGCAACTCCTGTTCAATATAAACAGAATCATCTCTCTCCTTTTGAACTTGTTGCATGTTAACAAGTTTCTCTTCAAGAAATTTATTCATCTCTTTATGACATAGATTCTCTGATTTGATTCTTTCATTTTCTAAAGTCTGATCCCTATAACTAACATGTATGCTTTTAAGATAAATTCTTAATTCAGATATATTATCAGTATCATAAGCATAAGTTGTTAGGGGTACCTTGTTTCCAGATGACTCAGCTTCATCTTTAACAGTTGCCATGAGAGCATAATTGACTCCCTCATCTGAGTCTGAAGTGTCTGCCCAGTCCTTGCCTTTTGTGATGAGTGCTTTCTCAGATTTTCCTTTCTTGCATTCTGGAGCATAATGACCCATCTCTTTACACTTGTAGCACTGGATCTCAGACTTGTCTTTCTTTCCAGACTTGGTATATTTTCCATCAGACTTTCTGAAATTTCTCTTATCAGAATTTGAATCTTTCCTTGAGAATCTCTTTCCTTTCTTGAAGTTCTTGAATCCCATCTTCTTGAAGGTCTTCACCATTAAAGCAGCCATTCTCATCATCTCTTCTTCATCATCCTCAGAATCAGAAGCTTCATCATCAGTGTTTGAGCCATCATCAGAGTTTGATGACTCACTGTCAGATTTAATGACTAAAGCCTTTCCTTTGGTTTTCTTTCTTGATGATTCCTTCTTGACAGGCTTTTCTTCAACTTTAAGAGCAACAGATTTTGTCTTCTTTCCAGATCTTTTGTTTCTTTGTTCTATTTCAAGTTCATGAGTTTTAAGCAACCCATAGATTTCATCAAGATCTGTATCTGCAAGATCATAATTGTCTCTGATTGTTGTTGCCTTTAAATCCCATCTTTCAGGTAGGGATAAAAGAAACTTGAGATTTGACTCTTCAAGTTCATATTCTTTATCAACCAGAGACAAATCATTCAACAATTTACAAAATCTGTCATATGTATCTGTCAAACTTTCATCAGATCTAGAGTCAAAGTGTTCATACTCCTGTGTTAGAATAGTCTTCCTATTCTTCTTTATAGCACTGGTTCCTTGACACCTGACTTCTAAAGCATCCCATATCTCTTTGGCAGTTTTACAGCCAATAACTCTGTTAGACATAACATTGTCTAAAGCACTGTGGAGTAGATGTCTAACTTTTGCATCCTTTGCAATTGATGAGATGTCCTCAGGAGTCATATCTTTCTTTTCCTTTGGAACAGTCTTTTGTTCTTGACCATCAACAACAGGAGACAGTTTAGTCGGCATATGAGGACCATCATTGATTCTATCAAGGTATTCTGGATCTGTGGCTTCTAAAAACATGGTCATCTTTACCTTCCATATTGGATATTCCACAGGTCTGAGAATTGGAACCCTGATTGCCTCATATCGACTTACAGAAGCTGATTGAACCTTTTGAGCATTAGAACCTACCTGGTTGTTATCAGTCATGATTATACTTGTGTTTAGATCAAAAACTGTATATATTTAACAGCCTTGGCTCTGATACCAATTGTTAGGCCGATTACACAATATATAATCAATATAAATATGATAATAAAACTCAAGAACACTGTTTATGAATCAATAACTGAATTATATAAAATAACTCTTCTCTCAGTGATGTTGAAGAATCACAGAGAGCTGCTAGGTTACAAGAATAATGTATTCAGTATTCGCATCCCTTTTAGGGTTAACCTATCTGTGTTTATATAGTACACAGCTACATACAATCAATCTCTAATTGATATTCCACTACGTCAAATTTGGGCTTTCGTCACTCTTTTGTACAGTAAGGGCTGTGACACTTTGGAAAAAACGAGTGGCTAAAGGTCATCGTCCCAAGTTTTAGCCACACAATTATTTTTTGAGTGACCGAAAACACATTTTTTGGCAGATTTAGTCACAATTTATAAAAGTGTGACAATTGAGAGATGAAACAACATGTTTTTTTTGTTGACTTTGACCAAATCCAACAGTTATAGTCATACTTGAGAGATAGAAGTGTGACAAAAAATAGTGACACTTCTTTGCTGTATCTAAATGTTACCAAACGGTCACAGTCATTTTCGGTGATGTGGCTAAATGTGAAATAACCTATGGTCACTACATTTTATATGTGACTAAAAAGTAGAGTTTTCTGCATTATGTCAGATCTTTGTTCGCTAAGGCAGCTAAAAACTAGTGACTGTATTATTGTGTGACTAAAAAGTACTATGTTTTCAGGAACAGAGCATTCTGTTTTGAGGATCCTCATTTCCAACTGATCTGTCACATTATTACATTTGGGTGTGGCAAAATATTTGACCACTGGACATGAAGTATTGGTATAGCAGATTAACCAGAAATGACAAACACAAACTTGATTTATCCAAGTTGCATACCAGATGAGCTTAAAACTTGATAATGAAGCTTAAAACTAGAACAATTCAACTAATCCATGTCATTCGGCCAACATTAGAATTCACCATTACATATTAATTCTTCATCAAATAAAAAACAAAGAAAATGACCAAGACAATGATAACATTATACAACTTCCCACGTATGACATGAACCTCCTTTCGAAGATCTTCAACTGTTGACATGCAGTTTTGCAGGTCAGTCTTCACAACATCAACTTCTTTCTGGATCTTGATCTTCATGCCAACTGGTTCAGGATCAATCCATTCCCAAAACGAACATTTGGGTCCAGAAGACTTGAAAAGGGAATTCAAATTAAAAGCTGTTTATTAAATTAAACAGATGAAACTGATAGACATCAGCTTACCAATGAACTTGATTTGTGGCACACCCGAAATCTTCTTCCAGGGTTGTCAAGTGTGTTTGATGTTCTAATCCGGGCAGGAAGACCACAGTAGCACAGATCACATCGATTTTGGTTTGAGCTGTAGGAATTTGAAGACGACATCATGATCAGGCCTCTTTCTTTGCACACACCTGGAGAAAAAAACAGGAATTCAAACAGAGCATAGAATTTAACCATACAATAGAATTTAGCATTACATAAAAAACATGGAAAATGACAAACATAATGATAATAATTACCGGATTCAGTTAGCATTACGTATAATAATACCCTTACAGTCCTGTCTAAAGTAATCATCACGAGATTCATTACCCAAGTCACGTGGATCTACAGGTGGTAATATATTATCATTGTGAGGAAAAATTACAGTACTGAAATCCTCATTGACATCATCGTACATATCTCTATAATTCTTAGGAGGTGTCATCAAGACAATAGACATTTTTTTATCCAGCTGGTCTTTAACATAAAACACCTGTCGTGCTTGTGAGGCCAATATGAACGGATCATCCTTGTGGCCTAATCTGTTAAGTTCGACCAACGTGTAACCCAGGCCATCTTGCTTGACACCATTTCTACTGTCAACCCAGTCGCACATGAAAAGAGGAATTTTCTTAATATGATAATCTAGTACCCATATCTCTCGTAGAACCCCTTCTGATTTTCTCTTTTTTGTTTTCCCCCCTCTTCCAGTCGAAGTCTCCATCAGTTCTGAATCTTTATCCTTATATCCCTTCCCCCACATATTCCGAATAAATTTAACCTCGTTGAATATTTCTTCCCCTGTCATAGGATCTGCAGCAGTTCCCCACTCTTCTTTTCCATTGAATGCCTTAGTTTGCTTTCTGAAGGGATGACTATATGGTAGATATCTTCGGTGACCACCATAACTCTGCTTGGCAGAGAACGGAAGTCTTACACAATGAGTTTCTTTCCTGCACACCACACAACCATGGAATCCACTATAAGGACAGCCACATAATGCACCAAGAGCAGGGTAATCATTAATCGTCCATAAGACAACAGCACGTAAAGTGAATTGTTCCTGTGCATAGGAATCATATGTTTCAACACCTTCTTCAAACAAGAGCTCCAGATCATCGATCAAAGGATCCAAAAACACATCGATATCGTTTCCAGGCGTTCCCGATATTAATAACGAAAGCATGATGAACTTTTTTTTCATACACAACCAAGGTGGAAGGTTGTAAATGACAGTTAATACTGGCCACACACTGTGATTCCTATTCCCTCTGTTTACATCAACCCCGTCTGTGGAAATGCCAAGCCGAAGATTTCTTGGATCAGATGCAATTTCCGGAAATTTGTCGTCTATTGCTTTCCATGCAGGTGAATCAGATGGGTGCCGTAGAACACCGGGCTTTTTCGAACTGGTGGAGTGCCATATCAAATCTTTTGATATGCTTTTCACTTTATAAAGTCGTTTCAGTCGTGGAATAAGGGGGAAGTACCATAATACCTTTGTAGGAACATTTTCGTATATGACTTTAGTCTTCTCATCCACCTTCCACCGTGACATGCCACAAGTTGGACATACCACCATGTCCTTGTAATCCTTCCTGTAAAGAATGCAGTTGTTAATGCAAGCATGTATCTTTTCGTATCCTGACCCCATTGCTGTCATTATCTTTTTGGCCTCATATGTGTTGTTCACCATCTCGTTACCTTCTGCAGGCAGCATCCTTTTCAACAGAAGTAGCATTTCAGTAAAGCAATTATTTGTCATTCCATGCTTACTCTTCAAGTTTAGTAGTTCAACTGTTGCAGACAACTTTGTGAAGTTAGGACAATATTTATACAAGGGCTTCTCCGCATCTGCAAGTAGTTCTTGAAACTTGTCAATGTCAGCTATGAAATTGTCTTCCGTAGCTTTTACCATTTCTATTGTTTCTGCAGCATCTGTTGGAAATTCTACTGCATCAAACTGGTTGAAAGTTGTTGGCTTGTCTTCTTCTCCATGTTTAATCCACCTTGTATAATTCCGATCGAATCCCTTAACGAGTAAGTGGTAATGGACCTCATCCACCGAAAGAGAGAAGTGGTTTAAACAGCTTACACATGGACATGGAATAGTCTTCGTTGACATATTCAGATGAGAAACCGCAAAATCGATAAATGCTACAACTCCATCCATATATGGTTCACTGTTTCTATCGGTTACCATCCAAGACTTATCCATAACTACAACCTAACTACAGCAATTACGAGCATATTACAGCATAACTAAACCAATTACGAGCATATTAGAGCATAACTACAGCAATTACGAGCATATATCAAAGCATAAAATTCAAAAATTAGCATATATTTAACACATGACTTACTGAAATTAGGGATGAAATCGTTGTGGATGAAAGTATGAGTGGTTTCTGTCGGCTGCTTGTTTGAAGCTACTTGTTTGAATCCGATTAGAAGCGGCAGCTAGTGTGGTTTCCAATTGAGAGAATAAGCTTTCCACTTAGGTATTTGACCCCCATAGCCGCGCGCTGCTCCCTCTGGACTGAACCTGTTCAAGGCCCAATTAGAATAGTGTTGGCCCAAATAGAATAGTGTTGGCCCAAATAAAAGAACGAGATTCGACCCCGAAAGTGGAAATAATTTTTTTTAATGCATTTTTCGACGATCCAACCGTACGGATGTTAATGGATACGCATTGTGATGTTGGGGAAAAATAATCGAAAAATCGGGAATTTATCTTGTACGACATTTTTTGAGGGATCTGGCCAAAGTACTACTCGAAAGAACGAGATTCGACCCCGAAAGTGGAAATAATTTTTTTTAATGCATTTTTCGACGATCCAACCGTACGGATGTTAATGGATACGCATTGTGATGTTGGGGAAAAATAATCGAAAAATCGGGAATTTATCTTGTACGACATTTTTTGAGGGATCTGGCCAAAGTACTACTCGAAAGAACGAGATTCGACCCCGAAAGTGGAAATAATTTTTTTTAATGCATTTTTCGACGATCCAACCGTACGGATGTTAATGGATACGCATTGTGATGTTGGGGAAAAATAATCGAAAAATCGGGAATTTATCTTGTACGACATTTTTTGAGGGATCTGGCCAAAGTACTACTCGAAAGAACGAGATTCGACCCCGAAAGTGGAAATAATTTTTTTTAATGCATTTTTCGACGATCCAACCGTACGGATGTTAATGGATACGCATTGTGATGTTGGGGAAAAATAATCGAAAAATCGGGAATTTATCTTGTACGACATTTTTTGAGGGATCTGGCCAAAGTACTACTCGAAAGAACGAGATTCGACCCCGAAAGTGGAAATAATTTTTTTTAATGCATTTTTCGACGATCCAACCGTACGGATGTTAATGGATACGCATTGTGATGTTGGGGAAAAATAATCGAAAAATCGGGAATTTATCTTGTACGACATTTTTTGAGGGATCTGGCCAAAGTACTACTCGAAAGAACGAGATTCGACCCCGAAAGTGGAAATAATATAACATAAAAATATATATTCGTCTAAAAACCGGCAACATCACTTTACCAATTCACTTCCCCCCAAAATATCAAACTTCCCCCCAATTCACTTTCAACATCACTTTACCCAACTCACATTCAAACTCTCCCTCTCTGTGCACCATAATCTCTCCACAACTTTCAGTCGGTGAAATTAGGTTACACCGTCGGTCAGATCTGGTGACCCAATCTGGTTTATTTTCTTGAAATTAGGGTTTTTTCCACCGGCGTTTAAATCACCTTGCTTGTCGCAGGTAAACCATTCTTCCACAGACTATTTCAGTTATTGCATGTTTGAGAGATATATGTTTGAGATATATGGTTGGAGAGATTGCATATTTGAGAGATTGAGACGAATTGAGTTCCAATTATATGAATAATACTACTTATGCTTTAATGTTGATGTATTAATATCTGACATTGTTGTGCTTGTTGTCTACAGCTAATTTGAGTACCATGGGAAAGAAGTACAGGTTAGTTGTTTACTATGGGGGTCAGTTCATGACAAAGGTTAAGTGGCAATACACCGGTCCTAAGGCAAAGGTGTTCGACGGAATGGAAGTCTACAACATGACTGTTAAACAAGTTAGGGATTTGGTAGCGGATGTAGTTTCGGATGATGATAAGCTTTATTTCATGAAA
This sequence comes from Heracleum sosnowskyi, assembly GCA_030848705.1. Classification (NCBI taxonomy): domain Eukaryota; kingdom Viridiplantae; phylum Streptophyta; class Magnoliopsida; order Apiales; family Apiaceae; genus Heracleum; species Heracleum sosnowskyi. The sequence continues at coordinate 134,085,592 of CM061235.1, read as the reverse complement.
GATGGGGTGACCCCGGATCATGGATATGGTTTGATCCTTGGAGACAGTGACTTAAAAGAGTTGGCTGTTGCTTCTACCATGACTGGAGTCTGCAAGATTCATGTCTTCCATTCCTGGTCCACAGCTACTACACCAGTTTGCGTTGAAGAAGAATACCTAGGTAGACTAATTTTTGACTTCTCATATTTATGCATTTGTATGTATATTGAACAGATAAATCCTGTAATTGCTAAGGGTTCTTATACTGGTTGTAGGTGAGGACAATGAGGAATTTGAGGAACAATATTCAACGGAAGAGTGTAGCGAAGAAGAAGAAAGCACAGAAGTAGAAGACGAAGGAGAAAACGCAGAAGAAGAAGTAAAAGAGTGCAAAAAGGTGCAACAAAAGAATGATGTCAAAGCTAAGAGGGGGCTAACCAGGTTGCCGAAGCTGCGTACCAGGTTTACAAACTCTGGTGGAAAAAGACATGAGGTTGAATTTGACTCACTTGGTAGGTTAATGGGGGAATACAGATCAGAATTTACGAGCTTTTTGGGAGACACGGTCAGGGAGCATGTTGGCTTCAGATGGTTAACATGGAAGGAGGTGCCAAAAGAAGTGAAGGCTAAGCTGTGGGATCAAGTAACGGTAAATCAGCTACTTCGCATTAAGTACTCTAAATATATGTTACATTTTTAATATGAAACACTATTGTTGAACTTATCTGCTTGCCTTTTATGTGTATTAACACCATGTATTATATATTGCAGCATTTTTTTGATATAGAACTTTGTCGTCGAAAGTTTACAATGACTCGGCTTGGTGGGCTGCTTCGCAATTTCAGAAGAAAGATGTATGCAAGATTCATACAACCTAACCTGAATAAACCAGCAAAGCTTGCAAAAGTTCCTAGGCAGTATCGTACACTGGTAGAGCAAGCTGATTGGGATATGTTCGTAGCCCACACGCAAACGGATAAATTCAAGGTTGTAATACTTTAATATACGGATCATCGTTTGAATTAACGTATTTTTCCAATGCACTTTGCTGAAATAATTCTTTTGACTATTGGAAGGATGTCTCCAAAACTACGAAAATTGCGCGATCACGGTCAGTTTTTGATCATCGCTTGGGACGAGGAGGATACCCTCGTCTCAAAGAAAAATTGGTAATTCAGATGTGTTTTTATTGTGTTACTAGTGATTATTTTGGATATTAAATGTCTGATTGTGTCATCGTTGCATTATGCAAGGTTTCAAAAAATGAAATAAAGGTTGATGATGTCCCCACCCGTGCTTTTATGTGGAGGAAGGGGAGGGAAAACAAAGATGGAGAGTTGGGAGATCCAAAAGTGAAGAGCATGGCAGATTATTTAGTAAGTTTAAATATGAGAGTTAGTATATCCTAAAGTGAAGAACATGTCCTTGTTACTAATTTTCTTCACTTTTTTCTTTACAGATGGATATTGAAGCACAGATAAAGGACGGACTAATCAAGATTGGGCCGGACGAGGATGCCCTTACAGTGGTTTTTGGCAGGGAGCAGGGTTCATACTTGAGAGGTGTTGGTTGTGGAGTCACTCCCAGTGCGTACTGGCATTGTCCTCGGCAAAGGACAACAGGAAAAGATAAAATCAAGATTCTGGAGCTTCAATTGGAAAATGAGAAACTGTTGCGTGAGAAGAAGGATGAAGAGCTGAAGAACCTGTCGTTGCAGATGGAGGCAACGAACAATAAACTGAATAAAGTCATGGCTCAATTGGATTCGCAAGGACTGCTTTCAGCAACAAAACAAGATGTAAGCACTACGTAAATTGTTGGAGTTTTTTGTGTTGGAATTTAGTTATCTTGTGTCTATATTCCAAAACATAGTTTACAAAACTTGTGTTATCACTTGACTTTCCCATTTCACGTTACATTCTGTAGGGAACACCGATAAGTGGGAATGGTTCGAGGGACAGCTTCATTAATGTTACCATCCCAGCATCGAAAGAGTTTTTAACACCTGTAAGTAATGGCTACTTTAATTTCTTTTTAATTTTTTCCAAGTAGTTGCTGATTTCTTGTCCAAATTTCTTAAATTGTAGGTTAAATCTGTGGAGAAGCAAGTGACTCCTACTGCCGACACATCCATAATGGCGCAAAAGGTGATCACTGCCGACACATCCATAATGGCGCAAAATGTCATCACCACCAGGAGGAAAGTTTATATATCTCCGCGTACCACTAAATCACAAGAAGATCCAACAATTGTGCAACAGGTATTACAACATTGCTAAATGCACATGTATATTGAGATTAACTTTAACTTTAATATGTTGGCAATTATGCTTCTACTTTTGTAGGAAAAGGTAATTATATCCGGAACCAGGAAGAAGATTAATTTATCTCAGCCTAGCACTATCTCTGGTCAAATGCCATCTCAGTCAAATCAAACCTCAACAGTTGTCCAATCGGTATGCATTATATTTCTAAATGCGTATGTATATTAGTTCACTTTACCTTTATGATGTTAATTATGCCACGTACGTTTTTTAGCCAATGAAGTGTACTCTGTATATGTTGAATTTGAACAACCCGGTTGCACGTGGTACGGCTATCCTTTCAGACCAGAAAGGACAAACCATTCATGGAGTCCCCCTACAAGATGATTGCTATAGAGTTTCTGTTGATGAAGTTGTGAAGGGGGCAGCATTCTTACCTTATGAAGCCGGTGATATGCGGACAGTTGAGGATGCTTTGGGTTCTTTTGTGGCTTGGCCCAAAAACCTTATCAAGATAATTGATCATCAAGTACGTTTCTTACTTTGCATTCCATTTTGGTTGTGTGCATTTAATATCCTGCTTTATAATTTTGTTTAAAATGATGGAGCTTTAATTAAATAACATTACTTGTCCAACGGTCTTAACTTGCTTATCTATAGAATTACATTACTTGTGTTAGAATGGTCTTAACTTGAGGGCTGTTGGAATGATCATCGTATTTGTTTTCATGTTTTACTCTAGGTACCAAATCCAACGGCCAATGGGAAAGGGGAAGAACATAGCGCAGCTCAAGCTAAGGAAGAACATAGCGCATATCAAGTTAAGGAGAAGAAGAGATGTAATACCATTACTGGTTCCCCAGTAACACGTTCAAAGGCTAAGGCGAACAAGGCAGACAAGCTGAGGAAGAAGCGGAAGCTGGTGGTGTAATTGTAAACTGAATTTGACTCATGTTAATGTGGTTTTCTGGTTGTGAACTTTTCGATAAGTTGTTAATTTTCTGTACTCTGGTTATGGTTATGTGGTTTTTATGGATTGTGGAGTTATACTCCATATCGTTGTTATGGATCATGGATTTAGTATGGATTTTATGGATTAATATGGACTAGTTTGGAATTTGGCATTTTTTTTACTTGTATTTTGGCATTTTACTTGTTTGCATATTGTGGCCTTTTTGAATTGGATTGTGGCCTTTTGGTATTGTGATTTGTATCGGCTTTTTGGTACGGCCGTGGTCATTTATATTACAAATGAAACCTGTTTGTGATGTGGTTAAGTATGTGTGGCTAGTACCACACTTCAGCCACACTACCTATTATATTATATTGGGGGATAGTTACTACAATTATTAGTGACTAAAAGCAGTTATTTAATAGTATATAAAACATACAAACGACTACAGAAAAATTATAAAATGTGGCCATACCCAAGTTTTTTGCCACGATTTACCAATAAATAGTGCGACCAAAACTAAGCCTTTGATGAATGTTGGTATTTAGCCACGTTATTAATTATCTTTAGCCACGACCCATCCTGTGGCTGAAAGCTGGTATTTAGTCACACTTTTGAGCTTAAAACAGGGGCTGTCAGACCCAAGGGGTGGTATGCTTTAGTCACTCTGTTTTGAGTTACAGCCACACATCTGGGGTGTGGCCGTAGGGGGCGTAAAATGATCCGACCTTAGGTGACACTTTGCTGAAAAATTAAAACGTGACGTAAAGTGCTTAGCCACACGTATTTTATGTGACGGAAGCCAAAATTTGACGTAGTGTTCCTATAAATTAGCTATACAAATTATATCAAATTAGGATTGCTTCTGTCTTCTGTTCCGTTTCCTTAATTGTCTCAATATATCTTGCTTCTTTCCATCTTCAAGATATATTGCTTCTAGAATCTTTATATCAGCACCGACAACTAAGATAAACTTTCTCCCCGTCAGACTTTAAATAAACTCTGACTGGCTTCCAGTAAACTCTGATGAGTACCTGATATTTAAACACTGATGAACAAACATCAGCAATTATATCTAACATTAAGGATCCAGACTTGCTTGGATCCTTTGGCTTTCTTAACATTGTTAGCTTTTGCAGCGGAATCACTATCAACAGAGTTTAAACTAACATTGTCAGACTTTACACTTGCAGAGTTTGCTCTAACCCATTTCAAGTTGGGTTTTAGCTCATAATAGTTGTGATAAATAGCATGATAACTTTTGCAAGTATAAATAGAATGCCAAGTGCTTCCACAGTGTGTGCATAAAGTCTGTGGTCTAACCCTAACATAATCATTCTTTACTTGAGACTTGGAGGGTAAAGAATTAATATCTTTGTTCTTCTTGCAAAAACTAGCAAGATGGTTAGTACTTCCACAGTTATAACATGTTTTTCTTGGAGCATCTGTAGTAGGCAAATGATTATTCCTTTTATTTATGCCTATTTTTCCATTTCTGTTCTTCTTGAACATTTTCTGTTTATTGACAGACTTTACTTCTTTGAGCTTATGTTTGAATTGTTTCTTTGTCATAGAACCAACATTAACCTGTTTTTCACAGATTTTTACTGGTTCTTTAACAGCTTCTTTCATACTCTGATTTTCTGTTATTAAATCAACATCAACTTGTTGTTCACAAGTTTCAACTGACTCCATAACAGCTTCTTTTACAACTACAGATTTTAGCTTACTAGACTCAGGAACAAATTTCACAGGTTTAAGTTGTGGTTTTATTTTAACTTTATCTTTAAACCTAAGTTCATCTTCCTCACAGTAACCTAAACCTACAGTGTCTGTCTGAAAAACCTGATGTGTGTCTTTTCCAGAATTTGTCCAGGTTTTAATTACTTTCCTCTCTTTTTCCAACTCAGATTCTATTTCCCTATATCTTTTAAGCAACTCCTGTTCAACATAAACATCATCATCTCTCTCCTTTTGAACTTGTTGCATGTTAACAAGTTTCTCTTCAAGAAATTTATTCCTCTCTTTAAGACATAGATTCTCAGATTTGATTCTTTCATTTTCTAAAGTCTGATCCCTATAACTAACATGTATGCTTTTAAGATAAATTCTTAATTCAGATATATTATCAGTATCATAAGCATAAGTTGTTAGGGGTACCTTGTTTCCAGATGACTCAGCTTCATCTTTAACAGTTGCCATGAGAGCATAATTGACTCCCTCATCTGAGTCTGAAGTGTCTGCCCAGTCCTTGCCTTTTGTGATGAGTGCTTTCTCAGATTTTCCTTTCTTGCATTCTGGAGCATAATGACCCATCTCTTTACACTTGTAGCACTGGATCTCAGACTTGTCTTTCTTTCCAGACTTGGTATATTTTCCATCAGACTTTCTGAAATTTCTCTTATCAGAATTTGAATCTTTCCTTGAGAATCTCTTTCCTTTCTTGAAGTTCTTGAATCCCATCTTCTTGAAGGTCTTCACCATTAAAGCAGCCATTCTCATCATCTCTTCTTCATCATCCTCAGAATTAGAAGCTTCATCATCAGTGTTTGAGCCATCATCAGAGTTTGATGACTCACTGTCAGATTTAATGACTAAAGCCTTTCCTTTGGTTTTCTTTCTTGATGATTCCTTCTTGACAGGCTTTTCTTCAACTTTAAGAGCAACAGATTTTGTCTTCTTTCCAGATCTTTTGTTTCTTTGTTCTATTTCAAGTTCATGAGTTTTAAGCAACCCATAGATTTCATCAAGATCTGTATCTGCAAGATCATAATTGTCTCTGATTGTTGTTGCCTTTAAATCCCATCTTTCAGGTAGGGATAAAAGAAACTTGAGATTTGACTCTTCAAGTTCATATTCTTTATCAACCAGAGACAAATCATTCAACAATTTACAAAATCTGTCATATGTATCTGTCAAACTTTCATCAGATCTAGAGTCAAAGTGTTCATACTCCTGTGTTAGAATAGTCTTCCTATTCTTCTTTATAGCACTGGTTCCTTGACACCTGACTTCTAAAGCATCCCATATCTCTTTGGCAGTTTTACAGCTAATAACTCTGTTAGACATAACATTGTCTAAAGCACTGTGGAGTAGATGTCTAACTTTTGCATCCTTTGCAATTGATGAGATGTCCTCAGGAGTCATATCTTTCTTTTCCTTTGGAACAGTCTTTTGTTCTTGACCATCAACAACAGGAGACAATTTAGTCGGCATATGAGGACCATCATTGATTCTATCAAGGTATTCTGGATCTGTGGCTTCTAAAAACATGGTCATCTTTACCTTCCATATTGGATATTCCACAGGTCTGAGAATTGGAACCCTGATTGCCTCATATCGACTTACAGAAGCTGATTGAACCTTTTGAGCATTAGAACCTACCTGGTTGTTATCAGTCATGATTATACTTGTGTTTAGATCAAAAACTGTATATATTTAACAGCCTTGGCTCTGATACCAATTGTTAGGCCGAATACACAATATATAATCAATATTAATACGATAATAACACTCAAGAACACTGTTTATGAATCAATAACTGAATTATATAAAATAACTCTTCTCTCAGTGATGTTAAAGAATCACAGAGAGCTGCTAGGTTACAAGAATAATGTATTCAGTATTCGCATCCCTTTTAGGGTTAACCTATTTGTGTTTATATAATACACAGCTACATAATCAATCTCGAATTGATATCCTATAAATCAGCTATACAATTTATATCAATCTAGGATTGCTTCTGTCTTCTGTTCTGTTCCGTTTCCTTAACTGTCTCAATATATCTTGCTTCTTTCCATCTTCAAGATATATTGCTTCTAGAATCTTTATATCAGCACCGACAGCTAAGGTAAACTTTCTCCCCGTCAGACTTTAACAAACTCTGACTGGCTACCAGTAAACTCTGATGAGTACCTGATACTTAAACACTGATGAACAAACGTCAGAAATTATATCTAACATATACATATCTAGATACAAGCGTGTTAAAAAAAAAGAGATGAAAACCCTAGCAAACATTCGGGTGAGAGAGCGAGAGAGAGAGAGAGAGAGAGAGAGAGGGAGAGAGAGAGAGAGACGCCAAAAGAGAGAGGAGGCGGAGAAGAAGAAGAGCACGAGAGGAGGTCTCATAATAAGTTTTAAAAAAAGGTAACGATTCTTGTACTCTCTGTATATTCTTGTGTATGATATTATGTGTAAATCATATTTTCTTGATTATTTGTATATGTGATAATGTTTTGGTATATAATATGATATATTTCCATGAGTTCTTTGTTTTGTCCATTGTGTTCGTATGACTACTCCGATTTTGTATGTATACTATATATAAAGTCTGAATTCTTGTAAAAATCGTATCTGACTCGTTATTTATCGGAATTTTATAATTCAATAGCCCTTTTCATTGCTTTTCGAAAAGAAACTCTATTTTTAAATTGGCCGGCTATAAATTCTGTAAGAATATTAGGGCTTCCGTAAGGTTTTGCAATTCTTGTGATAGTAATGTTAAGTTTTCGGTTGACACAATGAAATTCTTTTTGTAGATTCATCTGCAATTCTTCGATTCCTCCCGGTCGATTTTCTATTAATAACTTTTGGAATCCCATATTTTTGAATTTCTATACGTGCAATTCCCTCGACGCCAGAGGGAATTTTCATATTTTTTTGTACATACTTCTTAATAAAATCTCTTATTTTTTGATCTTCTTGTAGACCTTCGGAATAATTTTTTGGTTGTGTAAACCAAAGGGAATGATGAGACTCTCTGAAAAGGTATTTGAATAATCTACGACTTTGATTCTTTATGTTTTTCGAAATTCGGTCTGCAAACGTGAGTTTTTCTGGGATTTATTGACCAGCCAGTATGTTTTTAAAGCTGAGATGTCTAACTTTGAAAATTCATAGTAAATTAAGTTTTTAATCCAAAATTATGAGTAATATCATTCTGGAAAGGTCTTTTCGAGCTCTACGTGTTTATTTGCATTCTTCAATCAAATTCTGTCATTTAGAAGTCTTAATCAGCAGAATACTAGGGAAGTCAGGGCCTGATTCTATTTTGCGGTACGCATTTGTTTGAATTCTGAATTCGTTACTTGTTTGTTTTAATCGAGCCTTACCATTCTGGAAAGGTCTCGGAATTGCCTACATTTTTCGTGTTTTGTACTTTTTCAGATAAAGTCATTTTCATAGAGTAATTTGTCAATTTCTAGAACTGGTCATAACTAATTTTGTTAATAATGGTCTATTTTGCAAGATGTTTTGGTGTCTGATTTTTGAAATTTCATTGAGTAAGTTATATGTAAGCGTCGCATGGGTTCTATTAAGGTGGTGTGAAAATTATTTGACTTTGACTGGTTTAATAAAGTTATAGGATTTGCTCGCATTGATTTGGGTATTTGATCGCTTTTGAGGTAATTACTTTTTGACTTACTTTTATTTTCGGAAAATATATTTTGACTCTGCTTTAAATTTCGTATAAGATATAAGAATATTGTTTCGAACTGTATAAGATATAAGAAATAAGATACGATAATCTTCGAATCCCTCAGTCTCTACGTTATCGACCCCGTTCGTAATTTATGCTATAGTTCCGGAACTAGTCTTAGATACCCTTAGTAGGCGCACAAGTGTGCAACTTTAGATACCTATTAAGGGTGCGTAATTATTGAATTTTAGATGCCGGTCACTGGCAAAGTGTGGCATATAAGAATAAGAATAAGATCCCGACTACTAGGAAAGTGTGGCCGTAGAGCAAAACTGTGGTACTTTTGATTTTTGTTATGTTTCTGTTTCTGTTTTAAATTCTGTTTTTGTTTTAAATTCTGGATTTTTATAATATAAACTTTGGGTTGGATTTGTTTTCGCAAAAGTTTTCAAAATTATCATTGTTTTGAGAAAATTTGTTTTATTAAAACGCTCACTGATTTTTGAGAATATCTGTAAGTCATTCTGTTACTTGATGAGCCATGTAGCTCACTCTTTTCTAATATTTCAGGTTTATACATTGTGGAAGTTTATTGAGAATATGGATGTGAACCTGTGAATTTCGTGCTACGTGATTTGATGTAATTTATTGAATAAGATTTATCGTGCTATTACAAGATTTTTTGTTAAATGCAAGATACTGATTATTGGAATTGTGGAGTTGCGTCTCCGATTTTGTGTTTTCGAATTATTTAGTTTGACCACTACTTTGACTTTTGTGAAAATTTTGGATTTATTGAATAAAGAAGCTATTTTATTTAAGTTTTGTATTTAGAATTAATAGTCCGAAAAGTCGGGCTGTTACATAGTATGTGGGTGCTTATTATAGAATAAGTTCACTGAACATGACTCGAATAGTTGGACAACTAATGAAGCTCACTCATGTGTCAGTAGTTGTTCATATAGTGATGGTTGTACAAGTGTCCTTAGACTTGAGATCATCATAGTCATCTCGTGCACACTGAACTATACTTTGGTTAGCTATTAGTCTCGAGGGACAATAATAAGTGCTCTTCTGGGTATAAGAATTTGTACACGAATATAGTGAATGATCAATAAGGGATGTGCCCCTTCCAGTGAAGGAAGAAAATGTCCTATGCTATTCCATTTATGCTAGTTCAGGAATCTCTGGCCAGAGTGAATGAAATTAGAAAGAAGTTTCTAATTTGCATTAATCGAAACTAGGCATAGTGAATAGGAAAGCATATGATTAAATTAAATAGGCTTGACACGAGATCCATTGTTAGATATAATTGCTGACGTTTGTTCATCAGTGTTTAAGTACCAGGTACATATCAGAGTTTATCTAGAAGCCAGTCAGAGTTTGATAAAGTCTGACTGGGTGAAGAGTTTACATTGAAGCCAGTCAGAGTTTGATAAAGTCTGACGTGGTGATAGTTGACTTAGCTGTCGGTGCAAAGATAAAGATTCTAGAAGCAATATATTCTGAAGATGGAAAGAAGCAGAATATATTGATACAGCTAAGGAAACGGAATAGAAGACTGAAGCAATCCTTAATTGATATGAATTGTATCGCTAACTTATAGGAATATCAATTAGAGATGGATTGTATGTAACTGTGTACTATATAAACACAGATAGGTTATCCCTAGAAGGGATGCGATTATTGAAATATTATTCTTGTAACCTAGTAGCTCTTTGTGATTCATTAACATCACTAAGAGAGAATTATTTAATATAATTCAGTTTGTTGATTTACAAACTTGTGTTCTTGATTGTTATTCTTATACATACTTGATTATATTGTGTATTCGGCCTAACAATTGGTATCAGAGCCTAGGCTGTTTAATATATACAGTTTTACGATTCAAACACAGTAATAATCATGTCTGAAGAAAATCAAGCTCCTCCCAAGGTTGAACAGGTTAAACCTAATTCTGTGAGTCGATATGAAACTATCAGGGTTCCAATTCTCAGGCCAGTGGAGTATCCAATTTGGAAGGTGAAGATGACCATGTTTTTGGAGGCTACAGATCCAGAATACCTTGACAGAATATATGATGGTCCTCATATGCCGACTAAATTGTCTCCTGTTGTTGATGGTCAATAACAAATGATTGTTCCAAAGGAAAAGAAAGATATGACTCCTGAGGACATCTCATCAATTGCAAAAGATGCAAAGGTTAGACATCTTCTCCACAGTGCTTTAGATAATGTTATGTCTAACAGAGTAATTGGTTGCAAAACTGCAAAAGAAATCTGGGATGCTTTGGAAGTCAGGTGTCAAGGAACCACTGCTATAAAGAAGAACAGGAAAACAATACTCACTCAGGAGTATGAGCACTTTGATTCAAGAGCCAATGAAACCTTGACTGAGACATATGACAAATTCTGTAAACTGCTGAATGATTTATCTCTAGTTGATAAAGAATATGATCTTGAAGAATCAAATCTCAAATTTCTCTTATCTTTACCTGAAAGATGGGATTTGAAGACAACAACTATAAGAGATAATTATGAACTTGCTGAAACTGAACTTGATGAGATTTATGGGTTACTGAAAACTCATGAATTGGAAATAGAACAAAGAAACAGAAGATCAAGCAAGAAGACAAAATCTGTTGCTCTCAAAGTTGAGGAGAAGCCCATCAAGAAGGAATCATCAAGGAAGAAAGCCAAGGGAAAGGCTTTAGTCATTAAATCTGAAAGTGAGTCATCAAACTCTGATGATGACTCAAACTCTGATGAAGCTTCTGACTCTGAGGATGATGAAGAACAGATGATGCAAATGGCTGCATTGATGGTAAAGACCTTCAAGAAGATGGGATTCAAGAGCTTTAAGAAAGGAAAGAGATTCTCAAGGAAAGATTCAAACTCTGAAAGGAAAGGTCTTAGAAAGTCTGATGGAAGGGAGACCAAGTCTGGCAAGAAAGATAAATCTGAAATCCAGTGCTACAAGTGTAAGGAGATGGGTCACTATGCCTCAGAGTGCAAGAAAGGCAAATCTGAGAAAACACTCATCTCTAAAGGCAAAGACTGGGCAGATACTTCAGACTCTGATGATGGAGTAAATTATGCTCTTATGGCAACTGTCAAAGATGAGACTGAATCATCTGAAAATAAGGTACCCCTAACTACTTATGCTTATGATACTGATAATATATCTGAATTAAGAGTATATCTGAAAAGCGTACATGTTAGTTATAGGGATCAGACTTTAGAGAATGAGAGAATTAAATCTGAGAATCTTAGTCTGAAAGATAGAAACAAGTTTCTTGAAGGAGAACTTGAAAATATGAAGCAGATTCAAAAAGAAAGAGATGATGCTGTTTATGTTGAACATGAGTTGCTCAAAAGATATAGGCAACTAGAATCTGATCTAGAAAAAGAAAGAAAAATAATCAAGACTTGGACAAACTCTGGAAGAGACACTCATCAAGTGTTTCAGACAGATTCTGTAGGTTTAGGCTATTGTGAAAATGATGAACTTAGGTTTAAAGACAAAGTTAAGGTTAAACCACAACTTAAACCTGTGAAATTTGTTCAAGAAACCAATAAGTTAAAATCTGTTGTAGTAAGAGAAGCTGATATGGAATCAGATAAAACCTGTGAAAGACAGGAAAATATTATAACAGAAAATCTTATGGAAATAGAAGCTGTTAGAAAGCCAGTAAAAACTTGTGAAAAACAGGTTAATGTTGGTTTGATGACAGGAAAACAGTTCAATCATAAGCTCAAAGAGGTAAAATCTGCCATGAAACCAAAAGGGTCCAAGAAGAATAGGAATGGAAAGATAGGCATAAATAAAAGAAATAATCATTTGCCTACTGCTGCTGCTCCAAGGAAAACATGTTATAATTGTGGTAGTACTAACCATCTTGCTAGATTTTGCAATAAGAACAAAGATATTAATTCTTTACCTTCTACTTCAGGAGTAAAGAATGATTATGTAAGGGTTAAACCACAGACTTTATGCACACACTGTGGGAGCACTTGGCATTCTATTTATACTTGTAAGAGTTATCATGCTATTTATCATAACTATTATGAGCCAAAGCCCAACTTGAAGTGGGTTAGGACAAACTCTGCAAGTGTAAAGTCTGACAATGTTAGTTTAAACTCTGTTGATAGTGATTCCGCTGCAAAAGCTAACACTGTTAAGAAAGACAAAGGATCCAAGCAAGTCTGGGTCCTTAAAACTAACACTTAGTGTTTGTTTGTGATTGCAGGGTATAAAAGAGAGCACACTTATCTTGGACAGTGGATGCTCAGGACATATGACTGGAAATAAAGCCCTGCTATCAGATTTTGAGGAGAAGGCTGGCCCAAAGGTTTCCTATGGAGATGGCAACATAGGACACACTCTGGGATATGGCAATATTAATCTTGGAAGTGTCATCATCACAAATGTAGCTCTAGTCTCAGGACTCAAGCATAATCTGCTATCTGTGAGTCAAATCTGTGACAGAGGAAACCATGTAGATTTTCATACTGAATACTGTGAAGTTATCAGTAAATCTACTGGAAAAGTTGTTCTAGTTGGAAACAGGTGCAACAATATTTATGAAGCAAGTTTGGTAACAAACTCTGATGGAAAAACAGTGTGTCTGTCTGCAAGAATGTCAAATGAAGAGAGTTGGAAATGGCATAAGAATCTCTCTCATCTAAACTTGAACAACATCAATGAACTTATACGAAAAGATCTTGTAAGGGGACTTCCAAAGTCAATACTAAACTTAGATGGTCTGTGTGATTCTTGTCAAAAGGCCAAGCAAAGGAAGTCATCTTTCAAGAGCAAATCTGAATCTTCAGTAGTGGAACCTTATCATCTTCTACATGTTGATCTCTTTGGACCAGTGAATGTGATGTCTATGGGCAGAAAGAAATATGCTCTAGTAATTGTTGATGAATATACTAGATATACATGGGTGTATTTCTTATCAAAGAAGGATGAAACTGCTCAAACTCTGATGGATCATGTAAACCTACTGGACAAAGGATCACAGCACAAAGTGAAAATTATAAGAAGTGATAATGGAACTGAATTCAGAAACTCAATCATGGAAGCTTTCTGCAAGGAAAGAGGAGTGAAACAAGAGTTTTCTGCACCTGGAACTCCACAGCAGAATGGTGTAGTTGAAAGAAAGAACAGAACTTTAATTGAAGCTGCCAGAACTATGCTTGAAGAAGCAAAATTACCAACTTATTTCTGGGCAGAGGCTGTTCAAACTGCTTGTTTTACTCAAAATGCTACACTGATTAACAAGCATGTGAAAACACCATATGAGATGGTGAAAAATAAGAAGCCAAATTTGAAATATTTTCATATATTTGGATGCAAATGCTTTGTGTTGAAGACTCATCCTGAACAGTTGACCAAGTTCGAGTTAAAAGCTGATGAAGGAATCTTTGTTGGCTATCCATTATCAACAAAAGCATTCAGAGTTTACAATCTGAGAACTAAAGTGATCATGGAATCCATACATGTGTCATTTGATGACAAGAAAATAACTGGACTTGAAGATGAAATTGAATATGATCAACTGCGCTTTGAAAATGAAGGTTTATTTTCTGATGATGTAAACTCTGATGAAGCAGTACCGACAAACTCTGATGAAGCGGTTCTGATAAACTCTGACGAAGCATACTCTGAACCTCTACTGGTAAATACTGGAGAAACTGAAAATTCTCAAATTGAACAACATAGAGAACCAGTTGAGGGGGAGCGTGAAGAAGCTCAACAAGACACAGAAAATGAGTCAGTTGAGGAAACTGATTCAAACTCTGACAGTTCAAACTCTGAGCCATCCAATTCAGGGGGAGCCTCAGATGCTGCAGAAAGTCAACTTATGAATCAGGAGAGCATGGATCAAGGGGGAGGATCCAATAATGATGCAAGAAACCACTTACCAACAGCAAGAAAGTGGACACAGGCACACACACCTGATCTCATAATTGGAGATCCTGATGCTAGTGTGAGAACTAGAAGTGCAACAAATAATGAGTGTCTGTATCATGCTTTCTTGTCTCAAACAGAACCAAAGAAGGTGGAGGAAACTCTTCAAGATGCTAATTGGATTACAGCAATGCAAGAAGAGTTAAATGAATTTGAAAGAAATGAAGTCTGGACACTTGTACCTAGACCAAAGAATAGATCAATTGTAGGTACAAAGTGGGTTTTCAGAAACAAGACTGACAGTGAAGGTGTGATTACAAGAAACAAGGCTAGACTTGTGGCTAAAGGTTATTCACAACAGGAAGGGATTGACTATGATGAAACCTTTGCTCCAGTTGCAAGATTGGAGGCCATAAGAATTTTTCTGGCCTATGCTGCACACAAGAAGTTTAAAGTCTTTCAGATGGATGTGAAAAGTGCTTTTTTAAATGGGAAGCTTGAAGAAGAAGTGTTTGTTGAACAACCACCAGGATTTGTAGATCCCAAGCATCCAGATTATGTCTACAGGCTTGACAAGGCATTATATGGACTAAAGCAAGCACCAAGAGCATGGTATGAAACTCTTGCTCAATTTCTTTTAGAAAGTGGGTTCACAAGAGGTACAATTGATAAAACCTTGTTTTATTTCAATTCTGGTGATGATTTGCTTTTAGTTCAAATTTATGTAGATGATATTATTTTTGGATCTACTAATGACAAACTCTGTAAGAAATTTGCAAAGCTTATGCAGTCAAGATATCAAATGAGCATGATGGGAGAGCTTAGTTATTTTCTAGGCTTACAGGTCAAGCAAACAGATGATGGTATTTTTATCAATCAAGCAAAATATACCAGAAATCTTCTCAAGAAATTTGGTATGCTTGATAGTTCATCTGCTACAACTCCCATGGCTACTGCAACAAAGCTAGACACAGACACAGGAGCCTCAGTAGATATGACAAACTACAGAGGAATGATAGGGTCTTTACTGTATCTTACTGCAAGTAGACCTGATATCATGTATGCAACATGTCTTTGTGCAAGATTTCAAGCAAATCCCAGAGAGCCTCATCTAACAGCTGTAAAAAGGATTTTCAAATATCTCAAAGGAACCATAACCTTGGGTTTGTGGTATCCTAGAGAATCAGAGTTTAAGTTAATTGGTTACTCTGATGCAGATTTTGCAGGCTGTAAGATAGACAGAAAAAGTACAAGTAGAAGCTGTCAATTCTTAGGTGACAGATTGGTTTCTTGGTACAGCAAGAAACAGAAATCAATTTCCACATCCACAGCAGAAGCAGAGTATATAGCTGCTGGTAGCTGTTGTGCACAGATTCTGTGGATGAAGAATCAGTTGCTGGATTATGGTTTGAGGTACTCTAAAATACCTATTTTCTGTGATAACCAAAGTGCTATTGCTATGACAGGAAATCCAGTACAGCACTCCATGACCAAGCACATCAGCATAAGGTATCATTTTATCAGAGAACATGTGGAAGAAGGAAACATTGAGCTTCATTTTGTGTCTACAGACCAACAACTTGCAGATATCTTCACCAAACCTTTGAGTGAAGCTACTTTTACAAGATTGGTAAATGAACTTGGAATGATCTCTGGTTTCGACTAGAGATACGGGTTAGACTCAAAAACTATACATGTTTGATTTTTATGCTCATGATTCCTTGCATGTATTAACTGTTATGAGTACCAGTGTCATAAACTCTGAAAGTAAACTCTGATGCTAAACTCTGTTAGTCATACTCTGTCGGTTAAAGTCTGATGTTAAACTCTGATTATGATTTTTTTTCTGAAACACATGGACCGATGAAGAAAAATGTATGAAGCATGATTTTCAGTAAGTAATCATGAATTCTTCTAAGTATTATAAATTCTGATTACAAAATGTACAGAAATTTTACACAGCATGATACTGTCTCTATATTTATAGCATCTCTTAGTTTATTGATTCTATACACTGAAGTTGTATTAGATGTTTGCATTTTCTCTCATAAATTAATTGTATTAACTGATGAAAAGTCTAAACTCTGATTATAAATTGCAAATAATTCACCCTCAAATCAAAAGATGCCAAACAGAGCACAAATTCCTTTGAGATCATGTTGTGCCTAGGAAGATCCAGGACCTTATTGTATGAAATAACGGCTAAAATCTTTGATTTTTGGTGACTAGTGCCAACCACTGATTACTGGAAAAATATAATAAAAAAAAAAATTAATTAAAAATATATATGAAAACATATATAGAAAGGGGGTGAAAAATAAAAGATATATCCAAATGAAAGGATATCAGTATACAGAGTTTAGATATAAAATCAGATTTTATGTTATACATGAGAGTTTAGGCAATCAGTTTTTACTGCTTTAGTCTGTGGATTTTATGCACTTTGAGATGGTCTAAATATTCATATTCAGTAAACTCTGCTAATTCACACACAAATACTCACACCTGTACAGTTTGTGAAAAGAGTTTATTTATAAAGGAGGAGGATTGGTAAACACTGATGATTTGTGTACTCTACGCCGAGGTAATTTCATTTTAATCTCTGTTGATTAAAATAAATTTTGCTTGTTTCAGATAAATTATGATTTTTGAGAAAAGACATTTGTTTTGAAAATACAAAAAGAGTATGATTGGACAGTTGTTCAAGAATGTTTTAAACAGAGGAGAGAGGTTAATTTCCTAGAAAAGTATAACAGGTAGTAATTATTGATGTTTTTACTGCGCATGTGCATTGAAAACTGTCAATTCTTGCTGTCATAGTCATTGCATGTGTGCCACGTGTCCCACTAACACAGTTAACGGAGTAAGACAGTTGTGTATTAATGATTAAAAACTGTTCAGTTTTTAATTTTGAATTTTACATTTATACAATACACACACCTTCGTCTAAACTTTTCACATCTTACTCCAACACCCATCTATTGTCACACAAGCATATTCACAAACACTTTTCGACACACAAACTCTTTTGAAGCTTTTGAATCAGTTTCTTTGATTTTTCTTCTCAATTCGTACTAATGGCTACTACAGCTTTTGTTTCTTCTGGGTTAGAGTTCGTTCCTAATAATTATGCAGCCCCATTAAACACTGTCAATGCACCAGAGGCGTTTCATTTGATACAGGAATTTCTTACGCAATCAGCAATTGGGCGTGCTTTGGTGGAGCCTGAAAAGCTTTATGGATCTCAGATCAAAGCTTTCTGGGAGACTGGTGTCTATGATGATGGTGGTGTTTCTGGTACCCCATCCATAGTTTTTGAGTTCCAGGAGACAGAGTTTGTCATAACTCCAGGAACTGTTCGTGAAGCAATGGGCTTTGCAGAGTCTGACGCGTACACCATTAGTGTTGGTGATACTGATCTTCAGAGAATGATGCAAGCTATTGGGTATACTGGATCTTTGGCGAAGATAGGCCAACTGAAGCGACCGCTTTTACGAAAAGAATGGAGTTTCTTTTTCGATTGCATAACAAGGGCGTTCGGGAAGAAATGTACAAATTGGGATGCGATTCCAATCGACAGTCTGCAAATCGGGTATTCACTTCTCTTTGCCAGTAATTATGATTTTGCTAGACTTGTTTTGATGAACATAGGTGAGAAGTTAACAGAGAATAGGCATGTAGTCTATTTTTCTAGATTTTGTCAAATTTTATTCTCTGCTTGTGTTCCAAATGTTGAGATTGATGAGGAGGATGTAATTCCCTCTTTCAAATTGCACAAAAGGGTATTCTCTGACCTTACTAATAAGGATTTAAAGAAGGTTAGTGTTGGTGAATTGCTGTTGCCTGAGACAGTGCTTCAGTTCTTAAACCCTCAACCTCAACCACAACAGCCATCAGAACCAGTAAATGCTGAAGCCTCTACAGTTCAACCACGGACTGGTGGTAGGACTAAGCATGTTGGTACAAAACCTGCAAGGATTGCTAAGCCAGCTACTGAAGTTGGTATCTCAAAATCTTCTGTGCCAAACTCTGTTGGTACATCTAAAAAGAGGAGAGCAAATCGATCAAGAGCTGACAATGAAGAAGCAGCTATACTTGTCAAGAGGAGGAAGTTCGTAGCAAATTATCTTTTTGATGATTTGGATGAAGCTGAATTACAAGACGACTCAAATGTTGTGATTCAGGAAGCTGCAAATGAAGCTACTATGTCCGCAGAGGATAGAGCAAATGTTGAAGAGACATTTGAAGCTCCTGAAGCTGGAAATCAGGAGATTGCAGTTGAAGCTCCTGAAATTATTGTTCAGGAGGCTACAGAAAATGTTGAAGCAGCCTCTATGCCTGACTTGGCAAATGCTGAAGCAGAGGCTGAGATTTTTGAGCCACAAGGATTTGATATGGAAGTTGAAGCAAACATTTCTACAAACTCTGAACATTTTACAGAAGGTGTGGAAGCTGATCAGAATACTGTTGAAATTGAAGAATCTATGGCTTCTCACACTGAAATCATTTCTTTTGAATTTGAAAAGGGTGAGGAAGTCGATCAGACTTTACAAGCTACTACTACTGAAACTGTTGCTGTACATCCTGATGTTGATGACAAGGATGCAACAGAGAATGTTCCTGTTGAAGCAGAGTTTGTTGCAAACTCTGAGATTCATGAAGCTGAGCAGATAAACACTGAGACTGCTGCAGAAAATGTTTCTTTGGAAGATGATGCTGTTGTTGTAGCAAATTCTGTTAATAGTGAGGAAGCTCAAGTTGAAGCTGAGGAAGATGTTCCTGATTCTTCTAATGCTGATTCTTTTGCAAACTCTGTTGATAATTCTGAGAGAGTTGCTGCTCAACATGCTACAGATGCTCATTATCAAGATATGTATTATTCTGCTTGGTCATCCAAGGATACTATCTTTTCAAATGAAAGAGCTGCAGAGTTTGTCACAAAGTCATCTAAAGAGATTACAAATCCAGAACTTCTCAGTCATCTCAAAGCAACAATTGTTCAAATCAAATCATTAAACAATCGTTTTGATGATTCTGACAAGGTGATTGAAGGATTAAGGAATGATCTAGCAACAAGGGAGCTTACACAGCAAAAGGATAAATCATTATATATTTCCTTATGTAAAGATCAGAAAGTTTTTGATTCCAGGTTGTCCAAGGTTGAAGAAAATCAAGTCAAAATGTCAACTAAGTTGGATGAAATTGCAAATTCCATTGAATTGCTCACATCAGTTTTGCTGTCTGATGATGTCAAAAAGGGGGAGAGAGTATCTCAAGACAAATGCAAGAGCTCTCAAACTCTGACTCGGAAAGATGACACTACTGATGGTGGTGCAAAAGATAAAAATCCAAGGACAAGGAATGTTCAAGGGCAAGGGAGGAGATCAAACTCTGATGCTCAGATAAATGCTGGAAAGAGAATAAACTATGGTGGTCAATCTTCTTCAAAACTCAAGAGTTTAGCTGTTTCAGCTAATCCAACTACTGATGAAGAGATTGCTGCTAAGGTGTTTATGGCAGAACATGGAAAAGGTGTTACAATTGAAGATATCCAAGCTGAAGAGCAAATGCTTGCTGAGGAACACAAGAAGAATCTTGAAGCTGGAATCTACAAGAAGAAGGAAATCAAGGCTCCTAGAAAGAAAGAAACTGGAATTTCTATTAAAGAAAATACTCAACAGAGTATACAATACACCAGGAGGCCTGTGATTACAAATGCTGATAAAGGAAAGGGTATACTGGTAGAAGAAGAACAGTTACCAAAGAAGAATTATTCAACCTCTGAAAAAGCTCAAGTTGAAGTTTTTGAAGCTAAATCAACCTCTGACAATGCTCAAGTTGTGCAAACTCAGCTATCTTCACCACTCCAAGGTTTCAAAAGATCCTCATTATCTGAAACTCTGAAGCCTAGCCAGGTGAACTTTCTACAAACCAGAACAGTACTTGGAAAACAATCTTATGATAAATCTGGTTTGGGTTCCCACAAAGAGAAAAGAGTTAATAATAGTCCTTTAGATCATACATCACTGGCAGAACCTGGTGTTGGGGTTACTCAAGAAAACCTTGATAAACTAGAATCTGTTCAGATGATTTACCACAGAGGCTTGAAGAAGGAGTTTTTATTATACTTTATGGCTGATGGCAGAGTTTACAGAATTGGAGAAGATGATATTCGTCTGAAATTATGGGAAGAGCTAGAGTATGTTCTATATCTCCTGAAGATCAAAAATAGAAATACTCATAATGCTGCTCTGGTTTTAAAAGACAGAATGATGAAATCGAAAGTTCTTCTTGGAGGAAATGTTTCCAGTGCTTATATTCCTAAGTACAGAGATGCTTGTGGAAAAATTGTTGAAATGAAGAGGAATAGTGCCAAATTCACAACAGCACTTGGAACAAAAGTTTTAGAATTCAACCTAGAGTCAGACAAAGCTCATTACATTCGGCTAGGGAATGACATGAAGAAAAACAGTATCTATTCTCTGAGAGCTGCCATATATCAAACTGGTGAAGGAGATCCAGAGTATAAGGAGCTGAAAGAGATTATGATAGCTGAACTTGAAAGAGCTGAGAGAAGGTTACTGTCAGATTATATCAGGACTGTGCCTGATATCCAAGAAATTCAGTAAAGTCTGACTGTAAGTTTTTATGTTTTCTGTTCTAAGTTAAATTTAAACTCTGTTTTAAAATTAAACTCTGACATATTTTAAACACTGCATTTGTTATATGTTTTGACATCATCAATTATCTGTTTAACTTGTACATTTTTATTATGCACAAGTTGGGGGAGATTGTTAGATATAATTGCTGACGTTTGTTCATAAGTGTTTAAGTACCAGGTACATATCAGAGTTTATCTAGAAGCTAGTCAGAGTTTGATAAAGTCTGACTGGGTGAAGAGTTTACATTGAAGCCAGTCAGAGTTTGATAAAGTCTGACGTGGTGATAGTTGACTTAGCTGTCGGTGCAAAGATAAAGATTCTAGAAGCAATATATTCTGAAGATGGAAAGAAGCAGAATATATTGATACAGCTAAGGAAACGGAATAGAAGACTGAAGCAATCCTTAATTGATATGAATTGTATCGCTAACTTATAGGAATATCAATTAGAGATGGATTGTATGTAACTGTGTACTATATAAACACAGATAGGTTATCCCTAGAAGGGATGCGATTATTGAAATATTATTCTTGTAACCTAGTAGCTCTTTGTGATTCATTAACATCACTAAGAGAGAATTATTTAATATAATCCAGTTTGTTGATTTACAAACTTGTGTTCTTGATTGTTATTCTTATACATACTTGATTATATTGTGTATTCGGCCTAACATCCATGCCTTGTATTTAATCAGGACATTGCTGGGTAGAAGGAATTAATTGTACAGTAACTATTCACTGAATAGGTTCTTGGTATTCTAAGCAGTGAATTCATATGATCCGGATAGTCGCGATATGCCGAGAAGTATCCCTCACGATGTAGAATAAATATGATTAATTTTACTAATCGTATTTAATGAATTAAAAGAATTCATATAAATAATAATAAAATTGTTTTATTATTATTTATTTCTACTATCGGCTTAATTTTGAACCTACATGGTCACACCATAAAAGAGTATGATTTAATGGCGAAGGAATTAATTAATAATTGCTAGTCACTATTTATTTATGAAATAAATATTTGATAGCATTTTTTATAATCAATTAAATATGATTTAATTAATTATAAAAAAATTAAGAAGTGTTCTTAATATTATTAATTAATAATTTAATTTAAGAAAATTAAGTGAGAGAATTATTTTCTACAGAGTTTAGAAAAAGAATTAATTATTAAAAGAGTTTTAATGATTAATTAATTGATTAATGATATTAATTAATTATAGGGTTAATAATGATAATATTTTATAGGATAAATTTTCAGCTGAAATATTTGACTATAAATATACTATTATAGACCTTAAGCCTCTAACCCTAATTTTATAAGAAAAGAAAAAGAGAGGCAACCCTAATTATCTCTCAACCTCTTCCTCGCTCCATTGACTAGATCTCTTGGTGGATACCGGTAAAGTGCTTCACACTTTGAGGAGCAGCTGCTAGGAGTCTCTATTCATCATCATTGGATTGCTTTTAAAGGTTAGTTTTCGATTCTTAAATTTTATCCATGAATCGTATGCGTAATATATGAGTTTTATATGTAAATAATTGTTATCCATGCTTCCGCGTATGCAATAAAACTCAACATAGAGTTCGTTGGAACTCAGGATAATATAGTTGATCCTTTGACTAAAGGACTTGAGCATGCAGTAGTCCTTAAGTCGAGGTTGGGGATGTGACTAATACCCCATCATGATTCATCTACAGCGGGAACCCAATAAACCTGAGAGGAGATCCCTTGAAGTGTATTCAATATGGTAATAACAAGCTATGAGGGTGAATCGGTAGTACCTTTACTATATACTTTGATACTCACGTATCTGAGTCTATCCCCTGTAATCCTAAAAGGTACTGATACTGCCAGTATAACAAGAGTTATTTGAACTCTGAATGGGGTCAAGTCATTTGACGAGATGATAGTAGTACATCTCTGGAGATGCCCAGCTAAGCGAATGTAATTGTGTGGTCGCAATTAGAGGAAATGGTTATTCCTTGAAGCATTTCACAAACAAGATCGAGACATGACCATTAACGTCTCAAGGCTGTAGATCAACACCATAGCCTTTGATTTGTCGTCGTCTATGGAGTGTGGTTACACCAAACGGATAAAGATTCAAGGTGAAACATTTCATCTAGATCCGGTAGCCATCGAAGTAGGGGACTTGAGAGGGTTCAAACCTGGAAAGATACCGACTCTGAAAAACAAGTCATGATAAGGACCGATATGCATTTCTGTATGGATTTGTGGGGGATTGTTAGAAAATGGAAAGTTTGAGGCATATTTTATATATGTTCTTGATGGAATTTCCGGAAACTAACAATTGGAGGTTGTTCCTTGTTATGAGGACTTAAACTTTCATGTTTGGATCTAAGACATTTTCTTAGTGGAATCCATAAATAAATTGAGTTGAAATAGGTTGCTTGAAATGGGCTATGTGAGTTGTTTAAGTTGAAAAAACTTTTGTCCCACATAGAATTGGTAATGAAAGGTTGGTGGCTTTATATAGTAACATGTGCAAGAGTAGTGCACAACTACTAAGGCATATGAGTGTGCATGGTGTTATTGTGTGCCTCACACGCGCACACACACGCGCGCCACCGCCGCCCGCCTCGCCACGCCACGCCACGCCACGGGTCGGGTCGAAGGGCGAATGTCTCGGCGTCTCGCGTACGCGAGGTGACCTGGGCGAAGAATTTTATTACCTGTTTATTTAATATTATTTATTGATTTATTTTAACAGTGTCAGAATTTATTTATAACAGCTCAACGAACCGGGTCAGGATTTATATTAAATCCTGATGGACCAGTTCTTGAATTAACTCTTGATGACTTGGCTTGAGTAAGTACTGATGGCCTGAGTTAACTACTGATGGATGTAAATCCTGATGGACCAGTTAACTACTGATGGGCTAGGTCCTGATGACCTGAGTTAACTTCTGAGTTCTGATGGATGTAAATCCTGATGGACAAGTTAACTACCGATGAGATAAGTCCCGATGGCCTCAGTTAACTACTGATAGGATTAAATCCTAATGACAGCTATAACTGATATTAAATCCTGATGACAGCTGTTAATGATATTAAATGGGATAATAAATTCACCGGTCACTGAAATATTGATGTTTTATTGTCCGGGTCCCTGAACTAAAGATTCCAATATTAAGGTCACGTAACTTTTTAATTTTCTGATTCAGGTCCTTCCGTTAAAAAATGATTGACGGACGTCAATCTCACCGAAATCCGGAAAATGTGTAAAAACCGGCCACCGCATTCCGGCCAACAAAAATCCGGCCACATCTAAAACAATCTCAAAACTCAAGCAATTAATCTTCTTACAATATATATACCCTTATAAACAACTATGACCCATAATTACATCAAAATCAAATAAAAACAACAATAAAATCCGGCGGCATAGTCGTTTTCCGGTGAACCAAAAACAAGCTCAAAATTTTTGAAAAAATTATATAACCCTCCAACTACATAGATCTATACGTATATACAAGCAAAACCTTCAAACAATTACATAAAAACATATTCCGGTCAAAATTAAGAACTCCGGTGATAAAGATTATACCAAAAAATAAAGATTATCAAAACCTAATTTTGATGATGGGGGTGGATAGAGGGGGGAGATGGGGTTGTTTTGGATATTCACACACTCGATTTGGACACCAAAATCATCACGAAAAACTGGTATGATTTCGTGTTTGGTGAAGAACAATTGACTGATTATAACGTCCGTTAGAATCCACTTGACGGAAGGACCTGATCCAAAAAAAATTCAAAAGTTTAATTACCCGGACTGCGGAATCTTTTCTTCAGGGACTTGAACAATAAAACGGGAATAGTTTAGTGACCTATCAATTTATTTTCCCATATTAAATCAGAATAATTAGTATTAAATGCTATATCTGCAGTTACGATTTTATTTGGTCTGTTACGTTTTATTTTGTATTATATATACAAAATAGAACGTTTGACAAACAAAAAGGATATACGTGCTATAATAACCCGAATTTTTGGAAAAATTTAAAACTTTTCTTATTATGGTTAAGTGCATTAGTGAATAGTGAATTTGGTGAATGTATAGTGATTTTGAGGGTTAAGAAAATTTTTCATGCCACCTATGTACGAGACGTAGTGTGAATATTCCGAAGTCATATCAGTGATCTACGGAGTAAATAAGTGAATGCAAAGACGATCGGAATTCAGAAATTCCAAATTTTATTTTGGTATAGTATTTGACCGGGCAGTGAATTATATATTATTATATTCAAGAAATGAGATATTAAAATTGAGGATTTGAGGATTTAATATTTTGGAATTTTATTATTTTATTAAAGTCGATTTAAGGATTCGATTGTTGGAGTGAATAGTGAATGGTTACTATTCACTGCGAGAATCGCGTAGAGTTTTATTCGCTCTTTTGGGAAATATTTCGAATCGTTTCAAGAGGAACAAGGCAACATCTACAGGATTAAATATAGACATGGAAGTAACATGTAACAAGATTAATTCGAGGGATGCAACATTTGGATCATCCATGTGAAAGGAAACGAACCAGTAAAGTTACTTTATCTGATCTAGTGCATGCTTGACAAGTGTCAAGAGATGATGCAACCAAGGGTGATGACTCACCACTTTTTAACAAAAAATCAGAATTTCAAGCAAAATCAACCAAAACCAAAAACCATTCTTTTTATCTTCATTTCGGAAAAAACAGAACTGCCGAATTGTAAATTTCATATCTCCTTCATTTCTCGGTGGAAAATTGCGATCTATAGCTTGTTGGAAAGGTCTTGAGATAACCTACATTTCTTATTTAACAAGTTTCTTCCATTTGATCAAGGTAAGACCTTCATTTTTCCAGTTCTTTAAACCGGTGTATAGTAACTCCGAAAGTTTCATGACTTGTTCTTGATTTCTTTTGCAAGTTTAAGGATGATAACCATGGATAAAGACTCTCTTAAAGCTTACAAGCTCTGGTTGTGTGTTTAAGGATTCAAGGAAGGTATACCACTCATCCACCCTTTGATTTATGTTGAGATTTAAGTGAAGTTTCTAGTAATGTTTAAGAATGAGCATGTTTATGGAGTTTGGAGTATGTATGGTTAATTCTTGATGCATACTTGTTGTTGGTTGATGTTGGTGATATGTTCTTGAAGTATATAAACTGATTATGTTGTAAAAATGGTTGTGTTGTTGAATTCATTTGGTTTTAAGAGGTTTTGACATAACAAAACCCGAGAAACGTTACGATTATAGCCGTCGTAATGCCCATTTGATTTAAGGCTGTTTTGAGCAAGAATTACGAACTGGTCTTGGAATATTTTTGAACAACACTGACAATGAACATGTAGGTCTTGTTTTAAGGGTTGTTTTGGTATAAAGATCATGTTAATCCGATTTACGGTTTAAGAGAAAAGTGAGTTTTAGTAAACGTTGTTCGGAGGAACAACCCATCTCTGGTCAGTCACCTTGAGGCTATATTTGGACCACTTAGAAGCCATATTAAAATGTGAAACTTTGAGGAATAATAATAGAGACAGTTGGGAAGGCTCACGAAAAAGATTCGGATTAAAAAGATTATTTGTCGATTTTATAAAAATGTTTTAGCCGAGGTTGCGCAAGTGAAAACCACTAAGAACATGACTTAGAAACCAATGTTGTAAATGGTTAAGTATAACTTGTATTCGAGGATCGATTTCGGACTAAACCTACGACTTAAGTAAGTGCCGATTAAACATGGACTTAGTATGAGTCTATAACGAGCTAGTAATTCCTTGGTTGTGTTTCGCTTACGTGTTTAAGCATTGAGTACAAGTGGATTATCCAGGGGATTAATCGTGCGTTTTCTTTGACTTTGTCTAGATTGTCCGGCATCGTCGCGAACCCCTATCACTTCTCGAGCATCAGGCAAGTTTCTAAAACCATATTTTGAAGTATGCATATACTAGATGCAAGTTTTCTAAATCCCATGCTGTATTTCAGATTACATTATACTGATGATGCATATGATATGATAGATGCAAGTTTTCAAACCTCACATCGTATATAGATGTGAAAGTATTAAAACTATTGAGATTATAGTATATGCATATGATAGATGCATGCTTTCAAACCTTACATCGTATATATAGATGTAACAGTAATAAAAGATATTGGGATATATGCTATGTGTTCATGATTTCAAAACGATACTTATGATGCTAAGTAAAAGTTGTAGTATAAGTTGACTTATAAGCTATGGTTATGGTAATATTTATAAGTCGATATGTCAAGAAAAACCCTCAGTAGGGGGTAGATACTCTGTATTTATACTACGGACCGGGAATGGTATCAGTTGTTATCTAGGGTTATATTATTATTATTTTATCCATTTTTTTGTTAAGAAGGTATTTGGGAATTACTTCTAAATAAATATTCTTTATTAAATATAGTTTTCATTAATTATTTAAGGCCCTACTTCTTAAGGAAGTATTTTGTGAAAACTATTCTTAACCCTAGATAACTAATAAAGTTTTATTCAGACAATTATAAATATAATTAGAGAAGGTTCCCAAATCTATTTTCCTTTTAAGTCTATATTCTGAAAGACTTAAATGTTCGCTCAAACTACAAAGACTCAGGGGATCTTTCTCAAGTTTTAATGTTTGTTTCAAGTGGACTGCCCGGTCCTAAATCTTTTTGAAACTATTCATTTAACAGCTTTGTATGCTACCATCAAAATGATTTTGATTACTTCCTCAAGACTCGAGGAGTAAGATCAGTGGAATAAGTTGTATCCATGAACAAGCATCAGCTTGGGAAATATGGGTGAATTTTCCTTTCCAACCAGATATGACTACTTTGTGGAGTCGTATACTAGGGGAAAAAGGGAAAGGAACGTTATGTTTCAGAGTCATGGATTCACTCGAACTCGGAGAATATGTAAGGGACTGAGTAGCGCCGGTCCCCTAAGGGAATTACAATAAGACCGACGGACTATGAACGGGTCTGTTCTTCCCTTAGATGATTAGTAAGTGCCCGACCGTAGGGTAAGAGGAGAGTAACAGGCCGACGGACTATGAACGGGTCTGTTCTTCCCACCTACAACCGAAGGCGGGGAGGTAGGTCGGTGTGAGACTGAATATCTTCCCTTCTACGTAGAAAAAGACCAGGGGGATACATCTTGCGACTGATCATCGTAGGGGTATCCTCGGCGCCTAGAATCTCCATCTACAGTTCATCATCCATGAAAGAACATGTTTTAAGCAAGTTTCCAGAAAAGAAAAGTTATTCAAGTTTATTCAAGTTTAGAAAGGGGATTGGAAATATTTTGCCTTGTCTTTATTTCCAGAATATGATATGAGATAAATGTTTGATATGAAAGATGATACTTGGAAATTCCTACAACTTCATCTTTTATTTTATAAGTCATGACTCTGATAAAACCTGATTAAGGATATATATGCATAAGTGGATTTTGGGTTACGGAAACCTTATATTGGATTTTCCTTATAACTTCATCTTTTAAGTTATATGTTGATAGCATGCTTATATTTTCTATAGCAGATATTTTACGAAAAGGATATACTGAGTTATCTTGCTACTTCATCTTTTATACTAGAACTTTGTTCATAGTATGAATAGCAAAAGTTGGCAGAATATTATGGAAATGATATTTGGAATACAACAATGGTATTTTTGAATACATTCCGATAAGGAAATGATTTCAGTATCGAGATATTTTGACAAATTATTGTCTTATACCCGATTTATTTCTGGGTTGAATTAAGGGCAGAATTATGCCATACTTTCATTACCTTGCTGAGCTATCACTCACTCTTGCTATTATTTTATATATATTATATAGCAGCGAAGCAGGATGCCAATGGGACGGCACATACCTCGCAAGGCGTTTCCATAAACAGTTCTAGCAGTGATCCCGGGAGTAGTACGAACCAATCGAATCAGGCTACGGCTTTTGACATTCAACTTATGTATAGACATGAATGGTATTAGAGGATTGTGAGCATCAGAAGGCTAAGTTGGTAATGTAACAATACTTAGAAATTGTATCAGTAACAGATTCAAAAGACATTTGGGTATTGTAATAAAAATTATTTATTCCGCAGTTGTTGTATTGTGTCGTTTCTGAGACTCTAACTTGTGTGTGTGTGTGTGTGTGTGACATAGATTGTGGGGTCATGAGCAGGTGAATTATGAATGGTGTGAGTAATACAGGTAAGGTAAAGAGTACATGGATCGTGACTACCCTAAATCTCTGACCCCGGATTTGGGGCTGTTACACGTGCTCAGAAAACCCTAACAACTATCTTCTCTATTCTCTCTCAACACATACACATTAAATACATAGTTCTTGGGCGAATTGAGGTGGGGGTCGCTGTTGATCTTTGTCATTATTGTGAGTGGATTGATCTGAGTTGTTTTATATTGGAAGTGATATTGTTGCAACTCAACACAGCGTAAGTGGGACAATAATCTTTTCAATAACAATCAAGACTTCTCGAAAGACTTTGCCACTCAGCTGTTCTTAATCTTTAATTATTTGTTTAAAGCTACTGAGATAAATGTTACTTCTTTTATTGTTTATTACAATCTCTGATTATACTCTTGTTTCAACCTTCGTGTTTGTTTCGTTAATTAATTTTATCAGCGTGTTCTTGTTAATAAAAAATATCGCGGTTTCTTGTCGTGGTTTGTGGGCTTTGTCATCTGTCACGGTTTCTGGGATTAGTCGCGGTTTCTGGGATTTGTCGTGTTTTTTTTTAGATTTCTTACTAATTAAGCTTTGAAAGTACACAAGTTTCTTCGGCGAAGGATGCAACTTTCTAGTTTATTTCTTTCCAGGTAGTGGATGGACATGGAAAAAGCATTTAATAGAATTTATTTATATTTCTGGTCTTACATACTCTTATAATTTGATCAATTGGACAAAACTTTCTTACTGTACCGATTAAAATATAAAAACAAAGCTAGATCACAAAAGATTACGAATTCTTATTCTAATGTAAAGAAATTGAACGTAAATAAAAGTCTCTAGTAAACTTTAAACAACAAGGTTTACGCGATAGCATGGGCCAACGAACGTCGTTGCCCAAGTTTAATTCGCAGATCATACCGACAATTTGACCAAGACTTTCTTCCAGTATGTACTGTTGTCTGGTAGGCACCAGTATATACTTTAGATTATTATAAAATTCTCAGGGTCCAGACCACACTACTTTTCCCACAGGCTTGGTTACAAATGTTTACAGTTTCTCTGCTTCCAACTCCTCGTTCTTTATAAGTCGCAACTCTATAGATTGAGTGCATCATTACTTTTTCTGGTGAAAATCTCCTTCATAATGTATGCTGATATACAATCTAAATCTCACCAATATTTTTTGATTTCCATCAGTATCATTATCTCACTCTTAATGTTAGCACTCATCATCCCAGGAAATAATGCGCAAGATGATTCAAACCAATATAAGGTATGTAGTGACATAGCAACTGCCTGTGGCAAACCTATGGGGGGACTTCAATACCCTTTCTGGGGAGAAAATATTCGACCAATATATTGTGGTCTTGAAGATTTCGAGCTCAGCTGTGAAAACACTGATCTTGTTATAGATATCGGTACAGAGAGCAAATATCTTGTAGTTGAAATCAATTTGACAACAAGTGTCTTAACATTAAATCCTTTTAATGATATTCTCGGGAATATTTGTGCATCTTCTGTTATCAAATATCCAGTATTGGATGATGCACTATATGATTACGGCAGGAACACTGAAGATCTCCACTTGTATTACCATTGTGAAGCTGGGACTCAAACAACCTGGATACAGTCTAAGTTCAATTGCGGGAGTAAGGATAAAAATGAAGTTTATTTCTTTCGAAAAAATTCATTGTCGCAAGCTGAAAAAGATAGGCTTGATGAGTAC
Source organism: Heracleum sosnowskyi (assembly GCA_030848705.1). NCBI lineage: Eukaryota > Viridiplantae > Streptophyta > Magnoliopsida > Apiales > Apiaceae > Heracleum > Heracleum sosnowskyi. Next base: position 134,054,465 of record CM061235.1, on the reverse strand, counting down.
TTGTGCTATCAGACAACAGTTCCAGTTGATACAGCAGTGCTTGAGGAGTTCATAAACAACACAATGGAGCCGAAAGAACTTTTTAGCAGGAGCTTTAAGATTCATTATAATAGAGTGAATGGAAATGCTTGCTCAGTCTGTATGGCATTGGGTGGATTATGTTGGGGCGGCACACGTTTTGGTAAAAACAGCACATGCCTATACAGGAACGGAACCGTCTTCTCTCCATATTCTCAATCAGGTCTGCTCAACTGAATTACTCTATTTTAAGTTTGATAGCAACATTGACATGTAGGCTATGTCTACGTGATATAGCTTAGTTTCTTATTCAAACAAATGTTAAAACTGGTGATGCTTTATTGCAACTCCAATGAGGGTGCCAAAAAGAGTGTCAAAATGGCATGTGACATTATGTCGCATAACACTTTTATTGGCTCTCCATTGGAGTGATGCGAGTGCACATCCTTATTAATATTGGCAACACCCTATACTAGCTGATAACCCGTGCCAAGCACGGATCGAAATTAAAATATTAATTGAAATCGGGATGAAATCAAAAAAATTAAATTAAATCAATAAAATTTTGAATTATGTATTTATAGGGAATCGAACCCGGGGTGAAATCAGAGAAATTAAATCAAATAAATAAATTTTGTTTAATCATGTAGTTGTAGGGATTCGAACCTGAGTTTTGTGATAACCAAATTTGATACCTTGGTACTTTGGTACCGCGCGTCATTTACTCATTGTTTTGCTTATTAATAAAGAGTATAAATATACAATTATTATTTATCTATACAAGCTGATAACCCGTGCTTCGCATGGGTCGAGGTTAAAATAGTAATAGAAACCGGGATGAAATTCAAAAAAAATAAATCAAATCAATTTTTTTTTAAAATTACGTAGTTATAGATAATCGAACCCGGGGTGAAACCAATTAAATCAAATAAATAAATCTTGTTTAATCATGTAGTTGTAGAGAATCGAACCTGAATTTTGTGTTACCGCACACCATTTTCATATTGTTTTGTTTATTAATAAAGAGTATAGATTACTCTCTCGGTCTAATTTTTATTGTCCACTTTACTTTTTCACGAATGATATTGTTTGGAATCATTACGAATTTGGTTATTACAAACACTGATTTCATATATATTTTGCTGATTTACTATTGACAGGGAAATCCATGAATTTGGGACAGAAGATTGGAATAGGTAGTAAATTCTTTCCTAGACACTTTTAATTTTCATTACGTGATCAAATATTGTTTGGTATTGGCAGTACGTATGCTATATGTGCTTTGTATTTTCCCTCTGCAGCCACTGGTGTTGGAGGAATTGTCATTCTGCTGTTGGTTTTTATCTTATACTGGATAAGAACTAAACATGGTTCTTTTTTGTTCAACCAAAATGTTTCTTCTTATCCCAAAGATGTTGAGGCCTTCATAAAGAAATACAGATCTTCAATCCCAAGAAGATTTCGGTACTCTACTGTTAAAAGAATAACAAATTCGTTCAGAGATGAATTAGGCAGAGGTGGTAATGGAAATGTATATAAAGGCCGTTTAGCAGATGGCCGCATGGTGGCAGTGAAGGTCTTGAATGCAACGAAAGGAAATGGAGAAGAATTTATAAATGAAGTTGCAAGCATCGGAAGAACTTCTCATGTTAATGTTGTAGCTCTCCTTGGTTTTTGTTACGAGGGTAAAAGGCGAGCTCTTATATATGAGTTCATGCCTAATGGATCTCTTGAAAAGTTCATTTATGGCGCAACTCCTTCAACAGATAGACAACATCTTGGATGGGAGAAATTGTACAACATTGCTATTGGAATTTCACGAGGTCTAGAGTACTTGCACAATGGCTGCAACACCCGTATTTTGCATTTTGACATAAAACCACACAATATTCTTCTTGACGAAGATTTTTGCCCCAAGATATCAGATTTTGGCCTTGCGAAGTTGTACAATAGAAAAGAAAGTGCAGTCTCGTCTTTATTACAAGCTAGAGGAACTATTGGTTATATTGCTCCTGAAGTTTTTAGTAGAAATTTTGGACCAGCGTCGCATAAGTCTGATGTGTACAGCTATGGAATGATGATTCTCGAAATGGTTGGAGGAAGAAAGAACGTCGATGCTAGAGCAGATCACACTAGTGAGATATATTATCCTCGTTGGCTGTACAAGCGAATCCAATTTGATGATGTGCTAAATTTGGCAAGTGAAATTTCCGAAGAAGAAAATGAACTTGTTAAGAAGATGCTGATTGTCGGATTGTGGTGCATACAGATTTATCCATCAGAAAGGCCATCGATAGGAAAAGTTCTTGAAATGTTGGAGGGGCAGATAGCAGCACTGGACATTCCACCAAATCCATACTTGTGTTCTGTTCCAAGTTCGCCATCTCAGACGAGCATGGCTTTTTGCTCTCCTTTAGAAACAGAATCCACTTCATAACCATTTCCAAGAATCATCAATATATATATATAAAGGAGGATACGCGGGAGGTTAGGTGGCGCTCTCGTCTCAATCTATTTTTCTAATTTTCTAGAATAAAAAAAAATATCGTTTAACATATTAGAAGTAGAATAGATGTTCGAATTTATTGAGGAGAAGAGTTCGAATTTATAGCGAAGACATATAATTAAAAGTTCTATTTAAAGTAGAATAGGTGTTTGAATTTGTAGAGGGGAAGAGTTCAAATATAAAAGAAGTACTTGCAAAGTTCTATATTTGAAGTAGAATATGTGGTTCAATTTATACAGGAGAAGAGTTCGGATATAAAAAGAAGTACTTGCAATTAAAAGTTTTATTGGAAGTAGAATAAGCGTTTGTAATAGATAACTAAAAGTTCTATTTGAAGTAGAATATTGAAAGTTATATAGGTGTTTTTTCAACGAAAGAGTGTCTCATTAGAAAAGAGTATGATAACATAAAAATTAATATATAAGACAAGTATATAGTCGATATATTAAATTTGAGATTTTGATATTAAAAAGGAAAGCATGTTTCACGGGAGGACGACTTATTAGCGAGGACCGAGTAATTTTCGTAATTTATTTGATAGAGTTTTTTGAAAAAATTATTACGTCACCGCGAAGCGCGGCTTTTTCAACTGGTTAATCTTAATAATTAAGTACCATACTCATTGAATTTGAAAAAAGGAAGATATTGTTGATAGTCAAGGAAGAAATGCATATAACCCGATAACCATGTATAAAGTAAAACCTCGATAAATGAATATTCAATAAATTAATAACCTCGATTAAATAATAATTTTTTGCCGTCTCGACTTACGTCAATGGGATAAATTAATATTATCGCTAAATGCATAAAATAATAATTTTTGTAAAAGTTCTTAAAGGCCCACTGAAAATGTAAAATAATAATCCATTAAATATTCTATATTGCACATAATATTTGAATATTCTTTAGATAACTTTACTAAAATTAACTCCTTATATATAATAAGCGTAAGGGAGATCTTATCCAAAATTTTGGTTGGTCCATGTACTACCAAAAGTATACGATCCGTTGGATTATAAAACTATAAATCTTCAAATCGATGAGGACCGTCAGATATAATATTAAAAATTGTATTTGATTATTAATAGGTTAGTATTTAAATACTAAAAGATGTATTTTGATAATTTAAACCAATTATAAATAGGTTTTCTATATTGAATAGAAATCTTTATGTAAAAATTCGTAATTATCTTTTCTCTTTAGTTTATGGATAGTTCCAGTTAGATAATAATTATTAAACCATCATTAAATTAAAGATAATTTTGTAAGCTTCGCGTGGACTGTAAAATCGTTAAAATCTGTTGTCTAAAACTCAAGATAGAGCCCAAACAGTAAAGTTATTATCTAAATTTTAATAAATATATTTTTATTATTGTAGCACCAATTTAATTTTTTTCCCTAATTCTTTTAAATTTATAAATTCTATGTTTATTTCAATAAAATATTAAAACCAATTTAAGAAAAAATTAAAATCGATCGTCCGTGTACGATTACGACCAAATTAATAATTATAGTTAGATCTTAAATAGATCGATGAGAATTGTTAGATTTAATATTAAAAAGTGTATATGATTAATAATAGAATTATATTTAAATACTAAAAAGTGTATTTTGATAATTTAAAATTTTTTTATGTAAAAATTCTTAAATATCTTTTCTCTTGAATTTATATATAGTTCCAGTTAGATAATAATTGTTAAACCAAATATCAAGATAACAATTCATATCGATTACAATGATACACGTGGACCCTAAGAAGTCATGTACATGAATAAATTTAAACACTTTTTTTCTGAAGGAACATAACAATTTGATTAATCCAAATTATAATTATATTATTTTACATATAACAAACATAAAAGGATATTATCAAAATATTATTAAAATATTGAGGGTTTCATATTCATAAACGATAATTTTGAATATAATACTTATATTGATTGTGTATTTGATTAAAGGTAGGATTATATTTAAATACTAAGAAGTGTGCTTTGATAATTTAAACCAATTATGAATTGATTTTCTATATTGAATTGAATTTTTTATGTAAAACTTCTTAACCATCTTTTCTTTTCGGTTTATTTTATGAGTAGGTCAACTGGTAAAGTTAGATAATAATTATTAAACCATCATTAAATTAAAGATAATTTCGTTAGTTTCGCATGAGTTGTAAAATCGTCAAAATTCAATTTCTAAAATTCAGGATAGAACCCAAATAGTAAAGTGCGTATCTAAATTTTAATAAATATTTTTGTATTATTGTAGCACCAATTTATTTATGTTTCCACTAATTCTTTTAAATATAGAGAAATTTTATGTTTCTTTCAAAAAAGTATCAAAATTAATTAAGAACAAATTCAAATTGATAAAGAATATAATAATATGAGAATAAAATTTTATATAATCATAACTTAATTTTTATTCTGTTTAATAATTTTTAAGTAATAATGTATTTTAAAATTTTATATACACTGTAAATAAAACCGAAACATTAAAAGTAAAAGCAGTTAGTAAGATACTTATATCAGTATATACTTGATATGCTTATTATATTAAATCCTTATATATAATAATCATAATAGGGATTTTATCCAAAATTTTGGTCCTAGACAACCAAATTAATAAGGACCATTAGATCTTAACTAGATAAATGAAAATCGTTAGATCAAATATTTAAAAAGTGTATTTTATTAATAATAGGATTATATTTAAATTCTAAAAGGTGTATTTTGATAATTTAAACCAAATATACCAAATATAAATAAGTTTTCTATATTGAATAGAATTCTCCATGTAAAAAATTCGTGAATTTCTTTTCTCTTCCATGGGCAATTCCAGTTAGATAAAAATTGTTAAACCATCATTTAATTAAATATAATTTAATTAAATCGTCAAAATCTGATTTTTAAAACACAAGATAAAGCCTAAATTAGTAAAGTGAATATTTAAATTCTAATAATAATTATTATGTCATCATTATTTTAACACCAATTTAATTACTTTTTTCTAACTATTTTAAATTTAGAAATCTATGTTCAAAAATTAAAATCAATCTAAGAAAAATTCAAATCAACAAAGAATATAATAATACGAAGATAAAATTTTATAAAATTGTGCATATTTTTAATCCTATTTTATTAAGTTTTAGATCATAACTAATCAAATACTATTTATTATTAAATAATAAATTATACTTAAATGGTGATTTTGTTTTATAAGAACTCATGGATACCTAATTTCATTGTTAGCGGGAATATATTCATATTAAAAAAAAACCGTATTTTGAAATTTTAGACTCAGCTACAGAGGCCAAACTTTTTTAACATATATACATTGTAAATTATTAAATTCGAAACTTTAAAAGTTTCTTAATCAATTAGTATAGTACTTTTCTGAAAAATCGTACTTTACAAAAAATATTATCAAATAACCTATGTCTGCAAGAAAAAAAATGAAAAAATTCTTTATTTTAAAAAAAATCTATAAATTTTAATATTTTGTTGGTAGATTCAAACCTTAGATCATTCTACATGATAATTTTACTGTTATATTAACGTTTTTCAACAATTTAATTTGAAAGATCCAACGAATTGAGTGATCAAACAAAGCGACCAAACTTATAAGGAAACTTTCATTATTTAGTCTTTAATATAATAACATAGATATTTATAGGATATACTATAAAAAATGAATTTTATACAAAATTTTGATCGTCACGGTGTACTACTTAAAGTGTTGTAAAAAGCGGGAATCAGAGTTAATCGGTGAAGGCACCGTCCAGGGATTAATCGGGTAATCGGGGATTAATCGGAATGATTAATCGGAATAAATTTAATAATATTTTTTATATACAATTATATTCATATATATAATTGTTTCGTTATTTCAACTAAACATATGTTATTATCATATATTTATGCAAATATGTTAAAAACATTATATAATTGTAATAAATAAAATTTTGAAGGTTTAACTTTTCAATTAGAGATCAATTTAAGAGGAAAAATAAAGAGAATTTATGATTTAGGCATCTAAAATTATAATTATATGTACAAAAATAATATTTTTTCCTATTGTTTAATCAAGTTTCTACCTTTTAAATTTTTAATTATTATTTTTTAATTTTAACTATTTTTTACTATTTTTAAATAATTAGCTCGATTTTTGACCGATTAATCCGATTTTTGACTGATTCGGCCGATTTTTGACCGTTTTTCTGAAAAAACGATTAATTTACCGATTTTCGCTTAATCAGTTCGGTGGCCCGCCGTTTAACGATTAATCGGCGATTAATCCCGATTAATCCCGATTAATCGTCGACTTTTAGAACACTGACTAATTTAAAAGAAGAACTATTACAAAAAAATTATATTTTAATTGATAATTTATTTTCTCAAAAGTTCAAAGTTCCCGCATCTTTAACATATTACAAAAAAGAGTATACTATATTTTAGCAATAAATATTTTAAAAAATTAAAAATTAAAAAAATTATAAATATTAAGAAAAATTAATGATGTTATCATGGTAGTTTGTTTCTAAATACCGCCAAAACATTTTCAACCATTAGATCCAATACTTTTACAAATAGATGATCAAGATTATATATAAGTTAAAAGATATTATATTAGTATTGGATTTTCTAAAAAGTCAAAACATAAAAATAGTTGTAATTAAATAAGGAAACTCATTTAATACCAAAATAATAAAAATCATTTAATGTTAAATAGATAGGTGAAAACCGTTAGATTTAACATTAAAAGCTGTATTTGGTTAATAAGGGGTATTCTAATAATCTAAAATACATATAAGTAAATTTCCTAAATCGAATAGAATTCTCAACATTAAATTTCGTCACTTTATTCTCTTTTTAGTTTTAGAATAGTTTAGCGTGTAAAATATAATAAACATCAAATTTTTAACTATAATTTTTTTGGCTAAATCTTTTTTAACCATAATTTAATCATGTAAACTAATAACTTTTAAATATTAAAATATTCATAAATAAATATAATTATAAATATTTAAAAAACAATCGTGTGTTGCATGAATAATAAAAATGTAATTATAAACAGAATAATTATAAATAAAATTTAAGTAACCGTGCATAGCACACAGGCTATAAGCTAGTATATAATAAAATATGTATCACTTCTTGTTTTCATAAGAATCAAATGCAATTTTTTTATGAAGGGCATAAAGTATATATGATGTATATGTGTTGGAATTTGCAAAATGTTAATATCGTTTTTGGTACATTTAACCAATTAATTAACTATTTTTTGGTACATTAAACTATTAATTTTGATATATGTCAATATATATTTGAATTGTTGTGATTTCTTTTACAATATATTGGATAAGAATATTATTTGATATGAAATATTGTGTAAATTAATAAATATTAATATATCAATAAAATAATAAAATATTCATTAATCGATAAACTAATAAACTCGCTAAACTAATAAAATTTTCAGATCCCAAGATTATTAATTTCTAGAGGTTTTACTGTATATTCTCCACCAGAATTAAGAACTTTATGTTCCTATATACTTAAGCTCTGTTTGTTGTTTAGTTTAAGAACTTTGGACTACAACTTGCTAGGATCATTGACATGCTTTTTCAGGGTGTATACCTGATTCATTTATGTCAGTTATTCTGTAGTGCAAGTCGTTCCCAGCTGGTTAATTAGAAAGAGTAGTTTAGCCAAAACAACTCATAAGCAAATGCTATCAAGTTGATATAACTAGAAAGTTATTAAGTGTCTAATCTCCTACTATTATGTTAACTAAAACTACATGTTATATAGTGTTACATAGCTTAAGAAAATGAGCTTTAGTCATCAATATAAATAACCAAAACGTTTCAATAATCAGATTCCATGCTTTTGTATAGATTCTGAGATGATTTGCTTGTTCACAATACACGAAATCGATATTAAAGAAGTCCCATGTTGTTTGGGTTGCAAAATGAGCCTTAACTTCATAATAGTAAACGATATTTTTCATTTTAAAGAGAATTGTGTAGGTAAGAGGTTAGGGAAGTTTTCGGTGTCAGAAGGAAATTTTCAGCATGCCTCGACAAAAATTTCTGGTCCTTCAAACCCGATTCAATTTTTTTTTTAGTAAGGAATGCCGAAAATTCCTTGCTTGTCCTATTTTGCATCACAAGTTTACAACTAACTCTAGGTATATGTGTACAATAATAAAATTTTCTTTAAGTTAATTCTTATAAAGTTCATTTTTTTTAAAAGTAAGATTAATAAGTGGACTACAAATGAACCAACTTCAGCTACATCTTGCACCTCATAATAATTGAACCTGGATGAAATTAAAAAATAAAATAAAATAAAATTTTAAATTAAGTAGTTATAGAGAATTGAACCCGAGATGAAATCAAAGAAATCAAATCAAATTACTAAATTTTGTTTAATCATGTAGTTGTAGAAAATCGAACCCAAATTTTGTATTAATCAAATTTGATAATTTGGTACCTTACATCTTTTTTACATTATTTTGCTTATTAATAAAGAGTATAGATTTCATGGATTATATGTTTCATTTTATCAGTCTATTATACTGAACAAATTGATCAGGATCCACCGGAAATATAAAATGAGAGACACTTATTATATTCACATACATCTCTGTATATTCATCATTATTTCTTTTTTAGCAAACAGATGTTCTTGTGTAGATCAAAAATTTATAGACTGCGCTCCCAGGAACTGCGGAAACTTGAGTATTAGCTTTCCATTCTATATAGAAGGCGTGCAACGACCTTACTGCGGAGTCCCTGGATTCCATATAACTTGTGAAAACAATAAAGATCCTTTACTTGACATACCTGAAGATAATCAGGCATTATTGGTTAACGAAATATTTGATGATAATCGCACATTTCGTGCTTCTATGGCTGCCCTCAGATCAAACACTGGAAACTGTGGTGCTATCAGACAAATTGCTCGTAACTTGACTGTGCGCGGTGACCGTTTTAAGCTCATGAAGGATTCAACCCTTGTGTTATTACGGAATTGTTCTAGTGATACAAGATTAGATAAATACAGAGTTGCATGTGATGGTGTCAGTTATCTGCTAATGAGTGGGATAGATACAAACTTGGGGACAGCAAGCAGGAAGTGTCAGTTAGAGGCTATGGCGCCTATAATAATTGATGAAACAAATGTCACTAGTATGAATTATCTGACAGTGCTGAGAAGGGGGTTTCTTCTGAAATGGACGGCTACTGATTGCAGAGAGTGCAAGTCAAGTGGTGGACGTTGTGGTATGGCGCTAGATCGCTTCCAGTTTCAGTGTTTCTGCCAAGATAGGCCTCGTTATAGAAATTGTATTGCTACAGTACAACAAAGTAAGTCCTTTAAACCACCTTCTATTCTTATTATCAGGTATAGAAGCTACTAATTATTTCCGTCAAAAAAAGTAAGACGACTCAAGGGACTGTACATTTGCGTTAAGGAAAGTGACATGATTGAGTCCATATTCAGTTGAGCGACCATCTTAATATATATATTAGTCAGGTTTTAATGACCAATTAGATAAATTACCTGTTTCACATGCGTATTATTGGAGCATTTCATTGAAGAAGGGTGTTAAAATGGTGCCTATGAAAAAGATTATAAAAAATATTATTTTGATGATATGAAATCCCCAACCACATGTCTCCACTTTCGCCTCTCCGATAGCGTAGTATTAAGTAACCGGTTACTTTAAAATCTTAAAGTATTAGAGGGAGGATGATTTTACGAGATCTTATATTATTCTAACAATACGCACCTTTGTACTCTTATTGTTTCTTTCTGTAGATACACTCAAATATATCAAACTGTTGGTGTTGGTTTTGACTAGAAGAAATTTCAAGTCGCAAACTCAAAAGATGATTTGTTCTAAGAAATTTCCAAGCACACCTGCTGGGTTAAATTGAACATCATTATTTTACTATAGTATGTATTTTAGAGTAATTTGTTACTCAACATGGTATGAGAGCTTTGGTCGGCGGGGATCACGAGTTCGACTCTCTGTCACCCCCAAAATTCTCACAATTTATGAGGGACACGAAGATAAATTAATGTCCCAAAGATGGGTTCCCGTGATCCAATCTTCAACCCAAAAATGAGCTTTCGAGTGAGGGGGAGTGTTGAAATATAACATAAGATCCATTTGGGGTCTTACTCTAACACGTTAAGGTTTTAGAGCAATTGGTTACTCAATATGATATCAAAGCTCTGGTAGGCGGGGGTCACGAGTTCGACTCCCTGTCAAAGATGGGCGTCCGTGATCCACTCTTAAACCCGAAAATGGATCTTTCGAGTGAGGAAAGTGTTAAATATACTATACGATTCGTAAAAGAGTACCGGTACCACTAGGCTAAAATACTATAGATGTCTTTATCCTCTTCTATTTTTTAATGAACAGGAAACTAATCTTTTGCCAAAGATAAGAACTAGTTAATGCTGAGTTCATTTCAATTTTCAAGTGACGTAAGAAAGTTAATTAGTAGATAAACATGACTTTTAAATTGTGAAATTTGGTAATTCTATAGACTGAAATCAAGATGCTTGCCAAATTTCATTTACCACGAATTAATACATCATACATGCACACTGATTTAGCTCACTGTATTGACAGGGAATTACAGGAATTCGAGATTGAAGCTTGCCATAGGTAGTATGCTCGTATCTTAACTTTTTTATTATTTATTAACTATACCTTGGTATTCCTACAATTCCGTACACTCAATATCTGAAAAACTTGTAGTTTTATTTGTTTCTACCTTTCTCTCTGCAGCAAGTGGTGTAGGAGGATGTAGTGTATTTCTGCTCGTAATTCTCATCATCTGCAGACGCCGGATCAGAGATAAATATGGTTCATCTATGTTTTCTCAAGATTCATCTACTCATCCAAAAGATGTTGAGGCCTTCATAAAGCAATATGGATCTTCAATCCCCAAAAGATTTAGGTACTCGACACTTAAAAAAATAACAAATTCGTTTAAAGATGAATTAGGCAAAGGTGGTTTTGGAAATGTTTATAAAGGCCATTTAGCAGATGGCCGAGTTGTGGCAGTGAAGGTCTTAAAATCAACAAAAGGAAATGGAGAAGAATTTATAAATGAAGTTGCAAGCATTGGTAGGACTTCTCATATCAATGTTGTTACTCTCCTCGGATTTTGTTATGAGGGTAAAAGACGAGCTCTTATATACGAGTTCATGCCTAATGGATCTCTAGAGAAGTTCATTTATGGCACAACTCCGTCACTGGAAGGACAACATCTTGGATGGGATAAATTGTACAGCATAGCACTTGGAATTGCACGAGGACTAGAGTACTTGCACAGAGGCTGCAACACTCGCATTTTGCATTTTGACATTAAGCCACACAACATCCTTCTTGACAAAAAATTTTGTCCTAAAATATCCGATTTCGGGCTTGCAAAGTTGTACACCACTGATGAAAGTATAATCTCATCTCTGTTGCAAGCTAGAGGAACCATAGGTTATATTGCTCCAGAAGTTACTAGTAGAAGTTTCGGACAAGTGTCCCACAAGTCTGATGTGTACAGCTATGGAATGATGATTCTTGAAATGGTTGGAGGAAGAAAGAATGTTAATGCTGGTGCAGATCACACTAGTGAGATATATTATCCACGTTGGCTATACAAGCGAATCCAATTTGATGATGTACTAAATTTGGCCAATGGAATTTCTGCAGAAGAAAATGAACTTGTAAAGAAAATGGTGATCGTCGGACTATGGTGCATACAAATATATCCATCACAAAGGCCATCGATAAGCAAGGTGATTGAAATGTTGGAAGGACAGACGGCAGTCCTGCAGATCCCACCACGTCCATACTTGTGTTCAGTTCCGAGTTCTCCATCAAATTCTCCCAAAAAAATGGTGTCCAGCTCTTCTTCAGGAACAGAACACACTTCATCTACATGATGGTCTAATCCAATGTCATTGCGAAAAATTGTGGAGAGGACTAAAGGAGTACTGCAATATAGAATTTGAAATTGAAGATAGATTTAATTATAAATCAGGGTTATTAACAATTTGGCACTTTATATATGTCCATTTGGACACATCAACCCTTGAAGTAATAAATCATACCTCCCTGCCCTTTATGTTCGTCCTTTATACTACTTGGCCCTTTATGTTTGTAATTTAGTTCAATCCGGCCCTTTTAAAAATTTTAAAAAATATTTTACCCATTATACCCTCGCCAGATTTATAAATTGCAGTTAAATTTATAAGCATTGGATTCGAAAAGGCAGATAAATTGATCGATTCAGATTAACTTTGGCATTCTATACAAGGTGGATTCATTTTTGTTCCTGATGATGAATGTTTTGTCACTAAACGAACCAGATATCTAAATTCCCTTTTGCTTAATTAGTGGATTAGTGAATAAAATTTTCAAAGATACACATTATTTCTAAACTGCTCTAATTTCTCGTAACTTAGCTAATAATGCAGACTATAGCTAGATTTAGTAATTAATTTGTTTGAAACCGTAATACTTGAGTTCGTATTTGGTGTTTATTTAGCTCACACTCTCGACATGAAAAAAAAAAGAATTGCGAGAGATTATCGGCATTGGTATTTGGTAGTATGTTCTTCCCTCAACATTTCATCAATAAATTAAAAATGATTTGTTAACACTTGAAGCTTGATGTGTTTTTGAACTTTCTCACTGCAACAACTGGTGTGGTAGGTGATATAGTATATTCTTATTCCAAAGGCGTTGAGGACTTCATACGGCAATAGTATCTGATATTGTGAAAGTGATCGGTAGAGTGTAGACTACTGGAGAAGTCCATTGTTCTCGTTTTCAATCATCATCAAGCCAAATTTTGTAGAGGGCCAATTGGGTACAGGTTCTTGTTTTCCAATATAGGTGTCATAGTTTGATTCAGGACTTGTTTGACATTCCTTAAACTCCATAATTAACTTATTTCCAGAAATAATTACTTGTTTACTTACTTTTTTTTCCACACATTTTAGAATTCACTTGACTTGAGCCCTGTGGCTGTGAGTCTTCCCACTGGCTTCTTTTACAAAAGCTTGCATTTTCTCGGCTTCTGACATTAAGTTCTTTGTTTGAATCACTACTCCAACCATTCTATTCTTCAGCTTGATCGTAGAGACCCCCTCCCACCCAATAATGTACTTTCAACTCTTTAAACCACACCCCAACAGTTTTGTCATCGCAATTGTGCTATTACTGATCAATATTCCAGTTCATCGTGCTACAGATGATACTGCACAATATTACTTGGATTGCAGTAAGTTTGTTAGTTTTAGTTGCGGCAAGACAGCACTCAGTCTCACATTCCCTTTCTGGGCAAAACATAGTAGACCTTCCTATTGCGGTCTTGAAGGATATGAGCTCGGTTGTATAGATTTGTATCCTGTTATAAATATTGCCTTGGATAGAGAGGTTGACTCCCTGTATAGTTGGGGAAGCGAGGCTGTGTATCGTGTAGTTGATATTAATCCAAGTGGAAGTGCGATAATATTAGAACGTACTCATGATCAATTGGTAAATGATAATTGTGACCTAACATTCGAGAACACCACATTGAATAATAAACTGTTTGAGTACAGTCAGGGCATTGAAGATCTCTACATGTTCTACGATTGTCCCCTCAAGGTACGTGTACCAGTTATGTCTGGAGTTCGGAACAACTATACTTGTCAAAGTGGTCCTGAGAATAAACAAGTTATTTTTGGGGTGAAGTCACATTTAGAAGATTATCTTGACACGCTTCACAAAGTGTGCAAAACTTTTGTCAGGGTACCAGTTACGCGGCCCAATCTTGAAAAATTCTCTATGAATGTAACGATGCTGCCCAGAGAACTCCTGGATTCGAGTTTTGAAGTTCAGTTCAAAATCAATGAAACAGCGTGCTTACATTGCACGAAATCTGGTGTAGTGTGTTGGAAGAACCCAAATTCAGGAGTATATCCTCAATGCCTTTCTGTGACAGGTAACCTTATATGTTGGTTCATTATTCATAACTGGAATTACAATTACAGAGTACTATTGTCATTAGGGGTGTTCACGGGTCGGGTTGGCCGGGTTTGAGGCATTTTTGTAACCCGATCCAATTAAATCGGTTTGAAAATTTTCAACCCAACCCACAAAAAATAATTCCGTAACCCAACCCAACCCATTGTATATCGGTTTGGGTTGGTTTGAGTCGGTTTGAACGGGTTTAAAAAATTTAAATATTATACGATATTGCTCATTTTGAAAATCTAAATAAAATTAAAGTACGTTTAACTTAAGTTTTTAGTATTAATATTTTATTTTGATTAACATTATAATTTTAGTAAATTAAATTATGTCTTATATCATATATATAAACACAAAATATAATTATATATCTATAAATGAAAGTATAATACATTGTTTAATGTATAGTTATATATAATATATACATATATTTTTAAATTATCGAATAAAATTGTAACTTAAATCGGGTTGGGTTGGGTTGGCCGAAAAAATATAAAACCCATAACCAACCCATTTAAGTCGGTTTTAAAAATTTTCAACCCTATCAAGTATTGGGTTTTTTTCATCGGGTTGGTTCGTCCAAAAAGAGGGCCGGGTTGGTTCGGTTTGACCGGGTTGACGAACCCATGAACACCCCTAATTGTCATAGTAAGCTACAATATACGAGTAAACATCCCAAAACATTGCCCTCCATTCAAATTGTTACGCCATAATTTCGGTTGCCTCAATTATCTCCTAATTTCTCAATATTGATCTAATAATAATTATTGCTTAACCACTTAGTAATATCCTCTCTCTGAAACGAGGAAACAATCAATCTAAATCAATCAATTACTAAAAAATATCTCCAAACGATTCTTTCAAATCAGGAAAGAATCCCAACACTAATATAACTCTAAAAAGATAAAATCAACTTATCTCAACATATCCCTTAACAATCACAGGGATTAAAAATATTATCCTATCACAGAACTGCGTTGGCTTGATCCCTATATATAAACAGGGTACGCAGGCATCTTGGAATAGGATCCGACACATCTAACAAGTCGAGACACCTTTCAAGTCCAGCCCCAAACATCCAAAAATCCCAAATCCCCCTATTTTCACAATTTCGTTATTCCAGCAATCCCCGAAATTTGTTATCACCAAATTCCTCCGTTAACAATTGGCGCTAGAAGGAGGGGATACTTTTTGATTGTGGAGGACAATCAATCTATACAATACGCATGGGGGTTATTATGGATCTGGAGCGGCTTTAATGGAGGAGCTAAACGGTGGAAGCGGTGGTTCGTGGTTCTATTCAAAATAAAGATAAGTTTTCTTATGATTTTGTCTATACAAATAAGCTATCTTATAAAATTCGTAGTAAATTTATTACATGTTGGATTTTGATGATTTTTTATGATCCGGAAAGCTTTTGTGATTTCCTACAACTTTCGTTCTTGGTGTTTTCTGAGATTATGTTTCGATCTATTCTCGAAATCACAAAACATAATCAGGTTCCGTTTTTCAGTATTGAGAAGTTAATCAGCAGATGTTTTATTCGATTCCCGATTCGTTATAAGTCCGTTTCTGACGGTCCATATATCATCGGAAAGCTCTTTTCGTTTCCTGCAACTTTCATGTTTTGTGTTTTCCAAGAAAATATCGTTTACGGGGACAAAAAGGTAAAAAACGGATCTGGATAGAATCTGAATAATGGAGATGTGAAAGAATTGTGATGCAATATTCGTAGCACATGATTTGATTACTTCACTAGCTCGTGCATGGACAAGGGTAATGTTTTTGAAAGCTCTCTATTTCGAGTAGGATAATATTTTTGAAGACCTTCTTTCGAAGAAGGATAATATTTTTGATGACCCTATTTCGAGTAGGATAATATTTTTGAAGACCCTCTTTCGAAGAGGAAATTATTTTTGAAGACCCTCTTTTGAAGATGATAATCTTGTTTGAAGTCCCTAAGTGGTGATCGTTTTTTGAAGACCCTTCGGGGTAATCTTGTTTTGAAGGCCATGCATCATTCGCATCATGCATTTATTAATATCATCATGTGCATCATTCGCATCATGCATTCATTCATATCATCATGTGCATCATACATTTACTCGTAAACATTGGACATTCTTAGATTTTGTGGTTGTCTCTGTGTGATATTTTCGAAGACCCTTATTTGCGGAGGGTATTGCTTGAATTATTTTTGAAGGCCCCTTTGTAAGGTGTTGCTTGGGAATTATTTTTGAAGGCCCTTCTTTAAGGTGTTGCTTGGAAATTATTTTTGAAGACCCTCTATTGAAGATGTTAATATTTTTGAAGGCCCTTCTTTGATTAAGGTGTTGCTTGGAATTATTTTTGAAGGCTCTTCTTTAAGGTGTTGCTTGAAAATTATTTTTTAAGGCCTTCTTTATGAAGGTGTTGCTTGGAATTATTTTGAAGGCCCTTCTTTATGGAAGGTGTTGCTTGGAGTACCTTGGTAAACCCGTACTTCCGGGGTGCTTATCCGTACTTCCGGAAAGCTCACCAAGAATATAGTTCTTCCCTTTTCTTAAACTCTGCTTAGCATAGAGTGTATAAGAAGGCGATGTTACTCTTTCCTTTTCTTAAACTCTGCTTTGCATAGAGTGTATAAGAAGGCGAGGTTACACTTCCCTTTTCTTAAACTCTGCTTAGCATAGAGTGTATAAGAAGGCGATGTTACTCTTCCCTTTTCTTAAACTCTGCTTTGCATAGAGTGTATAAGAAGGCGAGGTTACTCTTCCCTTTTCTTAAACTCTGTTTTGCATAGAGTGTATAAGAAGGCGAGGTTACTCTTCCCTTTTCTTAAACTCTGTTTTGCATAGAGTGTATAAGAAGGCGAGGTAATTATCTAATTCTCATTCTCCTACACTTACAAAGTTACTCGTACATATGTTCTTCTCACATCTCGCATGTTGTCTCTCTCGCAAGCACAGACATGTTACGGGCACATCATGTTGTCTCTCTCGATTTTACAGGCATATTACGGGTAATTATCTTCTTCATATTATCTGCTAATCTTCTACTCCTAGTTTTTTCATTGACTCAGGAAATTCGGAAGATCAAAGCACACTTAGTTCTCCAGTCCATCAAGCTGCACTGAAGAACTGGGGGGTAGTTGTTACGCCATAATTTCGGTTGCCTCAATTATCTCCTAATTTCTCAATATTGATCTAATAATAATTATTGCTTAACCACTTAGTAATATCCTCTCTCTGAAACGAGGAAACAATCAATCTAAATCAATCAATTACTAAAAAATATCTCCAAACGATTCTTTCAAATCAGGAAAGAATCCCAACACTAATATAACTCTAAAAAGATAAAATCAACTTATCTCAACATATCCCTTAACAATCACAGTGATTAAAAATATTATCCTATCACAGAACTGCGTTGGCTTGATCCCTATATATAAACAGGGTACGCAGGCATCTTGGAAGAACTATTACAAAAAAATTATATTTTAATTGATAATTTATTTTCTCAAAAGTTCAAAGTTCCTGCATCTTTAACATATTACAAAAAAGAGTATACTATATTTTAGCAATAAATATTTTAAAAAATTAAAAATTAAAAAAATTATAAATATTAAGAAAAATTAATGATGTTATCATGGTAGTTTGTTTCTAAATACCGCCAAAACATTCTCAACCGTTAGATCCAATACTTTTAAAAATAGATGATCAAGATTATATCATATAAAAAGAAGTTATTATCTAAAAATGATATAAGTTAAAAGATATTATATTAGTATTGGATTTTCTAAAAAGTCAAAACATAAAAATAGTTGTAATTAAATAAGGAAACTCATTTAATACCAAAATAATAAAAATCATTTAATGTTAAATAGATAGGTGAAAACCGTTAGATTTAACATTAAAAACTGTATTTGGTTAATAAAGGGTATTCTAATAATCTAAAATACATATAAGTAAATTTCCTAAATCGAATAGAATTCTCAACATTAAATTTCGTCACTTTATTCTCTTTTTAGTTTTAGAATAGTTTAGCCTGTAAAATATAATAAACATCAAATTTTTAACTATAATTTTTTTGGCTAAATCTTTTTTAACCATAATTTAATCATGTAAACTAATAACTTTTAAATATTAAAATATTCATAAATAAATATAATTATAAATATTTAAAAAACAATCGTGTGTTGCATGAATAATAAAAATGTAATTATAAACAGAATAATTATAAATAAAATTTAAGTAACCGTGCATAGCACACGGGCTATAAGCTAGTATATAATAAAATATGTATCACTTCTTGTTTTCATAAGAATCAAATGCAATTTTTTTATGAAGGGCATAAAGTATATATGATGTATATGTGTTGGAATTTGCAAAATGTTAATATCGTTTTTGGTACATTTAACCAATTAATTAACTATTTTTTGGTACATTAAACTATTAATTTTGATATATGTCAATATATATTTGAATTGTTGTGATTTCTTTTACAATATATTGGATAAGAATATTATTTGATATGAAATATTGTGTAAATTAATAAATATTAATATATCAATAAAATAATAAAATATTCATTAATCGATAAACTAATAAACTCGCTAAACTAATAAAATTTTCAGATCCCAAGATTATTAATTTCTAGAGGTTTTACTGTATATTCTCCACCAGAATTAAGAACTTTATGTTCCTATATACTTAAGCTCTGTTTGTTGTTTAGTTTAAGAACTTTGGACTACAACTTGCTAGGATCATTGACATGCTTTTTCAGGGTGTATACCTGATTCATTTATGTCAGTTATTCTGTAGTGCAAGTCGTTCCCAGCTGGTTAATTAGAAAGAGTAGTTTAGCCAAAACAACTCATAAGCAAATGCTATCAAGTTGATATAACTAGAAAGTTATTAAGTGTCTAATCTCCTACTATTATGTTAACTAAAACTACATGTTATATAGTGTTACATAGCTTAAGAAAATGAGCTTTAGTCATCAATATAAATAACCAAAACGTTTCAATAATCAGATTCCATGCTTTTGTATAGATTCTGAGATGATTTGCTTGTTCACAATACACGAAATCGATATTAAAGAAGTCCCATGTTGTTTGGGTTGCAAAATGAGCCTTAACTTCATAATAGTAAACGATATTTTTCATTTTAAAGAGAATTGTGTAGGTAAGAGGTTAGGGAAGTTTTCGGTGTCAGAAGGAAATTTTCAGCATGCCTCGACAAAAATTTCTGGTCCTTCAAACCCGATTCAATTTTTTTTTTAGTAAGGAATGCCGAAAATTCCTTGCTTGTCCTATTTTGCATCACAAGTTTACAACTAACTCTAGGTATATGTGTACAATAATAAAATTTTCTTTAAGTTAATTCTTATAAAGTTCATTTTTTTTAAAAGTAAGATTAATAAGTGGACTACAAATGAACCAACTTCAGCTACATCTTGCACCTCATAATAATTGAACCTGGATGAAATTAAAAAATAAAATAAAATAAAATTTTAAATTAAGTAGTTATAGAGAATTGAACCCGAGATGAAATCAAAGAAATCAAATCAAATTACTAAATTTTGTTTAATCATGTAGTTGTAGAAAATCGAACCCAAATTTTGTATTAATCAAATTTGATAATTTGGTACCTTACATCTTTTTTACATTATTTTGCTTATTAATAAAGAGTATAGATTTCATGGATTATATGTTTCATTTTATCAGTCTATTATACTGAACAAATTGATCAGGATCCACCGGAAATATAAAATGAGAGACACTTATTATATTCACATACATCTCTGTATATTCATCATTATTTCTTTTTTAGCAAACAGATGTTCTTGTGTAGATCAAAAATATAAAGACTGCGCTCCCAGGAACTGCGGAAACTTGAGTATTAGCTTTCCATTCTATATAGCAGGCGTGCAACCACCTTACTGCGGAGTCCCTGGATTCAATATAACTTGTGAAAACAATAAAGATCCTTTACTTGACATACCTGAAGATAATCAGGAATTATTGGTTAACGAAATATTTGATGATAATCGCTCATTTCGTGCTTCTATGGCTGCCCTCAGATCAAACACTGGAAACTGTGGTGCTATCAGACAAATTGCTCGTAATATATTAGTCAGGTTTTAGGGACCAACTAGATGAATTACCTGTTTCACATGCGTATTATTGGAGCATTTCATTGAAGAAGGGTGTTAAAATGGTGCCTATGAAAAAGATTATAAAAAATATTATTTTGATGATATGAAATCCCCAACCACACGTTTCCACTTTCCCCTCTATGATACCATATTAAATAAGCAATCACTCTAAAATCTTAAGGTGTTAGATAATGACTTTAAGAGATCTTATATTGGGTCTGTTTGGCTGACCTTGTTTATTGATTTAAAGTTGATAAGAGCTTATGAGAGTGTTTGTGTACTCAGCTTATTTGATAACTTATAACTTATAAATTAATAAGTTGAATGTTAAAAATCACCAATATTTTACTTAACTTATCACCTTATTCTTTGATTTCTTTATTTTTCTAATATTTTATATTTTTACATTTGTGTTTTTAAATATTTTTTTAATTTAAAATACAAGTGTTGAAATCATTGTATTTAAAAATTATTTTTTCAAATTTAATTTAGCAAATTCTTCACTAACTTATAAGTAAATTTATCCAAACACCCGTATAACTTATAAGAATTTATCAACTTATCACTTAAACTGCACTTACTTATTTTAAACTATAAATCAACTTTTTTGTGATTTCCCAAACACGCACATTAACTCCTTATATATAATAAGCGTAAGGGAGATCTTATCCAAAACTTTGGTCGGTCACTGCACTACCAAAAGTATATGATCCGTTGGATTATAAAACTATAAATATTCAAATAGATGAGAACCGTTAGATATAATATTAAAAATTGTATTTGATTAATAATAGGATAGTATTTAAATACTAAAAGGTGTATTTTGATAATTTAAACCAATTATAAATAGGTTTTCTATATTGAATAGAAATCTTTATGTAAAAAATCGTAATTATCTTTTCTATTTAGTTTATGGATAGTTCAAGTTAGATAATAATTATTAAACCATCATTAAATTAAAGATAATTTTGTTAGCTTCGCGTGGGCTGTAAAATTGTTAAAATCTGTTGTCTAAAACTCAAGATAGAGCCCAAACAATAAAGTGATTATCTAAATTTTAATAATTTTTTTTATTATTGTAGCACCAATTTAATTTTTTTCCTAATTCTTTTAAATTTATAAATTCTATGTTTATTTCAATAAAATATTAAAATCAATTTAAGAAAAAATTAAAATCGATCTGGTCTGTGTACGACCACTATACGACCAGATTAATTATTACAGTTAGATCTTAAATAGATCGATGAGAATTGTTAGATCTAATATTAAAAAGTGTATCTGATTATTAATAGAATTATATTTAAATACTAAAAAGTGTATTTTGATAATTTAAAATTTTTCTATGTAAAAATTCTTAAATATCTTTTCTCTTTAATTTATATATAGTTCGAGTTAGATAATAATTGTCAAACCAAATATCATATAACAATTCATATCGATTACAATATTAAAATTATCAATATAATGCTCATGCTCATGTATATCATATAACAATGATACATGTGGACCCTGCGTTATAAGAGACTTAGGAGAACTCATGTACATGAATAAATTTAAACATTTTTTTTCTGAAGAAACATAACAATTTGATTAATCCAAATTATAATTATATTATTTTACATATAACAAACATAAAAGAATAATATCAAAATCTATCTATACTATATTATTAAAGACGAAACATTGAAAGTTTTGTAGTCTGGTCATATGAAAGTTTTTGTAGTCTGGTCACTCCATTCATAGCCGTTAGATATTTTTGATCAAGTCATTGAGAACCGTTAGATAAAATATTAAAATTAGTATATATAATATTTTTTCTATTTTTCCTAACTAAAACATCTCATTTTCCAAAAATATCAGAGGCATTTTCATTTAATAAAATAACATAATCAGGTTATAATTGCTAATAAATAACTCATTACCATTTTTAGCCAAAGTGTATATTCTTTTTTATATTTTCTAACTAAAATTTCTACTTTTCTATTTTTCCTAAATAAAACCTCTAATTTTCCAAAACTATCACGAATAGTTCTATTTAATAAAATAATATTATAATATTATAATTATTAATGACTAACCGATTAGTTTTTTTTTTCCAAAACGTATATTATTTTTTATATTTTCTAACTAATTTTTCTCTTAACTAAAACCTCAGAAATATCACGGGTTATTTCATTTAGTAGCATAAAATAGTAATATTATGAATATATATCTCTATCTATACTATATTATCAAAGATGAAACATTAAAAGTTTTGGTACATGTTTTTTTGTACGTGTTATTTGATACGATATTTGCCTTATTTAATTGTTTATTTAATTATTATAATCAGTTACCCTTTCAATTAAATTATATTACCATTTTTTTTCTAAAAAAGATCGGGAGCAATTTCCTTTTCAGCTAAAACATGTTACTTTTTCTATTTCATTTGCTAAAATCCTTCAATTTTCAAATATATCACGAGAAAACCCTTACATATTTATTTTAAAATCTATTTTAATACTTTTAATTGACAATTATCTTTTTCAACTAAAACATGTCACCTATTCTATTTTTCTTACTAAACCCCCACTTTTTCAAAAATATTACGGGCAAATCGTTACTTTTATATTTTAAAATTCAACGAAAACATGTTACTTTCTATTTTTATTACTAAAACCCCTCTTTTTCCAAAATATCACGGACAAATCGTTACTTATTTATTTTAAAATTCATTTTAATAATTTTAATTATTTTAAAATGTTTAACACGCCTACTTATTTTTTTTAATAAATGCAATTAATAAAATATAAATAATAAATAATAAAATTAACAATTATTAAAAATAACCTGTGCATCGTACGAGTTTTAAACTATATTATTAAAAGCGAAACATTAAAAGTTTGGTAGTCGGATTCACGGACGGTCGGTACTTAGTGATTTTACTTAATTACCCTTACTTATTTTTTTTAAAACTATCACTAAATAATAACATTATTTATAACCAATTACCTTTTCAGCTAAAATACATTACCTTTTTTATTTTTTTTCTTACAAAATCCTCTCTTTTTCTAAAAAAACACGGGCGATTATCTTTTAATTAAAAACAATTAATTATGGTGTAAAATCGTCAAAATCTGATTTTTAAAACATAAGATAAAGCCCAAATGAGTAAAATGAGTATTTAAATTCTAATAATTATTATTATGTCATCATTATTTTAACGCCAATTTAATTACTTTTTTCTAACTATTTGAAATTTAGAAATCTATGTTCAAAAATTAAAATCAATCTAAGAAAAATTCAAATCAACAAAGAATATAATAATACGAGGATAAAATTTTATAAAATTGTGTATATTTTTTATCCTATTTTATTAAGTTATAGATCATAACTAATCAAATATAATTTATTATTAAATAATAAATTATACGCAAATGGTGATTTTGTTTTATAAACACTCATAGAGACCTAATTTCATTGTTAGCAGGACTATATTCATATTAAAAAAACTGTATTTTGAAATAGTAGACTCAGCTACAGAACAGACCTAAGTTTTTTAACATATATACATTGTAAATTATTAAATTCGAAACTTTAAAAGTTTGTTAATCAATTAGTATAGTACTTTTCTAAAAAATCGTACTTTACAAAAAATATTATCAAATAACCTATGTTTGAAAGAAAAAAAATGAATTTTTTTTTTTTTTCAAAAAAAAACCTGTAAATTTTAATATGTTGTTGGTAGATTCAAATCTTAGATCATTCTACATGATAATTTTACAGTTATATGTAACGTTTCTGAACAATTTAATTTGAAAGATCCAACGATTATGGATTAAGTGATCAAACAAAGCGACCACACTTATAAGAAAGCTTTCATTATTTAGTCTTTGATATAATAACATAGATATTTACGGGATATACTATAAAAAAAATGAATGTTATACAGAATTTTGATCGTCACGGTGTATTACTTTAAAAGAAGAACTATTACAAAAATATATATATTTTAATTGATAATTTATTTTCTCAAAAGAGTATATTTTATTTTAGCAATAAATATTTAAAAAAATTAAAAATTAAAAAAATTATAAATATTAAGAAAAATTAATGATGTTATCCTGGTAGTTTGGTCCTAAATACCGTCAAAACATTCTCAACCGTTAGATCCAATACTTTTAAAAATAGATGATCAAGATTATATCATCTAAAAAGAATATAAGTTAAAAGATATTATATTAGGATTGGATTTTCCAAAAAGTTAAAACATAAAAATAGATGTAATTAAATAAGGAAACCCATTTATAACAAAAATAATAAAAATCGTTTAATCTTAAATAGATAGGTGAAAACCGTTATATTTAACATTAAAACCTCTATTTGGTTAATAAAGATTATTCTAATAATCTAAACTACATATAAGTTAAGTAGATTTCCTAAATCGAATAAAATTCTTAACATTAAATTTCATCACTTTATTCTCTTTTTAGTTTTATAATAGTTTTTAATTGAAAAAAAAAACTATTAAACCACAACTAAATTAAAGATTATTTTGTGAATTTCATATGAACCGTAAAATTGGCCAAATCTAACTTTTATAACTCAATATAAACAACTATTAAATTGAGCGTGTAAAATGTAATAAATATCAAATTTTTAACCATAATTTTTTTGGCTAAATCTTTTTTAACAATAATTTAATCATGTAAACAAATAACTTTTAAATATTAAAATATTCATAAATAAATAGAATTATAAATATTAAAAAAACAATCGTGTGTTGCATCGTAATAAAAATATAATTATAAACAGAATAATTATAAATAAAATTTAAGTAACCGTGCATCGCACGGGCTATAAGCTAGTTATTCTAACAATACCCACCTTTGTACTCTTTTTAGTTCTTTCTGTAGATACAATCACATATATCAAACTGTTCGTTTTGACTAGAAGAAATTCCAAGTCGCAAACTCAAAAGATGATTTGTTCTAAGAAATTTCCAAGCACCTGCGTTAAATTGAACATCAGTATTTTACTATAGTTTGTTGCGAACCTTTCAACGCCGTATAGGCTATAGCTCTTAGCCTCTTACGAAGGATTTTAGCTTTTCTCTGCCAGTAGTCTTCTTTCTATATTCAAATACTGAATCTTGGTTTCATTGTAAAAATCTCCTCCGTAATGTATTCAATTCTTACAACTTCACCAATATTATTTACTATTGAGCATTCTGATAATTCACTATCAACGGATGTCACTATCAACGGATGAGCATTCTGATAATTCACTATCAACGGATGCCACATTAGCATCAACGGATGCTTCCATCTCAGTCATTTGATGTGTGGATAGTTTAGGCGGGAAAAGTTGTTAGAATTTAACATATAATTAGAACCACACAAGTGGAGTTAGTTTCAAGTTTTCAGTTTTATCTTTGCATTTTCTTTTCTCTCTCAAATAGTAAAACTCTTTCTCTTAGTTTGCAAGAAACAACAATGGTGAATGGTTGTAATCTGCAGAAAACAAGTTCGAGTTTATGTGTTTTAGTTTTGTGTTGATTTCTTCTGTTAAGCGCACCTGATAACATGGTATCAGAGCTAGTTTTCTTCTCTTCCTGATCAAGATCTGCTATGATACAAAGTAAGAGCGTCTTGTTCTTTATCTGCAAATCTATGTGGCTGATTGTATGGTTGTTACAATTGCTAAACTGGTAATTGTTCTTCGTTGAGTTGATTGATTGGATAGTTTACGGCTTGTATTGAATCGAATTGATTGATTGCATAAGTTTACATTTTTGTACTGGTTATTGTTGAAGATGGAGTTAAATCAAGATCCAAGTAGTGTCTATTATTTACATCCTTCACACAGGCATGAAATTAGTATCTGTTATGTTTAATGGTTCGAACTTTGCAAACTGGAAACATTCAATGACAATTGGATTAATAGCTAAGAACAAAATGACATTTGTTGATGGAACGTTGACAAAACCTGAAATAACAGCAGAGAATTATAAGTCTTGGAGTAGGTGTAATTCGATGGTAATTGGGTGGATAATTACTGCACTAGATCCACAAATTGCTGCTAGTGTACTCTATGCTGACACAGCTAGAGATGTTTGGATAGATCTTGAAGATAGATTTGGTCAAGTGACTTCAGCTCAGATTTATTCATTGCAACAAGAAGGATTTGGTCGTCACGCTAAAATCTCAATTAAAAACAACCTGTTAAATATTAAACAAATTCAAATATACATCTGCGACCCCAACTAAACCAAGATCTTTTAGGTTATAGTGCTAGAAACAAGAATCCAAAATTTTACAAACTTTAACTTCCTTTTTCTACAATCTCTTGCACAAATTCTATAACACTAGTATAACTTCGCTGAGAAGTATACCAGACAAAACTAATCTTATATAATACAATATATGATAGATAACAACTCTAAACAATACTCTTACGCTAGCTCCAATTATTCTGGATCATAACATCTTCACGCTAACATCTTTTTCCTTTTCTGTCCAAGCCACGCAGACAACTTCCGCTAATTTACCTTCTTACTGAAAGGCAAGAATATAAATAAAACAAGTATGAGCGAAAGAAATGCTCAGCCAGTGCGATAAAATATAGCTCTGCATATCAATGTATGATTCAATAAATATGCATTTTAACTCAAAAATACGGAACAGATATTTGAAAAGGATCTATGAAATGTAAGAGCAATGAAACTTGATTATCAATACCAATACGTAACTTTAAAAGTAATCTAATATCATATAAGTAACTTTTCTCACTTTATCATCAAAATAATGAATTGGAATCCATTCGTTCACACGAGCTAAGCCGACGATCAATCGCTCATAGCTCGCCAACCAAACTGTGGTACACAGTAGGCTCATCATATATTGGGGTTCCCCGGGCAT
Source organism: Heracleum sosnowskyi (assembly GCA_030848705.1). Classification (NCBI taxonomy): domain Eukaryota; kingdom Viridiplantae; phylum Streptophyta; class Magnoliopsida; order Apiales; family Apiaceae; genus Heracleum; species Heracleum sosnowskyi. Next base: position 134,026,865 of record CM061235.1, on the reverse strand, counting down.
TTATCCGCCCCACGACAATTATTGCTATTGGCCAAAATTCATCTCTCGACCGTCGCGCGGTCATGCATTTCCAACCGTCGCGCGGTCATGCATTTCCAATTCACGGGTTCAATATAAAACCCTAGTTTTTCAACAAATCTCAGTTTTCACCCTTATCGGGCTCACAACTCAAATCACAGTTTTACCCTTATCGGGTTCACAACTCAAATCACAGTTTTACCCTTATCGGGTTCACAACTTAAATCACAGTTTTACCCTTATCGGGTTCATAACTTCCCAATCATTTAGGACATTCACATTTCAACAAAATAATTAAACCTTTCTCATTTAACATGGCAATATGAATCTGATAAGTAAGAATATCAACCAGATGGTTTATTGAATACTGAAAGAAATAGTTCAAGTCCTTCAAAAAGTATACTTATAACAGATAATCCTTACATTCTGAAGGAAATAAACCGGATTATACATAACATATATGAGTTCGAATAAGGGAATGAATCCGATAACTGCATTAACAAGAAATAATAATAACAATTACAGTTCAGTGTAAAAGGACCAACACTTGGAAATTAAGTGAAGAGTATAAACACTCGCATAATAATAATTCAAGAGAATATTACTCGAACAATACATGAAGGGTATAGACACTTGCCTCTGGTCCTGCTACACACGTCTAATCACAGCTGTCTCACACTAACTTGGTTTTTCCCTTAGTCGCCCGTCTCGACTCTAGAATAACCAACTCAGGGTTAAACACTAACACACCACTAACTCACGCTCATACAATCCACATAAACACATACGCATATTATCATTTAACAATTAGGCACAAAGCATATATACAACATAGATACACTAGCGACTCTTATCGAAAAGTTTTGAAAATCGTTTTATAAGTTTTCAGAAATTTCGGCAGCACCTCCTTTTAAAAACCACTAACCCGTCGGAATACAACCGACCCAAACAGTCAATCAAACAATCCTAAATTCCACTACTAACTCTCAAGGCTTACAATTATCCTCTACGACTCACTAACATGTACGCACGTGATCCACATAGCACAAAATCACTTTATTGACTCAAAACGACACTCTAAGGACACAAAAACCACACACCGCCTCCATAACTATTTTTAAAACATCTCTAATCTATGACACAATTTAAATCTCACTTCGAAATATTTTTAAAACAATTTTTGGAATTTTTCTAATATTTTTAAAGCATTTAAAACTGAAAACGGGATAATTTGGAATTAAATAACCCCAATTAAATTAATTAAATCAAATAATAATTAATGAATAAAATTATTCGATAAATGATCCCATTTATCGAATAATTAGTTCGATTTAAATTATTATTTGAAAGAATTAATCGTAATTAAAGTATTTAATTCTACTTTTAAATAAATAAAGAAATGATTCCAAAAATTCTAAAATAATAATAATTTCGGAATAAAGCTGATTTTTATTTTAAAATAAGATAGAAAATAGTTTTCTGAAAATTTAGAAACTAATTTCACATTTTTCTGATTAATATTGAATTAACTATGAATTTTTAAAGATTAAATAATTAAAACAAAATACATAAAATACTTTTACTATTCATCATCTCCTCACTATTCATCCCGCTGTCACTATTCATCCGGCCAAAATTCCGGCCAAAATCCGACTAGCCTCATTTCTATACCAAACTTACCAAACTTGATGTTCTTGGTATCAAAACGAAGCTGAGAACACATACAATATAATCCATTCAACCATTTAACCAAACAAATAACAGAGTTTACAAACTACTGACTTGAAATTTCGGAAAAAAACTAAGAATTCGAACTAGCTCAAAACGGGTCAAAACAACTCAACTAAGCATGCAAATCGATTGTATGTGACCATATAAAGCTATTGGAACCATGAAAATCAACGAACAATTCCTAAATAAAAAACCCCCAATTCGAGCTCAAGAAGCCTAATTTTCGAATTGGCTAATCCGGGAATCAAAAAATGAAATTGAACACATATTTGGACTCCTTACAACCACACGAAGCTATACATATCATCATTTCACATGAACAAACTCAAAATCAAAAAGCCCCAAATTTGACATAAACCCTAATTTTCCAGAATTAAAGAAAAATTCGTATGAAATTGAAATATTACCCCACACGAAATCTGATGGTATAGTATGAAACTATATTCCAAGATCTTCGATTTGACTATAAGAACGTTGAAATCGGACTCCGGTAACGCCTTCAAATTTGTGTTTGATTCTCAAGAACACGAAGAACACGGTTCAGAGATTTTATAATTTCGATAATATTAAACGCAGATTATGAGAGGTATAATGTACGATTCGTCTTTTATATTAAACGGAAAATAATACCCCAAACGACATTTTTGGTTCAATATTGATCCGTTGGATCGTTTTTATTCGAATATAGCGTACCGGTTACAAAACGATAATCATCAAAAAGTACGGATAATTGCGAGAATAATTTAATACTATCTATATGTACGAACCAAAATATCTTTATAACAATTACTCAAAAATATCCTCCGTCTTAACGAATGAATTATTGGTACGAATGATGTACCAATTTCCCGAACAATTACGAAACGAACGGAATTCTTCGTTCAAAAATTTACGATAACTTTAAAATAAAATAACTCACTTTTTAAATACCAGTCTAATTACCTCAAAATTCACGTAGCATTTATAGGACAGACACATATGATCATTTAACGAAAATTTCCCCACTTTTAAATAGAGAATGTATTTAAATCCACAAATAACGTAAAAGAAATTATATTAAACTCTAAAAATATACCACGGTTTCCCGGTTCTTACATCCTTCCCCCCTTAAAAGGATTCTGTCCCCAGAATCAGCGTAAGTAAACAAATGAGGGTATTTCTCTCGCATTTCACTTTCAAATTCCCAAGTTGACTCTTCTACTTTAGGGTTTCTCCATAGAACTCTTACTATTGGTATGGTTTTATTTCTAAGCACTTTCTCCTTACGGTCCAAGATTTTTACTGGTTGCTCTACGTAAGACAGATCTGGTTGAATCTCTATTGGTTCATACTCGATTACATGGCTTGAGTCAGGATTGTAGTTCTTGAGCATAGATACACATGAAAAACGTTATGAATATGTCGCATGTGTGGAGGTAACGCCAATACGTATGCAACTTTTCCCACGCGCTTCAGAATTTCAAAAGGTCCAACAAATCTCGGACTAAGCTTTCCCTTTTTTCCCAAATTTGGTCAATCCTTTCCATGGTGAAACCTTTAATAAGACTTGATCTCCTGCATTATATTTCATGTCTTTCCTTAATGTAGCCCTTTCTCTTTAATCAATTCTGGTTGAATCCTAATTTCAGCCACTCCTTCTAGTTATTCTCTTGTTATTATAACCTTAAAGCTCCATCATTTCCAATTCTTGTACCGAAGATATTTACATCCCTAATCCCGCTTTACTACTTATAATGTCAGCCATTCATATTCCTTGGTCAATTCTATCTACCTCCAATATAGCTAACAACTACTTTCAACAATCACATACCTTCCGTGCCAATGTAAAATAAATATTCAGTTTAAAACAACCACTCATTTCCTTGTCCATTGTCCTTAAATCCTTGTTAAAGCCTCTTCATCCCCTTTTCCTTGTTATAAATACTGTGAGAAATACACCTTAACAACTCGGTAACTCAGCTCCATACCTTTAAAACTATTCTACTTAGTTCCAAGAACTTAATTGATCTCTATCTGATTCCCACATAATTCAGAAGATATATTCACAATAACACTCAGGAAACCTTTCCCAGGGTATCATCTCATTCCCTAAATAACTTGATCAAATCGACATTATCTTGATTCTCATTCTATACATCCACGTTGACTGGTAAGATCTACTTTAACTATAGTGAGCAAAAGACTTGCAACCATATCATGTAATCCTAAAGCATCCAAAGATCATAGCATTCTCCATTATTAGCCTAACATCGTATTCATAAGTTCTTCTCATTGAGACAAAAATCTATTATGTCCATTCTCCACAACCTGGGATATCATCAGCACAATTGCACATTTTTCCCAATTTCCAATCAACTCTTGAATTACCTTGTTAGGCCGAATACACAATATAAACAAGTATGTATGAGAATAACAATCAAGAACACTGTTTATAAATCAACAAAACTGAATTATATTAAATAATTCTCTCTTAGTGATGTTAAAGAATCACAAAGAGCTACTAGGTTACAAGAATAATATTTTCAATAATCGCATCCCTTCTAGGGATAACCTATCTGTGTTTATATAATACACAGCTACATACAATCCATCTCTAATTGATATTCCTATAAGTTAGCTATACAATTCATATCAATTAAGGATTGCTTCAGTCTTTTATTCCGCCTCCTTAGCTGTATCAATATATTCTGCTTGTTTCCATCTTCAGAATATATTGCTTCTAGAATCTTCATGACATGCACCGACAGCTAAATCGACTTTCACCCTGTCAGACTTTAACAAACTCTGACCGGCTTCCATGTAAACTCTGATAAGTACTTCAGACTAAACTCTGAACAGTACCTGTTACTTAAACACTGATTAAACAAACATCAGCAATTATATCTAACAATCTCCCCCAACTTGTGCATAATAAAAATGTACAAGTTAAACAGATAATTGATGATGTCAAAACATATAACAAATGCAGTGTCTAATCATAACAGAGTTTAATTTTAACTTAGAACAGAAAACTTTAAAAACTTACAGTCAGACTTTATTTGATTTCTTGAATATCAGGCACTGTCCTGAGATAGTCTGTAAGTAATCTTCTCTCAGCTCTTTCCAGTTCAGCAATCATATTTTCCTTCAGCTCCTTAAGCTCTGGATCTCCTTCACCAGTTTGATATATGGCAGCTCTCAGAGAATAGATACTGTTTTTCCTCATTTCATTTCCAAGTTTTATATAGAAAGGCTTGTCAGACTCTAGATTAAATTCTAGAACTTTCATTTCCAGTGCAGTCCTGAACCTAGCACTATTCTTCTTCATCTCCACAATTTTTCCATAAGCATCTCTGTACTTAGGAATATATGCACTCGAGACTCCTCCTCCAAGCATTATCTTTGATCTAAGCATCCTTTCTCTAATAACTAAAGCAGCATCATGAGTACTTCTATTCTTGACTTTTAACAAATATAGAACATACTCCAATTCTTCATAAGATTTGAGATTGATGTCAGACTCTGCAACCTTGTAAACTCTTCCATCAGCCATGAAATACAGCAAAAACTCTTTCTTTAATACTTTATGAAATATCATCTGAACAGATTCTAGCATATCAAGACTCTCTTGAGTAATAATACCAGATACTGCCAGTGATGATTGATCTCCAGGTCTATTGTTTATTCTCTTCTCCCTATGTGAACCTAAACCAGACTTATCAAAAGATTCTTTTCCAAGTACAGTCCTGGTTTGAGAAAAGTCCACAGGTTGAAGTGTCAGAGTTTCAGAGAGTACAGGTCTTCTAAAAGTACTTTGGAGTTGAGGTGCTAGTTGAGTTTGTACAACTTGAGCCTTGTCAGAGGTTGTCACAATTTTAGTAGAAACATCAACTTGAGCAGCGTCAGAGGTTGATCTAGCTTCAAAAACTTCAACTTGAGCTTTGTCAGAGGTTGAAAAATTCTTCATAGGTAACTGTCCTTCTTCTACCAGTTTACCCTTGCCTTTATCATTCTTTGCCATCATAGGCTTCCTTGAGTCTTGTATACTCTGTTGAGAAATTTCCTTGATGAAAATACCTTTTTCTTTCCTTCTAGGAACCTTGACAGCTTTCTTTTTGTAAGTACCATCCTCCATTTTCTTCTTGTGCTCTTCATTTATCATTCTTAATTCAGCATCATAATCCTCAACTGTTACCTCACCACCATGCTCTTCTAAAAACATTTTAGTAGCAATTTCCTCATCTGTGGTAGGCTTATCAGAGATTATCAAACTTTTGAGTTTTGAACCACTGGCAGAGTTTGCATTTCCCTTACCAGAGTTTGATCTTCTATCAGAGTTTGATCTTGGTGGTCTTCTATCAGAATTTAATCTTAAACTCTTTCCATCTCCCTTGCTTCCACCATCATTACCATCATCCCTCCGTCTCAGAGTTTGAGTGTCTTTGCATTTGTCACTTGGTACACTCTCCCCCTTTTTGACATCATCAGAAAGTAGTACTGATGTCAACAACTCAATTGCAGTAGAAATTGAAGTCAGTTGGGCAGACATGGCAGTCTGGTTGTCCTCAACTTTCCCAAGCCTCTTCTGAATTTCATCAGAGTCCTTAGCTTGCTTCTTGAACATAGAATTGTAGTAGGATCTATCATTCTTCAGAGTAAGATCTCTCATACTAACTTCATTCCTCAAAGCAGTGACCTCCTTATGAGACTCATCAAATCTGTTGTGGAGAGATTTAATTTGAATCACAGTGGCCTTTAGACTAGTAAGAATATCAGGATTTGAAATTGTCTTCACAGAATCACCAAGAAAATCAGCAGCCCTCTGTGCTGAAAAGATACAATCTGCAGCTGCCCATCTTTTGTAGTACATTTCCTGAAAGTGCTCAGCAGTGGCTCGATTGACCTCTCTTTCTTCATCAGAGTTTACTCGAATATCAGATAACTCCTCTTGTGAATGAGCAGAACTATCATTATCATTATCATTCTCAGCTGTAGTCTCTGCAGGAACATTCTCAGCAGTAGTTTCAAAATTACTCTGTGCAGCTTCATCAATAACTTTCTCTGCTACAGGTTCTGGAATCTCAGAGTTTGCAGTTTGCATTAACTCCGTTTCTTTTGTTACAACCTCAACAACAGATTGTTGTAGAGCTTCAAGAATAATATCCTCAGAGATTAGCTTGTCAGCAGCCTCTTGTAAAGTCTCTGCTACATCCTCCAAACTCTGATCAACTTCCTCACCTTGGTCAGAATTAGCATTTTTTACCGAAAGAACCTCTGTGTGAGAACCCACAGAGTCTTCAATCACTAAGGTGGCTTGATCAGCTACCACATCCTCAGTATCACAGGTACTGATAGTAGGATGTGCATCTGGAATATCTTCATCAAAGAAATTCATTTTCTCAAAAACTCTGCTGTCAGAATGATCAGCATCTTCCTCAACTACATCATCAGCCTTTGATGTAGGAGCTTCTATATCAGCATTTACATTGGATGCACCAAAGAGATGTGCAGCCACCAGTCTTCTTTTCCTCTGATGAAGAGTTTCATCATCAGTTTCACTCTCCTCATCAACAGTATCAGACTTTGCCCTATTGGCCCTTCTTTTCTTTAACTTTTTCTTCTGAGGCATATCATCAGTGTTTGATACCCCAGCTTCAATATTTGATGGATTCACTCTAGCAGACTTAACAGCTCTTACCTTTGACTTCTTTGACCTCTGTGATAGAGACACAAAAGGTCCAGCTTCAGCATTTGCTAGTTGTTGTTGTTGTGAATCTACTTGAAATTGTCGCACCAACTCAGGTAGCAACAAAACACCAACATCCCATTTCTTGTTATCCTTATTAGTTAAATCAGAGAATATGCGTTTATGTAATTTAAAACAGGGAATGACATCATTCTCAGCTATCTCTACTTCAGAAACACATTCAGAGAATATCAATTGACAAAATCTTGCAAAATAGACTACACCTCTGTTTTCAGTCATTTTCTCACATATATTATTTAGAACTAGCCTAGCAACATCAAAATTACCTCCATAAAGAAGAGAATACCCGATTTGCAGACTATCAGTGGGAATTGCATCCCAATTCGTGCACTTCTTCCCGAACGCCCTTGTTATGCAGTCGAAAAAGAAACTCCATTCCTTTCTCAAGAGCGGTCGCTTCAATTGACCAAGCTTTGTCAGTGGTCCAGAGTAGCCAATTTCTCTCATCATTCTAACCAACTCAGAATCGCCGACAGAGATTGTGAAAGCATTGAAATCCTCAAGACCCAAAGCATCACGAACAGTAGTTGGAGTAACTACAAACTCTTCTCCTTGAAATTCAAAAATTATAGACGGAGACCCAGACTCTCCTCCGTTATCATAAGTGCCTGTCTGCCAAAAAGTCCTTATTTGAGATGCAGACAGCTTCAACGGTGCGGTGAGAGCAGTACCAACATCAGAGTTTGACAAGAAACTCTGAATCAAATGAAACGCCTCCGGTGCGTTCTCATTTGCCAAAGGAGCAGCATAGTTGTTTGGGACAAATTCTAACCCAGAAGCAGTAAACATTGTAGTAGCCATTAGAAAAGTCTTGAAGAAAGCAAGAAATAAGACAGAGAAAAATGTAGAATGGATGCAGTGAAAGTGTTTGATACAGTGTTTGTGAGTAAAAACTTATGAAAAGATGAAGTGTGTAAAAGAATGAACCGTTTATGTGTAGTAAGTTTAAATAATAACAGTGAAAATTAAAACTGAATCGTTTTAATCATTACTACACACAGCAGGCGTCTTTGAAAAATGTGTGAGTGGGACAGATGTCAAACATGTATTTGCTGACAGCTGTATATAACACCTTCCAATACACACGCGCAGTAAAAATAGCCATAATTACCGCTTTTCACACTGTTCAAAACACTCAACCTCTCTCTCCTCTATTTAATACAAATATGAACCGTTTGTACTCATGCTCTTTCGAATTTCAAAACAAATGTCTAATCTCAAAATTATAAATTGTCTGAAACAAAGAAATTATTTTAACCATCAGAGATTAAAACAAAGTTACCTCGGCGTATTTCACATAATACATCAGTGTTTACCATTTGTCCTTCTTTGTCAATAAACTCTTTTCTCAAACTGTACAGGTGTGAATAAATGTGTGTGCTATAGCAGAGTTTACCGAAATTAATATTTAGATCATCTCAAAGTGCATAAAATCCACAAACTTAAGCAGTAAAAACTGGTTGCCTAAACTCTCATGTAAAACATAAAATCTGATTTTTATATCTAAACTCTGTATTTTGATATCCTTTCATTTGGATATATCTTTTATTCTTCACCCCCTTTATATATATATATATATATATATATATATATATATATATATATATATATATTTTAAAAAAAAAATTCCAGTAATCAGTGGTTGGCACTAGTCACCAAAAATCAAAGATTTTAGCCCTTATTTCATACAATAAGTTCCTGGATCTTCCTAGGCACAACATGATCTCAAAGGAATTTGTGCTCTTTTTGGCATCTTTTGATTTGAGGGTGAATTATTTACAATTAATAATCAGAGTTTAGACTTTTCATCAGTTAATGCAATTAATTTATGAGAGAAAATGCAAACAGCTAATACAGACTCAGTGTATAGGATGAATAAACTAAGAGATGCTATAAATACAGAGACAGTATCATGCTGTGTTAACTTCCTGCACATTTGAGATCAGAATCTATACAACTCTTAAGGATTCATAATTACTTACTGAGAATTATGCTTCATACAAATTTCTTCATCGGTCCATATGTTTCAGACAAAATTACAATCAGAGTATAGCATTAGACTGTAACTATCAGAGTATGACCAACACTTTTATGACTAACAGAGTTTAGCATCAGAGTTTACTTTCAGAGTTTATGGCACTGGTACTCATAACAGTTAATACATGCAAGGAATCATGAGCATAAAAATCAAACATGTATAGTTTTTGAGTCTAACCCGTATCTCTAGTCAAAACCAGAGATCATTCCAAGTTCATTTACCAATCTTGTAAAAGTAGCTTCACTCAAAGGTTTGGTGAAGATATCTGCAAGTTGTTGGTCTGTAGACACAAAATGAAGCTCAATATCTCCTTCTTCCACATGTTCCCTGATAAAATGATACCTTATGCTGATGTGCTTGGTCATGGAATGTTGTACTGGGTTACCTGTCATAGCAATAGCACTTTGATTATCACAGTAAATAGGTATTTTAGAGTACCTTAACCCATAATCCAGCAACTGATTCTTCATCCACAGAATCTGTGCACAACAGCTACCAGCAGCTATATACTCTACTTCTGCAGTGGATGTAGAAATTGATTTTTGTTTCTTGCTATACCAAGAAACCAATCTGTCACCTAAGAATTGACAGCTTCCACTTGTACTTTTTCTGTCTATCTTACAGCCTGCAAAATCTGCATCAGAGTAACCAATTAGCTTAAACTCTGATTCTCTAGGATACCACAAACCCAAGGTTATGGTTCCTTTGAGATATTTGAAGATCCTTTTTACAGCTGTTAGATGAGGCTCTCTGGGATCTGCTTGAAATCTTGCACAAAGACATGTGGCATACATGATATCAGGTCTACTTGCTGTGAGATACAGAAGAGACCCTATCATGCCTCTATAGGTTGTCATATCCACTGTAGCACCTGTGTCTTTGTTTAGCTTTGTTGCTGTAGCCATGGGAGTTGTAGCAGATGAACTATCAAGCATACCAAATTTCTTTAGAAGATTTCTGGTATACTTTGCTTGATTGATAAAAATCCCATCATCTGTTTGCTTGACCTGTAAGCCTAGAAAATAACTAAGCTCTCCCATCATGCTCATTTGATACCTGGACTGCATAAGCTTTGCAAACTTCTTACAAAGTTTGTCATTAGTAGATCCAAAAATAATATCATCTACATAAATTTGAACTAAAAGCAAATCATCACCAGTATTAAAATAAAACAAAGTTTTATCAATTGTACCTCTTGTGAACCCACTTTCTAAAAGAAATTGAGCAAGAGTTTCATACCATGCTCTTGGTGCTTGCTTTAGTCCATACAATGCCTTGTCAAGCCTGTAGACATAATCTGGATGTTTGGAATCTACAAATCCTGGTGGTTGTTCAACAAACACTTCTTCTTCAAGCTTTCCATTGAGAAAAACACTTTTCACATCCATCTGAAAGACTTTAAACTTCTTGTGTGCAGCATAGGCCAGAAAAATTCTTATGGCCTCCAATCTTGCAACTGGAGCAAAGGTTTCATCATAGTCAATTCCTTCCTGTTGTGAATAACCTTTAGCCACAAGTCTAGCCTTGTTTCTTGTAATCACACCTTCACTGTCAGTCTTATTTCTGAAAACCCACTTTGTACCTACAATTGATCTATTCTTTGGTCTAGGTACAAGTGTCCAGACTTCATTTCTTTCAAATTCATTTAACTCTTCTTGCATTGTTGTTATCCAGTTTGTATCTTGAAGAGCTTCTTCCACTTTCTTTGGTTCTGTTTGAGACAAGAAAGCATGATACATGCATTCATTTGTAGTAGCACTTCTAGTTCTTACACTAGCATCAGGATCTCCAATTATGAGATCAGGTGTGTGTGCCTGTGTCCACTTTCTTGCTGTTGGAAAGTGGTTTCTTGCGTCATTATTGGATCCTCCCCCTTGATCCATGCTCTCCTGATTCATATGTTGACTTTCTGCAGCATCTGAGGCTCTCCCTGAATTGGATGGCTCAGAGTTTAAACTGTCAGAGTTTGAATCAGTTTCCTCAACTGACTCACTTGCTGTGTCTTGTTGAGCTTCTTCACGCTCCCCCTCAACTGGTTCTCTATTTTGTTCAATTTGAGAATTTCCAGTTTCTCCAGTATTTACCAGTAGAGGTTCAGAGTATGCTTCGTCAGAGTTTGTCAGAACCGCTTCATCAGAGTTTGTCGGTACTGCTTCATCAGAGTTTGTCGGTACTGCTTCATCAGAGTTTACATTATCAGAGAATAAACCTTCATTTTCAAAACGCAGTTGATCATATTCATCTATGTCATCAAGTCCAGTTATTTTCTTGTCATCAAATGACACATGTATGGATTCCATGATCACTTTAGTTCTCAAATTGTAAACTCTGAATGCTTTTGTTGACACTGGATAGCCAACAAAGATTCCTTCATCAGCTTTTAACTCGAACTTAGTCAACTGTTCAGGATGAGTCTTCAACACAAAGCATTTGCATCCAAATATATGAAAATATTTCAAATTTGGCTTCTTATTTTTCACCATCTCATATGGTGTTTTCCCATGCTTGTTGATCAGTGTAGCATTTTGAGTAAAACAAGCAGTTTGAACAGCTTCAGCCCAGAAATAAGTTGGCAATTTTGCTTCGTCAAGCATAGTTCTGGCTGCTTCAATTAAAGTTCTGTTCTTTCTTTCAACTACACCATTTTGCTGTGGAGTTCCAGGTGCAGAAAATTCTTGTTTCACTCCTCTTTCTTTGCAGAAAGCTTCCATTATTGAGTTTCTGAATTCAGTTCCATTATCACTCCTTATTATTTTGACTTTGTGCTGTGATCCTTTGTCCAGTAGATTTACATGATCCATCAGAGTTTGAGCAGTTTCATCCTTCTTTGATAATAAATACACCCATGTATATCTAGTATATTCATCAACAATTACTAGAGCATATTTCTTTCTGCCCATAGACATCACATTCACTGGTCCAAAGAGATCAACATGTAGAAGATGATAAGGTTCTACTACTGAAGATTCAGATTTGCTCTTGAAAGATGACTTCCTTTGCTTGGCCTTTTGACAAGAATCATATAGGCCATCTAAGCTAAGTATTGACTTGGGAAGTCCCCTTACAAGATCCTTTCTTATTAGCTCATTAATGTTGTTCAAATTGAGATGAGAGAGCTTCTTATGCCAGTTCCAACTCTCTTCATTTGACATTCTTGCAGTCAGACACACTGTTTTTCCATCAGAGTTTGTTACCAAACTTGCTTCATAAATGTTGTTGTGCCTGTGTCCAACTAGAACAACTTTTCCAGTAGATTTACTGATAACTTCACAGTATTCAGTATGAAAATCTACATGGTTTCCTCTATCACAGATTTGACTCACAGATAGCAGATTATGCTTGAGTCCTGAGACTAGAGCTACATTAGTTATGATGACACTTCCAAGATTTATATTGCCATATCCCAGAGTAAGTCCTATGTTGCCATCTCCATAGGATACCTTTGGGCCAGCTTTCTCCTCAAAATCTGATAGCAGGGCTTTATTTCCAGTCATGTGTCCTGAGCATCCACTGTCCAAGATAAGGGTGCTCTCTTTTATGCCCTGCAATTACAACCAATTACACAGAGTTAGTTTTAAGGACCCAGACTTGCTTGGATCCTTTGTCTTTCTTAACAGTGTTAGCTTTTGCAGCGGAATCACTATCAACAGAGTTTAAACTAACATTGTCAGACTTTACACTTGCAGAGTTTGCCCTAACCCACTTCAAGTTGGGTTTTGGCTCATAATAGTTGTGATAAATAGCATGATAACCCTTACAAGTATAAATAGAATGCCAAGTGCTCCCACAGTGTGTGCATAAAGTCTGTGGTTTAACCCTTACATAATCATTCTTTACTCCTGATTTAGAAGGTAAAAAATTAATATCTTTGTTCTTATTGCAAAATCTAGCAAGATGGTTAGAACTACCACAGTTATAACATGTTTTCCTTGGAGCAGCAGCAATAGGCAAATGATTATTTATTTTATTTATGCCTATCTTTCCATTCATATTCTTCTTGGACCCTTTTGGTTTCATGGCAGACTTTACCTCTTTTAGCTTATGATTGAACTGTTTTCCTGTCATTAAACCAACATTAACCTGTTTTTCACAGACTTTTATTGGTTTTCTAACAGCTTCTAATTCCATTAGATTTTCTGTTATAATATTTTCCTGTCTTTCACAGGTTTCATCTGATTCCATATCAGCTTCTCTTACTACAACATATTTTAACTTAGTGGACTCTGGAACAAATTTCACAGGTTTAAGTTGTGGTTTAACCTTAACCTTGTCTTTAAACCTAAGTTCATCATTCTCACAATAGCCTAAACCTACAGAATCTGTCTGGAACACTTGATGAGTGTCTCTTCCAGAGTCTGTCCAAGTCTTGATTATTTTTCTTTCTTTTTCTAGATCAGATTCTAGTTGCCTATATCTTTTGAGCAACTCCTGTTCCACATAAACAGCATCATCTCTTTCTTTTTGAATCTGCTTCATATTTTCAAGTTCTCCTTCAAGAAACTTGTTTCTATCTTTAAGACTAAGATTCTCAGATTTAATTCTCTCATTCTCTAAAGTCTGATCCCTATAACTAACATGTACGCTTTTCAGATATACTCTTAATTCAGATATATTATCAGTATCATAAGCATAAGTAGTTAGGGGTACCTTATTTTCAGATGATTCAGTCTCATCTTTGACAGTTGCCATAAGAGCATAATTTACTCCATCATCAGAGTCTGAAGTATCTGCCCAGTCTTTGCCTTTAGAGATGAGTGCTTTCTCAGATTTGCCTTTCTTGCACTCTGGAGCATAGTGACCCATCTCCTTACACTTGTAGCACTGGATTTCAGATTTATCCTTCTTGCCAGACTTGGTCTCCCTTTCATCAGACTTTCTAAAACCTTTCCTTTCAGAGTTTGAATCTTTCCTTGAGAATCTCTTTCCTTTCTTAAAGTTCTTGAATCCCATCTTCTTGAAGGTCTTCACCATCAATGCAGCCATTTGCATCATCTGTTCTTCATCATCCTCAGAGTTAGAAGCTTCATCAGAGTTTGAGTCATCATCAGAGTTTGATGACTCACTCTCAGATTTAATGACTAAAGCCTTTCCCTTGGATCTCTTCCTTGATTATTCTTTCTTGATGGGCTTCTCCTCAACTTTGAGAGCAACAGATTTTGTCTTCTTGCTTGATCTTCTGTTTCTTTGTTCTATTTCCAATTCATGAGTTTTCAGTAACCCATAAATCTCATCAAGTTCAGTTTCAGCAAGTTCGTAATTATCTCTTATAGTTGTTGTCTTCAAATCCCATCTTTCAGGTAAAGATAAGAGAAATTTGAGATTTGATTCTTCAAGATCATATTCTTTATCAACTAGAGATAAATCATTCAGCAGTTTACAGAATCTGTCATATGTCTCAGTCAAGGTTTCATTGGCTCTTGAATCAAAGTGCTCATACTCCTGAGTGAGTATTGTTTTCCTGTTCTTCTTTATAGCAGTGGTTCCTTGACACCTGACTTCCAAAGCATCCCATATTTCTTTTGCAGTTTTGCAACCAATTACTCTATTAGACATAACATTATCTAAAGCACTGTGGAGAAGATGTCTAACCTTTGCATCTTTTGCAATTGATGAGATGTCCTCAGGAGTCATATCTTTCTTTTCCTTTGGAACAGTCTTTTGTTCTTGACCATCAACAACAGGAGACAATTTAGTCGGCATATGAGGACCATCATATATTCTGTCAAGGTATTCTGGATCTGTAGCCTCCAGAAACATGGTCATCTTCACCTTCCAAATTGGATACTCCACTGACCTGAGAATTGGAACCCTGATTGTTTCATATCGACTCACAGAATTAGGTTTAACCTGTTCAACCTTGGGAGGAGCTTGATTTTCTTCAGACATGATTATTACTGTGTTTGAATCGTCAAACTGTATATATTAAACAGCCTAGGCTCTGATACCAATTGTTAGGCCGAATACACAATATAATCAAGTATGTATGAGAATAACAATCAAGAACACTGTTTATAAATCAACAAAACTGAATTATATTAAATAATTCTCTCTTAGTGATGTTAAAGAATCACAAAGAGCTACTAGGTTACAAGAATAATATTTTCAATAATCGCATCCCTTCTAGGGATAACCTATCTGTGTTTATATAATACACAGCTACATACAATCCATCTCTAATTGATATTCCTATAAGTTAGCTATACAATTCATATCAATTAAGGATTGCTTCAGTCTTCTATTCCGTCTCCTTAGCTGTATCAATATATTCTGCTTCTTTCCATCTTCAGAATATATTGCTTCTAGAATCTTCATGACATGCACCGACAGCTAAATCGACTTTCACCCTGTCAGACTTTAACAAACTCTGACCGGCTTCCATGTAAACTCTGATAAGTACTTCAGACTAAACTCTGAACAGTACCTGTTACTTAAACACTGATTAAACAAACATCAGCAATTATATCTAACATACCTAACTAATGTAAATGGTTATTGAGGCTTCATAGTGCGTGGTTTTTTTTTTCTTCAAATATTATTTCATCTTCAAATACTGTCGTTTCTGTCAATTAAAGGTTGACCCACTCTTCCACATCGTAACGTTAATCAATAGAGAGAGAACAACTGGCTATGTTATATGTCACTAGTACTCTAATCGCATTGTGATCCGCTTTCGCTCGTGATAATTCAATCGCAAATTCTTTACTCATTATGGTAAGGTTAATTCCTTCCAACCTGGTGGCATACCCTCAAGATTATTAGAGGTAACAAGATTCATGATATTTTGAATTGAAAATATTCCGTATCATAACAAGTGTTCCACAACTGTGGTTACCAAATTTACATGTTCTAAAGCGAACAGTATTGGAAATAAAAGAATCACTGAGAGATCAATTCGATCACATGAACTCAATGTTGCGTGTCTTAATTAAGACATTACTAAAGGTAATTAGCCTTCTTGTATTGCACAACACACAAGTGACGGCGTCCCATCAGACTTCTATCACACAGACAGATAGTCCTTGTGTCCCCTATCAATAGGGTTGTTCGTCTCAGTTAGAGTAGAGAAATATGAAAGAAATTTAAAGTCAAATTAACAATCAAGGATTTTTGATGAGAAATCTCAGATACACACCTTGGATTGAAACTGAATAGATTCCCAAAGGTGTTATTTCAGAAAAGAAGAATAACCAGAAAAGAAAATATCGAACAAAGAGTGTTACATTACAATAAGAGTGATTCACCCCTGAAAAATGAAAGAGTTGAAATTCATATAACAAATTTTTCAACAGGCCTCAAAAATCTGAAATGGATATCATAACAACCTCCGACACAATTGGAAACAGGATTGATCAAAGGTATCAAATACAAACTGAAAAGGTGGAATATATTCACCGACACAAGTCTAGCTTAAAGGAATATCAAATATTTCGTTAGGATAGGAAGGTGTTACCAAGGTCTCCACATATGCTTTCCCTGTCAGCTCATTCAATCGCTCGTTATCCAATTCTAAGCCCTTCTTTTCCACGTCGTAAGGTTATCAATATTGTACGTTGTCGTCGACTTGTAATAGTCCTTGAAGATTTCACCGTAGACATCTACAACCGTAAGAAGTTCTATCCATCTTAGCTCAATCATCTCAATCGAATACCCCTATCTTAACTCACTCATTGGTACTATATCCAATAGTCCAACACGAACTCTAAATGAGCTCCGACATTCCTTATATAACTATATACACTCCTACGCACTCTCGTTTCTAGTTTTACTATAACCCTGCTCTGATACCAACTTGTAACGCCCCCAAATCCGGGGTCAAAGGATTTGGTTGTCACGCTAAAATCTCAATTAAAAACAACCTGTTAAATATTAAACAAATTCAAATATACATCTGCGACCCCAACTAAACCAAGATCTTTTAGGTTATAGTGCTAGAAACAAGAATCCAAAATTTTACAAACTTTAACTTCCTTTTTCTACAATACTCTTGCACAAATTCTATAACACTAGTATAACTTCGATGAGAAGTATACCAGGAAAAACTAATCTTATATAATACAATATATGATAGATAACAACTCTAAACAATACTCTTACGCTAGCTCCAATTATTCTGGATCATAACATCTTCACGCTAACATCTTTTTCCTTTTCTGTCCAAGCCACGCAGACAACTTCCGCTAATTTACCTTCTTACTGAAAGGCTAGAATATAAATAAAACAAGTATGAGCGAAAGAAATGCTCAGCCAGTGCGATAAAGTATAACTCTGAATATCAATGTATGATTCAATAAATATGCATTTTAACTCAAAAATACGGAACAGATATTTGAAAAGGATCTATGGAATGTAAGAGCAATGAAACTTGATTATCAATACCAATACGTAACTTTAAAAGTAATCTAATATCATATAAGTAACTTTTCTCACTTTATCATCAAAATAATGAATTGGAATCCATTCGTTCACACGAGCTAAGCCGACGATCAATCGTTCATAGCTCGCCAACCAAACTGTGGTACACAGTAGGCTCATCATATATTGGGGTTCCCCGGGCATTTATCCGCCCCACGGCACTTATTGCTATTGGCCAAAATTCATCTCTCGACCGTCGCGCGGTCATGCATTTCCAACCGTCGCGCGGTCATGCATTTCCAATTCACGGGTTCAATATAAAACCCTAGTTTTTCAACAAATCTCAGTTTTCACCCTTATCGGGCTCACAACTCAAATCACAGTTTTACCCTTATCGGGTTCACAACTCAAATCACAGTTTTACCCTTATCGGGTTAACAACTTAAATCATAGTTTTACCCTTATCGGGTTCATAACTTCCCAATCATTTAGGACATTCACATTTCAACAAAATAATTAAACTTTTCTCATTTAACATGGCAATATGAATCTGATAAGTAAGAATATCAACCATAGGGTTTATTGAATACTGAAAGAAATAGTTCAAGTCCTTCAAAAAGTATACTTATAACAGATAAGCCTTACATTCTGAAGGAAATAAACCGGATTATACATAACATATATGAGTTCGAATAAGGGAATGAATCCGATAACTGCATTAACAAGAAATAATAATAACAATTACAGTTCAGTGTAAAAGGACCAACACTTGGAAATTAAGTGAAGAGTATAAACACTCGCATAATAATAATTCAAGAGAATATTACTCGAACAATACATGAAGGGTATAGACACTTGCCTCTGGTCCTGCTACACACGTCTAATCACAGCTGTCTCACACTAACTTGGTTTTTCCCTTAGCCGCCCGTCTCGACTCTAGAATAACCAACTCAGGGTTAAACACTAACACACCACTAACTCACGCTCATACAATCCACATAAACACATACGCATATTATCATTTAACAATTAGGCACAAAGCATATATACAACATAGATACACTAGCGACTCTTATCGAAAAGTTTTGAAAATCGTTTTATAAGTTTTCAGAAATTTCGGCAGCACCTCCTTTTAAAAACCACTAACCCGTCGGAATACAACCGACCCAAACAGTCAATCAAACAATCCTAAATTCCACTACTAACTCTCAAGGCTTACAATTATCCTCTACGACTCACTAACATGTACGCACGTGATCCACATAGCACAAAATCACTTTATTGACTCAAAACGACACTCTAAGGACACACAAACCACACACCGCCTCCATAACTATTTTTAAAACATCTCTAATCTATGACACAATTTAAATCTCACTTCGAAATATTTTTAAAACAATTTTTGGAATTTTTCTAATATTTTTAAAGCATTTAAAACTGAAAACGGGATAATTTGGAATTAAATAACCCCAATTAAATTAATTAAATCAAATAATAATTAATGAATAAAATTATTCGATAAATGATCCCATTTATCGAATAATTAGTTCGATTTAAATTATTATTTGAAAGAATTAATCGTAATTAAAGTATTTAATTCTACTTTTAAATAAATAAAGAAATGATTCCAAAAATTCTAAAATAATAATAATTTCGGAATAAAGCTGATTTTTATTTTAAAATAAGATAGAAAATATTTTTCTGAAAATTTAGAAACTAATTTCACATTTTTCTGATTAATATTGAATTAACTATGAATTTTTAAAGATTAAATAATTAAAACAAAATACATAAAATACTTTTACTATTCATCATCTCCTCACTATTCATCCCGCTGTCACTATTCATCCGGCCAAAATTCCGGCCAAAATCCGACTAGCCTCATTTCTATACCAAACTTGATGTTCTTGGTATCAAAACGAAGCTGAGAACACATACAATATAATCCTTTCAACCATTTAACCAAACAAATAACAGATTTTACAAACTACTGACTTGAAATTTTGGAAAAAAACTAAGAATTCGAACTAGCTCAAAACGGGTCAAAACAACTCAACTAAGCATGCAAATCGATTCACATGAACAAACTCAAAATCAAAAAGCCCCAAATTTGACATAAACCCTAATTTTCCAGAATTAAAGAAAAATTCGTATGAAATTGAAATATTACCCCCACACGAAATCTGATGGTAGAGTATGAAACTATATTCCAAGACCTTCGATTTGACTATAAGAACGTTGAAATCGGACTCCGGTAACGCCTTCAAATTTGTGTTTGATTCTCAAGAACACGAAGAACACGGTTCAGAGATTTTATAATTTCGATAATATTAAACGCAGATTATGAGATGTATAATGTACGATTCGTCTTTTTATATTAAACGGAAAATAATACCCCAAACGACATTTTTGGTTCAATATTGATCCGTTGGATCGTTTTTATTCGAATATAGCGTACCGGTTACAAAACGATAATCATCAAAAAGTACGGATAATTGCGAGAATAATTTAATACTATCTATATGTACGAACCAAAATATCTTTATAACAATTACTCAAAAATATCCCCAGTCTTAACGAATGAATTATTGGTACGAATGATGTACCAATTTCCCGAACAATTACGAAACGAACGTAATTCTTCGTTCAAAAATTTACGATAACTTTAAAATAAAATAACTCACTTTTTAAATACCAGTCTAATTACCTCAAAATTCACGTAGCATTTATAGGACAGACACATATGATCATTTAAAGAAAATTTCCCCACTTTTAAATAGAGAATGTATTTAAATCCACAAATAACGTAAAAGAAATTATATTAAACTCTAAAAATATACCACGGTTTCCCGGTTCTTACATCAATGTTGTTTCTCATTAAACTATCCAGTCAGTATGCTAATGTTAGGTCTCATATTTTGATGATGGAGACTATGCCAAATCTTCCACAAGCTTATAGAATGTTGATGCAAGAGCAAAGGCATAAAGAGATTAGTAAAACTTCAAATATGTTAGCAGAAAATGTGGCTTTTGCAGTAGAAAGAAGGCCTTGTGGTGATAGGCAACCAAGTTATAGACCTTCAAGTTTGTCTCAGAATTCTCAAAATCAGTTTAAAGGACCTGGTCATAATTTGAGAAATGATAATTTTGGTGTTTCTACTAATCAAAAGGTTTTTACTCCTAAGAGATATTTCTGTGATCATTGCAAAGTGCCAGGCCATAGTGTTGAAAGGTGTTTTAAAATACTTGGATATCCACCTGGTTTTAAGCAAGGTGCTCCAAGGAGATATGCTGCTTATGCTGCTGGTGAGGATTCGACTGATGCCTTGACAGAAAATGGTGGTACAGAGAATAGTACTCCATCAGCTAATTCTTCTTCTTCACATATTACAATGGACCAATATAATCATCTGCTTTCTATGATTAATCTCAAACAGAAGGATCAAGAAAGTTCATACTCTGGTAATGGTAGTGAATTTGGTTGTAGTGGATTGTTTGCAGGAAATTGTTGTCTGTTGTCATATATATCTAATGATGATTGGATTTTAGACAGTGGAACATCTGATCACATGTGTCATGATCTTGCCTTGTTTGATGATTATTCTAAAATTCATGAAGATAGCAATTACATTACAATCCCAGATGGTAATAGAATTCGTGTAACACATATGGGAACTGTCAAGATTAATGCTACTCTCGTTCTCAGAAATATGCTTTTTGTCCCAACATTTAAGTTTAATCTCATTTCTGTACTCAAGTTGTGCAAGGATGATAATTGTACCATTCAGTTTAATTCAATTGGTTGCATTCTTCATAGTTCTGTGTCTGCAAAACAACAGATTCTTGGGAACGTACAACATGGTTTGTACTTGGCTGCTGGAAAATTTATTAAAGGAGGTTTATCTTTTTCATCAGAATTAAATACTTCTACTCATCATTTTGCTCATAATGTGGTTTCTTCAAAGCTTGACAGTGCCAAATTGTTACATCTTAGAATGGGACATATTCCGTTTACTCAGCTAAAATACATTGAAGATGGTATGCCTGGTGCAGAAATCAATGATACATTCTTGTGTACTATTTGTCCTCAAGCACGACAGAATAGACTTCAATTTCTTGATGTTGTGATCAAAACGAGTAAATGTTTTGAATTGTTACATGTTGACACCTGAGGACCATTCAAAACTGCTTCTCATGATGGTTGCAAGTTATTTTTGACAATAGTTGACGATTTTTCAAGGCTTACATGGATTCACATGATGCATAACAAATCAGATGTCGTCCAAATTCTAACTACCTTTGTGGAATTCGTTCATACTCAATATTCTTCTACTGTTCAGATAATTCGAACAGACAATGCTCAAGAATTCTGTCATAGCTCAATTCAGGTTTTATATCAATCTAAAGGGATTTCCCATCAAACTAGCTGCAGTGAAACTCCAAAATAAAATGGTGTTGTGGAGCGTAAACATCGTCACTTAATGGAAACAGCTCGTGCTTTATATCTTCAATCTAAGGTACCTGTTCTTTACTAGGGAGAATGTGTTAAAACTGCCGCATTTTTTTATAAATAGAATGCCCTCTCGCAGGCTCAATAATCTTTCTCCTTATGAAATATTGTTTCATCATAAACCTAATTATTCTATGCTTAAACCATTTGGTTGTCTCTGCTTTGTTTCCACTTTGAAACGTGATCGTAGCAAACTTGATCCCAGGGCTAATTCTTGTGTTTTCATAGGGTACCCTGTCAATCAAAAGGGGTATCGGATTCTTAATCTCCTTACTAAGCAAATTTCAGTGTCTAGGGACATTCGTTTCTTTGAAAATCATTTTCCATTCCATATTTCTGCTAGTTTTCCCCAACATCCATCACCTATCTATTTGCCTATTCATACTGATATTCCTTCACTCACCAGTTACCCTGAAATTGATGTTTTTAATTTTATTACTCCTCACTCTCAAAACCAAGTTTTTACTGATTCTCAAAATCAAGCATCTCTTGATTCTTCTTCTGGTTCTTCTACTACGTCTGCATTTCCCCAAACCAGAAGGTCTACACGTACTTCTCACAAGCCATCTCATTTAAGTGACTATGTTTGTGTCAATGTTACTTCTCATTCCTTATCTTCTAAGCATTGGTGTAACCTGGTCTCTTACAATCATTTACCTTCTATCCATAAAGCTTTTATAGCTCGTACTTCTCAAATTCTTGAACCAGTTTCTTACCAAGAGGCTGTCAAGGATCCTAACTGGGTTCATGCCATGGACCTTGAACTTCAGGCTTTAGCTAAGAACAACACGTGGGACCTCGTTGACTTACCTAAAGGAAAAAGGGCAATTGGTTGCAAGTGGGTGTATAAAATCAAGCTTAAGTCTGACAGTACCATTGAACGGTACAAAGCCCGTCTTGTAGCTAAAGGTTTCACACAGAAACATGGTATTGATTTCCATGAGACATTCTCACTTGTTGTTAAAATGACCACGGTTCGTAGTATCATTTCCTTGGCTTCTAGTCGAGGTTGGAAGCTGTTTCAGTTAGATGTTAATAACGCCTTTCTCCATGGCGATTTACATGAAGAGGTTTACATGAAGCTTCTTGAGGGGTTAATTGCTGGTAATAAAGTTTGTCGTCTCAAGAAATCCTTATATGGTTTAAGGCAAGCTAGCCGGGAATGGTTTGCCAAACTCTTGACCGAGCTCAAGTTCCAGGGATACGTTCAGTCTAAGAATGATTATTCACTCTTTCTTAAACATTCTGGCTCTCTTCTTACCATTGTTTCCGTTTATGTAGACGACATCATTCTCACTGGAAGTGATCTTGCTTCTATTCAGTCATTAAAAGCTCACCTGCATAAGACTTTTAGCATCAAGGATTTGGGACAGCTTAGTTTTTTCCTTGGCATTGAAATTGGGTATTCTGCAGATGGTATTACGTTAACTCAAGGAAAGTTTACAAGGGAGCTTCTTGATGGTAGTGGTCTTACTGTTTTTAAGAATGTCACAACACCACTTCCTCTTTCCCTCAAACTTTCATCAGATTCTGGTATTTTATTACCTGATCCTTCTTTATATCGGTGTCTTTTGGGTAAACTTAATTTTCTCACCCATACTAGGCCCGATTTGTCTTACACTGTCCAGACTTTAAGCCAATTTATGCAATGTCCTCGTGAGCCCCATTTTCAAGCTCTCTATCACACTCTCAATTATGTGCATTCCACTACCGGTCAGGGAATCTTATTGAAGGGCAATTCTCATCTCACCATACAAGATTTTTCAGATTCTGATTGGGCATCTTGTCCAAACACTCGAAGGTCTGTTACTGGTTACCTTGTTTTACTTGGTGACTCACCAATTAGCTGGAAATCAAAGAAACAGTCTACGGTTTCCCGTTCGTCCTCAGAAGCTGAATATCGTGCCATGGCTGCTGTTGCGTCTGAGCTAACTTGGTTGGTTCGTCTTCTTACTGAACTTGGTATTACTGATCTCCAACCTGTTCAACTTAAGTGTGACAATCAATCTGCAATACATATTGCAAAGAACCCCGTCTTTCACGAAAGGACAAAGCACATTGCTATTGATTGTCATTTCACTCGAGAGAAGGTTCTTGAGGGGCTTATTCAACTGTCTTATCTTCCTACTACTTCTCAACCAGCTGATATTCTTACAAAGATCCTGCCATCTCCACAATTCGTAGAACTTAAGTCCAAGCTTGAGATGGTTCCCTTACCTAGCTTGCGGGGGGGGGGGGGGGGGGTATTGAGCATTCTGATAATTCACTATCAACGGATGAGCATTCTGATAATTCACTATCAACGGATGAGCATTCTGATAATTCACTATCAACGGATGCTTCCAGCTATCAACAGATGCCACATCAGCATCAACGGATGCTTCCAGCTCAGTCATTTGATGTGTGGATAGTTTAGGCGGGAAAAGTTGTTAGAGTTTAGCATATAATTAGAACCACACAAGTGGAGTTAGTTTCAAGTTTTCAGTTTTATCTTTGCATTTTCTTTTCTCTCTCAAATAGTAAAACTCTCTCTCTTAGTTTGCAAGAAACAACAATGGCGAATGGTTGTAATCTGCAGAAAACAAGTTCGAGTTTATGTGTTTTAGTTTTGTGTTGATTTCTTCTGTTAAGCGCACCTGATAACATTTGCACCCTGTCACTTTTATAATCTCATTCCATCTGTTACTGATCAACATCCCTGTTTATCATGCTCAAGTTGATTCTCAACGATACTACTCGGATTGTATTAACTATTTATTAATAAAGAGTATAGATTGTATTTCTACTACTAGTTTATTTAATTATTTATTTTTCTTAAATCTACTACTAGTTACTGATGGTCGCCATTGTTATAGCCAAAATTCGGTATCGGGTTTTTAGGGTAGATTCGGGTCAAGTAATAATCAATTGGAAATATCCAAGATGCAATTAGGGATTGGACTGACACAAGGAAGATTAAGGGCTTGCCTTAATAGGGGAAGGGGCGCGCCCACTGGTCGTCCACCATTAGAGGGCGCGCCCTCATGGTACGAAGTGATGACTTGACAGAAGATAAGAGCTACATTGACATGAGATTGACATAAGGAAGAGTTAGGGCTTGCCCACATAGGGGTAAGGGCACGCCCCTTTAGGTCGTCCACCCCTTGAGGGCACACCCTCTTGGTTTGAAGTAGCTACTTGGTGGTGAAGGATGGCTCCATGGGCTTGATAATGGCAAGATATTGAAGACTTCTCCCTTATGAGTCTCCTAAGGGAGGGATATTCGTGATTGAAGGCCTCCAGGGATTTGCCAGATAACGATGTCCGTGATTGAAGGCCTCCAGGGGTATGTCTGATGATTGAAGGCCTCCTCCTGTATTCAATGGGCGCGTCCTCATTGGGGATGTGGGGTGAACCTTGGTGTGTGCTTTGGGAGCTCTGTTCCTGTATTCAATGGGCGCGTCCTCATTGGGGAACTTTGGAGTAATCCTGCACTTTGCACCTAAACGCTTGGGATCACTTGTCCTGCAATCTGGTGGGTGCTTCTCATTCGGGGGACAAGGATGCGTCTGGCATTTGGGGTAAGTCATGGCTATACCTGCAACTACTTTGGTCAGGGAGATAGCTGGTAGCGGTTAGTGTCGGCTCCTAAGTTGGGTCGATGCCATATCCGTGAAGTTCCTAGACTGTAGTTGAGCCTTGGGCCTTTGTGACTAGGCCTCATCGTTGGACATTCCTAAAGTGAGTCGAAGACCAGTTCCAGAAGACGGATCAAGTATCCTAATGGGCCTCGGAAATCTGAGACCAGCCCATATAGGTTACTTGCTCCCCAAGAACTACGTACGGCTTGATCCCCTATAAATACGGGGTACGTAGGCACATTGTAAGGGGTTGGAAGCAAAGAGCTCAACGAGCCACCACCAAGAAAACCCTTGCAATCTCAGCCCCCAATTCATCACAACCACCACACTCTGGTGACTTCCCGGCGAATAACCACCGCCATAGATCTTGATTTCGGTGACAAATCTCGAACTTTGTTAATACCAAATTCCTCCGTTAACAAATTGGCGCTAGAAGGAGGGGTGCTGATCAAGATCATAATCTCAGGAGGAAGAGATATCTCATCATGATGAAAGTTCTTAGAAGAAGGTCTACCAAGATTCGGAGGATGGCCATGGGTACTACTTCATGCTGGTGGCAAGGAGGAAGATCCAAAGATGGTGATTTCAAGAAGATGATTCCTGACTAGAGGTTCGAAGAAGATCTGGAGAAGAAGGTGTCAAGGCGATTCAGATCTGAAGGATATTTCCATATATGCTTGAAGGCGGCAGTTTCCATGTATACTGGGGGTAATTCCGAGCAAGATCCTAAAAAGAAGGCGCAATTATCGGGATCATGTCATCATCTTCTGGACGCACCCTCAAGGTAACACCTAACTAGTTTTGGTTTTGCTCTTTGTTCCTTGAATTGTTGCAGGAAGAAGATGATGAAGGAAAATCCCCAAGAACTCTTAGGGCGTGCCCTAAGGGTAATTCTCGAGGATCAGATGGTTTCCAACAATTCCTGTGATGATTCGGCGGTTGCTCACGTCCACACCTCTAGGACACGTCCTCTAGGTACTTTTTGAAATTTTCGATTATTGAGTTTTTTGACAGGTGGAAAATTCCTACTTGGAAGAATATCTCAAGAATTATCAAGCTATACGTCCCAACCCGAAAGGACGCGTCCTCTACTTCAAAGATGCCCTCTCAGCATGTCAAAGGTCCCAGTGATCGTTTATCCCCGAGGATGCGTCCAATGGAAAAATGTCTACAAACAATTCTAATGAAGATAAATAATGATCAGACAAGCTCCAATACTTGAGCCCCTTTGTCGTCTCTCAAGTGTGTCCTTCCTTCAGGGCGTGCACTCCGAAGATACTCCGATGTGCGGCTTCCTGGTCTTTCAGGACGCGTCCTTCCTCCATGGCATGCCCTCAGGAAAAAGAACTACTGCCTAACATGAACGCCAACGATTTTTAGAGGAAGATAATAGGGATGCGAGGCCCCATGATCCAAAAAGAGTGCCCCCTGGTTACAGGTTGAGGCCCCATGAACATGAGTGAGCCCTTCATGTGACAACCAATTGATAATATCGGAGAGCGGCCCCGTGATCCACAGAGTGCACCCCCTGATTCTTGAAAGAATTACTGGTCGAGGCCCCATGGAGATGAGCGAGCCCCTCCATGTGACAATTTAATCTATAGTATGGGAGAGTGGCCCCATGATCCATAGTGAGTGCCCCCTGATTACAGGTCGAGGCTGGGGGGTAGTACTGATATTATGACGCTGGGGGTAGTACTGATACATCTCCTGGCTCTTTCTATGCCTCTTCGTGAGAAGATGTTTGAAGATATAATTGACGTCTATTGTGTGCCCCTTCGCCGGATAGAGGTGCTAAGGTGCGGCCCTAGGCTAGTCTGATGAAGGACTTCCAAAGGATAAATTATATAGAAGATTGTGGTGATTAATATTCCCCTCTAACGGATGCCTCCTTGAGAGATGCCTCTTCGTGAGATGCCTTTCGCAGGATGCCTCCCGGTGAGATGCCTCTTCGAAAGATGTCATTCATATGATGCCTTATATTGAGATGCCCCTTCGTGGGTTGAGATTTGAAGTAATATTATTATGTTGATGTCGACTTATGCTCGGCCGTGCTTGGCACGGGTTATCCGCTAGTATTTTTAAATTTGTTAACCATTGCTTAGATATTTTATGAAGAAAAATTGATGTCCAACAGTCCGAGTCCCAAGTAAGATTTACCAAATGGTTGGCGGGATCTCTTTGGCAGTGCTTTAGCAAATGGAGGGATCTCTACAGCTGTGATTGAGAGCTTTACTGATTTCGCAATTGAACTTCTGTAGAAGTGTATGTGGCTTATTAATTCTACTGTGTGGCAACAAAGTTTTGAAGATTATGCTGCTGAGGTATCCCCAGCTGTGGATAATGCATCTGTACAGTTGGATATCAGAGATGAATCATCCAATTATATGTGCTAAAGCTTTGGTTACAGTCTCACAAAATGAAGTGAAGTTGACAGGAGGAACTGGGAGATGGTGATCAGCTTTGTTATTTTATAGAATCAGTGGATTGAAGCAGACATGGCTCCGACCCCTCGACCTCCTATTACCATAAAGAGAGGGGTACCCGGCTAGGCTACAATGCTAAAGATGCCTTTATGCCTTAATGCCTACAATTCCATAAACTCAATATCTAAAAACCTTGTTGTTTATTTGTTTATACCTTTCTCTCTACAGCAAGTGCTGTAGGAGGATGTAGTATATTTCTACTGGTAATTCTCATCATCTACAGACGCCGGCTGAGAGCTAAATATGGTTCATCTATGTTCTCTAAAGATTCATCTACTCATCCTAAAGATGTTGAGGCCTTCATAATGCAATATGGATCTTCAATCCCCAAAAGATTTAGGTACCCTACACTTAAAAAAATAACGAATTCGTTTAAAGATGAATTAGGCAAAGGTGGTTATGGAAATGTATATAAAGGCCATTTAGCGGACGGCCGAGTTGTGGCAGTGAAGGTCTTAAAATCAACAAAAGGAAATGGAGAAGAATTTATAAATGAAGTTGCAAGCATTGGTAAGACTTCTCATGTCAACATTGTCACTCTCCTCGGATTTTGTTATGAGGGCAAAAAACGAGCACTTAGAGCATCTCCAACGGTGTTGGCTAAAATCGTTAGCTAAAATAATATAAAATGCTGATTATGTAAAATTTGCTGAACCTGTAAGATATTGTGCTCCAATGGAGTTGGCTATACTAGTTGGCTATATTTTAAAAATAGAATGTTATTTATTATTTCAAGTTGTTAAAAATAGAATATATGATTTGAATATGGTAATAATTGATGTGGAGTTTTACTACAGGTCCATAGGGGTTTGACAAAAATAGCCAACATAGAGAAGTTGGCTAAAATTTTAGCTAACAGTTTTATCCCATTGGAGCGGATTTTTTTTTACACATTATATAATTTTTTTATTTATGACAATTCACCTATAATTTTAACTAAGGGTCTACACCATTAAAGATGCTCTTATATACGAGTTCATGCCTAATGGATCTCTAAAGAAGTTCATTTATGGTACAACAACGTCATTGGAAGGACCCCATCTTGGATGGGAGAAATTGTACAGCATAGCAGTCGGAATTGCACAAGGACTAGAGTACTTGCACAGAGGCTGTAACACCCGCATTTTGCATTTTGACATAAAGTCACATAACACCCTTCTTGCATTTTGGTCAATCCCTACATCTATTTTTATCAAGTCATTCTAGTCATAAGCGTATACATTTGCTACCAGAATTAAGATTATTAGGTATCCAAATGTCATTGCAGAAAATTATGGAAAGGATTACAGAGTACTGCAACATAATATTTGGACTTGAAGATAGTAATTATTTGTCATTACTGTGAAGTTTAACCACCATAAATTCACCGATTAAACCCGTAACTACAATACTGAATAATGCGGGTATTCAAGACACAAACATCATAGTTATGATTTCTTCAGACTCAACTCCCTTATATATAAAACTTGAGTCATTCGTTTAAGTCGGCTTGACTGTTCATATTTATTCATGGGATTAAACAAAAAATAAAAGTCTTTAAAAGAACGTTAAGTCGTCGCCCCAATTTTACCAAAACGTGGCCTTGAACCTTCTTCTCAACTGTTGATTCATTTATATAGCTGAAAATGATAATTAATATTCTTTTTGTATTTATTGTACGGAAAATACTCCTTTCGGTCAATTGTATTATTATTTTGACCGGAAATACTTGATTAAATGGAAGTTTAGTAATACTTGATTATTCTATTGCTTAATTTCTTCAAACATCACAAGCCCATGACAATTTCTCAAAAACTCTACTTGCTCTTCTTATTTTCCTCAATCTTCGTAAACTGTAATGGCCAAGATCCTTGCCCCTCACGCGAATGTAATGGAGTTGAGATCAAATATCCTTTCTGGCGGATAGACGAGGGAGCAACATCAGTACAATTCTGTGGCTACCCCGGCTTCGGACTCAATTGTTCGGACAGCAGCCAAGATCCTGTCCTTACTCTCCCAAAGGACTCTTACTTTGTTCATGATATCAATTACGACAATTATACTCTAAACCTTATTGATATTGATGTTATTGACGTAACATGCCCCAGGGTGCGTCACAACTTCACTGTTGGGACGTTGCCTTTGTATCAAACATCTTCTGATTTGAACCTCACATTTTATTTCAACTGTTCTTATCCTCCTCCCCCGACTCTGCCAACAAGTCCGATAAATTGTTTGTCTTCGGAACAGAAACAATCTTATGTTGTTGAGGCATTAATTGAGGCCATACAGTTTGATCGCTGGTTCGAAGTTTGTGAGGACAAAGTTGATATAGCTGTGAAGAAGCGTGAAATTGAAAGGAATAATATTAATGGTTTGATCAGCGAGTTCAGAAGCGCCTTGAATGATGGTTTTTCGCTGAACTGGAAAACGTTAAAAGAGTGCGAAAAGTGCGAGGAATCTGACGGGCGTTGTGGTTTTAACAATACAGCAAAAGAGTATCTTTGTTTCTGTGAAGACAACACCATAAGAAGAGATAATCAGTCCTGCAGAGGTATGTTCTACTTGTTTAATGAATAAATATTTAATTGTTACCTCAAAAGTATAGTAGTATATGCTTGAAGCAAAAGTTAAATGTTTCTATCACTATTATAAATCGCTTTGAGTGCCTCATAGATTTCGAGAAGGAATTTGTATCAAATACGCGATAAATTATGTCTTTTGGGTTAGATTTTTGTAGTCCTATGCAAGTAGCATGGCAGTATATTTACAAGGGAACAAATGCTTATACATAGCTGAGAAATCAGCTTGTGGTTGATTCGCAAAAAGGCTTAATGGGCTAGATTTTTTATCCGAATTTTTTGAACTGACTGGCATAGCCGAGTGTCTATGGGGGCTTTTCACAATTGAACTTGGTTTGAACTATAAGAGGCATAAACATTATAGTGATTGTCTGAAAGCTGCAAAAGTTTGAAAATACTATGCTGAGTTATGTCCAGCTGTGGATAATGTGCTCATCCGTATCAGTGGTTTGGAGATGATATCTGGATGAATGATTAAAATGTTTCCGATAGAGTCTTTTGTTGAAGAATAAAGTACTTTAGGTTGTGTTTATTTAGTGAATCGCGCATTTTATAATTTGAGATTTGATAAAAAAATTAATCATGATGGTTGACAAATTTCATTAAACACAAACTTTTATTTCATATATGCGTGCTGATATAGTTCACACCTTGGCCAGGAAAACACAAGAATTCAGGACTAAAGATTGCCATAGGTATATCCCTTAAACATTTTCATCACTCAATTAAATATTGTAGCTTGGTATTTCTACAATATACAATAAATAAACTTGTAGCTTATGTGTTTACGACATTCTATCTGCAGAAAGTGCTGTAGCAGGAGGTAGTATCCTTCTGATATCACTTCTCATCATCTACTATTGCCGGATGAAAATAAAAGATGGTTCAATTTTTTCCTCCCAGACTGTATCATCTAATTCAAAAGACTTTGAGGCCTCCATAAGGCAATATGGATTATCAATCCCAAAAAGATTTAGGTACTCTACACTTAAAAAAATAACAAATTCGTTCAAAGATCAAATAGGTAAAGGAGGTTATGGAAATGTATACAGAGGCACTTTAGTAGACGGTCGTATCGTGGCAGTTAAGGTTCTAAATGAGACGAAAGGAAATGGAGAAGAATTTATAAATGAAGTTGCTAGCATTGGTAGGACTTCTCATGTTAATGTTGTCACCCTCCTAGGATTTTGTTACGAGGGTAAAAGGAGAGCTCTTATATATGAGTTCATGCCTAATGGATCTCTAGAAAAGTTCATTTATGGTACGACTTCTTCGTTGGAAGGACATCTTGGATGGGAAAAATCTTATAACATTGCAATTGGAATCGCCAGAGGGCTAGAGTACTTGCACCGAGGCTGCAACACCCGTATTTTGCATTTTGACATAAAGCCACATAATATCCTTCTTGACCAAGATTTTTGCCCTAAGATATCTGATTTTGGGCTCGCAAAGTTGTACACTACAAAAGAAAGTGCAGTTTCATCCCTACTGCAAGCAAGAGGAACCATCGGTTATATTGCTCCGGAAGTTATTAGTAGAAATTTTGGACAAGTTTCCCATAAATCGGATGTGTACAGCTATGGAATGATGATTCTTGAAATGGTCGGAGGAAGAAAGAATGTTAATGCTGGAGCAGATCACACTAGTGAGATATATTATCCTCGGTGGCTGTACAAGCGAATCAAGTGTGATGATGTGCTAGATTTGGCAAGTGAAATTTCTGTACAAGACAATGAACGTGCAAAGAAGATGGTGACTGTCGGATTATGGTGCATTCAGACTTATCCAACACAAAGGCCATCAATTACTAAGGTTATTGAAATGTTGGAGGGGAAGTTAGCAGCCTTGGAGATACCACCAAATCCATACCTTTGTTCTGCTCCACAGTCGCCATCAAATTCCCAAACCAAACTAGTTTTCTGCTCTCCATCTGGAACAGAATCTGCTCTCCAAACGGTCTACATGTCCGATTTGGATGTTGAAACACCCTCATTTGAATGAAATAGATAAAAAAATCGTACTAATCTAATTTTCGAATTTAAGATTGAGCATAAATAGTAAATATATATATAAATTTTCTTAAATAAATTTAATTATAGAGAACCGTGCATTATAATGGCTATAATAACGTTAGACTCCAAATTTTTTGTTAGAAGACTCTAAAGTTATATTACATGTACATAATAGAATAATTTCTTTAAAAAAAATCCACTCGTATGAAACAACTAACATTTCTCTCATAAAAAATTAAAATAAAATTAATTTGAAGTAAAACCATAACCATGCATTGACAAGTTTCAAGCTAATTGTATTATAATTTCCAGGCCAGAGTTATCAGTTTTTCTAAAATACATGTAAAAAGTGAAATGGACAATTAAATCGGGACGGAGGGAGTATGATGAAAGACTATACATAGGTTGATTTGTATAACATTTGAGCAATTGAGTTGATTGTGGAAGGACTCCATGAACACGTCCAGGAAACTAAAGATCTCCACTTGTTCTGCCATATGATGCTGACACTGATACAACCTGGAAAAAGTCTAACTTTACTTCCTCAAGTGTTGGTAACAATTAGTTGTTGCTATAACACAACATTTCTATTTTTATGACCGTGGTTGAGAGGTTCTCCATGAAATTAAATCTGCCCCTGGAGAAGTTTTGGAGCCAAGTTTTAAGGTTCATTACAAAACAATTGAAACAAAGATATTAGCAAAGATATTTTGATCTTTGTACACTGGTGGTGCGGTGTGTGTACTATGGTCGTCGTTGAGTAGTTGCCCATTTTTCACGCATCTTAATTTTTAATTATTGGATGCTGCATATAATTTTCAACACTTTTTCCAAACTATAATGAGTTGCCCATTACTAGTCCTCCCTCTATCATTTCAACACTATGCCTTGTAGAATTTTAAGATATTCCCAAATGACAGGGTCATATTTCTCTTAGTCAACACTGGGAAGGAACCCATTAATTAATATAACATGCCTATTTATTTTTTTAACAAATATAATTAAAAAATATTAAAAAATAATAATAATAATATAACAATTAAATCGCACGGGTTTTAAGTTAGTATACTTAGATCAACCGATGATGAAACCAAAAAGTTTTATGCTACTTATAATATGTTTTAAAGAAATTGAACAATTTGTAAAACTAAAGAAATTAAAGTAAATAAATCTTGTATGATTACGTAGCTGTAATATCCCGTAATTTTTAGGATAATAATAATAAAAGAAAAAAAGGATTAAAATTGGAAAAAGAATAGGATTTAAAATTAAATTAGACTAATGGGCTTAAAGTTTGGATCAGGTTTGAACACGGGTAAGGGTAAGTAGTAGGTTTGGAATTAGGGTTCCGAGTCTTTATATAAACATCATATTCTCTTTCTTCGTTTTTATTGTCAAAATTCATAGGGTTTTTATACATAGAATTCAGTTGTCTTGTAAAATTTGTAATAAATTCATCGTAAGTCGGAATTTGATTATTCTGGACTTTTCAGAAAGCTCTTTCAATTTTCTACAACTTTTGTTTCACAGTGTTTTTCCAGATTATGCTCTTAACTGTTCTTAAAATCACAAAACACAAACATATTTTGTTTTTCAGTTTCTGTTCAAATTCAGCGGACGTTTTATTCAATTCCCAATTCGTTATAAGTCCGATTTTGATGAGTCATATCTTTTTAGAAAGGTCTTTTAATTCTCTACAACTTTCGTCCTTTGAGTTTTTCATGAAAACGTCGTTTAGATGGTCAAAACGAGTAATTACAGTTCTGGTCAGAATTGGGTACGTGCTCTAGGATGATTTGATTGTTGATTTTTCGCGTTGAGGTAAGTTTACGATTGATCTCTCTAGTGTTTTTAAAATTATATGTGATATATGTATGTTTGTTTATTGAAACATGGGCTAAGTTATTATATTTTGAAGTGATATGTTTATTTGATATGTGTTATGTGTAAGCAATAGACTTGAGACTTTGATTTGTGCCATGGTTTGTGAAAATATCGAATAAGAATAAGGACCGAGTCACCGGGTTATAGTGATAGTTTTCTGAAAATTTAGGACCGTTATCACCGGGTTGTAGTGGTCGTGGCATGAATTGTGGGTTTCAGGTTATTGTTGTTATGTGGTGTCGTGTCGTATCGTAACTATCGAATAAGAATATGAATGTGTATCGAAAGTTATTTGTTTCATATAACGTATTGAATATTGTATTTTGTTTTGTATATACATGTTATTTGCCCGACTAGTTGGATCGATTGGTTTCTTGCTGGGCTGTATGGCTCATTCCTTACAATTTTCAGGTTCGAGTTAAGATCAAGTGGATGTGCTTTCGAGTTCGAGGATCTTAGGTTTGGATTAGTTTGGCTTGGATTGTCATCGTTAGCTCGTTAGCTGCGCTTTTGTAATAGTTCTCTTTGTAATTGACTTTTAGATTAATAAATTGTATTGTGTTTTAGTTTTGATTTAGAATAATAGTCCGAAAAGTCGGGCTGTTACAGTAGCTGCAAGGAATCGAACCCTCGATGTAGCTAATAAATTTAAAGTAAATAAATAAATCTTGTATAATTATGTAGTTGCAAGGAATCGAACCTGGATGAAGTTAAAAAATTTAAAGTAATAAATCTTGTATAATTACGTAGTTGCAAGTAATCGAACCTAGATTTCGTGATTATCAAATTTGGTACTTTGGTACCGCACGTCATTTTCACATTGTTTTGCTTATTAATATTAATTTTTATTATTAAAATTTTTTTATTAAAAAAATGTACTTATAGATAATTTGAATGATAGAAATATATAATAAATAAATACTATTTAATTATGTGGTTATAATCAATTAATCTTGAATTTGGTATCATGCGATATTTTAACATTATTTTCTTTATTAATAAAGAGTATAAAAGTTATAGACAATTGAACTTTGAATGAAATTAATGAAATTAAAGTAAATAAATAAATCTTGTATAATAACGTAGTTGTAAGAAATTGAATCCTGAATTAAACTAAATAATTAAAATTAATAAATCTTGTATGTAGTTGCGGAGAATCGAACCGAGATCTCGTGATAATCAAATTTGCTATTTTGGTATTTTTGGTACCGTGCATCATTTTCTTATTGTTTTTCTTATTAATAACAAGTATAGATGTTAGTACCAGAATTTTGATTGATAGATGTTTTTTTTGGTGGGCTACCAGCTTACCACCGCGTTGAAGAGTTAATAGTTTTACTACGAAGTCTTCGACCTTATATGGTCTTTCCACAGGCGTGTTTTGTGACCTTTTCATTATAAAAACAATACCATTCCTTTCTATCGATCGTTTCGTTATAAAAGTCAGTTGATTCTTGAGTTGTATTGTAGAGCACTCTTGTTCCATATAAAATGTATGTTCAACTTGATAACTCCAAATCCCGATCTAGTCTTTCCCAGCCGGTCCCACGCCTGGAAGCGGTGTCGCTGCGGTTGGGACTCTGCAAAACAACACCGGAGGGGGGTTTGGACCCTGGCGGCGCCTCCGGCGTGAGAATAAGTAATGGTTTGGGAAAGGAAGACAGGATTGTAGAGAAATCTAAATATGGAGGGTGTGTGTATAGGTTGTGTAGAGAGTGAGAGTGTAAAAGAGAATGTAACCCCTACACCTTTCCTCCTTGGTCTATATATAGGCCCAGGATTAGGGTTTAGGGGTTGTACCTGCAATCATGAGCGTTGAATCCTAGGTAGGTAGGACACCTGGGCGATGTTGATGGATTGCACGTGTCCAGGTGAAGGATTGTGGCATCGTGTGCCAGGCTCCTGCTGGCGTGTGGTTTAAATAGGAAATAATTATCCCAATCATTGGGAATATTTACGTGTCGTCACCAGGTGTGGCCATCAGTCATGACCTATCCACGTCATGTACCAATGTGTAGTCTTCATGTGAGTTATTGCCTTTCTCGCCAGGGATGGATTAGACTTTGGGATTGAGCCGTATTCTAATTGTGGGTTCGGGTTTGTAGGTGTGTCCGGGCTCCAACTTGAGTTCGGACCTGTTGATGAACTAGGACTCCAATATGAGTTCGGATTTATAAGTGAGCCATGACTCCCATATGAGTTCGGATCAATAGGTGAGCCCTAACTCAAGGTATGAATCTAGACTACCTGGTGAGCCATGACTTAAATATGAATCCGGGTTCGAGAGTGGTCCGGGGACCTGTATTGGTCCGGGCTAACATAGCCTATCATTTTCCCCCCACTCCCTTATGCAGATTTTCTGGATGGGGGAGTATAAACTCCTAAATAGGTAGCTTGGACGAATTTATTGGCTTGATTGTTGCCTCCCAACCCGGATTGTTGTCAAAGATGCCCATCCGGGGTTGAGAGTGAGCCTTGTTTCTTTCACAAGTCCAAAGCTATGAAGCTTTGGGTAACTTAGAAAAATTTCTTTCTTGACTGTTGCCCCCCAACCCGGATTGTTATCAAAGATGGCAATCCGGGGTTGAGAGTGAGCCTTGTTTCTTTCCCAAGTCCAAAGCTGTGAAGCTTTGGGCAACTTAGAAAAAATTTCTGGCTTGATTGTTGCCCCCCAACCCGGATTGTTATCAAAGGTGGCAATCCGGGGTTGAGAGTTGTCCTTGATTATTTCTCAAGTCCAAAGCTGTGAAGCTTTGGGCAACTTAGAAAAAATTTCTGGCTTGATTGTTGCCCCCCAACACGGATTGTTATCAAAGGTGGCAATCCGGGGTTGAGAGTTGTCCTTGATTCTTTCTCAAGTCCAAAGCTGTGAAGCTTTGGGTGACTTAGAAAAAATTTCTGGCTTGATTGTTGCCCCCCAACCCGGATTGTTATCAAAGGTGGCAATCCGGGGTTGAGAGTTATCCTTGATTCTTTCTCAAGTCCAAAGCTGTGAAGCTTTGGGTGACTTAGACAAAATTTCTGGCTTGATTGTTGCCCCCCAACCCGGATTGTTATCAAAGGTGGCAATCCGGGGTTGAGAGTTGTAGTCCGGGCTCGGATTGAATTCTGCGACACTGGAATTTGAATCGATTTCTGAGTATTTTCCCCCTTTTATTTCAAAATTATTCCACCCCGCTTTTTCTTGGAAATTGTGTTCAACCGCTGTCAGTAATTATTGTACTGTCTCTTTATTTTCCTTTTATTTTTCGTTTTTCCTTTCTTTCTTCCGCTCCACCAATCAGAGCTTGCCAGCTGTCCTTGTAGAAGTTACTTTTCATCCTTTATAAAACCTTCACTTTTCGTCTTCTTCTCTTTTTACCTTTTCCAAAACCCCTTTTTCTTCCTTGTTCGATTTCTCTCTCAGGCGAACTCCAATTTTATCTTGTGAAGACTCTGCATCCTCCCGCTCTTTGTAAGTTTTCCTTGCTTTGCTACTGCATTCTCCTTCCTTTCTCTTCTTAATCTCCATTTTGCTTTGTTTTGTTCTTGATTGCTCATTTTTGAATTGGGGCTTTCGAACAGTTGGGTGTATGGTTTGTGATATTTTGGTCTTGGTTTGCATTTAGAGTGTGTTCCTGTCATTTGTGGTATTTAGAACAGTTGCATGCGTTGTTTTTTGGCTGATTTGGGTTTTGTAATTCTGGGTTTCTCGTGGTGTTCTTGGTGTTCTTGTTTTGGGCGTTTTGTAAGTTGTAAGTATATTTGTATGTATCTCGATTTTGATCTTATATTTGGTGTATGTCCTTTTGTGTTTGTGTTTTTGGCGTTTATAGTTCTGAAAAGATCCGGACTTAATCTTGGTATTTATTTTGGTTTGTGAATCGGGTTTCTATTTGATGCCAGGGAATTGTAACTTGTATTGTGTTTGTCATTTTGTTTTGATGTTTGTGATTTAGATTTGTAGACGAGTCCGGGCTTGGTTTCATTTATAGTGTTTAGTTCCTAGTTCGGATTAACTATAACTCTGTTTGTTTTTGGGATCGTCCGGACTATCGTCTTATATTTGGTATACTGTACCTTAACAAACATTAACATGCATGAAAAATCATGTAATATTTGAAGGATAAATTGAATAAACTAACCATAGTTAATCCGGATTCTTAATAGGTGTGTATGGTTCGGATAGCGAAGCGTGCCAACAGGGTGTGTGTTCCACTTTCTGAAAGCCATAGTAGTAATTCCTTCTTCTCTTGTACGTCTTCATCTTCATCTAGCCAAGATCAGTATCTTGAACTTGTAGATTTAGATTGGTGTATAATGTCAACTAGCTCGGACCCCCCAGTAGTAACTCAGCTAAACGAAAGGGTTTTAGCCCCTGGCCGAGGTCTTATAACTTCGTTAGGATTTTACCACGATACTAATTATATGTTTGTTAAGAAACCTTCTGATTATGATCATAATCCATATTATCAAAACCTCTTTAATCACTATGACAACAACCATGGTGCCAATGGGATACCCGGGCCTATTAATAAAGAAGCTATGGATCGGGCTTTCAACGAGCTTGTTGTTGGCCGGGCTCCCAATCCACTAAAAGCACCCTTTGCTGATCTCCCACGAGAGGAAATGGACGTTGCCATCCGGGCTGCTTTCCAACTTGGTCCTGAGATTGAATGGAGATGGCCCGGACCCAATGAGCATATATATGACCGTGGTGATGATGGGTACGTGGGTGTTTGGCTGGAACATCTTCGGTCCGGTTGGAATCCCCAATCCCACAACTTTGTAAAACACCTTTTTAAATATGAGTACGAGATATCCATTATGCAAGTGACTCCAAATGGAATCAAATGGGTTATTTGGTTCTTGGCTTGTTGTGAAAAGTCCGAATATATCCCTACCTTTAGACTTTTCCATCAACTCTTCCAATTAGTTCGGTCCAATAAGAAACCCCTTTATGAGCTCAGATTTTGTGCCAAGGAGTGTGGTTTCCCATCCGGATCTGCCCAGCCTGTAATTCAACAAAGCACCTTGAAGGGTTGGTCCGGGGAGGTTCTGATGTTGAAGGGCTGGGATCTTGGTGGTATGCCACATATTGTTTTGGATAAAGAGGCCAAGGTTTTCGAAACAGTTAAGTTGACAGGTTCATCTTTGAGAAGAATCCGTAAGTTCTGTGGGAGTCTTGGGTTTCAATGTACCCGGGATACTTTTATGGACCATAAGAAACTCTTTGAGTTAGGATGTAAGTTTGGTTGTTTTTTTTTATTCATGACTCTGTATTCTTACCTTTTGTAGCCCGGGCCAGATGTTTAACTTCTTTTTGTTTCGTTTCAGGCTTCCCCCACTATAATCCAAGGTTGGAGGATATCATGTCTCACAACACCTATTCCCTGGCTCTAAGGAAAATTTCTGGAGTTCATGACAGGGTGAAGAAGGCTGGTGAGGGGTCCGGTTCCAGTGTTTTGAAAGAGGGCGGTGCTGAGTCTGCTGCTCCGGGCTTAAACCACCCTGCCCCTGATACTGAAGCTATTGATGTGGAGAACATTGGTACTCCTGATGACCGGACCACTAAGAAAAGGAGAATTAGTGTTGGCCGGAAACCCCCCTCTAGGCCCCGAGTTGTTGTGGAGAAAATCACCGCTGATGACAAAGGTAAAGGTGCTGATGGACAACCGGTTATAGTTGGAACATGTGATTTGAAGAAGCTTGCCAGTTTGGCATCTGAAATTCCCACGGACGAAGATATTGACGAAATGAAACGGTCCGGGGTTATAGCTGTTCTGAAGCGTGCCATTGGACACTGGGGTCATGTAAGTATGGTTTTTCCTTGTGAATTTTTGTTCTTAATGTTCGTGTCACTAATATGTTTATTCGCAGTCCGGGGCGTTGATCAGTGGAGCTGCTACAGTTTTTGTTCATGAATTGGAAAGCTTGCATCAAGAGTTGAAGGAGAAAGAGGCCCGAAATCAAAGCTTGGAGAATGAGCTATCCTCTTTGAAGACGACTTATGACAGTAAGGTTGCCGATCTAGGTTCTGAGGTTTCTAAACTGAAAGCCCAAGTCACCAGCGCTACAGAGGAGTCCGGGGCTATGAAAGATAAATATAATGATCTGCAGGCTGAGCTTAGCAAGTCAAAGGAGGAGATTATCGCCGAGTTTCAGAAATCTTGTGCTTATGACCAAGCTATTGCTGACGTCGGTGCTCCTGAGATTTACCGGACGTTTGTTGTTGCTGAAAAGCATCTCAAGACCGATCCGAACGCTTGCTGGGAATCCTTCATAGACCATTTTGTTGCAGCCAAGAAAGACATTGAAGATGGCCTTGGGGAGCCCATGCCTTTTGATGGTCCGAATCCATTTATCATTCCAGCAGGGTCGGATTCTCCTCAGCCATCCAAATGAACTAATCACGTTCCGGAATAAACTGATGCAACTGTGTTTGCCTTCTGGGGTTATATTCCCATGTAACTGTTACTTTTTCCTTTGACTTGTCTCTCTTAACATTGGAAGTGTTTCCGGGTTGTATGGACAACCCGGGCTTCAATCTTTATTATAACCTTGGTAATTTATTTTGCTTTTTCTTTCTTTGCTCTCTTAAAAGTTCCATGTTTGCGTACATATTTTGAATTTGCATGTGTTAGGAGCCCGGCCTCATTGCTTAGTCCGGGCCGGTCTTATATATTTTGTACTTAGGAATATTTCCTAGGTTTATGATCGCCTATTGCTGGTAACCCTGGCCACATTATTTGCCTATGGCTCCGGGCCAGGGTTGTTAGGTTGCTTATTGCTGGGAGCCCGGCCTCATACCTTAGTCCGGGTCGGGCTTATATATTTTGGTACTTAGGAATAGTTCCTAAGTTTATGAGTGCTTATGGCTGGTAACCCTGGCCACATTATTTGCCTACGGCTCCGGGCCAGGGTTGTTAGGTTGCTTATTGCTGGGAGCCCGGCCTCATAGCTTAGTCCGGGTCGGGCTTATATATATTTGTACTTAGGAATATTTCCTAAGTTTATGATTGCCTATTGCTGGTAACCCTGGCCACATTATTTGCCTATGGCTCCGGGCCAGGGTTGTTAGGTTGCTTATTGCTGGGAGCCCGGCCTCATAGCTTAGTCCGGGCTGGGCTTATATATTTTTGTACTTAGGAATATTTCCTAAGTTTATGATTGCCTATGGCTGGTAACCCTGGCCACATTATTTGCCTATGGCTCCGAGCCAGGGTTCTTAGGTTGCTTATTGCTGGGAGCCCGGCCTCATAGCTTAGTCCGGGCCGGGCTTATATATTTTTGTACTTAGGAATATTTCCCATGTTTATGATTGCCTATGGCTGGTAACCCTGGCCACATTATTTGCCTATGGCTCCGGGCCAGGGTTGTTAGCTTGCGTATTGCTGGGGACCCTGGCTACATTGTTTGCCTATAGCTCTGAGCCAGGGTTATTACAAGAAATTGAATTTTACTGTAAGTTAAAAAATACATGATAATATGAAAAGAAAACAAAACCACGAGACCGGTTTTATTTATAGAAAAATCAGGAATACAAAGCTCTTATTCTAATCTGGGCTTTTGGGAGCTCCTTATTCTTTATCCGGTCGCTGCAATCTTCTTACTGGTAGAATTTTCGGAGTCTAAGGCCATGCCAAGTATTGGGGACCTCAGAACCATCCATATGAACCAACTTGTATGTTCCAGGCCGGAGTACCTCCCTTATCTTGTAGGGTCCTTCCCATTTTGGCATGAGCTTGCCAGTATTAGTAGGGTCGGAAGCTTCAGTATCACGAAGGACCAGGTCTCCAACTTGAAAGTTCTTAACCCGGGCCTTCTTCCCAAAGTACTCTCTAGTTTTTTCCTTGTATTTTTCCATCCTCTTAATAGCTTGATCCCGGACCTCGTCAATCAATAACAAGTTAGTCTGCAAACCTTCTTCATTAGCCACTTCTTCAAAATTTATCGCTCGGTGGGAGGGATTCCCAACTTCAATTGGTAGTAAAGCTTCAGTGCCGTAGGCGAGTTTGAATGGGGTTTCGCCAGTGCTAGCCCGGGGACTAGTCCTGTATGCCCATAGCACATTTGGCAGCTCCTCAGGCCACTTATTCTTACTTTCTTGTAACCTCTTCTCAATTCCTCTAAGCAAAATCCGGTTTGTAACTTCAACTTGGCCGTTTCCTCTTGGGTATGCAACAGATGATTTTTTATGCTTGATTCCTCTTTCTTTCAGGTAGCCTTCGAAATCGGACCCCACAAATTGTGGCCCGTTATCAGAAACTAGAACCATTGGTAGCCCGAACCTCATCAGTATGTTGTCCAGATGCAATCCTGTTGGTTGATTGTTCTCATTGCCTTAGCTTCAGCCCACTTGGTCATGTAATCAATTGCCACCAGCAAATATCTCAAGTCGCCTTTAGCCCGGGGAAACGGACCCATGATATCAATACCCCAAACTGCAAACGGGATAGGAGACAGGACTGAGGATGGTAAGACCGGGCTCTGTCGTGGGACATTGCTGAAAATTTGGCAGTTCTTGCACTTCTTCACAAACTCCACAGCATCATTATGAATTGTAGGCCAGTAATAACCCTGCCTTATAATCTTGTGAGCCAGGGCCTTTGCAGATAGGTGGTCTCCACAAATTCCCTCATGAACTTCTTACAGACAATAGGTAGCTTCGATCGGTCCCACGCACTTTAGAATTGGTGCCGAGTAAGTCCGGCGATAGAGTATCCCTTCTTCCAGAAAGAACTTTGCTGCTTTATTCCTGAGTCTTTGAGCTTGACTCTTCTCAGAAGGCAGTTCTCCCTTCTCCAAGTACAAAATTATGGGCGTCATCCAACTGGGTTGATTATCAATTTCCATGACTTCCTCTTGATCCATTGTTGGTTTATTCAGTTCCTCAAAGTAAACTGAGCTATCCAACTCAGCCGAGTTCTGGACTAGTTTAGATAGGATGTCAGCTTCTGTGTTGTCTTCTTGATTTACTTGACAAATTTCAAATTTGGGTATCATAGCT
The DNA here is from genome assembly GCA_030848705.1 of Heracleum sosnowskyi. Taxonomy (NCBI): domain Eukaryota; kingdom Viridiplantae; phylum Streptophyta; class Magnoliopsida; order Apiales; family Apiaceae; genus Heracleum; species Heracleum sosnowskyi. Next base: position 133,982,918 of record CM061235.1, on the reverse strand, counting down.
AGGAAACCTTGAACCAGGGCTTGATACCTTCCCAGTGTTGGGTCCTTTGCCACATACTCCCCGGTCGTTTGCTTGACCACTATCTGAGAATCGCTGAAAATCCTTAGCTTTTTCACCTTTAAACTTCGGGCTAGACGGAGTCCGGCTAGAAGAGCTTCGTATTCTGCCTGATTGTTCGTTGCTTGGAACTGAAATCCAATCGCTTGCTTTATCTTGAACCCATCCGGACTCTTGAGTATGAGCCCGGCTCCAGATCTCTCATTGGTTGATGAGCCATCTACATGCAAAATCCAGGTTTCATGATCAAGTGTGGACTCCTCCCCGGGTTCTGTCTCCATTGAAATGTGAACAGGTTCGGGGAAAGAACATTCCACAATGAAATCGGCTAAAGCTTGTGATTTGATAGATGTTCTTGGGATAAAAGTTAGGGAGAATTGGCTTAGCTCAATAGCCCAGTTAACCAACCTCCCCGAGACATCAGGTTTGTGAATAATTTTCCTGAGTGGTTGATCAGTTATAACTTTGATTTCCCTCCCTTGGAAATAATACCTCAGCTTCCGGGATGCAGTGATTAGAGCGAAAGCAAACTTTTTGAGGTTTGAGTAACGGGTTTCAGCATCTTTGAGCACTTGGCTCACATAATAAACCGGTTTCTGCTCACCGTCGTGATCCCGGATTAGTGTTGCTCCCACATTTAGGGTACCTGCAGACAAGTAAATGCTTAAAGGCTCCCCGGGCTCGGGCTTGGTTAAGATTGGCGGTGCGGCTAGGTATTCTTTGAGTGAGTCGAAAGCTTGTTGGCAATCCGGGCCCCAGACAATTTCTTTCTTATTCTGAGCTCCCTTCAGCAAGTTGAAGAAAGGCAAGCAACGATCTGCGAGCTTAGGAATAAACCTTCGCAATGCTGCTAACGATCCTGCAAGTTTCTGTATGTCTCTCTGGGTCCGGGGTGCTTGCATCTCAGTTATTGCTTTGATTTTTTCTGGGTTGGCTTCGATTCCCCTTTGGCTAATCATGAAACCTAAGAATTTTCCCGCTCCAACCCCGAAAGTGCATTTGTCCGGATTCAGTTTCATCTTTTGATTCCTTAAGTTCTCAAAACATTCTTTCAGATCAGAAATGTGTGTCTGGACTGTTGTTGACTTTGCTATCATGTCATCGACATATGATTCCAGATTTCTCCCCAGTTGACTATTGAAGATTTCCGCCATTGCCCTTTGGTAAGTAGATCCGGCATTCCTTAATCCAAAAGGCATAAGTTTGTAGGCGTAGACCGCCCGGTGTGTTATGAATGCTGTCTTGGCTATATCAGCTGGGTTCATCTTTATCTGATTATAAACGGAGAAGGCATCCATGAAACTCAACATGACATGCCCGGCTGTCGCATCGATGAGCTGGTCAATGCTGGGAAGCGGGTAAGGGTTTTTGGGGCATGCAGCATTCAAGTCAGTGTAGTCCACACACATTCGCCACTTTCCATTTGGTTTCTTGACCAAGACAACATTGGCTAGCCACTCCGGATACTTTATCTCATAGATAATATCGGCCTTTAGGAGCTTTTCAACTTCCTCATCGATCGCTTTCTGTCTCTCCGGGGCAAAGTTCCTTCGTTTCTGCTTTACTGGCTTCTTTCTAGGATCAACATCCAGGCTATGCATAGCAACAGACTCCTGGAGCCCAGGCATGTCATCCGGGCTCCAAGAAAATACATCGGCATATTCTCGAAGCAACTCAGTTAACTCCTTCTTGAACACTGTGTCTAAACCGGTTCCAATTTTGACTTGTCTATCCGGGTTCCCTTCTATTAGTTCGATTGATTCGAGCTCAACAGCAGCCTCCACTTTTGTCATTTTCGCCTTAGAGACATACTGCTGGACTCGGGCTTGTACAATCTGGTCAAGGAAGACTTGGGCTGATGGGTTTTCAATGTTATGGACATCCTTACCGGGCTCAGTCTTTTTGTTGTATCTATGCTTCTTCCTGCTCAGATTTTTGTGGTAGGAGTTTGCTTTCCTTTTATTCTCTGGGTCAGTCTCTGCCATTACCAAAGCCTACCCATAGCAACGGCTGGCCATTTCATAGTCGCCCCGGACTTCTCCAATACCTCCGGGAGTGGGAAACTTGAATTTGAGATGGGGTGTTGAAGTTATAGCTTGGAGTTTGGTAAGGGCTGGTCTTCCCAGAATGACATTATAAGATGATGGGGTGTTGATGATATAGAATTTTACTATGTTGGTTACCTGCTTCGGGAAGGTCCCGAACAGGACTGGGAGATAAAGGGTTCCTTGAATGGGGACCAAATTGTTTCCAAATCCATAGAGGGGATCTTCCCTGCAATCGTTCATTCTTATGCTGCCCAGCTGCATCCGGTCCATTGTGTGTTTGAACAGGATATTGACAGAAGACCCATTGTCAACTAAGACTCTTCTAACCTCATTTTCTGCTATGTCAAGGCTCACGACCAAGGCTTCGTTGTGGTTGGGGTTGATTCCTTCAAAGTCATCCTTGCTGAAGGTTATTACTTGTTCCGGACAGGCCTGCACCATCATTACTTCGTCTCCTGAGTCCGGGCTTCTTGGAGGTGAATTGGATCCGCCCATAACCACATTCACAATATTCTTGTCTTTTCCGGATCCCTCTCCTCGGTCAGCCACTCGCCGAGCTATGTACTGCCCCATGTTGCCTTTTTTGACTTGGTCTTCCACAAAAAATTTCAAAGAGAGGCAATTTTCTGTTGTATGCCCATGGGTTTCATGGTAGTCGCAATGCTTATGGACTGATCGGTTTTCCGGGGCAGTGAGCATTGGCTTGGGAGGGTAATAGAATGGCTTATCTCGTACTTCTTTCAGAATGTCCACGCGAGCCCGGTTGAGAGGAGTCCAAGAGGGTTCGGGTCTGGGCTCACGCCTGGGTTTAGGCTGTCCGGACTCATCTTTCTGCCTGGAGTCCGGGGGTGGTGCTGGTAGTGCAAGCTGAGAGCTTTGGATGTAGTTGCTTTGTCTATTGGGTTTGAATTTTTTGTCTTGATGATTGTAGTTGTTTTTGGGTGGATCTTGAGTTCGGGTTGGAGAAATGCCCTGCCTAGTCATCCTCATTGCTTGGAGGACATCTGTTTCTTTGATGAACCGAGCTGCCATAGAATAGGTCACCGCCAAGCTTTGTGGTTCTTTATGGATGAGGTCAAGGACATATATTTCGTTGTTGTCAGGATCCAGGTTTCTTCGGAAGATTGTAAGGGCTTCCCGCTCGTCCAGGTTGCTTACGTTGTTGATGGCTTCCTGGAAGCGTTTCATATAAGTGGCCAATGCCTCTCCCCGGGCTTGCCGGACTGTCTCTAGGTGGCACATGTGCATTTCATGGGTCTTATTGGCTCGGAAGCGTCTCAAGAAGGATTCCCGAAACTGCTTCCAATTGTGGATGCTTCGAGAAGGGATTCGGCTGAACCATCTTTGGGCTCCGGACTTGAGGGTTGAGGCAAAGAACCTGCACTTGGTTAGATCATTGTAATAATATATCATTGCAATTTGTTCAAAATAGTTTATATGTTCCTCAGGGTCACCCAAACCATTAAAGGAATCAAAGTTGTAATGTTTGAGATTTCTCTGCCTGGGTGTCGCCTCGAGCGAGTAGCTGAAGGGTGTCAATGTATCCCCAATGTCAATCCCCGAGTCCTGGCCAACCTTTTTCTGGAGCTCATGGATCATGTCCATCAAGTCTTCTTGGGGTTCATCATCTGAGACTATGTCGAGGCTAGGGGCCCGGGTTCTCCTTTTTTCATGATTTCTGCCCATAATCCGGGCCTCCTCCTCTTGGATTCTTCTTTGTATTTTGAGGTCAAGTTTAGCTTGCTCTTCATTTCAGATCCTTTCCCTCAAGTCAGCTAGCTTTCTGAGCTTTTCAGCTTCGGTATCTTGGTTTTGACTGTTGGTCCTGTGGTGGGTTCTTTTTCGGGTTTCCTTGTCCTTGCCTCCGATTCTGTCGAAAACTGAGGCGCGGGATCGGTGGGAGTCTCCAGAGTCATGTGAGTTCTCAACCTGATCAACTTCATTTAGCCGAGCTTCTTTATACATCTGAATTGCGTCAGCAAGCTGGTCCCCGGTCAGGTTTTCCATTAGACCGGGCTCCATGTTGACATCCGTATACTTGAATTTGTTAACTTCAATTTCAACCCGGGCATCGTCAGGCCGGATTATCTGCGATGCCAGAGTCAGGACTGGGGGTACTTCACCAACGATCGGGTTCAAATTTGTGTGTGGTTCTTGTCTTGGGGTACTGGTTGTGGGTCTTAACACAGATTTGCTACCTCGAGCCATGGTTCAAGAGCAAACAATGTATACAACTTTTTTGGGGTAATACGATTTTTCAAAATCAAAGTAAATTTCTGATAGATCTGGGTTTATCAAGGAGAACGAGACAATTTATGCATGTTATTTCTGGGTTTGGTGTTTTTCGAAGCAAAAAAAATTGGGTTTAAAGACAGATCTATAAGAGAGCAATGTAGATCTAAGCAAAAACGGGAGCAAGAAAGCTAGATAATGCTAAACAAGGCTAAAAATAAACAGATCTGGGCTAAATAAGGTTAAAAACATTCATACATTGGAGAAACGGGCTAAAGAGTTCATGTTTAGTTGTTAAAACGAAGGAGTTTGCTTAGATCTTACTGGATTTAACTAGGACTCCTTCAAAGATGAAGGAGCTTGTTGATGATGGTGAGTCTAGCGGCACCGTGACCACAAGACAGGGTTGGTTCCCCTCCTTCTAGCGCCAATGATAACTCCAAATCCCGATCTAGTCCTTCCCAGCCGGTCCCACGCCTGGAAGCGGTGTCGCTGCGGTTGGGACTTTGCAAAACAACACCGGAGGGGGGTTTGGACCCTGGCGGCGCCTCCGGCGTGAGAATAAGTAATGGTTTGGGAAAGGAAGACAGGATTGTAGAGAAATCTAAATATGGAGGGTGTGTGTATAGGTTGTGTAGAGAGTGAGAGTGTAAAAGAGAATGTAACCCCTACACCTTTCCTCCTTGGTCTATATATAGGCCCAGGATTAGGGTTTAGGGGTTGTACCTGCAATCATGAGCGTTGAATCCTAGGTAGGTAGGACACCTGGGCGATGTTGATGGATTGCACGTGTCCAGGTGAAGGATTGTGGCATCGTGTGCCAGGCTCCTGCTGGCGTGTGGTTTAAATAGGAAATAATTATCCCAATCATTGGGAATATTTACGTGTCGTCACCAGGTGTGGCCATCAGTCATGACCTATCCACGTCATGTACCAATGTGTAGTCTTCATGTGAGTTATTGCCTTTGTCGCCAAGGATGGATTAGACTTTGGGATTGAGCCGTATTCTAATTGTGGGTTCGGGTTTGTAGGTGTGTCCGGGCTCCAACTTGAGTTCGGACCTGTTGATGAACTAGGACTCCAATATGAGTTCGGATTTATAAGTGAGCCATGACTCCCATATGAGTTCGGATCAATAGGTGAGCCCTAACTCAAGGTATGAATCTAGACTACCTGGTGAGCCATGACTTAAATATGAATCCGGGTTCGAGAGTGGTCCGGGGACCTGTATAGGTCCGGGCTAACATAGCCTATCACAACTATATAAAACTCACCATTTTCATTTACACCCCATCAGTTTCGTCATTTCAATCTTTCTGTTGCTACTGCTCAACTTCTCATTTCATCATGCCAAAGTTGATTATGAACAATACTACGAGGATTGCAATACTGACTTGGCTAGTACTTATGATTGCGGCAGCACAACACTCAATGTCATGTACCCTTTCTCGGCAAGTTACCCTTTCTCGGCAAGATACCATCGACCTTCCTATTGCGGTCCACCCCAATTTGAGATTATTTGTGAATTAAATAATCATCTTCCTTTAGTAGATATTGGTTGGGGTAGCAAATATCGTGTGATGGTGTCGGGTTTCTCCGCTGCAATCCGTAGAGATTATGTATTAAATCCCGTAACCATCACCAGAAGATTGGTATTTTAATAGATATTTGAACCCTCCCTCTTTCCTCTTTTCTTTCTCAAAAGGTTCATCTCTTCCTTCTCTCCCAGATCCCCTCCTTGCCTCCCCAGTTGTGTCTGTCCTTTCTTTCTTTTCCTCCTTTGCTTAGTCATTGCCCAGGGATGTTATTATCGCTACACGTGGAGTCCTCACCAGCATTCTTAGTCTCTAGCATATATCAATAATTCACAGAATAAAAGTCTCTGTCCCTCTTTTCATTTAGTTTAGATATTTGTCTCTCATGATTGGGCCAGGGTTGTAAAAGTATTGGGCCTTCTATTTTATATTGGGCCAGACATATTTTGGATCCATCATTTGCCCCTAAAATTAAGTGTAATCTTTAGATTACAATACATAAGATAATTCAGTGCAGCTTGTTTCTTTCTTTGGTTATTTTCTCTCCATCTTTTGCATCATGCAGCCTTATTGATTGTTTTTTGTAAGTGTAGTAGTCTTCTACAGAACCTTAACATAGCACTGCCTAATAAGGTGATCACTAGTAATTTAAATAGACGGTTCCCGAAGTTTTAGAGTTAGTGCAGTCAGGTTAACTAACTTGGTGTTGGTGGTAAAGGGATTTGCTGAACAAATGTGATGATTCATTATATGTGGAAAGCATAGGAATGCCTGCAATATATAGAAAAACACTTTCGATAAGGTCACATGTTGTTTCAAGTAACGACCATATGTAATTGGAACCCACCGATTGAAATGGGAAGCAGTTAAGCACTGGACGCATCCATGTACTATTAGCGATCATGCTATGGACACCAAATCTATCATGCAAAATTGTTAAAAAACTTTAATATACATAGTAGGTCCTGCTTCTAAAATTTTAACATTCTAGGAGATTCGTATCATGCCATTTCTTTATATAAAGTTTGGCGCATATATGCAAGTTCATCACAAGTTGTGGTAACAGGTAATATGACAGAGACATAATACAGTATAGAATATAACATCATTGTTGCAAAATTTATGAACAAAGATACATCTGTAAAGCATTGCATCTTCAAACCACATCAATGAAAAGCGAGGACACTGTAAGGCCATAACATCAGCCTTGAGGCTGTACGCTTTAGGAACATTAGGCCATAAAACAATGGCAATATTATTACAGCTATTCCAAGTTTAGACTTTTATATAATAATGACGACTACGGTTATTTATTACTTGAGTCGTATATATTTAGGGTCATCATCTGCCCCTAAAATTAAGTGTACATTACTTTAGCTTGCACTATGAATAAGGTTTGACACACGTACATGTATATAATTAACTCAAATAGTTACTAATAATTGTTAACCAGTGGGCTGCATAAACCGAAGCCAAAATCAAGATCAGAGATCGATTTAAATCTTAGTCATATAAAGTGACATATGCTAATGCATGATATGAATTGATCATTATAACCGTTGTTGTAAGAGACCACATACATCAGTTTTAATATAGATTTATATCAAGGATCGACTCAACATTAAAATATGAATTTATTCTTTATGATGATTCAGGCATAATTGTTAAAGAAAGGCTGCATATATTGGCTTTCATATACGGGCATATGAGTTGGTTTCGGAATCGACCCAAACCGTAGCTGTAAAAAGCTGCATATATTGGTTTTAATTCGGACGTTCCAACTCAAGTTGCAGCTGGTAAAGAAAGGTCATATATACTAATTGTCATATGAATGGTTTTCGTGAATCAGCCCACAACCGTAAGATGTGGAAAGCTATAAACAGTGGTTTAAAGATAACTTTATCTACATAGATTTATGACATGAATGCAATGCGCTCACAATGCATATAAATATTTTGAAACACTTACTTGATAGTTGATACACATGTGTAAAGCTGTTATATATGTGGGAAATGAAAAAAATTAAAAAGATGCTTTGTGTTCGTAGGTAAGATAAGCCGGTAAAAAGACGTAAACAAAAATAGTAAAATCAACAACTGATTAACTTAATGGATATCATTCTAGTGGACCGAACAATTATATGAAACTTGTAATGGAACAACGTAGGTATGTATGTATGAAGTAGTTATGTACTGACACATTTATATCATAAACCTAACCGACAAGGAGTTGTAGTCAAATGAGATAATGACACAAATGATATACATAAACCATTTAAATTTGTTAGTATGGTGTCAACTTAACTCTAGAGTTTAAAGTAGAACGCCATTTTTGTACTCAACAACTAAATCATGTATGGATAAATATTAGAAATAAATTTTAGCAAAATGCTCAGAAATAGGAATTTGATACTATGATATCGATCACTTAGAAATTGTATTGTTTTGCAATACTAGGTAATAGAGACGTTGTAATTCTATATGTGTGTTTGGTTCATAAGTGAATGAATATTACTAGTTTTCTAATATTTAAGGGTGGTATTCAGGTTTAAATCTTATAACATAGCCGCATAAACTCTTAGGCTATAGCCGTAGAGACGTGGGCCATAAGGTTATGATGATTTTATCATAAGCTATGAGTTTAGACTTCTATAAGACAATAGTGACTACAGTTATACTTCATTTATATAGTAGCCGTATTTGCCCCTAAAATTAAGTGCAATCTTTAGGTTGCCACAAGATGTGTAAATTTACAACAGCAAATTAGCAAATGAACAGTGCATCACATGACTTGTAAGAAATTGATAACAGAAACAATATAAATCATTTTAGTGGATTACAGTGCTTACCAAGCCAGGAGCTGATAATAGTAAGAGAGCCCGAGGGAGCGTCAAACTAGTTCAGCATCAGAAACCGCAGCAGAACCTAAACAAGGTACAAAACCAGCAAAAATCGAGCCGAAACCAACAATTATGAATCAAGTTGAAGCACCGCTATAAAAGACCATATACATCAATTTTAATACAAATTGATGTTCTATATTAACTATTGTATAGTATCAGTTGAGACCATAGCCATGAGAAAGACCGATGAACTAACTGTTTTACTTAAAATCAGTCCAAGTCGGAGATGTAAAGAGCTATATGTCGGCCTTATTATATGAATGCCTAAGTATGTAAGATTAAAAATAATGACTATCATAGCCGTTGTGAAACCATATTTGATAAGATTACCAAATTATTTGTGAATCAATGGATATTGTCAGATAATCTTGGATAGGAAAGACTCAAAATATACGAGTAATTATATCAATCCTGTCAAACGGGATACTGAAACCAATTCATGTTGTAGCCTCATATGAGCTACATATGCTTTCTTTTGAATGAACATGTGTTTTACTGGAACCGGTTCATGTCGTAGCTTCTTACGGGCTACATATATTGGCTTTTGAATGAACGGGTGTTTTACTGGAACCGGTTCATGCCGTAGCTTCTTACGGGCTACATATATTGACTTTTGAATGAACGGGTGTTTTACTGGAACCGGTTCATGCCATAGCTTCTTACGGGCTACATATATTGGCTTTTGAATGAACGGGTGTTTTACTGGTACCGGTTCATGCCGTAGCTTCTTACGGGCTACATATATTGGCTTTTGAATGAACGGGTGTTTTACTGGAAGTCAATCCATGCCGTAGCTTCTTAGGGGCTACATATATCGGCTATTGAATGGAAAGACTACCCGACCATGCCCATAGCCAACATGGGGCTAGACTTGAGGGCTTTTGAATGGTGGGGTTAATGGGATCCTTATATAAGAAAGGCATGGCCTCACATTGTAAGGCTAGGGTGCAAATTGCACACAAATTATATTTAAAACACAGATGCATTCATAGTCATGATTTACATAGTACATCGGCTTCATATCTAGACCGTAGCTTCTTACGGGCTACACATATTGGCTTCCATTTACAAACACATGAAAAAAGGCATTGTTTTAAACATTAGTACGATAACAGGCCCTAGCCGTCAGGATGCTATATTTATTGGCTTTTAATGGATTAATTGACCCTTTTTTTTAATGCTATTTTGCATATATTCTCTCAGTGTCATTTTTATGTATGTATAATAGAATATTGGTCACCAAGTATTAAATTGTAAGAAAACCACTTACCTGTTCAACCGCATATGGCAAGATTGGATCTTGACATAATCCAGCTATCTTTTGTTTGAAGAATTTTGTTCTCTTCACGAAAAAGTGGTTGGACTTCCATGGCATTTCCAATTCTGTAGTGCAAGATACCATTATGAGCAGCAGAGCATCCTTCTCCCCTCTTTCATGAGTACCTCCACCGGTTCTGATTACAATGGCGTTGCATAGCAAGAAAAGTAAGGCCATTCCCTGGATATGTTAATAAAGTTTTGGCTGGTGCTGCATCATCTTTACTAAACCTTGATGATTTAGTGGACTAGGGAAATCTTTGTTCAATTGTCAAACCACCAGTGCAAAGGTTGTATGCCTTCCTTTAGCTAAATGTTTTCTGGCATCATGTAGGCTCTGGGATTATGTAATGAACATTCGAATTCTCAAGTCCTTCCAAATTGTTAACATTGGAAACCCTGTCCCTTTCACATTCATCTTTCTTCGGCTAGTCAGAAAGTCTTCAAGCTTGTTTTCAGAAAAAAAAACAATCAAATTGATATCACACATTCAAGCACTACCACAGACTGAGGTTGGGACTTCTATATCTGCGTTCTTAACTATATGTGCCGTGTCGTTTTCCTGAATACCCTTTATAACTTTTCAACTGGTCCAGATTGTGAAGCAGTTGTGGATATACATAAGGAAAAATAACCTTCAGGATCCAAGTAACAAGAGGAAAATTATCTGATATCTCGATTGAATATGATGTCGTTGTAGGTTGGAAGCATCGGCTCCCCGGCAGCGGCGCCAAATGATGGTGTCGGGTTTCTCCGCTGCAATCCGTAGAGATTATGTATTAAATCCCGTAACCATCACCAGAAGATTGGTATTTTAATAGATATTTGAACCCTCCCTCTTTCCTCTTTTCTTTCTCAAAAGGTTCATCTCTTCCTTCTCTCCCAGATCCCCTCCTTGCCTCCCCAGTTGTGTCTGTCCTTTCTTTCTTTTCCTCCTTTGCTTAGTCATTGCCCAGTGATGTTATTATCGCTACACGTGGAGTCCTCACCAGCATTCTTAGTCTCTAGCATATATCAATAATTCACAGAATAAAAGTCTCTGTCCCTCTTTTCATTTAGTTTAGATATTTGTCTCTCATGATTGGGCCAGGGTTGTAAAAGTATTGGGCCTTCTATTTTATATTGGGCCAGACATATTTTGGATCCATCATCGTGTATCCAATATCGATCCGATTGGTCGTGCAATTATATTAGAACGTTACGAAGATTATTCCAGATATGATTCTTTCGGAGTGGATACTTGTTCCCCTGAATTCAATACCACCTGTTGTTGGAGGAATTTCGTACAACAGTGTGTTGGAGGTTTATGGAGAGTTGTGGCTGGACTTGTATGATGACTTCTCAGAAAATTGAATAGAGAATGGGTTCTTTCTCTTCCTCTTTCCCGAGTGTCAATTGCCATGTACCACTGTACCACTGTACCACTGTACCATACAAGGTGCCTACGTACCCATTTATATAGGGATCAAGCCTCACGTAGTTCTTGAAAAACAAGTCATTAGATAAGTCATTCAGTCCAAGTCCATAAAATAGCCAAGATTTATGTTCCCATAAACAGCTCAAGGATTATCAATCCACCTCATGTTCCCATAAATAGTCCAAGGATTATCAATCCACCTCATGTTCACATAAATAATTCAGTCTTCACACGTTTTCCTGAAATCTTGCGGCATCTCCGTATTTCTTTCCATGATTTGAAGAATATCGTTTGGAGATATTTTCCGTTATTCGTTGATTGAGATTGATTCTTTCCTCGTTTCAGAGAGAGGATATTACTTAGTGTTTAAGCAATTAATTATTAATCTGAATTAATAATTATTAAACGGAGAAATTTGGACTATGCCAAAATATGGCATAACAACAAGCCCCCAGTTCTTCAGTGTAGCTTGCTGCAGTGGAGAACTAAAAATCTTCGAGCTTCCAAATTTCTTCGGTCGCTTAGAGTTTTGTATATAGTCCGAATTGGCGTACACACTTTTCAAGTGTCATTGTCCACATAAGGATGCGTTTTCATTTATCTACGAGCCCCCGAGCTGAGGCTTTAATAAGTCAGGCTTTCAGCCCATATCACGTCTGGTCACACACGTTTTCCTACAATCTCGCGGCATCTCCGCATCTCTTCCCGTGATTGTAGGAATGTTCCGTTCCAACCAAGAAATATCCATTTACAATGGACCTTCAATAATATAATTTTATTCATGGACTCTCCTCTGAGAGTAGGGTCTTCAATATTAATCCTATTTGAAAAAAGAGAGCTTTCGAAAACATTACCCTTATCAGATAAGGATCTTCCACACCTATTTTTGTCCATGCACGAGCTAGTGAAGTAATCAAATCACGCGCTACGAATATTGCATCACAATTCTTTAACATCTCCATGATTCAGATTCTGTCCAGATCTGTTTTTTACCTTTCTGACCCTGTAAACGATGTTTTCTTGGAAAACACAAAACATGAAAGTTGTAGAAAACGAAAAGAGCTTTCCGATGATATATGGCTCGTCAGAAACGGACTTATAACGAATCGGGAATCAAATAAAACATCTGCTGATTAACTTCTCAATACTGAAAAACGGGATCTAATTATGTTTTGTGATTTCGAGAATAGACCTGAACATAATCTCAGAAAATACCAAGAACGAAATTTGTAAGAAATCACAAAAGCTTTCCGGATCATAAAAATCATCAAAATCTGACATGTATTCAATTTACTACGAATTTTATAAGATTACTTATGTATACAGACAAAAGCATAAGAAAACTTATCTTAATTTCGAAAAGAATCATGAATCACCGCCTCCATCGTTCTGCTCCTCCATTAAAGCCGTTCCAGATCCATAATAACCCCCCTTGCGTATGATGTAGATGATTTGATTGTCCTCCACAATCAAAAAATAATCCCCTCTTCTAGCGCCAATTGTTGTTGGAGGAATTTCGTACAACAGTGTGTTGGAGGTTTATGGAGAGTTGTGGCTGGACTTGTATGATGACTTCTCAGAAAATTGAATAGAGAATGGGTTCTTTCTCTTCCTCTTTCCCGAGTGTCAATTGCCATGTACCACTGTACCACTGTACCATACAAGGTGCCTACGTACCCATTTATATAGGGATCAAGCCTCACGTAGTTCTTGAAAAACAAGTCATTAGATAAGTCATTCAGTCCAAGCCCATAAGATAGTCAAGATTTATGTTCCCATAAACAGCTCAAGGATTATCAATCCACCTCAAGTTCCCATAAATAGTCCAAGGATTATCAATCCTCTTCAAGTTCACATAAATAGTTCAAGGATTATCAATACTCTTCAAGTTCCCATAAATAGTTCAAGGATTATCAATCCTCTTCAAATTCCCATAAATAGTCCGGTCTTCACACGTTTTACTGAAATCTTGCGGCATCTCCGTATTTCTTTCCATGATTTGAAGAATATCGTTTGGAGATATTTTCCGTTATTCGTTGATTGAGATTGATTCTTTCCTCGTTTCAGAGAGAGGATATTACTTAGTGTTTAAGCAATTAATTATTAATCTGAATTAATAATTATTAAACGGAGAAATTTGGACTATGCCAAAATATGGCATAACACCACCATATTAAATAGAAAAGTATTCGAGTACAGTCCAGGCATAGAAGATCTCTACCTGTTCTACGGTTGTCCTCTTGAACTTCATGTACCAGTTATGTCTGGAATTCGGAATAATTTTACTTGTAAAACTAACTATAAAAATAAACAAGTTGTTTTCGGGGTGAAGTCACTTTTAAAAGATTATCTTCACACGCTTCACAAAGCGTGCAAAGCTCCCATCAGGGTACCAGTTACCCGACCAAATCTTGAGAAATTTTCTATGAACGTGACAATGCCGCTGGAAGAAATTTTATATTCGAGTTTTGAAGTACAGTACAAATTCAATGAAACAGCATGCTCAGATTGTACGGAAGCTGGTGGCGTGTGCTGGAATAATACAGATTCCGGAATAAATCCAAAGTGCCTTTATAAGACAGGTCAGTGCATAAACGTGTTCTATTCGTAACTGATATAGCAATACTTGAGTACAGTTTTCATAGTAACGGGAAATGTCATCTCCTGAGCATTTTTAGTTTCCAAAACTATTTGTAGCATAACCCCTGCTTTCATAATTAATCGCATATTACAGTACAAAATGTTACAAATAACTTTGGAAATAAAAAAAAAGTGCTCTGGAAATAACATTCGTAATAACATGCTACACTGCTACTTCTTATGTTCATTGTGCACATAAATGCAGACTCAGAGGTCTTTTCATTATTTGAGTAATCAAAACACTGTCTTTTCATACCCAGTACTTAACTACTCAATGCTAGGGCTGCACCTGATTTTAGTTAGGACCGGCTTTTCCGACTGGAATGGACCGATTACATCAGGATCAGTCTTCGGACCACAATATTAGATAAAAAATTGTTTATGGTCATGTCCAGTCCAGATCTGGAAAACCGGTCTGAACTCAGATTTGACCAGATATTTATGTAAGATTTCTGTAGGGGCATTCTTGTTCTATTCTTCTTCTAGTCTTTATTCTAGAAAGAGCACTGCAAATGCTCTATATATAATATATGGACAATGGTTTCTATTAGGTGAGGAAGGTAATGAAGTGGTAGACTCTACGTTCTAATATATAGATCATGCAGTTCACGGGATTCTATTATTTTACTTCTTGCTGAATTGTATAACTTTCAAAATGGTCCTTACCAGTCCCGATATATATAATAGGTCCGGTTTTGATTCCTGCAAGGTGAATATGCAATTATCCCTGTTTTTTAAATTCCTGAAAGGTTTCCGAGTTGCTCTGTTTCCGACTGTTACTTTAGTCATAACAATTGATGATGCTTGCAAAATCTTACTTCCCTAGTCACTATGGTGGAGTAACTGCTACCATTCACGTGGATGACTTAGGTCCTGATTTAGATAACCAGGCTACCATTCATGTGGATGACTTAGGTCCTGATTTAGAAAGATGATGCAAGTTGCAAGTTATGATGATTTATGATGCATATTTGCATCCAAATATGCAACTCCAAAGCAACTCCTTTGAAGTTGATATTTATGTAAGTATGCATAATATGCATACTTGGTGCCAAATTTGCATCCAAGGACACATATATGCATCTAGCCATATTATCAATTAATCATAAATGTAATACAAGTTGGTATACATTGAATTGGAATTTAGGTGAGTTGGACAAAAATGTAGTTAAATATAGAAATATTTGGGTGCAAAATGCAACTAGAATTGGAGTGCATCTTAATTTTTAACACCAAAAATCATTTTTTGATGTCATATTATAGCAATGGCTATAGCAATTTTGCATCTAGCATAATCTGGGTCTACGAAGATTAAGTGAGTAACAACTAAAATTATGAAAGTAGATCATGTGTGTTACAAGGAGAAGATGCTTCACTAAGAGTTTGGAAGAAATTGGATCTTACAAAGTGCATTGCAGTGTAAGGTGGTTCATCGAGCAGGAGGTCTAAAAAGAAAATTATGATTTCTAGATGCTAATATTGTGTTCAAACACAAAATAATTTCCAGTGAAAACATGACGATTACCAGATGCCAATCTTAAGTCAATACACTAAAAAAACAAAAACTTCTAGATATTAATGCATGTCCGATTTGGGTGTTGAAACACTCCCTCATTTGAATGAAATTAGATAAAAAAATCGTACTTATCTAATTTTGGAATTTAAGATTGAGCATGAATAGTAAATATAAATATAAAATTTTCTTAAATAAATTTAATTGTAGAGAACCATGCATTATAATGGCTATAAACTAATAAAAATACAACAAAATTGAAGAATAATAACGTTAGACTCCAAATTTTTTGTTGGAAGACTCTAAAGTTACATTACATGTACATAATAGAATAATTTCTTTAAAAAAAATTCACTTGTATGAAACAACTAAAAATGTTTTAAAAATGTTTTGCATTTTCTCAGGAAGTGACTCTTGTGTCTTTATATACTTGTCTGATGATGATTATATACATATGAAAGTAAACAACGACTTGCAGGCTGCAGCTTCTCTGTTGAAGCAGTTGATTATAGTAATTGGCTCTATTCAGGCTTTTAATCCTCGAAACTCTTTCAATTTATAACAGTACTAGCTCAAGTTATGTTTTGTTCCAAAATGATAGTCACTGCCACAATGGTTACGATAATTTTCCTGTTGTCCTCATTGGAAGCAACTGATTCACCTCCATGCAATCGCACATGTGGAACTCAAACTAAAGTTCAATACCCGTTTGGCTTTTCTCCAGGATGTGAAATTGAATTAAATTGCGCCAACAATGCAAATATTCAAATAGGTGATTTTCATGTTCTAAATGTAACAAGCGATAGTATACTTGTTAATATCCCGGGAAAATGCAATAGGTCGATAGACATAATTAAACAGTTGATCGGTAAAAACTACGCGCCAACTTCAACAAACAGTTATCTTTTACAGAATTGTACTGGTCCTGTTAGGGGATGTGGGATTTCGTTGCGAGATCTTTTTGGAAATGTTAGTTGTTATCGGGAAGAAAACAGAGGAGTCGAGTTCACCACTTATGAGGCTTTGGAGAAGACTTATTGTTCGTCTTTGTTCACATCCATTGCCGTTGGTTTTGTTGAGAATCAAAGTACTAATTCGTCATAACAATTGAAACAATGTCCTCAGATTGTAGGAAATAAGGTGAGGAGTTTTGGTAGTGCACATATATAGTAGCAGATTCCAAATTTCATTTTAAGCCTAGTCAGCTCAAAAAAATATGTTGATGATCGAAAATGAAATAACTATAACAGAGTACTGTTTCCTTAAGAATGTGCTTACTGTGCTAATACTTGTCAAGCTGTGGCGGATGTGCATGTGAAATAAGGTGATATATTTGTATTAAACTGTTAATTTAGCTCACACTCTTGACAGGGGAAAGAAGAAACCTGGGACAGATTTTTGGCATAGGTAGTACGTTCTTCTTCACCCAATATTTCGTAAAATTAAATTTGGTAGTATATTTTAGGTTCCATGTGTTTGGTAACACTTGTGGCTTCATGTGTTATTTAACTTCTGCTAAAGCATGAGTTTTAACTGGAAGACATTTCTCCTTATATACAAGCAAACCTCTCTAGTAACTATATAATTAAGTTTCGACTTCATTTTGAACTTTCAACTGGAAGATATTATTGTCTCTAAAGTCTAAACCATGAGTTCTTTGCCAAGTCAAGTTTAGCACTAGAGTAGTACAATTAGAGTAAATATCAGATTCTAAGTAATTTTGGTAAAGGTCGAAGAAGACTTTTAATATTAGCAACGATATTTTAATGTTTGTACACTGGTGGTGCGGTGTGTGTACTATGATCTTTATTAAATATTAGCAAAGATATTTAAGAGCATTCACATCCCTTCCCTCATCCCCAACCTTATATTCTTACTAAAAATAGTAATTCTCTAAATCTTTCTCTATATATTAAAAGCCAACAAAGGGCAAAGTTTGCCATTTTAATGGCTGTGAAGTTACGATTTTACCCTTATATTTTCTAAAATTACAAAAATACCATTCTTTAATAAAAATGTAAAAATTGTGAAATTATGTTAATGATGGGAATCGAACCCTTAACATATCCATGTCAAACTCATGTCATAACCAACTGTGCTACACTTTGTTTTGAGCTTATATTCAAACTCTTATTAGATAAACCACCTCTTCTTCCAATTTTTTTATTTTTTGAGTTAATAAACATTGATTTATATTACTTTTAGAATATTGCACAATACATAGTTATAATAAATATTTTTAGCAATTGAATATAATCTACAATTCTCTTTTATCAATTTAAATTATTGATATATGTCATTTTAATACCTTGAATTTATGATTTTGCCCCTACATGTTAAAAAATTACAAAAACGTCAACTCTTTTATATTTATGCAAATAGTAGATAAAATTACGTTAGTGTAGTAAATTGAACCATTAATCTTCTCTAATCAAGCTCATGCATAAGTAGCATAGTACATTTTGTTTTAAGTTTTCTTTAAAATCTTATTAATGTTAATTTCTCTTATTCTCTCATCTTCTTTTTTATAATTTTTTATTTTTAAATAAATAAAATGTTGGTTTATATTATTTATAAAATATTGCATTGTATATAATTACCAAAAATATTTTAATGGATTGAGCATACTCTACGATTCTCTTTCTTTTATTTTAAATGATTGATATAAAAAATAAAATTTTAAAAGAGTATAAGATTATAGATAACGTATAATTTCTACATAATAATAAGATTATAGATAACATATAAGATTAGAGTATAAATTTTTTATAAAATTTTAAAAGTAAAAAAATTGAGTAAGTCTCAGCCCTACGTTTATATCTGACAATGTTAAGACTGCATCGCCTATGTTATATACCGACAATTTTGTAATTTACTCCGCAAGATAGGGAATCTATCTACACAAATGATTTACATAAATATTTTTCATATTTTTTTTGTAAATCTAACGGTACTTAAAGAAAAGATCGTACAAAAATAACAAATTACACAAAATATTATAAATTTCACCCGTAGAAAATAAGATTATTTTAATATTATAAATTTTATTTATTTGCATTATATATATAACGGTTTGAACTTTATATCGTATTAGATTACAAATTGCATCGTCTATCATATAAATTTTTTCATAAATTAATATACTCGATAATTATTACGTCATCTTTTCATCTATATGATTGAACTTACAATTTTTTTAAGAAAAATAATTTGAATTTAAGAACGTTTCGGTCGAAATAATACATATATAACTGAATGTTTTAATTTCTTTTAAATGTTTTTAAAAATAGTAGACGATGTTTTCATCTATAACATATTTTGTTTTTTGCAAATGTAACCATGCAACTATACATAGATAGTGGTTCATATTTTTTATATATAAATTACAATTTGCATCATCTATGCACTAATTTGTAATTTGTAAGTAACTTAATTAATACATTTAACAATTTTTACGTAACTACTGTTTCGTTTGTATGATTGCATCTACGATTTAAAAAAAACACAATGTGAATTTAAAGGAGTTTGGGTCGAAAAATATTTAATCAAATTAATATATATGAGATTTAAATTTTGGACTCTATTTCAATTATCTCTTGAATAATAACATATAAAAAAAACAACATAAATAAATAAGCACGAAAACAACTTGTTCTAAAATTGACCCAAAAATAATAGAATTACTTTTATATTGTAAATAATATTTATTTGTATCAAGTAGACAAAGACTCAGATTTTATATCCTATAAATTATAAATTGCATCATTAACCATGCCAATTTGTACATAAGTTAATATACTCAAAAACAATTATGTAATCTTTTTTCAAATATATGGTTGGATCTACGATTTCAATATATATATATAGAGTTAAGTTCTATGGAGACCATATTTAGTTGGAGACTTGGAGACCATTTACGTTCTGCAACCTAAATAACGTGTAGAACATACTTTACGTAACAAAATCATTGTCAAATTAGATATCTTGCAGTATAAAATCATCATCAAATTGAATATTTTTGTAAATCACGCATGTTATACTTGCATAACATTGTCATGCATATTATCCCATTATAAATGTTCTGCAAATAAGATATGTGCATAATATCTTTGTAGAACTAAAATTACAATCAAATTGGATATTTTATAGACCATATATGTTATGTTTACTAAATATTACTCTACATATTAATTTTATAGAACATTTTATGAATGTATTTTAGTTGCAGAACGTATATGGTCTCCAAGTCTCCAACTAAATATGGTCTCCATAGAACTTTTTTTTTTCTCTCTCTCTCTCTCTCTCTCTCTATATATATATATATATATATGAATTTAAGGGCGTTTCGGTCGCCAATATATATGTATATATATTAAATTAATCGAAATGAGATTTGAATTTTGAATTCGATATTATTAACGCTTAATTAATTACATAAAATACATATATATAGTCAAGTTAAAATACATTATTATTTGTACACGATGATCATTTATAAAAAAAATTGGATTAAAATTTGTAAATGTAAAACGACATTCCAAACATATTATTAAAGTACTAAGTGTGTTCATATAATTTAATATAGTGATGGACACAAGAGAGAAGTGCGAAATCAGTTCCCAAGTTAAAAAAATAAACACGTGATATGAATACTCCATATTGCAATACATCTCCCAAAGTATTTGTCTTGTAAGAGTGTGCAAAGATGCACCAACCTTCAGTTTCTTTTTAAAATCCTCTATCTCATTCACATGTGTTCGATTATATTACAACAACATTGTGTGCATTTAACGATTTATATTCTAGACTGCAAAAAAATAAAAAAAACCAAATCAATTGATCGCTGAAAAACAAACAACAACTACTAAGGCAAAATACCTATTTACAAATTATACTTTCTCCAACATAGAAAACTCCGGTAAACCTGATTATAATTGCAACAAGAACAATAGTTCGACCGTGTTTCAAATTTTACATTGTTTCTATTTGTTCTTAATATCAATAATACTCACTATGAACAAGTCCCAAAGCCTTGGGTTTGGCATAGTTACGTTATCATATTAATTTACATACACTAATGTTATATACGGACTTTAGACTAAAAGATTTTAAGATGTGATCACGGTGTGTAGTCGTACGTACCTGACCAACTTTATATTTTATTTACAAGTATATTGTCATTTCGTTAAAAACACATTAGTTTAGATACATCCATATCATATCATATATGAACAACTATACTAAAATAATCATTTAGATTATATTTAATTGTTGAATTTGATAAAATGCATTTCACGACATTTAAAACTAAATTAATATTTTGTCAAATGAAAATAATAATTTGATCTTTATTTTATAGATTTTTTTTCCAAATTTTGTGAAATCTTATTAAATATTAAAAAAAATTAAAAAAATTTATACAAATATAAGATAAATTCAAAATTAATTTTAATTACAAAATTGTTTCGATATATATACATTTTCGTGCGAAAAATTATTTCAGTAAATAAGCAGGTCCGTGCTTCGCACGGGTTTTTAGGCTAGTTTATCCTTATAATTTATTTATCATCTAAAAATTTACTACATCTCATTCCTCATTTCTATCTCTATATTTTTTTTTATTACTTCTTTCTCTCACCTCTCTTTACAACTTTAACTACTAACTATATTATTTTATCATTTCTCACTCTACTTACACATAAAATGGGGTATGAATAGTAAGTCCCCAAATTTGGGGACTCATTTCTTGATCCCAAAACATACCCTAAAATGGGGAATCGGATACAGATGACATTTTTTGCTATAATTCATAATTTCCTCAAAATATGGGGATGGGGGAAGAAATGGGGCACCCATTGTGAATGCTCTAATATGTTTGTACATATATTACAAACCACCACTTACACAACCAAAATTACCATCATCAAAGCAAGTCACTAGAAATTCAATTAAAATTATCAAAATTTAAACGTACACTAAAAAATTTGAACGCAAATAACGAGAATATTCCAAATTTGGAATTGTGTAAATGTTCGAAGTTGTTGGTAATAGTGTTGACGGTAGTATATATATATGTGTGTGTATCATGAATGATGATGACAAATGGAATGAGATGGTGATAACAGCATGTAAATTAAGTGATGGTGTGTAAGGTCGTCGATAATGGAAGGGGCATAAGAGTGAATATGGGTGAGGGTTGAGATGTAAATTAGATTTGAATGTGTGATCATAATTAATTTTCGCTGCTTATTTATGTAAATTATCTTATTTAGCACTTATTTATATATAAACATGTGAGTCTACTAACTCATGATTAGACTTTTAAATTACATATTATTTTAATCATTGCAAGTTATTTTTTTAAATGGCTAGATGTGATTATATTGTTACGATCATATATGAAATTCAAGTAAGAAATTTGAGTTATTGCCAATGTCCATAAAAAATACCACATTAACGACATATAATATTTTAAAAATTATAAATCATCTATATAATAAAATCAAAACAACAATATTTTGTGAATTTAAATGGTGCCCGTGAACATTTTACTAAAGCAGTACCCAAGAACTCTTGCACCCTTGTCGGGGGAGAGGGAGTGTAAGTAACTATCGGCGATGCAAATATTTAATAACTGTGGTAGATTTGTGGTTATTTAATAAATCAATTTAAACTTAGTTTTTTGAGCAGACTCTTGACTGATTTAAGCATATAAAATCAGCCAAGAAACTTTTATTATTAAACATAGGAGTATTAATGTATGAACGCATGTATCTGATAATACCCAACCGTATTTGACCCGCAGCAGCAAAAATCTAAACTTTCATTGTCTGTGCTTATAATTATTACACGCCCCAGCATTTGACAAGGTCCTTGCCCACTTTTTCAAATGCCAGAATTTCCAACACTTTGCCTTTTACATGTTCAAGTAGTATTTTAGATTATTGCTCTGAATACAACTCCAAATAGCTTTCACATAAATTATATTTCGCAAATGCTTTCCAGGATTCCTTCCATCTTTACACAACATTCAAGTCTTCTCAGTCATTTCAAATACATTTCAGCTGAATCTTTGGTTTTACTTTAAGAAAACTCTCCGTGATGTATGCTGAGCTCCTTAAACCCTACCAGTGTCGTCATTTAAACCCCATCAGTTTCATCGTCTCACTCCATGTGCTTGTCCTGCTCAACATCCCAATTTATCGTGCTCAAATTTATTATGAACAATACTATGCGGATTGTAGTAACATTTCTGCTGTTAGATGCGGTAACAAGACATTCAAGAATCCTGAATACCCTTTCTGGGGACAAAATATTGGGTTTAGCCATTGTGGTCTCCAAGGATTTGAGCTGCGCTGTGAAGACAATGATCTTGTCATAGATTTCGGTTCAGATAGCACGTATCGTGTACTTGAAACCGATCCGCCACGAGGTTTGTTAAAACTGGATTATTATGATGATCAGACTCTGGTGAAAATCTGTGCATCTCAGGAGGTAAGTAGTACAGTTTTGAATGAAACACTTTATGATTATGGCGAGAACACTAAAGATCTCAACTTATTCTACAATTGTGACGATGAAATTGTTTCACCCTGGATTGACTATAAACTTACATGCCCAAGTGACAATAAGAATTTGGTTTATTTCTTCCTGGGAAATTCATTCGATCTAGTTGAAGAAGATAAGCTTGATTCGTGCAATAAGACAACACTTCAAGTGGATATGATGGTATTTGAGGATTTAAAAAATTATCGCATACATCCTGAAGAACTTTTTCAAAAGAGCTTTGAGGTTCACTATAATGGAATGAACGAAAAAGCTTGCACAGACTGCAAGGCAACGGATGGATGGTGTTGGAGCGGCACATATATTACAAACAATACATGCCTTTATAGCAACGGAACTGTTCTCCCTCCATATCCACAACCAGGTCTGCTCAAATTATTTACTTTACTTTCAAATCATTTATATATAGTATTACACTTTCAAAATATTACTGCATATTAAGAAAATTTAATATTAATAGAATTTTTTTATTTGGGCCAGTTTATTGCATTAATTGAATAATAACATGTAGAATCGAGGCAAACGTGATAATATGAATTACACGATACTAGCTTATAACCCGTGCCGAGCACGGACCGAGCATAAGTTGACATTAAAATATTAGTATTAATAAATTATTAATAAATATTATTTAAAAATGTATTTCTCGAGAATTGAATGATAAAAATATATAATAAATAGATATAACTGTTTAATTATGTAGTTATAGACAATCGAACTGTGCATAAAGCTAAAAAAATTAAAGTAAATAAATAAATCTTGTATGATTACGTAGCTGCAAAGAATCTAACGCTCGATAAAACTATTGAATTTAAAGTAAATAAATAAATCTTGTATAATTACGTAGTTGTAAGGATTCAAACCTGGATGAAGCTAAAAAATTTAAAGTAAATAAATCTTGTATAATTATGTAGTTGCGAGGAATCGAACCGGGTTAAGTGATAATCAAATTTGGTACTTTGGTACTTTAGTACCGCGCGCCATTTTCACATTGTTTTGCTTATTAATAAAGAGTATAGATTCTTGAAAGCTTATTCTTATTTTCAAATTGTTTTGCTTATTAATAAAGAGTATAGATTCTTGAAAGCTTATTCAAAGAATTATTTCATTTAGGTGTATATGTGCGTTAGACGCTTAAGACTTATTAATAGGCAATGAGATGAATGTCTTAGTGATTTAGGTAACCACTAGGACATTGTTGGAGCACCATTTTTTGCTAGATTACTTATATTTGAGCTTAGTACATGATATAAGTAAGCTGTTGGACTTGTTCTTAGACGGGTTATTTCATTTAGATTTACGTGTTAAGTCTTATGACGTCATAAACATGCTTCGAGATTTAGTATACTAATCATATGTATATGCTGATTTAACTCACTGAGGACAGGAACACACAAGAACTTGGGACTGCAGATTGCCATAGGTAGTAAGCTTATCCCTCAACGTTTTTATCACTTTGTCAGAATGAGCTTAGTATTTCTACAACTCTATGAATGATAAACTGCATCTTTATTTGTTTTTACTTTCTCTTTGCAGCAAGTGGTGTAGTAGGAGGTACCATACTTCTGCTATTAGTTCTCATCGTCTACCATCGCTGGATGAAAATCAAATATGGTTCACATTTGTTCTCTCAAATTGTGTCTCCATATCCCAAAGATGTCGAGGCCTCTATAAGGCGATATGGATCCTCAATCCCCAAAAGATTGAGGTACTCTACAGTCAGAAATATAACAAATTCATTTAAAGATCAAATAGGAAAAGGTGGTTATGGAAATGTATATAGAGGCACTTTAGAAGATGGTCGTATCGTAGCAGTGAAGGTTTTGAATGCAACAAAAGGAAACGGAGAAGATTTCATAAATGAAGTTGCAACCATTGGTAGGACCTCTCATGTTAATATTGTCACTCTCCTCGGATTTTGTTACGAGGGTAAAAAGCGAGCTCTTATCTATGAGTTTATGCCTAATGGATCTCTAGAAAAATTCATTTATGGTAGAAATCCTTTGTTGGAAGGAAAACATCTTGGATGGGAGATATTGTTCAGCATTGCAATTGGAATTGCCAGAGGACTAGAGTACTTACATCGAGGCTGCAACACTCGTATTCTGCATTTTGATATAAAGCCACATAATATTCTTCTTGACAAAGATTTTCGCCCTAAGATATCCGATTTTGGGCTGGCAAAATTATACACAACAAACGAAAGTGCAGTCTCATCTTTATTGCAAGCTAGAGGAACCATTGGCTATATTGCGCCCGAAGTTATTAGTAGAAATTTCGGACAAGTGTCCCATAAATCTGATGTCTACAGCTATGGAATGATGATTCTTGAAATGGTCGGAGGAAGAAAGAATGTCGATGCTCGAGCAGATCACAGTAGCGAGGTATATTATCCACGTTGGCTGTACAAGCGAATCCAATTTGAAGATGTGCTAAATTTGGCAAATGAAATTTCCAAAGAAGAAAATGAACTTGTAAGGAAGATGGTGGTCGTCGGATTATGGTGCATACAGATTTTTCCATCACAAAGGCCACCAATAAGCAAGGTGATCGAAATGTTGGAAGGGCAGAGAGAAGCCTTAGACATACCACCTAATCCATACTTGTGCTCCTTTCCGAGTTCGCCATCAGATTCTCGAACAATGAATGGACTCTGCCCCCCTACAGGAACAGAACCCGCTTCATCTACATAATCGTTGAGATTGAAACATTGATATACTACAGATGATCAAGGAAGGCATGTTTAATCCCAGCATCACTTTATTAAGCCTTTCAAATCGTAACAGAGTAAATTTGCTACCAGAATTGAGATGATTTTCTTTCCATATGTGAGTTCAGAGTACTTTATTTTGAAATCAGGACTCAGAAGGACGAAGGTAGTTTGATAAGCTACTTTTGTTGTTGTTATTGTAAAAAGTGACAATTCCAACTTGCTAGGATTGTTTGATACTCCCTCCGTCCCGCCCAATTGTTATCAATTGGGTTGGGCACGGAGTTTAACGAAAATAGGTAAAGTAATGGAGAAGAGTAAAGAAAAGGATTAAATTGATGGGACCTGTTAATATTTAGTAGTGGAAGTAGTTGATTTTTATATTATAAAACTTTACTATTTTAGGAAAGTTTTGGAATATAAAAAATTGGATGGGACATCCCGAAAGTGTAAATAAATGGATGGGACGGAGGGAGTATATCTTTACACGATGTAGCAAAAACCATTGGCAAGCAAACATTATCAAGTAAAAACTAGCAAGAAAACGCAAATACACAAATCTTTATTATATTAGCATTAGTTTTTTTTTAAAAGGTTACAGAAAACTAATTTACCATTATGGAGTGGGTGGCGGTCAGCAACCACAGTGGGTGGTTTTAGATTATATTTACTATTTAGAATTAGATTAGATTAGGGGTAATAAATAGGTTTTAAATTACATTATAATTAGGTTTAGTATTAGATTTGGGCTAGTAATTACATTTTAGGTTACATTACTATATATTTAAGATTAGGGTTGGATTTTTTTAGAGGGAGTTTAGGGTTGGATTAATATATTTAAAGAAATGAAATATGTGTTTATGATAAATTTTATTTGAAAAACAAGAAAATTTCAGAAATTTTAGAAAGAATAAGAATTCACAATGAAATACAAGTAAAAAAGTTATAATTTATCATTAAAATCAACTAAATGAACTAAAACTTCTTTTTCTTAAAATATTTTGAAAATGTTGTTAAAGTTTATATTTAATTAAATGCTTGCAAATAAATTTGTATAAAAAATGCTAAACAAAAATTTATTAATATTTATAAAATATTAATAATTGTGAAAAAAATTAAAAATAATGTTATATGCATAATTGCTCCCAAACAGTATTAACATTATTTTTAAGTGAGAGTATTAAGTGAGAGTGGTAGTATTAAGTGATAGTGTGGTACATATTGTGGGTACATTAAAAAGTGACAATTATTAATACTGTTTTAATTTTTTAATTAAAGAGAGTGGGTAAAAATTAAAAATACAGTTAAACCTCGATTAAGTAATATCCGATAAAGTAATAACCTCGCTTAAGTAATAAATTTCGTCGGTCCCAACTTGGGTCAATGTTGTAAAGTAATATTCTCGCTAAAAGCATAAGATAATAAAAAATTAGAAAGTCATTAAGGGTCTAACTAATATGTAAAGTAATAATTCCAAAATTATAAATAAATATATATATATATATATATATATATATATATATATATATATATATATATATATATATATATATATAATGTATATGGCTTACAAAATTCAATTCTTTTTAAAATATGAATCTATAGTAGCTCGTTTCTTCTTTCCACCAAATCCAAAATTAACCTCATCCTTGACTTTATATAAAGCATAAATAACTCCTGGTATGTTTTGCTCGTTTTGTAACAAGTAATTGTTCAAAGTGTTGATTGCTTGAAATGCTTCCTTTGATGACACACTTGGAATGATATTGCTATCGTCCGGTTCAGGATCAGTCACTTCATCAGTGTTCATTACCGACTCAATGATTTCCTTAGGTGATTCCATAACTGCATCATTCTCACTTGGATAATTTAAGAGATGCTCAATATCCATCTCATTTCTATATCGTAAATTAGAGATAGATTCATTTAATCCTTCGATACCTTCATTTATTTCACCAAGTTCTTGTTCATCATTTTCTTTTGAACGAATCTTGCAATGCCGAAAACAAATTGCAATTGTGGTTGTTTTCATATCAATATTCCAAGTCATGTTAGCAATACTAATAGCATTCAAAATACATTGCATGTGATTGATTCTTATTTTTAAATATAATGTATTGTAATGCGTAAACATAAAAATTCGGTAAAGTAATAAAATATTACTTTATCAATAAAGTAATAAAATATTATTATATCGATAAAGTAATAAATTCGGTAAAGTAATATTTTTTTCCGATCCCAAGGGTATTACTTTAATGAGGTTTAACTGTAATGTTATATGCATAATTGCTCCCACAATATGCATAATGTTATATAAAGAGAGTGAGAGTGGTAGTATTAAGTGATAGTGCGGTACATATTGTGGGTCAGTATCATTTACTTCACCTTTATATAATTTCTATTAGCTTCAGGTTTTCATCTAGCATTACATTCAAAAATTTAGTTTAATGCCTACCTTAAAAAGCTCAAACTCTTCTGTTAAAAATAAACGCAGCACAGAATTAGATTTCCGTTTTAGTGGTGTAAAATGTATGTGTGATCTGCCTTCCCCTTGTCATGAAGCATGGAAAGAAGGGACCCTTGATCCAGTAAAAAGATTTTTTGGTTGTAACCGATACAAGGTGAGTTTAAAATTTTTAAATTTTGTTAATGAGTTATTACATTTTTTTTTGAATTTTTTTCTTTGATATGTTGTTAGGATCCTTCAAAAAAGTGTAAATTTTTCTTATGGGCTGTCCGGAGAGCAAGAGAAGTGATTGAAAAGTTAAAATTGAAATTAACAACGAAAGATGATGAAATATATGATTTACACTTTGTTGAGAGAAAGATGTTGGTGTTGAATGAAGAATGTTCTCTACTTCAAAAGAAAAATGAAGAAACAACTTTCTTATTGGAGAAGAAGGAGAAAGATTTATGCAAAATGAAGAGAATGGTGTTTCTTGTAATAGTAGTTTGGATAATATTTAGCTTGTTCAATTAGATATGTATAAAATTACTTGGTTCATGGTTGATACAAGTAATTTCAGCATCCATCATTAATGTATGTAGTTTTTCTTTAGCATTAAACCAAGTTAATTTCTTAAATAATTGTAGTAGAATTGATCATGACAGTCATGGTTGTAGATTTCGGAAATCGAAACAAATCGGTTGAGATACCGTATAGCGATTTATTGGTAAATCGGAGATTTATCGGAATGATAAATCGGAACAAAAATCTGATAAATTGCAATATTTTAAATATATTTAATATATTAGCCTTATATATAATATAATAAACCATTTAAAAATAATTCATAGCGATAAATCGGATTTCAAAAATCGAATCGGCAAAATATTTTTAAACGATAAATCGGCGATTTTTGAAAAATCGAACGAATTTTAAAACACTGATGACAGTAGAACAAATTAATTTCTGATACATTCAATAAAGTTGAACACTAGATTTAGAGTACATAACATAGCAATGAAAACAAAAAGCACAACAACAAAAATCTTTCTTTTCCCCGGCTCTTATCTTTTCTTTCTCTATTGCAAGATTCTCTTCCAGCAATTCAATTTTTGCCTCCAAAAAGATCCTTCTATTATTATTCAAATGAGTAATCACATCTCCATGCCTACCATCAAACTTCAAATCATACCACTCAAAATATTCACAACCTCTAATATCCTGCATTAATTCAATTATAAAATTTTAATATTAACTCATAAAAAATTAGTTATAAACGCAAGTACCTTTGTCTTGCTGCACGTAAAAAATCTTCTTCCTGGATCATTCAATGACCATGATGATACATTTTTTCATGTTTTCCACAATCACATATAAATCTAGGGGGAGTCAACAGACGGGTCAGATGAATTCATCATGCCTTTATAAGAGTTCAGCATGTTTGGATGATATTACTGCACATAATTAAACAACAATCTAATACTCCCTCTGTCTCTCTCATTTCTTTACACTTTCCATTTTGGTACGTCCCTCTCATTTTCTTACATACCAAAAATAGTAACATTTTATAATATAAAATCCAATCATATCCACTACTTTCCTCCACTATATCTACTTTATACCCATTTTATACATTAAATATTGATTGGTCCCACCACTTTACTCATTTTTCTTACTTTTCCTTATTAATTTATATTTTTCTTAACCTCCGTGTCGTCCCCTCAATGTAAAGAATTGAGGGGACCGGAGGGAGTATGTTAAGAGTTATTCGAGAATGCAGTGAAAAAGCCTCAGACCTCATGTATATATAGAAAAATATATAGATTTATGCTACAAATTGTAGTGCTCCTATGATAATGTGATGTTTGTACTGCATAAAGTGTTACGCTTAAAATCTAAGCTTTTTAATTTGATTGATTTGATTAGATCATCAAATAAAGTTGTCTCATTTCTCCGGATTTGAAAAAGCTCATTTCATTTGTACGGATATATAATTATTTTATTGTATTATTGGTCTCTATAACTGGGCTCCGTAGCATTTCTGGTATTTTTTTGTACCATTTTTGCAAAAATGGTACATCTGCGTTCATTGTTGCAAAAATGGTACAGGGTGCCACAGTCCGTGGCGACCCGAGCTACAGTTTGCCACAGGTTGTGGCGACCATATCCTGGTGTGCCACGACCCGTGGCAACCCCTTTATTTTATTTATTTTTCGATTTTCAGTTCTCACGTCTGTGGTTACTTAGTAAAAATTATTTTTTAACAATCACTTTTGTAGGTTTATAAATTGTACTTGCAAAAAATAATTTTTCATTTTCTTTATTTTAAATTAAACTTGAAATGTTGTACTTTGCTACTACCCAAAATTTGGGGAAAAAAATTAAGCGTAACTATGTAAAATTTAGGTCCAAAAATGATACATACACAAAATTATAGTTTATGAATAATGATATGTTGATGCCCGAAAACGACTATAACAAAACTTTTAAAGTACTCAACATCTATAAACATGATAATAATGCAAGTTTTATGTTACTGTTGACGTGACTACACCACTTTTACATTTTCAGAGCAATAATAATATCAACAGTTATATTCTGATAGCATGACAACTGAAACCTGAATTTTTATGTTGACGTGACTAGACATCTTTTTCCTATAGATTTGAGATATTATTTCTGAAAAAGATCACAATTAAACCAAAGCATTAAATTTCTGCAAAATATGAGTGGTAACTTGAAAACCTGCATAAGCAGTAAGACATGACAACTCCACTTTCAAGTATGTTATATACTTGATGATTGTAGCTTCATTCCGTCCCTCACGAATTACCATTTGTAAAGTACTGTTGACTTTGGACTACAAAAAATGGGTGAGTACGAGTGTCGTGTTTGGTTGTTTGCTGAAAGAGATGACGATTACCGTAGGTTAAGACGAAGCGATCCAAAAGAGTATTTTGCAGGCATTCTTCGAGAATGGGCCTATCGGCGTGAGGAATCCGAAAGATTGAGAAATGACCTCATTCGTATTGGTGCAACGGTTCCCACTCGTGATTCGCTTATCATGTATCCTGATTTCGGGGAATGTGGCAATTAGAATAAGTATAGGAAAAGAGTCATTGCTGCTGTGTCGCAGATACGATTTGAAAATAATCTAATGTTGGTGCGTAGAGGTCGTCAGTATATGTATCAACTTGCCACATATTCCGTTCGTGCTATGGGCAGAGAGCTCACAGAACGCGAACAATATCACCTTGAACATAATCCGAACTATGTGGCCGATGGAGCCATATCCGATGAAACGCAAGAAGAGTGATCTGCGTATTATGTATTGTTATACTGTTGTCTTTTAATTATGACCAAGTGTTCTTAATTTCTATTGTTGTATTCTGAGTCCCCTATTAATGTATGAATTTGGTATTTATGATTACTCTTTTTAGTAGTTTGATGAAAGATTGGTATTTATAATACAACATGCACACCACGACAATGCATAAATAAGAACAACATAACAATACATGAAAATAACATAACTGACATTCTTTACAAGAAAGAAGGTACATTCTTAAAAAAAAAATAAGAAAAACTTAAAAAACACAAACATCATGAACAACTTTAAACATCATCATCATCATCATCATCATATGTGTCCTCATTCTCATCATCATCGTAATACTCATACTCGTTACGACTCTCATCATCAGCATCATCATCCTTATCGTCATTCTCATTTTGGACTTCATCCCCGGAGTCAGTTATCTGTTGTATGTTGAAACTTTGCATTAGTTGTTGCATCTCATACTCATGGTGATCTGTTTGCCTTGTTATCTACTTTTTAAGATCTTCAATGATAATTGATGCACGTTCCTCCAGTGGGTCTTCAATCGAACGATTGTATCCACATCCATTCGATCCATCTGGACAGTTCACGGACCTTCTTGCAGCATTGGCCCCGTACCAGCACATCCTTTCAGCCATTAACTTATTGCAAAAGAAAATATCCGGATCAGGAACGTTAGACATCTTAATTATAACAAACCAGTTGTAGATATATTTGAAGTATTTTAGTGAAGAAGTAATCGAATAGATGAGGCTTTATATAGGCTTAACATGTAAATTAGTACATGCTGTGAAATTGATCTTGTGACTACAAGACTACTCATTTTTATTTTTCAGACCTTGGCAGTGCTTTTTTAACATTTGCAGACACTGCAAAGCAAAATTGCTGACACTGCAAAACAGTAGGGAGGAGTGATCAAATCAACTTTAAAATAAAGTTAAAAAGTTGAGTTGTCACCTCACATCTCACAATTTGCAGGCCAAAATAATGGACGTGTATTACTGTTGTGTAATATTAATCAATACATTTTCCCTATAAATAGGTCTTCTATCTTATGCATAATCATAGTTTTCCTCTCTTTTCTTTAAGTCATTTTGCATCAACTGGATAAGGGAAAGAGGCCAGTCAGTTCGGGTTCGGAAAGTAACAATAGGGCCAAGTCTCATCTTCAAAAATTCCTTGAGCTAACAGATGGTGGCCTTGGAGCACTTGGTAAGAGGGATTATGAATAAACTATTATTGATAATAATTTTATACAACTAAACTAAACTAAACTATTATTGATAATAATTTTTTAATTTAATTATAATATTTTGTAGTAATTTGAAATTAAATGAATTATATTAAGCTAATAATTATATATCTATGGCGATATATATGATATAACATACCATTAAGAGAGATTTTTGTTTTTAATAAATTTTTAATTTTTAATTTGATACTAATAATTATATATATATTAATTTGGAATTAAGTTAATTATATTAAAATAATTAAATTAATAATTAGATGTATACCGCAATATACATGACATATCATATTATTAAAAGCGAATTTATGCTTTTAATAAAGAGTACTATAGACATGTGTCACCTACCCCTAGACTATTTTAGCCATGGTTTGTCTCATGCTCTTATTATTTCACATTTTTGTAGTTATGTATAGCAATTGTTAAGTAACTACAACAAATATTTTTCAACACTTTCTCTCAATTGTACGATACAATATATAATAATATACATATACCAACAATTCAACAAATATTTAAATTAAATAATGAGGGTGGAACCTAAAACCCTCCCCAAGCCAAGATCTGATATCATGTTAAGCAAATAGTCGTTTTAATAAAATTTTAAGGTGAGGAAGAATCCAACAAAATCTTATACTATAACAAATATTTTTATTAACTTTTATTCACGTTGTGAAATTAAAAAAATAAAAAATAATCTTGTGCCTAGCAGGGAGTATAATAAATATATTTACAGATTTCGAGTACTTTGACTTGGTTAACTGACCAACCCTGTACATCTTTGACGCCCTTCTAATTCTTTGTCCACCACTTTGTCAACCAAATGCAACTGTTATGATTAAACCCACAAAACTGTTGTATCAACATTTACTAAATATGCAAGTGTTTTTTGCGCAGCTTAGAGAAGCTTGATAATAATGGTGCTACACAGCTGAAGAGAATCCAGGGAGATTCGTCCTCCCAAAATTAGTAAAAATACTGATTCTAATCTCAACTAAATTTTAAAAAAGTGGAAAATTATTAAAACTAGAATATGATGTATCACCAAATGTTTTTAGTTCTAATTTCATTCCTCGGTACAAATTGCAATGTAATATAATTTATTTATTTTTGCTAAGAAATTTATTTTTTTGGGTTTGAAACGGGGAAAAACTAATAGTCAATGTCCTAGAAAGCATCTTAAAAGTAGGTCTTTAGTTAAGGACACAATCAAAGTTGCTACGATGTGATACCTATTCAACTATTTTGTTCAGATTCCACTGGCAATCTATGCATTCTATTATTGAGATTCTTGATCCTCGGTAATGGAAACCGTGGTGAACACTTCATTTCACATGCTCAATAATACTTATTATTCAACCCTGTTTCCATAAAACTGCTACATATATTGTCATGTCTAGAGCATCACAGTCAGATTTCACAAACAAGAATATGAGGTCTATACTGCTATGTTGTATGTTCATGATCATTTGTTTCCTTTGTTTACCATACGAATCGTTTTGTGAGGATCGGCAATTTGAAGTATGCAAGAAGGACAGAGTTTGCGGAAACCAAACTATACGGTTCCCGTTTTATACAGATGAAAAATTTAGATATTGTGGCTACCCGGGATTCGGACTCACTTGCTTGAACAATGATGTCTTGCTGCTCAACGTATCCGAAGGCCAGTACAGAATTACTCAAATATTCTACACCAACAATTCTTTTCGTGTGTCTAATATTTTGAGTTCAAGAAGTGGTTTCTGCAGTCTTGACAAAATTCGCAGCTTGGTTTTGCCAACTGATGGTCGATTTCAGCTGCAAAGCACTTCAAGTCTAAATCTGTTTTCGAACTGTACTCCGGAGCCTGCTCAGATATTATCCAGGTATAAGGTTGGTTGTGATCTAGGCAAAAATGATGCAGATTGGGTTCTAGCAATGACAAGTACAGATCCGGAGTTACTTTTCACAACTGCAGCGTGTACAACTGTAGCAGTGGTACCTATACGTTACTATAGTGAGGATGAAACTGATTATCTACGGTTGATCAGAAATGGATTTTGTTGGTTTAATCTTAAATATGTTTTATGTTTAGGCTTAATGACCTTTTAACCCTTAAAGTTTAAGACTTTATACCCATCAACCATAATTATTTCAAGTCGTACCTTTTAACCCCTGAAGTACCCATAAAAGTCCAATTAATCCTTTTTTCTATTTTTCTTCCGATAATACCCCTGCATGATATATACCTTTTAGCCCTTAAAGTATGCAAAAATACTACCTC
This sequence comes from Heracleum sosnowskyi, assembly GCA_030848705.1. Taxonomy (NCBI): domain Eukaryota; kingdom Viridiplantae; phylum Streptophyta; class Magnoliopsida; order Apiales; family Apiaceae; genus Heracleum; species Heracleum sosnowskyi. The sequence continues at coordinate 133,947,683 of CM061235.1, read as the reverse complement.
TTAGCCCTTCCGATAAATTTGTTACTAGGTGCTAGCAAGAAATGGAAAAACACTACCCTTCACCTTCCACTTATTATAGCAAACAAATTTAGCTTCCAGTCTTTTAAAAAAGAAATTTCAAACAATGTTTTGCATTGCCAATTTACGAGTAGAAGCTAGGACAAAACGCATCCTGGAAGCTTAAGTGGTTACACCTTAGGTTTAGCACTTAGGGCTGCTCAAGGACACAGACGATCTACAACTAACCTAAATTCATGGAGATGAATGGCCTATCAAGCAAAGGCTTGCCCGCGTGATGTCTGTTCTGTCATCTGGTGAAGACTGAAGCATATCTCTGATTAAGCCAGTCAGCTCTGAGCTGTACTTTGGTAGGTCCAGAATTCTATAATTGCCATTCAAAACTTGTAGTTTTGATTCACTGTCAAATGCAGATTTAAAATAGGATATGCGAAAGAGGAGACATCCTAAGGCCTACAAAAGAAAAAAAAACCTTTAGCTTTTTTCACGTCAAACTTTGTGAAAACCAGCCTAGCCTAGACTCTGGCATCAGGCCTACAATCAAACTTCTACTATAAAAACCATACAACCTCCCTACCTGATTAAAACTGTCTTCTTATTACTTGTTTACAAACACAAAAACCCTCCATAAATAGTTTACAGTTGTGCATCCATCTTCCCATCATGCTTAAACAAGGCTCTATGTAGCAAATGATGCAATCCCACAAGAGCTCTTAATGCTGACATGTTGTGTAACATTCTGCAATTATCTATTCATGTGCTACAGTATCAACTATCAACTATCAAGTGAGAAACATCAATATCAAGTTTTACACACATCCCTGAATATTGCAAGCATCTCTTTCTCCTCATAGTAACCAGCCCCTCTACTCTCAAGCACATTAACCAGAGACTTCTCACAATACTCCATGACGAAAAGAGCTTCTTTTGTTCTCCCCATGTCTATGATGGTATGTGCACATAACGTAACAATATTTGGGTGCCCTTTAAGTGATTTCATCACATAGAGTTCCTTCATTACCAGTTCTAGGAATTCTTCATCATTGCAAATGATGTGCTTTACTGCATACTGCTTAGAACCATTTATAGCATCTCGAGCTAGGTAAACACAAGAAAACCCACCCTCAGCAATGACATTTCATAACAATCATAAGTAAGAATTCTACTATCGCATAAGACTCTGCAAAACGATAAGACTCTGCAAGGGCTAAGAGGTAATCTTTTTGCATACTTTAAGGGCTAAAAGGTATATATCATGCAGGGGTATTATCGGAAGAAAAATAGAAAAAAGGGTTAATTGGACTTTTATGGGTACTTCAGGGGCTAAAAGGTACGACTTGAAACAATTAGGATGGATGAGTATAAAGTCTTAAACTTTAAGGGTTAAAAGGTCATTAAGCCTTATGTTTATTTCATTTTGAATAAGGAGACAACGTCTTTGTTTGTGTAGGACTAAGTCAATTGTCTCAGTCATGTTAGTGGCAGGTTTGTAGGAGTTTGTTTTGGTCAGGATAGTAGAAGTAGTGTAGTTAGTCTGTCCTGATTTGTAGCTGTTCAGTTAAGAAGGCTTTCATCTATTTGTATTGATTTTCAGTAGCAAATAATATCAAGGCTTTTGGCAAGCAAAGTGTGTTGCTTTTTCAGTTCATATCATACAGTTAATACATAGTAATTCTTATATATTAACTAGATTTGGTATCAAAGCTAGATTTGTTTCTCAGTGAAGGTCAAAGGAGCCAGCGATGGATATCAACAAGGGCAAGGTGGGAGGATCGATAGGTCTGAGCTATCCAACACTAAACAAAAACAATTACACGACTTGGGCTTTAAAAATGAAGGTGTATCTACAAGCACAAGGGGTTTGGGCTGCCATAGAACCTAGTGATCCTAAAGTGGCTCTTGAAGAGAAGATGGATAAAGTTGCCATAGAATCCAGTGCTCCTAAAGTGAGTGTTGAAGAGAAGATGGATAAAGTTGCCCTGGCCATGCTGTATCAGGGTTTACCCGAGGATCTACTGCTGTCTATTGCAGAGAAAGGGACGGCTAGAGAGGCATGGGAAGCTTTGAAAACAATGTGCCAAGGAGCAGAACGGGTCAAGAAAGCAAAGGTTCAAACACTGAGAACCGAGTTTGAATCTTTGAGCATGAAAGAGAATGAGCAATTGGATGATTTTTATCTGAAGTTGAATGGGCTCGTGACTAATATACGGGCTTTGGGAGAAGAAATGAAGGAATCCTATGTGGTTAAAAAATTGCTCCGTGTTGTACCATCTAAATTTCTGCAAATTGTTTCAACCTTGGAACAATTTAGTGATTTAGAAAAATTGTCAGTAGAAGAAGCAGTGGGATCTTTGAAGGCCCATGAAGAAAGAATGCGAGGAAGTGGAAAAGGAGAAGCTACCGAAGGACAATTGATGCTTACAGAAGAAGAATGGCAGAAACGCGAACAAAGCGAAGGAAAACTGTTACTCACACGCGATGAATGGTTGAAGAAGGCTAAGCAAAGAAGTGCAGATAGCCCCTCAAACTTCAAAGGAAGAGGAGGACGAGACAAGAGCAATTTAAAGTGTTATAACTGCTCTGCGTACGGACATTTTGCTGCAGATTGTAGAAAACCAAGACGTTTCAGGGAACACAAGGAGGAATCAAATATGATCAAATATGAAGATGACGAACCTGCACTACTTTTGGCTAAATGTTCAAAAGAAGAAGCTCATGTAACTCAATTAAATGAAAAGCAGGTTGTGCCGTCGCAGATGTCAAAATTGCAAAATGATTCAAATGTATGGTACTTAGATAATGGAGCAAGTAGCCACATGTCTGGATTTAGATCAAAGTTCACCAAGTTGGATGAACAAATACGTGGAGAAGTCAGTTTCGGGGATGGGTCTACTGTAAGAATTGAAGGGAAAGGATCTGTTATGTTCGAGTGTAAAAATGGAGAGCATCGCACATTGGAAGGTGTCTACTGTATACCAACACTCCGGAATAACATAATCAGTCTCGGACAGTTAACAGAGGAGGGCAATCGAATTGCAATAAAGGGCGAATTATTGTGGGTATATGATACACAAAACAGACTCCTCATGAAGGTAAAAAAAAATCTCCCAATAGACTTTATAAAATTATTCTCAACACACCAAAAGAATATATCTATTTGTTGTCGAAGCAAGAGGAAGTCTCTGTGTTGTGGCATAAACGCTTAGGACATGTAAACTATCATGATCTCTCCCTGATGACAAAGGAAAAAATGGTGAACGGGATGGCTAAAATCACCTACTCAGATGGAGTATGCTCAGGCTGCCTCATGTCGAAACAGACAAGAAAGAAGTTCCCTTCAAAAACAAACTTTCATGCGAAGAAACCTTTAGAGTTGATACACGGAGATCTTTGTGCCCCTATTTCTCCAGAAACAGCCTCCGGGAAAAGGTATTTCTTTCTTCTTGTGGATGATTTCAGTCGCTATATGTGTGTGTACTTTTTGAAGAATAAAAATGAGGCTTTGAATGCTTTTAAAATATTCTGTGCGTCGGTGGAAAGTGGGCCAGGAAAAAGAGTTAGAGTTTTTCGTACTGACAGGGGAGGGGAATTTGTCTCAAATGATTTTAAAACCTATTGTGAAGAAGCAGGGATTAAGAGACACTTCACGGCTCCTTATACGCCACAACAGAATGGCGTGGTTGAGCGTCGAAACAGGACAGTCGTCGAGATGTCAAGAAGCTGTTTGAAGGAGATGAATCTCCCATCTTTCTTTTGGGGAGAAGCTATCAGAAACTCAATATATCTACTAAATCGCTTACCAACACGGGCACTGTCAGGTGTGACCCCATACGAGGCATGGAACGAAAGGAAGCCTCACATAGGTCACATCCGTGTCTTTGGATGTATGGCCCATATGAAGATTCCCAGTCAGCAGCTTCATAAACTGGATGACAAGAGTAAACAAGTTGTTCATCTGGGTAAGGAACCCGGAACAAAAACATATCGTCTCTTTGATCCAGCGAGCAACAAAATCCATGTCAGTAGAGATGTCACGTTCGAAGAGGGAAAGACGTGGATATGGAGTCAAACTGAATGTGACAAAGAATTTTCCAATGAGACATTCTCCATTGAAGGATACCCAGTGACAGAAATAAGAGCTGTAGATAATGAAAGAAGTGGTGGAGACAATCGAAGTGATGCTGAAAACAGTGACTCTCAAAATGAGCAAAGTGATTCTGTAGACTCACCAATGTCTCAAACCTCAAACCGAAGTCTTAATCCTGATAATTATGACGACAGTGTAGAGCCAAAGCGAAGCAGACCAATTGAAGAAATCTATGGTGAAACAGATGAAATGCAGTTAGAAGAGGAGCTTTATCTAATGGGAGTGGAAGAACCCATGAATTTCAGACAAGCCATCAAAGATCGTAATTGGAAGGAGGCCATGGAACGTGAAATACAATCCATTGAACAAAAAAATACTTGGAGACTAACTGAGCCTCCAACTGACAAGAAAATCATCGACTTGAAGTGGATTTACAAATTAAAAAAGGACGCGGAGGGAAAAGTGATCAAGTACAAGGCCAGACTTGTGGCCAAAGGCTACGTCCAGGAACATGGAATCGATTTCGATGAGATATATGCTCCAGTGACAAGACTTGAGACAGTCAGACTTTTATTAGCGTTGGCTACAAAATGTGAATGGGAAGTGCACCATCTCGATGTAAAGACGGCGTTTTTGAACGGGGAAATAAGTGAAGACGTGTATGTCGCTCAGCCAGAAGGTTTTGGAAAGAAAGGGAAAGAAAGGTTGGTGTACAAACTGTTAAAGGCTTTGTATGGTCTCCGCCAAGCTCCACGAGCTTGGTATGCAAAGTTGAATTCTTGTCTTGAACAGCTTGGTTTCAAAAGGTGCTCGTCTGAGCATGGAGTGTATACTCGAACAGATGGTGATAACAAATTGATTGTAGCAGTTTACGTGGACGATCTTTTGGTGACTGGGAACAATCAAGCTGTGATCGAAGGCTTCAAGAAGCAGATGAGTTAAAGATTTGAGATGACAGACATGGGCAAGCTCAATTATTATTTGGGGATTGAAGTCGAACAAGGAGAAGGTTGCATAAAACTCAGACAAACAGGTTATGCTAAAAGGATTATAGAAAAGGTGGGAATGAAAGAATGCAATCCAACTAAGTACCCGATGGATCCTAAAGAACAGATTGATAAAGATGAAGGTGGAAAGCTTGTTGATGTAACTCAGTACAAAAGCATAATAGGTGGGCTGAGGTACTTGGTACACACTAGACCTGATATTGCGTATTCAGTGGGAATTGCAAGTAGATACATGGAAAGACCAACTACTATGCATCAAGCTGTTGTCAAGAGAATACTTCGATATGTCCAGGGTACGTTACAATACGGGTTAGTGTATTCAAAGCACAGTGGTAACAGTGTTGTAGCTGGTTTTGCTGACAGTGATCTAGCTGGGAATTTGGACGACCGGAGAAGCACAGGAGGTATGTGTTTCTATCTAAATGAGAGTCTTATTACGTGGGTTTCTCAGAAGCAGAGATGCGTAGCATTATCGTCTTGCGAGGCAGAGTTCATGGCTGCTACCGCAGCTGCTTGTCAAGCTATATGGATTCGAAATGTGTTGAATCAAATCACAGCTGAAGACATTGGTCCAGCTGTATTGTGCATTGATAATAAGTCTGCCATAGACTTGGCGAAAAATCCAGTTTTCCATGGGAGAAGCAAGCATATTCATGTGCGTTACCATTTCATTAGAGAATGCGTTGAAAGAGGGGACATTGTTCTGAAACACGTTGCAAGTGAAAGGCAGAAGGCAGACATTCTCACAAAGGCTTTGACAACTGTTAAATTTGAAAGGATGAGAAGTCTGCTGGGGATCAAGGATCTAGAGATTTAAGATTAAGGGGGAATATGTTGGTTTAATCTTAAATATGTTTTATGTTTATTTCATTTTGAATAAGGAGACAACGTCTTTGTTTGTGTAGGACTAAGTCAATTGTCTCAGTCATGTTAGTGGCAGGTTTGTAGGAGTTTGTTTTGGTCAGGATAATAGAAGTAGTGTAGTTAGTCTGTCCTGATTTGTAGCTGTTCAGTTAAGAAGGCTTTCATCTATTTGTATTGATTTTCAGTAGCAAATAATATCAAGGCTTTTGGCAAGCAAAGTGTGTTGCTTTTTCAATTCATATCATACACTTAATACATAGTAATTCTTATATATTAACTAGAGATTTGATATGAAGTGGGTGGCCACAGATTGCAGCGAGTGCGAAGCTAGTGAAGGGTATTGTGGATACGAGGGCTCAATCAATAAATTAATGTGTTTCTGTGATGATCGACCCCATTCTCGGAGCTGTAAGCCCAGTAAGCAACCTTTTTTTTCTTAATTAATCTCCCAAGTTTTTTTACTGCAGTTCAATTTTCTTTATTATTTATTTATTTAAGTTTAATATTTTATTTATAAAACATACTCCACTAAATCAATAATCTTGTATCATTATGAAATTAGTTAATTAAATTAATTATTTAGTGATAACCAAAATTTGAGATTTGTGTTCCACAAAAAAGGTAAAGACTGTAGAGTTGAAATATGGAACCCTGATATATGTAGGTGATGTCTTAATAATGATATCAGTTATTAATTGTTGGAGGCCTAAGAGTAATGGTTACTGGGCCGACCGAAGTAGCCCATCCTCCATATCTTGTATGACAAAGCTCATTGTACATTTGTAGACCGAAAAGGCCCACCTTCTATATCCTGAGTGGATCGGACCTATTAACGAGACAAGGACCAGGTCATGGAAGAACCACGAGGTCCACGTTCCGAACGTGGAGGACGGTAACGAACTGGTAAAAGAGGGGGATCAGGTTTGGTTTTCATTCATACACAATTCACAATACACACATATTCTCTGTACGTTCAATTTACCTACTTGGGCTACCAGTTACTGATTCTCACACCGGAGGTGAATCGGGGGGTCCCAACCCTCGCATTCTTCTTCTTCGCAGGTCCGACTGGATGTAGGTGACGAAAACTGGTTCCAACATTTGGCGCCGTCTGTGGGAACGTATAGATCGATTGTGCGTTGTGGTTTACTGAGATTATGACTTCGGATCGACCACCTGTACTCGATGGAACTCCACACCCTGGGGGTTCGACCATCACGCCGCTGATAAATCGGCAATTGAATTTTGACTCTGAGGGGGACGAGGGTCCTTTACCGACCCCCGAAGAACAGAGAGAATTGCTTCTCAAATGGAGAGAAGAGCAGGCCACTAAAAAGGGAAAATAGAAAGTAACCGAACAGGCCGATAAGGAAGCCCAGATACGGGCTAAAAAGAAAGAAGCGGACATGCTCAGACTCAAAGCCATCAAACTTCGTAGGGAAGAATATGAATTGGAAGAAAGGGCATTAAGAGAGTCGATCGAGGCCGATGAGGTGACGCAGGTGTCGTCCGAACACCGAAGGGATAAAAGGCTGTATGACGATGAAGACGAGTCTTCGGACTCCGAATCGCATCCGCGAAAGACACGTTCCAGAACCACTCTGACCGATTCTGATGAAGAGGATGACTTGCACGTTCGGGATCGTATAAAGAGGATGGAAAAGGCCATGTTCGGAGAATGGAAGGTGAGCCATGAACCTATTGTCTCTGAAGAGATTGAACAGTATCGACCTCCTTCGGGGGGACAGTTCCCAAAAATGAACGAGTTTAGTGGGAAAGGAGACCCGGAAGACCACTGTGAAAAATATGAGTCTCTAATGACGGGTATGGGACACTGTGATATCATGCTGTGCAAGATGTTCAAGACATATTTGAAGGGACCAGCAACGATGTGGTATCGTTCGCAAAAACCCCGATCTATACATTCATACGACCAATTAAAGAGGAGGTTCTTGAGGCACTACTCTCACTTGTGCCGAAGGGAGAAGGATACTGAGGCATTGATTCACTGCCGTCAAAGACCGAATGAAGAGTTGGGTGACTACCTAGCTCGATTCAAAGAAGAGGCGGGGATGGTCACTAATTTGGACAAGGTGAAGGCTACAGGATTCCTCGCTGCTGGATTAGACCCCGTAAAAGGTAAAAAGCTACGCTCCTCTCTTTATGATATTCCTCCTAAGTCCTTGAATGATATATATGTGAGAGGGGAAGCCATCCGAAGGAAGCTTGAATCTATTGGGGGATATAAGGAAAGTCGTAGAAATGAAGGCTCTGGAAGAGACGACCGAAGGGGTCGGGGAGACGTCAAAAGCAGACTGACAGACAACAGACCCGACCGAGGAGCAGAACGGAGGAGAGATAGAGATAGTACGGTGTTCACCCCGTTGAATGCACCTATCTCAAAGATTCTCCACGAGATAAAGGGGAAGCCGGGATTCGTCCGGCCAGCAAGAATGAAAACCCCAGATTATAAGAAGAATGGGGATAAGTACTGCGAATACCACAAGGATAAGGGGCATAATACAGATGAATGCTACCATTTGAAGAAGCTGATTGAAAAAATGGTAAAGAAGGGAGATTTGGAACAGTACAAGGGCGACCTAAGGGACAAGCTAGAACCCAAGGAGCCCAGAAGAGAAAAATGGCCTGAAAGGGAGGAAAAATACAGAGTTGAAGTTCGAACGATTTCAGGGGGCACAGTGTTAGAGCGATGCAGTAAGACCGCCCGAAAGAAATATGCCCGACAGGTCTACAACTTGTATCAGACCAATCCGGCCAAACAGCCTCTGCCAATCACCTTCACAGAGGATGATTTTGAAGACGTGATATGGCCGCACGAAGATCCACTCATCATAAATCCCATTATAGGGGAGAACAAAATCTGGAGAGTGCTAGTTGATGGTGGTAGTTCGGTCAATATCCTGTATCATAGAACATACTTCAAGATGAACTTAGGGGGCGAACAGTTGGAGCCATGTCATGAGGCACCCCTGTACGGCTTCGGGAATCAGCCCATACCGATCGAAGGAACGATTACCCTCCCCATCGTGCTGGGCAAAGCTCCTTACACCATGGAAAAATAGGCCAAGTTCTATGTGGTGAAAGTGGACAGTTGATAGAGTATATATTTATATATTTTTTATATGATTTTATTTCTCATATTTATTATATTTTGCATTTAATTGGATTTTTATTTAATAAATTTTAATGTTTTATTGTAGGAAGCAAGGAAATCCTAAACTTGGAAGGATTGGAGAATAAAGAGCTTAATTTGGAGATTTATTAGAAGGAAAATCGGATTTGTTGGGCTGCCTGCACATAATTCACTGTTTGGGTCATATCTTGAGTTCTAGAAGTCAGAATTGGACGATTTAACAGCCCACGCGAAGATAATGGAAATCTCTTTTATTCTAAAGTGGTCCAATTATTAAATTAATTCAGGAACGGCTCAGATTTACTGAAGAAAAGTCAGCTACGAATTTTCCTTGTAAAACAGAATCAGTTTAGGAAACGTAATTGTACTTTTCTCAAGGCATTAAAATATTTGAGAATATGTATATAAACATCAGATCTGAGAGAGACATATATACAGATATACAGATATACATAGATACATACAGACATAGAGAGACTTGTACTTTTCTTCTTGGAGAAAGATTAAAGGTTTTTATTCTTTGTTCTTAATATTATTATGTGTTCTTATTATATTATGTGTTTTGTTAATTTAATTATGAGTGAGTAGATATTTAATCTAGGGTTAAGTTGAACCCTAGTTATGATTGATGTATGATTTTTCATAACCCCCCAATTTAGTTATGTTGTATGCTCTTGCTTATTGAGTTGTGCTTAATTAACAATAACATGTCAGACGTGATTATGCGTATTGTTTGAACCTAATATCTATTTATCATCGAAAGTTGGACTTAGATGGTTGTGATTTATCCAATAAGGACATGAACTTCTCCATGAAAATAGGTAGAACGGATTGTTAGGAAGTTAGGATGCTGTGTTTAATGTCTCTAAATTGCATGATACCATGAAAATAGGTTTGAGTGTATTTTAGAGAAGCCATTAATACTCGAGAGAGGTTATTGGTATTTTATAGGGCACATCTTTCCTCTTGAGTAGCATATGATTAATTGGGGTGGAAAATCATAATTGCATTGATTCATGCTAGTGGGGATACTTAATTCTAGATGTTTTAGTTAATTGATAATACAACACAATTTGCCTTAGTATAATATTAGTTTAAAAATCTCTCAACAATTTATTGTGTTACTTGCTTAGTTGAATTGAATCAAGAATAACTAGTGATTGATACGTTTGTCTCTGTGGGATCGACTCTGACTTGCCCTACTACATAGTTAGAAGGATTTGTTAGATATTATTATTTGATAGGCACGCGACAGCCTTGTCAAATTTTTGGCGCCGCTGCCGGGAACAAAGCGGTATTAGATTAGTTAATTTTTGAGTTTGTTTAGCTAAGTCTTTTAGTTGTGTTGCTTCGGCTATTATTCCCTTGTTATTTGATCTTTGTTTCTAGTTTCCTTGTTGCATGCACACTCGAAGTTCAGGTACAGAAAATTTAATTGCTCTTGATCCTGAAATTGAAGCTACAACAAGAAGACAAGCAGGACTACGAAGGAAAAATAAAGACAAGGAAGTTATGGGTGAGACAGCAGCAAAAGCTCTCAGGGAGCATGGTATGCCAGACACTACAGACGTACTCTCCAGTATTGTCAGACCAATAATCACGGCTACCCACTTTGAACTCAAGCCACAATTCATACAATTCGTCTCTAATGATTCTTTCGCAGGATTATCAACTGAAAATCCTGTTGATCATCTTGAGAGTTTTCTGGAAAAGTGTGATACTATAAAGCTGACCAATGTTAGTGATGATGCTATTAAGCTGCGCTTATTTCCTTTTTCTCTCCGAGATGCAGCAAAAGATTGGTTGAAGGATGAAGGACCAAACACATTCACTACTTGGGATAGTCTAGCAAAGGCGTTTCTACTTAAATTCTTCAGTCAGAAGAAGACTTCAAAGCTCAGGAATGAAATATCTAACTTTCGTCAAGATGATGACGAGTCACTTCATGATGCTTGGAGAAAATTCAAACGACTTCAGAGACAATGCCCTCACCATGGAATTCCTGACTGGTTGTTGATCCAAACATTCTACAATGGATTAACACAAGAGTTTCGAAATTTTGTTGATGCTTCTTCTGGTGGATCTATTATGAAAAAGAGTACGGAGGATGCAAAAACTTTGTTAGACGAGATGGCGTCTAATGATAATTATCCTTACAGTGATAGAAATCATCCTAAGAAGGGCGGTAAGTATGATGTCGATGCTCTAACCATGTTGAATACTACTATGCAGGCAATGGTTAAGAAGATTGAGCAATTGGATTCTAGAACTTCATCTACAGTTCCCTCATGTGAAATATGTGGTGTAGTTGGACACACTCAACATGCTTGTCAATACAATCCCTCTGGAACAGCAATGGAACAAGCAAATGCCCTCTACAACCAAAATCAAAGGCCACAATATAATCCTTACTCCAACACATACAATCCAGGTTGGAGAGATCATCCTAATTTCTCCTACAGAAATAACCAGGCTCAAGCTCAACCTCCAAAAAATAATTTTTCTCAGCCGCCAGGTTTTCAACAAGCTCAGCCACAAAAATCTAACTTGGAAAATCTTTTGGAAGGATTTATCTCTACACAAGCAAAGAAGAATGATTACTTTGAATCAAGTATCAATGAGATAAAGGCTCATAACAAGTTGATGGAGAATTCAATCACTCAAATTGCTCAACAGTTGAATCAACTTAACAAGTCTTCAGGCCAACTTCCTGGCCAAACTGAACAACCACATAGAGCCCACGTGAATGCTATAACTTTAAGCAGTGGTAAGGAATTGCAAGGGCCAGAGATGAAGATGAGTACTGATAATTTGACTGTTGAAGAAGATAGGGAGAAAATTCAATCTGAAAATGTGATTGTGCAAGAAGCGATTGAAGAAAAGAAGAAGGAACCCATAGTTGCTCCAGTCAGACCTTATGTACCACCTGTTCCGTTTCCTCAAAGGTTGGTGCAAGCTAGGCTTGGAGAGAAGTTTATGAAGTTTATGGATATCTTGAAAAGGTTAGAGCTTAATATTCCTTTCTTAGATGCTATCAAGGAGATGCCTTCTTATGGGAAGTTCCTTAGGGAATTATTGTCAAACAAAAGAAAGATTGAAGAAAGTTCTACTATCTCATTAACGGTAGAGTGTAGTGCCATCTTGCAGAATAGTCTTCCTAAAAAGCTAATTGATCCAGGTAGCTATTCTATTCCTGTGAAACTTGGAAATTTTGAAATCAAAAGAGCTCTATGTGATCTTGGGGCAAGTGTAAGTCTAATGCCCATATCAATCTGCAATAAGCTTCAGATGGGTGAACTCAAACCCACACGTATAACTCTACAATTAGCAGATAGAAGTGTAAAAGTTCCACTTGGAATACTTGAAGATGTTCCTGTCAAGGTAGGAAAGTTTTTTATTCCATGTGATTTTGTTGTCATGGAGATGGAGGAAGATGCACAAAATTCTATCATTCTTGGAAGACCTTTCTTAGCTACAGCTGGTGCAAAAGTTGATATGATGTATGGAAAAATTTCTTTTGAAGTTGGAGATGAGAAGATGGAATTTAAATTTTCCAACTCTTTGTTTAGCCCTTCTCTGAAGAAGAGTGATCTTGGAAATAATAATGAACCTGTTCTTATGGTTAAGTCTTTGGGTGGAGATCAAGATATGAAGGTTGATATTTTTCTCTCTAAACCTCCAACAATTTCAGTGAGAGATTTACATGTCACTAATGTTGATTTGAAGCCTTCAACAATGAAATCGATTGGTGAAATTCAGTTTGGTGGATTATCTGTTGAACATCCTGATGCTCATATTGAAAACTTTTTGAAGATTTGTGATACTATCAAGTGTGATGGAGTTTCTGATGAGGCCATTCGACTTCGATTATTCCCTTTCTCTTTAAGGGATGGAGCTAAAAATTGGTTATTTTCATTACCCTCAAATTCCATTACCACTTGGGAAGACTTACTTATTAAATTTCTTTTTAAGTTTGTCTCACTAGATGAAACGACAAGGATAGTTGTTGCATTCTTAAAGTTTGCTCGAGATAGAAGAATAGTATTGTTGGATAAAGCCATGGATGAAAGTTATAAGTTTTTGGGAGAGGTCATGAGAAAATATGTTGAGAAAGTGGATGCTCCACTTTCAATCCATTCACCGGGTTGATTGATAATAAGGTCGAGCTAAAGACCTTAAAAAAGCGCTTTTTGGGAGGCAACCCAAGATTTTGGAGGAGGAACACTCTCCCACAATTATCAACTGGGACTTCATGCATTAGGGGAGTATTTCTAACCTTTCTATGTATAATTTTTCACTCTTATTCTTTTTGTATTTCTTTTAGGATCTTGTTAGTTTTGTATATTTATATATATTATTCATTGAGGACAATGAACCACTTAAGTGTGGGGATGAGTTCTCAATGACATAAAAAACCAAAAAAAATTATATATCATAAAAATAAAAAAAAATTGAAAATTTTAAAACTTTTTGTATATAATTGCCTAGTCTCAAAAGCATGTTAGCGTGGATAAGTACACATTGTGTAGATTAATTTCTCATGATTAATTATGAGTGTCATATTCATGAAAAATCATTTGATGCTTGGTAATTCCTTGTGTGTGCTTGCGAACATTTAAAAACTTGAGATGTTTCTTGGTCAATTTTAGTGAGTTAAGCATGCTTTCACCATGTGAGGATTTGAGCCTAATTTATGATTGATAGATTTTTTTATCAATCCATTTTTTTGTTGTGTGTTGTTCATCATGATTCTTGTTGCTCTAGAACTTGTTTTAAACCGTTTTGAGACTACATGATATGTGTATGCATGAATATGATAAAGGCACTAGGATTAACCTCATTTACCCAAAACAGTACCCATATAAAAAATAATCCTTAGTGAACCCCTTTGAGTTTATACCCGTTTCTTTCATATATCACCAATCTAAAAAAAAAATTGAGCCTACTTATTTATTCTTGTCTTGATTTACTGGTAGAGCATATTGATTCAATTGATGGGTTGGTGAATATTTAGTGTGGGGATTTCTTTTGATTAAAGTGTTACATTTTGGTGGGATACAATATGGTATGGAATTGCAAACAAGTATCAAGTACTCCTTTGAGATCAATGGGTAGCAAGTGCAATGTCATATGAAAGGGACGATCCATGTGTGCTGGTATTAAGTACATTCTTGGTGACTTTTCACTGTCCTTGGTTACTGGAGAATGACTTGACTTTTGAAAAAAAAAAAAAGAAAAAAAAAAGAAGTTATGAGCAAGAGGAAGATAAAGTAGAGTTTTGTTCATTTGATTGATACAATGTGAAAGTGGGAAAGTACATGGGGTATATGTGCTTTGAAGTTTAATGCTTGTGAAAGCTTGATCAACTTTTACATGATCTCAGTTTCATGTTGGGTGCTTTAATTAAAAGTGAACATTATGCTCTATTAGTTATCAAGTTTAGCCACTTGTTAGCCTGTTTCTTTGATATCCTACCCCATACCTAAGCCCCGTTACAACCTTTAACAAAGACCTTTTGATTCATGTATGCATATAAACGAGGTGGTGGAGATTTGGTGGACAACCAAGCATATGGTAGCACATGAGTACATTGATTGAACTTGAGCGATACACTTATACCCATACACTTGTGTGAATTGAGAGCAATGTGAGAATTCTATCTATGGCATGCTTACTTGTTGAATGCGATTTTGATGTCTATCTCATGATATTTTGTCTATCAAGACATTGTGTGCATACTTGGATTATTTTGTGTTAATGATGCTTAAAGTGAGAGTACTTGTACTTTCAGACACTTTCAGGTTGTTATGTGATTGAGATTTACAATGTGTGGAGTACTATGATATGTTGCATGTTTGAGAGACTTGGTGGTTGAAAATATTTGATTTTGTGGGTATATCTTCTATAAACCCTCACGAGACAAAACTCGTCCTACTAGGGCTGCCTAGGGGTTTAACGGCTTGTTGCATATGCTCAATGCAATCGTGTCATCTACGAAAGTGGTGGTCCTATTAGTTAGTATTATTTTTATTTCTTTATTTGCCCGAGGACGTGCAAAATGCTAAGTGTGGGGATGTTTGATAGAGTATATATTTATATATTTTTTATATGATTTTATTTCTCATATTTATTATATTTTGCATTTAATTGGATTTTTATTTAATAAATTTTAATGTTTTATTGTAGGAAGCAAGGAAATCCTAAACTTGGAAGGATTGGAGAATAAAGAGCTTAATTTGGAGATTTATTAGAAGGAAAATCGGATTTGTTGGGCTGCCTGCACATAATTCACTGTTTGGGTCATATCTTGAGTTCTAGAAGTCAGAATTGGACGATTTAACAGCCCACGCGAAGATAATGGAAATCTCTTTTATTCTAAAGTGGTCCAATTATTAAATTAATTCAGGAACGGCTCAGATTTACTGAAGAAAAGTCAGCTACGAATTTTCCTTGTAAAACAGAATCAGTTTAGGAAACGTAATTGTACTTTTCTCAAGGCATTAAAATATTTGAGAATATGTATATAAACATCAGATCTGAGAGAGACATATATACAGATATACAGATATACATAGATACATACAGACATAGAGAGACTTGTACTTTTCTTCTTGGAGAAAGATTAAAGGTTTTTATTCTTTGTTCTTAATATTATTATGTGTTCTTATTATATTATGTGTTTTGTTAATTTAATTATGAGTGAGTAGATATTTAATCTAGGGTTAAGTTGAACCCTAGTTATGATTGATGTATGATTTTTCATAACCCCCCAATTTAGTTATGTTGTATGCTCTTGCTTATTGAGTTGTGCTTAATTAACAATAACATGTCAGACGTGATTATGCGTATTGTTTGAACCTAATATCTATTTATCATCGAAAGTTGGACTTAGATGGTTGTGATTTATCCAATAAGGACATGAACTTCTCCATGAAAATAGGTAGAACGGATTGTTAGGAAGTTAGGATGCTGTGTTTAATGTCTCTAAATTGCATGATACCATGAAAATAGGTTTGAGTGTATTTTAGAGAAGCCATTAATACTCGAGAGAGGTTATTGGTATTTTATAGGGCACATCTTTCCTCTTGAGTAGCATATGATTAATTGGGGTGGAAAATCATAATTGCATTGATTCATGCTAGTGGGGATACTTAATTCTAGATGTTTTAGTTAATTGATAATACAACACAATTTGCCTTAGTATAATATTAGTTTAAAAATCTCTCAACAATTTATTGTGTTACTTGCTTAGTTGAATTGAATCAAGAATAACTAGTGATTGATACGTTTGTCTCTGTGGGATCGACTCTGACTTGCCCTACTACATAGTTAGAAGGATTTGTTAGATATTATTATTTGATAGGCACGCGACAGCCTTGTCAACAGTCCCTACAATGGAATCCTAGGAAGGCCGATACTTAGTGCTTTTCAGGCGGTAGCTTCTGTCCCCCATCTGAAGTTGAAATTTCCAACAGAAAATGGTGTTGGGGAAATGAGAGGAGATCAGAAGGCTGCTCGAATCATTATGTTGGAGGACATTGAGAAAGACAAAGATGCCGAGATGACTGAAGGGGGGAAAAGAAAGAGAAATGAAGACGAAGGAAGCAGTCGTCAGATGATGAACATCGAGTTAGAAAAATTTGGAGCAGATTTGTCCAACCCTATAGCCGAACCGGCAACTGAGACCGAGGAAGTAGAACTGTATGTCGGGCAGTCGGGGAAAATGATCCAAATAGGCAAAAACATGGAGCCTGAGCTAAAAAAGAAAGTTATTGAAGTGATCAGACAGTACCACGATGTGTTCGCATGGGAACCGGAGGACATGCCAGGCTTAGACCCTTCAGTTGTAAAACATTGCCTTAACGTTAACCCTGATGCAAAGCCTGTTAAGCAGAAGAAAAGAAATTTCGCCATGGAAAGGCAGCAAGTCATCCAGGCTGAAGTGGAAAAGTCGTTGGAAGCTAGGTTCATTGAGGAAATTGAGTATCCGGACTGGCTGGCAAATGTGGTGGTAGTCAAGAAATCGAACAACAAATGGAGAATGTGTGTCGATTACACCGACCTGAACAAAGCCTGTCCGAAGGATCATTATCCCATGCCTAACATTGATCAATTGATAGATGCAACCTCAGGTCACCAGGTACTTAGTTTTTTGGATGCTTTTTCTGTATATCATCAAATTGTAATGAATGCCGAGGATATTCCAAAGACAGCATTCATCACCCCCAAAGGTACATATGCATACATCAAGATGCCCTTCGGGCTGAAGAATGCAGGGGCAACCTTCCAGAAAATGATCAACAAAGTTTTTAAGCAACAGATCGGTTGGAACATGGAATGCTATGTGGACGATATGATCATGAAATCCATGTTTAAAGACCATGCAGAGGACCTCAAAGAGTGTTTTGAAACACTCAGGAGAAATAATATGAAAATTAATCCAAGCAAGTGCACGTTCGGAGTTGCTAGTGGCAAGTTTTTGGGGTACATGGTAAGTGCCAGAGGGATAGAAGCCAACCCTGAGAAAATCAAGGCAGTGATTGATATGGAGGCACCGAAGACGATCAGGGACATTCAAAAATTAACTGGGCGATTGGCTGCCCTGAGAAGGTTCATTTCCCGATCGGCCGAGAAAGCCCTACCGTTCTTCGAGGTACTCCGAGGGTCAAAAAACTTTGAATTGGGATCGGACTGCCAGAAGGCATTTGAAGAAGTTAAAGAATATCTGGTCAAGGCACCGCTCCTGATGAGACCCGACCCCAAGGAAACACTGCAACTCTACTTAGCAGTGAGTGACCGAACACTAGGGGCTGTGCTAGTCAAGGAACACGAAAAGAATCAACACCCAGTGTTCTATGTCTCACACATGCTTAAAGATGCGGAAACAAGATACCCTAATGCTGAAAAGTTCGCCTTTGGATTAGTGGTAGCATCAAGGAAATTACGCCATTATTTTCAAGGAAGAACTGTGCAAGTGGTTACCGATCAACCATTAAAAAAGATCCTTCAAAAACCGGAAGCTTCGGGCAGAGTTGTGGCTTGGTCGGTAGAGCTAGGAGAGTATGATTTGGAATTTGTGCCCAGAACCGCCATCAAAGCCCAAGCACTGGCCGACTTCTTGGTAGAATGTTCTTTCTCAGGGCCGAAGGACTTGGCACCGGAGGAACAGCTCATTCAGTCACCTGGGAAATGGAAGCTTTTTGTAGATGGTCGGTCACAAAAACGAAATATGGGGCCGGTATGATCCTTATCAGCCCAGATGGTTTTGAGATTTTTCAGGCTATCAGGTTCACTTTCCCCTTGACTAACAATGAGGCTCAATATGAAGCATTACTAGCAGGGCTCTCCTTAGCACGGAGCCTAGAGGTAAAACATGTAAAGGTATTTAGCGATTCCATGCTAGTAGTGAAGCAATTTTCCGGGGAATACGGCCAAAAAGACCCCCGAACGAAGGCATACACAGCCAAGGTACGTGAAACTTCACTTCATTTTGAGTCGTTTGAATTAAGCCAGGTAGCCAGAGAAAACAACAGCAGGGCGGATGCGTTGTCTAGGCTTGCCTCAGCGGAAACCCAGAGCCTAATGGGGTCGATATACCTGACCGAAGTAAAAGTCCCCTCGATCGATAAAAAACAGTGTTTGGAAATCCATCAAGGAGTCAATTGGATGACCCCCATCAGGGCCTTCCTGGAGAAAGGAGTATTGCCATTGGACAAAAAGGAAGCACAAAAGGTCAAATATCGTTCAACTAGCTACACCTTAGTAGGGGGACGATTGTTCAGACGTTCGGCCCCACAACCTCTTCTCAAATGTCTGGACCCCGAAGATCAAAAGTTGGTGTTGGAAACAGTGCACGAAGGAATTTGTGGGGAGTATTTAGCAGGACGATCATTAGCCTTCAAAATCCTTAGACAAGGATTCTTTTGGCCGACCGTAAGGGAAGACGCCAAAGATTACTCGAAGAAGTGTAGGCAGTGCCAGCTATTCAGCACCGTACCGAAGCAACCCCCGGAAGAAATGTCATCGGTCCTCAATCCCATTCCTTTTGCCATGTGGGCCGTGGACATTGTGGGAATTCTACCTACCAGTACTAAACATGCTAAATATTGCATTGTAGCCATTGACTACATGACCAAATGGGTAGAAGCCCGACCATTGTCGGCCATAACTGAATAAGCCGCAAAAAAGTTCATGTTGGAGCAAGTAATCTTAAGGTTCGGTATCCCGATGATCTGCGTATCAGATAATGGAACTCAATTCATCGGCAGTAAGTTCAGAAAGTTCCTGGCTAAATTTGGGATCCAACAGAAGTTTAGTTCAGTCGGGCACCCACAAGGAAATGGAGCCATTGAAGCAGCAAATAAGATTATCTTCGACGGTATAAAGAAACGGCTCGGGGATGCTAAAGGTATGTGGGCAGAAGAGTTACCCTATGTTCTTTGGGCCTACCGAACAACTCCCAGGTCCTCGACCGGGGAAACCCCATTCAGGTTGGCATTTGGGACAGATGCATTGATGCCGGCCGAAGTTGGGATGGAATCGTACCGAACACATGTGTTTAACGTAGAAAGCAACGAATTCGGTCTGCGAGCTAATGTAGATATAGTAGTTGAAGAAAGGGAAGCAGCTCATCAGCGAAATGTCCGATACCAGCTTCAGGCTGCTCAATACTACGACTCTGGCATAAAGAAAAGATCATTTCAGGTCGGAGATCTCGTTCTCAGAGAACTGGCAACCTCTATGCCGACCAAACAAGGAAAGTTGATGCCCAATTGGGAGGACCCCTATACCGTGGTTGAAGTGGTTCGACCAAGGACATATAAACTGTCTGGATCGGACGGATCTTTGATCAAAAATACTTGGCATGCTACACGCCTTCGTAGGTTCTACCAGTAAGCCTATCGAAATTCTTTGTTCTTCTATTATTTTGCTTTAAACAACTTTGATTCTGCATATTTTACTTCAGCATGAATTAATACAGAAAGTTTATTTCCAATGCTGCTTAATCGAATTCATTTATGTCAACTTGAGCACATTTACTTCAGCATATTTGTTTTAAGTATAATGAATAGTAAATGCAAAAATGGAGTAGAGTGAGCGAAGGAACTATGCCAACATAAAAATTCCAAGCCCATACTTCAGGGCATTCGAAAGGAAATTATGAGCTTGCAATTCTTGTTTCTTTCACCAGCCCTATACTGTTAATATTTTAAGGTATATATTCATTTCCTTATAATATTAAAGGGACAAACCTGCCGAAGAGGTATGACGAATTGACGTTCATACCAAAGGTAAACTTAAACAAAAAAAAACATTAAGGCAAAAAACAAAGCCGAAGAGGTGTTATAATTAGAAAACACCAAGGAAAAATACAAAGCCAAAGAGGTGTTGCAAGGAAAAATGCTAAGGCAAAATACAAAGCCAAAAGAAAAGCATTATCTACGAACAACTCAAGGATAAAAGAGTTAAGGCAATCGAATAAGACCTGAAATAAACTACGATCAAATGTCAAATACAGCATGTAAGGCAATACAGATCACAAAAGTTAAATTAACATAGGCCCGAAGGCAAGAGTCGAAACAGACCCGAAGGCCGAAATGTTAGAGTACATAGCTGAATAGTAAAAATGTTACATCTAATCGGACATCTCAGATTCGGGGTCCGAACTAACGACCGGAGGGACGTCGGGCTCTTCAGGACGCCCGATGGGATCTTCCATACCCTCCTCCAAGAGAAGTTTATGGTCTATCCCAGCGGCGTGAGCCTTACGGACCACCTCCTCATAGCCAGCCGTGAAACCCCTGTCTTCTGACATCAGCACCAGCTTCTGGGCCTTCTTCTCAGCTTTCCTGGAGGCTCTTAAATTTGACTTAGCCCGGTTCAGACGAACGAAGGCAGCATCAAGATCGATCTTGACACTATCTCGGTCGGTCATCACCTGAGCCAGCCTCTGCTGTAAAGAGGCGACCTCCTTGTGCAACGAATCAAGTTGGCCGTCAGCAGCCTCGGCCCTTTCTTCAGTCAGCTTGAGCCCACGCAGCTGACTCCCCAGATCCTTAACTTTCTGCTCAACAGTAGCAACCCAAGGAACAACCTGGAAAAAAAAAACAAACAAAAAAACAAAGGGAAGAAAATGGTGAGAAACCAATTTATCGAAGAAAAGAACTAAACGCAAGGTAAAGAGCACTTACCAAAGCAACGTGGCCAATCGACTCCGAGCAGGCGCCAAGAGCGTCAGTATTGTCGTACACCGGGCGATCCTGGGGGAGGACGAAGGCCCGACATAGATCAACACCGATTTCCTTCGACGCATCAGGAGCAGGGGCACCGAAGCTGTCAGTTGTCATTATGGACCACTCTGGTCGGTAGGTCGAAACAGCCTCCCCATCCGCCCCTCGCGGACGCTTTTGAGCTGAAGTCCGTCCGACGTCAGATACATTGATAATTTCTACATCATCGACAGTAGTATCAATGATGTTTTCCTCAGCTACAGACGACCGATGCTCAGTCTCGCCCGGAGGATTCGCCGCAGTGGAAGTCTCAGGAAGACCCTCGGCGTTTTCCCTCGCAGCCGCCGCAGCAAGTTTCTGGGCATTCTTGGCCTGTAGCCTCTTGATCATTTTAGAACGGGTAGACACTGCAAAAGAAAACAAAAAGGAAGTTGCAAGTCAGTACACAGGAGAAGAAATGTTAAGGAATTAACAAACATAAAGAAAGTTAAACAAAGATGCAATTTGGTGTTACCGGTACCCCATAAAGCTCGAAGCCAGGTTTTATCCCTACTGACTGCTAAAGGGATGCGGTTCGGTTCCTGAGGATGATGAAGAAGGGCATAATCCGCCCTGTCCTCATTGCTCAACTCGGGAGCAGTAACGAGGGCTGGGTCGACTTCCCGCCACACAGAATACTAAACCAGTTTATGACCACTTATATAAAGCCAGTGGTCATGCGTTCCCCGGTTGCTGGAATTGGTAACGCCCCACTCCGGTCGGCCTGTTCTACGGGACAGCTGGTAAAACCCGACACTCTTGCCATTCTTCCTAAAATCGAAATGGTGCAATAGGAGGGACAAACGAGGTCTCACACCTGCCTTCAGGCACCTATTCTGGAAGGTGTTGATGTGAATGAAGGTGTTGGGGTCAAGTTGGCCCAAGGCGACTGAAGTGTATCTTAATAATTTCTTTAGCACAGGAAGAAGTGGAAGGCGAAGTCTACAGAAAAAAGCCCGCTCGGACACTCCAAACGCGACCGACCCGAATTCTTCGTCCACCTTAGGAGTGTGGTATATCAAGTCTGTCTCGTCCACTTCGTACGTCCGGAAAATAGAGCTGGGAATGTCATATTTTTGCGCCATATTGCGGACTTCAGCTGCTGTCATCACGGAGTTTAAATTCGCCGAAGCAAATCTAAAAGCGCCAAAATGCGCCATGGCTGAATATACGGGTCCATACTCTATGGGTTGATCCATCGCCTGCAGGGAACGCAAAAGGACATTAGCCATGTACTCGGATGAATTATAGAAACTGAACGATCAAAAAGAGTGGTTGGACGATTAAGACCGAGTACAGAGGGCCAAGCTTGAAGGAAGGAAACTCCTAGGGGGATAAAAAATAGAGTTCTGGGGTTCAGATGAAAGTCAGAAGGGTGTTCATGGCGCATGAGAGCCGACCGAAGGATGTTCATGGTATGCTAGGGTTGATTGAAGGGTGTTCTAGGCATATGAAGATCGACCGAAGGATGTTCATACCCCGTGAAGCACCCAGAAATCCCTTTGCCACCAAACAAGCGTAAATGCTACCCCTAGAATCTAAGAGAATTACAATCTACCCATTATTACACTAAAGTCACCTACAGCATGCTGCGGATACAGGTTTACTCATTATATGTCTATATATATATATACATGCATAATAATAACTGGCATCAAATACATACTTGAGTGCAAAGTGAAAATTTTGCATAAAGTGGGAAAAGAGAAATTGTAAAGAGTGAAAAACTTACTGGTGTCGATTGTTGAAGAAGGGGAGTGACGGGGTGATTTGGAGATTCGCGCGCCTATGGTTCGCTGGCCAGAACTTTTGGAGAATGAGAGTGTTTTGGGAAAGAATTTCTTAATTCACTGTCAGAAATGGTAAGGAGAAAAGGAAAAGGGCGGTTGTATGCATATATCTAGTGCCGTTTTAAAACGGATGGTCAGGATGAGGGCCGTTGAAATTCACGGCTGAGATCCACCTGGAGAAACGTGTAAGTCCCTTATGTAATTATTACAACAGCTGTCTGCCGCTGACGTGGAATTGACGCTTGACATATTCGGTTGGCACCGTGGTCGTTCTGGTAGAGACTAGTCCTAGAAGTTACTCGAAGACGGAACAGATCTTTGGGCCTCCGACCGAATATTCTTCGCACGGAGTCCAGGGACATGTTGGAGGCCTAAGACTAATGGTTACTGGGCCGACCGAAGTAGCCCATCCTCCATATCTTGTATGACAAAGCTCATTGTACATTTGTAGACCGAAAAGGCCCACCTTCTATATCCTGAGTGGATCGGGCCTATTAACGAGACAAGGACCAGGTCATGGAAGGACCACGAGGTCCACGTTCCGAACGTAGAGGACGGTAACGAACTGGTAAAAGAGGGGGATCAGGTTTGGTTTTCATTCATACACAATTCACAATACACATATTATCTGTACGTTCAATTTACCTACTTGGGCTACCAGTTACTGATTCTCACACCGGAGGTGAATCGGGGGTCCCAACCCTCGCATTCTTCTTCTTCGCAGGTCCGACCGGACGTAGGTGACGAAAACTGGTTCCAAAATTAATTTTATAAATCAGTTAGTATTAGCTTGTAGTTGTACTACTAGGTCTTCTGGCAAATTATAACAGCTTGCCATGTTAATACAACCTACAATTCCATACAATGATCAGTTGATTCTTGAGCTTTATAATAGAACTTAGAAGACTTCTCCGTGATTTCGTATGTTCGACTCTGTAGACTATAAACCTTGCAAATAGTATGTACAGCCCATCACTTTCTTCCATCTACTATTACTGTTCAATCATCCCAGCTTATCAGGCTCAAGAACATTATGCAAATTACTTCTACTATTAGTGACATGATTGAGTCCATTGTCAGTTGAACGACCATCTTAATACATTAACCGGATTTTAGTGACCAACTAGATAAATAACTTGTTTCAGATGCGTATTATTAGATCAGTTTAAAGAAGAAGGGTGTAAAAATGTTGATTATGAAAGAGATTGTAAAAAATATTATTTTGATGATACCTGACACTTAACACCGTTTAAGACTGTTCTGAAAGAGAGATGTCACATCAGTTGCTGAAATCCGCAACCACACGTCTCAGCTTTTCCAAGTTGCAAACTCAAAAGATGATTTCTTCTAAGAAATTTCCAAGCACCTGCGTTGACTTGAACATCAGTATTTTACTATAGTTTGTTGCAAACCTTTCAACGCCGGCCATATAGGTTATAGTTTGTTACGAAGGCTTTTAGCTTTATGGGAACATGAAGAGGATTGATAATCCTTGGGACTATTTATGGGAACTTGAAGAGGATTGATAATCCTTGGACTATTTATGGGAACTTGAGGTGGATTGATAATCCTTGAACTATTTATGGGAACATAAATCCTGACCATTTTATGGGCTTGGACTGAATGGGCTTATTCAATGACTTGTTCTCCAAGAACTACGTGAGGCTTGATCCCTATATAAAGGGGTACGTAGGCACCTTGTATGATACACAATTGACACTCGGCAAAGAGCAAGAGAAAAAACCTATTCTCTATTCAATTTTCTGAGGAGTCATCATACAAGTCCAGCCACCACTTTCCATAAACCTCCAACACACTTTCAAAATATGCCTTCTCACTAGCTCGGATTCTCTGCCTTCTGGTTGCAGAGAACTCAACTTTTATATAGTTAGATATTAATCCACGAGAAATCTATTAATCATTAAAAAAAAGTTATTAAAAATATATAAATACAATAATCTACTTATTAATAACTTTTAAATTTTATAAAGTTAAACATATTTTTAAATTTGTTAACCATTGCTTAGATATTTTATGAAGAAAAATTGATGTCCAACAGTCCGAGTCCCAAGTATGATTTACCAAATGGTGGCGGGATCTCTTTGGCAGTGCTTTAGCAAATGGAGGGATCTCTATAGCTGTGATTGAGAGCTTTACTGATTTCGCAATTGAACTTCTGTAGAAGTGTATGTGGCTTATTAATTCTACTGTGTGGCAACAAAGTTTTGAAGATTATGCTGCTGAGGTATCCCCAGCTGTGGATAATGCATCTGTACAGTTGGTTTGGGCTTGATATCAGAGATGAATCATCCAATTATATTGTGCTAAAGCTTTGGTTACAGTCTCACAAAATGAAGTGAAGTTGACAGGAGAGACTACCTCCTATTAGCATAAAGAGAGGAGTACCCGGCTAGGCTACAATGCAAAATATGCCTTTATGCTATTCTATTTTTAATAGTGAATAGCGAAATTTTCTTTTCCCAAAGATGAGCACTAGTTCATTTCTAGTGACGTGAGACAGTTAATTAATTAGTAGATAAACATGATTTTATATTGTGAAATTTGGTAATTTTATAGACTGAAATCAAGATGCTTGACAAATTTCATTTACCTCAAACTAATATATATATGTCATACATGCACACTAATTTAGCTCACACTATTGACAGGAAATCACAAGAATTCGAGACTGAAGCTTGCCATAGGTACTAAGCTCATGTCTTAACCTTTTTATTACTTATCAACTATAGCTTGGTATTCCTACAATTCCATACACTCAATATCTAAAAACCTTGTTGTTTAAATCATTTTAAAGAATAAGGGTGTAAAAATGGTGCGTATGAAAGAGATTATAAAAAAACTTATTTTGATGATACGTGAAACTTAATACAGTTTAAGACTGTTCTGAAAGAGAGATGTCACATCAGTTGCTGAAATCCGCAACCACACGTCTCAGCTTTTCCAAGTTGCAAACTCAAAAGATGATTTCTTCTAAGAAATTTCCAAGCACCTGCGTTGACTTGAACATCAGTAATTTACTATAGTTTGTTGCAAACCTTTCAACGCCGGCCATATAGGTTATAGTTTGTTACGAAGGCTTTTAGCTTTTCTCTGCCAGTAGTCTTCTTTCTATATTCAACATACTGAATCTTGGTTTCATTGCAAAAATCTCCTCCGTAATGTATATTCGATTCTTACAACTTCACCAATGTTATTTAAACCCCATCACTTTCATCGTCTCATTCCATGTGCTTGTCCTGCTCAACATCCCAATCTATCGTGCTCAAATTTATTATGAACAATACTATTCTGATTGTAGTAACATTTCTCCTGTTAGATGCGGTAACATGACATTCAAGAATCCTGAATACCCTTTCTGGGGACAAAATATTCGGGTTAACTATTGTGGTCTCCAAGGATTTGAGCTCCGTTGTGAAGACAATGATCTTGTTATAGATATCGGTTCAGATACCATGTATCGTGTACTTGAAACCGATCCGCCACGAAGTTTGATAACACTAAAATATTATGATGATCCTCTGGGGAATATCTGTGCATCTCAGGAGGTAAGTAGTAGAGTTTTGAATGAAACACTTTATGATTATGGCGAGAACACTGAAGATCTCAACTTATTCTACAATTGTGACGATGAAATTGTTTCACCCTGGATTGACTATAAACATGTATGCCCAAGTGACAATAAGATTTCGGTTTATTTCTTCCTTGGAAATTCATTTGATCTAGTTCAAGATAAGCCTGACTCTTGCAATAAGACAACACTTCTAGTGGATAAGTTAGTTTTTGAGAATTTAAAAAATAAGAGCATACATCCTGAAGAACTTTTTAAAAAGAGCTTTGAGGTTCACTATAATGAAATGAACAAAAGAGCTTGCAGAGACTGCAAGGCAACGGATGGATGGTGTTGGAGCGGCACATATATTACAAACAATACATGCCTTTATAGCAACGGAACTGTTCTCCCTCCATATCCACAACCAGGTCTGCTCAAATTATTTACTTTACTTTCAAATCATTTATATATAGTGTTATACTGGATTTTCGGTAATGGACCCTGGACAGGTCCCTAAGTGATTTGGGCCTAGGGATTGGGCTATGATTTGGGAAGATTGGTGTGGACTAGAATTAGGGCTCGCATCGTGAAGTTATGTTGAGCCCAAAATCCTTCTAAGTATGGTGGGCTCACTTCGTTAAAAAGAGTTTTGAGCTCTCTTCTTTATGAGTTCATTTTGATGAGCTCGCTTCGTTATTTATACCATAAGCTTATGGGCTCTCACCATTATGAAGTAATGGGCCCGTGGTACTTGTCAGAGATAAGAATATTTGAACATAGGTGAGCTCGCACCACTTGAACTTTGAAAGGGTAATTTTCATATGTTTTATGCGATGCGAGCCTGGCCAGCTCGCATCGTGGGTGAAGCCCAATATATGGAAATTCCCATTTATGGGATGTTTCTTGGTTGACACGGGATAGACCTGCAATCATGGAAAGAAATGCGGAGATGCCGCAAGATTGTAGGAAAACGTGTAAAGACCAGATTATTTATGGGAACATGAAGAGGATTGATAATCCTTGGGACTATTTATGGGAACTTGAAGAGGATTGATAATCCTTGGACTATTTATGGGAACTTGAGGTGGATTGATAATCCTTGAACTATTTATGGGAACATAAATCCTGACTATTTTATGGGCTTGGACTGAATGGGCTTATTCAATGACTTGTTCTCCAAGAACTACGTGAGGCTTGATCCCTATATAAAGGGGTACGTAGGCACCTTGTATGATACACAATTGACACTCGGCAAAGAGCAAGAGAAAAAACCTATTCTCTATTCAATTTTCTGAGGAGTCATCATACAAGTCCAGCCACCACTTTCCATAAACCTCCAACACACTTTCAAAATATGCCTTCTCACTAGCTCGGATTCTCTGCCTTCTGGTTGCAGAGAACTCAACTTTTATATAGTTAGATATTACTCCACGAGAAATCTATTAATCATTAAAAAAAAGTTATTAAAAATATATAAATACAATAATCTACTTATTAATAAATTTTAAATTTTATAAAGTTAAACATATTTTTAAATTTGTTAACCATTGCTTAGATATTTTATGAAGAAAAATTGATGTCCAACAGTCCGAGTCCCAAGTATGATTTACCAAATGGTGGCGGGATCTCTTTGGCAGTGCTTTAGCAAATGGAGGGATCTCTATAGCTGTGATTGAGAGCTTTACTGATTTCGCAATTGAACTTCTGTAGAAGTGTATGTGGCTTATTAATTCTACTGTGTGGCAACAAAGTTTTGAAGATTATGCTGCTGAGGTATCCCCAGCTGTGGATAATGCATCTGTACAGTTGGTTTGGGCTTGATATCAGAGATGAATCATCCAATTATATTGTGCTAAAGCTTTGGTTACAGTCTCACAAAATGAAGTGAAGTTGACAGGAGAGACTACCTCCTATTAGCATAAAGAGAGGAGTACCCGGCTAGGCTACAATGCAAAATATGCCTTTATGCTATTCTATTTTTAATAGTGAATAGCGAAATTTTCTTTTCCCAAAGATGAGCACTAGTTCATTTCTAGTGACGTGAGACAGTTAATTAATTAGTAGATAAACATGATTTTATATTGTGAAATTTGGTAATTTTATAGACTAAAATCAAGATGCTTGACAAATTTCATTTACCTCAAACTAATATATATATGTCATACATGCACACTAATTTAGCTCACACTATTGACAGGAAATCACAAGAATTCGAGACTGAAGCTTGCCATAGGTACTAAGCTCATGTCTTAACCTTTTTATTACTTATCAACTATAGCTTGGTATTCCTACAATTCCATACACTCAATATCTAAAAACCTTGTTGTTTAAATCATTTTAAAGAATAAGGGTGTAAAAATGGTGCGTATGAAAGAGATTATAAAAAAACTTATTTTGATGATACGTGAAACTTAATACAGTTTAAGACTGTTCTGAAAGAGAGATGTCACATCAGTTGCTGAAATCCGCAACCACACGTCTCAGCTTTTCCAAGTTGCAAACTCAAAAGATGATTTCTTCTAAGAAATTTCCAAGCACCTGCGTTGACTTGAACATCAGTATTTTACTATAGTTTGTTGCAAACCTTTCAACGCCGGCCATATAGGTTATAGTTTGTTACGAAGGCTTTTAGCTTTTCTCTGCCAGTAGTCTTCTTTCTATATTCAACATACTGAATCTTGGTTTCATTGCAAAAATCTCCTCCGTAATGTATATTCGATTCTTACAACTTCACCAATGTTATTTAAACCCCATCACTTTCATCGTCTCATTCCATGTGCTTGTCCTGCTCAACATCCCAATCTATCGTGCTCAAATTTATTATGAACAATACTATTCTGATTGTAGTAACATTTCTCCTGTTAGATGCGGTAACATGACATTCAAGAATCCTGAATACCCTTTCTGGGGACAAAATATTCGGGTTAACTATTGTGGTCTCCAAGGATTTGAGCTCCGTTGTGAAGACAATGATCTTGTTATAGATATCGGTTCAGATACCATGTATCGTGTACTTGAAACCGATCCGCCACGAAGTTTGATAACACTAAAATATTATGATGATCCTCTGGGGAATATCTGTGCATCTCAGGAGGTAAGTAGTAGAGTTTTGAATGAAACACTTTATGATTATGGCGAGAACACTGAAGATCTCAACTTATTCTACAATTGTGACGATGAAATTGTTTCACCCTGGATTGACTATAAACATGTATGCCCAAGTGACAATAAGATTTCGGTTTATTTCTTCCTTGGAAATTCATTTGATCTAGTTCAAGATAAGCCTGACTCTTGCAATAAGACAACACTTCTAGTGGATAAGTTAGTTTTTGAGAATTTAAAAAATAAGAGCATACATCCTGAAGAACTTTTTAAAAAGAGCTTTGAGGTTCACTATAATGAAATGAACAAAAGAGCTTGCAGAGACTGCAAGGCAACGGATGGATGGTGTTGGAGCGGCACATATATTACAAACAATACATGCCTTTATAGCAACGGAACTGTTCTCCCTCCATATCCACAACCAGGTCTGCTCAAATTATTTACTTTACTTTCAAATCATTTATATATAGTGTTATACTGGATTTTCGGTAATGGACCCTGGACAGGTCCCTAAGTGATTTGGGCCTAGGGATTGGGCTATGATTTGGGAAGATTGGTGTGGACTAGAATTAGGGCTCGCATCGTGAAGTTATGTTGAGCCCAAAATCCTTCTAAGTATGGTGGGCTCACTTCGTTAAAAAGAGTTTTGAGCTCTCTTCTTTATGAGTTCATTTTGATGAGCTCGCTTCGTTATTTATACCATAAGCTTATGGGCTCTCACCATTATGAAGTAATGGGCCCGTGGTACTTGTCAGAGATAAGAATATTTGAACATAGGTGAGCTCGCACCACTTGAACTTTGAAAGGGTAATTTTCATATGTTTTATGCGATGCGAGCCTGGCCAGCTCGCATCGTGGGTGAAGCCCAATATATGGAAATTCCCATTTATGGGATGTTTCTTGGTTGACACGGGATAGACCTGCAATCATGGAAAGAAATGCGGAGATGCCGCAAGATTGTAGGAAAACGTGTAAAGACCAGATTATTTATGGGAACATGAAGAGGATTGATAATCCTTGGGACTATTTATGGGAACTTGAAGAGGATTGATAATCCTTGGACTATTTATGGGAACTTGAGGTGGATTGATAATCCTTGAACTATTTATGGGAACATAAATCCTGACTATTTTATGGGCTTGGACTGAATGGGCTTATTCAATGACTTGTTCTCCAAGAACTACGTGAGGCTTGATCCCTATATAAAGGGGTACGTAGGCACCTTGTATGATACACAATTGACACTCGGCAAAGAGCAAGAGAAAAAACCTATTCTCTATTCAATTTTCTGAGGAGTCATCATACAAGTCCAGCCACCACTTTCCATAAACCTCCAACACACTTTCAAAATATGCCTTCTCACTAGCTCGGATTCTCTGCCTTCTGGTTGCAGAGAACTCAACTTTTATATAGTTAGATATTACTCCACGAGAAATCTATTAATCATTAAAAAAAAGTTATTAAAAATATATAAATACAATAATCTACTTATTAATAACTTTTAAATTTTATAAAGTTAAACATATTTTTAAATTTGTTAACCATTGCTTAGATATTTTATGAAGAAAAATTGATGTCCAACAGTCCGAGTCCCAAGTATGATTTACCAAATGGTGGCGGGATCTCTTTGGCAGTGCTTTAGCAAATGGAGGGATCTCTATAGCTGTGATTGAGAGCTTTACTGATTTCGCAATTGAACTTCTGTAGAAGTGTATGTGGCTTATTAATTCTACTGTGTGGCAACAAAGTTTTGAAGATTATGCTGCTGAGGTATCCCCAGCTGTGGATAATGCATCTGTACAGTTGGTTTAGGCTTGATATCAGAGATGAATCATCCAATTATATTGTGCTAAAGCTTTGGTTACAGTCTCACAAAATGAAGTGAAGTTGACAGGAGAGACTACCTCCTATTAGCATAAAGAGAGGAGTACCCGGCTAGGCTACAATGCAAAATATGCCTTTATGCTATTCTATTTTTAATAGTGAATAGCGAAATTTTCTTTTCCCAAAGATGAGCACTAGTTCATTTCTAGTGACGTGAGACAGTTAATTAATTAGTAGATAAACATGATTTTATATTGTGAAATTTGGTAATTTTATAGACTGAAATCAAGATGCTTGACAAATTTCATTTACCTCAAACTAATATATATATATGTCATACATGCACACTAATTTAGCTCACACTATTGACAGGAAATCACAAGAATTCGAGACTGAAGCTTGCCATAGGTACTAAGCTCATGTCTTAACCTTTTTATTACTTATCAACTATAGCTTGGTATTCCTACAATTCCATACACTCAATATCTAAAAACCTTGTTGTTTAAATCATTTTAAAGAATAAGGGTGTAAAAATGGTGCGTATGAAAGAGATTATAAAAAAACTTATTTTGATGATACGTGAAACTTAATACAGTTTAAGACTGTTCTGAAAGAGAGATGTCACATCAGTTGCTGAAATCCGCAACCACACGTCTCAGCTTTTCCAAGTTGCAAACTCAAAAGATGATTTCTTCTAAGAAATTTCCAAGCACCTGCGTTGACTTGAACATCAGTATTTTACTATAGTTTGTTGCAAACCTTTCAACGCCGGCCATATAGGTTATAGTTTGTTACGAAGGCTTTTAGCTTTTCTCTGCCAGTAGTCTTCTTTCTATATTCAACATACTGAATCTTGGTTTCATTGCAAAAATCTCCTCCGTAATGTATATTCGATTCTTACAACTTCACCAATGTTATTTAAACCCCATCACTTTCATCGTCTCATTCCATGTGCTTGTCCTGCTCAACATCCCAATCTATCGTGCTCAAATTTATTATGAACAATACTATTCTGATTGTAGTAACATTTCTCCTGTAAGATGCGGTAACATGACATTCAAGAATCCTGAATACCCTTTCTGGGGACAAAATATCCGGGTTAACTATTGTGGTCTCCAAGGATTTGAGCTCCGATGTGAAGACAATGATCTTGTTATAGATATCGGTTCAGATACCATGTATCGTGTACTTGAAACCGATCCGCCACGAAGTTTGATAACACTAAAATATTATGATGATCCTCTGGGGAATATCTGTGCATCTTAGGAGGTAAGTAGTAGAGTTTTGAATGAAACACTTTATGATTATGGCGAGAACACTGAAGATCTCAACTTATTCTACAATTGTGACGATGAAATTGTTTCACCCTGGATTGACTATAAACATGTATGCCCAAGTGACAATAAGATTTCGGTTTATTTCTTCCTTGGAAATTCATTTGATCTAGTTCAAGATAAGCCTGACTCTTGCAATAAGACAACACTTCTAGTGGATAAGTTAGTTTTTGAGAATTTAAAAAATAAGAGCATACATCCTGAAGAACTTTTTAAAAAGAGCTTTGAGGTTCACTATAATGAAATGAACAAAAGAGCTTGCAGAGACTGCAAGGCAACGGATGGATGGTGTTGGAGCGGCACATATATTACAAACAATACATGCCTTTATAGCAACGGAACTGTTCTCCCTCCATATCCACAACCAGGTCTGCTCAAATTATTTACTTTACTTTCAAATCATTTATATATAGTGTTATACTGGATTTTCGGTAATGGACCCTGGACAGGTCCCTAAGTGATTTGGGCCTAGGGATTGGGCTATGATTTGGGAAGATTGGTGTGGACTAGAATTAGGGCTCGCATCGTGAAGTTATGTTGAGCCCAAAATCCTTCTAAGTATGGTGGGCTCACTTCGTTAAAAAGAGTTTTGAGCTCTCTTCTTTATGAGTTCATTTTGATGAGCTCGCTTCGTTATTTATACCATAAGCTTATGGGCTCTCACCATTATGAAGTAATGGGCCCGTGGTACTTGTCAGAGATAAGAATATTTGAACATAGGTGAGCTCGCACCACTTGAACTTTGAAAGGGTAATTTTCATATATTTTATGCGATGCGAGCCTGGCCAGCTCGCATCGTGGGTGAAGCCCAATATATGGAAATTCCCATTTATGGGATGTTTCTTGGTTGACACGGGATAGACCTGCAATCATGGAAAGAAATGCGGAGATGCCGCAAGATTGTAGGAAAACGTGTAAAGACCAGATTATTTATGGGAACATGAAGAGGATTGATAATCCTTGGGACTATTTATGGGAACTTGAAGAGGATTGATAATCCTTGGACTATTTATGGGAACTTGAGGTGGATTGATAATCCTTGAACTATTTATGGGAACATAAATCCTGACTATTTTATGGGCTTGGACTGAATGGGCTTATTCAATGACTTGTTCTCCAAGAACTACGTGAGGCTTGATCCCTATATAAAGGGGTACGTAGGCACCTTGTATGATACACAATTGACACTCGGCAAAGAGCAAGAGAAAAAACCTATTCTCTATTCAATTTTCTGAGGAGTCATCATACAAGTCCAGCCACCACTTTCCATAAACCTCCAACACACTTTCAAAATATGCCTTCTCACTAGCTCGGATTCTCTGCCTTCTGGTTGCAGAGAACTCAACTTTTATATAGTTAGATATTACTCCACGAGAAATCTATTAATCATTAAAAAAAAGTTATTAAAAATATATAAATACAATAATCTACTTATTAATAACTTTTAAATTTTATAAAGTTAAACATATTTTTAAATTTGTTAACCATTGCTTAGATATTTTATGAAGAAAAATTGATGTCCAACAGTCCGAGTCCCAAGTATGATTTACCAAATGGTGGCGGGATCTCTTTGGCAGTGCTTTAGCAAATGGAGGGATCTCTATAGCTGTGATTGAGAGCTTTACTGATTTCGCAATTGAACTTCTGTAGAAGTGTATGTGGCTTATTAATTCTACTGTGTGGCAACAAAGTTTTGAAGATTATGCTGCTGAGGTATCCCCAGCTGTGGATAATGCATCTGTACAGTTGGTTTGGGCTTGATATCAGAGATGAATCATCCAATTATATTGTGCTAAATCTTTGGTTACAGTCTCACAAAATGAAGTGAAGTTGACAGGAGAGACTACCTCCTATTAGCATAAAGAGAGGAGTACCCGGCTAGGCTACAATGCAAAATATGCCTTTATGCTATTCTATTTTTAATAGTGAATAGCGAAATTTTCTTTTCCCAAAGATGAGCACTAGTTCATTTCTAGTGACGTGAGACAGTTAATTAATTAGTAGATAAACATGATTTTATATTGTGAAATTTGGTAATTTTATAGACTGAAATCAAGATGCTTGACAAATTTCATTTACCTCAAACTAATATATATATGTCATACATGCACACTAATTTAGCTCACACTATTGACAGGAAATCACAAGAATTCGAGACTGAAGCTTGCCATAGGTACTAAGCTCATGTCTTAACCTTTTTATTACTTATCAACTATAGCTTGGTATTCCTACAATTCCATACACTCAATATCTAAAAACCTTGTTGTTTAAATCATTTTAAAGAATAAGGGTGTAAAAATGGTGCGTATGAAAGAGATTATAAAAAAACTTATTTTGATGATACGTGAAACTTAATACAGTTTAAGACTGTTCTGAAAGAGAGATGTCACATCAGTTGCTGAAATCCGCAACCACACGTCTCAGCTTTTCCAAGTTGCAAACTCAAAAGATGATTTCTTCTAAGAAATTTCCAAGCACCTGCGTTGACTTGAACATCAGTATTTTACTATAGTTTGTTGCAAACCTTTCAACGCCGGCCATATAGGTTATAGTTTGTTACGAAGGCTTTTAGCTTTTCTCTGCCAGTAGTCTTCTTTCTATATTCAACATACTGAATCTTGGTTTCATTGCAAAAATCTCCTCCGTAATGTATATTCGATTCTTACAACTTCACCAATGTTATTTAAACCCCATCACTTTCATCGTCTCATTCCATGTGCTTGTCCTGCTCAACATCCCAATCTATCGTGCTCAAATTTATTATGAACAATACTATTCTGATTGTAGTAACATTTCTCCTGTTAGATGCGGTAACATGACATTCAAGAATCCTGAATACCCTTTCTGGGGACAAAATATTCGGGTTAACTATTGTGGTCTCCAAGGATTTGAGCTCCGTTGTGAAGACAATGATCTTGTTATAGATATCGGTTCAGATACCATGTATCGTGTACTTGAAACCGATCCGCCACGAAGTTTGATAACACTAAAATATTATGATGATCCTCTGGGGAATATCTGTGCATCTCAGGAGGTAAGTAGTAGAGTTTTGAATGAAACACTTTATGATTATGGCGAGAACACTGAAGATCTCAACTTATTCTACAATTGTGACGATGAAATTGTTTCACCCTGGATTGACTATAAACATGTATGCCCAAGTGACAATAAGATTTCGGTTTATTTCTTCCTTGGAAATTCATTTGATCTAGTTCAAGATAAGCCTGACTCTTGCAATAAGACAACACTTCTAGTGGATAAGTTAGTTTTTGAGAATTTAAAAAATAAGAGCATACATCCTGAAGAACTTTTTAAAAAGAGCTTTGAGGTTCACTATAATGAAATGAACAAAAGAGCTTGCAGAGACTGCAAGGCAACGGATGGATGGTGTTGGAGCGGCACATATATTACAAACAATACATGCCTTTATAGCAACGGAACTGTTCTCCCTCCATATCCACAACCAGGTCTGCTCAAATTATTTACTTTACTTTCAAATCATTTATATATAGTGTTATACTGGATTTTCGGTAATGGACCCTGGACAGGTCCCTAAGTGATTTGGGCCTAGGGATTGGGCTATGATTTGGGAAGATTGGTGTGGACTAGAATTAGGGCTCGCATCGTGAAGTTATGTTGAGCCCAAAATCCTTCTAAGTATGGTGGGCTCACTTCGTTAAAAAGAGTTTTGAGCTCTCTTCTTTATGAGTTCATTTTGATGAGCTCGCTTCGTTATTTATACCATAAGCTTATGGGCTCTCACCATTATGAAGTAATGGGCCCGTGGTACTTGTCAGAGATAAGAATATTTGAACATAGGTGAGCTCGCACCACTTGAACTTTGAAAGGGTAATTTTCATATGTTTTATGCGATGCGAGCCTGGCCAGCTCGCATCGTGGGTGAAGCCCAATATATGGAAATTCCCATTTATGGGATGTTTCTTGGTTGACACGGGATAGACCTGCAATCATGGAAAGAAATGCGGAGATGCCGCAAGATTGTAGGAAAACGTGTAAAGACCAGATTATTTATGGGAACATGAAGAGGATTGATAATCCTTGGGACTATTTATGGGAACTTGAAGAGGATTGATAATCCTTGGACTATTTATGGGAACTTGAGGTGGATTGATAATCCTTGAACTATTTATGGGAACATAAATCCTGACTATTTTATGGGCTTGGACTGAATGGGCTTATTCAATGACTTGTTCTCCAAGAACTACGTGAGGCTTGATCCCTATATAAAGGGGTACGTAGGCACCTTGTATGATACACAATTGACACTCGGCAAAGAGCAAGAGAAAAAACCTATTCTCTATTCAATTTTCTGAGGAGTCATCATACAAGTCCAGCCACCACTTTCCATAAACCTCCAACACACTTTCAAAATATGCCTTCTCACTAGCTCGGATTCTCTGCCTTCTGGTTGCAGAGAACTCAACTTTTATATAGTTAGATATTACTCCACGAGAAATCTATTAATCATTAAAAAAAAGTTATTAAAAATATATAAATACAATAATCTACTTATTAATAACTTTTAAATTTTATAAAGTTAAACATATTTTTAAATTTGTTAACCATTGCTTAGATATTTTATGAAGAAAAATTGATGTCCAACAGTCCGAGTCCCAAGTATGATTTACCAAATGGTGGCGGGATCTCTTTGGCAGTGCTTTAGCAAATGGAGGGATCTCTATAGCTGTGATTGAGAGCTTTACTGATTTCGCAATTGAACTTCTGTAGAAGTGTATGTGGCTTATTAATTCTACTGTGTGGCAACAAAGTTTTGAAGATTATGCTGCTGAGGTATCCCCAGCTGTGGATAATGCATCTGTACAGTTGGTTTGGGCTTGATATCAGAGATGAATCATCCAATTATATTGTGCTAAAGCTTTGGTTACAGTCTCACAAAATGAAGTGAAGTTGACAGGAGAGACTACCTCCTATTAGCATAAAGAGAGGAGTACCCGGCTAGGCTACAATGCAAAATATGCCTTTATGCTATTCTATTTTTAATAGTGAATAGCGAAATTTTCTTTTCCCAAAGATGAGCACTAGTTCATTTCTAGTGACGTGAGACAGTTAATTAATTAGTAGATAAACATGATTTTATATTGTGAAATTTGGTAATTTTATAGACTGAAATCAAGATGCTTGACAAATTTCATTTACCTCAAACTAATATATATATGTCATACATGCACACTAATTTAGCTCACACTATTGACAGGAAATCACAAGAATTCGAGACTGAAGCTTGCCATAGGTACTAAGCTCATGTCTTAACCTTTTTATTACTTATCAACTATAGCTTGGTATTCCTACAATTCCATACACTCAATATCTAAAAACCTTGTTGTTTAAATCATTTTAAAGAATAAGGGTGTAAAAATGGTGCGTATGAAAGAGATTATAAAAAAACTTATTTTGATGATACGTGAAACTTAATACAGTTTAAGACTGTTCTGAAAGAGAGATGTCACATCAGTTGCTGAAATCCGCAACCACACGTCTCAGCTTTTCCAAGTTGCAAACTCAAAAGATGATTTCTTCTAAGAAATTTCCAAGCACCTGCGTTGACTTGAACATCAGTATTTTACTATAGTTTGTTGCAAACCTTTCAACGCCGGCCATATAGGTTATAGTTTGTTACGAAGGCTTTTAGCTTTTCTCTGCCAGTAGTCTTCTTTCTATATTCAACATACTGAATCTTGGTTTCATTGCAAAAATCTCCTCCGTAATGTATATTCGATTCTTACAACTTCACCAATGTTATTTAAACCCCATCACTTTCATCGTCTCATTCCATGTGCTTGTCCTGCTCAACATCCCAATCTATCGTGCTCAAATTTATTATGAACAATACTATTCTGATTGTAGTAACATTTCTCCTGTTAGATGCGGTAACATGACATTCAAGAATCCTGAATACCCTTTCTGGGGACAAAATATTCGGGTTAACTATTGTGGTCTCCAAGGATTTGAGCTCCGTTGTGAAGACAATGATCTTGTTATAGATATCGGTTCAGATACCATGTATCGTGTACTTGAAACCGATCCGCCACGAAGTTTGATAACACTAAAATATTATGATGATCCTCTGGGGAATATCTGTGCATCTCAGGAGGTAAGTAGTAGAGTTTTGAATGAAACACTTTATGATTATGGCGAGAACACTGAAGATCTCAACTTATTCTACAATTGTGACGATGAAATTGTTTCACCCTGGATTGACTATAAACATGTATGCCCAAGTGACAATAAGATTTCGGTTTATTTCTTCCTTGGAAATTCATTTGATCTAGTTCAAGATAAGCCTGACTCTTGCAATAAGACAACACTTCTAGTGGATAAGTTAGTTTTTGAGAATTTAAAAAATAAGAGCATACATCCTGAAGAACTTTTTAAAAAGAGCTTTGAGGTTCACTATAATGAAATGAACAAAAGAGCTTGCAGAGACTGCAAGGCAACGGATGGATGGTGTTGGAGCGGCACATATATTACAAACAATACATGCCTTTATAGCAACGGAACTGTTCTCCCTCCATATCCACAACCAGGTCTGCTCAAATTATTTACTTTACTTTCAAATCATTTATATATAGTGTTATACTGGATTTTCGGTAATGGACCCTGGACAGGTCCCTAAGTGATTTGGGCCTAGGGATTGGGCTATGATTTGGGAAGATTGGTGTGGACTAGAATTAGGGCTCGCATCGTGAAGTTATGTTGAGCCCAAAATCCTTCTAAGTATGGTGGGCTCACTTCGTTAAAAAGAGTTTTGAGCTCTCTTCTTTATGAGTTCATTTTGATGAGCTCGCTTCGTTATTTATACCATAAGCTTATGGGCTCTCACCATTATGAAGTAATGGGCCCGTGGTACTTGTCAGAGATAAGAATATTTGAACATAGGTGAGCTCGCACCACTTGAACTTTGAAAGGGTAATTTTCATATGTTTTATGCGATGCGAGCCTGGCCAGCTCGCATCGTGGGTGAAGCCCAATATATGGAAATTCCCATTTATGGGATGTTTCTTGGTTGACACGGGATAGACCTGCAATCATGGAAAGAAATGCGGAGATGCCGCAAGATTGTAGGAAAACGTGTAAAGACCAGATTATTTATGGGAACATGAAGAGGATTGATAATCCTTGGGACTATTTATGGGAACTTGAAGAGGATTGATAATCCTTGGACTATTTATGGGAACTTGAGGTGGATTGATAATCCTTGAACTATTTATGGGAACATAAATCCTGACTATTTTATGGGCTTGGACTGAATGGGCTTATTCAATGACTTGTTCTCCAAGAACTACGTGAGGCTTGATCCCTATATAAAGGGGTACGTAGGCACCTTGTATGATACACAATTGACACTCGGCAAAGAGCAAGAGAAAAAACCTATTCTCTATTCAATTTTCTGAGGAGTCATCATACAAGTCCAGCCACCACTTTCCATAAACCTCCAACACACTTTCAAAATATGCCTTCTCACTAGCTCGGATTCTCTGCCTTCTGGTTGCAGAGAACTCAACTTTTATATAGTTAGATATTACTCCACGAGAAATCTATTAATCATTAAAAAAAAGTTATTAAAAATATATAAATACAATAATCTACTTATTAATAACTTTTAAATTTTATAAAGTTAAACATATTTTTAAATTTGTTAACCATTGCTTAGATATTTTATGAAGAAAAATTGATGTCCAACAGTCCGAGTCCCAAGTATGATTTACCAAATGGTGGCGGGATCTCTTTGGCAGTGCTTTAGCAAATGGAGGGATCTCTATAGCTGTGATTGAGAGCTTTACTGATTTCGCAATTGAACTTCTGTAGAAGTGTATGTGGCTTATTAATTCTACTGTGTGGCAACAAAGTTTTGAAGATTATGCTGCTGAGGTATCCCCAGCTGTGGATAATGCATCTGTACAGTTGGTTTGGGCTTGATATCAGAGATGAATCATCCAATTATATTGTGCTAAAGCTTTGGTTACAGTCTCACAAAATGAAGTGAAGTTGACAGGAGAGACTACCTCCTATTAGCATAAAGAGAGGAGTACCCGGCTAGGCTACAATGCAAAATATGCCTTTATGCTATTCTATTTTTAATAGTGAATAGCGAAATTTTCTTTTCCCAAAGATGAGCACTAGTTCATTTCTAGTGACGTGAGACAGTTAATTAATTAGTAGATAAACATGATTTTATATTGTGAAATTTGGTAATTTTATAGACTGAAATCAAGATGCTTGACAAATTTCATTTACCTCAAACTAATATATATATGTCATACATGCACACTAATTTAGCTCACACTATTGACAGGAAATCACAAGAATTCGAGACTGAAGCTTGCCATAGGTACTAAGCTCATGTCTTAACCTTTTTATTACTTATCAACTATAGCTTGGTATTCCTACAATTCCATACACTCAATATCTAAAAACCTTGTTGTTTAAATCATTTTAAAGAATAAGGGTGTAAAAATGGTGCGTATGAAAGAGATTATAAAAAAACTTATTTTGATGATACGTGAAACTTAATACAGTTTAAGACTGTTCTGAAAGAGAGATGTCACATCAGTTGCTGAAATCCGCAACCACACGTCTCAGCTTTTCCAAGTTGCAAACTCAAAAGATGATTTCTTCTAAGAAATTTCCAAGCACCTGCGTTGACTTGAACATCAGTATTTTACTATAGTTTGTTGCAAACCTTTCAACGCCGGCCATATAGGTTATAGTTTGTTACGAAGGCTTTTAGCTTTTCTCTGCCAGTAGTCTTCTTTCTATATTCAACATACTGAATCTTGGTTTCATTGCAAAAATCCCCTCCGTAATGTATATTCGATTCTTACAACTTCACCAATGTTATTTAAACCCATCACTTTCATCGTCTCACTCCATGTGCTTGTCCTGCTCAACATCCCAATTTATCGTGCTCAAATTAATTATGAACAATACTATTCGGATTGTAGTAACATTTCTGCTGTTAGATGCGGTAACAAGACATTCAAGAATCCTGAATACCCTTTCTGGGGAGATACTCTTCGGTTTGACCATTGTGGTCTCGAAGGATTTGAGCTCCGTTGTAAAGACAATGATCTTGTTATAGATATTGGTTCGAAGGATTTATTGTTAATGATCTTGTTGTAAGGATATTGGTTTTAATAAATATTATTTAAAAATGTATTTTTCGAGAATTGAATGGTAAAAATATATATATAATAAATAACTATTTAATTATGTAGTTATAGACAATCGAACTATGCATAAAACTAAAGAAATTAAAGATAAATAAATCTTGTATGATTACGTAGCTGCAAACAATCTAACGCTCGATGAAACTATTGAATTTAAAGTAAATAAATAAATCTTGTATAAATTACGTAGTTGTAAGGAATCGAACCCTGGATGAAGCTAAAGAATTTAAAGTAAATAAATGTTGTATAATTATGTAGTTGCGAGGAATCGAACCCGGGTTAAGTGATAACCAAATTTGGTACTTTGGTACTTTGGTACTTTGGTACTTTAGTACCGCGCGCCATTTTCACATTGTTTTGCTTATTAATATAGAGTATAGATTGATTCAAATAGCACGTATCGTGTACTTGAAACCAATCGAGGTTTGTTAAAACTGAATTATTATGATGATCCTCTGGGGAAGATTTGTGCATCTCGGGAGATAAGTAGTACTGTTTTGGATGAAACACTTTATGATTATGGCGACAATACTGAAGATCTCAACTTATTCTACAATTGTGATAATGAAATTGTTTCACCCTGGATTGACTATAAACATGTATGCCCAAGTGACAATAAGAATTCAGTTTATTTCTTCTCAAGAAATAAATTCAATCTAGTTGAAGATATGCCTGATTCGTGCAATAAGACAAAACTTGTAGTAGATAAGACTGTGTTCGAGGAGTTCAAAAATAATAGAATCCAGCCGGTAGAACTTTTTAAGAAGAGCTTTGAGGTTATCTATAATGGAATGAACGAAAAAGCTTGCACAGACTGCAAGAGAACGGGTGGATTGTGTTGGAGAGGCACATATATTACAAACAACACATGCCTTTATAGCAACGGAACTGTTCTCCCTCCATATCCGCAACCAGGTTGGCTCAAATTATTTACTCAACTTTAAAGTTTAATGGTAGTATAGAGATCTCATCTAGGAAAGAGATGATGCTTCCGATATTTTGACTAAATATTTGCATATTTGGACAATGTCTTTTAGTTCCGGAACCCAGTGAATAGATAATACTCCAACGCTTCTCTTTGGAGTAGTTTGGGGGAAAAATGGTTTCTCTTTATTCTTCCAAGCTCTCTAATTCCTCTGTTTTCTCTGCTTCTTCAATAATTATTTTCCTTCACCTCAGATGAATATCCAAACCAAACTCTAGGCAAATAGTGTCCTGGTGGGTACTTATTAGTACTAAAGCTTTGGTTACAGTCTCACAAAATGAAGTGAAGCAGACAGGAGGTATGTGGCTTATTAATTCTACTGTGTGGCAACAAAGTTTTGAAGATTATGCTGCTGAGGTATCCCCAGCTGTGGATAATGCATCTGTACAGTTGGATATCAGAGATGAATCATCCAATTATATTGTGCTAAAGCTTTGGTTACAGTCTCACAAAATGAAGTGAAGTTGACAGGAGGAACTGGGAGATGGTGATCAGCTTTGTTATTTTATAGAATCAGTGGATTGAAGCAGACATGGCTCCGACTCCTCAACCTCCTATTACCATAAAGAGAGGGGTACCCGGCTAGGCTACAATGCTAAAGATGCCTTTATGCCTTTATGCCTACAATTCCATAAACTCAATATCTAAAAACCTTGTTGTTTAATTTGTTTATACCTTTCTCTCTGCAGCAAGTGCTGTAGGAGGATGTAGTATATTTCTACTGGTAATTCTCATCATCTACAGACGCCGGCTGAGAGCTAAATATGGTTCATCTATGTTCTCTAAAGATTCATCTACTCATCCTAAAGATGTTGAGGCCTTCATAATGCAATATGGATCTTCAATCCCCAAAAGATTTAGGTACCCTACACTTAAAAAAATAACGTATTCGTTTAAAGATGAATTAGGCAAAGGTGGTTATGGAAATGTATATAAAGGCCATTTAGCAGACGGCCGAGTTGTGGCAGTGAAGGTCTTAAAATCAACAAAAGGAAATGGAGAAGAATTTATAAATGAAGTTGCACGCATTGGTAAGACTTCTCATGTCAACATTGTCACTCTCCTCGGATTTTGTTATGAGGGCAAAAAACGAGCACTTATATACGAGTTCATGCCTAATGGATCTCTAGAGAAGTTCATTTATGGTACAACAACGTCATTGGAAGGATCCCATCTTGGATGGGAGAAATTGTACAGCATAGCAATCGGAATTGCACGAGGACTAGAGTACTTGCACAGAGGCTGCAACACGCGCATTTTGCATTTTGACATAAAGCCACATAACATCCTTCTTGACGAAAATTTTCGCCCAAAAATATCCGATTTTGGGCTTGCGAAGTTGTACACCACTGACGAAAGTGCAGTCTCTTTATTGCAAGCTAGAGGAACCATT
Source organism: Heracleum sosnowskyi (assembly GCA_030848705.1). Lineage (NCBI taxonomy): Eukaryota > Viridiplantae > Streptophyta > Magnoliopsida > Apiales > Apiaceae > Heracleum > Heracleum sosnowskyi. Next base: position 133,903,076 of record CM061235.1, on the reverse strand, counting down.
GGTTATATTGCTCCCGAAGTTGCTAGTAGAAATTTTGGACAAGTGTCTCATAAATCTGATGTGTACAGCTATGGAATGATGATTCTTGAAATGGTTGGAGGAAGAAAGAATGTAAATGCCGGTGCGGATCACACAAGTGAGATATATTATCCACGTTGGCTATACAAGCGAATCCAGTCCGATGATGTGCTAAATTTGGCAAATGAAATTTCCGCAGAAGAAAATGAACTTGTAAGGAAAATGGTAATCGTCGGACTGTGGTGCATACAAATATATCCATCACAAAGGCCATCGATAAGCAAGGTGATTGAAATGTTGGAAGGGCAGACAGCAGCCCTGGAGATCCCACCACAGCCATACTTGTGTTCGGTTCCAAGTTCTCCATCAAATTCTCAAAAAAAACTGGTGATCGGCTCCTCTTCAGGAACAGAACCCACTTCATCTGCATGATGGTTGAGATAAAGATATGTAAGATATTTTGGATAATTAGGAAGACATGGTCAATCCCTACATCCATTTTTATCAAGTCATAAGCGTGTACATTTGCTACCAGAATTAAGATTATTAGGTATCCAAATGTCATTGCAGAAAATTATGGAAAGGATTACAGAGTACTGCAACATAATATTTGGACTTCAAGATAGTAATTATTTGTCATTACTGTGAAGTTTAACCACCATAAATTCACCGATTAAATCCGTAACTACAATAATGCGGGTATTCAAGACACAAACATCATAGTTATGATTTCTTCAGACTCAACTCCCTTATATATAAAACTTGAGTCATTCGTTTAAGTCGGCTTGACTGTTCATTGGTTTAAATTTTCATCCTTCACGGTCATCGATAGTCCCCTTTATTCAAGGGATTAAACAAAAAATAAAAGTCTTTAAAAGAACGTCGCCCCAATTTTACCAAAACGTGGCCTTGAAACTTCATCTCAGCTGTCGATTCATTTATATATACCGGCCAATAACCAGTGTCAAGCACGGTCGACATGAACATAATAATATTGATAAATATTAATAAATATTTTTAAAAAATATATTTGTCGAGAATTGAATGATAAAAATATATAATAAATAAATCACTATTTAGTTATGTAGTTATAGACAATCGAACCATTTGTAAAATTAAAGAAATTACAGTAAATAAATAAATCTTGTATGATTACGTAGCTGCAATGAATCGAACCCTCGATTTAGCTACTAAATTTAAAGTAAATAAATAAATCTTGTATAATTACGTAGTTGCAAGGAATCGAACCTCGGATGAAGTTAAAGAATTTAAGGTAAATTAATCTTGTATAATTACGTAATTACAAGTAATCGAACCCGAATTTCGTGATAATCAAATTTGGTACTTTGGTACCGCACACCATTTTCAAATTGTTTTTCTTATTAATATTAATTTTAATTATTAAAAAAATTATTAAAAAATGTACTTATAGATATTTGAATGATAGAAATATATAATAAATAAATACTATTTTATTATGTGGTTATAGGCAATTGATCTTGAATTTGGTACCGCGCGATATTTTAACATTATTTTCTTTATTAATAAAGAGTATAAAGTTATAGACAATTGAACTTTGAATGAAATTAATGAAATTAAAGTAAATAAATAAATTTTGTATAATAATGTAGTTGTAAGGAATCGAAACCTGAATTAAGCTAAAGAATTTAAATTAATAAATCTTGTACATAGTTGCGAGGAATCGAACACAGGTCTCGTGATAACCAAATTTGGTACTTTGGTATTTTTGGTACCGCACGCCATTTTGACGTTGTTTTTCTTATTAATAAAGAGTATAGATGGAATTGAAAAGTTTCATGGATAAACATGTGCATAGGATTTCTTACATGGTTGTAAAATATGTTTTTTATAGCTTTTATAGAAGAATACGATTTGTAAAAGCTTTTCACACATTTAATTTAATGGATAAATTGTATTGTTTATTCAAAAACCTCTAATGTTATATATGTTGTACATTTGTAGGTAAGATGAAATTTAAATGATACACGCGGAAAATGGTTGACACAAGAATCTCTAGAACAAGCCAGATTATTAGGTATGAGGGATAAAAGATCTATTAGCAAGACTGGACCATGTCATATTTTCTTTAATATCTTTAGACCCAACAGGTGTGCGAGGATGATATCAATACTTTAGATGAAAATGATGCAAATTCTAACTCTTGAACTTATGTTACTTAAAGACTTATTAAAGATTTTTGTGTTGGCTGTCTAGAAAACTCTGTTTTGCTCAAACAGGTCGGGGGTCTACAAAAATAAATGAAACAAATTTATGATATTAGGTAACTTTTAATTTCAGTTAGGAAGTTTCCTCTAATTACATCTTTCTCCTGGTAAAATTTATATTGCATCTTGACATTTTTCCCTTTTTAAATCTAAGAGGATGTACAGGCAAATTACCATAAAATATAATGAAATAGAGTACACAACCGATGATTAATTTCAGTATATTCTAATCCATTTACACACTTTCGGTCCTTATTTGCAGATCAACAGTTCGAGGCAATATTACACCTCGTGACTTGGATGATTCATGGAGAAGCAGTACATTGGGCTTTGTCATGGTTCAATAGAGGAAAAGCACATGCTGATTTAAAACACGTGTAAACTAAGATACTTTCGATAATTACAGCAAAACTGGTCTTGGACAACGTGTTCAGAGATGTATATTTGTTGATATTGAATGATAGAGGTGGAGAAGTTACTAAGATCAAGAATAAAATTTTTAGAAGACTTAAAGAGATGTGTGAGGGTATAAAAATCTTGTATTAAAAGGTGAAGATCGAACTATTTTAAAGGTATCATACGAAGAAGCTAGATAAATTGAACAATTTTTCTTTTAAGATTTGAAAGACCGACCATGTATCCTCCATGTTGATAAGACGTTGAGCCACAAAGATGAAAATGCCTCGTCCAAGAGATGATGAGATTTGGTTTATTAATATGAAAAACTACATGACTATTTTTCACGCTGTCGTAGAGGTGAGTCGAGAATGAAGTAGCTTATCATGATTAGTATGTAGAGGCATGTAGAGACAGTAAAACACAGTCATGCCATCTTGTGGGAACACTGTGTTGTACTACATCTAGCTGCAGATGCATTGTAATTGTGTCACAACAATCAGCAAGATATGAGAGTTTTATTTAACAAATATAATAGCCTCAACAAGTTGTATTAATCATGTTGGTGTACAACATTTATTTTTAAATTATTATGTGGGTATTCAAGACACAAACATCATAGTTATGATTTCTTCACAGACTCAACTCCCTGATATATAAAACTTGAGTCATTCGTTTAAGTTGGCTTGACTGTTCATTCGTTTAAATTTTCATCCTTCACGGTCATCGATAGTCCCCTTTATTTGGGACTAAACAAAAAATAAAAGTCTTTAAAAGAACGTTAAGTCGTCGCCCCAATTTACCAAAATGTGGCCTTGAAACTTCATCTCAAGTAAATACTCCTTTCGGTCAATTGTATTTTATTTTGACCGAAAATCACTGTTCTGTCAATTAAATGGAAGTTGTACTAGTAGTTAAACTATTGTAGGGGAAATTTAGTAATACTTGATTATTCTATTGCTTAATTTCTTCAAACATCACAAGGCCATGACAATGTCTCCAGGACTCTACTTGCTCCTCTTATGCTCCTCAATCTTCGTGACCTGTAATGGCCAAGATCCTTGCCCCTCACGCGAATGTAATGGAGTTGAGATCAAATATCCTTTCTAGCAGATAGACGAGGGAACAACATCAGTAAAATTATGTGGCTACCCCGGCTTCGGACTCAATTGTTCTAACACCACCCAAGATCCTGTCCTTACTTTCCCAAAGGACTCTTACTTTGTTCATGATATCAATTACGACAGTTATACTCTAAACCTTATTGATATTGGTGTTATTGACGTAACATGCCCCAGGGTGCGTCACAACTTTACTGTTGAGACCTTGCCTTTGTATCAAACATCTTCTGATTTGAACCTCACATTTTATTTCAACTGTTCTTATCCTCTTCCCCCGACTCTGCCAACAAGTACGATAAATTGTTTGGCTTCGGAACAGAAAAAATCTTATGTTGTTGAGGCATTAATTGAGGCCATACAGTTTGATCGCTGGTACGAAGTTTGTGAGGACAAAGTTGATATAGCTGTGAAGAACCGTGAAATTGAAAGGAATAATATTAATGGTTTGATCAGCGAGTTCAGAAGCGCCTTGAATGATGGTTTTTCGCTGAACTGGAAAACGTTAAAAGAGTGCGAAAAGTGCGAGGAATCTGACGGGAGTTGTGGATTTAACAATACAGCAAAAGAGTATATGTGTTTCTGTGAAGACAACACCATAAGAAGAAATAATCAAGCCTGCAGAGGTATGTTCTACTTGTTTGATGAATAAATATTTAATTGTTACCTCAAAAGTATAGTAGTATATGCTTGAAGCAAAAGTTAAATGTTTCTATCACTATTATAAATCGCTTTGAGTGCCTCATAGATTTCGAGAAGGAATTTGTATCAAATATGCGATAAATTATGTCTTTGGGTTAGATTTTTGTAGTCCTATGCAAGTAGCATGGCAGTATATTTACGAGGGAACAAATGCTTATACATAGCTGAGAAATCAGCTTGTGGTTGATTCGCAAAAAGGCTACACGCGCAAGACACATTGTTTGGGTCGTATTTTGAGTTCTGCCTATCAAATCATGCATTTTATATTTTGAGATTTGATAAAAAAAAATTAATCATGATGGTTGACAAATTTCATTAAACACAAACTTTTATTTCATATATGTGTGCTGATATAGTTCACACCTTGGACAGGAAAATACAAGAATTCAGGACTAAAGATTGCCATAGGTATTCATCCCTTAAACATTTTCATCACTCAATTAAATATTGTAGCTTGGTATTTCTACAATATACAACAAATAAACTTATAGCTTATGTGTTTACGACATTCTATCTGCAGCAAGTTCTGTAGCAGGAGGTAGTATCCTTCTGATATCACTTCTCATCATCTACTATTGCCGGATGAAAATAAAAGATGGTTCAATTTTTTCCTCCCAGACTGTATCATCTAATTCAAAAGACTTTGAGGTCTCCATAAGGCAATATGGATTATCAATCCCGAAAAGATTTAGGTACTCTACACTTAAAAAAATAACAAATTCGTTCAAAGATCAAATAGGTAAAGGAGGTTATGGAAATGTATACAGGGGCACTTTAGCAAACGGTCGTATCGTGGCAGTGAAGATTCTAAAAGAAACAAAATGAAGTGGAGAAGAATTCATAAATGAAGTTGCAAGTATTGGTAGGACTTCTCATGTCAATGTTGTCACTCTCCTCGGATTTTGTTATGAAGGTAAAATGCGAGCTCTTATATACGAGTTCATGCCTAATGGAACTCTAGAAAAGTTCATTTATGGCACAATTCCGTCATTGAAAGGACAACATCTTGGATGGGATAAATTGCACAACATAGCAGTTGGAATTGCACGAGGACTAGAGTACTTGCATCGAGGTTCCAACACCCGCATTTTGCATTTTGACATTAAGCCACATAACATCCTTCTTGACGAAAATTTTCGCCCCAAAATATCCGATTTTGGGCTTGCGAAGTTGTACACCACTGACAAAAGTGCAGCCTCGTCTTTATTGCAAGCTAGAGGAACCATTGGTTATATTGCTCCAGAAGTTCCTAGTAGGAATTTCGGACAAGTGTCCCATAAATCTGATGTCTACAGCTATGGAATGATGATTCTTGAAATGGTTGGAGGAAGAAAGAATTTTAATGCGGGTGCGGATCACACTAGTGAGATATATTATCCACGTTGGCTATACAAGCGAATCCAATTTGATGATGTACTAAATTTGGCAAATGAAATTTCCGCAGAAGAAAATGAACTTGCAAGGAAAATGGTGATCGTCGGAATGTGGTGCATACAAATATATCCATCACAAAGGCCATCAATAAGCAAAGTGATTGAAATGTTGGAAGGACATACAGCAGCCCTGGAAATCCCACCACGTCCATACTTGTGTTCAGTTCCAAGTTCTCCATCAAATTCTCCCAAAAAAATGGCGTTCAACTCTTCTTCACCAACAGAACCCACTTCATTTACATGATAGTTAGAAATTGAAATATGAAAGATATTCTGGATGAGGACATGGCCAATCCCATTATCTCTCTTTATCTAGTCATCCTCATCATAAGCTTGTAGATTTGCTACCAAAAACTTTTAGATTACTATATCTGATGTGTAAAAATAATGTAAACTGCAAGCGCACAGTGTTCAGTTGTAGCAATCACAGATCGATCCACGGAGACTATGAATTTTCGAAACCCTAACAATTAACTCAGGCGAACTAGACAAATAAGATTTGAGTTGAGATTTGTTTAACCTAATTAACAATTAAAATCAAATAAGGAAAACCTAGGAATCCGAATCCATTAATCAATCACAATTAATATCAACTCGCCCTAAAATCAATTATCTTTCCTTCACAAATAAGATGTATCAATTAACGAGACAAGCATATACTATGAAACTTGTTATCTAACAATAACCTATCAAAACTTCATGGAGCAAGCATAGGCTATGAAAAATAAATCCGGTAACAATAATATATCAAAATCACTTTGTCAATTGAACAATTAAGCACCAAGAAAAATCACGAGAATCAATTAATAGGAACGAGAAGATGTCAACAATAATCAAATTAACTTCATCTTCATCCTAGGAGATTAACTTAGCTAGACATGATTATAAAACTAACAAAATATTTAAATCTATAACAATTATTAAACATGAATAAAAACTAAGAATTAATAGGTGGCCAATTTGTAATCACATGTACATGTACATGTAATCAAACTTTAAAACTAAAGTATAAGAGAAAAGTGAATAACTAACGTGAACAAACCATAAAACCTTTACAGGTGGCAAGACTCGGTGTAGAAACAAGAAATCAAAGCCAGTGTTTATATTTAATAACTAATAAACTAAGTAATGTAACGAAGCATGCATGTATAATTGACGGTAACCAGTGAGCACAGCTGAATAGAAAAGAAGAAGGAAAAACACAAACGGGTGAATATAAAAAGTAGATATCGATATAAAAATCAAAGAAACAGAGTAGCTTGCATGAATAAAATAAACGACATAAAAGCTATATAATTCTCGGTGTCTAAATTACAAGAGAGGAGATCTATATATATAGGAAAAATAATGGGCTTGGGTTCTTTGACTACAAATCGGATTCTGGAAATATTTCCTCTCAATTCCTTTTTCTTCTCCGATAAGTTTTCCATTTTTTCTTCAATTTCCTATTGACTTCAAGTATTTCCATCTCCTTGCCTTTTTCACCTTTTTCTGCTTGAAATATGATTTTATTTATTTTTCTACAAAACAAAAGAAAACAATTTATTAAATAATAAAATTACGAAAACAGACATAAAATAGGTATTAAAAATGTATTAATTATGGACCTATCAAATGCCCCCATACCTATCTTTTGCTCGTCCTCGAGAAAAACAAATATATTATAAACTACTATATAATAGATAATACCACTTCCGTAGGTGATCACGGTTGCATTTGGCATATGCAACAAGCCTTTTAAACCCCTAGGCAGCCCTAGTGGACGAGTGAGATCTCGTGAGGGCCTATAGTGAATGTACCCACAAAATTCATCTAGCTCATGTAAAAGATTGCATGACAATGCAACGCCACACATACAAGTCCTCTCATGCTTCATCAACTTAAGAATCAAAAATGACTTTGCAATGTCTTGTCGTGGAAGATGCAAGGATTCACATAGTCTACTCAAAGAAATATGCATAAGTGCTCAAAAGTCCATGTCAAGTGTAAGAATAAGTTGGTAACCATGCTAAGCCCACAAGAGTACAACTTTGAGTCAAAACTTGGAATCTCAAATGTAGAAACAAGCAATAACTCACCTTTCACTCACAAAAGAATATTCACTCAAGAACAAGGGTAAGTGTATCACTCTATTCCAGCAAAATCATAAGCATGCTTGACATTTGGTATCAATCTAACTTTAACACAACATACATCAATGATGATAATCAAAAGGTCTTTATTGGGATTGTAACGGGGCTAGGGACAAAGTATGTCAAGTAAGGCCAAAGAAGGTGAAGTGTCAAAAGCTAGTAGGCACCATAATAAATCATACACATCACCAAACATCCTCCCCACAACTGAATTTTCTCATTTTCTTCCAACAAAAGGCTTGATTAATCGAATGAAGAAGGATCACACAAACATAAGTATGCTCTCATGATTTTTTTTTTATTTTTTTTTTCATCTTTCTTGTTTTTTTGTTTTTTTTTTCCCGAGAGCTAAGAGATAGATATAAGCAACCACAATCCTCCTTCAAAAATTTATTGAACAACGACTATCAAGTAAGCAATCAAACCAAATATTTCCTCAAAAGTAATGAACAAAAGTAAACCCATCTTACACACCTTATTACTCCCTCAAGTTTCTACTAGCCATTGACAATTTGGGATCAAGCATAAGTAAGGCTAAACAAGAAAAGGTCTATGCACGTAATGTGGTGTGTCACCGAAAAAAATAGGATTAAGCTCAAGTGGGTAACTAATTGATCATATAAAAATGGTGTGGTAATTTGGAAAATATAGGTTATTCCTAAATGCCTTTATCATCTTATCATCAAATAATGTCATGCATTCAAGAAAGGTCTCAAACAAGTGCTAGCAATGCAAACAACATGTGGACACTCAAGCAAACGAATATAAAATGCAAAAGATATGCATATAGGCTCAAAAACTCACTTGGTGGTAAAAACATAATCAATCCCAAGCAAAAATCTCTTCAATGCATCAACTTGTACTCAAAGCATGAAAACCAAATCATTTTGCACATATTCATGTCCTTCTAATTACTTGCAACATTCAATAAGTCTACTAGTTTCAACTTGCTAGTGTATGTGTGTGAACAAGAACTTAGCAAATCACTTCTTAATCAAAAGTATCAGAAACACAAGATTACTATAGCATGTAAGGGTGCATAAAGCCAATAGCAATCATTTCACAAGGCTAGAATTCTACAATTTACAACTAAAATTCTTTTTGGGATTTTTTCATTTTTCAATTTTTTTTTGGTTTTTTTGTTTTTAATACTACTAAACCCCTCCCCCATACCTAAATCATGCATTGTCCTCAATGTATGCAAATGAGAGAAAAATGACAGAGTAAAAGGACGAGAATACCTGATAAGGACATGACGGAGATACACAATACCTATACCAAATAGACAAACACACACAAACACACACAATCCCCCATACCTACACTTGATTATGGGAGACACACACAAAAACTCTTACTAACCAATACCAGATCGAGGAAAAACTACCTTCTTAACAGAATCATCAAACATGTGAAACTCACCCACAAATAAGCCTTTTTGGAAATTATCCACTAGAGAAAGATGATCTTGAACCAGAATAAAACTCATACCACTAATATCATTCATAGACCAAGTAGATGCTTCTTTTTGTTGTTTAAGCAGATTAATTACTTGAAATTCTTGGTTATGAACTATGTCACTAGAGATAACAACATGATGAGTTTCATTAACAACTACCAAAGACTGATCAAAAGTGGAAAAAGATAGATTAGAATCAAGTGGGGGTGGCTCACCAACAGAAGACTTAACAAATTTATGAAGTTCTTTATTGCTCTCATACTCCAACAAAATATCTTTCTCAAGAAAAGACACAATTGCACTATCCTCAAGAATGAATGGAAGAGACTCAGAAGAAGGACCTAGAAACATATAAGTAGGAGTTTCGGGAAGAGGTTTAAGTTCTAATTCTGGTGGACTTGTCTCAACTGATTCATTAGCTTCATAAAGTGGCAGAGGAAAAGGTTCTAACTCTAGATTGGAACTAGGAATGGTGGACTCTAACATTTCATTAACCTCATTTTTATGACCAGTATCATCCCAATCTTGACCAAAGTAATTTTGACAAAAGTTAAGAACATCATCAACATTCATGGTTTCATTATCAACTAACTCATCAATCATGTTAATTTCTATGGGTTGGTCAAAAAGCTCATTGGGTTGATTTCCTACATTGAAAATGTTGAGATCAATTTTCATGTTTCCAAATGTGAGTTTCATTAATCCATTCCTACAGTTGATCAAAGCATTATAGGTGGCAAGAAAAGGTCTTCCTAGAATGATGGGAATTTGATTTTTGAGATTTTGGACAGGTTTGGTTTCTAGAACAATGAAATCGACAGAGAAGACAAAATCACCAACCTTAATCAACACATCTTCCACCATTCCCTTAGGAATTTTGACAGAACGGTCAGCTAATTGAAGAGTGATAGTAGTCTCTTTAAGTTCACCTAAACCCAGGTCTTGATAGACAGATAATGGAAGAAGATTCACACTAGCTCCTAGATCGAGTTAAGCTTTATCAATGAAAGTATTACCAATGACACAAGAAATGGTAGGACAACCAGGATCCTTATACTTCAAAGGGATTTGATTTGACAAGATAGAGCTAACATTGGATGTTAGGAAAGCTTTCTTAGGAACATGAGTGGTTCTTTTATGAGTACACAAATCTTTTAGACATTTAGCATAAGAGGGAACTTGTTGAATTGCATCTAAAAGAGGAATGTTAATCTTGACTTGCTTGAAGACTTCCAAAATCTTATTTAATTGAGCAGATTGTTTGTTTGAAGTAAGTCTGTGAGGAAACAGAGCTTTTGGCTTAAAGACTTTTTCAATAGACACATCAGATTGGGGTTTTGAAGGTGGTTCATCGGAGGGTGATGACTCATTAGATTCAACTTCTTCAGGACTCTTGGGATTGGAAGATTGTTTAAGACTAGGATTCAAGAATAACAGATTTGGTTCAGATGTAAGCTTATCTTCTATTTGAGTATTGACACCAGCATGGTTATTGAATTGATTACCAGACCTTAGAGAGATAACAGAATTCACATTTTCATGAGACTTTTGATTTGGATGAAATTTAAGATTAATCTCGAGTTGACTAGGAAATCGATTTTTCTCTCTCTCACTGATGGTGTTTGCCAACTGACTAACTTGGACCTCTAGTTTAGATATGGCTTGAGCGTTGGAATTTAGCAATTGCCTATCTTGGGTCATAGGCAAGCATATACTATGAAACTCGAGTTATCTTTCCTAAAATCAATTGTAATCACATGGTTTTGATATTTCCAACTGACTAACTTGGACCTCTAGTTTTGATATTGACCGAAGATATGGCTTGAGCGTTGGACCAGGAGGATTCAAAGGATGGATACCGTTGATGGAGAAACACTTGTCAACGAAATAGACTGTTTCGTTGATGAAGTCAAGAAAGCACTTTGAGAATGAGAAATTACAGTAGAGTCTGTGGTGATTGATTTTAAAGATTGGTCCACAGATCCCCTTGCAACTTCAGGAAAAATTGGTTGATGGCCCAACAAATCACTTAACAAGTGATGGCCACCAGCTTCAGAGTGGGGCTTCTCCAAGATTAGAGTTGGAGAATCAGGAATAGATGTATGGATCATGTCCACATCTAAAGATTGAGTTGGTGAATTTGATGGAGATAATTCAAGATTGATGTTTAGAGAATGGGACTGTAACCCCAGAGAAATGATAGGGGTTACATTAAACTGAATTTGAGAAACTGGAAGTGTTGCTTCCAGTGTGTGTGCACCCTGTGTACCCTTGGACTTTTGCTTCACTCTCCTTTGGTATTGGGAAAATGTAGACTGTGGGCTTGAAGTGTCCCTTACCCTTTTGGACTGTGCTCTAGGAGGAGAGCTTGTTTCAATAATCACATCCTTTTGGGAGGATGCAATTAGACTTGTGTTTAAATCCATGTTACTCATTGTGCCTTGTTGGGAAGACACAATGGGGCTTGGCTGGTACACACTAACCTGTCCTTCCTTATCCTTGGGGTTTCTTTGATGTTCACCCCTTCCCTCACCTCTCACAACTCCAGACTCACTCCCCTTAGGTTGTGTGGTAGTTTTTACAACAGGTGCCTTTTGAGAAGCACCTGAGGTTGGCTTGGAGGATTTCTTTGATTTTGGTTTTGTTGCTAGGGCAGGAGCCTGTTGGGTCACAGCTACAGACTCCATAGCAACATTGGAAGGTAAAACAGTAGAGGTGTTAGCTACACTAACAGGGATAGTAGTAGTTACCTCAATGATTGGCAGATACACCACTGGAACATCACCATTGTGGTTCAGCCTCAGTATGTCTGTCAATACTCTCTTTTCTTGCACAAAGCACTCAAACCTGGCATTAGGGTTAGAGATAACTAATGGTGCTGGACTAACATGGTTAGCCAACATCATCAGAAACCTAGCATAATAGATATTTTTCTTCCTATTTGCTTTGTCACCCAACTTAGCACCAATTTCATACATAAGTTGGGTGCTAAAGTTGTGATATCTATCATTTAGAAGCATGGTTAGGAGAATTAACATAGAGTTAGTTAATGCATCAAAATTACTAATCTTTCCAGAAAAGACCTTAATGAATGCATCAGCTAAATAACTGTATTCCCTAACCAAACCTCTCCTAATTATTCTACCCAGATTATCAGTAGGCAAAGAGTAGTTTATAGAATTTAGCATGGTAGTTATTTCAGTGTTAGTAGGCAAAGCATCACAGTTATTATCAGGAATATGTAAACATGCTTGCAAAACATCAGAATTAACTATGTACTCATTACCTTGAAGGGTGAATTGTAGTGTGCAGTTTGTTCCACTATACTCACATGAGGTCCAAATTTCCTCGATTATCTCATTGTAGAGTGGTGTAGAGTGAAACATTGCATAGCTCAACTTGCAATTCTTCATGAAATCCATCATTTTGAAGAACAGGCTGTTCGGGTTTTCCTTGACAACAAAAGGGATGGAGTTGTTCTTCTCATAGATGAACCCTCCAGCAGACATAAGCTTGACTATAGGTGCCATTGTTGATTAAAGGAAAGCTTCGAACTGAATTGCTTGTTAGAGAGAAGAAGAGAGGAAAAAAAAAACCTTTGGAATTTTTGAGAACAGGTAAAAAGAAATAATGAAAATAAAATTTCTTAAATACTCCCCCAAAAATTCTCAGAAAATGAATCCAATAATAAATGTAAATTACTGGATTGGCTTAAAAATATAACCGTTACTTTTAAAGTATTACCATGATTTATACTTACAGGGGTGTATGCATAGATCGTGGTAAAAGACGTGTCAAATTACAACGGTTCAGATTAAAAGCGCTAAATCAACGAATCAGGATTGGGCGGTTAAAGTCCCGTCTTATTTCGTTGATAAAGCTGCGTTTCGTTGATATAAAAGAGATATCAACGAAACATCCAGAAAACTGCTAAGACTGTCAACGAAATGGTTCGTTTCGTTGACATAGTAATTTTGACTTAGACAAAATTTCACTTTTTCCTAAGAAAATTAATTCACAGAAAAACATAGCAAGTTTCTGGCTACATTTTAACTTGCAAATATCTCAAAAATAATTAAGAGAAATTTAGCATACCTAGCTCACTTACTAATCTTGAGAATGTTGATTCATCAAGTGGCTTGGTAAAGATGTCTACAAGTTGTTGCTCACTTGGAACAAAATGTAACTCCACAGTACCATTCATAACATGTTCTCTAATGAAATGGTACTTGATGTCAATGTGCTTGGTCCTTGAATGCTGCACTGGATTTTCAGTAATGGCAATGGCACTAGTGTTGTCACAGAAAATAGGAATTTTCTCAACTCTTAATCCATAATCAAGAAGTTGATTCTTCATCCCTAAAATCTGTGCACAACAACTTCCAGCTGCAATATACTCAGCCTCAGCTGTGGAGGTAGAAACTGAGTTTTGTTTCTTGCTGAACCATGACACAAGCTTGTTTCCTAGGAATTGACAGGTTCCAGTTGTACTTTTCCTGTCAATTTTACATCCTGCAAAATCTGCATCTGAATAACCAATTAGTTCAAAACCAGATTCTCTAGGATACCAAATGCCAAGGTTTGGTGTTCCTTTGAGATATCTGAAAATTCTTTTAATAGCAACTAAATGGGATTCTCTAGGATCAGCCTGAAATCTAGCACATAGACATGTAGCAAACATAATATCAGGTCTACTAGCTGTTAAATATAAAAGTGAGCCTACCATGCCTCTGTAACTTGAAATGTCCACAGATTTTTCCTTAGTATTCAATTCAAGTTTGGTGGCAGTAGACATGGGAGTTTTGGCAGTAGAGCATTCCATTAGGTTAAATTTCTTTAATAAATCATGAATGTATTTTGTTTGACTAATGAAAATGCCTTCATTAACTTGCTTTACTTGAAGACCAAGAAAGTAAGTTAATTCTCCCATCATGCTCATTTCATATTTACTTTGCATAAGCTTGGCAAACTTTTGACAAAGTTTCACATCTGTAGACCCAAAGATTATATCATCTACATAAATTTGAACAAGTAAAGTAGAGCCATTTACAACCCTGTGAAAAAGAGTTTTATCTACAGTACCTCTAGTGAAATGATTCTCAAGGAGGAACTGTGAGAGAGTGTCATACCAGGCTCTAGGTGCTTGTTTCAAACCATAGAGTGCTTTGAGAAGGAAGTACACATAGTCTGGAAAATCATCATCTTCAAAACCAGGAGGTTGACTTACATACACCTCCTCTTCCAATTCCCCATTCAGAAAAGCACTCTTCACATCCATTTGATAGACTTTGAAATTGGCATGGGCTGCATAGGCTAGGAAAATCCTTATTGCTTCTAGTCTTGCAACAGGAGCAAAGGTTTCATCAAAATCAATTCCCTCTTCCTGTGAGTAGCCTTTTGCAACCAGTCTAGCTTTGTTCCTTGTGACTATGCCATTTTCATCCATCTTGTTTCTGAACACCCACTTTGTGCCTATAACACTCCTGTCATTAGGCCTGGGCACCAGCTTCCAAACATTGTTTCTCTCAAATTGGTTTAGCTCTTCTTGCATGGCTAAAACCCAATCTGGATCTAGAAGTGCATCCTCAACTTTCTTTGGCTCATCTTGAGACAGAAAGCTACTATATAGACATTCTTCTTGAGTTGCTCTTCTAGTTTGGACTTTTGAAGAAACATCACCTATAATAAGTTCAAAGGGATGATCTTTAGTCCATTTCCTTGAGGGAGGTAGATTTGCTCTTGAAGACGTAGCTTCATGATCATGATTGCCTTGATTGGATATTTGTCCTTGAGAAACTCCCCCTGAGTTTGTTGTCCCTAATTGATCACTTCTAGAAGCATTCCTATGACTATCAACGGTATGACCGTTTTGGCTGTCAACGAAACGCTCATTCTGACTGTCAACGAATCCACCATCATGACTGTCAACGAAATGACCATTTGGTCTGCTAGCTGCTATCCTTTTTAACCTTAATGCAGCAATTTCATCTTCACTGCTGCTTTCATCTGTGCTAGATACAACAACTTTAGGCTGTTTCTCAGTAGCCTTATCATGATTCACTTGTTCTCCTTCCTCATTCTCAAAAGAGAGACTTTCATGGAAACCTTCATCACAGAGACCTTGTATTTTGAGATCATCAAAAACAACATGTACAGATTCCATAACAATGTTGATTCTGAGATTATAGACTCTGTAAGCTTTCCCTGCTGCATATCCCACAAATATTGCTTCATCCGCCTTTGCTTCAAATTTCCCCAAATGCTCAGCTTGATTTCTCAGAACAAAGCACTTGCATCCAAAGACATGAAGAAAATCTAATAGTGGCTTCTTTCTTTTGAGTAGATGATAAGGGGTCATTCCCTTGGCCTGATTAATCAAAGAAATATTTTGAGTAAAGCAAGCTGTGTTAACTGCCTCAGCCCAAAAATATGTAGGTAACTTTGATTCATCTAGCATTGTCCTTGCAGCTTCAATAAGTGTTCTGTTTTTCCTTTCAACTACACCATTTTGCTGTGGTGTTCTTGCTGCAGAAAACTCATGCAAAATACCATTTTCTTCACAGAACACCTTCATGCTCGAATTCTTGAATTCTGTCCCATTGTCACTCCTAATCCTTCTTACTTTGAAATCAGGATGATTGCTTACCATCTTGATGTGATTGATAATGATTTCACTTGCCTCATCTTTAGAGTGCAAAAAGAAAGTCCATGTAAATCTAGAAAAATCATCAACAATCACAAGACAGTATTTCTTCTTTGAGATGGACATAACATTTACAGGGCCAAATAGGTCCATATGAAGTAATTCAAGCTGCTGGACAATTGATGACTCTGTTTTGCTTTTGAATGATGCCTTCTTCTGTTTCCCTTTTTGACAGGCATCACACAAACCATCCTTGGAAAATTCCACTTGTGGAATTCCTCTAGCAAGATCCTTTCTCACCAAATCATTCATAACTTTGAAATTCAGATGGGATAATTTCTTGTGCCATAACCAACTTTCATCTTTGCTTGCCTTGCTGAAAAGACAGGTGATGGTTTCTGAACTTGTGCTACTAAAGTCAGCAATGTACACATTCCCTCTTCTGAATCCAGTCATTACCACATTGTTGTTTCCTCCTTTAGAAACAACACAGGCTTCTTTTGAAAAAGTAACTAAAAATCCTTTGTCACAAAGTTGGCTGATACTAAGCAAGTTGTGCTTAAGACCATCCACCAATGCAACCTCATCTATGATGACATTCTCTTTTGAAATCAAGCCATATCCCTTTGTGTAGCCTTTGCTGTCATCTCCAAAAGCAATACAAGGGCCAGCTCTTTCCTGAAACTCTGTGAGCAGGGTAGAATCACCAGTCATGTGTCTTGAACAACCACTATCCAAGTACCAAAGATTCCTTTTGTCTCCCTGCACACAATAAACCCAAATCAAGTTGATTTTGGTACCCAAGTTTCCTTGGGTCCTGTCTTGTTAGCCTTTGCATTCCCTTTTGTACCATTTTTCACTTTGGGCTCAGATTGATTCAAATCAATCTTTACCCTTGGTGTTGATTTCTGAGGGTTGCTCATATTTTCATTCATAGCATGCATAGTTGGAGGAACAATCATGTTATTCATGTTCCATGGCATTTGTGGTATGTTAAACATATTCATGTAAGGATTTGGCACAAATGGCATGCTAGCATATGGATTCTGAAATTGTGCATATGGAGCAAACATGTTAGGCATAACAGGCATTTTAGGCATGGAACTGTTCATTGCAGGCTTGGGCATTTTCACATTAACAGATTTCTTAACAGATTTGCAGTTAGTAGATAAATGATTAACACTTCCACAATTGACACATGTCTTTCTAGGTGCATATTTATCAGGTGTGTAATTGTTGTGTTTGTTAATCCCTACCTTGCCATTTCTGTTATTCTTTTTATTTCCCTTAGCCTCAACCTGAACTTTCTCTAACTTGTCTTTCAATTGCTTGTTAGACAAGTTACCTACATTAGCTTTCTCAACAGGCTTCTCAACTTTCTTTGATTTACTAGACTCACCTTGAACAAAGTTCTTGGTGACAGGACCATACTTGTTATTAAGTCTAGTGAGTTCATCCTTTCTTTTCTCTGTCAACGAAACAGCCTGATCGGTTGATGGTTCATCTGTCAACGAAACATTGCATTCCGTTGACATATCAACCTTCAACAAATGATCCTTGTTGTTTGTTGACTCAGTTTCTGATTCTAAGGTTTCACCAACATACCCTAGCTTCTCTTTGTTCCTTTTCCATGATTGCTCACAGAAGGATTCCACGCCTTGAACATTAATTATGTTGGCAGCAACATTCCTGGCATCCTTCCATTTTGCAATCACACCTTGTTCTATCTCAAGTTGTGTTTTAAGAATTTCTTCCCTTTGTAACACGTTCTCAAGTTCCTTCTTAGCATCCCTACTAACACATCTCATTTTTTCAAATTCAATGAGCTGTGCTTCTAACATTACATTCCTATCACTTAAGAGCAGATTGGTCTCTTTTATTCTAGAATTCTCTTTAGTAAGTGATTTAAGAGTAACACGCAAATTATATAATACAGTAGACATTTCATTTACTGCACTGTCGCATTCCTCTTTAGAAAGCTCAGAAAGATTAGTAATTGTTACCTGGTTGCTTGAGGAACTTGCTTCCTGCTCATGATTGTCAGCCATAAGAGCCAAGTTGACATACTCAACATCATCATCAGAATCTTCACCATTACCAGCCCAATCATACTCCTGAGACATGAAAGCCTTTTCTTTTTGTTTGAGAAGTTCAAAGTATTTCTTTTTATAATCAACAGGTTCAAATTTCCTGTTGCCCTTCTCAACCTTGGGCTTTCTGCAGTCTCCAGCAAAGTGACCAAGCATTCCACAATTGAAACATTTTGACTTAGACTTTTCAATCCAGTTTGTTTTGCTAGGTTGAAAGTCTCTTCTTGGTGGCCTTGCTTCTGAGTTTCTTTTGAACTTGAACTTAGAGAATTTTCTAGACAGAAAAGCAATGTGTTCATCAATCTCATCTAAGTCCTCCAAGTTGGCTGGTTCTGATTCTTCTTCTTCTGTCATCTTGTCTTTACCCTTGCTAACATCACTCCTACAACTAGATCGACTAGTTGTGGCCTTTGCAGCTTCTTTATTGTCATCTTCAAGTTGGTTCACAGATGCAATCAATGCAATAGATCCACCCTTCTTTTGTACCTTTTCAATTTCCTCATCTTGCTCCATTTCCAGCTCATAAGTCTTCAAGGTTCCATAAAGCCTTTCAAGAGTGTAGTCTTTGTACTCTTGAGTGTTTCTGAGAGAAACAGTCATAGGCTTCCATTCTTTTGGAAGAGCTCTAAGAAATTTAAGGTTTGAATCCTTGGTTTGATAGATCCTCCCATACAACTTTAATCCATTCAGAAGCTTTTGAAACCTACTAAACGTGTCATTTAGGGTTTCACCAGCTTTAAAATGAAAATGCTCATATTGTTGTATAAGGAGTTGCATTTTATTTTCCCTGACTTGCTCAGTTCCTTCACAGAGAGTTCTAACAGTATCCCATACTTCCTTAGAGGTTGTACAGTTGATAACATTGTCAAACATCTCTTGCTCCAAACCATTAAACAGAATGTTCATGGTCCTTTTGTCTTTATGGACTTCTGCAATATCTTCAACAGTCCATTCTGAGACAGTTTTTGGAATCTCTACATCAGGTGCATCATCTGGCAGTCCAACTCTAGAATCAAGCTTCATGGGAACGTGTGGACCTTTCTCAATGCAGTCTACATACCTCTCATCCATAGACATGAGATGTAAATGCATCTTTACTTTCCAGTGAAAGTAATTGTCTTTATCAAGAACTGGTATCTTCACACCTGCATCCTTCTTCACCATGGTTTCTGTTTTTGGTCTTGATCTTTAAACTTCTTGTATGTTAGAAGCTCTCTCTGATACCAATTGTTATTCCCAAATGACCTAACAGAATTGTAGAAGGGGGGGTTGAATACAATTCTTGATATTTTCTTGAAACTAAACACTTTATAAAATTAAACTGAACTGAATAAATAAAAACACAAGATATAAATAATTCAGTTGGATTGTTTGATGATCCAACTGAAGTGTTTTTATTGCGGAAATAATCTGTGATACAAAAGTACACAGCTGCTCAGTTACAAGGTTGTAGAGAAGAATTGCTCTCAAAAATAGCTAATACAATCTATTTGTGTTTCTTCTCTTAATACTAAAGTAACTGCTACACTTGGTTATATATCCCAAGTTTACAATTCTACGTTTGGTTAAACTAAAGAATAAATGTAGTAACCATCAGTAGCTTGCTTTTCATTCCTTTTGTCCAATGGTCCTTGGAGATCTTTGCTTTTGTCTTCATGCTCATTATAATCATTTCCAAGAGCCTTATTGGAAATTGGAATGTTTCCTTATTTCCAGTATCCACTTTGATGGCTTCCAATGCAAAGTACACTTCCATATCTCCTTTTAGATCTGTTCAGTAAACTGTCACTATCACTTTGTCAACTGTTCAAAAAGCAACATTGATTCGTTGATAGCAAGGAGATGTGTTTCGTTGATAGCTTCATTCTTCATTCCGTTGATGGTGTTTCCCTCGTTTCGTTGACGGGTAAACTCCATACCGTTGACAGAGTAATCTTCATACCGTTGACATGTCTTCACTTAGTCAACATGACTTAGAAAACCTATCCAAAACATATAACAGAATGCCTATCATACTGAGAAGTATTGTACAATGCGATTGCTACAACACTCATTTCGTTGATGAGCTTCCTGTCAACGGAATGCTGCAAAGCATGCCATTTCGTTGACAGTTACAAAAATGACTTTACACAAATTCTACTAAGTGTTTTATGTTTATCATCAAGAACAACATATTCCTAACAATGAGTTAGGATTTTGAGTTGGGTATGGACCAGGATTGGGCTTTTGAAAAGCAGGTTGAGAATTTTGGTTATACTGGTTGTATTGACCTTGGTTCCATGAGAAATTTGGATGATTTTTCCAACCAGGATTGTATGTGGATGAATAAGGATCATTCCTAACTCTAGATTGAAACATGGCATTGGCTTGTTCAATTTCAGGACAATTTTCTATCAAATGAGTAGGAGAATTACAATTTGCACACAGAAACACTTGTGAGGACACCTTGTTGGTTTCTAAGGCTTCTAGACGTCTAGTGAGAGTAGCTAACTTAGCTTCGGTTGCAATAGAATTACCAACTACGTGTACGCCCTTAGATTTTTCAGTTTCCTGACTGGGTTCCCTAGTTGACTCCCACAACATTGTTCTTTCAGCTAACTCCTCAAAAAAATGCCAAGCTTCTTCATCGGTTTTATCCATAAACCTACCATTACACATAGACTCTAACAAGGCAGTGGTTTGGCTATCTAAGGCTTCATAGAGAATTTTACAAAGTCTCCATTTTTCTATACCATGTTGAGGACACTTAGACAACAACTTTTGAAATCTATCAAAATATTTCCAAAAAGGCTCATTTGAATTTTGTTGAAATTGGTTGATTTCATTCCTAAGCCTGTTAGCCTTATGGTTGGGAAAATATTTTTTAAGAAATATAGCAACAAATCCCTCCCATGTGGAAATAGAATTAACGGGTAGACTATACAACCACTGTTTAGCATCTTCTTTTAAAGCAAAGTTAATGAGTCTGAGCCTAATGGAATCCTCACTTAACTGTTGAAGTTTTTGTAAAGCACACACTTCCTCAAATTCTCGAATGAAAAGATATGGATCCTCTCCCTCTACCCCAGCAAACCTAGGTAACATGCTAATGTTATGATGTTTGATTTCAAAATTATTTGCGGTTACTGCTGGTAGCACTATGCATGAGGGTTGAGCGGTACGAGCGGGATAACAACGTTCTTTAAGAGAGACAGCCATGACGGTTGTTGGAACTTCTACTTCTTTTGACTCAATTTTAGTGGGTGAAGAGAAATCGAGTTGTCTTGCTACTCCGGGTAGTGAAAGGTCGGATTGTCTCACTAATCTAGATGTATTATCTCGAACCCAAATACTTTGCATACAAGAGAAACAATCAACTAAGCACGTAGTAGACAAGAGCTATAAGTAAACACCCAAGAATATGCAAAATCAAAAGAAAAATCTATGTTATCCTAAAAAAAATCTAGACCTTGCTCCTAACAATAAGATACTACTAAAAGTAACAGCTCAAAAAGCATTCGTCGTGACTGGCCAGGCAGGAGGAAGCATTGCCAAGAGGCTAACCACCATTCTAGGCACCAGTCTAAAGGCCAGGTAAGCTTTCGCTAGCCTAGACACCACCGAAAAATACTTAGTGATTTGTTCCTTCTAGATTCTCTTCCTAGTTGAGCGTGATATCCTAGGGGCTAACGTCTAATTGATTTTATTAAGAAAAAAGGAATGCAAGATGAACGAATTAGTGATTTGTGGGCCAAGGAAAGAGTGATGAAATCCCTCACCTTATCTTGAAATCGGGTGGCGCCCTTAAGATTGATTAGATGATGCAACACACAAAGAACGAGAAATAAACACTTATGGATGCACTACACTACGTGTTTTTTTTTAGTTTGCAATTTCGGTTTGTTTTTCTCTCCATGGTGAGAGGTTGTCGCTTTCTCTCCTTTATTGTGAGAACTGGTTTTGATTCAGTGATGAAAGTTTGTATGGAATTGCAATTATGGTCGATAGCTCAAACAGGTTGCGGTGAAATAAGTTACGGTGAAACGGGTACATGTAAATATATCATTTTCAACATATCGTTTGACTATCGTTTCAGGAGGATAGACGATTGTTTCTATTTTATGTTTGTTCGACGCGATTATCTTTGTAGATACCGTATGACTTTTCATTAATAAATTAATTTCACTCGTCTTCAAAAAAAACAATTGTACTGGACTTTATTTTGAGTTTAGCAAAGATATTTAAATCTTCGTACACCGGTGGTGCAGTGTGTGTACTATGGTCTTTAATACGGTCGTCGTTGAGTAGTTCATTTTCTACGCATCTTAATTTTTAATTATTGGATGCTGCATATAATTTTCAACACTTTTTTCCAACCGAGTAGTATTATATTTTATATACTAGATTTTTAAAATATTCCCAAATGACACGGTGATATTTCTGTTAGTCAACACTTGGAACCTAGGGAACGTTCCAGGAACTGGAACTCAAGCATTTCTCTTAGGCAAACCCCGTTTACTATTCGTTCTTTATTCCCAACACTTGCCTGGGTTGAACATTCATGTTTTAGTTTATTACAAAGTCTTCAAGGCATTAAAGTTGTTCCATAGCCTTAGCTTTTATACAACATACTCTGCTCACCACAAACTCACTTCTTTCTTAGTCTAATTTCCCGTAAACATTTCCTGCATCATGAATGCTAAACTCTTCAGACCTCATCGATATTTCTTAAACCCCTTGAGCCTCATCATCTCAATCCTTTTGTTATCACTCTTCATCCCAAGACATCATGCTCTAAATAATATTGACATGTACAACAAGTGTAAAGAGAAGACTACTCGTGCCTGCGGCGGCAAAGATATAAAAGGGGGACTGATTGAATACCCTTTCTGGGGAACCGATATTCGACCGGAATATTGCGGGCTTGAAGGATTCGAGCTCAGCTGTGAAGAGGAGGGTGATCTTGCTGTTGATATTGGTTTAGATAGCAAGTATCGTGTAGCTGAAGTTAATCTGTCAGCAAGCGTGTTAATATTAAATCGTTTTGATGATTCTCTAGACGATATATGTGCATCTAATTTGACTAATAGTACAATATTAGATGAAAAACTACTATATGATTACGGAGAGAACACCGAAGAAATCCACTTGTTCTACCATTGTGACCCACCTGCCGTTAATACAAACGGTATCACGTCTAAGTTCACTTGTCCGAGTGGTGATAAGAAAGAGGTCTTTTTTTTACGAAAAGATGGATTGCCTGAATATCGTGAAAGGCTTAAGTCGTGCAAATACGGAAGACTTCCGGTTAATAAGAGTGTGCTTGAACAACAGATCACTAAGAAAGAAGTGGAGGTGCAAGAACTCTTCAAGGGGAACATTGAGGTTCGATATAATAAAACATACATAAATGCTTGCCTTGACTGTTTTCTAACTAAGGGATCGTGTTGGAACGGCACAAATATTACAAACAACACGTGCCTTTATAGCAACGGAACTGTTCTCCATCCATATGGACCATCTGTTGGACCATCTGTTCTCCCTCCATATGGACCATCTGTTGTCCCTCCATATCCAGGTGTGCTCGACATAATTACTCTTTTCTAAGTTTATGCTGATAATAACATATAAAATGTAGCTTACGATCTCATTTAGGATATTTATAAAGGATGTAAACAGTAAGATGTCAAATATAGGTCTTACAGATGGTTTAATGTCCCTGCCTCTGACTGACTCTTCCTTCTTTAAGCACCATATTACACCGCACAAACTGAGCCGATTCTTAGTTTTTGTTGTACAAGGCCTTTCTGGTTTGTTAGCCCAGTAGTTGTCAGTTGTACAAGACCTTTCTAGGAACATGGGAAACATGCTACTTCCCCTAAATTACTAGGTCTGTGCATTTTCTACTGTGAGATTTGGTAATGAAATTGTTTAAAGTTAAGACGCTTCACATATACTATTACTTACTACAAGGTGTAATTTCATATATGTATGCTGATTTTGCTTCCAATATTGACAGGAAGCGAAAATAAGCATTTGGGACCGAAGATTGGCATAGGTAGTATGTCCTTTCCTTCTTGGCATATTCATCACTTAATTAAATACTAGCTTATAACCCGTGCCAAGCACGGCCCAAGCATGAGTGGAGATTAAAATATTAGTATTAAAAATGTATTTCTCGAGAATTGAATGATAAACTATATAACAAATAAATAACTATTTAATTATGTAGTTATAGACAATCGAACCGTGCATAAAGCTAAAGAATTTAAAGTAAATAAATCTTGTATGAATACGTAGCTGCAAAGAATCTAACGCTCCATGAAACTATTGAATTTAAAATAAATAAATAAATCTTGTATAATTACGTAGTTGTAAGGAATCGAACCCTGGATGAAGCTAAAGAATTTAAAGTAAATAAATCTTGTATAATTATGTAGTTGCGAGGATTCGAACCCGGGTTAAGTGATAACCAAATTTGGTACTTTGGTACTTTGGTACTTTTTAGTACCGCGCGCCATTTTCACATTGTTTTGCTTATTAATAAAGAGTATAGATAGCTTGGTATTTCTCCAATTCCATATGCATGATAAACTTGCAGTTTATGTGTTTTTAACTTCCTCTGTGCAGCAAGTGGTGTAGTAGGATGTAGCATACTACTTCTATTGGTTCTCATCACCTACTGTCACCGAAGGAAAACAAAATATGATTCATCTTTTTTCTTTAAAGATGCACCTTCTTATTCAAAAGACATTGAGGCCTTCATAAGGCAATATGGATCCTCAATCCCCAAAAGATATAGGTACTCTACACTTAAAAAAATAACAAGTTCGTTCAAAGAAGAATTAGGCAGAGGTGGTTATGGAAGTGTATATAAAGGCCTTTTAGCAGATGGCCGCGTTGTAGCAGTAAAGGTCTTGAAAGAAACAAAAGGAGATGGAGAAGAATTCATAAATGAAGTTGCAAGCATTGGCAGGACCTCTCATGTTAATGTTGTCACTCTCCTCGGATTTTGTTACCAAGGGAAAAGACGAGCTCTTATATACGAGTTCATGCCTAATGGATCTCTAGAAAAGTTCATTTATGGCACAACTCCTTCGTTGGAAGGACAACATCTTGGATGGGAGAAATTGTACAGCATAGCAGTTGGAATTGCACGAGGACTAGAGTACTTGCACCGAGGCTGCAACACCCGCATTTTGCATTTTGACATTAAGCCTCACAACATCCTTCTTGACGGAAACTTTCGCCCTAAAATATCCGATTTTGGGCTTGCGAAGTTGTACACCACTGACGAAAGTATAATCTCATCTCTGTTGCAAGCTAGAGGAACCATTGGTTATATTGCTCCCGAAGTTACTAGTAGACATTTCGGACAAGTGTCCCATAAGTCTGATGTGTACAGCTATGGAATGATGATTCTTGAAATGGTTGGAGGAAGAAAGAATGTTAATGCTGGTGCAGATCACACTAGTGAGATATATTATCCACGTTGGCTGTACAAGCGAATCCAATACGATGATGTGCTAAATATGGCAGAAGAAATTTCCACAGAAGATAATAAACTTGTGAGAAAGATGGTGATGGTCGGACTTTGGTGTATACAGATTTATCCATCACAAAGACCATCAATAACTAAGGTGATTGAAATGTTGGAAGGACAGACAACAGCCTTGGAGATACCACCAAATCCATACTTGTGTTCACTTCCGAATTCGCCATCGAGCTCTGAAACAAAATTGGTATTCTGCTCTCCTTCAGAAACAGAATCCACATCATCTACATAATTTTTGAAGGATGCCTTAATTGGATCATATTATATTTAAAAGTCGAACCACTTAGATGACATTATGTTCTTACAGTATCATTCGGTGTAAAACAAGATTGTGTCCTGTTTAATTTATGACAAGGTTCCAGACCTTATATTAAAATGTCTCAGTAATCAGAACTCATGTTTTTGTCTAGATTCTGGGCTTGTTGGTTCTTCCAGAAAATGGTCTAAAATGCAAATGCATACTAACACTTTGTTTGGTTCCTATATAGTTGTTACTGGTTTGTTTTTCTATCATCCCTTGCTTTCTAAATATATACGACAACTAACAAACAGAAGATTACTCTGTTAGTTCAAACAAATATACAAGTATACGATTGGTATTAAAAAGAAGTATTTGTAGTTGAGCCAGAAATGGAGTTGAGAAGAATAATATAAGGTTTGGAACCTTGGCATAAACTATTTATTCCTAGACATGTTTATTTATTCTGGAACGAGGCTTAAAAATTTTGAAATCAATTTGAGCACTAATTGTGATTTTTGAATTCTAACTTCTAGGTACTGAAACTCAGGATCAGCTATATTTGAATGTTCCTGTTTTGTTTTTATCTTAAAGAGTTGCTCGGTAAGATTTGTGGTCAGATAGTGCTCTAATTTTGGTCCCCCTTGCTAGACTTCCTTGTAATAGAGTCTCCTCAGAACCTCTCAAGATTAACTACTCTAATTTTTTTGCACATATTTTACTCTATATTAAAAATAGAAATGCTGTTATATACATATAATTATTAATTTAATTAGTTTAATATAATGAATTTGATTTCAAATTAATTATTATTAAATTAAAAATTAACTTCTTTACTAAAACTAGAAACTCCATATTAATGGTGTGGTATGTCTTGTAGATATACATATAATTATTAGATTAATTAGTTTAATACGTAATTATTTTAATTCAAAATTAATATAATTATTACTATTAAATTAAATTAATTGCCAATAATAGTAAAGTTACATACTAGAAATCTACTAGCAACCTGTTTGAATTGATATTGGGAGGGGTAAATCCTAAATTATCATACTTATGTACTAAAATAAACTCCATCAAAAATACTACATTGTTTCCGTACAATGTCTTTTTGCTCCTAAAATTTTTTAATACGCATAATGGTAAGTTGGTAACTGATAAACTTAAGAAATCTATACTCTATATTAAAAGCTTAATTATATGATATGTCCAAGTTAAGAGTATGATATTTTATGTATACCGCGGTATACACATATAATTAATTATTAGTTTAATTAGTTTAATGCGTAATTAGTTTAATTCAAAATAAATATATAATTAATTGCCAACAATAGTCAAGTTGTATACTAGAAATCTACGGACAACTTGGTGTTTTTTCTACCAACAACTTGGTGTTTTAACTATCGGGAGGGGTAAATATCATAGTTAAACACTTAAAATATTATGTATTAAAAGTAAACTATCACAAATATTACATTTTCTCATACAATACCTTTTTACTATTAAAAAGTTTTAATGTAAGTTGGTAATAATAAACTTAAGAAATTTTTTACGTGAGAGTAAATAATGGAATTTAAACACCATCCATTAACATTACCTATACACTCGACACAAGAGCTCTTGCTTGAACACCCACAAGCACAAGAAACATTTCTTTATTAGTAAAATAATAAATATTTTAATAAGAATAATTTATTTCTATTTTCAAATTTGTAAAAAATTGCATAATAAAAATTTATAATACAATTAATAAAAAAATTGATTAATACAATTAATATAAAATTGCATAATAATACAATTAATATATGTGCTATATTTTTAACTATTACCTTTTATACTATAAGTTATACAATAACTCTGTATTAATGTAATTATTATATCTCTTTACTATTACGGATGTGTATTTCATCCGCTCAATCTCGATATTTTATTGAAACACAATAGTACTAAAACTCAGGTTTAATTTGCTGTTATTACTACATAATTATACAAGTTATTTATTTATTAAATTTAACTTTTTTGATGTCACCAGGATTCGATTATCATAACTATTTAATTAAATAGTCTTTATTTATTATATACTTTCATTTAAATTTCACATTAAATTCTATAAATTAACATATTTAAATTAATATTTATTAAATATTTTTATACTCAATATTTAAATTTTATTTTAATAATTTAATGTTTATTCTGGATTACAGGCTAATGCTTACTAAGAGCCGGAATAAATGTAAGAGGAATGCAAGGCAGCATGATGCTGGTATGACAAGACCACGGCAGTCACTAAAGATGATCATCGTGACATAAGAAGCAAAGTTAATCTTCTAGGGGGTTCAGCATAATGCTTCTCAAATTCTTCTACAATATCTTTCAATCTGGCAGGCTCTCCTCGTACATAGTAAAAAAATGGGTTAAATATCAAATACATCGTTGGGTCTAAATGTATCAAATTAGTCACATATTGCAAAACTCAATTTAGTCATTAATTTAAGATTTCGTGTAAGGACATCACATGATAATGACTAAATTGATGCAAAATTTCAATATTTTAATGACTAAGTTGATACAAAATTTTAAATTAGTAACTAAATTGTATCATTTTTGCAATGAATGATTAATTTGATACATTCAAACATAAATAATGATGTATTTGATATTTAGGGCATAGTTTAACTGCTTCTGTTGTGAATGTAATAGCTATATTTCTAGTGGTTTTACTTTTGTAATGTCCTACCATGGCGCCATTGGCTCCTCTTTTTATTTGTACTTCTTTTTCTAATAATTACTCCCTTTGTCCCATTCATTTGTTAACGTTTGGGATGGAGCGGCACCTATATTTTAAGGCTCTTATAAAATATAGTTTCATTGCTTATTTTTAAAAAAATTCTTTTTTGAATTGAAATCCAAACATTAAATTTTTATTCAAAATAAAAAAAAATTAAATAATTAATAGAACTATACTTTATATCAGCCTTAAAATACGTATAGAACCATTTTTTTCAAATGTTAACAAATGGATGGGACAGAGGAATATTCTTTATAAAAGAAGAGTGCATAAATAGTACTGGAGTAGATTATACAAGTACACTAGTATGTGTTGACAATATATGTACATCGACCAACAGACCATCTGGTCTTTAAATAAAATTACAAAATTCAGCTATTACCTAAGAAAACGGAGAAACAGACCTCATACATGTGAACAAATAAACAAATGTTTAGGTGCTTGAACTAGAGTTTGCTGACCTGCTAGTGCTAACCCATTGCATAGTCACTGAATCTGGAGAAAGATTTTGGGGATAGTTCTTCAACAACGAAGCATCGTCTCTAAACAGAGTATCTTGTGACTCATTTTTTTCACCATTGCTTCTGCTTTGTATTTCCTTCAGAGATTTATATACTTCCTCCATTGATGGCCTTAATTCCCTTTCATTTTGCAAACACCTAAATGCCAACTCTGCCACTTCCGTGATCATCTTTCTTACCTCGTAATCTGATTCAAATCCTAGACTTGGATCAACAAGCTCGTGCAATGCATCACCCTGAATCTTGTTTATAGCCATGTTTGCTAAGTTAATCTCATGCCTATGCCTAGTGATATCAACGGCAGGTTTTGATGATATAAGCTCGATTAAAACAACCCCGAAACTATATACATCACTTTTAGATGTAAGCTGGTAGCACTGATGGTACTCAGGGTCTACATATCCAGGAGTACCTTGTGGAGCAGTTGAGACGTGTGTGACATTGCTAGGTAACAGACGCGACAAGCCAAAATCTGCAACCTTGACGTGGAAATTGTTATCTAACAGTATGTTTGTGGTCTTGACATCCCGGTGAATGACTTCTGAAAGATGAAGATATGACAATGCACTTGCACTTTCTATGGCAATACTCATTCTTGTTTTCCATGTTAGATTTCCTCTCTCTGCATCTTCTCCATAGAGATGATCAGCAATTGTGCCATTAGGTATGTATTCATACACAAGTAAAAGTTTTCTGCACTGCTCTGAGGTGCTTCCGTAAAGAACCACTAAGTTCGGGTGGCGCAACTGTGTGATTATTCTAATCTCGTTCATAAATTGCTCAACTCTCTTAATGCTGTTCTCGTATAGTCGCTTTACTGCAACTTCACGCCCATCTTTTAGTTTGCCTAATTAATAAATAAAACAAATTCCAAATTGCAGTTTCAGAAGACTTGCTAAGTAGAGGCTGTTAAATATTTATTTTAAGATAAAACTATCTAGGTACCTTTGTAAACTATCCCAAAGCCACCATCACCAAGTTCATTGTTAGAATCAAAATTGTTGGTAGCCTTTTGGAGTTCATTGTAGGAGAATGTTGGGACTCCCATGACGTTTCCGCTCCCTTTTTCAGAATCGGACATTGAGAAGGAATAAGAAGATACATTTCGAGAAATGGCGTATGAACCTTGCTTAGCTTTTTTACGGCGAAGGAAGAGGAAGAGCGCCAATAGAATGAGCAGTATAAAACCTACACCCGCACCACTTGCTGCAGAGAGAAAATTGAAAACACATAAAGCTACGAGCTTTACCATATATATGGGATTGGAGAAATGCCAAAATGCATTAGATTAAATGATGAATATGCCAAGGAAAGGACATACTACCTATGCCAATCTTCAGTCCCAAATGCTTATTTTCGCTTCCTGTCAATATTGGAAGCAAAATGAGCATACATATATGAAATTACACCTTGTAGTAAGTAATAGTAAATGTGAAGCGTCTTAACTTTAAACAATTTCATTACCAAATCTCACAGTAGAAAATGCACAGACCTAGTAATTTCATTACCATCTGTAAGACCTATATTTGACATCTTACTGTTTACATCCTTTATAAATATCCTAAATGAGATCGTAAGCTAAATTTTATATGTTATTATCAGCATAAACTTAGAAAAGAGTAATTATGTCGAGCACACCTGGTTGTGGATATGGAGGGACAACAGATGGTCCATATGGAGGGACAACAGATG
Organism: Heracleum sosnowskyi; assembly: GCA_030848705.1. NCBI lineage: Eukaryota > Viridiplantae > Streptophyta > Magnoliopsida > Apiales > Apiaceae > Heracleum > Heracleum sosnowskyi. Next base: position 133,872,063 of record CM061235.1, on the reverse strand, counting down.
GTCCATATGGAGGGAGAACAGATGGTCCATATGGATGGAGAACAGATGGTCCATATGGATGGAGAACAGTTCCGTTGCTATAAAGGCACGTGTTTTGTTTGGTATTTTTTGTGCCGTTCCAACACGATCCCTCAGTTAGAAAACAGTCATGGCAAGCATTTATGTATGTTTTATTATATCGAACCTCAATGTTCCCCTTGAAGAGTTCTTGCACCTCCACTTCTTTCTTAGTGATCTGTTGTTCAAGCACACTCTTATTAACCGGAAGTCTTGCAGATATGCACGACTTAAGCCTTTCACCATATTCAGGCAATCCATCTTTTCGTAAAAAAAAGACCTCTTTCTTATCACCACTCGGACAAGTGAACTTAGACGTGATACCGTTTGTATTAACGGCAGGTGGGTCACAATGGTAGAACAAGTGGATTTCTTCGGTGTTCTCTCCGTAATCATATAGTAGTTTTTCATCTAATATTGTACTATTAGTCAAATTAGATGCACATATATCGTCTAGAGAATCATCAAAACGATTTAATATTAACACGCTTGCTGACAGATTAACTTCAGCTACACGATACTTGCTATCTAAACCAATATCAACAGCAAGATCACCCTCCTCTTCACAGCTGAGCTCGAATCCTTCAAGCCCGCAATATTCCGGTCGAATATCGGTTCCCCAGAAAGGGTATTCAATCAGTCCCCCTTTTATATCTTTGCCGCAGGCACGAGTAGTCTTCTCTTTACACTTGTTGTACATGTCAGTATTATTTAGAGCATGATGTCTTGGGATGAAGAGTGATAACAAAAGGAATGAGATGATGAGGCTCAAGGGGTTTAAGAAATATCGATGAGGTCTGAAGAGTTTAGCATTCATGATGCAGGAAATGTTTACGGGAAAGACTAAGAAAGAAGTGAGTTTGTTTATGGTGAGCAGAGCATGTTGTATACTCCCTCCGTCCCTTTTTAGTTGTCCTCTTTGAAAATTTTACGCATATTAAGAAATTTTAAATGCTATGCTTATTTTCCCTTAATACCCATAATTAATACACTAGTTCTATGAGTAGAGGAAGAAAAGTCAACATTGGAAATGACAATAAATGAGGGTATTAGTGGAAAAATGATCAAAATTTTGTGTTGGATGAAGAGTTGGACAACTAATTTGGGACAAATTTTTTTTTCAAAAGGGACAACTAAATAGGGACAGAGGGAGTAAAAGCTAAGGCTATGGAACAACTTTAATGCCTTGAAGACTTTGTAATAAACTACAACATGAATGTTCAACCCAGGCAAGTGTTGGGAATTTTCCTCTATAAGGTGTGGAAAATATGGGTCGACGACCTTGTCAAAAGCTACACTGTGTGTCTATTTGTGTACAAAAAAAGTTGAAGACTTTTATTCCTGGCGTGTAACAGGGTTGTTCATTTCTGCAACTGATGCGACATTTCCTCTCAGATATTTGTGCTAGTTATACTTGAATGTTTTACTATCCATTTATTTCATTTTTTTATCAGAAATTTCTTGCCTTTTATTGGTGCAAGTCAGTCAACTCTCAAGACTTTATAATATAAGTTGTTCATAATCAAGAAGCAGTCTTGACTTGAGTTCTCTTCGGTATATTTCTTTTCCATCACACAAATTCATAATATAATTTTCTTAGAACATACTCCTCTCAACAATTTCTTTACACTTTTTTTTTTGATATCCCTCTCAATTTTTTACATTTTTAAATTTTTCAAAAATAATAAATTTTTACAATATAAAAATCAACTAATTCCACTACTTTCGTCTGCTTAACCCATTTTTTCTACTTTTTCACTAATTTATTGTTTTTTTTAACATATGTGCTACACTCAAATGTAAACAAATTGGCAGAGTAGTACTATTTAGAAAGCAAATAGTTGATTCATTAGGCAAACAATATGCAAGATTAGTGGGATTTCCAACGAGTTAAACCCTAAAACTCTATTAATCTGTGTGTTTTATACTTATTGTGGCTCAAATTCTCCCGGCATTATTGGACATGTAACACATGCCAATACGACAACTTGGGCAATTTCAAATCGAGCATTCTAAAGTCAAGCACGATCACAGATGTTGTATGCCCGACATCAACTTCTGATCCTTAAGAAAGCTTCAGTTCGTTCTCTTCACTTGATAGTCCTGATTATAATTCATCCAAGTCTTTCACTAAGAGAAAAGGGAACTTGAGGATATATCTCGGTCTCCTTTCCTGGCATATCATACAAAAGTAGGCCATTTTGTACATTAATCATAATCCCTTCTGTAAATTCTCGTTCTCTCTCTCCCATCTATCAAAAGATTTTTCATTCTGTACCTATCCTTCTTGTAATCTCCCTATTTATGTAGTGATTAGTTTGTGCTAACATGTTTGTGCTTTTTAGCGGCTGAAACTCAAAAATCAGAAATCAAAACTGCAGCATAATCTTCAAATCTCAACTCAAATTCAGTCGGGGCTTGTTTCGTTTTGATTTCTCTAAACCTATATACCAGTTCTCCTAAAACTCTACAAAGCCCGTAATCACATTCCACACTAACTATTTATCAGGCCCAATGATTACCTCATATAATTAACTGTAAACGGATAGAAATATCAACTAATAACAAATGTTCATATTCCTAGAATTTTAAAAAAAACACTTACAAATTCTTAGTTATGAACACCCGTCAGAAATTTGGAATGTATATAGTCGAGAAGATGAATAACTTTGTATAGGAATATAAAGAAAGTTTTGCACCAGGAGTTTGGTTTGGATATTCATCTGAGGTGAAGGAAAATAATTATTGAAGAAGCAGAGAAAACAGAGGAATTAGAGAGCTTGGAAGAATAAAGAGAAGCCATTTTTTCCCCAAACTACTCCAAAGAGAAGCGTTGGAGTATTATCTATTCACTGGATTCCGGAACTAAAAGAAATTGTCCAAATATGCAAATATTTAGTCAAAATATCGGAAGCATCATCTCTTTCCTAGATGAGATTCTAAGCTAGATATGACATCTCTATACTACCATTAAACGTTAAAGTAGAGTAAATAATTTGAGCAAACCTGGTTGTGGATATGGAGGGAGAACAGTTCCGTTGTTATACAAGCATGTGTTGTTTTTAACTGTTGTGCCGCTCCAACACCATCCACCCGTTGCCTTGCAGTCTGTGCAAGCTTTTTCGTTCATTCCATTATAGTGAACCTCAAAGCTCTTTTGAAAAAGTTCTTCAGGATGTATGCGATAATTTTTTAAATCCTCAAATACCATCTTATCCACTTGAAGTGTTGTCTTATTGCACGAATCAAGCTTATCTTCTTCAACTAGATAAAATGAATTTCCCAGGAAGAAATAAACCAAATTCTTATTGTCACTTGGGCATACAAGTTTATAGTCAATCCGGGGTGAAACAATTTCATCGTCACAATTGTAGAACAAGTTGAGAACTTTAGTGTTCTCTCCATAATCATAAAGTGTTTCATTCAAAACTCTACTACTTACGTCCTGAGATGCACAGATATTCCCCAGAGGATCATCATAATATTTTAGTGTTATCAAACTTCGTGGCGGATTGGTTTCAAGTACACGATACGTGCTATTTGGACCGATATCTATAACAAGATCATTGGCTTCACAACGGAGCTCAAATCCTTCGAGACCACAATGGTTAAACCGAATATTTTGTCCCCAGAAAGGGTATTCAGGATTCTTGAATGTCTTGTTACCGCATCTAACAGCAGACATGTTACTACAATCCGAATAGTATTGTTCATAATTAATTTGAGCACGATAAATTGGGATGTTGAGCAGTACAAGCACATGGAATGAGACGATGAAACTGATGGGGTTTAAATGACGACACTGGTAGGGTTTAAGGAGCTCAGCATACATCACGGAGAGTTTTCTTAAAGTAAAAGCAAAGATTCAGCTGAAATATATTTGAAATGACTGAGAAGACTTGAATGTTGTGTAAAGATGGAAGGAATCCTGGAAAGCATTTGCGAAATATAATTTATGTGAAAGCTATTTGGAGTTGTACTCATAGCAATAATCTAAAATACTACTTGAGTTCAAATACATGTAAAAGGCAAAGTGTTGGAAATTCTGGCATTTGAAAAAGTGGGCAAGGACCTTGTCAAATGCTGGGGCGTGTAATAATTATAAGCACAGACAATGAAAGTTTAGATTTTTGCTGCTGCGGGTCAAATACGGTTGGGTATTATCAGATACATGCGTTCACACATTAATATGTTTTATAATAAAAGTTTCTTGGCTGATTTTTTATGCTTAAATCAGTCAAGACTCTGCTCAAAAAACTAAAGACCCCAAAAGTGTTTTAAAAAATTGTTCCCAAATGAGTTTTGAATGGTAACATTCCTAATAGTAATATGAGACCCCGTTATTAATATGGGCCCACGAATTAAAAAACGTCATGTGTTGTTCACATCATTTTGTAAATATTTTGGGAACAATTTTTGGATTAACTAGCACTACTCAATATTCTTTATTAAATAACCACGAATCTACCATAGTTATTAAATATTTGCATCGCCGAAAGTTACGCACACTCCCAAATCATATTCTTGCTCCCAAATCATATCATATTTACATTTTAAATTAAACGAATATTTTAATGAGTTGAAGCCAAGTTCTAATCGAATATGTGTAAAATTCAGCTTGAACTCGTTTATTTATCAAACATATTCTCATGTCTAAACTCAGGTTCAATTAATAAACAAATCGAGCCGTGCTCACCTAAAACAGTCCGAACTCGAATTTTGCTAATTTTGCTAACCAACAGTTTTGTTTATTTATAGAAAATAAAAAGCAAATACACTATTTTCATAGATAACTAGTCGTAAAAGCCGCGCTTCGCGGCGGCGTAATAAATTTTTTAAAAAACTCTATCAAATAAATTATGAAAATTACTCGGTCCTCGCTAATAAGCCGTCCTCCCGTGAAACACGCTTTCCTTTTTAATATCAAAATCTCAACTTTAATATATTGAATATATACTTGTCTTATATATTAATTTTTATGTAATCATACTCCTTTCTAATGAGATACTCTTTAGTTGAAAAAACATCTATATAACTTTACATATTCTACTTCAAATAGAATTTTTAGTTATGTATTATAAACGCTCATTCTACTTCCAATAGAATTTTTAATTGCAAGTACTTCTTTTATATCCGAACTCTTCTCCTCTATGAATCGAAACATCTATTCTACTTCAAATAGAACTTTGCAAGTACTTCTTTTATATTTGAACTCTTCCCCTCTGCAAATTCAAACACCTATTCTACTTTAAATAGAACTTCGAACTTCGCTATAAATTCGAATTCTTCTCCTTAATAAATTCGAACATCTATTCTACTTCTAATATGTTAAAGGATATTTTTTTGATTTATCAGTATTTAAAATTCTAAAATTCTAGAAAATTAGAAAAATAGATTGAGACGATCTTAGGGGCGCCACCTAATCTCCCGCGTATCCTCCTTTATATATATATATTGAATGTAGAATACTATCATGTAAATTTTGAATTATTTTAATGGTGAGCAGGAAGAATGAAGAGTTATATTTCAAATTTAAAACCAATTTTTTATTTTAAGAAAATAGCTTTTTCATATTTTCAGTATTTGTCTTTTTTTAAATAGTTTTCTACTCTACCTTAGTTTGGAGGTCGTTTGGTTCGAGTATGGTATAAGGTATGGGTTTTGTTCTTTTCAACCCGTTTGATTCAGAAAAAATCTTTTTTAAACTCATTTCTCAAACCCCAAGAGTATGAAGGATGGGTATGTGGAATCAATGTTATTTCTACTATTTTCATATTTATTTAAATAATTAAATGTAAATTTTAATATAAAAATAAATCAATAACTCAAAAATATATTTAGAAATGTAATTAAATTAATATTTTAAATTAATTAAATTAATCAATTGAAAATATCATAAATTAAATATATTCATTTCAGCACTGAATCAAATACATAATATCAAATATAATAACTCAAACCCACTTAACCCCGATTCCTGATTTCAATCTCATGCTACTTTAATCAAACGACCCCTAAATGACCTAAATTCTCTATCAAATTACAAATTGTATCCCGCAACTGTGGGAGTATAGCCAAGAGCAACTCGAGTCACGTGGTCCTAAGTCCTAACATTCTTGTTAGTGTTTTTTTGAAATTGTTTTATTGGAATCGTTGAGATGTTAATAAAATATCAAATAAAGTGATATAATGTGTCAAAAATTAGCATTTAACACAATACTGTAGATTACTAACTTCATTTGTATACCCAATTATAAATAAAATATTATTTTTTTAGCAAATTTGTACTCTCTCCGTCTCAAATTAGTTGTTTTGTTTTGATTTTTAGCGGTCAAATTGATCAATATTTGACTAACATTTACGTATTCTCATTATATACTTTACAAAATCTGAAAAATACATATTAAACTAGATTAAATATACTTTTCGGTGACATAATTTTTATGATACTTTTTATTTATATTATATATATAATATTTGGTCAAAAATTGATAAATTTAAACATTCAAAAATCAAATATGACAACTAGTTATTGACGAAGGGAGTATTATGCATTTTTTTGTGAGATTGACATCTAAACATGCCGATCAATTACCGGAGTATTCTTTGAAGGAGGATGTCATGCAAAAATGAATGACATAAGAGAGAGAAATATAAAAATTTTGATGCCTACCATCTCCGATGTGCTATAATAATATCTCTCTCCGCAACACAAAACCCATCAAAATGGGGCCTTGGGACGGGAAAAACCCACTTCTAAAAGACGATGATGCAAGTTGACAATATGAGATGATGTAAACTCCGTTAATCTTGCCATCTTGAGTTCTTGACTTGATCATGAATTCTAGTTGTAGCTAGATTATACATAAATCAAGTCATGTTCAGAAACCAAAACTTCGTAACCCATAAAATTTAGACATCAAACACAAACGTGGTGCATGCAGTCATGTCAAGTTTCAACCACTAAGCAAAGTGTTTTAGGCAGCTAATTACACCATGGTTTGGTTAAGTTTGTTGTCTTTTATTACGCAACTTGGCATGATTTAATCAATCACATAAACCAACCTCACCATAACAACCCATCTGCTGATTTCTCAGCAGTGTATACGTTTCTGCCAAGGACATGTACCTTAGCACATTTTATTAAAATTAAACGCTCAATTCTCTAAATCTACGAGGCCCGTTAAACGATTTATAATATATTGACGGAGCATGTAGTATATTTTACTTCAACCGTAAATATTTGTAGTTATTTTTTAAAGTAGTAGAACATACCTCTGCAGGACTGATTATTTCTTCTTATGGTGTTGTCTTCACAGAAACACAGATACTCTTTTGCTATATTGTTAAATCCACAACGCCCGTCAGATTCCTCGCACTTTTCGCACTCTTTTAACGTTTTCCAGTACAGCGAAAAACCATCATTCAAGGCGCGTCTGAACTCGCTGATCAAACCATTAATATTATTCCTTTCAATTTCACGCTTCTTCACAGCTATATCAACTTTGTCCTCACAAACTTCGAACCAGCGATCAAACTGTATGGCCTCAATTAATGCCTCAACAACATAAGATTTTTTCTGTTCCGAAGCCAAACAATTTATCGGACTTGTTGGCAGAGTCGGGGGAGGAGGATCAGAACAGTTGAAATAAAATGTGAGGTTCAAATCAGAAGATGTTTGATACAAAGGCAACGTCTCAACAGTGAAGTTGTGACGCACCCTGGGGCATGTTACGTCAATAACATCAATATCAATAAGGTTTAGAGTATAATTGTCGTAATTGATATCATGAACAAAGTAAGAGTCCTTTGGGAGAGTAAGGACAGGATCTTGGGTGGTGTCCGAACAATTGAGTCCGAAGCCGGGGTAGCCACAGAATTGTACTGATGTTGCTCCCTCGTCTATCCGCCAGAAAGGATATTTGATCTCAACTCCATTACATTCGCGTGAGGGGCAAGGATCTTGGCCATTACAGTTTACGAAGATTGAGGAAAATAAGAAGAGCAAGTAGAGTTTTTGAGAAATTGTCATGGCCTAATGTTTGAAGAATTAAAGCAATACAAGAATCAAATCCACACATATATATATCCAAAAACAATCTAATTAATACTTGGTCCATTGGTTTCATTGTTTTGTTTCAATTATAATTGACTTTACTGATATATTTCTAATAAATAAGTACAGGTTGATAGCGGTGGGAAGTAAGGACTCATAAGTCGAGATTAAAATATTAATAAATTGGTGAGGATAAATATAATTAATAAATATTATTAAAATATATAGATAATTGAATGATAAAATAGTATTTTGTTATAAACCGTACATTATGAGGGTGTTAGTTACATACGAAATAGATGTGATGGCTAAAGGAGAGAAAGAGAAATGTAGTTGAACAAGTTGGGTTAAATTTGGAAGCTACACAAAACGAAAGATGCTTTTTAGACGAGTCAACAAAAATAAGAGGGTAACATAAAAGCCCCAGCACACAAGGTTGGTCACCGTCGGCCGTCGGATTGAAAATGTTACATCTCCTGCGCGTTGGATTGGTCGTTAGTTTACTTGTAAATCAGGGTTGTTTCACCGACTCTGGTTTTTTCGTATCCCCAACTTCTAAATGTCAATTCTAACAAATGAAAACAACAACTTTCGAATTTTTATTTACAATTCATAATTTTAGACTTATATACGTACACTTGATGATGTCTTATTTATATATTTTTGAAGCTCGAGAATTTTCGTCTAACAAAACTGTATTTACAAAAACTCAAAACACAATGATTTCCATTAACAGTGAATCGCAAAGAGCGCACACAATAACTGGTACCACTGAACTACAAAATTATGGTCTTAAGTTGTAGTGGGTGGAAAGATGCCTAATTTAGCTGTCACGTCTATCTTATCTATATATTTTCTTTGTCCCTCTCTTTTTCATGTTCTCTCAATTTTTTATATTTCAAATTTTTTCTAAATTAATAAAATTTTATAATATAAAAATTAATTGCATCCACTACTTTTATCTATTATCTCCACTTTATACATTAAATAGTGATTAATCCCACTACTTTACTCATGTTTCTTACTTTTTATCACTAAATTACATATTTTCTTAATTTTCATGCTCAAACTCAATGTAAAAAATTGAGGGAGACGACATAGACAAGTATTTCTTATTTCGAAATCAAAGCCCTCGGCTGTAGCATGAAACGACAATGATTCAAAAATAAGAACTACTTTCTACCATGTTGGAAGGCTATGACTGACACAAGCCCGTTGTGTCATTGACCAATTACTACTTGATATTATTTAACTTTAGAGGGATTATATTATGTTACAATCATAATCATATTATAAAGAGATTCTTCCTTTTAAATTGAATATTTCAAATCAATAATCGATAATTGGATGATTCCCAGATCGGGGGGAGCATTGTCAAGAGGCGTCACTTACTACCCCTTTCTTACAGATCGAAATCTGTTTTTGACAGAATCATCCTTTATCTCAATATTGAAAATTCATATTTAATTACGTGTTTCACAAACACAAGAATCTCATGATTGTATTCATAATATTATTTTTAAGGCAAGAAACGATTCATATTCTAGATTCTCTTGAGCACGCCTTATTTTGATTTAAGTTCACCTAAATAAATATAGGCATATATCTCATATATAAAAATAAATAAACAAGTAAGCATGCAAGTAATATCATGTCATACAATGATATAATGAAGTATGGATTTATTATAGTATTTAAAAGCAATTACAACAATTAGTACATGCTTTAAAACACTTCCGGAAATATAAACAGTTCCAAACTTTTATATAAAAAATATCTGACCACCCCATTAGATCCATCTCGGAAAAACGAATCCAACGGTATATTGCACGCCCAAAACGGAGTTACCAAACTCCCAAAAAATCAAATTTAATGTGGACAGAGGGGCTGTAACGCATTACTCGAATGCGTTACAACAATTAAATGCCATTAATTGTGTAACGCATGTCTCTCACGCGTTACAGACACTGTCACGCATTCCCGGCATGCGTTACAGGCCCTTCACAGCGGTTCCGCATCACGCGCGGGCGCGGACAACAGCAGCAGCAGTTTTTTTTTTTTGTAACTGATGTATCTTTATAACACTTTAAAAAACTATCCTTGCCATTAAATGCCTTTATTGTTATTATAATTTTATTTTAATATTAATAAATTAATTAATAAAAAATCAAAAATCAAAATAATATGATTTCTGAAATCAAACAAAAGCAAAAATAACCAAGTATCTATGGGGTCCTTATGCAAATTTTAATTCATATATTTCAACATGCATAATTATTTTATGAATTTTAATTAAAATAATTTTAAAAAATTCATAAAAAATAATCTACATATCACAAAATTATGGAAAAAATACCTAGATGATCCACAACACTTGTAGAACCCAGATAAATGGTCAAAATCTCATGCAAATAATATTCCGAATTAATTCATAATTAAATCTAAATATACTTGAAAAAATCATAATAAATCCATACATGCATAAAAAAATCTGAAATTTTTTATATGAATCTCTATATGTAGAACCTGGCTCTGATACCATTGAAGGAATTTACGGATAAGCGGAAGCGTGATATAACAATTGTTCCGTAAAAATCATGTATCACACATTTAGAAAAAAATTTAAAATCTAGAGCGAGAGGAATCGTAACCATACCTTGCGAATCGAAGCTTTAAAATCGATGGTTGCAAGCAGTTGCTCCTCAGAGTGTGAAGCACTCTACCGGTATCCACCAAGAATTTTCCTTCGATGAATTCTTCAAAAAACTCTAAAACCTTAGAGAGAGAGAGAGAGAGAGAGAGAGAGAGAGAGAGAGAGAGAGAGAGAGAGAGAGAGAGAGAGAGAGAGAGAGAGAGAGAGAGAGATGGAGGCTAGCTCCTTTTCTAGGTTTTTTACAAAACTAAGATATGCCTTAGAATGAACTATCTCATTCTATTTATAGGGCTTTCCTAGGGTTTTAATAATATATCTTTATATATATATATTAACCCCACATTTCTAAAATGCTTTAATAATGATTAAAACTATTTTAATCATTATTTTTTTTTCTAAACTATTTAGAAAATAATTCTTCCTCTCTCATAATTTAAATCTTTTCATCAAAGAAAATATTCTTTTATGGTGTGACCCTGTAGGTTCAATATTAAGCCGGTAGTAAAAATAAATTATTATAAACTTTTATTTATTATTTATATGAATTCTAATAATTCATTAAATATAATTAACTGATTAATTATATTTATTCTACATCGTGAGTGATGCTTCTCAACATATCGCGACTATCCGGATAATATGAATTCACTGCTTAGAATACCAAGAACCTGTCAGTGACTAGTTTCAGTACAATCAATTCCTTCTACCCTACAATATCCTGATTAAATACAAGGCATGGATCTCGTGTCAGACCTATCAAATTTAATCATATGATTTCTTATTCATAATGCTAAGTTCATATTAATGCAAATTAGAAACTCCTTTCTAATTTCATACACTCTGGCCAGAGATTCCAGAACTCGCATACTAAGAATAACATAGGATATTCTCTTCCTATACTGGAAGGGGTAGATCCTCTATTGACGTTAACTATCTCCATACACAAATCCCTATGCCTAGAATAGACCTAATGGATGTCCTTGAGACTAAGGACTAATACAAAGCATAGTTCATTATATACAAGATAACTCTAACGATCTCAAGTCTAAGGATACTTGTACAACTATCACTCAGTGAATAACTATTGACACGTGAGTAAACTCCATTAGTTGTTCAACTTATCGAGTCATGTTCAGTAAACTTATTCCCTAACAAGCATCTACATACTAGTTATAGTGTCACCACACAAATGCCTATGAGAACAGACATAGTATGTACCAATCTTTGCGGATTCACCAACTTCTGATTAGTTATCCTATAATCAGGAACTGTTTAAGTCTAGAGTTATCATCTTCTAGATCTCACTATTTTAATCTCATTATAATTCTAGAAGCTTTACTCTAAACTATGGAACATCTTATTTAAAACACTTTAAATAGATAAAGCCCGTAATAAAAACAAAACAAGTTTTTTATTAACATTAATGAAATCAAATAAGAATACATAAAGTGTTTGTCCTAAATCCAATCATGTATGATGAGTTAGGAAGAACTTTCTCTTTATAGGTTTTCAACATAGAGGGATATCGTGATTGCATGTTTTGTAGTTCATAATTTAGAAGGATGCAAAAATTAGAAGATGAATGGTTTGATCAATATGACAACAACATCTTGAGTGACAGTGATAGAGAAGAAAATGATGAAATGGAAGAAGAGTCTGAAGATGAATCATAACGGACTTCTCAAGAAACACAATTTACGAATAGTTTGCGTGATCAAATTGCACTGAAACTTTCACCAGGTTCTTAAAATTTTGTATTTCACTATAATTTTTATTATGTCACGATAACTAAATGATAGAATTTTTTATCCGTTAGAATTTATAAGATATTGTGTATACAAACATTTGTTAAGCACTTTATTCAATTAAATGTGGAAAATTGAAAAAAAAATGAAAAAAATGACATTCAGATATTACATTATTTTATTAACCAAATAATATTGTTCAGTCATGATTCGGATTTTTGATTCTTTCAGATCATTCAGAAATATTAATCATTCATATATAAATTATTCAAATTTATTAAATAGCCCCTAAATTCATGTTATATGTGAAATTTTAGACCTAAACATTTATCTAATAAAACTGAATATCATAAATATGCGTATCAAAAGATATATATTATTATATTGGGCTTTTTTCATAAATACCCAGCCCTAACTGTTTTTTTTCAAAAATACTATGGGTTTTTGAACTTTTTGCAAAAATACTATCTTTTTGAAATTATTTTCAAAAATACGGTCTGCAACTAGATGCAATCATGTGCAACTTTTGCAATCAGAATCAGATGCAACCATCTGCAACTTTTTGCAACTTTTGCAACCAGAATCAACCAGATGCAACTTGTTAGTAATGCAACTTGTTAGTAATGATGTAAACAACCCTAAACCCTAAGTCTGTATACGAATTATTCGTCATTCTTAATATTTTAAAAACCCAAAATAGAAACATTGAACCCCAAAAGTTAACTATTGAACCCCGAGGGTAAACCAAGACCACAAGTTTACCCTTTTTATTAATAATGTTTTTTGAATTTTTAGCTGTTTTTTCAATTATTTTTTTAAAAAGTTGCATTTGGTTGCTTTGGTTGCATCTGGTTGCGTTGGTTGCAGACCGTAGTTTTTGAAAATATTTTTTGGTTGCATCTAGTTGCTTATAGTTGCAGACCGTATTTTTGAAAATAATTTTAGAAGATAGTAAAATTGAAAAAAAACTTAGAAAAAGTAGTATTTTTGACAATTTCTCTATTATATTATATATGTATATGTACATAAAAAACATATAAATTCGTTTCTTTTATATTATTTTACATGAAATGTAGAGTAAATGAAAGGAAATCGATTCACATGTATTTAATGGCAAATGCGGCAAAATTTGGTACGATATAAATCTGACATAAATTCAACAAGAAAAAAAATAGGTCGAATGTTCCAAGTTTCGAATCAGGTTCAAGTTGATATTTTCATCTGTAAATATTGGGTCAATTTGGGGGTTGATATAAAATGTTCAAATTCGACCAGAAAATTTATTATATATACTATATTATTAAGAGTCGCGCTCCATTGAGAACCCACATTATTGTGAGATATGAGAGATCTAATCCTAGCAATTCAATGATATACTTTTTATTTATATCCACCACTTATTAATTTTATTAACATTTTATTATTTCACCACCTTCACCCACTCACCACCTCCTGCCACCAGTGACCACCACCTCCGGCGACCAGCAGTAATCACCAACGTCAAAACTAAAATCATCACAGTTCAGAATAAAATCATCACCGTCAAACAGAAAATCACCATCATCTCCTTCAAATTTTAACCATCTCCTACCATCACTTCCGGCCACCACTAACTCTAACCACCACTTTCGGCTACTGCCTACAAATAATCACTCCACCACTATCTCCAAACACCAATATTTAACACAAAATAATCACATTTTTTAAAAAGTAGCTACTAATCACCTCCGTTGTCATCAGTAATCACCATCGTTGCCACCAGTAATCACCACCGTCGTTTCCAGTAATCACCACACAACCACCACAACAGAATTACCAAATTGCAAAAAATCACAAAAAATTGAACAAAAATTCAAGAAAAAATGAATCGAATTACTAGTTTCAGATCTGAAAAGGTCGACGTCGGAGATGGTTGTGAAGAAGGAGAGGGAGAAGAGAGAGAGATGGGGGCGGCGATGGGTGATGGTGGTGGTGGCGGTGGCGCGGGTGGTAGCGCGGGGGGGGGGGGGGGGCTGGTGGTGGGCGGAAGGTGATGGTGGTGGAGACAGGTGGTTGTGGTGGTGGGCGGAGACAGGTGGTGGTGGGCGGAGGGTGGTGGTGGTTGAGGCATGTGGTGGTGGTGGTGGTGGTGGGTTGAGAGAGATTTGAGTTAGATGTTAGAGATGAAAAATTAAAAAGATAAAAATTAAAATATTAATTGTGTGGCTAGGATTTGGTTTAGATATAAAAAATGTGTGAATGAGATTAGATCTCAGTTCTCATAATTAATGGGGTTCTCATATGAGCACAAACCATATTATTAAAGCCGAAACATTGAAAGTTTTGGTTTTCAGTTTTCGGTCATTTATTCTATTTAATAAATAATAAAATAATATAAAAATAGTAACTAAATGATTGTCTTTTATAATTAAAACACTTTTTTCTAATAAAATCTATTACTTCCAAAAATATTACGGGCAATAATATTTAAATCAAAATATATTACCTTTTATATTTGTTCTCACTAAAATCTCTATTTTAAAAAAAAAATCAAGTGCAATCGTTACTTATTTATTTTAAAACTTATTTTAATGCTTTTAATTATTTAAAAAGGCTTACCTATTTTAATATGCCAACGTATTTTATTAACAAATATAATTAATATAATTAAAACACTTCTAAAAATCACGGATAGTTATTTTTTAAATTAAAATATGTTAGTTTTTCTATTTGTCCTTATTATTTGCCTTTTATAAATAAAACACTTTTTTCTAATAAAATATACTCATTTTCCAAAAATATCATGGACAATTACCTTTAAATTAAAATATATTACATTTTATATCTGTTCTTACTAAAATCTCTCTCTTTTTCAAAAATATCAGGTGCAACCCTTACTTATTTATTTTAATACTTTTAATTATTTTAAAAAGCTTACCTATTTTAACACGTCAACGTAATTTTTAACAAATACAATTAATATAATTAAAACACTTCTCTAAATATCACGGACAGTTACTTTTTTTAATTAAAACATGTTAGCTTTTCTACTTGTCTTTATTATTAATACTAGCTTAAAACCCGTGCGATGCACGGATTGTTAATTTTTATTTTATTATTATATTTTTAATATTTTATTAATTGTATTTGTTAAAAAAATAAGTAGGCATGTTAAAATAGCTAAATACTTTTAATTCATTAAAAACATTAAAATAGATTAAAAAATAAATAAGGGTTTGTTCGTTATATTTTTGGAAAATGAGGGGTTTTAGTAAGAAAAAATAAAAAATGTAACATATATTTAGTTTAAAAAGGTAAATGCCCGTGATATTTTTGGAAAATGAGATTTTAAAATTTAATAATTAAAAGTATTTAAATTCGTTTTAAAATAAATAATTAAATGGTTTCCTATGATATTTTTGGAAAAAAATGAATTTTAGTGAGAAAAATAGAAAAAGTAAATTGAGAAAGACAATTTCCCGTGATATATTTAGAAAAGAAAGGATTTTGTTAGAAAAAATTTATAATGTGTTTTAGAGTAATTTGTTATAAATAGGTATTTGATTATTTATATTTTAATATTCTTAGTGATTGCATTTGTTAAAAAAAATAAGTAGACATGTTAAAATAGGTAAACTTTTAAAAAATAATTATAATATTATAGGTTTAAAAATAAATAACTAAAAGGTTTGTCCGTGATATTTTTGAAAAATGAGGGGTTTTAGTAAGGAAAAATAGAAAAACTAACATGTTTTAGTTAAAAAAGGTAATTTCCATGTTTGAAAAAGTAGGGGAATTTGTTAGAAAAAATAATGTATTTTAGGGAAAAAAGGTAATTGGTTATAAATAGGTAATATTATTAAATAATAATATATTTCTATAAATAAGTAAGTTTAATTAAGGGCAATTAAGTAAAATCGCAACGTACCATACCGGCCAACCAAACTTTTAATGTTTCGTCTATTATATAATAGTATTGATTATTTTATTGAATAATAAAATAATATTAATAATAGCCCATTTTTATTATTGATTTATTTTTTCTATGTTACAATTTATATTTAAGTTTCTCATTTTATAATTTATCATATTGATTTTTATTCTTTATTTAATATTTTATGTTCCCATTAATTTTTTTAATTTGTCATTTTTTAATCTCTTTTTGATGGTCCGTGCCTTGTACCGGTTATAGGCTAGTATATATATATATAAGGCATTGTATAAAATGTATAAATTAACATATAACATAATCATATACATATACATATGTAATATATCCATAAATAATTTTAATATACTCGAATCATATATCTCATGAAGTTATTATTATATATTAACTCCTTATATATAATAAATAAGCGTAAGGGAGATATTATCCAAAACTTTGGTCGGTCACTGTACTACCAAAAGTATACGATTCGTTGGATTATAAAACTATAAATATTCAAATCGATGAGGACCGTAAGATATAATATTAAAAATTGTATTTGATTAATAATAGGATATTATTTAAATATTAAAAGGTGTATTTTGATAATTTAAACCTATTATAAATGGGTTTTCTATATTGAATAGAAATCTTTATGTAAAAATTCGTAATGTTCTTTTCTCTTTATTTTATGAATAGTTCCAGTTAGATAATAATTATTAAACCATTATTAAATTAAAGATAATTTTGTAAGCTTCGCGTGAGCTCTAAAATCGTTAAAATCTGTTGTCTAAAACTCAAGATAGAGCCCAAGAGCCCAAACAGTAAAGTTATTATCTAAATTTTAATAAATATTTTTTTATTATTGTAGCACCAATTTAATTTTTTTTTCCTAATTCTTTTAAATTTATAAATTCTTTGTTTATTTCAATAAAATATTAAAATCAATTTAATAAAAAATTAAAATTGATCTGGTCCGTATACGATCAGTATACGACCAAATTAATAATTATAGTTATATCTTAAATAGATCGATGAGAATTGTTAGATCTAATATTAAAAAGTGTATGTGATTAATAACATAATTATATTTAAATACTAAAAAGTGTATTTTGATAATTTAAAATTTTTCTATGTAAAAATTCTTAAATATCTTTTCTCTTGAATTTATGTTAGATAATAATTGTTAAACCAAATATCAAGATAACAATTCATATCGATTACAATGATACCCTACGTTATACGTTATAAGAGATTTATGAGAACTCATGTACATGAATAAATTTAAACACTTTTTTTTCTAAAGGAACATAACAATTCGATTAATCCAAATTATAATTATATTATTTTACATATAACAAATATAAAAGGATAATATCAAAATATTATTAAAATGTTGAGGGTTTCATATTCATAAACGATAATTTTGAATATATTACTTATATTAAAATGTGTATTTGATTAAATGTAGGATTATATTTAAATACTAAGAAGCGTGCTTTGATAATTTAAACCAATTATAAATTGGTTTTCTATATTGAATTGAATTCTTTGTGTAAAACTTCTTAACCATCTTTTCTTTTCAGTTTATTTTATGGGTATGTCAACTGGTCAAGTTAGATAATAATTATTAAACCATCATTAAATTAAAGATAATTTCGTTAGTTTCGCATGAGTTGTAAAATCGTCAAAATTTAATTTCTAAAACTCAGGATAGAACCCAAATATTAAAGTGAGTATCTAAATTTTAATAAATATTTTGTTTATTATTGTAGAACCAATTAATTTATTTTTCCACTAATTCTTTTAAATATAGAAATTTTATGTTTATTTCAATAAAGTATCAAAATTAATTAAGAACAAATTCAAATCGATAAAGATTATAATAATATGAGAATAAAATTTTATATAATCATAACATAATTTTTATTCTATTTAATAATTTTTAAGTAATAATGTATTTTAAAATTTTATTTACACCGT
Organism: Heracleum sosnowskyi; assembly: GCA_030848705.1. NCBI lineage: Eukaryota > Viridiplantae > Streptophyta > Magnoliopsida > Apiales > Apiaceae > Heracleum > Heracleum sosnowskyi. The sequence goes on along the minus strand of CM061235.1, from coordinate 133,853,662 downwards.
AAATAAAACCGAAACATTAAAAGTAAAAGCAGTTGGTAAGATACTTATATCAGTATATACTTGATATCATTATTATATTAAATCCTTATATATAATAATCATAATAGGGATCTTATCCCAAATTTTGGTCGTAGACAACCAAATTAATCAGGACCATTAGATCTTACTAAAAAATCGTACTTTACAAAAAATATTATCAAATAACATATGTCTGCAAGAAAAAATGAAAAAATTCTTATTTTTCAAAAAAAACCTATAAATTTTAATATGTTGTTGGTAGATTCAAATCTTAGATCATTCCACATGATAATTTTACTGTTATATCTAACGTTTTTCAACAATTTAATTTGAAAGATTCAACGATTATGGATTGAGTACCAAACTTAACTTATAATGAATCTTTCATTATTTAGTCTTTAATATAATAACATAGATATTTACCGGATATGCTATAAAAAAATGAAATTTATACAGAATTTTGATCACGGTGTACTACTTTAAAAGAAGAACTATTACAAAAAAATATATATTTTAATTGATAATTTATTTTCTCAAAAGTTCAAAGTTCCCGCATCTTTAACATATTATAAAAAAGAGTATATTATATTTTAGCAGTAAATATTTAAAAAAATTATAAATTAAAAAAATTATAAATATTAAGAAAAATTAATGATGTTATCATGGTAGTTTGGTCCTAAATACCGCCATTCTCAACCGTTATATCCAATACTTTTAAAAATACATGATCAAGATTATATCATATAAAAAGAAGTTATTATCTAAAAATGATATAAGTTAAAAGATATTATATTAGGATTGGATTTTCTAAAAAGTCAAAACATAAAAATAGTTGTAATTAAATAAGGAAACTCATTTAATACCAAAATAATAAAAAATCGTTTAATGTTAAATAGATAGGTGAAAACCGTTAGATTTAACATTAAAAACTGTATTTGGTTAATAAAGGGTATTCTAATAATCTAAACTACATATAAGTAGATTTCCTAAATCGAATAAAATTCTCAACATTAAATTTCGTCACTTTATTCTCTTTTTAGTTTTAGAATAGTTTTTAATTGAAAAAGAACTATTGAACCACAACTAAATTAAAGATTATTTTATGAATTTCATGTGGACTATAAAATTGGCAAAATCTAATTTTTATAACTCAATATAAACAAATATTAAATTGAGCGTGTAAAATATAATAAATATCAAATTTTTAACTATAATTTTTTTGGCTAAATCTTTTTTAACAATAATTTAATCATGTGAACTAATAACTTTTAAATATTAAAATATTCATAAATAAATATAATTATAAATATTAAAAAAACAATTGTGTGTTGCATGGGTAATAAAAATATAATTATAAACAAAATAATCATAAATAAAATTTAAGTAACCGTGCATCGCACGAGCTATAAGCTAGTATTTTTTAATATGTTATATTTAATAACCAATTTACATAATTGATATAATTAATTTTAATTATTTCTATGTCAAAACGAAACATTTAGCAAAGTAGAACTAGTTAACTGGAAACAAATAGAGCAAATCCAAAAACATAACCGTTCATTACAGCTTTACCCAGCACAAACAAAATTACCAAAATATCCCCCCAAACAATATTGAACTAGCCGTTGGATAATCAATCGACTTTCAAAAGATAATAATATCATCTCACTCTAATCAGTAGGCCTTCTTCTTTATTCAATTTCAAACTTGTGTTCTCTCTCTCTCTCTCTACAAATTTCCATCTCTAAGCGCTCTTCACTCACTTTCTCTCTCTACATATACATTGACTGTACACACCTGTTTGCAATTTCAATCTCTCCTATTCTCGCTCATTCTCAACTCATAGTTACTGTAAGTATTTTCTTTAGTTTTGTGATCCTATTATATGTTCTGCCTTTTTTACGAGGTCTTTCGAAATCCTAGTTCCGCCACTGTACTTTCGTTGTGTAGAGTAGCTTTCTTTTCGTATTGCTCCTCTATTTAAATTAAAAGCTTATTGCTCATTTGTTACTTTTATTAACATGTAGAGAGCTTAAAAAAGTCTGCCATAATTTGATGCATTTAAATTTAGGGATAAAATGTATTTTTTTTACATAATTATTAGTGTTCAAGGCATCTTGTTCCGAAAACTAGTAGTTATCAGATTTGTTACCAACCGAAAGCCTAATTACAGACACTAATTTTGGTTTCGTATTGTGCAGATAATTATTTGATTGAGGGCCTTTACTGAGGTACCAATAATTTGTTTGAGTTCTATTCTGAAGGACAGTTGATTGAATTCTCCTTATAATTTTATAAAGTTAATTGATTAATTTATACAATCAAGATGAGTGTTAGAACCCCTGGAACACCGGTTTCGAAAATGGATAGGACACCTGTATCCACTCCAGGAGGGACTAAAAGTAGAGAAGAGAAAATAGTTGTAACAGTAAGGTTGAGGCCATTGAATAAAAGAGAGCAATCAGCGAAAGATCATGTGGCATGGGAATGCATTGAGGATCACACTATTGTGCACAAGCCATTGCCTAATGAGCGCGCAGCTCAGCAGCCTGCCTCATTCACATTCGGTAACTAGAAAGCTTGTTTTATTTTGTTGAAGATTTGATTTCGGATAAACTGACTCTTTTTTCGTTTTCCAGATAAGGTCTTCGGTCCTGCTTCTTTTACTGAGTCGGTGTATGAGGAGGGAGTAAAGAATGTTGCTTTGTCTGCTCTAATGGGAATCAATGGTAACATATTGCTTTCTAAAATTAGGTATATTGGTAATGTTACTCTATTGCTGTTTCGTGACATTGATCTCGTATTCCATATTCTGCAGCAACTATATTTGCATATGGTCAAACAAGCAGTGGAAAGACATACACAATGAGAGGAATTACTGAAAAAGCTGTTTACGACATTTACAAGCATATACTTAATGTAAGTTTCATTATAATTTCTTTTAGTACCGATTTGCATATTGATCGCCGTCAATTTGATGTTTACTGAAAGAAAAATGAACATAAACTTTACAAAGAAAAATATCAGAGTTTGTTGCTATCATTTTTCTGTATAGAATACAGAAACATATGCAGCCAATGAAACATTTGATCAGAATATGTGACAGTGAAAAAAATGCCGGAACTTGACTTTTATGAGTTCTTTGTCAAAACAGAATCCAGAGAGAGATTTCCGAATAAAAATTTCAGGGATTGAAATCTATAACGAGAATGTCAGGGACTTGTTGAATTCTGATTCGGGGCGCAATCTAAAGCTTCTAGATGATCCAGAGGTAAAATTCAAGCCAGCTTGTTTGTGAATAAATATTTCTTCTGTTTGATAAAGTACCTAATGTAGGTCCTGTTACTTTATTTGAATGCAGAAAGGAACTGTGGTTGAGAAGTTAGTAGAGGAAACAGCAAACGATGACCAACACTTAAGAAATTTGATCAGCATTTGTGAGGGTAAGACTTGACTTTTTTAATTTGTATTGGCAAGGATTTATATTGGGTGATTTAAGATATAAATTGCGCTGTGGTTTGTTTATTGTACATTTTGCAGCTCAAAGACAAGTAGGTGAAACTGCCCTCAATGATACTAGCTCCAGGTCACACCAGATAATAAGGCTGGTTAGTTATATATAGTTTTAAGGTGTGTTATTTGATGGAAGCGAATGGAGATGCAGCAACTCTTTATAACTCTATCTTTTTACATGCAGACAATTGAAAGCACACTTCGTGTAAATTCAGATTGTGTGAGATCTTATGTTGCAAGCTTGGTAAATAAGCAAACTTTTATTCTATGTATATATATATTTTTTAAATTGTATGAGCTGATAATGTCATGAATGTTATTGATTTTATACAGAACTTTGTAGACTTAGCCGGAAGTGAAAGAGCCTCACAGACAAATTCAGATGGGGTTCGGCTCAGAGAAGGATGCCATATTAACCTCAGTTTGATGACTCTGACAACAGTAATCAGAAAGCTAAGGTATCATTTACTGATAGCATCACGTTCAAATGTCATATAAGTTCTATGAAGTCCGTACGAAGAAAAGATTTTTTTCCCCTCGATAGTATTAGTTTTTTGTTTTTAGCTAATTGTTTACTTCCTTCCATTGTTAGGTGCTTTATTTGAGTAGAAAAATATGTGCCGGTTGAGGCTTTTACTTTGAAATCTGATGTTTTCAAGAATAGCAAAAAACATATCGCTTGTGAGAGATAAGTTTTGTTACTTTGTAGTGTTCCATGTTTTATAAGAAAGGGAATTTAGGAACTCCTAAGAACTCAAGATCACTGCTTAGGGATGAGTCAGTCAGACAATATTAACTCACTCTACTTTACCAAGTCAGAAAATAGACATCTTCCTGTTTATTCATTAGAACATTGGAATCCTAGAACATTGGAATCCTAACCTTTATCTTGTATGCGATACTAGAATAGATAATGAGAAATCTTAAGTCCATATGCATCTATTTAATGATTCCTTCAAGACAAATTTTCACCATTCCTTTAAGTAGCGTCTTTATGCAAATTGTTCTACTTATTCATTTGCTTATCAAATTTTTTTTATCGTAGTGTTGGAAAACGAAGCGGTCATATACCATACCGAGACTCAAAGCTCACACGAATTTTGCAGCACTCACTTGGTGGTAATGCACGCACTGCTATCATTTGCACTTTGAGTCCTGCATCCAGCCACCTGGAGCAATCCCGAAACACACTCTACTTTGCCACCCGAGCTAAGGAAGTGGTAAACAATGCCCAAGTAAACATGGTATGTATATATAAGTATATAACGAGAAAGTTCAATTCCGGACACTAATTACAGACTGTGCAGTCTAAATTTTGTCTTGAAAAAGGCTTGCTTAACCAGTTGCATGAATTTTTTTAAAATCAGGTCGTCTCAGACAAGCAATTAATTAAGCATTTACAGAAGGAAGTAGCCAGACTAGAAGCTGTGCGCACACCAGATCCACTAAGTGAAAAAGATTACAAAATCCAGCAGGTACTTCACCAATTTGTGTCCGCTGTCTGTTGAAAAACTAAATTCAAAATGAGTATTCATGCGTTTGTTCTCTAATTTTATTATATAATTGGCTAAATGTGTTCTATGATGTGAATTAGATGGAGAAAGAAATAGAGGAACTGAGGATTCAAAGAGATCTTGCACAGTCTCAAGTCGACGAGTTGCGTCGAAAACTTCAGGAAGAACCACAGGTCTCTAATACACAAATGCATTCGATGCAAATAGTTCGATTAATGTTTTTTCTTATTTGGATTATGTTAATGACTTGATTTAGGTTTTAAAGCCAGCCGAGTCACGCAGTCCACTTGTAAAGAAGTGCCTCTCATTTTCTGGGACCTTGTCACATAACCTTGCTGGCAAAGAACCAGGTCATTTTGAAAGGATGAGAAATACAATGGGAAGACAGACAATGAGGCAATCATCCACTGCTCCTTTCACACTTATGCATGAGATTAAAAAGCTTGAGCACCTCCAGGAGCAGCTTGGAGAGGAAGCAAATCGGGCACTAGAAGTACTTCAGAAAGAAGTTGCTTGTCATAGACAAGGTAACCAGGATGCTGCAGAGACAATTGCTAAGCTACAAGCTGAAATAAAGGATATGTGTGCTGTTCGACCAGTCCCCAAAGTTAAAGTTGAAAGTGTTGTTTTTGTTAACAAAAGTATCAGTGCCAACCTAAAGGATGAAATAACTAGACTTCACTCGCAAGGAAGTAACATTGCAGGTCTCGAGGAGCAGCTAGAAAACGTTCAGAAGTCTATTGACAAATTAGTAATGTCTCTTCCAAGCAATGCAGACCAACAGTGTACTGCTGAAACATCTTTGAAATCCAAAAATCATTCTAAAAAGAAGAAGTTGCTTCCTCTAGCATCAAGCAACACAACAAATCGACAGAACTTCATAAGATCTCCGTGTTCACCGTTGTCATCTATGAAACAAGTGTTTGATTCTGAGACTGAAAACAAAGCTCCAGAATATGATGAAAATTTGTCCAATGAAACTCCATTAGTTTCGGGAAAAGATACTCCAACAAAAAGTGAGGATGGTGGTGATGTCTCATCAAAAGAAGGTACTCCATATCGGCGTACAAGTTCTGTCAACATGAGGAGAATGCAAAAGATGTTTCAAAATGCAGCAGAAGAGAATGTTAGAAGTATAAGAGAATATGTTACAGAGCTTAAAGAACGTGTCGCCAAGCTCCAGTATCAAAAGCAATTACTTGTTTGCCAGGTAGATTATCTTTTCATATGAAACTCCTTAAATATTCAGATTTGTTTATTTTCAGATATGTTAAGAAGTGGTTGATTCTATTATCTGCCATCAGGTGCTTGAGCTGGAGGCAAATGAAGAAGCAGGGTATGACTTGGAGAATGAGAACATGCCTGAAATACAAGAAGAGTCCCCAATATCATGGACTGTTACTTTTAGGGAACAAAGGCAGCAGATAATTGATCTATGGGATGTTTGTTTTGTCTCTATTATTCACAGGACTCAGTTCTACTTGTTATTTAAAGGAGACCCTTCTGATCAGATATATATTGAAGTAGAACTTAGGCGATTAAATTGGCTGCAGCAGCACTTGGCTGAAATTGGTAATGCAACCCCAGCTCGTACAGGAGATGAGCCCACAATCTCAGTTTCTTCAAGGTTTTCACTCCCTCTACATAAAGTTTCCTAATTTTGGACATTGCTTATTGCGATATATGTTCACTAATTATGCCAATTTATTAATTTTATCTACACGTAGTCTTAGAGCATTGAAGCGCGAAAGAGAGTTTCTTGCAAAGAGATTAACTGTTGGTCTCAGTATGGAGGAAAGAGAAGCTTTGTACATAAAATGGGAAGTTCCATTAGAAGGGAAGCACAGGAAGCTGCAGTTCATAAACAAGCTTTGGACAGATCCTCATGATGCCAGGCATGTACAGGAGAGTGCTGAGATAGTGGCAAACCTTGTAGGTTTCCGTCAGAGTGGAAACTTGTCCAAGGAGATGTTTGAGCTGAACTTTGTACTTCCATCTGACAAAAGACCATGGATTATGGGTTGGACGAACCCTATCTCAAACCTTCTCCATTTGTGAGAAACCAATTTTTATTTTATTTTATACATTCTTTGCTGTATATGATGCTTGCAAGTCTTATTACAAGAAGCTCTTGTCTTCGGTTCAATTTGTAAGATACTTGTCATTGTTCTCAACCCCTGAAATCTTAATCCAAGTTTTTGATCACTCTTATCATGTTGTAAAATTTTGTTCAATATGAAAGCAAAGCAAGATAGCACTGTATACGAGTGTGAGAGAGAGGGTCATAATGGCAATGGCCTAAAATCAATTTTTATTAAAATTAAACCTCTATAAGTAGTACAGTATATATAGGCCGGACTTGGGATAGTGTAGCAGTCTCTCCGTATGCATGTAGCATGTAGGGAGCCTTATTATCATAACCAGCATTGATGAACACATATAAAATTACAATAAACACACATATAAATGTAGATAAATTTCCCAATCTCTAACACCTGGGGTAAGCAACCTTACAGGTGCCAGCAATCTTCCTAGCATTCGGAGAGCTGACAAACTTCTTAAGATTCGGATTCTTAAGGTACTGGCAAAGGCAAGGCCTCTGTTGAGTAAGCCTCACGCAGCAAAGTCTTGACGGTGGTTTGTTAGATGTGATCGCACTTGCACAAGGGGCCAGCTGAGTTGGATTGCATGTCACAGCTACCGCGACCTGTGCTTCAGACACAAGAAGCACTAGCACAGCACACACTGCAATGCATGACAATACCTTCATTCTCACTAGAAAGACAGATATTGGTTAAGGAAGTTTTAAGGTAATAAAATAAGTTGCAGATTTGCAGTGTGTGTTGAGTAACTTTCATATCAATTTATAGAAGTGATTTTGCAAAGGAAAACCCCGAAAAGAGGGACTATGTATGTGAACAGGTGCCATTTTCACAGGACCTTACATAAGCACACTCCTTTGATTTTTACATTTGGCGTCTTGGAATGATTATGCATTCCATTATAAAATGTCATTGCCACAACTCCGCCCGCGAACTATTGGGTTGCGCAACACCCGTTAACTCCACATTAATATGATATTATCCGCTCTGGGTCGTGGTCAAGTCCGCACGAATTTGTTTTTTGGCTCCTCCCAAAAAACATTTTTGACCGCTTATTATTCTTTATCTTATCGATGTGGGACTTGGGTTGAACACCCCCTCTAAACGAACCACCCCACACACACGAGTAATGATGAATTTGAGGACTTGAAATTGCAGCATCCAACTACAAACAAATTAAAGTGGGCTAGTGACCATTCACACTGCAACCTTCTGAGTACAAGAATCTCTTTGCTTGCGTTAGTTTCTTTATATTACTTGAAATCAGTAGTAGGACCGTAAATTAGTGCACGCTTGGGAATGGCTCAACGTTCAACTAAAATAAAATTCTGGCTCAAATAAATGAGTGGGAACGATTAGTTTATACTTTGGTTGACAAAATAGCTCCCAAGCAATAGGTTTAGAACTTTTTGAAAATGTTATAGAGTAAAGTGCATTATGTGTACTTGCAGTTTAGGTGTCAGACCACTTGGGATACTCAAGTTCAAAAATTAGCACTTGCTATATTGACACTCCAAACTACTTACAGTTTGCGTAATTCCGTCTATTTTTGTTAACTCCGTCCATTTTTTGAAGGGCAATTCAGTCTTATTCATTTTATACGTGTATTATACATATATCTGATACATTAAACTCCTTTCACTGACAACACACACTAAGACTACCGAACCAGAAGATATGTAAAAAACGAAAAGCAAAAGACAGAATACAAAAACCCATCTTCTCTGGAGCTTGTGTACGGGATGGCGAGGATGAGCGGTGGAGATCGGTAATCAATGCGGAGGAGTCCGGTGAAAGAGGTCGTTCATGGCCTTGCAAATGACTTGGCAACAACAGCAACCTAAGAAGCGTAAAATCAATCGCCCTCCTTTAGGTTTAAAAAATCTCGGCAACTCTTGTTATCTCAACTCTGTTCTTCAGTGCTTAACCTACACTGCTCCTCTCGCTAATTTATGTCTCAAATCCAAACACACCTCTCTCTGTAAACGCGCGCTCTCTCTCTCAATTGATTTATTTTAGGTTTAATTGATTGAATTATGTAGGTGATTTAGCTTCTGCGGACCAGGATAGGAAGAGTGATTGTCTGTTTTGTATATTAGAGAGGCGAATTGTGCGCTCTCTTTGTAGTGATCTAATCCTAGATGATCCGTATAAGTTAACTAATTGCTTGAGGTTATTTGCTGAGCATTTTCGTCTCGGTCGTCAAGAGGATGCTCATGAGTTTCTGCGCTATGTTATTGATGTCTGTCATAATACTTGTTTACGGCTTAAGAAGCTTCAGCACCATAGGCGTAAGGCGGTGGTGAATGGTGGAATGGCGGTAGGCGGTGGTGAATGGTGGAAAGGCGGTGGTGAATGGCGGCGGTGGTGGTAGTGAGGGTTTGGAGGGGAATTCTGTAGTTAAAGATATTTTTGGGAGTGTTTTGCAGTGAAAGGAGTTTAATGAATTGGTAAAGTAAATTTATCAGATATATGTATAATACGCGTACAAAATGAATAAGACTAAATTGCCCTTCAAAAAATAAACGGAATCACGCAAACTGTAAGTAGTTTGGAGTGTCAATATAGCAAGTGCTAGTTTTTGAACTTGAGTATCCCAAATGATCTGACACCTAAATTGCAAGTACACATAATGCACTTTACTCAATGTTATATTGTCCAAATCCTAGGCGTGCCAAAAAAATCAAGTAGATCACAAAAGTTCTTTCATTATTTGAATCTTTAAGAAATCTTGTTTCCTTCATTATTATAAAGTGTCAATTAGCCGAAAGAATTTTAATATTCAAGTACGAATGTTTATTTGAATTCTTCTTTTTCTTATCACTGCGAATTTACTTTGATAGAGTGTGAAGGGAATTCTATTACTTTACTCTAAAGTAATATTTCTAAGATTCATACTACTTACAAATGGCCGTATATCCTTGGCATTGCTACAAAGTGTCACCTCATGGCATCACAATCAAAATTATATGGCCATCTATTAAGAATTTTAAGTTCTTTTGGAAAATTATTGTCGGTAGGAAAAATAAAATGACAATATGTGTACTGAATCTTTGATTATTTACATGTGAGACAAGAGACATTGAAACAATAGTAAATGGATGGATGGATCGACCACTCGAGAGTGGCCGTCCCTGTTGAATTATACCTTATATCCAGCAACTGCATGCTTGTAAATTTTGTGACAAATGTTAAATAAACTAAAGTAGATCATAACATTATTCAAACATAAAGATAAAATTATTTTTTTATGAAACGGATAATGAATACTCTTTGAGATTTGGTCTTTAGCCAATCCTGAATGAAAATCACCTGTCACAATGTACCGCAATGAAAACATTACGACAGGTGATTGACATCCAAGTTGACTATGAAAGACCACCGGTACTTTGTAATTTGATCAAGTTAGAATTCTTTTAGATCTTTTAACCGCTTTACTGTGGCACGCCTCATGTTGGAGATTGTCTGGAACTGTGCTTCAGCACGATGTAAAAACATTAGCATATGAATGAAGATTGAAGAAACCTTCTTTCGTTTCTCAGAGACTTGTTTGGCAGTTTCGCTTGATTTGAGGGTGGATGGTCAGCAGGTCAGGTGTCATGTAGCAGTCAAATTTATACAAGCTCACCGGTTGAAATGTAAGAACAATCTCTTTATGTTAAGAAGAAACAAGATTTAAAGTTGCACGGATCAGATTTTTCCAGAATTTCTGTTATGCAGGATTTTTGTGCACCATATAAAACGGAGTGTTTTGTGCAGACCCATAACGAATGATTGTGATTCTTAACATATATAGTAACGATTTATGATAATTTCGAATATTGTGGAAAATTTGTTATTGTCACATCATACCGGTGGTAATTCTGTTCAAGAAACACTTGCAGTAAATAAGTTGAATCACATTCGTTGTCTTTCTGCAATATGATGTTGTCTTTCGGATTTATCTTCTTAATCAGCAATATTGCATCCAAAATAAATATATTAACAGAAATTCCCTATTAATTGTCTTTCTATTGGACATCCATAAAATTTCAGAAAATTGTTAACCATAGCATCTTTGTAATTGAAACTTCAATAGGTCTTCTTTTTTATACTTGAGTGTTGTGTGTTGTGTGTGTGTGTGTGTGTGTGTGTGTGTGTGTTATCGGAGGGGGGTTGATGTTGCTTCTATACTACTATCATTTTCATATTTGTACTACAAGGCATTCAAAATTTTGTTCCAGAACCAAAACACTCGATTCGACATGTACAATGTTAAGGGTACAAGAGTCGCTTATAAATAAAAACAAGTAGGAAGATATTAAGATCACGATAGTCTATAATTTAGAACTATGAAACATATCAACCCATAGCATAAATTGTCTAGAGAAGAAAGCTGGTTCATTTTTCCACTTTAAAAATGGAGAGATCCTCTACCTTCGCAAGTCAGCAATTCAAGAACTACTAATGATTCTTTGAATAGTTGTAGCTACATGAAAGGCACTTGAAATATCATTGGAAAATTTTTGCTGGCCTGCACTGATTTATTTTCCGGGGTCGAGATTATTTCCAAGTTTTCAGTTTACCAATAATCATCCAGTCTTCTAGCACACTTCAAGGTTGGTATCCTATTCACACAGAGGTTGATCAAAGAGCAGTCACACTGAACACATGCCATCTCAGATTACACATCTGCAGAAAAAGTCATAGTTGAGTAAGCACTGGTGAATTATGAAAGTGCCTCATTAGATTCATACAAACTGGCTTTTTAGTTTAAGAGCTAACTTAGTGTGAAGGCTTATTTAAATTGCTCCTGTCAAAAAAGTGTTACAATGTTCAACTGGTGGTCAGACATCAATTTATAAAGTTTCCGCCAAAATAATGAGCCTAATCTCTACAACAAATAACGAAGTTCTAACCAGAAAGAAAAAACACTCTTTTAGGTAAAAGAACGACCGTATGACTTAAGCTGATAGTTATAAAATAACTTACCATTCAATGTTGTTCCAATGGAGGAAACCGCCACTGCCTCTGGCATTTGTAAACTTATAAACAGGACCAGAAACTAGCCAAATAATGTTAAGGAGTTAGTCATTATGACTGCATTTGAAATCAAAAGAGCTCGAGTCTTTTAACATTTTTTAGAGAAGTCAAGTAACCAAAGATAACATTACCTTCATAACCTTCATGAACTGGATCTTCTGACAGAAGAAGTGGGGTATCTAGGTCGATGAATCTGTTTTATTTTATAAAGGTCATTAATATCAACTCAAGTGATTGATTTTTTGAAATAGAAGAAAATGAGTAAAGATAGAAACTAAATTAAAGTAAATTTCCTGAAATGCAACAACTACTGTCTTCTGCTTACTTGAAACACCCAAGCCCTGCGGCAAGGTGACCAGCAAAACCCATGGCAAGTCTAGTCTCTACCATACCACCAATCATCAAATCCAAGCCTGAGGCCCTTGCCAACTCAATAATTTCAAGGGCACCAATCACCCCAACTTTAGCAAGTTTGATGTTGACGACATCTGCTAAATTTCCTTTGACTATCTTCTTGACATCAGCTAAACCCCGACAACTCTCATCAGCAGCAACAGATACCCCATATTTTTCTTTTGCAATCCGAGTAACATGACCAAGACCTTCCCAGTCATCCCTGTGAACTGGCTGCTCAAAGAGAATTGGAGTCACCTTCATCTCTGCAAGGAAATAACAGTATAGAGAAATTGACTTGTTAGAAAATCATATATAGTTACAATCTTTATAGAAAAAGAGATAAAGATTGGGATAGACACAAGCTTCACCATGTAATGTCTGAAGAACTTGAATAGCTTCTATGGAGGTGTAACCTTCGTTAGCGTCTAAGATAAACAAGCAATCAGGGTGTGCTGTGCGTATTGCTTGAAGTACTTCTATGTCTCCATTCAAATTTTTACCCACCTTAAGCTTTAAGGTTTTAAATCCCTGTTTACGATACTTTGAAGCCAATTGAGCAGCTTCAGAAGAGGATACAATTGGAATCTACACACGATATTGTTTGTAAGTTAATACTACTTTAGTTAATATCATCAATATGTGTTATAAATACATTTGTTCAACCTCACTAGTGCCTTTCTAAGTCTGAATGAAAGTTTTGTGATTAAGAACTCTTTAAAATGACAGGAAAATCATAAATTCAAATAACTGACAGATACTGAACTGTTATATCAGTGGTTATAGTATTTGAAACTCCACCGAACAGTCTCCACAAAGGTGTTCCAATGCTATTAGCAACTGCATCAATTAGGGCCATCTCTACTCCCGCTCTGACCTTCAATACAAAACACAACATCTATTAAAAAACTGCAAAAACTCGAATTAGACCTAAAAATGCAAAAAAAATAAAATGAAAAGGACTAAACGAATATATTGTCAACTATCCTCATGTTCATAGAGATTTGAGACATTGTTTAGTTGAAAATAATTGTGTTCCGCTAATTTACATAATAAGAAACCAAAATTATGCATTAAAGAATGAACTAGTGTAGCTATTAATACTAATTACTGGAACAACTTCATACTAAAGTTTAAAGAGTTGCTTTTGTAGAACCAGTCAGAGATTACAGCACAAAATTTCAACATATTTATTTATTGTCTATGTGTGTGTATTTAAAAATTTAAAGAGAACTGCTAGCCAATCAATAGGTAACTTAGCACTGTAGCCTAGCAGATACCACTTTTCCCTTTGTAACAAATTTTGAGAGTTCAAGATTCGGTGGAGACATGTGTGTTTGAGGGTGAGGGTAAAGGCCCTGCCAAAACCCTGCTCGCCTTTTGGAAAGCAAAACAATAGGGTAGGCACATATAGCTAAGGGAGGCTATGTGTTGTGTCCAATGTATTCAAATGCAAATTTAAGCTTTTGGAAGGACTGAGATACTCAGTCAACAATACATTCTTGCAATATCTGAAATTTTGCAACAATTATGTAAAGTTTAGTTACCACCATTTAACAGTATTCAACTCATTATCTCATTCACTTGGCCAAAAAAAAAACTCATCATCTCATTCATTTCAAAAATTCAAGTGAAAAGCAAGGATTAGTGATCGAGTCTAAAGTCCAGCACAAGGCCTTACTAGAATGTTATTGCATTATCACATTAGTAGTAACTGGAAGCTTGAAACATATAGAAGTTAGCTGTATGAGCAAAGTCTCCATCTTTAGTCACCCTCTGCATCACTGAGACACAATCCTAAAAGAACCCTTTATCTTTATTCACTCTGAATCAAAGCTCAAAATTAATTCCAGTCATCATCTAAGACAGCATACAGTTCCCTAAGACTTTTCATAAGCTCAAGTGCATATCATTGTACACCAGATTCAAATGAGTTCAGTTACATAGTCTTCCATTATATCATCTTAAACACTTTGCGAAGTGAATCCTAAAATGTTCAATTTCACCTTCCCTAGCCCTTCCACTTCCTAATTACCCCCAAAGAAAATGTAAATAACCTGACCACTACCTATTACCCTTTAAAAATGTAAATAACCCTGAATCCCGAAATAATCATATCCAACTAAAAACTCAATGTACATCACATAGCTATCAAGAACAACATTCCAATCACATTTCATGACTCAAATTACGACATTTCAAAAAACCAATCAAACAGTATAATCAAACACAATCATAGCTTAAACGAAAACAATCCACAACTTACAGAAGCAAATTCATGGCCACCAAGAATCCCCCCAACCTCACCCAAAACTGAGCACAAAGTCATCCCAGGACTCCTCTTCAAGAACTCACACGCCTCCGCCGCCTTCTTCAAAGCCAAAGGCTGATCCTCAGCTGTCACAAAAGGAAGAACAGGAGCCTCACCCCACCCAACACACCCATTACTCAACTCAATCCTAATAGCCACATTTTCAACTTTTTCAAGCCTAGATGTAGCAATAGTAAAAGGGGCAATCAAGGGCACATTCAATTCCCTCCCCTCAGCCTTTTGAACATTAACTGTAAATGTCTCAATCAAATTCTTGAACCCAAAACTTGTACTATTAGTCACTAAAGTTGCCATCTTCTTGCCTCCACTGCAAATGGGTAGTTTAAAAATCTTGAAATTTGAGGACTTGGGGCTGTGAGAATTAAGTGGAAAAGAGAGAAAAGAGGAGAAAAGAGAAGAAGGGGGGGTTGAAGAAAGAGACAACATGGATGAACCCTTTTGATGGTTACTGAAATTGATGGAGTTTTATGATTGGGTGAAGAGAGAAAAATGTGAAGAAATGCCATAGGTGATTGGGCTTTTAATATTCATAGGAGGGATCAAGGATGCCAACAACAGGGTAATTGTTTATGTACAAATTTTTGTATCTAATGTGTGTGTATTTTGAACACCTGATTGTGATGTTGTTTTTGTTGTTAGGACCACATGATTGTTTAAGATGTTGACATCATGGATTAGAATCTGGAAAAGATTTTACCTTATATTTGGTTTGGTTGAGTTATTGTTCTAACCTGAATCTGGAGTTTAAAACTAGAAATGTTTGGCAAACGATTTATAAGCAATTTTATAGTTTATAAACTCGTAATAGTTTATGATGGGTGTTTGTCAATGTATTTATAAATAACTTATAACTTATATGTTCAATTTATTATTTGATTTCTTTGTTTTTTAATACTTCATATTTTTACATTTGTGTTTTTAAATATTTTTTTAATTTAAAATGTATGTATTTAGCTCATTGTATTTAATAATTATTTTTAAAATATAAATTAGCAAATTTGTAACTAACTTATAAGTAAATTTATCCGAACACCTAAAATTCATTCACTTATAACTTGTATGACTCATTTTAAGTTATAAGTCAACTTTTTTTTAAGATAACACAAACATGCACTTAGAGTGTACTTTAATTTTTATTTATATTATACTCCCTACCATTTCTTTACACTTTCATTTTTGGGATGTCCATTCAATTCTTTACATTTGTAAACTTTCTAAAGACTAAAAGTAGTAAACTTTTAACAATATTAAAATCATCTACTTCCACTACTTTCCTCCACTATCCTCACTTTATATATTAAAAATTGATTGGACTCACCACTTAACTTATTTTTTCTACTTTTTCCGCTATTTTATTACTTTTTGTTAACCTTCGTGTGCAACTCAAATGTAAACAAATGGATGGAACGGAAGGAATATATTTTAATTTTAAAATATGTTCCATTTTATATGTTCTTCATTCTTCCAAAGCATTTGGTATGAAAATAATTACTACTTATTCCATAATGATGTGGTTTTGTTCTTAAATTATAGTTCTAGTGTTTCAGTTTCTACCTCACATAATTTGACTTAAACCGATTTTTTTTAAAATAAATAAAAATTGATATATGTCACACTATTCCGGCGTAGAAATTAAACTTTTAGATCTATAATATATATATTAATTTAAAAGATATTCTTTTTATAATTTTTTGTACTAAATTTATTCCTCGAATAACTTTCAAACCATCATTTATCTTGTAAATTTAGTTTAATGACGGTTTTAATTGGATTTTAGTAAGTAGTATTAATTTGTGAAACGCAATCAGAAATATGTAAACTCTCTTTGAATTGAATAACTATTTTTGTCGAATTGGATTTGTGCTTTTAAGATCATTTTTTTCATTAAAATTTTAAATTGGAACAAATCTAGTATTTAAAAGAAATATATACTTTGAATGATATTAAAATTACAAAGGTTTGTAATATATCAAAGCTTATTATTTACATATTCTCAGAATATGCTCTGAATATCCAAATCTTTAAATTTAATATATTCTGATTTTGAAGTGATTAATTTAAACATATGCGACCAACAACCGGCCCACTCAATACAGTAGTTACCTTAATTATTTGGGTCACATGTTGTAAATATGTAATTGTCCTTTGGATGTGGCTTAAGGGTGTTTACTTTAACTAATCACTTAGTTTAATGGTAATTAAATGAACAACCTTTATTATTTAGTGCCCCGCTGATTCAGATTTGTCGTAACTTAGGCATTGTTAGATCACAGTAATTTATGTGGAATTCTATTTAGTAGTAATTTATACTGTATTGAGCACTCGTGTTAAAGTCCAAAATGGACGACTTTTTGTCAGTCATTTAAACAGTTATCCTATAGAAGTTTAGTACTCCAACACTTTGCCATTACTTTTCATACTAATTACAAAAATACATCCGTGATAGCTTACAATTCGGCCGTATTCTGTGCAAATATCGGATCATTCATAGCTGGTGAACAGCTGACAGGCTGTGCATATCACACGATTACCGAGAATTTAAATTTGAATACATAGTACTCACAACTATCAACAATACAAATTTGTAAATAATGTCTCTCTTTTTTAGTTTTTTCCTCTACTTCTCTCATGTCTATCGGACTTAAATCTACTAGTAATTTACTGATCAAAGCAGTTTAATTTTTTTGCAGGTGCACGCTAACCATTTGATGAATTAAAAATGAGACAAAGATTAATAGTTCTACTTCTAATCCATTTTTTCTTCTTCTCTCCCTAATGTTTTGGCCATTATTTCCGAGATTATGTGACTTTACTAATCTTTCTGTTCTTATTTACTACAAATCGAACTCAGCCCACCACCTGTTTGATGGATTTAGCATGAGAACAATATGGATTGCTGCATCAAATTAATTTACCAGGCTCCATTTTTAAGGTATTGATGATTGTCTGTTTCATATTCTTTTGTACATTATATTTCTTCTTGCTTCAAATCAATGTCCTATGATTTAATGTTTATGCGATTCAAATTCTGGGACCACCGTTTTAAGGAGTTTGGAACAAAGACAAGTATGACCCAAACTTGACAGCTGTCATACTTATATGGAAACAACTCAACTTTAGTAAAGTCTTTAACACAATTCGAATAGAAAAATTATAGATTGGATTACATTTGTGATTTTTAGTTTTAAGTTGTTTGTTTTGACCATGTTTGAGGGTCATAAACAATGCTAATGGTCCGTAAAGATTGGAATTGAATTCTTTTGCCTTAAGGATGATATATTGATTAATAACTTTTCATTGGTTATTAATTATTGTTTGGATGATTATAATGATTATTCTGATTATTTTTACTTTTCTAACATTCTGAATTTTATATAGTTGTTTAATTGTTGTAATTACTATGTGTCTCAATGAAGAGCATTATGACCCCATTCAGAGGTGTTGTAGATATGTCATCCTATTATAAGTCATGTTGGATGTTTAGAGGTGTGTTAAATAGATTCTGAAAAAGACTAATAATGGGTCAAGTTGTTTCTATGCTTGAATCAGAGGAATATCTAGGACCACAAGAGGTCTGATTCAACTTCTTTATCAAAACAACACAATTATATGGATTCTTTCTACATATTTCATGTGTTAATCAGTAGTTTTTCTTGACCAAATATACGCAAGAGTCTAAGAGTCATGGACAAATAAGACTAACTACGGTTCTGATAAATATCTCTTTTGATTCGTTGTTGAGAACATGATTGTCCGATGTTTTGTTATGAAGCAGACCACAATTCAGATATTAATATTGGTTACCTTTATAAATCCAGAGATTAATTTTGATTATCCTCCCCTTACTCTATGTACATGACTCTGTCTCAGTTTATATTTTATGTGGCGGGGGACTTTGTTATGAAGCTCACATAAGAGAATGAGTCGGGGACTCATATTCAAGATATATGGTGATCTCACTACTTATTCGCGGGTTAACTTAGAACTGAGAATTGTTAATTTTGAAGAATGAAGTCCAATTATGTGGTATTCATCTATGGTGTTTCAATTGTATTTCATATGAGTTTAGTTTTCTCTGGATTGTTCTTTATTGAAGTTCAAAAACAATTAAAAAAATTGTAATTGTAGTTGTTGTTTCCTCAAGTAAAAGGTTGGGTAGTTCACGTATATTCCAATTACGAAATTATCATATGAGCACATTTGTCTAATGGAAATTTAGGTTTCTTACTTGAATTGTTTTTTCTGTTTAAGTGTCTATTTTAATGTTTAAGTTCAATATTTTATAACAATGTGGTTGGCTAGAATCTATATAAAGACTATAAAGATGTCTAAGATGCAGCTTTTTTCGAGAAAGAATGGAGTTTTGGCTTCAGGTATGTGTTCAGAGATTGTTTAGCGAAGCTGGTGGCTATTATGTCAAGGCATGAAATGGAGGGTTAATTTTGAGATGGCTGAGGCTCTGGGTGTTACAATCAAGTTTATATATGAGCTTTGGGGTTGTATTTTTTCACTGTCTGTTGCACAAATATATATAAGTTGGAACTATCATTCATTTCACTGTGTTGTTTGTTAAGCTTCACGTTTATTTTCATCTCATAAATATTTTACTTTATTTGGTATGTTTCAGTAAGTAGACGATCTTTGCTGGGGTAAAATCTTTTACTTCCTATAAAATTTTGTTGGATTTGATTTTTTATTATACAAACAGTTTGATGGATTGAAGATGAGATAAAGATTAATGATTCTACTTCTAATCCAATTCATCTTCTTCTCTCCTTATTTATTTGCCATTATTTTCGAGATTATATAACTTCACTCATCAGTCGTTCTTTTTTATTGCAGATGGAACTCATCCCACCAATTGTTAGAAGGATTTAGAATGAGAACCAGGCTGAGTTTTTTACGTTTGAAATCTCAATTATTTGTTTTGTATTTTGTTTGTTTTTTGTATGTGTATATTTCTTCTTTCTTGAAATGGGCATGCTATGATTTTTAACTATAACCACTTTAATCTTTAATGACTTTGCTTCATCAGTAGGCGCATATAAATTGCTGAACTGCAGTACATTGAGGTTTAGTATTTAGCCATGGAGTTTGTGACTGCCTTAGCTAATGCGAGGGTGATAGCGCCTAGGATGATGAGTAAAGCAAGGTAGTGCAATTTTGGGAGTTTTGGTTTTGAATCTTGGATTTTTTCTGACTTTCTTGAAAAAATTTGTGACTGTTTTCTTATTTTATTTTATTTTTGTTTCATGAGTTTTGGTCTAATTAGTTGCATTTTGTTTTTGTTCTTTTTTCAATTTATAAATGGTATAAGCTTTGCCTCTGCTCTTGATTAGATAGCTTTAATCACTGCCTAAATTTGATAATTTTCTTATGTTTACTCGGGAGCTATGCAGACAAACCAACACACCTGCTCTTGCATGTATCAGATGCCTTGGGCAGTGTTGAGGTATCTTTGCACTAAAGTGTTGAGGTTTTTGAAGTGTAGGCACTACAGATGATTTATATTTACACAGAGTTTGCTTATGAGCAAGCTGCAATACCTGTCATTGCAGGTCAAAAATCCAAAGTTGAAATATTTGCTGGTGGTGCTAAGACTTATACAATTGAAGCTATGATGGGTGATCGTAAGGCTCTGCAAGCTAGAACCATCCAGGCAGCCATAACCTTGGCTAGAACTTCTCTCGTGCTTTTGGAACACATGCAAGTGACATACTATTTCATTGCAGAGGCTTAGCTAAATTAAGGTGAAAATGTGAAATAAACATCCACCTTATTTTTGTCTATCTTCTGGGTCTTATACAAAAAATTAAAACTGATGTATTTGATAAGGAACAAAAGGTCTCGAGACTTTTAGGGATTAAAAAGTAAAAGTTGATTTTGAAGTAGTTAAGCACCATTGAACCTTATTGACATTCAGTTCATAGTTAGTGCACCTCGAAAGACAAATTGATTCTTATCCGGAGCATTTGATCACTGGATAAACAAGACATACTTCCATGCATCTGTTCCAAAGTTGTTTGATTTGATGGTTAATCAGTATAATACATTTGTTGTTGATTTTATTTAATTGCAAGTCTTTTTACCATGAGATTAAACTTATATGTTGAACATATATGCCTCCTTTATTGTTTCAATCATTTTTCGACACTGAATCCAAATTATTTGGTTGTGATATGTTTTTATGAACAGTTTGCTGATGAAAATGAACAAAGTCATAACTCATCTCCTTTGTATGGATGGTATAATGTCTGGTGCATACATTATACAACATATATGGATATCATATCCAGGAATTGTGAGTGAACACAAGTGTTGATATTTTTAGTATCTTGGGTTTTAGCAGTTTGTTTTTGTAGAGTACGAACGAAATCAGATTGAGTCATGCGAGTTTTTTTGCTAAATTATTTTGTTAAATAGATGTTGGATGTTCCTGGCAATTGTTAAGGTGTGTCAGCTACAATTTAGTATATCTTTCTGGTATTGAATATTAGACTGCCAACTTTGAATTTTGGTGGTGTTCTTTTGAGTTCTGATGTAACTGGAGTACATTTTGATTTTGTGGTTTCTAGATTCACATACAGTGTTATATACTAGGTTTATTAAATTCAATCATACTTTTGAGTTATTTAATATGCAAAATTTTATTTTAGGAATATGTAAAGTTCGAGGGATCATCGAAGAAGTTATTGTAAATTACTAAGACAATTTGAATATTATCCGGTATATACCTTCAGTTAGCTCCTGACAGATCCTATACTGAATTCATGAGCTCCGAAGAGGGATGTTGGCCTAGCCAGAGTTTGAGGAGAAGATAATGTATTTTACAAGCAGAACTTTTACTTTTTTTCAAGCCAGGCTTTTCAATTTTTGTAGTTTCACTATTTTCTATGATTTTACAGTGGTGTTACTTTTGATTTAAGGTTAATTGTTAATATAGGATTCGAGGACGATAATAGTACTGAGGATGCATCACGATGGTACTGGGGAAGTTTCTTATACATATATTAATTGAAAAAAATATCGATAAAATACACAACGAGAAATCAAAAGTTATTTAAATTTATTTGTTATTTATTACTATAATAAAGTGTTCGAGGTCGCGCCAAAGACGAGGCCGAGGAATAGTTATAAATATCAAATTTTATTATAAAATGTATATAAGCACTTCTAATTTATGAATACATAAAAGATGTTTACCTATTTAAATACATAAAAAATCATTTTTCAAATTACTGAATGAAATAAATGTATTTTTAAGAATAAATTATATCTAAATTCATTTTTATTTTGTTGTGTTTATTATTCGATGTCGAGAATGTATTTTATAAATATTAAAATTAGGTTATTTTTAATAATATATAAAAAAAGGTTACTCACTAAAATGTTTATATAGTTCTTTTATAAAATAAGTTAATAGAATTAATATGTTCTTAAGAACAAATATCTGTCTAAATTCAATTTTTTCTAGGATTCGAGACCTGGGCTAAGATTGGGTCTAGAAGATTTGTTATAAACATAATTTAAGTTATAAAGTAAGCAGTTTTTTTTTGCTAAACAAAATAAACAGTTTTATTAACGATAAAGTTAAGTTTACTTTCATATAAAAAATAATGGTGATTTGCACAAAACGTAATAATGCCTTTTTTAGATTTAGTCTTATGATTATAGGAATTCAAAAAATGATTTTGATTTAAAAACGTTGAAATTTCAAATGTTAAAACATATTTAAAAATATAATTTTAGATTCTTAGATTTATATAAAAAAAATAATCATAAGTTTCACTTAAAATTTGTTGAATTTAACCAAAAAAACAAGCCAAAATAATTATTTTTAAACATTAAAGATAAGAAAATAACTACAGCCACTTCTTCAAATATTTTGAAACTAATATTAATGTATTACACTTTAATTTAAATTTATAAAATTCAAAGGGGTACCACGTGTGTGTTCCAATTATTCATTCCTATTTCCAAATTTATTTAATTTATGACACTGATTTCAAAATCAACAAATATAGACGGAATTTTGGAACTAAATCAATTCCCAAAAGTTAAGAAAAAGAAAAAAAAAGCCGTACATGGACAAAAAAGTAGTCCATATCACAATCGCAATATCGCTCATAAGAAAATTTAATTTCAGGTTTAAAATATTTATTTTTATTAATTATTTAAACATGTTTTGATATGTCTTAATGTATCAATACTATTATATAATAGACGAAACATTAAAAGTTTGGTTGGTCGGTATGGTACGTTGTGATTTTACTTAATTGCCCTTAATTTTGGTTGGTCGGTATGGTACGTTGTGATTTTACTTAATTGCCCTTAATTAACTGTACTTTGTGTTTTTACTTAATTAACCTTACTTATTTATAGAAATATATTATTAAATAATAATATTACATATTTATAACCAATTATCTTTTTCACCTAAAATACATTATTTTTTCTATTTTTTCTAACAAATTACCCTACTTTTTCAAATATATCACGGGCAATTACCTTTTTTTAACTAAAACATGTTAGTTTTTCTATTTTTTCTTACTAAAACCCCTCATTTTCCAAAAATATCACGGACGTTTAGTTATTTCTTTTTAAAACTATTTTAATATTATAATTATTTTTTAAAAGTTTACCTATTTTAACATGTCTACCTATTTTTCTTAACAAATGCAATTACTACAAATATTAAAATATAAATAATCAAATACCTATTTATAACCAATTACCTTTTCAGCTAAACTATATTATATATATTTTTTTTAAAGTTCCTTCTTTTCTAAATATATCACGGGAAATTGCCTTTTACAATTTAATTTTTTCTATTTTTCTCACTAAAATCCATTCTTTTTCCAAAAATATCACAGGAAACCATTTACTTATTTATTTTAAAACGTATTTAAATACTTTTAATTATTAAATTTTAAAACCTCATTTTCCAAAAATATTACGGACATTTACCTTTCTAAACTAAATATATGTTACATTTTTTCTAACTAAAACACCTCATTTTCAAAAATATAACGGGCAATCCTATACTTATTTATTTTAAAATCTGTTTTAGTGTTTTTAATTAATTAAAAGTGTTTAGCTATTTTAACATGTCGACTTATTTTTTGCACAATTACAATTAATAAAATATTAAAAATAATAATAATTGTTAGTCCTTGTGTATTGCAGAAGGGGGGGGGGGGATGAATGCAATACTGATAAAATTCAATCTAAATTTCAACAACTAAAATCAAGATTAAACGTTATCAGCAATATATGCAATCACGAACAGTATTCAGTAAGAACAAGATTCACAAAATAAATGTTTTATTTATTTTGCAAAGTGTTGCTACAACCTCAAGAAAGAATTCTCGAGCTTCGGGTTTTCTTCAAAGACACTTGCTTGTCTTCGTTACAATTCTAGAATGAATTGATAGTAGGTATAAGACTAACCCTATCACTATCAGTCACGGGTTTGTGAAGCTGCTGTCACTGTCAAGTGGCAGCTTCTTACAGATTGTCTTACCCATGTGACTTTCCTAAATTGCTAACATGTCAGATATACATTACAAAGAAAGCAAACTAGATTCATTCCATTTCCAGCTAAACCAATTCAGCATATAAAGACTTGACCTTGCTCTTGAATTGATTCGCTTTTGTTTTGCAGTGCTTGAAGCTTCTGTCGTAGTCTTGCAGACTT
This sequence comes from Heracleum sosnowskyi, assembly GCA_030848705.1. Classification (NCBI taxonomy): domain Eukaryota; kingdom Viridiplantae; phylum Streptophyta; class Magnoliopsida; order Apiales; family Apiaceae; genus Heracleum; species Heracleum sosnowskyi. Next base: position 133,829,071 of record CM061235.1, on the reverse strand, counting down.
GGTGCAGCTTAGGGATACTGCATCACGCCTGTTTCTTGAACATTTAAACTGTCACGGGATTTGACTGAGAAAGATACCTAGCATAAGGATCTTTATTGAGACAGTTACTTTTGCCGCAAGGCTTGCTGTCACAGGAATGATCTTTTGGTGACAGTATGAGTTCCCCGCATAGAGTGCTGTCGAGGATCCCAAACTTGCTGTCGAGGGCAATAGTTGCTGTCGCGTAGTCTTCCGCCAATGTTGCTGTCAGAGTGAATATGCTGTCGTGACTTGCAACATTCTGTCTTCTTGTAATCTTACTGTCACAGCTTTAGGACAGTAACCTTTATTCATGTTGTCATCCAAAAAGCATTCTTTGAGGCTTGAACACATAAGTGAACTTCTTTCAAACAATACAACTAGAATAACATTACATACTGATTACAAGAACATACTTTGGCTATGACAGTATGTTCTACTTAATTTGAAAAATTAAGTACAATCAAAGTTAAGTTATTTCAATGCTATCACCCATAAATCCCAACAATCTCCCCAAATTTGTTTTTATGGAAAATAACAACAAATTTACAATATGTGCTGACAACTTAACTAACAAGATCAGAATTTAAGAATTTTCACTTAGCTTGAGATCTCCTCTTCTGTCTTGCTGCATCCTCTCTTTTGAGAGCTTCTGCCAAGCAGCTTCTTAGACTTTCTACAAGAGAAATTTCAGCAGCAGACACTGCATCATCCTCTACTTCATCAATGATCTTCTTTATGGAAGGGGATATGAGAGAACTAACATCCCTGAGATTCAGCCATTGCTCTATATCATATGGATAGGTTCTGAAATGAAGTTCTTCATTAATGAGCTTGAATCTACTTCCAGGATAAGCATTGAGAGACTTCCTTCTTTGCTTGTCCAGTTTTGAGTCTTCTCCTTTTCTCCCTTCCAATAACTTCTCTATCTCATCAGAACAAATCTGTTCCAAGGGATGAATTGAACCAGCTACCATATACTGTAAATCCTTCAGAGTGGATGTTTTAAGCTTATGCAAGCTGCAAACATAGATTTCTTCTTTTAGGAACTTAACTCTTAGGGGATTTTCCAGCATATATGGTTGATAATTTGGAGCTTCACTTTCTGCCTTGTTAGAGGCCTTGTGTTTTTCCAGTAATTCAGCTTCCTTCTTATCAAGTTCTGACTGAGTTTGAGAATATTCAGAAGATTCAGGTTGTTTGCTTGGCTTGGGTTCCCCTTCCTTAGTTGGTTGGGTTTGCCCTTCTTCTGTGGGTAAATCATCAAACTCATAGTACCAGTGGTATGGTATAGGAGAGGCTGGGAGATCAGTAAGAATATCAGCATCATCAAAATCTGCAAAGTTATAGCCAAATTTCTGATAAAATTCAGCATCCCTATCTGCCTGATATTTTAGAACATGTTCCATGACAGCCTTTGAAACATCATCATAGCTCTCCAGCAACTCTACCATTCTTTCCAGGTAGAAGAAATCAATTCTTCTTTTATCTATGGTTGATGTACTTTTCTTGGTTGATGTGGCTACCAGATTGAAGTCCTTGTCAATCTTGGCTGACCTTGATTCTTCCCACCACAGAATGTACTCAGTGGCCTCTTGATTTGCATCCAGCTTAACCTCAACGCTCTTGATTTCTCTTGATTGTATTTGTTGAATCTTGAGACTGTTGGGAGGAATTGATTGAATTGGCTTTTTGAGATTCCTGCCAAATCCAGTGGCCTTTTCCTTTCCTGAGTACTTGTGCTTCCCTGTAGGTTTCTGTCTAGAAAACCATGCCTTAGCTTTAGCTTTCAGTCTTTTGGACTTGACAGTAGCCTTGGCTTCATCCTTGACAGAACCTTCCTTGACAGTACCCTTGTCGACAGCATCTTCCAAGACAACATCTTCTATGACAGTATCCTTGTCGACAGTACCTTTGGTGACAGCATCTTTTTCAGCATTTATGCAGTCAATAGCACATCTAAGAATGCTTGCCTCCAAAGCTTCCAGTATTCTTGACTCCTCTTCATCTGTTGCACCAGCATCTTTCTTTTCCTGGCTAGGAGTTTCTTCATTGCCTTCATTCTGGGATTGAATACCAGTATTCCCAGAATTACTTCCACCAACATTTCCAGCATTTCCAGAAGCTTCACCACCTCCATCCTCACCATCTTCATCATCATCATCATCATCATGGGGAGGAATGTTATAGAAGCAACTTCCACCTTGATCATTTCTTTTGGCATTGGCTCTAGTGATTAGCTCCTTCATTCTAGCTCCCAGTGCCTTGTCTCTCAACACCAGCATTTTGTAGATTTCTTGAACAGCATGAACTCTTCCTGGATTGGCATTTGAACTGAGTATTCCATCTAGTACCTTCAGAATTGACTTGGTTTCCATTCTAGATGGGCTACCCAAATTCATGAAGCTGTTCCTTCTTGTGCCATCCTTAGTTTTGGATCTGTAAAAAACACTTGGTGGATTTGAGTAGACTTCAGGTAGCTTCTGTGTGATCAGGTTTTGGATTTGCATATCCAATATTTCATTGAATGGTGTTTGAGTTGCCCTGATCATTCCCTTCAAAGCACACAACACCTTTGCTGGCAGACTCTGCAATAGCTGCATTGTGATGAAATAAGATATGCCAGAAGTGAGATAAATACTTACAGCCCATCTTTTCTCATCATTCACCATTACACTGACACTAGTAATTTGTTCCTTTAACAGTTTTGTGGTGTTGGTTGGACGGTTGCTAGGAGCATTCATTGCTTCTTCCACCAAACTGCTAAACTTACTGTCATGGTTGTGTAATGTGCTCTCCCTGTAATCCACCATCAAGACATTGGCTTCCTCTTGATCAAATTCAGTGCCATTTGTCCAAATAATTCCACCATGAATGGATTCAGGCAGTTTCCCTTTACCTTTCCCAAGTTTGTTTTGTTCCTCCATTTCTCTCCATTTCTTCTGTAAAGCAGTTTCTTGAGTTTCTGGAGTAGGTTCTCTAATCACCACAGGAGGCAAGATTGGATGTCTAGATGCAGGTCTTCTTTGCAATGCATCTTGAGTTTCCTTTGACATTAACACCCTTTCTCCATCCATTTCCACTTCAACAGGCTTTTCAGCTTTATCCTGTGGTTTTGCACTGCTTGGTTTGACTTGCTCCCCCTTAGACATTGCTTTCCTTTTAGCTCCCCCTCTGGTCTCCACAGCTACAGGCTCCCCCTGAGTTCCACCTGATTCTTGAATAGGCAATGATTCTGATCTTGCTACCTTCTCCCCCTTAGTTGAGTTGGCAGCTACCAGGTCAGTAAGGAACTGAATAGAGAGTTGAGTAGCAGCAAAACCATCAACCACCAGTTGAGAGAGAGAGTCCAGTTTGGAGTCCAAAGTAGCACACTGTCCTTCAAGAGCTGCAATCCTGTTACCAAAAGTAGCAGAGGGGCCACCAGACCTTAACCTTCTTGGAGGGGAAGGAAAAGACAGGGGCCTGGAGGCTATGGGGGTTCTCACACTCTCAGGGTGTTTTTGAGTGATCTCATCACCCCTCACAGTTTGACTCTCAAGGCCTAGTGCCTGAATAGTGTGGGCTCCCTCAATATCTCTCTGGACATGCTCAAGTCCCTCTCCTTTTGCCAGCTCATTTGGCTGCCTCTCATTTTTATGTTCACCTCTCTTTTCTTTTATCTCTCTTTTCTTTTGCACACCCTCACTCAACCTAGATGCATGGGTATGAGCAGTACTAACATGCATGGAAGGAGAAGATTTAGAATGTACCTTTAGGAGTTTGGCAAGAGGTAGGTCATCATCAGAGGCATCCTCAACAAGTACAGCATCAAAATCAGGCTGGGAGGGCTGGACAACATCTTGAGTAGGAATGGTACTGTCAGTTGGAGTCTGGACAACAGGTTCTGGCATGACAACATCTTTGGGAGGTGGAGTGACAGTAGGTTCTGTAGTGACAGTATCTTTCTCTCCACCTTTGACAGTAGCTGTGTCCAGGACAGTAGCATCCCCAGTGTCTTTGACAGCAACAGAGGCTGTGACAGCATCTTCCTGAAGGTAAGATGCTCCTTGGAGATCAGACAAAGTGTTGGCTGTTTCATTTTCTGACAAAATACCACTTTGCCCTAGCTCAGTGTTTGGAGGAGTGGTGTCCATCTCACTTTGAGAAATGGGTTCTTGTGGACCACTAGATGGGGGCTCATCCATGATTGGAGATGGATGATCAAAACCTGAAGGGTTGGGACTGTCCCCTTCTCTAGGTTGTGGAGAAGAAACAAAAGAATGTGTAGGGAAGGAAGAAGGTGAAAGTGTAGTAGAGAGTGGGGGCTGATTCACAGATGAAACATGTGAACCATCAATAGGAGTAGAGAAATCCTCACTATGCCCTAACTCACTGTGTGTTTCTTCAAGTGGGGGTATCTCAGGTTGGGAACCATGAGTTTGTGCAGACTCTGTACAGGGTGCCTTGGGAGACAGGCCAATTTCAATAGATGTCCCTTGTTGAGAAGGCACATCTAGGGAGGAGTTTATTTCCCTGGTTTCCTCTACAGTCTTTTGGGAGACTGCAGGGTGGCTGACAGTAGTTTTGGTCCTCCTAGCTCTCTTCTTCTTAGGCTCAGGGGGAACCACTGTGGGTTCTGTTTGACTACCTTCCTTATTTGCTGCACTAGGTGCAGTGTCTCCCTCTTGACTAACAGAGCTACCACCAACATCAGCTTCTAAGGATCTTTTTCTGGATTCTTGCAAGGCTTCTCTTTGGGCTTTGGGAAGTCTAGAGGGCCTAGGCTGAGTGTATGGTGTTGAATGGGGGTTAACTGAATTTGGGTCTAATTCAGTTTCATTCTCAAGAGAAAAAGAATCATAACCAGAAGGTAATGGATAATCAAGGTTGGACACTTGATCAACCATGTGCTGAGTGAAACAAATTGGAATATGTGCATTGAGATTTTGTGATGATAATAGTGTGTGTGTGTTCTTTTTCAAAACTGAGCAAGCCTCTAAACGAGGAGCAGCATCATTAAAATCACAGAATGAATTAATGCACAACATAAGAAAGCGAGGGTAGTGTGATACCTTCTTACCTATGGCAGCTTTGAGTTGTGCCATGAGGAGAGCTCCAACATTCACCTTGTATCCATGGACAAGAGAATGTGTCAGTTTCTTGATGTAGGAGGGTATCCCATTCCAGCCTGTGGACTTGGTAGAGAACACCTTGACCATTGCATCAAATATCATGCTCCACTCCTTCCTTAGATACTTCCTGTCCATTTCACCAGACGGGTACCACTTGGTTGTTCCCTCTTCGAGAATAGGGCCTGCATACCCAATCTTCAAGAAGAGCTTCTTCAGAGTGTCATCATTAGCAAGTGGAGCAAAGTTTTGGCCTTCTTCCAGTGTAATTCCAAGAGCAGTATTGATGACCTCAGCTGTGAGAATGTATTGTTGCCCAGAGATTGTGAATTGAATACCAGGGTTCTCACCCTCAGTTTGAGCAACAGCAGTTTGCCAAAACGCCTCAAGTCTGTCTAAGTCGAGAATGGGGTTGAGGTTATGGCATAACCGAGATAGGACTTGTTCAAGAAAAACACTAGTCCTTTGAAACCTTCACCAGCATCATTTGGGGAAAAGATGCCAGCAAAGTTTGTTTGAGAGAGAGTCTGTTTGGGGGCCATTGAGATTTCAAGAAAATAAGAAAGTGAGAAAGTAGCTTTTTGCTTGAAGAAAAGTTTTTTGCCTTGAGTTTTGTGAGAGTGATATGTCTGAGTAACTGGAGAATAAATATGGGTATCTCAAACGTTTGCTCAAAAAGTGGAGTTAAAGGACGTGTCTTAACCCACTCTCTTAACACGTGAGTTACTGCCCGTTATTCACTGTCAATCGTGGGGTGAATATCCAATTACAACGGTCCACTATTGTTGACAGTAACCTGTGCGCTAGAAACAATCTGTCAGTAATAAGTGGTGGTGACAGTAGGTTTTGCGCGACAGCAACTATTACGCAAAAACATGTTGTCACCGTTAAGCATTTGAGTGACAGTATCCTTTAAAGGTCGTGACAGAAAGTCTTTCCCTGCTGTCAAGAAGGTTGCTGTCAAGAGACACGGGACAGTATCCTTCTTTGTGACAGTAATTTAAATGGGAAATTGTTTCTGTCAGGAACTAATTAGAATGCGTTGCTCATATACTTAACCTAAAATTAACAGAATATGAATTTAGCAATGTAATCTTTCAAACACAGATATTAAGCAAGTTACACAGACAAGTCATAAACTCAGTAACCACATAAACAGGAACTTTTATTATTGTTAATAAAATCATTAATATTGAACATTGAGTACATCATTCTATGATTTTATCAACTAGTTCTAAGACTTCTTCCTTAATCTCTTCTTCAGAGCGGCCTTCTTTTTCAAGAAGTGCCTGAAGCTCCTTCTCTTCTTCCATAGCCTTGGCCTCCTCTTCCTTAGCCTTGGCCTCCTTTTCCTCGTCTATCTCATCCATGGCGTCCAACAGCATTTCAAAGAGCTCATCGATCTCTTCATTGTCGGGTTCACTATCACACTTCTTTAGACCAACTTCGATTCCTACTTTGTTTTCCATTATTTACTTTAAAACTGAGAGCAGACTGGTGAAACCTAAGGTTAATTTATAGGCAAAACCGTCTAAGGATCAAAGTCTAATGGTCAACAGTTAGAGTACCCATACAACTACCACAAAAGTAATTAATGGTCGTGTCCTCCTTTAATCCTACAGATTAATGCAAAAGAGTGTGAAAGTCCAATGGAACAGATTTTTAACTCTCAAACTTAACGGATAACCACATTAAAGTCATACACGGTTTAAAAGTATGAGACTGGCACAAAATACTGACATGAAAAGTCAAATCAACACATGCTGTCACATAACAGACATAAACCAAGTAGACAGTAACTTCTCTTGACAGCAGGTTTGAAGTTGCTGTCATGAGCTTCAATAAGAATTGAAAATTTAGAAACCTTAGTAAATTAACATACCAGATTCAGCATTCCCAATTCACTTACCAACCTGTTGAAGGTTGCTTCATCCAATGGCTTAGTGAAGATGTCAGCAAGTTGCTTGTCAGTTGGGACATAAATCAGCTTCACAGTTCCTTGTTCAACATGCTCTCTGATAAAGTGATGTCTTATATCAATGTGCTTTGTCCTAGAGTGTTGAACTGGATTGTCTGAGATGGCCATGGCACTAGTGTTGTCACAGTAAATAGGAATTTCTCTTAACACTAGACCATAATCTAGAAGTTGACTTTTCATCCATAGAATTTGTGCACAGCAACTGCCTGCAGCAATGTACTCAGCTTCTGCAGTTGAGGTAGAAACTGAATGCTGCTTCTTGCTAAACCATGAGACCAATCTTCCACCAAGAAATTGACAGCTACCAGTAGTACTCTTTCTGTCAATCTTGCATCCAGCATAGTCTGAGTCTGAGTAACCAATTAGATCAAATCCAGTATTCTTAGGATACCAAAGGCCTAGGTTAGGAGTGCCTTTTAAGTATCTAAATATTCTCTTGATGGCTACCAAGTGTGACTCCTTTGGATCACTTTGAAACCTTGCACAGAGACATGTAGCAAACATGATGTCAGGTCTGCTAGCAGTTAGGTATAGGAGGGATCCTACCATGCCTCTATAGGTGCTTGAGTCAACTTTCTTTCCTTTAGGATCAAGATCCAGACTAGTTGCTGTGGACATTGGTGTCTTTGCAGGAGATGAATCTTCCAAGTTGAACTTTTTGAGAAGTTCCTTGATATACTTAGCTTGACTTATGAAGATTCCATCAGTTTGTTGAAGAATTTGTAACCCCAGAAAGAATGACAGTTCTCCCATCATGCTCATCTCATATTTGTTGCTCATGAGATGGGAAAACTTCTCACACAGCTTCTCATTTGTAGAACCAAAAATGATGTCATCCACATAGATTTGTACCAGAATGATGTCCTTGCCATGATGTTTGTAGAAAAGTGTCTTGTCCACCACTCCTCTGGTAAACTGGTTTTCCAGAAGAAAGGTGGAAAGTGTGTCATACCATGCCCTGGGTGCTTGCTTTAGTCCATACAAAGCTTTGAAGAGTTTGTACACAAAATTATGCATTTCAGCATCCTCAAACCCTGGTGGCTGTTCCACATACACTTCTTCTTCCAGCTCTCCATTTAGAAAGGCACTTTTGACATCCATCTGAAATACTTTGAAGTTGCAGTGTGCAGCATAAGCTAGAAAGATTCTTATAGCTTCAAGTCTTGCAACAGGAGCAAATGTCTCATCATAATCTATTCCCTCCTGTTGACAGTAACCTTTAGCCACTAGCCTTGCTTTGTTCCTTGTCACCAATCCATTTTCATCAAGTTTGTTTCTGAAAACCCACTTGGTCTCAATAACTGACTTTCCCTTAGGTCTTGGAACCAATTTCCATACATTGTTTCTTTCAAACTGATTTAGCTCTTCTTGCATGGCTTTCACCCAGTCAGAATCCAACAATGCTTCATCAATTGTCTTGGGTTCCATTTGTGACAGGAAGCATGAAAACATGCTGTCAGCAGAGACTTTGTTCCTTGTCCTCACTCCAGAATTAGGATCACCAATGATAAGGTCATTTGTGTGATCCTTGTTCCACCTGGTGATTCTGGGCAAGCTACTTGATTGAACAGGAACATTTGCTTCAGCTTGTTGAGTTGAATGCTCATCAATTCCATTGTCTCCACCATGTTCTTCATTGTCTCCAGAGTCATCACTGTCATGAATGTTAGAGGATATGGTCTGTGACTGAGCTGGAGTTTGGTTGACAGTAGTGGCATTGACAGTATCTTTATCAACTTCAACAACTTGAGTGAAGCTAGGTTCTTCATCCACAATCTCCTCAGCTTCCAGGTATCCTTGATTCTCAAATCTGAATGTCTGCATCTTTCCTTCTTCATGCAGTCCTGGAAACTTGGTTTCATCAAATGTGACATTAACACTTTCTTCAATAATCCTGTGTTCCATAACATAAACTCTGTAGGCAGTCCTTTCTGTGCTGTAACCCATGAATAGTCCTTCAAAAGCCTTGGTGTCAAATTTTCCTTTCTTCTCATGATTGTCCTTCATCATAAAGCATTTGCTTCCAAACACATGAAAATATTTGACAGTAGGTTTCTTTCCAGTTAGCAGACAGTAAGGTGTGCTTGCATGAGTTTTGTTGATCATGGTTCTGTTCTGAGTATAACAGGCTGTATTGATAGCTTCAGCCCAGAAATATGTTGGCAGCTTAGCATCATGCAACATAGTTCTAGCTGCTTCAATGAGAGTCCTGTTCTTTCTTTCTACAACTCCATTCTGCTGTGGAGTTCTTGCAGCAGAGAATTGTTGTACAATTCCTTCATCTTTGCAGAAATTTCCAAGTGTGGCATTTCTGAATTCTGTACCATTGTCACTCCTCAAGATTTGAACTTTTGAGTTTGGGGTTCTATCAAGAACTCTGACTTGATCAATAATCACTTGAGCAGCTTCATCTTTGGATTCAAGAAGTTTCACCCAAGTGTACCTTGAGTAATCATCCACCATTACTAAGGCATATCTCTTTCTGGCCATAGATGGTACATTGACTGGTCCAAAGAGATCCATGTGAATTAACTTGAGTGCTTCTGTGTTGGTGTTTACTTGCTTGGACTTGTGCACAGCTCTTCTCAGTTTGCCCATTTGACAATCTTCACACAATCCTTCTTGACAGAATTCCTGTTGGGGCAAACCTCTCACTAACTCTTTCTTCATTAGAATGTTCATTGTTTTGAAGTTGAGATGTGAGAGCTTCCTGTGCCAAAGCATACTGTCACCAACAGTAGCTTTGCTGTAAAAACAGTAAACTTTATCCTTCTTTGTTGAGCTTAGATCAGCAACAAACAGGCTTCCTTTTCTGACCCCTTTTAGAGAGACGCTTCCATCCTTCTTGTGATAGATGTTGCACACCATCATGTCAAAGTCAACCTTAAATCCTCTGTCACTGAATTGGCTGACACTGAGTAGGTTGTGCTTCAATCCATCCACAAGAGCAATATCTTCAATGACAACATTTCCAATTTCCAGACAGCCATATCCCACTGTGTAACCCTTGCTGTTGTCTCCAAAGGTTATGATTGGGCCAGCTTTCTCTACATAATGTGATAGCAGGGCTTTATCACCTGTCATGTGTCTTGAGCAACCACTGTCAATAATCCACATGACCTGATTTTTCTTCTTACCCTGCAAAACAGAATGTTTCTAAGTTGCATATGGTACCCAATCTTTGTTGGGTCCTGCAGTTTCAGTGTTTCTTGAGTTTCTTTCAGTCACAACATCACAAGCATTATCAAAGACTTCCTGTTTGACTTCTCTTTTCACCCACTTAGGTTTAGAATTGGACTTGGTCCTTTTCTTAGTGGATGAAGCCTTTTTGCTGTTGCCAGCAGGCTCAGAAGTCTCAACAGTGTTTAGGTATGAGCATTTTTCAGTAGAGAGAACAGGTAAGTTAAAGCATGTACTCATGGCAGTGATTTTGCATGGCATACAATCAATGTTATTACAGACACTCATAGTTCTATGCATAAGGGGGGTTCTGTGTAAGTTACCATTGAGTTCAGTAGCATTGATCTTATCCTCAATTGGTTTCTTACAAACATGTGTTAAGTGATGAGTAGATCCACAGTTATTGCACAGTTTCCTAGAAGCACCTCCAACATTAGTGTATCCATTTCCTTTATTGACACCTACCTTACCATTTCTGTTTTTAGACTTGGGAGTTACTGGATTGACAGTATGTTCAGAAGTTGCTGTCGAACTTTCCTTGACAGTATCTTTTATTCCTACTGTCTTGACAGAAGGTTTGAAAGTTGCTGTCTTGGAACCATTCTTGACAGTATCTTTGAAAGATTCTGTCTTGCCAACTGTGACAGCATCTTTTGAACTTACTGTCTGATTGCTTGGTAAGTTTACTGTCTTGGGGATTGTGACAGTATCCTTTCCATCCTTGAATGTGCTGTCAACACCTTCATCCTCATCAAGAATTTCTTGTTTGATGAGCATGGCTTCTTCATCAAACTCAATTTCAGCAGCTTTGAAAATAGGAGTTTTAACTTTCTTGAGAATGGTGGGTTTGACAGCAGCATTTCCAGGACAATCTTGAATCACAGTTTCCTTTCCAGGTCTTCTACCATAAGAAAAACCTATACCAACAGACTGATTTTCTGTATGCTTATCATTGTAATCCTGAACTATCTTTGATGAGTTTCTATAGGCCTTAATCTTAAATTCATTTTCAGCAATCTCATTCCTCAGGAATTCCTCAACCTCCTTAGCACATTTTAATTCATTTTTAAGTTTAGCATTCTCTTGAGCTAAAGAGCCTAGTGAACTGGTTTTGAGAACAAGAGAATCATTTTCAGACTGAAGTGTTTCATTTAGCTTACTTAGTCTAGAGATTTCCTCATTAGCAGCAGACAAGCTAGTATAGACATTGAACATTTCAGCAATTAAGTCTTTAATGGTTTTCTTATACTCATCAGTAGACATATCAAGTAAGACAAGTGAAGGTACCTGACTTGAAGGTGTTGATGCTACCTCATCAGTGCTAGCCATGAGAGCTAGGTTGACATATTCTTCCTCTTCTTCATCATCAGAATCATCCCAACACTTTCCTTCAGCCACATAGGCTCTACCTTGATTTTTCTTGGAGTATCCACCAGTTCCTTTCTCATATCTTTGAACCTGTTTGGGTCTTTTGCATTCAGTAGCAAAATGACCAGGTTCTCCACAGTTGTAACATTTGAACTTTGATCTATCCACAAATCCAGTTTTGTATCCTCCTTTGGTTGAACTTCCCACAGCAGCCTTTGATGAGCTTCCTTTGCTGAACTTGGATGCTTGGCCTTGAGGCTTGTATGACCTATCCTTCTTGAACCTAAAGTTCTTGAACTTTTTGGCCATGTAAGCCATAGTAGGGTTGTCCATGCTTTCCAGTTCCTCCATTGTGTAGAAGTCTTCATCTTCCACATCTTTGAGCTGTAGTACCACTTTCTCATCATCTTCAACCACCTCTTCTATCTTCAAGGTCTGTGTTGGGGTTGATGGTGTGATCTGTAGTACTTCACTTGGCTGTGTGATCCTTGGCACATGTGCTACTAGGGCACTTGACATATTAGCCATCTTGTTCCTTGTTCCACTTTGTATGGCTCTCTTTTGAAAGAGTTCGAGTTCATAAGATTTCAGAATACCATAAAGTGTCTCAAAGGTTATATTGTTGAGATCTCTTCCTTCTCGTATGGTTGTTGTCTTGTGTTCAAGGTGATCAGGCAGTGTGAGCAGGAACTTGACATTTAATTCTTTTCTGTCATAGTACTTGCCATGTATCTGTAATTCAGTTAAGAGCTTACTGAACCTTTCAAACATGGAGGTTAAGTCTTCACCAGGCTTGGCCATGAATGCCTCATATTGAGATATTAGAATTTGCCTTTGGTTGCCCTTAACCTCTTTACTTCCTTCACAGAGTAAGGCTAACCTGATCCACATCTCCTTGGCTGATGTGCAGCTTATCACACTTCCACACATGGCTTTATCCAGCGTGAGAGAATCGAGCAAGATAAGTTGCAAATGATCATCTAGCACCATTTTCTCCTTTTCAGGTTCCAAGATTTCTGAGGGATCTTTGGGAACCCAATGTGCAGGAACAATCTCACCATTCACTGTTGTGGCTTCAATTTCCTTTCTTGGTATGAAAGGACCATTCTCGAGTATACCTGGGTATAGTGGATTTGCAGCTTTGATAAACAACAAGATTTTTCTTTTCCAAATGCTGTAGTTCTCTTTATCAAATGCTGGGATCTTGATACTGTTTGATTTCTGCATTTTCTTCGGGATCTCAGATATGTATGTTAATCTGAAAGCTCTGATACCAGTTGTTAGTCCTTGTGTATTGCAGAAGGGGGGGGGGAATGAATGCAATACTGATAAAATTCAATCTAAATTTCAACAACTAAAATCAAGATTAAACGTTATCAGCAATATATGCAATCACGAACAGTATTCAGTAAGAACAAGATTCACAAAATAAATGTTTTATTTATTTTGCAAAGTGTTGCTACAACCTCAAGAAAGAATTCTCGAGCTTCGGGTTTTCTTCAAAGACACTTGCTTGTCTTCGTTACAATTCTAGAATGAATTGATAGTAGGTATAAGACTAACCCTATCACTATCAGTCACGGGTTTGTGAAGCTTCTGTCACTGTCAAGTGGCAGCTTCTTACAGATTGTCTTACCCATGTGACTTTCCTAAATTGCTAACATGTCAGATATACATTACAAAGAAAGCAACCTAGATTCATTCCATTTCCAGCTAAACCAATTCAGCAGATAAAGACTTGACCTTGCTCTTGAATTGATTCGCTTTTGTTTTGCAGTGCTTGAAGCTTCTGTCGTAGTCTTGCAGACTTGGTGCAGCTTAGGGATACTGCATCACGCCTGTTTCTTGAACATTTAAACTGTCACGGGATTTGACTGAGAAAGATACCTAGCATAAGGATCTTTATTGAGACAGTTACTTTTGCCGCAAGGCTTGCTGTCACAGGAATGATCTTTTGGTGACAGTATGAGTTCCCCGCATAGAGTGCTGTCGAGGATCCCAAACTTGCTGTCGAGGGCAATAGTTGCTGTCGCGTAGTCTTCCGCCAATGTTGCTGTCAGAGTGAATATGCTGTCGTGACTTGCAACATTCTGTCTTCTTGTAATCTTACTGTCACAGCTTTAGGACAGTAACCTTTATTCATGTTGTCATCCAAAAAGCATTCTTTGAGGCTTGAACACATAAGTGAACTTCTTTCAAACAATACAACTAGAATAACATTACATACTGATTACAAGAACATACTTTGGCTATGACAGTATGTTCTACTTAATTTGAAAAATTAAGTACAATCAAAGTTAAGTTATTTCAATGCTATCACCCATAAATCCCAACAATAATAAAATAACAATTAACAATCCGTGCATCGCACGGGTTTTAAGCTAGTATTATTAGAAAAACAGGTATATTTATTAAACTTTATGTTCTCTTAACTTCAGTTCTTTTTTTTCGACTAGAAATTTAAGATTCAAAGTTGTCGCAAGACCTGTAATAAATCCGTACACGTTCAGTGAATCAGTCTAAATAAGACTTATACAACATGTTTATAAGTTAAGAAATATCATATTTTTAGTGCACGGATAATTTTGAATAAATCAAATTATCTGTAAATTAAATTAGGGACATTGCGAGAATCGATAGAAAATAACACGTGACTGGTAATATGTTTTACTGGATTGAGAATAATGACACCATAAGATGCAACATGCTCCCCTCCTAAATCTTTAAGTCATTAAGTCAGACAAAGGAACTAGCACAGCTATTTAGAGTTTTCCATACCGCATGCACACATATATACACAGAGAGTCTAACTTATACCATCCCAAGTTCACAGGGTGCAACCTCAGAATGATATGGCATGCCGAGTTCAGAACAAATTTGTGTGCTATCAAAGAAACTAAAGTTTTATTCGAGGTACATGAGAACGCAGTTACGGATCACTTACAACCAAAATATATGTGATCACCAGCATCATCGGAGTCTAAAACCGTCAACAAAAAAGCAAACATGACACGATCTATCGTCACCCGAGTGTCTAAACATTTACTAAGAAATGGGTGCTTCCAGTTGCATTTTAATTGGCTCATACATTTAAAATACAATGCTTATGAGTTCTTATATTTTATTTCAAATAAAGTCGGTGTACAATCATAATTTTCAAATTCTAAAAAATCAGCACTTCTGCACATTGATAGAAAAAACCATGTGACTCGCACGGGTTATTATGCTAGTTTTTATCAAATAATTTAACATAACATTGTTAAATTCTGATTTGTGCACATATGAATACATGTGAGTCCTATTTTATTACTGTAAGGAAGTTATCAAGTATATATGTAACATATCAATATTTGGTAAAATTTTTGGGATCTTTAGTATTTTCATTTTAGAAAAGCATATTAGAAATTGATTGATCAGAACAAAAATTAGAAGGTTATCTAAACGCAAGAGTTAGACGCTAACTGCAAATTTTCGAATTCAAGAATCAAGCTTGAGTAACTGAAAAAAAAAAAAAAAAATCAATGCTTCAAAGTGACATGAAAGATTAATTGACGGCTTCCATTTGAATCAGGAAGATTAAGAAAGATGGGAAGAAAGAAGGCAAAGTCGATAAAACCTAATAAAGTTAATAAGAAAATGCAAAAATTTAAGAAATGTATGGACATCCTATAGAGGAATTGTTAATACAATGAAGTGTACACATTTAGGAATAATTGTCAAAACTAACATGCTCTTGAAAATTTAGTTCATCTTTGTATAGTATTCAAATTCATCAGTAGAAGAAGATTCTAAAGTACAACTTGAAATTGACAACTTTTTTGTAGGTTTTTTTTCTCTTTATTTGGTCCAAAAAAACAGGTAAACAGATAAGCTATTAACTTCCATTCTCAGAAAAAAAAAAAAAGGCGACCATTCGTGCCTTCTAGAACTTCTTACTACTAAACGGAAAGCAGGTTATTAACAGCGCAACCTTCATGGAATGTCCGGATTGCTCTCTGCAGTTTATCCTCCTCTGACACTCTCCACATAAAAGTGTTCACTTCACTAGATTGCTCGATTGCTCAACAGTTTATCATGAACTCCATACCGTTGACATGAAAAATGACCTTGTTACTCAATTGCTTGTGCCGGTTGCCTTGGCCATGGAAGTCAGATTCAACCTGTAATTAAAAGTAATTGGTATTAATTAGGCCTCCGTGTCCTCACATTATGGTAAAACTGAGGCAAAATCTCAGTTGTATTTTTTCAAATATTTTTAAATTAATAGTGTTACTTACATATTTATATATAGGGTTATTAACATATTGCTGCTTTCTATTTGGACACGCCAACCCTTAAAGAAGAAAAGCGTATGTTTATGCTTTTACAGTTTGGCTTTACACGTCGACCACCCATTACACACCTGATTTATAATCTTTAAAATAAATCAAACGTATAATACAATTATTTATAGAGTATGCTGTGCCTGAGGTTGGACTCAGATAAAGACTATCAGCTATCTTCCCATATAATGCACGAGGACATATTTGTGATTACACGGATCATGTTTGAATTTACAAACACACCCTTAAATTTTACATATCTTATAACCTCAGGGTTGTCACAAGAGGTCATCCTCAGGCCCATTATTCTCTTATTTATATACATGTGTATGTGTATACATAAATGTATACAATATATATATATATATATGCGCTTTCAACACACTACAAAACACTTTACAATCACAACTGAAAAGCCCTGCTTCAATCCCTAAATTAATTATTTGATTCTTGATAATTCCAACCAATAATACTTCTCAGAATCCGGCTTTTTTTAAAATCTGGTGAGGGTACTTTTGGGGAAACAAATAATGAAAAGGGTAGAACTGTACAAAAGCCAAACTTTAAGTGCTAAATTGAACAATTTTTTTGTTGAGGGTTCATGTGTACAAACGGGCATGCTTCAAGGGTCAACATGTTAACAACCCTTATATTATAACAAAGTATAGTTATGGATTTTCATGTTGGCACTTCTTCACACGTTTATAGAAAAAATATATTAAACTAGAGATATGACTGTTTTTCCAAAAACATATATCCTTGTGACTATAAACGAATTTCTGACTGTTACCTGATTACCGGCTTCCTTTGCACCCCAGATATGGAACCTATGCCGGTAGAAGACGGCACTGAAAGCTCATCCGTGGCCTTCTTCAAAATAAACAAAACCATTGTATAAAACAAAATGTATAATGCATTAGAATAAGATTGCACGCAACCTTGATGTGTGTGTGTGAGGGGGCGGGGTCGGTAAAATATATACATATCTACATATGTACTATACTAGTGCAGTGCAGTACAATAAGAGAAGACTGATTGAAATGCACCGTGAGTGCAAAAAGGATTATCAGACAAGACCTCGAGCTCTTCTAAGCTTCCACTGAATGGAAAATGGGGGTTTATGCGAGAACCGTTGCTGGTCATAACAGTAACTACTTCTGCTCCATTTTCTGTTGAGGACTGGCCACATCCTCTGCCTACAATCTTACCAAGGATGTTCGCCTGGCCTTCATACTGAAAGCCTTCTTCAAGTTCCTCAAGTTCTGATACAGGTTGGTCCAAACCAGGAATTATATTCCCGGTTTCATGCTTCTCTGCCTCTTTAGAGCTCGTTGCTCCATTCATTGCTGATGACAGTTCAACGAGATTCACAGATTCATTAGCTGTCCCGCCATTCCACGAAGATAATGTAGGTAGACTCGTAAACCTCTCTGATCCTTCATTGACACTACTCTTGCTAATTTCACTCCAAGTATCCCCAGACTCATTTGCATCTATATTACTGACATCTTTAGAACATGACTGTGCAGATCTCAAATCAGTACCATCATCACCATCCTCCAGCATTCTTTTCCTTGAACCTCCAGATATATCAGCAGAGACCGCATTTTCACATACCTTGCCAGGAACTTGCTCTTCAGAAGTAACTCGCCTCCTCTCTCCAGGCAATCTAATTGGACGAGGACGAGCCCCACCAGGAAAAACAAAACTAGGAATATTTCTACGCCTTACATGGGTTACACGTATCTCCATTCCAGGTTTCCACATTGTGTAATTAGCAACTGATTGCTTGAATTCATCAACAGTCAATCTGATATCATACTGTTCCCCTTCATTAGCTGGAACACCTTGTTTCCGTTGCAGGCCCATGAAGTAAGAACAATGGAAAGGTCTACTTTTGTCTGAGAATCCACCTGGGTGTGGATGGCACTGAAGCATGTTGAAAGTGTGTCTCTCAATCTATATCTCCAACGAACAGAAGTCAGTGCCATTAAAAAACTATCGAAGGAAACGGAATATATATTGATTTTGTTAGATGTAGGACCTTCAAGTAAGGACTAACGTTAGACCATGTACTTTTATAAATGAACTGCACATATTATTTACACAACTTTGCAGTAAACACTGCAATACATATATAATTATAAAAACTACCTGGTCTAACATTGGTCCTAACTTTAATATACTACTGAACTTTTGCCTATATGTGTGTGTGTGTGTGCGTGTGTGCCTATGTATCATATTGATGTTGTCACCTTTAATGTAAGTTGGCGAAGGCGAGACTCAACCCATCCTTTCCAGTTTCGGAGGTCATCATCATTCACTGCACATATATCAATCTGCAAATAATTCTTGTATGAGTCGAAAAAAGGATAAGGCTCAAAAAGTTTATCCCAGTCAGTCCTGTTAGCCTCCATAACCTGCAGTTGAAGCGATAAGCATATCTCAGTGATATTGTTGGCATAAATTATGGAACTTGGGAGGTTTTTATGAGTAGTAGCTTCTTTTGCAAGAGAGGCAAAGAAGCCACTCATTATATTACAATACACAGAAAAAATATATGTTTGTCTCGTCATTTAGGTGACACCTTCTTTTAAAAGGACAAAGGAGCCACATCAGTACATCCAATATTCTAGAACAAAGCATTCAACATATAGGTTGATCTCATAATATAGTTAAAAGGAATTTCACTGGTTTCCAAGTCAAACCATTTTAAACAACTTTAAGTAATCAGCAAACCTATAAACTATGTTTTAAAGCCCCTTAAATTGCAACAAACATCAATACACCAAATATATGAACAAAACAAAAAAAATCAAATGAACAAAAAAATCTGATCAAAATTTACAAGTGCACAAAGTATATCAGCTTGAGACCTAAAACTAACCATTCACCAACATATACTAATAACTAATACCTAATTTAGGGCATAAGTTTAGCAATATTTAACAAGAAGAATGGCAAATCTTTACCCATAAAAGATATAAATAGAGTATAAAAATGCATGTTAAATATACCAATAATGATCTTGCATAATTTGATAGCAATAGGCACCTCACATTAGCTTTATACAAATGAATGAGGTTTTCTGTTTCCTATACATAAGATTTATACAAATGAATGAGGTTTACCTCACATATATCATATCCCCTCTGAAACTCCTCTGTCATAATCCGCAAAGTACTTGATGACACGTTATAGCTAGAGTTCATGCAGGGATAAGCTGGGGTAATAATAGGCATCAAGTGAAACCTGTCTTTAGGATTCCTTCTAGGATCCCAAATTTGAAGCCCAAGTGATCGTTCTTCATTAGCACAGAGCATGACTGGATTTGGCCAACGCCACTGAGTGTATACCCTAAAGAACCGAGCAACTAGCATATTGGGTAGAGCATTTGGGTATAGCTGACATATCCGAGCAACAAGCAGTGCCCAGTTTATGCCTCCTAAAAAACCTGCAACCTGATCATTCAATTGAAAGAGATGCCACCGTATTATTGATAAGGGCAACAAACAAAACTTTTCCAGGAAAGAAGAAATCCCATACGTTAGAATAAACACCACGTCGTTTTGCCCAGAATCTCATACATCTGAGTGTTGTTCGAAAGCTCTGCACAGCAAGAAATACATAGAACTAGAAGTTAAACAATAATACAGAAACTCCAAACAGAAGATTCGCCTGTTATTGGAAGCGAGACCTGCATAAAAACTATCACAATAGAATCTTATGCTGACAATAAAGTGAACCTGAACGTTCGGCACCAGTCGCAGGATTTGGTCTGTCACTCTACAACCATTAAGACTACGGACTGTAGCATCATCAGTATTCTGAAGTATGGAGTCTTGTGAAATATCCAAACCCTGTATCATTTTAAATCAAATGAAACAATAATGGTGGATCTACCTTACTTTGAGAATTAAACATCTTGATCTTCAATAGTTTGTTTTTTGATAACCAGCATATTTATGTATACAAAGTAACCATAGGTGTAGTGTGGCAATTTAGACATATGGTCCTACAATATGTTAATTGGAAAAAATCTACTCGCTTTATCATTTAATAGATGAAAATTCAGTTTTGAGTTCAAAATCAGAAGTAAAAATGAACAAGTACAATGCACTTCGTCTTCTTTCCAGGGAAGAACCTCCCTCTCACCAAAATAGCCATTTAGATTCTAGCAACATCCCATATAACTTTCCCATATATAGAAAAAATATACATATATATATATATATATATAGCAAGCACTTACATCAGGGATGACCCAAAGAGCAAGTCTAGCATATAAAAGATCTATAGAAACCCCTTTAAACTTGAATCCCAGCACCGGAACATGAGCATCAGGTATGGGATGTAATTCTGTTACTTCAGGTATCTCAGAAAGCATTCTTTGTAGCTCTCCGAAGAAATCATCCTGATAATTAAATTATTAAATAATTTAATCTCCAATATGCATACCCTACATAGTTGAATAAAAAAAAGTTCGATACAAGGCTAATGCCAGTCATACATCCCGTTCAGCATGTCTAGGCCCAACACAAAGTGTATCTATATCTGCACCAGGTCCATGTACCTGAAGATTAAAATTGATACAAACTGAATCCCAAACGTATATTTCACAATAAAAATGACAATAATGAACTTTGGTAACTCTAAGAGAGCATAGTGATGTAGATAAATCATTTTAATAGAAGGCTAATTAGTATATACAAAATGCCTAAAAAGCCGCACTATAAAATCAAAATCCGGTAAACAAAAATCTTCCATATGAATGTGAGTACTAACATCTCGTGAAACAATTTCAAGGACAACAAAAAGGAATCATAAATGCACACATACAAACAGATGTAAAAATAACCGTGACATAAAAGCTTGAAACAGTCTGAGTAGAATCTACAACATCAAAGTTGAAGTTTACTCGCCCAAAAATTTAGGTAAAATATATTTGTATGCACCTTTTGGCTTTTGAATATCAAGTATATGGACATACACGATTTATATTTTTAACAAAGCAATTCAAATCCTATTTACGATATTAGTAAAAGTCTGAGCTTCAAATTTTAACAACATACTAAGTAGAATATTCATTTTATCAACTGTAAAGGATTAGGTATAAGCGTTGGCAATCAAAAAATTTAACATAATACATTCTTCTTAGTGAGATGTCAAGGGTTGATACTTTGCAACTACATATTTTATTAAACATTTCAAAATTAATGCAATTAGTGTACATAAATATTTTAAATATCAAGTTAAAAAAAGAACCGTGCATATTAACTTGTAAACATAATTTAAATAAATTTATACGGATTCAAAAGTTTTAGCTTTACTTTTAGACCAATGGCATGTGGTCAACTAACAATTGAGGCACTCTAAAGCCCAAAGGACACACAAAATATGATTCAAGTATGAAGTTCAGATTGATCCAAGAAGGGCTTTTAACATGCACCGAGATAATGTAGGTTTAGTTAATTTTCAGCAACCCGCAAGACATCACAACAGAATGTGAAGTCTAATAGTTACTAGTTAGTAGTAACTCAAAAAAGTGTCAACGCAGATCAACCCCTTGGTATATTCATATAGCTTTTTAAGCAACATTTTGACTTTTTTCAACATTCAGATACCTAGATTGTCAGGCACATGCTGTGGGGTAATCCTTATCTTAAGAGAAAAAGTTCAGCAGACATACATGTAATCTTCTTAAAAACATACGTTCAAGAAATAGCCACTCAGAGGTCTGAGTAGTGATGGTAATAGCTTGTCAATGCTTATTATTCTCACTCCCCTTTTTCATTTCTGGATTTTACCTATTTGTAAAGGAAAATAACATGTCATGGAAACGAATTTATAGAGTAGAATCCTACCCCAAGACGATAAGAACCAAAAGTGAAAATCTTTGCATTAGCTTCGTGTACCAGCTGCTCATTTAGCCCCTTTGCACGACTTATAGACTTTACCCAAATCTTGACAAGCTATTCAAGTTTGCAAACAATAGAACAACAATTAACATTGTTAGAAACTTAAGAAAGGCATCCGCAATCTTGATGGAAAAAACTCTAACTTGACACTGAACCTGATCAAGCCTCCCAAGTACTTCCTCCCGCACAATAGATTCCTCATGACTCTCGTATAATCCCGCATCAGCTAAAAACTACACAACCAAAAATATTTCAGTGTAACACAATTCTTGAACACAAAAACGATAAAAACTATTTAAAACTTTGATCAAACAGAAACCTTTTCAAGCTCACGGGTCTTCATTACATCGTACTCGGTCGGTCCAGCCAACGAAATCGGTTCAGTAATTCCCAAGTGTGGAACATGATTCTGATTGTTAAATCCAGCCATTGCCATTTATACTTACAAAAGACTAACTTTTTTTATACTTTTTCTTTTTTCAAAAAATATGAGCCTGGTAAACTCATCAAAATACAAAATCATCCATATAAATTTACAATGTTTTCCCCACAAGAATCTCAAATATCACTAAACACAACAACAATCACAATCAAAATCAAAGTATTGTCAAAATTACAAAAATGGGCAAGAGGGTCCCTCAAATTTGAGACCAATACAGTACAATTTCAAAGCTAATATAGCTAAAGTTTCCAACTTTACAACACCCAACTTAATTTTTTTGCATTTTCTTTCTCTCTTTTTTTTTCTTTTTTTTAATAAAAAAAATGAAACCCTAAAACTAAAATCACAAGTAAATCAACAGCAGATAATTCAGTAAAATTGGTGAAAACCCAAGATTTCTTCTCCTATTTGCTGCAGCTTTTCAGGCTTAATCATTGATTGTAAAGCATCAAAGCTGTGACCCTGAATAGATACAAATACATATATACACACAAAACCTGAATTAAAATATACAGAAATTTTCAAGAAAGAGAGATATATAGAGAAAGAGAGAATGCTTACAGGTGGATGAAAATTGAGAATTGGGATATTATGAACACAACTCTAGTAGTTTGATTATGCGATTAAACATAGATACATTAATTTTGTATGTTTGTCTGTGTGTGTGTGTGTGTAAGCGAGGACAGGTGTGGGTTTGGCAAATTTACAGGCTTGCCAATCTGCGGGCTCCCTTGTTTTGGTTTTGTGCTTCTTTTTTTAATTTTAATTTTTATTAAATTATAGTCAAAGGAAAAATAACAAAAGTCAAGCAAGTAACAACCATTGTGGGGCAGGGGTGGCAACAGCCCCGACCCAACAACCCGACACGAAAAGTACGAATTTGGGTTGAAGTTTTTCGGGTTCGGATTGTGTATTCTGATTCATTAAAATTTCGGGTTGGGTTAAATTTGTGACCAGGGTCTGTCAATCCTAGGGGTGTTCGCGGTACGGGCGGTGCGGTTTTTTTCTAAAACCGCGGACCAATCCACATAAGCACTTTTGTTAAAATTTTAAATCACGACTGCAACACGTAACTCAAAAATCGTGTAAACTATACCATATAAATACAGTGCGGTGTGGTGCGGTCTATGCAGTCTAATAATATCAATATAGAAATTACAATACATTGCAAAACTAAAAATTACCATAAAATTGAACAATTTTTAGAAAAAAAATACAAAATAGAGTGGAATTTAGATTTGAAATAAAGAAAGATTTGTCATCAACGGTGACACTAGAAATGAAATAAAAATGACTAAACATCAAAAAAATTATTGAACCTCAAGAATGAATCCCTAAACCACAAACCTCAAAAAAATTATTTTTTAGGAGTGAATTTTTTCCCCATTTAATGGGGGACTGAATGATATTTATCAAAGTTTGAGTTCCAATTTACTATCAGGTATTTAAAATATAAGAAGTTTAAAATTAGAAACTGACTTTTATTACCTTAATGAATCAAATTCGAGTTAGTTAATACTTTTTTTAGTTTGAATTATTAAAAATTTAAAAATACATTTTGAAGTTTGCAAATTGAATTTATAAAATACTTAACAATTATTTTCATCTTGTTTTCGAATTCGAAAAAACACGAAAAATTTTATATGATACAATCGTAGAATCGATTTTTAACAATATTACTATTACATTTTTGACTTTTCTCTATGATACTCTCGAACTTATAATTTTTATACAATGTACATTTTTGTTTGACAAATATCAAGAAAACGCCAAAATTTAGGTGTATTATTAGCAAAAACGTTTCTTACAGTGGTATTAAAGAAAATTTTCCTAAATTTTTACTTAAAAATCAAAAATATAACGGTGCCATGAATAAAAGTCAATTTTACCATGATATTAAAGAAAATTTCTCAAAAAACAATAATATTCATCTTTTCAAACTCTAAACACTGATTTAAATGGAGGGAGTTTTTATTAAATTGCTTATATTCATAAAAAAAAGTTCATAAATAAATTATTTTATTGATTGTCAAATGGACAAACGGCCTTGTAAAATTTTTAAAATAAATTATATAAAAAAGTCTATTTAAATGTTTCTTTACATAATAACTTTTCTAAAAACTTGTCCACAATATATACTTTTTGAACTTATTTTTATAAATATGATTAGGTTGAAAATAAATTTTAAAAAAATTGTTTTAAAATTAACTATAAAAATAAGTGAAAAATATAAAATTTAAAATTTCATTATTATTTAAGTATAAAATAAATCTAATTTTTTATTAAGTAATTCATAATTAAGGTATTAGAACAAATATTATATATAAACATTTATTTAACAACTCATAAGTAGTATTCTAAAATGTATCGATTAATTTTTGATTTATTCTTAACAAGTACTTGACACAATTCGATTTGGGGTCTCGAGGACTTTATTTTGCTGCCAGCTCTAGTCAGCAAGCTGAAAAAGTTCTTTCTCCTTCCTTTTTTCTTACTCCTTTCTTTAATAACGAATAAGATCAGTTTTATAGCTCCAAACTATACAAGGTGAAGTCGGCGTCGCTTACTAAACGTCGATTCTATCTCGATCAAGCAACCAAAGTCGGGAATCTAGGTAGGAATACTGGAAGAAAAAGAAGGGAAAAAAATGGGGTAGATGAGTGGTTAACTCATTAGGTAAAGACTACAGGTTTGAAACATATCCCCGCCTAATCAGTTAAGAGACTTTCGTCAATCTTGTTCGTGAGATTTTCGTCGTTCACGAAGCCGTTAAACGTTTGGCTAGATCCTTTCTGGAAGCTCGAGAGTACACGGAAGAATAAGGATTAAATTAATGTTAAATGAGTGAAAGTTCACAACACTATTATCGGATAAAAATTTTATGATCCTAGGAAGTCATATTTAATGTGTACAGATAACTACAAAGTTTTACAGATGGAGCCCTTAGTGCTAGAAGGTGGTGGCAACGTTTTTCATTCTCCAATATTTAAAATCTGTCTGCTGCCACAAACTTGACTATAATGCGGTTTATCATTATAATTTATGTTTGTCATAGAAGCATTTCAGTAAACATCTAATAACAAGCCTATAATATTGTATCACTTTTTGTCATTTACTTGACTCTTTAATTAGGGGATCCCTTTGTTTCCAAAGGTTCTATAATTGTACTTAGTTCAATTGTAATCTCATTGTTTGTAACCATTAAATAAGTCCTAAATATGACTTGAAAGAAGATCACAAGATCATGTCTCAAGACATTTGAAGATAAATTGAAGAATAAAGGAGTTGCAGAAATGGAGATTGAAATTTGATTAAGTAATGATTAGAGAAGTGCAAAATGGACTATTTCGAGAAGTCATCAATTCGAGAAGTGCTACATTAAAGGTTTGAGAAGTCAAGTGTATTGATTCGAGAAGTGAAGCTACACTAATTCAAGATGTCTTAATTCGTGAAGTCAAAATACACGGATTCGAGATGTCTGGTATTAGAGAACTAATTTATACTGATTCGAGATGTCTAGAATTAGAGAAGTCAAAATACACTAATTCGAGATGTCCTGGATTACAGAAGTCAATGCACTGATTCAAGAAGTAATAATGAAGCTGGTTCGAGAAGTTGTCATAACTGATTCGAGAAGTAAAGTTACCGAATCAAGTCATTCCAAAGATATCGAATTGAGGACTTAACATAATTTCTAATCAACAACATACAAATTTTTGGAGACAAAGAATCAAATCAAAACCAAGGCATCTGTAATGTTTCAATCATTGCAGTATGCACATGGAGAAGCCTGCAAAAAAGCTTAGAGAGATAGTAATATGCAAGATGAGAGAAATTCACAAGATGCCAACTTTCACCAAAATAGTATAGACAGAGTTTGACAATCTTTTTGTCTATTACTAGTTTTGTAAAAGCAAAATTTGTGCAGTTTTATTAGCACACATATATCTTATCTTTAGTTGTAATTTTTTCATTACATTCAAAGTTGTATCTCTCTGAGAAAAACAAATATGAGAATTCATCTTTCGAATTCATAATTTGTAGCACCTTTTAATCTAATACAGTATTGGATTTAAAGTGAAATTGTGTGTTGTTCTTATCCCGCAATATTTCGCTTACAACATATAACTTTAAGCTACAAATAATCAAGATTCAAAACGAAGATAATCAAAGAAACAACAGATAATATATATTATCTTCAAGTGAAACTCATACTCAATAATTTATATTTGAAATATATATTTCATTATAAATATTGTTGATATATAAAGTATGGTTTCATGCTTCTAAGTTCGTTCTTAGGTAGTTGCCTAATATTATGTATTATGTAGATTTTCCATATTAATGCACGATAGGGCCTTTTTTATGTAGTTGCCTAATATTATGTATTATGTATCATAGGAAGTTCTATTTATTTACAAAATTGCCACGTCCATTTTACACTAAAAACTGTTCTAATCTTAGAAAGTTCCCTAAAATCAACTTTAGGGCCTTTTTTCTTTATAAAGTATTATTAAGTTATTAACAATTATTCAAATTTATTTTAATAACTGATTTTTGCTTTGATTCCCCAAATATACGACCATGCTTATAAGCTACCTCAAATAAATTTATCTTAAAAATACTTATCAAAATTGTGGAAAATGCAGTTTTTATAATATTTTTAATACAATTTGACCTGTTTATAACATGGGTTAAATGACGTTTTGGTCACTCAACTCACTATAAACTTTCAATTGGGTCATCGAACTCAAAAACTTTCAGTCATATCATTGTACTCTTAAAAATTTTCATTCAGGTCGCTGATCGTTACACTCCGTTAAAAAATTAGACGAAAAGTTGACTAATCTTTGTGATTTAGCTTGAATAAATCCACTGTGGCATGTATAGTCAGCTGAAGTGACGTTTTGGTCACTCAACTGACTAGAAACTTGCAATTGGGTCATCAAACTGAGTAAACTTTCATTTAGGTCACTGACGATTATATCCGTTTAAAATTGAAAAGAAATCGGACTAGGAGTTTTCCTGCAACAACGTTAAGGGCTCTCCTATAACAAATACACACACATTATCATTAAGGGTTATATTTTATCAGATTAGAATTTTTTTAAATTCAAAATGGAAAATACACATTCAATTAATATACTTATAAATCGATACATACGAACAAATATTTTAAAGATATCATATTTTTTTCAATCGAAAGTGTAATTTTTTCAATTTGTAATTTTTTTCGGATGATTAGAATTTAATTTAAAATTGAACATAACCATTCAATTTATATGTTTGTAAATCGATATATGTGAACAATTTTTTTAAGATATCACGTCTTTTCAATCAAAAGTGTAATTTTTTCCAATTTGTAATTTTTTTCGGATGATTAGAATTTAATTTAATTTAAAATTGAACATACCCATTCAATTTATATGTTTGTAAATCGATACATGTGAACAATTGTTTTTTAAGATATCACGTCTTTTCAATCCAAAAGTGTAATTTTTTTCAATTTGTAATTTTTTTCGGATGATTAGAATTTAATTTAAAATTTAACATACCCATTCAATTTATATGTTTGTAAATTGATACATGTGAATAATTTTTTTTAAGATATCACATCTTTTCAATCCAAAGTTTAATTTAATTTTTAAAGTGAAACCATTAATCTTTAGGTCAGTGACTTGAATGAAAGTTTCTTGAGTTTGATGACCCGATTGCAAGTTTGTAGTCAGTTGAGTGACCAAAATGCCGTTTCAGTTGACTGTACATGCCACACTGGATTTATTCAAGCCAACTCACCAAACTTAGTCAGCTTTTCGTCTAATTTTTAACGGAGTGTAACAGTCAATGACCTGAATGAAATTTTTTAAGAGTACAATAATGTGACCGAAAGTTTTTTAAGTATGATGACCAATTAAAAATTTACGGTGAGTTGAGTGACCAAAACGTCATTTAACTTTTATAACAGAAGGGGTGTAAATCAACGAATGAAGCCTGTTTGGTGCAATCGGGTTTTGTCAAACACTTTCACAAACAAGCAAGAAATTCAAGAGCACAAGATGGAGGATGATAAATCTTCTTCAACTCCAAACCCCAACAAGCGCGACGCCCATTTCGATTCTTCCTCTAATTCTGTACCCAAAAAGTCAAAAATTGATACCCAACAAGATACAATTACAAATACCAAGGACAAAATCGAAAATTATAAATTGTTGTTTGTAATAGAAGCAGACGGGGCTGAAGATAAGGGGTCTAGGCATACTATGGAGGATAAATTTGTTGTTTTGCCTGATGCCACCCTCAACTTTTCTCCTGGAACCTTGAGGTTTTCTTGAATTTTTTTCTTTTTTGAACACCCATTTGCTTAATTCCTGTTTTAATGAGTTATATAGTATTTCATTTACTTTTAAGTTGTGTTGGTTGTGCATTTAGCAAATTGATTCATAAGATTGCTGGTGATGAATGTATGTGTCTATTTTATGAAGTTGGTCTTGTCTCAGCTTGAGTACAGGCCTGCAATGCGTCACACACCATAATTTGTTTACCAGCTATGAGACGGAACATGGTTTGTAAAGTTGTAGTCATCCATTTCTTACGATTAGGCGGCACTAGGTATAGCGCACCGGTTTTCATTTGTGGTTGAGTATCGAAAAATGAAGTTGATAAAGCGTACATGTTACTGGCTAAAGATGTTGTGAAGCATGAATTTCATATTAATGCACCTTTTGTAAATTAATTTATGGAAAATTGTTTTGCTACTAAATTTGGAATGCAATGTATTCATATTCTTTTTATTTCTTGACAGATGTGCTCACTATGCGATATATGATGGACATGGGGGTCAACTAGCTGCCGAATATGCCCAGAGGCATTTACATTCAAGTATTATGTCTGCTGGCTTACCACGTGAGTTGGTGTGTGTTTGCTTGGTCTTATTTATTATATGCTTTATATTCAGCGGTTAGTAAGCGAACTGGTCTTGGCTTGTAACTTTTGACTGTTTCTTCCATTTCTCTTGCCCTGGTCATGGGTCTTGATACATTACATATCTATGGCTACATGAAATATCATATTTAAGATGAGCTGGCCGTATTTATTAATGACATATATCTACTTTTTCTTTTTTGTGATGGTATAAGCAATCTATAAACTATTTTTTGAACTTACAATGTGTGTAAACTATTCAAGATGGCTAACTTATATTTGTAAGTTGGAGAATGTCTCTAGGTTCAATGTATTGTAATATTCAGTGCCAGCATTAAAATGTCACACTTGAATGTTTGTGATTTTAAGGACATTATTTTGTAATTTAATGTAAGACTTGAATGCATGTATGATGAACATTTGTTAGGCATTTGACAAAACGTCAAGGACTGCCACAAATATAAATTATTGTTTGTGTTGCAACCCTTATGAAGGTGTCCTCACCTTCCTTGCATTCTAATGCCGCCTCTCTTTTATATTCTCGTTTTAGAATCTTTAGTTGTATTAAGATATTTTGGTTGCCTCTTAACGGTCCAGTAAAGTAATTTTTTATTAAGTACTTTTTACACACCTTGGTTCTTATATTCTTTTGGGTCGTAATATGTATTAAGATTATAGCCGACTAAATGCTTTCATCAATCCACTTCATATAGAAACAGTGTCTAAGTTTTGATAAACTCTAGGGTTCTAATATCTGTAACCTCTATTTTCAAATGCATGGCCACAAGTTCACCCTGCTGTTGGAAAAAATACAATCAAAGAGATTAAATGAATTAAAAGTTTATGTTTTAGTGTTTATCGCAGCACTCTATAATCTTCTCCAGTATATGTGGATAAGTAAATAAGTTTAGAAGTTCCAACGATGATATCCCTGTTGAAATGATAATGATTTTGATTTGCGTCTCACTTTATAACTCCTATACTGATTGCAGTTGGATGTGAAAGCTGCGAAAAGAGCCATATTTGATGGTATGTTACTTTATATATTTCTTAATTGTATCACTTTTTAAACGTTGTCAACTAAAAGTTTTTGCTGTTGTGATAACACACTATGATTTCATTCATCAGGATTTCGAAAAACAGACGAATCTCTTCTGCAGGAGAGTGCTGCAGGTATTGAGTATTTACCAATCATCTTATATTTTAGTTATTGAAATGTTTAGTTTCACCAAAAATATGACGATGTACAGTATTTGATTTCGCAAATTCACATGCAACGGATAAATTAATAAACTGAAGGACGTTTAGAACGATACCTTGGTTATAAAATGAAATGGAAAGACCCTACAACATGCAAAATTTCCTCACATCAACTTTTTGTTGGTCTGTAGTTTGAATGTTTCTTTATGTATATCAAGGGAATAAAAGTAGTTAGTAGGGTTCGTGTAAGAACATTTTCATGACAAAAGGCTTTTTTTTCTAACCATTTTACTAATTTCTTCATGTGTCTTTGGTAATGGGTTAATTCATAAAGCCCAAGACTATAAAATGTGTCAAAACTTAAGTTACTGTAAACGAGATGCTTCTTTTATTTAGCAAAAAAAATAAAAATGAGATGCTTCTTTAAACAAGTATATATTCGATATTAACACCTTAATGTTATATATTCCTTATT
The DNA here is from genome assembly GCA_030848705.1 of Heracleum sosnowskyi. Taxonomy (NCBI): domain Eukaryota; kingdom Viridiplantae; phylum Streptophyta; class Magnoliopsida; order Apiales; family Apiaceae; genus Heracleum; species Heracleum sosnowskyi. Next base: position 133,798,138 of record CM061235.1, on the reverse strand, counting down.
TGGATATAAATTCCCTTTTCAGTTCTGAATATAAATTTCACCTGATTTTTTCTTAACATAAAAATAATGGTTTTTGTGTAATCTTATTAGGGGGATGGATGGATGGTGCTACAGCTGTTTGTGTGTGGGTATTAGGTCAAACTGTAAGTTTCTACCTTTTAGCCAAGTAGTTCTATTTGAATTATTTAGCTTACAGGTAACTTTTTTTTTTACTTGATTTGTGATACTTGTAAGATGTCCTGTTAGCAATGCATGGGAATTATCATCATTGAGGACTGATATATTATTGGCGGAGAGAATATTTATTTTAGCAATTCTGCAGATTTCAGTAATGAAGGATATTAAAAGGTTGTCTAATGTAGATGTGACATGGGGATTGGCCGAGTGCCCTTACTACTTTCTACTCTGTGCTGATGCATCCTCTGAACATCAGATTGTCGAATACATTCACTAGATTTATATTGTTTGTCACTTATTAATGTGCTTGGGAGGTGATAGACTTATAGAGTTATAGGGTAATATGTACACATATATGTGATTGTGTGTGCCATATTACCCTTACCTTAAGCTCGGCTTTATGTAGTAGTTTTTCTTCTATTTACTTGAAATCTTATTATGTTCTACTCGCTGTATATAGGTGTTTGTTGCTAACATTGGAGATGCAAAGGCAGTTTTAGCGCGTTCATCAACCACCAATGGTTCAGAAAATGTTTCAAATGAATTAAATTCGTTAAAAGCAATTGTGTTGACAAGGGAACACAAGGCTATTTATCCACAAGAACGGGCACGTATACAAAAGGTTAAGGAATTTTGCTTATCCTGGGTACATTAGTATGGAAATGTTTGACTGGACTGTACCCTCACCATATTATCTAAGTTAGCACACCCTTAAAGAATGTTAAATTTTCTTCCTTCTTCGGGTGCTACCTATGACACTGTGTATCCTTCACCGACCTTCATTACAACAGTATGATAATAAGACAAGAGAAATAATATGTCATCATCCTATTTTCACTCACAAGCATGCAAATAATTTCAGGCGGGTGGTTCCGTTGGTGCAAATGGACGACTTCAGGGGCGACTTGAGGTTTCTAGGGCTTTTGGAGATCGCCAATTTAAGAAGGTTTTTCAACAGAATCATGCCATGGGTTATTTTAACTTTCTGTTGCCTAAACTGACTTGTATATATCATTTTAGAGGGGAAAATACATGTATTATATGACAATGATATTTGGTTTCTTATTCATATCTCAGATTGACTATTTTGTCTCATACTCACACTTCTGCTGCCTGTTGGCACTCAGTATTACTGTGAGTGCATGAAGGATTGTTACTCTCATTTTTTCAATGAAAATTCCTGTAATAATTTAGGTATGCGAATAATGGGTTTCATGGCTGGTGATGGACGCACCTCCATGGCTCCACACCCAACCTTCAAGCTCTATATAGAACCGGAAAACAGCCATTTTATCTTAAGATGTAGCTTTTGTTGCCCTTTCATTTGTACTCTTTTAAGGTTCAAGTTCGCTCTAGATTATAACTTTTAACAAGGTACTGCTAATGGAACATATATAGCTATGGTAGCCGAAGAGATGTCCAGTGGAAGGTTGTTCTGAAATTGATTCGTCATGTTTTTATCTTTACAGCTGGTGGTTCTTTAATTTTAGTGTTGGATTATTGTTTCAGTTGTCTTCTTCCGACTTATTTAAAAATATATCCCGACACATCAGATTGTATCTGGAACTTCTCAACTGCCACTTTCATATAATGCATCATTTCATTGAAATATGTCAACTCCAGGTGGGTGTTGTTGCAACTCCAGATATCCATTCTTTTAGCCTTACAGAGAGAGACAAGTTCATTATTCTTGGCTGTGATGGCTTGTGGGGGGTAATTTTCTAATACCTATCCTCATCTACATATTTAATGTTCTAGTCCATCTTACTCAAATATCGCATACTTTGTTTTTTCTTTTAGGTTTTTGGAGCAAGTGATGCTGTCGAATTTGTTCACAAGTTGTTGAAGGTTAGTTTGCATCTTTACAGACATCATTTCTCTGAAGATAATCTATATGTAGTAGTTTTGATGTGTTGATTTCCTACCGAAGTTTGGTGAAATTGAATAAACTGCTTTCCCAGCGATTATTGATATGTGAGGTGTGTAACAGGGAAGAAATTGGATTGCTGTCACATAAAATCACCATCACCCTATTGTTTTGACGATTTTAATTATTTTTTGGTAACGGTCAACCGCATAAATTGAAAACATGCAAGAGTAGAGAGGTATCAGTTCGGCCAAGTCTTACAGATTTCAGTGTAATATAGATATGCTTTAAATTTTCTGTCAATGGTATGGTTGAATCAATTTTACTTTTACCTATGATTGCTGGAGGGATGCTTTCCTCATACCTATTATCTAGTTTGCTTTTACTGGAGCAAGTTCCCCAACCAAAAGGAACAAAAAGACTAAAATGTAAGAACAAACAGTTAAAAGATATTGATATTCACTTAGCAAAAAAAAAAAAAAGATATTGATATTCGCCTATTCGGTATATTAGTACTTTTGTCACAGACAAGGAAAACTCTACCATACATATATTTTGTTATTCGAGGCAAAAGTATGTTAACTATTTCTATTGCTTCATAGTGTTAAATTTTTCTTGGGCCACTTGCCCTTCCTGGAAAAATTATTGCTGCCTTTTTAAGCCTTTGGTATCTTTAAACAGGAGGGATTATCTGTCGCAGCTGTGACTCGCCGCCTTGTCAGGGAAGCTGTGCGTGAGCGGAACTGTAAAGATAACTGCACTGCAGTTGTTATCATTTTCAAAAGGTAGTAGCGATATCAAGAATTTAATCTTGTAGAATGATGGATATTAATTTTCTTGCCCAAGCAACATTGCTACAGGATGTGTCTGTACTATTTTTTTTGTTGGCAAGTTGGCTGCCTTTCAGTACCCTGAGTGATGTCAGATATTTTATTTTAGTGTTGATATCATTAGCAAATCAGTGGTTGTATTCTAAAGGATTAGACACCAGTGTTTTATTTGAAGTCATCCAGATGCGAGAATCGTTTTGATTCTTATTCCAGTACTGTTTTTTTTTTTATTGAACCATTAAGTAAGTTTAAAGAAAGCGTTATGAAATGTGAAGAAATATTCTTTTTATCATAGTACATTGCATCTTTGTTACAACCTTTCTGCCAAGTTAATGGAACATACTACAAGGTTCATGAATATGGCAATTCTTTACAAGTTGCCATTTATATACATACCCTGACACTAGGTTGAGACGTTGAGTACAGTTATCATGCAGTATTAAGTGCATGAATCATAAGTTATTATTAAAGTTCAGTAGTGTATATTATATTTTGTATTTACAAATGGGGGCTGCAAACACTCTTTTAGACTTGACTAAAAAGATGGGACATTTGGATGCCAAAACTCAATCTGAATTTCATGTTTAAATTGCCTACCAGCATTGCTGCCTTACGGGCAACCTTTGTAGTTTTAACTTTTAAGTTTAGGTTACTGCACTTTATTCTTAGGGGGTGTATTCAATTGGAATTTTAAAAGATTTTTATGAATTTTCGTAATCTTGGTGTATTCATTCTAGATTTTAAAAAATGCTTTAAAATTTTGTGATATTCAATAAGGATTTCAAAAAGTCTTTTAAAATCTGAGTGTATTCAATTTAGATTTTAAAAAGTTCTTTAAAATCTAGTGGTATTGAATATGGATTTTAAAGAATACATTAAAATCTTGTGCTATTCAAAAGTTCGTGGACTTTTTTTTATTTGATAAAGTTGTAGATTTTCAAGGATTTGCTAGTGTATTTTGCATGTCTTGAAATCTTGTTAAAATCCATGAGATTTTGAAGGATTTGTCGGAAACTCCACTTAAATCAACAAGACTCTACGAGATTTTACACAAACTCTACCAAAATCTACGTAAAATTAAAATCAACAACAATCTGTTAAAATTTAAGGATTTTTATCAATCCATTAAAATCTAAATTGAAACAATATAGTTTTGCCGCTATAATTCTTACAAACCCTTGATGAAGAAGTATGCATATACTGATCATCGCCGTCTCGGTGGCATGGCATCTTTCAGACATTCAGCGCATCTAGAAATGCCAACATAAATAAATGAAATATATATGTGATATATAGCTTATAATCATGTGTTCTGGTTCGTTTTTATTAAAAATAACATAGTCTAATCAATTATTTGCAAAATCATTGGAAGGACCACATGATATCTCTGATTGCTTCAACAATTTGTAAGTTTGTTGATTGTCTTTTGGGACATTTTAGCAACTTTGCTCCCCCCTGTGACTCAATTATGATCACGAGAAGTTAATTTCAAACACCATCAAAATCTTAGTAGTTAAGATTATGGATTTAGGTTAGGGATTAAGATGTCTAAACTAATTTTAGTGTCCCATTAATCTTTGGACATTACATAATTGTTTTCTGCATTTTTTTCAGAAAATACTTTGTTAATTTCTTCTCTTGGATTGTGGTTCTTGTAGGTTTAGAGATTAGTATTTGAACGCTGTAAATACTTAAGATTTGTTGCAATTGTAACTTGTAAGCCCTACGTGAGGTAAGTGCAATTGTTGTAACTGAGAATAAAAGTGAAACAGAGGTTACAAGTTTTAGTTACCAAATTATGGCATTAGTATACAAATTCAGAACAAAATCAAAAAACTTTGTATGTCTGTTTAACCATAATTTTATACAAATGGAAGATGATTACAATTAATCTCAAGTTGCCTGTGATATTAGTTAGGTGATAATATTTAATGGTTAGACTAAGCAAAAAGTAATTTATTCTGAGAGAAAGATTGTGCCATAATCAATGAATAGAAGAAGCCTGTCTTTTACAATATGTCATAGCTGCCTGTACAACATGCTTTACTTCCAATTTGTCTCCTAGACAGAGTTCAAAAATTTGGTCAACAATCAAATTATATTACTTGAAACATATGATTAGCAAATCATTAGTAAAGTTGCAAACAGGCTAGTTTTTTTTTTAATGTTATAATGTAAGAGGGTATTTGCAGAAGAGTCCCCCAAGTACAAAATATTCTACAATGTGGTTCATCAAAATTCAACTTAACACAATTCTTCATTCCATGTTGATAATTTTACGATTAAGTTCCTAATATTTGAAAGTTTGCCTATTACATTATGTGCCATACAATCTTAATAAAGAGTTTTGTTTTATAACCGTCAACTAGTTGAGATTAGATAACAAGACCTTAAGGAATCGAATTACCATCATTCGAGCTTATAGGTGATGGTTAGTGATTGCATATCTATACTCTTTATTAATAAGGAAAACAATGTGAAAATGGCGCGCGGTACCAAAAGTACCAAAACACCAAATTTGATTATTACATACCAAAGTATCAAATTTGGTTATCAGCTAGTACATGTAATAGCTTATCGGACTTTTACATTAACTGGCTTGGCTAAACAAGTCACTTGGTCACATGTATTTAAGATTTGTTACTTAATCAGAAGAGCCATTATCTTTTCTGTACTTATTATTGGCACCTAATTATGTATCAATTTTTTTGTATAAATAAATGATTAATGTGCTCTTCTTCTATAAATAGCAGTCACATTCTGGTGGTTGTACATACTTTATAACTGCAGTCTGCAAGTGCAAAAGTAAGAAGAGAAGAGAGAAAAAGGAGAATCTAAAGAATGGGGAAAAATAAGTTTGTTTCCGATAAAATGAAGCTTCTCATAGCATTGCTTACTTTGCAGTGTTGCTATGCAGGGTTTCACATTGTCTCCAGAGTTGCACTTAACATTGGTGTTAGCAAAGTTGTTTATCCAATCTATCGGAACATCATTGCATTGCTTTTGCTAGGCCCTTTTGCTTATTTTTATGAGAAGTATGTCCTTCATGTCTAATACTGTACACACTTGCACAAGTGATATTCCTAACAGGATATTTGGAAATTTCAAGTCCTTATTTTGTGTTCTTTGAGTTTTCAGGGATCAGAGGCCACCTCTTACTTTTTCCTTACTGGTTCAGTTTTTCTTGCTGGCACTTGTGGGGTAAGCCAGAGATCAGCAGCATTACTTTAGCGAACCATGTTATACTCATATCGTAATATTTTTCTTTCGTTTATTCACTGAACTTTTTTGTTTCTTCCGTTGTCAGAATTACTGCAAATCAAGGATTTTATATCTTAGGATTGTACTATGCATCCCCGACCCTGGCATCTGCTATGCAGAACTCAGTGCCTGCAATAACCTTTGTCATGGCTTCTTCTTTAAGGTAAATTTAATTTAAGAAAACAGAACATGTATGCATGTTAAAGAAAGTCGTATTCAGAAAAAAACATAGTTCCGGGATTATGCTTTTACATAATAACTTGATTTGCACCTGTTGTTTCCAGACTAGAAAAAGTTAATATTTTGAGGAGGGATGGCTTGGCCAAAATTGTTGGAACAATTGCTAGTGTTGGAGGTGCAACAATTATCACCCTGTATAAAGGTCCTCCTCTGCTACAAAATCAGCAGTCACAGCAACCACTGGAAATTCTTCCTCTGGCCAATAAAGCGCAGAACTATACGTGGGGTTGTATATATATTCTTGGACACTGCTTATCATGGGCTGGTTGGATGGTCTTTCAGGTATTTAATCCGATTACTAGTATATCACTATTCTCTGTCAATTAACATACATTTTCTCTCGTATGAGATGAACCTTAAAATGAATATTTGTTATGTGTATATCCACTCTATGCCTACACGGGGGCATGCATGATTACATAACTGAGTGCATATATGTATACACATCCTCATTCTCCATAGAATTACTTTGGCTACAAGAGTAACAACATGCCAGGGTTGCAGCAAACCAACCGGTAATACATCTGTTAAGCTATTGTCTATCAAATTTTGCAGGCTCCAGTGGTAAAGAAGTATCCAGCCAAACTTTCACTTACATCATTTACATGCTTTTTCGGACTGATTCAGTTCTTAATAATAGCAGCCTTTTTTGAAAGGGATCCTAAGAATTGGAAAATCCAGTCAGGAGAGGAAATATTTACAATCTTATATGCCGTAAGCGCTTTTAAATTATCAGCTAGGTGTGTATTTTTCATAAAGATTTATACATGTTCCTAATAATTTACAACATTGTGTTTCATTTAGGGTATTGTTGCCTCTGGAATAGTCATCTCTCTCCAGACATGGTGCATTTACAAAGGAGGTCCAGTTTTCGTTGCCATCTTCCAACCAGTGCAAACCGTTCTAGTTGCTATTATGGCATTTATAATTCTTGGTGATCAGTTATACTCTGGAGGGTATGTTCATTTCCGTTTCTGTAATTCAGTACAAGTTCTTCGCTTTTTCTACTTGCTAGCTATGTTCACTGGATTGTTACTTTACCTCGAACATCTATGTCGGACACTCGATGACTTGAATCGATACTCAGACATGTGTACGGACACTCAGACACTTTATTTTGACCAAAAACATGCAATATTTTTTCCAAAAAATTGTCGAATTTGACACTTTAATATGTATCCATATGGTACTTCCACCAGAGTCTGCATGTATCTTACCTGCCAAATTTTCAACTGCAGAATCATGGGGGCAATTCTCATTGTGATTGGTCTCTACACCGTTCTATGGGGTAAAAGTGAGGAAACTAGGGTGGAAAACAATTATAAGGAAAATACACTGACCAAGCATCTTCTTGATCCTGCGGAGAGACAAACCGAAGAATGTTCTATTGGTGTGACAGACATCCCATGATCAAACAGTTCAAATGGATCACCTCTGTCAGAGATACTCTCAGTATATACATGTAAATCTAAGTATCAGTATCTTTCCTTTACTCATTTGATTAAAATATAATCCATTTGTTTAATTGAGGAGCCCATTTCTATGTTGTTTATGTTTTTTAATGTTTGAACTGGTCAGTTGGTATGACCTGGTTGTCAGTCACTTATTTGATGAGATTTTGAGGCTTCATGTATTGTACTTCTGTACTGATGACTTTTGATGATTGAGAGCGGGTTAGATGCGAGCTGGATCAATGTTGGCTTTTTTTTTTCTTCTAATAGGATTCTGTAAATTGCTTACCAACTGTTTAGAATTTCCTGGTAAAAGTCAATACTTTAATTAAAAGTATGACAGTGGTATGAATCAAGCAGGTCCAGATTTACTCGAGGGTGTCAATTTCGAGCTACGGGTCATGTTGGTATTCATAAACGCGTCAATTTCGTCTTTCTATTGAAATTTGAGAAAATGAATATACAAGTTAAAGAATAAACTTTCAACAAACAAAACTAATTCATGACATATTCAGGTTAATCAAGTTGCATATGTCTTTGGGTTTTGTTTCGGTAGTCCTTGAAAACCGACTTGTGTTGTAGTCAAGTTCTGTGTCGTGTTCGACATATATCCACCCTTAAATTTTTCTGGTTCACTGGATACCAGCACTGAAGTTATGCTTAATACAGGTAAAGATAGAGTAAATTGTTTGGTTTCTTGAATGTCTTGGAGAGATTATTCACAAACTTACTTAACAAACTACTAACAAACAATACTATGGTAGGTTTCTTTTCTCATCCTAATCTGTTTCACATGTAATTACATAAACTAGTTAAATAGAGTTAAACATACATATAAGATTTTAGGAACCTTTTCCAATAATATTTCTGTGCTGATTAAACATAAAATGTGTATTGTTTTCCTAAATCTATCAATGCCCGTCAGATGTTGCAACTGCTGAAACTTAATAAAGGACAAAATCCTTACATGTGAACTCCTTTAGCTGTTTAGACTTTGGAATTCTATCTAATTTGTTGCAGATCAAAAAAACGGGGAAGCCACGATACATTTTCAAATACTTAATCAACAATGTCTGAATCAGCCCCATTTTTACAGGCACGCTGTTAGAGCAAAACGTCTGTAACCCTCCAAGAAACTAGCTAAAGAAGGTTTTCATGTTTGCCTATATATTGAAAATGTCACAGTTCTAGAATACATAAGCTCACAATATCTCTTAAACATTCATCTTTACCACTAATTAAGCATAAATGGCTTTAATCATCAAGCACCAGTGCATAGTAATGGCTATGCTCTTCAGCGTCGGAGTCTTGGCATCTCTCGCTGCAGCTCGTTCTTTGAATGAGGCATCAATGACTGAGACACATGACCAATGGATGGCACGTTATGGACTTGTGTACAAAAGCGCTGACGAGAAAAATAGGCGTTCTACTATCTTCGAAGAGAATCTCAAATATATCCACACATTTAATAAAGCAAATAACAAGGCATACAAACTAGGGGTCAATGAATTTGCAGATCTGACCAATGAAGAGTTTACAACGTCAAGAAACAGATTCAAGAGCCATGTTTGCGCCACATCTACAAATGTATTCCGATATGAAAATGTTACTGCAGTACCATCTACCATGGACTGGAGAAAGAAAGGTGCAGTTACACCTATCAAGGATCAGGGCCAGTGTGGTAAGTCTTCAGTTCTTATGTCATAATTTATAATCTCATATATATAATGGAGTATCTTTTAACACTTCATTTTTAAATAAACAGGTTGCTGCTGGGCATTTTCCGCTGTGGCAGCTATGGAAGGAATTACGCAGCTTAAAACTGGCAAGTTGATCTCTCTATCTGAGCAAGAATTGGTTGACTGTGATACTAGCGGTGAAGATCAAGGCTGTGAGGGTGGTCTTATGGACAATGCATTTGACTTCATCCAAGAAAACCACGGCCTCTCAACTGAAACGAACTACCCTTACAGTGGAACTGATGGAACTTGCAATGCTAAAAAAGAAGCAAACCATGCAGCCACGATAACTGGGCACGAGGATGTGCCTGCAAATAGTGAGAGCGCTCTGCTTAAAGCTGTTGCAAATCAACCAATATCCGTTGCCATTGATGCTAGTGGGTCAGACTTCCAGTTCTACTCAAGTGGTGTCTTTACGGGACAATGTGGCACTGAATTAGATCATGGAGTAACTGCTGTAGGCTATGGCACTGCTTCTGATGGAACCAAGTACTGGCTAGTAAAGAACTCATGGGGCACAAGTTGGGGCGAAGAAGGTTACATAAAAATGCAAAGAGGCGTAGCTGCGGCCGAAGGCCTATGTGGCATTGCAATGCAGGCTTCATATCCCACTGCTTAAAAATTCGAGATGTTCGAATGGCAAATATGACTACCTATGTAAATTGCGTTTATGTGCGTGTTTACACTACGTTCCTCTAGACCAACTTATGCTTGTTTATACTTCAACTAAGAACGTGTACAATTAAAATACTTGGTCACTGTATATACGTAAAATCGCAACTCAAAATTAAAAATTGTATTAGCAGTTGTTTATAAGTCTTGATGACTCGATCTTTAAATATTTGTTTACAGGTTTCATAATTATATCACATAATTTTTAACCGAACTCAAAAATTAACAGAAAATGTATCTGCACTAGGGCTGCAATTTGAGTCGGGTAGCTCGCGAGCTCGCCCGACTCGAACTCGTTTAACAGGGCTCGGCTCGGCTCGAACTTGTTAACGAGATGAGCTCGAACACAAAACCGGGCTCGTTTAACTAAACGAGCCGGCTCGAATCGACTCGTGAAATTAAACGAGTCGAGTTCGGGCAGAAGATTAGACTCGTTTAAGTATAATTTTACACGAGTCGGCTCGCACGACTCATTTAACTAAACGAGCCGGCTCGACTCGACTCTTGAAATTAAATGAGCCGAGTCCGGGCAGAAGATTAGGCTCGTTTAGTTAAACGAGCTGGCTCGGCTTGTGAAAAAAAGCTCGGCTCAAATTAATACCCGGCTCTAACTCGCCCGACTCGACTCGAATTACCACCCTAATATGCACCATCTCCATCCTTGTCAACAACCAATTCTGTCTACAACCTTGTATTGTATACATGCATGTAACCTTATTATGCAGGGAGCCAGGGAATGTCTTTAGTTACCAGATTTATCTGTGTATTTATTAGAATTGTGTATGTATAAGATGTGTGTAAAGATGTAAGTAACAAACTTGAGAAGAAGAGATAACTGTATTTACATTTCACAAAGATAACAAAATGAATGTTCTAGCTCTATATTATAGAGCAATACATGACCACACACTTGTTTGTTATAACTGAAACAAAACAGAATCATAACAGAATCATACAGCTGTCACTTAAGCCCATATACAGTTCAACAAAGTCTTGATTGTTTGAGAGCCCAAAGCCTGAATTACAGATGCTTTATGTTGTGGCCTTAAGTGAATTAAAGCAGCTGAATGTGAAGTACTCGCTTCACTCGTAATACTCCCCCCACAAACTGGAGATGAAACACAAGGATTGTGTAATCCCAGTTTGGAACAAATATATCAATGAGTAGTGCTTCCCAAAGCTTTGGTAAAAACGTCTGCCAATGTTCTTTACTAGAGATTTTCTGAGGAAGAATGATACCAGCTTGAACCTTCTCACGAATGAAATGGCAATCCAATTCAATGTGCTTGGTGCGAGCGTGCTGAACGGGATTGTTTGCAATGTCAATAGCAGTTTGGTTATCACAAAAAACAAGAACTGCATCAGTAACTGGAACGAGAAGATCTGTAAGCAAATACTTCATCCACATAATTTCAGTAGTGACAGAAGCCAAAACACGATATTCTGCTTCTGCAGTACTCTGAGAAGTCACAGTTTGCTTCTTTGCCTGCCAAGACACTATAGCATCACCCAATCGAAGACAATAACCAGTGACAGAGCGTCCAGAAATAGTACAACCACCCCAATCACTATCACAATATCCTTGTAAAACCAAAATATTGTTGACTGGAAAGAATAAGCCAAGCCCAGCAGTACATTTCAGATATCGTAACACATGAAACAAGGCATCCAAATGCTTGTCCCGTGGAGCATGTAAAAACTGGCTCAAAAGATGGACATAATAGCTGATGTCAGGTCTGGTAAACGTTAGGTATAACATTTTGCCAACCAAGCTTCGATAAAAAGATGGACTCTTAATCAATGCTCCAGACCGAATATTATCATAGAGCTTGATATTTTGATCTAGAGGAATAGAGAGAGGCTTAGAATGCAGAAGATTAGTACTGGACAACATATCCAGTATAAACTTTTGTTGACTCAACACAAGACCTGCATCAGACCTGGAAATTTCAAGTCCTAAGTAGTACTTTGTTTGGCCTAAATCCTTAATACTGAACTGAGCATGTAAGGCTTGTTTGATGGTACCAATAAACTCAGTGTTATTGCCAGTTAATAAAATGTCATCGACATAGACTACCACAATAGTAAACTGCGAACCATGTTGATGTATGAATAGAGCATAATCAGTCAATGACTGCTTAAAACCAATCCCCAGTAAAAAAATCAGAAAGCTTTTTATTCTATTGGCGAGATGCTTGACGTAGACCATATGTGAATTTAACTAACTTACATACCAAACGAACAGTAGTATCATCAAACATATAACCCAAAGGCAAATCCATATATACTTCTTCGAAAAGATCATCATGTAAAAATGCATTGTTGATGTCAAGCTGAAAAATTGGCCAATTCTTAGAAGATTCAATAGCCATAACAGTCTTAACCGTGACTCCCTTAGCAATAGGAGCAAATGTTTGCCACCAAACGTGCTTTGTATCGATCAATCTCTCCATTAGCATGATATTTTATTTTAAAAACCCACTTACATCCAATTGTTTGCTTACCTGGAGGAAGAGCAACTAAAACCCAAGTGTTGTTGGATTCAAGAGCATCAAGCTCTTTGTTCATGGCATCGATCCACTTGGGATCGAGAACAGCTTGTGCAAATGAAGTAGGTTCCTTACTTTGATTATTTGTGTCAGAAAAACATCATGATCATTAGAAAATGACTGAGTGGAGACAAAATTAGCCATTGGATACTTGGAACCTGGATAATGATAATCATTCCACCAAGCAGGACATTTACGCTCATGAACAGACTTGCGAGAAAGATAATCATTAGAAGGAATTGCCAAGTCAGAAGTAGGATCCAAGTTTATTAATGTGTCACTATCAGGTGGAGAATCATGCCAATCATCCATGAAAGAAGACTCGTTAACACAAGAATCAGACATATTAGTCAAGTCAGGAACATAAGAAGTTGCAGGCTGTGTAGGATTGTCACTTTGAGATGGCAGAGGTGAATGATTTTTTTCACTTGATTGAGAAATAATAGAAGTGTGTACCAGAAAAATCCAGACTAGGAAAAGGCAAATCACACTTATTAGCAAGAGCATCATGCATCCAATGATGTAAGAAATGTGGATCATTGCTGGACTTGGTATGAGTATTATTGTGAAACGGAAAAACGGTTTCATGAAATACAACATGCCTGGATATAAACAACTGTCGTGACTCAAGATTGAAAAGCTTATAACCTCTGTGATCAGGAGGATACCCAACAAATACAGAACGAATGGCACGAGGCTCAAACTTATCCGAATCATGAACAGAAGCAAAAAAAAGACACCCAAACACTTTGAAAAAACTGTAGTCAGGTAACCGATTATATAGACATTCGAAAGGAGTTTTGTCATTTAGAACAGGAGTTGGGACTCTATTAATGATATATGTGGCAGTAAGGATGCACTCCCCCCAAAAATGAACAGGCAACCTAGACTGAAAATGAAGAGCACGTGCAATAGATAACAAATGACGATGCTTCCTTTCTACACGACCGTTCTGGGCAGGTGTGCCAACACAAGATGTTTGATGTAATACACCTTTGTCTAGAAAAAAAGTCTGAAAAACTGAATTGAAAAATTCAGTGCCATGATCACTGCGTATTTGCTTGACAGTGGTATGAAATTGGTTCTCAATATAAGAAAAGAAAGACTTAAGTTGGGAAACAACATGCTGTTTAGTAGGGAGAAGAAATGTCAAAACATTACGAGTATGATCATCGACAATAGTTAAGAAGAATCGACAACCATTATGAGTCTCAGATGAATACGGACCCCATAAATCCATTTGAACCAGATCAAAGGACGCAGTTGCTCGACCACTGTTGCATTGAAATGGAAGCTTAGTTTGTTTGGACAACGGACAGACTGGGCACTGTTGATTACAACTATCAATAATATGTGCATGAACGTCTGGAATTTTATGTAAAACATTAGTAGAAACATGCCCCAAACGCAAATGCCAAAGCACACTAAGCTGAGACTTTGTTTTAGTAGCATTGAGGCTAGGTTGTGAATGTTCAGATTAAAAAGAAACATCATTGGAAGTAGACTGAAATTCCAAATGATATAAGCCATCAATACGTTTGCCTATAGCCAACACACCAGAAGAATCCAAACCATGAAACTCACAATGATCAGGAAAGAATGGCATTGTGCCTCCAGAATCAGAAATCCATTTTGAAACAAATAAGAGATTATATGAAAATGATGGCACAAAGAAAACATTGGACAAAACCAATTTAGGATGAATCTTGAAAGTACCAGTTTGATGAACCTTGATAGTAGCACCATTAGGTAAGGCTAAGCTCAAAGGACTAGCCAAAGTCTGAATATCAGTGAGAAAAGACACAGAGCAACACATGTGATCTGTTGCTCCTGTATCTATAAGCCAGGCAAAATTAGAACAATTATTGACCATCAAATTTGCAGTAGAAACCACCATACTAGCTAAATGATCTTCTGGATTGATAAAACCTTTTTCAGATCCAACAAAAAAGTTCATCATTTGATTTAATTGATTAATCTGCTGTTGCATATGAAGAAATTGATCAGAAGAAGATGCATTGGCCATAGAAGCTGCATTAGCTTGACTTCCTTTTGACAAAGCTCTAAACTGTCCAGAAGTAGCAGCAGGCGAATGAACAACTGAAGATAATGTAGGTTTCTTCTTCCAATTTGCAGGATAGCCAATCAACTTATAGCAGTTCTCTTTAGTATGCCCATTGAAATTACAATAAGTACACTTTAATACTGGTCGATTAAATGTAGGACCAACCACATAAGGTTTCTTAAAAGCCGAACCAACGTTAACAACAACATTAACTGAAGTAACAGAACTAGGCACCAAAACATTAACAATAGGTGCCGAAACAACACTCTGAAATCCCTATCTAACCTTTTCATCTTGTTTAACGAAAGCATATGCCTGTGAAACAGAAGGTAAATGACTCATTATAAGGATTTGACCACAAACATTAGCATTACTTTCGTGTAAACCCATCAAAAACTAAAGTAGCTTCCTCTTTTGATCCCTTTCAACTTGAACCTTATGTGCTCCACAAACATAACTTACAATAGGTTCTAAAATAGAATATTCATCCCATAGCCCTTTCAACTTGTGAAAATACACTTCAACAGACCTATTACCCTGTTCCAAGCTATGTATATCCTTGAGAACTTGAAACACTCTATGTCCATTCACCCCTGAAAACCGCTCGTGTAATTCCTTCCAGATTTCACTGGCAGTAGTAACATAATTCAATCCATCACTAATTTCTTCTGTAACTGAATTAAGAATCCACGTAATGACTAGATCATTTACTCTCTCCCACTGGGCATAAAGAGGTGAACTAACATCAGGTTTCTCATAAACTCCATTAACTAACACAAACTTGTTCCGTGCATTAAGAGCAATTTACATAGATCTACTCCACGGAGCATAATTGTCTGGTCCGACTAATTTCTTAGCAATTAGAACCAATCACGGATGATCGCTATTGTGTATGAATAACGGATGGAAATTGTTATCAACCACATCAGAATTATACAAAGAAACATGTGTTTTACCAGCATTTTGTTTACTGTTTTCACCTAAATTCTTATCAATACTAACATCATCTTCATCAATAACAACATTATGAACATTATTATTACTTGATCCAACTCCTTGAACAGCGTTTGCATAAATATGACGCATCATGACCGTAAAAGCTAGGGTTCCAATCGATCAATTATGTTGAGAAATTGATCTAAATTGAAGAACAAAAACGATAAACTGCAATCACAATAGCAATAAAACGAACAAAACCTGGAATTCAAGCTTTAAACCAATATAACAATGGCGAAATACGAGGTGAAAACAATGGCGAAGTTGAATTGTGAGAATGTGCAGAGAACATGCTGTATCATTTCCAGAGAAGTAGATCGAAAAATAGTCATAAAGGCTCTGATACCATATTAGAATTATGTATGTATAAGATGTGTGTAAAGATGCAAGTAACAAACTTGAGAATAAGAGATAATTGTATTTACATTTCACAAAGATTAATTACAAAATGAATGTTCTAGCTCTATATTTATAGAGCAATACAGGACCACACACTTTTTTGTTCTAACTGAAACAAAACAGAATCATACAACTTCCACTTAAGCCCATATACAGTTCAGAAAAGTCTTGATTGTATGAGAGCCCAAAGCCTGAATTACGGATGCTTTATGTTGAGGCCTTAAGTGAATTAAAGCAGCTGAGTGTGAAGTACTCGCTTCACTCGTAATAGTATTGATGCATGCCGTTGCTATCTTTGCGTATTTTTTTCGTATTAGGAGTGTTAGTTTATATGAAGTGCATCTACAACCAAACTCAAAAATCAATCAAAAATGTATAGGCACCATGTCTTCACTATCAACAACCGCGTATACATGCATGTAACATTTTTGCAGGGGTTGTCTTTACCAAATGTATCTGCGAATTGATGCAATAAAAAGATCCGTCGTTGCTAATTTTTGTCAAAAAACCGGGAATCAAATCTAATGCGACGTTTTCTGTTGGAGTTAAATAATATTAAGATCCAACCGTTCGTATTTTACCAAGTCATCCTTCAACTACATATTCTGTTTCTGGATAGCATTTCTTCATACTTTAGGGGTACCTTCAAGAACATATTCATCAAGTTTGTTCCACAACTAACACAATAATATCCGAAAAACATATCCAATGAGAACATTGTTGTTCAAAACCACTTTTATTTTCACGATATTTATATGTAGAGATATTTTTTTAGAGATTAATTGAATATAGTTGGTTTCAAGGGCCTACCAGGCATCAGATTATGTTTTGAAGTAAACTTTGGGTGTTAAAGAGTATTAAAGGCCAAAACAGAGCTAGTCCGAATTTCCTCTAATCACGAAAATGCAGAATTTCTGTAGAAGTCATTATAATTCTTGAAATTGAAAAATTTACCAACAGCTACCAGATATTTTTAGTAATAAGAGACTGAAAGTTTAGTTTTTATTTTTTAAAATTTTTAAGATTGGCGGGATTATGAGTTTTTTAAAGATCGAACACTCCTACCCCTGCTCACGAGGATACGTGTCTCAGTTAAGATTTAATCCCTCTAACTCGAACACTTCTACCCCTACTCACGGATACATGTATCAGTTAAGATTTAATCCCTCTTAACTTTCCACTAGAGGAGGGGGCTGTAGTTATGATATCGGTGTTGGTTCAGGTTTAGGTAGATATGTAGCTGCGTGAGTGCCTAATCTGTAACCTATGTATTTGATTAGTTCCGCAAATAAACAGTCAATCTAAGGCCAGGTCTACCACAAAGCTTTTACAGATTTTGGGGTGCCCTTATAAGCCATGTGCAGGTGCACTTACTATGCAATGATCCAGCACCGGACCTGCAAGGCCTACCACTTATCTATCATCTTGTATACATCTTATTTAGGAGTTTGTTATTGCAAGTTCAATGTCTTGGCTAACATGTTGCACAAAAAGTAATAACAAATTCAATGTTTCAGTAACCAAAGTCACAACTGAGTATATATGGAATAGTTGCATCATTTGCCACCACGTATAGTGTTTTTTGTGGTAAGGCTTTGATAGGAATCTTGATTTTCTGGGTCCACTGTTTAATTAAGAAAAGTGCAGCTTAATTTGCAGCTCTTTTATCTACTATAAATAGAGTGTGTTTCAGAGCTTTCAAATGTAAATACATTCACTTATTCCTACCAAGATATCGCCTATCGGAGCTATTTAGCTAATAATTATGGTTGCTATAGCACAGATGAGCGAAATGCTGATGAAGGTAAAACCATACTTTGCTATGGTGTTTTTGCAGTTTGGATTCGCAGGAATGTTTATAATCGTCATGATTGCAATGCAACAAGGCATGAGTCATTGGGTTCTTGTCGTCTATCGTCATCTGCTGGCCACATTAGCTATTGCTCCGTTTGCTTTTGTTCTTGAAAGGTTTCTTTTTATTATACTTCCTGCTAGGATCTCCTCATCTTTGATGCATTTGAAATTACATGACATATAGTTAGTTAACACGTTCTTTTCTTCATAATTTGCAGGAAAATAAGGCCAAAGTTGACACTTTCGGTGTTTCTCAAAGTGATGCTCCTGGGCTTATTAGAGTAATGCTCAATACTATTTTGAAGAACTGTACAACATTTTAGCGTTAAATGCTTAAATCTTCACTACTAAAAGATTGCACCTTCTGATTTTGAACTTGTGACATAAAAATTACAATGTTAATTTCAGGCCAGTAATTGACCAAAATTTATACTACGTGGGGATGAAGTTCACCTCTGCTACATTTGCATCTGCTACCAACAATGTCATCCCAGCTCTTACCTTTATTATGGCAGTTCTTTTCAGGTTTGTGTGTGCATGCACGCTGTCTGAAATAAATTTATCTCGTTAGAATTTTTATTTTATTTTTTGCTAAATTTTTTCTCTCATTAAAATTAACCTTGAAGGAGTCTCTTTGCACTATTTATTATTAATTTGTGTGTGATGTAATAATAATAAAATGAACAGGATGGAAAGAGTTAAGTTGAAACAAAAAAACGGGCTAGCCAAGGTGATTGGAACAACACTTACAGTCTCTGGAGCAATGTTAATGACTTTGTACAAAGGTCCTGTTGTTGATATCTTTGGCTACTCCCCAGAATCTGGCCACCAAAACTCTAGTGCTGCATCCTCTGGTCAGCATTGGGCCGCTGGGACATTGATGCTACTTCTGTGTAGTGTTGGATGGTCGGCTTTCTTTATAGTTCAAGTAAGTTGGTTTTCTCACTCGGTATATATATAGCAATAATACTCACCAGTGCGCGCACACACAGAGGTTCTTTACTAGGGTACAGTGCACTTAATTGATGCTTAGATTTTATGTTTCCTGATGTTTTGACATACTAATTACACAATTTAATTCATATGTAAACTAATGCAATCACTTGTTATCGTTTGTTTGGATGAATTTCAGTCAATTACATTAAAGGAGTACCCTGCGGAGTTGTCATTAACAAGTTTAATATGTCTTATGGGGATGGTAGAAGGTGGCATTGTCGCTCTTGTAATGGAACGCGACATGTCTGCCTGGGCCATTGCTTTTGATTTCAAGCTTCTCGCTGCTGCTTATTCAGTGAGTTGCGAGCATATAAATATGTCTTAAAATGCCAATCATTAAATAATAATTAATCTTAATTTTGTGTTCAGGGAGTGGTTTGCTCTGGAATCGGGTACTATGTGCAGGGTTATGTCAACAAAGTAAAGGGTCCAGTTTTTGTGACAGCTTTCACCCCTCTGTCAATGATCATCACTGCCATTCTCGGCGCCATCTTATTATCAGAGCAAGTCCATCTTGGAAGGTAAAATATATACAGAGCGAGAGACACATACACATTGGACATTGCAATTGAATCAGTTTGCTATTTTAATGTAATAAATATCTAACGTCTGTCGTGTATCTCAGTTTGCTCGGAGCTTGTGTCATAGTCACGGGCCTTTACTCGGTGGTGTGGGGAAAGAGCAAAGATGATCAAATCTTAACAAGTGCAGAATCAAACAAACTCAACACAGAGTTACCAGTGGTATGGGAGAATAGTATAACTAAATCAGCTCATGACATCCTCAATGGACCATCTGTACATCCAGAGATTCATGTATTGAAGATTTCTCATTCAGGAGAGCCATAGAGATTTAATTTTATTTCTATAATTTATTTCTTAATTTTTCACATCATGAGATTGTGATAGAAACTGATGTTCAATATAGTCGCAAACTTCAAGTTTTCCATTGGTCGATTAATTATTATCACAACTCAAAAGAGTACCTAAACACAGAGCATACTACAAACACTTCCCACACTCGGACATAACACATCTATAACCTTTATTAATAAGCGAAACCCCCTTTTAAATGGTATTTCGGTACCAAAATTTGGTTTCATACTTGGTTTCACCCATAGTTCTATTTCCATTATAATTCTATATCTATAATAGTTTTTAATGGTTCCACCTTTATTTCGGTTTCACCCCTAATCATATTACTCCGACTCTATACTCTCAGAATCCTATTATAATTGCAATTATTTTATTACGAAATTTAGAAATAATGTATCTATCATAATTAAATTAATAAAATTACCTTTATTAATACTTCAGTTCCAAATTTGATTCAATTCTTATTTTGGTTTCATCAGTAAATTCTTATCATTCACTACAATTCTAAATTATTTTTAAAATTGTTTTATTATTAATTGATTTAAACAAATTCTCTCTCGGGCCCGTGCTTCGCACGGGTTATCGTCTAGTATATTTAGAAAACAAGGGATGATAGAAAAACAAACCAGTAACAACTATATAGGAACCAAACAAAGTGTTAGTATGCATTTGCATTTTAGACGATTTTCTGGAAGAACCAACAAGCCCAGAATCTAGACAAAAGCATGAGTTCTGTTTACTGAGACATTTTAATATACGGTCTGGAACCTTGTCATAAATTAAACAGGACACAATCTTGTTTTACACCGAATGATACTGTAAGAACATAATGTCATCTAAGTGGTTCGACTTTTAAATATAATATGATCCAATTAAGGCATCCTTCAAAAATTATGTAGATGATGTGGATTCTGTTTCTGAAGGAGAGCAGAATACCAATTTTGTTTCAGAACTCGATGGCGAATTCGGAAGTGAACACAAGTATGGATTTGGTGGTATCTCCAGGGTTGCTGTATGTCCTTCCAACATTTCAATCACCTTAGTTATTGATGGTCTTTGTGATGGATAAATCTGTATACACCAAAGTCCGACCATCACCATCTTTCTCACAAGTTTATTATCTTCTGTGGAAATTTCTTCTGCCATATTTAGCACATCATCGTATTGGATTCGCTTGTACAGCCAACGTGGATAATATATCTCACTAGTGTGATCTGCACCAGCATTAACATTCTTTCTTCCTCCAACCATTTCAAGAATCATCATTCCATAGCTGTACACATCAGACTTATGGGACACTTGTCCGAAATTTCTACTAATAACTTCCGGAGCAATATAACCAATGGTTCCTCTAGCTTGCAACAGAGATGAGATTATACTTTCGTCAGTAGTGTACAACTTCGCAAGCCCAAAATCGGATATTTTAGGGCGAAAGTTTCCGTCAAGAAGGATGTTGTGAGGCTTAATGTCAAAATGCAAAATGCGGGTGTTGCAGCCTCGGTGCAAGTACTCTAGTCCTCGTGCAATTCCAACTGCTATGCTGTACAATTTCTCCCATCCAAGATGTTGTCCTTCCAACGATGGAGTTGTGCCATAAATGAACTTTTCTAGAGATCCATTAGGCATGAACTCGTATATAAGAGCTCGTCTTTTCCCTTGGTAACAAAATCCGAGGAGAGTGACAACATTAACATGAGAAGTCCTGCCAATGCTTGCAACTTCATTTATGAATTCTTCTCCATCTCCTTTTGTTTCTTTCAAGACCTTTACTGCTACAACACGGCCATCTGCTAAATGGCCTTTATATACACTTCCATAACCACCTCTGCCTAATTCTTCTTTGAACGAACTTGTTATTTTTTTAAGTGTAGAGTACCTATATCTTTTGGGGATTGAGGATCCATATTGCCTTATGAAGGCCTCAATGTCTTTTGAATAAGAAGGTGCATCTTTAAAGAAAAAAGATGAATCATATTTTGTTTTCCTTCGGTGACAGAAGAGGAAGAGCGCCAATAGAATGAGCAGTATAGAACCTACAACCACACCAATTGCTGCAGAGAGAAAATTGAAAAACACATAAAGCTACGAGCTTTACCATATTTATGGGATTAGAGAAATGCCAAAATGCATTAGATTAAATGATGAATATGCCAAGGAAAGGACATACTACCTATGCCAATGTTCCGTGCCCGATGATTTGCGCTTCCTGTCAATATTGGAAGCAAAATCAGCATACATATATGAAATTACACCTTGTAGTAAGTAAAAGTATATGTGAAGCGTCTTAACTTTAAACAATTTCATTACCAAATCTCACAGTAGAAAATGCACAGACCTACTAATTTAGGGGGAGAGGGGAAGTAGCATGTTTCCCATGTTCCTAGAATCAACTCAGAAAGGTCTTGTACAACTGACAACTACTGGGCTAACAAACCAGAAAGGTCTTGTACAACAAAAACTAAGAATCAACTCAGTTTGTGCGGAAGAGTCAGAGGCAGGGACATTAACCAATCTGTAAGAGCTATATTTGACATCTTACTGTTTACATCCTTTATAAATATCCTAAATGAGATCGTAAGCTAAATTTTATATGTTATTATCAGCATAAACTTAGAAAAGAGTAATTATGTCGAGCACACCTGGTTGTGGATATGGAGGGACAACAGATGGTTCATATGGAGGGAGAACAGTTTGTGCGGTGTAAAATGCTGCTTAAAGAAGGAAGAGTCAGAGGCAGGGACATTAAACAATTTGTAAGACCTATATTTGACATCTTACTGTTTACATCCTTTATAAATATCCTAAATGAGATCGTAAGCTAAATTTTATATGTTATTATCAGCATAAACTTAGAAAAGAGTAATTATGTCGAGCACACCTGGACCTGGTTGTGGATATGGTCCATATGGAGGGAGAACAGCTCCGTTGCTATAAAGGCACGTGTTTTGTTTGGTTTTTGTGCCGCTCCAACACAATCCCCCAGTTAGAAAACAGTCATGGCAAGCATTTCTGTATGTTTTATTATATAGAACCTCAATGTTCCCCTTGAAAAGTTGTTGCACCTCTACTTCGTTCTTAGTGATCTGTTGTTCAAGCACACTCTTATTAACCGGAAGTCTTGCAGATTTGCACGACTTAAACCTTTCACCATATTCAGAAAATACATCTTTTGGTAAAAAAAAGACCTCTTTCTTATCACCACTCGGACAAGTGAACTTATACGTGATACCGTTTGTATAAACGGCAGGTGGGTCACAATGGTAGAACACGTGCATTTCTTCGGTGTTCTCTCCGTAATCATATAGTTTTTCATCTAATATTGTACTATTAGTGAAACTAGATGCACATATATCCTCAAGAGGATCGTCATAATAACGATTTAATATTAACACGCTTGCTGACAGATTAACTTCAGCTACATGATACTTGCTATCTGAACCAATATCAACAACAAGATCACCCTGCTCTTCACAGCTGAGCTCGAATCCCTCAAGCCCGCAATATCGATCTCTAATACCGATTCCCCAGAAAGGGTATTCGATTGCCCCTTTTATATCTTTGCCGCAGGCACGAGTAGTGATCTCTCTACAGACGTTGTACATGTGAATACCATTTTGAGCGTTATGTCTTGGGATGAAGAGTGATAACAAAAGGATTGAGATGATGATGCTCAAGGGGTTTAAGAAATATTGATGAGGTCTAAAGAGTTTAGCATTCATGATGCAGGAAATGTTTACGGGAAAGACTAAGAAAGAAGTGAGTTTATGGAGAGATGTAATAAAGAACGAAGCGTAACAAAGCCGAGAAATGCAAAAATTTGCAAAAGCTAAGCATATGGAATAGTAAACGGGGTTCGACTAAGACACATTAGTAGATGAGAACCAATAGCAGAAGTATACCACCACCTCCTATACCACTTGCTGCAGAGTGAAAAATTTAAAACACATTAAGCTACATGATTATCATATTTGTGTTAAAATGAAAATGGCAAGGGAAGAACATGCTACCTATGGCAATCTTCAGTCGTATCTTCGATCTTGAATTATTCTCTTTTTCTGTCAACAATGTGAAGGAAATAAGCATAAATTCTGAAGTTCTGAGAACTACTTAACTTGGATGAAACTGAATCACCTACAAGTTCTAACTTAATTTGGTAACGGCTTACTCCTACAGCACACATATTCACTGGTCGAAACATCTCTGTTACTTATTCCGTGGATTTTTCAAAGTCTTCTCCTGATCAAACTTACTAATGCCACACACATCTCAATCAGTTGTACTATATCTGTAACTTCTCCCGTGGAATTTTCAAAGTCTACTCCTAGTGATATTTTCACTACTGGAATACTAGTCTACATATCTTTAGCATATACAGCGTAGAAAAGGCACAGTTTCATCTTTTACAGTAAAGTTTATGAACATGGCGACCTGCAGTAACTAGTAGTAGATTTAAGAAAAATAAATAAACTAGTAGTACAAATACAATCAAAAATAAATAATAGACATCCTTAGCATAGCCTGATCCCCTCTCTTAGTAATAGAAAGACAGGAGTTCGATCCATACTGAAGGTATGTGTGCATGAAATCCACTGAGCATATAAACTATAAAGTGACAAAGCTGATCACTATTTCATAGGTCTTGCTGTTAACTTCAGTCCACTCAGCGCAACAAATTTCTTGTTTCCAAAATCCCAAAATGTTTTATTTGATGGCATGTCCAAACTAAGCCAATGGATTCCACAATTTTCTAAATCGTTTGTAGGGCTCGAACATCGATTTTCTTTAAAAAAAGATCAGAGCATAGGTGAGAAAATTTGGATTATCCATTTGGTTTCCATTTTCCAAGTTGCGCTAGACAAGGTTGTGATGATACCTTCAAGATTGTCTGCACAGCT
Source organism: Heracleum sosnowskyi (assembly GCA_030848705.1). Classification (NCBI taxonomy): domain Eukaryota; kingdom Viridiplantae; phylum Streptophyta; class Magnoliopsida; order Apiales; family Apiaceae; genus Heracleum; species Heracleum sosnowskyi. Next base: position 133,773,272 of record CM061235.1, on the reverse strand, counting down.
CATCTAGAATCCTTCAAGGACAATATGGAGGTCGAATATCTTTTCCCTATTAAGGGTTGTCAAGAGAGGTTCGCCACAAGTACAAGTACTCGTCTCTCTACAGGCCTTTGTACTAATCAATATCATTAATATCATTTTGAGCATGATGTCATGGGATAAAGAGTGAAAACAAAAGGATTGAAAGCCCATGTGAGACGACTTGGGTTGAAAGCCCTACAACATGCTCGAAAACAACCCATTCTCAAACTTTTATTATGCAGCTAGCTTGTTAACTGCTTGATTATTGTAGGGTCAGACACCAGTTGCTAAATCATAAGAAGTGTTCTGAAATCGTTTCTTCATAAAAAGTCGATGCAATTGAGTAAAAAAGTGCACTATTCATGTAATTTAGCATCATTTTTAGCATTATGTCTTGGGTGGAAAGAAATGATAACACTGATGGGGTATGAAAAAAATTGGCGAGATTTACATAGTTGAGCATACATTATGCAGGAGTGCAGGAGCATACATTTTATATGTTATTATCAGCATAAACTTAGAAAAGAGTAATTATGTCGAGCACACCTGGTTGTGGATATGGAGGGAGAACAGTTCCGTTGCTATAAAGGCACGTGTTGTTTGTAATATTTGTGCCGTTCCAACACAATCCCTCAGTTAGAAAACAGTCATGGCAAGCATTTCTGTATGTTTTATTATATCGAACCTCAATGTTCCCCTTGAAGAGTTCTTGCGCCTCTTTCTTAGTGATCTGTTGTTCAAGCACACTCTTATTAACCGGAAGTCTTGCAGATATGCACGACTTAAACCTTTCACCATATTCAGGCCATCCATCTTTTCATAAAAAAAAGACCTCTTTCTTATCACCACTCGGACAAGTGAACTTATACGTGATACCGTTTGTATAAACGGCAGGTGGGTCACAATGGTAGAACAAGTGGATTTCTTCGGTGTTCTCTCCGTAATCATATAGTACTATTTCATCTAATATTGTACTATTAGTCAAATTAGATGCACATATATCCTCAAGAGGATCGTCATAAGAACGATTTAATATTAACACGCTTGCTGACAGATTAACTTCAACTACACGATACTTGCTATCTGAACCAATATCTACAGCAAGATCACCCTCTTTACAGCTGAGCTCGAATCCTTCAAGCCCGCAATATGACGGTCGAATATCGGTTCCCCAGAAAGGATATTCAAGTCCCCCTCTTATATCTTTGCCGCCGCAGGCACGAGTAGTCTTCTCTTTACACATGTTGTACTTGTCAATATTATTTTGAGCATGATGTCTTGGGATGAAGAGTGATAACAAAAGGATTGAGATGATGATGCTCAAGGGGTTTAAGAAATATCGATGAGGTCTGAAGAGTTTAGCATTCATGATGCAGGAAATGTTTACGGGAAAGACTAAGAAAGAAGTGAGTTTATGGAGAGATATATAGGCCCGTTTGGGTACCGGGTTTATAAACTCACGAGAGCGGGGTGTTTGTGTACTCCGTTTATTTGATAACTTATAATTTATAAATTGATAAGTTGAATGTTAGAAATCACCAACATTTTACTTAATTTATCAATTTATTTTTTGATTTTTTTTTATTTTTTTAAAACTTATATTTTTACCTTTGTGTTTTTAAATATTTTTTTAATTTAAAATGCAAGTGTTGAAATAATTGTATTTAATAATTATTTTTTCAAATTTAATTTAGCAAACTCTTAACTAACTTATAAGTAAATTTATCCAAACACTCGTATAATTTATAAAAATTCGTCAACTTATCACTTATAAAGCATTTACCATTTTAAACTATAAATTAACTTTTTTATAATACCCCAAACACACACATAATAAAGAACGAATAGTAAACGGGGTTTGACAAAGAGAAATGCTTGAGTTCCGGTTCCTGGAACGTTCCCTAGGTTCCAAGTGTTGACTAAGAGAAATATCACCCTGTCATTTGCGAATATTTTAAAAATCTAGTATATAAAATATGTAATACTACTCGGTTGAAATGATAGAGGGAGGACTAGTAATTATAGTTTGGAAAAAAGTGTTGAAAATTATATGCAGCATCCAATAATTAAAAATTAAGATGCGTAGAAAATGAGCAACTACTTAACGACGACCGTATTAAAGACCGTAGTACACACACCGCACCACCAGTGTATGAAGATTTAAATATCTTTGCTAAACTCCAAATAAAGTTTAGCATAATTGTTATGATACAAGTTTGAGGGTAGAAGGTTATAGGTTCAATTCTCAAGTCTAACATATTTAATTTAATTTTTTCATAAACATTAAAGGGGTGATATTTTTTGTAATTTTTCAAAAAAAGGAACAAAATCGTAACTTAACAGCATTAAAATGACCTTTTTTGCCCTTATATTGTGGTTTAATCTATACTATCTATACTATTTATTAATAAGCAAAACAATGTAAAAATGGCGCGCGGTACTAAAGTATCAAAGTACCAAAGTACCAAATTTGGTTATCACTTAACTGGGTTCGATTCCTTACAACTACGTAATTATACAAGATTTATTTATACCAAATTTGGTTATCACTTAACCCGGGTTCGATTACTTGCAACTACATAATTATACAAGATTTATTTGGACTTATTTATTAATAATTTATTAATACTAATATTTTAATGTCGACTCATACTCGGCCCGTGCTTGACACGGGTTATAAGCTAATCTATAACCTTTATTAATAAGCGAAACCTCCTTTTAACATGGTACCAAATTTGGTTCACACTTTTTTTTGGTTTCACCCCTAATTTTTAAAAAAAATATATATAATTATCTAATTTAAAATAGATTATATTATATCTATCTATAACATAACATAACATAACATTTATTAATAAGAGAAACCCTCTTTTAACATGGTACCAAATTTGGTTCACACTTTTTTTTTGGTTTCACCCCTATTTTAAAAAAATAAATATATAATTATCTAATTTAAAATAGATTATATTATATCCTAAAGTCCAATTTCATTTAGTAGAATTATTATATCCTAAACTCATATTTCACGTAGTAGAACTTTATGTTGTTTTTAAATTATTTTTTTTGTTCAATGCTCTACTTTCACCAATCTTCTAACAATTCTATTATTATTTTGACTTTTCCGTACAAAAAATAATTTTTTTTTTGACTTTTTGTCATAACCTTTATTAATAAGAGAAACTCTCTTTTAACATTGTACCAAATTTTGTTCGCACTTTTTTGGTTCACACTTTTTTTTGTTTCACCCCTAATTTTTTTAAAATATGTAATTATTTAATTTAAAATATATTATATTATACCATGAAGTCCTATTTCATGTAGTAGAATTATTATATCCTAAACTCCTATTTCACCTCCTATTTCACGTAGCAAAACTTTGTTGTTTGTAAATTAATTTTGTTTTGTTCAATGCTCTACTTTCACCAATTTTCTAACAATTCTATTATTATTTTGACTTTTCGTCTTACAAAAAATAATATTTTATTTTTGACTTTTCATCTTGCACATACAAACAATTAAAAGTCTGCAGGATAAAAGGTTACCTTTCTTCTTTGTCACTTCTTTGTCATTGTCATAACACTGATATACATATGTCAATATTATCTGTGATCGCATACAATGGATAGTTAATCCATAAAATTTAAACATTTGTATCAAGTTTTTTTTGAAATTATAAATTTATTATACACTTTCTACTTCAATGTTCGACTCATATATTATATATTATTGTAGAATTTTATGTTGTTTTTAAATTAAAAAAAATAATAACTATCTAATCTAAATAGATTATATTATTATTGTACTCTAAACTTCTATTTCATGTAAAACTCTAATTTTTTTTTTAAGAAAAAACTAATTCTATGTTGTTTTGAAATTAAAAAAAATTATCTAATCTAAAATAGATTATATTGTTATTGTACCCTAAACTCTTATTTCACATAAACTTCTATGTTGTTTTTAATAGTAATAATAATAATCTAATCTAAATCTACAATAAATTATATTGTTATTGTACGAATATATTATATTGTTATTAAATTACATTATACCAAAATATATTATAATATTATATCATGTAATAGATATCCCATGTTGTAAGAGTTAAATAAGATCACAACATAAGCAAACTATAGTACGTGTAATTTGTAGTTTAGGTCATCTGAAATTTGTATTCTTATTGTAGTTCTAATTCTTTTATAACCTTAGTGTCTTGGTGAATTGAACTTAAAATATGAAACACCAACGAATATGATTGTACGTCGTTATTACCGAAGAAGTGATCATTGTCCATCACCAAAGTACAAAAAAAGTTACTAATCGAATACAAGTTGTGGACATGTAAATTTACTTTTTAGCATGCCAAGTTTTTGTTAACACAAGTTGTGTAGATGTAAATTCACTTTTCAGCATGCCAAGTTGTTCTCATCTGCATGCGAATCAATTTCATAGAAAATGTTCGAATATTTACATCACCAATCACAAGTGCATAAATTGAACTCAATTATATTTGTCATGTTATATTTATTCTTTATTCATGAGTAGCCTTATTATATTTAAATAGTCCCAAATGAATTTAACTATATATATTTTGTACAGTTAGTTAATTCATGAATAGACTTACAATCCATATTTTGTACGATATTGAGCTAATTTCTTAGTCCCCTGTATTTTTTCCTTCTAGCTATGCCTTTACAATTGGAAGACAAATGGTATGCATACAAAAAAAGATATCGTCAAACAAGAGATTATGAAACTATTGAGCAGTGAGATGAACGTAATGATTAAATTCACAAAACAATTATGTCCCAGGTATTACTATCTAAAGTTTCTTTTTTCTTAATTTTTAGAATTATTCGATTCAGATAATGATCTCTTGTGTTTTATGTATAAATAAAAAGTTGTTTCTAGAAATAAAGAAACTCAACTGTATGTCAATCTTCTAAATTTTAGCCCATGTTGTATATACAAAATTTTAATTATATATACATAGTTTACATAACTGATTTATTAGTTCCCTTATAATTATTCCTTACAGTTACGCCTTCAAAATTGGAATTGTAAAGAAAGATATCGTCAAACAAGAGATTCTTAAACTATTGAGCAGTAAAATAAACATAATGAGAAACATCGCAAAAAATATATGACACATGTATTGGTGACAAAGTTTTTTTTATTTAACTTTATATAATTTTTCAATTCAACTAATGACCTCTTACGTTTTTATATAAGAGAAAGTTGTTTATGAAAATAAAAAAAATTCAATTGAATGTGAATCTTTTGGATCTATATATACAGGTTGGTGTTTCAGTTTTAAAATTAATTTGATTTTAATTACGTTTTCTACATAATAAAAAAGCTATTTCTAGGAATAAAGAAAATCAACGGGATGGAAATCTTCTAGATCTTATCCTAGGTTGAATAAACAAAATTTTAATTATATGTATACATACACAGTGTATACTACATTTGGCTAATTTGTTATTACCCTTATAATTATCCCTTATAACTACGCTTTCAAAATTGGAAGTTAAAAGATTTGATGGAATAAAAAGATGTCATTAAACAAGAAATTCTGAATTAGTGGAATAAACGTAATGAGAAACTTCGAAAAAGATATATGGCACAGGTATTGGTGATGTAGTTTCTCTTACTTATATATATATATATATATATATATATATATATATATATAAGGTTAGGTTCAAGAGAGAACCAATCACTAAAAAAGAACTTTAGAACTATTATAAGCCATTGGATTATTACTAGATCAACTGTTCAGATTCAACTCATTTTTATATACAAAATCTTATAAGGGTATTATTGGAATAAAAGGATTCCATTGCCGAACCTATTTGGTTTCATAGTATAAATACAGTGTTCTGCAACTGAATTTTAAAAGTTATGCATATGTACTTTAAAGTTCTACAACTGAACTTACTTTTTTCCACGAAGTTCTACAAGTGAACTTGATTGTTTTTATAATGTTCAGCTGTTTAACAATGTTATTCACATTATTTTCATACCATAACTTTCGTATTCTGCCGCTGAACATAAAAGTCATGCAATCGAATTTGAAATCAAACACATAAATTTTAAAGTTCTGCAACTGAACTTACTTGTATTTAAATGTTCAGCTGCTGAACACTGTTATCTGATATTGTGTTTATTCAATAACTTCAATATTTTCACAAAAATTGATAAAAATAATTGGGGATATTTGATGATGATGATGGAGAATTTTGTGATCGATATCGATGTATGGTTATTATCGTTAATCAAATATTAATTAGCTCTAAATTATGTATTTTGTGTTTTTGGGCAACTTTACCCATGACCTTCATATAATAAATATATATTATTTTAAAAAATAAGATAGAGTTCTAAGAGTTCTTAGGTTAATGGTTCTACAAGGAACATGACTATATATATATATATATATATAATTATTCAAAAATTACAACTATTAATCTCTTACGCTTTCTATATAATAGAAAGTTGTTGCTGAAAATAAAGAAATTCATTTGGATGAAAATCTTTTGGATCTAAACACAAGTTGGTGTTTTAGATTTTAAAATGATTTTTCTTTCGATGTTGAAATATAAATAATCTACCATTAACATTTAACTGCTCTACAGTTCATTGAGATTCCGTTATGTTGTAAAGGGATAACATATAAAGTTTTTATAATTAACTGAATAATAATAATATTTTCATGAGTAAAATATTTGTAAAATTAAGTAACTAATTTCATGAAAAAATAATGTAATTGTAAACAATTTTAAGTCAAAATTTAAAATAACATAATTAATAATATTAATAAAAAAATACTATAAATAAAATAAATTTTAAATAAAATCACTCTGCCCGTGCTTTGCACGGGTTATCTTCTAGTATCAAATAATATAAATAGACGGTTTATTTTTATTTATTTTTTGAAATAAAATAGACGGTTTATTTAAGAGTAAATTGCAAAATGGTGGCTGGACTTTACCCGCGTTAGCATTTTGGTGGCCAGACTTTCAAATTTGCAATTTGGTGGCCAGATATTGCTTTTAGTCTTCAAAAAGGTGGCTAAGAACCACTTTTTGTAGAACTTTTTTTTCAAAAAGGTGGCCCTTAGCCACGTTTTCGAAAAATAAAAATAATGTCTGGCCACCATATTGCAAATTTGAAAGTTCGGCCACCAAAATGCAAAATGAGGTTAAATTCGGCCACAAATTTGCAATTTACTCTTTATTTAATTAAAGTGATGGGGGTAGGAAGGCTCGAATTCAAGAATTTCCCCTAAATCTTAGCTCTCGTATATAACATGTTGAGTAATCAACTCTCCTAAAACATAAAGATGATAGTAGCTAGAATCCAATAAACTCATCACATACTAAGAACATCTTTATCGTATTTGCACATACTAAAAAATATATTAACTGTACTGCTGAATTAAAAGGTACTATAACAAAGAAGAATTCACAAGAGTTACTCTTTGATGAAACCTAATACTTGTCCCAAAAGGAGGATGTAAATGATTCAGCGCAATCTTCTGGCCTCCCTCTCAGACTCCAGCAGAATGAGAATTTCAAATAGAATTTTGTTTGTACAAGAACCGTGACTACCATAATTTTTGATCATATCCTTCTAAGGATATCAATAGTAACAGATAAACTAATATATTTTGCGACATATACTAAGCACACATATTTTGTGACAACTGATGCAGACAACTATGTGAAGAATTTGCATGTAAACTGAACTATTTAGTATTTACATACTCAGCATCCGAAGAGCTTCCACCAAAGTTGATCTAAATCTACGTACATCAAGTTTTACATTTTGATTGTCCAAATACACAGACCTAAAATCAGCCCAACCCTTTTTCTGGATTGAGTAAGGATCCTTAAAGACTATATGATCAAGTGGGTACTTTTGTATCAGAGAGCTCTCTTTTTCTTTAATCTTGTATTCCAAGTACCTTAAGCTCATACTCTTCGAAGGATCTCCGAAATCAGTTGTAGCAAGCCATTCCAAACCTCCCAATGGTATCACTTGGATGAAAACAGCATTACTTGGGAGAAAAACAAGATTTGTTAGTCCAGCACCATGCACTCCCATCATCACATCGCAAGAATTCACCACCTGTGAAAATTCTGATAAGTTTGAGTCGGCCTCGAGAAGAACAACTTCGAACTTTAACTTTTCAGCCATTTTGACAAGTTTTTGTTCATTGATAAGAGCCCTGGTTCTTTTTCTTGAAATAATGAGGAGCCTTGGCTTTTTCTTCTCTTCTGGCCTTAGTCTAATCGCGTATTCCCTTTTCAAATGGTATGAACTTCTAAGAAATTCCCAAAAGTTCTTCATAGAATAATGTGGTGATTTTAATGAATCAATATTCAGCTCCTTGTGTTTTTCGAGACCAAGTATCATACTTGGAAAGCAATGCACTCCATCTTCTTTATCTATGTCGATAGCCTCATAATTTGACAACTTCTCTAACACAATTTTAAACTTGGTAGTCCACCAAAAATTCTTGTCTGCTAGCAGAAATTTTACTTCACCATTAAATTTTCGGGAAGTTATATATAATGGAATAACCACATCAGTAAAGTCGTGGAAGTTATTTCCTGCGTATCCTCCAATGGAGAAAACTATAGCTGGAACACTGTGATTAGTTGTACAGCTGGGCCTTTCTTGAGAAAATTTGAATTGTCTTACATTTTTTAGTGCACCTTCATCTCCTTTTCTTGCATAAGGCTTAATGCCTAGTGAATTCTCTCCAGTAAATGTATCTGCAAGGTTGAAATCAGGCACAAAAATCGTTGATGAATTGCCACGAATCCTAATGTCTCCATGCATCTCACAAAAATCTGATGCTGGTTCCGTAAAATTGCAAATTATCTGGGATTCCACTGTAATCACCTCTGCACCTTTAAAATTACAATTACATTAAAGTTAATTACTTTGCAGTGAAATCTATTATCAGAGCAAGAAATATAACTCAAGATCTTCAACAAGTGTGGAAGAATATATTAAGATTGAAAAGATCATGGCGCGTATGTATTAAAATCGCAAACACATATGCAGTTATCAGCTTGTGAATTTGTGGAGGAGTGATGATATGGACTCAGTTAATACACTTTATATTATTGCAAAAAATAATTTGCAGACGTACTTAAGTTCTTAAGGTTGCTTGCATCCTCAGCATTCATCTGCATCTTGAGGTTAATTCCCATTGCCAACTTCAACTCTGCTAAAATATTTTTTTTTTTCAAGAGAGTTGCATCGATCAGCATGCAGATCTTAAACTTTGTAAAACAGTTTGTTAGCACAGACAGCTATGCAATATATGAACTATTCTTTGGTAATACTCACCTGTTGGTATAGGGCCAAGAGAAGGCTTGAAGAAGGTGCAAACGCACAATGCAATTATCAAACAACCAATAAAAGCTCCGCATCCCATCTTCTTCTGCTCATGCTGGCTAAAACTTCTGGCAAAAATAGAGTTGTACATCGTATTTTTCGAGCAGCTGAGGATTAGTATGTACCAGAAAAATTAGATATGCATTGACAATTAGATAGCTAGGCTTCTTAACCTTAATTGGAACACCAGTACGTAGCTGGAAAAATCCTTTAGAATCTAAGTAGAAAGAGTCAAAAAAATTCCAAGGACGGCAGCAGAGGCATGAGATTGTATTTTATGTGTCAAACGGACAAAGCTCTGGTTATTGAGCGTATGTCTTATAATGATTGCTCCCCACGTTCGTGATTTAGGGTGGAGTTTTATTAAAAAAGGAACGTAAACTATCAATATACTTATATAAAAGGAGAAGGAGAATAGGGTGACCTTCTTAAAATTTATTTTTCTAATTTTCTCAAATTTTTGAATAATTAATGTTAAAGATTCGAAAATATCTCAATTAACTTTAAAATCTTTACTAGGAAACTAAATATACAATTATAATATTCTTGTCTTCAAAATCTTTATTAATGGAGGAAACTAAATATACAATTCTAATATTCTTGGCTTTAAAATCTTTACTAATGAATGAAACTAAATTTACAATTTTAATAGTCTCATAAATTATTTGATTAGAAAATATCTTAATTGCTTTTTAAATTTTTACTAATGGAGAAAAGTAAATATACAATTTTAATATTTTTGCCTTTATAATATTAGATAAATTCTCAATTTCCTTTTTACTATTTTATAACGGAGAAAACTAAATATAGTATGTTAATATTCTTATAAACGTTCTCTAATCCAATCAATATACTTATATAAAAGGAGAAGACGATGGTGGCGCCTCTCAAATCGCTTCGATCTATACTCAAATCGCTTCGATCTATACTTCTATAAATATAGTTTTCAAATTAGTTACCTAATTGAGTCATTTTTGAAATGAGTGACTAATTTGATACATTTGAAGCAAATGAGTGATGACTTTGATAATTATCCATTTCTTTAATAATATTTTTCAAGGAAAGAAGTTAAATATGTTAATGGAGGAAACTAAGTAAACTATATTAATATTCTCCGAAACTTACTCCACGAGTCTAATTTATTTACTAATTTTTATTGAATATCTTTTAATCGAGAAAAATAATAAAGTAGACCATTTGTGAAGTGCAAGAAGATTTGAGTAGAAAGTATCTAAATTGACTTTTAAATCTTTAGTAATGGAAATATTAATTAACTTATATTCTCTTAAACTTTCTTCTTAAGTTAAATTATTATCTTAATATTGTCTTAAAATTTATCTTAAAGTCAAATTACCATGTTGAGATTTTCTTAAACTTTCTTTTAAATTTAAAGTTAACATTTTAATATTCTCATGTATTTTTTTTTGAAGTTCTAAAATTTATCTTAAATCATATTATCATCTTAAATTATCCTAAAAAAATATATTAGAAATTACGTTCCTATAATTTATTTGTAAAAACCCCACTTTAATTTATCTATATACATTAGGAGAAGATAAAACTTACAGAAAATACACGTTTTTATATAATAAAATAAAATAGAGGAGCCTTATTTTCTTTTCATTTATTTTCTCGAGTACCTATATTTTAAACAATAAAAATTAGAATTTTAAAAAATATTTGAATTAAATTTTATGATATAATAAAATTGATTAATAGATTATGTAATTGATTAAGTAATTAGTTTGTTTTATGTTCAATTTGGTAACAACGAGAAAACGGGTCACTGGCAGGAAACATGTTTAACGAGAGAACGATTAATTAGGAGGAACATATTATATGCTAGAATTTAATATTTATGTATTATATATTTTTAAATAGAAGTAACACTATAAAGTTTTAAAATAATAAAGTGATTAATATACTAATATTTGATATAATATTAAAATAATGAAATATATTAAACAATTGCCTTTTTTTATAATTATTCTAAATTTCGGTAATGAACAACACTAAACGGAGAATTTAAAAGAAACCTTAATTTCATGTTTTAAATATAATTTTGTTTAAAAACATATTTTTAAGAATAGTTTTTAGAAAAATTTGGAGAAAATATTATAAAGCCGCTGCAAAGCGCGGATTAGTAAACTAGTTATATATTATAGCGTTTCATTGAAAATGTTTTGAGTTTTGGTATTTTGGTTTTAGGTTTAATTAATAAATAATATAGATAATAGTAACGAAAGTCTTTTTTAACTAAAATACGTTATCTTTTTAATTAAAAATATATTATCTTCTATAAACACACCTAAAATATCGATTATACAATATTTTAATATTATTTTTTCTAAATAAAACATGTAACCTTTTTTAACTAAATCCTCTCATGTTTACAAAAAATATCATGGGCCGTTCTATTTAATTAAATAAAAATAATAATATTGTAAATACTGATAACTAAGTGATTATCTTTTTTTAGTTAAAATATAATATTTTTTTATATTAAAAATTATATAATAATAAAAAAATTATGCATCGCACGAGTTCGGGTTCAAAACTAGTATATCTAATATCCATAACCTTTATTAATAAGGGTAACACATGATACATCCTATATTCGGTTTGTATTCTATTTTAATTTTCTCCCTAATTTTATGTGTTTTTTAAAATATTTAAATTTTATTATAATTGTAATATTTTTATCTGCAATTTTTGTTATTACAACTTAAAATAAAAAAAAACTACGATCAATTCACCCAAATAATTATCCGAACCTGTTTTCGTGCACTTTTTTAGACATTATTTGCTGATGGTATATATATATATTTTTATCTTTTATGTTATTTTAGATATACTTGTGTTACAACATATTTTATTTTTGGTAGTCTCAATAATCTCCCAAATATCTTAATATTAATTAATAATTTCCAAATTAATTATTTTATTTCTAAAATGAGGAATAATCTCCAATTAATTACATATCTTTTGAATCCGAAATTGAAGATTCCCAGCACGAATCTAATTTAAATATATAAAATTTATTAATTTCCAATACACCTCTTAATATTCTTTTTAATATTCATAGGGATTCGAATACTAAATAGAACTTGATTCGTAACGTAAATATAAGGCTCATCCTACACATCTACAAGTCGAGACATATCTTAAGTTTAGTTCCAATTACCTAAAAAAACAAAATATCCTATTATCATAATTTCAATTTTAAGCAAATTCTGAAATTTATTATCATCAAATATCTCCCTTAACAACTTGTATTAATTATAAAATACTAGCAAGTATATAATACGGTGAAAGGTACCTTTCTGTTGGCTGTTTGAGAAAGAGTTGTGCGCAAGCATGAATGTGTAGATTCATATCTGGTAATCAGCTAGTTATTGTCTTTTTCTAACTTGATTAGCTATCTTACTGAAAACTACAATATTAATCCACTTTGTCTGTTTTTGTGCTGTCTGAAAATTATGACAGCTGATATGTTAAATGTATTAAATATGCGTACTACATATGTTGGTTATTTAGCAAGTCTGAAACAAAGGGAAAGATGATGATTAACAAAACACTTTATTTTATATAATTTTCTACGATTACTACCTGTGTTTCCTACAATTACTAGTTCTACACTTCTACTACACAAAAATGAATAGAATATACGAGTATTTACATGAACGTATAGGATTTGTTATAACCAAACGTGAATTTGAAATAAACTGACACTAAAATATTCAATAATCATCTTTTTAATTAATTGTTAAGGATGGATTAGCGGGAGGGTAATTAATTTGACAAATTAATTGTAACCGTTAGATCTTTGAAATTAAATTGACAAAAACACTTAATAGCAGGACAGAGTTACAAATTTTTTTCAGTTGAGTCGGGATATTACCCGCTATACTTACTGTCGTGTATTACCGCAGCAGCCCATATTTGACAAAGGTTGTTAGGATTGCATTTGAGACCGGAGAACTGTGTGGAGTCCAGTTACCCACTTTTGTTTGGGGTACAAAATGGGACATTTCAACTTCCTCTAGATCTCTTAATCTTTATGGTATGCATGATATACGATATCAATCCTCAAAATTTTGCACCAACTAAGGGAACAGTGAACATATATGTGTCTTTCAGAGAGACATCATTAATTAATTAACACACATTATTGCATGCACTGTATTATTAGTATTGTTAACCTCCCCGAAAGAGAAGATGTTTCACCAGATTTTCCCTAAACAATTATATATACTCTCTTCTGCCTCTCAGACCCACACTATAATGGACAGGAAGAAATATCAAGACAATTTCGTTTATTTGTATGGTGAATTACTGAAGATTTTGGACTTATTGAACGAGAGGGGACATCTACTTGCTAATTCGGTAAGTCAACGTTCGGTGGCAAGTCGAAGTGCACATTAGTTTCAATATTTATTTATCAACTTATAATGCCGGTTAGTAGAAGGAAAAAACACACAAATGAATAGAAGTTTCCGATGATTAGTCGCCCGACCTAAAAGTTTTCAACTGAGTCGTTCACGAACCGAGTCGAGCCGAATTTTGATATAAACGAGTTGAGTATTATTTTTTTCTCTGACGAACCGAGCCGAGCTGAGCTTTCTTATCGCACAAAATTCGTGTTCGAGTTTGAGCTCGTTAACTAATGAGCCGAACACGAACATTTATTGAACAAAAACGAGCCGATTCGAGTCGAGCCGAGCTCATAGAACTTACAATTTTTATAGATAAAAAAACCCAATTTTTCTTGGTCTAACAAACTAAAACATTTTTTGTCGAAACCCAACCCAATTTCCCAATCAATTCTCAGTAAACCTAAAATACACGTACTATAAATTGCAAATTTAACTTAAAATATTAGAAAATACAACAAATAATATAAAAATATGCCGAATATATCTTAATTTTTTCGAGCTTTATCGAGCCGATCTCGAGCCGAACGAGCTCGAGTCGAGCTCACTAATAGCTCGGCTCGAGCTCGTTTTCTTAACGAACAATTTTTTGTGTTTGAGCTCGAGCTCAAGTTCTTAATTAACGAACCGAGCCGAGCTCGAGCTTGTTCACGAACAACCATGTTCGTGAACAGCTCTAGTTTTCAACATGTCTGATGTGCGGACAGTGACGGAACCAGGAATTTGCAAAAGAGAGGGCTTAAATTAATATTAACAAATTACAAGTGTCTTAGAAAGCAAAAAAATACGGGTTAATTATCAAACTCATCACTGAAGTGGTTTAATGATATCAAATAGGTCATCAATGATATCAAAAATTTAAGACTTAACGGCGGTGACTAAAATGAGATCATTAATTACTTGAGTGAGTCGAGTGAGATCTCGTGGACATTGATGGACCTATTTGATATCATTAAACCACTTCAGTGATGAGTTTGATAATTAACCCAAAAAAATACACCAGTAATTACTAACTTGTAACATCAGTGTCCAACACCTGATTGACCTCTATTCCTTCGAGTTGGCAATTGAATTCTACGGGTAGCCATCTTTTGAAAGCACTCCAAAATGACTTCTTTGTCAATCTTTAAAAATACATCCCGATTCATCTGAATTTCTTGGTCTTTTAATCACAAATCTATCTATCATCTAAAATATAAGCGAAAAACAAAATTATTAAAATTGTAATTCCCTGTCAAAAGTACAAGTACTAAACAAATTTATAAGAAGTTTAACAATTATTCAGTAACTAATATTGGAATTACAAAATTAAAATTCTTAAAATCAAAGAACAAGCAAAAAAAAAGAGTAAATTACCTTTAAAAAAGAGAAGATTAAATCTGCTAGCAAAAGTTAATAAGGTTAAATGTTGATTTGTTGTAGCCTGTAGGTTGTAGAGAGACGATGAATTAATATTTCTTGATGAATTTCAGTTAGGGAAGAATCGGGCAAGACAAAAGATAGGAGTCAGGAGAGATTAGGGGGGGGGGGGGGGAGATTAAAAAGGATGGGATGAATAATCTCTAAATTTTTTTCCCATAATAAAATCTCTAAACATCGTGCTTGCATAACCGTAAAAAAATGAAACACTATATGATCACTACTGGGCTGAAGCCCACCAAGCCAATGGGATGTCTCCGCCACTGTGTGCGGATTATAATACTCTTCGGTTAAGTAGGGGTGAGTATTCGGTAATTTGAAGTTGGAACCAAAATTATTTTGGATATTCAAATATCCTAATAGAAAAAATATATTTCCAAATACCGAACTGAATTAAATTTAGTCGGTTCCCGAACCATATTTTTAGTTCGGTTTGGTTATCGAAATAACTAAAAATCCAAAATTTATAGTGGCTTAATTAGCTAAAAGTAGAAAAAGACTATTGAAAAGATTTGATTTTTTCGCAAATAAAATAATAAACATGTGTATATAACATAAGAAAATAACAAAAATCAGGGTTAAATGCCATGTATATAAAAATTAAATCTGTTTGTAGCTGACAACTACTGAGAATAAGATTAGAATACGAGAATAGATTGATTTGTGATTATAGTCTTATATGAGATGTGCATTACATCATAACAAATTTGTAGTTGAAGATGAAGTTGAATCAACTTAAAAGACGAACATGATATGCTTAATGGGTATACTGACGTAGTGACATAACAATAATCTATATGTTACTTATAAAATACTTTAAATTTGGATAATTTGAATATTTTGGATAATCCAAAATTCTAAATAAAAAAATCAAAAAATAAAAAAATAAAAAAATTCTTTCCAAAACACAAACCATATTTTATCTATTTAATACCGAACCGAATTATTTCGAATATATCCATTCGGTTATTGGATATCTGAACCGAATGCCCAGCCCTACGACTAAGCTCATAACCAGAAAAGTAGGTAGTAGGTTAAAATTAAACATGGGATTGAAGGTCCATCCAGAAAGGTTTTCCAATCTAATGTTTATACATGGTATATACTTTGTGCATTTTTAAACATTACCACCATTATTTCCGGCCACTATCCCGCCAAGAATTAAAATTACTACACTTTTTATGTATATGAAGAATTAAAACAAAACATGTGATTTTTGTATATAGAAAGGTGATAGTACTAAATGATGGGGCAATATGCATGTGTAGTTATTATAAAGAGTGATTAGGCAATATGCATATGTAGTTATTATAAAGAGTGATAAAGATTATTACTAGAATGCTATATAATAATACTTGAATTGGATCATAAAATGTTGGAAAATGTGGGTTTTAGTTTCACATTGTCAAGTTATTTTGAGCTCTGATTTGAATGAGGCTTGTGTGCGTGTTCACAACAAGTTATGTTTGGAGTGTGTTCTACTCCGCGAAAGCTTTTCAACACATATTCAAGTATTCAAAACAACTAAGAGATGGATGAGTTGTGATGATCCAAAGTTGCTCACTTAGAAGTGGAGAAAAAAAAATCCTTATATTTCACATTGAAATGGAAAAGGAGTTTTCATTGCTTTATATAGCACAACACTTGTGTAGTGTGTAAATATGTTATTAAGGTGTTGCTCCATCTCCTACGCGGGCGCGCAGGGGGTGCAAATCATGGGATTTCGAGGGAAAATTCGTAGCTTCGCAAGCCTTCGGGTTTTCCGCTTGTTCGATCTGCGGACACGAACGAAGCAGAAATTAATTCGAATTAATTATGTCAGTAAAATCAATTCCGTTTTTAATTACAGATTTTTTGTCACCGACCCAATTAATTAGGGTGACTAATTAATTAGGTAAATTGCCACCGACATTATTAATTAACGCGTTTAATTAATTATGGCAAGTGTGTAGCGCACAAGTTTTTGAGATCTATATAAACTCTGGTATAACATTAGGATTATTCATTTGAAACACATCCTTCTCTTATACACATCTCTTTTCTCTTCCTCCGGTGATAGTTTCTTGTTCGTCTCAAACTCGCTGAGAGTGACGCTATTCAACAGGCTCACTACAAATCGTTTTATCCTGGGAAACAATTCGCTCGCACATACGGTGGGGGCTAATACGTTTTAAAGAGACAGTCACGCACTGGACTCGGTTTTGTTCCTTGTCTCCTTCTTTTATATTCATTTATTTTGTTTACTGTTTATATACACCTTTTCTGTTGTTCACATCTTAATCACGCTGTTTTTATGTACTAATTAACAAATTGTCTAACATAAAAATTGAGGAGATTTTTCAAAATTCATATTAGAATCCCATTTAGAAAATTGCTCGAAATATAACTTATGAGTTACTCCCTCCGTCCCATTCATTTCTATACACTTTCCATTTTGGAATGTCCCATTCATTTCTATACATTCTAAAAATAGTAACTTTTAATAATATAAAACACTATTACACCCACTACTTTCTCCATTATCTCTATTCTATAACAATATAAATCACTATTACACCCACTACTTCATCCACTATCTCAAATCTATTATTAAATATTGATAGGTCCCACCACTTTACTCACTTTTCATCTAATTTTACTCATTTTTTATATCTTTTCTTAGTCTACGTGCCCAGTCCCAGTGTATAGAATTCACTGGGACGGAGGGAGTATAAGTTACTCTCTCTGTCCCATTCATTTCTATACACTTTCCATTTTGGGATGTCCCTCTCATTTCTATACATTCCAAAAATAGTAACTTTTAATAATATAAAACACTATTACACCCACTACTTTCTCCCCTATCTCTATTTTATAATAATATAAAACACTATTACACCCACTATTTTTCTCCACTATCTCAAATCTATTATTAAATATTGATAGCTCCCACCACTTTACCCACTTTTCATCTACTTTTACTCATTTTTTATATCTTTTCTTGGTCTCCGTGCCCAAACCTAATGTATACTACTCGGAGGGACGGAGGGAGTAATAAATAATAGTAGCAATTATAAATTAAATAAATTTCGAGATTTGTGAAAATCGAATCGAAGAGCAGTTTTGTGTTGTTTGCACTGCTCCATATTGTGCACATTAATTAACACATGTATACCCTAATACTTCAGTCGATTTAGAATTTGCAAATTAAAGTAAGAAAAATTACAAGAAACTGTGAGGGGTTAGGATTACATAGAGCTGAAGTACATTGATCACGGTCTCTAACAAATATATCGGCTTTGCCCTTGGTCACGAGTGGTCTCTCTGGGGCCTGTTTGGATGGGGTTGGGGAGGGAAGGGTTGGGTAAAGCTAAGTTGAGTTGGGTTGAGTTGAACCTTTATCTTACTTGGATGTAGGGATTGTGTAAAGAGAGGTTTATCTTGTTTGGATGAAGGGTTACAAGGGGTTGGGATGAAGGATTGGATAAGTAAATATTATAATATATTTTTAAATAAAAAGAAATTAAAATTTGACTATAATTTTGAAAAATGTTTTTCTTGAAAAATATTTTCTCAAACAATGTATTCCGAGAAATATTTTTCGGAAAAAAGTTCTCGAGAAAAAGTTATCGGGGTGAAATTATCGAGAAAACGTTTTTGGAAAGAGTTTTTCGAGGAACAAAATCTTGAGAAAATGGTTTTAGGAAAAAAATTCTCGAGAAAAAGGTTTCAGAAAAATTCTCGAGAAAAGTTTCTCGGGGAAAAAATTTGTGAGAAAAAAGTTCTCGAGAAATTTTTTTCGGAAAAAGTCTCGGGAAAAAATTCTGGAGAAAACGTTTTCGGAAAAAAATTCTCGAGAAAATTTTTTTCTGGAAATTTTTATTCGATAAAAAAGATTTTGGAAAAAGTTTTCGAAAAAATTCTCGGAAAAACGTTTTTGAGTAAAAATTTCTCGAGAATAAAATTTCGAAAAACGTTTCTAGGATCTCGAGAAAAATTTTCTCGGGAAAAAAAATTGAGAAAAAAATTGTAGAAAATAAGTTTATGTGAAAAAATTCTCGGGTAACATATTCTTGAAAAAAAAATTGAGAAAAAAATTTCTAGAAAAAATATTTCTTGGAAACAATTCTCAAGAACACTTTTTAGAAAAATATTTCTCAAATTATTTTTTCTATTTATGATATAATATAAAATTTTATATTTATAATATAATATTAAATACATAATTAAAATGTATTAAATGCTAGGTAGATGATAAAACAAAATTTCAACACCCCAATTTGGGGTGTTGGAAAGTACTCCAAAATTAACTATCATCAACTCTTATTCAAACCCAAGCAAACCTTTCTCAACCCCAACCCTTCCCTCAAATTAATTTGCCATGATTTTTCACAACCCCTCCCAACCCTTATCAACTCAACCCCTCCCAACCCCCATCCAATGTGTTTGGTTGGAGAGAATGAAATGAAATGAGTAAAATTAATGAAAAATTGTGAAGTTTGGAGGGAGATTTGAAAAAATTGAGTGAGTGCAAATTTGTAATGATAATATTTGCAAATTTGTGAGGATGAATTGAACATTCTTTTTCAAAATGGGATGTTTGATTTAGAAATGAGGGAAGGAATGAAAATATAAAGTGACATACATATTATAATACAAATTTTATTTTATTCCTTCACCTTGTATTAATCCCAACCAAACATAGGTCGATGAAAGTTTATTTTTGACGTAAATTAGTTAAGTGAACATATAGAAGATGCGAAAAAGAAAGTGTTAGATGCATTTCGCAATAATTCAAAATAGTGGACTGAAACAAAAAAGAATCTTTAATGCAAATCTACAAATGTTCGCACTCATGGTTTATGCAAGACTGCAAGTGATCACCAGCGTTAAACGTCGCTTGTTAGCTAGGGAGTAATACGTTGGTTTTGATTAAATTTTCCCCTTTACGAGAAATTAAAAGTATATAGTACATTCGAAAAGACATAAAGTTGCAAGAGTAAAGTTTACGAGACATAACAATAAGAAAAAAAAATGATCATTTTTGCGTGCTATTCATGCAAAAGTTTTAGAGCTTTTAACAATGTACTCCTGAACCTACGCACGTCAAGAATTACGTTTTGTTTATCCAAATATACAGTCCTAATTACATCCCATCCATTTTTATTTACGGCCAATGAATTCCTAATTGTTGCACTCTTAACTGAATATTGTTGAATCAAAGAACTTTCTTTTACTTTTATCTTGTACCCCATGTACCTTATGTTCATATCCAATGCAGGCTCTTCGAAATCATGTTTGGCATACCATTCGATTCCCAATGGAACTATTTGAATCACAACAGCATTGTCTGGTAGGAATACCATATTTGTAAGTCCAGCTCCGTGGACTCCGATTAAAACACTACAGGAATTTACTAGCTCGGCGAACTTTGATAAATCTGTTGACAGGGTTGCATCAGCTACAATGACTTCATAACCCATGTTTTGAGCTGTTTTGGTAACTTTGCTTTCATTAATTAGAGTCCGGGTTTTTTTGCGTGATATGATCATCATGCGAGGCTTTTCAGTCAGCTTGATCACGGTTTTTCTCTTCAATGAGTAGGCGGACCTTAAGAAATCTCTGAAATCTTTCATGGAGAATCCTTCGTATGTGTTTGATGCATGATCAATGCCTAGCTCTTTTCGAGTTTTAAGGCCGATGATCATACTCTTATAGCACAATGTTCCTTCTTCTTTATCAATATCCTTTACTTTATGTCTAGAGAGATTTTCAAGAATTCCCCTGAATTTAGAAATCCACCAAGATTTGTAATCACTAGCAAGAAAATGTACTTCACCATCAAATTTTCGTGAAGTCGAAAACAGTGGAATGACTATGTCAGAAAAATCGTGGAAGTGATTTCCGGAATATCCTGCAAGAGAGAAAAGAATAGCTGGAATGTGTTCATTCGTTGTGCAACTAGGAGAACTTTGATGAGATGGTATAACTTTTATGGTCCAACTCTTGACACTCTCCATTGCTCCTTCATTTCCTTTTCGAGCATATGGTTTTATAACCCATGAAGTGCCATTTTTAAATGAACTATCCGTCTGGTTGGCAGCTACAAATATGGTGGAAGAATTCGGATGAATTCTAATGTCTCCTTTGATTTCACAATAGTCTGATATTGGTTCTGATAGACTACATACTAGCTTGATCAGCTTAGCTTCAACCTCTGCAAAATTAAATATTGGATATTAGTAAAAATGAAGTAAAAACAAAACACTGCGATATAATTAAATTCAGTTTTAATTTTACCTTACTCCTACTTAATAGATTTTTACTGTAATTTTTGTGCAAGTAAAGTAGACTACAATACCTATTGGCTCAGGAACAAGTGTATCATTGATAACTACAACGTCTTTAATACCATCACCGGTTGATGACTGCAATGGCTTCATGCCAGTAGTATCATTGACGATGTATGTGTCTTTTACATCACCACCAGTAGACGGGAACAATGACACCGAGGAAATTCTATCCTTGGCTACCTCTCCATCTTCTACACCATCATCATTCGATGACTGCACTGGCTTGGATTTGATTATATCCTCGTCCACTTTTCGATCGTTCGCGCCATCATTAGCAGACAGTTGCAATGACTCGGATGCAATTATGTTCTCTGCAACTCCTTCGTCTTTTGAAGTATCATTAGTTGATAATCGCAATGTTGTATCCTCGGCTCTATCCCTGTCAACTTTAACTTTCGTATCAGTACTAGTTGATAGGTACTGCAATGGCTCGCTTACGTTTTCATCCTTCACAACCGCCATATCCTTCTCACCAACATTACTCGAAAACTGCAGATTGATCGAGGCTGTATCAACTGAAACAAGAACAAAGATTATCACAAATAATAATACATGGACTAAAAGATCAACAAATAACACTTCAATAAAAAATCAAATAGTTGTAGACTTACAAACTACGCCAACATGAAATTGTGGTTTAAACACAGTACAAATGCTCAATGCAATCACCGCACATCCGAAAAATGCCAAGCGTCCAATTTTTTTCTGATCAAATCGACTAAAGCTTTTACTAAATATCGGATCGTACAACATCCTGACTGATGAGTACTTAACTCAGATTCTCCAGCAGAATTTGTTAAAAGTGATTACTTAGGAAACACGTATACAAGAAAAGCATTGCACCCTTTAGATGGAGCAGAACATCATGATTAGAAAGCTAGCTACCTGTAGTGAGATTACAGGCTTATACTAAATGGTTGCTAATTATGTAATTTGGTAAGCATTGTCAACTGGCGCCTCGTTATATATTGTCTTACGCAAAGGCATGCGACTTTCACATATTGTGAAGAAATTGCGCAGGCCATAGATTTCTTCCTTTGAAAGGAACGAAACAACTAATAGTTGTTAAAAAAACAATGATTGTGTATAGTAGTTGGTTTTTTTTTTTTGAGGGCATTTTGTATAAGTTTTTGTCTTATTTGTGTACATACACTCTTATGGCTTATAATTCAATAAAATGTAACCCGGGAAATCATATTGATATCGACCAATCAAAACAATTTAAGTTCCTACATCACAAACATCACATTATTTTATAATAATTTTTGATAATCAATTCGATACCTCTAGTATTACTTGCTTGACTAGCTTGAAAATGTTCAAAAAAAAACAAATTTATTAAATTTCAACGTACAATATAGGTTATAAGATTTTTTTAGAACCATCTACACTGTTTATTAAAAGCA
The DNA here is from genome assembly GCA_030848705.1 of Heracleum sosnowskyi. Lineage (NCBI taxonomy): Eukaryota > Viridiplantae > Streptophyta > Magnoliopsida > Apiales > Apiaceae > Heracleum > Heracleum sosnowskyi. The sequence goes on along the minus strand of CM061235.1, from coordinate 133,750,253 downwards.
TAAACAACATCTAATTGATATGCTATATCATATATATCACGATATACATATAATTATTAGCTTAATTGAATTAATATAATAACTTGATTTGAAATTAAGAGAGTATTTCTACTTTTAATAAAGAGTATAAGAGCATAGGTAAAATTAATTTTTGATAAACAACAATCAAGAAGGTTCTAAAAAATGCTAGGCGGGTTTAGGCGGTGTGCTTGCTTTCTAGCGATTAATCGGTTAGACGGAGATTAATCGAAACATTAATCGGATGTATTTAAATATTATTAAGAAATTATAAAAAATACTACATTTTTTAAGTTTTTTTTTGCAATTTTACCATCTTCTAAAAATCTTTGCAAAAATACGGTATACAAGTAGATTCAACCAGATGCAACCTAAATTTTTTTGCAAAAATACGATCTGCAACCAATGCAACTTGATGCAACCAAAGCAAATAGTTATGCAATTTTTTAAAAAATAATTTGAAATCAGTTTAGAATTCAAAAAGTTTGCTAGTAAGAGGGGGTGAATGAAGATAAAGATTAACAAAACTTGTGATCTCAAGTTTCATCCCCCTCAACTTTCGTCTATACATGCATGTTTATACATACATATATAGATACGTGCGTAGTTGGGAGTTTATAAGGAGTTTCATCTCAACCAAATCAACAATTGGGGTTGAATTTCTAATTAATTGGCCCCGTAGGGGCTCACAACAATTACTTCAACCAAAGACGGTTCCAATTATTAACTTTTTATAAGTTGCATATGCGGTTGATTTTGGTTGATGCAGTTGCAGATATGGTATCAAAAGTTGCAGGCGGTATTTCTGCAAATATTTTCAAAACATTGGTATTTTTGCAAATATGTTTGTATTTTGCAAAATATTTAGAAAAAAAATAGTATTTTTGCAAAATAGTTTCTAGGATTAGGTATTTAAGAGAAAAACCCAATATCATTTTTATAAAATTTAATTTTAATAGTGAAATAAATCTTTAATAAAAATAAAAATATATATACCTTCATTTATTTATCAAATATAAAAGGTAAATCCCCTCTTTTATGTTTGAGTTACATTTTTTTTGTTAAAAAAATTATATATTTACAATTTTATTCTTGAGTTGACCGTTTTTAAAGATTTTGACCGATTAATCCCACCTAAATTATGACCGATTAATACCGCCTAGATTCGATTAAACGCCGTTTTTTACAAAAAAATAAATATTTTAATCGATTTTTTCCAAAAATTAGGTATTTTTGCACCGTCTAACGTCTGGGCACTGATTAATCAGCCGCCTAGGCCGATATTTAGAACACTGTAAATCGATACACTTTGCTAATAATGAAAATCACGTTTCAATGAACACATTAGTAACAAAGTACCAAAATAACAAATTTGATTATTATTAAACACGAGTTTGATTCTTTACAACTACATAATTAAACAAGATTTATTTATTTAATTTTTTTGATTTCACCCCAAGTTCGATTTCTATAACTAAAAATTAAATAATATTTTCGATTCTCTATAACTACATAATTACTTTTTTTTAATTACTATTTTTCTAATTTAACAAATTTAATATTTTAATTTCGATCCATGCGAATCTGCACGCTATTAATTTAAAATCTACGAATAATCATTTCTGATAAATGATTGGCAGAATAAATTTATGAGTAATGCTAGAATCCTCAAAACCGTTCCCAAAATGGTTTCCGAATAATGAGGTGTCACCATATTATTAAATATTCTCTCTTAAATGAGATGGACCCATCATGCATATCTCGCTAATAAAAACGCAACACGTATCATTTGGAAACAAATTCGAAATTCAATTCCAGATATATAGCACTACTCTAAATTTATACGTTTAACCAAATACAAACAACATTATGCTAAGCTTTTAATATTTAATCAAATTTACAAAAAAATGTGTCATTTTCTGTTAAAACCCATCTAATGATCGCTGGATGTTTATACTATTTGTATTATATGTATAGGTTTATATATATTTCCCTTTTTCATGTACAAGATTCATATTACGTAAAAAGTAAAATAAAGATCGATATCACGTCACGTCAAAAGGATACGGTATTATACTTAATCCCCACCATGAGTATTAAAAGAAACCTTCCGGTGACTTTAGTTTGGGATGGAGTCCGACAAAAGAGCCTTGTGAATGGTACTTCATGCAAAATCTCAGATCGCTACTTAAACAAACACGATACATAGATTATTATGTTTTGACCTAATACACAATTTAAAAGTCTTATGCATTGCTCCCGGGTTTTAAAAATATGGAAACAAGTGAACTGAAGGGTAAGTAAAGTTGTTTCAATTTCACACATAATTATTCTCCTAAATTTTTTAAAAGTAACGAAAGCAAGTGATAATGAATACAAATTTTACATATTTTCATTCCAAAATTTTCACTCTGAAAATGGGATGAAAGTATTTTATTTCGGGAACACTTACTTCCTTCTCTTTAAAAAACTTGGGAGCAGGGTAATAAGTAATTATGGCGGCAGTCTTCTAGCTCTCTTACAAAATTAAAACAAAACTGCCTCTATCGATATAAGATTTCTGATATTTAAGTTTTAACATGAATACTGTTAACATTAACCTAATTACGTAGTAATTAGCCAAATTCATTCCCAAGATCAGAATCAGAAGCATATCCAAGTTGGAATAAGAGTTTTTTTTTTTTTTTTGATCCAAATGAGCCAAAGGGCATACAAATTATAAAGAATTGTAACCTATGGTCAACAAAACAAGAGTTATTGAAGTAGGCAATTGTTCCGGATAGAACCATAGAGAATCGGAAGAACCATATATTCTATCATAAAATCTCATAAATAATTTTAAATTTTTTTCCATAAAATATATAATCTGATTCTAATGTAGAATATTAGCATATATAAACTTTATAGAAAATTTAACATTAAAAATTTGAATAAAAACATTGATTTTAAATTTGATTCTGTTGCGGAATCATTTTGGATAAATTTGATTCTGCTGTAGAATTACTTTGAACTATTTGACTAATTTTCAATTATTTTTTTAAAAAAAATAGTTTAATTTCGCTTTTTGATTCTACAATTGAAATTTATAATTATATCTAATAAAAAATGTGATAAATATATGTATTATAAATATTTATGTATTGGTTCTCCCGGACTCTATAAGAGTTCTCTCTTGAGTGCCACGTATGTTCATCTTACTATTTACTAGCTTATAGCCGGTGCGATGCACATTTACTTAAATTTTATTTATAATTATTCTGTTTATAATTATATTTTTATTATCCATGCAACACACGATTGTTTTTTAAATATTTATAATTATATTTATTTATGAATATTTTAATATTTAAAAGTTATTAGTTTAAATGATTAAATTATTGTTAAAAAAGATTTAGCCAAAAAAATTATAGTTAAAAATTATATGTAGTTTAGATTATTAGAATACCTTTTATTAACCAAATACAGTTTTTAATTTTAAATCTAACGGTTTTCACCTATCTATTTAACATTAAACGATTTTGATTATTTTGGTATTAAATGAGTTTCCTTATTTAATTACAACTATTTTTATGTTTTGACTTTTTAGAAAATTCAATCCTAATATAATATCTTTTAACTTATATCATTTTTAGACAATAACTTCTTTTATATGATATAATCTTGATCATCTATTTTTAAAAGTATTGGATCTAACGGTTGAGAATGTTTTGGCGGTATTTAGAAACAAACTACCATGATAACATCATTAATTTTTCTTAATATTTATAATTTTTTTAAATATTTATTGCTAAAATATAATGTACTCTTTTCTGTAATATGTTAAAGATGCGAGAACTTTGAACTTTTGAGAAAATAAATTATCAATTAAAATATAATTTTTTTTGTGATAGTTCTTCTTTTAAAGTAGTACACCGTGACGATCAAAATTCTGTATAAAATTCATTTTTTATAGTATATTCTATAAATATCTATGTTATTATATTAAAGACTAAATAATGAAAGCTTCCTTATAAGTTTGGTCGCTTTGTTTGATCACTCAATCCATAATCGTTGGATGTTTCAAATTAAATTGTTGAAAAACGTTAGATATAACAGTAAAATTATAATGTAGAATGATTAAGGTTTGAATCTACCAACAACATATTTGTTATAGATTAAAAAACGTGCTTTGTGAATTAAATGCTAGGGTTTGTGAGCGTTCAAGCTTTAATGGCTGCTCTTGTGTTTCGAGACTAAATCGGTTCTCACAAGATGCCTACGTATCTCTGCTGTTTAGAGAATCAAGCCAATAAAAACGTAGTCCTAGAATGAAGGACGAGGGTCCTTATATAGGCGTCAGGAGCCTTGTATTTAGAGTAAGTTTAGGAGACTTAACGGATAAGTCTCGTTATTGATAACTGATAAGGAGTGCATTACTTGGCAGACAAGTAGTATCCTTATCTGATAAGTGCTGTGACTCATCATATTATTTGATTGGGATTCTTGATCCTTCTATGAAGATATTACTTCGATTTGGTCTCTATTTATGATATGTATATTTCCCCTATTTATTAATTACGAAATTAATGAATAATTAGGGTTTCGGGCCTAATTCTTGGACCAAACTAGGTCTAATTAATATATCATTAATTATTTCTAGGGTTATATTTCAGCCCATATCATTTGCCCCCCAACTTCTGAGAAAATACCCTTGGGATTTTTGTAGAAGTTATCGCATTTTTTCCTGAATTTTTCCATTTTTTCAGAGCATTTTCGACCAGGAATGCCATTTTCCACCAGAATTCTAGGTCATTTTCGACCAGAAATTCGACCAGGACTGGGGTGAGGTCGAACGTTTCGACCAAGAATTTTAGTACAAATTCGACCAGGATTTTTCGACCTCACTCAGTATATTTTCGACCTCATTTTTGTAGTCGTTTTCGACTAGGAAGTGGGGTGAGGTCGAACACGTCGACCTCGATTTCCAGTGCAAATTCGACCTCGATTCTTCGAGCTCGTTTTAATTGCTTTTCGACCTCAAATCTGGTTTGGGATTTCGACCTCAAGTGGGATGAGGTCGAACCCTTCGACCAGGATTTTTAGTTCACTTTCGACTTCGTTTTTTTCAAGCTCAACCCCAATCTTTTTCGACCTCAAATCTGGTTTGGGATTTCGACCTCAAGTGGGATGAGGTCGGGACCTATGCCCTGGTTTTTCAATGTAATTTCGACCTCGATTTGTCGACTTCAATTAGGGTCTTTTTCGACCTCAATTTTTCTGTTCAATTTCGACCTAAATTTACCGTGAGATCGAATGGTTCGATTTCATTTTTCAGTTTATTTTCGAACTCAATTTTTTGAGCTCAACTTAGAGTTTATTTCCAACTTAATTATGAGTTAGAATTTTTCTAGCCTTTTAACTTATTGTTGGGCCTTCAATTTCTTGGGCCCTAATTCCATATTGGGCCTCGTACCTTTCTTAGGGCCAATCCCAGGGCCTTGACCCTTATTTGGGCTTTGATCCTTTATTAATATTGGGCTTAATTTCCTTGAGACTCGTTTATATTGAGTTTTTTCTGTCATGTTGGGCCTTGAACTCTTTTGGGTTCACTTTATGGGCCTTGTTTGTTTTGGAGGCCTTGAACTCCCTTAGGCTCACTTTCTGGGCCTGACCCTTTTTTTGTTTGCAGCCGCTGTTTTTATAAAACAAGTCGAATGAGCCGGCAGACGGGGAGACAACCAGAATCAAGAGGGCTTGTTTGAAGGACCCCAGGCTGGCCGAGAAAGGCCCTGCTATTCTGAGGCCTCATGTGGCCGAGGTTGAAGAAGTCGAGGGTTCTTCCTCGGCTAAGAGCTCAGTTTGGCGCCCCAACTGGGGAATCAGGAAGAAGGATACCATTGTTGGTGTGTGCAAGCACGCTGTTGAGTGGTCACATCATTCCTTAACTCCTTGTGACTACAAGGATTTTGTGGCCAACTCCACCATTGAGGGGGCAGAAAGTGCGGGCTCTCAAGCCTTTGCTGCTGTAAGTCATTATTCTCTTTTTCTTCTTTGTAGTCCTTAGTATATTTTAAGTTATCATTCTAACTTGTGATCTGTTTGTAGGCTAATGCCAGCTTTCAAGGAGCTTTATTCCAAGCCAAAGCCTGGTGTGCATCTTCGGAGGCCAACAAGGCTAAATTTGATAAGGCTCAGTTGGAGATGGGTTCCCTTAGAGCCTCCTTGGATAGAAGGGAGAAGGAGCTGTCTGATGCCCAGGCGGAGCTGGTGGAGCTCAGGAAGGGGAATGAGAGCTATATTGATGAGTACCTTGACTCTAACGAGTACAAGGACTTAATCAGTCAGCACGATGACCTCCTCTTCCCTGTCCAGTATACAAAAGGATGGGACGAGGCATTGGCTGAGGTTTCGAGGAGACTTCCTGGATCCCTCACTATATTTGACTTTCCCAGCCCCCACGCTCCCACTCGTTTGGAGATGGCTTTGGCTGGGGAGGATGATATGGATGAGGATGACAAGATTCTTGATCCTGAGCATGCGTCTCATCCTAATGACGATGAAGACTCTGAAGGTTCCTCCTCCAGTTCTGAAGAAGGAGAAGAGTCTGGTGAAGAGGAGGAGTCCGCTGAAGAGGACCAAGGGAATGACGATGCTTAGTTGTAGATTTTTATGGCCAACTGTGGCTTTTATTTATTTATTGTAATCTGTCTTCGGGCATAACTTAACTTTTGTTACAAGTTGTTAAACTTATTTCCTTCATGCCTTTTAATTTCTCGTGTTTGCGTACTTAATTAGTACTTTGAATCATATAAACATCAATATGCAATGCTTTGTAGAATATTTTTGAAATTGCTGAATGAATTCATAACTTGAAGAAATGGGTTCAACCCTTACATAGTATACTACTTCTACTTCAAGTTTAAAAACTTGGATTGGTTTCGTCGACCTTATTTTTAGTAGTGAGTCCTCTCAGGATACACCTTAAACATAATAAATTTTCAGATTGGAGGCATGCCAAGTCCTTGGCACCTCATGCCCTTCAAGGGTTTCTAGCTTGTACGAGCCTCGACCAAATACGTTCTTGACGCGATATGGTCCTTCCCAATTGGGGGCCAACTTGCCTTTTTGTCCAACTCCGGATGCTTCAATTTTTCTGAGAACCAAGTCTCCTTGACGAAAGAACCTTTCTTTAACCCTTAGGTTATAGTAAAAAGACGCTTTCTTTTGATGTTCAACTATCTTGGCGTTTGCCTCATCTCTAACTTCGTCAATTAGATCTAAAGCCAGCCTCAAGCCTTCTTCATTTGTTTCTGGTTCATAAGCTTCAACTCTTGGAGACGTGTGTGTAATCTCTACTGGAACCACTGCCTCTGCCCCGTATGCCAGCAAGAAGGGGGTAGCTCCAGTGGTGACTTTACAAGTAGTACGATATGCCCATAGTATGGGGAGCAATTCATCTACCCAAGTATTTTTGGAGCGTTCAACTCTTTTCTTCAGTCCATCTAGGATAATTCGATTTGCAACCTCAGCTTGCCCATTTGCTTGAGGATGGGCAACAGAAGTGAAGCGCAACTTGATATCATTCTCATCACAATATTTCTTGAACTCATCATTGTTGAATTGAGTTCCATTGTCCGTAACCAGGACTCGTGGAATTCCATACCTGCATATCACATTTTCCCAGAAGAATTGCATCACTTGCTTGGTGGTTATCTTGGCTAATGGCTTAGCCTCAATCCACTTGGTGAAGTAGTCAATTGCCACTATCAAGAACTTTCTTTGAGCACTTGCCATTGGAAATGGCCCAAGTATATCCATTCCCCACATAGCAAAAGGGATAGGAGAGTTAATGGATGTCATCATCTCAGGTGGTTGTCTAACAACTGGTGCATGTTTCTGGCACCGTTCACATTTTCTCACATAGCTTTTAGCATCAGCAAGCATGCTTGGCCAATAGAAACCTAGACGGGTGACTTTATGTGCTAGGGCTCTGCCCCCTAGGTGTTGCCCATAGATTCCTTCATGTACTTTCTTTAGGGCCAATTCTGCCTCTTGGGGTCTCAAACACTTCAGATAAGGAATGATGAAAGACTTCTTGTATAGGATTCCCTCAATTAGGGCATACCTTAGTTCCTGACGTATAACTTTCGTGCTTCTGAAGTGTCGTTGGGCAGCCACCCAGTTTCTAGATGAGCTTTGATGGGATCAATCCAACAACTGGTAATACCAATGGGTGCTACCAACTTTCCGTTGATGCTTGGGGTCTTCAAGACTTGGAAGTATACACTCACTGCATAATTTTCAATTTCAGAAGAGGCAAACTTAGACAAGGCATCAACCTTCACATTTTCCTCCCTCGGAACGTGCTCCACATAGCATTCATCGAACTGAGTCATGATGGCTTTGACAAGTTTCAGATACTTAGCCATGACTTCATCTCTGGCTTCGAACTCCCCATTTACTTGAGAAACGACTAACCTTGAGTCTCCACATACTTTGAGAGTCTTAACTCTCAGGGCCCCGGCTAGGCCCAAACCAGCTATCAGAGCTTCGTACTCAGCTTCGTTGTTTGTTGTCGGGAAGTCTAGATTTAGTGCATACTCTATGAGAAATCGATCAGGACTTTGTAGCACCAAACCTGCTCCACTTGATTCTGTTTTTGATGCCCCATGAAAATAGAGCACCCAACATTCCCTGGACACCGTGTCTTCATCTTTGTTGTCTTCCACTACTACTTCCTGCCCCCCGATTTCTTGGTTGTCAATGGTACATTCAACCATGAAGTCAACGAGTGCTTGAGCTTTTATGGCCGTACGAGGCTTATACTTGATATCAAATTCCCCCAACTCAATAGCCCATTTGATCAATCTTCCACTAACTTGAGGGCTGTGCAGAATGTTCCTTAGAGGTTGATTAGTCAAAACTTCTATCTTGTGCGCCTGGAAGTATGGACGTAGCTTTCTTGAGGCCATTATCAAGGCTAAGGCAAACTTCTCTATGGTAGAGTAGTTTGTTTCTGCCCCATGCAGAATCTTACTCACATAGTAGATGGGTTTCTGAACCTTCAATTCTTCCTTTACCAAAACAGCTCCAAGGGCAGTGTCAGAGACTGCCAAGTACAGATAGAGAATCTCTCCTGGCTTTGGTTTTGCCAACAGTGGTGCTTCAGCCATGTATTTCTTCAGGGCCTCAAAGGCTTCTTGGCTTTCAGGTGTCCACTCGAAATTTTTCACATTTTTGAGTGCCTTGAAGAAAGGTAAGCATTTTTCTCCTGACTTGGAGATGAACCTTCCCAATGCTGCAACTCTTCCTGTCAATTTCTGTACATCCTTAACAGACTTGGGTGGTTCCATGTCTAGGATTGCCTTGATCTTGTCGGGGTTAGCTTCGATTCCTCTCTTGGAGACCATCAGGCCTAAAAACTTTCCTGAGCCTACCCCAAAGGCACATTTTGCTGGATTTAACATCATCTTGTGGTGCCTCAGCACTTCAAACGCTTCTTGAAGATGTTTTATTTGGTCTGCCTTGTCGAGGCTCTTGACTAGCATGTCATCCACATAAACTTCCATTGTTTTACCAATCAGTGGTTCAAAAATCTTGTTCACCAATCTTTGGTATGTTGCCCCTGCATTCTTAAGTCCAAATGCCATGACTAAATAACAGAAAACACCAAAGTCAGTGATGAATGATACCTTGGATATGTCGTCCTTGTGCATGTTGATTTGGTTGTATCCACTGAAGCCATCCATGAAACTTAGCATCTCGTGCCCAGCAGTGGCATCTATCAAAGCATCAATCCTTGGTAAGGGAAAACAATCATTAGGACATGCATCATTCAAGTCGGTGCAGTCCACACACATTCTCCACTTTCCATTAGCCTTCTTGACCATCACTGGGTTATCCAACCATTCAGGGAACTGAATTTCTTCAATGAAGCCTGCTTCCAAGAGTTTTTCTACCTTCTGCTTGATGGCTTCTTGCCTTTCTGGAGCAAAATTTCTTTTCTTTTGTTTCACTGTCTTTCTTTCAGGATCCACATTCAATTTGTGGGTTATCAATTGGGGATCAATCCCTGGCATATCAGCTGCTGTCCAAGCAAATACATCACTGTTTTCTTGAAGAAAGGATGTCAACTTGCTTTTCATAGATTCAGGTAGTAGAGCTCCAATGTAGGTGACCTTGTCTAGTTCTCCTGGAATCAGGGGGATGGGAACAAGATCCTCAGCTGGCTTTCCTCTTCTTTCTTCATCGTTTCTGACGTCCATGTCTTCAATTGGGAGAACCTGCCCCCCAACTCCATCAGGCCTCAACGCGGCTACATAACAGCTTCTAGCCATTTTCTGATCGCCTTTCTCTTCGCCAATTCCATTCCTGGTAGGGAACTTGATCTTCAAATGATAAGATGAGGCAACAGCCTTGAATGCATGAAGACCCGTTCTTCCCAGAATTGCATTATAGGTTGAAGTCGCTTTGATAACTATGAAGTTCAGCATTTGAGTAGACGTCTTTGAACCTTGTCCCATTGTCATGGGGAGTTGAATCGTGCCTTCTACCTTCGATTCCACTCCATTGAACCCATATATGGGCATGTTTGAGGGTGTTAGCTGAGAGTCAGTGTAACCCATCTTGATGAAAGCATCATGGAACAAGATGTCCACTGAAGCTCCATTGTCAACAAGAACTCTCTTTGTTTCAGAGTTGCCTATCACAGGTACTATGACCAGAGGGTCATCATGGGGAAATTTCACTCCCTCAAGATCAGAATCATCAAAATTCAAAGATACTTCAGTCTTGGCACGCTTTGGTGCTTCTCCAACCACAGTCATTACCTCACGGGCATAAGCTTTTCTCGAGTTTCTGGAAGGTCCGGCAGCAGTTGGCCCTCCAAATATCATATTGATGACAGGCCCTCGGGGCTTTGGATTTCGGTCTTGATCATTGTCCCGTCTATCATAGTCTTTCCTTTCATAGTTTCCTCTCTGGCTTCCTTGATTTCCATCCTTGGTAAACTTACCAAGCTTTCCTCTTCGAATCAAGAACTCAATTTCATCTTTCAGTTGCCTGCAGTCATCTGTATCGTGGCCAACTTCTTTGTGAAACCGACAGTATTGGTTTTGATTTCTTTTTGACACATCGGCCCTCATAGGCTTCGGCCATTTAAGGTCTTCTTCCTTTGCAATCTCCATCAGAATTTGGCTCCTAGGAGCATTTAATCTTGTATACTCCGTAAACTTAGGCCCAAAATTGTTCTTCTTGGGTGGTGAATCAGAATCCTTTGATGTCCTAGGATACTTCTCTCTTGCATCATATTCTGGAGTATCATTTCTCTTCTTTGAATTTCCATTGCCAGTAGCAACGGGTTCATACTTTCTCATGCTCTCCTCAGCCTTGATGTATTTTCCAGCTCTATCTTGTAGTAACAACATGTTTTCGGGGGGATGTTTAGCCAAAGACCTCCTGAAGTGGTCATCGGTAGTTCCTTGCTGTAGGGCTATCATAGCCACTTTATCTTCCAAATCTGGGACTTTTATAGCCTCCTTAGTGAATCTACTCAAGTATTCTCTCAACGTTTCATTCTTGCCTTGTCGAATCCCCATAAGAGAGGCGGAACTTTTCTCATGTATCTTCCCACTAACAAATTGATTGATGAATGCCTTACTCAGCTCTTTGAAGGATCCAATAGAATTGGGCGGAAGGCGACTATACCAACGTTGAGCCATGCCCGCTAGAGTTTGTGGAAACGCCCTACACTTTACAGTGTCATTGGCAGGCTACAACAGCAGTGCATTTGAGAAGGTTCTTACATGATTTGCGGGATCTCCCGTTCCATCATAAGCTTTGATGGTTAGCATTTTAAACTTCCTGGATATAGTGGCCTTCATTATCTCTTGAGTGAAGGGTGGTGTAGGATCGTCAGGATCTCCTAGGGGTAACAATACAATAGGATCTCCTCTTGGGGTTTCAACCCTTCTGGATCTTGGAGGAGTAGGATCCAGATTAATTACCGGAGCAGTGGGGAGGTTGTGATCGGTTGCTGGTGAACGGTCTCTTGTGGATTAGATCCATGAATGACCATCTGCAGGGGATTCGTCCCTTCAACCGATGTCGGGACTTCCTATCCTTGAGTGTTGGTGGGGATATTCGCCCCTTCGATGCCAGTAGTTGGCGGTGGTTGATCTCTGTGAGTATCAGCCTCAGAGGTGACAGGGCGATTCTCAGGAGTTTGAGTATCTCGAGCTGTTCTTCGTGTGTTTGCCATGGTTGATGTTGTTTTCCCACAGACGGCGCCAAATGTTATAGATTAAAAAACGTGCTTTGTGAATTAAATGCTAGGGTTTGTGAGCGTTCAAGCTTTAATGGTTGCTCTTGTGTTTCGAGACTAAATCGGTCCTCACAAGATGCCTACGTATCTCTGCTGTTTAGATAATCAAGCCAATAAAAACGTAGTCCTAGAATGAAGGACGAGGGTCCTTATATAGGCGTCAGGAGCCTTGTATTTAGAGTAAGTTTAGGAGACTTAACAGATAAGTCTCGTTATTGATAACTGATAAGGAGTGCATTACTTGGCAGACAAGTATTATCCTTATCTGATAAGTGATGTGACTCATCATATTATTTGATTGGGATTCTGGATCCTCTATGAAGATATTACTTCGATTTGGTCTCTATTTATGATATGTATATTTCCCCTATTTATTAATTACGAAATTAATGAATAATTAGGGTTTCGGGCCTTTTGTCGGGCCTAATTCTTGGACCAAACTAGGTCTAATTAATATATCATTAATTATTTCTAGGGTTATATTTCAGCCCATATCCATATTAAAATTTATAGGTTTTTTTTAAAATAAAGAATTTTTTCATTTTTTTTTCTTATAGACATAGGTTATTTGATAATATTTTTTGTAAAGTACGATTTTTCAGAAAAGTACTATACTAATTGATTAAGAAACTTTTAAAGTTTTGAATTTAATAATTTACAATGTATATATGTTAAAAAAGTTTGGCCTCTGTAGCTGAGTCTAAAATTTCAAAATACGATTTTTTTAAAATATGAATATAGTCCTGCTAACAATGAAATTAGTTATCTATGAGTTCTTATAAAACAAAATCACCATTTACGTATAATTTATTACTTAATAATAAATAATATTTGATTAGTTATGATCTAAAACTTAATAAAATAGGATTAAAAATATGCACAATTTTATAAAATTTTATCCTCGTATTATTATATTCTTTGTTGATTTGAATTTTTCTTAGATTGATTTTAATTTTTGAACATAGATTTCTAAATTTAAAATAGTTAGAAAAAATTAATTAAATTGGTATTAAAATAATGATGACATAATAATTATTATTAGAATTTAAATATTCACTTTACTAATTTGGGCTTTATCTTGTGTTTTAAAAATCAGATTTTGACGATTTTATACCCCACATGAAGATAACTAAATTATATTTAATTAAAAGATGGTTTAACAATTTTTATCTAACTGGAATTATCCATGGAAGAGAAAAGAAAGTCACGAATTTTTTACATGGAGAATTCTATTAAATATAGAAAAATTATTTATATTTGGTATATTTGGTTTAAATTATCAAGATACACCTTTTAGAATTTAAATATAATCCTATTATTAATAAAATACACTTTTTAAATATTTGATCTAACGATTTTTATTTATCTAGTTAAGATCTAATGGTCCTTATTAATTTGGTTATCTACGACCAAAATTTTGGATAAGATCCCTATTATGATTATTATATATAAGGATTTAATATAATAAGGATATCAAGTATATAATGATATAAGTATCTTACTAACTGCTTTTACTTTTAATGTTTCGGTTTTATTTACAGTGTATATAAAATTTTAAAATAAATTATTACTTAAAAATTATTAAACAGAATAAAAATTATGTTATGATTATATAAAATTTTATTCTCATATTATTATATTTTTAATCGATTTGAATTTGTTCTTAATTAATTTTGATACTTTTTTGAAAGAAACATAAAATTTCTCTATATTTAAAAGAGTTAGTGGAAAAATAAATAAATTCGTGCTACAATAATAAAAAAATATTTATTAAAATTTAGATACAAACATTACTATTTGGGTCATATCCTGAGTTTTAGAAATTGAATTTTGACGATTTTACAACTAATGCGAAACTAACGAAATTATCTTTAATTTAATGATGGTTTAATAATTATTATCTAACTTAACCAGTTGACCTACTCATAAAATAAACTGAAAAGAAAAGATGGTTAAGAAGTTTTACAAAAAGAATTCAATTCAATATAGAAAATCAATTCATAATTGGTTTAAATTATCAAAGCACACTTCTTAGTATTTAAATATAATCCTACCTTTAATCAAATACACATTTTAATATAAGTATTATATTCAAAATTATCGTTTATGAATATGAAACCCTCAATATTTTAATAATATTTTGATATTATCCTTTTATGTTTGTTATATGTAAAATAATATAATTATAATTTGGATTAATCAAATTGTTATGTTCCTTGAGAAAAAAAGTGTTTAAATTTATTAATGTAGGAGTTCTCCACGTAGGGTCCACGTGTATCATTGTAATCGATATGAATTGTTATCTTGATATTTGGTTTAATAATTATTATTTAACTGGAACTATACATAAATTCAAGAGAAAATATATTTAAGAATTTCTACATAGAAAAATTTTAAATTATCAAAATACACTTTTTAGTATTTAAATATAATTCTATTATTAATCAGATACACTTTTTAATATTAGATCTAACAATTCTCATCGATCTATTTAAGATCTAACTATAATTATTAATTTGGTCGTAATCGTACACGGACGATCGATTTTAATTTTTTCTTAAATTGGTTTTAATATTTTATTGAAATAAACATAGAATTTATAAATTTAAAAGAATTAGGAAAAAAAATTAAATTAGTGCTACAATAATAAAAATATATTTATTAAAATTTAGATAATAATTTTACTGTATGCGCTCTATCTTGAGTTTTAGACAACAGATTTTAACGATTTTACAGCCCACGCGAAACTTACAAAATTATCTTTAATTTAATGATGGTTTAATAATTATTATCTAACTGGAAGTATCCATAAACTGAAGAGAAAAGATAATTACGAATTTTTACATAAAGATTTCTATTCAATATAGAAAACTTATTTATAATTGGTTTAAATTATCAAAATACATCTTTTAGAATTTAAATACTATCCTATTAATAATCAAATACAATTTTTAATATTGTATCTGACGGTCCTCATTGATTTGAAGATTTATAGTTTAATAATCCAACGGATCGTGTACTTTTGGTAGTACAGTGACCAATCAAAGTTTTGGATAAGATCTTCTTAAGCTTATTAGAGTAGAACCTCGATAAATGAATACTCTTGGGACCAATAAAATATATTCATTTAGCGAGATTATTTATTTATCGATTAATGAATATTTTATTCAATTATCGATAAATGAATATTTATTCATTTAGACAATATTTTTATTTAATTTTATTATGATAATGATGTTTTAAAATTTAATATACAAATGTATCTAGAAGATAATATTTAAAAAATTAAATTTTTATTATATATTATCTTCACACTCAATAATATGCATACATGAATTATACGTATAAATTAAGTATAGTTTACTTGAACTATTTTAACCTTGAGACTATTCATAAGATTGTAGGTCATTGTTCTAGAGAGAAAGAATATTAGCATATACAAACTTTATAAAAAAATTAACTTTTAAAATTTCAATAAAAACATTGATTTTAAATTTGATTCTAATATAGAATCATTTTGGATAGATTTGATTTTGTTGTAAAATCACTTTGGAGTATTTGACTAATTTTCAATTTATTTTTAAAAAAAAAAGTAGTTTAATTTCGTTTTTTGATTTAATAATTTAAATTTATAATCATATCTAATAAAAATGGTGATAAAAATATGTATTATGAATATTTATGTAATGGTTCTCTGTCAGACTCTATATAAGAAGTTCTCTCTTAATGCCACCCAGTATTAATATACTTAAGAGTCTATTAAAATATATATGAATTTTTTGACTAGATGGCATATATCATAAAATTTATATCGCTTTAATTTTAGTGAATATTCATTTATATTTATATAGGGCCTTTAAAGATTCCAATAAAATTTATTCATTAATGCATTTAGCGAGATTATTCATTTACTCCATTGTCCCAAGTTGGGACTGAAAAATATTATTCATTTGATGAGGTTATTCGTTTATCGAACATTCATTTATCGAGGTTCTACTGTATATATAAGGAGTTAATAGGAGCCATTTGGCGCGTGTGAATTTTTATAGTCAACAAATATCGAATTTAAATAAAATATATACTCCTTCCATCCCATTTTTATTATCCACTATTTCCATTATCGCTTGTTCCAAAAAAATTGTTCATATTTCTTAATTATTTTAAATTGATAAGCTATATTCCTTTTATAACTGAAAGTTAAAATTAATTAAGGATAATTTTGAAAAATATACCAGTCAAGTACCAAAAATATACATGCAATATTACTTTTGTAGATGTGAACTACCAATCTCTGGATTTATATATAACACGGTTTGTTCAGCTCATAACTGGACTAGAAATTATTAATCAATTTGTTTAAAAAAAAAAGTAAGACATGCACATGCACATGCACACGCACACATAACTCATCTTTCAACCATCCACTAATTTAGGTGCTCTAATTGGAGTTAGGTGGTTGATGTAGGCTAGTCATGAAAATTTTGAAGTCAGAGCAACCATCAGCTAGCTAGGACTTTGTTTCATCATCTTTACCTGCTCTCAATCATATATGTAGTAGTGTACACACAAACCTGCTCTCACTAGTGTAAAGCTTTGCATGCATGTGATTAATTAGAGAGGTTGTGGTTAATCTGAATGGGACGTTTAAACCTTTCTAGCTTGTCTCTTAGCTCGTTTCCTTTGATGTTTGGCGTTTCAAATTATTATTAAGTGGTTGTTTAGATATCATTATGTGTTCTTTTTAGCATTAGGTACAAATTTATGTGATTATTATTCATAATTTATTGTTTCTGCTAATTAATCAATAATGGTTGTTAACCAGTAGGGTTGTGTGTCAACATCTTTAATTAATGGAAGAAATTAATTTATATGACTGATTAACGCATAATTTCCAAGTGCATTATTCATAGGTTAAAGTGGATTGATTTTCACAAGTAAATACTAAATACTACCCCCTATGTCCCAAAATATTGTTAACATTTTTCTGATGTACTATCCAATTATTAATATTTTCTAAAATAGTAGTATAATTTTCTTCACTAATTTCAATAAATTCCATTAATTTACTCATTTTTTTAGCTTTCTTAATATCTGTGTTCCATTTTCAAATGTTAACAATTGGATAGTACGGCGGGAGTATTTCTTATTTGTCTTGAGTTATCTGTCAAATGTAAATACTTGTACAGTTTGTTAAAATGGACTTATATAGCCCATGCTCTTGCTAGATGTACTACTTGGGCTGACAGAGATGTTTTATTCAAATCAAAGGTACAATATCCACGAAAGAACGTTCATCTCATTGACTCGTAAATAGTCTGAAAGCCCTGCATAAGCCTAACCCAAAAAACAAAAACAGTCCGCAAGGCTATGACATGCGCTTATTCAAAGCCCTTCTTCATTCACTGGCGTTAACTTACTACAGTGACTAGCTTAGAGAAGATGTAAAACTATAACGAAACATGGCGCCTGTACCCGATTAAAAAACAGACTATTAAATTAGAAACTAGTTGGACAAGCTAGATTACCAACATCATCAGATCAGGGCACATCTGAGAACTGACTCAGTAACTCTAGCAAGTTATCAGCAATACATCGAAACGATAAAAAAAAACAAATCGATCATTGATCCTTGCTTGTCATTTTCCAAAATTTTCGACAAGAATAATTTGTATAATTGCTTGAAGTCACTAATCAACCTAGAAATTGTCTGCACCTAAATATTAAAGTTTGAGAATAGTTGTTTTGCAAGTGTTTTCTTGAAGAAGAAAATAAGACAATTGAAGTATTGACTCTGGAGGGTAGGTAAGTGACTCACGCTGCATGACAAAAATAGATGTTATATATAGCAGTCAGTAGAAAACAATGATTATAACTTGAATATCCCGTATATTAGCCGCCTAACTAGACTAGTGTCGCACCAGACAGAGATTCTTTGGTTAAATTACTCATATCGCTGTAGTTCATACCTTTTGGCTAGACACGACACAACAACCCAATACAAATTGACACAGAAATTTAGTGGTTGTATTTTTATTTTCGATATACATACGAAAGTATATGAACACTGAAGTACATGATTGAGATTTAGTGTCGATTTTGTGTTTAGTTTTAGTTCATGATACTAGCTGATAACACGGGCCAGCATGAGTCGACATTAAAATATTAGTATTAATAAATTATTAATAAATATTATTTAAAAATGTATTTCTCGAGAATTGAATGATAAAAATATATAATAAATAAATAACTATTTAATTATGTAGTTATACACAATCGAACTGTGCATAAAGTTAAAAAAATTAAAATAAATAAATCTTGTATGATTACGTAGCTGCAAAGAATCTAACGCTCAATAAAACTATTGAATTTAAAGTAAATAAATAAATATTGTATAATTACGTAGTTGTACCCTGTATGAAGCTAAAGAATTTGAATTAAATAAATCTTGTATAATTATGTAGTTGCGATAACCAAATTTGGTACTTTGGTACTTTAGTACCGCGCGCCATTTTCACATTGTTTTGCTTATTAATAAAAAAAAGTATAGATTAGATATTTTAATATTTACATTAGATAAATTAATAATTATTATATGTTTATACATAATTTTATATTATTATTTGTAAATATGATGTAAATGCATATTTTTAATACATAATTGTAAAAATTTAACTGAAAATTTTAATATTTTAATATTTTTATTTTAATATTTATTTAAAATTACATGAAACACGACACGAAAAGTCACTAACACAAAAGGTACACGACATGGAATATACACTAATCTAAACAAGTGAGTTTTGTGTTTAACATCTATGTATACGGATCACCAAAGCACACTATACTAAAATATACGACACTAACCAATTATCATGTCTACATTTGGCCAATAAAAATACAGGTTAGTTTTGTATTCAAGCAAACTTTGAACTGTTGATACCTTTGACGATGCATGTAATTAAAAAATTTCATAGCAGCGCATGATTAAAAATCAACATTTATGCAATGGAGATCGCCGTCATCGCGTTAGAAGAAAGTGTCTATTACTGGGATGATTGGTCCGATGAATCCAATAATAAACTCCTATAACAAATTTTATTTTTGATTTAAATTTAATTTTCCTGTAAAATATTAGTGGTAGTAAATGTTATCTATAATTTTGTATTAACATAATTATCAATTTCCCTGTTTTATGTGAATGAGAAACTGGACTGCAGAGGAGGCAATTGTGATCTGACTTCTGAAGAGTGAAGACTACTTGCTTATATTTTTAAAAGATGCAGATGCAAAAACTGTGCTAGTTGACTAAGCTCACTATAGTCTATAGTCGCACAACTTTAATCTTTTGCATCTTCCTATCTTCTTGGCAAAAATCAAGAAATCATAATTTTGTAGAATGGACAAAGGGGACCATATAACTTCAACCTCCTTGACCAAACCCTTTATAGAGAATACTCAAAATGAACATTTTGAAGAGATTAAGAATGAAAAAGGTGTGATCACAAAAGAGGATATTGTAGAAGAAGTTAAGAAGCAGCTATGGCTGGCTGGACCACTCATTTGTGTAAGTGTTTCACAGTCATGTTTACAGTTGATTTCTATTATGTTTGTTGGGCATCTTGGAGAGTTAGCTCTTTCTGGTGCTTCTATGGCTACCTCCTTTGCAAGTGTTACTGGCTTCATCTTACTGGTGAGTTGGGCTTCCCTCCAAAATCCTCTGCAATTTTATATATTGGTTTGACTTCTAAATGTATCCAATCTATTGTATATGATCTGTTTACTTAATGGATTGTAAATGTGCATGGTTGCTACCAAGCAAGATACAAAATTCATGATGTGCTAAAGTCCTAAATTTAATGCGGTATGGATGTATTTCACAACTGCATTGCAGTCCAATTTAGACACTATGAAGACATGATCTTGTAGCTCTCTACTAGTCCCAATTTTCCCTTGTCTGTTTTTATAATTTTTGCTAGTTTTATTGAGTAGTTGCTTTGTAAAGTATTAAAATTCGATATTGTTGATGGTTAGTCATTGCACTCAGAAATTTTTCCACCAATGTCATCTGAAGAAGTGTTATAATGTTTTATTTTTTCAAAAACACGCTAATTCATGCTTAACGTGGAAGTCCACAAATAAACTCGCTAGACATTTTTCTTAAACATTAACATCGTAAAATTGAATACAGAAGTATACCTCACTGTGTCATTATAGCAGAGAGTTAATGCACAGCTGGTTATCCAAACTAATAAGCCATTGCAGTTGAAAGGTGATATCTATTTTGTACATGAAAGTTTACCTAGCTCAATACAAATTTTTGGTTGGGTTTGAGAAATCTATTTATTAGATATACTCCTAATGTTCTTTGGATTGCTGTGACCTTATCGACTTCTGATTGAGTAGATGGGAATGTCGTGTGCAATGGAGACATTTTGTGGCCAGTCCTTTGGTGCAAAGCAGTATCATATGCTTGGCATACATATGCAGAGAGCCATGTTTATTCTTTTGCTTGTAAGTTTACCCATAGCAGTTGTTTGGGCAAACACTGGAATCATTCTTAAAGTTTTGGGTCAAGATCTAGCTATATCAGAAGAAGCTGGCCTATATGCTCATTACATGATCCCCAGCCTATTTGCTTATGCCCTTCTTCAGTGTCAAATTAGATTTTTACAAACTCAAAACATAGTGTTCCCAATGTTGGTAAGCTCCGGAATCACAACTCTGCTACATATTTTTGCCTGTTGGATCCTGGTGTACAAGTCTGGCCTAGGTAGTAGAGGAGCTGCTTTGGCCACTTCTATATCTTATTGGATACATGTTGTACTGCTAGCACTTTATGTGAAGTTTTCTTCTTCATGTGCAAAATCCTGGACTGGATTTTCAAAGGAATCCCTTCAAGATATCCCAACTTTCCTTAGACTAGCAGTTCCTTCAGGCATTATGGTCTGGTAAGATATTAAATCTCTGAACGCCCCTCTTTATCGACGATTTATGCTAGTAATTATCTTTTGAAGGGATCTATGATTGTTTTTGTGTTGTGGGGAAGTTACTAACCTAACAGTGAACAGCTTGGAATTGTGGTCATTCGAAATGATGGTTTTACTGTCTGGTCTTCTTCCTAATCCACAACTAGAGACTTCAGTACTCTCGATCAGGTCAAATTTCGCATTGCTTTTTGCCTTCTGCAAAATAGAAACATTCTTTCCTGGCAGTGTCAATTTCTTGAACTAGAATTTTCTCTGGTGATGTTTCATATGCAGCCTCACTACTGCTGAAAACTGCTGGATGATACCATTTGGACTCGGGGCCTCTGTGAGGTTCGTATGACATTTGAAAGTTGTGAGAATATGCTAATAAATCTTAAAACAATGTTCTAAAGGACATTGCCCTTTCACTAGCTAGTTTAAGTTTTACAGGAGAATTCTGCTATGTTCATCAGATCTTATTCATCTTTGGTCCTTCCATATGTAGCACAAGGGTCTCAAATGAACTGGGTGCAAATCATCCACAGACTGCGCGTTTGGCAGTTTATGTGGTCTTTGTCTTGGCTATTACGGTGGGCATTTTTGTCGGAGTAGTTTTGTTGTTGATTCGTTACATCTGGGGATATGCTTACAGCAATGAAGTAGAAGTTGTCCAGTACGTAGCAACCATGATGCCCATTCTAGCAACATCAAACATCTTTGATGGCATTCAATGTGTTCTTTCAGGTTCTCTCTAATATATATATCTCGCACAAAATTTCAGAATCAGTGGAATCCATTATGACTGTAAGATTATTAAACGAGACATCAGCTAGCTTTCCTAATGGTCATGACTCATAATCTTTTGGTTTCCTGAGTCATCATTTAGGAGTTGTTAGAGGATGTGGTTTCCAAAAAATTGGTGCGTATATAAATCTTGGATCATATTATCTTGTTGGTCTTCCCTGTGCTGTTTTGTTTGCCTTTGTTCTACATTTCGGAGGACAGGTAAAATTTTCTTGGAGTATAATATGTTTTTATCCACATCTACTTTTCTATGTTAACTACAGATAATTGAAGTGATACTGTTAAATTTTTCAATGAAGGGCCTCTGGTCAGGGATCATCTGCGCACTACTAGTTCAAGTGTTCGTCCTTCTCATTGTCATCTCACATATTGACTGGAACCAAGAAGTATAGCATAGTGTCCTTTACTACCATGCTATTCTTATTCGCAGCAACAATCATGTATCTAACTGCAGCAATCTTTCTTGTTCAGGCAAAGAAGGCGAAAGATCGAGTATATGATTCTGTAATCCCTGTCGAAATGATTTCGTAAAGCAGAAGCACTCCGATTGATCAATTACATAAATTACTGTTTGTAAATTGTAAGTTCAGGAGAAGAACGTAGAACCATGCCACTCTCCTGGAAAAAGAATCACCATCTTTATATGCTTTAAGTTGTGTTGCAATCTCCTATACAGAAAACAAAAAATAGAAAGCATTGTTCTTAGCTTCATATTGAAGGTCAAGCTTGTGTTTTATTTACTAAATTGATGTTTCTGCTTTGCATATTGCAAAATTAAAATGCATTGGCCTGGGTTTTTTCCTACTATGAATACCATTTATATTATTTTCCATCAATAGAATATATTACGAAACACAAAATAGTATTGGGTCTAGCCAAAACTTGTGGCCAACACCACAGAGAAGACGACCTAATTGCAATCTTCACAGAGAAGATTGAAAGTAGAAAGCTGACATGATCGAGGAGCAAACAGTATACTCGAAAAACGAGAAATAGACCGGGTTATGGTTTGCAGCAAGCTAAACAAGAGAACAACTATCAGGTCAGGAGGATGCGTAGCGAAATCGTATGATAAAGTCAGTGAAGTTTCTATGGTGTTCTACCTTTGCGTAGTCTCGGTCCACAGTGGAAGGCTCCGCACCTGAGCCTCGTTAGACTCAGCGGAAGTGCTGCAACATCTTCGTCATAAACATGATGAATAGCATTAATTTCCTTTCTCACACTTCTCCTTTACTTTCTTTTTTTTTCGTAAAACAGCATGTTAGAATATGTTCTTTAATTCATCTGGTCTGTAGTAACATTTTTGCATTTAGTAACACTAGCTGATAATTGGCACGGGCCGAGCATGAATTGACATCAACATAATATATATTAATAAATATTTTAAAAAAATAAATTTGTTGAGAATTGAATGATAAAAATATAATAAATAAATCATTATTTAATTATGTAGTTATAAACAATCAAACCGTTTGTAAAACTAAAACCGTTCGTAAAACTAAATAAATTAAAGTACATAAATAAATTTTGTATGATTACGTAGCTGCAAGGAATCGAACCCTCGATGTAGCTAATAAATTTAAAGTAAATAAATAAATCTTGTATAATTACGTAGTTGCAAGAAATCGAACCCTGGATGAATTTAAAGAATTTAAAGTAAATAAATCTTGTATAATTACGTAGTTGTAAGGAATCAAACCCGGATTTCGTGATAATCAAATTTGGTACTTTGGTATCGCGCGCCATTTTCACATTGTTTTGCTTATTAATATTAATTTTAATTATTAAAAAATTTTATTAAAAAATGTACTTATAGATATTTGAATGATAGAAATATATAATAAATAAATACTATTTAACTATGTGGTTATAGACAATTAATCTTGAATTTGGTACCGCGCGATATTTTAACAATATTTTCTTTATTAATAAAGAGTATAGACAATTGAACTTTGAATAAAATTAATGAAATTAAAATAAATAAATAAATGTTGTATAATATTGTAGTTGTAAGGAATCAAAACCTGAATTAAGCTAAAGAATTTAAATTAATAAATGTTGTACGTAGTTGCTATGAATCAAACACATATCTCATGATAACCAAATTTGATATTTTAGTACTTTGATACTTTTGTACCACACCTCATTTTCACATTATTTTTTTTATTAATAAAGAGTATAGATTTGTAGCTATGATCAGGTGAATGTTACAAATATAATGCTTCAACGCATACAAAAATAAAGCCTTTCAAGAACCCTTAATAAGTTGTAACGTATTATGAGTTCTTGACCATCCTCCGAAACGAATAAGACGTAGACAATTCCGATCACAAGTTCACAACACAACAGTGAAGACGACTATGTATGAAAGGAATGTTTATAAAATATTGACCTTGGAGGACAAGTAAGATCGAGACCCACACTGCATGACAAGATTCTTGATATGATCTGCACACAGTCTTAGGAATTTTATAAACTAGCCGTCTAAGTAGACCAATAACAAGTGCCATGCCCGACAGGTATTCTCTTGTCACTCTTTACTTGAATGGATGCAATTCAAACCCAATATAATTGTTTGAAGATGGAGACATAAAAGCTCTGCTAGATGACGACGACCCATCAAATATCTCAATTCATAGCCATTTGGCCTATACTCAATCAACAAACATTCAACTAGACTATGTTGTAAAACTCGAAAATGGTTCTACTCGGTTGCATCCTCAAAATTCGAGTAATCGGTTATCTGACTACTCCATTTCGATATTCGAGTTCTTGGTTAAATTCTAATTGATTGACTTTCGATTTTTGAATTCTCATCAAAGTACAATTCTAATCGGTTGATTTTAGATTTCCGAATTTTCTTTGAAGTACTCGATCTATATAATCAACTGAATATACAAGAGAAAGTGATTGAATTTGACTTGGCTTGCTAAATTACAATCATATGACTATCAATCCGTCGTGTTCAATGTTTTATACCTGTGTACTTCCCAATAAATTAATAAATTAAAAAAAGAGTGAAAAGAGGATATCCGATTTGGAAAAATAAATATTTAGTGCATATTTATGAAGAAAATTTGAATGGGGTAAGTAAAATGAAGAGTTTAGGTTGCTACAGCCTACATGTATTTAAAAAAAGTAATTTGGTCACTTAAGTTTTGCTACTCAAGCTCAAGCCTCAAATGAGCTAACCAATCCAGTTTGTTTAGCTCTCAATGACTACTCACTTGAATTCAAATTACACTAACCAATTCCAATTCCGTTTGTGCGCACTTCAACTAATTTCGCACGATTGAGTAGCACTATCACAACATTTCACTGCCAATAACCATCTATTTGCAGTGTTGTAAAAAACAGGAATCGGATTTAATCAGTGAAGGCACCGTTCAGGGATTAATCGGGTAATCGGGGATTAATTGGAATGATTAATCGGACAATCGGGGATTAATCGGACAATCGGGGATTAATCGGATCATTAATCGGAATAAATTTAATAATATTTTTTATATATAATTATAAAATTGTTTCGTTATTTCAACTAAACATATGTTATTATCATATATTTATGCAAATATGTTAAAAATGTTATATAATTGTAATAAATAAAATTTTGAAGGTTTAACTTTTCAATTAGAGATCAATTTAAGAGAAAAACTTAAGAGGATTTACGATTTAGGCATCTAAAATTATAATTATATGTACAAAAATAATGTTTTTTTCCTATTGTTTAATCAAGTTTATACCTTTTAATTTTTTTTTTAATTTTAATTTTTTTTACTATTTTTTAATAATTAGCCCGATTTTTGACCGATTCAGCCGATTTTTGACCGTTTTTATGAAAAAACGATTAATTGACCGATTTTCGCTTAATCAGTTCGGTGGCCCGCCGTCTAGCGATTAATCGGCGATTAACCCCGATTAATCGCCGACTTTTAGAACAGAGCCCATTTGAATCCGTATACATGATTAGGGGTGAGCAAAAAACCGAATTAAAACTGAAACTGATAAAAACCGAACCGTAAAAAACCGAAACCGAGTTGAAACCGAACCGAAACCGAAAATTAAAAAACCGAACCGTTCTTGAGGTTTCGGTTTCGGTTTCGGTTTTAGGTCCAAACCGAACCGAAAAAACCCGAACCGATCCGATTAATAAAAATAAAGAAATAAATATATTATATATTCTACTAGACCAATTTTTAAGAGTAGTGGGAGTAGATTAATAAAAATCCCGACATTCCTTTTAATAATTATACTATTTTGTTCTTGTTTTTGAAGTTTAATTTGTTCTTGTTTTTGAAGTTTAATTTGTAATAGTTGATTAATAAATGTAGTTTAATAAATTTCTATATCTAGGTGTTTTATATGTTGCTTTATTTTTGGATGTGACGATTTTTCTTGGGTTTCTGGAAAAACTCTTTACTTATACAAAGACTTCAAGTACACTCGAGATTGTTGAATTTCTAACATTGTCTTATATACATTTCAAATAAAATATTTTTGAAAATCATGTTAAATTTTCATTATTCACATATCATGTTGGACTTAAATAATTTATTATGAAAACTTTGTATGTTTATTTTGGACGAAAAAATAATTTGTAACTTTGCAAGCTTAAAAATTTAAAGTCATTTTATTTATTTCGTTATGTTTATTTGAGGCGGTTTTAAAACCGAAACCGAACCGATTGTAACCGATCCGATCATTTTAAAACCGAAACCGAACCGACAATTTCGGTTGCGGTTTCGGTTTTTGATTTTAAAAACCGAGGATATGCGGTTTCGGTTTCGATTTTAACCTAAAACCGAACCGATCCGACCCGCGCTCCCCCTATACATGATCTATCCAGGATGGGCATATATGTCTTATTTTCCCTTTTAACAAATGTGCCAAGAACATTTTCAATCACACAGATCTCTTAGCTAAAAATACATATAACTTGCCATAAATAAAAAGTTACTATTTTATGGAGTACCTAAAATTTATAACTGATACATTAGTACCATCGAGTTCAATTAATTATTGAACTTATAATTTGTACTCCCTCTGTCCCATTCATTTTATACAATTTTCATTTTGAGATTTCCCTCTCATTTCTATACATTCCAAAAATAGTAACTTTTAATATTATAAAACACTATTACATCCACTACTTTCTCCACTATCTCTATTCTATAATAATATAAAACACTATTACATCCACTACTTTCTTTCACTATCTCAAATATATTATTAAATATTGATAGGTCCCACCACTTTACCTACTTTTCATCTAATTTTACTCATTTTTTATATCATTTCTTGATATTCGTGCCCACCCCCAATGTATATAATTCAACCGTACGGAGTGAGTATTACTCTTTCCATCTTTCTTTCTTTCTTTATATCACTTTTAAATGGAAAACTTTTCTAAGCAAAGCCATAATTGCAATTTCATGTTACTAACAAGACAAAATCTTAAGACGCAAGAGAAAGATCCTAATTGGATCATATATTATATTTTAACATTCTCCGTCACTTGAAATTCCAATTTTTTATCTTTGAAACAATAATTTGTTTTCGTGTCCCTCATAAATTATGAGAATATTGGGGACGACACGGAGTCGAATGCGTGATCTACGCCGATCATCATAGCTCTGATACTATGTTAAGTAACCAACTCATCTAAAATCTTAAGGTGTTAAAACAAGGTTCAATTGAATTATATATTATATTGTAACGTGTTTCTTATAACAATATTATCGTATGTATTTAGCACGATAAGACAAATATACTCAAAATTCTAATTTTAGCGGCAAGTGAACTACACCCCTCTACATTAAAAAAAACACATAACATGTCTTACCAGGTTTAATACACATGCAAGTTTGCTACAACAAATATTTGTCGGGATCAGGACCTTACAAACAATATATACTTATTTTAAAATTAAACCAAGCAACAGTTACAAGATAGAGACATAAAAGCTTTGCTAGCTGACCTATCCAAAATACCATTACCCAAGTAGTAATATTTTCCTATCTCGTTGCCATATTATCTACTCAATATTCTATCCGTACCAAAAAAGAAGTGAACAATTTCACTTTGCTTACTGCAACTATATATATAGCCATACAACTTACAACCTACACACATATTACATTCCCATTTCCCCGTATCAGTTGATCCTTTCTGTTTTATCTCTTGCAACTTTCTTCTTCTTGGCCAGAAAACAAGAAAATTATTTTTTGTAAAGTATGGACAAAGGAGAACAAATAAATTCATCTTCTTTGATCAAGCCTCTTATACAGAGTAATGGTGATGAACATTCTGGGGATTTAAAGAATGCAAAAGGTGTGATTACAAGGGAGGATATTGTAGAGGAAGTGAAGAAGCAGCTATGGCTAGCTGGACCACTCATTTGTGTGAGCCTTTTGCAGTCATGTTTGCAGTTGATTTCTGTTATGTTTGTTGGTCATCTTGGAGAGTTGGCTCTGTCTGGTGCTTCGATGGCTACCTCCTTTGCAAGTGTTACTGGTTTTAGCTTATTGGTGAGTTGGGGTTCCCCGAAATTCATTTCTTATAAATATCATGTTGATGCCTGTGAAATGGTTTTGTTCTGCTCTGAACTCTGAAGTTTAGTTCACTACTAAACAAGCTCATACATAATGTCTTAATTTGCTAGATTTTATGGTGTATTTTGGTCTTTATTAGGTGGGTTAGAGATTAAAAAAGACATTATCTATTAGTTCTCTCCTAGTACAGCCTTATTCTGTTTTATAATTATATTTGCAAGTGTTTTTTTGTTGTTTGTTGTGTTATTTTATCGATCCCCTATGTGCTAGATGAAGAGAAAAACTGAACTTGCATTAGTTAGATTGATTATTGGTGAATATTGTTGTTAAGGTCAGTTACAGCTTGTTAACTAGAGTAGGAAGTGTGCTCATATGTTGCAGGAAGATAAATATCTTATACATGACAATTTACCTAGCTTCCTAGTTCAATATGTTTCTTAAATAAAATCTGCTTATCTGTTAGATTAATTATTGAAGTTCTTTTGTTGCTGTGAAATGATCGCATTCTGTTTGAGTAGATGGGAATGTCATGTGCAATGGAGACATTTTGTGGCCAGTCCTATGGAGCGAAGCAGTACCATATGCTTGGCATACATATGCAGAGAGCCATGTTTGTTCTTTTGCTTACAAGTATTCCCTTGGCCATCATTTGGGCAAACACCGGCATCATTCTTAAAGCCTTGGGTCAAGATCCAGCTATATCAGAAGAAGCTGGCCAATATGCTCAGTACATGATCCCCAGCCTATTTGCGTATGCCCTTCTTCAGTGTCACGTTAGATTTTTACAAACTCAAAACATAGTATTTCCGATGATGGTAAGCTCAGGGATCACAACTCTGCTACATATTTTTCTCTGTTGGATTCTGGTGTTCAAGTCTGGCCTAGGTAGTAGGGGAGCTGCTTTGGCCAATTCTATATCGAATTGGATAAATGTTGTGCTGTTGGCATTTTATATCAAGTTTTCTTCTTCTTGTGCAAAAACCTGGACTGGATTTTCAAAGGAATCCCTTCAAAATATTCCAACTTTTATTAGACTAGCTGTTCCTTCAGCTGTAATGGTCTGGTAAGATATTAAACCTTTGATTTCCCCTCTTTATATGCACAACTTATTTACTAATAATTATTCTGATTTAAGAATCTGCTGTTGTTTCTGTGTTTTTATAACTTGCCATGTAACAGCTTGGAAATGTGGTCATTTGAAATGTTGGTTCTACTCTCTGGTCTTCTCCCTAATCCACAGCTAGAGACTTCAGTACTCTCAGTCAGGTCAAATTTCGCCACTGTTTTTTGCTTTCTGCAAAACTAAAAACATTATTTTCCTGGCCAGTTTATCTTCTTAAACTAAAATTATTCTTTGTTGATGTCTCGTATTCAGCCTCAATACCGCTGCAAACTGTTGGATGATACCATTTGGACTCAGTGCCTCTATCAGGTCAGTATAAGTTTCTAGTAGTGAAACTTTAGTATTTAATTGATTGCAAACAATGTTCTAAAGGAAAATTGATTGTTTCCTTTCACAAAGAAATTCTTCTCCCGTCTCTTTTTGTGAGACATAAACAGGGTGTTTGGCAAAGACCCTTGCCCGATACTCGCAATGTCACACACAAACGTCTCCACTACGGCTCGAACCATCAATCTCTTGTTACCAAGAAAACAGGGATATTCAATAGGCTACAATGAGGGGGATTCACATAGAACTTCTGCTACTTCAATTTTTTAAACTCATGACATGATTATATCTTTTGATCTAACTTGCCTTTATCCTTCCTCATACAGCACAAGGGTCTCAAATGAATTAGGCGCTGGTCATCCGCAAACTGCACGTTTGGCGGTGTATGTTGTCTTTGTCATGGCTATTACGGAGGGTGTTTTGGTCGGAGTAGTTTTGTTGTTGATTCGTAATATATGGGGATATGCGTACAGCAATGAAGTAGAAGTTGTCAGATACGTAGCAATCATGATGCCCATTCTTGCAACTTCAAACTTCTTCGATGGCATTCAGTGTGTGCTTTCAGGTTCTCTCTAAAATTCATATATTTCAAATCCGCAACACGTAATTTCTGGATCAGTCAAGTAAAAAGAAATATATGCCACATAAATATTATTGTATCACTAGCACTATAACCTAGTAAAACCCCTTCTTCTTTGGGTAAACGGGGATTCAGGGCTCGAGCCTTGGTGTGCATGTGAGTTATAAGGGTAAGGCCCCCTGAAAAAATCGTGCTTGGCATTTAAAAAAAAAGAAAGTAAAATCAATGAGACATTTGGCTAGTCTACCTGATGGTCATTACTTATTGCATTTTTTTGTGGTATTTAGGTGTTGTTAGAGGATGTGGTTTCCAGAAAGTTGGTGCTTATATAAATCTTGGAGCATATTATCTTGTCGGTCTTCCTTGTGCTGTTTTGTTTGCATTTGTTCTCCATATCGGTGGACAGGTAACATTTCTTCTTAAGTACATTTTTAATCGTCAATTATTTTCTTACATTCATTACAAATCATTCTAACAACCCTGAACATTTGTTTGATGAAGGGCCTCTGGTGGGGGATCCTTTGCGCATTATTAGTTCAAGTGTTCTTCCTTCTTATTGTCACCGCCCGTATCAACTGGAATGAAGAAGTATAGCTTATTTACAGAGTTTCCATCACTTCTTACTTAGTAGTTTGCACTTGGCTGTTATAACTTATAATCACGTATCTAACTGCATCAATCTTTTTTGTTCAGGCAAAGAAGGCAGAACATAGAGTTCACGATTCTGCAATCCCTGTTGAAATAATCTTGTAGAGGAGAAGAAGTCTGATTGAGCAATTGTATTAACGATTAAAAGTAAGCCTAGTAGAAGAAAAGTAAAACCATTTCTCTCCAGAAATAGAAATTATTGAAATTTTCGCCATCTTTTGATGCTTTTAGTTGTTTCTCATTTTTCGGTATTAATTGAACACAAAGAAAATGAATCTGCTCAGATTTTTTAGTCACAGTTCCCATGTAAGCAGGAGTCGATTGATTTGTCGAACTAGTGATGGTAAGAAGTTTACCGGATTCCGGAAGAAGTTGCATGTACTCTATGTCACTATGTGAATGGACCTCAATGTCACTTTTTTAGAACATATATATGGCCCTGAATGGCACAAAGAAACGATACTTAATGTTGCGTTTCTACTTTCCCAGCTTTTTCTCTGTTCTGACATCTCTCTCTCTCATTTCTCCCTGATTTGATTTGTTCTGTGACTCTCTCCCTCATCTCTCCCGCACACGCATGTATATATACATACACGCACACATACTTCCTCTACTTCCTTCTATTCACTCACAAACCACACACCTGTACACACAAGACTATCACTCTACTAATCAAGCTCGCCGGAAACTACCACCGACAACTGCCCTGTCCCCTTCAACTGTACATTCCGATCAAACCCCCCCCCCGCCTCTCCACCTCGGCCACACAAACCCCAAATTCCGATTTAAATTCAAACCTATCAACTGTGTATGCTGCAACAGTGTATTAATGTGTGTATTTAGGTGCCAGAAACGAGTCTTTATCTGCCGTTTCTACTTTCTATTTCTTTTTAGTTGAGGAAGACACGAGACTATCTTGCGTTTATACTCGCAATGAAAGTTAATCCAGCGTTTTCAGGGAAGGGAACGAAACTTTAAGTAGCGTTTATCCTACCAAAACGTTACTTTATTTAACGTCTTCCTTTTTTTTCATTTTTTTTTGCAAAAAACCCTTAGCTAAAATCCTATGTGGCATGCCTTAAATAAGAAATATAGAGATTATGTAAAAATGTTGTCTCTCCAACGGGTCATAACTGTTAGTAAAAATTTAGCCAACCTCTTCGTATTGGCTATATTTGGCCAACCTCTAGGGACCCTGTAACAAAATTTCACGTCATCTATTATCATACTGAAATAATAAATTCTATTTATAACAACCGGAAATAATAGTAACATGCTATTTTTAAAATATAGCCAATCAGTATAGTCAACCCTATTGGAGCAAAACACTGTACAGATTCAGCAAATTTTACCTAATCAATATTTTATATCATTTTAACCAAACCCATTGAAGATGCTCTTACAGAAATGCCACACGCTTTGGCGTATTTCAAAAACGTTATTTGAAGATGTGTTTTGTTGTGCTATTTGGGACCATTTTCTCCAATAGTGTTATTTGGGGCATTATTGTTTAAGATTATGTCATTTGGGGCCAACACCCTTCTATGCACAAGATTATAGATTTCTTATGGTGTCTTTTAAACATGTCAATTTTTGGTTAAATTAAAATTATTAAAATTTAGCAAAATCAAAATAATTAACTTAAAAAAAATAAAATCATATTTAAAAGATTATCACAAGTCATATTCAAGTTGATCGAATAATTTTCGTGTTATTTTTAGATTTTGTCCCTCAAAATTTATGCAAATCAAAATCCATACATTTATTTTCAAATTACTTCATTTTTCTTATCTTTCCAAACTTTTAATATTTGTAAATAAAATGAAACATAGAAAATATAGAGTGAATTTTGTATTTTCACATGTTGTGGAATAAAATCTGTACTTTCGAATTTAATGCTAGGGTTTGAGAGCTTTCGAGCTTTAATGGTTGATCTCGTGTTTCGTGACTAAATCTGCTCTCACAAGATGCATATGTATCTCAACTATTGTTGAGAATCAAGCCAAAAAATGTAGTTTTTGTTGAAGGATCATGTCCTTTATATAGGCAGTTGGTGCCTTAGAATTAGGGTATAATTAGGTGACTTGGGGGTCAAGTCACCTTCTTAGAGTAGGATTGTGAGTCCTTGTTTGTAGGAGGCTGACTCATGTTATGTTTTTATGTCTTGGAGGCTACTCATAGTTGGAGTTGGCTCAATTTTGGACTCCTTTTATGAGCTGTAGATTTTTCCTATTTATTAATTACGAAATTAATAAATAATTATGGTTTCGGGTCTCGTTTAATGGGCCTAAATCTTGGACCACCTTAGGTTTAATTAATGTGTCATTTATTATGTTTTTAGGGTTATTTTCTAGCCCATATCATTTGCCCCCCAACTTCTAGGAAAACTTTTAAAGTTTTTGTTGAAGTTACATTGATCTTTCTTCGAGATTTTGAGGGTCTTTTCCTTTCAAGAAAGTATCTCTATTTTCCTTGTATATTTCATAATTATCATTTTTCCCTTTTTTTTTGAAAATCAGGATCCTAGTCGAATTCGACCCGGAGTTGGATCCTGGTCGATTTCGACCTGGACGTGGATCCTGGTCGATTAAACGTCAAATTGTCAACTGAGGTCGAAGCAAATTTTGACTAGAAGTCTAGTCGAATAAATAAGAATGCTAACAGTGAGGTCGATCTTTTGCTTGACCTAACTTCTAGTCGAACAAACGTGAAAGGTAGTGCTGAGCTCGAAATACTGCTCGACTGGAAGTCTAGTCTAAGAAAGTAAAAATCGTGGTTCAAGTCAATTTCGACTAGGAATTCGGTTGTGAGGTTAAACTAGTATTCGACTTGATTTCTAGTCGAATAAACAAGAAATCGCACACTGAAGTCGAACTCTTTTTTGACTAGAATCGTGGTCGAGTATCATAATGTTACTTTGTTAATCAAGTTCCTAGTCGATTTCGACTTGGATATAGATCCTGGTCGAACAAACATCGATCCTTTGGCTGAAGTCGAAGATTTGCTTGATCAGGAATCTAGTCGATCAAACGTCGATTCTTTGGCTGGAGTCGAAGATTTGCTCGATCAGGAATCTACTCGATCAAATGAGAAATCGAGTAGGAGTTTTGCGATGAGATCGAATTACATTTTTTTTTTGAGATTTTAGTCGAATTCGACCTGAATTCTTGTTGTAGTCGAATAATCAAGAAAAGGAGCACTGTAGTCGAATAATCAAGAAAAGGATGCTAACAGTGAGGTTGATCTTTTGCTTGACCTAACTTCTAGTCGAACAAACGTGAAAGGTAGTGCTGAGCTCGAAATACTGCTCGACTGGAAGTCTAGTCTAAGAAAGTAAAAATCGTGGTTCAAGTCAATTTCGACCAGGAATTCGGTTGTGAGGTTAAACCAGGATTCGACTTGATTTCTAGTCGAATAAACAAGAAATCGCACACTGAAGTTGAACCCTTTTTCGACTAGAATCGTGGTTGAGTATCATAATGTTACTTTGTTAATCAAGTTCCTAGTCGATTTCGACCTGGATATAGATCCTGGTTGAACAAACGTCGATCCTTTGGCTGAAGTCGAAGATTTGCTTGATCAGGAATCTAGTCGATCAAACGTCGATTCTTTGGCTGGAGTCGAAGATTTGCTCGATCAAGAATCTACTCGATCAAATGAGAAATCGAGTAGGAGTTTTGCGATGAGATCGAATTACATTTTTTTGAGATTTTAGTCGAATTCGACCTGAATTCTTGTTGTAGTTGAATAATCAAGAAAAGGAGCACTGTAGTCGATTTTAGCAATAGGAGATCCTAGTTGATTTCGAGCAGAATCGATGTTCGAGTCGAACAAACGAGAAATCGTTTGCTGAAGTCGAAAATATTTTTTGATTTGGAATTTCGAATTGATTTTCGACAAGAAAAATAATAAATTATTATTAGACTTTAAATGGGCCCAAGCCTTAAATTGTTTTTAGGCTTCAACTATTTCTCAAGATTATTTTATGAGCCTTAATTTGGAGTCTCTTATTTGAAATTTGGGCTTCGAGCCCAAAAACTTATTTTTGGCCCAGATTACCCGTTCAGCCGGTTTACCAACCGATTTTCTTGCCTATAAAACGTGTGAATTTTTCTTACTCCACTTCATTCAAAACTTTCCTTAGTTTTTCTCAAAGTTTTCTCTCTAAATTCCCTTTGTAAGAGCCATTTTCCGGCGGTTTGCACCACCATCTCTTTTGCTGATTTCTGGAATTTTTCTTCGCATTTCTGGGTTTTTTTCGCTTGAATCTTTGGAGATTGAAACATTTCTGGGTTTCTATTTGAAGGACATTCAAAGAGTTCTTCATTTTCTGGTTTTTTCTAGGTTAAATCTTTGAAGATTTGAAGGTTTCTGCATTTTTATTTGAAGAACATTCAAAGAGTTCTTCATTTTATGGGTTTTTCTGGGTTAAATCTTTGAAGATTCGCCAGTTTTCAAGAAATTTATGGCTGACAAGTCTTCTCAACATCTTTCTAAGATGAACTCGGCTTCTAAAAAAGGTAATCCCATCCCTATCCGCTCATCGTGCATGAATCTTATTAGCATGATCAACGAACGTGGGGATGAGTATCCCTCTATTTTTTCCCTTGAATCTTTTAACCATGCTTACCTTCTATGATGAAGATAAAATTAGGAAGTATAACATATTATTTAACCTTCCCAGTCATCTTAGGTTAATCCCAGTAGATCCAGGTACTCATACTTGTCATCGGAAATCAGATTCTTTATGTGTTTAAGAGATATGCTTTGTGCGGGGGTTAGACTCCCATTTCATCCGTTCATTTCTCAATTGCTAGCCGACATACAAGTTAGTCCTTGTCAAATAGTTCCCAATGCATGGAGGTTGATCCTTTGTTTTATGATTTTATGCTTGCAAAAGAATCATCCTCTTTCTGTTGCTTTGTTTCGAAGAATTTTTCAATTCAAAAATAGTTCAAGCCAGAATCTAGGCTGGGTTCAATTGAACCAAAGACCTAATATTCCTCAAATAGTTAACGACTTATCTGTTCCTGAGAATAATCCAAACTGGAAGAAAGAGTTTATGTATCTTCACTAGGAAGGGGGTGATTGGGGCACCCTTTTTAGGTCTTCATTTGGTAGGGTAGCCGATAGGAATCCGGCTACCATCAGACTTTCTCCTGAAGAGGAGGTTTCTTTTGCCGATTTGACAGCTAACAATGGGACATTGGATGCCCGTACTTTGCTAGATGAACTTGTGTTACGACCAAACTCAACACGCAAGTGCACGTGATCTCAAGTAATACAGACAGCAAATAAGGTTCGTTCCAACAGGGACTCGTTGTTTGTCTAGTTAATTCACTCACCAATGTATGATTATTATTCGATGCTAAAACAATTAACAAGTGGTTTTTGATTATCACTAAAATTTATCTAAGAATTATAACTAATTATCACTACTTAAACTGAGATTTTTATCGAATTACTTATGTGAATAAAACCTGGGATTCCAACTTCATTAAACAATCCATCTATAGTCTTCAATTCCCTAGCCCTTTCATGTGATTTGTTAATATCTGATCGAACACACAAAACTGATATAAGCCAACTTTCGTTGTACCAATACCATCCTAAATAATATCCACAATTAAGATAGAAATCACTTAGTCTCCCAATTATGCTTAGTCCTTATATGTCTATAAAGATTGAAAACATAATGGTTTAAGTACAAGCATTCAATTGATCACATAGTCGTCATAAAACGGTTAGAGTTACGACACTAATTACGAATGATATTCTCACGCATAAACCTATGCTAGCATGGCAAGTTCTAAACTCTTAGATCCACTTTCGCTTCAATAAGAATTAACACACAATTACAGGAGTTAGCTACTCTCCTATAACGAATTAAAACAACCATGATAGGATATCACATCAATCACACTATAGGCATCGAGAAAATTCAACTAACAGACTTCATGAATAACTCTGCTAAAACCCCATGACAACGAGTTAGTTCATAATCAAACTAATCGTCACCATGGGTTCTAATGTAAACATGATAGAAGAAAACGAATTATAACTGTTATAAATATCAAGGGTTTTAAGAGTACACCAAATCCAAGCATCCACAAGCTAGAAAGATTACAAGAAAATAATTGAAAAACGATCTTCTTCCTTGCTTCTTCGTGCTTTAAGACTCCGTAAATAATATGTGATATGTGTCTCACCCTGATCTCTAGGGTTTTCTTTCTTTTTATAGGCCTCCAGGTGCGACAAGTCGAATAGCATTGAAATTTTTTAACTTTTCCTCGAAAAATCGGAAATTAGGTCAAAACAGGAAATTCCCTCCAGACATCCCGGCGCTGCCGCGCCATTTCTGTATAGGAGCACGGCGCTGCCGCGCCATATTCTCTGTGCAGCTTTTCTCATGCGGCGCTGCCGCGCCATTCCCAAGCTTTAGCACGGCGCTGCCGCGCCATACCCCCTGGCCAGGAATATGATTTTTTCCCATTTCTTCATTTAAGCTCCAAATTGCATTCCGATTGCTCCGCTACACTCCTAGTACACCTGTGATAAATATACCTGCACAATACCCTTAAAAGAGATCAAAAATACCACAACTCGAGTACAAACATTCGTTTTAAGCCATACGGAGACGTTCTAAGTGAATAAAATACCCACTTATCACACCCCCAAACTTAAACCGTTGCTCGTCCTCGAGCATAAACAAACTACCACTTCCGTAGGTGATCACGGTTGCATTTAGCATATGCAACAAGCCCTTTAAACCCCTAGGCAGCCCTAGTGGACGAGTAAGGTCTCGTGAGGGCCTATAGCGAATGTACCCCCAAAATCCATCTAACAATGCAACTACAAATGCAACTAACTACATGAATGCAACTATATAAAAATGCAAGGACCCCCTTAGACTAACCAAAACCATTCATTAGGCAAACATCTCAAATCATGCAACAACTTCCAAACAGATCTCGACTAAATTCCCGTATACTAACAATACATGCATAGGAATGTGGTGTGTGCGATACTCATCAGATATACTCCTAACACTAGATCAAAAATCATACCGATTCTTAGTCAAGGCAATCACAAGTTTATAAAAAGAATGAACGGTAGACACATCATAACTTCGAGACACCTCCATACTCATTCAGGATAACCAGGAATTCATGCTTTATTACTACGACACATACTACTATTCACAACACATATGCTCACTTAACCGTGCAATGAGTGAGACCCCAAAAGGCTTATACAATAATACCCATGTAGCGAGTGTTAGGTCAGTGGATCCCAGACTATAAAAGCCTTAGGTCACTAGGACTAAGTCCCCTCAGACTTACTTACTCGAGTATTAAAGAGCTCACTCATGGTTAATTTTGCATTTAACTATTTACATGACTCTTTTTTTTCTTTTTTTTTTTTTTTCTTATTTTTTTTTCTTTTTTTCTTTTTCTCAAATTTTTTTACAATCTGGAATGAGAATTCTCAATTCCAACCCTAGACTACTCATATAAATATGAGCCGGCTACTAGCCATTTGACACCTAGCCATAAACACAAAAAACTAGCATGAAAATCCTGTTTCCCCCAAACTTATACTTTAATGCTCTTACGTTATCAAGGGAATAAAGAACATTCTTAATATAACCAGATAATTAAACCTCAAAACCTCCAAACAAGCATGACCCCCAATCTAGCCCAAAAGCAAACAATGAGTTGTGTAATTGTTTTTGTCCCCATAACATGCATGTCAATTTCATAGAAACTCTAAATCAACCCTCTATTCATGATTACCACACTCAAATCAACATCTACCTGCCAAACAGAAATAGCTCGTCCAAAGGGATCATGAAAATGCATGCCATGCTTATGCAACTATATGCACATAAATAACAAAATAACAGAATGTCCTATATGCTCTAAACTAACATGCAACAAAATGCTCTTAATATGCAATACAACTAATATACAACTGCACCTTTCATCCCCACCCCCAAACTTAAAATTTTCAATGCCCACATTGAAGGTAAGAATAAAAAGAGTGCAAAGCATACCTACTCGTCGTCCGAACCACTCCCATTAGGAGTGTCCGGTGGCGGATAGACAGCGCCAACTCCAAAGGACGGAAAAGTCACGTCCACTCCACTTGCACGCAGAGCCGTGCTCAATGCCTGTGCAAACTGACCAAAATCTGCTCTAAAACCTGCCTGCATATCGTGCACCGCATCGATACGCCTCGTCAATCTCCTATACTGCCGCTGACTAATAAGAGAACCTCCATCCTGAGGCTCTCCCCCCTGCTGCTGCTGCTGCTGCTGTTGCTGTTGCTGTTGCTGTCCCTCAACTACATAACCGAGACCCCACCAATCCGGCTCACCGCCATCCCACACATTCAGCCTCATTATACTCTGATGATCCAAGGCTGCCTGTGGCTGCTGCACAACCTTCGCTTCTGACCAAATAACACCACCATCCCTAGCCAACCTAGCAATAACCGAACCATAAGGTATCGCCGCAGTGGTACTCCCTTGCATAAAACGGAGAATCCCCTGGTGGATCAAATTACCCACATCCACCAACTCTCTGCTGCAGATAGCAAACAACAAGATAGCCCTCTCCACTGTCACCTCATTAGAATGCCTAGTAGGGATGAGGTTAGCACAAATGAACAAATGCCAAGTACGCGCATACTGATTCAGAGCCATCGACAAAAACGAAGTCGGCTCAGTAGTGCCACGCCTCAAAGTCCACTGTGTACCTGGAACACATAACCTCTGAATAATCACCTGAAGGTCCACAGCATCGCGAGTCCTTCCCGACCAATCCTCTTGATTCCTCCTAGGAGTCGGAAGACCAAGAACACGACGAATAGCACGCGGCCGATAATCCACACGAAAACCACGAACTTGGCTAATCCCATTCCTGTCCACACTAGCATTCGCATAAAACTCGCGAACCACAGTCATCGGAACAGGCTCCGGAGCCTCACAAAATTGCTCCCAACCTCTCTCCGCAATATTCTCCAACATATACCCATCCGATGCCGTAGGCAAAAGACCCCTCTCACGGGCAATAGGACGCCCCAACAACTCATTATAAGCATCCCGAGCCTCATTAGAAACAAATTGAGGTCCACCATTGGCTCCCCCAGAATCAGATGAAGACGAAGAACGAGGGTGCCTTCCACCAGCCCCACTACCACTAGCGCCCTCACTACCACCACCAATTACAACCCGTTGTCGCTTGGATGCCATTGAATTGAATGGAAGAAAGTGTTTAGAGTGTTTGAGAATTTGTGAGATTTGTAAGTAGTGTATGTATAGGTTGTATAGGTAGGGTTATGAGATGTGGTTTTATAAAGAGAATTTAGGGTTAGTGGGTATGGGTAGTGGGTTTAGGTAATGGGCCACTAAATACAACAACAATCTTTCTCTTTTTTTTCAATTTTTTTTTTCAACTTTTCTGTTTTTTTTTTCTTTTTTTTTTCTCAGCAGACGCCACGGCGCTGCCGCGCCAGAAATGTACTGCAGCACGGCGCTGCCGCGCCAGAACTTCTGCTGAAATTTTTTTTTTTCTATTTTTTTTTTTTTTTTTTTTTTTTTTTAGAACGATACAATCACACAATCAAGTGGGTTGCCTCCCACTAAGC
This sequence comes from Heracleum sosnowskyi, assembly GCA_030848705.1. Taxonomy (NCBI): domain Eukaryota; kingdom Viridiplantae; phylum Streptophyta; class Magnoliopsida; order Apiales; family Apiaceae; genus Heracleum; species Heracleum sosnowskyi. The sequence continues at coordinate 133,709,284 of CM061235.1, read as the reverse complement.
GCTCTTTTTAAGTCATGAGCTTGACATAGCTCCATCTCCTTACGTGGTGCAAATTAGAACCGCGGTCTCAACTTCACGATTCAACTTCTCTCCAAAATATGGCTTTAACCGCTGACCATTGACCTTGAACGACTGGTCCGGTGACTTGTCAAAAATCTCCACTGCTCCATGCTGAAAAACTGTTTTAACTGAGAATGGACCTGACCAACGTGACTTCAACTTTCCAGGAAACAACCGAAGTCGAGAGTTGAACAACAACACCAATTGCCCGGGCACAAATGTCTTAAGAACCAACCGACGATCATGCCACCTTTTGACTTTCTCTTTATAAAGCTTGTTGTTCTCATAAGCTTGCAATCGAAACTCGTCCATTTCATTCAACTGAACCATACGCTTTTCACCTGCTGCTGTAAGATCAAAATTCAGCTTCTTCAACGCCCAATAAGCCTTGTGTTCTAACTCAGCTGGAAGATGACATGTTTTTCCATACACAAGCTGAAATGGTGACATTCCCAAAGGCGTTTTATAAGCTGTCCGATAAGCCCACACTGCTTCATCAAGCTTCAAAGCCCAATCCTTCCTAGAAGGACTTACCACCTTCCCAAGAATCCGTTTAATTTCACGATTAGACACTTCAGCTTGCCCATTGGTTTGAGGATGATAAGCTGTAGCAACTCGATGATTGATATTGTAGCGTGCCATAAGAGATGTAAACTTCCGATTGCAAAAGTGCGTACCTTCATCACTGATGATAACTCACGGAGTGCCAAACCGAGTAAATATATTCTTGTGAAGGAAATTAAGCACCACCTTAGCATCATTCGTTGGAAGTGCCTTTACCTCCACCCACTTAGACACATAATCCACAGCTAACTGAATATACTGATTACCACATGATGGAATGAACGGTCCCATGAAGTCGATTCCCCACACGTCAAAGATCTCTACCTCCAACATGACATTAAGAGGCATCTCGTCCCTACGAGAAATATTACCAACTCGTTGACATCGATCACATCTCAACACAAACTGATGAGCATCCTTGAATAGAGTCGGCCAATAGAAACCTACTTGCAGAATACGTGTGGCTGTCTTTTCACCCGCATAATGGCCTCCATAAGCTGTAGCATGAAAATCACTAAGAATAGCCTCGGTCTCACTGTAAGGAACACAACGCCTAATAATCTGATCAACTCCTTGCTTGAACAAAAACGGCTCATCCCAAATATACTGCTTGACATCATGTAAGAATTTCTTCTTTTGAGCATAAGAGAGCTCAGGTGGTATGATGTTACTTACTAGATAATTCACAATGTCGGCATACCATGGTTCAACATCTTCCACACTGAATAGTTGCTCATCCGGAAAAAACTCATTAATAACCGTATTATCTTTAGGTGACTTCCCATGATCTTCCAATCTAGAGAGATGGTCAGCTACCTGATTCTCCGTCCCCTTCCTGTCCTTGATTTCCACGTCAAATTCTTGCAACAGAAGAACCCAACGAATCAATCTTGGCTTAGCATCTTTCTTCGCCAAGAGATAGAGAATAGCAGCATGATCCGTATAAACTGTCACCTTAGTACCAAGCAGATAAGAGCGAAACTTTTCAAACCCGTAAACAATAGCAAGTAGTTCCTTCTCAGTGGTGGTGTAATTCATCTGAGCATCATTAAGAGTTTTGCTTGCATAATAAATAACATGAAACACCTTTTCTTTCCTTTGGCCTAGAACGGCCCCAAGCGCAAAATCACTAGCATCGCACATCAAAGCAAATGGTTGGCTCCAATCAGGAGCTGTAATCACTGGAGCAGAAATTAATTTCTTCTTCAAGATCTCGAATGCATGGAAACAAGACTCATCAAACTTGAACGGAGCATCTTTTTCCAAGAGATTGCAAAGTGGCTTAGAAATTTTTGAAAAATCCTTTATGAAACGCCTGTAGAACCCCGCATGACCAAGAAAGCTGCGAATACCCTTGACTGAAACAGGGGCAGGAAGGTTCTCAATAGTTGCCACCTTTGCCTTGTCAACTTCCAAACCTTTACACGAAACCTTGTGTCCCAGAATGACACCTTCTTGTACCAAGAAATGGCACTTTTCCCAATTTAGAACAAGATTTGTCTCCACACAACGCTTTAGAACCAAACTCAAGTTTTCCAAGCACTCATCAAAAGAATCCCCAAAGACTGAGAAATCGTCCATGAATACTTCCACATTAATTCCAATCATGTCAGAAAAGATGGCCATCATGCATCGCTGAAAAGTAGCTGGTGCTCCACACAACCCGAAAGAAACACGTCTGAATGCAAATGTACCAAATGGACAAGTGAATGTAGTCTTCTCTTGATCCTCGGGCGCTATGCAAATCTGATTGTAACCAGAATACCCATCAAGCAAGCAATAGTACTGATGTCCAGCCAATCTGTCGAGCATCTGATCAATGAACGGAAGTGGAAAATGATCTTTCCGAGTAGCCTTGTTCAACTTTCGATAATCCATGCAAATCCTCCAACCAGTTACTGTTCGAGTAGGAATGAGCTCGTTCTTTTCATTAGTCACCACTGTCATGCCCCCCTTCTTAGGCACACATTGCACCGGACTCACCCAAGAACTATCAGAGATCAGATAGATAATACCCGCATCAAGCCATTTAAGAATTTCCTTCTTCACAACTTCCTTCATAACAGGATTCAGTCTCCTTTGATTATCAACTGTAGGTTTAGCTCCCTCTTCCAAAGGAATTTTGTGCATGCAGTAAGAAGGACTAATACCCTTGATGTCTGCTATAGTCCACCCAATGGCTGATTTGAAATCCCTCAAAATTCGCAATAGCTTTTCCTCTTCCATGCCTGAAAGCTTAGATGATATAATAACAGGTAAGGTAGAAGAATCACCAAGATAGGCATACCTTAGATGTTCAGGCAATGGCTTAAGTTCCAATTTAGGTGCTTCCTCGATAGATGGCTTAAGTCTAACATGAGACTTCTTCAGCTCTGACAACCCCAAAGATTCAAACGGAATCTCGAACTTCTTCCATGGAGATGCATTAAGATATTGCAATTGTTCTTCATCCTCTTCGTTCTCAATCTCCAAGTCATTAATAAGAACTCTTTCCAACACATCAGATTTGATCAAGTGTTGAGTTGCGGAGTTAACCACTTTGTCCACCATATCAATTTTAAAACACACTTCCTCGTCAGTTGGAAGCTTCATTGCATTGAAAACATTAAAGGTGACATTTTGGTCGTGCACCCTCATAGTGAGTTCTCCCTTTTGGACATCAATCAGAGTCCGACCTGTAGCCAAGAATGGTCGTCCCAAGATGATAGGGATCTTCTTGTCTTCCTCAAAGTCAAGAATCACAAAGTCGGCTGGAAAGATAAGCTTGTCGACCTTCACCAAAACATCCTCAACTATTCCTCGAGGATAAGTAACTGAACGGTCCGCAAGTTGCAGAGTCATAGTAGTTGGCTTTGGTTCTGGAAGACCGAGTTGCATGAAAACTGATAAGGGCATGAGATTAATGCTTGCACCCAAATCACACAAACATTTGCTGAATGAGAGATCTCCAATAGTACATGGAATAGTGAAGCTTCCAGGGTCCTTCAACTTAGGTGGCAACTTTTGTTGCAAGATGGCACTACATTCTTCCGTCAATGCAACTGTCTCTAGCTCCTCAAGTTTCAATTTCTTTGAAAGAATGCCCTTCATAAACTTCGCATAGCTCGGCATTTGCTCAAGAGCCTCTGCAAATGGTATGTTAATCTGAAGCTTCTTGAAGACATCCAAGAACTTAGCAAACTGCTTGTCAAACTTTTGCCTTTGAACTCGTTTTGGGAATGGAGGAGGTGGAAACACCTTTTCTTCTACTTCCTTCTGAGAATTATCAGTCCTAACAGTTTTAGGAGTCGAGGGAATATCATTAGGTACCAAATCAGGAACGGAATCGACCCCGGCGTCAAGATTATCATTCTTTTCCTCGGCTGAATTTTCTTCGTTCTGACCTTGTAGAATCTTCCCCGATCGTAAGGTTACTGCCTGGACCTGTTCCTTGTGATCTTTCTTGCCTGGATTCATCTCTGTGTCACTCGGAAGCGTTCCTGGTTGACGGTTTAGCAATGCATTGGCTAGTTGGCCAATCTGATTCTCTAAAGTTTTCAATGACACCGCCTGACTCTTGTACATCATTCGCAGCTCTTCCAGTTCAGACTTCTCAGACTGATTCAAAGAATTCCCTTGAGATGGTTGAAATCCAGGTGGATTGAATGTTTGCCTTGGAGCATAAGGTGGTGGTTGATAGTTCTGACCATATGGCCTTGCATTGAACTGCTGATTCTGTGGTTGCTGAACACCACCCTGATTGTTGCTCCAACTGAAATTCGGATGATTCCGATTGTTGGGATGATACGCATTAGGCGCTGGTTGCTGAGCTCTTTGAAAATTACTAACAAACTGTGCTGATTCAGATGAGATAGCACACAGATTCGTGTCATGAGCTCCTGCACACAATTCACACACCATAGCAACCTGGTTAGTCCCATGATTAGAAAGGGAATCTACCTTCATTGTCAACGCTTTGAGTTGAGCAGCAATAGCAGTAGCTGCATCCAATTGAAGTACTCCAGCCACTTTAGCAGGTGGCAAGCGTTGAGTAGGGTTCTGAAACTCATTGGCTGCCATCATCTCGATAAGATTATAGGCATCCTCATAGCTTTTTGCCCATAGCGCACCTCCAGATGCTGCATCTAACATAGGCCTGGACTGAGCTCCCAACCCGTTATAGAAATTGCTGATTATCATCCAATCCGGCATCCCATGATGAGGACAACGTGCCAATATCTCCTTGTACCTTTCCCAAGATTCCCCCAAAGATTCCTGGGGTTGCTGAGCAAACTGAGAAATAGAATTCCTATAAGCTGCTGTCTTCGCCATGGAGAAATACTTCGTCAAGAACTTTTGAGCACAGTCTGCCCAAGTTCTAATAGATCCTGATGGCATAGAATGTAACCAACTCTTGGCTTTATCCCTAAGAGAGAAAGGGAATAGCCTCAATCTGATTGCGTCATCTGTAACTCCGTTGAATTTGAAGGTATCACAGATCTCTAGGAAGTCCCTAATATGAGCATTGGGATCTTCAGCAGGACTACCCCCCAAACTGAACTGTATTCTGAATCATCTGAATGATGTTTGGCTTAAGCTCGAAGTTATTCGCCCCAATAGCTGGACGAACAATGCTGGTATGAATGTCCTCCACCTTTGGCTGAGAAAATTCACTCAAAGCCTTCGCTGGTTGTGCTTCATCTGCCATATCTTCTTCTGATTCACGATTGTTTTCTACACTGATGTTCTCAAAGTCAAGTTTCCTTCGTGCTAGTTCTTCTCTTCTTGCTAATTCTTCTCTACGTGCTCGAGCTCGTGTACGCATACACTCTCAATAAGTACCTGAAATTCACCAACTAGAAAATTTGGTGAGAAACGTCCTAGTCACCGAACTTTAATGACCACTGATGGTAAATACTGAAACTAAACAAATAAAACCGCAGTCCCCGGCAGCGGCGCCAAAAACTTGTTACGACCAAACTCAACACGCAAGTGCACGTGATCTCAAGTAATACAGACAGCAAATAAGGTTCGTTCCAACAGGGACTCGTTGTTTGTCTAGTTAATTCACTCACCAATGTATGATTATTATTCGATGCTAAAACAATTAACAAGTGGTTTTTGATTATCACTAAAATTTATCTAAGAATTATAACTAATTATCACTACTTAAACTGAGATTTTTATCGAATTACTTATGTGAATAAAACATGGGATTCCAACTTCATTAAACAATCCATCTATAGTCTTCAATTCCCTAGCCCTTTCATGTGATTTGTTAATATCTGATCGAACACACAAAACTGATATAAGCCAACTTTCGTTGTACCAATACCATCCTAAATAATATCCACAATTAAGATAGAAATCACTTAGTCTCCCAATTATGCTTAGTCCTTATATGTCTATAAAGATTGAAAACATAATGGTTTAAGTACAAGCATTCAATTGATCACATAGTCGTCATAAAACGGTTAGAGTTACGACACTAATTACGAATGATATTCTCACGCATAAACCTATGCTAGCATGGCAAGTTCTAAACTCTTAGATCCACTTTCGCTTCAATAAGAATTAACACACAATTACAGGAGTTAGCTACTCTCCTATAACGAATTAAAACAACCATGATAGGATATCACATCAATCACACTATAGGCATCGAGAAAATTCAACTAACAGACTTCATGAATAACTCCGCTAAAACCCCATGACAACGAGTTAGTTCATAATCAAACTAATCGTCACCATGGGTTCTAATGTAAACATGATAGAAGAAAACGAATTATAACTGTTATAAATATCAAGGGTTTTAAGAGTACACCAAATCCAAGCATCCACAAGCTAGAAAGATTACAAGAAAATAATTGAAAAACGATCTTCTTCCTTGCTTCTTCGTGCTTTAAGACTCCGTAAATAATATGTGATATGTGTCTCACCCTGATCTCTAGGGTTTTCTTTCTTTTTATAGGCCTCCAGGTGCGACAAGTCGAATAGCATTGAAATTTTTTAACTTTTCCTCGAAAAATCGGAAATTAGGTCAAAACAGGAAATTCCCTCCAGACATCCCGGCGCTGCCGCGCCATTTCTGTATAGGAGCACGGCGCTGCCGCGCCATATTCTCTGTGCAGCTTTTCTCATGCGGCGCTGCCGCGCCATTCCCAAGCTTTAGCACGGCGCTGCCGCGCCATACCCCCTGGCCAGGAATATGATTTTTTCCCATTTCTTCATTTAAGCTCCAAATTGCATTCCGATTGCTCCGCTACACTCCTAGTACACCTGTGATAAATATACCTGCACAATACCCTTAAAAGAGATCAAAAATACCACAACTCGAGTACAAACATTCGTTTTAAGCCATACGGAGACGTTCTAAGTGAATAAAATACCCACTTATCAACTTGTCTTGAAATCAGTAGGCCTCTCTAATGTAACTGAAAAGGGTAATCTACTTTCCCTTCATTGTATTTACTTTATTTACATTTTTGACTATGGTGATCTAATCACTTCATTTTTTAATTTTGGTAGTTGCTCATGCAATTGTCAAAGCCCAGATTCCTAAGGAAGGTGAAACTCAAAGGATGAAAAGGGCTCGGTTGAGGAAAGATGCTAGGATCCCCCCTCAAATGCCTGATTTTCTTCGTAGCCATGAGGGAGGAAGTGAAACCGCAGCCGAGACAGGGGCAACTTTTGGCCCTTCATCTACTGTTTTCCGTCCTGCTTGGGGGATTCGTAGACGGGACACAGTATTAGGCGACACCAAGAATGCCTATGATTGGTCGTATCACTTCATTCCTCCTGTGCATTTTGCTGATATTGTCGGTTCTCGTGACATGGAGGCTATAGAAGGGATGGGCTCCCAAGCCGTTGCTGTAGTAAGATTACTTTTCTTTTACTTGCTTGCTTTTTATTGCCGTGTATAACGTTATTGTTTCTTTAATTCTTTGTTAGACCAGTGCCTATTTTTAAGCTTCTTTGGAGAAGGGCAAACTTTGGAAGACCCAAGCCGGGGTTCATGAGAAAAATTAGAGAATCGAGGAGGCTAGGGTAAAAGGCCTTTCTGAAAAGCTTGCTTTGAAGGAGACAGAGCTACTAGAGGCCCGTGCCGAGGTAATGGAGCTCAAGGATAAGCAGGACAAGATCATCGATTCTTATATGGATTATGCCGAGTTTGGTAAAATCATGGAAAAACATGAAAAACTTTTATACCCTTCATATTATAATAAGGGGTGGAATGATGTTGTGAAGGCCATTTCAGGCAAATTTGAGGGGATTTTCATCCCTAAAGACTTTGTAAGCCCTCAAGCTCCTCTTATCGATCATAGCTTGGTTGACGCTTCTGAGAGTGATGATGAAATGGATGCTGTTGAAGAGAATCGTATCCTGGACCCGGTTCATAACTCTCATCCTACTAGTTCGAAGCAAGTTGCTGCCACGGCAGAAGAAGAGGATGACACCTCTAGTTCTAGTTCTGGCAAAGATGAAAGTGCCACTGATTCTGGCAATGAGTAGCTTTATTTTGTTTGCTTTGGCCCTGCGTGGCTCATCTTTTTATCTATTTATGCTCATCCAAACTCACCCTTTGGGGTTTAACTTTGCCTTCGGGCTTTTATTTATGCATTATCTATTTCTTCATATTGTGTTTTACTTTTTTGCTTGCTTTATAAGGTAATTTTTAGTACTTATCTTTTATTTAGCATGCATTTTTCTAATGCTTGATAATTGTTGAAGAAAAACAAAAGATATGGAATAAAAACATTATTTGCATAAATAATTTGAGAATGGGTTCAACCCTTATATAATACTCTACTTCCTACCTCGAGTTAAAAACTCAGACTAGTTTCGTCGACCTTATTTCTACTTGTCCTAGTAGTGAGTCCAGTTATGAAACACTAGACATAATAAATTTTTAAATTTGCAGCATGCCAAGTTCTTGGCACCTCAATCCCTTCAAGGGTTTCCAACTTGTATAAGCCTCGTCCAAACACGTTCTTGACCCGATATGGCCCTTCCCAATTTGGAACCAACTTTCCTTTTTGTCCAACTCCGGATGCTTCAATCTTTCGGAGAACTAAATCTCCTTGACGAAAGAATCTCTCTTTAACCCTTAGGTTGTAATATAAAGATGCTCGTTTCTGATGTTCGACTATCTTAGCATTTGTTTCATCTCTAACTTCATCGATTAGAACTAGGGCTAGCCTCATGCCTTCTTCATTTGCTTCTGGTTCGTAGGCTTCCACCCTTGGAGAAGTATGAGTAATCTCCACCGGAACCACTATTTCTGCTCCATATTGTTAGGCTCAAGGCATGTTTGAATACCACTATTAACAAGCCTACACATTGTGACTATGTCACTCTACATGACCTAGTGAATTCTTTCACTGGGATATAGTATAGGTCTCCATTGTACTTGTCTTGTTTTCATGTACTTATCTTTATTCTGTATGCTCAAAGTTATAATGAGCTTAGTAAGTTTCTTGCACCTAGAATGTACATAGGTCATGGAATAATTATCCTGGAAGAAGTTCAATTTGTTCATGCAGCATGATTGGAGTGAATAAGTCCTTGAAGAAATAAGTTGCAGAAATTTATCTAAGTCCCTATACCGAGAAGTCAAAATAAAGCTATGTCGTGAAGTCCTCAAAATCCATGTCGTGAAGTACTGAGATCGCATAGTCCTAAATGAACTATGTCGTGAAGTCTTCAAGGCTCATATCGTGAAGTGTTGATACAGCAAAGTCAAAATGTACTAGATCGTGAAGTCCTCAAAAAGGCTATGTCGCGAAGTCCCCAAAAAGGCTAGATCGCGAAGTCCTAAAAAAGGCTATGTCATGAAGTCTTTAAAGGCTATGAAGCGAAGTCTTCAAAGGATATATCGTGAAGTCAGGAACATACTGGAGTTCACGATATCAACACTTAGACGTTTACAACAAGACAAATGAAGGTACAAACTCAAAGTCAATAGAGACAAATACTGAAGCATCTGTGTTGGTCAGGTGGTCCAAAGACAGATGGAAAATCTACAGCAAAACTTGGAGAGAAAGAAGAAAGACAAGCAGCTTCAGATAAGGGAAAGGACTACAGAAAGCAAGTGGTCCTCCCTAACACAACCAACCTTTTATGGAACGACAAAATAGAGTTGTAGTAAGGGTAGCTGTGTAATTAGGTTTGTGCACTAGTTTTGTATAGGTCATTATATATTGTGCACACCTAACTGTAAACTGTAAGTGAGTATAACATAGAAATACTTCAAGCACGTCTTTTCTCTGTAAGCAAATCAAGAAAACATTGTTCTTGTTTAGAAGCCAGAATTTCACTCGTGAAATTTTGGAGGCTGTAGTATTTGATTTACTTAATACAAAGTAGATTAAAGTGATTGTGTGTGTTCTGTTTGTTTAATTCTGCATTTACATACAACACAATCTTTCACAACATTTTAGTTTCAAGAAACCGAAAATAATTCAAACTATCCATTCACCCCCCTCTGTCTAGTTTCTTAGTGTCATTCATAACTAACAAGTGGTATCAAAGCAGGATGTTGATATACAAATAGGAAAAGATCAAGAATGAGTTCACAGAAACTAAGCAGTATCAAGATTCCTCCCTTTAACAAGGAGCACTATAGTCTATGGAAGAAGAAGATTTTGCTTTTCATCAAAGCTTCAAACCCCATGTACTTAGACATCCTAAAACATGGTCCATTCACTCCAATGAATTAGATTGCAGAAACAACTGTTGGTACTGAGATAATACCAGCTAGATATGAGCCTAAAGACCCTTCTAAATACACTGATCCTGAAAAGGAGAAAATAGCACTAGATGGACATCTTCAACTTATCATTTGTGAATCTATGGATTTTAACATGTATGGCACTGTTGCTCATTGTAGTAGTGCAAAGAAGATGTGGGATCTCATAGAGGTGCTATGTGAAGGAACTCCAGAAGTGAGAAAGAATAAGAAGCAGATTCTGGTTTCCCAGTATGAAGCTTTCATGGCTCAACCAAAGGAGGGAATCACAGAAGTGTTTGAAAGGTTCAACAAGCTGATAAATGAGCTTAAACTCTATGATAAACACTATGAAACAGAAGAGCTCAACATGAAGTTCTTACTGACTCTACCAGATCATTTGGAACCAAGAATCTCTTCCCTCAAGGAAAGGGATCTAACCAAGATTGGTTTTGATGTGTTGTATGGTGTTTTGAAAACATATGAGCTAGAGTTGTTTCAAAAGAGATCCATTCAAGAAAAGCAAGGATTGATGGCCAATACTTCTTGTGCCCTTATTGCTGACAATTTAGGTCAAAGAATGGAATCTCTTAAAGTCAGTCAAGTCAAGATTGAAGAGCTGGAAGTTGAAGACACTGGTGATGAGACTCAAGTTGTCTATGATTTGCCTGAGGAAGATGAATTCTACAACATAGATGAACTGGACAAAATGGAAAACAAATCTTTTGCCTATATGGCTAGGAGATATCCTAACATTAGGTTCAAAAGGAAGCATCCATTTAAGTCCAAGTTTAATGCTAGAAATGCTGGTGGATCAAGTGGCTCAAACTCCTTCAGTAAAGGAAAAGGGATTGCTGGTGTTGCTAAAGGAGGATACAAGTCTGGGAGTGTGGATAGGTCCAAGATAAGGTGCTATAACTGCAATGAACTTAGGCACTTTGCTACAGAGTGCAAGAAGCCCAAACAGGTCAAAAAGGACAAAGCATACTTAGAGCTTGAAGCTAAGTATGAAGCTCTACTCAAGAAACAGCAGGGTAAAGCTTTTATTGCAGAGGGAAAGTGCTGGGATGATTCTGATGAAGAAGAAGAACCGGAGTATTCAAACTATGCCTTGATGGCATTTTCTGATGATGGCGATTCTTCAAATCAGGTACCTATTCTTACTTCTCTTGATATGACTCCCTCTCAATAAAAGCAAACTGTTGAAGACATGAGTACTGAGATGTTCAATATTCATACTAGCATGTTAGTTGCCAATAAAGAAATTGATAGGCTAACTGCTAAAAACCTTGAACTTACAGAAAAGAATGAGGAACTTGAATTAATGGTTGTGAGCCTTGATGGTTTGAAAAAGGAGGTTGAGTATCTTAAGAATAAAGTGGCTTGTGTTGAACAGATAGAAATAGCTCTTAGGGAACAAATTGCTGAAAATGAATTAAAAATAAGAAGCTATAGAAACTCCTCTGAGCTTATTCAAACCTACCACAAGGAACACACTGAAGACTGTAAGGTTGGAATTGGTTTTGATTATGAGAATGACAAGGGAAGGAAGAAGGCTAAGGGCAAAGGAAAAGAATCTTTTGTAAACAAAAATGCTCCAACTATTTGGTCTAGTGTCAAAGAGCCCATCTTCAAAAAGAGTGTTGTTGAGCTTGATGAGGATCTACTAGTTATCAAACAACAATTACTTGAAGAAGATGAGGCTACTAAAGACATTCCTTCCTCTGCCAAATCATTAAATCAGAAAGAAACCAAAGACATTCTTGTCAAGAGTCCTAAGGTAAATAAAGAAGTTGTTAAGAAAAAGAAACAGAACAGGAATGGTAAAGTAGGTGTCAACAAGGGCAACAGTTATGCTTATGTGCCAAATGCTTATAGGAAACAGTGTCAAAAATGCTCATCTGTGAATCATTTGACTCATAAGTGTAATAAACCTGTCAATGTTGAAGTTAATAACCTGAGTAACCATTCTGTTGGCATGAACACTATCCATGATTCTTTCTGTGGTAATTCTAACTGCATGACATGCTATGTGACTGTGATTTCTAATTGTTTATCTCTAAAGCATAAACTTGATTCTGCACAATCCTGTGAATCACACACACATATGCACACTCACAGGACAGGATCCCTAATCAAGGTTGAGAGGGTAAAGACTTCATGTGAGCCTAAGAGTGTCAACTCTAAAGCCACAAACACAGTGAAGTCTCCTACTGTGAAGAATGTTGTTTATGATAGAAGAATCAATAACAAACCTGTTTCTAAATTAACTGGACCCTACCAAGTGTGGGTACCAAAAACAACCTAGTCATTTTATGAATGCAGGGCAACAGTAATAAAAGAGTCATATGGATCTTGGACTGTGGATGCTCAAGTCACATGACTGGTGATATAGCCCTGCTATCACAGTTTGAAGAGAAGGCTGGCCCATCAGTAACCTTTGGAAATGACAACATTGGTTATACAATGGGATATGGCAGTGTTAAATCTGGAAATGTCATTATTGAAGATGTAGAATTTGTTGAAGGACTAAAACACAACCTCTTAAGCATTGGACAATTCACTAACAGGGGTTTCAAAGTGGAATTTGATGAAGATCAATGTCTAATCTCAAAAAGGGGAAATGGTGAAGTTGTTTTAACTAGTGTGAAGAAAGGAAGCTTGTTTGTAGAAAATCTTAAGGCTGCAGACAAGGGGGAAATTTGTTGTTTCTACACTAAAGCAACCAATGAAGAATTCTGGCTGTGGCACAAGAAACTGTTGTTAGGAATATGTTGTTCTTGATGATAAACATAAAACACTTAGTAGAATTTGTGTAAAGTCATTTTTGTAACTGTCAACGAAATGGCATGCTTTGCAGCATTCCGTTGACAGGAAGCTCATCAACGAAATGAGTGTTGTAGCAATTGCATTGTACAATACTTCACAGTATGATAGGCATTCTGTTATATGTTTTAGATAGGTTTTCTAAGTCATGTTGACTAAGTACTAGATAGGCAAAATAGGTTGGTTAATTGTAAATATGTTATGCCTTGTAATTTTGACTAAGTGAAGACATGTCAACGGTATGAAGATTACTCTGTCAACGGTATGGAGTTTTCCCATCAACGAAACGAGGGAAACACCATCAACGGAATGAAGAATGAAGCTATCAACGAAACACATCTCCTTGCTATCAACGAATCAATGTTGCTTTTTGAACAGTTGACAAAGTGATAGTGACAGTTTACTGAACAGATCTAAAAGGAGATATGGAAGTGTACTTTGCATTGGAAGCCATCAAAGTGGATACTGGAAATAAGGAAACATTCCAATTTCCAATAAGGCTCTTGGAAATGATTATAATGAGCATGAAGACAAAAGCAAAGATCTCCAAGGACCATTGGACAAAAGGAATGAAAAGCAAGCTACTGATGGTTACTACTATTATTCTTTAGTTTAACCAAACGTAGAATTGTAAACTTGGGATTATATAACCAAGTGTAGCAGTTACTTTAGAAAGAAGAGAAGAAAAACAAATAGATTGTATTAGCTATTTTTGAGAGCATTTCTTCTCTACAACCTTGTAACTGAGCAGCTGTGTACTTTTGTATCACAGATTATTTCCGCAATAAAAACACTTCAGTTGGATCATCAAACAATCCAACTGAATTATTTATATCTTGTGTTTTTATTTATTCAGTTCAGTTTTATTTTAAAAAGTGTTTAGTTTCAAGAAAATATCAAGAATTGTATTCAACCCCCCCCTTCTACAATTCTGTTAGGTCATTTGGGAATAACAATTGGTATCAGAGCGAGCTTCTAACATACAAGAAGTTTAAAGATCAAGACCAAAAACAGAAACCATGGTGAAGAAGGATGCAGGTGTGAAGATACCAGTTCTTGATAAAGACAATTACTTTCACTGGAAAGTAAAGATGCATTTACATCTCATGTCTATGGATGAGAGGTATGTAGACTGCATTGAGAAAGGTCCACACGTTCCCATGAAGCTTGATTCTAGAGTTGGACTGCCAGATGATGCACCTGATGTAGAGATTCCAAAAACTGTCTCAGAATGGACTGTTGAAGATATTGCAGAAGTCCATAAAGACAAAAGGACCATGAACATTCTGTTTAATGGTTTGGAGCAAGAGATGTTTGACAATGTTATCAACTGTACAACCTCTAAGGAAGTATGGGATACCGTTAGAACTCTCTGTGAAGGAACTGAGCAAGTCAGGGAAAATAAAATGCAACTCCTTATACAACAATATGAGCATTTTCATTTTAAAGCTGGTGAAACCCTAAATGACACGTTTAGTAGGTTTCAAAAGCTTTTGAATGGATTAAAGTTGTATGGGAGGATCTATCAAACCAAGGATTCAAACCTTAAATTTCTTAGAGCTCTTCCAAAAGAATGGAAGCCTATGACTGTTTCTCTCAGAAACACTCAAGAGTACAAAGACTACACTCTTGAAAGGCTTTATGGAACCTTGAAGACTTATGAGCTGGAAATGGAGCAAGATGAGGAAATTGAAAAGGTACAAAAGAAGGGTGGATCTATTGCATTGATTGCATCTGTGAACCAACTTGAAGATGACAATAAAGAAGCTGCAAAGACCACAACTAGTCGATCTAGTTGTAGGAGTGATGTTAGCAAGGGTAAAGACAAGATGACAGAAGAAGAAGAATCAGAACCAGCCAACTTGGATGACTTAGATGAGATTGATGAACACATTGCTTTTCTGTCTAGAAAATTCTCTAAGTTCAAGTTCAAAAGAAACTCAGAAGCAAGGCCACCAAGAAGAGACTTTCAACCTAGCAAAACAAACTGGATTGAAAAGTCTAAGTCAAAATGTTTCAATTGTGGAATGCTTGGTCACTTTGCTGGAGACTGCAGAAAGCCCAAGGTTGAGAAGGGCAACAGGAAATTTGAGCCTGTTGATTATAAAAAGAAATACTTTGAACTTCTCAAACAAAAAGAAAAGGCTTTCATGTCTCAGGAGTATGATTGGGCTGGTAATGGTGAAGATTCTGATGATGATGTTGAGTATGTCAACTTGGCTCTTATGGCTGACAATCATGAGCAGGAAGCAAGTTCCTCAAGCAACCAGGTAACAATTACTAATCTTTCTGAGCTTTCTAAAGAGGAATGCGACAGTGCAGTAAATGAAATGTCTACTGTATTATATAATTTGCGTGTTACTCTTAAATCACTTACTAAAGAGAATTCTAGAATAAAAGAGACCAATCTGCTCTTAAGTGATAGGAATGCAATGTTAGAAGCACAGCTCATTGAATTTGAGAAAATGAGATGTGTTAGTAGGGATGCTAAGAAGGAACTTGAGAACGTGTTACAAAGGGAAGAAATTCTTAAAACACAACTTGAGATAGAACAAGGTGTGATTGCAAAATGGAAGGATGCCAGGAATGTTGCTGCCAACATAATTAATGTTCAAGGCGTGGAATCCTTCTGTGAGCAATCATGGAAAAGGAACAAAGAGAAGCTAGGGTATGTTGGTGAAACCTTAGAATCAGAAACTGAGTCAACAAACAACAAGGATCATTTGTTGAAGGTTGATATGTCAACGGAATGCAATGTTTCGTTGACAGATGAACCATCAACCGATCAGGCTGTTTCGTTGACAGAGAAAAGAAAGGATGAACTCACTAGACTTAATAACAAGTATGGTCCTGTCACCAAGAACTTTGTTCAAGGTGAGTCTAGTAAAACAAAGAAAGTTGAGAAGCCTGTTGAGAGAGCTAATGTAGGTAACTTGTCTAACAAGCAATTGAAAGACAAGTTAGAGAAAGTTCAGGTTGAGGCTAAGGGAAATAAAAAGAATAACAGAAATGGCAAGGTAGGGATTAACAAACACAACAATTACACACCTGATAAATATGCACCTAGAAAGACATGTGTCAATTGTGGAAGTGTTAATCATTTATCTACTAACTGCAAATCTGTTAAGAAATCTGCTAATGTGAAAATGCCCAAGCCTGCAATGAACAGTTCCATGCCTAAAATGCCTGTTATGCCTAACATGTTTGCTCCATATGCACAATTTCAGAATCCATATGCTAGCATGCCATTTGTGCCTAATCCTTACATGAATATGTTTAACATGCCACAAATGCCATGGAACATGAATAACATGATTGTTCCTCCAACTATGCATGCTATGAATGAAAATATGAGCAACCCTCAGAAATCAACACCAAGGGTAAAGATTGATTTGAATCAATCTGAGCCCAAAGTGAAAAATGGTACAAAAGGGAATGCAAAGGCTAACAAGACAGGACCCAAGGAAACTTGGGTACCAAAATCAACTTGATTTGGGTTTATTGTGTGCAGGGAGACAAAAGGAATCTTTGGTACTTGGATAGTGGTTGTTCAAGACACATGACTGGTGATTCTACCCTGCTCACAGAGTTTCAGGAAAGAGCTGGCCCTTGTATTGCTTTTGGAGATGACAGCAAAGGCTACACAAAGGGATATGGCTTGATTTCAAAAGAGAATGTCATCATAGATGAGGTTGCATTGGTGGATGGTCTTAAGCACAACTTGCTTAGTATCAGCCAACTTTGTGACAAAGGATTTTTAGTTACTTTTTCGAAAGAAGCCTGTGTTGTTTCTAAAGGAGGAAACAACAATGTGGTAATGACTGGATTCAGAAGAGGGAATGTGTACATTGCTGACTTTAGTAGCACAAGTTCAGAAACCATCACCTGTCTTTTCAGCAAGGCAAACAAAGATGAAAGTTGGTTATGGCACAAGAAATTATCCCATCTGAATTTCAAAGTTATGAATGATTTGGTGAGAAAGGATCTTGCTAGAGGAATTCCACAAGTGGAATTTTCCAAGGATGGTTTGTGTGATGCCTGTCAAAAAGGGAAACAGAAGAAGGCATCATTCAAAAGCAAGACAGAGTCATCAATTGTCCAGCAGCTTGAATTACTTCATATGGACCTATTTGGCCCTGTAAATGTTATGTCCATCTCAAAGAAGAAATACTGTCTTGTGATTGTTGATGATTTTTCTAGATTTACATGGACTTTATTTTTGCACTCTAAAGATGAGGCAAGTGAAATCATTATCAATCACATCAAGATGGTAAGCAATCATCCTGATTTCAAAGTAAGAAGGATTAGGAGTGACAATGGGACAGAATTCAAGAATTCGAGCATGAAGGTGTTCTGTGAAGAAAATGGTATTTTGCATGAGTTTTCAGCAGCAAGAACACCACAGCAAAATGGTGTAGTTGAAAGGAAAAACAGAACACTTATTGAAGCTGCAAGGACAATGCTAGATGAATCAAAGTTACCTACATATTTTTGGGCTGAGGCAGTTAACACAGCTTGCTTTACTCAAAATATTTCTTTGATTAATCAGGCCAAGGGAATGACCCCTTATCATCTACTCAAAAGAAAGAAGCCACTATTAGATTTTCTTCATGTCTTTGGATGCAAGTGCTTTGTTCTGAGAAATCAAGCTGAGCATTTGGGGAAATTTGAAGCAAAGGCAGATGAAGCAATATTTGTGGGATATGCAGCAGGGAAAGCTTACAGAGTCTATAATCTCAGAATCAACATTGTTATGGAATCTGTACATGTTGTTTTTGATGATCTCAAAATACAAGGTCTCTGTGATGAAGGTTTCCATGAAAGTCTCTCTTTTGAGAATGAGGAAGGAGAACAAGTGAATCATGATAAGGCTACTGAGAAACAGCCTAAAGGTGTTGTATCTAGCACAGATGAAAGCAGCAGTGAAGATGAAATTGCTGCATTAAGGTTAAAAAGGATAGCAGCTAGCAGACCAAATGGTCATTTCGTTGACAGTCATGATGGTGGATTCGTTGACAGTCAGAATGAGCGTTTCGTTGACAGCCAAAACGGTCATACCGTTGATAGTCATAGGAATGCTTCTAGAAGTGATCAATTAGGGACAACAAACTCAGGGGGAGTTTCTCAAGGACAAATATCCAATCAAGGCAATCATGATCATGAAGCTACGTCTTCAAGAGCAAATCTACCTCCCTCAAGGAAATGGACTAAAGATCATCCCTTTGAACTTATTATAGGTGATGTTTCTTCAAAAGTCCAAACTAGAAGAGCAACTCAAGAAGAATGTCTATATAGTAGCTTTCTGTCTCAAGATGAGCCAAAGAAAGTTGAGGATGCACTTCTAGATCCAGATTGGGTTTTAGCCATGCAAGAAGAGCTAAACCAATTTGAGAGAAACAATGTTTGGAAGCTGGTGCCCAGGCCTAATGACAGGAGTGTTATAGGCACAAAGTGGGTGTTCAGAAACAAGATGGATGAAAATGGCATAGTCACAAGGAACAAAGCTAGACTGGTTGCAAAAGGCTACTCACAGGAAGAGGGAATTGATTTTGATGAAACCTTTGCTCCTGTTGCAAGACTAGAAGCAATAAGGATTTTCCTAGCCTATGCAGCCCATGCCAATTTCAAAGTCTATCAAATGGATGTGAAGAGTGCTTTTCTGAATGGGGAATTGGAAGAGGAGGTGTATGTAAGTCAACCTCCTGGTTTTGAAGATGATGATTTTCCAGACTATGTGTACTTCCTTCTCAAAGCACTCTATGGTTTGAAACAAGCACCTAGAGCCTGGTATGACACTCTCTCACAGTTCCTCCTTGAGAATCATTTCACTAGAGGTACTGTAGATAAAACTCTTTTTCACAGGGTTGTAAATGGCTCTACTTTACTTGTTCAAATTTATGTAGATGATATAATCTTTGGGTCTACAGATGTGAAACTTTGTCAAAAGTTTGCCAAGCTTATGCAAAGTAAATATGAAATGAGCATGATGGGAGAATTAACTTACTTTCTTGGTCTTCAAGTAAAGCAAGTTAATGAAGGCATTTTCATTAGTCAAACAAAATACATTCATGATTTATTAAAGAAATTTAACCTAATGGAATGCTCTACTGCCAAAACTCCCATGCCTACTGCCACCAAACTTGAATTGAATACTAAGGAAAAATCTGTGGACATTTCAAGTTACAGAGGCATGGTAGGCTCACTTTTATATTTAACAGCTAGTAGACCTGATATTATGTTTGCTACATGTCTATGTGCTAGATTTCAGGCTGATCCTAGAGAATCCCATTTAGTTGCTATTAAAAGAATTTTCAGATATCTCAAAGGAACACCAAACCTTGGCATTTGGTATCCTAGAGAATCTGGTTTTGAACTAATTGGTTATTCAGATGCAGATTTTGCAGGATGTAAAATTGACAGGAAAAGTACAACTGGAACCTGTCAATTCCTAGGAAACAAGCTTGTGTCATGGTTCAGCAAGAAACAAAACTCAGTTTCTACCTCCACAGCTGAGGCTGAGTATATTGCAGCTGGAAGTTGTTGTGCACAGATTTTATGGATGCAAAATCAACTTCTTGATTATGGATTAAGAGTTGAGAAAATTCCTATTTTCTGTGACAACACTAGTGCCATTGCCATTACTGAAAATCCAGTGCAGCATTCAAGGACCAAGCACATTGACATCAAGTACCATTTCATTAGAGAACATGTTATGAATGGTACTGTGGAGTTACATTTTGTTCCAAGTGAACAACAACTTGCAGACATCTTTACCAAGCCACTTGATGAATCAACATTCTCAAGATTAGTAAGTGAGCTAGGTATGCTAAATTTCTCTTAATTATTTTTGAGATATTTGCAAGTTAAAATGCAGCCAGAAACTTGCTATGTTTTTCTGTGAATTAATTTTCTTAGGAAAAAGTGAAATTTTGTCTAAGTCAAAATTACTATGTCAACGAAACGAACCATTTCGTTGACAGTCTTAGCAGTTTTCTGGGTATTTCGTTGATAGCTCTTTTATATCAACGAAACGCAGCTTTATCAACGAAATAAGACGGGACTTTAACCGCCCAATCCTGATTCGTTGATTTAGCGCTTTTAATCTGAACCGTTGAAATTTGACACGTCTTTTACCACGATCTATGCATACACCCCTGTAAGTATAAATCATGGTAATACTTTAAAAGTAACGGTTATATTTTTTTTAAGCCAATCCAGTAATTTACATTTATTATTGGATTCATTTTCTGAGAATTTTTGGGGGAGTATTTAAGAAATTTTATTTTCATTATTTCTTTTTACCTGTTCTCAAAAATTCCAAAGGTTTTTTCTCTCTTCTTCTCTCTAACAAGCAATTCAGTTCGAAGCTTTCCTTTAATCAACAATGGCACCTATAGTCAAGCTTATGTCTGCTGGAGGGTTCATCTATGAGAAGAACAACTCCATCCCTTTTGTTGTCAAGGAAAACCCGAACAGACTGTTCTTCAAAATGATGGATTTCATGAAGAATTGCAAGTTGAGCTATGCAATGTTTCACTCTACACCACTCTACAATGAGATAATCGAGGAAATTTGGACCTCATGTGAGTATAGTGGAACAAACTGCACACTACAATTCACTCTTCAAGGTAATGAGTACATAGTTAATTCTGATGTTTTGCAAGCATGTTTACATATTCCTGATAATAACTGTGATGTTTTGCCTACTAACACTGAAATAACTACCATGCTAAATTCTATAAACTACTCTTTGCCTACTGATAATCTGGGTAGAATAATTAGGAGAGGTTTGGTTAGGGAATACAGTTATTTAGCTGATGCATTCATTAAGGTCTTTTCTGGAAAGATTAGTAATTTTGATGCATTAACTAACTCTATGTTAATTCTCCTAACCATGCTTCTAAATGATAGATATCACAACTTTAGCACCCAACTTTTGTATGAAATTGGTGCTAAGTTGGGTGACAAAGCAAATAGGAAGAAAAATATCTATTATGCTAGGTTTCTGATGATGTTGGCTAACCATGTTAGTCCAGCACCATTAGTTATCTCTAACCCTAATGCCAGGTTTGAGTGCTTTGTGCAAGAAAAGAGAGTATTGACAGACATACTGAGGCTGAACCACAATGGTGATGTTCCAGTGGTGTATCTGCCAATCATTGAGGTAACTACTACTATCCCTGTTAGTGTAGCTAACACCTCTACTGTTTTACCTTCCAATGTTGCTATGGAGTCTGTAGCTGTGACCCAACAGGCTCCTGCCCTAGCAACAAAACCAAAATCAAAGAAATCCTCCAAGCCAACCTCAGGTGCTTCTCAAAAGGCACCTGTTGTAAAAACTACCACACAACCTAAGGGGAGTGAGTCTGGAGTTGTGAGAGGTGAGGGAAGGGGTGAACATCAAAGAAACCCCAAGGATAAGGAAGGACAGGTTAGTGTGTACCAGCCAAGCCCCATTGTGTCTTCCCAACAAGGCACAATGAGTAACATGGATTTAAACACAAGTCTAATTGCATCCTCCCAAAAGGATGTGATTATTGAAACAAGCTCTCCTCCTAGAGCACAGTCCAAAAGGGTAAGGGACACTTCAAGCCCACAGTCTACATTTTCCCAATACCAAAGGAGAGTGAAGCAAAAGTCCAAGGGTACACAGGGTGCACACACACTGGAAGCAACACTTCCAGTTTCTCAAATTCAGTTTGATGTAACCCCTATCATTACTCTGGGGTTACAGTCCCATTCTCTAAACATCAATCTTGAATTATCTCCATCAAATTCACCAACTCAATCTTTAGATGTGGACATGATCCATACATCTATTCCTGATTCTCCAACTCTAATCTTGGAGAAGCCCCACTCTGAAGCTGGTGGCCATCACTTGTTAAGTGATTTGTTGGGCCATCAACCAATTTTTCCTGAAGTTGCAAGGGGATCTGTGGACCAATCTTTAAAATCAATCACCACAGACTCTACTGTAATTTCTCATTCTCAAAGTGCTTTCTTGACTTCATCAACGAAACAGTCTATTTCGTTGACAAGTGTTTCTCCATCAACGGTATCCATACCGTTGACAGTTCAAACTACCATTCCGTTGATAGTTCACTCTGCACCTTTAATTGAAAATCAAGTTGTTCCCACAACTAGTGCAGATGATCTAGTGGTAGTTGAGACACTTCTAGGACTGAGAGGGAGTGAAACTGAGAGGCTGGCTTGCAGCCAGGCAAAAGGAGAGAATGTGAGTGAGAGGCTGGCTATTTCTTCCAGCCAGGCAAAAGGAGAGATTGAGAGTTCCACCTTAGAAGGTGAAGGTGAGGGTGTGAGAGGTGTGAGCCATGGGGAGCCCATGATGCAAGAACAGAGTGGAGAGAGAGAAGGGACTACAGGAGTAATAAGGATGGAAGCAGTCATTGCTAGTGAGTTAATGGAGGTCAGTGAGGGAGAAAGAGAACTTACTTTCCAAGAGGTTTATCAACAAACTCTGGATAGTATTTCCCTGGATCCTGAGACCTTTACTCATCCTGTGTCAGCCTATCAAGTTTTGGCTCAACAAGGCAATGTGGAGGCAGAGAGGTCACTACAACTAATTCACACAACTGCATCAATGCAAAGAGCAAAGGATGCCTTGACCAATCTACCTCCAGGGGCTGAAGCAAGTGGAGAATTTGATTTTTCTGATAATGAGGATAGCTTTGGTGACATTCTACAGGTGGCCACTACTGCACAGACTGGGACTTCTGTGGTGCCTCCTACACCAAACTGGCTTTCTCAAGATATGCATGGTAGATGCAATTTGGATGCTGCCATCACAAGGCAGTACAATGAAGCATATCTAGCTCATGAGTCTGCAGGAGCAAGGGACAAGAAATTCTACAAAGCCATCATGGATTCTCTGGAAATTCAAAGGCTACAAATGTTGCAGACAAGGATTGAGGCTACAGAAATCAAGGACTCAATTAGCAACCTTAGGGCTGCTACTGACAGGAGGCTAGATGAAAAGCTTCCTCTTCACACTGTCTCCAGGATGTCAAGGTTTTTCACCAAGGAACCTGAAGTGTCTTCATCTTTGAAAACTCTTTCCTCTAGAGTGGACAAAGTTGAGGCTACACTTAGTCACATGCAAAAGGAGCAGGAGAAGCAAACTCAGCTACTCACCCAGCTTCTGGCAGCTCAAGGGCTCCCTATCATCTCACTTGATGCTAACAAAAAGGGGGAGAAATCTAAGGAGCTAGACATTCAGATCACAAAGGTTATGGTCCCAGCCATCTCCTTACCAGAAGAGCCATTAGCAATGGGGGAGTTTGCAAAGAAGAAAAAGGACAGTATTGACCTGATCCAGGAAGCCTCTTTGAGGATGAAACTTGCAGAACAAATCAAGGATCACTGGTCAAATATTGAAGCAAAGGTCAAGAAGCTAGCTGACACTAAAAAGGTATCATCTGTACAAGCTACTTCAATACCACCATCAACAAATGCAATGGTGACAGTGCAAATGGAGCCACAATTCAGGAGTTCCTATGTCATGGAACTCCTTCAGCATGGAGTCCTTCAAGATTCAAGGAATGAGAAAGGACAAGCTTCATGTTTGAGGAATGTGGATGCAAGAGGGATATCTCCAGTATCTCCCATAAAACCCAAAGGCAAGAACATAGAAAGGATAGCTTATCCTCCACCAAAGCCAGATGAGTTCAAAGTCTTAGGGAAGCTGATCAAGGAGAGCAAAGAAAGCAATCATCCAAGCATAAGGAACAAGAGGGCACTCATCTACAGGGATAGCAAGGAAATCTACATTTGGGTTGGTCACCCAAATTTTGCTAAGGCCAAAGCTGAAGAAAGTGAAAGGGCAGCAATGCAAGCTCTTGCAGTTGCTCAATCACTTGAAGATGAAGAAGCCCTACAGGAAGAAAAGGCCAAGGATAAAGCTAAGGAAGCTGGAAAGAAGAAGAGAACAAGTCAGCCAAAGGCTAGAGCTAAGAGGAATCTGAACTTTGATGAAGATGATTCTCAAGAAACTGCTCAAGACTCTTCCACAACAAGTGCACATCAAATTCCTGTTGATCTACCTATTGAGGGAAAGTTGGCTTGTGATCCTGCACATCCTGTCAACTTTCATGATCATCCAATCATGCCAAAAGAGGAACCTTTTGAATTTGATGAAGCCTACTTTCCAAAGTTCCTGTTAGAGAAGGACCAACCAATGAAGACAAAGAAGAGGTCTGTCAAAGCAAAGCCTGTTCTTGTGAGAAAGCCACAATCTCAAAAACCCCCTGCAAACCCAGAGGACTGCATGTACATTGTTGACATCAGGGAAGAATCCAGTCTACATCTTGACTTAGACAACCTGGTGGAAGTAAGGGGAATTGCAGCTTCTCAAAAGTTGCCTGAAAGACTAGTGTTCATATTCAAGGGAGGTAGAGAACAAGTGTGGCCTCTCTACAGAATTTTAGGAGAAGACTATCAAACACTACTCTCAGTGTTTAGATGCTTGAAAAAGGACTTTGGTTTCACCAAAACAGCCAAGTCTGAGGTGGTCTCCAAAATCTGTCAGATAAAGGCTAGCTGGAACAAGCCTGAGGCTCTTCCCAGGATACTTAGAGTTCCCTCAACAGGAAAGAAAATCCATCTTCAACCTTATTGGATGATGGAGTTTAAGGACAAGGACAATTGCAGAAGATTCTTCAGAATGGAAGACCAGCTGGAGAAGGCATCTAATCAAACTCTAAAGCTGATGCAATCCAAGCTTGGTGATCAAGATGAAGAGGAGAAAATCTTCTACAGAAGGCTACAGGTCCAGATTGAGGAAAACAACTCCAAGAAAGGGAAGAAGACTATGCCACAAAGAAATCACAGATGAAACATTTGCTCAGACTAGAGGAGCATTTGTGGGCATTAGTCTTGTAAGTCTTATATCTTGTCTATAAAATTTTGAAGCTTAATACATATTCTACTTTTGTAATTTATGATGTATCTGAGTGTTTTTGTTATCATCAAGTCTCTTGATTTATGGCTGCTATTCTATCAGTCATAAATTGGGGGAGATTGTTAGGAATATGTTGTTCTTGATGATAAACATAAAACACTTAGTAGAATTTGTGTAAAGTCATTTTTGTAACTGTCAACGAAATGGCATGCTTTGCAGCATTCCGTTGACAGGAAGCTCATCAACGAAATGAGTGTTGTAGCAATTGCATTGTACAATACTTCACAGTATGATAGGCATTCTGTTATATGTTTTAGATAGGTTTTCTAAGTCATGTTGACTAAGTACTAGATAGGCAAAATAGGTTGGTTAATTGTAAATATGTTATGCCTTGTAATTTTGACTAAGTGAAGACATGTCAACGGTATGAAGATTACTCTGTCAACGGTATGGAGTTTTCCCATCAACGAAACGAGGGAAACACCATCAACGGAATGAAGAATGAAGCTATCAACGAAACACATCTCCTTGCTATCAATGAATCAATGTTGCTTTTTGAACAGTTGACAAAGTGATAGTGACAGTTTACTGAACAGATCTAAAAGGAGATATGGAAGTGTACTTTGCATTGGAAGCCATCAAAGTGGATACTGGAAATAAGGAAACATTCCAATTTCCAATAAGGCTCTTGGAAATGATTATAATGAGCATGAAGACAAAAGCAAAGATCTCCAAGGACCATTGGACAAAAGGAATGAAAAGCAAGCTACTGATGGTTACTACTATTATTCTTTAGTTTAACCAAACGTAGAATTGTAAACTTGGGATTATATAACCAAGTGTAGCAGTTACTTTAGAAAGAAGAGAAGAAAAACAAATAGATTGTATTAGCTATTTTTGAGAGCATTTCTTCTCTACAACCTTGTAACTGAGCAGCTGTGTACTTTTGTATCACAGATTATTTCCGCAATAAAAACACTTCAGTTGGATCATCAAACAATCCAACTGAATTATTTATATCTTGTGTTTTTATTTATTCAGTTCAGTTTTATTTTAAAAAGTGTTTAGTTTCAAGAAAATATCAAGAATTGTATTCAACCCCCCCCCCCCCTTCTACAATTCTGTTAGGTCATTTGGGAATAACAACTGTCTCACTTGAATGTTAAGGCAATGAACTCTCTGGCTAAGAGAGAACTCATAAGAGACATGCTTGCTTTGGAGTTTGTTCAAGATGGAGCATGTGAAGCATGCCAAAGAGGGAAGATAAAAAGATCAAGTCACAAGAACGAACTGCTCAATCCAAACTCAAAACCTCTGCAGCTAATTCACATGGATCTATTTGGCCCTGTGAATGTAATGTCCCTTTCCAAGAAGAAATATGCTCTAGTCATGGTTGATAATTATTCAAGATATACTTGGGTGGAATTCCTGTTTTCCAAGGATGAAGCACCTCAAGTAATTATAGAGCATATCAAGAGAGTTGATAGAGAAGCACAAAACACTGATTCCTCCGTAGTTGTTTTGAGAAGTGATAATGGAACTGAATTCAGAAATTCAACCCTGTATGAGTTCTGCAAAGATAAAGGAATTTCTCAACAGTTTTCAGCTCCTAGAACCCCTTAACAAAATGGAGTAGTTGAGAGAAAGAATAGAACTCTCATTGAAGCTTCAAGGACAATGATGTTGGA
This sequence comes from Heracleum sosnowskyi, assembly GCA_030848705.1. Taxonomy (NCBI): domain Eukaryota; kingdom Viridiplantae; phylum Streptophyta; class Magnoliopsida; order Apiales; family Apiaceae; genus Heracleum; species Heracleum sosnowskyi. Next base: position 133,682,523 of record CM061235.1, on the reverse strand, counting down.
TGCAAAGCCACCTACTAGCTTTTGGGCTGATGCTGTTAACACGGCATGCTATGTGTAAAATAGAACATTGATGAATAAGAAGTCTGGAAAAACTTCTTACTCATTGATGACTGGAAAAAGAGCATCCTTCAAGCATCTTCATGTTTTTGGAAACAAGTGCTTTGTGATGAAAGATACTTCTTAGCATGTTGGAAAATTTGATGCTAAGGCATTTGAAGGTATCTTCATTGGATACTCTCTGGAAAGGACATCATACAGAGTATTTGTACCTGAGCAACACAAAGTAATGGAAAGCATGGATGTTACCTTTGATGACTGATAAGTGGATTTTATATCTACTTGGAACGCTTCTTATTGGCTTAAATTGATTGATTGCACTCAAGTATCTGGTGTATTTAATGTATTTTGAGTTAAAAAGTGCAGAGTTGCATTGTTGGCGGAGTTTCGGAGCTATCTTGATTATATGGTGGTGATTGAGCATCATTATGAAAGCCATGTAGTTGCGGGACTTGAGAGCGCGAAGAAAAATCAAGAAAAGATGTTTTGCAGAAATCTGGCAGAAGCAGGAGCGCCCCCGCGCTTCAGGAGAGCGCCCCCACGCTTCAGGAGAACGCCCCCACGCTTCAGGAGAGCGCCCCTGCGCTTATGGAGCACTATTAGAGCGCGCCCGCGCTTGGTCAATGCTGAAGAAGTCTTTTTCTGTTCTAATATGGAAAGGGCCAGAAACTAGTCAACAAAAGGGGTTATATAAACACATGGTGGACGATTTCAGAGAGATATATTCATATACCTACATACATATCTATCCACCAGCAAGGAGAACAAGAAGACGGCTGATTACGAAGATCTAGTTTCATCTTATCTTTGTATTCTTCTAATTAGGCGATACTTTGGATTCTCGTTGGAGTTGTTTTTCATAAACCTTATTACTAGTACTCTCTTTATTAGTATTCCAGACATATTTATTATCATGTTTTCATCAGAACCCACGATGATGAATGGTTCGATTATGAACTAATCGTTGTCGTGGGATTCTAACGGATTTATCTATGGATTTTATTAGTTAATTGTTTTAAAGATTTGTGTGTGATGAATTATTGATAACCTAGTTTGGCTGTGCTTATTCTTCTTGGATGCGTAGCTAACATCTAAGTTGTTTGTTAATTTCTATTGATTGCGAAAGTGGATATAGAGGTTTATAACTTGCCATGCTAGCATAGGTTTATGTATGTTTGTCATGCATGATTCGTAGGTGATTTTAACCATCTTACCTGCCTTATGTAATCTGAATGGATAACTTGCTCGTTAAACCGTTATGTTTTCAAATATTGTAGACATATAGGGTCTAAGCATAATTGGTGTCTGCTCAACTTCTATCTCTTTTGTGGATGTTTGAGTGGTTTGGTATACGTATACTGAAAGGTAGCGTATACTGATTTCGTGTTATCCGATTAGTTGTCACAACGGTCACATACATTGATTAAAGACAAAAGACTCTGAATGAAGTATTTAATGAAGTTAGGATCCCATGTTTTATTCTCATTAGTAAATCGACAGTAAACTCCTTAGTTAATCTTAGTCTTGATAATTTGCTTAGTTAAATTAGTTAATCACAACTCAACTTTGATACTTTTCTTAGCATTGAACAATAGCCATACATTGTTGCATGAGTGCATAACTGTAGTAAACCAGTCTCTGTGGGAACGAACTCTACTTATTCATATATTACTTGTGACCGCGTACGCTTGCGTGATTTTGTGCGAACAAGTTTTTGGCGCCGCTGCCGGGGACTCGGTGTTATATATATAGTTTTTGTGCTTGTCATCAGTGGTCGTTAAAGTTCACTGACTCGGATTATTCTCATCAATTTTACTTTGTTTGGTGTGTTTCAGATACTTTAGTGAGCGTGTATGCGAACACGTTCTCAATCTCGGAAAGAAGAACTTGAATTGAATCTAGTTATGGGTGAACCAGCAGCATAAACGAAGGCTTTGAAGGATTATTCTCAGCCAAAGATCAATGACATTCAATCTAGCATTGTCAGGCCAGCCATTGCAGCTAATACTTTTGAAATCAAGCCTGGCACGATTCAGATGGTGCAGAATTCAGTTCAGTTTGGGGGTGCTCCAACGGAAGATCCTAATATGCATATTAGGGATTTCATCGAGATTTGCGACACCTTCAAGTTCAACGGAGTGTCAGAAGATTCTGTGAAGCTGAGACTTTTCCCATTTTCTCTGAGGGATAAAGCTAAAGGCTGGTTGCACTCTCTACCAGCAGGTTCTATTGCTACATGGGAGGATCTTGCTCAGAAATTTCTCACTAAATTCTTCCCTATGGCTAAAACAGATGCAATCAGGAATGCTCTTACTCAGTTTGCACAGCAGTCTGGGAAAACTTTATGTGAAGCTTGGGAGCGTTACAAGGAGATGCTTAGGAAGTGTCCTCATCACGGAATGCCTGATTGGATGGTGATCAATTGTTTTTATAATGGTCTGGGAGGTCAATCACGACCAATGCTTGATGCAGCATCAGGAGGAGCTCTTTGGGCTAAAAGCTACGAGGAAGCTTATGATCTAATTGAGATGATGGCTTCTAATGAATACCAGAATCCAACTCAGAGGTTATCACAAGGCAAGGTAGCGGGAATTCTGGAAGTGGATGCAGCTACGGCAATAGCAGCTCAATTAAAGGCTTTGTCTATGAAGGTGGATTCTCTGTCTAACTATGGAGTTCAGCAGCTGGCTAGTGTTTGTGAGCTATGTGCCGGTGCACATGACATGACTCAATGTGCCATATCTAATGAATCTGCACAGTTTGTCAGCAATTTCCAGAGACCACAGCAGCCAGTGCCTAACACCTATCATCCGAATAACAGGAATCATCCGAATTTCATCTGGAGTAACAATCAGGGTGGTATGCAACAACCACAACAGCCGTATCAGCAGTTTCAAGGTCAGCAATATGGAGCTAAACCATTCAATTCTTCTGGTTTTCAGCAGCAGTATGCTCCAAGGCAACCGCACCAACCACCAGGTTTTCAACAACCATCTCAAGGCAATGTTGGTCAGTCGTCTAATGAAAAATCTGAATTGGAGGAATTGAGGCTAATGTGCAAAAGCCAAGCTATTTCCATCAAAACTCTGGAGAATCAGATCGGTCAAATTGCTAATGCGTTGTTGAATAGACCACATGGAACTCTCCCTAGTGATACGGAAGCTAATCCAGGCAAACGGGAGGTCAATGAACATGTAAAATCAGTTACCTTGCGATCTAGAAGGGTTACGAATGATCAGAACTCAGAAACAGCGCAAAATGAAGAAAATTTGAAAAATGAACAGTACCTAGGGCGCACCCGCACTGTTCATAGCACGCTCGCGCCCCCCATTCTGCCAGAAATTGAAAAAAGTGAAGAAAAAGCTGATCAGTTGGGGGACAATTCAGAGAAGAGCAAACTTTCTACTGAGAATTCTATTCCGAAGCAAGCTACAGAGAGCAAGGAAGTCTATCCTCCTCCGCCATTCCCTAAACGTCTTCAAAAGCAGAAGTTGGATAAGCAATTCGCTAAATTTCTGGAGGTTTTCAAGAAGTTGCATATTAATATACCTTTTGCGGAAGCTCTAGAACAAATGCCGAGCTACGCAAAGTTCATGAAGGGTATTCTCTCACGGAAGTTGAAACTCGAGGAGTTAGAAACCGTCGCTCTAACAGAAGAATGTAGTGCTATCCTACAGCAGAAGTTACCTCCTAAACTGAAGGATCCAGGGAGTTTCACCATACCATGCAGTATCGGCAATCTATCTTTCAACAAGTGCTTGTATGACTTGGGAGCTAGTATTAATCTGATGCCATTGTCTGTCTTCATGCAACTTGGACTTCCTGAGCCTAAACCTACAAACATGTCCTTACAGCTGGCGGATTGGTCGATCACATATCCAAGAGGTATAGTGGAGGATGTTTTGGTTAAAGTGGATAAGCTCATTTTTCATGTTGATTTTGTTATTCTGGACTTTGAGGAAGACAAGAAGATTCCGATTATCTTGGGAAGACCGTTCTTGGCTACAGGCAGAACTTTGATCGATGTGCAGAAAGGAGAGCTTACAATGAGGGTTCAAAATCAGAAGGTCACTTTTAACGTGTTCAAGGCAATGAAATTTCCAACTGAGGAAGAAGAGTGCTTTAAATTGGAGATGGTCGATTCTGTCGTCAATACAGAGATTGAGCAACCGCTGAAGTCAGATACAGTGGAGAGAGTCTTGATAGGGCATTCTGATATCGAAGACGAAGAAAGAGCAGAGCAACTTCAGTTGTTGAATGCACCTCCGTGGAAAAGAAAAATTGATGCGCCATTCAAATCTCTTGGATTAGCAGAGCTGAACAATTCTCAGGAGCGACTTAACCCATCTATGGAAGAAGCTCCTACACTTCAACTCCAACCACTGCAGGATCAATTGAGGTATGGTAAAGTCTACGAGAGCAACAGGCTATATAAGGAGAAGGTTAAGGACTGGCATGAAAGAGGGGTGGTGAAACATTCATTTGTGCCAGGTCAGCTAGTTCTGCGTTTCAAGTCTCGTTTCAGATTTTTTCCAGGAAAGCGTAAGTCGAGGTGGTCGGAGCCTATCATGGTTAAATCAGCATTTCCGCATGATGCAGTAGTGATTTTCCATAAGTTTTCGGACGAAGCGTTCAAGGTTAATGGTCAGTGGCTGAAGCATGACGTTGGTAATATGGTGAACCGTGAGTCGACGTTCACCGTTCTTGCGACTGGATGAAAACGGATTCACGTCAAGCTATTGACATAAAACAAGCGCTTCGTGGGAGACAACCCACGCAATTGTTATAGTATTATTCTGTGTGCGAAATTGTTAAAAAAAAAAAAAAATTCTGGGCAGAAGGCAGAGCGCGCCCGTGCTTGAGGTACTGTTCACGAAAGAAAGAAAGAAAAATAAAAAAAAAAGACAAAAAATAGTTTGTGCACTGGATACACCACCCGAGGAGGGTGGTCCTGCTGAGGATTAGGTACTCTCTGCACTTTCCTTTTTATTACCTTCAATGAGGACATTGAATATTGTAAGTTTGGGGGTGATAATTAAGGAATAATAGTGTTAGTGTGTGTTCATATAGGATTCATATTGCATATGTAGTTAGTTCATTCATATCTTTGCATGTTTATGTCATTTAGAGCATTCTGTTTGCATTAGTGTTTATATCTATCATGTGAGTCCATTTAGTTGCATTTGCATATCATATTTCATGATCCCGTAGGATTTGGCTGTTTCCGTTGATGAGTCGATGTTGATTGGGGTGTGGTAATGATGAATAGAGGGTTGATTTAAGTTCCTAGGAATTGACTTGCATGCCAGAAACAAATTAATTTAATAAGTCTCATTGGTTGCTTTTGGATTTGATCAGACCATACTTGTTTGGATGTTAGAATTTAATCACTTGCTTACATTTAGAATGTTCGTCTATTCTCTTGAAAAAGATGGAGCACTAAAGTATAAGTTTGGGGGAAACCAGGGATTTCATGCTAGTTGTTAATAAAAGTTAGGCATCAAATGGCTAGTAGCCGCTCATTGTAAAAAATGAGTAGTCCAGGGTGGGATGAGAAAAAGCAAAGCGCACTCATTCCGAAATAAAAAAAAAGAAAAAAAAAGTTGTGTTAGTTGTTTTATGCAGAATTGATCAGGGTGAGCTCTTTAATACTCGAGCAATTAAGTTCTAGGGAACTTTGTGCCTAGTGACCTAAGACTTTTCCGGTCTGGGATCCACTAACCTAACGCTCGTTACATGGGTATTATTGTATAAGCCTTTTGGGGTCTCATCCATTGCACGGTCAAATAAGCATGCGTGTTGTGTATAGTATTTTGTGTGTCGTAATAAAGCATGAATTCCTGTCTAACTCAAGTGGATTATGAGGTGTCTTTTAGTGGTTTCTTGTGTCTAGAGTTTATTCTGATTATAAGCTTGTGGTTGTTTTGATGAAGAATAGGATATGGTCTTGATTTAGTTTGGAAGTATATTGATGAGCATCGCACACACACACGTTTCTGTGTTGTATTGCTAGTATATGGGGATTTAGTCGAGCTCTATTTGGAATATTGCATTCTTTGAGATGTTGGCTTGTTGATTGGTTATGGTTAGTCTGAGGGGATCGTTTGCATTAGCATATTAGTTGCATTCATGCATTGCATTATAGTTATATAGAGTCTGTTTATGCTTGAGGACAAGCATCGGTTTAAGTTTGGGGGTGTGATAAGTGGATTTTATATCTACTTGGAACCCTTCTTATTGGCTTAAATTGATTGATTGCACTCAAGTATCTGGTGTATTTAATGTGTTTTGAGTAAAAAAGTGCAGAGTTGCATTGTTGGCGGAGTTTCGGAGCTATCTTGATTATATGGTGGTGATTGAGCATCATTGTGAAAGCCATGTAGTTGCAGGACTTGAGAGAGTGAAGAAAAATCAAGAAAAGATGTTTTGCAGAAATCTGGCAGAAGCAGGAGCGCCCCCGCGCTTCAGGAGAGCGCCCCCGCGCTTGTGGAGCACTATTAGAGCGCGCCCACGCCTTAATCAAGCGCGCCCGCACTTGGTCAATGCTGAAGAAGTCTTTTTCTGTTCTGATATGGAAAGGGCCATAGACTAGTCAACAACAGGGGTCATATAAACACATGGTGGACGATTTCAGAGAGATATATTCATATACCTACATACATATCTATCCACCAGCAAGGAGAACAAGAAGACGGCTGATTACGAAGATCTAGTTTCATCTTATCTTTGTATTCTTCTAATTAGGCGATACTTTGGATTCTCGTTGGAGTTGTTTTTCATAAACCTTATTACTAGTACTCTCTTTATTAGTATTCCAGACATATTTATTATCATGTTTTCATCAGAACCCAAGTTGATGAACAGTTCGATTATGAACTAATCGTTGTCGTGGGATTCTAACGGATTTATCTATGGATTTTAGTAGTTAATTGTTTTAAAGATTTGTGTGTGATGAATTATTGATAACCTAGTTTGGTTGTGCTTATTCTTCTTGGATGCGTAGCTAACATCTAAGTTGTTTGTTAATCTCTATTGATTGCGAAAGTGGATATAGAGGTTTAGAACTTGCCATGCTAGCATAGGTTTATGTATGTTTGTCATGCATGATTCGTAGGTGATTTTAACCATCTTACCTGCCCTATGTAATCTGAATGGATAACTTGCTCGTTAAACCGTTATGTTTTCAAATCTTATAGACATATAGGGTCTAAGCATAATTGGTGTCTGCTCAACTTCCATCTCTTTTGTGGATGTTTGAGTGGTTTGGTATACGTGTACTGAAAGGTAGCGTATACTGATTTCGTGTTATCCGATTAGTTGTCACAACGGTCACATACATTAATTAAAGACAAAAGACTCTGAATGAAGTATTTAATGAAGTTAGGATCCCATGTTTTATTCTCATAAGTAAATCGACAGTAAGCTCCTTAGTTAATCATAGTCTTGATAATTTGCTTAGTTAAATTAGTTAATCACAACTCAACTTTGATACTTGTCTTAGCATTGAACAATAGCCATACATTGTTGCATGAGTGCATAATTGTAGTAAACCAGTCTCTGTGGGAACGAACTCTACTTATTCATATATTACTTGTGACCGCGTACGCTTGCGTGATTTTGTGCGAACAATGACAAGAAATTTCCTGGACTTGCAACAAGTGAAAAAGACAGCGTGCCATTAAGATTTGAAAATCAAGGATATCTTGAGGATTCTGAAAGTGAGGATGAACCACCTGTTCCAACTGTTCCACATGTTGAAACACTTGAAGTTGATTATCTTCTTCAAACACATGTGCAAGGGAACACAAACACAGGGGGAGAAGAGGAGAATACAACTATTAATCAAAATGATCCTGAGGCAAGTCAAGAAGATGAACGGGGTCACACAAGGAAATGGGACAGAGCCCACACTAGGGATCAAATCATTGGTGATCCTAGTGAGGGAGTTAGAACAAGGAGAGCAACAATGAACACATGTCTGTATAGCTGCTTTCTGTCACAAGAAGAACCAAAAGTAATTGAAGAAGCTTTGAAGAATTATGACTGGATTGTTGCTATGCAAGAAGAGTTGAATCAATTTGAGAAAAACAAAGTTTGGGAATTAGTACCACCTCCTGAAGGTAAAAATGTCATTGACACCAAATGGGTGTTCAGGAACAAAATGGATGAAGAAGGTGTGGTGATAAGAAACAAAGCAAGGTTGGTTGCCAAAGGATACTGTCAACAAGAAGGCATTGACTATGATGAGACATTTGCACCTGTAGCTAGACTAGAGGCCATCAGGATTTTCTTGGCCTTTGCAGCCCACTCAGATTTCAAGGTGTATCAAATGGATGTGAAAAGTGATTTTCTCAATGGTGATCTTGCTGAAGAAGTTTATGTGTCCCAACCTCCTGGCTTTGAGAATGAAAGCTTCCCATACTTTGTGTATAGACTGCTCAAGGCACTATGCACTCAAACAGGCACCAAAAGCCTGGTATGAAACTCTATCTCAATTTCTTCTTGAGCATCAATTTACCAGAGGTACAATTGATAAAACTCTATTCTTCAAGAAGCATGGCAATGATATCATTCTAGTTCAAATTTATGTGGATGATGTCATCTTTGGCTCTTCAAATGAAAAACCCTGTCAAAGGTTCTCTAAGTTGATGCAAAGCAAATATGAGATGAATATGATGGGAGAGTTAACCTTCTTCCTAGGCCTGCAAGTACATCAAATAGAGGATGACATCTTCATAAATCAATCTAAGTATGTCAAAAATCTTTTGAAGAAGCATGGTTTAGAAGATTCATCCTCTGCAAAAACTCCAATGTCTAATGCAATCAAGCTTGATGAAGATAAGAAAGGCAAGAGAGTTGACATCAAGGTCTATAGAGGGGTGGTTGGATCATTACTCTATCTCACAGCTAGCAGGTCTGACATCATGTTTGCCACATGTCTTTGTGCAAGGTTTCAATCTGATCCAAAGGAATCTCACATGATGGCTATCAAAAGAATCTTCAAGTATCTGAAAGGGACTCCTAATCTTGGCTTATGGTATCCAAAAGGCACTGGGTTCAACTTGGTCGGTTACACAGATTCTGATTATGCTGAATGCAGAATTGTCAGGAAGAGCACTTCTGGAAGCTGTCAATTCTTAGGTCAAAGGTTAGTGTCCTGGTTCAGTAAGAAACAACAATCTACAACAACATGATGGCTATCAAAAGAATCTTCAAGTATCTGAAAGGGACTCCTAATCTTGGCTTATGGTATCCAAAGGAATCTCACATGATGGCTATCAAAAGAATCTTCAAGTATCTGAAAGGGACTCCTAATCTTGGCTTATGGTATCCAAAAGGCACTGGGTTCAACTTGGTCGGTTACACAGATTCTGATTATGCTGAATGCAGAATTGTCAGGAAGAGCACTTCTGGAAGCTGTCAATTCTTAGGTCAAAGGTTAGTGTCATGGTTCAGTAAGAAACAACAATCTACAACAACATGATGGCTATCAAAAGAATCTTCAAGTATCTGAAAGGGACTCCTAATCTTGGCTTATGGTATCCAAAGGAATCTCACATGATGGCTATCAAAAGAATCTTCAAGTATCTGAAAGGGACTCCTAATCTTGGCTTATGGTATCCAAAAGGCACTGGGTTCAACTTGGTCGGTTACACAGATTCTGATTATGCTGAATGCAGAATTGTCAGGAAGAGCACTTCTGGAAGCTGTCAATTCTTAGGTCAAAGGTTAGTGTCATGGTTCAGTAAGAAACAACAATCTACAACAACATCTACAGCTGAGGCTGAATATATTGCTGCTGGAAGCTGCTGTGCTCAATTGCTTTGGATTAGAAATCAACTCATGGATTATGGACTAGTGTTGGAACACATTCCCCTAATGTGTGACAATACTAGTGCAATATCCATAGTTGCTAATCCTGTCAATCATTCTACTACAAAGCACATTGAGATAAGGTACCATTTCATTAGGGAACATGCTGCAAATGGTACTATAACAGTCTCTTATGTTCCAACTGAGAAACAATTAGCTGACATATTACTAAACCTCTAAATGAAGCTGTCTTCAACAGACTTGTGAGTGAAATTGGAATGTTCAATCCTTCATTTAGTTGTTCTAAGTAAGTATGCTAGTTAATTGTTGCAGCAGTAAATTTTCACTGTATTTAAATGTTCTATTCATATGGAGTGAAAATTAGCTGAGATATGATTTATAAATATTTCAGTATTTTACTGCATATTTTTCAAATCATACTTTTCTGTGAAGTTATGAGCTCTTAAGACATCTCTACATAGGTGATTTTGAGAGTTCTCGACTTAGTTCAAATAAAACAGACTTATATCGCAAACTGTTAAAATTGTGAGACTTCGCGATATAGTTCATTTCTTGAGTTTGCGATATAGTTCATTTTCCGACTTCGCGACCTAGAATAACTATATCGACAAGTCCCCATATTTAGCAGAATTTGGATTTAAATTAATTTTATTTCAAAATTTTGATATAAGTCTGACAAATTGCTTGGAATTCCAAAAAGAGAGTTTTAGACAAGGTATTTATACTATATCGCAAAGTCTCCCCATACTTTCTACCTTTAAGACGTTGCGCCATAGTTCATTTCTGGACTCTACGATATACTTTGCAAGACTTCGCGATATAGGCTATTTTGAGACTTCACGACATCAAAATAGCCTGTACAAATTCATAACTCCACATCGCAGTGTCTCTATCATATAAATACTTTTTACTAACCGTTCACAACTTTTCATCTTGTCTATTACTATCAATTCTCAAACCTAAATTCCAATTCTCCTCTCTCTTCTTCACTCTCAATTTCAAATGGCACCCAAATCTCAAACAGCTTCTTCTTCAAACCCTTTAATCATACCCAAAGAGACCAACCTTCTCACTATCCCATCTGAAGCTGAAGCAAACCCCAGGTACAAGTGTTTTGTACGGTTCTTGAACACATCCTACCTTCGCCAAGCCTTGACTATAAACCCCACTCTGTATGTTGATGTACTGGAAGGATTCTGGAGAACATCTATGGTATCTACAATGGCAAGGGAGGATGAGACTTCATTTCAGGAGGTTAATTGCACGATTGGAGGGAAGAATTTGCAGTTTGGAGAAAAGGAGATTAATGAAGCTTTGGGGTTCAAGACTGAGGGTCATGATGAAGAAGCCACTGATAAGCAAAATGGTGGACTTCATGACCCTGATTCAGTATGCAGATGAAATTGACATGGCTAAGCTCAACAAGAAGCATGTTAGAAGGGAGTGGTCATTTCTGTTTGATGCACTCCAGAAGGTGTTCCTGTGCAGGAAGATAGGATGGGACCACATCAATCACATTGCAGTGAAGCTAGCCAACTCCTTAGCTCATAATCAAGAGATCAATGTAGGAGCCATCATTCTCAAGGAATTGGCCCAGAGGCTAGGCAGGACTGTTCGTGGACGAGGTAATGAGATCTTTTACCCTCATTTTATTCAATGCATTTTAAATTATCTTGATAATACCGTGCATGAATTAGATGGTATAGATCCAACAAAGTTGGCTTATTCCAAGTCCATGTCCAAAGTTCTATTTGGTTCATTGGACACTAGGAATCAAGTGGATGTGATTTTGAGTGTGACTCAGCATATGAAAGACACATTCTCATCCTATCCACTTGATAAGCCCATATATCATGAACTTTCCTGAAAAGGGAAGGCTAAGACTGAAGGAGCTTCAAAGTCTAACCCCAGCCTTCCTATCCCATCCAGTGACCCCCCTGCAAACAATACTTTAGTGATTAGGGAGCCAAGTGCACCAATCTCTCAAAAGAATGGTGCTACTAAAAAGAAGACAAAGAAGATAATCTTAGCTATCATTAATGAGTCTGTAGAATTAGGAAGTGAGGAACCTGAGTCACAGCTCACCAGACCAAAGAAGAAATCAAAAGATATAGCTACCACTGAATCCTCCCAACATGATTCATATGTGATAAAGGGGTACACCTATTACTGTTAATGTTCTCTCAACAGGACATTGGTATTGAAAAGAGTAGTCTCCCCACTACAACTTGTACAGAGTCAGCACAGGGTCAAGAACTCACTCTTGACTCAGGTGGGAATAAGGTTGTTGTAACACTGAGTGGAGAGCACATCACTCTTGAAACTCCTCCTATTTCTCAGGGGGAGTTGCCAAAATATGATCTAGACTCCTCTTTTCTTACAGAATCTCAAATCTCTAAAATTTCTTCTATACAGGAAAGTCATTCTCATGACAATTCTGCTTTTGATTTGTCACAACTTCCTTCTGTGACTGAGCCCCTTTCAAGTGACATGGTGTTTGACACTGTGCTCACCACCCAGGACCCACATTTAGTTGGTCAGGAAATGCATGTTGGGGCATATTCAAATGACACCAACAAAAACATGGAGGATTCACCAGTTCTTACTGGAGACTCTGTGCCTCTCTCTCCAATCCTTAGGGATTTGGACTTGCCTTCACAGGCATATGGAGATGATGCTGTAATTCATCCCATTTCAATGAAGACAACATCATACTCCACAGCTATTCCAAGGCTGGAGGACACTCTAAATACATTCATACCTGTTGCAGAACCCTCATCTGTAACAGGAGTGCCTAGCACTAGCTCTAACTTGTCTTAGGCCACTATGTCAAAATGGCTGGAGTCTGTGCAACAAGACAGGCCTTCAGAATCATCATCTATGCCCACACAATTGACGGATGAAGCACTCCAAAATCTTCATGTGGCACAGATTGATGAGTTCTCAAAGAGTGCCCAACATCTCCTCACAGCCGGACTACCAAATAAAGACTATTAAGCTATTCTGCTCTGTCATAAGGAGGATGTTGAGGCCCAGATGGAGAAGATTGTGGATGAGGCTCAACAGGATGGCAATGTGGATGCCTGGTTGGATGCCAAGAGGTCAGTGAGGCTGAAGGATGCTCTAGCTTTTCTCAGGGAGGACTATCTCACTGTTTTGGGGTCAAATGCCAACAGTCTCTCTCCTGCAGAAATCTATGAAGCTGTGAATGAGGTTTACAAAAGTCAATTGAAGGCTCTACACTACCTTAGGAAAGGTCTTCAATCAGAAATCTCCACTATTAGAGAAGAAACTGACCAATCCTTGGTTCAGCTCAAGAATTCCTATCTTTCTGATTTTCCCAAGGTGGATGGTATCCTTAAGGAAGTAAAGAAGACTGCTCAGAATGTCTCTACCATGGATTACACTTTAGCTGTGGTGTCTGATAACTTGAAGAAATTGTCTACAAAGCTAGAAAACCAGCTGCAATCCAACATCAACACAAACTCAATGCTCTCAGTCATGTGGAAAAACCAGTACGGTGACAAGCTGGTAGATGAAGTTCCCATCTCAAATATCTCTAAATTTGATTTCTCTAAGATCAAGGAACAAACTCTCAATCCCTTTAAATCTGAGCAACTCCCCTCAAAGGTTGATAAATTGGAGAATGAGGTGGCTGAGCTAAAGTCTGAAAACCAAGGGATTTCTCATTCCTTGGAGCACTTAAATGCCAAGTTGGATGACCAAAGCAACTCCACCTCAAATATTCTGCTAGTCCAACAACAAATGATGACCTCTATGATGAGAACCATGAACCTTCATGTTCCTGGAGAAGTTCAAGACATCTTGTCTGATCCCAAGCCTAAGGGGGAAAAAGGAAAGGAAGTGATTCTGGAAAAGAAAGGGGGAGCAAAGCTAAAGGGCAAGATAACAGAGAAAGATCTAAAGTCCATGACCCTTCCTACTGTTTCTGTCACCAGTTTAGCTGGCCAGAAAAGTAGTGTGACTACAACCTTCTATCCTGGCACAATGCCCATGGATGTCTCTGCTCCTCTTATCTCCACAAGTTCTCAGCCTGTCAAAGCAAGTCTAATCACTGGGGTCAAGCTACAGGAAGTTGCCAACACAAACATCTATCATGATGAGGCTTTTCTGGAGTTTCTGAAAGCCATCTTCATCAGTGTACAAGGTGATACCAAGACCTACAGGGCAATGATCAAGGAAAATATCAAGTATCTCACTGTGGTAGTCAGGAAAGTCAAGGATGCCTATCTAAGAGAACTTGTCATGGTATCTAAAGAAAATGACCTATGGCATTTGTCTTTTGAAACTCTGGAGAAGCTGAGATTTACTGAACTAGACACTATTATGGAGCTAATAGAGAAGACTGGTGAGAACAACAGAATTTTGTATGAGGACTTGAAGAAAGACCAATTCTTGATATTGCCTGAAGTCATCACCAATCCAAGAACAGTAATTTTTCAAGATCTCACCAGGGTAAACACTATTGATCAACTAATCATCCCTGCTCAGCTGAATATGAAGAACAAGGATAAAATCAACAATGTGCTCCAAATGCTAAGAGCTAAGAGGGGATTCAGGACTGCTGAAGAGCTAGAGATGATCCAAATTCTCCAATCATTTCTAATACATGGAAGAATTCCTAAATCACTCAAGGCAAAGAAAGTTCAAAAAGATGACAAGGATGATGATGAAGACAAGAGCTACAGGAGAAGGAGTCAGTCTAGGAGTGATAAGGATGAGGCAAGTGAGAGCAGCAAGGGCAAAACTTCCAAGAAATCTAAAGATGCTGGAGATGACAAGAAAGACTCTCAAGGAAAGAAAGAGACTGAAAGGAAGAGGAGTGGAAATCAGCAAGTCAAGGACATTTCTAGCAGTATCTTAACCACAACACAAGACTCTAAGTCTAGGGTGGGTACTATTAGTAATGATCCTCCAAAATCAATAACCAATACATCTGAAACTGATTTGCCACTGAAGAGAAGTAAAGCCACTACAACAAAATCTAAAAGACACTTCCACAAAGTCATAGCTAGTGGAGTGTTATAGTGGATGGAAGGGAAAGGACTGAGACTACTTCCAAATGAGGTGGCACTGAAGACAAAATCTCCATGTTCTGGAAAGCTACCTGAAATAAAGCACTGGAAACTCAAAAGTGTAGCTAAAAGAACAAGGATAACAAAGAGGAATGGAGCAATCACAAATGTTGTTGGGATCAATGTACTTCCTCTAGATGAAGACTATGATGAAGATGCCCCAGCATTTCTGAGAGCTCAAAGAATCTTTGAAGTCAAAGTGAAACTAAATCATCTAGAGATCAAATTCACTGATGGAAGGGAAAAAGGGATGAAGCAAGGGAGCTAGCAATATTTTCCAAAGTATAAAAATAAGGATGGAGGAAAGAGCAAAATAAGGATGGAGTTTGTAGAATCCTATGTGGAAAGTGCCCTAAGGATGCAGTTGAAGATCTAGAAGACTCTCCTCTTATAGAAGAACTAATTGCAAGAGATGAAATTATAGCAGCCATTTCAGAAATGAACAGAAAGGAAGAAATAAGAAAGAAGAAGGTTTATGATGACTATCTTGAAAAGCAGATGGAAACTGAAGCTGTTCAGCAGCAAAGATAATCTGTAAGCTTTTATTTTCAATGTGTAATCAAACTCTGTTCATAATGTTCATCTATTATTCTCTCTGAAATTTAATTCCTTTTATGTAAGTTAGGCTTGTTATTAGACATGAAATTGTGCCTAAGTTTCTTACTCATAATTAGGGGGAGATTGTTAGGCTCAAGGCATGTCTGAATACCACTATTAACAAGCCTACACATTGTGACTATGTCACTCTACATGACCTAGTGAATTCTTTCACTGGGATATATTATAGGTCTCCATTGTACTTGTCTTGTTTTCATGTACTTAGCTTTATTCTGTATGCTCAAAGTTATAATGAGCTTAGTAAGTTTCTTGCACCTAGAATGTACATAGGCCATGGAATAATTATCCTGGAAGAAGTTCAATTTGTTCATGCAGCAGGATTGGAGTGAATAAGGCCTTGAAGAAATAAGTTGCAGATATTTATCTAAGCCCTATACCGTGAAGTCAAAATAAAGCTATGTCGTGAAATCCTCAAAATCCATGTCGTGAAGTACTGAGATCGCATAGTCCTAAATGAACTATGTCGTGAAGTCTTCAAGGCTCATATCGTGAAGTGTTGATACAACAAAGTTAAAATGTACTAGATCGCGAAGTCCTCAAAAAGGCTATATCGCGAAGTCCCCAAAAAGGCTAGATCGCGAAGTTCTCAAAAAGGCTATGTCGCGAAGTCTTCAAAGGCTATGCCGCGAAGTCTTCAAAGGCTATGTCGCGAAGTCTTCAAAGGATATATCGTGAAGTCAGGAACATACTGGAGTTCACGATATCAACACTTAGACATTTACAACAAGACAAATGAAGGTACAAACTCAAAGTCAATGGAGACAAATACTGAAGCATCTGTGTTGGTCAGGTGGTCCAAAGACAGATGGAAAATCTACAGCAAAACTTGGAGAAAAAGAAGAAAGACAAGCAGCTTCAGATAAGGGAAAGGACTACAGAAAGCAAGTGGTCCTCCCTGACACAACCAACCTTTTATGGAACGACAAAATAGAGTTGTAGTAAGGGTAGCTGTGTAATTAGGTTTGTGCACTAGTTTTGTATAGGTCATTATATATTGTGCACACCTAACTGTAAGTTGTAAGTGAGTATAACATAGAAATATCTTCAAGCACTTCTTTTCTCTGTAAGCAAAGCAAGAAAACATTGTTCTTGTTTAGAAGCCAGAATTTCACTTGTGAAATTTTGGAGGCTGTAGTATTTGATTTACTTAATACAAAGTAGATTAAAGTGATTGTGTGTGTTCTGTTTGTTTAATTCTGCATTTACATACAACACAATCTTTCACAGCATTTTAGTTTTAAGAAACCGAAAATCATTCAAACTATCCATTCACCCCCCCTGTCTAGTTTCTTAGTGTCATTCATAACTAACATATATGCTAACAGAAACGGAGTTGCCCCAGTGATGACCTTACAAGTGGTACGATATGCCCACAGTATAGGAACAATTCATCCACCCAAGTATTCTTAGAGCGTTCAACTCTCTTCTTCAGTCCATCCAGGATAATTCGATTTGCTACTTCAGCTTTCCCATTTGCTTGAGGATGAGCAACATAAGTGAAACGTAGTTCAATATCGTTCTCTCCACAATACTTCTTGAAATCTTCATTGTTAAATTGAGTTCCATTATCTGTGACCAAGATTCATGGAATCCCATACCTGCATATTACATTTTCCCAAAAGAATTGCATTACTTGCTTAGTGGTTATCTTGGCTAGGGGTTTAGCCTCAATCCACTTAGTGATGTAGTTAATTGACACTATCAAAAATTTCCTTTGTGCACTTGCCACTGGAAATGGACCAAGTATATCCGTTCCCCACATGGAAAATGGAACAGGTGAATTTGTAGACGTTAACATCTCAGGTGGTTGTCTAACCACTGGTGCATGCTTTTAGCATCGTTCACACCTCTTCACATAGTCTTTTGCGTTTGCAAGCATATCTGGCCCCCAAGTGCTGCCCATAAATCCCCCCATGTACTTCCTTTAGGGCTAACTCTGCCTCCTAGGGTCTCAGACACTTCAAGTAGGGGACAACGAAAGACTTTTTATACAAGATTCCCTCAACTAAGGTGTATCTTAGTGCTCTCACATATAATTTTCGTGCCTCTGAAGTATTGTCAGGTAGCCAACTAGTTTCTAGATGAGCCTTGATGGGATCCATCCAACAGCTAGCAACATCAATAGGTGCTATTAATTTTCCATTAATGCTTGGGGTCTTCAAGACTTGGAAGTATACACTTCCTGCATAGTTCTCTATCTCAGAAGAAGCAAACTTGGACAAGGAATCAGCCTTCATGTTTTCTTTTCTAGGAATGCGTTCCATATAACACTCATCAAATTGAGTCATGATGGCTTTGACAAGTTTCAGATACTTAGTCATGACTTCATCTCTTGCCTCAAATTCTCCATTCACTTGGGAAACTACCAGCCTTGAATCTCCACATACTTTGAGAGTTTTAACTCTCAACGCTCCAGCCAGCCCTAAACAAGATATCAGGGCTTCATACTCAGCTTCATTGTTTGTTGTTGGGAAGTCCAGCTTGAGTGCATACTCTATGAGAAATCCATCGGGACTTTGCAGCACCAAACCTGCTCCACTTGATATTTTTTCTGATGCCCCATCAAAGTACAGCACCCAACATTCCTTGGACACCATGTCTTCATCTTGCTTCTCTTCTTCTTTTCCTTCCAATATTGCTTCCTGCCCCCCGACTTCTTAGTTGTCAATAGTACATTCAACCATGAAGTCAACAAGTGCTTGAGCTTTTATTGCCATTCGAGGCTTATACTTGATGTCAAATTCTCCCAACTCAATCGCCCACTTGATCAATCTCCCGCTGACCTTATGACACATGCATTATAATTATATGTATATCAATTAATGTACAATTAAAAGCTAATATTAATTTTAATAGAGGTTACACTGAAATAATTACACAACCTTAAATACAAAAGTAAACTATATACGTTAATAAAAGGATACTTTAATTTATGTAATTAGACATAAGAAAATCAATATACGTTAATGAAATGGTATTCGAAAATTAATTGAAACGCATATAGCATATACAGTACAACATGTTGCTAAAAACAAAATTATAATTTTTCTCCTTATGTTATACTCCCTTCATCCCGTTCAATTGTTTACATTTGAGTTGGACACGAAGTCTAAGAAATATAAGTAAAATAGGTAAAAAAGTAAAAAGAATAAATAAAGTGGTGGGACCCGTCAATATTTACGGTATAAAGTAAGTAAAGTGGAAGAGAGTAGGAGAAGTAGTTAATTTTTATATTATAAAACTTTACTATTTTTGAAATTTTTTGGAATGTAAAGAATTGGATGGGACATCCCAAAAAGTAAAGTGTAAAGAAATGGATGGTACAGAAAGAGTATATGCTTAGTAGCCAATTAGGTTGATTATCACTAGACAATCTTCAGTAATTTATGAATTTAAATATTATGGTTAAAATGAGCTCAGTAAAGAATTTAATGTTATCCAGAAGCCTTGAAACTTAGCTATTGACCGATCTAAAAAGTTAAGGGGATGATATTATGAGATGTATTTAAATTAAATTAAATAACCATCAACTGGTTTTTGTCCCTTGACTCCATGTATATTTATTTGTTGCAAATCTCTGCGTGTATAAATTGTGAAATCTTTGAATCTCATGAACAAAATAAATAGATTATTTCCAATGTTACATCCATATTTATAAAAATTAAACTTTAATAATATTATTGTGATTGTTGCAAGTATTTTTTTTGTTTGCTAAACTTGAAATTCATTCATAAATAAAAACAAGCCGAGGCCTTAACATACATTACATAAAAACGGAAGTTGACTACTAAATAAAACTGATTCATACACAAATGCGGCTCAAATATGTTTTGTTTAGGATTCATGTACTTTCGTGTTTCAGGTAATATTAAATTGAAATAAACAAATGAACAAATAAACAAATAAACAAATAAACAAATAAATATATTAAAATATTAAAATATTAAAATTTTAGGCAAAACCTTTACAAATATATATTAAAAGTTATATAATTACATCATTTTTTTCTTTTGCTAAGCATACTTACTTCATATTTACATATAAAATTATAAAAATATCTATAATTTTATAAATAAATATACATATACCTATTATAAATATTACTCCTTCCGTCCCCTCAATTCTTTACATTGGGGGATGGGGACTCGACACACATTTTTAAGGCTCTTTTAATATATACTACGATAAATTATTTTAAATTTTTTTTCTTCTACTGAATAAAAATATAATGTTTAAATTTTTATTTAGAAAAATAAAGTTTTAAAAATAAGTTGTAGAGCTATACTTTATAGGAACCTTAAAATGCGTGCCAAGTAGTGTAAAACGCTGTAAAGAAATGAGAGGGACGGGGAAATATTATTTATGAATTAATATATTTATTGTTAGAAATGAATGTTTATAAGAAACTAGACAGAGGGGGGGGGGGGTGAATGGATAGTTTTGATATTTTTCGATTCTTGAAAACTAATAAGCTGTGAGAGATTATGTTTTGTAAAATGCGGAATGAAAATAAATAGAACACACACAATCACTTTAAGCTACTTTGTATTAAGTAAATTAAATACTACAACTTCCAAAATTTCATAAGTGAAATTCTGGCTTCTAAACAAGAACAATGTTTTCTTGATTTGCTTACAGAGAAAAGAGTGCTTGAATATTTCTGTGTACTACTCTCTCTTACAGCTAACAGTAGGGTGTGCACAATATATATGGACCTATACAAACTGGTACACACACCTACTTACACAGTTACCCCTAGTTCAAAGTCCAACTTGTCCTGCCATAAGAGGTTAACTGTGTCAGGAAGGACCACTTGCTTTTCAGAGTCTTTCCCGTTTCTGTAGCTGCTTGTCTCTAATCTTTTTCTCCAAGTTTTGCTGTAGATTTTCCATCTGTTCTTTGGACCACCTTGCCGTAGCAGATGCTTCAGTATTTGTCTCCTTTGAATTTTGGTTCTGTAGCTTCATTTGTCTTGTTATGAACGGTTAAGTGTTGACATCGTGAACTCCAGCATATTCTTGATTCTTTGACTTGTCGACATAGTGCATTCTTGACTTTGCTATATGAGTGTTTCAGGAGTATGCGATATAGGCTCAGAGATGACTTCGCGATATGGCCTTCTTGAAGACTTCGCGACGTAGCCTTTTTTGAGGACTTCGCGACATAGCCTTTTTGAGGACTTCGCGACATAGCCTATTTGAGGACTTCGCGACATAGCCTATTTGAGGACTTCACGATCTAGTACAATTTGACTTTGCGATCTCAACACTTCGCGACATTAGTAATGAAGACTTCACGACATAGTACATTTTAGGACTATGCGATCTCAGTACTTCACGACATGGATATTTTGGACTTCACGACATAGCTCTATTTTGACTTCACGGTATAGGGACTTTGATAAATTTCTGCAACTTATTTCTTCAGGGCCTTATTCATATCCATCTTGCTGCTTGAACATTTCTGAACTTCTACCAGGATAATTATTCCATGGCCTATGTACATTCTAGATTGCAAGAAACTTACTAAGCTCATTATAACTCTGAGCATACAAGATAAAGCTAAGTACATGAAAACAAGACAAGTACAGTAGAGACCTATACTATATCCCAGTGAAAGAATTCACTAGGTCATGTAGAGTGACGTAGTCACAATGAGTAGGCTTGGTAATAGTGGTACTCAAACATGCCTTGAGCCTAACAATCTCCCCCAAATTGTGAGTAAGAATCTTAGGCACAATTTCATGTCTGATAACAAGCCTAACTTACATAAAAGGAATTAAATTTCAGAGGGAACAAAAGATGAACATTATGAACATAAATGTTATTACATACTGAAAGTGAAAGCTTACATATTATCTTTGTTGCTGAATTGCTTCTGTTTCCATTTGCTTCTCAAAATAGTCATCATAAACTTTCTTCTTTCTCACTTCTTCCTTTCTCTTTATATCTGAAATGGCTGCTTGAATTTCATCTCTTGCAATTAGTTCTTCAATAAAAGGTGAGTCTTCTAGATCTTCAATTGCAGCTCTAAGGGCACTTTCCACATAGAAATCTAAAAACTCCATCCTTATCTTGCTTTTGCCTCCATTTTTATTTTTGTATTCCACAACATAAGGATTTTCTTTCACTTTGCACAACCCTTTCTTTCTTAGCTCTTTAGCCCTCTCTTCCATCTCAGCCATCTCTTCCTCTTTCTGAATGTTCTTCTCTTCATTTAGCTTACTTAGGTTTCCTTTGTAATCAGAGTGCATCTTCAAGAACCTGGCAATCTCTATCTTCCACAACCTTTCTTATTTTTCTTCAAAGTTTAGCAGTGCATTTATTCTTTCAAGCTCATATTGAGGATAATACTGCCAGCTCCCTTGCTTCATTTCTCTTTCTCTTCCATCAGTGTATTTGATCTCTAGATGATTTTGCTTTACTTTGGCTTCACAGATTCTTTGGGCTCTCAGAAATGTTAGGGCATCTTCATCATAATCTTCATCCAGAGGAAGTACATTGATCCCTACTACATTTGTGATCACCCAAGTTTTCTTTGTTATCCTTATTCTTTTGGCTACACTCTTGATCTTCATGTGCTTCACTTGAGGTAGTTTTTTGGAACAAGGAGATTTTGTCTTCAGTGCCACATCATTTGGAAGTAATCTCAGCCCTTTTCCTTTGATCCACTGTAACACCCCACTAGCTGTGACTTTGTGGAAGTGTCTTTTTGGTTTTTCTTTTGTGGCTACAACTTTCTTCTGTGGCAAACCAGTTTCAGTGGCCTTGATCATAGATTTTGGAGGATCATTACCAACAGTATCCACCCTAGACTTAAAGTCTTGTTTTGTGGTTAAGATACTGCTGTTCGCACAAAATCACGCAAGCGTACGCTGTCAACAAGTAATATATGAAAGTAGAGTTCGTTCCCACAGAGACTGCTTTGGTTACTATAGTTATGCACTTATGCAACAATGTATGGCTATTGTTCAATGCTAAGACAAGTATCAAATTTGTGTTTTGATTAACTAAATTAACTAAACATATTATCAAGACTAAATTTAACTAAAGATTTTGTTGTTGAATTACTTATGAGAATAAAACATGGGATCCTAACTTCATTAAGTACTTCATCTAGAGTCTTTTGTCTTTAATCAATGCATGTGACGGTTGTGATAACTAATCGGATAACACGAAATCAGTACACACTACCTTTCAGTATACGTATACCAAACCACTCAAACATCCACAAAAGAGATAGAAGTTGGGTAGACACCAATTATGCTTAGACCCTATATGTCTATAAGATTTGAAAACATAACGGTTTAATGAACAAGTTATCCATTCAGATTACATAGGGCAGGTAAGATGGTTAAAATCACCTACGAATCATGCATGACAAACATACATAAACCTATGCTAGCATGGCAAGTTCTAAATCTCTATATCCACTTTCGCATTCAATAGAGATTAACAAACAACTTAGATGTTAGCTACGCATCCAAGAAGAATAAGCACAACCAAACTAGGATATCAATTAGCCATCACACACACATCTTTAAAACAATTAACTACTAAAATCCATAAATAAATCTGTTAGAATCCCACGACAACGATTAGTTCATAATCGAACCGTTCATCATCGTGGGTTCTGATGAAAACATGATAATAATAAGTCTAGAATACTGAATAAAAGTGCTAGGGTTTAAGAAAGAACAAACAAAACCAACGAGAATCCAAAGTATCGCTTAATTAGAAGAATACAAAGATAAGTTGAAAACTAGATCTTCATAATCAGCCGTCTTCTTGTTCTCCTCACCGGTGGATGAATATGTGGGTAGGTATATGATTGTATATGTATAAAAATCGTCCACCAATATTTTATATAGGCCACAGAGTTGACTAGTCAAGGCTGATTTCCTTTTCAGCATCAGAATTGCAATTTCCAGAATTTGCCAGGGCGCGGGCGCGCCTATAGTAGCGCGGGCGCGCTTCAAGTGATTTCAAACAGGGCGCGGGCACGCCTGTTCAAGCGCGGGGGCGCTTGACATTCTGTCAGAATTTTTCTTCTTGCTTTTCTTTGACTTTCCTTGCACTCTCTTGACTTGCAACTCCTATACTTCCACAAGGATGTTCAATTACCACCATACAACCACTTTTAGCTCCACAACTCTGCTAAGAATCATCTCTGCACATTCTAATACAAAACACCTTAAAAACACAACGCACTTGAGTGCAAACAATCAATTTAAGCTGATTTAGGACGATCCAAGTGGATATGAAATCCACTTATCACACCCTCAGACTTAAACCGATGCTTGTCCTCAAGCATAAACAGACTCTATAGATGCAATGCATGAATGCAACTAATATGAAAATGCAAACGATCCCCTCAAACTAACCATAACCAATCAACAAGCCAATATCTCAAGGAATGCAATCTTTCAAACAGAGTTCGACCAAATCCCCTTATACTAACCATACAAACACAGAAACGTGCGTGTGTGCAATGCTCATCAATATACTCCCAAACTAAATCAAGACCATATCCTATTCTTCACCAAAACAACCTCAAGATTATAAACAGAATGAACTCTAGACACAAGAAACC
This sequence comes from Heracleum sosnowskyi, assembly GCA_030848705.1. NCBI lineage: Eukaryota > Viridiplantae > Streptophyta > Magnoliopsida > Apiales > Apiaceae > Heracleum > Heracleum sosnowskyi. The sequence goes on along the minus strand of CM061235.1, from coordinate 133,658,326 downwards.
ACTTAAAGACACCTCAATATCTATTTGAGTTAGACATGAATTTATGCTTTATTACTATACACATGCTTATTTGACCGTGCAATGGATGAGACCCCAAAAGGCTTATACAATAATACCCATGTAGCGAGCTTTAGGTTAGTGGATCCCAGACCGGAAAAATCTTAGGTCACTAGGCACAAAGTCCCCTAGAACTTAATTGCTCGAGTATTAAAGAGCTCAACCTGATCAATTTTGCATAAACACAACTCTTTTTTTTTATATTCTTATTTGTTTTTTAATTTCGGAATGAGTGCACTTTGCCTTTTTCTCATCCCACCCTAGACTACTCATCTTTTCAATGAGCCGGCTACTAGCCATTTGACGCCTAGCCTTTATTGACAACTAGCATGAAATCCCTGGTTTCCCCCAAACTTAGACTTAAGTGCTTCTTTCAATTTCAAGAGAATAGAAAACATTCTAAATATAAGCAAGTGGTTAAATTCTAACATCCAAACAAACATGGTCTGATCAAATTCAAAAAGCAACCAATGAGACTTGTGAAATTATTTTGTTTCTGGCATGCAAGTCAATTCCATAGAAACTTAATCAGCCCTCTATCTATCACTATCACACTCCCATCAACATCAACTCACTAACCAAGAAATAGCCAAGTTCTAAGGGATCATGAAATATGCTATGCAAATGCAACTAAATGGACTCACATAATAGATATAAACACTAATGCAAACAGAATGCTCTCTATGACATAAACATGCAAAGATATGAATGAAACTAACTAAATATGCAATATGAATCCTAAATGAACACACACTAACATTCCTCAATTATCACCCCCAAACTTACAATATTCAATGTCCTCATTGAAGGTAATAACAAGGAAAGATGCAGAGAGTACCTAATCATCAGCAGGACCACCCTCCTCTGGTGGTGTATCCGGTGGCGGATAAACAAAATTAGCTCCAAAGGTGGGCCAAACAATATCAACTCCAGTTGCGCGGAATGCAGTACTCAAAACTGCAAATAAAGAAATAAAAATAATACTAACTAATAGGACCACCACTTTCGTAGATGACACGATTGCATTGAGCATATGCAACAAGCCGTTAAACCCCTAGGCAGCCCTAGTAGGACGAGTTTTGTCTCGTGAGGGTTTATAGATGATATACCCACAAAATCAAATATTTTCAACCACCAAGTCTCTCAAACATGCAACATGTCATAATACTGCATATTCGCGTGGGTTGCCTCCCACGAAGCGCTTGTTTTACGTCAATAGCTTGACGTGAATCCCTTTCATCCAGTCGCAAGAACGGTGAACGTCGACTCACGGTTCACCATATTACCAACGTCGTGCTTCAGCCACTGACCATTAACCTTGAACGCTTCATCCGGAAACTTATGGAAAATCTCTACTGCATCATGCGGAAATGCTGATTTAACCATGATAGGCACCGACCACCTCGACTTACGCTTTTCTGGAAAAAATCTGAAGCGAGACTTGAAACGCAGAACTCGTTGACCAAGCACAAATGAATACTTCACCACCCCTCTTTCACGCCAGTCCTTAACCTTCTCCTTATATAGCCTGTTGCTCTCGTAGACTTTACCATACCTCAATTGATCCTGCAGTGGTTGGAGTTCAAGTGTAGGAGCTTCTTCCATAGATGATTTAAGTCGCTCCTGAGAATTGTTCAACTCTGCTAATCCAAGAGATTCGAATGACATGTCAATCTTCCTTTTCCACGGAGGTGCATTCAACAACTGAAGTTGCTCTGCTCTTTCTTCATCTTCGCTATCAGAATCCCCTATCAAGACTCTCTCCACTGTATCTGACTTCAGCGGTTGTTCAATCTCTGTATTGACGACAGAATCGACCATCTCCAATTTAAAGCACTCTTCTTCCTCAGTTGGAAATTTCATTGCCTTGAACACGTTAAAAGTGACCTTCTGATTTTGAACCCTCATTGTAAGCTCTCCTTTCTGCACATCTATCAAAGTACGGCCTGTAGCTAAGAACGGTCTTCCCAAGATAATAGGAATCTTCTTATCTTCCTCAAAGTCCAGGATCACAAAATCAGCAGGAAAGATAAACTTATCCACTTTAACCAAAACATCCTCCATTATACCCCTTGGATATGTGATCAACCGATCAGCCAGCTGTAAAGACATAGTAGTAGGTTTAGGCTCAGGAAGTCCAAGTTGCATGAAGATAGATAATGGCATCAGATTAATACTAGCTCCCAAGTCACATAAGCACTTGTTGAAAGATAGATTGCCGATTGTACACGGTATGGTGAAACTCCCTGGATCCTTGAGTTTTGGAGGTAACTTCTGCTGTAGAATAGCACTGCACTCTTCAGTTAAAGCAACGGTCTCCAAGTCTTCGAGTTTCAATTTCCGAGATAGAATACCCTTCATGAACTTTGCGTAGCTCGGCATTTGTTCTAAAGCTTCCGCAAAAGGTATATTGATATGCAACTTCTTGAAAACTTCCAGAAACTTAGCAAACTGCTTGTCCAACTTCTTCTTCTGAAGACGTTTAGGGAATGGCGGGGGAGGATAGACCTCCTTGATCTCTGTATTCTTCTTCAGAACAGATTTCTCAGTCGAATGGTCACGCTTTTCCACTTCACTTTCCCCCAAACCTGATTTTTCTTCCTTTTCTTCACTTTCTGGCAGAACCTCAGGCGCGGGCGCGCTCCCTAGGGCGCGGGCGCGGCGACCTTCTGTTGGAAATCCTGAACTTTCTTCGTTTTGCTCTTTTTCTGAGTTCTGGTCACCCGTAACCTTCCCAGATCGCAAGGTAACTGCTTTAACATGTTCCTTCACCTCTCTCTTGCCAAGGTTAGCTTCCGTATCACTAGGGAGAGTTCCCTGTGGTCTATTCAACAAGGCGTTGACAATCTGACCAATTTGATTCTCCAGAGTCTTGATAGAAACAGCTTGACTCTTGCACATCAGCCTCAGTTCCTCCAGTTCAGACTTTTCATTAGATGATTGACCAGCATTTCCATGAGATGGTTGTTGAAACCCTGGTGGTTGATATGGTTGCCTTGGAGCATACTGCTGCTGAAAACCAGAAGAGTTAAATGGTTTAGCTCCAAATTCCTGACCTTGATACTGCTGATACGGCTGCTGTGGTTGTTGTTGCTGACCACCCTGATTGTTACTCTAGCTGAAATTTGGATGGTTCCGGTTATTCGGATGATAGGTATTAGGCACTGGTTGTTGTGATCTCTGAAAATTGCTCACGAACTGCGCCGATTCACTAGATATGGCACACTGATTCGTATCATGTGCACCTGCACATAGCTCACACACACTAGCCAGCTGCTGAACTCCATAGTTAGTCAGAGAATCTATCTTCATAGTCAGAGCCTTTAGTTGAGCTGCTATTGCCGTGGCTGCATCCACTTCCAGAACCCCTGCTACCTTGCCTTGTGATAACCTCTGAGTTGGATTCTGATATTCATTAGCAGCCATCATCTCAATAAGTTCATAAGCCTCGTCGTGACTTTAAGCCCACAGAGCTCCACCTGATGCCGCATCAAGCATTGGTCGAGATTGACCTCCCAGTCCATTATAGAAACAATTGATCACCATCCAATCAGGCATTCCATGATGAGGACACTTCCTAAGCATCTCCTTGTAACGCTCCCACGCTTCACATAAAGTTTCACCAGAATGTTGTGAAAACTGAGTAAGAGCATTCCTGATTGCAGCTGTTTTAGCCATCGGGAAGAATTTAGTGAGAAACTTCTGAGCAACATCCTCCCATGTAGTGATAGAACCTGCTGGTAGAGAGTGCAACCAGCCCTTAGCCTTATCCCTCAGAGAAAACGGGAAAAGTCTCAGCTTCACAGCATCTTCCGACACTCCGTTGAATTTGAAGGTGTCGCAGATCTCAATGAAATCCCTAATATGCATATTAGGATCTTCCGTTGGAGCACCCCCAAACTGAACTGAATTCTGCACCATCTGAATCGTGCCAGGCTTGATTTCAAAAGTATTAGCTGCAATAGCTGGCCTGACAATGCTAGATTGAATGTCATTGATCTTCGGCTGAGAATAGTCCTTCAAAGCCTTCGTTTCTGTTGCTGCTGGTTCTCCCATAACTAGACTTAATTCAAGTTCTTCTTTCCGAGATTGAGAACGTATTCGCATACACGCTCACTAAAACACCTGAAACTCACCAAACAAAGTAAAATCGATGAAAGAATAATCCAATTCAGTGAACTTTAACGACCACTGATGACAAGCACATAAACTATATAAATAACACCGAGTCCCCGACAGCGGCGCCAAAAACTTGTTCGCACAAAATCACGCAAGCGTACACGGTCAACAAGTAATATATGAAAGTAGAGTTCGTTCCCACAGAGACTGCTTTGGTTACTATAGTTATGCACTTATGCAACAATGTATGGCTATTGTTCAATGCTAAGACAAGTATCAAATTTGTGTTTTGATTAACTAAATTAACTAAACATATTTTCAAGACTAAATTTAACTAAAGATTTTGTTGTTGAATTACTTATGAGAATAAAACATGGGATCCTAACTTCATTAAGTACTTCATCTAGAGTCTTTTGTCTTTAATCAATGCATGTGACGGTTGTGATAACTAATCGGATAACACGAAATCAGTACACACTACCTTTCAGTATACGTATACCAAACCACTCAAACATCCACAAAAGAGATAGAAGTTGGGTAGACACCAATTATGCTTAGACCCTATATGTCTATAAGATTTGAAAACATAACGGTTTAATGAACAAGTTATCCATTCAGATTACATAACGGTTAAAATCACCTACGAATCATGCATGACAAACATACATAAACCTATGCTAGCATGGCAAGTTATAAACCTCTATATCCACTTTTGCAATCAATAGAAATTAACAAACAACTTAGATGTTAGCTACGCATCCAAGAAGAATAAGCACAACCAAACTAGGTTATCAATAATTCATCACACACAAATCTTTAAAACAATTAACTAATAAAATCCATAGATAAATCCGTTAGAATCCCACGACAACGATTAGTTCATAATCGAACCATTCATCATCGTGGGTTCTGATGAAAACATGATAATAAATATGTCTGGAATACTAATAAAGAGAGTACTAGTAATAAGGTTTATGAAAAACAACTCCAACGAGAATCCAAAGTATCGCCTAATTAGAAGAATACAAAGATAAGTTGAAAACTAGATCTTCATAATCAGCCGTCTTCTTGTTCTCCTCACCGGTGGATGAATATGTAGGTAGGTATATGATTGTATATGTATAAAAATCGTCCACCAATATTTTATATAGGCCACAGAGTTGACTGGTCAAGGCTGGTTTCCTTTTCAGCATCAGAATTGCATTTTCCAGAATTTGCCAGGCGCGGGCGCGCCTATAGTAGCGCGGGCGCGCTTCAAGTGATTTCAAACAGGGCGCGGGCGCGCCTGTTCAAGCGCGAGGGCGCCTGACATTCTGTCAGAATTTTTCTTCTTGCTTTTCTTTGACTTTCCTTGCACTCTCTTGACTTGCAACTCCTATACTTCCACAAGGATGTTCAATTACCACCATATAACCACTTTTAGCTCCATAACTCTGCTAAGAATCATCTCTGCACATTCTAATACAAAACAACTTAAAAACACAACGCACTTGAGTGCAAACAATCAATTTAAGCTGATTTAGGACGATCCAAGTGGATATGAAATCCACTTATCAACTGCTAGAAATGTCTTTGACTTGCTGGTTTCCACTCCTTGTCTTCTCAGCTTCTTTCTTCTTCTGAGAGTCTTTGTTGTCACCTTCAGCATCTTTGGATTTCTTTGAAGTTTTCCCTTTGCCGCTCTCACTTACTCCATCCTTATCACTTCTAGATTGACTTCTCCTCTTGTAGCTTTTGTCTTTATCATCATCCTTGTCATCCTTTTGATTTTTCTTTGCCTTAACTGATTCCGGAACTCTTACATGTATTAGAAATGATTGTAGAATTTGGATCATCTCTATTTCTTCAGCAGTCCTGAATCCTCTCTTGGCTCTCAGCATTTGGAGCACACTATTGATTTTATATTTGTTCTTCATGTTCAGCTGAGCAGGGATGATTAGTTGATCAATGGTGTTTGACCTGGTGAGACCTTGAAAAATGATTGTTCTTGGATTTGTGATGACTTCAGGCAATCTTGAGTATTGGTCCTTCTTTAAGTCTTCATACAGAATCATGTTGTTCTCACCAGTTTTCTCTATTAGGTCCATTATGGTGTCTAGTTCAGTAAACCTTAGCTTCTCTAAAGTATCAAAAGACAAATGTCATAGGTCATTTTCTTTAGATACCATGACAATTTCTCTTAGATAAGCATCCTTGATTTTCCTGACTACCACAGTAAGATACTTGATATTTTCCAGAATGACCTCTTCCTTTCCTTTCTCCCCCTTAGGCTTGGGATCAGACAAGATGTCTTGAGCTTCTCCAGGAACAGGAAGGTTCATACTCTTGAGCATAGTTGTCATCATTTGCTGCTGGACTATCAAGATATTAGAAGTGGCATTGTTTTGGTCATCCAGCTTAGTATTGAGGAGCCCCAAGGTATGAGAGAGGCCTTGGTTGTCTGATTTGAGCTCAGCTACTTCTCTTTCCAATCTATCAACCTTGGAGAAGAGTTGCTCAGACTTGAATGAATTGAGAGACTGGTCTTTGATCTTGGAAAAATCAAATTTGGAGATGTTGGAAATGGGAACTTCATCCACCAGCTTATCACCATACTGGTTTTTCCACATTACTGTGAGCATGGAGTTGGAGTTTATGTTGGACTGCACTTGATTATCTAGCTTGGTAGCCAGTTTCTTGAGATTGTCTGTGGCCAAGGCTAGAGTGAGGTCCATCTTGGTGACATTATTAGCAGTTTTCTGCACTTCCTTGAGGATGCCATCTACCTTGGGAAAATCAAAGAGATAGGAGTTCCTTAGCTGTGTCAAAGATTTGTCTGTTTCCTCCTTGATAGTAGAAATCTCTGATTGAAGACCATTCCCAAGATAATGCAGATCCTTCAGCTGATTTTTGTACATGTCATTCACTGCTTCAAAAACTGCTGCAGGAGAAAGATTCTTGGCATTTGACCCCAAAGATGTAAAATATTCTTCCCTGAGAAAGGCTAGGGCATCTTTGAGCTTCACAGTTCTTTTGGCATCCAACCAGGCATCTACATTGCCATCCTGTTGAGCCTCATCTACAATTTTCTCCTACTGTGCCTCAACATCCTCCTTATGACATAGAAGAATGGCTTCATAGTCTGAGTTGGGAAGATTTGCTGTTAAAAGATGTTGAGCAATTTTAGAGATCTCATCAATCTGTTCCACATGAAGATTTTGGAGTTCTTCTTTCGTCAATTGTGAGGGCACAGATGATGATCCTGAAGGCCTGTCATGTTGCACAGGCTTCAGCCATTCTGACATAGTGGCCTGAGCCAAGTGAGAGCTAGTTCTAGGCACTTCATGCGGAATAGAAATTTGAGTTTCCTCCAGTCTTGGAATGACTGTAGAGTCTGATGCTGTCTCCATTGAAATGGGATGAGGTACAACATCATCTCTATGTGCCTGTGAAGGCAAGTCCAAGTCCCTAAGGATTGGAGAGGTTGGCACAGAGTCTCCAGTAAGTACTGGTGAATCCTCTGTGTTTGTGTTGGTGTCATTAGAATATGCCCCAACTAGCATTTCCTGACCAACTAAATGTGGGTCCTGGGTGGTGATCACAGTGTCAAGCACCATGTCACTTGAAATGGGCTCAATCACAGATTCAAATTATGAATGATCAAGAGCAGGATTGTCATGTGAATGACTTGCCTGTAATGAAGAAATTTTAGATGTAGAATCTGGAAGAGAAGAGGAGTTTAGACTTGATTTTGGCAACTCCCCCTGAAAAATAGGAGGAGTTTCAGAGTTGATGTACTCTCCACTCAGTGATTGATCACCCTTATTTCCACCTGAGTCAAGAGTGAGTTCTTGACCCTGTACTGACTCTATACAGGTTGTAGTGGGGAGACTACTCTTTTCAATATCAATGCCCTGTTGAGAGGACATTGACAGTAATAGGTGTACCCCTGTTTGCACATGTAAATCCTGTTGGGAGGATTCAGTGGTAGCTAGAGTTTTGGATTTCTTCTTTTGTCTAGTGAGCTGTGACTTAGGTTCCTCACTTCCTAAATCTACAGTCTCATCAATTATAGCAAGGGTTCTCTTCTTGGTCTTCTTTTTAGTAACACCAGCCTTTTGAGAGACTGGTGCACTTGGCTCCCTAATTATTAAAGTTGTGTTTGCAGGAGGGTCACTGGATGGGATGGGAAAGCTAGGCTTAGACTTTGAAGCTCCTTCTGTCTTAGCCTTCCCTTTCCAGGAAAGTTCATGATATATGGGCTTATCAAGTGGATAGGATGTGAATATGTCTTGCATATGCTTAGTCACACTCAGAATCACATCCAGTTGATTCCTAGTATCCAATGAACCAAATAGAACTTTGGACATGGACTTGGAATAAGCCAATTTTGTTTGATCTATACCATCTAATTCATGCAAATTGTTATTTAGATAATTTAAAATGCACTAAAGAAAACGAGGGTAAAAGATCTCATTACCTCGTCCACGAACAGTCCTGCCTAGCCTTTGAGCCAATTCTTTGAGAATAATTGCTCCTACATTAATCTCCTGATTATAAGCTAAGGAGTAGGCTAGCTTCACAGCAATGTGACTGATGTGGTCCCATCCTGTTTTCCTGCACAAGAACACCTTTTGGAGTGCGTCAAACAGAAATGACCACTCCCTCCTGACATGCTTCTTGTTAAGCTTAGCCATGTCTATCTCATCAACATAATTGATTAGATCCAAGAAAGCCACCATTTCAGTATCATTGGCCTCCGCATCATGACCCTCAGTTTTGAAACCCAACGCTTTATTTATATCCTTTTCTCCAAATTACAAGTGCTTGCCCCCAATTGTGCAGTTGATTTCCTGAAGTGAAGTCCCATCCTCCCTTGCCATTGTGGAGACCAAAGCTGTTCTCCAGAATCCTTCCAGTACATCAACGTACAGAGTGGGGTTAATAGTTAAAGCTTGGCGAAGGTACGATGTGTTTAAGAACCGTACAAAACACTTGTACCGGGGGTTTGCTTCAGCCTCAGAGGGGAGAGTGAGAAGGTTGGTCTCTTTGGGTATGACTAAAGGGTTTGAAGGAGAAGTTGTTTGAGATTTAGGTGCCATTTGAAATTGAGAGTGAAGAAGATAGAAGAGAATTTGAGTTTAGGTTTGAGAATTGAGAGTAATAGACAAGATGAAAAGTTGTGAACGGTTAGAAAAGAGTATTTATATGATAGAGAACTGCGATATGGAGTTATGAATTTGTACATGCTATTTTGATGTCGTGAAGTCTCAAAATAGTCTATATCGTGAAGTCTTGCAAAGTATATCGCAGAGTCCAAAAGTGAACTATGTCTCAAAGTCTTAAAGGTAGAAAGTATGGGGAGACTTTGCCATATAGTATAAATACCTTATCTAAATCTCCCTTTTTGGAGTTCCAAGCATTTTGTCAGACTTATATCAAAATTTTGAAATAAAATTAATTTAAATCAAAATTCTGCTAAATATGGAGACTTGTCGATATAGTTATTCTAGGTCACGAAGTCATAAAATGAACTATGTCGCAAACTCAAGAAATGAACTATATCGCGAAGTCTCACAATTTCAACAGTTTGCGATATAAGTCTGTTTTATTTGAACTAAGTCGTGAACTCTCAAAATCACCTATGTAGAGATGTCTTAAAAGCTCATAACTTCTCATAAAAGTATGATTTGAAAAATATGCAGTAAAATACTGAAATATTTATAAATCATATCCCAGCTAATTTTCACTCTAAATGAATAGAGCATCTAAATACAGTGAAAATTTACTGCTGCAACAATTAACTAGCATACTTACTTAGAACAACTAAATGAAGGATTGATCATTCCAATTTCACTCACAAGTCTGTTGAAGACAACTTCATTTAGCGGTTTAGTAAATATGTCAGCTAATTGTTTCTCAGTTGGAACATAAGAGACTGCTATAGTACCATTTGCAGCATGTTCCCTAATGAAATGGTACCTTATCTCAATGTGCTTTGTAGTAGAATGATTAACAGGATTGGCAACAATGGATATTGCACTGGTATTGTCACACATCAGGGGAATGTGTTCCAACACTAGTCCATAATCCATGAGTTGATTTCTAATCCAAAGCAATTGAGCACAGCAGCTTCCAGCAGCAATATATTCAGCCTCAACTGTGGATGTTGCTGTGGATTGTTGTTTCTTACTGAACCAGGACACTAACCTTTGACCTAAGAATTGGCAGTTTCCAGAGGTGCTCTTCCTGTCAATTCTGCATCCAGCATAATCAGAATCTGTGTAACCAACCAGGTTGAACCCAGTGCCCTTTGGATACCATAGCCCAAGATTAGGAGTCCCTTTCATATACCTGAAGATTCTTTTGATAGCTGTTCACACAAAATCACGCAAGCGTACGCGATCACAAGTAATATATGAATAAGTAGAGTTTGTTCCCACAGAGACTGGTTTACCACAGTTATGCACTTATGCAACAATGTATGACTATTGTTCAATGCTAAGACAAGTATCAAAATTGGGTTTTGATTATCTAAATTAACTAAGCAAATTACCAAGACTATAATTAACTAATGATTTTACTGTCGAATTACCTATGAGAAGAAAACATGGGATCCTAACTTTATTAAATACTTCATCTAGAGTCTTTTGTCTTTAATCAATGCATGTGACGGTTATGATAACTAATCGGACAACACGAAATCAGTACAAGCTACCTTTCAGTATATGTATACCAAACCACTCAAACATCCACAAAAGAGATAGAAGTTGGGCAGACACCAATTATACTTAGACCCTATATGTCTATAAGATTTGAAAACATAACGGTTTAACGAGCAAGTTATCCATTCAGATTACATAGGGCAGGTAAGATGGTTAAAATCACCTACGAATTATGCATGACAAACATACATAAACCTATGCTAGCCTGGCAAGTTCTAAACCTCTATATCCACTTTCGCAATCAATAGAGATTAACAAACAACTTAGATGTTAGCTACGCATCCAAGAAGAATAAGCACAACCAAACAAGGATATCAATAAGTCATCACACACAAATCTTTAAAACAATTAACTACTAAAATCCATAGATAAATCCGTTAGAATCCCACGACAACGATTAGTTCATAATCGAACCGTTCATCATCGTGGGTTCTTATGAAAACATGATAATAAATATGTCTGGAATACTAATTAAAAGTACTAGGGTTTGTGAAAAACATACGAGAATCCAAAGTATCGCCTAATTAGAAGAATACAAAGATAAGTTGAAAACTAGATCTTCGTAATCAGCCGTCTTCTTGTTCTCCTTGTCGATGGATGAATATGTATTTATGTATATGAATATATATCTCTGAAATCGTCCACCAATTGTTTATATAGGCCTTTCTGTTGACTGGTCTTCGCTGGTTTCCAAAACAGAACAGAAATTGACTTCTTCAGCAATCCACCAAGCGCGGGCGCGCTTCCTAGGGCGCGGGCGCGCTCCACAGAATTCAACCAGGCGCGGGCGCGCTCTAGCCTCTGTCCAGATTTCTTCATTTCTTCCTTAACACTTGCAACTGCTTATACTTTCTTGGCCTCCACTTCTTAAGTTCACATAACCACCATACTTGGAGACTTATTCACCTAAATTGTAACAGCCCCAAATCCGGGGTCAGGGATTTAGGGTAGTCACGATCCATGTACTCCTTGCCTTACCTGTATTACTCACACCATTCATAATTCACCTGCTCATGACCCCACAACATACGTCTCACACACACACACACCGGTTAGAGTCTCAGAAACGACACAATACAACAACTGCGGAATAAATAATTTTTTATTACAATACCCAAATGTCTTTTGAATCTGTCACTGATACAATTTCTAAGTAATGTTACATTACCAACTTAGTCTTCTGATGCTTACAATCCTCTAATACCATTCATGTATATACATAAGTCGAATACCGAAAGCTGTAGCCTGATTCGATTGGTTCGTACTACTCTCGGGATCACTGCTAGAAACTGTTTATGAAAACGCCTTGCGGGGTATGTGCCGTCCCATTGGCATCCTGCTTCGCTGCTATATAATATATATAAAAAAATAGCAAGAGTGAGCGATAGCTCAGCAAGGAAATGAAAGTATGGCATAATTCTGCCTTTAATTCAACCCAGAAATAAAGCGGGTATAAGACAATAATTTGTCAAAATATCTCGATACTTAAATTACATCCTTATCGGAATGTAATCCCAAAAATAATACCATTGTTGTATTTCAAATATCAATTTCATAATATTTCTGCAAACTTTGGCTATATTATGAACAAAGTTCTAGTATAAACGATGAGGTTTCAAAGTAAACCAAATATAACCTTTCCGAAAAATATCTGCTATATATGCAGAATATCAACATATAACTTAAAAGATGAAGTTATAAGGTGATTCAGTATAAACAACTCCCTTACCATAACTCATGTTATGTAAGGTATCCACAGAGTCATAACTCATAAATAAAAGATGAAGTTGCATGAATTTATTGTCACTTCATTTCCAAACACTTTTCGACCCCCTACCAACATGATTGGTTCTTCACCCCAATACATGTTGCAGGAATATCCAAATTGGATGATGAACCAATACTGGAGTTGCTACCGCGTCCGCTGTGCCTAACCTTACTATGATCAGTAGCAGGTCGCACCGCTCAAATAGTTTTCTACATGTAGATGGAAGTATCACGACGGCCTGACATTGTCTACCGCCTTACTATGACCTCCCGGCCCATTTGGGGCAATATATAAAAGTTGGATGGGCCCACGCAACTTGACCACTTACACCACTCCTAGTTCAGATGGAATCCATGACTCTGAAACGTAAAGATCGTCCTCCTTTCCCCAAGTGTAACACTTGTTGATACGACTCCACTAAGTAGTTATATCTAGGTTGGAAAGGGAGATTCTCCAATATTTCCCAAGCTATGCTTGTTAATGGATATCGACTTGTTCCATGAATTTACCCCTCGATCATTGAGGTGGTAACACAACACTAGACTGGCAGCAATTAAATTGCTCCAAGAAAATATCAGTCCCTTGACAGTTTTGAGTTGAGAGTTCAAAAAGAGTAGTAGTCTCTTAAATCAGGTTTCCCATATTTTTGATGGTTGAGCGAACATTTAAATCCTCTTAAGAGACGGATTTAAATGGAAAACATTATTTTGGGAACCTCTTTGGATTTTTAAAAATAATCAATGATATTGATTAAATAAGTAAACATTAGATGAATATTTGAAATAATACTCCTTACGTAAATACTGATTAAATGAATATTCGAAAATACTATTCATTAAGTAAATATAGATTAAATGAATATTCAAAGATAATATTCATTAAATAAATAAACCTCAAATGAATATTCAAAAATAATATTCATTACTTAATAAATCTCAAATGAATATTCGAAAGCAATATTCATTAAATAAATAATTAATCCTCGAATGAATATACATAAATAATATTCATTAACTAATTAAATAATCTTCAAATGAATATTCAAAAATTAATATTCATTAAATAATCCCCAGATAAATATTCACAATAATATTCTTAAAGTCAATAATCCTCAAATGAATATAAATAATATTCTTTAAGTCAATAATCCTCAAATGAATATAAATAATATTCTTTAAGTCAATAATCCTCAAATGAATATAAATAATATTCTTTAAGTCAATAATCCTCAAATGAATATAAATAATATTCTTTAAGTAAATAATTAACCCTCGAATAACAGTTACCTGATATCTTTGTTATCATTCCGGAACAAAGCGATTTTAAGAAAACATTTTGAAAATGATATTCATCTAAGTAAACAAATTTAATTAGACGAATAAGGCTTATTTAATCCGTAAATGCTTCCAGAAGTATTTACTAATTAAATAAACACTGGTTTATTGGTGATGTTGCCTTTAGGTTAATTATTGCGAAAATCTTTCTAAAAAGCTCTGTCCGGGTTTTCGAAAATATACCTTACAAAATAACCCCGATACGCTGGCTAAGTTATAAACTCAATACATGCTCTACCCTATGAGCCTTTCTTATTCCAGTACACAAATACCTACCTTATGATATAAAGTCCCCTTCCACCATACGAAAAGTTTATAAATATATACACCATATAATTCAAGGCGTAGGATCTTAAAAGCATCACCACCCATCAACAGTATTATAAGGTCATAGGATTTTGGTTATCGCACGAGCAGGATTTAATATCATTAACAAGACCAAGGATATACTGGTTTTGATAAGGAAGCACAATATTGGGAAACTTGCAAATATGGATTGAAACTTATTCAACACATTTCATATATTTCAAAATAAATATACTCTGAACGATCGAGTATGCATACATAACTTGCATCTAGTATATACATACTTCAAAATATGGTTTTTAGAAACTTGCCTGATGCTCGAGAAGTGATAGGGGTTCGCGACGATGCCGGACAATCTAGACAAAGTCAAACGAAAACACACGGTTGATCCCCTCGATAAACCACTTATAACTCAATGCTTAAACACGTAAGCGAAATACAACCAAGGCATTACTTGCTCGCTCTAGCGTCACACTAAGTCCATGTTATTCGTCAAATACTTAAATCATAAGTTTGGTTCGAAATCCATCCTCAAATCCAAGTTATACTTAACCATTTGGAACCTTGGTTTCTAAGTCTTGTTTTCAGTGGTTTTCACTTGCGCGACCTCGACTAAAACATTTTTATAAAATCGGAAAATAATCTTTTTAATCCGAATCTTTTTCGTGAGCCTTCCTAACTGTCTCTAGTATTATTCCTCAAAGTTTCACATTTTAATATGGCTCCGAAGTGGTCCAATATAGCCTCAAAGTTGCTGAACAGAGAAGGGTTGTTCCTCCGAACGACGTTTACTAAAACTCACTTTTCTCTTAAACCGTAAATCGTAACGACATGATTCTTGCGCTCACGTAAACTAGAAACAAAGCTCTACACACTCATGTTCATCACTGAACCAAAAGAAGCAGTTAAGTTTTCGGATTCTATGCAGTTTTAAAGTTAACGAGAATCGGGCATTACGACGGCTTAAAACTTAACGTTTTCCATTTTCAAAACACACTCAAATCAATACCAAACAATCCCAAACTCACCATCCACCTTATACACCCTCCACTCAGTCAAATCCTCCATGAATAATCACAACAAAATTCATAACCCATCCTCCAATACTCAACCAACAATTCATCTAATCACTTAATCATGAGCTTAACTTTACATAAACATCAAAACCATTTCAAAACTCATATAACAAAAAGGGGCAGAGGTTTTTATACCTTCCTTGAATCCTTAAACACACCACAAGAGCTTGTAAGCCTTAAGAGAGTCTTCATCCATGGTTATCATCCTTAAACTTGCAAAAGAAAATCAAGAACAAGTTATGAATTCTCGGAGTTACTATACACCGGTTTAAAGAACTGGAAAACTGAAGGTCTTACCTTGCTCAAATGGAAGAAACTCGTGAAATACGAAATGTAGATTATCTCAAGACCTTTCCAACAAGATATAGATCGCAATTTGCCACCGAGAAATGAAGGAGATATGAATTTTACAATCCGGCAGTTTTGCTTTGGCCGAAAATGAAGAAAATAAGAATGGTTTTTGATTTTTTGTTAATTTGCTTGGAAATGCTGATTTTTTGTTAAAGGTGGTGAGTCATTGCATGTCCAGGACACGTGTCGATCAGTGGGGGGTTATGGTGGCAAAGAAGGGGACACGTGTCAAGCAATGGAGATCATGGTGGCAAGCAGCTTTACTGGTTCGTTTTCCTTTCACATGGATGATCCAAATGTTGCATTTCTTGAATTAATCTTGTTACATGTTACTTCCATGTCTATATTTAATCCTGTCATAATTTCAATCCTTAATCCATGATTCGTTCGCTTAATCACTTAATCTCGTTATAAAGTATCAGCGGTTTCTAGAACCTTCGTTTCACTGTCTCAGTGGTTTTCGTTCTAAATTCTCAAATCAAATATAATAACATTCCAAAATATTAAATCCTCAAATCCTTAATTTAATATCTCATTTCTTGAATATAATAATATATATAATTCACTGCCCGGTCAAATACTACGCCAAAATAAAATTCGGAATTTCTGAATTCCGATCGTCTTTGCATTCACTTATTTACTCCGTAGATCACTAATATGACTTCGGAATATCCACACTACGTCTCGTACATAGGTGGCATGAAAAACTTTGTTAATCCTCAAAATCACTATTCATCCACCAAATTCACTATTCACTGATGCACTTAATCATAATAAGAAAAGTTTTAATTCTACCAAAAATTCGGGTTATTACAGTCTCCCCTCCTTAAAAGGATTCCGTCCCGGAATCAGCTTAGGAATAACTGGGGGTAATTCCCTCCCATTGCACTTTCTAACTCCCAAGTGGATTCTTCCACTTCTTGATTTTCCACAAACCTCTCACTAGCTTGGCAACCTCGTCACTTAGCACTTGCTCTTTTCTATCCGTGATTTCCACAGGTTGTTCTTTGTAAGTCAGACCAGGTTGTATATCTACCTGCTCGTACTCTAACATATGCCGGGCATCTATAGTATACTAACGTAGCATTGACACCTGAACCCCGTTATGACCATTCTACAAGTTTGGGGGGTAAGGCTGGCTCGTAGGCCACCTTCCTGACGCATTTTAAAATCTCAGATGGCCCAATGAATCTCGGGCTCGACTTCCCTTTCTTTTCAAATCTCATTAATTCTTTCCATGGAGATACCTTTAGCATCACGAATCGCTAACCTCATATTCTCTATCTTGTTTGTACAGAAATACACCAGCATAAACTTGATTGTCATTCATCAACTTGCCATTTAGCTTATCAATAGCAGTACTATTTCTATACTCGCGGGCTTAGTCCGCATACTTTCTCTGTCTGTCTTGGTTGTCACTAGCCGCTTGTTGGTGAAATCTTTTGTCTTTCTAGTTTGTTGGACTAACTTGGTTTTGTGTAAAATCTCATCCTTTAATTCCCGATTATTCGGAATCCATCTCTGTCTCATTTTAATCAAGGGTATCGGCCACCACATTGGCCTTCCCCGGATGGTAGTGTATCTCACAGTCAATTTTAGGTAAATTTTAGCCATTTCTCCATCTCATGTTATCTACTATCACGGATAACTCAACGCCACTTCATTACATTCCATCAAAATTTGTGGGTGCATTAGTCAACCCAAAATAACTTCGCTAAAATCTCAAAGTGTCTATTCCTCGTACGAATCGCAGTCTTGGGTACATCCTCAGATTTAACTTCCAACTGGTGGTATCCAGTTCTTGAATAAATTTGGAAATACACAGCGTTTTTCCGCTGATCAAACAATCATTTACAAGGGTACCTATCCTCCAGGTCGAACTCATTCAACTCTCGAGGTTCGATGCATAATCTTGTGCTAACATCTTTCTCTCTTACGAACAACACCGGGGTTTCCCACGGTGATACACTGGGCCTTATCATACCCTTATACAACAATTCTTATAACTGAGTCTCTAACTCTTTCATTCCCACTATACTCGGAATACTCGGT
This sequence comes from Heracleum sosnowskyi, assembly GCA_030848705.1. Lineage (NCBI taxonomy): Eukaryota > Viridiplantae > Streptophyta > Magnoliopsida > Apiales > Apiaceae > Heracleum > Heracleum sosnowskyi. The sequence goes on along the minus strand of CM061235.1, from coordinate 133,640,559 downwards.
ATTCATTCTCATGTCATCCAAATCGATATCTGGTAGCTCATTAAAACCTTGTACAATCTCCCAAAACCATTGTAGTTCCCTTTTTACTTGGTATCTCTTTTCTTGGCGTCCACCATAAGAGCTAATTAAGCCTCAGATCTCTGGCGTAATAGCTTCTTAGTCTAAACTATATTCAAGAATCTCTGAATCTGTTTCCATCCTTTATTTATTACTCTCTCTCTCTTACAATCAGTCTGGGCTCCATTGGGTGTCAACCCACCCGTCCTTATTATAATGTCAACTTCTCCCAAGTCACAATACCAGCTCCCTCTGACTCTATCGCCAGTACTTATCTTGCTAACCCAGAGGTAGTGTCCATTCGTAAACAACTCCTCCAAAATCTCAATTCCACTATATGGCATCTATCTAACACCGTTGTCACTAGAGTACACGACACATCACTATTCCTTTCACATATATCACTTGATCCCCTTTCCATTATCATAATATCCTTGGGAGAATAAACCAATTCATTGATATGTCATTAACATTCTATTCGTCTTAGGGATTCGCTCCTGTCATAGGCGATTTCGTTGCGAATCTAATTCCTATCAGCGAATTTTGACTTATTTGACCTGGTTCGCCTCCCCTTAGAATTCAATGAGGATAACCAAAATTCATGGGGCCTTGAAAAGACAGCTCCCATATCAAGGAAAACGTCACACCCTGGTGATCATAAGGTTATGAGTTTTAAGGTAACCTTATTGGAGGTAAGAGAATTTACCGAGAGATCAACATGATCGTAAGAACTCAACGTTGCGTGCCTCGATTGAGACATTACTAAAGGTAATTAGCCTTCTTGTATTTCACAACTTACAAGTGATGGCGTCCCATCAGACTTCTATCACATAGACAGATAGTCCTTGTAGCCCCTAAAAGTATAGGGTTGTTCGTCTCAGTGGAAGTTGAAAAGTATGAAAGCAATTCGAGATCAATTTAATGATTATCGCCTCTCGACAATATTTCTCAAAGGAACACCTTGAATTAAAATTGAACAGATTCCAAAGGTGCGGTTTCCAAAGAAAATACAAAGAAAAGAATAACCAAAAAGATACTGGTACTTAACAAACAAGTGGTGAGGTATCACCATGGGGTCATTCATTATTTGAAGAAAAGTGAAAGCTTAAATAACATCATTTGACAGGGCTTCGAAAACCTGAAAGTAGGCATCGTGACTAGAGCTGGCAATTTGATACACGACACGTGAACACGGTACGAACACGACACGGATAATTAGTGTTTGGGTGCAAAAATTTGGTACACGAACACGAAAATACACGAACACGAAAAAACACGAATATAATTAGTGTCGGGTTTGGGTTTTCACAATAGGTACACGACACGAAACGAAAGTACACGAATTAATGAAGTAAATAAATAATTTTAAAAAATATATATTATTTATAGTATTGCATATTTAGAAAATATATAAGGAATTATATATGAACAATAAATAAAAGTTTCATGACTAATTAGCAGTAAGTTATACATTTATATATAAGAAGTATACATTTATATATATAAGTTATATTTACAAATTTTTGTAAAATTGTATGTATTACATATTTAATACACATTTCATAAAAATTTACATAATTAAAATAGTTTTATAATATATAAATTTTAATTTAATTAAATTTATATGTGTGTTTAATGTACACGAATACGACACGTAAAGTACACGACACGTTTTGAATTGGATATGTGTTTCAAATTTAGTACACGAATCCAAAATGGGTCGGATATGGGTTTTACATTAAGTACACGAAAACACGAAAGTACACGACACGAAAGTACACGACACGGTCCAATTGCCAGGTCTAATCGTGACAGCCTCTAACACAATTGAAATTAATTATGATTTAACACAAGTGTTATAAAATAACTTCGAAGAGGGAATATACCCTTTATCAGAATTCTTTCTTGGAAAGAGGTCAAGATAGATCATAGATTGGGGAAATATCCCACATAATCTGCAAAGGGGGAGGGTACTACCAAGGTCTCTACGGATGCCTTTTATGTCGGCTCCTCTAATGGATAATCGTTCAATTCCAAAGCTTTTCTTTTCCACGCGCCCTAAGGTGTTTGATACTTACGTCATTGCCGACTTATAATAGTCGCTAAGGATCCAACCATCGACCTTTGCAATCGCAGGGAATTCTATTCGACTAGGCGCAAACATCTCAAGTAAGCGTTCTGTTCTATAAGAAGACTTCGATACCGTTGTCGCCCATAGCAATGACAATTCCACATATCGACTGGGCGGTACTCCGGAGGATCGTTACAAACTACAAACTTAAATTCGGTCTCTATTTCAATCATCTTTATACCCAAAATTTTCCTTGAGATACTAAAATCCCTCAATGATGTAATAGACACTATTTCCAGTGGAATCGCTGGTCGTGGGGGATTGAAATCTCATAGCCCAAAACAATTCCTTACACTATTCTAGGCAACTAAGTACCCTTAATCGTTCGTGAAAATCTGAACATCTTGGTTCTTACGTATGCCGCCTCCTTATGGGCAACTATAACCGACTACGGGTAACAGGTTTCGTTCAAGTCGAATCAATCCACTGATACTGGCTGTACTGCCTCTACCTCTTCTGCTTTGGAGACTCTACTCCATTTTCTTTGTCATATCTCTTGATGAATCATGAACGATCCTTAAAACTCTCGTTTCGTCACTTATTTGTCCTTTGAAGGTTCGTCTGGTCCTATTATACGACCTCAAGTAACATACTACATCTTTATCAATCAACACGTTCTCTACAAGATTCTTTCCTTGACCCACCATGGGGTCTTCCTCTAGATCCTCCTATGGATCTTCCTTTATCGGGTCTCCGTCCATTTCAAGGAACGCATCATCAATTGCCTACTCGAAGGCCTCGGGGTCTGGTATCTCAGAATCCCATCAATCTATAACTCATACGAATCGAGGTGACTAATCATGAAGTCCTAAGTACGGTTTCCCAGAAGAAGTCCCCTCTCGGGCTTCATCTTAAACAGTCAGGGTCGTGTCCTCTAACCCGACTACGAACTCAATTTAGGCTCTAGATGTTCTTATCATTCTTAAGGGTATTGTAAGACTCGATCTCCTATCGTTTCTGAGGACTGTAACCTAACGCTCTGATACCATTTTTGTAACAGCCCCAAATCCGGGGTCAGGGATTTAGGGTAGTCACGATCCATGTACTCCTTGCCTTACCTGTATTACTCACACCATTCATAATTCACCTGCTCATGACCCCACAACATACGTCTCACACACACACACACACCGGTTAGAGTCTCAGAAACGACACAATACAACAACTGCGGAATAAATAATTTTTTATTACAATACCCAAATGTCTTTTGAATCTGTCACTGATACAATTTCTAAGTAATGTTACATTACCAACTTAGTCTTCTGATGCTTACAATCCTCTAATACCATTCATGTATATACATAAGTCGAATACCGAAAGCTGTAGCCTGATTCGATTGGTTCGTACTACTCTCGGGATCACTGCTAGAAACTGTTTATGAAAACGCCTTGCGGGGTATGTGCCGTCCCATTGGCATCCTGCTTCGCTGCTATATAATATATATAAAAAAATAGCAAGAGTGAGCGATAGCTCAGCAAGGAAATGAAAGTATGGCATAATTCTGCCTTTAATTCAACCCAGAAATAAAGCGGGTATAAGACAATAATTTGTCAAAATATCTCGATACTTAAATTACATCCTTATCGGAATGTAATCCCAAAAATAATACCATTGTTGTATTTCAAATATCAATTTCATAATATTTCTGCAAACTTTGGCTATATTATGAACAAAGTTCTAGTATAAACGATGAGGTTTCAAAGTAAACCAAATATAACCTTTCCGAAAAATATCTGCTATATATGCAGAATATCAACATATAACTTAAAAGATGAAGTTATAAGGTGATTCAGTATAAACAACTCCCTTACCATAACTCATGTTATGTAAGGTATCCACAGAGTCATAACTCATAAATAAAAGATGAAGTTGCATGAATTTATTGTCACTTCATTTCCAAACACTTTTCGACCCCCTACCAACATGATTGGTTCTTCACCCCAATACATGTTGCAGGAATATCCAAATTGGATGATGAACCAATACTGGAGTTGCTACCGCGTCCGCTGTGCCTAACCTTACTATGATCAGTAGCAGGCCGCTCAAATAGTTTTCTACATGTAGATGGAAGTATCACGACGGCCTGACATTGTCTACCGCCTTACTATGACCTCCCGGCCCATTTGGGGCAATATATAAAAGTTGGATGGGCCCACGCAACTTGACCACTTACACCACTCCTAGTTCAGATGGAATCCATGACTCTGAAACGTAAAGATCGTCCTCCTTTCCCCAAGTGTAACACTTGTTGATACGACTCCACTAAGTAGTTATATCTAGGTTGGAAAGGGAGATTCTCCAATATTTCCCAAGCTATGCTTGTTAATGGATATCGACTTGTTCCATGAATTTACCCCTCGATCATTGAGGTGGTAACACAACACTAGACTGACAGTAATTAAATTGCTCCAAGAAAATATCAGTCCCTTGACAGTTTTGAGTTGAGAGTTCAAAAAGAGTAGTAGTCTCTTAAATCAGGTTTCCCATATTTTTGATGGTTGAGCGAACATTTAAATCCTCTTAAGAGACGGATTTAAATGGAAAACATTGTTTTGGGAACCTCTTTGGATTTTTAAAAATAATCAATGATATTGATTAAATAAGTAAACATTAGATGAATATTTGAAATAATACTCCTTACGTAAATACTGATTAAATGAATATTCGAAAATACTATTCATTAAGTAAATATAGATTAAATGAATATTCAAAGATAATATTCATTAAATAAATAAACCTCAAATGAATATTCAAAAATAATATTCATTACTTAATAAATCTCAAATGAATATTCGAAAGCAATATTCATTAAATAAATAATTAATCCTCGAATGAATATACATAAATAATATTCATTAACTAATTAAATAATCTTCAAATGAATATTCAAAAATTAATATTCATTAAATAATCCCCAGATAAATATTCACAATAATATTCTTAAAGTCAATAATCCTCAAATGAATATAAATAATATTCTTTAAGTCAATAATCCTCAAATGAATATAAATAATATTCTTTAAGTCAATAATCCTCAAATGAATATAAATAATATTCTTTAAGTCAATAATCCTCAAATGAATATAAATAATATTCTTTAAGTAAATAATTAACCCTCGAATAACAGTTACCTGATATCTTTGTTATCATTCCGGAACAAAGCGATTTTAAGAAAACATTTTGAAAATGATATTCATCTAAGTAAACAAATTTAATTAGACGAATAAGGCTTATTTAATCCGTAAATGCTTCCAGAAGTATTTACTAATTAAATAAACACTGGTTTATTGGTGATGTTGCCTTTAGGTTAATTATTGCGAAAATCTTTCTAAAAAGCTCTGTCCGGGTTTTCGAAAATATACCTTACAAAATAACCCCGATACGCTGGCTAAGTTATAAACTCAATACATGCTCTACCCTCTGAGCCTTTCTTATTCCAGTACACAAATACCTACCTTATGATATAAAGTCCCCTTCCACCATACGAAAAGTTTATAAATATATACACCATATAATTCAAGGCGTAGGATCTTAAAAGCATCACCACCCATCAACAGTATTATAAGGTCATAGGATTTTGGTTATCGCACGAGCAGGATTTAATATCATTAACAAGACCAAGGATATACTGGTTTTGATAAGGAAGCACAATATTGGGAAACTTGCAAATATGGATTGAAACTTATTCAACACATTTCATATATTTCAAAATAAATATACTCTGAACGATCGAGTATGCATACATAACTTGCATCTAGTATATACATACTTCAAAATATGGTTTTTAGAAACTTGCCTGATGCTCGAGAAGTGATAGGGGTTCGCGACGATGCCGGACAATCTAGACAAAGTCAAACGAAAACACACGGTTGATCCCCTCGATAAACCACTTATAACTCAATGCTTAAACACGTAAGCGAAATACAACCAAGGCATTACTTGCTCGCTCTAGCGTCACACTAAGTCCATGTTATTCGTCAAATACTTAAATCATAAGTTTGGTTCGAAATCCATCCTCAAATCCAAGTTATACTTAACCATTTGGAACCTTGGTTTCTAAGTCTTGTTTTCAGTGGTTTTCACTTGCGCGACCTCGACTAAAACATTTTTATAAAATCGGAAAATAATCTTTTTAATCCGAATCTTTTTCGTGAGCCTTCCTAACTGTCTCTAGTATTATTCCTCAAAGTTTCACATTTTAATATGGCTCCGAAGTGGTCCAATATAGCCTCAAAGTTGCTGAACAGAGAAGGGTTGTTCCTCCGAACGACGTTTACTAAAACTCACTTTTCTCTTAAACCGTAAATCGTAACGACATGATTCTTGCGCTCACGTAAACTAGAAACAAAGCTCTACACACTCATGTTCATCACTGAACCAAAAGAAGCAGTTAAGTTTTCGGATTCTATGCAGTTTTAAAGTTAACGAGAATCGGGCATTACGACGGCTTAAAACTTAACGTTTTCCATTTTCAAAACACACTCAAATCAATACCAAACAATCCCAAACTCACCATCCACCTTATACACCCTCCACTCAGTCAAATCCTCCATGAATAATCACAACAAAATTCATAACCCATCCTCCAATACTCAACCAACAATTCATCTAATCACTTAATCATGAGCTTAACTTTACATAAACATCAAAACCATTTCAAAACTCATATAACAAAAAGGGGCAGAGGTTTTTATACCTTCCTTGAATCCTTAAACACACCACAAGAGCTTGTAAGCCTTAAGAGAGTCTTCATCCATGGTTATCATCCTTAAACTTGCAAAAGAAAATCAAGAACAAGTTATGAATTCTCGGAGTTACTATACACCGGTTTAAAGAACTGGAAAACTGAAGGTCTTACCTTGCTCAAATGGAAGAAACTCGTGAAATACGAAATGTAGATTATCTCAAGACCTTTCCAACAAGATATAGATCGCAATTTGCCACCGAGAAATGAAGGAGATATGAATTTTACAATCCGGCAGTTTTGCTTTGGCCGAAAATGAAGAAAATAAGAATGGTTTTTGATTTTTTGTTAATTTGCTTGGAAATGCTGATTTTTTGTTAAAGGTGGTGAGTCATTGCATGTCCAGGACACGTGTCGATCAGTGGGGGGTTATGGTGGCAAAGAAGGGGACACGTGTCAAGCAATGGAGATCATGGTGGCAAGCAGCTTTACTGGTTCGTTTTCCTTTCACATGGATGATCCAAATGTTGCATTTCTCGAATTAATCTTGTTACATGTTACTTCCATGTCTATATTTAATCCTGTCATAATTTCAATCCTTAATCCATGATTCGTTCGCTTAATCACTTAATCTCGGTATAAAGTATCAGCGGTTTCTAGAACCTTCGTTTCACTATCTCAGTGGTTTTCGTTCTAAATTCTCAAATCAAATATAATAACATTCCAAAATATTAAATCCTCAAATCCTTAATTTAATATCTCATTTCTTGAATATAATAATATATATAATTCACTGCCCGGTCAAATACTACGCCAAAATAAAATTCGGAATTTCTGAATTCCGATCGTCTTTGCATTCACTTATTTACTCCGTAGATCACTAATATGACTTCGGAATATCCACACTACGTCTCGTACATAGGTGGCATGAAAAACTTTGTTAATCCTCAAAATCACTATTCATCCACCAAATTCACTATTCACTGATGCACTTAATCATAATAAGAAAAGTTTTAATTCTACCAAAAATTCGGGTTATTACATAAATGCTTCTAATCACTCCTCTGCACACAATACTTAACAAACACGTTAAAAACACCAAATACTTGAGTTAAAACGATCGATTTAAGATGATTAGACGCGTTCCAAGTGGATATGAAATCCACTAATCAATAGCCATCATGTGAGATTCCTTAGGATCAGATTGGAACCTTGCACAAAGGCATGTGGCAAACATGATGTCTGGCCTGCTAGCAGTGAGATAAAGTAATGATCCAACCATTCCTCTATAGACCTTGATGTCAACTCTTTTGCCCTTCTTATCTTCATCAAGCTTGATTGCAGTGGACATTGGAGTTTTTGCTGGGGATGAATCTTCTAAACCATATTTCTTTAAGAGATCTTTGACATACTTAGATTGATTTATGAAGATGCCATCCTCCCTTTGATGTACTTGCAGGCCTAGGAAGAAGGTTAACTCTCCCATCATACTCATCTCATATTTACTATGCATCAACTTAGAGAACCTTTGACAGAGTTTTTCATTTGAAGAGCCAAAGATGATATCATCCACATAAATTTGAACTAGAATGATATCATTTCCATGCTTCTTGAAGAATAGAGTTTTATCAATTGTACCTCTGGTGAATTGATGCTCAAGAAGGAATTGAGATAGAGTTTCATACCAGGCTCTTGGTGCCTATTTGAGTCCATAGAGTGCTTTGAGCAGTCTATACACAAAGTCTGGGAAGTCTTCATTCTCAAAGCCAGAAGGTTGGGATACATAAACTTCTTCAGCAAGATCACCATTGAGAAAATGACTTTTCACATCCATTTGATACTCTTTAAAATCTGAGTGTGCTACAAAGGCCAAGAAAATTCTATTGGCCTCCAGTCTAGCTACAGGTGCAAATGTCTCATCATAATCAATGCCTTCTTGTTGACAATATCCTTTAAAAACCAACCTTGCTTTGTTTCTTATTACCACACCTTCTTCATCCATTTTGTTCATGAACACCCATTTATTGCCAATGACGTTCTTACCTTCAGGAGGTGGTACTAATTCCCAAACTTTGTTTTTCTCAAATTGATTCAACTCTTCTTGCATAGCAACAATCCAGTCAGAAAAGTTCAAAGCTTCTTCAATTACTTTTGGTTCTTCTTGTGACAGAAAGCAGCTATACAGACATGTGTTCATTGTTGCTCTCCTTGTTCTAACTCCCTCACTAGGATCACCAATGATTTGATCCCTAGTGTGGGCTCTGTCCCATTTCCTTGTGTGACCCTGTTCATCTTCTTGATTTGCCTCAGGGTCATTTTGATTGACAGTTGCATTCTCTTCTTCTCCCCCTGTGTTAGTGTTCCCTTGCACGTACAGGTGTTTGAAGAAGATCATCAACTTCAAGAGTTTCAACATGTGGAGCAGTTGGAACAGGTGGTTCATCCTCACTTTCAGAATCCTCAAGATATCCTTGATTTTCAAATCTTAATGGCACAATGTCTTTTTCACTTGTTGCAAGTCCAGGAAATTTCTTGTCATCAAAGGTAACATCCATGCTTTCCATTACTTTGTGTTGTTCAGGTACAAACACTCTGTATGATGTCCTTTCCAGAGAGTATCCAATGAAGATACCTTCAAATGCCTTAGCATCAAATTTTCCAACATGTTCAGAAGTATCTTTCTTCACAAAACACTTGCTTCCAAACACATGAAGATGCTTGAAGGATGCTCTTTTTCCAGTCATCAATGAGTAAGAAGTTTTTCCAGACTTCTTATTGATCAATGTTCTATTTTGCACATACCATGATGTGTTAACAGCATCAGCCCAAAAGCTAATAGGTAGCTTTGCATCCAACATCATTGTCCTTGCAGCTTCAATGAGAGTTCTATTCTTTCTCTCAACTACTCCATTTTGTTGAGGTGTTCTAGGAGCTGAGAACTGTTAAGAAATTCCTTTATCTTTCCAAACTCATACAATGTTGAATTTCTGAACTCAGTTCCATTATCACTTCTCAAAGCAACTACAAAGGAACCAGTGCTTTGTGCTTCTCTATCAACTCTCTTGATATGCTCTATAATTACTTGAGGTGCTTCATCCTTAGAAAACAGGAATTCCACCCAAGTGTATCTTGAATAATCATCAACCATAACTAGAGCATATTTCTTCTTGGAAAGGGACATTACATTCACAGGGACAAATAGATCCATGTGAATTAGCTACAGAGGTTTTGAGTTTGAATTAAGCAATTTGTTCTTGTGGCTTGATCTCTTTATCTTTCCTCTTTGACATGCTTCACATGCTCCATCTTGTACAAACTCCAAGGCAGACATGTCTCTGATGAGTTCTCTTTTAGCCAAAGAGTTCATTGCCTGAACATTCAAGTGAGACAGTTTCTTGTGCCACAACCATAATTCTTCATTGGTGGCTTTAGTGTAAAAACAACAAATTTCTCCCTTGTCTGCAGCCTTAAGATTTGCTACAAACAAGCTTCCTTTCTTCACACCAGTTAAAACAACTTCACCACTTCCTCTTTTTGAGATTAGACAATGATCTTCATCAAATTCCACTTTGAAACCCCTGTTGGTGAATTGTCCAATGCTCAGGAGGTTGTGCTTTAGTCCTTCAACAAATTCTACATCTTCAATAATGACATTTCCAGATTTAACACTGCCATATCCCATTGTATAACTAATGTTGTCATTTCCAAAGGTTACTGATGGGCCAGCCTTCTCCTCAAAATGTGATAGTAGGGCTATATCACCAGTGATTTGACTTGAGCATCCACTGTCCAAGATCCATATGACTCTTTTATTCCTGTTGCCCTGCATTCACAAATTGACTAAGTTGTTTTTGGTACCCACACTTGGTAGGGTCCAGTTGATTTAGAAACAGTTTTGTTATTGATTCTTCTATCATTAACAGCATTCTTCACAGTAGGAGACTTCACTTTGTTTGTGGCTTTAGAGTTTACACTCTTAGGCTCACATGAAGTTTTTACCCTCTCAACCTTGATTGGGGATCCTGTCCTGTGAGTGTGCATATGTGTGTGTGATTTACAGGATTGTGCAGAATCAAGTTTATGCTTTAGAGATAAAACAGTTAGCAATCACAGTCACATAGCATGTCATGCAGTTAGAATTACCAAAGAAGGAATCATGGATAGTGTTCATGCCAACAAAATGGTTACTTAGGTTATCAACTTCAACATTTACAGGTTTGTTACACTTATGAGTCAAATGATTCACATATAAGCATTTCTGACACTGTTTCCTAGGAGCATTTGGCACATAAGCATAATTGTTGCCCTTTTTGACACCTACCTTTCCATTTCTGTTTTGTTTCTTCTTCTTAACAACTTCTTTCTTGATTTTAAGGCTCTTGACAAGTTTTTCCTATAGACTTGATTTATAATTGAAATCTTGACACCCTTATTCGTTGCGAATAGTCTGTAATTTCATTCAACCCTGGAATTGGAAATTTGTTTTTGACCGTGATGCCGGTCTGGTTTATGTATTATTTAAGGCCAATATGTTGCCTATGGATCCAGTGTGTGTTTGGAATCACATTAAATATGTGATCCGGAGTTAATGTGTTGGCTGATCACCTAGCTTAGCTCGTAGCGTGTGGTTCCAATTCCAATCCATTTATTTATTGATTCCTGTTATGAAACCCTGTTATCTATCAGATATCTTGATTCATTTCTTTTATCCTGTTCGAAGCTTGTTGGCTTTTGTTATACACTTGCTGAGCTTTGTAGCTCACTCATTTGTTGTTATCTAACATTTTCAGTTAACAAGTATGGTGAGAACTATGCAGACCACACGTAAGAGGACAGGTGGTTCAGGAGCCACATTTAGGAGACAGTTTGACCAGGTTGGTACCCACTAGTACCAGGCACTAGGTGTCCAACTCTTTTATTAGTTTATGACATAAGATTAGCCAGTGTATGTAATAACATTAGAATCAGTTTCTTTTGGATTTGGTGTAGTATGTTTTTTCAAACTTGAACCTGGATGCGATCTAGGCTTTGTGGGTAGTTTGTTTAATGTTGTCTTATGTATGTATATTATAAGCAGGGTTTGGTTTGCTTGTTTAGTAGTATGTTTTAGTGGTGCCAGTTTCGGGGCGTCACAGGTTGGTATCAGAGCATCAGGTTCAAGTCACTGAAATAATATAGGATTAAAATAGTAAGAATAGTAATTAGGAATAAGGATATAGGATGAATTCAACTATTAGGTAGTAATTAGGAGATTAACCCATGCATAAGATAAGATGGTAGCTCAACTTTAGTCTTGAATCGTTCCCTTTAGGTTTACTTGCATTTATTTTAGCTCGCTTATATCCTGGTATATATATTTATTTTTTTCTTCTTTGACAGAAGCCTCCACAGACACCCCCACATAGTCCCAGCTCAGACGACAGTCACTCTGACTCTCAGCCTATACCCCAGGATACCGACATGGAGATATTTGACTTCGAGGATACCTACTCAGCTCCAGAACCTCAGCCGGCTATGCATTTAGTCTCATCGTCGACAATATTTCCTGATGCTCCTGATACTGTTCCATATTCCGTGTATGCAGCTTTGCTCCGAGAGTACCATAGTTTAGAAGGTCAGAACCAGACGTTGATCTCCTGGATCGATTCCACTTCCGATAGTGCACCCACATCCTCTTCAGCCTCACACCTTGTAGATAGGCTTCGTGACCTTATAAGGATGGGCCAGCAACAGTTAGATGCTCTTCCACCAGTGGGCAGTGTGAAAACCACTCGAGTACCGATATTTGTGCAGATGCTGGTAGATGAGTTGCAACGCATTGTTGACGAGATGTAGGTCGATAATGGTATGCTAGAGCACTGATTAGTAGGATATCAGCAGTTGTTGTTTTTATCAATTTGTACCTTATAACTCTATTCCCTGGATCGTACTTAGACGTTGTTGGTGGTGAATGGATTTGATACCCGTTTATTCGTATTCTATTCAGCATTTTCCTTTACATTGTTGACTTGTTTACTGCTTACGTTTACTTACCCTGGTTATACCCATATTTCCTTTAGACATAGAAATATTGCCATATATAACTGCTTCATATCGATATAACCTGTACATCTTTTAAAACTGCCTTGATATAGAACTATTATAACCATTTCTGCACCATACATATACCCCTGCCATATTGACAAACTATAAACCTGTATAACTCTTGTGTTTTCACTTCAGTAAAATGTCGCCAAAGAAAAGACCAGGTCGAAAGCCCAAGAATGCGACTCAAACTGAAACCATTGACAATCCAAGAAATCCAACTCCAGAACCTATACACCCTGAAAATCCAAATCCTAACCCAGCAAACCCACCCGAAGCTAATTTAAATATGACACAACTCATTGAACTTTTGTGTCAGCAAACTACCACTCTAGTTCAACAACAACAAATGCTACAACAGCAGCAACAACAATTGCAACAGTTACAGCCGCAACCTGTCCAGAACACTGTTTCTTTCAAATCTTTTCAAGCTGTTAAGCCGCCAGAGTTCAAAGGAACCTTAGACCCGGTAGAAGCTCAAAGTTGGTTGAAAGAGATCGAGAAAGCCTTTGCCTTAGTAACAATAGGAGAAAATCATAAGACTAATTACGCTAGCTATTTCTTAAAAGGAGAAGCGAACTATTGGTGGGAAGTAAGGGTTTTAGAAACTACATAAGTGATTGATTCCCTGGGAGAGGTTTAAGAAGTTGTTCCTGGATCAATACTTTCCGAAGTACATGCAGACCCATATGGAGTTAAGATTTTTCGAGTTGAAGCAAAATGAGTTAAGTGTTTCAGAGTATGAGAAGAAATTCACTGAATTGTCAAGATTCGTACCGAAATATGTGGACACGGAAGAGAAGAAGGGAAAAAGATTCCAGCAAGGACTGAAGTCATGGATTATGAGTAGGGTGGAAATGTTTCAGTTTACCACTATGCGGAAGTACTTCAGTTGGCAAAGATTGTAGAAGGGGAAAGTGAGCAAAATCAGAAGGAGAAGAACAACAAGAAGAGAAAGTTTGGGTTTCCGGAAGAAGGATCCATTCAAGGAAAGCCAGTAAATAGATTTGTGAAGAAGCCGGGATTTCAGACTACTAGCAAAGGAGGAATTTTTCAGAAAAACGAAATAGGAAACCGGAACCACGGAAATAAGCCCTCAGGTCAGAACCAGCAAAGACCATCACAATCATCTATTCCAGAATGCAAGTCTTGCTTAAAGAAGCACACGGGTACATGCAACAAGGCAGATATCGTATGCTACAAATGCCAAACCAAGGGTCATTACGCAAGTGAGTGTAGAGGATCGAAGCAAAATGTGACATGCTATAAGTGCGGGAAGATTGGACACATTTCCAGAGAATGCAAAACACCAGTGAAGAACAATAACTTAATGAGGTTGACTGCAGCACCTATACCGAGTGATCCGAACCCGATGAATCAGGTACCTATCTATCTAGCTCCAGTTCACCAGGTACCTACTCAGCAGATGTTGCCCTATCAGATTCCAGCATGCTCAGCACCAGCTAGAACCTTCAACATGAACATGAAAGATGCCATACAAAGCTTCGATGTGGTAGCAGGTACGCTTCTTGTCAATGTCGTTACAGCTAAAGTGTTAATTGATTCCGGCGCTACTAGATCGTTCATCTCTAGGGATTTTGTTGCTAAATTGGGATGCGAAACTAGGAAATTACACGAAGCTATTAGTATCATGCTAGCAAATCAGGACTGAGTTTTTATGGATCAAATTTGTCCCCAGCGCGTAATAGAGATATCTGGACATCAGTTCCCTGTTTCCTTGATACCCTTTCAATTGGGGGAATTCGATGTTATCTTAGGAATGGATTGGTTATCAAAGAATAGTGCGCAAATCGATTGTAAGGGCAAGAAATTCATTCTAAAATCTCCAGAGGGTAGAAAAATAGTATGGAAGGGCCAAAAGCAAATAAAGATGTTTCTTACAATTATGCAAGCGAAAAGGATGTTAAGACAAGGTTGTGAAGCATATTTAGCGTATGTCGAAGATAAAAGTAAGGAATCCCCCAAGATAGAAGAGATTTCTATAGTCAATGAATTTCCAGATGTATTTCCGGACGAACTTCCAGGATTACCGCCCGATCGACAAATTGAGTTCACAATCGAGTTAGCACCGAGCACGGAACCTGTTTCTAAAGCTCCATATCGGATGGCACCGACAGAAATGAAAGAATTGGCAACTTAATTGCAAGATTTATTGAATAAGGGAGTTATAAGACCTAGTACGTCACCTTGGGGAGCGCCAGTTTTATTCGTGAAGAAGAAAGACGGAAGTATGAGGCTATGCATTGATTATCGAGAATTGAACAAAGTAACGATCAAGAATAAGTATCCATTGCCTAGGATAGATGACTTGTTCGATCAGCTCAAGGGAGAAACATGTTTCTCTAAGATTGATTTGCGTTCAGGATATCATCAGCTCAAGATCAAACCGGAAGACATACCAAAGACAGCATTCCGAACGAGGTATGGACATTACGAATTTTTAGTGATGGCTTTTGGATTAACAAATGCGCCAACAGCTTTCATGGATCTAATGAACCGAGTATTCAAAAAGTATCTGGATAAGTTCGTGATAGTTTTTATTGACGACATACTGATTTACTCCAAAAGTGAAGAAGAACATGTCGAACACCTGAAAATTGCCTTAGAAACTTTGAGGAAAGAAAAGTTGTATGCAAAATTTTCTAAATGCGAATTTTGGCTGAAAGAAGTGTAGTTTCTTGGACATATTGTTGGAAGTGACGGTATCCGAGTTGACCTTGCCAAAGTTGAAGCTGTGATGAATTGGGAGCGACCGAGGACACCAACAAAAGTGAGAAGTTTCTTGGGATTAGCTGGATATTATAGAAGATTTGTTAAAGATTTTTCTAGGATTGCAGGACCATTGACCAAGTTGACCCGGAAGAATGAGAAATTTGAATGGACGGGTAAGTGCGAGGAAAGTTTCCAAGAATTGAAGAAAAGGTTAGTAACCGCTCTAGTTTTAGCATTGCCAAACGATAAAGGAGACTTCGTGATTTTCAGCGACGCGTCACATAAAGGATTGGGATGTGTGTTAATGCAGCATGATAAAGTGATCGCTTATGCGTCAAGACAACTTAAGCCCCATGAACAAAGATACCCCATACATGATTTGGAGCTAGCCGCTATAGTTTTTGCTTTGAAGATTTGGAGACATTATCTGTATGGAGAAAAGTGTGAAATTTTCACGGACCACAAAAGCTTAAAGTATATCTTTACCCAGAAAGAATTGAACATGAGACAAAGAAGGTGGTTAGAATTGATCAAGGACTACGATTGTGTTATCAGTTATCACCCCGGTAAGGCAAATGTATTGGCGGATGCGTTAAGTCGGAAAGAGAGATTGAACATGTTAACTATGACCAAGGAATTGTCCAGAGAATTCGAAAAATTGGAGTTGAAAGTCTGTGCACGAGAATCCACTGAAGAGAAGATACATACCATGACGTTTCAACCAGAGTTGTTAGAAAAGATAAGAAGATGTCAAGAGGAGATAATGAACCATGAAGTCAACAATCTAACCGGTGAAGAAATATGCACCCAAAAGGATGACAAAGGAATCTTGAGATTTTCTTCGAGGATCTGGATACACAATGTGAAAGAGCTTAAAGGTGAAATACTGCACGATGCGCATAATTCAAGGTATTCGATTCACCCTGGAAGCACCAAGATGTACCGTGACTTAAAGGAAAATTTCTGGTGGCCTGATATGAAACGAGAAATTGCAGAATGGGTCAGCAAGTGTTATACGTGCCAAAAGGTTAAAGCGGAACACCAAAGACCTAGTGGATTACTACAACCCTTAGAGATTCCCGAGTGGAAATGGGAGCACATCGCGATGGATTTTATTGTAGGACTACCGAGGACTAAGTCAAATCACGACGCTATTTGGGTTATCGTGGATTGATTAACGAAATCAGCTCACTTTCTGCCAATCAATGAGAGATTTTCGATGGATAAGTTAGTTCACATGTACTTGAAAGAGATAGTTGTATGCCATGGAGTCCCCGTGTCTATCGTGTCAGACAGAGATCCCAGATTTAATTCAAGATTTTGGCGACAATTTCAGGAACGTCTAGGAACTCAACTTAAAATGAGCACTGCTTACCACCCGCAGACCGACGGACAAAGCGAGAGAACCATTCAAACCATTGAAGATATGCTAAGAGTGTGTGCCTTAGACTTCAAAGGCAACTGGGACGAACATTTGCCTCTGGTAGAATTCTCGTACAACAATAGTTTTCATGCCAGCATTGGAATGCCTCCTTACGAAGCTTTATACGGAAGAAAATGTCGATCACTAGTGTGTTGGGACAAAGTTGGAGAATGCAAGATATTGGGACCAGAATTGGTGCAGCAAACGAAAGAAACTGTGGAGCTCATAAGGTTGTAAGCAGCTTAGAATAGACAAAGGAAATATGCAGACCCAGCGAGGAAGAATGTTGATTTTGAAGTCGGTGAACCAGTATTACTCAAAGTGTCCCCGTGAAAAGGCGTAACAAGATTTGAAAATAAAGGAAAACTCAGTCCAAGATTTGTTGGTCCATTCGAGATATTAAAGCGTGTAGGAAAAGTTGCATAAGAGTTAGCTTTACCCCCGCATATGCAGAACATTCATAATGTATTCCATGTCTCGATGCTCAAAAAGTACAATCCTGACTCGAAGCACGTGATTGAGTACGAACCGATAGAAATCCAGTCAGATATGTCATATGTAGAGCAACCAATCAAAATATTAGATCGTAGTGAGAAAGTACTTAGAAATAAATCAGTTGTATTAGTTAAAGTATTATGGAGGAACCCTAGGGTTGAAGAATCAACCTGGGAATTAGAAAGTGAGATGTTAGAAAAGTACCCTCAGTTATTTACGTAATAGATTCTGGGGACAAAATCCTTTTAAGGGGGGAAGGATATAACGCCTTACAATTTTTGGCTTATAAATTATTTTCATTATGTGAATGTGATTAAAATTTTATTTTATTAGCTACCTTATATTTTTCTATGTGTGTGATAAATTGTTGAATAGTTTTTTTGTGCTACTTAGGGTCGTCTTAATTATTAATAGGAGTTGTAAATATTGTTCTATGGCTGATTATAACATTTGAGATTTTTATTTCTAATATTTTATTTCTACTAATATTTGAGTGGTGACAAAGTGACTTAGGTGCAAATTGTATTTTGTTTATTTAGATAAAAATATTTCATTATTATAATAATTTTCATGTGCCACGAGTTATTGTTAAATTTAGAATATTTAGTGTTGCAAGTATATTTAATTTTTCCATACTTGGATTGTATTCAATTATTCTATTAATGGTGATTATATATAAATATTCAAGTGTATTTTATTTATTCACCAACTAGCAAAAAGATTTCTTATTTAAAAATGTTACTCTACTTTTAAATATGAAATTACATCACTAGCCTTGGCAAAACTCCTTTTCATTTATACTAGAAGGATAGTTTTGTAAATTCTCAAATCCACTACCTAAAACTCTTATAAAAGCCTTGCCTCCACTTCATTCCATTTTTCACTAACTCCCAAGCCCACCCATTTCTTTTTCTCTCATTTCTCTCTCGGTTCTCTCCCCCTCCCCTTTTCTTCTCCATTTTCCCGAGACCCCTCCCCTCTCTTTTCTTCTTCTTCTTCTTAATTTCATCTCCCTCAAAGCTTGTTTCTAAACACCACTTCCATATTGTAAGCATATACATATATATAGGTATATTTTCCTTGAGATTGAATTCTTGTGGGTTGTTTATAATCTAAACTTGAAGTATTCATGTTTTTAGTAGCATGCAAAGCTTGTTAGTGTGAGAAAGAGTGTCTTCTTGATGAGACCCGCAAATTTGGGCTCACCGGAGAAGAACTCGACCTCGACAATGACTTATATGGAGCCGAGGGTCTTGAATTCTTACATGCAAATTCTATTTCCATTGGATCTTGAGTATTTCGTAGTTATAAATCATTGCATGTTAGAAATACTTATAAATCTTAGTGGGTTTTAGTTTTATGGTGTTTAAAGATTGTTCATTTGGAGTTTTTGTGTTTGTCATTTTTATGAATAGATTTAGTAAGATTGATTTATAAAAGTTATTGCATGTAAGATGTTATTGTGATTTTGCCATACTTCTGTTAGAAAATGGAGTTTTGGAGCATAAGTATTTATATGTTCTTGATATTAATTCCGGATTTTAACGATTGGAAATTGTTCCTTGTTATGGGGACTTAAATTTTCATATATGGATCTAAGTAATTTTCTTAGTGAAATCCATAGAGAAATAGAGTTGAAGTTAGTAGCTTGAAAGAGCTTGAAATGAGAATGTGTATTTGTCCCACATTGAACTAAATAAAGGGCGTTTTGGGCGAATGTCTCGGCATCTCACGTACGCGAGGCGACCTGGGCGAGGGATTTTATTTAGGTGATTTAATATTTTAATTAGAATTAATTTATCAAAATTGGGTTCGAATGAACCTGGACAGAATTTGATATTCGAATGAACCTGGACAAGATTTGATATTCGAATGAACCTGGACAGGATTTGATATTCGAATGAACCTGGACAAGATTTGATAGATATATTCGAAAATATTAAACTGATATGTGGATTAAATATGTATTAAATGTAAATCGTCAGTTACGATTCTAATATTAATTAGGGTGGTATCAGTTACGTTTAGCCTCTACTATAAATAGAGAGCTAAGTTGCTAATTATTTTAAAGTAGTACCACACCTTACATTCTCTACACTTTCTACTCTCCCCTCAATATTTAGTTTGAAGCTTGTATGCTTGTGGTTTCTCCGGCGACTGAGGTGCTAGTCGAAGTTGAGCATTGGAGTTGCTGTGAACCCGTTGCTCGGAGTTGTTTTATCCTGGAGGAGGTGTTGCAAGCATCCCAACACAGTACGTGGAGGCAATTATCTCTTCAAGAGCAGTCAGGACTTCTTGCAAGGACTGGCGAATCAGCTGATTTTTGTTTTAAAACTTCTTTTGTACACTGTTATGGCTATGGCTCATGGTACACCTCTCTTCTTTTATTTGTTTATTCAGTCACTGATATGCATGTTATTTACCTTCATGATTTGTTTCGTTAATTGTTGTCTTGGCTTGGACTTGTTAAATAATTTATATAACTGCCTCAATGTTGCTGTAATTGTTAATATTTCCAACATTCTTGAAGAGATAATTTGTTATATATTATTTAGCATAATGGTTAACGAGAGTGAAGTTCCTGCTAGTGGTAGTTCTGGTGCATCTGCTGGGGTCATTGATTGGACCACTTACAATTTTCCACAACCCGTTGAATAAACTGGCTTGCCAGAGAAATTCAATGGAGGCATCGTGTTGGGATTTATGGGTGATAGCATAGGAACAACTTAACTTTGTATATACTTAATTTTTTAATTAAGTAGAACATACTGTCACAGCCAAAGTATGTTCTTGTAATCAGTATGCAATGTTATTTTAATTGTGTAATTTGGAAGAAGTTCACTTTCTGTGTTCAAGCCTCAAAGAATGCATATTAGATGACATCATGAATAAAGGTTACTGTCATAAGCATTGACAGTAAGATTACAAGAAGACAGAATGTTGCAAGTCAAGACAACATATTCACTCTGACAACAACATTGGCGGAAGACTACGCGACAACAACTTTAGCCCTCGACATCAAGTTTGGAAACCTCGACAGCACACTATGTGGGGAACTCCTACTGTCACCAAAAGCACATTCCTGTGACAGCAAGCTTTGCGGCAAAAGTAACTGTCTCGAGAAAGATCCTTGTTCTAGGTATCTTTCTCAGTCAAATCCCGTGACAGTTTCAATGTTCAAGAAACAGGCGTGTTGTAGTATCCCTAAGCTGCACCAAGTCTGCAAGACTACGACAGAAGCTTCAAGCACTGCAAACAAAAGCGAATCAATTCAAGAGCAAGGTCAAGTCTCTATTTGCTGAATTTTTTTAGCTAGAAATAGAATGAATCTAGGTTGCTTTCTTTGTAATGTATATCTGACATTGTTAGCAATTTAGGAAAGTCACATGGGTAGACACTTTGTAAGAAGCTGCCACTTGAAAATGACAGCAGCTTCACAGACCCGTGTTGATAGTGATAGGATTAGTCTTATACTTAGACTATTAATTCATTCTAGGGATGTAACGAAGACAAGCAAGTGTCTTGAAGAAAAACCGAAGCTCAAGAATTCTCTCTTGAGGTTGTAGCAACACTTTGAAAAATAAATAAAACATTTATTTTGTGAATCCTGTCTTCTCGATTATACTGTTTGTGAATGCATACATATTATTGATAACATTAAATCTTAGTTTTGGTTGTTGAAACTGAGATTGAATTTTATCAGTATTGTATTCATCCCCCCCCCTTCTGCAATACACGAGGACCAACAACTGGTATCAGAGCAATCAGATTAACATACATATCTGAGATCACGACGACAATGCCGAAATCAAACAGTATCAAGATCCCAGCTTTTGATAAAGAGAACTACAGAATTTGGAAAAGAAAGATCTTGTTGTTTATCAAAGCTGCGAATCCACTATACCCAGGTATTCTCGAGAATGGTCCTTTCATTCCAAGGAAGGAAATTGAAGCCACAATAGTAAATGGTGAAGTCATTCCTGCACATTGGGTTCCCAAAGATCCCTCTGAATTTTTGGAACCTGAGAAGGAGAAAATGGTGCTAGATGATCACTTGCAACTCATCTTGCTCGATTCTCTCACGTTGGATAAAGCCATGTGTGGAAGTGTGATAAGCTGCACATCTGCCAAGGAGATATGGATCAGGTTAGCTTTTCTATGTGAAGGAAGTGAAGAAGTTAAGGGCAATCAAAGGCAAATACTCATATCACAATATGAGGCATTCATGGCCAAGCCTGGTGAAGACTTAACTTCCATGTTTGAAAGGTTCAGTAAGCTCTTAACTGAACTACAGATACATGGCAAGTACTATGACATGAAAGAATTAAATGTCAAGTTCTTGCTTACACTGCCTGATCATCTTGAACACAAGACAACAGCCATACGAGAAGGAAGAGATCTCAACAATATAACCTTTGAGACACTTTATGGCATTCTGAAATCTTATGAACTTGAACTCTTTCAAAAGAGAGCCATACAAAGTGGAACAAGGAACAAGATGGCTAATATGTCAAGTGCCCTAGTAGCACATGTGCCAAGGATCACACAACCAAGTGAAGTACTACAAATCACACAACCAACCCCTGTACAATCCTTGAAGATAGAAGAGGTCGTTGAAGATGATGAGAAAGTAGTACTACAGCTCAAAGATGTGGAAGATGAAGACTTCTACACAATGGAGGAACTGGAAAGCATGGACAATCCTACTATGGCCTACATGGCTAAAAAGTTCAAGAACTTTAGGTTCAAGAAGGATAGGTCATTCAGGCCCCAAGGCCAAGCATCCAAGTTCACCAAGGGAAGCTCATCAAAGGCTGCTGTGGAAAGCTCATCCAAAGGAGGATACAAGAGTGGATTTGTGGATAGATCTAAATTCAAGTGTTACAACTGTGGTGAACCTGGTCATTTTGGTACTGAATGCAAAAGACCCAAACAGGTTCAGAGATTTGAGAAAGGAACTGGTGGATACTCTAAGAAGAATCAAGGTAGAGCATATGTGGCTGAAGGAAAGTGTTGGGATGAGTCTGATGAAGAAGAATATGTCAACCTAGCTCTCATGGCTAGCACTGATGAAATAATATCAACATCTTCAAGTCAGGTACCTTCACTTGTCTTACTCGATATGTCCATTGATGAGTATAAGAAAACCATTAAAGACTTAAGTGCTGAAATGTTCAATGTCTATACTAGCTTATCTGCTGCTAATGAGGAAATCACTAGGCTGAGTAAGCTAAATGAAACACTAAAGTCTGAAAATGAATCTCTTGTTCTCAAAACCAGTTCACTAGACTCTTTAGCTCGGGAGAATTCTAAATTTAAAAATGAATTAAAATGTGCTAAAGAAGTTGAGGAATTCCTGAGGAATGAGATTGCTGAAAATGAATTCAAGATTAAGGCTTATAAAAACTCATCTAAGATAGTTCAGGATTACAATGATAAGCATACAGAAAATCAAACTGTTGGCATAGGTTTTTCATATGGTAGGAGACCTGGAAAGGAAACTGTGATTCAAGATTGTTCTGGAGATGCTGCTGTCAAACCCACCATTCTCAAGAAGGTTAAAACTCCTATTTTCAAAGCTGCAGAAATTGAGTTTGATGAAGAAGCCATGCTCATCAAACAAGAAATTCTTGATGAGGATGAAGGTGTTGACAGCACATTCAAGGATGGAAAGGATACTGTCACAATCCCCAAGACAGTAAACTTACCAAGCAATCAGACAGTAAGTTCAAAAGATGCTGTCACAGTTGGCAAGACAGTATCTTCCAAAGATGCTGTCAAGAATGGTTCCAAGATAGTAGCTTCCAAACCTTCTGTCAAGACAGTTGGAATAAAAGGTACTGTCAAGGAAAGTTCGACAGCAACTTCTGAACACACTGTCAATCCAGTAACTCCCAAGTCTAAGAATAGGAATGGTAAGGTAGGTGTCAATAAAGGAAATGGATACACTAATGTTGGAGGTGCTTCTAGGAAACTATGCAATAACTGTGGATCTTCACATCATTTAACACATGTTTGTAATAAGCCAATTGAGGATAAGATCAATGCTACTGAGCTCAATGGTAATTTACACAGAACCCCCCTTATGCATAGAACTATGAGTGTATGTAATAACATTGAATGTATGCCATGCAAGATCACTGCCATGAGTACATGTTTTAACTTACCTATTCTCACTACTGAAAAATGTTCATACATGCACACTGTTGAGACTTCTGAGCCTGCTGGTGACAGCAAAAAGGCTTCATCCACTAAGAAAAGGATCAAGTCCAATTCTAAACCTAAGTGGGTGAAAAGAGAAGTCAAACAGGAGATCATTGATGATGCTTGTGATTTTATGACTGGAAGAAACTCAGGAGACACTAAAACTGCAGGACCCAACAAGGATTGGGTACCATATGCATCTTAAATACATTCTGTTTTGCAGGGCAAGAAGAAAGATCAAGTCATGTGGATCATTGACAGTGGCTGCTCAAGACACATGACAGGTGATAAAGCCCTACTATCACACTATGTAGAGAAAGCTGGCCCAATCATAACCTTTGGAGACAACAGCAAGGGTTACACAGTGGGATATGGTTGTCTGGAAATTGGAAATGTTGTCATTGAAGATATTGCTCTTGTGGATGGATTGAAGCACAATCTACTCAGTGTCAGCCAATTCAGTGACAGGGGATTCAAGGTTGATTTTGATATGATGCTGTGTAACATCTATCACAAGAAGGATGAAAGCCTCTCTCTAAAAGGGGTTAGAAAAGGAAGCTTGTTTGTTGCTGACTTAAACTCAACAAAGAAGGATAAAGTTTACTGTTTCTACAGTAAAGCAACTGTTGGTGACAGTATGCTTTGGCATAGGAAGCTCTCACATCTCAACTTCAAAACAATGAATATTTTGATGAAGAAGGAGTTAGTGAGAGGTTTGCCCCAACAGGAATTCTGTCAAGAAGGACTGTGTGAAGATTGTCAAATGGGCAAACTAAGGAGAGATGTGCACAAGTCCAAGCAAATGAACACCGACATAGAAGCACTCAAGTTGATTCATATGGATCTTTTTGGACCAGTCAATGTACCATCTATGGCCAAAAAGATATATGCCTTAGTAATGGTGGATGATTACTCAAGGTACACTTGGGTGAAGTTTCTTGAATCCAAAGATGAAGTTGCTCAAGTGATTATTGATCAAGTCAGAGTTCTTGATAGAACCAAACTCAAAAGTTCAAATCTTGAGAAGTGACAATGGTACAGAATTCAGAAATGCCACACTAGGAAATTTCTGTAAAGATGAAGGAATTGTACAACAATTCTCTGCTGCAAGGACTCCACAGCAGAATGGAGTTATAGAAAGAAAGAACAGGACTCTCATTGAAGCAGCTAGAACTATGTTGCATGATGCCAAACTGCCAACATATTTCTGGGCTGAAGCTATCAACACAGCTTGTTATACTAAAAACAGAACCATGATTAACAAAACTCATGCAAGTACACCTTACTGTCTGTTAACTGGAAAGAATCCTACTGTCAAATATTTTCATGTGTTTGGGAGCAAATGCTTTATGATGAAGGATAACCATGAGAAGAAAGGAAAATTTGACACTAAGGCATTTGAAGGACTATTCATGGGTTACAACACAGAAAAGACTGCCTACAGAGTTTATGTTATGGAACACAGGATTATTGAAGAGAGTGTAAATGTCACATTTGATGAAACCAAGTTTCCAGGACTGCATGAAGAAGGAAAGATGCAGACATTCAGATTTGAGAATCAAGGATACTTGGAAGCTGAGGAAATTGTTGATGAAGAACCTAGCTTCACTCAAATTGTTGAAGTTGACAAAGATACTGTCAATGCCATTACTGTCAACCAAATTCCAGCTCAGTCACAGACCATAACCTCTAACATTCATAACAGTGGTGACTCTGGAGACAATGAAGAACATGGTGAAGACAATGGGATTGGTGAGCATTCAACTCAACAAACTGAAGCAACTGTTCCTGTACAATCAAGTAGCTTGCCCAGAATCACCAAGTGGAACAAGGATCACACAAATGACCTTATCATTGGTGACCTTACTTCTGGAGTGAGGACAAGGAACAAAGTCTCTGCTGACAGCATGTTTTCATGCTTCCTATCTCAAATGGAACCCAAGACAACTGATGAAGCATTGTTGGATTCTGACTAGGTGATAGCCATGCAAGAAGAGCTAAATCAGTTTGAAAGGAACAATGTATGGAAGCTGGTTCCAAGACCTAAGGGAAAGTCAGTCATTGAGACCAAATGGGTTTTCAGAAATAAGCTTGATGAAAATGGATTAGTGACAAGAAATAAAGCAAGGCTAGTGGCTAAAGGTTACTGTCAACAGGAAGGAATAGATTATGATGAGACATTTGCACCTGTTGCAAGACTTGAAGCTATAAGAATCTTTCTAGCCTATGTTGCACACTGCAACTTCAAAGTATTTCAGATGGATGTCAAAAGTGCCTTCCTAAATGGAGAGTTGGAAGAAGAAGTGTATATTGAACAACCATCAGGGTTTGAGGATGCTGAAATGTATGATTTTGTATACAAACTCTTCAAAGCTTTGTATGGACTAAAGCAAGCACCCAGGGCTTGGTATGACACACTTTCCACTTTTCTTTTGGAAAATCAGTTTACTAGAGGAGTTGTGGACAAGACACTTTTCTACAAACACCATGGCAAAGACATCATTCTGGTACAAATCTATGTGGATGACATCATTTTTGGTTCTACAAATGAGAAGCTGTGTGAGAAGTTTTCCTCTCTCATGAGTAACAAATATGAGATGAGTATGAAGGGAGAATTGTCATTCTTTCTGGGATTACAAATTCTTCAACAACCTGATGGAATCTTCATTTGTCAAGCTAAATACATCAAGGAACTTCTCAAAAAGTTCAACTTGGAAGATTCATCACCTGCAAAGACACCAATGTCCACATCAACTAGTCTGGACCTTGATCCTAAAGGAAAGAAAGTTGACTCAAGCACCTATAGAGGCATGGTAGGATCTCTCCTATACTTAACTGCTAGCAGACCTGACATCATGTTTGCTACATGTCTCTGTGCAAAGTTTCAAAGTGATCCAAAGGAGTCACACTTAGTAGCCATCAAGAGAATCTTTAGATACTTAAAAGGCACTCCTAATCTAGGCCTTTGGTACCCTAAGAATACTGGATTTGATCTAATTGGTTACTCAGACTCAGACTATGCTAGATGCAAGATTGACAAAAAGAGTACTACTGGTAGCTGTCAATTTCTTGGTGGAAGATTGGTCTCATGGTTTAGCAAGAAGCAGCATTCAGTTTCTACCTCAACTGTAGAAGCTGAGTATATTGCTGCAGGCAGTTGCTGTGCACAGATTCTATGGATGAAGAATCAACTTCTGGATTATGGTCTAGTGCTAAGAGACATTCCTATTTACTGTGACAACACTAGTGCCATAGCTATTTCAGACAATCCAGTTCAACACTCTAGGACAAAGCACATTGATATAAGACATCACTTTATCAGAGAGCATGTTGAACAAGGAACTGTGAAGCTGATTTATGTTCCAACTAACAAGCAACTTGCTGACATTTTCACTAAGCCATTGGATGAAACAACCTTCAACAGGTTGGTAAGTGAATTGGGAATGCTGAATCTGGTATGTTGATTTACTCAGTTTTCTATATTTCCAAATTCTCTTTTGAAGCTCATGACAGCAACTTCAAACCTGCTGTCAAGAGAAGTTACTGTCTACTTGGTCTATGTCTGTTATGTGACAGCATGTGTTGATTTGACTTTTCATGTCAGTATTTTGTGCCAATCTCATACTTTTAGACCGTGTATGACATTAATGTGGTTACTTGTTTAGTTTGAGAGATAAAAATCTGTTCCATTGGACTTTCACACCTTTTTGCATTAATATGTAGGATTAAAGGAGGACACGACCATTAATTACTTTTGTGGTAGTTGTATGGGTACTCTAACTGTTGACCATTAGACTTTAATCCTTAGAAGGTTTTGCCTATAAATTAACCTTAGGTTTCACTAGTCTGCTCTCAGTTTTAAAGTAAATAATGGAAAACAAAGTAGGAATTGAAGTCAGGCTAAAACGGTGTGATAGTGAACCCTACAATGAAGAGATTGAGGAGCTCTTCGAGGTGTTGTTGGATGCCCTCGATGAAATAGATGAGGAAAAGGAAAAGGAGGAGGAGGCCAAGGTGCAAGAAGAGGAGAAGGACCTTCAGGCACTTCTCAAGGAAGAAGGTCGCACTGAAGAAGAGATTAAGGAAGAGCTTTTTGAACTAGTTGATAAAATCATAAAATGATGTACTCAATGCTTTATTTAAGTGATTTTATTAATAAAAATAAAAGTTTCCTGTTTTTGTGGTTATTGAGTTTATGATTTGTCTGTGTTAATTGCATAATATCTGTGTTCAAAAGATTACATTGCTAAATCCATAATTTGTCAATTTTAGGTTAAGTTTATGAATAAAGCATTCTAATAAGTTCATGACAGAAACAATTCCCAATCGAAGTTACTGTCATTAAGAAGGATACTATCGTGTGTTTCTTGACAGCAACCTTCTTGACAGCAGGGAAAGACTTTCTGTCAAGACTTGTAAAGGATATTGTCATTCATATGCTTAACGGTGACAGCAAGTTTTTGCGCAATAGTTGCTGTCGCGCAAAACCTACTGTCACCACCTCTTATTACTGACAGATTGTTTCTAGCGCACAGGTTACTATCAACAATAGTGGACCGTTGAAATTGGACATTTATCCCACGTTGGTCAGTGAATAACGGGCAATAACTTATGAGTTATAAGAGTGGGTTAAGACACGTTCTTTAATTCCACTTTTTGTGCACAACGTTTGAGATATCTCTATTTATTCCCCAGTTACTCAGACATATCACTCTCATCGAACTCAAGCAAAATACTTTTCTTCAAGCAAAAAGCCACTTTCTTACTTTCTTCTTTTCCTGAAATCTCCATGGAACCCAAACATAATCTCTCTCAAACAAACTTTGCTAGTGATATGGTCAGAAAAGTAATTATAGAAATATAATTGACAAGTCAATGGAAATGCGGATATTTAAGGCCCAACACCCTAATTATTCATTAATTTCGTAATTAATGAATAGGGAAAATATACAGCTCATAAAAAGAGTCCAAAATATGGTAAATTCATCAAAGAAGGATTAAGAATCCCAATTAAAGGCAATTAATGAGTCATAGCCTTTATCAACAAGGAAACGAATTCTCCAGCAAGAAATACAATGTTTATCCAATATCAAAAAGGAGACTTATTCGCTAAGACTCCTAAACATACCATAAATACTAGGCTCTAGACGCCTATATAAGGACCCTGATCCTACAATCAGAACTACGTTTTGGACACAGCTCCATACGTCATCTACTACGTTTTGGACACAGCTCTATACGTCATCTACTACGTTTTGGACACAGCTCCATACGTCATCTACTACGTTTTGGACACAGCTCCATACATCATCTACTACGTTTTGGGCACAGCTCCGTACGTCACAACGCCTCGAAGGCGCAACAAGCCACGAAGGCACCCATAAAACTATGTTTTAGACTTCATCCTCGAATAAGGACATACAAGTCACTACGTCCTTGGTGTGCCCCTGCCGCCATAGCCCCGAGGGCAACACCAAGAACTACGTCTTTGGCTTGATTCTTAATAACGAATTGAGATACGTAGGCATCTTGTGAGGACCGATTTAGTCTCGAAACACAAGTGCAGCCATAAAAGCTCGAAGCTCATTAAACCCTCGCATTAAATTCGTAAGCTCAGATTTTATTCCACAACATTTGGCGCCGTCTGTGGGAAGACAACATCAACCATGGCAAACACACGAAGAACAACTCGAGATACTCAAACTCCTGAGGATCGTCCTGTCACCTCTGAGGCTGATACTCACGGAAATCAACCACCGCCAACTACTGGCACTCAAGGGACGAATATCCCCACCAACACTCAAGGACCGGAAATCCCAATTTCGGTTGAAGGGAAGAATCCCCTGCAGATGGTCATTCATGGATCTAATCCACAAGAGACCGTTCACCAGCAACCAATCTCGACTTCTCCACTCATCATGAATGCACCAAGAAGCCTTCAACTCCATACTACTGATCTCCCTCAATACGCGAATCAGACTTTGGGGATGCCAAGCTATGGTATGCCCCCTCGACCCATGGCGGGCGGTAGTGGAACTAATCCAATCTACCATGAGGCATATGTGCCCCCTTATATTCAAGGTCTGGGACCCCAAAATCAACAAACTCGCCAGAACCCTTTCGTTCAAGATTACTCGGGCCCATACACCGAGGATGAGGGTTATACAACTGGAGAGGATGTCGCCCCAAGAAGGAGACGTTCTTCCCAGACAAATCGGGATCAACCCCAAACTACTAAGGAGAAAATTGCAGCCCATGAGGCAGAGACTGCAAGACTCAAGAAACTCCTTGTTGGGGAGGAGGCCGCTCAATCTCATGGCCGAATGTTCGCACAAAAACACGCAAGCGCACGTGGTCACAAGTAGTATATAGATAAATCATGTTCGATCCCACAAGGACTGGTTTTAGTTGTAATAAGTTGTACTTATGCACCAATGTTTGGTTATTACCCACTGCTAAGACAATTATCAATTTGGGGTTTTTTGTTTGATTGACTAAAAGAATTACTAGTGAATTACTGATATGAGAAAGCATGGGATCCTAACATCGTTACATATTTCATCTAGAGTCTCTTGTTCTTAACCTCTGTATGTGACAGTTGTGAAAACTAACCAGATAACACAAATTTAGTACACGCTACCTTTCAGTATACGTATACCCTACCACTTAAACATCCACAGATAGATAGAAGTTAAATGGACACCAGATATGCTTAGTCCCTATATGTCTATAGAGACTGAAAACATAGTGGTTGAATGAACAGGTTATCTATTCAGATTACATAAGGTAGATGAAATGGTTAAAATCACCCACAAATTATGCATGATAATCATACAAATACTTATGCTAGCATGGCAAGTTCTAAATCCCTAAATCCACTTTCGCAATCATTAAGGATTAACAATAATCATGAATGTTAGCTACGCATCCACAATGAATAAGCACAACCATGATAGGAAATCAATTCGCCACCACACACAGAGTATATAAAACAATTAACCACTAAACTCCATAAAAACTCTGTTAGAATCCCACGATAATGATTAGTTCATAAATGAACCGTTCATCATCGCGGGTTCTAATGAAAACATGATATAATAACTAAGTCTTGAATAAATAATTGCAAAGAGTATCCAGAATAACAATGTTTAGAAAACTAGAAAAGAAGAATCCAAGTATTGCTTAATTGAGAGAAATACAAAATAAAAATGTAATTCGGCTCCTCAATCTAAGTCTCTAAGTTCTTCCGTATTATTCTTCGACCTGTCTCGAAAATTAGGGTTCTCCCCTTAGAAAACATCCACCATAAAAGACAAAAGCCCAAGACATGACCCGCTACCACTCTAAGCCCACAAAAACAAAATACAGAAATTCCACCAGTCAGGGACGCGTGGCCGCGCGCTAACAAGCGCGGGCGCGCCTCATTCTCTGCCAACTACGCGCGGGCGCGCTCTAGGAGGCGCGGGCGCGCCTGGTTCTCTGCCCAGTTTTCTGCTTTGCTGCTTTATTAGATCACTACCTCGCCAATTGCTTGTCTCCAAAATCATTCAACTCCTGGAGCAAAAACCACCATTTTCAAGCACGACGACCACCGCTTGATCCCATTTAGCTTATCTGCACATAAACACTAAAACTCATCATAACATCACACACTTGAGGCCAAAATAACCAATTTAAGCTGATTTTAAGGCGTTCAAAGTAGATATAAAACCGACTTATCACACCCCCAAACTTAAACTGATGCTTGTCCTCAAGCATAAACATACTCGATATAAACTAATGCAATGCATGAATGCAACTAATATGATAATGCAAGCGATCCCCTCAACCTAACCATAATCCATGAATGAGCCAACATCTCACAGAATGCAATCTTCCAAACAGAGTTCAACCAAACTCCCTTTGATCAACCATACAAACACAAGAACGTGAGTGTGTGCAATGCTCACCAATATACTCCCAAACCAAATCAAGACCATACCTATTCTTAGCTAAAACAACCCCAAGCTTATAAACAGAATATACTCTAGACTCAAGAAACCACTTAAAGACACCTCAAACTTCACTTGAGTTAGACAGGAAATCATGTTTTATTACTACACACATGCTTATTTGACCGTGCAATGGCTGAGACCCCAAAAGGCTTATACAATAATACCCATGTAGCGAGCGTTAGGTTAGTGGATCCCAGACCGGAAAAGTCTTAGGTCACTAGGCACAAAGTCCCCTAGAACTTAATTGCTCGAGTATTAAAGAGCTCAACCTGGTCAATTCTGCATAAAACAACTAAAACAACTTTTTTTTTTCTTTTTTTTTTGTTTTTTTTTGTTTTTTTTTTAAAATTTCGGAATGAGTGCACTTTGCCTTTTTCTCATCCCACCCTAGACTACTCATTTTCATGAGCCGGCTACTAGCCATTTGACGCCTAACCTTTATTGACAATTAGAATGAAATCCTTGTTTTCTCCCAAACTTAGACTTAAGTGCTTCTTTGAATTTCAAGAGAATAGAATACATTCTAACTATAAGCAAGCGGTTAAATTCCAACATCAAAACAAGCATGGTCTAATCAGATTCAAAAGCAACCAATGAGACTTATGAAAAAAAAAAAATTCCTATGCATGCACCAATCCTTAGGAGCTTAATCAGCCCTCTATTCATCACAACTACACTCCAATCAACATCGACTCACCACAGAAACAGTCAAATCTTAAGGGATCATGAAATATGCTATGCATGAGCAACTACATGAACTAACATGCTAGATAAACTATGCAACAGAATGCTCTATATGACATATATACGCAAGAATATGAATGAATTAACTAAATATGCAACCTAAAACCTATATGAATCCTACATGAGACACACTAACACTACTATTCCTTGACTACCACCCCCAAACTTACAATATTCAATGTCCTCATTGAAGGTAATAACAAGGAAAGTGCAGATAATACCTAAACATCAGAATCATCACCACCCTCAATAGGTGGTGTCTCCGTTGGTGTCTCCGGTGGTGTATCCGGTGGTGGATAAACAGAACCAACTCCAAAATCTGGCCAAGCCACATCAACTCCAGTGGCACGGAATGCAGCGCCCAATGCCTGAGTCAAATCCATAGCAAAACGGCGGTTAATGTCATGCAAGGCATCAATACGCCTAGTCAACCTCCTGTACTGAGCCCCTCCAAAACCGGCTCTATCTGCCTCCTGCTGTATCCCAGAAGCACCCTGAAACCCCGCCCTGGCGGCCTCACGAGTGGGAGCATCCATGCCATCATCATCTACGTTCCCAAACCCTAAACCAGACGGATCTGTGGAACTACCATCCCAATCCTCCAACCGCTGAATCGCCGCATGATCAATAGGAGCACTAGGTAGCTGCAACTGCTCCTCTTCCGTCGAATGGACACCCACTACAGTGCATAGCTTAGTAACCACACCAGCATGAGGAATCGCCGCCGTGGTACTACCCCTCAAGAATCGCAAGATACTCCTATGTAGGAGAGCCCCAAGGTCAACATACTTCCCATTTAGAATCCCCCACAGCACAATAACCCTTTCCACAGTAACCTCATGCGCATGCGATGAGGGCATGATGTTAGCACACACAAATAAATTCCAGGCCTTAGCATACCTGTTCATAGCAAATGCCGGGAAAGTGACTGGCTCAGTGGTACCCGACCTGTACTTCCATGTCGTGCCCGGCACACAAAGAACACCTACGATGTTCTCCAGATCCACATCTGCCTTGGTCTTCAAAGCCCAATCTTCTTCACCCTGTCTCATCCTCGGTAACCTAAGAACCCGAGAAATAGCCGCCGGCGTGTAATCCACTGTATAACCTCGAACCACAGAATACCCGTTCTTCTCCGCCTTGGCATTAGCATAAAACTCCCTCACAATACCCAAGGGAACCGGCTCCGGCGCTTCACAAATACCTTCCCAACCTTTGGAGGTAATCATCGCCACCAAATTACCATCACGATGAGTAGGTATAAACCCTCTCTCCTTAGCCACGGCCTTAGACAGTAGCCGTACATATTCAACCGAAGCTTCTGGAGATGAAAACTTCTCGCCTCCAAACCCCGCACTTGAATCAGCAGATGAAGAAGTACGTCTCGTGCTAGTACTACCCGCATATCTTCCTCTCTTTGGTGGTGCCATGGAATTGGGATGAAAAGTGTAAGTAGGTGTATGTATAGATTTGTGGTTTTGGATGTGGAAGAGAGAAAAGAGGCTAGGGTTTTGATTAGATGGAATGGGTGTGGGTAGATGTAGGTTTAAATAGGTATTTACAACAACAAGGGTTTCTTTTTGGGGTTTTTGTTTTGTTTTTTCCATTTTTTTTTCTTTTTTTTTCTCTGGCAGTCGCCCAGGCGCGGGCGCGCGTTCCTCCCTACCAAAAAAAATATATTTTTTATTTTTTTTATTTTTTTTTTCTTCTCACTGTACAACACGAATACTACGTGGGTTGCCTCCCACAAAGCGCTTCTTTTACGTCAATAGCTTGACGTGATTCCAAATTCATTCTGAAGTACCAAGAACCGTGGTTTCTGCTTCACGATTCACACGTTCACCAAAGTAAGGTTTCAACCTTTGGCCGTTGACCTTGAACGCCTCAACTGGTGACCTATCATAGATTTCCACTGCACCATGTGGAAACACTGTTTTAACCGTGAATGGCCCCGACCATCTTGACTTAAGCTTCCCTGGGAAAAGTCTGAGACGAGAATTGAACAACAACACTAGTTGACCCGGCACAAAGGACTTTTGCACCAACTGCTTGTCATGCCATCTCTTGACCTTCTCCTTGTATAATTTTTGATTTTCATAAGCCTGTAGACGAAACTCATCCAGCTCATTAATTTGAAGCAATCTCTTCTCTCCTGCTACTGCCAAATCAAAATTCAACTTCTTTAACGCCCAATATGCCTTGTGCTCTAACTCGGCGGGCAAATGACAAGCCTTTCCATAGACCAGCTGAAAAGGTGAAGTCCCCAATGGTGTCTTGTAAGCTGTTCTATAAGCCCAAACAGCTTCATCAAGTTTCAAAGACCAATCCTTCCTGGAAGGATTTACCACCTTCTCCAGAATACGCTTAATCTCCCTATTAGACACCTCTGCCTGCCCATTAGTCTGAGGGTGGTAGGTAGTAGCAACCCGATGATTGATGTTATACTTAGCCATTAAGGCTGTAAACTTCCGGTTGCAGAAATGTGTGCCTTCATCACTAATAATTACCCTGGGAGCGCCGAAACGCGTGAAGATTTGCTTGTGCAGAAAACTCAGTACCACTTTAGCATCATTAGTCGGTAAAGCCTTTACCTCGACCCACTTGGAAACATAATCCACTGCTAGCAAAATGTACTGGTTGTTGCATGAAGGAATAAAAGGGCCCATGAAGTCAATGCCCCACACATCAAAAATCTCCACCTCCAGCAGCATACTAAGAGGCATCTCGTTCCTTCTCGAGATATTACCAACCCTTTGGCATCGATCACATCTCAACACAAACTGATGAGCATCCTTAAACAGAGTTGGCCAATAGAACCCAGCCTGAAGTACTCGAGTAGCTGTCTTCTCACCACCATAATGACCTCCATAAGTGGTGGAATGGTAATCACGCAAAACACCCTCTACCTCACTGTAAGGAATGCATCTGCGTAGAACTTGATCGGCTCCCTGTCTGAACAAAAAGGGTTCGTCCCAACAGTACCATTTAACATCATGTAGGAACTTCTTCCTTTGAGCATAAGAGAATTCCGAAGGAATGACCTTACTTACCAGATAGTTCACAATATCTGCAAACCATGGTTCTTCAGCTTGCACTCCAAAAAGCTGCTCATCAGGAAAGAATTCATTGATGAGAGATTTGTCCAATGAATTCTTACTGTGGTCTTCTAACCGGGACAAGTGATCAGCCACCTGATTCTCAGTACCCTTTCTGTCTTTAATTACCATGTCGAATTCTTGAAGTAATAGAACCCAACGAATTAACCGCGGTTTCGAATCTTTCTTCGACATCAGATATCGAATAGCTGCATGATCAGTAAATACCACTACCTTGGTTCCAAGCAAGTAAGATCTGAATTTCTCGAAACTATATACAATGGCCAATAGTTCCTTTTCTGTAGTGGTGTAATTCAGCTGCGCATCGTTGAGTGTTTTGCTAGCGTAGTAGATCACATGAAATACATTGTTCTTCCTTTGCCCAAGAACAGCTCCAACTGCAAAGTCACTAGCATCACACATCAACTCGAATGGATCACTCCAATCAGGTGCGGTAATAACAGGTGCAGATGTCAACTTCTTTTTCAACAGCTCAAAAGCAGCTAAGCATTCTTCATCAAACTTGAAAGGGATATCCTTCTCGAACAAGTTGCACAAGGGCTTAGAGATTTTGGAGAAATCTTGAATGAACCGCCGATAGAAACCCGCATGACCAAGAAAACTGCGAATTCCCTTAACTGAAATTGGTGGAGGAAGATTTTCAATTGTCTCCACTTTGGCTTTGTCCACCTCAAGCCCCTTGCTAGATACCTTATGCCCAAGAATGATTCCCTCTTGCACTATGAAGTGACATTTTTCCCAGTTGAGTACTAGATTAGTCTCAACACATCTTTTCAGCACCATGCCCAAATTACTGAGGCACTCATCATATGACGCTCCAAAAACTGAGAAGTCATCCATGAACACTTCTACATTTATGCCAATCATCTCCGAGAAAATGGCCATCATACACCTCTGAAACGTAGCAGGTGCACCACATAGGCCAAAAGGTCCACGCCGGAATGCGAAAGTACCAAAAGGACATGTAAAGGTGGTCTTCTCCTGGTCTTCTGGAGTAATACCAGTCTGGTTGTAACCTGAATAACCATCCAACAAGCAATAGAATTCATGCCCCGCCAACCTGTCCAACATCTGATCAATAAAAGGAAGGGGAAAATGATCCTTCCTGGTAGCTTTGTTCAGTTTCCGGTAGTCCATGCAAATTCTCCATCCAGTAACTGTACGAGTCGGGATCAACTCGTTTTTTTCATTAGCCACCACTGTCATGCCTCCTTTCTTAGGCACACATTGCACTGGACTCACCCATGAACTGTCTGAAATAGGATAGATGATCCCAACATCTAGCCACTTGAGAATTTCTTTCTTCACTACCTCCTTCATGATAGGATTAAGACGTCTCTGAGGGTCCACAGTTGGCTTGCTTCCTGGCTCTAGTGGAATTTTATGCATACAGTACGAAGGGCTGATACCCTTAATATCTGCTATAGTCCACCCAATTGCTGATTTAAACTCTCTCAAGATTCTGAGGAGTTTGTCTTCTTCACTAGCTGACAAGTTAGATGAGATAATAACAGGTAATGTAGATGAATCACCTAAAAAAGCATACCTCAAATGTTCTGGTAGTTGTTTAAGCTCAAGAGTGGGAGCTTTCTCAATAGAAGGCTTGAGACGCTCTTGTGGTTTCTCCAACTCTGTTATGCCAAGAGAGTCAAAAGGCATGTCTAACCTCCTCTTCCACGGAGTTGCATTCAAATACTGAGCTTGTTCCTCTTTTTCTTTACCCTCAACATCAGATTCCCCCATAAGTGCTTTTTCCAAGGTGTTTGACTTGATCAATTTGTCAAACTCCTTGCTTACTGCAGAATCCACAAGATCTATAGAGAAACATTCTTCATCTTCTGTAGGAAACTTCATTGCATTGAAAACATTGAAGGTGACATTCTGGTCATGTACCCTCATCGTGAGTTCCCCTTTTTGAACATCAATCAAAGTTCGACCTGTAGCGAGAAACGGCCTTCCTAAGATGATAGGAATCTTCTTGTCTTCTTCAAAATCCAGAATAACGAAATCAGTGGGGAAGATAAGCTTGTCAACCCTTACTAGGACATCCTCCACAATACCCCTAGGGTATGTGAGAGACCTATCTGCCAGCTGTAAAGACATGGCAGTAGGTTTAGGCTCCGGTAGCCCTAGTTGCAAAAAGACGGACAATGGCATCAGATTAATACTCGCTCCCAAATCACACAGACACTTGTCGAACGATAGATTGCCAATAGTGAAAGGAATTGTGAAACTCCCTGGATCCTTAAGTTTCGGGGGAAACTTCTGCTGCAGAATAGCACTGCACTCCTCCGTTAGAGCAACGGTTTCCAAATCTTCTAACTTCAACTTTCTTGAAAGAATACCCTTCATGAACTTTGCGTAGATCGGCATCTGTTCAAGAGCCTCCGCAAAAGGTATGTTTATATGCAGCTTCTTGAAAACCTCCAAGAACTTCGCAAATTGTGTGTCTAGCTTCTGTTTCTGAAGTCTTCTAGGGAACGGAGGAGGGGGGTAGATTACCTTACCCTCTGTTTCTTGCTTAGAAGTGGAATCATGAGATGCATTGGGGTGTTTGCTCACCACTTTCTCCACCCAATCCTTCTTTTCAGGCATTTTCACTTTTTCTGGCAGAAGTGCATGCGCGGGCGCGCTCTGGGCTGCGCGGGCGCGCTCCTGTTCCTGGAAATCAGGCGCGGGCGCGCTCTGCTCCCTGGATTTCTCCTTCAGCTTCTTCTTTTTCCTGACCTTCAGTGTTTTGGTCAGTTATGACCTTCCCTGATCTCAATGTAATTGCCTTGACATGTTCCTTACTCTCCCGTTTGCCTGGATTAGTTTCCGTATCACTAGGGAGAGTTCCCTGTGGTCTGTTCAGCAACACACTGGCTATCTGTCCAATCTGAGTTTCCAAAGTCTTGAGAGAAGCCGCCTGGCTCTTGCACATCAACCTCAACTCTTTCAATTCTGACTTTTCATTAGAAGACTGACCATGGTGACCTTGAGGTTGTTGATGAAATCCTGGTGGTGGCTGATAAGGTTGTCTTGGAGCATATTGCTGCTGATAACCAGCAGGGTTGAATGGCTTAGCTCTAAATTGTTGACCTTGATACTGCTGCTGACCACCTTGATTGTTACTCCAGCTGAAATTCGGGTGGTTTCTGTTATTTGGATGATAAACATTAGGAACTGGCTGTTGTGGCCTCTGAAAATTACTCACGAACTGTGCTGATTCACTAGATATAACACACTGATTAGTGTCATGAGCACCTGCACATAGTTCACATACACTAGCCACTTGCTGCATTCCCATGTTAGATAGAGAATCCACCTTCATAGAAAGAGCTTTAGCTGAGCTGCTAATGCTGTAGTCGCATCCACTTCCAGAATTCCTGCTGCCTTGCCATGTGATAACCTCTGAGTAGGATTCTGGTACTCATTAGCAGCCATCATCTCTATAAGTTCATAGGCCTCCTCATAGCTTTTGGCCCAAAGAGCTCCACCTGATGCTGCATCAAGCATTGGTCTTGATTGACCTCCCAAACCATTGTAGAAACAATTTATCACCATCCAATCATGCATTCCATGGTGAGGGCACTTTCGTAGCATCTCTTTGTAACGCTCCCAAGCTTCACATAACGTTTCCCCTGAAAGTTGAGAAAACTGCGTGAGAGCATTCCTTATTGCAGCTGTTTTGGCCATTGGGAAGAACTTAGTGAGAAACTTTTGAGCAAGCTCCTCCCATGTAGTGATAGACCCTGCTGGTAGAGAATGTAACCAGCCCTTAGCTTTATCCCTCAAGGAAAAAGGGAAAAGTCTCAGCTTCACTGCATCCTCTGACACTCCATTGAACTTGAAAGTGTCACAAATCTCAATGAAATCCCTAATATGCATATTAGGGTCTTCCGTTGGAGAACCCCCGAACTGCACAGAGTTCTGTAGCATCTGAATCGTTCCCGCCTTGATCTCAAAGTTGTTAGCCGAGATAGCTGGTCTAACAATGCTTGACTGAATATCATTGATCTTTGGCTGAGAATAATCCATCAAAGCCTTTGCTCCTGCTGCTGCTGGTTCTCCCATAACTAGATTCAAGTTAGTTCCTTCTCCTTCTAGATTATTCTTACGAGATTGAGAACGTGTTTGCATACACGCTCACTAGAGTATCTGGAACACACCAAACAAAGAAAAATTGATGAGAAAAACAATCTGAGTCAGTGAACTTTAACTGTCACTGATGACAAGCACATAAACTATCCAAAAACTACACCGAGTCCCCGACAGCGGCGCCAAAAACTTGTTCGCACAAAAACACGCAAGCGCACGTGGTCACAAGTAGTATATAGATAAATCAAGTTCGATCCCACATGGACTGGTTTTAGTTGTAATAAGTTGTACTTATGCACCAATGTTTGGTTATTACCCATTGCTAAGACAATTATCAATTTGGGGTTTTTTTGTTTGATTGACTAAAAGAATTACTAGTGAATTACTGATATGAGAAAGCATGGGATCCTAACATCGTTACATATTTCATCTAGAGTCTCTTGTTCTTAACCTCTGTATGTGACAGTTGTGAAAACTAACCAGATAACACAAATTTAGTACACGCTACCTTTCAGTATACGTATACCCTACCACTTAAACATCCACAGATAGATAGAAGTTAAATGGACACCAGATATGCTTAGTCCCTATATGTCTATAGAGATTGAAAACATAGTGGTTGAATGAACAGGTTATCTATTCAGATTACATAAGGTAGATGAAATGGTTAAAATCACCCACAAATTATGCATGATAATCATACAAAAACTTATGCTAGCATGGCAAGTTCTAAATCCCTAAATCCACTTTCGCAATCATTAAGGATTAACAACAATCATGAATGTTAGCTACGCATCCACAATGAATAAGCACAACCATGATAGGAAATCAATTCGCCACCACACACAGAGTATATAAAACAATTAACCACTAAACTCCATAAAAACTCTGTTAGAATCCCACGATAATGATTAATTCATAAATGAACCGTTCATCATCGCGGGTTCTAATGAAAACATGATATAATAACTAAGTCTTGAATAAATAATTGCAAAGAGTATCCAGAATAACAATGTTTAGAAAACTAGAAAAGAAGAATCCAAGTATTGCTTAATTGAGAGAAATACAAAATAAAAATGTAATCCGGCTCCTCAATCTAAGTCTCTAAGTTCTTCCGTATTATTCTTCGACCTGTCTCGAAAATTAGGGTTCTCCCCTAAGAAAACATCCACCATAAAAGACAAAAGCCCAAGACATGACCCGCTACCACTCTAAGCCCACAAAAACAAAATACAGAAATTCCACCAGTCGGGGACGCGCGGCCGCGCGCTAAGAAGCGCGGGCGTGCCTCATTCTCTGCCAACTACGCGCGGGCGTGCTCTAGGAGGCGCGGGCGCGCCTGGTTCTCTGCCCAGTTTTCTGCTTTGCTGCTTTATTAGATCACTACCTCGCCAATTGCTTGTCTCCAAAATCATTCAACTCCTGGAGCAAAAACCACCATTTTCAAGCACGACGACCACCGCTTGATCCCATTTAGCTTATCTGCACATAAACACTAAAACTCATCATAACATCACACACTTGAGGCCAAAACAACCAATTTAAGCTGATTTTAAGGCGTTCAAAGTAGATATAAAACCGACTTGTCACCGAACGACTAAAGGGATCCTGATTATCAACT
Source organism: Heracleum sosnowskyi (assembly GCA_030848705.1). Classification (NCBI taxonomy): domain Eukaryota; kingdom Viridiplantae; phylum Streptophyta; class Magnoliopsida; order Apiales; family Apiaceae; genus Heracleum; species Heracleum sosnowskyi. The sequence continues at coordinate 133,599,193 of CM061235.1, read as the reverse complement.
TGGATCCACCGGCAAGAAGAACCAAGAGGGCCGAAGCCCCAAGGGGTGATCCTAGTATTCTGTTGCCCCTAGGAGACCTTGATGATCCTACACCACCGTTTACTCAAGACATCATGAAAATGGCTATATCCAGAAAATTCAAGATGCCTTCGATCAAAGCCTATGATGGAACGGGAGATCCCACAAATCATGTAAGGACCTTCTCCAATGCACTGCTGTTGCAGTCAACCAACGATGCAGTCAAGTGTAGGGCGTTTCCACAAACCTTGGCAGGCATGGCCCAACGCTGGTATAGCCGTCTTCCTCCCAACTCAATTGGGTCTTTCAAGGAACTAAGCAAAGATTTTATCAATCAGTTCATTAGTGGAAGTGTGCATGAGAAAAGCTCTGCATCACTCATGGCAATCCAGCAAGGAAAGAATGAAGCCCTAAGGGACTACATCAATCGATTCACTCGAGAGGCTTTGAAAGTCCCGGACTTAGAGGACAGAGTGGTTATGATAGCCCTGCAACAAGGAACTACTGATGACCACTTCAAAAGGTCGTTGGCTAAACATCCACCCGAGAGCATGATGAAGCTCCAAGATAGAGCTGGAAAGTATATCAAGGCTGAAGAAAGCATGAGAAAGTATGAACCCACTGCTGGCGGTAGTGGAAACTCAAAGAAAAGAAAGGATGTTCAGGAGTACGACGTCAAGGAAAAGTTTCCCAGAACGTCAAAGGACTCTGATTCTCCACCCAAGAGAAACAATTTTGGGCCAAAGTTTACGGAGTATGCAAGATTGAACACTCCCAGGAGTCAAATTCTGATGAAGATAGCTAAGGAAGGAGATCTCAAATGGCCGAAGCCAATGAGGGCTGATATGTCCAAACGGAACCAAAATCAATTCTGTCGGTTCCACAAAGAAGTCGGTCACGACACCGACGATTGTAGGCAATTGAAAGACGAGATTGAGTTTCTGATACGAAGAGGAAAACTCAGCAAATTCACTAAGGATGGAAATCAAGGAAGTCACAGAGGAAATTATGAAAGGAAGGATTATGACAGAAGGGACAACGACCAAGATTGTAACCCTAAGCCCCGAGGGCCAGTCATCAATATGATATTTGGAGGACCAACTGCTGCTAGGTCCTCCCGAAACTCAAGAAAGGCTTATGCCCGAGAGGTAATGACTGTGGTCGGAGAAGCACCAAAGCGTGCCAGAACAGAAGTGTCAATAGGTTTTGATGATTCAGACTTGGAAGGGGTGAAGTTCCCCCACGATGACCCTCTAGTCATCATACCTGTGATTGGCAATTCTGAAACAAAGAGAGTCCTAGTCGACAATGGAGCTTCAGTGGATGTCTTGTTCCACGATGCTTTTATCAAGATGGGTTACACTGATTCTCAGTTAACCCTCAAATATGCCCATATACGGATTCAATGGGGTGGAATCAAAAGTGGAATGCACTATCCAACTCCCAATGACCATGGGGCAAGGGATGAATACGTCTACTCAAATACTGAACTTCATAGTTATAAAGGCAACTTCAACCTACAATGCAATCCTGGGAAGGACTGGTCTTCATGCGTTCAAGGCCGTTGCCTCTTCTTATCATCTGAAAATCAAGTTCCCAACGAGGAATGGGATTGGTGAAGAACGAGGAGACCAAAAAATGGCTAGAAGTTGTTATGTAGCCGCGTTAAGGCCTGATGGAATCGGGGGGCAAGTTCTCCCAATTGAAGACATGGATACTGACGACAATGAGGACCGAAGAGGGAAACCAGCTGAGGATTTAATCCCAATTCCCTTAGTCCCTGGTGAACCGGAGAAGGTGACTTATGTCGGGGCACTACTACCTGAGCCATTGAAAAGCAAGCTCATATCTTTTCTTCAAGAGAACAATGACGTTTTTGCTTGGACAACGGCTGACATGCCAGGGATTGATCCCCAATTGATAACTCACAAGTTGAATGTGGATCCTGAAAGAAAGACGGTGAAACAAAAGAAGAGAAATTTTGCTCCAAAAAGGCAAGAGGCCATTAAACAAGAAGTTGAAAAACTTCTAGAGGCCGGATTCATTGAAGAGATACAATTCCCGGAATGGTTGGCTAACCCCGTAATGGTCAAAAAGGCCAATTGAAAATGGAGGATGTGTGTAGACTTCACTGACTTGAATGATGCATGTCCTAAGGATTGTTTTCCCTTACCAAGGATTGATGCATTAATAGATGCTACAGCTGGACACGAGATGCTCAGCTTCATGGATGGCTTTAGTGGATACAACCAAATCAAAATGCACAAGGATGACATCTCCAAGGTATCATTCATCACTGACTTTGGTGTTTTCTGTAATCTAGTCATGGCATTTGGACTTAAGAATGCAGGGCCAACCTACCAAAGATTGGTGAACAAAATTTTTGGACACCTAATTGGAAAAACCATGGAGGTCTACGTAGATGACATGTTAGTCAAGAGCCTCGATAAGGCCGATCACATTGAGCACCTCCGAGAGGCATTTGAAGTGCTAAGGCACCACAAGATGATGTTGAATCCAGCTAAGTGTGCCTTTGGTGTAGGCTCGGGAAAGTTTTTAGGCCTAATGGTTTCCAAGAGAGGAATCGAGGTCAATCCCAACAAAATCAAAGCAATTCTAGACATGGAACCACCAAAGACTGTCAAGGATGTCCAAAAACTAACGGGAAGAGTGGCAGCATTGGGAAGATTTATCTCCAAGTCAGGAGAGAAGTGCTTATCTTTCTTCAAAGCACTCAAGAACGTGAAAATTTTTGAATGGACAATGGAGAGCCAAGAGGCCTTTGAGACCCTGAAGAAATACATGGCTGAGGCACCACTGTTGGCAAAGCCCAAGCCAGGGGAAATTCTCTATTTGTACTTGGCGGTTTCTAGCACAGCCCTTGGAGTCGTTTTGGTAAAAGAAGAATTGAAGGTTCAGAAACCAATCTACTATATGAGTATGATTCTACATGGGGCAGAAATAAACTACTCAACGATTGAGAAGTTTGCCTTAGCCTTGGTAATGGCCTCAAGAAAGCTACGCCCGTACTTCCAGGCTCACAAAATAGAGGTCTTGACTGATCAACCTCTAAGAAACATCTTGCATAGCCCTCAAGTTAGTGGAAGGTTGATCAAATGGGCCATTGATTGGGCGAATTTGACATGAAGTATAAGCCTCGAACGGCCATAAAAGCTCAAGCACTTGCTGACTTCATGGTTGAATGTACCATTGACAACCAAGAAGTCGGGGGGCAGGAAGTAATAGTGGAGGATGAGAAAGATCAAGAGATGGATTTCAAAGAATATTGGGTGCTCTATTTTGACGGAGCATCAAAAACAAAATCAAGTGGAGTCGGTTTAGTGCTACAAAGTCCTGATGAATTCCTCATAGAGTATGCACTAAAACTTGACTTCCCAACGACAAACAATGAGGCCGAGTATGAAGTTCTGATAGCTGGCTTAGGGCTGGCTGGAGCCTTGAGAGTTAAAACTCTGAAAGTATGTGGAGATTCGAGGCTAGTGGTTTCCCAAGTAAATGGGGAATTTGAGGCCAGAGATGAAGTCATGGCCAAGTATTTGAAACCTTTCAAGGCCATCATGACTCAGTTCGACGAATGCTATGTAGAGCACATTCTAAGGGAAGAAAACATGAAGGCTGATGCCTTGTCTAAATTTGCTTCTTCCGAAATTGAAAACTATGCATGGAGTGTATACTTCCAAGTCCTGAGGACCCCAAGCATCAACGGAAAGTTGGTAGCACCCATTGATGTTGCTAGTTGTTGGATAGATCCCATCAAGGCTCATCTGGAAACTGGGTGGTTACCCAACGACACTTCAGAAGCACGAAAGTTGTATGTGAGAGCACTAAGGTATACCCTGATTGAGGGAATCCTATATAAGAAGTCTTTCATCGTTCCATATCTGAAATGTTTGAGACCTCAAGAGGCAGAATTGGCCCTGAAGGAAGTACATGAAGGAATTTGTGGGCAACACTTGGGGGGCAGAGCCCTTGCCCATAAGATCACTCGTCTAGGTTTCTACTGGCCAAGCATGCTAGCAGATGCTAAAAGCTACGTGAAGAAATGTGAAAGGTGCTAGAAGCATGCACCAGTGGTTAGGCAACCACCAGAGATGTTGACATCCATAAACTCACCAATTCCATTTGCCATGTGGGGAATGGATATACTTGGACCTTTCCCAATGGAAAGTGCACAACGAAAGTTCTTGATAGTAGCAATCGACTACTTCACCAAGTGGATTGAGGCTAAGCCATTAGCCAAGATAACCACCAAGCAAGTGATGCATTTCTTCTGGGAAAATGTGATATGCAGATACGGGATTCCACGTATCTTGGTCACAGACAATGGAACTCAGTTTAACAACGATGAGTTTAAGAAATATTGTGATGAGAACGATATCAAGTTGCGCTTCACTTCTGTCGCTCATCCTCAAGCAAATGGGCAAGCTGAGGTTGCAAATCGAATTATCCTAGATGGACTGAAGAAAAGAGTTGAACGCTCCAGAAACACTTGGGTGGATGAATTGCTCCCCATACTATGGGCATATCGTACTACCTGCAAAGTCACCACTGGAGCTACCCCTTTTCTGTTGGCATATGGGGCAGAGGCAGTGGTTCCGGTGGAAATTACTCACACGTCTCCAAGAATTGAGGCTTATGAGCCAGAAACAAATGAGGAAGGTTTGAGCATGGCCTTAGATTTGATTGATGAAGTTAGAGATGAGGCAAATGCCAAGATAGTTCAGCATCAGAAACGAGCATCTTTCTATTACAACCTAAGGGTTAAAGAGAGATTCTTTCGACAAGGAGATTTAGTCCTCCGAAAGATTGAGGCATCCGGAGTTGGACAAAAAGGTAAGTTGGCCCCAAATTGGGAAGGACCATATCGCGTCAAGAACGTATTTGGTTGAGGCTCGTACAAGCTAGAAACCCTCGAAGGGCATGAGGTGCCAAGGACTTGGCATGCCTCAAATTTGAAAGTCTATTATGTTTAAAGTGTGTCCTGATTGGACTCACTACTAGGACAAATATAAATAAGGTTCGATGAAATCATGAGCTTCCTAGAAAGCAAATGAAGGGTTGAAACCCCAGAAACCTAAGACATTCAGTCCAAACCCCATCATTCGATATGCTCAATGAAAGGCTTGAAGCCAAAACAAGACGGTATAAGACATAAAAGGCTTATGCAAATGTCAAGTTAGCCTCGAATAAGGCAAAATCGTCGTAAATGTGTAGGTCGCTCCACACTTTACACCAAGACGATACTCGTGAAACACTAGTGTATATTAAAATCCCCAAAAAAGGGTAGTAAGTCCCAGGTAAGGGATAAAAAGACCCCAAGTCTCGAAAAAAACCGGTATAACTTCTATGAAATCCTAGTGCATTATCATAGACGTTGGGAAGCGCGATCAGCCATTTTAAACCCAGAATCTTCAAAGAAAGCCCAGAATCTTCAAAGAATTCTTCAAAACTTCAAGTAAGAAACCCAGAAAACAATGAGATTCAACAGAAAATCTCGCCAGGAATCACCTAGTGACTGGAAACCCAACCGGTTAAGGAAGGGCAACCGTCTATAGCCAGTTAAGGCCCACAAATCCATTTATGGATTATAGAGATTAAAACCCAAATAATTTGGGTCTCAGGCAAATTCGAAGCCCAAACAATAAAGGCCCAATAAGGCCCAAGACTGGAATAATTGAAGTCCAATTAAAAATTGGGCTAGTTAAGGCCCAAGAAAAGAATGAAATTTGAAATATAGCCAAGGCAAAATCAAAGATTTAAGGTCGAAAAGACATTAAATCGAAATCATACGACCAAGGTCGAAAACATATAGGAAAACGAGGTCGATTCCAACGACCTCGCTCCCAAATAAAGTCGAAAAATAATGAAATTGAGGTCGAAAAAACCTTAGAACGACATCGAAGGCTTGAAGTCGAAAATATACGAGGAATTGAGGTCGTTTCCATCGACTTCGCACCAAAAATCCAGTCAAAAAATTGAAAATTCGAGGTCGAAAAGACCCTAGATCGAAGTCGATTGATTGAGATCGGAAATACACTATAAATCGAGCTCGAACTCCTCGACCTCACACCCAAGTGAGGTAGAAAACAGAAGGATTCAAGGTCGAAAGAATGAGGTTGAATATGACCTAGAAAACGAGGTCTAAGCGTTCGACCTCACGCCAAAATGAGGTCGAAAACGACCTAGAGATCGAGGTCGATATTGACCTAGAAATCATGGTCGAAAAAGGCTGGAACGAGGTCGAATGACCCAGGTCGAAAATGACTTGCAAAATGAGGTCGAAAATATGAGGAATCGAGGTCGAATGACCCAGGCCGAAAATGACCTGTAAATCGAGGTCGAAAGTATAAGGGATCGAGGTCGAATGACCGAGGTCAAAAATGACTGGAAAGTCGAGGTCGAAACCATCGACCTGGGACCAATCAAGGTCGAAAAAAGGCTGGATCGAGGTCGAAGGCTCGAGGTCGAAAAAGACTTAAAAATCGAGGTCGAAACCTTCGACCTCACTCCAGTCGAGGTCGAAATCCAGATCGAATTTCAGGTCGAAAATGACCTGTTTCCTGGTCGAATTTGAGGTCGAAAATGACTTGTTTCCTGGTCAAAAAGGAGGTCGAAAATGACCTAATTTGAGGTCGAAAATGCCCTTAAAATGGAAAATTTTGAGGAAAAACACGTTATAACTTCTACGAAAACCCCAAGGAGATTTTCCCAGAAGTTGGGGGGCAAATGATATGGTCAGAAAAGTAATTATAGAAATATAATTGACAAGTCAATGGAAATGCCGATATTTAAGGCTCGACACCCTAATTATTCATTAATTTCGTAATTAATGAATAGGGAAAATATACAGCTCATAAAAAGAGTCCAAAATATGGTAAATTCATCAAAGAAGGATTTGGAATCCCAATTAAAGGCAATTAATGAGTCATAGCCTTTATCAACAAGGAAACGAATTCTCCAGCAAGAAATACAATGTTTATCCAATATCAAAAAGGAGACTTATTCGCTAAGACTCCTAAACATACCATAAATACTAGGCTCTAGACGCCTATATAAGGACCCTGATCCTACAATCAGAACTACATTTTGGACACAGCTCCATACGTCATCTACTACGTTTTGGACACAGCTCTATACGTCATCTACTACGTTTTGGACACAGCTCCATACGTCATCTACTACGTTTTGGACACAGCTCCATACATCATCTACTACGTTTTGGGCACAGCTCCGTACGTCACAACGTCTCGAAGGCGCAACAAGCCACGAAGGCACCCATAGAACTACGTTTTAGACTTCATCCTCGAATAAGGACATACAAGTCACTACGTCCTTGGTGTGCCCCTGCCGCCATAGCCCCGAGGGCAACACCAAGAACTACGTCTTTGGCTTGATTCTCAATAACGAATTGAGATACGTAGGCATCTTGTGAGGACCGATTTAGTCTCGAAACACAAGTGCAACCATAAAAGCTCGAAGCTCATTAAACCCTCGCATTAAATTCGTAAGCTCAGATTTTATTCCACAACAGCTGGTATCTTTTCCCCAAATGATGCTGGTGAAGGTTTCAAAGGACTAGTGTTTTTCTTGAACAAGTCCTATCTCGGTTCTGCCATCACCTCAACCCCCATTCTCGACTTAGACAGAATTGAGGCTTTTTGGCGAACTGCTGTTGCTCAAACTGAGGGTGAGAACCCGGGTATTCAATTCACAATCTCTGGGCAACAATACACTCTTACAGCTGAGGTCATCAACACTGCTATTGGAATTACACTTGAAGCAGGACAACAATTTGCTGAACTTGCCAATGATGACACTCTTAAGAAGCTCTTCTTGAAGATTGGGTATGCTGGCCCTATTCTCGAAGAGGGGACTACCAAATGGTATCCGTCTGGTGAAATGGATAGGAAGCATCTGAGAAAGGAGTGGAGCATGATACTTGATGTGATGGTCAAGGTGTTCTCTACCAAGTCCACAGGCTGGAATGGAATACCCTCCTACATCAAGAAACTGACACATTCTCTTGTCCATGGATACAAGGTGAATGTTGGAGCTCTCCTCATGGCACACCTCAGGGCTGCCATAGGTAAGAAGGTATCAATCTACCCTCGCTTTCTTATGATGTGCATTAATTCATTCTGTGATTTTAATAATGATGCCCCTCGTTTAGAGGCTTGCTCAGTTTTGAAAAAGAACACACACACACACTGTTATCCTCACAGAATCTCAATGCACATATTCCACTTTGTTTCACTCAGCACATGGTTGATCAAGTGTCCAACCCTGATTTACCATTACCCTCTGGTTATGACTCTTTCACTCTTGAGAATGAAACTGAATTAGACCCAAATTCAGTTAACCCACATTCAACACCATACACTCAGCCTAGGCCCTCTAGACTTTCCAAAGCCCAAAGAGAAGCCTTGCAAGAATCCAGGAAAAGGCCCTTAGAAGCTGATGTTGGTGGTAGCTCTGTTAGTCAAGAGGGAGACACTGCACCTAGTGCAACAAATAAGGAGGCTAGTCCAACAGAACCCCCAGTGGTTCCCCCTGAGCCTAAGAAGAAGAGAGCTAGGAGGACTAAAACCACTGTTAGCCAAGCTGCAGTTTCTCAACAAACTGTGGTTACTGAAAGGGATTCAAACACCTCCCTAGATGTGCCTTCTCAACAAGGTGCATCTATTGAAATTGGCATGTTTCCCAAGGCACCCTGTACAGAGTCTGCACAAACTCATGGTTCACAACCTGAGGAACCTCCACTTGAAGAAACACACAGTGAGTTAGGGCACAGTGAGGATTTCTCTATCCCTTTTGATGATTCACATGTTTCTCCTGTGAATCAGCCCCCACTCTCTGCTACACTTTCACCTTCTTCCTTCCCTACCCATTCTTTTGTTTCTTCTCCACAACCTAGAGAAGGGGACAGTCCCAACCCTTCAGGTTTTGATCATCCATCTCCAATCATGGATGAGCCCCCATCTAGTGGTCCACAAGAACCCATTTCTCAAAGTGAAATGGACACCACTCCTCCAAACACTGAGCCAGGGCAAAGTGGTAGTTTGTCAGAAAATGAAACAACCAACACTTTGTCTGAACTCCAAGGAGCATCTTACCTTCAGGAAGATGCTGTCACAACCTCTGTTGCTGTCAAAGACACTGGCAATGTTGCTGTCCTGGACACAGCTGATGTCATGGGTGGACAGAAAGATACTGTCACTACAGAACCTACTGTCACTCCACATCCCAAAGATGCTGTCATGCCAGAACCTGCTGTCCAGACTCCAACTGACAGTAACATTCCTGACAAAGATACTGTCCAGTCCTCTTTGCCTGATTTTGATGCTGTAATCATTGAGGATGCCTCTGATGATGATCTACCTCTTGCCAAACTCTTAAAGGTACATTCTAAATCTTCTCCTTTCATGCATGTTAGTACTGCTCATACCCATGCATCTAGGTTGAGTGCAGGTGTGCAAAAGAAAAGAGAGATAAACGAAAAGAGAGGTGATCATAAAAATGAGAGGCAACCAAATGAGCTGGCAAAAGGAGAGGGACTTGAGCATGTCCAGAGAGACTTTGAGGGAGCCCACACTATTCAGGCATTAGGCCTTAAGAGTCAATCTGTGAGGGGTGATGAGATCACTCAAAAACACCCTGAGAGTGTGAGAACCCCCATAGCCTCCAAGCCCATTTCTTTTCCTTCCCCTCCAAGAAGGTTAAGGTATGGTGGCCCCTCTGCTACTTTTGGTAACAGGATTGCAGCTCTGGAAGGACAATGTGCTACTTTGCACTCCAAGATGGACTCTCTCTCTCAACTGGTGGTTGATGGTTTTGCTGCTACTCAGCTCTCTATCCAGTTCCTTACTGACATAGTAGCTGCCAACTCAACTAAGGGGGAGAAGGTAGCAAGATCAGAATCATTGTCTATTCAGGAATCAGGTGGAACTCAGGGGGAGCCAGTAACTGTGAAGACCAAAGGGGGAGCTAAGGGAAAAGCAATGTCTAAAGGGGAGCAAGTCAAACCAAGCAGTGGACAACCAAAGGATAAAGCTGAAGAACTTGTTGAAGTTGACTTGGATGGAGAAAGGGTGTTGATGTCTAAGGCAACTCAAGATGCAATGCAAAGAAGACCTGCATCTAGACATCCAGTTCTACCTCCTGTGACAATTAGAGAGCCAACTTCAGCAACTCAAGAATCTGCTCTACAAAGAATAAGGTTGGGAAAGGTAAAGGGAAACTACCTGAATCCATCCATAAAGGAAATACTTGGTCCAATGGTACTGAGTATGATCAAGAAGAAGTCAATACTTTAATGGTGGATTATAGGGAGAGCACATTACACAACCATGACAGTGAATTTAGCAGTTTGGTGGAAGAAGCAATGAATGCTCCAAGCAACCGTCCAACCAACACCACAAAACTGTTAAAGGATCAAATCACCAGTGTCCACTACACCAAAAATGACCTATTGCAACCCCAAAAAAGTGTATTGTTAGACCCCGAAAATGTTACAGTAGATGTTTATGTAACGTTTTGGCCAAAATTCGGCGTTACATTTACTGGCGTTGCCTATGGCCTCTATTGCAACATTATGTGTACTTGTTGCAACATTTTTTGAAATATTACAATAACACTTTTTTGTAACACTTTTGTCTGTTTTAGTAACATTTTTAAGGTGTTACAATAGACTAATGCAACACTTGTTTGCAACATTTATTAAGTTAAAAAGTTACAAAGTCAGTTTATTGTAACATTTTAATGCAACATTTTGATGCATTTTGCAATACTTTTTGTTTTTTTGCAACAACTATCTGCAACATTTTGATGCATGTTGCAATGCTTTTGGTTTTTTAGCAACATTTATCTGCAACTTTTTTATCCCTATTGTAATACTTTTAGATTTTATTGACAATTGTTATTTGCAACACTTTTTATTGGTCCAATTAAAATGTCCAAAAGCATACCAAACCACAAATCACATTCCAAAATTTTCAAATGACAAACCAACAAAACATATGTCAATAAAGCCCAAAGTCGGGTTGTAGTACAATATCATCTTACATCTAGTACTTAAGTCAAATCGAAGTACATGGTCGACTTACACCAGAATTCTACATTAAACATAGTCTTTCATGTCAAATTACCAACCTATTAAAAATGTAGGCACATACAAAGTAAAAGAACTGAACTGATCATAAACCATCACTTTTGTCATCCTCATGATTGTCGGCTCATGATCATTGTCTTCCAAATTGTCCTTCCAATCCATTGCAACATAGTAAACAACATCCTGTTTGGAACAATCCCTGTTTTTCAAAGCATTGGAGCTTGTCACAATAAAATAAAATTAGAAAATGTGAAACAGTAAATTGTAATCTTTAAGACAAAAACTGCTACTATGTTGTACGATGCCGGGAACTGTAAGTAAAGACGGCTAAAAGTTCTTTTGTGACTTCGTCTACCCAGTATAAGACTACATGTAGTTCAAAAATTTCACTCTATGATAAAATAGGAAAAGGCCTTCAGTTACTGATGGTCTGGATGTTTTCGACCATAAGTAAGAACCATAACAAATTCCTCAGTCGAGTCTCCCACCGCTGCTTGCAACTTTTCTGAATCTGATATTGCCTGTGACCACATATCAGCTAATTGATGCAGCTCCAAATCTTGAGGAAGACACATACCCCACAAACTGATCTCCACCTATTATACCACATTTTGAAAACAATCAGAATGTTAATGTGCATTTAGCATTACGCCATATATTGCTACAACACATACATAAAACATTTATTTATATGATGATATGCTAGACAATGTTGGGAACATATATAACAGAGGTACAATATACTAGATGATTTGACTTACCTCGTCTTCTCTATCAAGTCCCAGTTTCTGCACAAGGTACTTCTTGATAAACGAAATTGTAAGGGTAACATTCCTTGGACACCAAAATAAAGTTAAAATAAGAATTACTGGCTTTGCACGATGCTAATTTAGCAGAAAGCATAAAATATTTATTTGAGAGTAGAGACTATCGTATCTAAACTCATCAGCATACAGTTATGCATGCATTTTCATGCCAGTTAGACAATCGCAATGCTTAAAGGAAACCGAAGCCTCAAAGAATACTTTACATAACTAATATTTTTCAGCAAAAGTAGTACACATGCTCATCGGATACTTGAGATGACAGAAAACTTCTGAATGAGGCGGCTTAGTGCTTGAGAACTAGGCAGGCAATCTACTAATTACCATACATGTGGATACATTATGTGACTAATTACCATAATAGAGGAAAAAATTATTTATCCACTAAGCATAGCATTGTAAAGAAATCATTCTTGCTTTTAAATGGAAGTACTAATAATGTGTTTTAGGCATAATAAAGAAGCCGCATGGTAGAAAAATACTATACTCTCAAACCATTTATATTGTGACTTAATAATGGGATCTGAGTGAGAACAATTAAATACTCACTTTATCATCAAGTAGCAACGAGGAATTTGTGGCAGTTGTTCAACTCCTTCCCTATAAACAATAAGCGCAAAGACAAATATGTTTATAACAGAGCTCATAGTCCTAGTAAGTTTTATAAATAGTTTCACCTGAGAATACCATTTTACAATCAAGAGAACAACGCAAGTCCACGAGAGAGAGAGAGAGAGAGAGAGATTAATTATTAAATTCATATAGTGTAGACCAACCTGCTTATCACCTGGAACACAGTTATTTAAATTCATGGAAGGTTTTATGCTCTCTGAGTGTGCTTCCACTGATTTATGTGTGTCCTGAATGAAGGTAGCTGATCCTTCAGAGGGTAAAGCCTTTCTTGCAATGGATTTTCTTTGTCTACCCATACAATTTAAGACCTAAACAAAATAATATACTAGCAATGGATTTTCTTTGTCTACCCAAGAAACATGAATAATATACTAGCAATTGCCATCTTCAAAAACAATCCTTTACAACACAATCCGAATTCTTGAATGCTGACTACACATCCCAACAAGAGAATAAAGAAATACCGTATTAGTCCGATCCCTAAATACAATTATTTTCTACAATATTCAAGACAAACTTGACATTTCCAAGCCACCACAAATATCAGAGCAAATAATATCAGTTTGCCCCGTTTTTCTGTCTACAACTATGCGGTTCAAGCAAAGTGATAACTGAGGAGTAAAGTGTGTCCCTTTCTCTCTTTTACCAAGAGAGGGGTATACATTGGGCTAATGCCAGTAGACATGCTATAGTTTTTCAAAACAAAATCTTAAAAGGTAAGACTTTTGGACAAAACACACTGAAGGAAATTATTCATTCAAAAAAATATTACTAAACACTTCCAAGTTCCATCTTTTAGAAACTTACAGTTCTTCTCAGTAACTGCTGGAAAGATCAAAGAACAATTGATTACATTCATAAAAAATTAGAGCAAACAAATAATTGGTAGCAACTTCAATAAGCAAATGATAAGGTTCAGATTTGCTAGCTTACAGAATCTGATGCTGCCTGTAAGGTGATATGATCTCCCCACTCGCCATTCCTGGTGTAAAAGATGTCAAAGTTGTAAAAAAAATGGTAACAATTAAAGATCTGAAAAAGACAAACACTTTAAGTAAACAAAATTATGCATTACTTTGACATTTTCTTCAAATAATCACCATAAGCCATGGGAACATATCCCTTGTACAAATCTGGATGTAACTTAAGCTGACAAAATCATCAATATAGAAAAATATTTAGAATCACATCATCCACAATTTACAAATTAAAGTAGCATAAATTGTGAAAAGTTAAATCACTATATAACACAAGATCACCTGAGCAATAATTTGTCTTCTCACAAATTTGTGATGTTCTGGGGAACGATAAAATTGATCTGATAGAGCGCGAAACTGTGGAAAGAAACAGGTGAGATGAATAAATTCATATTTAGAGAAAATTTAAGATTATATGCAATTTAACCCAACGAAAACACATCAAGTATACAAAACAAATAAAAATTAAAAAAACATACCAGACAAGTTCTTATTATCCAATCCATATCCCAGATCAATCTTTTCTGGCTATACCTTACATCTAATTGAATCTTTACCCTAATTGAAGCTCCAATCAGTTTTGGGGTTTTTGGTTCTCTAATCAGTTTTAGGGATTTGAGAGGTGTAGGAGATGAGAGAGAGATCAGAGGTCGATAGAGAGAGATATATGAGGTTGATCGAGAGAGGCGCGGTCGAGGGAGATATGTGAGGTTGAGAGAGAGAGAGAGGCGTGGGATTGTGAGGGAGACGGATGTATTTTTGTGTAATTAAATTTTATTTTGTGAGGGATTGTGTTTTTGGGCTCTGGTACGAAATATTTTAGTGCCAAATTTTAGCCCGCTCAGCCAAATGTTTAAATTCCCGCCTTTAAATTTTGGTCAATTTGATTAAAAACGTAATAGGTATTGTAACGCTTTTGTAAAAGTATTGCAATTGTCAAAATGATACTTCCGTTTGTAACACTTTTCAATTTTTTATAACGTTTTTAAAAAATGTTACAATAGATTAGCAAGTCTTTTGTTTATAGCAACACTTTATGCAACACAAACCTAGTTTGGGGTTGCAATAGGTCAAATATGGTGTAGTGGTCAGTGTAATGGTGAATGATGAGAAAAGATGGGCTGTAAGTATCTATTTCACTTCTGGCATATCTTATTTCATCACAATGCAGTTATTGCAGAGTCTGCCAGCAAAGGTGTTGTGTGCTTTGAAGGGAAAGATCAGGGCAACTCAAACACCATTCAATGAAATATTGGATATGCAAATCCAGAACCTGATCACACAAAAGCTACCTGAAGTCTACACAAATCCACCAAGTGTTTTCTACAGATCTAAAACTAAGGATGGCATAAGAAGGAACAACTTCATGAATTTGGTTAGCCCATCCAGAATGGAAACCAAGTCAATTCTGAAAGTGTTAGATGGAATACTCAGTTCAAATGCCAATCCAGGAAGAGTTTATGTTGTTCAAGAGATCTACAAAATGGTGGTGTTGAGAGACAAGGCACTGTGAGCTAGAGTGAAGGAACTAATCTCTAGAGCCAATGCCAAAAGAAATGATCAAGGTGGAAGCTGTCTCTATGACATTCCTCCTCAGGATGATGATGATGATGATGATGAGGTTGGAGGTGGTGAAGCTTCTGGAAATGCTGGAAATGCTGGTGGAAGTAATTCTGGGAATACTGGTATTCAATCTCAGAATGAAGGCAATGAAGAAACTCCTAGTCAAGAAAAGAAAGATGCTGATGCAAAAGATGAAGAGGAGCCAAGAATACTGGAAGCTTTGGAGGCAAGCATTCTTAGGTGTGCTATTGATTGCATAAATGCAGAAAAATATGCTGTCACCAAAGGTACTGTCGACAAGGAAACTGTCATAGAAGATGCTGTCATGGAAGATACTGTCGACGAAGGTACTGTCAAGAAAGGTTCTGTCAAGGATGAAACCAAAGCTACTGTCAAGCCCAAAAGACTGAAAGCTAAAGCAAAAGCATGGTTGTCTAGACAGAAACCGGAAGGAAAGCACAAGTACTTAGGAAAGGAAAAGGCCACTGGATTTGGCAGGAATCTTAAGAAGCCAATTCAATCAATACCTCCCAACAGTCTTAAGATACAACAGATGCAATCTAGAGAAATCAAGAGTGTTGAGGTTAAGATGGATGCAAATCAAGAGGTCACTGAGTACATTCTGTGGTGGGAAGAATGAAGATCTACCAAGGTTGATAAGGATTTCAATCTAGTATCCACATCAACCAGTGGTAGGATATCAACCTTAGATAAAAGGAGAATTGACTTCTTCTACCTGGAAAGAATGGTAGAGTTGCTGGAGAGCTATGATAATGTTCCAGAGTCTGTTATGGAACATATTATGAAATATCAAGCTGATAGGGATGATGAATTCTATCAGAAATTTGGCTACAACTTTGCAGATTTTGATGATGCTGGTATTTCAACTGATTTACCAGCTTCTCCTATACCATATCACCGGTACTATGAGTTTGATGATTCATCCACAGAAGAAAAGCAAACCCAACCCACAGAGGAAGGGCAACCCAAGCCAAGCAAAAGACCTGACTCTTCTCAACACTCTCAATATCAGTCAGAACTTGATAAGAAGGAAGCTGAACTCCTGGAAAGATGCAAGACTGCCAACAAGGCAGAAAGTGAAGCTCCAAATTATCAAACATGTATGCTGGAAAATCCCTTAAGAATCAAGCATCTAAAAGAAGAAATCTATGTTTGCAGCTTGCACAAGCTAAAAACAACTATTCTGAAGGATTTACAGTATATGGTAGCTGGATCAATTCATCCCCTGGAGCAGATCTGTTTTGATAAGATAGAGGAATTATTGGAAAGGAGAAAAGGAGAAGATTCAAAGCTGGACAAGCAAAGGAGGATGTGTCTCAATGCTTATCGTGGAAGTAGATTCAAGCTCATTCATGAAGAACTCCACTTCAGAAGCTATCCATTTGATCAAGAACAATGGTTGAATCTCAGGGATGCTAGTTCTCTTATTTCTCCTACTATCAAGAAGATCATTGAAGAAATAGAAGATGTTGCAGTCACACCTGCTGAAATCTCTCTTGTAGAAGGTCTAAGAGGCTGCTTGGTAGAAGCTCTCAGAAGAGAGGAAGTAACAAGACAGAAGAGGAAATCTCAAGCTAAGTAAACATTCTAAATCCATTCTGATCTTGTTAGTTAAGTTGTCAGCATATATTGTAAATTTGTTGTTATTGTCCATAAAAACAAATTGGGGGAGATTGTTGGGATTTATGGGTGATAGCATAGGAACAACTTAACTTTGTATATACTTAATTTTTTAATTAAGTAGAACATACTGTCACAGCCAAAGTATGTTCTTGTAATCAGTATGCAATGTTATTTTAATTGTGTAATTTGGAAGAAGTTCACTTTCTGTGTTCAAGCCTCAAAGAATGCATATTAGATGACAGCATGAATAAAGGTTACTGTCATAAGCATTGACAGTAAGATTACAAGAAGACAGAATGTTGCAAGTCAAGACAGCATATTCACTCTGACAGCAACATTGGCGGAAGACTACGCGACAACAACTTTAGCCCTCGACAGCAAGTTTGGAAACCTCGACAGCACACTATGTGGGGAACTCCTACTGTCACCAAAAGCACATTCCTGTGACAGCAAGCTTTGCGGAAAAAGTAACTGTCTCGAGAAAGATCCTTGTTCTAGGTATATTTCTCAGTCAAATCCCGTGACAGTTTCAATGTTCAAGAAACAGGCGTGTTGCAGTATCCCTAAGCTGCACCAAGTCTGCAAGACTACGACAGAAGCTTCAAGCACTGCAAACAAAAGCGAATCAATTCAAGAGCAAGGTCAAGTCTCTATTTGCTGAATGTTTTTAGCTAGAAATAGAATGAATCTAGGTTGCTTTCTTTGTAATGTATATCTGACATTGTTAGCAATTTAGGAAAGTCACATGGGTAGACACTTTGTAAGAAGCTGCCACAGACCCGTGTTGATAGTGATAGGATTAGTCTTATACTTAGACTATCAATTCATTCTAGGTAGAGATAGAAAAACGAAGACAAGCAAGTGTCTTGAAGAAAAACCGAAGCTCAAGAATTCTCTCTTGAGGTTGTAGCAACACTTTGCAAAATAAATAAAACATTTATTTTGTGAATCCTGTCTTCTCGATTATACTGTTTGTGAATGCATACATATTATTGATAACATTAAATCTTAGTTTTGGTTGTTGAAACTGAGATTGAATTTTATCAGTATTGCATTCATCCCCCCCCCCCTTCTACAATACACGAGGACCAACACATCGGCTTTTCTCGTTGGCAGAAAAGGATGAAGTTGTGGTTGAATGTAAAGGGTTTGTGGCCTGTTGTGGAGTATGAGAAGCCGGTTGTGGATCAAGAAAAGGTTGACACAGTTAAGGCTTTTGCAAAGTGGGGTGAGAAGGACGGGGTGGCTAGGGCGGCTATTTTGGCTGCTCTGACAAACACCTTGTTTGATGTTTACTCATCAGATGACTACTCTGCAAAACTCTTATGGGAAAAGCTGGACCAGACACATAATACTGACTCACAAGGTCTGGAAAAGTATTATGTGGCTAGGTTCCTTGAATTCAAACTGGTGGACAATAAGTCCATGACTGAGCAAGTGCATGAATTCGAGATGATAGTGCATGCTTTAAAGGAGTCCAGAATGGACCTCCCTAAAAAGTTCAAGGTTATGAGCGTGATTGAAAAACTCCCGAAATCTTGGGAAGAGTTCGCTCTCTCCCTGAAAAGACAGAAAGGAGAGATCACTTGGACCAACCTTATGCTGGACATCTCGGTGCAAGAACAACACAAGTCCAAACAGGGACATGTGATGCCAACTGAGCATAGAAGCTCGAAGGTGAATATAGAGACTCTAGGACATAAGAGGAAGGTTGTCGCTAAGAAGGGTAATAGTAATAAACCTAAGAATGACAAGGACAAGGCCAAGAAACCAAAGGCAAACAAACCATGTTGGTCTTGTGGGCAGGTTGGGCACTGGAGTATGTTAGGCCGAATACACAATATATAATCAAGTATGTATGAGAATAACAATCAAGAACACAGGTTTGTAAATCAACAAACTGAATTATATTAAATAATTCTCTCTTAGTGATGTTAATGAATCACAAAGAGCTACTAGGTTACAAGAATAATATATTCGATGTTCGCGTCCCTTCTAGGGATAACCTATCTGTGTTTTTATAGTACACAGCTATATACAATCCTTATCTAATTGATACTCCTATAAATCAGCTATACAATTATTATCAATTAAGGATTGCTTCAGTCTTCTGTCCAGTCTCCTTAGCTGTATCAATATATTCTGCTTCTTTCCATCTTCAGAATATATTGCTTCTAGAATCTTTATCTTTGCACCGACAGCTAAGTCAACTATCACCCTGTCAGACTATATCAAACTCTGACTGGCTTCTAGATAAACTCTGATATGTACCTGTTACTTAAACACTGATGAACAAACGTCAGCAATTATATCTAACAATCTCCCCCAACTTGTTCATACCAAAATGTACAAGTTAAAAAGATAATTGATGATGTCAAAACATATAACAAATGCAGTGTTTAAAATATGTCAGAGTTTAATTTTAAAACAGAGTTTAAATTTAACTTAGAACAGAAAACATAAAAACTTACAGTCAGACTTTACTTGACTTCTTCAATATCAGGTACTGTTCTGAGATAATCAATCAGCAGTCTTCTTTCAGCTTTCTCTAGCTCATCCACCATAATCTCTTTTAGCTCTTTAAGTTCTGAATCACTCTCCCCCATTTGATAGATAGTAGCTCTTAGAGAATATATGCTATTTCTTCTCATATCATTTCCTAACCGAATAAAATAAGACTTGTCTGACTCCAAGTTAAATTCCAAAGTCTTTATTCCAAGTGCAGTTCTAAGTCTAGCACTGTTCTTCTTCATCTCCACTAACTTTCCAGTATGATCCCTATACTTTGGAATGTAGACACTTGATACTCCTCCTCCAAGCATAGCTTTAGATCTCAGCATCTTTTCTCTCAAAACTTGAGCAACATCATGAGTATGTCTGTTTTTGACTTTTAGAAGATAAAGTATATATTCCAGTTCTTCCCATGATTTGAGATTAACATCAGATTCTCCAACTTTATAAACTCTTCCATCACTCATGAAGTATAACAAAAACTGCTTCTTCAATACTTTGTGAAAAATCAACTGAACAGATTCTAACTTATCAAGGTTTTCTTGTGTAACCCCAATACCAGGTTCTGCCAGTGAAAAGTTATCTTGAGATCTGTTATTTGTTCTTCTCTCTTTGTGTGATCCCAGTCCAGATTTATCAAAAGCTTCTTTTCCCAATACAGTTCTG
The DNA here is from genome assembly GCA_030848705.1 of Heracleum sosnowskyi. Taxonomy (NCBI): domain Eukaryota; kingdom Viridiplantae; phylum Streptophyta; class Magnoliopsida; order Apiales; family Apiaceae; genus Heracleum; species Heracleum sosnowskyi. The sequence continues at coordinate 133,579,229 of CM061235.1, read as the reverse complement.
GTTTCTGAGAAATTCACAGCTTCAAGCTTTAATTCTTCAAGAATTTTAGGTTTGCTGAATCCTGAAAGTTGTGTAGATTTCTGTACAACTTGAGCAACGTCAGAGGTTGTCATAACTTTAGTAGAAACATCAACTTGAGCAGCGTCAGAGGTTGATTTAGCTAATCTTGTTTCAACTTGAGCAATGTCAGAGGTTGAATAAATCTTCTTAGGTAACTGTTCTTCTTCTACCAGTTTACCTTTTCCTTTGTCAGCATTTTTAATCACAGGCCTCCTTGAGTACTGTAAACTCTGATCAGAGTTTACATTCTCTTTGATAACAATTCCTTTTTCTTTCTTTCTAGGAGCCTTGATTTCCTTCTTTTTGTAGATTCCAGCTTCAAGATTCTTCCTGTGTTCCTCAGCAAGCATTTGCTCTTCAGCTTGGATATCTTCAATTGTAACATCTTTTCCATGTTCTGCCATAAACACCTTGGCAGCAATTTCCTCATCTTTAGTAGGCTTATCAGAGATTATCAAACTTTTGAATCTTGAACCACTGGCAGAGTTTGCATTTGCATGTCCCTTTCCAGAGTTTGATCTTTTATCAGAGTTTGATCTTCTTGAAAGTAGTCTGCTATCAGCATTTGACCTTAAGCTCTTTCCATCTCCCTTGTTTCCACCATCATTACCATCATCCCTCCGTCTCAGAGTTTGAGTGTCTTTGCATTTGTCACTTGGTACACTCTCCCCCTTTTTGACATCATCAGAAAGTAGTACTGATGTCAACAACTCAATAGCATTAGAAATTGATGTCAGTTGGGTAGACATAGCAGTCTGATTGTCCTCAACTTTCCCAAGCCTCTTCTGAATGTCATCAGAGTCCTTAGCTTGCTTCTTAAACATGGAATTGTAATAAGTTCTATCATTCTTCAGAGTGAGATCTCGCAGACCAACTTCATTCCTCAAAGCAGTGACTTCCTTATGAGACTCATCAAATCTGTTGTGGAGAGATTTAATTTGAATCACAGTAGCCTTCAGACTTGTAAGAATATCAGGAGTTGAAATCGTCTTCACAGAATCACCAAGAAAATCAGCAGCCCTCTGTGCTGAAAAGATACAATCCGCAGCAGCCCATCTATTGTAGTACATATCTTGAAAATGCTCAGCTGTAGCTCGATTGACCTCTCTTAGCTCATCAGAGTTTGCTTGACTCTCAAATAACTCCTCTTGAGAATGATCAGAACTATCATTATCATTATCATTCTCTGCTGTATTTTCTGCAGGAATATTCTCAGCATCAGGTTCTGGAATCTCAGAGTTTGCAGTATGCAGGAACTCTGCTTCTTTTGTTACAATCTCATCAACAGATTGTTGTAGAGCTTCAAGAACAATAACATCCTCAGAGTTTACAACAAACTCTGCTTCAACAGGAACATTCTCTGTTGCATCCTTATCAGCAACATCAGGATTTGTAGCAACAGTTTCTGTAGCATTAGCATCCAAAGTCTGATCGACTTCCTCACCTTTCTCAAGATCAAAAGAAATTATTTCAGTGTGAGAAGCCATAGATTCTGCAAGTTCAACAGTATCTTGATCAGCTTCCAAACCCTCAGTGAAATGTTCAGAGTTTATAGAGAGATTTGCTTCAATTTCCATATAAAATCCTTGTGGCTCTGTAGCCTCTTCATCTGCAATCTCAACATGTGCTCTATCCTCTGTGGGCATAGGAGCTTCATTTGCAGCATTCTCAACTACATCATCAGACTTTGATGTAGGAGCTTCCTCATGAAGAACAGTCTCCATAAAAACTCTGTCCTCAGGAACAATTTCATCTTCGGGAATCTCAATTTCAAGATCTTCAACAGCATTTGAAGAGATATTCTCAGCACCAAACAGATTTGCTGCTACCAATCTTCTTTTTCTCTGATGAAGAGTTTCTTCATCAGTTTCAGTCTCTTCATCAACAATATCAGACTTTGCCCTATTGGCTCTTCTTTTCTTCATCCTTCTCTTCTGAGGCATATCATCAGCATTTGATGCCCCAGCTTCAGTGTTTATCCTGACAGACTTAACAGCCCTTACTTTAGATTTCTGTGACCTTTGTGGTTGAGACACAGAAGGTCCAGCTTCAGTGTTTGCCAGTTGTGGTTGTTGTTGTTGTTGTAAGTTTACCAAGAATTGTTGCACAGACTCAGGCAACAGTAACACACCAACATCTCCTTTCTTGTTATCCTTGTTAGTGAGATCAGAAAATATGCGTTTATGCAATTTAAATGAGAGGATAACATCATCCTCTACAATCTCAACATTAGGACAGCAAAAGTTGAATATTAACTGACAAAATCTAGAGAAGTAAACAACATTCCTATTCTCTAGCATTTTCTCACCAATATTAGTTAAAACTAATCTAGCAACATCAAAGTGACTGCCATAGAGAAGAGAATACCCGATCTGTAGACTATCCGTGGGAATTGCATCCCAATTCGTGCACTTCTTTCCAAAAGCCCGAGTAATGCAATCGAAAAAGAAGCTCCACTCCTTGCGCAAAAATGGCCTTTTGAGTTGACCTATCTTTGTCAAAGGTCCAGAGTATCCTATCTCCCTCATCATTCTGACTAACTCAAAGTCTCCAACAGTTGTGAATGCATTGAAATCTTCAAGACCCAAAGCATCACGAACAGTAGTAAGAGTAACAGTAAATTCATCTCCTTGAAACTCAAAAATAATAGATGGAGATCCAGACTCTCCTCCATCATCATAAGTACCTGTCTGCCAAAAAATCCTTATTTGTGATGCAGACAGCTTCAACGGTGCGGTGAGAGCAGTGCCGATATCAGAGTTTGACAAGAAACTCTGAATCAAATGAAACGCCTCCGGTGCGTTCTCATTTGCCAAAGGAGCTGAGTAGTTATTAGGAACAAATTCTAACCCAGAAGCAGTAAACATTGTTGTAGCCATTAGAACAGTTTAGAAGAAAACAAACAGAGAATAGATTATAGTGTATGCAGTGAAAGTGTTTGAGACAATGTGTGTGAGTAAAAGCTTATGAAAAGTTGAGGTGTGTAAAAGATTGAACCGTTTATGTGTAGTATATTTAAATAATAACTGTGAAGATTAAAACTCAAACGTTTTAATCATTACTACACACAGCAGGCTTCTTTGAAAAGTGTGTGAGTGGGACAGATGTCAAACGTGCATATGCTGACAGCTGTATGTAACAACTTCCAATACACACGCGCAGTAAAAATAGCCACAATTACCGCATGTCACATTGTTCAAAATACTTAATCTCTCTCTCCTCTGTTTAATACAAATATGAACCGTTTGTTATCATACTCTTTTGAATTTCAAAACAAATGTCTAATCTCAAAATTATAAAATGTCTGAAACCAATAAAATTTATTTTAATCATTAGAGATTAAAATTAAATTACCTCGGCGTATTTCACACAATACATCAGTGTTTACCATTTGTCCTTCTTTGTCAATAAACTCTTTTCTCAAACTGTACAGATGTGAAAATATGTGTGTGCTATAGCAGAGTTTACCGAATATTAATATTTAGACCATCTCAAAGTGCATAAAATCCATAAACTAAAGTAGTAAAAACTGGTTGCCTAAACTCTCATGTATAAAATAAAATCTGATTCTTATGTCTAAACTCTGTATACTGATATCCTTTCATTTGGATATATCTTTTATTTTTCACCCCCTTTATTTTTTTTTTATTTTTTTTTTTTCCAGTAATCAGTGGTTGGCACTAGTCACCAAAAATCAAAGATTTTAGCCCTTATTTCATACAATAAGTTCCTGGATCTTCCTAGGCACAACATGATCTCAAAGGAATTTGTGCTCTGTTTGGCATCTTTTGATTTGAGGGTGAATTATTTGCAATTAATAATCAGAGTTTAGACTTTTCATCAGTTAATACAATTAATTTATGAGAGAAAATGCAAACAGCTAATACAGACTCAATGTATAGGATCAATAAACTAAGAGATGCTATAAATATAGAGACAGTATCATGCTGTGTTAACTTACTGCACATATTTGAGATCAGAATCTATATAACTCTTAAGGATTCATAATTACTTACTGAGAATTATGCCTCATACAAATTTCTTCATTGGTCCATATGTTTCAGACAAAATTACAATCAGAGTACAGCATTAGACTGTAACTATCAGAGCATGACCAACACTTTATGACTAACAGAGTTTAGCATCAGAGTTTAAGTTCAGAGTTTATGACACTGGTACTCATAACAGTTAATACATGCAAGGAATCATGAGCATAAAAACCAAACATGTATAGTTTTTGAGTCTAACCCGTATCTCTAGTCGAAACCAGAGATCATTCCAAGTTCATTTACCAATCTTGTAAAAGTAGCTTCACTCAAAGGTTTGGTGAAGATATCTGCAAGTTGTTGGTCTGTAGACACAAAATGAAGCTCAATGTTTCCTTCTTCCACATGTTCTCTGATAAAATGATATCTTATGCTGATGTGCTTTGTCATGGAGTGCTGTACTGGATTACCTGTCATAGCAATAGCACTTTGGTTATCACAGAAAATAGGTATTTTAGAGTACCTCAAACCATAATCCAGTAACTGATTCTTCATCCACAGAATCTGTGCACAACAGCTACCAGCAGCTATATACTCTGCTTCTGCAGTGGATGTGGAAATTGACTTTTGTTTCTTGCTATACCAAGAAACCAATCTGTCACCTAAAAATTGACAGCTTCCACTTGTACTTTTTCTGTCTATCTTACAGCCTGCAAAATCTGCATCAGAGTAACCAATTAGCTTAAACTCTGATTCTCTAGGATACCACAAACCCAAGGTTATGGTTCCTTTGAGATATTTGAAAATCCTTTTTACAGCTGTTAGATGAGGCTCTCTGGGATCTGCTTGAAATCTTGCACAAAGACATGTGGCATACATGATATCAGGTCTACTTGCAGTAAGATACAGTAAAGACCCTATCATTCCTCTGTAGTTTGTTATATCTACTGAGGCTCCTGTGTCTTTGTCTAGCTTTGTTGCTGTAGCCATGGGAGTTGTAGCAGATGAACTATCAAGCATACCAAATTTCTTGAGAAGATTTCTGGTATATTTTGCTTGATTGATAAAAATACCATCATCTGTTTGCTTGACCTGTAAGCCTAGAAAATAACTAAGCTCTCCCATCATGCTCATTTGATACCTGGATTGCATAAGCTTTGCAAACTTCTTACAAAGTTTGTCATTAGTAGATCCAAAGATAATATCATCTACATAAATTTGAACTAAAAGCAAATCATCACCAGAATTGTAATAAAACAAGGTTTTATCAATTGTACCTCTTGTGAACCCACTTTCTAAAAGAAATTGAGCAAGAGTTTCATACCATGCTCTTGGTGCTTGCTTTAGTCCATATAATGCTTTGTCAAGCCTGTAGACATAATCTGGATGCTTGGGATCTACAAATCCTGGTGGTTGTTCAACAAACACTTCTTCTTCAAGCTTCCCATTGAGAAAAGCACTTTTTACATCCATCTGAAAGACTTTAAACTTCTTGTGTGCAGCATAGGCCAGAAAAATTCTTATGGCCTCCAATCTTGCAACTGGAGCAAAGGTTTCATCATAGTCAATTCCTTCCTGTTGTGAATAACCTTTAGCCACAAGTCTAGCCTTATTTCTTGTAATCACACCTTCACTGTCAGTCTTGTTTCTGAAAACCCACTTTGTACCTACAATTGATCTATTCTTTGGTCTAGGTACAAGTGTCCAGACTTCATTTCTTTCAAATTCATTTAACTCTTCTTGCATTGCTGTAATCCAATTAGCATCTTGAAGAGCTTCCTCCACTTTCTTTGGTTCTGTTTGAGACAAGAAAGCATGATACAGACACTCATTATTTGTTGCACTTCTAGTTCTCACACTAGCATCAGGATCTCCAATTATGAGATCAGGTGTGTGTGCCTGTGTCCACTTTCTTGCTGTTGGTAAGTGGTTTCTTGCATCATTATTGGATCCTCCCCCTTGATCCATGCTCTCCTGATTCATATGTTGACTTTCTACAGTATCTGAGGCTCCCCCTGAATTGGATGGCTCAGAGTTTGAACTGTCAGAGTTTGAATCAGTTTCCTCAACTGACTCACTTGCTGTGTTTTGTTGAGCTTCTTCACGCTCCCCCTCAACTGGTTCTCTATTTTGTTCAATTTGAGAATTTCCAGTTTCTCCAGTATTTACCAGTAGAGGTTCAGAGTATACTTCGTCAGAGTTTATCAGAACCGCTTCATCAGAGTTTGTCGGTACTGCTTCATCAGAGTTTACATCATCAGAGAATAAACCTTCATTTTCAAAACGCAGTTGATCATATCCATCTAAGTCATCAAGTCCAGTTATTTTCTTGTCATCAAATGACACATGTATGGATTCCATGATCACTTTAGTTCTCAGATTGTAGACTCTGAATGCTTTTGTTGACAATGGATAACCAACAAAGATTCCTTCATCAGCTTTTAACTCGAACTTGGTCAACTGTTCAGGATGAGTTTTCAACACAAAGCATTTGCATCCAAATATATGAAAATATTTCAAATTTGGCTTCTTATTTTTCACCATCTCATATGGTGTTTTCCCATGCTTGTTGATCAGTGTAGCATTTTGAGTAAAACAAGCAGTTTGAACAGCTTCTGCCCAGAAATAAGTTGGTAATTTTGCTTCTTCAAGCATAGTTCTGGCTGCTTCAATTAAAGTTCTGTTCTTTCTTTCAACTACACCATTTTTCTGTGGAGTTCCAGGTGCAGAAAATTCTTGTTTCACTCCTCTTTCCTTGCAGAAAGCTTCCATGATTGAGTTTCTGAATTCAGTTCCATTATCACTCCTTATAATTTTGACTTTGTGCTGTGATCCTTTGTCCAGTAGATTTACATGATCCATCAGAGTTTGAGCAGTTTTATCCTTCTTTGATAAGAAATACACCCATGTATATCTAGTATATTCATCAACAATTACTAGAGCATATTTCTTTCTGCCCATAGACATCACATTCACCGGTCCAAAGAGATCAACATGTAGAAGATGATAAGGTTCCACTACTGAAGATTCAGATTTGCTCTTGAAAGATGACTTCCTTTGCTTTGCCTTTTGACAAGAATCACATAGGCCATCTAGACTGAGTATTGATTTTGGAAGTCCCCTTACAAGATCCTTTCTTATAAGCTCATTTATGTTGTTCAAATTGAGATGAGAGAGCTTCTTATGCCAATTCCAACTCTCTTCATTTGACATTCTTGCAGTCAGACACACTGTTTTTCCATCAGAGTTTGTTACCAAACTTGCTTCATAAATGTTGTTGCGCCTGTGTCCAACTAGAACAACTTTTCCAGTAGATTTACTGATAACTTCACAGTGTTCAGTATGAAAATCTACATGGTTTCCTCTGTCACAGATTTGACTCACAGATAGCAGATTATGCTTGAGTCCTGAGACTAGAGCTACATTTGTGATGATGACACTTCCAAGATTGATATTGCCATATCCCATAGTACGTCCTATGTTGCCATCTCCATAGGAAACTTTTGGGCCAGCCTTCTCCTCAAAATCTGATAGCAGGGCTTTATTTCCAGTCATGTGTCCTGAGCATCCACTGTCCAAGATAAGGGTGCTCTCTTTTATGCCCTGCAATCACAAACAAACACTAAGTGTTAGTTTTAAGGACCCAGACTTGCTTGGATCCTTTGTCTTTCTTAACAGCGTTAGTTTTTGCAGCGGAATGACTATCAACAGAGTTTAAACTAACATTGTCAGACTTTACACTTGCAGAGTTTGCTCGAACCCATTTCAAGTTGGGTTTTAGCTCATAATAATTGTGATAAATAGCATGATAACTCTTGCAAGTATAAATGGAATGCCAAGTGCTCCCACAGTGTGTGCATAAAGTCTGTGGTCTAACCCTAACATAATCATTCTTTACCCCTGATGTAGAAGGTAAAGAATTGATATTTTTATTCTTTGTGCAGTAATTAGCAAGATGATTAGAACTACCACAATTATAACATGTTTTCCTTGGAGCAGTAGCAGTAGGCAAATGATTATTTCTTTTATTTATGCCTATCTTTCCATTCCTATTCTTCTTGGATCCTTTTGGTTTCATGGCAGATTTTACCTCTTTGAGCTTATGATTGAACTGTTTTCCTGTCATCAAACCAACATTAACCTGTTTTTCACAAGTTTTTTACTGGCTTTCTAACAGCTTCTCTTTCCATAAGTTTTTCTGTTATAATATTTTCCTGTTTTTCACAGGCTTCATCTGATTCCATATCAGCTTCTCTTATTACAACAGATTTTAACTTATTGGACTCTGGAACAAATATCACAGGTTTAAGTTGTGGTTTAACCTTAACCTTGTCTTTAAACCTAAGTTCATCATTTTCACAATAGCCTAAACCTACAGAATCTGTCTGAAACACTTGATGAGTGTCTCTTCCAGAATCTGTCCAAGTCTTGATTATTTTTCTTTCTTTTTCTAGATCAGATTCTAATTGCTTATATCTTTTGAGCAACTCCTGTTCTACATAAACAGCATCATCTCTTTCTTTTTGAATCTGCTTCATATTTTCAAGTTCTCCTTCAAGAAACTTGTTTCTATCTTTAAGACTAAGATTCTCAGCTTTAATTCTCTCATTCTCTAAAGTCTGATCCCTATAGCTAACATGTACACTTTTCAGATATACTCTTAACTCAGATATATTATCAGTATCATAAGCATAAGTAGTTAGTGGTACCTTATTTTCAGATGATTCAGTCTCATCTCTGACAGTTGCCATTAGAGCATAATTTTCTCCATCATCAGAGTCTGAAGTATCTGCCCAGTCTTTGCCTTTAGAGATGAGTGCTTTCTCAGATTTGCCTTTCCTGCACTCTGGGGCATAATGACCCATCTCTTTACACTTGTAGCACTGGATCTCAGACTTGTCTTTCTTTCCAGACTTGGTATATCCTCCATCAGACTTTCTGAAATTTCTCTTATCAGAGTTTGAATCTTTCCTTGAGAATCTCTTTCCTTTCTTGAAGTTCTTGAATCCCATCTTCTTGAAAGTCTTCACCATTAGTGCAGCCATTTGCATCATCTGCTCTTCATCATCCTCAGAGTCAGAAGCTTCATCAGAGTTTGAGTCATCATCAGAGTTTGATGACTCACTTCCAGATTTAATGACTAAAGCCTTTCCCTTGGCTTTCTTCCTTGATGATTCCTTCTTGATGGGCTTCTCCTCAACTTTGAGAGCAACAGATTTTGTCTTTTTACTCAATCTTTTATTCCTTTGTTCTATCTCCAGTTCATGAGTTTTCAACAACCCATAGATTTCATCAAGATCTGTATCAGCAAGCTCATAATTATCTCTTATTGTGGTTGTCTTTAAATCCCACTTTTCAGGTAGAGATAACAGAAACTTGAGATTAGACTCTTCAAGCTCATATTCTTTATCAACCAGAGACAGATCATTCAATAATTTGCAAAATCTGTCATAAGTCTCAGTCAAGGTTTCATTAGGTCTTGAATCAAAGTGCTCATACTCCTGTGTGAGTATTGTCTTTCTGTTCTTCTTAATAGCACCTGTTCCCTGGCATCTGACTTCTAAAGCATCCCATATCTCTTTGGCAGTCTTGCAGCCAATTACTCTGTTAGACATTACATTATCTAAAGCACTGTGGAGAAGATGTCTAACCTTTGCATCTTTTGCAATTGATGAGATGTCCTTAGGAGTCATATCTTTCTTTTCCTTTGGAACAGTCTTTTGTTCTTGACCATCAACAACAGGAGATAATTTAGTCGGCATATGAGGACCATCATATATTCTGTCAAGGTATTCTGGATCTGTAGCCTCCAGAAACATGGTCATCTTCACCTTCCAAATTGGATACTCCACTGCTCTGAGAATTGGAACCCTGATTGTTTCATATCGACTCACAGAATTAGGTTTAACCTGTTCAACCTTGGGAGAAGTTTGATTTTCTTCAGACATGATTAATACTGTGTTTGAATCGTAAAACTGTATATATTAAACAGCCTTGGTTCTGATACCAATTGTTAGGCCGAATACACAATATATAATCAAGTATGTATGAGAATAACAATCAAGAACACAGGTTTGTAAATCAACAAACTGAATTATATTAAATAATTCTCTCTTAGTGATGTTAATGAATCACAAAGAGCTACTAGGTTACAAGAATAATATATTCGATGTTCGCGTCCCTTCTAGGGATAACCTATCTGTGTTTTTATAGTACACAGCTACATACAATCCTTATCTAATTGATACTCCTATAAATCAGCTATACAATTATTATCAATTAAGGATTGCTTCAGTCTTCTGTCCAGTCTCCTTAGCTGTATCAATATATTCTGCTTCTTTCCATCTTCAGAATATATTGTTTCTAGAATCTTTATCTTTGCACCGACAGCTAAGTCAACTATCACCCTGTCAGACTATATCAAACTCTGACTGGCTTCTAGATAAACTCTGATATGTACCTGTTACTTAAACACTGATGAACAAACGTCAGCAATTATATCTAACAGAGTAAGGACTGTCCTACAAAGAAAGCGAAGAAAACCGAGGTGGTAGCGCAAGCAAATGCTGTGCTTGGAACCGCAAGTGGGCCTGTAGTGAACATGGTTGTTGGTGAGGCTACGACTTCTGAAACCAACGTGGACCGGTATGTTACCTACAACCCTGTACTATTTTCCACTCATCTGTTAAATGATTGGTTGATTGATACTGGAGCTAATGTGCATATTTGTGCTGACATTAGTTTATTTGTGTCATATCAACAGAGTCATAGCTTGACAGTGACGATGGGGAATGCTAGTACTGCTCAAGTACATGGAGTAGGAAACGTAGACCTGAAGTTCCCTTCGGGTCGTATTTTATCCCTGACTAGAGTGCATCATGTTCCCGACATGCGTAGAAACATAATAAGTGGAAGCTGTTTAGTTTCTAATGGTTTTGAAATCTCTCTCAAGTGTAATAAAGTAGTTCTTATTCATACTGGTACATTATTTGGCAAGGGTTACTTGTCAAATGGTTTATTTGTAATAAATGCTGAGCCTGTTTTGGGAACGTTGATTAAAGATATTACTCCTTCTATTAACTGTGTTGAATCTTCAAATTTATGGCATGCTAGACTTGGTCACTTAAATTTTGGTGCTCTTAAGAATATGATGAACTTGGAGTTGATTCCAAGATATACTATAGAAAAGAATTCTAAATGTCAAGTATGTGTGTCTGCTAAACAAATAAGGAAACCTTTTCATAATATTGTTAGGGATTCAGACTTGTTAGATTTAGTACACACTGATATTTGTGAATTTGGTGGTGTGTTGACTAAGGACCAGTTTAGATATTTCATTACCTTTATAGATGATAGTAGCAGATATTGTTATGTTTATTTACTTAGACATAAGGATGAAGCACTTAGTAAATTTATTATTTATAAAACTGAAGTTGAAAAACAAACTAGTAAGGTACTTAAAAGATTGAGATCTGATAGAGGTGGTGAGTATATGAGTCACTCCTTTAATGAATTTTGCGCAAGCAATGGTATAGTTCATGAAGTTACTCCACCATACACACCTGAGTCTAATGGGGTTGCTGAGCGAAAGAACAGAACATTTAAAGATATGATTAATTGTATGCTTATTAATTCTGGGTTGCCTAAATACATGTGGGGAGAGGCTCTGAATACGGCTTGCCATATTCTGAATAGAGTCCCTCTAAAACACATGGACAAGACACCCTTTGAGTTATGGAAAGGCAAGAAGACTAGTCTTAAGTATCTTCGTGTGTGGGGCTGCCTTGCTAAGGTACTTGTCCCTGAACACAAGAGAAAGAAGCTAGGTCCGAAGACTGCTGATTGTATCTTTCTGGGCTATCTTGAAACCACTACAGCTATGAGATTTTTAGTTATAAAATCTGACATAGACGGTATAGTGGCTAACACGATAGTTGAATTTCGTGATGCTACATTCTTTGAGGATGTCTACCCTATGAAGACTGGTATACCTCAAGATGCTTCTGAGGAAGATCCTGCTCACACATCAAGTTCTATTCCTGATCATGTGGAAAAAATGACAAATGTGGGGGTGGAACCTAGTAGTAGCTCTACAACTAGGGAAGTAGAGGAACCAAGGAGAAGTAAGCGTGCAAAGGTAGTCAAGGATTTTGGAGGTGATTTTATCACTTACAATGTCGAGGATGAACCTTTCACTTTCCAACAAGCTATGGATTCTTCACAGTCTAGGCACTGGAAGGGCGCTGTAAAGAGTGAAATTGACTCTATTGTTTCTAATGGGACATGGGAGTTAGTTGATCTCCCTCCTGGGTGTTCTACTATCGTGTGCAGATGGATATTTAAAAGGATGATGAACCCTGACGGCTCAATAGATAAGTACAAAGCTAGACTGGTAGCTAAGGTTTTTAAGCAAAAGGAAGGCATTGATTACTTTGATACATACTCTCCAGTTGCTAGGATGATAACAATCTGAATGCTTATAGCATTAGCTTCCGTCCATGGTCTTATCATCCATCAGATGGATGTAAAGACAATTTTTCTTCATGGTGACCTTGAAGAAGAGATATATATGGATCAGCCTGAGGGATTTGTTGCATCTGGAAATGAAAGGAAAGTATGTAAGTTGATCAAGTCTATCTATGGCTTGAAACAAGCTCCCAGGGATTGGCATAAAAAGTTTGATGAAACTATTTTGCCTTCCAGTTTTACTATTAATGAAAGTGACAAGTGTGTCTACACCAAAGTTAAAGGTAGTGAATATGTCATCTTGTGCATATATGTAGATGAGAACCAATATTGAGATTATTAACGAGACAAAAGATTTCTTGAAAAGGAATTTTGAAATAAAGGATATGGGTGAAGCTAGCGTGATTCTTGGTCTCAAGCTGACTCAGTCAGCCGAGGGAATAACTTTATCACAGTCTCATTATATAGAGAAATATATACTTGAGAAATATGGTTATTCACAATGTAGAATCGCTAGTACACCATATGATCCTAAAGTTGCCCTTTTCAAGAATACTTCAGGAGTACCTGTGTCTCAGTTAAGGTATTCTCAGATTATTGGGAGCTTGCAGTATCTTGCTAACTGTACTAGACCAGATATTTCATACTCTGTGTCTAAGTTGGCTAGATATATACAATCTGTCCAAACAGAACTCATTGGGATGCTCTTGATAGAGTACTTAGATATCTGAAAGGCACAATGTACCTTAGTTTACACTATAGGAGATTTCCTGGTGTACTTGAGGGGTACAGTAATGCAAGTTGGATAGCTAAGAAGTCTGGTTCCAATGGAGTGACCGGATACGTATTCACCTTAGCGGGTGCAGCAATATCCTGGAAGTCAACTAAACAGACTATTGTTACTCGGTCTACTTTTGAGGCTGAGTTGTGTGCACTTGATGCCACTGGGACGAAGGCTGAGTGGTTACACGGACTTATGTCTGCGATACTTGGAGTAAGCAAACCGCTTCCTGCGATTGCTATTCATTGTGATAGTCGAACAACTATCGACAAGATTAGCAGTAAAAAGTATAATGCTAAAACAAAGAGACACATCAAAGTTACACTCAAGTCTATAAGGGGTTTAGTGTCTGATAGGATTATAGTTTTAGAGTTCATAGGAAATCAGAATAATATAGCTGATCCTTTGACTAAAGGACTGGAACCTGCAGTGGTCCTTAAGTCAAGGTTGGGAATGGGACTTTCAACCCATCATGATTCATCAACAGTGGAAACCCAATACACATGAGAGGAGATCCCTTGAAAGTGTATTCAATGTGGTAATAACAAGCTGTAAGGATGAATTGGTAGTACCTTTGCTACATAAATGATACTTTTGTATCTGAGTCTATTCCCTGAAAACCTAGAAGGTACTGACACTACTATGAAAGCAAGAGTTTTATAACTCTAAATGGGGTCAAGTCATTTGACGAGATGGTAGCGGTACATCTCTGGAGATGCCCAGCTAAGCGAATGTAATTGTGTGGTCGCAATTAGGGGAAAGGGTTATTCTCTGAAGCATTCGACGAACAGGATCGAGACAAGACCATTAATGTCTCAAAGCCGTAGATTGGCACCATAGCCTTTGACTTGTCGTCGTTTATGGAACATGGTTACATAAAACGGATTAAGATTCAAGGTGAAACATTCCATCTGAATCCGGTAGCCATCGAATTAGGGGACTCAGGAGGGTTCAAACCCGGAAGGGTACCGACTCTGAAAAACAAGTCATGATGAGAAACCTGAATGCATTTCTGTATGGATTTGTGGGGGATTGTTAGAAAATGGAGTTTTGGAGCATAAGTATTTATATGTTCTTGATATTAATTCCGGATTTTAACGATTGGAAATTGTTCCTTGTTATGGGGACTTAAATTTTCATATATGGATCTAAGTAATTTTCTTAGTGAAATCCATAGAGAAATAGAGTTGAAGTTAGTAGCTTGAAAGATCTTGAAATGAGAATGTGTATTTGTCCCACATTGAACTAAATAAAGGGCGTTTTGGGCGAATGTCTCGGCGTCTCACGTACGCGAGGCGACCTGGGCGAGGGATTTTATTTAGGTGATTTAATATTTTAATTAGAATTAATTTATCAAAATTGGGTTCGAATGAACCTGGACAGGATTTGATATTCGAATGAACCTGGACAGGATTTGATATTCGAATGAACCTGGACAGGATTTGATATTCGAATGAACCTGGACAGGATTTGATATTCGAATGAACCTGGACAGGATTTGATATTCGAATGAACCTGGACAGGATTTGATATTCGAATGAACCTGGACAGGATTTGATAGATATATTCAAAAATATTAAACTGATATGTGGATTAAATATGTATTAAATGTAAATTGTCAGTTACAATTCTAATATTAATTAGGGTGGTATCAGTTACGTTTAGCCTCTACTATAAATAGAGAGCTAAGTTGCTGATTATTTTTAAGTAGTACCACACCTTACATTCTCTACACTTTCTACTCTCCCCTCAATATTTAGTTTGAAGCTTGTCTGCTTGTGGTTTCTCCGGCGACTGAGGTGCTAGTCGAAGTTGAGCATTGGAGTTACTGTGAACCCGTTGCTCGGAGCTGTTTTATCCTGGAGGAGGTGTTGCAAGCATCCCAACACAGTAAGTGGAGGCAATTATCTCTTCAAGAGCAGTCAGGACTTCTTGCAAGGACTGGCGACTCAGCTGATTTTTGTTTTAAAACTTCTTTTGTACACTGTTATGGCTATGTCTCCTGGTACACCTCTCTTCTTTTCTTTGTTTATTCAGTCACTGATATGCATGTTATTTACCTTCATGATTTGTTTCGTTAATTGTTGTCTTGGCTTGGACTTATTAAATAATTTATATAACTGCCTCAATGTTGCTGTAATTGTTAATATTTCCAACAACTTCTCTTTGAAGGGCAAGAGTTTTGAATTTGATAGAGATTAGTTTGTATTACTATTGCATGTTAAAGATTTGTAAAATAAAGTTAGTAATTTCTTTGAGTTTTAAATTCAATGTGATTAATTTTATGATATGGATAAGTATAGTTGGAGTGTTGGCATTGGATTAATGGTGGGAGTTAAGGTGGATGGGATTAAAAGAAAGAGGTTATGGTCAAATTTAGGGAGGAGTAAGGTGTAGAAATTGTGTTGTGTGCATGTGTGTGCTTTCTGGTGTGTGTGCAGAGGTGTGTGTGTGTGTGTGTATACAGTGTGCGTGTGTGTGGGTGAGTGTAGGCAATGTGTGCATAGTAAGGTGTTATGTGATGAGTGTTGAGAAAAGAAAACAATTAGAGTGTGAGAATTAGATTCTTTAAAATGTTCATGTGAATGGGTGTGTAAGTAGAGTGATATGTGTGTGTGTGTGTACAAGTCCGATTGTGTGTGTGTGTTGGTGCAGGCCGAGAGCAAGAGAGAGAGAGGGAGATAAAATAATATTAATATTAATAATTAAGTATTTTGAGTGTAATTATTTTGTATTACTTGTTTGGTTTGTAAATTTATATTTGTTAAGGTGGAGTAAATTCTACAGTTAATTATTTAGTAATTAATTTATTTTACTAGTAAGTAATTGTGGTTTGTTTGTATGGATTTAATTAATATATATTAAATAATGCAATTTTTTCTATTTTATTTAATTATTTAGTGTCCATATGGCCATTAATTACAATTACTAGTTGTATTGCGCTCGCAATATTATATGGTGAGTCCTTTTATTTTATTTTTTAGTGGTTATTAAATTTATATGTTTGGGTTGGTCAACTATGCTTACTTGATTTAATGATTTTTATTGTCAAAAGAACTAGTATAATAAATATTTTATCCTGAGGTTTTTCAGTAAGAGTGATATGTGATTACATGTGTTGCATGACTATGTTAAGTATACGTATCGCAAGGGTAGATTTTAGAATCTATTTGTTGGTTACGTAAATACGGAGGGGAAAAGCTAGGTTAAGGTACTAAGTGGAGCTAAATTCTTTTATAGGTCCAAGTAGGCGATCAGTAAAGGAGCTAGCTCAGATAGGAAAAGAAGAACCCTAGTCGTCTCCTTGTTAAGGCAAATGTCTATTCCCTCCACTTATTGTTCAAGTGGTAGTTTCTCTTAAATTATGATGCGAATGTTTTCTCTAACCACAATTCTTTCTTTTACCTTTCCTTTCATATAATACCTTTGAACATTTTGTTCCATCTTGCAGCTATATTTTTGTATACCTATCCTGCTTTGTCTTAAACTCATTTATTGCCATGCTTACTCATAGCTTGATTATTTTCTAATACCTTTGCTTGACCCTATAGCTTGATTAAGGCCAACATGTTGCCTATGGATCCAGTGTGTGTTTGGAATCACATTAAATATGTGATCCGGAGCTAATGCGTTGGCTGATCACCTAGCTTAGCTTGTAGCGTGTGGTTCCAATTCCAATCCTTTTATTTATTGATTCCTGTTATGAAACCCTATTATCTATCAGATATCTTGATTCATTTCTTTTATCCTGTTCGAAGCTTGTTGGCTTTTGTTATACACTTGCTGAGCTTTGTAGCTCACTCCTTTGTTGTTATCTAACCCTTTCAGTTAACAAGTATGGTGAGAACTATGTAGACCACACGTAAGAGGACAGGTGGTTCAGGAGCCGCATTTAGGAGACAGTTTGACCAGGTTGGTACCCACTAGTACCAGGCACTAGGTGTCCAGCTCTTTTATTAGTTTATGACATAAGATTAGCCAGTGTATGTAATAACATTAGAATCAGTTTCTTTTGGATTTGGTGTAGTATGTTATTTCAAACTTGAACCTGGATGTGATCTAGGCTTTGTGGGTAGTTTGTTTAATGTTGTCTTATGTATGTATATTATAAGCAGGGTTTGGTTTGCTTGTTTAGTAGTATGTTTTAGTGGTGCCAGTGTCGGGGCGTCACAGCGGGACTTATTCTTTGACACTCTGGCTAAGCTCTTCAGCAACTGCACCAAAACCAATTTTCATAATATTCCTTCTCTTCTTCAGAATATTGGTTTTGCAGTTGCTAATAATCTTTATATCAATTTTGGCCATCTCATCTGGAATCATTTGGTCAGAAGAGTCCTAGTGGCCAAGAGTGATCATTCTAGTGGAAGGAAAGTAAAATGTTTTTATCCTTGCTTTCTCACTTTAATGATCAACCATGTACTCACTGATGAACACAAACAGCTGTTTAGTCTTGGTATGTCTCAACATTGTCAGACTACACATGTCAAATTCTTTCAAAGACTAAACACCACCTTCAAATATCTCTCAGTCCCTGTGGTCATTACACCTTTTTTGACCCAGTTTATTCAACTCCCTACTTTTGGATTGCCAGTCCCTGAGCAACAACCTCCAGTGGATCAATCCACCCATACTGGAACTGAAGATGCAACTCCATTACAGGTAGTATTTCCTAAACCTGGATATTCATCTCATCTTACTATTGAAACCCAAGAGGTTCATAGGGTTGACCATGAGTTTGTAGAACCACAAACTCAATCCCAGGTCATAGATCCAAAGACCGAGTCAACTACTATAACCACTCAACCTGAACTTAATGTATATATCAGACATGATAGTGTTAGTGGAGAAGTTTCTATGAGAGAACCCACAGCTCTGTCTCCACCACTCAAAAAGAGAAAAACATACAGGGAGACATCTGTTAGCCCGTCTGTATCCTCCCAACAGTATATAGATTTGGAAATGGCCATTGAATAGTCTTTGGAGACATCCTCTCAACAGGATGAATCTATTGAAATCCGCCATAGGGCCATGGCAATCTGTACTGAGTCTAGCACACTCCCATTACTCACAATGGGAGAAGACA
Organism: Heracleum sosnowskyi; assembly: GCA_030848705.1. Taxonomy (NCBI): domain Eukaryota; kingdom Viridiplantae; phylum Streptophyta; class Magnoliopsida; order Apiales; family Apiaceae; genus Heracleum; species Heracleum sosnowskyi. Next base: position 133,560,853 of record CM061235.1, on the reverse strand, counting down.
TTCAAATAGATAATACTCAGGACACCTTGTCAAGAGAGAACATAGGTTTTGATATAGTGCCTACCATAGTTACGGTAGAAGTGCCTTCACAGGCATCTGAGGGAAAATCTGATTCTTTTTCATCTGAAATAGAATCATTTTCTCCCCTCCCAGAGGGAACATCTCTGGCTCCTTTAAGGGATTTTCCACTCACAGGTTTTACTGGAGAAAGTGGAAGGCAACCTAGTGAGTCCAACACTGAAGCAATTCAGTTTCAAAATCAAGATGACTTCTTGGATTTCACTAGGGATTGGGATTTGCGAACTCCCATTGCACCACCACTGACCTCTCAAGAAGGGGCTAAGGTGATTTTTCATGCAGGTACTTCAAATCAGAACATGGAAAGACAGCTTGTTGTGAGAACTGAGAGTCAAACACAGAGTGATACACAAGCACGTGAGGTGAGTGAAACACCACTGAGACTACTAGAAAACAGTCAATAGACATCGGCTAAAAACCGATGGCTGGCAACTTTTCAACCGATATATTTGTCGGTGTAGAGAAAGGTCCATGTCTTTGACATCAGTTTTAAGCCGATGTCTAAAGTACCTTTTGACATCATTTCTCGACAACCAACTGATGTCTAAGACTCTATAGAAATCAGTCTGAAACTGTTGTCTAAGACTCTATAGACATCATTCTTTAACTGATGTCTAAGACTACTTATGACATCAGTCAAAAATTGATGTCTAAAATACTACAAGACAACTCTTGTGTATGATCTTCAACATCAGTTCTACAATGAAAAAAAAGAAAAAACGATGTTACTGTGTTTCAATTACACCAGTTTATTTATTTCAGTTCCTTTAACTGATGTATAATTGAACAACAATATCAACCAAATCAATACCATAAAACCTTGCCAAAACCAAGAACAAACCTATAATGGCCGCATAAAATAATAAAAAACATTCCACAAAAATAAAGGCACATAGGCCATAACATTTCATCTCACAATTCCTTGCATACCATTTGGCATAACATATCAACACAAAAATCATCCACTTTCCACATTCTACATATCATCCACCTTAGACTAGGCTAGAAAACCAACAAAAGGAACCAAATTGTTTAGGTTGATCGAACAAAAGGAACCAAATTGTTTAGGTTATTCGCTAAAGAAGTCCGTTTATACTTGAAGCTCTGCCACACTGCAGATCTTTGTGCCTATTGGGATTCTGCTCTTCCTAGAGAAACTTCTTCGAGATATTCTCATAGTTCTGGTTCGAAGAGGTCGCAAATACTTTGGATTAATCAGAGGAGGAGAACTAATAGTTGATACTTCCGAGCTATCCTCTGGAGCAGTGGAAGAGAACTCTTGAACCAGCAGAAAGAATTAGTCAGATTAGTATTATGCTATTGTAGCCCTTCAGAATAAGAAAGACCAGAAGAAAATTTTAATGTCACCTATGGCTGTACTGACTGGAAGAGACTACCACGAGCTATGATTGCCCTCCAAGTGTCTCAGCCTTCTTCCCCTATATATGTTGAATACGGTCCACAGCAAAGAAAACAGATAAATCAATGATGAGTATACCTGTAAAAGAAGAGAAATTGAACTAGAGATCATGCTTGTTACCGTAGGTTCTCAATAGATTCAAACATCTCTGGAATGACACCGCTAGAGTGGTTATCTTGGATATCCCTGGAGAAAAATATAGTGAGTTCACAGAAGAGACATTTGAAACACATTCAAATAAGAGGTATAAGAAGCTTTCACAGATAAATCGTAGAGACTAGAGAGTGGGAGGTTAGACAGAAAGGTAACTGATCCAGTAAATCCATTGCTTTCTAAGAACCTGTAGACCAGTTTGATTTTTTTTTTAAATCAGGGACTATATATTTTGAATACATGTTATTACTTAAGAGATTCCAGTATAGAAGACAGAACTGCACACACTATGATTACGATCACAATAAACTCGACCAGTAAGGAATGAATTTTCGCTAGAGACACTGATTAAACAAAAGTTGTAAGTACACGATAAATTTATCCAAATTTCGGCAAAATAATTCAGAAAGACAGATGACCACTTTAAGTTCATAATTTAATCTTAGTAACGTGGGAATCAGTATATAAGCAAGAAGCTATCTACAGTCTCCTCTTCTTCTATTGTAAGAGTAGTAGGGCATGCAACATTTACTGTCTGAAGCTCAATAGTTTTCTGAAGATTCTTAATTGTCTATAAATAAACTTTGGTATCCTCGTGATATTTAGAGTCATTTCAAAAAATGAAAAGACACCACAAACAACATTTCATGGAGAGTAGGGTCATTTGCAAAAATGTGAGAATTAGAAAATAAACAAACAGTTTATGGAGTGTTAATAAACTCTGGTGTTTGTTTTTGGATTCAAGAAGTTTCAGTTAAAGCAGCATCAAAGTAATAGTAGAAGAACTTCTGTAATATTAACATGTTGAGGAGCTTACGTCAACTGATGGTGTTGCTTCTGAAGGCATAGAAGAGGGCATACATCTTTCCAAAGGTGCAACATTTTTTACAAACGGGTGCTCTAGTAGCAGAGCAACAGAAGGGCGGTCTGATGGGTTACGCTGCAAACACTGTCTCACAAAATCCTTGCCATCATCTGAGAGATGTTCGGGGATTGCAGGAAAGCTCCTTTCTATTTCCAATCTTGAACATAGCAGCGACCTTAGGAAAATACGAATAAATGATGTCCATGTAAAAGATCAAGTAAAGCCACTGATTAGCATAAAAATTACATAAGCACCAGCTAGTGACTTGGTAAATAATGTGAGGTGATATATATTATGTAGTTCCACATATAATCACTATGAACTAACCCCCTCAAATTCACTCCAAGGTGGTTTTGTTGTTGCCATTTCCAAAACAGTGCACCCAAGACTCCATATATCGACAGCTAGGTTGCAGGCATTTGAGTTCTTTATGATCTAATAAAAATTATAAGCTTTAATGTATCGAAAATATATGTATAAAGTAATGAAAGCAACAAATTTCACAATTCAGCTTACTTCTGGTGCCATCCAGTAAGGGCTTCCCTTCAATGATAATGGCCATGATGGTCCAGCAATCTACAGATTATTCACGGTGAAAAAGAACAAAGGATTGAATGCAGCCCACTTTATTCCAGAGTGATCTTCTCGGGTATTGTTTAGTAAAGGCAACTGCCTCCGTAATTCTTCAACAACTGGGATGACGTTATCATCTAGTGGATTTCTAAGTAAAACCTATTAGTAAATAATGCATTGCAAAATCATTATAAAAAAGGGTAAATTAGCAATACAGTATCCTAATATCCAAATAAATTAACCTCATCGGTCCACCCTAACTATCAATCATCGCGGAAAGTAGTACATATTAAGCTCACGAGCATTATATAAATCAGAGTTATATGGTAAGCAAGAAATCAAACACAAATTAAAATCAAACACATACCTCTTCCGCGGTAATAATTACCTTGATATGCTGCCAACACAAAAAAACAAAACAAATTTCAAACACAAATTTCAAAATCCAAATATAACCCTTATGTCCACACATACATTTACACACCCGCACGGGCACGTTCCACTTAAACTAATTTGTATTCAGAGAGAGAGAAAGAGAGATAGAAAGAGAGAGAGAGAGAGAGAGAGAGAGAGAGTGTGTTCAATACCGATTCGATTAACTTGAGCGAGAGAGAGAGTTCAATACCGATTCGATTAACTTGAGCTTCGATTTGAAAGAGATGGTGGAGGAGTTCGATTAGGGTTATTCAGAGGGGTGTGAATTCGAGATAAGTGAGGTGAGGTCGAGAGAGGTGTGTGAGGGTTTTTGTTTAATTTTTTTTTACTAAGATTTATTTTTGTTTTAGTAAAAACTGGGGAAAAGGGGCAGGGAAAAGGGGGGGATGGGGGGAAATTTGGGGGAAAATTTGGGGAAGAAAAATTGGCCAAGGGGGGAAATTTGTAGAGGGGAAAAAATAGGCAAAGGGGGGAAGTATTAGCGGGCGTGAATGTTTTTTTAAAGATAATGTTTAGACATCGGTTAAGATATAATGTGATGTTGTAACAATACAAAGACATCGGTTATTTTTATACTGATGTTAATAAAGCTCTTTTACACCGGTGGCATCATAAACCGATGTTATATGTGCGATGTCTATTGACAGTTTTCTAGTAGTGAGAGCAATTGAGGTGAGTGCACACACGTACTGACACAAACACTGCTTTGTTGTTAGCTCAGATAGCTAGTCTTCAGAAATAACTCATGGAAACCCAGGCTGAAAAGGATCTTCTTAAAGCACAAGTGGTTGAACGGTCTTCTTCTTCCACCTCTGTAACTAATCAGCTAGGTACTGTCAAGGATGATTTGGAAGGTCTGAAAGTTTCTCTACTCCCAAAGCTGAATGCCATCCAACAGTCTCAAGTACTTGTGGCTTCAGACATCTCTGATCTTACAATGTCAAATGCTCAGATATCAGAGAGTGTCAAGGAGATTGCTTCTATTTCTACCAAGCTGGACTTTATTCTACAAACAGCTGATGAAAATCAAACGTTTAATGAAGAAAGGATGTCGAGGATAGAAGGAGGAATAGAGCATCTTAATGAGGGGATGAAGCATTTGTATAACATGATCAAGAATTCACATCAACCCAATACTGAACAGAAGAAATTCTTTGAGGGTGATGATGATGATGAGGATGAGGATGAGGATGATCAAGGAGGGGATGGAGGTGATGAAGGAGCTATAAGGGGAAGAAGTGAGGTTAATCCTGATGTAACTCAAGTCAAATCTGTAGAGGATTCCTCAACTAAGGGGGAGAATGTGGAGAAACAAGGAGGAGGAAAAGGAGGAGGAGATCAAGCTGGAAGTCAAGCTGGAGGTTCAGGCAAGGACAAAGGAAAGCAGAAGTTAACTTTTTCTAATGTTGACTATTATCAAGGTGAATAAGGAGATTTTGACTATGTTGAATCTGAAGAAGCCCCTGAAGATATCTTTGGTGATGTGGAGGTTGAAGAAGAAGCTGATTATGCTGACTGGGAAGAAGAATCTAATGTTGATCCTGCCTTTGAAGCTGAGCTGGTGAGACAGAAAGCTGATCTTAAAAGAAGAGAGGAGGAGAATATAAAAGTATCTGACATCATTTCTAAGTATCTTGTTATCCAAAAAGCTGAACAACAAGAAAAGCAAAGGCTTCACAATCTGAAGGTAAAGGACAGAAAATTAAATATGAGATTGAAGCTTGGAGAAGAATGGGACAAGGCTAGAGCGATGTTTGCACATCAGGAAGGAACTAACAATGATGGAAAGTTTCTTGGTATGCTAGAAAGATACAAGAAGGTCAATCCAGACAACACTGTATATATGAAAGCTCTTCATGCAGAGATTTCAAGGATCACAACTGGATTTGACAGAGTTAGAGAGGAGTTGAAGATCTACATCTACACACATAATGAGGGAACTTTCTTAGTTTCTCTCAATCTTCTGGAAAGTAGAACTCTCTCTAAACTATGGGTCTTTATGGGCAAACTGAAAAGAACTTCTCCATTGGTTGAGCTGCTACATGACCAGCTTAGAGATTTTGCAAAAGCTAGTCCTCAAGTGGTGGAAGTACTTTATGAAGTCAAATTCTTTAAAGGAAGGGCACTTCAGACTTGTGGTGTGGATCCAATCTCTTTGAAAGATTTTACTGCCAAGCATCTTGTCTATCTGGAGAACATGTTAAGGACTTCAGGATTTGCTACACAAGAGAAGACAGAAGTTGCTGATTTGATTCAAGACTATTGCATAGACAATATCACAAGATATCATCAAATGAAGAATAGGCTGAAGAAAGTCACAACTCAACCTGTCAGACCTAGTGGCATTACTTCTGAATCTGATCATGTCCTGGACAAGGATTTGCTTGAAGCACTAGAAAAAGGAGAGATGATGGATGAAGACAATTGAAGAAGCTCTATATTGTAAATGTTAAATGTTTAGAGTCTAGGTATATCAAGATAGGATAAATGTATTCATATGTTCAGTCTAGAGGAACATCTATCTTGTACTTACCTTTAATGTTTGAATTTGGATCATGTTTAATGAAATCCAGAACCTTGTGTTATTATTTAATTAGCTTTTAATGTCTTATTTCTACTTGTTTAGTTAGTTGAGTTATCCTCTAAGTATTTGCTTGTTATTCTCTAACAAACAAATAGGGGGAGATTGAAAGGCATATGTTTAGGCCTAGTTGTTTACATCGAGGATATAACTCAACCTTAAACAAGTTTGTAATAAGTAAGTAATAATTCAAATTGTCACATGAATCTCATAAGATCATAACAGTCAAAAGAATGAAGATAAAAGTCATCTACAGATTTGAAGTAATTCTACATTGAAAGAAGTTCATTAATTTGATCAAGCCTCAGTGAAGTTTTCAAGAAAATGGATTTATTAAAGTGACAGAGATTTCAGGAGTGTGACAGCAAAGGTACAGGTTACAGTGGTTAATTGAAGGGATTTAAAGAGAAGAGAATCACAGCTTTCAAAGTTAGAAATGAAGAACAACCATTGTCATTAGTCACTCATGAACCAGACAGTAAATCGAGCGTCAACAACAGTCAGTAGAAGTTAGTCATTAATTAAAGTGATTCTCAGGACTATTTCTTTAATTAAGAAATTAGTTTTCATTCTCCTTTAATTATCTATTTTATTTAATTAATTTAACTAATAAATTAATTCTTTGGTAAAATAATTAAGTAGGTAATTAATTTAGAATTAAATCTAACATTCTAAATTCAGAAAGACTTAAAGTAATTTCAGAAAGACTATCTTGGTAGTATTACCGATAGTTCTACTGAAGTTATTTATAAATTCTGAAAGTATTTTTAATATTCACTAAGTCTTACCGAAAGTCTTTTCAGACTTAGGATAGTCTTTTTGGAATTAAAAATAGTCTTTCTGTTTACAAAATAGTCTTTTCTGCTTTAATCATAGTCTTTCTACTTTATGACAAATCCACGTGCAGATTAATACAATAATCAAGTGGATTAGTTAATAGAAAGTGATCAAGACAAAATCAACATAACTCAACATTTCATCATTTTACACAGAAAGTTTATGTCCAGAAAAACTCAAGAATTGCAGGATCAATTTCTTAAGAGAATCAATTCTAAAAATTATAGTGTTAAATCTAAACCACTAGAATTTATTCACTTGTATTGTATTGACTAACACCTTTCAATTTTAATATAAGTTATATTTAACTTGAATTCTGTTTCATTTAATTCCGCATAATTTGATCATCAATTGTTTAATCTTTAAACGGACAAATTCGATAAAACGGTATAGTTTGTATTCAACCCTCCTTCTACAAACTTATCGGGACCTAACAGTAACTCGTGCTTCACACGGGCTATAAGCTAATATATTTAAGATGCAAAAAACGATACACTTTATTTAATTAATAAAAAAACAGTAAAATATTTATGGGCTTTAACAAGTGATATGACAAGTATTACTTGGCCCACGGTAACACAAACCACCAGGACAATGGTATACGTGATCACATAAATAGAGACAAGTAGCATTGCCTTTGGCACTATTTCCTTCGCATGTACCAACATTCATGATTTGGTCAGGAGCACCAACTTCTGGATCTTCTACCACCTTGTCTGACCACCGTGAACCTGCACAACAATCACCTTTATTAACTCAAAACTACAAGGCCATGCAGATGTACCAATACAAGTCTTTCAAATAAATTTGGGAAATTCTCAATCCTACCATTGTGTTATTATTTATCAAAATAAGAAATTCTTTAACCATCATTAAATATTTTAAAATAAAAATCAAAGATAAATTCAATTTGATTTTCTTCCGCTCCTGGAACAGCAAGCAATTTAGTATAGTATTCGTCAATGGTCTAATCTTTACTATCTTTTATTTTTTATTTGCAATTTTTTTAAATGTTAATTGTAATTAGAGGATTCTCAATTGTATGACACCATTTGTAAAAACCAATACTATGGAAAAATGGTACAAATAGAAAAAGTCAAAATTACAATAATATCACTAGAAATATCCCAATAAAATAATGCATGTAAGTATGATATAATAAGATATTTTAATAATATTATATGATACTTGTTACTATTACATTTATCGTAAAATGTGATCAATATAACATTATAATATTGTTTCCGATCGACTGGTCTTTAAAAATCATATAGTGTGTTAGAAAATGGAAAGTTTGAGTCATATTTTAAATATGTTCTTGATGAAATTTCCGGAAACTAACAATTGGAGGTTGTTCCTTGTAATGAGGACTTAAACTTTCATGTTTGGATCTAAGACCTTTTCTTAGTGGAATCCATAAATAAATTGAGTTGAAATAGGTTGCTTGAAATGGGTTATGTGGGTTGGTTATATTGAAATAACTTGTATCCCACATAGAAATGGTAATGAGAGGTTGGTGGGTTTATATAGAATCATGTGCAAGAGTAGTGTACAACTACTAAGGCATGTGGGTGTGCATGGTGTTATTATGTGCCTCACGCACACACACACACACGCGCGCGCCACCGCCGCCCGCCTCGCCTCGCCACGCCACGTCATGACTCGGGTCGAAGGGCGAATGTCTCGGCATCTCGCGTACGCGAGGCGACCTGGGTGAGGAATTTTGTTACCTGTTTATTTAACGTTTGACAGAGATGTGAGATATACGTAACTCAGAAAAACCCTAGCATCAGTTTTCTTCTCTGCTCTCTCTCTCATAGATTATACATAGTTTTTTTTTGGGCAAACTGAGGTGCTGGTCGCTGTTGATCATTCCTACTGTGAGTGGATTGATTTGTGCTGTTTTATCCTGGGAGTGATATTACTGCAACCCAACACAGCGTAAGTGGGGCAATAATCTCTTCAAGAACAGTCAAGACTTCTCTAAGGCTTGGCGACTCAGCTGTTTTTATCTTTCAGTATTTGTTAAAGCTCCTGAGAGATAAGTGTTTTTTCTTATATTTTTATTTACAGTCTCTAATTATATATTATTGTTTCGACCTTCATGTTTGTTTTGTTAATTGGTATTATTTGCATGTTCTTGTTGATACAAAAGATATATAACTGCCCTATTGTTGTTGTGTAGTTAGTTATTATACCCAACAATCTTGAAGAGATTATTATGTGTTATATATTATTAATTAGCAAGATGGTTAACGAAACTGTAACTCCTGGTGTTGGTGCTAATGCTTCTGGTTCTGGTGTTACTGTACCCACCATTGATTGGACCATGTACCGTTTCCCACAGCCTATCGATTTGTCAGGAATTCCTGATAAATTCGGTGAGGGTGTTGGTTTTTCTCGTTGGTAGAAAAAGATGAAACTGTGGCTTACGGAAAAGGGTCTATGGTCGGTGGTGCAGTATGAGAAACCTGTTGTTGATCTGGAAAAGGCTGATCCTGATAGTAGTTCTACTCTTGACGAAGTAGATGAACCTAGAAGGAGTAAGCGTACAAATGTAGTCAAGGACTTTGGAAGTGATTTTGTCACTTACAATGTCGAGGATGAACCTTTGACTTTCCCACAAGCCATGGATTCTTCGGAGTCAAGGCACTAGAAAGGTGTTGTAAAGAGTGAGATTGACTCTATTGTTTCTAATGGAACATGGGAGTTGGTTGATCTTCCTCCTGGGTGTACTACTATAGGATGTAAGTAGATCTTCAAAAGAAAGATGAACCCGGATGACTCAATAGATAAGTATAAGGCTAGACTGGTAGCTAAGGGTTTTAGGCAAAAGGAAATCCCGATGGCTTGAGTAAGTACTGATGATGATCAAATCCTGATGGACCAGGAAATCCTGACTGAGCTGTAACTGATATTAAATCCTGATGACAACTGTTATGGTAATTAAATCAGAATAATTAGTATTAAATGTCATATCTTCAATTACATAAAAACTGAAGTTGACTACTAAATAGAACTGATTCATACACAAATGTGACTCAAATATGTTTTGTTTAGGATTCATGTACTTTCGTGTTTCGGGTAATATTAAATGAAAATATGAAAATAAACAAATAAATATATTAAAATATTAAAATTTTAGGCAAAACTTTTACAAATATATATTAAAAGTTATATAATTACATCATTTTTTTCTTTTGCTAAGCATACTTACATCATATTTACATATAAAATTATAAAAATATCTATAATTTTATAAATAAATATACATATACCTATTATAAATATTACTCCTTCCGTCCCCCTCAATTCTTTACATTGGGGGATGGGGACTCGGCACGCATTTTAAGGCTCTTTTAATATATACTCCGATAAATTATTTTAAATTTTTTCTTCTAATGAATAAAAATATAATGTTTAAATTTTTATGGATATTTATCAAAAATACCACTTTTTTAAAGTTTTTTTGCGATTTTACCATCTTCTCAAAATATTTACAAAAATACCTTCTTTTTAAAAATAATTTGCGAAAATACCATCTTTTAAAAAGATTTTTGCAAAAATACGTTCTGCAACTAAATACAACCTACGTAGGTTGCATCCGGTTGCATGTGTTATTGCAACTAGATGCAACTGGATGCAACTTTTCAAATACAACCTACGTAGTTTGCATCCAGTTGCATATGTGGTTGAAACTAGATGCAACAAGATGCAACTTTTTAAAAAATAATTGAAAAAACAGCTAAGAATTCAAAAAAAATTATTAATAAAAGGGGTAAACTTATGGTCTTGGTTTACCCTGGGGTTCAATAGTTAACTTTTGGGGTTCAATGTTTCTATTTTGGATTTTAGAAATATTAAGAATGACGAATAATTCGTAAACGGACTTAGGGTTTAGGGTTTAGGGTTGTTTACAACCCTAAACCCTAGACTCTAAACCCTAACCTACCCTGATTTTAGGGTTGTTTACAACCCTAAAATCAGGACGCCGGAAAAACACCATTATTAACAAGTTCCATCTGTGGTTGATTTTGGTTGCAGTTTGCAGAAGGTATTTTTGCAAATAAGATGGTATTTTCGCAAAAAAAAAAAATTTGAAAAGGTATTTTTGCAAAAATATTTCTGGAATGGGATATTTATGAAAAAAGCCCAATTTTTATTTATAAAAATAAATTAAGTTATAAAACTAAGTTGTAGAGCTATACTTTATAGGAGGCTTAAAATTCGTGCCAAGTAGTGTAAAACACTGTAAAGAAATGAGAGGGACGGGGGAGTATTATTTATGAATTAATATATTTATGTCGTGTACTTCGTGTCGTGTCATGTCATTTACCCTAATACTAAATCCAAGCAGGACACTAAATCTAAGCCGTGTACTTTCGTATTCGTGTACTTTCCTGTCGTGTACTAAAGATAAACACAACCACTAAATTTTCGTATCATTTCGTGTCATATCATTTAATTTGTGTGTATCAAATTGTCGGATCTACTTGATCCAGTTGCTCAAACAAACAAAAATCCCAATTCAAGACCTCTAATCAAATTGTTGCAAGTATAAAGAACTACAATTTTTTTAGACTTGCAAAAAAGATTTTAATCTTTTTAGACGGAAAAGTTACTTAAATCTTATCTTTCATGGATATTCAAAGTATGCGGTTCTATTTAGAAGGATGACATTTTTTTAGCAAGAAAAAAATTTAAATTACACGTATTTTATACTTTATATATAATAAGTGAAGGGATCTTACCTGAAATTTTGGTAATCACCGTCTTTGTTTCGTTAAATTAATAAGGATCGCTGCTTTTAAAGTGGACGAATGAGAATCGTCGCATCTGATAGTAAAAGGTATATTTACATTTTAGTAGGATTATATTCAAATCCTAAAAAGTGCATTTTAATAACATAAAGCAAATATGAGTAGATTCTCGAAGTTGAACAATATAAAAATTTGTAATTTTCTTTTCTTTTTCAGTTTTCGAGTATTTTCGGTTAGATAATAATTGTTAAATCATCACCAAATTAAAATTATTTTTTGATTTTCGCGTGCGCTATGAAATCGTCCAAATTTGATTTTTATAATGTAAGATATAGTCAAAATAGTAAAGAGGCAGTGTGAATATAATAAATTTTTGGAAGTGATATATTCACACCCTTGATTTAGATCAATTTCACTTTTTAATATTTAATTTTTTATTTAAATTATTAAAATACACTTTTTAAGTATTTGAATATAATTTTATTAATAACCAAATATAATTTTTAATATTAAATTTAGCGATTATCATCTATATATCTCAAAATTTAATAGACCCTTCATTACGGCACATAACCAAAAAGTTGAATAAGATATGTTTCACGCCTATTGTATCTTATTATATCTTATTATATAATATAAGAGTGTGAGGGATAATAATGCAACTATTAAAATACCCTTATGTATTCGTATGAAAAAAACCATTTGTACCCACCTAACTAACTACTTAGGTTAGGAGCATCAAGCTCTTATTAACAAACTCATTTCCTTTAAACTTATTTGTAGCTCTAATATCTTTTAAAAATATTTGCAGAAATACGATTGGTAATCAGAAGTAACCAAATGCAATTTTTTTGTGATTTGTAATAAGAAACAAACAGATGCAACTTTTTTTATGTTTTTCTGAAAAATAATTGAAGTTACTTTTAAGATCCATCCAATTGCATTAGATTGAAAAATCGTATTTTAAAAAAAAACTGAAAACCCGTATTTTTGCAAAACAAAAGTATTTTTACAAAAAAAATTAAAAATTTATATACATAAGTTTAAGGTTCAATTTCTACCAACAACGTATTAAATTTAACATTTAAACTGCATCGATCACTTATTATTATATTATATTTTAATATTATTACAAAGATAAAAGAGACAAATGTTATTTTAAATTATTGAAATAATAAAAAAAATTGAAAGTAACCTGTGCTTCGCAAAAAACGATACACTTCATTTAATTAATAAAAAAATGGTAAAATATTTATGGGTTTTAACAAGTGATATGACAAGTATTACTTGGTCCACAGTAACACAAACCACCAGGACAATGGTATACGTGATCACACAAATAGAGACAAGTAGCATTGCCTTTGGCACTATTTCCTTCGCATGTACCAACATTCATGATTTGGTTAGGAGCACCAACTTCTGGATCTTCTACCACCATGTCTGATCACCGTGAACCTGCACAACAATCACCTTTATTAACTCAAAACTACAAGGCCATAGAACAACGAGCAATTTAGTATATTATTCATCAATGGTCTAATCTTTGCTATCTTTTATTTTTTATTTGCAATATTTTTTAAATGTTAATTGTAATTAGAGGATTCTCAATGGTATGACACCATTTGTAGAAACCAGGGGAAAATGGTACAAATAGAAAAAGTCAAAATTACAATAATATCACTAAAAATATCCCAATAAAATAATGCATGTAAGTATGATATAGTAAGATATTTTAATAATATTATATGATACTTGTTACTATTACATTTATCGTAAAATGTGATCAATATAACATTATAATATTGTTTCCGATCGACGGGTCTTTAAAAATCATATAGTGTACATTGATCTTAAACTTACTAATTGAAAAAAAAATGATACTAAACTTACTAGAAACAGAAAGTATCAAGGCAAAAGAGATGATAAACATAATTGAGATCTTCTCCATTTTTTTGTAATGTGACGAGTAATAAAATTATAATTGATTTTGTGTTGTGACGAGAGACAAGACTACCCTTTGTTGATTTATGAAAAATGAACCACCAAGTATGGCTATTTATACACATGCATTATAATTAAATGTATATCAATTAATGTACAATTAAAAGCTAATATAAATTTTAATAGAGGTTACACTGAAATAATTACACAACCTTAAATACAAAAGTAAACTATATACGTTATTAAAAGGATAATTTAATTTATGTAATTAGACATAAGAAAATCAATATACGTTAATGAAATGGTATTCGGAAATTAATTGAAACGCAAATAGCATATACAGTACAACATGTTGCTAAAAACAAAATTATAATTTTTCTCGTTATGTTATACTCTCTCTATGCCGTTCAATTGTTTACATTTGAGTTGGACACGGAGTCTAAAAAATATAAGTAAAATAGGTAAAAAAGTAAAAAAGAAATAAATAAAGTGGTGGGACCCGTCAGTATTTAAGGTATAAAGTAAGTAAAGTGGAAGAGAGGAGGAGAAGCAGTTAATTTTAAAATTATAAAACTTTACTATTTTTGAAAAAAATTGAAATGTAAATAATTGGATGGGACATCCAAAAAGTAAAGTGTAAAGAAATGGATGGGACAAAAAGAGTATATGCTTAGTAGCCAATTAGGTTGATTATCACTAGACAATCTTCAGTAATTTATGAATTTAAATATTATGGTTAAAATGAGCTCAGTAAAGAATTAAATGTTATCCAGGAAGCCTCGAAACTTAGCTATTGACCGATCTAAAAAGGTAAGGGGATGATATTATGAGATGTATTTAAATTAAATTAAATAACCATTAACTGGTTTTTGTCCCTCAACTCTTCTGCGTGTATAAATTGTGAAATCCTTGAATCTCATCAACAAAATACATAGATTATTTCCAAAATCCATATTTATAAAAATTAAATTTTAATAATATTATTGTGATTGTTGCAAGTATTTTGTTTGTTTGCTAAACTTGAAATTCATTCATAAATAAAAACAAGCCGAGGCATTAACATACATTACATAAAAACTGAAGTTGACTACTAAATAGAACTGATTCATACACAAATGCGACTCAAATATGTTTTGTTTAGGATTAATGTACTTTCGTGTTTCAGGTAATATTAAATGAAAATATGAAAATAAAAAAATAAATTTATTAAAATATTAAAATTTTAGGCAAAACTTTTACAAATATATATTAAAAGTTATATAATTACATCATTTTTTTCTTTTGCTAAGCATACTTACATCATATTTACATATAAAATTATAAAAATATCTATAATTTTATAAATAAATATACATATACCTATTCTAAATATTACTCCTTCCGTCCCCCTCAATTCTTTACATTGGGGGATGGGGACTCGGCACACATTTTAAGGCTCTTTTAATATATACTCCGATAAATTATTTTAAATTTTTTTCTTCTACTGAATAAAAATATAATGTTTAAATTTTTATTTATAAAAATAAAGTTTTAAAAATAAGTTGTAGAGCTATAATTTAGAGGAGTCTTAAAATGCGTGTCAAGTAGTGTAAAACACTGTAAAGAAATGAGAGGAACGGGGGAGTATTATTTATGAATTAATATATTTAGGGCTGTCAAAAAAATTCGAAAAATCCGATATCCGTCCGAAATATTTGTATTCGTATCCGGAATAAAGCGGATTTTATCCGTATCCGAAATAAAGCGGATATTATCCGTATTCGAATTCGGTAGTTGCGGATACGAATATGGATATAGGCGCATCCGTATCCGGTAATATCCGAATCCGAAATTAAATAAATATTATTTCTATAGAATTTAATCATTAAACAATATATTTATATAAGTTGTAGATAATTGTAAACACACACACACACACACACACATATATATATATATATATATATATATATATATATATATATATTACAAATTTAATATTTTAAAATAAACAAAATTATACTTAAAAGTAAATTTTTGAAAAAAATAAAATAGAATTTAATAAATTTAAGTTTTAGTTTAGTTTACTTTTTTTAAAAAACAATTAAATTTTTTTATTATTTTTTCAATTTTATTGAATTAAAATTTAATATAAAAACTAAAAAATTCTGACAATTCGGATTCGGATATTATCCGTATCCGGATAGTATCCGGTGGATTCGGATTCGGATATTTTTATTTAAATATTTTTGGATTCGGATACGGATCCGGATACGAATTCAGATTTTCGGATTCGGATTCGTGTCATGTCGTGTCGTGTACTCAAAAGATAAACACAAACACTAAATTTTCGTATCATTTCGTGTCATGTCATTTAATTTGTATGTATCAAATTGCCGGATCTACTTGATCCAGTTGCCCAAACAAACAAAAATCCCAATTCAAGACCTCTAATCAAATTGTTGCAAGTATAAAGAACTACAATTTTTTTAGACTTGCAAAAAAGATTTTAATCTTTTTATACGGAAAAGTTACTTAAATCTTATCTTTCATGGATATTCAAAGTATGCGGTTCTATTTAGAAGGATGACATTTTTTTAGAAAGAAAAAAATGTAAATTACACGTATTTTATACTTTATATATAATAAGTGAAGGGATCTTACCTGAAATTTTGGTAATCACCGTCTTTGTTTCGTTAAATTAATAAGGATCGTTGCTTTTAAAGTGGACGAATGAGAATCGTCGCATCTGATAGTAAAAGGTATATTTACATTTTAGTAGGATTATATTCAAATCCTAAAAAGTGCATTTTAATAACATAAAGCAAATATGAGTAGATTCTCAATGTTGAACAATGTAAAATTTTGTAATTTTATTTTCTTTTTCAGTTTTCGAGTATTTTCAGTTAGATAATAATTGTTAAATCATCACCAAATTAAAATGATTTTTTGATTTTCGCTTGCGCTGTGAAATCGTCCAAATTTGATTATTATAAAGTAAGATATAGTCAAAATAGTAAAGAGGCAGTGTGAATATAATAAATTTTTGGAAGTGATATATTCACACCCTTGATTTAGATCAATTTCACTTTTTAATATTTAATTTTTTATTTAAATTATTAAAATACACTTTTTTAATATTTGAATATAATTTTTAATATTAAATTTGGCGATTATCATCTATACATCTCAAAAGTTAATAGACCCTTCATTTGACAGCACATAACCAAAATGTTGAATAAAATATGTTTCACGCCTATTGTATCTTATTATATAATATAAGAGTATGAGGGATAATAATGCAACTATCAAAGTACCCTTATGTATTCGTATGAAAAAAACCATTTGTACTAACCCTAACTTATGTGAGTAGGTACTTAGGTTAGTTGCATCAAGCTCTTATTAACAAACCCATTTTCTTTGTACTTATTTGTAGCTCTAATATCTTTTAAAAATATTTGAAGAAATACGATTGGTAACCAGAAGTAACCAAATGCAACTTTTTTATGAATTGTAATAAGAAACAACAGATGCAACATTTTTTATGTTTTTCTGAAAAATAATTGAAGTTACTTTTAAGATCCATCCAATTGCATTAGATTGAAAAATCTTCTTTAAAAAAAACTGAAAACCCGTATTTTTGCAACAAAAAAAAAAATTAAAAAAAAGTATTTTTACAAAAAAATTAAAAATTTCTATACATAACTT
Organism: Heracleum sosnowskyi; assembly: GCA_030848705.1. Classification (NCBI taxonomy): domain Eukaryota; kingdom Viridiplantae; phylum Streptophyta; class Magnoliopsida; order Apiales; family Apiaceae; genus Heracleum; species Heracleum sosnowskyi. The sequence continues at coordinate 133,543,523 of CM061235.1, read as the reverse complement.
TATAATTCGATAAAATATTAAACTCAATTCGATACAATATTAAAATTTGTTATATACATAAGTTTAAGGTTCAATTTCTACCAACAACGTATTAAATTTAACATTTAAGCCGCATCGATCACTTATTATTATATTATATTTTAATACTATTACAAAGATAAAAGAGACAAATGTTATTTTAAATTATTGAAATTAAAAAAAAAATTAAAAGTAAATTGTGCTTCGCACGGACTATAAGCTAATATATTTAAGATGCAAAAAACGATACACTTTATTTAATTAATAAAAAAACGGTAAAATATTTATGGGTTTTAACAAGTGATATGACAAGTATTACTTGGCCCACAGTAACACAAACCACCAGGACAATGGTATAGGTGATCACATAAATAGAGACAAGTAGCATTGCCTTTGGCACTATTTCCTTAGCATGTACCAACATTCATGATTTGGTCAGGAGCTCCAACTTCTGGATCTTCTACCACCTTGTCTGACCACCGTGAACCTGCACAACAATCACCTTTATTAACTCAAAACTACAAGGCCATGCAAATGTACCAATACAAGCCTTTCAAATAAATTTGGTAAATTCTCAATCCTACCATTTTGTTATTATTTATCAAAGTAAGAAATTCTTTAACCATCATTAAATATTTTAAAATAAAGATCAAAGATAAATCCAATTTGATTTTCTTCCACTCCTGGAACAGCAAGCAATTTAGTATATTATTCGTCAAAGATCTGATCTTTACTATCTTTTATTTTTTATTTGCAATTTTTTTCAATTGTTAATTGTAATTAGAGGATTCTCAAAGGTATGACACCATTTGTAGAAACCAATACTATGTAAAAATGGTACAAATAGAAAAAGTCAAAATTACAATAATATCACTAGATATATCCTAATAAAATAATGCAAGTAAGTATGATATAATAAGATATTTAAATAATATTATATGATACTTGTTACTATTACATTTATCGTAAATTGTTATCAATATAACATTATAATATTGTTTCCGATCGACCGATCTTTAAAAATCATTAGTGTACATTCATCTTAAACTTACTAATTGACAAAAAAAAATGATACTGAACTTACTAGAAACAGAACGTATCAAGGCAAAAGAGATGATAAAACATAATTGAGATCTTCTCCATTTTTTTGTAATGTGACGTGTAATAAAATTATAATTGATTTTGTGTTGTGACGAGAGACAAGACTACCCTTTGTTGATTTATGAATAATGAACCACCAAGGATGGCTATTTATACACATGCATTATAATTATATGTATATCAATTAATGTATAATTAAAAGCTAATATTAATTTTAATAGAGGTTACACTGAAATAATTACACAATCTTAAATACAAAAGTAAGCTATATACGTTAATAAAAAGATACTTTAATTTATGTAATTAGACATAAGAAAATCAATATACATTAATGAAATGGTATTCAGAAATTAATTGAAACGCATATAGCCTATATAGTACAACATGTTGCTAAAAACAAAATTATAATTTTTCTCCTTATGTTATACTCTCTCTATCCCGTTCAATTGTTTACATTTGAGTTGGACACGGAGTCTAAGAAATATAAGTAAAATAGGTAAAAAAAACTAAAAAGAAATAAATAAAGTGGTGGGACCCGTCAATATTTAAGATATAAATTAAGTAAAGTGGAAGAGAGTAGGAGAAATAGTTAATTTTTATATTATAAAACTTTACTATTTTTGAAAAAAATTGGAATGTAAATAATTGGATGGGACATCCCAAAAAGTAAAGTGTAAAGAAATGGATGGGACGAAAAGAGTATATGCTTACTAGCCAATTAAGTTGATTATCACTAGACAATCTTCAGTAATTTATCAATTTAAATATTATGGTTAAAATGAGCTCAGTAAAGAATTAAATGTTATCAAGAAGCCTCGAAACTTAGCTATTGACCCATCTAAAAAGGTAAGGGGATGATATTATAAGATGTATTTAAATTAAATTAAATAACCATTAACTGGTTTTTGTCCCTTGACTCTATGTATATATATTTGTTGCAAATCTCTGCGTGTATAAATTGTGAAATCCTTGAATCTCTTCAACAAAATACATAGATTATTTCCAATGTTACATCCATATTTATAAAAATTAAATTTTAATAATATTATTGTGATTGTTGCAAGTTTTGTTTTTGTTTGCTAAACTTGAAATTCATTCATAAATAAAAACAAGCTGAGGCCGTAACATACATTACATAAAAAACTGATTCATACACAAATGCGACTCAAATATGTTTTGTTTAGGATTAATGTACTTTCGTGTTTCAGGTAATATTAAATGAAAATATGAAAATAAACAAATAAATATATTAAAATATTAAAATTTTAGGCAAAACTTTTACAAATATATATTAAAAGTTATATAATTACATCATTTTTTTCTTTTGCTAAGCATACTTACATCATATTTACATATAAAATTATAAAAATATCTATCATTTTATAAATAAATATACATATACCTATTATAAATATTACTCATTCCGTCCCGCTCAATTCTTTTCATTGGGGGATGGGGACTCGGCACGCATTTTAAGGCTCTTTTAATATATACTCCGATAAATTATTTTAAATTTTTTTCTTCTACTGAATAAAAATATAATGTTTAAATTTTTATTTATAAAAATAAAGTTTTAAAAATAAGTTGTAGAGCTATACTTTAGAGGAGCTTTAAAATGCGTGTCAAGTAGTGTAAAACACTGTAAAGAAATGAGAGGAACGGGGGAGTATTATTTATGAATTAATATATTTATGTCGTGTCATGTCGTGTCGTGTACTCAAAAGATAAACACAAACACTAAATTTTCGTATCATTTCATGTCATGTCATTTAATTTGTGTGTATCAAATTGCCGGATCTACTTGATCCAGTTGCCCAAACAAACAAAAATCCCAATTCAAGACCTCTAATAAAATTGTTGCAAGTATAAAGAACTACAATTTTTTTAGACTTGCAAAAAAAAATTAATCTTTTTATACGGAAAAGTTACTTAAATCTTATCTTTCATGGATATTCAAAGTATGCGGTTCTATTTAGAAGGATGCCATTTTTTTTAGAAAGAAAAAAATGTAAATTACACGTATTTTATACTTTATATATAATAAGTGAAGGGCCTGAAATTTTGGTAATCACCGTCTTTGTTTCGTTAAATTAATAAGGATCGTTGCTTTTAAAGTGGACGAATGAGAATCGTCGCATCTGATAGTAAAAGGTATATTTACATTTTAGTAGGATTATTATATTCAAATCCTAAAAAGTGCATTTTAATAACATAAAGCAAATATGAGTAGATTCTCATTGTTGAACAATGTAAAAATTTGTAATTTTATTTTCTTTTTCAGTTTTTGAGTATTTTCAGTTTGATAATAATTGTTAATTCATCACCAAATTAAAATTATTTTTTGATTCTTGCGCTGTGAAATCGTCCAAATTTGATTTTTATAAAGTAAGATATAGTCAAAATAGTAAAGAGGCAGTGTGAATATAATAAATTTTTGGAAGTGATATATTCCCACCCTTGATTTAGATCAATTTCACTTTTTAATATTTAATTTTTTATTTAAATTATTAAAATACACTTTTTTAATATTTGAATATAATTTTTAATATTAAATTTAGCGATTATCATCTATACATCTCAAAAGTTAATAGACCCTTCATTTGACAGCACATAACCAAAATGTTGAATAAGATATGTTTCACGTCTATTGTATCTTATTAATATTTAATGTACTTTCGTGTTTCAGGTAATATTAAATGAAAATATGAAAATAAACAAATAAATATATTAAAATATTAAAATTTTAGGCAAAACGTTTACAAATATATATTAAAAGTTATATAATTACATCATTTTTTTCTTTTGCTAAGCATACTTACATCATATTTACATATAAAATTATAAAAATATCAATAATTTTATAAATAAATATACATATACCTATTATAAATATTATTCCTTCCGTCCCCCTCAATTCTTTTCATTGGAAGATGGGGACTCGGCACACATTTTAAGGCTCTTTTAATATATACTCCGATAAATTATTTTAAATTTTTTTCTTCTACTGAATAAAAATATAGTGTTTAAATTTTTATTTCTAAAAATAAAGTTTTAAAAATAAGTTTTAGAGCTATATTTTATTGGAGCCTTAAAATGCGTGCCAAGTAGTGTAAAACACTGTAAATAAATGAGAGGGACTGGGGAGTATTATTTATGAATTAATATATTTACGTCGTACGTCATGTCGTTTACCCTAATGCTAAATTCAAGCATGACACTAAATCTAAGCCGTGTACTTAAAAGATAAACACAAACACTAAATTTTCGTATTATTTCATGTCATGTCATTTAATTTGTGTGTATCAAATTGCTGGATCTACTTGATCCAGTTGCTCAAACAAACAAAAATCCCAATTCAAGACCTCTAATCAAATTGTTGCAAGTATAAAGAACTACAATTTTTTTAGAGTTGCAAAAAAGATTTTAATCTTTTTAGACGGAAAAGTTACTTAAATCTTATCTTTCATGGATATTCAAAGTATGCGGTTCTATTCAGAAGGATGACATTTTTTTTAGCAAGAAAAAAATGTAAATTACACGTATTTTATACTTTATATATAATAAGTGAAGGGATCTTACGTGAAATTTTGGTAATCACCGTCTTTGTTTCGTTAAATTAATAAGGATCGTTGCTTTTAAAGTGGTTGTTTCGTTAAATTAATAAGGATCGTTGCTTTTAAAGTGGACGAATGAGAATCGTCGCATCTGATAGTAAAAGGTATATTTACATTTTAGTAGGATTATATTCAAATCCAAAAAAGTGCATTTTAATAACATAAAGAAAATATGAGTAGATTCTCGATGTTGAACAATGTAAAAATTTGTAATTTTATTTTCTTTTTCAGTTTTCGAGTATTTTCAGTTAGATAATAATTGTTAAATCATCGCCAAATTAAAATTATTTTTTGATTTTCGCGTGTGCTGTGAAATCGTCCAAATTTAATTTTTATAATGTAAGATATAGTCAAAATAGTAAAGAGGCAGTGTGAATATAATAAATTTTTGGAAGTGATATATTCACACCCTTGATTTAGATCAATTTCACTTTTTAATATTTAATTTTTTATTTAAATTATTAAAATACACTTTTTTAATATTTGAATATAATTTTTAATATTAAATTTAGCGATTATCATCTATACATCTCAAAAGTTAAAAGACCCTTCATTTGACGGCACATAACCAAAATGTTGAATAAGATATGTTTCACGCCTATTGTATCTTATTATATAATGTAAGAGTATGAGGGATAATAATGCAACTATCAAAGTACCCTTATGTATTCGTATGAAAAAAACCATTTGTAGTAACCTAACTTATGTGAGTAGGTACTTAGGTTAGTTGCATCAAGCTCTTATTAACAAACCCATTTTCTTTGTACTTATTTGTAGCTCTAATATCTTTTAAAAATATTTGCAGAAATACGATTGGTAACCAGAAGTAACCAAATGCAACTTTTTTATGATTTGTAATAAGAAACAAACAGATACAACTTTTTTTATGTTTTTCTGAAAAATAATTGAAGTTACTTTTAAGATCCATCCAATTGCATTAGATTGAAAAATCGTCTTTAAAAAAAAACTGAAAACCTGTATTTTTGCAACAAAAAAAATTAAAAAAAAAAGTATTTTTACAAAAAAATTAAAAATTTCTATACATAACTTTATAATTCGATAAAATATTAAACTCAATTCGATATAATATTAAAATTTGTTATATACATAAGTTTAAGGTTCAATTTCTACCAACAACGTATTAAATTTAACATTTAAGCCGCATCGATCACTTATTATTATATTATATTTTAATATTATTACAAAGATAAAAGAGACAAATGTTATTTTAAATTATTGAAACAAAAAAAAAATTGAAAGTAAACTGTGGTTCGCACAGACTATAATCTAATATATTTAAGATGCAAAAAACGATACACTTCATTTAATTAATAAAAAAACGGTAAAATATTATGGGTTTTAACAAGTGATATGACAAGTATTACTTGGCCCACAGTAACACAAACCACCAGGACAATGGTATACGTGATCACATAGATAGAGACAAGTAGCATTGCCTTTGGCACTATTTCCTTCGCATGTACCAACATTCATGATTTGATCAGGAGCTCCAACTTCTGGATCTTCTACCACCTGCACAACAATCACCTTTGTTAACTCAAAACTACAAGGCCATGCAAATGTACCAATACAAGCCTTTCAAATAAATTTGGGAAATTCGCAATCCTACCATTGTGTTATTATTTATCAAAGTAAGAAATTCTTTAACCATCATTAAATATTTTAAAATAAAGGTAAAGATAAATTGAATTTGATTTTCTTCCACTCCTGGAACAACAAGCAATTTAGTATATTATTCGTCAAAGATCTAATCTTTACTATCTTTTATTTTTTATTTGCAATTTTTTTCAAATGTTAATTGTAATCAGAGGATTCTCAAAGGTATGACACCATTTGTAGAAACCAATACTATGTAAAAATGGTACAAATAGAAAAAGTCAAAATTACAATAATATCACAAGATATATCCTAATAAAATAATGCATGTAAGTATGATTTAATAAGATATTTAAAAAATATTATATGATACTTGTTACTATTACATTTATCGTAAATTGTGATCAATAAAACATTATAATATTGTTTGCGATCGACTGATCTTTAAAAATCATCTTAAACTTGCTAATTGACAAAAAACAAATGATACTGAACTTACTAGAAACAGAAAGTATCAAGGCAAAAGAGATGATAAACATAATTGAGATCTTCTCCATTTTTTTGTAATGTGACGAGTAATAAAATTATAATTGATTTTGTGTTGTGACGAGAGACAAGACTACCCTTTGTTGATTTATGAATAATGAACCACCAATGATGGCTATTTATACACATGCATTATAATTATATGTATATCAATTAATGTATAATTAAAAGCTAATATTAATTTTAATAGAGGTTACACTAAAATAATTACACAATCTTAAATACAAAAGTAAGCTATATACGTTAATAAAAAGATACTTTAATTTATGTAATTAGACATAAGAAAATCAATATACATTAATGAAATGGTATTCAGAAATTAATTGAAACGCATATAGCCTATACAGTACAACATGTTGCTAAAAACAAAATTATAATTTTTCTCCTTATGTTATACTCTCTCTATCCCGTTCAATTGTTTACATTTGAGTTGGACACGGAGTCTAAAAAATATAAGTAAAATAGGTAAAAAAAAACTAAAAAGAAATAAATAAAGTGGTGGGACCCGTCAATATTTAAGGTATAAATTAAGTAAAATGGAAGAGAGTAGGAGAACTAGTTAATTTTTATATTATAAAACTTTACTATTTTTGAAAAAAATTGGAATGTTAATAATTGGATGGTACATCCCAAAAAGTAAAGTGTAAACAAATGGATTGGACGAAAACAGTATATGCTTACTAGCCAATTAGGTTGATTATCACTAGACAATCTTCAGTAATTTATGAATTTAAATATTATGGTTAAAATGAGCTCAGTAAAGAATTAAATGTTATCCACAAACCTCTAAACTTAGCTATTGACCCATCTAAAAAGGTAAGGGGATGATATAATGAGATGTATTTAAATTAAATTAAATAACCATTAACTGGTTTTTGTCCCTTGACTCTATGTATATATATTTGTTGCAAATCTCTACGTGTATAAATTGTGAAATCCTTGAATCTCTTCAACAAAATACATAGATTATTTCCAATGTTACATCCATATTTATAAAAATTAAATTTTAATAATATTATTGTGATTGTTGCAAGTATATTTTTTGTTTGCTAAACTTGAAATTCATTCATAAATAAAAACAAGCCGAGGCCTTAACATACATTACATAAAAACTGAAGTTGACTACTAAATAGAACTGATTCATACACAAATGCGACTCAAATATGTTTTGTTTAGGATTAATGTACTTTCGTGTTTCAGGTAATATTAAATGAAAATATGAAAATAAACAAATAAATATATTAACATATTAAAATTTTAGGCAAAACGTTTACAAATATATATTAAAAGTTATATAATTACATCATTTTTTTCTTTTGCTAAGCATACTTACATCATATTTACATATAAAATTACAAAAATATCAATAATTTTATAAATAAATATACATATACCTATTATAAATATTACTCCTTCCGTCCCCCTCAATTCTTTTCATTGGGGGATGGGGACTCGGCACACATTTTAAGGCTCTTTTAATATATACTCCGATAAATTATTTTAAATTTTTTTCTTCTACTGAATAAAAATATAGTGTTTAAATTTTTATTTCTAAAAATAAAGTTTTAAAAATAAGTTGTAGAGCTATATTTTATTGGAGCCTTAAAATGCGTGCCAAGTAGTGTAAAACACTGTAAATAAATGAGAGGGACTGGGGAGTATTATTTATGAATTAATATATTTACGTCGTACGTCATATGTCGTTTACCCTAATGCTAAATTCAAGCATGACACTAAATCTAAGCCGTGTACTTAAAAGATAAACACAAACACTAAATTTTCGTATTATTTCGTGTCATGTCATTTAATTTGTGTGTATCAAATTGTTGGATCTACTTGATCCAGTTGCTCAAACAAACAAAAATCCCAATTCAAGACCTCTAATCAAATTGTTGCAAGTATAAAGAACTACAATTTTTTTAGACTTGCAAAAAAGATTTTAATCTTTTTAGACGGAAAAGTTACTTAAATCTTATCTTTCATGGATATTCAAAGTATGCGGTTCTATTCAGAAGGATGACATTTTTTTTAGCAAGAAAAAAATGTAAATTACACGTATTTTATACTTTATATATAATAAGTGAAGGGATCTTACCTGAAATTTTGGTAATCACCGTCTTTGTTTCGTTAAATTAATAAGGATCGTTGCTTTTAAAGTGGACGAATGAGAATCGCCGCATCTGATAGTAAAAGGTATATTTACATTTTAGTAGGATTATATTCAAATCCAAAAAAGTGCATTTTAATAACATAAAGCAAATATGAGTAGATTCTCGATGTTGAACAATGTAAAAATTTGTAATTTTCTTTTCTTTTTCAGTTTTCGAGTATTTTCAGTTAGATAATAATTGTTAAATCATCGCCAAATTAAAATTATTTTTTGATTTTCGCGTGTGCTGTGAAATCGTCCAAATTTGATTTTTATAATGTAAGATATAGTCAAAATAGTAAAGAGGCAGTGTGAATATAATAAATTTTTGGAAGTGATATATTCACACCCTTGATTTAGATCAATTTCACTTTTTAATATTTATTTTTTTATTTAAATTATTAAAATACACTTTTTTAGTATTTGAATATAATTTTATTAATTACCAAATATAATTTTTAATATTAAAATTAGCGATTATCATCTATATCTCTCAAAATTTAATAGACCCTTCATTACGACACATAACCAAAAGTTGAATAAGATATGTTTCACGCCTATTGTATCTTATTATATCTTATTATATACTATAAGAGTATGAGGGATAATAATGCAACTATCAAAGTACCCTTATGTAAGCATCAAACTCTTATTAACAAACCCATTTCCTTTGTACTTATTTGTAGCTCTAATATCTTTTAAAAATATTTGCAGAAATACGATTGGTAACCAGAAGTAACCAAATGCAATTTTTTTATGATTTGTAATAAGAATCAAACAGATGCAACTTTTTTATGTTTTTCTGAAAAATAATTGAAGTTTCTTTTAAGATCCATCCAATTGCATTAGATTGAAAAATCGTATTTAAAAAAAAAACTGAAAACCCGTATTTTTGCAAAAAAAAAAAAAATTAAAAAGTATTTTTGCAAAAAAAATTAAAAATTTAGATACATAAGTTTAAGGTTCAATTTCTACCAACAACGTATTAAATTTAACATTTAAACTGCATCGATCACTTATTATTATATTATATTTTAATATTATTACAAAGATAAAAGAGACAAATATTATTTTAAATTATTGAAATAATAAAAAAAATTGAAAGGAACCCGTGGTTCGCACGGACTATAAGCTAATATATTTAAGATGCAAAAAACGATACACTTCATTTAATTAATAAAAAAAACTGTAAAATATTTATGGGCTTTAACAAGTGATATGACAAGTATTACTTGGCCCACAGTAACACAAACCACCAGGACAATGGTATAAGTGATCACATAAATAGAGACAAGTAGCATTGCCTTTGGCACTATTTCCTTTGGTTAGGAGCACCAACTTCTGGATCTTCTACCACCTCAGTACTATCGGAAAATGGTACAAATAGAAAAAGTCAAAATTACAATAATATCACTAAAAATATCCCAATAAAATAATGCATGTAAGTATGATATAGTAAGATATTTTAATAATATTATATGATACTTGTTACTATTACATTTATCGTAAAATGTGATCAATATAACATTATAACGTTGTTTCCGATCGACGAGTCTTTAAAAATCATATAGTGTACATTCATCTTAAACTTACTAATTGAAAAAAAAATGATACTAAACTTACTAGAAACACAAAGTATCAAGGCAAAAGTGATGATTAACATAATTGAGATCTTGTCCATTTTTTTGTAATGTGACGAGTAACAAAATTATAATTGATTTTGTGTTGTGACGAGAGACAAGACTACCCTTTGTTGATTTATGAAAAATGAACCACCAAGTATGGCTATTTATACACATGCATTATAATTATATGTATATCAATTAATGTACAATTAAAAGCTAATATTAATTTTAATAGAGGTTACACTGAAATAATTACACAACCTTAAATACAAAAGTAAACTATATACATTATTAAAAGGATACTTTAATTTATGTAATTAGACATAAGAAAATCAATATACATTAATGAAATGGTATTCAGAAATTAATTGAAACACATATAGCGTATACAGTACAACATGTTGCTAAAAACAAAATTATAATTTTTCTCCTTATGTTATACTCTCTCTATCCCGTTCAATTGTTTACATTTGAGGTGGACACGGAGTCTAAAAAATATAAGTAAAATAGGTAAAAATGTAAAAAGAAATAAATAAAGTGGTGGGACCCGTCAGTATTTAAGGTATAAAGTAAGTAAAGTGGAAGAGAGGAAGAGAAGCAGTTAATTTTTAAATTATAAAACTTTACTATTTTTGAAAAAAATTGAAATGTAAATAATTGAATGGGACATCTAAAAAGTAAAGTGTAAAGAAATGGATGGGACAAAAAGAGTATATGCTTAGTAGCCAATTAGGTTGATTATCACTAGACAATCTTCAGTAATTTACGAATTTAAATATTATGGTTAAAATGAGCTCAGTAAAGAATTAAATGTTATCCAGGAAGCCTCTAAACTTAGCTATTGACCGATCTAAAAAGGTAAGGGGATGATATTATGAGATGTATTTAAATTAAATTAAATAACCATTAACTGGTTTTTGTCCCTCGACTCTTCTGCGTGTATAAATTGTGAAATCCTTGAATCTCATCAACAAAATACATAGATTATTTCCAATATCCATATTTATAAAAATTAAATTTTAATAATATTATTGTGATTGTTGCAAGTATTGTTTTTGTTTGCTAAACTTGAAATTCATTCATAAATAAAAACAAGTCGAGGCATTAACATACATTACATAAAAACTGAAGTTGCCTACTAAATAGAACTGATTCATACACAAATGCGACTCAAATATGTTTTGTTTAGGATTAATGTACTTTCGTGTTTCAGGTAATATTAAATGAAAATATGAAAATAAAAAAATAAATTTTAAAAAAATTTAAAATTTTAGGCAAAACTTTTACAAATATATATTAAAAGTTATATAATTACATCATTTTTTTCTTTTGCTAAGCATACTTACATCATATTTACATGTAAAATTATAAAAATATCTATAATTTTATAAATAAATATACATATACCTATTATAAATATTACTCCTTCCGTCCCCCTCAATTCTTTACATTGGGGGATGGGGACTCGGCACGCATTTTAAGTCTCTTTTAATATATAATCCGATAAATTATTTTAAATTTTTTTCTTCTACTGAATAAAAATATAATGTTTAAATTTTTATTTATAAAAATAAAGTTTTAAAAATAAGTTGTAGAGTTATACTTTATAGGAGCGTGCAAGTAGTGTAAAACACTGTAAAGAAATGAGAGGAACGGGGGAGTATTATTTATGAATTAATATATTTATGTCGTGTTATGTCGTTTACCCTAATGCTAAATCCAAGAATGACACTAAATCTAAGCCGTGTACTTTCGTATTCGTGTACTTTTCTGTCGTGTACTCAAAAGATAAACACCAACACTAAATTTTTGTATCATTTCGTGTCATGTCATTTAATTTGTGTGTATCAAATTTCAGGATCTACTTGATCCAGTTGCCCAAACAAACAAAAATCCCAATTCAAAACCTCTAATCAAATTGTTGCAAGTATAAAGAACTACAATTTTTTTAGACTTGCAAAAAAGATTTTAATCTTTTTATACGGAAAAGTTACTTAAATCTTATCTTTCATGGATATTCAAAGTATGCGGTTCTATTTAGAAGGATGACATTTTTTTTAGAAAGAAAAAAATGTAAATTACACGTATTTTATACTTTATATATAATAAGTGAAGGGATCTTACCTGAAATTTTGGTAATCACCGTCTTTGTTTCGTTAAATTAATAAGGATCGTTGCTTTTAAAGTGGACGAATGAGAATCGTCGCATCTGATAGTAAAAGGTATATTTACATTTTAGTAGGATTATATTCAAATCCTAAAAAGTGCATTTTAATAACATAAAGCAAATATGAGTAGATTCTCAATGTTGAACAATGTAAAAATTTGTAATTTTATTTTCTTTTTCAGTTTTCGAGTATTTTCAGTTAGATAATAATTGTTAAATCATCACCAAATTAAAATTATTTTTTGATTTTCGCTTGCGCTGTGAAATCGTCTAAATTTGATTTTTATAAAGTAAGATATAGTCAAAATAGTAAAGAAGCAGTGTGAATATAATAAATTTTTGGAAGTGATATATTCACACCCTTGATTTAGATCAATTTCACTTTTTAATATTTAATTTTTTATTTAAATTATTAAAATACACTTTTTTAATATTTGAATATAATTTTTAATATTAAATTTAGCGATTATCATCTATACATCTCAAAAGTTAATAGACCCTTCATTTGACAGCACATAACCAAAATGTTGAATAAGATATGTTCCACGCCTATTGTATCTTATTATATAATGTAAGAGTATGAGGGATAATAATGCAACTATCAAAGTACGCTTATGTATTGGTATGAAAAAAACCATTTGTACTAACCTAACTTATGTGAGTAGGTACTTAGGTTAGTTGCATCAAGCTCTTATTAACAAACCCATTTTCTTTGTACTTATTTGTAGCTCTAATATCTTTTAAAAATATTTGCAGAAATACGATTGGCAACCAGAAGTAAGCAAATGCAACTTTTTTATGATTTGTAATAAGAAACAAACAGATGCAACTTTTTTTATGTTTTTCTGAAAAATAATTGAAGTTACTTTTTAAGATCCATCCAATTGCATTAGATTGAAAAATCGTCTTTAAAAAAAAAACCGAAAACCCGTATTTTTGCAACAAAAAAAAATTAAAAAAAAAAGTATTTTTACAACAAAATTAAAAATTTCTATACATAACTTTATAATTCGATAAAATATTAAACTCAATTCGATACAATATTAAAATTTGTTATATACATAAGTTTAAGGTTCAATTACTACCTACAACGTATTAAATTTAACATTTAAGCCGCATCGATCACTTATTATTATATTATATTTTAATATTATTACAAAGATAAAAGAGACAAATGTTATTTTAAATTATTGAAATAATAAAACAAATTGAAATTAACTGTGCTTCGCACGGACTATAAGCTAATATATTTAAGATGCAAAAAACGATACACTTTATTTAATTAATAAAAAAACGGTAAAATATTTATGGGTTTTAACAAGTGATATGACAAGTATTACTTGGCCCACAGTAACACAAACCACCAGGACAATGGTATAAGTGATCACATAAATAGAGACAAGTAGCATTGCCTTTGGCACTATTTCCTTTGGTTAGGAGCACCAACTTCTGGATCTTCTACCACCTTGTCTGGCCACCGTGAACCTGCACAACAATCACCTTTATTAACTCAAAACTACAAGGCCATAGAACAACAAGCAAGTTAGTATATTATTCATGAATGGTCTAATATTTGCTATCTTTTATTTTTTATTTGCAATATTTTTTAAATGTTAATTGTAATTAGAGGATTCTCAATGGTATGACACCATTTGTAGAAACCAGTACTATCGGAAAATGGTACAAATAGAAAAAGTCAAAATTACAATAATATCACTAAAAATATCCCAATAAAATAATGCATGTAAGTATGATATAGTAAGATATTTTAATAATATTATATGATACTTGTTACTATTACATTTATCGTAAAATGTGATCAATATAACATTATAACGTTGTTTCCGATCGACGAGTCTTTAAAAATCATATAGTGTACATTCATCTTAAACTTACTAATTGAAAAAAAAATGATACTAAACTTACTAGAAACACAAAGTATCAAGGCAAAAGTGATGATTAACATAATTGAGATCTTGTCCATTTTTTTGTAATGTGACGAGTAACAAAATTATAATTGATTTTGTGTTGTGACGAGAGACAAGACTACCCTTTGTTGATTTATGAAAAATGAACCACCAAGTATGGCTATTTATACACATGCATTATAATTATATGTATATCAATTAATGTACAATTAAAAGCTAATATTAATTTTAATAGAGGTTACACTGAAATAATTACACAACCTTAAATACAAAAGTAAACTATATACATTATTAAAAGGATACTTTAATTTATGTAATTAGACATAAGAAAATCAATATACATTAATGAAATGGTATTCAGAAATTAATTGAAACACATATAGCGTATACAGTACAACATGTTGCTAAAAACAAAATTATAATTTTTCTCCTTATGTTATACTCTCTCTATCCCGTTCAATTGTTTACATTTGAGGTGGACACGGAGTCTAAAAAATATAAGTAAAATAGGTAAAAATGTAAAAAGAAATAAATAAAGTGGTGGGACCCGTCAGTATTTAAGGTATAAAGTAAGTAAAGTGGAAGAGAGGAAGAGAAGCAGTTAATTTTTAAATTATAAAACTTTACTATTTTTGAAAAAAATTGAAATGTAAATAATTGGATGGGACATCCAAAAAGTAAAGTGTAAAGAAATGGATGGGACAAAAAGAGTATATGCTTAGTAGCCAATTAGGTTGATTATCACTAGACAATCTTCAGTAATTTACGAATTTAAATATTATGGTTAAAATGAGCTCAGTAAAGAATTAAATGTTATCCAGGAAGCCTCTAAACTTAGCTATTGACCGATCTAAAAAGGTAAGGGGATGATATTATGAGATGTATTTAAATTAAATTAAATAACCATTAACTGGTTTTTGTCCCTCGACTCTTCTGCGTGTATAAATTGTGAAATCCTTGAATCTCATCAACAAAATACATAGATTATTTCCAATATCCATATTTATAAAAATTAAATTTTAATAATATTATTGTGATTGTTGCAAGTATTTTTTTTGTTTGCTAAACTTGAAATTCATTCATAAATAAAAACAAGTCGAGGCATTAACATACATTACATAAAAACTGAAGTTGCCTACTAAATAGAACTGATTCATACACAAATGCGACTCAAATATGTTTTGTTTAGGATTAATGTACTTTCGTGTTTCAGGTAATATTAAATGAAAATATGAAAATAAAAAAATAAATTTTAAAAAAATTTAAAATTTTAGGCAAAACTTTTACAAATATATATTAAAAGTTATATAATTACATCATTTTTTTTCTTTTGCTAAGCATACTTACATCATATTTACATGTAAAATTATAAAAATATCTATAATTTTATAAATAAATATACATATACCTATTATAAATATTACTCCTTCCGTCCCCCTCAATTCTTTACATTGGGGGATGGGGACTCGGCACGCATTTTAAGTCTCTTTTAATATATAATCCGATAAATTATTTTAAATTTTTTTCTTCTACTGAATAAAAATATAATGTTTAAATTTTTATTTATAAAAATAAAGTTTTAAAAATAAGTTGTAGAGTTATACTTTATAGGAGCGTGCAAGTAGTGTAAAACACTGTAAAGAAATGAGAGGAACGGGGGAGTATTATTTATGAATTAATATATTTATGTCGTGTTATGTCGTTTACCCTAATGCTAAATCCAAGAATGACACTAAATCTAAGCCGTGTACTTTCGTATTCGTGTACTTTTCTGTCGTGTACTCAAAAGATAAACACCAACACTAAATTTTTGTATCATTTCGTGTCATGTCATTTAATTTGTGTGTATCAAATTTCAGGATCTACTTGATCCAGTTGCCCAAACAAACAAAAATCCCAATTCAAAACCTCTAATCAAATTGTTGCAAGTATAAAGAACTACAATTTTTTTAGACTTGCAAAAAAGATTTTAATCTTTTTATACGGAAAAGTTACTTAAATCTTATCTTTCATGGATATTCAAAGTATGCGGTTCTATTTAGAAGGATGACATTTTTTTTAGAAAGAAAAAAATGTAAATTACACGTATTTTATACTTTATATATAATAAGTGAAGGGATCTTACCTGAAATTTTGGTAATCACCGTCTTTGTTTCGTTAAATTAATAAGGATCGTTGCTTTTAAAGTGGACGAATGAGAATCGTCGCATCTGATAGTAAAAGGTATATTTACATTTTAGTAGGATTATATTCAAATCCTAAAAAGTGCATTTTAATAACATAAAGCAAATATGAGTAGATTCTCAATGTTGAACAATGTAAAAATTTGTAATTTTATTTTCTTTTTCAGTTTTCGAGTATTTTCAGTTAGATAATAATTGTTAAATCATCACCAAATTAAAATTATTTTTTGATTTTCGCTTGCGCTGTGAAATCGTCTAAATTTGATTTTTATAAAGTAAGATATAGTCAAAATAGTAAAGAAGCAGTGTGAATATAATAAATTTTTGGAAGTGATATATTCACACCCTTGATTTAGATCAATTTCACTTTTTAATATTTAATTTTTTATTTAAATTATTAAAATACACTTTTTTAATATTTGAATATAATTTTTAATATTAAATTTAGCGATTATCATCTATACATCTCAAAAGTTAATAGACCCTTCATTTGACAGCACATAACCAAAATGTTGAATAAGATATGTTCCACGCCTATTGTATCTTATTATATAATGTAAGAGTATGAGGGATAATAATGCAACTATCAAAGTACGCTTATGTATTGGTATGAAAAAAACCATTTGTACTAACCTAACTTATGTGAGTAGGTACTTAGGTTAGTTGCATCAAGCTCTTATTAACAAACCCATTTTCTTTGTACTTATTTGTAGCTCTAATATCTTTTAAAAATATTTGCAGAAATACGATTGGCAACCAGAAGTAAGCAAATGCAACTTTTTTATGATTTGTAATAAGAAACAAACAGATGCAACTTTTTTTATGTTTTTCTGAAAAATAATTGAAGTTACTTTTTAAGATCCATCCAATTGCATTAGATTGAAAAATCGTCTTTAAAAAAAAAACCGAAAACCCGTATTTTTGCAACAAAAAAAAATTAAAAAAAAAAGTATTTTTACAACAAAATTAAAAATTTCTATACATAACTTTATAATTCGATAAAATATTAAACTCAATTCGATACAATATTAAAATTTGTTATATACATAAGTTTAAGGTTCAATTACTACCTACAACGTATTAAATTTAACATTTAAGCCGCATCGATCACTTATTATTATATTATATTTTAATATTATTACAAAGATAAAAGAGACAAATGTTATTTTAAATTATTGAAATAATAAAAAAATTGAAATTAACTGTGCTTCGCACGGACTATAAGCTAATATATTTAAGATGCAAAAAACGATACACTTTAGTTAATTAATAAAAAAACGGTAAAATATTTATGGGTTTTAACAAGTGATATGACAAGTATTACTTGGCCCACAGTAACACAAACCACCAGGACAATGGTATACGTGATCACATAAATAGAGACAAGTAGCATTGCCTTTGGCACTATTTCCTTGGCATGTACCAACATTCATGATTTGGTCAGGAGCTCCAACTTCTGGATCTTCTACCACCTTGTCTGACCACCGTGAACCTGCACAACAATCACCTTTATTAACTCAAAACTACAAGGCCATGCAAATGTACCAATACAAGCCTTTCAAATAAATTTGGTAAATTCTCAATCCTACCATTGTGTTATTATTTATCAAAGTAAGAAATTCTTTAACCATTATTAAATATTTTAAAATAAAGATCAAAGATAAATCCAATTTGATTTTCTTCCACTCCTGGAACAGCAAGCAATTTAGTATATTATTCGTCAAAGATCTGATCTTTACTATCTTTTATTTTTTATTTGCAATTTTTTTCAAATGTTAATTGTAATTAGAGGATTCTCAAAGGTATGACACCATTTGTAGAAACCAATACTATGTAAAAATGGTACAAATAGAAAAAGTCAAAATTACAATAATATCACTAGATATATCCTAATAAAATAATGCATGTAAGTATGATATAATAAGATATTTAAATAATATTATATGATACTTGTTACTATTACATTTATCGTAAATTGTGATCAATATAACATTATAATATTGTTTCCGATCGACTGATCTTTAAAAATCATTAGTGTACATTCATCTTAAACTTACTAATTGACAAAAAAAATGATAGTGAACTTACTAGAAACAGAAAGTATCAAGGCAAAAGAGATGATAAACATAATTGAGATCTTCTCCATTTTTTTGTAATGTGACGAGTAATAAAATTATAATTGATTTTGTGTTGTGACGAGAGACAAGACTACCCTTTGTTGATTTATGAATAATGAACCACCAAGGATGGCTATTTATACACATGCATTATAATTATATGTATATCAATTAATGTATAATTAAAAGCTAATATTAATTTTAATAGAGGTTACACTGCAATAATTACACAATCTTAAATACAAAAGTAAGCTATATACGTTAATAAAAAGATACTTTAATTTATGTAATTAGACATAAGAAAATCAATATACATTAATGAAATGGTATTCAGAAATTAATTGAAACACATATAGCGTATACACAGTACAACATGTTGCTAAAATCAAAATTATAATTTTTCTCCTTATGTTATACTCTCTATCACGTTCAATTGTTTACATTTGAGTTCGACACGGAGTCTAACAAATATAAGTAAAATAGGTAAAAAAAAAACTAAAAAGAAATAAATAAAGTGGTGGGACCCGTCAATATTTAAGGTATAAATTAAGTAAAGTGGAAGAGAGTAGGAGAAGTAGTTAATTTTTATATTATAAAACTTTACTATTTTTGAAAAAAATTGGAATGTAAATAATTGGATGGTACATCCCAAATAGTAAAGTGTAAAGAAATGGATCGGACGAAAAGAGTATACGCTTACTAGCCAATTAGGTTGATTATCACTAGACAATCTTCAGTAATTTATGAATTTAAATATTATGGTTAAAATGAGCTCAGTAAAGAATTAAATGTTATCTAGAAGCCTCGAAACTTAGCTATTGACCCATCTAAAAAGGTAAGGGGATGATATTATGAGATGTATTTAAATTAAATTAAATAACCCTTAACTGGTTTTTGACCCTTGACTCTATGTATATATATTTGTTCCAAATCTCTGTGTGTATAAATTGTGAAATCCTTGAATCTCTTCAACAAAATACATAGATTATTTCCAATGTTACATCCATATTTATAAAAATTAAATTTTAATAATATTATTGTGATTGTTGCAAGTATTTTTTTTGTTTGCTAAACTTGAAATTCATTCATAAATAAAAACAAGCCGAGGCCTTAACATACATTACATAAAAACTGAAGTTGACTACTAAATAGAACTGATTCATACACAAATGCGACTCAAATATGTTTTGTTTAGGATTAATGTACTTTCGTGTTTCAGGTAATATTAAATGAAAATATGAAAATAAACAAATAAATATATTAAAATATTAAAATTTTAGGCAAAACTTTTACAAATATATATTAAAAGTTATATAATTACATCATTTTTTTCTTTTGCTAAGCATACTTACATCATATTTACATATAAAATTATAAAAATATCTATAATTTTATAAATAAATATACATATACCTATTATAAATATTACTCCTTCCGTCCCCCTCAATTCTTTTCATTGGGGGATGGGACTCGACACACATTTTAAGGCTCTTTTAATATATACTCTGATAAATTATTTTAATTTTTTTTCTTCTACTGAATAAAAATATAGTGTTTAAATTTTTATTTCTAAAAATAAAGTTTTAAAAATAAGTTGTAGATCTATACTTTATAGGAGCCTTAAAATGCGTGCCAAGTAGTGTAAAACACTGTAAAGAAATGAGAGGGACGGGTGAGTATTATTTATGAATTAATATATTTACGTCGTACGTCATGTCGTTTACCCTAATGCTAAATCCAAGCATGACACTAAATCTAAGCCGTGTACTTTCTTGTCGTGTACTCAAAAGATAAACACAAACACTAAATTTTCGTATTATTTCGTGTCATGTCATTTAATTTGTGTGTATCAAATTGCCAGATCTACTTGATCCAGTTGCTCAAACAAACAAAAATCCCAATTCAAGACCTCTAATCAAATTGTTGCAAGTATAAAGAACTACAATTTTTTTAGACTTGCAAAAAAGATTTTAATCTTTTTAGACGGAAAAGTTACTTAAATCTTATCTTTCATGGATATTCAAGGTACGGGGTTCTATTTAGAAGGATGACATTTTTTTTAGCAAGAAAAAAATGTAAATTACACGTATTTTATACTTTATATATAATAAGTGAAGGGATCTTACGTGAAATTTTGGTAATCACCGTCTTTGTTTCGTTAAATTATTAAGGATCGTTGCTTTTAAAGTGGTTGTTTCGTTAAATTAATAAGGATCGTTGCTTTTAAAGTGGACGAATGAGAATCGTCGCATCTGATAGTAAAAGGTATATTTACATTTTAGTAGGATTATATTCAAATCCAAAAAAGTGCATTTTAATAACATAAAGAAAATATGAGTAGATTCTCGATGTTGAACAATGTAAAAATTTGTAATTTTATTTTCTTTTTCAGTTTTCGAGTATTTTCAGTTAGATAATAATTGTTAAATCATCGCCAAATTAAAATTATTTTTTGATTTTCGCGTGTGCTGTGAAATCGTCCAAATTTAATTTTTATAATGTAAGATATAGTCAAAATAGTAAAGAGGCAGTGTGAATATAATAAATTTTTGGAAGTGATATATTCACACCCTTGATTTAGATCAATTTCACTTTTTAATATTTAATTTTTTATTTAAATTATTAAAATACACTTTTTTAATATTTGAATATAATTTTTAATATTAAATTTAGCGATTATCATCTATACATCTCAAAAGTTAAAAGACCCTTCATTTGACGGCACATAACCAAAATGTTGAATAAGATATGTTTCACGCCTATTGTATCTTATTATATAATGTAAGAGTATGAGGGATAATAATGCAACTATCAAAGTACCCTTATGTATTCGTATGAAAAAAACCATTTGTACTAACCTAACTTATGTGAGTAGGTACTTAGGTTAGTTGCATCAAGCTCTTATTAACAAACCCATTTTCTTTGTACTTATTTGTAGCTCTAATATCTTTTAAAAATATTTGCAGATATACGATTGGTAACCAGAAGTAACCAAATGCAACTTTTTTATGATTTGTAATAAGAAACAAACAGATACAACTTTTGTTATGTTTTTCTGAAAAATAATTGAAGTTACTTTTAAGATCCATCCAATTGCATTAGATTGAAAAATTGTCTTTAAAAAAAAAACCGAAATCCCGTATTTTTGCAACAAAAAAAATTAAAAAAAAATATTTTTACAAAAAAATTAAAAATTTCTATACATAACTTTATAATTCGATAAAATATTAAACTCAATTCGATACAATATTAAAATTTGTTATATACATAAGTTTAAGGTTCAATTTCTACCAACAACGTATTAAATTTAACATTTAAGTCGCATCGATCACTTATTATTATATTATATTTTAATATTATTACAAAGATAAAAGAGACAAATGTTATTTTAAATTATTGAAATAATAAAAAAATTGAAATTAACTGTGCTTCGCACGGACTATAAGCTAATATATTTAAGATGCAAAAAACGATACACTTTATTTAATTAATAAAAAAACGGTAAAATATTTATGGGTTTTAACAAGTGATATGACAAGTATTACTTGGCCCACAGTAACACAAACCACCAGGACAATGGTATACGTGATCACATAGATAGAGACAAGTAGCATTGCCTTTGGCAGTATTTCCTTGGCATGTACCAACATTCATGATTTGGTCAGGAGCTCCAACTTGTGGATCTTCTACCACCTTGTCTGACCACCGTGAACCTGCACAACAATCACCTTTATTAACTCAAAACTACAAGGCCATGCAAATGTACCAATACAAGCCTTTCAAATAAATTTGGGAAATTCTCAATCCTAACATTGTGTTATTATTTATCAAAGTAAGAAATTCTTTAACCATCATTAAATATTTTAAAATACAGATCAAAGATAAATTCAATTCGATTTTCTTCCACTTCTGGAACAGCAAGCAATTTAGTATATTATTCGTCAAAGATCTAATCTTTACTATCTTTTATTTTTTATTTGCAATTTTTTTCAAATGTTAATTGTAATTAGAGGATTCTCAAAGGTATGACACCATTTGTAGAAACCAATACTATGTAAAAATGGTACAAATAGAAAATGTCAAAATTACAATAATATCACTAGATATATTCTAATAAAATAATGCATGTAAGTATGATATAATAAGATATTTAAATAATATTATATGATACTTGTTACTATTACATTTATCGTAAATTGTGATCAATATAACATTATAATATTGTTTCCGATCGACTGATCTTTAAAAATCATTAGTGTACATTCATCTTAAACTTACTAATTGACAAAAAAAATGATAGTGAACTTACTAGAAACAGAAAGTATCAAGGCAAAAGAGATGATAAACATAATTGAGATCTTCTCCATTTTTTTGTAATGTGACGAGTAATAAAATTATAATTGATTTTGTGTTGTGACGAGAGACAAGACTACCCTTTGTTGATTTATGAATAATGAACCACCAAGGATGGCTATTTATATACATGCATTATAATTATATGTATATCAATTAATGTATAATTAAAAGCTAATATTAATTTTAATAGAGGTTACACTGAAATAATTACACAATCTTAAATACAAAAGTAAGCTATATACGTTAATAAAAAGATACTTTAATTTATGTAATTAGACATAAGAAAATCAATATACATTAATGAAATGGTATTCAGAAATTAATTGAAACGCATATAGCCTATATAGTACAACATGTTGCTAAAAACAAAATTATAATTTTTCTCCTTATGTTATACTCTGTGTCCCGTTCAATTGTTTACATTTGAGTTGGACACGGAGTCTAAGAAATATAAGTAAAATAGGTAAAAAAAAAAACTAAAAAGAAATAAATAAAGTGGTGGGACCCGTCAATATTTAAGATATAAATTAAGTAAAGTGGAAGCGAGTAGGAGAAATAGTTAATTTTTATATTATAAAACTTTACTATTTTTGAAAAAAATTGGAATGTAAATAATTGGATGGGACATCCCAAAAAGTAAAGTGCAAAGAAATGGATGGGACGAAAAGAGTATATGCTTACTAGCCAATTAAGTTGATTATCACTAGACAATCTTCAGTAATTTATGAATTTAAATATTATGGTTAAAATGAGCTCAGTAAAGAATTAAATGTTATCCAGAAGCCTCGAAACTTAGCTATTGACCCATCTAAAAAGGTAAGGGGATGATATTATAAGATGTATTTAAATTAAATTAAATAACCATTAACTGGTTTTTGTTCCTTGACTCTATGTATATATATTTGTTGCAAATCTCTGCCTGTATAAATTGTGAAATCCTTGAATCTCTTCAACAAAATACATAGATTATTTCCAATGTTACATCCATATTTATAAAAATTAAATTTTAATAATATTATTGTGATTGTTGCAAGTATTTTTTTTGTTTGCTAAACTTGAAATTCATTCATAAATAAAAACAAGCTGAGGCCTTAACATACATTACATAAAAAACTGATTCATACAAAAATGCGACTCAAATATGTTTTGTTTACGATTAATGTACTTTCGTGTTTCAGGTAATATTAAATGAAAATATGAAAATAAACAAATAAATATATTAAAATATTAAAATTTTAGGCAAAACTTTTACAAATATATATTAAAAGTTATATAATTACATCATTTTTTTCTTTTGCTAAGCATACTTACATCATATTAACATATAAAATTATAAAAATATCTATCATTTTATAAATAAATATACATATACCTATTATAAATATTACTCCTTCCGTCCCGCTCAATTCTTTTCATTGGGGGATGGGGACTCGGCAAGCATTTTAAGGCTCTTTTAATATATATTCCGATAAATTATTTTAAATTTTTTTCTTCTACTGAATAAAAATATAATGTTTAAATTTTTATTTATAAAAATAAAGTTTTAAAAATAAGTTGTAGAGCTATACTTTAAAGGAGCCTTAAAATGCGTGTCAAGTAGTGTAAAACACTGTAAAGAAATGAGAGGAACGGGGGAGTATTATTTATGAATTAATATATTTATGTCGTGTCATGTCGTGTCGTGTACTCAAAAGATAAACACAAACACTAAATTTTTGTATCATTTCATGTCATGTCATTTAATTTGTGTGTATCAAATTGCCGGATCTACTTGATCCAGTTGCCCAAACAAACAAAAATCCCAATTCAAGACCTCTAATCAAATTGTTGCAAGTATAAAGAACTACAATTTTTTTAGACTTGCAAAAAAAAAATTAATCTTTTTATACGGAAAAGTTACTTAAATCTTATCTTTCATGGATATTCAAAGTATGCGGTTCTATTTAGAAGGATGACATTTTTTTTAGAAAGAAAAAAATGTAAATTACACGTATTTTATACTTTATATATAATAAGTGAAGGGATCTTACCTGAAATTTTGGTAATCACCGTCTTTGTTTCGTTAAATTAATAAGTATCGTTGCTTTTAAAGTGGACGAATGAGAATCGTCGCATCTGATAGTAAAAGGTATATTTACATTTTAGTAGGATTATTATATTCAAATCCTAAAAAGTGCATTTTAATAACATAAAGCAAATATGAGTAGATTCTCAATGTTGAACAATGTAAAAATTTGTAATTTTCTTTTCTTTTTCAGTTTTTGAGTATTTTCAGTTTGATAATAATTGTTAATTCATCACCAAATTAAAATTATTTTTGATTTTCGCTTGCGCTGTGAAATCGTCCAAATTTGATTTTTATAAAGTAAGATATAGTCAAAATAGTAAAGAGGCAGTGTGAATATAATAAATTTTTGGAAGTGATATATTCCCACCCTTGATTTAGATCAATTTCACTTTTTAATATTTAATTTTTTATTTAAATTATTAAAATACACTTTTTTAATATTTGAATATAATTTTTAATATTAAATTTAGCGATTATCATCTATACATCTCAAAAGTTAATAGACCCTTCATTTGACAGCACATAACCAAAATGTTGAATAAGATATGTTTCACGTCTATTGTATCTTATTATATAATATAAGAGTATGAGGGATAATAATGCAACTATCAAAGTACCCTTATGTATTCGTATGAAAAAAACCATTTGTACTCACCTAACTTATGTGAGTAGGTACTTAGGTTAGTTGCATCAAGCTTTTATTAACAAACCCATTTTCTTTGTACTTATTTGTAGCTCTAATTTCTTTTAAAAATATTTGCAGAAATACGATTGGTAACCAGAAGTAACCAAATGCAACTTTTTTATGATTTGTAATAAGAAACAAACAGATGCAACATTTTTTATGTTTTTCTGAAAAATAATTGAAGTTACTTTTAAGATCCATCCAATTGCATTAGATTGAAAAATCGTCTTTAAAAAAACTGAAAACCCGTATTTTTGCAACAAAAAAAATTAAAAAAAAAAGTATTTTTACAAAAAAATTAAAAATTTCTATACATAACTTTATAATTCGATAAAATATTAAACTCAATTCGATATAATATTAAAATTTGTTATATACATAAGTTTAAGGTTCAATTTCTACCAACAACGTATTAAATTTAACATTTAAGCCGCATCGATCACTTATTATTATATTATATTTTAATATTATTACAAAGATAAAAGAGACAAATGTTATTTTAAATTATTGAAACAAAAAAAATTGAAAGTAAACTGTGGTTCGCACGGACTATAATCTAATATATTTAAGATGCAAAAAACGATACACTTTATTTAATTAATAAAAAAACGGTAAAATATTATGGGTTTTAACAAGTGATATGACAAGTATTACTTGGCCCACAGTAACACAAACCACCAGGACAATGGTATACGTGATCACATAAATAGAGACAAGTAGCATTGCCTTCGGCACTATTTCCTTGGCATGTACCAACATTCATGATTTGATCAGGAGCTCCAACTTCTGGATCTTCTACCATCTTGTCTGACCACCGTGAACCTGCACAACAATCACCTTTGTTAACTCAAAACTACAAGGCCATGCAAATGTACCAATACAAGCCTTTCAAATAAATTTGGGAAATTCGCAATCCTACCATTGTTTTATTATTTATCAAAGTAAGAAATTCTTTAACCATCATTAAATATTTTAAAATAAAGATAAAGATAAATTGAATTTGATTTTCTTCCACTCCTGGAACAGCAAGCAATTTAGTATATTATTCGTCAAAGATCTAATCTTTACTATCTTTTATTTTTTATTTGCAATTTTTTTCAAATGTTAATTGTAATCAGAGGATTCTCAAAGGTATGACACCATTTGTAGAAACCAATACTATGTAAAAATGGTACAAATAGAAAAAGTCAAAATTACAATAATATCACAAGATATATCCTAATAAAATAATGCATGTAAGTATGATTTAATAAGATATTTAAAAAATATTATATGATACTTGTTACTATTACATTTATCGTAAATTGTGATCAATAAAACATTATAATATTGTTTGCGATCGACTGATCTTTAAAAATCATTAGTGTACATTCATCTTAAACTTGCTAATTGACAAAAAAAAAATGATACTGAACTTACTAGAAACAGAAAGTATCAAGGCAAAAGAGATGATAAACATAATTGAGATCTTCTCCATTTTTTTGTAATGTGACGAGTAATAAAATTATAATTGATTTTGTGTTGTGACGAGAGACAAGACTACCCTTTGTTGATTTATGAATAATGAACCACCAACCACCAATGATGGCTATTTATACACATGCATTATAATTATATGTATATCAATTAATGTATAATTAAAAGCTAATATTAATTTTAATAGAGGTTACACTAAAATAATTACACAATCTTAAATACAAAAGTAAGTTATATACGTTAATAAAAAGATACTTTAATTTATGTAATTAGACATAAGAAAATCAATATACATTAATGAAATGGTATTCAGAAATTAATTGAAACGCATATAGCGTATACAGTACAACATGTTGCTAAAAACAAAATTATAATTTTTCTCCTTATGTTATACTCTCTATCCCGTTCAATTGTTTACATTTGAGTTGGACACGGAGTCTAAAAAATATAAGTAAAATAGGTAAAAAAAAACTAAAAAGAAATAAATAAAGTGGTGGAACCCGTCAATATTTAAGGTATAAATTAAGTAAAATGGAAGAGAGTAGGAGAACTAGTTAATTTTTATATTATAAAACTTTACTATTTTTGAAAAAAATTGGAATGTTAATAATTGGATGGTACATCCCAAAAAGTAAAGTGTAAAGAAATGGATTGGACGAAAACAGTATATGCTTACTAGCCAATTAGGTTGATTATCACTAGACAATCTTCAGTAATTTATGAATTTAAATATTATGGTTAAAATGAGCTCAGTAAAGAATTAAATGTTATCCAGAAGCCTCTAAACTTAGCTATTGACCCATCTAAAAAGGTAAGGGGATGATATAATGAGATGTATTTAAATTAAATTAAATAACCATTAACCGGTTTTTGTCCCTTGACTCTATGTATATATATTTGTTGCAAATCTCTACGTGTATAAATTGTGAAATCCTTGAATCTCTTCAACAAAATACATAGATTATTTCCAATGTTACATCCATATTTATAAAAATTAAATTTTAATAATATTATTGTGATTGTTGCAAGTATATTTTTTGTTTGCTAAACTTGAAATTCATTCATAAATAAAAACAAGCCTAGGCCTAACATACATTACATAAAAACTGAAGTTGACTACTAAATAGAACTGATTCATACACAAATGCGACTCAAATATGTTTTGTTTAGGATTAATGTACTTTCGTGTTTCAGGTAATATTAAATGAAAATATGAAAATAAACAAATAAATATATTAAAATATTAAAATTTTAGGCAAAACGTTTACAAATATATATTAAAAGTTATATAATTACATCATTTTTTTTCTTTTGCTAAGCATACTTACATCATATTTACATATAAAATTATAAAAATATCAATAATTTTATAAATAAATATACATATACCTATTATAAATATTACTCCTTCCGTCCCCCTCAATTCTTTTCATTGGGGGATGGGGACTCGGCACACATTTTAAGGCTCTTTTAATATATACTCCGATAAATTATTTTAAATTTTTTTCTTCTACTGAATAAAAATATAGTGTTTAAATTTTTATTTCTAAAAATAAAGTTTTAAAAATAAGTTGTAGAGCTATATTAATATATTGGAGCCTTAAAATGCGTGCCAAGTAGTGTAAAACACTGTAAATAAATGAGAGGGACTGGGGAGTATTATTTATGAATTAATATATTTTCGTCGTACGTCATGTCGTTTACCCTAATGCTAAATTCAAGCATGACACTAAATCTAAGCCGTGTACTTAAAAGATAAACACAAACACTAAATTTTCGTATTATTTCGTGTCATGTCATTTAATTTGTGTGTATCAAATTGCTGGATCTACTTGATCCAGTTGCTCAAACAAACAAAAATCCCAATTCAAGACCTCTAATCAAATTGTTGCAAGTATAAAGAACTACAATTTTTTTAGACTTGCAAAAAAGATTTTAATCTTTTTAGACGGAAAAGTTACTTAAATATTATCTTTCATGGATATTCAAAGTATGCAGTTCTATTTAGAAGGATGACATTTTTTTTAGCAAGAAAAAAATGTAAATTACACGTATTTTATACTTTATATATAATAAGTGAAGGGATCTTACCTGAAATTTTGGTAATCACCGTCTTTGTTTCGATAAATTATTAAGGATCGTTGCTTTTAAAGTGGTTGTTTCGTTAAATTAATAAGGATCGTTGCTTTTAAAGTGGACGAATGAGAATCGTCGCATCTGATAGTAAAAGTTATATTTACATTTTAGTAGGATTATATTCAAATCCAAAAAAGTGAATTTTAATAACATAAAGCAAATATGAGTAAATTCTCGATTTTGAACAATGTAAAAATTTGTAATTTTATTTTCTTTTTCAGTTTTCGAGTATTTTCAGTTAGATAATAATTGTTAAATCATCGCCAAATTAAAATTATTTTTTGATTTTCGCGTGTCATGTGAAATCGTCCAAATTTGATTTTTATAATGTAAGATATAGTCAAAATAGTAAAGAGGCAGTGTGAATATAATAAATTTTTGGAAGTGATATATTCACACCCTTGATTTAGATCAATTTCACTTTTTAATATTTAATTTTTTATTTAAATTATTAAAATACACTTTTTTAATATTTGAATATAATTTTTAATATTAAATTTAGCGATTATCATCTATACATCTCAAAAGTTAAAAGACCTTCATTTGACAGCACATAACCAAAATGTTGAATAAGATATGTTTCACGCCTATTGTATCTTATTATATAATGTAAGAGTATGAGTATGAGGGATAATAATGCTACTATCAAAGTACCCTTATGTATTCGTATGAAAAAAACCATTTGTACTAACCTAACTTATGTGAGTAGGTACTTAGGTTAGTTGCATCAAGCTCTTATTAACAAACCCATTTTCTTTGTACTTATTTGTAGCTCTAATATCTTTTAAAAATATTTGTCGAAATACGATTGGTAACCAGAAGTAACCAAATGCAACTTTTTTATGATTTGTAATAAGAAACAAAAAGATGCAACTTCTTTTATGTTTTTCTGAAAAATAATTGAAGTTACTTTTTAAGATCCATCCAATTGCATTAGATTGAAAAATTGTCTTTAAAAAAAAACCGAAAACCCGTATTTTTGCAACAAAAAAAAAAATTAAAAAAAAAAGTATTTTTACAAAAAAATTAAAAATTTCTATACATAACTTTATAATTCGATAAAATATTAAACTCAATTCGATACAATATTAAACTTTGTTACATACATAAGTTTAAGGTTCAATTTCTACCAACAACGTATTAAATTTAACATTTAAGCCGCATCGATCACTTATTATTATATTATATTTTAATATTATTACAAAGATAAAAGAGACAAATGTTATTTTAAATTATTGAAATAATAAAACAAATTGAAATTAACTGTGCTTCGCACGGACTATAAGCTAATATATTTAAGATGCAAAAAACGATACACTTTATTTAATTAATAAAAAAACGGTAAAATATTTATGGGTTTTAACAAGTGATATGACAAGTATTACTTGGCCCACAGTAACACAAACCACCAGGACAATGGTATACGTGATCACATAGATAGAGACAAGTAGCATTGCCTTTGGCACTATTTCCTTGGCATGTACCAACATTCATGATTTGGTCAGGAGCTCCAACTTGTGGATCTTCTACCACCTTGTCTGACCACCGTGAACCTGCACAACAATCACCTTTATTAACTCAAAACTACAAGGCCATGCAAATGTACCAATACAAGCCTTTCAAATAAATTTGGGAAATTCTCAATCCTACCATTGTGTTATTATTTATCAAAGTAAGAAATTCTTTAACCATCATTAAATATTTTAAAATAAAGATCAAAGATAAATCCAATTTGATTTTCTTCCACTCTTGGAACAGCAAGCAATTTAGTATATTATTCGTCAAAGATCTAATCTTTACTATCTTTTATTTTTTATTTGCAATTTTTTTCAAATGTTAATTGTAATTAGAGGATTCTCAAAGGTATGACACCATTTGTAGAAACCAATACTATGTAAAAATGGTACAAATAGAAAAAGTCAAAATTACAATAATATCACTAGATATATCCTAATAAAATCATGCATGTAAGTATGATATAATAAGATATTTAAATAATATTATATGATACTTGTTACTATTACATTTATCGTAAATTGTGATCAATATAACATTATAATATTGTTTCCGATCGACTGATCTTTAAAAATCATTAGTGTACATTCATCTTAAACTTACTAATTGACAAAAAAAAAATGATACTGAACTTACTAGAAACAGAAAGTATCAAGGCAAAAGAGATGATAAACATAATTGAGATCTTCTCCATTTTTTTGTAATGTGACGAGTAATAAAATTATAATTGATTTTGTGTTGTGACGAGAGACAAGACTACCCTTTGTTGATTTATGAATAATGAACCACCAAGGATGGCTATTTATACACATGCATTATAATTATATGTATATCAATTAATGTATAATTAAAAGCTAATATTAATTTTAATAGAGGTTACACTGCAATAATTACACAATCTTAAATACAAAAGTAAGCTATATACGTTAATAAAAAGATACTTTAATTTATGTAATTAGACATAAGAAAATCAATATACATTAATGAAATGGTATTCAGAAATTAATTGAAACACATATAGCGTATACAGTACAACATGTTGCTAAAATCAAAATTATAATTTTTCTCCTTATGTTATACTCTCTATCCCGTTCAATTGTTTACATTTGAGTTAGACACGGAGTCTAAGAAATATAAGTAAAATAGGTAAAAAAACTAAAAAGAAATAAATAAAGTGGTGGGACCCGTCAATATTTAAGGTATAAATTAAGTAAAGTGGAAGAGAGTAGGAGAAGTAGTTAATTTTTATATTATAAAACTTTACTATTTTTGAAAAAAATTGGAATGTAAATAATTGGATGGTACATCCCAAAAGTAAAGTGTAAAGAAATGGATCGGACGAAAAGAGTATATGCTTACTAGCCAATTAGGTTGATTATCACTAGACAATCTTCAGTAATTTATGAATTTAAATATTATGGTTAAAATGAGCTCAGTAAAGAATTAAATGTTATCCAGAAGCCTCGAAACTTAGCTATTGACCCATCTAAAAAGGTAAGGGATGATATTATGAGATGTATTTAAATTAAATTAAATAACCCTTAACTGGTTTTTGTCCCTGGACTCTATGTATATATATTTGTTGCAAATCTCTGTGTGTATAAATTGTGAAATCCTTGAATCTCTTCAACAAAATACATAGATTATTTCCAATGTTACATCCATATTTATAAAAATTAAATTTTGATAATATTATTGTGATTGTTGCAAGTATTTTTTTTGTTTGCTAAACTTGAAATTCATTCAAAAATAAAAACAAGCCGAGGCCTTAACATACATTACATAAAAACTGAAGTTGACTACTAAATAGAACTGATTCATACACAAATGCGACTCAAATATGTTTTGTTTAGGATTAATGTACTTTCGTGTTTCAGGTAATATTAAATGAAAATATGAAAATAAACAAATAAATATATTAAAATATTAAAATTTTAGGCAAAACTTTTACAAATATATATTAAAAGTTATATAATTACATCATTTTTTTCTTTTGCTAAGCATACTTACATTATATTTACATATAAAATTATGAAAATATCTATAATTTTATAAATAAATATACATATACCTATTATAAATATTACTCCTTCCGTCCCCCTCAATTCTTTTCATTGGGGGATGGGACTCGGCACACATTTTAAGGCTCTTTTAATATATACTCTGATAAATTATTTTAAATTTTTTTCTTCTACTGAATAAAAATATAGTGTTTAAATTTTTATTTCTAAAAATAAAGTTTTAAAAATAAGTTGTAGATTTATACTTTAGGAGCCTTAAAATGCGTGCCAAGTAGTGTAAAACACTGTAAAGAAATGAGAGGGACGGGTGAGTATTATTTATGAATTAATATATTTACGTTGTACGTCATGTCGTTTACCCTAATGCTAAATCCAAGCATGACACTAAATCTAAGCCGTGTACTTTCTTGTCGTGTACTCAAAAATAAACACAAACACTAAATTTTCGTATTATTTCGTGTCATGTCATTTAATTTGTGTGTATCAAATTGCCAGATCTACTTGATCCAGTTGCTCAAACAAACAAAAATCCCAATTCAAGACCTCTAATCAAATTGTTGCAAGTATAAAGAACTACAATTTTTTTAGACTTGCAAAAAAGATTTTAATCTTTTTAGACGAAAAAGATACTTAAATCTTATCTTTCATGGATATTCAAGGTATGGGGTTCTATTTAGAAGGATGACATTTTTTTTAGCAAGATAAAAATGTAAATTACACGTATTTTATACTTTATATATAATAAGTGAAGGGATCTTACGTGAAATTTTGGTAATCACCGTCTTTGTTTCGTTAAATTATTAAGGATCGTTGCTTTTAAAGTGGTTGTTTCGTTAAATTAATAAGGATCGTTGCTTTTAAAGTGGACGAATGAGAATCGTCGCATCTGATAGTAAAAGGTATATTTACATTTTAGTAGGATTATATTCAAATCCAAAAAAGTGCATTTTAATAACATAAAGAAAATATGAGTAGATTCTCGATGTTGAACAATGTAAAAATTTGTAATTTTATTTTCTTTTTCAGTTTTCGAGTATTTTCAGTTAGATAATAATTGTTAAATCATCGCCAAATTAAAATTATTTTTTGATTTTCGCGTGTGCTGTGAAATCGTCCAAATTTGATTTTTATAATGTAAGATATAGTCAAAATAGTAAAGAGGCACTGTGAATATAATAAATTTTTGGAAGTGATATATTCACACCCTTGATTTAGATCAATTTCACTTTTTAATATTTAATTTTTTATTTAAATTATTAAAATACACTTTTTTAATATTTGAATATAATTTTTAATATTAAATTTAGCCATTATCATCTATACATCTCAAAAGTTAAAAGACCCTTCATTTGACAGCACATAACCAAAATGTTGAATAAGATATGTTTCACGCCTATTGTATCTTATTATATAATGTAAGAGTATGAGGGATAATAATGCAACTATCAAAGTACCCTTATGTATTCGTATGAAAAAAACCATTTGTACTAACCTAACTTATGTGAGTAGGTACTTAGGTTAGTTGCATCAAGCTCTTATTAACAAACCCATTTTCTTTGTACTTATTTGTAGCTCTAATATCTTTTAAAAATATTTGTAGAAATACGATTGGTAACCAGAAGTAACCAAATGCAACTTTTTTATGATTTGTAATAAGAAACAAAAAGATGCAACTTCTTTTATGTTTTTCTGAAAAATAATTGAAGTTACTTTTTAAGATCCATCCAATTGCATTAGATTGAAAAATTGTCATTAAAAAAAACCGAAAACCCGTATTTTTGCAAAAAAAAAAAAAAAAAAAAAAAAAGTATTTTTACAAAAAAATTAAAAATTTATATACATAACTTTATAATTCGATAAAATATTAAACTCAATTCGATACAATATTAAAATTTGTAATATACATAAGTTTAAGGTTCAATTTCTACCAACAACGTATTAAATTTAACATTTAAGCCGCATCGATCACTTATTATTATATTATATTTTAATATTATTACAAAGATAAAAGAGACAAATGTTATTTTAAATTATTGAAATAATAAAAAAAATTGAAATTAACTGTGCTTCGCACGGACTATAAGCTAATATATTTAAGATGCAAAAAACGATACACTTTATTTAATTAATAAAAAAAGGGTAAAATATTTATGGGTTTTAACAAGTGATATGACAAGTATTACTTGGCCCACAGTAACACAAACCACCAGGACAATGGTATACGTGATCACATAGATAGAGACAAGTAGCATTGCCTTTGGCACTATTTCCTTGGCATGTACCAACATTCATGATTTGGTCAGGAGCTCCAACTTCTGGATCTTCTACCACCTTGTCTGACCACCGTGAACCTGCACAACAATCACCTTTATTAACTCAAAACTACAAGGCCATGCAAATGTACCAATACAAGCCTTTCAAATAAATTTGGGAAATTCTCAATCCTACCATTGTGTTATTATTTATCAAAGTAAGAAATTCTTTAACCATCATTAAATATTTTAAAATACAGATCAAAGATAAATTCAATTTGATTTTCTTCCACTTCTGGAACAACAAGCAATTTAGTATATTATTCGTCAAAGATCTAATCTTTACTATCTTTTATTTTTTATTTGCAATTTTTTTCAAATGTTAATTGTAATTAGAGGATTCTCAAAGGTATGACACCATTTGTAGAAACCAATACTAGGTAAAAATGGTACAAATAGAAAAAGTCAAAATTACAATAATATCACTAGATATATCCTAATAAAATAATGCATGTAAGTATGATATAATAAGATATTTAAATAATATTATATGATACTTGTTACTATTACATGTATCGTAAATTGTGATCAATATAACATTATAATATTGTTTCCGATCGACTGATCTTTAAAAATCATTAGTGTACATTCATCTTAAACTTACTAATTGACAAAAAAAAATGATACTGAACTTACTAGAAACAGAAAGTATCAAGGCAAAAGAGATGATAAACATAATTGAGATCTTCTCCATTTTTTTGTAATGTGACGTGTAATAAAATTATAATTGATTTTGTGTTGTGACGAGAGACAAGACTACCCTTTGTTGATTTATGAATAATGAACCACCAAGGATGGCTATTTATACACATGCATTATAATTATATGTATATCAATTAATGTATAATTAAAAGCTAATATTAATTTTAATGGAGGTTACACTGCAATAATTTCACAATCTTAAATACAAAAGTAAGATATATACGTTAATAAAAAGATACTTTAATTTATGTAATTAGACATAAGAAAATCAATATACATTAATGAAATGGTATTCAGAAATTAATTGAAACACATATAGCGTATACAGTACAACATGTTGCTAAAAACAAAATTATAATTTTTCTCCTTATGTTATACTCTCTATCCCGTTCAATTGTTTACATTTGAGTTGGACACGGAGTCTAAGAATATAAGTAAAATAGGTAAAAAAACTAAAAAGAAATAAATAAAGTGGTGGGACCCGTCAATATTTAAGGTATAAATTAAGTAAAGTGGAAGAGAGTAGGAGAAGTTGTTAATTTTTATATTATAAAACTTTACTATTTTTGAAAAAAATTGGAATGTAAATAATTGGATGGTACATCCTAAAAAGTAAAGTGTAAAGAAATGGATGGGACGAAAAGAGTATAGGCTTACTAGCCAATTAGGTTGATTATCACTAGACAATCTTCAGTAATTTATGAATTTAAATATTATGGTTAAAATGAGCTCAGTAAAGAATTAAAAGAATTAAATGTTATCCAGAAGCCTCGAAACTTAGCTATTGACCCATCTAAAAAGGTAAGGGGATGATATTATGAGATGTATTTAAATTAAATTAAATAACCCTTAACTCGTTTTTGTCCCTTGACTCTATGTATATATATTTGTTGCAAATCTCTGCGTGTATAAATTGTGAAATCCATGAATCTCTTCAACAAAATACATAGATTATTTCCAATGTTACATCCATATTTATAAAAATTAAATTTTAATAATATTATTGTGATTGTTGCAAGTATTTTTCTTGTTTGCTAAACTTGAAATTCATTCATAAATAAAAACAAGCCGAGGCCTTAACATACATTACATAAAAACTGAAGTTGACTACTAAATAGAACTGATTCATACACAAATGCGACTCAAATATGTTTTGTTTAGGATTAATGTACTTTCGTGTTTCAGGTAATATTAAATGAAAATAAACAAATAAATATATTAAAATATTAAAATTTTAGGCAAAACTTTTACAAATATATATTAAAAGTTATATAATTACATCATTTTTTTCATTTGCTAAGCATACTTACATCATATTTACATATAAAATTATAAAAATATCTATAATTTTATAAATAAATATACATATACCTATTATAAATATTACTCCTTCCGTCCCCCTCAATTCTTTTCATTGGGGGATGGGACTCGGCACAAATTTTAAGGCTCTTTTAATATATACTCCGATAAATTATTTTAAATTTTTTTCTTCTACTGAATAAAAATATAGTGTTTAAATTTTTATTTCTAAAAATAAAGTTTTAAAAATAAGTTGTAGATCTATACTTTATAGGAGCCTTAAAATGCGTGCCAAGTAGTGTAAAACACTGTAAAGAAATGAGAGGACGGGGGAGTATTATTTATGAATTAATATATTTACGTCGTACGTCATGTCGTTTACCCTAATGCTAAATCCAAGCATGACACTAAATCTAAGCCGTGTACTTTCTTGTCGTGTACTCAAAAGATAAACACAA
Organism: Heracleum sosnowskyi; assembly: GCA_030848705.1. Lineage (NCBI taxonomy): Eukaryota > Viridiplantae > Streptophyta > Magnoliopsida > Apiales > Apiaceae > Heracleum > Heracleum sosnowskyi. Next base: position 133,505,430 of record CM061235.1, on the reverse strand, counting down.
ACACTAAATTTTCGTATTATTTCGTGTCATGTCATTTAATTTGTGTGTATCAAATTGCCAGATCTACTTGATCCAGTTGCTCAAACAAACAAAAATCCCAATTCAAGACCTCTAATCAAATTGTTGCAAGTATAAAGAACTACAATTTTTTTAGACTTGCAAAAAAGATTTTAATCTTTTTAGACGGAAAAGTTACTTAAATCTTATCTTTCATGGATATTCAAAGTATGGGGTTCTATTTAGAAGGATGACATTTTTTTTAGCAAGAAAAAAATGTAAATTACACGTATTTTATACTTTATATATAATAAGTGAAGGGATCTTACCTGAAATTTTGGTAATCACCGTCTTTGTTTCGATAAATTATTAAGGATCGTTGCTTTTAAAGTGGTTGTTTCGTTAAATTAATAAGGATCGTTGCTTTTAAAGTCGACGAATGAGAATCGTCGCATCTGATAGTAAAAGTTATATTTACATTTTAGTAGGATTATATTCAAATCCAAAAAAGTGAATTTTAATAACATAAAGCAAATATGAGTAAATTCTCGATTTTGAACAATGTAAAAATTTGTAATTTTATTTTCTTTTTCAGTTTTCGAGTATTTTCAGTTAGATAATAATTGTTAAATCATCGCCAAATTAAAATTATTTTTTGATTTTCGCGTGTGCTGTGAAATCGTTCAAATTTGATTTTTATAATGTAAGATATAGTCAAAATAGTAAAGAGGCAGTGTGAATATAATAAATTTTTGGAAGTGATATATTCACACCCTTGATTTAGATCAATTTCACTTTTTAATATTTAATTTTTTATTTAAATTATTAAAATACACTTTTTTAATATTTGAATATAATTTTTAATATTAAATTTAGCGATTATCATCTATACATCTCAAAAGTTAAAAGACCTTCATTTGACAGCACATAACCAAAATGTTGAATAAGATATGTTTCACGCCTATTGTATCTTATTATATAATGTAAGAGTATGAGGGATAATAATGCTACTATCAAAGTACCCTTATGTATTCGTATGAAAAAAACCATTTGTACTAACCTAACTTATGTGAGTAGGTACTTAGGTTAGTTGCATCAAGCTCTTATTAACAAACCCATTTTCTTTGTAATTATTTGTAGCTCTAATATCTTTTAAAAATATTTGTCGAAATACGATTGGTAACCAGAAGTAACCAAATGCAACTTTTTTATGATTTGTAATAAGAAACAAAAAGATGCAACTTCTTTTATGTTTTTCTGAAAAATAATTGAAGTTACTTTTTAAGATCCATCCAATTGCATTAGATTGAAAAATTGTCTTTAAAAAAAAACCGAAAACCCGTATTTTTGCAACAAAAAAAAATTAAAAAAAAAAGTATTTTTACAAAAAAATTAAAAATTTCTATACATAACTTTATAATTCGATAAAATATTAAACTCAATTCGATACAATATTAAACTTTGTTATATACATAAGTTTAAGGTTCAATTTCTACCAACAACGTATTAAATTTAACATTTAAGCCGCATCGATCACTTATTATTATATTATATTTTAATATTATTACAAAGATAAAAGAGACAAATGTTATTTTAAATTATTGAAATAATAAAACAAATTGAAATTAACTGTGCTTCGCACGGACTATAAGCTAATATATTTAAGATGCAAAAAACGATACACTTTATTTAATTAATAAAAAAACGGTAAAATATTTATGGGTTTTAACAAGTGATATGACAAGTATTACTTGGCCCACAGTAACACAAACCACCAGGACAATGGTATACGTGATCACATAGATAGAGACAAGTAGCATTGCCTTTGGCACTATTTCCTTGGCATGTACCAACATTCATGATTTGGTCAGGAGCTCCAACTTGTGGATCTTCTACCACCTTGTCTGACCACCGTGAACCTGCACAACAATCACCTTTATTAACTCAAAACTACAAGGCCATGCAAATGTACCAATACAAGCCTTTCAAATAAATTTGGGAAATTCTCAATCCTACCATTGTGTTATTATTTATCAAAGTAAGAAATTCTTTAACCATCATTAAATATTTTAAAATAAAGATCAAAGATAAATCCAATTTGATTTTCTTCCACTCTTGGAACAGCAAGCAATTTAGTATATTATTCGTCAAAGATCTAATCTTTACTATCTTTTATTTTTTATTTGCAATTTTTTTCAAATGTTAATTGTAATTAGAGGATTCTCAAAGGTATGACACCATTTGTAGAAACCAATACTATGTAAAAATGGTACAAATAGAAAAAGTCAAAATTACAATAATATCACTAGATATATCCTAATAAAATCATGCTTGTAAGTATGATATAATAAGATATTTAAATAATATTATATGATACTTGTTACTATTACATTTATCGTAAATTGTGATCAATATAACATTATAATATTGTTTCCGATCGACTGATCTTTAAAAATCATTAGTGTACATTCATCTTAAACTTACTAATTGACAAAAAAAAAATGATACTGAACTTACTAGAAACAGAAAGTATCAAGGCAAAAGAGATGATAAACATAATTGAGATCTTCTCCATTTTTTTGTAATGTGACGAGTAATAAAATTATAATTGATTTTGTGTTGTGACGAGAGACAAGACTACCCTTTGTTGATTTATGAATAATGAACCACCAAGGATGGCTATTTATACACATGCATTATAATTATATGTATATCAATTAATGTATAATTAAAAGCTAATATTAATTTTAATAGAGGTTACACTGCAATAATTACACAATCTTAAATACAAAAGTAAGCTATATACGTTAATAAAAAGATAGTTTAATTTATGTAATTAGACATAAGAAAATCAATATACATTAATGAAATGGTATTCAGAAATTAATTGAAACACATATAGCGTATACAGTACAACATGTTGCTAAAATCAAAATTATAATTTTTCTCCTTATGTTATACTCTCTATCCCGTTCAATTGTTTACATTTGAGTTAGACACGGAGTCTAAGAAATATAAGTAAAATAGGTAAAAAAACTAAAAAGAAATAAATAAAGTGGTGGGACCCGTCAATATTTAAGGTATAAATTAAGTAAAGTGGAAGAGAGTAGGAGAAGTAGTTAATTTTTATATTATAAAACTTTACTATTTTTGAAAAAAATTGGAATGTAAATAATTGGATGGTACATCCCAAAAAGTAAAGTGTAAAGAAATGGATCGGACGAAAAGAGTATATGCTTACTAGCCAATTAGGTTGATTATCACTAGACAATCTTCAGTAATTTATGAATTTAAATATTATGGTTAAAATGAGCTCAGTAAAGAATTAAATGTTATCCAGAAGCCTCGAAACTTAGCTATTGACCCATCTAAAAAGGTAAGGGATGATATTATGAGATGTATTTAAATTAAATTAAATAACCCTTAACTGGTTTTTGTCCCTGGACTCTATGTATATATATTTGTTGCAAATCTCTGTGTGTATAAATTGTGAAATCCTTGAATCTCTTCTACAAAATACATAGATTATTTCCAATGTTACATCCATATTTATAAAAATTAAATTTTGATAATATTATTGTGATTGTTGCAAGTATTTTTTTTGTTTGCTAAACTTGAAATTCATTCAAAAATAAAAACAAGCCGAGGCCTTAACATACATTAAATAAAAACTGAAGTTGACTACTAAATAGAACTGATTCATACACAAATGCGACTCAAATATGTTTTGTTTAGGATTAATGTACTTTCGTGTTTCAGGTAATATTAAATGAAAATATGAAAATAAACAAATAAATATATTAAAATATTAAAATTTTAGGCAAAACTTTTACAAATATATACTAAAAGTTATATAATTACATCATTTTTTTCTTTTGCTAAGCATACTTACATCATATTTACATATAAAATTATAAAAATATCTATAATTTTATAAATAAATATACATATACCTATTATAAATATTACTCCTTCCGTCCCCCTCAATTCTTTTCATTGGGGGATGGGACTCGGCACACATTTTAAGGCTCTTTTAATATATACTCTGATAAATTATTTTAAATTTTTTTCTTCTACTGAATAAAAATATAGTGTTTAAATTTTTATTTCTAAAAATAAAGTTTTAAAAATAAGTTGTAGATTTATACTTTAGGAGCCTTAAAATGCGTGCCAAGTAGTGTAAAACACTGTAAAGAAATGAGAGGGACGGGTGAGTATTATTTATGAATTAATATATTTACGTTGTACGTCATGTCGTTTACCCTAATGCTAAATCCAAGCATGACACTAAATCTAAGCCGTGTACTTTCTTGTCGTGTACTCAAAAATAAACACAAACACTAAATTTTCGTATTATTTCGTGTCATGTCATTTAATTTGTGTGTATCAAATTGCCAGATCTACTTGATCCAGTTGCTCAAACAAACAAAAATCCCAATTCAAGACCTCTAATCAAATTGTTGCAAGTATAAAGAACTACAATTTTTTTAGACTTGCAAAAAAGATTTTAATCTTTTTAGACGGAAAAGTTACTTAAATCTTATCTTTCATGGATATTCAAGGTATGGGGTTCTATTTAGAAGGATGACATTTTTTTTAGCAAGATAAAAATGTAAATTACACGTATTTTATACTTTATATATAATAAGTGAAGGGATCTTACGTGAAATTTTGGTAATCACCGTCTTTGTTTCATTAAATTATTAAGGATCGTTGCTTTTAAAGTGGTTGTTTCGTTAAATTAATAAGGATCGTTGCTTTTAAAGTGGACGAATGAGAATCGTTGCATCTGATAGTAAAAGGTATATTTACATTTTAGTAGGATTATATTCAAATCCAAAAAAGTGCATTTTAATAACATAAAGAAAATATGAGTAGATTCTCGATGTTGAACAATGTAAAAATTTGTAATTTTATTTTCTTTTTCAGTTTTCGAGTATTTTCAGTTAGATAATAATTGTTAAATCATCGCCAAATTAAAATTATTTTTTGATTTTCGCGTGTGCTGTGAAATCGTCCAAATTTGATTTTTATAATGTAAGATATAGTCAAAATAGTAAAGAGGCAGTGTGAATATAATAAATTTTTGGAAGTGATATATTCACACCCTTGATTTAGATCAATTTCACTTTTTAATATTTAATTTTTTATTTAAATTATTAAAATACACTTTTTTAATATTTGAATATAATTTTTAATATTAAATTTAGCCATTATCATCTATCCATCTCAAAAGTTAAAAGACCCTTCATTTGACAGCACATAACCAAAATGTTGAATAAGATATGTTTCACGCCTATTGTATCTTATTATATAATGTAAGAGTATGAGGGATAATAATGCAACTATCAAAGTACCCTTATGTATTCGTATGAAAAAAACCATTTGTACTAACCTAACTTATGTGAGTAGGTACTTAGGTTAGTTGCATCAAGCTCTTATTAACAAACCCATTTTCTTTGTACTTATTTGTAGCTCTAATATCTTTTAAAAATATTTGTAGAAATACGATTGGTAACCAGAAGTAACCAAATGCAACTTTTTTATGATTTGTAATAAGAAACAAAAAGATGCAACTTCTTTTATGTTTTTCTGAAAAATAATTGAAGTTACTTTTTAAGATCCATGCAATTGCATTAGATTGAAAAATTGTCTTTAAAAAAAACCGAAAACCCGTATTTTTGCAAAAAAAAAAAATTAAAAAAAAAAGTATTTTTACAAAAAAATTAAAAATTTCTATACATAACTTTATAATTCGATAAAATATTAAACTCAATTCCATACAATATTAAAATTTGTAATATACATAAGTTTAAGGTTCAATTTCTACCAACAACGTATTAAATTTAACATTTAAGCCGCATCGATCACTTATTATTATATTATATTTTAATATTATTACAAAGATAAAAGAGACAAATGTTATTTTAAATTATTGAAATAATAAAAAAATTGAAATTAACTGTGCTTCGCACGGACTATAAGCTAATATATTTAAGATGCAAAAAACGATACACTTTATTTAATTAATAAAAAAACGGTAAAATATTTATGGGTTTTAACAAGTGATATGACAAGTATTACTTGGCCCACAGTAACACAAACCACCAGGACAATGGTATACGTGATCACATAGATAGAGACAAGTAGCATTGCCTTTGGCACTATTTCCTTGGCATGTACCAACATTCATGATTTGGTCAGGAGCTCCAACTTGTGGATCTTCTACCACCTTGTCTGACCACCGTGAACCTGCACAACAATCACCTTTATTAACTCAAAACTACAAGGCCATGCAAATGTACCAATACAAGCCTTTCAAATAAATTTGGGAAATTCTCAATCCTACCATTGTGTTATTATTTATCAAAGTAAGAAATTCTTTAACCATCATTAAATATTTTAAAATAAAGATCAAAGATAAATCCAATTTGATTTTCTTCCACTCTTGGAACAGCAAGCAATTTAGTATATTATTCGTCAAAGATCTAATCTTTACTATCTTTTATTTTTTATTTGCAATTTTTTTCAAATATTAATTGTAATTAGAGGATTCTCAAAGGTATGACACCATTTGTAGAAACCAATACTATGTAAAAATGGTACAAATAGAAAAAGTCAAAATTACAATAATATCACTAGATATATCCTAATAAAATCATGCATGTAAGTATGATATAATAAGATATTTAAATAATATTATATGATACTTGTTACTATTACATTTATCGTAAATTGTGATCAATATAACATTATAATATTGTTTCCGATCGACTGATCTTTAAAAATCATTAGTGTACATTCATCTTAAACTTACTAATTGACAAAAAAAAAATGATACTGAACTTACTAGAAACAGAAAGTATCAAGGCAAAAGAGATGATAAACATAATTGAGATCTTCTCCATTTTTTTGTAATGTGACGAGTAATAAAATTATAATTGATTTTGTGTTGTGACGAGAGACAAGACTACCCTTTGTTGATTTATGAATAATGAACCACCAAGGATGGCTATTTATACACATGCATTATAATTATATGTATATCAATTAATGTATAATTAAAAGCTAATATTAATTTTAATAGAGGTTACACTGCAATAATTACACAATCTTAAATACAAAAGTAAGCTATATACGTTAATAAAAAGATACTTTAATTTATGTAATTAGACATAAGAAAATCAATATACATTAATGAAATGGTATTCAGAAATTAATTGAAACACATATAGCGTATACAGTACAACATGTTGCTAAAATCAAAATTATAATTTTTCTCCTTATGTTATACTCTCTATCCCGTTCAATTGTTTACATTTGAGTTAGACACGGAGTCTAAGAAATATAAGTAAAATAGGTAAAAAAACTAAAAAGAAATAAATAAAGTGGTGGGACCCGTCAATATTTAAGGTATAAATTAAGTAAAGTGGAAGAGAGTAGGAGAAGTAGTTAATTTTTATATTATAAAACTTTACTATTTTTGAAAAAAATTGGAATGTAAATAATTGGATGGTACATCCCAAAAAGTAAAGTGTAAAGAAATGGATCGGACGAAAAGAGTATATGCTTACTAGCCAATTAGGTTGATTATCACTAGACAATCTTCAGTAATTTATGAATTTAAATATTATGGTTAAAATGAGCTCAGTAAAGAATTAAATGTTATCCAGAAGCCTCGAAACTTAGCTATTGACCCATCTAAAAAGGTAAGGGATGATATTATGAGATGTATTTAAATTAAATTAAATAACCCTTAACTGGTTTTTGTCCCTGGACTCTATGTATATATATTTGTTGCAAATCTCTGTGTGTATAAATTGTGAAATCCTTGAATCTCTTCAACAAAATACATAGATTATTTCCAATGTTACATCCATATTTATAAAAATTAAATTTTGATAATATTATTGTGATTGTTGCAAGTATTTTTTTTGTTTGCTAAACTTGAAATTCATTCAAAAATAAAAACAAGCCGAGGCCTTAACATACATTACATAAAAACTGAAGTTGACTACTAAATAGAACTGATTCATACACAAATGCGACTCAAATATGTTTTGTTTAGGATTAATGTACTTTCGTGTTTCAGGTAATATTAAATGAAAATATGAAAATAAACAAATAAATATATTAAAATATTAAAATTTTAGGCAAAACTTTTACAAATATATATTAAAAGTTATATAATTACATCATTTTTTTCTTTTGCTAAGCATACTTACATCATATTTACATATAAAATTATAAAAATATCTATAATTTTATAAATAAATATACATATACCTATTATAAATATTACTCCTTCCGTCCCCCTCAATTCTTTTCATTGGGGGATGGGACTCGGCACACATTTTAAGGCTCTTTTAATATATACTCTGATAAATTATTTTAAATTTTTTTCTTCTACTGAATAAAAATATAGTGTTTAAATTTTTATTTCTAAAAATAAAGTTTTAAAAATAAGTGGTAGATTTATACTTTAGGAGCCTTAAAATGCGTGCCAAGTAGTGTAAAACACTGTAAAGAAATGAGAGGGACGGGTGAGTATTATTTATGAATTAATATATTTACGTTGTACGTCATGTCGTTTACCCTAATGCTAAATCCAAGCATGACACTAAATCTAAGCCGTGTACTTTCTTGTCGTGTACTCAAAAATAAACACAAACACTAAATTTTCGTATTATTTCGTGTCATGTCATTTAATTTGTGTGTATCAAATTGCCAGATCTACTTGATCCAGTTGCTCAAACAAACAAAAATCCCAATTCAAGACCTCTAATCAAATTGTTGCAAGTATAAAGAACTACAATTTTTTTAGACTTGCAAAAAAGATTTTAATCTTTTTAGACGGAAAAGTTACTTAAATCTTATCTTTCATGGATATTCAAGGTATGGGGTTCTATTTAGAAGGATGACATTTTTTTTAGCAAGATCAAAATGTAAATTACACGTATTTTATACTTTATATATAATAAGTGAAGGGATCTTACGTGAAATTTTGGTAATCACCGTCTTTGTTTCGTTAAATTATTAAGGATCGTTGCTTTTAAAGTGGTTGTTTCGTTAAATTAATAAGGATCGTTGCTTTTAAAGTGGACGAATGAGAATCGTCGCATCTGATAGTAAAAGGTATATTTACATTTTAGTAGGATTATATTCAAATCCAAAAAAGTGCATTTTAATAACATAAAGAAAATATGAGTAGATTCTCGATGTTGAACAATGTAAAAATTTGTAATTTTCTTTTCTTTTTCAGTTTTCGAGTATTTTCAGTTAGATAATAATTGTTAAATCATCGCCAAATTAAAATTATTTTTTGATTTTCGCGTGTGCTGTGAAATCGTCCAAATTTGATTTTTATAATGTAAGATATAGTCAAAATAGTAAAGAGGCAGTGTGAATATAATAAATTTTTGGAAGTGATATATTCACACCCTTGATTTAGATCAATTTCACTTTTTAATATTTAATTTTTTATTTAAATTATTAAAATACACTTTTTTAATATTTGAATATAATTTTTAATATTAAATTTAGCCATTATCATCTATACATCTCAAAAGTTAAAAGACCCTTCATTTGACAGCACATAACCAAAATGTTGAATAAGATATGTTTCACGCCTATTGTATCTTATTATATAATGTAAGAGTATGAGGGATAATAATGCAACTATCAAAGTACCCTTATGTATTCGTATGAAAAAAACCATTTGTACTAACCTAACTTATGTGAGTAGGTACTTAGGTTAGTTGCATCAAGCTCTTATTAACAAACCCATTTTCTTTGTACTTATTTGTAGCTCTAATATCTTTTAAAAATATTTGTAGAAATACGATTGGTAACCAGAAGTAACCAAATGCAACTTTTTTATGATTTGTAATAAGAAACAAAAAGATGCAACTTCTTTTATGTTTTTCTGAAAAATAATTGAAGTTACTTTTTAAGATCCATCCAATTGCATTAGATTGAAAAATTGTCTTTAAAAAAAACCGAAAACCCGTATTTTTGCAAAAAAAAAAAATTAAAAAAAAAGTATTTTTACAAAAAAATTAAAAATTTATATACATAACTTTATAATTCGATAAAATATTAAACTCAATTCGATACAATATTAAAATTTGTAATATACATAAGTTTAAGGTTCAATTTCTACCAACAACGTATTAAATTTAACATTTAAGCCGCATCGATCACTTATTATTATATTATATTTTAATATTATTACAAAGATAAAAGAGACAAATGTTATTTTAAATTATTGAAATAATAAAAAAAATTGAAATTAACTGTGCTTCGCACGGACTATAAGCTAATATATTTAAGATGCAAAAAACGATACACTTTATTTAATTAATAAAAAAAGGGTAAAATATTTATGGGTTTTAACAAGTGATATGACAAGTATTACTTGGCCCACAGTAACACAAACCACCAGGACAATGGTATACGTGATCACATAGATAGAGACAAGTAGCATTGCCTTTGGCACTATTTCCTTGGCATGTACCAACATTCATGATTTGGTCAGGAGCTCCAACTTCTGGATCTTCTACCACCTTGTCTGACCACCGTGAACCTGCACAACAATCACCTTTATTAACTCAAAACTACACCAATACAAGCCTTTCAAATAAATTTGGGAAATTCTCAATCCTACCATTGTGTTATTATTTATCAAAGTAAGAAATTCTTTAACCATCATTAAATATTTTAAAATACAGATCAAAGATAAATTCAATTTGATTTTCTTCCACTTCTGGAACAACAAGCAATTTAGTATATTATTCGTCAAAGATCTAATCTTTACTATCTTTTATTTTTTATTTGCAATTTTTTTCAAATGTTAATTGTAATTAGAGGATTCTCAAAGGTATGACACCATTTGTAGAAACCAATACTAGGTAAAAATGGTACAAATAGAAAAAGTCAAAATTACAATAATATCACTAGATATATCCTAATAAAATAATGCATGTAAGTATGATATAATAAGATATTTAAATAATATTATATGATACTTGTTACTATTACATTTATCGTAAATTGTGATCAATATAACATTATAATATTGTTTCCGATCGACTGATCTTTAAAAATCATTAGTGTACATTCATCTTAAACTTACTAATTGACAAAAAAAAATGATACTGAACTTACTAGAAACAGAAAGTATCAAGGCAAAAGAGATGATAAACATAATTGAGATCTTCTCCATTTTTTTGTAATGTGACGTGTAATAAAATTATAATTGATTTTGTGTTGTGACGAGAGACAAGACTACCCTTTGTTGATTTATGAATAATGAACCACCAAGGATGGCTATTTATACACATGCATTATAATTATATGTATATCAATTAATGTATAATTAAAAGCTAATATTAATTTTAATGGAGGTTACACTGCAATAATTTCACAATCTTAAATACAAAAGTAAGATATATACGTTAATAAAAAGATACTTTAATTTATGTAATTAGACATAAGAAAATCAATATACATTAATGAAATGGTATTCAGAAATTAATTGAAACACATATAGCGTATACAGTACAACATGTTGCTAAAAACAAAATTATAATTTTTCTCCTTATGTTATACTCTCTATCCCGTTCAATTGTTTACATTTGAGTTGGACACGGAGTCTAAGAATATAAGTAAAATAGGTAAAAAAACTAAAAAGAAATAAATAAAGTGGTGGGACCCGTCAATATTTAAGGTATAAATTAAGTAAAGTGGAAGAGAGTAGGAGAAGTTGTTAATTTTTATATTATAAAACTTTACTATTTTTGAAAAAAATTGGAATGTAAATAATTGGATGGTACATCCCAAAAAGTAAAGTGTAAAGAAATGGATGGGACGAAAAGAGTATAGGCTTACTAGCCAATTAGGTTGATTATCACTAGACAATCTTCAGTAATTTATGAATTTAAATATTATGGTTAAAATGAGCTCAGTAAAGAATTAAATGTTATCCAGAAGCCTCGAAACTTAGCTATTGACCCATCTAAAAAGGTAAGGGGATGATATTATGAGATGTATTTAAATTAAATTAAATAACCCTTAACTCGTTTTTGTCCCTTGACTCTATGTATATATATTTGTTGCAAATCTCTGCGTGTATAAATTGTGAAATCCATGAATCTCTTCAACAAAATACATAGATTATTTCCAATGTTACATCCATATTTATAAAAATTAAATTTTAATAATATTATTGTGATTGTTGCAAGTATTTTTCTTGTTTGCTAAACTTGAAATTCATTCATAAATAAAAACAAGCCGAGGCCTTAACATACATTACATAAAAACTGAAGTTGACTACTAAATAGAACTGATTCATACACAAATGCGACTCAAATATGTTTTGTTTAGGATTAATGTACTTTCGTGTTTCAGGTAATATTAAATGAAAATAAACAAATAAATATATTAAAATATTAAAATATTAAAATTTTAGGCAAAACTTTTACAAATATATATTAAAAGTTATATAATTACATCATTTTTTTCTTTTGCTAAGCATACTTACATCATATTTACATATAAAATTATAAAAATATCTATAATTTTATAAATAAATATACATATACCTATTATAAATATTACTCCTTCCGTCCCCCTCAATTCTTTTCATTGGGGGATGGGACTCGGCACAAATTTTAAGGCTCTTTTAATATATACTCCGATAAATTATTTTAAATTTTTTTCTTCTACTGAATAAAAATATAGTGTTTAAATTTTTATTTCTAAAAATAAAGTTTTAAAAATAAGTTGTAGATCTATACTTTATAGGAGCCTTAAAATGCGTGCCAAGTAGTGTAAAACACTGTAAAGAAATGAGAGGACGGGGGAGTATTATTGATGAATTAATATATTTACGTCGTACGTCATGTCGTTTACCCTAATGCTAAATCCAAGCATGACACTAAATCTAAGACGTGTACTTTCTTGTCGTGTACTCAAAAGATAAACACAAACACTAAATTTTCGTATTATTTCGTGTCATGTCATTTAATTTGTGTGTATCAAATTGCCAGATCTACTTGATCCAGTTGCTCAAACAAACAAAAATCCCAATTCAAGACCTCTAATCAAATTGTTGCAAGTATAAAGAACTACAATTTTTTTAGACTTGCAAAAAAGATTTTAATCTTTTTAGACGGAAAAGTTACTTAAATCTTATCTTTCATGGATATTCAAAGTATGGGGTTCTATTTAGAAGGATGACATTTTTTTTAGCAAGAAAAAAATGTAAATTACACGTATTTTATACTTTATATATAATAAGTGAAGGGATCTTACCTGAAATTTTGGTAATCACCGTCTTTGTTTCGATAAATTATTAAGGATCGTTGCTTTTAAAGTGGTTGTTTCGTTAAATTAATAAGGATCGTTGCTTTTAAAGTGGACGAATGAGAATCGTCGCATCTGATAGTAAAAGTTATATTTACATTTTAGTAGGATTATATTCAAATCCAAAAAAGTGAATTTTAATAACATAAAGCAAATATGAGTAAATTCTCGATTTTGAACAATGTAAAAATTTGTAATTTTATTTTCTTTTTCAGTTTTCGAGTATTTTCAGTTAGATAATAATTGTTAAATCATCGCCAAATTAAAATTATTTTTTGATTTTCGCGTGTGCTGTGAAATCGTCCAAATTTGATTTTTATAATGTAAGATATAGTCAAAATAGTAAAGAGGCAGTGTGAATATAATAAATTTTTGGAAGTGATATATTCACACCCTTGATTTAGATCAATTTCACTTTTTAATATTTAATTTTTTATTTAAATTATTAAAATACACTTTTTTAATATTTGAATATAATTTTTAATATTAAATTTAGCGATTATCATCTATACATCTCAAAAGTTAAAAGACCTTCATTTGACAGCACATAACCAAAATGTTGAATAAGATATGTTTCACGCCTATTGTATCTTATTATATAATGTAAGAGTATGAGGGATAATAATGCTACTATCAAAGTACCCTTATGTATTCGTATGAAAAAAACCATTTGTACTAACCTAACTTATGTGAGTAGGTACTTAGGTTAGTTGCATCAAGCTCTTATTAACAAACCCATTTTCTTTGTAATTATTTGTAGCTCTAATATCTTTTAAAAATATTTGTCGAAATACGATTGGTAACCAGAAGTAACCAAATGCAACTTTTTTATGATTTGTAATAAGAAACAAAAAGATGCAACTTCTTTTATGTTTTTCTGAAAAATAATTGAAGTTACTTTTTAAGATCCATCCAATTGCATTAGATTGAAAAATTGTCTTTAAAAAAAAACTGAAAACCCGTATTTTTGCAACGAAAAAAAAATTAAAAAAAAAGTATTTTTACAAAAAAATTAAAAATTTCTATACATAACTTTATAATTCGATAAAATATTAAACTCAATTCGATACAATATTAAACATTGTTATACACATAAGTTTAAGGTTCAATTTCTACCAACAACGTATTAAATTTAACATTTAAGCCGCATCGATCACTTATTATTATATTATATTTTAATATTATTACAAAGATAAAAGAGACAAATGTTATTTTAAATTATTGAAATAATAAAACAAATTGAAATTAACTGTGCTTCGCACGGACTATAAGCTAATATATTTAAGATGCAAAAAACGATACACTTTATTTAATTAATAAAAAAACGGTAAAATATTTATGGGTTTTAACAAGTGATATGACAAGTATTACTTGGCCCACAGTAACACAAACCACCGGGACAATGGTATACGTGATCACATAGATAGAGACAAGTAGCATTGCCTTTGGCACTATTTCCTTGGCATGTACCAACATTCATGATTTGGTCAGGAGCTCCAACTTCTGGATCTTCTACCACCTTGTCTGACCACCGTGAACCTGCACAACAATCACCTTTATTAACTCAAAACTACAAGGCCATGCAAATGTACCAATACAAGCCTTTCAAATAAATTTGGGAAATTCTCAATCCTACCATTGTGTTATTATTTATCAAAGTAAGAAATTCTTTAACCATCATTAAATATTTTAAAATAAAGATCAAAGATAAATCCAATTTGATTTTCTTCCACTCTTGGAACAGCAAGCAATTTAGTATATTATTCGTCAAAGATCTAATCTTTACTATCTTTATTTTTTATTTGCAATTTTTTTCAAATGTTAATTGTAATTAGAGGATTCTCAAAGGTATGACACCATTTGTAGAAATCAATACTATGTAAAAATGGTACAAATAGAAAAAGTCAAAATTACAATAATATCACTAGATATATCCTAATAAAATAATGCATGTAAGTATGATATAATAAGATATTTAAATAATATTATATGATACTTGTTACTATTACATTTATCGTAAATTGTGATCAATATAACATTATAATATTGTTTCCGATCGACTGATCTTTAAAAATCATTAGTGTACATTCATCTTAAACTTACTAATTGACAAAAAAAAATGATACTGAACTTACTAGAAACAGAAAGTATCAAGGCAAAAGAGATGATAAACATAATTGAGATCTTCTCCATTTTTTTGTAATGTGACGAGTAATAAAATTATAATTGATTTTGTGTTGTGACGAGAGACAAGACTACCCTTTGTTGATTTATGAATAATGAACCACCAAGGATGGCTATTTATACACATGCATTATAATTATATGTATATCAATTAATGTATAATTAAAAGCTAATATTAATTTTAATAGAGGTTACACTGCAATAATTACACAATCTTAAATACAAAAGTAAGCTATATACGTTAATAAAAAGATACTTTAATTTATGTAATTAGACATAAGAAAATCAATATACATTAATGAAATGGTATTCAGAAATTAATTGAAACACATATAGCGTATACAGTACAACATGTTGCTAAAATCAAAATTATAATTTTTCTCCTTATGTTATACCCTCTATCCCGTTCAATTGTTTACATTTGAGTTAGACACGGAGTCTAAGAAATATAAGTAAAATAGGTAAAAAAACTAAAAAGAAATAAATAAAGTGGTGGGACCCGTCAATATTTAAGGTATAAATTAAGTAAAGTGGAAGAGAGTAGGAGAAGTAGTTAATTTTTATATTATAAAACTTTACTATTTTTGAAAAAAATTGGAATGTAAATAATTGGATGGTACATCCCAAAAAGTAAAGTGTAAAGAAATGGATCGGAGTATATGCTTACTAGCCAATTAGGTTGATTATCACTAGACAATCTTCAGTAATTTATGAATTTAAATATTATGGTTAAAATGAGCTCAGTAAAGAATTAAATGTTATCCAGAAGCCTCTAAACTTAGCTATTGACCCATCTAAAAAGGTAAGGGATGATATTATGAGATGTATTTAAATTAAATTAAATAACCCTTAACTGGTTTTTGTCCCTGGACTCTATGTATATATATTTGTTGCAAATCTCTGTGTGTATAAATTGTGAAATCCTTGAATCTCTTCAACAAAATACATAGATTATTTCCTACATCCATATTTATAAAAATTAAATTTTGATAATATTATTGTGATTGTTGCAAGTATTTTTTTTGTTTGCTAAACTTGAAATTCATTCAAAAATAAAAACAAGCCGAGGCCTTAACATACATTAAATAAAAACTGAATTTGACTACTAAATAGAACTGATTCATACACAAATGCGACTCAAATATGTTTTGTTTAGGATTAATGTACTTTCGTGTTTCAGGTAATATTAAATGAAAATATGAAAATAAACAAATAAATATATTAAAATATTAAAATTTTAGGCAAAACTTTTACAAATATATATTAAAAGTTATATAATTACATCATTTTTTTCTTTTGCTAAGCATACTTACATCATATTTACATATAAAATTATAAAAATATCTATAATTTTATAAATAAATATACATATACCTATTATAAATATTACTCCTTCCGTCCCCCTCAATTCTTTTCATTGGGGGATGGGACTCGGCACACATTTTAAGGCTCTTTTAATATATACTCTGATAAATTATTTTAAATTTTTTTCTTCTATTGAATAAAAATATAGTGTTTAAATTTTTATTTCTAAAAATAAAGTTTTAAAAATAAGTTGTAGATTTATACTTTATAGGAGCCTTAAAATGCGTGCCAAGTAGTGTAAAACACTGTAAAGAAATTGATATGGTCAGAAAAGTAATTATAGAAATATAATTGACTGGTCAAACAAAAGGTCGATATTTAAGGCCCGACACCCTAATTATTCATTAATTTCGTAATTAATGAGTAGGGAAAATATACAGCTCATAAAAAGAGCTTTGATTATGGAAAATTAGTCAAAGAAGGATCTGGAATCCCAATTAAAGGCAATCAATGAGTCATAACCTTTATCAACAAGGAAACGAATTCTTCAGCAAGAAATACAATACTTATCCAATATCAAAAAGAAGACTTATCCGTTAAGTCTCCCAAACATACCATAAATACTAGGCTCTAGACGCCTATATAAGGTCCCTGATCCTACAATCAGAACTACGTCTTGGCTTGATTCTCAATAACGAATTGAGATACGTAGGCATCTTGTGAGGACCAATTTAGTCCGGAAACACGAGTGCAGCCATTAAAGCTCGAAGCTCATTAAATTCACAAAGTACGTTTTTTAATCCATAACATTTGGCGCCGTTTGTGGGAAGACAACATCAACCATGGCAAACACGCGAAGAACAACCAGAGATTCTGATACTTCTGAAGGCCTCCCTATCACCTCCGGGGCTGATACTCATGGGAGCCAACCACCGCCAACTACTGGCACTCAAGGGGCGAGTATCCCCACCAACACTCAAGGACAAGAAGTCCCGATTACTACTGAAGGGACGAATCCCCTACAAATGGTTATTCATGGATCTAATCCACAAGAAACCATTCACCAGCAACCAATTACAACCTCTGCGCTGCTTATAAACGCACCTCGCAGTCTTCAACTCCACACTACTGATCTCCCTCAATACGCGAATCAGACTTTGGGGATGCCAAGCTATGGCATGCCCTCTCGACCCATGGCAGGCGGTAGTGGAACTAATCCAATCTACCATGAGGCATATGTGCCCCCTTATATTCAAGGTCTGGGACCCCAAAATCAACAGACTCGTCAGACCCCTCTCATTCAAGATTACTCTGGCCCATACACTGAGGATGAGGGTTATACAACTGGGGAGGATGTTGCCCCAAGGAGGAGACGTTCTTCACAGACAAATCGGGAGCCACCCCAAACTACTAGGGAGAAGCTTGCAGCCCATGAGGCAGAGACTGCAAGGCTCAAAAAACTCCTTGCTGAAGAAGAGGCCGCTCAAACTCGGGGCCGAACAACTGAAGGAATCCCGATAATCAACTTGGATCCACCAAGAAGGACCAAGAGGGCTGAAGCCCCAAGGGGTGATCCTAGTAATCTGTTGCCCCTAGGAGATCCTGATGATCCTACACCGCCGTTTACTCAAGACATCATGAAAACGGCTATATCCAGAAAGTTTAAGATGCCTTCGATCAAAGCCTACGATGGAACGGGAGATCCCGCAAATCATGTAAGGACATTCTCCAATGCACTGCTGTTGCAGCCGGCCAACGATGCGGTCAAGTGTAGGGCGTTTCCCCAAACTCTTGCGGGTATGGCTCAACGTTGGTACAGCCGTCTACCTCCCAACTCTATTGGGTCCTTTAAGGAGCTAAGCAAGGCTTTCATCAACCAGTTCATTAGTGGAAGGGTGCATGAGAAAAGTTCTGCATCACTCATGGCAATACGTCAAGGAAAGAATGAAGCCCTAAGGGACTACATTAATCGATTCACACGAGAGGCTTTAAAAGTCCCGGATTTAGACGACAAAGTGGCTATGATAGCCCTGCAACAAGGAACCACTGATGACCACTTCAGGAGGTCGTTGGCTAAACATCCACCAGAGAGCATGTTGAAGCTCCAAGATAGAGCCGGAAAATACATCAAGGCTGAGGAAAGCATGAGAAAGTATGAACCCACCGCTGGCGACGGTGGAAACTCAAAGAAAAGAAAAGAAACTCAGGAGTACGACGTCAAGGAAAAGTTTCCCCGGACATCAAAGAATTCTGACTCTCCGCCCAAGAGAAATAACTTTGGGCCAAAGTTCACGGAGTATGCAAGATTGAATACTCCCAGGAGTCAAATTCTGATGGAGATAGCCAAGGAAGAAGATATCAAATGGCCAAAGCCAATGAGGGTTGATTTGTCCAAACGGAACCAAAATCAGTTTTGTCGGTTCCACAAAGAAGTCGGTCATGACACCGACGATTGTAGGCAATTGAAAGATGAGATTGAGTTTCTGATACGAAGAGGAAAACTCAGCAAGTTCACTAAGGATGGAAGCCAAGGTAGCCAAAGGGGGAACTATGAAAGAAAGGATTATGATAGAAGGGACAACGATCAAGATCGGAATCCCAAGCCCCGAGGGCCAGTGATCAACATGATATTCGGAGGGCCAACTGCTGCTGGGTCCTCCCGAAACTCAAGAAAAGCCTATGCCCGAGAGGTACTGACCGTCATTGGAGAAGCACCGAAGCGTGCACGAATAGAAGTGTCAATAGGTTTTGATGATTCAGACTTGGAAGGGGTGAAGTTCCCCCACGATGATCCTCTTGTCATAGTACCTGTGATAGGCAACTCCGAAACAAAGAGAGTCCTAGTCGACAATGGAGCCTCAGTGGATATATTGTTCCACGATGCTTTCATCAAGATGGGTTACACTGATTCTCAGTTGACACCCTCTAATATGCCCATATATGGGTTCAATGGAGTGGAATCAAAGGTGGAAGGCACTATCCAACTCCCAATGACCGTGGGGCAAGGAACAAATACATCCACTCAGATGCTGAACTTCATAGTTATAAAGGCAACCTCAACCTACAATGCGATCCTTGGAAGGACGGGTCTTCACGCGTTTAAGGCTGTTGCCTCATCTTACCACCTGAAACTCAAATTCCCCACTCGGAATGGGATTGGTGAAGAACGAGGAGACCAAAAGATGGCTAGAAGTTGTTATGTAGCCGCGTTGAGGCCTGATGGAATTGGGGGGCAGGTTCTCCCCATTGAAGACATGGACACTAGAGATAATGAGGACCGAAGAGGGAAACCAGCTGAGGATTTGATCCCAATTCCCTTAGTCCCGGATGAACCAGAGAAGGTGACTTATGTTGGGGCACTACTGCCCGAACCATTGAAAGGCAAACTTGCATCTTTTCTTCAAGAAAACAATGACGTTTTTGCTTGGACAGCGGCTGACATGCCAGGGATTGATCCCCAACTAATATCTCACAAATTGAATGTGGATCCAGAAAGGAAGGCAGTGAAACAAAAGAAAAGAAGTTTTGCACCAGAGAGGCTTGAAGCCATTAAGCAAGAAGTGAATAAGCTTTTGGAAGCTGGGTTTATTGAAGAAATCCAATTCCCAGAATGGTTAGCTAACCCTGTGATGGTCAAGAAAGCTAACGGGAAGTGGAGAATGTGCGTCGACTTCACCGACTTGAATGATGCATGTCCTAAGGATTGTTTTCCCTTACCAAGGATTGATGCTCTGATAGATGCCACTGCTGGGCACGAGATGCTAAGTTTCATGGATGGCTTCAGCGGATATAATCAAATTAAGATGCACAAAGATGACATAGCCAAAGTGTCGTTCATCACTGACTTTGGTGTCTTCTGTTTCTTAGTCATGGCTTTTGGGCTTAAGAATGCTGGAGCAACCTATCAAAGGTTGGTGAACAAAATCTTTGAGCATCTGATTGGAAAAACCATGGAGGTCTACGTAGATGACATGTTAGTCAAGAGCCTTGATAAGGCCGATCACATTGAGCACCTTCGAGAGGCTTTTGAAGTGCTAAGACACCACAAGATGATGCTAAATCCAGCCAAGTGTGCCTTTGGTGTAGGCTCGGGAAAGTTTTTAGGCCTGATGGTTTCCAAGAGAGGAATCGAGGCAAATCCCGACAAAATCAAAGCGATTCTAGACATGGAACCACCAAAGACTGTCAAGGATGTCCAGAAACTGACGGGAAGAGTGGCTGCTTTGGGAAGATTCATCTCCAAGTCTGGAGAGAAGTGTTTACCTTTCTTCAAAGCACTCAAAAAAGTGAAAATTTTTGAATGGACAACTGAAAGTCAAGAGGCCTTTGAGGCCCTGAAGAAATATATGGCTGAAGCACCACTGTTGGCAAAACCCAAGCCAGGAGAAATTCTCTATTTATACTTGGCAGTTTCTAACACAGCCCTTGGAGCTGTTTTGGTAAAGGAAGAATTGAAGGTTCAGAAACCCATCTACTATGTGAGCAAGATTCTACATGAGGCAGAAATAAACTACTCAATGATTGAGAAGTTTGCCTTAGCCTTGATAATGTCCTCAAGAAAGCTACGCCCCTACTTCCAGGCATACAAGATAGAGGTCTTGACTGATCAACCTCTAAGAAACATCTTGCATAGCCCTCAAGTTAGCGGAAGATTGATCAAATGGGCCATTGAGTTGGGAGAATTTGATATCAAGTATAAGCCTCGGACGGCCATAAAAGCTCAAGCACTGGCTGACTTCATGGTTGAATGCACCATTGACAACCAAGAAGTCGGGGGGCAGGAAGTGATAGTGGAAGATAAGAAAGATAAGGAAATGACCTTCAAAGAATGTTGGGTGCTCTATTTTGATGGAGCATCAAAAACAAAATCAAGTGGAGCTGGTTTAGTGCTACAGAGTCCTGATGGATTCCTAATAGAGTATGCACTAAAACTTGACTTCCCGACGACAAACAATGAGGCTGAGTATGAAGCTCTGATAGCTGGCTTAGGGCTGGCTGGAGCCTTGAGAGTCAAAACTCTGAAAGTCTGTGGAGACTCGAGACTAGTGGTTTCCCAAGTAAATGGGGAATTTGAGGCCAGAGATGAAGTCATGGCCAAGTACTTAAAACTTGTCAAGGCCATTATGACTCAATTCGATGAATGCTATGTGGAGCACATTCCAAGGGAGGAAAATGTGAAGGCTGATGCCTTGTCTAAGTTTGCCTCTTCTGAAATTGAAAACTATGCCGGGAGTGTATACTTCCAGGTCTTGAAGACCCCAAGCATCAATGGAAAGTTGGTAGCTCCCATTGGTATCACCAGTTGTTGGATTGATCCCATCAAAGCTCATCTGGAAACTGGGTGGCTGCCAAACGACACTTCAGAGGCACGAAAGCTGTACGTCAGAGCATTAAGGTATGCCCTAATTGAGGGAATCCTATACAAGAAATCTTTTGTTATTCCATACTTAAAGTGCTTGAGACCTCAAGAGGCAGAATTGGCCCTAAAGGAAGTGCATGAAGGGATTTGTGGGCAACACTTGGGGGGCAGAGCCCTGGCTCATAAAGTCACTCGTCTAGGTTTCTATTGGCCAAACATACTTGCTGATGCTAAAAGCTACGTCAAGAAATGTGAACGGTGCCAGAAACATGCACCAGTGGTTAGGCAACCACCAGAAATGATGACATCCATTAACTCACCTATCCCCTTTGCTATGTGGGGAATGGATATACTCGGGCCATTTCCTATGGCAAGTGCTCAAAGAAAGTTCTTGATAGTAGCAATTGATTATTTCACCAAGTGGATTGAGGCTAAGCCATTGGCCAAGATAACCACCAAGCAAGTGATGCACTTCTTCTGGGAAAATGTGATATGCAGATATGGAATTCCACGAGTCCTGGTCACGGACAATGGAACTCAGTTTAACAACGATGAGTTCAAGAAGTATTGTGATGAAAACGATATCAAGTTGCGCTTCACTTCTGTCGCCCATCCTCAAGCAAATGGGCAAGCTGAGGTTGCAAATCGGATCATCCTTGATGGACTAAAGAAAAGAGTTGAACGCTCCCGAAACACTTGGGTAGACGAATTACTCCCTATACTTTGGGCATATCGTACTACTTGCAAAGTCACCACCGGGGCAACTCCATTTCTATTGGCTTATGGAGCAGAGGCAGTGGTCCCGGTGGAGATTACTCACACCTCCCCGAGAGTTGAGGCTTATGAACCAGAAGAAAATGAAGAAGGCTTGAGGCTGGCTTTAGATCTAATTGACGAAGTTAGAGATGAGGCAAACGCCAAGATAGTTGAACATCAAAAGAAAGCATCCTTCTACTACAACCTAAGGGTTAAAGAAAGGTTCTTTCGTCAAGGAGATTTGGTTCTCAGAAAGATTGAAGCATCCGGAGTTGGACAAAAAGGGAAGTTAGCCCCAAATTGGGAAGGACCATATCGCGTCAAGAACGTATTTGGCCGAGGCTCATACAAGCTAGAAACCCTTGAAGGGCATGAGGTGCCAAGGACTTGGCATGCCTCCAACTTGAAGGTTTATTATGTTTAAAGTGTCTCCCAAGTGGACTCACTACTATAAATAAGGTTCGATGAAACCAACCCAAGTTTTAAAACTGGGATATTATGTAAGGGTTGATCCCATCTTCAAATTATAAATGAATTCAGCATTTTCATGTTTTAAAGCTTATCTATAATGAGTCTTCATAAACATTCAAAAAGCAAGAAAAACAACACAAGCCATGAATGGCCACCATGCATAAATAAAAACTTAAACAAGAGTTAAGTTAAGCCCGTAGGCCGAAAGTACATAAACAAAAGTACAAGCCATGATGGCCAAAAGTGAAAATACACCTAATCTTCTTTGTCTACGTCCTCCTCCTCTTCCTCTCTAGAGGAAAAAACAGCATCGTCAGCTCCAGCAGTCTGACCAGGTGGGGAAGTGTGATCCAGGTCTAAGATCCTATCATCCTCCTCCATCTCGTCCTCTCCAGCCAAAGCCATCTCCAAAGAAGTAGGAAGGTGAGGGCTTGGAAAATCGGAAATAGTGAGGGATCCAGGCATCCTCTCCAAGACAGCAGCAAGAGCGTCATCCCATCCCTTAGTATACTGAACAGGGAAGAGGAGCCCATCATGCTTATCAATCAAGTCCCCGTATTCCTCAGAGTCAAGGTACTCATCAATAAAATCATCCTTGGCCTTCCTCAAAGATACCAGTTCAGCCTGGGAGTCAGCCAACTCCTTCTCCTTCCTAGCCAGGGTGGCCTTCACTGAAGCCATTTCCTCCTGGGACTTCTCAAACTTGCCTTGGTTGGCCTCAGAAGATGAGCGCCAAGACTTAGCTTGAAAGAGAGCCCCTTGGTAGTTGGCATTCATCTGCAAGCAAGTTATAGGTTAAATACTTAAACTTGAAATAAATCAAAGACTACAAAGAAAAGAAGGAGAGAAATACTTACAGCAGCCATAGCCTGGGATCCAGCATGCTCCACCCCCTCAATGGTGGAGTTAGAAACAAAATCCTTGTAGTCACAAGGAGTCAGAGAGTGATAAGACCACTCCACAGCATGTTTGGACACTCCTACCACAGTGTCCTTCTTCCTAAGACCCCGGTTGGGGCGCCAAACTGCACTCTTGCCCGAGGGAGGGCCTTCAGCATCCTCAGTAAGGTCCACATGTGGCCTTATGAAAGCTGGAACACTAGAAGCACGAGGGTCCTTCCCCCCTAAGCGTGCCCTCTTCATCCGGGCTGTTTCCCCGTCTTCAGGCTCGTTGGACTTATTGATAAAGGTCGCAACTGCAAAAGATACAAGGAAAGAAACAGTTGGTATAAGTCAATCTTAAATAAATAAAGAAAGATATGAGGTGAGAATTACCCTTATCAGAAACGTTGGAAAGTCCCAAGGACTTAAGCTGGAACTCGTCCAGGAGCACCCAAGCCATGGTGGCATAGTTATCCTTTGTAAGTTCAGCATATGCATGGGCTTCCTCATCACTCAGGATAATATCACTAGGGCTACCATCCGAAACTCTACTAAAAGAACTACGAAAAAGGGTGCCCCAATCCCCTCCTTCCCAAACTAAATACATAAATTCCTCTTTCCATTTTGGGTTATTATCCGGAATGGATTTGGGGTGAAATATGGGGGGAGTGGAAGGACGGTGGTTGATATAAACTCAACCCAAAGTAATGGCTGAACTATTCTTAAATTGAAAGATTTTCCTAAACAAGGCTACAGATAAAGGAAATTTGTTCTTCAAACAAAGAACAATGAAACACATAATTATTCTCCAGGCGTTTGGAGGAAGTTGGCAAGGGTTAATCCCAACATCAGCCAAAAGCCTGGGAATGAACTCATGCATGGGAAACCTAAGTCCTGCAACAATGGCATCCTTATATATGCAAAGTGCATCAGGACGCCAATGGCAAGAACGGTCCCCTGGGCCTGCTGGAACTAATCTATAGGGGGACTTAACCCTATACATTTTGTTATAGTCCCTAATTAAGTCAATTTCATGGAACTTATTACTACAATCAAATGAATCTAAGTGTGATACATGAGGATATTCATCACTACGCTCTAAGATCATATCCTGAAGAGACATATGAGGGGAGCGAATGTTGATACCTCTCTTTGAAGCTTTGTTCATTCTTTGAAGTCGTTGGGCAGCCTTGTCAGACATCTTCAAATCTTCAAATCTTCAAAGGAAATTTCCAGAAAAACTTCAAGGGAATCCAGAAATCTTCGAATGAGGAAGGAAAAAACCCAGAAATCTTCAAGGGATGAAGATCAATCCCAGAAAAACAAGAACACCACCGTAAAAAGCTCGCCGGAAATCGCCTCTCCACGGAATAAAAGAGAGAAAAAAGCTAAGATAACTAGAGAGAAATTTTGGAAAGTGAAAAGTGAGAAGTGAGAGTGAAATGAGAAATCTCACTCTCTTATAGTGAGAATGACTGGAAGATCAACCGGTTGAAGGATGGCAACCGTCTATAGCCAGTATGGCCCATAAATCCATTTTTGGATTACAAAGGCAAAGGCCCAAATAAATTGAGTCTCAGGCAAAATCGAAGCCCAAGTCAAAAAAGGCCCATTAAATCCCAAGGCTGGAAAGAATTAAGTCCCAAATTAAAATTGGACTATTTAAAAGCCCAAAAATAATAAAGCCTGGAATAAAACCAAGGCAAAAAATCAAAGAACCAAGGTCGAAAAGACTTTAATTCGAGATCGCACGGCCCTGGTCGAAAGTATACGAGAAAACGAGGTCGTATCAAACGACCCCACTTCCAAATAAAACGAAATAATTAAAGGTTTTGAGGTCGAAAAGACCCTAAATCGAGGTCGTATGACCCTAGTCGAAAATACACACGAAACTGAGGTCGTGTCCATCGACTTCGCACCAAAAACAAGTCAAAAAATTGGCAAAATGAGGTCGAAAAGACCCTGGGTCGAGATCGAACGAATAAGATCGAAAATATACTATTTATCGAGTTCGTATCACTCGACCTCATACTGAAACGAGGTCGAGAATGGCCCAGAAATTAATTCTGGAATTCCTGGTCGAAAACACATGTAATTCCTGGTCGACCAATCGAGGTCGAAAATAGCCTTTGAATACAGGTCGAGAGCCTCGACCTCGCAACCAATCGAGGTCGAAGGTATATTAGAGACGAGGTCGTCAAATGAGGTCGATAATAGCCTAGGAATTGAAATCAACAATTCCAGGTCGAAGTTACGCTGGCTTCCTGGTCGAAAACTTGAGGTCGAAAATGACTTGGAAATCCAGGTCGAGAACTTCGACCTCACAGCTGTTCCTGTTCGAAAAAATACTGAGTCGAGGTCGAGCAGGTGAGGTCGAAAAAGACCTAGAAATCCAGGTCGAGAGCTTCGACCTCACACCTGTTTGAGCTCGAATTCCTGGTCGAAATCCTGGTCGATTTTACACTGAATTCCTGGTCGAATTCCTGGTCGAAAATGACCTAATTTGAGGTTGAAAATGCCCTAAAAAATGGAAAATTTTGGGAAAAACACGCTGTAACTTCTACGAAAACCCCAAGGATATTTTCCCAGAAGTTGGGGGGCAAATGATATGGTCAGAAAAGTAATTATAGAAATATAATTGACTGGTCAAACAAAAGGTCGATATTTAAGGCCCGACACCCTAATTATTCATTAATTTCGTAATTAATGAGTAGGGAAAATATACAGCTCATAAAAAGAGCTTTGATTATGGAAAATTAGTCAAAGAAGGATCTGGAATCCCAATTAAAGGCAATCAATGAGTCATAACCTTTATCAACAAGGAAACGAATTCTTCAGCAAGAAATACAATACTTATCCAATATCAAAAAGAAGACTTATCCGTTAAGTCTCCCAAACATACCATAAATACTAGGCTCTAGACGCCTATATAAGGTCCCTGATCCTACAATCAGAACTACGTCTTGGCTTGATTCTCAATAACGAATTGAGATACGTAGGCATCTTGTGAGGACCAATTTAGTCCGGAAACACGAGTGCAGCCATTAAAGCTCGAAGCTCATTAAATTCACAAAGTACGTTTTTTAATCCATAACAGAAATGAGAGTGACGGGTGAGTATTATTTATGAATTAATATATTTATGTTGTACGTCATGTCGTTTACCCTAATGCTAAATCCAAGCATGACACTAAATCTAAGCCGTGTACTTTCTTGTCGTGTACTCAAAAGATAAACACAAACACTAAATTTTGGTATTATTTCGTGTCATGTCATTTAATTTGTGTGTATCAAATTGCCAGATCTACTTGATCCAGTTGCTCAAACAAACAAAAATCCCAATTCAAGACCTCTAATCAAATTGTTGCAAGTATAAAGAACTACAATTTTTTTAGACTTGCAAAAAAGATTTTAATCTTTTTAGACGGAAAAGTTACTTAAATCTTATCTTTCATGGATATTCAAGGTATGGGGTTCTATTTAGAAGGATGACATTTTTTTTAGCAAGATAAAAATGTAAATTACACATTTTATACTTTATATATAATAAGTGAAGGGATCTTACGTGAAATTTTGGTAATCACCGTCTTTGTTTCGTTAAATTATTAAGGATCGTTGCTTTTAAAGTGGTTGTTTCGTTAAATTAATAAGGATCGTTGCTTTTAAAGTGGACGAATGAGAATCGTTGCATCTGATAGTAAAAGGTATATTTACATTTTAGTAGGATTATATTCAAATCCAAAAAAGTGCATTTTAATAACATAAAGAAAATATGAGTAGATTCTCGATGTTGAACAATGTAAAAATTTGTAATTTTATTTTCTTTTTCAGTTTTCGAGTATTTTCAGTTAGATAATAATTGTTAAATCATCGCCAAATTAAAATTATTTTTTGATTTTCGCGTGTGCTGTGAAATCGTCCAAATTAGATTTTTATAATGTAAGATATAGTCAAAATAGTAAAGAGGCAGTGTGAATATAATAAATTTTTGGAAGTGATATATTCACACCCTTGATTTAGATCAATTTCACTTTTTAATATTTAATTTTTTATTTAAATTATTAAAATACACTTTTTTAATATTTGAATATAATTTTTAATATTAAATTTAGCCATTATCATCTATACATCTCAAAAGTTAAAAGACCCTTCATTTGACAGCACATAACCAAAATGTTGAATAAGATATGTTTCACGCCTATTGTATCTTATTATATAATGTAAGAGTATGAGGGATAATAATGCAACTATCAAAGTACCCTTATGTATTCGTATGAAAAAAACCATTTGTACTAACCTAACTTATGTGAGTAGGTACTTAGGTTAGTTGCATCAAGCTCTTATTAACAAACCCATTTTCTTTGTACTTATTTGTAGCTCTAATATCTTTTAAAAATATTTGTAGAAATACGATTGGTAACCAGAAGTAACCAAATGCAACTTTTTTATGATTTGTAATAAGAAACAAAAAGATGCAACTTCTTTTATGTTTTTCTGAAAAATAATTGAAGTTACTTTTTAAGATCCATGCAATTGCATTAGATTGAAAAATTGTCTTTAAAAAAAAAACCGAAAACCCGTATTTTTGCAAAAAAAAAAAATTAAAAAAAAAAGTATTTTTACAAAAAAATTAAAAATTTCTATACATAACTTTATAATTCGATAAAATATTAAACTCAATTCGATACAATATTAAAATTTGTAATATACATAAGTTTAAGGTTCAATTTCTACCAACAACGTATTAAATTTAACATTTAAGCCGCATCGATCACTTATTATTATATTATATTTTAATATTATTACAAAGATAAAAGAGACAAATGTTATTTTAAATTATTGAAATAATAAAAAAAATTGAAATTAACTGTGCTTCGCACGGACTATAAGCTAATATATTTAAGATGCAAAAAATGATACACTTTATTTAATTAATAAAAAAACGGTAAAATATTTATGGGTTTTAACAAGTGATATGACAAGTATTACTTGGCCCACAGTAACACAAACCACCAGGACAATGGTATACGTGATCACATAGATAGAGACAAGTAGCATTGCCTTTGGCACTATTTCCTTGGCATGTACCAACATTCATGATTTGGTCAGGAGCTCCAACTTCTGGATCTTCTACCACCTTGTCTGACCACCGTGAACCTGCACAACAATCACCTTTATTAACTCAAAACTACAAGGCCATGCAAATGTACCAATACAAGCCTTTCAAATAAATTTGGGAAATTCTCAATCCTACCATTGTGTTATTATTTATCAAAGTAAGAAATTCTTTAACCATCATTAAATATTTTAAAATACAGATCAAAGATAAATTCAATTTGATTTTCTTCCACTTCTGGAACAGCAAGCAATTTAGTATATTATTCGTCAAAGATCTAATCTTTACTATCTTTTATTTTTTATTTGCAATTTTTTTCAAATGTTAATTGTAATTAGAGGATTCTCAAAGGTATCACCATTTGTAGAAACCAATACTAGGTAAAAATGGTACAAATAGAAAAAGTCAAAATTACAATAATATCACTAGATATATCCTAATAAAATAATGCATGTAAGTATGATATAATAAGATATTTAAATAATATTATATGATACTTGTTACTATTACATTTATCGTAAATTGTGATCAATATAACATTATAATATTGTTTCCGATCGACTGATCTTTAAAAATCATTAGTGTACATTCATCTTAAACTTACTAATTGACAAAAAAAATGATAGTGAACTTACTAGAAACAGAAAGTATCAAGGCAAAAGAGATGATAAACATAATTGAGATCTTCTCCATTTTTTTGTAATGTGACGAGTAATAAAATTATAATTGATTTTGTGTTCTAACGAGAGACAAGACTACCCTTTGTTGATTTATGAATAATGAACCACCAAGGATGGCTATTTATACACATGCATTATAATTATATGTATATCAATTAATGTATAATTAAAAGCTAATATTAATTTTAATAGAGGTTACACTGCAATAATTACACAATCTTAAATACAAAAGTAAGATATATACGTTAATAAAAAGATACTTTAATTTATGTAATTAGACATAAGAAAATCAATATACATTAATGAAATGGTATTCAGAAATTAATTGAAACTCATATAGCGTATACAGTACAACATGTTGCTAAAAACAAAATTATAAATTTTCTCCTTATGTTATACTCGCTGTATCCCGTTCAATTGTTTACCTTTGAGTTGGACACGGAGTCTAAGAATATAAGTAAAATAGGTAAAAAAACTAAAAAGAAATAAATAAAGTGGTGGGACCCGTCAATATTTAAGGTATAAATTAAGTAAAGTGGAAGAGAGTAGGAGAAGTTGTTAATTTTTATATTATAAAACTTTACTATTTTTGAAAAAAATTGGAATGTAAATAATTGGATGGTACATCCCAAAAAGTAAAGTGTAAAGAAATGGATGGGACGAAAAGAGTATAGGCTTACTAGCCAATTAGGTTGATTATCACTAGACAATCTTCAGTAATTTATGAATTTAAATATTATGGTTAAAATGAGCTCAGTAAAGAATTAAATGTTATCCAGAAGCCTCGAAACTTAGCTATTGACCCATCTAAAAAGGTAAGGGGATGATATTATGAGATGTATTTAAATTAAATTAAATAACCATTAACTGGTTTTTGTCCCTTGACTCTATGTATATATATTTGTTGGAAATCTGTGCGTGTATAAATTGTGAAATCCTTAAATCTCTTAAATAAAATACATAGATTATTTCCAATGTTACATCCATATTTATAAAAATTAAATTTTAATAATATTGTTGTGATTGCTGCAAGTATTTTTTTTGTTTGCTAAACTTGAAATTCATTCATAAATAAAAACAAGCCGAGGCCTTAACATACATTACATAAAAACTGAAGTTGACTACTAAATAGAAGTGATTCATACACAAATGCGACTCAAATATGTTTTGTTTAGGATTAATGTACTTTCGTGTTTCAGGTAATATTAAATGAAAATATGAAAATAAACAAATAAATATATTAAAATATTAAAATTTTAGGCAAAACTTTTACAAATATATATTAAAAGTTATATAATTACATCATTTTTTTCTTTTTCTAAACATACTTACATCATATTTACATATAAAATTATAAAAATATCTATAATTTTATAAATAAATATACATATACCTATTATAAATATTACTCCTTCCGTCCCCCTCAATTCTTTTCATTGGGGGATGGGGACTCGGCGCACATTTTAAGGCTCTTTTAATATATACTCCGATCTTAAAATGCGTGCCAAGTAGTGTAAAACACTGTAAAGAAATGAGAGGGACGGGGGAGTATTATTTATGAATTAATATATTTATGTCCTGTCATCTATATATCTCAAAATTTAATAGACCCTTCATTTGAGGGCACATAACCAAAATGTTGAATAAGATATGTTTCACGCCTATTGTATCTTATTATACCTTATTATATAATATAAGAGTATGAGGGATAATAATGCAACTATCCAAGTACCCTTAAGTATTCGTATGAAAAAAAACCATTTGTACTCACCTAACTTATGTGAGTAGGTACTAAGGTTACGAGCATCAAGCTCTTATTAACAAACCCATTTTATTTGTACTTATTTGTAGCTCTAATATCTTTTAAAAATATTTGCAGAAATACGATTGGTAATCAGAAGTAACCAAATGCAACTTTTTTATGATTTGTAATAAGAAACAAACAGATGCAACTTTTTTATATTTTTCTGAAAAATAATTGAAGTTACTTTTAAGATCCATCCAGTTGCATTAGATTGAAAAATCGTATTTAAAAAAAAAACCCCCGTATTTTTGAAAAAAAAATTAATAATTTCTATACATAACTTTATAATTCGATACAACATTAAACTCAATTCGATACAATATTAAAATTTGTTATATACATAAGGTTAAGGTTCAATTTCTACCAACAACGTATTAAATTTAACATTTAAACCGCATCGATTACTTATTATTATATTATATTTTAATATTATTACAATGATAAAAGAGACAAATGTTATTTTAAATTATTGAAATAATAAAAAAATGAAAATAACTCGTGCTTCGCACGGGCTATAAGCTAATATATTTAAAATGCAAAAATCGATACACTTTATTTAATTAATAAAAAAACAGTGAAATATTTATGGGCTTTAACAAGTGATATGACAAGTATTACTTGGCCCACAGTAACACAAACCACCAGGACAATGGTATACGTGATCACATAAATAGAGACAAGTAGCATTGCCTTTGGCACTATTTCCTTCTCATGTACCAACATTCATGATTTGGTCAGGAGCTCCAACTTCTGGATCTTCTACCACCGTGAACTTGCACAACAATCACCATTATTAACTCAAAACTACAAGGCCATGCAAATGTACCAATACAAGTCTTTCAAATAAATTTGGGAAATTCTCAATCCTACCATTGTGTTATTATTTATCAAAGTAAGAAATTCTTTAACCATCATTAAATATTTTAAAGTAAAGATCAAAGATAAATTCAATTTGATTTTCTTCCGCTCCTGGAACAGCAAGTAATTTAGTATATTATCCGTCAATGGTCTAATCTTTACTATCTTTTATTTTTTATTTGCAATTTTTTTTAAATGTTAATTGTAATTAGAGGATTCTCAATGGTATGACACCATTTGTAGAAACCAATACTATGGAAAAATGGTACAAATAGAAAAAGTCAAAATTCCAATAATATCACTAGAAATATCCCAATAAAATAATGCATGTAAGTATGATATAATAAGATATTTTAATAATATTATATGATACTTGTTACTATTACATTTATCGTAAAATATGATCAATATAACATTATAATATTGTGTTCCGATCTACTGGTCTTTAAAAATCATATAGTGTACATTCATCTTAAACTTACTAATTGACAAAAAAAATGATACTGAACTTACCAGAAACAAACTTACCAGAAACAGAAAGTATCAAGGCAAAAGAGATGATAAACATAATTGAGATCTTCTCCATTTTTTTGTAATGTGACGAGTAATAAAATTATAATTGATTTTGTGTTGTGACGAGAGACAAGACTACCGTTTGTTGATTTATGAATAATGAACCACCAAAGATGGTTATTTATACACATGCATTATAATTATATGTATATCAATTAATGTACAATTAAAAGCTAATATTAATTTTAATAGAGGTTACATTGAAATAATTACACAACCTTAAATACAAAAGTAAACTACATACGTTAATGAAAGGATACTTTAATTTATGTAATTAGACATAAGAAAATCAATATACCTGTTGTGGATTAAAAAACGTGCTTGTGAATTTAATACTAAGGTTAATGAGCTTCGAGCTTTACTGGCTTCACTTGTGTTTCGAGACTAAATCGGTCCTCACAAGATGCCTACGTATCTCAATTCGTTATTGAGAATCAAGTCAAAGACGTAGTTCTGATTATAGGATCAGGTCCTTTATATAGGCGTCTGGAGCCTAGTATTTATGATATGTTTAGGAGACTTAGCGAATAAGTCTAATTTTTGATATTGGATAAACATTGTATTTCTTGCAGGATAAGTCTTTTCCTTGTTGATAAAGGTTATGACTCATTAATTGGGATTCTGGATCCTTCTTTGACTAATTTACCATATTTTGGACTCTTTTCATGAGCTGTATATTTTCCCTATTCATTAATTACGAAATTAATGAATAATTAGGGTATCGATTTTATGCCTTATTTCTCCTCCTGGTCGAATTATGGCGTTGTTTTAGGTCCTGGTCGAATACTTTCGACCAGGATTCTAGTCGTAGATGTCCTCCATTTTGGGTCCTGTTCGAACTCATTCGACCAGGATTCTGGTCGAGTACATGGTTCAGTTTGGACTTTATTCGAACTCATTCGACCAGGATTCTGGTCGAATATTTGGTTCATTTTGAGCTTTGGTCGAACAACTTTGACCAGGATTCTGATCGAATATGAGGGCCATTTTGGGCCTTATTCGAACTCTTTCGGCCAGGTTTATGGTCGAATACATGGTTCATTTCGGGCTTTGTTCGAACTCATTCGCCCAGGATTCTGGTCGAATACTTGGTTCGTTTCAGACTTTTAAGGCCCACATATATTGGGCTCAATTTGGGCCTAAGGCCTTTATTTAGCAATTGGGCCTTTAGCTTTTTTATTGGGCCTTTAGCCTTTTTTGGGCTTTTAGCCTTTATTGGGCTTTTAGCCTTTATTGGGCCTTTAGCCTTTTTGATTTTTACTGGCTAATGCCGGTTGTCCTTCCTTCAACCGGCCCATTGACCGGCTGTCATCCCTATAAAAGGGTGAACTCTCATTTGTTTCCATTCATTCCTCACTTTCTATTTCTCAAAGTTACTCTGCTAAATTTTCTCCAAAATTTTCTCTAAATTGCTCTGCTAGGGTTCTGTCACAAGGCGATTCCCAACGAGATTTTCTGTTGAATCTCACCGTTTTCTGGGTTTTTCGGTTGAAGATTTGAAGAATTCTTTGAAGATTCTGGGCTTTCTTTGAAGATATCTGGGTTTTCGTTGAAGATTTCTGGGTTTTTGTTGAAGATTTCTGGGCTTTCTTTGAAGATTTGAAGGTTTGAAATGGCTGATCGCGCTTCTCAACGCCTTCAAAAGATGAATTTTGCATCTAAACGAGGTACCCCCATTCCAATTCGTTCTAAATACATGTCTTTGCATGATATGATTAATGAACATTGGGATGAATACCCGTCTGTGTCTGCCTTAGATTCGTATGATTGTAGTAATAGGTTTCACGAAGTAGATATGATTAAAGATTATAATAAGATGTATAGGGTAAAGGCCCCCTTAAAGCTTGTTCCTGCCGGCCCTGGTGACCGTTCATGTCACTGGCGGTCAAATGCTTTATGTATTTACAAAGACTCTATAGTTGTCGGCCTTAGGTTCCCCTTTCATGAGTTTATACCTAGGCTTTTGGCCGATGTTCAAATAAACCCTAGCCAATTACCCCCAAATGCTTGGAGGATAATTCATTGTTTTATGGTTTTATGCCTTCGAAATAATCTTCCACTTTTTGTACCATTGTTTAGAAAGATTTTTCAATTCAAGAATAGCTCTGCCAACAACTTGGGTTGGGTATATATTAGCCATAGGGTTGGCTTCCCTTTCATTTTTCACCCAAAATCTATCCCAAACAATAACCCCAAGTGGAAAAATGAGTTTATGTATCTTGTCTGGGAAGGAGGGGATTGGGGAACCCTGTTCCGTAAATCATTTGGGAGAGTTTCTGATGGTAGTCCCAGTAACATTGTCTTGAATGAGGAGGAATCTCATGCCTACTCAGAGCTTATCAAGGATAATAGGACTACCGTGGCTTGGGAGCTACTGGATGAGTTTGTCCTCAAGTCTGTCGGGCTCTCCACTGTTCATGATAAGGGTATTTTACTTATCCCTTTTCTTTATGTCTATTTTTCTTTCCTTTGTGATTTTCTGCTAACCATTTTTTGGTTTTTCTTGCAGCTGCGGCCTTTATTAATAAGACCAATGAGCCCAAGGATGTGGAGACATCCAGGATGAAGAGGGCTAGGCTTGGAGATGATCCAAGGGGGAAGCCTAGTGTCCCCAGCTTTTTGATCCCTTCTCAGATCCCTGTGGACGAGGCTGACATTCCTATGTCTACCAAGTCTTCAGTGTGGCGCCCCAACTGGGGTATTAGGAAGAGGGACACCACTACTGGGGTGTCCAAACATGCTGTGGATTGGTCATACCACTCCCTTACTCCTTGTGACTACAAGGATTTTGTTGCAGATTCCACCCTCGAGGGTGTTGAGCACTTAGGAGCTCAAGCTATTGCTGCGGTAATTTTCTTTACCTTGGCTATTCTTTTTCTTTGAAGTTTCTGCTTTTTCTTTTCTAACTTTTATTCTTTGGCAAACCAATGCCAACTTCCAGGGGGCATTGTTCCAAGACAAGGCTTGGCGTACCTCTTCTGATCCCAACAGGGTCAAGTTGGAGAGGTCTGAGGAGGAGGTGAAGTCTCTTAAGGAGACTCTTGCTAGGAGGGAGAAGGAGCTTGCTGATGCTCAGGCTGATATTGTTGAGCTGAGGAAGAGCAAGGATGATTGCATCGACGAGTACCTTGACTCTCAGGAGTACAAGGACTTGATCGAGAAGCATGCCGAGATTCTTTTCCCAGTCCAGCATACATCAGGATGGGAGGATGCTGTTCAGGCTATCTTGGCCAAGCATCCCGGGGTTTTTGACGCTGCTGACTTTCCAGCTCCTCACCCTCCTACTCCCTTAGAGCGTATCTTGGCTGGAGTAGATGACATGGAGGAGAAAGATGCTAGGATTATTGATCCTTTGCAGTCATCACCCCTTGGTGACACTTCTGCTGATGACCATGATGGTGATGAGCATTCTTCTGGCTCTAGCTCAGGGGAGGAGACAGATGCGGGCGACAAGGATGGTGAAGCGTAGTCGTAGTTTATTTATGGCCGTTCATGACTTGTATTTCCTTTTTTATGTATTTCCAGCCTTCGGGCTTAACTTAAACTCTTTGCAAGTTTAGTTTTATTTTTATTTTGTGGCCATTCATGGCTTTTATTATTTTCTTGATCTTTAATTTGACTTTGCATGCTTAGTTAACATGTCTATCAAAATGCAACGCACATATAATGAAAACATAAGAATATGGAATTCATAACTTTGAGAATGGGTTCAACCCTTACATAGGACTCAAGTTTAAAACTTGGGTTGGTTTTATCAAACCTTATTTCTAGTAGTGAGTCCACTTAGGAAACACCTTAAACATAATAAACTTTCAAATTAGAGGCATGCCAAGTCCTTGGCACCTCATGCCCTTCAAGGGTTTCTAGTTTGTACGAGCCTCGACCAAATACGTTCTTGACGCGATATGGTCCTTCCCAATTTGGGGCCAACTTGCCTTTTTGTCCAACTCCGGATGCCTCAATCTTTCGAAGAACCAAGTCTCCTTGTCGAAAGAACCTTTATTTAACCCTTAAGTTGTAGTAGAAAGCTTCCTTCTTTTGATGTTCAACTATCTTGGCGTTTGCCTCATCTCTAACTTCGTCAATTAGATCTAAAGCTAGCCTCAAGCCTTCTTCATTTTCTTCTGGTTCATAAGCCTCAACTCTTGGAGACGTGTGAGTAATCTCCATTGGAACCACTGCCTCTGCCCCATATGCCAACAGGAAGGGGGTAGCTCCAATGGTGACTTTACAAGTAGTACGATATGCCCATAGTATGGGGAGCAATTCGTCTACCCAAGTGTTTCTGAAGCGCTCAACTCTTTTCTTCAGTCCATCCAGGATTATTCGATTTGCAACCTCAGCTTGCCCATTTGCTTGTGGATGGGCAACAAAAGTGAAGCGCAACTTGATATCATTCTCATCACAATACTTCTTGAATTCATCATTGTTGAATTGAGTTCCATTGTCCGTAACCAGGACTCGTGGAATTCCATACCTGCATATCACATTCTCCCAGAAGAAATGCATCACTTGCTTGGTGGTTATCTTGGCTAAAGGTTTAACCTCAATCCACTTGGTGAAGTAGTCGATTGCTACTATCAAGAAATTTCGTTGTGCGCTTGCCATTGGAAAAGGTCCAAGTATATCCATTCCCCACATGGCAAATGGAATTGGTGAGTTTATGGATGTCAACATCTCTGGTGGTTGCCTAACCACTGGTGCATGCTTCTGGCACCTTTCACATTTCTTCACGTAGCTTTTAGCATCAGCTAGTATGCTTGGCCAGTAGAAACCTAGACGAGTGATTTTATGGGCAAGGGCTCTGCCCCCCAAGTGCTGCCCACAAATTCCTTCATGTACTTCCCTTAGGGCCAATTCTGCCTCTTGGGGTCTCAAGCATTTCAGATAAGGAATGACGAAAGATTTCTTGTATAAGATCCCCTCAATCAGGGCATACCTTAGTGCCCTCACATATAACTTTCGTGCTTCTAAAGTGTCGTTGGGTAACCACCCAGTTTCCAGATGAGCTTTGATGGGATCCATCCAACAACTGCCAACATCAATGGGTGCTATCAACTTTCCGTTGATGCTTGGGGTCTTCAAGACTTGGAAGTATACACTCCCTGCATAGTTTTCAATTTCAGAAGAAGCAAACTTAGACAAGGCATCAGCCTTCATGTTTTCTTCCCTTGGAATGTGCTCTACATAGAATTCGTCGAACTGAGTCATGATGGCCTTGACAAGTTTTAAGTACTTGGCCATGACTTCATCTCTGGCCTCAAACTCCCCATTTACTTGGGAAACCACTAGCCTCGAATATCCACATACTTTCAGAGTTTTAACTCTCAAGGCTCCAGCCAGCCCTAAGCCAGCTATCAGAGCTTCATACTCAGCCTCATTGTTTGTCGTTGGGAAGTCAAGTTTTAGTGCATACTCTATGAGGAATCCATCAGGACTTTGTAGCACTAAACCGGCTCCACTTGATTTTGTTTTTGATGCTCCATCAAAATAGAGCACCCAATATTCTTTGAACTCCATCTCTTGATCTTTCTCGTCTCCCACTATTACTTCCTGCCCCCTGACTTCTTGGTTGTCAATGGTGCATTCAACCATGAATTCAGCAAGTGCCTGAGCTTTTATGGCCGTTCGAGGCTTATACTTGATGTCAAATTCGCCCAATTCAATAGCCCATTTGATCAATCTTCCACTAACTTGAGGGCTATGCAAGATCTTTCTTAGAGGTTGATCAGTCAAGACCTCTATCTTGTGAGCCTGGAAGTAGGGGCGTAGCTTTCTTGAGGCCATTATCAAGGCTAAGGCAAACTTCTCAATCATTGAATAGTTTATTTCTGCCCCATGTAGAATCTTGCTCACATAGTAGATGGGTTTCTGAACCTTCAATTCTTCTTTTACCAAAACGGCTCCAAGGGCTGTGCTAGAAACCGCCAAGTACAAATAGAGAATTTCCCCTTTCTTGAGCTTTTCCAACAGTGGTGCCTCAGCAATGTATTTCTTCAGGGCCTCAAAGGCCTCTTGGCTTTCAGTTGTCCATTCAAAAATTTTCACTTTCTTGAGTGCTTTGAAGAAGGGTAAACACTTCTCTCCTGACTTGGAGATGAATCTTCCCAATGCTGCCACTTTCCCTGTTAGTTTCTGGACATCTTTGACAGTCCGTGGTGGTTCCATGTCTATAATTGCTTTGATTTTGTCGGGATTAGCCTCGATTCCTCTCTTGGAAACCATCAGGCCTAAAAATTTTCCCGAGCCTACACCAAAGGAACACTTAGCTGGATTTAACATCATCTTGTGGTGCCTTAGCACTTCAAATGCCTCTCGGAGGTGCTCAATGTGATCGTCCTTATCGAGGCTCTTGACTAACATGTCATCTACGTAGACCTCCATGGTTTTTCCAATTAGGTGTCCAAAAATTTTGTTCACCAACCTTTGGTAGGTTGCCCCTGCATTCTTAAGCCCAAATGCCATGACTAAGTAACAGAAAACACCAAAGTCGGTGATGAATGATACCTTGGAGATGTCATCTTTGTGCATCTTAATTTGATTGTATCCACTGAAGCCATCCATGAAGCTGAGCATCTCGTGTCCAGCTGTAGCATCTATTAATGCGTCAATCCTTGGTAAGGGAAAATAATCCTTAGGACATGCATCATTCAAGTCAGTGAAGTCCACACACATTCTCCATTTTCCATTGGCCTTTTTGACCATCACGGGGTTAGCCAACCATTCCGGGAATTGTATCTCTTCAATGAATCCGGCCTCTAGAAGCTTTTCCACTTCTTGTTTAATGGCCTCTTGTCTTTCTGGAGCAAAATTTCTCTTCTTTTGTTTCACCGTCTTTCTTTCAGGATCCACATTCAACTTGTGAGTTATCAATTGGGGATCAATCCCTGGCATGTCAGCCGTTGTCCAAGCAAAAACGTCATTGTTCTCTTGAAGAAAAGATATGAGTTTGCTTTTCAATGGCTCAGGTAGTAGTGCTCCAACATACGTAACCGTCTCTGGTTCACCAGGGACTAAGGGAATGGGGATTAAATCCTCAGCCGGTTTCCCTCTTCGGTCCTCATTGTCACTAGTATCCATGTCTTCAATTGGGAGTACTTGCCCCCCGATTCCATCAGGCCTTAACGCAGCTACATAACAACTTATAGCCATCTTTTGGTCTCCTCGTTCTTCACCAATCCCATTCCTCGTGGGGAATTTGAGTTTCAGATGATAGGATGAGGCAACAGCCTTGAACGCATGAAGACCAGTCCTTCCTAGGATTGCATTGTAGGTCGAAGTTGCATTTATAACTATGAAGTTCAACATCTGAGTAGACGTGTTCATTCCTTGTCCCATGGTCATTGGGAGTTGGATAGTCCCTTCCACCTTTGATTTCACTCCATTGAATTCATATATGGGCATATTCGAGGGTGTCAACTGAGAGTCAGTGTAGCCCATCTTGATGAAAGCATCATAAAACAATATGTCCACTGAGGCTCCATTGTCGGCCAAAACTCTCTTGGTTTCAGAATTTCCTATCACAGGGGCGATGACTAAAGGATCATCGTGGGGAAACTTCACTCCCTCTAGGTATGAATCATCAAAACCTATTGATACTTCTGTTCGGGCACGCTTCGGTGCTTCTCCAACCACGGTCATTACTTCTCAAGCATAAGCCTTTCTTGAGTTTTGGGAGGACCCAGCAGCAGTTGGCCCTCCGAATATCACGTTGATTACTGGCGCTCGGGGCTTAGGGTTACGATCTTGATCGTTGTCCCTTTTGTCATAATCCTTTCTTTCATAGTTCCCCCTTTGACTTCCTTGGTTTCCATCTTTGGTGAACTTGCTGAGTTTTCCTCTTCGTATCAGAAATTCAATTTCATCTTTCAATTGCCTACAATCGTCAGTGTCGTGACCGACTTCTTTGTTGAACCGACAGAATTGATTTTGGTTCCGTTTGGACATGGCAGCCCTCATTGGCTTCGGCCATTTGAGATCTCCTTCCTTAGCTATCTCCATCAGAATTTGACTCCTGGAAGTGTTCAATCTTGCATACTCCGTAAAATTTGGCCCAAAATTGTTTCTCTTGGGTGGAGAATCAGAGTCCTTTGACGTTCTGGGAAACTTTTCCTTGACATCGTACTCCTAAGTTTCTTTTCTTTTCTTTGAGTTTCCACTACCGCTAGCAGTGGGTTCATACTTTCTCATGCTTTCTTCAGCCTTGATATACTTTCCGGCTCTATCTTGGAGCTTCAGCATGCTCTCGGGTGGATGTTTAGCTAACGACCTTTTGAAGTGGTCATCAGTAGTTCCTTGTTGCAGGGCTATCAAAGCCACTATGTCCTCTAAGTCCGGGACTTTCAAAGTCTCCCGAGTGAATCGATTGATGTAGTCCCTTAGGGCTTCATTCTTTCCTTGCTGGATTGCCATGGGTGATGCAGAGCTTTTCTCATGCACCCTTCCACTAATGAACTGATTGATAAAAGCTTTGCTTAGTTCCTTGAAAGACCCAATTGAGTTGGGAGGAAGACGGCTATACCAGCGTTGGGCCATGCCTGCCAAGGTTTGTGGAAACGCCCTACACTTGACCGCATCATTGGTTGACTGCAACAGCAATGCATTGGAGAAGGTCCTTACATGATTTACGGGATCTCCCGTTCCATCATAAGCCTTGATTGTTGGCATCTTGAATTTTCTAGATATGGTGGCTTTCATGATGTCTTGAGTGAACGGATGTGTAGGATCATCAGGATCTCCTAGGGGCAACAAAACACTAGGATCACCCCTTGGGGCTTCAGCCCTCTTGGTTCTTCTTGGTGTCGGGTCCAGGTTGATTATCGGGACTCTCCCAGTTGCTCGGTCTTGAGATTTGGCGGCCTCTTCTTCTGCAAGGAGTTTCTTGAGTCTTGCAGTCTCTGCCTCATGGGCTACAATTTTCTCCTTAGTAGTTTGGGGTTGTTCCCGATTTGTTTGGGAAGAACGCTTCCTCCTTGGGGCTACATCCCTCTCTTCTTCAGATGTGTAATTCTCGTCCTCAGTATAGGGACCCGAATAATCTTGAATCAAAGGAGTCCGTCGAGTCTGTTGATTTTGGGGTCCCAGACCTTGTATATAAAGGGGGACATATGGTTCATGGTAGATGGGGTTAAGACCACTACTGCCCGCCATGAGTCGAGGGGGCATGCCATAGCTTGGTATCCCCAAAGTTTGAGCAGCATATTGGGGGAGATCAGTAGTATGGAGTTGAAGACCACTTGGGGCATTCATGAGCAGCGGGGAGGTCGTGATCGGTTGCTGGTGAACGGTCTCTTGTGGATTGGATCCATGAATGACCATCTGCAGGGGATTCATCCCTTCGACCAAAATCGGGATTTCCGGTCCTTGAGTGTTGTTGGGGATATTCGCCCCTTCAGCACCAGTAGTTGGCGGTGGTTGATTTCCGTGAGTATCAGCCTCAGAGGTGACAGGCGATCCTCAGGAGTTTGAGTATCTCGAGTTGTTCTTCGTGTGTTTGTCATGGTTGATGTTGTCTTCCCACAGACGTCGCCAAATGTTGTGGATTAAAAAACGTGCTTGTGAATTTAATGCTAAGGTTTAATGAGCTTCGAGCTTTAATGGCTGCACTTGTGTTTCGAGACTAAATCGGTCCTCACAAGATGCCTACGTACCTCAATAACGATTTGAGATACGTAGGCATCTTGTGAGGACCGATTTAGTCTCGAAACACAAGTGCAGCCATAAAAGCTCGAAGCTCATTAAACCCTCGCATTAAATTCGTAAGCTCATATTTTATTCCACAACATTTGGCGCCGTCTGTGGGAAGACAACATCAACGATGGCAAACACACGAAGAACAACTCGGGATACTCAAACTCTTGAGGATCGCCCTATCACCTCTGAGGCTGATACTCACGGAAATCAACCACC
Source organism: Heracleum sosnowskyi (assembly GCA_030848705.1). Classification (NCBI taxonomy): domain Eukaryota; kingdom Viridiplantae; phylum Streptophyta; class Magnoliopsida; order Apiales; family Apiaceae; genus Heracleum; species Heracleum sosnowskyi. The sequence continues at coordinate 133,462,173 of CM061235.1, read as the reverse complement.
GCCGACTACTGGCACTCAAGGGGCGAATATCCCCACCAACACTCAAGGAACGGAAATCCCAATTTCGGTTGAAGGGACGAATCCCCTGCAGATGGTCATTCATGGATCTAATCCACAAGAGACCGTTCACCAGCAACCAATCTCGACTTCTCCACTCATCATGAATGCACCGAGAAGCCTTCAACTCCATACTACTGATCTCCCTCAATACGCGAATCAGACTTTGGGGATGCCAAGCTATGGCATGCCCCCTCGACCCATGGCGGGCGGTAGTGGAACTAATCCAATCTACCATGAGGCATATGTGCCCCCTTACATTCAAGGTCTGGGACCCCAAAACCAACAAACTCGCCAGACCCCTTTCGTTCAAGATTACTCGGGCCCATACACCGAGGATGAGGGTTATACAACTGGGGAGGATGTCGCCCCAAGAAGGAGACGTTCTTCCCAGACAAATCGGGATCAACCCCAAACTACTAAGGAGAAAATTGCAGCCCATGAGGCAGAGACTGCAAGACTCAAGAAACTCCTTGCTGAGGAGGAGGCCGCTCAATCTCAAGGCTGAACGACTGAAGGGATCCCGATAATCAACTTGGATCCACCGGCAAGGAGAACCAAGAGGGCCGAAGCCCCAAGAGGTGATCCTAGTATTTTGTTGCCCCTAGGAGATCCTGATGATCCTACACCACCGTTTACTCAAGACATCATGAAAACGGCTATATCCAGAAAATTCAAGATGCCTTCGATCAAAGCCTATGATGGAACGGGAGATCCCGCAAATCAAGTAAGGACCTTCTCCAATGCACTGATGTGGCAGTCAACCAATGATGCGGTCAAGTGTAGGGCGTTTCCACAAACCTTGGCAGGCATGGCCCAACGCTGGTATAGCCGTCTTCCTCCCAACTCAATTGGGTCTTTCAAGGAACTAAGCAAAGCTTTTATCAATCAGTTCATTAGTGGAAGGGTGCATGAGAAAAGCTCTACATCACCCATGGCAATCCAGCAAGGAAAGAATGAAGCCATACGGGACTACATCAATCGATTCACTCGGGAGACTTTGAAAGTCCCGAACTTAGAGGACAGAGTGGCTATGATAGCCCTGCAACAAGGAACTACTGATGACCACTTCAAAAGGTCGTTAGCTAAACATCCACCCGAGAGCATGTTGAAGCTCCAAGATAGAGCCGGAAAGTATATCAAGGCTGAAGAAAGCATGAGAAAGTATGAACCCACTGCTAGCGGTAGTGGAAACTCAAAGAAAAGAAAAGAAACTTAGGAGTACGACGTCAAGGAAAAGTTTCCCAGAACGTCAAAGGACTCTGATTCTCCACCCAAGAGAAACAATTTTGGGCCAAAGTTTACGGAGTATGCAAGATTGAACACTTCCAGGAGTCAAATTCTGATGGAGATAGATAAGGAAGGAGATCTCAAATGGCTGAAGCCAATGAGGGCTGACTTGTCCAAACGGAACCAAAATCAGTTCTGTCGGTTCCACAAAGAAGTCGGTCACGACACCGATGATTGTAGGCAATTGAAAGATGAGATCGAATTTCTGATACGAAGAGGAAAACTCAGCAAATTCACCAAGGATGGAAATCAAGGGAGTCAAAGAGGAAACTATGAAAGGAAGGATTACGACAGAAGGGACAACGACCAAGATCGTAACCCTAAGCCCCGAGGGCCAGTCATCAACATGATATTCGGAGGGCCAACTGCTGCTGGGTCCTCCCGAAACTCAAGAAAAGCTTATGCTCGAGAGGTAATGACTGTGGTTGGAGAAGCACCGAAGCGTGCCAGAACAGAAGTGTCAATAGGTTTTGATGATTCAGACTTGGAAGGGGTGAAGTTCCCCCACGATGACCCTCTAGTCATCATACCTGTGATTGGCAATTCCGAAACAAAGAGAGTCTTAGTCGACAATGGAGCTTCAGTGGATATCTTGTTCCACGATGCTTTTATCAAGATGGGTTACACTGATTCTCAGTTAACACCCTCAAATATGCCCATATACGGATTCAATGGGGTGGAATTAAAAGTGGAAAGCACTATCCAACTCCCAATGACCATGGGGCAACGGATGAATACGTCTACTCAAATTCTAAACTTCATAGTTATAAAGGCAACTTCAACCTACAATGCAATCCTGGGAAGGACTGGTCTTCATGCGTTCAAGGCCGTTGCCTCATCTTATCATCTGAAAATCAAGTTCCCAACGAGGAATGAGATTGGTGAAGAACGAGGAGACCAAAAGATGGCTAGAAGTTGTTATGTAGCCGCGTTAAGGCCTGATGGAATCGGGGGGCAAGTTCTTCCAATTGAAGACATGGATACTGACGACAATGAGGACCGAAGAGGGAAACCAGCTGAGGATTTAATCCTAATTCCCTTAGTCCCTGGTGAACCGGAGAAGGTGAATTATGTCGGGGCACTACTACCTGAGCCATTGAAAAGCAAGCTCATATCTTTTCTTCAAGAGAACAATGACGTTTTTGCTTAGACAACGGCTGACATGCCAGGGATTGATCCCTAATTGATAACTCACAAGTTGAATGTGGATCCTGAAAGAAAGACGGTGAAACAAAAGAAGAGAAATTTTGCTCCAGAAAGGCAAGAGGCCATTAAACAAGAAGTTGAAAAACTTCTAGAGGCCGGGTTCATTGAAGAGATACAATTCCCAGAATGGTTGGCTAACCCCGTGATGGTCAAAAAGGCCAATGGAAAATGGAGGATGTGTATAGACTTCACTGACTTGAATGATGCATGTCCTAAGGATTGTTTTCCCTTACCAAGGATTGATGCATTAATAGATGCAACAACTAGACACGAGATGCTCAGCTTCATGGATGGCTTCAGTGGATACAACCAAATCAAAATGCATAAGGATGACATCTCCAAGGTATCATTCATCACTGAATTTGGTGTTTTCTGTTATCTAGTCATGGCATTTGGACTTAAGAATGCAGGGGCAACCTACCAAAGATTGGTGAACAAAATTTTTGGACACCTAATTGAAAAAACCATGGAGGTCTACGTAGATGACATGTTAGTCAAGAGCCTCGATAAGGCCGATCACATTGAGCACCTCCGAGAGGCATTTGAAGTGCCAAGGCACCACAAAATGATGTTGAATCCAGCTAAGTGTGCCTTTGGGGTAGGCTCGGGAAAGTTTTTAGGTCTGATGGTTTCCAAGAGAGGAATCGAGGCCAATCCCGACAAAATCAAAGCAATTCTAGACATGGAACCACCAAAGACTGTTAAGGATGTCCAGAAACTAACAGGAAGAGTGGCAGTATTGGGAAGATTCATCTCCAAGTCAGGAGAGAAGTGTTTACCCTTCTTTAAAGCACTCAAGAAAGTGAAAAACTTTGAATGGACAACTGAAAGCCAAGAGGCCTTTGAGGCCCTGAAGAAATACATGGCTGAGGCACCACTGTTGGCAAAGCCCAAGCCAGGGGAAATTCTCTATTTGTACTTGACGGTCTCTCGCACAGCCTTTGGAGCCGTTTTGGTAAAAGAAGAATTGAAGGTTCAGAAACCCATCTACTATGTGAGTAAGATTCTACATGGGGCGGAAATAAACTACTCAACGATTGAGAATTTTGCCTTAGCCTTGATAATGGCATCAAGAAAGCTACGCCCGTACTTCCAGGCTCACAAGATAGAGGTCTTGACTGATCAACCTCTGAGAAACATCTTACATAGCCCTCAAGTTAGTGGAAGGTTAATCAAATGGGCCATTGAATTGGGCGAATTCGACATCAAGTATAAGCCTCGAACGACCATAAAAGCTCAAGCACTTGCTGACTTCATGGTTGAATGTACCATTGACAACCAAGAAGTCGGGGGGCAGGAAGTAAGAGTGGAGGATGAGAAAGATCAAGAGATGGATTTCAAAGAATATTGGGTGCTCTATTTTGATGGAGCATCAAAAACAAAATCAAGTGGAGTTGGTTTAGTGCTACAAAGTCCTGATGGATTCCTCATAGAGTATGCACTAAAACTTGACTTTCCAACGACAAACAATGAGGCTGAGTATGAAGCTCTGATAGCTGGCTTAGGGCTGGCTGGAGCCTTGAGAGTTAAAACTCTGAAAGTATGTGGAGATTCGAGGCTAGTGGTTTCCCAAGTGAATGGGGAATTTGAGGCCATGGATGAAGTCATGGCCAAGTACTTGAAACTTGTCAAGGCCATCATGACTCAGTTCGATGAATGCTATGTAGAGCACATTCCAAGGGAAGAAAACGTGAAGGTTGATGCCTTGTCTAAATTTGCTTCTTCCGAAATTGAAAACTATGCAGGGAGTGTCTACTTCCAAGTCCTGAGGACCCCAAGCATCAACGGAAAGTTGGTAGCACCCATTGATGTTGGCAGTTGTTGGATGGATCCCATCAAATCTCATCTAGAAACTGGGTGGTTACCCAACGACACTTTAGAAGCACGAAAGCTATACGTCAGAGCACTAAGGTATACCCTGATTGAGGGAATCCTATACAAGAAGTCTTTCATCATTCCATATCTGAAATGTTTAAGACCTCAAGAGGCAGAATTGGCCCTGAAGGAAGTACATGAAGGAATTTGTGGGCAGCACTTGGGGGGCAGAGCCCTTGCCCATAAAATCACTTGTCTAGGTTTCTACTGGCCAAGCATACTAGCAGATGCTAAAAGCTACGTAAAGAAATGTGAAAGGTGCCAGAAGCATGCCCCAGTGGTTAGGCAACCACCAGAGATGTTGACATCCATAAACTCACCATTCCCCTTTGCCATGTGGGGAATGGATATACTCGGGCCATTTCCAATGGCAAGTGCTCAACGAAAGTTCTTGATAGTAGCAATCGACTACTTCACCAAGTGGATTGAGGCTAAGCCATTAGCCAAGATAACTACCAAGCAAGTGATGCATTTCTTCTGGGAAAATGTGATATGTAGATACGGGATTCCACGTATCTTGGTCACAGACAATGGAACTCAGTTTAACAACGATGAATTTAAGAAATATTGTGATGAGAACGATATCAAGTTGCGCTTCACTTCTGTCGCCCATCCTCAAGCAAATGGGCAAGCTGAGGTTGCAAATCGAATTATCCTAGATGGACTGAAGAAAGGAGTTGAACGCTCCAGAAACACTTAGGTGGACGAATTGCTCCCCTAACTATGGGCATATCGTACTACCTGCAAAGTCACCACTGGAGCTACCCCCTTTCTATTGGCATATGGGGCAGAGGCAGTGGTTCCAGTGGAGATTACTCACACGTCTCTAAGAATTGAGGCTTATGAGCCAGAAACAAATGAGGAAGGCTTGATGCTGGCCTTAGATTTGATTGATGAAGTTAGAGATGAGGCAAATGCGAAGATAGTTCAGCATCAGAAACGAGCATCTTTCTATTACAACCTAAGGGTTAAAGAGAGATTCTTTCGACAAGGAGATTTAGTCCTCTGAAAGATTGAGGCATCCGGAGTTGGACAAAAAGGCAAGTTGGCCCCAAATTGGGAAGGACCATATCGCGTCAAGAATGTATTTGGTCGAGGCTCGTACAAGTCTATTATGTTTAAAGTGTGTCCTGATTGGACTCACTACTAGGACAAATAGAAATAAGGTTCGATGAAATCATGAGCTTCCTAGAAAGCAAATGAAGGGTTGAAACCCCAGAAACCTAAGACATTCAGTCCAAACCCCATCATTCGATATGCTCAATGAAAGGCTTGAAGCCAAAACAAGACGGTATAAGACATAAAAGGCTTATGCAAATGTCAAGTTAGCCTCGAATAAGGCAAAATCGTCGTAAATGTGTAGGTCGCTCCACACTTTACACCAAGACGATACTCGTGAAACACTAGTGTATATTAAAATCCCCAAAAAAGGGTAGTAAGTCCCAGGTAAGGGATAAAAAGACCCCAAGTCTCGAAAAAGGCCGGTATAACTTCTATGAAATCCTAGTGCATTATCATAGACGTTGGGAAGCGTGATCAGCCATTTTAAACCCAGAATCTTCAAAGAAAGCACAGAATCTTCAAAGAATTCTTCAAAACTTCAAGTAAGAAACCCAGAAAACGATGAGATTCAACAGAAAATCTCGCCAGGAATCGCCTAGTGACTGGAAACCCAACCGGTTAAGGAAGGGCAACCGTCTATAGCCAGTTAAGGCCCACAAATCCATTTATGGATTATAGAGATTAAAACCCAAATAATTTGGGTCTTAGGCAAATTCGAAGCCCAAACAATAAAGGCCCAATAAGGCCCAAGGCTGGAATAATTTAAGTCCAATTAAAAATTGGGCTAGTTAAGGCCCAAGAAAAGAATGAAATTTGAAATATAGCCAAGGCAAAATCAAAGATTTAAGGTCGAAAAGACATTAAATCGAAATCGTACGACCGAGGTCGAAAACATATGGGAAAACGAGGTCAATTCCAACGACCTCGCTCCCAAATAAAGTCGAAAAATAATGATATTGAGGTCGAAAAAACCTTAGAACGACATCGAAGGCTCGAAGTCGAAAATATACGAGGAATTGAGGTCGTTTCCATCGACTTCGCACCAAAAATCCAGTCAAAAAATTGAAAATTCGAGGTCAAAAAGACCCTAGATCGAAGTCGATTGATTGAGATCGAAAATACACTATAAATTGAGCTCGAACCCCTCGACCTCACACGCCCAAGTGAGGTCGAAAATAGAAGAATTCAAGGTCGAAAGAATGAGGTCGAATATGACCTAGAAAATGAGGTCTAAGCGTTCGACCTCACGCCAAAATGAGGTCGAAAATGACCTAGAGATCGAGGTCGATATTGACCTAGAAATCATGATCGAAAAAGGCTGGAACGAGGTCGAATGACCCAGGTCGAAAATGACCTGCAAAATGAGGTCGAAAGTATGAGGAATCGAGGTCGAATGACCCCGGTCGAAAATGACCTGTAAATCGAGGTCGAAAGTATAAGGGATCGAGGTCGAATGACCGAGGTCGAAAATGACTGGGAAGTCGAGGTCGAAACCATCGACCTGGGACCAATCAAGGTCGAAAAAAGGCTGGATCGAGGTCGAAGGCTCGAGGTCGAAAAAGACTTAAAAATCGAGGTCGAAACCTTCGACCTCACTCCAGTCGAGGTCGAAACCTTCGACCTCACTCCAGTCGAGGTCGAAATCCAGATCGAATTTTAGGTCAAAAATGACATGTTTCCTGGTCGAATTTGAGGTCGAAAATGACTTGTTTCCTGATCAAAAAGTAGGTCGAAAATGACCTAGTTTGAGGTCGAAAATGCCCTTAAAATGGAAAATTTTGAGGAAAAACACGTTATAACTTCTACGAAAACCCCACGGAGATTTTCCCAGAAGTTGGGGGCAAATGATATGGTCAGAAAAGTAATTATAGAAATATAATTGACAAGTCAATGGAAAGGCCGATATTTAAGGCCCGACACCCTAATTATTCATTAATTTCGTAATTAATAAATAGGGAAAATATACAGCTCATAAAAAGAGTCCAAAATATGATAAATTCATCAAAGAAGGATTCGGAATCCCAATTAAAGGCAATTAATGAGTCATAGCCTTTATCAACAAGGAAAAGACTTATCTTTCAAGAAATACAATGTTTATCCATTATCAATAAGGAGACTTATTCGCTAAGACTCCTAAACATACCATAAATACTAGGCTCTAGACGCCTATATAAGGACCCTGATCCTACAATCAGAACTACGTTTTGGACACAGCTCCATACGTCATCTACTACGTTTTGGACACAGCTCCATACGTCATCTACAACGTTTTGGGCACAACTCCATACGTCACAACGCCTCGAAGGCGCAACAAGCCACAAAGGCACCCCTAGAACTACGTTTTAGACTTCATCCTCGAATAAGGACATACAAGTCACTACGTCCTTGGTGTGCCCCTGCCGCCATAGCCCCGAGGGCAACACCAAGAACTACGTCTTTGGCTTGATTCTCAATAACGATTTGAGATACGTAGGCATCTTGTGAGGACCGATTTAGTCTCGAAACACAAGTGCAGCCATAAAAGCTCGAAGCTCATTAAACCCTCGCATTAAATTCGTAAGCTCAGATTTTATTCCACAATAGTTTCATCCAATTGCATTAGATTGAAAAATCGTATTTAAAAAAAAAACTGAAAAGCCGTATTTTTGAAAAAAAAAAAATTAAAAAAGTATTTTTACAAAACAAATTACAAATTTCTATACAAAACTTTATAATTTGATACAATATTAAACTCAATTCGATACAATATTAAAATTTGTTATATACATAAGTTTAAGGTTCAATTTCTACCAACAACATATTAAATTTAACATTTAAACCGTATTGATCACTTATTATTATATTATATTTTAATATTATTACAAAGATAAAAGAGACAAATATTATTTTAAATTATTGAAATAATAAAAAAAATGAAAGTAACCGTGCTTCGCACGGACTATAAGCTAATATATTTAAAATGCAAAGAACGATACAATTTATTTAATTAATAAAAACGGTAAAATATTTATGGGTTTTAACAAGTGATATGACAAGTATTACTTAGCCCACAGTAACATAAACCACCAGGACAATGGTATACGTGATCACATAAATATAGACAAGTAGCATTTCCTTTGGCACTATTTCCTTGGCATGTACCAACATTCATGATTTGGTTAGGAGCACCAACTTCTGGATCTTCTACCACCTTGTCTGACCATCGTGAACCTGCACAACAATCACCATTATTAACTCAAAACTACAAGGCCATGCAGATGTACCAATACAAGCCTTTCAAATAAATTTGGGAAATTCTCAATCCTACCATTGTGTTATTATCTATCAAAGTAAGAAATTCTTTAACCATCATGATTAAATATTTTAAAATAAAGATCAAAGATAAATTCAATTTGACTTTCTTCCACTCCTGGAACAGCAAGCAATTTAGTATATTATTCGTCAAGATCTAATCTTTAGTATCTTTTATTTTTTATTTGCAATTTTTTTCAAATGTTAATTGTAATTAGAGGATTCTCAAAGGTATGACACCATTTGTAGAAACCAATACTATGAAAAAATGGTAAAAATAGAAAAAGTGAAAATTACAATTATATCACTAGAAATATCCTAATAAAATAATGCATGTAAGTATGATATAATAAGATATTTTAATAATATTATATGAAACTTGTTACTATTACATTTATAGTAAAATGTGATCAATATAACATTATAATATTGTTTTCGATCGACTGGTCTTTAAAAATCATATAGTGTACATTCATCTTAAACTTACTAATTGACAAAAAAAAAAGTGATACTGGACTTACTAGAAACAGAAAGTATCAAGGCAAAAGAGATGATAAACATAATTGAGATCTTCTCCATTTTTTTTGTAATGTGACGAGTAATAAAATTATAATTGCTTTTGTGTTGTGACGAGAGACTAGACTACCCTTTGTTGATTTATGAATAATGAACCACCAAGGATGGCTATTTATACACATGCATTATAATTATATGTATATCAATTAATGTACAATTAAAAGCTAATATTAATTTTAATAGAGGTTACAGTGAAATAATTACACAACCTTAAATACAAAAGTAAACTATATACGTTAATAAAAGGATACTTTAATTTATGTAATTAGACATAAGAAAATCAATATACGTTAATGAAATGGTATTCGGAAATTAATTGAAACGCATATAGCGTATACAGTAAAACATGTTGCTAAAAACAAAATTATAATTTTTCTCCTTATGTAATACTCCCTCCATCCCGTTCAATTGTTTACATTTGAGTTGGACACAGAGTCTAAGAAATATAAGTAAAATAGGTAAAAAAGTAAAAAGAATAAATAAAGTGGTGGAACCCGTCAATATTTAAGTTATAAAGTAAGTAAAGTGGAAGAGAACAGAAGAAGTAGTTAATTTTTATATTATAAAACTTTACTATTTTTGAAAAAAAATTGAATGTAAAGAATTGGACGGTACATCCCAAAAAACAATGTAAAGAAATGGATGGGACGGAAAGAGTATATGCTTAGTAGCCAATTAGGTTGATTATCACTATACAATCTTAAGTAATTTATGAATTTAAATATTATGGTTAAAATGAGCTCGGTAAAGAATTAAATGTTATCCAAAAGCCTCGAAATTTAGCTATTGACAGATCTAAAAAGGTAAGGGGATGATATTATGAGATGTATTTAAATTAAATTAAATAACCATTAACAGGTTTTTGTCCCTTGACCCCATGTATATATATTTGTTGCAAATCTCTGCAGCGTGTAGAAATTGTGAAATCCTTGAATCTCATCAACAACATACATGGATTATTTCCAAGGTTTCATCCATATTTATTAAAATTAAACTTTAATAATATTATTGTGATTGTTGCAAGTATTTTGTTTTTTTGCTAAACTTGAAATTCATTCATAAATAAAAACAAGTCGATGCCTTAACATACATTACATAAAAACTGAAGTTGACTACTAAATAGAACTGATTCATACACAAATGCGACTCAAATATGATTTGTTTAGGATTCATGTACTTTCGTGTTCATGTATTTTCGTGTCATCGTTTACTTTTTTATCGTGTTTCAGGTAATATTAAATGAAAATAAACAAATAAATATATTAAAATGTTAAAATTGTAGGAAAAACTTTTACAAATATATATTAAAAGTTATATAATTACATCATTTTTTTCTTTTGCTAAGCATACTTACATCATATTTACATATAAAATTATAAAAATACCTATAATTTTATAAATAAATATACATATACCTATTACAAATATTACTCCTTCCGTCCCCCTCAATTCTTTACATTAGGGGATGGGGACTCGGCACGTATTTTAAGGCTCTTTTAATATATACTCCGATAAATTATTTTAATTTTTTTTCTTCTATTGAATAAAAATATAATGTTTAAATTTTTATTTAGAAAAATAAAGTTTTAAAAATAAGTTGTAGAGCCTTAAAATGCGTGCCAAGTAGTGTAAAAAACAATAAAGAAATGAGAGAGAGGGGTACTATTTATGAATTAATATATTTATGTCGTGTACTTCGTGTCGTGTCGTGTCGTTTACCCTAATGCTAAATCCAAACAAGACACAAAATCTAAGTCGTGTACTTTCGTATTCGTGTACTTTTTTGTCGTGTACTCAAAAGATAAACACAAACACTAAATTTTCGTATCATTTGGTGTCATGTCATTTAATTTGTGTGTATCAAATTGTCGGATCTACTTGATCCAGTTGCTCAAACAAACAAAAACCCCAATTCAAGACCTCTAATCAAATTGTTGCAAGTATAAAGAATTACAATTTTTTTAGACTTGCAAAAAAGATTTTAATCTTTTTAGACGGAAATGTTACTTAAATTTTATCTTTCATGGATATTCAAAGAATGTGGTTCTATTTAGAAGGATGACATTTTTTTAGCAAGAAAAACAAATGTAAATTACACGTATTTTATACTTTATATATAATAAGTGAAGGGATCTTATCTGAAATTTTGGTAATCACCGTCTCTGTTTCGTTAAATTAATAAGGATCGTTGCTTTGAAAGTGGACGAATGAGAATCGTTGCATCTGATAGTAAAAGGTATATTTTCATTTTAGTAGGATTATATTCAAATCCTAAAAAGTGCATTTTAATAACATAAAGCAAATATGAGTAGATTCTCGATGTTGAACAATGTAAAAATTTGTAATTTTATTTTCTTTTTCAGTTTTCGAGTATTTTTAGTTAGATAATAATTGTTAAATCATCATCAAATTAAAATTATTTTTTTATTTTCGTGTGCGCTGTGAAATCGGCCAAATTTGATTTTTATAAGGTAAGATATAGTCAAAATAGTAAACAGGCTGTGTGAATATAATAAATAATAAATTTTTGGAAGTGATATATTCACACCCTTGATTTAGATCAGTTGCACTTTTTAATATTTAATTTTTTATTTAAATCATTAAAATACACTTTTTTAGTATTTGAATATAATTTTATTAATAACCAAATATAATTTTTAATATTAAATTTAGCGATTATCAACTATATATCTTAAAATTTAATAGACTCTTCATTTGACGGCATATAACCAAAATGCTGAATAAGATATGTTTCACGCCTATTGTATCTTATTATATCTTATTATAAAATATAAGAGTAAGAGGGATAAGAATGCAACTATCAAAGTACCCTTATGTAGGTACTTAGGAGCATCAAGCTCTTATTAACAAACCCATTTTCTTTGTACTTATTTGTAGCTTTAATATCTTTTAAAAATATTTGCAAAGATACGATTGGTAACCAGAAGTAACCAAATGCAACTTTTTTATGATTTGTAATAAGAAACAAATAGATGCAACTTTTTTTATGTTTTTCTGAAAAATAATTGAAGTTACATTTAAGGTTCCATCCAATTGCATTAGATTGAAAATTCGTATTTAAAAAAAAAATGAAAACCCGTATTTTTGCAAAAAAAAAAAAAAATTTAAAAAGTATTTTTACAAAAACAATTACAAATTTCTATACAAAACTTTATAATTTGATACAATATTAAACTCAATTCGATACAATATTAAAATTTGTTATATACATAAGTTTAAGGTTCAATTTCTACCAACAACGTATTAAATTTAACATTTAAACCGTATTGATCACTTATTATTATATTATATTTTAATATTATTACAAAGATAAAAGAGACAAATATTATTTTAAATTATTGAAATTAAAAAAAAATTGAAAGTAACCCGTGCTTCGCACGGACTATAAGCTAATATATTTAAGATGCAAAGAACGATACAATTTATTTAATTAATAAAAAACGGTAAAATATTTATGGGTTTTAACAAGTGATATGACAAGTATTACTTGGCCCACAGTAACATAAACCACCAGGACAATGGTATACGTGATCAGATAAATATAGACAAGTAGCATTGCCTTTGGCACTATTTCCTTCGCATGTACCAACATTCATGATTTGGTTAGGAGCATCAACTTCTGGATCTTCTACCACCGTGAACCTGCACAACAATCACCATTATTAACTCCTACAAGGCCATGCAGATGTACCAATACAAGCCTTTCAAGTAAATTTGGGAAATTCTCAATCCTACCCTTGTGTTATTATCTATCAAAGTAAGAAATTCTTTAACCATCATGATTAAATATTTTAAAATAAAGATCAAAGATAAATTCAATTTGACTTTCTTCCACTGGAACAGCAAGCAATTTAGTATATTATTCGTCAAAGATCTAATCTTTACTATCTTTTATTTTTTATTTGCAATTTTTTTCAAATGTTAATTGTAACTAGCTTTATAGCCCATGCGAGGCACGGGCATGTTCTAGAATATTGCGTAAGTTTTATTAATTTCAACGTATTTTATGAGTTACAGATATATTGATATGAGATAATTATAATATAGATTAAAATGTCATTTCGAAATTTGAGAGTATAATTATCATTTCGCATTGAATAAATTGACTCATTGAAATTCTTAGTTCATTTAAAAATTATTGCATTCTCCACCCCATCCTGAAATATCCCCCTCTCTGCCTTCTATTTTCGACGTCACTCTTTGGACCCCCCACTTATCCTTCGTATCCCTCTTTTACTGTCTCTTTGGCTTTTATTTCCTTTCTCTCCGTCTCCTCCACTTTTTCTTCTCAACTTTTGTTTAGGATCTGTATTTTGATCGCTCTCTCTCCTTTCATGCCCCCTCCAATGGTGGCTGCCTTCTATTTTCGGTGTCACTCTCTAGAGACCCCTCTCTTATGTGATGATCCTTAGGAAGACGTAATCTATTAAAACACATTTACTGAAATGCATGTTATGCTTTGTTTATTTAGTGTGCGTCATAATTGTTTACTCAAATGCATTCTTTGACTGTTTAGTTTATGTTTATTTAGAGTGTGTATTATGTGTTTGATGGAATGCTTGAACCAAATTTGTAGGCTTTGTGCAGGTAAATGCACTTGGGGTTGGTATGCTCATAAAGTAAATATTTGTCATGAGTTGTTGTTTGAGCTGGCAGTGACAAATTATTCTTTATCGATATTGTCGAGTTTGTGCTTTTTTTGGGGTTAATTTATTTATGTTATTTGTCTCTCTCTCTCTCTCATGCCTCCTCCTACGGTGTTGGTTGCCTTCTATTTTCGGCGTCACTCTTTGGAGACCCCTCTCTTATCCTTTTTATCCCTCTTTTACTGTCTCTTTGGCTTTTCTTTCCTTTTTCCCCGTCTCCTCCACTTTTTCTTCTCAACTTTTGTTTTGGATCTATATTTTGATCTCTCTCTCTCGATTGGGGGAACATTGGCACTCCATTTACCTGTTTGTAGTTCATGGGTTAGCCGTTAAGTGGATGTTGTAATATTTGATCGGTGTGTATAATAGAGTAAAAGTGTAGAAATATAAGTTGTATTAGTATATGTGGATATACCATTTAAACGAATGCATATCATTTTGCCCGTTTTAAAAAGGGTCTCCCTGCAGACACGATGAATGCAGTAATTGTACAGTTGTGAATATACTTATGCAAAGAAGATCGGTTTGGTATTAGTCCGAAGAAGATTTTGTTCTTAGTTGAATGTATTTGATGATTAGTTTTATAAGCTAATTAATAATCAGATAGGAATTAGTTAAAGGTGTCAAATAAAGGCTCCATTTCGAAAGTACCAATACTCTCCGGTCTCCATAATTCTCTATAAGCGGCCGGAGTAGTATACTTGTCCTTAATGCATGAGGTGGCGGGATTGAGATGCACACAAATTCGTATTCGGAAAAAACTGTTCGAACTGGTTAAAAAATTCGGAAAAAATCTGATTAAAAAAAGTCCACCTCAATTGGATCTAGCCCGCAGGCTTAAACCGATCACCTATTTTTCACAAAACCTCGATCCGATTCGAGCCGAATAGACCCAAATTTAATCTCGATTTGGACGTAGTCTTGATCAGGATAAAAGTCCAATCCAAAAAGTTAGAATTTTCAATTAAATCTCGGATAAAAGCTTAAATTTTTTAATTAAATCCGAAAAAATAAAAAAAAGTTAAAGTTAAAGTTAAAGTTATCAATATCTAAAATAATTTGTAAAAATCCGATTTGGCCCCTCCTGACCCGACCCTATCTAGAGGTATAAATATTTTAGAGGAAATTTGTCTCGATTTAAAAAAGCCCGACCCTATCGGATATCGAAAAATCCGACCTGAATCCGGATTACGTTCATCTCTATTCAGGGTAACAACTATAGAGGTGCTTATATTATTACTTATATTATCTGATATGTATGAACATAGTTGAGACAAAATGATTACTATTTTGTATTATTAGATGCTCGGACTAAAAAGTGATATTATGTGACTAAAAATGCATTTGTACTTTGTCTTAAAATTGTGAATACAAAGGAAGAAACATAATTAAATTTAATTAAAGAGATACGTGTCTATTGGATATACTTTATACCAATAACCACTTTTATTAATAATCAGACAAATGAAATTATCATGAAAGAATCTTGAATAAAAACTAAAGTGTAAAATAATATTTGTGAAAGACATTACCATACTAATGAGTTTTATACCACAACAAAAAAGCCTAAGTAGCTCAATGGTTAAATTGGTGACTTGAAATTCTTAGTAATTAGTATTAAAGTGTCTTAGGTTCGATTCCCATCAATATGAAAACTTTCTTACATTTTTATAACATTTGACTTTGGAGGGGCAATTATGTAATTTCAAGTTGTTGAATAAAATGTTTCACAAAGTTTTTGTTGCAGTATAAGATATATAAATAATAGATTAGAGGATTCTCAAAGGTATGACACCATTTGTAGAAACCAATACTAGGAAAAAATGGTACAAATAGAAAAAGTCAAAATTACAATTATATCACTAGAAATATCCTAATAAAATAATGCATGTAAGTATGATATAATAAGATATTTTAATAATATTATATGAAACTTGTTACTATTACATTTATAGTAAAATGTGATCAATATAACATTATAATATTGTTTCCGATCGACTGGTCTTTAAAAATCATATAGTGTACATTCATCTTAAACTTACTAATTGACAAAAAAAAAGTGATACTTGACTTACTAGAAACAGAAAGTATCAAGGCAAAAGAGATGATAAACATAATTGAGATCTTCTCCATTTTTTTTGTAATGTGACCAGTAATAAAATTATAATTGCTTTTGTGTTGTGACGAGAGACAAGACTACCCTTTGTTGATTTATGAATAATGAACCACCAAGGATGGCTATTTATACACATGCATTATAATTATATGTATATCAATTAATGTACAATTAAAAGCTAATATTAATTTTAATAGAGGTTACAGTGAAATAATTACACAACCTTAAATACAAAAGTAAACTATAAACGTTAATAAAAGGATACTTTAATTTATGTAATTAGACATAAGAAAATCAATATACGTTAATGAAATGGTATTCGGAAATTAATTGAAACGCATATAGCGTATACAGTAAAACATGTTGCTAAAAACAAAATTATAATTTTTCTCCTTATGTCATACTCCCTCCATCCCATTCAATTGTTTACATTTGAGTTGGACACAGAGTCTAAGAAATATAAGTAAAATAGGTAAAAAAGTAAAAAGAATAAATAAAGTGGTGGAACCCGTCAATATTTAAGTTATAAAGTAAGTAAAGTGGAAGAGAACAGAAGAAGTAGTTAATTTTTATATTATAAAACTTTACTATTTTTGAAAAAAATTGGAATGTAAAAAATTGGATGGGACATCCCAAAAAAAATGTAAAGAAATGGATGGGACGGAAAGAGTATATGCTTAGTAGCCAATTAGGTTGTTTTCACTAGACAATCTTCAGTAATTTATGAATTTTAATATTATGGTTAAAATGAGCTCGGTAAAGAATAAAATGTTATCCAGAAGCCTCGAAACTTAGCTATTGACAGATCTAAAAAGGTAAGGGGATGATATTATGAGATGTATTTAAATTAAATTAAATAACCATTAACAGGTTTTTGTCCCTTAACTCCATGTATATATATTTGTTGCAAATCTCAGCGTGTATAAATTGTGAAATCCTTGAATCTCATCAACAACATACATGGATTATTTCCAATGTTTCATCCATATTTATTAAAATTAAACTTTAATAATATCATTGTGATTGTTGCAAGTATTTGTTTTTTTTGCTAAACTTGAAATTCATTCATAAATAAAAACAAGTCGATGCCTTAACATACATTACATAAAAACTGAAGTTGACTACTAAATAGAACTGATTCATACACAAATGCGACTCAAATATGATTTGTTTAGGATTCATGTACTTTCGTGTTCATGTATTTTCATGTCATCGTTTACTTTTTTATCGTGTTTCAGGTAATATTAAATGAAAATAAACAAATAAATATATTAACATGTTAAAATTTTAGGCAAAACTTTTACAAATATATATTAAAAGTTATATAATTACATCATTTTTTTTCTTTTGCTAAGCATACTTACATCATATTTACATATAAAATTATAAAAATACCTATAATTTTATAAATAAATATACATATACCTATTACAAATATTACTCCTTCCGTCCCCCTCAATTCTTTACATTGGGGGATGGGGACTCGGCACGCATTTTAAGCCTCTTTTAATATATACTCCGATAAATTATTTTAAATTTTTTTCTTCTATTGAATAAAAATATAATGTTTAAATTTTTATTTAGAAAAATAAAGTTTTAAAAATAAGTTGTAGAGCTATACTTTATAGGAGCCTTAAAATGTGTGTCAATGCGTGCCAAGTAGTGTAAAAAACCGTAAAGAAATGAGAGAGAGAGGGGTATTATTTATGAATTAATATATTTATGTGGTGTACTTCGTGTCGTGTCGTGTCGTTTACCCTAATGCTAAATCCAACCAGGACACAAAATCTAAGCCGTGTACTTTCGTATTCGTGTACTTTTCTGTCGTGTACTCAAAAGATAACCACAAACACTAAATTTTCGTATCATTTCGTGTCATGTCATTTAATTTGTGTGTATCAAATTGTCGGATCTACTTGATCCAGTTGCTCAAACAAACAAAAACCCCAATTCAAGACCTCTAATCAAATTGTTGCAAGTATTAAGAATTACAATTTTTTTAGACTTGCAAAAAGATTTTAATCTTTTTAGACGGAAATGTTACTTAAATCTTATCTTTCATGGATATTCAAAGAATGCGGTTCTATTTAGAAGGATGACATTTTTTTAGCAAGAAAAAAAATGTAAATTACACGTATTTTATACTTTATATATAATAAGTGAAGGGATCTTATCTGAAATTTTGGTAATCACCGTCTCTGTTTCGTTAAATTAATAAGGATCGTTGCTTTTAAAGTGGACGAATGAGAATCGTTGCATCTTATAGTAAAAGGTATATTTTCATTTTAGTAGGATTATAATTAAATCCTAAAAAGTGCATTTTATTAACATAAAGCAAATATGAGTAGATTCTCGATGTTGAACAATGTAAAAATTTGTAATTTTATTTTCTTTTTCAGTTTTCGAGTATTTTTAGTTAGATAATAATTGGTAAATCATCATCAAATTAAAATTATTTTTTTATTTTCGCGTGCGCTGTGAAATCGGCCAAATTTGATTTTTATAAGGTAAGATATAGTCAAAATAGTAATGAGGCTGTGTGAATATAATAAATAATAAATTTTTGGAAGTGATATATTCACACCCTTGATTTAGATCAGTTGCACTTTTTAATATTTAATTTTTTATTTAAATCATTAAAATACACTTTTTTAATATTTGAATATAATTTTATTAATAACCAAATAGAATTTTTAATATTAAATTTAGCGATTATCAACTATATATCTTAAAATTTAATAGACTCTTCATTTGACGGCATATAACCAAAATGCTGAATAAGATATGTTTCACGCCAATTGTATCTTATTATATCTTATTATATAATATAAGAGTAAGAGGGTTAAGAATGCAACTATCAAAGTACCCTTATGTATTCCTATGAAAAAAAACCATTTGTATTCACCTAACTTATGTGAGTAGGTACTGTTAGGAGCATCAAGCTCTTATTAACAAACCCATTTTCTTTGTACTTATTTGTAGCTTTAATATCTTTTAAAAATATTTGCAAAGATACGATTGGTAACCTGAAGTAACCAAATAAAACTTTTTTATGATTTGTAATAAGAAACAAACAGATGCAACTTTTTTTATGTTTTTCTGAAAAATAATTGAAGTTACATTTAAGGTTCCATCCAATTGCATTAGATTGAAAATTTGTATTTAAAAAAAAAACTGAAAACCCGTATTTTTTCAAAAAAAAGTATTTGTTCAAAAAAAATTACAAATTTCTATACAAAACTTTATAATTTGATACAATATTAAACTCAATTCAATACAATATTAAAATTTGTTATATACATAAGTTTAAGGTTCAATTTCTACCAACAACGTATTAAATTTAACATTTAAACCGTATTGATCACTTATTATTATATTATATTTTAATATTATTACAAAGATAAAAGAGACAAATATTATTTTAAATTATTGAAATAATAAAAAAATTGAAAGTAACCCGTGCTTCGCACGGACTATAAGCTAATATATTTAAGATGCAAAGAACGATACAATTTATTTAATTAATAAAAAACGGTAAAATATTTATGGGTTTTAACAAGTGATATGACAAGTATTACTTGGCCCACAGTAACATAAACCACCAGGACAATGGTATACGTGATCACATAAATATAGACAAGTAGCATTGCCTTTGGCACTATTTGTTAGGATCGCATCCACTATAGATCAGCGTTAATCAAACACAATAACAAACACGAAAGTAAAGAACACAACAATTTAACGTGGAAACCCCTCAAGGGAGGGTAAAACCACAAATCCACTATGAATGTATTACAAGATTGGAGTCGCTCCCTCACTCAACGCTCTTGAATACAATCACCTCACCTTGATTACAAAAGCTCTCTCTTGTGTATCGCACACAACTCTCTAACTTTTGCAATACTTCAAAACTCCTACAAATATCTATATTTATAGGTAGGGCTGAGCAAAACCGATCCAAGACCGAAAAACCGAACCGAAATATGTCAATTCGGTTCGGTTCGGTTCCAACTTTTTCCATAATCCGGTCATTTCGGTTTTTCGGTCCGGACCGAACTATATTTCGGTTTGGTCCGGTTTTTACCAAAATATTTCGGTTCCGAACCGAATAAACCGAAATATACAGATACATATATTTACATTTTATATATGATATATATTCTAAATTCTAATTATCTAAATTCTAATATCTACCCGTTGACCCGTTCATTAATCCATAACCCACCCACAGTCCACACTCCACACCCACCTCCGGCGGCCGGCCTCCCACTGCCACACCCACACTTCCACGGTTCAACCCACCGTCTGAAGTCTGACCTAAATCCTAATTAGTAATTAGCAGCAACAATTCGCAATTGGTATTTGGTAATTGCCAATTGGATAACGAAGAGTTGAAGCTTGAAGACACTGCGTTACTTCACCAAGAGTCCAAGACATCAGAGTTCAGTCGCGATTCTCATTTCTCAGTCACTTGACTCACTTCATTCTTCAAGGTAATATCAAATTATCAATTATCAAATATGTTGCTAATTTCGACTTCCTCTAAATTTGTATTTAGTGCTTAAATTTGTTATTGATTTTAGATTTTTAGAATCATAAATCTTAGATTTTTTCTTAGTTTGCTAGCAGTTTGTTTTTTTTGATTTTGTAGACATTAGCCTAGCCAGTAGACTCAGTACTCAGTGTAGAATCATAAATCTTAGTTCTTAAATGTTATTAGCTTTTCTATCGGAGAATCATAGATTCTATTTTAAAGGTTTTTCTTAATTTGTTGATTAGATTTTGTTAATTCACTGCTTAGATTTTCTGATTTTGTTTAGGTTCCTTAATTAATGTTTGATTTTGTTTGTTTAGGTTTTGTGCTTAAGCTTAACTGCTTATGATGTCAACTGTCAATCTGTTTTGACTTCATTTAATCATTTCAGTTCAAAGCTTAACTGTTCATTTAATCTGTTTTGAACTGTCAACAGTAGCCAGTAGACTCAGTACTCACTGTAGTAGCTTAAAAACTGATATCTTGTTCATCTTCATTTAATCATTTCAGTTCAAATAATGTCGCAATCAGATTCACAGTTCAAATAATGTCGCAATCAGTCCATCAGAAAACTTCTGATTGTGGTTGTATATTAATAATGTAGTTTCACAGTATCCCTTTGACTTCAATGATCACAGAGTTTCTGACTTTCTGTTCTTAAATTTCTGCAGCCCTTTCTAAATTATTTCTTAGCATTCTATTTCTATCTCTAGCACAGAACATGATAGGTGTCCTTTCTGTAATTCAATAGTTTAGGCTGTCCTTTCTGTAATTCTGTTTCTGTAATTTCTGTAATTCTGTTTCTGAAATTTCTGCAGCCCTTTCTAAACTATTTTTCTCTGTTCTATTTCTATTCATAGATGCGGGCAGGGCGGCAGGCTATAGACTAACCTTGACTCCTTGAGTTGAGAACCTGATATTTGAAAGTGATGCAGAAATCAGAATTGCAGAATCAGCAACTGAAGTGTTGAGCAGTTTTTATTGAATTCCTTGATTATGTGTAATTCTTTGATTATTGAATTTAGACTTAATTGCACTTTAATGGCTCCAACTATAATTTTTTGGCAGAAAAATGGCCGAATTATTAATTTAGCCACTTTAGTGGCCGAACAAATTTTTTTTTAACAGTTTATTGCATTCCGTCATCTCAGTTGGACGGTGTTAGGGGTATTTTCGTCAGTTTAGTTTACCTTTGACACCCAACACTGGGCTACTACCACAAACCCGCTTACCTTCCGTCCCATGCTTGTTATTTCGGCCACAAATTCCCTCATTCCCTGGCGGGAGTCTTGAGCTATCCGCTTTATTGCCACTTCTAGTCCCGTATCAGGGATGACACCCTTGTAGACTCTTCCAAAACCTCCTGATCCAATGAGGTGTTTCTCTCCGAATCCTCTTGTCGCTGCAACGAGATCTGAATACTTGAATCTTCGAGCTCCATACTCAACCTCCCAGTCTTCTATAATGTCATCTTCGTTTTTGAAGTGATGTATGATGTGAGTAGCACCTAATATAATCAAGATAACTAGAGTTACAGTAGCCAAACTGATGCCCACAATGAATCCCTTACTATGAATTACTTTCACTAATTTATCCACAGATGGGAGGTCAGATAGATCTAAATCTTGTGCCTTCCCACCAAAACAAAAGCTCCAGCCAAGGATATTATGGCTGGCTGAAAGCAAACCTGTGGAAGCACTAAAGCCAATGTACATATATTCATTTATCACTGTTGAGAGGTCAATGGGAAGAGTTATCAGGGGTTTTTGTGGCCTCAATATGCCAACAGGAGCAACTGTAACATTCAGCAGCATCTCTTGATTGTTATAATCAATCCATGCATGGAACGGGCTTCCACTCTTGAGATTTATGGAAATGGTGGTGTTGCCTACGAAATAAGCTGCTGGTTTAGAAATGTTAGAGATCAAGCTAGATATGTCTATCCCAACATGATTATCATTGATATCCATGAATTCAAGATTTTGGACAACATCAAACTCAACAGCTAATACTCGGGTGGAATACATTTCCATACTAGTATCATTTGGAAGTCCCAAGTACTGGTTTAAACGACATTCTTGTGGTTGCTTGGTGGACAGGAGAACAAAGGTGAGGCCATGGCCCCCGATCTCTGGGTACTTTGGTTTAATGGAGAACACAAAATTGGTGCTGAAGGTGACAACAGAAGATTTGTTACCTTTATTTTGATTTGGCATGAATTGCAAAGCAGACGGATAAAATGCATGTCCTATGAGCTTCGGTTTATCATTTGTTATGTCCATTATGCCATCAGATCTTAAATATGCATCTCCATCACAACTCAGATCTGCATGCTTGAACCCATTGTATAGATAGCAGATACCAGACTCCCGCCAGGGAATGAGGGAATTTGTGGCCGAAATAACAAGCATGGGACGGAAGGTAAGCGGGTTTGTGGTAGTAGCCCAGTGTTGGGTGTCAAAGGTAAACTAAACTGACGAAAATACCCCTAACACCGTCCAACTGAGATGACGGAATGCAATAAACTGTTAAAAAAAAATTTGTTCGGCCACTAAAGTGGCTAAATTAATAATTCGGCCATTTTTCTGCCAAAAAAATATAGTTGGAGCCATTAAAGTGCAATTAAGTCTTGAATTTAAGACTTGAACTGTTGAACAGTTTTTCTTTTCATTTCAGACTTTCAGTAACTCGTTTTATGAACTATTAAATTGACTATTGAGTTATGAGTACTTCTGTTGTGTGTACAAGTCTAAAAATCCATCAGTAGACTTTGAAGTTTGAACTTTGTATTCATTTCTGATGTTGCTGCACTACAGTCTACAGTACTGCACAGTGCACACCCTTGATAGTTGATATAGCCATACAGGTTACAGTTACACTTTACAGGTTTTTTTTAAACAATTCGGTTTTTAGAAACCGAACCGAATAAACCGGACTATTTCGGTTCGGTTCTGGACCGGTCCATATAGCAATTTCGGTCCGGTTCGGTCCAAAAAAAACAGCATTTCGGTTTTCGGCTTTTTCGGTTCGGTCCCGGTTTTGGACCGAACCGACCGAATGCTCAACCCTATTTATAGGCACCACAAATATTCTAATCCTAATATATCTCAATTCTATTTGTGACAATTACCATCTTTTCTTATCTTGGATAGAAATATTCCACAATTCTTATCTCTACCAGAATAAGACTTTCCTCAATTATCACAAATTAGAATACTGCTTATAATAGGATTCTTAACTTATTTAGGAATTCGGGGCGGACCCCAACAAATCCTCCCACGGCTCGAATTCCCTAATACCTCAACCGATTCCGAGAATTTCACCTTTTTCTCGGTCTTCATCATTGTTGATCCACCATCTAAATAATAGATGTTCTTCTTATGCATCATCCCTTGTATAATCAAGTTTCTTCCTTTATACACCTTGCAACTTCGCCCTCGTCCAACGAATCTGTACCCACGTGATGCCAACACACTCAAAGATAACACATTCTTTGATGCATCTGGTACATATCTCACATTGAGAGCTTTCTTGATCGTACCATCATGGAGTTTAAGACAAACAGTACCAACTCCTTGAACCTTCATCTTCTCATCATTCCCCACAACAATATTACCAAGACTTTCATCAGTGCATAAAGTCTCAAACATCGCTCGATCCCTACATATATGCATAGAAGCAGCAGAGTCCATCACCCATTCTGATTTATTCTTCACCGAACCAGGAACGGTATCCTCACTCACCATCAAAAACTCTCCATCATCTATCACAAGTGTAGAGTCCGCATCATCAACTTTGTTCTTTCCCTTCATCTGCTTAAAGGACTTCACATCTTCTTTAAAGCTTGGACAGAACATCTGCATATGACCCGTTTCACCACAATAATAGCACTCAACAGTGCTCATATCCCTCTTACTCAGCCGAGATTTACTTCTTCCTTACAGGTCATTGCGGTTGCGACTCCTTCTTTCAGCACTTTCGACAGCTAAAACTGCCCCACTTTCAGAAACAGCATCCTTTGTCATCCTCTCATTATCTCTTAACGCTTTTATCACATCTTCAAGCGTAAGAGTTGTCCTCCCTACTAAAAGCGTTTGCTTAAAATACTTGAAGGACTCCGGCAACGATGACAACAACACCAAAGCTTGTTCCTCGTCTTTCATCGGCTCATCAACATTAGCCAGATGACATACCAGCTGATTAAAATAACTAATGTGATCATGGAGACTACTTTCTTCATCCAGTTTTAAAGAGTACAACTCCATCTTCAAATTAAGTCTGTTGGTCAACAACTTCGAAGCGTATATGCTTGCTAACTTGTCCCATATCTCCTTTGGTGTCGACTCCTTCAACACGTTATATCTCACATCGGGTGCAAGTTCCAGCCTGATTGTACTCGCCGCTCTCTTCTGGATCTTCGCCCAATCTGCATCACTCATCTCTTTTGGCTTCGCCTTCTCCAAGGCATCATCAAGTCCTTGTTGAATTAACACATCCTTGACGGTTAATTGCCACATAGTGAAATTCGTCTTTCCATCATACTTGGGTGCATCAATCCTCAACGACTTTAGATCTTCCATCAAGCCAAGAAAAGATCAACTCACGACCAACTATCCACGCGCAAACAGTCAAATTCGGACACCAGAAATCACACCCTCCCGAACCCAAAATCCGATCTCCACCGTTCAGATTTTAGATATTGATGTAACACATCTACTTTCCGAAAATCAGGACGATCCAACCATGGATGACCTCCCAATCGTCAATTCTTCAACAGCTGCGCAGACCAGAAAATTCCTGCGAATTTTCGTAATTACTTCGTGATTGCCTTCTCTTTAACGCCGGATCTACTTCTCGAACCCAAGCTCTTGATACCAGTTTGTTAGGATCGCATCCACTATAGATCAGCGTTAATCAAACACAATAACAAACACGAAAGTAAAGAACACAACAATTTAACGTGGAAACCCCTCAAGGGAGGGTAAAACCACAAATCCACTATGAATGTATTACAAGATTGGAGTCGCTCCCTCACTCAACGCTCTTGAATACAATCACCTCACCTTGATTACAAAAGCTCTCTCTTGTGTATCGCACACAACTCTCTAACTTTTGCAATACTTCAAAACTCCTACAAATATCTATATTTATAGGCACCACAAATATTCTAATCCTAATATATCTCAATTCTATTTGTGAAAATTACCATCTTTTCTTATCTTGGATATAAATCTTTCACAATTCTTATCTCTACCAGAATAAGACTTTCCTCAATTATCACAAATTAGAATACTGCTCATAATAGGATTCTTAATTTATTTAGGAATTCGGGGCGGACCCCAACACTATTTCCTTAGCATGTACCAACATTCATGATTTGGTTAGGAGCACCAACTTCTGGATCTTCTACCACCTTGTCTGACCACCGTGAACCTGCACAACAATCACCATTATTAACTCAAAACTACAAGGCCATGCAGATGTACCAATACAAGCCTTTCTAATAAATTTGGGAAATTTGCAATCCTACCATTGTGTTATTATCTATCAAAGTAAGAAATTCTTTAACCATCATGATTAAATATTTTAAAATAAAGATCAAAGATAAATTCAATTTGACTTTCTTCCACTCCTGGAACAGCAAGCAATTTAGTATATTATTCGTCAAAAATCTAATCTTTACTATCTTTTATTTTTTATTTGCAATTTTTTTCAAATGTTAATTGTAATTAGAGGATTCTCAAAGGTATGACACCATTTGTAGAAACCAATACTATGAAAAAAGGGTACAAATAGAAAAAGTCAAAATTACAATTATATCACTAGAAATATCCTAATAAAATAATGCATGTAAGTATGATATAATAAGATATTTTAATAATATTATGTGAAACTTGTTACTATTACATTTATAGTAAAATGTGATCAATATAACATTATAATATTGTTTCTGATCGACTGGTCTTTAAAAATCATATAGTGTACATTAATCTTAAACTTACTAATTGACAAAAAAAAAGTGATACTGGACTTACTAGAAACAGAAAGTATCAAGGCAAAAGAGATGATAAACATAACTGAGATCTTCTCCATTTTTTTTGTAATGTGACGAGTAATAAAATTATAATTGTTTTTGTGTTGTGACGAGAGACAAGACTACCCTTTGTTGATTAATGAATAATGAACCATCAAGGATGGCTATTTATACACATGCATTATAATTATATGTATATCAATTAATGTACAATTAAAAGCTAATATTAATTTTAATAGAGGTTACAGTGAAATAATTACACAACCTTAAATACAAAATAAACTATATACGTTAATAAAAGGATACTTTAATTTATGTAATTAGACATAAGAAAATCAATATACGTTAATGAAATGGTATTCGGAAATTAATTGAAACGCATATAGCGTATACAGTAAAACATGTTGCTAAAAACAAAATTATAATTTTTCTCCTTATGTTATACTCCCTCCATCCCGTTCAATTGTTTACATTTGAGTTGGACACAGAGTCTAAGAAATATAAGTAAAATAGGTAAAAAAGTAAAAAGAATAAATAAAGTGGTGGAACCCGTCAATATTTAAGGTATAAAGTAAGTAAAGTGGAAGAGAGCGGAAGAAGTAGTTAATTTTTATATTATAAAACTTTATTATTTGTGAAAAAAATTGGAATGTAAAGAATTGGATGGGACATCCCAAAAAAAATGTAAAGAAATGGATGGGACGGAAAGAGTATATGCTTAGTAGCCAATTAGGTTGATTATCACTAGACAATCTTCAGTAATTTATGAATTTAATTATTATAGTTAAAATGAGCTCGGTAAAGAATTAAATGTTATCCAGAAGCCTCTAAAAAGGTAAGGGGATGATATTATGAGATGTATTTAAATTAAATTAAATAACCATTAACAGGTTTTTGTCCCTTGACTCCATGTATATATATTTGTTGCAAATCTCTGCAGCGTGTATAAATTGTGAAATCCTTGAATCTCATCAACAACATACCTGGATTATTTCCAATGTTTCATCCATATTTATTAAAATTAAACTTTAATAATATTATTGTGATTGTTGCAAGTATTTTTTTTTTTTTCTAAACTTGAAATTCATTCATAAATAAAAACAAACTGAGGCCTTAACATACATTACATAAAAACTGAAGTTGACTACCACAACTGCCACTCAAATATGATTTATTTAGGATTCATGTACTTTCGTGTTCATGTATTTTTGTGTCGTCATTTACTTTTTTATCGTGTTTCAGGTAATATTAAATGAAAATATGCAAATAAATATATTAAAATGTTAAAATTTTAGGCAAAACTTTTACAAATATATATTAAAAGTTATATAATTACATCATTTTTTTCTTTTGCTAAGCATACTTACATCATATTTACATATAAAATTATAAAAATACCTATAATTTTATAAATAAATATACATATACCTATTACAAATATTACTCCTTCCGTCCCCCTCAATTCTTTACATTGAGGGATGGGGACTCGGCACGCATTTTAAGGCTCTTTTAATATATACTCCGATAAATTATTTTAAATTTTTTTCTTCTATTGAATAAAAATATAATGTTTAAATTTTTATTTAGAAAAATAAAGTTTTAAAATAAGTTGTAGAGGTATACTTTATAGGAGCCTTCAAATGCGTGCCAAGTAGTGTAAAAAACAGTAAAGAAATGAGAGAGAGAGAGGTATTATTTATGAATTAATATATTTATGTCGTGTCGTGTCGTGTCGTGTCGTTTACCCTAATGCTAAATCCAACCAGGACACAAAATCTAAGCAGTGTACTTTCGTATTCGTGTACTTTTCTGTCGTGTACTCAAAAGATAAACACAAACACTAAATTTTCGTATCATTTCGTGTCATGTCATTTAATTTGTGTGTATCAAATTGTCGGATCTACTTGATCCAGTTGCTCAAACAAACAAAAACCCCAATTCAAGACCTCTAATCAAATTGTTGCAAGTATAAAGAATTACATTTTTTTTAGACTTGCAAAAAAGATTTTAATTTTTTTAGACGGAAATGTTACTTAAATCTTATCTTTCATGGATATTCAAAGAATGCGGTTCTATTTAGAAGGATGACATTTTTTTAGCAAGAAAAAAATGTAAATTACACGTATTTTATACTTTATATATAATAAGTGAAGGGATCTTATCTGAAATTTTGGTAATCACCGTCTTTGTTTCGTTAAATTAATAAGGATCGTTGCTTTTAAAGTGGACGAATGAGAATCGTTGCATCTGATAGTAAATGGTATATTTACATTTTAGTAGGATTATATTCAAATCCTAAAAAGTGCATTTTAATAAAATAAAGCAAATATGAGTAGATTCTCGATTTTAAACAATGTAAAAATTTGTAATTTTATTTTCTTTTTCAGTTTTCGAGTATTTTTAGTTAGATAATATTTGTTAAATCATCATCAAATTAAAATTATTTTTTTATTTTCGTGTGCGCTGTGAAATCGGCCAAATTTGATTTTTATGAGGTAAGATATAGTCAAAATAGTAAAGAGGCTGTGTGAATATAATAAATAATAAATTTTTGGAAGTGATATATTCACACCCTTGATTTAGATCAGTTGCACTTTTTAATATTTAATTTTTTATCTAAATCATTAAAATACACTTTTTTAGTATTTGAATATAATTTTATTAATAACCAAATATAATTTTTTAACATTAAATTTAGCGATTATCATCTATATATCTTAAAATTTAATAGACCCTTCATTTGACGGCACATAACCAAAATGCTGAATAAGATATGTTTCACGCCTATTGTATCTTACTATATCTTATTATATAATATAAGAGTAAGAAGGATAATAATGCAACTATCAAAGTACATTGGTATGAAAAAAACCATTTGTACTCACCTAACTTATGTAAGTAGGTACTTAGGTTAGGAGCATCGAGCTCTTATTAACAAACCCATTTTCTTTGCACTTATTTGTAGCTCTAATATCTTTTAAAAATATTTGCAGAGATACGATTGGTAACCAAAAGTAACGAAATGCAACTTTTTTATGATTTGTAATAAGAAACAAACAGATGCAACTTTTTTTATGTTTTTCTGAAAAATAATTGAAGTTACATTTAAGGTTCCATCCAATTGCATTAGATTGAAAAATCGTATTTAAAAAAAAAACTGAAAACCCATATTTTGCAACAACAAAAAAAAGTATTTTTACAAAAAAAATTAAAATTTTCTATACATAACTTTATAATTCGATACAATATTAAACTCAATTCGATACAATATTAAAATTTGTTATATACATAAGTTTAAGGTTCAATTTCTACCAACAACGTATTAAATTTAACATTTAAACTGTATCGATCACTTATTATTATATTTTAATATTATTACAAAGATAAAAGACACAAATATAATTTTAAATTATTGAAATAATAAAAAAATTGAAAGTAACCCTTGCTTCGCACGGACTATATGCTACTATATTTAAGATGCAAAGAACGATACACTTTATTTAATAAAAAAACGGTAAAATATTTATGGGCTTTAACAAGTGATATGACAAGTATTACTTGGCCCACAGTAACATAAACCACCAGGACAATGGTATACGTGATCACATAAATAAAGACAAGTAGCATTGCCTTTGGCACTATTTCCTTCGCATGTACCAACATTCATGATTTGGTCAGGAGCACCAACTTCTGGATCTTCTACCACCTTGTCTGACCACCGTGAACCTGCACAACAATCACCATTATTAACTCAGAACTACAAGGCCATGCAGATGTACCAATACAAGCCTTTCAAATAAATTTGGGAAATTCTCAATCCTACCATTGTGTTATTATTTATCAAAGTAAGAAATTCTTTAACCATCATTAAATATTTTAAAATAAAGATCAAAGATAAATTCAATTTGATTTGTTTCCGCTCCTAGAACACCAAGCAATTTAGTATATTATTCTTCAAATATCTAATCTTTACTATTTTTTCATTTTTTATTTGCAATTTTTTTCAAATGTTAATTGTAATTAGAGGATTCTCAAAGGTATGACACCATTTGTAGAAACCAATACTGTGAAAAAATGGTACAAATAAAAAAAGTCAAAATTACAATTATATCACTAGAAATATCCTAATAAAATAATGCATGTAAGTATGATATAATAAGATATTTTAATAATATTATATGATACTTGTTACTATTACATTTATAGTAAAATGTGATCAATATAACATTATAATATTGTTTCCGATCGACTGGTCTTTAAAAATCATATAGTGTACATTCATCCTAAACTTACTAATTATCGAAAAAAAGTGATACTGAACTTACTAGAAACAGAAAGTATCAAGGCAAAAGAGATGATAAACATAATTGAGATCTTCTCCATTTTTTTTGTAATGTGACGAGTAATAAAATTATAATTGCTTTTGTGTTGTGACGTGAGACAAGACTACCCTTTGTTGATTTATGAATAATGAACCACCAAGGATGACTATTTATACACATGCATTATAATTATATGTATATCAATTAATGTACAATTAAAAGCTAATATTAATTTTAATAGAGGTTACAGTGAAATAATTACACAACCTTAAATACAAAAGTAAACTATATACGTTAATAAAAGGATACTTTAATTTATGTAATTAGACATAAGAAAATCAATATACGTTAATGAAATGGTATTCGGAAATTAATTGAAACGCATATAGCGTATACAGTAAAACATGTTGCTAAAAACAAAATTATAATTTTTCTTCTTATGTTATACTCCATCCATCCCGTTCAATTGTTTACATTTGAGTTGGACACAGAGTCTAAGAAATATAAGTAAAATAAGTAAAAAAGTAAAAAGAATAAATAAAGTGGTGGAACCCGTCAATATTTAAGGTATAAAGTAAGTAAAGTGGAAGAGAGAAGAAGTAGTTAATTTTTATATTATAAAACTTTACTATTTTTGAAAAAAATTGGAATGTAAAGAATTGGACATCCCAAAAAAAATGTAATGAAATGGATGGGACGGAAAGAGTATATGCTTAGTAGCCAATTAGGTTGATTATCACTAGACAATCTTCAGTAATTTATGAATTTAAATATTATGGTTAAAATGAGCTCGGTAAAGAATTAAATGTTATCCAGAAGCCTCGAAACTTAGCTATTGACAGATCTAAAAAGGTAAGGGGAT
Organism: Heracleum sosnowskyi; assembly: GCA_030848705.1. Classification (NCBI taxonomy): domain Eukaryota; kingdom Viridiplantae; phylum Streptophyta; class Magnoliopsida; order Apiales; family Apiaceae; genus Heracleum; species Heracleum sosnowskyi. Next base: position 133,430,281 of record CM061235.1, on the reverse strand, counting down.
GATATTATGAGATGTATTTAAATTAAATTAAATAACCATTAACAGTTTTTTGTCCATTGACTCCATGTATATATATTTGTTGCAAATCTCTGCGGCGTGTATAAATTGTGAAATCCTTGAATCTCATCAACAACATACATGGATTATTTCCAATGTTTCATCCATATTTATTAAAATTAAAGTTTAATAATATTATTGTGATTGTTGCAAGTATTTTTTTTTTTTGCTAAACTTGAAATTCATTCATAAATAAAAACAAACCGAGGCCTTAACATACATTACATAAAAACTGAAGTTGACTACCAAATAGAACTGATTCATACACAAATGCGACTCAAATATGATTTATTTAGGATTCATTTACTTTCGTGTTCATGTATTTTCGTGTCGTCATTTACTTTTTTATCGTGTTTCAGGTAATATTAAATGAAAATATGAAAATAAACAAATAAACAAATAAATATATTAAAATATTAAAATTTTAGGCAAAACTTTTACAAATATATATTAAAAGTTATATTATTACATCATTTGTTTCTTTTGCTAAGCATACTTACATCATATTTACATATAAAATTATAAAAATACCTATAATTTTATAAATAAATATACATATACCTATTATAAATATCACTCTTTCCATCCCCCTCAATTCTTTACATTGGGGGATGGGGACTCGGCACGCATTTTAAGACTCTTTTAATATATACTTCGATAAATTATTTTAAAAAAATTTCTTCTACTGAATAAAAATATAATGTTTAAATTTTTATTCAGAAAAATAAAGTTTTAAAAATAAGTTGTAGAGCTATACTTTATAGGAGCCTTAAAATGCGTGCCAAGTATTGTAAAAACAGTAAAGAAATGAGAGAGGGGGTATTATTTATGAATTAATATATTTATGTCGTGTACTTCGTGTCGTGTCGTTTACCTGAAAGGTATATGTCTAGGCCTATTTGTAAACACCGAGGATTCTACTCAACTTTAATTAAGATGTAATAAGTAAATAATAAAAATCAAATGTCACAGGAATCTCAGAAGATTATATCTGTCAAAGAATGAAGATTATAGTCATCTACAGACTTGAAGTGATTCTACATTGAAAGAAGCTCAATTTATTGATCAAGCCTCAGTGAAGTATTCAAGCTCAGTGGATTTATTAAAGTGACAGAGATTTCAAGAGGTGACAGCAAAGATACTGGTTACAGAGTTCTAGAATGAAAAGGAAGTGAATCACTGCTTAAAAGTCAAACAGATGAAGAACAGACATTGTCGTTAGTCACTCATGAACCAGACAGTACATTGAGTGTCAACGTATTAAAATGTTTATTCTTCATCTAAGTTTTAGTGATTCTGGAATTAATTGAGAAGACAATTAATTCTATTTATTCTCTAATAAATAATTATTACTATCAAGTAAATTATTTATTAAATTAATTCTTTTAGATAATTATTTAAATTAGAATAAAAATGAACTAGGAAGACTTAGATTTAGAACTAGGAAGACTTAGTTTTTAAACTAGGAAGACTCACAAGTGAGTCTTCCCGATTGTCTTCCTAGGCAAAATCTTAGTCTTCCCGATTGTCTTCCCGAGAGTCTTCCCAAGCCATTTCTTAATTTTCCTACAAGTCTTCCTAATACATTCTGTATTTGTTTTGGCGCGTGGAGATCAAATGGCTGCAGTTGTTTAAATAGAAACAGACAGAAGACATTCATTTAGTACACACAAAAACAAGGCAGAACATATATATCATTACATTCAAAAGCTCTATGTCTTCTTTACTTCTCAACTGTAAAAGCATTCAAGATCATAAGTGAATTAATTCTTGACTTGATCTTATCTTTAAATTCATAAGAATCATTTCACTTGTACTGCTTTGACATTCTAGCGGATAATAATCCCTAGAAATTATATCGAACTACTTTTTAGTATTCGATCCTTTTTATTACAAAAATAGATTAATTCATGTCGAATTTATTCTAGATTTGTTTTATCAAGAACCCTTGTAATCAGTGATCAAATTGTAACACTCGTCAAGTTTAATATAAGTTATATTTAACTTGAATATTGTTTCAGTTTTATTCCGCATTAATTTGTTCTAAATTGTTAAATCTTTAAAATGACAAATTCGATTAAACGGTATAGTTTGTATTCAACCCCCCTTCTACAAACATATCAGGACCTAACAATTGGCATCAGAGCCTTTTGATTGATATACTAATCAAAGATCCAATTGTTTGGAGATTTTTTCTTAAACTCTGAAATTTTTATTATTCTTCAAAAATCTCAAAAATGTCTACTACACAGAAAGTTGGTACAGTCAAAATCCCCATGTTCAGCAAGGAGCATTATCCTATGTGGAAGAAGAAAATGCTCATGTTTCTTCAAGTTACTAATGTTAAATATCTAGGAGTACTGAAGAATGGTCCTAAACTTCCTGTGATTGTGAAAGAAGAGCATATAGAGAATGATGTTGTCACTAGAGCTGCTAGGATGTACCCTAAGGATCCCAAGGACTACATTCCTGATGAAAAAGAGGATGCTACCCTGGATGCCTGTCTACAGTTGATACTGGTTGATTGTCTTGATCCTATCATGCATAATCATGTTCTAAAATGTGCTACTGCTAAACACATTTGGGACACTATAGAGATAATCAATGAAGGGACAGAGGAAGTAAGAGAGAATAAGCTGGAAATTCTCACCTCTTCTTATGAGCATTTCAGATCAAATCCTGGTGAAGGTATCTCTGAGGTTTTTGAGAGATACAACAAATTGATCAATGATCTGATACTCAATGGGAAGCACTATACTATCAATGAGATTAACAAGAAGTTCCTCCTGACACTTCCAATTCATTTGGAGCACAGAATATCTGTAATCAGAGGAGCAAGAGATCTTGGAGAGATTTCTCTGGAAAGACTGTATGGTGTTCTGAAGACCTATGAGATGGAGCAGATTCAACAAAAGGAGTTATATGGAACTGGAAAGATAGTTGGTACTTCTACTGCATTGACTACAGAAGTCCCACAGAAACTGGAAGTGAAGGTTGTTCAACCTTCCGGTTCTAACTTGGATGTTATTGATGCTGAATATGGATTAACATCCATTGATCAATCTTGTGGTGACTTCTATTCTTTGGAAGAACTTGATCAGCTGGATGATGGTGATCTGGCAATGATTGTGAGGAAATTTGACAAATTCAGATTCAGAAGAAATTCCAATCTTAAGTTCAAGCCCAGGTTTCAGAGAGGTGGTTCCTCATCTACAAATAACACAAGGGGTGGCTATAAAACTAGAACTGTGGACAGGAGCACAATCAGGTGCTACAATTGTAATGAGTTGGGTCACTTTGCTACAGAATGTAAAAAGCCAAAGCAAGTGAGAAGGAAATCATTTGATTCTAGCAAGAAGAATAAGATTGGGAAAGCTTATGTTGCTGAAGGAAAAAGTTGGGATGATACTGATAGTGATGAAGAAGCAGGTAAAATTGGAAACCTAGATTTAATGGCTAATGAGGCAAGCACGTCATCAACATTCATGTCAGAGGTAAAGTTTATTGATACTGAAATGATCTATAATCTTAGTACTACTGTTTCATGTGCACGTAGAGAAAATGATATAATAATTCTTTTGAACACAGCTCTTGAAAAGGAGGTAAATGAATTAAAACTTGTGCATGTTAATCAGGATGAACTCACTAAGAAAATAGTATTTCTTGAGAATAGGGTTAAATGTTATATTCAACTGGAAACCATTCTTAAGGATCAAATTAGTGAACTTAAGGTTAAGGCTAATGCTTACTATAACTCTTGTAAGACTGCTAAAGAAATCATCAATAAACAAGTTATTGGTCAAATTGTTGGCATAGGCTATGACTATAATGAGTCTATTGGTGAATTAAGCATAAATACCCCTAATAGAGTCAGTGCTTAAGAAAGGGGTATACCAGATGTGCTTAAGGGTATTGATAAACCTTTCTTTAGAGAGTCCCAAGGAGAACCTCTGAATGAATACTCTATCATTATTGAAGAGGAGATACGTATGGAGGATCGTGCTTTTGATCTTGAACAGTCCAAAAAGTGTAAGTCTGACAAACCAGTCAAAGTTGTTTTAGCAACGGAGACTAAGTCAGACATTCATAAAGTGGATCAAAACAACTGTTAAACTGACATGCATGCTATTAATCTTTCTCATAAAGCATGTGGTGTGGTTAATTGCATGTCTTGTGCTTTCAATGTTATGTATGCTTATTTTAATAGTAAGCATGTATCTGATAATTAGACTGCTCCACGTCAACATGTTAATAATAAGAAGCATGTATCTGATAATAAGACTGCTCCATGTCAACATGTTAATAATAAGAAGCATGTTAGATCTAATACTACTAGTCCTCCAAAGACTAGAGTGGATCCATTTATCCCTAAGCCTACTCAGAAATGTGTTAAGGCTTGCTATAAATGGAAACGCTCTTTTGTGAAAGAGGTTGAAGTAGTTAAAGTTAAAAATGTTGTTTTGCCTGACAAAGGCCAGTTCATTAAGTATGCCGGACCCAATCAAGTTTGGGTTCCGAGGAAGGACTAATCAATTTGATGTTGCAGGGTATGGCACAGGTAAACCGTGTTATGTCGGTTCTGGACAGTGGTTGTTCAAGGCATATGACCGGAGATAGAGCCCTGCTATCAAATGTGGTTGAGAAAGCTGGCCCAGGAGTTACCTTTGGAGATAACAGAAAGGGTATTACCAGAGGATATGGTTGTTTGAAGTTTGGAAATGTTATCATTCAAGATGTATCTATTGTGCAAGGTCTGAAGTTCAATCTTCTCAGCATCAGTCATTTCTGTGACAGAGGATATGCTGTTTCCTTTGAGAAAGATAGATGTCAGATCCTTCACAAGAAGAATGGAAAGCCTGCTCTTCATGGAGTAAGGAAAGGTGATTTGTTCATAGCTGATATGCACTCTGGATCCAAAGATGAAGTTACTTGTTTTTATGCTAAAACTTCATCAGATGAAAGTTGGCTATGACACAAGAAGATGTCTCACCTTAACTTCAAAACCATGAACTCTTTAGTCAAGAGGGAAATGGTTAGAGGTTTGCCTCAGATGGAATTTACACATGAAGGACTGTGTGAGGCATATAAGAAAAGAAAGTCAAAGAAAGCTTCTCACAAGGGCACTGACACATCATCAATAACTGAACCACTTCAGTAACTGCACATAGATTTGTTTGGTCCAGTTAGTGTGATGTCCATGTCAAAGAAACAGCATGCACTTGTGATTGTTGATGACTATTCCAAATATACTTGGGTTTTATTCCTATATTCCAAGGATGAGACCCCACAGATGGTGATTGATCATATAAAGTTGATTGAGCTGGATTCTAGATTCCCTATTAGAGCTATAAGGTCAGATAATGGAACTGAATTCAAGAATGCAGTCCTAAATGACTTTTGTGCAGATAAAGGAATAACAAGACAGTATTCTGCCCCTAGAACTCCTCAATAGAATGGAGTGGTGGAAAGAAAGAATCGTACATTGATTGAAGCTGCTAGGACTATGTTAAGTGAATCAAGACTTCCAATGTACTTTTGGGCTGAAGCTGTGAACACTGCTTGTTATACTCAGAATCGAACTTTAATCAACAAGGACTTAATGAAGACTCCTTATGAGATCATGAACAACAAGAAACCAACTCTCAAATACTTTCATGTATTTGGTGCAAAATGCTTTGTGCTTAAGGATGACAATGTGAAACGTGGAAAGTTTGAGGCCAAGGCACAAGAAGCTATTTTTATTGGTTATTCCAGAAGATCTTACAGGGTGTACTTGATTGATGGTCACCATGTGAAGGAAAGTGTCAATGTTACATTTGATGACACTAAGCTCCCTAGTATCCAAACAGAAGACTCATCTGAGAAACTGAAGTTTGATAACTTGCCAGACTCAGAATCAGATGATGAAGCCCCACCTGAGAATGTTGTTGGTAATGACAATAATAATGATGATAATGATCATGGTAGTGGTGGTGGAAACATTGGTAACAATGGAGATACCACCAACACTGGAGAAGAATCATCAAGGCAATCAAGTAACAACTCAGGGGGAGGAAATGAAGGATCTTATAGTCATTCACAACACCACAATGAATTTTAAGGCGAATCATCAAGATCAAATCTTTCAAGATAGACTGTATGGAATAGGGCTCATCCTTTTGAGTTGATCATTGGTGATCCAGGTGTTGGAGTTAGAACTAGAAGTGCTACTCAGAATGAATGTCATTATTCAGAGTTTCTATCTAAGATGGAACCAAAGAAAACTGAGGAAGCACTGACAGATCCTGATTGGGTGATTGTTATGCAAGATGAACTCAATCAATTTGAACAACAGCAAGTCTGGAAGCTGGTACCCAGACCAAAGAACAAGAAAGTAGTTGGTACAAGATGGGTATACAGAAACAAGCTGGAAGAGGATGGCATTGTTACAAGGAACAAGGCAAGACTGGTTGCTCAAGGGTATTCACAAGCTGAAGGCATTGATTATGATGAAACCTATGCACCAGTGGCTAGACTTGAGGCCATCAGGATGTTCTTAGCATTTGCAGCTTACTCCAATTTTAAACTCTATCAAATGGATGTTAAGAGTGCATTCCTGAATGGTGAGCTGGATGAAGAAGTGTATGTGGAACAGCCCCATGGCTTTGAAAATCAGGAGTTGCTGGACTTTGTGTACTTTCTCTTCAAGGCTATCTATGGTCTCAAACAAGCCCCAAGAAAATGGTATGACACTCTCTCTGGTTTTCTTTTAGAAAATGGTTTTGTTAGAGGTATCATAGACAAAACTCTTTTTTCAAATAAACACAAAAGTGATATGATATTAGTCCAAGTCTATGTGGATGACATCATATTTGGGTCTACTAATGATTATCTTTGTAAGAGATTTGCTAAGCTAATGCAGAGTAAGTTTGAAATGAGTATGATGGGTTAGCTGAAGTTCTTTCTTGGATTACAAGTAAGTCAAAGGTCAAATGGTATATTTATTTGTCAATCCAAGTATCTCAAAGAACTCCTCAAAAAGTATCACATGGAGGATTCAGCATCAGCAAGGACTCCATCTTCAACAGCAGTCAAACTTGGAGCTTGTGATAACTCTATCAAGGTAGATGTTACAAGCTACAGAGGTATGATTGGCTCCTTACTCTATCTTACTGCAAGTAGACCAGATATTATGTATGCTACATGCTTGTGTGCAAGGTTCCAAGCGGACCCTAGAGATTTACATCTCGTTGTTGTTAAAAGAACCTTGAGATATCTTAAGGGTACACCTAATTTAGGTATCTGGTACCCTAAAGATTCTAGTTTTAACCTTGTTGGATATACAGATTCTGATTATGCAGGTAGTGTTGTGGATAGAAAGAGTACCTCTAGGAGTTGTCAATTCCTATGAGGTAGATTGCTTTCCTGGTATAGCAAGAAACAACAAACAGTTTCCAATTCAACAGCAGAAGCTGAATATATTGCTGCTGGAAGCTGTTGTGCTCAGATCTTATGGATAAGGAATCAATTGAAGGACTATGGCTTTGTATTAGACAAAATCCCTATTTTATGTGATAATACAAGTGCCATAGCAATCTCCAACAACCCTGTGCAGCACTCGAGAACGAAGCACATTGATATCAGGTATCAATTTATCAGAGAGCATGTCATGAATGGTACTGTGGAGTTACACTTTGTACCCACAGAAGATCAAACTGCAGATATATTCACTAAATCTGTTGACGAATCCACATTTACCAAGTTAGTTGGTAAATTGGGTATGTTAAACAGTCTTAGTGATTAACAGTATCTCTGTCATGTTTGTTCTTTTCAAAAATTAGTCTTCTCTCATTGTTACTAAGTGATATTACTGACAATTCTTGTTTGTAATAACATGCTTGTTAATTTAAATATTTCTGAATATTATATTTACTCTAAAAATATTTTTCTCATATTTTTTAAGTGGAGAAATGTATTTTTATTGAAAATATATTTATTTAGAATTATTTAGATATTTTTCAGATTGTAAATATTGTTGTTTAAATTTTTCTGCAGGTTTATATTAGTTTAATGCACTTCTATATTTTTCTTCATATTTTTCTAGAATTTATGGAATTTTTTGTGAATTTTTCTAGACTTGTAAATATTTTTCATGCATTTTTATTATTTTTCTGCAATTTTTCTGTAAAAATATTAATCATTCTAAGTTTTTCCTAAGTCTTCCCAGTTTTATACTAGGAAGACTACCGGGAAGACTCAGAATATTTCCTTTTTGTTTTTTATTTTTTCTATTTTATTTTAAGTCTTTTCCTAAGTCTTCCTAGTTTTTTAACTAGGAAGACTATCGGGAAGACTCTCAATTAATTATTTTATTTTCTGTTTTTCTTTTATTGATTTTTCCGAAGACTTCCTAATTTGTTCTAGGAAGACTACCGGGAAGACTATCCTAAGTCTTCCCGATTGTCTTCCCAGTACAAATTTAAAAAAAACGGTTCATTTCATTTGTTTTATTTTAACAGTTTGTTTTTCTTATATATACACATACACTTACACACACGCATTTTTTTTCTTATCAGTTCTGTTTAACTTCCCCTATTTCGAATTCTCTCATTTCTGTGCAGAAACCTTTGATCTAATTCATTGTTGCTCAAGTTTTCACTTAGCAAATCTCTTTGTTCTTTCTAAATCAAGATATTAAGTCGAATTGCTGTCCAAATTCTGTTTTTTCTTTCATTTCCATTCGACTTGATTTTTTTTGATTTTTTAAGTGATTCTCTTGTGTTTTTATTGATCATATAAGTTTCTGTGATTTGTGAACTGGTTGTGTGCTTTAGAATATGATTTGTGAACTGGTTGTGTGATTCGACTCAAATATGATTTGTTTAGGATTCATGTACTTTCATGTTCATGTATTTTCGTGTCATCGTTTACTTTTTTATCGTGTTTCAGGTAATATTAAATGAAAATAAACAAATAAATATATTAAAATGTTAAAATTGTAGGAAAAACTTTTACAAATATATATTAAAAGTTATATAATTACATCATTTTTTTCTTTTGCTAAGCATACTTACATCATATTTACATATAAAATTATAAAAATACCTATAATTTTATAAATAAATATACATATACCTATTACAAATATTACTCCTTCCGTCCCCCTCAATTCTTTACATTAGGGGATGGGGACTCGGCACGTATTTTAAGGCTCTTTTAATATATACTCCGATAAATTATTTTAATTTTTTTTCTTCTATTGAATAAAAATATAATGTTTAAATTTTTATTTAGAAAAATAAAGTTTTAAAAATAAGTTGTAGAGCCTTAAAATGCGTGCCAAGTAGTGTAAAAAACAATAAAGAAATGAGAGAGAGGGGTACTATTTATGAATTAATATATTTATGTCGTGTACTTCGTGTCGTGTCGTGTCGTTTACCCTAATGCTAAATCCAAACAAGACACAAAATCTAAGTCGTGTACTTTCGTATTCGTGTACTTTTTTGTCGTGTACTCAAAAGATAAACACAAACACTAAATTTTCGTATCATTTGGTGTCATGTCATTTAATTTGTGTGTATCAAATTGTCGGATCTACTTGATCCAGTTGCTCAAACAAACAAAAACCCCAATTCAAGACCTCTAATCAAATTGTTGCAAGTATAAAGAATTACAATTTTTTTAGACTTGCAAAAAAGATTTTAATCTTTTTAGACGGAAATGTTACTTAAATTTTATCTTTCATGGATATTCAAAGAATGTGGTTCTATTTAGAAGGATGACATTTTTTTAGCAAGAAAAACAAATGTAAATTACACGTATTTTATACTTTATATATAATAAGTGAAGGGATCTTATCTGAAATTTTGGTAATCACCGTCTCTGTTTCGTTAAATTAATAAGGATCGTTGCTTTGAAAGTGGACGAATGAGAATCGTTGCATCTGATAGTAAAAGGTATATTTTCATTTTAGTAGGATTATATTCAAATCCTAAAAAGTGCATTTTAATAACATAAAGCAAATATGAGTAGATTCTCGATGTTGAACAATGTAAAAATTTGTAATTTTATTTTCTTTTTCAGTTTTCGAGTATTTTTAGTTAGATAATAATTGTTAAATCATCATCAAATTAAAATTATTTTTTTATTTTCGTGTGCGCTGTGAAATCGGCCAAATTTGATTTTTATAAGGTAAGATATAGTCAAAATAGTAAACAGGCTGTGTGAATATAATAAATAATAAATTTTTGGAAGTGATATATTCACACCCTTGATTTAGATCAGTTGCACTTTTTAATATTTAATTTTTTATTTAAATCATTAAAATACACTTTTTTAGTATTTGAATATAATTTTATTAATAACCAAATATAATTTTTAATATTAAATTTAGCGATTATCAACTATATATCTTAAAATTTAATAGACTCTTCATTTGACGGCATATAACCAAAATGCTGAATAAGATATGTTTCACGCCTATTGTATCTTATTATATCTTATTATAAAATATAAGAGTAAGAGGGATAAGAATGCAACTATCAAAGTACCCTTATGTAGGTACTTAGGAGCATCAAGCTCTTATTAACAAACCCATTTTCTTTGTACTTATTTGTAGCTTTAATATCTTTTAAAAATATTTGCAAAGATACGATTGGTAACCAGAAGTAACCAAATGCAACTTTTTTATGATTTGTAATAAGAAACAAATAGATGCAACTTTTTTTATGTTTTTCTGAAAAATAATTGAAGTTACATTTAAGGTTCCATCCAATTGCATTAGATTGAAAATTCGTATTTAAAAAAAAAATGAAAACCCGTATTTTTGCAAAAAAAAAAAAAAAAATTAAAAAGTATTTTTACAAAAACAATTACAAATTTCTATACAAAACTTTATAATTTGATACAATATTAAACTCAATTCGATACAATATTAAAATTTGTTATATACATAAGTTTAAGGTTCAATTTCTACCAACAACGTATTAAATTTAACATTTAAACCGTATTGATCACTTATTATTATATTATATTTTAATATTATTACAAAGATAAAAGAGACAAATATTATTTTAAATTATTGAAATTAAAAAAAAATTGAAAGTAACCCGTGCTTCGCACGGACTATAAGCTAATATATTTAAGATGCAAAGAACGATACAATTTATTTAATTAATAAAAAACGGTAAAATATTTATGGGTTTTAACAAGTGATATGACAAGTATTACTTGGCCCACAGTAACATAAACCACCAGGACAATGGTATACGTGATCACATAAATATAGACAAGTAGCATTGCCTTTGGCACTATTTCCTTCGCATGTACCAACATTCATGATTTGGTTAGGAGCATCAACTTCTGGATCTTCTACCACCGTGAACCTGCACAACAATCACCATTATTAACTCCTACAAGGCCATGCAGATGTACCAATACAAGCCTTTCAAGTAAATTTGGGAAATTCTCAATCCTACCCTTGTGTTATTATCTATCAAAGTAAGAAATTCTTTAACCATCATGATTAAATATTTTAAAATAAAGATCAAAGATAAATTCAATTTGACTTTCTTCCACTGGAACAGCAAGCAATTTAGTATATTATTCGTCAAAGATCTAATCTTTACTATCTTTTATTTTTTATTTGCAATTTTTTTCAAATGTTAATTGTAACTAGCTTTATAGCCCATGCGAGGCACGGGCATGTTCTAGAATATTGCGTAAGTTTTATTAATTTCAACGTATTTTATGAGTTACAGATATATTGATATGAGATAATTATAATATAGATTAAAATGTCATTTCGAAATTTGAGAGTATAATTATCATTTCGCATTGAATAAATTGACTCATTGAAATTCTTAGTTCATTTAAAAATTATTGCATTCTCCACCCCATCCTGAAATATCCCCCTCTCTGCCTTCTATTTTCGACGTCACTCTTTGGACCCCCCACTTATCCTTCGTATCCCTCTTTTACTGTCTCTTTGGCTTTTATTTCCTTTCTCTCCGTCTCCTCCACTTTTTCTTCTCAACTTTTGTTTAGGATCTGTATTTTGATCGCTCTCTCTCCTTTCATGCCCCCTCCAATAGTGGCTGCCTTCTATTTTCGGTGTCACTCTCTAGAGACCCCTCTCTTATGTGATGATCCTTAGGAAGACGTAATCTATTAAAACACATTTACTGAAATGCATGTTATGCTTTGTTTATTTAGTGTGCGTCATAATTGTTTACTCAAATGCATTCTTTGACTGTTTAGTTTATGTTTATTTAGAGTGTGTATTATGTGTTTGATGGAATGCTTGAACCAAATTTGTAGGCTTTGTGCAGGTAAATGCACTTGGGGTTGGTATGCTCATAAAGTAAATATTTGTCATGAGTTGTTGTTTGAGCTGGCAGTGACAAATTGTTCTTTATCGATATTGTCGAGTTTGTGCTTTTTTTGGGGTTAATTTATTTATGTTATTTGTCTCTCTCTCTCATGCCTCCTCCTACGGTGTTGGTTGCCTTCTATTTTCGGCGTCACTCTTTGGAGACCCCTCTCTTATCCTTTTTATCCCTCTTTTACTGTCTCTTTGGCTTTTCTTTCCTTTTTCCCCGTCTCCTCCACTTTTTCTTCTCAACTTTTGTTTTGGATCTATATTTTGATCTCTCTCTCTCGATTGGGGGAACATTGGCACTCCATTTACCTGTTTGTAGTTCATGGGTTAGCCGTTAAGTGGATGTTGTAATATTTGATCGGTGTGTATAATAGAGTAAAAGTGTAGAAATATAAGTTGTATTAGTATATGTGGATATACCATTTAAACGAATGCATATCATTTTGCCCGTTTTAAAAAGGGTCTCCCTGCAGACACGATGAATGCAGTAATTGTACAGTTGTGAATATACTTATGCAAGGAAGATCGGTTTGGTATTAGTCCGAAGAAGATTTTGTTCTTAGTTGAATGTATTTGATGATTAGTTTTATAAGCTAATTAATAATCAGATAGGAATTAGTTAAAGGTGTCAAATAAAGGCTCCATTTCGAAAGTACCAATACTCTCCGGTCTCCATAATTCTCTATAAGCGGCCGGAGTAGTATACTTGTCCTTAATGCATGAGGTGGCGGGATTGAGATGCACACAAATTCGTATTCGGAAAAAACTGTTCGAACTGGTTAAAAAATTCGGAAAAAATCTGATTAAAAAAAGTCCACCTCAATTGGATCCAGCCCGCAGGCTTAAACCGATCACCTATTTTTCACAAAACCTCGATCCGATTCGAGCCGAATAGACCCAAATTTAATCTCGATTTGGACGTAGTCTTGATCAGGATAAAAGTCCAATCCAAAAAGTTAGAATTTTCAATTAAATCTCGGATAAAAGCTTAAATTTTTTAATTAAATCCGAAAAAATAAAAAAAAGTTAAAGTTAAAGTTAAAGTTATCAATATCTAAAATAATTTGTAAAAATCCGATTTGGCCCCTCCTGACCCGACCCTATCTAGAGGTATAAATATTTTAGAGGAAATTTGTCTCGATTTAAAAAAGCCCGACCCTATCGGATATCGAAAAATCCGACCTGAATCCGGATTACGTTCATCTCTATTCAGGGTAACAACTATAGAGGTGCTTATATTATTACTTATATTATCTGATATGTATGAACATAGTTGAGACAAAATGATTACTATTTTGTATTATTAGATGCTCGGACTAAAAAGTGATATTATGTGACTAAAAATGCATTTGTACTTTGTCTTAAAATTGTGAATACAAAGGAAGAAACATAATTAAATTTAATTAAAGAGATACGTGTCTATTGGATATACTTTATACCAATAACCACTTTTATTAATAATCAGACAAATGAAATTATCATGAAAGAATCTTGAATAAAAACTAAAGTGTAAAATAATATTTGTGAAAGACATTACCATACTAATGAGTTTTATACCACAACAAAAAAGCCTAAGTAGCTCAATGGTTAAATTGGTGACTTGAAATTCTTAGTAATTAGTATTAAAGTGTCTTAGGTTCGATTCCCATCAATATGAAAACTTTCTTACATTTTTATAACATTTGACTTTGGAGGGGCAATTATGTAATTTCAAGTTGTTGAATAAAATGTTTCACAAAGTTTTTGTTGCAGTATAAGATATATAAATAATAGATTAGAGGATTCTCAAAGGTATGACACCATTTGTAGAAACCAATACTAGGAAAAAATGGTACAAATAGAAAAAGTCAAAATTACAATTATATCACTAGAAATATCCTAATAAAATAATGCATGTAAGTATGATATAATAAGATATTTTAATAATATTATATGAAACTTGTTACTATTACATTTATAGTAAAATGTGATCAATATAACATTATAATATTGTTTCCGATCGACTGGTCTTTAAAAATCATATAGTGTACATTCATCTTAAACTTACTAATTGACAAAAAAAAAGTGATACTTGACTTACTAGAAACAGAAAGTATCAAGGCAAAAGAGATGATAAACATAATTGAGATCTTCTCCATTTTTTTTGTAATGTGACCAGTAATAAAATTATAATTGCTTTTGTGTTGTGACGAGAGACAAGACTACCCTTTGTTGATTTATGAATAATGAACCACCAAGGATGGCTATTTATACACATGCATTATAATTATATGTATATCAATTAATGTACAATTAAAAGCTAATATTAATTTTAATAGAGGTTACAGTGAAATAATTACACAACCTTAAATACAAAAGTAAACTATAAACGTTAATAAAAGGATACTTTAATTTATGTAATTAGACATAAGAAAATCAATATACGTTAATGAAATGGTATTCGGAAATTAATTGAAACGCATATAGCGTATACAGTAAAACATGTTGCTAAAAACAAAATTATAATTTTTCTCCTTATGTCATACTCCCTCCATCCCATTCAATTGTTTACATTTGAGTTGGACACAGAGTCTAAGAAATATAAGTAAAATAGGTAAAAAAGTAAAAAGAATAAATAAAGTGGTGGAACCCGTCAATATTTAAGTTATAAAGTAAGTAAAGTGGAAGAGAACAGAAGAAGTAGTTAATTTTTATATTATAAAACTTTACTATTTTTGAAAAAAATTGGAATGTAAAAAATTGGATGGGACATCCCAAAAAAAATGTAAAGAAATGGATGGGACGGAAAGAGTATATGCTTAGTAGCCAATTAGGTTGTTTTCACTAGACAATCTTCAGTAATTTATGAATTTTAATATTATGGTTAAAATGAGCTCGGTAAAGAATAAAATGTTATCCAGAAGCCTCGAAACTTAGCTATTGACAGATCTAAAAAGGTAAGGGGATGATATTATGAGATGTATTTAAATTAAATTAAATAACCATTAACAGGTTTTTGTCCCTTAACTCCATGTATATATATTTGTTGCAAATCTCAGCGTGTATAAATTGTGAAATCCTTGAATCTCATCAACAACATACATGGATTATTTCCAATGTTTCATCCATATTTATTAAAATTAAACTTTAATAATATCATTGTGATTGTTGCAAGTATTTGTTTTTTTTGCTAAACTTGAAATTCATTCATAAATAAAAACAAGTCGATGCCTTAACATACATTACATAAAAACTGAAGTTGACTACTAAATAGAACTGATTCATACACAAATGCGACTCAAATATGATTTGTTTAGGATTCATGTACTTTCGTGTTCATGTATTTTCATGTCATCGTTTACTTTTTTATCGTGTTTCAGGTAATATTAAATGAAAATAAACAAATAAATATATTAACATGTTAAAATTTTAGGCAAAACTTTTACAAATATATATTAAAAGTTATATAATTACATCATTTTTTTTCTTTTGCTAAGCATACTTACATCATATTTACATATAAAATTATAAAAATACCTATAATTTTATAAATAAATATACATATACCTATTACAAATATTACTCCTTCCGTCCCCCTCAATTCTTTACATTGGGGGATGGGGACTCGGCACGCATTTTAAGCCTCTTTTAATATATACTCCGATAAATTATTTTAAATTTTTTTCTTCTATTGAATAAAAATATAATGTTTAAATTTTTATTTAGAAAAATAAAGTTTTAAAAATAAGTTGTAGAGCTATACTTTATAGGAGCCTTAAAATGCGTGTCAATGCGTGCCAAGTAGTGTAAAAAACCGTAAAGAAATGAGAGAGAGAGGGGTATTATTTATGAATTAATATATTTATGTGGTGTACTTCGTGTCGTGTCGTGTCGTTTACCCTAATGCTAAATCCAACCAGGACACAAAATCTAAGCCGTGTACTTTCGTATTCGTGTACTTTTCTGTCGTGTACTCAAAAGATAACCACAAACACTAAATTTTCGTATCATTTCGTGTCATGTCATTTAATTTGTGTGTATCAAATTGTCGGATCTACTTGATCCAGTTGCTCAAACAAACAAAAACCCCAATTCAAGACCTCTAATCAAATTGTTGCAAGTATTAAGAATTACAATTTTTTTAGACTTGCAAAAAGATTTTAATCTTTTTAGACGGAAATGTTACTTAAATCTTATCTTTCATGGATATTCAAAGAATGCGGTTCTATTTAGAAGGATGACATTTTTTTAGCAAGAAAAAAAATGTAAATTACACGTATTTTATACTTTATATATAATAAGTGAAGGGATCTTATCTGAAATTTTGGTAATCACCGTCTCTGTTTCGTTAAATTAATAAGGATCGTTGCTTTTAAAGTGGACGAATGAGAATCGTTGCATCTTATAGTAAAAGGTATATTTTCATTTTAGTAGGATTATAATTAAATCCTAAAAAGTGCATTTTATTAACATAAAGCAAATATGAGTAGATTCTCGATGTTGAACAATGTAAAAATTTGTAATTTTATTTTCTTTTTCAGTTTTCGAGTATTTTTAGTTAGATAATAATTGGTAAATCATCATCAAATTAAAATTATTTTTTTATTTTCGCGTGCGCTGTGAAATCGGCCAAATTTGATTTTTATAAGGTAAGATATAGTCAAAATAGTAATGAGGCTGTGTGAATATAATAAATAATAAATTTTTGGAAGTGATATATTCACACCCTTGATTTAGATCAGTTGCACTTTTTAATATTTAATTTTTTATTTAAATCATTAAAATACACTTTTTTAATATTTGAATATAATTTTATTAATAACCAAATAGAATTTTTAATATTAAATTTAGCGATTATCAACTATATATCTTAAAATTTAATAGACTCTTCATTTGACGGCATATAACCAAAATGCTGAATAAGATATGTTTCACGCCAATTGTATCTTATTATATCTTATTATATAATATAAGAGTAAGAGGGTTAAGAATGCAACTATCAAAGTACCCTTATGTATTCCTATGAAAAAAAACCATTTGTATTCACCTAACTTATGTGAGTAGGTACTGTTAGGAGCATCAAGCTCTTATTAACAAACCCATTTTCTTTGTACTTATTTGTAGCTTTAATATCTTTTAAAAATATTTGCAAAGATACGATTGGTAACCTGAAGTAACCAAATAAAACTTTTTTATGATTTGTAATAAGAAACAAACAGATGCAACTTTTTTTATGTTTTTCTGAAAAATAATTGAAGTTACATTTAAGGTTCCATCCAATTGCATTAGATTGAAAATTTGTATTTAAAAAAAAAACTGAAAACCCGTATTTTTTCAAAAAAAAGTATTTGTACAAAAAAAATTACAAATTTCTATACAAAACTTTATAATTTGATACAATATTAAACTCAATTCAATACAATATTAAAATTTGTTATATACATAAGTTTAAGGTTCAATTTCTACCAACAACGTATTAAATTTAACATTTAAACCGTATTGATCACTTATTATTATATTATATTTTAATATTATTACAAAGATAAAAGAGACAAATATTATTTTAAATTATTGAAATAATAAAAAAATTGAAAGTAACCCGTGCTTCGCACGGACTATAAGCTAATATATTTAAGATGCAAAGAACGATACAATTTATTTAATTAATAAAAAACGGTAAAATATTTATGGGTTTTAACAAGTGATATGACAAGTATTACTTGGCCCACAGTAACATAAACCACCAGGACAATGGTATACGTGATCACATAAATATAGACAAGTAGCATTGCCTTTGGCACTATTTGTTAGGATCGCATCCACTATAGATCAGCGTTAATCAAACACAATAACAAACACGAAAGTAAAGAACACAACAATTTAACGTGGAAACCCCTCAAGGGAGGGTAAAACCACAAATCCACTATGAATGTATTACAAGATTGGAGTCGCTCCCTCACTCAACGCTCTTGAATACAATCACCTCACCTTGATTACAAAAGCTCTCTCTTGTGTATCGCACACAACTCTCTAACTTTTGCAATACTTCAAAACTCCTACAAATATCTATATTTATAGGTAGGGCTGAGCAAAACCGATCCAAGACCGAAAAACCGAACCGAAATATGTCAATTCGGTTCGGTTCGGTTCCAACTTTTTCCATAATCCGGTCATTTCGGTTTTTCGGTCCGGACCGAACTATATTTCGGTTTGGTCCGGTTTTTACCAAAATATTTCGGTTCCGAACCGAATAAACCGAAATATACAGATACATATATTTACATTTTATATATGATATATATTCTAAATTCTAATTATCTAAATTCTAATATCTACCCGTTGACCCGTTCATTAATCCATAACCCACCCACAGTCCACACTCCACACCCACCTCCGGCGGCCGGCCTCCCACTGCCACACCCACACTTCCACGGTTCAACCCACCGTCTGAAGTCTGACCTAAATCCTAATTAGTAATTAGCAGCAACAATTCGCAATTGGTATTTGGTAATTGTCAATTGGATAACGAAGAGTTGAAGCTTGAAGACACTGCGTTACTTCACCAAGAGTCCAAGACATCAGAGTTCAGTCGCGATTCTCATTTCTCAGTCACTTGACTCACTTCATTCTTCAAGGTAATATCAAATTATCAATTATCAAATATGTTGCTAATTTCGACTTCCTCTAAATTTGTATTTAGTGCTTAAATTTGTTATTGATTTTAGATTTTTAGAATCATAAATCTTAGATTTTTTCTTAGTTTGCTAGCAGTTTGTTTTTTTTGATTTTGTAGACATTAGCCTAGCCAGTAGACTCAGTACTCAGTGTAGAATCATAAATCTTAGTTCTTAAATGTTATTAGCTTTTCTATCGGAGAATCATAGATTCTATTTTAAAGGTTTTTCTTAATTTGTTGATTAGATTTTGTTAATTCACTGCTTAGATTTTCTGATTTTGTTTAGGTTCCTTAATTAATGTTTGATTTTGTTTGTTTAGGTTTTGTGCTTAAGCTTAACTGCTTATGATGTCAACTGTCAATCTGTTTTGACTTCATTTAATCATTTCAGTTCAAAGCTTAACTGTTCATTTAATCTGTTTTGAACTGTCAACAGTAGCCAGTAGACTCAGTACTCACTGTAGTAGCTTAAAAACTGATATCTTGTTCATCTTCATTTAATCATTTCAGTTCAAATAATGTCGCAATCAGATTCACAGTTCAAATAATGTCGCAATCAGTCCATCAGAAAACTTCTGATTGTGGTTGTATATTAATAATGTAGTTTCACAGTATCCCTTTGACTTCAATGATCACAGAGTTTCTGACTTTCTGTTCTAAAATTTCTGCAGCCCTTTCTAAATTATTTCTTAGCATTCTATTTCTATCTCTAGCACAGAACATGATAGGTGTCCTTTCTGTAATTCAATAGTTTAGGCTGTCCTTTCTGTAATTCTGTTTCTGTAATTTCTGTAATTCTGTTTCTGAAATTTCTGCAGCCCTTTCTAAACTATTTTTCTCTGTTCTATTTCTATTCATAGATGCGGGCAGGGCGGCAGGCTATAGACTAACCTTGACTCCTTGAGTTGAGAACCTGATATTTGAAAGTGATGCAGAAATCAGAATTGCAGAATCAGCAACTGAAGTGTTGAGCAGTTTTTATTGAATTCCTTGATTATGTGTAATTCTTTGATTATTGAATTTAGACTTAATTGCACTTTAATGGCTCCAACTATAATTTTTTGGCAGAAAAATGGCCGAATTATTAATTTAGCCACTTTAGTGGCCGAACAAATTTTTTTTTAACAGTTTATTGCATTCCGTCATCTCAGTTGGACGGTGTTAGGGGTATTTTCGTCAGTTTAGTTTACCTTTGACACCCAACACTGGGCTACTACCACAAACCCGCTTACCTTCCGTCCCATGCTTGTTATTTCGGCCACAAATTCCCTCATTCCCTGGCGGGAGTCTTGAGCTATCCGCTTTATTGCCACTTCTAGTCCCGTATCAGGGATGACACCCTTGTAGACTCTTCCAAAACCTCCTGATCCAATGAGGTGTTTCTCTCTGAATCCTCTTGTCGCTGCAACGAGATCTGAATACTTGAATCTTCGAGCTCCATACTCAACCTCCCAGTCTTCTATAATGTCATCTTCGTTTTTGAAGTGATGTATGATGTGAGTAGCACCTAATATAATCAAGATAACTAGAGTTACAGTAGCCAAACTGATGCCCACAATGAATCCCTTACTATGAATTACTTTCACTGATTTATCCAGAGATGGGAGGTCAGATAGATCTAAATCTTGTGCCTTCCCACCAAAACAAAAGCTCCAGCCAAGGATATTATGGCTGGCTGAAAGCAAACCTGTGGAAGCACTAAAGCCAATGTACATATATTCATTTATCACTGTTGAGAGGTCAATGGGAAGAGTTATCAGGGGTTTTTGTGGCCTCAATATGCCAACAGGAGCAACTGTAACATTCAGCAGCATCTCTTGATTGTTATAATCAATCCATGCATGGAACGGGCTTCCACTCTTGAGATTTATGGAAATGGTGGTGTTGCCTACGAAATAAGCTGCTGGTTTAGAAATGTTAGAGATCAAGCTAGATATGTCTATCCCAACATGATTATCATTGATATCCATGAATTCAAGATTTTGGACAACATCAAACTCAACAGCTAATACTCGGGTGGAATACATTTCCATACTAGTATCATTTGGAAGTCCCAAGTACTGGTTTAAACGACATTCTTGTGGTTGCTTGGTGGACAGGAGAACAAAGGTGAGGCCATGGCCCCCGATCTCTGGGTACTTTGGTTTAATGGAGAACACAAAATTGGTGCTGAAGGTGACAACAGAAGATTTGTTACCTTTATTTTGATTTGGCATGAATTGCAAAGCAGACGGATAAAATGCATGTCCTATGAGCTTCGGTTTATCATTTGTTATGGCCATTATGCCATCAGATCTTAAATATGCATCTCCATCACAACTCAGATCTGCATGCTTGAACCCATTGTATAGATAGCAGATACCAGACTCCCGCCAGGGAATGAGGGAATTTGTGGCCGAAATAACAAGCATGGGACGGAAGGTAAGCGGGTTTGTGGTAGTAGCCCAGTGTTGGGTGTCAAAGGTAAACTAAACTGACGAAAATACCCCTAACACCGTCCAACTGAGATGACGGAATGCAATAAACTGTTAAAAAAAAATTTGTTCGGCCACTAAAGTGGCTAAATTAATAATTCGGCCATTTTTCTGCCAAAAAATTATAGTTGGAGCCATTAAAGTGCAATTAAGTCTTGAATTTAAGACTTGAACTGTTGAACAGTTTTTCTTTTCATTTCAGACTTTCAGTAACTCGTTTTATGAACTATTAAATTGACTATTGAGTTATGAGTACTTCTGTTGTGTGTACAAGTCTAAAAATCCATCAGTAGACTTTGAAGTTTGAACTTTGTATTCATTTCTGATGTTGCTGCACTACAGTCTACAGTACTGCACAGTGCACACCCTTGATAGTTGATATAGCCATACAGGTTACAGTTACACTTTACAGGTTTTTTTTAAACAATTCGGTTTTTAGAAACCGAACCGAATAAACCGGACTATTTCGGTTCGGTTCTGGACCGGTCCATATAGCAATTTCGGTCCGGTTCGGTCCAAAAAAAACAGCATTTCGGTTTTCGGCTTTTTCGGTTCGGTCCCGGTTTTGGACCGAACCGACCGAATGCTCAACCCTATTTATAGGCACCACAAATATTCTAATCCTAATATATCTCAATTCTATTTGTGACAATTACCATCTTTTCTTATCTTGGATAGAAATATTCCACAATTCTTATCTCTACCAGAATAAGACTTTCCTCAATTATCACAAATTAGAATACTGCTCATAATAGGATTCTTAACTTATTTAGGAATTCGGGGCGGACCCCAACAAATCCTCCCACGGCTCGAATTCCCTAATACCTCAACCGATTCCGAGAATTTCACCTTTTTCTCGGTCTTCATCATTGTTGATCCACCATCTAAATAATAGATGTTCTTCTTATGCATCATCCCTTGTATAATCAAGTTTCTTCCTTTATACACCTTGCAACTTCGCCCTCGTCCAACGAATCTGTACCCACGTGATGCCAACACACTCAAAGATAACACATTCTTTGATGCATCTGGTACATATCTCACATTGAGAGCTTTCTTGATCGTACCATCATGGAGTTTAAGACAAACAGTACCAACTCCTTGAACCTTCATCTTCTCATCATTCCCCACAACAATATTACCAAGACTTTCATCAGTGCATAAAGTCTCAAACATCGCTCGATCCCTACATATATGCATAGAAGCAGCAGAGTCCATCACCCATTCTGATTTATTCTTCACCGAACCAGGAACGGTATCCTCACTCACCATCAAAAACTCTCCATCATCTATCACAAGTGTAGAGTCCGCATCATCAACTTTGTTCTTTCCCTTCATCTGCTTAAAGGACTTCACATCTTCTTTAAAGCTTGGACAGAACATCTGCATATGACCCGTTTCACCACAATAATAGCACTCAACAGTGCTCATATCCCTCTTACTCAGCCGAGATTTACTTCTTCCTTGCAGGTCATTGCGGTTGCGACTCCTTCTTTCAGCACTTTCGACAGCTAAAACTGCCCCACTTTCAGAAACAGCATCCTTTGTCATCCTCTCATTATCTCTTAACGCTTTTATCACATCTTCAAGCGTAAGAGTTGTCCTCCCTACTAAAAGCGTTTGCTTAAAATACTTGAAGGACTCCGGCAACGATGACAACAACACCAAAGCTTGTTCCTCGTCTTTCATCGGCTCATCAACATTAGCCAGATGACATACCAGCTGATTAAAACAACTAATGTGATCATGGAGACTACTTTCTTCATCCAGTTTTAAAGAGTACAACTCCATCTTCAAATTAAGTCTGTTGGTCAACAACTTCGAAGCGTATATGCTTGCTAACTTGTCCCATATCTCCTTTGGTGTCGACTCCTTCAACACGTTATATCTCACATCGGGTGCAAGTTCCAGCCTGATTGTACTCGCCGCTCTCTTCTGGATCTTCGCCCAATCTGCATCACTCATCTCTTTTGGCTTCGCCTTCTCCAAGGCATCATCAAGTCCTTGTTGAATTAACACATCCTTGACGGTTAATTGCCACATAGTGAAATTCGTCTTTCCATCATACTTGGGTGCATCAATCCTCAACGACTTTAGATCTTCCATCAAGCCAAGAAAAGATCAACTCACGACCAACTATCCACGCGCAAACAGTCAACTTCGGACACCAGAAATCACACCCTCCCGAACCCAAAATCCGATCTCCACCGTTCAGATTTTAGATATTGATGTAACACATCTACTTTCCGAAAATCAGGACGATCCAACCATGGATGACCTCCCAATCGTCAATTCTTCAACAGCTGCGCAGACCAGAAAATTCCTGCGAATTTTCGTAATTACTTCGTGATTGCCTTCTCTTTAACGCCGGATCTACTTCTCGAACCCAAGCTCTTGATACCAGTTTGTTAGGATCGCATCCACTATAGATCAGCGTTAATCAAACACAATAACAAACACGAAAGTAAAGAACACAACAATTTAACGTGGAAACCCCTCAAGGGAGGGTAAAACCACAAATCCACTATGAATGTATTACAAGATTGGAGTCGCTCCCTCACTCAACGCTCTTGAATACAATCACCTCACCTTGATTACAAAAGCTCTCTCTTGTGTATCGCACACAACTCTCTAACTTTTGCAATACTTCAAAACTCCTACAAATATCTATATTTATAGGCACCACAAATATTCTAATCCTAATATATCTCAATTCTATTTGTGAAAATTACCATCTTTTCTTATCTTGGATATAAATCTTTCACAATTCTTATCTCTACCAGAATAAGACTTTCCTCAATTATCACAAATTAGAATACTGCTCATAATAGGATTCTTAATTTATTTAGGAATTCGAGGCGGACCCCAACACTATTTCCTTAGCATGTACCAACATTCATGATTTGGTTAGGAGCACCAACTTCTGGATCTTCTACCACCTTGTCTGACCACCGTGAACCTGCACAACAATCACCATTATTAACTCAAAACTACAAGGCCATGCAGATGTACCAATACAAGC
Organism: Heracleum sosnowskyi; assembly: GCA_030848705.1. Taxonomy (NCBI): domain Eukaryota; kingdom Viridiplantae; phylum Streptophyta; class Magnoliopsida; order Apiales; family Apiaceae; genus Heracleum; species Heracleum sosnowskyi. Next base: position 133,405,715 of record CM061235.1, on the reverse strand, counting down.
CTTTCTAATAAATTTGGGAAATTTGCAATCCTACCATTGTGTTATTATCTATCAAAGTAAGAAATTCTTTAACCATCATGATTAAATATTTTAAAATAAAGATCAAAGATAAATTCAATTTGACTTTCTTCCACTCCTGGAACAGCAAGCAATTTAGTATATTATTCGTCAAAAATCTAATCTTTACTATCTTTTATTTTTTATTTGCAATTTTTTTCAAATGTTAATTGTAATTAGAGGATTCTCAAAGGTATGACACCATTTGTAGAAACCAATACTATGAAAAAAGGGTACAAATAGAAAAAGTCAAAATTACAATTATATCACTAGAAATATCCTAATAAAATAATGCATGTAAGTATGATATAATAAGATATTTTAATAATATTATGTGAAACTTGTTACTATTACATTTATAGTAAAATGTGATCAATATAACATTATAATATTGTTTCTGATCGACTGGTCTTTAAAAATCATATAGTGTACATTAATCTTAAACTTACTAATTGACAAAAAAAAAGTGATACTGGACTTACTAGAAACAGAAAGTATCAAGGCAAAAGAGATGATAAACATAACTGAGATCTTCTCCATTTTTTTTGTAATGTGACGAGTAATAAAATTATAATTGTTTTTGTGTTGTGACGAGAGACAAGACTACCCTTTGTTGATTAATGAATAATGAACCATCAAGGATGGCTATTTATACACATGCATTATAATTATATGTATATCAATTAATGTACAATTAAAAGCTAATATTAATTTTAATAGAGGTTACAGTGAAATAATTACACAACCTTAAATACAAAATAAACTATATACGTTAATAAAAGGATACTTTAATTTATGTAATTAGACATAAGAAAATCAATATACGTTAATGAAATGGTATTCGGAAATTAATTGAAACGCATATAGCGTATACAGTAAAACATTGTTGCTAAAAACAAAATTATAATTTTTCTCCTTATGTTATACTCCCTCCATCCCGTTCAATTGTTTACATTTGAGTTGGACACAGAGTCTAAGAAATATAAGTAAAATAGGTAAAAAAGTAAAAAGAATAAATAAAGTGGTGGAACCCGTCAATATTTAAGGTATAAAGTAAGTAAAGTGGAAGAGAGCGGAAGAAGTAGTTAATTTTTATATTATAAAACTTTATTATTTGTGAAAAAAATTGGAATGTAAAGAATTGGATGGGACATCCCAAAAAAAATGTAAAGAAATGGATGGGACGGAAAGAGTATATGCTTAGTAGCCAATTAGGTTGATTATCACTAGACAATCTTCAGTAATTTATGAATTTAATTATTATAGTTAAAATGAGCTCGGTAAAGAATTAAATGTTATCCAGAAGCCTCTAAAAAGGTAAGGGGATGATATTATGAGATGTATTTAAATTAAATTAAATAACCATTAACAGGTTTTTGTCCCTTGACTCCATGTATATATATTTGTTGCAAATCTCTGCAGCGTGTATAAATTGTGAAATCCTTGAATCTCATCAACAACATACCTGGATTATTTCCAATGTTTCATCCATATTTATTAAAATTAAACTTTAATAATATTATTGTGATTGTTGCAAGTATTTTTTTTTTTTTCTAAACTTGAAATTCATTCATAAATAAAAACAAACTGAGGCCTTAACATACATTACATAAAAACTGAAGTTGACTACCACAACTGCCACTCAAATATGATTTATTTAGGATTCATGTACTTTCGTGTTCATGTATTTTTGTGTCGTCATTTACTTTTTTATCGTGTTTCAGGTAATATTAAATGAAAATATGCAAATAAATATATTAAAATGTTAAAATTTTAGGCAAAACTTTTACAAATATATATTAAAAGTTATATAATTACATCATTTTTTTCTTTTGCTAAGCATACTTACATCATATTTACATATAAAATTATAAAAATACCTATAATTTTATAAATAAATATACATATACCTATTACAAATATTACTCCTTCCGTCCCCCTCAATTCTTTACATTGAGGGATGGGGACTCGGCACGCATTTTAAGGCTCTTTTAATATATACTCCGATAAATTATTTTAAATTTTTTTCTTCTATTGAATAAAAATATAATGTTTAAATTTTTATTTAGAAAAATAAAGTTTTAAAATAAGTTGTAGAGGTATACTTTATAGGAGCCTTCAAATGCGTGTCAAGTAGTGTAAAAAACAGTAAAGAAATGAGAGAGAGAGGTATTATTTATGAATTAATATATTTATGTCGTGTCGTGTCGTGTCGTGTCGTTTACCCTAATGCTAAATCCAACCAGGACACAAAATCTAAGCAGTGTACTTTCGTATTCGTGTACTTTTCTGTCGTGTACTCAAAAGATAAACACAAACACTAAATTTTCGTATCATTTCGTGTCATGTCATTTAATTTGTGTGTATCAAATTGTCGGATCTACTTGATCCAGTTGCTCAAACAAACAAAAACCCCAATTCAAGACCTCTAATCAAATTGTTGCAAGTATAAAGAATTACATTTTTTTTAGACTTGCAAAAAAGATTTTAATTTTTTTAGACGGAAATGTTACTTAAATCTTATCTTTCATGGATATTCAAAGAATGCGGTTCTATTTAGAAGGATGACATTTTTTTAGCAAGAAAAAAATGTAAATTACACGTATTTTATACTTTATATATAATAAGTGAAGGGATCTTATCTGAAATTTTGGTAATCACCGTCTTTGTTTCGTTAAATTAATAAGGATCGTTGCTTTTAAAGTGGACGAATGAGAATCGTTGCATCTGATAGTAAATGGTATATTTACATTTTAGTAGGATTATATTCAAATCCTAAAAAGTGCATTTTAATAAAATAAAGCAAATATGAGTAGATTCTCGATTTTAAACAATGTAAAAATTTGTAATTTTATTTTCTTTTTCAGTTTTCGAGTATTTTTAGTTAGATAATATTTGTTAAATCATCATCAAATTAAAATTATTTTTTTATTTTCGTGTGCGCTGTGAAATCGGCCAAATTTGATTTTTATGAGGTAAGATATAGTCAAAATAGTAAAGAGGCTGTGTGAATATAATAAATAATAAATTTTTGGAAGTGATATATTCACACCCTTGATTTAGATCAGTTGCACTTTTTAATATTTAATTTTTTATTTAAATCATTAAAATACACTTTTTTAGTATTTGAATATAATTTTATTAATAACCAAATATAATTTTTTAACATTAAATTTAGCGATTATCATCTATATATCTTAAAATTTAATAGACCCTTCATTTGACGGCACATAACCAAAATGCTGAATAAGATATGTTTCACGCCTATTGTATCTTACTATATCTTATTATATAATATAAGAGTAAGAAGGATAATAATGCAACTATCAAAGTACATTGGTATGAAAAAAATCATTTGTACTCACCTAACTTATGTAAGTAGGTACTTAGGTTAGGAGCATCGAGCTCTTATTAACAAACCCATTTTCTTTGCACTTATTTGTAGCTCTAATATCTTTTAAAAATATTTGCAGAGATACGATTGGTAACCAAAAGTAACGAAATGCAACTTTTTTATGATTTGTAATAAGAAACAAACAGATGCAACTTTTTTTATGTTTTTCTGAAAAATAATTGAAGTTACATTTAAGGTTCCATCCAATTGCATTAGATTGAAAAATCGTATTTAAAAAAAAAACTGAAAACCCATATTTTGCAACAACAAAAAAAAGTATTTTTACAAAAAAAATTAAAATTTTCTATACATAACTTTATAATTCGATACAATATTAAACTCAATTCGATACAATATTAAAATTTGTTATATACATAAGTTTAAGGTTCAATTTCTACCAACAACGTATTAAATTTAACATTTAAACTGTATCGATCACTTATTATTATATTTTAATATTATTACAAAGATAAAAGACACAAATATAATTTTAAATTATTGAAATAATAAAAAAATTGAAAGTAACCCTTGCTTCGCACGGACTATATGCTACTATATTTAAGATGCAAAGAACGATACACTTTATTTAATAAAAAAACGGTAAAATATTTATGGGCTTTAACAAGTGATATGACAAGTATTACTTGGCCCACAGTAACATAAACCACCAGGACAATGGTATACGTGATCACATAAATAAAGACAAGTAGCATTGCCTTTGGCACTATTTCCTTCGCATGTACCAACATTCATGATTTGGTCAGGAGCACCAACTTCTGGATCTTCTACCACCTTGTCTGACCACCGTGAACCTGCACAACAATCACCATTATTAACTCAGAACTACAAGGCCATGCAGATGTACCAATACAAGCCTTTCAAATAAATTTGGGAAATTCTCAATCCTACCATTGTGTTATTATTTATCAAAGTAAGAAATTCTTTAACCATCATTAAATATTTTAAAATAAAGATCAAAGATAAATTCAATTTGATTTGTTTCCGCTCCTAGAACACCAAGCAATTTAGTATATTATTCTTCAAATATCTAATCTTTACTATTTTTTCATTTTTTATTTGCAATTTTTTTCAAATGTTAATTGTAATTAGAGGATTCTCAAAGGTATGACACCATTTGTAGAAACCAATACTGTGAAAAAATGGTACAAATAAAAAAAGTCAAAATTACAATTATATCACTAGAAATATCCTAATAAAATAATGCATGTAAGTATGATATAATAAGATATTTTAATAATATTATATGATACTTGTTACTATTACATTTATAGTAAAATGTGATCAATATAACATTATAATATTGTTTCCGATCGACTGGTCTTTAAAAATCATATAGTGTACATTCATCTTAAACTTACTAATTATCGAAAAAAAGTGATACTGAACTTACTAGAAACAGAAAGTATCAAGGCAAAAGAGATGATAAACATAATTGAGATCTTCTCCATTTTTTTTGTAATGTGACGAGTAATAAAATTATAATTGCTTTTGTGTTGTGACGTGAGACAAGACTACCCTTTGTTGATTTATGAATAATGAACCACCAAGGATGACTATTTATACACATGCATTATAATTATATGTATATCAATTAATGTACAATTAAAAGCTAATATTAATTTTAATAGAGGTTACAGTGAAATAATTACACAACCTTAAATACAAAAGTAAACTATATACGTTAATAAAAGGATACTTTAATTTATGTAATTAGACATAAGAAAATCAATATACGTTAATGAAATGGTATTCGGAAATTAATTGAAACGCATATAGCGTATACAGTAAAACATGTTGCTAAAAACAAAATTATAATTTTTCTTCTTATGTTATACTCCATCCATCCCGTTCAATTGTTTACATTTGAGTTGGACACAGAGTCTAAGAAATATAAGTAAAATAAGTAAAAAAGTAAAAAGAATAAATAAAGTGGTGGAACCCGTCAATATTTAAGGTATAAAGTAAGTAAAGTGGAAGAGAGAAGAAGTAGTTAATTTTTATATTATAAAACTTTACTATTTTTGAAAAAAATTGGAATGTAAAGAATTGGACATCCCAAAAAAAATGTAATGAAATGGATGGGACGGAAAGAGTATATGCTTAGTAGCCAATTAGGTTGATTATCACTAGACAATCTTCAGTAATTTATGAATTTAAATATTATGGTTAAAATGAGCTCGGTAAAGAATTAAATGTTATCCAGAAGCCTCGAAACTTAGCTATTGACAGATCTAAAAAGGTAAGGGGATGATATTATGAGATGTATTTAAATTAAATTAAATAACCATTAACAGTTTTTTGTCCATTGACTCCATGTATATATATTTGTTGCAAATCTCTGCGGCGTGTATAAATTGTGAAATCCTTGAATCTCATCAACAACATACATGGATTATTTCCAATGTTTCATCCATATTTATTAAAATTAAAGTTTAATAATATTATTGTGATTGTTGCAAGTATTTTTTTTTTTTGCTAAACTTGAAATTCATTCATAAATAAAAACAAACCGAGGCCTTAACATACATTACATAAAAACTGAAGTTGACTACCAAATAGAACTGATTCATACACAAATGCGACTCAAATATGATTTATTTAGGATTCATTTACTTTCGTGTTCATGTATTTTCGTGTCGTCATTTACTTTTTTATCGTGTTTCAGGTAATATTAAATGAAAATATGAAAATAAACAAATAAACAAATAAATATATTAAAATATTAAAATTTTAGGCAAAACTTTTACAAATATATATTAAAAGTTATATTATTACATCATTTGTTTCTTTTGCTAAGCATACTTACATCATATTTACATATAAAATTATAAAAATACCTATAATTTTATAAATAAATATACATATACCTATTATAAATATCACTCTTTCCATCCCCCTCAATTCTTTACATTGGGGGATGGGGACTCGGCACGCATTTTAAGACTCTTTTAATATTGTAACGCCCCCAAATCCTGGGTCAGAGGATTTGGTCGTCACGCTAAAATCTCGATTTAAACAACCTGTTAAACATTAATCTATCTCAAATATAACTTCTACGACCCCAATCTCTACCAAGAATCTTTTAGGTTATAGGGCTAGAAACAAGAGAACAAAATTTCATTCAAACTTTAACTTTCTTTTACAACAATCTTTTTACATATAATCTATAGCACTGGTATAACTTCGATGTGAAGTATACCAGGCAAAACTACTTATACAATATAAGGTTTACTATAAATCATTCTTTATACAATAGCCTGCCCCTAGATCCAAATGATCTGCATCAGCTCGTCTTCTCAACGTCGTCTTGAATCTTCTCGTTCCACAGCTATGCAATTAACTACTGTCAATCTACCCTTTAGCTCTGTATGGGATGAATCAACTTTCTTCCTCTTTAGCTGTAAAATATGATTAACAACAAAGGTGAGCAACTAGGTGCTCAGCAAATTCCATCGACTCGCTTACTCATACTAATCATAAAAGAAATGTGAGGAAAAAATACTTGTCATACAAAGGAACTCAAATCAATAATCGATTAACAATTTACTCTGATAGAAAGGTGGTCAAAGAACTGACCGAATCATTAATCTCAACACATTTGCACTTGAATACACTACCTTTGAGGTATAATAGGAATGATGTCCACAAGACTCACATTATAGCAATTCTTCTGACGGACTAGAAGTCCACTGATTTACCGAATCGTTTAAGTCAACGCAATTGCATTCGAACTTTGAATGCTGTAGATACCAAACTCTGAATAATGTGGACACTGGACTTTGAATGATACAGATACTGAACTTTGAATGATACAGATACTGGTCTTATCTCCTCTACGATACCCCACGGCTCGATCAACTGCCGTGTCTCAAGTACCGTACACCCGTGATACCCCATAGCACGATCACTACTATGTCTCAAGTATCACAAAAACATTTTGCTAGCAAAAAGGTGGTCGAATAATCGACCCGGCAACATTTGTGCCAAAATAAAATATAATCTTCTCTTGATACCACGAGTTTGTGCCTCGTGTTGATCAGAAAGAAAATCCCATGGGCCACTCCCATGTTGACCAGTGGAGTAAAGATGTTCCTCCAGAATGAAATGAACACGACTGAGTTTGAGTGATTTATCAAATAATCTCGTCTATTCTGGCCGACTGCCAGTTACTATTTATACGATATCGACCCGAACAATGGGCCGTTGCAACCTTTGACAAAAAGATGATTGTGTGGACACGAACAATATGTCACACCAGACAATAAAATAACAAACCTCGAACAAGGAGGTTTATTGAATTGAATCAAAATATTTTGAGTCGTCTTGAAAGATAAGAACAACTCGAACTTATCAAAACACTATACCAATGCGCTAGGATGATTGTTTAAGAGGAAGTTTCTGAGGAATTTCCTTTCATCTATCCACTATTCTGCACATATCTACTTTGATCCGAACAATGAATCAAATCTGAGAATTTCAAATAAAGTTTATCGGATTTGAACAATAAATCCGATTGAAGTCAACAAATGTTTAACTACCTCGAAAAATGAGAGTAGTCATAGCTGAATACATCTTTAAAGGGTCATCTTGAACAATTAAGATGCCCGAGGAAGTTCAATGGATTACGTTTTACGGACAAGGAGCATTTATAGTGGAAAAACTAGCATGATACATTTCACAAACATTCTGAAGCATGTCTTCCATAAAATAATTCAACAATATATATAAACATCATCATTTCTCAAATAATTAGTAGGAGGAAGGGTCAGAAGGAACTTGCCTCGACCGCGCTATGCACAAAATCAATTAATAATTATACTCTACCCGCGTGTCCGCTTTCAATCACGGGCCAGGGGATTTTCACCTCTTTTTCTTTTCTCTTCTCGGCCGGCTGTGGAAATAAAACTGTCGGGAGTTTGGGATAAGATTAGATTAGCCCTCAACTATAACCTCTATATAACATAAATGGTTATAACTTAAGCGCATATATTTCTACAGAAAATTGGGCATGACCTATTCGTAAAGTGGACGTTTGCACTGTTTTCAAACATCAAAACTTTCTAACTCAATCATCCACAATCAATTCCACAATTCATCTATTATTCAATTAATCTGCCTCGACATGCAGTAATTCACATAAGCAAAGGACCCGCCCAAACATGCGGCACCTAAACACATAATGATAAATAACCCGCCCAGACATGCAGCACCTAAACACATAATAAGGTTGAAATCCTTTTTGGAAAATATTTGGCCTTCCCTTTTATAAAGATTTGAATATAAACTATCTATGAATTGAAAATCAATCATTTACTTAAATCTGGTTATTACCAAGTAGCACATAGCACATGCTTCATCTAGTTCACATGATTTCATATTTTTCACATAACACATAATACATGATTGAACTGACAACTTCTATACTTATACCATTTACTTGCTACACATGAACACATAAACACATTTCATTTTACATATACCTTTAGACTAGAATCTCATATACATATACGTTTAAACTAGCTTATCAAATTATATACTTTTACCAAATACTGTTCATTTAATAGTTCTGCCGAAAATTCGGCAGCACTTCCCTATTTATAACAAACTACCTGTTTTTAAACTAATATCCACATAACTTAACCCAATCACTTTACAACTTGCAATTATAAAATACCAATCTCATTATCATCTAAACACATTTACAACTCTGTCATGCTGGTTCAACACTTAACTCAGCAATGTGCATAATAGCATTTAATCACATATATATGTGTGTGTGCATATACATTTATATATATATAGCACAGAGGCAGAAATAAACAACTCGTTTACTTGTCCAAATCAATCAAGTTAAACAGATAAAGAATAAATAAATACTAAAATAATAAAATAGTTTGAAAATAATAATAATCAAATTTGATTTATAAATAATCAAAATTAAATAATAATCAATTAATAAAATTCACCAATTAATTCTCAATTTAATTGGTCAATTAAATCAATTTCATTATTATCTAAAATTGATTAAAAATAATCAAATTCAATTACTCTTTAAACTCTAATGACTTTAGAATAAATAACCAAACAATTAAATAGATTTTTACGAAATTTCGGCATGACCCGTTCGTAAACAGGACTAACCAGAAATTTTGCATGTACTATGCTGCGCCCCCAATCATAGGACGGATCACATAGTACAGCATCACAATAACCTGTATATCCAATCATTCAGTAATCTACAATAATAATCACCTGTCACCAATCTTTAACAATATTCTCGAAGTTTAGAGTTACACAAAATAAACTAATTTGAATATCAAAAGTAACTCTCCACTATTTTACAATATCTTATATCCAATTGAGTTTCAACCAATATCAACTCAATTATCAGTTTAAATCTATTCTTCCTCGACAAAACTCTGTACAACCATATTATCAATTAATCTCAATTAATAATTTCAATTCAAATCTTCAACTAATAACCAAATAACAAGTTTATATACTAACCTCAAACAAACATGGATTTCGAATCCATTTACTAAGCAGAATACCTTATTAGCTACTTAATATTAATCAAATTACAATTCAAACTGATATTTAGCATATACTAATGAAAGAGAATGGATATATATATATATATCAAACAGCTTATAAAATCACCACGTAATTATAACTCGATTCACTTAACAAAACGAAATGATAACTAACTTATACTTACTTAAACCAAGTTATACACATCCCGTCTTATTAACTACACACATTTAACAATTTACATTACTTTTACAAAATAACTTATCACATGTAAACGAATTATTAAATCTCCACGTTGACTGAATTCAAATTTTAAATAACTCAAATTTATCACCTCAACAATTTCATACTGCGCGTTAATAAATATACAAACTATTCTCAAAATCATCATACAAAACCTGCATAATCGTACTATAAACAACTAATAATATTTACATATGAAAAACAGAATTAATAATTAATACCACAAAAGAAAATAGGTTTTTACTACACTAATTAAAACAAATTACTAAACAGGGGTTCGATTTTGCCAAGTAGAAATTATAAAAACGAAATTAAATTTTACATAATTAATTTCATGAATTAATTAGAACTAATTATTACTATCAACAAATCTTCTTAAAAGAAAAGCAAAGGATTTCAATTACGTAAATATATATGTATATATATAGAAACATACGATTAAATCATACCAAGTTTCGATTTTATACCTCAGTAGCTGGAACAAAACCAGCAGAGGAGGAGGGCTGCGGCGGTTCGTTGGCGGCGCGACGGCGGCGGCCGGAACCAGGCGGCAGCGGCGGCCTGGAAACGACGGTGGCGGCTGGACAGAAAAACGGCAGGGGAGGGCGGCGTTGGGACCAACGGTGGCGCGCGAACGGGAAGGAAGGGAGGGGTGCGTTTTGCGTGGAGAAACGAACGGGGAAGAAAAGAACAGAAGTCCTGCTTGTTTTCTTTGGTTTTTTTTCTGATAGTGTGCTGTGTGTATGCGTGTGTGCGTGTGTTCTGTGTATTTAGATAAAAAGGGGGATAGTTTCTGGAGTCTTCTTGAATATAATAGATTAGGTAGATTAAAGATAAGAATAACGACTACTACACTTTTATTAGCCCACTAACTGAAATTTAGAGGAACTAATATGATTCCGTAAAAATAAAATTTTAAATGAAATATCTCTACAATAATTAAATCCAACTAATAAAATTTATTTATATATCCAAAATTATTCTCAAAATATTTAAATGCTCAAAATTCATAATTAAATGAGTCTCGAACTAATTTACTTAAAACAATTTTATCGGGCTCAAATTTACTTATAATTACCGAAAAAATTTTAATCACCCCACATCTTCACATAATATCACATCACATATTCACAGAATAATATTTTAAAAAATTTAAACACAGAATGCAGCTAATTAAATATTACCATTTTTATTATTTAAATAAATAGGAAATTTGCACCTAATTTCCCGGATGTTACATCCTTCCCCCCTTAAAAGGATTCTGTCCTCAGAATCAGCCCAAGAAGTCATTAAGGTTCTTTTAATAACTTCCAACTCTGGTCGCATCTGCAGTAATACTCATTCTTTACTCTTTGATACTCATTCTTTCTAGTCTGGTACTCTACCAGCTCTTTTGGATAGGACAATCCCAGTCGTATCACTACACGTTACTCGTTACTAGTATTCTATTCGCATCCTGATCCACTTTGACTCTTGGCAATCTCACCACAAAGGTTAGCAAATTCCAACCTGCTTGGCATACTTCCCAGATTATTTGAGATAATCAGATCCATGATATCTTGAAGTGAAAAGACGTCATATTATAATGAGTGTCCCACAATTGTGGTCATCGAGTGACAGATTTCAAAGCAATTATCTTTGGAAAATAAAAGAATAACTGAAAGATCAATATGATCAATGAACTACTGTTGCGTGCCTTTGCTAAGACATTACTAAAGGTAGATAGCCTTCTTGCATTACACAACACACAAATGATGGCGTCGACCCCAAATCCACTATCAGTAAACTCAGGACGCCACGATCCATGATCATCTTTAATGCTTAAAATATGACACATATCATAGTGAGTATAATTCTTACAACAAGTGATAGTTCCAGCCCACAAGTCCAGGCAACGACCTATCTCTGACTTATTACATAATTACTATTTAATACACACCAAGCCGCTACATACATAAAGTTTATTTGGTAGATATTACTTCCTGGTGTAGCTTTCCTGACATCATCTCTGAATCAACAATGTTATCCAAATTGGTGCCTTGCTGTATCTTCTCCTTTCCTTTCTACTTGGTATTTCCCTAACAGTGTCGAGTCACATGCGTCAAATAAGTTTCTCATCCTTGGAGATCAAACTCTTTCTCTCTTCATCAATAATCTAAATTCCTACTTCCTTACCGCTCAACATACTTGTGTTTCGTAACAGATCAATCAGTCTATTTCCAAAATATCATCTGTTTTTCTTAACTTGAAGGGATATAATCTACATATAACTTATGCTTTCACTTACTTTCACATTACGAGCCATCATAACATCATCAATATAGTCTCATATTTTCATATCTCTTATTGTTAGGGTCCTTAGTATCTCAACTTTAATTCTTTACTACTCACAACATATCCTGTAATTGAATCTTTTTCAACAGAATCTTTCACATTGAAAACTTTGCATATAACCTTCATTTTTCTTAAGGTCTCCAAGACTATACGAAGGTGTTCCGAGTATTTCTCTTGAAGTTTTGAGCTTGCTAAGCTGTCATCAATAAATTCAATCCTGAACTTATCCAAGTACTTCTTAATACATAGTTTATTCATTCCATAAAAGCAGGTGGGGCATTCAATCCAAACGACATCGGTAGATATTCCTAGTGTCTGCAATGTCTCCCAATGCAGCCTTAAAAGCATTATAATCTTAAACCTTCAGCTGGTGGTAATTAAAATCTTAAATCAATCCTCAAAATTTAAGCGGCTCTTTTTAGCTGGTCAACAAGTTATCAATTATGGACAAAAGGTATTTACTCTTGATTGTCATCTGATTCAGTTCTCAATAATCTATGCGTAAATTTATGGATCCACCTTTCATCTTTACGAACAACTGGTGTTCCCCAATAGGTTGGGTCAACTTACACCTTCATTAAGTAATTCTTGCAATTGAGTTGCCAATTCTTTTGTCTCTCGACCGGTGCCATTATGTCATGCATTTTAGAAATAGGTATGGTCCTGGAGTAAGATCAATAGTACACTATCTTTTTGTCAGGTGGGTTTCTCTTGGTAAGTCGTCAAGAAAACAATTTTCAAGTCTAGTTACAAGTGCGACCCTTGCTGGTTTCAGGAGTTTCCTTTCTGTATCTACCATGTGGACCATACTTATACATTGAACATTCTTGGCAAGGTAATCTGCTGTCTTGCAACCTCGACATCAATAGTTCCTCTTTAACTCATCAGCATTTTATAGCTTAATAATGACAGGTTTCCCAACATAAGATGACCTTCTCAAAGAATTCTTTCTGTCCAAGGATATTCAATGAACAATTGTAAAGTATCATCCTTAGTTCGGTTTATGGTTAAGATCTTGTTTCTGGTTTGGATTTCTAACCCAAATTATTGCCTCAGTTCTCTTCAAGTTAGGCTTGGGTGGTCATTCAGATATTTCACTTGGGTGATATCCTTTCCACCTATACTTGTAACCACGGTTTTATTTACAAAGAATAAGTTGGAAGTCTTGTAGAGAAGTTAGATAGAAGGTATGAACCCGGTGTTCGGATAAGTGATTAAAATTACTTACAGTGGTTCCTCAACGGGTTCAATGGACATATCCCTAATTACTTCTGCATACCTTAATCGTATCATCTCTTATTCCATTCCAAGCATTACATCAAATTCTCCTAACTTACAAGGAAGAAGATCTGCGTCGAATCGTCGTTCTTGAATCTCGGTACCATTATCTGGACATATCTGATCGATAGGAACTGTTTTCCCGATTTTCTACTTCTAAAACCAAAGTTTCTCTTAGTGGTAATAACTGAATATCCAGTTTGTTCTTAAAATTCTCTGATATAAAAAGGTCTTGCGATTCCCGAATCAATCAAACAGATAGATAGAAACCTTCGTAACAACACTAGTCTTTTTAATAGGTTCGGGATAGTTCGTTTTAGACTAATCCGTGGAGTTATCCTGGAAATTCTATCATAAAGGCTCGCAATTGAATTATGTCTTAAATATTGAATCTCAATTCTTTTATAGTCAACCATCTTTTAAGTATCATATTTAGAATTAGAATATCAGGAAGTCATGGATTGTGCACTTTATCCTTTTCCAAATGAAGGACAATTACTCTGCGTCATCACGCAGCGTATCACTAGTTTATCCAACATAAATTCATCTTCTTTCGATAGTTGCTCCATATCCAAATTAAGTTCATAGGACCTTAATACCAAACCATAAAACACTGTGTAGGGGTTTTGGAGATATGACAAATGAACTAGTGGAATGGTCTCTTCCTTTTAAACGATCATTACTCAAACTTCATTTGTTGAGTTCCCCATTTCTGGAAAAGAAGTATCATCACTCTGAAGTGTCAGCATACACTGCCGCAACTTTAAATCACTGCTCCTTTTATGATCCATAAGATCCCTGAACAAAATAGCTCAAAGATGGAAAATGTTAAACAATGACGTGTGTGTAATCAATTCTTGGTAACGCTAATCTTTTATAAGGGGTTAACTGAGAGATCAAAATGATCACCGAACATTTGTTCCGTCGCATATGTCATTAGGACAACCGTCATAGTACCCAAGGTGGCCAGCCTTCAGTACTCTAACGACAAGCAACAGTACAAGTAGGTGGCGTCCCACCAGACTTCTATCACACAGACAGACAGTCATCCCCTATTCATAGGGTTGTTCATCTCAGTATCACAAAAAGGGTCCGATATAGGAAGAGTTATGAAAAGAATGTATATTTTCGAAGTAAATAGTGATAGATAGATTGACCTCTGAATAATACGGACACCTTTCAAGCAAAATGAAAACGTCTGAGCGATGCAAATTATAAAAGTTACCGACAATCGCAGCTAATAAATCGCAACCGTTGATTCTAGAATGAAAACGTCACTTGTAATTATCCACAGCTCATCAGGGAAGAAAATCTTTAAGAGGATATGCACGAATACTTATTGTCGGAGGGCACTATCTCAATTCTTATAAGCTTCATCTTTCGAACTACAAATTTTCGGTCACGAAATCGTTCCATAGCTTAGTTTCGAATTTCAGAACACATAGTTGTATCTCTTAGAGCCCATCTATGGTGCATGTGCCTTGAGTTAGTCCGACTTTGAAAAATGAGTATCATGACATTTTACAAAAATAGAACAAGTTCAATAGGAGCATCATCTGAAGATCTCCATCCATATCTCTTCCAAATCCCAAGGTAGTAATTGACAATGATATTTTTAAAGTCTGGTTTACATCACCTAGGGATGCATTAACAGAAGTTCAAAGGATCATCTTAAAACTTAGATTTTTACCATATAGGTATCTTAGTCAGGAATGACTGGAGGGAAATCTACTATATCTATATCAAGAGAAAGTAATTCTACTAAACCCATCACCCAATAGGAAGGAGGTGCAAGTATCCCAATGAAAAATCCTCAATGTCTTTGTTTACGATCATATACTCTTTCGATGATTTAGTGTCTAACTTTGAACCAAGATCTTTATGATCTCTTCGGTAGGAGTCGGAGATCTGACTCGAATAGCATGGAAATCTGAGGACTCTAATGAAGTCATCTTCCAAAAATACCAAAAATTTACATCAACAATTTTGACATTTTTGATGACGAATTCTCAAACACACCCCTGGATTACAACTGCATAGATTACAACCGAACAGATTCCCAAAGGCACTACTTCCGGAGAAAGAATAATCAGAAAAGAATTTACTGGCACCATATGAGGAAATGATGATTTATCAATAATAGAGTTATTCACACTTGAAGAAAAGGAGAAGCTCGAATATCACAACCTGAAAGGGTTTTAGAAACTTTAAGGAATATCTCATAATTCAATAAGATGGGAAGTATTGCCAAGATCTTCAGGTATATGTCTTCTTTATCAGCTCCTCTTGATGACTCGTCATTTGATTCTAAGTTCTTCTGCTACACGTCCTTCGGGTATCGATATCAAACGTCATCGTCAACCCGCAATAGTCTCTGAAGATTCCACCATTTACTTCTACAGTCGCAAGGGTTTCTATCCAGCTCATCTCAACTATCTCAAACGAATACCATATCTTAAATTACTCGTCGGTACTATATCCAATAGTCCAACACGAACTCTATATGAGTTCTGACGTTTCTCACATAACTATACACACTCCTACACACTCTCGTTTCTAGTTTACTATAACCCTGCTCTGATACCAACACTGTAACGCCCCCAAATCCTGGGTCAGAGGATTTGGTCGTCACGCTAAAATCTCGATTTAAACAACCTGTTAAACATTAATCTATCTCAAATATAACTTCTACGACCCCAATCTCTACCAAGAATCTTTTAGGTTATAGGGCTAGAAACAAGAGAACAAAATTTCATTCAAACTTTAACTTTCTTTTACAACAATCTTTTTACATATAATCTATAGCACTGGTATAACTTCGATGTGAAGTATACCAGGCAAAACTACTTATACAATATAAGGTTTACTATAAATCATTCTTTATACAATAGCCTGCCCCTAGATCCAAATGATCTGCATCAGCTCGTCTTCTCAACGTCGTCTTGAATCTTCTCGTTCCACAGCTATGCAATTAACTACTGTCAATCTACCCTTTAGCTCTGTATGGGATGAATCAACTTTCTTCCTCTTTAGCTGTAAAATATGATTAACAACAAAGGTGAGCAACTAGGTGCTCAGCAAATTCCATCGACTCGCTTACTCATACTAATCATAAAAGAAATGTGAGGAAAAAATACTTGTCATACAAAGGAACTCAAATCAATAATCGATTAACAATTTACTCTGATAGAAAGGTGGTCAAAGAACTGACCGAATCATTAATCTCAACACATTTGCACTTGAATACACTACCTTTGAGGTATAATAGGAATGATGTCCACAAGACTCACATTATAGCAATTCTTCTGACGGACTAGAAGTCCACTGATTTACCGAATCGTTTAAGTCAACGCAATTGCATTCGAACTTTGAATGCTGTAGATACCAAACTCTGAATAATGTGGACACTGGACTTTGAATGATACAGATACTGAACTTTGAATGATACAGATACTGGTCTTATCTCCTCTACGATACCCCACGGCTCGATCAACTGCCGTGTCTCAAGTACCGTACACCCGTGATACCCCATAGCACGATCACTACTATGTCTCAAGTATCACAAAAACATTTTGCTAGCAAAAAGGTGGTCGAATAATCGACCCGGCAACATTTGTGCCAAAATAAAATATAATCTTCTCTTGATACCACGAGTTTGTGCCTCGTGTTGATCAGAAAGAAAATCCCATGGGCCACTCCCATGTTGACCAGTGGAGTAAAGATGTTCCTCCAGAATGAAATGAACACGACTGAGTTTGAGTGATTTATCAAATAATCTCGTCTATTCTGGCCGACTGCCAGTTACTATTTATACGATATCGACCCGAACAATGGGCCGTTGCAACCTTTGACAAAAAGATGATTGTGTGGACACGAACAATATGTCACACCAGACAATAAAATAACAAACCTCGAACAAGGAGGTTTATTGAATTGAATCAAAATATTTTGAGTCGTCTTGAAAGATAAGAACAACTCGAACTTATCAAAACACTATACCAATGCGCTAGGATGATTGTTTAAGAGGAAGTTTCTGAGGAATTTCCTTTCATCTATCCACTATTCTGCACATATCTACTTTGATCCGAACAATGAATCAAATCTGAGAATTTCAAATAAAGTTTATCGGATTTGAACAATAAATCCGATTGAAGTCAACAAATGTTTAACTACCTCGAAAAATGAGAGTAGTCATAGCTGAATACATCTTTAAAGGGTCATCTTGAACAATTAAGATGCCCGAGGAAGTTCAATGGATTACGTTTTACGGACAAGGAGCATTTATAGTGGAAAAACTAGCATGATACATTTCACAAACATTCTGAAGCATGTCTTCCATAAAATAATTCAACAATATATATAAACATCATCATTTCTCAAATAATTAGTAGGAGGAAGGGTCAGAAGGAACTTGCCTCGACCGCGCTATGCACAAAATCAATTAATAATTATACTCTACCCGCGTGTCCGCTTTCAATCACGGGCCAGGGGATTTTCACCTCTTTTTCTTTTCTCTTCTCGGCCGGCTGTGGAAATAAAACTGTCGGGAGTTTGGGATAAGATTAGATTAGCCCTCAACTATAACCTCTATATAACATAAATGGTTATAACTTAAGCGCATATATTTCTACAGAAAATTGGGCATGACCTATTCGTAAAGTGGACGTTTGCACTGTTTTCAAACATCAAAACTTTCTAACTCAATCATCCACAATCAATTCCACAATTCATCTATTATTCAATTAATCTGCCTCGACATGCAGTAATTCACATAAGCAAAGGACCCGCCCAAACATGCGGCACCTAAACACATAATGATAAATAACCCGCCCAGACATGCAGCACCTAAACACATAATAAGGTTGAAATCCTTTTTGGAAAATATTTGGCCTTCCCTTTTATAAAGATTTGAATATAAACTATCTATGAATTGAAAATCAATCATTTACTTAAATCTGGTTATTACCAAGTAGCACATAGCACATGCTTCATCTAGTTCACATGATTTCATATTTTTCACATAACACATAATACATGATTGAACTGACAACTTCTATACTTATACCATTTACTTGCTACACATGAACACATAAACACATTTCATTTTACATATACCTTTAGACTAGAATCTCATATACATATACGTTTAAACTAGCTTATCAAATTATATACTTTTACCAAATACTGTTCATTTAATAGTTCTGCCGAAAATTCGGCAGCACTTCCCTATTTATAACAAACTACCTGTTTTTAAACTAATATCCACATAACTTAACCCAATCACTTTACAACTTGCAATTATAAAATACCAATCTCATTATCATCTAAACACATTTACAACTCTGTCATGCTGGTTCAACACTTAACTCAGCAATGTGCATAATAGCATTTAATCACATATATATGTGTGTGTGCATATACATTTATATATATATAGCACAGAGGCAGAAATAAACAACTCGTTTACTTGTCCAAATCAATCAAGTTAAACAGATAAAGAATAAATAAATACTAAAATAATAAAATAGTTTGAAAATAATAATAATCAAATTTGATTTATAAATAATCAAAATTAAATAATAATCAATTAATAAAATTCACCAATTAATTCTCAATTTAATTGGTCAATTAAATCAATTTCATTATTATCTAAAATTGATTAAAAATAATCAAATTCAATTACTCTTTAAACTCTAATGACTTTAGAATAAATAACCAAACAATTAAATAGATTTTTACGAAATTTCGGCATGACCCGTTCGTAAACAGGACTAACCAGAAATTTTGCATGTACTATGCTGCGCCCCCAATCATAGGACGGATCACATAGTACAGCATCACAATAACCTGTATATCCAATCATTCAGTAATCTACAATAATAATCACCTGTCACCAATCTTTAACAATATTCTCGAAGTTTAGAGTTACACAAAATAAACTAATTTGAATATCAAAAGTAACTCTCCACTATTTTACAATATCTTATATCCAATTGAGTTTCAACCAATATCAACTCAATTATCAGTTTAAATCTATTCTTCCTCGACAAAACTCTGTACAACCATATTATCAATTAATCTCAATTAATAATTTCAATTCAAATCTTCAACTAATAACCAAATAACAAGTTTATATACTAACCTCAAACAAACATGGATTTCGAATCCATTTACTAAGCAGAATACCTTATTAGCTACTTAATATTAATCAAATTACAATTCAAACTGATATTTAGCATATACTAATGAAAGAGAATGGATATATATATATATATCAAACAGCTTATAAAATCACCACGTAATTATAACTCGATTCACTTAACAAAACGAAATGATAACTAACTTATACTTACTTAAACCAAGTTATACACATCCCGTCTTATTAACTACACACATTTAACAATTTACATTACTTTTACAAAATAACTTATCACATGTAAACGAATTATTAAATCTCCACGTTGACTGAATTCAAATTTTAAATAACTCAAATTTATCACCTCAACAATTTCATACTGCGCGTTAATAAATATACAAACTATTCTCAAAATCATCATACAAAACCTGCATAATCGTACTATAAACAACTAATAATATTTACATATGAAAAACAGAATTAATAATTAATACCACAAAAGAAAATAGGTTTTTACTACACTAATTAAAACAAATTACTAAACAGGGGTTCGATTTTGCCAAGTAGAAATTATAAAAACGAAATTAAATTTTACATAATTAATTTCATGAATTAATTAGAACTAATTATTACTATCAACAAATCTTCTTAAAAGAAAAGCAAAGGATTTCAATTACGTAAATATATATGTATATATATAGAAACATACGATTAAATCATACCAAGTTTCGATTTTATACCTCAGTAGCTGGAACAAAACCAGCAGAGGAGGAGGGCTGCGGCGGTTCGTTGGCGGCGCGACGGCGGCGGCCGGAACCAGGCGGCAGCGGCGGCCTGGAAACGACGGTGGCGGCTGGACAGAAAAACGGCAGGGGAGGGCGGCGTTGGGACCAACGGTGGCGCGCGAACGGGAAGGAAGGGAGGGGTGCGTTTTGCGTGGAGAAACGAACGGGGAAGAAAAGAACAGAAGTCCTGCTTGTTTTCTTTGGTTTTTTTTTCTGATAGTGTGCTGTGTGTATGCGTGTGTGCGTGTGTTCTGTGTATTTAGATAAAAAGGGGGATAGTTTCTGGAGTCTTCTTGAATATAATAGATTAGGTAGATTAAAGATAAGAATAACGACTACTACACTTTTATTAGCCCACTAACTGAAATTTAGAGGAACTAATATGATTCCGTAAAAATAAAATTTTAAATGAAATATCTCTACAATAATTAAATCCAACTAATAAAATTTATTTATATATCCAAAATTATTCTCAAAATATTTAAATGCTCAAAATTCATAATTAAATGAGTCTCGAACTAATTTACTTAAAACAATTTTATCGGGCTCAAATTTACTTATAATTACCGAAAAAATTTTAATCACCCCACATCTTCACATAATATCACATCACATATTCACAGAATAATATTTTAAAAAATTTAAACACAGAATGCAGCTAATTAAATATTACCATTTTTATTATTTAAATAAATAGGAAATTTGCACCTAATTTCCCGGATGTTACAAATATATACTTCGATAAATTATTTTAAAAAAATTTCTTCTACTGAATAAAAATATAATGTTTAAATTTTTATTCAGAAAAATAAAGTTTTAAAAATAAGTTGTAGAGCTATACTTTATAGGAGCCTTAAAATGCGTGCCAAGTATTGTAAAAACAGTAAAGAAATGAGAGAGGGGGTATTATTTATGAATTAATATATTTATGTCGTGTACTTCGTGTCGTGTCGTTTACCTGAAAGGTATATGTCTAGGCCTATTTGTAAACACCGAGGATTCTACTCAACTTTAATTAAGATGTAATAAGTAAATAATAAAAATCAAATGTCACAGGAATCTCAGAAGATTATATCTGTCAAAGAATGAAGATTATAGTCATCTACAGACTTGAAGTGATTCTACATTGAAAGAAGCTCAATTTATTGATCAAGCCTCAGTGAAGTATTCAAGCTCAGTGGATTTATTAAAGTGACAGAGATTTCAAGAGGTGACAGCAAAGATACTGGTTACAGAGTTCTAGAATGAAAAGGAAGTGAATCACTGCTTAAAAGTCAAACAGATGAAGAACAGACATTGTCGTTAGTCACTCATGAACCAGACAGTACATTGAGTGTCAACGTATTAAAATGTTTATTCTTCATCTAAGTTTTAGTGATTCTGGAATTAATTGAGAAGACAATTAATTCTATTTATTCTCTAATAAATAATTATTACTATCAAGTAAATTATTTATTAAATTAATTCTTTTAGATAATTATTTAAATTAGAATAAAAATGAACTAGGAAGACTTAGATTTAGAACTAGGAAGACTTAGTTTTTAAACTAGGAAGACTCACAAGTGAGTCTTCCCGATTGTCTTCCTAGGCAAAATCTTAGTCTTCCCGATTGTCTTCCCGAGAGTCTTCCCAAGCCATTTCTTAATTTTCCTACAAGTCTTCCTAATACATTCTGTATTTGTTTTGGCGCGTGGAGATCAAATGGCTGCAGTTGTTTAAATAGAAACAGACAGAAGACATTCATTTAGTACACACAAAAACAAGGCAGAACATATATATCATTACATTCAAAAGCTCTATGTCTTCTTTACTTCTCAACTGTAAAAGCATTCAAGATCATAAGTGAATTAATTCTTGACTTGATCTTATCTTTAAATTCATAAGAATCATTTCACTTGTACTGCTTTGACATTCTAGCGGATAATAATCCCTAGAAATTATATCGAACTACTTTTTAGTATTCGATCCTTTTTATTACAAAAATAGATTAATTCATGTCGAATTTATTCTAGATTTGTTTTATCAAGAACCCTTGTAATCAGTGATCAAATTGTAACACTCGTCAAGTTTAATATAAGTTATATTTAACTTGAATATTGTTTCAGTTTTATTCCGCATTAATTTGTTCTAAATTGTTAAATCTTTAAAATGACAAATTCGATTAAACGGTATAGTTTGTATTCAACCCCCCTTCTACAAACATATCAGGACCTAACAATTGGCATCAGAGCCTTTTGATTGATATACTAATCAAAGATCCAATTGTTTGGAGATTTTTTCTTAAACTCTGAAATTTTTATTATTCTTCAAAAATCTCAAAAATGTCTACTACACAGAAAGTTGGTACAGTCAAAATCCCCATGTTCAGCAAGGAGCATTATCCTATGTGGAAGAAGAAAATGCTCATGTTTCTTCAAGTTACTAATGTTAAATATCTAGGAGTACTGAAGAATGGTCCTAAACTTCCTGTGATTGTGAAAGAAGAGCATATAGAGAATGATGTTGTCACTAGAGCTGCTAGGATGTACCCTAAGGATCCCAAGGACTACATTCCTGATGAAAAAGAGGATGCTACCCTGGATGCCTGTCTACAGTTGATACTGGTTGATTGTCTTGATCCTATCATGCATAATCATGTTCTAAAATGTGCTACTGCTAAACACATTTGGGACACTATAGAGATAATCAATGAAGGGACAGAGGAAGTAAGAGAGAATAAGCTGGAAATTCTCACCTCTTCTTATGAGCATTTCAGATCAAATCCTGGTGAAGGTATCTCTGAGGTTTTTGAGAGATACAACAAATTGATCAATGATCTGATACTCAATGGGAAGCACTATACTATCAATGAGATTAACAAGAAGTTCCTCCTGACACTTCCAATTCATTTGGAGCACAGAATATCTGTAATCAGAGGAGCAAGAGATCTTGGAGAGATTTCTCTGGAAAGACTGTATGGTGTTCTGAAGACCTATGAGATGGAGCAGATTCAACAAAAGGAGTTATATGGAACTGGAAAGATAGTTGGTACTTCTACTGCATTGACTACAGAAGTCCCACAGAAACTGGAAGTGAAGGTTGTTCAACCTTCCGGTTCTAACTTGGATGTTATTGATGCTGAATATGGATTAACATCCATTGATCAATCTTGTGGTGACTTCTATTCTTTGGAAGAACTTGATCAGCTGGATGATGGTGATCTGGCAATGATTGTGAGGAAATTTGACAAATTCAGATTCAGAAGAAATTCCAATCTTAAGTTCAAGCCCAGGTTTCAGAGAGGTGGTTCCTCATCTACAAATAACACAAGGGGTGGCTATAAAACTGGAACTGTGGACAGGAGCACAATCAGGTGCTACAATTGTAATGAGTTGGGTCACTTTGCTACAGAATGTAAAAAGCCAAAGCAAGTGAGAAGGAAATCATTTGATTCTAGCAAGAAGAATAAGATTGGGAAAGCTTATGTTGCTGAAGGAAAAAGTTGGGATGATACTGATAGTGATGAAGAAGCAGGTAAAATTGGAAACCTAGATTTAATGGCTAATGAGGCAAGCACGTCATCAACATTCATGTCAGAGGTAAAGTTTATTGATACTGAAATGATCTATAATCTTAGTACTACTGTTTCATGTGCACGTAGAGAAAATGATATAATAATTCTTTTGAACACAGCTCTTGAAAAGGAGGTAAATGAATTAAAACTTGTGCATGTTAATCAGGATGAACTCACTAAGAAAATAGTATTTCTTGAGAATAGGGTTAAATGTTATATTCAACTGGAAACCATTCTTAAGGATCAAATTAGTGAACTTAAGGTTAAGGCTAATGCTTACTATAACTCTTGTAAGACTGCTAAAGAAATCATCAATAAACAAGTTATTGGTCAAATTGTTGGCATAGGCTATGACTATAATGAGTCTATTGGTGAATTAAGCATAAATACCCCTAATAGAGTCAGTGCTTAAGAAAGGGGTATACCAGATGTGCTTAAGGGTATTGATAAACCTTTCTTTAGAGAGTCCCAAGGAGAACCTCTGAATGAATACTCTATCATTATTGAAGAGGAGATACGTATGGAGGATCGTGCTTTTGATCTTGAACAGTCCAAAAAGTGTAAGTCTGACAAACCAGTCAAAGTTGTTTTAGCAACGGAGACTAAGTCAGACATTCATAAAGTGGATCAAAACAACTGTTAAACTGACATGCATGCTATTAATCTTTCTCATAAAGCATGTGGTGTGGTTAATTGCATGTCTTGTGCTTTCAATGTTATGTATGCTTATTTTAATAGTAAGCATGTATCTGATAATTAGACTGCTCCACGTCAACATGTTAATAATAAGAAGCATGTATCTGATAATAAGACTGCTCCATGTCAACATGTTAATAATAAGAAGCATGTTAGATCTAATACTACTAGTCCTCCAAAGACTAGAGTGGATCCATTTATCCCTAAGCCTACTCAGAAATGTGTTAAGGCTTGCTATAAATGGAAACGCTCTTTTGTGAAAGAGGTTGAAGTAGTTAAAGTTAAAAATGTTGTTTTGCCTGACAAAGGCCAGTTCATTAAGTATGCCGGACCCAATCAAGTTTGGGTTCCGAGGAAGGACTAATCAATTTGATGTTGCAGGGTATGGCACAGGTAAACCGTGTTATGTCGGTTCTGGACAGTGGTTGTTCAAGGCATATGACCGGAGATAGAGCCCTGCTATCAAATGTGGTTGAGAAAGCTGGCCCAGGAGTTACCTTTGGAGATAACAGAAAGGGTATTACCAGAGGATATGGTTGTTTGAAGTTTGGAAATGTTATCATTCAAGATGTATCTATTGTGCAAGGTCTGAAGTTCAATCTTCTCAGCATCAGTCATTTCTGTGACAGAGGATATGCTGTTTCCTTTGAGAAAGATAGATGTCAGATCCTTCACAAGAAGAATGGAAAGCCTGCTCTTCATGGAGTAAGGAAAGGTGATTTGTTCATAGCTGATATGCACTCTGGATCCAAAGATGAAGTTACTTGTTTTTATGCTAAAACTTCATCAGATGAAAGTTGGCTATGACACAAGAAGATGTCTCACCTTAACTTCAAAACCATGAACTCTTTAGTCAAGAGGGAAATGGTTAGAGGTTTGCCTCAGATGGAATTTACACATGAAGGACTGTGTGAGGCATATAAGAAAAGAAAGTCAAAGAAAGCTTCTCACAAGGGCACTGACACATCATCAATAACTGAACCACTTCAGTAACTGCACATAGATTTGTTTGGTCCAGTTAGTGTGATGTCCATGTCAAAGAAACAGCATGCACTTGTGATTGTTGATGACTATTCCAAATATACTTGGGTTTTATTCCTATATTCCAAGGATGAGACCCCACAGATGGTGATTGATCATATAAAGTTGATTGAGCTGGATTCTAGATTCCCTATTAGAGCTATAAGGTCAGATAATGGAACTGAATTCAAGAATGCAGTCCTAAATGACTTTTGTGCAGATAAAGGAATAACAAGACAGTATTCTGCCCCTAGAACTCCTCAATAGAATGGAGTGGTGGAAAGAAAGAATCGTACATTGATTGAAGCTGCTAGGACTATGTTAAGTGAATCAAGACTTCCAATGTACTTTTGGGCTGAAGCTGTGAACACTGCTTGTTATACTCAGAATCGAACTTTAATCAACAAGGACTTAATGAAGACTCCTTATGAGATCATGAACAACAAGAAACCAACTCTCAAATACTTTCATGTATTTGGTGCAAAATGCTTTGTGCTTAAGGATGACAATGTGAAACGTGGAAAGTTTGAGGCCAAGGCACAAGAAGCTATTTTTATTGGTTATTCCAGAAGATCTTACAGGGTGTACTTGATTGATGGTCACCATGTGAAGGAAAGTGTCAATGTTACATTTGATGACACTAAGCTCCCTAGTATCCAAACAGAAGACTCATCTGAGAAACTGAAGTTTGATAACTTGCCAGACTCAGAATCAGATGATGAAGCCCCACCTGAGAATGTTGTTGGTAATGACAATAATAATGATGATAATGATCATGGTAGTGGTGGTGGAAACATTGGTAACAATGGAGATACCACCAACACTGGAGAAGAATCATCAAGGCAATCAAGTAACAACTCAGGGGGAGGAAATGAAGGATCTTATAGTCATTCACAACACCACAATGAATTTTAAGGCGAATCATCAAGA
Source organism: Heracleum sosnowskyi (assembly GCA_030848705.1). Classification (NCBI taxonomy): domain Eukaryota; kingdom Viridiplantae; phylum Streptophyta; class Magnoliopsida; order Apiales; family Apiaceae; genus Heracleum; species Heracleum sosnowskyi. The sequence continues at coordinate 133,378,737 of CM061235.1, read as the reverse complement.
TCAAATCTTTCAAGATAGACTGTATGGAATAGGGCTCATCCTTTTGAGTTGATCATTGGTGATCCAGGTGTTGGAGTTAGAACTAGAAGTGCTACTCAGAATGAATGTCATTATTCAGAGTTTCTATCTAAGATGGAACCAAAGAAAACTGAGGAAGCACTGACAGATCCTGATTGGGTGATTGTTATGCAAGATGAACTCAATCAATTTGAACAACAGCAAGTCTGGAAGCTGGTACCCAGACCAAAGAACAAGAAAGTAGTTGGTACAAGATGGGTATACAGAAACAAGCTGGAAGAGGATGGCATTGTTACAAGGAACAAGGCAAGACTGGTTGCTCAAGGGTATTCACAAGCTGAAGGCATTGATTATGATGAAACCTATGCACCAGTGGCTAGACTTGAGGCCATCAGGATGTTCTTAGCATTTGCAGCTTACTCCAATTTTAAACTCTATCAAATGGATGTTAAGAGTGCATTCCTGAATGGTGAGCTGGATGAAGAAGTGTATGTGGAACAGCCCCATGGCTTTGAAAATCAGGAGTTGCTGGACTTTGTGTACTTTCTCTTCAAGGCTATCTATGGTCTCAAACAAGCCCCAAGAAAATGGTATGACACTCTCTCTGGTTTTCTTTTAGAAAATGGTTTTGTTAGAGGTATCATAGACAAAACTCTTTTTTCAAATAAACACAAAAGTGATATGATATTAGTCCAAGTCTATGTGGATGACATCATATTTGGGTCTACTAATGATTATCTTTGTAAGAGATTTGCTAAGCTAATGCAGAGTAAGTTTGAAATGAGTATGATGGGTTAGCTGAAGTTCTTTCTTGGATTACAAGTAAGTCAAAGGTCAAATGGTATATTTATTTGTCAATCCAAGTATCTCAAAGAACTCCTCAAAAAGTATCACATGGAGGATTCAGCATCAGCAAGGACTCCATCTTCAACAGCAGTCAAACTTGGAGCTTGTGATAACTCTATCAAGGTAGATGTTACAAGCTACAGAGGTATGATTGGCTCCTTACTCTATCTTACTGCAAGTAGACCAGATATTATGTATGCTACATGCTTGTGTGCAAGGTTCCAAGCGGACCCTAGAGATTTACATCTCGTTGTTGTTAAAAGAACCTTGAGATATCTTAAGGGTACACCTAATTTAGGTATCTGGTACCCTAAAGATTCTAGTTTTAACCTTGTTGGATATACAGATTCTGATTATGCAGGTAGTGTTGTGGATAGAAAGAGTACCTCTAGGAGTTGTCAATTCCTATGAGGTAGATTGCTTTCCTGGTATAGCAAGAAACAACAAACAGTTTCCAATTCAACAGCAGAAGCTGAATATATTGCTGCTGGAAGCTGTTGTGCTCAGATCTTATGGATAAGGAATCAATTGAAGGACTATGGCTTTGTATTAGACAAAATCCCTATTTTATGTGATAATACAAGTGCCATAGCAATCTCCAACAACCCTGTGCAGCACTCGAGAACGAAGCACATTGATATCAGGTATCAATTTATCAGAGAGCATGTCATGAATGGTACTGTGGAGTTACACTTTGTACCCACAGAAGATCAAACTGCAGATATATTCACTAAATCTGTTGACGAATCCACATTTACCAAGTTAGTTGGTAAATTGGGTATGTTAAACAGTCTTAGTGATTAACAGTATCTCTGTCATGTTTGTTCTTTTCAAAAATTAGTCTTCTCTCATTGTTACTAAGTGATATTACTGACAATTCTTGTTTGTAATAACATGCTTGTTAATTTAAATATTTCTGAATATTATATTTACTCTAAAAATATTTTTCTCATATTTTTTAAGTGGAGAAATGTATTTTTATTGAAAATATATTTATTTAGAATTATTTAGATATTTTTCAGATTGTAAATATTGTTGTTTAAATTTTTCTGCAGGTTTATATTAGTTTAATGCACTTCTATATTTTTCTTCATATTTTTCTAGAATTTATGGAATTTTTTGTGAATTTTTCTAGACTTGTAAATATTTTTCATGCATTTTTATTATTTTTCTGCAATTTTTCTGTAAAAATATTAATCATTCTAAGTTTTTCCTAAGTCTTCCCAGTTTTATACTAGGAAGACTACCGGGAAGACTCAGAATATTTCCTTTTTGTTTTTTATTTTTTCTATTTTATTTTAAGTCTTTTCCTAAGTCTTCCTAGTTTTTTAACTAGGAAGACTATCGGGAAGACTCTCAATTAATTATTTTATTTTCTGTTTTTCTTTTATTGATTTTTCCGAAGACTTCCTAATTTGTTCTAGGAAGACTACCGGGAAGACTATCCTAAGTCTTCCCGATTGTCTTCCCAGTACAAATTTAAAAAAAACGGTTCATTTCATTTGTTTTATTTTAACAGTTTGTTTTTCTTATATATACACATACACTTACACACACGCATTTTTTTTCTTATCAGTTCTGTTTAACTTCCCCTATTTCGAATTCTCTCATTTCTGTGCAGAAACCTTTGATCTAATTCATTGTTGCTCAAGTTTTCACTTAGCAAATCTCTTTGTTCTTTCTAAATCAAGATATTAAGTCGAATTGCTGTCCAAATTCTGTTTTTTCTTTCATTTCCATTCGACTTGATTTTTTTTGATTTTTTAAGTGATTCTCTTGTGTTTTTATTGATCATATAAGTTTCTGTGATTTGTGAACTGGTTGTGTGCTTTAGAATATGATTTGTGAACTGGTTGTGTGATTCGACTCAAATATGATTTGTTTAGGATTCATGTACTTTCATGTTCATGTATTTTCGTGTCATCGTTTACTTTTTTATCGTGTTTCAGGTAATATTAAATGAAAATAAACAAATAAATATATTAAAATGTTAAAATTGTAGGAAAAACTTTTACAAATATATATTAAAAGTTATATAATTACATCATTTTTTTCTTTTGCTAAGCATACTTACATCATATTTACATATAAAATTATAAAAATACCTATAATTTTATAAATAAATATACATATACCTATTACAAATATTACTCCTTCCGTCCCCCTCAATTCTTTACATTAGGGGATGGGGACTCGGCACGTATTTTAAGGCTCTTTTAATATATACTCCGATAAATTATTTTAATTTTTTTTCTTCTATTGAATAAAAATATAATGTTTAAATTTTTATTTAGAAAAATAAAGTTTTAAAAATAAGTTGTAGAGCCTTAAAATGCGTGCCAAGTAGTGTAAAAAACAATAAAGAAATGAGAGAGAGGGGTACTATTTATGAATTAATATATTTATGTCGTGTACTTCGTGTCGTGTCGTGTCGTTTACCCTAATGCTAAATCCAAACAAGACACAAAATCTAAGTCGTGTACTTTCGTATTCGTGTACTTTTTTGTCGTGTACTCAAAAGATAAACACAAACACTAAATTTTCGTATCATTTGGTGTCATGTCATTTAATTTGTGTGTATCAAATTGTCGGATCTACTTGATCCAGTTGCTCAAACAAACAAAAACCCCAATTCAAGACCTCTAATCAAATTGTTGCAAGTATAAAGAATTACAATTTTTTTAGACTTGCAAAAAAGATTTTAATCTTTTTAGACGGAAATGTTACTTAAATTTTATCTTTCATGGATATTCAAAGAATGTGGTTCTATTTAGAAGGATGACATTTTTTTAGCAAGAAAAACAAATGTAAATTACACGTATTTTATACTTTATATATAATAAGTGAAGGGATCTTATCTGAAATTTTGGTAATCACCGTCTCTGTTTCGTTAAATTAATAAGGATCGTTGCTTTGAAAGTGGACGAATGAGAATCGTTGCATCTGATAGTAAAAGGTATATTTTCATTTTAGTAGGATTATATTCAAATCCTAAAAAGTGCATTTTAATAACATAAAGCAAATATGAGTAGATTCTCGATGTTGAACAATGTAAAAATTTGTAATTTTATTTTCTTTTTCAGTTTTCGAGTATTTTTAGTTAGATAATAATTGTTAAATCATCATCAAATTAAAATTATTTTTTTATTTTCGTGTGCGCTGTGAAATCGGCCAAATTTGATTTTTATAAGGTAAGATATAGTCAAAATAGTAAACAGGCTGTGTGAATATAATAAATAATAAATTTTTGGAAGTGATATATTCACACCCTTGATTTAGATCAGTTGCACTTTTTAATATTTAATTTTTTATTTAAATCATTAAAATACACTTTTTTAGTATTTGAATATAATTTTATTAATAACCAAATATAATTTTTAATATTAAATTTAGCGATTATCAACTATATATCTTAAAATTTAATAGACTCTTCATTTGACGGCATATAACCAAAATGCTGAATAAGATATGTTTCACGCCTATTGTATCTTATTATATCTTATTATAAAATATAAGAGTAAGAGGGATAAGAATGCAACTATCAAAGTACCCTTATGTAGGTACTTAGGAGCATCAAGCTCTTATTAACAAACCCATTTTCTTTGTACTTATTTGTAGCTTTAATATCTTTTAAAAATATTTGCAAAGATACGATTGGTAACCAGAAGTAACCAAATGCAACTTTTTTATGATTTGTAATAAGAAACAAATAGATGCAACTTTTTTTATGTTTTTCTGAAAAATAATTGAAGTTACATTTAAGGTTCCATCCAATTGCATTAGATTGAAAATTCGTATTTAAAAAAAAAATGAAAACCCGTATTTTTGCAAAAAAAAAAAAAAAAATTAAAAAGTATTTTTACAAAAACAATTACAAATTTCTATACAAAACTTTATAATTTGATACAATATTAAACTCAATTCGATACAATATTAAAATTTGTTATATACATAAGTTTAAGGTTCAATTTCTACCAACAACGTATTAAATTTAACATTTAAACCGTATTGATCACTTATTATTATATTATATTTTAATATTATTACAAAGATAAAAGAGACAAATATTATTTTAAATTATTGAAATTAAAAAAAAATTGAAAGTAACCCGTGCTTCGCACGGACTATAAGCTAATATATTTAAGATGCAAAGAACGATACAATTTATTTAATTAATAAAAAACGGTAAAATATTTATGGGTTTTAACAAGTGATATGACAAGTATTACTTGGCCCACAGTAACATAAACCACCAGGACAATGGTATACGTGATCACATAAATATAGACAAGTAGCATTGCCTTTGGCACTATTTCCTTCGCATGTACCAACATTCATGATTTGGTTAGGAGCATCAACTTCTGGATCTTCTACCACCGTGAACCTGCACAACAATCACCATTATTAACTCCTACAAGGCCATGCAGATGTACCAATACAAGCCTTTCAAGTAAATTTGGGAAATTCTCAATCCTACCCTTGTGTTATTATCTATCAAAGTAAGAAATTCTTTAACCATCATGATTAAATATTTTAAAATAAAGATCAAAGATAAATTCAATTTGACTTTCTTCCACTGGAACAGCAAGCAATTTAGTATATTATTCGTCAAAGATCTAATCTTTACTATCTTTTATTTTTTATTTGCAATTTTTTTCAAATGTTAATTGTAACTAGCTTTATAGCCCATGCGAGGCACGGGCATGTTCTAGAATATTGCGTAAGTTTTATTAATTTCAACGTATTTTATGAGTTACAGATATATTGATATGAGATAATTATAATATAGATTAAAATGTCATTTCGAAATTTGAGAGTATAATTATCATTTCGCATTGAATAAATTGACTCATTGAAATTCTTAGTTCATTTAAAAATTATTGCATTCTCCACCCCATCCTGAAATATCCCCCTCTCTGCCTTCTATTTTCGACGTCACTCTTTGGACCCCCCACTTATCCTTCGTATCCCTCTTTTACTGTCTCTTTGGCTTTTATTTCCTTTCTCTCCGTCTCCTCCACTTTTTCTTCTCAACTTTTGTTTAGGATCTGTATTTTGATCGCTCTCTCTCCTTTCATGCCCCCTCCAATAGTGGCTGCCTTCTATTTTCGGTGTCACTCTCTAGAGACCCCTCTCTTATGTGATGATCCTTAGGAAGACGTAATCTATTAAAACACATTTACTGAAATGCATGTTATGCTTTGTTTATTTAGTGTGCGTCATAATTGTTTACTCAAATGCATTCTTTGACTGTTTAGTTTATGTTTATTTAGAGTGTGTATTATGTGTTTGATGGAATGCTTGAACCAAATTTGTAGGCTTTGTGCAGGTAAATGCACTTGGGGTTGGTATGCTCATAAAGTAAATATTTGTCATGAGTTGTTGTTTGAGCTGGCAGTGACAAATTGTTCTTTATCGATATTGTCGAGTTTGTGCTTTTTTTGGGGTTAATTTATTTATGTTATTTGTCTCTCTCTCTCATGCCTCCTCCTACGGTGTTGGTTGCCTTCTATTTTCGGCGTCACTCTTTGGAGACCCCTCTCTTATCCTTTTTATCCCTCTTTTACTGTCTCTTTGGCTTTTCTTTCCTTTTTCCCCGTCTCCTCCACTTTTTCTTCTCAACTTTTGTTTTGGATCTATATTTTGATCTCTCTCTCTCGATTGGGGGAACATTGGCACTCCATTTACCTGTTTGTAGTTCATGGGTTAGCCGTTAAGTGGATGTTGTAATATTTGATCGGTGTGTATAATAGAGTAAAAGTGTAGAAATATAAGTTGTATTAGTATATGTGGATATACCATTTAAACGAATGCATATCATTTTGCCCGTTTTAAAAAGGGTCTCCCTGCAGACACGATGAATGCAGTAATTGTACAGTTGTGAATATACTTATGCAAGGAAGATCGGTTTGGTATTAGTCCGAAGAAGATTTTGTTCTTAGTTGAATGTATTTGATGATTAGTTTTATAAGCTAATTAATAATCAGATAGGAATTAGTTAAAGGTGTCAAATAAAGGCTCCATTTCGAAAGTACCAATACTCTCCGGTCTCCATAATTCTCTATAAGCGGCCGGAGTAGTATACTTGTCCTTAATGCATGAGGTGGCGGGATTGAGATGCACACAAATTCGTATTCGGAAAAAACTGTTCGAACTGGTTAAAAAATTCGGAAAAAATCTGATTAAAAAAAGTCCACCTCAATTGGATCCAGCCCGCAGGCTTAAACCGATCACCTATTTTTCACAAAACCTCGATCCGATTCGAGCCGAATAGACCCAAATTTAATCTCGATTTGGACGTAGTCTTGATCAGGATAAAAGTCCAATCCAAAAAGTTAGAATTTTCAATTAAATCTCGGATAAAAGCTTAAATTTTTTAATTAAATCCGAAAAAATAAAAAAAAGTTAAAGTTAAAGTTAAAGTTATCAATATCTAAAATAATTTGTAAAAATCCGATTTGGCCCCTCCTGACCCGACCCTATCTAGAGGTATAAATATTTTAGAGGAAATTTGTCTCGATTTAAAAAAGCCCGACCCTATCGGATATCGAAAAATCCGACCTGAATCCGGATTACGTTCATCTCTATTCAGGGTAACAACTATAGAGGTGCTTATATTATTACTTATATTATCTGATATGTATGAACATAGTTGAGACAAAATGATTACTATTTTGTATTATTAGATGCTCGGACTAAAAAGTGATATTATGTGACTAAAAATGCATTTGTACTTTGTCTTAAAATTGTGAATACAAAGGAAGAAACATAATTAAATTTAATTAAAGAGATACGTGTCTATTGGATATACTTTATACCAATAACCACTTTTATTAATAATCAGACAAATGAAATTATCATGAAAGAATCTTGAATAAAAACTAAAGTGTAAAATAATATTTGTGAAAGACATTACCATACTAATGAGTTTTATACCACAACAAAAAAGCCTAAGTAGCTCAATGGTTAAATTGGTGACTTGAAATTCTTAGTAATTAGTATTAAAGTGTCTTAGGTTCGATTCCCATCAATATGAAAACTTTCTTACATTTTTATAACATTTGACTTTGGAGGGGCAATTATGTAATTTCAAGTTGTTGAATAAAATGTTTCACAAAGTTTTTGTTGCAGTATAAGATATATAAATAATAGATTAGAGGATTCTCAAAGGTATGACACCATTTGTAGAAACCAATACTAGGAAAAAATGGTACAAATAGAAAAAGTCAAAATTACAATTATATCACTAGAAATATCCTAATAAAATAATGCATGTAAGTATGATATAATAAGATATTTTAATAATATTATATGAAACTTGTTACTATTACATTTATAGTAAAATGTGATCAATATAACATTATAATATTGTTTCCGATCGACTGGTCTTTAAAAATCATATAGTGTACATTCATCTTAAACTTACTAATTGACAAAAAAAAAGTGATACTTGACTTACTAGAAACAGAAAGTATCAAGGCAAAAGAGATGATAAACATAATTGAGATCTTCTCCATTTTTTTTGTAATGTGACCAGTAATAAAATTATAATTGCTTTTGTGTTGTGACGAGAGACAAGACTACCCTTTGTTGATTTATGAATAATGAACCACCAAGGATGGCTATTTATACACATGCATTATAATTATATGTATATCAATTAATGTACAATTAAAAGCTAATATTAATTTTAATAGAGGTTACAGTGAAATAATTACACAACCTTAAATACAAAAGTAAACTATAAACGTTAATAAAAGGATACTTTAATTTATGTAATTAGACATAAGAAAATCAATATACGTTAATGAAATGGTATTCGGAAATTAATTGAAACGCATATAGCGTATACAGTAAAACATGTTGCTAAAAACAAAATTATAATTTTTCTCCTTATGTCATACTCCCTCCATCCCATTCAATTGTTTACATTTGAGTTGGACACAGAGTCTAAGAAATATAAGTAAAATAGGTAAAAAAGTAAAAAGAATAAATAAAGTGGTGGAACCCGTCAATATTTAAGTTATAAAGTAAGTAAAGTGGAAGAGAACAGAAGAAGTAGTTAATTTTTATATTATAAAACTTTACTATTTTTGAAAAAAATTGGAATGTAAAAAATTGGATGGGACATCCCAAAAAAAATGTAAAGAAATGGATGGGACGGAAAGAGTATATGCTTAGTAGCCAATTAGGTTGTTTTCACTAGACAATCTTCAGTAATTTATGAATTTTAATATTATGGTTAAAATGAGCTCGGTAAAGAATAAAATGTTATCCAGAAGCCTCGAAACTTAGCTATTGACAGATCTAAAAAGGTAAGGGGATGATATTATGAGATGTATTTAAATTAAATTAAATAACCATTAACAGGTTTTTGTCCCTTAACTCCATGTATATATATTTGTTGCAAATCTCAGCGTGTATAAATTGTGAAATCCTTGAATCTCATCAACAACATACATGGATTATTTCCAATGTTTCATCCATATTTATTAAAATTAAACTTTAATAATATCATTGTGATTGTTGCAAGTATTTGTTTTTTTTGCTAAACTTGAAATTCATTCATAAATAAAAACAAGTCGATGCCTTAACATACATTACATAAAAACTGAAGTTGACTACTAAATAGAACTGATTCATACACAAATGCGACTCAAATATGATTTGTTTAGGATTCATGTACTTTCGTGTTCATGTATTTTCATGTCATCGTTTACTTTTTTATCGTGTTTCAGGTAATATTAAATGAAAATAAACAAATAAATATATTAACATGTTAAAATTTTAGGCAAAACTTTTACAAATATATATTAAAAGTTATATAATTACATCATTTTTTTTCTTTTGCTAAGCATACTTACATCATATTTACATATAAAATTATAAAAATACCTATAATTTTATAAATAAATATACATATACCTATTACAAATATTACTCCTTCCGTCCCCCTCAATTCTTTACATTGGGGGATGGGGACTCGGCACGCATTTTAAGCCTCTTTTAATATATACTCCGATAAATTATTTTAAATTTTTTTCTTCTATTGAATAAAAATATAATGTTTAAATTTTTATTTAGAAAAATAAAGTTTTAAAAATAAGTTGTAGAGCTATACTTTATAGGAGCCTTAAAATGCGTGTCAATGCGTGCCAAGTAGTGTAAAAAACCGTAAAGAAATGAGAGAGAGAGGGGTATTATTTATGAATTAATATATTTATGTGGTGTACTTCGTGTCGTGTCGTGTCGTTTACCCTAATGCTAAATCCAACCAGGACACAAAATCTAAGCCGTGTACTTTCGTATTCGTGTACTTTTCTGTCGTGTACTCAAAAGATAACCACAAACACTAAATTTTCGTATCATTTCGTGTCATGTCATTTAATTTGTGTGTATCAAATTGTCGGATCTACTTGATCCAGTTGCTCAAACAAACAAAAACCCCAATTCAAGACCTCTAATCAAATTGTTGCAAGTATTAAGAATTACAATTTTTTTAGACTTGCAAAAAGATTTTAATCTTTTTAGACGGAAATGTTACTTAAATCTTATCTTTCATGGATATTCAAAGAATGCGGTTCTATTTAGAAGGATGACATTTTTTTAGCAAGAAAAAAAATGTAAATTACACGTATTTTATACTTTATATATAATAAGTGAAGGGATCTTATCTGAAATTTTGGTAATCACCGTCTCTGTTTCGTTAAATTAATAAGGATCGTTGCTTTTAAAGTGGACGAATGAGAATCGTTGCATCTTATAGTAAAAGGTATATTTTCATTTTAGTAGGATTATAATTAAATCCTAAAAAGTGCATTTTATTAACATAAAGCAAATATGAGTAGATTCTCGATGTTGAACAATGTAAAAATTTGTAATTTTATTTTCTTTTTCAGTTTTCGAGTATTTTTAGTTAGATAATAATTGGTAAATCATCATCAAATTAAAATTATTTTTTTATTTTCGCGTGCGCTGTGAAATCGGCCAAATTTGATTTTTATAAGGTAAGATATAGTCAAAATAGTAATGAGGCTGTGTGAATATAATAAATAATAAATTTTTGGAAGTGATATATTCACACCCTTGATTTAGATCAGTTGCACTTTTTAATATTTAATTTTTTATTTAAATCATTAAAATACACTTTTTTAATATTTGAATATAATTTTATTAATAACCAAATAGAATTTTTAATATTAAATTTAGCGATTATCAACTATATATCTTAAAATTTAATAGACTCTTCATTTGACGGCATATAACCAAAATGCTGAATAAGATATGTTTCACGCCAATTGTATCTTATTATATCTTATTATATAATATAAGAGTAAGAGGGTTAAGAATGCAACTATCAAAGTACCCTTATGTATTCCTATGAAAAAAAACCATTTGTATTCACCTAACTTATGTGAGTAGGTACTGTTAGGAGCATCAAGCTCTTATTAACAAACCCATTTTCTTTGTACTTATTTGTAGCTTTAATATCTTTTAAAAATATTTGCAAAGATACGATTGGTAACCTGAAGTAACCAAATAAAACTTTTTTATGATTTGTAATAAGAAACAAACAGATGCAACTTTTTTTATGTTTTTCTGAAAAATAATTGAAGTTACATTTAAGGTTCCATCCAATTGCATTAGATTGAAAATTTGTATTTAAAAAAAAAACTGAAAACCCGTATTTTTTCAAAAAAAAGTATTTGTACAAAAAAAATTACAAATTTCTATACAAAACTTTATAATTTGATACAATATTAAACTCAATTCAATACAATATTAAAATTTGTTATATACATAAGTTTAAGGTTCAATTTCTACCAACAACGTATTAAATTTAACATTTAAACCGTATTGATCACTTATTATTATATTATATTTTAATATTATTACAAAGATAAAAGAGACAAATATTATTTTAAATTATTGAAATAATAAAAAAATTGAAAGTAACCCGTGCTTCGCACGGACTATAAGCTAATATATTTAAGATGCAAAGAACGATACAATTTATTTAATTAATAAAAAACGGTAAAATATTTATGGGTTTTAACAAGTGATATGACAAGTATTACTTGGCCCACAGTAACATAAACCACCAGGACAATGGTATACGTGATCACATAAATATAGACAAGTAGCATTGCCTTTGGCACTATTTGTTAGGATCGCATCCACTATAGATCAGCGTTAATCAAACACAATAACAAACACGAAAGTAAAGAACACAACAATTTAACGTGGAAACCCCTCAAGGGAGGGTAAAACCACAAATCCACTATGAATGTATTACAAGATTGGAGTCGCTCCCTCACTCAACGCTCTTGAATACAATCACCTCACCTTGATTACAAAAGCTCTCTCTTGTGTATCGCACACAACTCTCTAACTTTTGCAATACTTCAAAACTCCTACAAATATCTATATTTATAGGTAGGGCTGAGCAAAACCGATCCAAGACCGAAAAACCGAACCGAAATATGTCAATTCGGTTCGGTTCGGTTCCAACTTTTTCCATAATCCGGTCATTTCGGTTTTTCGGTCCGGACCGAACTATATTTCGGTTTGGTCCGGTTTTTACCAAAATATTTCGGTTCCGAACCGAATAAACCGAAATATACAGATACATATATTTACATTTTATATATGATATATATTCTAAATTCTAATTATCTAAATTCTAATATCTACCCGTTGACCCGTTCATTAATCCATAACCCACCCACAGTCCACACTCCACACCCACCTCCGGCGGCCGGCCTCCCACTGCCACACCCACACTTCCACGGTTCAACCCACCGTCTGAAGTCTGACCTAAATCCTAATTAGTAATTAGCAGCAACAATTCGCAATTGGTATTTGGTAATTGTCAATTGGATAACGAAGAGTTGAAGCTTGAAGACACTGCGTTACTTCACCAAGAGTCCAAGACATCAGAGTTCAGTCGCGATTCTCATTTCTCAGTCACTTGACTCACTTCATTCTTCAAGGTAATATCAAATTATCAATTATCAAATATGTTGCTAATTTCGACTTCCTCTAAATTTGTATTTAGTGCTTAAATTTGTTATTGATTTTAGATTTTTAGAATCATAAATCTTAGATTTTTTCTTAGTTTGCTAGCAGTTTGTTTTTTTTGATTTTGTAGACATTAGCCTAGCCAGTAGACTCAGTACTCAGTGTAGAATCATAAATCTTAGTTCTTAAATGTTATTAGCTTTTCTATCGGAGAATCATAGATTCTATTTTAAAGGTTTTTCTTAATTTGTTGATTAGATTTTGTTAATTCACTGCTTAGATTTTCTGATTTTGTTTAGGTTCCTTAATTAATGTTTGATTTTGTTTGTTTAGGTTTTGTGCTTAAGCTTAACTGCTTATGATGTCAACTGTCAATCTGTTTTGACTTCATTTAATCATTTCAGTTCAAAGCTTAACTGTTCATTTAATCTGTTTTGAACTGTCAACAGTAGCCAGTAGACTCAGTACTCACTGTAGTAGCTTAAAAACTGATATCTTGTTCATCTTCATTTAATCATTTCAGTTCAAATAATGTCGCAATCAGATTCACAGTTCAAATAATGTCGCAATCAGTCCATCAGAAAACTTCTGATTGTGGTTGTATATTAATAATGTAGTTTCACAGTATCCCTTTGACTTCAATGATCACAGAGTTTCTGACTTTCTGTTCTAAAATTTCTGCAGCCCTTTCTAAATTATTTCTTAGCATTCTATTTCTATCTCTAGCACAGAACATGATAGGTGTCCTTTCTGTAATTCAATAGTTTAGGCTGTCCTTTCTGTAATTCTGTTTCTGTAATTTCTGTAATTCTGTTTCTGAAATTTCTGCAGCCCTTTCTAAACTATTTTTCTCTGTTCTATTTCTATTCATAGATGCGGGCAGGGCGGCAGGCTATAGACTAACCTTGACTCCTTGAGTTGAGAACCTGATATTTGAAAGTGATGCAGAAATCAGAATTGCAGAATCAGCAACTGAAGTGTTGAGCAGTTTTTATTGAATTCCTTGATTATGTGTAATTCTTTGATTATTGAATTTAGACTTAATTGCACTTTAATGGCTCCAACTATAATTTTTTGGCAGAAAAATGGCCGAATTATTAATTTAGCCACTTTAGTGGCCGAACAAATTTTTTTTTAACAGTTTATTGCATTCCGTCATCTCAGTTGGACGGTGTTAGGGGTATTTTCGTCAGTTTAGTTTACCTTTGACACCCAACACTGGGCTACTACCACAAACCCGCTTACCTTCCGTCCCATGCTTGTTATTTCGGCCACAAATTCCCTCATTCCCTGGCGGGAGTCTTGAGCTATCCGCTTTATTGCCACTTCTAGTCCCGTATCAGGGATGACACCCTTGTAGACTCTTCCAAAACCTCCTGATCCAATGAGGTGTTTCTCTCTGAATCCTCTTGTCGCTGCAACGAGATCTGAATACTTGAATCTTCGAGCTCCATACTCAACCTCCCAGTCTTCTATAATGTCATCTTCGTTTTTGAAGTGATGTATGATGTGAGTAGCACCTAATATAATCAAGATAACTAGAGTTACAGTAGCCAAACTGATGCCCACAATGAATCCCTTACTATGAATTACTTTCACTGATTTATCCAGAGATGGGAGGTCAGATAGATCTAAATCTTGTGCCTTCCCACCAAAACAAAAGCTCCAGCCAAGGATATTATGGCTGGCTGAAAGCAAACCTGTGGAAGCACTAAAGCCAATGTACATATATTCATTTATCACTGTTGAGAGGTCAATGGGAAGAGTTATCAGGGGTTTTTGTGGCCTCAATATGCCAACAGGAGCAACTGTAACATTCAGCAGCATCTCTTGATTGTTATAATCAATCCATGCATGGAACGGGCTTCCACTCTTGAGATTTATGGAAATGGTGGTGTTGCCTACGAAATAAGCTGCTGGTTTAGAAATGTTAGAGATCAAGCTAGATATGTCTATCCCAACATGATTATCATTGATATCCATGAATTCAAGATTTTGGACAACATCAAACTCAACAGCTAATACTCGGGTGGAATACATTTCCATACTAGTATCATTTGGAAGTCCCAAGTACTGGTTTAAACGACATTCTTGTGGTTGCTTGGTGGACAGGAGAACAAAGGTGAGGCCATGGCCCCCGATCTCTGGGTACTTTGGTTTAATGGAGAACACAAAATTGGTGCTGAAGGTGACAACAGAAGATTTGTTACCTTTATTTTGATTTGGCATGAATTGCAAAGCAGACGGATAAAATGCATGTCCTATGAGCTTCGGTTTATCATTTGTTATGGCCATTATGCCATCAGATCTTAAATATGCATCTCCATCACAACTCAGATCTGCATGCTTGAACCCATTGTATAGATAGCAGATACCAGACTCCCGCCAGGGAATGAGGGAATTTGTGGCCGAAATAACAAGCATGGGACGGAAGGTAAGCGGGTTTGTGGTAGTAGCCCAGTGTTGGGTGTCAAAGGTAAACTAAACTGACGAAAATACCCCTAACACCGTCCAACTGAGATGACGGAATGCAATAAACTGTTAAAAAAAAATTTGTTCGGCCACTAAAGTGGCTAAATTAATAATTCGGCCATTTTTCTGCCAAAAAATTATAGTTGGAGCCATTAAAGTGCAATTAAGTCTTGAATTTAAGACTTGAACTGTTGAACAGTTTTTCTTTTCATTTCAGACTTTCAGTAACTCGTTTTATGAACTATTAAATTGACTATTGAGTTATGAGTACTTCTGTTGTGTGTACAAGTCTAAAAATCCATCAGTAGACTTTGAAGTTTGAACTTTGTATTCATTTCTGATGTTGCTGCACTACAGTCTACAGTACTGCACAGTGCACACCCTTGATAGTTGATATAGCCATACAGGTTACAGTTACACTTTACAGGTTTTTTTTAAACAATTCGGTTTTTAGAAACCGAACCGAATAAACCGGACTATTTCGGTTCGGTTCTGGACCGGTCCATATAGCAATTTCGGTCCGGTTCGGTCCAAAAAAAACAGCATTTCGGTTTTCGGCTTTTTCGGTTCGGTCCCGGTTTTGGACCGAACCGACCGAATGCTCAACCCTATTTATAGGCACCACAAATATTCTAATCCTAATATATCTCAATTCTATTTGTGACAATTACCATCTTTTCTTATCTTGGATAGAAATATTCCACAATTCTTATCTCTACCAGAATAAGACTTTCCTCAATTATCACAAATTAGAATACTGCTCATAATAGGATTCTTAACTTATTTAGGAATTCGGGGCGGACCCCAACAAATCCTCCCACGGCTCGAATTCCCTAATACCTCAACCGATTCCGAGAATTTCACCTTTTTCTCGGTCTTCATCATTGTTGATCCACCATCTAAATAATAGATGTTCTTCTTATGCATCATCCCTTGTATAATCAAGTTTCTTCCTTTATACACCTTGCAACTTCGCCCTCGTCCAACGAATCTGTACCCACGTGATGCCAACACACTCAAAGATAACACATTCTTTGATGCATCTGGTACATATCTCACATTGAGAGCTTTCTTGATCGTACCATCATGGAGTTTAAGACAAACAGTACCAACTCCTTGAACCTTCATCTTCTCATCATTCCCCACAACAATATTACCAAGACTTTCATCAGTGCATAAAGTCTCAAACATCGCTCGATCCCTACATATATGCATAGAAGCAGCAGAGTCCATCACCCATTCTGATTTATTCTTCACCGAACCAGGAACGGTATCCTCACTCACCATCAAAAACTCTCCATCATCTATCACAAGTGTAGAGTCCGCATCATCAACTTTGTTCTTTCCCTTCATCTGCTTAAAGGACTTCACATCTTCTTTAAAGCTTGGACAGAACATCTGCATATGACCCGTTTCACCACAATAATAGCACTCAACAGTGCTCATATCCCTCTTACTCAGCCGAGATTTACTTCTTCCTTGCAGGTCATTGCGGTTGCGACTCCTTCTTTCAGCACTTTCGACAGCTAAAACTGCCCCACTTTCAGAAACAGCATCCTTTGTCATCCTCTCATTATCTCTTAACGCTTTTATCACATCTTCAAGCGTAAGAGTTGTCCTCCCTACTAAAAGCGTTTGCTTAAAATACTTGAAGGACTCCGGCAACGATGACAACAACACCAAAGCTTGTTCCTCGTCTTTCATCGGCTCATCAACATTAGCCAGATGACATACCAGCTGATTAAAACAACTAATGTGATCATGGAGACTACTTTCTTCATCCAGTTTTAAAGAGTACAACTCCATCTTCAAATTAAGTCTGTTGGTCAACAACTTCGAAGCGTATATGCTTGCTAACTTGTCCCATATCTCCTTTGGTGTCGACTCCTTCAACACGTTATATCTCACATCGGGTGCAAGTTCCAGCCTGATTGTACTCGCCGCTCTCTTCTGGATCTTCGCCCAATCTGCATCACTCATCTCTTTTGGCTTCGCCTTCTCCAAGGCATCATCAAGTCCTTGTTGAATTAACACATCCTTGACGGTTAATTGCCACATAGTGAAATTCGTCTTTCCATCATACTTGGGTGCATCAATCCTCAACGACTTTAGATCTTCCATCAAGCCAAGAAAAGATCAACTCACGACCAACTATCCACGCGCAAACAGTCAACTTCGGACACCAGAAATCACACCCTCCCGAACCCAAAATCCGATCTCCACCGTTCAGATTTTAGATATTGATGTAACACATCTACTTTCCGAAAATCAGGACGATCCAACCATGGATGACCTCCCAATCGTCAATTCTTCAACAGCTGCGCAGACCAGAAAATTCCTGCGAATTTTCGTAATTACTTCGTGATTGCCTTCTCTTTAACGCCGGATCTACTTCTCGAACCCAAGCTCTTGATACCAGTTTGTTAGGATCGCATCCACTATAGATCAGCGTTAATCAAACACAATAACAAACACGAAAGTAAAGAACACAACAATTTAACGTGGAAACCCCTCAAGGGAGGGTAAAACCACAAATCCACTATGAATGTATTACAAGATTGGAGTCGCTCCCTCACTCAACGCTCTTGAATACAATCACCTCACCTTGATTACAAAAGCTCTCTCTTGTGTATCGCACACAACTCTCTAACTTTTGCAATACTTCAAAACTCCTACAAATATCTATATTTATAGGCACCACAAATATTCTAATCCTAATATATCTCAATTCTATTTGTGAAAATTACCATCTTTTCTTATCTTGGATATAAATCTTTCACAATTCTTATCTCTACCAGAATAAGACTTTCCTCAATTATCACAAATTAGAATACTGCTCATAATAGGATTCTTAATTTATTTAGGAATTCGAGGCGGACCCCAACACTATTTCCTTAGCATGTACCAACATTCATGATTTGGTTAGGAGCACCAACTTCTGGATCTTCTACCACCTTGTCTGACCACCGTGAACCTGCACAACAATCACCATTATTAACTCAAAACTACAAGGCCATGCAGATGTACCAATACAAGCCTTTCTAATAAATTTGGGAAATTTGCAATCCTACCATTGTGTTATTATCTATCAAAGTAAGAAATTCTTTAACCATCATGATTAAATATTTTAAAATAAAGATCAAAGATAAATTCAATTTGACTTTCTTCCACTCCTGGAACAGCAAGCAATTTAGTATATTATTCGTCAAAAATCTAATCTTTACTATCTTTTATTTTTTATTTGCAATTTTTTTCAAATGTTAATTGTAATTAGAGGATTCTCAAAGGTATGACACCATTTGTAGAAACCAATACTATGAAAAAAGGGTACAAATAGAAAAAGTCAAAATTACAATTATATCACTAGAAATATCCTAATAAAATAATGCATGTAAGTATGATATAATAAGATATTTTAATAATATTATGTGAAACTTGTTACTATTACATTTATAGTAAAATGTGATCAATATAACATTATAATATTGTTTCTGATCGACTGGTCTTTAAAAATCATATAGTGTACATTAATCTTAAACTTACTAATTGACAAAAAAAAAGTGATACTGGACTTACTAGAAACAGAAAGTATCAAGGCAAAAGAGATGATAAACATAACTGAGATCTTCTCCATTTTTTTTGTAATGTGACGAGTAATAAAATTATAATTGTTTTTGTGTTGTGACGAGAGACAAGACTACCCTTTGTTGATTAATGAATAATGAACCATCAAGGATGGCTATTTATACACATGCATTATAATTATATGTATATCAATTAATGTACAATTAAAAGCTAATATTAATTTTAATAGAGGTTACAGTGAAATAATTACACAACCTTAAATACAAAATAAACTATATACGTTAATAAAAGGATACTTTAATTTATGTAATTAGACATAAGAAAATCAATATACGTTAATGAAATGGTATTCGGAAATTAATTGAAACGCATATAGCGTATACAGTAAAACATTGTTGCTAAAAACAAAATTATAATTTTTCTCCTTATGTTATACTCCCTCCATCCCGTTCAATTGTTTACATTTGAGTTGGACACAGAGTCTAAGAAATATAAGTAAAATAGGTAAAAAAGTAAAAAGAATAAATAAAGTGGTGGAACCCGTCAATATTTAAGGTATAAAGTAAGTAAAGTGGAAGAGAGCGGAAGAAGTAGTTAATTTTTATATTATAAAACTTTATTATTTGTGAAAAAAATTGGAATGTAAAGAATTGGATGGGACATCCCAAAAAAAATGTAAAGAAATGGATGGGACGGAAAGAGTATATGCTTAGTAGCCAATTAGGTTGATTATCACTAGACAATCTTCAGTAATTTATGAATTTAATTATTATAGTTAAAATGAGCTCGGTAAAGAATTAAATGTTATCCAGAAGCCTCTAAAAAGGTAAGGGGATGATATTATGAGATGTATTTAAATTAAATTAAATAACCATTAACAGGTTTTTGTCCCTTGACTCCATGTATATATATTTGTTGCAAATCTCTGCAGCGTGTATAAATTGTGAAATCCTTGAATCTCATCAACAACATACCTGGATTATTTCCAATGTTTCATCCATATTTATTAAAATTAAACTTTAATAATATTATTGTGATTGTTGCAAGTATTTTTTTTTTTTTCTAAACTTGAAATTCATTCATAAATAAAAACAAACTGAGGCCTTAACATACATTACATAAAAACTGAAGTTGACTACCACAACTGCCACTCAAATATGATTTATTTAGGATTCATGTACTTTCGTGTTCATGTATTTTTGTGTCGTCATTTACTTTTTTATCGTGTTTCAGGTAATATTAAATGAAAATATGCAAATAAATATATTAAAATGTTAAAATTTTAGGCAAAACTTTTACAAATATATATTAAAAGTTATATAATTACATCATTTTTTTCTTTTGCTAAGCATACTTACATCATATTTACATATAAAATTATAAAAATACCTATAATTTTATAAATAAATATACATATACCTATTACAAATATTACTCCTTCCGTCCCCCTCAATTCTTTACATTGAGGGATGGGGACTCGGCACGCATTTTAAGGCTCTTTTAATATATACTCCGATAAATTATTTTAAATTTTTTTCTTCTATTGAATAAAAATATAATGTTTAAATTTTTATTTAGAAAAATAAAGTTTTAAAATAAGTTGTAGAGGTATACTTTATAGGAGCCTTCAAATGCGTGTCAAGTAGTGTAAAAAACAGTAAAGAAATGAGAGAGAGAGGTATTATTTATGAATTAATATATTTATGTCGTGTCGTGTCGTGTCGTGTCGTTTACCCTAATGCTAAATCCAACCAGGACACAAAATCTAAGCAGTGTACTTTCGTATTCGTGTACTTTTCTGTCGTGTACTCAAAAGATAAACACAAACACTAAATTTTCGTATCATTTCGTGTCATGTCATTTAATTTGTGTGTATCAAATTGTCGGATCTACTTGATCCAGTTGCTCAAACAAACAAAAACCCCAATTCAAGACCTCTAATCAAATTGTTGCAAGTATAAAGAATTACATTTTTTTTAGACTTGCAAAAAAGATTTTAATTTTTTTAGACGGAAATGTTACTTAAATCTTATCTTTCATGGATATTCAAAGAATGCGGTTCTATTTAGAAGGATGACATTTTTTTAGCAAGAAAAAAATGTAAATTACACGTATTTTATACTTTATATATAATAAGTGAAGGGATCTTATCTGAAATTTTGGTAATCACCGTCTTTGTTTCGTTAAATTAATAAGGATCGTTGCTTTTAAAGTGGACGAATGAGAATCGTTGCATCTGATAGTAAATGGTATATTTACATTTTAGTAGGATTATATTCAAATCCTAAAAAGTGCATTTTAATAAAATAAAGCAAATATGAGTAGATTCTCGATTTTAAACAATGTAAAAATTTGTAATTTTATTTTCTTTTTCAGTTTTCGAGTATTTTTAGTTAGATAATATTTGTTAAATCATCATCAAATTAAAATTATTTTTTTATTTTCGTGTGCGCTGTGAAATCGGCCAAATTTGATTTTTATGAGGTAAGATATAGTCAAAATAGTAAAGAGGCTGTGTGAATATAATAAATAATAAATTTTTGGAAGTGATATATTCACACCCTTGATTTAGATCAGTTGCACTTTTTAATATTTAATTTTTTATTTAAATCATTAAAATACACTTTTTTAGTATTTGAATATAATTTTATTAATAACCAAATATAATTTTTTAACATTAAATTTAGCGATTATCATCTATATATCTTAAAATTTAATAGACCCTTCATTTGACGGCACATAACCAAAATGCTGAATAAGATATGTTTCACGCCTATTGTATCTTACTATATCTTATTATATAATATAAGAGTAAGAAGGATAATAATGCAACTATCAAAGTACATTGGTATGAAAAAAATCATTTGTACTCACCTAACTTATGTAAGTAGGTACTTAGGTTAGGAGCATCGAGCTCTTATTAACAAACCCATTTTCTTTGCACTTATTTGTAGCTCTAATATCTTTTAAAAATATTTGCAGAGATACGATTGGTAACCAAAAGTAACGAAATGCAACTTTTTTATGATTTGTAATAAGAAACAAACAGATGCAACTTTTTTTATGTTTTTCTGAAAAATAATTGAAGTTACATTTAAGGTTCCATCCAATTGCATTAGATTGAAAAATCGTATTTAAAAAAAAAACTGAAAACCCATATTTTGCAACAACAAAAAAAAGTATTTTTACAAAAAAAATTAAAATTTTCTATACATAACTTTATAATTCGATACAATATTAAACTCAATTCGATACAATATTAAAATTTGTTATATACATAAGTTTAAGGTTCAATTTCTACCAACAACGTATTAAATTTAACATTTAAACTGTATCGATCACTTATTATTATATTTTAATATTATTACAAAGATAAAAGACACAAATATAATTTTAAATTATTGAAATAATAAAAAAATTGAAAGTAACCCTTGCTTCGCACGGACTATATGCTACTATATTTAAGATGCAAAGAACGATACACTTTATTTAATAAAAAAACGGTAAAATATTTATGGGCTTTAACAAGTGATATGACAAGTATTACTTGGCCCACAGTAACATAAACCACCAGGACAATGGTATACGTGATCACATAAATAAAGACAAGTAGCATTGCCTTTGGCACTATTTCCTTCGCATGTACCAACATTCATGATTTGGTCAGGAGCACCAACTTCTGGATCTTCTACCACCTTGTCTGACCACCGTGAACCTGCACAACAATCACCATTATTAACTCAGAACTACAAGGCCATGCAGATGTACCAATACAAGCCTTTCAAATAAATTTGGGAAATTCTCAATCCTACCATTGTGTTATTATTTATCAAAGTAAGAAATTCTTTAACCATCATTAAATATTTTAAAATAAAGATCAAAGATAAATTCAATTTGATTTGTTTCCGCTCCTAGAACACCAAGCAATTTAGTATATTATTCTTCAAATATCTAATCTTTACTATTTTTTCATTTTTTATTTGCAATTTTTTTCAAATGTTAATTGTAATTAGAGGATTCTCAAAGGTATGACACCATTTGTAGAAACCAATACTGTGAAAAAATGGTACAAATAAAAAAAGTCAAAATTACAATTATATCACTAGAAATATCCTAATAAAATAATGCATGTAAGTATGA
The DNA here is from genome assembly GCA_030848705.1 of Heracleum sosnowskyi. NCBI lineage: Eukaryota > Viridiplantae > Streptophyta > Magnoliopsida > Apiales > Apiaceae > Heracleum > Heracleum sosnowskyi. The sequence continues at coordinate 133,355,655 of CM061235.1, read as the reverse complement.
TATAATAAGATATTTTAATAATATTATATGATACTTGTTACTATTACATTTATAGTAAAATGTGATCAATATAACATTATAATATTGTTTCCGATCGACTGGTCTTTAAAAATCATATAGTGTACATTCATCTTAAACTTACTAATTATCGAAAAAAAGTGATACTGAACTTACTAGAAACAGAAAGTATCAAGGCAAAAGAGATGATAAACATAATTGAGATCTTCTCCATTTTTTTTGTAATGTGACGAGTAATAAAATTATAATTGCTTTTGTGTTGTGACGTGAGACAAGACTACCCTTTGTTGATTTATGAATAATGAACCACCAAGGATGACTATTTATACACATGCATTATAATTATATGTATATCAATTAATGTACAATTAAAAGCTAATATTAATTTTAATAGAGGTTACAGTGAAATAATTACACAACCTTAAATACAAAAGTAAACTATATACGTTAATAAAAGGATACTTTAATTTATGTAATTAGACATAAGAAAATCAATATACGTTAATGAAATGGTATTCGGAAATTAATTGAAACGCATATAGCGTATACAGTAAAACATGTTGCTAAAAACAAAATTATAATTTTTCTTCTTATGTTATACTCCATCCATCCCGTTCAATTGTTTACATTTGAGTTGGACACAGAGTCTAAGAAATATAAGTAAAATAAGTAAAAAAGTAAAAAGAATAAATAAAGTGGTGGAACCCGTCAATATTTAAGGTATAAAGTAAGTAAAGTGGAAGAGAGAAGAAGTAGTTAATTTTTATATTATAAAACTTTACTATTTTTGAAAAAAATTGGAATGTAAAGAATTGGACATCCCAAAAAAAATGTAATGAAATGGATGGGACGGAAAGAGTATATGCTTAGTAGCCAATTAGGTTGATTATCACTAGACAATCTTCAGTAATTTATGAATTTAAATATTATGGTTAAAATGAGCTCGGTAAAGAATTAAATGTTATCCAGAAGCCTCGAAACTTAGCTATTGACAGATCTAAAAAGGTAAGGGGATGATATTATGAGATGTATTTAAATTAAATTAAATAACCATTAACAGTTTTTTGTCCATTGACTCCATGTATATATATTTGTTGCAAATCTCTGCGGCGTGTATAAATTGTGAAATCCTTGAATCTCATCAACAACATACATGGATTATTTCCAATGTTTCATCCATATTTATTAAAATTAAAGTTTAATAATATTATTGTGATTGTTGCAAGTATTTTTTTTTTTTGCTAAACTTGAAATTCATTCATAAATAAAAACAAACCGAGGCCTTAACATACATTACATAAAAACTGAAGTTGACTACCAAATACAACTGATTCATACACAAATGCGACTCAAATATGATTTATTTAGGATTCATTTACTTTCGTGTTCATGTATTTTCGTGTCGTCATTTACTTTTTTATCGTGTTTCAGGTAATATTAAATGAAAATATGAAAATAAACAAATAAACAAATAAATATATTAAAATTTTAAAATTTTAGGCAAAACTTTTACAAATATATATTAAAAGTTATATTATTACATCATTTGTTTCTTTTGCTAAGCATACTTACATCATATTTACATATAAAATTATAAAAATACCTATAATTTTATAAATAAATATACATATACCTATTATAAATATCACTCTTTCCATCCCCCTCAATTCTTTACATTGGGGGATGGGGACTCGGCACGCATTTTAAGACTCTTTTAATATATACTTCGATAAATTATTTTAAAAAAAATTCTTCTACTGAATAAAAATATAATGTTTAAATTTTTATTCAGAAAAATAAAGTTTTAAAAATAAGTTGTAGAGCTATACTTTATAGGAGCCTTAAAATGCGTGCCAAGTATTGTAAAAACAGTAAAGAAATGAGAGAGGGGGTATTATTTATGAATTAATATATTTATGTCGTGTACTTCGTGTCGTGTCGTTTACCTGAAAGGTATATGTCTAGGCCTATTTGTAAACACCGAGGATTCTACTCAACTTTAATTAAGATGTAATAAGTAAATAATAAAAATCAAATGTCACAGGAATCTCAGAAGATTATATCTGTCAAAGAATGAAGATTATAGTCATCTACAGACTTGAAGTGATTCTACATTGAAAGAAGCTCAATTTATTGATCAAGCCTCAGTGAAGTATTCAAGCTCAGTGGATTTATTAAAGTGACAGAGATTTCAAGAGGTGACAGCAAAGATACTGGTTACAGAGTTCTAGAATGAAAAGGAAGTGAATCACTGCTTAAAAGTCAAACAGATGAAGAACAGACATTGTCGTTAGTCACTCATGAACCAGACAGTACATTGAGTGTCAACGTATTAAAATGTTTATTCTTCATCTAAGTTTTAGTGATTCTGGAATTAATTGAGAAGACAATTAATTCTATTTATTCTCTAATAAATAATTATTACTATCAAGTAAATTATTTATTAAATTAATTCTTTTAGATAATTATTTAAATTAGAATAAAAATGAACTAGGAAGACTTAGATTTAGAACTAGGAAGACTTAGTTTTTAAACTAGGAAGACTCACAAGTGAGTCTTCCCGATTGTCTTCCTAGGCAAAATCTTAGTCTTCCCGATTGTCTTCCCTGTGCAATGGTTGTCTTCCCGAGAGTCTTCCCAAGCCATTTCTTAATTTTCCTACAAGTCTTCCTAATACATTCTGTATTTGTTTTGGCGCGTGGAGATCAAATGGCTGCAGTTGTTTAAATAGAAACAGACAGAAGACATTCATTTAGTACACACAAAAACAAGGCAGAACATATATATCATTACATTCAAAAGCTCTATGTCTTCTTTACTTCTCAACTGTAAAAGCATTCAAGATCATAAGTGAATTAATTCTTGACTTGATCTTATCTTTAAATTCATAAGAATCATTTCACTTGTACTGCTTTGACATTCTAGCGGATAATAATCCCTAGAAATTATATCGAACTACTTTTTAGTATTCGATCCTTTTTATTACAAAAATAGATTAATTCATGTCGAATTTATTCTAGATTTGTTTTATCAAGAACCCTTGTAATCAGTGATCAAATTGTAACACTCGTCAAGTTTAATATAAGTTATATTTAACTTGAATATTGTTTCAGTTTTATTCCGCATTAATTTGTTCTAAATTGTTAAATCTTTAAAATGACAAATTCGATTAAACGGTATAGTTTGTATTCAACCCCCCTTCTACAAACATATCAGGACCTAACAATTGGCATCAGAGCCTTTTGATTGATATACTAATCAAAGATCCAATTGTTTGGAGATTTTTTCTTAAACTCTGAAATTTTTATTATTCTTCAAAAATCTCAAAAATGTCTACTACACAGAAAGTTGGTACAGTCAAAATCCCCATGTTCAGCAAGGAGCATTATCCTATGTGGAAGAAGAAAATGCTCCTGTTTCTTCAAGTTACTAATGTTAAATATCTAGGAGTACTGAAGAATGGTCCTAAACTTCCTGTGATTGTGAAAGAAGAGCATATAGAGAATGATGTTGTCACTAGAGCTGCTAGGATGTACCCTAAGGATCCCAAGGACTACATTCCTGATGAAAAAGAGGATGCTACCCTGGATGCCTGTCTACAGTTGATACTGGTTGATTGTCTTGATCCTATCATGCATAATCATGTTCTAAAATGTGCTACTGCTAAACACATTTGGGACACTATAGAGATAATCAATGAAGGGACAGAGGAAGTAAGAGAGAATAAGCTGGAAATTCTCACCTCTTCTTATGAGCATTTCAGATCAAATCCTGGTGAAGGTATCTCTGAGGTTTTTGAGAGATACAACAAATTGATCAATGATCTGATACTCAATGGGAAGCACTATACTATCAATGAGATTAACAAGAAGTTCCTCCTGACACTTCCAATTCATTTGGAGCACAGAATATCTGTAATCAGAGGAGCAAGAGATCTTGGAGAGATTTCTCTGGAAAGACTGTATGGTGTTCTGAAGACCTATGAGATGGAGCAGATTCAACAAAAGGAGTTATATGGAACTGGAAAGATAGTTGGTACTTCTACTGCATTGACTACAGAAGTCCCACAGAAACTGGAAGTGAAGGTTGTTCAACCTTCCGGTTCTAACTTGGATGTTATTGATGCTGAATATGGATTAACATCCATTGATCAATCTTGTGGTGACTTCTATTCTTTGGAAGAACTTGATCAGCTGGATGATGGTGATCTGGCAATGATTGTGAGGAAATTTGACAAATTCAGATTCAGAAGAAATTCCAATCTTAAGTTCAAGCCCAGGTTTCAGAGAGGTGGTTCCTCATCTACAAATAACACAAGGGGTGGCTATAAAACTGGAACTGTGGACAGGAGCACAATCAGGTGCTACAATTGTAATGAGTTGGGTCACTTTGCTACAGAATGTAAAAAGCCAAAGCAAGTGAGAAGGAAATCATTTGATTCTAGCAAGAAGAATAAGATTGGGAAAGCTTATGTTGCTGAAGGAAAAAGTTGGGATGATACTGATAGTGATGAAGAAGCAGGTAAAATTGGAAACCTAGATTTAATGGCTAATGAGGCAAGCACGTCATCAACATTCATGTCAGAGGTAAAGTTTATTGATACTGAAATGATCTATAATCTTAGTACTACTGTTTCATGTGCACGTAGAGAAAATGATATAATAATTCTTTTGAACACAGCTCTTGAAAAGGAGGTAAATGAATTAAAACTTGTGCATGTTAATCAGGATGAACTCACTAAGAAAATAGTATTTCTTGAGAATAGGGTTAAATGTTATATTCAACTGGAAACCATTCTTAAGGATCAAATTAGTGAACTTAAGGTTAAGGCTAATGCTTACTATAACTCTTGTAAGACTGCTAAAGAAATCATCAATAAACAAGTTATTGGTCAAATTGTTGGCATAGGCTATGACTATAATGAGTCTATTGGTGAATTAAGCATAAATACCCCTAATAGAGTCAGTGCTTAAGAAAGGGGTATACCAGATGTGCTTAAGGGTATTGATAAACCTTTCTTTAGAGAGTCCCAAGGAGAACCTCTGAATGAATACTCTATCATTATTGAAGAGGAGATACGTATGGAGGATCGTGCTTTTGATCTTGAACAGTCCAAAAAGTGTAAGTCTGACAAACCAGTCAAAGTTGTTTTAGCAACGGAGACTAAGTCAGACATTCATAAAGTGGATCAAAACAACTGTTAAACTGACATGCATGCTATTAATCTTTCTCATAAAGCATGTGGTGTGGTTAATTGCATGTCTTGTGCTTTCAATGTTATGTATGCTTATTTTAATAGTAAGCATGTATCTGATAATTAGACTGCTCCACGTCAACATGTTAATAATAAGAAGCATGTATCTGATAATAAGACTGCTCCATGTCAACATGTTAATAATAAGAAGCATGTTAGATCTAATACTACTAGTCCTCCAAAGACTAGAGTGGATCCATTTATCCCTAAGCCTACTCAGAAATGTGTTAAGGCTTGCTATAAATGGAAACGCTCTTTTGTGAAAGAGGTTGAAGTAGTTAAAGTTAAAAATGTTGTTTTGCCTGACAAAGGCCAGTTCATTAAGTATGCCGGACCCAATCAAGTTTGGGTTCCGAGGAAGGACTAATCAATTTGATGTTGCAGGGTATGGCACAGGTAAACCGTGTTATGTCGGTTCTGGACAGTGGTTGTTCAAGGCATATGACCGGAGATAGAGCCCTGCTATCAAATGTGGTTGAGAAAGCTGGCCCAGGAGTTACCTTTGGAGATAACAGAAAGGGTATTACCAGAGGATATGGTTGTTTGAAGTTTGGAAATGTTATCATTCAAGATGTATCTATTGTGCAAGGTCTGAAGTTCAATCTTCTCAGCATCAGTCATTTCTGTGACAGAGGATATGCTGTTTCCTTTGAGAAAGATAGATGTCAGATCCTTCACAAGAAGAATGGAAAGCCTGCTCTTCATGGAGTAAGGAAAGGTGATTTGTTCATAGCTGATATGCACTCTGGATCCAAAGATGAAGTTACTTGTTTTTATGCTAAAACTTCATCAGATGAAAGTTGGCTATGACACAAGAAGATGTCTCACCTTAACTTCAAAACCATGAACTCTTTAGTCAAGAGGGAAATGGTTAGAGGTTTGCCTCAGATGGAATTTACACATGAAGGACTGTGTGAGGCATATAAGAAAAGAAAGTCAAAGAAAGCTTCTCACAAGGGCACTGACACATCATCAATAACTGAACCACTTCAGTAACTGCACATAGATTTGTTTGGTCCAGTTAGTGTGATGTCCATGTCAAAGAAACAGCATGCACTTGTGATTGTTGATGACTATTCCAAATATACTTGGGTTTTATTCCTACATTCCAAGGATGAGACCCCACAGATGGTGATTGATCATATAAAGTTGATTGAGCTGGATTCTAGATTCCCTATTAGAGCTATAAGGTCAGATAATGGAACTGAATTCAAGAATGCAGTCCTAAATGACTTTTGTGCAGATAAAGGAATAACAAGACAGTATTCTGCCCCTAGAACTCCTCAACAGAATGGAGTGGTGGAAAGAAAGAATCGTACATTGATTGAAGCTGCTAGGACTATGTTAAGTGAATCAAGACTTCCAATGTACTTTTGGGCTGAAGCTGTGAACACTGCTTGTTATACTCAGAATCGAACTTTAATCAACAAGGACTTAATGAAGACTCCTTATGAGATCATGAACAACAAGAAACCAACTCTCAAATACTTTCATGTATTTGGTGCAAAATGCTTTGTGCTTAAGGATGACAATGTGAAACGTGGAAAGTTTGAGGCCAAGGCACAAGAAGCTATTTTTATTGGTTATTCTAGAAGATCTTACAGGGTGTACTTGATTGATGGTCACCATGTGAAGGAAAGTGTCAATGTTACATTTGATGACACTAAGCTCCCTAGTATCCAAACAGAAGACTCATCTGAGAAACTGAAGTTTGATAACTTGCCAGACTCAGAATCAGATGATGAAGCCCCACCTGAGAATGTTGTTGGTAATGACAATAATAATGATGATAATGATCATGGTAGTGGTGGTGGAAACATTGGTAACAATGGAGATACCACCAACACTGGAGAAGAATCATCAAGGCAATCAAGTAACAACTCAGGGGGAGGAAATGAAGGATCTTATAGTCATTCACAACACCACAATGAATTTTAAGGCGAATCATCAAGATCAAATCTTTCAAGATAGACTGTATGGAATAGGGCTCATCCTTTTGAGTTGATCATTGGTGATCCAGGTGTTGGAGTTAGAACTAGAAGTGCTACTCAGAATGAATGTCATTATTCAGAGTTTCTATCTAAGATGGAACCAAAGAAAACTGAGGAAGCACTGACAGATCCTGATTGGGTGATTGTTATGCAAGATGAACTCAATCAATTTGAACAACAGCAAGTCTGGAAGCTGGTACCCAGACCAAAGAACAAGAAAGTAGTTGGTACAAGATGGGTATACAGAAACAAGCTGGAAGAGGATGGCATTGTTACAAGGAACAAGGCAAGACTGGTTGCTCAAGGGTATTCACAAGCTGAAGGCATTGATTATGATGAAACCTATGCACCAGTGGCTAGACTTAAGGCCATCAGGATGTTCTTAGCATTTGCAGCTTACTCCAATTTTAAACTCTATCAAATGGATGTTAAGAGTGCATTCCTGAATGGTGAGCTGGATGAAGAAGTGTATGTGGAACAGCCCCATGGCTTTGAAAATCAGGAGTTGCTGGACTTTGTGTACTTTCTCTTCAAGGCTATCTATGGTCTCAAACAAGCCCCAAGAAAATGGTATGACACTCTCTCTGGTTTTCTTTTAGAAAATGGTTTTGTTAGAGGTATCATAGACAAAACTCTTTTTTCAAATAAACACAAAAGTGATATGATATTAGTCCAAGTCTATGTGGATGACATCATATTTGGGTCTACTAATGATTATCTTTGTAAGAGATTTACTAAGCTAATGCAGAGTAAGTTTGAAATGAGTATGATGGGTTAGCTGAAGTTCTTTCTTGGATTACAAGTAAGTCAAAGGTCAAATGGTATATTTATTTGTCAATCCAAGTATCTCAAAGAACTCCTCAAAAAGTATCACATGGAGGATTCAGCATCAGCAAGGACTCCATCTTCAACAGCAGTCAAACTTGGAGCTTGTGATAACTCTATCAAGGTAGATGTTACAAGCTACAGAGGTATGATTGGCTCCTTACTCTATCTTACTGCAAGTAGACCAGATATTATGTATGCTACATGCTTGTGTGCAAGGTTCCAAGCGGACCCTAGAGATTTACATCTCGTTGCTGTTAAAAGAACCTTGAGATATCTTAAGGGTACACCTAATTTAGGTATCTGGTACCCTAAAGATTCTAGTTTTAACCTTGTTGGATATACAGATTCTGATTATGCAGGTAGTGTTGTGGATAGAAAGAGTACCTCTAGGAGTTGTCAATTCCTATGAGGTAGATTGCTTTCCTGGTATAGCAAGAAACAACAAACAGTTTCCAATTCAACAGCAGAAGCTGAATATATTGCTGCTGGAAGCTGTTGTGCTCAGATCTTATGGATAAGGAATCAATTGAAGGACTATGGCTTTGTATTAGACAAAATCCCTATTTTATGTGATAATACAAGTGCCATAGCAATCTCCAACAACCCTGTGCAGCACTCGAGAACGAAGCACATTGATATCAGGTATCAATTTATCAGAGAGCATGTCATGAATGGTACTGTGGAGTTACACTTTGTACCCACAGAAGATCAAACTGCAGATATATTCACTAAATCTGTTGACGAATCCACATTTACCAAGTTAGTTGGTAAATTGGGTATGTTAAACAGTCTTAGTGATTAACAGTATCTCTGTCATGTTTGTTCTTTTCAAAAATTAGTCTTCTCTCATTGTTACTAAGTGATATTACTGACAATTCTTGTTTGTAATAACATGCTTGTTAATTTAAATATTTCTGAATATTATATTTACTCTAAAAATATTTTTCTCATATTTTTTAAGTGGAGAAATGTATTTTTATTGAAAATATATTTATTTAGAATTATTTAGATATTTTTCAGATTGTAAATATTGTTGTTTAAATTTTTCTGCAGGTTTATATTAGTTTAATGCACTTCTATATTTTTCTTCATATTTTTCTAGAATTTATGGAATTTTTTGTGAATTTTTCTAGACTTGTAAATATTTTTCATGCATTTTTATTATTTTTCTGCAATTTTTCTGTAAAAATATTAATCATTCTAAGTTTTTCCTAAGTCTTCCCAGTTTTATACTAGGAAGACTACCGGGAAGACTCAGAATATTTCCTTTTTGTTTTTTATTTTTTCTATTTTATTTTAAGTCTTTTCCTAAGTCTTCCTAGTTTTTTAACTAGGAAGACTATCGGGAAGACTCTCAATTAATTATTTTATTTTCTGTTTTTCTTTTATTGATTTTTCCGAAGACTTCCTAATTTGTTCTAGGAAGACTACCGGGAAGACTATCCTAAGTCTTCCCGATTGTCTTCCCAGTACAAATTTAAAAAAAACGGTTCATTTCATTTGTTTTATTTTAACAGTTTGTTTTTCTTATATATACACATACACTTACACACACGCATTTTTTTTCTTATCAGTTCTGTTTAACTTCCCCTATTTCGAATTCTCTCATTTCTGTGCAGAAACCTTTGATCTAATTCATTGTTGCTCAAGTTTTCACTTAGCAAATCTCTTTGTTCTTTCTAAATCAAGATATTAAGTCGAATTGCTGTCCAAATTCTGTTTTTTCTTTCATTTCCATTCGACTTGATTTTTTTTGATTTTTTAAGTGATTCTCTTGTGTTTTTATTGATCATATAAGTTTCTGTGATTTGTGAACTGGTTGTGTGCTTTAGAATCATTTACCCTTTTCATTTTTGCATTTCAAAGTTTTAAGTTCGAATTGTTAGGATTAAAAATTTAAATTTGGTTAATTTTGATAGAATTGTGATTTTGTGGATTTTAAGTAATTTTAATTAATTCTAAAAATCCCTAAAATTCTAATTTTATTTTAAGTTAATCAAAATTTCTTGTTTTATTAAAAATGAATCCTAATTTTGAACTTGTGTCAAATAATTATGTTGGGAATTTTGATCCGTCCAAGTGTAAGGTGGATGGAACGTTTTAAACCTTGGATTCAATTTTTAAATAGTGAGACTTGTGTCAGTCATGCTATTTGTGCCTCTGCACTTCTGAAAATTGATCCATTAAGGTTTCTGTGTTCAAGTGTTGTTATTGCTGAAGATTCAAAATCATTCACTTTCAATATTTTAAACCAGTAATATACAGTCACTTTAGATTTATTTTGTGATGTGTTACAGTTTCCAAAGGACAGGTTTGATCATTTACCCTCTAATGATGAGTTATCTCAGTTCTTTGTGAATATTCATTATCAGGGTCCCTTACAAATGGTTAAGTTGTCAAAAAGTTTTCTTGTAGGGGAATGGGATCTGTTCTTTGATACAATAGCTAGAGTCTTTGGTAATTGCACAAAAACCAATTTTTATGGCATTACCAGTCTTAATCAATATATTGCTTATGCTATTGTATTTGGTCGTAGACTTAACTTTGCTGAAATTCTGTGGAATCTATTGATCAACAGGCTTGCTCACTCTAGGAGAGATTCTGATAATCATGTGAAAGTGAAGTGTTGGTACCCTCGGTTTCTCACTCTTATCATTAATCATCTTCTCACTGCTGAGCAGGTAGAACTGTTTAGGAATACAAGATTTGAAACCTCCCCAACCACAGATGCTAAATTCTACACCAGACTGGACTGCTCCCTCAAATTCCTAAACACACCAATTCTTGTTTCACCATTGATGTCTCAATTCATTCATCTTCCAATCTTTGGTGAACAAGTTCCTCAGCCACATACGGTTCCACTACAGGTAGTTATTCCTAACCCTGGATCTTCTTCATCTTGTACTATAATTGAAACCCAGGTGGTTGGTAGGGCTGACCAAGAGGTTGTAGAACCACAATCTCTAACACAGGTCATAGAGCCAAATAGAGAGTTAAACACTTCTGACCAACAACCTGAGCCAAATGTTCAAACCAGTCAAAGAAGATTTAGTGATGTAAATACAATGAGTGTTCCCACGGCTCTGTCTCCACCCTTAAAGAAAAGAAAAACCTATAGGGAGGCATCTGTAAGCCCATCTGTATCCTCTCAAAAGGATATAGGCATTGATATGGCCACTGAACAGTCTCTGGAGACATCCTCTCAACAGGATGAATCTATTGAAATTCGTCATCGGGCCATGGCATCTTGTACTGAGTCAAGCACTCTCCCATTACTCACAATGGGAGAAGATATCCAAATAGATGATACTCAGGACACTATGCAAGGAGAGCACTTTACTTTTGATTTTGAAACAGTGTCTACCATAGTTACGGTAGAAGTGCCTTCACAGGCATCAAAGGGAAAATCTGATTCTTTGCCACCTTTAATAGAATCATTTTCTCCCCTACCAGAGGGAACATCTATGGCTCCCTTAAGGGATTTTTCACTCGCAGTTTATACTGGAGAAAGTGAAAGGCAACCAGGTGAGTCTGTCACTGAAGCAATTCAGTTTACAGTGTCAAATATTTTGACAGACTCAACCAGGGATTGGGATTTGCGAACTCCCATTGCACCACCACTGACCTCTCTTGAAGGGGCTAGGGTGATTTCTTTTGCAGGTACTGAGAACCTAGACAGACAGTTAGTTGTGAGAGATGAGAGTCAAACACAGAGTGATACACAAGCACGTGAGTTGAGTGAAACACCACTTAGAGAAATTGAAGTGAGTGCACACACTGACACAAACACTGCTTTGTTGTTGAACCAGCTAGCTGCTCTACAGAAACAGTTACAAGAAACCCAGGCTGAAAACAATCTTCTCAAAGCACAAGTGGTTGTACAATCTTCCACCTATGTATCTAATCAGCTGGGTACTGTCAAGGATGATTTGGAATGATTGAAGAGTACTCTGCTCCCGAAGCTGAATTCCATCCAACAATCTCAAGTACTAGTGGCTTCAGACATCTCTGATATTACAACGTCAAATGCTCAAATATCAGAGAGTGTTAAGGAGATTGCTGCCATTTCTACCAAGGTGGACTTTATTCTGCAAACAGCTAATGAAAATCAAACGTTTAATGAAGAAAGGATGTCTAGGATAGAAGGAGGAATTGAGCATTTAAATGAAGGGATGAAGCACCTGTACTACATGATTAAGAATTCACTTAAATCTACAGCTGAACAAAGAACATTCTTTGAGGGAGGTGATGATGGTGATGAGGATGATGCTAATCAAGGAGGAGATGGAGGAGAAATGAGAGAAGGAGGAGAAGTGAGGAGAACATCTGAGGTGAATCCTAGGGCTTCCAAAGCTCAAACTGTAGAGGATTCCTCAACTAAAGGGGGAGAAGAAAGGAGAAAGAGAAGCTGGAGGAGCTTCTGGAGGAGGAAAAGATAAAGGGAAGGGTAAACAATCATTGGAGGAGTCTGTCTTTGATGATGCCTACTACTATCATGGTGAACAGGGTGATTTTCAATTTGATACACATGGTGATCTGGAGAAGACCATACCTGAAGAACCTATTGGTGAGGAGGAGGTTGAAGAGGCAGCTAACTTTGATGATTGGGAGGATGAAGCTGATTTATATACACCTGGCCCGTTGTTTCAAAAGGAGCTGAAGAAGCAGCAAGCAGAACTAAGGAGAAAGGAGGATGAGAATGCAAAGGTCTCAGACATCATATCTCAAAGGCTAAAGATTCAAAAGGCTGAACATGAAGACAAACAACGTCTTCATAGTATTCATGTCAAAGAAAGGAGATTGGATGTGAGGATGAAGCAGGGAAGCACATGGGATAAAGCAAGGGAGATGTTTGATATCCCTCAGAGAAGCACAAACAATGATGGTACTTTTCTGAAGTGATTTGAGAAGATCAGAACTGTTAATCCAGACAATTCATTATACATGAAGGCATTGAAGGAAGATATCCTGAGGATTACATCTGCATTTGATCAAGTGAGGCAAGAACTGTATATCTATGTGTCAAGTGCTCTTGAAGGGTCATTCACTGTTTCTCTTGAACTACTCCAAAGAAGATCTCTCTCTGAATTGTGGATTCTAATGAGTAAGGTAAAGAGATCTTCATGCTTAAATGAGCTTCTATATGACAGACTGAGAGACTATGCAATGAAGGCCAGCCCTCAAGTTGTACACTTCCCGTATGAAGTCAAAATCTATAGAGGTACAACTTTGGAGACTGTAAGGCTGGATCCTGATTCTTTGAAGCTACAAACTGCTATGCAACTGGTGAAGTTGGAGAATCTTCTTAGAACTTTTGGGTTTACCACTGAAGAGAAGTCTGAAGTTGCTGATATGATTTCAGACTACTGCACGGAGAAAGTTCCAAGGTATGCTCAGATGAAGAACAGACTGAAGAAGATCACCACTCAACCAGTAATGCCAAGTAGAGTGGTTTCTGAAATTGATCGTGTCCTTGACAAAGATCTTCTAGACACCTTGCAAGAAGCTGAAGAAGGTGAAATTAGAGATTAAGGCATGATGTAGATAGCTCAATTTGTAAATTTTATATGTTTAGAGCTAAGTAAATCAAGATAGGAAAAACGTAATCATTTGTTCAGTCTAGAGGAACATCTATCTTGTATTTATCTTTATTGTTTGAATCTGGAAATTGTTATATTTAATCCAGAACTTTTTATTATTTGTTTGGCTCTTAAAAGTCTTATCCTTTCTTGTTTTAGTTGAGTTATCCTCTAGAGGTATTTGGTTGTTATTGTCTAACAAACAAATAGGGGGAGATTGAAAGGTATATGTCTAGGCCTATTTGTAAACACCGAGGATTCTACTCAACTTTAATTAAGATGTAATTAGTAAATAATAAAAATGAAATGTCACAGGAATCTCAGAAGATTATATCTGTCAAAGAATGAAGATTAAAGTCATCTACAGACTTGAAGTGATTCTACATTGAAAGAAGCTCAATTTATTGATCAAGCCTCAGTGAAGTATTCAAGCTCAATGAATTTATTAAAGTGACAGAGATTTCAAGAGGTGATAGCAAAGATACTGGTTACAGAGTTTTAGAATTAAAAGGAAGTGAATCACTGCTTAAAAGCCAAACAGATGAAGAACAAACATTGTTGTTAGGTCCAAAGTATCGTAGAAGGGGGGGTTGAATACGATACTTATAAATTATTCAATTTCGTTCACGGATTAATCATTCAGTTCTATAACGAAATCAACTACACCAAATCAAACCAAGAGTCGGGGAATATATCTATTTATAAATATAAACCTCGAGGGGTGCTACAATTTCTAATCTGTAGATTAGCTTCAATGAGTTCTAGGTTATACACAATCAATACAATGATAGAATTCAAGCAATATTAATTTCTCTGGTAATCTCTCTGGCTTGAACTTCTCTCTTCGTAATTGCTTCTGTGTTATGAACCTGACTGAAGAAGACACGCTTCTCTCTTAGTAATTGTAGGCTTTGTTTTGAAAAACCATCGAACCAAAATCAAACAAATAATCTTGGCCGTTGGATCTTCATCAACCTGACACAACAAATAACTTTTCACCTGCTTCCAAATTAGAAAACCATCGAATGGATTAAAAGTATTTTCCATTCGATAGTTTTATAAATAAAACTATCGATAGCTCGGTAAAGAATTAAATGTTATCCAGAAGCATCGAAACTTAGCTATTGATAGGTCTAAAATGGTAAGGGGATGATATTATGAGATGTATTTAAATTAAATTAAATAACCATTAACAGGTTTTTGTCCCTTGACTCCATGTATATATATTTGTTGCAAATCTCTGTGGCCTGTATAAATTGTGAAATCCTTGAATCTCATCAACAACATACATGGATTATTTCCAATGTTTCATCCATATTTATTAAAATTAAACTTTAATAATATTATTGGGATTGTTGCAAGTATTTTTTTTTTTTTGCTAAACTTGAAATTCATTCATAAATAAAAACAAGTCGATGCCTTAACATACATTACATAAAAACTGAAGTTGACTACTAAATAGAACTTATTCATACACAAATGCGACTCAAATATGATTTGTTTAGTATTCATGTACTTTCGTGTTCATGTATTTTCGTGTCGTCGTTTACTTTTTTAACGTGTTTCACGTAATATTAAATGAAACTATTAAAATAAACAAATAAATATATTAAAATATTAAATTTTTAGGCAAAACTTTTACAAATATATATTAAAAGTTATATAATTACATCATTTTTTTCTTTTGCTAAGCATACTTACATCATATTTACATATAAAATTATAAAAATATCTATAATTTTATAAATAAATATACATATACCTATTATAAATATTACTCCTTCTGTCCCCCTCAATTCTTTACATTGGGGAATGGGGACTCGGCACGCATTTTAAGGCTCTTTTAATATATACTCCGATAAATTATTTTAAATTTTTTTCTTCTACTGAATAAAAATATAATGTTTAAATTTTTATTTAGAAAAATAAAGTTTTAAAAATAAGTTGCAGAGCTATACTTTATAGGAGTTTTAAAATGCGAGCCAAGTAGTGTAAAAAACTGTAAAGAAATGAGAGAGACGGGGGGAGTATTATTTATGAATTAATATATTTATGTTGTGTACTTCGTGTCGTGTACCCTAATGCTAAATCCAAACATGACACTAAATCTAAGCCGTGTACTTTCGTATTCGTGTCCTTTCCTGTCGTGTACTCAAAAGATAAATACAAATACTAAATTTTCGTATCATTTCGTGTCATGTCATTTAATTTGTGTGTATCAAATTGCCGGATCTACTTTATCTAGTTGCTCAAACAAACAAAAACCCCAATTCAAGACCTCTAATCAAATTGTTGCAAGTATAAAGAACTACAATTTTTTTAGACTTGCAAAAAAGATTTTAATCTTTTTAGACGGAAAAGTTACTTAAATCTTATATTTCATGGATATTCAAAGTATGTGGTTCTATTTAGAAGGATGACATTTTTTTAGCAAGAAAAAAATGTAAATTACACGTATTTTATACTTTATATATAATAAGTGAAGGGATCTTATCTGAAATTTTGGTAATCACCGTCTCTGTTTCGTTAAATTAATAAGGTTCGTTGCTTTTAAAGTGGACGAATGAGAATCGTTGCATCTGATAGTAAAAGGTATATTTACATTTTAGTAGGATTATATTCAAATCCTAAAACGTGCATTTTAATAACATAAAGCAAATATGAGTAGATTCTCGATGTTGAACAATGTAAAAATTTGTAATTTTCTTTTCTTTTTTATTTTCGAGTAATAAAATTATAATTGATTTTGTGTTGTGATGAGAGACAAGACTACCCTTTGTTGATTTATGAATAACTAGCATAATAACCCGTGCGAGGCACGGGGCTTTTTCTGGGGCTTTTTCTATCAATGTGTGGAAGTGCTGATTTTTTAGGATTTGAAAATTATGATTGTACACTAACTTTATTTGAAATAAAATATAAGAACTCATAAGCATTGTATTTTAAATTTATGAGCCAACTAAAATGCAACCGGAAGCACCCATTTCTCAGTAAATGTTTAGACACTCGGGTGACGATAGATCGTGTCATGTTTGCCTTTTTGTACAATTAAAAGCTAATATTAATTTTAATAGAGGTTACAGTGAAATAATTACACAACCTTAAATACAAAAGTAAATTATATATGTTAATAAAAGGATACTTTAATTTATGTAATTAAACATAAGAAAATCAATATACATTAATGAAATGGTATTCAGAAATTAATTGAAACGCAAATAGCGTATACAATACAACATGTTGCTAAAAACAAAATTATAATTTTTCTCCTAATGTTATACCCCTCCATCCCGTCCAATTTTTTACGTTTGAGTTGGACAAGGAGTCTAAGAAATATAAGTAAAATATGTAAAAAAAAGTAAAAAGAATAAATAAAATGATGAGACCCGTCAATATTTAAGGTATAAAGTAAGTAAAGTGGAAGAGAGTGGGAGTAGTTAATCACTTCTATATATAATAGGAGAACACAAGGGTAAAAAGAGCAAATAAAACTCCTGTGAAATTACCATATTACCCTTATATATTATGAAATTACATGATATGCCACTACTTTCTTATCTAAAGAAAAAAAATTGAATAAATAAAAATTTTGTGATGAATTGAACCCTTGACCTTCTTAATAGAAGTC
The DNA here is from genome assembly GCA_030848705.1 of Heracleum sosnowskyi. NCBI lineage: Eukaryota > Viridiplantae > Streptophyta > Magnoliopsida > Apiales > Apiaceae > Heracleum > Heracleum sosnowskyi. The sequence goes on along the minus strand of CM061235.1, from coordinate 133,338,357 downwards.
ATCCTTATAACCATTGAGCTACACGTTTTCTTTTGATTTTAAGTTAAAATCATATTACATGAACCCTGCATCTTTCTTTATCCAATATTTATTGTTATTTAAACTTTTTAGTAAATATAAGGGTGATTTATAATATTTATTAAACTTAATTTTTTTCAATTCTTAAAGTATCATACATAACTATATATATTACCAATCTTATAAAATTTTAATATTAAGTTTTAGAAACAATATTATGTCTAGTGAATTTTTATCTATCTTTTAGTTAAACAAATATTTCGAATATGTAACTTAACTATAATATATTATATTTTTTCTTACATAAAGGTCTAACTTTTCTTGTACTACACAATATATTTGAATTATTAGATATCTAATATATAAAATGTATTATAAAACGTTGATATAACATATCACAAGTAGTTTATTTACATATTTATTAATTATTTATTTTTCAAACTAATGAAAATTAGTGTTAAACAATATTTAAAAATTAGACAATAATTTAGGTATGGGCGATCGCTCACTTTGGGATAGGGGAGTTTTATCCCCGCCCCTGATCCCCGAACCTGAACTCCTCATCGAACTCGCCTCGATCCTCGAGCGACGATTATATTACTTATCCTAACAATAACCATTAACCATTGTTAAATAGCACATATCGAACATGTATACATGATATTTATGATTATTCTTCTTATCTATACAAGTTTATCGTCGGTGCGATGGATGAGTGACTTTTAAGTTTGTTATCTTAATTATATTACTATTTTATTTTACATTTATATTTACTTTTTCTGAAAATGATTTTAAATTTGAATTGTTTTATGTGATTGTTGAACTCAATGTTGAATTGACGTGTGTGTCTGTGTTTGAGCGTGATTAAATTGTATTTTAAGAATTTTGTGTTTGACAATATTTTAAAAATATATTTTAATTAAATTGTTATTTTTAATAAATTAAGGTCAAGTTGCAAACGGAAAAGGATTAAAGTGCAAATATCAAAATATGAGTATCATACTAACCAACCGACTTCCAAACTATATTTTGATTAAAATTGTTATTCTTAATAAATTAACCTAAAATAGTAAAAATAAAAGAACTAATGTACAAATATAAAAATACGAGAACCATACCGACTCACGATCAAACTTTCAATGTTTTGGTGTTAATAATACTTTACAAATAAATATAATAGAAGTGACTAGATTTATAATTAGATTGGATGCATTATATACATGACACATTTTTTGTTATTATCAAATGAATTATGAATTAATTTGATGGAAAAAAATTATTAGTTATTTGGAATTGAATTTATATATATATATATATATATATATAATTAACTAAAAAACCATAAATAAAAATATGAAAGACTATTTATTTTGAGTTAAAATAATGAAAAAGATGAGATAATAAAACTAAATAGATAGTATAACAAAATAATTCAATGAATAATTTATTATAAAAATTTGATAATAATTTGTGTAAAAAATAAACTGATTAAAATATATAGTCCAGTTAACAAATTTTAAAAAACCGGATATTGCATAGCATACAAGTACAAAAAAAAAAAAATTGATCAGATCAATCACATTATACACCCCGATCAATCAAAGTATCTATATAAATTAAAGCAAGTAAATTTTAACAAGACAAAAAAATATGTGCACCCATACCTAGAAAAAATCTTTAAATCGCAAAGAAAAGAAATTTATGTTAATCGCTATAAAATGACCTATGCTTTAATTAGTAAAGATATTTTTCTAGATGGAGTTGTATTTTAAAAATATAAAGGGTGAATTCATTGTCAAACCACAGACATAATTCAGAAGGCATATGAGCAATTTTAACTTACGATGGTAGAAGTACAAAAAATATTTTCCCATCCATAATTGATTAATTCTCAAGTTCGGAGGTCAAAAGAGACTGTTTGTTGGGAAAAATCGAACACGCTGAAGTGGTACCAACCGTACTAAATAATAGAAGGATTTGGCACATGGTAGTTCCACTTAGTCAATTAGTTGAATTGTTCGATGTTATGAAAGTTAGACAGATAGAGGAAGAGAAATAAAGACAAAGAATGCTTAAAATCAAGAGATTAAAAGAAAAGACATAAAAATGTTAGAAAGAAAGTTTTAAGAACGGAAAATGCAAGGCTAAGTAGAATATTAGAAGATTTAGGAAGACTTTTGACTAAAATCAATACTAAAACCTACAATCTCATAATGCAACATTTTGAAGGCTATTTAGTTTATACCTTAAATATTGTTGGAGATGAGCTAAATGGATGCATCATTTTTGAAGAACTAAAAAAAAATTTAGGATTGTAAGTATTATAAAAAGTTATCTTAATCACGAAACATCCATAGAACACTCTAATTTTATTCTATGGTCCACAACAAAATAAAAAACTGACATGACTTATCAGTACTACTTGTATTACTTTTCAAATTACAAACTTCAACATATTAAGCAAGTACATCATAGTCATACTATTAACAAGAAAAGTTTTATGAACATCAACAATATACAATCATAAATGACATGTTACAAAATTACATGTATATGCCACTCACTTATTTAATGGGAAAAAAATGGGTTAGTTTTGTTTAAGTTGTTAGGTCCTGATAAGTCTGTAGAAGGGGGGTTGAATACAAACAATACCGTTTTATCAAAATTTGTTCTTTGAATAATTTAACAATTTAGAACAAATTAATGCGGAATATAAATGAAACAAGATTCAAGTTAAATATAACTTATATTAAACTTGAAGGGTGTTGAAAATACAATAAGGATTACAAAGTATTTATCTCAAACTAATTAATACAAATTTAGAATAAATTCGACATGAACTCTTCTAATATTTGTAATAAAAAAATCGAATGTTAAAAGCAAGTTCGAGATAAATTCTAGGGATAAAAATCCACTAGATGATCAAAGCAATATAAGTAATCAACTTCTAGTGGTTTGGATTTAACAATACAAACTAGAATTAATTGCTTGAGAAGAAATGAGATTAAATGCTTCAGCTGTTCTTCAGAGTAAATGCTTCTGTGTCTTTCTTTTTCATTGACTACTCTCTTCTGTCTGTTCTGCACGGTTTTAACACAATTGCATTTCCTTGTATGACCTATTAATTAAATCAGAATGATTTAATTAATAAATCAAAACACTTGTATGACCTGAAGAATATATTCGGTAGAACCATGCTTCAGCAGTATGACCTACAAGAAAATGTCCGGTATGACCTTCAGTACTTCCACCAACTCTGGATAGAACCTGGGAAAGCAATCTGTATGACCTGTCAGAATTGAATGGTATGACCTGAAGTATAATTCGGTAGAACCTAGGGTATTAGAACACTAGGTCATACCGAGTCTTCTAAACAGGTCATACCGAGATTTAAAAAGAAAATCCTTTTAATTTATTTAGATAGATTAAATTCTAGATTAAATTAATTCTTTTATAGAATTAATTTAATAAATAATTTAAACAACTAACTTAATTAATTTAATAAATAAATTAATTCTGATAGAATTAATTTATTAATTAAATTTAATTAATAAATTAAAGAAGATAACTTAATATTCTTGCATTCCTCTATCTTCTGAAAACCACTGAATATAGATGATTTAATTCCACTGATTGATGTCGTCATTCGATGCACTGTCTGGTTTCATGAATAACTGACTTCAATGATAATTCTTCATCTTTAAAACATTTAAAGTTGTGGCTTCTTTTCTTTAGCTTTGACTAAACTCTGTATCTTGTACTTCTTCTGTCACCAACTGGAAATCTCTGTCACTGTAGTAAATCCACTTTCTTGAATACTTCACTGAGGCTTGAACAATAAATTGAACTTCTTTCAATGTAGAATAACTTCAAGTCTGTAGATGACTTTAATCCTCAATTCTCTTGACAGATAAAACTCTTTGAGATTCCTGTGACATATTAACTTATTATTTACTTATTACATACTTGTTTAAATTAAGTTGTTTCCTCGGAATATTAATAGGCCTAAACATATGCCTTTCAATCTCCCCCTATTTGTTTGTTAGAGAATAACAATCAAATACCTAGAGGATAACTCAACTAACTTAAACAAGAAATAGAAATGACTTTTAAGAGCCAAGTAAATAACAAGAAAAGTTCTGGATTTCATTTAACATTTTCCAGATTCAAACATTACAGGTAAGTACAAGATAGATGTTCCTCTAGACTGAACATATGAATACATTTATCCTATCTTGAATCACCTAAGCTCTAAACATTTAATATTTACAAACAGAGCTTCTTTAAATTTCAGACTCAATCATCTCTCCTTCTTCAAGTGCTTCAAGCAAATCCTTGTCCAGAATACGATCAGATTCAGAAGTAATGCTACTAGGTCTGACAGGTTGAGCTGTGACTTTCTTCAGCCTATTCTTCATTTGATGATATCTCTTGATATTGGCAATGCAATAGTCTTGAATCAAATCAGCAACTTCTGTCTTTTCTTGTGTAGCAAACCCTGTTGTCCTCAACATGTTCTCCATATAGACAAGATGCTTGGCAGGATAATCTTTCAAGGAGATGGGATCCACACCACAAGTTTGAAGTGCCCTTCCTTTATAAAATTTAACTTCATATGGCACATCCAAAACTTGAGGACTAGCTTTCATGGCAAAATCTCTAAGCTGATCATGCAACAGCTCACATAGAGGTGAAGACCTTTTAATCTTTGTCATGAACACCCAAAGCTCAGAGAGAGTTCTACTTTCCAGAAGATTGAGAGAAACTATGAACGTTCCCTCATTATGAGTGTAGACGTAGATCTTCAACTCCTCTCTGACTCTGTCATATCCAGTAGTAATTCTTGAAATCTCCGCATGAAGAGCTTTCATATAGATTGAGTTGTCTGGATTGACCTTTCTATACCTTTCCAACATGCTAAGAAACTTTCCATCATTTTCTGACCCTGTCGAATGTGAGAACATCTCTCTAGCTCTATCCCATTCTTCTCCAAGCTTCAGCCTCACATATAACTTCCTGTCCTTGACCTTTATATCATGAAGCCGTTGCTTTTCTTGATGTTCAGCTTTCTGGATAACTAGATGCTTTGAGATGATATCAGATACTTTAACATTCTCCTCCTCTCTTCTCTTCAGATCAGCTTTCTGTCTTAACAGCTCAGCTTCAAAGGCAGGATCCACTTCAGGTTCATCTTCCCAGTCAGCATAGTCAGCCTCTCCTTCAACCTCCACTTCACCAAAGATATCTTCAGGGTTTTCTTCAGATTCAGTACAGTCAAAATCTCCATGTTCACCTTGATAGTAGTCAGCATCAGAAAAAGTTAACTTCTGCTTCCCTTTGTCCTTTACAGAACCAGAACCTCCAGCTTCTCCTCCTTTCCGTTCCTCCACATTCTCCACCTTCTCCACATTCTCCCCCTTAGTTGAGGAATCCTCTACAGATTTATCTTTATCAGTCTTAGGATCCTCCTTTCTACTTCCTTCTCCTCCTGCTTTATCCTTGTCTTCATTGCCCTCTTCATCATCATCACCCTCGAAGAATTTCTTCTGTTCAGTATTGGGTTGTTGTGAGTTCTTGATCATGTTATACAGATGTTTCATGCCTTCATTCAGATGTTCCATACCTCCTTCAATTCTGGCAAACCTCTCATCATTGAAGTACTGATTTTCATCAATAGTATCTTGAATTGAGTCTACCCTAGTTGAAATAATAGGAATCTGCTTGACAGCCTCCCTGATCTCAGCATTAGAAACCAGAAGCTCTGACATATCCGAAGCCATTAATAGCTGTGATTCTTGAACAGCATTCATCTTGGGGATCAATGTGACCTTCACTCCTTCTATCTCATCTCTAATATGACCCAGCTGATTAGTTACAGAGGTGGAAGAAGAAGACTGTTCAACCACTTGTGCCTTGAGAATTTCCTTTTCAGCCTGGGTTTGTTGAAGTTGTTTCTGTAGACCAGCTATTTGAGCCAATAATGAAGCAGTGTATGTGTCATTGTGTGCACTCATCTCAATTTCTCTCGATGGTGTTTCACTCACCTCACGTGCTTGTGTATCTCTCTGTGTTTGTCTCTCAGAACTAACCACTAGCTGTTTATCCATGTTTGGAGTTGAAGTACCTGCAGAAAAAATCACCATAGCCCCTTCTTGAGAGGTCACTGGTGGTGCAATGGGAGTTCGCGAATCCCAGTCCCTGGTAAAGTCCAAAAAATAATCCGAAACGGAAAACTGAATTGCTTCAGTTATGGACTCACCAGGTTGCCCTTCACTTTCTCCAGTTAAAACTGCGAGTGAAGAATCCCTTAGGGGAGCCAGAGATGTTCCCTCTGGAAGGGGAGAAAATGATTCTGTTATAGTGGGCAAAGAACCAGATTTTCCCTCTAAATCCTGTGAAGGCTCTTCTACCGTGACAATGGTAGGCACTGTTTCAGCAAGCATTCCTATGTGTTCTCCTCTCAGAGTGTCCTGTGTATGAGTCTCTACTATTGTTTCAGAAGTATTTGCTCCCATTGTGATTAATGGGAGAGTGCTTGACTCTGTACAGAGTGCCATGGCCTGATGGCGAAATTCAATAGATTCATCCTGTTGATAGGATGTCTCTAGTAACTGTTTATTGGCCTTTTGAGAATCCATATCCTTTTGGGAGGATACAGACTGTCTTACAGATGCCTCAAGGAGTGTTCTTCTCTTCTTTAGTGGTGGAGGCAGAGCTGTGGGATCACTCACATTAAAATCTACTTCAAGTTGCTCTCTCGATCTTGTTGTAGCTGGTTGTTCTAGGGGGGCGGTCAATGGATTTGACTATGTGTGTGGCTCTATGACCGGGGACAGAGATTGTGGTTCTACAATCCCTTGGTCAATCCTAAGAACCTCTTGGGTTAGTGGAGCAGTTGAGAGAGGATATATTACTTGAAGTGCCATGGTGTTAGGAGGCACCATTGAAGTTCCTGCTGACGAGGATCCAACCACTGGATGTTCAATAAAGAGAAGAGGTAACTGTGGTTGCAGAATCCCTCGCAGATATGATTGTGGAACTACGGGTCTCCTTCCAGACTTGGAACTGGTGGACAAGGTTGAATATATGAGAGGATTAGTGTGTGCAGGGACTTGAATAGGAGTGTTTTGAAAAAGTGTTTTATGTTCATCAGAAAGAACATGATTCAACACTAGAGAAAGGAAACGAGAATAAAAGCATCTAACTTTCTTTCCATTCTCAATATCTCTAGTGTAATTGAAAATCCTCCTTATCAAGAGATCCCACACAAGAGTTCCTATGTCCAATCTCAGGTTGAAAACAGCAGCATAGGCAATGTTTTGTAAGACAGAAGTGATGACTGGAAAGTTGTTTTTGGTACAATTACTAAAAACTTTGGCTAGACAGTCAAAGAACAAATCCCACTCACATGCTAGATTACCCTTATTCAGACGAGGAAGAACAATATTTCCTTGGTAATCAATACTAGAGAAAAATTGAACTAACTCGTCATCGGTAGGGAATCCAACAAAATTATCAAGTGGAAAATGAAGTACTTGACAAAAGATCTCCTTAGTTACTGTGTACTGACGATCAGAAATAGTGAATGTGAAAGATTGCATATTGTCAGCAACAACAGCAGTTAAACATAATAGACGAAGGGGTTCAATCTTTAAATCAATAGAAGTTGTGATAGCATAGCTAACAATTGATTGTTGATTTAAAAAATGAATCCACGGCCTAAAACGTTCAGCAGAACACTTAAGGGGATCACAATAGCCAACGTAATTATTAAAACGTTCAACAACAAACTCAGCAGCCATTTTTAAAAAAAATAAGAAAATAAAATAAAATAAAGCAGTAATTAATAATAATATTAAACAGAGAAGAAATAAAATCCCAAGTTATTCACAAGAAAAAATTTCAATAGTTCGTTGTTCTATTGTTCTAGGAATAAAACACAAACTAGAGCAAAGTTAACTAAGTAAAAACTTGAGTTAGAAAGGAATGAGAGAAAAGAACTTGAGGTTATCAGCTATTTATAGGAAATAAACCTGATGGGCTCGGTATGACCTAAAGGCAGGTCATACCGAGTTTTGATAGAGGTCATACCGAGAAATAGCCAACAGTACTTTAGGTCATACCGAGAAAATTAAATAAAAACTGAATAAATAATAATAATAATAAAATGAAATAAAATCCAATATGACCTTAGAATAGGTCATACCGAATTCTTATATGACCTGACAGGAGGTCATACCGAAAAGAAGAAGAAAAGGAAATAACAGAAAATAAACTAAAATGCCAATATGACCAAACAGAAGGTCATACCGAATTTTATTTACAAAGAAACAAGAACAGCAGAAAATATTCACAGAATATTTTTAACAAACCTGAACCAAATGCAGAAAATTATAAACATGCATTAAACTAAAATAAACTTGCAGAAAAATCTAAACAACAATATTTACAATCTGAAAAAAAAAACCTAAATGATTCTAAATAAATATATTTTCAATAAAAATACATTTCTCCATAACAAATGAGAAAAATATTTTTAAAGAAAATAAATTATTCAGAATATTTAAATTAACAAGCTTTACACAATAAACATGGATGGACAATATTTAACATCTTAAATTAACAAGATAAAATGATTTAGATAAGAACAAACCTACCGGAGATATTGTCAATCACTAAGACTGTTCAACATACCCAATTTACCAACTAACCTGATAAATGTGGATTCGTCAACAGATTTAGTGAAAATATCTGCAGTCTGTTCTTCAGTGGGTACAAAGTGTAACTCCACAGTTCCATTCATAACATGCTCTCTGATAAAATGATACCTGATATCAATGTGCTTCATTCTCGAATGCTGCACAGGGTTGTTGGAGATTGCTATGGCACTTGTATTATCACAAAAAATGGGAATTTTGTCTAATGCAAAGCCATAGTCCTTTAATTGATTCCTTATCCATAATATCTGAGCACAACAGCTTCCAACAGCAATATATTCAGCTTTTGCTGTTGAATTTGAAATTGTTTGCTGTTTCTTGCTATACCAGGAAATCAACCTACCTCCTAGGAATTGACAACTCCCAGAGGTACTCTTTCTATCCACAACACTACCTGCATAATCAGAATCTGTATATCCAATAAGATTAAAACCAGAATCTTTATGGTACCAGATACCTAGATTAGGTGTACCCTTAAGATATCTCAAGATTCTTTTCACAGCAACGAGATGTACATCTCTAGGGTCCGCTTGGAACCTTGCACACAAGCATGTAGCATACATAATATCTGGTCTACTAGCAGTAAGATAGAGTAAGGAGCCAATCATACCTCTGTAGCTTGTAACATCTACCTTGATAGACTTGTCAGAAGCTCCAAGTTTGATTGCTGTTGAAGATGGAGTCCTTGCTGATGCTGAATCCTCCATGTGATATTTCTTGAGGAGTTCTTTGAGATACTTGGATTGACAAATAAATATACCATTTGACCTTTGACTTACTTGCAATCCAAGAAAGAACTTCAGCTCACCCATCATACTCATTTCAAACTTACTCTGCATAAGCTCAGCAAATCTCTTACAGAGATTATCATTAGTAGACCCAAATATGATGTCATCCACATAGACTTGGACTAATATCATATCACTTTTGTGTTTCTTTGAAAAAAGAGTTTTGTCTATGTTACCTCTAACAAAACCATTTTCTAAAAGAAAACCAGAGAGAGTGTCATACCATTTTCTTGGGGCTTGTTTGAGACCATAGATAGCCTTGAAGAGAAAGTACACAAAGTCCAGCAGCTCCTGATTTTCAAAGCCAGGGGGCTGTTCCACATACACTTCTTCATCAAGCTCACCATTCAGGAATGCACTCTTAACATCCATTTGATAGACTTTAAAATTGGAATAAGCCGCAAATGCTAAGAACATCCTGATGGCCTCAAGTCTAGCCACTGGTGCATAAGTTTCATCATAATCAATGCCTTCAGCTTGTGAATACCCTTGTGCAACCAGTCTTGCCTTGTTCCTTGTAACAATGCCATCCTCATCTAGCTTGTTCCTGTATACCCATCTAGTACCAACTACTTTCTTGTTCTTTGGCCTGGGTACCAGCTTCCAGACTTGTTGTTGTTCAAATTGATTGAGTTCATCTTGCATAGCAATCACCCAATCTAGATCAGTCAGTGCTTCCTCAGTTTTCTTTGGCTCCATTTTAGATAAGAATGCTGAAAAATGACATTCATTCTGAGTTGCACTTCTAGTTTTAATTCCAACATCTGGATCACCAATGATCAGCTCAAAGGGATGAGCTCTATTCCATACAGTCTGTCTTGGAAGATTTGATCTTGATGATTCACCTTGAAATTCACTTTGATGTTGTGAGTGACTAGTTGATCCTTCATTTGCTCCCCCTGAGTTATTGCCTGATTGCCTTGATGACTCTTCTCCAGTGTTGGTGGTATCTCCATTGTTACCAGTGTTTCCACCACCATCACCATGATCATTATCATCATTGTTATTATCATTACCAGCAATAACTTCAGGTGGGGCTTCATCATCTGAATCTGAGTCTGGCAAGTTATCAAACTTCATTTTCTCAGATGAATCTGCTGTTTGGATATTAGGGAATGTAGTGTCATCAAAAGTAACATTGACACTTTCCTTTACCTTGTGACTGCCAACCAAGTAGACCCTGTAAGATCTCCTGGAATAACCAACAAAAATAGCTTCTTGTGCCTTTGCATCAAACTTGCCACGTTTCACATTGTCATCTATAAGCACAAAGCATTTTGCTCCAAATACATGAAAGTACTTGACAGTTGGTTTCTTGTTGTTCATGATCTTATACGGAGTCTTCATTAAGTCCTTGTTGATTAAAGTTTGATTCTGAGTATAACAAGCTGTATTCGCTGCTTCAGCCCAAAAGTACGTTGGAAGTTTGGACTCACTTAACATAGTCCTTGCAGCTTCAATCAATGTACGATTCTTTCTTTCCACTACTCCATTTTGTTGAGGAGTTCTAGGGGCAGAATACTGTCTTGTTATTCCTTTATCAGCACAAAAATCATTTAGAATGGCATTCTTGAATTCAGTACCATTATCTGATCTTATGGCTCTAACAGGGAATCTAGAATCCAGCTCAATCAACTTTATGTGGCCAATCACCAGGTATGGGGTCTCATCCTTGGAATGTAGGAATAAAACCCATGTATATTTTGAAAAGTCATCAACAATCACAAGTGCATATTGTTTCTTTGACATGGACATCACATTAACTGGACCAAACAAATCCATGTGCAGTAGCTGAAGTGGTTCAGTTATTGATGATGTGGCAGTGCCCTTGTGAGAAGCTTTCTTTGACTTTCCTTTCTGACATGCCTCACACAGTCCTTCCTGTGTAAATTCCATCTGAGGCAAACCTCTAACCAATTCCCTCTTGACTAAAGAGTTCATGGTTTTGAAGTTAAGGTGAGACATCTTCTTGTGCCATAGCCAACTATCATCTGATGAAGCTTTAGCATAAAAACAATTAACTTCATCTTTGAATCCCGAGTTCAGATCAGCTATGAACAAGTCACCTTTCCTTACTCCTTGAAGAGCAGGCTTTCCATTCTTCTTGTGAAGGATCTGACACTTCTCTCTTTCAAAGGAAACAGCATATCCTCTGTCACAGAAATGACTGATGCTGAGAAGATTAAACTTCAGACCTTCCACGAAAGAAACATCTTCAATGATAACATTTCCGTACTTCAAACAGCCAAATCCTTTCGTAATACCCTTGATGTTATCTCCAAAGGTAACTACTGGGCCAGCTTTCTCAACCAAATCTGATAGCAGGGCTCTATCTCCGGTCATATGCCTTGAACAACCACTTTCAAGAATCTATACAACACGGTTTACCTGTTTACCTCCCTGCAATATCAAATTGATTAGACCTTCTTCGGAGCCCAAAATTGATTGGGTCCGGCATACTTAAAGAACTGGCCTTTGTCAGGCAAAACAACATTTTTAGCTAAAACTACTTCAACCTCTTTCACATAAGAGCGTTTCCATTTATAGCCAGCCTTAACACATTTCTGAGTAGGCTTAGGGATAAATGAATCCACTCTAGTCTGAAGAGGACTAGTAGTCTTTGCTTTAACATGCTTCTTATTATTAACATGTTGACGTGGAGCAGTCTTATCACTAGATACATGCTTACTATTAAAATAAGCATACATAACATTGAAAGCACAAGACATGCAATTAATCACACCACATGCTTTATGAGAAGAATTAACAGGAGGCATGTTAGTTCTACAGTTGTTTTGATCCAACTTATGGATATCTGATTTAGTCTTTTTAGTTGAAGCAACTTTGACTGGAATATCAGATATACACTTTTTGGATTGTTCAACTTCCAACGCAATATCTTCTTCACGAATCTCCTCTGCAATGATGATAGAGTGTTCATTCAGAGGTTCTGCCTCGGACTCCTTGCAGAAGGGTGTTTCAATACCCTTAAGTACATATGGAACACCCCTTCCTTCAGATCTGACTCTACAAGGGGAATTAATTCCAAGCAATCCAATGGCCTCATTATAATCATAACCTATACTGACATGATTACCCCTAGCTTGTTTATTGAGAATCTCTTTAGCAGTCTTGCAAGAATTAAAGTAAGCATTGGCTTTAGTATTAAGCTCACTATTCTTTTCTTTAAGAATGGTTTCCAGTTGAATATAACATTTAACCCTATTCTCAAGAAATGCAATTTTCTCAATAAGTTCATCCTGATTAACATGCACTAGTTTTAATTCTTTTATTTCCTTTTCAAGATTTGTGTTTAAAAGAATTATTCTATCATTTTCAGTGCGTGCACAACTTAAAGTATCACCAAGATTACGAATCATTTCAGTGTCAGTGAACTTTACCTCAGACAGGTTGGATGAAGATAACATGGAATCAAAGATTTTGTCTCCTATTGCCATGAGTGTAAGATTCCCAATCTCACCTGCTTCTTCATCACTGTCAGTGTCATCCCAACTCTTTCCTTCAGCAACATAAGCTTTCCCAATCTTGTTCTTCTTGCTAGAATCAAATGTGTTTTTAGTCACTTGCTTTGGCTTTCTGCATTCAGTAGCAAAGTGACCCAACTCATTGCAATTGTAGCATCTGATTGTGCTCCTTTCCACAGTTCCAGTTTTGTAGCCACCCCTTGTGCCACTTGAAGAGGAAGATCCGCCTCTCTGAAATCTGGGCCTGAACTTAAGATTGGGATTCCTCTTGAATCTGAACTTCCCAAACTTCCTGACTATCAAAGCCAAATCACCATCCTCCAGCTGATCAAGTTCTTCTAAAGAATAGAAGTCACCACCAGATTGATCAATGGATGTTAATCCATATTCAGCATCAATAACATTCATGTTAGAACTGGAAGGTTGAACAGCCTTCACTTCCAGTTTCTGTGGGACTTCAGCAGCCAGTGCAGTAGAAGTACTAACAATCTTCCCAGTTCCATACAGCTCCCTTTGTTGAATCTGCTCCAGCTCATAGGTCTTCAGAACACCATACAATCTCTCCAAAGCAATCTCATTCATATCTCTTGCTTCTCTAATGGCAGATATTTTGTGCTCCAAATGAGGTGGAAGTGTAAGAAGGAACTTCTTGTTAATCTCCTTGTTGGTGTAGTGCTTCCCATTGAGATTCAGATCATTGATTAATTTGTTGTATCTCTCAAAAACCTGAGAGATACCTTCACTAGGGTTTGATCTGAAATGCTCATATTGTGAGGTGAGAATTTCCAGCATATTCTCCCTAACTTCCTCTGTCCCCTCATTGATTATCTCTATGGTTGCCCAAATGTGTTTGGCAGTATCACAATTGAGGACATGATTATGCATGATTGGATCAAGACAATCAATAAGGATCAACTGAAGACAGGAATCCAAGGTAACATCCTCTTTCTCATCAGGAGTGTAATCCTTGGCATCTTTAGGGTACATTCTAGCAACCCTAGTCACAACATTATTCTCAATGAGTTCTCCCTCAATAATCATAGGGACTTTGGGACCGTTCTTCAACACATCAATGTATTTAGGATTTGCAACCTTAAGAAATAGGAGCATTTTCTTCTTCCACATTGGATAATGCTCCTTGCTGAACATTGGGATTTTGACTGTACCCACTTTCTGTGTAGTAGACATCTTTTGAGATTTTTTAAGAAAAATAAAAAATCAGAGTTTAAGAAAAATCTCAAAACAATTTGGATCTTTGATTTGTATATCAATCAAAAAGTTCTGATACCAATTGTTAGGTCCTGATAAGTTTGTAGAAGGGGGGTTGAATACAAACTATACCATTTTATCGAAATTTGTTCTTCGAATAATTTAACAATTTAGAACAAATTAATGCGGAATATAAATGAAACAAGATTCAAGTTAAATATAACTTATATTAAACTTGAAGGGTGTTGCAAATACAATAAGGATTACAAAGTATTTATCTCAAACTAATTAATACAAATTTAGAATAAATTCGACATGAACTCTTCTAATATTTGTAATAAAAAGATCGAATGCTAAAAGCAAGTTCGAGATAAATTCTAGGGATAAAAATCCGCTAGATGATCAAAGCAATACAAGTAATCAACTTCTAGTGGTTTGGATTTAACAATACAAACTAGAATTAATTGCTTGAGAAGAAATGAGATTAAATGCTTCAGCTGTTCTTCAGAGTAAATGCTTCTGTGTCTTTCTTTTTCATTGACTACTCTCTTCTGTCTGTTCTGCACGGTTTTAACACAATTGCATTTCCTTGTATGACCTATTAATTAAATCAGAATGATTTAATTAATAAATCAAAACACTTGTATGACCTGAAGAATATATTCGGTAGAACCATGCTTCAGCAGTATGACCTACAAGAAAATGTCCGGTATGACCTTCAGTACTTCCACCAACTCTAGATAGAACCTGGGAAAGCAATCTGTATGACCTGTCAGAATTAAATGGTATGACCTGAAGTATAATTCGGTAGAACCTAGGGTATTAGAACACTAGGTCATACCGAGTCTTCTAAACAGGTCATACCGAGATTTAAAAAGAAAATCCTTTTAATTTATTTAGATAGATTAAATTCTAGATTAAATTAATTCTTTTATAGAATTAATTTAATAAATAATTTAAACAACTAACTTAATTAATTTAATAAATTAATTAATTCTGATAGAATTAATTTATTAATTAAATTTAATTAATAAATTAAAGAAGATAACTTAATATTCTTGCATTCCTCTATCTTCTGAAAACCACTGAATATAGATGATTTAATTCCACTGATTGATGTCGTCATTCGATGCACTGTCTGGTTTCATGAATAACTGACTTCAATGATAATTCTTCATCTTTAAAACATTTAAAGTTGTGGCTTCTTTTCTTTAGCTTTGACTAAACTCTGTATCTTGTACTTCTTCTGTCACCAACTGGAAATCTCTGTCACTGTAGTAAATCCACTTTCTTGAATACTTCACTGAGGCTTGAACAATAAATTGAACTTCTTTCAATGTAGAATAACTTCAAGTCTGTAGATGACTTTAATCCTCAATTCTCTTGACATATAAAACTCTTTGAGATTCCTGTGACATATTAACTTATTATTTATTTATTACATACTTGTTTAAATTAAGTTGTTTCCTCGGAATATTAATAGGCCTAAACATATGCCTTTCATAAGTGGTGAATTGAACCACCAACCTCCTCTAAACAATTCATCATTATAACCATTGTGCTACATTGTTTTTTGCTTTGATTTAAAAATCCTTTTACATAAACTCGGCCTCTCAATTCTTCTACTTTTACTATTACTTTAATATTTAAGTAAATATAATGGTGACTCGTATTACTTTTGAAATTTTGTATATTAGTTTTCTAATGTGGTACGTAAAATCAATTTGAAAAATAAATTTTTACTCTCTTATTTAATGGAAAAAAATGAGTTAATTTATTTCTTGTGGTGAACTAAACCAATAATCTCATTTAAATAATTCATCATTCTAACCATTGTATTACATAATTTTCTAATTTTGAGTTAATTTTTTTTTTACATAAATCTGACATGTATCATGTTTTACTATTACTTTAACATTTGAGTAAAATGATGGTATTCACATTATTAAATTTTCTATTTTGAAAAAAAAAATATGGTACGTGATTATGTATTCTACCAATTTCAAAAATTTTGATAATAATATCACATAATGTAAATTTGTCTTAACATATTCTTAGTTAATATTAATATGAATTTATACAATAATTTTATCAAAGAAAAATAGATTGATTAGTCAGAATCGTATTAATGAATTAATGTAACCATGTTTGAAAAAGTTATTTGATCATGAGTTAAAATAATTGAGAGATGAGATTTTTAAAAATATTAGATAGTACAAAAAAGATAGTTAAATCAATCTTATACAAGTTAATAAAGGAAAACTTTCTTCAAAAAAAGGATCATATATAATATATAATATGACAAAATGTAAGAATTAATCTATATGCACATCGATTATAATGTCGGATAACACGCACTTAGAAATTTCAGTTGGAATAAATATTAAAGACAATAAACTTTATAAAAATTGGATTAAAATAGTCAAGTTAACAAGAATCAATATTTTAGAAAATAGGATTATGCATAGCAGACACTTACACAAAATATTATGGTCGATCAACCACGTTATACCTATGAGTAAGTTAAATTATTAAAAATTTAAAAGATGTAATTAATTTTTCACATATTGATTGAACGACATATAAACCGCTTCTCAACATTATGTTGATTAATAGTACGTTTCTTGAAGTGTCAAAATTATAACTTAAATAGGACACAATATATCATCCTTGTAGAATTCATTTACACTGTGAATGTGTTTTCAGATATACCTTGAAAAAGAAAGAAATTAAAATATTGAACAACTTCATTACAAAATTTGATTTGTGTCGATGAGATACTCTAAGAAGAATAAAAAAGAAAAACACTCTTATTTTTAAACTTTATGTTCTCTTACCTATAGTTCAGAGTTATTATAAAACCAAATTACTAGATGTTTTCTACTTATGACATAAATTCGTACATATTAAAATAATCGGTTTATATGTGTTAGTCTGTACAATACGCTGTAAAATATCTTATTTTTAATGATTATATGAACAAGTAAGTCAAATTATAGGTAAATTAAAACAAGAACATTATAACAAAACATGTATGAACGAAAAATATTTATAATTGTACTCAAATATATCTTTTAAGTCGCAAAAGTAAACGAATTTATGTCAATTGCTATTGTTCCTTATAGAAGATATGTGTATTAAACTAATATCAAACACCGTGATGTGGAAAGTTCACAAAACCAGAGGAATAGTACAATTAGTATTCGTAAATTTTATTCAGTTTGGACACACTAACGCATTGTTGAGGAACATGCTTTATTGTTTGGGGGCAGATTATTTCTACAGATGTGGTTGACGTCCGGTGCTCTGTAAAGCGTATCAGGTTACTATGGGTTGAAAAAAATCGATCTTTAATCAAGTCAGATCTTTATAACAATATTATTAATAGCCTTAAGCGTTGTTACGTAATTGCTAGATGTTGGTCGACGTGTGATCTTACCCTGAGTTTCATTAGAGACTATGAGTACATGAAACAAAATATTTCAGGAAATTATTTCATTTAAACTGTTTAAATTAAGAATGATATACATTTTGGTATAACGCTAGAGAATGCATGCTAGTATATATTAAAGACCGTCTAGGGGCAATTTGAGCCAATAAAATGGCTGTGAAATGACAATGTTGCCCTTATTTATTGAAAAATTACAAACTTGCCATCCCTCTATCATTTATGTAAAAAAAAAAAAATTGTTGCTCTTACGAATCGAACCCCTGGCCTACTTTTGGAAAACTCATGTTATAACCATTGTGCTACATTTACTTTTTGGTTTAACTTAAACATCTTATTAGATGAGCCACATCACCTCTTTTTGTCCTTTTTTTGTTTAAGTAAAATGTTGGGTTATATTATTTATATTTAACTTGATTTTTTTTGTTTCAAAATCTTAATGTATAATTATATTTTATTTACTTTGTATATATTAAAAGCCAATAAAGGACAAAAAAAAAAGTAAGAAAATGACTATAAATTTATTATTTTACTCTTAGATTTTTAAAAATTACAGAAATTCCAACCATTTATTATTTAAGCTAAAGTAGATTAGATTTGTGTGAACATTGATAATCGTATTCCAAACCTTCTCATATAATTTCATCTAATGCTCAAGTGTGTAACATTGAGTTTGAGTTTATTATTAAAATATTATTAGATAAACTACACTCTCATCATATATATTTTTTTATTTTAATTTTTGAGCAAATAACATGTTGTTTTATATTATTTATAAAAACATGTTTATTCAATTTTTTTTAATTTTACATTTTCAATAAATTAAATGTTAGTTCATATTATTTATATAGCTCCATTTTTCAAATTTTCGTTATTCTGCGTATAATTATGTATTCAGTTATATTTATAAATTCTTATTTCACTTGTATTTTTGAATTATATATTATTTATACTGTAAATTTTTATATGATTTATACTTTATATAGGTTATTTAGGTATTGATACACAAATATAATATAATTTAGAATATATTTAAAATTAGTATCGTAAAAAGTGTGAATCAGAGTTAGGGGTGTTTATGGGTTGTATTTGCCGAGTTGAAAATATTTTTGCAATTCGACCCAATTAAATCGGTTTGAAAAAAATTCATCCCACCACACAAAATATTAATTCATGACCCAACTCTTAATCGTACATCGATTTGGGTCAAGTTGGGTCGGTTTAATATGCTTAAATTTTATATATATGTGCACGTGTGTGTATAAATATTATTGAACAAAATTTGTAACTTAAATCGGGTTGGGTAGGGTCGGCCGAAAAAATATAAAACTCATACCAACCTATACTCATACCCAACCTATTTAAATTGGTTGGATAGGCTTGGCTTGGTCGGCCGAAAAGAGAGCGAGAGTTGGTTCAGTTTGATCAGGTTGGTAAATCATGAACAATCATAATTGGAGTAATCCGTGGATGTATTACTTATGGATTAAATCGAATAATTAGAGATTATTAGAATGATTAGTGGGTATCAATTTAATATTATATATATATTGTATAATAATTTTAATTAGATGTATATTATTACATAATTTAAATTTATTTAAAAACATATTATGCTTGAAATAAATAAAATTTATAGATTTAAATTTTGGATTATTGATCAAGTTGTGAGATAAAATTAAGAGAATTCGTGATTTTGACCGTCTAAAATAAGAACTACGTATACAAAAAATATTGTTATTATTTTTTATTCAACTTGATAAATTTCCTAAAATTTACAAATCAGACCAATATTGGAAGGATTAGACTGAATTTTATGATCTCTTCATTAGCTTTTATCAAAACCGATTTTAACATAATCAAAGCGATTAGTTACCGTCTAACGATTATCGGGATTATTAAACACCAAATTTTAGAACATAGATTATACATAAAAATATAATTGAGTATGGATTTAAAAAATTGTTTAATTATTTTTTATTATATTCAATTGTTGAATTTGATAAAATTCATTTTACATCATTTAAAACTAAATATATATATTTTAGTAATTAAAAATAATTATTTGAACTTTATCTTATATAAATTAATCCAAATTTTATGAAATTAAAAAATATTTAAAAAATACTAAACAAATTTAAGGTAAATTCGAAATATTATCTATTAACACATGTTCGTATGAGAAATTATTCGAATATATAAACAGGCACGTATCTCACACGGGCTTGTACCCTAGTTTTTATATTATAAAACTTTACTACTTTTAAAAAATTTGAAATGCAAAGATTTAAATTAGACATCCCAAAAAGTAAAGTTTAAAAAAATAGACGAGACGAAAAGAGTATATACTTCATAGCCAATTAGGTTGATTATCTCTATACAATCTTCAGTAATTTATGAATTTAAATATTATGGTTAAAATGAGCTCAATAAAGAATTAAATGTTAACAATTGAACAAGACAAAAAGAGTATATTATATTAAATTTTAGAGACTGTAAATATTAAATCCACAAATAACACAGGACCGTCGGTATAAAAGAGCTTAGCCAAAGAATAATATTATTATTTTAAATATTAGAAGATGAGAATAATTTGTGCTAAAGATCAGTCTGCAAAGGTGTTGCCGCCAGTATTATCTTTCTTTGCAAGTACTTGCTAAATAAAAGAGGTAGCTAGCATGGTGCAAAATTTGTATCCAACCAAAAAAAAAAACACAATACCTAATCCGTCTGCAGACAAAATATTGTCTATTTAAGGTACATCTTATGTAAATTTCTAACAAAATCCGGTAATTGTAATTATAAAAGATTAATCTAATATGAAGACACAAAAACAAGGTTATACACCGACCCTAGACGGTCAAGAAACCAACATCACATTTTCTTTAGATGGTACAAAAACAGGCAGTCGCCAGAGACGCATATTTAGCTAATCATTGGCAGAATACGGTAACATGATGCAACATGCTTATATATCAAAATCGAAAGGATGCATTCAGCTTCAACTGATTCTGTGAGAAGAAAACTCATTTGTGCTGGTACTTAGTTTATGCTGTTGCGACTAGAATCTGGTCTTTCAACTCAGTTTGCCTGACATGAACAGATCAAAGTATACGAGAGAAAATTAATACAAGCAATTAAGCAAAGCAAGGCCAGCTCAGAACTAAAACAAAGATTCATCAAGTCCAAAATAGGCCGCAAGACTAATAAAATTTAAAGATTACAGTTTCAATAAAATTTGCTAGATGGCACAATACAATAATTTTTGACATAACAATTACCTTAAAAAAAACATGATTTTTGATATATATTCAACACAAATAAAAAATAAAACAAAAATAATAAATTCAATCCCCTAATAAACAAAGTTGCCAAGGTGATTAAAAAAAGCCTCGGAAACGGCTGATACTTATATAGGTAAAGTTCTATCAATCACCAAGTTGATGTGCCTGACTGCCTGATTATACCTTCATATCAGACTAGATAATAATAATTCATGAAAAAAGAAAATAAATTTAGATAGAAACACAGAGAGGCACGTCGGCTTTACCTCATTTGCCAAAATTGCTTAAGAACTACTACTCAATGAAGGAAGCTCAGTTACTTTCCCGATTGCAACTGTTTTTCCTGTAAAAAAAGCAATTCTTGTAAATATACTCGACTTCCATTTGTTGTGTTTACAGATTACTATTATTATAGTGGCCACTAATTGTTTCATTGAATGAGTATGTGAATCACTTAGATTTATGAAAGAAACAGATACAGAATAACAAAATAACCTTCAGTGCGGAGGGTGAACCGTCCTAGCTGCGGAAAATCTGCAAACTTCTCAATACATATCAAATTGCTCACCTGGTAAAAGTATACAGTGAGTCAAATCACCACGACAAACTACATCAGTAAACATGGCTCATTCTTGCATTACAATAACTAGCTTATAACCCGTGCATTATATTAATTAATGATAATAATAATAATAATAATAATAATAATAATAATTGCGTAGTTAATGATAGTTGTCATCTGTTTACTTAAAATCTACCGGTCATTATTCTTTTTGTAGTTGAACTATTGAACCAAATTACAAACAATTTTACCCACGTTTGCTTATTATGGACAGATATGTGAATCACAAATACAAACCATATACTTACTATGGACTATGGAGCATGCACTTGTATTACTTTGGAAGTATTATGATGGTTAGAATGAATGAAGAAGACAGATAAAATAGTCATAAACAATGGAATAAGAACTACAAAAGAATACGACTCTTATTGCCCTATATCTTATACTCCCTCTGTCCCACTTGGTTGTATACATTGGGACAGAGGGGTTTGGTAAGGCTCCTATAAAGTATAGTTTCATAAATTATTTTAAAAACAAAATTCTTCTGAATAAAAATTTAAAGTTTAAATTTTTATTCAAAAAAAAAAATTTAGAATATAAGTTATGGAACTAAAATTTATATACACCTTAAAATGCGTGCCAAGCAGTGAGAAAAAACTGTATAGGAATGAGTGGGACGGAGGAAGTACCTAAAGAGTTAAATTTCAGAATACTCTCTCTTTAAGATTTAATAATATGATTGATGTGCAAAACAAATGAGGAACAATTGAGTTTTGAAACGTATTTTTCATATAAAGTGTCTACTTAAAATCAGGATGATTTCTGGCATTCTGCAGTAGAACCCTGGTAAATGAATATTTGATAAGCAAATACCCACGTCAGAGGTATAATTTTCCCCATCCCAATATAATAGAGACAATGGCTTTTAACCTCTATAAATGAAGAAAATTCTCCGGTCCAAAGACAGATGAAGTAGTGTATTCGAGATTAAAATTTCGGGCTCATGACATCAAAACCAGAATAACAATAAGATGTAGATAACAGCATACATTTCAAACATCTAGAAAGCTCAGGAGGATGAATATTTCAAATATTTATTAATTTAAAAATCATTTCAGTAACAATGCAATACCTCAATGCGGCACAAAACAATAGCACCATTCTTCACAAATAGTACTTTCTTTTTCATAGGTTTCTTAGTCTTCAAATCAATCTGCTTCATCAGCTCAACAATCTCACATTCTTCAACAACAGAATGAATGTGCAATACTGCCTTGTAGCCAGCAGTGTAAATTGCCTGAAACAACAATGTCTATTAGACTAAATACATGAAACTACAATAACAATATATATACAAGCAAGCTACAATAAGATTTTAATGCAAGAGGCAAATTAATCTAATGAAACAAAATCAGAACTCAGCCTTACATTGTCCAGAACCTCAAGGAATTGTAACTGGGCAACAAAAGAAGTAACAACAGGTATTGGCCTGGCTGAAAATCGAGAAGTACATATATTAGCACTTGTCATCCATTAAATTAGTAGCACGCAAGGCATAGACAAGCAGCTAGCATCACCGAAAAACAACAGATATTTACTGTTAGTTCAACTCACAAACTCAGAAAAAATGTACCTGGATAGTCACCTATAAATTCATGAGATAGGTAATGAAAACACCCTATAAGACTATAATATTATTCAAACGGACAAAACAAACACCTACTTAAATAAATATCATAGATAAAAGGACAGTCTTCGAGGAATATTAACTAGACTATAATCCTCCAATTTAAAAGATTACTTGCATAGATATTAAAGTCGAAAGAGTAGACTTGGAGGAAACGCAACTGGACTACAAAATTCTCCTAATTGACAAGACAAGATACAAACAGAAATATATTACGCCCGGAATCTGCGATACTCAGAGACAAAACATGCTCAATTGTGCACTCATTGGTGACATAAAGGGTCCTGAAGCTATTACATTTACTTCAAAGTTTGTCCATTTTCTCTAAAGTGTATATTATTGTTTGCAATGTAGTTGGACTCTCATGTCGATCCAAATGAATCATTTTTTCCACGGAGGTAAATATTTGCCTACTAGGCACGAGAATAGCAAGTTACAAATTACGTCTCGGTAGGACATGTATTTCTATTAGTATGAAATTCATAAATGTAGTTAATGGTGGGGTTACCCTGTCAATACAACGATCATTTATGATTTCTCAACATTGCAACTTATCTTCAAGACTTCAGCAAAATGGTGCATACAAAGACCAAGATAATGTATAGCAGGGCACAGACGTAGATACACTCAACTGCTAATTTATATATCAAATGTGTGTGTGCAACAATCAATTTGTGAAACATTTTTCACTCAATATTTTACTGTAACTATACAGATGGACATAATTAGATTCACGCACCAACGCTGCAAAGGACGAAACCAGACAATATGACTTCTTCCTCTATCCCAGATAATCTGACCCGTAAGTTCTCACCAGGTCCAGCACGCCTAACTTTATCTTCATCGCAATATACAGCAAGAACTTTCACATGAGCCTGTAGAGCAATATTTAATTAACTCCAATCCTAAAAATAAAATAAAACAGACGGTGAAACATATATATAAGGATGTAAAGCTGCACCTTGTTTGGCATGACCATCAAGCTATCACCCTCACTCACGCTACCAGATTCTGCTTTGCCCATAACAACAGTACCCATGTCTTTAAATTTGTCAAAAATAGGCAACCTACAAAGAAATCAAAGTGAGATGTACAGACTGTCAACATATTTATAACAAATATCACATCGACAATATCCACCATTTCATACAACTAAATCATCATACAAGAAATTGAAAATTTTATAGTCACGCATTGTCCTTCAAAGGTAAACTGAAACCAAACAAAAATACCAAGACTCTGATTTCAAGAGTTGAGAACTCAAATTCAAATATATGTTCTTGTGTACCTAAATGGGGCTTTGGGATCACGAGGTGGAACATCAATGGCATCAAGGGCTTCAAAGAGGCATGCACCCTTCCACCATGGACAAACACTTTTGTCCACTCTTGTCTGCAAATTTGAACCATGAAGCCCAGAAATTGGTAGAAACTGGACATCTACAACTCAAACATAAGACAATACACATAAATAAAGAGTAATCATATGCTATGAGGCAAACAAATGTATCAGAATGCACAGATTTGAAGGTTGTGGCTAGAAACCGTTTTCGTTATTCAATTCTTGTGCAGAATCCCAACTTAAATTTACTTTTACCCCCCACACTCTAAGCTGGTGTTGAGCAACTACTTTAGGCAAAGTACTGTTCTCAAATCTCAAATCAACAAGAATCAATAATGTATCTAGCAGCAAAGAAAAACTAATAAAAATTGAAGTCTCTTACGAAATTAAGTTCTATATAAAATTCAAATTGCATGAAATTGTATGTTTTGATACGATTCTATTATATATAACATCAATTAAACTTTTATAATATTGTTAAATTTGCTGTAGTCTTCTGCTGCACCCAAATCCCCCATATTATCATATTTGTGAAATCCTTTTATCAACCGCACCCAATGCAATCTAACAGAACAAGCTAAATCATATAAAGCGAAATGATCGACACATATCTCAAGCCAGATGTTGCAGCTACATAATGAATAATATGCGGCAACCATCATAGGTTTGAAGAGGGTGAACGCAAGTTAACCAAAGAAAGACCAAATCAGAAAGACAAATATTAGTGGATAAACATATCAATATTTATTTACCTTTCTTTACATTGTAACCAGAAGACTTTAAGAATGGTGTCATTTTTGACTCGATTTCGTTATACCTGAGAGAAATTAGCAGGTAAGGAAAAGAGGTATGAGATTTGCATGCCATAATACAAATGTGGCCAATCACCTATCTATTGACCAGTTCACTGTAGGATCATCCATCTTATTCACAACTACGAGGAGTTTAGTGACACCCAGAGTCTTTGCAAGCTGGACATGTTCACGGGTCTGCCCACCTTTCTCATATCCTGTTTCAAATTCTCCTTTCCGGGCAGATATCACCTAAAAAATGTAAATGCCTAAGAAATTGAATCCACAGTATGCTATGCCATTGTAAAGTTTGAACAAAGTCAATGCACCAGAAACCTACCAGCACCCCGATGTCAGCTTGAGATGCACCACTAATCATATTTGGCACATAACTTTTGTGACCCTGAAAATCAATTATATTACAAATACTGATTCACAGTAAATTATTTAAATGAAGATCCAAAAATACAAGCATAGTCATAAAGAAGTAGTATAACATATTCATATACAAGATTGCATTACAACTAATAACCTTATGGATGAAACCAGATCTGTTCTGGATACATAATATGATAAGAACTGTATAATGCATATGACTTGAAAATAACCATATGCTCCGACAGTGAAAATCATGTTCACTCTCCCTATCCCAAACACAAACACTCACCCTGCCAACTAGGGGACGTAGAAACTATTCAAGAAATGAACCTCTAAGTTGTTCCCAGTTGTCCTTTTTGGCTAAATGCACCTCCAAGGCAGCTCTTTTGTCATCATAGCTACTCAAAGTCAAAGAGTCAACCCAGGCCCACCAAACACCTAAAACTAATTAAATTTCTGCCTACAGATTTGTTTCGAGAAAGATTTTGGTATATTTGACTATGACATTTTTCAACTAAAGTTGTACATATCTCCCTCTTAAGAGCAGCTTTAGATACAACTACTAAACTTGGTCATGTGTGCCTTTTCTCAAGCACTGCAGATCTCCCTTTGCCGTATTCAGTATTTCAAATTCTTTAATTGTGTTTGGAATTCTTCATATTGAGGTACTAAGAAAAGTGAATGAAGAAAAAGATAAATTTGAAACAAGATTGACTTGGTTCTTAATGTTCAGAAAAAACAATCCAGATTTTATATTCGTAGCCAAAGTTCCTCTGGAGATATTAAAGCTACATTATCAAACAGTAAAATTAACCAGAATTTACATTTGTAGCCACAGCTCCTCTAGAGATATTATAGCTAAAATATCAAAGGAGAAAATTACCGGTGCATCAAGAATAGTAAATCTTGTTGTTTCTGTTTCGAAGTGTGCTCTGCCAACTTCAACTGTTATTCCCTGCAATAAACATAATAAGAATTAAATCAAAAAAGACCAAGTGCATGCAGAAGTTCACCTATAAAAATTACGCACAATATGAAGTATAATGCAGTCTCCTAGTTCAACAGAACAGATATAAAGCTATAAAATTATATACAGTAGACGGCAGCAATCCTTGATTCGCGGAGTAAACTATATTTAACTGGCAATCTTTTATGGCCATGTAGTAGGGCGATTGCTTTAATCACTCTCTTCCAGTTAGGGAAGCATAGTATAAATAGTAGTATCGGTAAATAGTAATGTAGAGGGGTACTATGGTCTTTTGACTATAGATATTAAGCCAGTAGTATAAATTGATAAAGGAGTTCTAATGCTGTTATGTTTGAACTATTATTCAGAAAATGCAAATCAGTTTTCCACCAATCTCGTTCTCTCTCTAGATTCTGTGCTCTCTCCCTCTCAATAACTGAATTCTCTTTCTCTCTAGGGTTTATATCTCTCTAAAACTATCAATTTCTTTCTGACTCTCTTGCATTTCTAGATAAGTTTCTCTGAATCTATACTTGTTTTACTGTTCTATTCAATCAAACACACAGAAAAACACAAAAACATCAGAAATACAGAAATCTAAATGTCAAGGCATGACACTGAAATGTCATATATAGCAAAATATGGGCATACACGTTATATAGCCACACACACAGTAAATATAATGTCAACATCAAACAATTACAATTCTGATTAACCCAATTAAACTTTGCACAGAAAAGAATAATTTTTCCATACAATGTGAAATGCTGAGGAATGGGGGGGATTTACACCTTAAAAAAAATACAAATGTAAAAATAAAGATCTTAAAACCATCATACTTCATAGACCTCATTTGAACACAACTCGTACACAAGCAATTCTTAACGTATACTAGTATATATAGAGATAATCATGATAAGTGCTCTTCTCAGGTTATGCTATGTTAGAAAACGGAAAGGTCGAAAAGATACTTTATTCCAAAGAATAATTTCACACAATTGTTATGCTTTACTCTAAAATCACATTTTTTTATCAGAAAGACAGAAACTGATAACAAACCCAAGTTTAAAAAAAAAAATCTTACCTTAACTCTTTCTTCTTCATTGGTATCCATGATGTATGCCATATACCTAGCAATAATCAGCAAACAAGATCAAGAATCTACGAACAAGCGCCTTATATGCATTGATCTAGCTAACAGAAGATTGTTGTACGCAGAAATTAGTAAAGGAAAAATTATAGATAAAAATTATTCAATGGAACAAATGACCAATGTAAATTCGAGCAGATTAGTATGATACACATATTATTTAATAATCAAATGATATTTGTGTCACATCTATAAAAGTAAGCTTTGTATTTACAATAGGAGGTACTAGTTTTTGTATGAGCCAATTTAATATTTATACCAACACTCAGTGTTATTAAACGCGATATGCGCACTGATGCGCAAAGGCCTCCTGGGCATAAGCACAACGCGCAAAGCGAGATGCGCGGATTCATCGAAGACAAGTAAATATTCATATATTCGTGATATATAATGCAAACCATTACAAATTTATAGATAATAAGACGTATAATTGCAAAACCAAAATGTCCTATGATAAAATAACCAAATTCATCACAGACTCAAAGTATATAATAACTTAGTCAAAGTAACAAAGAAATGCATAGGTAGTTTACTATACTCCATCTACAAAATCCACAATCCACAATCCACAATCCACAAAATCATCTTCTTCACCATTATGATTCGAATCCTCAACAAAGTCAAGTTCATCCTCATTTTCATATATATGTCAAGAATTATACATATATATATTCAAGAATCATATATATACACACACATATATATGTATGGGTATCATAAATTTCCATGTGTACATAATATATGAATATACGAATCAGTATATTCAAGATCAGAAATCTGGCACCCGTTCTTGTAGTCGTACAATTGCTCGTTCAGTCCCTCCTGTGATGTTTGTGTGTATATATGTTTTTGTACATATCTGTTGTTGATTGATATAAGTATTTATGGATATTTTTTACCCTTTTCTTTTTAAAATTGACCAAGTCAAGCACCCTAGTGAACATTTGATAAAAAGCGCGCTTTTTTTGCGCTTCTCGCACTGCGCTTAAGCCCTCAACGCGCAGAGAAGCGCTCGCTTTAGTGAAGTCGCATCGCATCTCCAAAGCGAAGCGCTTCGGGTGCGCATCGCATCTCGCATATGCGCGCTTTTAATAACACTGCCAACACTTAACGTGTATTATGTAATTTAAGACTGGAATACAAAATCAAGCCCAAGAAGATAGAAATTATGCAACATAATCATGTGCTTTTTTGTTTAGCAAAATATTACAAGCTAAAAGCAAAAAAAAATTACAAGAAAAAACGTATGCTTATAGGTTTTAGAATTTTAAGAATTCCAATCAAAGGGTTTAACTCATTCTAAACATATATTTGATACCACAATGTTACAAACCATGCCATTGATATTAATATTGTAACGATAATTTAAGTGAATTAAGAAACATATTACAACAAATAAGTACTTTCAATTGATTTAAAAACACCATAACAACTTATTAGACATGTGAAACAAACATATTACATATATACAAACATCGTCTCTCAAAGTTCAGAGTGGGGCACTGCCCCCTCAAATGTGACTGCCTATACCCCTGTGCAGAAGAATTTAGTGGCTGAAGTTATTATAATATACTAAGTTATCACAAGTACCAAGGTAATTAAGTAAAGCATTAATAATAGTTAAGTTCATCCCTGGGCTGATTAACAGTTGTTAAAATCGTTTTTAGTTGTTTTCTAGTGATTTGCTTTACTTTTTAGTCGTTGTAAGTTTTAGATTTCTTTAACCCTTTAAAGTATTTTAACGAAAGCCCAAAAAATTCAGAAAATGCCAAATACAATAATATTTGAATTCATTAATGATGAAAGGATAGGATAGCCTTGAGGTGGTTTAGATACTAGTAATTAAGATAATCCTTTATATTCAAGAAACATAACAAAATAAAAATTTAACCTCCAATTATAAAACTTATTTCTAGTATAGGCCCGTGTATACCAGATGAGAAACTTCTCTTTATATATCATATGCAGAGAGAGAGAGAGAGAGAGAGAGAGAGAGAGAGAGAGAGAGAGAGAGAGAGAGAGAGAGAGAGAGAGAGAGAGAGAGAGAGAGGTGTACCAACATCTAATACTACTAAAAACAACTAAAGAGAACAATGATTTTTGGCTGACTCATGTTCCGACTCCAAAATGTACGCAAGAAAAAAATGAGACTTTTTCAACAAATTTATAAGTAGGAGGGTGAATGGTGTCTCACCAGCTCTCTCTGCTCTTATCTTTTGCTTCTCTCTCGTACTTCTGGATTGTACGCTCATCAACCTGCCCACTAAGGAATAGTATTTGACCACCAATTGTGGACTTTCCCGCATCTGCCATTATATTGCATCAACAAGATATTAAGCATTAGCCCAGCCAAATTAAGTTTGTTTGTGCTAAAAACTCCCATACTTTACTTTCTGATCTAGATTCTTCAATGAAAGAC
Source organism: Heracleum sosnowskyi (assembly GCA_030848705.1). Lineage (NCBI taxonomy): Eukaryota > Viridiplantae > Streptophyta > Magnoliopsida > Apiales > Apiaceae > Heracleum > Heracleum sosnowskyi. The sequence goes on along the minus strand of CM061235.1, from coordinate 133,308,110 downwards.
AACAGATACAGGGAAATTGGAGAAACATAAATAGATAAAGAAACAAAGAGATAAATGGAAAGAGAGCTGCCACTAACAAGAATTAGAAATTTAGAAAGAGAAATAAAGCTTCTTAACTAGCTCATTTACAACTATGATATTCAAATTCATAGATAACTGAATATCTTTTTAAGTTCCTGAATTGCTCAATATTAGGATTCATGGGCAGTAAATTCTATGTTTTCAACTTCAAGAAACACGCACTTTATTTAATGCAAGAACCTTGGCAAAAAAATTGCAACATCCGAAGAAAATTTGAGCTTCAATAATTGGTCTATTATTTTCCGCTTACCGGAAAAACAAGGTTACAGTACACTTTTTTCTTAGCATCAACAGTAAGACTCTCGTATTTTCCAAGAAGATAACACAGAATTAAACCCCATCGACCATGTCATGAATCCCCTCCGTTTGAGATCTGACTGGCAGACAAAGTTTATCCACAAACAAACGTATTACTCGAATTACATCATAGATATTTTCACAATTCTTTGTCCATCATCTGTAAAAGATCATCCTTGGTTCAAACAGGTTCCTCTAAATACTTAATATGCTGAGAAGTTTAAAACCAAAAATTATTATGCATCCCTCGCATATTTTTTGTCATAAATGTTATATGGAGGTCAAGATACAAGAAATATTAGCAATTAATATATACTTATAGTACTTATGGTAAGAAAATATTCATCTTGTCTGCAGTGTTCTAATCTTAGGAAATGAAGACATCAGATGATACTCCTGCCAGTTGCCTAAGAGAAGAAAACCACAAAGAGACAAGGTTGACACGTCCGAAAAGATAAAGAGTCATACCAAATATCCTATAAGACAAATAGCATATTTACACAAATCCAGCGTGAACAACACTTTAACATTGTTTGCCATATATGTAATTAAATTTCAGAAAACACAAAATTTACATTGATAGGTGATTTCCACATTTTAAAATTAAAGAAACAGCTCAAGGATTGGAACGGGAAAGAAGAAAGGAGCTTAGCTTACCAACATGACCAATAAATACCACATTGAAGTGCCTCTTCTTAGGAACTTCAGCCTCGATTTCAGTTTTATCGGGAGCAGAAACTTCTTCAATCACTGGAGACCAAGAGCACAACAAGTATAAATTCTCTGGTTAGAGCTCTACATAAGCCAAGAGACTTAAAGAAGTCAATCAAAATATGAACCGCATAGACCACAACCAGAAGAAGGGGGAAGGGGTCAGCTGATTAGGACTCCTAAAGATGAACAAAAAAAAAACAATCCCGAACCAGTAAAAAAAAGTGCTGGCCCATCTAAATAATAGACACAAAGCAAAATGTTCTGGTTGGAGAATTGCAGGTTGCAACAACATCCAAGAGGATAAATAAAAAGAAATCCCATAACTTACAAAATCTACAAATTAGTTCAAGCAATAATATTCTAATCATAAATCATGATGTGCGAAATTTCAGCGCCGTAGTCTCAACTCAATACCAAAATGACCAATAACAATAGGTACAGAAAAAAAATATTAAAACAAAGACAGAAATAACATAAATAAGAGAATAACAAACCTTCATCAGTATTTCTTGGCTCCACGTGCAGTGGTTGTGAGTCTACTTGCACCTCGCCTCTCAAGTCTTATCCAAAAAAAACAAAATTAAAGTTATTACAAGATACCCTTTACCATTCTTTATTGTATCAATTAAAATTATTTTGAATTAAAAGCTGAAACTAAAAATATATGAATAATATCATTTCTTTTATAAAAAGATAGCTTGCATATCCATCATAAGATAACCTTATAACGAGTTTTATATTCATCATAAGATGGTAGCATTCATATAAAATTGACTTGAACCCTTACTTCTCATAAGCATTTATTTATTTATATCACCTACCTTCATCCATCCTATCAGGTTTTTCAACTTCATCAGCAATCAAATCTTCTCCATTAGCAGTCACACTCCTATCTTCTGCTAGAATTCAGCCAGTAGTCACATCATGTCCATAAAGAGTTTTACCAAGTCGTAATAATAAAAACTACTAATTCAAATAAGTAAAAAAATAGTAGTATTGATAGTGCTAAGGTAGTAAAAGGCATTTTACTTTGCTTTTTTAATTTTTTAAAATATATTTTGGCAGTGCTCTTAAGCTTATGCAAACCAATCCAGAAGCTGAAGTCACAAAATTACGAAAACACCATTTTAGACAACAAACCCCATGGAAGTACTTCAGAATATTACAAAGCAATCCAACCACAGAACTAAATTACTGAAACATGTCAGACATCCCCAGTAATTTTTATTAAAATAACAATAGCATCGGCATACAGTGGACTTGAATCTCAACATTTCATTACTGATTATTTACTCATGTCACCTACCTTCGTCCATTCTATCAGATTTGTCAACTTCGTCCGCCATCAAATCTTCTCCATCAACCACCACAGTCTTATCTTCTGCTAAAATTGAACCAGTAGCCATATCATATCCACAGATAATTGAGCACAATCATCCCATAGGTGAGATAACAATCATAAACCGTAATTAAAAATCGTAAAAATCTTGTGGTGATAATAGTACTGAAGTACTGAAAGACTATTTACAAAAAAAATTAAAACAAATCAGATTTTTTACGTTATACAACTGTTCCCTAACATAAGATCATTTTACTAACAATTATTACATTAAAATAACTCATGAATGATATCTTACCATATCTAATTCAATAATATGGAAATTCATTTGTCTAATTCTTACATCTTCACCATCCAGTCTATTCTTGTCGTATTCATTAATTATCAAAATTTTCCGGATTTACACATGCTTAAAAACAGCACATAATACCAATTGACCAAATAAATTTCTTCAGCCGCTTACAAAAACGCCAAAACTTAAATAATAAGAAAATACACAATTCGCCTAGTAAGTGAAGTACATCCACACACATATATATAGCAACAATACCTATCTCTCGACTCTCGTAAGTGAACTGCATACAAATATTAACTCTAACAGTCCAACACTAAATTCAACAAAGCAATTACACACACACATAAATATAAATAACATAAATAAACACACATACCAGATGAATCAAGCTGCAACGCTCGGATGTCGTCTTCGAGATTATCTAACAGTACAAAACAACAACAATAAGTCATCTAAATTCGCCACAGAGCAAACAAAACGACGTCGTTGATCAATTAAAGTAGAATTGAGCGAATTAAAAAACCTAGAAGCAATTAAACAACACGAAGTAACAATTAAAGATAAATAGTTGAAGATCTAATACAAATTATATGTCAATATGTGAAAAAGCTTACCCATCGTCGGCGATGATTGAAGGAGAATATAGTAGAGCTTTTGTGAGTAGAGATGAAACGCACTTTAGTTCACAGTACGAATGAAGATGAGTTGGAATATAGAACTTGTGTGTGTATATGTTCGGTGGTTTCACGGGGGTTTTGTTTGGGCTTCGTTATGGAGTTGGGTTTGGGTTGGGCCTGTTAGTGAGTTCTAGGTTTCGGTTTCTACGTATTTTTGGGTGTTTGAATATGTTCCGAGTTTATTTAGGGTTTTGGAATAAATTGGAAGATATTTTTTATCACGAATTGTATTAAGACACAATATCGGGAAAAATGAATTTTTTTCATTCAAAAAGTTTATCATCTAATCAAAAATAAGGCATGTCGCCCCCCCCCCCCCCCCCCCCCCACTTTTAAATAATAATACTTTAATGTCTATAAAGAAAATATCTATTAATTATCTAAAATCACCATTAAAAATGAACAAAATTAGTATCACGATATTAATTATATTATTTTAATGTAGTTTAAAAATAACTATTATAAATCTAACCAAAGGGAGTCTCTTTGGTTAGATACCTAATTTTTTAAAATATAATTAATTATATATATAAATATTTGAATTTTAAAACTCCAACCTCATTTGTGACAATGCAATACAAGTCCAGAGTATAAGCCATCAACATGGCAAATGATTGCCTCTTACAGGCCCAAACATAAATCATCGATCATGGCCACCCATAAATTGGACAAATAAGTAGAGAATTCGGTACAAAAATGAGAGACACCTAATATCAAATGTATTATAATATATGATATAAGTGATTGCCAATGTGTGTTAACTAAGTTTTGTATTTGATATTTCAAATGTAAATCTTAGCAAGTAAGATTGGCAAGTTGCTTCTCCAATACACTAGTATATATTAAATAGTGTAGGCGGTGGAAGTTCTCCTATAAATAGGAGAATGTGTAACCAAGCTGAGATATACATTTGTGAGTGCTCGAGTCTCATCCCTTCTTTATATACTCGGTTTTATTAATATTTATAACACGTTATCAGCACGAGTATCTGCCAACTGAAGTTTGTTCAACAAAAGAGATACACTTTAATTTTAATTATTATCATTTTTGTTTATTGGTTATTTTAATTTATTAAATATTAAAGATGGCTATGCCGTCAGTACTACTATAAAGATGGCTCTGCCGTCAAGTAATATTCAAAAGTTTTGTGGTCGGCTATGTCGTCGTAACTTTTGAATTAAATTATTAATATATACATATAAATTTAATTAATTGTTTAAATCTTGATGTGCGATATTTTATCATGTTCAAACCTTTATCAGAATGGCAAACCTTGCAAAATTAGAGTTTGTTGCTTTGAATGTGTCTGGGGACAATTATCTATCTTGGGTGCTAGATGCGGAATTACATCTTAGTGCTAACGGATTAAAAGACACCATAGAATCAGGAAAATCCCCAACTGTTGAACAAAATGCCAAAGCTATCATTTTTCTCAGACATCACATTCATGAAAATTTAAAATCTGAATACCTAACTGTCAAAAACCCACTCATCCTTTGGAATAATCTTAAAGATAGATTTGATCACCAGAAACTTGTCCATTTGTCACATGCCCGTTATGAGTGGATTAATATAAGGTTGCAAGATTTTAAATCTGTTGCCGAATATAATTCTGCCCTTTTCAAAATAAGTTCAAAACTGATTTTGTGTGGTGAGAATATTACTGATGCTGACATGATCGAAAAGACCCTCTCAACCTTTCACCCCAATACCATGATCCTGGCGCAACAATACAGGGAGCGCAATTTTCAGAAATATAGTGAGCTGATATCTCTTCTTCTTGTAGCTGAGAAAAATAATGAGTTGTTGCTGAAAAATCATCAGATACGTCCCACCGGCTCTGCCCAGTTACCCGAAGTACATAACACGTCATTCCGGAAGAATGAGCGTGGGAAAGGGCATAGAGGAGGACGAGGTTATGGACGAAACCGTGGACGTGGAAATTTTCGTGGTCGGTTTCGAAATCATTATAACTCTGGCCACCTGAAGTGGCAGCGTGATGGCTACAACAACTCTGGCCACCAGAAGTGGCAAAATGATGTACCAAATAAAAGAAAGGCACCGCAAGAAGGAGACACTAGAGATATCTGCTTTAGATGTGGGGCTCATGGGCATTGGACCCGTACATGTCGCACACCTGAACATCTTGTAAAACTTTACGAATCATCTAAAAATCAGAATGGACAAAGGGTGGAAACAAATTTGGCAAGTTTTAATGATGAACCAGTCAACAAGACCTCGAATGAACTAGATAATATGACTAATCTTTATTATGACCTAGATGAATAGTTTTTATGCATGCTTTTGCTTTCTATGTAATGTTCTATGTATTTCAGTTTCGTGTACTTGTTTTAATGAAAATATCGTTTATTTATTTATGTGTGTATTCAGAGTAAGTATGGAAGATATTTGTATTGTTGACTCTGCCACCACTCACACGATTCTACAAAGTCGACAATATTTTTCACAGTTAACTAAAACCAACTCTCAAGTATTGACGATATCGGGTACATCCAATATGATCGAAGGTCTTGGGAAGGCTAGTTTTATTCTGTCAAATGGAACACAAATTCATATACCCAATGCCCTGTACTCTAGCAAGTCAACTAGGAACCTCTTAAGTTTCAAAGATATTCGCCTTAACGGTTTTCACATTGAAACTACTAGTGAGGATGGAAACGAATATCTTTTAATCACTTCAAGCACTTTAGGCTACAAGAAAATTTTAGAAAAGCTACACTCAATCTCTTCTGGATTGTATGCCACAAAAATCAGGATCATTGAGTCACACAGTATCACTATTCCCAAAATTATAGACCCAAAATCACTTACCCTATGACATGAGAGACTTGGTCATCCTGGAGTTTCCATGATGCGACGTATTATAGAAAATTCTACGGGACATTCTCTTAGAAACCAAAAGATCATACAACAAGATGAACTTCCTTGTTCAGCATGTTCTCTAGGAAAACTAATTGTTCGACCATCCCCTGTTAAACTTCAAGTCGAATCCCCTAAATTCTTAGAACGGATCCAAGGTGACATTTGTGGACCCATTCATCCGTCTTCAGGCCCATTTAGGTATTTCATGGTTTTAATTGATGCATCAACTAGGTGGTCTCACGTCTGTCTACTCTCTACACGAAATACAGCCTTTGCCAAACTACTCGCTCAAATTATCAAATTACGAGCTCAATTTCCTGATCACCCTATCAAATCAATTCGACTAGATAATGCTGCTGAGTTTACATCTTCAACTTTCAACGATTACTGTATGTCGGTAGGAATCTCAGTTGAACACCCAGTAGCTTACGTGCACACACAAAATGGTTTGGCAGAATCTTTAATTAAGAGACTTCAACTTATTACCCGTCCCTTACTTCTCAGAGCCAACCTACCTGCTTCTGTTTGCGGTCATGCAATATTACATGCTACGAACCTAATAAGGGTCAGACCATCTGCCTATCATAAACAATCTCCCCACCAACTAGTCCTTGGTCAAATTCCTGATATATCTCACTTCAAGGTTTTTGGTTGTGCCGTATATGTTCCTATTTCACCATCACAAAGAACTAAAATGGGACCTCAAAGAAGAATAGGAATATACATTGGTTTTGATTCACCATCTATCATAAGATATCTTGAACCATTGACTGGTGATGTGTTTACTGCTCGATTTGCCGATTGTCATTTCGATGAGTTTGTCTTCCCTTCATTAGGGGGAGATAAGGTTGTGCATAATTTAAATTCTGAATTGACATGGAATACATCAGGATTGAATGCTTTAGATCCTCGTAATAATCAATGTGAATCTGAGGTTCAAAGAATTATTCATATGCAAAATATTGCTAATCAAATGCCTGATGCTTTTAGTGATTCTAGACATCTTATAAAATCGCATATACCTGCTGTTAATGCTCCATCAAGGGTTGAAATTCCTATTCGTAAATCAATTCCTGAAAAATTGGTTGGTGATTCAAAACCACGCCAGAAGTGTGGCAGACCTATTGGTGCAAAGGATGTTGTACCACGAAAACGGAAACTGACTGGACCTGCTCAAGAAGTAGCGAGTGTTCCAGATAATATCCCAGAAGTGGTATTACCTCCTAAAGAGGTTCGAGCCCCTGAAGTGGCTGTAATGAAACCCCCGGAAGCGGGATTGCCCCCAGAAGTGGGATTACCTCCAGAAGAGGATATTGCCCCTGAAGTGGCACATGCTTCCATAGAAGCAAAGGTACCTGATAATTATGAGATCTCATTGAGTTATGTACATAACGGGAAATTATTGGATCGTGGGAGTACTGAGATTGATGAGATATATGCTTTTTCCGTGGCATGTGATATTTCTATGAACTTTGATCCTGAACCACAAAGTGTGGAAGAATGTCGACAAAGAGATGATTGGCCAAAATGGAAAATTGCAATCCAAGAGGAATTGCAGTCCTTGCGCAAGAGAAATGTATTTGGACCTGCAGTCCAAACACCAGCTGGTGTGATTCCTGTGGGGAATAGATGGGTATTTGTGCGAAAGCGAAATGAGAGAAATGAAATTATGAGATATAAGGCCCGGCTAGTGGCCCAGGGATTCTCTCAAAGGCCTGGATTTGATTACCATGAAACTTACTCTCTGGTAATGGATGGAGTAACTTTTCGTTTTCTAATAGGTATGGCTTGTATGGAAAGATTGGAAATGCGTCTCATGGACGTTGTGACAGCCTACCTATATGGATCACTTGATAATGATATTTATATGAAAATCCCTGAAGGATTAAAATTGGAGGAAACTAAGCCTCGTCATTTGTACTCAGTTAAATTACAATGATCAATATATGGCTTAAAGCAGTCTGGTCGTATGTGGTATAACAGACTTAGTGAGTACCTATTGAATAATGGGTATATTAATAATCAAGTGTGTCCATGTGTGTTTATTAAAAAATCTCAAATTGGTTTTGTTGTTATTGCTGTTTATTAAAAAATCTATAATTATATCTAACTCATTATTATGCAAGTATTTAGTACAAAATAATTAGTATAGTTAATGAAGATTAGTTATTAATGATTAAAGACATTAAAATGTATTAATAACGAAGATATTAATATGAAGTAAATAGAGTAAAGGGTTGAAAAGTCATTTGACACTTTGAAGGATATAATTGTCTTTTAACGGTGAACAAATTAGCTCAATGTACAGTCAAAGAGACAGTAAAAGAGGGATAAAAAGGATAAGAGAGGGGTCTCTAGAGAGTGACGTCGAAAATATAAGGCAGCCATCGTAGGAGGGGGCCTGAGAGAGAGAACGATCAAAATACAGATCCAAAACAAAAGTTAAGAAGAAAAGTGGAGGAGACAAGAAAAAAGGAAAGAAAAGCCAAAGAGACAGTAAAAGAGGGATAATTAGAAGGATAAGAGAGGGGTCTCCAAAGAGTGACGCCAAAAATAGAAGGCCTCCCCACCGTAGGAGGAGGCATGAGAAAAAGAGGCAAATAACATAAATAAATTAACCCCAAAAAAAGCACAAACTCGACAATATCGATAAAGAAAAATTTGTCACTGCCAGCTCAAACAACAACCCATGACAAATATTTACTTTAATGAGCAGACCAAACCCCAAGTGCATTTACATGCACAAAGCCTACAAATTTGGTTCAAGCATTCTATCAAACACATAATACATACTCTAAATAAACACAAACTAAACAGTCAAAGAATGCATTTGAGTAAACAATTATGACGCACCCTATATAAACAAAGCATAACATGCATTTCAGTAAATGTGTTGGAATATATTATGTCTTCCCGGGGATCATCACATAAGAGAGGCGTCTCTACAGAGTGACACCGAAAATAGAAGGCAACCACCATTGGAGGGGGCATGAAAGGAAGGAGAGAGAGAGAGAGATAGAGAGAGAGAGATGGGGGGGGAGAGATAAATCAAAATACAGATCCTAAACAAAAGTTGAGAAGAAAAAATGGAGGAGACGGAGAGAAAGAAAATAAAAGACAAAGAGACAGTAAAAGAGGGAAAAGAAGGATAAGAGAGGGGTTTCCAAAGAGTGATATCGAAAATAGAAGGCAACCACCACCGTAGGAGGGGGAATGAGAGAGAGAGAGAGAGAGAGAGAGAGAGAGAGAGAGAGAGAGAGAGAGAGAGAGAGAGAGAGAGAGAGAGAGAGAGAGAGAGAGAGAGAGAGAGAGAGAGAGAGAGACCACCGTAGGAGGGGGCATGAGAGAGAGGGGGGGGGGGAGATTTCGGGGTGGGGTGGAGAATGCAATAATTTTTCAATGAACTAATAATTTCAATGAGTCAATTTATTCAATGCGAAATGATAATTATACTCTCAAATTTCGAAATGACATTTTAATCTATATTATAATTATCTCATATCAATATATCTGTAACTCATAAAATACGTTGAAATTAATGAAAGTTACACAATATTCTAGAACATGCTCGTGCCTCGCACGGGCTATAAAGCTAGTTATATTTAAATACTAAAAAGTGTATTTTGATAATTTAAAATTTTTCTATGTAAAAATTCTTAAATATCTTTTCTCTTTAATTTATGTATAGTTCGAGTTATATAATAATTGTTAAACCAAATATCAGATAACAATTCATATCGATTACAATATTAAAATTATCAATATAATGCTCATGTATATCATATAACAATGCTACATGTGGACCCTGCGTTATAAGAGACTTAGGAGAATTCATGTACATGAATAAATTTAAACATTTTTTTTCTGAAGGAACATAACAATTTGATTAATCTAAATTATAATTATATTATTTTACATATAACAAACATAAAAGGATAATATCAAAATATTATTAAAATATTGAGGGTTTCATATTCATAAACAATAATTTTGAATATAATACTTAACCATCTTTTCTTTTCGGTTTATGGGTAGGTCAACTGGTCAAGTTAGATAATAATTATTAAATCATCATTAAATTAAAGATAATTTCGTTAGTTTCACATGGGTTGTAAAATCGTCAAAATTCAATTTCTAAAACTCAGGATAGAACCCAAATAGTAAAGTAAGTATCTAAATTTTAATAAATATTTTTTTATAATTGTAGCACCAATTTATTTATTTTTCCACTAATTCTTTTAAATATAGAAACTTTATCTTTCTTTCAATAAAATATTAAAATAAATTAAGAACAAATTCAAATTGATAAAGACTATAATAATATGAGAGTAAAATTTTATATAATCATAACATAATTTTTATTATGTTTAATAATTTTAAAGTAATAATGTATTTCAAAATTTTATATACACTATAAATAAAACCGAAACATTAAAAATAAAAGCAGTTAGTAAGATACTTATATCAGTATCTACTTGATATCCTTATTATATTAAACTCTTTTATATAATAAACATAATAGGGATTTATCCAAAATTTTGATCGTGACAACCAAATTAATAAGGACTATTAGATCTTAACTAGATAAATGAAAATCGTTTGATCAAATATTAAAAAAGTGTATTTTATTTATAATAGGATTATATTTAAATTCTAAAAAGTGTATTTTGATAATTTAAACCAAATATACCAAATATAAATAAGTTTTCTATATTGAATAGAATTCTCCATGTAAAAAATTCGTGACTTTCTTTTCTCTTCCATGGACAATTCCAGTTAGATAAAAATTGTTAAACCATCTTTTAATTAAAAATAATTTAATTATGGTGTAAAATCGTCAAAATCTGATTTTTAAAACACAAGATAAAGCCCAAATCAGTAAAGTGAGTATTTAAATTCTAATAATGATTATTATGTCATCATTATTTTAACGCCAATTTAATTACTTTTTTCTAACTATTTTAAATTTAAAAATCTATGTTCAAAAATTAAAATCAATCTAAGAAAAATTCAAATCAACAAAGAATATAATAATACGAGGATAAATAACTTTAATAGAGCTAGTATATATAATTATAATTTAATCATGTAAACTAATAACTTTTAAATATTAAAATATTCATAAATAAATATAATTATAAATATTAAAAAAACAATTGTGTGTTGCATCGTAATAAAAATATAATTATAAACAGAATAATTATAAATAAAATTTAAGTAACCGTGCATCGCACGGGCTATAAGCTAGTATATATAATAGAGCAACTAGGGGGTTGCTTGAGACAATTTAATCAGTGTGAAATTACCAAATTACCCCTACTTATTATATTAATGATAAAAAAATTATTTCTAATGAGAGTCAAACCCTTGACTTCTAAATTAGAGAGCACACTTATAATCACTATGTTAGACATCAATTTTGGTTATATCATAAAACTCTTTATTAATATATGCAAATACTCAATATGTTATATTTTATTTTGGTCTCTTCTTGTAATCTACTTGGTAAGCTAGATAATCTATTTTCACAAGTGCCTTAAAATCATATATTTGACCATATTAGAGAAAAATTCATGCAAAATAGATATACAAAATGTTATAAATTGAAATTGGTCCATTGGAAAAAGAATTATATTAATATTTTTATATTATAAATCATGTTTTTTTGCAATAAGTATATATATTTGCTCATATTATATATACTATTAGGTTACAAATTCTATATACAATCAATATATATCTATTATATATATAATAGAGCAACTAGGGGGTTCAATGAGTCAATTTATTTAAGTTAAATTACCAAAATACCCTTCTAAATTATATTTGAATTATAAATGTATTAATTACAATTAATATTCATATACTTTAATATGCGTACATTAATTATGTCCAACTCATTATTGCATATCATTGATATTTATTATTAATTCAATATTTAATATTAACAATTTATGATTAGATATTATTTTTTTATAGAAAATATTAAAACTTTTAAACATTAAATAAATTGTGACAATGATGATTGATAATTGTTAATTGAAAGAGATTACCAACTAATTTAGAGCTTCATTCACTATTGCAAAGTGATGCATATGAAATCTTATTTTGCTAAATTAAAAAAAAAACTATTGGCCTTATTGCATATTTCGTATCTAGGTTCGCTATTTGGTTCATTACATTTATTTGCTTATATAGCAGATGGTTTAGGGAGATTAAAAGTAATTATAGACCAAATAAATGATGATAAAAATAATGAATATGGCGAGTGGACAATGAATATCAATCAAATAAGGAATTTGGATACAGAAGATGTAATAATAAGGCAATAGGTTTGTTTTTCGAAGTTAGCAAAATATGATTTGATTTGCATATCAAATCTTATTTTCCTAAATTGAAAAAACAAACTATTGGCCTTATTGCATATTTCGTACCCAGGTTCGTTATTTGATTCATTACATTTATTTGCTTGTATAGTAAATAGTTCAGGGAGATCAAAAATAATTATAGACCAAATAAATAATGATAAAAATAATGGATATGGTGAGTGAACAATGAATATCAACCAAATAAGAAATTTGGATACAGAAGATATAATAATAAGGCTGATAGGTTTATTTTTTGAAGTTAGTAAAATATGATTTGATCTGCGTCACTTTACAATAGCCAACGAGAATATTTTGTACCATATCAAATAATTTTTTTAATAAATTTAGTATATCTTAAACAATAAGCTATATATCAAACAAATGTTATAGAAATATTGTACCAAATAGTTTTACTAACTACTTCAAACTACTTCAAACAGGTTAAATACTATTTTGTTTTTTATAAAGTTACACGACGGTTGCAAAATAAGTCACACTCATTTAAAATAGTTCAATCTCCCGTAATTACAAGGCTGCAAGCACTTCAAAATTACAGGTCTTACTTATATTGTACGTCGTTATTAGATATGATCTTTTTCAATGAAAAAAGATTTCATTCGCAACAGAACCTATGATACATTTCACATGCATGCATATATTTACATGATTAAATATATATGACCTTTTCTAACAAAAACTGATCCCACTTGCAACAAAACATATATCCATTATATATATTAAAGGTGAACATGGGTTTTCAACTCATTTAGTAATTTACTATTTTATCCCTCGTTCTCTATTATGAAACATAACTTAGTTTAGATTAAATTGACATTTCACTTTAATCATTAATGTCTCTCCATTAATGAACTATTTAATTTATATACTCATTTATTAGATTTTATTTAGCCTATGACCATGTTTTAATTAAATATTTAATGTTTTTTTTAATTAAAATTTAGTTTTCAACTACTTCAGCAAATTAAATAAAATTTAAAAATAAATTGATCGAGAGATGTATTTTTATGTAATTGTCTAAATTAAAAAAGTTATTAGAATCGCTTTTGGTCGTTTTGATATGTTTTAAAATGGACAGACATGTAAACTGGTTGTGACCGCATAATTATGATCACATGACATGTTTCAATGAAAAATTCAAGTTATTATTAATTTCAGCTTGAATATATTATCCTTGTAATACACAATGTGAGTATATTGTTATGATATTCTAACGAGATTAGAAACTCAAACCTTTATTTTAAATTGTACGCAAACTAACAATATATATATATATATATATATATATATATATATATTAAATTTTAGTAGAATTTTAATGTGGTTTGAATTGTGTATTTTTACTATTTTATTTTGTGTTATGGGCTGAATACGAATTATACTCTTTTTCAATGATGATTAAGGGGATGTTCAAACATAAGAGATGTCGTGATAAAGGCGGTGCATCATCGGAGGTGGTGAAAAGGTCGTAGAAAATAAAGTGATAAGAGGGTGAATGTAGGTGAAGGTGTGGATGTGAATAAGAATTAAATATGTGTTTCGATTAAATGTAAGTATAAAAGATAAAAGCTTTACATTACTACCGTTGTTCAATAATGACGAAGGGGATGTGTAGACGGAGAGACTGTAATAAAAGGCGATGCATTGTCGATTTTGGTGAAAAATGTCGTAGAAAATGAAGGGATTAAAACGGTGAACGTGGGTGAAGGTGTGAATGTAGATAAAAATTGAATGTGTGATTTCGATTAAATTTAATTGTAAAAGATAAAAGTTTTAAATCTATTATATCTATTATAGGCCAACAAGGCATTTCAAGGCTATTTAGTAAATTTATTTTTCACCTTTCTTTCATATTTATGGTTAAAAAGAAGTTTGGCATGAAAATTGAACCCATGACCTCCACATTAGAATTTGGAAATGACTTGTGTTCACATCTCCAACCACTATACGAAAGAAAATTTTAGCATGTTCTAATAAATCATTAACTCCATGCACTAAAAACTAATTTGCTATAGTTTATTAACATTTACTTTCACATTTAATCAAGATAAAACTTTCAAAATATTCACTTCTTGCTAATAATTAAAATATTATTACAAATTCCTAATTATAAAATATATTATTAAAAATGAATTATGTTTTATCCATTATATGTAGCTTATACCAATATGATTTTTTGACCAATCTGAAAAAACTGATATACTCGATTACACTCATTTACGAGCGAGTTTGAATAATCTAATTATTCATGAGTTACTCGAACACCGCTCATAATATTCTAAATTAGGCTTGATATTATTCGAGTTGAGCTTAATCTCAAGTTATTTGAGTACTTTTACCAAGCCGAGTTTGAGCTTCAAAGTTCAGATCAATCGGCTCGTGAGGATCGTGAGCTTATTGGAACTACTGTTTTAATTTATTTAAATATTAATATAAATATTCAATATTTTATATAATTCATATATTTTATTGAGTCAAACCCTAGCGGAACTCGAGTCGCACCCGAGTTGAATCATTCATTTTTAAACTTTTGTCGGGATAGGGTTAAATCAATTCGAGCTTTTAAGGTGAGCTCGAACGTATCAAATTTTTTATGATTCGATTTTTAAGCTTAAAATTTTATGCTCGATCAAACTCGAGTACGAGCTCGAACCCGAACTTTTTGGTCGAGTTCAAACTCAAGCGTGATATAGTGTTCAATTCGTCTCAGCTTGATTACACCAAAATCAAAGCCAAATCACGAAAAATTTAACTCAAGTTACCAAAATTTATACCCAAATCACTAAATATTTTGAACACAAATAACTAGAATATTCTAGATTTTTTTTAAAATTTTGTTTTTAGTATTCGAAGGTTCTGGTGATGGTCTTGTTGATGGTGATAGAGTGGGTGAAAACGAGATTGATGTTGAGAGGGGACGAAGCAAGAGATGAATGAGTTAAAGGAAGTGTGGTCGGGAATATAGATGGAATTCGATGACAAACATATTCATAAGTCATTGTCACAGTGGTGAACGATTTGGTGACAAAAAGAAATTGTAGAATGACGGTGATTTATACACATTCACACAGTGTATCATAATCGATGATGACAAACGTAATGTATATGCAGGAAAGAGATAACAACGATGTATAGTAGGAGATAGTGTAAAAGGTCACCGAAAATATAGGGACAAGAAGGTGGAGGTGGAGATTTAATTAGATTTGAATGTGTGGTTACGATTAAATATAAATATAAAAATAAAAGTATGAAATTAGTTCGAAGTTCTCATTTCATTACATGTTCTTATTTTAGCACTTGTGTGTGTGTGTGTGTATAAACATGAATTTACTAACTCGGGATTAGATTTTTGAAATTACGTAATTTTCAGTCATTTAAAGTTATGTTTTTTTGGATTTGTTAAGTGTGATTATACTGTTATGATCATATATGAAATTTGCGTAAGATATTTAGGTTATTGTGAATGTTCGTAAACTGATAACATATAATATTTCAAAAATTACGAGTCATCTATTTCAAAACTCAAAACAACCGAATTGTCTGAATTTAAATGGTGCTCGTGCTTTGCATGGGCTATCATGCTAGTTATATTTAATAAATCGGCTTATCATTTTATAACAGAAGAATAGAGAACATACCTGTGCCTCGCACGGGTTATAAATCTAGTTGAAACTAATAAGAGAAATAATACCTAATCAGTGCTTGCATTTGTTAAAGCTAAAAGTAAATTTTATCCAACATCACAAAAAATGAAAGTAAAAGTGCGGTAATTAGTTTCAAGATTGTGATTTCACATTGTCAATAATCTTTGGAGTGTTTGCAAAGAGTGTAATCAAACATCACAAAAAGGATAAGTAAACACGGTCAAAGTATGCATATAAACTGGAGCTATGTTTTCTCAAATCATGTTTGCCAAGTCTTGGAGATAGAAAGGTTACTCTACATATTCACTTAATTTTTGTTAAACTATAATGTAAAATCAACGCCCGGTGAAACGGATTCTGCATTTGTAACACTACGGAAAAATCCCTATCATTAGCAAATTATAATGTACATACCTCTTGAAAGAACCAACACTAGGATTCATAGAGATGTATTGTTCAAGTAGATCATTGAGGCTAATTTGGTTGATGTCCATGGTAAAATGTTCTTTAAGGAAGTTCTGAAACACCTTATCGATATACTTGATATGCATAACTTGTTTTAGGCTGCATAGGATGGTTTGTATCTTATGTAAATGTTGACATCCATACACTAAGTTAGCTATGTAAAGGGCAAAAAGTTCAAATGACATGTCATGAGTCAGGGATCTCTTCATGTTCAGTGCATCCGAAACTGGTTGTCCACTTATTGCTAAGAATATGGATGAAATCTCTCCTCATTGAATGCCGAATATCTTACTTTGTTCGTTTATCAACGCTGCACCTGATGATCCAATTGCAAGCTGCAAGTTATGGTAAAAAAGAATCATTTGATTGTCGCACTGTTCAATAGCAGTGTTGACAAATTCTTGACAGTTAATGATTCCGAGTGCTGCCCTCCATTACAACGAACATGGATGAGAAACAGACACTAACTGTTGGGTATAATTACTAACTACACAACAATAATAGGGCAGTTATATATATTATTTTGTATTAACAAGAACATGCAAATATACCAATAAACGAAACAAACACGAAGGTCGAAACAATAATATAATTAGAGACTGTAAATAATAAGATTAGAAAGAACACTTATCTCTCAGGAGCTTTAACAAATACTGAAAGATAAAGAAACAGCTGAGTCGCCAAGCCTTCGAGAAGTCTTGACTGTTCTTGAAAAGATTATTGCCCCACTTACGCTGTGTTGGGTTGCAGCAATATCACTCCCAGGATAAAACAGCACAGATCAATCCACTCACAGTAGTAAGAATGATCAACAGCGACCAGCACCTCAGTTTGCCCAAAAACTATATGTGTATTCTGTATGTGTTGAGAGAGAAAGCAGAGAAGAAAAACTGATGCTAGGTACGTATATTCTCGCATATCTGTCAAAACGTTCTCCTTTGTATATATAAATATAATACAAAATAAAACGTAACAGACCAAATATTGTAACTGAAGATATGACATTTAATACTTATTATTCTGATTTAATTACCATAACAGTTGTCATCAGGATTTAATAACAGTTACAGCTCAGTCAGGATTTCCTGGTCCATCAGGATTTGATCATCATCAGTACTTACTCAAGCCATCAGGACTTGGTGTCCGTCAGGAGTGGCATCAGTACTTGACCGACCATCAGGATTTCGTCAGGACTGGACCATCATCAGGATTTAACTCCATCAGGATCCAAATACTGACCCATGCCATCAGGATCAATAGTCATCAGGATTTCACTCCAAGTACTGACCAGGCCATCAGGATTTTAATCCAAGAACTGGTCCATCAGGATTTAATATAAATCCTGACCCAGTTCGTATAGATGTTACAAATAAATACTGATACTGTTAAATTAAATCAATAAATAATATTAAATAAACAGGTAATAAAATTCCTCGCCCAGGTCGCCTCGCGTACGCGAGACGCCGAGACATTCGCCCAAATCGCCCTTCGACCCGACCCGAGTCGAGTCGTGACGTGGCGTGGCGAGGCGAGCGGCGGCGGCGCGTGCGTGTGTGTGTGTGCGCGTGAGGCACATACTAACACCATGCACACCCACATGCCTTATTAGTTGTACACTACTCTTGCACATGTTTCTATATAAACCCACCAACCTCTCATTACCATTTCTATGTGGGATACAAGTTATTTCAATATAACCAACCCACATATCCATTTCAAGCAACCTATTTCAACTCAATTTATTTATGGATTACACTAAGAAAATGTCTTAGATCCAAACATGAAAGTTGAAGTCCTCATTACAAGGAACAACCTCCAATTGTTAGTTTCCGGAAATTCCATCAAGAACATATTTAAAATATGCCTCAAACTTTCCATTTTCTAACAATCCCTCATAAATCTATATAGAAATGCTTACATATCGGTCCTTATTATGACTTGTTTTTTCAGAGTTGGTACCCTTCCGGGTTTGAACCCTCATAAGTCCTCTACTTCGATGGCTACATGATCTAGATGGAATGTTTCACCTTGAATCTTTATCCATTTGGTGTAACCACACTCCATAGACGACGACAAATCAAAGGCTATGGTGCTGATCTACGGCATTGAGACGTTAATGGTCTTGTCTCGATCCTGTTTGTCGAATGCTTCAAGGAATAACCCTTTCCTCTAATTGCGACCACACAATTACATTCGCTTAGCTGGGCATCTCCAAAGATGTACTACGATCATCTCGTCAAATGACTTGACCTCATTCAGAGTTCAAAATAACTCTTGCTATACTGGCAGTAACAGTACCTTTTAGGTTTACAGGGGATAGACTCAAATACGTGAGTATCAAGGTATATAGTAAAGGTACTACCAACTCACCTTCACAACTTGTTATTACCACATTGAATACACTTCAAGGGATCTCCTCTCAGGTGTATTGGGTTCCCGCTGCTGATGAATCATTATGGGCTATCAGTCCCATCCCCAACCTAGACTTAAGGACTACTGCATGCTCAAGTCCTTTAGTCAAAGGATCAACTATATTATCCTGATTTCCAATAAACTCTACAGCAATAATCCTCTCAGACACAAGACCCCTTATTGACTTAAGTCTAACTTGGATGTGTCTCTTTGTTTTAGCATTATACTTTTCACTACTGATCTTGTCGATAGTTGTACGACTATCACAATGAACAGCAATGGCTGGAAGCGGTCTGCTTACTACAGGTAATGCTGACATAGGTCCATGCAACCATTCAGCCTCCGTCCCCGTGGCATCTAGTGCACACAACTCAGCCTCAAAAGTAGACCGAGTTATCAAAGTCTGTCTAGTAGACTTCCAGGATATTGCTCCACCTGTTAGGGTAAACAAATATCCAGTCACTCCATTGGTACCAGATTTCTTAGATATCCAACTTGCATCACTATATCCCTCGAGAACTCCAGGGAATCTTCGATAATGCAAACCAAGGGAAATAGTTCCCTTAAGATATCTAAGAACTCTATCCAGTGCCTCCCAACGAGTCTTGTTCGGACAACTTGTATATCTAGCTAACTTAGACACAGAATAAGAAATATCTGGTCTAGTCACATTATCAAGATATTGCAAACTCCCAATAATCTGAGAATACCTTAACTGAGACACAGGTATTCCTGAACTATTCTTGACTAGGGCAACTTTAGGATCGTACGGTGTACTAGCGATTCTACAATTTGAATAACCATACTTCTCAAGTATAGATTTCTCTATATAATGAGATTGTGACAATGTTATTCCATCAGTTGACTGTGTCAACTTGACCCCAAGAATCACACTAGCCTCACCCATATCCTTCATTTCAAAGTGCCTTTTCAAGAAACTTTTTGTCTCGTTAATAATCTCAATATTGGTACCAAACAATAATATGTCATCCACATATAGGCATACGATAATACATTCATTTCCTTTAACCATATAGTAGACACACTTGTCACTTTCATTAACTACAAATTCTGATTCTAAAACAATATCATCAAACTTTTTATGCCAGTCTCTAGGGGCTTGTTTTAAGCCATATATAGACTTGATCAACTTACATACTTTCCTCTCGTTACCAGAAGCAACAAATCCCTCAGGCTGATCCATATAAATCTCTTCTTCAAGATCACCCTGAAGAAAAGCTGTCTTTACATCCATTTGATGGATGATAAGACCATGTACAGAAGCCAATGCTATAAGCATTCGAATTGTTGTCATCCTTGCAACATGAGAGTATGTGTCAAAGTAATCAATGCCTTCCTTTTGCCTAAAACCCTTAGCTACCAACCTAGCCTTATACTTATCTATTGAGCCATCCGGGTTCATCTTCCTTTTGAAGATCCACTTACATCCTATAGTAGTACACCCAGGGGGAAGATCAACCAACTCCCATGTTCCGTTAAAAACAATAGAGTCAACCTCACTCTTTACAGCACCTTTCCAGTGCCTTGACTCCGAAGAATCCATGGCCTGTCGGAAAGTCAAAGGTTCATCCTCGACATTGTAAGTGACAAAATCACTTCCAAAGTCCTTGACTACCTTTGCACGCTTACTCCTTCTAGGTTCATCTACTTCGTCAGGAGTAGTACTACTAGCAGGATTTGCCCCCACATTTGTCATCTTTTCCACATGATCAGGAATAGAACTAGATGTGTGAGTAGGATCATCATTAGAAATATCTTGAGGTATACCGGTCTTCATAGGGAACACATCCTCAAATAATGTTGCATCACGAAACTCAACTATAATGTTAGCCACTAAACCGACCATGTCAGATTTTAACACTAAAAATCTCATAGCCGTAGTGGTTTCAATATAGCCCAGAAAGATGCAATCAACAGTTTTCGGACCTAGTTTCTTTATCTTGTGTTCAGGGACAAGCACCTTTGCAAGGCACCCCCACACACGAAGATACTTTAAACTTGTCTTTCTACTTTTCCATAATTCATAAGGTGTCTTGTCCATATGTTTCAGAGGGACTCTATTCAGAATATGGCAAGCCGTATTCAAAGCCTCTCCCCACATGTACTTAGGCAACCCAGAATTAATAAGCATGTTGTTAATCATATCTTTAAAAGTTCTGTTCTTTCGTTCAACCACCCCATTAGACTCAGGTGTGTATGGTGGAGTCACCTCATGAACTATACCATTGCTTGCGCAAAATTCATTAAACGAGGTACTAGTATACTCACCACCTCTGTCAGATCTCAAACATTTAAGTACTTTACCAGTTTGTGTTTCTGCTTCAGTTTTGAACATAATGAATTTTTCTAGTGCTTCATCTTTATGTCTAGGTAAATAAACATAACAGTATATACTACAATCATCTATAAAGGTAATAAAATATCGTTTATTATCCTTAGTCAACATGCCACCAAACTCACATATGTCTGTGTGTACTAAATCTAATACTCCTGAATCCCTAACAACATTATGAAAGGGTTTCCTAGTTTGTTTAGCAGTCACACAAACATGACATTTAGATTTCTTTTCAATAGCATACTTTGGAATAAACTCTAAAATCATCATATTCTTTAGAGCACCAAAATTTAAATGACCAAGTCTAGAATGCCACAAATCAGATGATTCAACACAATTAACAGAAGGTGCAACACTATCATTAATAAAACTGCCCAAAACAGGCTCAACATTTATTAAAAATAAACCATCAGACAAATAACCTTTTCCAAAGAATGTACCAGTATGTGTAATAACTACTTTATTACATTTCAAAGAAAGTTCAAAACCATTTTTAACTAAACAACTTCCACTTATTATATTTCTACGAATATAAGGAACATGGTGCACTCTAGTGAGGGATAGAACGCGCCCAGAAGCAAACTTTAGGTCCACGTTTCCTATTCCAAGAACTTGAGCAACACTAGCATTCCCCATTGTCACTGTCACTCCATGACTCTGTTGATAAGATACAAATAAACTAATATCAGTACAAATATGTACATTAGCTCCAGTATCAATCAACCGTTCATGTGACAGATAAGTGGAAAGAAGTACAGGGTTGTAGGTAACATACCCGTCATTGGTTCCAGAGGCAACAACCTCACCAACAACCATGTTAACCTTAGGCCCATCAGTGGTTGCAAGCACAGTATTAGCTTGTGCTCCCACAACAGCTTTCTTTGCAGGACAATCCTTACTCCAATGACCAACATGTCCACAAGACCAACATGGTTTGTTTGTCTTTGGTTTCTTAGCCTTGTTCTTGTCATTTTTAGGCCTAGTGTTATCCTTCTTAGTGACGGCCTTTCTTTTCTGTCCAACAATCACTACATTCACCTTCGAACTCCCATGTTCAACAGGCATCACATGTCCCTGTTTAGAGTTGTGCTGTTCCTGCACGGAGATGTCCAACATCAGGTTTGTCCAAGTGATCTCTCCTTTCTGTCTTTTCAGGGAGAGAGAAAACTCTTCCCAAGACTTAGGGAGTTTTTCAATCACAGCCATAACTTGAAACTTTTCAGGAAGGTCCATTCCGGACTCCTTCAAAGCATGCACCAACATCTCAAACTCATGTGCCTGCTCAGTCATGGATTTTTTATCCACCAGTTTAAAATCAAGAAACCTAGCCACAGAATACTTTTCCAACTCTTGCGAGTCAGTATTGTGTGTCTGGTCCAGCTTCTCCCATAAGAGCTTAGCAGTGAAGGAGTCAGATGAATACACATCAAAATAGAGTGTTCACTAAAGCTGCCAGTATAGCAGCCCTAGCCACCCCATCTTTTTCCTCCCACATAGCATACGCCCTAACAGAATCAGTCTTTTCCTGATCAACAACAGGTTTCTCATACTGCACCATCGACCATAGACCTTTTACCGTAAGCCACAGTTTCATCTTTTTCTACCAACCAGAAAAACCAACACCCCCACCGAATTTATCAGGCATTCCTGAAAAATCGATAGGCTGTGGGAAACGGTACGTGGTCCAATCGATGGTGGGTGCAGTAACACCAGAACCCGAAGCAATAGCACCAACACCAGGAGTTACAGTTTCGTTAACCATCTTGTTAATTAACAATATATAACACGGAAAAAATAATCTCTTCAAGATTGTTGGGTATAATTACTAACTACACAGCAATAATAGGGCAGTTATATATTATTTTGTATTAACAAGAACATGCAAATATACCAATAAACGAAACAAACATGAAGGTCGAAACAATAATATAATTAGAGACTGTAAATAATAAGATAAGAAAGAACACTTATCTCTCAGGAGCTTTAACAAATACTGAAAGATAAAGAAACAGCTGAGTCGCCAAGCCTTCGAGAAGTCTTGACTGTTCTTGAAGAGATTATTGCCCCACTTACGCTGTGTTGGGTTGCAGCAATATCACTCCCAGGATAAAACAGCACAGATCAATCCACTCACAGTAGTAAGAATGATCAACAGCGACCAACACCTCAGTTTGCCCAAAAACTATGTGTGTATTCTGTATGTGTTGAGAGAGAGAGAGCAGAGAAGAAAAACTGATGCTAGGTACGTATATTCTCGCATATCTGTCAAAACGTTCTCCTTTGTATATATAAATATAATACAAAATAAAACGTAACAGACCAAATATTGTAACTGAAGATATGACATTTAATACTAATTATTCTGATTTAATTACCATAACAGTTGTCATCAGGATTTAATAATAGTTACAGCTCAGTCAGGATTTCCTGGTCCATCAGGATTTGATCATCATCAGTACTTACTCAAGCCATCAGGACTTGGTGTCCTTCAGGAGTGGCATCAGTACTTGACCGACCATCAAGATTTCGTCAGGACTGGACCATCATCAGGATTTAACTCCATCAGGATCCAAATATTGACTCAGGCCATCAGGATCAGTAGTCATCAGGATTTCACTCCAAGTACTGACCAGGCCATCAGGATTTTAATCCAAGAACTGGTCCATCAGGATTTAATATAAATCCTGACCCAGTTCGTATAGCTGTTACAAATAAATACTGATACTATTAAATTAAATCAATAAATAATATTAAATAAACAGGTAATAAAATTCCTCGCCCAGGTCGCCTCGCGTACGCGAGACGCCGAGACATTCGCCCAAATCGCCCTTCGACCCGACCCGAGTCGAGTCGAGTCAAGTCGTGACGTGGCGAGGCGAGCGGCAGCGGCGCGCGCGTGAGGCACATACTAACAACATGTACACCCACATGCCTTAGTAGTTGTACACTACTCTTGCACATGTTTCTATATAAACCCACCAACCTCTCATTACCATTTCTATGTGGGATACAAATTATTTCAATATAACCAACCCACATCCAAACATGAATGTTTAAGTTCTCAATACAAAGAACAACCTCCAATTGTTAGTTTCCGGAAATTCAATCAAGAACATATTTAAAATATGCCTCAAACTTTCCATTTTCTAACACTAACATATGCAAATATCCCAATTCCCAACCATCTTCTGACTCAAAGATTAACCTTTCAGTCTCAATCTCATCCTTTTTCTCAATTGTCAAAAGTAATTTTTTGATCTTGGTACATGCAATTGAACAAAAGCAACAAAAACCTCATTTGGATGCCCAAAAAAGACAACTCCTATCATTTTATTGGAATCATGGGCAATATAATGTCCAACGTGATTATACACAAAACCCCACACTACCCTACTACAAATCATGTGGTAAACGAATTTTCTTTCCTCGGATATTCGTTGCCCTAACAATGATTGTGACCTTTGTTGCTCTTTTGACAATATCCTCAAACGACATATTAGTGATCAATGAATCGAGTGATAAACAATGAGTGATTGAGTGTGATAAATGAATTACGATTTTTTATTATGAATCGATGAAATAGAGATACATCTTCTTCGTAGTGATTTGAGATTTAAGATGAATCTTCTTTAACAATCTGAGATTGGAACTTCTTTGACAATCTGAGATTGGTGGAACTGCGAGGGTTAATGTTGAAGTGTTATGCTTAAGAGAGCACTTGAATTTGGGGGGTAAATAAAACTAGCGTAAAAGCCCGTGCGAGCTGCACTCATACCAAAATAATTTATCACACACATTTTTATACATACAGAAATAATTTTTTAATCAAAAATACGGTAATGATAATATTTACACTTTTTCATATTTATATAGTAATTTTATTAATATTGTATACTTTTTTCTTAAATCAAATACTTCTAAATTTGATTAGACTTCATAAATTTGACTAATATCCATAAGATAAAAGTTACGTTAACAATGTGTACATCTATATAAAACTAGTTTACAAAGCCGTGATTCGCAACGGCTTTGTAATAGCTTCTATAATTTTTTTCTAAAAAATATTCTACAAATTAAGTTTTAGATAAAATAATATTTCTATAAAATTAAGGTTTCTTTTAAATTCACCGTTTCATCTTGATCATTAACCGAAATTTTGAATAAATATTGAAAAGGGGGTAATTTTTTAATATTTTTCATTACATTAATATTATATCAAATTCTAGCATACAATATACTTCTCCTAATGAATTGGTCTGTCGTTAAACATGTTTCATCCCAATGATCTGTTTTCTCGTTATTATCAAATTTGAACAGATAACAAACTAATTTATTAAATTAATTACATCATGTATTAATAAATTTTATTATATTATTAAATTTAATTCAAATATTTTTAAAAATTCTAATTTATAAATTCATATTCCAACTTCTGTTTTAAAATACATAATATAACATCAATATTAAAGTCTAGCATTCCATATACTATTCCAAATGAATCTATATCTCGTTAAACATGTTTCCTCCTAATGACCCGTTTTCTCATTGTTACCAAATCAAAACAGATAATAAACTAATTTACTAAGTAAATTACATCATCTATTAATTAATTTTATTATATTATAGAATTTAATTCAAATATTTTTAAAAATTCTAATTTTTTTTGTTTAAAATATAGGTGTTCAATAAAATAAATGAAAAGAAAGTAAGATTTTTATATTTTATTTTATAGTAATTTGCATTTTCTGTAAGTATTATCTTCTATATAAATTAGAAGATAGAACTTAAAAAAAATTGAGATATTTTTGAATATTTAATTTCCTCCATTGCCAAAGATTTAAAAGACAATTGAGTCTAACACAATGCCACAATTTACAATGTCATAATTGTTCATATAACGAGTCTCTAATTATCAATAAATTAAACCTATCAAATTTTTCTCTTCGTTTCACTAATTATAATACCATAGTTAACTATGTATAGTTTCCTATAATAATGTATATTATACGTTAACATCTTCCCTCAAACTCACGATACCAAAACTGAGAGTTGGTCAAAATAGAAAAATAGAATTGTCCGCTTCAATCAACAAAATCACGCACTTCAATCAGGGTCCTCGTTGTGATCAGTTGTTCACCCTCGTCCTCGTCGGCATTTCTGTCATCGCTACCACCATTATCATTTTTATGACGACTCTTCTTGGTTTGGGACAGTTTCTTCCACGAATACATCAACATCTGATTTCCCCCCACGAACTTTAGCAAGATTTTCTTTTCTCATACCCACAAACTTTTGTAGTATATTTTTTCGCACCCACGAACTCTCGCATGATACTTCTTCTCACATCCATGAACTCTCGTATAATTTTTTTCTCACCCACATTAACATTCAACCTTTAGTAATGTAAATTACAATAATTAGTATAATTAAACATATATATATATATATATATATATATAATATTAAATTGATTTCTGACTATCTCCAATCATTCAATTAATTCATGAACGGTGCCTACACCGATTACTCCAATCAGGGGTGTTAATGGTTTACCAACCCGATCAAATCGTATCAACCCGGACCTCCTTACCATTGACCAAGGCGATAATAAAAACTCGATACCTAATTGGGTTTAAGAAATTTCAAACCGATTTTTTTTTGCTAAGTAATTTCAAACCGATTTAAATGGATTGGGTATGAGTTTTTCATTTTATCGGCCAACCCAATCCGATTTAAGTTACAAATTTTGTTCGATAATTTAAACTTATATCTATACATTACTTACAAACACACATTATATAATATATCACACTTTCATCTAAATTGTGTGTTTACATTTTGTGCGTATGGGGTTATTTTATGTATTATGAAACATATTAACCTTTTATATGCACGATAGTTATATATATGTATTGATTTTATAAATAGGATTCAGATCTTTTTAACTAAATTCTAATTTATTTCAATAATTTAATGTATACATATAAATTTTTTTGATCAAGGTTGAATTACATTCATGTATAACTTAGAATTTTATCTTACAATTTTAATTTGTATGTTTATCATTCATAATGACCAGGAGAATATAGAGATTTTAGCTTTTATGTTCATTATTTATAATGACAAAGAGAATGTTGAGTGTATTCAATCAATCGAAATCTATACTATATTATTACATACGAAACATTAAAAGTTTGGTCATTACGGTACCTGTTTTTTGGTAGTTCGTATTTTTACTTAATTACACATACTTATCTATAAAACAAATCATTAACTAATAATATTACTTATTTATAACCAATTACAAAGACATCACTTTTTCTATTTTTCTAACAAAATCATTTCATTTTCCAAAAAAATCATGCGCAATTACCTTTTTCAACTAAAACATGTTATATTTTCTATTTTTCTTTACTGAAAACTCTCATTTTCCGAAAATATAACGGGCAAACCCTTATTTATTTATTAATTGTTAAATAAATAAACCCTTATTTCCCGATGCACGAATTGTTAATTGTTATTTGATTATTTTTTAAAATATTTTATTAATTGTATTTGTTGAAAAAATAAGTAGGCATGTTAAATATTTTATTAAAATAGATTTTAAAATAAATAAGTAAGGGTTTGCCCATTATATTTTTGGAAAAATGAGGGGTTTTAGTAAGGAAAAATAAAAACTGTAACATATATATTTAGTTTAAAAAAGGAAAATGCCCGTGATATGTTTGGAAAATGAGGTTTTAAAATTTAATAATTAAAAATATTTATATACGTTTTAAAATAAATACGTAAAGGGTTTGCCCGTGATATTTTTATAAAAAGAATGGATTTTAGTGAGAAAAATAGAAAAAGTAAGTTGAAAAATGTAATTTCCCGTGATATATTTAGAAAATGAGGGACTTTTGTTAGAAAAAATGTATAATGTGTTTTAGCTGAAAAGGTAATTGGTTATAAATAGATATTTGATCATTTATATTTTTAATATTTTTAGTAATTGCAATTGTTAAGAAAAATAAGTAGACATGTTAAAATATGTAATTTTTAAAAAATAATTATAATATTAAAATATGTTTAAAAATAAATAACTAAAGGTTTGTCCGGGATATTTTTCGAAAAGGAGGGTTTACTAAGGAGAAATAGAAAAACTAACATGTTTTGGTTAAAAAAGGTAATTGTCTGTGATATATTTGAAAAAGTAAGAGAATTTGTTAGAAAAAAATAATGTATTTTAGGTGAAAATGGTAATTGGTTATAAATAGGTAATATTATTATTTAGTAATATATTTCTATAAATAAGTAAGGGCAATTAAGTAAAATCACAACGTACCATACCGACCGACCAAACTTTTAATATTTCGTCTATATTGATAAGAGATGACACTTTTATTATAGGCTAGGTGGCACTTTTATTATTTTTTCAAAAAATAGGATTAAAGTTAAATTAAGAAAAGGATAATAAGAGAGGACATGATTTATCTAGTAAGAATTTTAAAGTAAACATAAAAATCAAGGTAGCACAATGATTATGACATGGACTTCAAAAGACAAATGACAGTAGTTTGATTCCTAGTGAACACATATTTCTTCATTTTTAGCTTAAATTAGAAGGAGTGTTATTTTTGTGATTTTTCAATATATAGGGGTAAGTCTGTAAGTTTACGGCCATTTAATGGCTTTTTTTGCCCATAGTTCTCTTTTAATATATAGACAGAAGGAGATATGAACCAACAATTTGTTTACTCAAAAAGTATAGATTAAAAGTAAAAATAAAATTAGAAGAGAACATGAGGTTGATCTAATAATATTTTTAAAGTAAACCCAGAAAATTATTTTAGCATAATGGTTATGTTATTTTGTTTATAAGTGGGAGATAGAAGTTCGATTCTCGTAAACAACTTAAATTCTTCTAATTTTTGCATAAACTATAGAGATGTCGTATTTTTGTGAATTTTCAACAAGTAGGGATAAAATAGTGTATGCAATACATTTTTATGGGGCAAATACATTAAATCTCGATAAATTAATAACTCACAATAAATTAATATTTTATAAACAGGTTTTTAATCTCAATATTATATTGCAAATTTTATCTTGATTAAGTAATAATTTCGTTAAATAATGGCTCATGATAAATTAATATTTCGAAAATAAATTTTTGATCCCAACATTATATGCAAACTTTACCTCAATTAATTAATAATCTCGTTAAATTAATAAAATTTATTAGTCTTGATGTCATTAATCTATAGAGATTTTACTATATTGAACTCCAAATATACAAATATACTGAAAAGCTGTAAATACAACTCCCGAGACTGAAACATCAATAATAGTATTCTGTAGCAAAACAAGAGTTAAATTTGAGTATTTTATAATGATATGCATGCACACATGTTTATATATATTTGTGAACATAAATCCTTAAAAAGGCTCGTGTAACATTACATGATTTAAAATTACTTTGGAGATGTACACATGATTAATGAAACCGATTAAATCAACTCAATCCATTCTTATTTTCGATCAACCTAATCAACTTGTTATTGTGTACCGTTCAAATCTCACCAATGAACTTGTTATTTTGCAGAGTTAGGAATAGTGCTTAATTTGATGATAACAACACTTAAACTAGAATTTTACTTCAGCTTGTAACTAGTCAACTCATAGTATCCTTATGTAATATTGGATGATTGGAAAAAAATTCACATGGAAGTTTCATTCTATAAAACTGTCTAAGTAAAATATGCATCAATGGATGAAACTCAATTGTAGTTGGGGATTTATTTTGTCATAAGTTTTGTGATCCGTGTTTTATCTTCTATTCAGTTATAAGAAGAATCGACTAATAAGTAGTTTAGGCTCGATGTATGTCATCTTTGTTCAGTCAACATATATCAACAAGGTTTATCAACTAATGTGATAAAAAAAGAGTCATAATTGTATATATTTCAGGACTTGTATTTTTGACAAGTAAAATGAAGACTCAATTGATATTCAATCAAACTATAAAGAATAAAAGTCTCGACTGATATTAAGTATAGAAGCCTCAACGGATGCAACAACAGTTGATTGACAAAATAAATTATTAGTTAAAAACAACTTGACATACAAAATAAGACAAGAATTGAGGGCAATTGTTGCATGCAGCTTGAAAACTAAGTCTAAACTCAATAGACAAGTTAAAAGGATGCTTCCACATGCATCTTGAACTTGAATCAGAAAAATGAATCATGTGATGCTTCCACAAATAGTCAAGCAACAAGAATGAGGGTGAAGACAAAGTTTTCCCTTTATGTAATAGTTCATCTGTCGAATGTGAAACTCTATGTAAGAACTCTTGTAATATATTAAAAAGAGCGCAACAATGTAGAAGTTAAGTGTCACAACATAAAGTTATTTTTCTCTCCAGTTTATAGAATATTTGTAAAGAGAAAAATACATAAAAAAGTTAGCAATTGTGTTTTAAACACACATTATTCAGGGAAAATAAAAAATCTCGTGTAGATTTATTAACATCCACCTAAAATTTTAAAATGTGTTTCTTATTTTATGTTTCAGTTTCAATTGTTAAGAAGCAAAAGTTTGAGATTGTATTTAACCCTCCTTCTATACAATCTCATTGTTGATTTACTAGGAAATAACATGTCGGCATTATCCAACTAATCTCTAATTAAAATCTTGAGCAACATGAATGTACTAGAAAAGTTGGTGTCATATAGATTTGGGACAACATGTCTTACGACATGTGATGAGTGGACAACCACTTACATCTTACTTGATAAAAAGATAATGTGCACTATTATCCCAAGTTACAAACAATCGTCACATATTTTGTTGGTCAGATTATCGTAAGATATCATGTTGTTAATATGATAACAAACTTATAACCCTAGCTCATGTTACAGAAAGGACTTAATTGTTTGTTGAATTATGCCAGGAAATGATTATCACATAACCAATTTCAAAACTATCATCCGACCAGTTTAATATAATTTAGTCATCACATAAAGATGCAATAATATTTAACCGACAGACAAAGACATATTCTTGCGATGTTAGATGTTCATTGTCAACTAAAATTCAAGATTTTTCTAAATATCAATAGTGTTTCTTTAGTTTGGGAAACATCAAAATATTTGTTTAGATTGTTCTTAACCTTAAATGTTCATTATTTAATGTTATTTAAAAAAAACTATAACTTACATTAGATTTGAATCTTATTGATCACATATGCAATTTTAGGTTAATATAGCACCTAACAAATCATTTTCAACCCTAGTGCCATATATATATAAACACTACAACTTTTTTGTTCATAATCGCATAATTGGTACGTATTTGTAATGTATAACGTTCAACATAAAACATAACATGTGAAAATTTCACAATGTCAATCAAATTGTGGATACCATGATTCATTTTCTCCGACAGTATCTTTTTAATTAAAATTAAGATAACTCCAACACTAGTACATATTTGACTTTTAGCGTCGGTAAAAATAGGGTTTTAACATCGGTTTTCTAGTGTAGTACATGTATGAGACGCTAAAAATACATACTTTTCGCCTTGATTGATTTAGCCACGCGTATTAGCTACTAAGAGCGTCGGTTGCTTGAAGAGCCGAAGTATATATGAGTTACCAAAAATGTCAGTTGCAAATATATATGATTCATATGAATTATTAAACATATTCAGTTACTTTAAATTAAAACGGTAAATATCATACAAAAAAATGAAAGAGAATCAATTTTATTTGACGTTCAGAAGTGATATATCATATACCTTAGGAAAAAAACTGCATAAGATTCTGAAAATAAATGTCACCAAATAACAAAGTTTTTACTCCGACAATGACATATTTTATTGTAATTTTTTTTATAATAATGAACGTATAAGACATCTTTAACATGTTAATTAAAATATTATCATTATAATTAATAATGATCTTTGGGTCTTCAATAAATGAACATATTATCATATTCTGAAAATAAATGTCAAAATATGTATGGTCTTTTGGTCTTCACTTAAAATTTATTATTTATTTATTTTTTGAGGGGTACAATTTCCTTACATAAAATGCATCAAAGACATAATATCCATCAAAAATGAATTCTTTCATTCAATAAAGCTTATCATCTAACTGAAAGTCGCGCATGTTGCCCTCTGACGTTCAGACAATAATACTTTAATATCCGAAAATGAAACATATAGTATGTCACCGCACTTGAAATCACCAACAAAAATAACAAAATTAGTCTCAAAATAGTAATTATATTATTTTTTACATAATATAAAAATAAACAAAGTATAAAAATGTAATTGAATACTTAAGTCCAAAATAACCACATTTTATAAAATCATTAAAAAGAGGCACCAATATGGCACTTGATTGCCTCTTACAGGCCCAAAATATAAGCCATCGATCATGGCCACCCATAAATGGTACGAACACTTAATTATCTCCTAAAGGTTAAAAATAAGCTCCTAAAATTAATAAAGTAAACTCATAAAAGCACAAAAGTCTCACTTATCCAAAATCCACCATACATCAAACAATAGCTAGAATCACTCCATAATTACTGACTAATTATAAATATGCAAAAAGTAACAGTGGCTAGAAACACTCCACAACTAATGATTAATAATAAATTTGCAAATATGTTACAAACTTATTATTTCAACAATTTATATCGTAATTATCAGTTATGCAGGTCAAAATTGGTAATTATTAATTTCAATATGTACAAAAATTGAAATACATACATATATTAAAAACTTAACAACTATACCATAATAGAAACATTTTTTATTATTATCTATCAAACATTATAACTACGAAACACCATTATAAATTACATAAATACTAGATCCTAGCAAAGAATCATTTGCTAAAAAATCATCTACAAATTGATAAAAGATAATCTGGAGCAAGATGAAATCAATATCTAAATCTAACTAAAACTACATAAATGAAGCAATTACGATCAGCCAATACAAGAGTGACGAGACATAGGGTTTTCCAACAAAGCAAAAAACTTTAAACAATATTGTAATAACCCGAATTTTTGGAAAAATTAAAACTTTTCTTATTATGATTAAGTGCATCAGTGAATAGTGAATTTGGTGAATGAATAGTGATTTTGAGGAGTAACAAAGTTTTTCATGCCACCTACGTACGAGACGTAGTATGGATATTCCGAAGTCATATTAGTGATCTACGGAGTAAATAAGTGAATGCAAAGACGATCGGAATTCAGAAATTCCAAATTTTATTTTGGTGTAATATTCGACCGGGCAGCGAATTATATATTATTATATTCAAGAAATGAGATATTAAAATTGAGGATTTGAGGATTTAATATTTTGGAATTTTATTATTTTATTAAAGTCGATTTAAGGATTCGATTGTTGGAATGAATAGTGAATAGTTACTATTCACTGCGAGAATCGCGTAAAGTTTTATTCGCTCTTTTTGGAAAATATTTCGAATCGTTTCAAGAGGAACAAGGCAACATCTACCGGATTAAATATAGACATGGAAGTAACATGTAACAAGATTAATTCGAGGAATGCAACATTTGGATCATCCATGTGAAAGGAAACGAACCAGTAAAGCGAACCAGTAAAACTACTTTATTTGGGCCAGTGCATGTGTGACATGTGTCGGAAGGAGAAGCAACCAAGGGTGATGACTCACCACTTTTGACATAAAAATCAGCATCCTTATCTAATTATCAAAACAAAAAGAAAAAGGAGAGGAAGAACTCTTCCCCCCATTTTCGGCTCAGCTTGTGCAAGGAGGAAAGAAAAATCCATAACTCCATTTCTATCCATCCTTAAATCACCAAAGTTTAACCATAGCTTCTCCACTCCATGGGTAACATTCGTTCAAAATTTCATGGACAACAAAGGAGTGTAGCCTAGTCAAATCCCTTCCCCAAGTTGGAGAACCCAAACTGTGCAGTTTGTGTCCAGCGGAAAGATGGGACTCAAAACCCTAGCTAGGAAGATTTAAATGTGGCGATCTATAGCTCAAAAGAAATCTTATGAAGAGTACAAGGTCTGGTAAAAATCTTAGAACCAAACTCTTGTTTTTCGATTTTATATGGATTTTACAAAGTGATGATGAATAGTAACTTTTCATGATTCTTGATTTTGTTTCTTAAGGATTAAGCTTGATAAGGTTTGTTCAAAGCTCAAGGAAGGATTATAAACCATTGTTAGTGTATATGAAGCACCAAGGAAGGTATAAAAACCCCTGCCCCTTTTTGTTTATATGAGTTTGAAGTGGTTTTGATGTTTATGTAAAGTTAAGATCATGATTAAGTAATTATATGAATTGTTGGTTGAGTTTGGAGGATGGGTTATGAATTTGTTTTGATTATTCATGGAGGATTTGACTGAGTGGAGGGTGTATAAGGTGGATGGTGAGTTTGGGATTAATTGGTATTGATTTGGTTGTGTTTTGGAAAAGGAAAACGTTACGATTATAGCCGTCGTAATGCCCATTTGATTTAGGGCTGTTTTGAGCAAGAATTACGAACTGGTCTGGTAATATTTTTGAACAGAACTGACCATGAACATGTAGGTCTTGTTTTAAGGTTTGTTTTGGTATAAAGATCATGTCTATACGATTTACGGTTTAGGAGAAAAGTGAGTTTTAGTAAACGCCGTTCGGAAGAATGACTCATCTCTGTCCAGCAACTTTGAGGCTATATTTGGACCACTTCAGAACCGTATTAAAATGTGAAATTTTGAGGAATAATACTAGAGACAGTTAGGAAGGCTCACGAAAACGATTCGTATTAAAAAGATTATTTTTCGATTTTATAAAAATGTTTTAGCCGAGGTCGCGCAAGTGAAAATCCCTAAGAGCATGACTTAGAAACCGATGTTGTAAATGGTTAAGTATAACTTGGATTGGTGAATGGATTTCGAACCAAACTTGTGATATAAGTATTGGACAAATAACATGGACTTAGTATGAGCCTATAACGAGCTAGTAATGCCTTGGTTGTGTTTCGCTTACGTGTTTAAGCATTTAGTACAAGTGGATTATCCAGGGGATTAATCGTGCGTTTTCTTTGACTTTGTCTAGATTGTCCGGCATCGTCGCGAACCCCTATCACTTCTCGAGCATCAGGCAAGTTTTCTAAATCTATACTTTGAAGTATTGATTATATATTACTGCTTTTGCCATGTGTGGAGTTATACAGTTTTGCGATACATGTTATATATTGTATAAAATAGAGTTTGATTTTGGTTTATATATGAGCTTTGAGATAAAGTAGTTATAAACCGGTGTACCTTGTAGCTCTATAGATAAGAGCAGGTTTATTGTTTCGACTCTAGACCGGGAGTCGATATTTGTGTTATATAGATAGTCGTGGAGACCCGGAGGGATTCCAGCGGCAGAGTACTATTCATCTTGAGGAATATTATTATTAAACATTAATTATATTTCTAGAAAGTATTAGTTACCTGGAAATGATTTGAGGAATGTTATTGGAATATTACCTCATTCGAAGGTTATTATTTGAAAATGATTTGGTAATTGGCTTATATGTTAAATATGGGATATCAGTTATAAGCCAGTATTCTTATATATGCCCTAGGATAAAGGCGT
This sequence comes from Heracleum sosnowskyi, assembly GCA_030848705.1. NCBI lineage: Eukaryota > Viridiplantae > Streptophyta > Magnoliopsida > Apiales > Apiaceae > Heracleum > Heracleum sosnowskyi. Next base: position 133,271,935 of record CM061235.1, on the reverse strand, counting down.
GTGATTTTCATTAAGGATCAGAAGTGATTGTATTTCTGTATATGCTAAAGATTATTTTTCCGATAAAGACATCGGGTGACTGTTATTTGAGATTTATTAATTAATGAATATTATTTATGTATATTCATTTGAGGCTTACTTGTTCAAGGGTTAATTATGTATTTAATGAACATTATTTATGTATATTCATTTGAGGACTATTGACTTTAAGAATATTATTGTGAATATTCATCTGGGGATTATTTAATGAATATTAATGTCGAATATTCATTCGAGGATTATTTATTTATTTAATGAATATTAGTTTTGAATATTCATTCGAGGATTATTTATTTATTTAATGAATATTAGTTTTGAATATTCATTCGAGGATTATTTATTTATTTAATGAATATTAGTTTTGAATATTCATTTGAGGATTAATTATTTATTTAATGAATATTGCTTTTGAATATTCATTTGAGGCTTATTTATTTAATGAATATTATTTCCTAATATTCATTTGAGGTTTATTTATTTAATGAATATTATTTTAGAATATTCATTTAAGAGTTATTTATTTAATGAATATTACCTTTGAATATTCATTTAATCTATATTTACTTAATGAATATTATTTTCGAATATTCATTTAATCAGTATTTACTTAAGGAATATTATTCCGAATATTCATCTAAGCTTTACTTACTTAATCAATGTCATTGATTATTTTTAAAATCAAAAGAGGTTCCCAAAACAATGTTTTCCATTTAAATCCGTCTTTTAAGAAGATTCAAATGCTCGCTCAACTATCAAAAATACGGGAAACCTGATTTAAGTGACTACTACTCTTTTTAAACTCTCAATTCAAAAACTGTCAAGGGACAGATATTTTCTTGGAGCAATTTAATTGCTGCCAGTCTAATGTTGTGTTACCACCTCAATGATCGAGGGGTAAATTCATGGAACAAGTCGATATCCATTAACAAGCATAGCTTGGGAAATATTGGAGAACCTTCCTTTCCAACCTAGATATAACTACTTAGTGGAGTCGTATCAACAAGTGTTACACTTGGGGAAAGGAGGACGATCTTTACGTTTCAGAGTCATGGATTTCATCTGAACTAGGAGTGGTGTAAGTGGTCAAGTTGCGTGGGCCCATCCAACTTTTATATTGCCCCAAATGGGCCGGGAGGTCATAGTAAGGCGGTAGACAATGTCAGGCCGTCGTGATACTTCCATCTACATGTAGAAAACTATTTGAGCGGTGCGACCTGCTACTGATCATAGTAAGGTTAGGCACAGCGGACGCGGTAGCAACTCCAGTATTAGTTCATCATCCAATTTGGATATTTCCTGCAACATGTATTGGGGTGAAGAACCAACCATGTTGGCAGGGGGTTGAAAAGTGTTTGGAAATGAAGTGACAATAAATTTGTGCAACTCCATCTTTTACTTTTGAGTTATGACTCTGATAAAACCTGATTAAAGATATATATGCATAAGTGGAGTTTGGGTTACGGAAATATTATATTAATTTTCCTCGTAACTTCATCGTTTATATTATACTAGTTTCTTATCCGCTTAAAGCATATCATATGACTCTGTGGATACCCTACATAACATGAGTTATGGTAAGGGAGTTGCTTATATTGAATTTTCCTTATAACTTCATCTTTTAAGTTATATGTTGATATTCTGCTTATATAGCAGATAATTTTTGGAAAGGTTATATTTGGTTTATTTTGAAACCTCATCTTGTATACAAGAACTTTGTTCATAATATAGCAAAAGAGTTGCAGAAATATTATGAAATGATATTTGAATTACAATAAAGGTACTATTTTTGGAATATCTTCCGATAAGGAAATAATTTCAGTATCGAGATATTTTGACAAATTATTGTCTTATACCCGCTTTATTCTGGGTTGAGTTAAAGGCAGAATTAGGCCATACTTTCATTACCTTGCTGAGCTATCGCTCACTCTTGCTATTATTTTATATATATTATATAGCAGCGAAGCAGGATGCCAATGGGACGGCACATACCCCGCAAGGCGTTTCCACAAACAGTTTCTAGCAGTGATCCCGAGAATAGTACGAACCAATCGAATCAGGCTACAGCTTTTGGTATTCAACTTATGTATAGATATGAATGGTATGAGAGGATTGTGAGCATCAGAAGGCTAAGTTGGTGATGTAACCTTACTTAGAAATTGTATCAGTGACAGATTCAAAGACATTTGGGTATTGTAATAAAGATTATTTATTCCGCAGTTGTTGTATTGTGTCGTTTCTGAGACTCTAACCTGTGTGTGTGTGAGAGACATATATTGTGGGGTCTTGAGCAGGTGAATTATGCACGGTGTGAGTAATACAGATAAGGCAAGGAGTAAATGGATCGTGACTACCCTAAATCCCTGACCCCGGATTTGGGGCTGTTACAGAAATGGTATCAGAGCGTTAGGTTACAGTCCTCAGAAACGATAGGAGACCGAGTCTTACAATACCCTTAAGAATGATAAGAACATCTAGAGCCCAAATTGAGTTCGTAGTCGGGTTAGAGGACATGACCCTGACTGTTTAAGATGAAGCCCGAGATGGGACTTCTTCTGGGAAACCGTACTTAGGACTTCATGGTTAGTCACCTCGATTCGTATGAGTTATAGAGTGATGGGATTCTGAGATACCAGACCCCGAGGCCTTCGAGTAGGCAATTGATGATGCGTTCCTTGAAATGGACGGAGACCCGATAAAGGAAGATCCATAGGAGGATCTAGAGGAAGACCCCATAGTGGGTCAAGGAAAGAATCTTGTAGAGAACGTGTTGATTGATAAAGATGTAGTATGTTACTTGAGGTCGTATAATAAAGACCGGACGAACCTTCAGAGGATAAATAAGTGACCAGACGAGAGTCTAAGGATCGTTCATGATTTATCAAGAGATATGACAAAGAAGATGGAGTGGAATCTCCAAAGCAGAAGAGGTAGAGGCAGTATAGCCAGTATCAGTGGATTGATTCGACTCGAACGAAACCTGTTACTCGTAGTCAGTTATAGTTGCCCATAAGGAGGCAGCATACGTAAGAACCAAGATGTTCATATTTTCACGAACGATTAAGGGTACTTAGTTGCCTAGAATAGTGAAAGGTATTTCTTTGGCTATGAGGTTTCAATCCCCCACGACCAGCGATTCCATTGGAAATAGTGTCTATTACATCATTGAGGGATTTTATTATCTCAAGGAGAATTTTGGGTATATGTACCATACAAATGTTATTATAAGACAAGCACGCTAAGGCAGAATCGAGAACAAGATTTACCACCCTCAGGAAACCAGGAAGGAATTATGAGGATAGAACCTAAAGGTCGGAAATCATATTCGAGCATTACTAGTAGGTAAATAGATTGATCGAGTTTCCCTGATTTTGGAAAGAAATTCAGCAAATTTTGGCAAACCTTGTCTTTCTGATTACCAGAGGATGTCACCAAAGAGAGTGGAAACTAGAGCGAACCCTGTGGATTGGGTAAGATAGCCGTTATATGGGTTGGTGGACAGACCCTGATTGCTATAATTGATTATGGAGATAAAATGATGAAGTTGAGATTGGACGGTAAAGGCGAAATATATTTAAGGACCAAGACAGACTGAGAAGTTCCGGGATTGACTTAAATGAAAAGGCTATTGTGCCAAAAGTGTTAAGCTTATGTAGCACACGGGATTGATATGGGAAAAAGGAATATTGGATATAATGATGATTGCAATAGAGACCGGGTTTAAGCTTGTAGTTTCTAACGAGCTTCCGTAGTACTGCCCAGTCGACATGTGGAACTGTCATTGCTATGGGCAACAACGGTATCGAAGTCTTCTTATAGAACAGAATGCTTACTTGAGATGTTGCGTCTAGTCGAATAGAACTCCCTACGATTGCAAATGTTGATGGTTGAATTCTTAGCGACTATTATAAGTCGGCAATGACGTAAGTATCGAACACCTTAGGGTGCGTGGAAAAGAAAAGCTTTGGAATTGAACGATTATCCATCAGAGGAGCCGACATAAAAAGGCATCCGTAGAGACCTTGGTAGTACCCTCCCCATTTGTAAATTATGTGGGATATTTCCCCAATCTATGATCTATCTTGACCTCTTTCCAAGAAAGAATTCTGATAAAGGGTATATTCCCTCTTCGAAGTTATTTTATAACACTTGTGCTAAACCATATTCAGTTTCACTTGTGCCAGAGGCTGTCACAATGCCTGCTTTCAGGTTTTCGAAGCCCTGTCAAATGATGTTATTTAAGCTTTCACTTTTCTTCGAATAATGAATGACCCTATGGTGATACCTCACCACTTGTTTGTTAAAGTACCAATATCTTTTTGGTTATTCTTTTCCTTGTATTTTCTTTAGAAACCGCACCTTTGGAATCTGTTCAATTTTAATCCGAGGTGTTCCTTTGAGAAATATTGTCGAAAGACGATAATCATTAAATTGATCTCGAATTGCTTTCGTACTTTTCAACTTCCACTGAGACGAACAACCCTATACTTATAGGGGCTACAAGGACTATCTGTCTATGTGATAGAAGTCGGATGGGACGCCATCACTTGTAAGTTGTGAAATACAAGAAGGCTAATTACCTTTAGTAATGTCTCAATCGAGGCACACAACGTTGAGTTCTTATGATCATGTTGATCTCTTGGTAAATTCTCTTACCTCCAATAAGGTTACCTTAAAACTCATAACCTTATGATCACCAGTGTGTGACGTTTTCCTTGATATGGGAGCTGTCTTTTCAAGGCCCCATGATTTTTGTTATCCTCATTGAATTCTAAGGGGAGGCGAACCAGGTCAAATAAGTCAAAAATTCGCTGATAGGAATTAGATTCGCAACGAAATCGCCTATGACAGGAGCGAATCCCTAAGACGAATGGAATGTTAGTGACGTATCAACGAAATTGGGTTATTCTCCCAAGGATGTTATGATAATGGAAAGCGTGTCAATCGACATGTGTGAAAGGAATAGCGATGTGTCGTGTACTCCAGTAACAACGGTGTTAGATAGATGCCCTATAATGGAATTAAGATTTTGGAGGAGTTGTTTACGAATGGACACTACCTCTGGGTTAGCAAGATAAGTACTGGCGATGGAGTCAGAGGGAGCTGGTATTGTGACTTGGGAGAAGTTGATATTATTATAAGGATGGGTTGGTTGACACCCAATGGAGTCCAGACTGATTGTAAGAGAGAGAGAGTAATAAATAAAGGATGGAGACAGATTCAGAGATCCTTGAATATAGTTTAAACTAAGAAACTATTACGCCAGAAATGCGAGGCTTAATTAGCTCTTATGGTTGCCGCCAAGAAAAGAGATACCAAGTATTAAGGGAACTACAATGGTTTTGGGAGATTGTACAAGGTTTTAAGGAGCTACCAGATATCGATTTGGATGACATGAGAATGAATACCGAGTATTCCGAGTATAGTGGGAATGAAAGAGTTAGTGACTCAGTTACAAGAATGGTTGGGCAAGAATATGATAAGACCCATTGTACCACCGTGGAGAGCCCGGTGTTGTTGTGAGAGAGAAGGATGTTAGCACAAGATTATATATCGAACCTCGAGAGTTGAATGAGTTCGACATGGAGAATAGGTACCCTTATAAATGATTGTTTGATCAGCGGAAGAACGCTGTGTATTTCCAAATTTATTTAAGAACTGGCTATCACCAGTTGGAAGTTAAATCCGAGGATATACCCAAGACTGTGATTCGTACTTGGAATAGACACTTCGAGTTTTCAGCGAGGTTATTTTGGGTTGACTAATGCACCCACAAATTTTATGGAATGTAACGAATTGGCTTTGAATTCTCCGCGATAGTAGATAACGTGAGATGGAGAAATGGCTAGAATTGACCTAGAATTATGACTGTGAGATACACTACCATCCGGGGAAGGCCAATGTGGTGGCTGATACCCTTAATTAAAATGGGACAGAAATGGATTCCGAATGATCGGGAATTAAAGGATGGGATTTTACACAAAACCCAAGTTAGTCCAACAAACTAGAAAGACAAAAGATTTCACCAACAAGTGGCTAGTGACAACCAAGACAGACAGAGGAAGCATGCGGACTAAGCCCGCGAGTATAGAGATAGTATTGCTATTGATAAGCTAAATGGCATGTTGATGGATGACAAACAAGTTTATGTTGGTGTATTTTCGGTACAAACAAGATGGGGAATATGAGGTTAGAGATCCGTGATGCTAAAAGATATCCATGGAAAGAATTAATGAGATTTGGAAAGAAAGGGAAGTGAGCCCGAGATTCATTGGGCCATCTGAGATTTTAAAACGCGTCAGGAAGGTGGCCTACGAGCCAGCCTTGCCCCCCCAAACTTGTAGAATGGTCATAACGGGGTTCATGTGTCAATGCTACGTCAGTATACTATAGATGCCTGGCATATGTAGAGTATGAGAAGGTAGGTATACAACCTGGTCTGACTTATAAAGCACAACCTGTGGAAATCACGGATAGAAAAGAGCAAGTGCTAAGTGACGAGGTTGACAAGCTAGTGAAAGGTTTGTGGAAAATCAAGAGGTGGAAGAATCCACCTGGGAGTTAGAAAGTGCAATAGAAGAAACGTACCCCAGTTACTCCTAAGTTGATTCCGGGACGGAATCCTTTTAAGGAGGGGAGACTGTAATAACCCGAATTTTTGGAAAAATTAAAACTTTTCTTATTATGATTAAGTGCATCAGTGAATAGTGAATTTGGTGAATGAATAGTGATTTTGAGGAGTAACAAAGTTTTTCATGCCACCTACGTACGAGACGTAGTATGGATATTCCGAAGTCATATTAGTGATCTACGGAGTAAATAAGTGAATGCAAAGACGATCGGAATTCAGAAATTCCAAATTTTATTTTGGTGTAATATTCGACCGGGCAGCGAATTATATATTATTATATTCAAGAAATGAGATATTAAAATTGAGGATTTGAGGATTTAATATTTTGGAATTTTATTATTTTATTAAAGTCGATTTAAGGATTCGATTGTTGGAATGAATAGTGAATAGTTACTATTCACTGCGAGAATCGCGTAAAGTTTTATTCGCTCTTTTTGGAAAATATTTCGAATCGTTTCAAGAGGAACAAGGCAACATCTACCGGATTAAATATAGACATGGAAGTAACATGTAACAAGATTAATTCGAGGAATGCAACATTTGGATCATCCATGTGAAAGGAAACGAACCAGTAAAGCGAACCAGTAAAACTACTTTATTTGGGCCAGTGCATGTGTGACATGTGTCGGAAGGAGAAGCAACCAAGGGTGATGACTCACCACTTTTGACATAAAAATCAGCATCCTTATCTAATTATCAAAACAAAAAGAAAAAGGAGAGGAAGAACTCTTCCCCCCATTTTCGGCTCAGCTTGTGCAAGGAGGAAAGAAAAATCCATAACTCCATTTCTATCCATCCTTAAATCACCAAATTTTAACCATAGCTTCTCCACTCCATGGGTAACATTCGTTCAAAATTTCATGGACAACAAAGGAGTGTAGCCTAGTCAAATCCCTTCCCCAAGTTGGAGAACCCAAACTGTGCAGTTTGTGTCCAGCGGAAAGATGGGACTCAAAACCCTAGCTAGGAAGATTTAAATGTGGTGATCTATAGCTCAAAAGAAAGCTTATGAAGAGTACAAGGTCTGGTAAAAATCTTAGAACCAAACTCTTGTTTTTCGATTTTATATGGATTTTACAAAGTGATGATGAATAGTAACTTTTCATGATTCTTGATTTTGTTTCTTAAGGATTAAGCTTGATAAGGTTTGTTCAAAGCTCAAGGAAGGATTATAAACCATTGTTAGTGTATATGAAGCACCAAGGAAGGTATAAAAACCCCTGCCCCTTTTTGTTTATATGAGTTTGAAGTGGTTTTGATGTTTATGTAAAGTTAAGATCATGATTAAGTAATTATATGAATTGTTGGTTGAGTTTGGAGGATGGGTTATGAATTTGTTTTGATTATTCATGGAGGATTTGACTGAGTGGAGGGTGTATAAGGTGGATGGTGAGTTTGGGATTAATTGGTATTGATTTGGTTGTGTTTTGGAAAAGGAAAACGTTACGATTATAGCCGTCGTAATGCCCATTTGATTTAGGGCTGTTTTGAGCAAGAATTACGAACTGGTCTGGTAATATTTTTGAACAGAACTGACCATGAACATGTAGGTCTTGTTTTAAGGTTTGTTTTGGTATAAAGATCATGTCTATACGATTTACGGTTTAGGAGAAAAGTGAGTTTTAGTAAACGTCGTTCGGAAGAATGACTCATCTCTGTCCAGCAACTTTGAGGCTATATTTGGACCACTTCAGAACCGTATTAAAATGTGAAATTTTGAGGAATAATACTAGAGACAGTTAGGAAGGCTCACGAAAACGATTCGTATTAAAAAGATTATTTTTCGATTTTATAAAAATGTTTTAGCCGAGGTCGCGCAAGTGAAAATCCCTAAGAGCATGACTTAGAAACCGATGTTGTAAATGGTTAAGTATAACTTGGATTGGTGAATGGATTTCGAACCAAACTTGTGATATAAGTATTGGACGAATAACATGGACTTAGTATGAGCCTATAACGAGCTAGTAATGCCTTGGTTGTGTTTCGCTTACGTGTTTAAGCATTTAGTACAAGTGGATTATCCAGGGGATTAATCGTGCGTTTTCTTTGACTTTGTCTAGATTGTCCGGCATCGTCGCGAACCCCTATCACTTCTCGAGCATCAGGCAAGTTTTCTAAATCTATACTTTGAAGTATTGATTATATATTACTGCTTTTGCCATGTGTGGAGTTATACAGTTTTGCGATACATGTTATATATTGTATAAAATAGAGTTTGATTTTGGTTTATATATGAGCTTTGAGATAAAGTAGTTATAAACCGGTGTACCTTGTAGCTCTATAGATAAGAGCAGGTTTATTGTTTCGACTCTAGACCGGGAGTCGATATTTGTGTTATATAGATAGTCGTGGAGACCCGGAGGGATTCCAGCGGCAGAGTACTATTCATCTTGAGGAATATTATTATTAAACATTAATTATATTTCTAGAAAGTATTAGTTACCTGGAAATGATTTGAGGAATGTTATTGGAATATTACCTCATTCGAAGGTTATTATTTGAAAATGATTTGGTAATTGGCTTATATGTTAAATATGGGATATCAGTTATAAGCCAGTATTCTTATATATGCCCTAGGATAAAGGCGTGTGATTTTCATTAAGGATCAGAAGTGATTGTATTTCTGTATATGCTAAAGATTATTTTTCCGATAAAGACATCGGGTGACTGTTATTTGAGATTTATTAATTAATGAATATTATTTATGTATATTCATTTGAGGCTTACTTGTTCAAGGGTTAATTATGTATTTAATGAACATTATTTATGTATATTCATTTGAGGACTATTGACTTTAAGAATATTATTGTGAATATTCATCTGGGGATTATTTAATGAATATTAATGTCGAATATTCATTCGAGGATTATTTATTTATTTAATGAATATTAGTTTTGAATATTCATTCGAGGATTATTTATTTATTTAATGAATATTAGTTTTGAATATTCATTCGAGGATTATTTATTTATTTAATGAATATTAGTTTTGAATATTCATTTGAGGATTAATTATTTATTTAATGAATATTGCTTTTGAATATTCATTTGAGGCTTATTTATTTAATGAATATTATTTCCTAATATTCATTTGAGGTTTATTTATTTAATGAATATTATTTTAGAATATTCATTTAAGAGTTATTTATTTAATGAATATTACCTTTGAATATTCATTTAATCTATATTTACTTAATGAATATTATTTTCGAATATTCATTTAATCAGTATTTACTTAAGGAATATTATTCCGAATATTCATCTAAGCTTTACTTACTTAATCAATGTCATTGATTATTTTTAAAATCAAAAGAGGTTCCCAAAACAATGTTTTCCATTTAAATCCGTCTTTTAAGAAGATTCAAATGCTCGCTCAACTATCAAAAATACGGGAAACCTGATTTAAGTGACTACTACTCTTTTTAAACTCTCAATTCAAAAACTGTCAAGGGACAGATATTTTCTTGGAGCAATTTAATTGCTGCCAGTCTAATGTTGTGTTACCACCTCAATGATCGAGGGGTAAATTCATGGAACAAGTCGATATCCATTAACAAGCATAGCTTGGGAAATATTGGAGAACCTTCCTTTCCAACCTAGATATAACTACTTAGTGGAGTCGTATCAACAAGTGTTACACTTGGGGAAAGGAGGACGATCTTTACGTTTCAGAGTCATGGATTTCATCTGAACTAGGAGTGGTGTAAGTGGTCAAGTTGCGTGGGCCCATCCAACTTTTATATTGCCCCAAATGGGCCGGGAGGTCATAGTAAGGCGGTAGACAATGTCAGGCTGTCGTGATACTTCCATCTACATGTAGAAAACTATTTGAGCGGTGCGACCTGCTACTGATCATAGTAAGGTTAGGCACAGCGGACGCGGTAGCAACTCCAGTATTAGTTCATCATCCAATTTGGATATTTCCTGCAACATGTATTGGGGTGAAGAACCAACCATGTTGGCAGGGGGTTGAAAAGTGTTTGAAAATGAAGTGACAATAAATTTGTGCAACTCCATCTTTTACTTTTGAGTTATGACTCTGATAAAACCTGATTAAAGATATATATGCATAAGTGGAGTTTGGGTTACGGAAATATTATATTAATTTTCCTCGTAACTTCATCGTTTATATTATACTAGTTTCTTATCCGCTTAAAGCATATCATATGACTCTGTGGATACCCTACATAACATGAGTTATGGTAAGGGAGTTGCTTATATTGAATTTTCCTTATAACTTCATCTTTTAAGTTATATGTTGATATTCTGCTTATATAGCAGATAATTTTTGGAAAGGTTATATTTGGTTTATTTTGAAACCTCATCTTGTATACAAGAACTTTGTTCATAATATAGCAAAAGAGTTGCAGAAATATTATGAAATGATATTTGAATTACAATAAAGGTACTATTTTTGGAATATCTTCCGATAAGGAAATAATTTCAGTATCGAGATATTTTGACAAATTATTGTCTTATACCCGCTTTATTCTGGGTTGAGTTAAAGGCAGAATTAGGCCATACTTTCATTACCTTGCTGAGCTATCGCTCACTCTTGCTATTATTTTATATATATTATATAGCAGCGAAGCAGGATGCCAATGGGACGGCACATACCCCGCAAGGCGTTTCCACAAACAGTTTCTAGCAGTGATCCCGAGAATAGTACGAACCAATCGAATCAGGCTACAGCTTTTGGTATTCAACTTATGTATAGATATGAATGGTATGAGAGGATTGTGAGCATCAGAAGGCTAAGTTGGTGATGTAACCTTACTTAGAAATTGTATCAGTGACAGATTCAAAGACATTTGGGTATTGTAATAAAGATTATTTATTCCGCAGTTGTTGTATTGTGTCGTTTCTGAGACTCTAACCTGTGTGTGTGTGTGAGACATATATTGTGGGGTCATGAGCAGGTGAATTATGCACGTGTGAGTAATACAGATAAGGCAAGGAGTAAATGGATCGTGACTACCCTAAATCCCTGACCCCGGATTTGGGGCTGTTACAAATATCATCTTACAAACTAAACTATAACACCATTTTCAAAACACAATACATCCCAATAAAATGTATCAAGACATAAAACTTTAAGAAATATAGCCACTAGTTTGCTCAATTAAAAACCTAACAAATTTTTATATACAAAGATATCTCTTCCAATGTAGTTTAATAGTAGTTTAACTCAAACAACACAAAATTTTCAACAATCATAACTTTATCGCTACGGCGCAAGCGATTCAATTCCACGTCTTCTACTGAATTCCTTGATTCCCTTTAAGAGAAGTGTGGCATTCGATCTCCCAAAGTTTTCTCTCCTCAAAGCCTCAAAATTCCAAAACCCTAGCTGCGTGTGGTTGCCCCTACGTCTCAATTTCGATTTATGTTGTGTATCCAGTTTTAAGGAGAACGAGAATATATATAGGCTTTAGTAGGGATCATGGACAATTAGGTCGGGCCTTCCAATGACATTTCGAGTCAAGCCCAATGTCATTAAATATCAATTCAATCCACTAAAGAATTAATATTTGCACCACCGTTCCTAATACCGCAATTATTTTATTATTTAATTCGGCTCCTATATTATTTGCTTATTAAATTCCCCACGTTTAAGATATCGCATGTCCATTAATTAAATTAATCACTGATAATTAATTTACTTAATATCTTATTTACCCTTGATCATCCACTCAACCTTATAATTATGTCAGAAATTAATCTGCTTGCAGGGCTTCACATAATTATCTTTATGAGCTTTCAAGAGGACATCATCAATCCGAATATTATCAGGACATGGATTCCTTTTGTAATCAATATCCCACTATGCATGCAATGTCATTGCTCAACAAATAATATTGTAATTAATAATTAATTTAATCTTATATGAATCAAAGCATGTGCATTGCATACAAGTGTCAATCACTACATCCGGATTAAGAACCTGAGCAATAATAATATCATAGAATCTTAGTTCTTCTTAATTGTCAGAATAGAAGAACAATTCTAATATTTTGATCATGTTCAATATACACAAAGTATACAAGTATTATTCAATAGTCAAGATAAACTATTCCCAGATAATACTTCAGTCATTTCAGTGGTTTGTCTAATACCACTTAGGCTGTGAACCTTTATTATATTATATACAAACACTGATAATCTAATCTTATGTTATCCCATTTGATACTAGATTATCCATAATATATAATAAACAGACAATGTAATAATATGCAATCAAGATTCTCAATAAAATGGACAATGTTATTGAAGGGTTTCGAGCACATAAACACAACGGAAAATGTAGAAATAAATCAAAATTCGAAACCCCTCCGCATGATCCATGCGAAAACAAAAGATTTAATTCGGAGATTAAGAATAAATACCTTAAGAAGCTTTAACAGTTCATTAATGGAAGATTAATGGAGATCCAAAGCTTGTTCAATCACCACGTATCCCGCTCTCGCGATCTACGCTCTACGGTATCCACACGAACGCTTTTCTTGAAGGATTGATGTGTAATAGCACCCGAAAACTACTTCTTTCTCTCTCTCTTTTCTTGCTCTCATAAGCGGCTAGGGTTTTAATATAAAAACGTTTTTCCACATTAAAATCAGCCCTCTTTTAGAGTTTATATAGAGGGGAAAATAAGTTTTCTAATTATAATCCAATTATAATAAAATACTAATTCGAAATTCCAATTTATTATTTAATTAAGTCGCACTTAATTAATTAATAACTAATTTCAGAATTAGTTTAAGTAATTCCATTTTCTATTTAAATAATTAATCAAATCATACTTAATTAATATTATAAATAAAATAAATTACTTATTTAAATTTAAATTCATAATTTAAATTATTTCTCCTTCAAGCGTTCTTTGTGTGTGACCCTGTAGGTTATTATTACGTTGGTAACAATTTTAATAACTAATTAAAATTGTAAACAATGAGCGGCATCTAGTAATACATCATTGCCACCCAAGTAATAATAATTAAATCGGTGATTCGATTAAGCCTTTCGTAAATAATGTTCCATGTAATATAATCCATTTAACCTTAATATTATAGATTAAACTCGAGGCATGTAATGTGTCATCCTCTTCATAATTTAATCTTAGTTTTTTCTTGATCGATGAGTAGACTAATAAATCAAATCAACATTTGAGCACGGCCGTGCATTTCTTAGTCTCACTCAAACAAGAGGCCAATAATATCCCTCCTAAAATTAGGAGGGTTAAATCACATCTAGATCATTCATATTTCCATTACGATTCATAATATACCCAATGTCCACTTTTATCATCACCCGGTCAAAGGTAACTTTTAATGTAATCAAAGTATATTAATTCTCGTATAAAAATATAATGATTTTAGGTCTAAGGATCATTACACCATTATCACAATGAGAATTACTTATGACACTATTAACATGTGTAATCTCACGGCGGGTCAATCCAGTGTCATGTACTCTTACATGCACCTATGTTTTGACTTTAGTATCACCATACCTATGACCAATGAGATGTGGTCATCAGTCAACAAACATACTAGTCTCTGTGCATTATTATTATCCTTTAATTAATAACACTCGACTAGGGATACTTAGGAATAAAGATACTATTCATATAGTCTCATTTTTAAGTCACATACTTAAAGATATCGAATACGTATCATAATTCCAAGGACATTTATTATGCTAACATTTATAACGCAGTAAATAAAGACATAATAAAATAATAAAAACAATCAATCAAACATAATTTATAATAATAATATGTTTTCTTTAAAACATAAAAGTATTGTCTTTAGAGCACTAATACTAACAGTATCAATGGATAAATCCCAGATGTTTTTGGAGAAGTCACATCGGTCTTGCTTAATACCCAACAACCTAGTCAGAAATATCCATTATCAACATCAATCAAGGAGTGTCCGATTAGTTTCTCGAATTCTATGAAATTTGGTACGTCACGTTAGGGTGATCTTACCTTTTAATATTTGTGATTAATTTAAGAAGTTTGTTCTAGTAATATCCTTAACACTACCGGACACCATAAATCATACGCCACGATGGGTAATATATATACAATTCATAATTATCTTAGTGTTAAATTACATACAAACAATAATGGATGACCATGAGACTTAATGTCAAATTAAACACGTCTCCCACTTAGTATTTTACTTGTGAGGATTTTAATCTAAATGCATCGTCCTATGTTATTTCTTTAAAGTCCACATGTATCACAAAGAACAATACAAACCACGTATAACATAGCAAGATAGTAAGATACACATCAAGATTAAGCATAATAAAAATAGCCTTATGTCCATGTCGTTCTAGTATACTAAGGTTAGTATCACATGGCATGAAACACATATAAGGCACATATAATAGCAATAATCAAAACAAGTGGATAATCAATATATAAAATAATCCACTATTATGGCCCAATAAAATCTTCGGTTGCATGTTTGAAGGTTTATACAAGCTCAGAACGACTTCAAAATTTTGGAAAATGACGATGGTAATCTCTTAAGTGCTTGTCTCGTTCTGCCGTTTCCGAAAAGGTATTGTGGGCTAAAATCAGACATCGTATGCAAAATCTGCATTTTCCAGCATCGCAGAATCGTTGGAACTGCCACAAAGCCATCATGCAGCGGAAGAACTCTTGTCTCATGCAGCTCCGTTGATTAACCAATTACATACAAACATAACTGTAACACCCCAGTCTCACATCGAGGAGATTTGGGACTTCTGTTCAGTTTATAAGGCAAAGTACTACTACTAATTAGCACCAACAAATCATGATCTTTTGGGGGCCTGTGGTGGGCTTGTCGTAACCCAAGTTGGCTGCGTTTGGGCCAGTAGGCTTCGACTTATTCAGACTTGGAATCGGGACTTGACCCGATTTTCGAAAAAAGCTTCGGGTTTGACCCGGGTTGTCACAATAACAGACCTATTCTATTACAACAGATCATAATCTAACTCGAATATACATCGGATTTCAAGATTACAATACAAACCACAATAGGAATCAAAAACCTATCACGATCAACCCTCGAGATTTACAACCAATTACACACGATAAACCATGTGGGATCCAATTGCATAAAAATAACCATGATTAAACTACGTGGGATCCAATCACATAATCATAAAAGATGGCCATTATAGTGGATAACAACCTGCATCACAGAATACATACGAGCGACCACTATATACATGCATATATAATTACGACATGGACTGTTAGTATTTGTGCCCTAGAGACAATACTATAATGTTCTTAGGGAAGACATTTTGATTAATAATAAATATGTTCTATGGATTTTCTCTTTCAATTATTTATTATGTCTTTATTAACTACGATATAAATATTAGAATAATAAATGTCCTTGGAATATAAGCATGAATTCTATATCTCTAAGTATGGGACTTAGAAATGAGATTATATGAGTAGTGTTTATAATCCTAAAAGATCCCTAGTCGAGTATTATTATTTGAGGACAATAATAATGCATTAAGACTAGTATGTTTGTTGACTGATGACCACATCTCATTGGTCATGAGTATGGTGATACTAAAGTCAAAGACATAAGTGCATGTTAGAAGAACATGGCACTAGATAGACCCACCGTGTGAATTCTTCATGGTAAAAGTTATCAAGTGTCATAAGCAATTCTCACAGTGATAATGGTGTAATGATCCTTAGACTTGAAATCATTATATTTCTATATGAGAATTAATATACTTTGATTCTACTCAAAATTACCTTTGACCGGGTAATGATAAAAGTGGACATTGGGTATATCATGAATCATATGAGAAATATGAATGATAGATATAGGATTTAACCCTCCTATTTTAGGAGTGATATTATTGGCCTCTTGATTGAGTGAGACTATGAAATGCATGGTCATGCTCAAATAGTGATTTGTTTAATAGTCTACTCATCGATCACGTAAACCGGGATTAAATATTGAAGAGGATGACATAAACCATGCCTCGAGTTTAATCTATAATATAAGGTTAAAAGGATTATATTACATGGAACATTATTCACGAAAGGTTTAACTGGATCATCAATTATTATTATTACTTGGGTAGCAATGATGTATTACTAGATGCCGCTCATTGTTTATAATTTTATTATTAGATATTAAAATTATTGTCAACGTAATAATAACCTAAAAGGTCACACACATAGAACGTTTTAAATGGAGCTTTATTTAAATTACGAATTTAAATAAATTATTATATTGAATTATTGAATTATTGAATTAATTAAGTGGGACTTGATTAATTAAACAATAATTCAAATTTAATAATAATACAACCAATAATCGGACTGGGTTTTGGAAGCCCAATCAGATTAAGGTTCAGCCCACTCTTCTCTCCCTATAAATACATAAGGATGTATTATTTTAGGGTTTAATATTCAGAATTTTTAGAAAAAAACCCTAGTCGTTCTACATCAAGGAGAGACTAGAGAGAGAGAGAGAGAGAGAGAGAGAGAGAGAGAGAGAGAGAGAGAGAGATTTGAGGCTCCTTCTTGGCCAGTACCAAACTCCGGTGATCGTTGGACGATCGAGCGTTCGTGTGGACTAATTAGAGACGTATATCGCAAGGCGGGATACGTGGTGATCATATCAAAGGGCCTCCATTAGTTAGCCGTTTTCGTAAAGCTTCAAAAGGTAAACGATTCTATTCACGAATTAAATATCGTTTTTCGCATGGATCCTGCGGAGGATTTCGTTAATTTTTCCGTTTTACGCGTTTTTCCGTTGCGTTTTCATGCCCGAAACCCTTCATGGACATCATATCATAAAACACAGAACCCTAGAACTAGGTTCTGATACCAATTGTTGGAACGTACGATATATAAGACTGCATTTTATGATATAAATTAAAGAGTTCGAAAAGAAGATTAACCTTAATCGCTACAGCGCAAGAAATTCAATTCCACGTCTTCTACTGAATTCCTTGATTTCCTTTGAGCGAAGTGTGGCCTTCGATCTCCCAAAGTTTCCTCTCCTCAAAGCCTCGAAATTCCAAAACCCTAGCTGCGTGTGGCTGCCCCTAGGTCTCAATTTCGATTTCTGTTGTGTATCCAGCTTTAAGAAGAACGAGAATATATATAGGCTTTAGTAGGGATCATGGACAATTAGGTCGGGTCTTCCAATGATATTCCGAGTCAAGCCCAATGTCATTAAATATTAATTCAATCCACTAAAGAATTAATATTTGCACCACCGTTCCTAATACCTCAATTCTTTTATTATTTAATTCGGCTCCTATATATTTCTGCTTATTAAATTCCCCACGTTTAAGATATCGCATGTCCATTAATTAAATTAATCACCGACAATTAATTTAATTAATATCTTATTTATCCTTGATCATCCACTCAACCTTATAATTATGTGAGAAATTAATATGCCTGCAGGGTTTCACATAATTATCTTTATGAGCTTTCAAGAGGACATCATCAACCCGAATATTATCAGGACATGGATTCCTTCTGTAATCAATATCCCACTCTGCATGCAATGTCATTGCTCAACACATAATATTGTAATTAATAATTAATTACATCTTATATGAATCAAAGCATGTGCATTGCATACAAGTGTCAATCACTACATCCGAATTAAGAACCTAAGCAATAATAATATCATAGAATCTTAGTTCTTCTTAATTGTCAGAATATAAGAACAATTCGAATATTTTGATCATGTTCAATATACACAAATTATACAAGTATTATTCAATAGTCAAGATAAACTATTCCCAAATAATACTTCAGTCATTTCAGTGGTTTGTCTAATACCACTTAGGCTGTGAACCTTTATTATATTATATACAAACATTGATAATCCAATCTTCTGTTATCCCATTTGATACTAAATTATCCATAATATATAATAAACAGACAATGTAATAATATGCAATCAAGATTCTCAATAAAATGGACAATGTTATATACTTCAAACGAATAGTTTAGTATAAAACCCAACACTAAGTTTGTGTATATAGCTATATATCTGTACAATAATAACCTGTAGGTGAAAGTAAGGAAAGAAAGATGGGATAATGGTATGTTTTAGGAATTATGTTGATTCTTGATGATAACTAAATTAACTCAGTAAAATTTGTATAAGAAAAAATGTAGCCTTCAGCAGATAGCATATGTATACAGTATCCGTTGAAGGGTAGTTTATCTACAGATAAGACTTCGTGTAACATACTCTTTTTGTTCAAGTAATTAGCAGTTGAAGTGTAGTTGTTAAGGTTGAATAAGTCATGTTGACTATCAATTGATATGTAGAATAGAGAGGCTAACTGTAAATATCCTATGCCTTGTAATTTTACATAAGTGAAATTGTATTTCAACGGATACACATTCAACCTTCAACGGATGCAACCTGAGAGCCTTTAACGGATGCAGCCACAACACTTTCAACGAATGTTACAAGATTAACCCCAACTGATGCTAGTTCAATAATTAGCAGTTGAAATTGTGAAAGGGACAATCCTGACAAATCACATGGGTTGATGAAACATAAAGAGCATGGAAACCAGCAATTTGGGAAACCCTGAAGAAAAAGAAACATTTTATTTTCATCTGGTCAATAAAGATGATTGAAGAAGGACAATCAACTAAAAGGCAAATCATTTCAAGGATCATTGGATTAGAGTGGAAAAGCAAGCATTTGGACTTTACCTACTGTGTATTTTCAGAAGTTCAATTAGGCTTGTAAACTTGGGATATATAACCAAGTGTAATAATGTTTTTGAGGTTAAGAAATCAGTTTAGTTTTCTAGAGCTTAAGCAATATTCTCTTGTAAATTGTTGAAACAAAAACATTATATTTGCAGTTGTGTGTTTTGTTCAAAGACATCACAGAGATTTCTTCAAATAAAAATCTCTCAGGTGGAACAATCAATCCACCTGAATTTTTAATTCTTGTGTTTTATTTTCTGTAATTTCTATTTCTGTTCTTAAGTATCTCTTGCCTGCAAAGAATTGATAATTTTTAAAGGATTGTATTCAACCCCCCTATACTATCTTGTGATTATATTATTTGGGAATAACAGTATGTTTACGATGAACAAAAATGGATGGGAGTAACGAGCACTGCTATAGAGGCGGCAGAAGATGCGTGTGATGAGGTCAAATAATGTTGTGTCTCCTGTGTGTTCTGTAGTTTATATTTGTTTTGCTTTTTCAGAGTATACGCATATGGGATATGCGAATACGAGTGAGTAAATTGAACTCATTCAGCGACAAGTGGTAATTTCGGCATATGTAGTACTAAAACATGTTATTTAGGTCAATTTATCTATTTATGATATGCCCAACAACACAAATTTAGAAAAATCTTTTGACTTTTGGTAAATTTATTAATGCATATGATCACAAAACATATATAGTAAAAGTCTAACCAAATTAAATTTTAATTTCTTTTACTATAATATATATAACAACATTTTGTTGAATTATTATTATTATTATTTTAATTAAAAAATTTATTATTTTCAAAATCATATTATTTGATTGTAAATATAAATATATATTATTTGATTGTAAACTTATAACTACCGTAAATTATAGTTGAATAATTTTTTATGATATCATGTGTGTAGCACATATTAGCTTATAAACCGTGCAAAGTATGAATTATTTTTGAATATTTATTTTTTAAAATTATGAATGTTATAATAAAATATTGTCATGTTGATCAAAATACAAATTATACCATATTGACGGGTCATTGTTCAATTGTGTTGTTGATGAATTATATGCCTATATATAATTGGCCTAAAGGAGTTCATGTGGCAGCAGGTCTCACTAATAACTACAGAAATTTTATTTACTGTAATTTAAAATAAATATATGAACTAAATAAAAAACCTTAATAAAAAAATGATTATAAATGTAATAGTATTTACAAGTTACCGTTAATAACAATAATTTTTAATTACAACCATGTTAAACCAACTATTAATAACATATTTTGAACTATAATAAAGTGTCACACTAATATTTATCGTATTAAAATTTAGAAAAATAATGTATAAACAGATAAATAATCTCCCAAAATATTAATGATTTAAACATAAAAAAAATTAAAAATATCATCAGGGAAACTCAACATAAACTAAAATAATAAACATATGTTTTAACTTTAATTATTATACAAAATTCATAAATTATAATTAATTAGGATGATCTTAAAATATAAAATTATTAAGAATATAAATAACAAAATATTTATTTAAAAAATATTTATATAGATATCCCACGGGTTTAAAGCTAGTTATATATGAAATGAAATAAAAAGCGATCATCAGAATTTGACGCACATGTTGGCAATGATATAATTTGAAGATTTAACAGATCGAAATTTGAAGATATGCGTTGGATGTAAATGAATTGATGAACACATGAAATGATATAATTTATTTGAGAGTAAAGTGCACTTTGTGTACCTGCAGTTTGTGTGTTAGACCACTTGGGATACTATACTTCAAAAACTACCATTTGCTATACTGGAATTCCAGTTTCGTAATATTATGTGTATTTCAGTTAAAATAATATTAAAATGCAGGGGTAAAATAGTCTTTTTGTCATCATCTTCTTCATCAAACCCATTTGTACCATTGATGAAGCTTTTGAGAAATTAAAACTTGGATATCTCAATCATTTCTTAACGAAATCGAGTTATTTAAGTTGCAACAGAATGCTCACTTTCTCCTCTACAAATTGATATTGATTTTGACTATGAAAGAATAATTTCAAGAAATTCATATATTTTTAATATATTTAGAATATAAATATGAAAATTTCTTCAAGTTAATCTTTCATAGCCAAAATCGATATCAATTTGTAGAGGAGAAAGAGATCATTCTGTTGCAACTTAAATGACTCGATTTCATTAAGAAATGAATGAAATATTCAAGTTCTAATTTCTCAAAAGATTCATCAATGGTAAAAATGAGTTTGATGAAGAAGATGATGACATAAAGACTATTTTACCCTTGCATTTTAATGTTATTTTAACTGAAATACACATAATGTTACGAAACTGGAATTTCAGTATAACAAATGGTAGTTTTTGAAGTAGAGTATCTCAAGTGGTCTAACACACAAACTGTAGGTACACAAAGTGCACTTTACTCTTTATTTGACCTAAACGATGACACTTGATAGCAGATTCACGCAAAAAATAGTAGAATAATTCGTATCTTATTTTTGTATTTATAAAACAATCATTTCCGTAATCACATATTTGCGGTATATTTAATAAAAACTAGCGTTTTACCCGTGATACGCACCGACATCTTAATTTTTTAAAAATAATTATAAATATATTATATAACGGTTATCATATTAATTTTTTTCCCACATATTTTTTCCTTACATTTCATGTTGTTGGTTGCTAAGAAAATAAAATTTTTTGTTGGTTGCTAAGAAAATAAAATTATGTTATTGGTTGCTAAGAAAATAAAATTATGTTATTGGTTGCTAAGAAAATAAAATGTATTATACATGTATTAATAAATATAAATTATGTTATTGGTTGCAAAGAAAATAAAATTTTTTAGTTAAATATATATTGCATAAAATATTGATTGAACAGATAACTAAAATGTTATTATCATAATAAAATAACATTAAAATACGACATTAGAATTTGTTTAAAATGTTACATAAAATTTTAAAATAATAAGAATGTTCAACGTCCTAAAACATTTTAAATTTATACTTCTTATTAACTCCATTATCATTGACGTGGATATACGTTTATTTGTTCCCGATTTTGACTCTAGATTATCATCAATAAAATTATCATTATTAGTTTAATCAGTTACCTGGTTCAGAAAAAAAACAAAATGGGTGCGTTATTAAGAATGGGAAAGGCAAATTTGATGTTAGATAAATATCATAATTAATTATTTTAACTGAAACTTTTATGTTCACTTGGACAGAACCAACATTGTATGATGTGGTTTTAGATTTCTGCGAGGGCGCTAAAACTTTGGAACTAATTTTACCATATTTGATCTGAAGTATCGTGTATTGATATGGACTAAGTTTCAAACATTCAAAGATATATTGAATGCCATATTTTTTTTTGTGATAATATCCAATTTTTTGGGATACTGATTTTTATTTTCTTCATATGACGGAGATTTTAAATTTGTAATAGATAAATTTTAATCTTACATTTAGTATCGATTACGTCATTACCTTTAGATTCTTACCACCGAGATCATCGTCAATATTTGCTGATATTAACCGCCTCGCTTCATAATCTTTGAATTATTTCACTTGAATTATTAATGTAGATATGCACCTTAATCTTAATAAAATTTGTATATAATTATGGTAAAGAGCTTAAGAAGAATAATATTTTTGAAAAGTTTGATTTATTGAACATGATGTCTCATGTTCGGGTTTGACACGATTTTGCCACATTTGTAATTGTATGTATGATTAATAATACAAAGTTACCTTACGCATAGGTCACATTTTCGACACTACAAACTCATAAATGAGATATTGCCTCCATCTACATTTAGATTTTAAAAGTTCAACATTAGGAAATTGAGGAGTCTGATAACTACACTTTATTGATAAATAAATAAAGAAAAAGTTACATACCGCATAATATATGAACTTATGAAATACCTAATATACTTATATAAAAAATACTATCATGCTAATGTGAAAATATGTTCTATTAATAAATTAAAAGTACTTGAAAATATGATGTATTCCTTTATGTTCAATTTTAAAAGTTACCAATGAATTAAAATAATTAAAAAATTTATGTTATTGTTCAAATTTATATTGTTAATATTATTTTAAAATGGCCTGAAAAATATTTTAATTACCAATCCACTAAGCCCACATGTAATTTGGGTAAGATAGATTTAAATTATTTTTACATTGGTAAATTAAATTTTTAACACTTCGTCAACATATATTGTACTAAAATTTATTTCTTTTACTTTTAAAATATAATTTTGTTTAAATCCAAAATTTTATACTTAAGGAAATGATGTGTTCGTTCAAGTATGCTTTCAAAAATTACCCGTGAATTAAAATAATTCAAAATTTTAAATTTAATTGAATTCAAATTGGTTATTAATTTAAATTGGCGTTAAAGATGGCTTAACTACCAACAAATATTGTTATTCCCGACGGGTTGAATACAATCCTTTCAATTTACAGTTCTTTTTGCAAACAAAGATCACCTTGGAACATAAATATAAAATTGTAATAAACAAATAACACAAGAATTAAAAATTCAGGTGGATTGATTGTTCTACCTGAGATATTTTTATTTGAAGAAATCTCTGTGATGTTTAGAAGTAAACACACAGCTGCTAATACAATGTTTTTGCTTCAGCAATTTACAAAGGAATATTGTTTTAGCTCTAAAGATTGAAACTGATTTCTTAAACTCAAAAACATTGTTACACTTGGTTATATATCCCAAGTTTACAAGCTAATTTGAACTACATAAAAGTATACAGTAGGTAAAGTCCAAAAGCTTGCTTTTCCACTCTAAGTCCAATGGTCCTTGCAATGATTTGTCTTTTAGTTGATTGTCCTTGTAGAATCATCTCTATTGACCAGATGGAAATAGAATGCTTCATTTTCTTCAGGGTTTCCCAAAATGTTGGTTTCCATGCTCTTTATGTTCCATTAACCCATGTGACTTGTCAGAATTGTCCCCATCACACTTTCAACTGCTAATAATTGAACTAGTATCAGTTGAGGTTAAATTTATAGCATCCGTTGAAAGTGTTGTGGTTGCATCCGTTGAAGCTTCTCAAGGTGCATCCGTTGAAGGCTGAATGACTATCCGTTGAAATACAATTTCACTTATGTAAAATTACAAGGCACAAAGTATTTACAATTAGCCTCCCTATATATTATATATATATGTTGAAAGTCAACATGACTTGTTCAGCCTACATTATTACACTTTAACTACTAGTACTTAAACAAAAAGAGTATGTTACATTTAGACTTATCAATCGATAAGCTACCTTTCAACGGATACTGAATACACATGCTATCCGTTGAAAGTTACATTTTGACTTATACAATTTTCACAAGGCAATTTTGTTAATCATCAAGAAACAACATATTTCTTAACAAACATGTAATCTAAACGAGATAGGTTTAAAATAGTTATATATTGATAAATTGTGGCGGACATTGTATTAAAATAGGTTTTTTTTACTTTTAAATTTTAAATTTTATTTAAATCATACGATAATGTCATTGTTAATCTATATAATTAATTTAATATGCATATAAGTAAATACCACATGGTTATTAAAATTATGTATAAAAATTTTTATAGTTGAAATTGAATTATTAATATCATATTTAATATAAAATAGTAATAAAATTGGTCGTGTAGTAAATATTTATGAGAATTCAATTATAAAATATTATATTCTAACTACCCTTGGTTAATAAACTAATATGAGGAAAGTTTTTAGACTCATGTGATTGGTCTAAAATTTAGAATTGACATCTGAGTGATCCTAAAATAATTCATTCATAGTTTTCTGATTGGTTAACTGATATGTGATACGTGGTAGACTCAAGTATTATAATAAAATATTATAATAAAGAATATTCAAACACCAAGCGTGAGTTCAATTGGATGAATCTATCAAGTAAAGGTCAACGTATGTAGCACCAAATAACCCAATTTATGTTGTTTTCATTTTTAAAGTTTTTATATTATATTTTAATATTTTTAATATAATTTTTTTATTTATAAACTTATTAATTAGAATTTAAAATATTATTTTAATTCAAAAACTTATAAATGTGTATTATCAAATTTTATATATGATAAAACATTTCACAAAAATAATTTTTAAAATATTAATCACAAAATACATGTAATAACATTTTGTAGTACTAGCTTTATACCCACTACACCATAGATTGCCTATAGCAATCAAATTTTTGAAAAATGATCAAAAACCATTGCTATTGATTAGCATTTCCAAATGAATTTCTATAAGCTATGATACACTACAACGAGTTTTAAAAAACATTACAATTGAGTTTAAAAAGTATGAAAGTCGAAAACTATTGCAATGCTTTTACAAACTAGTTAATATAGATAACAAAAAATTTCTGAAAACTTTAGGCGGGCTCCAAAATTAAGAGCGGGATTTCTAAAAAAAAATTAGGCGCTTAAACTGAAATACTAAAAAAGGGGAAAAAAGAAAGCAATAATGCTCAGACACACGATTCACTCAAACACACATTTAGAAAATACTGGGAGAACAAGATCGAAGACCAATTGCGAAGATTAAAGCTCAAAAATTGAAGTTCGAAATTTAAAGTCGGGAGATCAAAGCTCTAAAATACTAGTATGTTCATATCAATTTTGGGCTTTTCTATTCAAATCAATTTCTTGATTTTAAGGCTCTGGCTTCTAATTAGGCTTTAGGTTTTGTGTTTTGCGTATGGTTTTATGTTTGGCTATGAGTTAATCGTACTTTTTGGTTATGGGTTTATGATTTTGTGTTTTGTGTTCGAACAAATTAGGGCTTGAATTCACTGTGTGTCGTATGTTTATATATGTTATTGTTCTAGCATAATTGGGAGACCAAGTGTGTACCGATAACTAGTTTTGATTGCTACAGTATGTCAAGTCCTAGAAGTATGATTACTCAAATGTATATTATGTGTTCTGTCTTCTATGGTCTTTCTTATGCTAGTATAATATATGAATATATTATCAATTGCCTTTCCTAGAGTGCTATATATCTCATTTCTAACGTTTTTAGGAAGATTCCTTAAGCATCCACTACCCTTCACTTTGAATTATTGTAGTATCTATAAAGCTGTACTCAAATCTAAAGGTTCCATTTATGAAGTTAATCAGATAGCACAGGTTAGTTGTATACCTGAGTTCTATGGCTATTTTTAGAAACTTTGTATGTCTCATATTTTAATAACCGGCTTTGGATCATTATAAAGCCAAAGCCATGCATTGGTGTCGGGCCTTTGTGTAGTGCGCATCAGATATATCATAGCCCATGTCCAAACTTGTTCCTTACTTGTAGTTTTTTAGAAAAACAAAAACCAAGTTAATGTAAGCTCGTTCTATCGTTCGTATATTCATTATGTGTCTTTTAAAGTTTACACATCATCATTTCTCATTTTCCAGATTTGTTATAATGTCCTTGGTCTGGTACATGGAATCTAGACCCCAATACCTCGAGCTATGGGTATCTCGCTCCTAGCACCTTTCTTACTTGTATTTATATCAACTTCTTTTCATGCTGCTTTTATAAATTAATAGGGAATTTAGTTAAACTTTTGTAACAGATGAAGGACTACATTGCAACCCCAAAACCAAATGGTTATCAAAGTCTTCATACGACTGTAATTCCATTTTTGTATGAGTCCTGAAAAATAGATTGTTTGATGTGTTAACTTTACTCGGTAATTTTGTTTTTCTTTGCATCTTTTTGACATATTTACAAGTTGTTATATATACATATGTTGATATGTGGTTGGTAGATAAGGAATGAAGAAATGGATTTGATAGCAGAGAGGGGAATTGCTGCCCACTACAGTGGAAAATTATTTTTTAATGGTTTAGTAAAACACACTATACCAAATGGTAGAAGTTTAAGAAGTAAAACATACTATACCAAATGGTACAGGTTAGTTGTAGAAGCTAGAGTTTCTACTTGTTTGATTTTTGTGTGAAAGGTTTTTAGGCAGGCTGACTGTGAGTTCTGACTTAGACGGAGTATTGAAATTTTAGGTGTTTTGGTATGTTTATAATTAATTAATTTATATTTAAAATATTATAATCACTTGATTGTATATTTGCATCTAGTACAATTAGTTGATAGTCGACTACAGGGGATTGATTTGTATTTAAATACTAATCCAACTAAGAAATATAATTTAATGGCAGAAGAGGCGTATTCAAGTCGCTAGAGAGCTTGCATGGGAAATCCTATAAAACATTCATGATGGACGAGCTTATTCCAGTAGCTGGTGATGTTTGTAAATCTGATATTGGAATTGAAAGTAATTTAGCTGCCGAGATTGCGCAGGTTGTCAATGTAATTATAAATTCATCAGCCTACACAACATTTGACGAAAGGTTTCTAATCAATCAAATTAATGAATTCACTGAATACATCCTAATATTCATGTCATTTGTGATTATCTTCACTATATTTCATTCATATCTGGGTATTAATTTTGAAAAAAGGTGCGATGTTATGAAACTACTTGTGCTTTCTTCATATGAAGATATAATTAGCTTCCAATCAATATTATTTTGCTTTCAGATGTTTGATCCTAATGGAAATACGGGCTGGTCGGTAACATTTGTTGATTGGTCTGAAATGAAGTGTCACCCAAGATCATTTCGGGCTCAAGATGTTACATTTGATCTTCTAAAGACCATGACAGTATGCATATCTACATTTAGCCTTTACTAATACTATTGTTTACATTGTTGCTTTTTTAATATGTTTTGTACAATTACTTGTTTAATGTAGTCAATTAAAACCAGTGTACATATTACAAGTGATGCAAAGGTGCACCCAACTTCTTTTTTTTAATCTAATAATGCTATTAGTTATTGTATTTCATTTAAATCTTATGGAACTTTTCTTTCTGTACGCTGAGGAAGGTATCGACAAGACCTTGCATATGGAACGGAATGAATCGGCCTTGCTTCTTATTCGGGAGGAAGTTTTACTCTGAAACTCTCGATAATTTGATGCACATGTTCTCTAATTATACATCTATTTAAACACCGGGCTGTTGAAAATCATATACATAACACTCGTATGAAATAGACAAGTCATAAGTTGTTGAAATTCAATATAAAATTGATTTATTTTATTCTTGTGCATGAGCTCTTTCCTTAAACTCTTCTCTTCTTTTGTTGCATTATGAAGGGCAATCACAATGCAATGCCTCTTTTGATTGTTGTCTTACAATCCCCTGCAGGGGCAGCTCGTGGTCAGGTTTGACTATGTCTTACATGTTGAGTATTAGTTAAATTGGATATATATATTTCCACCAGATTCATATTAAGTGTCCTATATGCAGTCATGTATATCTACTTACCAGTAATTTAACAGGCTGATGACATTCACAATGAAGCAAATGAGCTTCTCAGAATTAGAGATTATCTTTTTAGAGAAGACGGGCCAGCCTGAAGAGAAGGTATTTTCGATATCTCGCTGGTTTTTTTTTGTTTTAGTTGTTTGCAAACATAATGTTTTCCTGGCCAGCAACCCTCCATTGATTCTTGAAGGAAATAAGTACTTTTTACATACATATGCATGTTACAGTACTACCTAACTATGTTTTCCGAAGTGCTCACTTGTTTAGTTCTAATTGTGTCTTTTTTCCCTTTCTATATGATCTCTAGTAATTAAGTAAAGCTATGTAAATTTTTAAATACTATGGAAGTCAATACTTACCCAACAAAATGTTCATTTTCACCTCTTCCTTTCTTCTTGTTATTAGAATGATGGACCTTGTAATGATGTTCTATGGAAAAGGTCAGCTCCTTATGTGTGAAAGGTCTGTAACTAGGTTCTATCTTAACTATCTTAACTAGGGTTTTTTATGTTGCTTGCCCCTGATCAGAGGAAAAAAGATTCAGAAAATGGTTCATTCTCCTTTTTACTTTCTTAATTAAACTTGTTAGTTCATTCTCTTTTTTACTATTGTCACTTCCGTAGAGTAGCTGCTAATCAACTCCAAAAGCGTGCAAAGTTACGAGAAGAACTCTCTGCTGATGTGGAGGAGAAATTGAACCAGCAACTGAAAACAATAGCTGAAGAGAATCCCACATTGAAAATCAATGTTGAAGAATTATGTGATAATTCCGTCAAGGATGGAGATAAGTCAGATGGAGAAGGTGCAGATGCTTGACTTAGCGCCTCTCAGAGCATATTTATTTACTTTATGTCAAAGCTTTTGGTGGATGTATAAGTTAAACTAGAATCGTACTATGTTGTTTTATTTTGCATTCCGTCTTTGGTTGTTTAATAGTTGGTACTGAATAGATTTGGTACTGTCTTTAGGTAGATGAAAATGTACCAAAGTACGCTTTTGGATTGGTTTGTATGAAATACCATATTAATGGTGGATTTCTATATAAACGAAAAGGTCATGTCCAATTTTTCTTTTATAAAACCATTATCATTGCTTCTAATAGTGTTGCCATTTACTGTCATTTTCTTATTAAAAACATTGCTATTAGATAGAATTATGTTGGCATAGCCACCTGAAACGTTGCCATAACCTATGTATTGCAATACTAAAGAAGAAACAGAGATCAAGAATAGGTTGTTATATGCTATTGCAATGAATTTAAATTGTTGCTATAGACTGGAAAACGTTGCTATAAAAGACTATTGCAATAATATTAAGGTGTTGTTGTATGGTAGTAACTCATTGCTATAGGGGCCTACGCCAACCCAAGCAAAGTTAACACCCAATTTTACCAAAAGCATTGCAATAGACTCTATGGCAACTGATTTAGGCCCTATAGTAACCATAATGTGGAGTTGCTATAGCCAATCTATGGTGTAGTGACCCGTGCAATGCACGAGAAACATTATAAATTATTTATATAAATATATTTTTAAAATTTTATTTATTAAATATTTAGGAAATTTATTTGTTTTTTTAAAAATGTTATTAAAATAAAAAAAGGTAGTCTACTAATTTTAATTTTTTTAGAAATGATTGTACTCGTCAGGAATCAAATCTTGAAACTATTATTTAATAACACTATTTATAAAATGACTATTATACCTCTGATGACCAAACCACAAAAAACTTCATTATGCTAATTATATATAGGATATAATTTAATAGTTTCTACCGAATCTGAATATATGATCTTAAATATAAAATAATTTCATTAATCAATATACTTATATAAAGGAGAAGACGGGGGCGGTGAGGTGACACATCTAGAATCGCTCCATTATATTTTTCTAATTTTCTCAATTTTTCATAATTTTTAATTTTAATAATTACAACTTCCTTTATTATTTTCGATTTTGTAGGAAGGAAATTGTTAGAAATGAATACCACTAGAAACTAGACAGAGGGGGGGGGGGTGAATGGATAGTTTGATATATTTTTCGATCTTGAAAACTAAGTAAACAACTGTATGTGATTATGATATGTAATATGCAGAAAGTAAATAACACACACAATCACTTTAATCTACTTTGTATAAGCAAATTAAATACTACAGCTTTCCAGGAAATTCACAATCGAATTTCTGGCTTCTAAACAAGAACAGTTTGAACTTGCTTGCTTACAGAGAAAAGAGCTTAGCAAATAACTATGTGTATCTCTCTTTTAGCTTACAGTTGCGTGTGCACGATATATATATTCCCCTATACAAACTAGGCACACACAATATTACACAGCTACCCCTTCTGAAAGTCCAACTTGTCCTGCCATAAGAAGTTCACTGTGTCAGGAAGGACCACCTGCTTTTCGGAGTCTTTCCCGTTTCTGTAGCTGCTTGTCTCTTATCTTTCTCTCCAAGTTTAGCTGTAGATTTGCCATCTGTTCTTTGGACCACCTTGCCAGAACAAATGCTTCAGTATTTGTCTCCTTTGATTCTTGGTTCTGTACCTTGATTTGTCTTGTTATGAACGGCTAAGTGTTGATATCGTGAACTCCACTTTATCCCTGACTTCGCGATCTCCCTTGTGAGGACTATGCGATATAGCCTTTGAAGACTTTGCGACATAGGTCATTTGACGACTATGCGACATAGGTCATTTGATGACTATGCGACATAGGTCATTTGATGACTATGCGACATAGGGCTTCTGAGGACTTCACGATCTAGGCTCCTTTGACTTTGCTGACTTCAACACTTCACGACATGTGTCTTGAGGACTTCTCGACATAGTACAAAATGGACTATGCGATATAGTACTTCACGACATGGATATTGGTGACTTCACGACATAGCTTTCTTTTGACTTTGCTATATAATGCCTTAGACAAATTCCTGCAACTTATTTCTTCATGGCCTTATTCAACTCTATCCTGCTGCATGAACACTTCTGAACTTCTACCAGGATAATTATTCAATGGCCTATATACATTCTAGATGCAAGAACTTTACTAAGCTCATTATAAATCTGAGCATACATGATAAAGCTATTGTCCATGAAAACAAGACAAGTACATTTAGAGACCTATACTATATCCCAGTGATAGAAATCACTAGGTCATGTAATGTGACATAGTCACATAGTGTAGGCTTGTTAATAGTGGTATTCAGACATGTCTTGAGCCTAACAATCTCCCCCAAATTGTGAGTAAGATCCTTAGGCACAATTTCATGTCTGATAACAAGCCTAACTTACATAAAAGGAAATTTAGTAACAGAGAGAACAATTCATGAACCTTGAGATCAGAAATTTGATTACATAGAAAAATTGAAAGCTTACAGATTACTTTTGTTGCTCAACAGCTTCAGCTTCCAATTGCTTCTCTAGCAAATCATCATATATCTTCTTTTTCCTTATCTCTTCTTTTCTCTTCAAGTCTATGATGGCTTCTTGAAGTTCTTCTCTTGCAATCAGTTCTTCAATGAGAGGTGAGCCTTCCAAGTCATCAATTGCAGCCTTGAGTGCACTTTCTACATAGGAATCAAGAAACTCCATCCTTATTTTGCTTTGACCTCCATGTGAGTTTTTGTACTCCACAATGTAAGGATTTTGCTTGACCCTGCACAACCCTTTCTGCCTTAGCTCTTTAGCCCTCTCCTCCATCTCAGCCATTTCTTTTTCTCTCTGAATCTTCTTCTTTTCATTCTCTTTCCTCATGTTTTCTTCATAATCAGCATGCATCTTCAAGTACCTGGCAATATCTATCTTCCATGTCCTTTCTTCTCTTTCTTCAAAATTCAGTAAGGCATTTATCCTTTCAAGCTCATACTTATAGAAATATTGCCAGCTTCCTTGCTTCATTATCCTTTCTCTTCCATCAGTGTACTTGATCTCTAGATGATCCAACTTCACTTTGACTTCAAAGATCCTTTGAGCCCTAAAAAATGCTAGGGCATCTTCATCATAGTCCTCATCTAGTGGAAGCACATTGATGCCAGTAACATTTGTGAGTTTTCCAGTCTTCTTTGTTATCCTTATCCTTTTGGGTACACTCTTGATCTTCAAATGCTTCACAAGAGATACCTTTCTGGAACAAGGAGAATTAGTCTTCAGTGCCACATCACTTGGAAGAAGCTTTATTCCTTTCCCCTTCATCCACTGTAACACTCCACTAGCTGTAACTTTGTGGAAGTGTTTTCTTGATATTTCTTTTGTGGCTTCACCCTTCTTCTGTGGCAACTCTAGTTCAGAAGTCATGGATAATGATTTTGGAGGATCATTGCTAACAGTACCCACCCTAGACTTAGAGTCTTGTGTTGTGGTTAAAGTACTACTAGCAATGTCCTTGACTTGCTGAATTCCACTCCTAGTTCTCTTCACTGTCTCCTTTGCCCCCTTTGTGTCATCACCAGCATCTGTAGATTTCTTGGAAGATTTGCTCCTGCTTCTGTCACTTGGTCCATCCTTATTACTCCTTGAATGAGATCTCCTCCTGTAGGTTTTCTCCTCATCATCATCCTCCCCATCCTTCTTCTTGTTCTTTTCTGTGACAGATTCTGGCAAAACACCATGAATCAGAAAAGATTGTAGAATGTTAATCATCTCTAATTCCTCTGCTGTCTTGACTCCTTTCTTTGCTCTCAGCATTTGCAGCACCTGATTGATCTTTGTGTTATTCTTCATTTGCAGATCTTTGGGAATGACTAGTTGGTCAATACTTCTGACTTTGGATAGACTTTGAAAAATTACTGTCCTTGGCTTGGGTATGACCTCAGGCAGTCTTTGATTTTGGTCCATCTCCAAGTCATTATAAAGACTTTCATTGTTAGCCCCACTCTTTTCAATCAACTCCAGAATTATTGACACTTCAGTGAACTTCAGTTTCTCCAGAGTTTGAAATGCTAAGTGCCACAAGCAGTTGTCCTTGCATACCATGATTATTTCTCTCAGATAAACATCCCTGATTTTCCTTACTGCAACTGTGAAGTACTTGATGCTTTCCCTGAGCTTCTTTCTATATGCTTGTGCATCTCCTTGAGCATTCTTGTAGGTGGCTTTCAGAAACTCCAGGAATGCCTCATCATGATAGATGTTAGAGTTGGCAACTTCCTGTAGCTTGGCCTCAGTGATAAGTGTAGCTTGGGTAGGTTTAACAATTGGAGTAGGTATAGCAGGTTGAGAGGTTGAGATGTCTTTAGGCATTGTGGATGGATAGAATGTTGTGGTGACTGTGCTTTTCTGACCTTGTGCATTGATGACCTCTACAGGGGGAAGATTGATTGGCTTTATTGTCTCTTCAATGAGCTTGCCCTTAAGTTTTGACTGCTTGGTAGGTGCTCCCCCTGTCTTTTTCACATTGACCTCCTTTCCTTTCTCCCCCTTAGGCTTGGGATCAGACAAAATGTCTTGAGTTTCCCCAGGAATAGGCAGGTTCATAGATCTCATCATTGAGGTCATCATTTGTTGCTGCACCAGCAAAATGTTTGTTATGTTGGTGCCTTGATCATCTAGTTTGTCATTGAGTTGGCTTAGAGATGTAGATAGCATTCTGTTTTCATCCTTGAGAGAGGCCACTTCTCTTTCTAAGCCATCCACCTTGGAGAATAATTGTTGAGACCTAAATGAGTTGAGGGATTGATCTTTGACCCTGGCAAAATCATATTTGGAGATGTCTGACAGAGGGACTTCATCCACCAGCTTATCACCATACTGGTTTTTCCACATGACATTCAACATAGCATTGGTGGTGATGGTAGATTTTGCTTGATTTTCCAGTGTAGAAGCCAGTTTCTTGATGTTGTCTGTGACCATGGCAAGAGTCACATCCATCATGGACACATTGGTGGAGGTTTTCTGGACTTCTTTGAGGATACCATCCACCTTGGGAAAATCAGAGAGATAAGAGGTTCTGAGCTTAGTGAGGGATCTTTCTGTCTCCTCCTGAATTGAAGAAATCTCTGATTGAAGCCCTTTCCCAAGATAATGCAGAGCCTTCAACTGGTTCTTGTATACATCATTCACAGCATCATAGATGGCAACAGGAGAAAGATCCTTAGCATTGGAGCCCAGAGAGGTGAGGTATTCTTCTCTCACAAAAGCCAGGGCATCCTTGAGCTTGAGAGTCCTCTTAGCATCCAACCAGGCATCCACATTCCCCTCTGGTTCAGCTGTATCCACAATCTTCTCCTGTTGAGCTTCAACATCCTCCTTATGGCATAGCAGGATAGCTTCATAATCAGCATTTGGAAGGTTGGAGGTGAGGAGATGTTGAGCTATCTTTGAGAACTCATCAATCTGTGCCACATGGAGATCTTGTATGGCTTCTTCAGACATTTTGGAAGGCACAGATGACGATCCTGAAGGCCTGTCATGGTGCACAGGCTTCAGCCATTCTGACATTGTGGCCTGAGCCAAGTGAGAGCTAGTGCTAGGCACTTCATGAGATGTGTGAGTTTGAGTCTCCTCCAGCCTTGGAATGGCTGTAGGGTCTGATGTTGTCTCCATTGAAATGGGATGTGTTACAACATCAGCCCTATATGTCTGTGAAGACAGTTCCACATCCCTAAGGATGGGAGAATTTGGCACAGAGTCTCCAGTGAAAACTGGTGAATCCTCCATGTTTGTGTTGGTGTCATTAGGATATGCCTCAGCATGCATTCCCTGACCAACTGAATGTGGGTCCTGAGTGGTGAGCACAGTGTCAAGCACCATGTCACTTGAAGTTGGCTCAATCACAGGGCTGGATTGTGATTGATCAAGGGCAAGATTGTCATGAGTATGACTCTCTTGTTCAGAAGAAATTTTAGTGGAAGAATCTGAGAGAGAAGTGGGGTTCAGATTGGATTTTAGCAACTCCCCCTGAGAAATAGGAGGAGTTTCAACATTGATGTGCTCTCCACTTAGTGTTTGATCACCCTTATCACTCCTAGGGTCAAGAGTGAGGTCTTGACCCTGTGCAGACTCGTTACAACTTGCAGTGGGGAGGCTGCTCTTTTCAATACCCATGACCTGTTGAGAGGCCATAGACAGTAGCAGGTGTACCCCTTTTTGCACATCTGAATCCTGTTGAGAGGATGCAGTGGTGGCTACAGATTTTGATTTCTTCTTTGGTCTGGTGAGAGGTGACTCAGGAATCTCACTTGCTAACTCTACAGATTCATGGATAATAGCTAGGGTTCTCTTCTTCTTCTTTTTAGTAACATCAACCTTTTGAGAGATTGATGCACTTGGCTGACTATCCTCTATAGTGGTGTTTACAGTGGGGTTGCTGGATGGGATAGGGAGGCTTGGGTTAGACTGTGATGCTCCTTCAGTCTCAGCCTCCCCTGTCCAGGAAAGAGCATGGTATATGGGCTTATCAAGTGGATAAGACGCGAATGTGTCCTGCATATGCGGGGTCACACTCAAGATCACATCCACTTGATTCCTTGTGTCCAATGAACCAAACAGAATCTTGGACATGGACTTGGAATAAGCCATCTTTGATTTATCAATACCCTCCAAGTCATGGACATTAGCATCAAGATAATTTAAAATAACTTGAAGAAAGCGAGGGTAAAAGATGTCATTACCTCTTCCACGGACTGTCCTCCCTAGCCTTTGAGTCAATTCCTTGAGGATTATTGCTCCAACATTGATTTCCTGATTGTAGGCTAGGGAATAGGCCAGCTTCACAGCAATGTGACTGATATGGTCCCATCCCGTCTTTCTGCAAAGGAACACCTTCTGGAGTGCATCAAATAGAAATGACCACTCCCTTCTTACAAACTTCTTATTCAGCTTTCCAGTATCTATCTCATCAGCATACTGAATGAAGGTCATGAAGTCTACTATTTGAGCATCAGTAGCTTCTTGGTCATGACCCTCCACCTTGAACCCTAATGCTTCATTTATCTCCTTCTCCCCAAACTGGAAGTGTTTGCCTCCAATTGAACAAGCTATCTCCTGGAACGAAGTTCCATCTTCCCTGGCCATTGTAGAAACCAACGCCGTTCGCCAAAATCCTTCCAATACATCAACATACAACGTGGGGTTCAAGGTTAGGGCTCGGCGGAGGTAGGAATCGTTCAGGAACCGTACAAAACACTTGTACCTGGGTTTAGCCTCAGCCTCAGAGGGAATGGTGAGAAGATTTGTTTCTTTGGGGATGGTTAAAGGAATAGAGGAGGATTCTGTTTGAGATTTGGGTGCCATTTCTTGAGAGAGAGAGTAAGAAAGAGAGTAGAGAATTTGTGCTTAGGTTAGAAAGTTTGAGAGCAATAGACAAGATGAAAAGTTGCAAACGGTTAGAAAATGGTATTTATATGATAGAGACACTGCGATATGGAGTTATGAATGTGTACAGTCTATCTGTATGTCGTGAAGTCAAAAGTGGCCTGTACCGCAAAGTCTTGCAAAGTATATCGCATAGTCTCAACAATGAACTATGTCGCAAAGTCTTCAAAATGAAAGGATCGGGGAGACTTTGCGATATAGTAGAAATACCCTGTCTAAAGCTCTCTTTTAGGAATTTTGAGCAATTTGTCAGACTTTTATCAAATTTTGAAATAAAATTAATTTAAATCAAAATTCTGTCAACTATGGAGACTTGTCGATATAGTTATTCGAAGTCGCGAAGTCATAAAATTAACTATGTCGCAAACTCATGAAATGAACTATGTCGCAAAGTCTCACAATCTCAACAGTTTGCGATATAAGTCTGTTTAATTTGAATTATGTCGTGAACTCTGAAAATCATCTATGTCGAGATGTCTCAAAAGCTCACAACACCACTAACAAATATGATTTTGAAAAATATGCAGTAAAATACTGAAATATTTATAAATCATATCTCAGCTAATTTTCACTCCAAACAAATAGATCATTTAAATACAGTGAAAATTTACTGCTGCAACTATTAACCAGCATATTTACTTAGAACAACTGAATGAAGGATTGAGCATTCCAATTTCACTCACAAGTCTGTTGAAGACTGCTTCATTCAGAGGTTTAGTAAATATGTCAGCTAATTGTTTCTCAGTTGGAACATAAGAGACTTCTATGGTACCATTTGCAGCATGTTCCCTAATGAAATGGTACCTGATCTCAATGTGCTTTGTAGTAGAATGATTAACAGGATTAGCTACAATGGATATTGCACTAGTATTATCACACATCAGAGGAATGTGTTCTAACACTAGTCCATAATCCATGAGTTGATTTCTAATCCAAAGCAATTGAGCACAACAACTTCCAGCAGCAATATATTCAGCCTCAGCTGTGGATGTTGCTGTGGACTGTTGTTTCTTACTAAACCAGGACACTAACCTTTGACCTAGGAATTGACAGCTTCCAGAGGTGCTCTTCCTGTCAATCCTGCATCCAGCATAATCAGAATCTGTGTAACCAACCAGGTTGAACCCAGTGCCCTTTGGATACCATAGCCCAAGATTAGGAGTCCCCTTCAGATATTTGAAAATTCTTTTGATGGCCATCATGTGAGATTCCTTGGGATCAGACTGGAACCTTGCACAAAGGCATGTGGCAAACATGATGTCTGGCCTGCTAGCTGTGAGATAGAGCAGGGATCCAACCATTCCTCTATAGACCTTGATATCAACTCTCTTGCCTTTCTTGTCTTCATCCAACTTGATTGCAGTAGACATAGGAGTTTTAGCTGAGGATGACTCTTCTAAACCATATTTCTTTAAAAGATCCTTGACATACTTAGATTGGTTTATAAAGATGCCATCCTCCCTTTGATGTACTTGCAGGCCTAGGAAGTAGGTTAACTCTCCCATCATACTCATCTCATATTTACTTTGCATCAACTTAGAGAACCTTTCACAGAGTTTTTCATTTGAAGAGCCAAAGATGATATCATCCACATAGATTTGAACAAGAATGATATCATTTCCATGCTTCTTGAAGAATAGGGTTTTGTCAATTGTACCCCTGGTAAATTGATGCTCAAGAAGGAATTGAGATAGAGTTTCATACCAGGCTCTTGGTGCCTGTTTGAGTCCATAGAGTGCCTTGAGCAGTCTATACACAAAGTTTGGGAAGTCTTCACTCTCAAAGCCAGGTGGTTGAGACACATAAACTTCTTCAGCAAGATCACCATTGAGAAATGCACTTTTCACATCCATTTGATACACCTTAAAATCTGAGTGAGCTGCAAAAGCCAGAAAGATTCTGATGGCTTCCAGTCTAGCTACAGGTGCAAATGTCTCATCATAGTCAATGCCTTCTTGCTGACAATATCCTTTGGCAACCAACCTTGCTTTGTTTCTTACTACCACTCCTTCTTCATCCATCTTGTTTCTGAACACCCATTTGGTGTCAATAACATTCTTTCCTTTTGGAGGTGGCACTAGTTCCCATACCTTGTTTTTCTCAAATTGATTCAACTCTTCTTGCATGGCAACAATCCAATCAGAATTCTTCAAAGCTTCTTCAATTAATTTAGGTTCCTCTTGTGACAGAAAGCAGCTATACAGACAAGTATTTAATGTTGCCCTTCTTGTTCTAACTCCCTCACTAGGATCTCCAATGATTTGATCCCTAGTGTGGGCTCTGTCCCATTTCCTTGTGTGCCCCTGTTCATTTCCTTGATCTGTTCCAATCTCATTTTGGTTGACAGTTGCATTCTCTTCTTCTCCCCCTGTGTTTGTGAATCCTTGCACAGGTGTTTGAAGAAGATTGTCAACTTCAAGAGTTTCATTTTCTAGAACAGTTTGAACAGGGGGTTCATCTTCACTTTCAGAATCCTCAAGATAACCTTGATTCTCAAATCTCAATAGCACACTGTCTTGATCACTTGTTTTCAGTCCTGGAGTTTTCTTGTCATCAAAGGTAACATCCATGCTTTCCATGACTTTGTGTTGCTCAGGTACAAACACTCTGTATGCTGTCCTTTCCAGAGAGTATCCAATGAAGATACCTTCAAATGCCTTAGCATCAAATTTTCCAACATGCTCAGAGGTATCTTTCATCACAAAGCACTTGCTTCCAAACACATGCAGGTGCTTGAAGGATGCTCTTTTTCCAATCATTAATGAGTAAGGAGTTTTGCCAGACTTCTTATTGATTAATGTTCTATTTTGCACATAGCACGCTGTGTTAACAGCATCAGCCCAAAAGCTAGTGGGTAGCTTTGCATCCAGTAGCATTGTCCTTGCAGCTTCAATGAGAGTTCTATTCTTTCTCTCAACTACTCCATTTTGTTGAGGTGTTCTAGGAGCTGAGAATTGTTGAGAAATTCCTTTATCTTTGCAAAACTCATACAATGTTGAATTTCTGAACTCAGTCCCATTATCACTTCTCAAAGCAACTACAGAGGCACCAGTGCTTTGTGCTTCTTTATCAACTCTCTTGATATGCTCTATTATGACTTGGGGTGCTTCATCCTTGGAGAATAGGAATTCCACCCAAGTATATCTTGAATAGTCATCTACCATCACTAGAGCATATTTCTTTTTGGAAAGGGACATTACATTCACAGGGCCAAATAAGTCCATGTGAATTAGTTGCAGAGGTTTTGAGTTTGTATTGAGCAACTTGTTCTTGTGACTTGATCTTTTAATCTTCCCTTTCTGACAAGCTTCACATGCTCCATCTTGCACAAACTCCAAGGCAGGCAAATCCCTGATGAGTTCTCTCTTGGTTAGAGAGTTCATTGCCTGAACATTTAAGTGAGACAGTTTCTTGTGCCACAGCCAGAATTCCTCATTTGTGGCTTTTGTGTAGAAACAACAAATTTCTCCCTTATCTGCAGCCTTGAGATTAGCTACAAACAAGCTTCCTTTCTTCACACCAGTTAGAACAACTTCACCACTTTCCCTTTTTGAGATTGAACAAAGGTCTTCATCAAATTCCACTTTGAAGCCTCTGTTGGTAAACTGTCCAATACTCAAGAGATTATGCTTCAGTCCTTCAACAAATGCTACATCTTCAATAATGACATTTCCAGATTTAACACTGCCATATCCCATTGTATAACCAATGTTGTCATTTCCAAAGGTTACTGATGGGCCAGCCTTTTCCTCAAAATGTGATAGCAGGGCTATATCACCAGTCATGTGACTTGAGCATCCACTGTCCAAGATCCATATGACTCTTTTATTCCTGTTGCCCTGCATTCACAAAGTGACTAAGTTGTTTTTGGTACCCACACTTGGTAGGGTCCAGATGATTTAGAAACATTTTGATTAATAATTCTTCTGTCATAAATTGCATTTCTCATAGTAGGAGACTTCACTTTTTCTGTGGCTTTGGAGTTTACACTCTTAGGCTCACATGAAGTTTTCACCCTCTCAACCCTGATTGGGGACCCTGTCCTATGAGAATGTATGTGTGTGTGTGATTCACCAGATTGTGCAGAGTCAAGTTTATGTTTAAGAGATAAACAGTTAGCAATCACAGTCACATAGCATGTCATGCAGTTTGGCTTACCACAGAAAGAATCATGACTAGAATTTATGCTTGCAGAAAGGTTACTTAGGTTATCAACTTCAACAATTTCAGGCTTACTACACTTATGAGTCAAATGATTAACAGATAGGCATTTTTGACATTGTTTCCTGGGAGCATTTGGCACATAAGCATAGTTGTTTCCTTTGTTAACACCAACTTTACCATTTCTGTTTTGTTTCCTTTTCTTAACAACTTCTTTCTTTGCTTTAGGACTCTTGACAAGATTGTCTTTGGTCTCTTTATGATTGACAAGATCAGGAAAGGAAGAAGTGTTCTTAGCAGCCTCATCTTCTTCAAGTAGTTGTTGCTTGATGATCAGTAGTTCCTCATCAAACTCAACATCACTCTTTCTGAAGATGGGCTGTTCAACACTTGACAGTATGGTTGGGACATTTTTGTTTGTAAAGGTTTCCTTTCCTTTGCCCTTGACCTTCTTCCTTCCTTTGTCATTATCATAGTCAAAACCAACTCCAACCTTGCAGTCTACAGTGTGTTCCTTGTGGTAGGTTTGAATAAGTTCAGAGGAGTTTTTGAAGCTTCTTAGTTTCAGTTCAGTTTCAGCAATTTGTTCTCTAAGGGCTTTCTCTATCTGCTCAGCACAAATCACTTTGTTTTTAAGATACTCAACCTCCTTTTTCAAACCATCCAGGTTCACAACCATTAACTCAAGTTTCTCATTCTTTTCTGTAAGCTCAACATTCTTAGCAGTTAGTCTATCAATTTCTTCATTAGCTACTAACATGCTAGTATGAATATTAAACATCTCAGTGCTCATATCTTCAACAGTTTGCTTATATTGAATGGGAGTCATATCAAGAGAAGTAAGAATGGGTACCTGACTTGAATCACCATCATCAGAAAATGCCATCAAGGCATAGTTTGAGTACTCTTGTTCTTCTTCTTCATCAGAGTCATCCCAGC
Organism: Heracleum sosnowskyi; assembly: GCA_030848705.1. Classification (NCBI taxonomy): domain Eukaryota; kingdom Viridiplantae; phylum Streptophyta; class Magnoliopsida; order Apiales; family Apiaceae; genus Heracleum; species Heracleum sosnowskyi. The sequence goes on along the minus strand of CM061235.1, from coordinate 133,229,698 downwards.
ATTTTCCCTCAGCAATAAAAGCTTTGCCCTGTTGTTTCTTGAGTAGAGCTTCATACTTAGCTTCAAGCTCTAAGTATGCTTTGTCCTTCTTGACTTGTTTAGGCTTTTTGCACTCAGTGGCAAAATGCCCAAGTTCATTGCAGTTATAGCATCTTATTTTGGTCCTATCCACACTTCCTGTCTTGTATCCACCCTTAGCAGCACCAGCCATCCCTTTTCCTTTATTGAAGGTGTTTGAGCCACTAGATCCACCAGTGTTTCCAGTATTGAACTTGGACCTGAATGGCTGCTTTCTTTTAAACCTTATGTTAGGATATCTCCTAGCCATATAAGCAAAAGATTTGTTTTCCATTTTGTCCAGTTCCTCCATGCTGTAAAACTCATCTTCCTCAGGCAAATCATAGATGACCTGGACCTCATCACCAGTGTCTTCAACTTCCAGTTCCTCAATCTTCACTTGACTGACTTTAAGAGAGTCCATTCTTTGACTTAGGTTGTCAGCAATAAGTGCACAGGAGGTATTAGCCACTAATCCTTGCTTTGCTTGAATAGATCTCTTTTGAAACAACTCCAACTCATATGTCTTCAAAACACCATATAACACATCAAAACCAATCTTTGTTAGATCTCTTTCTTTAAGGGAAGAGATTCTTGGTTCCAAGTGATCTGGAAGAGTTAGTAAAAACTTCATATTGAGCTCTTCTGTTTCATAGTGTTTGTCATAGAGTTTGAGCTCGTTTATCAGCTTGTTGAATCTCTCAAACACTTCTGTGATTCCCTCTTTTGGCTGAGCCATGAAGGCTTCATATTGTGAAACAAGAATCTGCTTCTTGTTCTTTCTTACTTCAGTAGTTCCTTCACAGAGCACTTCTATAAGATCCCACATCTTCTTGGCACTAGTACAATGAGCAACAGTGCCATACATGTTGAAGTCCATAGATTCACAAATGATAAGTTGAAGATGTCCATCCAGGGCAACTTTTTCTTTTTCAGGATCAGTGTATTTTGAGGGATCTTTGGGCACATGTTTTGCTGGTATAATCTCAGTGCCACTGGTTGATTCACCAATCTCAATCATTGGAATGAAGGGACCATGCTTTAGAATATCTAAATACATGGGGTTAGAAGCTTTGATGAAAAGCAACATCTTCTTCTTCCATAAACTGTAGTGCTCCTTGTTAAAGGGAGGAATCTTGATACTGCTTAGTTTATGTGAACTCATTCTTGATCTTTTCCTGTTTGTACGTTAACAGCCTTCGCTCTGATACCACTTGTTAGAAATGAATACCACTAGAAACTAGACAGAGGGGGGGTGAATGGATAGTTTGATATATTTTTCGATCTTGAAAACTAAGTAAACAACTGTATGTGATTATGATATGTAATATGCAGAAAGTAAATAACACACACAATCACTTTAATCTACTTTGTATAAGCAAATTAAATACTACAGCTTTCCAGGAAATTCACAATCGAATTTCTGGCTTCTAAACAAGAACAGTTTGAACTTGCTTGCTTACAGAGAAAAGAGCTTAGCAAATAACTATGTGTATCTCTCTTTTAGCTTACAGTTGCGTGTGCACGATATATATATTCCCCTATACAAACTAGGCACACACAATATTACACAGCTACCCCTTCTGAAAGTCCAACTTGTCCTACCATAAGAAGTTCACTGTGTCAGGAAGGACCACCTGCTTTTCGGAGTCTTTCCCGTTTCTGTAGCTGCTTGTCTCTTATCTTTCTCTCCAAGTTTAGCTGTAGATTTGCCATCTGTTCTTTGGACCACCTTGCCAGAACAAATGCTTCAGTATTTGTCTCCTTTGATTCTTGGTTCTGTACCTTGATTTGTCTTGTTATGAACGGCTAAGTGTTGATATCGTGAACTCCACTTTATCCTTGACTTCGCGATCTCCCTTGTGAGGACTATGCGATATAGCCTTTGAAGACTTTGCGACATAGGTCATTTGACGACTATGCGACATAGGTCATTTGATGACTATGCGACATAGGTCATTTGATGACTATGCGACATAGGGCTTCTGAGGACTTCACGATCTAGGCTCCTTTGACTTTGCTGACTTCAACACTTCACGACATGTGTCTTGAGGACTTCTCGACATAGTACAAAATGGACTATGCGATATAGTACTTCACGACATGGATATTGGTGACTTCACGACATAGCTTTCTTTTGACTTTGCTATATAATGCCTTAGACAAATTCCTGCAACTTATTTCTTCATGGCCTTATTCAACTCTATCCTGCTGCATGAACACTTCTGAACTTCTACCAGGATAATTATTCAATGGCCTATATACATTCTAGATGCAAGAACTTTACTAAGCTCATTATAAATCTGAGCATACATGATAAAGCTATTGTCCATGAAAACAAGACAAGTACATTTAGAGACCTATACTATATCCCAGTGATAGAAATCACTAGGTCATGTAATGTGACATAGTCACATAGTGTAGGCTTGTTAATAGTGGTATTCAGACATGTCTTGAGCCTAACAGAAATTGAAAATTACACTTTTATTATTTTCAAACTTGATAGAACTTTCTTTTATTATTTTCAAACTTGATAGAACTTTCTTTGATTTAGAAAATTACAACTTCCTTATTATTTTCGAATTTGTAGGACTTGATAGAACTTTCTTTGATTTAGAAAATTACAACTTCCTTATTATTTTCGAATTTGTAGGTTTGATAGAACTTTCTTTTATTATTTTCAAACTTGATAGAACTTTCTTTGATTTAGAAAATTACAACTTCCTTATTATTTTCGAATTTGTAGGACTTGATAGAACTTTCTTTGATTTAGAAAATTTTTTTGATTTAGAAAATTACAACTTTCTTATTATTTTCGAATTTGTAGGACTTGATAGAACTTTCTTTGATTTAGAAAATATCTATTTTTTACCAATTAAAAATACTAAAAATAAAAAAAATTCTCAATTGCATTTTAAATCTTCACCAATGAAGGAAACTAAATATACCATTTCAATATTTTTGCCTTTAAAATCTTAACTAATGGAAGAAGCCAGATTTTCTCTTTTAAGATTTTAAAATTTAGATAAGGAAACAATTTATATGAGACAAGATAGTATATTACTTATTTACCTTTTTATATTACGGACAATAATATTTCCAAGATTTTAAAGGATGAAAACAAATTAAAAGTTTTTGTTTCTCGGATAAGAAGTCATGATAAGGATTTATATAAATCATGAACCAAAATTATCTTAATATTATTAAAAAAAATCTTAATTATCTTATATTCTCCTAAACTTTCTATAATTATCTTAATATTTCTTAAAAAAATCTCGATTACCTTATATTCTTTTAAACTTTCTTCACAAGACAAATAGTTATTATAACATTTTTCTAAAATTTCTTATATTCTCCTAAACTTTCTTCACAAGACAAATAATTATCTTAATATTCTTAAAAATGATCTTGATTACCTTATATTCTCATAAACTTTCTGACAAACAATTATCTTAATATTCTCAAAAATCTTAATTATCTTATATTCTCCTAAACTTTCTTCACAAGACAAATAATTATCTTAATATTCCTAAAAAAGATCTTGATTACCTTATATTCTCATAAACTTTCTCACAAGACAAACAATCATCTTAATATTCTCAAAAAATCTTAATTACCTTATATTCTCCTAAACTTTCTTCACAAGACAAATAATTATCTTAATATTTTTAAAAAAAATCTTATTTCCATAATAAAAATAATCTATTTTAATGTCCATAAATATATTTTTATCTTATTAGTAGCCTATATAAACACTATCATGGTTGTCGACGGTCTCTTACATCTCTTCCCACGATCATAGGTACTTTTTTTTTTCTTAAATCTTTGATGTTCGGGTATATATATGAGTTTTCTAATATTTTACAAATTATTCTCTTCATTAGATTTTGTTTTACTGTCCTCCTATGTACATAATAACTTAATATTCATACATGTATTTTATATATAGCCAATTAGCGTGAGAATGCAAGTTAAGGTATAATCTCTAACATTGTAATTTTCTGGAAGATAAGTTCAGCATTGTAATTTTTGACACTAAAGATTTTAATAGTTTTATGCACTGAAAATAATTTTGATATTTTAATGTTTCTTCTAAATGCTCCCATAGTCTTAATTTATTGCTTACTTTGGTGTGATATTTCAAGATATTATTGTTGATAAAACAGAATCCCTAATAGTTCATGTCATGAAAGTAGTTGGAAAAGAAAGGTAAATATTGTTTATAAAATGAAAGGGGGTAAGAGTATGTCTATATGTGATTTATGAGGTGTCTTTATGTCATTTATGAGGAAGAAATAACTTTTATAAAAAGTGTGGCTATAGTTATTAATTACTAGAGAATAATATGTAAGTATTTAAAATTATACTCCATGATAAATCATCAATTATTCTCTAAAATTTTCTTTTTAAGTCAAATTATTATTTGAATACTCTTTTAAAGTTTTACTTAACTCAAAATTAACATCTTAATATTTTTTAAATTACATATCTTACTATTTTTATAGACTTTCTCTTCAAGTATAATTTTCAAAATAATAATCAATATAATTATCTTTTAAGTATTAACGAATATAGAAAACTAAATACATCATCTTAATATTCTTTTAAGTTTTTTTTAAAGTAATTACAAAATGTATTCAACGAGAGAGCGGCTTACAAGATTTAACTATTAGAAATTATTATTTTATAATTCTTTTGTAAAAAAAACTCGCGTTTAATTTAGCTATATGTCTTTTATATTAAAAATCAATTGTCTTTTATGTTTTACTTTTGAAATTATAAAGAAGATAACACTTGTACAAAATGCAAATTTCAATTTCTCTTCAAATCATATTTTTTTTAATTATTAATTTCTATAAAATCTCTTTAAAATTTTATAATAAAATTAGTTTGATAAATCATGGTATATAATTTATATTTTAAATTTAATTTAATATTTTAAATAATAATTCAAATTAATATTTATTTAAAATAAGAGGTAAAATAAATATTATTGTAATTTAATTGTATTCTACATGTGAAAACTTTGAATTAGAAAAATGGATTAAAAGTTTAAACTATAAGAATATATACAAATCATATTTATTCACAATAATTTATTTAATATACATGAAAATATATAATATTTTTGTGAAATATAGAAATTGGGGACCGGGAAGCGTGGCAGGGAGACACTAATCCCTGACCCCATCCTGATCCCCGAAATTTTTACATATTTTTTCTCGATCGCCATAAAAGTTCTCAATTCTCCGCCCGAAACAGAGCAGAGAATGGATTGGGATTGGGCGAGAAGGGGTGAATGTCTATCTCTACAATAAGCATTATTATATAGCACATATCAATAAAATGTATACATGATATTTATGAATATTCTTTTTATGTATACAAGCATAGGGCCGGTGCAATGCAAATATGACTTTTAAATTTGTTATCTTATATTTATTTTAATAATTTATTTTATATTTATACGTTTTTTAACGAAGATGAAATTTAAATAGTTTTATGTGATTGTTGAACTCGATGTTGAATTGACGTATGTGTTTGTGTTTGAGCGTGATTAAATTGTGTTCAAGAATTTCGTGTTTAAGAGTATTTAAAAAATATTTTTTAATTAAAATTGTTATTTTTAATAAATCAAGGTCAAGTTGCAAAAGTAAATGGATTAAAGTGCAAATATCAAAATATGAGTATCATTATAACCGACCGACTACATTATATTTTAATCAAAACCGTTGTTTTTAATAAATTAAGGTTAAGTTGTAAAAACAAAAGAACTAAAGTGCAAATACCAAAATACGAGTACCGTACCGACTGACTACAAAACTTTCAATGTTTCGGTTTTAATAATACAATATAAATAGATAGATATAATAAAAGTGAGTAGATTTATAATTAGATTGGATGCATTGTGTATATGAGACATTTTTAATTATTTTCACATGAATTTTAATGTCATTTTATGGAAGAAAATAATTAGTTATTTGGAATTGGATTAATATATATATATATATATAACATATGAAAACTATTTGTTTTGAATTAAAACAATTTAAAAGATGAGATAATAAAAATAAATAGATAGTACAACAAAAAAAATTAAACGAATTATATGGTCATGTTGAAAATGTTAGACAATATAAACACATAAATTTGGGTTGGAAAAATACTCGGTGATACTAATTTGTGTAAAAAATAAATAGATAAAAATATATAGTCCAGTTAACAAATTTTAGAAAACAAGATATTATACAGCGTTCAAAAATATTATGATCGGATCGATCACATTATACACCCCGGGTTATTTAAAATCATAGGACCCGATCAGTCAAATTATCTATATAAATTAAAGTAAGTATATTTTAACGAGACGAACAAAATATGTACAAATATAACTAAATATAACTAGCCTAAAAACCCGTGCGAAGCACGGGCCTGCTTATTTACTGAAATAATTTTTCGCACGAAAATGTATATATATCGAAACAATTTTGTAATTAAAATTAATTTTGAATTTATCTTATATTTGTATAAATTTGTTTTTAATATTTAATAAGATTTCACAAAATTTGGAAAAAAAATCTATAAAATAAAGATCAAATTATTATTTTCATTTGACAAAATATTAATTTAGTTTTAAATGTCGTGAAATGCATTTTATCAAATTCAACAATTAAATATAATCTAAATGATTATTTTAGTATAGTTGTTCATATATGATATGGATGTATCTAAACTAATGTGTTTTTAACGAAATGACAATATACTTGTAAATAAAATATAAAGTTGGTCAGGTACGTAAGACTACACACCGTGATCACATCTTAAAATCTTTTAGTCTAAAGTCCGTATATAACATTAGTGTATGTAAATTAATATGATAACGTAACTGTGCCAAACCCAAGGCTTTGGGACTTGTTCATAGTGAGTATTATTGATATTAAGAACAAATAGAAACAATGTAAAATTTGAAACACGGTCGAACTATTGTTCTTGTTGCAATTATAATCAGGTTTACCGGAGTTTTCTATGTTGGAGAAAGTATAATTTGTAAATAGGTATTTTGCCTTAGTAGTTGTTGTTTGTTTTTCAGCGATCAATTGATTTGGTTTTTTTTATTTTTTTGCAGTCTAGAATATAAATCGTTAAATGCACACAATGTTGTTGTAATATAATCGAACACATGTGAATGAGATAGAGGATTTTAAAAAGAAGCTGAAGGTTGGTGCATCTTTGCACACTCTCACAAGACAAATACTTTGGGAGATGAGCACCTATTGCAATATGGAGTATTCATATCACGTGTTTATTTTTTTAACTTGGGAACTGATTTCGCACTTCTCTCTTGTGTCCATCACTGTATTAAATTATATGAACACACTTAGTACTTTAATAATATGTTTGGAATGTCGTTTTACAGTTACAAATTTTAATCCAATTTTTTTTATAAATGATCATCGTGTACTAATAATAATGTATTTTAACTTGACTATATATATGTATTTTATGTAATTAATTAAGCGTTAATAATATCGAATTCAAAATTCAAATCTTATTTCGATTAATTTAATATATATACATATATATTGGCGACCGGAACGCCCTTAAATTCATATATATATATATATATATATATATTGAAATCGTAGATCCAACCATATATTTGAAAAAAGATTACATAATTGTTTTTGAGTATATTAACTTATGTACAAATTGGCATGGTTAATGATGCAATTTATAATTTATAGGATATAAAATTTGAGTCTTTGTCTACTGGATACAAATAAATATTATTTACAATATAAAAGTAATTCTATTATTTTTGGGTCAATTTTAGAACAAGTTGTTTTCGTGCTTATTTATTTATGTTTTTTTTATATGTTATTATTTAAGAGATAATTGAAATAGAGTCCAAAATTTAAATCTCATATATATTAATTTGATTAAATATTTTTCGATCCAAACTCCTTTAAATTCACATTGTGTTTTTTTTTTAAATCGTAGATGCAATCATACAAACGAAACAGTAGTTACGTAAAAATTGTTAAATGTATTAATTAAGTTACTTACAAATTACAAATTAGTGCATAGATGATGCAAATTGTAATTTATATATAAAAAATATGAACCACTATCTATGTATAGTTGCATGGTTACATTTGCAAAAAACAAAATATGTTATAGATGAAAACATTCGTCTACTATTTTTAAAAACATTTAAAAGAAATTAAAACATTCGGCTATATATGTATTATTTCGACCGAAACGTTCTTAAATTCAAATTATTTTTCTTAAAAAAATTGTAAGTTCAATCATATAGATGAAAAGATGACGTAATAATTATCGAGTATATTAATTTATGAAAAAATTTATATGATAGACGACGCAATTTGTAATCTAATACGATATAAAGTTCAAACCGTTATATATTTAATGCAAATAAATAAAATTTATAATATTAAAATAATCTTATTTTCTACGGGTGAAATTTATAATATTTTGTGTAATTTGTTATTTTTGTACGATCTTTTCTTTTAGTACCGTTAGATTTACAAAAAAAATATGAAAAATATTTATGTAAATCATTTGTGTAGATAGATTCCCTATCTTGCGAAGTAAATTACAAAATTGTCGGTATATAACATAGGCGATGCAGTCTTAACATTGTCAGATATAAACGTAGGACTGAGACTTATTACAAAATCTATTAATATTATTTAAAAGTCATCCATGCGGCGTCTCACTCAATTTTTTTACTTTTAAAATTTTATAAAAATTTTATACTCTAATCTTATATGTTATCTATAATCTTATTATTATGTAGAAATTATACGTTATCTATAATCTTATACTCTTTTAAAATTTTATTTTTTATATCAATCATTTAAAATAAAAGAAAGAGAATCGTAGAGTATGCTCAATCCATTAAAATATTTTTGGTAATTATATACAATGCAATATTTTATAAATAATATAAACCAACATTTTATTTATTTAAAAATAAAAAATTATAAAAAGAAGATGAGAGAAGAAGAGAAATTAACATTAATAAGATTTTAAAGAAAACTTAAAACAAAATGTACTATGCTACTTATGCATGAGCTTGATTAGAGAAGATTAATGGTTCAATTTACTACACTAACATAATCTTATCTACTATTTGCATAAATATAAAAGAGTTGACGTTTTTGTAATTTTTTAGCATGTAGGGGCAAAATCATAAATTCAAGGTATTAAAATGACATATATCAATAATTTAAATTGATAAAAGAGAATTGTAGATTATGTTCAATTGCTAAAAATATTTATTATAACTATGTATTGTGCAATATTCTAAAAATAATATAAATCAATGTTTATTAACTCAAAAAATAAAAAAATTGGAAGAAGAGGTGGTTTATCTAATAAGAGTTTGAATATAAACTCAAAACAAAGTGTAGCACAGTTGGTTATGACATGAGTTTGACATGGATATGTTAAGGGTTCGATTCCCATCATTAACATAATTTCACAATTTTTACATTTTTATTAAAGAATGGTATTTTTGTAATTTTAGAAAATATAAGGGTAAAATCGTAACTTCACAGCCATTAAAATGGCAAACTTTGCCCTTTGTTGGCTTTTAATATATAGAGAAAGATATTTAAACAACAAAGAAATAAAATTTTATTTTAATCACTAGAAAATGATCGTGCCTTGCACGGGTTCATGCAACAAAATATGAGAATTGAAGTTATAATAGCAAATAATATTTCACGAATGTTAATATTATTATCAGTTAGACATACCCACGTCATTTAAACATAAATATGTTTTAAAATTTTAGTAGTAAAATAAAAAAAATTATTGTATTTGAAAATTATTTTAATATATATATATATTTAATATATATATATATATATATATATATATATATATATATAAAGAACTAATATTGACAATAAATTGATATATTATTAAATTAAAACATATTGTAACACCTGAGTCTCACATCGAGAAATGTAGGGGCTTTAGTACAGTTTATAAGACAAAGTACAACGACTAAGTGCACCAACAATCATGATCTTTTGGAGACCTGTGGTGGGTTTGTGGATTACCCATGTTATTGCATTTGGGCCAATTGGTCGGCGGTTGATTCGTGAAATTGCTGGAGGTGGGGACACAAAGACTGGTGTTATGGATTAAAAAACGTGCTTTGTGAATTTAATGCTAGGATTAATGAGCTTCGAGCTTTAATGGTTGCACTCGTGTTTCCAGACTAAATTGGTCCTCACAAGATGCCTACGTATCTTAATTAATGCTGAGAATCAAGCCAAAGACGTAGTTCTGATTGTAGGATCAGGGACCTTATATAGGCGCTTGGAGCCTAGTATTTATGGTATGTTTAGGAGTCTTAGCGAATAAGTCTCCTTTTTGATATTGGATAAACATTGTATTGCTTACATGATAAGTATTTTCCTTGTTGATAAAGGCTATGACTCATTAATTGCCTTTAATTGGGATTCTGGATCCTTCTTTGACCAATTTGCCATAATTTGGGTTCTTTTAATGAGCTGTATATTTTCCCTATTCATTAATTACGAAATTAATGAATAATTAGGGATTTGGGCATTAAATATCACGCCTTTTCATTGGACCGTTAATTATATTTCTATAATTACTTTTCTGACCATATCATTTGCCCCCCAACTTCTGGGAAAATACCCTTGGGATTTTTGTAGAAGTTATCGCATTTTTTCCTGAATTTTCCCATTTTTTCAAAGCATTTTCAGCCCAAAATGGCCAAGAATTAGGTATTTTTCGACCAGGAATCCAGGTCATTTTCGACCAGGACTGTGTCGAGGTCGAAGCTGTCGACCAGAAAATTTAAGCCTTTTTCGACTAGGATTTTTCGACCAGGATCTAGTACTTTTTCGACTAGGATTTTCGAACAGGACTCACATCATTTTCGAACTCAAATAGGAACGAGGTCGGGACCTGCGCCCTGGTTTTTCAATGTAATTTCGACCTCGATTTGTCGACTTCAATTAGGGTCTTTTTCGACCTCATTTTTCTGTTTAGTTTCGACCTCAACTGTGTTGAAATCGAAGTTGTCGACCAGAAATTTCCGTTCAATTTCGAACAGGTTTTATCGATTATGACTTAGCACAATTTCGACCTCGATTTTGTTTTTCGACCTTAAATAGGTTTCAGGTCGTTTAGTTCGATTTGGGTTTTTAAGGTAATTTCGAACTCAACTTTTCGAACTTGCTTAAAGTTTATTTCCAACTTAATTATGAGTTAGAATTTCTCCAACCTTTTAACTTATTATTGGGCCTTCAATTTCTTGAGCCCTAATTCCATATTGGGCCTCGTACCTTTCTTAGGACCAATCCCAGGGCCTTGACCCTTATTTGGGCCTTGGTTTTTTCTTGGGCTTCATTTATATTGGGCCTTGGGCCTTGAATTTCTCTGGATTCAATAGCTGGGCCTTGATCTTTATTGGGCCTAACTTTTTGGGCCTTAATTCCAGCAGCCCAAAGAATAATTATGGGCCTTGACCAGCTGCAACCGGTTAGACTTTCTTGACTGGTTGAATTCCAATCACTTTGCCTATAAAAGAGTGAGATTTCATTTCTTACTCTTCACTCAAATCTTTCCAAAAAATTACTTTCCTTAAATCTCTCTGTTTTTCTCTCTTTTTCTCTGTGGTAAGGCGATTTCCGGCGAGTCTTTTACGGTTGTGTTCTTATTTTTCTGGAATTTTTCTTCCTTCGTTGAAGATTTTCTGGAATTTTCACGCTTTTCTGGGTTCAAATCTTCTTCCCAAGAAGGTTTCTGGGTTTGCATTGAAGATTTTCTGGGTTCTATCTTCAACTGTTGAAGATTTTCTGGAATTTCTTTGAATTTCTGGCTTTCACCTTCATCTCTTGAAGGTTTTCTGAGTTTTTGGTGAAGATTTTCTGCATATTCTTTGAAGATTTGAAGATGGCTGATCGTTCTGCTCAACGTTTGCAGAAAATGAATCAAGCGTCAAAAAGAGGTATCACTATCCGTTCTTCTACTATGTCTTTACAAGATATGATTCTAGAAAGTAATGATGAGTATCCTTCTGTATCTCATTTGGATTCCTTTAACCATAGCAATAGATTTCATGATGCTGATAAAATTGCTGATTATAAGAATATGTATAGAATTAGGCCACCTTATAGGTTAGTCCCAGCCGGTCCCGGGGATCGATCTTGCCATTGGCGCCCCGACGCTCTTTGCGTTTATAGGGGTACCCTTGTTGTAGGGGTTCGATTCCCTTTTCACCCTTTTATTCCTCAACTTCTAACAGACGTAGGAATCAATCCCTGTCAGCTTCCTCCAAATGCTTGGAGATTAATCATGTGTTTTATTGTTTTGTGTTTAAAAAACAAATTCCCTCTTTCTGTTGCTCTTTTTAGAAAGATCTTTCAATTTAAGAATAGTTCTTCAAGCACCTTGGGTTGGGTGTACATTAGTCACCTTTCTTCGACACCCCCCATTTTTCACCCCAAATCCATCCCTGATAACAATCCCAAGTGGAAGAGTGAATTTATGTACCTAGTTTGGGATGGAGGGGACTGGGGCACCTTATTCCAAAGCTCATTCAGTAGAGTTTCGGATGGTAGCCCTGATGACATAGTTTTGACTGAGGAGGAGGCCCATGCTTATGCTGAACTCATCAAGGATGATTATGCCACCATGGCTTGGGAGCTCCTGGACGAGTTTGTACTTAAGTCTCTGAAACTTTCAAAAGTTTCTGATCAGGGTAATTCCCTTTCTTCTATTTTCTTTTATTTGCATTAAGATTGCCTTATACCGATTTTTACATTTCTTGATTTTTTGTTTGCAGCTGCTGTTTTTATAAACAAGTCGAATGAGCCGGCAGACGGGGAGACAGCCAGAATCAAGAGGGCTTGTTTGAAGGACCCCAGGCTGGCCGCTAAAGGCCCTTCTATTCAGAGGCCTCATGTAGCCGAGGTTGAAGAAGTCGAGGGCTCTTCCTCAGTTAAGAGCTCAGTTTGGCGCCCCAACTGGGGGTTTAGGAAGAAGGACACCATAGTAGGGGTGGCCAAGCACGCTGTTGAGTGGTCACATCATTCCTTAACTCCTTGTGACTACAAGGATTTTGTGGCCAACTCCACCATTGAGGGGGCAGAAAGTGCGGGCTCTCAAGCCTTTGCTGCTGTAAGTCATTATTCTCTTTTTCTTCTTTGTAGTCCTTAGTATATTTTAAGTTATCATTCTAACTTGTGATCTGTTTGTAGGCTAATGCCAGATTTCAAGGAGCTTTATTCCAAGCCAAAGCCTGGTGTGCATCTTCGGAGGCCAACAAGGCTAAATTTGATAAGGCTCAGTTGGAGATAGGTTCCCTTAGAGCCTCCTTGGATAGAAGGGAGAAGGAGCTGTCTGATGCCCAGGCGGAGCTGGTGGAGCTCAGGAAGGGGAAGGAGAACTGTATTGATGAGTACCTTGACTCTGACGAGTACAAGGACTTAATCAGTCAGCACGATGACCTCCTCTTCCCTGTCCAGTATACAAAAGGATGGGACGAGGCATTGGCTGAGGTTTCGAGGAGACTTCCTGGATCCCTCACTATATCTGACTTTCCCAGCCCCCACGCTCCCACTCGTTTGGAGATGGCTTTGGCTGGGGAGGATGATATGGATGAGGATGACAGGATTCTTGATCCCGAACATTCCTCTCATCCTGGCGAAGAGTCTGAGGAATCCGGCTCCAGTGAGGAGGAAGAGTCTGCGAAAGGAGAGGATTCCGGAGAGGAGTCTGGCTCTGAGGAAGAGCAAGGAGGGGATGATGATTAGTTGTAGATTTTTATGGCCAACTGTGGCTTTTATTTATTTATTGATGTACTTTTGGCCTACGGGCTTAACTTAACTCTTATTTAAGTTTTTATTTATATCTTGTGGCCATTCATGGCTTGTGTTGTTTTTCTTGCTTCTTGAATGTTTGTGAACACTCATAGTAGATAAGCTTTAAAACATGAAAATGCTAAATTTATTCATAGCTTAAAAATGGGGTCAACCCTTACATAGTATCCAAGTTTAAGAACTTGGGTTGGTTTTATCAAACCTTATTTCTAGTAGTGAGTCCACTTAGGAAACACTTTAAACATAATAAACTTTCAAATTGGAGGCATGCCAAGTCCTTGGCACCTCATGCCCTTCAAGGGTTTCTAGCTTGTACGAGCCTCGACCAAATACGTTCTTGACGCGATATGGTCCTTCCTAGTTTGGGGCTAACTTTCCCTTTTGTCCAACTCCAGATGCTTCAATCTTTCTAAGGACCAAGTCCCCTTGACGAAAGAACCTTTCTTTAACCCTTAGGTTGTAGTAGAAAGAGGCTTTCTTTTGATGTTCAACTATCTTGGCGTTTGCTTCATCTCTAACTTCGTCAATTAGATCCAAAGCTAGCCTCACGCCTTCTTCATTTTCTTCTGGTTCATAAGCCTCAACTCTTGGGGAGGTGTGAGTAATCTCCACCGGGACCACTGCCTCTGCTCCATAAGCCAATAGAAACGGAGTTGCCCCGGTGGTGACTTTACAAGTAGTACGATATGCCCAAAGTATGGGGAGTAATTCGTCTACCCAAGTGTTTCTGGAGCGTTCAACTCTTTTATTTAGTCCATCCAGGATAATTCGATTTGCAACCTCAGCTTGCCCATTTGCTTGAGGATGGGCAACAGAAGTGAAGCGCAACTTGATATCGTTCTCATCACAATATTTCTTGAACTCATCATTGTTAAACTGAGTTCCATTGTCCGTGACCAGGATTCGTGGAATTCCATATCTACATATCACATTTTCCTAGAAGAAGTGCATCACTTGCTTGGTGGTTATCTTGGCTAAGGGCTTAGCCTCAATCCACTTGGTGAAGTAGTCGATTGCTACTATCAAGAACTTTCTTTGATCACTTGCCATTGGAAATGGCCCGAGTATATCCATTTCCCACACAGCAAAGGGGATAGGTGAGTTAATGGATGTCATCATCTCTGGTGGTTGTCTAACCACTGGTGCATGTTTCTGGCACCGTTCACATTTCTTCACATAGCTTTTAGCATCAGCAAGTATGTTTGGCCAATAGAAACCTAGACGGGTGACTTTATGAGCAAGGGCTCTGCCCCCCAAGTGTTGCCCACATATCCTTTCATGCACTTCCTTTAGGGCCAATTCTGCCTCTTGGGGTCTCAAACATTTCAGATATGGAATGATGAAAGATTTCTTGTATAGAAGTCCCTCAATCAGGGTATACCTTAGTGCTCTGACGTATGGCTTTCGTGCTTCTGAAGTATCGTTGGGTAGCCACCCAGTTCCCAGATGAGCTTTAATGGGATCCATCCAACAGCTGCCAACATCAATAGGTGCTACCAACTTTCCGTTGATGCTTGGGGTCTTCAAGACTTGGAAGTATACACTTCCTGCATAGCTTTCGATTTCAGAAGAAGCAAACTTAGACAGGGCATCAGCCTTTATGTTTTCTTCCCTTGGAATGTGGTCCACATAGCATTCGTCAATTTGAGTCATGATGGCCTTAACAAGTTTCAAGTACTTGGCCATGACTTCATCTCTGGCCTCAAATTCCCCATTTACTTGGGAAACCACTAGCCTCGAGTCTCCACATACTTTCAGAGTTTTGACCCTCAAGGCTCCAGCCAGCCCTAAGCCAGCTATCAGAGCTTCATACTCAGCCTCATTGTTTGTCGTTGGGAAGTCAAGTTTTAGTGCATACTCAATGAGGAATCCATCAGGACTTTGTAGCACTAAACCAGCTCCACTTGATTTTGTTTTTGATGCTCCATCAAAATAGAGCACCCAATATTCTTTGAAGTCCATTTCTTGATCTTTCTTATCTTCCAGTATTACTTCCTGCCCCCCGACTTCTTGGTTGTCAATGGTGCATTCAACCATGAAGTCAGCAAGTGCCTGGGCTTTTATGGTCGTTCGAGGCTTATACTTGATGTCAAATTCGCCCAATTCAATAGCCCATTTGATCAATCTTCCACTAACTTGAGGGCTATGTAAGATGTTTCTTAGAGGTTGATCAGTCAAGACCTCTATCTTGTGATCCTGGAAGTACGGGCGTAGCTTTCTTGAGGCCATTATCAAGGCTAAGGCAAACTTCTCAATCGTTGAGTAGTTTATTTCTGCCCCATGAAGAATCTTACTCACATAGTAGACGGGCTTCTGCACATTCAATTCTTCCTTTATCAGTACAGCTCCAAGGGCTGTGTTAGAAACTGCCAAGTACAAGTAGAGAGTTTCCCCTGGCTTGGGTTTTGCCAATAGTGGTGCTTCAGCCATGTATTTCTTCAGGGCCTCAAAGGCCTCTTGGCTTTCAGTTGTCCATTCAAAAATTTTCACTTTTTTGAGTGCTTTGAAGAAGGGTAAACACTTCTCTCCTGACTTGGAGATGAATCTCCCCAATGGTGCCACTCTTCCCGTTAATTTCTGGACATCTTTGACAGTCCGTAGTGGCTCCATGTCTAAAATTGATTTGATTTTGTCGGGATTGGCCTCGATTCCTCTCTTGGAAACCATTAGGCCTAAAAACTTTCCCGAGCCTACACCAAAGGCACACTTAGCTGGATTCAACATCATCTTGTGGTGCCTCAGCACTTCGAATGCCTCCCGGAGGTTCTCAATGTGATCGGCCTTATCGAGGCTTTTGACTAACATGTCATCCACGTAGACCTCCATGGTTTTTCCAATTAGGTGCTCAAAGATTTTGTTTACCAACCTTTGATAGGTCGCTCCTGCATTCTTAAGCCCAAAAGCCATGACTAAGAAACAGAAGACACCAAAGTCAGTGATGAATGATACCTTGGCGATGTCATCTTTGTGCATCTTGATTTGATTATATCCACTGAAGCCATCCATGAAACTTAGCATCTCATGCCCAGCAGTGGCATCTATTAGAGCATCAATCCTTGGTAAGGGAAAACAATCCTTAGGACATGCATCATTCAAGTCGGTGAAGTCGACGCACATCCTCCACTTCCCGTTAGCTTTTTTGACCATCACGGGGTTAGCTAACCATTCTGGGAATTGAATTTCCTCAATGAACCCGGCTTCCAAAAGCTTATTCACTTCTTGCTTAATGGCTTGAAGCCTCTCTGGAGCAAAACTTCTTTTCTTTTGTTTCACTGTCTTCCTTTCTGGATCCACATTCAATTTGTGAGATATCAATTGGGGATCAATCCCTAGCATGTCGGCCGCTGTCGAAGCAAAAACGTCATTGTTTTCTTGAAGAAAAGACGTGAGTTTGCTCTTCAATGGTTCGGGCAGTAGTGCCCCAATATAAGTCACCTTCTCTGGTTCTCCTGGGACTAGGGGAATTGGGACCAAGTCCTCAGCCGGTTTCCCCCTTCTGTCCTCGTTATCGCTGATATTCATGTCTTCAATTGGGAGAACTTGCCCCCCGGTTCCATCAGGCCTTAACGCGGCTACATAACAACTTCTAGCCATCTTTTGGTCTCCTCGTTCTTCACCAGTCCCATTCCTTGTTGGGAACTTGATTTTTAGATGATAAGATGAGGCAACAGCCTTGAACGCATGAAGACCAGTCCTTCCCAGGATTGCATTGTAGGTTGAAGTCGCTTTTATAACTATGAAGTTCAACATCTGAGTAGACGTATTCATCCCTTGTCCCATAGTCATTGGGAGTTGGATAGTGCCTTCCACTTTTGATTCCACCCCGTTGAATCCGTATATAGGCATATTTGAGGGTGTTAACTGAGAGTCTGTGTAACCCATCTTGATAAAGGCATCGTGGAACAAGATATCCACTGAAGCTCCATTATCAACCAAGACTCTTTTTGTTTCGGAGTTGCCTATCACAGGTATTATGACAAGAGGATCATCATGGGGGAACTTCACCCCTTCCAAATCTGAATCGTCAAAACCTATTGACACTTCTGTTCTGGCACGCTTCGGTGCTTCTCCAACCACAGTCATTACCTCTCGGACATAAGCCTTTCTTGAGTTTCGGGAGGACCCAGCAGCAGTTGGCCCTCCGAATATCATATTGATCACTGGCCCTCGGGGCTTGGGATTCCGATCTTGATCGTTGTCCCTTCTATCATAATCATTCCTTTCATAGTTCCCCCTTTGGCTCCCTTGGCTTCCATCCTTAGTGAACTTGCTGAGTTTTCCTCTTCGTATCAGAAACTCAATCTCATCTTTCAATTGTCTACAATCATCGGTGTCATGACCGACTTCTTTGTGGAACCGACAAAACTGATTTTGGTTTCGTTTGGACAAATCAGCCCTCATTGGCTTTGGCCATTTGATATCTTCTTCCTTGGCCATCTCCATCAGAATTTGACTCCTGGGAGTATTCAGTATTGCATATTCTGTGAATTTTGGCCCAAAATTGCTTCTCTTGGGGGGAGAATCGGAGTTCTTTGATGTTCGGGGAAACTTTTCCTTGACGTCGTACTCCTGAGTTTCTTTTCTTTTCTTTGAGTTTCCACTACCGCCAGTAGTGGGTTCATATTTTCTCATACTTTCTTCAGCCTTGATATACTTTCCGGCCCTATCTTGGAGCTTCAGCATGCTCTCGGGGGGATGTTTAGCTAACGACCGTTTGAAGTGGTCATCAGTGGTTCCTTGTTGCAGGGCTATCATAGCCACTCTGTCCTCTAAGTCCGGGACTTTTAAAGCCTCTCGAGTGAATCGATTGATGTAGTCCCTTAGGGCCTCATTTTGTCCTTGCCGGATTGCCATGAGTGATGCAGAACTTTTCTCATGCACCCTTCCACTAATGAACTGATTGATGAAAGCCTTGCTTAGTTCCTTGAATGACCCAATAGAGTTGGGAGGTAGACGGCTATACCAACGTTGGGCCATGCCTGCCAAGGTTTGTGGAAACGCCCTACACTTGACCGCATCGTTGGTTGGCTGCAACAGTAGTGCATTGGAGAAGGTCCTTACATGATTTGCGGGATCTCCCGTTCCATCATAGGCTTTGATCGAAGGCATCTTAAACTTTCTGGATATAGCCGTTTTCATGATGTCTTGAGTAAACGGTGGTGTAGGATCATCGGGATCTCCTAGGGGCAACAGAATACTAGGATCATCCCTTGGGGCTTCAGCTCTCTTGGTCCTTCTTGGTGGATCCAAGTTGATTATCGGGATTCCTTCAGTCGTTCGGGCCCGAGATTGAGCAGCCTCTTCTTCAGCAAGGAGTTTTTTTAGCCTTGCAGTCTCTGCCTCATGGGCTGCAAGTTTCTCCCTAGTAGTTTGGGGTGGCTCCCGATTTGTCTGGGAAGAACGTCTCCTTCTTGGGGCGATATCTTCCCCAGTTGTATAACCTTCATCCTCGGTGTATGGGCCAGAGTAATCTTGAATGAGAGGGGTCTGACGAGTTTGTTGATTTTGGGGTCCCAGACCTTGAATATAAGGGGGCACATATGCCTCATGGTAGATTGGATTAGTTCCACTACCGCCCGCCATGGGTCGCGGGCGCATGCCATAACTTGGCATCCCCAAAGTCTGATTCGCGTATTGAGGGAGATCAGTAGTATGGAGTTGAAGGCTCCTTGGTGCACTCATGAGCAGCGGGGAGGTCGTGATTGGTTGCTGGTGAACGGTCTCTTGTGGATTAGATCCATGAATGACCATCTGCAGGGGATTCGTCCCTTCAACCGAAATCGGGATTTCCGGTCCTTGAGTGTTGGTGGGGATATTCGCCCCTTGTGTGCCGGTAGTCGGCGGTGGTTGATCAGCCTAAGAGGTGATAGGGTGATCATCGGGAGTTTGAGTATCCCGAGCTGTTCTTCGTGTGTTTGTCATGGTTGATGTTGTCTTCCCACAGACGGCGCCAAATGTTATGGATTAAAAAACGTGCTTTGTGAATTTAATGCTAGGATTAATGAGCTTCGAGCTTTAATGGCTGCACTCGTGTTTCCGGACTAAATTGGTCCTCACAAGATGCCTACGTATCTCAATTAATGCTGAGAATCAAGCCAAAGACGTAGTTCTGATTGTAGGATCATGGACCTTATATAGGCGCTTGGAGCCTAGTATTTATGGTATGTTTAGGAGTCTTAGCGAATAAGTCTCCTTTTTGATATTGGATAAGCATTGTATTGCTTGCAGGATAAGTCTTTTCCTTGTTGATAAAGGCTATGACTCATTAATTGCCTTTAATTGGGATTCTGGATCCTTCTTTGACCAATTTGCCATAATTTGGGTTCTTTTAATGAGCTGTATATTTTCCCTATTCATTAATTACGAAATTAATGAATAATTAGGGATTTGGGCATTAAATATCACGCCTTTTCATTGGACCGTCAATTATATTTCTATAATTACTTTTCTGACCATATCAACTGGTGGTATTATTTCAGAATGGACTGAGGTCCAGAGGTGGGGACATAAACTAGCCAGTATTATCTCACAATCGCTAGAGATGTACGATCTTGGACCTATGAGCTATCCGTTCAGATCTAACGATGCCGTCAAGAGTTTAAGTAGGGGAGTTTGTACCACTCGAGTCTCAAAATTGAGGAGAGTTGGGACTTTAGTTCAGTTTATAACACAAAGTATTACTACAAATTGCACCAACAAATCATGATCTTTTGGGAACTTGGGGTGAGTTTGTGGATTACCCAAGTTGTTGCATTTGGGCTAATTACTTGGCACTGAATTATTTGATGTTTTGAAAGTCTGAAAGATAGAGGAAGCGAAACAAAGGAAAATAGTGCTTAAAATCAACAAATTGCAAGAAAAGATATGAACGAGTTATAATGAAAGTTTTAAGAACTGAAAGCGCAAGACCTAAGTAGAGTATTAGAAGATTTACGAAGGCTTTTGATCAAAATCAGTAATAAAACCTACTCTCCAGAATGTACATCTTGAAGAATTGGAATAAAATTTAGGATTGCAATGTTCTAAAACTCATCTAGAACACCCAGTATCTATTCTATCCCGCAAAAAAAAAAATATAAACTAACATGACAGCTATCCGTAATACTCGTATTAATTTCTAAATTAAAAACTTGAACATACTTAAGTAAGCACTCAATAGCTACATATACCATCAATAAGAAAAACTATATATATATATATCAATCATATACTTGAAACGATAATGATCATGCATAGAATAATTTATAAACACAGTTTAAGCTAGCGGCCCGTGCCTCGCACGGGCTTTTATGATGGTTGTCCTCTAAATATGTACACATGATTGAAAATATTTTACCCAGCAAAAAAGAAGAAAATATCCGATTTTTGAAAAATACATAATTGATGCTAGTATTTGTGCAGTAGGCTCGTGAATATGGTTACTAGTCAAACTAACGGTAAAATATTGAAGGGAAAGAGATGGGGAAATGAAGAAAAAGTTAATGGTGGTGGGGATGGTGACAATGGCATGTGATTATCATCAGGAATCCTCCTGTTTCAATAAAAAATAAATTAAACCAAGGCAGGCGCATTCCCCAAGGATTATCAAATTAAATACTGTATTAACAAAAATAAATACTTTTTGATTATATTAAACAAAATGCATAATATCTACTTAATGATATTGATAATCTGCGTTTAATTGCATTTAAGAAATGAAAATGGTAACAGCTTTTTGTGAACCTGTCCTCCACCCACCCCCACTCATCTTTTCTCATTCCTAAGCTGGTCCTCTCATTATATAAAGTCCCCCTCCCTTTCACTCTCACATATTCATTTCCTCTTCTCTCATGTTTTATATGAGTGGGTATGAAAAATCTTATAGTCATAGCTTGAGTTCATGTTCTTGAATCTTCCTTGGTCTATAATATATAAAGATCAATGGTTTTTTTTTTTTGTTTTTAATATGTAAAGGGTCTGTATAAACATCCATGGATGTAAAGTTTCATGGGTGTTTTCTGGAATAAGTAGGGTTGACAATACTGGTTTACTTTTTGTTTTATGTTTCAGTTTTCTTCTCAATTTTTTACATAAATTGTTTGTGTTTTTTGAAGATATAGTTATGTGTGTGTGTTTCAGGGTTTGTAAGATAGGGTTTTGAGTGGAGCTCTCTGAAGTCCAATAGAGGAACTAACAGGGAAGATAAAGCTGCTGATCTATGGATCCCTCAGCCCTAATCAAATTTAAAAACGTTTAGGGTTGTGGCTTGCATATGTCAGGAGCTGCATTACCTTTGTTGAGATCCTTGTTTGGATTGAAGGGAGCTCTACACCTCTCTCTCTCTCTCTCTCTCTCTCTCTCTCTCTCTCTCTCTCTCTCTTGTTTTGTAAAAACTTTCCCCCAATAGATAAAAAGATAGATTCCATTTGATAAGATGATAGATTTATGTCTTGATATGTACAGATCTAACTTTGCTTTGTTTTTTAACAGGATCTAACCCCTACACTTTCCATTTTAGATATGTATGGTCCTTGAGGGAAGTCAAATACTTGTGTCCAGGACTCCAGGCCATTTATCGTTTACATAAATTGTCTATGTGCAGGACAGCAGGTGTAATGAATCTAACTGTAGCTTCGGGAGCCAGATCTTGGGATTTGTTGATTTTTAGGATGAAAGGGATGTTTTATCTTAAGTTTTGTTTAGGAGAGTTTTGTGTTTGCTTTGTTGATTTATATTTTCTCTCATGTACTATATCAAGAATGAAAAATTTTGGTTTGTATTTTTGTATTCATATATGAAACTAAATTACTCGATTGTTTGGTAACAACGTACGCAATTGTAATATGTAATGACCAATTAAAACATGAGTTAAAGATGAAGTTAAGAATTTGAGGTGAAGTTTGGCGTATTCTCGTTTTGGCATCTATAATGTCTCGAGATTTTCTTTCGGTGCTCAATCATGTCTGAGGATTCTCCTTTTAGTAGTCAATATTTTACTCCTATCTTTTGAGGGTTCAAATCCTAAAACCTTCTGTTCCCAAGTTCTCTCCATGGCTTCTTGCTACGAATAGACAAATTGATTCGAAAGACGAGTTGCGATAGAATTTGTGGTTTAATTGTAAGCGAAACATCGTGAATAATTATAAAAAAATGAAAATTTTAAATATGAAACTACATTCACTCTGAGCAACAGGTGTGTTAGGTTGAATTGTGGATACCCAAGATTTTGAATTTTTGAGAGAAACAAAGTCACCAACATCTGGACGATTCAGTAGACACTTTCATGTGATTGCGATGATTTAAAATTAGATATTTAAAATCTCAATTCGAAAAAATTTTACTTCATTTTTTCCTGATTTTTTTCTTTCTTATTCGCTATTATTTCTCTTCAATTTGGATATACCGTTTCATTCTCTAAGCATAAAACAACCTAATCAATGTTGAAAACGTATTTATTAAAAATTACATTTATGAACTTTGTTAGTTCGTGCCTCAATTTCGATCATCCCACAGTATCCAGTGAAGTGAATTTGTGCCTAACTAGTTATGATGACGACCATTTTTTTTTTGTTATTTACGAAAATTATCAATTCCTAATTCACATGTATTCAAGTTACTGTGAAACAATATTATAATTTGTTCAGTAAACATGAATCGCAGGAGAAGAAAAGTGGTAAAAAATTTCGATATGCATGAAGTGAAGAAGACTTTTCCGGTACTCTCATAATGTTTAATATTTAAAAGTAGAATTCTATAATTCGATATGTATGAGTATGAAGTGGAACCAAATGCAGTTCAAATGTTCAATCAAAACTCGTTAATGGATTGGATATCCGATCCGATTCAGATTGATTTATATGGATATGGATCGGTTTTAAAAATATTTAATCTGAAACTTCCGAATAATAAATGGATTGGATATGGATTTAGGTCGATACGATCCGCTTATCCATGACCCGGTCCGTTTAATTATATATATATATATAATAATATATAAAAAGTATATATAATATAATTATAAATATAATTTAGCAAAAAAATTATATATAAATATTTTATATTATAACAGATTAAGTTACGTGAAAACTCTATGCATAATATTTAATTTTATTTTATTTCCTGGCTTCCATGTTCCATGCATAGCTTCAAATTTTATTTAGTAAGGTGTTTGGACAATGAAATTACTGAAATATTTAGGATTGCTACTTAAATTTTACCCATTGAAATATTAGATTATAATTTCTTAAATGTTACTAATTTTCTTTAAAATGGTGAATGATATATACCTAATTAAACTTTTTATATTTTAAAAATAAATGGAGCAACGAATATCCGCAATCCAATCTGTTTATCCATTAAACTAAACTAGCTTTATAGCCCGTGCGAGGCACGGGCATGCTCTAGTTATTTTCGGTTATGTTGGTCTCATCGTTTGGTGGAATGCATGTAGAAGAAAAGACATAAGCATGTAACGGTATATCAGTAGGAAATATGTCGAAGGTTTGATGATACATGTTTTACAAAATCCCAGTCTATAAGGTTGTTATTATGACCTGAGTAGGCGCAAATATTTTGACTAATTAACATGTTTTGTTAGCACGCACGATCCTTCTATACTGTAAGATTTCGTCGGTTATAATTTTGCCAATCGTATTTGAATGAGAAGATGGTTTAGTGTCACTTTGAAAGAATATCGAGCATCTTTTACCATTTCCATTGCCTGGGGAACGTTGACACTCCATTTATCTGTTTGTAGTTCATGGGGTAGTCGTGACCTTGTGTACTGCAAGATTTTGCCGATTATAATTTTTCCAATTGTATTGGAATGAGAAGATGGTTTTAGTGTCACTTTGAAAGAGAATTGGGCGGCTTTTATCATTTTCATTGCAGGGGGAACGTTAGCACTCCATTTACCTGTTTGTAGTTCATGGGGTAGTCGTTAAGCGGGTGTTGTAAAATTTGATCGGTGTGCATAATAGAGTAAAAATATAGAAGTACAAGTTGTATTAGTATGTGTGGATACACTATTTAAACGAATGCATACCACTTTGCCCGTTTTAAGAAGGGTCTCCTTGCAGACACGTTGAATACAATAATTGTACATGTGTGGATAAAATTTATTTTAGAAAACTATTACTTATACCTTTCAAGATAATGCTAAACTGATTCGTGATAAGTTACTCGTTTCACCTTACAATTGCCACTTGACACAAATAATTTAACATTTAGTACTTTTAATATTTTATCATAGATATTCAAAAAAAATTAAACCAATTTAGTTTAAATTTGATTTAGTCGTACGATGACAACTTCAACTTTCTTGTAAAAATCTCCAACACAAACTTTTTTATTTATATACAAATATAAAACTTATTTGCATTTTTCGGGTTCAATACTTTATATACTATAGTGGATTTTTCGAAAATGACCAACGTATAAAATTTATCTATTGAAGACGAGATTTATAATATATTGGATCATAATAAAATTACAGTTTTAATCTTATTAGTAGCTAAAATTTCAAAAATGCATATATAATTATAAGTTGTTAATATCTTATAATTAAACAATAATAAATGTAAAATAATGATAAAATCCATGTTTACGCTTATTATATATAAGGATATAATTGAAAAGAAGTAAATATGTTGATAGTTTTAAATTTTAAAAAAAATATTAAAAAAAAATATAATAAGTGATATTGGATATAGATGTCAATATTTGTCACACTATCACCTAGTTCACGTCAGTTTAATTTTGTGATGATAAGTATTCTTCAGTTTGTTGTGGTGATCCTACCACCAGTTTAAACTTGTTGGTGATACTATGTGACATGGTTGAGAAGATTTGCAAGGAAGATCGGTTTGGTATTAGTCCGAAAATGATTTTGTTCTTAGTTGAATGTATTTGATGATTTGTTTTATAAGCTAATTAATAATGAGATAGGAATTAGTTAAAGGTGTTAAATAAATGCTCCATTTCGAAAGTACCAATACTCTCCGGGCTCCATAATTCTCTATAAGCGGCCGGTGTAGTATACATGTCCTTAATGCATGAGGTGGCGGGATTGAGATGCACACAAATTCGTATTTGAAAAAAAATTGTTCGAACTGGTTAAAAAAATCAGAAAAAATTTGATTAAAAACAAGTCCACCTCAATTGGATCCAGCCCGCAGGCTTAAACGAATCGCATATTTTTCACAAAACCCCGATCCGGTTCGAGCCGAATAAACCCAAATTTAATCTCGATTTGGACGTAGTCTTGATAAGGATAAAAGTCCAATCCAAAAAGCTAGAATTTTCAATTAAATATCGGATAAAAGCTTAATTTTTTTAATTAAATCCGAAAAAATAAAAAAAAGGTAAAGTTAATGTTAAAGTTATCAATATCTAAAATAATTTGTAAAAATCCGATTTGGCCCCTCCTGACCCGACCTTATCTACATGTATAAATATTTTAGAGAAAATTTGTCTCGATTTAAAAAAGTCTGGCCCTATCGGATATCGAAAAATCCGACCTGAATCCGGATTACGTATCTCTATTCAGGGTAACAACTATAGAGGTGCTTATATTATTACTTATATTATCTGATATGTATGAATATAATTGAGACAAAATGATTACTATTTTGTATTATTTTATATTATTGGATGCTCGGACTAAAAAGTGATATTATGTGACTAAAAATGCATTTGTACTTTGTCTTAAAATTGTGAATATAAAGGAAGAAACATAATTAAATTTAATTAAAGAGATACGAGTCTATTGGATATACTTTATACCAATAACCACTTTTATTAATAATCAGACAAATGAAATTATCATGAAAGAATCTTGAATAAAAACTAAAGTGTAAAATAATATTTGTGAAAGACATTACCATACTAATGAGTTCTATAGCACAACAAAAAAACCCAAGTAGCTCAATGGTTAAATTGGTGACTTGAAATTCTTAGTAATTAGTATTGAAGTGTCTTAGGTTCGATTCCCATCAAGATCAAAATTTTCTTACATTTTTATAACATTTGACTTTGGAGGGGCAGTTATGTAATTTCAAGTGTTGAATAAAATGGTTCATAAAGTGCTTGTTGCAGTATAAGATATATAATAGATAGATGAATTGGATATGGATCGACTTCTAAAATATATGAGGTGTGATCCGATCCGATCCAATCCAAATCCGATAAAATTAAATAAATTTCAATATAAATTTAGATAGATCCGATCCGAATTCGATCTATTAACACACCTAAATCAAACTTAAAAATATAAGTCATTTATACTTGATAAAACTTACGAATTTGACCGTATTAATTCACTGTACTCGATCTCAAAGTGCACATGCCCTATATTATCTTGCAGAGACTGGTATTGGTATTCTATAAGTTTTTGATTTATTGCCGTATTAACTCAATCTCAGAGTGCACACATCCTATATTATCTTACAAGGATTGATATTCTAGAAATTTCTGATTTATTGGATAAATTCCGGTTCACTTTAAAATTTATTTTAAGTTCTGATTTCGGAACTTCATTTATATACTTTTTCAAATGATACAATTGATAATAATAATAATAATTATTAAAATACATTCCATTATCTAATTTTTGATGTCGATTAATTCACATCCATTTAATTGGTACCTCAATCCTCAACGGACTTGTTATAATTTCTGATTTTTACCATCATGAGAAGAACACCCTGCAGAAAAAAATCAATTTGTACCAAATGAAAACAATCTAAAAATTAACTAATACTCCTCAATCTGGATAAACAACTTTTCTGCTTTAATTTGAGCCTGTTTACACATCCAAAAATTCACAGTCCTGGAAGTCAGGAGCAAACTAAAATATGTTAGATTCTACAAAACCTGATATATATGATCTTGGACAGCTAGGTCTAGTTTAGTTCACAACCCTACTTGACATATTTTTATCTTGATTAAATGTAAGTAAACACAGTTTCTAGATAAGAAAAAATTCAGATGCATCGGACTGGACTGAAAAGTGAGCTAAAATGGAAGAAGAGTGAGTATCTATCAGTTTACTTTAAAGCTTTTTACAATCAAGTAAAAAGTTAAAGCTGTAACTAGCAGTATATTTGATGATGTTCCTAAACATTACCCTAGTTCATATTTTGAAAAACAGCAGTTAAAAAGAAGTGCACTAGATTTTTTCAAGATTTGGTTGCCATCATTTACATTTACATGTATAACAGTCCAAGACATGTCCTTTTAATATAGAATGGTCCAATCAATCTGACCCCAATTCATGTGAAGGACTAGAAGTTACTGCAATTTTTGTACTACGTTTTGTTGTCTTTAATTTGAATGCAGCATGTGAATAGGGTTTTCTTTGTAAGTGGGTCTGACAAACTCACAATCATGAATCAAATGCAGTGGGGTTGGCTTGAGCTGTCCAATTTTTCTTATTCTAGGCGGAGTTTAATTTTTCTTATTGAGCTAGTTTTTCTACCGAACGTGTGACTGTATTCATTTAAATAAAATATTTTTAATACAAATTTCTGGTGTTTTGTTATTTTGATTTGCTAAATTTTTGGTCTAAAATTTCAAATTAACATGATGTACCTGGTTGTTTAGGTGCTTTTACGTAAGAAAATGTTATAATCCGAAATTGCCCCCAAAATAATTCTCGAATAATGAATTATCATTGTATTATTGAATATTTCTCGTCCATAAATATGAATCACAATTTTCTTGAGTGAAAACACGATAGGTGTCCTTCATTTCATTTGGGAACATATTTTAAAATCTAAGTTGAAATATATAGTATTGCTCTTTGACCCATTACACTTCTTCGATCCATTTCTATTCAAATGGGCAGTTGATGTTATTTAGAGTAGTCAACTTTACTTATACGATATTCTAAGTACAAATATACTCCCTCCGTCCCATTCATTTCTATACATTTTTCATTTTGGGACGTTCAATTCATTTCTATACACTTTTCATTTTGGGACGTCCCATTCATTTCTATACATTCCAAAAATAGTAACTTTTAATAATATAAAACACTATTACACCCACTACTTTCTCCACTTTTTCTATTCATTTAAATAAAATATTTTTAATACAAATTTCTGGTGTTTTGTTATTTTGATTTTGATTTGCTAAATTTTTGGTCTAAAATTTCAAATTAACATGATGTACCTGGTTGTTTAGGTGCTTTTACGTAAGAAAATGTTATAATCCGAAATTGCCCCCAAAATAATTCTCGAATAATGAATTATCATCGTATTATTGAATATTTCTCGTCCATAAATATGAATCACAATTTTCATGAGTGAAAACTGTTGGGTATAATTACTAACTACACAGCAACAATATGGCAGTTATATATATATTGTATTAATCAAGAACATGCAAAAATACCAAATAACGAAACAAACACAAAGGTCGAAACAAAAGTATAATCAGAGACTGAAAATAACAAGACAAGAAAGAACACTTATCTCTCAAGAGTTTTAACAAATACTGAAAGATAAAGAAACAACTGAGTCGCCAAGCCTTCGAGAAGTTTTGACTGTTCTTGAAGAGATTATTGCTCCACTTACGCTGTGTTGAGTTGCAGCAATATCACTCCTAGGATAAAACATCACAGATCAATCCACTCACAGATATGACAATGATCAACATCGACCTGCACCTCAGTTCGCCCAAAAACCTATGTATCTTCTTAATGTGTTGAGAGAGAGAGCAGAGAAGAAAACTGATGCCTAGGGTTTTTCACACAGTTACGTATATCTCACTTTTGCCAAACGTTATGTTTTGTATCTATATAAAAAAATACAAAATAAAATGTAAACAGACCAAAAATATTGTAACTGAAGATATGGCATTTAATACTAAATATTCTGATTTAATTACCATAACAGTAGTCATCAGGATTTAATAACAGTTCAGCTCAGTCAGGATTTCCTGGTCCATCACTACAAGCCATCAGGACTTGCTGTCCGTCAGGAGTGGCATCAGTACTTGATCGAACATCAGGATTTCGTCAGGACTGGACCATCATCAGGATTTAACTCCGTCAGGATCCAAGTACTGACCCAGGCATCAGGATCAGTAATCATCAGGATTTGATCCACATACTGACACTAGCCATCAGGATTTAATCCACGAACAGGTCCATCAGAATTTAAAATAAATCCTGACCCAATTCGTTTAGCTGTTACAAATAAATACTGATACTGTTAAATTAAATCAATAAATAATATTAAATAAACATGTAATAAAATTCCTCGCCCAGGTCGCCTCGCGTACGCGAGACGCCGAGACATTCGCCCATCGACCCGAGCCTAGCCGAGCCGAGCCGAGCCGAGCCGTGACGTGACAAGGCGAGGCGGGCGTCGGCGGCGCGTGTGTGTGCGCGCGCGAGGCACATACTAACACCATGCACACCCACATGCCTTAGTAGTTGTACACTACTCTTGCACATGTTTCTATAAAACCCACCAAACCTCTCATTACCAATGCTATGTGGGATAAAAGTTATTTTAATATAACCAACCCACATAACCTATTTCAAGCAACATATTTCAACTAAATTTATTTATGGATTACACTAAGAAAATGTCTTAGATCCAAACATGAAAGTTTAAGTCCTCATAACAAGGAACAACCTCCAATCGTTAGTTTCCAGAAATTCCATCAAGAACATATTTAAAATATGCCTAAAACTTTCCATTTTCTAACAAAAACACGATAGGTGTCCTTCATTTCATTTGGGAACATATTTTAAAATCTAATTTGAAATATATAGTACTAGCCTATAACCCGTGCAAGGCACGAGCCTTAAAAATAATAAACTATAAAATTTAATGTGAATGAAAAATTTTAAAATAAAAATAAAAATTAATATGATAAATTATAAAATGAAGAACTTAAATATTCATTGGAACATAAAAAAATATAAAAAATATATAAATGAGGCCGAGGAAGATAAATCATGTATTATTAATATTATTTTATAATAAAATAATATTAATAATAAGGACATATAGAAAATCTAACATGTTTTAATTAAAAAAAGTAATTGATCGTGATATTTTTAGAAGTGTTTTAATTATATTAATTGTATTTATTAAAAAAATACGTTGACATGTTAAAATAAGTAAGTTTTTTTAATAAGGACAAATAGAAAAGTTAACATGTTTTAATTAAAAAAAAAGTAACTGCACGTAATATTTTTAGATGTGTTTTAATTATATTAATTTTATGTGTTAAAAAAATACGTCCACTTGTTAAAATAGGTAAGTTTTTTTAAATAATTAAAAGTATTAAAATAGGTTTTAAAATATATAAGTTGCACTTGATATTTTTGGAAAATAGAGATTTTAATTATAACAAATATAAAAGGTGATATATTTTAATTTAAAGGTATTTGCCCGTGATATTTTTGGAAAAGAAGTAGATTTTGTTAGAAAAAAAATGTTTTAACTATAAAAGGCAGTCAGGTAGTTACTATTTTTATATTATTTTATTATTTATTAAATAGAGTATTAAAATAGGTTTTAAAATAAATAAGTAAGGATTGCACCTCATATTTTTGGAAAATAGGGATTTTATTGATGATATGTTTTAATTATATTAATTGTATTTGTTAAAAAAAAATACGTTCACTTGTTAAAATATGTAAGTTTTTTTTAAATAATTAAAAGTATTAAAATGAGTTTTAAAATATATAAGTAAGGGTTGCACTTGATATTTTTGGAAAATAGAGATTTTAGTGATAACAAATATAAAAGGTAATATATTTTACTTTAAAGGTAATTGCCCGTGATATTTTTGGAAAAGAAGTAGATTTTGTTAGACAAAAAATGTTTTAATTATAAAAGACAATTATCTAGTTAATATTTTTATATTATTTTATTATTTATTAAATAGAGTATTAAAATAGATTTTAAAATAAATAAGTAAGGATTACACCTCATATTTTTGGAAAATAGAGATTTTAGTGATAACAAATATAAAAGATATTATATTTTAATTTAAATGTAATTGTCGTGATATTTTTGGAAAAGGAGTAGATTTTGTTAGATTTTTTTTAATTATAAAAGGCAATCAGTTAATTACTATTTTTATATTATTTTATTATTTATTAAATAGAGTATTAAAATAGGTTTTAAAATAAATAAGTAAGGATTGCACCTCATATTTTTGGAAAATAGAGATTTTAGTAATAACAAATATAAAATGTAATATGTTTTAATTTAAAGATAATTGTAATGATATTTTTGGAAAATAAGTAGATTTTGTTAGAAAAAAAATATTTTAATTATAAAAGCCAATTATCTAGTTACTATTTTGGTAAATTGACAATAATACAATTCCATTAAAAATTTGATTTGTAGTAGTTTTCGTTATCCTAAAAAGAAATAAGTATATTTGTAGCAGTGTATCCTAAATTTAAACAAATTAGATCTCACATTTCCATTTTTTTGATTAGATTTCAATATTATTTGATTTTTATGTAGTAAAATATAGTGAAATATTAATGTAGAATAAAACTTTCCCAAATTTTGATTATATTATTAATTTATTAATTAGAAAAAGTACCGAAAACCAAAAACCGACCGTTAACCGAAAACCAAAACTTTCAATATTTCGGATTTAATAATATAGTATAGATAGTATAGATTGCTCTTTGACCCATTACACTTCTTCGATCCATTTCTATTCAAATGGGCAGTTGATGTTATTTAGAGTAGTCAACTTACTTATACGATATTCTTATACGATATTCTAAGTATAAATATAAATAATTAAGTAAAAAATAGTACTCTGAAAATATAATAATATACTAGTGGCTTCTTAAATCATCAATGCATTCATTTCATTACCTATTTAAAATATGTTTAACAAAATATTAGTGGGTTAGATATAAAAATTATATAATAAAAGTATAAGTTATAATTATTATAATAACTTAATCATAACAATAAATTTGAAAATAGAGAGAAAAATGGGCAAAAGAGGGGAAAAGGTGAAAAGGGGAGGGAATTAAGTTAATTTTTTATTCCTTACTTGTTTTCTCTATCTCTTTTTTTTCACTTGATTTATCTCTTTCATTAAATTTATAATAATACAAAAATTTATATATCTAAATCACTAGAACTCATTCTTGTACGGTTGACATGTTGTACATCAATCAATATACTTATATAAAGGAGAATACGAGGGCGGTGATGTGGCGCCTCTCAGATCGTTTCGATCTATTTTTCTAATTTTCTCAAATTTTTGAATAATTAATGGTAAAGATTCGAAAATATCTCAATTGATTTTAAAATCTTTACTAATAGATGAAACTAAATATACAATTATAATATTCTTGCCTTCAAAATCTTTATTAATTGAGAAAACTAAATATACAATTCTAATATTCTTGCCTTTAAATTTTTTACTAATGGAAGAAACTAAATTTACAATTTTAATAGTCTCCTAAATTATTTTATTAGAAAATATCTTAATTGTCTTTTACATTTTTACTAATAGAGGAAAGTAAATATACAATTTTAATATTTTTGCATTTATAATATTATATAAATTATCAATTTCCTTTTTACTATTTTCTAACGGATGAAACTAAATATAGCATGTTAATATTCTCATAAACGCCCTCTACTAATCCAATCAACATAAAAGAGAGACGATGACGGTGACATGACGCTCTCAAAGAGGAAAGTAAATATATAATTTTAATATTCTTGCATTTATAATATTAGATAAATTATCAATTTCCTTTTAATATTTTCTAACGGAGGAAACTAAATATAGTATGTTAATATTCTTATAAATTCTCTCTAATAATCCAATCAATATACTTATATAAAAGAGAAGACGATGACGGTGATATGGCGCTCTCAAATCGCTTCGATCTATACTTATATAAATATAATTTTTAAATTAGTTACCTAATTGAGTCATTTTTTAAATGAGTGACTAATTTGATACATTTGAACGTGATGACTTTGATAATTATCCATTTCTTTAATACTATCTTTCAAGAAAGTAAGTTAAATATGTTATGTTATATGGTTTGCTTGACTGTCAAATAAAAAAAAATCTTCAAATGGAGAAAATTAAGTATAATATATTAATATTCTTCTAAACTTAGTCAACGGGTCGAATTTATTTACTAATTTTTATTTAATATCTTTTAATCAAGGAAAATAATAAAGAAGACGATTTGTGATGTGCTAGACGATTTGAGTAGAATATATCTAAATTGACTTTTAAATCTTTAGTAATGGAAATATTAATTAACTTATATTCTCCTAAACTTTCTTCTTAAGTCAAATTACTATCTTAACATTGTCCTAAAATTTATAAGTCAAATTACCATGTTGATATTTTCTTAAACTTTCTTTTGAACTTAAAGTTACCATTTTAATATTCTCATATATTTTTTTTTGAAGTTCTAAAATTTATCTTGAAATCATATTATCATCTTTACATTCTCCTAAAAAAATTATTAGAAATTATGTTCTCATAATTTTTTTGTAAAAAACCCACGTTTAATTTATCTATATGTTTTACATATACATTAAAAATCATTTTTTATTAAATTTTTACCTTATAATTATGTAGAAGGTAATATTTACAGAAAAGACAAGTTTCTATATAATAAAATAAAATAAAATATAGGAGCCTTATTTTCTTTTCATTTCTTTTCTCGAGTATCTGTATTTTAAACAATAAAAATTAAAATTTTGAAAAACATTTGAATTAAATTTTATGATATAATAAAATTGATTAATAAATGATGTAATTGATTAAGTAATTAGTTTGTTTTCTGTTCAATTTGGTAACAATGAGAAAGCGGATCATTGGGAGGAAACATGTTTAACGAGAGAGCGATTCATTAGGAGAATCATATTATATGCTAGAATTTTATATTTATATATTATGTATTTTTAAATAGAAGTAGCAACATAAAGTTTTAGAAAAATAAAGTGATTAATATACTAATATTTGATATAATTTTAAAATACTAAATTATATTAAACAATTGTCTTTTTCTATAATTATTCAAAATTTTGGTAATGAACAACACTAAACGGAGAATTTAAAAGAAACCTTAATTTCATGTTTGAAATATAATTTTGTTTAAAAACATTTTTTTTAGAATAGCTTTTAGAAAAATTTGGAGAAATTATTATAAAGCCGTTGCGAAGCGCGGTTTAGTAAATTAGTTTTTAATAAGAATAATGCTGGAGATGCCGAATTAGATATAAAAATAATTACGAAATGACACGTTTCATTATCTGATTGTCTATAAAATAATGGACTCTCCTGCATTCACATCATTCTCACCAATTAAAACATTCAAAATTGATATATCATTAATTTTACGTCATTTTATACCTAAATTTTGTATCTCATTTCAAAATTTCTAGCATTACTTTATTAATAAATAACATATTAAGATATAGTTGCACTTGCTCTTGCCGGTTTTTGCATCCCATTGTTGCACGAGGGAGGGCTGCTAAAGTTCTATCAATATATTTTGAACTTTTTGCGAGTTTTTTTTTTTTTTGAAGAATAATGAAATTAATTCATTAATGAAAAGTCATACGGCATCTATAAAGATAGTCGAGTCGAACAAACATAAAATAGAAACAATCGTCTATCATCCCGAAGAGATAGTCAAACGATATGTTGAAAATGATATATTTATATGTACCCGCTTCACCGCAACTTGTTTGAGTTATCGATCATAATTGCAATTTCATACAAATTTTTATCACTAAATCAAAAACAGCACTCACAATAAAGGAGAGAAAACAACACCCTCTCACCATGGAGAGAAAAACAAACCGAAATTGCAAACTAAAAACCAAATTAAAAGAACTTAGATCTGAAAAAACGAAACCACAATAGGGGATAATCGGTCCACTCTCGAATCCAAAATCCCGCTTGAATCGAAAAAGAACGAAACCGAAAGCTCCAAAAATTTAGATCTAAAAAAACAAACCAAACAAACTAAATGGGTAGAAAACCTTATCCTTATTGAAGAAAATAAGAAATAAACTAAAAGAAAGAAAAAGATTGAGGCTTTTCACCGGTGAGAATCCGGTGAAAACCCCTCCGATTATGTTAAAAAAGAAGAAAGAAGGACGGCGGCTCTTTTAAAAGAGAGAGGAGAGCGAGACTAGGTGTGTTTCAACATATTTAGTAGCTCAAATGTTAAAGTTATTTATTAGTCTCATATTTTTATTAAAAAATACATAAATATTTTGTATAAATTTTATGTTATTTAGAACATCTTTAATGTAGTTAGCTAAATTGATTGAATATATTGATGTAAATAAATAATTAGCTAAAATTTGTTGAACTTGTAAGGTATTATGCTCCAATTAAATTTGTTGAACTTTTTGCGAGTCTTATTATGAAGACTTTTACAGGCTAATTTAAGAGTGAATTTTTCCCATAAATTCCAGACATTTTAACGCAAGGAATACTTTACCATAACAAAAAAAATTCATACCGTAGGAGAATATTTTATAATTATTTCAGGTACATTTTGTCTGTCACACTTTTCAAAAGTTTGTAAATACAAACAGAGTGCAAACAAGAACAGGACTAAAATATTAGCGCGCATTCGCTGCATCATTAAGCTTGATACGAAAGTGCCCTAAAAAAAAGTCTGATACTAAAATATTAAGACTCGCAAATATATTAGGGTTCTACACTATTTACACACATTTTCCCTTTTTGACAAGGACAGTGCTGATTCATGCACAAATTACATATGCATAATACATAATTGTCTTGTGAACTACTGGTTGAGTGCTGAGATCTCTCTGAACACATATTACACAAAGGGACTACACATTTTACATTGTCAAAATCCCAATGCGTAAACACCCAAGAGAGAAGAACTTTGAATTGTTAGTTGCGATTGTCACAGCCCTACTCCACCAGATTTCATCAAAATCCAAGAACTGCAGAGGGATAATAGTAAGACGAGTATAGGGTAAACCCTGCAAAATCCTCATGTTCTCTCCATCTATAGAACATAACTAAACTTCCCAAAATGTCACAAGACCTAACATTTATAGCCATACTAATAAAAATGTAAAACTAATAACTGTACTTAAAAGTGAAGAAGCGTGCAATCTTCACTTTTAGAAGTATGTTCATCATCGTCTTTTTGCTCAGATTGTTGAAGCTTTAGGTATCCCTGAGCCACACTATCCTTCCGATCATATTCAAATTGAAGTATCCATATAACTACAGATGATTACAATGTTCAATCTCACAAACCGGTTTATGAAGGTGGCGTGTTGGCATAAACAAGAGTGAAGAAGACTTCAGCAACGGGTAGGTTCCGGACGATGTGTATGAATTTGTTCTTGCTTGGTTCTTGAAGCAGTAATGGACCCATCTGAGCAACTTTCGGAAGAAGTTTGGCTAGTGGCACTCCTGTTAAGTTGATATTCCCCGGTTGATCCTTCATATCTTGCACCAGTTCATTTACCACTGCTTTTAAGGATACATCCACAATACTTCGGAATTCATCACTACACAGATGAATAACAACACATTAGAAATTTCATGTTTTTTACTTAAATTATTTCTGAAATTAACACACTAATTTTGTTAACTAGGCCCAATGCGATTTTAGGTAACAACTCTATTTAGTCCCTAGATCGCAAATGTACATGAGCTCAACCTATCCAAGATGCACATTATTAGTGGGCTAAGAATCCATAGTTGCTTGCGCAAGGGTTATTAAACAGTCGAAGCTCTCTAAAACGCTGCCACTAGGAGAGAACATGTAACGGGGCAAGGAAATCAAGTAGAAAAGTTGTGTATAACTGAAAGCTGTTTTAAAGCATCTAGCCAGCAAAATGACATACGATTTGTCCCTATCCTTATGGTAAAGCTATAATAAATTCTACATACTATATAGAACCAGCCGTCCAATATGTTTTATCTAGGCTGATACCTGTTACCATCTGATACTTATATTCAAGATTAATAAGAAAATGCTTCTTCTCAAAACTTGACCTGTTCAGTATACAGAGTATGCCGCGGATCTTTTAATTATGTTCCGTATTTGGTATAAAAAAATATGGAACATGAAAATTCCAATAAATTTATCTGCTTTGATAGGAGACATGCAAAATTACACTTTACTGGGTAAATATCTCCAAAACCCTAACTGCAGCAATAAAACCACAAGTGACTAAGTGAGAAATCTAAAAGGCTATTTATGAGTTCCATGGATTGGACATTTGGCAGCGATAACTGAGCAGACTAGTGCTGTAGAACCTCAGGGAGATCTTTCATCCTTTCCGGAGGAATTTAAATTTGTTATTATCCATTTATACATTTGGTATTGCACAACTGTTTTATACTTATTATACTCCACCGTGTCAAAGTACCTTTTTTATGGACATACCTTGATAACACTGCATGAGTCTCCAACATTAGCAGGTCATATTTGGTGAGTTCATTCTGGCCGTCATTACTGGAGAAGGCAGCTGATTTGTACTTCAGGTCCTCAGGCATTAAATAATCCACCAACTGGTGAGGGCTTCCCATGCTCATGAACATGTCCAGTATTTGTAAAATGGTTTCATGAAGTACAGAAGTCGTGAATGAATCCTTTAACCGCTTTCTACAAAAGTAATATTAGCAAACATATTAAAAGACAAAAGTCCGCAGTTTCTTAATCAGCAGGAACAGTCCTACAGTAAACTAGTGACGGAGAGTGTTGTAATCTTGGCCATATTCATTTTTTACCAAGAGTGTTGGATGCTCGAATTTAAGAAATTTTGATTACAATTTCCGGAAACAAATAGCTATCCATGTGATTTGCTCCAGCTTTAAAATGGAAGTATTGCATTTTCCTGGTGCAATTGTTAAATCTCTAGAACATAAAAGTGAGATATAGACTAGTCCTCAACTCAACACTTCTAGTAAAAGCATATGCCTTTCTTTTGGGATAGAAAACCTACTCTTTAAGAACTTTAGTGGCTGCTGTCTGCATATTAGATATCAACGTGGGCATTCCATAATTACAAAGAAAATCAACAGCTGCTAAAAACTGCTGCTGGTCATTTCTATCAATGACTTCATCATCCTACAGAAAAAGAGAAGTGATGAGAAAATGTGCTAATATTAGGCCATGATAATGCTAGAGGTAAGAGTAAAAACATTAGAAATCTTGAGAAGGGAAGATAATTAAAAACTACTCCATTATCTTGTCATGTAATTACCAGTATTGCTATACTAATATAAAATTGCAGGAGTGCTTCTACTAAGGTCTATAATGACGTCAGCAAATGGGTCTTGTTTAGGTCTCTATGCTTTATAGTAGAGTATTATGAATACTGAGACCTGGTAATTTGTTAGATTTTGCATTCATGTGACATATCCACGCTTGCAGTATAGTACAGCTAAATTTATGTACCTGCCATGCTCTACGTGCTCTTTAATATGACATATATATCTGCTTGTTTTTTATTTAACATTTTGGAGATTAATCCTATTTGTTGAAACTACTCCTGTACTCGGCGCTTAACTACACTTTCCTTTTGCTGCAGTTACGTGATTTTCGTTTTATGTCTAAAATAACTCCATTTGTAGTTAATGTAGGTGCTTCATTGTGCATACATATTTCTTGACTAAGAGATTTTATGCAAATTAGGTTATTATGAGGCCATATTAGGGAGTAAGGAACTGTAAAATAAAAAGTCTGTTAAACAGTTCAATGCGCTAGTCAATCTGGTATTCTTTCTGGTTATACATAATTGTATGTACAACTTAATTCAAATCAGATGAAGTGCCTTTGTCAGTCAAATTCCCTCTTACCAAACATCTACACTTATGTCATTCTCTTTTTCCCATTTACTTACCTTTTTTATTTTATTTTATGTACTCTTATAAAGAAAGGACAACCATCAAGCTACTTTCTGGAAAGTGTTTAGTAGGTGAAATTCTTCTCCTAGTTAAAGGTGATCAATTATGATTTATTTGTTACAATCAAACTTCATGTAGGCAGCTACTGTTGTTGCAAGAGCAAAAACTGGACCGAAACTGCAAGAAATTGCACCAAATAAAACCGCGCCATTTTGAACCTGAACCAAATAAACCACACTGATACTTTGGTTTCGGTTTGGTGGCAGCACACCAAAAACCGAACCACACTTATTAATAACATATATTAATTTAATATATAAATACATATTTGATGCAGAACGAGAAATAAAATATTAGTAGTTTGTATCTATTTAATGTTACTAGTTAGGAATATATTTAGTTATACCCATGGTTGTAGATTTCGGAAATCGGAACAAATCGGTTGAGGCACCGTATAGCGATTTATCAGAAATCGGGGATTTATCGGAATGATAAATCGGAAATTAATCGGATGTAATTTAATAATATATATTATATATATGAATTAAATTATTATTTATATACAAATATTTATATCTAAGATATTAAATTAAATAAATATTTGTTTAAAATAAAAATTATAATTAACTCACTATTTTGTTATAAGATTAACCAACATATTGTAATTAGTAAAGAGTCCATGACTCACTATGTCCATCAGTTTGTGTACTAAACTAATGTTAGTAGGGGTTGTTTTGTAAAATGACAAATAGGTGGGTTTCACCACTTCCTCCCGTCACCCGTGCTCACCAACCTTTCCTCTCTCTCTCTCCCTAACCTCCCTTTCCCACTTCGCTTTTCTTTCTTCTATCTCCAACTTACATACATATATACAGTATTTATGTAAATTGTTCCTTCTCCTTCATACAAACTTCCCATAATATATATATTACATATTAAACTTCATCTGCTTTCTACTGGATTTGACCGATTTTGAACGATTTTGACCGATTTACCAGAAAAATGATTTTTTCGGCGATTTCATGAAATCGAATCGGTGATTGCCGGTTTCCGATATCTCGGGCGATTTATCGGACAAATCTCCGATTTTTACAACCATGACTTATACTTTATTACAAAGTTATATTGTATATATAATATATGTAGATAATTAAGAATTTTCTAGATTATAATAGAGAATACTAAAAAGATCTTTTTCCCATTATCACAATTTTCCCTGGTAAGTAAGTTTTATGGATTTACTCACAATAATCACAATGATCACAATTTGTTGTCTTCGTGTTCGGAGGCAAACCCATCTCCTTGTGTGTTGAATCCTAAATTTCATAAAATTCGTGGAAGAGTTTATTTTTAAGGCTTGGAGAATGACGCAGAACGAGAAATTTGCATCTATTTTATGTTATTAGTTAGGAATAGATTGAATAGTACAAGAATATCCTAGATTATGGTAGAGTACGCGAATAGGATTTGCTTCCTTTACTACTAAGATTTTACCTGATAGTTAAGTTTTAGGGATTTAAAGAGATGTTATCTTTTATTATAGGAAAATTTGGATTGATTACTGAATTGAGAATGTTCACACACTTGTAATGGTTGCAATCCATGCATATTCCTCTTTTCTTACAGTTGAAAAATTCTAGGCCTAGTAGTTTTTCTGCAGTAGGATCACCTTAAGGCTTTTAAGCTTTCTGCAGTTAATCCACCATATATGTCCTTTTGTTGCTTTTCTTTGTTCTCTTGAATCAATATTTATATTGATATTTTTATTATATATATATATATATATATATATATATATATATATATATATATATATATACGATTCAACATTATAATTAACTACATTGACAAGCTTGCAGTCATGGTAATTTGTTAGATCTTGCAGTCATGTGACATATCCACGCTTGCAGTATAGTACAGCTAAATTTATGTACCTGCCATGCTCTACGTGCTCTTTAATATGACATATATATCTGCTTGTTTTTTATTTAACATTTTCGAGATTGATCCTATTTGTTGAAACTACTCCTGTACTGGGCGCTTAACTACACTTTCCTTTTGCTGCAGTTACGTGATTTTCATTTTATGTCTAAAATAGCTCCATTTGTAGTTAATGTAGGTGCTTCATTGTGCATACATATTTCTTGACTTAGAGATTTTCTGCAAATTAGGTTATTATGAGGTCATATTAAGGAGTAAGGAACGATAAAATAAAAAGTCTGTTAAACAGTTCAATGCGCTAGTCAATCTGGTATTCTTTCTGGTTATACATAATTGTATGTACAACTTAATTCAGATCAGATGAAGTGCCTTTGTCAGTCGAATTCTCTCTTACCAAACATCTACACTTATGTCATTATCTTTTTCTCATTTACTTACCTTTTTTATTTTATTTTATGTACACTTATAAAGAAAGGACAACCATCAAGCTACTTTCTGGAAAGTGTTTAGTAGGTGAAATTATTCTCCTAGTTAAAGGTGATCAATTATGATTTATTTGTTATAATCAAAACTTCATGTAGGCAGCTACTGTTGTTACAAGAGCATAAACCGGACCGAAACCGCAAGAAATTGCACCAAATAAAACCGCGCCATTTTGAACCTGAACCAAATAAATCACACTAATACTTTGGTTTCGGTTTGGTGGTAGCACACCAAAAACCGAACCACACTTATTAATAACATATATTAATTTAATATATAAATACATATTTGATGCAGAACGAGAAATAAAATATTAGTAGTTTGTATCTATTTAATGTCACTAGTCAGGAATATATTTAGTTATAATTTATTATAAAGTTATATTGTATATATAATTTATGTAGATAATTAAGAATTTTCTAGATTTTAATAGATAATACTAAAAAGATCTTTTTTCCCATTATCACAATTTTCCTTGGTAAGTAAGTTTTATGGATTTACTAACAATTATCACAATTTGTTGTCTTCGTGTTCGGAGGCAAACCCATCTCCTTATTCTCCTTGTGTGTTGAATCCTAAATTTCATAAAATTCGTGGAAGAGTTTATTTTTAAGGCTTGGAGAATGATGCAGGACGAGAAATTTACATCTATTTTATGTTATTAGTTAGGAATAGATTGAATAGTACAAGAATATCCTAGATTATGGTAGAGTACAAGAATAGGATTTGCTTCCTTTACTACTAAGATTTTACCTGATAGTTAAGTTTTAGGGATTTAAAGAGATGTTATCTTTTATTATAGGAAAATTTGGATTGATTACTGAATTGAGAATGTTCTCACACTTGTCCTCTTTAAATTATCAATCAGTGGACTTAAATATGACAGAGTGCATTCCCCAAAACTAGAGCACATTTCTTTCATCAGGGCTACCCCCGCTTTTAGTACATCTTTATAAGGAACTTGAAAATTTGGCTGCCGGACCAGTATATGATTTGTATGTAGTGTAAGTCCTTCGTGTTTGTTTGACACTTTTATAAGCTAAAAGCTTTACACTGCTTCTTGGAACTCTAAGTTTGGGAAATTAAATTATATTTTTTAATTTTTTTTCATTGAATTAAAATATTTTAGATACTTTTTAATATTAAGAAAATCAAGAAAGATATAATTTTATTATAAAAAAAAAGGGGATGTACTCCCTTGTCCTACTTGAAGAGGGTGTGAGGAGGAAAGTAGGTTGTGTGCAAACTTACTCCTACTCAAGTGAGTAGAGAGGCTGTTGTAGAAAATGATCCCCGAAATGTCGGATATGCTGTAAACATATAAAATTTATTTACATGTTGACAGCAATTAGAGTTGCGTGCAAAAAGTCAAGCCAACTGTACAAGAGATTGAAGGGACTTGCTAAAATGTACTCCCTCCTAGGAGTATTATAGAATATGAACAATAAGCATTAAAAAGATATAGTTTACTGTAATTTTCACATAGAATGGTTGATAGTGTTCTACATGAACTCAAAGTGGAATTCTTCATGTTGATAGATCATCATGTAATATACAAAAATACATTTAGAGTTGAATTCAATGTAGAACCCAATTAACATGAGAACCCAAGAACTTCACTTATTATTGTTCGAATCATTTACTGATAGAAAAAAAACAATTTTCAATTATTTGTAAATTGGTTCATAGGTTCTCTCATAAATTTAGTTATTAAATGAATCAGAACCTATTATTAACATTTTAGATTTTAACAGGAAAGGCTGTTAAGCCCTGTTATGTTATGAAATGTTTCATTTGCGGGCAGAATGCTACCTGCGTCCAACTATCTTGTTAAGGACAAGTGGTTTTAAACAAACTTTCTCTCTCTTCCGATGCTTAAATTGTCAA
The DNA here is from genome assembly GCA_030848705.1 of Heracleum sosnowskyi. Lineage (NCBI taxonomy): Eukaryota > Viridiplantae > Streptophyta > Magnoliopsida > Apiales > Apiaceae > Heracleum > Heracleum sosnowskyi. The sequence goes on along the minus strand of CM061235.1, from coordinate 133,185,566 downwards.
TAGTAGTAGGTTCCAGAAAATTCACATTTCAGGATATTGCACTAAATCTGAATTTACAAGGCATACTAGTCTTATAGGCGTATATATGGCATATGAAGACAATCTGAACATATTTACTTTATTCAAAAACCAACCACAACAAATCAACTGATTAGTAGTAACAGATCTGCCTAACGACTAATACTTGGAGAGTTCAATAAAACTTACAAGAAGATGAGCAGCTCCAAGACTACGTGCAGTGTCAATATACAAATGTCTCCCTAAAATGTTGACCTGAACTCTAATATACAAGCTAAGTGCTGTCATTGCCCATATGGACAATACTGTTTTTGTAAAACCTGGCCAAGTTAATGAGAGAACTTCAGTAAAATGCAATTTTTGCCACAGTATGTTAGACAAACTAATCAGCAAAAGGTTATATCTGTATTAATGAAAATTTGTAAGATGAAAACAACCCAAAGATAAAAGAAAAGAGTCAAAAAGCTTATAAAAGGTTCACATACTTTGAACTTTTATTCTATCCCACAGCTCAAGTTTCTCCAAGGATGTGAGAGTATCTGGCTGGCCTTTCCCTTTCATTAGTTTCTCTGTTAAGTGCAAAAGATCCAACCTTTCTTCAACCCGTGCTCTTAAATGGAGCATTGCATGGGGCAATGTCGTAGTATCTGCTATACTTTGAATGTTCTCAAAATGCAATTTCATTCTGTCGAAAATGTCATACAAAAGAAAAAACCAACATTAAGAATCCAAGTACCGTGCAAACGTTAAAAAAAAAGAAGACAAATCTTAAACTACTCTATATCTTAACTGAGCTTTAACAAGTTGTTCACATTCACGATCACTAGCAAGCTCTTTCTCAAGTTCAATAAGCTGTTGCTTACGACTATCATAAAACTTGTACAAAAGATACCCACTTCCGAAAACTCCGAGTGTGACATAGACCTTCCTCTTATGCCTTGTCCAAAACTCCCTAACAAACAAATAGCAATCGACAAAAAACACCAATCAATCATCACCATTTCTCACTTAACATATACAAGAACAACACCAATTATCATCATCATCGAATATCCAACAACTTGAATTAGACAAAAAATGTTATGTAATCAGCTCAAGAAAAAACAAGAAGAAGATACATTATTATTAATTCAAAAGCAAACATATTACAATAAGAAAACAAAAGAATAATGACCCATAAAAGATTAAAGCAACCTAAAAAGGAAAGGCCAATATAAGCATAAAATCAGCTAAAAATTTCCCACATAAACACAAAGACTAAAGCCCAATAAATCATACTCTTAGCACAAAATATATAAATTGATAGATAAAACTTAAAAGAATAAGAAAGAAGTAACCACATTTGATCCTGGGTGGGCGGGTGTGTATTGTATCTATCTGTTTCTGTTTGTATGTAATCACTGGGGGGTTATGTTATGAATAGTTGAAGATGGTGGAATCTATGTAAGAAAAGGAATCTGGAGATGAATCTTTAAGGGTTTTTAAGTTATAAACTAGACAAGTCAACATTGGCTAGTTTATGACTTGGACACCACTGCCTACATATTTGCTACAGCGACAAAATACAGGTGGGGATATTTTAGAGTTGAGAAAATCAGTATATGTATTTTTATTTTAGAAGAGTCATTTATTAATTTCTTTTTCAATTTTACAGCCTAATTAGTTTTTTTTAAGAAATTCTTAAGTTTTGGTATCGCCATTTTTTTCTTGAGCTTCTCTCCATTGGTTTAGAGTGATCTTCGCGAACTCTGCCTCGCGATTGCATAGGGGACACTCTACTGGCACTGGGCGGAACTACGGGGACCAAAGTGAGCCCTGGTCCCCGACAACTGTCCAAACTCACAAAAATTTTAAGATAAAATTTTGAATTTTTTTAAAGTAACTTAGATCGGTCCCCTCTAAATATAATCTGGTTCAAAATTCTGGTTCTAGTTCTGCCCCTGCTGGCACATCAACATGCTTTCCTTCGAGTTGAGTTCTAGTAGGTAGGCATCCTGTAGCTGCTCTCCAAATTGGAATTTTAACTTTTGGTGGCACCCTGAGGTTCCAAAGGGGATGCAAAAACCCAGGGTTATCATCTGACACCCACTCTCCTTCGAGTTGCTGTGCACGCTGAACAATATAAATTCCGAGTTTTCTTCAGTCCAACACAACCATCAGTTACTTTTGAGAAGCTCAAAGGAATTTTTGTAACCACTTATTTCTATCCTCCATATTATCAAGCAGCTCCAAGTAACACTCTTTACAATTTGTTCTCATCAAACTTTATACTTTTTTAATTAATCAATGCAACAATCTATATCACAGCACTGCAAGGGATACTCTGGAAGAGCAAGTGCATAATGGTAAATATTAGCTCAAGATCCTTCTTAATGACGGCGAAACTGATACAAGCATATCGAGAGCCCAAGTGGTTTACTTGAAGCTGCAAGTGAACAAGCTTGCTGGAATTTCTATTCCAGACTGGTGACTCTGTGGATCTTCTGAAATAGGCTACATAAGTTCTTTCCTTCCAAATTTTTATTGTTTACTGGTCTTTCAGTCATCTGCCTAATTGCACTGGATCTTTGATAATTTAGTAAACATTTTATACATCATAATCAGCACCACACTTACAAATTTTATTTTATTTTTATCTGATTTTTCATTTATAAGCCGTGTTCATAGAGTTGCTTCCCCTGCTGTTGAAGTAATCTGAACTTGGACATGTGGTAAAGGGCTTGCTGAGATTTTGTTTCTAAGAGCCTTTCAAGGATTGTACAATTGATATTCTCAGTCTAAGAATTATGAAAAAAGTACATTAAACAATAAGTGACGAGATGAAAATTAAGTTGAAATTTATTAGAATACATCAGAAAATACACAAATACCTGCGTACAACACTACATATGGGCATTACTCCATAATTTAATTATAACAAGATGCAGGAACATCCACTAGGTTCTGATATGTTGAAATGAGACATGTTCGTTGTCGAATTTAGTAGAAGGAGATACTGTAAAAAAGTTTACGCCGGTGCTGCCTCTCGAAATTTGTAATTATATCATCGATTCTATCCTCCCAATTTTCTATTACTTCAAGCTGGGAAAAAATTGTGCAAGGAACAGTTAATAATTTATGATAATCAGTGGAAGTCAGAAAGTTACAAGACATGATAACAGACATACCTCTTGGCACAAGGCTAGAGTCTGCCGAGCTCCTGTGGCTGCCTCCTCGTGATTGTCTTTTACTTCCAAGTTGATCACTAGAACAGGTTTCATAAGAACGTGATCCCTGCTGTGAAGATCTGCACAACAGTTTTGCAAAATTAAAACCTAGTGCCACTAGAACTTTTATAAGCAATCAAAAGGAACATGCTATCTCGTTAATTTGTGAGCAATAACAGAAATAATTGTGTAAAGTGTAAACAAATCTCCACACTGTTCATCGAGTAAGCCACACAAATTCTCACCATAAATAGCTATCGTACTCCCTATCCTATATTTCTATTATAGCTTGTGAATTGCAGATGTGAAGTGCCAAGAAGACAGATGCTGTAACATCCCATATAGTAAACTTGGCCAAGCGTAAATACATCTTTATAAGCACAAGTCTACAAGTACTGTGTACCAAATAAGCTAGCAATTTCTGATCCTCATCATCCCCTCCCCCTCTGTTGTAAAAAAGAAAAATGCATCTCTAATTCTTAACTGGCCAGAGAATATACATCAAAACATATGAACAGTACATACAAGATAATTCTCAAGTACACACCAACCTTCCATAACCATATCAAAAACCTTTTCCTCGAAAGTAAACACAATATCAAACACACCATCAGCTGCATTATCTTGCCAACGTTGAGGTGCGGTTTTCACATTAAGGTTCCTCTTAAGCATTGGCAATATGCCGTTACGCTTGTACCTTCCGAATTGTTAAGACATAACAAAACACTCAACAAAAACACAAATCAGAATACAAGCATACAAATATGTTTATAGTCATATTCACAACACACTGATATTATCACACAATTGACACACTAATCAGAACTATCCAATTTAATTAATCAAATAGCTGAAACTAACGTAGCAACTATTACCATCATTCAACGTTACCAGCTAAACAATACACTCCTCTTAAAAGGAACGTTAACATCTAAATGTATTTACTGAAAAAAATCCTAAATTTTGTGAAACATTAGATGACAACTGTAAGTAATTTGTAACTTTAACTGCACACACACATAAACGCTTATCGAGAACCTTGTATTTAAATTTTAGTTTTTGCAATTCAGTGAACCTCATATTCATCAACTATAAGCTACGTTTTCATGTTAATAAAATACGGTAAATCAAGTTAATACACTTACTGAATCCTGCACACATATATCCCGTAAATTCTAGAATGTATGTACAGTATAATAGTTGACAGCAACATGCCTATATACATACACAAAAAACAAGAGAATTTCTAGTAAAATTGAACAATGAACATATTAAAGTGCAAAATATTTAAAAACAAAGAATGAAAGAGGGGGATACAATTCAGGATCTTTGCGCCTCAATTCATCGAACATGTGTTTATAAGGAGTGCCAAAGTCGTAAACATTAGGTTCTCTAATTGAAGGACCAGGGAGCTTAACGTGAGTCCCTGTTCCGTACGAGCACACGTCCAATCCCTCGCGCTTCAGTATATGATGAGCTTCCATGCTTCGATTTTGATTCGATGAACACACCATTGCGTATCGATTTTTCATGACTTTTTTTCAATTCAATTAGGGTTTTTTTTGGGATAAACGAAAGTGGAAGCAGTCAGGTGCAGTTCCGGTTAAATTAATATATTTCCAAAGAGTTAATTGCGCCATACGTCCCCAACTTCACTCCAATTTCAATTATGTATATGTAGTTTTATAAATTGTAATTTATATTCTCAAACTTTAAAATATAAGTCGAATTATAACCTTTTATACGTTTTATATCAAAAATAATATTATTTTTAACGAATATATTGACAAATGTGATATAAAATTATTATAGTAATGATATAAATTTTAGATTTTAAACATGTAATTAATTTTAAATCATAATTTAATATTATTTTTTGATCATTAATCAATTATAATTTATTTATAAAAAATTGAACTAATATGTTTTCATTAAATAAAGTTGTGACTAATATGATATATGATACATATCAAATCATTAAAATATATTTGTATCATCTTAAAATATAGATTATATAATCATTGCATAATTTGATATCACATTTAGCAATACATTCGTTAAAGAAATATTATCTTTGATACAAAACGTATAAGGGGTTGTGATTCGATCTATGATTTAAAGTTTGAAGATGCAAAAAATAATATTAAATTATGATTTAAAATTTCTAAAAGTGTAAAATTAGTTACATGTTTAAAATCTAAAATTTATATCATCACTGCAATACTTTATATCGTATTTGTCAATATATTCGTTAAAAATAATATTATTTTTGATAAAAACTTATAAGGGGTTATGATTCGATTTATATTTTAAATTTTGGGGATGCAAAGTGTAATTTATGAAATTACATATACATAATTGAAATTGGGATAAAGCTGAGGGATACAAAGTGCAATTAACTCTTATAAACCATTCACACTGCAAAAATAATACTTTATTAAAATTTTTAAAAATCCTATTTTTCTGCCGGACCGACCCGACACAAACCGACCCGGATATTCCTCTAGTATCCTCTCTTATCTTTTCACCTCTCTCTCTAGTCTCTGGTCTCTCTCTCTCTCTCTCTCGATATCTCTCTGAGTCTCTGTGCAGATATCATACCCGACCCGGATACCCCTCTCTCTCTCTCTCTCTCTCTCTCTCTCTGTGTGTGTGTGCGCGCGCGCGCATATGTATGTTGTACCCAGTTCGTGATCGAGGCTATTGGTTGAATTTGGATTGAATTCTGGTAAAGAGTGAATTAGATTGTTTGCTTATATGTTTCTTCAGTTTGTTATTAATTATTATCAGAGTTTCTAATTTGTTTGTTGTTGTGGGTTGTAGTGGTAAGTAAACAATGCAAACATCCACTCTTCTTGGATCCTCAATTGGAGCTGTTTCCGGGTCATTTTCTCGCCCTCATTTTGTTCCATTCACCACCAATTCTTGGTTCAAGGTTACATTTTTACTGACTTTTGCTTGTTTAACTATCTACTTTAACATGAAATTATGACATCTTTTATGTTTGTTATGCTGTGTTTTTTTTTTTTTGCTGTTTATGCTGTTATGTTCTCCGAAACTTAGGGCCAGTCCAGATTAAATTATTTCCTCTGTAAAAAATGGCAAGTTACTGATTTAATCTCGCAAGTTCTAGTGTTTTTCTCTGAAAAAAGTGATCATTTTTTACGGAATCGTGTTCTGTGTAAAACTTACAAGTCATAAAATAATATAATTTCAAGTGACAGCTACCTTTTGTAAGTAAGCCAAAGGTGAACTAACAAGGAGTATTCTAGAAATTGTGATGGGTAGAAGTTGAGTTTAGGTTCTTTTACTCTCTTTTTTTCCTTGAGAATAAAAAACCTCAAATAGAATTATAAGCCAGGAGTCTACAAGGTTAACATAGTCTTTCATTAAAGTAACAGGCTGTGTATGTATTTTGTAGCATTGACCAACTGGGTTGTTGCCAAGTTGTACGCAAGTTACTGGCTTAATATGATGGACTTTTGTTAATAAGCAATAGGAGTGCACGGTTTTGTGTTGAGGGTCGATCATTAGATCATCTCCAGTAGCGGTTGCCAATATCTATGTGGCATGGCACTTGGTTGTCATGCTGTTGGAGTTGGAAGGTTTCCAACTTTAGCAGCTTTCCCAAGTGGTTAGAATACTCATTATAGTGCAAAAAGTAAATATCAACACTTGTTATAGTTTAAGAGTTATATATATTTTAAAATGCAGAAGATGTGACCACGTAGGCAACTCTTAAAGGTGCTAAATATTGTAGCGTTTTTTGAGTATATGTTGCCAAAATTGTCGTGGAAGAGAGAGAATATAAAATTTTAATATGTATGTGATGATTTGGCAATGTATTTCAACTCTCTTGGCAATCCCTATTGGAGAATGGAGATGTTCTTATAGACGTTGTTAGGCTGGCCGTGCTTGATTAGTTGATTGTGTTAGCCTTGAATTTTATGATGTTCTTGATATAATGATATGTATTTATCCTTACTATCCATCTATCTTCATGAAGTTTTTTTACTTGCATGTGATTTTATCAAGGGCTAGGTGTCAAAATGTAGTGTTGCTGCTCTATGAAGTGATTGTCTTTCACATTCAACTTCTCAGTCTGTAGTAGTGTTAAGAAGTGTTAGTTGGACATTCATTTAAGATCCATGATATAACTTTTCTACATTTTTAACATCTCAGCATTTAGTCTTATTATTTCATTGGTATCTTTATTTGGTAGTGCGTGAACATTTTCTATAATGTACTAACATTTGTTGATCTGTAGCAGTGTCCACCATACTCCAAGTCAAAGTCACTCTGCTGGGGATTGTGTGTTGAGAGTAAGAGGAGATACTCTGTGATTAAAGCATCATCATCCTTCGATTCATTGAGGCCAACTGCTTCAGTTGCTCCACTGCAACTTGAATCTCCAGTTGGACAGTTCCTATCTCAGATCTTGATTAGCCACCCACATTTGGTTCCTGCTGCCGTTGAGCAGCAGCTTGATCAGCTTCTGATTGACCGTGATACTGAAAAACAGAATGAAAATGCTTCCAACACGGGCACTGATCTAGTATTATACAGGTAACCGACTTTTCAACTATGCGTATGTAATCTTTTAATTAGTTTTTTAGCGTAAAAGTTATAATTTCAAAATGGGTGTCCAGGAGAATTGCCGAGGTAAAGCATAATGAGAGAAAAAAAGCTCTGGAAGAGATCTTGTATGCTTTGATAGTGCAGAAGTTTATGGATGCGAATGTTTCTTTAGTTCCTGCCATATCTGTGCCATCATCAGACCCATCTGGCCGTGTTGACACATGGCCCCATCAAGATGAAAAACTTGAGAAACTTCACTCTCATGAAGCAAATGAGATGATCCAGAACCACTTGACCTTTATTTTAGGGAATCGGTTGAGTGACTCTTCCTCGGTTGCTCAGGTAAGCAAACTAAAGGTGGGCCAGGTTTATGCAGCTTCAGTGATGTATGGATATTTTCTCAAGCGGATTGACCAGAGGTTTCAGCTTGAGAAGACGATGAAAATCCTTCCAGGGGGGATTGATGAAGAGAGAAACATTGAACAGATAATTGGGGATGACACGAGGCCCAGTGTCAATAACGCCGGTGATTCTGTTGGAAATCTACAACCACGTCCAGCGTGGTCAGGTGGCATGGGTCTTGGGGGTATAGGTGAGGGGATAAGATCATCCCGCTTAAAAACATATGTGATGTCATTTGATGCTGAGACACTTCAAAGATATGCAACCATAAGATCCAAAGAGGCCATCGACATTGTTGAGAAGCATACAGAAGCTTTATTTGGTAAGCCGGAAATTGTTATCTCTCCTGAAGGAAGAGTTGACTCCTCTAAGGATGAAAACATTAAGATCAGCTTAGGTGGTCTGAGACGACTTGTTTTGGAGGCAGTGACTTTTGGTGCTTTCCTTTGGGACGTAGAGAGCCATGTTGATTCAAGGTACCATTTTGTTTCAAATTAAGCCTTTCAGAGACCAAGGGCAAGGTTACGAGGGATGATTTTGATCCTAAGATAAATTTTTTAGGTCCTGAAGCCGGTACAAACCTGTGACAAAGTAATTCAGCTGTATATAAAGATCATTTTTTTTATTAACCTGCCAGTTTTCTATTCATTTTGTTGTGCGGATAAATAATTGTCTTGAGATTGCTTTATTAGATGAATGTTTTTTAATGTGCAAATTAGAACTGTGAATGTAGAGCGATGTTCTTGTTTGACATTTTTTATGTTAGGCATCTCCAACTGGTAGAACTTGAGTATAACTAAATAATTATTATTCTTTTGCTATTTTCTGTAAATATATTTATTTATTTTATCTATAAATTATAATTACTATGTACTATTATGGTAATACATATTTAGTATTATGTACAGAGTGAAGATATCCAAGACAAACAGATATCCAAGAAATTGAAGATGGGGACCTCAATAATAGGTGGCAGACTTATTTTCTTGGGAAAAATGAGAAAACCCCTTCAATATTTGATCTGATAAGTTCAACAAACTCAATTAGACATGCACAGTGGATTTGCTTGATTTGAACAGTACATGCATATATTGATATATATGGCTAGCTTTAGACAAGGGACATTGGAGTGTAAAGAGCTAGGTAGGATTTGTTTCATAAAAAACAGTACTCTCTGTTGTTTGTCCGTGGCGAGTAATTACATTCATAATCAAGTGTGCTCGACAGGTTGATACACACGTAGGCTACCAATAAAGTCTGTTAAATTTTGCAAAGAATTTGGGCCCGACTGCTCAAGGTCTTGCTTCTAAAAAGCTTAAACTACCAAGTTTAGCTCAAACAATGGCGCATGCATTCCAGGCTCCAGTTCCCCACCAGCCTTCAATCGCCTGGAGACTTTGTGAGGATCCCAAGGGAAAGAGTATGATCATGGATAGAAGGTGTGGAAGAAAGTCAGCTTCTGCAGAAGATATGAGGTCTATGGAGACTTTTTAATAGAGTGGGCACCTTCTCAGCAAGCAATGCTTATGTTGCTTCTCTCCCGGATTCAACCAGAATTCAAAGATCTGTAGAAGAGAATGTTCACTTTCCCACCTTAATCATAATCAATTGGTCCTGCAGTAGCACCATTTGCCTCCCAGTAGTGCTACAGTCTTAAATGCTAACGATGTGCGTCCTGGTTATCAGATTCCAACTGTCTACGAAGCACGACCGACGCAGATTGCTTCAACAACTGTTAGGCCATCAAGGTTAAGCACAATATGCCGTGCCTCTGGCTCAGGTTATGGAGTGTTATAGCCAAAATTCGTTATTGGATTTTTAGGGTAGATTCGGGTCAAGTAATAATCAATTGAAGATATCCAAGATGCAATTAGGGATTGAACTAGTACAATGGAGGCTCGGGGCTTGTCCTTATAGGGGTGAGGGTGCGCCCTCTGGTCGTCCAACCCTTGAGGACGCGTCCTCTTGGTGTGGACTGACAACTTGACATGAATGAATGACTTGACAGAGAATAACAACTAGACTGACATGGGATTAGCATATGGAAGACTTAGGGCTTGCCCTCATAGGGGTAAGGGCGCGCCCCTTTAGGCCATCCACCCCTTGAGGGCGCGTCCTCTTGGTTTGAAATAGCTACTTGATGGTGAAGGATGACTCTATTGGCTTGATAAAGGCGAGATATTGAAGAATTCCCTCCTAGGATGTTCCCTAGGAGGGGATGTCCGTTTTTGAAGGCCTCCAGGGGTATGCCTGATGATTGAAGGCCTCCAGGGGTATGCCTGATGATTGAAGGCCTCCTCCTGTATTCAATGGGCGCGTCCTCATTGGGGATGTGGGGTGAACCCTGGTGTGTGCTTTGGGAGCTCTGTTCCTGTACTCAATGGGCGCGTCCTCATTGGGGAACTTTGGAGTAATCCTGCACTTTGCACCCAAACGTTTGGGATCACTTGTCCTGCAATCTGGTGGGTGCTTCTCATTCGGGGGACAAGGATGCGTCTGGCATTTGGGGTAAGTCATGGCTATACCTGCGTCTATGAATTAAGGAAATAGTTGGTAACGGATGGGACTAGTCCTCGACGGGGGAAGTTTCCTTATTCGTGAAGTCCTGACGTCATAAACGAGCCTTGGGCCTTTGTGACTAGGCCTCATCGTCAGACATTCCTAAAGCGAGTCAGAGTCTAATTATGGAAGGCGGTGGAAGACTTCTTATGGGCTTTGGAAATCAGAGACCAAGCCCATGGAGGTAACTTTCTCTCCAAGAACTACGTTGGGCTTGATCCCCTATAAATACGGGGTACGTAGGCACATTGTAAGGGGTTGGAAGCGAAGAGCTCAGCGAGCCACCACCAAGAAACCCTTACAATCTCAGCCCCCAATTCATCACAACCACCACACTCTGGCGATTTTCCGGCGAAGAACCACCGTCATAGATCTTGATTCCGGCGATAAACCTCAAACTTTGTTAATACCAAATTCCTCCGTTAACAAATTGGCGCTAGAAGGAGGGGCGCTGATCAAGATCATAATCTTAGGAGGAAGAGATATCTCATCATGATGAAAGTTCTTAGAAGAAGGTCTGCCAAGATTTGGAGGATGGCCATGGGTACTACTTCATGCTGGCGGAAAGGAGGAAGATCCAAAGATGGTGAAGGATATTTCCATGTATACTTGAAGGTGACAGTTTTCATGTATACTGGGGGGTGATTCCGAGCAAGATCCAAAAAGAAGGCGCAACTATCGGGAGCACGTCATCATCTTCTGGACGCGCCCTCAAGGTAACACCTAACTAGTTTTGGTTTTGCTTTTTGTTCCTTGAGTTGTTGCAGGAAGAAGATGAAGGAAAATCCCCAATAACTCTTAGGGCGTGCCCTAAGGATGATGCTCGAGGATCAGATGGTTCCAACAACTTCTATGATGATTCGGCGGTTGCTCACGTCCACGCCTCTAGGACGCGTCCTCCAGTTACTTTGTGAAATTTTCGATTATTGAGTTTTTTGACAGGTGGAAAATTCCTACTTTGAAGAATATCTCAAGAATTATCAAGCTATACGTCCCAACCTGAAAGGACGCGTCCTCTACTTCAAATATGCCTTCTCAGCATGTCTAAGGTCCCAAGGATCGTTTCTCCCCGAGGACGCGTCCAATGGAGAAATGTCTACAAACAATTCTAATGAAGAAATGACCAGACAAGCTCCAATACTTGATCCCCTTTGTCGTCTCTCAAGTGTGTCCTTCCTTCATGGCGCGCACTCCAAAACTACTCCTATGTTCAGACAAATTCCAACGAGTGCATGGAGAGCTGATTGACTTGCACGGCTTCCTGGTCTTTCAGGACGCGTCCTTCCTCCGTGGCGTGCCCTCAGGAAAAAGAGTTACTGATCAACATGAACTCCAGCGATTTTTAGAGGAAGGTAATAGGGAGGCAAGGCCCCGTGATCCAAAGAGAGTTCCCCCTGGTTACAGGTTGAGGCCCCATGGTCATGAGTGAGCCCCCTCATGTGACAACTCAATTGATAATATCGGAGAGTGGCCCCATGATTCACATAGTGCGCCCCCTGATTCTTGAAAGAATTATAGGTTGAGGCCCCGTGGACATGAGTGAGCCCCTCCGCGTGAAGAATTCATTACTTGAATTTTAGAGGAAAGGAAGCTATTGGAAGCAGAGGCCCCGTATTCCATAGTGAGAGCCCCCTAATTACAGGTCGAGGCCCCATGGATATGAGTGAGCCCGTTCACGTGATAATTCAATGAATGACATAGGAGAGCGGCCCCCTGGTCCACAGTGAGTGCCCCCTACCTACAGGTCGAGGCCCCATGGACATGAGTGAGTCCCTCCGAAAAGACAAGACTTTTATCTTCAGAGAACGCGTCGTCACATCCTCAATAATAGAAGACATGCCCTTTAAGGCGCGCCACAAGTGTATCAGCCTCATATGCCAAGGCTTCGACTTTAAGCATGATTGTACAATCCCACAGGTTGCAGCAAGAAGAAGAATATTTGGAGTAGAGGCCCCATGGATCTTAGGATGCGCCCCCTGATCAGCAGGATGCGGCCCCAAGGTCATGAGTGAGCCCCTCCACAGAAGAATGCTATTTTCAAATGGATTAGAAGATTAGAAGGGACTTCGACATTGCCCTCGTCCATATAGGCCGCCCTACGCAAGAGGGCGCGTTCTCACGACACTGGGGGGTAGTACTAATGCATCTCCTGACCCTTCCTATGAATAACAGAGTATCCTTACGGGGATGCTTCTTCATGAAACGATGTTTGAAGATACAATTGACGCCTTTTGTGTGCCCCTTCGCCGGATAAAGGCGCTGAGGTGCGGCCCTAGGCTAGTCTGGTGAAGGCCTTCTACACGATAAATTATATAAAAGATAGTAGTGATTAATATTCCCCTCCAACGGATGCCTCCTTGGGAGATGCCTCTTAGTGAGATGCCCTTCATAGGATGCCTCTTCCAGAGATGCCTCATATTGAGATGCCCCTTTCGTGGGTCAAGATTCGAAGTATTTTGTGACCGGAGAGTGCCCCCTAAAGTTTTAATGAAACTTTTGAGGGTGAGGCCCCCGAATAGTCATGTAAGCGCTTGATGGAGTAGTTTCAACAAAGTGATGCTTTGGTTCACCATTCTACTAATAGTTGATTGAAGACGGGAAATGACTGAATAATAGCCTACAAGGTAAATTAATTACCTCCTAGTCTAGGGGGGTAGTTCATATACACTTTCCCTAGTTCTAGTTGAGGTGATGAAATTTTGAAAACTTTCGAGATGGTTTGTTTATATAGGGCGTGCCCTCTAGGGTGACGCGTCCTATAGGACGACGCGCCCTCAGTTAGATGATAAAATACGAAACTCTTCCTAGTTGACATGCAAGTATGACAACCAAGATAATGCAACAAGAGAATATAATTCCGGGAAACATATCCCATGGAGTTACCGAAAGCACAGACAAATCAAATACAACTTACAAGGCTTAGAAGTGAGGACCTGCACCTCAATAATGTTCAAAAGACTTAGCAAAAGGAATAAAGGTCATATCAAGCCTCAGAACGCGTCCTGAGTGTCATCAGCAAGAGAAGTGGAGATGTTTTCATCCGTAGTATCACTTGTTTTAGCAACATCGTCCAAAGGCTTTTCAGGAACAACATCGGTCCCAGAAGATTAATTTCCCTGATACTTGGGAAGAGAAGTGATATCTTGTTCATCATCAGGAGGCACGTTTTTAGAGGACACGTCCTCATTATCTTCAAGGGGTCAAGAAGACAGAAGCATAGATTCTCCCTGAAATGGAAGAAGTGCACTCAGTGGCATGGAAGACATACTCCCAAAGCCTTAAAGAAAAAGTTGAAGCTTGTGGATGCGCCTTATCATCAAGGCGCACCCTCATACATACAAGGTTGAAAAGTGTTTTCTGCAACTGTTCCTTGAAAGACAGATGTCCTGTCAAATTGCTTTTCTATTGGTTAAATTAAAGAAGAAAACATATTAGCCCGTTTAGGGCGCGCCCTCCGAAGAATGAGATCCCATCAACACCGTTTGATGTGTTTTTTCCAAGTATGCCTTGACATGGGACAATATGAAGAATATACAAGTATAACAAGATTGGTAGGAAGGGAAATAGAGAATTCCTAAACTTGGAAGGAATTAGAGTTATTTGGACATAAAATACAAGGAAATTCGGATTTATTGATCTACACGCGCATACATTGCTGTTTAGGCCATAATTGGAGTTCTAGACATCAGAATCATACGGTCTTACAGCCCCTACGAAGATAACAGGATTTTATACAATCCAAAAGTAGTCCAAAATCAAGATTCCAATTGGAGAAGTTCAGAAACAGGCCTAGAAGTCAGATTACGAATTTTACAAACAGAATCCAGTTTATTTTGGGAAAGTGAAGATAAACAAGCAATATGAGTAGAGTTACACGATGATTGCTGAAAAAATTGTCTTTGTGTTACAAATTGTGTTGCTGGTGGAAAGATTACCTTCATCGTCATGACACGTCATCCCTGCCTCCAAGGGTTTTTTATTACTTGAAGGCCGGTGATCTTACTTGGGCTATAGACGCGCCTCCCTCTCAAGGCGCACCCTACAATGTTGATGGTCTAAGGTGAATCTCTAATGTGCATATTATTGTGTTAGTCTATTGATGGAATTCTTGAAGGAGGACGCGCCTATAGTCTAGCGCACGCCCAAAGGAGAGCAATTTTGGGATGAAAGACTTAAATTTTTGTGTTATGGGAGAAGTGGAAGACTTGGGTTGATCTCCAAATCATTGTTAGGAGATTATACTTCGTCATAAGTTGTGGTGTATAAGAGAGGTTTATACTTGTGCATAATGCCTCTTGTTTCCTATGTCGGGTTCGCTCATATAGGTTTAGAGGTCAGCTGTGGAAATAACATGAAGGCGCGCCCTGAAGGAGACAAGGTTACAAAGATTTTTGGCACTTTGAAGATTAGAAATTCCATACTTCATCTCCGATTTCACATGGAATTGGGGGGTAGTTGTTATAGCCAAAATTCGTTATTGGAATTTTAGGGTAGATTCGGGTCAAGTAATAATCAATTGAAGATATCCAAGATGCAATTAGGGATTGAACTAGTACAATGGAGGCTCGGGGCTTGTCCTTATAGGGGTGAGGGTGCGCCCTCTGGTCGTCCAACCCTTGAGGACGCGTCCTCTTGGTGTGGACTGACAACTTGACATGAATGAATGACTTGACAGAGAATAACAACTAGACTGACATGGGATTAGCATATGGAAGACTTAGGGCTTGCCCTCATAGGGGTAAGGGCGCGCCCCTTTAGGCCATCCACCCCTTGAGGGCGCGTCCTCTTGGTTTGAAATAGCTACTTGATGGTGAAGGATGACTCTATTGGCTTGATAAAGGCGAGATATTGAAGAATTCCCTCCTAGGATGTTCCCTAGGAGGGGATGTCCGTTTTTGAAGGCCTCCAGGGGTATGCCTGATGATTGAAGGCCTCCAGGGGTATGCCTGATGATTGAAGGCCTCCTCCTGTATTCAATGGGCGCGTCCTCATTGGGGATGTGGGGTGAACCCTGGTGTGTGCTTTGGGAGCTCTGTTCCTGTACTCAATGGGCGCGTCCTCATTGGGGAACTTTGGAGTAATCCTGCACTTTGCACCCAAACGTTTGGGATCACTTGTCCTGCAATCTGGTGGGTGCTTCTCATTCGGGGGACAAGGATGCGTCTGGCATTTGGGGTAAGTCATGGCTATACCTGCGTCTATGAATTAAGGAAATAGCTGGTAACGGATGGGACTAGTCCTCGACGGGGGAAGTTTCCTTATTCGTGAAGTCCTGACGTCATAGACGAGCCTTGGGCCTTTGTGACTAGGCCTCATCGTCAGACATTCCTAAAGCGAGTCAGAGTCTAATTATGGAAGGCGGTGGAAGACTTCTTATGGGCTTTGGAAATCAGAGACCAAGCCCATGGAGGTAACTTTCTCTCCAAGAACTACGTTGGGCTTGATCCCCTATAAATACGGGGTACGTAGGCACATTGTAAGGGGTTGGAAGCGAAGAGCTCAGCGAGCCACCACCAAGAAACCCTTACAATCTCAGCCCCCAATTCATCACAACCACCACACTCTGGCGATTTTCCGGCGAAGAACCACCGTCATAGATCTTGATTCCGGCGATAAACCTCAAACTTTGTTAATACCAAATTCCTCCGTTAACATGGAGTATGGGGTGGACATCAGTCCACTCCATTAACTGAACTACTTATTGTAATTAAATTATAATATAATCATATTTAAAGTATTGAACCAGCCTCCGCACCACCACCAAACAGCCATGCAAGTGTGTCCCTTTAACATATAATATTAATTTGTTATCTTATTATCAGTGTCGTAAAAAACGGAAATTGAAGTTAATTGGTAAAGACACCGTTCAGGAATTAATCGGGTAATCGGGGATTAATCGGAATGATTAATCGGATCACTAATCGGAATAAATTTAATAATATTTTTTATATACAATTATAAAATTATTTCGTTATTTCAACTAAACATATGTTATTGTCATATATTTATGCAAATATGTTAAAAATATTATATAATTGTAATAAATAAAATTTTGAAGGTTTAACTTTTCAATTAGAGATCAATTTAAGAGGAAAACTTAAGAGAATTTACGATTTAGGCATCAAAAATTATAATTATATGTACAAAAACAATGTTTTTTCCTATTATTTAATCAAGTTTCTACCTTTTAATTTTTTTGTTAATTATTTACTATTTTTTAATAATTAGCCCGATTTTTGACCGATTCAACCGATTTTTGACCGTTAACGATTAATTGACCGATTTTCGCTTAATCAATTCGGTGGTCCGCCGTCTAGCGATTAATCCCGATTAATCGCCGATTTTTAGAACACTGCCTACTACATTTAAAAGAATTATACATTTGCATCATTGGCCCAAATTATTAGTTAATCAAGGTTAATTGTTTTCATAAAATATTCAAAATAATATGCTCTAATAGATAAAAAAATTATACTTAAAATTACTAAAACTTGGCAGGTTCAAGTAATAATAAGAAAATCTCATATAGCGAAAACTTTACAATATACATCACATGGTAGTAATTCAATTAGTAGATATTAATCAATATACGGGCTTTGAAAGTAATACCTTGTTATAGGGTTTAAATATCAAATTAATCACTGAATCGGAGGTTATATATCGATTTCTTCATCGATTTTAATGGGGTCTCATTTGAATCATTTAAGTCATAATAAATATCAAATAAATACCTCTAAATACGTGATCGAGAAATAAAATAATTTTTTATTGAGTTTTTGTAAAGCATAATGTAACATAAGATGTAAAAGAGATAACTACAACTCAACAAATGACAAGACAAACAATAGTATTAACAGAAACACAGGAATCCAGAATCAAAGAAGAAAAGGTAAACTCAAAAAATCAAAATACGTTATGTATTCTTGAAGTCCGTAAACAGGTCACGGAAAGAAGTTCATGAAAATGTTCAAGCCTCAGTGACAGCAAAAGAAACAAGACTTTCAAGACGACAGAAGTATGTGAATGATTTAGGGTTAAGTACCACGGGATTCCAGTGATTTAATCGAAGCAACCAGAACGACAAAGGACTTATCAGCAGCATTGAATTGAAGACATAAAAGAAGAATTGATCAAGTGTTATTCATCTGTGAACCAGACCAGTTGCACTAGGTGACGACACGAAAAAGATCAAGTTGTTTTATCGTCTCAGAAGAAATTGATACAGTCTATTACTTAAACACCAAGGAGCTCAGAAGCATTTTCTAAAAGATCAAGAACAAGAAAAAGAGTTCGATGGTTTTTCATTTATAAAAACCATCGAATGTGATTCAAGGAAACAATTAGAAAACTAATGTAAGTTAAATTCTCATTCGATAGTTTTATTAAAAAAACCATCGAATGGAAATTTAACTTTAAACATTCGATAGTTTTCTAATGTGAAGAGCATGTGAAAAGTATGTTTGTTGTCGGGTTGATTTTGAAGATGGACGGCCAAGATTGATTCTTCAATATGGTTCGATAGTTTTCAAATTCAAAGTCTGCAGTTAATACAGAGATGATGAAGTGTCTTCTTCAGTTAAGGCAAAACACACAGAGACATTACTGAGAGAGAGAATTGAGCCGGAGAAATTATCAGAGAAATTAATAGTGCTCAGAACTTGATCATTGTATTGAATTTGTGTAACCTTAAACTCATTGAAGCTAATCTACGGATTAGAAATTGTAGCACCCCTCGAGGTTTATATTTATAAAAAGATATATTCCCCGAAACTTGGTTTGGTTTGGTGTGTTTGATTTCGTTATAGAACTGAATGATTAATCCGCGAACGAAGTTAAATTATTTGTGAGTATCGTATTCAACCACCTCTTCTACGATACTTTGGACCTAACAATTGGTATCAGAGCTACTTGATTGACGTACAAATCAGATCCGGTGAATGAGACCAAAATCAAACGTAGCGTGAAAATTCGAAGCAAATTTTTTAACTTTCAAATTTTTTCATTTAATTGGAATTTCTTGAATTTTAAACAATTTGAAATTTTCAGAAACCATGAGTGCTCCAAAGACAACCGCTGGTATTAAAGTTCCCCCGTTTACTAGAGATGATTTCGGTTTGTGGAAGATGAAGATGCTGTTATTTATCAAGGCATCTAATCCGTTGTATATTTGCATATTAGAGAACAGGCCGTTTGTACCAATGAAACCAGTCAGTGAATCTACAGCTCCTGATGGTAGCAGGATTCCTCAAGGCACCCAACCTAAGGATATTACTGAGTATACAGATTCTGACAAAGAACTGATTCGATTGGACACATGTTTGATGTTGATATTGACAGACTCCGCAGACAAAGAAATGAGCTATCAGTTGATGAACTTTACAAGCGGGAAACATATGTGGGATACCATTAACTTGATAATGGAAGGAACTGAAGACGTGCAGGAAAACAGATTGGACATCCTGACTTCTCAGTACGAAACTTTTAGGTCTCTTCCAGGAGAAAGTATAACTCAGGTCTTTGAGAAATATACCAAGCTCCTAAATGAATTGGCAATGAAAGGGAAGACCTGTCTACTGAGAGAAACCAACAGGAAGTTCATGATGACGCTGCCCCATCATGTAGAACACAAGTCATCATCCATAAGGGAAAGAATTATCTTCACAAAGATGTCATTAGAGATGATCTATGGCAAGTTGAAGACCTATGAGATGGAACAGGAATAGAGAGTGATAATCTACGGATCAGGGACAGTGGACAGCAAGCACAATGCACTTGTGAGATCAGCAGCACTTGTAGTGGATGAACCAATAACTTCTGAGATTCAGGTTCAAACCCCTAGAGCTGGAAAGGAGGTGATAATAGAAGCTGAAATGGATTCTGTGAATCTGGGTGTTGATGAAAGTGATTACTACACCCTAGAAGAGCTTGAGCAAATGGAAGACAAAACCATGGCGTACTTAGCTGCAAAGTTTAGTCATATTCGTTTCAAGAGAAACCCTAAGTACAAGTTCAAGGGCTCAACCAACAGATTCCAGAAGAGCAATTATGCACCTAGTACAGGCTTTAAGGGAGGCTACAAGACTGACATGATTGATAGAAGCAAATCAAGATGCTACAATTGCAATGAGTTAGGGCATTTCGCCACTGAATGCCGGAAGCCTCGTCAAGCGAGAGACATGAAAGATGTCTATGGAAAGAAGGATTCTTATGATGAGTTGAAGAAAGAGAATGCCAAACTTAAACAGCAATTGGAGGCATTCTCTGGAAAGCAGAAAGGGAAAGCTTATATAGCAGAGGGAAAACACTGGGATGATACTGATTCGGATGAAGAGGAAGAGTATGTAAATGTTGCCCTAATGGCTGACTCTTCAGAGGAATCACCACAATCATCTCAGGTACCTATCTTAACTACAATTGATATGTCTAACTCTGAGTACAAGAAAACTGTGCAAGATCTAAGTGTAGAATTGTTTAATGTACACACAAGCATGCTAGCATCTGAAATGGAAAATGCTAAACTAGTTCTTAAGATTAAAAATCTAGACTCTAAAAATGAAGAACTAGAGCTTGTAGCTGTCACATTAGAAGATCTTAAGCAAAAGAACGCGTACTTAGAGAACAAGGTCAAGTGTAATGATGAGATAGAGACTATCCTCAGGAAGCAGATTTCATATTTAGATTTGAAGCTGAATGCTTTTAAGAATTCCACCCTAATTGCTAAGGAGATCATTGATACTCAGGCCATAGGGAATAAAACTGCTATAGGATTTGACTATGACAAGAAAGCTGGTAAGAAGATAGTGGAATTCCCTGTGACACCTTCAGTTGTCAAAAGGAATACTCCACATATTCTTAAGAATGTTGATTGTCCAGTTTTTGTTAAGCCTTTTCCACCACTCTTTCATGAGGATGACCTTTTCATAAGACAAGAATTGCTTGAGGAGGATTTATTGAAGGTTAAAGAGATAAAGACTAAGTTACCTAGGAAATCAGTAAAAACTGAATTACCTAAACCTGATTTACCTAAAACTGAAGTAGGTGACTTAGTTAGTAATGCTAAAAAGAACAGGAATGGGAAGAAGAAGATTGTTAATCTGGAAATGGTTCCATATTCTCCCATTGTATCTAGGAAGTTGTGCACTATTTGTAATTCTGTTGGACACCTTACACATGCATGTAAAAAGGTTAAAGTAGAAAATGCTAATACTTCTGAAATGCATAACATGTCTGACATGCCTGATCTTCATGAACCCTGTGGAAAGAAAGAGTGTTTGCTATGTAAGTACAACATCATGCATGCTTATTTTAAGTTGATGAATGATAGTATCAAAATCACTGTTAATGTTAAATCCATAGATACTATGAATATCAAACAGGGTAAGACAAAATTGAATGTTACTCCTGTTAAATTATCTAAACCTTCATGACCCAAACAATTTTGGGTACCAAAGTCCGCTTAATCAATCTATGATTGCAGGGTAAGGTTAAAAGCTCTAAGGTTGTGTGGATTCTGTTTAGTGGTTGTTATAGACACATGGCAGGTGAAGAGTCTCTGCTTACAGAGGTGGTTAAGAAGACCGGCCCGATTGTAACCTTTGGAGATGACAGCAAAGGATTCACTACGGGATATGGTAAATTGAAAGCTCGAAATGTCATCATTGAAAACATCTCTCTTGTTGAAGGATTAAAGCACAATCTTCTAAGTATCAGTCAGTTCTGTGATAAAGGCTACAATGTAGATTTCAGAAAGGACAAGTGCTTGATCACCAACAGGAAGGATGAGAAGCTTACTCTACTGGGAGTGAGAAAAGAAAATTTGTTCATAGCTGACTTAAGTTCTACCAGTGAAGGAGAAGTTACATGTTTCTATGCAAAGGCATCTTCAGAAAAAAGTTGGCTATGGCACAAGAAGCTCTCACACTTGAACTTCAAAACTATGAACTCTTTGGTAAAGAGAGAGTTAGTGAGAGGGTTGCCCCTGATGGAATTCAATCAGGAGGGACTATGTGAAGCATGTTAAAAAGGGAAGTCGAAGAAAGCATCACATGGAAGCAAAGGAATGACAAGCATTGCTGAACCATTACAACTGATTCATATGGATTTATTTGGTCCAGTCAATGTTATGTCACTTTCAAGGAAAAGATATGCATTGGTGATGGTGGATGACTACTCCAAGTACACGTGGGTGTTGTTCATACAATCAAAGGATGAAGCAACACAACTAATCATTGATCACATCAAGAAGATAGAAGTGGAAGCTAAGCTACATGTGCGGACAATCAGATCAGACAATGGAACTGAATTCAAGAATGCAGTTCTTAATGATTTCTGCTCAGAGAAAGGAATATCAAGACAGTTTTCAGCACCAAGAACTCTTCAACAGAATGGAGTAGTGGAAAGGAAGAACAGGACCTTGGTTGAAGCAACAAGGACCATATTGAATGAAGCAAAACTTCCCACTTACTTTTGGGCTGAAGCAGTGAATACAGCTTGCTACACTCAAAATCGAACCCTGATCAACAAAGATCATGAAAAGACTCCGTATGTGTTAATGGCCAATAAGAAGCCAACACTGAAGTACTTTCATGTGTTTGGTGCAAAGTGCTTTGTACTTAAAGATGGAGAACATCTTGGCAAGTTTGATGCCAAAGCAGATGAAGGCATTTTTCTGGGCTATTCTCTGGAATCTAAGGCTTTCAGGGTATATGTGATTGGAGATAAGAAGGTGTTGGAAAGCTTTAATGTAACATTTGACGACACCAAAAGACCAGGCCTGCAAACTAGAGAGAACTCTGAATCCTTGGTATTTTAAAATCTATCAGGAGATCTCTCTGACAATGAAGAAGTACCTGAAGTTGTTACAATTATTAATAATAATCATAATGATAATGATTCTGGACAAAGTGGTGACCAAAGTGGAGATCCTCAAAATTCTACAGGATCCACTAGTCAGTTTATAGAATCATCAGATCAAACCGTCAACAACTCAGGGGGAGCAGGAGAAGGATCAACTAGTCACACTCCACAACATCTAGAACAAGGAGAATCATCAAGATCGCATCTGCCAAGACAAAGGGTATGGAATAGAGATCATCCATTTCACTTGATCATTGGTGATCCGGACACAGGAGTGAGAACTAGGAGAACATCACAAAATGAATGTCACTATTCTGGGTTTCTTTCAGAAACAGAACCTAAGAAAGTTGAAGATGCTCTAGATGATCCAGATTGGGTGATTGCTATGCAAGAGGAACTCAATCAGTTTGAAAGGCAGAAAGTTTGGAAGCTGGTACCCAGGCCTAAGGGAAAATCTGTCATTGGGACAAGATGGGTATTCAGAAATAAGTTGGACGAAGATGGCATTGTAACGAGAAACAAAGCCAGACTGGTTGCTAAAGGTTACTCTCAAGAAGAGGGAATTGATTATGATGAAACCTATGCACCAGTAGCAAGACTTGAGGCCATCAGAATGTTTCTGTCATTTGCTGCACATTCCAATTACAAGGTATATCAGATGGATGTGAAGAGTGCTTTTATGAACGGGGAGTTAGAAGAATAAGTGTATGTGGAACAACCTCCAGGTTTTGAGGATTCAAAACTGGCAGACTTTGTGTACTTTCTATTCAAAGCTCTCTATGGAATCAAACAAGCTCCAAGGACATGGTATGACACTCTCTCTGAATTCTTACTTGAAAATGATTTTACAAGAGGTGTCGTAGACAAAACTCTCTTTGTCAAAAAGCATAAAAATGATTTGATATTGGTGCAAGTATATGTTGATGACATAATATTTGGTTCTACTAATGATGATCTATGCAAGAGATTTGCTAAGTTAATGCAGAGTCGTTATGAAATGAGCATGATGGGTGAATTGTCATTCTTTCTTGGACTGCAAGTATATCAAAAACAAGATGGTATATTCATTTGTCAGTCCAAGTACATTAAAGATCTTCTGAAGAAGTATCAAATGGAAGACTCATCTACAGCAAAGACTCCTATGCCAACTGCCACTAAGCTTGATAAGGATGAAACTGGTAAGAAGGTGGACATCACAGGCTACAAAGGTATGATAGGCTCATTACTTTATCTCACTGCAAGTATACCAGATATAATGTTTGCAACATGTTTGTGTGCTAGGTTTCAGTCTGATCCTAAAGAATCTCATCTAATAGTTGTTAAGCGAATATTTAGATATCTTAAGGGGACTCCAAATCTTGGACTTTGGTACCCTAAAGATACATGATTTGATCTTATTGGATACACAGACTCTGATTTTGCAGGTTGTAAGATTGATCGGAAGAGTACTTCAGGAAGCTGTCAGTTTCTTGGAAGAAGATTAGTTTCTTGGTATAGCAAGAAGCAACATTCAGTTTCCACATCAACAGCTGAGGCTAAATACATTGCTGCTGAAAGCTGCTGTGCTCAGATCTTATGGATGAGAAACCAACTCCGTGACTATGGACTTTTGTTGACAAAGATTCCAATATTTTGCGACAACACAAGTGTCATAGCAATCTCTAACAATCCAGTGCAACACTCGAGGACGAAGCACATCGACATCAGGTATCATTTTATCTGAGAGCATGTCATGAAGGGAACTGTGGAGTTACATTTTGTACCCACAGAGGAACAAATTGCAGACATCTTTACTAAACCGCTTGATGAATCCACTTTTTCAAAGCTGGTTGGTGAACTTGGGATGTTAAATCTTTCTAATTGATTTTGATTAGAAGTCAATAACTGCAGATAGTCCTAGTGAATACATGAGTTTAAGAATTT
This sequence comes from Heracleum sosnowskyi, assembly GCA_030848705.1. NCBI lineage: Eukaryota > Viridiplantae > Streptophyta > Magnoliopsida > Apiales > Apiaceae > Heracleum > Heracleum sosnowskyi. The sequence goes on along the minus strand of CM061235.1, from coordinate 133,161,024 downwards.
CTATGTCCTTAGGACTCGTGAATTTATTTTCTGGAGCAATTCTCGTAGTTAGGATTATTGTACTAATTTTATGTCATAATTATGGATGATATATCTTCTGGCATTTAATTGGTTATTAATTCTAAAGATTATTTAGGTGCTAATATTTGTTCTAAATATTGAAGCATCTATTTAATTTGAATTAATTTACTTTGTTTTTAACATTGTAGATTAATGCAACATAATTTATTGGATTTTAATTGATTAATATCAGTTATGATATTTAGTTGATTTTATTCTAAGAAAATTGTGAATTTTCTGTTAACAATTGATTTTGGTAAATTTTAAAAGATTTATTCAAAATAAAACTTGACAGGAAATAAAAAGTTTGATTTTTGAAGCAAGAACAAGTTTTAAAAATTGAACAGAAGCAAAAACCATCGAATTTAGAAAATTCGATAGTTTTTCTAAGTACTAAATAAAAACCATCGAACTTAACATTCGATAGTTTTTGATTTGGAAAAGAAAAACCATCGAAAAACATTTTTCGATAGTTTTTGAAACTAAGGTGAAAATATATCGGGAGGATTTAATTTTTCAATATTTAAACTCCTCGATAGTTTTTCAACAAAGAAAAACTCGATAGTTTTTCAGGTTTTAAAAGGAAACAAGTTCGATAGTTTTTTTGTTTTCAAAAGAAAGAGACCTCGATAGTTTTCTGAAAAGCGTTTTAAATTCACACTTTCAAACACTTCGATAGTTTTTGAAAAACTATCGAGGTGCAGTTGACACTTTTGCCCTCACAAAAACTATCGATGGTACATTTAAAAAAAACCATCGAACAAAGAAAGACAAAAATACCCCTTACATTTTCAAAAGTATAAAGACTTTGCCTTAGCTTTTCTCTTTTCAGTTCTTACAGATCTAAGAAAAGACACAGCCGAGTTCTATACTTACAAAGAGATATACACACATCCAAGAACATCATTGTCGATAGATTTCTCCATTTTTAACCGAGAAAAACTTGAAAATTTACTGTGTTTCACTGTTGAATTCTTTTTAACCGTGAAAACTTTATTGTTTTAAGTGTTTAGAACTTTCATAGGAAGAAACCATCGAACTAAATATTTGAACCTCAGAAAAGTGATAACAGTTCTTATCTGTAGAAGTTGATTGTTTAAAAATTGATTTCTTTGGATTTTAGTGGTATTATGAGATTCACTAATTTAGAGGTCTTAATTCAAGGGTTCGAGTTTGTGTGTTAAAGTCAAAAGGGGTAATTTTGTTAAGGTTTAGTTAATTAGTAATAATTAATTAAATTTAATTGGTAAATTAGTTTTGGTTTTAAATTAATTTTCTGGAAATTTAAAATGGCCGGAGAATTTATCGTTACCAAAACTAATCATGTCTCGTTTCGAAACTTGCAATCCATAACGAACTTACAGTTTCGTGCATGGGCATAGTTTTTGAATACACGTTCGTTAGTGGCATATTCTTTGAGTACTCCCGTGGTCCTTTGTATCGATCAATTGACTGCGTTGTACACAACCGCCACGGATACAACTGAGAATAACGTAAGGTCCTTCAGTTTTGTTGTGCCAGGGGGCAGAACAATAAGGGTGACGGAACATGATTTTAGTAGAATCCTACATTTTCCTACAGAAAAACTTGTTCCGGATCCCACGACTGAGGAGATACATGCTTTCTTCACTCTCATAAGAAGTCAACAACCTAACTTCTTTGTGGGAGAGTTCCTTAAGCATTACTTGACAAAGCCATGGAACTTTTTCTTTCATACCCTAATCCATGTTTTTACTGCCAAGCTAACAAATCTGCATGGTATTCCCTTATTCCTTCAAAAGATAGGGTTTGCCATTGCTAACAATAGGCATATTAACATTGGAAGGCTACTGATTGATCAAGTCATTCTGTGCATGGGACCACTGGATGAAAGAACAGGCATAACTGATGATGTGCTTTGTTTCTATCCTAGGTTCCTACAGCTAATTCTCAATGATATCTTAACAGATGATGAATGAGAGATATTTGAAGGTGAAGCCAACCAGGAGTGCATGAGAATGAAGAGCAATGCAATAACCGCTCTCATAAGAAAGAACAACTATCTTCCAGGGGTACCCACTGTTCTCACAGATTATCTAAGAACGGTGCCCCTACCACTTCTGCCCCCAGGGGAACAGGTAATTGAAGGTAATATTCCTCCACCTCAACCTGAAATGGCACCTGAACCAATGGATGTTGATCCAGAGCCCTCAGTGGCCATTCCTGACCAGGAGGTTGCAAACCCACAACCTCTAACCACGGTCGAAGAGCCTTTGGAAGAGCTAAATGAAACCACAAACGAACCTCCTTCCTCTCCTATACCCAATATTCAGACATCCATGAGTGTATAGGGAGATAGTGCCAAAGCAGCACCACATAAGGAGATACACCCTTCAACAACAGCTCTGCCTTCCTCTAAAAGGAGAAGAACAGAAATCGAGGCAACTGTTGATACTTCATTTCTCTCATCCAAAGAACCCTTCACAGATTTTTCTGATTTTGATTGGGCAATGCTAACGAAAGCAATATCTGAACCCATAGCTCAATCAAGTAAGGAAGAATTGACGGAAGCAACTGGTGTTCCGACCATATTAAGGTCAGGTTCACTAGTTGAAGGTTCTAAGAACCAAGGGTCTTCACAGACGTCGAGAGAAGGCTTTGACCTAAATGCACAATCTAAAGGGTCATTGCCTAGCTCCCCAGATGGAACATATCTGGATCCTGCGGGTAAAAGGGTCTGACGTAGGTGCAGATCGGCAACTCGGTGACAATGAATCAATTACTATTGAGGAGTCAACTGAGGTAAAGTCTTCACAGACTATTGAGGAAGCTTCAGGATCTCTGCTGATAATAGAGCCTGATTCTAGCCTCCTAGAGATTCAAACTCTAGATCCTTCAAAGGGTATATCATCTACGGATGATCAGCAACTTGGTTTATCCAAGGACGGGGACTTGCGAAGCCCCATTGCACCACCGGTGACCTCCTTAAGGACGGTTACGGTGTTTTCTTCTGCAGGTACAACTAGCACAAAAGGATTGAGTGAAACAAAAACACTTACACCTGGCCTGAGTGGGAAAGGTAAAATGAGTGAAACACTAACAGAAACGTTGAGTGTACACCCAGAGCCAAACGTGAGGAGTGACACCCTAACCCTTCAAAATATTGATGATTTGCTATTACCGACAGAACGAGAGGTACATGTTCAATCCACCCTCAAGGAGATGACAGTTCGTGACAAAGAAGGAAATCCATTATTCAAGGTTCCACTGCGACCTTCCTTTGACCAAGGGATCTCCTCTAGTCAGGGCAATGCTTCTTTAAAGACTATTCAAGAGAAGGTTGACTTGGCTGCAGCTGATTCTAGAAGAACATTTAGGGTCATTGGCAGTGCATCTGGCACTATAACAGGTACGAAGCAGGCAGTGGACTCCTTGAAGAAGGAAGCAATGGAAGAACTGATCGAATTAAGGACGGACGTCAAGGAACTTAAAGATGGATTCATGAATGAAATAGATGCTTTGTCACATGGACATGAAGCTTTGAGAGAAGACGTTCTGGTTATCCGGGATGGTCAAGCGCGGGTAAAAGATGCAATGAATACACTTTCAAGAGTGGAGTCTAAGCTGAACAAGAGGCTGGAACATATGGAAAAGACTACCAACTCAAGATCGGATAACATTGACCTGACGCTAGCTTCTATGAATGAGATGAATAAGAAGATTATGGATTTCTTGGAAAATCAAGGTGACGGAGTACAGTCAATCTGGACTATGCTGAAGAACCAACAAACTGGACAACCTGGTCCTTCAAATCAGCAACCTGATCCTTCTACTCCCTTTTACGCTGAGGATGCTTTCGTCGAGGATTCCACAACTAAGGGGGAGAAAGTTGGAGATGGGGAGAAAGGTAAGGATGGATGGGGAGTTTGGGAAACGGTTGAAGCTATTCCGGTAAGACAGTACTGGATAGAAGAACTTGTACAAGAAGAACAAGAAGAGAAAGGTGAAGAGGGATTTGAGGTCATGCAAGAGCAACCAATTCAGGAGGAGCATGAGCCATATTATCCAGAGCCTGTTGAATATCCAATCTGGGAGGATAATATGGAAGAAGAAGCAAATCCTCTATCACAAGAAGAAGAAGCTGCCTTGGAAGCGATAAGAGCTCAAAGAGCTGCAATAGATGCCAGGCATGCTGAGAAAGAAAGACACCAAGCAGTTCTAAGGATTGAAAAGCTAAAAAGATCCAAGGTGCAAGCTGAAGTAAGGAAGAAAAAGATGATGGATTTGGCAAGCAAGCATGGAAGTGAATGGGAGATGGCTTATAAAACCTTTTGTGGAGTTGAAGACGGATTAGAAGTCAACGACAATGCAGAGGTGGAAGTCATAATTCAGAACATAAGAAGTGCAAATCCTGATGATCATGTTTACTTCACTGCACTGAGGAATACTGTGATCTTTCTGAAAGCTGGGGTTAAAGCAAATGGAGCCTGGAATATCTTGATCAATTTTCTTGAGAAAGGTACATTTGTGATTTCCACTAAGTTTTTAGAACAAAGAACATACACAGAACTGCAGGTGATACTCATCAAGATTCAAAGAACTACAAGGCTAAATGAACTGCTCCGTGAGCATGTTAAGGAGATCTTGATGAAAGTCGGTCCAAAGATTACTGAAGATCCTCCAATGGTTAGATTCATGACGAATGACTTTTTCAGAATTTGCTATTTGGCTGAGGACAAACTGAGAGACTATCCAAGAAACTATCTAATATCAGTTGAGAAGTATCTTAGATCCACTGGATTCTCATCAACAGAGAAGGACAAAGCAGCAGACACTCTTAGAAGATTTCTAATGGAGAATGTTCCTTACTATAGGAAAAGAGTGGAAAGAGGATTGGAAGTGCATACCAGATTACCAAACATGCCAAAACTAAACAAGGAAGATGTTAACATTGCATGGTTATGGGCTGGAGTGGGTCAAGAGGTTGAATATATTGGAAGACACATCCAAGGAGCAATCCTTAAACCTGGAGAACCACTGCACTATCTATCAGTGATTGATTATCAAGCTGCTAACTCCGATCCAATGATTGAAGAAGGTGAGATCAGAATGGACTGAAGATTGAAGCAAAGAACAAAAGAACTATCAGCTCAGACTAGAGGAGCAACTTCATTGTATAAAGTTTTATTGTTTTTTGATTTATGAAATCTGGAAATGTATATATATCTGATCCAGAATGCGTTTAATATTATTAAGCTGTCTTACTTTAATTAGTTTAATGTTTCCTTAGTTAGTTGAGTTATCCTCGAAGTATTTGCTTGTCGAACTCTATCCAATCAAATAGGGGGAGATTGTAAAGCATAATGTAACATAAGATGTAAAAGAGATAACTACAACTCAACAAAGGACAAGACAGACAATAGTATTAACAGAAGCACAGGAATCCAGAATCAAAGAAGAAAAGGTAAACTCAAAAAATCAAAATACGTTATGTATTCTTGAAGTCCGTAAACAGGTCACGGAAAGAAGTTCATGAAAATGTTCAAGCCTCAGTGACAGCAAAAGAAACAAGACTTTCAAGACGACAGAAGTATGTGAATGATTTAGGGTTAAGTACCACAGGATTCCAGTGATTTAATCGAAGCAACCAGAACGACAAAGGACTTATCAGCAGCATTGAATTGAAGACATAAAAGAAGAATTGATCAAGTGTTATTCATCTGTGAACCAGACCAGTTGCACTAGGTGACGACACTAAAAAGATCAAGTTGTTTTATCGTCTCAGAAGAAATTGATACAGTCTATTACTTAAACACCAAGGAGCTCAGAAGCATTTTATAAAAGATCAAGAACAAGAAAAAGAGTTCGATGGTTTTTCATTTATAAAAACCATCGAATGTGATTCAAGGAAACAATTAGAAAACTAATGTAAGTTAAATTCTCATTCGATAGTTTTATTAAAAAAACCATCGAATGGAAATTTAACTTTAAACATTCGATAGTTTTCTAATGTGAAGAGCAGGTGAAAAGTATGTTTGTTGTCGGGTTGATTTTGAAGATGGACGGCCAAGATTGATTCTTCAATATGGTTCGATAGTTTTCAAATTCAAAGTCTGTAGTTAATACAGAGATGAAGAAGTGTCTTCTTCAGTTAAGGCAAAACACACAGAGACATTACTGAGAGAGAGAATTGAGCCGGAGAAATTATCAGAGAAATTAATAGTGCTCAGAACTTGATCATTGTATTGAATTTATGCAACCTTAAACTCATTGAAGCTAATCTACGGATTAGAAATTGTAGCACCCCTCGAGGTTTATATTTATAAAAAGATATATTCCCCGAAACTTGGTTTAGTTTGGTGTGTTTGATTTCGTTATAGAACTGAATGATTAATCCGCGAACGAAGTTAAATTATTTGTGAGTATCGTATTCAACCCCCCTTCTACGATACTTTGGACCTAACAGTTTTATATATTTTTCTTCAATGTCACCATAACCAAACGAAAAGTCATGAATTCTTGCAATTTAGATAATATATTCAGATTTTTTAAATTATATTTTTAATTAAAACAAAGAAAATAATTGTAAAATTATAAAAAAATTATAAAAAAATTTAAAAAAATCTAAATATAATATCTAAAATGCTAAAATTTATGACTTTTCATTTGGTTATGGTGAAATTGAAGAAAAATGTATAAAACTCAATAAAAAATTATTTTACTTCGATCAGAGGTATCAGAGGTATCTGTTTGATATATATATTATGACTTTAGTGATTCAAATGAGATCTCGTTAAAATTGATGAAAAAATTGATATATGAGCTCTACTTCAATTACCAATTTGATATTTAACCCGTTGTTATAGTTTGAAAGTAGCACCTTGTTTCAACAACTAACGAAGCTAGTTCAAAGAGCTCGTCTAAACATAGAAAAACACATTAATCAATACATAGATGTATAAACATGGAAAGAAATTGATACAAACATATTGAACCAGTTGTGATTGCAAGCTTGATTGAAGAGCCTGAGTCGAATTGAGCCGGAGAGATAGTACAAAACTGAGAACATTCAACTCATGGTTTTCCGAGACAATTCAGTAAAGTCGATGTTTTGGTGAAGCAGAACATTCGATTTGAACAATAATAGGAGTCATCGAGTTGATGTAGTTAGCAGTCCAGAAGTAATCGAGTAAATGTAGGATAACATTTGGGAAGGGGTTGAGAAGTTAAAGTAGAATATAAAACAAATAGTTAATAAGTATATGACTATATCTTATTTTTAAAGAAAATAGAATACTTTTGTTTTTTTAAAAGAAAAAAGATTAATCAACTAATTATACATTAGAGTAAAGATTTCAATGAGATAATCATATTGATCCATTGATTGTGGATCGTGCAAACATGTTTATTTTATTAATTTTATTAATTTTATGTTTTCGTTTACACTTTAAATATGATAACATCCCAAGTACATAATTACAAGATACATAATAATTAATTACATAATATTAATCACAATTTCAATACATCAATTAAAATACAACATCAATTTAATACGTATTAATTAGAAAATTATATCAACTAATCACACATTTTTGGACAGTATCAATAATTAGTTATACAAAAAAAAAGATATCAATGAGATGATCATGTTGATTCATCCCTCATGAATCGCACAAATAATTCATTTTTTTTAATTTAATTAATTTAAGTGTTCTCAAATTGATAATATCTGTTTTTCCCAACAATTTTCTAAAATTTATCTTCGACAAAATTGAATTAATTCGATATTTCCTGTCGGAAGGAAAAAAAAAATTTATTCGATATTTTGATTTAATAAAAAATTTGGTCCAAAGTGATCGTTGAAAAAGAAAGATATTATCACCTGTTGAAACCGTTATAATTTTGGGAACGGCTAAATAACGCTTTAAGAAATAAACCGATGACGTCACATTTCTCCAAGAATTACAAAGACACAGCTACACATTTGCGTAATCATATTCGCGTTTCTAACCCCGTTTACTTTCACAACCCAACCAGCTCATTCTCACTCCCATTCTCTCTCTCTCTCTCTCTCTCTCTCTCTCTCTCTCTCTCTCTCTCTCTCTCTCTCTCTCTCTGTTTTGATGCTTGACAATGACATCGGAAACAGTGCCAGAGCAAGACACCGTCTCCAAAAAATGGCAAGATGCTCTCCGGAAAATGTTGCCGGCCGGAGCTCCGTTACCGGACGAAGACCAGCTCGATTACTCCATCGCCGTCGAGTACGACGGTCCTCTTCCGCCGCCTACCGCCTCTATTCCTACAATCGATCCGATCACCATTTCTAGGTTTTCGAGATTTCGAAAACTCGGAAACGGAAGCGCTAAATCTATTGTAAGTAGACCTTCTCGTGCTTCAAATCAATTCGATTTCGATATGATTTCAAAATTTAATTCAAATGCAAATTCCGTTTCGAACATGAATTTAAGTGATGAACAGCTTGATAGTTGTAGTGATGAATTTGATCGTAATATCGATGTTGATAGTGGTGAGAATTCTGCGAATTTAGTGAATTTTGAGAGTCCGGAGAATGTTGTTTCGGTTACGAAGAGTTTGAGTAAGAGGAAGGTGTGTAGTAGGTGTGGAAAGAAGGGTAGGTTTTTGTTGAGAGGGATAGAGAGTTGTATTGTGTGTGAGGCTGGATATTGTAGTAATTGTGTACTTAAAGCGATGGGATCGATGCCGGAAGGGAGGAAATGTGTGTGTTGTATTGGTAAGCCTATTGATGAGTGGAAGCGGCCGAGTTTGGGGAAAAGTTCGAAGATTTTGTTGAGAGTTTGTAGTCCGTTGGAGGTTGGGCAGATTATGAAAGCAGAGAAGGAATGTAAGGCGAATCAGCTGAGACCGGAACAGCTTATTGTGAATGGAAGGCAGTTGTGTGATGAAGAGTTGGCGGAGATTTTTGGTTGTTTGCTTCCGCCTCAGAACTTGAAACCGGGAAGATACTGGTATGACAAGGATTCGGGACTCTGGGGGAAGGTACGATGAGATTTCAGTTTTGAATTGTATGGGGATATTTCTTTTTAAATAACAAAACAAATGTCAATATCACTAAAAATCAAATGCTATGCTGCTGTTTTGGCTTGAATTTGGTTGCATTGTTCTTTCCTCATTTGTGTCTCTTATAGGAGGGAGAGAAGCCTGATAGAATTATAAGCTCGAAATTGAATATCGGGGGTAAGCTTCAGCTGGATGCAAGTAATGGTAATACTAAGGTGTTCATAAACGGGCGCGAGATCACGAAAGTTGAGCTTAGAGTACTAAAGGTATTGCAAGGTTACTCTTGTAGCCGTTAACAGTCTATACGTGCATGTAACACTGATTGAGTCTATGTGGTGATTACACGCGTTGCATACAGTACATTGCCAAGTCTTATACACGAGTTAATAATTTTATATTTATATTTGTGTTAGTTTCACGATTGTAATAACCCAATAGTTTTCTTCTTTTAAGTGACTAATGTACTCACTTTCTTATCTTTTACTCTCTCTTCCGTGATTACAGGTGGCCAGTGTCCAATGTCCTCGTGACACACACTTTTGGTTATATGATGACGGGTCATACGAAGAAGAAGGTCAGAATAACATTAAAGGCAACATATGGGGAAAGGTAAAGTTAATTACCGAGGTTAAGGGGTACTTGTTACTTAAATATCTTTATAGTTTATTAGCACAAATAATCTTGTAGTTATAACTTATATTTATCATCTGTGTAGATAGTTCAATTTTTAAGTCAGGTGTTTGATATGTCGAAGTTAAAAATGGTGAAATGTCACACTGGAAACTGAAGAAAGTTACTAAATATGATAATCTCACCTCTAAAATTTAGAACTTAACCTATAAGTCTATTTTCTATCGTATGTTCTTCATCCAACAAAGTAACCAGTTAAGTTGATTTACGTTATAAGTTCGTTCGACCTACTTGAAACGCAGCGAAATAGACCCTTATATGTTATAAGTTGACAATTAAAAGATGCACTTAATCTTTTTTGCTAGGCAGGCGTCTACTCGTCTAGTTTGTGCACTATTTTCTTTGCCTGTACCACCTGAAAGTCCTAGCCGGTCAAAAGAAGATCCAACTACTTTCTCGAGCAAGTCCGTTCCTGCTTATATGGAGAAGGAAAGTGTTCATAAAATATTATTGTTTGGAGTAGAGGGTTCAGGCACAAGCACTATTTTCAAGCAGGTACCTCCACTTGTTTTTAGAAGTTCTTCACCAAATGTAGCTTGTTTAATTAGCAAAATAAAAACAATATAGTTTTTTTTTTGAATGATGACACCAATAACTTCTATGACTGAAATTGTTCTTTTGCCTCTATACTACTAAGTTGAGATGGAATGTGATATCAGATATGTGTGTGTATCACATAAACCTAATATGCAGAAGCATGTTTTTCATTGGCATTTAGGCTTCAGGGTAATATACCTATGTCATTTACACACATAAACTCAAAATTTTGTCAAACATGAAATGATTTCAGTTAAGTTATGTCATCAAAGTTTTTCCTCATTTTGGAGGGAGTAACGCAATTTTCTTTAGGTAAATTAGTTTATTTTACCTATTTGATGCTACAGGCAAATGCTATAACTTCTCATCGTAGGAGTATTACGATTCTCATTTTTAGTTTGTTATTTTGATGTAACAGGCAAAGTGTTTATATGGAAATAAGTATACTGCTGAAGAGCTGCAGAACATAAAGCTTACGATTCAGAGCAACTTGTACAGATATCTTAGTGTCTTACTTGAGGGGCGAGAGCGCTTTGAAGAGGAATTTATGTTGAAGAATGATCCTCCTGTATTGGATTCTGATGAGTCTGCCCCAGGTGAAAAAATCTTATGTCTAATTGTGCCTCTATACCACTTCTTTCTTTTTGAACTTTCAATTGAATGTAGGTTATAAGTTAGTTGCTTTTGAGGATTTAAAATTAACTTTAAAGTTAAAATGGGAAGATGCAAAAATCAGGGACCAGGTGGCACTATGATTACTGATATTTTTACTCTCCGACAACTGTTCGTTTCCTAATTAAACTTAAACTGATGTGTGAAGGTTAATTCTTGATGACTTTTACAAATTATAATATGTTTATTTTCATGCATGTTGAAAAATGTTAAATTTGAGATATTTTGTCTTCATACTCTGTAATTTCGTGTGATCATTTTTGAATTTCAATTTGAGCTACTTATTTCGAAAAAGACTTCCTTTCTTTTGCACATATCTTTCTTTATTGGTATTATTTTTATTTTGAGCGGGTTTTACTTGCAGCATTACATATCATGCATATCCATTTGTTTGTAAATCAACATTGTAAGCATTCGGTGAGACTTTGGAAGTTACAAGTTTTATTATATATGTATATTATAGGTGTTCATTCAAATGCAAACTAGAAACTACAAACTGCTGATTTATGTTATTGAGAATTTGAGACTGGTAGTTTTGAGTACTGGGACCTACTGGTGATTTGTAGCTACATTGTAGAGTTTAGGCTAAAATGGTTGTGAACATGACCCTCTATATACAAGGCCCATGTTTACATGTTAAAAACTCTTTTTAACAACAGCAGAACACAACTTTAATACTCTTTAAGAAATTTACAGGGATTCTGTCTGAAACTTTCCTGTAAACATATGAAATGACTATACGAGAGCATTGCTGTCAGAGTACTTGCTTAATGTGGGATAAGCTTCAATTTGTTTTGATGTATTACGTAATGACTTTGCATGGAGTACCCAAGCTACTTGTAGAAGTTTGACTTTACTGGTAGTTTCAGTTTCCTAGCCTGTGTTCTTTCACTTCTGATCCAGTTTACGTTGCCGTATAAACATGTGAACAATAAATTTCAGGTGAAAATGCGTCTAATAGAAATAAGCAATGTATCTATTCAATCAACCAAAGACTCAAGCATTTTTCCGACTGGTTACTGGAAATCATGGCTATTGGAGATATGGATGCTTTCTTTCCAGCTGCTACACGTGAGTATGCTCCTGTTGTGGATGAGATCTGGAAGGATCCTGCAATCCATGAAACCTACAAGAGAAAGGAGGAATTGCCTTTTCTTCCAGATGTTGCCAGATATTTCTTAGATCGGGTGTGCTACATCTCCCTTAACTTTTGCAGATCTATGCATTTTACTTGTCTCATTGGTTTGCACTTTGCAGTGTGAAGCTACTATTTCTTTGAATATCACTTTTAAACATATACGACCACTGTGCCTAGCTGAGATACCTAACCCTATAACACAATCTAGATTGATGACATCTGATTTTTGATTATAGGAGCATCGAGCATCAACATATATATATATATAGGCTAGTGATCAAATACAAACCTTTTTTAAAATACAAACTAAGAACCAATCTAAGCCCTTAGATTAATCTAATCTAATGGCCCCCCTATATGCACAACACACAACTAAAATACACCCTCCCACACTCAATCTCACCTATTCCCCTTCGTTTTTAATTTGACTTTTCCCGTCAATCGGAGAGCTTTTTTTGAAATCCGACTTCACCGTATTTTTCTCCATCTCCCAACGATCTATTTGCATACCATATGTGCTTATGTTTTAACGCGATTTGAAAAAAAAAATATTTAGTTTGTAGTTTATAAGAAATAAACTTTTCATGTAGGGGGGTACATAGAGCATTGTTGTAATGACAAATTTAAAGGGAATATTAGCTGTTAAACATGATATATATATATATATATGTATATGATATGTGTTTGTGTATTGCCTGTGTGTTTTACAGTTTTTTAAGTATTAAATTACTATCACCAACATGTAGTTTCATTCTGAAATAACTATGTAGAGTGTAGACGGACCTCATGGTTCTACTTTAAATGAGCCAAGCTAGAACAAGGATGTGTTTTGATCCTTGGACTAGGGTTAATTCCTTGATGCAAAATTATTCAAGTAAATCCAAAAATCATTTTGGCATCACATATAATAGATTTGTTATTTTTTTCTTGTTCTCTGATCTGTTATATAAGTACAATCTATCATACTCCCTCTGTTTTTTAATATCTGTCATTTGGCTTTACTGCACACGTTTTAAAATGTTTTGATTGCATGATTAGAATCAATAGTCTTTAATCTTCTTGTATGAAATACAATATCATCTACATATTTTTCTTCACAACACAAAATTTTTAAAACCAAATAATAATTCTAAATATGCAGTCAAAGCAAATGACATGAGTGCAGAAAAATGATACAACAAATATTAAAAAATAGGGGGAGTATATCCTAATTTAGATTAGTCACTACCTTGTGTAATTTATGTAGATGTTTCAAATATCGAGTGCCCAAACCAGTGATAGATGATCACATATTCCCATCTTGTTTTACTTATAGTCCTGTTTCTCTATGTTCCTACTGTAAACCCCAGCTGAAGCTTTTAGTTTCTGAATTTCATGTTTCTCCATTTAACAAATCACGCATTACTCATTTTCACCTTGATCGAATCATGACACATTCGTTATGATTTATAAGGACGCTCTCTCCTGCATTAGACCAGCAAAGTTATTATGCTTCAGTTAACATGACTTAAGTGTGGCGGTATCTGGTAATCATAATATCATTGGTAGTGCATACCCTACTTTATGCAGTCTGATCCTGATCACATTTTTATTTTTTTAAAAGCCTGAACAAGTATAGTGATTCTCGGCTATTATGCTTTCTTCAAATATTATATTATGATTATTACTGGATCGATCTAAAACACATGTTTCTATGATTCTGAAAAAGCAATTCAGACGAACTTTTACTATTTGAATAGAATCATTGGTAGTCTCCTGTCACTAAGTAGCTGTTGATGAACATAAGATCTATTTGTTTGGTCAATTTGAGCAATTAAGTGTATATATTTTGGTGGTTGATAATATAGTTTACTCTGAAATCCATGCCACTGCTTTCAGTAGTATCTTTTATCATTTCTATTTATTGGTAAAGGATTTTAATTTTTTTTTTTGTTTTTTTGTCTTATATATGCTGTTATAATTCGTTGGTACTAAATTTTATTTTCTTAGAGATGAAATTTGAGGGTCTACAAAATTATAGTTGCCATGTCGTTGCTGTCAGTAAAAATTGAATTTGATTATTTATCGTTTCCTATTTGCATTTTATTCTACATGCGCTGTTATACTATGTTGGATTGAATTTTCTTTTGTTGAGATTCTTGTGAAAACTTGAGGAACCACAGTATTATAGGTACCTGACACCTGGTACTCAAATGAAACTCATAACTTTGGCAAAGTGAGCATAAAGTTACAGATTCATTATTCTGACTACCCATTGATACCTTACTGATATATATTTTTCTGACAGGCCATTGAGGTATCAAGCAATGAGTATGAACCTTCTGAGAACGACATTTTATATGCAGAAGGAGTGACTCCGAGCAATGGTCTTTCTTCCATTGAGTTCTCATGTGATGATCACCACCTCACTTCTGATGATTACTATGATAACTTCGAATACCAATCTCCATTGACAAAGTAACAAAATATTGCTGTTCATTGTTATATGTTCTGCTATCTTTTTGGTTATTGCTTATGACGGGTAAGTTTTTGTCTCGTAGGTATCAGTTGATTCACATAAGTACCAAAGGGATGCAGGACGGCTGTAAATGGCTGGAAATGTTTGAAGATGCAAGGATGGTAGTCTTTTGCATTGCTTTAAGTGACTATGACCAGGTCTACTCTCATGGCAGTGGTCCTCTGCAAAATAAGATGCTGGCTAGCAAAGAATTGTTTGAAAGCACAGTGAAGAACCCTAGCTTTCATGACACTCCCTTTGTGCTTCTTTTCAACAAATATGATGCCTTTGAGGACAAAATTAACCAGGTTCCAATAACAAATTGTGAGTGGCTTGAAGACTTTAATCCTCTGAAGCCTCACCATAACAATCAGTCACTGGCAAACCAAGCATATTACTATATGGCTATGAAATTTAAAAAGCTCTATTCTTCAATCACCGGGAGGAAGCTTTTTGTGTGTCAAACCAGAGCTCTGGAGCGTAAATCAGTTGATGAGGCAATCACATACCTCACAGAGGTCCTCAAGTGGGAAGAAGATAAGAATGATGGAGTTTATGGATTAGGAGGAGATGAGTCATTTTATAGTGGGGAAGTGACCACGTCTCCTTATGTTGCGCAGGAATGAGGTTGTCACTACCCTGCTCCACTTTGATCAGTTGTCATGAAGCAAGCATAAGGCTACAGGTACCAAATTTTCATGATTGAATCCGAAATATCATATATTTGTCAATGTTACCGAAGTTGAACACAAGAAAAGAAACACATCTTTTGTCTATATGACTTTGAAGTAGATAAGAGGTTGGACAAATGAAGGTTTCTACCTGCAAAGTGAAGGTTTGTGTTGTCGGATTTAGTGAATATTTCGTAAGCTCTACTTCATCCCGGTGATTTTTTTTTTATTTGGGGTGATTGTTAGCATGTACATTCTCATATCTTGTTAATTCATTTATTTTGGGGTAAATTTTGTCTTGTTAAATTGTTCTCTCCAAAGCTTAGGTGTATATTGTGAGGAGTATGTCTTGTTAAACTGTTCTCTCTAAAGCTTAATTGTATATTGCGAGGAGTACTTTTATATTGTGGCCTCATTTGTTTGGAAGGAAGATGACCAATTGTGCGCCCCCTTTGACTTCGACCTTCATTTTTTTAAACTATCGGTCAGCTGATAAATCTATACCGAATCTCGGTCTCTACCGATTTTTTTAGAGTGTTTGGAACTACATGATTCTGGATACAAGTAACAATGGAACAATTAAAAAAAATTCCTTTACAAAATTGATGAATTTGGACTTTGAGTGGCGTAGAGTCGTAGACTAATTCCAAGGGATAGGTCAAGTCAAAAAGCATCATCTTCCCAAAATTTATCAACTACGGAAACCCAGTAGTGAAGTCGGCATGCATACTGGCTCGTGGGCTGTAAAGCCTGTAATGTAACTGATCGGCTCAGCTGCCCACCCAGTTGACTAATTTTTCTTCACGTTCTTCTCCTAGTATACATAACAATCACATCATTTCTTTAAGAGGACGAGGATATATACTAGTACATACATACATACCTAGTACATGGCAAGTGAATTTTGTACAGCAATTCGGTCCAAGTTAAATGCATTTGGGGAGAGTTGACTCACACATGTTATGAATAGTAGGGCTGAACAAAAAATCAAAATAAAATTGAAATCGAACCAAAATCAGTAAAAACAGATTGATTCGAAATTGAAAAATTCAAAAATCGAAATGAACCAACTTGTGCTCTCCCCTAATGAATAATTATTTTAGTAGAACTTATTTTTTTTTCTTTTTTACATAATGAACAGTTTACCATGACCTCCATAAGTCTTATGACCGATAGATAATCTATTAATCTGCATATATAATGATATGAGAAAAGTTCTATGGAGATCACTATTTCATCGAATAGATCACTATTTCATTGAAGACATGGAGATCATATATGTTTTATAATCAAAATATTGTAAAATAGATTATATTTTGTAATCAAAAAATTGCAAAACGTATTATTTTACAAAGAATGTTAATTTCATTGAAAATCTTGAAAATTATGTATGTTTTGCAAACTAAACTTGTATGTTCGGCAAATTCAATATGTTTTGCAGATCAATACATTTTGCAATGTTCTTTTTGCAAAACATATATTTTTTTAAATATTTTCAATGAAATAGTGATTTCCATTTAACATAATTGATAAAAAATTATATTTTGTAAATTTTTTTGCAGAACATATATGATCTTCACGATCTTCAATGAAATACGGTATCCATAAAACTCATAATGATATTATCAGCCACAAATTAGTCAATCCTGAATCCACTTGTATTATCATAACCGCGTTTAGTTTACTTGGATATCCTGACACAAAATCAACCATGTAAAGTCAAACATTATTTGTACCCACCATTATATAAACGCATACATGATTCACCTATTTCCCACATTCACCTGTATATATGTAGCTCTTCTCTACACCCAATAAATAACTTCATTTACATTTCTTAGATTCACAATTTTATTTGTTCTTTATTGAATATTAAGCTTCGAAAATGGGGAAGCTTGAGCATGATTTACAAATTCTACACTTTAGCCACCCTCATCCTCTAGACCTAAACTCTAATCACCAAACCCTAGAACCCAACATGATTTCGACAAAATACATGCCGTGTGCTAGTTGCAAATTGCTACCAAATAATTCCGATGATTACATATACTCGTGCATTCCATGCAACTTTCACCTCCATAAAGCATGCACTCAATTCCCGCAACTCATTTCACACACTTCTCATCCTTCTCATCCACTTACTCTACTCCCCGTCTCTTCTTATCCTGGTGGATTGTTCAACTGCGATGCTTGTAATCGTCGCGGTAACGGGTTTAGCTACCACTGTCATGTATGTGATTTTGATCTCCATGTTGCTTGTGCTTCTATGCAACTGTCCGTTGTGCATTATTCTCATATTCATCCTTTGGTGTTGACATTTAAAAACCCTTACGAAGCCAAGGGCTTTTCTTGTGACATTTGTTCGAAAATCGGGTCTAAGCAATGGTTGTATAGGTGTGGTATATGTGACTTTGATGCACATTTGCATTGTGCAACTGGTGTAATTCAACCACCGCAGCCGCAGATACAGGTTAATAAGTTTCAAGCTCCGGTGGTGGCTGGAAGGCCGAGTGGGAAAATCTATGGAAAGATGCAAGGGCAGCAGAGTTTACCGATTATGAACAACAGGCCGAATAATGGTATTCAGAAGCAACAGAGTTATCCAGGTGGAGGTGGAATCATGAGTGCAGCTTTTCAAGGTTTAGTTGGGGGGGCTGCGCAACAAGTGGGACAGACTTTAGTGCAGAGTCTGATGGGAGGCGGAGATGGCGGTGACGGTGATGGCGGTACTACTACTACTACTACTATCTATGTTAATGTTGAACCAACGTCAACTGAAATTGATGATTCAGGTGAAGCCGATGCTGAAGATTATTGATGGAAAAAAGAAATTTTTAACTTTTTTTGGAAGTAATTAAATTGTCCTTGAAGATCGAAGACTTAAGTGATACGAGTCGAATTATGAGCAATTTAATTTGTATTATTTGATAAACATAAACTATCTTATGTGTGAAACCTTAATGTTATTTTTCCGAATGATGCTAAATATGTGCTCTACAAATTTCAACCAAGTGAGTTGACTGGTTGGATATAATCCAAATTGGAGTTAATCAATTGTATTATTTTGGTTTACTCGCATACTTGAAATGCCGAAACGTGTGTGGACATGCTAGGAAGGAAGAATGATGTCAAAATATGATGCGATGTTATTATTGGAGTATGTAGCCACAACTGTAGAAACCGAGATCATTATCGAAGACAAGTTCATACATGAGAAAGCACTACCTCTAAATGAAAGACTTAATTTTTTTAAAAGAGAAACACGTATCATCGTACCTCTTTTTAGATCCGCCCTACCTACTACTTGATAATATTGATGCCATTTTCAGTAAGAACTCATGGTTAGATTAGACGTTTCTAATTAGCTACAAAAATTTTAGGAATGCATATATGGCCGGCATTGTGGGTGAGCATGTAAACTTTCCTGGTTCGTTAAGTGTGTGTCTACTTCTTGTTCATGATCGAGTTGTATATATACTAGTAGAGGTAGCTTATAATTAAATCGGTTGTGTAAGCAACTTCATTGCTCCTTTAATTGCTCCATTTATTATCGACCCAAAATTTTTATGTTTACCTTCTCTCTTTTTCTTAATATTTAAGTTTTCCCGAGTCTACAGTCTAAACTCTCATGCTTCATAGAGAAAGAGTGCAGCACGGTTCTTACATTTTGATGATTTTCTACCGACTCTTTTAATACAATACGTCCAAAATTATTATGCATTAACTAAAATTAAGATAAGAAGTCGAACTCGTGATTTTTTGAATTAACACATTGATCCCTTACTACCACCGGAACAGCTAGCTCACTCTAATTTGAAATTTCTAAGATAAGAAAAAAGAGGTGAGGCTGAGATTGTAATGAATGTCACCCCACCAGCAACTACCAACAAAATGTATTAATTGCATGACCATCCCCATAACAATGAAACCATCTCTACTCAGCTTTCTTTATTTTTCCGATTTCAACACTTAACCAAGATAATAATGACATCTTTACTATATTTGATGGAATGGCAGTCCGCACTCCGCAGGTCCAGAACATAAAAGTAATAGTGCACTGTTTTGTACAGATTTAAATCACATCATCAGCTAGTGCCTGGTGTTTTTGGAGACTGTTAACACTAATTGTTGTGACAACAGTATATAACAGTTGAGGTTTGCTGTTGTTTTTGCATGCAATATCTATACCCTTCACATGTATATAATATGTGTTTATCTTATTCATTTCTTAACACATTCTTTCTACTCTTCTCTAATCTAGTCAAATTCACAACTTTCTCATTCCTCATACAATTCCTATTTTTTCTTGCAATTTAAACTTTCTTTCTTGAGATATTCCAAGTACAAAGATTTATGATCTATAGTACAAAGATTTTGCCAAAGAGTGATATATTATCCTTAGTACATAAAAAAGACTAATCATGTCAAGTTCAACTAATGATGTAATGATGGAAATAGAAGGAACAATGCCTCAGGGGAATGGAATGGTGGTTGGAGGGTTGAGTCCACTGAGTGAAACACTATGGAGAGAAAAAACAAATACAGAGTTTATTGGAGATGTGTCTGCAAGATTAGCTTGGAAAGATCTAACTGTCATGGTCACTCTTAGTAATGGTGAGACTCAGAATGTTTTGGAAGGTCTTACTGGTTATGCAGAGCCCGGAAGTTTTACAGCTCTTATGGGACCTTCTGGTTCAGGGAAATCTACTCTTCTTGATTCTCTGGCTAGTCGCCTTGCGGCGAATGCTTTTCTTTCTGGGAATATTTATCTTAATGGTAGAAAACAGAAGCTCTCCTATGGGACTGCTGTGAGTATTCTTCAACTTTTCCTTATTTCTTCATTTTTTTTGTAGCTGTTGTGTTGTTATGTGTTCAATACATAATCAACAAGTCAGAGTCTTATCAGACATTTTAACTTTTTTCGATTGAAATTCATTTGTTTGGATTATAATTTGGAAGATAATTTTTGCTTTCAGTGTTAGATTATATTTTGTTGTGAGACAGTTATTGAGAACAAGGTATACTTTTGGCTGAGATAAGAAAATACAGAAACACTTCTTTTTTCAATTCAGAAAATACATCAGCATGTTTTTCTAGTTTTGTTTCAGTTGTACAATGAAATGAGTCCTTTGTTTTGGCATGTTTTGTTTGATAGCAAAAAAGGTTACTTATTTATGTATCATAGATGTCGAAAAAAAAAAAAACCCCGGTCGGATGCTTTTACTTTTTCTGACTTCTTCTAAGGTTGTAGCATTGTTCATCCTCACGAGTTATGAGTATTGTGCATTATTTTTCTTTTGATGTATCGAGGAATTTGCGTTTTCTAAAACGATAAATGATTCAGGCATATGTGACTCAAGATGACAACTTGATTGGTACTCTCACGGTTCGTGAAACAATTTCATATTCAGCCAGGCTTCGTCTCCCTGATAAAATGGCCTGGGAGGAGAAACGATCATTGGTTGAGAGTACGATTATAGAGATGGGACTTCAAGATTGTGCTGATACAGTTATTGGAAACTGGCACTTACGTGGGATTAGTGGAGGTGAGAAGAGGAGAGTTAGCATTGCTCTTGAGATCCTCATGAGGCCTAGATTGCTCTTTCTTGATGAGCCTACAAGTGGACTTGATAGGTAAAATCTCTATTTTGAGAGTCATTTGAATTTTTTGCTTTTATGTTGAATGTTTATTGATAATTTGTTGCTGGCAGTGCTTCAGCATTTTTTGTGACTCAGACATTACGCGCTCTTTCTAGAGATGGAAGGACTGTCATAGCCTCTATTCATCAACCAAGCAGTGAAGTGTTTGAACTGTTTGATCGACTGTACTTGCTTTCTGGCGGGAAGACTGTTTATTTCGGTCAGGCTTCAGAAGCATATGAGGCAAGTCTTCTTTTAAACTTCATTGTTACTTCTCCTTATAAGTTCTATATGAATTACAAATTTTTAATTTCTTATGCCAGTTACTATGTTACAAATTAGAGCATTTTTACAATTGTGTATGTGTTTGTGCAGTTCTTTGCACAAGCTGGTTTTCCCTGCCCTGCTCTGAGAAACCCGTCTGATCATTTTCTGCGGTGCATCAATTCTGATTTTGACAAAGTTAAGGCTACCTTAAAAGGATCCATGAAACTGAGGGTACTAAATTCTTCTTTACCACTTGTGATCTCATATAGCTGATCAGTTATAATCCTAACATGATAATTTTCGCTGTTTGGTTTTGGTTATACTGGTATCCTACTCTGTCCCCGTGTTAAATTAAGGACTATAATGTATGTGAGTGAGTTGTGTTGATAACTAGGAAGAGAAAGTATGTGAATAGGAAATTGATTCTTAGTTTAAAAATGGTTTTTAATGATCAGTTTGAAGCAAATGATGACCCTTTGGACAAGTCTACGACAGCTGAGGCCACTCGAATACTTACTGAATTCTATCGTTCATCTCACTACTCTTATTCAGCAAGAGAAAAAGTTGAGGAGATGTCTAAACTTGTAAGCGTACTCTTTTTTTGAAGATTCCAGTGAGTCGATTTTTCTCACAAGTGTATAAGATAGGTGAGATTTTTATCTAAATATGTAATTTGTTGTGCAGAAAGGGACTGTGCTAGATTCAGGAGGCAGTCAGGCTAGTTTCTTGATGCAGGCTTTTACGCTAACCAAGCGTTCTTTTGTCAATATGTCAAGGGACTTCGGTTATTACTGGCTGAGGCTTGTAATCTATGTTGTGGTCACAGTCTGCATTGGGTCAATCTATTTGAATGTTGGGACTAGTTACAATTCCATTCTGGTACTTTTGTGTTTATAGCTGTTCACTTTTTGCATGTACATCACTCAAAAATTTCTTTTTGTTAGAGTTATTAGCATGTGTAATTTGCTTAATGATATGTACATACAGGCAAGAGGAGCTTGTGCCTCTTTTGTGTTTGGATTTGTCACATTCATGTCCATTGGCGGATTTCCATCTTTTGTCGAAGATATGAAAGTGAGTATATCACAAATGAAGGCCTGCTCATTTCAGTACTTCATTTTATGTGAAAACTTAGTCCTATGAACCTTTGTTCTGGTGTTGACACTGAATTCTTATAACAGGTGTTTCAAAGAGAAAGAATGAATGGGCACTATGGGGTGGTTGCATTTGTAATCAGCAACACATTATCTGCAATGCCTTTTCTTTTGATGATCACATTTATCTCTGGAACTATCTGCTATTTCATGGTCCATCTTCATTCTGGATTCACTCATTATCTCTTCTTCGTATTGTGCCTCTATGCAAGTGTCACCGTCGTAGAGAGCCTCATGATGGCTATAGCAAGCATTGTTCCCAACTTCCTCATGGGAATCATCATAGGCGCTGGTATTCAGGTAGTTTTGTTTTTATTTATTCCTGACTTAACATATTCCTAAATTATAAGTAGAAAGTTAACGAAATGTTTAATTTTCTTGTTCCAAAATTTAGGGAATATTTATGCTAGTATCGGGATACTTCAGACTTCCACATGACATTCCGAAGCCAGTTTGGAGATATCCAATGTCTTATATCAGTTTCCACTTCTGGGCTCTTCAGGTAACTATTTGACCTTGTCTTATATTAATTCTGCCTATTGAGGAAGTGACGAAATGTGAACTGTGGCGCACTGATGAAATAATGCATCATACAAATTGCTGGTACTATACAGGGGCAATATCAGAATGATTTGAAGGGACTGGTATTCGACAATCAGACGCCTGATCAACCAAAAATCCCCGGGGAATACGTGTTGGAATATGTGTTTCAGATTGATGTGCATCGATCAAAATGGGTAGATCTCAGTGTCATCTTCTGCATGATTGTCATATACCGCATAATATTTTTCCTAATGATCAAGATCAACGAAGACTTGACGCCGTGGCTCAGAGGTTATGTGGCAAGACGGAGAATACTGCAGAAAAATGGGAACCAGAACACAACTGTGGCTCCATATGGGCTTACTCAATCTCCTTCACTTAGAAATTATGTGGACAATGAAGCTACTGGAAGTGGCAGGCGTGTTTGAAGGTTACGAAAAGTTTTCAGATTTCATACTCTTGTATTTGTTAGTACTAAAAGGTTTACTATGTTTTAAGAATTACTTGTTCTTAGAGTATAATTTTACACTTACTGTGTCTCTTATCTCAAGAACAAGTTCAGGTTCAGTTACAATATAGCAGCTAGCGATGCATTTTCACAAACCAAGAATTACGAGTCCTCAAAGTTCATGTCAGATTTTGACTTACCTGCCATCCATTGTATATCTTTCCTCATGTTGATGTTTATGTAACCATGCAGAAAGGAGCCTCTAATAGTGCATATCAGAAGCCATTGGCAGCTTTTCTTTGCACATTGACATTGCAAGTCCTAAGAAACAATGTTCTACTAGAAGTTAGCTGATCATAGTTTTTTTGTTTATTTCTTTTTGAAATAATCTAATACTCCCTCCGTCCCCCTCAATTCTTTAGGGAACGGCACGAAGCTTAAGAAAAAATGTAAATTAATAGAAAAAAATAAGAAAAATGAGTAAAGTGGTGAGACCAATCAATATAAAGAAATGAAAGGGACACAGGAAATAGAAATTTAGTCGGTCACACGTGCCTTTACTGAAACCTAAGTCTCTTACTGATTCTGGACCTACCTCCTTTTACTGAAACCTAAGTCTCTTACTGATTCTGGACCTACCTCCTTTTACTGAAACCTAACCCTCCCTCTTTACTGCCATTCTTGACCATAGAATAAAACCAAGAGATATTTTACTTACATTTATGAACATTAATCAATTTGCGACAGAGGTAGTCAGATAATAATTGTGTCAAATTTTATCAACTAAATTATTCATGACAATGTTACAGAATTCCCCATTCAAAACTAAACTTTTACCTAAAGTGTTAGGAGAATAGACAACTTAACATTAATCATTCATTAGGTTTAGACTCTGACCCTCATTCAAAAGAATTTTTTTATTTACATGGAGGCTTCAACCCCAAAAAAGCTCTATCTTATCATAGTTCTAGAAATACCAAATGTCAGTACCTATTTCATTTTACAACCTTATGCATATGTATCAAAATGACTTACATTTCCCATTAGCTTCATTTCCCTTCCTTAACAATTCAGTAGAATTTTACCTTGAAGATTACACACCTCAAAACTAAGGTATCCCCTTATATTCAAAACTCCCATGAAAACCGAAGGCGTGCCAATATAAAGAAATAAGTGAGATATACATTTTTCTACATGATTTTACTAGATACTAAACTATACAGATGGTGGCGGCAAATCTAACAGGAGCCAAAATCCCACACAATCATCTGAATCCAGGTCATCTTGAATTGCAAGGAAATGCAGGCCTCCACACGCTTTTTTTGCCGCTTCCCAAGCTTCAGCTTCGTTTGTACTTTC
This sequence comes from Heracleum sosnowskyi, assembly GCA_030848705.1. NCBI lineage: Eukaryota > Viridiplantae > Streptophyta > Magnoliopsida > Apiales > Apiaceae > Heracleum > Heracleum sosnowskyi. The sequence continues at coordinate 133,136,327 of CM061235.1, read as the reverse complement.
AGGTGTTTTCTTATAGGAAGCATAGATGTAGCGAGTAGAAATTCCAACAGATAAAATCAAGCTAGCCCGTGCTACATCAGCTTCAATTGAACACACTTCTAAACCATTCATCCAAGCTGCAGCCATAAGCAATGAGGTCAACTTGGGGATAATATGAATTAGAGATGCATAACATGATTCGGATCATACTTATATTGGATCATCAGATAAAATAGAAGTGAAATTCAGCACTATCAAATTCATATAATTCTGAAAACAAAATTTGTTATTTCCTTTAACGATAATGACGGCTAATAGATTGACAATACGTACAAGTACATGGAAAAACTAATACCAACCTGCTAATGGTTGAGAGCGTGAAGAAGATACAGCTAGTCCAGGAACTAGCGCCTTGTCATCGATTTCTATCCCAAGCAGATCCAAATCCAGACTTGCTCCAAAAGCAAACGTTGTCTCCAAGGATAAAACCTCCTTTTTAACCTCTGAAATGGTTTCTAGTCATTAATTTATCTTCACAGAAAACAATATGACTGTTTAGTGTTTACAATGTTCCAAATTAGACTATCGAATAAAGTTGGGTTAAGATTCAATTTGACACCCATCTTTACAGAGAAAAAGGTTATAATGTCCTACTCAACTTTCACTTCAGTAGACATGATATCAATTAGCTATGTCAGTAAAGCTAACAGGCTGTAGATGTGTTTTAAGCACATAACTGTTATCGAATATACGAGCATCTCCAAGAGTCTCTTAAATCACACTAAAATATAATACAAAATATTGACTTTTAGTGATTTAATGTGGATTCATCTCCAACAATGCTTCTTATATCCATTCCTTATTTTGTTTTATATTATTAAAACTAAGTTACATCCATAAAAGTACAAAAGAATGTGGACAGAGAGAGAATGTTTTCTTATTAATTTATTACATAATATTAGTTAAGAGTGGCTAGTAGCTCTTAAAATTGAGGAGAGAGAAAAGAATATTAGTGAATTTAAGAGTCACTAGGAGTCTCTTGGGGCAATTTTGTACATATCCTTGTTATTGAAAGGTCTAGTTGTTTACCTGAAAAAGGCAACTGAACGAATGCCCATCTATCTCCATATAAGTTATCAGGAAGATTCATCGGGAATGGGTTATCTAGTGCCAAGAGCGGTTTAGCTCCTTTCTGAAAGCCAGGGTGTCGCATATATACAGTTTCATATCGATCCTCAAGCCAAAGAAGTAGAGATAAGCACTGAAGTGGCAGGAAACAATTGTTGGATTCTTGAAATGAATCAATATATGTATACATAATGTACATATTTCACAAGGACATTATACATCTGATGTGCAAAGGCACGTGTATAAGACATTAAACTGTTGGTTATAATTAACAAAATTCGATAGGCAAAACATAAACAGATATGTAGAAGTAGAATAATACTAAAGGGAGCATAACAGATATGTAGGCTAGCAATTATCCAATAGAAAATCTAACAAAATGACAACTCTTTGTCAACCTCAAGAACAGTTAATAGAAAGTGCTGGCGACCAACTCTCCTGAAACCTTATGTTGTGTTTGGTTGGGGTGAATTGAATGGAATGGAATGGAATGGAATGATGAAATTAAAAGAAAGTAATGGGAGTTGGAGAGAAGATTTAAATGTCATTCCATTCCATTCCATTCCATTCACCCCAACCAAACACAACCTTAGGGTGTTGGGAAAAGCCACTGCTTGGATCTAATATCTCTTTCAACACTCCCCCTCACTCGAAAGACAATCTTGGGATTGAGGAGTGCATCACTAGGAGCCCATGAGCATAAACTTAGTGTCCAGAATACATATTTGAGAATATATTTGGGGGTACTGGGACTCGAACACACAATCACTCGGTCTACATGTTAGTTCCAAACCTTAGGTGTTAGGGAAACCACTAATTGGATCTTATATCTCTTTTACAAAAGCTTCCCTGATAAATATAAGAAATTGTTAAATATCTCACATACTGAACAAGAAATAGCTCATTGGCAGGTTCAATCATGGCATCATGCTTAACCATGCTAATAAATGTGCATTCTTATATACATCTACTGCTAGCTGGAGCAATTTTAAGGTCGAAAAGATCGAGTCTTTAATAATTTCATAATCATAACCCCAAATTACAAGTCTCACAAGGCCAAAATATTCATGTAAAAGAGATATGTTCCATAGACAAAAAAAAATGAAATAAAGCAATACACACCCGTTTACTTGCAATAGGCTTTATAGCAAGCTCTTTACATGCTTTTGAGATAATTGTTTGCATCTGAGACCTATAAAACAATCAAAGCCCATCATCTCATATAGTCTTATACAAGAATGAACACAATAAATTTAAACAACTAGTACAATATATATATGCTCATATTCCACTACAAACCATTTTAGCCTACAAACCAGTCACGAAGCACAACTTAGAGTACTAAAGATCACCATCAGAGCACTACAAAATCACCAGTTTCAGTAATACCAATCACTCGTTTGTGGTTAGTAGTCTAAATTAATCTGAACGAACATCTATCCAGGCTCGTGCGCAGATAAAAACCAACATTAAAAACAAAAAACTCATCACAGTCCCAAATTGTTCTAATCTAGCTGTCATAGCAAATTAAAGCACTACGATCGACAAGTGATTTGTACAACTAGTGACTTAAATCATCGTAATTGCTATCCTTGTACCACTAACTAGTGACATGTCACAATAGCATAGTTCTTAGTGAAGCATGAACCAACATATAAATTCACACACATATATGAAACTAAAACAACTTCGAAAACAAGAAATCACCTGAAAAATCTAATCTTTTCGGGCAAAGGCACATCCAACTCATCACAAACAGATTCAATAGCATCTTTCAAAGTAACACTATTAATAACATTATTAGGAAAATACTTAGTATACTGAAGAGACAATGAATTATCACAAACCACAAGCTCCCATATCTTTTTCCCTCTAATATCAAGAATGGGTCTTGAACAAAAATCCAACTCCCACTCAGTAATGCTATCCGGGTCGGTTTCCGGGTCAAGATACCTCAATTCTGCAGTTGGGTCATCAAGTAATTCATCCTCAGTGGCTTCCTCAGTTTCCAATGGCAATGAAACTGGGCTTTCGGATACTGAAATGGGTCGGGTTTTTCTTGGAGTATGGGTGGGTTTTGAGGATAAAGATGGGATTTTTATGGATTTTAGGAGAGAAGAAGAGAAGAGAGAGACGGGTTTGTGAGATTGGAAAGGTGGGTGTTTGATGTTAATGGCATTGAAGCTTAGAGTTGCCATTGGAGTTGTTGGAGGGAAAAATGGTGGGTGGTTTGTCACCACATATCCGTTGTACTTTTGATGATGATAATATACAGACACTGTTTGTCCTGGCAAATGTAAAAATGAGATTTTCTTAGTGGTGGTGACTGTAGTGGCTTTGAATAATTGTTTATTTTTTTAAAGTTATTTATATTTTATGTACATATTTATCTAACTGCAAGAAAAAAAAATGTATATTTTTTCTGTACAATATTTTAAACTAACAAATTTAATAAATTTGCGCTGGAAAAAATTATGACAAGAATTCAATCATCAATATTAACTCCTTATATATAATAAGCGTAAGGCAGATCTTATCCAAAACTTTGGTCGGTCACTATACTACCAAAAGTATATGATCCGTTGGATTATAAAACTATAAATATTCAAATATATGAGGACCGTTAGATATAATATTAAAAATTGTATTTGATTAATAATAGGATAGTATTTAAATACTAAAAGGTGTATTTTGATAATTTAAACCAATTATAAATGGGTTTTCAATATTGAATAGAAATCTTTATCTAAAAATTCGTAATTATTTTTTCTCTTTAGTTTATGGATAGTTCCAGTTAGATAAAAATTATTAAACCATCATTAAATTAAAGATAATTTTGTTAGCTTCGCATGGGCTGTAAAATCGTTAAAATCTGTTGTCTAAAACTCAAGATAGAGCCCAAACAATAAAGTGATTATCTAAATTTTAATAAATATTTTTTTTATTGTAGCACCAATTTAATTTTTTCCTAATTCTTTTAAATTTATAAATTCAATTTTTATTTCAATAAAATATTAAAATCAATTTAAGAAAAAATTAAAATCGATCTGGTCCGTGTAAGATCACTATACGACCAAATTAATAATTAGAGTTAGATCTTAAATAGATAGATGAGAATTGTTAGATCTAATATTAGAACGTGTATCTGATTAATAATAGAATTATATTTAAATACTAAAAAGTGTATTTTGATAATTTAAAAGTTTTCTATGTAAAAATGCTTATATATCTTTTCTCTTGAATTTATGTATAGTTCCAATTAGATAATAATTGTTAAACCAAATATCAAGATAACAATTCATATTGATTACAATATTAAAAATTGTTAATATAATGCTCATGTATATCATACTAACAATGATACACGTGAACCTACAGAGACTTACGAGAACTCCTGTACATAAATAAATTTAAACACTTTTTTTCAGAAGGAACATAACAATTTGATTAATCCAAATTATAATTATATTATTTTACATATAACAAACAAAAAAAGGATAATATCAAAATATTATTAAAATATTGAGTGTTTCATATTCATAAACGATAATTTTGAATATAATACTTATATTAAAATGTGTATTTGATTAAAGGTAGGATTATATTTAAATACTAAAAAGTGTGTATTGATAATTTAAACCAATTATAAATTGGTTTTCTATATTGAATTGAATTTTTTATGTAAAAATTCTTAACCATCTTTTCTTTTCGGTTTATGGGTAGGTCAACTGGTCAAGTTAGATAATAATTATTAAACCATCATTAAATTAAAGATAATTTCGTTAGTTTCGCATGGGTTGTAAAATCGTCAAAATTCAATTTATAAAACTCAGGATAGAACCTAAATAGTAAAGTGAGTATCTAAATTTTAATAAATATTTTTTTTATTTTTGTAGCACCAATTTATTTATTTTCCACTAATTGTTTTAAATATAAAAATTTTATGTGTCTTTCAATAAAGTATTAAAATTAATTAAGAATAAATTCAAATCGATAAAGAATATAATAATATGAGAATAAAATTTTATATAATCATAACATAATTTTTTATTCTGTTTAATAATTTTTAAGTAATAATGTATTTTAAAATTTTATATATACACTGTAAATAAAACCGAAACATTAAAAGTAAATCCAGTTAGTAAGATAGTTATATCAGTATATACTTATATCCTTATTATATTAAATCCTTAACCGGAGACCCTGTAGACCACATCTTACACCATTCGTTTCTATCTAATTCAAGGGTACATATTATTTTGTTTTACACACTTATAAATTGGTTGTATGTAGGCATATATAGCTTATACGTTACCAACAACGTTAACTACAATATGCATTACATTCATTCTCACGTCTTCCATTTTTTTTATTCAAAAAATTTGCACAATTTTAATATTCTATGTTATTTTGTTTGCAAAACTTTTTAGTTTCAATTATTGTATTCATAATTTTTTAGTGCAATATATTATTATTTTAATTTAGTGCATTACTTTAGTTGCAAAACATTATTATTTTACTATTTTATTCTTTATTTTTGCATAATTTAATTTTTTTACACATTTTTTTTCATTGTTATGCAGTAAGCATTGGCTTTTAGGGAGATTTTATCCAAAACTTTGGTCGGTCACTGTACTACCAAAAGTATATGATCCGTTGGATTATAAAACTATAAATATTCAAATAGATGAGGACCGTTAGATATAATATTAAAAATTGTATTTGATTAATAATAGGATAGTATTTAAATACTAAAAGGTGTATTTTGATAATTTAAACCAATTATAAATGGGTTTTCAATATTGAATAGAAATCTTTATGTAAAAATTCGCAATTATTTTTTCTCTTTAGTTTATGGATAGTTCCAGTTAGATAAAAATTATTAAACCATCATTAAATTAAAGATAATTTTGTTAGCTTCGCATGGGCTGTAAAATCGTTAAAATCTGTTGTCTAAAACTCAAGATAGAGCCCAAACAATAAAGTGATTATCTAAATTTTAATAAATATTTTTTTTATTGTAGCACCAATTTAATTTTTTCCTAATTCTTTTAAATTTATAAATTCTATTTTTATTTCAATAAAATATTAAAATCAATTTAAGAAAAAATTAAAATCGATCTGGTCCGTGTACGATCACTATACGACCAAATTAATAATTAGAGTTAGATCTTAAATAGATCGATGAGAATTGTTAGATCTAATATTAAAATGTGTATCTGATTAATAATAGAATTATATTTAAATACTAAAAAGTGTATTTTGATAATTTAAAAGTTTTCTATGTAAAAATGCTTATATATCTTTTCTCTTGAATTTATGTATAGTTCCAATTAGATAATAATTGTTAAACCAAATATCAAGATAACAATTCATATTGATTACAATATTAAAAAATGTTAATATAATGCTCATGTATATCATACTAACAATGATACACGTGAACCTACAGAGACTTACGAGAACTCCTGTACATAAATAAATTTAAATACTTTTTTTCTGAAGGAACATAACAATTTGATTAATCCAAATTATAGTTATATTATTTTACATATAACAAACAAAAAAAGGATAATATCAAAATATTATTAAAATATTGAGGGTTTCATATTCATAAACGATAATTTTGAATTTAATACTTATATTAAAATGTGTATTTGATTAAAGGTAGGATTATATTTAAATACTAAAAAGTGTGTTTTGATAATTTAAACCAATTATAAATTGGTTTTCTATATTGAATTGAATTTTTTATGTAAAAATTCTTAACCATCTTCTCTTTTCGGTTTATGGGTAGGTCAACTGGTCAAGTTAGATAATAATTATTAAACCATCATTAAATTAAAGATAATTTCGTTAGTTTCGCATGGGTTGTAAAATCGTCAAAATTCAATTTATAAAACTCAGGATAGAACCTAAATAGTAAAGTGAGTATCTAAATTTTAATAAATATTTTTTTTATTTTTGTAGCACCAATTTATTTATTTTCCACTAATTGTTTTAAATATAAAAATTTTATGTTTCTTTCAATAAAGTATTAAAATTAATTAAGAATAAATTCAAATCGATAAAGAATATAATAATATGAGAATAAAATTTTATATAATCATAACATAATTTTTTATTCTGTTTAATAATTTTTAAGTAATAATGTATTTTTAAATTTTATATACACTGTAAATAAAACCGAAACATTAAAAGTAAATCTAGTTAGTAAGATAGTTATATCAGTATATACTTGATATCCTTATTAGATTAAATCCTTAGAGAAAAGTTCTATGGAGAACTAGACTTAACCGGAGACCCTGTAGACCACATCTTACACCATTCGTTTCTATCTAATTCAAGGGTACATATTATTTTGTTTTACACACTTATAAATTGGTTGTATGTAGGCATATACAGCTTATACGTTACCAACAACGTTAACTACAATATGCATTACATTCATTTTCACGTCTTCCATTTTTTTTATTCAAAAAATTTGCACAATTTTAATATTCTATGTTATTTTGTTTGCAAAACTTTTTACTTTCAATTATTGTATTCATAATTTTTTAGTGCAATATATTATTATTTTAATTTAGTGCATTACTTTAGTTGCAAAACATTATTATTTTACTATTTTATTCTTTATTTTTGCATAATTTAATTTTTTACACATTTTTTTTCATTGTTATGCAGTAAGCATTGGCTTTTTTTATTTGTAAAACATAGTTTTTATATGCAAAATTTTTTGTTTATAATATTTGCAGTACCATGTTTAGTGATATAGATTCTCCCAAATCCTCCCAATTTTCTAAATAAAATGTCGGATGTTGTAGGTTTTAAGAACATGGATGGTTAAAAAGAACAACCTGTGTAATTGTTTATAATAATATAATTTTGTTATGTTTAAGTTTATGAAGTATAATAAAAAATGATGACCATTGAATTCAAGTTAATCTAAGGGTGTAGAATTGGTCTCCACGTCTCCACCTTTTTGTTAGTCTCGGCTGAACCCATATAATAAACATAATAGGGATCTTATCCAAAATTTTGATCGTACGGTCTTGGACAACCAAACTAATAAGGACCATTAGATCTTAACTAGATAAATGAAAATCGTTAGATCAAATATTAAAAAAGTGTATTTTATTAATAATAGGATTATATTTAAATTCTAAAAAGTGTATTTTGATAAATTAAACTAAATATACCAAATATAAATAAGTTTTCTATACTGAATAGAATTCTCCATGTAAAAAATTCGTGACTTTCTTTTCTCTTTCATGGACAATTCCAGTTAGATAAAAATTGTCAAACCATCTTTTAATTAAAGATAATTTAGTTATCTTCATGTAGGGTGTAAAATCGTTAAAATCTAATTTTTAAAACACAAGATAAAGCCCAAATTAGTAAAGTGGGTATTTAAATTCTAATAATGATTATTACATCATCATTATTTTAATGCCAATTTAATTATTTTTTTCTAACTATTTTAAATTTAGAAATCTATGTTCAAAAATTCAAATCAATCTAAGAAAACTTCAAATCAACAAAGAATATAATAATACGAGGATAAAATTTTATAAATTTGTGCATATTTTTTATCCTATTTTATTAAATTTTATATCATAATTAATTAAATATTATTTATTATTAAATAATAAATTATACGCAAATGGTGATTTTGTTTTATAAGAACTCATAGAGACCTAATTTCATTGTTAGCGGGACTATATTCATATTTAAAAATACCGTATTTTGAAATTTTAGACTCAGCTACAGAATATGCCTAACTTTTTAAACCTATATACATTGTAAATTATTAAATTCGAAACTTTAAAAGTTTGTTAATCAATTAGTATAGTACTTTTTTGAAAAATCGTACTTTATAAAAAGTATTATCAAATAACCCATGTCTGCAAGAAAAAAAAATGAAAAAATTCTTATTTTTCAAAAAAAACCTGTAAATTTTAATATGTTGTTGGTAGATTCAAACCATAGATCATTCTACGTGATAATTTTACGGTTATATCTAACGTTTCTCAACAATTTAATTTGAAAGATCCAACGATTATGGATTGAGTGATCAAGCGACCAGACTTATAAGAAAGCTTTCATTATTTAGTCTTTAATATAATAACATAGATATTTACGGGATATACTATAAAAAAATGAATTTTATACAGAATTTTGATCGTCACGGTGTACTACTTTAAAAGAAGAACTATTACAAAAAAAATTATATTTTAATGGATAATTTATTTTCTCAAAAGTTCAAAGTTCCCGCATAATTAACATATTACAAAAAAGAGTATATTATATTTTAGCAATAAATATTTAAAAAAATATAAACAGTAAAAAATATATAAATATTAAAAAAATTAATGATGTTATCCTGGTAGTTTGGTCCTAAATACCGTCAAAACATTCTCAACCGTTAGATCCAATACTTTTAAAAATAGACGATCAAGATTATTATAAAAAGTGTATTTTGATCATTTAAAATACTCATCTATTTTTATATTAATTTTTATAAAAAATATAAAAGGTGTATTTTTATATCATATAAAAAGTGTTTTGTGTATAGTTCCAGTTAGATAATAATTGTTAAACCAAATATCAGATAACAATTCATATCGATTACAATATTAAAAATGATATAAGTTAAAAGATATTATATTAGGATTGGATTTTTCAAAAAGTTAAGACATAAAAATAGTTGTAATTAAATAAGGAAACCCATTTAATACCAAAATAATAAAAATCGTTTAATCTTAAATAGATAGGTGAAAACCGTTAGATTTAACATTAAAACCTGTATTTGGTTAATGAAGGTTATTATAATAATCTAAACTACATATAAGTAGATTTCCTAAATCGAATAGAATTCTCAACATTAAATTTCGTCACTTTATTCTCTTTTTAGTTTTAGAATGTTTTTTAATTGAAAAAGAACTATTAAACCACAACTAAATTAAAGATTATTTTGTGAATTTCATGTGAACCGTAAAATTGGCCAAATCTAACTTTTATAACTCAATATAAACAAATATTAAATTGAGCGTCTAAAATATAATAAATATCAAATTTTTAGCTATAATTTTTTTTGGCTAAATCTTTTTTAACAATAATTTATTCTTGTAAACTAATAACTTTTAAATATTGAAATATTCATAAATAAATATAATTATAAATATTAAAAAAACAATTGTGTGTTCCATGGGTAATTAAAATATAATTATAAACAAAATAATTATAAATAAAATTGAAGTAACCGTGCATCGCACGAGCTATAAGCTAGTATATATATAAAGGAGGATACGCGGGAGATTAGGTGGCGCCTCTAAGATCGTCTCAATTTATTTTTCTAATTTTTTTAGATTTTTTGAATTTTAAATACTAATAAATAAAATTATTTAACATATTAGAAGTAGAATAGTTGTTTTATGTTGGAAGAACACGATGTATTCTAATTAGGAGTTCGAATTTATAAAGAAGATGTAAGATTAATTACTCCCATAAGAATACAAATTCTTATCTATATATATATAAAAAATTGATCATTAATTATATGTGATATGGACAGAAAAATAATTATAGAAATATAATTGACGGTCCAATGAAAAGGCTCGATATTTAATGCCTAAATCCCTGATTATTTATTAATTTCGTAATTAATAAAAAGGGAAAATATACAGCTCATGAAAATAGCCCAAAATATGGCAAATTAGTCAAAGAAGGATCCAGAATCCCAATTAATGAGTCATAGCCTTTATCAACAAGGAAAAGACTTATTCAGCAAGCAATACAATGTTTATCCAATATCGAAAAAGGAGACTTATCAGTTAAGACTCCTAAACATACCATAAATACTAGGCTCCAGACACATATATAAGGTTCCTGATCCTACAATCAGAACTACGTCTTTGGCTTGATTCTCAGCACTGATTGAGATACGTAGGCATCTTGTGAGGACCGATTTAGTCTCGAAACACAAGTGCAGCCATTAAAGCTCGAAGCTCATTAAACCTTAGCATTAAATACATAAGCACATTTTTTATTCCACAACATTTGGCGCCGTCTGTGGGAAGACAACATCAACCATGGCAAACACACGAAGAACAACTCGAGAAACTTCAGTTTCTGAGGATCGCCCTGTCACCTCTGAGGCTAATACTCACGGAAATCAACCACCGCCAACTACTGGCGTTGAAGGGTCGAATATCCCCACCAACACTCAAGGACCGGAAATCCCAATTTCGGTTGAAGGGACAAATCCCCTGCAGATGGTCATCCATGGATCTAATCCACAAGAGACCGTTCACCAGCAACCGATCACGACCTCCCCGTTGCTCATGAATGCCCCGAGGAGCCTTCAACTCCATACTACTGATCTCCCTCAATACGCAAATCAGACTTTGGGGATGCCAAGCTATGGCATGCCCCCTTGACCCCCAACTGGTGGTAGTGGAGCTAATCCAATCTACCATGAGGCATACGTGCCCCCTTATATTCAAGGTCTGGGACCCCAAACAAGACGAACCCCTTTGATTCAAGACTTCTCAGGTCCCTATATCGAGGACGAGAATTACTCAACAGGAGATGAAAGGGACGTTGCCCCAAGAAGGAGACGTTCTTCCCAATCCAATCGGGAACAACCCCAAACTACTAGGGAGAAACTTGCAGCCCATGAAGCAGAGACTGCAAGACTCAAAAAACTCCTTGCTGAGGAGGAGGCTACCAACGCTCAAGGCCGAGCAACTGGGGGAGTCCCGATAATCAACTTGGACCCAACGCCAAGGACTAAGAGGGCTGAAGCCCCAAGGGGTGATCCTAGTGTTTTGTTGCCCCTAGGAGATCCTGATGATCCTACACCACCATTCACTCAAGACATCATGAAAGCCACCATATCCAGAAAATTCAAGATGCCAACGATTAAGGCTTATGATGGAACGGGAGATCCCGCAAATCACGTCAGAACCTTCTCCAATGCATTGCTGTTGCAGCCAACCAACGATGCGGTCAAGTGTAGGGCGTTTCCACAAACCTTGGAAGGCATGGCCCAACGCTGGTATAGCCGTCTTCCCCCCAACCCAATTGGGTCTTTCAAGGAACTAAGCAAAGCTTTTATCAATCAATTCATTAGTGGAAGGGTGCATGAGAAAAGTTCTGCATCACTCATGGCAATCCAGCAAGGAAAAAATGAAGCCCTAAGGGACTACATCAATCGATTCACTCGAGAGGCTTTGAAAGTCCCGGACTTAGAGGACAGAGTGGCTATGATAGCCTTGAAACAAGGAACTACTGATGACCACTTCAAAAGGTCGTTAGCTAAACATCCACCTGAGAGCATGCTGAAGCTCCAAGATCGAGCCGGAAAGTATATCAAGGCTGAAGAAAGCATGAGAAAATATGAGCCCACCACTGGCGGTAATGGAAACTCAAAGAAAAGAAAAGAAACTCAGGAGTACGACGTCAAGAAAAAGTTCCCCAGAACATCAAAGAACTCCGATTCTCCACCCAAGAGAAACAATTTTGGGCCAAAATTCACAGAATATGCAAGATTGAATACTCCCAGGAGTCAAATTTTGATGGAGATTGCCAAGGAAGAAGATCTCAAATGACCAAAGCCAATGAGGGCTGATTTGTCCAAACGGAACCAAAATCAGTTTTGTCGGTTCCACAAAGAAGTCGGTCATGACACCGACGATTGTAGGCAATTGAAAGATGAGATTGAGTTTCTGATACGAAGAGGAAAACTCAGCAAGTTCACTAAGGATGGAAGCCAAGGGAGCCAAAGGGGGAACTATGAAAGAAAGGATTATGACAGAAGGGACAACGATCAAGATCGGAATCCCAAGCCCCGAGGGTCAGTAATCAACATGATATTCGGAGGGCCAACTGCTGTTGGGTCCTCCCGAAACTCAAGAAAAGCTTATGCCCGAGAGGTAATGACTGTAGTTAGAGAAGCACCGAAACGTGCCCGAACAGAAGTATCAATAGGTTTTGATGATTCAGACCTAGAGGGAGTGAAGTTTCCCCACGATGATCCTTTAGTCATCGTTCCTGTGATAGGAAATTCTGAAACCAAGAGAGTTTTGGTCGACAATGGAGCCTCAGTGGACATCTTGTTCCACGATGCCTTTATCAAGATGGGTTACACTGATTCTCAGTTAACACCCTCGAATATGCCCATATATGGATTCAATGGAGTGGAATCAAAGGTGGAAGGCACCATCCAACTCCCAATGACCATGGGACAATGAATGAATACATCTACTCAGATGTTGAACTTCATAGTTATAAAGGCAACTTCGACCTACAATGCAATCCTGGGAAGGACTGGTCTTCATGCGTTCAAGGCCGTTGCCTCATCTTATCATCTGAAAATCAAGTTCCCAACGAGGAATGGAATTGGAGAAGAACGAGGAGATCAAAAAATGGCTAGAAGTTGTTATGTAGCCGCGTTAAGGCCTGATGGAATCGGGGGGCAGGTTCTCCCCATTGAAGACATGAATACAAGTGACAATGAGGACAGAAGAGGGAAACCAGCCGAGGACTTGGTCCCAATTCCCTTAGTCCCAGGTGAGCCAGAGAAGGTGACGTATGTTGGAGCACTACTACCTGAGCCATTGAAAAGTAAACTCATATCTTTTCTTCAAGAGAACAATGACGTTTTTGCTTGGACAGCGGCTGACATGCCAGGGATTGATCCCCAATTGATAACACACAAATTAAATGTGGATCCAGAAAGGAAGATAGTGAAACAAAAGAAGAGAAGTTTTGCTCCAGAAAGGCTTGAGGCCATTAAACAAGAAGTTGAAAAGCTTCTAGAGGCCGGGTTCATTGAAGAGATACAATTCCCAGAATGGTTGGCTAACACTCTGATGGTCAAAAAGGCCAATGGAAAATGGAGAATGTGTGTGGACTTCACTGATTTGAATGATGCATGTCCAAATGATTGTTTTCCCTTACCTAGGATTGATGCTCTAATAGATGCAACAGCTGGGCACGAGATGCTAAGTTTCATGGATGGCTTCAGTGGATACAACCAAATCAAGATGCACAAAGATGACATCTCCAAGGTATCATTCATCACTGACTTTGGTGTTTTCTTTTATCTAGTCATGGCATTTGGACTTAAGAATGCAGGAGCAACCTACCAAAGGTTGGTGAACAAAATTTTTGAACACCTAATTGGAAAAACCATAGAGGTTTACGTAGATGACATGCTAGTCAAGAGCCTCGATAAGGCCGATCACATTGAACACCTCCGAGAGGCATTTGAAGTGCTAAGGCACCAAAAGATGATGTTGAATCCAGCTAAGTGTGCCTTTGGTGTAGGCTCGGGAAAATTCTTAGGCCTGATGGTTTCCAAGAGAGGAATCGAGGCTAATCCCGACAAGATCAAAGCAATTCTAGAAATGGAACCACCAAAGACTGTCAAGGATGTTCAAAAACTCACGGGAAGAGTGGCAGCATTGGGAAGATTTATCTCCAAGTTAGGAGAGAAGTGCTTGTCTTTCTTCAAAGCACTAAAAAACGTGAAATTTTTTTAATGGACAACGGAGAGCCAAGAGGCCTTTGAGTCCCTGAAGAAATACATGGCTGAGGCACCACTGTTGGCTAAGCCCAAGCCAGGAGAAATTCTCTATTTGTACTTGGCGGTTTCTAGCACAGCCCTTGGAGCCGTTTTGGTAAAAGAAGAATTGAAGGTTCAGAAACCCATCTACTATGTAAGCAAGATTCTACATGGGGCAGAAATAAACTACTCAACGATTGAGAAGTTTGCCTTAGCCTTGATAATGGCCTCAAGAAAGCTACGCCCGTACTTCCAAGCTCACAAGATAGAGGTCTTGACTGATCAACCTCTGAGAAACATCTTGCATAGCCCTCAAGTTAGTGGAAGGATGATCAAATGGGGTATCTAATTGGGCGAGTTCGACATCAAGTATAAGCCTCGAACGGCCATAAAAGCTCAGGAACTTGCTGACTTCATGGTTGAATGCACCATTGACAACCAAGAAGTCGGGGGGGGGGGGGGGGCAGGAAGTGATAGTAGAAGAAAAAGAAGATGAAGAAATGATCTCCAAAGAATGTTGAGTGCTCTATTTTGATGGAGCATCAAAAACAAAATCAAGTGGAGCTGGTTTAGTGCTACAAAGTCCTGATGGATTCCTTTATAGAGTATGCACTAAAACTTGACTTTCCAACGACAAACAATGAGGCTGAGTATGAAGCCCTGATAGCTGGCTTAGGGCTGGCTGGAGCCTTGAGGGTTCAAACTCTGAAAGTATGTGGAGACTCGAGGCTAGTGGTTTCCCAAGTAAATGGGGAGTTTGAAGCTAGAGATGAAGTCATGGCCAAGTACTTAAAACTTGTTAAGGCCATCATGACTCAGTTTGATGAATGCTATGTAGAGCACATTCCAAGGGAAGAAAACATGAAGGCTGATGCCTTGTCTAAGTTTGCTTCTTCCGAGATTGAAAACTATGCAGGGAGTGTATACTTCCAAGTCTTGAGGACCCCAAGCATCGACGGAAAGTTGGTGGCACCCATTGATGTTGCTAGCTGTTGGATTGATCCCATCAAAGCTCATCTGGAAACTGGTTGGCTACCCAACGACACTTCAGAAGCACGAAAGCTATATGTGAGAGCACTAAGGTATGCCCTGATTGAAGGAATCCTATACAAGAAATCTTTCATCATTCCTTATCTGAAATGTTTGAGACCCCAAGAGGCAGGATTGGCCCTAAAGGAAGTGCATGAAGGAATCTGTGGGCAACACTTGGGGGGCAGAGCCCTTGCTCATAAAGTCACTCATCTAGGTTTCTATTGGCCAAGCATGCTTGCTGATGCTAAAAGCTACGTGAAGAAATGTGAACGGTGTCAGAAACATGCACCAGTGGTTAGACAACCACCAGAGATGATGACATCCATTAACTCACCTATCCCCTTTGCTATGTGGGGAATGGATATACTTGGGCCATTTCCAATGGCAAGTGCTCAAAGAAAGTTCTTGATAGTAGCAATCGACTACTTCACCAAGTGGATTGAGGCTAAACCATTAGCCAAGATAACCACCAAGCAAGTGATGCACTTCTTCTGGGAGAATGTGATATGCAGGTATGGAATTCCACGAGTCCTAGTTACGGACAATGGAACTCAATTCAACAATGACGAATTCAAGAAGTATTGTGATGAGAATGATATCAAGTTGCGCTTCACTTCTGTTGCCCATCCTCAAGCAAATGGGCAAGCTGAAGTTGCAAATCGAATAATCCTGGATGGACTAAAGAAAAGAGTTGAGCGCTCCAGAAACACTTGGGTAGACGAATTGTTCCCCATATTATGGGCATATCGTACTACTTGTAAAGTCACCACTGGGGCTACCCCCTTCTTGTTGGCATATGGGGCAGAGGCAGTGGTTCCAGTGGAGATTACCCACACGTCTCCAAGAGTTGAGGCTTATGAACCAGAAACAAATGAAGAAGGCTTGAGGCTGGCTTTAGATCTAATTGACGAAGTTAGAGATGAGGCAAACGCCAAGATAGTTGAACATCAAAAGAAAGCATCTTTCTACTATAACCTAAGGGTTAAAGAAAGGTTCTTTCGTCAAGGAGACTTGGTTCTCAGAAAGATTGAAGCATCCAGAGTTGGACAAAAAGGGAAGTTGGCCCCAAATTGGGAAGGACCATATCGCGTCAAGAACGTATTTGGTCGAGGCTCGTACAAACTAGAAACCCTTGAAGGGCATGAGGTGCCAAGGACTTGGCATGCCTCCAATTTGAAAGTTTTTTATGTTTAAGGTGTTTCCTAAGTGGACTCACTACTAGAAATAAGGTTTGATAAAACCAACCCAAGTTTTAAACTTGGGTACTATGTAAGGATTGATCCCATTTTCAAGTTATGAATAAATTCAGCATTTTCATGTTTTAAAGCTTATCTACTACGAGTGTTGACAAACATTCAAGAAGCAAGAAAAACAACACAAGCCATGGATGGCCACAAGATATAAATTAGGCTGGATATAATCTTAAATAAAAAAGTTAAGTTAAGCCCGTAGGCTGGAAGTGCAGTACAAGCCATGAAAGGCATAAATA
Source organism: Heracleum sosnowskyi (assembly GCA_030848705.1). Taxonomy (NCBI): domain Eukaryota; kingdom Viridiplantae; phylum Streptophyta; class Magnoliopsida; order Apiales; family Apiaceae; genus Heracleum; species Heracleum sosnowskyi. The sequence goes on along the minus strand of CM061235.1, from coordinate 133,119,129 downwards.
AAACTACAAAAGAAAAACTACATCTAAGCAGCCTTGTCTACGGCCTCCTCCTCCTCCTCTCCCTCTCCCTCTAAAGCAGAACCAGAGTGAGTAGCAGCATAACCAGCCCCGGCAGCCTGACCAGGTGGAGAAGTATGATCCAGGTCTAAGATCCTGTCATCTTCCTCCATGTCGTCCTCTCCAGCCAAAGCCAACTCCAAAGGAGTAGGAAGGTAAGGGCTTGGAAAATCAGAAATTGTGAGAGATCCAGGCATCTTCTCCAAAACAGCAGAAAGAGCGCCATCCCATCCCTTAGTATACTGAACTGGGAAGAGGAGCTCGTCATGCTTATCAATCAAGTCCTCGTACTCCTTGGAGTCAAGGTACTCGTCGATAAAGTCATCATTGCCTTTCCTCAAAGACACCAGCTCAGCCTGGGAGTCGGCCAACTCCTTCTCCTTCCTGGCCAATGTGGCCTTCAGTGAAGCCACTTCCTCCTGGGACTTCTCAAACTTGCCTTGGTTGGCCTCAGAAGATGAGCGCCAAGCCTTGGCTTGAAAGATGGCCCCTTGGAAGTTAGCATTAGCCTACAAAGCAAGTTGCAAGTCAATACAAGATAGAAACTTGAAACATGTTAAAAACTACAAAGAAAAGAAGGAGAAAAATAACTTACAGCATCAATCGCCTGAGAGCCTGCATGCTCTACACCCTCCAAAGTGGAGTTAGAAACGAAATCCTTGTAATCACAAGGAGTCAGAGAGTGATAAGACCACTCCACATCGTGCTTGGACACTCCCACCACAGTGTCCTTCTTCCTAAGACCCCAGTTGGGGCGCCAAACTGCACTCTTGGCCGATGAAGGCCCCTCCACCTCCTCAGTAAGGTCCACATGGGGCCTTATAAAAGCTGGAACACTAGAAGCACGAAGGTCCTTCCCTCCCAAACGTGCCCTCTTCATCCTCGCTGTCTCCTCATCTTCGGGCTCGTTGGTCTTATTGATAAAGACCGCAGCTGCAAAAGACACAAGGAAAGAAACAGTTGGTATAAGATAATCTTAAATAAATAAAGGAAAATATGAGGTGAGAATTACCCTTATCAGAAACGTTTGAAAGTCCCAAGGACTTAAGCTGGAACTCATCCAGAAGCACCCAAGCCATTGTGGCATAATTATCCTTCGTGAGCTTAGCACATGCATGGGCCTCTTCATCATTCAGGATGATATCACTAGGGCTACCATCTGAAACCCTACTAAAGGAGCTACGAAAAAGGGAGCCCCAATCCCCTCCTTCCCAAATCAAGTACATAAACTCTTCCTTCCATTTGAGGTTATTGTCAGGAATGGATTTGGGGTGAAATATTGGAGGAGTGGAAGGTCGATGGTTGATATAAACCCAACCCAAGGAAAGGGCTGAGCTATTCTTAAACTGAAAGATTTTTCTAAACAAAGCTACAGACAAATGAAATTTGTTCTTCAAACAAAGAACAAGAAAACACATAATAATTCTCCAGGAGTTTGGAGGAATTTGGCAAGGGTTAATCCCAACATCAGCCAAAAGCCTGGGAATAAACTCATGGAAAGGGAACCTGAGTCCCGCGACAATGGCATCCTTGTAAATGCATAAAGCATCAGGACGCCAGTGGCAAGAACGGTCCCCTGTCCCGGAAGGAACTAACCTATAAGGGGACTTAATATCTTATTATAATCCCTAATTTTATCTATTTCATGAAACTTATTACTGCAGTCAAAAGAATCTAAGTGGGACACAGAAGGATATTCATCACTACGTTCTAAAATCATATCTTGAAGTGACATATGAGAAGAACGAATGATGATACCTCTCTTAGAAGCTTTGTTCATTTTCTGAAGGCGTTGAGCAGCTTTGTCAGACATCTTCAAATCTTCAAACCTTCAAGAGAAATCCCAGAAAAATCTCCAGAAAATTTTTCAAATCTTCAAAACTTCAAAGAAATTCCCAGGAAATCTTCAAAGAAACCCAGAAATCTTCAAGGGATGAAGGTGAAAACCCAGACATCTTCGAGGGATGAAGATTGATCCCAGAAAAACAAGAACACCACCGTACAAAAGCTCGTTGGGAATCGCCTTACCACGGAATAAAAGAGAGAAAATGTAAGAAGACTAGAGAGAAATTTTCGGAAAGAAAGAAGTATGAAGTGAAGAAAAGAGTGAAAAATCACTCTTTTATAAACAAAGTGACTGGAAACCCTACCGGTTAAGGAAGGGCAACCGTCTATAGCCAGTAAGGCCCATAAAATCCATTTATGGATTACAAAGGCAAAAGCCCAAATAAATTAAGTCTCAGGCAAAATCGAAGCCCAAATCATTAAGGCCCATTAAGGCCCAAGGCTGGAAAGATTTAAAGCCCAATTAGGCTAATTAAAGTCCAAGAATGAATCTTGGAATAAAACCAAGGCAAAAACAAAATCTAAGGTCGAAAAGAACTTAGATTGAAATCGTACGACCAAGGTCGAAAATATATGAGAAAACGAGGTCGTATCCAACGACCTCGCTCCCAAATAAAGCGGAAAAATTAAAAATCGAGGTCGAAAAGACCCTTGATCGACATCGAAGGCTTGAAGTCGAAAGTATATGGGAAATTGAGGTCGTATCACTCGACCTCACTCCCAAATAAACTCAAAAATTAAAGAAATAAGGTCGAAAAAACCCTAAATCGAGGTCGCACGACCCAAGTCGAAAATACACACGAAATTGAGGTCGTGTCCATCGACTTCGCACCAAAAACAAATCAAAAAATTGGAAATACGAGGTCGAAAAAACCTTAGATCGAAATCGATTGATTGAGATCGAAAATACACTATAAATCGAGTTCGTGTCCCACGACCTCACACTGAAATGAGGTCGAAAAACAGAAGGATTCGAGGTCGAAAGAATGAGGTCGAAAAAGACCTGGAGATCAAAGTTTAAAATGACCTAGGAAATTCCTGGTCGAAAACACATGGAAACGAGGTCGACACGTCGAGGTCGAAAAAGGCCTACAAATTGAAGTCGACAGCTTCGACCTCACAACCAATCGAGGTCGAAGATATACTGGAAATGAGGTCGACAAAGCGAGGTCGAAAATGGCCTATAAAGTGAAGTCGACAACTTCAACCTCATAACAAATCGAGGTCGAAATTGTATTGCTTCCAGGTCGAACAGGTGAGGTCGAAAATGACTTGGAAATCCTGGTCGACAACTTCGACCTCACAGCTGTTCCTGGTCGAAATTGTACTGACTTCCAGGTCGAAATCCTGGTCGGAATTGTACTGTTTCCAGTTCGAATTCCTGGTCGAAATTGTACTGTTTCCTGGTCAAATTCCTGGTCGAAAATGACCTAATTTGAGGTCAAAAATGCCCTTAAAAATGGAAAATTTTGGGAAAAATACACTATAACTTCTACGAAAACCCCAGGGGAGATTTTCCCAGAAGTTGGGGGGCAAATGATATGGACAGAAAAATAATTATAGAAATATAATTGACGGTCCAATGAAAAGGCTCGATATTTAATGCCTAAATCCCTGATTATTTATTAATTTCGTAATTAATAAATAGGGAAAATATACAGCTCATGAAAAGAGCCCAAAATATGGAAAATTAGTCAAAGAAGGATCCAGAATCCCAATTAATGAGTCATAGCCTTTATCAACAAGGAAAAGACTTATTCAGCAAGCAATACAATGTTTATCCAATATCGAAAAGGAGACTTATCAGTTAAGACTCCTAAACATACCATAAATACTAGGCTCCAGACACCTATATAAGGTCCCTGATCCTACAATCAGAACTACGTCTTTGGCTTGATTCTCAGCACTTATTGAGATACGTAGGCATCTTGTGAGGACCGATTTAGTCTCGAAACACAAGTGCAACCATTAAAGCTCGAAGCTCATTAAACCTTAGCATTAAATACATAAGCACGTTTTTTATTCCACAACAATATGCATCTTCGTCACATTGTTTTTTTCTTTTTGATGTTGTTCCGAAATTTCTAACTAACGCTTTTAAGTTTTTTTTCTTGCAGAAAGCTTAAGCTAATAAAAGCTTTTGGACAAGTGCCAAAGGAAGAAACTCGAAGAAAACTTTGAACTGAACTACAAACCAAAATTCTCTTCGTCATAGTATTTTGTATTCTAACTTATGTCAATGTAATTTTTGTAAGAGGGTGAGTACTGTAACATATACAACATTTATTCTTATCAATTTGTCTAATGATAGTTTTAAAATTATTTGTTTATATTTTTCCATAGCTAAAATTTCCATCAAACCAGTAAGTATTCGTACACTCAATTATTAAATTTTAGTTTCCATAATAATTTTTGTAATCAGTGTTTATTTTGAATTGTTTAAATCATAAAGTTAATTTATTCATATCATGAAAACTTCCATCCAGTAAGTATCCAATATCCATACTCTCCACTATTATTTATATTGATTTTTTTAAAGTTTTGTAAAAAAATATATTTTATGTGTAGGTGGAAATCAGTGTTTATTCATGTCAACCCAAAGGAGGTATTTATTTTTAAAAAAATTGATCTTTGTATTTTGATGTTGGTTTCAAATTTTTAATATCAACTTATAAATAAAATTGTTATTTATCTTTTCCTAAATTTGACTATTGAGGTGGATGATTGGATAGTTATGTAATTTTTTTTAGCTTATATATGTTTCGTTCATGCTCAAATCGCCCTAATGCATTATCTAACGTTTTTAGATTTGAAACTTTAAAATAATGTTTATATTATGTAATTTAATAATTTATCTTATGACCAATTTTAAGAGAACGTGGATTGCAAGTTTATAGGTTACTCCTGCCAGTTTATAGGCTACGCTGGGATTATGTAAGGTATATTCAATTAGATTTCTTTATATAATTTGAAATTATAGACCGGATTATATTAGTGCTATACATATTGTCGAAATCATGATTCAAAATGTACACGTTTTATTTAATATTGTTAGTCAATTATATTATTTAATATAATTGATTCAAGTTATTTTTATTCTTAATTTTCAAGTAAAAAAGGTTTCCTCTCCTCTCTTCCTCTCTGTCGCCGCCTGTTAGGCCGAATACACAATATATAATCAAGTATGTATGAGAATAACAATCAAGAACACAAGTTTATAAATCAACAAACTGAATTATATTAAAATAATTCTCTCTTAGTGATGTTAATGAATCACAAAGAGCTACTAGGTTACAAGAATAATATTTCAATAATCGCATCACTTCTAGGGATAACCTATCTGTGTTTATATAATACACAGTTACAATCAATCTCTAATTGATACTCCTACAAATTAGCTATACAATTGTAATCAATTAGAATTGCTTCAGTCCTCTGTCCAGTCTCCTTAGTTGTATCAATATATTCTGCTTCTTTCCATCTTCAGAATATATTGCTTCTAGAATCTTCATAATATGCACCGACAGCTAAGTCAACTATCACCACGTCAGACTTTAACAAACTCTGACTGGCTTCAATGTAAACTCTTCACCCAGTCAGACTTTATCAAACTCTGACTGGCTTCTAGATAAACTCTGATATGTACCTGGTACTTAAACACTGATGAACAAACGTCAGCAATTATATCTAACACCGCCCCTTCCCCCTTCCCCCATTTCTTCTTTGACGTGACCGGCGGGGGCTTCCATCGGTTTATCTCCGGTGGAAAGCCCCAATCCTTTTCTTTTTTTAATTTGTTTTTTAATAATCTTCTTTTTTGGATCTAAGATCTTTTCATTTGGATTTTTAGTTTACAATTTCAGTAGTGTTTTTCTCTCCATGGTGAGTGGGTGTTGTTTTCTCTCCTTTATTGTGAGTGTTGGTTTTGATTTAGTGATAAAAGTTTGTATGGAATTGCAATCATGGTCGATAGCTCAAACAGGTTACGATGAAACGGGTGAAGTGAGTAAAACGGGTATATGTAAATACATCATCTTCAACAAATTGCTAGACTATCTCTTCAGTTGAATAGACAATTGTTTCGATTTTATGTTTGTTCGACTCGACTATCTTTGTAGATGCCGTATGGCTTTTTATTAATGAATTGATTCCATTGTTCTTCAAAAAAAAAATTACTAAGATTCATTACTTGGTTTTGATTGCGTTGTAAATTCCAATATTAATTATAGATCATTCAAACTATTCATAACTTTAATTTTAAGTTGCTATATAAGGGTTTAGTTCTTATGATACTTACACGCGTTTTAAGTCGGTGTGATTTGCTTAGTTCGTCTACTTTTTCCTGTCATCCTGGTCTGGCTCTGGGTGACTAAAGTTGGTAACTATTGTTATACGATCGTGTATATTATTTGAAATTTTTAACCATAATATTTAAAGTCGTTAAAATCATTTTTAAATTATTTTTTAATATTTTTAAATTTTAAATTTAAATATCAATAAATTAAAAAAAATATCTTTCACTATATTAGAAGTAAAAAATGTGTTCGAATTTCTAGAGTAAAATATTTCGAATTTATATAAAAAAAACTTATAAATAAATGTTTCATTTTTAAAGTAAAATAGGTGTTCGAATTTATAAAGGAGAATAATTTAAATTTGTAAGTAAGACATATAATTAATAGTTCTATTGCAAGTGGAATAAATGTTTGAATTTATAGATGAGAGGAATTCGAATTTATATAAAATATATATATAATTAAAAGTTCTATCGAAAATAGAATAGTTTTATAAGATATAATTAAAAGTTCTATTGGAAGTAGAAATTGAATATGTGTTTAAATCTATATAATAAGTGTTTCAATTTATAGAGGAAAAGAGTTTGGATATAAAATAAGTACTTGCAATTAAAAGTTCTATTGGAAGTAGAATAAGCGTTTGTAATACATAACTAAAATTTATATTTGAAGTAGAATATATGTAAAGTTGTATATGTGTTTTTTCAACGAAAGAGTGACTCATTAGAAAGAGTATGATAACATAATATATAAGACAAGTATAAATTCAATATATTAAATTTGAGATTTTGATATTAAAAAGGAAAGCGTGTTTCACGGGAGGACGGCTTATTAGCGAGGATCAAGTAATTTTCATAATTTAATTGATAGAGTTTTTTTTTAAAAATTATTACACCGCCGCGAAGCGCGGCTTTTTCAACTAGTTACATAATATAGCCAAATATTGGCTAAAGGTCTTTGCCCAATTTTTATATTGAGTTAACAAGAATACTAAAATTGAAAAATATGACCTGTTGCATTTACATATTTTAAATACACTTATGTAATAATATATTTAAAAAATATTAAGAATAGATTTAAATTACAATTTTTTATAAGTTCAAAATATTTTAACCATTTATTAATTAGATACTAGTTTATTAAGTCGCGCTTCGCAACGGCTTTATAATAATTTCTCCAATTTTTTCTAAAAATTATTCTACAAAAAATGTTTTTAAACAAAATTATATTTATAACATGAAATTAACGTTTCTTTTAAATTCTCCGTTTAGTGTTGTTCATTACCGAAATTTTGAATAATTATAGAAAATGGTAATTGTTTGATATATTTTATTATTTTAATATTATATCAAATATTAGTATATTTATCACTATATTTTTCTAAAACATTATATTTCAACTTCTATTTTAAAATACATAATTAACATAAATATTAAATTCTAGCATATAATATGCTCCTCCTAATGAATCGTTCTCTCGTTAAACATGTTTACTCTCAATGACTCGTTTTCTCATTGTTACCAAATTGAACAGAAAACAAATTAATTACTTAATCAATTACATTATCTATTAATCAATTTTTTATTGTTTAAAATACAGGTACTCGAGAAAATAAATGAAAAAAATAAGGCTTCTATATTTTATTTTATTTTACAGAAACTTGCATTTTCTGTAAGTATTATCTTCTACGTAATTAGAATATATAGATAAATTAAGTTTGGGTTTTTTTACAAAATATTATGAGAACATAATTTCTAATAATTTTTTAGGAGAATGTAAATATGATAATCTGATTTCAAGATAAATTTTAGAACTTTAAGAAAAAATATATGATAATATTAAAATGGTAACTTTAAGTTCAAAAGAAAGTTTAAGAAAATATCAACATGATAATTTGGCTTGAAGATAAATTTTAGGACAATATTAAGATATTAATTTGACTTAAGAAGAAAGTTTAGCAGAATATAAGATAATTAATATTTTCATTACTAAAGATTTAAAAACTAATTTAGATATTTTCTACTCAAATCGTGTGGAATCTCTCAAATCGTCTTCTTTATTATTTTCCTCGATTAAAAGATATTAAATAAAACTTAGTAAATAAATTGGACTCGTGGATTAAGTTTAGGAGAATATTAATATAATATACTCAGTTTCCTACATTTGAAGATAGTAGTAAGGAATTAGTAAATAAAATGAACTTGAAAGTTTAGAAAAATATTAACCATAACATATTTAACTTCCTTCCGTGAAAGATAGTATTAAACAAAGGGATAATTATCAAAGTCATCACTCATTTGGTTCAAATGTATCAAATTAGTCACTTATTTCAAAACGGACTCAATTTGGTAATTAATTTGAAAACTTGTATCAATTTAGTCATTAAAAGAGTTAAACTTTATATCAATTTAGTCACTGACACATGGTCTCCTTGATACGAAATTTCAAATTAATGATTAAATTAAGTCATTTTTGAAATGAATGACTAATTTGATACATTTGAACCAAATGAGTGAATATTTTGATAATTATCCCATTAATAAAAAAAAGTAGTAAATAAATTAGATCAGTAGAGGGCGTTTAGGAGAATATTAACATACTATATTTAGTTTCCTCCGTTAGAAAATAATAAGAAGAAAATTGAGAATGTATCTAATATTATAATGACAAGAATATTAAAATTGTATCTTTACTTTCCTCAATTAGTAAAAATTAAAAAGACAATTAATATATTTTCTAATAAAATAAATTTAGGAGACTATTAAAATTGTAAATTTAGTTTCTTCCATTAGTAAAAATTTTAAAGGCAAAACTATTAGAATTGTATATTTAGTTTTCTCCATTAATAAAAATTTTGAAGGTAAGAATATTAAAATTGTATATTTAGTTTCCTTTATTAGTAAAGATTTTAAAATCAATTGAGATATTTACGAATCTTTAACATTAATTATTCAAAAATTTGATTTTTTTTAGAAAAGTAGATCAAATCGATATGAGAGGCGCCACCTCACCGCTCTCGTCTTCTCCTTTATATAAGTGTATTGATTGATTTTTTGGATTAGTAGAGGGCATTTAGGAGAATATAAGCATACTATATTTAGTTTCTTCCGTTAGAAAATAGTAAAAAGAAAATTGAGAATTTATCTAATATTATAAAGGCAACATATTAAAATTGTATATTTACTTTACTCCATTAGTAAAAATTTAAAAAGTAATTAAGATATTTCCTAATAAAACAATTTAGGAGACTATTAAAATTGTAAATTTAGTTTCTTCCATTCGTAAAGATTTTAAAGGCAAAAATATTAGAATTGTATATTCAGTTTCCTCCATTAATAAATATTTTGAAGGCAAAAATGTTATAATTGTATATTTAGTTTTCTCCATTAGTAAAGATTTTAAAGTCAATTGAGATGTTTTCGAATCTTTAACATTAATTATTCAAAAATTTGAGAAAATTAGAAAAATAGATCGAAGCGATTTAAGAGGCGTCACCTCACCGCTCTCGTCTTCTCTTTTTTATATAAGTATATTGATTTCTATTTGAATACATGTATTCTTAGTTTTATCTTTTATTTAAACTATTAATAAATTTTATTTCAAAATAATGTTTACAATGTGACATAAAACTAAAAAATATATAATATACAATATGATTTATTAACTCTTTTTTTAAAAATATTTACAAAACATTTATTCATTTATTTTTTAAAAAGAAACAATTTTCGCGGGGATCCCTTACCCTATTCGGGGGGACGATGGGGGAGAAAAAAAAGTCTTCGTTCGGGGATCGGGGCATGTTCCAAGAGCGATTTCGGTTCGAATATCGATAACGAGAATATTACTTCCTAATACCATCCTTACCGACCTTTGGTTGGCTCTTTTTTCCCACACGTTCTTCTACTTACAGTCTAATAGAATAGGCTACGTGAAATACCAGATACCCTGTATAAAAAATGAGACACATTTTTCATATCGTATTGATAAAAAAAAAACTATGTACGACCCAATTTGTAGAACTAATCGCCCAACTAAGTGAAGTTGCACAACTGCCTGAAATCTCACCATTGAAACTCGTGGTAGGACATCTGTATCATCAGGTTTCAGTTCTTCATCCCCGAGCCTAGATCCACCAATTTCGTATACGATACGAAAACATGACACGATAATATTTTGTTTGTGTTTACCTTTTGCGATACACGAACATGAAACTACACGAATACGAAAGTACACGGATAAATTTAGTGCCAGTTTTGGGTTTATCTATGGGTACACGAAACGAAAGTACACAAAACAAATAAATAATTAAATAAATATTTTCAAATTATTTAAATACATATAATCAATAAATATATTACACATAATTTTTATAATAATAAATAGAAAATAGTTTCAAAATTAGGTTTAACAAGATTTGACCACACGTGAGTCATTATGGCTTAATTAAGGCTTAACTACCAAAAAATTAACGGAAGAATTTAATATTTAATTATTATATTATTATTTTTTTATAAAATTATACGAAATATGACACAAAAAGTACCCGACATGAAGGTACACAAACACGTAATTACACGAATCCTCAATGGATCGTGTTTGGATTTAGCATCATGTATACGAAATACGAAAGTACACGGAACGAACGTATTGCTAGGCCTCCGAGCCTTTACTACCACAAAAAAAATTTAATATTTACAAATACACAATCAAGTCACTTTCTTAATATTGTATCAATTACTTTAAGATCTCGGATAAGAAACTAAAATAACACCCAAACCCACAACAATTATCAATAATATTGGCTACAAGTTGAACTACTGTCATGTACAAGCAACATCTACATGGTCAAAGTTCGTTATAAAGCACATCGTGCAAGCAATAATATAGGTATAGAAAGAGAAAACCATATTAATACAACCAATGGTGGTATAATTTAGCTCAAAAATAAAACGTTGCTACTTATAAGTGGTTAAATAAGAATTTTTTAGCGTTCAATTTTGTCATTTATGTTATCTTATCGTAGGGTTTAACTCTTTTATCTAATTACATGTAACTGGAAATTCACAAACAATGACTGCAAATCATGGGAAAGTCGATTTTCATTTTTTATAAGCATTATACACAATCTCATACACTGATGTGCAAAAACAACAAAATTAAACACAAAAATGTTTTAGCATAATCTTGCATACACAAATTATCTTTAGTATCAAAGTTACTCATATCCTAACTCAAAAAAATCTCAATCTTGAATGGTTTCTATCGATAACCATCTAATTATATTGCTCAAATGCAGTTTATGTACCCACACTAAGGCGTATATTATACGATTCATGAGTCATTAATAACACATCAATATCTCGGAACTTTAAAAGATCTGCTAGAGAATGACCCGTGTCTCGCACGGATTTTTATGCTAGTATGCGTATAAAAAATGAGTATTAGATACACATTGTCAAGAGAAGTATTATGTGTTTCGAAGGTCAGACAATTGATTATTCATAACAAATTAAGATACCGACTATCAGATCAAAGACCTCGACTCCAAATTATTTTACTTTTTTTTTTGAATAATTAGGTTTATATATTTTATAATTGAGTATCTGTTTCGACAAATTTCGGAAATGAACGAGAGTTGAATTCAAGACTTTGGACAACAAGAGATAATCACTTAAACACTTGAATTATCTCATCGTGCTCAAATCATTTAATCTAATTTTTACATATATTTTAAGGCGTGTTGAATCTATAATTTTTTAAATTATTTTTAAACATTAAATTAAATCTAAATTTTAGATGATGAGGTGGATGGTTCGATTACCATCTTTTCAATAATAAAATGTTGCGAGAGAATTATGATGCATGTTGTGTATGACTCATTTTTTCATATATTGATAAAAGAGTTAATTCCAATTTTTTTTTATTTGTTCCATGTTGATATATATTTAAAGACTTTGCATTGGAAAATGTCTGTGTCAAGATCATAAAAGATTTTAGGTTATTCTTGTAAAATCGATGAGATGATGTCACCCTCTTATGTGGATTAATAAATGTTATATCGATTTTATTTACAATTATTAATAACCGGCTAGAAAATTTGTGCAACTTTAATTCCACTTGATCGATCGATTGAATTTAACTCCGTTACCATTGTACTCTTTTAAACAAAACTTAAATAATTCAGAAAAAACGGATATTGTGTAGACATGAAATTTTTTCGTGTATATTCGTATTTCGTGTACATGAATACCAAAGATAATATGGACCCATTTATGATCGTGTACCTTCAGTATCGTATTTTCGTGTAATTTTAAATAAAAATGAAACTATAAATAAATAAATAAAATTATTTAAATATTAAAATTTTACAAAATATATTTAAAAAAAATATTTACATCATACTTGCAAATAATATTATAAAGTTATGTATAATCATATAATAAATATTAAATTATCTAATATAATTATTAAAAATATCTGATATAAATACTAATACTAAGATATAATATATCTTTATTTATTTCGTATATTTCGTGTCGTGTTATGTATCCGAAAGACAAATACAAAATCGAAACTAAATTTCAATCATCTAATTTTATGTTCATTTACTTTTACTTTCGTGTCATGTGTTTAAAAATATAAATAAATTTTTTTTGTGCCTGTGTGATAAATTTATGGGAAATTATCAAAAATATTCATGTTTTTAATTATTTTTTTTAAAATACGATCAAAATTGTATATGAAATTGTAAAGCAGATTAAAAATCATTGCAACAGTAGTAATTGAGATTGCATATAAATTTGCACTAAATTTTTGAAAGAAACTTTTATAACATGAGTATTTTTGAAAAGGGTCTTGGTCCGATTGTCAGAGACCAGTTATGCAACAATTAGCTTCTGTGCCGTTGGATTGATCTTCCGACGGTCAGGATTAGAAAAAAAATTATCTTCTATCCACGCTTCTTTTTCGCGGTAGGTGTTGCTCTCCTCGTTTTTTTTCCACGGAGAGACAAACACTCCACGAAAAAAAAAAACGGACTGACTCAAGCCCGATTCAACCCAAATTCGACCATAATCAGCACAAACAACACAAAATCTAACATGAACCCTAACCCTAAATCCCCCATTCGTTCTAATTACAACACAAAAATCCTATAATTCGACAAATGACCTGTACTTTAGATTGTCAGGTGGGAACATGTCGATAAGTTTGCAAAGATTGCTGCTACTTCCTTCGATTCAATCGCACTGATTGCAAAAATTGCTTCAATCGCACTTTCAATTGCACCAAAAATTGCACACACACGCTTTCCAATTAGGTTCAAAAGCGAGTACAAAATGTTTGCGGCCTCTCTGCGATTCTACTACGCGGAACAATTTTAAGGACATTTTTGTAATTTCACCTTTCCGCAATAAACAAGCGCGGAAATGGAAGGAATCTTTTTTAAATCCAACCCATTGAAAGATTTATCCAACAATAAAGAAACGAATTGTTAGATAACTGCCCCGAACGATGGACCCTTTTCAACAACCCTAAATTTAAAGGTCTAATTATGTGTTCGGGAAAATTGAAATGCCCCAGCGGATCGAAAAGGCATAATCCAAGTATATAACGACCCAAGTACAGCCACTAAGATTGCAGCAGTATCACAAAAAGTGACCCCCATAACAACCCACGTCCCTCCTTTTTCTGTTTCCACAATTTCTCGATTCCAACACTTTTCAAATTCCATTCCTTTATTCTTTCCCCAAAATTCCATTCTTTTCTTAATTATTGCAACAAATTTTACCCCATTTTTACAATCCCTTGCCCAATTCAAATGTGTTCAAACATGCTTCTTTTTACACTCTCTGTTGGCTTTTTTCTTGGTGTACTTTCCATTATTTTACTTGAATTTCTGGGTTTTTTGTTCTTGATTAAAAGATTGAATCGAAAGAAAGTTAAAGATCAAGATTTTGAGCACCAATTTCAACAAGTTGATGGCGATCACTTGGATCTCTCTTTCCCCAATAAGCAGGTTTTTCCTTGTTTTTTGATTAATGGGTCATTGTTATTTTTAGTGTATCTATTGTTTCTTACTGTATTTTATGCATACTTGTTAGTGACAATGGTTGAATGTGTGTTTAATTTAATCAAATGGGTTTGTTACCCGTATCGAGGCAGAACTTGAAAATAAGCGAAATTACTCAATTGATCAGAATTAAAGAATGTGACTTTTATGTATATGGTGAATGTTATTAAATTTTAGTAAGTTTTATATCAACGTAAATTTGTCATGTTTACGAACACTACCTTAAGCCTGAAATTGCCTGCTGTGAAGTGGTTAAACATAGTGCAAGCTTGTGATCACTTACTTGAGTTGCTTCCAAAAATGAGATTGAGTGTTGTGGATAAGTTTATTAGTACATAGGCATGCAAATATGTTTTTTTAATCCTAATGGTAATTGAATTTTGCTCGGCATGACAGTGAAGTGTATTTGAAAGATTGTATTGCTTGTAAAAGAATAACATTTGGGCGATGCACATTATGTCAAGTTGTTGAAAGTATAAAAATTTGAATTTAGTAGTAGTTGCATTTATCTCTTCCTTCGCATCTATTCAAGCGCAATCCACTCTTTGGATATCTGTCTTCTGCATAATGTTACTTCCTCAAAGTTCTAGTTTCAAATGATTATGTTTACTACAATATTATGCCTATTAATCCGGTTCATAATAAGTGATCCAAGAGATTGATCCAAAGTTAAACATACGAGTTTCATTCTTCCATTACACAGCAAAATTTGATTTATATATGGCAAAAACATGCACATATCAATTGATTCCATTCCCTATAGAATAGTAATCTGAAGTATATGTAGTCAGTATATAAGTTATGGTAGTCTATGCTTTAAAGTATAAATGAGAGTGGATGTACCATTGTTTTGTGCTCTACAATCCTTTTCCGTGAATTCTTGTTTAGTTTACCAAAATATGCTAGAGGATCATGCCTAAGATGCTAATAGTTTGAAATTTCAGTAAATAAATTCAAAAAGAAGAATATTCCTTAGTAGCAAGTACCAAGTGTTAAACACACAAATCACATGTAATGATACCTTGAGATGAAAGAGTTTCCCTGCAGATGCATGCACATTGCATTGATCTTGACCAAGCCTGTTATCTTAGGAATCGCAAGTCGGTCATTGAAAGGTGATAACTTACAGACCAATCAAATGTCATTTACTACATATTCTGTGGGAGGTGTTACTTCTTTATACTACTATCCTAGTTGTTTTCTTTTAATAATCTTATGTTTGGAGTATTCAAATCATGGTGGTATTTTTCTGAGTACAAATAGTTAGTAAAGCTGGCACAAGATGGTCTCTTGTTCGTTCTTATTTTAACATGATACTCCTTCAGTCTTAATGTTGTAGGTTCCTTTTTTCACTGACTGTTACTTTTCTATGACACAGGGGCCAGTGTGGGTTCTAGATTTAGAAAAGGTCCCAAAACATTGGATGAATGACAAAGGATCCAGAGAGCAGAAAAGAAAGATAGAGGTATTGGAAGTGAACCCTGTCCACAAATATGCCAAACTGAAGGATCAGTTACTTCTAATAACTGACTCAAATGGTTCAAGCACAGAAATCCGGTTAAAGGGTTGCACCATAGCAGCCGTGTCTGCTACAAATCTGCCCTCAAGAAAATGGTAAATATAGTTTGTCCTTGGTTGCTTTACTATGTGTCTATGTCCTAGTGACGGGTTTGTTTCTTAACACGGACTAGTTTGCTTACATACTTGTATGAGAATAAACCTCTTTGAAGCAACCTATTATATCATTCATATGTGTGTTCCTTATCTGTTGCAAATTATCATTATGTGTCCTAGTTATACTAAATTCAAGTCAGAAAACATTTGTTGTGTATGTACATGGGCTGTCTATTATCCTTGAGCTAGTTAATCTAGACTTGCAATTTGTACCGAGGTTGGTCTAGAAATATCTAGTTCTAAAATTTAAATTATTTATTTTTGCTCTGGACTGTACCTGAGGTGCTTTGAAATGGTTTATTATATGTTTTAGAAATGTATCAGCTTCTGCGAACTCTCTTTAGTGTGTGTAAAGTCCCTTGAAATTGTAAGGATTATAAAGCCTCAATCACAGATTCAAAGGTCATTGTTTGACTTGGTTTGCATGGTTTCTTCACTTCATTGACTAGTTCAGTAATTAAATGGCTAGTAGAGTTCAGATTTATGAATGTTTCAGCCATTTAAGGTCTATCCGTTGCAAGTTTTCTTGTGTCTCTGATCTTTGACGGTAACAAGGTTTCCTACTATTTGAGGAAGAGAATGGAGCAGACATGGACTATTCCTGTATTTTGCTTTACATTTGTCATCCTTTAGTATTTTTACTCATTTAAATCTAGGGTTTTGTGTCTCTTAGAAAGTTAAATAATCTCACATATTTGATACGGAATCAGTAGTAAATTGTGAGTATTATATTAATTTCACTATTTTCTTTGTTGCTGCTAGCGATTGAGAAATCCGTATGATAATGACTCATCTAAGTTCGTACAGTCATGCATATCATTCTTGCTCTATGTTTGGTCGATGTCACTTTTCCCTTTGGTAAGTCTGTGGTATCAAACATAGATAAAAAGTTTAAGTAGTGAATTGACTTAAAAAAATATGTTCCTTTAGTTGTCTACTTCCCTTAACTTCCACTGGGGGGGGGCAATTACAAGTTCCCGACTTGATCGTGCTGTACAGCCAATTATCAGGACATATATACATCACAGCTCTAATCGTCATCTATGTATTTGTTATAGGGCCAAAAAGTACCCGATTAAAGTGGAGAGCGAGACTTCAGCAATATACCATGGAGATAAAAGATTATACATTTACTTTGAGACATCTGTGGAAAAGGAATCTTGGAGTAAGGCACTTCGTATAGCTTCATGTACTAATGATGAAAAACTTATGGCTTTTGCCAAGTTGCGTGTGGAGTTTCAAAATTACTTGACAGCTTTAAACACAGAATATCCTTCACTCATGAAACCAATAATGGGTTTTAGTGCGGAGTCGATTGATAAGTCGATAAAGATTGATGGTTCTTCATCAAAGGTTCGCCATTTCCTTAAGAGGCTTACCAAAAAGACTTCTAAGAGTGGTATAGATTTTAAGGCAGACTGGAGTTCTACTGGAGGACGTGAAGGGAAAAGTGTAAATGAGAAATTTCGTTTACCTCAGGAGTCTGTTGCAGCAACTTGCTTTCCAAAGCCTCCTCTAGTTGGAAAAGTACCCAATTCTATAGATGAGAATACCGAATCAGCTACCATTTCTCGCTCAGGTAGCAGAAATAGTTTTTCTGCAGGGTCTGAAGCAGAGATTGATGATAAACATATTAGTGATGAAGGGACACTTTGTTGGAATATATTATTATCACGATTATTCTTTGATGTTAAGAGCAACTCAATGATAAAAAGTATTGCACAAGCAAGAATTCAGGTTTGATTTTTGTAAAACCTCTGTGATTTAATCTTAAACAGCGCATTCGTAGCATGTATGCTTTTTTCATATGGAGCGTTAAGAATTTCTTTTTTCTACATTAGCTTCTTACATATTCATTGCAGTTAGAATTGGGTCAGGTGCAAGAGTTTTTGCTGATCTCAAGCATATGCATCTGAAAACTTATATGTATTTTGGAAAACAGAGCTAGTATAATTTTAGTTTCTAAGGTGGTCTGCTGGACTAGTAAGAAACTTTCAGAGGTAGAGAATGTAGAAATGGTCAACATCATGAAATTATATTTCTGTTTGTGGTTGTTTACTTTTATGTTCGAAGTCTTTTTCATAAGTAAGAGTGGCGGCATGTTTCTTAAAATCACACTGTTTTGCTAAATGCCTCATGTTAATTTATTTTGTTTTCCAGAAAGTTGAATTCACAATATATCTGATACTGATCTTTGATGTGACAGAGATCTCTGTCGAATGTTAGAACCCCCAGCTACATAGGTGAGGTCATGTGCACTGGCATACATCTTGGGGATCTTCCTCCATATATTCATGGCATGAGGGTTCTTCCATCAGACATGAATAACATTCTGGCATTAGAAATCGACATTGAATATCGTGGTGGTGCTGTGTTAGATATTGAAACAAGGGTTGAAGTTTGTGATCTTGATATTTCAGAAAGCATGACTTCAAATTCAGAAACAACCTCTGTGGATGAAGTCGCATCAGATCTTCTAGAGGGTATTGAGCACTATAGAAACCAGTTGAAGCTCTCTGAAGAGACAGCTGAGAAAATGGAAGCTAAAACTGAAGGAAACCCTAAAATCGGTTGGTTCTATGGCTGTTTTCTCGTAACTTTTGTGACTCTATTTGTGCGTGTTTTGTTTTATTACAAAGAATCATCAGCAAAAAGATAGATTACTACTGTTGGTGGGCAGTGGGCAGGGAAAGTCTACCCACCGTAAAACAAGTTGAAATATATTATTTAACACTCCCTCTCAATCGTACGATTGAACGAACATACAGTGACCGAAATAAACAGACAACAAACAGTTAAATGAAACAAATGGGGGGTGGGAGGACTCCAGCACCCTAATCTAAAACCTTAAGGTGTAGGAAGGCCTTAAATGGGTCATATATTATTCAGTAGCTGTAATATTAGGTAATATCCTGATTTTTAGAGTTTCCTTATGTAGAGCAAGTCCAACAGTATCTTAAATCATTCCTTATATAAATTATAAAGTATTGGCTCTTAATGATTTAGGACATAGATAAGTAACCTTGTCTCCAACTATACTCCTTATATTCATTCCTTAGTATTATATTGTTAAAAGTGCATTGTTTTGATTAAAGTAGGAGAGAGAAAGGTGATATTTCTTATATTTTATTATAAAAAATTAGTTAAGGGATCCACAAAAAGAAAGATATGATGCTACTTAAAAATAACCAGTGAAGTGATGTTATTAGTGATTTAAGGAATCACTAGGAGATTGTTGGAGTGGTGTTTTTGATCTCATTCCTTAAAAATTAACTTAATCATGGATAGCTAGTCTATTGGACTCGCTCTTAGTCTTTGTATTTGAGAGATTTTTAATAATTTAATTGAGGGGTCTGATTTTGAAATAAAAATATAGTGCTAGGAAGAATGCAGCTCTCGTATCTTTACAAATATCACAACAGTGTATGTATTTAAGGATACCCTATTCGAAAAACCAAGGGAAGCTGAAAAAAGATCCTTGTATGTTGTGAAGTGATGACCCATATTTATCCCTGGTAAGTACCTGTAATGTGGCTATGAAACTATCCGAGTAACGTGGAATAATTGAGGTTGTAGCCTGTAGGCTTGCAGCAGAATTCAAATTTTTTCTTAATATGACATTTGTGAAACATAGAAATGTCAATTTAGAACTATAATAAGGCTATGTAATGATTATTGTCACACATTGTTCAATACAATAGGCTGAAATAAACAAGAGTTTTATCTTTTTAAACGAACCTTTTATTTTTTTAACATTGAAACCTTTGTTTGACTATAAATATATTAATAAAGCACAGACAGTTATATGTACTGTAATTAACAGATAGATTTGTTGCATGTAACACATGAAAATCGTGCAGTGAGACTGTCGGATGTTAAGTAGTTGACTCGTGTGGTCGTTTATACATACTCATCTTATGCTAATATATTTTCCCAAAGTTCCTGAGCTTATAAAACTGAATGTTATATTGTGTTTTTTGGCTAGGTGAATGTTAGATTGTTGAATTCGCCACTGTTACATTTTTAACTTAGAGCCTTCACAATATAATTGTAATATCGTAAAAAGTACAATATATTATTATTTGACATTTTACCTCTCTATATCGTGCCAGGTAAAATCAAAAGTTTCAAGAGCTCTTTACAGGGATCAACTTGTGCATCTAAGTGGAAATCAATTATAAATACTGTTGCCAAACAAGTTTCACAAGTTAGCTCTCTCTCTCTCTCTCTCTCTCTCTCTCTCTCTCTCTCACTATATATATATATTTTTTTTCCCTTAAAGATGATATGATATGAGTATATGACCCAGTCGTGTGTCATGAAAGAAGTGCGAAACTTTCCTGTTTATTTTTGAGCCTTGAGGATACTTTATTGTTGTTCTCCCATGAAACCGTATGGGACTGGGTTCAGTTTAGTGAGGGTATTCAATTATTTTGATTTTTGACATATACACACATATTCTCTGTAATTATTGAGGTGCCATGAGAAATCATGTCAAACTTTCCTACTGTTTCCTATTTACAGTATCTTAACTTACTAAGTGATATATACAATACTGAAGGTGCCTCTATCTCTTGGAATGAGGGTAGCATCTCTTCGAGGAATTTTGAGGTTGGAGATAAGAGGTCCTCCATCTGATCAAATATGGCTTGCGTTCACATCTATGCCTGATATTGATTTAAACTTGGAGTCTTCTGTTGGGGAGCACAAGATCACAAGTGCACATATCGCTCTGTTTCTAATTAATCGATTTAAGGTCAGGTCACTTTATTCAAGTCAAAGAGTTGTTTAATTTTCTTTCTGTTTAAATTTTATGAAATATTGCCGTCTTGAATTAGCAAAAAAGAAGAAGTTGTCTTGAAAGTTTCTTTGATTCTCTTTTCATCTGTTTTAATAAGTGTAAGAAAGGCGAACTTTTGTGGGACCTTTTCTGAACTCCAGTCCTCAAGATTCTAATAAATTTATGCTGTCATGTGATTAGTTTTACAATGCATATGCTCTTTATATTTAGTTTCTTTTAATTAAATTCTGCAATAGCTGTGCTTTTATAGATTTGTTGCTGTAGATTGACAGGTTATATATTTATATCAATTTGTTAAAGCTTTTGTCGTTTGACGTTGATGCAGGCAGCCATTCGTGAAACTATGGTACTTCCCAACTTTGAAAATATAAACATCTCATTCATGACAGCCGAAAAAGATGACTGGATCCCGAGGCAAGCGGCTCCATTTGTTTGGATAAATCAAGAATCTAGCAGTGATTCCACGACGTTACATGAACCGCCAAGCTCCCAACAGAATGAAGCAGCACAATTAAGTGGATCCAGGAGGGAACCCCACAGTAAGTTAGGATACAATGAAAACAAAGTTGACGAATTAGAAGGTCTACAACTGCAAACTAAGAAATCTTTGTCAACGTCATCAAATTCCATTAATCAGTCATCCCTTAACGAAAATCCTCTGCAAGAATTAAAAATCCCATTATTAGGGGATGGTGAAGCAGAACCAACTCCCTGGTTGATTAAAGAAGAGCATGTGGAGAGGCAAGAACCAAAACAAAAAATTCAGTCACCATCTCGGTCAGCGAGTTTGAGTGAGTTATCATCTCGGTCAGTAAGCATAAGTGATGAAGAGGCTCATTCAATGCTGGGAGATGATGCAAGGCCAAAAAGAATAGGAAGTACGCGGGCAAAAATGCTTGGTTTGGGAAAGAAGATGGGGGATAAATTTGAAGAACGGAGGCGTCATATAGAAGAGAAAGGTAGAAACATTGTACAGAGGATGCGTGGGCCTGATAAAGGTGTGTCTCAGTAAAATCTTATGAGATGCATGGGGAGTTGCAGAACACGGTTAAGAAAAATCTGTACAATTCCATAATCATCCTAATTAAAGCGATAAAGTCATCCACCCAAAATTCAAGACTTAGGCAAAGGTTAGTAGAGATGCATCAGAAGTTTCAGTTATTGATTCTGCAACTGATATATCATCGTACAGTCCAACAAACCTGCATATACTATTGTGTTTTATAAAATTCTCGTTACACAGAAAACAATCATTTTTAAAGAAGATTAGCTTTAGCAAATTGATCTTTTTGTGCCTGATGAAAGATAGCTAGCATGTCTTCCTCTTGTCATCCTCAGTGCGACCCAAATGCATAATATACTCTGTTTTTCTATGTACATAATCCAGTTTTACACTTAGTTGAATCTTATCCATTTAGAATAACCTAATTATATTTTAGCCTTGTCATTATACAAATTTTTACTTATATCCTAGTATCTGTTGTAAAATCTAGCCTCAGTTTATAGTAGACAATTATCTTCTTAAAGAGAATAGAGATCTTGTTATACAAGTTATAAAAGAAGAACAAATGTTAGTACTTTGGGTCCGTTTGATTTATCTTATAAGCAACTTATAATTTAAAATTCTAAAGCATTAATTTCTCAAATACACTTTTTGTATTAATATCTCTCAAGATAATCTCTTCTGTTGGACATCACCATCTTCTTCACTGTTTTTGTTCCAAAGTGCTCACGAGTCACGCAGGAGTAAGAACAAACATCTTACAATCATGGGAATCCACACTAGCTGATACTTGACCCTTCACTGAGCTCTGAGTCTGGTGCTGTAGTTTCATCACAATACAAACCTTTTCGTTAATACAAGCGTAGTTGAATATATGTGTGTACGCGATTTAAGATTCTACCTTCAAGATCGTGTCCGAAAAATTCAGAATATACCATTCACATATTCTGTGTGATTCAAGCTGTTGCGCAGCTATTTTACTCCTAAATAATTTTTAAAAATTTACACACAGAAATCTTATTGTCTTACCGCCCATAAGTCACGTGCATCAACAACAGTTGATGGATTAAGACCTATATCAGACCAATAAGCAGTTATATTAGTTGTTGAAGATCCTCTGTTCCACAATACCACTGCTACTCTGTTACCACGGAGGGGACCAGCCCAAACCTGCATCAAATTTCTATTTATTAATGATTTTGATTTATACTGACAAAAGAAAATTATAATTAAACAAGATATTACCTCTAAATCTCCCTCAGCCTTAACTTTTTTCCCTTGAATTCCAAGTCTATCTGCACTCAAGTTCAGCAGATGTTTCACCTTATTTTCAGTTGACAGTAGGCCACATATTTTTGACATAATAGATAATTAGATAATCACCTTGGTTAACATCAATAACCTCTTTATTGCCAAGTATTTCCAGTGTATTATTATCCATTGCTGTAAGATCACATCCGATCAGCAGAGGAGCCTATTCATATAAACCAACCATGTTAAAATATCGTCAGATCGACTACGTAAACAGAAAATTTGTGCATCGTATGTATTATGCATACTAATCTCTCAAATGCTGCAGATACCTTGGCTAATGCCCATATGCTGAAATGAGATCGATATTCTGCAACTGTCATTCCTCCATTTCCAACTTCCAACATGTCAGGATCTGTATCACCAGATCACAACGTTCAATGTTGTCGAAATAGTTTTCTGTAGCATTGCAAGTAAGCAACTATTATACTAAAACTAAACTTGTAAATTTTAGTTACCATTCCATCCACCCGGGCCAGCATAAGACGCCCATGCGTTGTTTTGATCTGCGCTTGAGGTCATGCTACATAATTTAACCAAGAACCAGATATGAACAAAGCTAAAGAAAATATTTACATACAGAAGGGGGGGGGGGGGGGGGGGGGGGGGGGCTTTATAGAACATCTAATTACCTATTCCAGTTGTCAGAAATATCTCCTGTAGTTCTCCAACTGTTTCCAAGGGCTGGTGCCCATGTAGCAGGGTCCTCTTGGCCCCTTCATGTAATAAAACATATGAAAAATATTAAATAAAAATGTTAAAAGGAAAAAATTGAATACTAAATCAATTGTAAGATACCTTGTAAAGAACAACTATGTAATCAAAGAAGAATTTGGAACTCACCATTCACAGAGGGAATAAAAGATGGATCTTCCAGAATTCAGCAAGGCTTTAGACATTATAGGGTACCTTTCAATATTTCAACCAAAATAATATATAGTCAAGACAAACTTAGAATGATTTCCCTAATAAATTATCAGAAACATGGGTGTAGAAAATATTTATACAATAAACAACTATATAACCAAACAGATACATGCCATTTGTGTTTACCTCTGTTTAACATCTATGTTATTGTTATTGCAGTTATCATACTTCAGATAATCAATTCCCTGTTTATGATATATGTATATAAATTTGAGTTAGAATCTAAAATAAACTTCAAAGGCATTACTTTGTTTATATATGTATGTGAATTATGTATGCATACCCATGAAGCAAAAGTCTTTGCATCTTGTTCCTCAAAGCCCAATGAACCAGGCATAGTTCTGCTACATGTTTGAGTTCTGGAAAATACAAACACTCAGAAAATTTGTAATGCAAAAATAACTGTCTGTTGTATTAATTTGATGGATCGCAATATTACCCAGCATCAGAGTAAATTCCAAGCTTCAAGCCTTTGCTGTGAACATAATCTGCCAGTGCTTTGATTCCGGAAGGAAATTTTGTTTTATGAGGCACCATATTACCCTGTCAAGCGAAGATTTTAGCTTCAGAAATTACGCTCAGACAAAGAGTCTGGTCTGGTACAAGTACACTTATAGAGTTGAAGAACTGACCTGAGAATCTCTATTAAGCTCACCCCAGCAATCATCTAAGATGAATTGAGATATTAGATTTTTGTAGTCTCAAGACATGAATCATTATCATCATATATATAACTTACTCACCTAAATTTATATAATCGTAACCAAGTGCAGCAAGCCCAGTTGATGCCATTGCATCCGCTGCCATAATTATATTATCTTGTTAGAACTAAATTTCCCTATATATGAGAAGAAATAAATTGAATAGTTTCCCTATATATATGAGAAGAATCTAATTTATATAATCCTTCTTACTATACAAAGACGCATTCCCCTGCAAATCATTTTAGCCTACAAACCTATTGAAATTCACTAAATTTATAGAACCATCTTAAACTACAGATCTATTGAAATATATACCGGATCACGTTCCATTACAAACCATCTTAACCTATAAACATAATGAAATTAATTAAATTTGTAGTTGAACACAATCCTTACTATACAAATATAATAATAATATAATTAGAAAGTGTATATTTAAACTGTTTTCCAAATTATGATATAAAAAAATTACCTGTTTGTCTGATCATTTGTTCATCAATATTACACTGAAAATGGTTCCAGCTATTCCATCTGGTCATTCAAGCAGAGAAAGTATAACATTAAGAACGAATCTATAAATAATAAAATATATACTTTTGCAAGTATCATTTATGTGCTTGTATCTTATATTCGAGAGAGAATTTGTCACCCCATTTGAGGAGTAAGGCCAACTCCATTTTTGAGAAGCTTTCTCCGGTACTGATCATCCATCCCCGTCTTCTTCATCAGCCTAGAAGCTGCAACTCCATTAATATTGTTGATTAATAACATCATATTAAAGCTTATACTGATCACAAGTAATGCTAAAGAAGCTGGATTTTTACGATAACCCATCGTAAACTAAATTTTCTGTAGTCGAATAATTGAAGAAGATTTTACTCAGATACTAATATTTATATAGAGGGAACAGTGGTCTGGGACAAGCTAAAAAGAAGCACAAACTCAGGCGTTGTTTGGTTCGGCTTAGAAAATTTGGAAGATCAAAACAAGAGAATTATTTATTTAATGCATACAAGATCAATATTTTGGCTGGAAGTATTTGCATGGAGAATATAACAATACCTAAGCTAGTTTATCTTCTATTCCACGTACAGCCTTTCCTTTGTACGCATTATCAAATTTCAAACATCCTTATCGGGTTAAATATCAAATTGGTCACTGAAGTGAAGATCAAATATCACTTTTATCACTGATTTTAACAGGATATCACTTTAATAACTAAAGGCATCATAAATATCAAATGGATACCTCTAAATATATGTTCGAAAAATAAAAAATAATTTATAACGAGTTCTACACATATTTCTTGAATGCTACCACAACCAAATGAAAAGTTGTGAACTCTAGTATTTAAGATATTATATTTAGATTTAAAAAAAATTATTTACTATTTATTTTTAATTTTATAATTATTTACTTTGATTTAATTAAAAATAAATAGTAAATGTATTTTTTAAAATCTAAATATATTATCTGAAATACTAGAAAACATAACTTTTCATTTGGTTGCAGTATCATTGAAGAAATATGTGTAGAACTCGAGAAAAGTTATTTTTACTTTTCGAATACATATTTAGAGTTGTCTGTTTGATGTTTATGATGACTTTAGTAATTGAAATGATACCCCGTTGAGATCAGTGATGAAAGTGATATTTGGTCTTCACTTCAGTGACCAATTTGATATTTAACCCATGCTTATCTCATTCTTTTGAAAATTGCATATGTATCTATACTATCTATAATATCTAGTCTGATACTCTAAATAACAATGGTATATTAATTTCTTGATATCTAAAATGCTACCACTGGTTCAAGGTTCCAATCCCGTCAACAACATATTATTATAAAATATTTATATTATCTATTTCTTAAGTTACGTTCAAAAGTTCAAGATATTATTCCTCTTGATAACATATTAATAATTTTTTATCATCAAAATACAAACAAATGCTTAGAATAACATCATACATATATTATTATATTTTTAAAATTTATTTTTCTACTGATAAAACCATATAAATCAAAATATAGATAATAAGATAAAAATTATTAAAATTCATCCGTGCATCGCACGGGTTATAGGCTAGTATTAATAGAAAAGACGTACACCACAATTACATAGATTCTCGATAAATGAATGTTCGATAAATAAATAATATTGTTAAATAAATAATTTTTTTGGTCCCAACTTGGGATAATGGGGTAAATGAATAATCTCGCTAAATGCATTAATGAATAAATTTTATTGAAATCTTTAAAGGCCCTATGTAAAATGAATATTCACATAAGTTAAAACAATATATATTTTCTGGTCAAAAAAAATCATAAATTCATATATATATATATCTATACTATATTATTAAAGACGAAACATTAAAAGTTTTGGTCGGTCGGTATTTGGGTCGGACTTATCTATAATTTGGGTCGGGCCTATATATAACAAATTTATTTATAACCAATTATTTTTCTCAGCTAAAATACATTACCTATTTTATTTAGATTTCTAACTAAAAAAACTCATATTCTAAAAATAAAATAGGTAATATATATATAAAATGGTAATATTATTACATATTTATAACTGGTTACCTTTTTCAGCTAAAACACATTATATGTTTTACATTTTCTAACTAAACCAACTCATGTTCTAAACATAACACATGCAAAATAAATATGTAATTGTAATATTGTTATATAATTATTAATAAATAACCACTTACCCTTTTCAGCTAAACACATAACCTTTTTTATTTTTTCTAACTTAAACAACTAATTTTTCTAAAAGTAACACGAGCAATATATATATAGAAAGGTAATATAATTTTCTATTTTCTAATTTAAACAACTAATTTTCTAAAAGTAACACGGGTAATATATATATATATATATATATATATATATATATATATATATATATATATATATATATATGTGTGTGTGTGTGTGTGTGTGTAATATAATTTTATATAATTATTAATAAGTAACTAACTATATTTTTAAGGACATTGTCTGTTTTATATATTTTAATTGAAACAACTCATATTCTAATTAAAAATAACACTGGAAAAATATAGAAATAATGACAATATTATTATATTAAACTTATAAAATCTATGTTTAATATTTTTTTTTATAATATTCAATTTAAATAAGATAATTAATAAAAAATAAAAGTAATAGCATACGTTAAAAAAAACTGGCACATTACAGGGCACATATTTTATTATTTGCACTTTAGTCACTCTTAGATTTTTTAAGAGCAAATAAATACGAACCGTTAGATCTGTTATTTAAAAATATTTTTCTATTTTAATATCTAAAATACTTCTAAAAATTACGTGAACAATTTATTAAATTAAAATACTTATATTATTAGATATATAAATCCAATTTATTATATACACATATAAATATATATATTAAAATTTCATCAAAAAAGATATAATTACAAAATTTTAAATAAAAAAATAAAATATTAAAGAAAACCGTGCATCGCACGGGATATAAGCTAGTATATATATATATTAACTCTTTATATATAATAAGAGTAAGGGAGATCTTATCCAAAACTTTGGTCGGTCACTGTACTACCAAAAGTGTATGATCCGTTGGATTATAAAACTATAAATATTCAAATAGATGAGGACCGTTAGATATAATATTAAAAATTGTATTTGATTAATAATAGGATAGTATTTAAATACTAAAAAGTGTATTTTGATAATTTAAACAAATTATAAATGGGTTTTCTATATTGAATAGAAATCTTTATGTAAAAATTCGTAATTATTTTTTCTCTTTAGTTTATGGATAGTTCCAGTTAGATAAAAATTATTAAACCATAATTAAATTAAAGATAATTTTGTTAGCTTCGCATGGGCTGTAAAATCGTTAAAATTTGTTGTCTAAAACTCAAGATAGAGCACAAACAGTAAAGTGATTATCTAAATTTTAATAAATATTTTTTTTATTGTTGCACCAATTTAATTTTTTTTTCCTAATTCTTTTAAATTTATAAATTCTATTTTTATTTCAATAAAATATTAAAATCAATTTAAGAAAAAATTAAAATAGATTTGGTCCGTGTACGATCACTATACGACCAAATTAATAATTACAGTTATATCTTAAATAGATCGATGAGAGTTGTTAGATCTAATATTAAAAAGTGTATCTGATTAATAATAGAATTATATTTAAATACTAAAAAGCATATTTTGATAATTTAAAAGTTTTTCTATGTAAAAATTCTTAAATATCTTTTCTCTTGAATTTATGTATAGTTCCAATTAGATAATAATTGTTAAACCAAATATCAAGATAACAATTAATATTGATTACAATATTAAAAATTATCAATATAATGCTCATGTATATCATACTAACAATGATACACGTGAACCTACATAGACTTACGATAACTACTGTACATAAATAAATTTAAACACTTTTTTTTCTGAAGGAACATAACAATTTGATTAATCCAAATTATAATTATATTATTTTACATATAACAAACATAAAAGGATAATATCAAAATATTATTAAAATATTGAGGGTTTCATATTCATAAACGATAATTTTGAATATAATACTTATATTAAAATGTGTATTTGATTAAAGGTATGATTATATTTAAATACTAAGAAGTGTGTTTTGATAATTTAAACCAATTATAAATTGGTTTTCTATATTGAATTGAATTCTTTATGTAAAAATTCTTAACAATCTTTTCTTTTCGGTTTATGGGTAGGTAACAGGTCAAGTTAGATAATAATTATTAAACAATCATTAAATTAAAGATAATTTCGTTAGTTTCGCATGTGTTGTAAAATCATCAATATTCAATTTCTAAAACTCAGGATAGAACCCAAATAGTAAAGTGAGTATCTAAATTTTAATAATTTTTTTTTTATTTTTGTAGCACCAATTTATTTATTTTTCCACTAATTGTTTTAAATATAGAAATTTTATGTTTGTTTCAATAAAGTATTAAAATTAATTAAGAATAAATTCAAATCGATAAGGAATATAATAATATGAGAATAAAATTTTATATAATCATATAACATAATTTTTATTCTGTTTAATAATTTTAAGTAATAATGTAATTTTAAAATTTTATATACACTGTAAATAAAACCGAAACATTAAAAGTAAAAGTAGTTAGTAAGATACTTATATCAGTATATACTTGATATCCTTATTATATTAAATCCTTATATATAATAAGCACAATACGGATCTTATCCAAAATTTTGATCGTACGGTCTTGGACAACCAAACTAATAAGGACAATTAGATCTTAACTAGATAAATTAAAATCATTAGATCCAATATTAAAAAAGTGTATTTTATTAATGATAGGATTATATTTAAATTCTAAAAAGTGTATTTTGACAATTTAAACCAAATATACCAAATATAAATAAGTTTTCTATATTGAATAAAATTCTCCATGTAAAAAATTTGTGACTTTCTTTTCCCTTTCATGGACAATTCCAGTTAGATAAAAATTGTTAAACCATCTTTTAATTAAAGATAATTTAGTTATCTTCGTGTGGGGTGTAAAATCGTCAAAATCTAAATTTTAAAATACAAGATAAAGCCCAAATTAGTAAAGTGGGTATTTAAATTCTAATAATAATTATTACGTCATCATTATTTTAATGCCAATTTAATTACTTTTTCTAACTATTTTAAATTTAGAAATATATGTTCAAAAATTCAAATCAATCTAAGAAAAATTCAAATCAACAAAGAATATAATAATACGAGGATAAAATTTTATAAAATTGTGCATATTTTTTATCCTATTTTATTAAATTTTATATCATAACTAATTAAATATGATTTATTATTAAATAATAAATTATATGTAAATTGTGATTTTGTTTTATAAGAACACATAGAGACCTAATTTCATTGTTAGCAGGACTATATTCATATTTAAAAAAACCGTATTTTGAAATTTTAGACTAAGCTACAAGCTACAGAAAAGTCCTAACTTTTTAAACCTATATACATTATAAATTATTAAATTCGAAACTTTAAAAGTTTGTTAATCAATTAGTATAGTACTTTTTTGAAAAATCGTACTTTATAAAAAATATTATCAAATAACCCATGTCTACAAGAAAAAAAAATGAAAAAAAATTCTTATTTTTCAAAAAAACCTGTAAATTTTAATATGTTGTTGGTAGATTCAAACCTTAGATCATTCTACGTGATAATTTTATTGTTATATCTAACGTTTCTCAATAATTTAATTTGAAAGATCCAACTATAAGAAAACTTTCATTATTTAGTCTTTAATATAATAACATAGATATTTACGGGATATACTATAAAAAAATGAATTTTATACATAATTTTGATCGTCACGGTGCACTACTTTAAAAGAAGAACTATTACAAAAAAAATTATATTTTAATTGATAATTTATTTTCTCAAAAGTTCAAAGTTCCCGCATCATTAACATATTACAAAAAAGAGTATATTATATTTTAGCAATAAATATTTAAAAAAATATATAAATTAAACAAAAATATAAATATTAAAAAAATTAATGATGTTATCCTCGTAGTTTGGTCCTAAATACCGCCAAAACATTCTCAATCGTTAGATCCAATACTTTTAAAAATAGACGATCAAGATTATATCATATAAAAAGAAGTTATTATCTAAAAATGATATAAGTTAAAAGATATTATATTAGGATTGAATTTTCCAAAAAGTTAAAACATAAAAATAGTTGTAATTAAATAAGGAAACCCATTTAATATCAAAATAATAAAAATCATTTAATCTTAAATAGATAGGTGAAAACCGTTAGATTTAACATTAAAAACTGTTTTTGGTTAATAAAAGGTATTCTAATAATCTAAACTACATATAAGTAGATTTCCTAAATCGAATAGAATTCTCAATATTAAATTTCGTCACTTTATTCTCTTTTTAGTTTTAGAATAGTTTTTAATTGAAAAAGAACTATTAAACCACAACTAAATTAAAGATTATTTTGTGAATTTCATGTGGACCGTAAAATTAGCCAAATCTAACTTTTATAACTCAATATAAACAAATATTAAATTGAGCGTGTAAAATATAATAAATGTCAAAATTTTAAGTATAATGTTTTTTGACTAAATCTTTTTTAACAATAATTTAATCATATAAACTAATAACTTTTAAATATTAAAATATTCATAAATAAATATAATTATAAATATTAAAAAAACAATCGTGTGTTCCATGGGTAATTAAAATATAATTATAAACAAAATAATTATAAATGAAATTTAAGTAATCGTGCATCGCACAGGCTATAAGCTAGTATATATAATATATACACTAGTTTAAAACCCGTGTGATGCACGTATTATTTTAATAATTGTTATTTAATTATTCATATTTTGATATATTATTAATTGTATTTGTCAAAAAAAAAAAGTTGAAATTTTAAAATAGGTAAACTTTTTTAAATAATTAAAAGTATTAAAATATGTTTTAAAATAAATGAGTAGGGCTTTGAACGTGATATTTTTGGGAAAGGAGGGGTTTTAGTAAGAAAAATAGAAAAAATAACATATTTAATTGAAAAGGGTAAGGTTTTGGCCGTAGTATTTTTTGAAAAAAAGAGGAGTTTTAGTAAGAAAATATAGAAAATGTAACATGTTTTAATCGAAAAAAGTTATTTTCCGTGATATTTTTGGAAAAGTAAAGAATTTTGTTAGAAAAAAATAGAAAAAGTAATGTGTTTTAGTTGAAAAGATAATTGGTAATAAATAGATTATATTATTATTTTATGATCTTTCTATAAACCGGGAT
Organism: Heracleum sosnowskyi; assembly: GCA_030848705.1. Lineage (NCBI taxonomy): Eukaryota > Viridiplantae > Streptophyta > Magnoliopsida > Apiales > Apiaceae > Heracleum > Heracleum sosnowskyi. Next base: position 133,086,611 of record CM061235.1, on the reverse strand, counting down.
ATTTTTGAAAAATGAGGGGTTTTAGTAAGAAAAAAAATAGAAAAAACAACATATTTTAATTGAGAAATGTAAGACTTTGATCATGATATTTTTTGAAAAAAATGAGGAGTTTAGTAAAAAAGAAAAGAAAAAGTAACATGTTTTAATCGAAAAAAGTATTTGCCCGTGATATTTTTGGAAAATGAAAGGATTTTGTTGGAAAAAATAGAATTTTAGTAAGAAAAAAATAGAAAAGACAACATGTTTTAATTGAAAAAAGGTAAGACTTTAACCATAATATTTTCTGGAAGAAGAAGGGGTCTCTACACCAATTTGCACATCTTCCTACCACCACACCATTTAGTCATATGTGTTCTCTATCACACACATTATATGTGTGTGTTGCGTGAGTAAAGTAATATTTTGGTTTCTATTATTATATCTATCTATTTTATTATATGATAGCACAACAAAATCTTTTATTTGGTGAGACAATTTAATAATGAGATATTTTGTTTGTAATTTGAAATGACTAACTTGCCCCTGTGTTTATTATTGAATAAGAGTGTGTCATTTGATAAGAGACATTCTATTTAACTTCAAAATATATGAAAATAATTGGGTTAAATAGCAAAGTGCTCACTGAAGTGGGGGGATGGTATCAAATCGCTCACTCTAGTTATCGGCGTCTCATGTGTACCATTCTAGTAGCCAGTGAGGACATCGACGTTAACTTTGAATAGTTGACCTAACGGATCCGTCTCGACTTTAACGTCAAAATTACGTGGAGACAGGTGGAGCCAGATGGACGATTACATGGCGTACAACTCAGCTCGTTTGTAACTTTATTAAACTGAAATAAAGTTAACCCATTTATTTACAATCGAAACTACTCTAATTTGGGGGAAATAAACCCTAAATGGCGAATTAGGGCAAATCCTTGAATCGACTTCGAGTAATTCCATTAATTGGCAATAGGAGTTCAAATATCTTCAGACATCATCAAGGTATGTAGAACCCTAACTCAATATTGTTAATGTTTGTATTCATATATTGTTTGTTTGTCTATTTGATTGAAATGATATGTTTGTAGTGATATTGTTTATTGTTTGTGTTTTCAATTCACAGTATGTCTACTACTACTTTATATCTTCACCACCATGGTGATTTTAGTCCCCCTCCTGATGTTAAGTATTTGGGTGGTAAAGTTGAAGTAATTCTTGATTTCGACTGTGATTTGTTGAGTTTTCGAGATTTAGAAGAATTTGCTAGTAAATACTCGTATGATGTTAATGCCCTGGTGTATTTTAAATGTGATGGACATACTTTTAGTAAGGGTACTAGGTTGGTTTATGATGATATTTCAATAAGGGAATTGGTTGAATTGTGTAAGCCATATGATAGAATTGAATTATATGTTGACCATTTTGATCTCGATGAACTTATTGATGTCCCCAACCCCATTACTGAGACACAGAACCTTGAGGAGGGTAATGTTGGGGAGTGTAGTGGTGGAGAGGGTAGTGAAGATGACCCTGATGATCCTGAGTACAACATTGATACAGACAGCGATGACTCTGAAACTATTAGCTCTAATCTTGATAACTATGTGAGTGATCCTGATGATCCTGTAGTGGTGCACAGGTTTTGCACTAGACACATTTGTAGCAACTTCAAGAAAAGGTAATAATGCTATTTAAGAAATTCCATTAATATCTACTTTGTTCTATATTTATGTGAGTTTATTATCTTACAGGTTCCCTAGCAAACTACTACAAGGGTTCTTTTGGAAGATTGCTTCTGCTACACACAAGGTTGCACAGACTAGAGCCATGAAAGAAATGATGAGGCATTCCAAGACTGCACATGATCAGTTGAGCAAGATAAACCCCAAATCATGGTGTAAGGCCTTTTTTAGCACACATTCTATGGTTGAGAATACTGATAATAACATGTCAGAAAGTTTCAACAATTGAATCATTAATGAAAGGTATATTCTCAATCATAGCTGTTTACATTCTCTGATTATATTCCATGATATTAAAAAAAAAATATGGCATGCCAGGTTTATGCCACTTCTCACAATGCTCCAAGAAATTCATGTGAAGTTATTGACTAGAATTAGGAGTACAAGGGATGCTATAGAAGGGAGTGACATACAGATCTGTCCAAGAATAAGAAGACAATTTGACTTACTTGTAACAGAATCTAGAAATTGGCAAGCTTCATGGGATGGCAGTACAAGATTTCAAGTTAAGCAAGGGACCAAACTTGTAACTGTTGACTTGGAGAAGAGAAGTTGTGACTGCAGGGTGTTTGACTTGACAGGAATCCCCTGCCAACATGCCATTGCTGCCATACACTCAAGGAGGCAGAATCCAATGGATTATGTGAGTGACTACTTCAAAAGGGACAAGTATTTGGCAAGTTACAGTTACCCTCTAGAGGCAGTGAAGGGTGAGGACTATTGGGATTTTCATTCTGGAGAGGAATTACTACCTCCACCAATTCCTAAAAAATTAAGGGGGAGACCAAAGAAAATGAGGAGGAGAGAAGAGTGGGAGGGGGGGGGGGGGGTAGTATGAGCCAATCACAACCAGCTCCTGGTGTTCTACTACAAAGGTATAGCAACAAGAGAGTTATGCACTGCAGCAATTTCAGGCAAGAAGGTCATAGGGTTTCAAAATGCCCAACTAAGAATAAGGAAGGAGGTAATGGTCAAGAAAATGTTCAAACAAATGTTGAATCTCAGAGAAGTGAACCAAAGGGGAAGAAGGATGCACATGTGAAGAGAAAGAATGATGTTGCAGCTACCAAAAAAACTCCAGCAAGGGAGCTTAAGAGACAAAAACTAATTGTTAGAAGGCCTCAAAAAGGTGTTGTTATCAAAGAGGTACGAGAACCAGAACCAGACAAAGTTTGTACTCAACAATCACAGACTGCAAGTTCAAGGGACAAAGGTAAGGGTAAGCTTTTCCAAGAAACTGAAGCAGAAATTGAAGAAACTGAAGCAGAATTTGAAGAACTTGTTGAGATGAATACTCAAGAAGAAGCAGAAAAAGAGTTTGTTGAAGATGAACTTGAAGATGAGGATGTAGGGGTGGAGGATGAAGACAAAGAAGATAAAGAGGATGGGGTCAATGTTAAAAAATATGAAGACATGATGTCTTTTCTTTCAAGGGTCCCAAGAAAAAAGATGCCTTTGGTCAGAGGTGAAGAAGTAGATGAGTGGGATACAAGTGGTAAGGATTATGTTAATTTTAGTGAAAAACTTAGGGGTCCTGTTGGATACGAGGCAATATTTATGCCTACCCCTGGTCTGGTACCGTTTGCACCTCCAAGGTCGACACCACCAGCTTCAACCCCACCAAATATTGTTAAAAAGGCTGCCAAACTGCCTTCTCAAAAGAGCACCAGTTCTGGAGTCACAAAGAGGTCCACAAGATTGAGTTCTCACCTTGCTTAATTTATCTGTGACTATTTGTTAAGCTTTAAATTATGGTATTAGCTTTTGCGTAAGACAACCTTTAAGACATGGTACTTATGGTTATCAGCTTTTCTGTATGGTATTAGCTTTTGCGTAAGACAGGCTTTAATTATGGTATTATGGAATGATATCCCTATTTTATGGAATGGTATTATGCAATACAATTTTAGATTATACAAAAGATGTCATTGTACAAAAGATGACATTACACAAGACATATAGATGGCAGTACATTGTCTTACACATCTAAACATTACATTACATTGTCAGCACATTACTTTTACAAACCTTCTAATGCTAAACATCCATTACATCGAAACATAATTAAAAAACTACATTGAACTGTCATCAGTGTCGTAATCCTCAGCTACATTATCAGGCATAACCGAGGTGATTGCCTTACTCATCATCACACCAAAGACCATAAACATTGCAACCACAGTGAAAGCTTGCTTGATTTTCAGATTTGCCATCTTGGCTTCGTGCCCCTCTATCATACGATCCAACCTGCGCCTGTACTTCTATGCGTCTCAAACAAACGATCTTGCAACTCTGTGATGGCCTCTACAACGCGAGCTCCGAGTGGTGGGTCAATCCACTTACGGTATGCACAAGTATCAGTCCCACACTCCCTATACCTCCGACCAGCATTTTCCCCGTACCAACGAGTCTTCACCACACTAATTTCATCGCAATCACAAATAAGGTCGAATACATCATCAATTTCAGCCATGTTTTGTGACATTTTCCTGTTTGGGTGAAGACATACACATACAAGAATTGCGGATACATAACAGTAGTAGAAATTTCTAAAATTAGGGGATGAAAACATAGACATACAAGAATTGGATACATAGCAGTAGTAGACATACAAGAATTCGAGCAAAAAATTGAGATTATCTACACTTCGTATATAGACCAATTTCAGGGGTATACAGACCTTGCTTTACTGCTTTACTCGAGCGCCTACTCCAAGTCGATTGAACCAATTTCAGTGAAGATGAACTCCGGTCCCTTTCTAGGGTTCTCCCCCAAATTCAACGGTAATCTAGTATGAGTGAATTGCAGTCTTTCTTATATTTTTTAAAGAAAAGAGTTGTATGTCATGTGTGTCCACGTGTGTATACACGTATTGGGTGACATTGCAGTCAACCCGGTTCCGTTAGGTCAAACAATAGAGTTAACGTCGATGTCCTCACTGGCTACTAGAATGGTACACATGAGACGCCGATAACTAGAGTGAGCGATTTGATACCAGCCCCCCACTTCAGTGAGCACTTTGCTATTTAACCCGAAAATAATTACGTAGCTAAATTGAACTTAGGTTATAATCTTTAACTTGTACATTTTCATATATACCACTTGAGCACAAAGGCACATATATTGTGATTCTTACACATATATATGTGTATAGGGGGCGAACCTTGAGACCAGACGTGACCTTGACCACCCCCAACTTGCCCGAATTGTAAGTAGTTTCGTTTATGTAGTGTCAACGACAACGAGAGTCAAAGTCATAAAATAGAATGAAAAAGCCATTTTGGTCACCCCCAAATAAGTAGAGATGGATAGATAATCACAAAGCAAAGAGAATTCAATTCGGGTTTTAAGACAAAGGGTGATGCATAGTATAAGAGGTAGAAAAGGTAATCGTGAATATACAATACATAATCCGTGTATATAGGATATTAAATTAAGATATTGTATATCAACAGTAATCCTACTAGATTTATCATATGTATTTAAACAGATTAAGGAATTCAACCGGGTTTTTTAAACGTAACTAATTAAGAAATATTAAGTTTATGGAGACGAAATATATACATAAAAATTATTTTACAAATATGAGGATAATCCAAAATATCACATCTAAAATTCGAATTACTAACAATTGGGGTTATAAAAAACCAAAAATATAAAATACAAGTACTATACACGTATTTATAAAATAGTGAAATCACTATATAAAGAAAACTTAAAATTGTAAACAAATAAATTTAAAAAAAATGAAAATATGTCATAAACAATATTAATTTAAATATTTTCGCACAATACTAAAAATAACCCGTGCCACCCGTGCGAGGCACGAGTCATTTTCAAGCACAATATAAAAATGTGTCGTTAAGGATATAAAATGATGGAATGAACATATTTTACAATAAATTAAAATATATATGACCCAACTTATGCAGTGCATATATTTCAAAAGAATAGAATATAACTATAAGTATATATTTGTTACTAAAACTATCTGCCAAATGTAATTGACCATATATCACGTAGCAATTGAATAATTTTATTATTTACGTACAACCCAATTTGCAAAACTAATCGCCCAACCGAGTGAAGTTGCAAAGTTTCCCGACATCTCACCGTCGCAAGACATTATCATCAGGTTTCAGTTCCCCATTCTCGAACATTTACTACCAAAAAAAATAATTTATACTTACAGATACGCAATCATGTTCACTTTCTTAATGTTATATCAATTACTTTAAGATTTAAGATATCAGATGAAAATCTAAAAGAACAACAAAATGCACAACTATCGATAATGATAGGCACTTGGTGCTCCTAAGATTTGAACTACTTCCATGTACAAACATCATTTATGGGATCAAAATTTGTTGTGAAACACATCGTACAAGCATCAATATAGGTATAAAAAAAGGAAAATTGAACAGAGTCAGTGGTAGTATGATCCAAAATTCACTAATATGTACTCCGCAACATGTACCAATGCACTTTAGCAGCATAACCACTATACAAGGAAGAAATTATATTAGCCGAAAAATAAAACGTTGTTACTTTGAAGTGGTTAAATAAAAAAAATTTGCCTTTCATTCAGTCATTTATTTTATCGGATCGTAAAGTTAAATCTTAGAGTTTAACTCTTTTACCTAATTACATGTAAATGGCAATTCACAAATAGTGACTGCAAATCTTGGGAAAGTCTATTTCCACTTTTTAAGAACAGTGTACATAATCTCATACGTGAAATAGCAACAAAGTTAAACACAAGAATTTTTCAACATTAATCTTGCACACACCAAATACCTGTAGGTTCAAGATTATTCATTTCACAACTTAAAAAAACCTCAATCTTGAATAATTTCTAACGGTAACCATCTAACTACGGTACAGTTTCTGTATCCACACTAAGGCGTCTGTTATACGATTCATGAGCCATTAGGAACACCACAACACCTAATAATTTTAAAAGCTATACTAGAGAATGACCCCGAGTTTTCATGCTATTTATGTGTATACTACAAATAAGTTTATTATTGAGTGTGAAAATATATGATAATAATTTTAAATTTTTAGCTATTATCTTTTAGATACAATCGAATGTTAAATTTTAAAAGATCGTTATCATAAGAAAATGAAATAAAAATATTATCTAAATGAATTAATATTCATTTATCGTCGATAATTGAATAAAATATTCATTAATCCACTACAACAAAAGCGGCTAAATTCAACCGTCTAAATTCTGTTGAATTTATCATATATTCAACAACAAATTGTTGAGTTTATATTAAATTCAACCGCAACCATTCTGTTGAATATAAGGCTGTTGAAATTAGCAATTCGGTTGAATTTAACTTCAAATTCAACCGTTTTCGGTTGATATTAGTTATACTATTTTCAACCATTTTCGGTTGACAAGAAATTTTGAAAATTTTGAAAATTTTGAATTTTCAAGTTTGAATTTTGCAAAAAAAACATTTTCCCGCCAATGACTTAAAATCAACGGAAATTTGTTGAATTTGGTTTTGCTATAACCAACGGGTTCCTGTTGATTACATTATCTTGCCACTGTAAATGAATTTCAACCAAATCTTGTTGAATACAGCTCTCTTAAAATCAACGAAATTTGGTTGATAAAAGTTTATTTTTTACATATGTGTACATTAAATTCAACCGAATCCAGTTTAAAATACTTGACCATATGGTATTTTTTCAACTGATTACTGTTGAATTTAATATACCATATCAAGCCATTGTTTTCATTATTGGATTACCTGTACATTTCTTGCTACTTAAAATAATCGTATGATAAACATGCAAAAGTAATAATAGCAATATACACAAATGGGTAGGTCCAAAACAATGTCTGAATAATAATATTGCATTAATACATAAAATAAGTTCAGCTTTTTCATGTCTAGGACATAATGATCTAAATAAGGTCTTACAACAAAAGTTAATATTTAGATATTTCAAGACGAGAGTAACAAGGGACGATCTTATAGTCAAAGAGGGTAGCGTTCCTCCAAATAATGTAAATGAGCATTGGTGTCATCTTCGTGCACTTCCATCTGAGCCTCATCTTCGTGCACTTCCATCTGAGCCTCGAATCTTGTAGCCTGCAATACCACAATCCCATATTTATATTTATCAGGCAAACAATAGGAGATTTACTCAAGACTTGTGCACTTCAAAGAACAAATACTTTGTAGCATTTACTATAATTTAAAATGGCTTTCTGAATTTTTTTTACTGCAAATGGTTGAGATAGCAATTAAAAAATGATAGTTTTCACTAAAAATTTAACTGAGGATCTAACCTCTCAGATCATTTGGGGTATAAATCTATTCAAGAAAGCAGATATATATATTTAGAAACTATGACTTTAGGTTGATTTGCATAAGCCAACCAATGAACAACAATGCTGCCAAATGAAAAAATGTCAGAGGCGTGCTCTAAAATTAAGGAGACCCGTAAATTAGTATGAGGATATGAAGCAGTAGATTAAGTTTATATTGTTGCAAAACCATGTAGCTTTATCTATAATTGTGCCCTCTTCTCTATTTGTCCTATATTAGCCACAAAAGTAGGTATGAAAACTGAATGCAAGAGAAAAAAAATTGGAGAACAGAATTCAGGTGTTTACCAAACATGTAAACGCAGCTTGTAAGTGATGATAAAATCCAAGAGTACCAACTCTTGTGACGTTCATACTTCAGAGAATAAGCAGAAGAGCATGCAACAAGTAAAAAGAGCACATATGACAAATACTTCATTGCAAGTTCTGCGCTACAGACATGTGGTTGAAAGAATGTAGTGGCAGTGACAAACACATAACTTGAGAAACAGAAGTCACAAATTTCTCAGATCTCCAAACAAATTGTTCAAATACAATATATATCTACCAAATCTTAGAACCAAAATTATTCTTAAAGCTGCCAGACTTTCATTTTAAAAAAAAATACATATGCGAGTCTTATTTTGACCAGGATCATAAGGTTTAAGAGTCTAATGTTAACTGATTCTTTAGATAACTGCAGCAACCAAGTTAGTAAGTTTTTTATCGGATCAACCACAAAGATTAAGACTTATTAAATGGTTATTTTTTAATGGATTTTACTACATACCTAATATATGTAAATGTATAAAACTATATAAAAAATGCATATTATTTATATTTTTACCTCGAGGATAACCTTTTTGTAACGCTGAATTTTTTTTACTGCAAATGGTTGAGATAGCAATTAAAAAATGATAGTTTTCACTAAAAATTTAACTGAGGATCTAACCTCTCAGATCATTTGGGGTATAAATCTATTCAAGAAAGCAGATATATATATTTAGAAACTATGACTTTAGGTTGATTTGCATAAGCCAACCAATGAACAACAATGCTGCCAAATGAAAAAATGTCAGAGGCGTGCTCTAAAATTAAGGAGACCCGTAAATTAGTATGAGGATATGAAGCAGTAGATTAAGTTTATATTGTTGCAAAACCATGTAGCTTTATCTATAATTGTGCCCTCTTCTCTATTTGTCCTATATTAGCCACAAAAGTAGGTATGAAAACTGAATGCAAGAGAAAAAAAATTGGAGAACAGAATTCAGGTGTTTACCAAACATGTAAACGCAGCTTGTAAGTGATGATAAAATCCAAGAGTACCAACTCTTGTGACGTTCATACTTCAGAGAATAAGCAGAAGAGCATGCAACAAGTAAAAAGAGCACATATGACAAATACTTCATTGCAAGTTCTGCGCTACAGACATGTGGTTGAAAGAATGTAGTGGCAGTGACAAACACATAACTTGAGAAACAGAAGTCACAAATTTCTCAGATCTCCAAACAAATTGTTCAAATACAATATATATCTACCAAATCTTAGAACCAAAATTATTCTTAAAGCTGCCAGACTTTCATTTTAAAAAAAAATACATATGCGAGTCTTATTTTGACCAGGATCATAAGGTTTAAGAGTCTAATGTTAACTGATTCTTTAGATAACTGCAGCAACCAAGTTAGTAAGTTTTTTATCGGATCAACCACAAAGATTAAGACTTATTAAATGGTTATTTTTTAATGGATTTTACTACATACCTAATATATGTAAATGTATAAAACTATATAAAAAATGCATATTATTTATATTTTTACCTCGAGGATAACCTTTTTGTAACGCTGACAGAGAGGAGGAGTCATGTGTGCAGCTATTCGAATATATTCTTCCCATAAGATCTTAGATGCAGGATCATCTCTATTTGGATAAGCAAGAGTAGCCAGTTTTTGCACCTCTTGGTCGAGTCTGTTATGTGTCACCTCAATCTCCTCTATCGCTTCAACCATGTTAGTCACCTCTGTCATAACCTTCCCGATAATAGAATATGCACGCTCTGGAATGCGTTGTGGAATGCAGGCTGAAGAAGATTTAGAAGTTGTATATTTGGAAGCTCCATCTATTCCAAGAAGCTCTGGAAGTGTGTGTCGCGGAAACATAATAACTCTCCCCTTCTTTGGTGGACAAACCTCCAACAGTAGCTCAACTTCCCGTTTCCTTTGGGAGCCTGGAGATAGTGCTGCATTTTCAGAAGTGTCATCCTGAGAAGTGCCCTCTTGCGCATTACGCTCCACAACCTCCTACATTACATAAAAACATAATAACACTCATTCAGAACAGCTAGTGTGAGGCAATTAAGGTATTTTCATGACATAATAAAAAAATTCATGACCGGGACAGAGAATTAAGGCAATTAAGGTATTTACAACTTCTTAGCAACCTCGAAACAGAGCAAATGGTTTTTCTTCAGTCAAATGAAAATGCTTGTAAAGTTTTTAATTAAGTAAAGGATCTGCAGTCAGAGAAATGATCAGAACCAAACTTGCAGAGTTCTGTAGTGTTAATTTTTTGTAGGTTATCAGAAGTCAAAAAGATACCTTGGATAATATAGAATTAAACAGTTTTGTAGAATTAAACAAATTAAGGTCACAAGCTAGTGAAATCATTTCAGAGCCAGATACTAGATGACTTATAAACCACGTTAAAGCATCTAGAAACGGTTTTGAGGTTGTTGAAACAGAAACAAGTGTCTGTTTCCTTCTTATACAAGATATTTGGACAAAACGATTACCAGGAAAAAGAATATCAGGATCACTGGATAGAAATCATGACACTAGACGCAGTTGCCATAGGCTGATTCATCCATTATACATTGACAGTTGACATGTACTTTGAATTTTTAGTAAGAGTGGACATAACAGACTAGGTAATCAACAATCTAGAGCAGGGGGTTAAAATTTTGAACAGTTGACCACAGTAAGTATACAATTTCACATTCTGTACTGCCACGTCAATCTATCTTTATAGATGATGATCAGATTTAAAGTTGAATACAATAAAGAAAAAAGCCCTTTAAATCTGAAAATCCAATGACAGATATAGAGAGGTTTTGCATGTTTTGCAAATAAAGGAAATAATATATAGTAAGCAGACAAAGGTGCTGTTAAAAGTATGATTGCAACTGCTTAAAGCCAGCCAGCCATACACATGATTCCTTATGCTTTTCCTTTACAGCATTACACAAGGCTTCATTGGATATGTCTAATGCAGGACCGGGACAGAATTTAGGATTTAGATGAATAAGGGACCAACACACAACTTTTGCTATTAATTTTTGATAAATTAAGAATAATGATTAAGTGCAAAACATACTTTAAGTTTTCTTGCTATTTCTTCCACTTGGCCTTTCTTCTTGTACGAAGCATCAAACTTTTCTAGGACAGTAAGTGGCTTTTTGGATTTTTCCTCTAGTTCCTATAAAAGAAAATGGAACATAGACATTGTAGATATTGCAGAACAGCACAATAAGTTTACTTAATTATATAAAAAAATATACCTCATAACGATGGTCAAATGGCTTCGCTCCACTGCAGTGCTTAATCTCTGCCTTCTTGACATTTGCCTTACCATTTTCTGACATCTTGGAAAATCCCTCAGTCTCCCAGTATTCAACTAGACCATTCCATGCAGGTTCAGATAAGTAGTAAGGGGGGCAGTTAAGTAGGCTTGCACGTGTGTCACCTTTCTTACGTGCCTCTTCAACCCTTGTCAGACCATCAGTCTTCCAGCCGTTCATATAACATCTCAAATTAGTTTTCAAATGCTTCTTGACCACCGAATCCCCCTCAAGCTCTTTAATCTTATCACCGCTGAATTCTGGTGGATACTCATAAAAGTCCTTGCAAACAGAAGTATTAAAACTTTTGAAATACAAGTTCTGTAAAAATAACTAGACCATAATAATTGACAAGTCTTGAAAATGTATATGCACTATATAGCTTCACGAGATGTATAGTTTATATCATATAACTTATATGCATATTACTTGGCATACTCAGATGTACTGTTGGTAAGAATCTCTTAATGTACATTGAGACTTTGTACTTTGTACCTTAAACTCCTCTATGCACTCATTCAGAAAGGTCTCTCGAGCCCGTCCTTTTTGTTTTGCTGTATCAAAATCCCAACGCGTTCGTACAATTGCTTTAAGTGTCTTCTTGTAATGAGCCTCTTTAATGCTGTAAAATTAAGGCAATTGTATAATACAAAAATAATAATTTTCTGCAAAAAATAACAAGAGTGAATACATGTATGTATATTACTTCTTCTTGTTTATGAAAGTTACAACTCCAAGTTTAGGTTGTCCAAGCATTGGCTTCTTTTTGTAATCGCCATCACAAATGCTGCGTGGAGCTCTCCCAAATATAGTAGTGTCAATTTGTTCCTCATCATTGCCCTCTTCCTCTCCTTCAGAACCACCCTCCATTTCACAATCCTCCTCGTCCTCATTTTCTTCATGATCTCTAGCATTACCTCTACCCATTTCTTCTCTTCTCCCTCCCTGACCCCGACCTCGACCCCTGCCCCGACTCCTGGCCCTATTTCCATCTCTTCCATCTCCCCCTCTGTTGCCAGTAACCCTACTCCCAGCGCTCCCACTACCACTAGCTCCCACTGCCAGTAACCCGTACTGTTAATATAAGTATGATTGTTAGATAAGTTATACATATAGTTAAAAAAATGCAAATATTTTGAAACAAAAAGTATACTGGCAGAACAAGTTATCGACGACTACCAATCTTGCTCATAAATCAAAATATCAAATGAATAAAAACCACTGTCCTTTGGTCAAGGCAGCTGAACTGACCTAAGAAACGATTTCCTGAAACTAAAGGAACGTGACTTTGAAAATTAAAAAAATTACCAAGAGACTATTTTATGGACTGCTAGACACTTCGTTCGATACAACTTAAGGTGGAAGACCACACAAAACAAATAAGTAAATAAAATAATATGGAATGATTTTTCAAATTATTTAATAGAAACAAACTCAACATGCAATATCATTCAATCAAAAATGTTGAGAATAAGTCCACACAAATCATTAACAGGCTAGCTTAACGTCGCTAAGATGGGTAGTTACATAACAAATATATAAAAAGAGGTGATGCATCTATACATATTGTTAGATTAGAAGAATCAAGTATGAAATTCAAAATACTGAATAGATGCTTTTGATGAGAATGTGATGCACTAATGTTTTTAATACTTGAGCACATTGGCTGAGTTCTGCATCATACTTGGCACTGATTTCACAAGCGAAATATGTGAGGGTTGAACTGACGTAATAGAAGACTTGTACAATCAACAGCTTGGAAAACTTCCTATACTAAAAAGTAATGCAAATGATGGAACATAAGGAGGTTACCTTCATCAGATTTTCAATGATAAGCCTGCTATTTACTGCAACAAGCACTACTATACAGAGGTTGAAGATACCTGTGTGGCTCTGCAGAACCATGCATACAGTTGGAAGTTTATTTGTTAATATCACTTCTTTAAAAGAAATTACAAAGCACAAGCACTAAAATGGGCCAAATTAATCATTTAATCTCCATAAACTTTTTAATCACCTCAAAAAGGTATAAAATCCAGAAAAAATTAAAAACATCCTGTTCAGCAAATTCAGGACATACAACATTATGATCTAGGAGCACAACCTTCAAGATTCAGCTTAGTATTGCATATAGAGAAAACATATAGTAAATGCAGCTTTTGCAAATCCGAAGTATATTGAAATATTAACTCATCAAATTTAACTCACACCAGGTGCAGTTTCTACGCTGCATGTCATAGAATCCTAAACATGTTCCTCTATGTCATCTTCAATTCTAGTCCTTACAGGTTGTTTTTCACTTTAATGCCGATATATCCTTTAGAATTTTTCTATATCAAAAACATTTTAAAGGATACATAATAAATCTACCAAAAATTAAACATCATTTTTGGTAAGAACTAAAATTCAGATTCTAATCAACACAAATCTTTCTAGTAATAACAACAATTCCGCATTTAATCATTTCAACAAAACTCGCACACTCCTTTTCAGTTCTTTGCTTCCAACTCTACAGGTACTAAAGACACATGGACCTTATTCTGTAAAGCACTAAATTCACAAAATTCCGAAATTTAAGTTCATATGATTTTAGCTAATTTTCAGTAAAAGTCGATATCAGACAGTCATAACTACTTCATGAATCATACCTACCTCTTAATATCAACAACAGTTTCCTATTTTGAAATCCTAATACACGTATATAGACACACAATAACACTTATGACAACAATATTTAGTTCAGGAGTTAAAACTCACAGTACAAACAAACACACAACTACCCATTTGCACACATAAACCGACAACAACGGGAAACCAAATATATATTAAATTGCACACATACATATGAAAAATACCCATTTGAAATCGAACAAAAAACCCTAATGAAATTCCCAGAATACAAAAAAATACCCATTTGAAATCGAACAAAAACAAAATTGAAATCATAATTGAATCCATACCTGTTGAGACGTACTCTGAAATTTGTGAGGGGTCTGTGAGAGGTTCGTGAGAGGTTCGTGAGGGATTTGTGAAATCTGTGAGGTTTTTGAGAGGTTTGTGTGAATGGTGAGAGGAGCGGCGTTGGTGAGACTAAAAGTAAGATAGTAAGACTAATAGATATGACCTAGGCATATTAAATTAATACAACGAAAATCCGTTGTTTTAGATATACCACTCGGAAATAAAATAATGATGTAATATAAAAATTCAAATATCAATCATAATTATCACAATAATCCCAAAGCTAATAGAAATTTGATAAAATTTAAAGTAAATTAACTAAGACATATCATCATCACTCTCGCTTTCTTCAACATCACTCATGACTTCATCATTGTCATCATTTTGTTCTTCGATGTAGTCGTGTACGGAGTTATCATTCTCAACAAACCTCAAATCAATAAAAAAATTTCTAGCATCATGAATAATCACCGGTTCGACGTGAGAAGAGGTAGCATTTGAAACCTCATTTTGCATAGCACCATCATTTGAGATAGAGTTCTTCTTTGACATCACTTCTTCATTGACAAAACGACTTTTCGTTGTTATAACCGTGTACCATGGTGATTTTGCATTTGCAATATTTTGCGCATAATACACTTGATGAGCTTGACTAGCCAACACGAACACATCTTCGGCATTTAATGTTGATCTAACATCGACCGTTGTCATCCTATTTCTATCTACTTTGACATGTGTTGTATGATCAAACCAATGACATTTGAATATTATAACTTTATGCCCATTGTGGTAATGTAGCTCAAGTACTTCTTCAAGTCGACCATAATTATTTTCAAAACTCTCCTTGTAAGAAGATCCTACATATAATTGAGTAAATTTCTTAAGTACAAACAAGGCATCATTTTAATAAATGAGATAACATTATATATACATAATGAAGTACCAAAATTAATAAAGTACAAGAATTATTCTATTACTTACCAATGACAACAACACCAGAATTTGGTGAAGTGCGTTCATTAGGATTTGTGCAACCAAATTTATAACCATTACTGTAGCAACCATTGTACATATCCACATCACGCATGGGACCTCTTATTAAATCTTTAAATGTGTGTTGGAGCTTTGAATCATCAACTACCTAATTATATAATGTGAACCATAGATATAAGTGCATTAGAATATTTAAAAACAACAACAACAAACATTTGTATATATGTATTTTGGACACGTACCCTTCTTTCAAACCAATTTGTGAACCGATCTTTTTGAAATCTTTCTTTTGCTTCATCATCAAATTCCGGGTATTGTCTGTGTACCAGCTTGTGAAATTCACTACAAACAAACAATAATTTATAAAATAAAATAAAATGGACATAAATAAATATGAGTTTAAATCCCTTACCCCAAGTACTTTGCAACCTCTGGTGTATTAATAAGAACATAATACTTGATGAGTGTATGTTCATCAACACTCAAGATTCGATGTCCTTTTCTCAGAATGGGTTTCACCGGATACGTGTAAACTTCTAACAAGTTGGGATCAATGAATCTTTTAGGTGCCTCATTACGACGCAACCGATTATGCACTATTTTCACTTTGGATTCAAAATATAGAGAGCAAAAGTGCACACATTCCTCCTCGATGTACCGTTCAGCCATTGAACCTTCCGGTCGTGCTTTGTTTCTAACTTTCATCTTCAACCCATGCAAGAATCTTTCAAAAGGATACATCCATCGATATGTAACAGGCCCCCCCAACTTACACTCAGTAGCCAAATGCAATGGCAAATGCTCCATGGGGTCAAAGAAACCAGGAATAAAGATGGTTTCAAACTTAGACATTATCCTCACTATATCTTTCTCCATTTTTATCAAATCAGAGTATTTCAAGGTAGATGAGCATAAATCTTGGAAGAAGTTAGACAACTCAATAATGGCATCACCAACTTGCTTCGGTAGTAAGTCACGACAAACAATAGGCAACAACTTTTGCATAAAAATGTGACAGTCATGTGATTTCATCCCACGAATAGAATGTTTTTCAAAATGCACACACCTAGATATATTTGAAGCATACCCATCCGGAAGTTTAAGTGTTGAAATCCACTCAAACAACTTATCAACTTGTTCCCTCAAGAGCGCATATGGAGCATGTGGCATTATGTCGCCTTCTTGAAGCCATAACTCACGTCGTATACCAAGTTCCTTACAATCACGCCTTGCTTTCAAGTGGTCTTTGGACTTGTTTTTATCACCTAGTATCGTGTAGAATATGTTTTCAAAAACATTCTTTTCAGTGTGCATGACATCAATATTGTGACGAAGAGCGAGTGTCTCCCAATACGGGAGCTCAAAAAATGGAGAAAAATGGGTCCAATTATGAGTGATGCCATAGTCCTTGGGTCTTCTTTTACTTAACTTTCCTGGGGGGGGGAACTGTATAAGCTCACATATTGTTTTTGCCCTTAATCCCGAATGTCGAGCTGTCACAGACCGTGCCTCTCTTTTTCCAAACTTTGTGCTATTCCTCAATGGATCACCCGGTTCCAAGAAATATCGAGCTGTGCCAAAGAAAGAAAGTTTACCACCATTTTTAAGTTGAAAGCCTTTGACATCTCCACTGCATACATGACATGACAATTTACCCTTAGTCGACCATCCACTTAACATTGCTAGTGCAGGAAAATCGCTAATTGTCCACATTAGTGTTGCCCTCATTTGAAAATTTGTGCATGATGACCTATCATATGTTTCCACCCCTGTATGCCACAAGATCTTCAGATCATCAATTAACGGTCGAAGATAAACATGTAGGTCTTTTGTAGGATCAGTGGGACCAGGAATAATGAGAGGCATGAACATGTATGGAGCTTTCATGCACATAGATGGTGGAAGGTTGTAAACAACCACTATCACTGGCCATACAGTGTAATCCCTCACATGTGGATCACGAAATGGGTCAAATCCATCACTAGAAAGGCCAAGTCTGATATTTCGTGCCTCTTTTGCGAATCTCGGAAATCTAGCATCAAATGCTTTCCATTCATCTCCATCTGCTGGGTGAGATAATTGACCTTCAACTACCATTCTATCATGGTGCCACGTCATACACTTAGCAGTTTGCTCAGACATGTATAGACGTTGTAGTCTTGGTATAAGTGGAAAGTATCGCAAGATCTTTCTTGGAATCAACTTCTTTTTAGGATCCTTTCGATCTTTATATCGGCTTTTATGACATATGTCACAGCATGTCTTCTTACTATTTTCCTTGTAAAATAACATGCAATCATTCTCACAAGCATCAATCTTTTCGTATCCCATGTTCAATCCACTTATCATCTTTTTCACATCATAATAGGTCTCAGGTAGATTATGTTTTTCTGGCAACACTGATCCAATAAGCTCAAGTAACTCATCAAACCCCTTGTTGCTACAATTATGCTTGTTCTTGAAATTCAACAGCATGTTTACGAATGATAAAGTGGTAGAACTAGAACAATCCGGATAAAGTGGCTCAGAAGCACCATCCAACATCTCATAAAATTTTTTTGCTGTTGCATTCGGTTCCTCCTCACCATTCCCAAAATTTCCATGTGCATCTGCAAAATCTCTAAGCATTTCACGTGCATCATACATATCATCATCTCTAGAACCAAAATTACCCGAACTAGTCTCCGCTTCAACGCGGGATCTATGCTTCTCACCATGAAATATCCATGTAGTATATGACTCCATAATACCATACCGATACAAATCATAAGTTACATTGTCGGGTAACTTACTCCATGAATTTCCACATTCCTTACACGGACATCTTATCCTCCCTTTTGAATCAACTTCCCCTCTTAAAGCAACACTAATGAAATTTTGTACACCAAGTTTGTACTCCTCCGTTATATTATTCCTTGCATCGAACCTATGATGCATCCAACTTCGGTCCGATGCCATCTAGAAATATCACATATAATTTAAATAGTCATTACAATTAATTTTAATTAGGCTTGTAATATCAAATAATTATACAAACACGGCATTAGTGTGATTAGTAACATTAATTTATAGCTAATCATCTCTATATTATAGTAACACACTTACAATAAGTAATAATCACTCTAATTTTATTCCTTTATTCAAGATAGTGAATCATCATTTCATACAATAATAATACCTAATTAACATAAATGAATACATAATAACAACAAGAACCAGAAGAAAAGTATAAAACAGTACTTACTTGGATATGAAAACTTGAAAATTTGAAGATTAACCAAGGAAGAGATGCAAGTAAAAATGGCGAATAACGGAAAGGGAGGCTTCGGAAAGGAAATGGTGTTGCGAATATGGTTTACAAATGCATCTATCAAATTCAACAAGAAACTGTTGAAACTAAAGGTTAGGTGGCAGATGAAATCAATGCAATGCAGTTGAATTTAAATACGCCCATGCTTTGATTTTTAACAACATCCCGTTGAATTTAG
This sequence comes from Heracleum sosnowskyi, assembly GCA_030848705.1. NCBI lineage: Eukaryota > Viridiplantae > Streptophyta > Magnoliopsida > Apiales > Apiaceae > Heracleum > Heracleum sosnowskyi. The sequence goes on along the minus strand of CM061235.1, from coordinate 133,067,499 downwards.
CTCTGCAACTTACCTTTCTTTTCTAGTCGTTGAGATTTAGATATTTTTTTGATTAAAAAATTGAAATTGTAAAACTAACAAACGCCAGTTATTTTTTTTATTTTAATGTTTCTTGAATCAAGTCGTTAATATTTATGGTATGTGTACTTGATTAAATCACTGGTAATTTTTTTGTGCATTTTAAAACCTAATAAGTATTTACTATCTTTTGTTAAATGAATTGATTGAAAACAAATTTTTTATTTTCTAAAAATTTATGACTTTTTTTACTAGTATTGGATGACATAAATTTTAACGTGTAGATCTTTGATGTCATTATACCATTTTTTTTAGAATTCATACTTAGTTATTTGTCGTATTTTATATAAATAACTGAATTGGCAAATTTACGAAATCCCGTTGTTTTTATAATTTGGAAAAACATGTAAAATACATGGGGGGAAATCCCGCCAAATATAATCAACCGAATGTTGCGAACCGTTGAATTTAGCATCGAGCGGGAAAAATCCCGCGTTTGGAAAAAGTGCATTTTTCTAAATTCAACAAAAAATAGTTGAATTTTATACCAGTTGAATTTATTTCTATTGTATTTAACTTTGTGGCGGGTACTTTCCCGCTTAACGAAAAAATTCTCGCACAAATTCAACAGGATGCCGTTGAATTTGATTCCTGTTGATTTTATTCCGTTGAATTTAGTGGCTGTTGAATTTGTTCTGTTGAAATTGATTTTCGGTCAAAGGTCAGGTCACGCTAACACTACAATCAACAAGATCCGGTTGATATTAAAGACGGTTGAATTTATCCCGTTGAATTTAACCGCTTTTTCTAGTAGTGATCGATAAATAATTAATCTCATAAAATGAAAATATTTTCTTACTGTGGTGACTGCAAATTAAACTGAACCCCTAGATATTCAATATTCATGCGTCCAGATCTGAATGAATTCATATGAACTTGATTTTTTGAGTTCAGCGAGTTTGAGTTATGTTTAAATCCGAATGTACAAAGTCGAGTTTATTCTTTTATACAAGAGTGGCGCAAGATTTAAACTAAAAAATATGATGATTTAGATTTGGATATCACATTTCAAAATTTGATTGATTTCGGTTCAATTGTTTTTGAGTTTTGGCTTTCGTAGTTAAGACGTATTGCCTCTACTTTGTTTGTATACGCTTGAATACAAGCATCAAACTTGAGCAAATAATTAAAAGACCGATCAACACAACCCTATTGTTGATCATATACTATCTGTGAAACAACATACTAATTGTTGTGCTTTTGAAAGTTCAAACCCCTTCACAGATGATATATTTCATATAGATTGCATATATTTTCCTGTACACAAGGCTAAACCTCAATGTAGGATGAACAATGTGAATCACAAGAAAACACAACAAAGGTGGCAGTTGCAGCTAATTAGTAACTGCTTTTATTTAACACTGGAACAGAATCAACACAATCAACGGAAGGGTTCCAAGTTCGGACAAAATCACTGCAAATGAGTCCACAATACACAACTGTCTGAATCAACAGACTTTATTAACACAGCTCTTCAAAACAGAACACCAAGAACAAACTAGAACAATATTAAACAACTTAGTAATCCTCCGGAGCCAAGGGCTGGTGATGGGTGTGAGTATGGTGAGGGAGAGACTCTGATTCTATGATCCCGAACTCATAGATCACGCCAGACAATGCTGCGCCAATGAAAGGACCCAGCCAGTAGATCCAATGGTTGTGCCACCTCCACCCTACCAGAGCAGGTCCGAATGCCCTTGCTGGATTCATGGATGCACCTGAATAAGGCCCCCCGACCAGGATATTTGCCCCAACTATCAATCCAATTGCTAGCGGTGCAATTGTCCCCAAATGACCTCTTTTCGGATCTATAGCAGTTGCAAACACAGTGTAAACGAGGCCAAATGTTAGTACAATTTCCATCAGCAAAGCATTGAAGTTCCCCACACCTGCAGCCACCTCGAATCCAAGTGGTCTCTGAAAATTAACTCATGATTAGTAACTAATAAAATAGACAAATGAAAAAAGAAAAAGATCTGTGTTGAACAATGTTAAGTATTACCATGCCATCAGTAGAGAACCTGAGCAAGAGGGAGGCAACCACAGCACCTAACAGCTGACCAACCCAGTAGAAAACTGCACGCATTAAGGAGATTCTTCCCCCTACCAATGCACCAAATGTCACGGCAGGGTTGACATGGCCACCTGAAGTGTTGGCAGCAGAAGCCACAGCAGCAAAGAGGGAGAAGGCATGTGCAAGTGCAATCATAAGCAGACTTGCAGCTCCCAGACCTTTGTCCCTGTACATCTTATCTACACATATACAAAAAGTTTAGTGCAACATCAGTATACGAAAGTATAAGTTTCATTTAGTGCCTTCTACAAAGACCATAAGATTTTCGAAGAGTTGGTAAATTAACATAGTATCACAACATTTTTAGGAGAGGACTCGAGTTTGAAGCATCTAACCTCCAATACACTCAAACTGTGGACGTAGGCGCCTTTGTTTGGTGCGAGTGATCAGTGCAGAATTAAAAGTAATATTATCCACTAAGGGGCATCTACGTACTAATAAGGCTCTCTTGTTTATTTATTTAGCTTTAAACACACATTTGAGTTATTTTTGTTTGAAAAAGAAGATTGAACAGATAAATTGACACTCGTACGTAAGTTCAAATCGACAGATGAAAACTTATAAATATATATATATATCTAGCCTTGATCGATTATTGATATAATTTATGTATCATCGAGTTTATCAGTGATCATGAAAGAAGAGGTTGTGTGTGCATGTAAATCGTGTTAGATGACATACCTAGAGCAAGAACGGAGCCTTCACCAGCAAAGACAAAGATGAAGGTAGATAGAAACTCAGCCAAAGCAGATCTAATGGTGTTCGACTGTGCCTCATCTTCTGGTCCCCTTACTGCATATATTCGAGGCATGTTGTTACTTAGCTGCTTCTTATTGAACCCTTTAAAGTTTAAACTGCAATGAGTATGTATACCAACACAAGAGTAATATTTGTACCAATTTTGTATTTACATAAGATAAGGATGGATGGATGGATGAGGATGTGTATATGTTATATCTGGCATAGTATGACGCATTGATGAGAAAAACGGAGGAACTGGACAAAACTGCATGCATGGGGTTTTGGATTAACATGTATTATGAGACACATGGAAGATGAAGTGCATGAGATATGAAACGTATGTGGGTGTGTTGTTTTTTTTTTTTAATGTTTTGTTGAATAGTATAAAATCATTTTGCGATCTTAAGATTTTAGATGAATTGGTTACTTATTAACATGCTTCAATTTGAAGGTCGCATATGGTATACGAAACTTCCACCGCAACATCATAGTTAGGAGAAAATTAAGATGTACACAGTTTTATCCTTATTTTTAGTTTACTAAAATGGTCGTTTCTTAGGGTTCGAACCTTTTTACTTCCAAAAAAATATCTCAACAAACTTCTTCTTTCCGGCCAGGCACAATCCAGTTTGCCTTCCATGTTGCTAACTTCTTCTTCGTTTCTTAGGGTTCGAACCTTTTTACTTCCAAAAAAATATCTCAACAAACTTCTTCTTTCCTGCCAGGCACAATCCAGTTTGCCTTCCATGTTGCTCCTCCTCCTCCTCCTCCTCCTTTGCTTTGTGTTAGGGCTGTAATTCAGGTCGAGCCAAGCCGGATATTCAATAAACGAGTTCGAGCCGTCAAATAAGCGAGTCGAGCCGAGCCGCTCGTTAAAGTAAACGAGCTCAAATCTCTGACCGAACTCGACTCGTTTAATGAACGAGTCGAGCCGGGTTTACTCGCGAGCCAAACGAGTCGGGTTTAAACGAGCCGAGCCGGGTATGCTTCGAGCTCAACAATTAAAAATATTAAAAAAAAATTAACTAATTTATATTATTTAAATAATAAAAATAAATTTTAATAATTTTTTATTTGAAATTATAAGCGAGTTTGAACTCGAACTCGAGCCGAATCGGATTTTCGAGTTTCGAGTTTGCTTAGTCGAGTTCGGCACATATTCGGCTCGGCTCGTTTAACTAAACTAACTCGAATTTGTGTTCGAGCTCGACTCGTTTACGAGCTCGAGTTGAGCCGAGTCTTATTAAAGGAGTTCGAACTCGAGCGGCTCGCGAACTGCCGACTCGAATTACGGCTCTACTTTGTGTCATGTATATATATGTTTTCTGTTAAGTTCGTGTTTATTTTATTATTGTTGAACTCATGTTGTTATACATAAATAAAGATGCAATATAACACGTAAAGTTACAGTAGAAGAAAAAGAGAGAGTAATCTGATTTTGACCATTATACTTGCATACAGTTTTTTGTCAAGAACAAAAAAATAGAAAGTCACTAAAAGAATTGGTTAACTTTATATCAGAACAAATAATTACATGCAAATCAAAATTTGCTACTCGAAAAAGGGAAAAAGAATACATTATGAAACCAAATGTCAACATATGCTCATGATTCTATCTGTTCCTGTTGCTGATCACCACTCATTTGCTCAATCTCTGCAATTTTTTCCAATACTTGACTCATATTTGGTCGACTTTCTGGAGCCAAATCTGTACATTGAAGAGCCAGCTCAGTAAGTTTCAACATCTCCTCATGTCCTTCTTTAGATGATAATATCTCCATATCTAGTATATCAGGTGACCAATCATTATTGACAACCATTTTGACCCAATCTGACAGGTTATTAATACTACTGCCATCTTCTCCCCGAAAGCCTGATGTAATTTCACCAGGTATTTTGCCGGTAATGACCTCCAGAAGTATAATGCCAAAGCAATAGACATCTGCTTTGTGTGTGAGCTTTTTAGTTTCTGCAAACTCGGGACATTTTGCTATTGCTAGATTTTCTGACGATTTTTTAGATGGTAAGAGGGGTAAAAAACCGAAATCGGATAGCTTGGATTGATATGTAACGTTTTCGCCATTGGCTTGTTGTGTAATTAGTATATTCGAAGATTTAAGGTTGCCATGAGGGACATTTTGAGATGGTAAAGAATGGTGTAGGAAATTCAGACCTTTTGCCGTGTCTTTGATGATTAAAAATCGTGTCCTCCAGTTCAATGGAACTCTTCCAACTCCTCTGTTCTCTGTTAAAAATAAAATGGTTAGTTATACCTATGAATTTATTTTCTTTCAATTTCTATGTAAAATGCGTAGTGTTAACACATTATTAGGCCATGCTTCTTATAACTTAAGGTTCTTCTGATAGAGCTAAATGCCTAATCAACTAAAATGATAACAGAACTCATTAGGTCCAGCAAAAATTCAGCATTCTGCTGGACACCTGCATCAACAATAATGGTAGCAGAACTTATCTAGTCCAGCATAAATATAGCATTCTATTTACTGACACAGACATATATTTGGTGCTCCACTCTGCATTTTAAACTGAAGTTCATTTGGTTCTCGACTCATCAAGTCAGAGTTGCCTTTTGAGTGAAGGGACGTATTATCTCGACTCATCAAGTTCATTCGTATTATCTGCCTATTTTTCTTCAGGCAAGTTTAATAGCAAATGTTTACTAAAAGGATTTTGCTATGCTATTGCCACCCCTTTTACCAGAGGTGACGGTTCAAACCTTGTCAAGTAGTGGGTGGATAGCCTGTGTTCAATTAGCGAGAAAAAAAAGATATAAATTAAAAATGAAAAAAAAGGAAATTGCAACCTCGGATCGTCATATTTGGATCATATATGCATATTAGAAATTATGCGTATGCTTTCAACATATTCACTCGAGCAGACTTTCTTTGAATCTTTGTTGATTATGCTAACCTAAGATTAATGTTCATATATGAATTTTTGTTCTTCAATTGGACTCTGTTTTTGAAAGTAAAAATTTAATAATAATTCGATGATCAATAAAAGTAGCACTTAATAAGGGAGATCTAAGGAGAAAAATACTAACCATGTAAAAGGTGAAATAAGCTTCCATCAGGAACAAACTCATGAACAACTAGTTTCTCCTCCTTTGAGAAGTAAAAAGAAACTATATGAACAATGTTTTCATGCCTCATCTGACCAAGCAACTTCATTTGTTGAACAAAATCCTTTTTGCTCAAAGAATTCATTTCTTTTAGACGCTTGACTGCGACAGCAGGTGCGTTTTCCAACAGTGCTTTGTATGTAGTGCCTAGCCGTCCCTTTCCCAACACCTCTGCGGACGCCCTTAGCAAATCGTCCAAGTTAAAAGCTGGTCTTTCTTTGTCCAAAAACTCTAGCTCTATGATTTTGGATAGATCATCTGCACTACTTGACCATATCATTTTGTTTCCTGCAAAACAAAAGAGAAGTTTAAAAAAACATTGCAGTTTTCTGAAAGTGTCAAACTCACCTCTATCCTCGTGTCACTTTTTCCTATAATCCCTAAAAGAGAAGTTTAAAAAAAAACATTACAGTTTTCTGAATGTGTCAAACTCACCCCATCCTCATGTCACTTTTTCCTACAAGAGCATCTCTTCAGTGTCAAGAGGGGTGCCAACGTCACATGGCATGACATGACATGACACTCTTGTTAGCACTCCATTGAAGTTGTTGGGATGACACTCTTGTTAGCACTCCATTGAAGTTGTTGGGATGACATTGATGTTCTTGTGTTATATAGTTTTTAATTTGTAATTTGTTTATTATTTTTAAATTTTAACAGATTGTATTAAAAACAAAATGACTTCATTAATATGATCAAACGTAATATCAGTAGCATTTGTAATTTGTTTATTATTTTTTGTTTTTGTAATTTGATTGCATAAGATTTGCATGCACCAACTAATTATTTATTTAATAACTAATTAATTCAATATTATCTATTAAAGTAATAAAATTATAATAATATGTAGGTCCGGCTCTTTTTAAAAGTTGGCATTTTGTGTGGGATGCTAACCATTGAAGTGTTTTTTGAGAAAATGGTGCCAAAAATGTTATGGAAGGGAGAGAGAATAGTTTATAATATTTTTGATTAGACGGCAAAGTTGGCATGTGGTGTCAACCATTGGAGGAGATGCTCTCAGCTATTTAGAGTTTATAGTTCGAGGCGTATATTTGTGAGCGATTCGGTTGCACATACAACAAATTAGGACAGCTCCGAAATCTAGATTGAAACAAGACTAGGCCTTTTACACACTGATCATACATCTACATGTTTTGGCATGGGACAAGATGTTACACTAAAAATTGACTGGCGAAAATGACATTTGAGCATAGTTTCATAGTTGGACAAGTCTGTTCAGATTGTATGATAGTCACAAAAAAAAAAAAAGACTTGTATATTGACAGTTTTGTCATTATAGAAATTTATGAAGCGATCACCAGAATCTTCTTACCTTGTTTGTTGGATGACTTCTGTTTGCGGAGTGCCCTTTTCCTATAGCACATGAAAACAAGAATAACCAACAAAGGGATAGCTACTGCAGCTGCTGCAATCAAAGCAATTATATATGCTTTCAGAACCTTCTTTTTCTTGTGTTTTGATGGTGTACTACTAGGTGATGGAGCTGGTGGCAAAACAGGACATGGTTGTCCCACAATTTTTCCACATAAACCAGAGTTATGATCATAGGAGCTATCACCGAAACTTTCAAGAACTCTGGTTTCTGGAATCAAGCCCGAAAGGTGATTTTGTGAAACATTAAATTCCACCAAACTTTCTTGATCAAAAGGAGGAATTTCACCTACTAAAACATTCTCTTCTAACTCTAAACTTTTAAGCCTCGGGAGTTGAATGTAGTGGAACGGAATTGAACCTGAAAAGCTGTTTTTCGACAGGAATACTTGCTCCAAGTTGATCAAATTAGTGAGATTCGGAAGCTGTCCATATACTGAATTGTTTCTAAAGCTGAGTTTAGTCAAGAACGTGAGGTTCTGCAGAAATGCTGGTGGCAGAGAACCTGCAAGTTGAATATTTTCCAGTACTAGGTGTGTTACATGCCAATTTTCGCAAGCTATTCCATTCCAATTGGTCTGATTCTTGTGACATGGTACACCAGTCCATTTTGCATGCAAATTCGCAGACGAATTCATCATTTCCCTTAGCTGTATCAAAGCATCACGCTCAAAAGGGTAAAATATGTGCTCAGTAACTTCAAACGACACGATTTTTAGCACAAATAACGCATGAAATGCGATGAACAATATTTGTACATTCGATAACATGTCTAAGAATTTTGTATTACTGCCAGAATATAAATCCAGGCAGTTTGAAGGTAAGAAGCTAATGAACAAGGAAGAACAAGATAGAGTTATATTTGATGAAACATAAGGATGAAATAAGATTCTAAATCAAAGACTCTTGTTATAATATAACAACAGCTGTTGACGAAGTACGCAAAGTACTGATTAGTTTAGTGACAATGCGGAAAATACAAAGTAATATTCAAATGTTTTGTACGGTCAAATTTCCAATTTATCGAAGTATATACCTGAAATGTATTGCATAGTTGTGTATTTAGTCGTTTGGCTGTTCACAGCTGAGTAGAAACTAATTTCTTAATTGTCCATGTGGAAATTATTACTTCCGTTACAATTTATTCAAAATTATTTATTTACTCTGAAACTTTTTAAAACAGTCTGTATTGTATTTTTCAAAATTCAAAATCAGATTTATTTACTGTATATATTATAGAAGAGACACATTAAATGTAAACTCTTTTAAAATGGTAAAGCATTAACTACATAATAATAAGACTATAATGCCCTAAACTAACCCATTTTCGGTTTAACTCAATTATTTTGATTTTTCGAAATATTATACGATAATGTAAGTAATTTTACTGCATAAAATCTTTTTTCTATAATAGATCAATTCACCCATAAATGTTTCATACAATTACATCTACAACCCTATTCAAAAATGAATAAACACATAGCAAATATGTCAAATAAAAGTTTAGTACATAGAAACTGCCATTATCGCATTATCTTGCACTACTAGTCATTCGCAATCAACAAAAAATCGCAATCAACAAAAAATATAAACTTTGTGTTGGGATGCTACGGTGACTTAACTTCACGTTAGTATGATATTATCTGATCTGGGTCACGTTTATATGGTTTTGTTTTTAGGTCACTCTCAAATGGCTCATACTAATGAAATTTATTTGAGTGCTTATATACAAGAGAAATTTTTTGTTTCTCCTCGATGTGCTACTTGGGTTGACACCACCAAACAATATTCTCCTCAAACAAAAAACCAAAAACTGTGGTCTTACACCAACGATAAATTTGTCCACCACTTGCACCGCTGCGATTCACCTCACAGAACCCGCCGCTTGAACACACCATCAAGAAGACTTTCGACACAAGGCACCCTACAGACCTCCAATCGCCACCGAAGAGAACCCCTTATCCTAGATCAAACACTACAACCCATTACCCATACTATTGTCCTCTAAACCATGGGCTCTGATACCATTTGTTGGACCGCTAGCAAACCTTAACTCTACATTAGTATGATATTGTCCGCTCTGGACCAGACCCGAATAGATTTGTTTTTGGACATATCTCAAAAGGGCTCATTCTAATGAAGTTAACTGGTTGCTCCATACACAAGAGAATTATCTCTTATCTCCTCGATGTGGTACTTGGGTTGACATCACCCAACACTTTGAAAAATATATTTTTCATAATTTGTTATAATCGGAATTTATTATAACACATTCGAAAATCAATTATATAATAACAATTGGGTTGATCTGTAATTTTGCGCCAAACTATCACAAAAACAAAATTAAATTCAAAATATAGGTCGAAAAAATCTGGAAAAATTAATCAAACAAGAAACTAAATCATGAAAAATAACTAAAAATGGGAATAATAAATATCCTTAAAAGTATAACTCATTTCTAAGTCGACGATTAATTGGTAGCATAAAAATCTGTGCGAGTTACGAGTCATTCTCTAACATAACTTCCAAAATTCTCAGGCGTTGTTGTGTTTCTGATAGCTCATGGATCGTATAATAGACGTTTTAGTGTGGGTACGAAAACTATATTATAGTTGAATGGTTACCGTTAGATACCATTCAAAATTGAGGTCTTTTTAATTTGTGAAATGAATAATCTTGATATTAAAGATATTTGGTGTGTGCAAGATTTATGCTAAAACATTTTTGTGTTTAACTTTTTTGTTGTTGCATGTCAGTGTATGTTCATGGAACTTGTATATATTGCCTTCGTTAACACAATTCTATAATACCCGAAATTTTATCGTTGGATATCCATGACACATTCGACGAAATTAAACGTTAATTTGCATAACCCCTGAGATAATACTTATTCTGAAACCATTTTCGATTGTCCGCATTTCGGAGTTGTTATACACACACACACACACACACACACACACTGACACACACACATATATATATATATATATATGTGTGTGTGTGTGTGTGTGAATTTTGATATATAAAGTATAGAATATGTTAGTGCAGATTAAAGAAACATAGAGATATAATATATTTTTTGTTAAATATGTTGTAAATAATGAATAAAAAAGATGGGCGAGTGTGTGGTGGTAGTGTTGAGTCAGGTATTACTGTCGATGATAAAATCCGGTATGTGGCGGTTATTGTATCATGAGTGTGTGTGTGTTTAACGTGTTGTTGTAGTAGCAGGAGCGGGGATGGGGGCGTCTACGATTGTATATTGAAACCCTTGAATTCAAAACATATTTGCCCATGATATGCTTCAATAGTTGTTGTTGGTCTTTAGAATGTTGAGAGAGGAGAATACTTACCCAAAATACAAAAATTTACAATGATACCAAACAATCTTAGAAAATAAATGATTACTTAATACAAATTTAAATAATTTATGAATCTATATATTCTTAAAGTGTAATGAGGAATTTACCCACTGGGTAAAATTTTTTACCCATGGATCCTATTTGTACTATTTTCTACTATATTTCACAAGATCCATGGATTATCCATTTTGTTGACCCATATACCAAATCATATTATCCTAATTTTGAATTTCAAATTACACATTTATGGTTACAATATCTTCCTTGATTTTCTCAATCTCTTCCTTCTTTTCTTTTTTTTGTACGTCCGTTTCTTTCTTCTGTTTCTTTTCAAGTTTTGCAGACCTAATCGTGATAGTGGCGACTTCTCTGTACAATAATCAAATATATCTCACAGAAACTACGTGTTTATGGATTCTCATCGGAGTTCTATATCAGGTTCTCATTCTGATGTTTAAGTTATTATAATGTTGTCAATGATATGATGATTTACGTCTCTGTATAGGTACAAAACGTCGTGTGCGTGGTCGGAATGTTGAAACAGTCCTTCAGAGAAGTAATTATGATGAAAATCAAGGTATGTTTGATTTTGTTAGTCAACTCAAATGTTATATTCGTCAATACAATACATATGTTTTCATGTTTGACACCCATGTTGTGATTCACACGAGAGGTTTTTCATGTTTGACATCCATATTTTGATTGAATCTGAAGGTGCAAATAGAAGAGTTCGTGGAAAAAATGTCAGTAATGTATTGTCAAGTGCTGATTCCACAAACAATAAAGAAAATTACTCTCCAAATGTTGCATCTGTTTCTACAAACTTGAGACGATTGCCACAAAGTATTCTACATGATCCTGCTATATTGTCATCAGGTCATGTAGGAAAAAATATCACTGGAAAAAATGGTATAATATCAAGTGTCTAATGTTATCGATTTCAGTTTTCTAATGTCCATATATTCTAACCTTCTCATTTCTTATATTTTCTACTTTTATGTGAATGTAGTAAGCAAATGTCGAGTTCGTGGCAAAAATGTTGATAACATTATGAGTAATGTATCAAAACAAGCCTACTCCAGACCTCCTTTGACAACAATAGACCAGAATTCTCAGTCACCGTTTATTTCTCAGTCTTCAGGTCCTTCATCATTGGCAAGTGCACATTTCATTATTTCAGTGTTGTTCCGTTTCTGTCAAAAGTGATGCTAATCTGCATACTATTAATCAAGATGTCTCACACATTTTCAACAGGTTCATCTATATCAAGTAAATCTCATATGACACCTAGAACTACATTTCACAGTAGACTGGAAACCATTAATCTTTCAGGTTTTTTTTAGATTTATCAACTCTGATGTATTATATCTCTTAATTTTTGTGTATTTTTCATACAATCCCCAAAATACTCACATTATTCATTTTTTCCCAATTCTGATTAGGTGATATGCAAAGAAATCAAACAAACAACAATCATAAAAATACGGATCAATCTGGCCAGAGTACTCTCACCTTTTCCATGCCTGCCTCTACATTAAAACCTATTAATAAACGTCGGCCAGATTACAAGAAACAACATCCACATGATGAAACAGAGCAGCATGTTGCGAAGAAAAGTTGTGGTAAAATGTCACCGATTCCATTTTCAGTAGGTAAAGATGGTGTAAGGAGTAGTTTTGAAGTTGGCGAGACTTCTGGCCCAATAAATTTAATGAGCGACTTTAACAATGTCGAGGACACTTTTAGCAGTGAAAGTGATTCATTAGAACAAGGTATTTTTGATATTTGGTCACTCTCTATTATTTGGTTATTTTTAGTTAATTTTATCTGAACACATATTACTTTGCATTTTTAATTTTTAAGAAAATTAAAAACCAGGTGATTATGAGGACCTGGACGATGAAGAGATTTTCTACACTCAACAAGATTCTTGGAATGGATACATGGATATTGGAGCTCCGGACAAGTTATGTGGGAAATGTGAGTCTGTAATGTGGAATGAAGAAAGGAACAACAAAGCTACACAGAAAAAAACTCCAACTTTCTCTCTTTGTTGTAAAAATGGTCAGGTTGTTCTTGAAAAAGAAAAACAGCCTCCTGAACCTCTCGCAACTCTTCTTACCGGTGGCGTGCATTTTAAACATTTCAAGAAAAATATTAGAATATACAATTGTATGTTTGCAATGACCTCTTCTGGTGGTAAGATTGACCATAAAATAAACAGGGGTGGTGCTCCTTACTGTTTCAAGCTTCGTGGCACGAATTATCATAATATTGGAAGCTTATTACCACCTGAAGGTGACACTCCTAAATTCTGTCAACTCTACATTTATGACACAGAAGAAGAAATAAACAATAGAATCAATGCTGTTAATGGTTCAAGTGATGCTGTTGATCCAGAGATTGTTGAGTCTTTGTTGCGAATGTTGGATGAACATAACAGGTTGGTCCATGGATTTCGTATGGCTCGGGAAAGAGTAAAAGAAAATCCAATTGATGAGTTTAAATTGGTTCTTATATCTTCAAGCTCGGCGAGTGGTAGACCAAACCATGTTGGACCATCAAATGAGGTTGCTGGATTGATTGTGACGGATGATTATAGCAAGGGATGTAGAGATACTATTATACATTCAAGAGTGAATGGATTGGAGAGGATTTATGAAACTGATCCACGCTTTATGCAACTACAATATCCAATTCTTTTTCCTCATGGAGATGTAGGATTTCACCGTGAAATTCCTTTAATTAAAACTCATAAGCAACCGACGAAAACATCAGAACATTGTGATGTTGATGATTCTGAAGAAAGAGGACCTCGCGAGAACATCACCATGAAGGAGTATTACAATTATAAACTAATGATACGTCCATCAGAAGGTATTAGCATCGCTACTAATTTGCAATACTTATTTATTTTTAGGTTTTTGTTTAAAATTATGTTTTAATAATTGTATATATATATGTGATAGGCTTGACTCCACATTTGGGTGGACGTTTGTGGCAGCAATACATTGTAGATGCATTTACTGCAATTGAGCAATATAGATTGGAGTGGATTAGAGAACATCAGACTACTATACGTGCTGATCTATATCATAATATTAGGGATGCAGTACAGAAGGGAGACAATAATCCATCAAAAGTTGGTAAAGCAATTATTCTGCCAGCCTCTTTCACCGGTTGCAAGCGTTACATGAACCAATATTTTAAGGATTCTTTGGCTATTTGTCGAACAATTGGCCATCCTTCTTTGTTCCTCACTATGACATGTAACACCAAATGGCCAGAAATTCAACGAATGCTCAAATACCTACCTGGTGTTGATGTTGCTGATGCTCCTGATGTCGTTTCAAGAGTATTTAAGTTAAAAGTTGACCAGCTTATCGAATTGGTAAAGAAAAAAAATTATTTTGGTCGCTGCATAGGAGGTAAGTGATGTTATGAGGTGTTGCTACACACATTTTTCTACATAATTACCTTATAATTAATTCTCATAGTTGTATCTTTTATTATCGTATCCGTTTTTGTGTAGTGATGCATGTCATTGAGTTTCAAAAACGAGGATTGCCTCATGCCCATATGCTTATATGGTTACATCCTGATGACAGGCCTAAGACATTTGAACAAATTGACTCTTTAGTATCTGCGGAAATTCCAGACTTAGACATTGATCCAGTTGGATATCATGCTGTTAATAATTACATGATCCACGGACCATGTGGTACTGATTGCGTGAAATCTCCATGTATGCTCAAAGGAAAATGTATTAAGCATTTTCCTAAGAGGTTAGTTTTCAATTTTTTTTGAAAATTATCAAATTAGATACAAATGTCTATGTTTTTAAAACATTGTTGTTTTATAAGGTACAACTCTCACACATTTTTCGATGAATGCGGTTTTCCAGTCTACAAAAGAAGGAGGACTGGATTATATGTTAAAAAGAAAGGCATTGATTTGGATAATCGTTATGTCGTCCCATACAATCGAGATCTTTTAGTTCGATTTCAATGTCACACGAATTTGGAGATATGCAATAGTTCGAGGTCCTTAAAATACCTATTCAAGTACTGTTTAAAAGGACATGATACAGCTACTATGTTACTAAAGAAAAAAACAAAGGGTCCGCATCTTTCTTCCCGCATTCCAGAAAATCCAGAAAAGCGTCCTATTGATGAGATCAAACATTATTTGGATGGTAGATATGTTTGTGCATCAGAAGCGGCTTGGAGGATATTTGGTTTTGACATTCATTCACGTTGGCCATCTGTCGATCGTTTGCCTATACATTTACCAAATGACAAACATGTGTCGTTCAAAACTGGAGCTGTTTTGCAGGAAGTGTGTGATAAAGCCAATTCCAAAAAAAGCAAGTTGGAAGCTTGGTTTGATGCGAATAGAACATTGCCTGATGCAAAGACCTGGACTTATTCTGAATTTCCAAGTAAGTTTACTTGGCATGCACGACCAGGCATGTGGAAAGAAAGGAAAAGAGGTGATGTTATTGGTAGACTTAGTGAGGTCCATTCTTCCAGTGGTGATCTATTATATCTACGAATGCTTTTGCTTCGAAAAAAAGGTGCTACATCATTCGAGGATCTAAAAAATGTAGATGGTCATGTTCATAAATCATTTAAGGAAGCATGTTCAGCGCTTGGTCTTCTTCAGAACGATAACCAATGGCATGAGGCTATTTCTGAAAATTCACACACATCCATGCCTCCTCAGTTGCGTGCAATGTTTGTCAATATTTTGGCTTATAGTCCAATTTCAGATCCTCTCAGGCTTTGGGAAGCTCACTGGCGATGCATGTCTGATGACATTATACTGTTGCGAAGACACTTGCTTGATGATCATACTTTATTTCTATCTGACGATGATGTTCAAAAATATGCTCTTGCAGGTTAGGATTTTTACACACGGCAAATAATATCATTGTGCATTATTTACTATTGAATTAATTTGTTGTGGTTCTAAAATGTTACTTATATTACAAAGTTTATTGTGTTTTTTTTTCAGAAATTGAGAAATTGTTAAATGATATCGGAAAGAGTTTGAGAGACTTTTCAACTATGCCATTTCCCGGTGAAGCTTATTTCAGAAATTCTGTTAATCGTCTCATTGAAGAAGAAACTAGATACAACAAAGAAGAAATGAAATCACAACATGAAAAAAACCATAAACTCCTCAATGCTGAACAATGAAATGTTTATGAGGCCATTATAAACAATATAAATGAGGATAAAGGCGGATTTGTTTTTGTGTATGGAAGTGGAGGTTGTGGCAAGACTTTTTTGTGGCAGACTCTATGTTGTCGATTGCGTTCCGAAGGTAAAATTATACTTCCTGTTGCTTCATGTGGTATAGCAGCGGTGTTGTTGCCTGGTGGAAGAACTGCGCATTCCCGTTTTCATATTCCTTTGAAACTTGATCAGTATTCTACAGCTGGTATAAGACATGGAACTGATATTGCCGAGCTAATTCAACAGACTAATCTAATAATTTGGGATGAAGCTCCAATGCAACACCGTCATGCTTTTGAATGCGTAGACCGATCTTTGAGAGATATCATGTCTGTTGTTGATAAGACAAGATCCAAGAAGCCATTCGGTGGTATCACCGTTGTTTTTGGTGGAGATTTTCGACAAATTTTGCCTGTAATTCCAAAGGCAACAAGAGCCGAAGTCGTATGTGCTGCTCTAAACAGTTCTAAATTATGGGACTTTTGTCAAGTACATTAACTGAAGCAGAATATGCGGTTACATTCAGGTAATACAGAAGAACAGAATAAGATCATTGCCGAGTTCAGCAAGTGGCAGCTTGCTGTTGGTGATGGGAGAGTGGAACACGTAACTACTCAATCGGATGTTGGTGAAATGTTGATAAAGATACCAGATCAGTATGTTGTTCACACCTCGGAAGATCCTATTCGGACTCTTTTTGATGTGACTTATCCGGATTTTAGCAACAACATGTCTTCACATTCTTACCTGAGATCTAGAGCTATTCTGACACCAACAAATATTGTGGTGGACGACATCAATAATCAAATCCTTGACAAGATTCCTGGTACGCTACATACTTATCTTAGTCAAGATTCTATTGATGATGCTGGTGATGAAGATAACGATTTCGCTGCTGCATTTCCAGTTGAGTACTTGAATTCAATAAATATGCCGTGCATTCCCAAACATGAGTTAAAAGTAAAAGTTGGAGTCGTAGTTATGCTTATGAGGAATTTGAACCAGATAATGGGATTGTGCAATGGAACCCGAATGATAGTTATTGCATGCAAGAAAAATAGTATTGAATGTGAAATCCTTTGTGGCTCTCATGTCGGAACTAAACATTTGATACCAAGGATCGAAATGATGCCAACTGATACCGTATGGCCATTTGACTTTAAACGAATTCAGTTTCCGATCCAAATATGTTATGCAATGACAATAAACAAGAGTCAGGGTCAGAGCCTTGATAATGTTGGTTTATATCTCCCTAGAGCTGCTTTTTCGCATGGTCACATCTATGTTGCCATCTCAAGAGTTACAAGGCCGGAAGGTCTTCATATTTTGATTGATAGTGATTCTGGTGTTACCACAAATGTTACCTCCAATGTAGTTTTTGAGGAGATTTTTTACAATCTTCCTAATGTAGATGATTGATGTACTCTTTATTTCATAGATATTGTGGTTTAATCCTTTTTAATTTGCATTTAAAATAATTTGATCATTATGTTGGAATTGATCGTGTTTTATAGATTTGATTTTTTAAAAATCAATTACAATTAATGTATGATATGAAATAAATTTTAAAATTATTCAAGTGTTTGTATACCAAGATTACTATATACATGTCAAGTTCAATCAAAAAAACATTTTATAAATGTCAGTACAATAAAAAATCAAACGTTTATTAATATAAATGTCAATTTATACATGTCAAGATCATTAAAAAACCAGTTTTGTCAAAGTTGTAGTAAAAAGAATCTATTATAATCATGTGAAATATTAGCTACAATAAAAATATCAATTAGAAGTATTTATTTAATTAGAATATCAAGATTCATTAAATCATTACAGGATTCATTTTGTTTTAATAAATATATACGTCAAATATCACTAAAAATTTGCTAAAATGTCAAATTTTGAAATGACATATATTTGATAAGTATCAATCACAAAAATACAACATGAACAACATGGATATATCTGTTACGGATCATTATCAAAATTATAAAAGAATCAATCATATATCAATCCTTATCGAAATCATCAAAGAATCAATCACAAATCAATTATTAGTTGGACTACAATATCAGCAATAAATTTTGGTTTATCATTAGTTATACTTTTTACTATTATTATAAAACATAAAACCATAACTTACTCATTGTACTCTTCTCTGCATTTTCATTTTTCTGCAGCATTAAGTTGTTAGTAAGTAATACTAACTTTCTTTGTGTATACAATATCTTGATGTCATTGTGTAATGTATTACTACTATTCTGTTGTCATTTTTTTGATGATATAATGGTTATCCCAATGATATTTTATTGTTTCTTATAGCCTCATTGTCAATGGAGATTATTGTTTTTGACCGTCTTGAGAACTTAAACCAGTCGACTACTAACTGGAAGATTAAAGTTAGAGTGACGAGGAAGTGGCCCAGTGTTACCAATGAGAGTGGATCGTTGAAGGGCTTCAATCTCATTCTCCTAGATGATGATGTAAACCTTATTTTATCTTTTTATGTTTATTCACAGTTTATTTTGAGAAATGTATACAACTGAACCATGAAATCTGTTTATCTTTTTTGTAGAATAACCATGTTCATGCATTTGCCTATCACAACATTTGGAATGCATTGACAACTGGCACTGCTATTGTGGAAGGAGGTGTATATGTTTTTGATCAGTTTAGTGTGAAGGATGCTGTGGGGAATTTGAAACCGGTACAATCCAAAAACTGCATTAGGTTTACTAATGCAACTACTGTCAAGCAAGCTGAAGACGACGGCATGATTCCTCACTATAAGTTTGAATTTTTGGATTTAGAAGATTTATTTGCCGAAGCCAATAAATCTCAGCCGGGAGAGAATCCAGAATTTGCTATAGGTAATTTACTACAAGTTCCTAATTCAAATTGTAATATGCATTTTACTTAATATATAACTGGTGCACTCATTTTATTTTTTTATTTTGTTTGGAAAAAGATATCATTGGAGTTATTGAGGAATATGAGAATGTCAAGCGTATTGACACCAAATTCGGGGACAGAGACATTGTGAAGTTCAGGATCTGCGATTCAAGGTTTTTTTAACTATCTATATTAGAATTTGTATACATCTAGATCATGTAGTGCGACTTATATTTTACATTTTTTTTGTTTTTTTAAATTAAAATAGCAATGCTCACAAAGTCACTATATGGGGAGATCTTGCTCTTTCTGTTGAGGAAATGTATGTGAAACAACTTGAGAAACCAATTATAGCAATTCTTACAAGCACAAAAGTGACCAAGTTTATTAGTAAGAACTTATCCAACTAATACCTTTTTAAATGCTAAGGCACTTAACAACAGTATTTTTTTACAAGTTGTTTGTATAGATTCTGTGCAGATTGCTACATTGCCTTCCACAAAGGTTTATATAAATTTAGATGATGAAGCTGTTACAGACATGAGGCTGAGGTAGTATATTGTACTTAGTTTTCTTAATAATGTTTCTCTTTGTTCTTGAATGTTAATGATAAATATTTTATGTAAAGGCTCATTGCTGAAGAGTATCATTTGAAGGCAGAAAAAGCCTCATTTCCTCAAGACCTGAACAGATTTTAACCTTCTTTGAGAAGCTGTCATTGAAGGACTTGAATGAGAATTTGACTTATGATCATCTCAAGGTAATTTTTTAAATTTATACAAACATTTTTCTTTGTAATTTGGCAATTGTTTAATATATTAATCATGTTCTATATGTTTGTGTTGTAGAAAATAATATGTTGTAGCTTTACAATTATGAAAGTAGATGAAGATTCCTTCTGGTGGTTTTATAGTTGCAACAAATGTCAGTCTGAAGTTGAAAGCTTTGGCAATAGGTTCAAATGTTCTGATTGTCCAAGGATCATACCTGTTGCTTCTAAAAGGTAAATTGTTCCAAACAGATTTGATATAAGTACATTTTTGTGTCAAAACAGAGATGTTTGCTTAAACAATGAAGTGTTAAATTATATTCAGGTTCCGTATCATGGTCCTTGCTGAAGACTCTACATTCTCATGCAATATTGTTCTAATGGATCGAACTGCTAGAAGAATTCTTGGCACAAGCGCTGCCAAGGTTCTTGATGATTTGAAGAAGGTAACAATGAACATTTTGCATTTTTAATAGATTTGTCAGTTGTATCCATATCATAGTTTACATGATGTCGTAGGTTCCCGAAGAAGGTATTCCTAAGCGTCTTCAAACTTTGGTTGGGAAAGAAATTTCAGTTCAGTTAAAGTTAAACAAATCAAATGTTACTCAAGATAACACTTTCTTCCAAGCTGAAGATATATATGATACTACATTGCCGACTCCAAGTACTTCTGAGAATCCCTGTATTTCCGATGCTTCAAGTGTTGACTTAACTGACAATGTGAGCCTATCTAAATATATGTTTTGATAGACTGTTGGCTCTGATAATTATAAAGAATCTACAAGTTATTAAAGTGAACATCATTGTTGCAGACTTTTGAAGTTAATGACTTCATGCAGACTCCAGGTTCCGCCAAATCAGTGACCAAAAAAATTAAAATGGTAAAGGAAGTTGAGTAATTTCAATATATTGTTCTATCTTATAACTTTAGTTTAAAATAAAAGTAACAGTCTATTTTTTCAAATGGTCTTTACAGGAACCTTGATTGCATGGATTTGACAGTGAAGATTACTGAAGTTCACAGTTGAAGCTTTTTCTGAATAAATTCTTATCATATTAAACTTTGTTTATTTTCTGGATTTCTGGATTGTTCTCTATCTTATTGTTTTGGTTTTGATGTGGTTTTGAGTCCATATGAAACTACTTTAATTTTCAGACGCAAAACAGTTATCTTTGCGGTGGAGCATAAAATAAATAATTATGTTACTTTTTTATGCAGCGTTCTTTGCTAAAGTTACTACTTTTTATGTAAAATATATCTTCTACATTGATTCAAACAACTGAAATAGGTACTCTTAATCTATCTAAATTATTGACAATAAAACTGGTGCATAAAGTATAAACATGTAGACAAAACATTATGAACTTAGTTTCATAGGCCAATATCTTGACATGCAATTCTAATAATGTTGCCAGTCACAGCATAATCCTAAGATAAACATAACAGAGTAACATATCTACATGAAGCATGTGAATATATTATAACATAAAACGAATTCAGATATTACGCCTTAAATCATCCACTCGAGCAATCATGGTTGAGTTTTGATCCTCAATTTCACCAGCCTTGATTATCCAGTCGCTTATCCTTTTAATCTATTCCGCTTCAAACTTTTTAAAACCTGCCAACATTTCTTCCAACTGATCTTTGCACTGCTTCACGTGACCATTCAGAGAAGTTGAAGTATCTTCGAGAAATCTTCTTTCACTTCCTGCATAGTCTCTATCAATTTGCACATTTGTCATTGATGATTCACCAACTGCTGCATTTGGATTTCCTTTCAACACTTTGTTAAGGTCCCTGCGATTTATAAACATAAACTGTATATCAACAGAAAAAATGGTAAATAGGATAGCAAAACATTTCTGAATAACTATAATTAAAATTAGAAATATGTATGTGTACATGTATTTTTCCTCCAGTCCAATAGTGCGAGCAAATAATTCTGTTTGTCTATCTTCCATACTTTTGAAAAACAAACAGAAATCTTCATTTGCTATACGTATATCTTCATTTAACTCTGCAGATGAAATGTTGATGCTATTCAAGTCATTCACCACCAAATTCTTCATGTTAGAATACCTTCTCCTCTTTGCAGATGGTGAACTCATCTTTGTAAATACAGATATGATGTTAGTGATGATTGTTATTGTAATCTAAAAGACAGAAAATAGTATTTATAATAATGTTTAAAGAGTAATCCAATAGTCATCAGTTATAAAACTGCTATAACATGTACATGTAACTGCACATAAGTTACTTTTTAGTGGTAACTGCTCAATAGTTAATAATATTTGTAAGTAGTTTAAATTAATTCAACATGAATTTTTTTTTAAAAACGTAATATATTTATAGAATATAAGATTATATCTTATATTTTGACCAAATTAATTAATTTTAAAGACGTAATATATTTATAAAATATAAGATCAAATCTTAAATCTTATAGATTTAAAATTAGAATATAATTTTTAAAGACGTAATATATTCAACAAACTATAAGATCTGGTCACAATATATCAGTTGCTTCTACAATCCAAAACCAAAAACTCAAACTAATAGAAGGAAGTTCAAATATACGCAAATATCTTAAAACTAATAGAAGGAGGTGTATATGTTTTTGATCAGTTTAGTGTGAAGGATGCTGTGGGGAATTTGAAACCGGTCCAATCCAAAAACTGCATTAGGTTTACTAATGCAACTACTGTCAAGCAAGCTGAAGACGACGGCATGATTCCTCACTATAAGTTTGAATTTTTGGATTTAGAAGATTTATTTGCCGAAGCCAATAAATCTCAGCCGAGAGAGAATCCAGAATTTGCTATAGGTAATTTACTACAAGTTCCTAATTCAAATTGTAATATGCATTTTACTTAATATATAACTGGTGCACTCATTCTATTTTTTTTATTTTGTTTGGAAAAAGATATCATTGGAGTTATTGGAAAAAGATATCATTCAAATGTTACTCAAGATAACACTTTCTTCCAAGCTGAAGATATATATGATACTACATTGCCGACTCCAAGTACTTCTGAGAATCCCTGTATTTCCGATATAGTAAGCAAATTGAAATTTATAATTTTATGTTGTGTTATATATTTATAGAATATAGAAGCAAATCTTATATTTTGACCAAACTAATTTTAAAGACGTAATATATTTATAGAACATAAGATCAAATATTAAATATTATATATTTAAAATTAGAATATAGATATTAAAGACGTGATATATTTACAATATATCATTTGCTTCAATTTACTCATATGTTTAGCACTAATCTATTTAATTTTTTAAAGACCAGTTACAAATTTAACTAATTTTTAGAATTCTGTTACTACGTTTTCTACGTTCTCGCATATATAATAAAATAATACATATTTGCATTTTACGAAACATACATAGGTTTTTTGATATACGAAAGTAATAACCAACATAATAACTTACCACAACTCCCTGTAAAACAAACATAGGTATTCTTTACGTGTGGATTTTTGATGGAAAACTTATAATTTAGACAACTTTGAAACAATATACACGTTAATTTCTCTTTTATTTCTCTTTTATTATTTTATTATATTATGGTTTTTTGTATAATTATTAACTCATCACGATCATAACTGAAAATCCTTTTGATTTAATATTATAGAAAAATATAATTGTGTACATATGTCAAAATTTAATAACTTATGTACTTTCTTACTAATATATTTGAGATAAGTTTTTGAAAAGCATACACAAACGTTTGTCTTTGTAACGAAAGTCCATACCATTTTAATGAAAAAGTCGCATAATTGCTTCATCATTTAGACTATTTACTAAGAAAAAAATTATTATACAGTTGAAATCTTTTAAAATATCTCTTATTTTATTCATCTAACATGCCTCTTAAAATTTATCTTGAAAATAAATATAATTAATAGATCAGTCAATCATGATTGTACTATCTCCTACAAGCAACATATGTTACTACAATATATCATTAATATTCTGGCATTAAAGAAGGTGAACAGTCCAGCAACCGTGTGCATGCATTTGTTCAATATATACAAATGTATTATAACATTGATTACACATTATATAATTGTCCAAGATCTATCATATAGACACTCTATAAAAACACTTTTTTACCTTAAGACCTTTCATTGCCTTCATCCTACAGTCCTCCCAAATCTTACTTAAGATGGACAATAACAACATACTCGATCTTAAATCTGATGCTCTAAGCTTGATTTTCAACTGTTTGATATTCGACAGATGTGAGTTCTACATGTTTGGAAGATTACTAATTGCATGGGTGACTAAGAGAAGTGCTTATAGAATTAAGGATGTTCTTGAAAGGTTGGACTGGGATTCGCTGTACCACTTCCATCGTCATGATTTTGAAGTAACACGAGACCAGTTTCATGGATTCATAAGGTTCGCAGTACGATTTCATGTTGAGCAGGCGATGTTCTACAACTCTGTTCAGAAGCTTTTTTTAAATGTCAATGTTCACCATAATATATCAGTTTTACAAACTCTGTCAGGTAATCATTTGCCATCTCGATTTGCTTACTTTTTATTTAAGGCAATACACATACCATTTGGCCTAAATCAAGCAGCTGATGAGATGTTTCATTTCCTTAATATAAGTTCTGTTAGAAGTAAGGTTTTACAACAAATTGATTTGCTTCAAGATATGTATTTTTATCTGTTTGAGAGAGACTATCTCCTGCCCAGTAAAAAATTCTGTCTAAATGCAAGAAATCCAGAGCCATTCGACTTATCAGAAGGGAGACCTATGTCTGAAGAACTATGGCTTTCTCTTTGTGAGAAAACTGTAGAAGAAAACTTTCGCGACGAAAGAAATCCATATGGAAAGATTCTGAACATGCAGCACATTTGGGGCTCTGAATGTCACCATTGCAGACTACAACTATTGGTTTATAAAATTCTCCTTAACTCCGTAAGCTAATAATCATGTTTTTATTCTCAATCTTTCAATTTGCTGATATGTAAGTCTTTGTTAAGAATTCTCGACAATGAACAAAATGTTTAATGTTTAAATGCATTTATATTTGCTGACATACTACATTGTATAGCGAGATGGATTTATTTATAAATTGCTCAATAATATACATAGACTGGGTGGTGAAGGCAAAGAGCTTACTCTCAAAATTTACATTATGGTCCAAAACACAAACATCAACATAGTGTACTTTAAAGGTCATTACAATTAACTTAAAGTTGAGTGCAAAAAGGATTGTCATTTATGCTCCTAGCAAATACTCCCTGTATTCCCATATGTTAGTTGTTCTATGTTTTCATTTTAATTCCTATTTATATTTCATTCTCTACTTTAAAAGAATATTGAATGCTACAATTTGTAAGGTTTTTCACGAATTGCCACTTCATTAATTTTTTAATTACTATCTATATGTCATTCTCTATTTTAAAAACATATTGAATGCTACAATTTGTAAGGTTTTCCGCTACTTGCTATTTCATTAATTAGTCACCAACTGTCATCCTCCTCCTCTATAAAGTTTCCAAGGATATAAATTTGTAAAACTCTGCCTTATAATTTACATTATTGTATAATTCACTACATTCCTTGATTTGTGTAGAATGTTTGAAAACTACTAATAAAAAGGAACGGATATGGCAAGAATTTATGGTTGTTGTTGAATTTAAATAGGAAGAATAGAACAATGAACTTAACATCGTATCCAATGAAAACTGAACTACAAGTTGTCTTTCTCCTTTTCCTATGGATGTTGTGTCTAAGGACTAACCTTTATAAGAATGAGATTAATAATCCTTCAAATATGATCAAAATATATGAATTTGGAAGCTTATCTTATAAATACAACTCTGCAGGAGAATACACTTACATGGATGGAAAAAGTTATGTTAGATATTTTGCGATTTTTGACGATTTATCCAAAAAATAAATCTAATATTAAAGTAGATTAGATATTTATATAACATTCTTCTCCATGTTGTCACAAAAAAACAATATCATGTTCATTTGTTTTGCAAATAGTTATTATTATGATAATACTTCTACAATCCAAAACCAAAAACTCAAAATAAGCAAATATAAGCAAACATCAAAATTGTACTTAAGTTTTCCAAACGATTCATAACCAGATTTAACGCATCCTTCTCCAATATTTAAAACCCACTACTAAGAAGCACCATGCTTCTAAAAGTTATGTTACAAGTACCAAACTGTTTATAGCATCTCAGTCTACTAGATTAACTTCGACATCAAAAACAGCAGTGTTTGCTTCCTCGCGCAAAGTGAAACGCAGGTTATCATGCAAATTCAGATTATTATCCTTGACAAACCTACTCCATCCACCAGAAAACCTGGCACTCCCATGATTTAAAACAATATTTATATTCCAAATTCCTTCTTCAGTCCTGAAGACGACACGGTCTCCTCTTTCCCAATCTCGGTCACCGAGTCTAATATCAGCAGGTATATGCTACACATAAAATATTTACATACATTTTAGAAAGAAACTGAGATGGCATTATACAATGTATATGATCATAAAATCTTGCCAATATACCTGCCCATGACATCTTCCGTTCATGTTGCAGGGAATCAACCTCCTTGAGAATTGCAGAGCGTCAGCATCTTCTGCATTTTCTACCACTTCAGGTTCCACAATATCTACCGCTTCATCACCAACTACCTGGCCTATGTTATCAGGTACCACATTAGCCATCACATCAGGTCTGTTAACAGTATGTCTTCGAACTTTGCCCGCAGTAACTACATCCAGAAGTTTTGCATCACCTTCACAAGTTACATACAAATGATTATAATGTTGTTCTGATATATATATTAGTTCAAAATTAAATACAAAGTAGTATACCACGGAACATACCCATATCCAAACGAGAATCAGAATGTTTTTCTTCAAAAATAAAACAATCTTCACATTCTTGAACGCTACAAATGCTTCCCGGTGTATAGTATACGATTTCCATTCCATTACTCTTAAAAATCCTTCCACAAAGCTCCCCATCCATATCAAAACTAAAAACAATAGCGTCAAATTCCACCAGACTAAAGTGTTGGACAACCTTTTCCAAACCATAAATAATTCTTAATTTTTCATGATATCTTATCTGCCAATCCATCCCATATATTCTAATTTGAGAAACACGGCACAGAGATTTTTCTGTCTCCACACCAATTAAAGCCGGCAATACCTAATTTACGGTTAAAACATATATACTTAATTACATTAACAACTAATTATTAAATAAAAAGCGAAGAGTGCATATATATTCATACATGATTAAATAGGACTATTTACCATAAACAAAATATAATGTACTTACGATATATCCATGCTTTAGTGTTGTTTCAAGTACAATTTTGAAGAATGATCTCCTTCCATCCCTCACTCCTGTTTTACATTGTAACAATAGATAATTTATATAAAGAAATGCAGAGAAGATTTAGAATTTATGATGTATACAGATATAAACACTTAGAATTATACCTGCTTCTTTCTCAAATATTAACTCTTCCTTTTTAAAAATGCATGCAAGAACATTATCAGGAGATTCTGCTATATTCATAGCTATAACATCCCCGGTTGAAATGTCCAGTTCTTTGAGAAACTTATACCAACCAGAACCGAACGTGCAGGACTCAACATCGCAACGAACCTCTATTTCCCACATCCTTATCCCAAGAGTAAGGTATATCTTATCCATTCCTTTCCAGTTTTTGTAAAGA
Source organism: Heracleum sosnowskyi (assembly GCA_030848705.1). Lineage (NCBI taxonomy): Eukaryota > Viridiplantae > Streptophyta > Magnoliopsida > Apiales > Apiaceae > Heracleum > Heracleum sosnowskyi. The sequence goes on along the minus strand of CM061235.1, from coordinate 133,040,055 downwards.
TCCTCTAAATCTTTCTCCAATTCCTGTTAAAATAAATGTAAGTATAATATAAAAGGAATGTAAATGTAGCATTTGTCAGGTATAATTAATTATGAGGAAATAATGAAATATTTACCATATATTGCATTCCTTGCATGTTGTCGACTGCTTTGACCTCGAGTTTGAATTCCTCTGCACTTTCCTTGATTGAATTATATGATGATATTGCTATAAGTTTTTCAATTTCCAGATTATTATGACCATAGACAAACTGATCCATCGTCAAATATCTTGATTTTTCATTTTTGAAAAAATCATCAGGCTCAACTGTTGGATTAACCACTACAGTCGCATTATGTGTGTAACATTTCGCAACAAACTTACCACATCCAAAATAGTCAAAAATGACCACTGAGTACATTCGCAGGTCATAAAATCTTAGAAAGTCATATAGACCGCGAATTTTTTTCTTATTGTTATCGTAAATGGCATGCCACATCAGATTGTTACACTTAATTTGTAAATGGTAGGAAAGGGAACTTCCAAATTTGTCAAGAAAAAAAGATGGAATCCTCTGCATAGAAAAAAACATACTCTGTCATCCTACAAAGTATCATATGCGTGCTTATTCTATTTCAATCAAGATTATAGGACTATTTTACTTACAAATGACCCATCTTCATCTCTTTCGACATTTGACGCAATAAAGCTGGATAATGGTTTCCGATTCTCTCCTAATCAGACCATGATTCAATTAAACAAGACAAAGACAAGCTGATGTGATTTTTTTACAGAGTACAACTTAAATCAATGATGTTTACCTGTTGTACAGCCAGCTCTCAATTTCATATAAGTTGGAAGTAATCTTCTCTGCATTTAAAACAGACATCTCTTAGTACAATACATTATAATTCTGATTCAACCAAAAACAGGTGAACGCCTACATTAAGGATGATCTTTATGATTTATATAGTAATAGGATACATTTAAGGCATGATTAAGAATTTTAAATTTAAATTTTGCATTATGTCTGCACTTCATCAAACTGCACTGAGTTAGATATGTAACAATACACAAGCACTTCAACAGTTTGCACTATGTTCCTAAGTAAGCAGTCAATATAAGCACTGCACTAATGTAAAATCATATTATCGCCAATATAAATCCATTGATTCTATAATAACTTGCTAATGATATCCAAATCCATTAGCCATTCTATATAGATTTTCAGGTACTGAAACAAAATCCATTGATATATTACCCGATTCTATGTTTTTACTCAGTTAATTTTATTTGATACCAGCTTGAATATAGTTCATTTGAGTAGATTGTTATATCCTTAGGAGCATTGCAAACTTTAATTCATTGTACTCTTCTTTTGACAAGAACCATAAAGATCAAATAATATTGACCCAATCTATAACACCTTCTGCATGCAATACATACAACCAGGCAAGTAGTAATCTCTAATAACCTATTCGGAACATAGTTTAAGCAAGAAATTCAAAGTACAGTGTACATATTCTTGAAGAGGAACAACAAGAATCTAATATCATCTTCGATCATTGTAACTTTGCTCATTCAATCATCAATCAATACACAGTACCTAAAAACATAATGCTACAGAAACTGAAGAATCGTGTTGCTAACCTCCATTCGGGTGTTCTTGAAGTTGCAGCCGATTGAATTCGTCAAATTCCCAATTTGCAGATGATGCATACAGCTGAAGAAGATAGCCGAAGAAGATAGTGTTTGATACGGTTGCAATTGGGACTTAATTAGGAGTTAATTAGGACAGATACACCTGTCACCAAGTTCAATTAATTTTCAATTTAGATTGGAAAACCTTTTTACCAAATAAGTATATTTATATTTTTACCAATTTTTTAGTGTAGTTTATATCTTCCAAAATACTATTGCCGATAAAAGAAATTTAAAAATATTAATAAAATTTATGAAGTTATGTTACAATATGAAATTTTTTTAATTAATATTTACAAGTAAATCACATTTTACCAAAACAATTCTTAAAAATTTAAATAAATATTTCAAATACAAGTTAATTTTATTAAGTTTGTACTAAAAAGACATATGTGTTGACAATTATCATGAAAATAATAATTTAAATATCGTTAACTCTATTGCTAAGAGTGCAATATTTTATGTGCAATGACCTTTTATACGTATATCCGTGTAGACAATTTACGAAAATATCGACAAACTCATTGTCTTAAATAGTAAAATTTATAAACTCAATTCTTAACATATATAAATAAAATCCTTTTTCTAACATTTTTTGTTTAAATTAATTATGAAAAAATTAGAAAAATCTTAGAGCGCGCGTAGCGCGGGCAAAAACTCCCTAGTATGTATAAGTAGACCACATATTTTATATTATTAATTTATTAGAGTACGGGGCCTGAGATTAGTCTCACGGATTTTTGAGATCAATATGAACGACACCGTATTTCCAAGTATAATAGTAGTCCCCTTCATTATTTTGGTTTAATTTTTGGACAAATTTCTTTCTAATGTTCCTTGTTTCCATTGTTTTAAATCATTCATTTCTTTTAAATGTTTTTTAATGATACTAAATTTGCTTTTCTACTTTTTTAATTGTAAATAAATAATTTGTTTATAAACAATTTTCTATTATAACATGAAAAACATATTTACTTCTAAAAGATTTAGGTTTTCAATATTTTTTTGAAGCGAATTAGATTTTTAATTTTTTTGCTATTTAACAATACAATGGTAATTCAAATTAATTAGTTGAAAGATATTTTCTTCAATTTCTTTATTAGCACAACAAAAGATTCAAAAAATTAAATGTAAGACTTAAGTGGGAAAAATGATTATAAGCCAATAAGGAAGTCGATGGGTGTTATGATCCGCGTAACACGACATCGTATTTTTAGGTATCTGAGGGAGGATCCCTGATATTATGATCTTTTCTCTCTTAATTAATATTGTAATAGTATTTTGACTTTTATTTACAATTAAAATTTCAGTTTTACTACTATACACGAAAACGTCTCTTTCTCGTGAGAGTCGGCCGACCCATCTTCCCCTAACCCTAGCCCCAACATCTTCATCCCCATCCCCTTTCTTCCCATCTCCATCTCCATCTCCATCCCCATCCCCTTTCTTCCCATCTTTGTCCACACAACACCTTTTCTCTTGTTTTTTCAATTTTCTTTCAATAAAATCGAGATTTGTTTCACAAAACTCGCAAAATCCATTTGAGTTTCTTCACTTTAGTTTTCAGATCTACTAAGATTAAGAGCTCGGATTTTATAATAAAATTCAGTTTTCTGTTTGAGTTATTAGATGTGTGTTTGTGTTAGGCCGAATACACAATATATAATCAAGTATGTATGAGAATAACAATTAAGAACACAGGTTTGTAAATCAACAAACTGAATTATATTAAATAATTCTCTCTTAGTGATGTTAATGAATCACAAAGAGCTTCTAGGTTACAAGAATAATATATTCAATAAACGCATCCCTTCTAGGGATAACCTATCTGTGTTTATATAATACACAGTTACACAATCCTTATCTAATTGATATTCCTACAAATTAGCTATACAATTGATATCAATTAAGGATTGCTTCTTATCTTCTATTCCGTTTCCTTAGCTGTATCAATATATTCTGCTTCTTTCCATCTTCAGAATATATTGCTTCTAGAATCTTCAATTCAGCACCGACAACTAATTCAACTATCACCTTGTCAGACTTTAAATAAACTCTGACCGGCTTCCTTTAAACTCTTCACCCTGTCAGAGTTTAATTAAACTCTGACCGGCTTCTGATAAACTCTGGTCAGTACCTGTTGCTTAAACACTGATAAACAAACGTCAGCAATTATATCTAACAATCTCCCCCAACTTGTTCATAATAAAATGTACAAGTTAAACATATAATTGATGATGTCAAAAACTTTTAACAAATGCAGTGTTTAACATATAACAGAGTTTAATTTAAAACAGAGTTTAAATTTGACTTAGAATAGAAAATATATTAAAAACTTACAGTCAAACTTTACTTGATTTCTTGAATATCAGGCACAGTCCTGATATAATCTAACAGTAGTTTCTTCTCAGCTCTATTCAATTCAGCAATCATAATCTTCTTCAGCTCCTTCATCTCTGGTTCATCTTCACCAATTTGATAAATGGCAGCCCTCAAAGAATATATGCTGTTTTTGTTCATTTCATTGCCAAGTCTGATATAAAAAGGTTTATCAGACTCTAGATTGAACTCAAGAACCTTTTTATTTAGTGCAGTTCTGAACCTAGCACTATTCCTTTTCATTTCTACCAACTTTCCATGTGCATCTCTGTATTTAGGAATGTATGCACTTGATACTCCAGCTCCACTCAAAACTTTGGATTTCATCATCCTTTCCTTCAAAACTCGAGCAGCATCATAAGTACTTCTATTCTTTACTTCAAGTAGATATAGAACATACTCTAGCTCTTCCCAAAGTTTTAACTGGATATCAAATTCACCAAATCTATACACTCTGCCATCAGCCATAAAATATAACAAGAATTCCTTTTTGATTCCTTTGTGAAAAATCATCTGTACAGATTCCAGTTTGTCAAGACCTTCTTGAGTAATTCCAACTCCAAATTCTGCCAATGAAAACTTGTCTTGAGATCTGTTATTAGTTCTTCTCTCTCTGTGTGAACCCAGTCCAGATTTGTCAAAGGCTTCTTTTCCCAATACTGTTCTGGTTTCTGAGAAATTCACAGCTTCAAGCTTTAAGTCTTCAAGAATTTTCGATTTGCTGAATCCTGGAAGTAGTGTAGATTTCTGTACAACTTGAGCAACGTCAGAGGTTGTCATGTCTTCAATAGAAACATCAACTTGAGCAGCGTCAGAGGTTGATTTAGCTAATCTTGTTTCAACTTGAGCAATGTCAGAGGTTGAAATATCTTTCTTCTTTAGGTTAGGCTCTTCAATCATTATGCCTTTACCCTTATCAGAGTTTCTAATCACAGGTCTCCTTGTATTTTGTATACTCTGTTGAATATTCTCTTTGATAGAAATACCAACTTCTTTCTTTCTAGGAGCCTTGATTTCCTTTCTCTTGTAGATTCCAGCTTCAAGATTTTTCTTGTATTCCTCAGCAAGCATTTGCTCTTCAGCCTGGATATCTTCAATAGTTACATTCTTTCCATGCTCTTTCATGAATATCTTAGCAGCAATCTCTTCATCAGTAGATGGATTAGTTGAAACAACTAAACTCTTGAGATTTGAAGTAGATTGTCCACCAGAGTTTATCTTTTCAGAGTTTATTTGTCTACCAGAGTTTACTCTAGTCCTGCTTTGCCTTTGAGCAATGACCTTTCCTTTATTTCCTTTGCTTCCCCCATCAGTAGAATCATCCCTCTGTCTCAGAGCTTGAATGTCTTTGCATTTGTCTTTAGGTACATTCTCCCCCTTTTTGACATCATCAGAAAGTAATACTGATGTTAGCAATTCTAGAGCATTAGAAATAGAATTCAATTGAGTAGACATTTCAGCCTGATTCTCCTCAACTTTCCCAAGCCTTTTCTTGATTTCCTCAGAATCCTTGGCTTGCTGCTGGAATTGTGTAGAATAAAATGATCTGTCAAGCTTCAAAGTTGTATCCCTGAGAGAAAATTCATTCCTTAGATTTGTAAACATCTGTTGATTCTCATCAAATCTATTATTAAGAGATTTGACTTGAACAACAGTTGCCTGTAAACTTGTAAGTACATCAGTATTGGATATCTTCTTGACAGAATCAGATAGAAAATCTGCAGCCCTTTGTGCTGAGAAAACACAATCTGCATCAGCCCAATTTTTGTAGTACATATTCTGGAAATGTTCATTGGTCTGTCTATTAACTTCCATTCTTTCATCACTATTGACATCATCAGCCAATGAAACTTGAATGCTAGGATGTGAATGAGAACCCCCATCATCATTTCCAGCTTCTTCATTAGTGTCTGCTGCATTTTCAGGAAGAATATTTTCAGCAGTAAACTGTGCAGCTTCATCAATTTTCTCTTCTGCGACAGCTTCAGGAATATCAGAGTCTACCTTAGCAAAAACCTCTGCTTCTCTTTGAATCTGATTAACCTCCTCACCTTTGTCAAGATCACAAGAAATAACTTCAGTATGAGTGGCTAGAGATTCTTCTACCTGATCAGTGACTTGATCAGCTTCCACACCCTCTGTATAATGATCAGAATGGATAGAGGTGTGTGCTTCACGATCAAAAACTCTGCTATCAGAATGAGTAGCAGCTTCCTCAACTACATCATGAACCTTTGATGTAGGAGCATCGAAATCCATAGTAGCATCAGTATTTAATCTGTCTAGATTGACAGCTTCAGCATTTGCAGCATCCTCCTGAACAAACACTTCAGGAGTTTCAGTGTTTACAAACACTCTGTCCTCATCAGCATGTATAATATCCTCCTCAACAACAATTTCAGGAGTATCTTGAGGAACAGCTTCAGCCACAATCTCCTCATTCTCTGATGCAGGAGCTTCAGTGTCCTTAGAGACTCTTTCCATGGTTATATTTACAGCACCAAAAAGATGTGCAGCCACTAGTCTTCTTTTTCTCTGATGAAGAGTTTCTTCATCAGTTTCAGTCTCTGAGGTTTCAACAACAGACTTTGCCCTATTGGCTCTTCTTTTCTTTATCCTTGTCTTCTGAGGCAGCTCTGCAGGTGTTGATGCCCCAGCTTCAGTAGATGGTTTCCTTGCAGGTTTAGTACCAATGTGCTTGGTCCTACCTCCCCTCGCAGGTTTAACAGAAGTTGATGGAGGTTCTGGATGAGATTCAGCTTGTGGTTGTGGATTTACTTGAGCATCCACAAACTGTTGCACAGAAGTAGGTAGCAAAAGATCTCCTACAATGCCTTTCTTAATGTCTTTATTGACTAGATCAGTAAATACTCTCTTATGTAATTTAAAACAAGAAACATCTGCCTCAAATACATTTTCTCCTTCAACACAATAAGAAACCAAAAGCTGACAGAATCGAGAAAAATAAACAACTCCTCTATTCTCGGTCATCTTCTCCCCTAAGTTAGTCAACACAAGTCGTGCAAAATCAAAATGATTATCATATAATAAGGAATACCCGATTTGCAGACTGTCTGTGGGAATAGCATCCCAATTTGTGCATTTCTTGCCAAATGTCCTGGTAATGCAATCGAAGAAGAAACTCCATTCTTTGCGCAGAAACGGCCTTTTTAGTTGCCCAATCTTTGTCAATGGCCCAAAGTAGCCAATCTCTCGCATCATTCGGATTAAATCCTCATCACCCATTCCAATAGTGTAGGAAGAATATTCAGGAAACCCCATTGCATCTCGAATAGTACCAGCAGTAATAACATACTCTGTTTCGTCAAACTCAAAGATTATGGATGGGCTCCCAGTTTCACCACCATCATCATAAACTCCTGTCTCCCAGAATGCCTTGATTTGTAAACCAGAAAGTGTGGCTGGTTCAACTAAAGCACGCCCAATCGTTGACTGAGCAAGAAACCTTTGAATCATATGAAATGCTTCTGGTGCGTTGGCAGTGTTTAGTGGTGCGGTATAATTGTTTGGAACGAACTCTAACCCAGACGAAACGAAAGCTGTGGTTGCCATTAGAAGATTTTGAAGAAAGAACAAGTAATCGATGTGAAAGCTTAACAGAGTTTGTGTGTAGAAAGGTGTTTGTGAATATGTGTGTGATAATAGATGTGTATGAGTAAGATGTGAAAAGTTTAGCTGAAGATGTGTGTATTGTATTTATCAGAAAATTAAAGATTAAAAACTGAAGAGTTTTTAATCATTAATACACAACTGTCTTACTCCTATAATCATGTGAGTGGGAAACATGGCAAACGTGCATACGCTAATAGCTGTATTGAACAACTTCCAATACACACGTGCAGTCGTGGAGACACCTGTCATCACATATCCGCTCAAGAAAAAAATCAATAATAATAAAATTATCGAATTTAATATCTCAGAAACATAATAATAAAGTACGAAGGAGCTCAACAGTCAGAAGAATAATGACTGTCTTGGAACTCCGCACTTTACTGTTCCCAGAGCTTCGAGCCAATCAAAACCTTTCAGTTGCCCTGTTGGATGCTATAAAAGCTGGAGCATTGTAACAACAGGCAATACACATATCAAGAAAAAAAAATACCATACATCAAATGGCAGGAACCTTTGAATTCATAGATGTAGAAGCTTTCTTGAATCTAAACTGGCGTCAACAAGCAAACTATATCATTGATGAGTTTCTTGTTTTATCATTCCTGAATGATGAAGGTCTCATCGCTGATGATGAGATAGCTGAAGGACCTATCTCCAATCCCTATGTGCACATCATTCGTCCTGGGCCATATGATGTGCCCATCCTCGCAGATGATGATTTTGTGGAGATTTGTATGATGCTCTTTTATCAGAGCTACTTGAAGGGTTCGAAGAAGACAGTCGTCTTGGAATCCTGCAAGCTGCAAACCAGAAAGAGATTTCGAGAGGATGATGATGATGATTCAACATCAGGGAGTTGTCAAGCCTTGAAAATCCCAGATGCTATAATAACCTGTTAATCGAACAAATAGCTAGACAAGTGTAGGAACTTGTCTGAATGTAAACAAAGTTTGAATCGATTAATGAGAAAGATCCATTTTAAATAATCAGAATCGCAAATAATCGTAAAGTGAAAGAAATGATATCACTTTAAATAGTAAACTAACATACTCAGCAGCACTACTAATCACCATCAGGACTTATCAAACATACTCTTTCTTTTCTCTGTTTAATGCAAAATTGATCCGTTACAAATCATACATTTTTGAAAAACAAATGTCTAATCTCAAAATTATAATATGCCTGAAACAGAGAAATTATTTTAATCATTAAAGATTAAAACAAAGTTACCTCGGCATATGTCACACAATACATCAGTGTTTACCATTTGTCCTTCTTTGTCAATAAACTCTTCTCTCAATCTGTACAGGTGTGAAAATATGTGTGTGCAATAGCAGAGTTTACCGTAATCAATATTTAGATCATCTCAAAGTGCATAAAATCCACAAACGAAAGTAGTAAAAACTGGTTGCCTAAACTCTCATGTATAACATAACATCTGATTTTATATCTAAACTCTGTTTTCTGATATCCTTTCATTTGGATATATCTTTTAATTTTTCACCCCCTTTCTTTATTATTTTTTTTTTTATTTTTTTTTTTTATGTTATATATTTTTTCTTTATTTTTCCAGTAATCAGTGGTTGTCACTAGTCACCAAAAATCAATGATTTTAGCCCTTATTTCATACAATAAGTTCCTGGATCTTCCTAGGCACAACATGATCTCAAAGGAATTTGTGCACTGTTTGGCATCTTTTGATTTGAGGGTGAATTCTTTTCAATTAAGAATCAGAGTTTAGACTTTTCATCAGTAAATATAATTAACTTATGAGAGAAAATGCAAACAGCTAATACAGACTCAGTGTATAGGATTAATAAACTAAGAGATGGTATAAATACAGAGACAGTATCATGCTGTGTTAACTTACTGCACATAATTGAGATCAGAATCTATAAAACTCTTAAGGATTCACAATTACTTACTGAGAATTATGCTTCATACAAATTTCTTCATTGGTCCAAATGTTTCAGACAAAGTTACAATCAGAGTATGACATTAAACTGTAACTATCAGAGTACGACCAACAGAGTTTAGCATCAGAGTTTACTTTCAGAGTATGACTGACACTTCACAGAGTTTACCATCAGAGTTTAACATGCTAGTTCACATAACAGTTAACACATGTAAGAAATCATGAACATAAAAAGTGAGTCTAACCCGTATCTCTAGTCAGAACCAGAGATCATTCCAAGTTCATTTACCAATCTTGTAAAAATAGCTTCACTCAAAGGTTTGGTGAAGATATCTGCAAGTTGTTGGTCTGTAGACACAAAATGAAGCTCAATGTTTCCTTCTTCCACATGTTCTCTGATAAAATGATACCTTATGCTGATGTGCTTGGTCATGGAATGCTGTACTGGATTACCTGTCATAGCAATAGCACTTTGGTTATCACAGAAAATAGGTATTCTAGAGTACCTTAGCCCATAATCCAGCAATTGATTCTTCATCCATAAAATCTGTGCACAACAGCTACCAGCTGCTATATACTCTGCTTCTGCAGTGGATGTAGAAATTGATTTCTGTTTCTTACTGTACCAAGAAACCAATCTGTCACCTAAAAATTGACAGCTTCCACTTGTACTTTTTCTGTCTATCTTACAGCCTGCAAAATCTGCATCAGAGTAACCAATTAACTTAAACTCTGATTCTCTAGGATACCACAAACCCAGGGTTATGGTTCCTTTGAGATATTTGAAGATCCTTTTTACAGCTGTTAGATGAGGCTCTCTGGGATCTGCTTGAAATCTTGCACAAAGACATGTTGCATACATGATATCAGGTCTACTTGCAGTAAGATACAGTAGAGACCCTATCATTCCTCTGTAGTTAGTCATGTCTACTGAGGCTCCTGTGTCTTTGTCAAGCTTCGTTGCTGTAGCCATGGGAGTTGTAGCAGATGAACTATCAAGCATACCAAATTTCTTTAGAAGATTTCTGGTATACTTTGCTTGATTGATAAAAATCCCATCATCTGTTTGCTTGACCTGTAAGCCTAGAAAATAACTAAGCTCTCCCATCATGCTCATTTGGTACCTGGATTGCATAAGCTTTGCAAACTTCTTACAGAGTTTGTCATTAGTAGATCCAAAAATAATATCATCTACATAAATTTGAACTAAAAGCAAATCATCACCAGAATTGAAATAAAACAAGGTTTTATCAATTGTACCTCTTGTGAACCCACTTTCTAAAAGAAATTGAGCAAGAGTTTCATACCATGCTCTTGGTGCTTGCTTTAGTCCATATAATGCCTTGTCAAGCCTGTAGACATAATCTGGATGCTTGGAATCTACAAATCCTGGTGGTTGTTCAACAAACACTTCTTCTTCAAGCTTCCCATTGAGAAAAGCACTCTTTACATCCATCTGAAAGACTTTAAACTTCTTGTGTGCAGCATAGGCCAGAAAAATTCTTATGGCCTCCAATCTTGCAACTGGAGCAAAGGTTTCATCATAGTCAATTCCTTCCTGTTGTGAATAACCTTTTGCCACAAGTCTAGCCTTGTTTCTTGTAATCACACCTTCACTGTCAGTCTTGTTTCTGAAAACCCACTTTGTACCTACTATTGATCTATTCTTTGGTCTAGGTACAAGTGTCCAGACTTCATTTCTTTCAAATTCATTTAACTCTTCTTGCATTGCTGTAATCCAATTAGCATCTTGAAGAGCTTCTTCCACTTTCTTTGGTTCTGTTTGAGACAAGAAAGCATGATACAGACACTCATTATTTGTTGCACTTCTAGTTCTCACACTAGCATCAGGATCTCCAATTATGAGATCAGGTGTGTGTGCCTGTGTCCACTTTCTTGCTGTTTGTAAGTGGTTTCTTGCATCATTATTGGATCCTCCCCCTTGATCCATGCTCTCCTGATTCATATGTTGACTTTCTGCAGCATCTGAGGCTCCCCTGAATTGGATAGTTCAGAGTTTGAACTGTCAGAGTTTGAATCAGTTTCCTCAACTGACTCACTTGCTGTGTCTTGTTGAGCTTCTTCACGCTCCCCCTCAACTGATTCTCTATTTTGTTCAATTTGAGAATTTCCAGTTTCTCCAGTATTTACCAGTAGAGGTTCAGAGTATGCTTCGTCAGAGTTTGTCAACCCTGCTTCATCAGAGTTTATATCATCAGAGAATAGATCTTCATTTTCAAAACGCAGTTGATCATATCCATCCTTGTCTTCAAGTCCAATTATTTTCTTGTCATCAAATGACACATGTATAGATTCCATGATCACCTTAGTTCTTAGATTATAAACTCTGAATGCTTTTGTTGACAATGGATAGCCAACAAAGATTCCTCCATCAGCTTTTAACTCAAACTTTGTCAACTGTTCAGGATGAGTCTTCAACACAAAGCATTTGCATCCAAATATATGAAAATATTTCAAATTTGGCTTCTTATTTTTCACCATCTCATATGGTGTTTTCCCATGCTTGTTGATCAATGTTGCATTTTGAGTAAAACAAGCAGTTTGAACAGCTTCTGCCCAGAAGTATGTTGGTAATTTTGCTTCATCAAGCATAGTTCTGGCTGCTTCAATTAAAGTTATGTTCTTCCTTTCAACTACACCATTTTGCTGTGGAGTTCCAGGTGCAGAAAATTCTTGTTTCACTCCTCTTTCCTTGCAGAAAGCTTCTATGATTGAGTTTCTGAATTCAGTTCCATTATCACTCCTTATAATTTTGACTTTTTGCTGTGATCCTTTGTCCAGTAGATTTACATGATCCATCAGAGTTTGAGCAGTTTCATCCTTCTTTGACAAGAAATACACCCATGTATATCTAGTATATTCATCAACAATTACTAGAGCATATTTCTTTCTGCCCATGGACATCACATTCACTGGTCCAAAGAGATCAACATGTAGAAGATGATAAGGTTCCATTACTGAAGATTCAGATTTGCTCTTGAAAGATGACTTCCTTTGCTTGGCCTTTTGACAAGAATCACATAGGCCATCTAGACTGAGTATTGATTTTGGAAGTCCCCTTACAAGATCCTTTCTTATTAGCTCATTGATGTTGTTCAAATTGAGACGAGAGAGCTTCTTGTGCCAGTTCCAACTCTCTTCATTTGACATTCTGGCTGTCAGACACACTGTTTTTCCATCAGAGTTTGTTACCAAACTTGCTTCATAAATGTTGTTGCGCCTGTGTCCAACTAGAACAACTTTTCCAGTAGATTTACTGATAACTTCACAGTATTCACTATGAAAATCTACATGGTTTCCTCTGTCACAGATTTGACTCACAGATAGCAGATTATGCTTGAGTCCTGAGACTAGAGCTACATTGGTAATGATGACACTTCCAAGATTGATATTGCCATATCCCAGAGTGTGTCCTATGTTGCCATCTCCATAGGAAACCTTTGGGCCAGCCTTCTCCTTAAAGTCTGATAGCAGGGCTTTATTTCCAGTCATATGTCCTGAGCATCCACTGTCCAAGATAAGTGTGCTCTTTATTATACCCTGCAATCACAAACAAACACTAAGTGTTAGTTTTAAGGATCCAGACTTGCTTGGATCCTTTGTCTTTCTTAACAGTGTTAGCTTTTGCAGCGGAATCTGTATTATCAGAGTTTAAACTAACATTGTCAGATTTTACACTAGCAGAGTTTGCTCTAACCCATTTCAAGTTGGGTTTTAGCTCATAATAGTTGTGATAAATAGCATGATAACTCTTGCAAGTATAAATGGAATGCCAAGTGCTCCCACAGTGTTTGCATAAAGTTTGTGGTTTAACTCTTACATAATCATTCTTTATTCCTGATGTAGAAGATAAAGAATTAATATGTTTGTTCTTAGTGCAAAATCTAGCAAGATGATTAGAACTACCACAATTGTAACATGTTTTCCTTGAAGCACCAGCATTAGGCAAATGATTATTTCTGTTATTTATGCCTACTTTTCCATTCCTATTTTTCTTGGACCCTTTAGGTTTCATGGCAGACTTTACCTCTTTCAACTTATGATTGAACTGTTTACCTGTCATCAAGCCAACATTAACCTGTTTTTCACAAGTTTTTACTGGTTTTCTAACAGCTTCTACTTCCATAAGTTTTTCTGTTATAATATTTTCCTGTTTTTCACAAGCTTCATCTGATTCCATATCAGCTTTCCTTATTACAACAGATTTTAACTTATTGGCTTCTGGAACAAATTTCACAGGTTTAAGTTGTGGTTTTACCTTAACCTTGTCTTTAAACCTAAGTTCATCATTTTCACAATAACCTAAACCTACAGAATCAGTCTGAAACACTTGATGAGTGTCTCTTCCAGAATCTGTCCAAGTTTTGATTATTTTTCTTTCTTTTTCTAAATCAGATTCTAGTTGCCTATATCTTTTCAGCAACTCCTGTTCTACATAAACAGCATCATCTCTTTCTTTTTGAATCTGCTTCATCTTTTCAAGTTCTTCTTCAAGAAACTTGTTTCTATCTTTAAGACTAAGATTCTCAGCTTTAATTCTCTCATTCTCTAAGGTCTGATCCCTATAGCTAACATGAACACTTTTCAGATATACTCTTAACTCAGAGATATTATCAGTATCATAAGCATAAGTAGTTAGGGGTACCTTATTTTCCGATGATTCAGTCTCATCTCTGATAGTTGCCATAAGAGCATAGTTTTCTCCATCATCAGAGTCTGAAGTATCTGCCCAGTCTTTGCCTTTAGAGATAAGTGCTTTCTCAGTTTTGCCTTTCTTGCACTCTGGGACATAATGACCCATCTCCTTACACTTGTAGCACTGGATTTCAGATTTATCCTTCTTGCCAGACTTGGTCTCCCTTCCATCAGATTTTCTGAAACTTCTCCTTTCAGAATTTGAATCTTTCCTTGAGAATCTCTTTCCCTTCTTGAAGTTCTTGAATCCCATCTTCTTAAAGGTCTTTACCATCAATGCAGCCATTTGCATCATCTGTTCTTCATCATCCTCAGAATCAGAAGCTTCATCAGAGTTTGAATCATCATCAGAGTTTGATGACTCACTCTCAGATTTAATGACTAAAGCCTTTCCCTTGGCTTTCTTCCTTGATGATTCCTTCTTAATGGGCTTCTCCTCGACTTTGAGAGCAACAGATTTTGTCTTTTTACTCATTCTTCTGTTTCTTTGTTCTATCTCAAGTTCATGAGTCTTTAACAATCCATAGATCTCATCAAGATCTGTATCAGCAAGATCATAATTATCTCTGATTGTTGTTGCCTTTAAATCCCACTTTTCAGATAGAGATAACAGAAACTTGAGATTAGACTCTTCAAGTTCATATTCTTTATCAACCAGAGACAGATCGTTCAACAGTTTGCAAAATCTGTCATAAGTCTCAGTCAAGGTTTCATTAGTTCTTGAATCAAAGTGCTCATACTCCTGTGTGAGTATTGTTTTTCTGTTCTTCTTAATAGCACCTGTTCCCTGGCATCTGACTTCTAAAGCATCCCATATCTCTTTGGCAGTTTTGCAGCCAATTACTCTGTTAGACATAACATTATCTAAAGCACTGTGGAGAAGATGTCTAACCTTTGCATCCTTTGCAATTGATGAGATGTCCTCAGGAGTCATATCTTTCTTTTCCTTTGGAACAGTCTTTTGTTCTTGACCATCAACAACAGGGGACAATTTAGTTGGCATATGAGGACCATCATAGATTCTGTCAAGGTATTCTGGATCAGTAGCTTCCAGAAACATGGTCATCTTAACCTTCCAAATCGGATACTCTACTGGCCTGAGAATTGGAACCCTGATTGTTTCATATCGACTCACAGAGTTGGGCTTAACCTGTTCAGCCTTAGGAGCAGTTTGATTTTCTTCAGACATGATTAATACTGTGTTTGAATCGTAAAACTGTATATATTAAACAGCCTTGGCTCTGATACCAATTGTTAGGCCGAATACACAATATATAATCAAGTATGTATGAGAATAACAATTAAGAACACAGGTTTGTAAATCAACAAACTGAATTATATTAAATAATTCTCTCTTAGTGATGTTAATGAATCACAAAGAGCTTCTAGGTTACAAGAATAATATATTCAATAAACGCATCCCTTCTAGGGATAACCTATCTGTGTTTATATAATACACAGTTACACAATCCTTATCTAATTGATATTCCTACAAATTAGCTATACAATTGATATCAATTAAGGATTGCTTCTTATCTTCTATTCCGTTTCCTTAGCTGTATCAATATATTCTGCTTCTTTCCATCTTCAGAATATATTGCTTCTAGAATCTTCAATTCAGCACCGACAGCTAATTCAACTATCACCTTGTCAGACTTTAAATAAACTCTGACCGGCTTCCTTTAAACTCTTCACCCTGTCAGAGTTTAATTAAACTCTGACCGGCTTCTGATAAACTCTGGTCAGTACCTGTTGCTTAAACACTGATAAACAAACGTCAGCAATTATATCTAACAGTTTGATTGTCTCGCTTTGTGCGATGTATTGATTGTGTTGAAAATGAATTTTACGGTGTGTGACAATGTGCAAAATAAAATGTAAATCAATATTGAGACATTTCAAGTGTATTAAAATGTCTAACCATTTAAATAGAATAAAATGTCTTATTTCAAGAGTCGCTGAATTTCTGTCTCTTCCGGAAAAAGTCGGATCAATTGGTCAAGTATTGACAAAATTGGTAAAATTTAGTAAAATATGTAAAAAAAATAATTTTTAATTTAAAAAATTAATCACTTAAATTAAAAATAAGAAGAAAATTATCCTCATATATATTATTCTTATTCAAAATTTGATTTTATAAACTTTATTTATTCAAATCATACAATATTTTACAATAAATTTGTATAAATATGTAATAATTATAGATGTATATATTGGAACAATTAATATATATATAATTTAATATAAAATAAAATAAATTTAAAATAATAATTAATTAATATTTTCAATTAATTTTTAGTATTGAACTTTAAACACAATCCAATAAAAAACATAGAAAAACACTTCCGATAAAGAGAAAAAGGCTCCAATAAATAAAAATTTAGCTCGAGAGGAAACGGGCCGGGTTACAGAAACCACCCAACGTAGCAAAACAAAAAAAAGGTGCAAGTCTAGGGTTTTTCCATCTTTCCTCTCCTTGTTCTATCTGTATCTATCTGTGTGTGCAACCACTCTTTGCAAATCAACAAAAACACAGAGAGAAGCAACACAGATCTGAATCGAAGATGAGGCCAATTTTGATGAAAGGCCACGAGAGGCCTTTGACTTTCCTGAAATACAATCGCGACGGCGACCTACTGTTCTCTTGCGCCAAGGATCACACTCCTACTGTTTGGTTCGCTGATAATGGCGAGCGTCTCGGCACTTATCGCGGTCACAACGGCGCCGTTTGGTGTTGCGATGTTTCAAGTTGCGTTTCGTTCCTTTTTATTTCTTTTTATTGTATCTGTTTCGTATGTGTGTTGTTTGTGTAGCTTAATTTTGTTTGTTATATTATCTGAGATTAGGTTTTGATTAGTTTGTTGAATTGTTTATGCCTTTGTTTTTAACATCTCCCCGGTCCGATTTATTTTCAGTATATTTGTTTGTTGTGTTTGTGTTTAACTGAATTTAGTTTAGAAAGATACACTGAATTTAGGTTTTGATTAATTTATACTATTCCATATGTGTATATGTTGTGCAACATCTCCTCTGTCCGATTTGTAGTACATCGTTACGGTCTGATTTAATGAAACACGGAATGTAAAATTTCGAGTACGTCTGTATGATTATAGTTATTTACGTTGCAGATGTTTGTGGTTATGTGATGATGTTTCTATGTATCCATGTATAAGTGAAGTTAGCTTGTTAGATTGCACTGAACTCAGGTTTTTTATGTATATTATGTATCATCTCTTTAGTTCGATTTATAATCGTTATATCTGTTTGATTGATGTTTGTGTGTTTTTAATTAAAAGTGAAGTTAGGTTGCGAATGTATAGTGTATACTGAATTGTGGTTTATTAGTTTGTTATAATCTAAGTCATGTTCCCATTGGTTCAATTTCAGTATATCGTGTGTATGTATTTATATATTAATGAATTTGGTTTATGAATTTATATGGAAATTTGATTTGCATTATACCGAATTTTGATGTTATTTTCAGTTTCACTATTATGTTTTAAATATGTAGATTGTGTATTGAATAATGCCCTTTTGTGTGTTTATTAGGGGACTCCAAACGTTTGATTACTGCAAGTGCAGATCAGACAGCCAAGCTTTGGGATGTTCAAAAAGGGGCTGAACTTTTCACTTTTAAATTTGATTCTCCTGCTAAGTCGGTTGACTTGGGTGTTGGAGACAAGCTTGTAGTGATCACAACGGATCCATTTATGGGATTGCCTTCTGCTATTCATGTCAAGCGCATTTCTGGGGATCCTAGTGAACGTATGTGAAGCCTATTGCAATAACTACACATTGCTGTCCATGATGTGATCCTTACCCACATTATATCTTATATGGCTTTGGTTTGCAGAGAGTGATGAATCTGTGCTCACAATCAAAGGCCCTCAAGGAAGAATCAATAGAGCTGTCTGGGGACCTTTGAATAGAACTATCATAAGTGCTGGTGAAGATGCTGTTGTTCGTATCTGGGACTCTGAGGTATGTGTATTGATACATATTTGTCTTTCTTATTTTCCCTGGACATCTTTCTATCAGTCGTGTTTAGTAAGTAGTTTTTGTTAAGTACCATGAATATCTGAAGTTTTCTTTAGGTTGTAAAGTTTATAGGTCACTTGGATTGGAATACCAATTGGTCTTGATTTTCTTACTCTTTTTCTTTTTTACTTGTCGGAATTAATATGTTTGGGGTTTTATCTTTGCAAATTGGCAGACAGGGAAATTGCTTCTTGAGTCTGATAAGGAAACTGGTCATAAAAAGACTATTACATCACTTGCAAAATCATCAGACGGCTCACATTTTCTGACTGGTTCCCTCGATAAATCTGCCAAGGTACTATCTCCGGAATTATGTTTAATAGTCTTCACAATTCTAAATGATTATGTCAGTTTGCTTGTTTTCTTATGGGTTCATCTCTTTTTAATTGTATAGCTTTGGGACATCAGATCTTTGGAACTTATCAAGACATATAAGACTGAACGGCCGGTTAATGCAGTCACGCTCTCGCCAGTACTTGATCATGTATGTGCTGTTTCATCTATTAATACTGACACTGGTTGTTAATGTTAGGATGTCGTTAGAGAATCTATAAGAGATTTTCTTTTAGTCCCTTAAGTTAAAATTGAGGAGTCATTGATATATAGTCATCCAAGAGATTCTAATTGCCCCCCCTCATTTTCAGGAGCCTATTTTACCCTCATTTTCTAGGAGCTTCCTCTGACTCCTAACTTCTAATTCATTTTCTTAAAATAAATTATTCGACACTTCATTTCTCTTCACTTCATATTGTAATTGTTAATAGAAGGTACTTTTAGGAAATAAAAAGTTAAATTAGGAGTGAGTATAAAGAGTATGTGCGGAAATGACACATATGTCTAAGTAGGAGCCAGTTTTTTTATATTATATGTTGAAAGGGGACTAGGAGTCTCTTGCCATGAAGTGGTGAATAGTGATTAGATGTCCATTTGCAAGGGCAGTGTATGCTGTAAGAATTTCATCGGAGAGTTGCTGTTCCATAATCTATTGGTCACTGATGTTTATCAACACAATGTGATAGTTACATGGACTAGACCCAGTTTTGGTTTAATATCAGATACTGCTAAAGAGTTTCCAATTTTTAGTCTTAAATGTAGTGTCCAGGGGGTACCATGATCTAAGCATTTAATATCATAGTCGATTGCTTCAGGAAAGTGAAAAGCCTATGTATGGTGATTTACATTAGGAGATCGTGAAATTGTAAAATAGTCATGTTCATTTAGTTTTAGGTTTCAACTGAGTTTTATTGTTCACTGGTTTACAGGTGGTACTCGGTGGTGGTCAGGATGCATCATCTGTTACAACAACTGATCATCGTGCTGGAAAGTTTGAAGCTAAATTTTATCACAAGGTAAATAAGTTCTTTTAAATATATATCAATTGCAGAAGGTTAACTTCCCTTTGTTTTTGTCTAATCTCTTTCGTGCTGTAAAAGATCTTGGAAGAAGAAATTGGAGGCGTGAAAGGGCACTTTGGACCAATAAATGCCTTGGCATTCAACCCAGATGGCAAAAGGTAATGTTTTGTTTTAGAGCATGGTTCAGCACAATAAATGCCATAGTCAACTTCTTGATATACTTGTGCACATATCTAGAATTGTTTAAGAACCTATTTCATTTTTAGTTTTGAGCATGTTTTACTTGTATTTTTGTGCATTGGTACACGGATGTATATGGTCTTTTTAACGTAATAGAATAAATTATTTTGGTTTCTTTGGAAGTGGTAAATCTAGAGAACATTGTACATGTCTCGAGAAATGTCCTCAGGGTTGATTCCAGGGTTTCAATTCTCATTCTTAGGACTCACCTTTTAGGAGAACACCAAAAGTAGATTCCAGTAAAGATAAAATGTGTATAAATGAACTACATGGACCTGCTTGGTTTTCACTTCTCCAACCTATTGTTTATTGTTTAATCTGATTCTGTCCCAGTGCTGTATGTAGTAGACCTATTGTGTGTATTAACAATGAAACAGTGCACAATTTCATGCACCCAAGTTTGAACGGGAAAGTCCATATTTCTTTCTGTCCTTTTTTGTCAACTAAAGGTCTGTTTTTCCTGTATGTACTTTTTTTTTGCCAACTATAGGTCTATTTTTCTGTGATACGCTGTTCATAGTTTTCGCTTCTATGGTATTCTCGCTTTTTTAGAACAAGTATTAGAAGTTTTAATATGCACAGAAGCACATAAAGCAACACCCTGCAGACTCAAGCTACTAGAGGTGGACGTTTACTAGATGTTTTGTTTTTATATGAGTGTGAGTTCTTTTAAAGGAATTAAGGTAAAATTGTATCTCACTATACCAACACTACACTATCTGACCTGTACTCCTTTTAGAGATGAACAAGTTATTTGAAGTCCTGATTTTCTTTCAAATATCAGTCTAAGATCATGGTGAGTTTAAATTTAATTTTTTGATTTATATTTGTATATAGTTTCTCAAGCGGAGGTGAAGATGGTTATGTTCGATTACATCACTTTGATCAAGACTACTTCAACATCAGGATCTGAAAGGGAGAAGATTTGTATTCTTGTCAGTTTTGTGGTGTTAACTATTCTGAGATAAACTAGGGTATCCTGTATTTGTTTTTATTCGACTGAAACATGTACTGTGTAAAAGGTATTCCATTACTGGTCTGGAGTGGGAAAAGTTTTGGTGGCAAATGATAAAAGTTTCCCTGTCTTTTCTTTTTATGAATGATGTCCTTGCTACTATGTTTTTCAAAATTCAGAGGAGATGGATACCTTGAAAAAAGGGTTCCACTTCACACAAGGCTTTGCAAGACCCAGACCAGAGAAATCCTAATTATCACTACATTGTGTTAGATAGTTCGCTACATTCCTGACTTTTTTGTGATCTATTTGACCAAAAGTTGCATATCTGATGTACTTTAAAATTAATTTTTCAGTTCTTTAAATTTTAAATGATTTTTTTTTTTAAATTTTTAGTAAAAGTAGGGTTAGTTGATCATAAAAATATTAACTAATTTGGTACAGGTAGTATATTGAATTGCTTTAACTAATTTGGGATGGAGGTATTATATTGGATTTACGATGTCACAAAGCAAACATTGCTTGGTCCTGTTTTACCCTGGCAAGCCACTGCTAACTTTGATTATTGTTTTTCTGTTGGAAAAATTCACCAAATTTATTTTCATTGGTAAGATAAATGAAAACTGATAAATTATTAAGCGTCTAAAGAAGTTTAGTTATAAATTAGTTGCTCTGCAACGACCTAAATCTATGTATAAATTTTGTTATTAACTAGACTGGGTAAATATTTTAGTTGGGAAAAAAAAGAAAAACTGGGTTGAATTTTGTTATTACTAAACTGCTCCACCAGGATAGCCTGCAGGCACTTTAAAAGCTGCTATGCTGAACAGTCTTACACTTGAATCATAACGCACTATGTAAGAAGCTACCAGCTTCAATTATCGAAACAACTGCAATACACAATGCAGTCTAAGTGATGTTTACCATACCATAGTGTGAGCAGTGTCGTGAATCTACACTGTTAAAATTCATATGTTCAGTCTTTTACGTCATCCCCCACGTATATTTCAGTAAGCATGTAAAACAGACTACTCTATTTCAATCTGTTCCGGAACTTCTTGCGGAACACCTTCAGCCTCTATTTCTTCAGCAGTTAGACCAGAAGCTTCAACTGTCCTGGTGATCCATTCCTTGAGGGGATCTTCATTTAAATCAAGTCTCAGAAGGCCTGCAAACATCCCTCCCAAGAAAGCAACAGGCTCCTGTGTAAATGGAAGCATATTTAGAAGAGTTATAGGCATAAATGTATCTTTAGATAGTTTCCATACTAATTGTAATAACCAATAAATAATATGTAGGCATCTGCGATGTTACCATAACATTGACATTTAGGGGAAGTTGAATGTATGCAAAAGTGACCTTCAGCATCATCAGTTATATACGTATATGTAGATAGTTTAACTTAATACCATAAAAAGTGATTATCAGCACCATCAATCATATACAACCTCCGGACTCCGATCCAAGATAATAGTTTTTCTAAGGTTGTGCACACTTTGTTAAAAAATTGGGACTGTAAGAACTTATTTTTGTTTGTATTAAGTTCATCAAAATCTGAAATAAAAGTAATGCTAGGTGCCACCAAAAAAAGAAGATGACCTTGCGATTCTACATTTAACAAGATTCACTACTAGAGAAATTAGCATGTTGGTTCTCCCACACACTGTTTTGGAAGGTGCAAAGTCAACAAAAGCGCTATAGTCAGTTTTAAGGTAAAACTCATGAAATGCAATTAACCTTTTTTTTTTTTGCCACAAGAAGAACTAGTGGAAATAAGTATATTATATACATGCACGTCTATACACTCAAAAAAAATCACAATATAATAGTATGTGGCATGATCTTGACCATTTTTGAATATGTCACTGGACAATAGACATCAAGCAACCTAAGTTCAACAATTACGCTTTAAAATTGTTTAGCTCGAGCTTGTGTCCCCAATAATTTCTTTTTAACATGTGAACTCCCAACCATTTATGCTTCGAGTCTTGGAGAGATCGTTTCCTATTTTTGCAGAAACAATTTATAAAGCACAGGCTGAAACTGGTGAAATTAAAGGACATTACTTGAACGCTAATGCAGGTACATGTGAAAAAAATGATAAGAAGGTTATATTTTCCAGAGAATTGGAAGGTTTTTTCGTAATGCATCATTACAGGGGGGGGGGGGGGGGGGGGTTCACCGCAAATACTAGCTTACTAGCCCATTCTTGCCAAGATAATGGCCTCCTTCACATTTATCATCTTCGACTATGAGAGCTGAAGAAGAATTGTCTGGGGATTCTTTTCATCATCTTCGACTATGAGAGCTGACTAAGAATTGTTTGAGGTTCCTATTCATCATCTAGCATAAAATCGCAATTTGTTCTGAGAGCTTTGGTTTAGACTTGCGCTTTATCATCAATTTAAGACTTGCAAAAAATTACTACTCTTCGACACACAATTTTGCGCCTACTCGTGAAGCGTGCTTTTTTATAACACTGCTTCCACTCTTGTTAGGTTGTCATCAGAATCAAAGGAAACCATCATTTCACTAAGCAGACAACCAAACCATTATAACTAGCCAATTATCCAATAGTTTTCCACCTGTTGGCTCTAGGTGAAAGGTTGGTAAAATCTCAAAGTCACCGTAGCCACACCTTCAAAGCTCCACTACGAGGATGTCAAGAGAAAGCTGAACACACACTACAGTTAATCACTATGCTCACTTCGTTCTCTTACAGCTCCCCTCTTTCCTCACCCACAGTATGTTAATACATAAATTTAATACGCTAATCTCTTCTGTTCTATCAGACAAAGCGAGAATTCAGTCACTACTGACTACACACCATCCTAAACCTGGTAAAACCTAATCTACCTTCAAGGAACAATAATGAAAAAGCTTATTATGCTTTGCATGTCTAAACCTAGGGGTGTACATGGGTTATCGAAACCGACCTACCCAACCCAAACCGACCCTATATTCGGCCGACCCAAACCGATAAATTTCAAACCGGAACGAGGTTGGGTTAAAAATATGTCAACCCGGTTTTAATGGGTTGGGTATGGGTTTCGAATTTTTTAACCCAAACCAACCCAACCCGTTTAGAATTTGGCTAATTTAATAAATATATGTATCCTTTCTATGCTGTTTTCTGGAGATACTTAAGAACTCAAACCCCCCACATGTTCCGAATCCTTAACCTCGCGTGAATTAAATCTTTAAGATCCTCCCAGCAGTAACACAACCAGGGATATAATTATGTGCTCTTGTTTGCACCACATACAATCATTGTGTTGTTATTGATTCAGTCATTCAGACATTTAGTTATGTTATTTTTTCACATATCTGGTTTATTTATTTATTTTTTATATTCAAGCAACCCATCCAAACCGACCCAAACCAACCCAACCCGATCGATAACAAGTTAGGGTTGGGTAATAAATTTAATTTTCATGGGTCGGGTTAAAATTTTTCAACCCGGCTTTAAATGGGTTGGGTTGTTTTAAAGCTCCAACCCGGCCAACCCGACCCGTGTACACCCCTATCTAAACCTGTCTAATGCTGCTTGATATAAAAATTAGGTCGATTATCATTTCAAGGGGCGAAATATTAATTTAATTCTTGATATAATAATCCGGTTTTACTTTGATATCACTGTGGGGGAATACCATCAGCAACTCTACAAATAATCACCCCTACCAAATTAATACTTGCAATATATACTCATTTTGGTAGTACTAAGTGCACAAGTCTCCCGTAGAGTCTAGAGAATGCCTTGCCATAATTCTCAATAAAACAATATATAAAGTCATAACTAAATAAACAATTCATTATGTAAAACTAATCAATAAAACAGCTAATAAATGAACAAGAACAAAAGGGGTTTCTGCTAGAACAAAAGGGGGTTACCTTAAAAGCTTCTTTTAAAATGGGTTCATCTGAGGAATTGCAGACAGAAGCTTTAACACTAACTACGCTTCTTCTTCCATGTACAACATCTTTAGATTTCCACTGTAAAATTAACATTCAAAACTGAATCAAGATTATTTATATAAATAAACTGAGAGATAATAGGAGATTATTAACAAAAAACAGAAGATCACTTGTGCACAAAATGGTCGAGAAATGGGAGCCAATGACGTCATCATCATCTTCTTCTCAAGATAACAGAGATACCCACTTTCTTAATTTCTTTATTTGCAGAGCAGCAGTACTCCTTTTTACATAAAAAGTATATTTTTGATAAATTATTTTTAATTTTTTTTAAATTAAAATTTAATGTTTAAATTTGGGAAAATATATTTTTACCGCTCAACTGATGGGTCTATTAGAAAGTAACCATCAAATATTTAAATAATTAATTATTATCACTAACGTTTATTTTTGTAACTATACCGTTAAAATGCTGAATAGACTGATGATTTAGCATGATGAAAAAGAAATAATTAAAAATTGGTCATTGAACATTATCTAATACTAAAATATATCACTGTCATAATTTGTTTCACAAATTTTATAATTTGTTTCATAAATTAATTTATTATTATTCAAAACATTTGTCATGTTAATGATATTGTTTATAAATTATCATGATAAACATAAGAGAAATGAAATTATATATATATATATATATATATTTATTTATTTATTGAAAACAAATTTATATTATTCTAAATATAAAAAGTGTATTATTATTTTAGACCGATATCAAAAATTTGGATTGAAAAAATAGACACTAAATCAAAAATTTGTATATCCAAAATTTTACAATATTAAATTAGGCAAAAAAATAGTTTGAATTATTGAAATAATAAATAAGGTGATAAATTTTAGGAAAAATAATGAGAGTAACCTATTTATATTAAATCAATAATTTAAACTAATTTCCCCACCCCCAATTTCATATTGTAAAATTTCGTTTATACTAAATTTTGATTTAATATCTATTTTTTTAATTCAAAATTTTGGATATCGATCTAAAATAATAATACACTTTTTATATTTATAATAATATAATTTTTTTCAATATATATATATATATAATTTCATTTCTCTTATGTTTATCATGATAATTTATGAACAAGATCGTTAACATGACAAATGTTTTGTATAATAATAAATTAATTTATGAAAAAACTATTAAAATTTGTGAAAAAATTATTATTTTAGTATTGGATAAAGTTCACTGACTAATTTGTAATAAAAAAAATTCCATCATACCAAATCATCAGTCTATTTTTCTAATGGACCAGGTAGTTGAGTGATAAAAAAATTTATTTTTCAAAAATTAAAAATAAGTTATAAAAGTATAATTTATATACATTTTAAAATGCGTGGTAAGCAGTGTGAAAAAATTGTATAGAAATGAACTACTAATATATAGAGAATATGTTTTTAAAACAATTCTATTTTAACTATTATAAAGAAAAAAATTCGATCTATAATTACTAAATTATTTTATTTCCAAAATGCCTCAAGTGTGATTCTAGTTCAAGGTTAATATAAATTTATTTCAGTTTTTTTTAATCATAACTTGAAGTTAACTTATAATTCATATATATATATATACTAGCTTATATATATACTTGATTCTAATTTTCTCACCAAAAAAAGTTTATTACCAATAAAAATAGAATCTAACAAAAAATTAGAATCAAATAAAACATGATTACATGTAATTTCATTGTGATAAATATATATATATACAAGATTCTGTACTAGATTCTATACTGGATTATATGTAATGTTTAATTTTTAAATTTAGATGCGTTAAATTCGACATGTTAGGCTTAATTGTTGTTCAATTTTATGATTCTAATTAAAAAAAATCAATTTTTATGAAAAATAAAGTATTTATGATGGTGTTCTTTATTGTTTTTTATATAATGTGTTTTTCCTAAAGTGCAACTCATTCATTTGTGCTATGTTTTAACGCGATTTGAAAAAAAAATATTTAGTTTGTAGTTTGTAGTTGTTTGTATATATATATATATAAAACCAATTAGTACTTGGAATTTTAAAAATAATTATAATTCACTTTTTTGTTTACAAATCTTTTGCACTAGAAAAGTAATATATTTCAGAGAAAAATTCTATGGAGATCATTTATGAATATTACAAAATACATTATATTTTGCAATCAAAAAATTGCAAAACGTATTGTTTCGCAAAGAATGTTTTATTAAAATTATTATTTTATTGAAAAGTTTGAAAATCATGTATGATTTGTAAACTAAACATGTATGTTTTGCAAATTCAATATATTTTGCAGAATAATATATTTTGCAATATTATACTTGCAAACATATATAATTTAAAATTTTTTCAATGAAATAGTAATTTTCATATAAAATAATTGACGAAATATTATATTTTGAAAGATTTTAAGTCTTCAAATTCTCCTATGAAATGCAGTCTTTTTGTCCATTGCCTTGGCTCGGAGGGGGCATAGAACTCAATTCATACATCTCAAATACAAAAAAGAGGGTCTTAATGTCAACCTAACCATAATAAATATTTGTTTTTTTTTAATTTTAAGTAATTACAAATACACAGGAAGCTTGTTAAACTGCTGACACAAGTGCTCATTCAATAACAAATTCCACTCTTGCAAATTATATATTCTGCTAAGCCTCCAGTCATTGCATTTTTTTATTACAGCATCTTAAGCCAAAATTTCAAATGTGCCTAAAGCAAAAGGCAAATACAGTAGTTAGTTATCTGTCCAAGCAAATATTTGGCTCCCTTTTACAGTTGGACTAGCAATTTTCAGGATTTCCAGCCAACTCATTTGCCTCCATCTCTTTAATTTTAACTTTCTCTTAAGCCCATTTGCTTAATATATATACTCAAAAGTAGACTGTCGCAGGGTGTTATTTGTTAAGGCAGGACAGGGAGGCCTTCAAACTATTGTCTTGTTCCGTAGTAGTCTTTGTTTCTTTAAAAGATACAATAGTTTGCTATGCTTTATTATGTACTCCAGGATCTTGTGTCATTTGTTCTTTTATTGCCGAGGATCATCAAACTCTGAAGGGTTAGGTTTAGATATGTCTTTTTGGTTCACTCCACAGAGTTGAGTTGAAAGAATTGTACAATGGTACCATAATATTATTAATATTACATAGGATGACGATGAACGAATATGAATGGCTAAAGTGACCCTTTGGCACTTGAAACTGAAGAATCGTTTACATATTGGTATTACATGTTCTGTGCTTTGCCCGGCTTTTCATCATCATAATACTGTAACTTCTTCTAATGACTCATTTTCTATCTCCATTGATCTGCACTTTGTTTGGCTTCTCATTGTACCAACAAGTGTCCACTACAGGAAGCTGGAACTCATCAGGTTTCAAGGCCAAAGCGAAGTCTGGCAATGTCGGGGCCGTCTCCATAATCCTATAGCCAACATTAGCACAAGTAATTTTGCAAGGATAACCCAACATGATACTGAAACTCGTATATTTGTGAAGATGTTTAAATTTAATCATTCAATGTCAACAAGTTACTTTAAGGCATCTGAAAGATATAGTTATTGGTATTAATCACATATCTATTAGTTTTGCTGACTATAAGTCTCTACTTCCATTAACCACAATAGAATGCTAAAAACTGAAAATGGATAACTTACTTTTCATACGAGTAGAGATCCCGATTAATTCGCACCTTGCTAGAAGTATCTTTAGGTATCTTCTCGGAGAGATACTTCATCGTTCCCCAAAGTGTGGGATTTCTGCATAAAATATAACACAAGGTAAGGCAAGCCGCAAGCTGATCCAGATGTCGAGCACTAATCGTTAAGCACCATGTGAGTATCTGCAAGGCCTAGCCTAACAGATACCCCTCTCCTCTATGTAATAAGAGGTCGAAGGTTCAAGTCTAACTAGATGCATGTGAGCACAAGTATATCAAAATTCTGTAATTGACTTTTTACAAACAACAAAAATTCTGTAATTGACCATAACAAAAAAAAAGCATATTGAACACGAAATCAAACAAAAATCAGAAAAGAAACAATAATATTGAACATAAGATTTCATCCTCTGTTCAATTGAAGCATCAAACAAAAGAAGTCATATGATAGAGTGTGTGTTACATCATTGGGAAGTAAAGTGGCCTAACCATTTGTTAGTGACGTAGAAATTCTAGTAACGGCTGATTCGATCTGATTTGTTGCTGTGTTAAATTTTAATTTTGATAATTAAACACACTCACGCGCCCACCTTGTCTTTGACAAGATTTGAACCCTCAACCTTCGTAAAAGGGGCGAGAGAGATACCGCTGGACCAAGAGGCCATTACTTAAGGTTTGAGTACATTATGATTCACCTTTTTATTTTCTTTTCTATCAACAATTTCTTCACAAAACAAATTACCGTGAGAGAGGAGGAGCAATGTTGAAGGCTTCACATGTCTTTTTACTTTCTTTGAGATACTCATCTGCTGCTTGCAAAGCAGCTACAGCCATCCCATGCGATTTCTCTGTGTTGCCTTCATCGAGGATCAATCCATGATAATAGTATGCAGCAGCCTGGAAATATTGAAAAGCATCAAATGTGTCTAGCTTTTAAAAGAATCCGAGCAAAGAAAATGTAACAGGTATTAACGGAGTCCAAACGGTAGGCAATAATACATGAATGAAAAGTGTGCGCATAACGCTTAAAAATTACCCTGGCTTCAATGTATTTCCACTTCACAAAGAGTTTATGCTTTTCTCCCCAACCATTTGTTAATGGAAGATTAGTGATATTATCTTGGGCCTGTATATTGTACACGAAGAAGGATCAACAATACCTTCCTAAATAACAACTGCTATAGGTAAAAATATGGAAGTATAGTAAAAAAGTTGAAATCAACATAAATACAATAGACTGCAATGTTCATCTCAAAGAGAAGGATGGGGAATCTACAGACTTGAGGGTATCAGAGGCTCTAGGTAAAGGTAAAGTGATCTGTTCGATGCTTACACATCCAGTCACATAAAAATTAAATATAAAAGAAGCATCTGTAAATCCTTCAAATAAGTCATTGGTTGATTAAAAAGTTTAATGAAGAAAAAAGAACAATGTACCAATACCTGTTGCCAGTACTTCCCCATCTCACATGCAAGCCTACGTTTCACTGCAAGAGTGGCCTTTGTACTATCAATTGCAAGTCCAAGTTGTATATCCACACTCTGACCCAGTTTCAAGATTGGAAAAAATGTTAGGAGCCCGGGACAAAGAAAACGTTCATATTCCTCTACGGAAAGTGTAACATAATCTATTATAGATAGTATTACAAGAAACAAATGGAAGTTGTGGAAACAAGATCACATTAAGGTGTTGACTTTTATTGTAGAAATACTTCCATGAGATGGTGGAGGGTTAAAAGGTGATGTAGGGAGCATATGAGTACACAATTTTACACTTTCTTTGGAAGCAAGTTTATAGAAGATCTGAGCCTTCGCATCCGAATATAATTTGTCTGTTTTAGCTGTTATCTAGTTATTAACTTTGTAGCAGTCAGATAGCTTGAATCAGTTATATGTACAAAATCTATTACTGGGAACAAGGCAATTTTACTTCTGGTGGTGATCAAAGAATCCCTTGTTGCTGTACACAAAAAATTAACAGATAATTCAGGAGCTAATACCTGCCCCAGTGCTTGAAGACAGAGAGCACGTAGGACTCCTTCAGCTAAGTCGACTGGGAGATCTCTCCTGAAATGAAAAAGGGTAAGACAAGAGCATCCTTGCAATTTGCAAAGCATCGGCCTGTATTGATTAACCTGAGTTCAGGAGGCAACTGAGGAAGAATGTGGCGAACTGCACAATCAAGGTACCCAGCTGCCTTCAAAAAGATATCAATGGAAGATCGTCTATTCTCTGTTAACAAAAAAATTGAAGGCATATAAAACCTTCATAACACATGGAAATGTACTCGTGGAAGAAATTGGACACAAGAGTTGGCAAATAAATGGCATACTCCATAGGTTTTTCTATACAAACACGTAAAAGACTACAAAATTTATTACAATTAAATTGAAGAAACCACAAGTTATGTGCTAGTCTAAGAGATTCGGTATATATACAACACCACAACATTAGAAAACATTAAGGACATCAGAGAGTAGCTCCAAAGAGAAAATACTATAAGCTTGAGAAAATATGGTAGAACGTGGACTACAGATACAAAACGATACACAGATTTTTGGGAGCCCCAACAGATGTCAAATTGCATCTGCTTCACAGTATTTAATTTCTAAAACACATATTTCTATGCGTCACAGATCAAGGGTGCAGTAGCTAATATGCATTACTACAAAACCTTGCACGCCTGCATATATATAAAGCATATAAAGTTTGTAGTTAGTACCCACCTTCTGATACCTTCGGCTGAAAGCCATCACTGGACATTCTGGGAAGAAGCAGTAAGTTAGCTTGCAAGAATGATAATGCTGCCATCAAGTGCAAAACTGATAATACTTCGTACCAAGCACTAGACATTGCTGTTTCCTAATATTCCAAAGATATTTATCAACACAAGGAAACTTCTTAATGAAAACAAGAGATATGAAATAAGATGTTAGCAATAGTAAATCTAATAAAAAATGTTTACCTCCACATTGTCCTCCTGATTAATCCAGACAAACTGTACCTTATGCTGCAATAGGCTCCCTGCAGTAAGATTTGAGGAATTATAATTGGTTAAAGCTAATATTTAACACCACATACATGCTACTATGCTAGTAATATTCTGCACATATTTACCATCTTTCACCAATCCCAGAAGAACTGGCAAATAATCATTAAGAGCTTGAATAAGATCTCCTAGTATTGATCTTCCTGCATATAGTGGCAGATATGGATTAGACCACATTCTAAATGAATTAAAAAAATAGCAGTAATAAAGACTAACCATGTTGACTAATGCTTCTCCTTCTTGTTCTTGTGATTGTTGGACCTTCTTGGCTAGCCATAATAACTATCCGGGTTCTAAGAGCAGAGAGGCGTTCCAGTAAACTCTTAGATAGGTGATCACCTAGTGACTGAGGTATATCAACAGGTTTTGGAATCCGTAAACCAGGAACAAACACAGTTACATCACCAATATTTCCTGGCCTCCTTCGGTTTCCACCAGTGTCCTTTACCGTAGACACAAAGCACCCCATTTTCTGAAGTATAACCTTCTTCTCTAGCACCCTTTAATAACAAAATTCTAACCACCTTTATTTAACAATTTGAACAAGGCAACATGATTAATACAGATGAATACAAATCTGTTATTTTGTATTTTATATTTTCTAAAGTTCTGACGAAAGAGATTATACGCTCAAATGGACCATGGAAATAAAATGCGGCTAACCAAAAACATATGATGTCGACTAAACTCACAAGAAAAGTTAAAAAGTTGCTACCAATGAACAACCTATAAATAAGTCAATTTAATAAATGATCAACCAACAAAGCAAGAGGGAGGTCACGGGCATTGTCAAGTAGCTCACCACCACAACCAGTTTCTTTAGAAGCTTCTGATTAATGAAAAATTTCAGCACATGAGGTCAAACTCTCCAGCAGCTTCTGCTTAATTAATTATTTTTAAGGTAAATGACCATAATATAAAATCTTGATATTTCAAGAAACATATGACATATTTTCAATCTTAATTTCTCTTTCTTTATTTGAATGAATTCAAGAAACATATGACATATTTTCAATCTTAATTTCTTTCGTTACTTGAATGAAGCTATAATTACACAAACAGAGTCCATAATAAAGGAAAACTTACACACACATAAGTCCATAACCAACTTTGGACTAAGTCAATAACAAAATATACGATCAATAAACCCCAAATTTTCATTAAGAAATTCAAAACCCTACATATATAGAAAAGCAACAAATATAAATTTCAAAAGAATAAGTTAATCAATAATTCTTACCAGACGCAAAGCAGCTGAATTTGTGTATATTCTGCAAAGAAGGCTCAAACTAGCAGGAATTTATGGATAACAAGTTGAAATAAGATTAGAGAGAAACAGTTCTTGTTTTAGATTTGTCTTTGCATGTACACTTGCAGCATATTACTAGCATATATCATCCTTCCTCCATACAGATACACAGTTGCACTTAACAACTTTACACATATTCATACCAATCATACAGTTGTTTCAGTGGCTTCCTATGTTGTGTCATGTGTGTATATATGTTCTGCGGGGTTTCTTGTCATCATTTATTTAAAAAATATATTAGTAATAGATAGATAAAAAATGTAATAGTTTATTAATATTTTTTTTTATGATTTATGTATTATATATACTAGCTTAAAACACATGCTGATTGTTAATTTTTATTTTATTATTATTTTTTAAATTGTATTTGTTAAAAAAATAAGTAGCCATGTTAAAATAGCTAAACACTTTTAATTAATTAAAAACATTAAAATAGATTTTAAAATAAATAAGTAAGGGTTTGTTCGTTATATTTTTGGAAAATGGGGGGTTTTAGTATGAAAAAATAAAAAATGTAACATATATTTAGTTTAAAAAGGTAAATGCCCGTGATATTTTTGGAAAATGAGGTTTTAAAATTTAATAATTTAAATTATTTAAATACA
The DNA here is from genome assembly GCA_030848705.1 of Heracleum sosnowskyi. NCBI lineage: Eukaryota > Viridiplantae > Streptophyta > Magnoliopsida > Apiales > Apiaceae > Heracleum > Heracleum sosnowskyi. The sequence goes on along the minus strand of CM061235.1, from coordinate 133,006,567 downwards.
TTTTAAAATAAATAAGTAAATGGTTTGTCCGTGATATTTTTAGAAAAAGAATGAATTTTAGTGAGAAAAATAGAAAAAATAAATTGAAAAAGGTAATTTACCGTGATATATTTAGAAAATGAGGGACTTTGTTAAAATAAAAAAATCTATAATGTGTTTTAGCTGAAAAGGTAATTGGTTATAAATAAATATTTGATTATTTATATTTTAATATTTTTAGTAATTGCATTTGTTAAGAAAAATAAGTAGACATGTTCAAATAGGTAAACTTTTAAAAAAATAATTATAATATTATGTTTAAAAATAAATAACTAAAGGTTTGTCCGTGATATTTTTGGAAAATGAGAGGTTTTAGTAAGGAAAAATAGAAAAACTAACATGTTTTAGTTAAAAAAAAGGTAATTGTCCGTGATATATTTGAAAAAGAAGGGGAGTTTGTTAGAAAAAATAAAAAATGATAATGTATTTTAGGTGAAAAATGTAATTGGTTATAAGTAGGTAATATTATTATTTAATAATATATTTCTATAAATAAGTAAGGTTAATTAAGTAAAAACGCGAATTTAAAAAAGGGCAATTAAGTAAAATCACAACGTACTATACCGACCAACCAAACTTTTAATGTTTCGTCTATTATATAATAGTACTAGCTTAAAACCCGTGCGATGCACGGATTGTTAATTTTTATTTTATTATTATATTTTTAATATTTTATTAATTGTATTTGTTAAAAAAATAAGTAGGCATGTTAAAATAGCTAAATACTTTTAATTAATTAAAAACATTAAAACAGATTTTAAAGTAATTAAGTAAGAGTTTGCCCGTTATATTTTTGGAAAATGAGGGGTTTTAGTAAGAAAAAATAAAAAAATGTAACATATATTTAGTTTAAAAATGTAAATGCCCGTGATATTTTTGGAAAATGAGGTTTTAAAATTTAATAATTAAAAGTATTTAAATTCGTTTTAAAATAAATAAGTAAAGGGTTTCTATGATATTTTTGGGGAAAAAATGAATTTTAGTGAGAAAAATAGAAAAAATAAATTGAAAAAGATAATTTCCCGTGATATATTTAGAAAAGAAAGGACTTTGTTTGAAAAAATCTATAATGTGTTTTAGAATAATTGGTTATAAATAAGTATTTGATTATTTATATTTTAATATTTTTAGTGATTGCATTTGTTAAGAAAAATAAGTAGACATGTTAAAATAGGTAAACTTTTAAAAAATAATTATAATATTATAGGTTTAAAAATAAATAACTAAAGGTTTGTACGTGATATTTTTGGAAAATGAGGGGTTTTAGTAAGGAAAAATAGAAACACTAACATGTTTTAGTTAAAAAAAGGTAATTGTCATGTTTGAAAAAGTAGGGGAATTTGTTAGAAAAAATAATGTATTTTAGGGAAAAAAGTAATTGGTTATAAATAGGTAATATTATTATTTAATAATATATTTATATAAATAAATAATGTTAATTAAGTAAAAACACAAATTTAAAAAAGGGCAATTAAGTAAAATCACAACGTACCATACCGACAGACCAAACTTTTAATGTTTCGTCTATTATATAATAGTATAGTATTGATTGATTTACCTGAGCTGAGATTAAAATATTAATATTAAAAAATTAAATTTATTAAATTATTGAGATAAATACAGTTAATAAATATAACTTAAATATGAACAAATATTACTTAATTATGTAGTTATATCAAATCGAAACCTGGGTGAAATAAAAATAAATAAATTAAATAATTTATTTTGAATAGAACCGGGTGAAATCAGATAAATCAAATCAAATAAATACATTTTATTTAATCATGTAGTTGCTATAATTTGTGTCACGATTTTATTTATTAATATAGAGTATATTTATTAATATAGAGTATAGATAGTATATTTTATGCTTTATTTTGATTTGAGCTAATTTTCAAAATTGTTTTAAAATGTAGTTGAGGCTTAAGGCTGATGCCCTGAAGTGCCGACTACAAACCTTGAGTCAAGAATGAAAATTCAACAACGCACATATGAATGTGAACACTGAACAATCAATTTAGTGAGAGTATGAACTATCAAGCATCAGTTTGAACGGAGCATTTTCCTTCAGATCCTTCTCAAACAATCCAGAACCTTCTCTTCGATCCTTCTCAAACAATCCCGAAGCTTCTCTTCGATCCTTCACCCCTCTTCCATTCCACCTATAAATTCTTAAAAGACATTCCTCTCTTCTCATTCAAAAATTCATTCATATCAAAGTCATATTGAGCACTAATTATCCAATGGATTTCAGATTTCATCCACTTCTCGACACCTTCAACCACATTCTCAACGACAATAAAAAATCTAATCATGCATGTTCATATCTCCGTGATGCGAAAGCAACTGCTTCAACTCCAGCGGACGTGAAAGAGTATTCGAATTCGTACGTGTTTGTGGTGGACATGCCGGGATTAAAGTCAGGTGATATAAAGGTACAGGTGGAGGAAGATAACGTGCTAGTTGTACGTGGCGAAAGAAAGAGAGAAGAGGAGAATGAAGGTGTCAAGTACGTGAGAATGGAGAGGAGGATAGGCAAGTTTATGAGGAAATTTGTATTGCCCGAGAATTCGGATTTGGAGAATGTTAACGTTCTATGTGAGGACGGTGTTTTGACTGTTACGGTGGAGAAGTTGCCACCTCCGGAGCCAAAGAAGCCTAAGACGATTGAGGTGAAGATTGCATGAGTGAAGTTGCTACAGGATTGTTATGGATGTTCATGAGTTTTTAAGTTTGTTGTTTAGAAAAGTAAAGGTGTTTGTATGTTTATTATGTAGTTTCAAAGTATCGTTATAATGCAGTAATTTAGTTGTTACTTCTTCAAAATAGTCGACTTGAGAATTTCAAATGCTTAAGCTGTTTGTTTGACTAAAATTTAACCTCTAATTTATTCTACTTGTTGTTAGATCTATTCCAATGTACATTTTAAACGAACGAAAAACCGTCCAAGTAGAATTTGCTTCGTAAACGAGACATATTAGCTATTAGCTAAAGCGAATAAGAACTATAGATCCCTCCTAAAACTTGATCAAGAAAAACAATCTTCCTTGGTTCAAATTGGAGCAGAAGCAATGATTTGTTTTATGAGATAATTAAAAATACTTCAATTCACTGTGACCATTATCCATAGCTTAATCTCTTTTTAATGAAACGTCAGGAGTCAGGAACATCTGTTTGTAACCCTGACCTTTAAACCGTGCTGCATGTACAGAATCATAGAAAGATTAGGAGTGGCTACATGTCCTTCCACCAGTTGAAAATTGTAATTATAGATTAATACCGCTGCGACCTCTTTCATTTGAGTAAAAGCCACTCTTTTTCCAAGACATGCTCGAGGCCCTGCACTAAATGTCGTAAACTTGTGAGGCGGTACCTGTTTAATGCTGCCATCTGTAGAGATCCATCTCTCCGGTTTAAATTCGATGCAGTCTTTTCCCCATACATTCACCATCCTTCCCGTTGCATACAATGAAAACATCACTCTTAATTTGGGATGAACATGGTGACCCGAGGGAAGAATGTCTTGTTTAATAGCTTCCTTGTGCTGGAATGGAACTGGAGGGTACAATCTTAGTGATTCAGAAATCGCAGCATGCAAATAAGTCGCCTCGCTCAGCTCCTCGCTGCTGAAAACGCGTCTTTTTTTAGCTTCATTTTGTGGTATATATGTTTCTAGTTCTTGTTGGATCTTGGCTTTCACTTGTGGATGTGTTATTACAAGCCAAAGAAACTGTTATAGCCAAAATTCAATAATGGGTTTTTAGGTTAGGATCGGGTCAAGTATGAATTCAGTTAGGGTATTTAAATTGTAATTAGGTTATCCTTACAGAGCGCGTCCATTGTAGGTTGTCCACCCGTTTAGGGCGCGCCGTCTAGGTAAGAGTGGCATGATGAGTGACTTGCTAAGAAGATGACAGATGTTTTGGCATTGCATGACATGAGAGGTTTGGGATCTACTTTCATAGAGGAAGGGGCGTTCAACCCTTAGGGGCGCGTCCTAATAGTATGAATTGACAACTTAACCTGGATGGAAGACTTGACAGAGAATAATAACTTCATTTGACACAAGGAAGACTTGAAGCTTGTCCTCATGGGGACGAGGGCGCGCCCTTTAGGCCGTCCACCCCTTGAGGGCGCGTCCCCATGGTATGGAGATGTAACTTGGTGATGAAGGATGGTTCCTTTGGCTTAGTGTTGACAAGATATTGAAGAATTCCCTCCTAGAATGTATCCTAGGAGGGGGATGTCCGTAGAAGAAGGCCTACAGGGGTTTGCCTGATGATTGAAGGCCTCCTCCTGTATTCAATGGGCGCGTCCTCATTGGGGATGTGGGGTTAATTTTGGTGTGTGCTTTGGGAGCTCTGTTCCTGTACTCAATGGGCGCGTCCTCATTGGGGAACTTTGGAGTAATCCTGCACTTTGCACCCAAACACTTGGTATCACTTGTCCTGCTATCTGGTGGGTGCTTCTCATTCGGGGGACAAGGATGAGTCTAGCATTTAAGGTAAGTCATGGCTATACCTATGTCTATGAATTAAGGAAATAATTGGTAATGGATAGGACTAGTCCTCGACGGGGGAAGTTTCCTTATTCATGAAGTCCTGACGTCATAGATAAGCCTTGGACCTTTGTGACTAGGCCTTATCGTTAGACATTCCTAAAGTGAGCTAAAACTCTAAGTAAGAAAACAGACGGAAGTCATACGTTCAAGTAAGGAAAGATAAGGAAGACCTACGTTTAAGTATGGAAGGTATCCTATACATGGAAGGCGGTGGAAAAGTCCTACGTCTAAGCATGGAAAGGCAATAGAAGACTTCGGATGGGCTCCGAAGATCAGAGACCAAGCCCATGGAGGAAACTTGCTCCCCAAGAACTACGTTGGCTTGATTCCCTATATAAGGGATACGTAGACACATTGTAAGGGGTCGAAAGTTGAGAGTTCTGAGGCAGCCAACATAAACCCTAAGCAATCTCAGCCACCAATCAAACACAAACACCCTACTCCGGAGAATTTACCACCCAAGGACCACCGTTGTAGATCTTAATTCCGGCGACGAACCCTAAACTTAGTTAATACCAAATTCCTCCGTTAACAGAAACCACGTCAGAGCAGAACTAGTTGTGTCCCTTCCTGCAATTATGTGATTTAGCACTATATCTCTCGTGAACTTGTCATTGTTATCCAGCTGCAGTGACTTATCCTCTTCAGTTAAGTACAAATGTCAAAAGATCGTCTCCCACTTCATCTTCATCCTCTTTGGACTTGTATCAGCTCTGTAGAATCACAAAGCTATATGTATATCACAAATGACTGATATTGCCGTATTAGAATAGAGAGAAACAAACTTGATTCTTCTTGATAAGTTAAACTGAGATTACAGTAGAAAATATAAAAGCAACTACTCCTACAAAATAGAAACTGAACTCCTAGAAACTCTCATGACACTAATCCACTAACAACCAACCTACTAATACTGAGTCGCCTCTTGACTAAGTCTGCAGCTTATAAAACAACTAGCTAGCAGTGTTTATTCAAAACAAATAAAACATTATTACAGTTTAGATTAAATCCCAACAAGCTCCCCGTAATCTAAACTGATGTCTGCAGATTCTTCATTCCAAGCAAGTCACGCATTCGTTCGAACTTAACTGTAGACATACCCTTTGTAAGCACATCTGCACGTTGCTGATCCGTCTTCACATGCTTGACAATGATTTCTCCCCGTTCGACACACTCACGGATGAAGTGATAACGTATGTCGATATGTTTGCTTCTTCCGTGAAATACCGGATTCTTTGCTAAGTCAATGGCAGCCTTGTTATCTATGTAAAGCAGCACAGGACCAGCTCTCACATTCGTGACTTTACTGAGTAGATTTCGCAGCCATATTCCTTGGCACGCCGCAGCAGTTGCTGCCATAAACTCCGCCTCACAAGATGATAGTGCCACACACCGCTGTTTCTGCGAAACCCAAGTAATAAGGCTCTCATTCAAGTAAAATGCCATCCCTCCTGTGCTACGCCTGTCGTCTGTCTGGCCTGCTAAATCACTATCGGAATAACCAGAGAGTAAATAGTTACCACTCCCCTTTGAATAGACTAACCCGTAGTCCAGTGTCCCTTTAACATACCGAAGAATCCTTTTCACTGCATTAAGGTGCATGTTCGTGGGTCTCTCCATGAAACGACTCACCATTCCCACAGCGAACGCGATGTCTGGACGGGTATGCACTAAGTATCTCAGACCACCCACTACACTTTTGTACTGTGTTGAGTTAATCTCCTTCCCATTTTCGTCTTTGCTCAGCTGAGATCGTGATTCCATGGGATATTTGCACGGGTTACAATCCAGCATACCAGCCCTTTCCAATACTTTCTTTGCGTATGAACTTTGTTTCAACTGTATGTAGTCTTCTTGCTGATCAACTTCTATCCCAAGGTAATATGACAAACGACCAAGATCACTCATGTCAAACTCTGCATGCATCTGCTTCTTGAATCGTTCAATACTCGAAATATTAGTACCCGTGACCAGTAGATCGTCTACATAGACACCGACCACCAGTACCTCGTTTCCTTCCTTCTTAGTATACACCGCATGCTCGAATGGACATTTAGAGAAACCCAACCGTTCGAGGCATTCATTTAATTTAGCATACCAGGCTCGTGGAGCCTGGCGTAAACCATACAAAGCTTTTGCTAACTTGTAGACAAGATGAGCTTGATTTTCTTTCACAAATCCCTCCGGCTGAGTAACATACACATCTTCTTTAAGGTCGCCGTTCAGGAAAGCCGATTTTACATCCATGTGATGGACTGCCCATGAGTTTTTTGCCGCCACTGCAAGTAGAAGTCTGACTGTTTCCAATCTAGTAACGGGCGCGAAAACCTCTTCGAAGTCGATCCCTTCCCGTTGTACGTATCCCTTCGCAACTAATCGGGCCTTGTGCTTGATGATCTCGCCATTAGTGTCGTGTTTGAGTTTGAAGACCCATTTCAAACCGATGGCTTTGTGTCCCTTAGGCAACTCGGTCAGCTTCCAAGTATTATTCTTTTCAATAGAATTGATCTCGGCCTTCATCGCATCTTTCCAATCTTTCTCCCGTACAGCCTGAGTGTAAGTTGAAGGTTCAACAGACCCAACAAACATTAATTCATCATCTGCAAGTTCCACTTCTTCTGTGGCATCGTAGATATCAGCCAATGACTTATATTTTCTGGGCTCTTCACTACTAGAGCTTGACATTTCGAAGCTTGATGTCTCAGACTCGTTTGCAAACTGAGTTGTAGACTGACTTGACTGAGTTGCAGACTGAGTTGCAGACTGATTTTCTTCACTTTCTAATGAACTCCCTGAGCTCTGCGAGCTGCTTCTACCACCAGGTGACTGTTGTGGAGTTTCAGGTGCCTCCTCCTCCATATATCTTTGAGAAGGAGTGCCATCGATCGTAGTACCAAAAACAGTAAATGACTCAGTTGTAGGTATATCAATTTCACTTTCCCATTTCCACGACTTTGTTTCTGAGAAGACGACATCTCGGCTCACCAGAATTCTTTTTCCCAATGGATCATATAACCGATGTGCTTTAGTGCCATCTTCACGTCCCAAATAAATGCCAACTTTGCTGCGATCGTCCAATTTCTGAACTTGTGCACTAGGAACCTTCATATAAGCCAAGCTTCCAAATACTTTGAGGTGCTCCAAGTTGGGTTTCCTCTCTGACCACGCTTCATAGGGTGTCTTCTTAGATAGAGAGCGTGTAGACAACCTGTTCAAGATATAAACAGCATGTCGGACAGCCTCTCCCCACAAGAAAACCGGTAGGCTTTTCTCCTTCAAGAAACTCCGAGCCATAGCTACCACAGTCCTATTTCGACGCTCCACAACTCCATTTTGCTGCGGCGAATATGGAGCTGTGTAGTGCCTTTGGATGCCAGAACTTTCACAATAGTTGACAAACTCCTTAGACATAAATTCTCCACCTCTGTCACTTCGAAAAATCTGAATCTTCTGTTTTGAGTTCTTCTCAACCAAGACATGAAATTTCTTGAATGCTTCCAGTGCCTCATCCTTCGTTTTGAGCAAATAAATCCACATTAAACGAGTATAATCATCTACTAAAAGAAGGAAATACCTGTTGCCTGATGCAGTGGGAGGTGAGATTGGTCCACACAAATCTCCATGAATTAGCTCAAGTTTTTCTTTGGCCACGAACTCAGACTTAGATGGGAAAGATTTTCGCGTTTGCTTTGCCATTAAACAACCAATACAGACTTCCTTGGGCTGGACAATCTTGGGCAATCCCTTTACCATTCCATTGTTTTCCATGTGTTTCATTGCTGCAAAGTTTATATGACCCAGCCTCGAGTGCCAAAGCCACGATTCCTCCTCGGTTTTTGTCAGCAAGCAGATGGGTTCACTTTCTTCCAAGATAATCTTGTACAGTCGATTACTTGATCGCTTCACCTTCATTAGCAGCCTCCCTTGTTCGTCATAAACCCACAAGAACACTCCGTTTAGGACTACCCGATTTCCCACCTCAGACAACTGCCCCAGACTTACTATATTATTGCACAATGTAGGAATGTAGTACACCTCGCTCAGTATTTTCTCTTCACCATTTTTGCACTTGAAAACAACTGTGCCTCTTCCCTTTATACTCACTGTCGAACCATCACCGAATCGAACTTGACCAGTGATGCTTTCATCGAGTTCCCTGAACTTTGATCGTATTCCGGTCATGTGGTTTGAAGCCCCATTGTCCAGATACCATAGGTTACTTGGAGTTTGATTGTTCTCACTCATGTTTAGCCGAGGATTCACCTTCTCTTCATTGAGGAGGAATGCATTAGTCTCTGCATTTCCACCGGTCTCCGCCAGCAGAAGAGCTGGTTCATCATCCTCAATGACTTGTGCCAAGTTTGACTCTTGGCGTTGTTCTCTATTACGTTTCGGCTTCTTACATTCTGCAGCGTAGTGCCCCAGAGTAAGACAATTAAAGCATCGAACCTTGTTCTTGTCGTACCCTGTACGACCTTTAAAATCACTGCTGCGATTCTTCTGAAACGAGGACCCAGACCCTTCTGTTCCTCCTTTGCCTGTTCTTCTTAACCACTCTTCCCGAGTTAGAAGCAACTTCCCCTCAGTTGCTTCTCTCCTCGTCCATTCTTCTTCAGTCAGGAGTAACTGATCGCCTGTGCCCCTTGATTCATCCGTTTTCCCATGGATTCTCTCTTCATGGGCCTTTAATCGGCCGACCACTTCTTCGACTGTCATCTCCTCCAAATTACCAAATTGCTCGATTGTCGAAGCAATCTGCACAAACCTCTGAGGAACCGCCCGTAGGATCTTCTTGACAACATACGTCTCCTCCATTTTATCTCCCAAGGTACGGATGTTTGTAACAACTCCATACAACTTCATACAAAAATCATCAATTTTCTCATTCTCCTTCATCGACAACATCTCAAACTCAGCTCGTAGTGTCTGCACCTTAGCTTTCTGTACTCGATCAGCTCCCATGCACATGGTTTTGATGGCTTCCCACACATCTTTAGCACTCGTCTTTGCTGCAACCGACAACAAAATGTCATCTGGGATTCCCGTGTAAATGGCTGCCAAAGCCGTCTTATCTGCTTGTACATCAACTGTCGCCTCGGGATCACTGGGTTCAACAGCTTCCCAAACACTCTGTGCTTGCATAAAGACCTTCATTTTTAATGACCAACTCGTATAGTTGTTTCTGGACAGCATGGGGTAACTTAAACCAACCGAGCCTGCTTTACTTTTCGTGATATCCATGTCTTTCTGTCTGGGCATGTACTTGGGCATGCGTGAGTAGAGGCTCTGATACCACGTGTAGAATCACAAAGCTATATGTATATCACAAATGACTGATATTGCCGTATTAGAATAGAGAGAAACAAACTTGATTCTTCTTGATAAGTTAAACTGTGATTACAGTAGAAAATATAAAAGCAACTACTCCTACAAAATAGAAACTGAACTCCTAGAAACTCTCATGACACTAATCCACTAACAACCAACCTACTAATACTGAGTCGCCTCTTGACTAAGTCTGCAGCTTATAAAACAACTAGCTAGCAGTGTTTATTCAAAACAAATAAAACATTATTACAGTTTAGATTAAATCCCAACAAGCTCTTCCCTTTTCTTTGATATGTATGAATATAGAACTTGATCAATCGTTTTCTGAGCCTCCCGCTTTTTCTTTTCTGATCCCATGTCTAGCCACCTCAGGAGTTTCCACATAGACATAGTCATGATATGGCGTGTGAATATCACTTCTTCGATCAGCTTCATCCATGGCTTTTGAGAAAGGAACTTCTGGAAAATCAATGGAGAGGCACATTGGGTCATAGGCGGTGACAAACATGCAAGTTATATCAAAGCTGAGCCTTTGAAACACGTCTTGCATGTCCACAACTTGATCTTGTCTGGAAACATGATCTATGATTTTGAACAGCCCATTTTTAACCTTCTCTTTGCTTGCATTCGTCAAGAACTGGCGGAACCGATGATGATTATACAGGATTTGATCATGTCTTCTCTGGTCTCTCCATGATTCAGCTTCGGAATTGACCATACCATCTCCTAAAACATCAAAAATTTGTTTAAAATCATCCCCTTTGTGGAATTTCTCAAAGCTATCACTTAAAATGTAACGTATATTGGCCGGATCAACTGTGAATAACATGTCCATATTAGCAAACCAAGGCCCCTTGACAAGAAAAGTACCACCGACTTGGTTCAGATATTCTGCAGCAAAATCATGAACACGATGCTTGATGCTTAAAATCCACGGCATCATCCCCACAAGTGGCCAGTTCCACGGAAGACCATCATCGTAGCGCAATCTTGTGATATAGTAAAAACTTAAAACTGCCATGACAATTTCAAGGTAGCCAAGGCCTAGTACTTCTTCCATATAGTACTATGCGAATGTATTCACTTAACTTGCTTGAAAATATGAGTGTAAGAAGATCTATGCATGGCATATCTGCAACTGCAAGGGTGTGAATATATAGAGGGGAAAAGAAGAAATCTTCATGCATAACCGTTCATCAGAAATAAATAATTGCGGCTTGAGAATTGCGATATAGTATTCTACAGGGTAATCGATTGCGCATGCAGATTTTAGTTATAGGTTAACCCCACTTAATTAACTCTCCTCTTAAATGGAGGGAATAAGATGGAGGCTCCATCTTAAATTCTCGATGAAGAATGTACCACACACTACAAAAAATCATGCATTCTGCAATTGGAGCTACTTGATGAACATTAATTTAGATAGGCGAGGGTCTGTTGGAGGGTATTTATTATTTAAATTATTTTTAAAATTTATAGATTTAAATAATTTTGTACTTTTGACTCACTTGACTCACTTTCATAAAAAGAGTTCCCATTTATCTGCTCAATTTTTTTTGTCGTATTTGAAATTTTGTGATCAAATAAGAGCTCACTTGTCTTGTTTTTGTCTTATTTGTCTTTTATTACTAGTATCCCTGGCTATTACTTTTCGCGAAACAGCAGTAGATCGAGTAGTCTGTGCTATCCAAATCTTTTCTCTTCTCTCTTCCAACTCGGAAACACAGGATAACTATAATGTTTAACCAATCTTCAATTATGTTTGTAAAATCTCCTAAATGAATCTAAAATAATTTTATTTATCATTTTATAATCTCTTAAGATTGAGAAAAAGGTAATAATTATATATTTTGTTTCAGAATTGAGAAATATAAATAATGCATTATTTATTGTAGTGTAATAATATTGTAGTGTGTTTTTTTAATTTGTTTGTGCAGAACTCCTATCAGGGGATGGATATCCGATCCAAATGTTATTGCCCATTCATTTCATCATAAATTACAATTTTGGACAATACTACTATACTGAAATGCTTCTACAGTCAACTTGGATGACAAGCCAAGTATTGAATTAAAGGTTCCTTCAACTTTCTATGCAACTTGTGTGTGGCTTTTAAAAATTTAAACCGACAACATGAGTAGGGACCGGATAGAATCCATGGATAGACCTCCCATGAAGAGAAATACTCCGTTTCTTATCTATTAAATTTAAAATAATATTAGGGGTATCAAATTGATTCTCAAAATTGATCTCAAATACCACATGTCTTTTTCTAATTGGCTACAAATCAATTAATAATAATGAATCCCATTCACTCACATTAAATCCCCCCATGAAATCATGTCAAATTGTCATATCACCGATGCCACATCATTTAGTATCAAAATTCGGTACCCAATTCGATACCTCTAGCATTACTCTTAAATTTATACTCTTATGAAGAGAAACCTGATTGTTACGCCATATTTTCGGTTTTCCTCAATTATCTCTAACTTTCCCAATATTAATCTAATAATAATTAATTGCTTAACCACTAAGTAATATCCTCTCTCTGAAACGAGAAAAAAATCAATATCAATCAATCAGTAACGGAAAATATCTCCAAACGATTTTTTTCAAATCAGGAAAGAATCACAACGCTAATATATCAATACTATCAATACTATTATATAATAGACGAAACATTAAAAGTTTGGTTGGTCGGTATGGTATGTTGTGATTTTACTTAATTGCCCTTAATTAAATGCACTTCGTGTTTTTACTTAATTAACCTTACTTATTTATAGAAATATATTATTAAATAATAATATTACCTATTTATAATCAATTACATTTTCACCTAAAATACATTATTTTTTCTAACAAATTCCCCGCCTTTTGAAATATATCACATGCAATTACCTTTTTTAACTAAAACATGTTTGTTTTTCTAATTTTCTTTACTAAAACCCCTCCTTTTCCAAAAATATCGCGGACAAACCTTTAGTTATTTATTTTTAAACCTATTTTAATATTATAAATATTTTTTTAAAAGTTTACCTATTTTAACATGTCTACTTAGTTTTCTACAAATGCAATTACTAAAAATATTAAAATATAAATAATCAAATACCTATTTATAACCAATTACCTTTTCAGCTAAAACACATTATAGATTTTTTCTAACAAAGTCTCTCATTTTCTAAATATATCACGGACAAACCCTTTACTTATTTATTTTAAAACGTATTTAAATAATTTAAATTATTAAATTTTAAAACCTCATTTTTCAAAAATATCACGGACATTTACATTTTTAAACTAAATATATGTTACATTTTTTTATTTTTCCATACTAAAACTCCTCATTTTCCAAAAATATAACGAGCAAACCCTTACTTATTTATTTTAAAATCTGTTTTAATGTTTTTAATTAATTAAAAGTGTTTAACTATTTTAACATGCCTACTTATTTTTTTAACAAATACAATTAAAAAAATAATAATAAAATAACAATTAATAATCCGTTCATCGGGTTTTAAGCTAGTAACTCTAAAAAAATAAAATCAACTTATCTCAATATATCCCTTAACAATCACAAGATTAAAAACACTATCATATGATAGAACATTGCCTTGATCCCTATATATAAATATGGTAAGCAGATATCTTGGAATAATATCCGACATCTTCGAAAGCACGTCTTTTCTCTTAGGACCCATTTGTTTGTAACTTAATACAGCTGAACAGAGATCTATTGACCGATTCTTGTAGTTCAGATTGTTTGGACTTAACCTCCTGGGCTGACCGTGGTTTTGGGTCTATTGCCACAGAATATCCAAAAACATGCACATGTGTTAGTTTTTAAATCCGTCATTGTGTAATAATTAAGGCTGTTTTTCTATTCAGTTATTTTAATTAATCCTTTACTAGAAGAGCTAAAGGATCATATAGATTTCTCTGCAAATTGCAGCTCAGTGGCCATATATAAGCAGTGGTTATTGACTAATCAAAACAGTGATAGCACATCTCAAAAGGACACGCTTTCGTCAGAATTGTAGCTGCTAGTTTTATGCTCTTAATTTGTTCCTGCTGCTGGTATTTATTATTCATCAACCTCATATAGTTAGATGATCTAGAACGTGTATAAACTCATCTATAAAACCAACAATCCTCACCCATAATCGTTGCATGATAAACTCAGAAAACATTTAACAATGAAAAAGGTGTTCTTCTGTCTTTCAGTTCTTTTGTTTGCTTTCTGTGTTGCAGCAGCAGATCTCGACCCAGTTTTCGATATTACAAATGACAAGCTTCTGACAGGGGTGGATTACTTCCTAATTCCAACTTTGGGCGGCAGTAAAGGAGGGGGCATTACATTAGCTTCCATTCGAAATAAAACTTGCCCACTTGATGTTGCCCAAGATGAAAGTCTCTACGAAGAAGGCCTGTGGATGAAGATTCATCCCGTAAATATTAAGAAAGGTGTGAGTGGCAGAGTGGTACGGGAGTCAACTGATGTGACCATCAGATTCTCGTCTACCAAAACATGCGGTAAATCAACAATCTGGAAAGTAGACAAGTATGACAAATTAAGAAAGCGATATTTCGTGACAGTTGGGGGAGTTGAAGGCGATGATAAAAACCAAAGGGGTTGGTTTAGAATCGTAAAGCAGAGGTTTGATTACAAAATCATATATTGTTCGGAAGAACATTGCATTTCGTCGGGACCTTGTAATGTTATATGCAAGAACGTCGGAGCATATAACGAACATGGTAGAACTCTTGTGGCATTAACTGATGAACCCTTTTTGGTTTTCTTTGAGAAGGTGATCAAGGGCTAATAGTTGTTACTTAACATATGTAATTCACGTTCTGTCATCCAAGTTTTCAAGACTCCATATAAATTCATAATGCATTCTACTTGTACTAAATATCATAGCCATGCCAACTGTTCGGTACGATTGACTTTCCAAAAAAACAGACAGTACTAAACACTATATTTCGATTTGAATCTTATTGTAATTAAAAATTTTAAATGAAAATTCAAATACGAACCAGTTTTGATCAAGTGTGGCTTCGAAATGTAAGTATATCGTCCTGGAAGAACGAAATTACTGTACGTCTTCCTAGGAACATCGTATATTTTTTTTCACGAATAAAATTACTTGAAAGTTGAAAAAGTAAATTCGAATTCAGATTTCATTTTGTCCCGAATTCAGATTTCATTATAATGATAAGTTGTAACTATAATTACATGAGAGGACTAGCTTCTGGGACGATGTACGGAAAGGGTGGTGGATACCTGGATAGTGGATAGCATAAGTTCCAGCCTTAACCATTTCCAATACCAAGTCACCTATTTAACCTATTTTCATCTCATTACAAAGCTTACCATTTCTAATACCAAGCCACCTACTAATTTTCTAAATATATTTGCATTAAATATATAATCAATAAACAAAATTCCGTATGGACCTAAATTCACCTTTTTATAATTTAGTCCGACTTAGTTCCATCACTCACACACAATTTTAAAAAATTATAATATTTTATATCAAAATATATTATTACTATACCCATTAGCTATCATAATCATATCACCGCATCAAACCGGATATGATTTGAATTAAGATTCTATCTCAATCTACTTTATAAACTAGAGTTTCTTTTACTCTTAACTCTGGTGAGCATATTTTGAATATAATTTTTAGATGTATGTTTGATCAAGTTGAAAATATACGAATTTTTTTAATTTTTTTTTAACACTCGCAAATTGACTCCCACAACAATTGGCTTATTCACTTGATTTAATGGTGCAGAAGTTGCACTATAGAAGTGGTTAAATAGTACTATATTAATTATTATAAGTAAATAAAAGAATTTTTTTAGTTTTGTCCATCTAAATGAAAATATAATGTTCTTATTTTATTGAATAATAATAATAATATTTTCTTGAGTAGAATAGTTGTAAAAAATAGTAAGTAATTACATTAGAAAAGTAATATAATAATAACAAAATTAAGTCAAAATTGAAAATAATATTATTATTAATATTTATCAAACCGGTTATCATGTAGTTGTATATAAAAAAGAAGAGTGGATATATATTTTTCTTGACAGGAAGAAGAGAGGATATAAAAAGATAGAGTTGTTGTTTAATTACTTGTTTGAATTAGTGAGATCTAAAACAATTAGGTTATTAGTTTTTAGCTACTATTTTTTATATAAATACTAGCTCATAACCGGTGCGAAGCACGGATCAAGAATAAAAATTAAATTATTAAAAAAATAATTTAAAATATTGAGAAAAAAAATAATTTATAAGTTTTATTTAAATATGTACTTGCAGAGAATTTAACATGAAATTAATATGAAAGTCTATAATAAATAAATATTATTTAATTATGTCGATAGAAAGAACCAAAAATTTGGTAAAATCAAAGAATTGAAATTGAATAAATAACTAACTTATATAATTGTAGTTGCAGCGATTCGAACACGAGTTTGGAATGAAACCAATTAATTTAGATTATATCATACTAACCAAAATTTGGCTTTGTACTATTGTTTTGCAACGAATAAGAGTTTTCCTCATTAATAAAGTCCCCGATCCCCCGAATAATTTTATTATACTTCTTTCCATTCCCGCCATCAATTCCCGAGTTGTTTTTATACTTCTCTCTGTTCTTGTTCTCAACGCAAATAATTTCTTAAATTCTCGTTGCTGAATGGGGTGGAGAACACAGCAAGATCGATGGGACGGATAAAATACTCATATGTAGTTGTTAGAAGTATGAGAGATACCCAAATTTGACTTTGTACTATTGTGTTCCAACGAAAAAGAGTTTTCCTTATCAATCAAGCCCCAATCCCGAATTATTTTTATGTACTTTTCTCCGTTCCCGCCACCAATCCCCGTGTTATTTTTATGCTTCTCTTCTCTCTGTTCCTGTGTCCTGAACATGAATAATGTCTCAAATTCCCGTCCCGAATGGGGCGTGAGAACAGAGTAAGATCGACGGGACGGATAAAATACTCATCTGTAATTAGAAGTAGGAGAGGTATGAATTGTACCGATCGAAAGTAACTTATAAAATAATAGGTAATATAAAAAATCTTTTGATCTCAATCAAATTATACGTGTACGGCGGCGGTATACATAACATATCAACATATGAGAACATTAAGTTAGATATCTGATTTTGATTTTATAATAAATCTTATTTATATTAATTTAGAATTATGTTAATTATATTAATATAATAATTATATTTTTACCGCTGTATATGACATACTACTCCCTCAGTCTCATCCATTTATTATCGTTTCAAATGGGAGGTTCGGCACGCATTTTAAGGCTTCTATAAAATATAGTTTCATTACTTATTTTTAAAAAAAGTTTTCTTTGAATAAAAATCCAAACATTTAATTTTTATTCAAAGAAGAATTTTTTTTAAAATAAATAATGGAATTATATTTTATAAGAGCCTTAAAATGCGTGTCAAACCTTCCATTTTTAACGATAACAAATGGATGGTACGGAGGGAGTACATTATTAAGAGTGGGTTTTTGATTTTAATAAAGTAATAAAAATTAACTTTTAATTAAATAATAAATTCTATTATATTAATTTAGAATTATGTTAAATATATTAAGATTATTAAGATAATAAATATATGTATACTGTGGTATGTGGTATACATGGCATACCATACCAATAACTGTTTTTAATAAAGAGTAAGTATAGGTTTTTAATTTAATAATAAATATTATTATATTTATTTAGAATTATATTAATAATATTAAGATAAAAATAATATGTATACCGCGGTATACATGGTATACCATTAAGAGGGGCTTTCTGCTTTTAATAAAGAGTATAGATGAATTCTTGACATATCTTCTTTTGTCAGAATATTTGGGTTTTTAATACCGTCAAAATCACATAAAATTTTGTCGTAACTTTTTTTTAACTAGATGACCCGAATGTCAAAACTTCAGTAAAGATTTATATGTTTAGTCCTATTCTTTTCGTAATTTTTCTTTCATCGTTTGGGATTTACCCAGTACGACTATGCGACATAGGATGAATGACTTGTAGATACAATTAGAAAAATCTTGGTACCTTTTTACTCTCTATGTGGGTACTATGAAGTACAATGTTACAGAAGTACATGTTCCAAAACCAGGACCAGTAAATTCTACGCTCTCGGATATTCGTAGATTTATACCCACCTTTTATACTTACGGTGTGTAAATTATCAGATTTTAATGCCAAAAGAATTAGACTACTGTGCTATTTAATTGTTTCATGCACGGAGAAGGCTTATTTAGTACTCTATAAATAAGACAATCGTCTCCATGCTAATTCACACAACAAACATACGTTTTAAACACATAATGAAGACAACTTTCCTAGTTCTTACATTCCTTCTATATGTTATCACTTTCGCAGCAGCTGATCTCAACCCTGTGTTCGATATTGCAGATAGCAAGCTTGTTACAGGGGTGGATTACTTTATAGTTCCAATCTTTGGCGGCGAAGGAGGTGGCGTGACACTAGCTTCGGTTCGAAATAAAACTTGCCAACTTGATGTTGCCCAAGATAGTCTCTACAGAAATGGCCTCTGGGTAAGGATTCATCCAGTAAATATTAAGAAAGGTATTAGCGGCCGAGTGATACGCCAATCGACTGACTTGATCATAAGCATCTCATCTACCAAAACCAAAACATGCGGTAAATCAACAATCTGGAAGGTGGACAACTATGATAAGCTGAGAAAGCGGTATTTCGTAACAATTGGGGGAGTTGAAGGTTACGGTCAGGGCCAGAGCGGTTGGTTTAGGATCGTAAAAGAGAACAACTACTACAAAATCATATATTGTTCCCAAGTACAGTGCAAATCCGCACCTTGTGATGTCATGTGCAAAAATGTTGGACCGTATTCTGAGCATGGGACACTACAAGAAAGTAAGGCTAAATTCGACAGAATAAATTCGACAGACACCAAATTCGACAGATATCAGCTGAAAATTAAGACTGCGGCTAAATTCGACACAATTCTGTCGCAATTAGTACTAAATTCGACAGAAATTTTTATTATGTCGCATTTTCAATACTAAATTCGACAGAATTGTTTGTACTGTCGAAATTAGAACCCACCAAAAAAAAGCGGGAACAATCCCACCAAAAATATTAATTTCAGATTTCAAACTTCGACCGAATTCTGTCGAATTTAACATTTTCAATACTAAATTCGACAGAATTGTTTGTACTGTCGAAATTAGAACCCACCAAAAAAAAGCGGGAACAATCCCACCAAAAATATTAATTTCAGATTTCAAACTTCGACCGAATTCTGTCGAATTTAACTTTTAGTTTTTGTGGGAATATTGCCGCCGAAATTTTTCAGACCGTTCAAAACTATATTCGACAGTTTTTAGTCGCATTTATAAAAGTGACAGAATTCCGTCGAAGGTTTATTTTTGCAATTTTAAAAAAAAACGTTATTAAATAATTAAATGTGAATAAATAGCATGAAAAAAAATCAATAATTAATTGATAATAAATTAATAATTAATTTTTAATTGAAAATAATATGAAAAAACGTGGGCCCCACAAGTGGGCCCCACAAAATTTTATAATTTTCAATTAAAAATTAATTAATAAAAAATTTTTAATTAAAAATAATATTATGATAGTGGGCCCTACTAATTTTTCTAATTTTCAATTAAAAATTAATAAAACAATTAATGAATAATTAATTAGTAATTAATTTTTAATTCAAAATAATATTGAAAAACGTGGGACCCATGAGTGCCCTAAACCCTAAACCCTAAACCCTAAACCCGAACCCTAAACCCGAATAATTTTTTAATTGATTTATTCGACGATCCAACCGTACGGATGTTAATCGGTACTCATTCTAGGGTTGGGAAAAATTAATCAAAAAATATGAATGTCCGGTTATGCCGCATCTTTCCAGAAACGTTGGAATAGTACTATTTCGAGGAACTGGACATGTCTCAAATTTACTGAATAATTTTTTCAATTGATTTTTTCGACGATCCAATCGTACGGATGTTAATAGGTAGTCATTCTAGTGTTGGGAAAAAATAAAAAAAAATATAAATGTCCGGTTATGCCGCATCTTTCCAGAAATCTCCAACCGTACTAATTGATTTAGTAGTTTCCTACTAAAATCTCCAACCAAATTAATTTTTTATCTTTTGAAAATTTGGGAATATCATTAAATTATATATATGTTGACATCCGTACGGTTGGATCGTCGAGAAATAATTTTAAAAAAATAGAAACAACAATCCGTGACAAAACAGTAGTTACGAGTACTAGTCAATATAGTAGTAATCTACTAAGATCTCTGACCAAATTAATTTTTTAATTTTTAAAAATTTGGGAATATCATTAAATTAGATATATCTTGACATCCGTACGGTTGGATCGTCGAGAATTAATTTTCAAAAAATAGAAACAACAATCCGTGACAAAACAGTAGTTACGAGTATTAGTCAATATAATAATGATCTACTAAGATCTGTGGCCAAATTAATTTTTTATCTTTTGAAAATTTGGGAATAATATTAAATTAGATTTATATTGACATCCGTACGGTTGGATCGTCGAGAAATATTTTTTAAAAAATAGAAATAATAATTTGTGACAAAGCACTAGTTACGAGTATTAGTCAATATAATAATGATCTACTAAGATCTGTGGCCAAATTAATTTTTTATCTTTTGAAAATTTGGGAATAATATTAAATTAGATTTATATTGACATCCGTACGGTTGGATCGTCGAGAAATATTTTTTAAAAAATAGAAATAATAATTTGTAACAAAGCACTAGTTACGAGTATTAGTCAATATAATATATTTATTTTACTCTATATTAGGAATAGAAAATTAAAAATTCTGTTTGATAACATGTGTCAATGTGTTATTGGTGGACAACATAGCACATGGATTGTGCTTCTTTAATCAATTTCTAACCCTTGATTAAAACAAAAAAAAACACCATCCAACGATTCATATTCCCCCACCCCACCCCACCCCACCCCACCCCACCCCACCCCACCCCACCCCACATATACATATACATAAACATAATATTTAATCTCTCTCTCTCTCTCTCTCTCTCTCTCTCTCTCTCTCTCCCCCCCCCCCCCCCCCGCGCCTGCCTCCCTCCCCCCACTGCCTCCCTCCCCCCGCACATATACATATACATATACATAATATTTAATCTTCAAAAATTCACATCTCTCAATCTATTCATCCAAAATTAGTGATTTATATATGTATGTATTCTACAAATCAAGCTCTATACATTGATATAAATATTTTTTGATTTTTATCAAATATTTTTCTGGGTAATATTTGAAGTTTAATTCGGGTTGGAGGTTTGATGAAGTTTTTGATGATTTTGAGGCTGCAAGATTGTATGTTGGTGCTTGTTTATGCTTAGTTATTAATTTCATAATTTTCCGGGCACTTTTTATTTCGCCGGAAAATTCTTGAGGTGGCCGGAATTAACAATTATAATTTTTTTTTGATTTTCAATTTTGACTATTGTATATATCGTCGGATGCTTGGATACATATATTAAATTGAGAATTTTTCAGATTTGTTTTGACTCATCGGAAAATGTTCGGTTTACCGGAATATGGGTTTTAGTTTTCGTTTTTAAATTATGTTTAGGTGAATATTTAGATCGTTGGATTTACCTACTGATATGTTAATTTGGTAATTTTTGGAGATGTTTTTTGTTCACCGGAACAGTAACTCCGGCAGAAGAAGCAGCAGAAGCTGCTGTTTTTTTTTAAATTCCGGCACTTTAAATTCGATCAGATTTGGTCGAATTTAGCATTTTAAATTCGACTAGATTTGGTCGAATTTAGCACTTCAGGCGGCAAAATTTTAAAAATTTGAATTTTTCACCAAAATTTAAAATTTTCAAAATTTTGAAATTTGGCGCCTGAAGTGCTAATTTCGACCAAATTTGGTCGAATTTAACAATATCAATTTTGACCAAAGTTAGTCGAATTTAGCATACTAAATTCGACCGATTTACTAAATTCGACGCGAGCATTTTCGACAAACACATTTTCTGTCGAATTTAGTTAAATTCGACAAAATTCCGTCGAATTTAATTAAATTCGACAGAATTTTTCTTGTCGAATTTAGCCATTTTTCTTGTAGTGGGAGGACTCTATTTGCATTGACTGATAAACCCTATGTGGTTTACTTTGAGAAGGTGATCAAGAGTTAAAAGTTATTATCTGATGTAATAAGATCAATTAAGTTCAAGAGACTTGCTAATAAAGTAATAAGCAAGATATAAAGCTGTAAACTTACTCTTGCAAATATATACAGTATAAAATAAAATTGTCTTAATAAGGACATTGCTACTCCATACTTTTTAAAATTAATATGTTGTTAACTCTAATTGCTCTTAACCTCGCTTGTAATTAAGATATATTTTAACTTCAAATTAACGATATGGGTTAAAATAAGTCCTAAAAACATAATTAACATTGAATTAATTAGATCTAGTTGGTGAAGAAACAGGAATGAACAAATATATATCTAACTGCAGAAATGCACACACACTGTATTAGACAAGCTCGTTTTTCTCATATATGACACTGCATAAACTTACAAAGGAAAATGTTTTCTCACACTCTGAGACTCCACTACTACATGAACTTCCTAAAACTATGCTAACAAACAACGACCTAGTCTTGCTGACTCATGAGGTCTCTAAACTCAACAACTTATTAAAACAAATAAATAATAAATAAAAACATGTTCAGATTATTTCCAACAAGCTCCCCCTAATCTGAACTCGCCTGCAAATTCTTCACACCCAAAAGATCACGCATTTCTTCAAACTTAGCTCTGGACAGTGCTTTAGTAAGAACATCAGCTCGTTGCTTGTTTGTGTTGACGTGTCTAAGAATTATTTCACACTCACGTATTGTTGCCCAGTAATAATCTATTGTAGAAGGGGGGTTGAATACAATAGTATAAGATAATCGACTTCTTAATGTATATATCACAAATATGAAAGAAAGATAACAGCTTTATTAAATCTGATATAAAACTGTTACAAACTCTCTCAAGAAATTCTGATGTTCTTGAGAGCTGCTAGCTTACAAAAACTCTCTCAAGAAATTCTATGTTCTTGAGAGCTTCTATCTTGATTCACAAATATTCGATTATGTTCACGTTCATAAATCGAAACCAAAACTGTGTTTATATACTACACAGCTTCTCTATCAATGATAAGTCCTAATCAATTACAAAGATTGAAACCTATCCATAATTGATAGCTACATTCTACAAAACAGGAACCGACAGAATAAACTTCCATGTTTAACTAGACTCCAAATATAACTCGAAGTAGAAATCCTGATCAGCTTCCAGTCCTGATGATCAATCCTGATCCCAGTCCTGATATGTATCTTGATCCTGACGACCATGCAATCCTGATGATGTTAGCAATCCTGATCAGTTGAGTCTAGCTCCTGACGATCATTGAATTCTGAACTAACAATCTCCCCCAATCTCATACTTTGTGAAATAAAGTATAGATTCCTAAGATTCAATGATGTCAAAAACATATATACAAAATGTACAGTATCTGCAGCAACAACTTATCTGTTTAAATTCTTTGATAGAACAGATTCATCTTCAAGAAGTTGGATAACAAATTTTCTTCTTTTTCTTCAAGAATTTGAATCAGTCTTTCCTTAAGATTTCTGAGTTCTTCATCTTCCTCATTAATCTGGTAGATAGCTGCTCTGAGATTCAATATGGAGCTTTTCTGAAGACTATGCTCTTCAAGCAAAAGATAAGCAATTTCCTTCCCATCAGGATTGAGAGTAAGTTGAGTCATGCCAAAAGTTACTTCTTTAACAGAAGTACCCCTTTGCATTTCCACATCCTGACCTCTTTGATTTAAGTACATGGGAGTATAATTACCATTGAAATTACTGTTTCCATCCAGTCTTCTTCTTATTGTTGACAAAATCATGTCACTCCATTCCTTGCACATTTGATTCTTCGATCTCAAAAGATAATGAACATATTTCAGTTCCTGTGTAGTTTTCATCAACAGATCTTGAATAGATAAAATCTTCACACTACCATCTTTCATGAAGTACAGAAGCTTTTCTTTCTTGTCAAAGCCATCATGACAATCTATAACTATATCAACAACTAGTAAATTGTTCAGGTTTTCAGAAGTTAAAGAACCTCCAATTTCAGTTAAGGAGTAAGGATCAACATATGACATATTTAGATATTCAGCATCCCTGTGTCCAATACCTCCTCTTGAATTACTTGTCAATTGCTTCAGATTTGAAAATATCTTTAACCAGAGTGCTTTTGATCTAACCATCTCAGATAAATCAACAACACTTGAAGCGCTTGTAATAATTCCTCCAGACTGAAAATTGATAAGTGTATCACACCTCAGTGTACTAATATGTTTCCACTTCTTATCCTTTTCCTTTTCAAAGGCATAGCTTCTTTCCAGTGAAGATTCTTGTCTGCTTGGGTTCCTCCACACTCTTCTGTTTGAGAGTTTAAGCCTTTGTACATAGAGATTGAAATCTCTATTTGTTGATCTTATAATTTCACTTTTTCTGGCTTCTTCTTCTTCATCTACTTCCTTGTTGTGAAAATCAACCACAGTAGATAAAATTATCAAATCAATCTCTTGCATAATTTCAGAATCATCAGGATCTTGAATATTATCAGGAACAACATCAGGATTAGATTCTTCAATTTGATTTGTATTGCAGAGAGTTGATTTTCTTGATTTTCTTCTCAATTCAGGTTCTTCTTCAATATTTCCATCATCACCAAAACTAGATCTGTCAGGAACTACTAGAGTTTGAATAGGTTCAGGAATTTCTTCAATTCTTAACCCTCTAGACCTTGTCTGTCTAGTTATTGTTTGAGTTGAAGAACCTCTTCTACTTCTTCTAGCTCCTCTCCTACCTCTGCTTCCTCTACCTCTAGCAGAAACAGGGTTATTAAAGCTTTCCATCATTTCTCTCTGTTGTCTTAAGAATTCTTCATGTGAGAGATCAGGATATTCTTCACTTGCTGTAGAGAGTGCTTTTCTTGCAAATAATTGTTGAACTCTTTTATCAGTGTGATATAGAGTAACAATTCTGCCATCTTTTGTAGAAAACTTCTGGAATAAATTTGATGCATCTTCAGGATTATCAATAAAAATATCTTCATCACCTTCAGGAATTGTAGCAAGAGTATGTCCATGACCAGGTGTCAGGATTTGTTCTTCCGTCAGGATCTGAGATTGCACCAACGTTCTTACTGTCTTAACTCTAGAATCAGAAACATGAGTTTAATGCGTTGTTTGAATTGTAGACTTCATAACAGCAGCATCAGAGGTTTCTCCTTGTATCACTTTGTCACAACCATCATCTCCAGTATCATCATCATTATTCCTTAATACTAGATCAGGTGTGTAGTGCATTTTGTCTGACTAACCTTCTCCCCCTTTTTGACATCAGGATTTGACAATAAATTCAAAATTAAGGAAAGAGAGGCTTGAATGTCAGTTACCTTAGTATCCAGAGAATCAATCCTTCTGTAGATAGAGGTTTGTTCAGAAATAACAGATTTCACTTGGGATTCTACTACCCTTAGCTGAAAAGCAGTAGGCACCTTTGTAAAACTTTGAGAAATATCATTCCTCACCAACTCAGTTGAGTTCTTGATAGAATCAATCTCACTTTTTAGACTTTTGGATAACAGAGTTGTAGCCTTCAGATGATTCTTCAAGTCTTGATTCTCTATAGATTTCACTGAATCATAGGCATGTTCCAAAGCAGAAGAATAACTTACAGATTCAGTAGATCTGTGCCATGAATTGTTCCATTCATTCTGTCTAAGTGCCTCAGCAGGATTAAAGGAAGGAATAGAAAAATCTTGTCTCTGATCTTTCCCAGTGGAAGCTTTGCCAGCCATAAATGTACTTGATGAACCAAAATTAGTTCCAAGACTAATTTTGAGTGCTGTAGCAAGCTGTTCCTTCTCTTTTCGATTCTCATCATCATCACTATCATCAGAGTCATCATCATCAGTACTATGAGTATCATCAGGATCAGGAATAGCTATACCTTTCATTTTATCCTGTGAATCTGTGATAGGATGATCCATTGGTCTTGAACGAAGTGGCTGTATCAGGATAGGTTCAACATCAGGAGCACCACTAGCGTCAGGATGAACACCGTCAAGATTTGATATGCTTGCATCAGTATTTGCTACCAATGGTTCTTGTGGAGCTTGAGGTTCAGAAGCTTCTTAAACACTTTGAGTCAAAGGTTCTTGTGTCCTTCCCTCATTGACAGTGTCCTCGACCAATCTTTGAACTTCATCTGCACCAGAAATCCTTTGAGCATTGTCAGGAAATTTCTCAGAAACTGTAGCTTGGCCTGCATCTTCACTTTGAGAAGATGGTTCTTATGTAGCTGGAATGTTGATGTCTGCATTCTCCCTTTGAGAAAATGGTTCTTGTGGGACCATTCCACTAGCTAAGCCTTCACTCAAACTTTGATTGAGTGGTTCTTGTGTGGCTGGATCATCAGAAAGAGCTACTGAACCACTTTGAGGTTCAGGTTTTTGTGGGCTTGATCCTTTCAGTTTCTTCTGTCTCTGATAGACTAACTCTTCTGCCTTCCTTAGCTTTTCCATTGGATGTTTTATCCCAATATTGGAAGCAGCAGCACCATACTTCTCCCATGAAATATCAACATGTCTTTTTGTTGGAGAGTCCTGTGCTAGAGAGTATGAAATATTAACCACTTGACTTGGTGCAGCATCAGGAATACTAACAACAGGATTTGCTTGAGCAGTAGAAACTGATTGCTCATTCAGAATAGAAGTGTCCTGTACATCAGTATCCTGCTTCTTTTCTAAAGGAATATGATACCTGCTTTTTGATAACTTCCTTTTCTTCTGTGGTGTAGACAATGGAACCACAGCTGCAGTAGCAGTATCAGCAACTTCCTTATTCACATTCATCACAGAGGATATAGGTAAGTCATCCTCTGAATCAGTCTCATCCCTGAGTACTAACTTTCTTTTAACATAAACAGCCTCACCTCCCTTTGCAGCTTTCTTCACCAGGACCCCTTGTACACCCCCTTGTAACTTCCTTTTAGTGAGTGGTGTAGAGGAAAAATCCTTTGAACCTGATTGCCTTCCTGACACATCAGTTCTAGCTGACTTCTTTGCTTTTACAACTAAAGTCTTTTGAGAGACAATAGAGGTGGCAGTTGACTGTTTAGGATGAATGCTTGGGTTAGGAACAAGGTGTGATTGGCCTTGCCCCATAGCATTAGAAATTAAACCATAACGAGTAGGCATTTTCCTATGTAAGAAAAACCTAACCTCATCAGGAATAAAAGCATTTCCTATGAAACCATTTGCCTAATCAGGATTAAAAAAAATATGAAGTAAAATAAAATTTTATTTAAGAAAACAAAATTTATTTTGATAATCCTGATAATTGCTGTTTTTTTTAAAAAAAATGATTACAAAACAAATAGCATAATACCCATGTAACCATTCTTACCAATTACCAAGGCAAAGTAATTATGAGAAACTGAACAGTCGCCTCGATATTGAGAAAATGACCTGCATCCTTAACACACATTCTCTATAAAATAGAACTGTTAAACATAACATCATCTATCTATTAAAATACAAACCCTCTCCAGAGAAAAACTTACGAAAATCTTTCACCTTCCTTGTTTTTCAATGGCTGCCAACCAACAACAAAACAACTTACCTGATGCTGAGCTCGATATCATATGGCAAGAGATGGAGGAGGCTCTTGCTTAGATTGAGCCACAACCAGTTCCTGACCCTCAGGAATATGAAGCGTTTGTTAACGCAATGTTTGATGTGGTTTGGCACAACTTCCTGCAAGCCAATCCGGACTGGAATCCGCTTGATAACCTCATCTATGAAGAGGATGAGGATGATGAAGAGGATGAGGAGCTCAACCAAGAGCTTGAGAGAAGAAAGAAGAGAATCCGTGATGCTTGTATGTCATGCAAGTTGGAGGCACGGAAGAGTCCCGGTGGTCACGGTGACGATCCGCCTTCAAGTGAATCAGCTCCTCTTCTTGTCCTTTAAGGATGGAACAAGAGACAGTCCATTCCTGATGGACTGTGAAGCTGCTCAGGAGCGTTCATGCTTATTTGAAGGGCACGTGTTCCTGAGTAGAAAAGTAGACTAGGAAAAGAATATGTAATTTCCATTTTCATTTGTAACGAATCTTCAAGATTTAATGAAAACTATCAATTTGCTCAATTGTTCTTGTCCTTCTTACTTTTCCTGCACAATTTGTTAGTAACACTGCATTTGATACATAATATAACGAATAGTAATTGCTGACAAAAATATAATTGCAATTGAAAATTAAGACTTAATAACTTAATCAAAGACTAAGTAATGATCTTATTTGTCAGAGTTTACCAGGAGTGTTGTTGACAAATTGTCTTAGAACTTTTGGTTTTCATACCAGCTTCAATATCTGAGCATCAGGATTTGACCAGTTGACTTCCTGTCAGGATTGCATCCTATCAGGATTTGATCAAAGAAAACATACCTTTCTGAATAACCATCAGGATTTGACAGTTATCAGAATTTCCTCTCTGTAGCTTTCCTCAGAAATTCTCAAAGTTCATCATTCCAAGTTCATTCACCAATTTATTGAAAGTAGCTTCAGGTAGTGGCTTGGTGAATATATCAGCTAGTTGTTGATCAGTAGGAACAAAGTGAAGTTCAATTGTTCCTTCCAGAACTTGTTCTCTTATGAAGTGATATCGAATACTGATGTGTTTAGTAAGAGAATGTTGAACTGGATTTCCTGTCATTGCAATAGCACTTTGCTTATCACAATAAATAGGGATTTTTGAGTATGACAGGCCATAATCTAACAACTGATTTCTCATCCACATTATCTGAGCACAAAAACTTCCTGCAGCAATGTACTCAGCTTCTGTAGTTGAAGTGGACATGGATTTTTGCTTTTTACTAAACCATGAAACTAGTCTTCCACCCAAAAACTGACAGCTTCCTGAAGTACTTTTCCTGTCTATTTTGCATCCTGAAAAATCAGCATCTGAATAACCACACAACCCAAAATCTGATTCCCTTGCATACCAAAGGCCAAGTGAAGAAGTGCCTTTGAGATATCTGAAAATTCTTTTGACTGCAATCAGATGGGGTTCTCTAGGTTTTGCTTGAAATCTTGCACACAGACAGGTTGCAAACATGATATCTGGTCGACTTGCAGTGAGATACAATAAAGAGCCAATCATTCCTCTGTAGTGAGTTACATTTACCTCAGCACCTTGATCAGGATCAAGTTTGGTAGCTGTAGCTATGAGAGTTGTAGCAGGAGCACTATCTTGCATGTTAAACCTTATCAATAAATTCCTTGTATATTTAGACTGATTGATAAAAATCCCTTCATCAGTCTGTTTAACTTGAAGACCAAGAAAGTAACTCATTTCTCCCATCATGCTCATTTGATATCTTGACTGCATAAGCTTGGAAAACTTTTTACAAAGCTTATTGTTTGTTGACCCAAAAATGATATCATCAATATAAATCTGAACTAACAACAAGTCCTTACCATGATTCAAATAAAATAGAGTTTTATCAATAGCACCTCTTTTGAATCCACTTTCCAGTAAGAATAGAGCTAAAGTTTCATACCTTGCTCTTGGAGCTTGCTTTAGTCCATAAAGTGCCTTATCCAATCTGTAGACATGATCTGGATATTTAGGATCAATGAAACCAGGAGGTTGCTCAACATAGACTTCTTCCTCCAGTTCTCCATTTAAGAAAGCACTTTTAACATCCATCTGAAAAACCTTGAATTTCTTATGTGCTGTATAAGCAAAAAATATCCTGATGGCTTCTAGTCTTGCAACAGGAGCAAAAGTTTCATCATAATCAATTCCCTCTTGTTGAGAATACCCCTTTGCAACTAGTCTTGCTTTGTTTCTGATTATTACTCCATCAGAATCAGTCTTGTTCTTGAAAATCCACTTTGTACCAACAATTGATCTATTCTTTGGTCTTGGTACCAGTTTCCAGACTTCATTTCTTTCAAATTCATTCAGTTCCTCTTGCATTGCAGTAACCCAATCATCATCTTTAAGTGCATCTTCAACTTTCTTTGGCTCCTCCTTGGATAGAAAGTTATTGTATAGACATTCATTTTGAGTTGCACTTCTTGTTTGAACACCTGCATCAGGATCCCCAATGATCAAATCAGGAGTATGACTTGCAGTCCATTTCCTTGCTGGTGTTAAATTGTTTCTTGACGTAGATGCTCTCCCTGGATTTGTGTTATCTTGATTTGAAGAACTTGCTTGTCTTGAAGCTCCCCCTGAATTATTGCTATGTCCTCCTGATAAGTTATCAGGATCATCACTTGAATCAGTATCTGAAGAATTCTGTCCTGATGATTGAGTTGAATTTGAACTTGTAATAGAATGTTGTTGCTCCCCCTCAACATTAGCACTACTAGAAGTATCACTATTGATTGCATCATCAGTATTTGCACCATCAGCATCTGGTGTGTCATCAGGATTTGGTGACCCATCAGGATCTGATGTATTGACAGGATCTGATTCACTTTCTTCAGGTTCCTTGGTAGCTTCATTTTCAAAAATCAATCTATCATGAGAGTCTTCATTGATTCCAGCTATCTTCTTGTCATCAAAAGATACATTTATTGACTCCATGACAGTCCTTGTCCTCAAATTAAAAACTCTGAAGGCTCTTGATGCAGGATAGCCTATGAAAATTCCTTCATCAGCCTTTGTTTCAAATTTCCCTAGTTGTTCAGGATGAGTTCTGAGAACAAAACATTTACAGCCAAACACATGCAGATGCTTCAGACTTGGTTTCTTCTCCTTGAGTGACTGATAAGGAGTAACACCATGCCTGTTTATTAATGTGAGATTTTGAGTGTAGCATGCTGTGTTGACTGCTTCTGCCCAGAAATATGTAGGTAATTTTGCTTCTTCCAACATAGTTCTGCCAGCTTCAATAAGAGTTCTATTTTTCCTTTCAACTACTCCATTTTGCTGAGGTGTGCCAGGAGCAGAGAATTGTTGAATGATTCATTTGTACTTGCAGAACTCTTCCATCTTTGAATTCTTAAATTCAGTACCATTATCACTTCTCAGTATCTTGACTTTGTACTTTGTGGTTGTCTCAATCATTCTCACATGACCCAACAGAACTTCAGGAGTCTCATCTTTTCTGTGCAGAAAATACACCCAGGTGAATCTAGAATATTCATCAACAATTACAAGAGTGTACCTTTTCTTACTGATGGACATGATGTTGACTGGACCAAATAGATCAAGATGTAGCATGTGATATGGTTCTTCAATAGAGGATTCTGATTTACTCTGGAATGATGTCCTTCTTTGTTTTGCTTTCTGACATGCATCACAGAGTCCATCAGGAGTATATAACACTTTTGGTAATCCTCTCACTAAATCTTTCTTAACCAACTCATTGATATTGCTGAAGTTGAGATGAGAAAGCTTCTTGTGCCAATTCCAACTTTCATCTACTGAAGCTTTACTGATCAGACAGGTAGGGGAGTCATCAGTATTTGATTGAATGTTGGCTTCATATATGTTACCATGCCTGTAGCCAGTCAGTGCTATCTTGCTTGTTGTTTTACTGACTACTTCACAATGAGTGGAATAGAAGTTGACATGATAACCTCTGTCAGTGATTTGACTAATACTCAACAAGTTGTGTTTCAGTCCTTTCACTAGAGCTACTTTTTCAATGATGACATTTCCAATGATTATATTGCCATATCCCAAAGTTTGTCCAATGTTGCCATCTCCATAAGACACAGTTGGGCCAGCTTTTTCCTCATATTCTGATAACATGGCTTTGTTTCTAGTCATGTGCACAGAACATCCACTATCCATGACTAACACATTTTTCTTTTTACCCTGCAATCAGAATAGAAACACACTAGTTAGAACATTTAGGAACCCATACTTGTTGGGTTCCTTTTCCATGCAATTTATTAACTTTCACAGCAGAAGACTTTCTGACCTTAGCAGTCCTGACAGGATTTACTCCATCAAGATTTGCTTTGTCAGTATCAGTATTAACAAAAGCATGTTCCAACTTGACATTCTTAATGCTACCAGAGTTTGCACTATTTTTATCAACTTTAGGCAATGGATCATAAAAGTTATAGTACAACTCATGATAATCTTTACAAGTATAAATAGAATGCCATATACTACCACAATGAAAACAGGACTTCTGTGGTTTATAAAATACTGATCTATTCCTAACATCAGACTTAGAAATATCAGCAATCTTCTTCTTACTCTTCTTACAATCAATAGCAAGATGATTAGAGTTACCACAGTTAAAATAACACTTTCTAGGTGCATTTGGGATATATTTGTAACCATTCTCTTTATTGATCCCAACTTTACCATTCATGTTTCTCTTAACAGTAGCTTCCTTTTTCTTATCTGTCACATCACAGATTTTATCCTTAAGCTGTTTCTGAGACAATAGACCTACATTCTTTGTGACTTGATTCATGACAGGTTTAGACTTTATAATTTTAATTCCTTGAGTAGAAGTAGATCCCTTTTCAAAAGTAGAATTGGAATCCTTACCAAAAACAAAATTAACAAGAGTAATCTTAGATTTGGTTGTATCTATAACATGTCTATAGGTCTTTGGACTGACTGTCTCATCAATGACAATTTTCTCTTTCAATTTCTTATCCTCATCTGACTTATATCCTAGACACTCTTTCCAATTCTTAGAGGTATTAATCTCATGAAATTTCCTACCAGAGTCTGTCCAGGTTCTGATTTTCTCATTAGCATTTTCAAGTTCCTTTTCAAGAGCAGTACATTTGGATTTCATCTCTAAATACATGTGATTCGCATTATCACATTCTTTTTGTACTTTTTGCATACGAGAAAATTCAGCTTCTAATATATCATTCCTTTTTCTAAGTTCAGACATCTCAGATAAGATCCTAGTATTTTCAGCAGTTTGACTTCTAAAGCTAATATGTAAAGACTTTAGAAAACGTCTTAACTCAGAAGCATTATCAGTATCAAAATCAAAGATAGTATTTAGTACCTTATCATCAGGAGCAGAAATTACATCAGCGTTGGCCATTAGAGCATAGTTGACCACCTCAGTATCAGATTATGAGGAAGAGTCCATCCAATCATTGCTTGATGTGATAAGTGCCTTTGTCTTCTTGCACTCAGAAGCAAAGTGACCCATACCATTGCACTTGTAGCATCTAACCTTTGACTTGTCAAATTTGCTACCCTTGCTGTCCTTTTTGATATACTTATCTTTGTTTGAGTTGAAAGCCTTTTTCTGAAAGTTGCCTTGTCTTCTATTCTTCCTGCCATCTCTTCCATGTTTGAGTCAGAAGAATCATCATCAGTATTGGCATCAGGATTGCCATCAGTATCTGATGAAGAGTCATCAGGATCTGACTCAACTATTCTTGTTTTACTTCTAGAGACCTCCATAGCTTTTCCTTTTGATTTAGCCTCTGCTTTCAAAGCAATTGATTTTGCTTTGCTGCTTTTCTTGTTCTTTCTCTGTTGGACTTCAAGATCATGAGTTCTTAGCATCCCATAGACTTCATCAAGAGACACAGTGTTAAGATCATACTGATGTCTAATGATCGAGGTCTGAGTGTCCCATTCTTCAGGTAAAGCTCTTAGAAACTTGGTGTTTGAATCTTCAGTTTCATATTCCTTGTCAACTAAAGATAAACTGTTCAATAGTGTCAAAAATCTATCATATAGATCAGTTAGGCTCTCATCAGGTCTTGCATCAAATTGTTCATATTCTTGAATCAAAAGAGCCCTTCTATTTTTCTTGACAGATGCAGATCCCTGGCACTGAGTTTCCAAAGTATCCCAGATTTCTTTTGAAGACTTGCATGCAATCACTCTATTTGACATGACAGCATCAAGACTACTGTGCAAGATATTCTTTATCTTTGGTTCCCTGAGTACATGAGCTTTTTCTTCTGGAGTCCATTCACTTTTAGCCTTGACCACATAATGTTCAGGTACTGTATCTGTTTGTTCTACAATCCTTGTAGGAATATATGGTCCATCACGAATCCTGTCCAAATAGTCAGGATCCATAGCCTCCAGGTACATCAACATCTTTACCCTCCATGTTGGATATTCTGATTTCTTCAAGATGGGAATCTTCATGCTTTCATACTTGGTTGTCGACATCTTTAGATCGTATCTGATTCAGAATTAAATCAGTTTGCTCTGATACCAATTGTTGCCCAGTAATAATCTATTGTAGAAGGGGGGTTGAATACAATAGTATAAGATAATCGACTTCTTAATGTATATATCACAAATATGAAAGAAAGATAACAACTTTATTAAATCTGATATAAAACTGTTACAAACTCTCTCAAGAAATTCTGATGTTCTTGAGAGCTGCTAGCTTACAAAAACTCTCTCAAGAAATTCTATGTTCTTGAGAGCTTCTATCTTGATTCACAAATATTCGATTATGTTCACGTTCATAAATCGAAACCAAAACTGTGTTTATATACTACACAGCTTCTCTATCAATGATAAGTCCTAATCAATTACAAAGATTGAAACCTATCCATAATTGATAGCTACATTCTACAAACCAGGAACCGACAGAATAAATTTCCATGTTTAACTAGACTCCAAATATAACTCGAAGTAGGAATCCTGATCAACTTCCAGTCCTGATGATCAATCCTGATCCCAGTCCTGATATGTATCTTGATCCTGACGACCATGCAATCCTGATGATGTTAGCAATCCTGATCAGTTGAGTCTAGCTCCTGACGATCATTGAATTCTGAACTAACACGTATAAAGTGATAACGTATGTCAATGTGCTTGCTTCTCCCGTGGAAAACGGGGTTCTTTGCCAAGTCTATTGCTGATTTGTTGTCAATGTATAGAACAACAGGACCTCCTTCTATGTCAGTAATATGTCTCAAAAGCTTATATAACCAAATACCTTGGCACGCAGTAGCGGTTGCAACCATGAATTCACTCTCACACGATGATAAGGCGACGCATTTCTGTTTTTGTGACACCCAGGTGATGAGGTTTTCATTTAAGTAAAACGCCATGCCACCAGTGGACCTCCTGTCATCCACATTCCCTGCTAGGTCGCTGTCTGAGTAACCGGACAACAAGTAGTTCCCGTCTCCTTTTGAATAGATCAATCCATAACCAAGAGTTCCATTCACGTACCATATTATCCTTTTTGCTACAGCCATATGAATCTCGGTGGGCCTTTCCATGAACCTACTAATTATACCAACGGAGTAAGCTATGTCAGGTCGTGTTAAAACAAGGTACCTGAGACCACCCACTACACTCTTGTATTGTGTTGCGTTGACAGGTTTCCCTTTCTCATCTTTGTCCAGTTTCACCATAGGATCCATTGGGTATTTTACTGCATTGCATCCCGTCATTCCAGCATTCTCTATCACCTTCTTTGCATAAGCAGTCTGTTTGAGTTCAATAAAACCGTTTCCCTGACATACCTCCATGCCTAAGTAATAAGATAATTTGCCCAAGTCACTCATGTCGAACACACTGTTCATTTCAGCTTTGAACTTGTATACATTTCTGACATTCGTCCCTGTAATAAGTAAATCGTCCACGTAGACTACAACCACCAGAATGTCTTTTCCCTCGCGTCTCGTGTATACGGCGTGTTCATAGGGACACCTGATGAACCCTAGCTCCTCTAAACACCTGCTTAAACGTGCATACCATGCCCTCGGCGCCTGTCGCAACCCGTACAAGGCTTTTATCAATTTATACATCTTATATTCTTGCCCCTTTTTCAGAAAACCCTCTGGCTGTACTACATAAACCTCCTCCTGAAGTTCACCATTTAAGAACGCGGACTTGACGTCCAAATGGTGCACTTCCCAAGCATTCTTTGCAGCCAAAACAAAAAGTAATCTTACGTTTTCCAGCCTAGTAACCGGAGCAAACACTTCATCGTAGTCGATTCCTTGTTGTTGAACGTAACCCTTCGCAACCAGTCGGGCCTTGTGCTTCACGATATTGCCATTTACATCCTTTTTTAACTTATAAATCCACTTTAACCCAATTGCTTTGTGGCCAGGGGGGCAGTTCGGTTAACTCCCAAGTTTTGTTTTGCTCAATGGATTCTATT
Organism: Heracleum sosnowskyi; assembly: GCA_030848705.1. NCBI lineage: Eukaryota > Viridiplantae > Streptophyta > Magnoliopsida > Apiales > Apiaceae > Heracleum > Heracleum sosnowskyi. The sequence goes on along the minus strand of CM061235.1, from coordinate 132,970,333 downwards.
TCTGTCTTCATTGCTCTTCGCCATTCTTCTTTCTCTGCAGCCTGCTTGTATGTGCTTGGTTCGTCAACTGTAACCATCATCAGTTCTTCGTCCAATATCTCCATGCCTGGAGCTTCATTGTAGATATCACTTAGAGTTCTCATTCTCTTTGGCCCACTGGTTGATGACTCTGATCCACTCACTACAAGAAAAACAGCTTCAGACGACTCAACCAGGACCGTTGTCTATTACCCCTGAAAACCGATGACTATTGAGATGCCGTCAGATGGACCTCAGACAACGGTTAAAAAATGTTGTGCAAAATAACTGAAACGACAGTCACCCATTAACAAAGTGTTGTATAATAGCCAGAAACAACAACAGTTTCTTACCATACAGACCGTTGTATAAGTTGATTATCACAACATTCTGGTAAATATAAAGTGTTGTATAACAGCTAGAAACAACAACGGTTTGCTTCTTAATAAAGCCTTGTTTATATTTCTTTTGCACAATGGTTTAAGTTTTATCTACAACGGTTTTCTCCTCAGTATCTGCATTTACTCAACGGTTTTTATCTCTAAGTGTGTAGTAACAAGGCTTTTGAACAACACTTCACATGTATTTACCTATTGTGCTTTGTTTTGTTAGACAACAGTTTTATTTTAAGAATGCGTTGTAAGAGATTATTTTTACAACGTTTTTGTTTGGTCAATCTTTTGTATTTAGTCTAAATAGACAACAGGTTTCTTTTATGAGTATGTTGTACGAAAAACATTTGCACGACAGTCTAAATAGACAGTGACCATTGTTTGATACATATAATAACAATAGTTCTTATAGATGCCACACTAAGCTAAAAACATAAGAGACAATGGTTTTATAACCAAATGAAACAATGGTAGACATTGTAATTACAAGCCAACAAAAATACCAAACTAAATACTTCACATATTACCAACTAAAATTCACCAATACAACCACTATACACCAAATTCACAAACTAATGCTCCAATCGAATGATTATTTTTGTTGTGGTAAAATCATCATCTATTGTACCTAACGTGAAGTCGAAAGTTAAATAGATGATGATTTTTCGACCCCCGAAGTCAGATGCATCATTGTCCAATGAAACATACTCTGGACTACTTGTTGATGTCTGAAGCATCGAAAAATTATCAGAATTTTCAGGACTAACATCAAAATTTGTAGCCTTCTCATCACCGACAGCAAATGAGTTAAATCTTCTCGCTGCACGTGCAAAGGGATATAAACAAATGTTAGACACTGCACCTACAATGCTTACAAATGTCCAATTATAAAACACCACAAGATGAGTGTTTAGAATAACTTTACCACGAGTATGGGCACGATCTTGATCTCTTACGACAGCATGGCCAGAAACACGACATATTACATATTACAAGTCAGGTTTCAGCATGGCCATGAGAACCCACGGTCAAAAAACATCAAGTCAGGTTTCAGCTTCCGTCAACTCCTGGACTAAACCCGTTAGTTGGGGAAGAATAACACATTACATATTGGGAAGTGTAAATGCAGGAAAAAAGAAGAAACAAATACGAATGTGAAAGGATTTCAGACGAAAGAAGTGTCTTTCAGTCAATATACATATTCATTCCAAAAGGATTTCAATATAGATAGGTAAAAGGTGATAAACTTCAAGTACCTCTTCTAATCGATTGGCAATGAAAACATTATAACACATCGAAGAAGCCCTTAACCGAAGAAGCCATCTTCAAAACTTGAACCAGCCCCAACTTGAACCAGGCCCATATCGAAGAAGCCCTTAATCCAAATTCGTTCCGCTGGAAACCTAAATCGAACACCTGCAACAAAAAGTGACTAATTAAACCAATAATTGAAACCTTAAAACTGAAGAAGATCTAAAATTGAACCCCAAATTGAAGAAGCCCTAAATCGAAAAATTCCAAACCAAAGAAGCCCTCAATTGTAGAAGTCATAAATCAAATAAACCAAAAAATAGAAGAGAGAGAGAGAGAGAAATAGCAGGTCGGGGGAGAGAGATATGAGACACAGATAGTGTGTGGTGAAAAATGTCTGCGTTTGGAGTTTGTTTGTTAAGAATGGGGGAAGGCGGAAGGGGGGAATTTTCGTTAAAGAGGGAAATGAATTATTGGTTAAGGGGGGAAAAGACTACGAAAATTTTAACAAAATTTGAGTTTGGTGATGAAGTGAGGGACAAAAATAAAAATAAATTTTTTTTGTGTTGTAAAAACTTAAAGTTAAATATAAATAAATAAATTTAATTTTTTAAACATCCAATCGCACCAATAATAATATTTAATTATTTTAGTGATATACAAATATAATTAAAAAATTAGACAAATATAATTAAAAATATAATTGCACCAATGTTAGTTGCGGTTCGAATATAATAGTATGGTTATTATATAATGTTCGTTTAAGTTCGGAATTAGTAATGTTACAATTATTAACGTTTGCCTAGCTAATATTTCCTTGTAAACAAATATCAAGGATCGTAAATCATACAATATATGATGTCCACATCTACAACGTGTATAACAAAATATCTGAAGTATGATCGTATTCTATCTATCAACGATATTATTATTATTATCATTAACCTTTATTTAAGTGTTTTTATATATTTAACAATGTTTTATACAATAACATTGTATGAAGTGTGTAACACTTATATATGTATTAAGGACAACAAATAAAGTACTTTTTTAAAAATCAATGCTTTTGATATAGACAACGGTTTAGCTAAACAAAACGTTGTAACGTAAATAATCACTCAAGGATTTTATAAAACGAAACCATTGTCTGTATCATACAACGGTTTAACAACATAAACAATTGTTACAGAGATTATTCAACAACGAACGGATCAAAACGAAAACCCTTTTGTATATTATACAATGTTTTTTGGACCAAAACCATTGTTACGTCTTACAACTTACAACACTTTGTTAAACAAAAACCATTGTCTTATACTTTTGTAAAATCGAATAAACAAAACATAGGTGAGTCCCGACTCGCATATATAAAATTAATACAAGACAACTTAATGACGACTTTATAATTAAATTATGTCATACCGATATGTAAAATGAGTTATTTGAATATGTCAACATTGTTGTTAATAGTATTGGTATGTCACTTATTCGCTAATAGTATAGTTATTATATAATGTTCGTTTAACTTTGGAATTAGTAATGTTATAAGTATTAACATTTTCCTAGCTAGCTAATATTTCCTTGTAAACAAATATCAAGGATCGTAAATCATACAATATATGATGTCCACATCTACAACGTGTATAACAAAATATCTAAAGTATGATCGTATTCTATCTATCAATAATATTATTATTATCATTAACCTTTATTTAAGTGTTTTTATATATTTAACAATTTTTTATACTAAATATCCAAATAAGAGATTTATACAATAACATTGTATGAAGTGTGTAACACTTATGTATGTATTATGGACAACAAATAAAGTACTTTTTTAAAAATCAATGCTTTTGATATAGACAACGGTTTAGCTAAACAAAACGTTGTAACGTAAATAATCACTCAAGGATTTTATAAAACGAAACCATTGTCTATATCATACAACGGTTTAACAACATAAACAATTGTTACAGAGATTATTCAACAACGAACAGATCAAAACGAAAACCCTTGTGTATATTATACAACGTTTTTTGGACCAAAACCATTGTTACGTCTTACAACTTACAACACTTTGTTAAACAAAAACCATTGTCTTATACTTTTGTAAAATCGAATAAACAAAACATAGGTGAGTCCCGACTCGCATATATAAAATTAATACAAGACAACTTAATGACGACTTTATAATTAAATTATGTCATACCGATATGTAAAATGAGTTATTTGAATATGTCAACATTATTGTTAATAGTATTGGTATGTCACTTATTCGCTAATAGTATAGTTATTATATAATGTTCGTTTAACTTCGGAATTAGTAATGTTATAAGTATTAACATTTTCCTAGCTAGCTAATATTTCCTTGTAAACAAATATCAAGGATCGTAAATCATACAATATATGATGTCCACATCTACAACGTGTATAACAAAATATCTAAAGTATGATCGTATTCTATCTATCAATAATATTATTATTATCATTAACCTTTATTTAAGTGTTTTTATATATTTAACAATTTTTTATACTAAATATCCAAATAAGAGATTTATACAATAACATTGTATGAAGTGTGTAACACTTATGTATGTATTATGGACAACAAATAAAGTACTTTTTTAAAAATCAATGCTTTTGATATAGACAACGGTTTAGCTAAACAAAACGTTGTAACGTAAATAATCACTCAAGGATTTTATAAAACGAAACCATTGTCTATATCATACAACAGTTTAACAACATAAACAATTGTTACAGAGATTATTCAACAACGAACGGATCAAAACGAAAACCCTTGTGTATATTATACAACGTTTTTTGGACCAAAACCATTGTTACGTCTTACAACTTACAACACTTTGTTAAACAAAAACCATTGTCTTATACTTTTGTAAAATCGAATAAACAAAACATAGGTGAGTCCCGACTCGCATATATAAAATTAATATAAGACAACTTAATGACGACTTTATAATTAAATTATGTCATACTGATATGTAAAATGAGTTATTTGAATATGACAACATTGTTGTTAATAGTATTGATATGTCACTTATTCGCTAATAGTATAGTTATTATATAATGTTCGTTTAACTTCGGAATTAGTAATGTTATAAGTATTAACATTTTCCTAGCTAGCTAATATTTCCTTGTAAACAAATATCAAGGATCGTAAATCATACAATATATGATGTCCACATCTACAACGTGTATAACAAAATATCTGAAGAATGATCGTATTCTATCTATCAATGATATTATTATTATCATTAACCTTTATTTAAGTGTTTTTATATATTTAACAATTTTTTATACTAAATATCCAAATAAGAGATTTATACAATAACAATGTATGAAGTATGTAACACTTATGTATGTATTAAGGGCAACAAATAAAGTATTTTTTTTAAAAATCAACACTTTTGATATAGACAACGGTTTAGCTAAACAAAACGTTGTAACATAAATAATCACGCGAAGATTTTATAAAACGAAACCATTGTCTATATCATACAACGGTTTAACAACATAAACAATTATTACAGAGATTATATAACAACGAACGGATCAAAACGAAAACCCTTGTGTATATTATACAAATATACAACGGGTTTTTGGAACAAAACCATTGTTAAGTCTTACAACTTACAACACTTTGTTAAACAAAAACCATTGTTTTATACTTTTATAAATTAAATAAATAAAACAAAGTTAGTCAACATCCTAATATATAAAAATTATTATCCAATAATTTACTCAAATTTATAATAAAATTATATCAAATTTACACAACGGTTTTTTTGCAACATTGTCTTACGTTTATTCACACAATACGACTAAGACAACCGTTGTCTCAATCCAACAACGGTTAAATTAAAACATTGTCTTAATATTATTTAGACAAGAGTTAAAAAAACTGTTGTCTAAACCCATTCATTTGCGTCGTCTATATCCACTATTTTTCACTTTATTAGACAACGGTTCGTAAACCGTTGTAATGTAGTGGATTAGACAATACTTTTTTGAGCCAAAAAATAACCTGTCGTCTGTTAATTTTAGGCAACACTTTTTCGGCCGTCCGTTGTCTGAAAGGTGTCGTCTGATTGAGTTTTTCTTGTAGTGACTCTCTGCAGTTTTTAGAGAGCTCGAGAGAGCCTGTTGAGAACTTTCAGCACTTCCAGTTTCACTGTTGGTGCTTGCTGTAGAACTCTTAGTTTGCCGAGGCGGTGTTGATTGTGACCCATCTCCCCCATAGCTATTTCCTGATTCTTCCATCTCTGATATGCTGTCACCTTCCATTCCAACCAAACTGAATGTACTATATAGCTATGTATATGAGCACTACTACCCATTTGAGAACATGTCGAAGACAACATCTCTACTAACTAAAATGGCTCCATTCCTTGGATCATAGAATAGATGTGCTTTTGTTCCCGGCTCACTTCCTAGATACACAACTGATTTACTCCGATCATCCAACTTTTTCTGATGTACGCCTGCTACTTTCACGTGTGCAACGCAGCCAAAAACTTTTATATGTTGCAAACTGGGTTTTTTGTTCCTCCATGCTTCATAAGGCATTCTCCCTGTAGGTGCCCTTGTGGGCAGCCTGTTTAAGACATAAATTGAGTGTCTCACTGCCTCTCCCCATAATGTAGTGGGCACATTCATGCTTTTCAAAAAACTCCTTGTCATTGCCACCACGGTTCTATTTCGCCTCTCCACCATTCCGTTCTGTTGTGGTGAATAGGGAGCCGTATAATGTCTCTGTATTCCATGTTCTTCACAGTAATTCTTGAACTCAGTCGAGCAGAATTCTCCACCTCTGTCTGTTCTTAGTACTTTCACCTTCAAGGGCAACCCACTCTCAACTAGCGTCCTGAACCGTTTGAAGCATTCAAATGACTCGTCTTTTGTTTTCAGCAAGCAGACCCACATGTACCTGCTAAAGTCATCCACCAACAAGAGAAAATATCTATTTCCAGCAGGCGTAGGTGGGGTGAAAGGACCACAAATATCCCCATGCACTAGTTCAAGCGCTGTAGTTGCAGAGAATTCAGATTTAGAGGGAAAAGATTTCCTGACCTATTTGGACATCAAGCATCCCTCACATACTTTCTTTGGCTGTACGATTCTAGGCAGGCCATAAGCCATATTCTCCTTGGACATAAGTGTTAAGGCAACGAAATTTACATGGCCAAGGCGAGAATGCCATAACCATGAATTTTCTTCAGTTTTTGTCAACAAACAGAGTGGTTTACTATCTTCGATATCAATCTTGTATAATCTATTTACTGCACGCTTCACTTTCATTAACAACTTGCCTTGCTCATCATTCACCCACAAGTACTCTCCTTGTAATACTACTTTATTTCCCTCCTCGGACAATTGTCCCAAACTAATAATATTACTACGGAGTGAAGGAATATAGTATACCTCTTGTAGACGTCGTTTTTCACCATTCTTACAGTTGAATACACTTGATCCTTTTCCTTCGATGCGAACAGTAGAGCCATCCCCAAACCTTACTTCACCTGTCACACTCTCATCCAACTCAGTAAACTTACTTCTTTGACCAGACATATGGTTTGATGCACCGTTATCTAGATACCAGGTGCTCGACTCCACGACTTTCTCTCTGTCCCGTTTCAGTTCAGGCACTACACATGTTTCGTTTAACATTATAATGCCCTGACTCGCTTTTACATCACATTCAGCCATTATCAAAGCAGGCTCGTCACCATCTGTATCCACCTGTGTCAGATTTGCCTCTGGTCGTTGTTCTCTGTCTCGCTTCGCTTTCTTGCACTCACCTGCGTAGTGTCCAAATCCTTGGCAATTATAACATCTAACATTTATGTACTTTTCTCCGTTCCCGCCACCAATCCCCGTGTTATTTTTATGCTTCTCTTCTCTCTGTTCCTGTGTCCTGAACATGAATAATGTCTCAAATTCCCGTCCCGAATGGGGCGTGAGAACAGAGTAAGATCGACGGGACGGATAAAATACTCATCTGTAATTAGAAGTAGGAGAGGTATGAATTGTACCGATCGAAAGTAACTTATAAAATAATAGGTAATATAAAAAATCTTTTGATCTCAATCAAATTATACGTGTACGACGGCGGTATACATAACATATCAACATATGAGAACATTAAGTTAGATATCTGATTTTGATTTTATAATAAATCTTATTTATATTAATTTAGAATTATGTTAATTATATTAATATAATAATTATATTTTTACCGCTGTATATGACATACTACTCCCTCAGTCTCATCCATTTATTATCGTTTCAAATGGGAGGTTCGGCACGCATTTTAAGGCTTCTATAAAATATAGTTTCATTACTTATTTTTAAAAAAAGTTTTCTTTGAATAAAAATCCAAACATTTAATTTTTATTCAAAGAAGAATTTTTTTTAAAATAAATAATGGAATTATATTTTATAAGAGCCTTAAAATGCGTGTCAAACCTTCCATTTTTAATGATAACAAATGGATGGTACGGAGGGAGTACATTATTAAGAGTGGGTTTTTGATTTTAATAAAGTAATAAAAATTAACTTTTAATTAAATAATAAATCCTATTATATTAATTTAGAATTATGTTAAATATATTAAGATTATTAAGATAATAAATATATGTATACTGTGGTATGTGGTATACATGGCATACCATACCAATAACTGTTTTTAATAAAGAGTAAGTATAGGTTTTTAATTTAATAATAAATATTATTATATTTATTTAGAATTATATTAATAATATTAAGATAAAAATAATATGTATACCGCGGTATAAATGGTATACCATTAAGAGGGGCTTTCTGCTTTTAATAAAGAGTATATAGATGAATTCTTGACCTATCTTCTTTTGTCAGAATATTTGGGTTTTTAATACCGTCAAAATCACATAAAATTTTGTCGTAACTTTTTTTTAACTAGATGACCCGAATGTCAAAACTTCAGTAAAGATTTATATGTTTAGTCCTATTCTTTTCGTAATTTTTCTTTCATCGTTTGGGATTTACCCAGTACGACTATGCGACATAGGATGAATGACTTGTAGATACAATTAGAAAAATCTTGGTACCTTTTTACTCTCTATGTGGGTACTATGAAGTACAATGTTACAGAAGTACATGTTCCAAAACCAGGACCAGTAAATTCTACGCTCTCGGATATTCGTAGATTTATACCCACCTTTTATACTTACGGTGTGTAAATTATCAGATTTTAATGCCAAAAGAATTAGACTACTGTGCTATTTAATTGTTTCATGCACGGAGAAGGCTTATTTAGTACTCTATAAATAAGACAATCGTCTCCATGCTAATTCACACAACAAACATACGTTTTAAACACATAATGAAGACAACTTTCCTAGTTCTTACATTCCTTCTATATGTTATCACTTTCGCAGCAGCTGATCTCAACCCTGTGTTCGATATTGCAGATAGCAAGCTTGTTACAGGGGTGGATTACTTTATAGTTCCAATCTTTGGCGGCGAAGGAGGTGGCGTGACACTAGCTTCGGTTCGAAATAAAACTTGCCAACTTGATGTTGCCCAAGATAGTCTCTACAGAAATGGCCTCTGGGTAAGGATTCATCCAGTAAATATTAAGAAAGGTATTAGCGGCCGAGTGATACGCCAATCGACTGACTTGATCATAAGCATCTCATCTACCAAAACCAAAACATGCGGTAAATCAACAATCTGGAAGGTGGACAACTATGATAAGCTGAGAAAGCGGTATTTCGTAACAATTGGGGGAGTTGAAGGTTACGGTCAGGGCCAGAGCGGTTGGTTTAGGATCGTAAAAGAGAACAACTACTACAAAATCATATATTGTTCCCAAGTACAGTGCAAATCCGCACCTTGTGATGTCATGTGCAAAAATGTTGGACCGTATTCTGAGCATGGGAGGACTCTATTTGCATTGACTGATAAACCCTATGTGGTTTACTTTGAGAAGGTGATCAAGAGTTAAAAGTTATTATCTGATGTAATAAGATCAATTAAGTTCAAGAGACTTGCTAATAAAGTAATAAGCAAGATATAAAGCTGTAAACTTACTCTTGCAAATATATACAGTATAAAATAAAATTGTCTTAATAAGGACATTGCTACTCCATACTTTTTAAAATTAATATGTTGTTAACTCTAATTGCTCTTAACCTCGCTTGTAATTAAGATATATTTTAACTTCAAATTAACGATATGGGTTAAAATAAGTCCTAAAAACATAATTAACATTGAATTAATTAGATCTAGTTGGTGAAGAAACAGGAATGAACAAATATATATCTAACTGCAGAAATGCACACACACTGTATTAGACAAGCTCGTTTTTCTCATATATGACACTGCATAAACTTACAAAGGAAAATGTTTTCTCACACTCTGAGAAACATACTAACAATAGGAAACTACTTAAACAAATGATACTGAGATGGTGGCTGCAAAACCGGACACCTCTTCTGACTCCACTACTACATGAACTTCCTAAAACTATGCTAACAAACAACGACCTAGTCTTGCTGACTCATGAGGTCTCTAAACTCAACAACTTATTAAAACAAATAAATAATAAATAAAAACATGTTCAGATTATTTCCAACAAGCTCCCCCTAATCTGAACTCGCCTGCAAATTCTTCACACCCAAAAGATCACGCATTTCTTCAAACTTAGCTCTGGACAGTGCTTTAGTAAGAACATCAGCTCGTTGCTTGTTTGTGTTGACGTGTCTAAGAATTATTTCACACTCACGTATTGTTGCCCAGTAATAATCTATTGTAGAAGGGGGGTTGAATACAATAGTATAAGATAATCGACTTCTTAATGTATATATCACAAATATGAAAGAAAGATAACAGCTTTATTAAATCTGATATAAAACTGTTACAAACTCTCTCAAGAAATTCTGATGTTCTTGAGAGCTGCTAGCTTACAAAAACTCTCTCAAGAAATTCTATGTTCTTGAGAGCTTCTATCTTGATTCACAAATATTCGATTATGTTCACGTTCATAAATCGAAACCAAAACTGTGTTTATATACTACACAGCTTCTCTATCAATGATAAGTCCTAATCAATTACAAAGATTGAAACCTATCCATAATTGATAGCTACATTCTACAAAACAGGAACCGACAGAATAAACTTCCATGTTTAACTAGACTCCAAATATAACTCGAAGTAGAAATCCTGATCAGCTTCCAGTCCTGATGATCAATCCTGATCCCAGTCCTGATATGTATCTTGATCCTGACGACCATGCAATCCTGATGATGTTAGCAATCCTGATCAGTTGAGTCTAGCTCCTGACGATCATTGAATTCTGAACTAACAATCTCCCCCAATCTCATACTTTGTGAAATAAAGTATAGATTCCTAAGATTCAATGATGTCAAAAACATATATACAAAATGTACAGTATCTGCAGCAACAACTTATCTGTTTAAATTCTTTGATAGAACAGATTCATCTTCAAGAAGTTGGATAACAAATTTTCTTCTTTTTCTTCAAGAATTTGAATCAGTCTTTCCTTAAGATTTCTGAGTTCTTCATCTTCCTCATTAATCTGGTAGATAGCTGCTCTGAGATTCAATATGGAGCTTTTCTGAAGACTATGCTCTTCAAGCAAAAGATAAGCAATTTCCTTCCCATCAGGATTGAGAGTAAGTTGAGTCATGCCAAAAGTTACTTCTTTAACAGAAGTACCCCTTTGCATTTCCACATCCTGACCTCTTTGATTTAAGTACATGGGAGTATAATTACCATTGAAATTACTGTTTCCATCCAGTCTTCTTCTTATTGTTGACAAAATCATGTCACTCCATTCCTTGCACATTTGATTCTTCGATCTCAAAAGATAATGAACATATTTCAGTTCCTGTGTAGTTTTCATCAACAGATCTTGAATAGATAAAATCTTCACACTACCATCTTTCATGAAGTACAGAAGCTTTTCTTTCTTGTCAAAGCCATCATGACAATCTATAACTATATCAACAACTAGTAAATTGTTCAGGTTTTCAGAAGTTAAAGAACCTCCAATTTCAGTTAAGGAGTAAGGATCAACATATGACATATTTAGATATTCAGCATCCCTGTGTCCAATACCTCCTCTTGAATTACTTGTCAATTACTTCAGATTTGAAAATATCTTTAACCAGAGTGCTTTTGATCTAACCATCTCAGATAAATCAACAACACTTGAAGCGCTTGTAATAATTCCTCCAGACTGAAAATTGATAAGTGTATCACACCTCAGTGTACTAATATGTTTCCACTTCTTATCCTTTTCCTTTTCAAAGGCATAGCTTCTTTCCAGTGAAGATTCTTGTCTTCTTGGGTTCCTCCACACTCTTCTGTTTGAGAGTTTAAGCCTTTGTACATAGAGATTGAAATCTCTATTTGTTGATCTTATAATTTCACTTTTTCTGGCTTCTTCTTCTTCATCTACTTCCTTGTTGTGAAAATCAACCACAGTAGATAAAATTATCAAATCAATCTCTTGCATAATTTCAGAATCATCAGGATCTTGAATATTATCAGGAACAACATCAGGATTAGATTCTTCAATTTGATTTGTATTGCAGAGAGTTGATTTTCTTGATTTTCTTCTCAATTCAGGTTCTTCTTCAATATTTCCATCATCACCAAAACTAGATCTGTCAGGAACTACTAGAGTTTGAATAGGTTCAGGAATTTCTTCAATTCTTAACCCTCTAGACCTTGTCTGTCTAGTTATTGTTTGAGTTGAAGAACCTCTTCTACTTCTTCTAGCTCCTCTCCTACCTCTGCTTCCTCTACCTCTAGCAGAAACAGGGTTATTAAAGCTTTCCATCATTTCTCTCTGTTGTCTTAAGAATTCTTCATGTGAGAGATCAGGATATTCTTCACTTGCTGTAGAGAGTGCTTTTCTTGCAAATAATTGTTGAACTCTTTTATCAGTGTGATATAGAGTAACAATTCTGCCATCTTTTGTAGAAAACTTCTGGAATAAATTTGATGCATCTTCAGGATTATCAATAAAAATATCTTCATCACCTTCAGGAATTGTAGCAAGAGTATGTCCATGACCAGGTGTCAGGATTTGTTCTTCCGTCAGGATCTGAGATTGCACCAACGTTCTTACTGTCTTAACTCTAGAATCAGAAACATGAGTTTAATGCGTTGTTTGACTTTGTGAAGTTTGAATTGTAGACTTCATAACAGCAGCATCAGAGGTTTCTCCTTGTATCACTTTGTCACAACCATCATCTCCAGTATCATCATCATTATTCCTTAATACTAGATCAGGTGTGTAGTGCATTTTGTCTGACTAACCTTCTCCCCCTTTTTGACATCAGGATTTGACAATAAATTCAAAATTAAGGAAAGAGAGGCTTGAATGTCAGTTACCTTAGTATCCAGAGAATCAATCCTTCTGTAGATAGAGGTTTGTTCAGAAATAACAGATTTCACTTGGGATTCTACTACCCTTAGCTGAAAAGCAGTAGGCACCTTTGTAAAACTTTGAGAAATATCATTCCTCACCAACTCAGTTGAGTTCTTGATAGAATCAATCTCACTTTTTAGACTTTTGGATAACAGAGTTGTAGCCTTCAGATGATTCTTCAAGTCTTGATTCTCTATAGATTTCACTGAATCATAGGCATGTTCCAAAGCAGAAGAATAACTTACAGATTCAGTAGATCTGTGCCATGAATTGTTCCATTCATTCTGTCTAAGTGCCTCAGCAGGATTAAAGGAAGGAATAGAAAAATCTTGTCTCTGATCTTTCCCAGTGGAAGCTTTGCCAGCCATAAATGTACTTGATGAACCAAAATTAGTTCCAAGACTAATTTTGAGTGCTGTAGCAAGCTGTTCCTTCTCTTTTCGATTCTCATCATCATCACTATCATCAGAGTCATCATCATCAGTACTATGAGTATCATCAGGATCAGGAATAGCTATACCTTTCATTTTATCCTGTGAATCTGTGATAGGATGATCCATTGGTCTTGAACGAAGTGGCTGTATCAGGATAGGTTCAACATCAGGAGCACCACTAGCGTCAGGATGAACACCGTCAAGATTTGATATGCTTGCATCAGTATTTGCTACCAATGGTTCTTGTGGAGCTTGAGGTTCAGAAGCTTCTTAAACACTTTGAGTCAAAGGTTCTTGTGTCCTTCCCTCATTGACAGTGTCCTCGACCAATCTTTGAACTTCATCTGCACCAGAAATCCTTTGAGCATTGTCAGGAAATTTCTCAGAAACTGTAGCTTGGCCTGCATCTTCACTTTGAGAAGATGGTTCTTATGTAGCTGGAATGTTGATGTCTGCATTCTCCCTTTGAGAAAATGGTTCTTGTGGGACCATTCCACTAGCTAAGCCTTCACTCAAACTTTGATTGAGTGGTTCTTGTGTGGCTGGATCATCAGAAAGAGCTACTGAACCACTTTGAGGTTCAGGTTTTTGTGGGCTTGATCCTTTCAGTTTCTTCTGTCTCTGATAGACTAACTCTTCTGCCTTCCTTAGCTTTTCCATTGGATGTTTTATCCCAATATTGGAAGCAGCAGCACCATACTTCTCCCATGAAATATCAACATGTCTTTTTGTTGGAGAGTCCTGTGCTAGAGAGTATGAAATATTAACCACTTGACTTGGTGCAGCATCAGGAATACTAACAACAGGATTTGCTTGAGCAGTAGAAACTGATTGCTCATTCAGAATAGAAGTGTCCTGTACATCAGTATCCTGCTTCTTTTCTAAAGGAATATGATACCTGCTTTTTGATAACTTCCTTTTCTTCTGTGGTGTAGACAATGGAACCACAGCTGCAGTAGCAGTATCAGCAACTTCCTTATTCACATTCATCACAGAGGATATAGGTAAGTCATCCTCTGAATCAGTCTCATCCCTGAGTACTAACTTTCTTTTAACATAAACAGCCTCACCTCCCTTTGCAGCTTTCTTCACCAGGACCCCTTGTACACCCCCTTGTAACTTCCTTTTAGTGAGTGGTGTAGAGGAAAAATCCTTTGAACCTGATTGCCTTCCTGACACATCAGTTCTAGCTGACTTCTTTGCTTTTACAACTAAAGTCTTTTGAGAGACAATAGAGGTGGCAGTTGACTGTTTAGGATGAATGCTTGGGTTAGGAACAAGGTGTGATTGGCCTTGCCCCATAGCATTAGAAATTAAACCATAACGAGTAGGCATTTTCCTATGTAAGAAAAACCTAACCTCATCAGGAATAAAAGCATTTCCTATGAAACCATTTGCCTAATCAGGATTAAAAAAAATATGAAGTAAAATAAAATTTTATTTAAGAAAACAAAATTTATTTTGATAATCCTGATAATTGCTGTTTTTTTTAAAAAAAATGATTACAAAACAAATAGCATAATACCCATGTAACCATTCTTACCAATTACCAAGGCAAAGTAATTATGAGAAACTGAACAGTCGCCTCGATATTGAGAAAATGACCTGCATCCTTAACACACATTCTCTATAAAATAGAACTGTTAAACATAACATCATCTATCTATTAAAATACAAACCCTCTCCAGAGAAAAACTTACGAAAATCTTTCACCTTCCTTGTTTTTCAATGGCTGCCAACCAACAACAAAACAACTTACCTGATGCTGAGCTCGATATCATATGGCAAGAGATGGAGGAGGCTCTTGCTTAGATTGAGCCACAACCAGTTCCTGACCCTCAGGAATATGAAGCGTTTGTTAACGCAATGTTTGATGTGGTTTGGCACAACTTCCTGCAAGCCAATCCGGACTGGAATCCGCTTGATAACCTCATCTATGAAGAGGATGAGGATGATGAAGAGGATGAGGAGCTCAACCAAGAGCTTGAGAGAAGAAAGAAGAGAATCCGTGATGCTTGTATGTCATGCAAGTTGGAGGCACGGAAGAGTCCCGGTGGTCACGGTGACGATCCGCCTTCAAGTGAATCAGCTCCTCTTCTTGTCCTTTAAGGATGGAACAAGAGACAGTCCATTCCTGATGGACTGTGAAGCTGCTCAGGAGCGTTCATGCTTATTTGAAGGGCACGTGTTCCTGAGTAGAAAAGTAGACTAGGAAAAGAATATGTAATTTCCATTTTCATTTGTAACGAATCTTCAAGATTTAATGAAAACTATCAATTTGCTCAATTGTTCTTGTCCTTCTTACTTTTCCTGCACAATTTGTTAGTAACACTGCATTTGATACATAATATAACGAATAGTAATTGCTGACAAAAATATAATTGCAATTGAAAATTAAGACTTAATAACTTAATCAAAGACTAAGTAATGATCTTATTTGTCAGAGTTTACCAGGAGTGTTGTTGACAAATTGTCTTAGAACTTTTGGTTTTCATACCAGCTTCAATATCTGAGCATCAGGATTTGACCAGTTGACTTCCTGTCAGGATTGCATCCTATCAGGATTTGATCAAAGAAAACATACCTTTCTGAATAACCATCAGGATTTGACAGTTATCAGAATTTCCTCTCTGTAGCTTTCCTCAGAAATTCTCAAAGTTCATCATTCCAAGTTCATTCACCAATTTATTGAAAGTAGCTTCAGGTAGTGGCTTGGTGAATATATCAGCTAGTTGTTGATCAGTAGGAACAAAGTGAAGTTCAATTGTTCCTTCCAGAACTTGTTCTCTTATGAAGTGATATCGAATACTGATGTGTTTAGTAAGAGAATGTTGAACTGGATTTCCTGTCATTGCAATAGCACTTTGCTTATCACAATAAATAGGGATTTTTGAGTATGACAGGCCATAATCTAACAACTGATTTCTCATCCACATTATCTGAGCACAAAAACTTCCTGCAGCAATGTACTCAGCTTCTGTAGTTGAAGTGGACATGGATTTTTGCTTTTTACTAAACCATGAAACTAGTCTTCCACCCAAAAACTGACAGCTTCCTGAAGTACTTTTCCTGTCTATTTTGCATCCTGAAAAATCAGCATCTGAATAACCACACAACCCAAAATCTGATTCCCTTGCATACCAAAGGCCAAGTGAAGAAGTGCCTTTGAGATATCTGAAAATTCTTTTGACTGCAATCAGATGGGGTTCTCTAGGTTTTGCTTGAAATCTTGCACACAGACAGGTTGCAAACATGATATCTGGTCGACTTGCAGTGAGATACAATAAAGAGCCAATCATTCCTCTGTAGTGAGTTACATTTACCTCAGCACCTTGATCAGGATCAAGTTTGGTAGCTGTAGCTATGAGAGTTGTAGCAGGAGCACTATCTTGCATGTTAAACCTTATCAATAAATTCCTTGTATATTTAGACTGATTGATAAAAATCCCTTCATCAGTCTGTTTAACTTGAAGACCAAGAAAGTAACTCATTTCTCCCATCATGCTCATTTGATATCTTGACTGCATAAGCTTGGAAAACTTTTCACAAAGCTTATTGTTTGTTGACCCAAAAATGATATCATCAATATAAATCTGAACTAACAACAAGTCCTTACCATGATTCAAATAAAATAGAGTTTTATCAATAGCACCTCTTTTGAATCCACTTTCCAGTAAGAATAGAGCTAAAGTTTCATACCTTGCTCTTGGAGCTTGCTTTAGTCCATAAAGTGCCTTATCCAATCTGTAGACATGATCTGGATATTTAGGATCAATGAAACCAGGAGGTTGCTCAACATAGACTTCTTCCTCCAGTTCTCCATTTAAGAAAGCACTTTTAACATCCATCTGAAAAACCTTGAATTTCTTATGTGCTGTATAAGCAAAAAATATCCTGATGGCTTCTAGTCTTGCAACAGGAGCAAAAGTTTCATCATAATCAATTCCTTCTTGTTGAGAATACCCCTTTGCAACTAGTCTTGCTTTGTTTCTGATTATTACTCCATCAGAATCAGTCTTGTTCTTGAAAATCCACTTTGTACCAACAATTGATCTATTCTTTGGTCTTGGTACCAGTTTCCAGACTTCATTTCTTTCAAATTCATTCAGTTCCTCTTGCATTGCAGTAACCCAATCATCATCTTTAAGTGCATCTTCAACTTTCTTTGGCTCCTCCTTGGATAGAAAGTTATTGTATAGACATTCATTTTGAGTTGCACTTCTTGTTTGAACACCTGCATCAGGATCCCCAATGATCAAATCAGGAGTATGACTTGCAGTCCATTTCCTTGCTGGTGTTAAATTGTTTCTTGACGTAGATGCTCTCCCTGGATTTGTGTTATCTTGATTTGAAGAACTTGCTTGTCTTGAAGCTCCCCCTGAATTATTGCTATGTCCTCCTGATAAGTTATCAGGATCATCACTTGAATCAGTATCTGAAGAATTCTGTCCTGATGATTGAGTTGAATTTGAACTTGTAATAGAATGTTGTTGCTCCCCCTCAACATTAGCACTACTAGAAGTATCACTATTGATTGCATCATCAGTATTTGCACCATCAGCATCTGGTGTGTCATCAGGATTTGGTGACCCATCAGGATCTGATGTATTGACAGGATCTGATTCACTTTCTTCAGGTTCCTTGGTAGCTTCATTTTCAAAAATCAATCTATCATGAGAGTCTTCATTGATTCCAGCTATCTTCTTGTCATCAAAAGATACATTTATTGACTCCATGACAGTCCTTGTCCTCAAATTAAAAACTCTGAAGGCTCTTGATGCAGGATAGCCTATGAAAATTCCTTCATCAGCCTTTGTTTCAAATTTCCCTAGTTGTTCAGGATGAGTTCTGAGAACAAAACATTTACAGCCAAACACATGCAGATGCTTCAGACTTGGTTTCTTCTCCTTGAGTGACTGATAAGGAGTAACACCATGCCTGTTTATTAATGTGAGATTTTGAGTGTAGCATGCTGTGTTGACTGCTTCTGCCCAGAAATATGTAGGTAATTTTGCTTCTTCCAACATAGTTCTGCCAGCTTCAATAAGAGTTCTATTTTTCCTTTCAACTACTCCATTTTGCTGAGGTGTGCCAGGAGCAGAGAATTGTTGAATGATTCATTTGTACTTGCAGAACTCTTCCATCTTTGAATTCTTAAATTCAGTACCATTATCACTTCTCAGTATCTTGACTTTGTACTTTGTGGTTGTCTCAATCATTCTCACATGACCCAACAGAACTTCAGGAGTCTCATCTTTTCTGTGCAGAAAATACACCCAGGTGAATCTAGAATATTCATCAACAATTACAAGAGTGTACCTTTTCTTACTGATGGACATGATGTTGACTGGACCAAATAGATCAAGATGTAGCATGTGATATGGTTCTTCAATAGAGGATTCTGATTTACTCTGGAATGATGTCCTTCTTTGTTTTGCTTTCTGACATGCATCACAGAGTCCATCAGGAGTATATAACACTTTTGGTAATCCTCTCACTAAATCTTTCTTAACCAACTCATTGATATTGCTGAAGTTGAGATGAGAAAGCTTCTTGTGCCAATTCCAACTTTCATCTACTGAAGCTTTACTGATCAGACAGGTAGGGGAGTCATCAGTATTTGATTGAATGTTGGCTTCATATATGTTACCATGCCTGTAGCCAGTCAGTGCTATCTTGCTTGTTGTTTTACTGACTACTTCACAATGAGTGGAATAGAAGTTGACATGATAACCTCTGTCAGTGATTTGACTAATACTCAACAAGTTGTGTTTCAGTCCTTTCACTAGAGCTACTTTTTCAATGATGACATTTCCAATGATTATATTGCCATATCCCAAAGTTTGTCCAATGTTGCCATCTCCATAAGACACAGTTGGGCCAGCTTTTTCCTCATATTCTGATAACATGGCTTTGTTTCTAGTCATGTGCACAGAACATCCACTATCCATGACTAACACATTTTTCTTTTTACCCTGCAATCAGAATAGAAACACACTAGTTAGAACATTTAGGAACCCATACTTGTTGGGTTCCTTTTCCATGCAATTTATTAACTTTCACAGCAGAAGACTTTCTGACCTTAGCAGTCCTGACAGGATTTACTCCATCAAGATTTGCTTTGTCAGTATCAGTATTAACAAAAGCATGTTCCAACTTGACATTCTTAATGCTACCAGAGTTTGCACTATTTTTATCAACTTTAGGCAATGGATCATAAAAGTTATAGTACAACTCATGATAATCTTTACAAGTATAAATAGAATGCCATATACTACCACAATGAAAACAGGACTTCTGTGGTTTATAAAATACTGATCTATTCCTAACATCAGACTTAGAAATATCAGCAATCTTCTTCTTACTCTTCTTACAATCAATAGCAAGATGATTAGAGTTACCACAGTTAAAATAACACTTTCTAGGTGCATTTGGGATATATTTGTAACCATTCTCTTTATTGATCCCAACTTTACCATTCATGTTTCTCTTAACAGTAGCTTCCTTTTTCTTATCTGTCACATCACAGATTTTATCCTTAAGCTGTTTCTGAGACAATAGACCTACATTCTTTGTGACTTGATTCATGACAGGTTTAGACTTTATAATTTTAATTCCTTGAGTAGAAGTAGATCCCTTTTCAAAAGTAGAATTGGAATCCTTACCAAAAACAAAATTAACAAGAGTAATCTTAGATTTGGTTGTATCTATAACATGTCTATAGGTCTTTGGACTGACTGTCTCATCAATGACAATTTTCTCTTTCAATTTCTTATCCTCATCTGACTTATATCCTAGACACTCTTTCCAATTCTTAGAGGTATTAATCTCATGAAATTTCCTACCAGAGTCTGTCCAGGTTCTGATTTTCTCATTAGCATTTTCAAGTTCCTTTTCAAGAGCAGTACATTTGGATTTCATCTCTAAATACATGTGATTCGCATTATCACATTCTTTTTGTACTTCTTGCATACGAGAAAATTCAGCTTCTAATATATCATTCCTTTTTCTAAGTTCAGACATCTCAGATAAGATCCTAGTATTTTCAGCAGTTTGACTTCTAAAGCTAATATGTAAAGACTTTAGAAAACGTCTTAACTCAGAAGCATTATCAGTATCAAAATCAAAGATAGTATTTAGTACCTTATCATCAGGAGCAGAAATTACATCAGCGTTGGCCATTAGAGCATAGTTGACCACCTCAGTATCAGATTATGAGGAAGAGTCCATCCAATCATTGCTTGATGTGATAAGTGCCTTTGTCTTCTTGCACTCAGAAGCAAAGTGACCCATACCATTGCACTTGTAGCATCTAACCTTTGACTTGTCAAATTTGCTACCCTTGCTGTCCTTTTTGATATACTTATCTTTGTTTGAGTTGAAAGCCTTTTTCTGAAAGTTGCCTTGTCTTCTATTCTTCCTGCCATCTCTTCCATGTTTGAGTCAGAAGAATCATCATCAGTATTGGCATCAGGATTGCCATCAGTATCTGATGAAGAGTCATCAGGATCTGACTCAACTATTCTTGTTTTACTTCTAGAGACCTCCATAGCTTTTCCTTTTGATTTAGCCTCTGCTTTCAAAGCAATTGATTTTGCTTTGCTGCTTTTCTTGTTCTTTCTCTGTTGGACTTCAAGATCATGAGTTCTTAGCATCCCATAGACTTCATCAAGAGACACAGTGTTAAGATCATACTGATGTCTAATGATCGAGGTCTGAGTGTCCCATTCTTCAGGTAAAGCTCTTAGAAACTTGGTGTTTGAATCTTCAGTTTCATATTCCTTGTCAACTAAAGATAAACTGTTCAATAGTGTCAAAAATCTATCATATAGATCAGTTAGGCTCTCATCAGGTCTTGCATCAAATTGTTCATATTCTTGAATCAAAAGAGCCCTTCTATTTTTCTTGACAGATGCAGATCCCTGGCACTGAGTTTCCAAAGTATCCCAGATTTCTTTTGAAGACTTGCATGCAATCACTCTATTTGACATGACAGCATCAAGACTACTGTGCAAGATATTCTTTATCTTTGGTTCCCTGAGTACATGAGCTTTTTCTTCTGGAGTCCATTCACTTTTAGCCTTGACCACATAATGTTCAGGTACTGTATCTGTTTGTTCTACAATCCTTGTAGGAATATATGGTCCATCACGAATCCTGTCCAAATAGTCAGGATCCATAGCCTCCAGGTACATCAACATCTTTACCCTCCATGTTGGATATTCTGATTTCTTCAAGATGGGAATCTTCATGCTTTCATACTTGGTTGTCGACATCTTTAGATCGTATCTGATTCAGAATTAAATCAGTTTGCTCTGATACCAATTGTTGCCCAGTAATAATCTATTGTAGAAGGGGGGTTGAATACAATAGTATAAGATAATCGACTTCTTAATGTATATATCACAAATATGAAAGAAAGATAACAACTTTATTAAATCTGATATAAAACTGTTACAAACTCTCTCAAGAAATTCTGATGTTCTTGAGAGCTGCTAGCTTACAAAAACTCTCTCAAGAAATTCTATGTTCTTGAGAGCTTCTATCTTGATTCACAAATATTCGATTATGTTCACGTTCATAAATCGAAACCAAAACTGTGTTTATATACTACACAGCTTCTCTATCAATGATAAGTCCTAATCAATTACAAAGATTGAAACCTATCCATAATTGATAGCTACATTCTACAAACCAGGAACCGACAGAATAAATTTCCATGTTTAACTAGACTCCAAATATAACTCGAAGTAGGAATCCTGATCAACTTCCAGTCCTGATGATCAATCCTGATCCCAGTCCTGATATGTATCTTGATCCTGACGACCATGCAATCCTGATGATGTTAGCAATCCTGATCAGTTGAGTCTAGCTCCTGACGATCATTGAATTCTGAACTAACACGTATAAAGTGATAACGTATGTCAATGTGCTTGCTTCTCCCGTGGAAAACGGGGTTCTTTGCCAAGTCTATTGCTGATTTGTTGTCAATGTATAGAACAACAGGACCTCCTTCTATGTCAGTAATATGTCTCAAAAGCTTATATAACCAAATACCTTGGCACGCAGTAGCGGTTGCAACCATGAATTCACTCTCACACGATGATAAGGCGACGCATTTCTGTTTTTGTGACACCCAGGTGATGAGGTTTTCATTTAAGTAAAACGCCATGCCACCAGTGGACCTCCTGTCATCCACATTCCCTGCTAGGTCGCTGTCTGAGTAACCGGACAACAAGTAGTTCCCGTCTCCTTTTGAATAGATCAATCCATAACCAAGAGTTCCATTCACGTACCATATTATCCTTTTTGCTACAGCCATATGAATCTCGGTGGGCCTTTCCATGAACCTACTAATTATACCAACGGAGTAAGCTATGTCAGGTCGTGTTAAAACAAGGTACCTGAGACCACCCACTACACTCTTGTATTGTGTTGCGTTGACAGGTTTCCCTTTCTCATCTTTGTCCAGTTTCACCATAGGATCCATTGGGTATTTTACTGCATTGCATCCCGTCATTCCAGCATTCTCTATCACCTTCTTTGCATAAGCAGTCTGTTTGAGTTCAATAAAACCGTTTCCCTGACATACCTCCATGCCTAAGTAATAAGATAATTTGCCCAAGTCACTCATGTCGAACACACTGTTCATTTCAGCTTTGAACTTGTATACATTTCTGACATTCGTCCCTGTAATAAGTAAATCGTCCACGTAGACTACAACCACCAGAATGTCTTTTCCCTCGCGTCTCGTGTATACGGCGTGTTCATAGGGACACCTGATGAACCCTAGCTCCTCTAAACACCTTCTTAAACGTGCATACCATGCCCTCGGCGCCTGTCGCAACCCGTACAAGGCTTTTATCAATTTATACATCTTATATTCTTGCCCCTTTTTCAGAAAACCCTCTGGCTGTACTACATAAACCTCCTCCTGAAGTTCACCATTTAAGAACGCGGACTTGACGTCCAAATGGTGCACTTCCCAAGCATTCTTTGCAGCCAAAACAAAAAGTAATCTTACGTTTTCCAGCCTAGTAACCGGAGCAAACACTTCATCGTAGTCGATTCCTTGTTGTTGAACGTAACCCTTCGCAACCAGTCGGGCCTTGTGCTTCACGATATTGCCATTTACATCCTTTTTTAACTTATAAATCCACTTTAACCCAATTGCTTTGTGGCCAGGGGGGCAGTTCGGTTAACTCCCAAGTTTTGTTTTGCTCAATGGATTCTATTTCTGTCTTCATTGCTCTTCGCCATTCTTCTTTCTCTGCAGCCTGCTTGTATGTGCTTGGTTCGTCAACTGTAACCATCATCAGTTCTTCGTCCAATATCTCCATGCCTGGAGCTTCATTGTAGATATCACTTAGAGTTCTCATTCTCTTTGGCCCACTGGTTGATGACTCTGATCCACTCACTACAAGAAAAACAGCTTCAGACGACTCAACCAGGACCGTTGTCTATTACCCCTGAAAACCGATGACTATTGAGATGCCGTCAGATGGACCTCAGACAACGGTTAAAAAATGTTGTGCAAAATAACTGAAACGACAGTCACCCATTAACAAAGTGTTGTATAATAGCCAGAAACAACAACAGTTTCTTACCATACAGACCGTTGTATAAGTTGATTATCACAACATTCTGGTAAATATAAAGTGTTGTATAACAGCTAGAAACAACAACGGTTTGCTTCTTAATAAAGCCTTGTTTATATTTCTTTTGCACAATGGTTTAAGTTTTATCTACAACGGTTTTCTCCTCAGTATCTGCATTTACTCAACGGTTTTTATCTCTAAGTGTGTAGTAACAAGGCTTTTGAACAACACTTCACATGTATTTACCTATTGTGCTTTGTTTTGTTAGACAACAGTTTTATTTTAAGAATGCGTTGTAAGAGATTATTTTTACAACGTTTTTGTTTGGTCAATCTTTTGTATTTAGTCTAAATAGACAACAGGTTTCTTTTATGAGTATGTTGTACGAAAAACATTTGCACGACAGTCTAAATAGACAGTGACCATTGTTTGATACATATAATAACAATAGTTCTTATAGATGCCACACTAAGCTAAAAACATAAGAGACAATGGTTTTATAACCAAATGAAACAATGGTAGACATTGTAATTACAAGCCAACAAAAATACCAAACTAAATACTTCACATATTACCAACTAAAATTCACCAATACAACCACTATACACCAAATTCACAAACTAATGCTCCAATCGAATGATTATTTTTGTTGTGGTAAAATCATCATCTATTGTACCTAACGTGAAGTCGAAAGTTAAATAGATGATGATTTTTCGACCCCCGAAGTCAGATGCATCATTGTCCAATGAAACATACTCTGGACTACTTGTTGATGTCTGAAGCATCGAAAAATTATCAGAATTTTCAGGACTAACATCAAAATTTGTAGCCTTCTCATCACCGACAGCAAATGAGTTAAATCTTCTCGCTGCACGTGCAAAGGGATATAAACAAATGTTAGACACTGCACCTACAATGCTTACAAATGTCCAATTATAAAACACCACAAGATGAGTGTTTAGAATAACTTTACCACGAGTATGGGCACGATCTTGATCTCTTACGACAGCATGGCCAGAAACACGACATATTACATATTACAAGTCAGGTTTCAGCATGGCCATGAGAACCCACGGTAAAAAAACATCAAGTCAGGTTTCAGCTTCCGTCAACTCCTGGACTAAACCCGTTAGTTGGGGAAGAATAACACATTACATATTGGGAAGTGTAAATGCAGGAAAAAAGAAGAAACAAATACGAATGTGAAAGGATTTCAGACGAAAGAAGTGTCTTTCAGTCAATATACATATTCATTCCAAAAGGATTTCAATATAGATAGGTAAAAGGTGATAAACTTCAAGTACCTCTTCTAATCGATTGGCAATGAAAACATTATAACACATCGAAGAAGCCCTTAACCGAAGAAGCCATCTTCAAAACTTGAACCAGCCCCAACTTGAACCAGGCCCATATCGAAGAAGCCCTTAATCCAAATTCGTTCCGCTGGAAACCTAAATCGAACACCTGCAACAAAAAGTGACTAATTAAACCAATAATTGAAACCTTAAAACTGAAGAAGATCTAAAATTGAACCCCAAATTGAAGAAGCCCTAAATCGAAAAATTCCAAACCAAAGAAGCCCTCAATTGTAGAAGTCATAAATCAAATAAACCAAAAAATAGAAGAGAGAGAGAGAGAAATAGCAGGTCGGGGGAGAGAGATATGAGACACAGATAGTGTGTGGTGAAAAATGTCTGCGTTTGGAGTTTGTTTGTTAAGAATGGGGGAAGGCGGAAGGGGGGAATTTTCGTTAAAGAGGGAAATGAATTATTGGTTAAGGGGGGAAAAGACTACGAAAATTTTAACAAAATTTGAGTTTGGTGATGAAGTGAGGGACAAAAATAAAAATAAAATTTTTTTGTGTTGTAAAAACTTAAAGTTAAATATAAATAAATAAATTTAATTTTTTAAACATCCAATCGCACCAATAATAATATTTAATTATTTTAGTGATATACAAATATAATTAAAAAATTAGACAAATATAATTAAAAATATAATTGCACCAATGTTAGTTGCGGTTCGAATATAATAGTATGGTTATTATATAATGTTCGTTTAAGTTCGGAATTAGTAATGTTACAATTATTAACGTTTGCCTAGCTAATATTTCCTTGTAAACAAATATCAAGGATCGTAAATCATACAATATATGATGTCCACATCTACAACGTGTATAACAAAATATCTGAAGTATGATCGTATTCTATCTATCAACGATATTATTATTATTATCATTAACCTTTATTTAAGTGTTTTTATATATTTAACAATGTTTTATACAATAACATTGTATGAAGTGTGTAACACTTATATATGTATTAAGGACAACAAATAAAGTACTTTTTTAAAAATCAATGCTTTTGATATAGACAACGGTTTAGCTAAACAAAACGTTGTAACGTAAATAATCACTCAAGGATTTTATAAAACGAAACCATTGTCTGTATCATACAACGGTTTAACAACATAAACAATTGTTACAGAGATTATTCAACAACGAACGGATCAAAACGAAAACCCTTGTGTATATTATACAATGTTTTTTGGACCAAAACCATTGTTACGTCTTACAACTTACAACACTTTGTTAAACAAAAACCATTGTCTTATACTTTTGTAAAATCGAATAAACAAAACATAGGTGAGTCCCGACTCGCATATATAAAATTAATACAAGACAACTTAATGACGACTTTATAATTAAATTATGTCATACCGATATGTAAAATGAGTTATTTGAATATGTCAACATTGTTGTTAATAGTATTGGTATGTCACTTATTCGCTAATAGTATAGTTATTATATAATGTTCGTTTAACTTTGGAATTAGTAATGTTATAAGTATTAACATTTTCCTAGCTAGCTAATATTTCCTTGTAAACAAATATCAAGGATCGTAAATCATACAATATATGATGTCCACATCTACAACGTGTATAACAAAATATCTAAAGTATGATCGTATTCTATCTATCAATAATATTATTATTATCATTAACCTTTATTTAAGTGTTTTTATATATTTAACAATTTTTTATACTAAATATCCAAATAAGAGATTTATACAATAACATTGTATGAAGTGTGTAACACTTATGTATGTATTATGGACAACAAATAAAGTACTTTTTTAAAAATCAATGCTTTTGATATAGACAACGGTTTAGCTAAACAAAACGTTGTAACGTAAATAATCACTCAAGGATTTTATAAAACGAAACCATTGTCTATATCATACAACGGTTTAACAACATAAACAATTGTTACAGAGATTATTCAACAACGAACGGATCAAAACGAAAACCCTTGTGTATATTATACAACGTTTTTTGGACCAAAACCATTGTTACGTCTTACAACTTACAACACTTTGTTAAACAAAAACCATTGTCTTATACTTTTGTAAAATCGAATAAACAAAACATAGGTGAGTCCCGACTCGCATATATAAAATTAATACAAGACAACTTAATGACGACTTTATAATTAAATTATGTCATACCGATATGTAAAATGAGTTATTTGAATATGTCAACATTATTGTTAATAGTATTGGTATGTCACTTATTCGCTAATAGTATAGTTATTATATAATGTTCGTTTAACTTCGGAATTAGTAATGTTATAAGTATTAACATTTTCCTAGCTAGCTAATATTTCCTTGTAAACAAATATCAAGGATCGTAAATCATACAATATATGATGTCCACATCTACAACGTGTATAACAAAATATCTAAAGTATGATCGTATTCTATCTATCAATAATATTATTATTATCATTAACCTTTATTTAAGTGTTTTTATATATTTAACAATTTTTTATACTAAATATCCAAATAAGAGATTTATACAATAACATTGTATGAAGTGTGTAACACTTATGTATGTATTATGGACAACAAATAAAGTACTTTTTTAAAAATCAATGCTTTTGATATAGACAACGGTTTAGCTAAACAAAACGTTGTAACGTAAATAATCACTCAAGGATTTTATAAAACGAAACCATTGTCTATATCATATAACAGTTTAACAACATAAACAATTGTTACAGAGATTATTCAACAACGAACGGATCAAAACGAAAACCCTTGTGTATATTATACAACGTTTTTTGGACCAAAACCATTGTTACGTCTTACAACTTACAACACTTTGTTAAACAAAAACCATTGTCTTATACTTTTGTAAAATCGAATAAACAAAACATAGGTGAGTCCCGACTCGCATATATAAAATTAATATAAGACAACTTAATGACGACTTTATAATTAAATTATGTCATACTGATATGTAAAATGAGTTATTTGAATATGACAACATTGTTGTTAATAGTATTGATATGTCACTTATTCGCTAATAGTATAGTTATTATATAATGTTCGTTTAACTTCGGAATTAGTAATGTTATAAGTATTAACATTTTCCTAGCTAGCTAATATTTCCTTGTAAACAAATATCAAGGATCGTAAATCATACAATATATGATGTCCACATCTACAACGTGTATAACAAAATATCTGAAGAATGATCGTATTCTATCTATCAATGATATTATTATTATCATTAACCTTTATTTAAGTGTTTTTATATATTTAACAATTTTTTATACTAAATATCCAAATAAGAGATTTATACAATAACAATGTATGAAGTATGTAACACTTATGTATGTATTAAGGGCAACAAATAAAGTATTTTTTTTAAAAATCAACACTTTTGATATAGACAACGGTTTAGCTAAACAAAACGTTGTAACATAAATAATCACGCGAAGATTTTATAAAACGAAACCATTGTCTATATCATACAACGGTTTAACAACATAAACAATTATTACAGAGATTATATAACAACGAACGGATCAAAACGAAAACCCTTGTGTATATTATACAAATATACAACGGGTTTTTGGAACAAAACCATTGTTAAGTCTTACAACTTACAACACTTTGTTAAACAAAAACCATTGTTTTATACTTTTATAAATTGAATAAATAAAACAAAGTTAGTCAACATCCTAATATATAAAAATTATTATCCAATAATTTACTCAAATTTATAATAAAATTATATCAAATTTACACAACGGTTTTTTTGCAACATTGTCTTACGTTTATTCACACAATACGACTAAGACAACCGTTGTCTCAATCCAACAACGGTTAAATTAAAACATTGTCTTAATATTATTTAGACAAGAGTTAAAAAAACTGTTGTCTAAACCCATTCATTTGCGTCGTCTATATCCACTATTTTTCACTTTATTAGACAACGGTTCGTAAACCGTTGTAATGTAGTGGATTAGACAATACTTTTTTGAGCCAAAAAATAACCTGTCGTCTGTTAATTTTAGGCAACACTTTTTCGGCCGTCCGTTGTCTGAAAGGTGTCGTCTGATTGAGTTTTTCTTGTAGTGACTCTCTGCAGTTTTTAGAGAGCTCGAGAGAGCCTGTTGAGAACTTTCAGCACTTCCAGTTTCACTGTTGGTGCTTGCTGTAGAACTCTGAGTTTGCGGAGGCGGTGTTGATTGTGACCCATCTCCCCCATAGCTATTTCCTGATTCTTCCATCTCTGATATGCTGTCACCTTCCATTCCAACCAAACTGAATGTACTATATAGCTATGTATATGAGCACTACTACCCATTTGAGAACCTGTCGAAGACAACATCTCTACTAACTAAAATGGCTCCATTCCTTGGATCATAGAATAGATGTGCTTTTGTTCCCGGCTCACTTCCTAGATACACAACTGATTTACTCCGATCATCCAACTTTTTCTGATGTACGCCTGCTACTTTCACGTGTGCAACGCAGCCAAAAACTTTTATATGTTGCAAACTGGGTTTTTTGTTCCTCCATGCTTCATAAGGCATTCTCCCTGTAGGTGCCCTTGTGGGCAGCCTGTTTAAGACATAAATTGAGTGTCTCACTGCCTCTCCCCATAATGTAGTGGGCACATTCATGCTTTTCAAAAAACTCCTTGTCATTGCCACCACGGTTCTATTTCGCCTCTCCACCACTCCGTTCTGTTGTGGTGAATAGGGAGCCGTATAATGTCTCTGTATTCCATGTTCTTCACAGTAATTCTTGAACTCAGTCGAGCAGAATTCTCCACCTCTGTCTGTTCTTAGTACTTTCACCTTCAAGGGCAACCCACTCTCAACTAGCGTCCTGAACCGTTTGAAGCATTCAAATGACTCGTCTTTTGTTTTCAGCAAGCAGACCCACATGTACCTGCTAAAGTCATCCACCAACAAGAGAAAATATCTATTTCCAGCAGGCGTAGGTGGGGTGAAAGGACCACAAATATCCCCATGCACTAGTTCAAGCGCTGTAGTTGCAGAGAATTCAGATTTAGAGGGAAAAGATTTCCTGACCTATTTGGACATCAAGCATCCCTCACATACTTTCTTTGGCTGTACGATTCTAGGCAGGCCATAAGCCATATTCTCCTTGGACATAAGTGTTAAGGCAACGAAATTTACATGGCCAAGGCGAGAATGCCATAACCATGAATTTTCTTCAGTTTTTGTCAACAAACAGAGTGGTTTACTATCTTCGATATCAATCTTGTATAATCTATTTACTGCACGCTTCACTTTCATTAACAACTTGCCTTGCTCATCATTCACCCACAAGTACTCTCCTTGTAATACTACTTTATTTCCCTCATCGGACAATTGTCCCAAACTAATAATATTACTACGGAGTGAAGGAATATAGTATACCTCTTGTAGACGTCGTTTTTCACCATTCTTACAGTTGAATACACTTGATCCTTTTCCTTCGATGCGAACAGTAGAGCCATCCCCAAACCTTACTTCACCTGTCACACTCTCATCCAACTCAGTAAACTTACTTCTTTGACCAGACATATGGTTTGATGCACCATTATCTAGATACCAGGTGCTCGACTCCACGACTTTCTCTCTGTCCCGTTTCAGTTCAGGCACTACACATGTTTCGTTTAACATTATAATGCCCTGACTCGCTTTTACATCACATTCAGCCATTATCAAAGCAGGCTCGTCACCATCTGTATCCACCTGTGTCAGATTTGCCTCTGGTCGTTGTTCTCTGTCTCGCTTCGCTTTCTTGCACTCACCTGCGTAGTGTCCAAATCCTTGGCAATTATAACATCTAACTCGACTCTTATCTCGACCCCAACGGTTCTTCGAGTTTGATGACCCCTCTGTACCACCTTTATTTGCCCGTCGTTGCCATTCTTCGCGAGTGAACAAGAGTTTTTTTTCAGTTCCTTCCCGCTTTGCCCACTCTTCCTCTGTCAACAATAATTGATCCCCGGTTGCCCCAGATTTAACCTGCCCCTTTACCCTTTCTTCATGAGCCTTAAGCGACCCAATTGTTTCTTCCACGGACACTGTCTCCAGGTTGCCGAACTGCTCAATTGTGGATGCAATTTGCAGAAATTTTGCTGGGACTACACAAAGTATCTTCTTCACAACATAACTCTCTTTGACCTCTTCTCCAAGTGCCCGAATGTTGGACACAATTCCATTTAACTTTATGTAGAAGTCATCAAGTTGTTCGTTGTCCTTCATGTTCATGACCTCAAACTCTGCCTTCAATGTCTGTATTCGTGCCTTCTTCACACGATCTGCTCCTTGACTCATGGTCTTAATCGCATCCCAAGCATCTTTTGCAGTCTTTTTGTCAACTATAGACAACAAAATATCCTCGGGTATTCCTTGATAGATCATTGCAAGAGCCACCTTGTCTACCTTTCCTGCAACTGCGACTTCTGGGTCACTGGGTTCAACTGCCTCCCACACACCGTGGGCTTACATGAACACTCGCATTTTCATGGACCACGCAGTATAATTCTCTCTCGTCAATGTTGGATAACTCAACCCAACTGATCCTCCTTTAAATTTATTCACGTCCATTGCTGTTCCCTTTGACATGCACGAACCGCACACTATTCACAACCGTGAGCTCTGATACCAACTGAAGAAACAGGAATGAACAAATATATATCTAACTGTAGAATGCACACACACTGTATGAGACAAGCTCGTTTTTCTCATATATGACACTACAGAAACTTACAAAGGAAAATGTTTTCTCACACTCTGAGAAACATACTAACAATAGGAAACTACTTAAACAAATGATACTGAGATGGTGGCTGCAAAACCGGACACCTCTTCTGACTCCACTACTACATGAACTTCCTAAAACTATGCTAACAAACAACGACCTAGTCTTGCTGACTCATGAGATCTCTAAACTCAGCAACTTATTAAAACAAATAAATAATAAATAAAAACATGTTCAGATTATTTCCAACAGTTGGTCCATAATTAAAGCCATTAATGAGGCCCAAAACCCTATTTAAATATTAATTTATTAATTAATATTTGGGTTGAAAATACAACCTGTAGTAGGAGACGTCTAGTACAGGCTTGTTTCAATACAAGTCTGTTTCAAACATCGATTCCAATATGGAAACAACTTCTACAAGGAAGGATCTAGAATAAACACTTATCCACCGTCAATGAGAAGACTTATCCTCCAAGGAAGTCGATACTTATCCACCGTCAAGGAGGAGACTTGGCCCCCAAGTCTCCTTAACCTACTCTAAATACAAGGCTCCTGACGCCTATATAAAGGGTCTGACCCCTCATCTGAGAACGACGTTTTAGACTTCATCCTCGAATAAGAACGTACAAGTCACTATATCCTCGGTGTGCCCTTGCCGCTATAGCCCCGAGGGCATCACCAAGAACTACGTCTTTTGGCTTGATTCTCAATTACGAACTGAGATACGTAGGCATCTTGTGAGTACCAAATTAGTCACGAAACATGAGAGCAACCATAAAAGCTTGAAGCTCATCAACCCTAGCATTAAATTCATGAAACCCTAGTTGCAATTTGAAGACCTAGTTTTTATTCCACAATATTTGGCGTCGTCTATGAGAAGACAACATCAACCATGGTGAATACACGGAGAACAACTCAAGATCCACAAATCTCTGAAGGGCTTCCTATCACCTCTCAAACAAAGGCTCATGGAACAGGAAGCCAACCACCGCCAACTACTGAAACTCAAGGGGCTCGCGTTTTCTTCTCAAGGGACGAATCCCCTAGAGATGGTGGTTCTTGGATCTCATCCTCATACTCAAGAGACTACTCTCCAGCAACCAATCACAACTTCTCAAGTGCTTTTGAATGCACCATGTGGTCTTCAACTCCATACCATCGTCTCACTTAATACACGAATCAGACTCTTGGTATGCCATCTTATGGCATGACATCTCGACCCGCTGTTGGGAGTAGTAGTCTCAATCCACTATACAATGAGACATATGTGCTCCCTTATATATATCCAAGGTCTGGAACCCAAACATCAACAAACTGGAACTCAACAAACCCCCTTGATTCGAGACTACTTTGGTCCTTATACTGAGAACGAAGATTATACTTCTGATGATGAACGGGAGGTAGCCCCACGAAGGAGACGTTCTTCCAAAACAACCTAGGAGCAATCCCAAACCACTAAGGATAAGATTACAGCACATGAAGCTGAGGTTGTAAGACTCAAGAAGGTGGTGGTAGATGAGGAGGCTGCTAGAGCACAAAACCAATCAACCGGGAGGGTCCTAGTGATAAATCTAGATCCCACACCAAGAAGAACCAGGATGAGGGATGAGGCCCCAAAGGGTGACCCTACTGTGTTGTTGCCCTTAGAATATCCTGATGATCGTATACCACCCTTTACTCAGGATATCATTAAGGTTCATATATCCAAAAAATTCAAGATGCCAACCATCAAAGCTTATGATGGAACAGAAAACCCGCAAATCATGTGAGAACTTTCTCCAAGGCACTGTTGTTATAACCTACCAATGATACAGTCAAGTGTAGGGCATTTCCCCAAACCCTTGCGGGCATGGCTCAACGTTGGTATAGTTGTCTTCCTCCCAATTCAATTGGATCCTCTAAGGAGTTGAACAAGGTATTTATCAACCAGTTTCTTAATGGGAGAGTGCATGAGAAGAGTTTTGCATCTCTCATCAGTATTCAACAAGGTAAGAATGAATCCTTGAGGGACTATATAAATCGATTCACCAAAGAGGCTCTGAAAGTCCCGGATCTGGAAGACAAAGTAGCTATGAGAGCCCTGCAACAAGGAACCACTGATGATCACTTCAAGAGGTCCCTAGCGAAGCATCTGTCCGAAAGCATGTTGAAGCTACAAGATAGGGCTGGGAAGTATATCAAGGTCGAGGAGAGCATGAATAAGTACGAACCCATTGTTGGGGGAATTGGAAATGGGAAGAAGAGGAAAGAAGCTCAAGAATATGATTTAAAGGACAAGTATCCCAGAACAATAAAGGATTCTGATTCCCCACCAAAGAAGGGTAATCCCAGAAAAAAATCACGGAGTATGCAAGGTTAAATACTCCTAGAAGCCAAATCCTAATGGACATTGAGAAAGATAAGGATTTTCGATGGCCGAAGCCACTAAGAACTGACATAGAGAAGAGAAACAAGAATCAATTCTGTCGGTTTCATAAGGAAGTTGGTCATGACACCGATGATTATAGACAACTGAAAGATGAGATTGAGTTCTTAAATCGAAGATGAAAACTTGAAAAGTTCACTAAGGATGGGAATCGAGGGAATCAACGAGGAAATTATGAGAAGAGGAACTATGATAGAAGGGACAACGATCAAGATCATAATCCTAAACCCCGAAGTCCTGTTATCAACATGATATTTGGAGGACCAAATGCTGCTAGGTCCTCCGAAACTCTAGAATAGCTTATGCCCGAGAGGTAATGACTATTGTAGGAGAAGCACCGAAACTTGCGAAGACATAAGTAGCCATTAACTTCGATGATTCTTATCTAGAGGGAGTGAAGTTCCCCCATGACGACCCGCTAGTCATTATACCTGTGATAGGTAACTCTGAAACAAAAAAGGGTTCTAGTAGATAATGGAGCTTCCGTACACATCTTGTTCCATGATGCTTTCATCAAGATGGGATACACTGACTCACAATTGACTCCTTCAAACATGCCCATATATGGGTTCAACAGAGTTGAATCTAAAGTAGAAGGAACCATTCAGCTCCCTATGACAATAGGGCAAGGCTCGAAAATAACAACTCAAATGCCGAATTTTTTGGTGATAAAGACAACCTTGACCTATAATGTGATCCTTCGAAGGACATGCCTTCATGCATTCAAGGCTGTTGCCTTAACTCACCATTTGAAGATCAAGTTCCCTACGAGAAACGAGGTTGGTGAAGAACGAGGAGATCAAAAGATGGCTAAAAGCTGCTATGTAGCCGCGTTAAAGCTTGATGGAGTCGGGGGGGGGGGGGGGTTCTACCAATAGAAGATATGGATTCAAGGGATGATGAAGAAAGAAGGCGAAAACTAGCTGAGGATTTAATTCATGTTCCCCTAGTTCCGAGTGAACCAGAGAAAATTACTTATATTGGGGCCTTGTTGCCCGAGCCTTTGAAGGGCCAATTAACATTTTTTTTGATATGTAAGAGAATGAAATTTGATATTATTTCTTGCCAAACAGTGGTCACAAGGGTCCAGAAGAAGCAACTTCGTTTGCAATTTGTTTATTACCATTACCATTGTTTCTGACTCTTAGTCATACACATTTACTTTCTATTGGAAATGAACACGGTTCCGTGGACTTGCGGCCGCTGTTTTTCTTAATCTTTGTCATACTTTGCTCCTCATAGTATCATAATGAATTCGATCTCTTTCCTGTTGTTGCAGAAGTATGTCCTAACTAGAACTATTCAATTCCACGTTCTATAAATACAGGATTTTCTCCATATTAATTAATTCACTCATCACGCTTAGCAAAGTTCAACAAATATAATGAATAAAACTTTCTCAGTGCTTTCATTTCTCGTATATGCTTTTTATCTCGCAGTAGCCGATCTTGACCCAGTGCTTGATGTCTCAAATGACAAGCTTCTCACAGGGGTGGATTACTTCATTATTCCTATTTTGGGCGGTAGTAAAGGAGGGGGTATTACATTAACTTCTGTTCGAAATAAAACTTGCTCCCTTGATGTTGCCCAAGATCAAAGTCTCTACGAAGAAGGCCTATGGATGACAATTCATCCCTTAAATATTAAGAAAGGTGTGAGCGGTCGTGTGATACGAGAATCGACTGATATAACTATTAGGTTCTCATCTACCAAAACATGTGCGAAATCAACAATCTGGAAAGTGGACAAGTATGACAAATTAAGAAAGCGATATTTTGTGACCATAGGGGGAGTAGAAGGCGATGGTAAAAGCCAAAATGGTTGGTTCAGAATCCAAAAAGAGAGATTAGATTACAAAATTATATATTGTTCGCAAGAACATTGCATTTCGTCGGGACCTTGTGATGTTATATGCAAGAATGTCGGAGCATATAATGAACATGGTAGGACTCTTGTGGCATTAACAGATGAACCCTTTGTGGTTTTCTTTGAGAAGGTGATCAAGGGAAAATAGTTGTTGGTTACCATATGTATTCACTTTATGTCATCCAAGCTAAAAACTTGCTCATAAGCATAAGACATAGATGCATGTATACTCTACTGAAGTTGAATCACACTTTATTCTGTTCAATATATATTTTGTTTAGAGTTTTCACACACTTGTTAAGGCCGGATTTTATGGATGCATGAATAACAACTCCTCCGTGCTCTGTAGTTCCTAAATTTTAAAAGCACTGGTTTCCGACGTTCAATTTTGTAGAACAGTCTACCGTGAATATTTGCTACAACTAAAACATTTATTAGTATCTAGCCACCACAGTGCCTGGTTTGCTGGTTGGACTTAAGAGCATATGCACCTGGCCCTTCATTTCATTGATTCAGCAGCTGAATTGATGGGCAAAAAAAAAAAATTACATACAGTGCTAATTAGTTTTCACTTCCATCAATCATCGATGCTCCTTCGGTTCATATGACATCAATTTGTGGACCCCACACTGTTTTTACCTTTTTGAGCTATTTTGTCATTTTGATACATACTAACCCATATATACGGGCAATGGCAAGATCCTATTTTCATGTTCATTTTCTCACACAAAATTTTAGAGCATTCACATTAATATCTTTTCGATCTCATTTTTTTTCATTTTAATACATATAAATATATAATAGCCTATAACAATAGAGTATTAAAATAGGTTTTAAAATAAATAAGTAAAGATTACAACTCATATTTTTGGAAAACAAAGATTTTAGTGATAACAAATATAAAAGGTAATATGTTTTAATTTAAAGATAATTGCCATGATATTTTTGGAAAATGAGTAGATTTTGTTAGAAAATAATATTTTAATTATAAAAGGCAATTATCTAGTTAATATTTTTATATTATTTATTTATGGACAAATTTTCAATTTATAAATTTGAACGAAGACACGTGTTATCATGTGATTCAACGAAAATCTTATTAAAAATTTAGATTTATCAGCAATCTTATCAAAAATCTAAAATTATCCAACAATCTATTATTGAATATTATTTGTGAAACCATTAAATAATAGAAATGAATTTAAATTTATATTGTACAATATAATTATTTATTTGATAAACAGTAATCGATGAATTGATGGAGTGTTATGGGTGCATAAAAATTAACAAAAATAATTGATTCATCATAAATACTAATCAACTCCATCAATTTAATCCATGAATTGATGAATTGATGGTCCTTCTGGATGCATATACTCTAATAGCTACATATATTAGGATTTAAACTTGCACGGGAATTCGAGACGGAACCCAAGAAACCCTTCATTCGATTTTCTGACTCCTCTTAGCGTTTTCTTTGTCTCCATCTGCACCAATTCCCATCTAAACAACAATAGAAACCAAGTGGTCAGCAAAAAAAAAAAATACTTGTATCATTGCAGCTTTGTCCATATCTAACAAATCTGCGCCGACAACTATTACATTTAGCAAAAAAATTGTAACTTAATCCATTGCAGCTTGTTCAAATTTTGAGATAATGTTCGGTTTTTGATTTATTGGTACTAGATGATAACCCGAAGCACGGATTCGAGATAATTTATTAAATTAATTAAATTTTTTATTAATTAATTAAATTAATTTATATTTTTTGGGTGACCAAATTTCGTACTTCGAAGTATCGAAGGACTGTTAATATATTTTAGATAAAAAAATATTAAATTGTATGTAAGATAAAAAAATTATGCAAAATAATTAATTATTGAAATAACCTGAATTTTATTCGAAGTACCAAAGTACTGATTTTATATTTCAGATTAAAAGATAATATTAAATTTTATGTGAGATATGACTTTCGCTCTACATGAGATAGAATTTTAGTTCTATGTGAGATAGGTATTTAGAAGATAAAATTCTACTTCTATATGAGATATATGAGATAGGATTTTAGGGGTGAAACCAAAAAAATAATGGAACCAAATTTGGTATAAAAAGTATTATTAAAAAGGGTTTCACTTGTTAATAAAGGTTATAGATTTGTTGAGCAATCTCATCTTTGGTTGATGGCAAAAACAAGTAACTAGGTTAATTCGGAGGCACTGATTTGTGAGTGTGGGTTCTTTTTTTTTTTTTTTAGGTTAATTCGTTATGAATTACCAAGGATAACAAACTAATTTTTACCCGTATAATTAAGTTTGCAAAACTATTTATACCTTGTGCAAAACTAGTCCAGTACGAGGCAGCCCTGGCCAATTTGCACAAAGGACCAAAGCTTCATAAGCCTTCACATTAGAGATGGACTAACAGATGATCCAATACAAGCAAACATAACCTGTGTGTTCTCCATGCGGGACATTCACATATTTTCACTTTGGTGAGATAAACTTTCATTTATTTAGTATGTTAAAAAAAACTTTGGAACATTAAAACTCATTTATAATTTAAACATTTTGATTGTTGAGATATGCGTCGGAAACCCATCAAAGAGGCAAGCACACTCCCACCAAAGCATAGAATAATGTCATTTATCGAGCTAAAGCTGTTTTTCTATTCAGTTATTTAAAGGAACATAGATTTCTCTGCAAATTGCAGCTCAGTGGCCATATATAAGTAGTGGTTATTGACTAATCAAAACAGTGATAGCATATATATAGCTTTTGTCTATGTTTGGCTAAAAGATTCAAGTTCCAGGCGTAGTCCACTTAGTTTCTTCAAACTGCGACAAATGTCATTAGCTGCGGGTTCCAAGCCGGAAGCTACCCGTATTGAATACATAATAAAATAAGCTCCATATTATATTTGTTATACTATTTTTTCTTTTCTTAAATTTTATTTTTGGGGGGATTGTTGGATATTTTATTGGTATCCAAGTATTAAAAAATAAAATTTTAAAAATCTATTTTATGTTATTATTTTATTACCAAATATATATGTACAAAATCTAATCAGTCAAAGATTTTATTTTTCACCCGTTGTTTTCCTCCCATTGATTTTTAACATTGCTAAGATGTTACAAATCTGAGGTCTTAAATTAGAATTATTCTTGTATTAACAAGCTTGGTATCTCATATATCAGTTATAAAGTGTTTGTAAAAAGTCACGAGAGACGGCTTGAGATAGCTAGCACAGACAGCAAACAACACACACTCTTCACCCTTCTCAAACAGCCCACTACCACCACTTTCATACTTCTTCGCTTATAAAAATATCAACTAGTATATATTATAGACAATCTTTTGGGTGGTATTTGGAGCATCGGAAAATCCTTGTTGACATCCTTGATCGTTCGTGCACGGAAAAGGACAAATTGAATCGGGTGTTGTACCGCTAAGGAGTTGCCATTAAAACTGTTATAATTTGCACAGCGAACTAGAATGTACTGAAGAATCAAAATGTACTAAAGAACAAACTGATTACAATTGATCTGAAAACAAAACTAAACTAAGCTACATCATTAAGCTTTTGTTCTTGATGAAAGTAAGCAAAGATAGAATCTGAGAGAGAGAGACTAAAGAGAGAAAGAGATACCAAAACATAACCAAAGAATAAAATCTCTTACTAACTAACTGATCTATCTTTCTTGCTATATAAAGACACCAATACACTACTTCTTTCTGTAACAAACTTTCCCGCGTAGATTGTTTGTTTACGTAGAGTGAAATGACTGTTATGCCCTTATGTGTCTAGCCTCATTGACCTGTGGTTGACTCTATAGTTTCTGAACTGTCAATATTCGAACCAATAAGTTTAATACCCCCCGCAAGCTAGTAATGGGATGAACCATTCCTAGCTTGGATTTGAGAGAGTTAAACTGAGGAGAAGGGAGAACTTTTGTAAACAAATCTGCCGGCTGAGAGAAAGTAGATAAGTAAGACAATTCAATGAGCCCTTCAACAACCTTATCGAGAGTAAAATGACAATCAATGTCAATATGTTTGGTGCGCTCATGGAAGACGGGATTACGAGCAATATGAAGAGCAGATTGATTGTCACAATGGAGAGTAACTGGTTTTAAATCAGTAAGACCAAGTTCATGAAGCAGTCGAACTAACCAAGTGATTTCAGAAGCAGTAGCAGCCATTGCACGATACTCTGCTTCTGAGGAGCTACGAGAAACTGTAGACTGCTTTTTAGACTTCCAACTTATAGGTGAAGAACCTAAAAGAAGTAAATAGCCAGTAATGGACCTCCTGCTGTCATGACAAGCTGCCCAGTCAGAATCAGAGAAGGCCTGTAAAGTGAGCTTATCAGTAGCATTAAGCAAAATGCCTTGACCAGCAGTTGAGTGAACATAAGTAAGAGCATGGCAAAGAGCATCCAAATGTGGTTGTCGAGGTTGTTGCATATACTGACTCAAAGTTTGAACAGTATAGGATAAATCAGGCCTGGTGTGTGTTAAAAAATTAAGTTTACCCAGAAGACACCTATAATAGGAGGGATCGGCTAGTAAAGGGCCCTCTTCTGCAGTGAGCTTTAAAGACAGTGGCAAAGGTGTGGATACTGATTTGGAAAACTGCAGGCCACTATCAAGAAGCAACTCTTTGGTAAACTTACTTTGAGTTAAAGTAATGCCTTCAGCAACATAACCGACCTCAATGCCTAGAAAATAACTAAGAAGACCAAGGTCCTTGATGCTGAAAACATAGTGAAGATGCTCTTTGAGAGCCTGTATAGAATTGAAGTCATTCCCAGTTAAGATAATATCATCAACGTATACTGCAACAATGGTAATGAGAGAACCTGTCTTTTTAGTAAAGAGGGAATAATCATTCTTGGACTGCACATAGCCTTGAAATTGAAGTTCCACTAAGAGTTTAGCAAACCATTGTCTGCTGGCTTGCTTCAGTCCATACAAGGACTTTTTGAGTCTGCAAACTAGGTTGCCTTGAGATGGATAGCCCTCTGGAAGTTTCATGTAAACTTCCTCATGAAGATCCCCGTGCAGGAAAGCATTGTTTATGTCTAATTGAAACAATTTCCACCCTTTTGATGCAGCTAAAGCAATAATGGCTCTAACAGTGGTCATCTTAACTACAGGAGAAAAAGTTTCTTGATAATCAATGCCAAACTTCTGTGTATACCCTTTGGCGACAAGCCTGGCCTTGCATCTATCAATACTACCATCTAATTTCAGTTTGATCTTATATACCCATTTACAACCAATGGCCTTCTTGCCTTTGGGAAGTGGAACAAGATCCCAAGTGTTATTCTTTTCTAAAGCCTGAATTTCAGCAGTCATAGCTTGAACCCAGTTTGAATCTTTTGCAGCTTCAGAATAGGACACTGGCTCGACAAGATTGGAAGTGTGAGCTATAAAAGCTTGGTGAGAAGAAGGAAGAGAATGAAAAGAAACAAGGTTGCACCAATGATTGGATGATAAGTTCATAAAAGTTGCATTGGTGCAAACAAAGTCATTTAAGTGCTGAGGTTTAGTAACAGTTCTGATGGATCTTCTAACCGGAACAATAGTTTGAGAATTAGAGGAGGGAGGTGAATCATGACATGGAATGGAAGAATTAGAAGAATTAGGAATGGAAGAAGAATTAGAAGAAGAATGAAACATGTCTGGTAAAGTGTATGTAGAGAAATATGTGATTGGTGTGTGTGTTGGTAAAAAAAATGAAGTAGGAGAATTAGAAGATTGCATATGAAAAGGAAAATGCTTTTCATAAAAAATAACATCCCTGGAGACAGAAATAGACTTTGTAACCAAATTTAGTACCTTATAACCTTTTTGTGTCATTGGATAACCCAGAAACAAACAAGAATGAGCCCTGGGATCTAATTTGCCTCTGCCAACTCTTGAACTGGAAACAAAGCACAAACAACCAAAAACTTTCAGAGAAGAATAATCTGGTTTAGAGTTGAATAATTTCTCATAAGGAGTCATATAATTGAGCCTTTTTGAAGGCATCCTGTTGATAAGTACTGCTGCAGTTTGCACACATTCTCCCCAGTATTGAGAAGGAACTTTAGATTGAAAGAATAAAGCCCTTGCTGTCTCTAACAAATGTTTATGTTTGCGTTCCACAACACCATTTTGTTGTGGTGTATCACTACAACTAGTTTGATGAAAAATACCTTTAGATTTATAAAACTGTAAGATTGCACCTTGACATAGTTCTTGTGCATTATCAGTTCGAATCTTCT
This sequence comes from Heracleum sosnowskyi, assembly GCA_030848705.1. Taxonomy (NCBI): domain Eukaryota; kingdom Viridiplantae; phylum Streptophyta; class Magnoliopsida; order Apiales; family Apiaceae; genus Heracleum; species Heracleum sosnowskyi. The sequence continues at coordinate 132,927,546 of CM061235.1, read as the reverse complement.
GTATATCAGCATGAAACTGTGTCTTGACAAATTCATAAAAACCTTGTAAAATATCAACAACATCAGACTTATACACCATTAAATGAACCCAGGTAGCTCTGGAAAAATCATCCACAATAGTCAAAAACAATCTACAACCATGATGTGTAGAAAATTTGTAAGGACCCCATGTATCCACATGAATCAATTCAAAACACTTAGATGTTTTAGTATCACTACTAGCAAACTTCAATCTATGTTGTCTAGCCTGAGGACAAACGGAACAAATACAAGTATCAGACAATGTACTGTCAACATCAGGCTGAATAAAATGCAATTTCCCAAAAGGTACATGACCCATTCTTAAGTGCAGAAGTTTAGTATTTTCTATCCTGGAAGAAACCACAGTATGAGCAGCAGAAGAAGAGATCTGAGCAAGATTAGATGGTTGAGGTTGATTAGTCCCCATAGTCAAGTATAATCCATGCTGCACACTACCAAGACTGATTGGCTGATTCATTGAAGGCCCCTGAATAGTACAACCAGTTGGAGTAAACACAATAGATGAGCCTTCATCTTGACACAACTTCAAAACTGATATCAGATTAAACTTGAATGTTGGGACATATAGAACATTCTTCAATACAATATTACTGTTTAGCTTTATAGTCCCAACATGAGTAACTTGTATTCTAGTTCCATTAGGTATAGTAATAAAATTGTTCAAGGAATCAATTTCTTTATACTGATCAAAAAAACTCAAATCATGACACATATGATCGGAAGCTCCACTATCCAAAATCCAGTTGCTATTAGTAGTACATGACAACAAACAGTAGTTACCTGCAAATAAGCCATTTGCTCCATTCTCACTAGTGCTTCCAGTAAAAGAATTTCCATCCCGATCTTTAGTTTTGTTGCCAATCATTGACAACAAGTAGTTATACTGGTCAACAGTAATATTAGTAGACTGAGATTCTGAAACAGAAGGAATACCATTGTTATCATCTTCAGTTGTAGCACAATTTGCATATTTTCTTTGCTGAGTTGGTTTGAAACCAGGTGGGTAACCATTTATCTTGAAGCATCTCTCAATTGAATGACCAGGAATTTTACAATGATCACAGAAATATCTTTTAGGAGTAAAAGATCTTTGTCCAGTAGCTCCTGCATTAGTTGTTTGAAACTGATTTCTAGAATTAAAACCACCAAAATTTGGCTTAGCTTGATAAACCTGATTCCTGGACTGAAAATTTTGCTTATCATCAAAATTTTTCCTGTCAGCAGCAAAAGCCATGGCATCATTCACAGAAGTAATCTTACTAATTTCTTTATGCCTTTGCTCCTGCATAAGCATTCTGTAAGCCTGTGGCAAATTTGGCATAACATCCATCATAAGAATGTGTGACCTAACATTAGCATATTGATTTGACAATTTCATGAGGAACAACATGAGTCTTTGATCCTGCTGAATCTTCAAAAACTTCTGAGACAGATTACAAGTACAATTTGTACATTCACAAACAGGAAGTGGCTTCAAATTATCCAACTCATCCCAAACTTTCTTGAGCTTAGTATAATAATCTGCTATTGGTAATTCATCCTGAGAAATTTGATGAATCTCTTGCTGTAAAGCATAAATCTGTGCAGAATTAATTTGTCCAAATCTATCCTCCAAATCAATCCAAACATCTCTAGCACTATCTGCATACAAAACACTTGCTGCTATCTGAGGATCTAAAGCACTCACTATCCAACCAATGATCCTTGAATTGCACCTACACCAGGACTTATAATTGTCTGCAGTACTTTCAGGTTTTGCTAAAGTTCCATCAACAAATGTCATCTTATTCTTAGCTGTTAAACCGATAATCATAGATCTCTTCCAGTTCGCAAAATTAGCACCAGTAAAAACCATAGAAACTAACTTCATTCCAGTATGATCAGAAGGATGCAAATAGTAAACACTACAAGGATCTTGAGTTAATTCCATTTCAAAACAATCTTAACAATACAGCAACAACAATTTCTTGAACAGAATTCTAATTGCAAAACTTCAGAAAATTCCAGAGAAATACGTAACTCACAATGTAGCAGCAGTTATACGTGTGCACCTTTCAATTTTGCTCTGAAACTTCAGTGCGACAATTCATCAAACGCCTTGTATGCCTGCTCTGATACCATGTTATAATTTGCACAGCGAACTAGAATGTACTGAAGAATCAAAATGTACTAAAGAACAAACTGATTACAATTGATCTGAAAACAAAACTAAACTAAGCTACATCATTAAGCTTTTGTTCTTGATGAAAGTAAGCAAAGATAGAATCTGAGAGAGAGAGACTAAAGAGAGAAAGAGATACCAAAACATAACCAAAGAATAAAATCTCTAACTAACTAACTGATCTATCTTTCTTGCTATATAAAGACACCAATACACTACTTCTTTCTGTAACAAACTTTCCCGCGTAGATTGTTTGTTTACGTAGAGTGAAATGACTGTTATGCCCTTATGTGTCTAGCCTCATTGACCTGTGGTTGACTCTATAGTTTCTGAACTGTCAATATTCGAACCAATAAGTTTAATAAAAACCTTGCACGAGAAGGGGCACGATTCCTTAGGGCAGTGTTTTTACACGCCTCACCAGGCCACTCTCTAAACTCTATTCTTCTAGTTTTATTGGTACTTGTGTTTTCTTCTAGTTTTATTGGTACTTGTGTTTAATTACTTGTGTTGTCACTAGCTGTTTCAAATTTGTGATTCTCGGAAAAGTAAATTCATTTTATATCTTGTTCTCAATTGTTTATATTTTCATGTTGTTTATAAGCTAAGAATTTTATAGAGTTTTTTTTTTCTGGGGTCGTTTTTTTTTTATATGTTTAAGTTGATTATTAATTTTTTTTTAACAAGTTTAAATTTGAGGGAATCAGCTAGCACCTATTAATTACTTCATAATTGGTTAGGAAAGAAAAGAAAAATCGAGTATACTTCTTTATATCTTTCACAGTAGCCTCTGGCACGCCTCATTTACATTGTCTTCGGGTCTGTTATTATATTGGCTAAGAGGACCTTGATGTGACTTTTTAATGGTATATAATGATTATTCGTGCTTAGCTAAAATATAGGATTTCATAAGGGTTCATATTATTTCATTATATTTGGACACTAGAAATACCTAGAGAGAATAGTTAAGCTCTACATTTTATTCTACACCTTTCGTTACTATTTTGAGTCTTTTTTCATATTTGCTGATAATGAAATCAGACTAAAGGTAGAGTTTTTATTTCAAGTTTGAAAATGTCTGGTGGACATACTTTGTTTCTTCATCTAACCTTATAGTTAACTGAAGTTCATTAGCCGGATCTTATCTATAAATTGGTTTATTTAAAAAGTCAATTGTACTCTATATTTCAAGCCGAGTTAACAATGTCACTAGCTCTTAAAGCAGGTAGAGTAATTTGGGTTAAATGACTTTAGGTTCATAAAGTATATTTATTTATAGGTAGAGTTATGCATCTTTCAGTTTAAGAATATTAATCTGTTATGACGAGGCACTAATGATAACTCCATGTCTAGCACTTCAATAATCATGCATATGAAATGCTTATAATTTGTAACTAGGTACATGTACTCCATAACCTGCCCAACTTAACTGTTATATGTTTTTTTTTTCTGGTTTGATGCATGTAGCTAGAAACCATGATATACAAATCACTGGTCTATTTTGATGCTTCTCTATAGTAGTTTATTTTGATGCTTCGCTATAGTAGTATTTTCAAAATGATAGTTGCTTTACTATGTAGATATATTCTAGAAAACTTGCTCTATTTTGTTGTGGCATATTAGATAACTAAAATTCATAAAATAACTTTAGTTGGTCCCTAGACCCTGCTACTTTATGTAAGTTGTTTTAAAGAAATCTTAGACGAAAAAAAAAACAAATCTCATTTTTTTTTTAATATGAGTATAGAGTAGGAAATTCATCTCAAACTGTAAATTATATTGGCTAATCCTCTCTCTCTGTACATGCGTCTTTGTCTTATGGTTTTGTTAACAATCACTAGTTGCCAATAATGTTTTAAAAAGATTACTCTTTTGATTTTGTCAGTGCACACGTAGAAATTAGGGAGATTATAATGCTTATGTTGCCACTGGTTAGGTTCTTTGATTGCATTGTAGATGGACCGTTTCTAACTTTTAAATAGATAAGAAAGATGACTACTTCTGCAGAATGACTTGTGATGATCTCCTTATCTATACGAGTGAACCTGCCTTAATTTCATCGAGTAATATTCAATATTATGGGATGACAATAATGTGCTGCCCAGGTGGTTTGTTGTCCAGGTGGTGAAAGTAGTGATTAATGGGTATGCTGGTATTTTGGGTCTGGTTCTGTCTTGCAATTTAAGTGGCATCGTCTTAATAAGGTTTTTCTAAGTGTCACTTATTTTATATTGATATATGTTATACCTTGATATATTAAGTTATGATAAGAAAATCTTTTGTAGGCTTCACTTTTAAACGGTAATTCAAATGTTCTAATGTTAGTGACTTGTTTTTTTTTAGAAGTTCATAGTGACATGCTCGTATAGTTGCATTGTGATACTAACATTGCTCCTAACTTATTGCAATTGAAAAGTGTTGAGAAGTGTTGGTACAAAATAAACAGTTCCTCGGGAGCAGGTTTTGTCAGTTTAATTCAAAAGAAGCTTACCAAGCATTTTCTCATAACAATACATCCTGCACAACAGGTATGCATGTGGCCAGGTACAGAAAGTTAAAATGAATTTTAGTTTATATGGACACGAGTTACTGGATTATAAATGAGGTGCGGGGAAATGTGATGACATCCATATCAGTAAAATGTGATTGAGGGAACAAAGTTTCTTTAACACATGTTCTTATATTATGTTGTGATACTAATTTTTTGAAGTTGCTGAAGTTGAGCTTTCTCCTGTATTGCTGTCCACTTCACCAAACAGGCTTTTGTATCTAATCTGAGAAGTTTTGGATTATAGAACGAGGGTTCTCTGTAAATATAATACTATTTTTGCAGCGATGATCCTTATAAGCTGATCAGTATTTTGCAGGCTTGTAGGTTTTTGTTTAACTTGGTTTTTCAGTTCCCTTTATACTGGAATAAAGGCATGGTGCACCGAAGACTTGCAGCTGCTGGATGACATATCCTGAAAATTGTGTGGTACCTGGAAATTTAATATCGCTAAAGAATTAATATTTCTACTAACATTATGTTTAGTTTGTTGGTGTTTATAAGTTTTAACAGAAAATTCGTAATAAAGGATAGATCAAATACTTGCAGCTGGCACAACTATGAGATGATATATCAGAAATGTGGTACACGAAAACCTATTGCTGGTTAATATTATGTTATTACTAACATTATGGGTTAGTTTTGCTGTTTGTAAATTGAAACAGAAGATTATTGATAAAGGCGTGGTGCACCGAAGACTTGGAAGTATACTTCGTGAAAATATTATTATTTTTTGCCCTAATTTTTGTCCATGAGGCAATGGGTCTAATTTTTGTCCATGAGGCAATGGGTCTATCTAGGAATATTCGAGGTCCTAGATTTATCTAGGAATATTCGAGGTCCTAGAATCATCGAGGGGAATGGGGAAAAGCCCATAATTTTACATCATCGACAGTGGCAACCCTACTTGATTTATAAGTTCCAAGGGTAGAAACAAACTGGACAAATGATTGCGTGAGAGCCTTCGATAAATGGAGTTACACTCCTTAGAAGATGTACATGATACATTCTTCTACCCCATTCCTATGATGATGAAGTGCTTATATAGTGAACGGTAAGGTTGAGTATATTTACACTCTTAAGGCAGAATTTGCGAGGTATTTTTACGTTCACTAATACCTTTGAGGACTTACCTACGTGAGAGGAGTTGTGTGACCGCAACTATGAGGTACGGGCTAATCTCTAAAACTCTCATGAGTCGGTTATTGCGCATGGCCATTAAAGCGCAAGCCCTAACAATTGATTTTCCGTATTATGTGTGCTTTTGTCTATGTTTGGCTAAAAGATTCAAGTTCCAGGCGTAGTCCACTTAGTTTCTTCAAACTGCGACAAATGTCACTAGGTGCGGGTTCCAAGCCGGAAGCTACCCGTATTGAATACATAATAAAATAAGCTCCATATTATATTTGTTATACTATTTTTTCTTTTCTTAAATTTAATTTTTTTTGGGGGGGGGGGTGTGGGGATTGTTGGATATTTTATTGGTATCCAAGTATTAAAAAATAAAATTTAAAAAATCTATTTTATGTTATTATTTTATTACCAAATATACATGTACAAAATCTAATAAGTCAAAGATTTTATTTTTCACCCGTTGTTTTCCTCCCATTGATTTTTAACATTGCTAAGCTGTTACAAATCTGAGGTCTTAAATTAGAATTATTCTTGTATTAACAAGCTTGGTATCTCATATATCAGTTATAAAGTGTTTGTAAAAAGTCACGAGAGACGGCTTGAGATGGCTAGCACAGACAGCAAACAACACACACTCTTCACCCTTCTCAAACAACCCACTACCACCACTTTCATACTTCCTCGCTTATAAAAATATCAACTAGTATATATTATAGACAATCTTTTGGGTGGTATTTGGAGCATCGGAAAATCCTTGTTGACATCCTTGATCGTTCGTGCACGGAAAAGGACAAATTGAATCGGGTGTTGTACCGCTAAGGAGTTGCCATTAAAACCTTGCACGAGAAGGGGCACGATTCCTTAGGGCAGTGTTTTTACACGCCTCACCAGGCCACTCTCTAAACTCTGTTCTTCTAGTTTTATTGGTACTTGTGTTTAATTACTTGTGTTGTCACTAGCTGTTTCAAATTTGTGATTCTCGGAAAAGTAAATTCATTTTATATCTTGTTCTCAATTGTTTATATTTTCATGTTGTTTATAAGCTAAGAATTCGTATATTTTCCAACACAATCCTCACCCATATTCGTTGCATGATAAACTCAGAAACAATGAAAAAGGTGTTCTTCTGTCTTTCGGTTCTTCTGTATGCTTTCTGTGTTGCAGCAGCAGATCTCGACCCAGTTTTCGATATGACAAATGACAAGCTTCTGACAGGGGTTGATTACTTCCTAATTCCTACTTTGGGCGGTAGTAAAGGAGGGGGCATTACATTAGCTTCCATTCGAAATAAAACTTGCCCACTTGATGTTGCCCAAGATGAAAGTCTCTACGAAGAAGGCCTGTGGATGAAGATTCATCCCGTAAATATTAAGAAAGGTGTGAGTGGCAGAGTGGTGCGGGAGTCAACTGATGTGACCATCAGATTCTCGTCTACCAAAACATGCGGTAAATCAGCAATCTGGAAAGTGGACAAGTATGACAAATTAAGAAAGCGATATTTCGTGACAGTTGGGGGAGTTAAAGGCGATGATAAAAACCAAAGGGGTTGGTTTAGAATCGTAAAGCAGAGGTTTGATTACAAAATCATATATTGTTCGCAAGAACATTGCATTTCGTCGGGACCTTGTGATGTTATATGCAAGAACGTCGGAGCATATAACGAACATGGCACAACTCTTGTGGCATTAACTGATGAACCCTTTTTGGTTTTCTTTGAGAAGGTGATCAAGGGCTAATAGTTGTTACTTAACATATGTAATTCACTTTCTGTCATCCAAGTTCAAGACTCCATATCTATAACCTTTAAAAGTAACCGTTTAAAAATAAAGTGATGAGAAATTGTAGCCATTATTATACATACATGGGTGTATGCCTGTAATAGTGGTTATCAACGGTTGAGATTAAAATGGATTTAACAACGGATGAGATTGGCCTCTTAAAATTCAGTATATCCGTTGATGTGTTATACCATCCACGGATAAGAGCATCCGTTTATGGTGAAGATTATCTCTACCCAAATAATATCCAAATGTAAAGAAAAAAAAACTTAACTTGGTGTTTGTATAATTATAATAACTTGTGTTATTTCGTTTTTAAGTTGCCAGAAATGAATTCGTCGGAGGTCGTAGAGACCGAAAGTGGTGGAAATGAACTCGCCGGAATTGATTGGGGTGAACTCGTTAAATGCTAGAAATGTAATTAAAGAATGTGCTAATATGAATGAAGTATATATATTGTTTGAAATGTATGAAACATGTGTTAGTGTTTATATAAATTGATATGTATGTTTATTAGAGAATAAGAATGGAGTAGGAGTAATTGAATGTTTAAAGAATATGAATGAATGAAAAATATAAAAGAGAAAGAGATAAGTGTAATTGAATTAATGGTTAGGATGAAATATTTTAGGAAAGAAATGGATGGTCTAGATTGAATGTAAAAGAGCAATCCATGTGCTTGTTTTTCAACCACTACAAGCATGACACGTGGCAAGAAAAAATTGGCTTATTCTGAATTTTACTAAATTCAACCAAATCTGGTCGAAAATAAAACACGGGTAAATTCGACTAAAATCGGTTGAATTTAGGACTTGGTACTAAATTCAATCGTTTTTGGTCAAATTTAGGAGCCGGTACTAAATTCTACACAACTCTGTCGAATATAGTTTTGAATAGTGTGAAAATTTTTGGGAGGGAAATATCCCATCTTTTACTAAATTCAAAAATATAGGTGGCAAAATTCCCACCAAAACTAGAAGTCAAATTCGACATAATTCGGTCGAATTTGGCTAAATCTGATCGAAAATAAAACACAGGTAAATTCGACTGAAATCGGTTGAATTTAGCTAAATTCAACTGAAATCTGTTGAATTTAGCTAAATTCGACCGATATCAGTAGAACTAAAGCTTAAATTCGACAAACTAGGGATTATGGTCGAATTTAGTGTAAGTGACCTATATATATTTATTAAAATGTTTAAGATATAAATATTTAAATTAACAAATTTTTTGCACACACTATATTCTTTTGATAATCTTCACATCCATACGGTTGGATTACTCAAAACAATTTTTAAATAAACTGAAAACTGTAGCCCTAGTCAAACCCCTAAATTGTAACACCCCGACTTTTCGGACTATTATTCTAAATCAAAACTATAAACTATACAATTATTAAATAACAGACGGAAGCGTGACAAAAATTCTATACAAGGATAACTATTACAAAAGCGCAACTAAAGATGACAATCCAAGCTATCCAAACCTAAGATCCTCGAACTCGAATGTACATCCACTCGTCCTAACAGCAAACCTGAAAATTGTAAGGAATGAACTATACAACCCAGCAAGAAACCAATCAATCCAACTAGTCGGGCAAATAACATATATATACAAAACAGAATACAATATTCGATACGATACGATATATGAAACAAATAACTTTCGATACACATTCATATTCTTATTCGATAGATACGATATGACACCACATAACAACAATAACTCGAAACCCATATTCATGCCACGATCACTATAACCCGGTGATAACGGTCCTAAATTTTCAGAAAATTGTCACTATAACCCGGTGACTCGGTCCTTATTCTTATTCGATATTTTCACAAACCATGGCACAAATCAGAATCCCAAGACTATTATTGCTTACACATAACACATGTCAAATAAACATATCACTGCAAAATATAATTTCACTTAGCCCGAGTTTATATAATCAAATATACACACTCAACAAATAATTTCAAAAACACTAGAGAGAACAATCGGAAACTTACCTCAACGCGAAAAATCAAGAATCAAATCATCCTAAGCACGTACACATTTCTGACCAGAACTGTATTTAACCTTTTTGACCCTCTAAACGATGTTTTCTTGAAACACTCAAAGGACGAAAGTTGTACAGAATGAAAATACCTTTCTTAAAAGATATGACTCATCAGAATCGGACTTATAACGAATCGGGAATTGAATAAAACGTCCGCTAAATTTGAACAGAAACTGAAAAACAAAATTTGTTTGTGTTTTGTGATTTTAAGAATAGTTAAGAGCATAATCTGGAAAAATACTGTGAAACAAAAGTTGTAGAAAATTGAAAAAGCTTTCCGAAAAGTCCAGAATAATCAAATTCTGACTTGAGATGAATATTCTATGAATTTTATAAGACAACTGATTTCTGTATGGAAGAGACCAACGAATTTTGATAATAAAAACGAGCAACGAGAATATGAAGTTATATAGCCTTATAAAACCCTAAGTCCAAATACTAGTTATCAGAACCTAAAATTGATACATATTTTAGGCCAATTAGTCTAATTTAATTTTAAATCCTATTCTTTTTCAGATTTTAATCTTTTTTTTTTCTATTTTCTATTATTACAATTAACCTAAAAATTACGGGATATTACATAAATCTAAACCCTAAACCGCCCATATTCTACTCAACTATGTCGTTTATGTATAGAATTATAAAAAAAACCTTTTTTTCTATCCACTATTATTTATTCAAATTTTTTTATTGAATGTAATATGTCGTCCAAATACTTTCATAAATTTTTTGTATTTTTTAAAACTAATTAGATATTTTATTTAATTTTTCTAAAATTATCAAAAAATGAAAGTTCAACATTATCTAATCATATAAAAAATTATGTAAATTTTTTTTACAACTAAATTCTTACATATAGTGAATGGTATCCTTGTATTTTTATTTATTTTTCATGATGTGTACAAACATTTGTAAAATTAATAACATATTTTAAAAATTCTAAAAATAATAAATTCAATCGAATTCGGTCACATTTATTAAATTTGACTAAATTCGAATAAATTTGGGGGATTTTCATTTGGACTGCACAAAATTTTCGATCGCGGCTAAATTCGACCATTTTTGATCAAATTTAGGAGCCGGTACTAAATTTGACAGAACACTGTCGAATATAGTTTTGAATAGTGTGAAAAATTTTGGGCGGGAAATATCTCACCTTTTACTAAATTCAAAAATATAAACGGTAAAATTCACACCAAAATTAGAAGTTAAATTCGACAGAATTCGGTCGAATTTGTATCTTTGAGATGAATATTTTGGCGATGTTTCCCTCCTTTTTTTGGCGGGTTTTGAATTCGACAACATAAAATAATATGTCGAATTTAGTACTAAATTTGACAGATCAATTTCGACAGAATACATTTTCGACCAAAAACTGTCGAATTTAGCGCAGTGTATAATTTCGACTGAATTCTGTCGAATTGTGTTTTTGTCGAATTTGGTTTATCGAAATTAGCTTTACTTTCTTGTAGTGCAAGATACTAATCTCAATCTATTTTATACCCCTGAATTTGTTATCTCAATCTATCTTTGTACTAACACTGTAATCTTTAGGTATCATTCTCTTTCTAACTCTCTTGAGTATATATTTTGAGTATAATTCTTAGTTTTATGCTTGATCAAGCTAAAAAACATGTGCAATTTTTTTAAATTCTTTTTCTACTCCCACAATAATTTGTTTCTCCAACAATTGGCTTATTTTCTTGACTAATGGAGTTTGAATGTTGTAATTCATGTTTACCTTTTCATCAATTCACGCAGAATTTGCACTATTAAAAGTGGATAAATAATATCATGTTATTATAAGCAAATTAAATAACTTTTCTTATTTTTACCCATCTAAAATTTATATTGTAATTAATTTATTTTCATAATAATTGACTTATTTGCTTGACTAATGAAGTTTGAATGTTGTAATTCATGTTTACCTTCTCATCAATTTACGCAGAATTTGCACAATTAGAAGTGGATAAATAATATTACGTTATTATAAGAAAATTAAATAATTTTTTTTATTTTTATTCATCTAAAATTTATATTATAATTCTAATTTTATTATTATAACCTTATTTATATTAAATAAATAATTTATTTTTTTTAAATAAATTAACTAGACCCAGCTTAGGATTATCGGTATATATAGTAAACCAATTCCTGTATTATATTAGTCACGGACGGAAGCAAACATAGATGAATGATTGAGAATGCCATTAATGTTAGAGAATAATTCCCCCTGCACGTGTGTCAACAGTAGAATAAGCCATAAAAATCCAAATCTAAGCGATTAATTTGTTTGTATTCAATGTGTTTGCCAGCTCTAACCATTTTCAAATTAATAATTTATAACGCGGGTTCTTATGTATTAGTGTCGGCATCAAATAATAAATTTAATATTCTTTCATGCTACTATACACGGTGATGTAAAAAGCGAGAATCGGAGTTAATCGGTGAATGCATCGTTCATGAATTAATCGGGTAATTGGGGATTAATCGGAATGATTAATCAGATCATTAATCGGAATAAATTTAATAATATTTTTTATATACATTTATATTAATATATATAATTGTTTCGTTATTTCAACTAAACATATGTTATTATCATATATTTATGCATATATGTTAAAAAATGTTATATAATTGTAATAAATAAAATTTTAAAGTTTTAACTTTTCAATTAGAGATCAATTTAAGAGAAACAATTAAGAGAATTTGCGATTTAGGCATCTAAAATTATAATTATATGTACAAAAATAATGTTTTTTCCTACTGTATAATCAAGTTTCTACCTTTTTTTTTTTTTTTTTTCATTTTAACTATTTTTTACTATTTTTTAATAATTAGCCCGATTTTGACCGATTAATCCGATTTTTGACCGATTCAACCGATTTTTGACCGTTTTTCTGAAAAGACGATTATTTGACCGTTTTTCGCTTAATCAGTTCGGTAACCCGCCGTCTAGCGATTAATCGCCGACTTTTAGAACACTAACTATAAATAACAAAAAACGAATTACTAAATTTCCATCCCATTCCTATAATATTAACTTCAAGTCTTGCTATATCCTTCCTCTGACTTGCAAAAATGGGTTCGAAAAACACTGCAGCATTAGCACTCTTCTTGTCCATCAACATTCTCTTCTGTACTCTCGTCAGTCCTGTGAAACATGCTCTAGTCCCAAGCCTAAATATATTTTACCGATACTTAAATTTAAAAGAATTTAAATTCAATTACTCGCTACAAATTATTCTTGATGGTATATTTATTGTAAATAAGGTTAATTAAATATATAAAATTCAAATATAATATCAAAATATATCACTATTCTCGGTTAATCCTTTTTACTCTCCGATGAGCCAATTAATTTCTGATCGATACCTCATCCAAGATCCAATTGTAGATTTTTACAACCATGATTTGATATGAAAAAATAATAATAATAATGATAGAGGACCCAAAAGTTGTCCCAAAAATATTTCCAAATTCTTCTATAATTGGTATCTATCATATTGTGCCGCACGTGAATCAAAACAAGCATCATGTCATGTCAATTGGAAAGAATTTTGAAACCAAATTTTTTTTTTTTGCCAGGAAAGAAAGGCTTTTATTTATCACTCAAATCTTTTAGTAATACATGAATTAAGCCCGGCTGGGCGTTTTCCCTATTCCAAATACGATCAGCTAGTGAACTTGAGTTTCTCGCTAAGTAGTGAGCTACCATGTTCGCATATCGTTTTACAAATTTTAAAGTCACAATTCGCGACTCTAATTGTTCCAGTAATTTTTTATATTCGTCAATCACACGACCTAGATAGGAGAAGTTGATTGTCGAACACCTGATAGCTTGAATTGCTCCAAGTCAGTCAGACTCCACAACAACTGGTGACCAGTTCTTTTGCTTCACCCAACTCAGAGCTTCCCTGATTCCGATAGCTTCTGCAAGTTCTGGATTCACTCGCCCCTGTCTACATCTCGAAACAGCTTCTAGCATTGCTCCTGAATGATCTCTAGCTACCATTGCATAGCTATACCTATTGGAGTTTTCAAACAAGGCTGCATCAGTGTTCACCTTAACAGTTCCATTCTGTGGTTGTTCCCAGTACACGTCTCCGTCCGTTTGAGTTAAAAACCCAACAGTATTGTCAAAGGACTTGTCTTGTGCACTCTCCCAGTTGCTAAGGACTCGTAATGCTGATGTTACAATGTCATCACACTCCTGACCTTTTTGACACCATACAATATCATTCCTATTTTTCCAGATTGCCCATGCTACCATAAACACTTTGTTTATATCATTGCGCCTACTGTGCGCTAAGATATATGTTTCCCAGTCCTCTAGACATATGCTCGAATCAAAAGTATGTCCCAGATTTTGCCAACATAGCTGTGCCATAGGATATAGAACAAGTATGTGCAAAATTGTTTCTTCTGCTATATTGCATACTGGACACATGCTATCCACCGTCACCCTTCTGATTATCAATTGGTCTTTAGTGGGTAAGCATCCGCGAACTGCTCTCCAAACAAAGTGCTTGACTTTTAACAGAATTTTAAGATTCCATATTTTATTCCAGAAGCCAGAATTGTTACTTGACTGGTTATACGACCCAGAACTCCTTATGATATCATAAGCACTTTTAACTGTATATTGGCCCATCTTATCATGTCTCCAGAACCACGAATTGTTGTCACTACGATTTACTGGTATTGACATAATCAGATTAATGTCCCTTTGCTCGAAAATGTCTTTCAGCAAGTCTTCGTCCCATTTGTCTCCAACTGTCTCCATAAGAGATGAGACTGTCTGTTCTTTCAGTGCTTCGTGGTCTGTATGAATGTATGGGTCCTCGATGCAAGGGAGCCAAGGATCCTTCACTATGTTTACTGTGTTCCCATGCCCAACTCTTCTGACTATACCCGATTTCACCATCTCCTGTGTTTCCAGAACACTCCTCCATATGTAGCTTGGGTTGGATCCCAACTTCGCTGTCAAAAAACAACCCTTAGGATAATATCTCGCTTTATACACCTTGCCCACCACACTATCTTGGTTTGTAACTAGTCTCCAAGCTTGTTTCCCCAATAGAGCTAAGTTGAAATCATAAATCTTTCTAAAACCCATCCCTCCATCAGACTTTTTCATGGACATTCGATCCCATGACATCCAGTCTAGACCTGTCTTTTTCGTTGATGAAGATCGCCACCAAAATTTGCACATTAAACTCTCTAACTCAGTGCATACCTGCTTGGGTAACAGAAAGATGCTCATAGCATACGTTGGGAGCGCTTGAGTAACCGTTTTGATCAAGATTTCTTTACCTCCCTTTGAAAGATATTTCTTATCCCATCCTTCAATTTTATTCTGCATTCGACTTTTAAGATAAGCAAACATTTTCCTTTTATTCCTTCCTATCACATTAGGAAGCCCCAAGTACTTTGTTTCATCCGTTGCTTCTTGAAAATCCAGAATGTTACAAACTGATTCCCTCACCTCAAGGTCTGTGTTACTGCTAAAGAAGATAGACAACTTTGTTTTGTTAATCTTTTGGCCAGATGCTATTTCATACATTTGGAGCAGTGTATTGATTTGCTCTGCAGAATCGCCATTAGCTTTACAATAGATATACGAATCATCTGCAAAAAACATGTGAGTCAAACTCGGAGCACCTCTTGCAACTTTTATGCCAGATAACAATCGTCTTCTTTCACTATCATGGATTAAACCTGTCAGACCCTCCATACATATTAGAAATAAATATGATGAGAGTGGATCTCCTTGTCTGATCCCTCGACTTGGCACAATTGATCCAAACTCCTTCCCTGAATGAGTTATCTTGTATCGAACTGAAGTGACACATTCCAACATTAGGTTTACTATCTTTTCGGCAAATCCCATTTTCTCCAACATTGCTCTCAAAAATCTCCATTCGACGCGATCGTAAGCCTTACTCATATTCAAATTTAAAGCCATTCATCCCATTTTGCCAGCCACCTTACGTTTCATATAATGCATAACCTCATAGGATAGCATTATGTTATCTGAAATTAATCTCCCCAGGATGAACGCGCTTTGGTATTCAGATATTATATCTCCAAGAAATCCCTTAAATCTGTTTGCCAAAACCTTCGACATTACTTTGTATATGACGTTACAAAGCGAGATAGGCCGAAGATCAGTCATAGTTGTTGGGTCACTCTTCTTTGGAATTAGAACGATGTTAGTATCTGTTATGCTCTCCTCAAAATTTCCACTGCTAAAGAACTACCGAGTCATGTTCACTATGTCATCCCCCACAATCTTCCAATATTTCTGATAAAACCATGGGCTCATCCCATCTGGCCCAGGCGATTTATCGGGGTGCATGCTGAATAAAGCAGATTTAACATCTTTAGATTGTACTGGAGCTAACAACACTAAGTTTTGTTCGTCGATAATCTGGCTGGACACACACCTGACTACTTCTTCCCATTCTATGTTTGTGGCTGTAAACAGATTGGTAAAATAACTCACCATTGTTTCTTCGATCCCTTTTCCCCATTCGACCTGGTCTCTATTATCATTGGTCAATGTGGTGATTTTATTCGCTCTCCGTCTTGACTTTGTGGCCGCATGAAAGTACTTACTATTACTATCTCCCTCTCTAAGCCAGAGCTGTTTGCATCTTTGACGCCAAAAAACTTCCTGCTCACTATACACCTCCATCAACTTGCTAGAACTGTCTTGATACAATTTGACTGAGTACTCATCTTTCCTCCCCTTTGTGAAATACATGACTCTCTTCAATTGCTGAATCCGGTTTCTGAAACATCCTGTAACCTCTTTTCCCCATTTAGCCAGCGTCTCCAAAGTAATGCTGATTTTCTCTATAAATGGTTTACCATGATTTAACTGCCATGTTTCTTCCACTATCTTCCCACACATAGGATCCCTCAACCATGCGTTTTCGAACCTAATTTGTTTGGTCCTGACTACATTAGAACTCGTAAACGGCTCCAAGAAGATAGGACTATGATCCGAAGTTATGATTTTCATGTTGGTTAATTTTTCTTCTCCAAACTGCTGCATAAAGCTATTCGAGACTAAAGCACGATCCAGTCTGATCTCGATCCATTTGTGCGTACCATAACCACTCTCCCAAGTGTACGGATAACCTTCTAGCTCCATATCATGTAAAACACAATCCTCTATGCATTTTTGAAAGCCCTTTATAAGCCATGTAGGGTATGGTCTTCCTCCTCTCTTGTCCTCCTGGTGAACAATATTATTCATATCTCCTATCAGCACCCAAGGCAAATTCATTTGATTATGCAACGTACGAAATAAGTCCCATGTTTCCTTCCTCTTTGCCCTATCCGGTTCACCATATATACCCGTGAGTCTGTATTTGTTCCATCCTTGTGTCTCTATTATCACATCAATGTGATGCTTACTGTAAGATATGATTGTCGCTTCTTTTTTGTTCCTCCATAAGAAAGCTAATCCTCCACTATGTCCCTGAGTCTCCACCGTAAATGCACCTTCAAAACCAATAATCTCCTTAACCTTTTCCACTCTTTTTGCTTTACAAAGAATTTCACTAATAAAAACAAAATCTGGGTTCTTTTGGAGAATGGACTCCTGAAGGAATTGTAAAGCCCACGGGGTCCCAAGCCCATGGCAATTCCAGCTCCAAGTACTCATAATGCTTGGCGAGCCCCTTCGACAAGGCTCGCCATTATCACGTTTTTTTGGATCATTGACTTTTACTGGAGCGGTATGCATGTCATGTTCCATATTTTCCACATACTCCTCATCTGAGCCCAATTCTAATTCAGTGTTTTTATTAGTACTCTTTGCTTGGTCCAGCCCAATATCTGTTTTCCTTTTCTTACTTTCTATTATTGTCACTCCTTTTTTCACGAGATTTGTTTGGCTATCCTCCATCCTTGATTCTTTCAAATTTGAAAGGTTGTTATTCCCGCCATTCTGTTTGGATTGATTTGTGTCACTCCCTTGATTTTTTCCAGCTAAAATCAATCCCTGATTTTGTGGTGCCTTATCCCTCTGATTGCGATCACTTCATGATTCCTCTGTTACCGGATTCCGATCATTCCCACTGCCGTCTCTTAACCATTTTGCACCGATCAAGTTTGTTTGTCGTCGAAATGGCACTTTCATCCATGATCCATATGGTTTTACAATTTCATTTTCTGGAGTATCAACAACCTGCTGCAAAATTTCTTTGAATGCCCCAGCAATCCACATATGAAGCAAAATGTAGGCACATTTTCATACTTGAAAATAATCCAGAACCACTCGTTTCCGGTCATTCGTATCTTCATTCTTCTCTTTAATGGTTTTGTCAGATCTATTGTAACTCTGACTCTTAAATATTCACGCCATACTCCTTTGAAATTACTTGGACATGACTCGATGAAACTCCCAACATAGATTCCTACTTCCTTGACCACTCTTTCCGTCATGAAACCTACACACAACTCATGAATTTGAACCCATAAATCTATCGAGTTCAATTTGATTGCTCGCGGGATATCTCCTGTTCTCATTCTTGCAATCACTAGAGCTTTACGATTGAAGGACCATGGGCTACCATCAATGACTTGCTTGATATCCACCACATGATAAAATTGGAACAAATAGAGGTTGATATCGATCTCCTTAATGAAAACTCCCTTACCAGGTATTTTGAAACCAATTTTTGGTAGCTCTAACATTACTTAAAAAAAAAGGTTTACATACGACAAGGTAGGCCTCTAAAACCAATTATATACTATTATATAATATAAGAGTAAGAGGAATAATAAAAAAAATACTACCATAGGGTAGGAGTTCGATTCCTATATTAATTATACAATATATTTTCATCTACTATATATTAATTATATATTCTACTTTCAAAGCATAATCAAAAGAGTAAGCTTTCGTTAAAATATAGTTATAATTTGTAAAAAATAGCGTATACATTGAGAGCTTGAGGCTGACCACTTTCTCACCATATCAAAGTTAATCCTGTATACAATAAATATATTGTATCATGTACATGGTGTATTATTATGGTCCCATCGTTAAAAAATATTAATTAAATTTAATTATAGACCGCACTAATAAAAATATATTATATTGTGTCTTTTAGAAAATCCAAGCCCTATACCTAATTCGAGTAAGAGAGTATTACCTTAAGTCAAGAGATCGATTGCTAGTGACTACATTTTAATCTACAATTATACTGTTTGATAATACATACTAATTCACGTGGGTAATTAGTATGATAAAGCTATTATAATTTAAAAATAATTCAAATTTTTAATATAAAAATGATTTGCTATTGATATGGGCTAAAAATAACCCTAGATATGTAATTAATGATATATTAATTAGACCTAGTTCGGTCCAAGAATTAGGCCCGATAAAAGGCCCGAAACCCTAATCATTCATTAATTTCGTAATTAATGAATAGGGAAAATATACAGCTCATAAAAAGAGTCCAAATTATGGCAAATTGGTCAAAGAAGGATCCAGAATCCCAATTAAAGGCAATTAATGAGTCATAGCCTTTATCGACAAGGAAAAGACTTATCCTGCAAGCAATACAATGTTTATCCAATATCAAAAAGGAGACTTATTCGCTAAGACTCCTAAACATACCATAAATACTAGGCTCCAGACGCCTATATAAGGTCCCTGGTCCTACAATCAGAACTACGTCTTGGCTTGATTCTCAATAACGAATTGAGATACGTAGGCATCTTGTGAGGACCGATTTAGTCTCGAAACACAAGTGCAGCCATTAAAGCTCGAAGCTCTCTAACCCTAGCATTAAATTCGCAAGCTCAGTTTTTAATCCATAACAGCTATATTGATAATCGGAGATGGGCGTATGATACAAAATAACCAACTCAAAACAAATACAAGTCCACTCACAACTTTACATATTCCTCCCCTCGATGCGCACAAGGATATTTAAAAATTATTTAATAATAATAATTTAAATTAATTAAATAATATATTCAAGATTTAATAATATATTTTTGAAAGAATTTAAATCAATAAAGCGGAGTGCTTTGTTTTTATACACTAGAATAAAAAAAACATATCAACGATATTATAATTGAAACACAAATTTTTATAATTGAAAATAGATCAAAATAATTACATAAATATTTTCCAAACCTAAATATGGATCCGAAACCGATAAATGAATAATTTATTGGATCAAATTGATCTAATTTTTTTTATCCAAATCAGACTATTAATACAAAATCTAAGGAATATGTTATACAAAGATACGATTGATATAAAAGTTTAAGCCAAGTACCAAAATAATAAAATTAAGTAAAGAATAATTATGTAAGGATAATAAATATTGTTTTTTTATTTTCTTTTAGCTCCTATTTTGTTATTTTTTTTATTTATTCTTTCAAATTTAGGATTTCTTTATTTCCTCCATTAAAAATCTAAAAAACTATCTAATGAAAGAGAATATTTTAATAAGTGTAAGAAGGATAACAAGAGAATATTTTTATCGATCGAGTTATCAGGCGAGTGATCGATTTCCATCTACAACATATTAAATAAAAAATTACATATAGAGAGATCTATAATAGTAAGATAGATAATTTAAAAGTACTATAAAACCATGGTACAAAACTATGAACAACATATTTTATTTAATATTTAAAACTCTAAATATATTAATATATGTTAATATAGGTTAAACTGTTCGAATCACATCAATAACATATAAATTATAATATTTACAATTTCAAAGTTACAAAACTTAAACGGGATAATAAGAAAGTATTGCCAGGGATCGATTCCCATGTACAATATATTAGATTGAAAAAATTATATATGTAAAGTTCTACAACTATATTTCTATAATAATAACGGGAGAGATATTTTTTGAAAGTACTTTAAAAGGTCAAGTGTTTGAAACTCATTAACAACATATTTATTTAAATTTAATATTTAAAACTTTAAATATACTTAAATAGGTTAATATAGAGGTCTAAGGTTTGAATCCCACCAACAACATTTTAATTTAGATTTAATACTAAAAAGTTGTTCTCTATAAGGTCCAAGGTTCAAATCCGGACAACAACATATTAAAATTAATATTTATAATAATATACGACATAAACATATTATTTTAGATTTAATACTAAAAATTGTTCTATATAAAAGTCCAAAGTTTGAATATCGCTAACAACATAATTATAAAATGATAAGCATGTACCACAATTTTCGGGAACAGAGATGCTAGCTCGTGTGATGAGACTTCCGGTCGTCCCATTTGGTAAGAATGATAAGAAAATTAATGGGTTTGGCGAATCTCATAACTGGGTTCGAACAGGTATCTTTTGGGAATTGCTTTATTGGTCTACAAATTTGATTCGTCATAATCTAGATGTAATGCATGTCGAAAAGAATTTGTTTGATAATGTGTTTAACACCGTGATGAATGTTATATGAAAGACGAAAGATAATGATAAAGCACGTTTGGACTTGAAAGATATTTGTAAGCGTCCTACATTAGAGCTTCAGGAATCCTCTAATGGTAAGACTGTCAAACCACATGCAAGATACACATTGTCCAAAAAGCAAGTTGAAGATGTATGCACATAGATTAAGTCCCTAAAGGGATGAAGAGTCATGACTGTCATGTGTTCTTGGAAAGACTCCTGCCTATAGCATTTTGGGATCAGCTTTATAAACCAATATGGGATGCTTTGACGGAACTTAGTCATTTTTTAACGACTTATGTTCAAAAACATTAAATGAGAAGGACATGTCCGTACTTGAGAAGAACATCATTGAAATCATGTGTAAACTGGAAAAAATCTTCCCACATGGTTTTTTTGAATCTATGGAGCATTTGACGATACATCTTCCCTACGAAGCCCTTGTTGGAGGTCCGGTTAAATATAGGTGGATGTACCCTTTCGAGAGATTGATGGGAATGCTTAAGAGGGCAGTGAAGAATAGAGCTTGTGTCGAGGGTTCAATATGTGAGGCATATAGTTTTAATGAGATATCTATGTTTGTCTCTGACTATTTTCCGGACGAGGTCTTGATAAAGTCCAATCGCGTACCGAGAAATGATGATAGGGGAAATGTTGAACTAAATGGCAGGCTTTCTGGATTTGGTCTAGCGGGTCGCGCTTATGGAAAATGAAAGCGCATATTTCTCTCAGAGAAAGATTTACATGCTGCACACAATTATATTCTTCTGAATCGTGAGGAGATTGACAAATTTGCGAGGTACATATCGTGTAAACTCTTAAATTTATAACTTGATCAGTCTTTTAGTGACATGTTATATATATTCCAACATGTTAATATTATAAATATTGTATAGATTGTATGATGATAAGTTAAAAGTGAAGCATCCTGGCATTTCTGATAAAGATATTCAAATCAGTTGTGCTAAAGAATTTGCACGTTGGATAAAGGACAAAGTAAGTTCAATTTCTTAAGCACAATATATATACACTCTACATTAACTATTGACTTCAACTCATATAATTATATGAAATATTTGTAGGCTTTGGCTGAGGGATCCACGATTCTGGCTAATGTACAAACCTTAGCTTTGGGACCCGACATGGACCAAGTAAGTCGTAATGGTTACAAAGTAAATGGTTATGAGTTCCATACCAAGGCATATGGGCATGGTAAAAGAACTACGAATTCAGGAGTCTGCGTCCTAGGAGATTGTTACAATGAGCTTAGTCATGCCTTTTACGGGGAGCTGAAGGAAATCATAGAATTGTCGTACAAGGGTACGTACGGGGGTTATATTAACTTGTTCAAGTGTCGGTGGTTCGATTCGGAGAATGGAATACGTGTTGATAAACACGAAATTGTCGATATTAACGTCCATAGGTCTGCCTACTACAATGATCCTTTTGTTTTACCAACTCAAACAAAACAAGTATACTTCACTTCTAGTCCTGGTAGAAAAAGGGATAGGCCGCCTTCAGACTGGCAAGCAGTAATTCATACTCCCACACGTAGATGTGAAGAAGTAGTTAATGGGGGAGTTTTACCAAGAGGAGATGCTTCAAAGACCAGCTGTAATAAATGTGGACGATAATGAAGTAATTGAATTAGATGGTGGAGATGAACCACATGAAATAGATCCTGAGGCAATTCTAGTGTTACATGATCATATTGATACAAAAGAAGAGGAAGAGTTATTGATTGACACTGACTCCGAGTCTGAGTCTGAAGGAGATGACGATTATGAATCAATAGAAGATGATTCTGATTCAGAAACTGACACTTAAACATTCTTTTTGAACTTTGTAATAAAATAGTCAAACTTGCCTATAAGACATTTTAATCTGTCAATGCCATATACATGTTTTAATTTTTGGTATATTACTCTCTTTCGTCAGTTGTACCTCTGCTTATTTTTGGTATTCATTTCAATACTCATTTTGTCTACTTTTTTCAATAATCATTTTGTGAGTTGTATCTTGCTTCTTGCTTCTTGTTTTATAATAGTACTAGTTTGTGTAGTTCACTTCATTTCCAGCCCATTTTGATTATACTATTTTTCTGAATTGTTCCACCACTTAATAACGCTGGATTTTTGTTGAACATGACATACTAAATTGTTTTTCTGAGCATGTAAATAGACAAGAAACAAGTAAACAGTCGTAAACTTATTCTTTTGTAGAATTACTTATATAGTTGTAATGTGTATGCAGATGGCTTCTGAAGCAACAACCCCGAAAAAAAAGGCATGGGTATGTGGCCCAATAAAGTCCTGAAAGCCCCTACTAACCAAGAGGATCAGACTCTTATTCAGATTCGTCCTCCCCCAGATAACACGTACGTATCTACTCTTATTCAATTTTTGTACTAATTATTATGCGTGTTGATACATTGAATTAGTCTTTTGATAATGTAATAGTCCAATAGACAATAATATGCAACTGAAATCCTTAATATGTAAACAAATAGTAACATTTTAAAACCTCCAAAAATAGTAGTTTGTGACTCTGTTGTATCTTGCAGTGATTTTACGGACCCTAAAATCACAAAGTGCATCTCTCAGCTATGCCTTCAGAATTGGCCCACTCCCGCGATTACATGGGCCAGCACACCTATCGCTCACAAGGATGTTGTTTGGGCTGAATTTAAGGTATAGAGTCTATTATGAATTTAAGGTATAATGTTATTTATTGAGTGTTGCTTAGGGTTAAATAATTGAGTGTTGCTTGTGTGTATTTATGTAGTGATTAAAACTATAAACTGATGACAATACATGTGCTACTTCCTGCTGTTAGTTTACATGGAAAGCCAAATAAAAATGGGAGTAATGTGTAATCTTGTAGCACTTGTTTGGTTTCTGGTCTCAACTAGTTGGTATTACTATATTTGTTTCTCATATCTCTTCCTGATCATGGTTATCAGATTATGTAGCAAGTTGGCATTTCTGAAGAAATTACGTATGGTTTCTTTAAAAAAAATTATTCACAATATTGTATTTAGTAAATATTGTATTTGTATCCCCTTTGTAAACTTTATTTGAAGAGGCGTTATAAGTGGGCGGACGAGCATGGTCCGATGATATCTTCTCTTTTGTGGAAGAAGTGTGCCGCTCGTACAAAAGACATCCTTTCAAAAGATCGAGAAAAAGCCAAGCACAATGCTTGCATTGACCATCCAGGCCACGCAATGGAACACATGCACGAGTATAGCCCCTGGTGGTGCTCCGCTGATATATGGGCTGCGATGTGTGTCTAGTGGAGAGACGAAATTTGGAAAAAGAAGCGCAAGATTGCTTCTAGTAACAGAGCTGGAGGTGGTGAGAAGGAAAAAGGTACCTACAAAGGTGGCAGTATCTCCCAGTTGCATCATATGGCTGTCAAGGTATGATGAACAATTTTGATTTGTACAATCAAGAATTCTGAATGTCACATGTTTATTACTTTGTAATATTGGGATTCTGTCTTGTATAGGAGTCTCAGTCTCAGGGTACTCCTATTCACTGGTTGGATGTGTATGTGGAAACTCGTGATGGTCTGCCTGATGTTGTCAATATAGCAGTAATAAGTTTTAATTTTTTTGCTTTTCCTGGCGAGTACTGCAGAGTCTGGTCTATTATACAGTGTACTTGTATTTCTGCCAAATTGACAATCGAAATTTGTGTTCTGGATACAATTGGTTTTCTATTATCCTTCTGATAATGACAATTGTTTGGGTAGTTATAACTGAGTCTGTTTTCCACCTTTTTCAATACACTTCTCTAAATCCCCAAATCTGCCAATTGGGTAGTTGTTTCTTTATGATCTTGTCAATTATACTGGAGTAAAGATGGACGTTCTGAGCTTCTTATTGGTGTTGCTAGATTGGCTGAATACCTGATAATTAGTAACTTGGCTTTGCATGTTCGCCAGTTGAGCCAGTTTTTTCATAATTTTCTTCCTTCTTAAAGCCTTGATGTCATCTCTGAAAGTATTAGAGTTGAGCTTTATATTTCTCACTCAGCTCGAGTCAGCTAGTGTATAAGCCTGTTAGTTAACAGAGTGAAGTTTTGGTGTTACTATCGTTGATGTTTTGACTACAGACTTACTCAGAAATCAATTGACAATCTGATAATATGCCTCAATTAAGTGACAAGCTGATAACATGTATCTGAATGTTATCTTAGAGCATTATACTTTATTTGGTGTCATGGTCGGAATTAAAAAACAAAAAACCATACAGAAGTTTTCTAATATTTGTAGGATGTGATTTTGTTTAGACACTACTTGGGTAACATCAGTTGCTATATACCTTCAGTATATTCAGGAATCAGATGCATGTTATCACTATATTAATTTCTGTTATATTTTTACCAATTTATTGTTAACTATTTAATTGTTAATGTTTTGACAGAATACTTATCGTCGTTTATTTGATGAGCGATATCCTGAGGGTACCGATCGTCCGAATATTGATCTGGAGTTGTGGGAAAGGGTGTCCATTGTTAAGAAAAACTACGTGAAAGGTCAAGGGCAACGACAACGCCGATCCATCAGTGGTTCCTCAGGTAACACACAGTGTTCACAATAATCAAGTCAGCCATCTGTTCATACTCCGGCTGACTATGTCAGAGCCATATGCCAAAATTGTGAGCTTCTTCTTGAACTGGGAGGCCATCTGGGGGCTATGGATCCCGAGGATCAGGCTCGTGCAGTAACGGCAGCAGCAACATCACAGCAGCAGGATGGCGATGAGGTATTTTCATTTAGTAAAGTATTCTGAATTTCTATTCTTTATGTTCTTGAGTGGCAGAGTTAGTTTGTTATACATAGTCATAATATATACCAATATATGTAATATTCTTTTATTATTTTAATACTTGCAGGTATCACATCATGATGATCAAGATAACGGGTTTGGTGGATCTTCATAGGGTGTCTTACTCACATTATGTTTTATATTTTTGTTAGAACTCGTACTTGGTTATATTTATGATTCCGTATTGTATTTTTGTACTCCAATGATACTCTAACCTATGAATGTGGTCTTATTCATTTTTTAGATTATGGAAAGATATTTGCACTTTTATATTAATCTGATTTGATTATTTGGATTCGAGAAAATGTTTATAATGTTGTGAATATGTCCTGCCAAATGTATTGTGAATGTTTTGAGAAAACATGTATAAAATTTTAGATTATGTGCTAAAAATATATATATATAAATATATATATATATATATATAAATATATATATATATATTTTCTAGAAAATAGGTATTAGTGACCGAAATCGGTAGCTAAAGATAGTAGCAAAAAAATTAGTAGCTAAAAAAATGGGCAACAATTAGCGACCAAAATCGGTAGCTATTATTATTCGAAAAATGTACTACTTTTGGCGACCGGAAATTTGTAGCTATTGATAGTCGCAACAAATTAGCGACTGATATCGGTAGCTAGTGGTGGTTGCTGGATTAACAACTATTAGCGACGGTGATATGTTAGCTAAAGGTGGTCACCACTAATAGCGACCAGATTCTGTAGCTAGAGTAGTCGCAAAAGTTAGCGACCAAAAACAGTAACCAAACTTGGTCTCCAGATATAGCTACGGCCATCCGTCGTTGGGTTAGTCACCAACACGTGGATTTCTATCCAATTGCAGCTGACTCAGCTTAACAACCAAGTCGGTCGCTAAACGCGTTCGCTGAGTCTGCGGTCGCGATAAGCCGTCGCAAAAAGACCATTTATCGACTAGTTTTTCTGCCACCAACTTTAGTGACTGGAAGCGGTCGCTGACACTCATCTGCTACATACTTCCGTCGCGGATGGGCGGTCGCTAATAGAGCTGTTTGTTGTAGTGATTTAAAATAACATATATTAATATTAATTAAAAAATACAATATGTTTTTAAATTATTTTTGTTTTATTCAAATCTATAACCTTTATTAATAAGTGAAACCCTCTTTCAACATGGTACTAAATTTGGTTCGCACTTTTTTTGGTTCACGCTTTTTTTTGGTTTAATATATATATATATATATATATATATATATATATATATATATATATGCACGGATTGTTAATTGTTATTTTATTATTAGATTTTAATTAATATTTTATTAATTGTATTTGTTAAAAACTAAGTAGGCATGTTAAAATAGCTAAATACTTTTAATTAATTAAAAACATTAATACGGATTTTAAAATAAATAAGTAAGGGTTTTCCTGTTATATTTTTGGAAAATGAGGAGTTTTAGTAAGAAAAAATAAAAAATGTAACATATATTTAGTTTAAAAAGGTAAATGCCCTTGATATTTTTGAAAAATGAGGTTTTAAAATTTAATAATTAAAATTATTTAAATTCGTTTTAAAATAAATAATTAAAGGGTTTCCTATGATATTTTTGGAAAAAAAAATGAATTTTAGTGAGAAAAATAGAAAAAGTAAATTGAAAAAGACAATTTCCCGTGATATATATAGAAAAGAAGGGACTTTGTTAGAAAAAATCTATAATGTATTGATATGGTCAGAAAAGTAATTATAGAAATATAATTGACTAGTCAAACAAAAGGCCGATATTTAAGGCCCGACACCCTAATTATTCATTAATTACGAAATTAATGAATAGGGAAAATATACAGCTCATAAAAAGAGTCCGAATTATGGCAAATTGGTCAAAGAAGGATCGAGAATCCCAATTAAAGGCAATTAATGAGTCATAGCCTTTATCAACAAGGAAAAGACTTCTCCAGCAAGAAATACGATGTTTATCCAATATCAAAAAGGAGACTTAATCGCTAAGACTCCTAAACATACCATAAATACTAGGCTCCAGACGCCTATATAAGGTCCCTGATCCTACAATCAGAACTACGTCTTTGGCTTGATTCTCAACATTAATTGAGATACGTAGGCATCTTGTGAGGACCTATTTAGTCCGGAAACACGAGTGCAACCATTAAAGCTCGAAGCTCATTAATCCTAGCATTAAATTCACAAAGCACGTTTTTTAATCCACAATATTTGGCGCCGTTTGTGGGAAAACAACATCAACCATGGCAAACACACGAAGAACAGCTCGGGATAATCAAACTCCTAAGGATCACCCTATCACCTCTGAGGCTGATCAGCCACCGCCGACTACTGGCACTGAAGGGGCGAATATCCCCACTAACACTCAAGGACCGGAAATCCCGATTTCGGTTGAAGGGACGAATCCCCTGCAGATGGTCATTCATGGATCTAATCCACAAGAGACCGTCCACCAGCAACCAATCACGACCTCCCCGCTGCTCATGAGTGCACCAAGGAGCCTTCAACTCCATATTACTGATCTCCCTCAATACACGGATCAGACTTTGGGGATGCCAAGCTATGGCATGCCCCCTCGACCCATGGCGGGCGGTAGTGGAACTAATCCAATCTACCATGAGGCATATGTGCCCCCTTATATTCAAGGTCTGGGACCCCAAACTCGTCAGACCCCTTTCGTTCAAGATTACTCGGGCCCATACACTGAGGATGAGGGTTATACAACTAGGGAGGATGTCGCCCCAAGAAGGAGACGTTCTTCCCAGACCAATCGGGAACAACCCCAAACTACTAGGGAGAAACTTGCAACCCATGAGGCAGAGACTACAAGGCTCAAAAAACTCCTTGCTGAGGAGGAGGCCGCTCAATCTCGAGGCCGAACAACTGAAGGGATCCCAATAATCAACTTGGATCCACCGGCAAGAAGGACCAAGAAGGCCGAAGCCCCAAGGGGTGATCCTAGTATTCTGTTGCCCCTAGGAGATCCTGATGATCCTACACCACCGTTTACTCAAGACATCATGAAAACGGCTATATCCAGAAAGTTTAAGATGCCTTCGATCAAAGCCTATGATGGAACGGGAGATCCCGCAAATCATGTAAGGACCTTCTCCAATGCACTGCTGTTGCAGCCAACCAACGATGCGGTCAAGTGTAGGGCGTTTCCACAAACCTTGGAAGGCATGGCCCAACGTTGGTATAGCCGTCTACCTCCCAACTCTATTGGGTCATTCAAGGAACTAAGCAAGGCTTTCATCAATCAGTTCATTAGTGGAAGGGTGCATGAGAAAAGTTCTGCATCACTAATGGCAATCCGGCAAGGGCAGAATGAGGCCCTAAGGGACTACATCAATCGATTCACTCGAGAGGCTTTAAAAGTCCCGGACTTAGAGGACAGAGTGGCTATGATAGCCCTGTAACAAGGACATAGTGGAAACTCAAAGAAAAGAAAAGAAACTCAGGAGTACGACGTCAATGAAAAGTTCCCCAAAACATCAAAGAACTCTGATTCTCCCCCCAAGAGAAACAATTTTGGGCCAAAATTCACAGAATATGCAAGATTGAATACTCCCAGGAGTCAAATTCTGATGGAGATAGCCAAAGAAGAAGATATCAAATGGCCAAAGCCAATGAGGGCTGATTTGTCCAAACGGAACCAAAATCAGTTTTGTCGGTTCCACAAAGAAGTCGGTCATGACACAGATGATTGTAGGCAATTGAAAGATGAGATTGAGTTTCTGATACGAAGAGGAAAACTCAGCAAATTCACCAAGGATGGAAATCAAGGGAGTCAAAGAGGAAATTATGAAAGGAAGGATTACGACAGAAGGGACAACGACCAAGATCGTAACCCTAAGCCCCAAGGGCCAGTTATCAACATGATATTCGGAGGACCAAATGCTGCTGGGTCCTCCTGAAACTCAAGGAAGGCTTATGCCCGAGAGGTAATGACTGTGGTTGGAGAACCACCGAAGCGTGCCAAAACAGAAGTGTCAATAGGTTTTGACGATTCAGACTTGGAAGGGGTGAAGTTCCCCCATGATGATCCTCTTGTCATAATACCTGTGATAGGCAACTCCGAAACAAAGAGAGTCCTGGTTGACAATGGAGCTTCAGTGGATATCCTGTTCCACGATGCTTTTATCAAGATGGGTTACACTGATTCTCAGCTAACGCCCTCAAATATGACTATATACGGATTCAATGGGGTGGAATCAAAAGTGGAAGGCACTATCCAACTCCCAATGACCATGGGGCAAGGGATGAATACGTCTACTCAGATGTTGAACTTCATAGTTATAAAGGCAACTTCAACCTACAATGCAATCCTGGGAAGGACTGGTCTTCATGCGTTCAAGGCCGTTGCCTCATCTTATCATCTGAAAATCAAGTTCCCAACGAGGAATGGGATTGGTGAAGAATGAGGAGATCAAAAGATGGCTAGAAGTTGTTATGTAGCCGCGCTAAGGCCTGATGAAATCGGGGGGGGGGGGGGCAGGTTCTCCCCATTGAAGACATGGACACTAGTGACAATGAGGACCGAAGAGGGAAACCAGCTGAGGATTTAATCCCAATTCCCTTAGTCCCAGGTGAATCAGAGAAGGTTACTTATATTGGGGCACTACTGCCCGAACCATTGAAGAGCAAACTCACATCTTTTCTTCAAAAGAACAATGACGTTTTTGCTTGGACAGTGGCCGACATGCCAGGGATTGATCCCCAATTGATATCTCACAAATTGAATGTGGATCCAGAAAGGAAGACAGTGAAGCAAAAGAAAAGAAATTTTGCTCCAGAGAGGCTTGAAGCCATTAAGCAAGAAGTGAATAAGCTTTTGGAAGCTGGGTTCATTGAGAAAATCCAAATCCCAGAATGGTTAGCTAACCCCATGATGGTTAAAAAAGCTAACGGGAAGTGGAGAATGTGCGTCGACTTCACTGACTTGAATGATGCATGTCCTAAGGATTATTTTCCCTTACCAAGGATTGATGCTCTAATAGATGCCACTGCTGGGCATGAGATGTTAAGTTTCATGGATGGCTTCAGTGGATATAATCAAATCAAGATGCACAAAGATGACATCGCCAAGGTATCATTCATCACTGACTTTGGTGTCTTCTGTTTCTTAGTCATGGATTTTGGACTTAAGAATGCAGGAGCGACCTATCAAAGGTTGGTAAACAAAATCTTTGAGCACCTAATTGGAAAAACCATGGAGGTCTACGTGGATGACATGTTAGTCAAAAGCCTCGATAAGGCCGATCACATTGAACACCTCCGAGAGGCATTCGAAGTGCTAAGGCACCACAAGATGATGTTGAATCCAGCTAAGTGTGCCTTTGGTGTAGGCTCGGGAAAGTTCTTAGGCCTGATGGTTTCCAAGAGAGGAATCGAGGCTAATCCCGACAAAATCAAAGCAATTCTAAACATGGAACCACCGAAGACCGTGAAGGATGTCCAAAAACTAACAGGGAGAGTGGCTGCATTAGGAAGATTCATCTCCAAGTCTGGAGAGAAGTGTTTACCCTTCTTCAAAGCACTCAAAAAAGTGAAAAATTTTGAATGGACAACTGAAAGCCAAGAGGCCTTTGAGGCCCTGAAGAAATACATGGCTGAGCCACCACTATTGGCCAAACCAAAACCAGGAGAGGTTCTTTATCTATACTTGGCAGTATCCAACACTGCCCTGGGAGCTGTTTTGGTAAAAGAAGAGTTAAAGGTTCAGAAACCCATCTACTACGTGAGCAAGATCCTGCACGGGGCAGAAATAAACTACTCTACCATAGAGAAGTTTGCCTTAGCCTTGATAATGGCCTCAAGAAAGCTACGCCCCTACTTCCAGGCTCACAAGATAGAGGTCTTGACTGATCAACCTCTAAGAAACATCTTGCATAGCCCTCAAGTTAGTGGAAGATTGATCAAATGGGCAATTGAATTGGGAGAATTTGATATCAAATATAAGCCTCGGACTGCTATAAAAGCTCAAGAACTTGCTGACTTCATGGTTGAATGCACCATTGACAACCAAGAAGTCGGGGGGCAGGAAGTGATAGTGGAAGATAAGAAAGATGAGGAAACAGACTTCAAAGAATATTGGGTGCTCTATTTTGATGGAGCATCAAAAACAAAATCAAGTGGAGCTGGTTTGGTGCTACAAAGTCCTGATGGATTCCTCGTAGAGTATGCACTAAAGCTTGAATTCCCAACGACAAACAATGAGGCTGAGTATGAAGCTCTGATAGCTGGTTTAGGGCTGGCTGGAGCCCTAAGGGTCAAAACTCTGAAAGTATGTGGAGATTCGAGGCTAGTGGTTTCCCAAGTGAATGGGGAATTTGAGGCCAGAGATGAATTCATGGCCAAGTACTTAAAACTTGTCAAGGCCATCATGACTCAATTTGATGAATGTTATGTGGAACACATTCCAAGGGAAGAGAACGTGAAGGCCGATGCCTTGTCTAAGTTTGATTCTTCCGAGATTGAAAACTATGCAGGGAGTGTATACTTCCAAGTCTTGAAGACCCCAAGCATCAACGGAACGTTGGTAGCACCCATTGGTATTACCAGTTGTTGGATTGATCCCATCAAAGCTCATCTGGAAACTGGGTGGCTACCCAACGACACTTTAGAAGCATGAAAGCTATACGTCAGAGCACTAAGGTATGCCCTAATTGAGGGAATCCTATACAAGAAATCTTTTGTTATTCCATACTTAAAGTGCTTGAGAACTCAAGAGGCGGAATTGGCCCTAAAGGAAGTGCATGAAGGAATTTGTGGGCAACACTTGGGGGGCAGAGCCCTTGCTCATAAAGTCACCTGTCTAGGTTTCTATTGGCCAAGCATGCTTTCTGATGCTAAAAGCTATGTGAAGAAATGTGAACGGTGCCAGAAACATGCACCAGTGGTTAGACAACCACCAGAGATGATGACATCCATTAACTCACCTATCCCCTTTGCTATGTGGGGAATGGATATACTTGGGCCATTTCCTATGGCAAGTGCTCAAAGAAAATTCTTGATAGTAGCAATTGACTACTTCACCAAGTGGATTGAGGCTAAGCCATTAGCCAAGATAACCACCAAGCAAGTAATGCAATTCTTCTGGGAAAATGTGATATGCAGATATGGAATTCCACGAGTCCTGGTCACGGACAATGGAACTCAGTTTAACAACGATGAGTTCAAGAAGTATTGTGATGAGAACGATATCAAGTTGCGCTTCACTTCTGTTGCCCATCCTCAAGCAAATGGGTAAGCTGAGGTTGCAAATCGAATTATCCTGGATGGACTAAAGAAAAGAGTTGAACGCTCCAGAAACACTTGGGTAGACGAATTACTCCCCATACTTTGGGCATATCGTACTAATTGTAAAGTCACCACCGGGGCAACTTCATTTCTATTGGCTTATGGAGTAGAGGTAGTGGTCCCGGTGGAGATTACTCACACCTCCCTAAGAGTTGAGGCTTATGAACCAGAAGAAAATGAAGAAGGCTTGAGGCTAGCTTTGGATCTAATTGACGAAGTTAGAGATGAAGCAAACTCCAAGATAGTTGAACATCAAAAGAAAGCCTCTTTCTACTACAACCTAAGGGTTAAAGAAAGGTTCTTTCGTCAAGGAGACTTGGTTCTCAGAAAGATTGAAGCATCCAGAGTTGGACAAAAAGGGAAGTTGGCCCCAAATTGGGAAGGACCATATCGCGTCAAGAACGTATTTGGTCGAGGCTCATACAAACTAGAAACCCTTGAAAGGCATGAGGTACCAAGGACTTGGCATGCCTCCAATCTGAAATTTTATTATGTTTAAAGTGTTTCCCAAGTGGACTCACTACTAGAAATAAGGTTCGACGAAACCAATCCAAGTTTTTAAACTTGAGTATTATGTAAGGGTTGATCCCATTTTTAAAGTTATGAATTCCATATTCTTATGATTTCATTATATATGCAAAGCATTCTGATAGACATGTGAACTAAGCATGCAAAATCAAGAAAAACTGAAATAAACTTACTAAGAAAGTTAAATTAAAACCCCGAAGGGTGAGTTCAGAAAAGAACATAAATAAAGTAAATAGCCACGCAGGGCCAACCTAAGCTATATCATCCTGATAAGTCTCTTCCTCTAAGTTAAGGGGAACATCATCCTTAGCAGCATCCATCAAATCTTCCTCTCTAACTGGCTCAGAATCCAGAAAGATCTCAGGATCATCAATAGGCTGAGAAGAGGGGTTGGCAGTGTCCATGAGAGTATCCTTGGATGTCCCAGATAAATCAGGAACGAGAAACTTATCCAAGGACACTCCTTCAATCTTTGTCCCCAGCTCTTTAATGATGGATTCCCAACAATCCTTGAAGGTGCTAGGAAAGTTAGCATCATACTCAGCATTAAGGAGGTCATCAAACTCCTTAGATGCTCTGTACTCAGCAATAACATCCTCGCGACCCCTTTGGAGTTGGGCCTCCAGCTGCCTGACCCTCTCCTTCTCAGCCACAAACTCCCTCTCGACTTCCCTAAACCTCTCGAAGTTCGAGGTAGAGGAAGCAAAATATCTGTCCCTGTCTCTCTCGGCTATCAACTTCTCAGCTCGAACTGCCTTCAAGTTGTGAAGAGCAGCTTGATGATAGGTATTAGCCTATAATACAAAGGCACATATTTAAAGAATGAACAACTAAAAGAAAAAATAAACAAAAGTGAAAATTACTTACAGAAGCAAGGGCTTGGGCCCCAAGAAGCTCAATCTGGAGATCCTCTGAGGACTCCACAACGTGGGCCACGTCCCTTGGAGTGACCGCATTCCTGGACCACTCTGTTGCAGCCCTGGAATCACCAACTATGGTATCCCTGTTGAGCAAACCCCATTTAACCACAAATGGGTTGGGGTCCTCATCAACAAGGATAGGCTGCTCAGTGAAAAAAGCTGGCACCTTCTCCACAACAGGGGAACCATCTCCAGCTTTCTTCCGTTTAGAAACCCTCTTAACTTCCACCACCACAGCTTTAGAGGCATGATCCTCCCTCCTCTTGAAAATAGCGCCTAAAGCAGCTTTGGCTGAAAAGAAAAGGCAAATTTTACAATCATATTATGTGACAACAAGTAAGAATAAAAGAAAGAAAGTTAAGGTTATATACCCCGAGGTTCAAGGGTGCTAAGCCCCATAGCTTGAAGGTTATCCTCAGAAATTAGGAGATTGCAATGATGCAAGCAATCACCCGTCAGGAGTTGAATTGCCGCAAGATCATCTACCCCTAATTTGAGGGACCTTAAAGAACCATCCGTAGCCCTTGTGAAGTGAGGACAAAAATAATTGGTCCAATCATCCCCATCTAAGTAAATATAAAACCACTCTTTTTTCCACAAGGGAAGAGAGTCGGGAGAAGAACCAGAAATGAAGCAACTACGGTTTAAGGTTCGATATTGAATCTTAACCCAACCTATATCATCCGGAGCATTTACAAATTTAAAGAGATATCGAAATACTGATACACTAGGCTCTACCCTATGTTTCATGCATTGGGACATGAAGCAATATATGAATCTCCACCCATTGGGCATTAGTTGTGTGGGACAAATTTGGACCTCAGCTAATAAACGAAGAACAAAAGGGTGAGGAGGAAGGCGAAAACCAGAATAAAATGTTTCTTTATACATCCTAATGGCCCCAGGTTTAGGATAACAGGCCCTATCATTTGGGCCAGGAGCTACGGCCCTATAAGGGGCCTTTATACCGAAAAGAACAGAAATATCATCAACCCTACTTTGTTTGTACTTAGAAGGGATGTTATGGGCCTCTAAATGAAGAAGATTGGGAAAAGCACCCCCAAAATCGGAAAGTAAATCTCTAAGAGAAAAAACGTTTGCATGAACTAGAGATTTTGGAGGTGGGTTACCTCGGTTCGCTCTAGCCGGACGAGAAGGCTGAGAAATCTGGGATTGGGATGAGCTTGAATCCGCCATTGAAATCCTTCCAAAGAATGCTTGAACCCAGAAACCTTGACGGAGAAGATGAAGATTTAAACGGAAACTGGAAAAATGCACGGTGGTTTGAACGCCGGAAATCGCTTTACCGCGGAACCCTAGCAGAGCTTTTTTAAGGAAAGTTTCTGAGATAATTTAGTAGAGTGACTTTGAAGTGTGAAAAATGGAAGTTCTACTCCACTCAATTTATAGGAGTAGTAGCCGGTGACAACGTTCCAATGAACCGTCTATAGACGGTATATGGACCGAGAACAAGTCATTGGGCCTTTCATAGGCGGGAAGCCCAAATAAATTCAAAATTTGAATTACAAGTTCTAGAAGAACCTGGAGAATCGCTAAGCGGGAAGCCCAAATAAATTCGAATTGAAAGTTCTAGAAGAATCTAGAATATTCAACATATAAAAAATAGATATTGGTTAAATTTAACCAAACAAAGGCCCGAAAAGGCCCAACTTCTATAAAGCACGCCCAGGAGGCATAGTTTCTAGGCGTGGCAACCTAGGACGTCTCCTAGGCGGGGATACCAACGCCAAGAAAATAATTGAGGAAAGCTTCTATAAAGCACGCCCAGGAGGCATAGTTTCTAGGCGTGGCAACCTAGGACGTCTCCTTGGCGGGGATACCCACGCCCAGAAGCTTCTTGAGCCAACCTTGATAGACCCACGCCCATGAGACATGGTTTCTAGGAGTGGCAACCTTGAATGTCTCCTAGGCGGGGGTACCCACGCCCAGAAGCTCCTTGAGCCAACTTTGAAAGACCCATGCCCAGGAGACATGGTTTCTAGGCGTGGCAACCTAGAATGTCTCCTAGGCGGGGGTACCCACGCCAAGAAGCTCCTTGAGCCATCTTTGAAAGACCCACGCCCATGAGACATAGTTTCTAGGCGTGGCAACCTAGAATGTCTCCTAGGCGGGGGTACCCACGCCAAGAAGCTCCTTGAGCAAACTTTGAAAGACCCACGCCCAGGAGACATGGTTTCTAGGCGTGGCAACCTAGAATGTCTCCTAGGCGGGGGTACCCACGCCAAGAAGCTCCTTGAGCCAACTTTGAAAGATCCACGCCCAGGAGACATGGTTTCTAGGCGTGGCAACCTAGAATGTCTCCTAGGCAGGGGTACCCACGCCAAGAAGCTCCTTGAGCCAACTTTGAAAGACCCACGCCCAGGAGACATTGTTTCTAGGCGTGGCAACCTAGAACGTCTCCTAGGCGGGGGTATGCACACCCAGAACACAGATTTTCCAAGAAATAAAGGAAAAATAATTATTATTAATTATTTTCCAGGAAAGTGGAACAAAAATTCGTGAAAAATAAGATCTCGAATCTCGAAAAATGACAGTTATGACTTCTACGAAAACCCCGAGGAGATTTTCCCAGAAGTTGGGGGGCAAATGATATGGTCAGAAAAGTAATTATAGAAATATAATTGACTAGTCAAACAAAAGGCCGATATTTAAGGCCCGACACCCTAATTATTCATTAATTACGAAATTAATGAATAGGGAAAATATACCGCTCATAAAAAGACCCCGAATTATGGCAAATTGGTCAAAGAAGGATCCAGAATCCCAATTAAAGGCAATTAATGAGTCATAGCCTTTATCAACAAGGAAAAGACTTCTCCAGCAAGAAATACGATGTTTATCCAATATCAAAAAGGAGACTTAATCGCTAAGACTCCTAAACATACCATAAATACTAGGCTCCAGACGCCTATATAAGGTCCCAGATCCTAAAATCAGAACTACGTCTTTGGCTTGATTCTCAACATTAATTGAGATACGTAGGCATCTTGTGAGGACCTATTTAGTCCGGAAACACGAGTGCAGCCATTAAAGCTCGAAGCTCATTAATCCTAGCATTAAATTCACAAAGCACGTTTTTTAATCCAAAACATGTATTTTAGAGTAATTGATTATAAATAGGTATTTTATTATTTATATTTTAATATTCTTAGTG
Source organism: Heracleum sosnowskyi (assembly GCA_030848705.1). Taxonomy (NCBI): domain Eukaryota; kingdom Viridiplantae; phylum Streptophyta; class Magnoliopsida; order Apiales; family Apiaceae; genus Heracleum; species Heracleum sosnowskyi. Next base: position 132,889,605 of record CM061235.1, on the reverse strand, counting down.
ATTGCATTTGTTAAGAAAAATAAGTAGACATGTTAAAATAGGTAAACTTTTAAAAAATAATTATAATATTATAGGTTTAAAAATAAATAAGTAAATGTTTGTCCGTGATATTTTTGGAAAATGAGGGGTTTTATTAAAAAAAAAAAGAAAAACTAACATGTTTTAGTTAAAAAAGATAATTGTCATGTTTGAAAAAGTAGGGGAATTTGTTAGAAAAAATAATGTATTTTAGAGAAAACGGTAATTGGTTATAAATAGGTAATATTATTATTTAATAATATATTTCTATAAATAAGTAAGGTTAATTAAGTAAAAACACGAAATACAGTTAAGGCAATTAAGTAAAATCACAACGTACCATACCGACCAACCAAACTTTTAATGTTTCGTCTATTATATAATAGTATTGATATATATATATATATATATATATATATATATATATATATATATATATATATATAATTATTTAATTTAAAATAGATTATATTATACCCTAAACTCCTATTTCATGTAGTAGAATTATTATATCATAAACTCCTATTTCACGCAGTAGAACTTTATGTTGTTTTTAAATTATTTTTGTTTTATTGAATGCTCTACTTTCACCGATCTTCTAACAATTCTATTATTATTTCGACTTTTTCGTCTTACAAAAAATAATATTTTTTTTTGACTTTTCGTCTTGCACATACAAGCAATTAAAAGTCAGCATGATAAAATATTACCTTTTCTTCTTTGTCACTTCTTTGACATTGTCATAACATTAATATACACATGTCAATATTATCCGTGATCACATACAATGGATAGTTAAGCCATAAAATTTAAACATTTGTATCAAGTTTTTTTTGGAATTATAAATTTACTACACACTTGCTACTTCAATGTTTGACTCATATATTATATATTATTGTAGAATTTTATATTGTTTTTAAATAAAAAAATTATAACTATCTAATATAAATAGATTATATTATTATTGTACTCTAAACTCCTATTTCATGTAAAATTCTAATTTTTTTTAAAGAAAAAACTAATTCTTTGTTGTTTTGAAATTAAAAAAAAATTATCTAATCTAAAATAGATTATATTGTTATTGTAACCTAAACTCTTATTTCACGTAAAATTCTATGTTGTTTTTAATAATAATAATAATCTAATCTAAATCTACAATAAATTATATTTTTATTGTACAAATATATTACATTGTTATTAAATTACATTACTATTGTACCAAAATATATTATATTATTATGTTATATCATGTAATAGATATCCCATGCTGGAAGAGTTACAATAAGATCACAACATAAGCAAATTATAGTACGTGTAATTTGTAGTTTAGGCCATCTGAAATTTTTATTCTTATTGTAGTTCTAATTCTTTTATAACCTTAGTGTCTTGGTGAATTGAACTTAAAATATGAAACATCAACGAATATGATTGTACGTCATTATTACCGATGAAGTGATCATTATCCAAAAAACAGTTACTAATAGAATACAAGTTGTGGACATGTTGAAAGACATATGTATAGGCCTATTTGTAAACATCGAGGATACAACTCAGCTTAAACATGTTTGTAATAAGTAAATAATAATTCAGTGTCACAGGAATCTCAGAAGGTTATATCAGTCAAAACAATGAATATTAAAGTCATCCTACAGACTTGAAGTGATTCTACATTGAAAGAAGTTCAATTTATTGATCAAGCCTTAGTGAAGTATTAAAGGAAGTGGATTTATTAAATTGATAAAGATTTCAGAAGTGTGACAGCAAGGGTACCGATTACAGTGGTTGACCAAAGTCAAAAGCACCTAATGGACCACATCTTAAAGTTAAAGATATGAAGAACATACATTGCAGTTATTTACTTATGAACCGGACAGTACATCAAGTGTCAACTTAATTCAGTGGAAATTCTTCATCAAGTTCAAGTGGTTCTAGGATTGTTTATGCTATCAAGAAAGGATATTAATTCTCTTTTAAGTTAGTTATTAATTTATTGAATAAATTAATTCATCAGAATTAATTTATTAAATAAATTAATTATAAGAATTAATTTAAAGTGGAATTAGAATTAAAGTTAGAATGACTATGAAAAATGAACTGGAATGACTATCAAGGATAGTCATCCCTATAGTCATGCCAGGTCAATTTTTCATAGAAATGAACTGGAATGACTATCAAGGATAGTCATCCCGATAGTCATCCCAGTTCATTTGCTAGTCATTCTAATTTAATTCTAATATTATGATAGTCATTCCAAGCCAAAATGGTAGTCATTCCAGGCTTAAAATGATAGTCACTCCAAGTCTTTTTTATAGTCATTCTGGAATATAGAAACGTGCTGAATGAGTAATAGATTGAGATAATATCTAAAGGCATTGAAGACAGTTTCTTCAACAGACAGTACAACAACTTTACATACTCAAGAACACTGCCTTAAATTCTCTCAACTGCAGGACTTCAATTCTTGATCAGTAAATCATTTCTAGAATCAAGTGTTATATCTAAGCCACTAGAAATCATTTACTTGTACTGCTTTGACTATCTAGCGGATCTTTATCCCTAGAAATTATTTCGAACTATAATTTATCGTTCTATCTTTTTATTACAAAAATAGATAAGTTTATGTCGAATTTATTCTAAATTTATTTTAATTAGTTTGAGATTCAATCTTGTAATCAGTAAAAAATTTGTAACACCTTTCAAGTTTAATATAAGTTATATTTAACTTGAATTTTGTTTCATTTAAATTCCGCAATTATTCGTTCTTAAAATTGTATTATCAGAAAAAGAACAAATTCAATAAAACGGTATAGTTTGTATTCAGCCCCCCCCCCTTTTACAAACTTATCGGGACCTAACACATGTAAATTTACTTTTCAACATGCCACGTATTTGTTAATACAATTTGTGTAGAGGTAAATTCACTTTTCAGCTTTCCAAGTTGTTCCCATCTGCATGCGAATCAATTTCATAGAAAAGGATCGAATATTTACATCACCAATCACAAGTGCATAAATTGAATTCAATTATATTTGTCCGATTATATTTATTCTTTATTCATGACTAGGCTTATTATATTTAAATAGTCCAAAATGAATTTAACTATATATATCCTGTATGGTTAGTTAATTCATGAATATGATTACAATATTTAAATTATCCATGCTTTGTACGATATTGAGCTAATTTCTTAGTCCCCTATATTTTTTCCTTCTAGCTATGCCTCTACAATTGAAAGACAAAATGTATGCATACAAAAAAAGATATCGTCAAACAAGAGATTGTGAAACTATTGAGCAGTGAGATGAACGTAATGATTAAATTCACAAAAAATATTATGTCTCAAGTATTACTATCAAAAGTTTCTTTTTTCTTAATTTTTAGAATTATTCGATTCAGATATGATCTCTTGTGTTTTATGTATAAATAAAAAGTTGTTTCTAGAAATAAAGAAACTCAACTGAATGTCAATCTTATAAATTTAAGCCCATGTTGTATATACAAAAGTTTAATTATCTATACATAGTTACGTCTTCAAAATTGGGATTGTAAAGATCTGCCGGAAGAGAAAGATATCGTCAAACAAGAGATTCTTAAACTATTGAGTAGTAGAATAAACTTAATGAGAAACATCGCAAAAAATATATGACACATGTATTGGTAACGAAGTTGTTTTTGTTTAATTTTATATAATTTTTCAATTCAACTAATGACCTTTTACGTTTCTACATAAGAGAAAGTTGTTTATGGAAATTAAAAAAAATTCAATTGAATGGGAATCTTTTGGATCTATATAGAGGTTGGCGTTTCAGTTTTAAAAATAATTTGATCTTAATTACGTTTTCTATTTAATAAAAAAAACTATTTCTAGAAATAAAGAAAATCAACTGGATGGAAATCTTCTAGATTTTATCCCAGGTTGAATAAACAAAATTTTAATTATATGTATACATACATAGTGTATACTACATTTGTCTAATTTGTTATTACCCTTATAATTATCCCTTATAGCTACGCTTTCAAAATTGAAAGTTAAAAGATCTGCTGGAATAAAAAGATGTCATCAAATAATAAATTCTGAATTAATGAGTAGAGGCATAAAGGTAATGAGAAACGTCGAAAAAGATATATGTCACAGGTAGTGGTGACGTAGTTTCTCCTACGTTTCAGCTATTGAAATATAACTAGGTTATAACCCGTGCTACGCACACGGGTATTTTAAAAGTTCTTTAATTGTAATAAGTTAAATAACTTTAGATTTAACATCGAATAGTACAATAAGTGCTTTGTTTTATATGTTATAATAAATTCTTTCAAAAAAAATTAATTTATATTTTATTGTATATGTAACATATATCAATATACTTATATAAAGGAAGAATTTTTTTTTTCTTTGATTTATAAAATTACAACTTTCTTATTATTTTCGAATTTGTAGGACTTGATAGAACTTTCTTTGATTTAGAAAATTACAACTTCCTTATTATTTTCGAATTTGTAGGCTTGATAGAACTTTCTTTTATTATTTTCAAACTTGATAGAACTTTCTTTGATTTAGAAAATTACAACTTCCTTATTATTTTCGAATTTGTAGGACTTGATAGAACTTTCTTTTATTTAGAAAATTACAACTTACTTATTATTTTCGAATTTGTAGGCTCTTATGTTAATAATTGCAATTTTCTTTTTTATTATTTTCAATCTTAATAGAACTTTCTTTTATTATTTTCAAACTTGATAGAACTTTCTTTGATTTAGAAAATTACAACTTCCTTATTATTTTCGAATTTTTAGGATATTATGTTAATAATTGTAATTTTCTCTTTTAATATTTTCAATCTTGATAGAACTTTCTTGTATTATTTTCAAACTTGATAAAACTTTCTTTTATTATTTTCAAACTTGAAAGAACTTTCTTTTATTATTTTCAAACTTTATAGAACTTTTCTTTTATAATACTTCTTTACTTTTAAACATAATGGATTTCCATGTTATTCACCTTACAAACACCTATAAATTAAAGGTAATTCATAACAAAAAATCTACACTTGAATTTTTTTACATAGTTTCAAATTTTTACAACCATATTTACAATCAATACAACTATGGCCTACACCATGTTGGATGCTTTGAACGACAACAACTATACGTACGAGTGTGTAGAATGTGGGAATATGTCAATCCAAATACTGAAGAACTGATCAGTCTTAACATGATTTTGATCGATGAAAAAGTTAATAAATCAATATACTTATAACTTATTAGTTTGTCAAATTGTACGATGTTATTAACTTTTCTAAGATATGTTGTATGACAGGAAAATTTGATCCATGCTACGATCCCGAAGATTCTGGTCTCTCGGTTCAAAAATCTTTTTAGAGGAAGGCTCCGTGTACAACATCAAAAATCTGAAAGTTATTTCAAGTACAGGGAAATATAGGCCACTGTCACATGGGTCTAAATTGCTCTTCATACGCATAACGTTGCCTAAGAGATTGGAAGAAGGCATCGTCAACATATCACTGCACGGATTTCAGTTCATATGTCCGGATATGATTGATGCAGGTATTAATGACACCAACATACTCTCACGTTTTTGATGCATTAATGTATTAGAGTAATATATAAGTAATACTATTATATAAGTTAAAATTCAAATTATCATGTTGTAATATTATTTTTTTATGTTAATTTAGATGTTGTAGGCTGCTTGACCTACTTGGGGGCATTGAAGTTGTCAAAGGCGGTTAGAAAAAAAGATATCTCAAAATTGTCACAAATTAGTAAGTTATGCATTATATTAATTTTAATATAACTGTTAATTGTTTTTTCTTGTTCTTGTAATTTTATATTACTTTTTTGATTACCCCAATTTATTGGTTTTACTTTTTTAATTTGTTCTAATTTTTTTCTTAAACAGCTCCATCACCAGTACCATATCTTTGTGGGAAAAGTTGGCCGAGATGTTGATACAAATTTATACAAGGAGGATGGTGGACCCTATATAATAATTGTCACATCTACCAGATTAAAAATTTAAAAGTAATTATCTTTATTAATGTTTTTATAATATATAGTTTTAGAAATTGCACATATATAAATCAATCTTATCTCGATTGAACGAATATCATTAGATATTATACAAATATTTGTTTCATTGATATTATTGATTTAATTCTTATATTAGTTTTTAACCATTTATTTACTCTTATATGCAGATACAATTAGTTTTTCTATCACAAAAAATAGTAAAATTTATACAAATTTGGATACAACGCATGTGTCATCCCCGAGAAAATAGTAATATTATATGTTTATATTGATTTTTATCAATATAATTTTTTTAATATATACATGGCAATGGTATCGGTCCAAGAAAATAAAAAATCAAACTCTATAAACAAAAGGAATATGTAAATAATTTATAATTTTACTTACCCAAATGCAAATTTTAGATATTATATTTTATTTGATAATTTATATAATTTTATAGATATTTATTTCACAATTTTTATTCTAATTTTTTTTTCTGAATAAATATATTCTAATGCCGTTGCGAAGCGCGGCTCAATAACATAGTTTTAAGATAATTCACATTAAATTCTTACAAAAACTTCAAAGATTGTTTTAAATTTTAATTAATAAAGTTACCATAAGTATTATTCTCATAGTAATTGTAACACCCCCATTTAAAATTAAATGGGGGCTACTTATTAAACTATAAGCCTCTATACAGAGCACTAAAATCTCTAAAATAATAATTAAACAGTCTAAATAATTCTACAAGTCCATAATCTTAATCAATGAAATAGAGGGTAGCTCTCCTTCACACAGTCCCAGATCCCCCCTAAGCACCTCGTAGAAAAAAAAAATACAGCATGAGCCCAACGCGCAATACGGATTTGGAATACAGTTTATAAAACAGAAAAAAAATACATATACATATTTGACAGTTTATAATAAAACAGTTATTTTAAAAATAAGCATGGCTGAAGCAACGAAATGGGTAGGATATTTTATACCGAGATCAGAACAGATACATAAACAAATACATACGTCATAGGGTGCCGTAACGTATGCAACAAACCGGATAACGTGTACGACATATACATCGTCACCGCCAAATCAAATCACAAATCAAATCAAACTTTGGGTGCACCCACGTATCCTGAAACAAATATCAAATGCGCAAAAGCTCACCTCCTGAGCTATCAGAAGGATACGCCATGACCAATCACACTACCATGGAAGTGTCATGTCACTGGTGCCGCAATGACATGGCTGTAGTACCCCTACAGCTGGTTAGCTCGGTATACCTTATATCACTAAGGGTCCAAATAAAATATTTCGCACAGGCTAAAAAAATATATTTTTATTATAGATAGACAAATACTCAAAGCAGATAATTAATATTCACAATTTTCTGAAAATCACTGATACATATGTTAAGATATTTCGTAATAGAACTGAGACAAATACATAAATGTTTCGGAACAAAACTGAGAGGTATTCAAATATTCTAAACAGATACTTAATATAATTAAATTTTGGAAACTGTAGAAAAGGTTTTTTTAAATATTTCAAAACATTTATTCTTTTTAAAATAATCTTAAAGAGTCAAAACAGTCAAGACAGATAAGAGTAAAACCGATTTGAGAACTTATCGAAACAAATATAGGTAGTTCTAACATGAGTAGCACTCAATAAAAAGGAGGGAGAATCCGTACCTCGAATATAGCAACTAAAAATATTATCGTAATCCGCAAACGAAGCGCTAAATTTCTGGCTCTCGATCTATTTACAAAATTATAATTTGTTATTATTATACATTTATAAATAAATTTATAATAATAAAATTTATAACTTGTGAATATTGAACAATTGTATTGGTAATGCATACACATTAAACCACGTTAACATTGCCTAGAATTGGATTAGAATCTTGCTGACAACAACATAAACCATTAAATCTCTATAGTCTCGCTAGCACATGTATTTAAATAAATTAATTATTAATACCATATTAGCTCATGAATGTATATAAATGTGCACTCTGACTTCACTCCTGGACAATGAAACGAATGTGATGTATTGCTAAAATCATGCACGCACTTGTACAACAACTGGACAAAGTAATCCTAAGCCAATTCATGCTCGTGTGTTAACCAACTACTATTACATATTAACTAACTAGGTTGAATTAATAACATTTATATTAATTTGACTAAATGTTGTAATAGGTCGATGCACAGACTCATAATATAAATTAATTAACTTATATGCAGGCAATTATAATGTGATTAGATTTTAATGATCATGGCTCCTATGAATTAACCACATGAATTAACCACTTAAATGGTAATGAATAAGTTAATAAGATATTGACATGTAATCTTTACACTTGCACCTCTACATCAATTGACTAAAGGCTCCAGACTCTGCATTTACTCTTCCGATTATATTATACACACAAGCATAAATTTATATACATACCGATTTGATCGAGGACTCCAAGGCCAAACCCTTGAATTAAATAATCAGATCGGCTGACTTTTTTTTTTCCTTTGCTTCTTTTGCTTCTTTTGCTTCTTTGGGTTCTTCTTCTTCTAGGGATTTTGGCAATTAACTCCCGTATACTTCAACTATTAATAAACGTATGTGTATATTTATACTAATAAATTTATCCTAAATTATTAGAATTTTAATAATAATTAGACACTTATTACCAATCCTCTTTCTTTCCTATTCAACCATAGATTTAATCACTTATAATACATATTATTATTATTATTATTATTATTAATATTATTATTTAAAAATTCATGTATGTTACAAATATACCCTCTTAAAAAGATCCCGTCCCCCGAATCAAGCGATACTAAAATGCAACACTAAAATAAATAATTTTTTTTTCTTTTGAAAAAAAAATGCTCTCGGACTTAGTATCTTTTTTTTTAGGTGGTTGTACAATCCTAATGAGTTCACCAAAAATATTTTAGGCACTTCATAATGCCTTTCACTAAATTACAAAAATAAAAATACATATAAGAAGAATAACAGATAGAAAAAATCACGTTTTTGAGAAATCATTTCTAATTATGCTATCACTTCCAAACTATCTGCAACACATTATACTTATAATTTCTCAAAATATGTCCATCGAGTAATTACACATATAATATAACATTAATTACAATGTTGCAATAAACTTCTCTCATTTTTTTATAAGATCAAAGTGATCAACATATCCTAACTCAAATTTCACATTATACAAAGATGTTTAAAACCTTTAAAATGATATAACACAAAACTATGAGGTTCAAATCTAACCATGTTTCTACATTAATATATATAACTTTTTTTTTGACAAATTTAAGTATCACAAATCTCTCAAACAGTGTCTCCATGCATATATTTAAACAAAGACTATTACCCCTAAGTCTAAGTCATGGGTTTAATAGTTACACACATAATACGAAAATGATCATAATTATCAAAAACAAATCGATATTAATTTTAACAAACTTTTTACCATTTAAATAAAGAGGTAGCCCTTACATGATATAATTATTTAGTTAATTTTAAGATATTTTCGGATCAACGTATTGTTAATAGTACTTATCTAAATTTACAAAATGAACTTTATATAATCATGTAGATTAGCATTAAATATAATTATATATAAAAAAATGATACCAAGTCAGAGTACTGTAAATTTAATTATATTTTCTTTAAAAAAAAATATTATAACAACGGTTTGAACTAATGCCCGCAAAATATTAAGAAAACAATATAGTCAAAATATCTTGTAACAACTAAGATAACTCAAGCTTTACTAAATAAATATTACCAATGAGTAAAATAGTTGTAAAAAAAAATAAGAATTACTTTAAATAAATACAAAAATATTTATTAGCACAACCTGAGCTAGCCGGGAGTAAATAGCAGACTTGCAATTACTTGTATCCAATGTACATGATACTGACATTTAGGTTTGCCAAACAAAACAAAAATAAAAATAAATACCATTCTTACGTTTTCTGATTTTTTTTTTTTTTATAAATAATCTAACATATTGCACACATCAATTATATAAATTTTCTTATGATACTATGAAATATCAAAAATGACTTGACCAATTATAAAATACAGAACCATGAACTTAATATGCTTGCATAAACAACTAATAGAAAATAGGTTAAAAAGACAATAAAGTGTGTCAATTAAACATAACAAATAATTACATAATATAAATTTGTTTGTACCTTACTAAAATTATGGAACATATAGGGTCTTCTTTTTCTTTCTCCTCTCTTCCTTGGTACCACTTTTTTTCCCCTCTACTTATTTTCTCCTAATGTCGCAAAATATACAATACAATCCTAGTAATTATAAGGTTCACTAATGATAATATAAACATAGATGTTCACCAACCATGAGTATGAATTAGTTGATCCAACCATAACAAAATATATGTAGAATATATATCCAAACTGAAACAAAATTTAATTATCATACATTGTAAATAAAAAAAAATAATTTTTAAAAAAAAGAAATATATATAATAATATTTAACACAACTTAAAACCATCGATACGTGTTTATAATTAAAAATCACTTCAAATAAAATAAACAAAATTTATAAGATATTACATTCTCTCTCACTCATAAAAATTTCCTCCCCGAAATTAAATATATGATGATATTCCAATAACTCGAACAAACCACCATGTAGTAAATTCTTCGTGTAAACTATATGGGTCAGATACACAAGTGTCTAACCTTAAACAAATTTATAACAAATAACTTACCCATCCAAGTCTCATCGAACTTGCTAAATTATAATACTTCAACATTTTATTATTAGATACATACAATTAGAACATTAACAAAAAGAAAAGAAATTTGATTACGACACATTGAGCTAAGCTATAGGTCTTTGATAATAACCTTTGATAGAGGGAAAATTTTTTTTAAAAAAAAATTAAAAATAAAGAAATACGTATGATTTTTAAAACCCAGGTGAGATAACAATTGATGGTTGTTAAATAGTCTACAACACATTAAAACCAAATACTATATAAATAATACCAAATATCTTGAACTTGTCAGGAAAAAAATAATAATAAAATCTTAGAATTCAAAGCACTTATATTCTTTTACTGAATTATTAATTCCAGGCGTCCCTAAAATTAATAATATCATTTCATTTAATTAATTATTTTGAGCGTCCCCAAAATAAAATAATTAAATTATCAAATTTTGGAACATGAGTGTTTTAGACATAATTTGCGTAAAATTGGGAGAAAATATATATTCTAATATTAATATTTTAAAAGAAATTAAGGCAGCCAATATCGAAATAGTGTGAATATCCTATAATCTTACAAGTAAATTACTGAAACATATACGAGTTTGGAAAATTAAAATAAATATATTTATAAAGGACACCGAATATTCTAGAAGACTTGAAGTTTGCTTAATTTGGATAAGCAAACAAATGTTGCTCGACTTCTATTACATAATTTAAAATGAAAGAATGGTACATATACACGAAACAAGTAAAACTGTTATTGAGAAATTTAAAATAATATAAAACAATAATTAATAAGATTAAGTTAGTATTCAAGAGATAATTTATTATCATATATATCGCAAAATACATGAGCATAATATCATAAATTCAAAATCAGAATGCTTAGAACTACGCATATGAAGTCAGCCCACAACTCAAAAGTTAAACCTAGAAGCAGTCTACAAAATCACAATCTAAGCATATATCATCTTATACTTGGATAAAATTTAAAATTAACACAATCTAAAAATTTTCTCCTAACAAAAGTTTCAAGATTCTTATAAGTTGTTGATATTACCAAACATATTCTTATATACTCGCATATTTAAAAATCATTCACTTTTCTTGTCGATTAACTCATCACAATATTAACTTTACTCTTGCACAATGTTAACTTAACTAATCCATGGCTATGACAATGGAATACATCACTATCGAAATCAAGTTGTCTTATTATATATAATTACTCGAATTTCTAAGCACTCTCGATACTAAACAAACATATAACATGATTTTCATTATTAGTAGGAAGACAAACAAAAAGAATTTGATCACAAAGACAGATATCCAAAATTCTGAGCAGATAATAAGGAAATGACAGACTAGGTCAAAGCAAAATCAAGTAACACCATAACTTCACATCTAAGAATGACCCACAATGTCAGATTCATGTACGAATAGAGTTCACAAGAAAGAAATCAACCAAAGTAGTTTGTTCTTTTTTTTAAAAAAAATGTCATAAAAGTAGAATAGATGTCAAATAAACATGACTAATGAATTTCTAAAGCAAAATACCCATCCTAACGCCTACCCACTCTCACAGGTCAACCTAAATATGTTTTCTACAAGAAAAAATCTGGCTCTGATACCATCTTTGTAACACCCCCATTTAAAATTAAATGGGGGGCTACTTATTAAACTATAAGCCTCTATACAGAGCACTAAAATCTCTAAAATAATAATTAAACAGTCTAAATAATTATACAAGTCCATAATCTTAATCAATGAAATAGAGGGTAGCTCTCCTTCACACAGTCCCAGATCCCCCCTAAGCACCTGCTAGAAAAAAAAAATACGGCATGAGCCAAACGCCCAATACGGATTTGGAATACAGTTTATAAAACAGAAAAAAAAACACATATACATATTTGATAGTTTATAATAAAACAGTTATTTTAAAAATAAGCATGGCTGAAGCAACGAAATGGGTAGGATATTTTATACCGAGATCAGAACAGATATAGAAACAAATACATACGTCATAGGGTACCGTAACGTATGCAACAAACCGGATAACGTGTACGGCATATACATCATCACCGCCAAATCAAATCAAACTTTGGGTGCACCCACGTATCCTGAAACAAATATCAAATGCGCAAAAGCTCGCCTCCTGAGCTATCAGAAGGATACGCCATGACCAATCACACTGCCATGGAAGTGTCATGTCACTGGTGCCGCAATGACATGGCTGTAGTACCCCTACAGCTGGTTAGCTCGGTATACCTTATATCACTAAGGGTCCAAATAAAATATTTCGCACAGGCTAAAAAAATATATTTTTATTATAGATAGACAAATACTCAAAGCAGATAATTAATATTCACAATTTTCTGAAAATCACTGATACATATGTTAAGATATTTCGTAATAGAACTGAGACAAATACATAAATGTTTCGGAACAAAACTGAGAGGTATTCAAATATTCTAAACAGATACTTAATATAATTAAATTTTGGAAACTGTAGAAAAGGTTTTTTTAAATATTTCAAAACATTTATTCTTTTTAAAATAATCTTAAAGAGTCAAAACAGTCAAGACAGATAAGAGTAAAACCGATTTGAGAACTTATCGAAACAAATATAGGTAGTTCTAACATGAGTAGCACTCAATAAAAAGGAGGGAGAATCCGTACCTCGAATATAGCAACTAAAAATATTATCGTAATCCGCAAACGAAGCGCTAAATTTCTGGCTCTCGATCTATTTACAAAATTATAATTTGTTATTATTATACATTTATAAATAAATTTATAATAATAAAATTTATAACTTGTGAATATTGAACAATTGTATTGTTAATGCATACACATTAAACCACGTTAACATTGCCTAGAATTGGATTAGAATCTCGCTGACAACAACATAAACCATTAAATCTCTATAGTCTCGCTAGCACATGTATTTAAATAAATTAATTATTAATACCATATTAGCTCATGAATGTATATAAATGTGCACTCTGACTTCACTCCTGGACAATGAAACGAATGTGATGTATTGCTAAAATCATGCACGCACTTGTACAACAACTCGACAAAGTAATCCTAAGCCAATTCATGCTCCTGTGTTAACCAACTACTATTACATATTAACTAACTAGGTTGAATTAATAACATTTATATTAATTTGACTAAATGTTGTAATAGGTAGATGCATAGACTCATAATATAAATTAATTAACTTATATGCAGGCAATTATAATTTGATTAGATTTTAATGATCATGGCTCCTATGAATTAACCACATGAATTAACCACGTAAATGGTAATGAATAAGTTAATAAGATATTGACATGTAACCTTTACACTTGCACCTCTACATCAATTGATAAAGGCTCCAGGCTCTATCACTCCATTTACTCTTCCGATTATATTATACACAAGATTTTATGGAGGACTCGAAGGCTAAACCCCTGAATTAAATAATCAGATCGGCTGACTTTTTTTTTTCCTCTGCTTCTTTTGCTTCTTTGGGTTCTTCTTCTTCTAGGGATTTTGGCAATTAACTCCCGTATACTTCAACTATTAATAAACGTATGTGTATATTTATACTAATAAATTTATCCTAATAAATTTATCCTAAATTATTAGAATTTTAATAATAATTAGACACTTATTACCAATCCTCTTTCTTTCCTATTCAACCATAGATTTAATCACTTATAATACATATTATTATTATTATTATTATTATTATTATTATTATTATTAATATTATTATTTAAAAATTCATGTATGTTACAAATATACCCTCTTAAAAAATCCCGTCCCCGGAATCAAGCGATACTAAAATGCAACACTAAAATAAATAATTTTTTTTTCTTTTGAAAAAAAAATGCTCTCGGACTTAGTATCTTTTTTTTAGGTGGTTGTACAATCCTAATGAGTTCACCAAAAAATATTTTAGGCACTTCATAATGCCTTTCACTAAATTACAAAAATAAAAATACATATAAGAAGAATAACAGATAGAAAAAATCACGTTTTTGAGAAATCATTTCTAATTATGCTATCACTTCCAAACTATCTGCAACACATTATACTTATAATTTCTCAAAATATGTCCATCGAGTAATTACACATATAATATAACATTAATTACAATGTTGCAATAAACTTCTCGCATTTTTTTATAAGATCAAAGTGATCAACATATCCTAACTCAAATTTCACATTATACAAAGATGTTTAAAACCTTTAAAATGATATAACACAAAATTATGAGGTTCAAATCTAACCATGTTTCTACATTAATATATATAACTTTTTTTTTGACCAATTTAAGTATCACAAATCTCTCAAACAGTGTCTCCATGCATATATTTAAACAAAGACAATTACCCCTAAGTCTAAGTCATGGGTTTAATAGTTACACACATAATACAAAAATGATCATAATTATCAAAAACAAATCGATATTAATTTTAACAAATTTTTTACCATTTAAATAAAGAGGTAGCCCTTACATGATATAATTATTTAGTTAATTTTAAGATATTTTCGGATCAAACGTATTGTTAATAGTACTTATCTAAATTTACAAAATGAACTTTATATAATCATGTAGATTAGCATTAAATATAATTATATATAAAAAAATGATACCAAGTCAGAGTACTGTAAATTTAGTTATATTTTCTTTAAAAAAAAATATTATAACAACGGTTTGAACTAATGCCCGCAAAATATTAAGAAAACAATATAGTCAAAATATCTTGTAACAACTAAGATAACTCAAGCTTTACTAAATAAATATTACCAATGAGTAAAATAGTTGTAAAAAAAAATAAGAATTACTTTAAATAAATACAAAAATATTAATTAGCACAACCTGAGCTAGCCGGGAGTAAATAGCAGACTTGCAATTACTTGTATCCAATGTACATGATACTGACATTTAGGTTTGCCAAACAAAACAAAAATAAAAATAAATACCATTCTTACGTTTTCTGATTTTTTTTTTTTATAAATAATCTAACATATTGCACACATCAATTATATAAATTTTCTTATGATACTATGAAATATCAAAAATGACTTGACCAATTATAAAATACAGAACCATGAACTTAATATGCTTGCATAAACAAGTAATAGAAAATAGGTTAAAAAGATAATAAAGTGTGTCAATTAAACATAACAAATAATTACATAATATAAATTTGTTTGTACCTTACTAAAATTATGGAACATATAGGGTCTTCTTTTTCTTTCTCCTCTCTTCCTTGGTACCACTTTTTTTCCCCTCTACTTATTTTCTCCTATTGTCCCAAAATATACAATACA
Source organism: Heracleum sosnowskyi (assembly GCA_030848705.1). Classification (NCBI taxonomy): domain Eukaryota; kingdom Viridiplantae; phylum Streptophyta; class Magnoliopsida; order Apiales; family Apiaceae; genus Heracleum; species Heracleum sosnowskyi. The sequence continues at coordinate 132,873,446 of CM061235.1, read as the reverse complement.
ATCCTAGTAATTATAAGGTTCACTAATGATAATATAAACATAGATGTTCACCAACCATGAGTATGAATTAGTTGATCCAACCATAACAAAATATATGTAGAATATATATCCAAACTGAAACAAAATTTAATTATCATACATTGTAAATAAAAAAAAATAATTTTTTAAAAAAAGAAATATATATAATAATATTTAACACAACTTAAAACCATCGATACGTGTTTATAATTAAAAAGCACTTCAAATAAAATAAACAAAATTTATAAGATATTACATTCTCTCTGACTCATAAAAATTTCCTCCCCATGATATTCCAATAACTCGAACAAACCACCATGTAGTAAATTCTTCGTGTAAACTATATGGGTCAGATACACAAGTGTCTAACCTTAAACAAATATACATGAAACATGCTAGTCTCAAACGTAATTATATTATGAAGCACAAAATTGAATATTGACTAATGTGCATAACATATATTATAACAAATAACTTACCCATCCAAGTCTCATCGAACTTGCTAAATTATAATACTTCAACATTTTATTATTAGATACATACAATTAGAACATTAACAAAAAGAAAAGAAATTTGATTACGACACATTGAGCTAAGCTATAGGTCTTTGATAATAACCTTTGATAGAGGGAAATTTTTTTTTTTAAAAAAAATTAAAAATAAAGAAATACATATGATTTTTAAAACCCAGGTGAGATAACAATTGATGGTTGTTAGATAGTCTACAACACATTAAAACCAAATACTATATAAATAATACCAAATATCTTGAACTTGTCAGGAAAAAAATAATAATAAAATCTTAGAATTCAAAGCACTTATATTCTTTTACTGAATTATTAATTTCAGGCGTCCCTAAAATTAATAATATCATTTCATTTAATTAATTATTTTGAGCGTCCCCAAAATAAAATAATTAAATTATCAAATTTTGGAACATGAGTGTTTTAGACATAATTTGCGTAAAATTGGGAGAAAAATATATATTCTAATATTAATATTTTAAAAGAAATTAAGGCAGCCAATATCGAAATAGTGTGAATATCCTATAATCTTACAAGTAAATTACTGAAACATATACGAGTTTGGAAAATTAAAATAAATATATTTATAAAGGACACCGAATATTCTAGAAGACTTGAAGTTTGCTTAATTTGGATAAGCAAACAAATGTTGCTCGACTTCTATTACATAATTTAAAATGAAAGAATGGTACATATACACGAAACAAGTAAAACTGTTATTGAGAAATTTAAAATAATATAAAACAATAATTAATAAGATTAAGTTAGTATTCAAGAGATAATTTATTATCATATATATCGCAAAATACATGAGCATAATATCATAAATTCAAAATCAGAATGCTTAGAACTATGCATATGAAGTCAGCCCACAACTCAAAAGTTAAACCTAGAAGCAGTCTACAAAATCCCAATCTAAGCATATATCATCTTATACTTGGATAAAATTTAAAATTAACACAATCTAAAAATTTTCTCCTAACAAAAGTTTCAAGATTCTTATAAGTTGTTGATATTACCAAACATATTCTTATATACTCGCATATTTAAAAATCATTCACTTTTCTTGTCGATTAACTCATCACAATATTAACTTTACTCTTGCACAATGTTAACTTAACTAATCCATGGCTATGACAATGGAATACATCACTATCGAAATCAAGTTGTCTTATTATATATAATTACTCGAATTTCTTAGCACTCTCGATACTAAACAAACATATAACATGATTTTCATTATTAGTAGGAAGACAAACAAAAAGAATTTGATCACAAAGACAGATATCCAAAATTCTGAGCAGATAATAAGGAAATGACAGACTAGGTCAAAGCAAAATCAAGTAACACCATAACTTCACATCTAAGAATGACCCACAATGTCAGATTCATGTACGAATGGAGTTCACAAGAAAGAAATCAACCAAAGTAGTTTGTTCTTTTTTTTAAAAAAATGTCATAAAAGTAGAATAGATGTCAAATAAACATGACTAATGAATTTCTAAAGCAAAATACCCATCCTAACGCCTACCCACTCTCACAGGTCAACCTAAATATGTTTTGTACAAGAAAAAATCTGGCTCTGATACCATCTTTGTAACACCCCCATTTAAAATTAAATGGGGGGCTACTTATTAAACTATAAGCCTCTATACAGAGCACTAAAATCTCTAAAATAATAATTAAACAGTCTAAATAATTATACAAGTCCATAATCTTAATCAATGAAATAGAGGGCAGCTCTCCTTCACACAGTCCCAGATCCCCCCTAAGCACCTGCTAGAAAAAAAAATACGGCATGAGCCAAACGCCCAATACGGATTTGGAATACAGTTTATAAAACAGAAAAAAACACATATACATATTTGATAGTTTATAATAAAACAGTTATTTTAAAAATAAGCATGGCTGAAGCAACGAAATGGGTAGGATATTTTATACCGAGATCAGAACAGATAAAGAAACAAATACATACGTCATAGGGTACCGTAACGTATGCAACAAACCGAATAACGTGTACGGCATATACATCATCACCGTCAAATCAAATCAAACTTTGGGTGCACCCACGTATCCTGAAACAAATATCAAATGCGCAAAAGCTCGCCTCCTGAGCTATCAGAAGGATACGCCATGACCAATCACACTGCCATGGAAGTGTCATGTCACTGGTGCCGCAATGACATGGCTGTAGTACCCCTACAGCTGGTTAGCTCGGTATACCCTATATCACTAAGGGTCCAAATAAAATATTTCGCACAGGCTAAAAAAATATATTTTTATTATAGATAGACAAATACTCAAAGCAGATAATTAATATTCATAATTTTCTGAAAATCACTGATACATATGTTAAGATATTTCGTAATAGAACTGAGACAAATACATAAATGTTTCGGAACAAAACTGAGAGGTATTCAAATATTCTAAACAGATACTTAATATAATTAAATTTTGGAAACTGTAGAAAAGGTTTTTTTAAATATTTCAAAACATTTATTCTTTTTAAAATAATCTTAAAGAGTCAAAACAGTCAAGACAGATAAGAGTAAAACCGATTTGAGAACTTATCGAAACAAATATAGGTAGTTCTAACATGAGTAGCACTGAATAAAAAGGAGGGAGAATCCGTACCTCGAATATAGCAACTAAAAATATTATCGTAATCCGCAAACGAAGCGCTAAATTTCTGGCTCTCGATCTATTTACAAAATTATAATTTGTTATTATTATACATTTATAAATAAATTTATAATAATAAAATTTATAACTTGTGAATATTGAACAATTGTATTGTTAATGCATACACATTAAACCAGGTTAACATTGCCTAAAATTGGATTAGAATCTTGTTGACAACAACATAAACCATTAAATCTTGGCTAGCACATGTATTTAAATAAATTAATTATTAATACCATATTAGCACATGAATGTATATAAATGTGCACTCTGACTTCACTCCTGGACAATGAAACCAATGTGATGTATTGCTAAAATCATGCACGCACTTGTACAACAACTCGACAAAGTAATCCTAAGCCAATTCATGCTCCTGTGTTAACCAACTACTATTACATATTAACTAACTAGGTTGAATTAATAACATTTATATTAATTTGACTAAATGTTGTAATAGGTCGATGCATAGACTCATAATATAAATTAATTAACTTATATGCAGGCAATTATAATTTGATTAGATTTTAATGATCATGGCTCCTATGAATTAACCACATGAATTAACCACGTAAATGGTAATGAATAAGTTAATAAGATATTAACATGTAACCTTTACACTTGCACCTCTACATCAATTGATAAAGGCTCCAGGCTCTATCACTCCATTTACTCTTCCGATTATATTATACACACAAGCATAAATTTATATAAATACAGATTTTATCGAGGACTCGAAGGCTAAACCCCTGAATTAAATAATCAGATCGGCTGACTTTTTTTTTCCTCTCCTTCTTTTGCTTCTTTGGGTTCTTCTTCTTCTAGGTTTTTGGCAATTAACTCCTGTATACTTCAATTATTAATAAAGCGTATGTGTTTATTTATACTAATAAATTTATCCTAATAAATTTATCCTAAATTATTAGAATTTTAATAATAATTAGACACTTATTACCAATCCTCTTTCTTTCCTATTCAACCATAGATTTCATCACTTATAATACATATTATTATTATTATTATTATTATTATTATTATTATTATTAATAATATTATTATTATTAATATTATTATTTAAAAATTCATGTATGTTACAGTAATGATATTCAAAATTGAAATATAAAGATTTTATAATTAAAGATGGGTCGAATTAAAAATGTGGATCTTTTACAAACTTAAATATGGATACCAACATTAAAATGAATAGTTCATTGGATCAAAAAATTATTAAAAATGTTATCTGAACCTAAATTAATAAATTTTGAACGGGATGTCATCATCGTTGCTTTTTCCCATTTGTAGATTGTACTGTAGTATATTATGTATTGATTTGAGAAATATTGATACTGGTTTGATTTGCTGTTTTGAAATGTATATAGCAATCTTTTCTTTTAAATATATTAATTGCCAACCAAGTATATAAATCTTGAACAATTTTTTTTCTTCATGAAATTTGAAAGATAGGATCAATCCAAGTATATTACATATTTGATATTTTGTTTTAAAAAGTATCTAAATCAATCTTTTCGTTTAAAATATATCAATTTTCAACCAAATATAACAATCATGATCGTAAATTTTGAGTAAGTAAATGTAAATCAATCAGTATGTGATTGTAAACTGATAAATGAATAATGATAGCGTAAAGTAAAATAATTTTTTTAAAGGAAACAACCAACAGCAAGAAGCTGGCGTGTAAATTTGACAACGGTTGAAAAAGGGTATAATTAATAGTGGGTCACAACTATGGATCATGTAAACGGATCGGAACCTAATATGAATTCACAAACGGATCCCGAACCTAATATTAACTATTGTAAGGGATTATGGATATATACCAAACGTGAATATGGATCCCAAAACCTAGATAACGGTTATGCAGAAATTTATAATATATAGATTATTTAAAAATTATAATAACTATTAATCTCTTACGTTTTTTATATAATAGAAAGTTGTTGCTGAAAATAAAGAAATTCATTTGAATGAAAATCTTTTGGATCTAAACACAAGTTGATGTTTTAGATTTTAAAATGATTTTGCTTTCGATATTGAAATATAAATAATCTACCATTAACATTTCATGTTCCATATTTCATTGAGATTCCGTTATGTTGTAAAGGAATAATAATATGTTATGTTTCATTAACATATAAAGTTTTTATAATTAACTGAATAATAATAATATTTTCATGAGCAAAATATTTGTAAAATTCAGTAACTAATTTCATGAAAAAATAATGTAATTGTAAACAATTTTAAGTCAAAATTTAAAATAACATAAATGATAATATTAATTAAAAAAATATAATAAATAAAATAAATTTTCAAAAAAAAATCACGATCATGGGTTATCTTCTAGTATTAATAAAGAGTATATATAATTTCATAAATTTTAGCCTTTTGCGCGTATGTGTGCAAATAAGTTGGTGGAGAGGGAACGAGGGTGAAAGAGTAGCCATTTTATTTAATTTATTAAAATTTTGTGTGAGTGATGGAACTCAGTCGGACTAAACTGGGTGAATTTAGGTCTATACCGAATTTTGTTTACTAGCTTTAAACCCGAACGTTATTATTGGTTTTTCTATATTATATTAACTTACATTTTAATTTTCATTTTAGCAAAAATTAAAATAATGCTTTCAAATGCACATAATTCTTTATAAAAATTATTTATTATAAGTTCTTTTTATATTAGATTAAATTGCAAAACAATATCCACAAATCATGTTCACTTTTTTGCAATTCAAAGTACAATTTAACAATATTCTTAATTTTTATTTAATATTATTTAAATTATTATTGTTAATAATGTTATGAAAAGACATATGTGCCCCTGACGACCAAACCATTTTAATTATTTAAATTATTATTGTTAATAATGTTATGAAAAGACATATATGCCCCTGACGACCAAACCATTTTAATCCCCTTATACTAATTTTTATTTAATTTATTAAAATTTTGTGTGACTGATGGAACTCAGTCGGACTAAACTATAAAAGGGTGAATTTAGGTCTCTACTGAATTTTGTTAACCAACTTTAAACGTGCAATGCACGCAATGCTTTATAAATAATGATATGGGTTGAAAAATAATCATAGAAGTACAATTAATTACGTATTAATTAGACCCGAATTGGTCCAAGGACACGACCCAATAAGTAAGGCCTGAAATCCTAATTATTTATTAATTAATTAATAAATAGGGGAAATATACAGCTCAGGAAAGAAGTCCAAAATATGGTAAATTCATCAAAGAAGGATCCAAAATCCCAATTAAAGGAAATAATGAGTCATAGTCCTTATCAACAAGAAAAATACTTGTCCACCAAGAAATACAATGTTTATCCATTATCAAAAAGTAGACTTATTCACTAAGTCTTCTAAACTTACTCTAAATACGAGGCTCCAGACGCCTATATAAGGACCCTGATCCTTCACAATAGAACTATGTTTTGGGCACAGCTCCACACGTCACAACGCCTCGAAGGCACAACAAGCCACGAAGGCACCCCTAGAACTACGTTTTAGACTTCATCCTCGAATAAGGACATACAAGTCACTACATCCTTGGTGTGCCCTTGGCACCATAGCCCCGAGGGCAACACCAGGAACTACGTCTTTGGCTTGATTCTCAATAACGAATTGAGATACGTAGGCATCTTGTGAGGACCGATTTAGTCTCGAAACACAAGTGCAGCCATTAAAGCTCGAAGCTCATTAAACCTTAGCATTAAATTCACAAGCCCGTTTTTTATTCCACAACATTTGGCGCCGTCTGTGGGAACACAACATCAACCATGGCAAACACACGAAGAACAACTCGAGATACTCAAACTCCTGAGGATCGCCCTGTCACCTCTGAGGCTGATACTCACGGAAATCAACCACCGCCAACTACTGGCGCTGAAGGGGCGAATATCCCCACCAACACTCAAGGACCAGAAATCCCGATTTCGGTTGAAGGGACGAATTCCCTGCAGATGGTCATTCATGGATCTAATCCACAAGAGACCGTTCACCAGCAATCGATCACGACCTCCCCGCTGCTCATGAATGCCCCAAGTGGTCTTCAACTCCATACTACTGATCTCCCCCAATAAGCTGCTCAAACTTTGGGGATGCCAAGCTATGGTATGCCCCCTCGACCCACGGCGGGCGGTAGTGGAACTAATCCAATCTACCATGAGGCATATGTGCCCCCTTACATTCAAGGTCTGGGACCCCAAAATCAACAGACTCAACGAACTCCTTTGATTTAAGATTATTCGGGTCCCTATACTGAGGACGAGAATTACACATCTGAAGAAGAGAGGGATGTAGCCCCAAGGAGGAAGCGTTCTTCCCAAACAAATCGGGAACAGCCCCAAACTACTAAGGAGAAAATTGCAGCCCATGAGGCAGAGACTGCAAGACTCAAGAAACTCCTTACTGAGGAGGAGGCCGCTCAATCTCAAGGCCGATCAACTGGAAGGGTCCCGATAATCAACCTGGACCCGACACCAAGAAGGACTAAGAGGGCTGAAGCCCCAAGGGGTGATCCTAGTGTTTTGTTGCCCCTAGGAGATCCAGATGATCCTACACCACCGTTTACTTAAGACATCATGAAAGCCACCATATCCAGAAAATTCAAGATGCCCACGATCAAGGCTTATGATGGAACGGGGGATCCCGCAAATCATGTAAGGACCTTCTCCAATGCACTGCTGTTGCAGCCAACCAACGATGCGGTCAAGTGTAGGACGTTTCCATAAACCTTAGCAGGCATGGCCCAACGCTGGTATAGCCGTCTTCCTCCCAACTCAATTGGGTCTTTCCAAGGAACTAAGCAAAGTTTTTATCAATCAGTTCATCAGTGGAAGGGTGCATGAGAAAAGCTCTGCATCACTCATGGCAATACAACAAGGAAAGAATGAAGCCCTAAGGGACTACATCAATCGATTCACTCGGGAGGCTTTGAAAGTCCCGGACTTAGAGGACAGAGTGGCTATGATAGCCCTGCAACAAGGAACTACTGATGGCCACTTCAAAAGGTTGTTAGCTAAACATCAACCCGAAAGCATGCTGAAGCTCCAAGATAGAGCCGGAAAGTATATCAAGGCTGAAGAAAGCATGAGAAAGTATGAACCCACTGTTGGCAGTAGTGGAAGCTCAAAGAAAAGAAAGGATGTTCAGGAGTACAACGTCAAGGAAAAGTTTCCCAGAATGTCAAAGGACTCTGATTCTCCACCCAAGAGAAACAATTTTGGGCCAAAGTTTACGGAGTATGCAAGATTGAACACTCCCAGGAGCCAAATTCTGATGGAGATAGCTAAGGAAGGAGATCTCAAATGGCCGAAGCCAATGAGGGCTGACATGTCCAAACGGAACCAAAATCAGTTCTGTCGGTTCCACAAAGAAGTCGGTCACGACACTGACGATTATAGGCAATTGAAAGATGAAATTGAATTTCTGATACGAAGAGGAAAACTCAGCAAGTTCACCAAAGATGGAAACCAAGGAAGTCAAAGGGGGAACTATGAAAGAAAGGATTATGACAGAAGGGACAACGATCAAGATCGTAACCTTAAGCCCCGAGGGCCAGTAATCAACATGATATTCGGAGGGCCAACTGCTACTGGGTCTTCCCGAAACTCAAGAAAGGCTTATGCTCGAGAAGTAATGACTGTGGTAGGAGAAACACCGAAACGTGCCCGAACAGAAGTATCAATAGGTTTTGATGATTCAGACCTAGAGGGAGTGAAGTTTCCCCGCGATGATCCCTTAGTCATCATTCCAGTGATAGGAAATTCTGAAACCAAGAGAGTTTTGGTCGACAATGGAGCCTCAATGGATATCTTGTTCCATGATGCCCATATATGGATTCAATGGAGTGGAATCAAAGGTGGAAGGCACTATCCAACTCCCAATGACCATAGGGTAAGGAATGAACACGTCTTCTCAGATGCTGAACTTCATAGTTATAAAGGCAACTTCAACCTACAATGCAATCCTAGGAAGGACTGGTCTTCATACGTTCAAGGCTGTTGCCTCATCCTATCATCTGAAACTGAAATTCCCCACGTGGAATGGGATTGGTGAAGAACGAGGAGACCAAAAGATGGCTAGAAGTTATTATGTAGCCGCGTTAAGGCCTGATGGAATCGGGGGCAAGTTCTCCCAATTGAAGACATGGATACTAGTGACAATGAGGACCGAAGAGGGAAACCAACTGAGGATTTAATCCCCATTCCCTTAGTCCCTGGTAAACCGGAGAAGGTGACATATGTTGGGGCACTACAACCTGAGCCATTGAAAAGCAAGCTCATATCTTTTCTTCAAGAGAATAATGACATTTTTGCTTGGACAACGGCCGACATGCCAGGGATTGATCCCCAACTGATAACTCACAAACTGAATGTGGATCCTGAAAGGAAGACGGTGAAATATAAAAAAAGAAATTTTGCTCCAGAAAGGGTTGAAGCCATCAAATAGGGCTGAGTATTCAGTTATTCGGTAACCGAACCGAATTATAATTCGATTACCGAATACCGAATAAGAGCAAAATCTATAACCAAATTAAGTACCGAAATAATTTCGGTTATTTACCGAACCGAATTAATTATTTCGGTTAAAACCGAATACCGAATTAGAAATAAAAGTCCGAATTAAAATCAATTATTAACATAAACATCAAACATGTAGTATCTTTTAAACAAATAAGGAGCTTCAATATGAGATAAAATGCTAATAATACATAAATTTTGGAAAATGATGTTTTTGAACAAAGTAAAGTGCGTCCTAGTCAGTCTCCTAAAGACTTGATAACAAACTACAACATGCAAAATAACAACACCAACTTAACAACAATATACTACATGAATCAATAATTGAGCTAAAAAAGAAAGAAACTAGGATTAGTAGCATAAATGACATATCACATATAAATAAAAAATATATATTATATATAATATTTTATATTTTCGGTTATTTCGGTTATTTTGGTAATTCGGTAAAAAAACCGAAATACCGAATAACACATATTTTTAAAACCGAATTAGAACCGAATTATTTCGGTTCGGTTAATCGAACCGAATTATTTCGGTTATTTCGGTTCGGTATTCGGTTAACCGAACCGAATACTCAGCCTTACCATCAAACAGGAAGTTAATAAACTTTTAGAAGCTGGGTTCATTGAGGAAATTCAATTCCCGGAATGGTTGGCTAACCCCGTAATGGTAAAAAAGGCCAATGGAAAATGGAGGATGGGCGTGGACTTTACTGACTTGAATGATGCATGTCCTAAGGATTGTTTTCCCTTACCAAGGATTGACGCATTAATAGATGCTACAGCTGGACACGAGATGCTCAGCTTCATGGATGACTTGGCTTCAGTGGATACAATCAAATTAAGATGCACAAAGATGACATCTCCAAGGTATCATTCATCACCGACTTTGGTGTTTTCTGTTACTTAGTCATGGCATTTGGGCTTAAGAATGCACGGGCAACCTACCAAAGGTTGGTGAAAAAAAATTTTGGACACCTAATTGGAAAAACCATGGAGGTCTATGTAGATGACATGTTAGTCAAGAGACTCGATAAGGCCGATCACATTGAGCACCTCCGAGAGGCATTTGAAGTGCTAAGGCACCACAAGATGATGTTGAATCCAGCTAAGTGTGCCTTTGGTGTAGGCTCGGGAAATTTTTTAGGCCTGATGGTTTCCAAGAGAGGAATCGAGGCTAATCCCGACAAAATCAAAGCAATTCTAGACATGGAACCACCATGGACTGTCAAAGATGTCCAGAAACTAACAGGGAGAGTGGCAGCATTGGGAAGATTCATCTCCAAGTCAGGAGAGAAGTGTTTACCCTTCTTCAAAGCACTCAAGAAAGTGAATTTTTTTGAATGGACAACTGAAAGCCAAGAGGCCTTTGCGGCCCTGAAGAAATACATGGCTGAGGCACCACTGTTGGCAAAGCCCAAGTCAGAGGAAATTCTCTATTTGTACTTGGCGGTTTCTAGCACAGCCCTTGGAGCCGTTTTGGTAAAAGAAGAATTGAAGGTTCATAAACCCATCTACTATGTGAGCAAGATTCTACATGGGGCAGAAATAAACTATTCAGCGATTGAGAAGTTTGCCTTAGCCTTGATAATGGCCTCAAGAAAGCTACGCCCCTACTTCCAGGCTCACAAGATAGAGGTCTTGACTGATCAACCTCTAAGAAACATCTTGCATAGCCCTCAAGTTAGTGGAAGATTGATCAAATGGGCTATTGAATTGGGCGAATTTGACATCAAGTATAAGCCTCGAACGACCATAAAAGCTCAGACACTTGCTGACTTCATGGTTGAATGCACCATTGACAACCAAGAAGTCGGGGGGCAGGAAGTAATAGTGGGAGACGAGAAAGATCAAGAGATGGAGTTCAAAGAATATTGGGTGCTCTATTTTTATGGAGTATCAAAAACAAAATCAAGTGGAGCCGATTTAGTGCTACAAAGTCCTGATGGATTCCTCATAGAGTATGCACTAAAACTTGACTTCCCAACGACAAACAATGAGGCTGAGTATGAAGCTCTGATAGCTGGCTTAGGGCTGGCTGGAGCCTTGAGAGTTAAAACTATGAAAGTATGTGGAGATTCGAGGCTAGTGGTTTCCCAAGTAAATGGGGAATTTGAGGCCAGAGATGAAGTCATGGCCAAGTACTTAAAACTTGTCAAGGCCATCATGACTCAGTTCGACGAATGCTATGTAGAGCACATTCCAAGAGAAGAAAACATGAAGGCTGATGCCTTGTCTAAGTTTGCTTCTTCTGAAATTGAAAACTATGCAGGGAGTGTATACTTCCAAATCTTGAAGACCCCAAGCATCAACGGAAAGTTGATATCACCCATTGATGTTGGCAGTTGTTGGATGGATCCCATCAAAGCTCATCTGGAAACTGGGTGGCTACCCAACGACACTTCAGAAGCACGAAAGTTATATGTGAGGGCACTAAGGTATGCCCTGATTGAAGGGATCTTATACAAGAAATCTTTCGTCATTCCTTATCTGAAATGCTTGAGACCCCAAGAGGCAGAATTGGCCCTAAAGGAAATACATGAAGGAATTTGTGGGCAGCACTTGGGGGGCAGAGCCCTTGCCCATAAAATCACTCGTCTAGGTTTCTACTGGCCAAGCATACTAGCAGATGCTAAAAGCTACGTGAAGAAATGTGAAAGGTGCCAGAAGCATGCACCAGTGGTTAGGCAACCACCAGAGATGTTGACATCCATAAACTCACCAATTCCATTTGCCATGTGGGGAATGGATATACTTGGACCCTTTCCAATGGCAAGTTCACAACGAAAGTTCTTGATAGTCGCAATCGACTACTTCACCAAGTGGATTGAGGCTAAACCATTAGCCAAGATAACCACCAAGAAAGTGATGCATTTCTTCTGGGAAAATGTGATATGCAGATACGGGATTCCACGTATCTTGGTCACAGACAATGGAACTCAGTTTAACAACGATGAGTTCAAGAAGTATTGTGATGAGAATGACATCAAGTTACGATTCACTTTTGTTTCCCACCCTCAAGCAAATGGGCAAGATGAGGTTGCAAATCGAATTATCCTGGATGGACTAAAGAAAAGAGTTGAGCGCTCAAGAAACACTTGGGTGGACGAATTACTCCCTATCGTACTACCTGCAAAGTCATCACTAGAGCTACCCCCTTTCTGTTGGCATATGGGGCAGAGGCAGTGGTTCCAGTGGAGATTACTCACACGTCTCCAAGAATTGAGGCTTATGAGCCAGAAACAAATGAGGAAGGCTTGAGGCTGGCCTTAGATTTGATTGACGAAGTTAGAGATGAGCCAAAAGCCAAGATAGTTGAACATCAAAAGAAGGCATCTTTCTACTACAACCTAAGGGTTAAAGAAAGGTTCTTTCGACAAGGAGACTTAGTCCTCCGAAAGATTGAGGCGTCCGGAGTTGGACAAAAAGGCAAGTTAGCCCCAAATTGGGAAGGACCATATCGCGTCAAGAACGTATTTGGTCGGGGCTCCTACAAATTGGAAACCCTGGAAGGCATCGAAGTGCCAAGAACTTGGCATGCTGCAAACTTGAAAGTCTATTATGTTTAAAGTGTGTCTTGACTGGACTCACTACTAGGACAAGTAGAAATAAGGTCGACGAAACTAATCCAAGTTTTTAAACTTGAGTATTATGTAAGGGTTGAAACCCCAGAAACCTAAGACATTCAGTCCAAACCCCATCATTCGATCTGCTCAATGAAAGGCTTGAAGCCAAAACAAGACGGTATAAGACATAAAAGACTTATACAAATGTCAAGTTAGCCTATAATAAGGCAAAATCGTCGTAAATGTGTAGGTCGCTCCACACTTTACACCAAGACGATACTCGTGAAACACTAGTGTATATTAAAATCCCCAAAAAAGGGTAGTAAGTCCCATGTAAGGGATAACAGCCGGTCAATGGGCTGGTTGAAGGAAGGACAACCGGCATCAGCTGGTATAGCCCATAAAGGACAACCGGCATCCAAATTGAGCCCAACATAGGTGGGCCTTAAAGAGCACAAGAGGTACAACTTGAAGAAGCCTGGTCGAATGTGTTCGACCAAGGCCCAAAATGGGACTTATCTTCGATCAGAAACCTGGTCGAATGTGTTCGACCAAGGCCCAAAATGAAGAATATATTCGACTAGCATCCTGGTCGAATGTGTTCAACCAAGGCCCAAAATGAAGAATATATTCGACTAGCATCCTGGTCGAATGTGTTCGACCAAGGCCCGAAATGAAGCATTTATTCGACTAGCATCCTGGTCGAAAGTGTTCGACCAAGGCCCAAAATGGACAAAAAGTTCGACCTCCAATAAGGTCGAAATCCACAAGTATATGTTCGACTAGAATCCTGGTCGAAAATGTTCGACCAGGGACTGAAACGACACTTATCTTCGACTAGAATCCTAGTCGAAAGTATTCGACCAGGAGCCAAAAATGAACTGAGATTCGACCAGGAGGCAAAAACAAGATAAAATTCGACCAGAATCCTGGTCGAAGGTGTTCGACCAGGACCCAAAAGTGAGGTCGAATTCGACCAGGATCCTGGTCGAAAATGTACTAGAATTTCAAAATTTAATTTATTTTCCAAGGAATTGATGAAAAATCCCGATTCCTATTTTAGGAAAATTATAAAAATTGGTTTAGAACTATATGTTCGTAAAACCAAGCTAGAATACGAAAGAAAACTTCGTAACTCCTGAATAAAATAACTTCTACGATAATCCGAGAGAGATTTTCCTAGAAGTTGGGGGGCAAATGATATGGGTTGAAAAATAATCCTAGAAGTACAATTAATTACGTATTAATTAGACCCGAATTGGTCCAAGGACACGACCCAATAAGTAAGGCCCGAAACCCTAATTATTTATTAATTTCGTAATTAATAAATAGGGGAAATATACAGCTCAGGAAAGAAGTCCAAAATATGGTAAATTCATCAAAGAAGGATCCAGAATCCCAATTAAAGGAAATAATGAGTCATAGTCCTTATCAACAAGGAAAAGACTTGTCCACCAAGAAATACAATGTTTATCCATTGTCAAAAAGGAGACTTATTCACTAAGTCTTCTAAACTTACTCTAAATACGAGGCTCCAGACGCCTATATAAGGACCCTGATCCTTCACAATAGAATTACGTTTTGGGCACAGCTCCACACGTCACAACGCCTCGAAGGCACAACAAGCCACGAAGGCACCCCTAGAACTACGTTTTAGACTTCATCCTCGAATAAGGACATACAAGTCACTACGTCATTGGTGTGCCCTTGCCACCATAGCCGCGAGGGCAACACCAGGAACTACGTCTTTGGCTTGATTCTCAATAACGAATTGAGATACGTAGCCATCTTGTGAGGACCGATTTAGTCTCGAAACACAAGTGTAGCCATTAAAGCTCGAAGCTCATTAAACCTTAGCATTAAATTCACAAGCACGTTTTTTATTCCACAAAAAATAATATTATTGGTTTTTCTATATTATATTAAATTACATTTTGATTTTCATTTTAGCAAAAATTAAAACAATGCTTTCAAATGCACATGATTCTTTATAAATATTATTTATTATTAGTTCTTTTTTTATATTAGATTAAATTGTAAAACAATATCCACAAATCATGTTCACTTTTTTGCAATTAGGAGTACAATTTAACAATATTCTTAATTTTTATTTAATATTATTTAAATTATTATTGTTAATAATGTTTATATAATTAATTATGTAATGCAAATATAATTAGAAATTTTGTAGGTGACTTGGTTTTAGAAATGCTAAGCTTTGTTACGAAAGGTGGGGGTTTGTAATGAGATGAAAATAGGTTAAATTTTAGGATATAACTGAAAATGGTTCAGGTTGGAAGCCTGGAACTTATATATGGTATCCACCATCCTTTCTGTACATGGTCGAAGAAGCTAGTCCTCTCATGTAATTATAATTACTAATTATCATTATAAATTTATAATGAAATCTGAATTAGAATTTACATTTTCAACTTTCAAGTAATTTTATTCATGAAAAAAATATATACGATATTCCTAGGAAGACGTACATTAATTTCGTTCTTCCAGGATAAACTTACCTTTCTAAGCCACACTTGATCAAAACTGGTTCGTATTTTAATTTTTCAATTACAATTAGAATCAAATCGAACTACAGTATAGTGGTTTTAGTACTGTCTGTTTTTTTGGAAAGTCAATCGTACCGAACAGTTGGCATGGCTATGATATTTAGTACAAGTAGAATGCATTATGAATTTATATGGAGTCTTGAAAACTTGGATGACAGAACGTGAATTACATATGTTAAGTAACAACTATTAGCCCTTGATCACCTTCTCAAAGAAAACCAAAAAGGGTTCATCAGTTAATGCCACAAGAGTTCTACCATGTTCGTTATATGCTCCGACGTTCTTGCATATAACATCACAAGGTCCCGACGAAATGCAATGTTCTTCCGAACAATATATGATTTTGTAATCAAACCTCTGCTTTACGATTCTAATTTTAAAACCCTTCCAAAGATATGTACTTCCTCCGTTTCTTTTATCTTGATTTTTTTGCATATATTTCAAGATATTTTGATTAGATTTTTAAATATTTCGTTAAAACACTTTCAAGGAATAACACATTTTGATTAAATCAAGTTTAATATTTGATATTTAGCACATGCTCATTTGAAGATAAAGGGATCATTGTTTCGTTTCTTTTCTTATTCTCTTTTTTCTTCTTTTAAAAAATAATTGAATTTTCGATCATTTTCAATGAGCATATCCTTCACATCATGGACAAGTTAGCACCGGCTAGAATCGTTTCTTGTGAGCGAGAGACATCTCCAACTAATTATTAGTCACGTTTGATGATTATTTGAAGTGGGTCATGTAATTTTGACAAATATATACAATACAAATATACCATGAGTTAAGTTTGGTAGCTACCGTAGAAAACTTAAATTATCAAGCATATATTCAGTTAAAGAAAATATTTCTACTACACGTAGTTAGTTAGGTTCTTATTACATTATACAATTCAAAGTGTTTAAGTAAAGAAAAACTATTACATATATATAGAAAAAGTAATGAGTAGAAGAGATCAATGAGTAGTTAGATATTCCTATAAACATAGTGTATATATAATATTTTAATGTGTGAGCTAAGATTTACTCAAATTTACTTATACAACAAACTAACTTTTTCATTACAATAGAACTAATAATAGTAATATAAATGTAAATATAAACTCGTCATTAATCATTTGAAGAAATGAGTAAATATATTAAATTCTCTTATACAACGAAGTAATCTTTCCCTTGTAATAGAATTAATAATAATGGGAATATGCTATATATGAACGGTATTACCTAAACATTTGAAAATTAATTTTTTTTTATTGAAGTTTACCTCTATAAATTTAAAAGACTACACAGGAATAACTTAGAGGTTCATTACAGCTATTGCGGTAACATCAATGGAAGAGACAGGCATCTCTAGAGTTTCAAGCTGTCGTGGTGTAGCATTTGAAGCTAAAGCTTACCGCAATTACATCTTTGACGTTTCAGCTTCAACTAGGAAAGAACATCATCAATCCGAGAGGTGGATTCGTCCTGCATGGACAGAAAAGATTAGTGCATTTAAGGTGTTTCCAGGCTCCAACTCGCTGAGGAAATCATTAGGCATTTCGAGCAGGCACTTTTGTGATCTTGAAGTCGATGAAGATGAAAAAAAAGATTACAGTCTTAGCATGTACTTGGAGGACGCAAGTCCACAAGACCTTGAAAACAATCAGCATTTAGCTGGCAAAGTTAATCCTTACAAGCAGTTGCCAAAGCCTGCACTTAAAAAAGATAGACTATCGGTGATTCTTCGTGATCAAAGCTTGTTTACAGTTTACAAGCGCTTGTTTATAGTTAGTCTGTTGTTAAATATTATCGGATTGGCGCTAGCAGCAACTGATTATTTTACTTATGGTAGGCGAAAGCCAGCAGTTTTCTCCATTGGCAATATCTTGGCCTTGACATTGTGCAGAAATGAGGCCTTTTTAAGGTGTGTTTTTTGGTTGGCAGTTAAGTTGTTCGGGAGGGCATGGATTCCACTTTGGATCAAGACTTTGACAACTTCATTTCTGCAATCACTTGGTGGAATACATAGTGGTTGTGGTGTTTCTTCCATAATTTGGCTTCTTTATGCAATTATTCTCACCATTCAACACAGAGAAAAGTCATCCCTTCTGATAATCTCAGTAGCCTTTTCTATTCTCTTTTTTATTTTGTTATCATCTTTGGCAGCTTTTCCTCTTGTCCGTCATCTTCATCACAATGTTTTTGAACGTATTCACCGTTTTGCAGGTTGGTTAGCTCTTGTGTTAGTTTGGCTCTTCGTTGTTCTCACCCTTTCTTACGAACCTTCTTCAAAACTCTACGATTTTAGCCTCTTTGAATACGTAAAAGCGCTAGAACTCTGGCTGACATTAGTCATAACATGTCTCATAATCTTACCATGGCTAACAGTAAAACGAGTTCAGGTTAGAGTCTCATCCCCCTCTGGTCAGGCTTCAATTATAAAATTTGAGGGCGGAGTGAAAGCTGGATTACTAGGAAGAATCAGCCCATCACCCTTCTCGGAGTGGCATGCATTCGGAATCATTTCGGACGGAAAAGATGAGCACATGATGTTAGCTGGTGCGGTAGGGGACTTCACCACGTCACTAGTCTCCAACCCTCCAACCCATCTTTGGGTTCGTACTTTGCACTTTACAGGCTTGCCTTACTTAGTCAGTTTATACAAAAAGGTTGTTTTAGTGGCCACTGGCTCTGGAATATGTGTGTTTTTATCGTTTCTTATGCAGCCTTCCTCAACCGAGGTGTGCTTAGTTTGGGTGGCCAAAGGGGTGGAACAAAATTTTGGAACTGAAATTATGAAATATGTAAGTGGATTTCCAAAGGACAAGGTTATCGTGCACGACACAGGGGTGCTAGGGAGACCTAATGTAGCTGAGATGAGTGTTGATGCGGCGAAAAAATGGAAGGCAGAGGTTGTGATAGTTACAAGTAATCCTGAGGGAAGTAGAGATGTTGTACATGCATGTAAGGCTTCTGGGATACCTGCGTTTGGTCCAATCTGGGATTCCTAAATTACGAAAGTCGTCGTCGTTTAATCATTGTTTGGTCTGCCGGTAAATGCTTTGGAACGCCGTTGATCTGCTTTCTGCTATAGAAAAATTGCTAGATTTTGTTATTCAGTTTGTTGAAAAGTATTACCCTTTTATCTTTTTACCCTTTTATGCAATGGGGAAAAAAATGCTACTATAGTTGTTGGTTGTTACTCTGCCAACAATTTGTTTTACCTAGTGTGGTTTCTGTCAATGCGGTTGCAATGCGTTAGCAACTGTCTAAACTCAAGCTCAAACGCAGATAGTGTGATACTGTTTTGGCATAAGAACCAAATTTATCTTTTGAGCTAATTTAAAACATAAATGATCAGAAAAACAAGGAGTATCAAAGCTTCTTGCTGTCACCTTGTTCTCACTCACAAATCACACCATCATCCAGACACCCACCCATAAAGCATTATTTGGATCATCTTTCCAAAACAGGATAATTAGCATGACTCATATTTAAAAACTTCAGGATAATTGGATCATCTTTCCGTGATTTATTAACTACAACGCAATTACCATGCCTTTGTTGTAATAAGTTTTACTTTAATAGGAAAGAAGTAGGAACTAGCGTTCAAGAATAATACTCATGATCTTTATGAAATCCAATGGGTTAAATATCAAGTACATGATTGATTGCGTTTAAATGATTTAAGTTGATCACTAATTGTAAATTTGACTCAACTTAGTCACTGTTTTAGTTTTTTTGTTCACTCCGTTAGAGTCAAAACAATTTCCAGTCAAACTTAACGTAAATGGTTAGCTTTTCGTTACTTTTTAAGGTGGCTCTATGGAAAAGGTAATGAAGAAGTAAAAAATCCCTAATTTTCTTTCAACAACAGCATGGTTCGCTTAACTAAATCATTTATGGTCAAACTGTGAGAAAATATGAAGCAAAGAGCATATGTGTATCATCTAAATTTGTGATATTCAATCAATTACAAAGTTTATTACCATGGGTCTTTTGAATTTGACGATGTTTTGAAGCTAGGCTTGCAAAGAATTATGCTAATTTTCACAAATTTCCAAGTTTGGGAGAATTTTTGAAGAACCCTAATGTTTAGGGTATGATATATATAATCTGTATATGTATATTACATTGACCGTCAAATATTTTATTGACTCTAACAGAGTGATCAGAAAATTTAAAGGAGTGATCAAATTGAGTCAAATTTGCAATTGGTGACCAACTTGAATCATTTGGACGCAATCAATCATGTACTAGATATTTAACCCGAAATCCAATAGGGTGTAATGCTCAATTACCCAAGCTGGAACGGAGGTCTTCTCAAGACGACGACCAAAAACTGTCTAATAAAGTTAGCCGCATGGTTAGCACTTAGCTGAATGCTCAGTTTCCACCAGCATCAATTGAAATAGTCGGGACAACTTCTCTAGGAGGCTTTGACCAATCCAGCTCTTCTAAAAGTCAGTTCCCTGACAAACAACTTAACATATCTAATAGTTAAACAATTTCTTCCTTGTCGCCTCATCAACAGTAAACAGTCATGATCTATGTTTACATCTTCAAAACAGAACACGGAGTATATAAAAAGTGTATGAAAGCAGACAAACTTGATATTAGACAGATACATGTATAAATTTCTTAAGAAAATAGTCAATTAGTAGGAAAACTTTGTGTAAACACACATGCTGGGGCGGACTTACGTTCATGACAGTGGGAACCCACTCAAACACGAACTTAAGGAGATAATGTGCGTGTTTGGGTATCTTACACTTATCCCTTAAAATGAAGTTGATGAATTCTTATAAGTTGCATTGTTGTTTGGATAAATTTATTTATAAGTTAGTTACCAATTTACTAATTTATATTTTAAAAATAATTATTAAATATAATGAGCTAAATGCATGCATTTTAAATTAAAAATATATTTAAAAACACAAATGTAAAAATATGAAGTATTAAAAGACAAAGAAATCAAGCAATAAGTCAATAAATTAAGAAAAATCTATGTTGTTAGTAACATTCAACTTATGAACATATAAGTTATAAGTTGGTTTATAAGTTGGGTTGACAAACAGCCTTCATAAGTTGTTACGGGTTTATAAGTTATAAGCTAGCTTATAAAAGTATAGCCAAACAAGCCCAATATATGTTGATTGTTATGTAGGAACTTATATGGGTTAAAAATAACCCTAAAGACATAATTAATATTGCATTAATTAAACCTAGATGGTCCATAAATAAGGTTCATTAATAAGGCCTGAAACTCTAATTAAATATTAATTTCGTAATTAATATTTGGGCTAGAAGTACAACCTGTATTAGGAGACGTCCAGGCTTGTTCTAATACAAGTGGGCTTGTTTCAATACAAGCCCGTTATGATATGGAAACAACTCCTACAAGGAAGGATCTAGAATTTATCCTTATCCACTGTCAAGGATAAGACTTATCCTTCAAGAAAGTCAATACTTATCCACCGTCAAGGATAAGACTTATCCTTTAAGAAAGTCAATACTTATCCACCGTCAAGGATAAAATTTATCCTTCAAAGAAATCAGTACTTATCCATTAGGCTTTTAAACGCCTATATAAAGGGTCTGACCCCTCATCTCAGAACTACGTTTTGGACACAGCTCCATACGTCATCTACAACGTTTTAGACTTCATCCTCGAATAAGGACATACAAGTCACTACGTCTTTGGTGTGCCCTTGCCGCCATAGCCCCGAGGGCAACACCAAGAACTAAGTTTTTATTGGCTTGATTCTCTAAACACTAGAGATACGTAGGCATCTTGTTAGGACCGAGTTAGTCCCCGACAACAAGAGCAGCCATTAAAGCTCGAAGCTCTCTAAACCCTAACAATTAATTTACAAGTACGCTTTTTAATCGATAACAGGAACCCACTGGACTTTTTGCAAGGAATCCACTGCTAGATCTTTTTGAAAGAAATCCACATATATTCAATATTAAAAAGGTCCAAGTAGATGATAATAAAAAACAAACAAAAAGAGCCCAATTCAAAAGATTTAAAGAAAAGCTCGTTAAAATAACAAAACATCACCCCAGACCCAATTAGACAACCGTGGTTTTGAAAATTAAAAAGAAATGACCTAATTTATTTTATTTCTCATTATCTCATCAGTGTTGTCTGCGTCTCTCTTTCTAGAAAAGAAATTAGTTGGGTTATTTAATTAGTACTCTGGCTTTGCTTATTGTTTGATCATTATTCATTGGTGGCTTTTTGAGTTTAAATTGCAATTAGAATCTCATGTCTCCCACTACATATCTGATTATCTGTTGTCTTCCATTAGAACTGGGGATACACGTTGGAGTTCTCATTATAGATCACTTATCCTAGTGATTTTAGTTCTACGAAAAGGATGTCATTGGAGCATGAACTCGTGATCTATATTGATAATGTGAAAGAAGATGAAAGATTTGCTCATTTGAATGGTATTAGTGATCTTGCTAGAGTGATTTGCAACAGTGGAGAGGTGTTTTTCTACAATTAAACTTGTGAAATCAGATTTGCACAACCAAATTGGTAACATATTTTTAAGTGATTGTCTTATTTTATTTATTGAAAAAGAAGCACTTGCCAATGTTACTAATGACGATGTAATAGATCGTTTTCAAAAGATGAAAACACGCAAGGAACAACTTTAGAATGTAAAAATATTTCTTATTTATGCAATTTTTATTTTTTAATCATTCTCGTCTTTATTAATACTAGATGATAACCCGTGCAAAGCACGGGCCTAGTTAATTTATTTAAAAATTTAAATTAATTATGCAATATGTAAGGTACTAAGGTCATAATAAAAGAATTTGAATTACAATATAAATTTTCAATGACCACGAATATAAATAATTATTTATTTTACTTATAATAATATAATGGGCAATACTACGTACCACAAATTGAATTTTAAATATGTTCCCGAATGACACGTGACGTATTTTTATTTGTGGGATTCATGTGTATGCACGATGTGCCCACTCATTTATGAGGGAGTGCCAATAATATTTTGATTCATCATTCGAGAACGGTTTCGGAATAATTTTGGGGACTCCAACATTTTCAAAATATAATACTATTTACCCACTTCTCATAATGCAAATTTTGTGTGTATTGATGAGAATCTAAACATGAATTACCGCTTTCAGGCTCCATTAAGATATACTCTAAAACCTCGATAAATAAATATTGATAAAATAATAATATTTTTGTTCCCGACTTGGGCCAATATGATAAATTCATATTATTTCTAAATTCATAAGATAATAAACTTTACAAAAGTTCTTAAAGCCCACTAAAAATATAAAATTACAATTCATTAAAATATAATGATTTTTTATACATTGAACATAATTCTTAGATACTCTTTACTTAACTTTGCTAAATTATATCTTAACAATTAACTGTTCCTCTTTTCATAAAAATAAAATAGAGTGTCATCTTTAATTTTGTGAGGGAGCAAAAGGCATAAAACATATTTGGTGTATATGTGTTGGAATTTACATACATTAATATTGTTTTTGCTACATGAACCAATTAATTATGAGAGCTAATATGTGCACACTCTTGATTTATGTGCAGATCATTTGAAATCTAAAAATAGTTATATAAATAAAGTAATCTAAAAATGGTTTTGAGTTAAAAATGTGCATGAGAATGTTTTTGTCTAAATATTAACAAGGGGTGCAGGTTTCCTTTTCAGAATTGAAGTTGCCTTTTTCCAGAATGTTTCAGGGGTGGGCGCGTCTGTAGGGCGCGGGCGCGCTTGGAAAGGACTCAACCTAGGGTGCGGGCGCGCCTGGAAGGGGTGGGCGCGCCTGACCTTCTGTCAAATTTCTCCAAAAACTTGTTCCTTGACAATTCATGCTCTCTTCAACTCCGCAACCTCTTGGCTTCCTCAACAATGATCAAATAGCACCACATATCCCTAGAAACTTCACCACACTGCTGACGAAGCAACTCTGCAAATACTAACACAAAACACACCAAAAACACCATGTACTTGAGAACAAACGATCAATTTAAGCCGATTTAGGGTGTTCCAAGTAGATATGAAATCCACTTATCAAGCACTATAGTCTTTGGAAGAAAAAGATGTTGCTTTTCATCAAAGCTTCAAATCCCATGTACTTAGACATTCTAAAGCATGGTCCCTTTACTCCAATGATTGATATTGCTGAAACAACTGTTGGTACTGAGATAATACCAGCAAAATATGTTCCTAAAGATCCCTCCAAATACACTAATCCAGAAAAAGAGAAAGTAGCACTAGATGGACATCTCCAACTTATCATCTGTGAATCTATGGATTTCTACATGTATGACACTGTTGCTCACTGTAGTAGTGCTAAGAAGATGTGGGATCTTATAGAAGTGCTATGTGAAGGAACTCCTGAAGTAAGAAAGAACAAGAAGCAGATTCTGGTCTCACAGTATGAAGCTTTCATGGCTCAGCCAAAGGAGGGAATCACAGAAGTGTTTGAGAGGTTCAACAAGCTGATAAATGAGCTCAAACTCTATGACAAACACTATGAGATAAAAGAGCTAAACATGAAGCTTTTGCTAACTCTACTAGATCACTTGGAACCAAGAATCTCTTCCCTCAAAGAAAGAGGTCTAACAAAGATTGGTTTTGATGTGTTGTATGGTGTTTTGAAAATATATGAGCTAGAGTTGTTTCAAAAGAGATCCATTCAAGCAAAGCAAGGATTAATGGCAAATACTTCCTGTGCCCTTATTGCTGACAACTTAGGTCAAAGAATGGAATCTGTTATATATAATTACTGATGATTGTTTATCAGTGTTTAAGCAACATGTACTCATCAGAGGTTATGTTAGAAGCCAGTCAGAGTTTGTTAAAGTCTGACGGGGTGAAAGTTTGCTGAAGCTGTCGGTGCTAATATGAAGATTCTAGAAGCAATATATCTTGAATATGGAAAGAAGCAAGATATATTGAGATAGCTAAAGAAACGGGACAGAAGACAGAAGCAATCCTAATTTGATATAAATTGTATAGCTAATTTGTAGGAATATCAATTAGAGATTGAATCTATGTAGCTGTGTACTATATAAACACAGATAGGTTAACCATAAAAGGAATGTGAATACTGAATACATTATTCTTGTAACCTAGCAGATCTCTGTGATTTTTTTACATAACTGAAAGAAGAGTTATTTAATATAATTCAGTTTATTGATCATAAACAATGTTCTTGGTTGTTCTTCTCATACATATATTGATTATATATTGTGTATTCGGCCTAACAATTGGTATCAGAGCCAAGGCTGTTTAATATATACAGTTTTACGATTCAAACACAAGTATAATCATGGCTGACAACTCTCAGGAAGGTTCTAATACAGGTTCTAATGCACAAAAGGTTCAACCAACTTCTGTTAGTCGATATGAGTCAATCAGGGTTCCAATTCTCAAACCAGTGGAATATCCAATACGGAAGGTTAAGATGACCATGTTTCTGGAAGCCACAGATCCAGAATATCTTGATAGAATTTATAATGGTCCTCATAAACCAACTAAACTGTCTACTGTTGTTGCTGGTGAAGAGCAAAAGCCTATTCCAAAGGAAAAGAAAGATTTGACTCCTGAAGACATCTCATCGATTGCAAAGGATGCAAAGGTTAGACATCTGCTCCACAGTGCCTTAGATAATGTTATGTCTAACAGAGTTATTGGTTGCAAAACTGCCAAAGAAATTTGGGATGCTTTAGAAGTCAGATGCCAAGGAACTAGTGCTATAAAGAAGAACATAAAGACCATACTGACACAGGAGTATGAGCACTTTGACTCAAGATCTGGTGAAACTTTGACTGAAACATATGACATATTTTGTAAACTGTTGAATGATTTATCTCTGGTTGATAAAGAATATGATCTTGAAGAGTCTAATCTCAAGTTTCTTTTATCTCTACCTGAAAGATGGGACTTAAAAACAACAACAATAAGAGATAATTATGAGTTTGCAGATACAGAGCTTGATGAAATCTATGGGTTGCTTAAAACTCATGAACTGGAGATAGAACAAAGGAACAGAAGAACTAGTAAGAAGATAAAATCTGTTGCTCTAAAGGTTGAAGAAAAACTCATGAAGAAAGAAACATCAAAGAAGAAAGCTAAAGGAAAAGCTTTGGTCATAAAATCTGATAGTGAGTCATCAAACTCTGATGATGATTCAAACACTGATGCCTTTTCTGAATCTGAGGATGATGAAGAACAAATGATGCAAATGGCTGCTTTGATGGTAAAGACTTTCAAGAAGATGGGTTTCAAGAACTTCAAGAAAGGAAAAAGATTCTCAAGGAAAGATTCAAACTCTGAAAGAAAGAGTTACAGAAAGTTTATAGGAAGGGATACCAAATCTGGAAAGAAAGACAAGTCTGAGATCCAGTGCTACAAGTGTAAAGAGATGGGTCATTATGCTCCGGAGTGCAAGAAAGGAAAATCTGAGAAAACACTCATCACTAAAGGAAAAGACTGGGCAGACACTTCAGATTCTGATAAAGACGTCAGCTATGCTCTCATGGCAACTGTTGAAGATGAATCTGAAACATCTGAGAAGGTACCCCTAACAACTTATGCTTATGATATTGATAATATATCTGAATTGCGAGTTTATCTTAAAAGCATACATGTTAGTTATAGAGATCAGACTTTAGAAAATGAGAGAATTAAATCTGAGAATCTTAAGCTTAAAGATAGAAATAAAATTCTTGAAGAAGAGCTTGTTAACATGCAACAAGTTCAAAAGGAAAGAGATGATGCTGTTTATGTTGAACAAGAGTTGTTAAAGAGATATAGGCAAATTGAATCTGAATTAGAGAAAGAGAGGAAAGTGATTAAAACCTGGACTAATTCTGGAAAGGACACACATCAGGTTTTTCAAACAGATACAGTTGGGTTAGGTTACTGTGAGGAAGATGAACTTAGGTTTAAAGATAAAGTTAAAGTCAAACCACAACTTAAACCTGTGAAATTTGTTTCTGAATCCAGTAAGCTAAAATCTGTAGTTGTGAAAGAAGCTGTTATGGAGCCAGTTGAAACTTGTAAAAAACAAGTTAATATTGGTTTAATAACAGAAAATCAGATTGAGACAGAAGTTGTTAAAGAACCAGTAAAAATCTGTGATAAACAGGTTAATGTTGGTTTGATGACAGAAAAACAAATCAAACATAAGCTCAAAGAGATAAAGTCTGTTAACAAACAGAAAGTGTCTAAGAAAAATAGGAATGGAAAAGTAGGCATTAATAAAAGACATGTCATAGTTGTGGTAGTACTAACCATCTTGCAAGTTTTTGCACGAAAAACAAAGATATTAATTCTTTACCCTCAAAGTCTGGGAGCACTTGGCATTCCATTTATACTTGCAAGAGTTATCATGCTATTTATCACAATTATTATGAGTTGAAGCCCAACTTGAAATGGGTTAGAGCAAACTCTGCAAGTGTAAAGTCTGATATTGTTAGCTTAAACTCTGTTGATAGTAATTCCGCTGCAAAAGCTAACAATGTTAAGAAAGCCAAAGGATCCAAGCAAGTCTGGATCCTTAAATCTAACTCTTTGTAATTGTTTGTGATTGCAGGGCATAAGGGAAAGCACCCTAGTCTTGGACAGTGGATGTTCAGGACACATGATTGGTAATAAAGCCCTGCTATCAGACTATGAGGAGAAGGCTGGCCCAAAAGTTTCCTATGGAGATGGCAACATAGGACGTACTATGGGATATGGCAATATCAATCTTGGAAGTGTCATCATCACAAATGTAGCTCTAGTCCCAGGACTCAAGCATGACTTGCTTTCTGTGAGTCAAATCTGTGACAGAGGTTATCATGTAGATTTTCAACCTGAATACTGTGAGGTTATCAGCAAATCTACAGGGAAAGTTGTTCTAGTTGGACACAGATGAAATAATATATATGAAGCAAGTTTGGTAAAAAACTCTGAAGGAAAAGCTGTGTGTCTGTCTGCAAAAATGTCAAATGAAGAGAGTTGGAAATGGCATAAGAAACTCTCTCATCTAAACTTGAACAACATAAATGAGCTAATTCGAAAAAATCTTGTAAGGGGACTTCCAAAGTCAATACTAAGCTTAGATGGTCTGTGTGATTCTTGTCAAAAGGCCAAGCAAAGGAAGTCATCTTTCAAGAGTAAATCTGAATCTTCAGTTGTGGATCCTTATCATCTTCTTCATGTTGATCTATTTGGTCCAGTCAATATAATGTTTCTTGGCAGAAAGAAAAATATGCTCTAGTCATTGTTGATGAGTACACTAGGTACACATGGGTGTATTTCTTAGCAAAGAAGGATGAAACTGCCTTAATTCTAATGGATCATGTAAAGCTACTGGACAAAGGATCACAGTAGAAAGTGAAAATTATCAGGAGTGATAATGGTACTGAATTCAGAAATGCAATAATGGAAGAATTTTTTAAAGAAAGAGGAGTGAAGCAAGAATTTTCTGCACCTGGTACTCCACAACAAAATGGTGTAGTTGAAAGAAAGAACAGAACTCTAATTGAAGCTGCCAGAACAATGCTTGAAGAAGCAAAATTGCCAACCTACTTCTGGGCAGAAGCTATTCAAACAGCTTGTTTTACTCAAAATGCTACACTGATCAACAAGCATGGGAAAACACCATATGAGATGGTGAAAAATAAGAAGCCAAATTTGAAATATTTTCATATTTTTGGATGTAAGTGCTTTGTGTTGAAAACTCATCCTGAACAGTTGACAAAGTTTGACTTAAAAGCTGATGAAGGAATTTTTGTTGGATACCCACTGTCAACTAAAGCATTCAGAGTCTACAATCTGAGAACTAAAGTAATCATGGAATCTATACATGTGTCATTTGATGACAAGAAAATAACTGGAATAGAAGATGAAGAATATCATGATCAACTTCGCTTTGAAAATGAAGATCTAAACTCTGATGACGTAAACTCTGATGAAGCAAATCCAACAAACTCTGATGAAGCATACTCTGAACCTCTACTGGTAAACACTGAAGAAGTTTCTCTGACAGAACAAAATAGAGAACCGGTTGAAGGGGAGCGTGAAGATACTTCAGCAACATCTCAAAATGATGACTCAAATTCTGAAAGTGAGTCAGCTGAAGAATCAAATAGAAACTATGGGTTAAACTCTGAAAGTTCAAATACTGAACAGTCAAATTCAGCGGGAGTCTCAGAGAATGCAAATGGTCAAGAAGAAAATCAGGAAAGCATGGATTAAGGGGGAGGATCTAATAATAATAATAGAAGCCAATTACCTACAGCAAGAAGGTGGACACAAGCCCATACACCTGACTTGATAATTGGAGATCCAGAAGCTAGTGTAAGAACTAGAAGTGCTACAACTAATGAATGTTTGTTTCATGCATTCTTGTCTCAAACTGAGCCAAAGAAAGTGGAAGAAGCTCTTCAAGATGCTAACTGGATAACAGCTATGCAGGAAGAGTTAAATGAATTTGAAAGAAATGAAGTATGGACCCTTGTACCAAGACCCAAAAACAGATCTATTGTTGGTACAAAGTGGGTTTTCAGAAACAAAACAGACAGTGATGGAGTGATTACAAGGAATAAGGCTAGACTTGTGGCTAAAGGCTATTCACAGCAGGAAGGAATTGATTATGATGAAACCTTTGCTCCAGTTGCTAGATTGGAGGCAATAAGGATTTTTCTGGCTTATGCTGCTCACAAAAAGTTTAAAGTCTTTCAGATGGATGTGAAAAGTGGTTTTCTAAATGGGAAACTTGAAGAAGAAGTGTTTGTTGAACAACCACCAGGGTTTGTGGATCCTAAGCATCCAGACTATGTCTACAGATTGGACAAAGCATTATATGGATTAAAGCAGGCACCTAGAGCATGGTATGAAACTCTGGCTCAATTTCTTTTAGAAAGTGGGTTCACTAGAGGTACAATTGACAAAACCTTGTTCTATTTTAATTCTGGTGATGATCTGCTGTTAGTTCAAATCTATGTGGATGACATAATTTTTGGGTCTACTAATGATAAACTCTGTAAGAAGTTTGCAAAGCTAATGCAGTCGAGATATCAAATGAGCATGACGGGAGAGCTTAGTTATTTTCTAGGCTTACAAGTAAAGCAAACAGATGATGGGATTTTTATCAATCAAGCAAAATATACCAGAAATCTTCTCAAGAAATTTGGTATGCTTGATAGTTCATCTGCAACAACTCCCATGTCAACTGCAACAAAGCTAGACAAAGAAACAGGAGCCTCAGTAGATATGACAAACTACAGAGGGATGATAGGGTCTCTTCTTTATCTAACTGCAAGTAGACCAGACATCATGTATGCAACTTGCCTTTGTGCAAGATTTCAAGCAGATCCCAGAGAGCCTCATCTAACAGCTGTGAAGAGAATTTTCAAATATCTCAAAGGACCCATAACTCTTGGTTTGTGGTATCCTAGAGAATCAGAGTTTAAATTAATTGGTTACTCTGATGCAGATTTTGCAGGCTGTAAGATTGATAGAAAGAGCACAAGTGGAAGCTGTCAATTTCTAGGTGACAAATTAGTTTCTTGGTACAGCAAGAAACAGAAATCAATTTCCACATCCACAGCAGAAGCAGAGTATATTGCTGCTGGTAGCTGTTGTGCACATATTTTATGGATGAAGAATCAATTGCTGGATTATGGATTAAGGTACTCTAAAATACCTATTTTCTGTGATAATCAAAGTGCTATTGCTATGACAGGTAATCCAGTACAGCACTCCATGACCAAGCACATCAGCATAAGGTATCATTTTATCAGGGAACATGTGGAAGAAGGAAATATTGAGCTTTATTTTGTGTCTACAGACCAACAGCTTGCAGATATCTTCACCAAGCCTTTGAGTGAAGCTACCTTTACAAGATTGGTAAATGAACTTGGACTGGTCTCTGGTTTTGATTAGAGATACTGGTTAGACTCAAAATCTATACTTCTGTGATTTGTTGCTCATGATTCTTTGTATATGTTAACTGTCATTCATACCAGTTTGTCAAACTCTGAACTCATACTCTGTTAGTCATACTCTGTCAGTTATACTCTGATGTTAAACTCTGATTGCGATTTTGTCTGAAACATATGAACCGATGAAGAAAATTGTATGAAACATGATTTTTCAGTAAGTAATCATGAATCTTTCTGAGTGATATGAATTCTGATTTCAAAATGTGCAGAAATTTTACACAGCATGATACTGTCTCTATATTTATAGCATCTCTTAGTTTATTGATCCTATACACTGAGTCTGTATTAGCTGTTTGCACTTTCTCTCATAAATTAATTGTATTAACTGATGAAAAGTCTAAACTCTGATAATTAGTTGCAAATATTTCACCCTCAAATTAAAAGATGCAAAATAAGCACAAATTCCTTTGAGATCATGTTGAGCCTAGGAAGACCCAGGAACTTATTGTATGAAATAAGGGCTAAAATCTTTGATTTTTGGTGACTAGTGCCAACCACTGATTACTGTGAAAAAAAAATTTATTAAAAAAAATAAAATCGAAGGGGGTGAAAATAATAAATTTAGAAGTACAGAGTTTAGATGAGATCAGATTTTATATTATACATGAGAGTTTGGGCAACCTGTTTTTACTGATTTATTTTGTGGATTTTATGCACTTTGAGATGATCTAAATATTTATATTCAGTAAACTCTGCTATGTCACACACAATTATTCACACCTGTACATTTTGTGAAAAGAGTTTATGAATAAAGAAGGAGAATTGGTAAACACTGATGAACTGTGTACTCTACGCCGAGGTAATTTAATTTTAATCTCTGATGATTAAAATAAATTTTGTTTGTTTCAGACATATTATGATTTTGAGAAAAGACATTTGTTTTGAAAATTCAAAAGAGAATGATTGGATAGTTGTTCAAGAGTGTATTAAATAGAGGAGAGAGGTTCAGTCATTGCATGTGTGCCACGTGTCCCACTCACACGATTCACGGAGTAATACAGTTGTGTGTATTGATTAGAAACTGTTCAGTTTTTAATTCTTTCTTTTTGTATTAATATACAATACACAAATTTGTTTGAACTTTTTATAACTTACTCTAATTCATACTCTTACTATCACACACACATTTTCACAAACACTTTTCTGCATACATCTTTCAAACACATTCTTGAAGCATAAACACTGTTTTCTTTGAAATATTCTAATGGCAACAACTATGTTTCAGTCTTTTGGTCTCGATTTTGTTCCTAACAACTATGCAGCACCACTATCTACTGAAAACGTCCCAGAGGCGTTTCACCTGTTTCAAACTTTTCTTGCTCAATCTACGAATCCAGAACTTCTTACACATCTCAAGGCAACTATTGTTCAAGTCAAATCTCTTCACAATCGTTTTGATGAAACTCAGAAGTCAGTTACTGGGTTGAGAAATGATGTGGTTGCTAGAGATATGTCTCTAAAGCAAGATAAGTCTATGCTGCTTACTCTGGTCAAAGATCAAGAAGTTCTCAAGAACAGATTGACTAAGGTTGAAGACAATCACACTATAATGTCTGCTAAGCTTGATACTATTGCTGCTTCACTGGAATTTCTCACCTCAGTGTTACTTCAAGATGATGTCAAAAAGGGGGAGAGAGTACTTAAAGACAAATGCAAAAAGTCTCAAACTCTGAGTAGACAGGATGATTCTACTGATGGTGGTGCAAAGGGAAAAGATTTCAAATCTAAATCTACTCTACAACAAGGAAAGCTAACATCAAACTTTGATGCTACAAACTCTGAAAGGACAAACACTGGTGCTCAATCTTCTTCAAGAGCTAGAAGCTTATTGCTTACTTCTCAACCAAACACTGATGAAGAGATTGCAGCTCAGCTGTTTATAGAAGAACATGGTGCTGATGCAACCATAGAAGACATTCAAGCTGAAGAATTGATGCAAGCTGAAGAGCATGAAAAGAAGTTAAAGTCTGGGAAGTTGAAGAAAGTCAAGAAGGCTTTAAGGCCAAAGGAAAAAGGAATTGTAATCAAGGAAAATGTAAACTCTCAACAGAGTTTACAATATTCAAGAAGGCCTGTTGAAGCTAGCTCAGATAAAGGTAAAGGGAAGCTAGTTGAAGAAAAACTAGTACAGAAGAAAGCTCAAACAACCTCTGACATTGCTCAAGTTGTTCAAACAATAGAAGCTGTGACAACCTCTGATACTACTCAAGTTGTACAGACACAATTATCTTCACAATTACAAAGGACTTTTGCCAAGCCAATCACTGTTCAACACTCTTTGATTCCAACAAATATAAATCTTTTCCAAAGCAGAACACTCATGGGAAAAGAATCAAGAGATAAATCTGGGCTTGGATCTCATAGAGAGAAAAGAGTGAACAATAGTCCAATGGATCACACTTCTTTAGCTGAACCTAGTGTTGGGGTAACTCAAGAAAATCTTGATACTCTAGAATCAGTTCAGTTAATATATCACAGAGGGTTAAAGAAGGATTTTCTGTTATACTTCAAATCTGATGGCAGAGTATACAGAGTTAGTGAAGATGATATTGGTTTAAAGATGAAAGAAGAACTGGAATGTTGTATCTGTTGAAAGTTAAAAATCAAAGAACTCATCAAACAGCCGAGGTGTTAAGAAGCAGAATGATGAAAGCTAGAATTCCTTCTGGTTTAAAGTTTGCTGGCTCTTACATACCAAGGTTCAGAGATTACAATGGAAAGCTTGTTGAGATGCAAAGAAATAGTGCAAGACTCAGAACAGATTTTGGCATAAAGGTGTTGGAATTTAATTTGGAATCAGATAAATCCTTCATAATAAAACTAGGAAATGATATGAGGAAGAACAACATTTATTCACTAAGGGCAGCTATCTACCAAACTGGAGAGAGTGATCCAGAGTTAAGGGAGATAAAGAAAATAATGATAGCTGAGTTAGAAAGAGCTGAAAGAAAACTACTTCAGGACTACATCAGGACTGTGCCTGACATTGAAGAGATTAAGTAACTGAAATCTGTAAGTTTTTAAAAGTTTTCTATTCTAAGTTAAAAATAAACTCTGTTATGTTATAAACACTACATTTGTTGTATGTTTTGACATCATCAATTATCTTTTAACTTGTACATTTTTGTAATGCACAAGTTGGGGGAGATTGTTAGATATAATTGCTGATGATTGTTTATCAGTGTTTAAGCAACAGGTACTCATCAGAGTTTATGTTAGAAGCCAGTCAGAGTTTGTTAAAGTCTGACGGGGTGAAAGTTTGCTGAAGCTGTCGGTGCTAATATGAAGATTCTAGAAGCAATATATCTTGAAGATGGAAAGAAGCAAGATATATTGAGATAGCTAAAGAAACGGGACAGAAGACATAAGCAATCCTAATTTGATATAAATTGTATAGCTAATTTGTAGGAATATCAATTAGAGATTGAATCTATGTAGCTGTGTACTATATAAACACAAAAGGTTAACCCTAAAAGGAATGTGAATACTGAATACATTATTCTTGTAACCTAGCAGCTCTCTGTGATTTTTTTACATCACTGAGAGAAGAGTTCTTTAATATAATTTAGTTTATTGATCATAAACAGTGTTCTTGATTGTTCTTCTCATACATATATTGATTATATATTGTGTATTCGGCCTAACAGAATCTCTTAAAGTCAGTCAAGTCAAGATTGAAGAGCTGGAAGCTGAAGACACTGATGATGAGACTCAAGTTGTCTATGATTTGCCTGAGGAATATGAGTTCTACAGCATAGATGAGCTGGACAAGATTGAAAACAAATCCTTTGCCTATATGGCTAGGAGATATCCTAACATTAGGTTTAAAAGGAAGCAGCCATTTAAGTCCAAGTTTAATGCTGGAAATGCTGGTGGATCAAGTGGCTCAAACTCTTTCAATAAAGGAAAAAGGATTACTGGTGCTGCTAAAGGTGGATACAAGTCTGGGAGTGTGGATAGGTCCAAGATAAGGTGCTATAACTGCAATGAACTTGGGCACTTTGCCACAGAGTGCAAAAAGCCCAAACAGGTCAAGAAGGACAAAGCATACTTAGAGCTTGAAGCTAAGTGTGAATCTCTACTCAAGAAACAACAGGGTAAAGCTTTTATTGCTGAGGGAAAGTGCTGGGATGATTCTGATGAAGAAGAAGAACAGGAGTACTCAAACTATGCCTTGATGGCATTTTCTGATGATGGTGATTCCTCAAGTCAGGTACCTATTCTTACTTCTCTTGATATGACTCCCTTTCAATACAAGCAAACTGTTGAAGACATGAGTACTGAGATGTTTAACATTCACACTAGCATGTTAGCTGCCAATGAAGAAATTGACAGACTAACTGCTAAAAATCTTGAACTTACAAAACAAAATGAGGAACTTGAATTAATGGTTGTGAGCCTTGATGGTCTGAAAAAGGAAGTTGAGTATCTTAAAAATAAAGTTGCCTGTGCTGAACGGATTGAAATAGCTCTTAGGGAACAAATTGCTGAGAATGAATTAAAAATAAGAAGCTATAGAAATTCCTCTGAACTTATTCAAACCTATCACAAGGAACACACTAAAGACTGTAAGGTTGGAATTGGTTTTGATTATGAGAATGATAAGGGAAGGAAGAAGGCTAAGGGCAAAGGAAAAGAATCTTTTGTAAACAAAAATGCTCCAACTATTGTGGCTAGTGTCAAAGATCCCATCTTCAAAAAGAGTGTTGTTGAGTTTGATGAGGATCTTCTAGTTATCAAACAACAACTACTTGAAGAAGATGAGGCTGCTAAGAACACTCCTTGCTCCCCCAAGTCTGTTGATCAGAAAGAAACCAAAGACAACCTTGTCAAGAGTCCTAAAATCAAGAAAGAAGTTGTTAAGAAGAAGAAACAAAACAGGAATGGTAAGGTAGGTGTCAACAAGGGCAACAATTATGCTTATGTGCCAAATGCTCCTAGGAAACAGTGTCAAAAATGCTTATCAGTGAATCATTTGACTCATAAGTGCAATAAACCTGCAAATGTTGAAGTCGATAACCTTAGTAACCATTCTATTGGCATGAACACTATCCATGATTCCTTCTATGGCAATTCTAACTACATGACATGTTATGTGACTGTGATTGCTAACTGTTTATCTCTAAAGCATAAACTTGATTCTGCACAATCCTGTGAATCACACACACACATATGCACACTCACAGGACAGGATCCCCAATCAGGGTTGAGAGGGTGAAAACTTCATGTGAGCCTAAGAATGTAAACTCTAAAGCAACAAACACTGTGAAGTCTCCTACTGTGAAGGATGCTGGTTATGATAGAAGAATCAATAACAAAACTGTTTCTAAATCAACTGGACCCTACCAAGTTTGGGTACCAAAAACAACTTAGTCATTTTGTGAATGCAGGGAAACAGGAATAAAAGAGTCATATGGATCTTGGACAGTGGATGCTCAAGTCACATGACTGGTGATATAGCCCTGCTATCACATTTTGAGGAGAAGGCTGGCCCATCAGTAACCTTTGGAAATGACAACATTGGTTATACAATTGGATATGGCAGTGTTAAATCTGGGAATGTCATTATTGAAGATGTAGCATTTTTTGAAGGACTAAAGCACAACCTCTTGAGTATTGGACAATTCACCAACAGGGGTTTCAGAGTGGAATTTGTTGAAGATCAATGTCTAATCTCAAAAAGAGGAAGTGGTGAAGTTGTTTTAACTGGTGTGAAGAAAGGAAGCTTTTTTGTAGCAAATCTTAAGGCTGTAGACAAGGGAGAAATTTGTTGTTTCTACACTGAAGCCACCAATGAAGAATTCTGGATATGGCACAAGAAACTGTGTCACTTGAATGTTCAGGCAATGAACTCTCTAGCAAAGAGAGAACTCATCAGAGACATGCTTGCGTTGGAGTTTGTGCAAGATGGAGCATGTGTAGCATGTCAAAGAGGAAAGAATAAGAGATCAAGTCACAAGAACAAGTTGTTCAATTCAAACTCAAAACCTCTGCAGCTAATTCACATGGATCTATTTGGCCCTGTGAATGTAATGTCCCTTTCCAAGAAGAAATATGCTCTAGTCATGGTTGATGATTATTCAAGATACACTTGGGTGGAATTTCTGTTCTCCAAGGATGAAGCACCTCAAGTAATTATAGAGCATATCAAGAGAGTTGATAGAGAAGCACAAAGCACTGGTTCCTCTGTAGTTGCTTTGAGAAGTGATAATGGAACTGAGTTCAGAAATTCAACACTGTATGAGTTCTGCAAAGATAAAGGAATTTCTCAACAGTTTTCAGCTTCTAGAACACCTCAACAAAATGGAGTAGTTGAGAGAAAGAACAGAACTCTCATCGAAGCTATAAGGACAATGATGTTGGATGCAAAGCTACCTACTAGCTTTTGGGCTGATGTTGTTAACATAACATGCTATGTGCAGAATAGAACATTGATCAATAAGAAGTCTGGAAAAACTTCTTATTCATTGATGACTGGAAAAAGAGCATCCTTCAAGCATCTTCATGTATTTGGAAGCAAGTGTTTTGTGATGAAAGATACTTCTGAACATGTTGGAAAATTTGATGTTAAGGCATTTGAAGGTATCTTCATTGGATACTCTCTGGAGAGGACAGCTTACAGAGTGTTTGTACCTGAGCAACACAAAGTAATGGAAAGCATGGACGTTACCTTTGATGACAAGAAAGTTCCTGGACTTGCAGCAAGTAAAAAAGACAGTGTGCCATTAAGATTTGAAAATCAAGGATATCTTGAGGATTCTAAAAGTGAGGATGAACCACCTATTCTAACTGTTCCACATGTTGAAACTCTTGAAGTTGATGATCTTCTTCAAACACCTATGCAAGGGAACACAAACACGGGGGGAGAAGAAGAAAATACATCTGTCAATTAAAATGACCCTGAGGCAAGTCAAGGAGATGAATAGGGTCACATAAGGAAATGGGACAAAG
The DNA here is from genome assembly GCA_030848705.1 of Heracleum sosnowskyi. Lineage (NCBI taxonomy): Eukaryota > Viridiplantae > Streptophyta > Magnoliopsida > Apiales > Apiaceae > Heracleum > Heracleum sosnowskyi. Next base: position 132,835,589 of record CM061235.1, on the reverse strand, counting down.
CCCACACTAGGGATCAAATCATTGGAGATCCCAGTGAGGGAGTTAGAACAAGAGGGCAACAATGAATACATGTCTGTATAGCTGCTTTCTGTCACAAGAAGAACCAAAAGTAATTGAAGCGGCTTTGAAGAATTCTGACTGGATTGTTGTTATGCAAGAAAAGTTGAACCAATTTGAGAAAAACAAAGTATGGGAACTAGTGCCACCTCCTGAAGGTAAGAATGTTATTGACACCAAATGGGTATTCAGGAACAAAATGGATGAAGAAGGAGTGGTAATAAGAAACAAAGCAAGGTTGGTTGCCAAATGATACTGTCAACAAGAAGGCATTGACTATGATGAGACATTTGCACCTGTAGCTAGACTGGAAGCCATCAGGATTTTCCTGGCTTTTGCAGCACACTCAGATTTTAAGGTGTATCAAATGGATGTTAAAAGTGCTTTTCTCAATGGTGATCTTGGTGAAGAAGTTTATGTATCCCAACCTCCTGTCTTTGAGAATGAGGACTTCCCATACTTTGTGTATAGATTGCTCAAGGCACCCTATGGACTCAAACAGACACCAAGAGCCTGGTATGAAACTCTATCTCAATTCCTTCTTGAGCATCAATTTACCAGGGGTACAATTGATAAAACTCTATTCTTCAAGAAGCATGGTAATGATATCATTCAAGTCAAATTAATGTGGATGATATCATCTTTGGCTCTTCAAATGAAAAACTCTGTGAAAGGTTCTCCAAGTTGATGCAAAGCAAATATGAGATGAGTATGATGGGAGAGTTAACCTTCTTCCTAGGCCTGCAAGTACATCAAAGAGAGGATGGCATCTTCATAAATCAATCTAAGTATGTTAAAGATCTCTTAAAGAAATATGGTTTAGAAGAGTCATCCCAGCAAAAACTCCTATGTCCACTGCAATCAAGCTTGATGAAGATAAGAAGGGCAAGAGAGTTGACATCAAGGTCTATAGGGGAATGGTTGGCTCATTACTCTATCTCACTGCTAGCAGGCCAGACATCATGTTTGCCACATGCCTTTGTGCAAGGTTCCAATCTGATCCCAAGGAATCTCACATGATGGCTATCAAAAGAATCTTCAGATATTGGAAGGGGACTCCTAATCTTGGGCTATGGTATCCAAAGGGCACTGGTTCAACCTGGTTGGTTACACAGATTCTGATTATGCTGGATGCGGAATTGACAGGAAGAGCACCTCTGGAAGCTGCCAATTCTTAGGTCAAAGGTTAGTGTTCTGGTTCAGTAAGAAATAACAATCCACAGCAACATCTACAGCTGAGGAAGAATATATTGCTGCTGGAAGCTGCTGTGCTCAATTGCTTTGGATTAGAAATCAACTCATGGATCATGGACTAGTATTGGAACACATTCCCCTGATGTGTGACAATACAAGTGCAATATCCATAGTTGCCAATCCTGTTAATCATTCTACTACAAAGCACATTGAAGATAAGGTACCATTTCATTAGGGAACATGCTGCAAATGGTACAATAGCAGTCTCTTATGTTCCAACTGAGAAACAATTAGCTGACATATTTACTAAACCTCTAAATGAAGCTATCTTTAACAGACTTGTGAGTGAAATTGGTATGCTAAATCCTTCATTTGGTTGTTCTAAGTAAGTATGGTCGTTAATTGTTGCAGCAGTAAATTTTCACTGTATTTAGATGCTCTATTTATCTGGAGTGAAAATTAGCTGAGATATGATTTATAAATATTTCAGTATTTTACTGCATATGTTTCAAATCATATTCTTATGAGAAGTTATGAGCTTTTAAGACATCTCTACATAAGTGATCTTGAGAGTTCACGACTTAGTTCAAATAAAACAGACTTATATCGCAAACTGTTGAAATTGTGAGACTTCGCGATATAGTTCATTTCTTGAGTTTGCGACATAGTTCATTTTATGAATTCGTGACTTAGAATAACTATATCGACAAGTCTCCATATTTGACAAAATTTTGATTTAAATTAATTTTATTTCAATTTTTGATTTAAGTCTGACAAAATGCTTGGAATTCCAAATAGAGAGTTTTAGACAGGGTATTTATACTATATCGCAAAGTCCCCCCCCCCCATTCTTCTACCTTCAAGACTTTGCGACATAGTTCATTTTTGGACTCTGCGATATACTTTGCAAGACTTCGCGATATAGGCTATTTTGAGACTTCACGACATCAAAATAGCATGTACAAATTCATAACTCTATATCGCAGTGTCTCTATCATATAAATACTCTTTTCTAACTGTTCACAAATTTTCATCTTGTCTTTTACTCTCAACTCTCAAACCTAAACTCAAATTCTCTTCTCTCTTTTTCACTCTCAATTTCAAATGGCACCCAAATCTCAAGAAACGACTTCCTCAAACCCTTTAACCATACCCAGAGAGACCAATCTTCTCACTATCCCCTTAGAGGCTGAAGCAAACCCCTGGTACAAGTGTTTTGTACAGTTCTTAAACACATCCTACCTTCGCCAAGCTTTAACCATTAACCCCACTCTGTACGTTGATGTTTTGGAAGGATTCTGGAGAACAGCTTTGGTATCAACACTGGCTAGGGAGGATGGGACTTCGTTTCAGGAAATTAACTACACAATTGGGGGCAAGCACCTGCAATTTGGAGAAAAGGAAATTAATGAAGCTTTGGGGTTCAAGGTTGAAGGTCATGATGCTGAAGCCAATGATGCTAAAATGGTGGCATTCATGGACCTAATCAAGTATGTAGATGAGATAGACATGGCTAAGCTTAACAAGAAGCATGTCAGAAGGGAGTGGTCATTTCTGTTTGACGCACTCCAAAAGGTGTTTCTGTGTAGGAAGACAGGATAGGACCACATAAGTCACATTGCTGTGAAGCTGGCCTACTCCTTAGCTTATAATCAGGAGATTAATGTAGGAGCAATTATTCTCAAAGAATTGGCTCAAAGGCTAGGCAGGACGGTTCATGGAAGAGGTAATGAAATCTTTTACCCTCGCTTTCTTCAGTGCATTTTAAATTATCTTGATACTAATGTACATGAATTAGATGGTATAGATAAAACTAAAATGACTTATTCCAAATCCAAATCCATGTCCAAAGTTCTATTTGGTTCATTGGATACTAGGAATCAAGTGGATGTGATACTAAGTGTGACCCAGCATATGCAGGACACATTTGCATCTTATCCACTTGATAAGCCCATATATCATGAACTTTCCTGGAAAGGGAAGGCTAAGACTGAAGGAGCTTCAAAGTCTAACCCCAGCCTTCCTATCCCATCCAGTGACCCTCCTACAAACACTACTCTAGAAATTAGGGAGTCAAGTGCACCAATCTCCCAAAAGGTTGGTGTTACTAAGAAGAAGACTAAGAAGTGAGCCCTAGCTATAAGTGATGAGTCTGTAGATTTAGGAAGTGAGGAACCTGAGTCACAGCTCACCAGACAAAAGAAGAATTCCAAATCAATAGCTACCACTGAATCCTCCCAACAGGATTTAGATGTGCAAACAGGGGTACACCTATTATTGTCAATGTCCTCTCAACAGGGCATTGGTATTGAAAAGAGTAGCCTCCCCCTTACAATCTGTAAAGAGTCAGCACAGAGTCAAGAACTCACTCTTGACTCAGGTGGTAATAAGGGAGATCATTCACTGAGTGGAGAGCACATCAATGTTGAAACTCCTCCTATTTCTCAGGGGGAGTTGCCAAAATCCAGTCTAAACTACACTTCTCTTCCAGAATCTACATCTCAAATTTGTTCTCAACATAAAAGTCATTCTCATGACAATTCTGCTATTGATCAATCACAAGTTGAATCTTTGATTGAGCCCACATCAAGTGACATGGTGCTTGACACTGTGATCACCACCCAGGACCCTCATTCAGTTGGTCAGGAAATGCACGCTGGGGCATATTCTAATGACACCAACATAAACACAGAGGATTCACCAGTCTTTACTGGAGACTCTGTGCCAACCTCTCCAATCCTTAGGGATTTGGACTTGCCTTCACAGGCACATGGAGATGATGTTGTAACACATCCCATTTCAATGGAGACAGCATAAGACTCCACAGTCATTCCAAGACTGGAGGAAACTCATATCTCTATGCCCCCTGAGGTGCCTAACACTAGCTCTCACTTGGCCCAAGCCACAATGTCAGAATGGCTGAAGCCTGTGCAACATGACAGGCCTTCAGGATCATCATCTGTGCCCTCACAATTAACGGAAGAAGACCTACAAAATCTTCATGTTGCACAGATTGATGATATCTCAAAAATAGCTCAACATCTCCTCACAGCAAATCTCCCAAATTCAGACTATTAAGCCATTCTTATGTGTCACAAGGAGGTTGAAGCTCAACAGGACAAGATTATAGATGAGGCCCAACAGGATGGAAATGTTGATGCCTGGTTGGATGCTAAAAGATCTGTGAAGCTCAAAGATACCCTAGCCTTTCTCAAGGAAGAATATCTCACATCTTTGGGGTCAAATGCCAAGAATCTTGCTCCTGCAGAAGTCTTTGAAGCAGTGAATGACATGTACAAGAATCAGCTGAAGGCTCTACATTTTCTTGGGAATGATCTTCAATCAGAGATTTATACTATCAAGGAGGAAACAGACAGATCTTTGACTCGGCTCAGGAACTCCTATCTCTCTGATTTTCCCAAGGTAGATGGCATCCTTAAGGAGGTTCAGAAAACAGCTACCAATGTCACAATGATGGATTGCACCCTAGCTTTGGTCTCAGATACTATGAAGAAGCTTTCTTCCAAGCTAGATAACCAGGTGCAAGCCAACATCAACTCCAACTCCATGTTCACTGTGATGTGGACGAATCAGTATGGGAACAAGGTTGTGGATGAAGTTCCTATTTCTGACATTTCAAAATTTGACTTCTCAAAGATCAAGGATCAATCTCTTAATTCTTTCAAATCTCAACAACTCTTCTCAAAGGTGGATGGCTTGGAAAGGGAAGTAGCTGCTCTTAAATCTGATAACAAAGTGCTCTCTCAATCTTTGGACATGCTCAATGCTAAGTTGGATGACCAAAGCAATGCCACATCTAATATTTTGCTAGTCCAACAACAAATGATGACAACCCTGCTCAGAAGTATGAACCTTCCTGTTCCTGGAGAAGCTCAAGACATCTTGTCTGATCCCAAGCCTAAGGGGGAGAAAGGAAAGGAGGTCATTGTGGAAAAGAGAGGGGGAGTACAAGCCAAGGCCAAGCAACAGAAGCTTAAGGGCAAACTCACTGAAGAAACCCTAAAGCCAATCACTCTCCCCTCTGTGGATGTCATCAATATAACAAGGTGAAAGAAGCACAGTTACAACTATCTACTATCCCTCTACAATGCCATGGACATCTCAGCCCCTCAAATAACAACAAGTGCCAAACCTATCAAAGCAAATATTATCACTGAGGTCAAGCTACAGGAAGTTGCCAATTCAAACATCTATCATGATGAGGCCTTTCTGGAGTTTCTGAAAGCCATCTACATCAGTGTTCAAGGAGACACTCTCAACTACAGAAACAAGATCAATGAACAAATCAAGTATTTTACAGTGGCAGTCAGGAAAATCAAGGATGCTCATCTACGAGAAATCATCATGGTATCCAAGGACAATTGCTTATGGCATTTATCCTTTGAAACTCTAGAGAAGCTGAGGTTTACTGAGCTGAACACAATTCTAGAGTTGATTGAGAAGCATGGGGAGAACAACAAGAGGCTGTTTGATGACTTATCAAAAGATCAATTTCTAAGATTGCCTGAAGTGATTTCTAACCCAAGGACAATACTTTTTCAAAGTCTAAGCAAAACAAACAACATTGATCAACTGGTTATTCCTGCCCATCTGTCAATGAAGAACAATATCAAGATAAATCAAGTGTTGCAAATGCTAAGAGCTAAGAGAGGAGTCAGAACAGCAGAAGAGCTTGAGATAATCCAAATTCTCCAATCTTTCTTGATTCATGGCACTATTCCTGAGTCACTCAAAGAAAGAAGAAATAAGAAAGATGATGAGAAGGATGATGAGGAAAAGACCTACAGAAGGAGAAGTCAAACAAGAAGTAATAAGGATGAAGTAAGTGAGAGTAGCAGGGGCAAAACATCAAAGAAATCCAAGGATGCTGATGATGACAAGAAGGACTCCGAGGGAAACAAAGAAACTGTTAGGAAGAGGAGTGGAAATCAGCAAGTCAAGGACATTGCTAGCAGTACCTTAACCACAACACAAGACTCTAAGTCTAGGGTGGGTACTGTTAGTAATGATCCTCCAAAATCATTATCCAAGACTTCTGAACCTGATTTGCCACAGAAGAAGAGTGAAGCCACAAAAGAAAAATCAAAAAGACACTTCCACAAAGTCATAGCTAGTGGAGTGTTACAGTGGATGAAAGGGAAAGGAATGAAGCTACTTCCAAATGATGTGGCACTGAAGACTAAATCTCCCTGTTCCAGAAAGCTACCTCAAGTGAAGCATTTGAAGATCAAGAGTTTAGCCAGAAGGACAAGGATAACAAAGAAGACTGGGGTGATCACAAATGTAGTAGGGATCAATGTTCTTCCTCTTAATGAAGACTATGATGAAGATGCCCTAGAATTTCTGAGAGCCCAAAGAATCTTTGAAGTCAAAGTGAAGCAAAATCATCTAGAGATCAAATACACTGATGGAAGAGAAAGACAAATGAAGCAAGCAAGAAAGACAAAATCCTCAATATGAGCTTGAAAGAATAAATGCACTGCTAAACTTTGAAGAAAAGGAAGAGAGATTGTGGAAGATAGAGGTTTCCATATTCCTGAAGATGCACTCTGATTACAAAGAAAACCTAAGGAAGCTAAATGAAGAGAAGAACATTCAGAAAGAGAAAGAAATGGCTGAGATGGAAGAGAGGGCTAAAGAGCTAAGAAAGAAAGGGATGTGCAAGGTAAAACAAAATCCTTATGTTCTGGAATACAAAAATCAATATGGAGGCAAAAGCAAGATAAGGATGGAGTTTTTGGATTCTTATGTGGAAAGTGTCCTTAGAGCTGCAATTGAAGATCTAAAAGACTCACCTCTCATTGAAGAGCTAATTGCAAGAGATGAAATTCAAGCAGCCATTTCAGATATGAAGAGAAAGGAAGAAGTGAGAAAGAAGAAGGTTTATGATGACTATCTTGAAAAGCAAATGGAAAATGAAGCTGTTGAGCAACAAAGATAATCTGTAAGCTTTCACTTTCTGTATGTAATGAAAAATTCTGTTCATAATGTTCATCTTTTGTTCTCTCTGAACCTTAATTCCTTTTATGTAAAGTTAGGCTTGTTATCAGACATGAAATTGTGCCTAAGTTTCTTACTCACAATTTGGGGGAGATTGTTAGGCTCAAGGCATGTCTGAGTACCACTATTAACAAGCCTACTCATTGTGACTATGTCACTCTACATGACCTAGTGAATTCTTTCACTGGGATATAGTATAGGTCTCTATTTTACTTGTCTTGTTTTCATGTACTTAGATTTATTCTGTATACTCAATGTTATAATGAGCTTAGTAAGTTTCTTGCACCTAGACTGTACATAGGCCATAAAATAATTATCCTGGAAGAAGTTCAATTTGTTCATGCAGCAAGATTGGAGTGAATAAGGCCTTAAATAAATAAGTTGCAGAAATTTGTCTAAGTCCCTATACCGTGAAGTCAGAATGAACTATGTCGTGAAGTCCAAAATATCGATGTCGTGAAGTACTGAGATCGCATAGTCCAAAATGAACTATGTCGTGAAGTCTTCATTACTAATATCGTGAAGTGTTGAGATCGCAAAGTCAAATTGTACTAGATCGTGAAGTCCTCAAAAAGGCTATGTCGCGAAGTCTTCAAAAAGGCTATGTCGCGAAGTCCTTAAAAAGGCTATGTTGCGAAGCCTTCAAGAAGGCCATATCGTGAAGTCACTTCTAAGCCTATGTCGCATACTCCTGATATGATCATATAGCAAAGTCAAGAATACACTATGTCGACATGTCAAAGAATCAGGATTATGTTGGAGTTCACGATGTCAACACTTAGCCGTTTATAACAAGACAAATCAGGGTACATAACCAAAAATCAAAGAAGACAAATACTGAAGCATCTGTTACGGTAAGGTGGTCCAAAGAACAGATGGCAAATCTACAGCCAAACTTGGAGAGAAATATAAGAGACAAGCAGCTACAGAAACGGGGAAGACTCCGAAATGCAAGTGGTCCTTCCTGACACAGTGAACTTCTTATGGTAGGACAAGTTGGACTTTCAGTTAGGGGTAACTGTGTAAATAGGTGTGTGCACTAGTTTGTATAGGTCTATATATATAGTGAACACCCTACTGTGAGCTGTTAGAGATAGATATACACAGAAATATTCAAGTACTCTTTTCTCTGTAAACAAAGCAAGAAATCATTGTTCTTGTTTAGAAGCCAGAATTTCATTTGTGAAATTTTGGAAGCTGTAGTATTTAATTTACTTAATACAAAGTAGATTAAAGTGATTATGTGTGTGTTCTGTTTATTTTCATTCCGCATTTTACACAACATAATCTCAAACAGCTTATTTAGTTTTCAAGAATCGAAAAATATCAAAACTATCCATTCACCCCCCCCCCCTCTATCTAGTTTCTAAGTGTTATTCATTTCTAACAAACGGTGCTGGCCATACATTTCACGTAAAATCCTCTCTTTATCCTTAACTTATTCGATATTGCTTCCTTTGTTTTTGAATTAATAATTGTAATTGTTTGCAGGCTCTATAGAGTATCCTTGTTGCTCATAGCATTTGTGAAGGTTAGCTAAAGAAGATGAAAGATCTTGAAATCGAGCATCAAGGATGTGCTATAAAGATTCACAAAGCAGAGGAGGAGGCTGCCAAAAACTTGAAAACCGCTAGTGACGTCCAGAAAGAATTTGACGAGTTTGCCACCAAGGTCCAATCCTTGGAGGAAAAGATGTAGGAAGAAGCTCGTCAAATGGCTACTCAACAAATAATGAGGACCAGAGTTGAAATGATGCTCGAGTATCAGCGTGGAGAGTGGCAGTCATGGGACGTTACTGAAACAGTGAAGATTTACAATGAGACGTACCCTGAAGATGCTTTTATAATGGATGTCCATGAGGGTGATGACAATGAGGATGCCATGGAAAAAGATAGCTCCCCTGCCACCAAATGATGGTATCTTTGTTGTCTGAAATTTCATGACTTTGTCAAACTTTTAACTCTGTTGGTTTTGCTTTTACCATTCTGGTATTTTGGTTTTATTCCTAAACATTGTTCATGTTTCATCTACGGATGGGAAACACAATGATCTTTTGAATCGTTATGATGCCTTCGAGCATCGCTTGATGTTATTCTCGAATTGTCTTTTTTTTTACGTCAATAATCTTCATGAGTATCATTTTTGTGATTCGTGACGACAATCATCGTATATAATTCATACCTTTATGTCATGTTTCAGTATCACGTAGTATCATGATAGATATTTATGTTAGATGCGTCTGCATGAAGTATCATAGTAAAAGAATAATGCCCATGTGAGAGCTATAGTGTTAGTTTTGTAACATCTAGACGTAATTCTTGTCAGGTACTACTTGTTTATTTAACCACCTTCATGTAGTATGTCTTGCTAGCAACATGACAGTTTACATTATGTCACTGCAATGTTAAACGTTTGAGTATATTGTAATTGTCATATGTGTTAATATATTTCTCTATTGTATTGTGCATGCACATTCGTCTAGTAGTAAAGAGGCTTTTCCTTCTTGAAACTTACTAATTATGTCGTATATTAACTGTGGTAGACCTTAGATGCAACGCCCATGTCTACACTATTTTTTTCATTTGTTGTATTTTATTTATTTGTTGCTCATAGTAGAGGGATCAACCCTATTATTACTAATAAGATTGGGATTCAATGCCCCTTTCTTATTGTAGATACGTAATGCATAACTTTGTGAATGAATGAAGTCGTATGACAATAGTTTAGCCATATGCAATTACCTATGTAAAGAATTATTGCAACAAATCATCTTATTTATGTCATCATGTATAACTACTATGTTCATGTAACTATAAACTTATAACACATGCTAACTAGCACGAACATGTCAACAATCAAAGGTATTGGAAACAAGAACAAGTTCCAAAATCATTACAGTCAACAAAACAAATCAATGTCAAAAAAGCATACTGAGCACATCAAACATACCAACATAACAATGTCTTCTAGAATCTACAACTTCTACTTCTATCATGTCCTAATGACTTATTCATCTAGAACTAATAAAATGAACAAGGTAAAGAGAATTACATGTGGTACTGTTTAAGATGGAAGGCATTCCAACTTCTTGGAATATGTTCTTCATCCAATGTTGATAGTTGATAGGCTCCCCTTCCCATAATGTTGTCAATCAAATAAGGACCTTCCCAATTGCTATCAAACTTGCCAGCATTGTCATCAATGGTATTCTGAAACACCTTCCTTAAGACCAAGTCTCCAACACGAAATGACTTGACATGAACGTTTTTGTTGTACTGATTGGCAACTCTTTGTTGATAAGCTGTCATATGTACTTTTGATGCATCTCTTATCTCGTCAATTGTATCAAGATCATGGACGTGTTCCTCCTTGTTGGACTCATAGGTCGTGAGTCCGTACCTTGCGGTTGGCGTCATGACTTCAATAGGTAATACTGCTTTTGTCCCGTAAACTAGGTTGTATGGCGTCTGTCCAGTAGAGGCTTTTGGTGACATCCTGTCAGACCACAAGACCCAAGGCAATTCTTCTGCCCATTTCCCTTTGCATGATGTTAGCCTTCTCTTCAAATTATTGATGATGATCTTGTTGCTTGATTCAGCTTGGCCATTGGCCTGTGGTTATCTTGGCATTGCTTGACCAAGTTAATGTTCCACTTTTTTCAAACCGCTTCTGTTTTGTCACTAATAAATTGCGAACCATTGTCACGTATAATTTCAGAGGGCACTCCGAACTTGCACAATATATTCCTTTTTATGAAGGAGATCACTTCCTTAGACGTAACCTATTTGTAAGCTTCTGCTTCAATCCACTTCGAGAAATAGTCTGTCATAGCTGGCATGAATACTTTCTGTCCTGGTGCTGCTGGCATTTTCCCCACCATGTCCATGCCCCACTTCATGAAGGGCCATGATGGTATGGACGAATGTAATGGCTCAGATGGTTGATGAGTAATTGGTGCATGTCGTTGACAAGCATCACACCTTTTTAGCATATTCGATTGCATCATGTCTTAATGTGGGCCAATAGTACCCCATGTGTAGTATTCTCAAAGACAAATTTCTTCCTACGGAGTGATATCCACATTCTCCTTCGTGCATTTCTTTTAAAATTGCTTCAGCTTCTTCCTTGTTTAAACATCTCTGCAACACTCCAGTGGATGACTTTTTGAACAACACGTCATCAATGAGCGTGAAACGTGACGTTCTTGCTCTTAATATCCTGGCTTCGTTACTATTGTCTGGTTGTGTCCCATCATGTAAATATTTTTTGTATACTTCCATCCAACTTGGGGACTCATTATTAATGACGTTGTTGGACACTATCATGACCTTCTCAATTTCCACTCTCTCCAATGCACACTTCATGATATGTATTATTGGGACAGTGGATAGATTGACATTTTTGAAAACTGAACCCAATCATGCCAACGCGTCAGCCTCTGTATTAGATTCTCTTGGCACTTGCTGAATCGTAATGTTATTAAATCCCTTAATCAAGTCTTTAACAATCTTCAAATATGACGCCATCTTGTTGTCCTTGGCTTCATAGTGGTTGACCACAAAAAGAGAATAACACCCCACGTCTAAATTCTTGATCTTTAATTCAATCATTATTGTCAACCCCATAATTAGAGCCTCATATTCGGCTTCGTTATTTGTGGCTTTGAACTCACAGCATGTTGAATGAGCTATATTGTCCCCTTTTGGCGATTTTAGGACAAGTTCCAATCCAGTGCCACTCATGTTTGAAGCTCCATCTTTAAACAAGTACCATGGTTCATGTTCTGTCCTCGACATGACGTTCCGTAGTTCCTTTTCAGCTTGTGTCAGCTGACTTGGGCTAAAATCAGCCACAAAATTAGCTAGTACTGCTTGTGACTTAATGGTTGTCCTTAGCTCATAGACAATATCATATGTGCTTAAACGAATGGACCACTTCGCTATCCTTCCCGCCAGTTCAGGCTTACTTAACACCATTCGTAAAGGAAAGTTTGTCATGACATGTATTTTGTATGTTTCAAAATAATGTCTCAGCTTTGTAGACGTCTTCTCAAGAGATGTGTACCTTGTTTCAGTATCTAGCAAGCTTTTGCTCATATAGTAGATAGGAGACTGGACGTCATCTTGTTCACTAACCAAAACCCCACTGACGGCATGATCTATCACTGATAAATAGACATAAAGCTTCTCTCCTGGTTCTGATTCTATTATTATTATTATGACTTTTCCGTCTTACAAAAAATAATATTTTATTTTTGACTTTTCGTCATAACCTTTATTAATAAGAGAAACTCCCTTTGAACATTGTACCAAATTTGGTTTGCACTTTTTTTGGTTCACACTTTTTTTTGTTTTCACCCCTATTTTTTTAAATATGTAATTATCTAATTTAAAATATATTATATTATACCATAAAGTCCTATTTCACGTAGTAGAACTTTGTTGTTTTTAAATTATTTTTGTTTTGTTCAATGCTCTACTTTCACCAATCTTATAACAATTCTATTATTATTTTGACTTTTTTGTCTTACAAAAAATAATATTTTATTTTTGACTTTTCGTCTTGCACATACAAGCAATTAAAAGTTTGCATGATAAAAGTTTACCTTTCTTCTTTGTCACTTCTTTGTCATTGTCATAACACTGATATACATATGTCAATATTATCTGTGATCGCATACAATGGATAGTTGAGCTATAAAATTTAAACATTCTTATCAAATTTTTTTTTAAAGTATAAATTTACTATACACTTGCTACTTCAATGTCCGACTCATATATTATATATTATTGTAGAATTTTATGTTGTTTTTAAATTACAAATAAATAATAACTATCTAATCTAAATAGATTATATTATTATTGTACTATAAACTCCTATTTCATGTAAAACTCTGATTCTTTTTAAGAAAAAACTAATTCTATGTTGTTTTGAAATTAAAAAAAATTATCTAATTTAAAATAGATTATATTGTTATTGTACCCTAAATTCTTATTTCACATAAACTTCTATGTTGTTTTTAATAATAATAATAATAATCTAATCTAAATCTACAATAAATTATATTAATGTTATTGTACGAATATATTATATTGTTATTAAATTACATTCTACCAAAATATATTATATTATTATATTATATCATGTAATAGATATCACAGGAAGAGTTACAATAAGATCACAACATAAGCAAACTACGTGTAATTTGTAGTTTAGGTCATTTGAAATTTGTATTCTTATTGTAGTTCTGATTCTTTTATAACCTTATCGCTTGGTGAATTCAACTTAAAATATGAAACACCCACAAATATATGATTGTACGTCGTTATTACCGATGAATTGATCAATGTCCATCACTAAAGTACAAAAAAAGTTACTAATCGAATACAAGTTGTGGACATGTAAATTTACTTTTCAGCATGCTAAGTTTTTGTTAATACAAGTTGTGTAGAGGTAAATTCACTTTTCAGCATGCCAAGTTGTTCTCATCTACATGCGAATCAATTTCACACAAAAGGTTCGAATATTTACATCACCAATCACAAGTGCATAAATTGAACTCAATTATATTTGTCGTGTTATATTTATTCTTTATTCTGAGTAGCCTTATTATATTTAAATAGTACCAAATGAATTTAACTATATATATTATGTATGATTAGTTAATTCATGAATAGGCTTACAATCCATACTTTGTACGATATTGAGCTAATTTCTTAATCCCCTGTATTTTTTCCTTCTAGTTATGCTTTTACAATTGGAAGACAAAAGGTATGCATACAAAAAAAGATATCGTCAAACAAGAGATTCTGAAATTATTGAGCACAATGATTAAATTCACAAAAAAATTATGTCCCATGTATTACTATCAAAAGTTTCTTTTTTCTTAATTTTTAGAATTATTCGATTCAGATAATGATCTCTTGTGTTTTATGTACAAATAAAAAGTTGTTTCTAGAAATAAAGAAACTCAATGTATATACAAAATTTTAATTATATATACATAGTTTACACTATATTTGACCGATTTCTTAGTCCCCTTATAATTATTCCTTACAGTTACGCCTTCAAAATTGGAATTGGAATTTGTATATGTAATTAAACAAGAAATTCTGAATTAGTATAAACGTAATGAGAAACGTCGAAAAAGATATATGACAGAGGTATTGGTGATGTAGTTTCTCTTACTTATATATATATATATATATAATTATTCAAGAGTAAATTTCAGGGTGGTGGCTAAACTTTGCCTCAATTTTTGAAACATTGGCCGAACTTTCAGATTTTTAATTTTTTGGATGAGGTTTTGCTCCGCCTTTCAGGAAGGTAGCTCCGTCCAAGTCCGTTAAGTATGCGATCAGTTATAAGGAATCAGTTGATCGAGAACTAAGCTCAGTCGATAAGGAATTGGATGTCACCGGACATAATGAATTACTAGATTGTTAATCTGACATTAAAGACTCTATTCTTCCTACATTTCATCCAATCCAGTCTCATCTTTTTATGCTTCTTCAATCCTTACCTTCTACAACTATGTATTCTTTGGAAACCTCTAGTTTCATTCCTATCCATTCGGCCAAAGAAATAAAAAGACTCACCAAAATTACACTACATCACCCAATTTCACGTTGCTGATACACATTTTGGCTAGCACTGAGCAGAAATCTCCAGCTCAATGTAATGTTTCAAGACAATTCCTTTCCGATCACATGCTTAACTCAATATCAACATTCGAAATATAATCGGAACTTCACAACACCAGAAGATAATATACCAATATAATGGAGGTTTTCAGATCTTCGTTCACGAAGATGCGCAAGAAGAGGAGGAAGGTCTGTCCTAGGTTTAATATTTTCTTCTAGTAATGAAACCTGCACGGACCGAACAATTGCCATCAAATCCAATATGCAAATTCACAACATTCAGATACATACCAAACAATTCATATAAAATGAATCGTCTAAGGCATGAAAACAATTAAACAACCAACCAGAAACCTCTACCCAAATCTAACCCCTCCATCCTAGACAGACTAAAAGAGAACGCCAAAGACAAGGGACACGGGAGCCACCTTCCTGAAAGGCTGAGCAAAACCTCAGCCAAAAAATTAAAAATCTGAAATCTCGGCCAATGTTTCGAAAATTGAGGTAAAGTTTAGCCATCACCCTGAAATTTACTCATTATTCAAAAATTACAACTATTAATCTTTTACGTTTTCTACATAATAGAAAGTTGTTGCTGAAAATAAAGAAATTCATTTTGATGAGAATCTTTTGGATCTAATTTGGTGTTTTAGATTTTAAAATGATTTTGCTTTCGATATTGAAATATAAATAATCTACCATTAACATTTAAATGCTCCACAATTCATTGAGATTCCGAGCAATAACATATAAAGTTTTTATAATTAACTAAATAATAATAATATTTTCATGACTAAAATATTTGTAAAATTCAGTAACTAATTTCATGAAAAAATAATGTAATTGTAAACAATTTTAAGTCAAAATTTAAAATTACATAATTGATAATATTAATTAAAAAATACTATAAATAAAATAAATTTTCATATAAAATCACGATGCTAGTGCTTGATAAATTCATAATGCATTGTACTTGTATTAAATATCATAGCCATGCCAACTGTTCGGTACGATTGATTTTCCAAAAAACAGACATTACGACTAAGCACTATATTTCGAAAAAATTTAAATGAAAATTCAAATACGAACCAGTTTTGATCAAGTGTGACTTAGAGATGTAAGTTTATCCTGGAAGAACAAAATTATTGTACGTCTTCTTAGGAACATCATATATATTTTTTAATAAATCACTCACACAAAATTTTAATAAATTATAATATTGTATATCAATAAATATTATATTATTATACCCATTAACATCATATATCAGCGCATCAAAACCGGTTATCATTTGAATTAAGATTCTATCTTAATATACTTTATAAGCTAGAGTTTCTTCCACTCTCAACTCAAATTTTGAATATAATTTTTAGATACATGTTTGATAAAGTTGAAAATATGTGCAATTTTTTTAAAATTCTTTTTGAACGACTTATTCACTTGACTTAATGATGCAGAAGTTTCACTATAGAAGTGGTTAAATAGTACTATATTAATTATTATAAGTAAATAAAAGATTTTTTTAGTTTTGTCCATCTAAATAAAAATATAATGTTCTTATTTTATTGAATAATAATAATATTTTCTTGAGTAGAATAGTTGTAAAAAACTAGTAAATAATTACATTAGAAAAGTAATATAATAATAACAAAATTAAGTCAAAATTTAAAATAATATTTATAAAAATAATAAAAAGTAGGCTATGATACTACGACTATCACTACAAGGAAACACGGCAAAACCGACCGTCTAAAACCGACCGTCACAAATTAGAGCGGTTGAAACCGACCGACTGTCATTCGGTCGGTTATGACTGTAGATTAAAAGAAAACGACATCGTTTTTGCTGACGTGGCGCGAACAAAACCGACCAATAAGATCGGTCAGTTATACTACTGACATGGCAACCACAAAACCGACCAATAGCATCGGTCGGTTATACTACTGACCGGAAAATGAATTAAAAATATTAAAATTTGAATTATTGTGTACTGCAATATGCCAAAATGACGTCGTTTTATGTTACAGTCATAACCGACCGACGGCGGTCGGTTATGTCCTTCTACTTTATTTTAATTTTAGCTTAAAATACTCATTTCTTCAAATGAAAAAGACATAGAAGAGAAAGATAGAAGAAAAAAGAAGAAGAGTATTGAAGAAAACAAAGAGAAGAAGTGATACATATTATATAATTAATGTAAGTTTTCTTTTATCTATATTTATATTTAATTATGATTACATTTTTTTTATAATGCAATGTATATATATGTATGTGTTTTTATAGTTGAATATGAATGTTAAATCATTTGTTTACATATATTAATTCATGTAGATGGCAAATATGGATAGAAGTTGGATAGGTAATCAAGTACAAAGTGATAAAATTTCTTTAACTCCCGAATATAGGAATGGTGTAGAGATATTTTTAAATTTTGCAAAGAATCAAGGAGTGGAGGAAGGTGGTTTGATGAAATGTCCTTGTAAGCGTTGTAAGAATTTGAATTGGTTAGACATTGATGAAATTAGATTTCATTTGTTATCTAAAGGAATGCTTGAAGGTTATATTGTGTGGACATCGCACGGTGAAAAAGTTGAGGGAAGAAATGAGAGTCGAAAATCACATCGTCGTAGTAATCGGGAACCTCCGAGGGTAGAAGAACCGGTAGATGTTAATGCTATGTTACATGATTTTGCCGGTGCAAATTATGAATTTTATGACACCACGGATACGGGAACTAGTAATGTAGAAGAAGCTCCAAATGATAGTGCTAAAAAATTCTATGAATTGATTGTTGAAAATGGAGTTCCCATTTATCCGGGAAATACAAAGTATACAAGATTGAGCATGACCGCAAAATTATTAGAATTCAAAAACTATTCAAATTGTAGTAATAAAGCTTTTGATAGTTTGCTTGAACTTCTTGCGGATGTGTTACCAAAGAAGCACACTTTGCCCGAAACTAATTATGAAATGAAAAAGATTATGAAGGGTTTGAGGGTTGAATATGAAAAAATTGATATGTGCGAGAATGATTGCATGTTATTTTATGGAGATGACAAGGATAAAGTTGTATGTGATATATGTGGTAAAGATCGTTATCGGGATGTTTCGAGGAAAAATGGTAAAAAAATACCAAAAAAAATCTTAAGACATTTTTCTTTGATTCCTCGACTACAACGCTTGTACATGTCGGCGCATACATCCAATCATATGAGATTTTACAAGAATCGAGATGTGAAAGAGGGAGAGATTATTCATCCCGCGGATGGAGATGAATGGAAAAATTTTGACAGTCATTTTCCATCATTTGCTAGTGAGATTCGTAATATAAGGCTTGGCCTTGCAACCGATGGTTTCAACCCATTTGGCCCTACCGGAAAGAAAACATATAGTGTATGGCCCGTGGTGGTTGTTGTCTATAATCTTCCCCCCTCAATGTGTATGAAAAGGCCTTATATGTTTATGACCGATATAATTCCGGGTCCAAATAGCATTGGAAAGGATATTAACGTTTGTCTAAGGCCTCTCATTGATGAATTGAAGATATTGTGGAATACCGGAGTGGAAACATATGACCAATCTTTAAAGCAAAATTTTACAATGCGAGCGGCTCTTATGTGGACTATTAGTGACTTTCCCGCTATGAGTATGATAAGTGGGTGGTCGGGTAAAGGAAAAATGGGATGTCAAGTGTGTGGTGGAAGTGTACAAGGGTTTCAATTAAAACATTCTGGAAAATGTAGTTTTTATGGCACGAACCGAATATTTCTTGATCCAAATGATCCATTACGCGAAAAAAGTTTTTTGTTTGATAATGAGGAAAGAAGATTGTTTCGTGGTCGTTTGTCCGGAGAGGGTGTAAAGGAGTTACTTGACGGTATAATTTTTCCACCACCCGGAAAGACTAATGCCAAGTTAAGGAGTGCCGGTTATGGGGAAGAGCATCATTGGACTCATGTTCCAATTTTTTATGAACTCTCTTATTGGTCATCACATAATTTACGACATTCCATTGATATCATGCATACCGAAAAAAATGTCTTTGAAAACATTTTTTTTACTATTGTGAATGCGGCAAAGTCAAAGGATCACAAGAAAGCAAGGCTGGATTGCAAACACTTTGATGTGTTGCATCATTTGTGGATTGATGAAAATGGAAAAATGCCAAAAGCACCGTATTCCTTAAATAAAAAACAACTTAAACTTTTGTGCCATTGGATTTACTCATTGAAACTTCCAGACGGTTATTCTTCCAATATATCTCGTTGTTGTAATGTTGATGAGTGTAAATTTTTTGGATTCAAATCACATGATTGTCATATCTTTCTTCAAAAATTGTTGCCTCTTGCAATTCGTAAGCTTCTACCAACGCCTATTGTGGATGCCTTGACGACAATTTCAAATTTTTTTCAAGATTTATGCTCATCCGTTGTGACAAGAACCGATTTGGACCTAATGGCGAAATCGGTTATTAGAGCTTTGTGCTTGTTGGAAACAATTTTTCCTCAAACTTGGTTTGATTCGATGGAACACTTGGTTGTACATTTAGCGGAAGAAATTAAACTAGCTGGGCCCGCTTATTGGCATTGGATGTATCCAATTGAGCGTTTGTTGGGAAAATTAAAACAAAAAGTCGGTAATAAAGCAAGAGTTGAGGGTTCAATTGCCGAACGATATATGGAAGAAGAGGCTCTTAATTTTTGTTCTCTTTATTTTGCCTCCAATTCGGTTCATAATAAAGTGCGTCGTAACGAAGTTTTGTTTGATGACCAAAATTCTGATAAATTAGAAGTTTTTAGATATCCAATTGAATGTCCCGGAAAAGAAAGAGCAAGATATATGGATGATGATGAACGATTGCTTGCAGAAGAATATGTTCTTTTAAACTCTCCCGAAGTTCAACCTTACCTAAAGTACCTATATCTTATCCTAATTTAGTGATATGGTCATATTTGCATTAGTTTATGTTTTTTAACATGTTTCTATTGTTTCTCTACTCTTATATTTTAGAAGGTATCAAAATCACGTTATGAGACAACGCCCGGAGACAACTCCTCAAGATTTAGATCGTATTGTTAAGACTCGATTTAAAACTTGGCTTAAAAAAAAGGTATTTGTTACATTTAGTAAGCTTTAAATCTCCATTTTGATTTTATCATTACATGTTTTATTAATTTTTTTGTAACTAGGTTAAGAATGATGAGATAGAGGGACCTCGTTTTAAGGACTTGCTTGAAGGACCATCACTAAGAGTCATGACTTTTGAGACTTGTCGAGTTAATGGATATAAATTTTCAACGACATCCGCATCCGGTTCCGGTATTGTTGTCAAAGGCACTTCACATGAAAATAATCTTGATTATTATGGTCAACTACAAGAAATTATGAGACTTGCTTATGATGGATACAATCATGTATATGTGTTCAAGTGTATATGGTTTGACAGTATCGGTGATGGTGTGAGGATGGATAAAAATCGAGTGGTGACGATTGATATAACTTCAAGATTGAGGTCTAATGAGATTTTTATTTTAGCTAGTCAAGCATCTCAAATATATTATGCTCCAAGTGTATTGAATCCACGAAGCAATATATATACGGTGGTCAAATCAAAAAGTCATCCAATTGATGAATCTATCGTTGTACAAAATGATATTGAGGATGCCTTTCAAGAAGAAAGATCTAATGCCGGAAGCTTTTCACTCTTTGTTGATTTTGCACAATATGGCCCATTCATTCGACATGAAAATCAAGAAGAAGAAGAAGAAGAAGACGATGACGTAGAGGACAAAAATGAGGATGAAGAAGAGGAAGATGAAGAGGAGGAAGAAGAAAGAGGAGGTGACGATGATGATGATGAAGACGATGATGGTTTTGACGAAATTGAATAATGTTGTTTGTAATTTGAACTTCTAATGAATAATCAATTTTTATTAGTTGTATTGGGCAATATGAAGGATTAATTGTTATTGGTTGTAACGGAAATGTGAATGATGAATTGTTATTGCTTTTTACCAAAAACTATCCACAAAACCGACCACTGTGATACATAACCGACCATTTTTTACCATAAACTACCCAGAAAACCGACCACGGTGACACAAAACCGACCGTTTTATACCATAAGCTACCCAGAAAACCGACCACTATGGAACAAAACCGACCAAATTTTACTATAAGCTACCCAGAAAACCGACCGTGTTCATCATTGGACGGTCGGTTATGAGACGGTCGGTTTTGCCAATTAACAAACTTCTGTTGAAAAACCGACCAAAAGTGCACATTTGACCGTGGTCGGTTATGAATTAATCAGTCAACGTTTTATAATGTTTTAAATATATAAAATATCTAAAATTCTTAAAAATTTATGTAAAATATTTTACACTCGATTATTATTATTACTAATGTACTAGTAAGTTTAAAACCAAATATTTTTTACCGTTTGCTTGAATTATGATTGAAATTATATTTAAAAATGAAAAAATAATACATTTAATTTTGAATTTGATTAAAATTAAAAATTTTTATATAATAGAATATTAACATAAACCGATATCGTGGAAATTAATTTCATATGATTTTAAGAATGTTTAAAAATATTATAAACATAATATTATGTTGAACAATAGCTATTCAAATACACATATCGCTTATTAGGTATGCACTTTCAGTTGAATGTAACCGTCGATTAACATGACATAGAAAATTAAAATATTATTTTAATAATCCAACCGTACGGATGTTAACAACACCGAAAAATATATTTATACACAAACAATTAGCCTATTTTATTGATTACAAATGTGTTTTTATAATAAATATATGAAAATATCACCTAAAATCGAGAAACAATTAAAATAAAATTAAAATTACATGATCTACATGATCCAACCGTACCGATGTTTAGAATCAATTTCATTTGATCTATGTACGAAAAATTAGGGCATATAATTAATTATAATTATCTTTTTAAGGTTTATTTAATTTTAGCGGTTTCTAGGGTTCACAAAAACCGACCATTAGGGTTTCTAGGGTTGACTAAAACCGACCGAATAGTTATAAAACCGACCACCTGTTTTTTTGGCGGAAATATTTTCGCGAAAAATTAAAAAACCCGCCCTTAACTAAACGACGACGTTTTGCATGCGTCACAAAGCCCGATGACAAAACCGACCGATAGGACGGTCGGTTTTAAGGTGGGTATAAATAAAAAAAAACTGCTCGATTCTCTCTTTTATACTTTCATCCCATAAAATCTCTCTTCTCTCTACTCTCTCTACTCTCTCAGTTGTCTCTCTCTACAATGGCAAAATCTTTACTCCGTTCATCTCGATTCCGTGCAAAGACTCCGGTCCGAGCAACTCCGGTCCGGGCAACTCCGTTCCATTCATCTTCTCGATTTCGTTCATCTTCTCGAGCTTCTCAACTTGATGTAAGTTTAATTCCGTTTATATATGTTGTTTAATTCGATATATGCTTGTATTTGTTTATACAACTCCATTTATATGCTTGTATTTGTTTGTGATTTTTTGGTCCATTTTAATTCAATTATTTGCTTGTACTAATTTTTGCAAGGTTTAATTCTATTCAATTCGTGTATAAATGTATTTGCTTGTATGTCGTTGTATTTGTTTGTATTTTGTTTGTTTTCGTGTATTTGTTTTGTTTTTTGATCGATTTAAGGTTTGAATTTGTATTTGATTTAAGGTTTGAATTCGGATGATATTTATGGATTTGGTTGAAAACATGATGTTGTGATGGTTATTTACTATTTTTCCATGCACGTATCGGTCGGTTATGATATTAACGTATGTTATGTACGTGTTTGTTTTTTACATTTTAGGGGCTCTTTAGTATTTTTGGATTGAAATATTCATGATTTGTATAATTTTCTTTCAAAACATGAAGTTCTTATATAAAGATAGAGAAACGTTCGACTAACTTGTAGCTTTATTCTTTTTTTGCATGTATGTATCGGTCGGTTATGATATTAATACATGTCATGTCACTTATGTATGTGTGTGTTTGATTTTTTCATTTTAGGGGCTATTTGATTGGCTAGTGATTATAGTATTGATTGGAATGGTTGTATTGATGATGGCGAGAAAAGGGAAAGGCAAGGAAGTTGAAAAAGACAAAGGAAAGGGTAAAGGTAAAAAATCAAACAATGGAAAGGGAAAGGGCAAGAGTAAGAGTAAGGCAAAGGAAAAGAGCACCTTGGCCTTGCGTGATGAGCCAACAGATTCGGACCACGATTCCGACCCAACAAATGAAGAGGAACATGTGTATCGATTGAGGAAACCACGATCGCATTCAAGTGGAATTGCCGGAGCTACAAAACCACTTAAACCGACACGTATCAATATCTCCGATGGACAGTAAGTCTAATTTTATTTATTTGTCCTAGTATAGTGAGTTGTTTAATAGTTTTGTTTTTACTAGTTTCGTACTTTGTCTCATTTTTTAATTGTGCATCGATAATGAATATACATATTTATATGAGTCTTATAACCAACGTTAAGTAGCTCATTTGGTATTTGAGTTATTAATGAAAAAATACTATTAGGGGTACTAATTGAATTATTAATAGAAAGAATACTAATATTTGAGTCCTAGAATTTCTATCTCTACTTGAAAGAATATCGAAGATACAAAATTTTGGATTCAATTAGGGAGCTCTAGATTTTGTATACTAGAATCATACATAGTGTTCATGTATTTTGTGTTAATAATTTAATTTGTTTTATATAGTATTGAAGATAATACGGCAAAAAAGACTTTACTTGGGATGATTCGTGAGAAATGGCCGATGGGTCATTACACTTTTAGTGACATCGACGCGGCTTATCCAAAATGGTTAGAGCAAAGGACTAATGAGTTTTTTGTAAGTAATACAATGTTAATTTTTATTATGTTTGTTTTTTTATTTGGTTATGAACTTGATTTGATTATGAATTTGACCCTATCACTTGTTCCTATTTTATAGGATTTTTATAGGCATCAAAGGGGACAAAGTCGTTCACAATCAAGAAGGATTGTTGAAGATCACATAAAGAAAACAATAAAAAGGACTATGAATGAGCTTAAGAAGAGAGTGGAGACAAAGGTCAAGGAGACCGGGGTTTCAAGTTTGTCGTTAAGGCCCCCGTATTGGTCCCTTGTGTTTTGGAAGGATCTTTTGAATTATTGGGAGACGAATGAAGGGCACTTGCATAGGGCAAAGGTTGGAGCTTCAAACCGCGGAAATGTTGAAAGGTTGCATAGTGCCGGTGCTCGATCATTCAACACCGTGAGAAGGGTAATAATATTTAAATATGTACACACACACAAAGTTATTTCATTTTATAATGATATTAATATACTAATATAAGTTGTTTTATATTTGGAAGGAAATGACAAGGCAAAGCCGTAAGCCTCCAACTAGGCTTGAGGTGTGGGATAAATGTCACAAGAAAGTTGGCTCCGATCCAAATAACCCCCAATACACTACTCCGGGCGCCATGCGCATTGCGGTAATCTCAATTTTTTGTTTTTTCACCTTTATTATAAGCGTAAAAAAAGTTTATTTGTTCTAATAAAACTTGAAAAATGTGTAGGAACGATATGCCGCTATTCTTGATCGTATGCCGGTGGAGATAACTCAAACGGGTGAACGAGATGAGCCTTGGGATTGGTGGATGGAAGCAACGGGGGTTCCCGAAGGTGAAAAACCTAAAAAGAACTATGTCGTCGGGTTCCCCACTCTTCGAGCTAGTGATCTTCTTCCTACACTTGCCACGCGCTATAGGGATTCCACCCGAGGTGAAGCCGGCTCATCTTCATCCGCTCCAAGACAACGTGAAATCCTCCCCGACAATGTGTATTTGTCGATTGTTAGAAATGTGCTCACGGAGATCCGCGCCAATCCTCATCGATTCGCTCGTCCGCTATCCGATGAAGAGATAGCCACCTTTGCACGCACCGCCCTTGAAGCCTCCAATCCATCCGCCAATCCAAATCAAAGGCTTCAATGGAATAATCTCATTGGAGGCGAGATTGTAACGATTGTCGGGACTTTGATTGAAGATATCGTCCAAAAAACTGAAGCGCGTGTCCAAGAGGTAATAACTACCTCCCATTTTTTTATTTATGTCCATTAGAAAAGGTTCTTGCATTTTAATTTATTTATATGTGTATAGGCGGAGCGGCTTGCCTTGGAGGAAGAAAAGGATTATACCGATATAGATGAGGTTTCCGATGTGGAGGGCGGGGGCAATGAAGATGGCGGGGGCAATGAAGATGGCGGGGGCAATGAAGATGACGGAGGCAATGAAGACTCCGATGTGTCTTTATCGGAGTAATTAATTATGTTCTGTTTTAAGTGAATTTTAAGTATGAACTTAGTGTTTGCGGCTTAAACATTCTATGCTTTAATTTGGTTGTGTACTTCTGTGTCAGATTATATATATCTAACTTAACATTTGCATGGTTGGTGTTAACATTCTATGATTATATTAGTTGGCGTATTGTTATTTGGTTGGATGTTAGACTTGGTTGATAATTGGATGTTGAATGGATGTTGAATGGATGTTGAATGAATGTTGATTGGATGTTTGTTGGTATATTGATAAATATAGTGTGCACAGCTGCACTGGTACTGCAATTTTGCAGATTTTTTTTTTTTTTAAAACCAACATAACCGACCGTCAACATAAATAACCGACCGTTTTTTACCACTAAAAATGCAGAAAACCGACCACTGTGACACAAAACCGACCATATTTTACCATAAGCTACCCAGAAAACCGACCACTATGACACAAAACCGACCATTTTTTACCATAAGCAACCCAGAAAACCGACCGTATTCATAACAGGACGGTCGGTTATGAGACGGTCGGTTATGGAACACGGTCGGTTATGAGACGGTCGGTTTTGCCAATTAACAAACTTCTGTTGAAAAACCGACCAAATGTGCACATTTGACTACAGTCGGTTTTATTCATGGTCAAACTTTTCTTGGGCGTCATAACCGACCGCCCTCGGTCGGTTTTTTGTTGCTGACCTGGTGCCACGTATGGACATGTGTGGCAATGAGGACCCACTTTGAATAAAATGCGAAGTCACATAACCGACCGTCAAGAGTGGTCAGTTACGACCTTAAACCTGACCAATTCAGCATAACCGACCAGGGCTTAACCGACCATTGTCGTTGGTCGGTTTTAAATGTTAAACCGACCGATTGAGGACATAACCGACCCATTTGTGTGGTCGGTTTTGTCCTGTTTCCTTGTAGTGTATGCGACATATGATATATGAATGACTTGTAGATACAATTAGAAAAATCTTGGTACCTTTTTACTCTCTATGTGGGTACTATGAAGTACAATGTTACAGAAGTACATGTTCCAAAACCAGGACCAGTAAATTCTACGCTCTCGGATATTCGTAGATTTATACCCACCTTTTATACTTACGGTGTGTAAATTATCAGATTTTAATGCCAAAAGAATTAGACTACTGTGCTATTTAATTGTTTCATGCACGGAGAAGGCTTATTTAGTACTCTATAAATAAGACAATCGTCTCCATGCTAATTCACACAACAAACATACGTTTTAAACACATAATGAAGACAACTTTCCTAGTTCTTACATTCCTTCTATATGTTATCACTTTCGCAGCAGCTGATCTCAACCCTGTGTTCGATATTGCAGATAGCAAGCTTGTTACAGGGGTGGATTACTTTATAGTTCCAATCTTTGGCGGCGAAGGAGGTGGCGTGACACTAGCTTCGGTTCGAAATAAAACTTGCCAACTTGATGTTGCCCAAGATAGTCTCTACAGAAATGGCCTCTGGGTAAGGATTCATCCAGTAAATATTAAGAAAGGTATTAGCGGTCGAGTGATACGCCAATCGACTGACTTGATCATAAGCATCTCATCTACCAAAACCAAAACATGCGGTAAATCAACAATCTGGAAGGTGGACAACTATGATAAGCTGAGAAAGCGGTATTTCGTAACAATTGGGGGAGTTGAAGGTTACGGTCAGGGCCAGAGCGGTTGGTTTAGGATCGTAAAAGAGAACAACTACTACAAAATCATATATTGTTCCCAAGTACAGTGCAAATCCGCACCTTGTGATGTCATGTGCAAAAATGTTGGACCGTATTCTGAGCATGGGAGGACTCTATTTGCATTGACTGATAAACCCTATGTGGTTTACTTTGAGAAGGTGATCAAGAGTTAAAAGTTATTATCTGATGTAATAAGATCAATTAAGTTCAAGAGACTTGCTAATAAAGTAATAAGCAAGATATAAAGCTGTAAACTTACTCTTGCAACTATATGTAAAATAAAATTGTCTAAATAAGGGCATTGCTACTCCATACTTTTTAAAATTAATATGTTGTTAACTCTTAATTGCTCTTAACCCGGCTTGTAATTAAATTCATGAAACCCTAGCTGCAATTTGAAGACCTAGTTTTTATTCCACAATATTTGGCGCCGTCTATGAGAAGACAACATCAACCATGGTGAATACACGGAGAACAACTCAAGATCCACAAATCTCTGAAGGGCTTCCTATCACCTCTCAAACAAAGGCTCATGGAACAGGAAGTCAACCACCGCCAACTACTGAAACTCAAGGGGCGAACATCCCCCTCACCACTAATCAAGAACCAAAATTCTCAATCTTAGTTCAAGGGACGAATCCCCTAGAGATGGTGGTTCATGGATCTCATCCTCATACTCAAGAGACTACTCTCCAGCAACCAATCACAACTTCTCAAGTGCTTTTGAACGCACCACGTGGCCTTCAACTCCATACCATCGTCTCACTTAATACACGAATCAGACTCTTGGTATGCCATCTTATGGCATGACATCTCGACCCACTACAAGAAAAACGGAATCAGACAACACTGATCAGACAACGCTTGAAGAAAAAAGCGTTGGCTAAAATTTTCATACAACGGTTTTATTTCACCCTAAAAACGAGTATTGTCTGATCAACATCACTACAACGGGTCAAAAACCGTTGTGTAGTAAATTGAATCAGACAAGTCTTTTCTGAAAGCGGTGTTGTGTAAATAATAAGATTTGAGCTTTACAACAACGGTTTTAGAACCATTGTCTAGTTAATCGAATCAGACAAGCCTTTTTCAAAGCGGTGTTGTGCAAATTAAAAGATTTGTACAACGGTTTTCAAATGTATTGTCTAAAGATGTTTGAGACAATGTTGTGATTAACCGTTGTTAAAATCACACAAGTGTTTTTTCTTTGTTTCATGTAATAGCGTTTCAGACAAGGTTGTTCTGTAGTGTTGTCTGAATGTCACCAATCATACAACTGTTTTTCTTATGTTGTATGTTTATCTTTTAGACAATACTTTTGTTACTAAAACCGTTGTCTAACTCACTGTATTGAAAAAAAAAATTAACAGAAAGAATGCAAACCTGCCAAAACAGTGGCATATCTATAACTAGCAAACCAAACATCAAACCAACCATGAACCATTTTCACAGCTAAAAACCTTTTTGTTCAAAACAAATGTGAGTCCGTGGGGATGGACTTTGTCTATTGCTTATGGTTGTAGATGCAATAACAGAAAAAGCGGATAAGTCTTATTGCCTTCACATGAATGTGAGACTCTTAAAAAAGTCTGAGTAATTCGAAGTAAATTGACCCAACAAAATATTCTTCAATAAAGTGAACTTGAGCAATACAAACAATATTTGTTAATCTAGTCAACTCAATGCAAAAGAATTATCTCCCAAATTCTGAGCAACAAGGTCTGGCCAAGGAAAAAAAAACCTCCAACAACATCTAGTACTTTCAAATTCTACACACCAGTGGCTAAAGCCTACAAATGGAATCTACTTAGCACAATCACTTGGTACAAAACATATTTCTTTCTATATTTCTATACAGAACAATTGCTAACTTTCGACACCAAATTGCAAAAAGGAAAAAAAGAAGAGGAACATATTTCTTTTCCATAAGTTACATGCTGGAGTCTATGAATACAAAAAAAATGCTAGAGGGCGAGCGAAAGCTCCAGCCCATGCGAACAGAACCTTCAAGCCCAAGCGAGCCTCAAGCTCATGCCCATGCGAGCTTTAAGCTCAAACTCAGGCGAGCGGATGCTCAAGGCCAGGCCAGCGGGAAGCTCATGCCCGTGCGATTTTTAAGCTCTAGCCTAGGCAAGCGAAAGCTCAAGCCACGTGGATAGATCACTAAGAAAGAAAGTATGACAGACATTAAAATGGATCAAAATTCTCTTCACCTAAAACTAACACATTGAGACCGAAAGAAAAATAAAACAGAAAAGAAATAGATTGCATTTCTATTATAGATATGCCATAAGAGACTTTTATGATTCACACATTTAATCAAACACCTTATATACACAATCATTAAGTCTAGTTTCACAAACAATTGAACAAAAGATTTCGGTTCACCCATTTCATCAAACAAATTATAGACAAAATCATTTCACAAAACTTTAATAATCCTGCACTATGCTTTCATCACGTTCAAATATTACTTTCTCATAACAAAATTTTAACATAAAGCATGAAAAAAAATTGAATTGATAAAAACAATTGTATATATGAAGCTTGGGAATGAAGAATCGGTAGGCGACGAAAAATGTGATGAACTTAGGTTTTTAATTTAATTTGGATATGAGGTGTGGCTGTGTGTTTTGTGTTCTCTAGCTCAAAGAAAAAGGGGGAAAAGAAAACAAGAGGAGGGAAATGAAAATTAGACTAAGGTGGGAAAATAAAATATTGGGTGTAGGTGGAAAATAACAAAAATGTATGGGTTAGATATTTTCAATATATAAAACACTTAAAATGAAAACTTCTAAATAATATTTTGTCCCGGATATATATTTTAAAGAACTTATATTGTAAGCGTTATTATTATATTTCAAGATTTATGTATTTTACTAATATTTTAAAGAACTAGTGTTTCCTCCCGAGTTTATGTTTCGATTTTTTACAAAATACTTCTCGACAATCCAACCATACGAATATCAATATCTATATATCTATATATTTTAGTAATATTACAAAAATTTCCAAAAATAAATTAATTTATTTTGTTTGAGATTTTAACGGTCAACTACTGATTTGACTAGTACTTCTAACTAGTGTTTCGTCCCGGATTGATGTCTCAATTTTTTTAAAAATATTTATCGATGATCCAACCGTATGGATATCAAGATCTATGTATTTTAATGATATTACAACAGTTTTAGAAAAAAATAAACTTATTTGGTTAAAGATCTTAACGGTCAATCAGGGATTTGACTAATACTTTTAACTAGTGTTTCGACCCGTACTGATGTTTCGATTTTTTTAAAAACATTTATCAACGATACAACCATATGGATATCAAGATATACGTATTTTATGATATTACAATAATTTCAGAGAAAAATATATTTATTTGGTTTGAGATCTTAACGGTCAACTAGTGATTTGACTAGTACTTCAAACTAATGTTTCATCCCGAATTGATGTTTCAATTTTTTTAAAAATATTTATCGACCATCCAACCGTATGGATATGAAGATCTATGTATTTTAATGATATTGCAAAAAAATTAGAAAAAAATAAATTTATTTTGTTTGACATTTTAACAGTCAACTAGTGTCTTCATAAATTTATATGAAGATCTCGTTACAACGTTTTTTTAGCTAAATCCGTTGTCTATATGAAAAGCGTTGACTTTTCACTAGTATTTCTAACTAGTGTTTCGTCCGAGATTGATGTTTTGATTTCTTTTAAAATATTTATCAACGATCCAACCGTATGGATATCAAGATCTATGTATTTTAATGATATTACAACAGTTTTAGAAAAAAATAAACTTCTTTGGTTAGAGATCTTAATGGTCAATCAGGGATTTGACTAATACTTTTAACTAGTGTTTCGACCCGTACTGATGTTTCGATTTTTTTTAAAACATTTATCAACGATACAACCATATGGATATCAAGATATATGTATTTTATGATATTACATTAATTTCAGAGAAAAATATATAATTATTTGGTTTGAGATCTTAACGGTCAACTAGTGATTTGACTAGTACTTCAAACTAGTGTTTCATCCCGAATTGATGTTTTAAAATTTTTATAAAATATTTATCGACCATCCAACCGTATGGATATGAAGATATATGTATTTTAATTATATTAGAATAATTTCAGAGAAAATTAAATTTATTTGGTTTGAGATCTTAACGGCCAACTTGTGATTTGACTAGTACTTCTAACTGGTGCTTCATCCCCAATTGATGTTTCGATTTTTTTAAAAATATTTATCGATGATCCAACCGTATGGATATCAAGATATAAGTATTTTAATGATATTGCAAAAAATTTAGAAAAAAAATAATTTATTTGGTTTGAGATCTTAACGGTCAACTAGTGATTTGACTAGTACTTCAAACTAGTGTTTCTTCCCGAATTGATGTTTCAATTTTTTTAAAAATATTTATCGACGATCCAACCGTGTATGGATATCAAGATATAAGTATTTTAATGATATTGCAAAAAATTTAGAAAAAAATAAATTTATTTGGTTTGATATTTTAACAGTCAACTACTAATTTGACCAATCTGCACATATGTTTTGTTTATTCGATTTTATAAAAGGATGAGACAATGGTTTTTTTTTCAAAATTCTTGTGTGAGTAAATATGTTACAACATTTTTTTAGCTAAATCCGTTGTCTATATCAAAAGCATTGATTTTTCACTTGCGATTTCACTAGTTGGCCCTTAACGGTCAACTAGTGAAAAATAAAATTATTTGGTTTGAGAGTTTGAGATCTTAACGGTCAACTAGTGATTTCACTAGTATTTCTAACTAGTACTTTTTAAGAAAAAAATAAATTTATTTAATTTGAGATTTTAATAGTCAATTAATGATTTGACCAATACTCATTTTCAATTCCACCCTAAAATACATTTTCATTAACCAATCTAAATTTTCATTTCCCCCTTGAATACTTTTTAGTTTCCCCCTTTTCATTTTCCCCCTTTTGGTTTTCTCCCCCCTTTATCAAATCCCTAAATCTCCCCCCACCCCCTTCGAACTGAGTTCTCTAAAGCTGCTCAATTGTCTTTCATAAATCTCTCTCTTTCTCTTAATCCCCAACTCTTCTCCTCTCCCTCTCTGTCATATTCACACACACACACATCGAGAGAGAGAGGGAGAGAGCTGGAATGCATCTTAATTCTTATTACATCTGTGTAATTATATCAACTCTCGTTATTCTTCCAACAATTTGGCTTAGAGATTTGAGCTTGCTAGCATATATTTTAGGTTTATCACAGTTACAGAGTATATATGTAATTGTAAATCATTAAGCTAATTATTAATTAAGCTGATGTGACTGATTTGAGGTATTTTGACAATTTACTCAGTTGGAGGAATTTTGGCACTTGCTCTGGTGGTTGTTCGTTTATTATGGGTCGGGGTTGTAGATGGAGTTGGGTTTCATCCAGGTGGTTCAGCTCTAAACTTCCCAAACCTCCCTGTCTTCAATTAGGTATTTGTTTTCCTCCTTTTAAACTTTGTACGTTTGTAATTTCATAAGGAGTAAATAATTTCTATATTTTTATGTATATGTTTTCCTGCTTCCTGGATTAGGAATGTGTTTATCAACTTGTCTTAAGCACGGTCACATCAAATTAAAGATTATAATTTTAAATGTTTGAAACTAATATTTACATAATGTTTTGATGAAAAAAATGGAAACAAAGTGGGCTTCCAACAGACTGTAATTGGCTAAATTTATAGAAAAAGTGATGTTGTAGGTCTAATCCGTTTTTTACTGTCACATCTTACCATTGTATGTAGTTCTGCACTTTGTAATGTAAAGAGTCTTCTTTTCGGTACTATGGATATATTTCTATTGAATCTATACTCTGTAGTTGTGCTGACCATGTTATGTAGTTGTGCTGACCATATACTCAATTGCGAGTGTTCAATTTGGGTAATACTTCTCATGTGCCAGTCTCGGATCTTGTGAGCATTTTGGAGAGGTTGCTGAAAGTGAAGGCGAACAGAGAGGTAATGAAGTTACCACGGAATGGGGATGTGCAATTTACACATGCAAACATCAGTTTTGCCAGCAGAGAACTTGGATATAAACCCTCAACAGATCTTCAAACCGGTCTGAAGAAATTTGTTCGATGGTACTTAAGCTACTATGGAAATGGAAAGAAAAGCAACCAGTGATGCATTATTCAATTGTGTGGTAGGATCTTTATAATTCTTGTTCTTTTCCATTCATATCATTGTTTTAAACTCAGTTCCTACCACAAATATGTGTTTCATATATATATATATATATATATATATATCTTTATCAGGTCATATAATATCACATCCCAAGATGAAGAAGGTTTTTGTGATCGAGATTGTGATCTGTGTCAAAAGAAACTGAAAACCATATGTTTTTCACTCCTGGATTGTAATTGTTGTAGTTTTATCATTGTAGATTCATGATGATAGATTACGTTACTGATTGGCAGACTGTATCATCTTTACAAATTTCAAATAAATAGCACACGGTAGTTTTTTCTATTATAGGTTTTATTGATTATTGATGATTATCTACTTTTGTGTGTTGCCAAACTTTGTGTTGTATTTAAGGAACTACGTAATGTTTTCCTTTTCAGATATATACAGTTACATGATTGTATTGTCAAATTTGGCTGTATTCAATTAGGGTTCTGAAAGTATATGTTAGTATACCTTTACAGTTACTAGCAGCACATTCATTTCCTGTTCTTTTTTGAAAAATTACATAATCTATTACCCTACCTTCTACTACTTGCAAATTCAAAATATTTTTTTTAGTGAAGATGATATTCTATAATTTGGTCAAACTTTACATAGTTGATAGTCAGTTGTATATTGCGATAGTATACCTTTACAGTTACTAGCAGCACATTCATTTCATGTTCCTTTTTCACTCAGGTGTTTTGGAAAAAGTGATTGGACCAAGGCACCATCTTCTGCTCCCCAACTTCCTGGCCAACTTGAGCCCAGTGGTGTGGGATAAATCATTATCGTGCTATTATGTACCCACTGAAAGCTATGTACTTCTAATCTTAATGATGGAGAATTAGATTTGATGCTTCACAGGTTCTAACAGATTCAGACGCTAACAGAGTCAGCAAAGCATTTTATTGTTGTTCATTAACTTATTTAAATAAGTTTATATTTAAATCAAATTTTTAGACTTTTCTAGCCACATGCTTAAAATATGTGCAAGAATAAAGTTTCCAAAAATTTTGCATCTGTGTACTTGAGTGTTTTCTTCCATTAACTTATTTTGTTTCTGTAGATCTGGGTAGACAATGCAAGAAAATGCATTGCAGAGAAATGGATGGTTTCACCGTCAATGTTCCTGAATTGAAACTTTTGAGGCAGTATCAGAATGATGCTATTAGATGCACAAGGAGATCACATGTTATCTACACAACTTGTGAAGGTACTCTATAGCTACATTTTCTGTGTTAAGTCATAGAAAGCTTATCCAAACAGATCTAAGAATCTGTCATGTTTAGTTTCGTGATCAAATGTTATTATGTCGTAGTTCAAGTTTGTGTATTTACATCAAGGAACACGTTCATTGCATCTCTTTTATTACATCAGTACATAAATTATTGCAACATGATTTTTTTTGTTTGCTTATGTATCCTAGGATCCAAGGTGTAAAACAAAAAATTGAGGAATGTAGCTTGTGAAGTGGATATTCGTACTTAATAGTATGATTAAACATGGTCTTGACTTTTATCTGCAGCCACAACTAGCTACAAGAGTTCGCAGACCCCAGCAGCACAAAATCACCAAGTGACTGCTTCAGCAGAAACTCAGGTTGATGAACCAGCTTCTCCTACTGCTAGTACATCTTCGGGTGGGGTTGAAGAAGACATGTATCTACTTATGTTTATATGAGTTATCAATCTCTACATTTTCAAGTGCAATAAGAGTTATAATGTAACCTACTGTTGTATGGATATAAAAAACCATTGTCTAAGCTGTTTTTAAGCAATGATGGCACTTATTGGAATTCTTGTTATATTTTGTATCACACAATACTTTCAATACATAAAAAAAGTATTAACTCTTTAACACTAAAACATTGCTTTTTAACAACTAACCTTTGTGAAAAGAAAACTCATACAACCTATGTTAAAAACAAAACCATTGTCTATACATCCTTTTTAGACAATGTATATGCTTTTAGAAACCGTTGACTAAAGAGAAGGAGAACAACTCTTAGTTTTATAACCACTGTTGTCTGTAAATCATTACCACGACAATTTTTTAGACTTGAAAATGTTGTCTGTTAACATATACAACAATGACAATCTATTTTAACGGGTTGTATGTTTCATTTTAAAGTTATAGTCTTTATGACATTATATGACAAGTCTTTCTTGTGTTCAGCAAACACTTGAGTTATACATTATCTGACAATGGCTTCTATATAAACCGTTGTTGTTTCTGGATATGTTACAACGGTTTATTAGGAAATTCCGTTGTCTTTAGAGCCTCAGACAACGATCTCTAACCGTTGTCTGATACGCGCATCAGACGGCATCTCCATACACAACGGAAATTTAGGGTGTCAGACAACGGTGATAAACCGTTGTGTGATTTGATTTTTCTTGTAGTGACCCGCTACTGGGAATAGTGGTATCAATCCACTATACCATGAGGCATATATGCTCCCTTATATATATCCAAGGTCTGGAACCTAAAAATCAACAAACTCGAACTCAGCAAACCCCCTTTATTCGAGACTACTTTGGTCCTTATACTGAGGACGAAGATTATACTTCTGATGATGAAAGGGAGGTAGCCCCACGAAGGAGACGTTCTTCACAAACAACCCAGGAGCAATCCCAAACCACTAAGGATAAGATTACAGCACATGAAGCTAAGGCTGTAAGACTCAAGAAGGTGTTGGCAGATGAGGAGGCTGCTAGAGCACAAAACCAATCAACCGGGAGGGTCCTAGTGATAAATCTAGATCCCACACCACGAAGAACCGGGATGAGGGATGAGGCCCCAAAGGGTGACCCTACTGTGTTGTTGCCCTTAGAATATCCTGATGATCGTATACCACCCTTTACTCAGGATATCATTAAGGTTCATATATCCAAAAAATTCAAAATGCCAACCATCAAAGCTTATGATGGAACGGAAAACCCGCAAATCATGTGAGAACTTTCTCCAAGGCACTGTTGTTATAACCTACCAATGATACAGTCAAGTGTAGGGCATTTCACCAAACCCTTGTGGGCATGGCTCAACGTTGGTATAGTTGTCTTCCTCCCAATTCAATTGGATCCTCTAAGGAGTTGAACAAGGTATTTATCAACCAGTTTGTTAGTGGGAGAGTGCATGAGAAGAGTTCTGCATCTCTCATCAGTATTCAACAAGGTAAGAATGAATCCTTGAGGGACTATATAAATCGATTCACCAGAGAGGCTCTGAAAGTTCGGGATCTGGAAGACAAAATAGCTGTGAGAGCCCTGCAACAAGGAACCACTGATGATCAGTTCAAGAGGTCCCTAGCAAAGCATCTTCCCGAAAGCATGTTAAAGCTACAAGATAGGGTTGGGAAGTATATCAAGGTCGAGGAGAGCATGAATAAGTACGAACCCATTATTGGGGGAAGTGGAAACGGGAAGAAGAGGAAAGAAGCTCAAGAATATGATTTAAGGGACAAGTATCCCAGAACAATAAAGGATTCTGATTCCCCACCAAAGAAGGGTAATCCCGGAAAAAAAATCACGGAGTATGCAAGGTTAAATACTCTTAGAAGCCAAATCCTAATGGACATTGAGAAAGATAAGGATTTTCGATGGCCGAAGCCACTAAGAACTAACATAGAGAAGAGAAACAAGAATCAATTCTGTCGGTTTCATAAGGAATTTGGTCATGACACCGATGATTATAGACAACTGAAAGATGAGATTGAGTTCTTAATCCGAAGATGAAAACTTGAAAAGTTCACTAAAGATGGGAATTGAGGGAATCAACGAGGAAATTATAAGAAGAGGGACTATGATAGAAGGGACAACGATCAAGATCGTAATCCTAAACCCTGAGGTCCTCCGAAACTCTAGAATAGCTTATGCCCGAGAGGTAATGACTATTGTAGGAGAAGCACCGAAACATGCGAAGACATAAGTAGCCATTAACTTCGATGATTCTGATCTCGAGGGAGTGAAGTTCCCCCATGATGACCCGCTGGTCATTATACCTGTGATAGGAAACTCTGAAACCAAAAGGGTTCTAGTAGATAATGGAACTTCCGTAGACATCTTGTTCCATGATGCTTTCATCAAGATGGGATACACTGACTCACAACTGACTCCTTCAAACATGCCAATATATGGGTTCAACAGAGTTGAATCTAAAGTAGAAGGAACCATTCAGCTCCCTATGACAATAGGGCAAGGCTCGAAAATAACAACTCAAATGCTGAATTTTTTGGTGATAAAGACAACCTTGACCTATAATGTGATCCTTCGAAGGACATGCCTTCATGCATTTAAGGTTATTGCCTCAACTCACCATTTGAAGATCAAGTTCCCTACGAGAAACGGGGTTGGTGAAGAACGAGGAAATCAAAAGATGGCTAAAAGCTGCTATGTAGCCGCGTTAAAGCTTGATGGAGTCGGGGGGGGACAGGTTCTACCAATAGAAGATATGGATTCAAGGGATGATGAAGAAAGAAGGCGAAAACTAGCTGAGGATTTAATTCATGTTCCCCTAGTTCTGGGTGAACCAGAGAAAATTACTTATATTGGGGCCTTGTTTCCCGAGCCCTTGAAGGGCCAATTAACATCTTTTCTCCAAGAAAACGAAGATGTTTTTTCTTGGATAGTAGTTGATATGCCATGGATTGATTCACAATTGATAACCCACAAGTTTAATGTGGATCTAGAAAGAAATACAGTAAAATAAAAAAGAGAAATTTTGCTCCCGAAAGACAAGAGGCCATAAATCAAGAAGTAGATAAGCTCTTGGAGGCAGGATTTATAGAAGAGATTCAATTCCCCGAATGGTTGGAGAACCCGGTTATGGTCAAGAAAACCAATGGAAAGTGGAGAATATGTGTAGACTTCACGGATTTGAATGACGATTTCCCCAACACTATGACATAAGTGCTCATATGCAATGTTTTTTTACTGTTATTGTAGGCCAAAAAACATTGCCTTAAGGTTATTTTTCAAAAATGCAACAAAAAATAGCCGTTGCATCTGCGGCCGTGGCCTTTGCTCTTTAATGCAACGCTTTTTTCCAATATACTTCAACACAGAGAAAACATTGCATTATAAATGTACTACAACACCACTAACAAGTAAATGCACCATCAAATAGTGTTGCCTTACACATCAGTTCAAGCTTGGTCTCCAGGTCATGATACTGGGGCCCACTAGAATGCCACGTCAGCAATAGGGCCCAGTAGCATGCCACGTTAGAAATATGGACCACTAGCATGCCACATCAGCAGTGGGGCCCATTGTATATATATTAATGCAACACCATTATATTCTTTAATGCAATACCATTTTATTGGAATTCAACATTAGAGAAACGCAAATGCAATGCTTTAATTAAAATTTCTACAATATTAGTTTTGTACATAAAAGAAACCAATCCAACACATTCACTGTGACGCCCCCGATCCCGGGATGACCTCAGAAACCCGACCCGGGGAACGTCAATCAAACCAAACGCCTCAATATATGCTTACATACTCAAACTTTAATTAATAAACAAAAGATCTTACAACGTGATCAAGCCTTACGACAAAACGTTACAGCATATAATAAGTTCTTACACAACTTCGAAACATAAGTCTATTACAAAAGTATTCTCCTTAGAGTACTACTCGCTTCCCATCCAACATCGATAGTTCGGTTCATCACATTCTTATCTTTTCCTGAACATCCTTCTCCAAAATTCTTCCCTGTGGGAGTTAGTGAAAAAAAAAAGAATGAGCTCACAGAGCCCAGCAAGCATATATTATACCATTTAACTGAGGTTTGCAATTTCACAAGTCGTTCATCACAATAAAATAATTTTCACAGAAATTGAATAAAAATGAGTATTCAAACACGATAAATTCACAAGTTCTACTAGTTGGGATCCCGGCCAGCTAAACCATTGGTTTAGCTTCACTTCCAATAAGGAAGCATCACAGTTCACAGTATCAATGTAAGAATACTCAATTTTCATCAAATATCCGCAATAAAGTCATCGAGATTTCAAAATCACATTTCAACAGTAAAACAGTACAGTATATACTTACAGTACGTCACTTCTGATCTTAAACTCTTATACGAAAATCGTCAACTTCGCTCGTTCCCTAAAATATTATCAAAAGTCACACTAGCATTATCACCACGTTTTATTTCTACTACCTAATTATTCTAATTTATCTAACTTAAATATTAAACAATGAAAATAATAAATAACTAAAATAAATTAGTAAATAAAATAAAAAGAAAAGTCCGAAGACTTACCAACTACAGTAGTATACAAGCTTGCTGCTTCTATTTCCTTATTTAGAACTCTACGTTTATATATATACAGGAAAGGAAAGATCATTTCCTAATTCTGCTCGATGTGGTACAATTCTTAGCATTAGAAAAATAAAATGGAAAGCACCTAATAGTCACCCATTCTAGCGCCATATTTCGCCCATGAATTTCTTACCATTTTGCTGCAGACTTCTACTATATAACCTGGTATACTATCTCTTCTCTTTTCAATGTGGTAGAAAAATAGAGGTAAGAAAAAGAAAAATTATAAGAGTCATTTTTCTAAACCAAAAATACCAGTAGATTGCCCAAGCATATGCATACTAAGTGTAACTGACTTCCTTCCTTTTTCTTGATTTGAGATATGCAATTGAATCCATCTACATAAACCCTTACATTCTCACTAAAATTATCAATGTGGTACTAAGCCATTCTATTTACCTTATATTGCTGGTTATCCCACATCGAGATGGTTAAGAGGGGGTCTTCATCTTATGTCTATATAAGTCAAGTCAAGTTACTAGCTATTAACTAAGATCGATGATCATCACAGGTTCTCTCTTGAACCGAGATAATTTGAAGTTCAAAACTTGGAGTTACCTTAACAAATTTCAATTTGGATGCTATACAGATGCTAATCCCTTGTAGTAAAAACCCAAGTGAATTGAATTTAAACTTATAGTTTTGTCCCACATCGAACAGTTATCCAAGTTGCTGGCTTCATTTCTCTATATAACTAACTTGAGACTTGTAAGCCAACTAAACCAATGGACAAAAAAGCCATGCTTGTTGAATCTTTAGTGACTACATTATCG
Source organism: Heracleum sosnowskyi (assembly GCA_030848705.1). Taxonomy (NCBI): domain Eukaryota; kingdom Viridiplantae; phylum Streptophyta; class Magnoliopsida; order Apiales; family Apiaceae; genus Heracleum; species Heracleum sosnowskyi. Next base: position 132,795,277 of record CM061235.1, on the reverse strand, counting down.
TCCCACATCGATATGAAAAAGGAACCAACTCCTTCCAATTTCTATATATCCCAAGTAGTGTCACTCACATATAAGGTTAAGGTACATAAGTTTCACCTTGGCTTTCTTAGGGAGTCGAAGTATGGACAATAAAGCATAACAACAGAAAGTTGATAAATCAATTACTATATACCCTTTTGAAGCAAATCAAAACATTTGAAAGCAAGAACTCTAGTTGAAGATTTAAAACATAAATCCCTGGTGTCCCACATTGAGTTATCAAAGAGTAAATTTCTCTCAAACTCTATATAACTCGGTTAGGGCCCTTCACTTAGAAAAAAAACTAAGTGCCTATGTCCAACCTTGAAGAGCTGAAATAAAACAAGTCAAAACTTTAAACTTATAATTCCTAATGTAAAGAGAAGTGCACAAGGAAGGACTCAAATCTCGCATGCAACACTAACTTCAATTCATGTGGTAAAACCAAGTATAAGTGCCAAAATTAGTAAAATTTAAGTCCACTTTGTCCCACATCGAGCAAGTAACAAACTAAGTGTCTTCATTTCTCTATAAAAGAACTTGGGGACTACTACTAATGTACTTGTGAAATGTGAACTTGTCCCACATCGCAAAGATGAAGGGCAAGCTTCCTTCTCACTCCTATATATTTAACTACCTGGCCCAATTAATGGTAGTTTAAAAATTTTACCCCTTCTCCTTGGGCCTTGAAGCAATTGCTCGGCCCAACTCCCTTGAGTCAATTAACATTGGCTTGGAAAACAGTTCAAATCTTTCATCCTTTTCACATTGGGCTTTGATGCATCTGCTCAGCCCATATCCTTGGGTCAATTCACCTTGGTCTGGAAATCAGTTTAAATCTTTCATCCTTTTCACATTGGGCTTTGATGCATCTGCTCAGCCCATATCCTTGGGTCAATTCACCTTGGCCTGGAAACCAGTTTAAATCTTTGCATATTTTCATCTTCTTTCAAAAAGTTCTTGATTAAGTTCGGCCTATTTTATACCTATGGGAGCTCGACATGTCGAAGCAAACCAACAATCTCAAAAAATAAATTTTCGTACTATTAGAAAACTTAATCAACCCAAGTTACGTATTTATGAATAAAATTGAGCATAAATTATAATATTGAAAAAAAAAACAAGTCGGGGTATTACAATCTTCCCCCCTTAGAAAAATTTCGTCCTCGAAATTGCTACTCAATGCGTACCCGTCTCATCAAACAAGTGGGGATACTTTGATCTCATCATCTCCTCTGGTTCCCAAGTTGCTTCTTCTACTGCATGATTTTGCCAAATTACTTTCACAAGAGGTATCACTTTAGTTCTCAATTTTTGTTCGCGACGATCCACTATTTCAACTGGAAGTTCTTCGTATTGCATATTTTCCTGAATTTCTATCGGCTCATAATCTATAACATGTGCTGGATCGGCAACATATTTCCTTAGATATGATACGTGAAAAACGTTGTGAATATGGCCCAAACTTGGCGGCAATGCTAACTCATATGCTACTTCACCAATCCGTTTAAAAATCTCAAATGGCCCAATATAACGTGGACTTAGTTTTCCTTTCTTCCCAAATCTCATAACACCCTTCCACGGAGAAATCTTGAGAAACACAAAGTCTCCTTCCTTAAACATCACATTTCGACGATCCTTATCGGCATAACTCTTTTGTCTACTTTGAGCCGTCAAAATCCTATTATGTATCAACTTAACTTTCTCTGTAGTCACACGAATCAACTCTGGCCCTAACAATCTTCTTTCCCCAACTTCATCCCAACACAATGGTGTTCTACATCGACGTCCATATAAAGCTTCGTATGGGGCCATTCCAATTGTCGCTTGGTAACTGTTGTTGTATGCAAACTCTATTAAGGGTAGATGTTTTTCCCAACTTCCTTTAAAATCTAGCACACAAGCTCGTAACATGTCCTCCAATGTTTGAATGGTACGTTCCGACTGTCCATCTGTCTGAGGGTGAAATGCCGTGCTCATACTTAACTTAGTTCCCATCTCTTGCTGGAAACTATTCCAAAATCTTGATGTAAATCTCGGATCTCTATCTGATACAATTGAAACAGGCACTCCATGCAATCTGACTATTTCTTGAGTGTATAACTTTGCCAACTTTTCTAATGGTGACGTTTCGGATATAGCCAAGAAATGTGCACTTTTAGTTAGCCTATCCACAATAACCCAAATAACATCATTTCCTCTCTGTGTTCTTGGCAATCCTAGTACAAAATCCATGGTGATATGTTCCCATTTCCATTCAGGGACAGGTAATGGTTGTAACAATCCCCCAGGCCTTTGATGTTCTGCTTTCACTTGTTGACAAACCAAACATCTTTCTATCCATTCTGCGATCTCTCTTTTCATCTTAGGCCACCAAAAACTTTGCCTCAAATCTTTATACATCTTCGTAGATCCAGGATGTACCGAAAAAGGTGACGAATGAGCCTCCGATAAAATCTCTTTCTTGATCTCTAAATCGGATGGTACAACTATTCGATCACGAAACCTCACAATGTCATCATTTCCTTTCTTAAAATCCTTTTTACCCAATTCCGAATTAGAATTATTCAAAATCTCCTTTAAGCGTTCATCTTGTTTTTGGCTTTCCTTTATCCTCTCTAACAACATTGGTCTGACCTCGATTCGATACAATAAGCTGGCATCCCTTCCTTGCCTCACGAATTCAATTCCAAGTCTCTTTAATTCTTTAAGGTTAGTTGATTCCACTAAAACACTCGAACAATTCCCAACTTCCTTTCTACTTAACGCATCAGCAACAATATTCGCTTTACCGGGGTGATATAAAATCTCACAATCATAATCTTTCAATAACTCCAACCATCTTCTCTGTCTCATATTTAAATCCTTCTGAGAGAAAATATACTTTAAACTTTGATGGTCCGTAAAAATCTTACACTTCTCTCCGTACAAATAATGTCTCCAAATCTTAAGGGCGAAAACCACTGCAGCCAATTCCAAATCATGGGTGGGGTAGTTCCTTTCATGATTCCTTAATTGTCGAGATGCATACGCAATTACTTTTCCACGTTGCATTAGTACACACCCCAAACCTTTTCTTGATGCATCACTATAGATCACAAAATCTTCAGTTCCATCAGGCAATCCAAGTACTGGAGCAGACGTTCATCTCTTCTTTAATTCAATAAAACTTTATTCACATTCCTCAGACCAAACAAACTTAACATCCTTTCTCGTAAGATTCGTCAGTGGCCCTGCTATCTTAGAGAAATTTTGAACAAACTTCCTGTAGTATCCGGCCAAACCTAAGAAACTTCGAATTTCTGTCACGGTCTTTGGTCTTTCCCAATTCATAATTACCTCAATCTTTGCAGGATCAACTGAAATTCCTTCCTCCGAGACGACATGTCCAAGAAAGCTTACTCTCCTTAACCAAAACTCACATTTTGAAAACTTTGCGTACAATTTTTCTTCCCTCAAGGTTTGCAGTACTATCCGTAAATGTTCCTTATGTTCTTTCTCATTTCTTGAATATATGAGAATATCATCAATAAAGACGATTACAAACTTATCCAAATAATCCCTAAATACTCGATTCATCAAATCCATAAATATTTCCGGTGCGTTCGTTACTCCAAATGGCATCACTACAAACTCATAATGACCATATCGCGTCCTAAATGCCGTCAACGGGACACTTTCTTTCTTGACTTTTATCTGATGATAACCTGAGTGTAAATCAATCTTCGAAAAGTAGGTAGCTCCTTGTAGTTGATCAAAAAGATCATCTATTCGTGGTAAGGGATATTTATTCTTTACTGTCAGCTTGTTTAGCTCTCTATAATCAATACATAGTCTTAGGGAACCATCCTTCTTTTTCACAAACAACACTGGTGCTCCCCAAGAAGAGACGCTTGGCCTAATAAACTTTTTGTCCAACAACTCTTGCAATTGAATCTTAAGTTCGGCTAACTCCGTTGGTGCCATCCTATATGGTGCTCTTGATACTGGTTGGGCTTCTGGAATCAAATCAATACCAAACTCAACTTCTCTCTCGGGTGGTAAACCTGGTAGCTCATCAGGAAAAACATCTAAAAACTCTTGTACTACAGGTATATCCTCAGCTCTATCTTTTACCTCTTTGTCCCCAATCACATATGCAAGAAAACCTTCACATCCTTTTCTTAACATCTTACAAGCCTTCAAAACCGATATCATAACCCTAGGCTTTTCTAACTTATCTCCTTTAAAATACACTTTCTTTTTGTTTGGTCCAACTAAATGTATTCGTTTCTTACTACAATCTAGATTAGCCTTATACTTGGTCAACCAATCCATTCCTAAAATTACTCCAAAATCTCTCAACTCAAAAGGTAATAAATCGACCAAAAAGGTTTGCCCACTAATCACTAAGGGACAATCTCCATAAACTTTATCTACAAATAAACTTCTACCATTTGGGAGTTTCACTACCAATCCATTATTCAAATTTTGCACAGACATGTTTAACTTATTCACATATTTCAGATCCATAAAAGAATGGGTTGATCCCGAATCAAACAAAACTTGAACATCTTGAGCACAAAGTTGGAGTGTACCTGACACCACATCATGAGAATTCTTAGCATCCTGGGTCCATGGCGTAGGTTCTCGCTATTGCCCTAGGTGCCGATTGTTGGGGAGTTCCCGTTGCAGTAGTCTTGTTTACTTTAGGTTCAACTTCAGTCTTCACTTTCTTCTGGGGGCAATCCCTTGCTAAATGACCTTGTCTTCCGCAATTAAAACAAGAAGTTACTTTAGGCTTTGGGCATTGAGTCGCTATATGTCCCTTTTCTCCACAGTTGTAGCATAATCCATCCGCTCGATAACATACATCACCACCATGCTTCTTTCCACATTTCTTACACTCCGGTGCTGCAGTTTTCCTATCATCCTCCCGAAAATTCTCTTTCTTCCGCATTTGAAACTTATTATTATCTTTCTTGTATCCTGACTTAGAACTCGATTCTGTCTCTCTTCCTCTCTTCTTATTTGTAAAGAATTGAGTACGAGCTTCATACTCCCTCTCCGCAATCCGAGTTTTTCCAACCAACTTATCAAATTCCTCCAGTTCCAACAAAGATACATTTTCTCTGATTTGAGGTTTCAGCCCTTCTTGAAATCTATGACATTTCCTAGCTTCAGTATCAACCTGATGAGGAGCAAATCTAGAAAGTTCCAAAAATTTTGACAGATACTCCGACACAGACATTCCTTCCTGTCGTAACCCTAAAAACTTCATTTCCATCTCATTTTTCATACATGTAGGAAAATACTTATCAAAGAACAACTCCTTAAACCTTGTCCAAGTCATATTAGCACAATCCTCAGTTTGTTTAACCGTATCCCACCAAAATATAGCTTCCCCCCTAAAGAGTGAGTTGCGAATTTTACCTTTTGTTCCTCCAAACATTCAGAAATCTCTATCACTTTCTCCATTTCTTTAATCCACGTATTTGCAACATGTGGGTCCAAATCTCCTTTAAATACAGAGGGATCAGCATCCTTAAAAGCCTTGTACGTACACCTTCGTTTCTTCTCACCATCCCGCTCTTCATTCTCCACACGTTCCTGATCCTCTACACGTTCAACATTCCTCGTGGAGGTATCCATAGGTGTTCGTCCTTCAGTTAGGCTCTTAAACATATTCTTCATTTCTGCTAAAACCAATAGCATCTCAGGACTAATTTGCACACTAGGTCCACTTCCACTAGCATTCTCGTCAGCCATTTTTTTTCCTACAATTTAACACATTATATATATATATATACCACTTCATTCATAACGTATATCATGAATATATTTCACAGCACGATTTATCAAATACTACGCACGTAATATATTCTATACTTTCCACGTTCAACACTTATGTCTACTTGTCTCCTAGACGTCACTCAGAACCCAAATTTCTAACTCGGGATTCTAATATTCACGTTTTTCTCCTTTCCTAACCTTAGCTCTGATACCACCTGTGACGCCCCCGACCCCGGGATGACCTCAGAAACCCGACCCGGGGAACGTCAACCAAACCAAACGCCTCAATATATGCTTACATACTCAAACTTTAATTAATAAACAAAAGATCTTACAACGTGATCAAGCCTTACGACAAAACGTTACAGCATATAATAAGTTCTTACACAACTTCGAAACATAAGTCTATTACAAAAGTATTCTCCTTAGAGTACTACTCGCTTCCCATCCAACATCGATAGTTCAGTTCATCACATTCTTATCTTTTCCTGAACATCCTTCTCCAAAATTCTTCCCTGTGGGAGTTAGTGAAATAAAAGAATGAGCTCACAGAGCCCAGCAAGCATATATTATACCATTTAACTGAGGTTTGCAATTTCACAAGTCGTTCATCACAATAAAATAATTTTCACAGAAATTGAATAAAAATGAGTATTCAAACTTGATAAATTCACAAGTTCTACTAGTTGGGATCCCGGCCAGCTAAACCATTGGTTTAGCTTCACTTCCAATAAGGAAGCATCACAGTTCACAGTATCAATGTAAGAATACTCAATTTTCATCAAATATCCGCAATAAAGTCATCGATATTTCAAAATCACATTTCAACAGTAAAACAGTACAGTATATACTTACAGTACGTCACTTCTGATCTTAAACTCTTATACGAAAATCGTCAACTTCGCTCGTTCCCTAAAATATTATCAAAAGTCACACTAGCATTATCACCACGTTTTATTTCTACTACCTAATTATTCTAATTTATCTAACTTAAATATTAAACAATGAAAATAATAAATAACTAAAATAAATTAGTAAATAAAATAAAAAGAAAAGTCCGAAGACTTACCAACTACAGTAGTATACAAGCTTGCTGCTTCTATTTCCTTATTTAGAACTCTACGTTTATATATATACTATTTCCTTATTTAGAACTCTACGTTTATATATATACAGGAAAGGAAAGATCATTTCCTAATTCTGCTCGATGTGGTACAATTCTTAGCATTAGAAAAATAAAATGGAAAGCACCTAATAGTCACCCATTCTAGCGCCATATTTCGCCCATGAATTTCTTAACATTTTGCTGCAGACTTCTACTCTATAACCTGGTATACTATCTCTTCTCTTTTCAATGTGGTAGAAAAATAGAGGTAAGAAAAAGAAAAATTATAAGAGTCATTTTGCTAAACCAAAAATACCAGTAGATTGCCCACGCATATGCATACTAAGTGTAACTGACTTCCTTCCTTTTTCTTGATTTGAGATATGCAATTGAATCCATCTACATAAACCCTTACATTCTCACTAAAATTATCAATGTGGTACTAAGCCATTCTATTTACCTTATATTGCTGGTTATCCCACATCGAGATGGTTAAGAGGGGGTCTTCATCTTATGTCTATATAAGTCAAGTCAAGTTACTAGCTATTAACTAAGATCGATGATCATCACAGGTTCTCTCTTGAACCGAGATAATTTGAAGTTCAAAACTTAGAGTTACCTTAACAAATTTCAATTTGGATGCTATACAGATGCTAATCCCTTGTAGTAAAAACCCAAGTGAATTGAATTTAAACTTATAGTTTTGTCCCACATCGAACAGTTATCCAAGTTGCTGGCTTCATTTCTCTATATAACTAACTTGAGACGTGTAAGCCAACTAAACCAATGGACAAACAAGCCATGCTTGTTGAATCTTTAGTGACTACATTATCGTCCCACATCGATATGAAAAAGGAACCAACTCCTTCCAATTTCTATATATCCCAAGTAGTGTCACTCACATATAAGGTTAAGGTACATAAGTTTCACCTTGGCTTTCTTAGGGAGTCGAAGTATGGACAATAAAGCATAACAACAGAAAGTTGCTAAATCAATTACTATATACCCTTTTGAAACAAATCAAAACATTTGAAAGCAAGAACTCTAGTTGAAGATTTAAAACATAAATCCCTGGTGTCCCACATCGAGTTATCAAAGAGTAAATTTCTCTCAAACTCTATATAACTCGGTTAGGGCCCTTCACTTAGAAAAAAAACTAAGTGCCTATGTCCAACCTTGAAGAGCTGAAATAAAACAAGTCAAAACTTTAAACTTAAAATTCCTAATGTAAAGAGAAGTGCACAAGGAAGGACTCAAATCTCGCATGCAACACTAACTTCAATTCATGTGGTAAAACCAAGTATAAGTGCCAAAATTAGTAAAATTTAAGTCCACTTTGTCCCACATCGAGCAAGTAACAAACTAAGTGTCTTCTTTTCTCTATAAAATAACTTGGGGACTACTACTAATGTACTTGTGAAATGTGAACTTGTCCCACATCGCAAAGATGAAGGGCAAGCTTCCTTCTCACTCCTATATATTTAACTACCTGGCCCAATTAATGGTAGTTTAAAAATTTTACCCCTTCTCCTTGGGCCTTGAAGCAATTGCTCGGCCCAACTCCCTTGAGTCAATTAACATTGGCTTGGAAAACAGTTCAAATCTTTCATCCTTTTCACATTGGGCTTTGATGCATCTGCTCAGCCCATATCCTTGGGTCAATTCACCTTGGCCTGGAAATCAGTTTAAATCTTTCATCCTTTTCACATTGGGCTTTGATGCATCTGCTCAGCCCATATCCTTGGGTCAATTCACCTTGGCCTGGAAACCAGTTTAAATCTTTGCATATTTTCATCTTCTTTCAAAAATGCCTTAATTAAGTTCGGCCTATTTTATACCTATGGGAGCTCGACATGTTGAAGCAAACCAACAATCTCAAAAAATAAATTTTCGTACTATTAGAAAACTTAATCAACCCAAGTTACGTATTTATGAATAAAATTGAGCATAAATTATAATATTGAAAAAAAAAAACAAGTCGGGGTATTACATTCACCATCCCATTCGAACACAACCAAGGCATATCCAACATAATACTAAGTACCTAAAAGATCTATTACAAAATTTTCAAATGTACCAAAGTGCTAACACCAAGCACATACAATCAAGTCTAAAATTTAAAATTACAAAATAACCTAGATTAGATATCAGGGATAGTTGCATAATAATATTCCTAAAATTCGGTGACGCTTTGAGTCATTGGAGTACCGCTGTCATCTTGATCACTTAATAGGGTGCCATAGAATTTAAGATATGTATTAGACTTGGAGCTCTCATTCAAAAGGAATTTTAGCTTAATTTCAATTTCAATGATGGATGAGTACCTCAACATGTTCAAGTGACTTGAATTCATCACATTTAATCAGAACCAAATACATGAGAACAAGTCTCACGGTATTTGAATTAAAAATTTTGAATTAAAATTTGATATTTGAATTTTTATTGAGAAAAAAAAATTAAAAATAATAAATAGAGCTATGTTTTCTAAGCACCTTAAAATACGCGTAAAATGTCAAAGGTAAAACTAATTTGGGATGGAGGGAGTATTAGAAAATAAGATCATTATTAAGTAAATACTCTACATCTTAAATTTGCATAAAAAATATTGTACAACTATATTATGACGTAATGTTGTGGGATATAGGCCTAGTTTTCTATGGTGACCTTTAGAAACTCCAAACCCAAAGAAAAATTACATTTCAATACCAAAATATCAATTTAGTTAATACTAAATCAGGTTCCATTCTCTACAAATACATAATTAGATAATTATTATTTAATTAAAAAATTTGATTCCCTATACTACCACTACAAGAAAAACTGAATCAGACAACACTTATCCTACAACGCTCAGACGAAAAAGTGTTGCCCAAAATTTTTATACAACGGTTTAAAATTCAGCATAAATATTATATTGTCTATCCCACATACTTTATAATAGTTTCAAAACCATTGTCTATTATGCCTATTTAGATCGAATTAGACAAGGCTTTCTCAATGTATTGTTGTTTAACATATATCATTTAAACAATGGTTTCTATCAACCATTGTCTGAAGAGTACGCAGACAAGATGTTCTAAAACCATTGTTAAACTTAGACAAGTGTTTTTTCTTTCAATCGATTTAATATAATTCACACAACGGTAGTTAGATACTATTGTCTGATTTTAACAACGGTTTTAGAAAACATTGTCTAAAGTCCTTTAGACAATGTTTTCTAAAACTGTTGTTAAAATCAGACAAGTGTTTTCTATCCGAACTGTTTTAAAAGCATTCACACAACAGTATTTGTATACTGTTGTCTGAATGGAACCTAACACACATTGGTTTTTGTACTGTTGTCTGAAATCAAAATTTGGGGAGAAAGAGTTGAAATTGAAATTGGGGGGGGGGGATTTGAAATCGAAATTTCTGGGAGGGGGGAAGTTGAAATCGAAATAGGGGGAGAAAAAAACTGAACCCGGCAATTAATGTTTATTTTACCGAAATATCATACAACGGTTTGTAACAAAATAAATTATTGTCTTAAATTCTTTGAGACAACGGTTTCTCATGTAAAACTATTGTGTCACTCATTTTACTGTTGAATCACTTAAGTATATGTCAGACAATGGTTTTAGATAAAAATCTTCGTCTGTATTATTTTCATACAACGTTCTTCTTTTGTCTGTATTAAAAACCATTGTATGATGTTTTTGGGGTTTTTTGTATAGTTTTATTTTTTTAAGAAACTTTAATTATATGTTGGTCTTGATACTTAAGTTTAAGGTACACACTTTATACGATCATACATTATACTCTCTTGTTTGTAAATATTAATATATAAATTTGTCGAATTAGAATACTTAGATAAATGTTAATAATAATAATATCATATTCAGACTTTAGATCATTACATAAATTGTTGATTAATAACATATGATGTAAAGATTTTTTTTTTATTCAGAATAAGCGTAACTTACAAGTTATAAGTTAAACGAATAAGTCGAGATGACAAATAGTCTCGATGAGTTACTATGAACTTATAAGGAATATATAGATTCAATGTTTATAAGCGAAGACCAAACAGACCCAATGATATCATAAAAATTTGTCGATAAGAATACATAGATAAACGTTAATAACGATAATATCATATTTAGACTTTTTGTTATTACATGCGGTTGATTGTTTTTGTAAAACAAACGCTTATTTTTGTTTAATCGTGTTTTAGCATAATTTCATAGTAATTTAGGCCGAATTCAAAATTGTTGACTAATATTGATTCCAACAATGGTTTTTTATGAAAAAAAGCGTTGTAGGAATTTACAACAGTTTGTTTGGTCAAAAAACTGTTGTAATAAATTGTTTGAGACAACGGTTTCTCATGTAAAACTGTTGTGTCACTACTTTTACTGTTGAATCACTTGAGTACATGTCAGACGATGGTTTTAGATAAAAATCTTTGTCTGTATTACTTTCATTCAACGTTCTTTTTTTGTCTGTATTAAAAACCATTGTATCATGTTTTTGGATTTGTTTGTATAGTTTTTTTTTAACAAACTCTAATAGTTTGGACATAGAAGGGAAATGAGGTTAGCATGAAAACTCTATGTAATTTAATGATATTACAAAAGTTTTAGAAAAAAATAAATTTATTTTGTTTGAGATCTTAAAGGTCAATAGTGATTTGACCAGTACTTCTAACTAGTGTTTCGTCCCGGATTGATGTTTTGATTTTTTTTTTAAATATTTATCGACGATCCAACCGTATGGATATCGAGATCTATATAATTTAATGATATTACAAAAGTTTTAGAAAATAAATAAATTTATTTGGTTTGAGATCTTAATGGTCAATTGTGATTTGACCAGTACTTCTAACTAGTGTTTCGTCCCGGATTGATGTTTCGATTTTTTTTTAAATATTTATCGACGATCCAACCGTATGGATATCGAGATCTATGTAATTTAATAATATTACAAAAGTTTTAGAAAAAAATAAATTTATTTGGTTTGAGATCTTAACGGTCAATAGTGATTTGACCAGTACTTCTAACTAGTGTTTCGTCCCGGATTGATGTTTCGATTTTTTTAAAAATATTTATCGACGATCCAACCGTATGGATATCGAGATCTATGTAATTTAATGATATTACAAAAGTTTTAGAAAAAAATAAATTTATTTGGTTTGAGATCTTAACGGTCAATAGTGATTTGACCAGTACTTCTAACTAGTGTTTCGTCCCGGATTGATGTTTCGATTTTTTTAAAAATATTTATCGACGATCCAACCGTATGTATATCGAGATCTATGTAATTTAATGATATTACAAAAGTTTTATAAAAAAATTAATTTATTTGGTTTGAGATCTTAACGATCAATAGTGATTTGACCAATACTTCTAACTAGTGTTTCTTCCCGAATTGATGTTTCGATTTTTTGAAAAATATTTATCGACGATCCAACCGTATGGATATCGAGATATATGTAATTTAATGATATTACAAAAGTTTTAGAAAAAAATAAATTTATTTGGTTTGAGATCTTAACGGTCAATAGTGATTTGACCAGTACTTCTAACTAGTGTTTCTTCCCGGATTGATGTTTCGATGTTTTTAAAAATATTTATCGACGATCCAACCGTATGGATATCGAGATCTATGTAATTTAATGATATTACAAAAGTTTTATAAAAAAATAAATTTATTTGGTTTGAGATCTTAACGATCAATAGTGATTTGACCAATACTTCTAACTAGTGTTTCTTCCCGGATTCATGTTTCTATTTTTTTAAAAATATTTATCGACGATCCAACCGTATGGATATCGAGATATATGTAATTTAATGATATTACAAAAGTTTTAGAAATAAATAAATTTATTTGGTTTGAGATCTTAAAGGTCAATAGTGATTTGACCAGTACTTCTAACTAGTGTTTCGTCCCGGATTGATGTTTTGATTTTTTTTTTAAATATTTATCGACGATCCAACCGTATGGATATCGAGATCTATGTAATTTAATGATATTACAAAAGTTTTAGAAAATAAATAAATTTATTTGGTTTGAGATCTTAATGGTCAATAGTGATTTGACCAGTACTTCTAACTAGTGTTTCGTCCCGGATTGATGTTTCGATTTTTTTTAAAATATTTATCGACGATCCAACCGTATGGATATCGAGATCTATGTAATTTAATAATATTACAAAAGTTTTAGAAAATAATAAATTTATTTGGTTTGAGATCTTAACGGTCAATAGTGATTTGACTAGTACTTCTAACTAGTGTTTCGTCCCGGATTGATGTTTCAATTTTTTTAAAAATATTTATCGACGATCCAACCGTATGGATATCGAGATCTATGTAATTTAATGATATTACAAAAGTTTTAGAAAAAAATAAATTTATTTGGTTTGAGATCTTAATGATCAATAGTGATTTTACCAGTACTTCTAACTAGTGTTTCGTCCCGGATTGATGTTTCGATTTTTTTAAAAATATTTATCGACGATCCAACCGTACGTATATCGAGATCTATGTAATTTAATGATATTACAAAAGCTTTATAAAAAATAAATTTATTTGGTTTGAGATCTTAACGATCAATAGTGATTTGACCAATACTTCTAACTAGTGTTTCTTCCCTGATTGATGTTTCGATTTTTTTAAAAATATTTATCGACGATCCAACCGTATGGATATCGAGATATATGTAATTTAATGATATTACAAAAGTTTTAGAAAAAAATAAATTTATTTGGTTTGAGATCTTAACGGTCAATAGTGATTTGACTAGTACTTCTAACTAGTGTTTCTTCCCGGATTGATGTTTCGATTTTTTTAAAAATATTTATCGACGATCCAACCGTATGGATATCGAGATCTATGTAATTTAATGATATTACAAAAGTTTTATAAAAAAATTAATTTATTTGGTTTGAGATCTTAACGATCAATAGTGATTTGACCAATACTTCTAACTAGTGTTTCTTCTCGGATTGATGTTTCGATTTTTTTAAAAATATTTATCGACGATCCAACCGTATGGATATCGAGATATATGTAATTTAATGATATTACAAAAGTTTTAGAAAAAAATAAATTTATTTGGTTTGAGATCTTAACGGTCAATAGTGATTTGACCAGTACTTCTAACTTGTGTTTCGTCCCGGATTGATGTTTCGATTTTTTAAAAATATTTATCGACGATCCAACTGTATGGATATCGAGATCTATATAATTTAATGATATTACAAAAGATTTAGAAAAAAATAAAATTTATTTGGTTTGAGATCTTAACAATCAATAGTGATTTGACCAATACTTCTAACTAGTGTTTCGTCCCGGATTGATGTTTTGATTTTTTTTTTAAATATTTATCGACGATCCAACCTTATGGATATCGAGATCTATGTAATTTAATGATATTACAAAAGTTTTAGAAAAAAATAATTTTATTTGGTTTGAGATCTTAATGGTCAATAGTGATTTGACAAGTACTTCGAACTAGTGTTTCGTCCCGGATTGATGTTTCGATTTTTTTAAAAATATTTATCGATGATCCAACCGTATGGATATCGAGATCTATGTAATTTAATAATATTACAAAAGTTTTAGAAAAAAATAAATTTATTTGGTTTGAGATCTTAACGGTAAATAGTGATTTGACCAGTACTTCTAACTAGTGTTTCGTCCCGGATTGATGTTTCGATTCTTTTAAAAATATTTATCGACGATCCAACCATATGGATATCGAGATCTATATAATTTAATGATATTACAAAAGTTTTAGAAAAAAATAAATTTATTTGGTTTGAGATCTAAACAGTCAATAGTGATTTGACCAGTACTTCTAACTAGTGTTTCGTCCCGAATTGATGTTTTGATTTTTTTAAAAATATTTATCAACGATCCAACCGTATGGATATCGATATCTATGTAATTTAATGATATTACAAAAGTTTTAGAAAAAAATAAATTTATTTGGTTTGAGATCTTAACGGTCAATAGTGATTTGACCAGTACTTCTAACTAGTGTTTCGTCCCGGTTTGATATTTCGATTTTTTTAAAAATATTTATCAACGTTCCAACCTTATGAATATCGAGATAGGTGTACTTTAATGATATTACAAAAATTTTAGAAAAAAATAAATTTATTTGGTTTGAGATCTTAACGGTCAACTAGTGATTTGACTAGTACTTTTAACTAGTGTTTCATCCTGAATTGATGTTTTGGCTTTTTAAAAAATATTTATCGACGATACAACCATACGGATATCAAGATATATATATATTTTAATGATATTACAATAATTTCAAAGAAAAATAAATTTAATATTATAATTTGTTAAACAAGAACAATTAGATATGTCTATATATAAATTTCCCTATTTTTTACACCATTTCCCTATTTTTTACCCTATACAAAAATTTCCACCTTAAAACAAAAATTTTACTTTCCCCCCTTAACAAAATTTCTATTCCCCCGTCTTTCCCCCTTTCCTCACACACTCAACTCTCTCTCTCTCTCTCTCTCTCTCTCGCTCTCTCTCTCTCCCTCCCTCTCTCTCTCTCTCTCCCTCCCCCTCAGCTACATCTCTCTCTTTGTCTCATGTCATAATTTCTCTCACCATCTATGTATCTCTTCTACCTCTATCTCTCTCTTTCTCTTTCCATCCCTCTCTCTTATCTCTGTGTCAACCCATCTCAAAACCTAATTAGCTAATTTACATGGTCGGTCACAAATTAGTACTCACCATTTCGCAAATTTGAAGCACAAACCCGAATTAAGCACTAACCCAACTAGGAATTGGTTCGATTCGTGCTAAATAACTTTCAAAGCAGCTCGTTTGGTTCGATTTGTGTGAAATAAGAAAGTAAATTTCAGATCTATTTTCAAATTTTATTTTTGATATTGAATCGAGCTTTGTTCACAGGTCTGGAGCTTTTTATTGAGCCTAATTGGAATCGGCTTCTAATAAGTAAGATATTTTGGTCGTTTGTATTGTTGTATAAATAGAATTTTTTGGGTGTTAATTGAATTTATGGGCTCTTTTTTGAAGTGATGATTTTTTTTTGGTGACGGGATAACTTTGAATTGTTGCAAAGGTGAGTAATTTATTTTGTATATTTTGTTTAAATTATTGACTGCTCTTGTCTTTTTTATTTTTTTACAAGATTGGCTGCTCTGGTAGATGATACTTGTATTAGTAATACGTGTACTAATTAATTTTCTCATTAAAGACATAAGTCAACTATTAAAACTAACATACAAGTGAATCAGGAATAGAAAGAACAATTTGTTGGGTATAATTACTAACTACACAGCAACAATAGGGCAGTTATATATATTTTGTATTGACAAGAACAGGCAAAAATACCAAATAACGAAACAAACACAAAGGTCGAAACAAAAGTATAATCAGAGACTGAAAAATAACAAGACAAGAAAGAACACTTATCTCTCAGGAGCTTTAACAAATACTGAAAGATAAATAAACAGCTGAGTCGCCAAGCCTTCGAGAAGTCTTGACTGTTCTTGAAGAGATTATTGCCCCACTTACACTGTGTTGGGTTGCAGCAATATCCCTCCCAGGATAAAACAGCACAGATCAAACCACTCACAGATATGGCAATGATCAACAGCGACCTGCACCTCACTTCGCCCAAGAACTATGTATTTTGTATGTGTTGAGAGGAAACAGAGAAGATGATAGTTGCTAGGGTTTTCAGAGTTACGTATATGTCTCTTATGTCAAACGTTATATTTTGTATCTTTATAAAAATACAAAATAAAACGTAAACAGACCAAATATTGTAACTGAAGATATGACATTTAATACTAATTATTCTGATTTAATTACCATAACAGTAGTCATCAGGATTTAACAGCTCAGTCAGGATTTCCTGGTCCATCAGGATTTGATCATCATCAGTACTCCAAGCCATCAGGACTTGCTTTCCGTCAGGAGTGGCATCAGTACTTGATCGACCATCAGGATTTCGTCAGGACTGGACCATCATCAGGATTCAAATACTGACACAGGCCATCAGGATCAGTAGTCATCAGGATTTCACTCCAAGTACTGACCAGGCCATCAGGATTTGATCCAAGAACTGGTCCATCAGGATTTAATATAAATCCTGACCCATTTCGTATAGCTGTTTTAAATAAATACTGATACTGTTAAAGTAAATCAATAAATAATATTAAATAAACAGGTAATAAAATTCCTCGCCCAGGTCGCCTCGCGTACGCCGAGACATTCGTCGAAATCGCCCTTCGACCCGACCCGAGTCGGGGCGGGGCGAGGCGGGCGGTGGCGGCGCGCGTGTGTGTGTGCGCGAGGCACATACTAACACCATGCACACCCACATGCCTTAGTAGTTGTACACTACTCTTGCACATGTTTCTATATAAACCCACCAACCTCTCATTACCAATGCTATGTGGGATACAAGTTATTTTCAATATAACCAACCCACATAACCCATTTCAAGCAACCTATTTCAACTCAATTTATTTATGGATTACACTAAGAAAATGTCTTAGATCCAAACATGAAAGTTTAAGTCCTCATTACAAGGAACAACCTCCACTTGTTAGTTTCCAAAAATTCCATCAAGAACATATATAAAATATGTCTCAAACTTTCCATTTTCTAACAATCCCCCACAAATCCATACAGAAATGCATATCGGTCCTTATCATGACTTTTTTCAGAGTCGGTACCCTTCCGGGTTTGAACCCTCCTAAGTCCTCTACTTCGATGGCTACCGGATCTAGATGGAATGTTTCACCTTGAATCTTTATCCGTTTGGTGTAACCACACTCCATAGACGACGACAAATCAAAGGCTATGGTGCTGATCTACGGCTTTGAGACGTTAATGGTCCTGTCTCGATCCTGTTCGTCGAATGCTTCAAGGAATAACCCTTTCCTCTAATTGCGACCACACAATTACATTCACTTAGCTGGGCATCTCCAGAGATGTACTGCGATCATCTCGTCAAATGACTTGACCCCATTCAGAGTTCAAAATAACTCTTGCTATACTGGCAGTAAAAGTACCTTTTAGGTTCACATGGGATAAACTCAGATACGTGCGTATCAAGATATATAGTAAAGGTACTACCAACTCACCCTCACAGCTTGTTATTACCACATTGAATACACTTCAAGGGATCTCCTCTCAGGTGTATTGGGTTCCCGCTGCTGATGAATCATTATGGGCTATCAGTCCCATCCCCAACCTATACTTAAGGACTACTGCATGCTCAAGTCCTTTAGTCAAAGGATCAGCTATATTCTCCTGAGTTCCAATGAACTCTACAGCAATAATCCTCTCAGATACTAGACCCCTTATAGACTTAAGTCTAACTTGGATGTGTCTCTTTGTTTTCGCATTATACTTTTCACTACTGATCTTGTCGATAGTTGTACGGCTTTCACATTGAACAGCAATGGCTGGAAGCGGTCTGCTTACTACAGGTAACACTGACATAAGTCCATGCAACCATTCAGCCTCCGTCCCCGTGGCATCTAGTGCACACAACTCAGCCTCAAAAGTAGACCGAGTTATTAAAGTCTGTCTAGTAGACTTCCAGGATATTGCTCCACCTGCTAGGGTAAACAAATATCCAGTCACTCCATTGGTACCAGATTTCTTAGCTATCCAACTTGCATCACTATATCCCTCGAGTACTCCAGGGAATCTTCGATAATGCAAACCAAGGGAAATAGTTCCCTTAAGATATCTAAGAACTCTATCTAGTGCCTCCCAATGAGTCTTGTTCGGACAACTTGTATATCTAGCTAATTTAGACACAGAATAACAAATATCTGGTCTAGTCACAATAGCAAGATATTGCAAACTCCCAATAATCTGAGAATACCTTAACTGAGACACAGGAATTCCCGAACTATTCTTGACTAGGGCAACTTTAGGATCGTACGGTGTACTAGCGATTCTATAATTTGAATAACCATACTTCTCAAGTATAGATTTCTCTATATAATGAGATTGTGACAATGTTATTCCATCAGTTGACTATGTCAACTTGACCCCAAGAATCACACTAGCCTCACCCATATCCTTCATTTCAAAGTGCTTTTTCAAGAAACTTTTTGTCTCGTTAATAATCTCAATATTGGTTCCAAACAATAATATATCATCCACATATAGGCACACGATAATACATTCATTTCCTTTAACCATATAGTAGACACACTTGTCACTTTCATTAACTACAAATTCTGATTCTAAAACAGTGTCATCAAACTTTTTATGCCAGTCTCTAGGGGCTTGTTTTAAGCCATATATAGACTTGATCAACTTACATACTTTCCTCTCGTTACCTGAAGCAACAAATCCCTCATGCTGATCCATATAAATCTCTTCTTCAAGATCACCATGAAGAAAAGCTGTCTTTACATCCATTTGATGGATGATAAGACCATGTACAGAAGCCAATGCTATAAGCATTCGGATTATTGTCATCCTTGCAACAGGAGAGTATGTGTCAAAGTAATCAATGCCTTCCTTTTGCCTAAAGCCCTTAGCTACCAGCCTAGCCTTATACTTATCTATTGAGCCATCAGGATTCATCTTCCTTTTGAAGATCCATTTACGTCCTATAGTAGTACACCCAGGAGGTAGGTGAACCAACTCCCATGTTCCGTTAGAAACAATAGAGTCGATCTCACTCTTTAAAGCACCTTTCCAATGCCTTGACTCCGAAGAATCCATGGCCTGTCGGAAAGTTAAAGGTTCATCCTCGAAATTGTAAGTGACAAAATCACTTCCAAAGTCCTTGACTACCTTTGCACGCTTACTCCTTCTAGGTTCATCTACTTCGTCAGGAGTAGAACTATTGTCAGGATCTGCCCCCACATTTGTCATCTTTTCCACATGATAAGGAATAGAACTCGATGTGTGAGTAGGATCATCATTAGAAATATTATGAGGTATGCCAGTCTTCATAGGAACACATCCTCAAAGAATGTTGCATCACGAAACTCAACTATAGTGTTTGCCACTATACCGTCTATGTCAGATTTTAACACTAAAAATCTCATAGCCGTAATGGTTTCAATATAGCCCAGAAAGATGCAATCAACAGTTTTCGGACCTAGTTTCTTTCTCTTATGTTCAGGGACAAGCACCTTAGCAAGGCACCCCCACACACGAAGATACTTTAAAGTTGTCTTTCTACTTTTCCATAATTCATAAGGTGTCTTGTCCATATGTTTCAGAGGAACTCTATTCAGAATATGGCAAGCCGTATTCGAAGCTTCTCCCCACATGTACTTAGGCAACCCAGAATTAATAAGCATGTTGTTAATCATATCTTTAAAAGTTCTGTTCTTTCGTTCAGCCACCCCATTAGACTCAGGTGTGTATGGTGGAGTCACCTCATGAACTATACCATTGCTTGCGCAAAATTCATTAAACAAGGTACTAGTGATCACCACCTCTATCAGATCTCAAACGTTTAAGTACTTTACCAGTTTGTGTTTCAGCTTCAGTTTTGAACATAATGAATTTTTCTAGTGCTTCATCCTTATGTCTAAGTAAATAAACATAATAATATCTACTACAATCATCTATAAAGGTAATGAAATAACGTTTATTATCCTTAGTCAACATGCCACCAAATTCACATATGTCTGTGTGTACTAAATCTAATTCTCCTGAATCCCTAACAACATTATGAAAGGGTTTCCTAGTTTGTTTAGCAGTCACACATACTTGACATTTAGATTTCTTTTCAATAGCATATTTTGGAATCAACTCTAAGTTCATCATATTCTTTAGAGCACCAAAATTTAAATGACCAAGTCTAGCATGCCATAAATCGGATGATTCAACACAATTAACAGAAGGTGCAACACTATCATTAATAAAACTGCCCAAAACAGGTTCAACATTTATTAAAAATAAACCATCAGATAGATAACCTTTGCCAAAGAATGTACCAGTATGTGTAATAACTACTTTATTACATTTCAAAGAAAGTTCAAAACCATTCTTAACTAAACAACTTCCACTTATAATATTTCTACGAATATCAGGAACATGGTGCACTCTAGTGAGGGATAGAACACGCCCAGAAGCAAACTTCAGGTCCACGTTTCCTATTCCAAGAACTTGAGCAGCACTAGCATTCCCCATCGTCACTGTCACTCCATGACTATGTTGATAAGAAACAAATAAACTAATATCAGTACAAATATGTACATTAGCTCCAGTATCAATCAACCATTCATGTGACAGATAAGTGGAAAGAAGTACAGGGTTGTAGGTAACATACCTGTCATTGGTTCCAGAGGCAACAGCCTCACCAACAACCATGTTAACCTTAGGCCCATCAGTGGTTGCAAGCACAGTATTAGCTTGTGCTACCACAACAGCTTTCTTTGCTTTCTTTGTAGGACAGTCCTTGCTCCAATGACCAACCTGTCCACAAGACCAACATGGTTTGTTCGTCTTTGGTTTATTAGCCTTTTTTGTCATTTTCAGGTTTAGTGTTATCCTTCTTAGTGACAGCCTTTCTTTTCTGTCCAACAGTCACTACATTCACCTTTGAACCCCCATGTTCAGCAGGCATCACATGTCCCTGTTTGGACTTGTGCTGTTCGTGCACAGAGATGTCCAACATCAGGTTTGTCCAAGTGATCTCTCCTTTCTGTCTTTTCAGGGAGAGAGCAAACTCTTCCCAAGACTTAGGGAGCTTTTCAATCACAGTCATAACCTGAAACTTTTCAGGAAGGTCCATTCCGGACTCCTTCAAAGCATGCACCAACATCTCAAACTCATGTGCCTGCTCGGTCATGGACTTTGTATCCACCAGTTTAAAATCAAGAAACCTAGCCACAGAATACTTTTCCAACCCTTGCGAGTCAGTATTGTGTGTCTGGTCCAGCTTCTCCCATAAGAGCTTAGCAGTGAAGGAGTCAGATGAATACTCATCAAATAGAGTGTTCGCTAAAGCTACCAGTATAGCAGCCCTAGCCACCCCATCTTTTTCCTCCCACATGGCATAAGCCTTAAGAGTTTCAGCCTTTTCCTGATCAATAACCGGTTTCTCATACTGCACACCGGCCATAGACCCTTTACCGTAAGCCATAGTTTCATCTTTTTCTGCCAACGAGAAAAACCAACACCCCACCGAATTTATCAGGCATTCCTGACAAATCAATAGGCTGTGGAAAACGGTACGTGGTCCAATCAATGGTGGGTACAGTAACACCAGAACCAGAAGCAATAGCACCATCAGGAGTTACAGTTCCGTTAACCATCTTATTAATTAACAATATATAACACAAAAAGTAATCTCTTCAAGATTGTTGGGTATAATTACTAACTACACAGAAACAATAGGGCAGTTATACATATTTTGTATTAACAAGAACATGCAAAAATACCAAATAACGAAACAAACACAAAGGTCGAAACAAAAGTATAATCAGAGACTGAAAAATAACAAGACAAGAAAGAACACTTATCTTTCAGGAGCTTTAACAAATACTGAAAGATAAATAAACAGCTGAGTCGCCAAGCCTTCGAGAAGTCTTGACTGTTCTTGAAGAGATTATTGCCCCACTTACACTGTGTTGGGTTGCAGCAATATCACTCCCAGGATAAAACAACACAGATCAATCCACTCACATATATGGCAATGATCAACAGCGACCTGCACCTCACTTCGCCCAAGAACTATGTATTTTGTATGTGTTGAGAGGAAACAGAGAAGATGATAGTTGCTAGGGTTTTCAGAGTTACGTATATGTCTCTTCTGTCAAACGTTATATTTTGTATCTTTATAAAAATACAAAATAAAACGTAAACAGACCAAATATTGTAACTGAAGATATGACATTTAATACTAATTATTCTGATTTAATTACCATAACAGTAGTCATAAGGATTTAACAGCTCAGTCAGGATTTCCTGGTCCATCAGGATTTGATCATCATCAGTACACCAAGCCATCAGGACTTGCTGTCCGTCAGGAGTGGCATCAGTACTTGATCGACCATCAGGATTTCGTCAGGACTGGACCATCATCAGGATTCAAATACTGACACAGGCCATCAGGATCAGTAGTCATCAGGATTTCACTCCAAGTACTGACCAGGCCATCAGGATTTGATCCAAGAACTGGTCCATCAGGATTTAATATAAATCTTGACCCAGTTCGTATAGCTGTTTTAAATAAATACTGATACTGTTAAATTAAATCAATAAATAATATTAAATAAATAGGTAATAAAATTCCTCGCCCAGGTCGCCTCGCGTACGCGAGACGCCGAGACATTCGCCCAAATCGCCCTTCGAAGCTTCAAACAATGGGCAAAAAACGTTGTAAAACTGTGTTTTCCTTGTAGTGTACATATAATTAAATAATATTTAGTTATTATATATTTTGATCCTAATTAAAATACCAATTTTGGTTAACACTAAATTCAGGTTTCATCGTTTACAACTACATTATTAAATAATTATTTATTTAATTTAAATTTTTTGATTTCCTGTAACTACATGTAATTAAATAATATTTATAATTATATATTTTAATCCTAATTTCAGGTTTAATTCTCTAAATATTCAAATATAATAATAGTTATTAATTATATTAGTATTTTAATCTTTAACAAAGTATATATACAACATGTTTACACAATTAAAGTTTGGATAAACCTCACCTTCCCTGTAATGAATGTATCCTTTCTCTACACCATTATGTTGTAGATTTAATACCATGAAGTTCAATTCAAGAAGTTCTCTAACATCTTTATGTCCCCAGTTGAACCATGGGAAAAAAAAATTTCTCTAAAATTTTCGACACTGGAATTGTCATGTTTGACACATGCACGCATGATCTCTTGTTATAGGCCATCAATGAAGGTGAAAAAAGTTCATTTCAAGAGATTTCACCTAATTAAGTAGGACCTGACCTGGTGTACAGGCCAACTCAAACTTTTAATTTGTTGTTATTTTTTTTGACATGTAAGAGCATTAACATCCACTACAAGAAAAATAGGGCAATTTCGACCTATCAAATTCGACCACGACTAAATTCAACCGCTTTTGGTTGAAATTTTGGTATGCGGCTAAATTCAACCATCTTCAGTCGAAAACAACGATGGTCGAATTTGTTTGGTCGAATTTATCTACTAAATTCGACTGATTGTATTTATTGGTCGAATTTAAACCCCGCGAAAAGAAGGAGGGAACAATCCCGCCAGAACATTAATTCCATCGAAATAAATTCAACCACATTTGGTCGAATTTAGCCTCTAGTTTTGGTGGGAATTTTGCCGCCTATATTTTTGAATTTAGTAAAAGGCGGGAATTTTGCCTCCCGAAATAATTGGAATTATTCACTTCTAAATTCGACCAAACGAAGTCGAACATTGTTTGTTTTTTTTAATTTTCGAAATATTATTATTAAATAAAATATTTGAATGTGTATATATATCATGAAAAAATATCAATAAATACAAGGATGTCATTCATCATATGTACAAATGTAGTTTGTACCAAAAGAGTATTAATATGATCGGAAAAAGTTGAATATTTATTTATTACATATTTTCAGAAACAAATTGAGATATATAATTAGTTTGAAAAAATACAAAATAATTATGAGAGTACCGGGAATACATGTCATATTCAATATAATTTTTTGAGAAAATAATATTGAGTAAAGAAAAAATTATTCAAAAGTCGTTACAACTACGAGATAGTAGACTAAAAATATAGTATTTTGATTTAGGGTTTAGGGTATGGCTTAGGGTAAGAGTTTTAAATTTATATAAAATTAATTTAAATAATCCAACCGTACGGATGTAAAGGTTTTAATAATTAAAAAGCATATGAAAAAAATTAATTAATTTCAATATTAACTTCTTAAAAATTTTAGCATGTTTTTTATATTCCTCATACTAAATTCGACCAGAAACTGCAGCTAGTCGAATTAAAAGGTAACTTCGACTTAATGTGGTCATTTATAGTTAAGTTCGACTATGTTTGGTCGTTTTATTTAGTGGTTGAATTTAGGTAAATTCGACCGTGTGGAGTCGAATTTACACCTGCCATAAATTCGACTAATGTGGTTGAATAGGTAAATTCGACTATATTAGGTCGAAAGTAGTCGTGCTTTAATTTCGACTATTTTTGGTGGGATTTATGTATTCGACTATATGTAGTCGAATTTAGCCGTTTCCCTTTGGCAACCCTACTGTCCATTTTGCTTCCGGTAGCCGTTTTTGTTGGTTTCTCCCCTCTTCCACCATTTCTTGTCTTCTTTTACTCTTTTCTTCTACATGTTATATCATCCAAAATTATAGAGTTTGCCATTTATTCCTTCATGTGATCAAGTAAAATCAACAAGTAAGTGTAATTTTAAGTCTTGCTATTGTAATTATTGTTATTTTTGTTTTGATAATATATATATGTTCATATATGTGATTATTGTTTGTTTATATTTGTATTGGTCACAATAGTATGATATTGAGTGAATTATATTGACAAAATTTGAGGGATTGTTAGTTGTTAACAATTAAATTCACAATTAAATTTTGTTTATTTAAATATGCATTTGCTTAATTATATCAATTTGTACATATGTGTAGATGGCATCCGATCGTAGTTGGGTTGGTCGTAATCGGTATAATGAGGCAAAATACTTAACGGATGAATACAAAATTGGTGTGGATAGATTCATTCAATTTGCTATAGATAATCTTCAAGAAGAAGACAACGGTCTTATAAGATGTCCGTGTAGAGAATGTAAAAATAAGTGGTACAAGAATCCTAGTACCGTGAAAGTGGATTTGTATCGACATGGTATCATGCAATGGTATACTAGATGGAATTGTCACGGAGAGGAAGATATGCCACGAGAGGAAGTTAGAACGAGTTCTGTTAATACTAACTACAGAGATGATGATATGTATGATGCACATGATGATGATTTTGAGGATTGTGAGGATTTCGAGGAAGAACCGAATGCAACAGCAAAAAAATTTTACGAGATGGTGAACATTGCATCCGAACCAATTTATCCAAACAATGACAACTTTACAACATTAGAATTTGTAATGGAGTTGCTTAATTGGAAAAATAAGCACAATTGTAGTAACAATGGCTTTGATGAGTTACTTCACCTTATTGGATTAGTATTGCCTGATGATCATAAATTGCCTGAGAAGTACTACACCGTGCGAAAGATGATTAGAGGGTTGAATATGGAGTATGAAAAGATTGATGCTTGTGTGAATGATTGCATGTTATATTACAAGGAAAACAGCAATAAGACTGTGTGTGATATATGCACAGAAGACAGATACAAAGTGCAAAAAGATCCTAAAAAAAAAAAGATCCCGCGAAAGATCTTGCGCTACTTTCCTATTACTTTGAGATTGCAGCGTTTATTCATGGCTGAGAAGACTGCAAAATGCATGAGATGGCACCATGAGAGAGTTGTAGTTGAAGGTCAATTAAGTCACCCAGCAGATGGAGATGAATGGAAACAATTTGATCGTAGATTTCCAAGATTTTCAAAGGAGATTCGGAATGTTCGACTTGGACTCTCTACAGATGGATTTGACCCCTTTCGCGATGCACACGCTGATGAGTATACTGTTTGGCCTGTGGTGGTTGTTGTGTACAACCTTCCCCCATCTATGTGTACTAAGGCTCCATACATGTTCATGCCTCTTCTTATTCCCGGGCCAACAGATCCGACAAAAGACTTGCATGTTTATCTTAGGCCACTAATTGATGAATTGAAATCGTTATGGCACACCGGGGTGGAAACATATGACGTGCTCTCACGTACAAATTTTATGATGAAGGCGATGCTTTTGTGGACAATTAGTGACTTTCCTGGACTTGCCATGCTTAGTGGGTGGTCCACCAAGGGTAAGTTGGCATGTCCAGTTTGCATGGGAGAAGTAAAAGCTAAACAACTTAGACATGGTGGTAAATCTAGTTTTTATGGCACTGCTCGATATTTTTTGGAACCAGATGATCCCCTAAGAAAGAGTACAAGGTTTGGAAGTGTTGAAACACGATTAGTGTGTGCTCGACATTCAGGATCGCTTGCAAAGATCATGTGTGAACAAATACAGTTTCCCCCTCCGGGAAAGTCATCGAAGAGAAAACCGAAGGATTATGGCGTGACACACAATTGGACTCACAGTTCTCCATTTTTTGAGCTTCCATATTGGGAGACACTCAGTCTTCGTCACAACATTGACATTATGCACACTGAAAAGAATATCTTTGACAATATATTTTACACAATTCTTGATGATGCAAAAAAGTCCAAAGATAACACAAAAGCAAGAAAGGATTGTGAAGAATTACGTGTACACCGTGAGTTGTGGATTCGAGATGATGGCACGGAACCACATGCACCATACGTGCTTTTGAGGGAACAAATTCATAAGTTGTTCAAGTGGATTGAAGCACTGAAACTTCCAGATGGGTATGCCTCAAATATATCTAGGTGTGTGAATTGGAAGAAAAATTGCATTCGCGGGATGAAATCACATGACTGCCACATTTTCATGCAAAAGTTGTTGCCTATTGTTTGTCGTGACTTACTTCCCAAGCATGTAGCTGATCCTATTATTGAGTTGTGCAACTTCTTTCAAGATCTATGCTCTTCGAATGTCAAATATACAGATTTGCAAAAAATGGAGAAAGATATTGTGAAGATAATGTCCAAGCTTGAAACTGTCTTCATTCCTGGTTTTTTTAATCCGATGGAGCATTTGCCTATACATTTAGCTACCGAGTGTAAGTTGGGTGGCCCGGCTAATTGGCGTTGGATGTATTTTATTGAAAGATATTTGCACAACTTGAAATTGAAAGTTGGAAATAAAGCTCGAGCAGAGGGTTCAATGGCACAACGTTACATTGAGGAAGAATGTGTACACTTTTGCTCATTATTTTTCGATTCCCAAGTCAAAAAAGTGCATAGTCAGTTACGTCGAAACGAGGCACCTCAAGAATTTCATGATGTCAACGTGTTAGAGGTTTACACGTATCCGACACAACCTAGTCTACGGAGTAGAGATAGAATCTTGAGTGGTGATGAACATGGACTCATAACATACTATGTTCTTAT
Organism: Heracleum sosnowskyi; assembly: GCA_030848705.1. NCBI lineage: Eukaryota > Viridiplantae > Streptophyta > Magnoliopsida > Apiales > Apiaceae > Heracleum > Heracleum sosnowskyi. The sequence continues at coordinate 132,767,253 of CM061235.1, read as the reverse complement.
TAATTCGCCGGAAGTTGGAAAGTACTTGCGGTAAGATTTTCTCAAACCAGTTTTAGTTCAAAATGATGAATTTAGAATACAATTTAATATTGTTATTGTTTAACTTAAATATGTAGTGGATTCCAGAAGTTGGTACAACAACATTACCCCCATCTCAATGATGCAGAAAAAGAACAATATCAAAAAGAACATTTTGGAAAATGGTTCGAAAGAAGGGTATGTGTTTTCCTTTATACTTACACATATTTGCACAAACTTTTGTATATTTATTTTTATTCGCACAATTTTTTTTAGGTACAAGGTGATGAAGAGCTCAATAAAAAATTTATAGACCTAATAAGAGGTCCGATGTATAAAGTGGAGTCTTATAAAGCGTGCAAGTGCAATGGTTACAAATTTAGTTGCGTAAATGCTAATGAGCTCACTTCACCAAATTCCGGCGTAGTTGTTATTGGTGAGAAAATTTATTTATTAGCAATATTCAAGTTCTATTTTTTATTTATTACTTGATTTCAATTTTTATACATTTGTAAATGTAGGGAGTTCTTACAAAGAAAGTTATGGAAACTATTATGGTAGAATTGAAGAAGTTTTAAAACTTTTCTATCACAATGGACATCAAGTGATCGTCTTCAAATGTTATTGGTTTGATCACACAACACATGTTAAAGTTGATAGACACCGGATGACTACCGTGGATGTCAAATCAAAGCTAAATGCCGAAGACGTGTTTGTGTTGGCTAGTCAAGCTCATCAAGTGTACTATGCACCAAATATTTCAAATGCAAAATCATCATGGTACACGGTTCTTACAACAAAAAGTCGGCAAGTTGATGAAAGTGTGTCAACTAATAAAAGGACCAACATCAACGAGGATGCTTTACAAAATGATGTGTCAAATGCTTCATCATCACATGTTGAAACAATTATCATTCGTGATCCCTCCAATTTTTTTGTTGACTTGAGGATGTTTGAAAATGATAATTCGGTAGATTATAATGATGAAGAAGAAAGTCAAAAGAAAAAGGAAAATGAAGATGAAGACGAAGACGAAGACGAAGACAATAATGAAGACAAAAATGATGAATTAAGTGATAATGATGATTTGGTGTAATTTATCATTTAATTTGTATCACAATAACTATTTCTTGATAAAATAGATTGAGTGGATTTCATTATTCATGTTTTATTTTAATATTTAATTTTAATTATTCATGTTTTAGTAATGTAGAGGGAGTGGATTTGTGTTTTTTGTGTTTATCACAGGATAGTTAGTGCAGTAGTGCAGTAGCCACTGGAAGTTGTATATTATTTTCGACCCAAATTAGTTGAAATGTAACCCGGCTACTTTCGACTCCATACTGTCGAATTCTTATTCCTATATATACAATTTCCCCCAATTTTAGTTTCGACCCAAATTAGTTGAAATGTAACACGGCTACTTTCGACTCCATACTGTCGAATTCTTATTCCTATATATACAATTTCCCCCAATTTTTCTTTTTATCGCCGCCCCCAATCCAATTTCAATTAGGGTTTCTCAATCTCAATTTCTCGAATCCAAGGCCGAACGATGTTGGGCTCTCAGGTTTATCTCTTTTCTCTCTAAACTTAGGGTTCTCTCCCCCCCCCTCTCTCTCACACACACGCACACACACACACAAACACACACACGCGGGTTTTAGGTTTGCTGCTGAATAAGTTAGTTAATTACTAAATCTGATTTGTTGAGGGTTTAGGTTCTAAATTTGTTTAATCACTTGTTTGTGTTTATGCGTGAGTGAGAAAGAAGTTTATTTGCGTTTATTCTTGTAGTTCTCTGATTTAGTTTTAGTTTATACTTTGTTTCGTTTTTATTTGTGTATATATCTTTTCGTTTTTATTAATGCGTATGTAGTCAATTTGATTTTGCCTATAAAACAATTTCATTATACTGTAGTCAATTGCAGATTAATAAGAGTGCAGAATGAGATTTGTTAAAATCTTTTTTTTTTAGGGTTAAAATCTTTAATTTAATTGCACTATGGCGAAGCTTGGAAACAATTTTGCAGTCATGATTCATGAACAGTAGTTTTCTGGCAATGGTTATCTTCTTGAATTATATATGTATAGTTTTAGATTTCAGCGTAATCACTGTGAGTTCAACTAAACAACAGAACTACTATTGTTAATTATATATGTATAATTAACAATTATATATGTTAATTTGATTCTCATTCAGCATTTACTATTGTTTGCCCACATAATTAACTATTGTTTGCCCTCATAAATTAGCTAGAACAGGTGTAATCAACTAGTACTAATTTAGTATTGGTTTTTTAACAGGTGGTATGGGCTGGCCCGAGCTCAAGGAAGGGTAAGGAAAAGAAGGATAAGGGAAGGGCTTGTCGGAGCTCGAAGGTCAGGAGCAGCGGAAGTGATGGTGGAGTTGGAGGGGGCAGTGAAGGGTGCAATGGTAGTGATGAAGAGAGCTATGTGGAAGGATCCGATGAGGTAGTCATATGTAATCAGAAAATTACATATGAGAGGAAAAGACGCAGTTGTTCAGAGGGGGATTATCCGACGAAACCACCTGCGGATGCGAAGCCAACTGTACACTTTCTTAAGAACAAGAAATGGTATGTCACAAGAAATTTACACTCTTAGTTATGTCTTTGCTAATTAACACTCATAGTTATGTCCTTGCTGATTCAGTTAACAAAGTTTCTTTCGTTATATTACAGCTTCAGGGATCCTACACCGAAGCACACTCTGGGGCACATTGCTCGTCTCAAATGGGACGAACATACCCTAAATTCCAAGGGAAGCAAACGTCAAGCTTTTTACAGCAAGTGCATCTGGGATTTTAAAGTAAGTTTAAGATCGCCTAAGTTTAAGATTGGTTGCATTTAAGATCGCCTAAGTTTGCGTCATGTACTTATGTTCGGGTTGTATTTAGTTGCGAAGTCGTATTTTTGTAAAACAATTCAAAAAATCATAATTTTGCAAAAAATAAAAATTTAAAACAAAATTTTGTGGGGAGGTTTTATAATCAGGGATTTTTGTAAAACAATTCAAAAAATCATAATTTTCAAAATTTATTTAATATACATGATTTTGTGGGGAGGTTTTATAATCAGGGATTAAATCTTGATATTTGGAATTTCAAATCGAGCCAAGTTTTAATAAAAACTAAAAAGTAGGATGTCCATTTAAGACCCGCGGACCGGACTAGATTGAACTTTTTAGGTTTTCTCAGAAGTCGAATTTTCAGCCTTTAGATTTTCTTAATATTTCTAGTCCAATCTCTTTCGAGATTGATTTAGCTAGCTGGGCCTGTTAATTTGAACAATGATGTACTCCTAATTTCATATGGGCTTTGGCTTTGGACTTTATTCTTTTGCTTTTACGACCCAATACTAAACTAGTTTGTGGTCTCACAACTTTAATAATCTTTCCATTTATCTACGTTTAGGACCTTTGTTAAATTGTGACTTCTTATTGCGTTTTATCAAGTTATATATTGGCTTCTTTTTTATAGTGTTTCTAAAGGCTGCGAAACTGCTTGAGATGCATGATTTTCATGATTTTCTTTTTCACTCGATACATTAATCTGCAAATTAGAAACCCAGTTATTATTAATCGGAGAGTTTGAAATTCTTACACTTTTTGGCGTTAATTGTACTTGCAATTTGGTTTGGCAGGAATATTATAACTATCCCAAGAATTATGGAGAAGTGGAGGGAGATAGAGTTGTTCGAGCACATCTGAAGAGAAATTTTAAGTATTACCTAAACACGGAGAAGAAAAGAGTAACAAAGCATGTGAATGAGTGTTTAAAGTGTGGATATAGTCCGGATGCCATTAACATTAAGGAAATGTTGAAGCCTCACTACTTCTCCCAGCGTGCATGGAATTCTATCTGCGATCATTGGGGTACACCAGAGTTTAATATGAAATCGGAGAAGGGCAAGAAAGCTCGAATGATGGTGGAATTCACTCCTCGCACCGGGGCCAAACCATTTGATCAGAGAAGGGAGGTATGATTTCTGGAACTAATTACTTTAAAACAACATGAACGAATCAGTTAATTACAAAAATGGGGCGGCGGCATAGATGCACAGATTTATCATAGGTCTGTAGGAGTTCTGAATTTTATATAGAGATCAAAGTTGCATCCCTTTATTTATTTCAAACTTTGGTTTTGAATTTGTGGATTCAACTCATAGTTGATTTGACGGAATATATTTTACTATCAGCACATTCAATAGTATAGTAAAATTAGCCTGTTCTAGAGTTCTAGGAATTTAATTTGTTAAGTAAAATTAGCATGCAGGTTACTTTGTTGTGCTACAGTACGTGAAGTTACCTGTCTACTTGCAACATATATATATATATATAATATCTTCGTGATTTGGTTTTTTTTTGCTTATACAGGAAATTGATGCTGAAAGGGAAGCGAAAGGAGAGATGCCTATACCCGATGATGAGTTCATGGGTATGGTGTACGATCCTACTGACCCAGTTGTGAAAGACCTACAGGTTTGTTTAATAATCCTAGTAACGTGAATGCAGCTTTTAGATTGAATTATAATTATTACAAGTTTTAAAGTTTTTTTTTTGCTATGGAATGCAAGTTTGAAATGTATTTAGAGGCTTTAATCAATATCCTCTGTCACTATTAGCAAATAACTTGAATGATAGCCTAGTAGGTACCACTTGCCTATAAAAATGACTTATACTATATGTGTCAATCTGAGCAGACATAATAATACTTGCTTAGCTGCAGAATGGAAGAATTTAAAGATATTTTTCTCGAAACCCCACGGCGGAGTTGTAATTTTTTGATAATATATAGACTTATAAATATGAAGTTAGAAAAAACATATAGAAGCATAATTTTTATTTTGAGATTTGACTTCGCGTGTTGCATGATGCAGGAAAAAATGATAAAAATACGGTCATCACAAGCTGAATTGGATGAACCTACTGATGAACCGCAATCCCCCCGTACCCAAAGGGAAATTCAGCGGATAAAGGACCTTCATGTAACAATCCAGGCTAAACCCCCGATTAGAGGGAGGGTCTTTCTTCGTCCCCATGAAACATTGGGAGAGATTGTCGGAGGGCGTGAAGCAACTCAGTGGATCAGCAAACAAGCTATGACACCTGATCCGGTTAATGTCCCAGATGATATTTATAAGATGATGTCGACCATTTTGGATCAGGTGAGGCAGATGGTCCGTTCCTTGCCTATGCGTGAAGTGAAACAGTCTGTTTTGGATGAGGAGGTGCGAAAACTAGCCACTTCTAAATTTCCAGACCCAAGTCAGCACTCATTGCAGATGCACTATATACGCACAGCAAGTGGTTTGCTTCATCTGATCTTGGAGGACAATGATAAGATCATTGAAGAGGTAACATTCTTTTATTTTTTATTAAGCATGTAGTTTGGCTCTCACATTTTTAGTATCAATGTTGACACTGCTTATGCATAAACGCACATATAAATATATTGTTAATTTCTACTTATAAATATTTACAAAAAAGGCTACGGTGGTGGATGGCACGAAGGCTGTGATGGAAGGTGGCTCAAGCAAAAATGAAGACGAAGATCAGGAAGCGTTTATGTACCCTCTGGCTTAGTCAGCTTGTAAGAACTGGTGGAACTGAACTTTTTATGTTTCATGTAGTTTATCATGAAATGAACAGTGTTTTTTGAAGTTTCAGTTATCTTAATGTTTATGTAAAAAAAACGTATTTCGTGCTGGTAATCTTTTGAGAACAAGTACAGAACTTGGTGCAAGTACTGGTGTTTAGTGTTTCTGTAAGAACTTGGTGCAAGTACTAGTGTTTTATTTAATGAAATATGACTTTGGTTTTAACATTCGGTAATTATTTGTATTTTGGTGATTTGTTTGGGTAAATTTGTATATAAGCGAGCAGTTACATGTGGTAAAGAATTGATTGTGTAGGTGTAACGAAAACAAATACAATAATGGTATCATAATTCGACTAGTAGTGGTCGAATATAAGGAACAAAACAAAGTTTTGGTATGTTAAATTCAACCAAAATAGGTCGACTAGCGAAAGTATATATTCCACCGTTTTTGGTCGAAATAAAGAATCAACTAATTGTAGTCGAAAATTATATTCGACATACTTTGGTCGAATTTAGCTTTATGGGCGGGAATTTCAAATTTTCACCAAAAATTTGATTTTTCAAGGGAAAAATTGGGGGCGAAAATGTACAACTACATTTGGTCGAATTTACATGGTCGAAAATACGTGGTCGCAATTAGTAGGTCGAAATTGGTAGGTCGAAATAAGATAAATTCGACCAACTATGGCATTTTCGACTTGGGCATCTTCGACCTAAATTTATTTGGTCGAAATTAGCTAAATTCGACTGGTTGTGGTCGAAATTAGCTAAATTCAACTGAAATTTGTTGGTCGAATTTACCCGAATTCCTTGTAGTGATCCCTTCCCCGTCCCCAACCTCATATTCTTACTAAAAATAGTAATTTCCTAAATTTATCCTTAGAATTTATTTATCATTTAAAAATTTACTACATCCCATTCCCCATTTCTATCTTTATATTTTTATATATTACTTTTTTCTCTCACATCTCTTTAACTACTAACTATATTATTTTATCACTTCTCACTCTATTTACACATAAAATGGTATAAAATATAAAATGGAGTATGAATAGTAAGTCCCCAAATTTGGGGACTCATTTCTTGATCCAAAAACATACCCTAAAATAGGGAATCGGATGCAGATGACATTTTTTGCTATAATTCATAATTTCCTCAAAATATGGGGAAGGTGGAAGAAATGGGGCACCCATTGTGAATGCTCTAAGAGAATGAAATTTGATATTATTTCTTGCCAAACAGTGGTCACAAGGGTCCAGAAGAAGCAACTTCGTTTGCAATTTGTTTATTACCATTACCATTGTTTCTGACTCTTGGTTCCGTGGACTGGCGGCCGCTGTTTTTCTTAATCTTTGTCATACTTTGCTGCTCGTTTGTAGGTGTGATGGATAGTATCATAATGAATTCGATCTCTTTCCTGTTGTTGCAGAAGTATGTCCTAACTAGAACTGTTCAATTCCACGTTCTATAAATACAGGATTTTCTCCATATTAATTAATTCACTCATCACGCTTAGCAAAGTTCAACAAATATAATGAAGAAAACTTTCTCAGTGCTTTCATTTCTCGTATATGCTTTTTATCTCGTAGTAGCAGATCTTGACCCAGTGCTTGATGTCTCAAATGACAAGCTTCTCACAGGGGTGGATTACTTCATTATTCCTATTTTGGGCGGTAGTAAAGGAGGGGGTATTACATTAGCTTCTGTTCGAAATAAAACTTGCTCCCTTGATGTTGCCCAAGATCAAAGTCTCTACGAAGAAGGCCTATGGATGACAATTCATCCCTTAAATATTAAGAAAGGTGTGAGCGGTCGTGTGATACGAGAATCGACTGATATAACTATTAGGTTCTCATCTACCAAAACATGTGCGAAATCAACAATCTGGAAAGTGGACAAGTATGACAAATTAAGAAAGCGATATTTTGTGACCATAGGGGGAGTACAAGGCGATGGTAAAAGCCAAAATGGTTGGTTCAGAATCCAAAAAGAGAGATTAGATTACAAAATTATATATTGTTCACAAGAACATTGCATTTCGTCGGGACCTTGTGATGTTGTATGCAAGAATGTCGGAGCATATTATGAACATGGTAGGACTCTTGTGGCATTAACAGATGAACCCTTTGTGGTTTTCTTTGAGAAGGTGATCAAGGGATAATAGTTGTTGGTTACCATATGTATTCACTTTATGTTATCCAAGCTAAAAACTTGCTCATAAGCATAAGACATAGATGCATGTATACTCTACTGAAGTTGAATCACAATTTATTGTCTGTTCAATATATATTTTGTTTAGAGTTTTCACACACTTGTTAAGGCCGGATTTTATGGATGCATGAATAGCAACTCCTCCGTGCTCTGTAGTTCCCAAATTTTAAAAGCACTGGTTTCCGACGTTCAATTTTGTAGAACAGTGTACCGTGAAACTAGCCACACCATGTTGGGATTTTAATCTAAACTTAGCTTTGTTTTATTTATTTATTAGCTTAGTTTTAGTTATTTGTTTTATTTCAGGATTTATACACGTTGTAACCAGGTCTGTGAAATTGAGTCCGTGTCTACAGCTTGGACCTAGTCTCTCAGGTTGTTCAGCCGAGTGTGTGTGTAGTGGAGAAATAATAGCTAGATAGTTGCTAGTTTTTAGGTATCACCTTTGTGTGTCCAGGGTATATATATCCTGCATGTACGTTTTAACAACAACATAGAGAACACAATGTAGCCATTAAGTGCATTCCGGTTTGTAAATACAAGTGTTAGTTTTTCTGCATTGTATTGGTGTTCTTATTATTTTCTTTATCAAATTTCAACATGGTATCAGAGCTTTCGATTCAAGAGGACATGAGAAGGTGCTGTGACACAGAATGAGGAACCGTAGTTGAGTTAGTAAGAAACATAGCGGAAGTCGCAGTATGGTGCAGCGACGGAAATGGCGAGACCAGGGAATAGAAGATGAGTTTTGTTGCTGTGCAGTGTTGGAGTGATGCTTCATCACTGGTCAACGAAGTTTTATAAGGCTATTCCAGGAGGAAACATTGGTGGAGTAAAAGGTATAGCGGACAACAGCGAGAAAGAGAAGATGGGAAGTGTTTTGCAGACTGAAAGAGAGAGGAGGAGCAGCCAAGAGAGGAGGAGCAACCAAGGTTTCTTCCGCAGAGCTTGAGGTTGTTGCAGTGGCTGTTGTAATGTCTTGTTAGTGTGTGATGTTGTTGTACATGGGTTGTGAATGTTAAACTAAAACTAATATAATGTCTGAAACAAACGGACTTGCTTTTATTAATTTCTGAATGGTTTACAAACTGAGAGAGATGGATTAAAATGCTAACACAAACTGAATACTTAAACAAATTCTGCACTACGTTAGTAGCTAAAAACCAGGAATGTGTATCTGGTTTTTCTCCACTCTTTATTCACCAGACTCCAACTAAACTCCAACGCTGTGGACCTATTCTTATTCCTACATTTTCTCCACAGCAAAGACTAGAAAACAAATAAAACAAATAAGCCCATTTAGATTAAGCCCAACATACTCCCCCTTAATCTAAATTAGTGAAGTTCTTTTACCCCCAGCAAACTCCTCATTTTCTCAAACTTCACAGCTGACAAAGCCTTGGTCAGAATATCCGCACGCTGTTCATTTGTGCTCACATGTTTAATAATAATCAAACCTTGCTCCACGCATTCACGAATAAAATGATAACGAACGTCTATATGTTTGCTTCTACCATGGAAGACAGGATTCTTTGCAAGATCCACAGCTGATCTATTATCTATGTACAAGGTTACTGGTCCTGCCTTGACATCCGAAATCTGACTAAGAACACGCTGAAGCCAAATGCCTTGACATGCAGCAGCCGTAGCTGCCATGAATTCAGCCTCGCAAGAAGATAAGGCGACACATCTTTGTTTCTGAGAAATCCAAGTAATGAGACTATCATTTAGGTAGAACGCCATTCCTCCAGTACTCTTGCGATCATCCAAACTCCCAGCTAAATCACTATCTGAATATCCGGCTAACAAATAATTTCCTTTGCCAGCCTTGTACACCAGACCAAAATTCAGAGTTCCTTTGACGTAGCGTAGTATACGTTTAGTTGCTGAAAGATGCAACAATGTTGGTCGTTCCATATATCTGCTAACTACTCCGACTGCGTAAGCTATATCTGGCCTGGTGTGCACCAAGTAGCGTAAGCTTCCCACAATAGACTTGAATTCTGTTGGGTTCACTGGTTCACCTCGTTCATCTTTATCTAGCTGTAACTTATGCTCCATTGGAAATTTAACAGGATTGCAGTCGATCATCCCGGCTTTTTCCAGCATCTTCTTCGCGTATGCAGCCTGCTTTAGTTCGATGTATCCGTTCCCCTGTTCAACTTCTAGTCCGAGATAGTAAGTGAGTTTACCTAAGTCAGACATGTCAAATTCCCGGGCCATTTGCTCCTTGAAGGCGACTATATGCGGCACACTAGTTCCTGTGATTAGCAAGTCGTCTACGTAAACACCAATCACCAATGACTCATCTCCATCCCTTCTAGTATACACGGCATGCTCGAATGGACACTTGGTGAAACCCAATCTGTGGAGACATTTATTCAGCTGCGTATACCAGGCCCTGGGTGCCTGACGCAAGCCATAGAGAGCTTTCAAGAGTTTATACACCTTCGATTCTTGGCCACGCTTTACATACCCTTTTGGCTGAGACACATACACAATTTCCTGCAATTCACCATTAAGAAAAGCAGATTTTACATCAAGATGGTGTACCTCCCAAGAATTCTTAGCAGCCAAGGCCAGGAGCAAACAGACAGTTTCCAGCCTCGTCACTGGTGCAAACACTTCTTCATAATCGGGCTTTGTGCTTAACAATCTCGCCATTGCTGTCTGTCTTAATTTTGAAAACCCATTTGAGATCGATAGGCTTATGTCCCTTTGGCAAGTCCGTTAAAACCCAGGTGTTATTCTTCTCTATTGCGTCGAGCTCGGTTTGCATAGCATCTTTCCACACCTTACTTTTGACGGCCTGCTCATAGACCACAGGTTCATTGATATCCAGCAGTAACACCTCCTCTGCCAGTTCTATACGTTCTGTCTCATCATACACATCATCAAGATCTCTCAGTCTTCGCGGACCACTACTGTCACTGCTATCTGACTGAGATGAGCCGTTGCCTGTACTCGTATCTGTCCCAGTTACTGAACTCGCAGTGATGCGAGCACTTGAATGCTGTGTTGCAGCTGAATGTTGCCTGCTTGACTGTGGTGTAGTGAGTGCACTATCCTCATTAGAATCTCCTATCTGCTCAGACTCCACCTGTTCGGACTCTTCTTCTTCGTGTTCGTCGTGTGCAAGTCCCACGACGCTGAAGCTTCTGGACCCAATGCTATGTGTTTCTGTATTATTAATCCAAGGCCAGCTTTTGCCTTCTTCGAAGCACACGTCACGACTAATATGTATGCTGCCCGTGAGTGGATCATAAAGCCTGAAAGCTTTAGTACCTAGTTCTCGTCCGAAATGCACTACTTTCTTACTCCTGTCGTCTAGTTTCTTGGTATGAACAGAAGGGATTTTCATATATGCAACACACCCAAATACACGTAAATAATCAACATAAGGTTTCTTACCGAACCATGCTTCGTACGGTGTGATGTCAGAAAGCTTTCTTGTAGGTAATCTGTTCAATATATAGACTGCATGCCTGATAGCTTCACCCCACAGTTCATTAGGGACTTGTCGTTCCTTCAACATACTTCTGCCCATTGCAACAACCGTCCTATTCCGGCGTTCGACCACCCCATTCTGCTGTGGCGAATAAGGTGCGGTGAAGTGCCTTAATATGCCGTTATCCTCACAGAATTTGTTGAATTCATTTGAACAGAATTCACCGCCTCGGTCGGTGCGAAACACACGTATTCCAGTAGGTGCTCCATTCTCGACTAACTTTTTAAACCGGATAAAACTTGACAGTGCTTCAGCTTTGCTTGCGAGCATATACACCCACATCATCCTTGTATAATCATCAACCAACAACATAAAGAATTTGTTCCCAGCAGGTGTTGAAGGTGATATAGGTCCACAAAGATCACCATGTATTAATTCTAGAGCAGCTTTAGCAGTAAAATTAGAACGAGAAGGGAAAGGCTTACGGGGTTGTTTAGACATGATGCACCCGCTGCATAATTCCTTTGGCTGCACCAGGTTTGGCAGGCCATGAGCCATCTGCTTCTTCGACATCATCTGCATTGCTGGGAAATTAACGTGGCCAAATCTAATGTGCCAAAGCCGAGTGTCTTCCTCTGTCTTCGTTAACAGACAAGCGCCTGGAGCTCTCTTTATGCACAGCTTATACAGTCTGTTCGACCCCCTCTGTACTTTTATCAACAGTTTTCCGTTAGCTGCATACACCCAAAGCATGTCTTTGTCGAGTATGACTTTATTTCCCTCCTCCGACAGCTGTCCCAAACTGATTATATTACTCCGGAGCGTGGGAATGTAATACACTTCCTTTAATTCACGTGCTTCACCAGTTTTACAAATCATATCTATAGAACCCTTTCCGTGGATATGCACAAGAGACCCATCCCCAAACTTGACTTGACCTGTGATACTCTCATCTAAATGCTTGAATTTCTCACGACGCCCAGTCATGTGATTACTAGCGCCGTTATCCAAATACCACGTGTCTTCTTTGTCTGCGTCGGTGTTGTTCTCTATTTCTGCGACCAATAAAGCAGGTTCTTCATCATTAATCACGGCTAAGTTCGCCTCAGCCCTGTGTTCCCTGTCTTTCTTCGGTTTTCGGCATTCTGCTGCGAAGTGTCCAAGGTTGTGACAATTAAAACATTTTACTCTACTCCTGTCGCGAACCATACGCCCATCCCTGACGCGATAATCTCCGTTGCCACCTTTCTGTGTTCGCTTTAACCATTCTTCCCTTGTGAGTAGTAACTTAACCTCGTTACCCTCACGCTTCGTCCACTCTTCTTCAGTCAGCAAGAGCTGTTCATTCTTAGCTTCCAACTGTCCACGTGTCCTCTCCTCATGTGCCTTGAGGGATCCCACAATCTCTTCTAATGACATTGTCTCCAAATCTCCGAATTGCTCAATAGCTGATGCGATTTGGAGAAATCTTGTGGGTACGACTCGCAAGAGTTTCTTGACGACATACGTCTCCTCTACTTTCTCTCCTAAAGCTCGGATATTAGTGACCAAGCTATTCATCTTCATACAGAAATCGTCTAGCTGCTCCGTTTCATTCATGGTGAGAGTTTCAAGTTCAGTCTTTAGTGTCTGTGCTTTCGCCTTCCTTACCTTATCAGCCCCTAAGTGCATCGTTTTTATTGCCTCCCATGCGCCCTTCGACGTTGTTTTCTCAGCAATGGACAACATCAATTCCTCACCTATTCCCTGATATATGATGGCCAAAGCGCGCTTATCCATCTTGTCTTCCACCGCGACCTTAGGATCCTTTTGCTCGACAGCTTCCCAAACACCGTGAGCTTGCATAAAGACACACATTTTCATAGCCCATGTTGTATAGTTGACCTTCGTTAGCATTGGATAGCTTAGGCCGAAAGAGCTTTCCTTCCCCTTGCTGGCTTCCATGGCTGGTTAGTAAGGTAACAGTGTAGCAGGTGTGTGAACAAGCTCTGATACCAGATGTTAAACTAAAACTAATATAATGTCTGAAACAAACGGACTTGCTTTTATTAATTTCTGAATGGTTTACAAACTGAGAGAGATGGATTAAAATGCTAACACAAACTGAATACTTAAACAAATTCTGCACTACGTTAGTAGCTAAAAACCAGGAATGTGTATCTGGTTTTTCTCCACTCTTTATTCACCAGACTCCAACTAAACTCCAACGCTGTGGACCTATTCTTATTCGTACATTTTCTCCACAGCAAAGACTAGAAAACAAATAAAACAAATAAGCCCATTTAGATTAAGCCCAACAGTGAATGGAGGCTCAAATTAATGGGTTTTGGGCTGTGTTCAAAAGCGATGTTAATCTGTTGAAAAAGAAATCCAAACGGGCTAATGAAATCGTACCAGTGGGTGCGCAGGAAAACGTGTTCTTAGTGAGCGCGCAGGAAGATGTGCCAGGGGCACACAGTTGATAGCCATAGGGGCTCAGTTGATAGCCACACGGGCTCAGTTTAAAAGCCATATGGGCTCTGTTGATAGCCATACGGGCTAAGTTTAAAAGCCATAAGGGTTGATTGCCAGATGGGCAAATAATCTTGCCAAATGGGCACCCAAGAACTTGCCAGATGGGCATAGAAGAAAAGTTTAGATTAAGGGGGAGATTGTTGGGATTTGAATCTAAACTTAGCTTTGTTTTATTTATTTATTAGCTTAGTTTTAGTTATTTGTTTTATTTCAGGATTTATACACGTTGTAACCAGGCCAGGTCTGTGAAATTGAGTCCGTGTCTACAGCTTGGACCTAGTCTCTCAGTTTGTTCAGCCGAGTGTGGGTGTAGTGGAGAAATAATAGCTAGATAGTTGCTAGTTTTTAGGTATCACCTTTGTGTGTCCAGGGTATATATATCCTGCATGTACGTTTTAACAACAACATAGAGAACACAATGTAGCCATTAAGTGCATTCCGGTTTGTAAATACAAGTGTTAGTTTTTCTGCATTGTATTGGTGTTCTTATTATTTTCTTTATCAAATTTCAACACACCACTGCCTGGTTTGCTGGTTGGACTTGATAGCTACATATATTAGGATTTTAACTTGCACGGGAATTCGAGACGGAACCCAAGAAACCCTTCATTCGATTTCCTGACTCCTCTTAGCGTTTTCCCATCTAAACAATAGAAACCAAGTGGTCAGCAAAAAAATACTTCGTATCATTGCAGCTTTGTCTATATCTAACAAATCTGCGCCGACAACTATTACATTTAGCAAAAAATTGTAACTTAATCCAACTTTGCAGCTTGTTCAAATTTTGAGATAATGTTCGGTTTTTGATTTATTGGTACTAGATGATAACCGGTGCGAAGTACGGATTCGAGATAATTTATTAAATTAATTAATATTTTTTATTAATTTATTAAATTAATTTATATTTTTTGGGGTGACCAAATTTCGTACTTCGAAGTATCGAAGGACTGTTAATATATTTTAGATAAAAAAATCTTAAATTGTATGTAAGATAAAAAAATTATGAAAAATAATTAATTATTGAAATAACCTGAATTTTATTCGAAGTACCAAAGTACTGATATTATATTATACTAGAAAATAACCCGTGCGAAGCACGGGCCGAGTGATTTTTTTTGAAATTTTTTTTTGATTTATAGTATTTTTTAGTTAATATTATCAATTATGTTATTTTCAATTTTCACTTAAAATTGTTTGCAATTACATTATTTTTCATGAAATTAGTTACTGAATTTTACAAATATTTTGCTCATGAAAATATTTTTATTATTCCGTTAATTATAAAAACTTTATATGTTATCCCTTTACAACATAACGAAATCTCAATGAAGTGTAGAGCAGTATCAATTGAAATATTAATGGTAGATTATTTATATTTCAGTATTGAAAGCAAAATTATTTTAAAATCTAAAACACCAACTTGTGTATAGATCCCAAAGATTCCTATCCAAATGAATTTCTTTATTTTCAGCAACAACTTTCTATTATATAAAAAACGTAAGAGATTAATAGTTATAATTTTTAAATAATTATATATATATAATAAGACCTTGTTCGATGTCATCTTTTTATTCCTGTAGATCTTTTAACTTTCAATTTTGAAAGTGTAGTTATAAGGGATAATTATAAGGGCAATAACAAATTAGACAAATGTAGTATACACTATGTATGTATACATATAATTACAATTTTGTTTATTCAACCTGGGGATAAGATCTAAAAGATTTTCATCCAGTTGATTTTCTTTATTTCTAGAAATAGCTTTTTTTATTATATAGAAAACGTAATTAAAATCAAATTAATTTTAAAACTGAAACACCAACCTGTATATAGATCCAAAAGAACATTGAATTTTTTACGTGAAATTAGATTATTTTAAATTATTATTTAGATTATATTATTATTAAAAATAACATAGAATTTTAGGTGAAATAAGTGTTTAGGGTACAATAACAATATAATTTATTTTAAATTAGATAATTGTTTTTGAATTTCAAAACAACATAGAATTAGTTTTTTCTTAAAAAAATAGAATTTTACATGAAATAGGAGTTTAAAGTACAATAATAATATAATTTATTTAGATTATATAGTTATAATTTTTTATTTAAAAACAACATAAAATTCTACAATAATATATAATACATGAGTCGAACATTGAAGTAGCAAGTGTGTAGTAAATTTATACTTTCAAAAAAAACTTGATACAAATGTTTAATTTTTTTTGGCTTAACTATCCATTGTATGTGATGAGATATAATATTGACATATGTATATCAATGTTATGACAATGGCAAAGAAGTGACAAAGAAAAAAGGTAATCATGCAGACTTTTAATTGCTCTTGTATGTGCAATACGAAAAGTCAAAAATAAAATATTATTTTCTGTAAGACGAAAAAGTCGAAATAATAATAGAATTGTTAGAATATTGGTGAAAGTAGAGGATTGAATAAAACAAAAATAATTTAAAAACAAAATAAAGTTCTACTACGGACATAAGAGTTTAGGATATAATAATTTACTACATGAAATAGGAGTTTAGGATATAATATAATCTATTTTAAATTAGATAATTATATTTTTTTTAAAGATAAATTAGAGGTGAAATCAAAAAAAGTGCGAACCAAAAGAGTGCAAATCAAATTTGATACCATATTAAAAACGATTTCGCTTATTAATAAATGTTATAGATGCATTTTTAATTTACTACACGTAATATTGTACAACCATACTTGTACATACATGCTGATGAAGTATAGAATGAAGAGAAAACTTGAGGATTAAAAGGGCTGCTAATAAAATTATATATAGAGAGATTTTGAACCCATTTTTTTATACCCTTGTTCAAGCCAACTTATATATGTCTATCTCGACTAATTTTGAAGGATGACCAGCTGTCATGGCTTGCAAGTAAACTTACAATCAAAATTCAACCATGTTGTGCGCTGTGAGGTGCAAGTAGAGGTGGCCAGTCGTGCGGGTTTATTCAACCCGCACAGCCCGGTTCGCTAATATATTCGCATATTATTCGGCCCGACTGAATCGTGAATAATTTGACCCGATTCGTATCAGAACTAGTGCCGGTTACGGTTTTAATTTTTGGAACCCATGAACCGGCCCGGCCCGATCCGTTTCTGACACTGCAATGAACTGAATGAACCGCACGCGAGCCCGCACAGCCCGCACGAGCCCGCACTGTGTTGTTACAACATTCTATGTAGGCTATTATCTTGAATGAGTTGAAAACTTTCATTCATCTTCGAACAAAATCTAAGTCCAGGTATACGCTTTGACATGCATCAACTAAAACAGTCTATATCAACAGCAATTTGTGATTCATAACAAGACATTTTCCCCAATTTCCTCATCCTTTCTCGCCTTAATTTACCATTAACAAAAATACGGTACTAATTCATCATCCAAATACTCCGGTAACAGAATACGATTCTCTCGGCCATACTCTGGTAACACTCGAATTCTGCGTCGACTTTGCATCTTCGCCGGCAATTGTCTCCTCCAAATACTCCGGTAATATAATCGAATTCTGATTAATATATTTGTTTACCTTAGTATTGGAATCTGGTTAAAGATGTAGATTAAATTAAGTCTACAATATATACTACAAGAGCATTTGACTAAAAGTTGAAAATAAATAAGCCCGCACAACCCAACCCGCCCAACCCAACCCAACCCGCCCAACCCAACCCAACCCGCCCAACCCAACCCGCCCAACCCGCCCAACCCGTCCAATCCGCCCAATCCACGCAACTCGTTTCGATTCGCCGTGCCGGTTCTGGGTTTAGTTTTTCCGGCTCGAGCCCGGCCCGAATTTCGCTCGTTCAGACTCAGTGTCGGTCCCGTGCTAGCCGGAAAGGAGCCCGACCCGTGTCAAGCCCCGCCCGGCTCGCACGGACCGCACGACTGGCCACATCTAGGTGCAAGTGGTCCACTTATACATGATATGTAACATGTTGTCATGTTGATCCTTCGAACATAGATAAAGTTTCAAATAGGGAGTCAGGACCGGACCGCATCAAATAGAGAAGATCGGTGAAAGTAGAGGATTGAATAAAATAAAAATAATTTAAAAATAATATAAAGTTCTACTACGTGAAATAAGAGTTTATGATATAATAATTATATTACATGAAATAGGAGTTTAGGCTATAATATAATCTATTTTAAATTAGATAATTATATTTTTTTAAGATAAATTATGGGTGAAACCAAAAAAAAGTGTGAACCAAAAAAAGTGCGAACCAAATTTGGTACCATATTAAAGAGGGTTTCGCTTATTAATAAAGGTTATAGATTTGAGATTAAAAGATAATATTAAATTTTATGTGAGATATGACTTTAGCTGTACATGAGATAGAACTTTAGTTCTACGTGAGATAGGTATTTAGAAGATAAAACTCTACTTCTATATGAGATAGGATTTTAGGGGTGAAACCAAAAAATAATGGAACCAAATTTGGTACAAAAAGTATTATTAAAAAGGGGTTTCGCTTATTAATAAAGGTTATAGATTTGTTGAGCAATCTCATCTTTGGTTGATGGCAAAAACAAGTAACTAGGTTAATTCGGAGGCACTGATTTGTGATTGTGGGTTCTTAGGTTAATTCGTTATGAATTACCAAGGATAACAAACTAATTTTTACCCGTATAATTAAGTTTGCAAACACTACAAGAAACATGGTTCATAAGCGACCATTATAAAAGGGACCGTCAAGAGTTGGTCGGAAAATAGCGCTATTTCCGACTGAACAAAACCAACCAACAGATTTGGTTGGAAATATATCATAACCAACCACCTGCCGACTAACATTCGGTCGGTTATGCAATCATTTCCAACTGTATATAAGCAACCAACATATTGGTCAGAAATGATGTCAAAACTAACCAACACTCGGTTGGTTTTTTAATTAAATCAAATTAAATAATTATAAAATTAAAAATAAATAGTAAATAAATTTTTTAAAATCTAAATATAATATCATAAATACTAGAGTTCATAACTTTTCATTTGGTTGCGGTAGCATTCAAGAAATATATGTAGAATTCGATATAAATTATTTTTACTTTTCGAACACATATTTAGAGATATCCGTTTGATATTTATGACGACTTTAATGATTAAAGTGATACCTCGTTGAGATCAGTGATGAAAGTGATATCTGATCTTCACTTCAATGACCACTTTGATACTTAACCCAATTAAGAAACAATATTTTGTGATAGTTGGGGGAGTTGAAGGCGATGATAAAAACCAAAGGGGTTGGTTTAGAATCGTAAAGCAGAGGTTTGATTACAAAATCATATATTGTTCGCAAGAACATTGCATTTCGTCCGGACCTTGTGATGTTATATGCAAGAACGTCGGAGCATATAAAGAACATGGTAGAACTCTTGTGGCATTAACTGATGAACCCTTTTTGGTTTTCTTTGAGAAGGTGATCAAGGGCTAATAGTTGTTATATGTAATTCAGGTTAAATATCAAGTACATGATTGATTGCGTCCAAATAATTCAAGTTGGTCACCAATTGCAAATTTGACTCAATTTGGTCACTCCTTTAAATTTTCTGATCACTCCGTTAGAGTCAATAAAATACTTGACGGTCAATGTAATATACATTTACAGATTATATATATCATACAGTAAACATTAGGGTTCTTCAAAAATTCTCCCGAACTTGAAAATTTGTGAAAATTAGCTTAATTCTTTGCAAGCCTGGCTTCTAAACATCGTCAAATTCAAAAGACCCGTGGTAATAAACTTTGTAATTGATTGAATATCACAAATTTAGATGATACCCATATGCTCTTTGCTTCATATTTTCTCACAATCTGACCATAAATGATTTAGTGAATTAAATATCATATGATACTGTTATACTGGATTTTCGGTAATGGACCCTAGACAGGTCCCTAAGTGATTTGGGCCTAAGGAATGAATTATATTTTGGAAAGATTGGTATGAACTGGAATTAGGGCTCGCACCGTGAGCTATGATGAGCCCAAAATCCTTTTAAGTATAGTGGGCTCGCTTCGTTAGAATATAGTGAGCCCCTTTCCTTATGAGTCCCCCACCTTAACGAGGGCTCACATCATAATCGGGCTCGCTTCGCTAAAATGAATGTTGGGCTCTCTTCCTTATGAGTTCACTTTGATGGGCTCGCGTCTTTATTTATGAACCCTCGCCATAAGCTTATGGACTCTCACCATTATGAAGTAATGGGCTCGTGTTACTTATCAGAAATGAGAATAATTGAACATAGGTGAGCTCGCACCACTTACACTACGAAAGGATAATTTTCATATGTTTTGTGCGATGCGAGCCTGGCCAGCTCGCATCGTGGGTGAAGCCCAAAATATGGAAATTCCTGTTTATGGAATGTTTCTTGGTTGACACGGGACAGACCTACAATCAGGGGAAGAAATGCGAAGATGCCGCGAGATTGTAGGAAAACGTGTGAAGACCGGACTATTTATGGGAACTTGAAGAGGATTGATAATCCTTGGACTATTTATGGGAACATGAAGAGGATTGATAATCCTCGGACTATTTATGGGAACTTGAGGTGGATTGATAATCCTTGAGCTGTTTATGGGAACATAAATCTTGACTATTCTATGGGCTTGGACTGAATGGGCTTGTCCAATGACTTGTTTTCCAAGAACTACGTGAGGCTTGATCCCTATATAAAGGGGTACGTAGGCACCTTGTATGATACGACAATTGACACTCGGAAAGAGCAAGAGAAAAAACCCATTCTCTATTCAATTTCCGAGGAGTCATCATACAAGTCCAGCCACAACTTTCCATAAACCTCCAATATACTGTTGTACGAAATTCTCCTAACAACAATTGGCGCTAGAAGGAGGGGCCTTTATACATCTTAAGGAGAAGGATGTCGAAGAATAACAAGAACGGTGACAAGGGGATTGAGCACAAGAAGGATGCCACGCCACAAGGAGCAAAGACGGATCCACCACCCCACGGAGAGGATGGACCAAGAAAAACCACCCCTATCATGCCTCAGGTCGCACCAGTTACACTAGATGGCCAGAAGATCCTAGGCTACCTCGAGGGGATCGAGCTCCAATTCAAAGCTATGAACGCCCGGCTAGCTAAGGTCGAACATAACTCAATCAAGAATGCGAAGATGAAGGCTCGAAGGCTCAAGGGCACTAAGGACAGGAAGGATAAAACCTCTAAAAAACTCATATTCAAGTTCGACGAGGTAGCAGATGGGCTGACGAAAACCGGGTCTCTTCGGAGTATTGTCAAGATGATATAACGAAACTTACCATTTCTTTTTTTCATGCGTAAGCCTGACAAGATGATGATTGTATTCATTTTCCTGTGGAGATTAAATTGTAACCCAAACAATGTTGCTTGGTCACCCCATAGGATAACCGGAACAGATATACAACCGGAAGGAACACATAAGAGGAAAAATCTTGAAATTTATAAAATTTGTTAGGACCAAGTCCAAAGGGCTTTGAGTTGTTTCAATATGTTGGCATGAGTAAATATTTAAGATATACATCTTAACCATAATCGTGATCTGTAGCTTATTGGTGTCATTAGCAGCAGGTTCCATGTCCTCAATCTTTAATTGCACTCCGCACACATCTGTGAAGTGTTTTATCACAAAATGATAATTATCATGAAGTTGACACAATATTTATATTTCACGAACAAAACAAAGCTACAAGGAAATTTTGAGGATTATGTGGGAGCAAGATAGAAAACTTGAAGTTTAATCCCTAACCAATTAAAATATCCATGGTTGGTTGTTGTGTCTTGAGTGCTGACAACATCTGTAATTCGAATTTCAGGTTTGAAATGTTGATTCCCTTGCAGCAGTCGTAAATTTTTGTTTGGTGGTAGAAAAGAAGAAACCTTTTTGATTGCACTGGTTTGTATTTCACGGGCGAAACAACAAACCTGAAGTTAGTAATATAATAAAGTAGGTCCTCACACAATTGGTGCCATATGCGGTCCATTTCTTCTCCAGCTGCGACTGCGTGGACCTGGCTATCCTGTGGTTAGGGAAGTGCAAGTACAGGTGTCGTTAGGTTGTAAAAATGTAATATAATTCAGATTTAACAAATGTTAGCTTTCCGTGTAGATATAATTGTTACCTCCTCATCCAGTAGGATGAAATTAGCCACCATTTGAGTGGAGTCGTATGTGGACACACCTTTCCAAGCCCGTGTAACACGCACCACGATTGTTGTTTCATTTATTCCTGGTTGGAGCTGAAAAAACATGAGTGTTGCTGGTGGAGGTTGTCCTGGTTTTTTGAGATCCATGGCTAGTTTGTGATGAGGAGGAAATCAAAAATCTATTGCTTTGAAAGGTTTTAGTTGTGCTTGTTTTTTTATTGGTGGTATTTGAAAGGGTAGATTTATTAGGTCTAATACCTCTGGGGGAAGGATTTTTGGTAACGGCTGTCATAAGTTTGCAGTCATGTATCAGAAATTATTACAATTGGAAAAATAAGTATAATTTTTTTTTATTTTAGTAGCCAAGAAGTGCGTTATATATTCCATATATAATTCTGCTAAGGTACTTTAAATGATTTGGTTGGGACCAAGTTCTAAAGTCACAATACTGGTGTCCAAAGATACTTTTAATTTTAATCTGTGTCGTCCTTAGATAGCTATAGAGGGTTAAATAGTAATGGACATTATTTTTGTTTCAAATATATAAAAATCCAAATACGACTACTAAAAATTATTGTACAGTTATATCCTAAGATTATGATGCACAATATTTCGTATAAGAATATAAGTGATCAATCAGAAATTAAAATATAGAAACATGTTTTCACACGTTGAGAAATACCATTAAAAATTTAAAATAAAGTTTAAATAACAATAATAAATACAAAGAAGAAATGTAATTAGAAAAGATTAAATATAAAAATAAAAATATCAACATGAAAATACCACTCATATAAAATTTTCGGTAATGAGATATATAATTTTTTTTATAATAAGGACATAATAAAATGATAACATCAGTATGTAATCACGTGTTCTGACATGATGCTAAACATAACAATTTTTTTTAAGAAATATTATCAAGAAATAGCTAGAGTAATAAACGAAGATAAAATTCTAAATTTTAAATAATCAAAACAATCGTGAAATATGTATTTAGCATAAGAAAAGTCTAAGGTAATTCAGTTGTCATCATGGGCAAATAGAAGAAGCTTGTAAAGTTTAAATTTAGAATTCTACTAACTGATGCACCTACAAGCACATTGTCATAGACGTAATTTATAGAGTTCAGGGAATGGCAAGTTTTTTTTTAGCATTAATATATTTCATCCCAAGAAAGGACGAAGATGTAGTAAAAAAGTTCTGAAGCATATAAAGGCACTGCATCAGAATAGATCGCATGAGAAGCAATGCATGTCCTCTGTTATCTTCAGCAGGGATTATCAAGTTAAGGACATGGAATACCAGTGAAAATTTCCCGGTAAACAACATTTTTGGTGTATCCATTAGTGGCATGGTCCTCGTTTACACAAACAATTTTCAAGCCACATGGAGTTGTGACGCGGGAAATTGCCACATATAGCTGGCCGTGGCTAAAGACTGAATTTGGTAAATACAAGCCCACATTTTTCATTGTTTGTCCCTGGCTCTTGTTGATAGTCATTGCATAAGAGAGGGCCACAGGGAATTGTTTCCGTTTCAGGACAAAGGGGTACGTTTTATCAGCTGGTGTCATAGTTATCCGGGGTAGGGCTGTCAATGGATCGGAAATCCGATCCGATCCGATCCGAAGGCTAATGGAGCGGATATGGATCACTAGAAA
This sequence comes from Heracleum sosnowskyi, assembly GCA_030848705.1. Classification (NCBI taxonomy): domain Eukaryota; kingdom Viridiplantae; phylum Streptophyta; class Magnoliopsida; order Apiales; family Apiaceae; genus Heracleum; species Heracleum sosnowskyi. Next base: position 132,743,599 of record CM061235.1, on the reverse strand, counting down.
ATAAATCCGATCCGTTAAAAATCCGATCCGGTAACGATCTGATCCGATTAGTATCGGATATGGATTAACATGATCCGATCCGTTAACGATCCGATCCGATTATTTTATATATATTATATATATATAATTTATATATTATATATAATATGTTATATATATTAAATATATCATATATTTTTACCAATTAAGTCAAAATAGTTCTCTTTTACTTGTATAAACTGGACCTCTCTTTTATTTATAAAATTGACACAAAAGACAATGAAATTTAAGGCACATAAACTCGCTTCAGATTTGTTGATGAACGATTACAAACTTACAATGGTTGTATGACAAGCAATCGTATTTAGGATAGTTGGACATTCAAATTATGTGTTTTAGTTCTCGGATTGTCATTAGGTTTTAATTTATTGTGTAATCTGTAAATTAATGTTGATGTTAAATTTGCATTTCAACTCTGTGAAATATTTAGTGATGTTTGAATTTGAATTTGAGCAAAATATGTTTTTAAAATATTAACGGATCGGAGCTCCGATCCGTTAACCGTGATCCTAACGGATCCGGATATGGATCGGGCTATAAAAAATCCGGTTGTGATCCGATCCGAATCCGAATCCGGTAAAATTAAATGGATCAGGATATGGATCAAGGCCGATCCGATCCAGATCCGATCCATTGACAACCCTAATCCGGGGTATGTAAGCTGTATCACCGATTTTGTTACCAGTTATGATGAAAGCTTCAATAAGAAATGGGTAACAGCGAGTAACTATTAGTCGTGTCCCATTACATAGGCCTTTCTTTGGATTCAGGTTCCGCAGAAGCATAATAGGTGCACCAATCTTAAGTTGAATTTTATGATTTGGCATACCACTAAATCTCAAAGAATTAAGATATTCTGTGGGATATAGGGTCTCTGCCGCATCACTCGTTGTAGATCCTTTGCATATGGTATCACAACTTGTGTAGCTCTTGGATTTCCCGGGTAATCTTCCCAACACTTCTTGATTAATCACTTCAACATACTCATTTAACGGGGTTAAAATGGCTCTATCACGTAAGTACGCAATGTCTCCATGTTTAGCATCCAAGCCATCATAGATTTCGTTAACTATGGCGCATACTGGGTCACCGTCATATGAAACCTGTAGCTGAAACATACAACATGTGTCACTCTGTCATAAAACATGTATTAAGATGCCATGAGGCTAAAAATCGCAAGGTAACACGATAGAATGGTACTAAAGATTCTACAAGTACTATTCCATACACATTGTTCGACATATTCTTTGAGGCGAGTTTCTCTAACAATTAGCAACGCTGGTATGCACAAATGTATCGATTCATATACGCACCGACAGATTTGATCAAGTCCACAGTTGATAAATTTGCCACAGTTGATTGTCCAACACTTAGCTGATCTTGGTGATGAATTCTGATATGCTTTTTGTGCAGGAAATTAACCATGTTGGGGCTGGGGTTTACGAGGAGAGCTTGTTAACAACCGAGGTAATCACGGTATTCTCTCAGATGTACTCAGAATCCAGAGCATAAGAAGGCACTGCAATTAATACTTTATTTGTATACATGTTTCCATTACCATTTGTCAATTAGTCCAAACTTGTTATCACGATCAAACTTGCAAAATTATTAGAATTATTTGATTACAAATTAATTTATCTACCGACGAGACAAGGGTAATCTTTTAATACTCTCTTATAATGAGATTCTCCTCGGCAAATTTAAAGTTTTTTTCTATGTTAAAAGTATTTTAACCTAGGGTTGGTTGAGGATAAGTTGGTTGTAGTCTTGTAGAGATAATGTGCATTTGCTTTGTGCATTCCTGTGGTTACCAGTTATTAAAAGATTTTCACTTGATTTGTATCCCTGGTTTTAAAGATGGGGGTCAGGCCACTCCCTTGGGCATTGGTCCTTGGTTTATACTTGGAGATGAAACACTGTTAGGTTTATCAACAAACCATTCCTCACGCTTTCAGCATGATAAAGTTGCGCTCTATATGGAGGTTTCATGTAGACATGGATTAAAAGTGATTGAAAGTAAAAGTTGTAGATGTAATATGAGATGGACATGCAACAGAGAAGAAGGAAATACAAAGCACCGGGGGTGAAAAAATAATTCAAACAGGCAACATAGCTACCCATTTTAAAGGTCTTTATTTTTAGAATGTTCAGAAGTTTCATTTATGCGAAGATTTTATATATGAATTTGAAGTAGAGGCAAATATTTACAGTTATAGGTTCAGAAGTGCAAACCTCTTTTGGAATGTGTATCCATGAGTCATCTCCATCATGTTTCAAATCAAAAGTTTTCTTTGTTCCATCACCCACGCTCAACACCCAATCTCTAAATGGTAGGGCAATGCCAGCCACTGTAACGGGGGGAACATTTTTTTCAACCCTCATGTTTTCTAATAAAGGATATAACATGAAGTTTTTCCAGAGATGAGATTTAGTTAAACTTGCACTAACAGTGGCCTCACGACCCATTTTTGATACAACTGGGAGTGTTTGTCTAAAATCGCCACCAAGTAGCATTGTCATACCACCAAACGGTAATGAAGCAGCGTGTGGTTTCTGTTTGGAGAGGATATCACGGAAGGTACGATCCACCGCTTCAAACACGTAACGGTGGTTCATGGGTGCCTTATCCCAAATGACAAGGCTAGTTTTACATATTAGCTCGACCAAATGTGTGTTCTTCTTGATTGTGCAACAAGTATATTCATCAAGATCAATTGGAATTTTAAAGCGTGAATGAGCGGTTCTCCCGCCTTCTACTAGTAGAGAAGCTATACCCGATGATGCCACGACCAATACAATTTTACCCTCACTCCTCAATTTTGATATAATGGTTAACCATAAAAAGGTCTTGCCGGTCCCACCGTGGCCATACACAAAATATAATCCGCCGTTGTTCGTCTCCACATCGCATACAACTTTTTCAAATATAACACGCTGTATATGATTCAGGCTACCAATACGCTGGATTGCCTCCAACTTCAACTTATTACAATCATACATCATTTCTTCTAACATTAGATGATTTGAATATGCAGACATTCGAGTAGGATCTAGCGCAGGGAAGCCCGGGTAATCTGCAATATTCTTTCCATGATGCTTCAACAAATTGTTGATTTCAATAAGTGCAAGCATTTGTCTGTCCATATCGCTAATTATCAGATTTGGTAATTTTAAGACTTTTCTACGCTTGTACTGTATATCATCTGATAGATCCTGCCAATGCCTCTCCCAAAGTTGAACGGGGTCTGAAACCTCACAGAAGATCAATAATGTGACAAACAGGTCCCGCAGTTGTGCAACATTAGCAAATGCTGAAGCTTCATCAAGTGCTATATTCCACTCATTATCTGATTTCCAAAAGTCCCCTGCGAAAGCAAGCTTCTTTGTATGTCCTGTAAACTACCACATCCACAGTCCTAATATCTTGAAATCTTTCGGCCCCGGGCACAATGTTTAATAACATGCGCATATAGAAACGTTCTCCAGATGAAGGGTGTGCAGCAACCATACGCCCAACAACATCCACTCTTTGTTGTCGAAAAAGACAGCGTTTCTCAGAACTTTCCCATCGATACAGTGTTGGATACATGGGAAATGTTAGGTGCTTTCCACGCAGGTCAGAACGATTATTATAGAACCACTGTATCAACATTGTCCCATCTGGATCAGTCCTGCGGACAATTTGGGGGCAAGGTTTCATTATCACGAAATCTAACCTCCTGCTCATTTTCAAGGTGAAAATATAAACGTTACACAAAAGGTTCCCTATGATGCAAAGAAAACTCAAACAGTCTCCAACACGCTTCAGATGCTGACTACATAACGACATGTGACCATTCTGGGAAGATGCAGGCTCCCTATTTTCTGAGGTTTGTACCACCCCAACTGGTTCCACAACTGTAGTAGCTGTATCAGGTCCCTTACCAATGTATTTAAACAAGTATTTGATAGATTGAGAATGGTTTCACCACTCGACGTTTATGTGAGCCTGGTACTTGACCAACAAACCACGATTATAGGGAACAACATGTCTGCAATATCAGCGGAAGACAGAAGTTACTACATATCAAGGTTTTGTTAAAATGACTTTTAAACTAGAGGCCAGGTGGAACAGAAAAATAAAATTGTCATATATCATATAAGAGTTTAAGGTAGACCTGTTATCAAGATAAATTTTGTTAACCTCCATGGTTCGTCCAGTGTCCCTCCTACGATAGGCAGCATACCCATCAACGGCCACGTGGGTGACATTAGTAAAAATTTTTGGGTAAAACTTTGTACACACATTATTTTGCATACAAGGACATCGAGGGTTCGCTTCGGCACATGGCCCATGCATCATAAACTGGGACACCGCATTATAGCCAACTACATCAGTTTCTTTGTCAGGAATCTCAGCACAGACCATGGTATCAATATCCGCAGGTGTTGTTAACTTATCACCAATAGCCAACCACAATACAATATGCGCATGAGGGAGGCCCCATTTTTGGAATTCCACTGTATAAACCACTGCAAAAAATAATGTGTAATGTTTAAAGTCCTCCAGCTGTTATGTCACTACTATTACGAACAAAAGAGATTTTAACAAAGATCGTTATGTAAGTGGCCAAGCTCAATGCATGTTTAATAGACAGTCAACATTTTGTTGACAACAATAATTAGATGTTTTAGTTTTGTGCTTGCTACTTGGCTAAACCATGTTTTTTTCAAGTCCATGAAGAAGGTAATGGTATTGACAGGCCACTACTTGCCAAAATGTAAAACATAGAATTTTGTGGAAAAAGATCAGTAAACATATTTATTAAATGAGAACATTGATGTAGTTCCGGAATTCCACCCCCTGCAGTTTCATTTGGTTATCTTTATCACAGTTTTTCTCTCCCTGGGTAAACATTTGACATAAAAAAACAAGAACAAAATATTTGTTTTCGTTGTGCAAATCATATACAATCTCTAAGTGCACAGACACAGTTTTCTTGCCCATCGATTTTACTATCGAAGAAAGTAGATGTGCACCATCTGGGTAGAATCACCTCCATATTAAACAGCCCAGCGCTAGTTGGTCAGGATAAAGAAATATCAGTCACCAGTAGCTTGTCAAAACAATATCAATTACTGACTTACCCGATCAATGGTTGTACGTTGCCAATAATATCTCACAGCAAGATGAGACAAAAGCATGGCCTCATACTTCTGCCAGTACTGTAACAGAAGGAAGGCGGGAGGGTAGGAAGGAAAAATAATGAATCTTTTGAAATGCAACATTAATAATTTTTTTAAGTACATAGTACTTTAATTTTTTTAATTTTTTTATTTAATGCAAATAGTTAGATTTTTAGTAGGTTTGAACAAGGATAACCATAACTTATAAGCTAGTGTCTCAGCAAATATCATCTGTTAACTAAATGATTTATTACATTTTGAATGTGAAATGAGAAGCTATTATAATTAGAACTATTTTATAATTACTTGTTATTCCTCCATAAATTATTTTATTACATATGTATACATATATGGTAATCATATACAGGTGCTAATACTTGGTTAAACCTAGGTCATGGTGTAGATCTAACTATGCCTGGGAGTCGGCCTAAAAATGTAGGAGCAAAGGGGGGGGGGGCAACGCACAAGCAGCAAGTCATTCATTTAGGCCAAAGAGATACGTAATGGAGTAAACATGAGCAGACCTTACATAAATGCGAAAGGTGGTAGTGGGAAAATAGTACCTGCACGGACACGGCCCAAGGCATCTTTCTTGGTCAAATCTGAAAGCATCATGTCAAGCTTTATTTAATTTAAAGACCCTGGCTATAATATCTGGACGGACAGAAGCATCCTGGGAACCGGAGGATCTAACTGCATTTTGAATTTCTTCCCATTTTGGGTTGCAGGTGAAAGTTATAAATAGATCAGGATGACCATACTCTTTGCAGATAGCTAACGAATCTTGGAAATTTTGCTGCATGTACTGGTATCCACCTGTAAAGCTTGGCGGCAACACCACACGCCTGCCAATCTCGGCAGCTGAGACGTCTCCACGACGAAGACTATCGATAACATTATTGTATAGATCTGACCGGATTTCAGACTGATGCGTTTGAACCCATTTTAGTCTTACACGCTCGACATTACACCAAGCATCAACCACATACTGCAAGAACAATCTGCCTCCATGTATAAGGGTGTGGCCCTTTGAGTCACGGTACTGCAGTCGAAATGCATTGAATGCACGCATTCTAACTGTGTTGTGGGGACGCTTATCCGAAGCATAGACGCCACGATGCATTATGTTTATCCTGTACCAATCTTCCCCGCGGGGGAACAATAACGGGTATTGCAGTGACATCAAACAAGGATGCAACGCGTTAACCCTTTGCAAGCCAAATTTCTTATGGTCCACCACAATGTCCCTGTGATTTACAAAGTCATTATCAAGCACAAGCCCTGCAAATTCGTAGTCATTCCTGTTTGGAATATTAACAAAGCGGCCATCTGTTGTCCGCCTCTCCAACAACCTCAGGCGAACATCAGTTTGCTGAACACCACGAAAGCGTTCCCGTACTTGTCTATATATTTTGACAAGAGCATTATCCCGTTCGAGCATACGTGAGAGGTCTTCCACAATGGAAACATCTATATCATTTCCTCTTGGGAATTGCAAGCGCTTCTCAATTTCTTCCTGACCGTCGTACATGTATAATTGTGCAAATTTAGGTTCACATCCATCCGGAGGTTTAAGAGATCCTATGCTGTGACATGTATGTCCCCGTACACGAAAGACGAATGGACCAGAACCATTATTTAGAGAGTGGTCAATATTGCCCCCAAACGATGTGAAGGAGAACATGTTGTTGTAGATCAACTTCTTATTTTCAAACATCCTGCCCCGCACACCACCAGCTCCAAGAAGGTTGCTCAATTCTTGAGGAGTCTCTTGTAGCAAAGGCAATTGAATCTTACCCTTCCCACAACAGATTGAATAGCCCTTTGGGCCGTGACCTGTGTACCGGCCAGTGAATTCATAAGGCCATACTTTAGCATGGCAGCATCCACAAGTTTCGCTACAATCTCCAATGTTTAAGATTGTGGTAGAAGCAGCGGTAAAATGCAGGCGTGTCAGCAAAGGAATTTTGTATCTGCAAGAGGATAGGTATCCATTAACACTCACCAAAAGCCGTCTTCCTCTTGTTAATGTTTCTACGTTTCACCGGGGATTCCAAGCTTGGCACTACACAATAACAACACTGGCATTTAGACGCTATAAAATATCACAATTTTTGTGCCTGGACAAAAAAACATTTTTTCCCATATTACACAATAATGGCCAACCTCCTGCCTGGTTCTGCCTTTTGCGCGAAGCAGCCTCAGCATGAACAACGTCACCTGTAGTAAGAACCATCAATATGCAGATGTGTTCAAACAGAAGGAATGATACCTGATAAAATGATATTGAGCAGTATACACACTGGTGGAGTATATGAGGAATTTATTTTTTGTACGCAGCTAAGCTATACCTGTGTTGTGGGATAGGCTGGGTGTTGCAGTAGATGATGTAGGGGTAGCACTTGTTGCTGCAGCCTCCTGGTTTTGTGCTTGCGATGCTGTAACAAAGCTAAGGACTCCGAGGCGTGGCCTTCCTCTTTTCCTCCCAGGTGGTGCCATGTTACTGTGCTAGATGTTCTGTCCAACAACAGTAAAGAATTTTTCCAGACCTATTCATATGCATCAGAATCACCGCACACATATAGATATAAACTGCAAGATGAACTCACTCAATTTGAACAACAACAAGTCTGGAAGCTGGTACCCAGACCAAAGAACAAGAAAGTAGTTGGTACAAGATGGGTATATAGAAACAAGCTAGATGAGGATGTCATTGTTACAAGGAACAAAGCAAGATTGGTTGCTCAAGGGTATTCATAAGCTGAAGGCATTGATTATCATGATGAAACCTATGCACCAGTGGCTAGGCTTGAGGCCATGAGGATGTTCTTAGCATTTGCAGCTTACTCCAATTTTAAAGTCTATCAAATGGATGTTAAACCATCATTGGTTTTAAAGTCTATCAATTTTAAAGTCTATCAAATTGGTTTTCTATATTGAGTTGAATTCTTTATGTAAAAATTCTTAACCATCTTTTCTTTTCGGTTTATGGGTAGGTCAACTGGTCAAGTTAGATAATAATTATTAAACCATCATTAAATTAAAGATAATTTCATTAGTTTCGTATGGGTTGTAAAATCGTCAAAATTCAATTTCTAAAACTCAGGATAGAACCCAAATAGTAAAGTGAGTATCTAAATTTTAATAAATATTTTTTTATTATTGTAGCACCAATTTTTTTTTCCACTAATTATTTTAAATATAGAAATTTTATGTTTCTTTCATTAAAATATTAAAATTAATTAAGAACAAATTCAAATCGATAAAGAATATAATAATATGATAATAAAATTTTATATAATCATAACATAATATTTATTCTGTTTAATAATTTTTAGGTAATAATGTATTTTAAAATTTTATATACACTGTAAATAAAACCGAAACATTAAAAGTATAAGCAGTTAGTAAGATACTTATATCAGTATATACTTGATATCCTTATTATATTAAATCTTTATATATAATAAGCATAATATGGATCTTATCCAAAATTTTGGTCGTAGTATCCTTGGACAACCAAAATTAATAAGGACCATTACATCTTAACTAGATAAATGAAAATTGTTAGATCAAATATTAAAAAAGTGTATTTTATTAATAATAAGATTATATTTAAATTCTAAAAAGTGTATTTTGATAATTTAAACCAAATATACGAAATATAAATAAGTTTTCTATATTGAATAGAATTCTCCATGTAAAAATTTCGTGACTTTCTTTGGACAATTCCGGTTAGATAAAAATTGTTAAACCATCTTTTAATTAAAGATAATTTAGTTATCTTCGTGTGGGGTGTAAAATGGTCAAAATCTAAATTTTAAAACATAAGATAAAGCCCAAATTAGTAAAGTGAGTATTTAAATTCTAATGATAATTATTATGTCATCATTATTTTAACGCCAATTTAATTACTTTTTTCTAACTATTTTAAATTTAGAAATCTATGTTCAAAAATTAAAATCAATCTAAGAAAAATTCAAATCAACAAAGAATATAATAATACGAGGATAAAATTTTATAAAATTGTGCATATTTTTTATCCTATTTTATTAAGTTTTAGATCATAACCAATCAAATATTATTTATTATTAAATAATAAATTATACGCAAATGGTGATTTTATTTTATAAGAACTCATAAAAACCTAATTTCATTGTTAGCAGGACTATATTCATATTAAAAAAAAACAGTATTTTGAAATTTTAGACTCAGGTACAGAGTATGCCAAACTTTTTTAACCTATATACATTGTAAATTATTAAATTCAAAACTTTAAAAATTTGTTAATCAATTACTATACCACTTTTCTGAAAAATCGTACTTTACAAAAAATATTATCAAATAACCTATGTCTGTAAGAAAAAAAATGAAAAAATTCTTATTTTTCAAAAAAAACCTGTAAATTTTAATAAGTTGTTGGTAGATTCAAAACTTAGATCATTCTACATGATAATTTTTAATTTGAAAGATTCAACGATTATGGATTGAGTGATCAAACAAAGTGACCATGGAAGCTTTAATTATTTAGTGTTTAATATAATAACATAAATATTTACGAGATATACTATAAAAAAATGAATTTTATACAGAATTTTGGTACTACTTTAAAAGAAGAACTATTACAAAAAAAATTATATTTTAATTGATAATTTATTTTATCAAAAGTTCAAAGTTCCTGCATGATTAACATATTACAAAAAAGAGTATATTATATTTTAGCAATAAATATTTAAAAAAATTAAATTTTTTTTTTATAAATATTAAGAAAAATTATTGATATTATCCTGGTAGTTTGGTCCTAAATATCGCCAAAACATTTTCAACCATTAGATCCAATACTTATAAAAATAGACGATCATGATTATATCATGTAAAAAGAAGTTATTATCTAAAAATGATATAAGTTAAAAGATATTATATTAGGATTTGATTTTCTAAAAAGTCAAAACATAAAAATAGTTGTAATTAAATAAGGAAACTCATTTAATAACAAAATAGTAAAAATCGTTTAACGGTTAGATTTAACATTAAAAAAATCTTGTTACCTTTTTACTCCCTATGGGTACTATGAAGTACAATGTTATAGAAGAAGTACATGTTCCTAAACCAGGACCAGTAAATTCTACGCTCTCGGATATTCGTAGATTTATACCCACCTTTTATACTTACGGTGTGTAAATTATCAGATTTTAATGCCAAAAGAATTAGACTACTGTGCTATTTAATTGTTTCATGCACGAAGAAGGCTTATTTAGTACTCTATAAATAAGACAATCGTCTCCATGCTAATTCACACAACAAACATACGTTTTAAACACATAATGAAGACAACTTTCCTAGTTCTTACATTCCTTCTATATGTTATCACTTTCGCAGCAGCTGATCTCAACCCTGTGTTCGATATTGCAGATAGCAAGCTTGTTACAGGGGTGGATTACTTTATAGTTCCAATCTCTGGCGGCGAAGGAGGTGGCGTGACACTAGCTTCGGTTCGAAATAAAACTTGCCAACTTGATGTTGCCCAAGATAGTCTCTACAGAAATGGCCTCTGGGTAAGGATTCATCCAGTAAATATTAAGAAAGGTATTAGCGGCCGAGTGATACGCCAATCGACTGACTTGATCATAAGCATCTCATCTACCAAAACCAAAACATGCGGTAAATCAACAATCTGGAAGGTGGACAACTATGATAAGCTGAGAAAGCGGTATTTCGTAACAATTGGGGGAGTTGAAGGTTACGGTCAGGGCCAGAGCGGTTGGTTTAGGATCGTAAAAGAGAACAACTACTACAAAATCATATATTGTTCCCAAGTACAGTGCAAATCCGCACCTTGTGATGTCATGTGCAAAAATGTTGGACCGTATTCTGAGCATGGGAGGACTCTATTTGCATTGACTGATAAACCCTATGTGGTTTACTTTGAGAAGGTGATCAAGAGTTAAAAGTTATTATCTGATGTAATAAGATCAATTAAGTTCAAGAGACTTGCTAATAAAGTAATAAGCAAGATATAAAGCTCTAAACTTACTCTTGCAAATATATACAGTATAAAATAAAATTGTCTAAATAAGGGCATCGCTACTCCATACTTATTAAAATTAATATGTTGTTAACTCTAATTGCTCTTATCCTGGCTTGTAATTAAGATATATTTTAACTTCAAATTAACGGGACCTGAGATATGGGTTAAAATAAGTCAACACAGTTCTGTGATAGGATAATGTTTTTAATCCTGTGATTGTTAAGGTATATGTTGAGATAAGTTGATTTTATGCTTTTAAAGTTATATTAGCGTTGTGATTCTTTCCTGATTTGAAAGAATCATTTGGAGATATTTTTTAGTAATTGATTGATTTAGATTGATTGTTTCCTCGTTTCAGAGAGAGGATATTACTTAGTGGTTAAGCAATAATTATTATCAGATTTATATTGGGAAATTAAGAGATAATTGAGGCAACCGAAATTATGGCGTAACAACTACCCCCAGTTCTTCAGTGCAGCTTGATGGACTGGAGAACTAAGTGTGCTTTGATCTTCCGAATTTCCTCAGTCAATGAAACAACTAGGAGTAGAAGATTAGCAGATAATATGAAGAAGATAATTACCCGTAATATGTCTGTAAAATCGAGAGAGACAACATGACGTGCCCGTAATATGTCTGTGCTTGCGAGAGAGACAACATGCGAGATGTGAGAAGAACATATGTACGAGTAACTTTGTAAGTGTAGACGAATGAGAATAAGATAATTACCTCGCCTTCTTATACACTCATGCAAAGCAGAGTTTAAGAAAAGGGAAGAGTAACCTCGCCTTCTTATACACTCTATGCAAAACAGAGTTTAAGAAAAGGGAAGTGCAACCTCGCCTTCTTATACACTCTATACAAAGCAGAGTTTAAGAAAAGGGAAGAGTAACCTCACCTTCTTATACACTCTATGCAAAGCAGAGTTTAAGAAAAGGGAAGTACTCTCTTCTTGGTGAGCTTTCCGGAAGTACGGATAAGCACCCCGGAAGAACGGGTTTACCAAGGTACTTCAAGCAACACCTTTCACAAAGAAGGGCCTTTGTTAGGCCGAATACACAATATATAATCAAGTATGTATAAGAATAACAATTAAGAATACAGGTTTGTAAATCAACAAACTGAATTATATTAAATAATTCTCTCTTAGTGATGTTAATGAATCACAAAGAGCTACTAGGTTACAAGAATAATATATTCAATGTTCGCGTCCCTTCTAGGGATAACCTATCTGTGTTTATATAGTACACAGTTACACAATCCTTATCTAATTGATATTCCTACAAATTAGCTATACAAGTTATATCAATTAAGGATTGCTTCTTATCTTCTATTCTGTTTCCTTAGCTGTATCAATATATTCTGCTTCTTTCCATCTTCAGAATATATTGCTTCTAGAATCTTCAATTCAGCACCGACAGCTAATTCAACTATCACCCTGTCAGACTTTAAATAAACTCTGACCGGCTTCCTTTAAACTCTTCACCCTGTCAGACTTTAAATAAACTCTGACCGGCTTCTGATAAACTCTGGTCAGTACCTGTTGCTTAAACACTGATAAACAAACGTCAGCAATTATATCTAACAATCTCCCCCAACTTGTTCATAATAAAATGTACAAGTTAAACATATAATTGATGATGTCAAAAACATTTAACAAATGCAGTGTTTAACATATAACAGAGTTTAATTTAAAACAGAGTTTAAATTTGACTTAGAATAGAAAATATATTAAAAACTTACAATCAGACTTTACTTGATTTCTTGAATATCAGGCACTGTCCTGATATAGTCTGATAGCAATTTCTTTTCAGCTCTTTCTAGCTCTTCCACCATGATCTTCTTCACTTCTTTCAACTCTGGATCAGATTCTCCAGTCTGATAAATTGCAGCCCTCAAAGAATATATGCTGTTTTTGTCCATTTCATTGCCAAGTCTGATATAAAAAGGTTTATCAGACTCTAGATTGAACTCAAGAACCTTTTTATTTAGTGCAGTTCTGAACCTAGCACTATTCCTTTTCATTTCTACCAACTTTCCATGTGCATCTCTGTATTTAGGAATGTATGCACTTGATACTCCAGCTCCACTCAAAACTTTGGATTTCATCATCCTTTCCTTCAAAACTCGAGCAGCATCATAAGTACTTCTATTCTTTACTTCAAATAGATATAGAACATACTCTAGCTCTTCCCAGAGTTTTAACTGAATATCAAATTCACCAACTCTATACACTCTGCCATCAGCCATAAAATATAACAACAATTCCTTTTTGATTCCTTTATGAAAAATCATCTGTACAGATTCTAGTTTGTCAAGGCCTTCTTGAGTAATTCCAACTCCAGATTCTGCCAGCGAAAACTTGTCTTGAGATCTGTTATTAGTTCTTCTCTCTCTGTGTGAACCCAGTCCAGATTTATCAAAGGCTTCTTTTCCCAATACTGTTCTGGTTTCTGAGAAATTCACAGCTTCAAGCTTTAAATCTTCAAGAAGTTTTGGTTTGCTGAATCCTGGAAGTTGTGTAGATTTCTGTACAACTTGAGCAACGTCAGAGGTTGTCATAACTTTAGTAGTATCATCAACTTGAGCAGCGTCAGAGGTTGATTTTGCTAATCTTGTTTCAACTTGAGCAATGTCAGAGATTGAATTATCTTTCTTCTCTAGGTTAGGCTCTTCAATCATTATGCCTTTACCCTTATCAGAGTTTCCAATCACAGGTCTCCTTGTATATTGTATACTCTGTTGTATATTCTCTTTGATAGAAATACCAACTTCTTTCTTTCTAGGAGACTTGATTTCCTTTTTCTTGTAGATTCCAGCTTCAAGATTTTTCTTGTGTTCCTCAGCAAGCATTTGCTCTTCAGCCTGGATATCTTCAATAGTAACATTCTTTCCATGCTCTTTCATGAATATTTTAGCAGCAATCTCTTCATCAGTAGATGGATTAGTTGAAACAACTAAACTCTTGAGTTTTGAAGTAGATTGGCCACCAGAGTTTATCTTGTCAGAGTTTGTTTGTCTATCAGAGTTTACTCTTGTCCTGCTTTGCCTTTGAGCAAAAATCTTTCTTTTATTTTCTTTGCTTCCCCCATCAGTAGAATCATCCCTCCGTATCAGAGCTTGAGTGTCTTTGCATTTGTCTTTAGATACACTCTCCCCCTTTTTGACATCATCAGAAAGTAGTACTGATGTCAGCAATTCAATGGCAGTAGAAATGGAATTCAGTTGAGTAGACATTGCATTCTGATTTTCCTCAACTTTCCCAAGCCTCTTCTTGATTTCCTCAGAATCCTTGGCTTGCTGCTTGAGCATAGCATAATAATAAGTTCTGTCAGACTTGAAAGTAAGATCCTTCATACTGACTTCATTCCTTAGATTTGTAAGCATTTGTTGATTCTCATCAAATCTATTATTAAGAGATTTGACTTGAACAACAGTTGCCTGTAAGCTTGTAAGTACATCAGTATTTGAGATCTTCTTGACAGAATCAGATAGAAAATCTGCAGCCCTTTGTGCTGAGAAGACACAATCTGCATCAGCCCATTTGTTGTAGTACATATTCTGGAAATGCTCATTTGTCTGTCTATTGACTTCCCTTGCTTCATCACTATTGACATCATCAGCCAATGAAACTTGAATACTAGGGTGTGAATGAGAACCCTCAGCATCATTGCCAGCGTCTTCATTATTGTCTGCTTCATTTTCAGTAAGAATATTTTCAGCAGTAAACTGTGCAGCTTCATCAATTTTCTCCTCTTCTACAGCTTCAGGAATATCAGAGTGAACCTGAGCAAAAACCTCTGCTTCTCTTTGAACAATCTCAACAACAAATTGTTGCAAAGCTTCAAGAATAATATTCTCAGAGTTTAGCTCATCAGTAGCCTCTTGTTCCTTTTCTATCACAGCGTCATCAAGAATTGTCTCTGTGACTTTTATCATCTGATTAACCTCCTCACCTTTGTCAAGATCACAAGAAATAATTTCAGTGTGAGTGGCCAGAGATTCTTCTATCTGATCAGTTACTTGATCAGCTTCCACACCCTCTGTATAATGATCAGAATGTATAGAGGTGTGTGCTTCAAAATCAAAAACTCTGCTATCAGAATGAGTAGCAGCTTCCTCAACTACATCATTAGCCTTTGATTTAGGAGCTTCTAAATCCAAATCCATCATATTAGCATCAGTATTTATCCTGTCTAGATTGACAGCTTCAGTATTTGCAACATCCTCCTGAACAAACACTTCATGAGCTTCAGTGTTTACAAACACTCTGTCCTCATTAGCATTTAGAATATCCTCCTCAACAACAATTGCAGGAGTATCTTGAGGAACAGTTTCAGTCACAATCTCCTCATTCTCTGATGCAGGAGCTTCAGATTCATCAAGATTCGCTCTATCCTCTGAGAGCATAGTAGTTTCCCTTAGAACAGCTTCCTGAATTACCACTTCAGAGTTTACAGGCAATTCAGCTTCTTCCTCCTCATCAAAAAGATAAGTGGCTACAAGCTTTCTTCTTTTGCTCAGAGTCTGAGAATCCTCTATTTCATCTTCACTATCAGATACTCTTGCTTCTTCAGAACGAGGTCTTTGTGCCCTTACTTTTCTTTTAAATGCTCTGGTTTTGGACTTCTTTAACCTTTGTGATGGAGACACAGAAGGTTCATCTTCAGAAGATGGTTTAGAAATCCTAGCTGGCTTAGAACCCATATGCTTAGTTCTACCACCTCTTGCAGGATTAACAGAAATTAAAGAAGGTACTTCTTGAGTTGATGAATTGACTTGAGCATTTAAAAACTATTGCATTGAGGCAGGTAGCAACAAGTCTCCAACAACTCCTTTCTTAACATCTTTATTTACTAGATTAGTAAATACCCTCTTATGTAATTTAAAACAAGAAACATCTGCTTCAACTACATTTACTCCTTCAACACAATAAGAAAACAAAAGTTGACAGAATCTAGAAAAATAAACAACTCCTCTATTCTCTGTCATCTTCTCCCCTAAGTTAGTCAAAACAAGTCGTGCAAAATCAAAATGATTATCATATAATAAAGAATACCCGATTTGCAGACTGTCTGTGGGAATAGCATCCCAATTTGTGCATTTCTTTCCAAATGTCCTCTTGATGCAATCGAAGAAGAAACTCCATTCCTTGCGCAGAAACGGCCTTTTGAGTTGCCCAATCTTTGTCAATGGCCCAGAGTAACCAATCTCTCGCATCATTCGTATTAAATCCTCATCACCCATTCCAACAGTGTAGGAAGGATACTCAGGAAACCCCATTGCAGCTCGAATAGTACCAGCAGTAATAACATACTCTGTTTCTTCAAACTCAAAGATTATGGATGGGTTCCCAGTTTCACCACCATCATCATAAACCCCTGACTCCCAGAACGCCTTGATTTGTAAACCAGAAAGTTTGGCTGGTTCAACTAAAGCACGCCCAATCGCTGACTGAGCAAGAAACTTTTGAATCATATGAAATGCTTCTGGTGCGTTTGCAGTGTTTAGTGGTGCGGTATAGTTGTTTGGAACGAACTCTAACCCAGACGAAACGAAAGCTGTGGTTGCCATTAGAAGATTTTGAAGAAAGAACAAGTAATTGATGCGAAAGCTTAACAGAGTTTATGTGTAGAAAGGTGTTTGTGACTATGTGTGTGTGATAATAGATGTGTATGAGTAAGATGTGAAAAGTTTAACTGAAGATGTGTGTATTGTATTTAAAAAAAAATTAAAGATTAAAAACTGAAGAGTTTTTAATCATTAATACACAACTGTCTTACTCCTGTAATCATGTGAATGGGACACGTGTCACACATGCAGTTACTGACAGCAAATAATTGGCAGTTTCCAATACGCATGCGCAGTAAAAACAGCAATAATTACCGCCTGTTACACTTTTCTATGCAATTAACCTCTCTCCTCTGTTTAAAACATTCTTGAACAACTTTCCAATCATACTCTTTTTAAATTTTCAAAACAAATGTCTAATCTCAAAATTATAAAATGTCTGAAACAAAGAAATTATTTTAACCATCAGAGATTAAAACAAAGTTACCTCGGCATATGTCACACAATACATCAGTGTTTACCATTTATCCTTCTTTGTCAATAAACTCTTTTCTCAATCTGTACAGGTGTGAAAATATGTGTGTGCAATAGCAGAGTTTACCGAAATCAATATTTAGATCATCTCAAAGTGCATAAAATCCACAAACTAAAGCAGTAAAAACTGGTTGCCTAAACTCTCATGTATAACATAAAATCTGATTTTATATCTAAACTCTGTATACTGATATCCTTTCATTTGGATATATCTTTTATTTTTCACCCCATTTATTTATTTATTTTTTTTATTTTTATTTTTCCAGTAATCAGTGGTTGGCACTAGTCACCAAAAATCAAAGATTTTAGCCCTTATTTCATACAATAAGTTCCTGGATCTTCCTAGGCACAACATGATCTCAAAGGAATTTGTGCTCTGTTTGGCATCTTTTGATTTGAGGGTGAATTATTTGCAATTAAGAATCAGAGTTTAGACTTTTCATCAGTAAATATAATTAACTTATGAGAGAAAATGCAAACAGCTAATACAGACTCAGTGTATAGGATCAATAAACTAAGAGATGCTATAAATATAGAGACAGTATCATGCTGTGTTAACTTACTGCACATATTTGAGATCAGAATTTATACAACTCTTAAGGATTCACAATTACTTACTGAGAATTATGCTTCATACAAATTTCTTCATTGGTCCATATGTTTCAGACAAAATTACAATCAGAGTATAGCATTAAACTGTAACAATCAGAGTATGACCAACATTTTATGACTAACAGAGTTTAGCATCAGAGTTTAACCGACAGAGTATGACTGACACTTCACAGAGTTTACTGACAGAATTTAACTGTCAGAGTTTACCATCAGAGTTTAACATGTCGGTGCACATAACAGTTAACACATGTAAGAAATCATGAACATAAAAAGCAAACATGTATAGTTTTTGAGTCTAACCCGTATCTCTAGTCAGAACCAGAGATCATTCCAAGTTCATTTACCAATCTTGTAAAAGTAGCTTCACTCAAAGGTTTGGTGAAGATATCTGCAAGTTGTTGGTCTGTAGACATAAAATGAAGCTCAATGTTCCCTTCTTCCACATGTTCTCTGATAAAATGATACCTTATGCTGATGTGCTTGGTCATGGAGTGCTGTACTGGATTACCTGTCATAGCAATAGCACTTTGGTTATCACAGAAAATAGGTATTTTAGAGTACCTTAACCCATAATCCAGCAATTGATTCTTCATCCATAAAATCTGTGCACAACAGCTACCAGCTGCTATATACTCTGCTTCTGCTGTGGATGTAGAAATTGACTTCTGTTTCTTGCTATACCAAGAAACCAATCTGTCACCTAAGAATTGACAGCTTCCACTTGTACTTTTTCTGTCTATCTTACAGCCTGCAAAATCTGCATCAGAGTAACCAATTAGCTTAAACTCTGATTCTCTACACTAGTACAAAAATGATCTTTTACGTCGCCTATTATACGTCGGTTCTATCCAAAGGCGACGTATAAAATACTTATATACGTCGGTTCCGCCTAAAGGCGACGTATATAAGTGTTTTATACGTCGGTTGAGGAAAAGGCGACGTATATAATTCTACTATATACGTCGGTTGAGTAAAAGACAACGTATATAATGACATTATACGTCGGTTGAGGAAAAGGCGACGTATATAATGCTACTATATACGTCGGTTGAGGAAAAGGCGACGTATATAGATTTTTTTTACATCAGCCATCTTAAACTCCGGCGTATAAAATTGTCTCTTTTTATCAACAGACGTATAAAATATTTGAACCCAAACGTACTTCACTCTTTTATTTCCCCAATGCTCTCCACTATCCCCAAATTCAACCCGCTCTCAGTCTCAGTCTCTCTCTCTCGCTTAGGGTTTCATATTCTCTCAATCACACACATTCAATTTCTAACTTCAATTTCATATTTAGTCTCTTTGATGACTTGATTGTGCTGCCAGTTAGCTATTTTCTCATTTATCTGTATTGTTTAATTCACCGATTACTTTTGTTCTGGCTGTCTTTCAGGTGAGTTTTTAGCAATGCTTCCATTGGATCCCAAGCTTGGGAAAATGTTGATAATGGGAGCTATATTCCGCTGCTTTTATAAGTGTTATCAGTTCCAGAGTACAACCCCACTTGTCTTTTCGCCGGAATTTCATTTCTATGTCGCCGGAGTTTTTCTGGGTATGCTGTCGAGCAGTTCTCTGATGACGAGTACGACTGTGATTACGAGAATCATCCGGTACTTTCTTGTTTTAGTGATTTTTTAGTGTTTTTATTTCATTGTTATTTGATTGCACACCAAGTGTTTGTGTTTATTTACCATCATTAAACTCAAAATTTGTAATTTATAGAAATGGGTTTGTAGTTAATTAGCCAATTTAATTTAGTTTTGTTAGAACATATACGGATCCCCTCCACCCCCTTTTTCATTACTACATGTTTTTCTGAATTTGGGTTAAGTTAAAGAATGTGCAGTGTGCACTTGACAAGCTTTTAAATAATCGGAACTTTAAGTGTCTAAAACTAACATTCTTTCGTGGCAGTGGAAGCGTATAGATAGAATTTTGCATATATATAAACATAAGTTATACGTAACAATTGCCTTGCTTGTTTATACGTTAGGCCAATAATATTGACAGTTGCAGTGCTACATTTTACATATAAAATTATACAATTATACAGGATGGTGTACCTGAGACAATTGAAACACTTCGAAAAGCAGGGATAAACTTTTGGATGCTAACGGGAGACAAGCAGAATACAGCCATACAAATTGCTTTATCATGCAATTTTGTTTCTCCTGGTAGATGAACATACATCTTTCATCCTTTATTTATCTTGTAATTTCTTGTTCTTATAGCTGGATCTGGTGGATGAGGCTGAAAAATAGGGAAGCAGTGTATGCTCGTTTCTTTTCCCTTGCAAAAAAGTGTTGTGATATAGATAAACCCCAACAATCTGTTGGAACGTTAGGGTTGCTTGGGTCATTTGATCCATTAATTGCAGACAGTTGTATAGTTATAAAAAATATAATTTTCTTTGTTCTGTTTTAGCGCTTAATCTTGTTGCGGACTTGCAATGGAAGTGAAAGACATAATTCATTTGAAACAACGCTAGAAGTTTTATTGGATAAAAGCATGAACCATGTTTTAAATTTGACTTGATGTACGTTTTCTTATTAGTTATATTTTGAGTGTTAATCAACTGTAAGTACATGAGGACTGTGACCGCTAAAATGTTAATCCTGAAGCTATTGCGGTCCTTGTATTTGAAATTTTCTACTTAGTAATTGATAATTTTTCAAACTTGTTGACAGAACCCAAAGGCCAGCTACTTCTTATCAATGGCAAAACAGAAGATGAAGTGTGTAGAAGTCTAGAGAGAGTTCTCCTTACAATGCGAATAACAAATTCAGAACCTAAGGTGAGAGTTTAGCACTAGCGTTCATGTTTCTGCCAAAGATGTAGCTTGTCACTTTCTTCACTTGAATAACACCGATGTTTATTTAGATTGAACTGCTGAGTGAATGATTAATTTTCTGGAAAAAGATGCTATCAGTAGTATCATTCTGCTAATAGATGCTTCAATTTGGAATAGTGATCTTTTTTTCGTTATTGATTTTTTTATCAGAATCGTTAGAAAGTTTTTATTTATTTATTTTTTCTTTTTTATTCTTTTGATGTTTTGTTGATTGTCTTTATAGCCCCTCTGGAATCATGCCCCGAATAGGTCATATCTCCTTTATTAGCAGGATGCCCAAGTAAAAACTTCATGGTTGTCTGGACTCTGATTCAAGACATTTTTTAATTTTCTCAGTACTAGTTATTTTCTACCAGTGTCCTTTAAATGTTTTTTTGGGTAAACCCTCAGCGTCACTGAAACTACCTTTAGAAGAGAGCGCAAATGGGCACAGCTTAACAGTGAACTAATAAAACTTTACCCTAGCTTTCATGGTACGTCTTATCAAGCTTGTTAATGTTCAATGGACGCAGAATTAGTGAACATGAAAAACTTTCACCAACCAAATCTTTGCCATAGGAAGAAAAGACTGAAGGCTCTACTATAATTAGTTTGCACTATCCTTTACATGGTTTCTAAAATCTTGGTTATGATTGTATTTTTGAAAATATATTCTACTAAGATTTGGTGCTTGATGGTAACTATTTTAGCTATTGAATTGCTTTCGTTCTTTTATAAAGTTATATGCTATTCTTTATAACAGGATGTCGCTTTTGTTATCGATGGCTGGGCTCTTGAAATTGCACTGAAGTATCATCGAAAAGCATTCACGGAATTGTCAATATTGTCAAAGTCTCGAGTTCTCGTTGCTTTTCCAAAGGGAGAATTAGAGCTGTTGGAACTATACCAGAGAACCAGGTAGAAACCACAACCACTTCAGAAGATCCCCCTTCGGTCAAGTTTGCATTTGTCAGCGTAAGTTCACAGAAAAAGAAGAGCCCTTTGTTTACAATATCAGAAATTTGTTTAAGCTTAATTAAGCTTCGTAAATTTGTGTGTCTCAGTCTGTTCTGCTTCCTGATGGAACACCAGACGTGCACTTTCGTACTGCTTGCGGAGGGCAGAAGCTTAGGGATATAATGCTGGATACAAATATTGAATTGTATGGACCATATGTAAGTTCTTTTGCTTCTCACATTTATCTTAGTTCTCCAGGCAGGAGTCATTTCTAAAATATAAAACTGAGGCCAGTTTTCTACGTTGTGGTTTCAGTCTAGACCACTACTAAATTGTGGCGGAGGAGGAACTTGTGCTACGTGCATTGTCGAGGTAATTTCCTGGTCCTGTAGTACATTTCTTTATTCGACAACCAGATCAATTTCTAACTATTTTTGTGGATTCTGATGGTGAATGGTGGAAATCAGACACTGAAAATGTGATCAATCAAGCTCTAAGATCAGGTTTAGCACCAAATGTCTCGGATGCTCATACAATTAACGGCCTGCCAGGATCAGTCTCGGGTTGTGCAACACATAATGCATTCCAATTGAGTATTGATAGTGGAAAATCTTACATGTTGTGGTTTAGTTTTATTGTTTTCGACACTGATGTAGCATTATTTTGTATTATTTATTTTGGTTATTGTAGTTTTTTTTCCCCAAAGGTTATTGTAGTTTTTGGTTGTACAAAATTTTGTTAATGTATGTTTTTTTGATTATTGCACAGGTTTCTAGGTATGATTAGATTACAGAGGAACAAAATATTTTTTTTTTAATTTTTTGGACAATATACGTCGGTTGTTTAGAAGAACCGACGTAAAAAGATAACAATATACGTCGCCTTTTTGTTTTATACGTCGGTTACTCAGACTTTTATACGTCGGTTATTTTGGTCTTTTACGTCGGCTTAATAACCGACGTATATTCTACCTATTACGTCGCCTTTTTAACCGACGTAAAAGACTGTGACTTTATACGTCCCCTCTCTATACGTCGCCATTTAACCGACGTATAAGGTCGATTTAACCGACGTAAAAGGCCTGTTTTCTACTAGTGCTAGGATACCACAAACCCAAGGTTATGGTTCCTTTGAGATATTTGAAAATCCTTTTTACAGCTGTTAGATGAGGCTCTCTTGGATCTGCTTGAAATCTTGCACAAAGACATGTTGCAAACATGATATCAGGTCTACTTGCAGTAAGATACAGTAAAGACCCTATCATTCCTCTGTAGTTTGTCATATCTACTGAGGCTCCTGTGTCTTTGTCTAGCTTTGTTGCAGTAGCCATGGGAGTTGGAGCAGATGAACTATCAAGCATACCAAATTTCTTTAGAAGATTTCTGGTATACTTTGCTTGATTGATAAAAATCCCATCATCTGTTTGCTTGACCTGTAAGCCTAGAAAATAACTAAGCTCTCCCATCATGCTCATTTGATACCTGGATTGCATAAGCTTTGCAAACTTCTTACAGAGTTTGTCATTAGTAGATCCAAAAATAATATCATCTACATAAATTTGAACTAACAGCAAATCATCACCAGAATTGAAATAAAACAAGGTTTTATCAATTGTACCTCTTGTGAACCCACTTTCTAAAAGAAATTGAGCAAGAGTTTCATACCATGCTCTTGGTGCTTGCTTTAGTCCATATAATGCCTTGTCAAGCCTGTAGACATAATCTGGATGCTTTGAATCTACAAATCCTGGTGGTTGTTCAACAAATACTTCTTCTTCAAGCTTCCCATTGATAAAAGCACTTTTTACATCCATCTGAAAGACTTTAAACTTCTTGTGTGCAGCATAGGCCAGAAAAATCCTTATGGCCTCCAATCTTGCAACTGGAGCAAAGGTTTCATCATAGTCAATTCCTTCCTGTTGTGAATAAACTTTAGCCACAAGTCTAGCCTTGTTTCTTGTAATCACACCTTCACTGTCAGTCTTGTTTCTGAAAACCCACTTTGTACCTACAATTGATCTATTCTTTGGTCTAGGTACAAGTGTCCAGACTTCATTTCTTTCAAATTCATTTAACTCTTCTTGCATTGCTGTAATCCAATTAGCATCTTGAAGAGCTTCCTCTACTTTCTTTGGTTCTGTTTGAGACAAGAAAGCATGATACAGACACTCATTATTTGTTGCACTTCTAGTTCTCACACTAGCATCAGGATCTCCAATTATGAGATCAGGTGTGTGTGCCTGTGTCCACTTTCTTGCTGTTGGTAAGTGGTTTCTTGCATCATTATTGGATCCTCCCCCTTGATCCATGCTCTCCTGATTCATATGTTGATTTTCTGCATTATCTGAGGCTCCCCCTGAATTGGATGGTTCAGAGTTTGAACTGTCAGAGTTTGAATCAGTTTCCTCAACTGACTCACTTACTGTGTCTTGTTGAGCTTCTTCACGCTCCCCCTCAACTGGTTCACTATTTTGTTCAACTCGAGAATTTTCAGTTTCTCCAGTATTTACCAGTAGAGGTTCAGAGTATGCTTCGTCAGAGTTTGTCAGAACCGCTTCATCAGAGTTTGTCGGTACTGCTTCATCAGAGTTTACATCATCAGAGAATAAATCTTCATTTTCAAAACGCAGTTGATTATATCCATCTAAGTCATCGAGTCCAGTTATTTTCTTATCATCAAATGACACATGTATGGATTCCATGATCACTTTAGTTCTCAGATTGTAGACTCTGAATGCTTTTGTTGACAATGGATAGCCAACAAAGATTCCTTCATCAGCTTTTAACTCGAACTTGGTCAACTGTTCAGGATGAGTCTTCAACACAAAGCATTTGCATCCAAATATATGAAAATATTTCAAATTTGGCTTCTTATTTTTCACCATCTCATATGGTGTTTTCCCATGTTTGTTGATCAATGTTGCATTTTGAGTAAAACAAGCAGTTTGAACAGCTTCTGCCCAGAAGTATGTTGGTAATTTTGCTTCATCAAGCATAGTTCTGGCTGCTTCAATTAAAGTTATGTTCTTCCTTTCAACTACACCATTTTGCTGTGGAGTTCCAGGTGCAGAAAACTCTTGTTTCACTCCTCTTTCCTTGCAGAAAGCTTCCATGATTGAGTTTCTGAATTCAGTTCCATTATCACTCCTTATAATTTTGACTTTGTGCTGTGATCCTTTGTCCAGTAGATTTACATGATCCATCAGAGTTTGAGCAGTTTCATCCTTCTTTGACAAGAAATACACCCATGTATATCTAGTATATTCATCAACAATTACTAGAGCATATTTCTTTCTGCCCATGGACATCACATTCACTGGTCCAAAGAGATCAACATGTAGAAGATGATAAGGTTCCACTACTGAAGATTCAGATTTGCTCTTGAAAGATGACTTCCTTTGCTTGGCTTTTTGACAAGAATCACATAAGCCATCTAGACTGAGTATTGATTTTGGAAGTCCCCTTACAAGATCCTTTCTTATAAGTTCATTTATGTTGTTCAAATTGAGATGAGAGAGCTTCTTATGCCAATTCCAACTCTCTTCATTTGACATTTTAGCAGTCAGACACACTGTTTTTCCATCAGAGTTTGTTACCAAACTTGCTTCATAAATGTTGTTGTGCCTGTGTCCAACTAGAACAACTTTTCCAGTAGATTTACTGATAACTTCACAGTATTCAGTATGAAAATCTACATGGTTTCCTCTGTCACAGATTTGACTCACAGATAGCAGATTATGCTTGAGTCCTGAGACTAGAGCTACATTTGTAATGATGACACTTCCAAGATTGATATTGCCATATCCTAGAGTGTGTCCTATGTTGCCATCTCCATAGGAAAACTTTGGGCCTGCCTTCTCCTTAAAGTCTGATAGCAGGGCTTTATTTCCAGTCATGTGTCCTGAGCATCCACTGTCCAAGATAAGGGTGCTCTTTTTTATGCCCTGCAATCACAAACAAACACTAAGTGTTAGTTTTAAGGACCCAGACTTGCTTGGATCCTTTGTCCTTCTTAACAGTGTTAGTTTTTGCAGCGGAATTACTATCAACAGAGTTTAAACTAACATTGTCAGACTTTACACTTGCAGAGTTTGCTCTAACCCACTTCAGATTGGGTTTTAGCTCATAATAGTTGTGATAAATAGCATGATAACTCTTGCAAGTATAAATGGAATGCCAAGTGCTCCCACAGTGTGTGCATAAAGTCTGTGGTCTAACCCTAACATAATCATTCTTTACTCCTGATGTAGAAGATAAAGAATTGATATTTTTATTCTTTGTGCAGTAATTAGCAAGATGATTAGAACTACCACAATTATAACATGTTTTCCTTGGAGCAGCACCAGTAGGCAAATGATTATTTCTTTTATTTATGCCTATCTTTCCATTCCTATTCTTCTTGGACCCTTTTGGTTTCATGGCAGATTTTACCTCTTTCAACTTATGATTGAACTGTTTTCCTGTCATCAAACCAACATTAACCTGTTTTTCACAAGTTTTTACTGGTTTTCTAACAGCTTCTATTTCCATAAGGTTTTCTGTTATAATATTTTCCTGTTTTTCACAGGCTTCATCTGATTCCATATCAGCTTCCCTTATTACAACAGATTTTAACTTATTGGCTTCTGGAACAAATTTCACAGGTTTAAGTTGTGGTTTTACCTTAACCTTGTCTTTAAACCTAAGTTCATCATTTTCACAATAACCTAAACCTACAGAATCAGTCTGAAACACTTGATGAGTGTCTCTTCCAGAATCTGTCCAAGTTTTGATTATTTTTCTTTCTTTTTCTAGATCAGATTCTAATTGCTTATATCTTTTGAGCAATTCCTGTTCTACATAAACAGCATCATCTCTTTCTTTTTGAATCTGCTTCATATTTTCAAGTTCTCCTTCAAGAAACTTGTTTCTATCTTTAAGACTAAGATTCTCAGATTTAATTCTCTCATTTTCTAAAGTCTGATCCCTATAGCTAACATGAACACTTTTCAGATATACTCTTAACTCAGATATATTATCAGTATCATAAGCATAAGTAGTTAGGGGTACCTTATTTTCAGATGATTCAGTCTCATCTCTGACAGTTGCCATAAGAGCATAATTTTCTCCATCATCAGAGTCTGAAGTATCTGCCCAGTCTTTGCCTTTAGAGATGAGTGCTTTCTCAGATTTGCCTTTCTTGCACTCTGGGGCATAGTGACCCATCTCCTTACACCTGTAGCACTGGATTTCAGATTTATCCTTCTTACCAGATTTGGTCTCCCTTCCATCAGACTTTCTGAAACTTCTCCTTTCAGAGTTTGAATCTTTCCTTGAGAATCTCTTTCCCTTCTTGAAGTTCTTGAATCCCATCTTCTTGAAGGTCTTCACCATCAATGCAGCCATTTGCATCATCTGTTCTTCATCATCATCAGAGTCAGAAGCTTCATCAGAGTTTGAGTCATCATCAGAGTTTGATAACTCACTTTCAGATTTAATAACTAAAGCCTTTCCCTTGGCTTTCTTCCTTGATGATTCCTTCTTAATGGGCTTCTCCTCGACTTTGAGAGCAACAGATTTTGTCTTTTTACTCAATCTTCTATTCCTTTGTTCTATCTCCAGTTCATGAGTTTTCAATAACCCATAGATTTCATCAAGATCTGTATCAGCAAGCTCATAATTATCTCTTATTGTGGTTGTCTTTAAATCCCACTTTTCAGGTAGAGATAACAGAAACTTGAGATTAGACTCTTCAAGCTCATATTCTTTATCAACCAGAGACAGATCATTCAACAGTTTGCAAAATCTGTCATAAGTCTCAGTCAAGGTTTCATTAGTTCTTGAATCAAAGTGCTCATACTCCTGTGTGAGTATTGTCTTTCTGTTCTTCTTGATAGCACCTGTTCCCTGGCATCTGACTTCTAAAGCATCCCATATCTCTTTGGCAGTTTTGTAGCCAATTACTCTGTTAGACATAACATTATCTAAAGCACTGTGGAGAAGATGTCTAACCTTTGCATCTTTTGCAATTGATGAGATGTCCTCAGGAGTCATATCTTTCTTTTCCTTTGGAACAGTCTTTTGTTCTTGTCCATCAACAACAGGAGACAATTTAGTCGGCATATGAGGACCATCATAGATTCTGTCAAGGTATTCTGGATCTGTAGCCTCCAGAAACATGGTCATCTTAACCTTCCAAATCGGATACTCTACTGGCCTGAGAATTGGAACCCTGATTGTTTCATATCGACTCACAGAATTGGGCTTAACCTGTTCAGCCTTAGGAGCAGTTTGATTTTCTTCAGATATGATTAATAATGTGTTTGAATCGTAAAACTGTATATATTAAACAGCCTTGGCTCTGATACCAATTGTTAGGCCGAATACACAATATATAATCAAGTATGTATAAGAATAACAATTAAGAATACAGGTTTGTAAATCAACAAACTGAATTATATTAAATAATTCTCTCTTAGTGATGTTAATGAATCACAAAGAGCTACTAGGTTACAAGAATAATATATTCAATGTTCGCGTCCCTTCTAGGGATAACCTATCTGTGTTTATATAGTACACAGTTACACAATCCTTATCTAATTGATATTCCTACAAATTAGCTATACAAGTTATATCAATTAAGGATTGCTTCTTATCTTCTATTCTGTTTCCTTAGCTGTATCAATATATTCTGCTTCTTTCCATCTTCAGAATATATTGCTTCTAGAATCTTCAATTCAGCACCGACAGCTAATTCAACTATCACCCTGTCAGACTTTAAATAAACTCTGACCGGCTTCCTTTAAACTCTTCACCCTGTCAGACTTTAAATAAACTCTGACCGGCTTCTGATAAACTCTGGTCAGTACCTGTTGCTTAAACACTGATAAACAAACGTCAGCAATTATATCTAACAGCCTTCAAAATAATTCCAAGCAACACCTTCATAAAGAAGGCCTTCAAAAATATTAACATCTTTAACAGAGGGTCTTCAAAAATAATTTCCTCTTCGAAAGAGGGTCTTCAAAAATATTATCCTTCTTGGAAGAAGGTCTTCAAATATATTATCCTACTCGAAATAGGGTCTTCAAAAATATTATCCTCTTTGGAAAAGAGAGCTTTCGAAAATATTACCATTATCAGATGAGTACCTTCCACACTTATTTTTTTTCCATGCACGAGCTAGTGAAGTAATCAAATCATGTGCTACGAATATTACATCACAATTCTTTAACATCTCCATGATTCAGATTCTGCTCAGATCTGTTTTTTATACCTTTTTGGCCCTGTAAACGATATTTTCTTGGAAAACACAAAACATGAAAGTTGACCGATCTTAATTTGACCGACTAAATTTGACCGAATTCGGTCAAATTTAAGGTCAACATACATTAATAAATGGTCAGAATTAAATTTGACCGTCGGCGGTCAAATTTAACTTTGGTCAAATTTAATCGGTCAAATTTAATATTTCTCCACGCGAAAAAAAGGAGGGAAATTTCCCGCCTCAGAGATAAAAATTGCTGGTCTTAAATATGACCGACGTCAGTCAAATTTAATCGAGGACAAATTTAAGTTTAGGCGGAAAATTTCCCGCCAAAACTATCCTAAAATATTTGAATGTAATTTTTACCAAAAGCAGTGAAATATATATATTTGACCGCCCTCGGTCAAATTTATATAAATTCAAAATTTTCAAAAATACAAAATAAATACTTGATCATTTTTTAAAATTATGAAAAATATTAGAGTATTCAAAATAACAAGAAATACATGTTAAAAATTATACGTGGCAGTTAACAAATTTTTAAATTTGAAAATGGTCAAAAATTGTTGATTTTTCATAGATTCAAAAAGTTTGAATATTTTTAATAAATGCTCACTAATTTTTAAAAATTACAAATATTTTATGGGCGTAGTGTGACAACATTTTATGTACATTAAAAAATGTAAGAGATAATAATAATGTTTGAGTAACAATATGAATCATTGTTCAAATTATTCCTTGAAATATCCATGGTTTAGGATCTGAATTTAGGGGTTAAGCATTTATTGACTAGGGTTAGTAATTTTGTGTTATTCAAATTATAATTTGAACGATCCAACCGTATGGATGTTAACTTTCTTAGATTTCAAGAGTTCATGCAAAAAATCAAATTATTATAAGTTTTGCATAATAATTATTATAACAAATTGAAATTTTATCATCTTCATAAAATTGACCATTTTTGGTCATATTTATAAATTTGACTGACGGTAGTCAAATTTAAATACAAATTTGACCGCAAACCCTAATCAGTCAAATTTACTAAATTGACTGAAACCAGTCAAATTTATAAATTTGACCGAAGGTAGTCAAATTTAATGTCATGTCAGCGATCCGCGTGAAACACATCAAACGGTCCAGATTATCAAACCAAAATTACAATCCAATGGTCCAGATTTATTACAGCAACCCCATCTCCTATATATACACTCCCTCTCTTCAACCCTTCTTCCACCCTTTCTCCCTCCCTCTCTTCACACATCTATTATTCATTATCTCCTCCCTCTCTTCACCCCTTCTTCCACCCTCTCTCCCTCCTTCTTTCCACCCACACATACAAAAATATATACACACACACACACATCTATATGTATACACCCATATATTTATATTTACTTATTTATTTATTTATTTATTTTTTTACAAATCAACTTGTGGAATGATATTTCCGGTGATAAAAAGAATTCCGGCAATAAAACAACTCCGACGATCAAAGTTCCAAGAAAAATATCTCCGATGTCTATTTTCATCAAACTAACTAACAAAAATAGTATCGTAAAATCCAATTTTGAACCTTTAGTTGAATTTAGATGACCATAATCATAATGAAATCATCATTAATAAATATTATATATGATATGAAATTATTTTGATTCTTGAACTATTTATTTAAGATGAAATATGGTGATGTTTGTGTTAATAAGGGACACCAAATCAACAAGATATAATGTAGTATTTACTAGAATATTTTGCAAAAATGTAGCAGAAAGCTGCTGGGTTTGTTGAATATGTGTTATAGTTAAATGTGACCGCTTTCAGTCAAATTTATAAATTTGACCGTTTTCGGTCAAATTTATAAATTTGACCAACAGCGGTCAAATTCGATGGACGTTAGGCGCCAAATTCAAAAAAATTCAAATTTCAAAATTTTGAAAATTTCGGTCAAATTTAATCGGTCAAATTTAAGCGGTCAATTTTAGTCGGTCAAATTTAACATAAATATGACCGATTTTGCTAAATTTGACTAGCTTAAAAATGACCGACAAAATTCGGTCAAATTTGACCAAATATGACCGCTGTCGGTCAAATTTAGCTAAATATGACCGAAATTTTTCGGTCAAATTTAGCCGTTTTTCTAGTAGTGACAAAATCATAAGAAAACTTATCTGTATTTAGAATAGAACCACGAACGAACGCCTCCACCGTTCTGCTCTTCCATTAAAGCCGCTCCAGATCCATAATAACCCCCCATGCGTATTGTATAGATTGATTGTCCTCCACAATCAAAAAGTATCCCCTCCTTTTAGCGCCAATTGTTAACGGAGGAATTTGGTGATAACAAATTTCGGGGATTGCTGGAATAACGAATTATGAAAATATGGGGATTTGGGATTTTTGGATGTTTTGGGGCTGGACTTGAAAGGTGTCTCGACTTGTTAGATGTGTCGGATCCTATTCCAAGATGCATGCGTACCCTGTTTATATATAGGGATCAAGCCAACGCAGTTCTGTGATAGGATAATGTTTTTAATCCCTGTGATTGTTAAGGGATATGTTGAGATAATTGAGGCAACCGAAATTATGGCGTAACAAGATGTAAGTTTATCCCGGAAGAACAAAATTATTGTACGTCTTCCTAGGAACATCATATATATTTTTTTAATAAATCACTCACAAAATTTTAATAAATTATAATATTTTATATCAATATATATTATATTATTATACCTATTAACATCATATATCAGCCGATCAGGTTATGATTTGAATTAAGATTCTATCTCAATCTACTTTATAAGCTAGAGTTTCTTCTACTCTCAACTCATATTTTGAATATACTTTTTAGATGCATGTTTCATGAAGTTGAAAATATGTGCACTTTTTTTAAAATTCCTTTTTAACGACTTATTCACTTGACTTAATGATGCATAAGTTTCACTATAGAAGTGGTTAAATAGTACTATATTAATTATTATAAGTAAATAAAAGAATTTTTTTAGTTTTGTCCATCTAAATAAAAATATAATGTTCTTATTTTATTGAATAATAATAATATTTTCTTGAGTAGAATAGTTGTAAAAAACTAGTAAATAATTACATTAGAAAAGTAATATAATAATAACAAAATTAAGTCAAAATTTAAAATAATATTATTAATAATATTTATAAAAATAATAAAAAGTAGGCTATGATACTACGACTATGCGACATATGATATATGAATGACTTGTAGATACAATTAGAAAAATCTTGGTACCTTTTTACTCTCTATGGGTACTATGAAGTACAATGTTACAGAAGTACATGTTCCAAAACCAGGACCAGTAAATTCTACGCTCTCGGATATTCGTAGATTTATACCCACCTTTTATACTTACGGTGTGTAAATTATCAGATTTTAATGCCAAAAGAATTAGACTACTGTGCTATTTAATTGTTTCATGCACGAAGAAGGCTTATTTAGTACTCTATAAATAAGACAATCGTCTCCATGCTAATTCACACAACAAACATACGTTTTAAACACATAATGAAGACAACTTTCCTAGTTCTTACATTCCTTCTATATGTTATCACTTTCGCAGCAGCTGATCTCAACCCTGTGTTCGATATTGCAGATAGCAAGCTTGTTACAGGGGTGGATTACTTTATAGTTCCAATCTCTGGCGGCGAAGGAGGTGGCGTGACACTAGCTTCGGTTCGAAATAAAACTTGCCAACTTGATGTTGCCCAAGATAGTCTCTACAGAAATGGCCTCTGGGTAAGGATTCATCCAGTAAATATTAAGAAAGGTATTAGCGGCCGAGTGATACGCCAATCGACTGACTTGATCATAAGCATCTCATCTACCAAAACCAAAACATGCGGTAAATCAACAATCTGGAAGGTGGACAACTATGATAAGCTGAGAAAGCGGTATTTCGTAACAATTGGGGGAGTTGAAGGTTACGGTCAGGGCCAGAGCGGTTGGTTTAGGATCCTAAAAGAGAACAACTACTACAAAATCATATATTGTTCCCAAGTACAGTGCAAATCCGCACCTTGTGATGTCATGTGCAAAAATGTTGGACCGTATTCTGAGCATGGGAGGACTCTATTTGCATTGACTGATAAACCCTATGTGGTTTACTTTGAGAAGGTGATCAAGAGTTAAAAGTTATTATCTGATGTAATAAGATCAATTAAGTTCAAGAGACTTGCTAATAAAGTAATTAATAAGCAAGATATAAAGCTGTAAACTTACTCTTGCAAATATATACAGTATAAAATAAAATTGTCTTAATAAGGACATTGCTACTCCATACTTTTTAAAATTAATATGTTGTTAACTCTAATTGCTCTTAACCTGGCTTGTAATTAAGATATAATTTAACTTCAAATTAACTTATATAAATATACAAGCCTATAACCGTGAGATGCACCGATGAATTTTAGTATTTTTAATGTATTATTTTAGTATTTTTATATGATTTATTATTATTATTTATCTTATTTTATTATCATTTATTTGTATTTTGATCTTAAAATTTTTTAATATGTTGTCGACGGAATAATATCTTGAACTTTTGAATGTAGCTTAGAAAAATAGATGATATAAATATTTAATAATAATAATAATAATATGTTGTTGACGGGATTCGAATCTTGAACCCGTGAGAGTATTTTAATATTACATCGAACGGTTCTCATTTATCTATATTTATATCTAACGGTTATTATTTAGAGAACCAAACTACCAACCAACTAAATAGATGGTAGTTTGCTTATAATATTATTTTTTTTATATGATTTTTTAGTATTTTTTATCTTATTTTATTAGCATTTATTTGTATTTTGATCTTAAAAAATTTTAATATGTTGTTGACGGATTCGAACCTTGAACCCGTGATAGCATTTTAGATATCAAAAAAAGAATATTCTTTTAATATTACATCCAACGGTTCTCATTTACCTATATTTACATGTACCGGTTATTATTTAAAGACCAAACCAAATGACCAAACTACCAACCAAATAGAGGGTGGTTTGCTTATAATATTATAGTATAGATAGTATATATATATATATATATATATATATATATATATATATATATATATATATATATATATATATATATATATATATATGTTATTCTGTCGCAAGAAAGGGCAATTGCGACGGATTCTTTGTATTTTTTATGTCGCAAAAGCCTTGTCCCCTTGTAGTGTATATAAAAGAATCTGGGGAGAACCATATATTCAATTATAGAATCTCATAAATAATTTTAAATTTTTTTTCATTAAATATATAATCTAATTCTAATGTAGAATATTAGCATATACAAATTTTATAAAAAATTAACATTTAAATTTTGAATAAAAATATTGATTTTAAATTTGATTCTGCTGCAGAATCATTTTTTTTAGTGCTACCCTCTATATATATATATGTCATGTGTCGCTCTCAAATCGCTCGAATCTATTTTTCTAATTTTCTCAATTTTTTGACTTATTAATATTAAAGATTCGAAAATATCTCAATTTTAAGATTCTTGTCTTTAAAATCTTTACTAATGGAGGAAACTAAATATATAATTTTAAGATTCTTGTAATATTCTCCTAAATTTTTTATTAGAAAATATATCAATTATCTTTTAAATTTTTACTAATAGATAAAACTAAATATAAAATTTTAATATTCTTGTCTTTATAATATTCAATAAATTCTCAATTTTCTTCTTACTATTTTCTAACGTTGGAAACTAAATATACTATATTAATATTCTCCTAAATGTTCTCTACTAATCTAATTTATTTACTAATTTTTTTAATACTGTCTTTCAAGTAAGAAAGCTAAA
The DNA here is from genome assembly GCA_030848705.1 of Heracleum sosnowskyi. Taxonomy (NCBI): domain Eukaryota; kingdom Viridiplantae; phylum Streptophyta; class Magnoliopsida; order Apiales; family Apiaceae; genus Heracleum; species Heracleum sosnowskyi. The sequence continues at coordinate 132,708,775 of CM061235.1, read as the reverse complement.
TATGTTATATTAATATTTCCCTAAACTTTCTCTTCAAGTAATTCTCAATTTTCTTCTTACTATTTTCTAACGCAGGAAACTAAATATATTATATTAATATTCTCCTAAATATTCTCTACTAATCTAATTTATTTACTAATTTTTTTAATATTGTCTTTCAAGTAAGAAAGCTAAATATGTTATATTAATATTTCCATAAACTTTCTCTTCAAGTCCAGTTTATATACTAATTCCTTACTATCTTCTAAGGAGGAAACTAAGTATATTATATTAATATTTTCCTTAACTTATTCTACGAGTTCAATTTAATAGGAAACTAAATATACTATATTAATATTCTCCTAAATGTTCTGTACTAATCTAATTTATTTAGTAATTTTTTTAATACTGTCTTTCAAGTAAGAAAGCTAAATATGTTATATTCTAATTCCTTACCACTATCTTCTAATCGAGGAAACTAAGTATATTATATTAATATTTTCCTTAACTTATTCTACGAGTTCAATTTAATATACTAATTTCTTTTTTACTATCCTGTAATCGAGGAAAATAATAAAGGGGATGATTTGAGAAATTGCCTTTTAAATTTTTTGTAATGGAAATATTAATTACCTTATATTCTCCCAAACTTGAGGTTTCGGCTCTCAAATGGCTCGGGTCAATTTTTCTCAATTTTTTGACTTATTAATATTAAATATTCGAAAATATCTCAATTTTAAGATTCGTGTCTTTAAAATCTTTACTAATGGAGAAAACTAAATATATAATTTTAAGATTCTTGTAATATTCTTCTAAATTTTTTATTAGAAAATATCTCAGTTATCTTTTAAATTTTTACTAATAGATAAAACTAAATATAAAATTTTAATATTCTTGCCTTTATAATATTCGATAAATTCTCAATTTCATTCTTAGTATATTCTTGCCTTTATATTCTTAATTTTTAGTAATTAAAATATTAATTACCTTATATTCTCCCAAACTTTCTTTTTAAGTCAAATTATTATCTTAATATTGTCCTAAAATTTATCTTCAAGTCAAATTACCATGTTGATATTCTCTTAAACTTTCTTTTAAACTTAAAGTTACCATCTTAATATTCTCACATATTGTTTCTTGAAAATTAGAATTTTGAATAATGTTTAGATTAAATTTTATGATATAAGAAAATTGATTAATAAATGATGTAATACATTTAGTAATTAATTTTTTATATTTTAAATTTGGTAACAACAATAAAGCATGGGAAGAAACATGTTTAACGACAAAACGATTCATTGGGAGGAACAGATTATATGGTAGAATTTAATATTGATGTTATATTATGTATTTTAAAATAGAAGTTGCAATATGAATTTTGAGAAAAATAAAGTGATAGATATACTAATATTTGATAGAATGTTAAAATAATGAAATATATTGAACAATTGTCCTTTTCTAATATTTATTGAAAATTTCGGTAAATGAACAAGACTAAATAGAGAATTCAAAAAAAAAACTTAAATTTTATGTTAAAAATATTATTTGAAATAAAAACATAGTTTGTATAATATTTTTTAGAACAATTTGGAAAAATTGTTATAAAGCCGCTCGATCTATTATTCATATTTTCTCGAATTTTTGAATTATTAATATTGAAAATTCGAAAATATCTCAATTTCTTAAACATCTTTACAAATAGAGGAAACTAAATATATACTTTTAATATCCTTGCGTATAAAGTCTTTACTAATAGAGGAAAGAAAATATACAGTCTTAATTTTCTTGTTTCTATCGTTTAAAAGAGAAAATTAAATATATTATGTTAATACTCACCTAAACTTTCTCTACAAGACTAATTTATTTAGTAATTGATAAACAGAAAAAGAGAATAAATAGGAGAATAATCAATTTACACAAGAAAGTACAAATTATAAAGCTAATGTTTACGAGGTTATACATGAAAGTGTTGATTCTTTTGTTTTTTTGATGGCAAATCTCCTAAATAGACACGTAATAGTAATATATATTCTTCATTCTGATTCTTTAGCATCTCATGAATTTTTAGCTTTATATTTTCTCCCGTTTATTAATTTTGTTTGAAGGATTTTTGTTTTAAAGTAACTTTTGTTGTAATATTTTGCTGTACAGAGAATACATCAATGGAACTTTTCTAAGTTCGACTTTACTCTCTTACTTTACTTTTTTCTTCTATCAATTACATTAATTCGTGAATTTTATCACTGTTAACTTATTTTGTATTTATGTGAATCGCAAAAATTATACATCATATTTTCAAATATACCGTTGAAGAGAGAGGTATGTGTAGAATTTGACACGCGTGTTGCTAGAAGTCATTTGTGTTGTAGTGTTACTACTTTGTATTTCTTTATTCATTCTTATATATTATTATTTACTTTTGACAGGTGGTTTCACTACTCTGAACATGAATCAAAATCTTGAATATGATGGTTTGTATATTGTTATTAATTTTAGTATCACAACTCTAAATTGTTATTTTTTAAAGTTAATTGATTGATTATAAGTTTGTTTCATACTTAACATCTCATTTGCAAAAATGCATAAAAAGATAAAGTTAGGTTCCTCTCGAAGAAAAATTGTTTCTTCGGTGGCTTAAAGCCTTGAATAGAGGGAATTGTCTTGTCATCTAACATGGTTTGATTTGTTTTGTTATGTTTAGGAGTCTTGTCTTTTGACATGTTCTGAGATTTTGCATTAAGTTTCAATATTCTTATTCAATCATTTCGTTCTCATTATTTTCTGGTTACAATCATTAGAAATATCATGGCTATTCCTGAAACATTGGTTCAAAGCTTGAATATGGTGACTCTGGAAGAAGAGGAAGAGGCTGGTTACGAGATAATAGCAGAAGGAGAAGAAGAGCATAATCAGATCATCCAGGGTTTTAATCCAAAACTTTGTGTGGTGGGAAGATTCATCGTTGAAGGGAAAGTTGATTTTCTTGCATTACAACACACGATGGCTGCAATATGAAAACCGGGTAAAGGTGTCTACATGAAGGAGTTGGACTCAAACTTATACCTATTTCAATTCTATCATGAGTTAGATGTGAAAAGGGTAATGGAAGGATGCCCTTGGTCCTTTAACAGGCGCCCTCTAGTGATGGCGCGTCTCAAGGAAGGAGAGAATCCAAGATGCGTAGAGCTAAATTCAATGGAATTATGGGTGCAGATTCACGATTTGAGGCCGGGTTTTATGTCAGAAAAAGTGTTGAAGAACATTGGAAACTTTGTTGGTCATTTCGTCAGTTGTTGTCCAAGTAATTTCAAGGGGGTGTGGAGGGAGTATATGAGAATAAGAGTCGCCATCAACTTGAACAACCCAATAAAAAGATGAATGAAAATCAAAATGGCTGGAGATGAGTGGTATTGGGTAAACTTCAAATATGAAAACATCCCCCAGTTCTGTTTCATTTGTGGAGTTATTGGTCATTCGGAGAAATTCTGCAGTAGATTATTTGAAATCCCAGAGGAAGAAGTCATTAAGCCATATGGACCATGGATGAGAGCACCCCTCAGAGGCCAAGTTAAGCCGATAGGAGCCAAGTGGCTAAGAACAGAGATGCATGGCGGAGCAGGCAGTTCGGAAACGGTGAAGCAGGGTGATGGAGCGAGAAAGGAAACCATGGTTCTCGATCCACATTTTACTCCAACAATTCAGGGAAGTAGTTTGGGGAGAGAAAATCAAGGGATTTTGGAATTTCAAAATGGAAAAAAAGAGCGGGAAATGAGTTAGTTACTGAGCCTATGTCTATCACTAAAATTACGGGAGCTGATAATAATAAAAAGGATTTTACCGTCATAGAGTCCAAAAAGCGTCGTACTGGAGATGGGCTGGATCCTCTCAATAATATGGGCCGAAATAAAGATGTGATTATGGAAATAAGTGCTGGAACTGAGGAAGAACAACATACATATCGAATAAAGGAAAATGTGCCAAAAAACGAGATGAGGGCGAGTATCCAGGAGGATGCTCGCCTATCATTATGACGATTTTAAGCTGGAATTGCCACGGGCTTGGGACCCCGTGGGCTTTTCAATTCCTAAGGGAGATTATTCTCCAAAAGAAACCCGACTTCGTGTTTTTAAGTGAGATTATTTGTAAGAAGAAGACAGTAGAAAGACTTCAGAATTCAATAAACTTCGAGGGAATGGTAACGGTGGAAACACAGGGGCTTAGTGGAGGCATCGCTATGTTATGGAGGTATAAAGAAGAAGCAATTTTAAATTCTTTTAACAAGAATCATATCGATATAAAGATCAAGAATAAAAGTGGGAACGAGTACAGATTGGCGGGAGTGTATGGCGAACCTGACAGGAGTAAAAGACAAGAAACTTGGAGTATGCTGCGCACTCTAGCAATGAATAATTCCCTTCCTTGGTGTCTCATTGGAGACTTTAATAATGTGCTGTCACAAAATGATAAGGCAGGAGGCAGACCTTATCCACAAAGATTAATTCAAGGGTTCAGAGAGGTATTGAATGACTGCAATTTGGTTGATATGGAGTTAAAAGGTTACCCTTATACTTGGGAGAGAGGTGCTGGGACTTCAGAGTGGATAGAAGTTCGTCTTGATCGAGCTATAGTTAATATTCCTTTTCTTGATGTTTTTGCTGATGCTACGCTTACCAATTTGGAGATCTCAACTTCAGATCATAGTCCCATACTGTTGGAGCTTTAGAAAATCAGAAAAGATATTCAGATAAAGAATTTCAGGTTCAAGAACGCTTGGCTTCACGAACCAATGTGTCAACAAATTGTTGAAGAAGTGTGGGCAGAGAATATAAATAACACACTGTTTGAGAAGATCGAGAAGTGTGCAAGCATTCTATCAATCTGGGGCCAGAAAATTACCGGAAGTTTTAAGAAGAGAATTCATAATTGCAAGAGAATCTTAAAGGCTTTGAAAGGAAGGAGAGATAGCAATTCAATCTCAGTGAGCAGAGAAGCAAAGAAGAAGCTGTCTGAGGTATATGCGCAACAAGAAGTTTTTTGGAGGCAACGGTCTAAACAGCTATGGTTGAGAGAAGGTGATAATAATAGTAAGTTCTTCCATGCCTCAGTAAAGAAGAGACGAGCAGTTAATAAAATTTGTAGTCTAAAAAACAGTCAGGACCAGCTCGTGGATTGGAATACAGGTTTGGAAACTGTGGTGACGGATTATTTCTCGGAGCTATTTACCAGGTCTCATACAGAATGGCAAGAAGTGATTGAATGCATTGAGACTAAAGTGTGCAGAGATCAAAACGACATGCTGCTCGAACCTGTGGAAGAAGCAGAAGTCAAGGCTGCATTATTTCATATGCATCCGGATAAAAGCCCAGGGCCAGATGGAATAACGCCAGGGTTTTATCAAAAGTTTTGGAAAACAGTTCATATTGACGTGGTGCAAACTGTTAAACAGTTCTTCGAAACTGGTCGAATCGATAATCACCTGGTGGATACCAATATAGCCTTGATTCCAAAAAAGAGACATCCTCAAACTATGAAGGATATAAGACCAATATCACTCTGCAATGTGATATACAAGGTAATCTCAAAAGTGTTGGCAAATCGCTTGAAGAGAATTATAGACCTGGTTATATCCGATACTCAGAGCGCTTTTATCCCTGGTAGACTCATCACGGACAATGTCATGGTAGCTCACGAGCTAATGCATTTCCTCAAAAGAAAAACGAAGGGTAAACAAAGCTGGATGGCGTTAAAAATAGACATGAGTAAGGCCTACGATCGGGTGGAGTGGAATTATTTGGCTGCAATGTTAAATAAAATAGGCTTTGATCATAAAGTGGTTAATTTATTCATGGCGTGCATTTCCTCTGTTAAATACAAAGTCTCACATGCTGGAAGAAATTTTGGTTCAATCACCCCGTCTCAGGGCATCAGACAAGGTGATCCTTTAAGTTCTTATTTGTTTCTCTTATGCATTGAGGGCTTTACTGCTCTTATCTGTAAGTATGAATCGAGAGGGTTAATACAAGGCATTAAAGTCGCACAAAGGGCTAAAGAGGTTTTGATCAAAACAGTTGGTCAAACATTACCAAATTACACCATGAGTGTGTTTTTATTACCAGTTGAAATTTGCAGGGATCTGGAAAGAGTTATGTGTAAGTATTGGTGGAAATTGGGCGGGAAAAAGGAAAGATGTATTCATTGGATCTCGTGGGATAGAATGTGTTCAAGGAAAAACGAAGGAGGAATGGGCTTTCGTAATATCAGGGATTTTAACGTCGCTCTCCTCGCTAAACATGCATGGAGATTGATTCAATTCCCAGACAAATTGGTGAGCCGTGTTTTTAAAGCCAGATATTACCATGCAAGTTCGTTTTTAGAAGCTCAACTCGGTAGTAACCCGAGTTATATATGGAGAAGCGTTCTAGCAGCCCAGAGTATGGTTAAACAAGGAATAGCATGTCGCGTGGGGAATGGAGAAAGTATAAACATCACTGCAGATCCTTGGGTGCCAAATGAACAAGACCCATATATTCATACGAGAAACGCATCTATTGAGAATCAAACAGTCTCGTCATTGATGATCACAGGAGAAAAGAGATGGGATGTTGAGTTAATTGCAGATGTTTTTGATCAACGAGATGCAGAGCTTATTGTCAATATTCCTCTGAACGATCAAGTCAAAGACAACTGGTATTGGAGGAAAGATAAGTTGGGTCATTATTCAGTTAAGGGAGGCTACTTGCTTTTACAGGAAATGAAGGAAAAGGTCACATGGGATAGCAATTCTGGATTTTGGAGGAATCTGTGGAATTTAAAAATTCCTCCAAAAGTAAAAAACTTTTTATGGCGTGCTTCGAATAATTGCCTTCCTACCAAGGATAGACTGCGCAGTAAACATGTCCCTGTGAACGAATGGTGCCCTACCTGTAATGCAAGCCTAGAAACCGTCCTACATTCCTTAGTCATGTGTTCTTTTGCTCAGCAATGCTGGAGCATTTCAGCCTTGAAAGCTATATCTGGTACTCCTCTCACATTTTATGACTGGCTGCAAAAGGTGTTTGAACAGAGAAGTAGAACACAAGCTCATATTACAGCAATGATAAGCTGGATGATTTGGAAGAACAGAAACGATATAGTGTGGAAGCAGAAAGGCATAGAGTCTTTTAATATAGTTACGTCGGCAATGTCTGTCTTTAACCAGTGGAAATTTGTTCAGGATAACACATTTAGCGTCTCAATGGGTTATATGACCCAGGAGGATGGTGTAGAACAATGGCGAACTTCAACAGTTGGTAGAGTTAAAGTTAATTCCGACATAGCGATATTCGAAAATCCAAGAAAGTACAACCACGCTTTCGTTATTAGAGATCACGAGGGTAAGTTGATTGAAGCAAGATCAAGATGTTGTCGGGGCTCAGTAACACCAGTTTTAGCAGAAGCAATGGGAGTTAGAGAAGCTCTCAGCTGGGTCAAGAAGAAGAAACAGTATAATGTGGAGGTGGAAACCGATTGTCTGGAGCTAGTCCAGTGGATACGCAGCTGCTACTCAAACTTATCATATCTTGGATGCGTAGTGGATGACTGTCGACAAATTCTAACAGGAGTACAAAATCAAAACGTAATGTTAAGGTTTGTAAAACGATCTACAAATAGAGTAGCTCACTATTTAGCGAGGTATGGCTATTTACCAGTTGATCGTATTTGGCGGATGGAGGATGTTCATCCGGAGTTTTATCATGTTCTTTGTAACGATTTGAAGTAATGAAATTATCCTTTCAGTGGCAAAAAAAAAAAAAGTTAATTGAATGATAGTAATTGGCCATAATTATGTTGATCGTCATTATCTTTTAAATATTAACAAATAGACAAATATAAATATTTGTTTTTTATAATTTTTTGTAAAAATAATAATAACTTATGTTTAATGAGAGAGCGGCTCACAAAGTCACAAAACATATAAACTATCAGAAATTATGTTTCATAGTTTTTTGTAAATAAAATCACTTTTAAATTATCTATATATTTTATATATTTAAAATCAAGTCTTTTATGTTTTACCTTTTAAATTATATAGGAGATAATATAGTTATAAAAAATACAAGTTTTTTACATTAATTAAATTAATCTTTAAAAATATTAAACTAACGTTTACAATTTTTACAATTAATTATTTAATGGGTTATTTATTAGATTTGGTAGCAATAAGAGAGCGGCTTATTGGGAGTGAACATATTTAACAAAAGGGTATTCAATAGGAGGATGGAGGATGTATAATATTCTAGAATTTAATATTGATATTGTATTATGTATTTTAAAATAAGAATTATATTTTGAAAAAGATAAAATTAGTGATAAATATAATAATATTTGAGATGATATCAAAAGAATGAAAATCTTAAACGATTATCTTTTTCTATATTTATTTAGAATTTCACTAAGACGGAAAGAATAATCTCAAAGAAACCGTAGAGTTATAATGTTATATTATAAATATGAGTTATATTAGAATATAATTGTTTAATTTATTGAAATCATACAGTAATTTGTAATATATTTATTTTAAAAATTGTAAAATTGTAAAATACTATAAGTCCGCTGCGAAGAGGGGCTTAGTAAACTAGTTCTTATATAAAGAACAATAAAGAACACCATAGAATCTTAGATAAATTGCATGTTGATTCTAATTTTCTCACCAAAAAAGGTTTATTACGAATAAAAATAGAATCTAACAAAAAATTAGAATCAAATAAAACATCATTACATGTAATTTCATTGTGATAAATATATATACAAGACTCTGTACTGGATTCTATACTGGATTATATGTAATGTTTAATTTTTAAATTTAGATGAGATTCTACATTAAATTCGATATGTTAGGCTTAATTATTGTTCAATTTTATGATTCTAATTTTAAAAAATCAATTTTTATGAAAAATAAAGTGTTTATGATGATGTTATTTATTGTTCTTTATATAAGTTTTCTTCTTAGAGTGCAACTATATATTTATTTATTTTAAAAATTACAACTATTAATCTCTTACGTTTTATATATAATAGAAAGTTGTTGCTCAAAATAAAGAAATTCATTTCAATGAGAATCTTTTGGATCTGAACACAAGTTGGTGTTTTAGATTTTAAAATGATTTTGCTTTCGATATTGAAATATAAATAATCCAGTTCATTGAGATTCCGAGCAATAACATATAAAGTTTTTATAATTAACTAAATAATAATAATATTTTCATGACTAAAATATTTGTAAAATTCAGTAACTAATTTCATGAAAAAATAATGTAATTGTAAACAATTTTAAGTAAAAATTTAAAATTACATAATTTATAATATTAATTAAAAAATACTATAAATAAAATAAATTTTCATATAAAATCATTGGTAAATTCATAATGCATTGTACTTGTATTAAATATCATAGCCATGCAAACTGTTCGGTACGATTGATTTTCCAAAAAACAGACATTACTAAACACTATATTTTGATTTGATTCTTCTTGTAAATAAAAAAATTTAAATGAAAATTCAAATACGAACCAGTTTTGATCAACTGTGGCTTAGAGATGTGTTAACGGAGGAATTTGGTGATAACAAATTTCGGGGATTGCTGGAATAACGAATTATGAAAATAGGGGGATTTGGGATTTTTGGATGTTTTGAGGCTGGACTTGAAAGGTGTCTCGACTTGTTAGATGTGTCGGATCCTATTCCAAGATGCCTGCGTACCCTGTTTATATATAGGGATCAAGCCAACACAGTTCTGTGATAGGATAATGTTTGTAATCCCTGTGATTGTTAAGGGATATGTTGAGATAAGTTGATTTTATCCTTTTAGAGTTATATTAGCGTTGTGATTCTTTCCTGATTTGAAAGAATCATTTGGAGATATTTTTTAGTAATTGATTGATTTAGATTGATTGTTTCCTCGTTTCAGAGAGAGGATATTACTTAGTGGTTAAGCAATAATTATTATCAGATTTATATTGGGAAATTAGGAGATAATTGAGGCAACCGAAATTGTGGCGTAACAACTACCCCCCAGTTCTTCAGTGCAGGTTGATGGACTGGAGAACTAAGTGTGCTTTGATCTTCCGAATTTCCTCAGTCAAAGAAACAACTAGGAGTAGAAGATTAGCAGATAATATGAAGAAGATAATTACCCGTAATATGCCTGTAAAATCGAGAGAGACAACATGATGTGCCCGTAATATGTCTGTGCTTGCGAGAGAGACAACATGCGAGATGTGAGAAGAACATATGTACGAGTAACTTTGTAAGTGTAGACGAATGAGAATAAGATAATTACCTCGCCTTCTTATACACTCATGCAAAGCAGAGTCTAAGAAAAGGGAATAGTAACATCGCCTTCTTATACACTCTATGCAAAACAGAGTTTAAGAAAAGGGAAGTGCAACCTCGCCTTCTTATACACTCTATACAAAGCAGAGTTTAAGAAAAGGGAAGAGTAACCTCACCTTCTTATACACTCTATGCAAAGCAGAGTTTAAGAAAAGGGAAGTACTCTCTTCTTGGTGAGCTTTCCAGAAGTACGGATAAGCACCCCGGAAGTACGGGTTTACCAAGGTACTCCAAGCAACACCTTCCACAAAGAAGGGCCTTCAAAATAATTCCAAGCAACACCTTCATAAAGAAGGCCTTCAAAAATATTAACATCTTCAATAGAGGGTCTTCAAAAATAATTTCCTCTTCAAAAGAGGGTCTTCAAAAATATTATCCTTCTTGGAAGAAAGTCTTCAAAAATATTATCCTACTCGAAATAGGGTCTTCAAAAATATTATCCTTTTTGGAAAAGAGAGCTTTCGAAAATATTACCCTTATCAGATGAGGACCTTCCACACTTATTTTTTTCCATGCACGAGCTAGTGAAGTAATCAAATCATGTGCTACGAATATTGCATCACAATTCTTTAACATCTCCATGATTCAGATTCTGCTCAGATCTGTTTTTTTACCTTTTTGGCCCTGTAAACGATATTGTCTTGGAAAACACAAAACATAAAAGTTGCAGGAAACGAAAAGAGCTTTCCGATGATATATGGCTCGTCAGAAACGGACTTATAACAAATCGGGAATCAAATAAAACGTCAGCTGATTAACTTCTCAATACTGAAAAACGGGATCTGGTTATGTTTTGTGATTTCGAGAATAGATCGAAACATAATCTCATAAAACACCAAGAACTAAAGTTGTAGAAAATCACAAAAGCTTTCTGGATCATAAAAAATCATCAAAATCTAACATGTAATAAATTTACTACGAATTTTATAAGATAACTTATTTGTACGGACAAAATCATAAGAAAACTTATCTTTATTTAGAATAGAACCACGAACGAACGCCTCCACCGTTCTGCTCTTCCATTAAAGCCGCTCCAGATCCATAATAACCGCCCATGCGTATTGTATAGATTGATTGTCCTCCACAATAAAAAAGTATCCCCTCCTTCTAGCGCCAATTGTTAACGGAGGAATTTGGTGATAACAAATTTCGGGGATTGCTGGAATAACGAATTATGAAAATATGGGGATTTGGGATTTTTGGATGTTTTGGGGCTGGACTTGAAAGGTGTTTCGACTTGTTAGATGTGTCGGATCCTATTCCAAGATGCATGCGTACCCTGTTTATATATAGGGATCAAGCCAACGCAGTTCTGTGATAGGATAATGTTTTTAATCCCTGTGATTGTTAAGCGATATGTTGAGATAAGTTGATTTTATCTTTTTAGAGTTATATTAGCGTTGTGATTCTTTCCTGATTTGAAAGAATCGTTTGGAGATATATTTTAGTAATTGATTGATTTAGATTGATTGTTTCCTGGTTTCAGAAAGAAAATATTAATTAGTGGTTAAGCAATAATTATTATCAGATTTATATTGGGAAATTAGGAGATAATTGAGGCAACCGAAATTATGGCGTAACAAGATGTAAGTTTATCCTGGAAGAACAAAATTATTGTACGTCTTCCTAGGAAAATCATATATATTTTTTTAATAAATCACTCACAAAATTTTAATAAATTATAATATTTTATATCAATATATATTATATTATTATACCTATTAACATCATATATCAGCCCATCAGGTTATGATTTGAATTAAGATTCTATCTCAATCTACTTTATAAGCTAGAGTTTCTTCTACTCTCAACTCATATTTTGAATATAATTTTTAGATGCATGTTTCATGAAGTTGAAAATATGTGCAATTTTTTTAAAATTCCTTTTTAATGACTTATTCACTTGACTTAATGATGCATAAGTTTCACTATAGAAGTGGTTAAATAGTACTATATTAATTATTATAAGTAAATAAAAGAATTTTTTTAGTTTTGTCCATCTAAATAAAAATATAATGGTCTTATTTTATTGAATAATAATAATATTTTCTTGAGTAGCATAGTTGTAAAAAACTAGTAAATAATTACATTAGAAAAGTAATATAATAATAACAAAATTAAGTCAAAATTTAAAATAATATTATTAATAATATTTATAAAAATAATAAAAAGTAGGCTATGATACTATACGACTATGATATATGAATGACTTGTAGATACAATTAGAAAAATCTTGGTACCTTTACTCTCTATGGGTACTATGAAGTACAATGTTACAGAAGTACATGTTCCAAAACCAGGACCAGTAAATTCTACGCTCTCGGATATTCGTAGATTTATACCCACCTTTTATACTTACGGTGTGTAAATTATCAGATTTTAATGCCAAAAGAATTAGACTACTGTGCTATTTAATTGTTTCATGCACGGAGAAGGCTTATTTAGTACTCTATAAATAAGACAATCGTCTCCATGCTAATTCACACAACAAACATACGTTTTAAACACATAATGAAGACAACTTTCCTAGTTCTTACATTCCTTCTATATGTTATCACTTTCGCAGCAGCTGATCTCAACCCTGTGTTCGATATTGCAGATAGCAAGCTTGTTACAGGGGTGGATTACTTTATAGTTCCAATCTTTGGCGGCGAAGGAGGTGGCGTGACACTAGCTTCGGTTCGAAATAAAACTTGCCAACTTGATGTTGCCCAAGATAGTCTCTACAGAAATGGCCTCTGGGTAAGGATTCATCCAGTAAATATTAAGAAAGGTATTAGCGGCCGAGTGATACGCCAATCGACTGACTTGATCATAAGCATCTCATCTACCAAAACCAAAACATGCGGTAAATCAACAATCTGGAAGGTGGACAACTATGATAAGCTGAGAAAGCGGTATTTCGTAACAATTGGGGGAGTTGAAGGTTACGGTCAGGGCCAGAGCGGTTGGTTTAGGATCGTAAAAGAGAACAACTACTACAAAATCATATATTGTTCCCAAGTACAGTGCAAATCCGCACCTTGTGATGTCATGTGCAAAAATGTTGGACCGTATTCTGAGCATGGGAGGACTCTATTTGCATTGACTGATAAACCCTATGTGGTTTACTTTGAGAAGGTGATCAAGAGTTAAAAGTTATTATCTGATGTAATAAGATCAATTAAGTTCAAGAGACTTGCTAAAGTAATAAGCAAGATATAAAGCACTAAACTTACTCTTGCAAATATATACAGTATAAAATAAAATTGTCTAAATAAGGGCATCGCTACTCCATACTTTTTAAAATTAATATGTTGTTAACTCTAATTGCTCTTATCCTGGCTTGTAATTAAGATATATTTTAACTTCAAATTAACGGGACCTGAGATATGGGTTAAAATAAGCCCTAAAACATAATTAAAATTGGATTAATTAGACCTAGTTGGTCCATAAATAAAACTCATTAATGAGGCCCGAAACCCTATTTAAATATTAATTTCTTAATTAATATTTGGGCTGAAAATACAACCTAGGAGACGTCCAGTACAAGCTTGTTTCAATACAAGTCTGTTTCAAACATCGATTCCAATATGGAAACAACTTTTACAAGGAAGGATCTAGAATAAACCCTTATCCACCGTCAATGAGAAGACTTATCCTCCAAGGAAGTCGGTACTTATCCACCGTCAAGGAGGAGACTTGGACCCCAAGTCTCCTTACCCTACTCTAAATACAAGGCTGCTGACGCATATATAAAGGGTCTGACCCTCATCTCAGAATGACGTTTTAGACTTCATCTTCGAATAAGAACGTACTAGTCACTATGTCCTTGGTGTGCCCATGTCGCTATAGCCCCGAGGGCATCACCAAGAACTACGTCTTTTGGCTTGATTCTCAATTACGAATTGAGATACGTAGGCATTTTGTGAGGACCAAATTAGTCAGGAAACACGAGAGCAGTCATAAAAGCTTGAAGCTCATCAACCCTAGCATTAAATTCACGAAACCCTAGCTGCGATTTGAAGACCTAGTTTTTATTCAACAGTATTTGGCGCTGTCTATGGGAAGACAACATCAACCATGGTGAATACACAGAGAACAACTCAAGATCAACAAATCTCTGAAGGGATTTTTATCACCTCTCAAACAGAGGCTCATGGAACATGAAGCCAACCACCGCCAACTACTGAAACTCAAGGGGCGAGCATCCCCCTCACCATTAATCAAGGACCAGAATTCTCAATCTCAGTTCAAGGGACGAATCCCCTAGAGATGGTGGTTCATGGATCTCATCCTCATACTCAAGAGACTACTCTCCAGCAATCAATCACAACTTCTAAAGTGCTTTTGAACGCACCACGTGGCCTTCAACTCCATACCATCGATCTCCCTCAATACACGAATCAGACTCTTGGTATGCCATCTCGAGCCGCTGTTGGGAGCAGTGGTCTCAATCCACTATACCATGAGGCATATGTGCCCCCTTATATCCAAGGTTTGGAACCCCAAAATCAACAAACTCGAACTCAACAAACCCCCTTGATTCGAGACTACTTTGGTCCTTATACTGAGGACGAAAATTATACTTCTGATGATGAAAGGGAGGTAGCCCCACGAAGGAGACTTTCTTCCAAAACAACCCAGGAGCAATCCCAGACCACTAAGGATAAGATTGCAGCACATGAAGCTGAGGCTGCAAGACTCAAGAAGGTGTTGGCAGATGAGGAGGCTGCTAGAGTATAAACCCAATCAACCGGGAGGGTTCCAGTGATAAATCTAGATCCCACGCCAAGAAGAACCAGGATGAGGGATGAGGCCCCAAAGGGTGACCCTACTGTGTTGTTGCCCTTAGAATATCCCGATGATCCTACACCACCATTTACTCAGGATATCATGAAGGTTCATATATCCAGAAAATTCAAGATGCCAACCATCAAAGCTTATGATGGAACGAAAAACCCGCAAATCATGTGAGAACTTTCTCCAACGCACTGTTGTTATAACCTACCAATGATACAGTCAAGTGTAGGGTATTTCCCCAAACCCTTGCGGGCATGGCTCAATGTTGATATAGTCGTCTTCCTCCCAATTCAATTGGATCCACTAAGGAGTTGAGCAAGGTATTTATCAACCAGCTTGTTAGTGGGAGAGTGCATGAGAAGAGTGTTGCATCTCTCATGAGTATTCAACAAGGTAAGAATGAATCCTTGAGGGACTATATAAATCGATTCACCAGAGAGGCTCTGAAATTCCCGGATCTGGAAGACAAAGTAGCTATGAGAGACCTGCAACAAGGTGTAAAGCATAATGTAACATAAGATGTAAAAGAGATAACTATAACTCAACAAAGGACAAGACAGACAATAATATTAACTGAAGCACAGGAATCCAGAATCAAAGAAGAAAAGGTAAACTCAAAAAATCAAAATACGTTATGTATTCTTGAAGTCCGTAAACAGGTCACGGAAAGAAGTTCATGAAAATGTTCAAGCCTCAGTGACAGCAAAAGAAACAAGACTTTCAAGACGACAGAAGTATGTGAATGATTTAGGGTTCAGTACCACGGGATTCCAGTGATGAAGCAACCAGAACGACAAGGGACTTATCAGCAGCACTATATTAAAGACATAAAAGAAGAATTGATCAAGTGTTATTCATCTGTGAACCAGACTAGTTGCACTAGGTGACGACACTAAAAAGATCAAGTTGTTTTATCGTCTCAGAAGAAATTGATACAGTCTAAAACTTAAACACCCAGGAGCTCAGGAGTAATTACTAAAGGACAAAAGACAAGAAAAAGAATTCGATAGTTTTTTTATTTAAAAACTATCGAATGGTGGTTGAAGTGATTCATTGAATAACAAAGTAAATTAATTTGGCATTCGATAGTTTTGATTTAAAAACTATCGAATGGCAAATTGATTTAATCCATTCGATGGTTTTTTTAATCCATTCGATGGTTTTTCAATTCATGGAGCAGGTGAAAAGTTGTGCTTGTCTGACAGGTTGATGAAGATCCAATGGCCAAGAATATTCTATTCTAAATGGTTCGATGGTTTTTCAATTCAAGTCTACAATTAACTCGAGAGAAGATAGTGTCTTCTTCAGTTAAGGCATTCAACACAGAGACATTACTGAGAGAGAGAAGAGCCGGAGAAAATTATCAGAGAAATTAATAGTGCTCAGAACTTGATCATTGTTTTGTATTTGTGTAACCTTAAACTCATTGAAGCTAATCTACGGATTAGAAATTGTAGCACCCCTCGAGGTTTATATTTATAAAAAGATATATTCCCTAAAACTTGATTTGGTTTGGTGTGTTTGATTTCGTTATAGAACTGAAAGATTAATCCGCGAACGAAATTAAATTATTTGTGAGTATCGTATTCAACCCCCCCTTCTACGATACTTTGGACCTAACAATTGGTATCAGAGCCAGGTTGATTGATATACAAATCAGATCCGGTGAATGAGACCAAAATCAAACGTAGCGTGAAAATTCGAAGCAAATTTTTTAACTTTCAAAATTTTTCATTTAATTGGAATTTCTTGAATTTTAAACAATTTGAAATTTTCAGAAACCATGAGTGCTCCAAAGACAACCGCTGGTATTAAAGTTCCCCCGTTTACTAGAGATGATTTCGGTTTGTGGAAGATGAAGATGCTGTTATTTATCAAGGCATCTAATCCGTTGTATATTGGCATATTAGAGAATGAACCGTTTGTACCAATGAAACCAGTTAGTGAATCTACAGCTCCTGATGGTAGCAGGATTCCTTCAGGCACCCAACCTAAGGATATAAGTGAATTTACAGATTCTGACAAAGAACTGATTCGATTGGACACCGGTTTAATGTTGATATTGGCGGACTCCGCAGACAAGGAAATGAGCTATCAGTTGATGAACTGTACAAGCGGGAAACATATGTGGGATACCATTAACTTGATAATGGAAGGAACTGAAGACGTTCAGGAAACAGATTGGACATCCTGACTTCTCAATATGAAGCGTTTAGGTCTCTGCCAGGAGAAAGTATAACTCAGGTCTTTGAGAAATATACTAAGCTTCTCAATGAATTGGCAATGAAAGGAAAGACCTATCCACTGAGAGAATCAAACAGGAAGTTCATGATGACGCTGCCCCATCATGTAGAACACAAGTCATCATCCATTAGGGAAAGAATTGACTTCACAAAGATGCCACTAGAGATGATCTATGGCAAGTTGAAGACCTATGAGATGGAACAGGAACAAATGGTGATAATCTACGGATCAGGGACAGTGGACAGCAAGCACAATGCACTTGTGAGATCAGCAGCACTTGTAGTGGATGAACCAATAACTTATGAGATTCAGGTTCAAACCCCTAGAGCTGGAAAGGAGGTGATAATAGAAGCAGAAATGGATTATGTGAATCTGGGTGTTGATGAAAGTAATTACTACACCCTAGAAGAGCTTGAGCAAATGGAAGACAAAACCATGGCGTACTTAGCTGCAAAGTTTAGTCATATTCGTTTCAAGAGAAACCCTAAGTACAAGTTCAAGGGCTCAACCAACAGATTCCAGAAGAGCAATTATACACCTAGTATAGGCTTTAAGGGAGGCTACAAGACTGGCATGATTGATAGAAGCAAATCAACATGCTATAACTGCAATGAGTTAGGGCATTTCGCCACTGAATTCCGGAAGCCTCGTCAAGCAAGAGACATGAAATATGTCTATGGAAAGAAGGATTCTTATGATGAGTTGAAGAAGGAGAATGCCAAGCTTAAACAGCAATTGGAGGCATTCTCTGGAAAGCAGAAAGGGAAAGCTTACATAGCAGAGGGAAAGCACTGGGATGATACTGATTCGGATGAAGAGGAGGAATATGTAAATGTTGCTCTAATGGCTGACTCTTCAGAGGAATCACCACAATCATCTCAGGTACCTATCTTAACTACAATTGATATGTCTAATTCTGAGTACAAGAAAACTGTGCAAGATCTTAGTGTAGAATTGTTTAATGTACACACAAGCATGCTAGCATCAGAAATGGAAAATGCTAAACTAGTTCTTAAGATTAAAAAGCTAGAATCTAAAAATGAAGAACTAGAGCTTGTGGCTGTAACATTAGAAGATCTTAAGCAAAAGAATGCGTACTTAGAGAACAAGGTCAAGTGTAATGATGAGATAGAGACTATCCTCAGGAAGCAGATTTCAGATCTAGATTTGAAGCTGAATGCTTTTAAGAATTCCGCTCTAGTGGCTAAGAAAATCATTGATACTCAGGCCATAGAGAATAAAACTGCTATAGGATTTGACTATAACAAGAAAGCTGGTAAGAAGATTGTGGAATTCCCTGTGACATCTTCAGTTGTCAAAAGGAATACTCCACATGTTCTTAAGAATGTTGATTGTCCAGTTTTTGTTAAGCCGTTTCCACCACTCTTTCATGAGGATGACCTTTTCATAAGACAAGAATTGCTTGAGGAGGATTTGTTGAAGGAAAAAGAGGTAAAGACTAAGTTGCCTAGGAAATCAGTAAAAAATGAATTACCTAAACCTGATTTACCTAAAACTGAAGTAGGTTCCTTAGTTAGTAATGTTAAAAAGAACAGGAATGGGAGGAAGATGATTGTTAATCAGGAATTGGTTCCATCTTCTCCCATTGCATCTAGGAAGTTGTGCTCTATTTGTAATTCTGTTGGACACCTTACACATGCATATAAAAAGGTTAAAGTAGAAATTGCTAATACTTCTGAAATGCATAACATGTCTGACATGCCTGATCTTCATGAACCCTGTGGAAAGAAAGATTGTTTGCTATGTAAGTACAACATCATGCATGCTTATTTTAAGTTGATGTCTGATAGTAGCAATAGCACTAGTAATGATAAATCCACAGATACTATGAATATCAAACAGGGTAAGACTAAATTGAATGTTACTCCTGTTAAATCATCTAAACCTTCAGAACCCAAACAATTTTGGGTACCAAAGTCCGCTTAATCAATCTGTGATTACAGGGTAAGGTTAAAAGCTCAAAGGTTGTGTGGATTCTGGATAGTGGTTGTTCTAGACACATGACAGGTGAAGAGTCCCTGCTTACAGAGGTGGTTAAGAAGACCGGCCCGATTGTAACCTTTGGAGATGACAGCAAAGGATACACTACGGGATATGGTAAATTGAAAGCTGGAAATGTCATCATTGAAAACATTTCTCTTGTTGAAGGATTAAAGCACAATCTTCTAAGTATCAGTCAATTCTGTGATAAAGGCTACAATGTAGATTTCAGAAAGGACAAGTGCTTGATCACCAACAGGAAGGATGAGAAGCTTACTCTACTGGGAGTGAGAAAAGGAAATTTGTTTATAGCTGACTTAAGTTCTACCAGTGAAGGAGAAGTTACATGTTTCTATGCAAAGGCATCTTCAGAACAAAGTTGGCTATGGCACAAGAAGCTCTCACACTTGAACTTCAAAACTATGAACTCTTTGGTAAAGAGAGAGTTAGTGAGAGGGTTGCCCCTGATGGAATTCAATCAGGAGGGACTATGTGAAGCATGTGAAAAGGGGAAGTCGAAGAAAGCATCACATGGAAGCAAAGGAATGACAAGCATTACTGAACCATTACAGCTGATTCATATGGATTTATTTGGTCCAGTTAATGTTATGTCACTTTCAAGGAATAGATATGCATTGGTGATGGTGGACGACTACTCCAAGTACACGTGGGTGTTGTTCATACAATCAAAGGATGAAGCAACACAACTAATCATTGATCACATCAAGAAGATAGAAGTGGAAGCTAAGCTACCTGTGCGGACAATCAGATCAGACAATGGAACTGAATTCAAGAATGCAGTTCTAAATGACTTCTGCTCAGAGAAAGGAATATCAAGACAGTTTTCAGCACCAAGGAAGAACAGGACCTTGGTTGAAGCAGCAAGGACCATGTTGAGTGAATCAAAACTTCCCACTTACTTTTGGGCTGAAGGAGTGAATACAGCTTGCTACACTCAGAATCGTACCCTGATTAACAAAGATCATGAAAAGACTCCGTATGAGTTAATGGCCAACAAGAAGCCAACACTGAAGTACTTTCATGTGTTTGGTGCAAAGTGCTTTGTACTTAAAGATGGAGAACATCTTGGCAAGTTTGATGCCAAAGCAGATGAAGGCATTTTTCTGGGCTATTCTCTGGAATCTAAGGCTTTCAGGGTATATATGATTGAAGATAAGAAGGTGTTGGAAAGCTTTAATGTAACATTTGACGACACCAAAAGACCAGGCCTGCAAACTGGAGAGAACTCTGAATCCTTGGTATTTGATAATCTATCAGGAGATCTCTCTGACAATGAAGAAGTACCTGAAGTTGTTACAGTTATTAATAATAATCATAATGATAATGATTCTGGACAAAGTGGTGACCAAAGTGGAGATCCTCATTCTACAGGATCCACTAGTCAGTCTTCATAATCAACAGATCAAACCGTCAACAACTCAGGGGGAACAGGAGAAGGATCAACTACTCACACTCCACAACATCTAGAACAAGGAGAATCATCAAGATCGCATCTGCCAAGACAAAGGGTATGGAATAGAGATCATCCCTTTCACTTGATCATTGGTGATCCGGACACAGGAGTGAGAACTAGGAGAACATCACAAAATGAATGTCACTATTCTGGGTTTCTTTCAGAAACAGAACCTAAGAAAGTTGAAGATGCTCTAGATGATCCAGATTGGGTGATTGCTATGCAAGAAGAACTCAATCAGTTTGAAAGGCAGAAAGTCTGGAAGCTGGTACCCAGGCCTAAGGGAAAATCTGTTATTGGAACACGATGGGTATTCAGAAATAAGTTGGACGAAGATGGCATTGTAACGAGAAACAAAGCCAGACCGGTTGCTAAAGGTTACTCTCAAGAAGAGGGTATAGATTATGATGAAACCTATGCACCAGTAGCAAGACTTGAGGCCATCAGAATGTTTCTGGTATTTGCTGCACATTCCAATTACAAGGTATATCAAATGGATGTGAAGAGTGCTTTTCTGAACGGAGAGTTAGAAGAAGAAGTGTATGTGGAACAACCTCCAGGTTTTGAGGACTCAAAACTGGCAAACTTTGTGTACTTTCTATTCAAAGCTCTCTATGGACTCAAACAAGCTCCGAGGACATGGTATGACACTCTCTCTGAATTCTTACTTGAAAATGATTTTACAAGAGGTGTTGTAGACAAAACTCTCTTTGTCAAAAAGCATAAAAATGATTTGATATTGGTGCAAGTATATGTTGATGACATAATATTTGGTTCTACTAATGATGATCTATGCAAGAGATTTGCTAAGTTAATGCAGAGTCGTTATGAAATGAGCATGATGGGTGAATTGTCATTCTTTCTTGGACTGCAAGTATACCAAAAACAAGATGGTATTTTCATTTGTCAGTCCAAGTACATTAAGGATCTTCTTAAGAAGTATCAAATGGAAGACTCATCTACAGCAAAGACTCCTATGCCAACTGCCACTAAGCTTGATAAGGATGAAACTGGTAAGAAGGTTGACATCACAGGCTACGGAGGTATGATAGGCTCATTACTTTATCTCACTGCAAGTAGACCAGATATAATGTTTGCAACATGCTTGTGTGCTTCAGTCTGATCCCAAAGAATCTCATCTAATAGCTGTTAAGCGAATATTTAGATATCTTAAGGGGACCCCAAATCTTGGAATTTGGTACCCTAAAGATACAGGATTTGATCTTGTTGGATACACAGACTCTGATTTTGCAGGTTGTAAGATTGATCGGAAGAGTACTTCAGGAAGCTGTCAGTTTCTTGGAAGAAGGTTAGTTTCCTGGCATAGCAAGAAGCAGCATTCAGTGTCCACATCAACAGCTGAGGCTAAATACATTGCTGCTGGAAGCTGTTGTGCTCAGATCTTGTGGATGAGAAACCAACTCTGTGACTATGGACTTTTGTTGACAAAGATTCCAATATTTTGCGACAACACAAGTGCCATATCAATCTCAAACAACCCAGTGCAACACTCGAGGACGAAGCACATCGACATCCGGTATCATTTTATCCGAGAGCATGTCATGAATGGAACTGTGGAGTTACATTTTGTACCCACAGAGGATCAAATTGCAGACATCTTTACTAAACCGCTTGATGAATCCACTTTCAATAAGCTGGTTGGTGAACTTGGGATGTTAAATCTTTCTAATCGATTTTGATTAGAAGTCAGTAACTGCAGATAATCCTGGTAAATACATGAGTTTAAGAATTCCTATATCCTTAGGACTCGTGAGTTTATTTTCTGGAGCAATTCTCGTAGTTAGGATTTTTGTACTAATTTTATGTCATAATTATGGATGATATATCTTCTGGCATTTAATTGGTTATTAATTCTAAAATTATTTAAGTGCTAATATTTGTTCTAAATATTCAAGCATTTATTTAATTTGAATTAATTTACTTTGTTTTTAACATTGTAGATTAATGCAGCATAATTTATTGGATTTTAATTGATTAATATCATTTGATGATATTTAGTTGATTTTAGTCTAAGAAAATTGTGAATTTTCTGTTAAGAATTGATTTTGGTAAATTTGAAAAGATTTATTAGAATTAAAACTAGGCAGGAAATAAAAATTCTGATTTTTAAAACATGAACAGGTTTTAAAATGAAGACAGAAGCAAAAATATCGAATTTAGGAAATTCGATAGTTTTTCAAGTACATAGATAATTCTATCGAAATTTATTTTCGATGGTTTTTGAAAACGAAAAGAAAAACTATCGAAAACATTTCTCGATAGTTTTTGAGATTTAATTTAAAATATATCGAAGGAATTTACCTAATTTAATATTTAAATTCTCGATGTATTTTAAAAAATCAGTAGAAAAATTTATCGAAGTGAATTAATTAATTCAATAATCTAATTCTCGATAGATTTTCATAAATTAGTTCGATAGTTTTGGTTTTCAAAAGACAGAGACTTCGATACTTTTCTGAAAAGCGTTTCAACTTCAAATTTTTTAACTCTTCGATAGTTTTTGGAAAAACTATCGAAGTGCAATTGACTCTCTTGCCCTCACAGAAAACTATCGTTAGTTCAATTAAAAAACTATCGAACTAGGATGGACGAAAATACCCCTGAGTTTTAAAGTGTATATAACATTGCCTTGGACGTTTTTCTGTCACTATTCTCAGATCTAAAGTTTTTTTTATATATGCTTACAACGAGATACAGACAAGAACGTCACCATCGATAGCTTTTTGATTTTTTTTACCCGATTAAAACTTGATATAATCACTCTTTCACCACTGTAAATTGTTTTTAACCGAACAAGTGTGATCTATTTCAGTTTTGAACCTCTTGTTGAGAAGAAACTATCGAGTGTGAATCTCTTAAACTTTGAATATTGTTGACTGTTCTTATTAAGAAATTAGTTGGTAATCCACTTGATTTCTTTTTGAGTTTCAAAAGAAAATTATCGAAGGTTAACTATTTAGGGTTCTTAAGTCAAGTAGTTCGAGTTTGTGGTTTGTAGAAAAAGGGGTAATTTTGTTAGAGTTTGATTAATTAGTAATAATTAATTAAATTTAAAGGAAAAATAGTTTTGGTTTGTTTAAATTTTCTGAAAATTTTAAAATGGCTGGAGAATTTATTATTACCAAAACTAATCATGTCTCGTTTCAAAACTTGAAATCCATAACGAACTTACAGTTTCGTGCATGGGCAGAGTTTTTGAACACACGTTCATTAGTGGCATATGCTGTGAGTACTCCTGTGGTCCTTTGCATCGATCAATTGACTGCGCTGTACACAACCGCCATGGATACAAGTGAGAATAACGTAAGGTCCTTCAGTTTTGTTGTGCCATGGGGCAGAACAATAAGGGTGACGGAACATGATTTTAATCGAATCTTACATTTTCCTACAGAAAACCTTGTTCCGGATCCCACAACTGAGGAGATACATGCTTTCTTCAATCTCATTAGAAGTCAACAACCTAACTTCTTTGAAGGTGAAGCCACCCAGGAGTGTATGAAGATGAAGAGCAATGCTATAACCGCTCTGATAAGGAAGAACAACTATCTTCCAGGGGTACCCACTGTTCTCACTGAATATCTAAGAATGGTGCCCCTACCACTTCTACCCCCAGGGGAACAGGTAAATCAAGGTAATATTCCACAACCTGAACTGGCACCTGAACCAATGGATGTTGATCCAGAGCCCTTAGTGGCCATTCCTGACCAGGAGGTTGCAAACCCACAACCTCTAACCACGGTCGAAGAGCCTTTGGAAGAGCCAAATGAAAACATAAACGAACCTCCTTCCCCTCCTATACCCAGTAAAGAACCATCCATGAGTGTAGAGGGAGATAGTGCCTTAGCAGCACCACATAAGGAGATACACCCTTCAACAGCAGCTCTGCCTTCCTCTAAAAGGAGAAGAACAGAAACCGAGGCAACTGTTGATACTTCATTTCTCTCATCCAAAGCACCCTTTATTGATTTTTCTGATGCTGATTGGGCTACGCTAACGAAAGCAATATCTGAACCAATAGCTCAATCAAGTAAGGAAGAATTGACGGAAGCAACTGGTGTTCCGACCATATTACGGTCAGGTTCACTGGTTGAAGGTTCTAAGAACCAAGGGTCTTCACAGACGTCGAGAGAAGGCTTTGACCTAAATGTACAATCTAAAAGGTCATTGTCTACCTCCCCAGATGGAACATATCTGGATCCTGCGGGTAAAGGGTCTGACGTAGGTGCAGATCGGCAACTCGTTGACAGTGAATCAATTACTATTGAGGAGTCAACTGAGGTGAAGTCTTTACAGACTCACGGGGAAGATTCGGGATCTCTGCTGTTAAAAGAGCCTGTTTCTAACCCCCTAGAGATTCAAACTCTAGATCCTTTAAAGGATACATCATCCACGGATGATCAGCAACTTGGTTTAACCAAGGACGGGGACTTGCGAAGCCCCATTGCACCACCGGTGACCTCCTTAAGGACGGCTACGGTGATTTCTTTTGCAGGTACAATCAGCACAAAGGATTTGAGTGAAACAAAAACACTTACACCTGGCCTGAGTGGGAAAGGAAAAATGATTCAAACACCGACAGAAACGTTGAGTGTACACCCAGAGCCAAATGTGAGGAGTGACACCCTAACCCTACCTAATATTCATGATTTGCTGTTACCAACAGAAAGAGAGCTACAAGTTCAATCTTCCCTCAAGGAGATGACAGTTCGAGACAAAGAAGGAAATCCACTATTCAAGGTTCCACTGCGACCTTCCTTTGACCAAGGGATCTCCTCCAGTCAAGCCAATGTTTCTTTAAAGTCTATTCAAGAGAAAGGTGACTTGGCTGCAGCTGATTCCAGAAGAACATTCCGGGTCATTGGCAGTGCATCTGGCACTATAACAGGTACGAAGCAGGCAGTGGACTCCTTAAAGAAGGAAGCTATGGAAGAACTAGTCGAATTGAGAATGGACGTCAGGGAACTTAAAGATGGATTCATGAATGAAGTAACTGCACTGTCTCAAGGACATGAAGCTTTGAAAGAAGACGTTCTGGTTATCCGGGATGGTCAAGCGCGGGTAAAAGATGCAATGAATACCCTTTCAAGAGTGGAGTCTAAGCTCAACAAGAGGCTGGATCATATGGAAAAGACTACCAACTCAAGATTGGAGAACATTGACCGGTCGCTAGCTTCTATAAATGAGTTTAATAAGCAGCTTATGGATTTCTTGGAGAATCAAGGTGACGGAGTAGAGTCTATTTGGAGTATGCTGAAGAACCAACAATCTGGACAACCTGGTCCTTCAAATCAGCAACCTGATCCTTCTACTACCTTTTATGCTGAGGATGCTTTTATCGCGGATTCCTCAACTAAGGGGGAGAAAGTTGGAGAAGGGGAGAAAGAGAAGCCTAAGGATGGATGGGGAGTTTGGGAGACAGTTGAAGCTATTCCTATCAGACAATACTGGATAGAGGAACTTGTAGAAGAAGAGAAGGAGAGTGAAGAGGAATTTGAGGTCATGCATGAGCAACCTAATCAAGAGGAGCATGAGCCATATTATCCAGAGCCCGTTGAACATCCAATCTGGGAGGATATTATGGAAGAAGAAGCAAATTCTCTATCACCTGAAGAAGAAGCTGCCTTGGAAGCAATAAGAGCTCAGAGAGCTGCAATAGATGCTAGGCAAGCTGAGAAAGAGAAATAGCAAGCAATTCTGAGGAGTGAAAAACTGAAGAGATTCAAAGTGTATAATGAAGTGAGGAAGAAGAAGATGATAGATCTGGCAAAGAAAGATGGTACTGAATGGGAAATGGCTTATAAAACCTTTTGCGGAGTTGAAGACGGATTAGAAGTCAACGACAATGCTGAGGTGGAAGTTATTATTCAGGACATCAGAAGTGCTAATCTTGAAGATCAGACTTACTTTAAAGCACTGAGAAGCTCTATAATCTGTCTGAATGCTGGGGTTAAAGCAAATGGTGCCTGGAGCTTATTAATTAGCTTTTTGGAGAAAGGTACATTTGTGATTTCCACTATGTTTTTAGAACAGAGGACATATACAGAATTGCAGGCTATACTCATCAAGATCCAAAGAACTACAAGGCTAAATGAACTGCTCCGTGAGCATGTTAAGGAGATCGTGATGAAAGTCAGTCCAGAGATTACTGAAGATCCTCCAATGGTTAGATTCATGACGAATGACTTGTTCAGAATCTGCTATTTGGCTGAGGACAAACTGAGAGACTACCCAAGCAACTATCTAATCTCAGTTGAGAAGTATCTTAGATCCATTGGATTCTCATCAACGGAGAAGGACAAAGCAGCAGACACTCTTAGAAGATTTCTAATGGAGAATGTTCCTTACTATAGGAAAAGAGTGGAAAGAGGATTGGAAGTGCATACCAGACTGCCAAACATGCCAAAGCTAAACAAGAAAGATGTTAACATTGCATGGTTATGGGCTGGAGTGGGTCAAGAGGTTGAATATATTGGAAGACACATCCAAGGAGCAATCCTTAAACCTGGAGAACCACTGCACTATCTATCTGTGATTGATTATCAAGCTGCTAACTCCGCTCCAATGATTGAAGAAGGTGAGATTGGAATGGACTGAAGATTGAAGCAAAGAACAAAAGAACTATCAGCTCAGACTAGAGGAGCAACTTCATTGTATAAAGTTTAATTGTTCTTTGATTTATGAAATCTGGAAATGTATATATATCTGATCCAGAATGCATTAATATTATTACGCTGTCTTACTTTAAGTAGTTTAATGTTTCCTTAGTTAGTTGAGTTATCCTCGAAGTATTTTCTTGTCGAACTCTATCCAATCAAATAGGGGGAGATTGTAAAGCATAATGTAACATAAGATGTAAAAGAGATAACTACAACTCAACAAAGGACAAGACAGACAATAATATTAACCGAAGCACAGGAATCCAGAATCAAAGAAGAAAAGGTAAACTCAAAAAATCAAAATACGTTATGTATTCTTGAAGTCCGTAAACAGGTCACGGAAAGAAGTTCATGAAAATGTTCAAGCCTCAGTGACAGCAAAAGAAACAAGACTTTCAAGACGACAGAAGTATGTGAATGATTTAGGGTTCAGTACCACGGGATTCCAGTGATGAAGCAACCAGAACGACAAGGGACTTATCAGCAGCACTATATTGAAGACATAAAAGAAGAATTGATCAAGTGTTATTCATCTGTGAACCAAACCAGTTGCACTAGGTGACGGCACTAAAAAGATCAAGTTGTTTTATCGTCTCAGAAGAAATTGATATAGTCTAAAACTTAAACACCCAGGAGCTCATGAGTAATTACTAAAGGACAAAAGACAAGAAAAATAATTCGATAGTTTTTTTTTTTAAAAACTATCGAATGGTGGTTGAAGTGATTCATTGAATAACAAAGTAAATTAATTTGGCATTCGATAGTTTTGATTTAAAAACTATCGAATGGCAAATTGATTTAATCCATTCGATGGTTTTTTTAATCCATTCGATGGTTTTTCAATTCATGGAGCAGGTGAAAAGTTGTGCTTGTCTGACAGGTTGTGGTTTTTCAATTCATGCCAAGAATATTCTATTCTAAATGGTTCGATGGTTTTTCAATTCAAGTCTACAATTAACTCGAGAGAAGATAGTGTCTTCTTCAGTTAAGGCATTCAACACAGAGACATTACTGAGAGAGAGAAGAGCCGGAGAAAATTATCAGAGAAATTAATAGTGCTCAGAACTTGATCATTGTTTTGTATTTGTGTAACCTTAAACTCATTGAAGCTAATCTACGGATTAGAAATTGTAGCACCCCTCGAGGTTTATATTTATAAAAAGATATATTCCCCGAAACTTGATTTGGTTTGGTGTGTTTGATTTCGTTATAGAACTGAAAGATTAATCCGCGAACGAAATTAAATTATTTGTGAGTATCGTATTCAACCCACCCCCCCCCCCTTCTACGATACTTTAGACCTAACACAAGGAACCACTGATGATCACTTCAAGAGATCCCTAGCAAAGCATCCGCCCGAAAGCATGTTGAAGCTACAAGATAGGGCTGGAAAGTATATCAAGGTCGAGGAGAGCATAAAGAAGTACGAACCCACTGTTGGGGGAAGTGGAAACGGGAAGGAGAGGAAATAAGCTCAAGAATATGATTTAAGGGACAAGTATCCCAGAACAATAAAGGATTCTGATTCCCCACCAAAGAAGGGTAATCCCGGACAAAAATTCATGGAGTATGCAAGGTTAAATACTCCTAGAAGTCAAATCCTGATTGACATTGAGAAAGATAAGGATCTCCGATGGCTGAAACAAGTAAGAACTGACATAGAGAAGAGAAACAAGAATCAATTATGTCGGTTTCATAAGGAAGTTGGTCATGACACCGATGATTATAGACAACTGAAAGATGAGATTGAGTTCTTAATCCGAAGAGGAAAACTTGAAAAGTTCACTAAGGATGGGAATCGAGGGAATCAACGAGGAAATTATGAGAAGAGGGACCATGATAAAAGGGACAACGATCAAGATCTTAATTAATCCTAAACCCCGAGGTCCTGTTATCAACATGATATTTGGAGGACCAAATTTTGCTAGGTTGTTAGGTCCTGATAAGTTTGTAGAAGGGGGGTTGAATACAAACTATACCGTTTTATCGAAATTTGTTCGTTTAAGATTAAACAATTTAGAACAAATTAATGCGGAATAAAAACTGAAACAATATTCAAGTTAAATAGAAACTCTATTAAACTTGAGAAGTGTTACAATTTTGATCACTGATTACAAAGAACTTAATAAAACAAATCTAGAATAAATTCGACATGAATTTATCTATTTTTGTAATAAAAAGGATCGAATACTAAAAAGTAGTTCGATATAAAATCTAGGGATTATGATCCGCTAGAAAGCTAAAGCACTACAAGAGATACAATTCTTATGGATTAAATGTTAAGAACAATCAAGAATTAATATCCTGCAGAAATTTAGAGCTTGACAGTTGAAGAAGTAAAGAGGAAGAATGTAATGTTTTGTCTCTGTCTTTTTCTTCTGTATTGAATGATACAACCGAGTAATGTCAACTGCTTCTTTTCTTTTATACAATCCACTTGTTCTTTTCTTCACGCGCCAATCCACTAGCAGATTACATTTGGAAGACTTGCTAGAAAACAATTCTTTTTGCCTTGGAAGACAATCGGGAAGACAAGCTATTGTATTAAGAAGACATTCGGGAAGACTAGACTTTGGCTTAGGAAGACAATCGGGAAGACTCACTTGTGAGTCTTCCTAGTTTAAAAACTAAGTCTTCCTAGTACAAAATCTAAGTCTTCCTAGTTCAAAAATATTCTAATTTAAATAATCAACTAAATAAATTATGTATTAATTTAATTCTTTGCAGAATTAAATTAATAAATAATATACTTAATAATATTAATTATTTATAAGAGAATAAATAGAATTAGTTGACTTCTCAATTAATTCTAGAATCACTTAAAACTTAGATAAAGAATAAACATAATAGTACGTTGACACTCGATGCACTGTCTGGTTCATGAGTGACTAACGACAATGTCTGTTCTTTATCTATTTAAATTTAAGCAGTGATTCACTACCTTCTCATTCAAGAACTCCGTAATCAGTATCTTTTTCTGTCACCACTTGAAATCTCTGTCACTTTAATAAATCCACTGAGCTTGAATACTTCATTGAGGCTTGATCAATAAATTGAGCTTCTTTCAATGTAGAATCACTTCAAGTCTGTAGATGACTTTAATCTTCATTCTTTGACAGATATAACCTTCTGAGATTCCTGTGACAATTGATTTTTATTATTTACTTATTACATCTTAATTAAAGTTGAGTAGAATCCTCGGTGTTTACAAATAGGCCTGGACATATGCCTTTCAATCTCCCCCTATTTGTTTGTTAGACAATAACAACCAAATACCTCTAGAGGATAACTCAACTAAAACAAGAAAATATAAGACTTTTAAGAGCCAAGCAAATAATAAAAAGTTCTGGATTAAATATAACAATTTCCAGATTCAAACAGTAAAGATAAATACAAGATAGATGTTCCTCTAGACTGAACATATGAATACATTTTCCTATCTTGATTTACCTAGCTCTAAACATATAACATTTACAAATGAGCTAAACCTATCATGCCTTTAGTCTCTAATTTCACCTTCTTCAGCTTCTTGTAAGGTGACTAGAAGATCTTTGTCAAGGACACGATCACTTTCAGAAACCACACCACTTGGCATTACTGGTTGATTGGTGATCTTCTTCAATCTATTCTTCATTTGAGCATATCTTGGAATTTTCTCCGTGCAGTAGTCTGAAATCATATCAGCAACTTCAGACTTCTCTACAGAAGCAAACCCAGAAGTTCTAAGAAGATTCTCCAACTTCACCAGTTGCATAGCAGTCTGTAGCTTCATGGAATCAGGATCCAGCCTCACTGTCTCTAAAGTTGTACCTCTGTAGATTTTGACTTCATAAGGAAAATGTACAACTTGAGGACTGGCCTTCATAGCAGAATCTCTAAGCCGGTCATATAGAAGCTCATTCAAGCAAGAAGATCTCTTTACTTTACTCATTAGAATCCACAATTCAGATAGAGATCTTCTTTGTAGGAGGTCAAGAGAAATGGTGAATGACCCTTCAAGAGCACTTGAGACATAAATGAACAGTTCTTGCCTCACTTGATCAAATGCAGACGTAATCCTTAGGATATCTTCCTTCAATGCCTTAATATATAATGAGTTGTCTGGATTAACCGTTCTGATCTTCTCAAGCAGCTTCAGAAAAGTAGCATCATTGTTTGTGCCTCTCTGAGGGATATCAAACATCTCCCTTGCCTTATCCCACTTGCTTCCTTGCTTCATCCTCACATCCAATCTCCTTTCTTTGACATGAATACTATGAAGACGTTGTTTGTCTTCATGTTCAGCCTTTTGAATTTTCAGCTTCTGAGATATGATGTCGGAGACCTTGGCATTCTCATCCTCCTTTCTTCTTAGCTCTGCCTGCTGTTTCTTCAACTCCTTCTGAAACAAAGGGTCAGGTGTATATAGATCAGCTTCATCCTCCCAATCCTCAAAGTTTGCTGCCTCCTCAACCTCCTCCTCACCAAAAGCTTCTTCAGGTATGGTCTTCTCCAGATCACCAGATGTGTCATAATGGAAGTCATCCTGTTCACCATGGTAGTAATAGGCATCATCAAAGACAGTATCCTCCAGTGATAGTTTACCTTTTCCCTTATCCTTTCCAGAAGCTCCTCCAGCTTCTCTGTTTCCTCCTTCTTTCTCCTTCTCCCCCTTAGTTGAGGAATCCTCTCCAGTTTGAGCTGTGGAAGCCCTAGGATTCACCTCAGATGTTCTCCTTATCTCTCCTCTTTCTCTCCCATCTCCTCCTTCTTCAGCATCATCATCCTCATCATCATCTCCCTCAAAGAATGTTCTTTGCTCTTCAGTAGGTTGATGTGAATTCTTGATCATATTGTATAGGTGCTTCATTCCTTCATTGAGATGCTCCATTCCTCCTTCTAACTTAGACATCCTTTCTTCATTAAACCTCTGGTTTTCATCAGTTGTTTGCAGAATAAAGTCCACCTTGGTAGAAATAGCAGCAATCTCCTTGACACTCTCCGATATCTGAGCATTTGACGTTGTAAGATCAGAGATGTCTGAAGCCACCAGTACTTGAGATTGTTGGATTGAATTCAGCTTTGGGAGTAAATTATTCTTCAATCCTTCCAAGTCATCTTTCACAGTACCCAGCTGATTTGATACAGAGGTGGTAGATTGAGCAACCACTTGTGCTTTAAGAAGATTGTTCTCAGCCTGGGTTTCTTGTAACTTCCTTTGTAGATCAGCTAGCTGGTTCAACAAAGCAGTGTTTGTGTCAGTGTGTGCACTCACCTCAATTGCTCTCAGTGGTGTTTCACTCAACTCACGTGCTTGTGTTTCACTCGGTGTTTGATTCATATCTCTCACCACTAACTGTCTGTCAAGATTCTCAGTAGATGTACCTGCAGGAAAAATCACCCTAGCCCCTTCAAGAGAGGTCAGTGGTGGTGCAATGGGAGTTCGTAATTCCCGATCCCTGATTGAGTCTGTCAAAATATTTGACATTGTATACTGAATTTCTTCAGGGACAGACTCATCAAGTTGCCTTTCACTTTCTCCAGTATAAACTGCGAGTGAAAAATCCCTTAGGGGAGCCAGAGATGTTCCCTCTGGGAGGGGAGAAAATGATTCTATTATTGGTGGCAAAGAATCAGATTTTCCCTCTGATGCCTGTGAAGGCACTTCTACCGTGAATATGGTAGGCACTGTTTCAAAGTCAAAAGTAAAGTGCTCTCCTGACATGGTGTCCTGAGTGTCATCTAGATGGATATCTTCTCCCATTGTGAGTAATGGGAGTGTGCTTGACTCAGTACAAGATGCCATGGCCCGATGGCGAATTTCAATAGATCCACCCTGTTGAGAGGATGTCTCCAGAGACTGTGTAGTGGCCATATCAATGTCCATATCCTTTTGAGAGGATACAGATGGGCTAACAGTTGTCTCCCTATAGGTTTTTCTTTTCTTTAAGGGTGGAGACAGAGCTGTGGGAACACTCATTTCAGCTATATCACTAACATTTCTTGAACTGGTTTGTACATTAGGCTCAGGTGGTGTTTCAGGAGTGTTTGACTCTCTGTTTGGCTCTATGACCTGGGTCAGAGACTGTGGATCTACAATCTCTGGGTCAGCCCTAACAACCACTTGGGTTTCAATTGAAGTACCAGAAGAAGAACCAAGGTTAGGAATAACTACCTGCAGTGGTACTGGATGTGGTTCGGGAACTTGTTCACCAAAGATAGGAAGATTAATGAATTGTCTCATGAATGGTGAAACAAGAACAGGTATGGTGGTAAATTTGGATGAGACATCAAGTCTGGTGTAGAATTTGGTGTCTGTGGTTGGAGAGGTTTCAAATCTAGCTTCTCGAAACAGTTCTACCTGCTCAGCAGTGAGAAGATGATTAATGATAAGAGTTAGAAAGCGAGGGTACCAACACCTTACTTTCACACCATTATCAGAATCTCTCCTAGAGTGAGCAAGCCTGTTGAGCAAAAGGTTCCACAGAATCTCAGCAAAGTTCAATCTACGACCAAATACTATAGCATAGGCAATGTATTGATTAAGACTGGTAATGCAATGAAAGTTTGTTTTTGTGCAGTTACCAAATACCCTAGCTATAGTATCAAAGAACAGATCCCATTCCCTTACAACAAAAGTTTTTGACAATTTGACCATTTGAAAGGGACCCTGATAATGAATATTCACAAAGAACTGTGTTAACTCATCATCAGTGGGTAAGGGATCAAACCTGTCCTTTGGAAAATACAATACATCACAAAATAACTCAAAAGTAACTGTATATTGCTGATTGAGAATATTGAAAGAAAAAGATTTTGAATTGTCAGCAATAACAGCACTTGAACACAACATCCTTAATGGATCAATTTTCAGTAGTGCATTGGCACAAATAGCATAACTAACACAAGTATTGCTATTTAAAAATTGAATCCACGGTCTGAAACGTTCCACTTTACACTTTAACGGATCAAAATACCCAACAAAATTATTTAAAACTAATTCAAAATTATTAGGATCCATTTTAAATAAGACACTTAAAATTATAATTAATTTTAAAAAAAAATAAAATTTTAGGGATTTTTAGAATTAATTAAAATTACAAAAATCCACAAAATTAAATTTTACCAAAATTAATTACTTTGCAAATTTTAGATCCTAAAAATTCGAATTACACTTTGAAATGCAAACTAAATTGGGTAAAAGATTTCAAGAACACACACACAGTAAACACACAGATCTCACTTCAATCACTTAACAAACAAGAAGAGCACTTAGCAAAGCAAGACCAGACAAGTCGAAGGGAAAAAAAAAAATTACGAAAAGAAAAAAATTTGACAGCAATTCGACTTATTTGTCTGATATTGAGAGAACAAAAAAAACTTTGCTAAGTAAAAACTTGAGCAACTTAGGATTACAGATCACAGTTTCTTCAGGAATGATGGAATACGAAAGGGATTTCTGAAAAACTGATGAAAACTGTTAAGGCAGAAAAGAAAAAAAATAAGGAATGCGTGTATGTACTGTAAGTATATATATATATAGAATAAAAATAACTGTAAAAGAAAAGATATTGAACGGTTTTTTTTTTTTAAATTTGTATTGGGAAGACAATCGGGAAGACTTAGGATAGTCTTCCCGGTAGTCTTCCTAATACAAATTAGTAAGTTTTCCGGAAAATTGATTTAAAGAAAAACAGAAATAAAACTATTAAGCCATAGTCTTCCCGAAAGTCTTCCTAGTTCAAAAAACTGGGAAGACTTCGAAAAAGACTTAAAATAAAAAGGAAAAAACAAAAAACAAAAAGAAAATATTCCTTGTTTTCCCGGTAGTCTTCCTAGTGTAAAACTGGGAAGACTTAGGAAAAATTCAGAAATAAATTCGAATATTTACAGAAAATGCTGAAAAACTTATAAAAATGCATGAAAAATATATAAAATTCTAGAAAAATTCACAGAAAATTCCATAAATCCTAGAAAAATATGCAGAATATTATAGAAATGCATAAAATTAATATAAACTTGCAGAAAAATTCAAACAACAATATTTACAATCTGAAAAATACCTAAATAATTCTAAATAAATATATTTTCAATAAAAATACATTTCTCTACTTAAAAAAAATATGAGAAAAATATTTTTAAAGAAAATAAATTATGTAGAGCTATTTAAATACACAAGCATGTACTGTTAAATGAGAATTGACAGAAAATATCATTTAAATGACAAGAGAAAATGAATTTTAAAGAACAAACATGACAGAGATATTGTTAATCACTAAGACTGTTTAACATACCCAATTTACCAACTAACTTGATAAATGTGGATTCGTCAACAGATTTAGTGAATATATCTGCAGTCTGTTCTTCTGTAGGTACAAAGTGTAACTCCACAGTTCCATTCATGACATGCTCTCTGATAAAATGATACCTGATATCAATGTGCTTCGTTCTCGAGTGCTGCACAGGGTTGTTGGAGATTGCTATGGCACTTGTATTATCACAAAATATGGGAATTTTGTCTAATGCAAAGCCATAGTCCTTTAATTGATTCCGTATCCATAAGATCTGAGCACAATAGCTTCCAGCAGCAATATATTCAGCTTCTGCTGTTGAATTGGAAATTGTTTGCTGTTTCTTGCTATACCAGGAAATCAACCTACCTCCTAGGAATTGACAACTCCCAGAGGTACTCTTTCTATCCACAACACTACCTGCATAATCAGAATCTGTATATCCAACAAGATTAAAACCAGAATCTTTGGGGTACCAGATACCTAGATTAGGTGTACCCTTAAGATATCTCAAGATTCTTTTTACAGCAACGAGATGAACATCTCTAGGGTCCGCTTGGAACCTTGCACACAAGCATGTAGCATACATAATATCTGGTCTACTAGCAGTAAGATAGAGTAAGGAGCCAATCATACCTCTATAGCTAGTAACATCTACCTTGATAGATTTGTCAGAAGCTCCAAGTTTGATGGCTGTTGAAGATGGAGTCCTTGCTGATGCTGAATCCTCCATGTGATACTTCTTGAGGAGTTCTTTGAGATACTTGGATTGACAAATAAATATACCATTTGACCTTTGACTTACTTGTAATCCAAGAAAGAACTTCAGCTCACCCATCATACTCATTTCAAACTTACTCTGCATAAGCTCAGCAAATCTCTTACAGAGATTATCATTAGTAGACCCAAATATGATGTCATCCACATAGACTTGGACTAATATCATATCACTTTTGTGTTTCTTTGAAAAAAGAGTTTTGTCTATGATACCTCTAACAAAACCATTTTCTAAAAGAAAACCAGAGAGAGTGTCATACCATTTTCTTGGGGCTTGTTTGAGACCATAGATAGCCTTGAAGAGAAAGTACACAAAGTCCAGCAGCTCCTGATTTTCAAAGCCAGGGGCTGTTCCACATACACTTCTTCATCAAGTTCACCATTCAGGAATGCACTCTTAACATCCATTTGATAGACTTTAAAATTGGAATAAGCAGCAAATGCTAAGAACATCCTGATGGCCTCAAGTCTAGCCACTGGTGCATAGGTTTCATCATAGTCAATGCCTTCAGCTTGTGAATACCCTTGTGCAACCAGTCTTGCCTTGTTCCTTGTAACAATGCCTTCCTCATCTAGCTTGTTCCTGTATACCCATCTTGTACCAACTACTTTCTTGTTCTTTGGCCTGGGTACCAGCTTCCAGACTTGTTGTTGTTCAAATTGATTGAGTTCATCTTGCATAGCAATCACCCAATCTGGATCAGTCAGTGCTTCTTCAGTTTTCTTTGGCTCCATTTTAGATAGAAATGCTGAGAAAAGACATTCATTCTGAGAAGCTCTTCTAGTTTTAACTCCAACATCTGGATCACCAATGATCAGCTCAAAAGGATGAGCTCTATTCCACACAGTCTGTCTTGGAAGATTTGATCTTGATGATTCACCTTGAAATTCACTTTGATGTTATGAGTGACTAGTTGATCCTTCATTTGCTCCCCCTGAGTTGTTGCCTGTTTGCCTTGATGATTCTTCTCCAGTGTTGGTGGTATCTCCATTGTTACCAGTGTTTCCACCACCATCACCATGATCATTATCATCATTGTTATTATCATCACCAGCAATAACTTCAGGTGGGTCTTCATCATCTGATTCTGAGTCTGGCAAGTTATCAAACTTCAGCTTTTCAGATGAGTCTTCTTTTTGGATACTGGGGAACTTAGTGTCATCAAAAGTAACATTGACACTTTCCTTTACTGTGTGACTGCCAACCACATAGACCCTGTAAGATCTTCTGGAATATCCAACAAAAATAGCTTCTTGTGCCTTTGCATCAAACTTGCCACGTTTAACATTGTCATCTATAAGCACAAAGCATTTTGCTCCAAATACATGAAAGTACTTGACAGTTGGTTTCTTGTTGTTCATGATCTCATATGGAGTCTTCATTAAGTCCTTGTTGATTAAAGTTCGATTCTGAGTATAACAAGCGGTATTCGCTGCTTCAGCCCAAAAGTACGTTGGAAGTTTGGACTCACTTAACATAGTCCTTGCAGCTTCAATCAATGTACGATTCTTTCTTTCCACTACTCCATTTTGTTGAGGAGTTCTAGGGGCAGAATACTGTCTTGTTATTCCTTTATCAGCACAAAAGTCATTTAGAATGGCATTCTTGAATTCAGTACCATTATCTGACCTTATGGCTCTAACAGGGAATCTAGAATCCAGCTCAATCAACTTTATGTGGCCAATCACCAGGAATGGGGTCTCATCCTTGGAATGTAGGAATAAAACCCATGTATATTTTGAATAGTCATCAACAATCACAAGTGCATATTGTTTCTTTGACATGGACATCACATTAACTGGACCAAACAAATCCATGTGCAGTAGCTGAAGAGGTTCAGTTATTGATGATGTATCAGTGCCCTTGTGAGAAGCTTTCTTTGACTTTCCTTTCTGGCATGCCTCACACAGTCCTTCCTGTGTAAATTCCATTTGAGGCAAACCTCTAACTAATTCCCTCTTGACTAAAGAGTTCATAGTTTTGAAGTTAAGGTGAGACATCTTCTTGTGCCATAGCCAACTATCATCTGATGAAGCTTTAGCATAAAAACAATTAACTTCATCTTTGAATCCCGAGTTCAGATCAGCTATGAACAAGTCACCTTTCCTTACTCCTTGAAGAGCAGGCTTTCCATTCTTCTTGTGAGTGATCTGACACTTCTCTCTTTCAAAGGAAACAGCATATCCTCTGTCACAGAACTGACTGATGCTGAGAAGATTGAACGTCAGACCTTCCACAAATGAAACATCTTCAATGATAACATTTCCGTACTTCAAACAGCCATATCCTTTCATAACACCCTTGCTGTTATCTCCAAAGGTAACTACTGGGCCAGCTTTCACAACCACATCTGATAGCAGGGCTCTATCTCCGGTCATATGCCTTGAACAGCCACTGTCAAGAATCCACATAACACGGTTTACCTGTTTAACTCCCTGCAATATCAGATTGATTAGTCCTTCCTCGGAGCCTAAAATTGATTGGGTCCGGCATACTTAAAGAACTGGCCTTTGTCAGGCAAAACAACATTTCTAACTAAAACTACTTCATTCTCTTTCACATAAGAGCGTTTCCATTTATAGCCAGCCTTAACACATTTCTGAGTAGGCTTAGGGATAAATGAATCCACTCTCGTCTGAGGAGGACTAGTAGTCTTTGCTTTAACATGCTTCTTATTATTAACATGTTGACGTGGAGCAGTCTTATCACTAGATACATGCTTTTTATTAAAGAAAGCATACATAACATTAAAAGCACAAGACATGCAATTACTCACACCACATGCTTTATGAGAAGAATTAATAGCAGGCATGTTAGTTCTATAGTTGTTTTGATCCAACTTATGGATATCTGATTTAGTCTTTTCAGTTGTAGCAACTTTGACTGGAATATCAGATATGCACTTTTTGGATTGCTCAGCTTCTAAAGCAACATCTTCTTCATGAATCTCCTCAGCAATAATGATAGAGTATTCATTCATAGGCTCTGCCTCAGACTCCTTACAGAAAGGTGTTTTAATACCCTTAAGTATATATGGAACAGCCTTCCCTTCAGATTTGAAGTTACAAGGGGAATTAATTCCAAGAAGTCCAATAGCCTCATTATAATCATACCCTATACTGACATGATTACCAATAGCTTGCTTATTCAGAATTTCTTTAGCAGTCTTACAAGAACTGAAATAAGCATTAGCTTTGGTCTTAAGCTCACTGATCTGATCTTTGAGAATGGTTTCCAGTTGAATATAACATTTAACCCTATTCTCAAGAAAAGCAATTTTCTCAGTAAGTTCATCCTGATTAACATGCACAAGTTTCAAATCTTTTAATTCCTTTTCAAGATTTGTGTTTAAAAGATTTATTCTATCATTTTCAGTGCGTGCACAACTTATGGTGCCACCAAGATGATAAATCATTTCAGCATCAGTAAAGGTTACCTCTGACATGTATCTGGATGAAGTGCTTTCCTCTTTAGCCATTAAAGCAAGGTTCCCAATCTCACCTGCTTCTTCATCACTGTCAGTGTCATCCCAACTCTTTCCCTCAGCAACATAGGCCTTCCCAATCTTGTTCTTCTTGCTAGAATCAAATGTGTTTCTAGTCACTTGCTTTGGCTTTCTGCACTCAGTAGCAAAGTGACCCAACTCATTGCAATTGTAGCATCTGATTATACTCCTGTCCACAGTTCCAGTTTTGTAGCCACCCCTTGTGCCACTTGAAGATGAAGATCCACCTCTCTGAAATCTGGGTCTGAACTTAAGATTGGGATTCCTCTTGAATCTAAACTTCCCAAATTTCCTGACTATCAAAGCCAAGTCACCATCCTCCAGCTGATCAAGTTCTTCTAAAGAATAGAAGTCACCACCAGATTGATCAATGGATGTTAATCCATATTCAGCATCAATAACAT
Organism: Heracleum sosnowskyi; assembly: GCA_030848705.1. NCBI lineage: Eukaryota > Viridiplantae > Streptophyta > Magnoliopsida > Apiales > Apiaceae > Heracleum > Heracleum sosnowskyi. The sequence goes on along the minus strand of CM061235.1, from coordinate 132,668,290 downwards.
TCATGTGAGAACTAGAAGGTTGAACAGCCTTCACTTCCAGTCTCTGTGGGACTTCAGCAGCCAATGCAGTAGAGGTACCAACAATTTTCCCAGTTCCATACAGCTCCCTTTGTTGAATCTGCTCCAGCTCATAGGTCTTCAGCACACCATACAATCTCTCCAAAGCAATCTCATTCATATCTCTTGCTTCTCTAATGGCAGATATTTTGTGCTCCAAATGAGGTGGTAGGGTAAGAAGGAACTTCTTATTAATCTCCTTGTTGGTGTAGTGCTTCCCATTGAGATTCAGATCATTGATTAATTTGTTGTATCTTTCAAAAACCTGAGAGATACCTTCACCAGGGTTTGATCTGAAATGCTCATATTGTGAAGTGAGAATTTCCAGCATATTCTCCCTAACTTCTTCTGTCCCCTCATTGATTATCTCTATGGTTCCCCAAATATGTTTAGCAGTTTCACAATTTAGGACATGATTATGCATGATAGGATCAAGACTCTCAATAAGGATCAACTGAAGACAGGAATCCAAGGTAACATCCTCTTTCTCATCAGGAGTGTATTCCTTGGGATCTTTAGGGTACATTCTAGCAGCCCTAGTCACAACATTATTCTCAACAACTTCAGGATCAATAATCATAGGGAGTTTGGGACCACTCTTCAGCACATCCAAGTATTTAGGATTTGCAACCTTAAGAAATAGGAGCATTTTCTTCTTCCACATTGGATAATGCTCCTTGCTGAATATTGGGATTTTAACTGTCCCCACTTTCTGTGCAGTAGACATCTTTTGAGATTTTTAGAATAAAAATAAAAAATCAGAGTTAAAAAAAATCTCAAACAATTGGATCTTTGATTAGTATATCAATCAAAAGGCTCTGATGCCAATTGTTAGGTCCTGATAAGTTTGTAGAAGGGGGGTTGAATACAAACTATACCGTTTTATCGAAATTTGTTCGTTTAAGATTAAACAATTTAGAACAAATTAATGCGGAATAAAAACTGAAACAATATTCAAGTTAAATAGAAACTCTATTAAACTTGAGAAGTGTTACAATTTTGATCACTGATTACAAAGAACTTAATAAAACAAATCTAGAATAAATTCGACATGAATTTATCTATTTTTGTAATAAAAAGGATCGAATACTAAAAAGTAGTTCGATATAAAATCTAGGGATTATGATCCGCTAGAAAGCTAAAGCACTACAAGAGATACAATTCTTATGGATTAAATGTTAAGAACAATCAAGAATTAATATCCTGCAGAAATTTAGAGCTTGACAGTTGAAGAAGTAAAGAGGAAGAATGTAATGTTTTGTCTCTGTCTTTTTCTTCTGTATTGAATGATACAACCGAGTAATGTCAACTGCTTCTTTTCTTTTATACAATCCACTTGTTCTTTTCTTCACGCGCCAATCCACTAGCAGATTACATTTGGAAGACTTGCTAGAAAACAATTCTTTTTGCCTTGGAAGACAATCGGGAAGACAAGCTATTGTATTAAGAAGACATTCGGGAAGACTAGACTTTGGCTTAGGAAGACAATCGGGAAGACTCACTTGTGAGTCTTCCTAGTTTAAAAACTAAGTCTTCCTAGTACAAAATCTAAGTCTTCCTAGTTCAAAAATATTCTAATTTAAATAATCAACTAAATAAATTATGTATTAATTTAATTCTTTGCAGAATTAAATTAATAAATAATATACTTAATAATATTAATTATTTATAAGAGAATAAATAGAATTAGTTGACTTCTCAATTAATTCTAGAATCACTTAAAACTTAGATAAAGAATAAACATAATAGTACGTTGACACTCGATGCACTGTCTGGTTCATGAGTGACTAACGACAATGTCTGTTCTTTATCTATTTAAATTTAAGCAGTGATTCACTACCTTCTCATTCAAGAACTCCGTAATCAGTATCTTTTTCTGTCACCACTTGAAATCTCTGTCACTTTAATAAATCCACTGAGCTTGAATACTTCATTGAGGCTTGATCAATAAATTGAGCTTCTTTCAATGTAGAATCACTTCAAGTCTGTAGATGACTTTAATCTTCATTCTTTGACAGATATAACCTTCTGAGATTCCTGTGACAATTGATTTTTATTATTTACTTATTACATCTTAATTAAAGTTGAGTAGAATCCTCGGTGTTTACAAATAGGCCTGGACATATGCCTTTCATAGGTCCTCCAAAATTCTAGAATAGCTTATGCCCGAGAGGTAATGACTATTGTAGGAGAAACACCGAAACGTGCCAAGACAGAAGTAGCCATTAGCTTCTATGATTCTGATCTCGAGGGAGTGAAGTTCCCCCATGACGGCCCGCTGGTCATTATACCTGTGATAGGCAACTCTGAAACCAAAAGGGTTCTAGTAGATAATGGAGCTTCCATAGACATCTTGTTCCATGATGCTTTCATCAAGATGGGATACACTAACTCGCAACTGACTCCTTCAAACATGCCCATATATGGGTTCAACGGAGTTGAATCTAAAGTAGAAGGAACCATTCAGCTCTCTATGACAATAGGGCAAGGCTCGAAAATAGCAACTCAAATGCTAAATTATTTGGTGATAAAGGCAATCTCGACCTACAATGTGATCCGTGGAAGGACAGACCCTCATGCATTCAAGGCTGTTGCCACAACTTACCATTTGAAGATCAAGTTCCCTACGAGGAATGGGGTTGGTGAAGAACGAGGAGATCAAAAAATGGTTAAAAGCTGCTATGTAGCCACGTTAAGGCCTGATGGAGTCGGGGGGGAGGTTCTACCAATAGAAGATATGGATTCAAGGGATGATGAAGAAAGAAGGGGAAAACCAGTTGAGGATTTAATTCTTGTTCCCTTAGTTCCGGGTGAACCAGAGAAAATTACTTATATTGAGGCCTTGTTGCCCGAGCCCTTGAAGGGCCAATTAACATCGTTTCTCAAAGAAAACGAAGATGTTTTTGCTTGAACAACAGCTAATATGCCAGGGATTGATTCCCAATTGATAACCCACAAGTTGAATGTGGATCCAGAAAGAAAGACAATAAAATAAAAAAAGAGAAATTTTGCTCCCGAAAGACAAGAGGCCATAAAGCAAGAAGTAGATAAGCTCTTGGAGGCATGATTTATAGAAGAGATTCAATTCCCCGAATGGTTGGCGAACCCGGTTATGGTCAAGAAAGCCAATGGAAAGTAGAGAATGTGTGTAGACTTCACAGGTTTGAATGACGCTTTCCCCAAGGACTTTTTTCCCCTACCAAGGATTGACACGTTGATAGATGTCACTTTAGGGCATGAGATGCTGAGCTTCATGGATGACTTCAGTGGATATAATCAAATCAAGATGCACAAGGATGACATCCCCAAGTTATCATTCATCACGGACTTTAGTGTTTATTTTTACTTGGTTATGGCGTTTGGACTTAAGAATGCAGGTGCTACGTATGAAAGAGTGGTGAACAAAATCTTTGAACACCTCATTGGAAAAACTATGGAAGTTTATGTGGACGACATGTTAGTGAAGAGCCTCGATAAGTCGATCACAAAGAGCACCTCCGAGAGGCATTTAAAGTGTTGAGACACCATTAGATGATGTTGAATCCTGCCAAGTGCGCCTTTGGCGTTGGATCAGGAAAGTTCTTGGGTCTAATGGTCTCAAAACGAGGAATTGAGGCAAACCCCGACAAGGTCAAATCTATTCTCGACATGGAATCACCACACTCCGTCAAGGAGGTTCAGAAACTCACCGGGAGAGTGGCAGCATTGGGAAGGTTCATCTCCAAGTATGGAGAGAAGTGATTGCCCTTCTTTAAAGCCTTGAAAAAAGTGAAGGATTTTGAATGGACAGTAGAAAGCCAAGAAGCCTTTAAAAAATACATGACCGAAGCACCACTGTTGGAAAAACAAAAACCTAGAGAGACACTCTATCTATACTTGTCTGTTTCAAACAACGCCTTGGGAGCTGTTTTGGTAAATGAAGATTCAAAGGTTCAGAAACCCATCTACTACGTGAGAAAGATTTTGCATGGAGCAGAAGTGAACTACTCACTTATAGAAAAGTTCGTGTTGACTCTGATCATGGCTTCAAGAAAGCTACGCTTGTACTTTCAAGCACACAAGATTGAAGTCCTTACTGGACAATCGAGTTGGGAGAATTTGACATCAAGTACAATCCTCGAACGACCATTAAAGCACAAACACTTGTTGACTTCATGGTTGAATGTACCATCGACAACTAAGAAGTCGGGGGGCAGGAGATAGTACCCTTAGAGGGAAAAGAGACTGAGAAACAAGATGAAGAGATGATATTGAAAGAATATTAGGTGCTCTATTTTGATGGAGAATCAAAAACAAAATCAAGTGGAGCAGGTCTGGTTCTACAAAGTCCTGATCGATTTCTTATTGAGTATGCATTGAAGTTGGATTTTCCAACGATAAACAATGAAGCTGAATATGAAGCCCTGATAGCCGGCTTAGGCTTAGCTGGGGCCTATAGTTTCAAGACTCTCAAAGTATGTAGAGATTCAAGGTTGGTAGTCTCCCAAGTGAATGGAGAATTTGAGGCAAAAGACGAAACTATGGCCAGGTATTTAAAGCTTGTGAAAGCCATCATGACTAAGTTTGACGAGTGCTATGTGGAACACATCCCTAGGGAGGAGAATATGAAAGATGATGCCCTATCTAAGCTTGCTTCTTCTAAAATAGAAAACTATGTCGGAAGTGTGTACCTCCAAGTCTTGATGACCCCAAGCATCGATGGAAAACTGATAACGCCTATTGACATTGGTGGCTGTTGGATAGACCCCATTAAAGCTCAACTGGAGATCGGTTGGTTACCAAATAATGCCTTGGATGCACGAAAGTTGACATTAAGAGCGTTGAGGTACACCTTAAATATTGAAGGAATCTTATACAAGAAATCTTTTGTTATCCCCTACCTCAAATGTTTGAGATCCCAAGAGGCAGAATTAGCCCTGAAAGAAGTTCACGAGGGGATTTGTGGGAAACACTTGGGGGGCAGGGCCCTTGCTCATAAAATCACCCGCCTAGGCTTCTATTGGCCGGATATGCTTGTTGATGCAAAAGAATATGTAAAGAAGTGTGAACGATGTCAGAAACATGCCCCTGTTGTGAGACAACCACCTCAGATGTTAACGTCTATCAATTCACCTATCCCGTTTGCCATGTGGGGAATGGACTTACTTGGTTCGTTTCTGGTAGCAAGTGCAGAAAGGAAGTTTTTGATAGTGGAAATTGACTACTTCTCTAAGCGTATTGAGGCTAAACTCCTAGCCAAGATAACCACCAAGCAAGTAACATAATTCCTATGAGAGAGTGTGATATGCAGATATGGACTTGCACGAATCCTAATGACGGATAATGGACGAGAGTTCAACAATGAGGATTTCAGAAAATATTGTGAAGAGAATGACATAGAGCTACGCTTGACATCAGTTGCTTATCCTCGAGCAAATCGACAAGCCAAGGTGGCTAATCGAATTATCCATGATGGACTAAGGAAAAAGGGTTGAAGAGCATAAATGAATCATGTATCCTTAAACCAGAATTCAACTTGAGCTTCTAAAACCATAGACCAAGATTCAACTTATGAATCTTCAGGTAATAATTAAAATATTCAATCTCGAATTTAGGATATGAAAAAAACCCTTGAAGGCCATCAAAGCTCAAAAAACCAAGAAAGCTCCGTTCTAGGTTCATAGAAGCTAAGAGCAGAAACGAATCATGTACATAGAATCAAGAAACAACCTTGCTTTCTAGATCAAAGAACAAGAAATAGCAAAAAGGAGCTGACAAACTCGAAAAGAATCGAGGAAACACCTTCTCTTTCGAATAAGAAACGAAAGAAAATCAAAGCCGAGATGGCCATAAAATGACTAACTCAAACCATGAGGTTAATTAAGCTTGAAGATGCTAATTAAGGATTATGACACTAATTTACAAAATAAAAAGGAAAAGTATTTCCCATAAAGATCAAAGGATTTAAATCAAGAGTTCTTGAAAAACAAGAATGAGAAACAAGCCCTTGAAGGCCAACAAGACAAGAATAGAAACAGGTTCTGAACCTAGAATCAAGAAACAAGTTCTTGATCAGAAACAAGGAATGCAAGTAAAAGGCTTGAAGCTTAAAAAAAAAATTGCGGGTCCTGGTCAACCAGGCCTTGCCGAGCAGGATCCATGGCCAGCCTCCTCCGACCAGACCTTGTCGAGCAGGAGCAATGGCCAGCCTCCGCAGACCAGGCCCTGTCGAGCATGAGCCATAGCCCGCCTCCGCCGATCAGGCCCTGCCGAGCAGGAATCCTGGTCGCCTTGGCCGGCCAGGAGGTGCCGACTAGGTCGGCTTTCTGGCCTGTTTCGGTCCCTCATGGTCCCGAAAGATCCTCTTATCCCGGTTTCTGTTAATTCAAGTTCTGCAATTTAGCGTCGTCTAACGCCGTTTATCACCATTTAGCGTCATTTAACACCGTTCAACCTTGATATAAACCTCGTTTAAGGCTCCATTAGCCCCGTTAAGGGTGTTAAAACATGAAATAAAGTCCTCAAATATGGTCTAGAAAACCTTAAATCCAAGCCTGGAAGACAAATCCTAGTCTTGAAGACAAGTCCTAATTTTGAAGACCCCAACCTCAATTGAATACCTAAGTATGTCATATCTAGATCTTCATTAGATAAAAAAGTCATGAAGACCACGATTCTCAGTCTCGAAAGATCAATCATATTCCTAAAGACCTCAAGCTTAATAAAAAGCCTAATGAGGCCGTTGAGAGAGGGTTAATATATAAGAGGTTGAAACCCCTGAAACTTTGAGCAAATATTGAAATTGAACGAGCTCAAAACCAAACTTAAATTATGATTCTTAGAATCAAGAAAAAAGATGCAAATTGTAGCCTTGAAGGCCAACTAGAAATGAGGTTCCATTTCTTAAAACTAAGAAATAAGTATTAAGCTATAGTCTTGGAGGCCAATGAAGTTTAAGTTTAATTCTTGAAACCAAGAATCAAGGTGTAGTTTATAACCTTGAAGGACATAAAGTCTTGGAGACTAGGTTACACCCATAGCTTGTGAAGAGTGGGAGATGAATAACAGAAAACCCGAACCTTGTCCTTTGACAAGGAACATTTGTCCTTAGACAAGGAATCATGTACCTTAGACCGAGTTACATACAAGGTTTGTAAAAACCATGAAGTTGAAGGGCAAAAATAAAAAGCCTTTGAATGCGAACAAGGCAAGAAAATGTCGTTTTAAGTTCAGAGAAACCAAGAACGAAAACAAGACTTGAATTCGAAATCAAGAAACAAATTCTTGAAGAGAACTGAAGTTTCCAACAAAAAATAAGAAATAAAATTCCGACCTATCAGAGAGTTTAGACCAGGATGCACATGAAGCGAATGAAGAGCAGGAGGTGAAGACCAGGATTTAATCCTGTACCCGAGACCAAGATTCAAGTTAAAGCCTTGTAGGTCAATTAAGTTGAAAAGGTTCAAGTCTCGGTTCCAAGAACCAAGAATCATAAAACAAAGAAACCAAGAAAATAAAAAAAAATTGAATTATTTTATATATCTAAATTTTTTATATAAATTATTATTTATAACAAAAATTACAAAGGACCCAGCCGACCGGACCGGCCGACAAGCCAAAAGGCAACCGACCATGCCATGCCGACCACACCAAGTGGGTGGTTTAGGCCGAACAAGGAATCTCAGAAGATAATATCACAGGAATCTCATAAGATAATATCTGTCAAAGAATGAAGATTAAGGTCATCTACAGACTTGAAGTAATTCTAAATTGAAAGAAGTTCAATTTATTGATCAAGCCTCAGTGGAGTATTCAAACTCAGTGGATTTATTAAAGTGACAGAGATTTCAAGACGTGACAGCAAAGATGCGGGTTACAGAGTTCAAGAAAAAGGGAAATGGAAGTGGATCACTGCTTAAAGTCAAACAGATGAAGAACATACATTGTCGTTAGTTACTCATGAACCAGACAGTACATTGAGTGTCAACGTTCTAAAAATTTTATTTCTTCATCTAAGTTTTAGTGGTTCAAGAATTAATTGTGAAGGCAAGTAATTTTATTTATTCTCTTATAAATAATTATTACTATTAAGTAAATTATTTATTAAATTAATTATGTAAAGAATTAATTTAATACATAATTTACTTTGATAATTATTTAAAATAGAATAAAAATGAACTAGGAAGACTTAGTTTTTTAACTAGGAAGACTTAGAATTAAGTTTTCCACATTGTCTTCCTAGGCCAACAGGTTGTCTTCCCGATAGTCTTCCCAATACAATTGCTAGTCTTCCCGCAAGTCTTCCCAAGCCAAAAGACAGTCTTCCCGGTTGTCTTCCTAATACAAAATCAAAGAAGTGGATTGGCGCGTGTAAGACATAATGCAGTTTGTATTTAAAAAGAAAAGTCTGATCAAGTTGAAGACATATACAGAATACACAAGACATAACAAAACAACAGAAACATTTCATTCAAAGCTCTGATTTTACTTCTCTTCAACTGCAAAGCTTTCAATTTCTGCCAGAGAATTATTTTCTTGTTCGTTTGTAACATTTAATTCATAAGAAGTAATTCTCTTGTACTGCTTTGACAATCTAGCGGATCATAATCCCTAGAAATTATATCGAACTACTTTTTAGTATTCGATCCTTTTTATTACAAAAATAGATAAATTCATGTCGAATTTATTCTAGGTTTGTTTTATCAAGAACTTTGTAATATGTGATCAAATTGTAACACTCCTCAAGTTTCATATAAGTTATATTTAACTTGAATATTGTTTCAGTTTATTCCGCAATAATTTGTTCTTAAATTGTTATATCTGACAACGAACAAATTCGATTAAACGGTATTGTTTGTATTCAACCCCCCTTCTACAAACTTATCAGGACCTAACAATTGGCATCAGAGGCTTTTGATTGATATACTAATCAAAGATCCATTTTTTGTGATTTTTTCTTAAACTCTGAAATTCCTATTATTCATTAAAAATCTCAAAAATGTCTACAACTCAGAAAGTTGGTACAGTAAAGATTCCCATGTTCAGTAAGGAGCATTATCCTATGTGGAAGAAGAAGATGCTCATGTTTCTTCAAGTGGCAAATGTTAAATATCTTGGAGTGCTAAAGAATGGTCCTAAACTTCCTATGATTGTGGAGGAAGAGCAGATAGAGAACAATGTTATAACTAGAGCTGCTAGGATGTACCCCAAGAATCCCAAGGACTACACAGCTGATGAAAAAGAGGATGCTACCCTAGATTCCTGTTTAAAGTTGATACTGGTTGCTTGTCTTGATCCTATCATGCATAATCATGTTCTAAACTGTGTTACTGCTAAACACATTTGGGACACAATAGAGATAATCAATGAGGGGACAGAGGAAGTCAGAGAGAATAAGTTGGAAATTCTCACCTCTTCATATGAGCATTTCAGATCAAACCCTGGTGAAGGTATCTCTGAGGTTTTTGAGAGATACAACAAATTGATAAATGATCTAAATCTCAATGGAAAGCACTATACTATCAAGGAGATTAACAAGAAGTTCCTCCTAACACTTCCATCTCATTTGGAGCACAGAATATCTGCAATCAGAGAAGCAAGAGTCTTGGAGAGATTTCTCTGGAAAGACTGTATGGTGTTCTGAAGACCTATGAGCTGGAGCAGATTCAGAAAAAGGAGATATATGGAACTGGAAGGATAGTTAGTACTTCTACTGTATTGGCAACAGAAGTCCCACAGAAACTGGAAGTGAAGGTTGTTCAACCTTCCAGTTCTGACATGGATGTTATTGATGCTGAATATGGCTTAACATCCATTGATCAATCTGGTGGTGACTTCTATTCTTTGGAAGAACTTGATCAACTGGAGGATGGTGACTTGGCAATGATAGTGAGGAAGTTTGGCAAATTCAGATTCAGAAGGAATCCCAATCTTAAGTTCAAGCCCAGGTTTCAGAGAGGTGGTTCTTCATCTACAAATAGCACAAGGGGTGGCTATAAAACTGGAACCGTGGAAAGAAGCACAATCAGGTGCTACAATTGTAATGAGTTGGGTCACTTTGCTACAGAATGTAAAAAGCCAAAGCAAGTGAGAAGGAACTCATTTGATTCTAGCAAAAAGAATAAGATTGGGAAAGCTTATTTTGCCGAAGGAAAGAGTTGGGATGATACTGATAGTGATGAAGAAGCATGTGAAATTGGAAACCTAGCTTTAATGGCAAATGAGGTAAGCACTTCATAATCATTCATGTCAGAGGTAAAGTTTACTGATACTGAAATGATCTATCATCTTAGTACTACTATTTCATGTGCACGTAGAGAAAATGATAGAATAATTCTTTTGAACACAACTCTTGAAAAGGAGGTAAAAGAATTAAAACTTGTGCATGTTAATCAGGATGAACTAACTAAGAAAATAGCATTTCTTGAGAATAGGGTTAAATGTTATATTCAACTGGAAACCATTCTTAAGGATCAGATCAGTGAACTTAAGGTCAAGGCTAATGCTTACTATAACTTTTGTAAGACTGCTAAAGAAATCATCAATAAACAAAGTATTGGTCATACTGTAGGAATAGGGTATAACTATAATGAGTCTATTGCTAAATTAAGCATAAACACCCCTAATAGAGTCAGTGCTGAAGAAAGGGGTGTACTATATGTGCTTAAGGGTATTGAAACACCTTTCTTTAAAGAATCCCTGGCAGGACCTCTGAATGAAAATTCTATCATTATTCAAGAGGAGATGCGTATTGAGGATCTTGCTTTTGAACTTGTTCAGTCCAACAAGTGTATGTCTGCACTACTAGAAAAAGGTCAATAGACATCGCACATATAACATCGGTTGTTGGGGCCACCGATGTAAAAGATCCTAATTAACATCAGTTTCTAAATAACTGATGTCTTTGTATTGTTATAACATCAGATTATACTCGAACCGATGTAATAACGTCTTTAAAAAATTTTAAGCACCCGCTAATACTTCCCCCCTTATACTAAATGTTTTCCCTCTGCAATTTCCCCCTCTTTGCCAATTTTTCTTCCCCCGTTTTTTTGAGCTGTTGTACCCCTCTCCTCTAAATCATACAAAAGTAAAAATTTAATTGAAACAAAAACTAATTAAACTGAAAAAACACCCCCCCTCTCTCTCGACCTCACCTCTCTCTCTCTCGAACTGAAGAACCCCTTTCTCTTCAGTCTCTCACTCCTCTTTCTTCAGTCTCTCTTAATCACACATACATTCACTGTCCTAATTCGAGCTACTAGCATAGAAGCCCTAAACCGAGAAAGACATTTCATGGAACCCTAATTTGAGCAATTGATTTTCGATTCTCTAGAAGTCGATACTCTCAAAGCCTGTACAAGTTCTAATCGAGCCCTATAACACGAATCGGGCTCTAATTTGTAAGTGTATTTCAAATTTACTTTGAAATTTTATTTTTGTTGTTTGATTTCAGTTTTTTGAACATATTAATTGGTGATTGTGACAAATTATCAATTAATTAGATGCCTAGACCTCGTTCTAAACCTTATGAGTGTGTTAGAAGAGCTTGGCATAGTGAAAATCATTCAACGGATTTTCAGGTTTGTGATTTTCTTGATATTCTTGAAATTTTATGTGTTTTTTTTAATTCCCATCATGTGTTTGATTAGAGTTGTGATTTTTTCGTTAAAGCCTCGATTTCATAGATTGACACTAAAATGGTCAGTTAGTATAATTACGTAAAATGGTAAAAATTCTGAAGACATATGCATTATACATGTTTGTGTAAATGATTACTGTATAGGTACATGTATTATCCGAAAATAAGATTATCTATTTTTGGATATATTCATGTTGATTTATACCTATATGTAAAAATATCGTATGTACAATTTTTTATCTTGACTATAATGAGGGTTAAGACAAAAATTTGAATTGTTTTAAGAGTTTTAAACAGATTGTTGTTCAGAAAACCACTTTATTATTCAGATAGTTTACTAGTTAAGTATACATCAGCACTTGCTATGTTAAAATCATCCCAGATTTGGTTTATGCTCTAGAACTGAGGCCTCAATTCTTGATGAAACAAGAAACACCAAAAAATGATTTATAACAATTGATTTTTACCTTTTTAATCAGCCAAATCTTTCCTGTATTAGGAAGAGAAGAAATATAATCTGAGAAGCAGTTTCAGTAGATCATAGTATCATACCCTATCTCTGTGTGTGCGTGCGTGTGTGTTTGTGCGCAAGCTTGTTACGCTGTTGTTGTTGATTCTGTATATATACTGCCATCAACACTATATTACTTTTGTAACCTGTGAAGACATTCTTCATACCTACAAGTGACAAATGTTGTACTCGATTTTGTGTAGAGAGCAGGGAACACTTGATACACTTGAGCAATGGTATGATAAACCATCATCTTCAGTAAACTAGGGGACACTGGCTCAGCCTCAAGTTCTGAAAGTTGATAGATTTGGAGGTTTATTTCTTATTGGTGGAATATATTTAGGTTTAGCCCTTTTGTGAGAATATTTTATATTATTCGCAAAAAATTAAATATCTACAATTATATATTTGATAAATTTGCTACTGGAAATCTGAACATCAGCCTCAATCATTTGTTTAAAATGTACTACATGTATCAGGTTACAACTTACAAGTATCTTCAGTTCTATCTAAAAACCGAAGCTGATGGGAGGAGCTAACATGTATAAGCTTGTCATCTTCATCTTCTTAAGCTTCTGTTTTAGTGTGATGGCTCAATTAATAGTGGATCCTAACCAAGGTACGTTCACTATCTCTCTCTCTCTATAGGTCTCTCCCTGCAAGTCTCTATAATAATTAAAAAATCCACATCATGCCTAGACAAGTAGAAAATGTGGTTGTCGAATACTCATTTCTTGCATTATGTGCTCACCTTTTAGAATTAGTGGAAAGCAAGATTTGGTGGGATTTTATGCCATTTGCCCGAATATAACTTTTCTTACTAACAGAATATATTAAATTAGAATGGTTAGTAGCACCAAACATCTTGCCTCTAACTTATTTGGTGTAGGTTCATAATGTGACAAGGTTCTGATCTTTTGACAGGTTACTTAGGTGTCTTCTTCTGTCCTAAAGTCTGAGGGTGTTCTAGTTTATCGAGTTGTTCAGCATTCTAGGGAGTTTGTTCTTACCTTCCCAAGGGCATACCATGTTGGATTCAATTGTGGCTTCAATTGTGCAGAGGCTGTCAATGTTGCTCCAATTGATTAGCTAGAGCATGGGCAATGTGCTATGAAATCACTGACATGTAGAGTTCTGTTGCTGTAAAGCGCTGATGAAGATGCGTTCGCTGCATCTGCATCATGTCACCATTGTGTTCCTCTACGGCTCTACCTGTAATTTGTTCCTTTATTGTCCACTAGTACTGTTTTAAGGTGGATGTGGTAAGAATTTGTGGATGATTTATGGAATGTGGAAAGTGGATGATTTTTGTAAATGATAGGTTATGGTAGATGGTATGTAAAGAGTTGGAATTGCATTGTCGGATGAAATTATGGCTAGATGCCTTTATTTTTGTTGGATGGTTTTTGTTGAATTTGGTATAGTTTGTTGAATTGGTTGAATGGTTTTTGTCATAGTTTGTTCTTGTTTTTTTGCATGGATTTGGTATTTTATGGTACTAAAATGGAATTCCATTATACATCAGTTGCATGGAATAAAATAAACAAACTGATGTAATTTAAACACAGTAACATCGCTTTTTCTTTGTAACAAAATCTGTAACTGATGTCTTTGTTGCGTTAGACATCAGTTATTGATTGTATTAGCTATCTTAGACATCAGTTATAGACTGTATTCTTTATTATATTAGACATCAGTTACTGACTGTAGTCGTTGTTAGCTTAGACATCAGTTACTGACTGATGCCATTTATATGTATATACATCAGTTGGTTGCCAAAAAACGATGTCAAAAGGTACTTAAGACATCGGCTTAAAACCGATGTTAAAGACTTGGACCTTTCTCTACACCGACAAAGACATCGGTTGAAAAGTAGCCAGACATCAGTTTTTAGCCGATGTCTATTGACGTTTTTCTAGTAGTGCTGACAAACCAGTCAAAGGTGTTTCAGCAACAAAGACTAAGTCAGACATCCATAAAGTGGATCAAAACAACTGTAGAACCAACATGCCTACTGTTAATCTTTCTCATAAAGCATGTGGTGTGGTTAATTGCATGTCTTGTGCTTTTAATGTTATGTATGCTTATTTTAATAGTAAGCATGTATCTGATGATAAGACTGCTCCACGTCAACATGTTAATAATAAGAAGCATGTTAGAGCTAAGACTGCTAGTCCTCCCAAGACTAGAGTGGATTAATTTATCCCTAAGCCTACTCAGAAATGTGTTAAGGCTGGCTATAAATAGAAACACTGTTTTGTCAAAGAGGTTGAAGTAGTTAAGGTTAAAAATGTTGTTTTTCCTGACAAATGCCAGTTCTTTAAATATGCCGGACCCAACCAAGCTTGGGTTCCGAAGAAGGTCTAATCAATTTGATAAGTGCAGGGTGTGAAACAGGTAAACCGAGTTATGTGGATTCTGGACAGTAGATGTTCAAGGCATATGACCGGAGATAGAGCCCTGCTATCAAATGTGGCTGAGAAAGCTAGCCCAGTGCTTACCTTTGGAGATAACAAGGGTATAAATGAGGATATGGCCTGTTTGAAATCAAGAAATGTTATCAGTCAATAAGAACATCACATTTGATGACACCTAGCTCCCTAGTATCCAAACAGAAGATTCATCTGAGAAACTGAAGTTTGATAACTTGCCAGACTCAGAATCAGATGATGAAGCCCCACCTGAGAATGTTGCTGGTAATGACAATAATAATGATGATAATGATCATGGTGGTGGTGGTGGTGGTGGTGGTGGAAACAGTGGTAACAATGGAGATACCACCAACACTGGAGAAGAATCTTCAAGGCAATCAAGCAACAACTCAGGGGGAGGAAATGAAGGATCTACTAGTCAATCACAACACCACAATGAATTTCAAGGCGAATCATCAAGATCAAATCTTCCAAGACAGACTGTATGGAATAGAGCTCATCCTTTTGAGCTGATCATTGGTGATCCAGGTGTTGGAGTTAGAACTAGAAGTGCTACTCAGAATGAATGTCATTATTCAGGGTTTCTATCTGAGATGGAGCCAAAGAAGACTGAGGAAGCACTAACAGGTCCTGATTGGGTGATTGCTATGCAAGCTGAACTCAATCAATTTGAACAACAGCAAGTCTGGAAGCTGGTACCCAGACCAAAGAACAAGAAAGTATTTGGTACAAGATGGGTATACAGAAACAAGCTAGATGAGGATGGCATTGTTACAAGGAACAAAGCAAGATTGGTTGCTCAAGGGTATTCATAAGCCGAAGGCATTGATTATGATGAAACCTATGCACCAGTGGCTAGGCTTGAGGCCATCGGGATGTTCTTAGCATTTGCAGCTTACTCCAATTTTAAAGTCTATCAAATGGATGTTAAGAGTGCATTCCTGAATGGTGAGCTGGATGAAGAAGTGTATGTGGAACAGCCCCCTGGCTTTGAAAATCAGGAGTTGCTGGACTTTGTGTACTTTCTCTTCAATGTTATCTATGGTCTCAAACAAGCTCCAAGAAAATGGTATGACACTCTCTCTGGTTTTCTTTTAGAAAATGGTTTTGTTAGAGGTATCATAGACAAAACTCTTTTTTCAAAGAAACACAAAAGTGATATGATATTAGTCCAAGTCTATGTGGATGACATCATATTTGGGTCTACTAATGATGATCTCTATAAGATATTTGCTAAGCTAATGCAGAGTAAGTTTGAAATGAGTATGATGGGTGAGCTGAAGTTCTTTCTTGGATTACAAGTAAGTCAAAGGTCAAATGGAATATTTATTTGTCAATCCAAGTATCTCAAAGAACTCCTCAAGAAGTATCACATGGAGGATTCAGCATCAGCAAGGACTCCATCTTCAACAGCTGTCAAACTTGGAGCTTGTGATAATTCTATCAAGGTAGATGTTACAAGCTACAGAGGTATGATTGGGTCCTTACTCTATCTTACTGCAAGTAGACCAGATATTATGTATGTTACATGCTTGTGTGCAAGGTTCTAAGCGGACCCTAGAGATTTACATCTTGTTGCTGTTAAAAGAATCTTGAGATATCTTAAGGGTACACCTAATTTAGGTATCTGGTACCCTAAAGATTCTGGTTTTAATCTTGTTGGATATACAGATTCTGATTATGTAGGTAGTGTTATGGATAGAAAGAGTACCTTTGGGAGTTGTCAATTCCTAGGAGGTAGATTGATTTCCTGGTATAGCAAGAAACATCAAACAATTTCCAATTCAACAGCAGAAGCTGAATATATTGTTGTTGGAAGCTGCTGTGCTCAGATCTTATGGATAAGGAATCAATTGAAGGACTATGGCTTTGCATTGGACAAAATTCCCATTTTATGTGATAATACAAGTGTCATAGCAATCTCCAACAACCCTGTTCAGCACTCGAGAACGAAGCACATTGATATCAGGTATCATTTTATCAGAGAGCATGTCATGAATGGAACTGTGGAGTTACACTTTGTACCCACAGAAGAACAAACTGCAGATATATTCACTAAATCTGTTGACGAATCCACATTTACCAGGTTAGTTGGTAAATTGGGTATGTTGAATAGTCTTAGTGATTAACAATATCTCTGTCATGTTTGTTCCTTTCAAAAATCATTTTCTCTTGTCATTTTAAATGATATTTATTGCCAATTCTCACTTGATATTAAAAACTTGTTAATTTAAATGTTTCTGAATAATATATTTTCTTTAAAAATATTTTTCTCATATTTTTTAACTGGAGAAATGTATTTTTATTGAAAATATAATTATTTAGAATTATTTAGATTAATTTCAGATTGTATATATTGTTGTTTAAATTGTTTTGCAGGTTTATATTAATTTATTGCACTTCTATAGTTTTCTGCATATTTTTCTAGAATTTGTGGATTTTTCTATGATTTTTTCTAGACTTGTAAATATTTTTCATGCATTTTTTATTTCATTTTGTGCATTTTTATTATTTTTCCTTGCATTTTCTGTAAATAAATTAGATTTTTTCTAAGTTATTCTCTAAGTTTTCCCAGTTTTTACACTAGGAATACTACCGCGAAGACTTAGATTATTTTCTTTTTGTTTTTTGTTTTTTCCTTTTTTTTTTAAGTCTTTTTCTAAGTATTCCCAGCCTTTTACTCTTAGAAGACTATTGGGACACTACACCATAGATTGCCTATTGCAACATCATCCACCTAGGTTGCCAGATTATGTTACCCTAGTTATGTCTTTGCCTACTATAACATTGTGTTTTTTGTGTTAGCTTAGCCACAAAGGTAATGTTACCTTAGCTAAAAAGTGTTTAATATTGTAACATGCATGTTAAATGTTACCTTAGACTTTAAAAATATAAAGATATTATAATTTTATGATGAAATAAGAATTTCATAAGAATTTTAGGACAATATACAAATTTATAAATAAGATATAGGATGAAATATGAATTTTATAAATAATAAAATTTTAAAATAATAAATCTTAAAATATAAATTTACAATTTACAATTTTAAAAAATAATAAAAAAAAACATGAAAATTTTCTACATTTTTTAAAAGTAAAATTTTATTATAAATGAACTATCATTTAAAATATATTTTTTTGAAACAGTTATTTAAAATATTAATTAAAAAATATATATTTATTATAATATATTGTAACATAAATTTTGAAAATTAAAAAAAAAGTAGACATAAATGTTTTGAGCAGCACGGAGATCCATGAAATGCAATGAGCGACAATTATTTCACTAAAACTCCGCCCAATTTTTCGCTAACTCCCTCTCTTTTCTCTGTTACTGCACTTCTCTCTCTCATATTTCACGATGTCGCTCCCTCCCACTTTCACTCTCTCGAGGGGTTATTCGTGGAAGCTTTGGTTCTTCAAATTAGGGCTTGGGTTAAATTAGGGTTTTAATTTTTCAGTTCAATTACTTAATATATCTTGACATAAACTTCATCTAATCAACTCTAGATCTTTGATTTCAGGCATTCTTCGGCTGGGCTTTGCATTTCAAGGCTTTGATTTAAGGTCTCTCTCTCCAGTTTCAGTTTTTGGGCTTTGTTTTTAGGCTTTTGTTTTGTATTTTTTACTTTCGCCTTTTACTTTTAAATTTTATTGGATTTATGATTTGGATTTTATTATTGTTTTTGGTTTTTGGTTTTTTATTTTTAATTTTTATGTGGATTTTTATGTGAGATTGCACTCTGTTTTCCACCATATTAGTTGTTAAAAATTAGTTTGGCTCTAGCTCTTTGTAGTTAAACTTCTACGTGTTGGTTGATTTTCAGTTTTATGTGATATTGTTATGTGGCCTTATGTATATATTTGCTGATGTTTTCATGATGGGGTTATCAGATCACCAAACTAATTTGAGGCTAACAAAGATAACACAGTCTATACATACTTCTTTTGTATCTGTTTATGCTCCTTTAAGAATTCTGTGTTGTTTGGACAAGTTTACGGATGTTTGTAGAATACCTATTGGCTTGTTCTGGAAAGTTTTATATCGGACAATCAGACTTAGCTGTTTAGTTCACTACTACATGGAGGTTTTTGACTGTGCGAGTCCCTCATTTGGCAGAAAAAAACCCATAGCAAACTCGAAAGGCTTTTAATAATTTGTAAACTATAATGGAAAATTTGTATCTTGAGGATGATCACTTAGAATGAAACTATAATGTAAGCACAAGTAACTAAGCTGAACTTCCAATGTGCGTGTACATAACTGTTATTTAGGTGTACATCATCATCAAGGATCAAACTGTGTTGGATTCAGTATTTGTTGGGCTCAAAGTAAAGGGACAAATGTACAAAGCTTTGATATGCTGGCTGATGAATACCATTCCGTTATTGAATATAAAGTACAATCAGCATGTTAGTGATGATGCACCAGGTTTCACTACAAGAAAACTGTTTAAAACCGACCACTTAAAACCGACCGAATAAAACCGGGGTGATTAAAACCGACCGTAGGTCTAGTTGGTCGGTTTTAACTATGGATAAACCAAAAACGACATCGTTTCGGCTAACGTGGCACGCGATGGGGGAAAGGTAAAACCGACCATGCATCTAGCGGTCGGTTTCGACTGTAGCACACACAGAAACGACACCGTTTTTATTGACGTGGCAGAGATAAAACCGACGACACGGGATCGGTCGGTTATATTGTTGACGTGGCAGGCACAAAACTGACCGATTCATTCGGTCAGTTTTAAGTGGGCGCCAAAACTGAATAAAAAATAATTTAAATTAAATTGTTTGTACCTATTGAGGCTGAAACGGTGCCGTTTTGGGAAGAAAGACATAACCGACCGATCAGCGGTCGGTTATAACCTGCTACTTTATTGTTTTTGGTTTAAAGTTCTTATTTCTTCAAATGGAGTATGTAAACATAGAAAAGAAAGTTTGGAGATAAAGAGAAAGCAAACTCAAGAAAGCAAAGAGGATAAGTGATACAAACATATAATGTATGTTTTCTTTTATCTATTTTGTAAATAGTTTTCTTTTATGTATGTGTATCACATTTATAATTTGAAAGTGCACATGTTAAATTGTTTGTTTACATATATATATTTATATATTTGTGTAGATGGCAAACATTGATCGAAGTTGGATAAGTAATCAAATACAAAGTGATAAAATTTCTTTAACCCCCGAATATAGAGATGGTGTAGAATTTTTCATAAATTTTGCAAGTAATAAAGAGGGAGTAGTAGAGGAGGATGGTAAGATGAAGTGTCCTTGTAAGCGTTGTAAGAATTTGAATTGGTTAGATATTGATGAAATTAGATTTCATTTGCTTTCTAAAGGGATGCTTGAGAGTTATATCGTGTGGACATCGCACGGTGAAGAAGTTGTGCAAAGAAATGAGAGTCGACGTTGTCGTAGTCATCGAGAACCTCCGAGGGTAGAAGAACCGGTAGATTTGAATGCTATGTTACATGATTTGGCCGGTGCAAATTATGAATATTATGACACCACGGATACGGGAGCTAGTAATATAGAACAAGCTCCAAATGATAGTGCTAAAAAATTCTATGAGTTGATTGTTGAAAATGGAGTCCCTATTTATCCGGGCAATACAAAGTATACAAGATTAAGCTTGACCACAAAATTATTAGAATTCAAAAACTATTCTAATTGTAGTAATAAATCTTTTGATAGTTTGCTTGAACTTCTTGCGGACGTGTTACCAAAGAAACACACATTGCCCGAAAATAATTATGAAATGAAAAAGATTATGAAGGGTTTGAGGGTTGAATATGAAAAAATTGATATGTGCGAGAATGATTGCATGTTATTTTATGGAGATGACAAAGATAAAATTGTATGTGATATATGTGGTAAAGATCGTTATCGGGATGTTTCGAAGAAAAATGGTAAAAAAATACCAAAAAAAATATTAAGACATTTTCCTTTGATTCCTCGACTACAACGCTTGTACATGTCGGCACATACATCCGATCATATGAGATTTTACAAGAATCGAGATGTGAACGAGGGAGAGATTAGTCATCCCGCGGACGGAGATGAATGGAAAAATTTTGACCGTCGTTTTCCATCATTTGCTAATGAGATTCGTAATATAAGGCTTGGTCTTGCTACCGATGGTTTTAACCCATTTGGCCCTACCGGAAAGAAAACATATAGTGTATGGCCCGTGGTGGTTGTTGTCTATAATCTTCCGCCATCAATGTGTATGAAAAAGCCATATATGTTTATGACCGATATAGTTCCGGGTCCGAATAGCATTGGCAAAGATATTAACGTTTGTCTAAGGCCTCTCATTGATGAATTGAAGATATTGTGGAATACCGGAGTGGAAACATATGACCAATCTTTAAAGCAAAATTTTACAATGCGAGCGGCACTTATGTGGACTATTAGTGACTTTCCCGCAATGAGTATGATAAGTGGGTGGTCGGGTAAAGGAAAAATGGGATGTCAAGTGTGTGGGGGAAGTGTGCAAGGGTTCCAATTAAAACATTCCGGAAAATGTAGTTTTTATGGCACGAACCGAATATTTCTTGAACCAAATGATCCATTGCGCGGAAAAAGTAATTTGTTTGCAAATGAGGAAAGAAGATTGTTTCGTGGTCGTTTATCCGGGGAGGATGTAAAAGAGTCACTTGACGGTTTAATTTTTCCACCACCCGGAAAGACTAATGCCAAGTTAAGGAGTGCCGGTTATGGGGAAGAGCATCATTGGACTCATGTCCCAATTTTTTATGAACTTCCTTATTGGTCATCACATAATTTACGACATTCAATTGATATCATGCATACCGAAAAAAATGTGTTTGAAAATATATTTTTCACTATTGTAAATGCGGCAAAGTCAAAGGATCACAAGAAAGCGAGGTCGGATTGCAAACACTTTGATGTATTGCATCATTTGTGGATCAATGAAAATGGAAAAATGCCAAAAGCACCGTATTCCCTAAATAAAAAACAACTTAAACTTTTGTGCAATTGGATTTGCTCATTGAAACTTCCGGACGGTTATTCTTCCAATATATCTCGTTGTTGCAATGTTGATGAATGTAAATTTTTTGGATTCAAATCGCATGATTGTCATATCTTTCTTCAAAAATTGTTGCCTCTTGCAATTCGTGAACTTCTACCAACGCCTATTGTGGATGCCTTGACGGCAATTTCAAATTTTTTTCAAGATTTGTGCTCATCCGTTGTTACAAGAACCGATTTGGACATAATGGAAAAATCAGTTATTAGAGCTTTGTGCTTGTTGGAAACAATTTTTCCTCAAACTTGGTTTGATTCGATGGAACATTTGGTTGTACATTTAGCGGAAGAAATTAGACTAGCCGGACCCGCTTATTGGCATTGGATGTATCCAATTGAGCGTTTGTTGGGAAAATTAAAACAAAAAGTTGGTAATAAAGCAAGAGTTGAGGGTTCAATTGCCGAACGATATATGGAAGAAGAGGCTCTCAATTTTTGTTCTTTTTATTTTGCCTCCGACTCGGTTCATAATAAAGTACGTCGTAATGAAGTTTTGTTTGATGTAAAAAATTCGGATAAATTAGAAGTTTTTAGATATCCAATTCAATGTCCTGGAAAAGAAAGAGTGCGCTATATGGATGATGATGAACGACTATTAGCAGAAGAATATGTTCTTTTAAACTCACCTGAAGTTCAGCCTTACCTAAGGTACCTATATCTTGTCCTAATTTAGTGTTATTGTCATATTTGAATTATTTTATGTTATTTCCATTATTTCTCCATTTCTATTATTTAGAAGGTACCAAAATCGTGTTATGAGACAACGTCCGGGGACAACTCCTCAAGATTTAGATCGTATTATCAAGACTCGGTTTAAAACTTGGTTTAAAAAAAAGGTATTTGTTACATTTAGCAAACTTTGAATCTCAATTTTGACTTTATCATTACATGTTTTATTTTTAATTTTTTTATAACTAGGTTGAGAATGATGAGGTAGAGGGACCTCGTTTCAAAGACTTGCTTGAAGGACCGTCACTAAGAGTCATGACTTTTGAGACTTGTCAAGTTAATGGATATAAATTTTCAACGACATCCACATCCGGTTCCGGTGTTGTTGTTAAAGGCACTTCACACGAAAATAATCTTGATTATTATGGTCAACTACAAGAAATCGTGAGACTTATTTATGATGGATGCAATCATGTATATTTGTTCAAGTGTATATGGTTTGATAGTATCGGTGAGGGTGTGAGGAAGGATAAGAATCGAGTGGTGACGATTGATATAACTTCAAGATTGAGGTCTAATGAGATTTTTATTTTAGCTAGTCAAGCCTCTCAAATATATTACGCTCCTAGTGTATTGGATCCACGAAGCAAAATATATACGGTGGTCAAATCTAAAAGTCGTCCAATAGATGAAACTATCATTGTGCAAAACGATATTGAGGACGCTTTTCAAGAAGATAGATCTAATGCCGGAAGTTTTTCACTCTTTGTTGATTTCGCACAATATGGACAAATCCCATTCATTCGACATGAAAGTCAAGAAGAAGAAGTAGAAGAAGATGATGAAGATGATGATGATGATGTAGGTGACAAAGAGGAGAGTGAAGAGGAGGACGATGAAGAGGAGGAAGATAATGATGATGATGAAGACGATGACGGTTTTGATGAAATTGAATAATATTGTTCTTAATTTCACTTTGATAATGATGACTTTGTATTTGTAAGTGATGTAAATTAAAATTTATAATGATGATATAACTTTGATATTATATTTGTTGGTATTGGCCATATGGAGGTTGGTATTTTGATATAGGATCAATTGTTATTGGAATATGGAGTTTAAATATTGGATATTTTACGACAGAAATTACCAGAAAACCGACCGATACAATACAAAACCGACCATTTTTTACCATTTAAATACCAGAAAACCGACCGATTTCATATAAAACCGACCGTCTCCTTACCATTTAAATACCAGAAAACCGACCGATTTCATATAAAACCGACCGTCTCCTTAAATCGGTGGTCGGTTATAATCGGTCGGTTATGCAGTTTTAAGGGTCGACTGGTCTAAAACCGACCGATTGTGCACTTTGACCACGGTCGGTTTTGCTTATCTCAGTCAGTTATTGCTGTGAAAGGAACATGAGATGAATTTTCATTTTAATAGAAGAGGTGCGCACCTCTACTATTTTAAAAATAAAAAGGTGCGCACCTCTACTATTGTAAAAAAAAAAAATTTTAATCTTGACCGTCGAAATATTGATCCAACGGTTCAGGAACAGATTGTTAAATAAATGGTCCCTAACAATCAATTGTTAGGGACCAGGACCCATTTAATATATACATTTAATATTTATTTTTATTAAAAGAATATTTTTCAAATTACATTCATATTTCATTATTATAATTGTATTAGCAATTTCAAAATAATTTTTATGTAATTCTATTCTTCGATTTGTCATTCAACTTTATCTTTAATATATAAAATTAATATATTTAATTGTGTCTTGTATTGAAATTAAAATTTATTATATGATAAAATATCAACATAGTCAAACATTGTGGACAAAGTTTTATATTATATAATAAAATATAAAAATTTCATAAAAATAGTATTTTATTTAATATTACCTCTTTTGAAAGAACCATTTCACTACATAGGTATGCACTTTCACTGTGATGTTCCACTCGATTTACAAAACATCGAAAGTAAACTTTTTATTTAGAAGATCCAACCGTACGGATGTTAACATCATGACAAAATATATTTATGGACAAAAAATTAGCCTATTTCGACGATTACAAATGTGTTTTTTTAATAAAAATCTGGATATATCACATAAAATCGAGAACAAAAACAATTAAAATTTGAAATTACAAGATATACACGATCCAACCGTACGGATGGTAAAAACCAATAAAAAATTATATATGTACAAAAAATTAAGCTATTTAATTAATTAATAATGTTTTTTCATAAGGTTTTTTTAATAAGCAAAACTTATAACCGACCACTAGGTTTAACATAACCGACCATTAGGGTTTCTAGGGCTGACATAACTGACCGAAACGGACATAACCGACCGTTTTAATATTTTTAATTTTTTTTTTTTGGCGGAAAATTAAAATTTTCGCGAAAAATTAAAAAACCCGCCCTTTGTCAGAACGACGTCGTTTTGCATACTGCACAAAAAACTACGCTAAAACCGACCACACCATCGGTCGGTTTTAATCTTGGGTATAAAAAAAAGCAACTGCTCACATTCTATTCTTTCTATCACTTAACACAAAAATCTCTCTACTCTCTACTCTCTACTCTCTCAATTCCATGGCTCAAATCCGTGTAAACTCAAGGCAAATGGCTTCATCTTCTCCGTTTCAACAATTTGATGTATGTTTCCCTAATTGTTTTATACATATATATGATTATATGTATGTATATATATAATATACATGGTTACATATATGTATACATGATTAAGTCAATATATACATGATTAATCGATTTTTCTCGGTTAATTTTGCTTCGACTTCTTTGATTTTCTCGATTTTTCCGTTTAATACATGGTTTTGTGCTTGTTTTTGGTAACCATAGTTCTGTGCTTTTTTTGCATGCAAGTGTTCGTCGGTTTTGTTAGATTTTGCTTATTGTATTTGTTTGTAGTTGCTCGATTCTTCATAAGATTTTGCTTGTATTTGCTCGATTTGGATTGGATTGACTTTTAGTTAATATATTTGGATTGTATTGTGCTTGGGTGTTGAATTGAATTATGATTTGTTGAGATATTAATTTTAATTTTGTGCAAAATTTTAATTTTATTTAATTGGGGAAAAACAAAAGATATAGAGATAGAGATGCAAAATTTTATTTTGTAATTTAATCATTTTCTTAAAATTTATATATTTTCAAAGATTATGTGAGATATTACTTGTGATATTTGATTTGGTTATTTTGCATGCACGTATTGGTCGGTTATGTGATATTACTTGTGATATTTTATATAGTTAACAAAGTTTTGTTATTTATATTGTAGGTGCTCATTGGTTGGTTAATCGGAATCGTTTTGCTTGGCATGGTGTTGTGTATGATGGCTAAAAATAACAAAGGAAAGGGTAAGGAAAATGAGAAGGATAAGGGTAAAGGAAA
Source organism: Heracleum sosnowskyi (assembly GCA_030848705.1). NCBI lineage: Eukaryota > Viridiplantae > Streptophyta > Magnoliopsida > Apiales > Apiaceae > Heracleum > Heracleum sosnowskyi. Next base: position 132,642,505 of record CM061235.1, on the reverse strand, counting down.
GAATGCGAGTAAGGGAAAAAGCAAGGTTGTTAAGGGCAAGGGCAAGGGCAAGGGCAAGGATACGGAGATGAGGCCAACAAGGAAGAACACTTTGGCTTTACGTGATGAGCCAACGGATTCGGATGGTGATGAGGAACACCCGGACCCCGCACTTGGGAACATGACAGCGGGAGAGGCACGAGTGTGGCGAGGAAGGAGACCGCGATCACATTCATGTGGAATTTATGGAGCTATAGAACCCGATAGACCTACACGTATCAATATCTCCGATGGACAGTAAGTCTAATTTTGTGTACTTCGTGTCTCTTTTTTAGTAGTGCAAAGATGATATATATATATGTCTTGTAGATAGTGTTCATTTGTGTTGTGTTGATAGTTTAATATGTTATTAAATGTAGTATTGAAGATGATACGGCTAAAAAGACTTTGCTTGGGATGGTTCGCGAGAAGTGGCCCATGGGTTATTATACGTTTAGTGACATCGATGCGGCTTTTCCAAAATGGTTAGAACAAAGGGTTGAGGAGTTTTTTGTAAGTAAAACCATGATTCTTTAGTTTATAATGTTTGTTTCTTGATTTGTTTGTTAACTTGATTTGATTATGAATTTGACCCTATCCCTTTTTTATATTTTGTAGAAATTCTATAGGCATCAAAAGGGGCAAAGCCGTTTGCAATCAAGAAGGATCGTTGAAGATCACATTAAGAAAACAATAAAAAGAACAATGAATGAACTTAAGAAGAGAGTTGAGACAAAAGTAAAGGAAACCGGGGTGTCGAAGGAGTCCTTAAAGCCCGCTTATTGGTCCCTTTTGTTTTGGAAAGATCTTTTGAAATATTGGGAGACAAATGAAGGACACTTGCATAGGGCAATGGTTGGAGCCAACAACCGCCAACAAGTTGAGCGGTTGCATAGTGTCGGTGCTCGGTCATTCAACGCCGTGAAAGCGGTAATAATATTTAAATATGTACACATACAAACACACACAACGTTATTTCATTTTATATATACTAATGTAAGCTATTTTACATTTTGAAGGAAATGACAAAGAAAAGTCGTAAGCCTCCGACTAGACTTGAGGTTTGGGATAAATGTCATAAGAAAGTTGGCTCCGATCCGAACAATCCCGTGTATACTACTCCGGGAGCCATGCGCATTGCGGTATTATTCTATTTTTGTTTTTTTAGTGTTCAATTATAAGCATTTAAAAGTTTGATTGTTTTAATCAAACTTAAAAAATGTGTAGGAACGATATGCCTCTATTCTTGACCGTATGCCGGTGGAGGTGACTCAAACGGGTGAGAGAGATGAGCCATGGGATTGGTGGATGGAAGCAACGGGGGTGCCCGAAGGTGAAAAACCCAAAAAAAATTATGTTGTGGGATTCCCCAATGCTCGAGCTACCGATCTCATTCCCACCCTAGCTACACGCTATAGGGATTCCACCCGAGGCGAAGCCGGCTCATCCTCGTCCGCTCCGAGACAACGTGAAGTCATCCCCGACAATGTCTTTCTCTCGATCGTTAGAAATGTTCTTACGGAGATTCGTTCCAATCCTCAACAGTTTGCTCGTCAACTATCCGATGAAGAAATATCCACATTTGCACGCACTGCCCTCGAGGCCTCCGATCCATCTACCGAACCAAATAGAAGGCTGCAATGGAATAATCTCATTGGTGGTGAGATTGTACACATTGTCGGAACCTTAATTGAAGATCTTGTCAAAAAAACCGAAGCACAAGTTCAAGAGGTAATAGTTAATCCTCGTTTTTTAATTATATCCATTGCACTTTATTTTTTACTTTTTAATTGTTTTATATGTGTGCATAGGAAAAGGATCGACTTGCGCAGGAAGAAAAAGATTATACCGATGTGGATGAGGTCTCGGACATTGAGGGTGACAACGGGAATGGCGACGGTGAAGGCAATGGCCAAGATGGGGGTGATTCCGACGACTCTCCTGTTTCTTTGTCGGAGTAGTTAATTATGTGGTTGTATGGTTTAGAAACTTTGAATCTGAACTTTAGTAATTGTAATGAACTATGTTTTGTTGGATGTTCGATAATATCGGACTTAACATTGTGTGGTTGATCCGTTTATATCGGACCCATATTTTGGTTTGTATGGTTGATCCGATTATGTCGGAGTTAACATTGGTATTTTATGATCCGTTTGTATCGGATCTAATTAAGTTGGTATTTTATGAATTATGTTTGTATTTATTTTATGATAATGAGTTTAGGAATGGATTGGTTTTTGGATTGGGATTGGTATTGATTGTTGTTGATATTGATTGGTATTGCCCATTGGAATGGTATATATGAAATGAATGGTACAGGGCATAAAACTACAGAACCTGCAATTTGTTTTTTAAAAATACCCAGAAAACCGACCGACAATACACATAACTGACCGTTTTTTACCATTCCAAAACACAGAAAACCGACCGGTGTACACCATAACCGACCGCATTCAAACTATATAACCGACCGTCTTCCTTAATGGTGGTCGGTTATACGACGGTCGGTTATGCAATTTTGAGCGACTACTGCCATAAAACCGACCGATATGCACACTTTGACTTCGGTCGGTTATGGTTAAAGTCAAAGAGGAGAGTGAAGAGGAGGACGATGAAGAGGAGGAAGATAATGATGATGATGAAGACGATGACGGTTTTGATGAAATTGAATAATATTGTTCTTAATTTCACTTTGATAATGATGACTTTGTATTTGTAAGTGATGTAAATTAAAATTTATAATGATGATATAACTTTGATATTATATTTGTTGGTATTGGCCATATGGAGGTTGGTATTTTGATATAGGATCAATTGTTATTGGAATATGGAGTTTAAATATTGGATATTTTACGACAGAAATTACCAGAAAACCGACCGATACAATACAAAACCGACCATTTTTTACCATTTAAATACCAGAAAACCGACCGATTTCATATAAAACCGACCGTCTCCTTACCATTTAAATACCAGAAAACCGACCGATTTCATATAAAACCGACCGTCTCCTTACCATTTAAATACCAGAAAACCGACCGATTTCATATAAAACCGACCGTCTCCTTAAATCGGTGGTCGGTTATAATCGGTCGGTTATGCAGTTTTAAGGGTCGACTGGTCTAAAACCGACCGATTGTGCACTTTGACCACGGTCGGTTTTGCTTATCTCAGTCAGTTATTGCTGTGAAAGGAACATGAGATGAATTTTCATTTTAATAGAAGAGGTGCGCACCTCTACTATTTTAAAAATAAAAAGGTGCGCACCTCTACTATTGTAAAAAAAAAAAATTTTAATCTTGACCGTCGAAATATTGATCCAACGGTTCAGGAACAGATTGTTAAATAAATGGTCCCTAACAATCAATTGTTAGGGACCAGGACCCATTTAATATATACATTTAATATTTATTTTTATTAAAAGAATATTTTTCAAATTACATTCATATTTCATTATTATAATTGTATTAGCAATTTCAAAATAATTTTTATGTAATTCTATTCTTCGATTTGTCATTCAACTTTATCTTTAATATATAAAATTAATATATTTAATTGTGTCTTGTATTGAAATTAAAATTTATTATATGATAAAATATCAACATAGTCAAACATTGTGGACAAAGTTTTATATTATATAATAAAATATAAAAATTTCATAAAAATAGTATTTTATTTAATATTACCTCTTTTGAAAGAACCATTTCACTACATAGGTATGCACTTTCACTGTGATGTTCCACTCGATTTACAAAACATCGAAAGTAAACTTTTTATTTAGAAGATCCAACCGTACGGATGTTAACATCATGACAAAATATATTTATGGACAAAAAATTAGCCTATTTCGACGATTACAAATGTGTTTTTTTAATAAAAATCTGGATATATCACATAAAATCGAGAACAAAAACAATTAAAATTTGAAATTACAAGATATACACGATCCAACCGTACGGATGGTAAAAACCAATAAAAAATTATATATGTACAAAAAATTAAGCTATTTAATTAATTAATAATGTTTTTTCATAAGGTTTTTTTAATAAGCAAAACTTATAACCGACCACTAGGTTTAACATAACCGACCATTAGGGTTTCTAGGGTTGACATAACTGACCGAAACGGACATAACCGACCGTTTTAATATTTTTAATTTTTTTTTTTGGCGGAAAATTAAAATTTTCGCGAAAAATTAAAAAACCCGCCCTTTGTCAGAACGACGTCGTTTTGCATACTGCACAAAAAACTACGCTAAAACCGACCACACCATCGGTCGGTTTTAATCTTGGGTATAAAAAAAAAGCAACTGCTCACATTCTATTCTTTCTATCACTTAACACAAAAATCTCTCTACTCTCTACTCTCTCAATTCCATGGCTCAAATCCGTGTAAACTCAAGGCAAATGGCTTCATCTTCTCCGTTTCAACAATTTGATGTATGTTTCCCTAATTGTTTTATACATATATATGATTATATGTATGTATATATATAATATACATGGTTACATATATGTATACATGATTAAGTCAATATATACATGATTAATCGATTTTTCTCGGTTAATTTTGCTTCGACTTCTTTGATTTTCTCGATTTTTCCGTTTAATACATGGTTTTGTGCTTGTTTTTGGTAACCATAGTTCTGTGCTTTTTTTGCATGCAAGTGTTCGTCGGTTTTGTTAGATTTTGCTTATTGTATTTGTTTGTAGTTGCTCGATTCTTCATAAGATTTTGCTTGTATTTGCTCGATTTGGATTGGATTGACTTTTAGCTAATATATTTGGATTGTATTGTGCTTGGGTGTTGAATTGAATTATGATTTGTTGAGATATTAATTTTAATTTTGTGCAAAATTTTAATTTTATTTAATTGGGGAAAAACAAAAGATATAGAGATAGAGATGCAAAATTTTATTTTGTAATTTAATCATTTTCTTAAAATTTATATATTTTCAAAGATTATGTGATATATTACTTGTGATATTTGATTTGGTTATTTTGCATGCACGTATTGGTCGGTTATGTGATATTACTTGTGATATTTTATATAGTTAACAAAGTTTTGTTATTTATATTGTAGGTGTTCATTGGTTGGTTAATCGGAATCGTTTTTCTTGGCATGGTGTTGTGTATGATGGCTAAAAATAACAAAGGAAAGGGTAAGGAAAATGAGAAGGATAAGGGTAAAGGAAAGAATGCGAGTAAGGGAAAAAGCAAGGTTGTTAAGGGCAAGGGCAAGGGCAAGGGCAAGGATACGGAGATGAGGCCAACAAGGAAGAACACTTTGGCTTTACGTGATGAGCCAACGGATTCGGATGGTGATGAGGAACACCCGGACCCCGCACTTGGGAACATGACAGCGGGAGAGGCACGAGTGTGGCGAGGAAGGAGACCGCGATCACATTCATGTGGAATTTATGGAGCTATAGAACCCGATAGACCTACACGTATCAATATCTCCGATGGACAGTAAGTCTAATTTTGTGTACTTCGTGTCTCTTTTTTAGTAGTGCAAAGATGATATATATATATATATATATGTCTTGTAGATAGTGTTCATTTGTGTTGTGTTGATAGTTTAATATGTTATTAAATGTAGTATTGAAGATGATACGGCTAAAAAGACTTTGCTTGGGATGGTTCGCGAGAAGTGGCCCATGGGTTATTATACGTTTAGTGACATCGATGCGGCTTTTCCAAAATGGTTAGAACAAAGGGTTGAGGAGTTTTTTGTAAGTAAAACCATGATTCTTTAGTTTATAATGTTTGTTTCTTGATTTGTTTGTTAACTTGATTTGATTATGAATTTGACCCTATCCCTTTTTTATATTTTGTAGAAATTCTATAGGCATCAAAAGGGGCAAAGCCGTTTGCAATCAAGAAGGATCGTTGAAGATCACATTAAGAAAACAATAAAAAGAACAATGAATGAACTTAAGAAGAGAGTTGAGACAAAAGTAAAGGAAACCGGGGTGTCGAAGGAGTCCTTAAAGCCCGCTTATTGGTCCCTTTTGTTTTGGAAAGATCTTTTGAAATATTGGGAGACAAATGAAGGACACTTGCATAGGGCAATGGTTGGAGCCAACAACCGCCAACAAGTTGAGCGGTTGCATAGTGCCGGTGCTCGGTCATTCAACGCCGTGAAAGCGGTAATAATATTTAAATATGTACACATACAAACACACACAACGTTATTTCATTTTATATATACTAATGTAAGCTATTTTACATTTTGAAGGAAATGACAAAGAAAAGTCGTAAGCCTCCGACTAGACTTGAGGTTTGGGATAAATGTCATAAGAAAGTTGGCTCCGATCCGAACAATCCCGTGTATACTACTCCGGGAGCCATGCGCATTGCGGTATTATTCTATTTTTGTTTTTTTAGTGTTCAATTATAAGCATTTAAAAGTTTGATTGTTTTAATCAAACTTAAAAAATGTGTAGGAACGATATGCCTCTATTCTTGACCGTATGCCGGTGGAGGTGACTCAAACGGGTGAGAGAGATGAGCCATGGGATTGGTGGATGGAAGCAACGGGGGTGCCCGAAGGTGAAAAACCCAAAAAAAATTATGTTGTGGGATTCCCCAATGCTCGAGCTACCGATCTCATTCCCACCCTAGCTACACGCTATAGGGATTCCACCCGAGGCGAAGCCGGCTCATCCTCGTCCGCTCCGAGACAACGTGAAGTCATCCCCGACAATGTCTTTCTCTCGATCGTTAGAAATGTTCTTACGGAGATTCGTTCCAATCCTCAACAGTTTGCTCGTCAACTATCCGATGAAGAAATATCCACATTTGCACGCACTGCCCTCGAGGCCTCCGATCCATCTACCGAACCAAATAGAAGGCTGCAATGGAATAATCTCATTGGTGGTGAGATTGTACACATTGTCGGAACCTTAATTGAAGATCTTGTCAAAAAAACCGAAGCACAAGTTCAAGAGGTAATAGTTAATCCTCGTTTTTTAATTATATCCATTGCACTTTATTTTTTACTTTTTAATTGTTTTATATGTGTGCATAGGAAAAGGATCGACTTGCGCAGGAAGAAAAAGATTATACCGATGTGGATGAGGTCTCGGACATTGAGGGTGACAACGGGAATGGCGACGGTGAAGGCAATGGCCAAGATGGGGGTGATTCCGACGACTCTCCTGTTTCTTTGTCGGAGTAGTTAATTATGTGGTTGTATGGTTTAGAAACTTTGAATCTGAACTTTAGTAATTGTAATGAACTATGTTTTGTTGGATGTTCGATAATATCGGACTTAACATTGTGTGGTTGATCCGTTTATATCGGACCCATATTTTGGTTTGTATGGTTGATCCGATTATGTCGGAGTTAACATTGGTATTTTATGATCCGTTTGTATCGGATCTAATTAAGTTGGTATTTTATGAATTATGTTTGTATTTATTTTATGATAATGAGTTTAGGAATGGATTGGTTTTTGGATTGGGATTGGTATTGATTGTTGTTGATATTGATTGTTGTTGATATTGATTGGTATTGCCCATTGGAATGGTATATATGAAATGAATGGTACAGGGCATAAAACTACAGAACCTGCAATTTGTTTTTTAAAAATACCCAGAAAACCGACCGACAATACACATAACTGACCGTTTTTTACCATTCCAAAACACAGAAAACCGACCGGTGTACACCATAACCGACCGCATTCAAACTATATAACCGACCGTCTTCCTTAATGGTGGTCGGTTATACGACGGTCGGTTATGCAATTTTGAGCGACTACTGCCATAAAACCGACCGATATGCACACTTTGACTTCGGTCGGTTATGGTTAAAGTCAAAACAATTTTTTTCGGACATAACCGACCGCCACCGGTCGGTTTTATTCTGCTGACATCATAGGACACGTATTGACACGTGTTATTCTTAGGACCCACTTTAAGGAATTTAAAACGGACATAACCGACCGCCCCGTGGTCGGTTATATGTGTTAAACCTGACCAACTCTTAAAACCGACCAGTCTAAAACTGACCATCGATGACGGTCGGTTTTACACGTAAAACCGACCGATGTCGGATATAACCGACCCTTGTTGACGGTCGGTTAGGCTCTGTTTTCTTGTAGTGTTTGGTGTTTCTAGATCAAAGTAGGGATGTTCAAATTGTGCAGCAAAAGAAGAGCATACTTGTGCTCTAGTAATTCTATAGCAACTAGGAATTTTTAATTGACAACTAGTGGTAGAAAGTAAACTACGATGACTATATGAGTAGGGGATGATTGATGTTATGTAATTGTTGATCATGTGTAATGTACAATTTATTTTGTTGATTTTTTTTGTTCTCAGAACAGCGTATCTCGTGTAGCTCAAATAATGAACCTGGTAGACCATCCTAACGTTCTGAAGTCGCACTGCTCTTTCGTCAATGATCATAATTTATGGGTCATCATGCTGTATATGGCTGGTGGCTCTTGTTTTCACATATTGAAGGCTGCATATCCAGAGGGCCAACTATAAGGGCGACGCAAGGCGATACAGTCATTTTGGAGCTCAAGAACAATTTGTTAACTGAAAATGTTGCTATTCATTGGCATGGAATCAGACAGGTAAACTGAAGTACTAGCTAGTTACTAGAAAGTACTTTATTTTAATTATTAGTATTGAAACACAATTTAATTGAACTACTTATAATCTATTACAGATTGGAACACCTTGGTTTGATGGATCAGAAGGGGTGACTCAGTTTCCCATTTTGCCAGGTGACACCTTCACATATGAGTTTGTGGTGGACAGGGTAAGTTTTAATTTTTATAACTACTCTTTAAACTAGTAGCGACTATGAACCGCAACTACATACGAGGTTTATATCTTATAGAAACTCATCTTCTAATTTTCTTTTGGTCATAGGCTGGAACATATATGTATCATGCACATTATGGTATGCAAAGAGATGCTGGACTATATGGATCACTTCGTGTAGCTCTTCCAGATGGAAATGACGAGCCCTTCTCGTATGATTATGATCGAAGTATCATTCTGACCGACTGGTACCACAAGAGCACTTATGAACAAGCTACTGGCCTTTCCTCGATTCTGTCTGTATGGGTTGGGGAACCTCAGGTACATATGCATTTATATCAAGACCGGAAGCTTAAAATTAAACTATCTTTTTCCTTCTTCTATGTTTTCTGTAGAAGCCTATTTCTTCTGCTATGTATTTATATTGTTTTACATGATGATTTCAGTCGCTACTAATTCAAGGGAAAGGAAGGTTCAATTATAGTTTACCAAGCGCTGGGAATGGTGTCTGTAATGCCACTAATCCTGAGTGTTCACCCTATGTACTAACAGTAGTTTCAGGAAAAACATACAGGCTGAGGATTGGGAGCTTGACATCTCTATCAGCTTTAAGTTTCGAAATAGAGGTAGATTTTATTTGTCATATCTCAAACATTCCTGTATATTCATACGCACTCACCCTTCAATTTATTTTATCGTCCTGTGCAGAGCCATAATCTGTTATGATGTTTGAAGATCTTTGATTTGCAATTAAGGGTCTTTTCTTGGCGCAATTAACGAAAATCGTTACTATTCACAGAGAAAGGAAGAAGATATGCTTGCACAAAAGAAAATTCCAGATGGACAAATGGAGGAAATATCACAGGTTCAATCTTTTTTGCTAATAGCTTAGTCCACTAAAAAGTGTGACTGAATTAGTTAATATATTTTTGCCTCTTTCTGGTTTAATCTAATGCATTTCTTCTGTATTTTGGTTCAGTATGTTATCCTTGACCAACATATCTGATCAGGCTATTAAAGATTATTCTCCTCCGGAATCGGAATCGGAATCAGAATCAGAAGCTGAAATCGAAGCAACGGCCACAATGTAGCTATGTCTTTATCGTAACTCAGATGATCCGGCGTCCAAGGCCCTTCTTTGTCAAAGCATATCAATATCAGATCAGATTATTATGGTGAAGTTGGAACACCAAGGGATAGCAGATCAGTGTATCGTAATCTGATGAAAAAGAGGCCGGCAATACTCCCTGCCTTAAAGCTATAGAAGATATTATATTTTTTTATCAATGTTTTTTACTGTTAAGTATGGATGTGAACTAGTTAGTTTAATTAAGTTTGTGAAATATTAGTATGTTGTTGTTGACTATGTAGTAGTGAATTTGTTTAGAATGTTTGATGTGTTTGGGAGTTGGTTTAGTATGTTTGGATTATGAATTTTTGGAATGGCATATTGGAATGAATAGGTTATTTTGGTAAAATATTTGTTTGTAAGGATGATAAATGTTTCTATAGCAAAAATATTGCAAAAAAATGTGGGCCCCATATTGTGGGCCCCACAAGGTGGGCCCCATACTCTGGGGTCCACTATTTTAAAAAAAAAAAATTAATACTCTAAGGTAACAAAACTTTATGTTAGTTTAGCCCTAGTTTATGTTGTTATAGAGTTCTAGGGCAACAGAAAACTGATGTTGCCTTATGCTCGTAAGATGTTACCTTAGACGCCCTAGGGCAACATCGTAAAAACTATCATAAATTTTATGTTACCTTAGTCATATTGTGGGGCTACAGCAACATATTGACCCCCTGATACAACATATATTTTATGTTACAGTAGGCAATCTATGGTGTAGTGGGAAGACTTACTTTTATTTATTTAATTTTTGTTTTTTTTGTTTTATTTTTTTAGAAGACAATCCGGTTTGTACTAGGAAGACTACCGGGAAGACTATTCTAAGTCTTCCCGATTGTCTTCCCAGGTCTTTTTTCAAAAAACTGTTCATTTGTCTTCTATTTGTTTTATTTTAACAGTTATACACATATAAATACTTGCACACGCAATTCTTTTTTTTTCTTATCAGTTTTTTCCCCATTCGAATTCTCTCAAACTTCTGCAGAATTTTTTGCTTTAATCACAATCATTGCTCAAGTTATTACTTAACAAATCTGTTCTTTTCTTTCGAATTCAAGCATCCTAAGTCGAATTGCTGTTCAATTTTTTTCTCTTTTTCCTTTCGACTTGTGTGTTTTTGATTTGTTTAAGTGATTCTTGTTTGTTTTGGTAATCAAGTGTTAATTTCTGTGTTATTGAACTGAGTGTGTGCTTTTTTGAATCATTTACCCAAGTTTTTTTTTTATTTCAAAGTGTTAAGTTCGAATTTAGTATAAAAATTTAATATTGATTAATTTTTGGTAAAATTTTGATTTTGTGGATTTTAATTAATTTTTTTTTAATTCTAAAAATCCCTAAAATTCTTATTTTATTTTAAATTAATTAAAATTTCTTGTTTTATAAATGGATCCTAATTTTGAACTTGTTTTAAACAACTATATTGGGTATTTTGATCCGTCTAAGTGTAAGGTTGAACGGTTTAGACCATGGATTCAGTTTTTGAATAGTCAGACTTGTGTCAGTCATGCTATGTGTGCATCTGCTCTTTTAAAAATTGATACATTACATTTTCTCTGTTCTAGTATTGTTATTGTTGAGGATTCAAAATCTTTTACATTCACTATTTTAAACCAGCAATATACAGTCACTTTAGAAATGTTTTGTGATGTGTTACAGTTTCCTAAGGACAAGTTTGATCCCTTACCCTCTGATGATGAGTTATCTCAGTTCTTTGTGAATATTCATTATCAGGGGCCTATACAAATGGTTAAATTGTCAAAAAGCTTTCTTGTTAGGGAATGGGATCTGTTCTTTGATACAATAGCAAGAGTATTTGGTAATTGCACAAAAACAAATATATTGCTTATGCTATTGTATTTGGTCGTAGATTAAATTTTGGTGAGATTATGTGGAATGTTATGATCAACAGGCTTGCTCACTCTATGAGAGATTTTGATAATCATGTGAAAGTGAAGTGTTGGTACCCTCGCTTTTTCACTCTTATCATAAATCATCTACTTACTGCTGAGCAAGTAGAACTGTTTAGGAATGCTAGATTTGAAACCTCCCAAACCACTGATTCCAAATTCTACACCAGACTGGACTGCTCACTCAAATTTCTAAACACACTTATTCTTGTTTCACCATTGATGAGTCAATTTATTAATCTTCCAATCTTTGGTGAACAAGTTCCTCAGCCACATCCAGTTCCACTACAGGTAGTTATTCCTAACCCTGCATCTTCTTCTTCTGGTACTTTGATTGAAACCCAAGTGGTTGGTAGGGCAGACCAAGAGGTTGTAGAACCACAATCTCCAACACAGGTCATAGAGCCAAACACAGTGTCAAACACTTCTAACCAACAACCTGAGCTTAATTTACACACCAGTCAAAGAAGAGTTAGAGATGTAGCTATAATGAGTGTAAGCCCATCTGTATCATATCAACAGGATATGGACATTGATATGGCCACTGAACAGTCTCTGGAGACATCCTCTCAACAGGATGAATCTATTGAAATTCGCCATAGGGCCATGGCATCTTGTACTGAGTCAAGCACACTCCCATTATCACAATGGGAGAATACATACCAATAGATGATACTCAGGACACTATGCTAGGAGAGTACTTTAATTTTGATTTTGATACAGTACCTACCATAGTTACGGTAGAAGTGCCTTCACATGCATCAGAGGGAAAATCTGATTCTCAGCCATCTTTAATAGAATCATTTTCTACCCTCCCAGAGGGAACATCTCTGGCTCCCCTAAAGGATTATTCACTCGCAGTTTATACTGGTGAAAGTGAAAGGCAACCAGGTGAGTCTGTCACTGAAGCAATTCAGTTTACAATGTCAAATATTTTGACAGACTCAACCATGGATTGGGATTTGCGAACTCCCATTGCACCACCACTGACCTCTCTAGAAGGGGCTAGGGTGATTTGTTATGCAGGTACATCATCTGAGAACATGGAGAGACAACTAGTTGTGAGAGATGAGAGTCAAACACAGAGTGATACACAAGCACGTGAGTTGAGTGAAACACCATTGAGAGAAATTGAGGTGAGTGCACACACTGACACAAACGCTGCTTTGTTCTTGTTAGATCAGGATTCAATGATCGTCGGGATCTAGACTCAACTGATCAGGATTGCTGACGTCATCAGTAATGCATAGTCATCAGGATTGCATGATCGTCAGGATCAGGATGAATATCAGGACTGGGATCAGGATTGATTATCATGACTGAAAGCTGATCAGGATTCCTACTTCGAGTTATATTTGGAGTCTAGTTAAATAAGGAAGATTATTCTGTCGGTTCCTGGTCTGTAGGTATGAAGCTATCAATTTAGGATAGGTTTCAATCTTTATAATTGATTAGGACTTATCATGTAATTGATAGAGAAGCTGTGTAGTATATAAACACAGTTTAGGTTTCGATTTATGTGGTGAACATACCAATCACATACACGAGTATCTTTGTAACCTAGCAGCTCTCAAGAACATCAGAATTTCTTGAGAGAGTTTTTGTAACCTAGCAGCTCTCAAGAACATCAGAATTTCTTGAGAGAGTTTGTAACTGTTTTATATCAGATTTAATAAAGCTGTTATTATTCTTTCATATTTGTGATTCATATCTTATTAAGTCGAGAATCTTATACAATTGTATTCAACCCCCCTTCTACAATTGTTTAGTACTGGGCAACAATTGGTATCAGAGCAAACTGATTTAAATTTAATCAGATACGATCTAAGATGTCGACAACCAAGTATGAAAGTATGAAAATTCCCATTCTGAAGAAATCAGAATATCCAACATGGAAGGTAAAGATGCTGATGTACCTGGAGGCTATGGATCCTGATTATTTGGACAGGATTCATGATGGACCATATATTCCTACAAGGATCATAGAACGAACAGAAACGGTACCTGAACACTATGTGGTCAAGGCAAAGACTGAATGGACTCCAGAAGAAAAAGCTCATGTGCTGAGGGAGCCAAAGATAAAGAACATCCTTCACAGTAGTCTTGATGCTGTCATGTCCAACAGAGTGATTGCATGCAAGTCTGCAAAAGAAATCTAGGATACTCTGGAAACTCAGTGCCAGGGATCTGCATTTGTCAAGAAAAACAGAAGGGCTCTTTTGATTCAAGAATATGAACAATTCGATGCTAAACCTGATGAGAGCCTGACTGATTTATATGATAGATTCCTGACACTCCTGAACAGTTTATCTTTAGTTGACAAGGAATATGAAACTGAAGATTCTAACACCAAGTTTCTAAGAGCTTTACCTGAAGAATGGGATACACGGACCTTGATCATTAGACATCAGTATGATCTCAACACTGTGTCTCTTGATGAAGTCTATGGAATGCTAAGAACTCATGATCTTGAAGTTCAACAGAGAAAAAATAAGAAAAGCAGCAAGGCAAATACCATTGCCTTGAATGTAGAGGCTAAATCAAAAGGAAAAGCAATGAAGGTCTCTAGAAGGAAATCAAGAATAGATGAGTCAGATCCTGATGACTCTTCATCAGATACTGATGGAAATCCTGATGCCAATACTGATGATGACTCTTCTGACTCAGACATGGAAGAGATGGTTGCTATGATTGTCAGAAGCTTCAAAAAGATGAAGTTCAGGAAGGCTAGAAGACAAGGCAACTTCCAGAAAAGGACCTTCAATGCAGACAAAGACAAGCATATCAAAAAGGAAAGCAATGGTAGCAAATTTGACAAGTCAAAGGTTAGATGCTACAAGTGTAATGGTATGGGTCACTTTTCTTCTGAGTGCAAGAAGACAAAGGCACTCATCACATCAAGAAAGGATTGGATGGACTCTTCCTCAGAATCTGATACTGAGGTGGTCAACTTTGCTCTAATGGCCAATACTGATGATACTGCTATTCCTGATAATAAGGTACTAAATACTGTCTTTGATTTTGATACTGATAATGCTTCTGAGTTAAGACATTTTCTAAAGTCGTTGCATATTAGCTTTAGAAGTCAAACTGCTGAGAATTCTAGAATCTGATCTGAGATGTCTGAACTTAGGAAAAGGAATGAGCATCTAGAAGCTGAATTTTCTCATATGCAAAAAGTACAGATAGAATGTGATAATGCTAAACACGTGTTTTTAGAGATGAAACTCAAATGTATTACACTAGAAAAGGATTTAGAATATGCTAATGAGAAAATCAGGACCTGGACAGATTCTGGTAGAAAATTTCATGAGATTAATACCTCTAAGAATTGGAAAGAATGTCTAGGATATAAGTCAGATGAAGATAAGAAATTTAAGGAGAAAATTGTTGTTGATGAGACAGTTAGTCCAAAAACCTATAGACATGTTATAGACAAAACCAAATCTAAGATTATTCCTGTTGATTTTGTTTTTGGTAAAGATTCCAATTCAATTTTTGAAAAAGGATCTACTTCTGCTCAAAGTATAAATCTTGTAAAGTCTAAACCTGCTTTGAATAAAGTCACTAAGAATGTAGGTTTCCTGTCTCAGAAACAACTCAAGGATAAAATCTGTGAGGATACAGATAAGAAAAAGGAAGCTACTGTTAAGAGAAACAAGAATGGTAAAATTGGGATCAATAAAGAGAATGGTTATAAGTATATCTCAAATGCACCTAGGAAATGTTGTTTTACCTGTGGTAACTCTAATCATCTTGCCATTGATTGTAATAAGAGTTTAAAGAAAAGTACTGAAATTCCTATTTCTGATGTCAGGAGTAGATCAGTATTTTATAAACCACAGAAGTCTTGTTTTCATTGTGGTGCTATATGGCATTCTATCTATACTTGTGTAGAATATCATGATTTGTACTATAACTTTTATGATCCATTGCCTATGTTTGATAAAAATAGTGCAAATTCTGGTAGCTTTAAGAATGTCAAGTTGAAGCATGCTTTTGTTAATATTGATACTGACAAAGAAAATCCTGATGGAGTAAATCATGTCAGGACTGCTAAAGTCAAAAAGTCTTCTGCTGCTAAAATTAATAAATTGCCTGGAAAAGGAACCCAACATGTATGGGTTCCTAAATGTTCTAACTAGTGTGTTTCTATTCTGATTGCAGGGAAAAAGGAAAAATGTGTTAGTCATGGATAGTGGATGCTCTGTGCACATGACTGGAAACAAGGCCCTGTTATCAGAATATAAGGAAAAAGCTGGCCCAACTGTGTCTTATGGAGATGGCAACATTGGACAAACTTTGGGATATGGCAATATATTCATTGTAAATGTCATCATTGAAAAAGTAGCTCTAGTGAAGGGACTAAAACACAATCTGTTGAGTATTAGTCAAATCACTGACAGAGGTTATCATGTCAACTTCTATTCCACACATTGTGAAGTAGTCAGCAAAGAAACAGGAAAGATAGCACTGACTGGCTACAGGCATGGTAACATATATGAAGCCAACATTCTCTCAAATACTGATGACTCCCCTACATGTCTCAGCAGTAAAGCATCAGTAGATGAAAGTTGGAATTGGCACAAAAAGCTTTCGCATCTCAACTTCAGCAATATCAATGAGTTGGTAAAGAAAGATTTAGTGAGAGGATTACCTAAAGCTTTGTATACTCCTGATGGACTCTGTGATGCTTGTCAAAAGGCTAAACAAAGAAGGATATCATTCCAGAGTAAATCAGAATCCTCTATTGAAGAACCATATCACATGCTGCATCTTGATCTATTTGGACCAGTCAACATTATGACCATCAGTAAGAAAAGGTACACTCTTGTAATTGTTGATGAATATTCTAGATTCACATGGGTGTATTTTCTGCACAGAAAAGATGAAACTCCTGAAATACTGTTGGATCATGTGAGAATGATTGAGACAACCACAAAGTACAAAGTCAATCTTTATAATTGATTAGGACTTATCATGTAATTGATAGAGAAGCTGTGTAGTATATAAACACAGTTTAGGTTTCGATTTATGTGGTGAACATACCAATCACATACACGAGTATCTTTGTAACCTAGCAGCTCTCAAGAACATCAGAATTTCTTGAGAGAGTTTTTGTAACCTAGCAGCTCTCAAGAACATCAGAATTTCTTGAGAGAGTTTGTAACAGTTTTATATCAGATTTAATAAAGCTGTTATTATTCTTTCATATTTGTGGTTCATATCTTATTAAGTTGAGAATCTTATACAATTGTATTCAACCCCCCTTCTACAATTGTTTATTACTGGGCAACAGTTGTTAACCCAATTAGCTGCTCTACAGAAACAATTACAAGAAACCCAGGCTGAAAATAACCTTCTCAAAGCACAAGTGGTTCAACAATCTTCCACTTCTGTAACTTATCAGCTGGGTATTGTTAAGGATGATTTGCAAGGATTGAAGAGTACTCTACTCCCGAAGCTAAATGCCATCCAACAATCTCAAATACTAGTGGCTTCAGACATCTCTGATCTTACAACGTCAAATGCTCAGATATCAGAGAGTGTCAAGGAGATTACTGCAATTTCTACCAAGGTGGACTTTATTCTGCAAACAGCTGATGAAAATTAAAGGTTTAATGAAGAAAGGATATCGAGGAGTGAAGGAGGAATGGAGCATCTGAATGAAGGGATGAAGCACTTGTACAACATGATAAAGAATTCACATCAACCTACAATTGAACAAAGAACATTCTTTGAGGGAGATGATGATGATGAGGATGATGCTGATGAAGGAGGAAATGGATGAGATAGAAGAGAAAGAGGAGAGATAAGGAGAACTAGTGAGGTGAATCCTGAAGCTGCTACTGTTAAATCTGTAGAGGATTCCTCAACTAAGGGGGAGAAGAAAGGAGGAAATAGAGAAGCTGGAAGAGCTTCTGGAGGAGGATCAAAAGATAAAGGAAAGGGTAAACAATCATTGGAGGAGTCTGTTTTTGACGATGCCTACTACTACCATGGTGAACAGGATGATTTCCAATTTGATACATCTGGTGATCTGGAGAAGACCATTCCTGAAGAACCCATTGGTGAGGAGGAGGTTGAGGAGGCGGCCAACTTTGATGATTAGGAGGATGAAGCTGATATGTATACACCTGATCCTT
This sequence comes from Heracleum sosnowskyi, assembly GCA_030848705.1. Classification (NCBI taxonomy): domain Eukaryota; kingdom Viridiplantae; phylum Streptophyta; class Magnoliopsida; order Apiales; family Apiaceae; genus Heracleum; species Heracleum sosnowskyi. The sequence goes on along the minus strand of CM061235.1, from coordinate 132,624,523 downwards.
TGTTTCAGAAAGAGCTGAAGAAATAGCAAGTAGATCTCAAGAGAAAGGAAGATGAGAATGCCAAGGTCTCCGACATTATATCTCAGAAGCTGAAAAATTCAAAAGGCTGAACATGAAGACAAACAACGTCTTCATAGTATTCTTGTCAAGGAGAGGAGATTGGATGTTAGGATGAAGCAATGAAGCAAGTGGGACAAGGCAAGGGAGATGTTTGATATCCCTCAGAGAGGCACTAACAATGATGGTACCTTTCTATAATTGCTTGAGAAGATCATGTAAAGCATAATGTAACATAAGATGTAAAAGAGATAACTACAACTCAACAAAGGACAAGACAGACAATAATATTAACAAAAGCACAGGAATCCAGAATCAAAGAAGAAAATGTAAACTCAAAAAATCAAAATACGTTATGTATTCTTGAAGTCCATAAACAGGTCACGGAAAGAAGTTCATGAAAATGTTCAAGCCTCAGTGACAGCAAAAGAAAGAAGACTTTCAAGACGACATAAGTATGTGAATGATTTAGGGTTAAGTACCACGGGATTCCAGTGATTTAATTGAAGCAACCAGAACGACAAGGGACTTATCAGCAGCATTGAATTGAAGACATAAAAGAAGAATTGATCAAGTGTTATTCATCTATGAACCAGACCAGTTGCAATAGGTGACGACACTTAAAAGATTAAGTTGTTTTATCGTCTCAGAAGAAAGTGATACAGTCTATTACTTATACACCCAGGAGTTCGTGGAATCATTAAATGATATAAGAAAAGAAAAAAAAAGATTCGATAGTTTTTCATTTAAGAAAACTATCGAATGGTATTAAAAATGATTCATTGAAAACCATGTTAACTTAATTTGGTATTCGATAGTTTTTTTAAAAAAACTATCGAATGGTAAATTAAGTTAATTCATTCGATGGTTTTTTAATTAGGAGCAGGTGAAAAGTATTCTTGTTTTACAGGTTGATTTTGAAGATGGACGGCCAAGATTGTTTCTATAATTGAGGTTCGATAGTTTTCAAATCCAAGTCTACAATTACTATCAAAGAGAAGGAGTGTCTTCTTCAGTCGGAGTTATTTCACAGTAGCAATAACTGAGAGAGAGATCAAGCCAGAGAGAAAATACCAGAGAAATTAATTCTGCTTGAAATCTATCAAAGTTTTGATTGTGTATAACTTAGAACTCATTGAAGCTAATCTACGGATTAGAAATTGTAGCACCCCTCGAGGTTTATATTTATAAAAAGATATATTCCCCGAAACTTGGTTTGGTTTGGTGTGTTTGATTTCGTTATAGAACTGAATGAATTATCCGCGAACGAAATTAAATTATTTGTGAGTATCGTGGAAGCTACTGTGCTCAGATCTTGTGGATGAGAAACCAACTCCGTGACTATGGGCTTTTGTTGACAAAGATTCCAATATTTTGCGACAACACAAATGCCATAGCAATCTCAAACAACCCAGTGCAACACTCAAGGACGAAGCACATCGACATCAGGTATCATTTTATCCGAGAGCATGTCATGAGTGGAACTATGGAGTTACATTTTGTACCCACAGAGGATCAAATTGCAGACATCTTTACTAAACCGCTTGATGAATCCACTTTTTCTAAGCTGGTTGGTGAACTTGGGATGTTAAATCTTTCTAATTGATTTTGATTAGAAGTCAGTAACTGCAGATAGTCCTAGTGAATACATGAGTTTAAGAATTTCCATATCCTTAGGACTCGTGAATTTATTTTCTGGAGCAATTCTCGTAGTTAGGATTATTGTACTAATTTTATGTCATAATTATGGATGATATATCTTCTGGCATTTAATTAGTTATTAATTCTAAAAATTATTTAGGTGCTAATATTTGTTCTAAATATTAAAGCATCTATTTAATTTGAATTAAGTTACTTTGTTTTTAACATTGTAGATTAATGCAGCATAATTTATTGGATTTTAATTGATTAATATCATTTGTTAATATTCAGTTGATTTTATTCTGAGAAAATTTGTTAAAAATTTCTGATTTTTAGAACATGAACAGGTTTTAAAAATTGGAAAGAAGCAAAAAATATCGAATTTTAGGAAATTTGATAGTTTTTCAAGTACAAAGAAAAATCTGTCAAAATTAATTTTCGATAGTTTTTGATTTGGAAAAGAAAAACCATCGAAATACATTTATCGATAGTTTTTGAAAATAAAGTGAAAATATATCGGGAGGATTTAATTCTTCAATATTTAAACTCCTCGATAGTTTTTCAACAAAGAAAAACTCGATAGTTTTTCAGGTTTTTAGAAAAACCAAGTTCGATAGTTTTTCAGTTTTCAAAAGAAAAAGCCCTTGATAGTTTTCTGAAAAGCGTTTTAAATTCCTATTTTCCAAAACTTCGATAGTTTTTCAAAAACTATCGAAGTCAAGTTGACTCTTTTGCCCTCACAGAAATCTATCGATAGTTCAATTAAAAACTATCGAACCAGGATTGACAAATTTATCCCTAAAAGTTTTAAAAGGTATAAAAACGTGCCTTCTCTTTTTTCTTTCTCATTTTTACAGATCTGAGAAATTACAAGTGGCCGTTTATATATACTTACAAATTCGACACAGTTTCAAGAACAAATCTCGATAGTTTCTTCAATTTTTAACCGAGTAAAACTCAAAAAGATTACTGTTCTTCACTGTTAATTCTCTTTTAACAGTGAATACCTGATTGTTATTGAGTTTTGAAACATAGTGAAGGAGAAACCATCGAACCAAAACTTCGAACCTCAAAGAAATTGCTAACAGAACACTTCTTAGAATTTATTTGCTTAAACAATTGAGTTCTTTTGATTTTGTTGGTTAGTTGGTTTTAACAATTAGGGTTCCTAATTTTGATAGTTTTCGAAGTTGTGTTTTCAAGAAAAAAGGGGTAATTTTGTTTAAGTTTGATTAATTAGTGATAATTAATTAAATTTAATTGGTAAAATAGTTTTGGTTTATTTAAATTTTCTGGAAATTTTAAAATGGCTGGAGAATTTATTATTACCAAGACTAATCATGTCTCGTTTCAAAACCTGCAAGCCATTACGAACTTACAGTTTCGTGCATGGGCAGAGTTTTTGAACACACGTTCGTTAGTGGTATATTCTTTGAGTACTCCCGTGGTCCTTTGTATCGATCAATTGACTGTGTTGTACACAACCGCCACGGATACAACTGAGAATAACGTAAGGTCCTTCAGTTTTGTTGTGCCAGGGGGCAGAACAATAAGGGTGACGGAACATGATTTTAATAGAATCCTACATTTTCCTACAGAAAACCTTGTTCCGGATCCCACGACTGAGGATATACATGCTTTCTTCACTCTCATAAGAAGTCAACAACCTAACTTCTTTGTGGGAGAGTTCCTTAAGCATTATTTGACAAAGCCATGGAATTTTTTCTTTCATACCCTAATCCATGTTTTTACTGCCAAGCTAACAAATCTGCATGGTATTCCCTTATTCCTTCAAAAGATAGGGTTTGCCATTGCGAACAATAGGCATATTAACATAGGAAGGCTACTGATCGATCAAGTCATTCTGTGCATGGGACCACTTGATGAAAGAACAGGCATAACTGATGATGTGCTTTGTTTCTATCCTAGGTTCCTACAGCTAATGCTCAATGATATCTTAACAGATGATGAACGGGAGATATTTGAAGGTGAAGCCAACCAGGAGTGCATGAGAATGAAGAGAAATGCAATAACCGCGCTCATAAGGAAGAACAACTATCTTCCAGGGGTACCCACTATTCTCACAGATTATTTAAGAACGGTGCCCCTACCACTTCTGCCCCCAGGGGAACAGGTAATTGAAGGTAATATTCCTCCACCTCAACCTGAAATGGCACCTGAACCAATGGATGTTGATCCAGAGCCCTCAGTGGCCATTTCTGACCAGGAGGTTGCAAACCCACAACCTCTAACCACGGTCGAAGAGCCTTTGGAAGAGCTAAATGAAACAATAAACGCACCTCCTTCCCCTCCTATACCCAGTAAACAAACATCCTTGAGTTTAGAGGGAGATAGTGCCAAAGCAGCACCACATAAGGAGATACACCCTTCAACAACAGCTCTGCCTTCCTCTAAAAGGAGAAGAACAGAAACCGAGGCAACTGTTGATACTTCATTTCTCTCATCCAAAGAACCCTTCACAGATTTTTCTGATTTTGATTGGGCCATGCTAACGAAAGCTATATCTGAACCAATAGCTCAATCAAGTAAGGAAGAATTGACGGAAGCAACTGGTGTTCCGACCATATTACGGTCAGGTTCACTGGTTGAAGGTTCTAAGAACCAAGGGTCTTCACAGACGTCGAGAGAAGGCTCTGACCTAAATGCAAAATCTAAAGGGTCATTGTCTACCTCCCCAGATGGAACATATCTGGATCCTGCGGGTAAAGGGTCTGACGTAGGTGCAGATCGGCAACTCGGTGACAATGAATCAATTACTATTGAGGAGTCAACTGAGGTAAAGTCTTCACGGACTATTGGAGAAGATTCAGGATCTCTGCTGTTAATAGAGCCTGTTTCTAACCCCCTAGAGATTCAAACTCTAGATCCTTCAAAGGATATATCATCTACGGATGATCAGCAACTTGGTTTATCCAAGGACGGGGACTTGCGAAGCCCCATTGCACCACCGGTGACCTCCTTAAGGATGGCTACGGTGTTTTCTTCTGCAGGTACATTGAGCACAAAGGGAATGAGTGAAACAAAAACACTTACACCTGGCCTGAGTGGGAAAGGAAAAATGAGTGAAACACCGACAGAAACGTTGAGTGTACACCCAGAGCCAAATGTGAGGAGTGACACCCTAACCCTTCCAAATATTGATGATATGCTATTACCGACAGATCGAGAGTTACATGTTCAATCCACTCTCAAGGAGATGACAGTTCACGACAAACAAGGAAATCCGCTATTCAAGGTTCCACTGCGACCTTCCTTTGACCAAGGGATCTCCTCTGGTCAAGCCAATGCTTCTTTAAAGACTATTCAAGATAAGGTTGACTTGGCTGTAGCTGATTCCAGAAGAACTTATCGGGTCTTAGGCAGTGCATCTGGCACTATAACAGGTACTAAACTGGCAGTGGACTCCTTGAAGAAGGAAGCTATGGAAGAACTGGTCGAACTGGTCGAACTAAGGAGTGACGTCAAAGAGCTTAAAGATGGATTCATGAATGAAGTTGATGCTCTGCAACAAGGACAAGAAGCTTTGAAAGAGGACGTTCTGGTTATTCGGGATGGTCAAGCGCGGGTAAAAGATGCAATGAATACACTTTCGAGAGTGGAGTCTAAGCTGAACAAGAGGCTGGATCATATGGAAAAGACTACCAACTCAAGATTGGATAACATTGACCTGACGCTAGCTTCTATGAATGAGATAAATAAGCAGATAATGGATTTCTTGGACAATCAAGGTGACGGAGTACAGTCAATCTGGACTATGCTGAAGAACCAACAAAATGGACAACCTGGTCCTTCAAATCAGCAACCTGATCCTTCTACTGCCTTCTATGCTAAGCATGCTTTTTTCGAGGATTCCTCAACTAAGGGGGAGAAAGTTGGAGATGGGAAGAAGGATGGATGGGGAGTTTGGGAAACGGTTGAAGCTATACCGATAAGACAGTACTGGATAGAAGAACTTGTACAAGAAGAGGAGAATAGTGAAGAGGTATTTGAGGTCATGCAAGAGCAACCAATTCAAGAGGAGCATGAGCCATATTATCCAGAGCCTGTTGAATATCCAATCTGGGAGGATAATATGGACGAAGAAGCAAATCCTCTGTCACAAGAAGAAGAAGCTGCCTTGGAAACTATAAGAGCTCAAAGAGCTGCAATAGATGACAGGCATGCTGAGAAAGAAAGACACCAAGCAGTTCTAAGGATTGAAAAGCTAAAAAGATCCAAGGTGCAACCTGAAGTAAGAAAGAAAAAGATGATGTATTTGGCAAGCAAGCATGGAAGTGAATGGGAGATGGCTTATAAAACCTTTTGTGGAGTTGAAGACGGATTAGAGGTCAACGACAATGCAGAGGTGGAAGTCATAATTCAGAACATAAGAAGTGCAAATCCTGATGATCATGTTTACTTCACTGCACTGAGGAATACTGTGATCTTTCTGAAAGCTGGGGTTAAAGCAAATGGAGCCTGGAACATCCTGATCAATTTTCTTGAGAAAGGTACATTTGTGATTTCCACTAAGTTTTTAGAATAGAGAACATACACAGAACTGCAGGTGATACTCATCAAGATTCAAAGAACTACAGGACTAAATGAACTGCTCCATGAGCATGTTAAGGAGATCTTGATGAAAGTCGGTCCAGAGATTACTGAAGATCCTCCAATGGTTAGATTCATGACGAATGACTTGTTCAGAATCTGCTATTTGGCTCAGGACAAACTGAGAGACTATCCAAGCAACTATCTAATATCAGTTGAGAAGTATCTTAGATCCACTGGATTCACATCAACGGAGAAGGACAAAGCAGCAGACACTCTTAGAAGATTTCTAATGGAGAATGTTCCTTACTATAGGAAAAGAGTGGAAAGAGGATTGGAAGTGCATACCAGATTACCAAACATGCCAAAGCTAAACAAGGAAGATGTTAACATTGCATGGTTATGGGCTGGAGTGGGTCAAGAGGTTGAATATATTGGAAGACACATCCAAGGAGCAATCCTTAAACCTGGAGAACCACTGCACTATCTATCAGTGATTGATTATCAAGCTGCTAACTCCGATCCAATGATTGAAGAAGGTGAGATCGGAATGGACTGAAGATTGAAGCAAAGAACAAAAGAACTATCAGCTCAGACTAGAGGAGCAACTTCATTGTATAAAGTTTTATTGTTTTTTTTATTTTTGAAATCTGGAAATGTATATATATCTGATCCAGAATGCATTTAATATTAGACAAACAACGTCTTCATAGTATTCATGTCAAGGAGAGGAGATTGGATGTTAGGATGAAGCAATGAAGCAAGTGGGACAAGGCAAGGGAGATGTTTGATATCCCTCAGAGAGGCACTAACAATGATGGTACCTTTCTATAATTGCATGAGAAGATCATGTAAATCATAATGTAACAGAAGATGTAAAAGAGATAACTACAACTCAACAAAGGACAAGACAGACAATAATATTAACAAAAGCACAGGAATCCAGAATCAAAGAAGAAAAGGTAAACTCAAAAAATCAAAATGCGTTATGCATTCTTGAAGTCCGTAAACAGGTCACGGAAAGAAGTTCATGAAAATGTTCAAGCCTCAGTGACAGCAAAAGAAACAAGACTTTCAAGACGACAGAAGTATGTGAATGATTTAGGGTTAAGTACCACGGGATTCCAGTGATTTAATTGAAGCAACCAGAACGAAAAGGGACTTATCAGCAGCATTGAATTGAAGACATAAATGAAGAATTGATCAAGTGTTATTCATCTATGAACCAGACCAGTTGCACTAGGTGACGGCACTTAAAAGATTAAGCTATTTTATCGTCTCAGAAGAAAGTGATACAGTCTATTACTTATACACCCAGGAGCTCAGTGGAATCATTAAATGATATAAGACAAGAAAAAAATGATTCGATAGTTTTTCATTTAAGAAAACTATCGAATGGTATTAAAAATGATTCATTGAAAACCATGTTAACTTAATTTGGTATTCGATAGTTTTTTTTTAAAAAAACTATCGAATGGTAAATTAAGTTAATTCATTCGATGGTTTTTTAATTAGAAGCAGGTGAAAAGTATTCTTGTTTTACAGGTTGATTTTGAAGATGGACGGCCAAGATTGTTTCTACAATTGAGGTTCGATAGTTTTCAAATCCAAGTCTACAATTACTATCAGAGAGAAGGAGTGTCTTCTTCAGTCGGAGTTATTTCACAGTAGCAATAACTGAGAGAGAGAGATCAAGTCAGAGAGAAAATACCAGAGAAATTAATTCTGCTTGAAATCTATCAAAGTTTTGATTGTGTATAACTTAGAACTCATTGAAGCTAATCTACGGATTAGAAATTGTAGCACCCCTCGAGGTTTATATTTATAAAAAGATATATTCCCCGAAACTTGGTTTGGTTTGGTGTGTTTGATTTCGTTATAGAACTGAATGAATTATCCGTGAACGAAATTAAATTATTTGTGAGTATCGTATTCAACCCCCCCCCCCTTCTACGATACTTTGGACCTAACAGATCAGAATAGTTAATCCAGACAATTCATTATTCATGAAGGCTTTGAAGGAAGATATCCTAAGGATTACATCTTTATTTGATCAAGTGAGACAGGAATTGTATATCTATGTTTCAAGTGTACTTGAAGGGTCATTCACCGTCTCTCTTGACCTCTTACAAAGAAGATCTCTCTCACAATTGTGGATTCTTATGAGTAAGGTGAAGAGATCTTCCTGCTTGAATGAGCTTCTTTATGACCGGCTGAGAGATTCTGCAATGAAGGCCAGCCCTCAAGTTGTACACTTTCCATATGAAGTCAAAATTTACAGAGGCACAACTTTGGAGACTGTAAGGCTGGATCCTGATTCTTTGAAGCTCCAAACTGCTATGCAACTGGTGAAGTTGGAGAATCTTCTTAGAACTTCTGGGTTTACCACTATAGATAAGTCTGAGGTTGCTGATATGATCTCAGACTATTGCACTGAAAAAGTTCCAAGGTATTCTCAAATGAAGAACAGATTGAAGAAGATCACTTCTCAACCAGTCAAGCCAAGTGGTGTTGCTTCTGAAAGTGATTGTGTCCTTGACAAAGATCTTCTAGACACCTTGCAAGAAGCTGAAGAAGGTGAAATTAGAGATTAATGCATGATAAAGATAGCTCAGTTTTTAATGTAATATGTTTAGAGCATAGGTGAATCAAGATAGGAAAATGTAATCATTTGTTCAGACTAGAGGAACATCTATCTTGTATTTATATTTATTGTTTGAATCTGGAAATTATTAAATATAATCCAGAACATTCTTTATTATTTACTTGGCTCTTAAAAGTCTTATCTTTTCTTGTTTTAGTTGAGTTATCCTCTAGAGGTATTTGATTGTTATTGTCTAACAAACAAATAGGGGGAGATTGAAAGGCATATGTATAGGCCTATTTGTAAACACCGAGGATTCTACTCAATTTTAATTAAGATGTAATAAGTAAATAATAAAAATCAAATGTCACAGGAATCTCAGAAGATAATATCTGTCAAAGAATGAAGATTAAAGTCATGTACAGACTTGAAGTAATTCTACATTGAAAGAAGTTCAATTTATTGATCAAGCCTCAATGGAGTATTCAAACTCAGTGGATTTATTAAAATGACAGAGATTTCAAGATGTGACAGCAAAGATGCAGGTTACAGAGTTCAAGAAAAAGGGAAATGGAAGTGGATCACTGCTTAAAGTCAAACAGATGAAGAACAAACATTGTCGTTAGTCACTCATGAACCAGACATTACATTGAGTGTCAACGTTCTAAAAATGTTATTTCTTCATCTAAGTTTTAGTGGTTCAAGAATTAATTGTGAAGGCAAGTAATTTTATTTATTCTCTTATAAATAAGTATTACTATTAAGTAAATTATTTATTAAATTAATTATGTAAAGAATTAATTTAATACATAATTTACTTTGATAATTATTTAAAATAGAATAAAAATGAACTAGGAAGACTTAGTTTTTTAACTAGGAAGACTTAGAATTAAGTTTTCCCGATTGTCTTCCTAGGCCAACAGGTTGTCTTCCCGATAGTCTTCCAGTCCGGCTTCTTCTTTCTTTGTCCCCAATACAATTGCTAGTCTTCCCGCAAGTCTTCCCAAGCCAAAAGACAGTCTTCCCGGTTGTCTTCCTAATACAAAATCAAATAAGTGGATTGGCGCGTGTAAGACAGAATGCAGTTTGTATTTCAATGAAAAGTGTGATCAAGTTGAAGACATATACAGAATACACAAGAAAGAACAAAACAACAGAAACATTTCATTCCAAGCTCTGTCTTTACTTCTCTTCAACTGCAAAGCTTTCAATTTCTGCCAGAGAATTATTTTCTTGTTTGTTTGTAACATTTAATTCATAAGAAGTAATTCTCTTGTACTGCTTTGACAATCTAGCGGATCATAATCCCTAGAAATTATATCGAACTACTTTTTAGTATTCGATCCTTTTTATTACAAAAATAGATAAATTCATGTCGAATTTATTCTAGGTTTGTTTTATCAAGAACTTTGTAATCTGTGATCAAATTGTAACACTCCTCAAGTTTAATATAAGTTATATTTAACTTGAATATTGTTTCAGTTTATTCCGCAATAATTTGTTCTTAAATTATTATATCTTACAACGAACAAATTCGATTAAACGATATTGTTTGTATTCAACCCCCCTTCTACAAACTTATCAGGACCTAACAAGTGCAATTAATTACCTATCAAAAATGCAATTAGGCACCTCATATTCCAGCAACTTGCAAGTTGGTCCCTGGCACTCAAGATTAAAAAAAAAAGGAAAATTCAATTCGAATTTCCAATTGCAGTTGTACGGCTGGACTTTCGAAAAAAGCATCCCAGTCGAAATGGTCCAGTGAAGGATCCCACGGGATAAAATATTTTGGAAAATTCTGAAAATCATCGATATTCTGAGAATCTTTACTAATGCAGGAAACTAAATATATAATTACAATATTCTTGTCTTCAAAATCTTTATTAATGGAGGAAACTAAATATACAATTCTAATAGTCTCCTAAATTATTTTATTAGAAAATATCTTATTTGCCTTTTAAATTTTTACTACTGCAGGAAAGTAAATATAAAATTTTAATATTTTTTTCCTTTATAATATTAGATAAATTCTCAATTTATTTCTTACTATTTTCTAATGGAGGAAACTAAATATAGTATGTTAATATTCTCTTAAATTCCCTCTACTGATCCAAAGAATCATATCATATCATATACTTATATAAAGGAGAAGACGGTGTGGTGATGTGGCGGCTCTCAAATCGCTTCGTTTGATTTTTCTAATTTTCTCAATTTTTAATATTAATAATTACAACTTCCTTTATTATTTTTGATTTTGTTGGAAGAAAATTGAAAAATTACAACTTCATTTATTATTTTCGATTTTGCAGGAAGGAAATTGAAAAATTACAACTTCTTAGATTTGTAAGATCTAATGTCTATTTCTTTATTACTTTCGAACTTTTAGGATCTTATGCATTATTATTTAGGATTTTCTTTTATTATTTTCAAACTAAATAGAACTTTCTTTTATTATTTTCAAACTTAATAGAACTTTCTTTTATTATTTTCAAATTTGTAAGAATGGAGGAATTAGAAAATTACAACTTCCTTATTATTTTCTAATTTGTAGGATCTTATGTTAATAATTGCAATTTTCTCTTTTATTATTTTCAAACTTGATAGAACATTCTTTTATTATTTTCAAACTTGATAGAACTTTCTTTGAATAAGAAAATTACAACTTCCTTATTATTTTCGAATTTGTAGGATCTTATGTTAATAATTGCAATTTTCTCTTTTATTATTTTCAAACTTGATAGAACTTTTTTTTTATTATTTTCAAACTTGATAGAACTTTATTTTACTATTTTCAAATTTGTAAGATTGGATAAATTAGAAAATTATAACTTCCTTCTTATTTTCAAATTTTTAGGATCTTATGTTAAAACTTCCTTATTATTTTCAAACTTGATAGAACTTTCTTTCATTATTTTCAAACTTGTTAGAACTTTATTTGAATTAGAAAATTACAACTTCCTTTTTATTTTCGAATTTGTAGGATCTTATGTTAATAATTGCAATTTTCTCTTTTATTATTTTCAAACTTGATAGAACATTCTTTTATTATTTTCAAACTTGATAGAACTTTCTTTGAATAAGAAAATTACAACTTCCTTATTATTTTCGAATTTGTAGGATCTTATGTTAATAATTGCAATTTTCTCTTTTATTATTTTCAAACTTGATAGAACTTTTTTTTTTATTATTTTCAAACTTGATATAACTTTCTTTTACTATTTTCAAATTTGTAAGATTGGAGAAATTAGAAAATTATAACTTCCTTCTTATTTTCAAATTTTTAGGATCTTATGTTAAAACTTCCTTATTATTTTCAAACTTGATAGAACTTTCTTTCATTATTTTCAAACTTGATAGAACTTTATTTGAATTAGAAAATTACAACTTCCTTTTTATTTTCGAATTTGTAGAATCTTATGTTACTAATTGCATTTTTCTCTTTTATTATTTTCAAACTTGATAGAACTTTCTTTTATTATTTTCAAACTTGATAGAACTTTCTTTTATTATTTTTAAATTTGTAAGATTGGAGGAATTAGAAAATTACAACTTCCTTATTATTTTCAAAATTTTAGGATCTTATGCTAAAACTTCCTTATTATTTTCAAACTTGATAGAACTTTCTTTGAATTAGAAAATTACAACTTTCTTATTATTTTCGAATTTGTAGGATCTTATGTTAATAATTGCAATTTTCTCTTTTATTATTTTCAAACTTGATAGAACTTTCTTTTATTATTTTCAAACTTGATAGAACTTTCTTTTATTATTTTCAAATTTGTAAGATTGGAGGAATTAAAAAATTACAACTTTCTTATTATTTTCAAATTTGTAGGATTTTATGTTAAAACTTCCTTATTATTTTCAAATTTGTAGGATCTTATGTTAATAATTACAATTTCTTTTATTATTTTAAAATTTGTAATAATGGAATTGTAAAATTGCAAATTTATAAGATTTAATGTTAATTTCTTTATTACTTTCGAATTTTTCGGATCTAATGCATTATTGTTTAGAACATTCTTTTGTATTTTTAGAATTTGTAATAATTATTCATATACAGACCCTAACTCAAACAATTTATGTCCTTCCTCAACATGTTCTTTAACGACTAAAGAGTATGCTTATAAGAAAAGTTGTATAACTTTTACAAATTAACTTAATATCTAAAAGGTAAGTTACTATTTAATACTTTTTTATTTTTAAACATATTGGATTTTCATGTTATTCACCTTACAAACATCTCTAAATTAAAGGTCATTCATAACAAAAAAATCTATACCGAAACTTTTTTACATAGTTCTAGATCTTTACAATCGTATTTATAATTAATATAACTATGGCCTACACCATGTTGGATGTTTTGAACCACAGCAGCTATACCTGGATGATAAGAGTACAAGTGTGTAGAATGTGGGAATCTATCAATCCAATTACTGAAGAATTGAGCAGTCTTGACGTGATTTTGATCGATGAAAATGTCAATAAATTAATATACCTATAACTTAGTAGTTTGTCAAATTGTATTATGTTATTAACTTTTCTAAGATATGTTGTATGGTAGGAAAATTTGATCCATGCTACCATCCCAAAGATTCTGGTCTCTCGGTTCAAAGATCTGTTAGAGGAAGAGGAAGCCTCCGTGTACATCATAAAAAATCTGAAAGTTGTTTTAAGTACAGGGAAATATAGACCACTAAAACATGGGTCTAGATTGCACTTTATACGTATAACATCGCCTAAGAGATTGGAAGAACGCATCGTCAACATATCACTGCACGGATTTCAGTTCATATGTCCGGATATGATTGATACACGTATTAATGACACTAACATATTCTCACGTATTTTGATGCAGTAATATATTAGAGTAATATATAAGTAATAGTATTATATAAGTAAAAATTAAAACTATCATGTTCTAATAGTATCTTTTCTAATAATAGTATATAAATATAAGTAATATTATATGTTTATATCGGTTTTTATCAATATAATATTTTTTATATATATGACAATGGTATTGGTCCAAGAAAAGAAAAAATCAAACTATATAAACAAAAAGAATATGTAAATAATTTATAATATTACCTACCCAAATGAAATTTTACAGATTTTTTTTAAAGTTAAGAATATATTTTATTTGATAATTTATATAATTTTGTAGATATTTATTTAACAATTTTTAATCTAATATTATTTTTCTTAACAAATATATTTTAATACCGCTGCGAAGCGCGGCTTATTAACCTAGTTGTTAATAAATAGAAAAATATTATTTAAAAATTTCAGAAAAATTCTGAAAATTCCAGAAAAGATTAATCTTGAAAAATATTATATTCTGGTTAGCACTTTTTAAATATTTTTGAATAATTTCAAAAATATTTTTTAAAATACCCGAAGGTACAAGAAAATTTACGGAAAATTTATAAAAAGTGTCAGAAATTCCGTGAAAAATAAGAAATGGTTTGTAAAATTATTTTTATACATAATTGCATGGATGAATATTTTTGATTAATTTATCAAAAATTAATAAAAATACATGTGAGTAGAAGAAAATTTCTAAAATATTAGAAAAAATACAAAGAAAATTATGAGACTATTTTCTTAACAATTTGGAGCAATAATTTATGCAATTATACATAAATGACTCAAGTAAAGTATCGAAATTACCAAGAGCAAAGCGCACAGTTGAGAACCTCAAATAAGGCAAAGTTGTAGTAAATGTGAAGGTCACTCTACACTTTACAACAAAACGATACTCGTGAAATACTAGTGTAGTGTACATGAAGTCCTAGGTTAAGGACAAAAATGATTCCGAGTCTCGAAAAAGATCAATATAACTTCTATGAAAACTCAAGAAAGTTTTGCTAGAAGTTGGGGGCAAATGATATGAGTTAAAATAAGCCCTAAAAACATAATTAACATTGCATTAATTAGACCTAGTTGGTCCATAATTGAAGTCCATTAATGAGGTCCGAAATCCTATTTAAATATTAATTTCGTAATTGATATTTGGGCTAAAAATATAACCTGAGACGTCCAGAACAGGCTTGTCTCCATACAAGTTCGTTTCAAACATCGATTCCAATATGAAAACAACTTCTATAAGGAAGGATATAGAATCAACCATTATCCACCGTCAAGGAGAAGACTTATCCTACAAGGAAGTCGATACTTATCCACCGTCAAGGAGGAGACAAGTCTCCTTACCCTACTCTAAATACAAGCCTCCTGACGCCTATATAAAAAGTCTAACCGCTCATCTCAGAATGACGTTTTAGACTTCATCCTCGAATAAGAACGTATAAGTCACTACGTTCTTGGTGTGCTCTTGCCGCCATAGTCCCGAGGTCATCACCAAGAACTACGCCTTTTGACTTGATTCTCAATTACGAATTGATATACGTAGTCATCTTGTGAGAATCAAATTAGTCACGAAACACGAGAGAAGTCATAAAAGCTTGAAGTTCATCAACCCTAGTATTAAATTCACGAAATTCTAGCCGCGATTTTAAGACCTAGTTTTTATTCCCAACATGACATTTGACAATATATAAGAAAACATCTTCAGTTAGTTTGAAATTTGCCTCCTAAACCAGAAAATAATTTCAAATTATGCTGATTTAAATTGACGGCATGATGTTGATCCTAATTATTTTATATTTTATGGCGATGATTTTTAATATCTAATGAATTTAGAAAATCACAAAGTTGGTAGAGTATGAAAATGATCAATTTTTAATACAAATTTGAGGCATATTCGTAAATAAGGAGTTCATCCTCCTATTTACAAAAAAAACTGTAGCATATGAATCGAAAGACTTTAAACTTATAATATATTATTTAAAAAATAAATTTTAAATAAATTTTAAAAATTCTAAATATATAATCTAAAATACTAGAATTTATGACTTTTTATTTGGTTATGGTGTCAGTGAAGAAATATTTATAGAATTCAATAAAAAATTATTATTTTTCTCGATCAGGTATTTATTTGATGAGAACCTGTTAAAATGTGTGAATAAAGTGATATATCACCTTCGATGACCAATTTGATATTTAATCTTAAAATGAAATCACCCTTAAAATGCTATTTATGTGATTTTTATATTTAATGTTGCGAGTTTAGTTTTGGCAAGTATCTGTATCACTGGATTCATGTCATTTATTTATATATAAACAGGGCGGCAGCACAGTTTTTGAATTTTTCACATATACTTCCACAGATATTAAGATAACATCATCTGAAGAAAACATCTCTAGGTAGCCAGCTTAAACACAACTTGAACAGGCATGCCAGTAGTCAATCCTAAACGCAATGCATTATCTTCGTAAACGATAGCAAGATCTCTGCAGATAGATCCACACTTTAAGCACACTGAGGGACAATGAACTAGCTTGTAAGCATCCATATATCTAACAATTTTAAACCAATTCCTTACAGTTTCGGGACCAGGGTTTCCTTCTACACCCCCACTTTTCACGAAACGTTCTTCACCATACTTGCCCTCGACCTTCCACACCGCGGATTCATTGCAAAATGTGTTTCCGGTGTACATGATGTTCACATCCTCTTCTTCAAATATCACAGGCAAAGCTGTCCTCCGATTTGCCATTATAAAACCAAATGGAAGGCCTACGTCATCTTTGTTTCCCTCTTGAACAACATTAAACAAGCATTGATGAGTATGATTAGTAGCTTTGAGTGTGAGTGGACCAGATGGACCGCCTGGGAGAATTGGCCATATGTAGTATCTAGATGTTCTCTCCACCCAGAGTCCATCACTGTCCAGCACAATATCTAAACCATGTGAATAGGAAGCTAATACAAGTAAAGAAAAAAGGAGTAGAAGTGTCTTCATTTACCTATATAGATTGCTATGATATCTGTTTAATTTGGCGAGGATACGTAAATGTCGAAGCTGAGTTATTTATATCAACATTCGCACCTAAATTACACAGGTTTACAACAAAAACAATGTGAGATGTTTACACATATCAGGTTCAATCCCCTGTTTTCTGTATGATTGGTTTCCGATTTAGTTTAATTCTTTTAATTTGCAGCATTGCATGTTAACAAGTGCTGCCTTTTTATTAATTCTTTTAATATATAGCTAGCTAGCATGATCTAAAAGACTAAAACAGCACATATCTAATCAACAGCTTATCTTCGGGTTTTCAATGTTTTCCTATATTATAATACAAAACTATCTTTCATAGCGGACGCTTACCTAAATTTCTGACTATTTGCATGCGTAATACTAATCAAATAAACTGATGTAGTCTAAAGTTTCATTGCTAGGAACGTAGTTTAGCAAAATGTTTTACAGCCAACAAAAAACAGGGAAATAAAATATACATAACTAGTTGAAAAAGCCGCGCTTCGCGGCGGCGCAATAATTTTTTTAAAAAATTCTATCAGATAAATTACGAAAATTACCCGATCCTCGCTAATAAGCCGTCCTCCCGTGAAACACGTTTTTCTTTTTAATATCAAAATCTCAAATTTAATATATTAAATATATACTTGTCTTATATATTAATTTTTATGTTAACATACACCTTTTTAATGAGACACTCTTTCGTTGGAAAAACACATATATAAATTTACATATTCTACTTCAAATAGAACTTTTAGTTATGTATTACAAACGCGTATTCTAATTTCAATAGAATTTTTAATTGCAAGTACTTCTTTTATATCCGAACTTTTCTCCTCTATAAATTGAAACACATATTCTACTTCAAATAGAACTTTGCAAGTACTTCTTTTATATTTGAACTCTTCCCCTCTACAAATTCAAATACCTATTATATTTCAAATAGAACTTTTAATTATATGTCTTCGCTATAAATTCGATTTATTCTCCTCTATAACTTCGAACACTTATTCTACTTCTAATATGCTAAAGAATATTTTTTGATTTATTAGTATTTAAAATTATAAACCTCTAAAAAAATTAGAAAAATAGATTGAGACGATCTTAGGGGCGCCAACTCACCTTGCGCGTATCCTCCTTTATATATATATATTGATTGTTGCCAAGGCGCATGTGTATTTGGACTTGTGGCATGTAATCTGAACGTCAATTTTGTAACAGTTTTAAGTTTATCTGCTGAGATAGTGAGATGTTGAGGTTTTTCAAAGTTTGGAGTACCACTTAGTGCGTCTATGACTATATCTCATTTATAATCGATACGCATGTTGTGCATACTAGCTTATAAACGGTTACTTAAATTTTATTTATAATTATTTTATTTATAATTATATTTTAATTACCCATGTAACACGATTATTTTTTTAATATTTATAATTATATTTATTTATGAATATTTTAATATTTAAATGTTATTAGTTTACATGATTAAATTATTGTTAAAAAAGAGTTAGCCAAAAAAATTATAGTTAAAAATTTGATATTTATTATATTTTACAGGCTCAATTTAATATTTGTTTATATTGAGTTATAAAAGTTAGATTTGACCAATTTTACGGTCGACATGTAATTCACAAAATAATCTTTAATTTAGTTGTGGTTTAATAATTCTTTTTCAATTAAAAACTATTCTAAAACTAAAAATAGAATAAAGTGACGAAATTTAATATTGAGAATTCTATTCGATTTAGGAAATCTTTTTATATGTAGTTTAGATTATTTGAATACCCTTTATTAATCAAATACAGTTTTTAATGTTAAATCTAACGGTTTTTACCTATCTATTTAAGATTAAACGATTTTAATTATTTTGATATTAAATGAGTTACCTTATTTAATTACAACTATTTTTATGTTTTAACTTTTTGGAAAATCGAATCCTAATAAAATATCTTTTAACTTATATCATTTTTAGATAATAACTTCTTTTTATATGATATAATCTTGATCATCTATTTTTAAAAGTATTGGATCTAACGGTTGAGAATGTTTTGGCGGTATTTAAGACCAAACTACTGGGATAACATCATTAATTTTTTTTAATATTTTTATTTTTTTTAATTTATATATTTTTTAAATATTTATTGCTAAAATATAATATACTCTTTTTTGTAATATGTTAATGATGCGGGAACTTTGAACTTTTGAGAAAATAAATTACCAATTAAAATATAATTTTTTTGTAATAGTCCTTCTTTTAAAGTAGTACACCGTGACGATCAAAATTCTGTATAAAATTCATTTTTTTATAATATATCCCGTAAATATCTATGTTATTATATTAAAGACTAAATAATGAAAGCTTTCTTATATCCCGTAAATATCCATAATCGTTGGATCATTCAAATTAAATTGTTGAGAAACGTTAGATATAACAGTAAAATTATCACGTAGAATGATCTAAAGTTTGAATATACCAACAACATATTAAAATTTACATGTTTTTTTGAAAAATAAGAATTTTTTCATTTTTTTTCTTGTCGACATAGGTTATTTGATAATATTTTTTATAAAGTACAATTTTTCAAAAAAGTACTATACTAATTGATTAACAAACTTTTAAAGTTTCGAATATAATAATTTACAATATATATAGGTTAAAAAAGTTAGGCCTCTTCTGTAGCTGAGTCTAAAATTTCAAAATACGGTTTTTTAAAATATGAATATAGTCCTGAAATTAGGTGTCTATGACAATGAAATTAGGTGTCTATGAGTTCTTATAAAACAAAATCACCATTTACGTATAATTTATTATTTAATAATAAATAATATTTAATTAGTTATGATATAAAATTTAATAAAATAGGATAAAAAATATGCACAATTTTATAAAATTTTATCCTCGTATTATTATATTCTTTGTTGATTTTAATTTTTCTTAGATTGATTTGAATTTTTGAACATAGATTTTTAAATTTAAAATAGTTAGAAAAAAGTAATTAAATTGGCATTAAAATAATGATGACGTAATAATTATTATTAGAATTTAAATACCAATTTACTAATTTGGGCTTTATCTTGTGTTTTAAAAATTAAATTTTGACGATTTTACACCCCACATGAAGATAACTAAATTATCTTTAATTAAAAGATGGTTTAACAATTTTTATCTAACTGGAATTGTCCATGAAAGAGAAAAGAAAGTCACGATTTTTTTACATGGAGAATTCTATTCAATATAGAAAACTTATTTATATTTGGTATATTTCGTTTAAATTATCAAAATACACTTTTTAGAATTTAAATATAATCTTATTATTAATAAAATAAACTTTTTTAATATTTGATCTAACGATTTTCATTTATCTAGTTAAGATCTAATGATCCTTATTAGTTTGGTTGTCCAAAACCGTAAAATCAAAATTTTGGATAAAATCCCTATTATGCTTATTATATATAAGGATTTAATATAATAAGGATATCAAGTATATACTGACTAACTGATTTTACTTTTAATGTTTCGGTTTTATTTACAGTGTATATAAAATTTTAAAATACATTATTACTTAAAAATTATTAAACAGAATAAAAATTATGCTATGATTATATAAAATTTTATTCTCATATTATTATATTTTTTATCGATTTGAATTTGTTCTTAATTAATTTTAATACTTTATTGAAAGAAACATAAAATTTCTATATTTAAAACAATTAGTGGAAAAATAAATAAATTGGTGCTACAAAAATAAAAAAATATTTATTAAAATTTAGATACTCACTTTACTATTTGGGTTCTATCCTGAGTTTTAAAAATTGAATTTTGACGATTTTACAACCTATGCGAAACTAATGAAATTGTCTTTAATTTAATGATGATTTAATAATTATTATCTAACTTGACCTATTGACCTATCCATAAACCGAAAAGAAAAGATGTTTAAGAATTTTTACATAAAGATTTCAATTCAAGATAGAAAACCAAATTATAATTAGTTTAAATTATCAAAACACATTTCTTAGTATTTAAATATAATCATGCCTTTAATCAAATACACATTTTAATATAAGTATTATATTCAAAATTATCGTTTATGAATATGAAACCCTCAATATTTTAATAATATTTTGATATTATCCTTTTATGTTTGTTATATGTAAAATAATATAATTATAATTTGGATTAATCAAATTGTTATTTTTCTTCAAAAAAAAAGTGTTTAAATTTATTTATGTATAGGAGTTCTCATAAGTCTATGTAGGTTCACGTGTATCATTGTTAGTATGATTATATTGATAATTTTTAATATTGTAATCAATATGAATTGTTATCTTGATATTTGGTTTAACAATTATTATCTAATTGGAACTATACATATAAAATTCAAGAGAAAAGATATTTAAGAATTTTTACATAGAAAACTTTTAAATTATCAAAATACATTTTTTAGTATTTATATATAATTCTATTATTAATCAGATACATTTTTTAATATTAGATGTAACAATTCTCATCGATCTATTTCAGATCTAACTGTAATTATTAATTTGGTCGTACACGGACCAGATCGATTTTAATTTTTTCTTAAATTGATTTTAATATTTATTGAAATAAAAATAGAATTTATAAATTTAAAAGAATTAGGGAAAAAATTAAATTGGTGCTACAATAAAAAAAAATATTTATTAAAATTTAGATAATCACTTTACTGTTTGGGCTCTATCTTGAGTTTTAGACAACAGATTTTAACGATTTTACAGCCCACGCGAAGCTAACAAAATTATCTTTAATTTAATGATGGTTTAATAATTTTTATCTAACCGGAACTATCCATAAACTAAATAGAAAAGATAATTACGAATTTTTACATAAAGATTTCTATTCAATATAGAAAACCCATTTATAATTGGTTTAAATTATCAAAATACACCTTTTAGTATTTAAATACTATCCTATTATTAATCAAATACAATTTTTAATATTATATCTAACGGTCCTCATCTATTTGAATATTTATAGTTTTATAATCCAACGGATCATATACTTTTGGTAGTACAGTGACCGACCAAAGTTTTGGATAAGATCTCTCTTACGCTTATTATATATAAGGAGTTAATATGTAATTGTATTGCAGTAAATACAGAGTCAATATTATAGATTAAATCTCAATAATTAAATGAAGTTTTCGCTATGGAAATTTTTTACTTTTCTATATATCAAGGTTAAGAATAAATTATTTCTGTTATAGCATGGCAAAAAAAATTATTATTCATTTATCGAATATGTATTTACAGAATTTACAATATATACTAGCTGATAACTGTATCAATCATGGAATGATATTAAAATATTAAATTTATTAAATTATCAAGAATAAATATAAGGGTTCATGTCCATAATCATGAGTGGTTGGCAAAATAGTCACAATCACCAAACGTGCACTACCTCAGCTAAACATTGTCAAACATTGAGTAGGGAAAAATTACAACATTACGGAGTGTTTCACTTATTAATAAGTAGTATAAATAAATTCGATTTGAGTTTACGGTCTATTATCATTTTCTTCTAAGACATGTATATACTCTTGAATATGAGAGAAAAGATCCGTCTTATTACAATTTGGAGTTAAATATCTCAAATAATATAATTAGAAAAAATAACACTAAATATCATTCTAAAATGTTGTTTTGTATATGTTATGGATTAAAAAACGTGTTTTGTGAATTTAATGCTAGGATTAATGAGCTTCGAGCTTTAGTGGCTGCACTCGTGTTTCCGGACTAAATAGGTCCTCACAAGATGCCTACGTATCTCAATTAATGTTGAGAATCAAGGCAAAGACGTAGTTCTGATTGTAGGATTAAGGACCTTATATAGGCGTCTAGAGCCTAGTATTTATGGTATGTTTAGGAGTCTTAGCGAATAAGTCTCCTTTTTGATATTGGATAAACGTTGTATTGCTTGCATGATAAGCCTTTTCCTTGTCGATAAAGGCTATGACTCATTAATTGCCTTTGATTGGGATTCTGGATCCTTCTTTGACCAATTTGCCATAATTTGGAATCTTTTTATGAGCTGTATAATTTCCCTATTCATTAATTACGAATTTAATGAATAATTAGGGTGTCGGACCTTAAATATCGGCCTTTTGTTTGACTAGTCAATTATATTTCTATAATTACTTTTCTGTCCATATCATTTGCCCCCCAACTTCTGGGAAAATCTCCTCGGGGTTTTCGTAGAAGTTATAATTGTCATTTTTCGAGATTCGAGATCTTATTTTCACGAATTTTTGCTCCACTTTCCTAGAAAATAATTAATAATAATTATTTTTCCTTTATTTCTTGGAAAATCTGTGTTCTGGGCGTGCATACCCCCGCCTAGGAGACGTTCTAGGTTGCCACGCCTAGGAACTATGTCTCCTGGGCGTGGGTTTTTCAAAGTTGGCTCAAGGAGTTTCTTGGCGTGGGTACCCCCGCCTAGGAGACATTCTAGGTTGCTACGCCTAGAAATCATGTCTCATGGGCGTGGGTTTTAGAGGCCCTGTCTTAATCAATTTCTTGGCGTTGGTATCCCCGCCTAGAAGACGTTCTAGGTTGCCACACCTAGAAATTATGTCTCCTGGGTGTGGGTTTTAGAGGCCCTGCCTTAATCAATTTCTTGGCGTTGGTATCCCCGCCTAGGAGACGTTCTAGGTTGCCACGCCTAGAAATTATGTCTCCTGGGCGTGGGTTTTAGAGGCCCTGCCTTAATCAATTTCTTGGCGTTGGTATCCCCGCCTAGGAGACGTTCTAGGTTGCCACGCCTAGAAATTATGTCTCCTGGGCGTGGGTTTTAGAGGCCCTGCCTTAATCAATTTCTTGGCGTTGGTTTCCCCGCCTAGGAGACGTTCTAGGTTGCCACGCCTAGAAATTATGTCTCCTGGGCGTGGGTTTTAGAGGCCCTGCCTTAATCAATTTCTTGGTGTTGGTATCCCCGCCTAGGAGACGTTCTAGGTTGCCACGCCTAGAAATTATGTCTCCTGGGCGTGGGTTTTAGAGGCCCTGCCTTAATCAATTTCTTGGCGTTGGTATCCCCGCCTAGGAGACGTTCTAGGTTGCCACGCCTAGAAATTAAGTCTCCTGGGCGTGGGTTTTAGAGGCCCTGCCTTAATCAATTTCTATTTTTTATATGTTGAATATTCTAGATTCTTCTAGAACCTTCAAAATTCGAATTCATATGGGCTTCCCGCCTGTCAATTTTCTAGGTTCTTCTAGAACTTGTGATTCAAATTTTGAATTCGTTTGGGCTTCCCGCCTATGAAAGGCCCAATGACCTGTTCTTGGCCCATTTACCGTCTATAGACGGTTCATTTGAACGTTACCACCGGCTGTAATCCCTATAAATTGGGTAGAGTAGAACTTCCATTTTTCACACTTCAAAGTCATTCTACTAAATTTTCTCAGAAACTTTCCTCAGAAAAGCTCTGCTAGGGTTCCGCGGCAAAGCGATTTCCGGCGTTCAAGCCACCGTGCATTTTCCAGTTTCCGTTTAAATCTTCATCTTCTCCATCAAGTTTTCTGGGTTCAAGCATTCTTCGGAAGGATTTTAATGGCGGATTCAAGCTCATCTCAATCCCAGCTATCTCAACCTTCTCGCCCTGCCAGAGCAAATCGAGGTAATCCACCTCCAAAGTCTCTAGTTCATGCAAACGTTTTTTCCCTTAGAGATTTACTTTCTGATTTTGGGGATGCTTTCCCAAATCTTCTCCATTTAGAGGCCCATAATATTCCTTCTAAATACAAACAAAGTAGAGTTGATGATATTTCTGTTCTTTTTGGCATAAAGGCCCCATATAGGGCCGTAGCACCTGGCCCAAATGACAGGGCTTGTTATCATAAGCCTGGGGCCATTAGGATATACAAAGAAACTTTTTATTCTGGTTTTCGCCTTCCTCCTCATCCTTTTGTTTGTCGTTTATTAGCTGAGGTTAAAATTTGTCCCACACAACTAATGCCCAATGGGTGGAGATTCATATATTGTTTCCTGGCCCAATGCATGAAACATAGGGTAGAGCCCAGTGTATTAGTATTTCGATATCTCTGTAAATTTTTAAATGCTCCAGATGATATAGGTTGGGTTAAGATTCAATATCGAACCTTAAACCGTAGTTGCTTCGTTTCTGGCTCTTCTCCCGACTCTCTTCCCTTGTGGAAGAAAGAGTGGTTTTATATTTACTTCGATGGGGATGATTGGAACAATTATTTTTGTTCTAACTTCAAAAGGGCTATGGACAGTTCTTTAAGGTCCCTTAAATTAGGGGTAGATGATCTTGCGGCAATTCAACTCCTGACGGGTGATTGCTTGCATCATTGCAATCTCCTAATTTCTGAGGATAACCTTCAAGCTATGGGGCTTAGCACCCTTGAACCTCGGGGTATATAAACTTAACTTCCTTTCCTTTATTCTGTGTTGTCATATAATATGATTGTAACGTTTGTCTTTTCTTTCCAGCCAAAACCGCTTTGAACGCTATTTTCAAGATGAGGGAGGACCATGCCTCTAAGGCGGTGATCGTGGAGATAGATAGGCCTTCCAAGCGGAAGAAGGCCGTAGATGGCTCCCCTGCTATGGAGAAGGTGCCCTCTTTTTTGGCTGAGCGGGCTGTCCTTGTTGACGAGGATCCCAACCCATTTGTGGTTAAATGGGGTTTACTTAACAGGGATACCATAGTTGGTGATTCCAGGGCTGCCGCATAGTGGTCCAGAAATGTGGTCACTCCAAGGGACATGGCCCACGTTGTGGAGTCCTCAGAGGATCTCCAGATTGAGCTTTTTGGGGCCCAAGCCCTTGCTTCTGTAAGTAATTTTCACTTTTGTTTATTCTTTCTTTCTTTTGTTCACTTTTTGAAATATGTGCCTTTGTTTTATAGGCTAACACCTATCATCAAGCTGCTCTTCACAACTTGAAGGCAGTTCGAGCTGAAAAGCTGATAGCTGAGAGGGATAGAGACAGGTATTTTGCCTCCTCTACCTCAAATTTTGAGATGTTTAGAGGGGTTGAGAGGGAGCTTGTAGATGAGAAGGAGAAGGTCAGGCAGCTGGAGGCCCAACTCCAAAGGGGTCGCGAGGATGTTATTGCTGAGTACAGAGCATCTAAGGAGTTTGATGACCTCCTTAATGCTGAGTATGATGCTAACTTTCCTAGCACCTTTAAGGATTGTTGGGAATCAATCATTGAAGAGCTGGGGACGAAGATTGAAGGAGTGTCCTTGGATAAGTTCCCCGTTCCTGCTTTATCTGGGGCATCCAAGGATACTATCATGGATACTGCCGACCTCACATCACAGCCCATTGATGATTCTGAGCTCTTTCTGGATGGAGATTTGATGGATGCTGCTACGGATGATGTTCCCCTTAACTTAGAGGAAGAGACTCTTCATGATGATATAGCATAGGTTGGCCCTGTGTGGCTATTTTCTTTATTTTATGTTCTTTTCTGAACTCACCCTTCGGGGTTTTAATTTAACTTTCTTAGTAAGTTTATTTCAGTTTTTCTAGCTTTTCTTGATTTTGCATGCTTAGTTCACATGTCTATCGGAATGCTTTGCATATATAATGAAATCATAAGAATATGGAATTCATAACTTTAAAAATGGGATCAACCCTTACATAATACTCAAGTTTAAAAACTTGGATTGGTTTCGTCGAACCTTATTTCTAGTAGTGAGTCCACTTGGGAAACACTTTAAACATAATAAACTTTCAGATTGGAGGCATGCCAAGTCCTTGGTACCTCATGCCCTTCAAGAGTTTCTAGTTTGTATGAGCCTCGACCAAATACGTTCTTGATGCGATATGGTCCTTCCCAATTTGGGGCCAACTTCCCTTTTTGTCCAACTCCGGATGCTTCAATCTTTCTGAGAACCAAGTCTCCTTAATGAAAGAACCTTTCTTTAACCCATAGGTTGTAGTAGAAAGAGGCTTTCTTTTGATGTTCAACTATCTTGGCGTTTGCTTCATCTCTAACTTCGTCAATTAGATCCAAAGCTAGCCTCAAGCCTTCTTCATTCTCTTCTGGTTCATAAGCCTCAACTCTTGGGGAGGTGTGAGTAATCTCCACCGGGACCACTGCCTCTGCTCCATAAGCCATTAGAAATGGAGTTGCCCCGGTGGTGACTTTACAAGTAGTACAATATGCCCAAAGTATGGGGAGTAATTCGTCTACCCAAGTGTTTCTGGAGCGTTCAACTCTTTTCTTTAGTCCATCCAGGATAATTCGATTTGCAACCTCAGCTTGCCCATTTGCTTGAGGATGGGCAACAGAAGTGAAGCGCAACTTGATATCGTTCTCATCACAATACTTCTTGAACTCATCGTTGTTAAACTGAGTTCCATTGTCCGTGACCAGGACTCGTGGAATTCCATATCTGCATATCACATTTTCCCAGAAGAATTGCATTACTTGCTTGGTGGTTATCTTGGCTAATGGCTTAGCCTCAATCCACTTGGTGAAGTAGTCAATTGCTACTATCAAGAACTTTCTCTGAGCACTTTCCATAGGAAAGGGCCCAAGTATATCCATTCCCCACATAGCAAAGGGGATAGGTGAGTTAATGGATGTCATCATCTCTGGTGGTTGTCTAACCACTGGTGCATGTTTCTGGCACCGTTCACATTTCTTCACATAGCTTTTAGCATCAGAAAGCATGCTTGTCCAATAGAAACCTAGACGGGTGACTTTATGAGCAAGGGCTCTGCCCCCCAAGTGTTGCCCACAAATTCCTTCATGCACTTCCTTTAGGGCCAATTCCGCCTCTTGAGGTCTCAAGCACTTTAAGTATGGAATAACAAAAGATTTCTTGTATAGGATTCCCTCAATTAGGGCATACCTTAGTGCTCTGACGTATAGCTTTCGTGCTTCTGAAGTGTCGTTGGGCAGCCACCCAGTTTCCAGATGAGCTTTAATGGGATCAATCCAACAACTGGTAATACCAATGGGTGCTACCAACTTTCCATTGATGATTGGGGTCTTCAAGACTTGGAAGTATACACTCCCTGCATAGTTTTCAATCTCGGAAGAAGCAAACTTAGACAAGGCATCGGCCTTCACGTTCTCTTCCCTTGGAATGTGTTCCACATAACATTCATCAAATTGAGTCATGATGGCCTTGACAAGTTTTAAGTACTTGGCCATGACTTCATCTCTGGCCTCAAATTCCCCATTCACTTGGGAAACCACTAGCCTCGAATCTCCACATACTTTCAGAGTTTTGACCCTCAGGGCTCCAGCCAGCCCTAAACCAGCTATCAGAGCTTCATACTCAGCCTCATTGTTTGTCGTTAGGAAGTCAAGCTTTAGTGCATACTCTACGAGGAATCCATCAGGACTTTGTAGCACCAAACCAGCTCCACTTGATTTTGTTTTTGATGCTCCATCAAAATAGAGCACCCAATATTCTTTGAAGTTCGTTTCCTCATCTTTCTTATCTTCCACTATCACTTCCTGCCCCCCGACTTCTTGGTTGTCAATGGTGCATTCAACCATGAAGTCAGCAAGTGCTTGAGCTTTTATGGTCGTCCGAGGCTTATATTTGATATCAAATTCTCCCAATTCAATGGCCCATTTGATCAATCTTCCATTAACTTGAGGGCTATGCAAGATGTTTCTTAGAGGTTGATCAGTCAAGACCTCTATCTTGTGAGCCTGGAAGTAGGGGCGTAGCTTTCTTGAGGCCATTATCAAGGCTAAGGCAAACTTCTCTATGGTAGAGTAGTTTATTTCTGCCCCGTGCAGGATCTTGCTCACGTAGTAGATGGGTTTCTGAACCTTTAACTCTTCTTTTACCAAAACAGCTCCCAGGGCAGTGTTGGATAGTGCCAAGTATAGATAAAGAATCTCTCCTGGTTTTGGTTTGGCCAATAGTGGTGGCTCAGCCATGTATTTCTTCAGGGCCTCAAAGGCCTCTTGGCTTTCAGTTGTCCATTCAAAAATTTTCACTTTTTTGAGTGCTTTGAAGAAGGGTAAACACTTCTCTCCAGACTTGGAGATGAATCTTCCTATTGAAGCCACTCTCCCTGTTAGTTTTTGGACATCCTTGACAGTCTTCGGTGGTTCCATGTCTAGAATTGCTTTGATTTTGTCGGGATTAGCCTCGATTCCTCTCTTGGAAACCATCAGGCCTAAGAACTTTCCCGAGCCTACACCAAAGGCACACTTAGCTGGATTCAACATCATCTTGTGGTGCCTTAGCACTTCGAATGCTTCTCGGAGGTGCTCAATGTGATCGGCCTTATCGAGGCTTTTGACTAACATGTCATCCACGTAGACCTCCATGGTTTTTCCAATTAGGTGCTCAAAGATTTTGTTTACCAACCTTTGATAGGTCGCTCCTGCATTCTTAAGTCCAAAAGCCATGACTAAGAAACAGAAGACACCAAAGTCAGTGATGAATGATACCTTGGCGATGTCATCTTTGTGCATCTTGATTTGATTATATCCACTGAAGCCATCCATGAAACTTAGCATCTCATGCCCAGCTGTGGCATCTATTAGAGCATCAATCCTTGGTAAGGGAAAACAATCCTTAGGACATCCATCATTCAAGTCAGTGAAGTCGACGCACATTCTCCACTTCCCGTTAGGTTTTTTAACCATCACGGGGTTAGCTAACCATTCTGGGAATTGGATTTCCTCAATGAACCCAGCTTCCAAAAGCTTATTCACTTCTTGCTTAATGGCTTCAAGCCTCTCTGGAGCAAAACTTCTTTTCTTTTGCTTCACTGTCTTCCTTTCTGGATCCACATTCAATTTGTGAGATATCAATTGGGGATCAATCCCTGGCATGTCGGCCGATGTCCAAGCAAAAACGTCATTGTTCTTTTGAAGAAAAGATGTGAGTTTGCTCTTCAATGGTTCGGGAAGTAGTGCCCCAATATAAGTAACCTTCTCTGGTTCACCTGGGACTAAGGGAATTTGGATTAAATCCTCAGCTGGTTTCCCTCTTCGGTCCTCATTGTCACTAGTGTCCATGTCTTCAATGGGGAGAACCTGCCCCCCAATTCCATCAGGCCTTAGCGCGGCTACATAACAACTTCTAGCCATCTTTTGGTCTCCTCGTTCTTCACCAATCCCATTTCTCGTTGGGAACTTGATTTTCAGATGATAAGATGAGGCAACGGCTTTGAACGCATGAAGACCAGTCCTTCCCAGGATTGCATTGTAGGTTGAAGTTGCCTTTATAACTATGAAGTTCAGCATTTGAGTAGACGTATTCATCCCTTGCCCCATGGTCATTGGGAGTTGGATAGTGCCTTCCACTTTTGATTCCACCCCATTGAATCCGTATATAGGCATATTTGAGGGTGTTAGCTGAGAATCAGTGTAACCCATCTGGATAAAAGGATCGTAGAACAAGATATCCACTGAAGCTCCATTGTCAACCAGGACTCTCTTTGTTTCGGAGTTGCCTATCACATGTATTATGACAAGAGGATCATCATGGGGGAACTTCACCCCTTCCAAGTCTGAATCGTCAAAACCTATTGACACTTCTGTTCTGGCACGCTTCGGTGCTTCTCCGACCACAGTCATTACCTCTCGAGCATAAGGTTTTCTTGAGTTTCGGGAGGACCCAGCAGCAGTTGGCCCTCCGAATATCATGTTGATCACTGGCCCTCGGGGCTTGGGATTCTGATCTTGATCGTTGTCCCTTCTATCATAATCCTTCCTTTCATAGTTCCCTCTTTGGCTCCCTTGGCTTCCATCCTTAGTGAACTTGCTGAGTTTTCCTCTTCGTATCAGAAACTCAATCTCATCTTTCAATTGCCTACAATCGTCGGTGTCATAACCGACTTTTTTGTGGAACCGACAAAACTGATTTTGGTTCCGTTTGGACAAATCAGCCCTCATTGGCTTTGGCCATTTGATATCTTCTTCCTTGGCTATCTCCATCAGAATTTGACTCCTGGGAGTATTCAATCTTGCATATTCTGTGAATTTTGGCCCAAAATTGTTTCTCTTGGGGGGAGAATCGGAGTTCTTTGATGTTCTGGGGAACTTTTCCTTGACGTCGTACTCCTGAGTTTCTTTTCTTTTCTTTGAGTTTCCACTACCGCCATTAGTGGGTTCATACTTTCTCATGCTTTCTTCAGCCTTGATATACTTTCTGGCTCTATCTTGGAGCTTCAGCATGCTCTCGGGGGGATGTTTAGCTAACGACCGTTTGAAGTGGTCATCAGTGGTTCCTTGTTGCAGGGCTATCATAGCCACTCTGTCCTCTAAGTCCGGGACTTTTAAAGCCTCTCGAGTGAATCGATTGATGTAGTCCCTTAGGGCCTCATTCTGCCCTTGCCGGATTGCCATGAGTGATGCAGAACTTTTCTCATGCACCCTTCCACTAATGAACTGATTGATGAAAGCCTTGCTTAGTTCCTTGAATGATCCAATAGAGTTGGGAGGTAGACGGCTATACCAACGTTGGGTCATGCCTGCCAAGGTTTGTGGAAACGCCCTACACGTGACCGCATCATTGGTTGGCTGCAACAGCAGTGCATTGGAGAAGGTCCTTACATGATTTGCGGGATCTCCCGTTCCATCATAGGCTTTGATCGAAGGCATCTTAAACTTCCTGGATATAGCCGTTTTCATGATGTCTTGAGTAAACGGTGGTGTAGGATCATCAGGATCTTCTAGGGGCAACAGAATACTAGGATCACCCCTTGGGGCTTCGGCCCTCTTGGTCCTTCTTGCCGGTGGATCCAAGTTGATTATTGGGATCCCTTCAGTTGTTCGGCCTCGAGATTGAGCGGCTTCCTCCTCAGCAAGGAGTTTTTTGAGCCTTGCAGTCTCTGCCTCATGGGCTGCAAGTTTCTCCCTAGTAGTTTGGGGTTGTTCCCGATTGGTCTGGGAAGAACGTCTCCTTCTTGGGGCGACATCCTCCCCAGTTGTATAACCCTCATCCTCGGTGTATGGGCCCGAGTAATCTTGAACGAAAGGGGTCTGACGAGTTTGGGGTCCCAGACCTTGAATATAAGGGGGCACATATGCCTCATGGTAGATTGGATTAGTTCCACTACCGCCCGCCATGGGTCGAGGGGGCATGCCATAGCTTGGCATCCCCAAAGTCTGATTCGCTTATTGAGGGAGATCAGTAGTATGGAGTTGAAGGCTCTTTGGTGCACTCATGAGCAGCGGGGAGGTCGTGATTGGTTGCTGGTGGACGGTCTCTTGTGGATTAGATCCATGAATGACCATCTGCAGGGGATTCGTCCCTTCAACCGAAATCGGGATTTCCGGTCCTTGAGTGTTGGTGGGGCCCACTACAAGAAAAACTGAAACAGACAACACTTATCAGACAACGGTCGGCAGTAAAAGCATTGTTTGAAATTTTCACACAACGGTTTTTTTTTTTGCAAAATCTGTCTGTTGTCTGAAAGAACTTCCACAACGGTTTCTAAAACCATTGTCTATTAGAAGGAGTAAAGCAGAGGCTTTACACAACGGAATTATAAAACCGTTGTCTGAAGAAAGGTCAGACAAGTGTTTCATAAACCGTTGTTAAAAATAGACAAGTGTTTTTTTTTTTGTTACTTAAATGGATGTCACACAACAGTTTGAATAAACACTTGTCTGATTCTAACAACGGTTTACAAAACCATTGTCTGAAGAAACTTCAGACAATGGTTTTATAAACCGTTGTTAGAATCAGACAAGTGTTTTACTTGTATGTGGACTATACTTAATTCACACAACAGTTTCTGCATACCGTTGTCCAATTGAAATCTTAGAGACAATGGTTTTTGGCTGTTAAATATGTTGCTGTCACACAATTGTTTAGCTTACATAAACCGTTGTCTGATAGTTAAAAAAATTAAAAAAAAACCATAAAATAGTTGTGAAGCATGCTCAATATTTTTATCATTACCCTCCACAATCATTGTATCGGCTTGTACACAGACGCCGCTACATTGAACTTGACAAAAACGTACAAGGTCCGGTTGTGCCGCATCTTTTCAAAAACGTTGGAACACTACTACTTTTGGGAACGGGACATGTGTCAGATTCAATGAATATTTTTTTAAAATGATTTCTTCGACGATCCAACCGTACGGATGTTAATCAGTACTCATTCTAGTGTTGGGAAAAAATAATCAAAAAATAACAAGGCCCGGTTGTGCCGCATCTTTTCAAAAACGTTGGAACACTACTACTTTTGGGAACGAGACACGTGTCAGATTCACTGAATATTTTTTTTAAATGATTTCTTCGACGATCCAACCGTACGGATGTTAATCAGTACTCATTCTAGTGTTGGGAAAAAATAATCAAAAAATAACAAGGCCCGGTTGTGCCGCATCTTTCCAAAAACGTTGGAACACTACTACTTTTGGGAACGGGACATGTGTCAGATTCAATGAATATTTTTTTTAAATGATTTCTTCGACGATCCAACCGTACGGATGTTAATCAGTACTCATTCTAGTGTTGGGAAAAAATAATCAAAAAATAACAAGGCCCGGTTGTGCCGCATCTTTTCAAAAACGTTGGAACACTACTACTTTTGGGAACGAGACACGTGTCAGATTCACTGAATATTTTTTTAAATGATTTCTTCGACGATCCAACTGTACGGATGTTAATCAGTACTCATTCTAGTGTTGGGAAAAAATAATCAAAAAATAACAAGGCCCGGTTGTGCCGCATCTTTTCAAAAACGTTGGAACACTACTACTTTTGGGAACGAGACACGTGTCAGATTCACTGAATATTTTTTTTAAATGATTTCTTCGACGATCCAACCGTACGGATGTTAATCAGTACTCATTCTAGTGTTGGGAAAAAATAATCAAAAAATAACAAGGCCCGGTTGTGCCGCATCTTTCCAAAAACGTTGGAACACTACTACTTTTGGGAACGGGACATGTGTCAGATTCAATGAATATTTTTTTTAAATGATTTCTTCGACGATCCAACCGTACGGATGTTAATCAGTACTCATTCTAGTGTTGGGAAAAAATAATCAAAACATAACAAGGCCCGGTTGTGCCGCATCTTTTCAAAAACGTTGGAACACTACTACTTTTGGGAACGGGACACGTGTCAGATTCACTGAATATTTTTTTTAAATGATTTCTTCGACGATCCAACCGTACGGATGTTAATCAGTACTCATTCTAGTGTTGGGAAAAAATAATCAAAAAATAACAAGGCCCGGTTGTGCCGCATCTTTTCAAAAACGTTGGAACACTACTACTTTTGGGAACGGGACATGTGTCAGATTCAATGAATATTTTTTTAAAATGATTTCTTCGACGATCCAACCGTACGGATGTTAATCAGTACTCATTCTAGTGTTGGGAAAAAATAATCAAAAAATAACAAGGCCCGGTTGTGCCGCATCTTTTCGAAAACGTTGGAACACTACTACTTTTGGGAACGGGACATGTGTCAGATTCACTGAATATTTTTTTTAAATGATTTCTTCGACGATCCAACCGTACGGATGTTAATCAGTACTCATTCTAGTGATGGGAAAAAATAATCAAAAAATAACAAGGCCCGGTTGTGCCGCATATTTTCAAAAACGTTGGAACACTACTACTTTTGAGAACGGGACATGTGTCAGATTCAATGAATATTTCATAATTTTAACTACTTCATTGATTTTGCTATCTTCTTTACTTTTCTATTTTAATTTCAATTAGGGTTACGATTAGGGGTTTCAATTGAGGGTTTCAGTTAGGGTTTCGATTGGGGCTTTAAATTAGGGCTTTAATTTGGGGCTTTACATTTATATGCATAATTACCCTGTTCATATCGCCTTCGTCTCTGAATCAGATTGTCATATGCGTTTTTGGTCTTATTTATATGCAACTAGTGGGAAACAGCAGACAAGTAGCAGAAAAGACAATTTCCGTCTCAAGTGTGTGTGTTTTTTAGTAAATAAGACATTTGCTTGTAGGGGCATTCTGCTGGCTTATTTAATCTTGGGAATACCTTTTACATGAATTCCACTGTGCAGTGCTTGCACTCAGTTCCAGATCTGAAGTCTACTTTGATCATGTTAATCCCTTCTTTAAGCATATATAAATATTATGTTTAGATTATACTGGATATTTGGTTTTCATATGTTGGTAAAATTTACCTTAGAAGACTGAATTCTCACTAATTAATATTATCTAATTTTATGATCAGGTATCCACATTCTGGTAGAAGCAATGATTTAGACCAGTCATCTCATCTCTTGACCGTTGCAACCTGGGATTTATTTAGTGAACTTGATAAAAGTGTTAAGGCAGTTGCACCGATGCAGTTTTGGACAGTATGTCCCTATCCTTTAGAGTTCTGACAGCTCAATGCCAGATGTTTGATTGGATTAAATAATTTTGTAATTATGGCCGAGTTATTAATAATTATGGATTTCCTCGCTCTTAACAAAATTATTTTGTGCATTTTAGATAATATATATGGAAATGGCTTGAAGACCATATTTTTGTTATTGGTATCCATAGCTTACATCCCTTGAAAGGGGATTGTGTTTTAATGGCTTTTGGATGAAAGGAACAATAAAATATCACTTTGCATTTGTTGTCGGTTACAGACTTCTGCTAATTTGAGCTCTTCTATAGTTTGAGTTGCTTGTTTAAATATTTCTGTGATAGCTTCTGTGTACTGGTACCATACTTGGATTTTATCTAACTTATCTACACTTGCAGGTTTTGCGCAAAAAGTATCCTCAGTTTGGCCAGGAGTAGCTGGCAACACCACAAACATCATCAGTGCTGCGGTTACTCCAGCTTTTGTAGCTCAATTTCCTGCTGTAAATGGCCTAGGTATATCTTTGGCTCGACTAGATATTGCCGCTGGTGGTGTTATCCCAATGCACACACATCCAGGTGCATCAGAAGTACTAGTAACAATACAAGGTACAATCCTGGCTGGATTTATATCCTCTGCTAACAAAGTTTACTACAAAACATTGAACAAGGGAGACATTATGGTTTTCCCACAAGGATTGCTGCATTTTCAGATTAATTCCGGAAAAGGTCCAGTTGTTGCATTTGTCAGTTTCAGCAGTGCTAGTCCTGGTCTCCAAATTACTGATTTTGCGTTGTTTGCAAATGAATTGCCTACTGAATTGGTGACTAAAACTACATTCCTTGATCCTGTTGTTGTCAAGAAGCTCAAGAAAGTGCTTGGCGGGACTGGTTAATAATTTAGTTGTTTCAATTGTTTATTTCGTGTCTTCGTTTTCCCTTGTTCTTTTGATTGGTTGATGTCTGCAAACAAGATTCTTCTGTTGTATCTGCATAAATATGCAGTACTTTAAATTTGTGGTTTCTGTGTTTATCATGACATGAGTGTTTAGTAAAATGCTTTTTACTAAACACTCATGTTATAGGTTTGTGATTATAAACAATACCCAAAGTTACAGGTTTGTGATTGATTGTTATGTTTTGTGTTAATTAAGGTGTGTTTTGTGATGCAATGTGTGTGTGTGATTGTGATTTGCTAAGTGCTTGACTGGACGACCTAAGACTGGAAAAAGGTAGGCAGGTTTTATGTTGGGTTGAGTTGGAGGCTATTGATACACTCCTGGTACGCTAATAACAGAGAATTAACCATATTACTATCACTTATTAATTCTTTTATTATCAGCCTTTTGAGATAGATCATTCATGTGCAGTTTTTTACTTGTTTCATGGTGCTGCAGGCTTTAAAAATCATCTAGACTGATGAGCCTTTGCTGCGTCCCTGTGGTGTTTCAGAGGTGCTGGCATGAGTGTATAAGAAGTGAAAAAGGTGGAGGTTTTTCGGAATATAAA
Source organism: Heracleum sosnowskyi (assembly GCA_030848705.1). Lineage (NCBI taxonomy): Eukaryota > Viridiplantae > Streptophyta > Magnoliopsida > Apiales > Apiaceae > Heracleum > Heracleum sosnowskyi. The sequence continues at coordinate 132,588,001 of CM061235.1, read as the reverse complement.
TGTTAGGTTTCGTCGAACTTGTGTAGAGAAATAGAGTATTCATTTTTGACACTGCATCATACCATCAGCTTTACTTGTACACTCTGACTTATTAGATTGAGAATTTCGAAGCATTGTAGATGTATTTTTTCCAGTGTAAGTACTAATAATAAAGTTATTAAGCCATGTTTGGGTTCATATTGAATTTGAAATCTGGGAAATTTTGTTTATTAAAGATTTTTTGTTGCACAAAAATCTAGCTTATTAGATTGTTTTTTGTCCAATACCGTTGTCTATCAAAATCAGAAACAAGTGTTTTAGAAACAAAAACTGTTGTGGTTCTGCTAATGTTCAAACATGTTTATCTTTTTAAACCATTGCCTAACAGCTTTCAGACAACAGGTATTTAAAGAAAACAATTGTGCAAGTCAAGAATAGACAACAGTTTTTAGAAAGGAAACCATTGTGTTAAACTATTAAGACAATGGGGTTGTTCTACTAAAACCGTCGTAAATATTTAGATCACACAACACTCTTTTGGAAAATAAAGCCTTGTCTGAAAATTAAAATAACAACATTTTCTAGTTAATAAACAATTGTTGATTTATTTGTCAGACAATGGTTTCTACAACAACCGTTGTTGTTCACGCGTTTCAGACAACGTTTCCTAAGACCAAAACCGTTGTCTGTAGGGAATCAGACAACGGACGCGTCCGTTGTCTGAGCTGCGTAACAGACGGCATCTCAATAGACAACGGTTTTCTAGGGCATCAGACAACGGGCAAAAAGCCTTGTCTGATTCAATTATTCTTGTAGTGGGGATATTCGCCCCTTCAGTGCCAGTAGTCGGCGGTGGCTGATCAGCCTCAGAGGTGATAGGACGATCCTCAGGAGTTTGATTATCCCGAGCTGTTCTTCGTGTGTTTGCCATGGTTGATGTTGTCTTCCCACAGACGGCGCCAAATGTTATGGATTAAAAAACGTGCTTTGTGAATTTAATGCTAGGATTAATGAGCTTCGAGCTTTAGTGGCTGCACTCGTGTTTCCGGACTAAATAGGTCCTCACAAGATGCCTACGTATCTCAATTAATGTTGAGAATCAAGGCAAAGACGTAGTTCTGATTGTAGGATTAGGGACCTTATATAGGCATCTAGAGCCTAGTATTTATGGTATGTTTAGGAGTCTTAGCGAATAAGTCTCCTTTTTGATATTGGATAAGCGTTGTATTGCTTGCAGGATAAGCCTTTTCCTTGTCGATAAAGGCTATGACTCATTAATTGCCTTTGATTGGGATTCTGGATCCTTCTTTAACCAATTTGCCATAATTTGGACTCTTTTTATGAGTTGTATAATTTCCCTATTCATTAATTACGAATTTAATGAATAATTAGGATGTCGGGTCTTAAATATCGGCATTTTATTTGACTAGTCAATTATATTTCTATAATTATTTTTCTGTCCATATCAGTATATTAAATTTTGACAGCTGCATTAAAGCTGAATCGTGTTGCGATTTTGTATATTAGATTTTGTCATTGCATTGTTAATATGTCTGCAAGACTTGGCCAAACGCAAGTTGAAGGAGGGTCAAGACACCACAAGACAGTTTGATATTGCATTTATTTTAATTTTTTTATGAAAAAACGCAAATTAAGCTTACGTTTTTAGAAAAAAATATTTTTTGGTAAAAAATATTATATGAAGTTGCGTTTTTGGAAATCCAACATGAAATTACGTTTTAAAATAATATCTGGGACCATATTTTTTAATTTTGATATTTGAGGATATTTTTCTTTAAATTGAGACATAAAAGGCCATCATCAATATCATATACCCTCTTCATTTTATAAAAATTGATGTTCTATGAAATTTCAAAATCAAACTAGCCCCACTTTTGCTTATAAATAATTATACTACATAAGGTATGAAATTATTTAAAAACTTATCATTTAAAAGTATATTTGATTTGTTATTAGATTTAATTTTTAAATTCATAAAATATTAATTAATAATTTATTATCAACCGTTATATATTTACATTGGTTTGAGTTTTAAAGATAATAAAACTTCACTTCTCCTGAAACGAAGAGATAAAAGTAATAGAATCACGTATATTATATAACATGGCCAACAAACTGAAAATTCTCTGTTCTTGTAGGAAAAAGCCTTATTGCTAAATCAATTAACAGCGTAGTGTTTGTGTTGCAAAAATTAATTGATTATCGTGACTGAGTATTTATAAAACAAATCAGACTTGAGTACATCATGTGATTAATCAATTGAAAGAACATTTTTAGGCCCTTTTAAACACAACCTTGACGGGAAATTCACTCAATCCCAGGTATGGCGTATAGTCATCCTTAACAATGCCAACGTCTCTGCAAATAGCTTGACATTTTATGCACACTGAGGGACAATGAAGAATCTTGTAACCATCCATGTATTTTATAATTTTAAACCAGTTTCTTGCAGTTTCCGGACCAGGATTCCCTTCAACACCACCACTTCTCACGAAATACTTGTCGTTTGATTCATGCTTGACGGTCCAAACAACAGTCTCATTGCAAAGTGCCTCTCCTGTAAACTTGATGTTCATATCAGTTTCTTCACGTATCACACCTTTCGGGAATAATACTGGCGTAAAACCAAATGGAACGCCTACATCATCATTAGCTAACTCTTGAACGACATCAAGTGAGCAATTCTGGTTCCTACTAGGATTTAACGTGAGTGGACCTGCAGGACCCTGTGAGACCACTGGCCATATGTAATATCTAGAACTTGCCCAGAGAAAGTCTCCGTCGGTGTCCCTTACAGGTTCTGCACCGAGTGAAATCGAAGCTAATAGAAGGAAGGAAAGAAAGAACACAAGTATCTTCATTGATCACTAATTATATAGCTTTGCTATTTTCTGTTTTAATTTGGTGAGTACATAAATGGAAGATGATCTTATTTATAACAATATTTGTACTAACAAAAAAATTGGGCGGAATTAGCACAATGTGAAATGTTTTAGATTCCAGTTGTGGTTTGCAAAATCAGATTCAGCAATTCTTTTGCGGTTTTGGAATTCTTGCTTTTTCCATGGTGTATTTTTGTCGATCAAATCTCTCATTAGAATGGCTTAATATGTACATCAAAAGTTTCAAATGCCTTCAGAAGTTTTCTTTATTCCTATTGTAATTTAATATTACTCTGTTTCGACCCAAAGAATCTTGAGTGGCTTTAAGTAATTTAGTCCTATCTAATTATAGATCAAGATGTCGGATCAATCAAGATTGACTGCATGCCTGCTGCACCCATAGATAAGTAAACAACAAATTAACTAGGTGCAGATAGATGTGCACACTTAAAAACATTGGCTTTTTGACTCTGCGTGCGGTAATCATGCATGGTTTAAGATAAAAACTAGAAGAACATGAAACTGAGGGCGACAACGAACACTGACTACCCAAAAGTAGATATAAATAGTACAGAAAATCGCATATATCCTTAATTACCAGCTTATCTTTTAAACGAAACAGCATAAATGAAGATATTATTGCCATTTCTTTCATTCCTTCTACTAGCCTTTTGTTTAGTGCAGGCGGACAATCAGCAGCCGGTACTGGACATGTCACATAAGGAGCTCCAGATGGGTACTGATTACTTTATACTTCCGTATAACGTTACCTATGGTGGAGGATTAAGCCTTGCTGCCACCAGAGGTAAAACTTGCCCACTTGAAGTTGTGCTACATGTTGAAAGATATGACGACGAAATTCCGGTAACATTTCTTCCTGCAGTGACCACCAAGGATGGCGTGGTACTTGAATCAACCGATCTCAACATCAAGTTTAAGACCAAAACAAGCTGTACAAAATCCACAATCATGAAGGTGGACAATTATGACAGGTCGCGAAAACGGTATTATCTTACAGTTGGGGGAGTAGAGGGAAATCCTGGTTATAAGACCATAAAAAACTGGTTCAAGATTGAGAAATATAATGACAACTATAAGCTAATGTATTGTCCTACTATATGTGAATTTTGCAAAGTAATTTGCAAAAATGTTGGCGCTTATGATGATGTTTACGATGATACCATTCCATATTCAGTTTTTGCACTAAGGGCTGAACCACAAATGGTTATGTTCAGAAAGGCGTAAGGCTTACTGGCTTGGGCTTACCAAGAATATGTTCGGACTGCAGTGTGATATGCTTCTCGTTGCAAATATGCAAGACTTGCTTCTCATGGAGAAGATTGTCAGATTAGCTTTCTTTGATTGTATCTGAAAAAGATATAATTATGTATGATAAATTATGTGCATGACTCTTAATTAGTTCTTTTACTTTTTACATTTTTGATAACTGCTATCTGGTTGTTTGCCTCAAAGAGTACTTATAGTCTGATTATAGTAATTTCTTAACTTAGAATAAAGGTTATCGTGTAATTTCAGATTAGCTAATATCGAAGCATAATTAGTTCATCACTCCCTACAATATTTTTTTAAAATCTTTTTATGATATTTATATAAGTTAGATCATCCTATGTCATGTTCCGCAATCTCTCACTTCCTAACACAAAGGAGATATTTTGTATAATGTTCTGGGAAACGTGGAATATATCAACGTTATAATAAGGTGTGGAATGGTAGAGTTTTACCAGCCGCTAAGTTACTATCTCGTGCTCTGTTGTTTTTCCATGAGTTCCGACATGCTATTCAGTATGGTAGCATGAGGTTAGTAGTTCGCTGGCTGGAGTTTCCCGGCAACATGTACCATTAAAATTAATTTAGATGCTGCCAATATTGATGATGCTGGTCTATAGGAATGATCCTGGAAAATTTACAAAGTGTTGGACCAAGGTATACATGGGAAGGTGATCGGCGTTGTTAGCAAAAGCAGTTTGTCTTCGAGAGATTTTGAATTGGATCAAAGATGAGAATCTCACAAACATTTGAGTCTGATGTCAAAAGAGTTATGGATAGCTTGTATTCTAAAATCAGGGATCAAAGATGAGAATGCTTGTCATCCTCTTTGTTTGATTTTTCCACATCTTATTTTTCTTGTCTCTTTTTAGATATTTCTTTGGTTCTTTAGGATTTGTTTAATTCACAACCAAAAGTGAATATGTATTTGGGGTATTTAGGAGATCGAGGAGCACTCTAACGCTCTTGGAAATGCCTTTAAATCTACAAGCGAATCCGGATTTGATTTCTTCAGACCTTATATGGACTTTGTACCAAGAGAAGCTTTTTTCTTGGAAGATAGTTATATAATTAGTGTGGGGTTTGACAAGAAGAATTTTGTTACTATGATACATATTAAGGTATGCAATCTTGATATTTTGGTTGATATTGATGTGTTTTTTATGCATAATATTGATGAGAAATTTAAGAGTAGGAAGGATGTTGTAACCTGAATGTGTGAATGTGGGTGTTATTAGTAGTCTACTTAGGATTGTGAGAAATCTTGGTTCCTTTGGGAGTTTATTCTTATGCAAAAATTTGTATTGTTGGAAACAATTCAAGATTATGCTTCTTTCAGGTGCATGTGCGTAGACCTTTGCCTAGTGTTACATTTGGTTTGGCGGACCATGTATGAACCATACCAAGTCAAGTCTAGTTTTGCTCTCATTTGTGGACTTAGCAAGAGTTTTGTTGCCTTTGCCTTTGTTCTTATGTTGGACTTGCGGCTGGGACAAAAGTTACGTTTTACATAAGGTGAAAATAGATATAATGTTTGGTGGGATGGAGTTTGTGGTTTGTGATCTTTTCTTGGTACTACTTGGCATAGAGTACAATTCATTTACGGAACGTAAAAAGAACCGAAAACATGTTTGTTTAAGATTGACTTCTAATGACAAATTTTAATTTACTTGTTGGTTCACTCATGTACTTGTATATGGGTTTGACCATGACATGAATTATCAAGATTGCAGAGTTAATGCTAATGGAGCATTGTTACTTTGGAATTACATTGAGATTCAGATTCTGTTGGATGATTTCTTTACAAGAATGGTTGTTATGATAGCTGATGAGGATATTGTTGACGAAGTTGGTGAGAGTACTATAGGAACCGGAGGTTTTGGCCTCACGTGGCAATTTCTAAAGAACATGTGTATGGTGCTGAAGGTAGAGGTAATTTATGAAGCGTTGCATAAGGAACAAGGGATATACTCATGGATGGAGCGGACAAAGAGAACATTTAGTCTGGTTGTGAAGATCCAAGGAGAGTTGCTTCTTTGTTGTAGAAGCAAAATAGGAAATTTTATTAATATTTGTGAAGATATTGATGAGGTAGCTGATGAGACCGTGAAGTTGTAGGACCCTAGTTTCAAGCCAGGGACATGGATATTGAACAAGGCTGATGAGGTGAGTGATTGGAAAGCTGTAGGACATTTCCTTACTTGCTCAGGGGTTGATGAAGAGAAAGAATTCAAGGCGCTGGATAACAAAAGAAGAAGTTGATGGTGATGTAATTTGTATTGAACTTGTTGTTTTATTGTTATAGCACTTGAATTTGTTATGTTAATGTATGTAGTTTGTTCCTAACTTAACATTATAGAACTTGAGCCTTGGCTTTGGGGTTTACCCTATTTCTCTCGTGTACTCCCTTGTATCCAAATCCATGCTTGTTGGAATGTTATATAAAATTAAAAACGGCTACCGAAAAAAATAAATTAGAGATCAATCAGAGTTGGGTAAAGTTACGAGTGAATGTAGTACTTTTGCTCGTGAATGTTCTGAATTTGTTGTTTCTCGTGCTAACATGCAATAAATAGATTGTTGATATAAGCGGCCTTTCTTGGCAAAATTCGTTACTGTCCCATTTTACATGTTTTTTTTTTTGAAAAATTTACATATATAATTCCTTCTACCATTAAATTTACATGAAAAGAAGAGATGAACTTATAAATATGAAAAAAGTATTTTTTTTCAAAAGAGACATATATAATGGGACGAAAATTCCCCGGACCCTCATTTTATAAGATATTTTGATATATCCGATTTTTATCATTCTTGATTTATTTTGAAAAATAAAATTCGATCATATTTTTTTAGTCGTTATTCTTCGATCAAACATCCTTGGAGAAAAGGCCTTGTATATCATGATTTGAAAACAAATGGCCCTTGGAGAAAAGGCCTTGTATATCACGATTTGAAAACAAATGGCCCCTGTTGTTGGAGGAATTTGATAACAATACGGATCGAAGGTGTGCTGGAATAGTAGAGCGAATTTGTATATATGTGGCTGTTTTTTGGGATCAGAGCTGGACTTGGGAGATGTCTCGATTTATCTCGTGTATCGGATCCCTTTTGCCAAGATGTCTGCGTACCAATTTATATTGGATCAAGCCCACGTAGTTCTATAAAATTGTTTCTATCCCTGAGAGACTTTAGGGATAAACTTCGTTAATGTGGGCAATTACTGATTTTATCTTGCATTATCTTACCGTTGTGATATCTTCCTGATCTGAAGGATATCGTTCGGAGATATTTTCCGTAATTCGTTGATTGAGATTGATTTTTTCCTCGTTTTAGAGAGAGAATAAAACTTAGTGGTCAAGCAATTAATTATTATCTGAATTAATAATTAATAAAGAGAATTTGAGACTATGTCAAAATGTGGCATAACAACTAGCCCCCAGTTCTTCAGTGTAGCTTGATGCAGTGGAGAACTAAAAGTTCTTCGTGCTTCCAAATTTCTTGAGTGGCTGAAAAAGCTGAAAATAGATGATTAGACAATCATAGAGCACTACAGTGCCCGACATCATGCGATGAACCATATTAGGATATGAATTTTCGCCAAGGTTTCAAAAGTGCGAGCATAAGTAATATAATTTTGAAATCCATATATTACGGTCTTTATTGTGAAGTTAGAACCTTGGTGTTTTGTATATATTCCGAATTGGCGTACACGCTTTTCAAATGTCATTGTCCACATAAGGATGTGTCTTCATTAACCCCCGAGCCCCCGAGTTAAGGAGCCGGGACTTTAATTAGTTACCCAATTTTTCCTTAGAGGGCCTTCAATAATGTAATTTTTACTCAAATTCTTCTTAGAGAGTAGGGCCTTCAGTGAATGTAAGTTTGTCCCTGGACTCTCCTGAGAGAACAAGGCTTTCAATCCAGAGGGTGGACTCCTTTTTTCAAGCAATTAATTATTATCTGAATTAAAAATTAATAAAAGAGAAATTCGGGGTTGCGCCAAAATGTGGCATAACAGCCCAAGTATCATAATTGAAATAAATGACCCCAAATATCACACTAAAACGCTACTTAGTGTAGTGTTTTATTATTTTCTTAAAAAATGCTAGTTCGTCTAACGTTTGAACCTTGCAAAAAAAATTATTTAAAAAAAATAGATAACACAACTTAAAGTAGCGTTTTGATCTGAAAACACAACTTGAAGTAGCGTTTTGATCTGAAAACAAAAGTTAAACTAACGTTTTGACTATCAAGACAACACTTCAACTTGAAACGCTAGGCGATTTCACATTTTGGTTAACACAACTTAAAGTAGCGTTTTACTGTGATATTTGGGATCATTTTTTCGAATCATGATATTTTAAGTGATTTTTCTTTAATTATGACAGAAAGGATCTTCACCCCATGCTTGCACCTTTAATGAGATTGCACCCATGTGTCATAAATATGTATCATTGATCATGACAAATTTTGTGCATATAGTATCGAAGATACTCTAGCTAGGATGAATTGTGTATCTAAAACACCGTTTCAGAACATTTCAAAGGATAAACATTGAACAAGTCTTCTCGTCATAAAATGTCTAGACCCTGTTTATCAATTAACGGTTATTTGTTAATGGCAACGAATTGCATGTATCTGTTTTGAGTGAAATTATTTGATAAATAAATATTTCAGTTGTTTGTATTTTAATTAAACACATGAAAATCTTCAAAAATTTCCTCCAAGAATTTTTTTTAAATTTAAGATTAGATTCGGAACACTATTTCAATCCGCAAAACAACAATATTACAGGATTTGTTTAGTCAAATCTCTAACTTAGTTTAATCAGCGGGCCTAATATTTCTTCCCCTCAGAATTATAGGTTGATATTTTATTATGCGCGTAGGCAGATGTCAAAGTTCAAATTGTTGACAAACTGCTACTATAATGTCTACGAGTATAATGATAAGATGCGCTAAGAAAAACTGACATTTTGGATCAGATTGTAGGCGCCATGTTTTTATACGGATAGTCAATTTCCTTGTGCAGCTTAAAGTTTTCAACAATATCAGGCCTCTACCCTGTATAAAGTAACATCGTCATTACTGTTAATGCATACCATCAAACCACGAATTAAAAATGAAGACCACAATTATCTTATTTTCCTTCCTTCTCGTTGCGCTCCTAAACAGCTTCTTGGTCGCATCCGCAGCAAATGATAAAGTTCTGGACATAGATGGGCAGGAGCTCCGGACAGGCACAAATTACTACATATTGCCCGTTGTCCGAGGTAACGGTGGTGGACTCAAAATATACAGTCAAGGAAATAACCAGTGCCCGATAGGTGTTATCCAAGAGCTAAATGAGGTTGATAGAGGTACTCCCGTGACATTTTCACCAGTGAACCCAGAAGAACACATAGTACGAGAATCTTCAGATTTGAACGTAAAGTTTTCAGGCCCAACATTCCTCTGCTCTTACAAGAATAACGGGGAACCAACTGTGTGGAGAATTGAGAGTGGAGATTCAGGTCAAATTTTCATCACACTTGGAGGATCTCTAGGGGATCCCGGCAGTACTACAATAAGGAACTGGTTCAGAATTGAGAAACTTGAGGGCGGGAACAACTGGTACAAGTTTGTGTATTGTCCCGGGGTGTGCGAAACTTGTAGACCTGTTTGTGGTGACCTTGGTATTGTAATTGAAAATAGTGGAACCAGACGTTTGGCTTTAAATACTGAAAAACCTTTCCAGGTTTTCTTTAAGAAGGCCTAGGGTTCTTATAAATTAAGCATCACTACTTGGGTGCTTCGTTTGCGTAATAAATAAATAACACTGATTTTGTTTGGAGTTTGTTATCTCATATATGTATATGGATCGGAAGACGTGTTAGAACTTAATATGAGGATTCTCTAGTAAGATTTCTTTCATTTTATTATTATTTTTATGTATATAAAGTATGTGGATTGTCTACATTTTTATCTTGAAAAAACTCAAAAGCTATCGTGACTCTCGGCGTACAAATACTCCAGGCCAACAATTCATCGCTAGTTAATGTCCACAACGGTAGACAATTTTTTTTTTAACAAGTGTCCTTTTTTCCTGGGGTTAAATGACATTTAGGTCACTGTACTGATTGCTAATTTTTAATTGGGTCATCCAACTCAAAAAGGTTTCAATTAGATCACAAATCAGATAAAAGTTTTCAATCAGGTCACTGGACGTTAACGTCGCATTGACAATTAACAGAGTTCTGTCTAATAGTGCCAGCTCGGTGCCATATATGTATAAAAAACAACCATCTAGTCCTAGCACTGGTCTACATTCATTTTTCCAAGTATTCTTGCAGGCAGCATAACATACATATATATTCTTTTAAATCTGCTAACATCTCCTTCTTGCGACACTATTAGACATATATGGCACCGAGCTAGCACTATTAGACAGAACTCCGTTAATTGTCAATACGACGTTAACGTCTTGAAAACTTTTATCTGATTTGTGACCTAATTGAAACCTTTTTGAGTTGGATGACTCAATTGAAAATTAGCAGTCAGTACAGTGACCTAAATGTCATTTAACCCTTTTTTCCCGTAGAATGCATACAAACAAATCTAAGATCAAGTTCAAGAAAAAAATTACTGAATGAATCATTATTCAGTTTACATATATATTTTCCATCTCACCCGGCCCGTATTACTTTACATTTTCCATTCATTCGCATCATTTTGGACAACTTTTCACTGAACAACTCCAACGTAGGCAACTCAAAAAATTGCTTAATACGACAAATCTCACTTTTCATATTTGTAATTAGATGGTGTCCCAGTTCATAAATTCGGTTTATACTCTTCGAACATCCGTATTCACCTCTAATAAAAATGTACTTAAACATAATTATGTCGCATAGATTCCTTAGAAAATGGTCTGGTTAGGGCTGTAATTCGAGTCGAGTCGGGCGAATTCGAGTCGAATATTAATTCGAGTCGAGCTTTTTTCACGAATCGATCCGGCTCGTTTAACTAACCGAGCCTAATTTTCTGTCCGAACTCGGCTCGTTTAATTTCACGAGTCGAGCCGAGTCGACTCGTTTAACTCAACGAGTCTATTTAAACGAGTCGGGCGAGCCGGCTCGTGTAAAATTACATTTAAACGAGCCTAATCTTCTGTCCGAACTCGGCTCATTTAATTTTACGAGTCGAGTCGAACCGGATCGTTTAATTAAACGAGTCCGGTCTTGTGTTCAAACTCGGCTCGTTAACGAGTTCGAGCCGAGGCAATCCCAGTTCTGTTAAACGAGTTCGAGCCGGACGAATTTGCGAGCTACCCGACTCAAATTACGGCCCTAGGTCTAGTAGATACTGTAGATATTGTAGTCTCTAGGAATAAATATTGATTTATCTAATTCACCTTTCGAAAAAAATCCAATGAGAACTTCGATCTATTTTTTTTTGTAGAGGCCAGGTTAAGTTCGATCATACACTATAATTTAATATGATAGCAAAATTTTCATCAATACACGTAGAATTTGCAGTGGGTAAATAATATTATGTTATTATAAGCAAACTAAATAATTTTTTTTATTTTTACCCATTTAAAATTTATATTGTAATTCTAATTTTCTTATTATAACCTTATTTATATTAAATAAATAATTTAAAATTTTAAATAAATTAACTAGGCCCGTGCTTCGCCGGGATTATCTTCTAGTAATATACATGCAAGAGTTCAAAGTGTTGATATGAACTGCTAACGTTAATGTCTACGCGACTAAAATGATAAGATGCATATATGTGGTAAGAAAAACTAACATTTTAGATCACGTTGTAGGCGCCAAGTTGTTTTACGGATAGTCGGCAATTTAATTCCTTGTACAATTGAAACTTTTCTACAATATCAGGCAGCCTTACCCTATATAAAGAAGCTTGTACGTTATTGTAATGCATACCAATTTCAAATCACAAAGTAAAAATGAAGCCATCGGTTTTCTTGTTTTCCTTCCTTCTCATTCTTGTAACCAACCATTTGGTTGCATCCGCAGCAAGTAATAGAGTCGTCCTTGACATAGACGAGAAGGAGCTACGGACGGGCACAAATTACTTCATATTGCCCGTTGTCCGTGGCAATGGTGGTGGGCTAAAATTGTACAGTGGAAGAACTAGCCAATGTCCTCTTGATGTTGTCCAAGAGCCGAATGAGGTGAATAGAGGTATTCCAGTGACATTTACACCAACGAACCCCAGGGAACCTACCATACGAGTATCTTCAGATTTGAACATTAAATTTTCTGGTGCATCGATCTGCGCTCAGTCAACTGTGTGGAGACTTGATGGTAAAGGTGCAGCCTCGGGTCAACTTTTTGTTTCAACTGGAGGAGTTCTCGGGAACCCTAGCGGTGCTACAATAAGTAATTGGTTCAGAATTGAGAAACTTCAGGGTCGGAACAACAATTATAAGCTTGTGTATTGTCCCAGGGTGTGCAATACTTGTAAACCTGTTTGTGGTGACCTTGGTATTGTTATTGAAAAGAGTGGAACCAGACGTTTGGCTTTGAATACTGGAAAACCTTTCCAGGTTCTCTTTAAGAAGGCCTAGGCTTCTAATAAAGCATCACATATGGGTGCTTGGTTTGCGTGTTGAATAAATAACAATCTTGTTTGCAGTTATCTATGTAAAATTCTCTAATAAAGATGTGTTTTTTCTAATAAAGATGAGTTCAATCCTAATTTGTGGATTGTCTACTACCATGCATTCATTTTATTAGTCCCTCCGGCCATTTTATCGTTTTGAAAAAATTATCTGTATTAAGAAAATGTTAGTTAGAATAATTGATTTCCCTATCTACCCTTAATAAATATTAGGCACGAGCCTTAAAAAATAATAAACTAAAAATTTTAATGTGAACGGAAAATATTAAAATAATATTAATAATAAGGATATATAGAAAATTTAACATGTTTTAATTAAAAAAAGTAATTGCCCATGATATTTTTAGAAGTGTTTTAATTATATTAATTGTATTTATTAAAAAAATACGTTGACATGTTAAAATAAGTAATTTTTTTTAATAAGGACAAATAGGAAAGTTAACATGTTTTAATTAAAAAAAAAGTAATTACCTATAATATTTTTAGATGTGTTTTAATTATATTAATTGTATTTGTTAAAAAGATACGTTCACTTGTTAAAATAGATAAGTTTTTTAAAATAATTAAAAGTATTAAAATAAGTTTTAAAATATGTAAGTAAGGGTTGCACTTAATATTTTTGGAAAAGAGAGATTTTAGTGATAACAAATATAAAAGGTAATATATTTTGATTTAAAGGTAATTGTCTGATATTTTTGGAAAAGAAATAGATTTTGTTAGAAAAAAAATATTTTAATTATAAAAGGCAATCAGCTAGTTAATATTTTTATATTATTCTATTTTTTATTAAATAGAGTATTAAAATAAATTTTAAAATAAATAAGTAAGGATTGCACCTCATATTTTTGGAAAATAGAGATTTTAGTGATAACAAATATAAAATATATTATGTTTTAATTTAAAGGTAATTGTCGTAATATTTTTGGAAAAAGGGTAGATTTTGTTAGATTTTTTTTAATTATAAAAGGCAGTCAGTTAGTTACTATTTTTATATTATTTTATTATTTATTAAATAGAGTATTAAAATTGGCTTTAAAATAAATAAGTGATGATTGCACCTCATATTTTTGGAAAACATAGATTTTAGTAATAACAAATATAAAAGATTATATGTTTTAATTTAAAGATAATTGTAATGATATTTTTGAAAAAGGAGTAGATTTTGTTAGGAAAAAAAATATTTTAATTATAAAAGTCAATCATCTAGTTACTATTTTGGTAATTTGACAATAATACAATTCCATAAAAGATTTGATTTGTAGTAGATTTCGTTATCCTAAAAAGAAAGAAGTATATTTGTAACAATGTATCTTAAATTTAAACAAATTAGATCCCACATTTCCATTTTTTGATTAGATTTCTATATTATTTGATTTTTATGTAGTAAAATATAGTGAAATATTAATGTAGAATAAAATTTTCCCGAATTTTGATTATATTATTAATTTATTAATTAGAAAAAGTACCGAAAACTAAAAACTAACCGAAAACCGAAAACCAAAACTTTCAATGTTTCGGTTTTAATAATATAGTATAGATATTAAATTAAATTTACCTTAAAAGAAGAAATGACAATTATTTAAGAACAATTTTTATTTTGAAAAGTAACAGATCTCAACTAGATTGCTTCTAAAAATTGCACGTAATAATATATGTAAGACATCGAATTATTGACATGAAATGCAAACGTTACGTTAGTGTCTACGCGAATAAAGTGATAAGATTTATATATGGGGTAAACAATATTGACATTTTAGATCATATTGTATAGGCGCCGAGGTTTTTATACGGATAGTCGGCAATTTCCTTATACAACTGAAACTTATCTGCAACATCAGGCAGCCTTACCCTATATAACGAAGCATGTACATTATTGTTACTGCAACCACTAAGTAAAAATGAAGACTACTATTCTCTTGTTTTCCTCCCTTCTCATTCTCGTAACCAACTTTTTGGTCGCATCCGCAGCAAGTGAAGATATAAAGTCCTTGACATAGACGGGCACAAATTACTACATATTGCCCTTATACGACGTTGGTGGATTGTCCCATACAGCAACTAGTACTAGCCAATGTCCAGAAAACGTCTTCGTAGGGCAAAGAACTTACGGCGATAAAGGTAATCCAGTGATATTTACACCACTGAACCCGAAGGATCCAACCATACGAGCATCTGAAGATTTGAACATTGAATTTTCCGATGCATTATGTGTAGATACTTACCGCCCGACTTTTCGGACTATTATTCTAAATCAAAACTAAAATAAAATACATTTCTTTATTCAATAAATAAAATTTCACAAAAGTCAAATGCAGCGGTCAAACTTAATAATCAAAAATATAAAATCGGAGACGCAACTCCACAATTCAACAATAAAGTCTAACATATAAGCAATTTATTTCCAAAAATCTCACTACAAGAAAAACGGTCATTTCCTACCATTTAAAACATACCAAAAAAAATTGGTTGGAAATGACTGAGCATTTCCAACCAACAAAGAAATTGGTTGGAAATGGTGTCTGTGGGTCCCAAGTTTTGTACACGCAAGCATCAATTCCTACCAATTTTTGGTCGGAAATCAATTCCTACCAGATTTAGTTGGTTTTGGTCACAATTTGACTTTTCAACGACCCCACATTCCACATCATTATCCCTCACGTATTTTAAATTAATAAACAATTTCTGGGGAAAAAAATAACGAAATTTTGTCAGGGTCATTTCCTACTAGATTTTGGTAGGTTTTGATGGTAAATCAAAACCTACCAAAACTGGTAGGAAATGAAGGTGATGATACCCCACCTTCCACGTAAGTAGCCTTGTCAACAAAAACTACCAGCAACCTATTCCTACCAACTTTGGTAGGAAAGTAAAACCTACCAAAATCGGTAGGTTTTAGTTGCATTTTAATAATGAAAGGACCCCACCATCCACGTCACAGTCCCTCACATTTTTTGATTAATAAACAATTTCTTAAAATATAAATATTATTATTTTTCCAGGTGTGTTTCCTACCAATATTGGTAGGAAAAGACCCGAATGCAAAATTTTAACTTTTTCTGGGTCCCCGCTTCCATGTCATCGGCCGTGGCTGTTTATTATTGGTCCAATAATTAAGTACATTTCCTACCAAAATTGGTAGGAAAAAGAAGCAGGATGCAAATTTCGGCCCCCACCACCTTTTTGCTTTTGTAATGTGTGGTGTTTTGTTTATGAGGATAAGATAAAGTTTTGAGAAGGGGAAGAAGAGAAAAAAGAAGAAGAGAAAGAAGAAGAAGAAGAAGAAGAAGAAGATTTAATCATCAAAATTCATTGTAAGTTCAATAATTGTAACATAATAATTTATGTATTTGTAAGTTCATTTACATATAAGTTATGTCTTAATTTTTTTGTTGTTAATCCATGATATTTGTTCATGAATAGCAAAAAAAAAGTGAGTGATATTGAATTGTAATTTGTCAATATTGTAGATGTCAAATGTTAATCGTGATTGGATGTCACGCCGGATGCAAAGTGATCGCATTTCATTAACGAATGAGTATAGAAGAGGCGTAGAAGAGTTTTTAGATGTGGCTAAAAAATTTGGGTTGAGCAATGATAAGTCAATGTGTCCTTGTAAGAATTGTAGAAATAATCGGTGGGAAACTCTAGATACCATAAAGTTTCACTTGTGTGCTTTTGGATTTTTTGAATCCTATACGGTGTGGACTTTGCATGGTGAGAAATTACCAAGAACGGAGTCTCGACAATCACGTCGAAATAAACGTCATGCACCACCGATATAGGAACCACCGATTGATATGTATAGGTTGTTTCGAGATGGTGTCGGGCAAGATTACTATAGCTTCAATTATACGGTGGGTAGTAGCACAAATGATGATGAAGAAGCTCCAAATCATTATGCTTCTCAATTTTACACCGATGCCAATGACTCGGGAGCTCCCATATATCCGGGTAACAAAGACTACACAAAACTTTCTTTTAGTACGAGTTTGTTACATTTCAAAAACGTATCTCGTTGTAGTGAGAAAGCATTTAATTTGTTGCTTGATATATTGGTGATGTGTTACCAAAAGATCATAAACTACCGAGTACTTACTATGCGGTGAAGAAGATGGTTAAGAAATTGAATTTGGGATATGATAAGATTGATGTGTGTGAGAATAATTATATGTTGTTTTATGGTAATGCCGAAAAAAAAGTTGTTTGTGACATTTGAAATAAGAGTCGTTACAAGGATGTCTTGGGGAAAAATGGAAAGCTAATACCTAAGAAGGTCTTAAGACATTTTCCGCTTATTCCACGTTTACAACGATTATACATGTCGGAGTATACGGCTAAACATATGACTTATCACAAGAATAGAGAAACAAAAGATGGAGAATTAAGTCATCCGGCGGACGGAGATGAATGGAAAAATTTTGATAAGCGATACCCGTCTTTTGCTAATGAGTGTCGTAATGTTCGACTTGGATTGTCAAGTGATGGTTTCAATCCATTTGGAAACTCCGAAAATAATGTATACACATTGTGGCCGGTTGTAGTGGTCGTCTATAACCTTCCTCCTTCTATGTGTATGAAAAGACCGTTCATGTTTATGACACTACTAGTTCCCGGTCCGGATAATCCGAAAAAAAATCTCAATGTGTTTCTAAGGCCCCTTATGGATGAATTATATATTTTGTGGCAAAGCGGAGTGGAAACTTATGATCAATCTACGAAGAAAAATTTCATCATGAAGGGGGCACTTATGTGGACAATTAGTGATTTTCCGGCTTTAGGTATGCTTAGTGGATGGTCAACAAAAGGGAAGATGGGATGTAACGTTTGTGTTGGAAATGTACATGGTTTCCAACTCAAGAGTTCCGGAAAATGTTGTTTCTATGGAACTTATAGAACATTTTTGGATGAAAATGATCCGTTGCGAAAGAAAAATCAAAAATATGCAACAACGGAACTTAATGTGTTCAATGGTCGTACCAAGGGGAAGGATTTACTATCTTCGTTATTTAAAGTAGAATTTGGTCATCCCGGAAACACTAATAGTAAATTCAAGCCTAGAGGTTATGGGAAAGAACATCATTGGACCCACTTTTCAATGTTTTGGGAACTACCATATTGGGCATCTCATGATCTACGACATTGTATTGATGTCATGCATACCGAGAAGAATGTGTTTGAAAATTTGTTTTACACAATTGTGAATGATCGAGTTAAGAGCAAAGATAAGGACAAATCAAGAAAGGATTGCAAGCTCTTAGGGGTACGACGTGATTTGTGGATTGATGAAAATGGAGTGATGCCTAAAGCACCCTACACAATTACTAGAGCTCAACTCCGACTTTTGTGTGATTGGATTTCGAATCTCAAACTTTCCGATGGATGTGTCTCGAACATATCTCGTTGTATCAAATGGGATACTTTAAGAATTACGGGTTTCAAATCGCATGATTGTCATATTTTCATGCAAAAGTTAATGCCTATTGCTTTTCGTGAATTTTTGCCATCTTATATTATGGAAGCTCTCACGGCCCTTTCTAACATTTTTCTTGATATTTGCTCATCCGTTTTACTACGCGAAGATTTGGATATCTTGGAGAAACGTGTAGTGAGGACAATGTGTGTGCTTGAAACCGTCTTTCCTCCGGCTTTGTTTGACATTATGGAACACTTGATTGTACACTTGATTGAAGAATGTAGACTCGGCGGACCGGTTTACTATCGTTGGATGTATCCTTTTGAGCGATTGTTGAAGCATATGAAAGATAAAGTAGGAAATAGAGCACGAGTGGAAGGTTCAATAGCGGAGAGATATGTCGAAGAGGAAATGGTCAACTTTTCTTCATTTTACTTTCGCTCTTCCACCAAGACGGTTCATAATATCGTACGTCATAATGAAGTTGTGGTTGGAGCCCAAAATGAAAATGTTTTAGAAGTTTTTAGATATCCTCTTGAAACTATTGGAGTGCATGTTACTCGGTATTTAAGTGATAGTGATATGAAGATTGCCGAATACTATGTGCTACTAAACATGCCGGAAGTTCAATCATTTATTCGGGAATTTGATGCTCACATGCGTGCTAATGATCCACAAATATCAAATGAAACACTAGAGTTGCTCCAAAAGTCCGAATTCAAGTCTTGGTTTAGACAAAAGGTTGAGAATGACGTTGTCAAATATGAGCTATTCAAACACTTGATTAATGGACCGGTATGCAACATTTTCACATTTGAAGGTTGTAAGGTTAATGGATATAAGTTTCATGTTAATGATGGAGTTTTTGTTAGAGGAACCTTTCACAATGATGTTCTTGTTAATTACTATGGTCGATTAGAACAAATTGTTAAGCTTATAGTATTAGTTAATGAATGTATTGTGTTTACGTTTTAATTTGTTTATTGATTGATTTTCTTGTAGGTTCTTCTTAATGGCGAAAGTTAGAAACGATAAGGGTAAAGGTAAAGTTGTTGAAACTGAACTTACAAAGAGAGGCAGGCAAAGCAAGACAATTCCGGTGAAAAACAATGGAAAGATTAGTAAAACAAAGAAAGTCCAATCTCGCAAAGGCAAAGCAAAAACAACAACGTCTCGTGCTAAGGACAAAGTGTTGGCGATAAAGCAATCTTATCCCCGAGGAAAGACAAGGGCTGAGCTGGTTGAATGGATGGGGCCAAAGAAGCGTTCAAACTCGACTGGACTTTTTGGTTCCACTCCCCTGACAGTTCCGACACGTATCGACATTTCACACGGAGTGTAAGTTTATAGTACTCGTATAAATAAAAATGTAGATTTTTGCATTTTTTCCTTTACGTGACATTTGTGTAAGATCATTTAGTAACAATAATTTTATATGTATTGTAGCATCATGCACAACAAAGCAAAAAAGACTATTCTGGGCATCGTTCGTGGGTTCTGGCCAGTGGGAGCTTACACATGGACCGATATTAATGATAAGTATCCTAATTGGCTTCAGAAAACCGTAATTGAAGAATTCTACGTATGTATTAATATGCATTAATATAGATATGTTGTATTTTCCACTTGATGATTCTACAATTTTTGTTTTGACCTTGTATTCTTTGTGAATTTTAGAAATTTTATCGCCATAAAAAGGGTCAGAGCCGTAGGGAATCTGAGAGGACTATAGTCGGGCATGTCAAGGCCTTGATTAAGCGAACAGTGAGTGAAGAGAAAAAACGGGCATTTCAGAAGTCCAAGCAGTTGAAAAAGCCGTTGTTGGAGGTGAAACCTGGCTACTTCAAAGATCCCATTTGGGCAGGGATGGTTGCATTCTGGAACACAGAAGATCACATGAAAAGAGCTGAAGCAGGTGCAGAGAATCGGAAGTTGGTAACCTCTTTACACAGCTCTGGAGCAAGATCTTTCCAAGAAGTGGAGATGGTAAATGACTGATCATTTATTAAAATATTACTTACTTTTATGTTCTTGTTTGTAAATGCAATTGTGATCTAATTATAATTACTTGTTAGAAATTAATTGAGGAGAAGAACGGTGTTCCGCCAACTCGCCTCGAAGTGTGGGATAAAATGCACACTAGGGCAGGCAGCGAAGTGGATGAAGATGGTCGACCATTGTACACAACTGCGAAAGCAAAGGAAATTGCGGTATTAATTTATTTACTTTGTGATATCTATTTACATTTATCTCTATATATTTTGCAATCAACTTCTGCTAATTTATTAATGTTTACTAATTGATGAATATAATTTATTGCAGTTGAGGTATGCGAAGATATTGCAGGATAACAATTTTGATATTACTCAAACTGATAAACTCGTGGAGCCTTTTCAGTGGTGGTTGATGGCCACAGAACCTAACTCAAACAAGCCGAAGAATAATCGGCTGCTTGGCTATCCAAGGATTCCAGCCCGCCAACTAATCAAAGACTTGTCCATCCAGTATGATAAAGAAGAAGAGAACATGGCTGAGACTTCAACAGCAGGTGCCGCTCGTGGTAAATATAAACTCCCAGGCCATATATTCGCGGAGGTGGTCGGCGGTGTCATTGAGATACTCAAAACTCATCCAGAAACCTATCAGCGGTGAATTAATCAAGATGAAGTTGAAATTCTTGCTCGAGCTGCAATGAACCTTAGTGATCCAGCCAATTGTAACAAATTCTCTTCTTTCATTACGAAAGAAGTGTTGCATCTTGTGGCTGGCCTTGTGAAAGATATGTTCAAGCGTTATCGGGCCAAGGCAAAAGAGGTAAATATATTCCAAGTGTTTTTGCATTGTAATTATTGTTTCATTGTTCATTGTTTTACCTTGATCTAAATTATGAACTTTGTGTGTTTTTTTTGTTAAAACAATTGTAGGTCATGGATTACAGTTCCGATGATGAGGATGATGTGACAGACATATCTGATGATGAAGGCGATATTGAGGCTGATGCTGTTGAGGAAGAAGTTGAATCAGATGGTGAAGGCAGTGATGGTGAAGGCAGTCATGAAGGCTCCGGTAATGAGGCAGGCTCCGGTAGTGAGGACGAATAGTCCTTGCTATTACTTTGTGAATGCTTTTATATTTAAGTACATTAATCATGGTTTGATGTTGAAACTTTCTTTTGGTTGTGTATTGAGAACAATACACAAGTCTAGATGTATATAGTTTGGTGGAAATGATGCGTTGGTCATCTTTTTGGTGTTTGTTAGATAATGTTGAACTTGTCGGAGAACTAGTACTACTTTTGTTGGGTATTTGATGTTTTAGTTGGATGTAGAATGAAGTTGTTGGAAACTTGTTGGATGTTTTAATCTAATTGCAAGTAATTTTAGTTACTAGTCATTGTATAATTATAGTGTATTATTTGGTTTGGATGTTATGATTGATGTTGATGAATGTGGATTGTGGATTGTACAATTGTTTGTACAGGAAATGACCAAAACAAAAAGAATTTTTCAAAAAGAAAAGCCACCATTTCCTACCAAATCTGCACATTTCCTACCAAGCTTACCATTCGAAACCCAGAATGGTAGGAAATGCTAATTTACATGGTTTCTGATATAAAACCAACCAATTGACATATTAGAAATTGGTAGGAAATAGATCTTGACTGAAGTCAAATGTGATGTGGCAAAAATGACTTGGACTGGTCCCACTTGACATGTGGATGACATGTCAACATTGGGGGACCCCTTTAAGCTGACGTGGCTCTTGACGTGTCAAGTGATGTGTCAAGGCCCCACATGCCAAGTGGCTGCCCATGTGGCAAGCCACATGGGCAGCCACTTGGCATGTGGGGCCTTTTAGAAATAACCTAGCAATTCCTACCATTAAGCATTTCCGACTTGAGCAATTCCAACCAACGGGTTTGGTTGGAATTGATTCCATTTCCGACCAAAATGTGGCCATTTCCAACCAATTGAATGGTAGGAAATGGCCGTTTTTCTTGTAGTGTCTTTAAACAAAATCACATAGCAGCACGAAATTGCAAAAGTCCACAGTCTTATTCTTACTTAGCTTCCACAACGAATGAACCTGAAATGTTAGGAAAGGGGTGAGCTACATAGCTCAGCAAGTAACAAATTGACTTACAGATATTCTCAAAAATCAGTGGGCGTTTTAGCAAAACAGATTTTCTCAAAACAATAATAATTTTTAAAAACCTTTACAAACAAATCCAACCCAAAGTTTATATTTTCAAAACTAGAATAGAAACAGATTTAAAACAGAAACGAAATTCTTATAAATAACCACAGTCTTGCTCTACGGTCACACTTTCCCAGTAGCCGGGATCTTATTCTTATTCTTATACTTTCGCCACACTTTGCCAGTGACCGGCATCTAAAGTTCAATAATTACGCGCCTTAATAGGTATCTAAAGTTGCACACTTGTGCGCCTACTAAGAGTATCTAAGGCTAGTTCCGGAACTATAGCGTAAATTATGAACGGGTTCGATAACGTAGAGACTGAGGGATTCGAAGATTCTCGTATCTTATTTCTTATACATTTCGAAACAATATTTCTTATATCTTATACAAAATCTGAAAATTGCGGAATTAAAATATCTTTTCCGAAAATAAAAGTAAGTCAAAAAGTACTTACCTCAAAAGCGATCAAATACCGAAATCAATGCGAGCAAATCCTATAATTTTATTAAACCAATCAAAGTCAAATAATGTTTACACCACCTTAATATAACTCATGCGACGCTTACATAATTTACTTAATGAAATTTCAAAAATCAGACACCGGAACATCTTGCAAAATAGGCCAATATTAACAAAAATAGTTATGACCAGTTCTAGAAATTGACAAATTACTCTATTTAAATGACTTTATTTGAAAAAGTACAAAACACGAAAAACGTAGACAATTCCGAGACCTTTCCATAATGATAAGGCTCGTTAAAAACGGACAAGTAACGAACTCAGAACATAGACATTTGCGGACTGCAGAACAAAATCAGCCCCTGACTAGGTTAGTATTTCGACGTTAAAGACATCGCAATCACAGAAACAGAAATAGTCAGAGGAATTAAACACAAAGTTCAGAGGTCGAAAAGATCTTTCCATAATGGTATTGCTCATAATTTTTGGATAAAGACTCAATTTACTATGGATTTTCAAAGTTAGACTTCTCGATTTCGAAAACATACTGGCTGGTCAATAAATTCCAGAAAACCTCATATCTACAGACCTAATTTCGAAAAATACAAAGAATCAAAGTCGTAGATAATTACAATACCTTTTCAGAGAGTCTAATATCATAAAATTCTGACAAATAACGAGTCAGATACGAGTTTACAAAATTCAGACTTTATATATAGTATACATACAAAATCGGAGTAGTCATACGAACACAATGAACAAAACAAAGAACTCATGGATATATATCATATTATACACATATACAAATACTCAAGAGAACATATAAAGATATTTGACATAATCAAAATAAATCAAATATCATACACGTGAAATAACACGAATAACAAGAGAATTAAAGAATCGTTACCTCTTCTTCTAAACTTGTTATGAATCTTCCTCTTTTCGCGTTCTTCTTCTCATCTCTCTCTCTCTCTCTAGTGGCGTCTCTTTTCTTTACCGATGTTAGGGTTTTCCTCTTTTTTTTTAACACGCTCGTATCTAGATATGTATAGGTCAATTTTAATTAAATTGGGCCAACTAAAACTTTAAACTAAAGCCCAACAAAATTAAATTAGAAAGACTCGTTAATTCTATATTTTTATTCTAAAATCAAATTATATAATTATCGTAAATTTTAATCCACTTCTAATTCTAATTTCTATTAAATTTTAATCTATTAAAATTACAAAAAAAAATCTGGGATATTACAATACCAGACAACAATGCATTCAATTATGTTAACAAATAACAACACACACTCATAGTATGGTAAAGAAATGTCTTGGGAATTTTCCAGGTGGATTTATTTCAGAAAATATAAGACTTCAGACTACTAGATAGATACTTCTGAGTACACTGCATATGTAGTGTATATCAAGTTAACTACAAAACTTCCACACTACGGATGTTCACAAGAATGTATTTCATCCCAATTCCAGTTCTTGCTCTCGTCAAATACTACATCTCTGCTTACATGTATTTTGTCTGAATCCGGATCATAAAGACGATATGCTTTAGTTCCTGGTTCAATACCCAAATTTAACCACACGTTTGATCCGATCATCAAGCTTCTTTATACTGCTTCTTTATACTTGCACTTGGTAACTTCATATATGCAACATAGCCAAAAATTCTAAGATGCTCCGAATCAGGTTTCATCTTAGACCAAGCTTCATGTGGAGTCACACCAGTTAACCCTCTAGTAGGCACTCTGTTTAGAATATAAACAACATGTCTAACATCCTCACCCCAAAAATAAGCTGGTAACCGCGAGATTATCACACTACGCCATAAATGGCCTTCTGCAACCCTTGAAAACCGTTGCCGGAAGTTCAAAATTCGTTGGCATAACCTCAAAAATCTCAAAGGCAACACTTTTTCAATGTTAGTTTTTTCCCCGTTGCCTTAAGGGTCAACGCAAACACTTTTCTACCTATGCCAACAGATTAAAATATGTTGCAGTAGATTAGACTTTGTTTTAAAAAATGTGGGCCCCACATGTGGGCCCCACTGTTCTGGACCCCGCATGTGGGCCCCACTATTTTGGGCCCCACATGTGAGTCACACCTGTTTGTGGGCCCCACATTCATATGGGCTTCCATTTTCTGTGGCAACACTTTTTTACACAAATTGCAACACCATTTGTAACACCAAAGAGTAGCTACTGTAACACTTTTCTAATGATAAATTAAAAATGTACTACTGGTATATAATACATTCCCAGTACATAAATTACTTAAAACCTGTCTTTCCATTTTGTAGCATCAATCCCAAAATAAAACATAACAATCCATAGAAAAAGTATCCTCCTCCTAGGGAAACAACCATCTTGCAAATGTTGGAAAGTACTGATTAAACATCTTAACTAAAAGCAAGTAGCAAGAAACTATAATGCACTGCCATCATAATTAACTTCAATATATGACTAAGAGCTAGGACCTCCAGTCATTGGAGTACCATTTTTGTTGAACCCGTGTCAAATTTTGTTGAACCTTTTGATTGACCTTCTCATCGACTTCTTGCTGCACCTTTTTGTTGACTTTCGCTTCCATTTCATCGACAAGATTTTGTTTGATCTGTATCAATATTCTTGCAATTTGTTTTATGTAGCCCATTTTCTCTGATTTCCAAAGTTAAAGGCTTAGAATTTATAAATGTTAATTTTCTACAGATTAATAGCACCAAAAGGTAGGTAAACCATCAACTCTTCCGAGAAACTGCATTTATACGACTTGGTAATTTTCAGTGGATAGTTGTGTTCTCTGTGAAAACTTTGGAGGAGCTCCATCTTTCAATGGAATTATATTGAGAACCTGCAAAAAGTTTATATTTCGTTATGCCCATTATAAGTTATAACTCTTGGCATCACATCTAACAAATAATAAATAAACCACTTGGTAATCACCGACTTGCGAATTTTCCAAAATAAATTTTACGTACACTAGGGCTTAAAAAATAACAAAGCTCAAAATAAAGAATCTAATTCAAGTCGAGAATATGAATACTAACACATAATAATAAATGCATATATATGATTCAAAAATGTGGAAGATAGCAAAGAAATCACTAGATAGCTAATATAGACTAATACACATGTGCACATACACACACATGTACTGAATTTGCATGAAAAATTGATAAGTCTAGAAGTATGCAAATCCCATACATGATCATAAATATTAATCACACACTTAAGTAAAATTCTTATTAAACCAATAAGAATTGCAGTTACTAATTTGAATATGTTGATTTCTATCATAGATTTATAAAAACAGCTAAAATTCATAGAGTCATGGGTCAGATCCAAATTGCACACTGAAGTAAAATTAATAAAAAGGCACACAACAAATCAGACATGTAGTAGTATAAGTTACATAAATTATATGATAAAACCATGATACATAGACCGATTAATCACTCATTACATACTACTGAAAATTGAGTTTAATTTTTTGTAAAAAAAACAAAAATCAGTAGACACGGACTAGACAAAGGTCACATAAATGCAAAGGCTGCAACCTTTTCATAAAAATTTGTGATTGAGTCAAGAAGTGAGCGAATGTGTGTGTTTGTGTAAATAAAAAGAGAGACAGGAATACTGAAAGAGATACCAATCAGACTGTCTCTGCTCCTGAGTCACAGTTTCAACTGAACCTGGACTTAGTTCCACTTGTGTAGATGATCCTGTTTCTTCTGTTTGGAGCTCTGAGGCTATAGTCATGCAACCCATGCCAGAGGACTTGGTTGAGAAAACAGATGCAGGGAGCAAGCAAAATGATGTAGATATGCAAGAAGAAAAACAGAACTCAGCCTCTAATTTGTGCGAGAGAGGACATAGAGAGAGACAAATACACATACATACATATACATCTATACATCCATGTATACAAAAAACAAAATTAACAACACCAATTAACACAAATTAACATGAATTGGCAAATTAAAGTCAGGGAGAATGTTACCTTTAACTTAAACCCGAAACTTGTAGCCTCGAACGGAACCTTTTAACTTCAATTGGAACCCTAATTGAATCCTTAAAGCCCCTTGAACCCTCTTGAAGCCCCTTACTCGAAACCTCTTAAAACCCTAATTGTGTGTAGTTCGACATGAGTGAGCGAGACTGTTTAGAGTTAGAGAGAGTGAGATTTGTTTTCTGAAGACAATAATTGACCCCAAAAAATTTGGGCAAAGTCTAGAGGCGGAAGATTTTGCCTCTCATCAATTTGGACAATAATTGACCCGGTGTCTTGTCTTTTTACTAGTATAATTTCTGAAAATATATTTATTATTTTAATTTCTGAAATGTTTATTTTTTATTTATTTATTTTAAAATTATTCAATAAATTATCATGAAATTCCTAGTTGAATAACATTTTCGCTATAACTAATAAATGTTTTTATGAAATTAATTATTTAATTTCATTTTTTTATTAATATTATAAACTTTTTCTTCAAACATAATTTATTATTTTATTTTGAAAATTTGTTCATTAATCTAAAATTATCAAAAATACATTATTTATGAAAAAATATCCTTCACCCCAATTCAAATTTCAATAAATTTTATTAATTTTATATAAAATTATTATTTAATTTAATTGTTACATATAGTAATAAAATTTTGTTTTGTACAACAACTATGCCAACACTTTATCATTTCTACGCTAACACATTGAATGTATGTTGTAATGGGTAGGATTCAATAAGGCTATTACAACACTTGTAGTTGGCAACACCTTGCAAAAGCTTTGTAGAAAGCCATCTATGGCGTAGTGTCAATAAACTACGTGCCATGGCCAATACCGCACGGTTCCTGCACTCTACAACTCCATTTTGTTGTGGAGTGTAAGGTTTTGTAAGATGCCTCAAGATTCCATCTTTGCTACTTTCATATGAAAATTGATTAGATGTGAATTCACCTCCATGATCGGTTCTTAAAATATTCACCTTACTCTCTTTTTGTGTTTTAACTAGCGCCCAAATTTTTTGAAAAACACTAGTGCTTGATCATTTGATTTCAGCATATAAACCCACATAGCATGACTGTAATCATCTACTAACAACATGAAGTACTTATTACCTTATTATGGAGTTGGTGGTGTGATTGGGCCACAAAGGTCAGCATGTACTAGCTCCAGAATATTTTCTGCGTGATAACTCGCTTGTGATGGAAAAGGCTTCCTTGTTTGTTTGGCCATCAAACATCCTTCACACACTTCTTTTGGTTGAACAAAATGGGGTACACCATACACCATATTCTTTCTTGACATGAGATCCATAGCTTGGAAATTAACATGATGTTCTTGCCATTAAACAAGTAGGCTTAAAATCTTTAATAATGATTTTGTAAAGCCTATTTGGTGATATTTTCACTTTCATCAACAGCTTCCCATATTTATCACGAATTCACAGAAGTGATCCATGAATTGTAATTTTATCACCATTTTCAGCAAGTTGTCCTAGGCTTATAATATTACTAGACAAGTTCGGTATAAAATATACCTCATGTAACATCCTTTGTTCACCATTTTTGCCCTTAAAAATAATTGAGCCTTTTCCTTCAATTTGAACCGTTGAACCATCACCAAATTTAACTTCTCATTTGATGTTCAAATTCAGCTGCTTAAATTTTGATTTTTGTCCCGTCATATGATTACTTGCCCCATTATCCAAATATCACAAATTAGAATCCACCTGATCCTTGGTGTTGGAGCATAACTTTGGCATAACAGTTTCTTCATTTAAAACATTTTGTTCACCACTTGATCTGCACATTCCGACAACAACAAGGCTGGTTCATCATATTCCACTTGGGTGAGGTTTGCCTCTTGATTTTTCTCCCGTCTTGGTTTGCGACATTCTGATGTTTAATGTCCAAGAATATCACAATTAAAGCATTTATTTTTGCTTTTATCTTTTACACCAGCACGACTACGCTCAACGTCGTGATTTGAATTCTTGTTGCTCCAACCTCCTCTTCCATAGTTGTCACGGCCCCTGCCTCGGCCTCTACCTCGATTACCTCCACCAAAATCATTTTGAACCTTCTGATTAAAGGATGAATTTGGGCCAGCTCCCCGTTTTGATCTTGATATCCACTCCTCCTGAGTAAGCAAAGAGGTGATTACCACTGCTATCACCGTTGCCACGAACTCGTTCTTCGTGTGCCTTCAGTCGCCCAATAGTCTTCTCAACAGACATATTTTCTAAATCACCAAATTGCTCAATAGTTGAAGCAATCACCAAATTGCTCAATAGTTGAAGCAATTTGTACAAACTTCACAGGGACAAAACGAAGTAGTTTCTTCATGGCATAAGACTCCTCAATCTTATCTCCCAAGGTACGAATGTTGCTGACAATGTTATTAAGCTTTAGTGTGAAATCATCAATAGACTCCGTTTCCTTGGGAGAAAACGGAACAATTGAATGAAGGATGTGAGTCACGATTAAATCGGTAAAAAAAATGATTTATGGCGTGTAACTATAACTTTAGGATAATATAGTATATTTCTTTTATGAAAAAAAAAAGTACTTTTTTAGATATTTCATTTCCCTGTTGAATTTTTTTTCATGAATATAGTGACCTGATCCACTGCATTCACATCAATTTCTAGTATTAAATCTATTCACAATAATTTGTCGCAAACAGATTCTTAGTACAGCTTGTTTCTTGTCGAATTATGTTTTTTCTTTCTTCTCATTTCATCGGTTGTTTCATATATTATTTCCATGGACTTTCGCTTCATTCTTTATAAAACAAGTTGATCCGATGTGCTGAATTTTTCGTGCCGACTTCAGAACTTTCGTATCTGGTTTTAGAGTTGCCTGCCAATTTTCCGCAAATATGTAAGTAGATCACTTTCTTAGCAAGTGGTATCGAAGATACTCTAGTCTGTAGAAATAAATATTTATGTATCTAATTCACCTTTAAACAGAAATACAAAGAAAATTAGATTTTTTTTATATTGTAGAGAGCATAAGTTCGATTTTAAATTACAATTTAATATGTCTTATCAAAGTTTCATCACTCATATGTAATATACTCTCTCCATCCTATTTTACACGTCTCTTTTTACTCTTTGATGGTCAGGTTGACTAATTTTTGAATAAACATTAGAAGTTATTTAACTATTATTTTTTAAAACTGAAATATATATTTTAAAATTGATTAGATATTATTTTCAATGAATTTTTTTTTTTTTTTTAAAGTTAATTATTCAAAATTTGATAAATTTAACAAGTCAAAAAAGAACATGGGACTGAAGGAGTATACATAGGACTATAGGAGTGATCTCAAATAGTTGACATGAACTGCTAATGTTAATGTCTACGCGAGTAAAGTGATAAGATTTATATATGTGGTAAGAAAAATTGACATTTTCCATCATTTTGTAGGCGCAAAGTTTCCACAAGGACAGTCGGCAATTTCGTTGTACAATTGAAACATTTCTACAACATCTCTTCAAGCAGCCTCTCCCTATATAAAGAAGCATGTACATTATTGTAATGAATACCAATATCAAACCACAAAGTAAAAATGAAGACCACAATTCGCTTTTTTTCCTCCCTTCTCGTATTCGTAACCAGCTTTTTGGTTGCATCCGCAGCAAATGATAAAGTCCTTGACATAGACGGGCAGGAGCTACGGACGGGCACAAGTTACTACATATTGCCCGTGGAACGAAGCAACGTCGGTGGTGGATTGTCCAGTGAAGGACATGACTGCCCGGTGAGTGTTGTGCAAACGTTTAATGTGGACGATAGAGGTACTGCAGTGACATTTACGCTAGTAGACCCAAAGGAGGCAACCATAGGAGTATCCGAAGATTTGAACATTAAATCGTCTGATAAATCATGTGCACCAGCAAACGTGTGGAAAATCGATGGTGGTCAACGTTTTGTTTCAACTGGAGGAGTTCTTGGGAACCCTGGCCCTGATACAATAAGTAACTGGTTCAGAATTGAGAAAGTTCAAGGTCGGAACAACTCGCATAAGCTTGTGTATTGTCCCAGTGTGTGCAACGCAAGTTGTAGACCTGTTTGCGGTGACCTTGGTGTTGTGCAATTAAAGACTGGAACCATACATTTGGCTTTAAATACTGGAAGCCCTCTCCAGGTTTTCTTTCAGAAGGCTTAAGGACGACGTTCTAAGAAAGAATCACCATTTGGGTGCTTCTTTTATGTGTTAAATAAATAAAAATCTTGCTTAAGGTTTTATGTGGCATGTATAATTAATTATCTAATAATGATGTGTTATTCAATAAAGATGGTATGTGGCATTCATTTATTATTATTTTTAAGCATATAATTTTTAACAAACTCATAAAAAAAAATGATGAATACGGCGTAGAAAATCTTAACTGTGTTACAGCATATTACCTGTATGATTGTGATATTTTGTTGGTGGAACTAGACCCGACAATTTATGACACGACACGAAACGATACGAAAAATTTAGTATTTGTGTTTGCATTTTCAGTACACGACACGAAAGTACACGACCGAGATTTAGTGTCGGTTTTGTGTTTACCCTATGGGTACACGACACGACACGAAGTATATAAATATTTATATTAGATATTTTAATATTTACATTAGATAAATTAATATTTATTACATGTTTATACATAATTTTAAAGTTTTATCTGTAAATATGATATAAACACATATTTTTAATACATATTTGTAAAAATTTAATTGAAAATTTTAATATTTAATTATTTTTATTTAAATATTTTTAGTTTTATTTTTATTTAAAATTACACGAAACACGACACGAAAAGTACACGACACGAAAGATACACGACACGAAATATACACGAATCTAAACAGGTCGGTTTTGTGTTTAACATCCATGTACACGAAACACGAAAGTACACGACACGAAAATATACGACACGAACGAATTATCAAGTCTAGGTGGAACTGTCAAGTCGTACAAGAATTTCAAAAGAGCGTTGAGTGTTGCTGAAACAAGTTGATCCCACTTTTATTTCCATATCTCGATCTTGTGTGATGACTTTTCTGTACCGACTTCAGAACTTAATATCTGGTCTGAGAGTTATCCACAATTTTTCCAAAATTAATTTAGAAAAACAAAATAGAATTGTTGGCGTGTTGTAATTCAAATTTGACTTGAATATAAGTGTCACCTGACTCTACTAATATATACTCTTTATTAGGATTGTAAAAAGTGGGAATCGGAGTTAATCGGTGAAGGCACCGTTCAGTATTAATCAGAATTATTAATCGGATCGTTAATCGGAATAAATTTAATAATATTTTTTATATACATTTATATTCATATATATAATTGTTTCGTTAATTCAATTAAACATACGTTATTATCATATATTTATGCAAATATGTTAAAAATGTTATATAATTGTAATAAATAAAATTTTGAAGGTTTAACTTTTCAATTAGAGATCAATTTAAGAATAAAAATTAAGAGAATTTACGATTTAGGCATCTAAAATTATAATTATATGTACAAAAATAATATTTTTTTCCTATTGTTTAATCAAGTTTCTATCTTTTAAATTTTTAATTATTTTTTTAAATTTTAACTATTTTTTATTATTTTTTAATAATTAGCCCGATTTTTTACCGATTAATCCGATTTTTGACTGATTTAGTCGATTTTTGACCGTTTTTCTGAAAAAATGATTAATTGACCGATTTTCGCTTAATCAGTTCGGTGGCCCACCGTCTATGTAGTAACCCGAATTTTCAGGGTTTATTAATATTATTATTTAAATATTTTCTTGTTTTTCTCCAAGAGGAGGAATGGAATTATGTGTATATTTTATTTAAAATTTTTGTGAAAGCTGATTATTTTATCGACATTGTCAAATTGAGTTTGTTTTAGAATTTTTGGGATCGAATCGGTATTTTAGTTGCCCCAAAATTTTATCCGATATTTTATTCGGGTTCAAAGTTTTATTTTATTTAAATTGTAAAAGTATCCCAAAAGTTAGTATTTTTACATTGTTGGAATATTTAGACTATTTGGGAATTTTTTGTATCAAAGCGGTATTTTATTAGTACCAAAATTTTACCCTGTATCTTATCTATGCCCCATTAGTATTTGGGTGAGTTATAAAAGTATTCAAAAATTCAATATTTTTGCAATTCTGTAAAATTCGGGCTTTATAAAAATTTTGTGCATGATTATTTCAATTTTTAGCGTAAATAAAATTTTTAATATTTATCCCCTAATTGAGTGGACGTTATAATTTCGTGTTAAAAATATTTTAGTGGTTGAGAATTATTTTTATATTATCAAATATTTTTTTTTAGAATAATTTTCGTTCATTAAAAATCATTTAGTACCGAACTATTTGAGGTTAGGGGTAGTTTTTTGTGTTAATTATTAACACTCGCCTGACCACCTGACCTTATCCTATCCTAAATCTAATATACACTAACACACGCACCTTCAGTACACCCCCTGCTAATTCAACTCACCAAAAACAAAAGAAAAGAAAATACATATTCTATGGTTCATAAATTCGTTTCTTTTATATATATGTGGTTTGATTAATTTGTTTTTGAATTAATCGTTTATGAATGGTTTTTGCGGGCTTATATACATATGCATAGCTTGATTTCTGTAATATTAGTTAATTTCTTGTTAAAGTCGGAGAGGAGATTTTTATTATATAAATATGTATATCGAAATATAATATAATTATTTTTAGTAATTTGCACTTAGCACCGTAAACTCATAAATCTCTTAATTAAAGTCCGTCTAGGGGCAATTTGAGTCATTTTATTGGCTGTGAAATAACAATTTTGCTCTTATTTATTGAAAAATTACAAACTTGTCATCCCTATATCATTTATGTAAATATAAAAGATTTTTGTTGCTCTTAGGAACCGAACATCTGACCTCCTCTTGGAAAACTCATGTTATAACCACTGTGCTACATTCATTTTTTGGTTTAACTTAAAAATCTTATTAGATAAGTCACATCACCTCTTTTTGTTCTTTTTTTTGTTGAAGTAAAATGTTGGGTTATATTATTTATATATAACTTGGTTTTTTTAGTCTCATCACTTTACTCACTTTTCTTAACTAAATTACATTTTGTTTAATCTTCGTGTCCAATCTTAATGTAAAGAATTGAAAGGGAGTGAGGGAGGAGCGAGTATGAAATAAGAAAAGTTAGTGATATTCACGTCACGTCACAAATATTTTAAAGAAAATGTTAAAAGCATAAAATTTGGTACAAAAAATTGTTATCAAATGACATGGCAACTCCGGATTCGTTATAATAATAGGTGGACTCCTACATTCACACCAACAACATTAATTAAAATATTTCAAACTGTCACATCACTCATGCCATATCATTTGGTAACAATTTTTTGTATCAATTTTTGTGCCTCTAGCACTACTCATATTTTAATGACTTATAGATTTACAGTTTTTCCTCTGCTACTAATTGCCGACATTAACATACGAGATACAGAGTTTCAGACGGACAATGGAATGCAATTAAACTCCATGATTATGTGTCATCTTTTCTCAAATTTTATGTACGTTTTGTTTTTTATTATGTGACGCTTTAATTTTGGGCACATACATTTAGATGATTTAACTATATACCAAAAATTACTTCCTTCGTCCCAACAGGAAGTTAACATTTGAAAGAGAAGGTTTGACACGTATTTTAAGCCTCCTTTAAATTATAGTTCCATTAATTGTTTAATTTTTTTTTCTGAATAAAAATTAAATGTTTGGATTTTTATTCAAAAAAGAAAAAATTTAAATATAAATAATGGAACTATATTTTATAGGAGCCTTAAAATGCGTGATGATCCCTCCATTTCAAATGTTAACAAATGGATGGAACGGAGGGAGTACTATTTTTTATTAGTATTTTTTTTGTGAATTATAATTTTGATTGTATATTTTTATTTAAAAAAATTAAAAAATTGTAACTTTAGCTATACGGTCAAAGCACTTTAAAAATGTATGTAAAAAATCGAATTATCAAATAATAAAAAATAGATGGAGTAAATGTTATTTTTATCAAGTACTCCTCTATTTTACTAATTTATTATTAGAAATGTAAGAAATTAGTTGGAGCATAACAAATTTAGTACTGATTAATTGGGATAGGTTGATGGAATAAAAGGTAAATTTAAGGGGTATTGATTAATTGGGATGAACTATGAAGCGTTGTGGGCCGAACAATCAGTAAAGGATGAAACATGTATATATACTTTTCGGAATAGAGTAAGGTAGTAATTGGCTATTTGTTTGGTTTTTGCTTAATAATTTAAAATATGACACGTAAACTAATATCAGCTATGTCATCCACCATTTCAGAATTTCCGTACTTTAAAAAATAAAAATAACAAGGCGAAAGCCAATGTTAAAAACTACTCCCTCCGTACCACCCATTTATTTACACTTTCCTTTTGGGATGTGCTATCCAATTCTTTACATTCTAAAACTTTCCTAAAATAGTAAAGTTTTATAATATAAAAATCAACTACTTCCACTACTTTCCTCCACTTTACTTATTTTATACTTTAAATATTGACGGATCCCACCACTTTAATCCTTTTCTTTACTCTTCTCCATTACTTTACATATTTTCGTTAAACTCCGACCCAATTGATAACAATTGGGTGGGACGGAGGGAGTACAAACTAAATTATCTAGAAAAGTAACATCCCTTATATGGCATTAATAATAGACTAACTTAAAAGAATTTTCACAGATACATTATTTACCTACTAATATCTTTAACCAATGTATATTGGTAAGTAAAGTTAGCTTTTACCTACTAATACTTGTTGATAGCTAAATTATGGGTAGAAAAAGGTCAAATTTCTTGTAATGCATGTTATGCTATATTATTTGATAAAAATTGTGGGAATGAATTAGGAGTATATAGTGCTACTTGTTAATTTTAAATTAGTACGCGAAAAAAATAACTTTATTATCAACACAAGTTATTTAAACGAAACGACAAAGTGTCTTTATTTATTTATTCATTAAGTGAAGGTTTCACACGCATTACATAATGATAAATCAAAGAGGCAACATTTCTGATAAACATTACATTTTTAAATCTTCAAGAACTGAACCATGAAGGGTTTGTCGCTAAGAACCAATCTTCTAACTCCATTCTTGATTGAGATGCCGATACCTCCACATATTGGTTTACAAAGATCGCATACTGTTGGGCAGAAAACAAACCTGTAGTCATTCAAGTATTTTTCAATCTTAAACCAGCTTTCTAGAGTTTGGACTCCGGGGTTTCCTTTAACTCCTCGAGTACTAACAACGTACTCTCCATCATAGTTATCAAGCTTCCAAACCAATGACTGAATGCAAATCGTTGCACCATTGAACTCGATGTTCAAATCAGTTGATTCGCGTATCACGCCTTTTTTCGGATCAACCATTGTGAATGTCAATGGAAGGTTTCCTTTGTCTGTTTCAAAAGTTTCTTGGACAACGTCCAACGGGCAAGATTCATTTCTGGTGCTACCTAGTGTTACTCCGCCGCCCATGCCCCGGACAACAGGCAAGATGTAGTAATGAACACCTGCTCGGAGTAAGTCACCGTCCGTGTCACGGACAGCATCTGGCGATTCTTGGCCTGAAACCAGAGAGTAAGTTGACAAAGCAACAAGGAGGAATGAGATATAGAACAAATTTATCTTCATTGTTTCGATGAAAGTTTTGGATTTATGATTTATGTAAGACCTGAGGTTGTCCTATATTTTATAGATAAATTTAGGGGCTTAAAGTCACCGGCTTTAATTTCCAAATTAAATACGTACATGCATGAAGTGTTTTGTTCTTGCAAGAAAACGGAGGTGGCTAGGACTACTAATCTACGTACTATTATTTTATTTCTATATTAATGCTTGAATAAGAAGACGTTAATTAATACACGTGTGACACTATAATAAAAATTATTTTTGCTGCCAAAATAAAAAACATACTACTTGAATAAACTCTAGCATGAGATATTGAGATGTAGAAAATTATATGAATTTTACATTTGCACTTCTCCGATTTGGTCTTTCGCTTGCCGGCCAAACTTATGCCAACAAGTCAAAATTCAAAAACGTTGTTCTTGGTCGCCCTTTTTATATAACTTTGGATAAGGCCATCAACGTATAGAGGTGTAAGGAATTTTCTTCTTCTATAGGGTGCATGTTTATTATGATACAATAGTTTATCTTCCCCTTTCAAGCATCTGGTAATGATTATGCATACAATTACAAATTACAACATTTTGCAAATTTATGTGTAATTTAAAGAAAAGATATATTTTGAGGTGAAAACTGAGTTTAGATTCTAGAGATGGAGATGACTTTAAAAAAATTGATTTTGGTGACAACAAATTAGCAAAACGTGATTGTAACTAAGGTTGAAATTTTATTTTACAAAATAATTCATTTCCTTAACTAAAGAAAGATATTGAGATTTCAAAATAAGATATTACTTTTTATAAATTTTAAAAGAAAGAATCAGATTTTAAAATTACAAAAAAAAAGATTGAGAATTTTGGGGAAAAAATTAATTTTTTACTTTAAAATAAAATTCGAATCTTCCTACAAATTTAAAGAGAAAGATTGAGAATTTTCTTATAAAAATATATTTTTTACTAAATTAAAAAAATAAGATTGAGAACTTAAGATAAAAACTAAAAGAGTGGCTTTCGCTGATTTTTTTTCAAAACGATGGCCAAATTTTGTTTCAAATTTTTAAAAGAATGGCTCTTTTTCACGTTAACAATTAGTGTCAGCCATTCTATTAAAAGACGGATATAAAATTTGGCCATTAATTTGCAAACTCGGAAATTTAGCCACTTTTTTGTAAATTGGTGTAAAATATAGTCATCACTCTATAGTTTACTCTATTTTTATAGACCAGAAACCCCAGGCTTCTTAAGAACTGTTAGAGCATCTCCAACGGTGTTCTGTAAATTGATTGGCTAAATATTGATTAGGTAAAATTTACTGTAAGGTATTTTACTCCAATGAAGTTAGCTATATTTATTGGTTATATTTTAAAAATGGCATGTTATTATTATTTCAAGTTATTTTAAGTACAATATACTATTTTAATATGGTAACAATTGATGTGTAAGGTTCAGCATATATAGCCAATATGATCAGGTTATCTAAATTTTTAGTCAACAGTAATGTATCATTGGAGTGGCAAAATTTTTAGACATTCTCTATAATTTCTATTTAAAACATGTCTTATGAATTTTTAGGTAAGGGTTCATGATGATGATCTGAGATGATAGGAATAAAAAACAACACCTCTGTAGTTTCTGATCGTGAATTGCCTGAGAGAGTTGGAAAGAGCGTTAGTCAAAAATTCATTATGATGCAAGTGCAACATATAAATATTTATTTTAAAGTACCCTAAAAAATTATTTTAAAGTTAAGTCGATAATTGTGTTTTGAAAATTTTTTTTTGCTAGAAACTCCGAATTGAGTATCAAAAAGTTTAACGAATGACACATATTATATTTTAATTGGCTTATATAATAATGGGCACGTTATATCTCCGATAAAATCATTTTATATTACCACATCACCACTATCACATCATTTTGTAATAATATTTGGTACCTAATTTGATACCTTTAGCATCACTAAAAAACAAAAGGTAAGTCGGACAATATCCGGAAATTTTATCATTTTATAAGCTAGAGTTTAAAAAAAAAAAGAATCAGTACATTAAACACTACTAAATTACATTTATGTTAATAAGTTAATAGAAATAAATATTACTACATATATATTTTATTTAATACATATATTACTTTTATCATATACATAAAAGATAGCTTTACATTTTACTAGTACAAAAATTAATACAAACTTATTTATTAAGTCAACAAAATATTTAAATTTTGAATTCTAACAAATATAATTATTTCCAATTGTATATGTTTGTTATCGTATATGTCTATAAAATATAGGAAAATTTCCATGTATTATACCTCATTTTCCATCTTATTTCTATTTTTACGGTTTCTTCATTTTTTTTAAAGTAAAACATACTTGCTTATATTAAAAAGCCTCTAAATCAATATTACATGAGATAAAATCTGGAGCAGTATTAAACCACTTCATAGGACCTGACATAGAAAGTGCACCTCGAGCTAACTCATGAGCTACGCTATTCGCAGATCGACTAGCAAACACGATTGACACTTCCTCAAAGTGTTTAAGATTATCACTACAAGCTTCTACAATAGTATCAAAATTTGATCGTCCGCGATCCATTTGAAATGCGTCCACTAGTAGTTCGGCATCTGATTCGAAGATGCACTTTGTAGTTCTCCAGCTTCTCATCCACTCAATAGCTTCTTTCAAACTCCATGCTTCTGCCTCTCGGACTTGAGATGTGCCATGCAACAGATTGTTTCTGGCTCGAAGAAACTTACCAGTACTATCACGAACCACACACCCAACGCCAATGTTATCCCCTCCTGCACGATAAGCTGCGTCCATATTGATTTTTATCCAGTCATGTGGTGGTTTCATCCACGTTCTGCAGTACTTGTACCTCGGCTTGTTTCATCCTTTTGTCTAGCTCTTCTCCAATCAGCTACTAAATTTAGAGCCATTGCTTTAATTCCAAACGCCGATGTATTCACCTTTTCCCACACCCATTTATTTCTTCTCGACCATAAACTCCAACACAACAATCCTATCATGATGTTAGGTCCTGATCAGTTTGTAGAAGGGGGGTTGAATACAAACTATACCGTTTAATCAAATTTGTTCGTTTGAAGATATAATAATTTATGAACAAATTAATGCGGAATAAACTGAAACAATATTCAAGTTAAATATAACTTATATTAAACTTGAGGAGTGTTATAATTTGATCAAAGATTAAAAAGTTCTTGATAAAACAAACCTAGAATAAATTCAACATGAATTTATCTATTTTTGTAATAAAAAGGATCGAATACTAAAAAGTAGTTCGATATAATTTTTAGGGATTATGATCCGCTAGATTGTCAAAGCAGTACAAGTGATACAATTCTTATGGATTAAATGTTAAGAACAAGTCAAGAATTAAATCACTGATGATTTTGAACTTCGACAGTTAAAGAAGTAAATGCAGAAGTAAATGATAGAATGTTTTATGTTCTTCTGTCTTGAATTTCTTTTGTGTTGATGTAATGATCTTTTATGTCCAATGATCACATTAGTATTTAAACCAAATGTTTTGATCACTTCTCCACGCGCCATTTCATTTAACAAAATTTGTATTAGGAAGACAATCGGGGAGACTATCTTTTGGCTTGGGAAGACTTTCGGGAAGACAACCATTGGCTTAGGAAGACTATCGGGAAGACATGCTATTTGGCCTAGGAAGACAATCAGGAAGACTTAATTCTAAGTCTTCCTAGTTAAAAAACTAAGTCTTCCTAGTTCATTTCTATTCTATTTTAAATAATTATCAAAGTAAACTATGTATTAAATTAATTCTTTACAGAATTAATTTAATAAATAATTTACTAAGTAATAATAATTATTTAGAAGAGAATAAATATAATTACTTGTCTCCACAATAAATTCTTGAACCACTAAAACTTAGATGAATAAATAACATTTTTAGAACGTTGACACTCAATGTACTGTCTGGTTCATGGGTGACTAACGACAATGTCTGTTCTTCATCTGTTTGACTTTAAGCAGTGATCCACTTCCATTTCCCTTTTTCT
This sequence comes from Heracleum sosnowskyi, assembly GCA_030848705.1. Taxonomy (NCBI): domain Eukaryota; kingdom Viridiplantae; phylum Streptophyta; class Magnoliopsida; order Apiales; family Apiaceae; genus Heracleum; species Heracleum sosnowskyi. The sequence continues at coordinate 132,547,352 of CM061235.1, read as the reverse complement.
TGAACTTTGTAACCTATATCTTTGCTGTCACATCTTGAAATCTCTGTCACTTTAATAAATCCACTGAGTTTGAATACTCCACTGAGGCTTGATCAATAAATTGAATTTCTTTCAATGTAGAATTACTTCAAGTCTGTAGATGACTTTAATCTTCATTCTTTGACATGTATTATCTTCTGAGATTCCCGTGACATTTGATTTTTATTATTTACTTAGTACATCTTAATTAACGTTGAATAGAATCCTCAGTGTTTACAAATAGACCTATACATATGCCTTTCAATCTCCCCCTATTTGTTTGTTAAACAATAACAATCAAATACCTCTAGAGGATAACTCAACTAAAACAAGAAAAGATAAGACTTTTAAGAGCCAAGTAAATAATAAAGAAAGTTCTGGATTATATTTAACAATTTTCAGATTCAAACAATAAAGATAAATACAAGATAGATGTTCCTCTAGTCTGAACAAATGATTACATTTTCCTATCTTGATTCACCTATGCTCTAAACATATTACATTAAAAACTGAGTTATCTCTATCATGCCTTAATCTCTAATTTCACCTTCTTCAGCTTTAGGCAAGGTGTCTAGAAGATCTTTGTCAAGGACACGATCACTTTCAGAAGCAACACCACTTGGATTGACTGGTTGATACGTGATCTTCTTCAATATGTTCTTCATTTGAGAATACCTTGGAACTTTTCAGTGCAATAGTCTGAGATCATATTAGCAACCTCAGACTTATCTTCAGTGGTAAACCCAGAAGTCCTAAGAAGATTCTCCAACTTCACCAGTTGCATAGCAGTTTGTAGCTTCAAAGAATCAGGATCCAGCCTTACAGTCTCCAAAGTTGTACCTCTGTAAATTTTGACTTCATATGGAAAGTGTACAAGTTGAGGGCTGGACTTCATTGCAGAATATCTCAGCCGGTCATAAAGAAGCTCATTCAAGCAGGAAGATCTCTTCACCTTACTCATAATAATCCACAATTCTGAGAGAGATCTTCTTTGTAGGAGGTCAAGAGAGACGGTGAATGACCCTTCAAGAACACTAGAAACATAGATATACAATTCCTGTCTCGCTTGATCAAATACAGATGAATTGTCTGGATTAACTATTCTGATCTTCTCAAGCAATTTTAGAAAGGTACCATCATTGTTAGTGCCTCTCTGAGGAATATCAAACATCTCCCTTGCCTTGTCCCACTTGCTTCCTTGCTTCATCCTAACATCCAATCCCCTCTCCTTAACATGAATACTATGAAGACGTTGTTTGACTTCATGTTCAGCTTTCTGAATTTTCAGCTTCTGAGATATGATGTCGGAGACCTTGGCATTCTCATCTTCCTTTCTCTTGAGATCTACTTGCTGTTTCTTCAGCTCTTTCTGAAACAAAGGATCAGGTGTATACAGATCAGCTCCATCCTCCCAATCATCAAAGTTGGCCGCCTCCTCAACCTCCTCCTCACCAATAGGTTCTTCAGGGATGGTCTTCTCCAGACCACCAGATGTATCAAATTGGAAATCATCCTGTTCACCATGGTAGTAATAGACATCATTAAAAACAGACTCCTCCAATGATTATTTATGCTTACCCTTCCCTTTATCTTTTCCTCCAGAAGCTCCTCCAGCTTCTCTATTTCCTCATTTCTTCTCCCTCTTAGTTGAGGAATCCTCTACAGATTTAACAGTAGCAGCTTCAGGATTCACCTCACTAGTTCTCCTTATTTCTCCTTGATTACCTCTATTTCCTCCATCTCCTCCCTCATCATCCTCATCATCATCACCCTCAAAGAATGTTCTTTGTTCAGCTGTAGGTTGATGTGAATTCTTTATCATGTAATACAATTGCTTCATCCCTTCATTCAGATGCTCCATTCCTCCTTCAATCCTCGATATCCTTTCTTCATTAAACTTTTGATTTTCATCAACTGTTTGCAGAATAAAGTCCACCTTGGTAGAAATGGCAGAAATCTTCTTGACACTCTCTGATATTTGAGCATTTGACATTGTAATATCAGAGATGTCTGAAGCCATTAGTATTTGAGATTGTTGGATGGCATTCAGCTTCGGGAGTAGAGTACTCTTCAATCCTTGCAAATCATCCTTAACAGTACCCAGCTGATTGGTTACAGAGGTGGAAGATTGTTCAACCACTTGTGCTTTGAGAAGGTTATTTTTAGCCTGGGTTTCTTGTAATTGTTTCTGTAGAGCAGCTAATTGGGTTAACAACAAAGCAGTGTATATGTGTCAGTGTGTGCACTCACCTCAATTTCTCTCAGTGGTGTTTCACTCAACTCACGTACTTGTGTATCACTCCGTGTTTGACTCTCATTTCTCACAACTAGCTGTCTCTCTAAGTTCTCAGATGATGTACCTGAATAAGAAATCACCCTAGCCCCTTCAAGAGAGGTCAGTGGTGGTGCAATGGGAGTTCGCAAATCCCAATCCCTGGTTGAGTCTGTCAAAATATTTGACATTGTAAACTGAATTGCTTCAGTGACAGACTCACCTGGTTGCCTTTCACTTTCACCAGTATAAACTGTGAGTGAAAAATCCCTTAGGGGAGCTAGAGATGTTCCCTCTGGGAGGGGAGAAAATGATTCTATTAAAGATGGCTGAGAATCAGATTTTCCCTCAGATGCCTGTGAAGGCACTTCTACCGTGACTATGGTAGGTACTGTATCAAAATCAAAATTAAAGTGCTCTCCTAGCATAGTGTCCTGAGTATCATCTATTGGTATGTCTTCTCCCATTGCGAGTAATGGAAGAGTGTTTGACTCAGTACAAGATGCCATGGCCCTATGGCGAATTTCAATAGATTCATCCTGTTGAGAGGATGTCTCCAGAGACTGTTCAGTGGTCATATCAATGTCCATATCCTGTTGAGAGGATAAGGATGGGCTTACAGTTGCCTCCCTATAGGTTTTTCTTTTCTTTAAAGGTGGAGACAGAGCTGTGGGAACACTCATTGTAGTTTCTTCTCTAACACTCCTTTGACTGGTTTGTAAATTAAGCTCAGGTTGTTGGTTAAAAGTGTTTGACTCTCTGTTTGGCTCTATGACCTGTGATAGAGATTGTGGTTCTACAACTTCTTGGTCAGCCCTACCAACCACTTGGGTTTCAATCAAAGTACCAGAAGAAGAAGATCCAGGGTTAGGAATAACTACCTGTAGTGGAACTGGATGTGGCTGAGGAACTTGTTCACCAAAGATTGGAAGATTAATGAATTGACTCATCAATGGTGAAACAAGAACAGGTGTGTTTAGAAGTTTGAGTGAGCAGTCCAGTCTGGTGTAGAATTTGGAATCAGTGGTTTGGGAGGTTTCAAAAATCTGGCATTCCTAAACAATTCAACATGCTCAGCACTAAGTAGATGATTTATGATAAGAGTGAGAAAGCGAGGGTACCAACACTTCACTTTCACATGATTATCAAAATCTCTCCTAGAGTGAGCAAGTCTATTGATCATAATATTCCACAGTATCTCACCAAAATTTAATCTACGACCAAATACAATAGCATAAGCAATATATTGATTTAAACTGGTAATGCCATGAAAATTTGTTTTTTGCAATTATCAAATACTCTTGCTATTGTATCAAAGAACATATCACATTCCCTAACAAGAAATCTTTTTGACAGTTTAACCATTTGTAGGGGCCCTTGATAATGAATATTCACAAAGAACTGAGATAACTCATCATCAGAGGGTAAGGGATCAAACATGTCCTTAGGAAACTGTAACACATCACAAAACATTTCTAAAGTGATTGTATATTGCTGGTTTAAAATAGTGAACGTAAAAGATTTTGAATCCTCAACAATAACAACACTAGAACAAAGAAAATGCAATGTATCAATTTTTAAAAGAGCAGATGCAAAAATAGCATGACTAACACAAGTCTGACTATTCAAAAACTGAATCCATGGTTTAAATCGTTCAACCTTAAACTTAGACGGATCAAAATACCCAATGTAGTTGTTTAAAACAAGTTCAAAATTAGGATCCATTTTAAAAACAAGAAATTTTAATTAATTTAAAATAAAATTCGAATTTTAGGGATTTTTAGAATTAATCAAAATTAATTAAAATCCACAAAATCAAAATTTTACCAAAAATTAATCAATATTATATTTTTTTATCCTAAATTCGAACTCAACACTTTGAAATCAAGAAAAATCAGGTAAATGATCCAAGAACACACACACTTCCAAGAACACTACAATCTCCTTAACAAAATCACAATCGATTCAAATTTTATAACACTAAAAAGTTTAAACAAACACAAGTCGAAATGAGGAATGAAAAATTTGGCAGAGATTCGACTTAGGTTGTTTGTTTTCGAAAGTAATGATTGAATGAGAATGCTAAGTTAAAACTTGAGCACTAATTGAGATTGATAATGGAGAATTTGAAAAGAAACTGTTCTGGGAATCAAAAGAACAGATAACGCATGTAAGTATATTTGTGTGTGTGTGTGTGTGTGTGTATCTGAATAATAGAAAAAGAAAAGGAAGACTCTGAAGCGTTTTGTTTTAAAATAGACTTGGGAAGACAATCGGGAAGACTTAGGAGAGTCTTCCCGGTAGTCTTCCTAGTATAAACAAGAAAGTCTTCCAAAATAATAAAACAGAAAAAAAAACAAAAATAAATAATAAAAATGTAAGTCTTCCTGGTAGTCTTCTAAGAGTAAAAGGCTGGGAAGACTTAGAAATGAATTAAAATAAAAAGGAAAAAACAAAAAAAAAAGAAATTAATCTAAGTCTTCACGGTAGTCTTCCTAGTATAAAAACTGGGAAGACTTAGAGAAATACTTAGAAAAATTAATTTATTTATAGAAAATGCAAGGAAAATTATTAAAAATGCATAGAATTAAACAAAAATGCATGAAAAATACTAACAAGTCCAGAAAAATTCAAAGAAAAATCTACAAATTCTAGAAAAATATGCAGAAAAATAGAGAAGTGCAATAAATTAATATAAACGTGCAGAAAAATTCAAACAACAATATATACAATCTGAAACTCATCTAAATAATTCTAAATAATTACATTTTCAATAAAAATACATTTCTTCACTTAAAAAATATGAGAAAAATATTTTTAAAGAAAATATATTATTCAGAAATATTTAAATTAACAAGCTTTTAATAAAGAGTGAGAATAGGCAATAAATATCACTAAATATCAACAAGAGAAAAATGATTTTAGAAAAGAACAAACATGACAGAGATACTGTTAATCACTAAGACTGTTCAACATACCCAACTTACCAACTAACTTGGTAAATGTGGATTCGTCAAGAGATTCAGTGAATATATCTGCAGTTTGTTCTTCTGTGGGTACAAAATGTAACTCTACAGTTTCATTCATGACATGATCTCTGATAAAATGATACCTGATATCAATCTGCTTCGTTCTCAAGTTCTGTAGGAATTTTGTTTAATACAAAGCCATAGTCCTTCAATTGATTCCTTATCCATAAGATCTGAGCACAACAGCTTCCAACAGCAATATATTCAGCTTCTGCTGTTGAATTGGAAACTGTTTGTTGTTTCTTGCTATACCAGGAAATCAATCTACCTCATAGGAATTGACAACTCCCAGAGGTACTCTTTCTATCAACAACACTACCTGCATAATCAGAATCTGTATATCCAATAAGATTAAAACCAGAATCTTTAGGGTACCAGATACCTAAATTAAGTGTACCCTTAAGATATCTCAAGATTCTTTTAACAGCAACGAGATGTAAATCTCTAGGGTCCGCTTGGAACCTTGCACACAAGCATGTAGCATACATAATATCTGGTCTACTTGCAGTAAGATAGAGTAAGGAGCCAATCATACCTCTATAGCTTGTAACATCTACCTTGATAGAATTATCACAAGCTCCAAGTTTGACAGCTGTTGAAGATGGAGTCCTTGCTGATGCTGAATCCTCCATGTGATACTTCTTGAGGAGTTCTTTGAGATACTTGGATTGACAAATAAATATACCATTTGACCTTTGACTTACTTGTAATCCAAGAAAGAACTTCAGCTCACCCATCATACTCATTTCAAACTTACTCTGCATTAGCTTAGCAAATCTCTTACAGAGATCATCATTAGTAGACCCAAATATGATGTCATCCACATAGACTTGGACTAATATCATATCACTTTTGTGTTTCTTTGAAAAAAGAGTTTTGTCTATGATACCTCTAACAAAACCATTTTCTAAAAGAAAACCAGAGAGAGTGTCATACCATTTTCTTGGGGCTTGTTTGAGACCATAGATAGCCTTGAAGAGAAAGTACACAAAGTCCAACAACTCCTGATTTTCAAAGCCAGGGGTTGTTCCACATACACTTCTTCATCCAGCTCACCATTCAGGAATGCACTCTTAACATCCATTTGATAGACTTTAAAATTGGAGTAAGCTGAAAATGCTAAGAACATCCTGATGGCCTCAAGCCTAGCCACTGGTGTATAGGTTTCATCATAATCAATGCCTTCAACTTGTGAATACCCTTGAGAAACCAGTCTTGCCAAGTTTCTTGTAACAATGCCATCCTCATCTAGCTTGTTTCTGTATACCCATCTTGTACCAACTACTTTCTTGTTCGTTGGTCTCGGTACCAGCTTCCAGACTTGTTGTTGTTCAAATTGATTGAGTTCATCTTGCATAACAATCACCCAATCAGGATCAGTCAGTGCTTCCTCAGTCTTCTTTGGCCCCATCTCAGATAGAAACCATGAATAATGACATTCATTCTGAGTAGCACTTCTAGTTCTAACTCCAACACCTGGATCACCAATGATCAGCTCAAAAGGATGAGCTCTATTCCATAGTTCTTTGGCTGAGCCATGAAAGCTTCATACTGGGAGACCAGAATCTGCTTCTTGTTCTTTATCACTTCTGGAGTTCCTTCACATAGCACTTCTATGAGATCCCACATCTTCTTTGCACTACTGCAATGAGAAACGGTGCCATACATGTTGAAATCCATTGACTCACAAATAATGAGTTGAAGATGTCCATCTAGTGCTATTTTCTCCTTTTCAGGATCAGTGTATTTAGAAGGGTCTTTAGGCTCATATCTAGCTGGTATTATCTCAGTACCAACAGTTGTTTCTGCAATCTCAATCATTGGAGTGAATGTACCATGTTTTAGGATGTCTAAGTACATGGGGTTTGAAGCTTTGATGAAAAGAAACATCTTCTTCTTCCATAGACTGTAGTGTTCCTTGTTGAAGGGAAGAATCTTGATACTGCTTAATTTCTGTGAACTCATTCTTGATCTTTTCCTGTTTGTATGTCAACAGCCTGCTCTGATACCACTTGTTGGATATGAATGTCACCAAGAAACTAGACAGGGGGGGGGGTGAATGGATAGTTTTGATATTTTTCGATTCTTGAAACTTAAAGCTGTGAGAGACTGTGTTGTATAAAATACGGAATGAAAATAAACAGAACACACACAATCACTTTAATCTACTTTGTATTAAGTAAATTAAATACTATAGCTTCCGAAATTTCACAAGTGAAATTCTGGCTTCTAAACAAGAACAGTGTTTTCTTGTTTTTCTTATAGAGAAAAGAGTGCTTGAATATTTTTGTGTATTACTCTCTTGCTGCTAACAATAGGGTGTGAATCATATATATAACCTATACAAACTGGTGCACACACCTATTTACACAGTTACCCCTAACTGTAAGTCCAACTTGTCCTGCCATAAGAAGTTAACTGTGTTAGAAAGGACCACTTGCTTTCTGTAGTCTTTCCCGTTTCTATAGCTGCTTGTCTCTAATCTTTCTCTCCAAGTTTTGCTGTAGATTTGCCATCTGTCTTTGGACCACCTTACCGTAACAGATGCTTTAGTATTTGTCTCCTTTGAATTTTGGTTCTGTACCTTGATTTGTCTTGCTATAAACGTCTAAGTGTTGACATCGTGAACTCCAACATATTCCTGATTCTTTGACTTGTCGACATAGAGCATTCTTGACTTTGCTATATGAGGACTTTGCTATATGACTGTTTCAGGAGTATGCGATATAGGCTTAGTGAGGACTTCACGATATAGCCTTCTTGAGGACTTCACGATATAGCCTTCTTGAGGACTTCACGATATAGTCTTCTTGAGGACTTCACGATATAGCCTTCTTGAGGACTTCACGATCTAGTAGATTTTGACTTTGCGATCTCAACACTTCACGACATAGTTCATTTAGGACTATGCGATCTAGGTACTTCACGACATGGATATTTTGGACTTCACGACATAGTTTATTCTGACTTCACGATATAGGGACTTAGACAAATTTCTGCAACTTATTTCTTCAAGGCCTTATTCACTCCAATCCTGCTGCATGAACAAATTGAACTTCTTCCAGGATAATTATTCCATGGCCTATGTACATTCTAGGTGCAAGAAACTTACTAAGCTCATTATAACTTTGAGCATACAGAATAAAACTAAGTACGTGGAAACAAGACAAGTACAATGGAGACCTATAATATATCCCAGTGAAAGAATTCACCAGGTCATGTAGAGTGACATAGTCACAATGAGTAGGCTTGTTAATAGTGGTATTCAGACATGCCTTGAGCCTAACATCGGCCAACTTTTCCCACAAAGTTATGGTACTGGTGATGGAGTGATGGAGCTGTTTAAGAAAAAAATTAGAACAAATTAAATAAATAAAACAAATAAATTGGGGTAACCAAAGAAGTAATATAAAATTACAAGAACAATAAAAAATAATTAACAATTATATTAAAATTAATATAATGCATAACTAACTAATTTGTGACAATTTTGAGATCTCTTTTTCTTCAACCGCCTTTGACAACTTCAATGCCACCCAAGTAGGTCAAGCAGCCCACAACATCTAAATCAACATAGAAAAAACAATATTATAACATGATAGTTTGAATTATAACTTATATAATACTCCCTCCGTCCCCCTCAATTCTTTACATTGAGGGGGCGGCACAGAGCTTAAGAAAAAATGTAAATTAATAGGAAAAAGTAAAAAAAATGAGTAAAGTGGTGGGACCAATCAATATTTAATGTATAAAGTGGATATAAAGTAGGTATAGTGGAGGAAGGTAGTGAATATAATTGGATTTATATTATAAAATGTTACTATTTTTGGTATGTAAAGAAATGAGAGGGACGTACCAAAAAGGAAAGTATAAAGAAATGAGAGGGACAGAGAGAGTAGTATTACTTATATATTACTGCATCAAAAACCTGAGAGTATGTTGGTGTCATTAATACGTGCATCAATCATATCCGGACATATGAACTGAAATCCATGCAGTGATATGTTGACGATGCCTTCTTCCAATCTCTTAGGCAACGTTATGCGTATGAAGAGAAATTTAGACCCATGTGATAGTGGTCTATATTTCTCTGTACTTGAAATAACTTTCAGATTTTTGATGTTGTACACGGGGCCTTCCTCTAAAAGATCTTTGAACCGAGAGACCAGAATCTTCGGGATCGTAGCATGGATCAAATTTTCCTGTCATACAACATATCTTAGAAAAGTTAATAATATCATACAATTTGACAAACTAATAAGTTATAAGTATATTGATTTATTAACCTTTTTATCGATCAAAATCATGTCAAGACTGATCAGTTCTTCAGTATTTGGATTGACAGATTCCCACATTCTACACACTCGTACTCTTATCATCCAGGTATAGTTGCTGTCGTTCAAAGCATCCAACATTGTGTAGGCCATAGTTGTATTGATTGTAAATATGGTTGTAAAAATTTGAAGCTATGTAAAAAAGTTTCGGTGTAGATTTTTTTGTTATGAATGGCCTTTAATTTATAGGTGTTTGTAAGGTGAATAACATGGAAATCCATTATGTTTAAAAGTCAAGAAGTATTATAAAAGAAAAGTTCTATAAAGTTTGAAAATAATAAAAGAAAGTTTTATCAAGTTTGAAAATAATAAAAGAAAGTTTTATCATGTTTGAAAATAATAAAAGAAAGTTCTATCAACATTGAAAATAATAAAAGAGAAAATTGCAATTATTAACATAAGATCCTAAAAATTCGGAAGTTGTAATTTGCAAAATCAAAGAAAGTTCTATCAAGTTTGAAAATAATAAAAGAAAGTTCTATCAAGCCTACAAATTCGAAAATAATAAGGAAGTTGTAATTTTCTAAATCAAAGAAATTTTCTAAATCAAAGAAATTTTCTAAATCAAAGAAAGTTCTATCAAGTCTTACAAATTCGAAAATAATAAGGAAGTTGTAATTTTCTAAATCAAAGAAAGTTCTATCAAGTTTGAAAATAATAAAAGAAAGTTCTATCAAGCCTACAGATTCAAAAATAATAAGGAAGTTGTAATTTTCTAAATCAAAGAAATTTTCTAAATCAAAGAAAGTTCTATCAAGTCCTACAAGTATGAAAATAATAAGGAAGTTGTAATTTTTTAAATCAAAGAAAGTTCTATCAAGTTTGAAAATAATAAAAGAAAGTTCTATCAAGTCTACAAATTCGAAAATAATAAGGAAGTTGTAATTTTCTAAATCAAAGAAAGTTCTATCAAGTCCTACAAATTCGAAAATAATAAGGAAGTTGTAATTTTCTAAATCAAAGAAAGTTCTATCAAGTTTGAAAATAATAAAAGAAAGTTCTATCAAGTTTGAAAATAATAAAAGTGTAATTTTCAATTTTCTTCCTACAAAATCGAAAATAATAAAGGAAGTTGTAATATAGGAAGTTGTAATTATTAAAATTAAAAATTGTGAAAAATTGAGAAAATTAGAAAAATAGAATGGAGTGATTCTAGAGGCGCCACCTCACCGCCCCCGCCCCGTCTTCTCTTTTATATAAGTATATTGATGATTTAGCGCACATTTAAGGTTTAGGTGCACAATATATTTTGAAAAAAGAATAATAAATATATTCGTATCTAGAGCATGCCCGTATGTAGGACTAAAAACATAATTTTAATAGCAGTATTTAAATAATATCTGCATAAAATTGCCGTTTATCACTAACTGGATCTTGCCAAACCAATAAATGTCTGTGCTTAATGACATCAACGATAGAATTCAAAACTTTAAAACGTTTTCAAGATATACCACTAACTAACATTATTCATTAGCACGACAAGTCCATGTACAAAATGGAAGAAATTGCATCTTACAATACAATATGTACACACTTTAGTAGCATGTGAGTCTAGAGCATGTCTGTGCATCGCACGGACTATAAAACTAGTTCAATATTAACGGAATATTAATCATTTTAAATTTTAGTTATCCACCCACATAATATTTTTGAAATGTGCTTAAAACAAATTGTTTTGGTTAAAAAAAAAATGTTACATAACATAAAATGAGATACCTCGAATATACCACAAGTCCAAAATTAGTTCCAAGTGTGAAACTCGAAACTGCCCGGTCCCCCAAATAATTTGGTTTCTAGCACCACACAAATTTTTTTTTTCGTTCTATCTCCGTCACATCTCCCTATAAAATTAATCTCCACCATTTTCAACATCTCAACTCCATACTCGATCACTCCATACATGTCATATGGTGATAGTCTTTCCAGTCAAATCATCAAAATAAAACAATATAAAAATACAGTAACTGAGCCCTACAACATATCATATATAAAAATATTATAAATCGGAGGAAAAGAAGGAAAAAGAAAAGACGGAGTATTTAATAAAAAGGGCCGTATTGTGCCCGAACAAACAGGCACACACCAAGCTTAGGCACAAACAGCAGCAACACAAGCAACAGCTACTTGAGCTTCAGCTTCGTATCTCGGTCTCTCTCTCTCTCTCTCTCTCTCTCTCTCTCTCTCTCTCTCTCTCTCTCTCTGTCTTAATTAATTTTACTTACTCATCATCTCTGTCTTAATTACTGTTCTTAATTATGTCTCATGTGTGTGTGTCGGTTTAATTATTGGGGAAATTTTCTACTGTTTGTTTTTTGTGATAATTTTTAACTTTTAAAAGTTTTAGGTTGTAAGGAATTGTTTGATGAAATGCATATGTATGTGTAATTGTGTGTTAGACTTGTGTTCATGTAGAGAACTAGGGATCATTTTGGCTTTATTCTTTTAGTATATTTTACTAGGGCGTTGTATTTGTGAGGTAAAAACTTGTGTTTAGGGTTGTATGATGAATTTTCTAAGTCAATCCCGATGTTTGTATTGGTTGTCGTTTACGATGTTTTGTAAGTTGTGAAGATAGTTTTTGGTCGAGTTAGAAGAGAAACTGGAAATGTATCAGAAATGATTTGTTAAGTCATGGTATAAACGAGTCGGATTTTACACTAGGATGGAGACGCCAGATGGTGAATCCTTGTTGGGTTTTGTAGTATTAATAGAGTGAGATGGACAAAATCAAGAAGAGATATATCATTGGTTGAGGTGAGAATGCCCTTACGCAACAGAATAAAATTGCTAAAATTTGTAGAACCTTGGCAATGTTTAGGTTTTTCTATTTGAGGTTGTTATTTCAAAGTTTTTTATTGATCAGGGCTCATATTTTATTTTTTTAATCAGGGTGGTCATATCTATTTTTTGACAATACTATTTTATTGGTCGTTAATAATTTTGTGTATCTTCTGGTTATAATTGCAATAAAATTTTGTTTGGTAGTTATTAGTTAAAATTTCTTTTGTGGACTGGTGGTTGAATTATGTTCCATGGTTTTCTATGGTGTGTTTGTTTTCCAGTTCCTCAATATGGAATTACCCAATTTGAGTTCTAGAAAGCTCTTTCAATTCTCTATCCTTTTCATTTTACAATCAAATTTTGCAATGCTTGGAGCTTTATCACGATTTCCGATGAAATGGTTTGCATATTGCAGAGTATTATCTTTCATGTCGGTTGGTATGAGATTCAAGTTTTAATACTTTAGCAGTTTAGCTACTTCTATCAAACTTCATGCACACACATTATTTTATTTTTGATGATTCAGAACAATATTTATTGATGTGTGTAAGTTAGGTCTAGTCAGTGCATAAATTTGTATGATTTACGTTAATTCATGTGATTCTTACCTGGGTAAGGCTACATATATTAGAAGCTTCCTAAACCCTGTTGATTCTGGAGCCTCATACACAGGGTTCAACTTTACCTAGAAATGTCTGTTATGACCATAAGAAGTATTTAATTCAGAAATATTAACCCATTGAATTTTATACATTTTTTGTTTAGTACCCAACTTTAATCATGTTGTCTCTGTTTTTATGTAATTTCTGAATAATGTCCCTGTGTTTTGACCAATATCATTCTATGAGAGTGTGTTTACAATATATAAGGCAAACAGCTTGTGGGTTCTTCTGCATGGAAATGGGTATTTCTCATGCATCATGATTTGGGAGTAGGAAGATCAGTTACAAATGATATTTGGTTGGAAAGCATATTTGTAATAAAGTGTTCCATTGTCGTAGATTATCTTAAGCAGTTTTCTTTAATCTTCCTGACAATTGTCGTTATAATGTTACTGGAATCCCAAGCTGTTGTAGCTCCCATTTATAACTGAAATCAGATGGGATTTTGGACTATATTGAGTTTGTGAGATGTCTGCCTTTTAATTGTAGATTTTATCACCTCTCTTGTGAAACTCCTATAAATTCTACTTGGCGTGTCCATTATTTCCATAATTATAAATATCTTTATTTGCTTCAGTTGAGAATAAGTCTGGTTCACGTCCTTCAGATTTTTTATTAAATCTTTGAGATGTTTTTTGGAAAACAGAACAAGTAATTAGTAAAAAGGCATCAAATGAAATTTGGTTGCGCTGGTACAGGTTTCCAATATCTCTATCAACTATATGTAAAGTAAGCTATAATCCTCTAAATAACTGAAGTAACCGTTGTAGAATGAGTTTTCTTGGCTCAGTGGTAGATGGAAAAAGTCATATGTATTGTACCTAGAGCTGGAATTATTAACGTATGTAGCTATTTGGTTATAGAGCGTACCGTGAACCCTTTTATACTCTCATCTAACATGAAATTTGTGCTATCTTTCACCCTCCTCCACATGAAATTGTGTGCTCTTTAACTGTATATCTGTCTTTTCCGGATGAATATGCTTGATCCTATTTCGGACATCTGTAGAAGATATTTTAATAAATATGTTAAGTATGGATGTGCTCTGGAATATTCGTATCATCTTTATTTCATCATCATACTATTTGACCAATTCCTGTTCTGATATCTTCCCCATCAAAATGAAAAGGGACGTCACAGTATGCATTGTACTCTCCCTAAACCCAGTACAAGTAATTGTGAAGAGGAAGACAGGAAGAGCAACTTCCAGGCAAGGGAATTCGTAGAGAAGGAAAACATAAATTCTTCTGCAAAGGTTATGTATATTTGGTCAACAAAATTTTGCCCTCATTCCTTCCATTTGTATTCTTCAACTTTTGCTGACAATGTAGATTGGGTCTGCCTTTTTTTTTTCCAGGACTCATCTGAAGTAACTTCAGCTGGTTGGCGGGACCATGACCGCAGGTAAAATGTCTCTTGTTTTTTTATAATTTTTGTTTTGATGATAAAAAGAGCATCTGTGAAGTAAACAGTGTATGAGAAGCCAAATAGATAGTGTGCATAACGTTCGGAACCATCTAAAATGGTGAATTAATTTAAAAAATAGCAGAATGATTGAAGGATAGTTAGTCAAAGTTGCAAACTGGGAACACACACCTTAGCAGCAAGAGCGCCTGCACATCTGTTGACGTGTCAGGTTCAGGTTAACTCGTATTATCAATCTTATTTTTCTTAGTAATAGATTCAAATTAAGTGACGTGGAATTGGACTATTGGAGAAAATATGGGCTTGGTTTCATCCCTGGAAAGATACTACTTACTAAACCCCCTCCTTAATTAACCGTCTTTATTACCTTGCTATAGCATGTCCACTGGTGTTATGTTCTTGAAGGAATTTCTTGTGTCAATTATTAGATGACTAGTAACTTGAGTTTTATCAGCGTGAGGTGTATATTATTCATATATAGGGAAATCATATTTATAAAAAAATATCATGTTAGAAAGCCTCATTCAAGTAATACTTACTAAATTGGGTGTACTGGGATGGACGGAATGAGTGAACGTTATTGCAAGACATGTAGACAAGATTTTTCTGTGTGTATGTGTGTGTGTTCATAGAATTATAATTATATCAGAATGAAAGACCTATATAATGTTTTTGGTCTTTAATATTAACATTAAACTTAAAAAAAGTTGGTGAAAAGTGTACTGTTTTGTACTTCACTCAAAACCTAAAGGAGGATATATGATTATTTTTCAAGGAACCGAGTATAAAAAGGTCGTGTGCATTTAGAACTGATGGTAAACCTATTTATCTAACCCTCCTTTAGAAGTTTTTTTTCTTATAATGTAGTACATAGTAATGCTCTTCTTTTAGTTATAATGTATGTCAGAATAGAACCTAAGCTATTTACTATTTTTGAGAAGTCCAACCTATAATGTTTGAGTTAAGTTCCATCTAGCATTTCATAACCTAACGTTTATATTTTAGGATATGGCTTCTTCAGCTATAAGGTTATATCTATTTTCTTTCTGAAGTTAACTCAGTTAATAGTTCATTGACTTTTTCGAGTTCAGTAATGAAAATAATGTTTTCTTTGTTAAATCTCTGATTGTAGATCTTCCAACTGATTGTCAGGTGTGCAGTATATCTTTTGACTCCGGAACCCGATGGGCAATGCAAACTTGTTGCATTACCTCTGAGATATGTATATCATGTTAATCAGTTGGGTTCCACAACACCGTCTATTGCAGTTAGCAGCCCTCAGCCTAAAAATGGAGGCACCGAAAACACAGTAAGTCAGTGTAGAAAGGTATATATTTTCAGAAATTAATATCTTAGAATTTAAAGAAGATTCTGCGACAATCCTGTATTGGTTCTCGATGCCAATAGCTCTCACAGAATAGATTATGGGAAGTAGATTGCGACACTGAGGAATCGTAAAGCATAACTGACTAGCCGCACAAGGAATAAGAGTAGAAAACAGAATATATTATTTTTCATAGATGACAAAAAGTAGTTGTTTTGTTCAATCACTAGAGTATGCATTTTGCAGTTTGAAATATGCTTTGGACCAATTGCATAATTTCCGGTGAAGTTAATAAGTTGCTACAAAGAGTATTTCTCTTTTTTCCTTTAGGTTTTCTTTCTCAGGAAACATCTAAACTAACAATACTGACTTGTACAAACTACAAATGATTGATAACTCAATAATTGACCTTAATTTTTAAACTGTTTAAGATGTTAGACCACAGTGCTAACTATGACGAAAACATGCATTACAAATTTTCTATGCTTCAGCCCTTTGTAGTACAATTACCATATGTGGCACCACAAAGGCTGCTGACTTTGACATGTTTATGAAGTTGCTTCTTTTAAATTGATGACCCTGTGTTTCAAATATGTAACCTAGGCAGATGCTGCTGCACTGCTGACACTATTACGTGTGTTATGTAGTTTCTTGTTCCGAAAGAAGAGACATCTAAAAAGAGAAATTCAGGAAAGAAGAAGAAAAAGAAAGGGAAGAAGAAGAAAAAGCTTGCCAGAGAAATTGGTAAAAGTAGCTCGGAAAATGTTCCTGAGTGTGGAGCATCACCAACCGGTGACAAGAGTGACATTCATAATGGGGTTGTCCCACTTGCTTCTGCAAGAAAATTGGCAGATTTTTTGCCAGATAACAGTGGGAATGGAAATTGTTCTGAAGGAACAAGTGCAAGAGATTATCAGTGCACATCTTGTATTGAGGAGGCAGGTGTCTCAAAATCCTTAACACCCTCTATGCTCTCAAATTGCAGTGGCGATGATCATATATCTGAGTTTGGTGATGGAATTCAAACTGCAGGACAGGGCATGCAATATGAGGTGAGTAGTCGTCCTGATGTATTTTCAGAGAGGCCTGTATTAGGCTCGCCCTCACTTGATTCTAATTGTGAGAAGTTAAATTCTGGGCACCGTTCCACACCGTGGAATGAAGGAAATGATGGGATCAAACATTTAACGTCACCCAGTTGTGTTTTTCGGGAGGAATGTCCTGGTAATACTTTTCATAATATTGTAGACAATGATATTCAGAATCAGAAGGCCAACTGTAGTAGGCAGCTGTGTAACTCGGAGATGCTAGAAAAGAGAGTAAAAAAGATTAAAAGAGCTCCGCAAAATTCAGGTGTGTGTAATGTTAGAAATATGCATCGTCCTGGCGTGAAGGAAAATGTTCATTCTGTCTGGCAGAAAGTTCAGAATAGTGAAGCTTGTAAGCACAACAATGACTCAAAAAATGTGAATGCCTCTTGCTCACGGATTTATAACGAGTCGAAAGAAACTTCTACACGTGAAAAACACATAAATGCTGTTTGCTGTAGTCTAAAATCAGATTCCGCATTAAAAAAGCAAACAAACACCAAAGTTTTTGCGAAGACAAAGAGGAAAAATAATCTTGGATCAAAGCAAGAGTTCGATAATCATTACAGGAATGGCTCGCAGGCAGTAACAGATAACTCAGATTTGTGTACGAATTTTAATAAACAAAAATTAAGTGCTATCCCTAAGCAAATGAATGGAGACACCAAACTGGGCCTAGAGTCAAGATCTCATTCAAAAGCCAAATTTGCGACTTCAGGTACAAGGAAAGTTGAACCTATAAGACTGAGGCGTCCTGAGAGTCCACAAGCTACTATTAACGAAGCAGAACCACTTGAAAGTTGGCCTGCTAATAATTCCAGTTTGATTGATCGTAGTATCGAACATACAACGTGCTATTCTTTGACCTCATCATGCTCTTTGAACCCGGAAGAACTGCTTGAAAAGGTGTCAGATATACAGCTTCATACACTTGCGGACCATAAAGAAATCAAAACCGACAAGGATTGTTTTGCATCTTCGGATCACAAATTAGGCTTTAGCTCTGGAGCTGGTTGGCAGAAACGGAAATCCACAAGAAATTCAGGTTTGAATGACTCAAGTGTGTATGGTGGAATGTCAATGATAAAGATTGATGAATCAGATGAAGAAATTAGGGTTGAGAGAAACATTATAGAACAAGAAGTGGTTTCTGATTTATGTAGTTCTATTTGTGCTGCAAGTTCTAGTTCTACATGCAAGCAGGAAGGTTTTAACGATGTTAATAGTTCACCTTTGACAAACGTGCTCCAGGTTAAGAATTTCAGGAATCAGACTCTGTCCAGTGATAAGGAAGATAGTAATAGTACAAAGTGCCTTACTCCCGAATTTAGCAACCAACACATATTGATTCCAGATAATAGCTCAAGCAAGTTGTTGTCCACTGTATCTGATTCTCACAGGGCACACATAGCTTCTGAAGCTATACAGTTGGCTACAGGTTGTCCAGTTGCTGAGTTTGAGAAATTTCTACATTCTGCTTCTCCGGTGATCTGTACATCACCAGCTACTGTGGACTGTCAGAAATGTTTGCATGATATTTCTCATGCATTTCTGTGCCAACATGAGGTGCCTAATATCAGTTTGGCTGAATTGTGGCAATGGTATGAGAAACATGGAAGCTATGGTTTGGAAGTAATGGTAGCTTGTGAAAATTCATGTAGACTGGGTATTGACAGCAAAACTTTTCGTGCATATTTTGTACCATACTTGTCGGCCATTCAGTTGTTCACAAAAAGTAAGGGCCTTTGTAGTGGGATATCTGGTGCTTCTGCTATGAAGAAAGGTGAGATGGTTGAATCATCAGATATATCTAACATCAATCATGTACTTTCCTTACTTGTTCCTCAGCCACGGGAAAGTGAAAGCATGTTGGCACCAGATGAGAATGTGGGTTCCAAGCCGTTTTCAGGATCTTTTACTGAGAACGTATCTGTCTCACAAGCTGACTGTGGACGGTCTGATCAGTTGGAGATTCTTTTCGAATATTTTGAATCTGAACAACCTCAAAGAAGAAGACCATTATATGACATGTAAGTGGTCTTTTAAATCTTTTATTCTACTACTAACTCTAGCTGTTAATAATATATTTTCTGGTGTTCAATTTCTTGAATCTTGATCAAGCTATGTAGATCATGTTTCTTGACTGACAGGTCTCAGGTGCTTTATATATTTTTTAACTAAAATTATAAACTAGAACACTGGAATGAGCATAAGTGTTGGCTCATATTAGGGTAGCTATATAAAACAATGTTTTTCTCCCTTGTCTTATTTAGTGACTATATTTTCTCTACATATCCCCTCTAAACTGACTTAATTCTTGTAAGTTCTATGACCATATATCCTTAGTGTCACCTCTTTGTATATCAGATGATCCTTAGATGACATCTCTGTATGTGTATGTGTATACATGTATTATTAGAATCATCCCATCTATTTAAACCAACAAGATGCACTTATTCTGGACATCCACTAAATTTTTCTCATTCTTTTTACTTCAAGACTTAGTGTAGAAATGTAGATTACAATTCTTCTATTATTGTTATGATAATTCAGTATATAAAGCTTATAGATCGTGAGAGACACAATCAAGACATGATTGTGCCCGTATGGTATACCTTTAAACAAAATTACTTTTTACTTGAAGTTATTACAAGTAGATGTAATTTTTTACTCTTAAGGTACTATTGGTTTGTAAAATTTTATTAGAAATATGTAAAAATAACAAAAGCGAGTACTAGAAATTACATTGAGAAATGATAATATTAATTTTTATGAAGTCAAATTGCAGATTCGAATAGGTAACCTAAAAATTAAATAAGCACCTATTTTCTATTTCTTAAAATTCAACTATTAAGTCACTTTCACTTTTTACACACAAAAAAAAAAAAAATACATCGAAGTAATTTTTAACTTTTATGCTTAACTGCCCCCTAGTAAACTGAAGACTAGCTGGTGTGTAGATGTAGAACCTTAGGAATCTAGTTCCTTTCAGTAACATAATTTTTTTAAACAAACACCGACTGATCCAGAAGGCATCAGGATTCAGGAACACTAATAAAAAATGCTGTTAATTGTTTTAATTACTCTATAAAGTAGGTAGTTAATTAATATGCAAAATGGTAAAGAAAGTAGCAATTGCTATCTAAATGGGACTTAAAATGCGGTGTTTCCTATTGTGTTTTCTGATATATACTCTAGAATTCCCTTTATTATAATATACTTGCTTATTGAAATTCAGTAGTGCATTGTTGTTTTTATTTATTCTAGATGAACTTTATTTCTTACAGCTTTATGCATAAATGTATGAAATAACTGCCGATTGAAAAAAGCTTATAATTTCCCAACTACTTTCTCTTAGGATTAATGAGTTGGTCAGAGGTAATGTGTCATCAAGAGGTAGAGTGCTAGGAGATGTGACTACTCTGAAATCAGCCAGTATTTGTGATCTTCACCCTACATCATGGTAAGTAGAGTTCTGATCCCTATTATATAAATGAACTATCATCATGCTACAAATTTAATCGCTAACTTAAGTGTCTTACACTCTTACTGGTTATAATAAAGCAGAGATTCATTAGGAGTTCGGTCTGATCTGTGACGAATTTCAGGTACTCAGTGGCGTGGTACCCCATTTATAGGATACCAGAGGGTAATTTCCGTGCAGCTTTCTTGACTTATCATTCACTTGGTCACTTGGTTCAGAGACAGACTGTGTCTGATTCTGCTTGTCTGGATGTATCTGTTGTTAGTCCTGTTGTGGGCCTTCAGACCTACAATACTCAGGTAGATATAATTATGTCAACTGCAAGAACTATACACTACTTATATAAGCTCATTTATTTTATAAAATCCATACTCACGAATGATATGTGGTAACTGGAGCAGCGTCATGCCAACTAAACAATAATGCTCATATAGTTTTTCACGGTTGAGTTAGGTGCAACGTGCCAACGTACTAACATACTACTGGTGCTGTAATTTATATAGTGTGGCAGTACTTTCATACTACTGTATTCTGCCAACAGAGAATATGATATCTTTGTTATCCGTGCTGCCAATTTTGATGACCAATGCTACAGCAATTTGTCTGTGCTTTGACCAAGACTTACTAATATAATAAATTTGATTATTGTCTAATGATGTGTGGTGTCCTTATAAGTTTTGATACTGCCTGTTGCCGAAGGATATATCTTGTCTAATGTAAACCCCTCCCCCCCCCCCCCCCCCCCCACCCCCCCCACACAAAAAAAAATTTAAGAACCCCTATGTACAAGGAGTGTAGAAGATGGATGGTATAGGTGGTTTCTGTAACTTGTGCAATATGTATTACGAGATTCTCTTTAGGATGGAGAGAGCATTTAGTATTTCTTAATTTCATCCCTGTATGAACTTGGATACTTTTATATCTGCGTAGGCAAAACCCTCAAAGTAATTTTTTCTTGCCATGAAAATTAAATTGAATTTGTACAGCGCTGAAACTTGAAATACATCTGCGTAGGCAAAACTCTCGAAGTAATTTTTACTTGCCATGACAATTAAATTGAATATGTACAGCGCTGAAACTTGAAATACCGATTTTATACTTTCTTATCATTTAACAAATGATTTAAACTGATAATTCACAGGGAGAATGTTGGTTCAAGCCAAGGCACTCTGAAGATGTTGTGAACTCTGAGCCTGCGAGGATATTGAAAGAGCGCTTGAGGACTCTAGAGCAGACCGCGTCTCTGATGGCTAGAGCTGTTGTAACAAAAGGGAACAAGACAACCGTAAATAGGCATCCTGACTACGAGTTCTTCCTTTCCAGACAATCATATTAAAAAAAAAGAAAAAGAAACAGTGACGTACCGACTTAAAACTGACTGTAGAGTGTTTTCTCTTCAGTGGTGGAATGTCATTTCCTCCACTTTTTGCATAGATCTAAAGGTTTTTTTGGCCTTGTTCTGAAACTTAGATACTGAAAAGAAGGGTAGCTAATGTGTTCAAGTAGTATACTCAGAAGAATCCTTTACATAAAATATGCATCAGCGACTGCAGTTAATGTACTGAGTAGATTTTTTGTTCCATAGATTGTGTTTATTGGCATCTTATTAGGCATAACACTCATGTTGCAACTATCCTGGTCTTGGTGAAAAAGATATCAAGCTTTGTGTGAGCCACAGTAATACTTGTATGCGAAGTAGTTGAAGTTTTCTATGCAGGATTTAATCTAGCAAAGGACATAGCAAGAGAGAAGCTCTTCGGAGCTGTTGGAAGTGTAGTATTGATCTCTGTGTATTTCCATTGAGACTGCAGGACGCATAATCGTAGTTTGCCGTTTAAGCTTTTTTTGGCAAAACCATAGAGCTACGGTTTGTTATCAGCTGAAGTGTCCAGGTGAGTCGTTGAGAGCTAGAGTGTTCTTGATAATAAGATGGACTTACTACGTTAATTTGAGCTCATTGACACAGACAATAAATTATAAGCTATTTCATGAGCTCAATAACACAGACAATAAATTATAAGGTAAGTGAAATCTTGATTGGGATAATTTGTTGAAGCTCGATTTAGCTTGACTTGCCTCGTTGATTATAGTCTGAACCTTTGGTTACGAATTTAGGTTGACGATACTGACAGGTAGAAATGTGTAACCAAATTGTCTATATAAAATAATTTAATAAATAGTTTAATTAACCTTTTTTTAACCAAAAATATATAATTTTCTATATATTTAATTTTTAAGTGTAATGATGAGTTTTCTCTGTAACTGATCTGTGTGCAGGTCACATATACGTATCAAATAGTAGAATATTGAAATATGAAAATATATATACGATGAAAAAAGTACATGAGAAAGAAAGGAATCTTAAATGCAAGATATTCAAAAAGAGAGAAAATATATTTTAATTTTACACAAAAATAGAGTGAAATGTATCTGCGCCCGTAAGTTACTGATTTGAAACCGACTGCCATATGGACTATATAAATATACAGACTCTAAAACAAGAAATTAACATCAAAAGAGTGAAAATAAATAGAGTGCTAGCTTGTCAAAAAACTGATCTGCAGATGGAAGGTAAAATAATGTATGCAGTTATGTTGGTGAAGATGATACTGGTGGCTCTTGTGGTTTTCATGGGATCTTCTCTGGCTATTAATTCAAATTGCTGTCCTCGAATTCCAGAGTGCTGTCTTGGCTCTAAAGGTTTCCTGGCATTTAAAGTTGTCGTGGAAGAAGCAAAACCATGATGTAACCTATCTATGCATCACTGTTTAATTTGATAGATTACTTATTACCATCATGTATGTGTGTTTACATGTTAAATAAAAAATTGACATCATTTCTGTCATATGCTAAGTTGTTACTCGCTACAGCAAATGTTAAATGCTCTATATTGGTCAAGTATTGAGAACTAAAATTAGCAGGACAACTCAAACAGCAAATAAAGATTAGTCGGTGACAATATATATATATAGTTTGTTTTTCTTCAGGTTTGATCGACGGCTTTGAATAATCAGAAAGTTTATTAGAGCATCTTCGATTAGTTAAAATCCTTAGCTAAAAGGTCTTGTCGGCATGTCTTAAATAAAAATTATACGTAATCTCTAAATTTTTCATCACTCGACATATAATTGTTAGCTATAATTTTAGTCAATATCTTTTGGTTGCTATTTTTGTCAAACGAACTGTAACAAACTTACACTTACCATATTAAAATAATATATTTTATTTTTAACAACTTAAAATAATAACAACATACTATTTTATTTTATTTTCCTTTTTGAGTAGTGCTAGAGGCACAAAATTTGGTACAAAAAATTATTACCAAATGACATGGCAGTGGTGATGTGGCAGTTTGGAATGTTTTAATTGGTATTGTTGGTGTGAATGCAGGGAGTCCACTTATTATTATAACGAATCAGGAGTTGCCATGTGTATTTGGGAAGAATTTTGGGAACAATTTTTTGTGTTTCTAGCATTTTCCTTTTTAAAATTTAGCAGATCATTATACCCAATTATATTGGAATACATAATCTTACACAAATTTTAGTCAATTATTAATTAATATCATTATAACCAATCAATTTCGCTAACGCTATAGGAGATATTCTTAATCTTTGGAAAAATCTGATTTAAGCTATGTCTAATCTGTATTCTAGCAAATTGCTAATTAACCTTCCAGATATATAAATAACTTCCTGAAGATACGAAAGTGCGTGCATCTCATTTTAAAGATTTCTAGAATCTTTAGTATTTCATATGCAACTAATTCAAGTAAATAGAATATTTATGATCCAAGTAATTAAATATACTGCACTCGGACGAGATGCCAATGAAAAGAAATTAAGATAAAAACTGTTAATGTTCGATAGTACGTATCAATTGAAATAGAAAAATGCTAGAAATCCCAACAAAATTTCGGTTCTTATAAGTGTAACTAGTAACCATTTTTCTTAAAATTAGCAGCCTGGGCTTAAGCCCAAAGAAGCCCTTCTACAGCTCCGTCCCTGTTTAAAGGTAACATTTTTTTTAAAAATATGAGACCCCGCATATATATATATATAGAATATATATGAGTACAAAAATTAAAACTTACCATGTGTCATTATATATAAATATCGGGTTCTCTAACATTATTCATTGAAATACAAAATGGTGCATATATTTTCATATATTTGTTGGAACGTATCCGTTTTTACGACAAAGAATATGGAACATCCTGATTTGAGAAATATTTATAGGTATCAATTTTACGAGAAAACATTCCAAATTAATAATAGAGAGGATATTATAATCTTCAAAATTTCTTCTATTATCCTTGGAACATATATTTACCGAAAATAGAGGAATATGAAATCTTCTCTATTTAAGTCCCCATATATTTCCTCATTACCTCTACAAAAATATCTATATCTATAAATAAATAATTTAAATATACACATTGTAAAATCACAAATAGGCATCAAACAGTAAGAAAAGAGAGAGCTTGCAAATGGAAAGCAAAATAATGTCTGCAGTTAAGTTGGTAAAGGTGATACTCATGGCTTTACTGGTTTTCATGGGAGCTTCTCAGGCTTTTAATCCAAACTGCTGTCCTCGAATCCCAGATTGCTGTTTTGGCTCTAAAGGTTTTCCTGGATTTAAAAGTGTAGGGGAAGAAGCAAAACCCTAATGTAACTAATCTATGCAGCAGTCCCTATATTGCTGGCTAGCTATCATTTGATGGATTACTTATTACCATCAGCATATATCTACTGATTGAATAAAAAATTAAGTTTCAAGAAATTATTATGGCGAGTTTTGTTCTTACTTATGTGTGCTATCTTTTAAATCAGAAAACCTAGCGGCGATTTGTATAGCTGAACAAGACACCCATACTTACATTTAGATTGTTTACATTTTCTACACCGATACTTGCATTCAGATTGTTCACTTTTTTTTCTCATTCTAAGCGATTCAGGTTTAATTGAATTATTGCAGCAATTCCACTTCCAAACAATTTTGCAATCAATATAATATTCACATTATTTTCTTACTATTAGATGTTCTATTGTTATTGTATTATTATAAGTACTCTAAAATTTTAACATTTACTCTAAAAAGATTTGAGTTTATAGCGACAATGCTGGCGAGTTTCTTAAGCTTGTCAAATGTAACGTGCTAATTAAGTTCTAAAACTTTTTATTATTATATTTAATTAATGTGCAGCTAATTCAAGTAATCAGGATGTTTATGATTCAAGTTATAGAGACTTTTCATAGTTTAAGCCATTGGCCAATAATAAATGATCTGAAGCATATATGATGTCAATGAAATGAAAGAAAATGGAAATTATAAAATGAACATTATATATCCTTAAATCTTTCATTCCAAAGGAGAGGACATAGCAGTGTGTACACTACAACAAAACTGCCCATTTACGACGGCCAACTTACGACGGAAAAAAAAGCGCGCCTAATTTACGACAGAATCAAGTAAACCGTCGTAATTACTTACGACGGAAAGAAATTTCGTCGCAAGTTTATTATTTTAATAATAAATTTTCACATCAGCGAAATAAATTTAATTGTAAAATGAATTATTTTTTCGAACGGTGAACTTACGACGAAAAATCCGTCGTAATTTCGTTTAGGGGTCAACTTACGACAGAATGTTCGTCGTAAATTCATTTATTGTAATTAAATTTAATTGTAAACGTATCAATTCTACGGCTATATGTGCAAACGTATCAATTCTACAAGAAAAAATAAAACTTTCCTAATATCAAATATATGAGAATCTTCAAAATCTCTTCTATTAATTTCCTTGGAATATAGGAGTGAGCACAAAACATTGAAACAAAAAAACAAACGCAAAAAACCGATAAATCACATCGAAAAAAATCAAACTGAAAAAAATTGAATCGAGAAACTGAAATTAATGGTGCGGTTTCGGTTCCAGTTTTTAGTCAAAACTAAATCGAAATTAACCGAATCTTTATATTATATATATATATATATAATATTAATATATATATATATATCATTATTATAACTCCGAACAAATTGGTATTAGTATTCATTGCATAAATATATATTTTTTATATTAGTATTAATAAATTATATAATATATTTCCATAAACTCTATAAAATCAATATTATATTAATTTTTAATTATAATTTTTAAAATTTTATATAATAAAATTTGTATTAACGTACATGCTATAATCTTTTCTTTCATTGTTATGGACATATATATTTATCGTATTTGTTATTTTTATTTACGATAATATGAATACATAAAAATAATTATGAAATGAATTTAGTTTGGTTCACAAATTTTAAAGTTACTATCCTTTAATTTTTAATGTAATATAATGATTGACCATTGACACAATTTATTTTACCCAATACATATTACCAACGAAAATTTTGTACAAGTAAAAGAAAAAAATAATATTAAAAACCGTAAAAAAACTGAAATCGATAAACGGTTAACCGAAAAACCGTTCAATATAGTTTGGTAGCGGTTAATAGCAATTAACCGAACCAAATACATTGATTTGATAACGATTAATTCTAAAAATTGCAACAAACGGTACCATGCACACCCCTATTGGAGCATATCTTTGAGGAAAATGAAATCATCTATTTAAGTCCCTATTTATTTCCTTATCTCTACCACAATATTATCTATAAATATACAGACTCTAAAACCAGAAATAAGCATCTAAAGTGTGAAAGAAAAGATAGTGCTTGTCATTCAAATTTGCAGATGGAAGGCAAAAAAAAAATATATGCAATTAAGTTGGTGAAGGTGATGTTATTGACTCTTATGACTTTTATGGGAGCTTTAATTCAAATTGGTGTCCTCGATTTACAGAGTGTGTCGCGCTAAGGGTTTTCGTGGATATAAAAGTGTCGTTGAACATGCAGAACCCTGATGCAAACTGATCTATGCATCAGTGCTTATATAGTTCAGGATCACTCGAGAACTATCAACACAAATTCAGGTCTGATCAATAATAAGAATATCAAACGAGAAATTTATGCATATGAATAATAGACTGAAGATAGAAAAGATGCAGAGAAGAATTAGACATAGTAATACTGTATCAAGACTCCCCTCCATAAAATCTTTGTCCTCAAAAAGATCATAATATGAAAATTGCTGAGCAAAATCATGATAGAACATCCAAGTCGCATCTTCAGGAGGAAGACCAGTCCATTTCACCAGTACTTTAGTAGCAACAACACGACCTCACTTAACCATTGCACGTTCAAGTATAGCTTCGGGTACTTTTTGAACATTAGAATCCCAGAGAAATTCGGGAAGTGTAACACCACTAACAGTAGGATCAAAACATTTCTTCAGAAACATGGAAAACTGAATGTATTTGAGTAGACTCGGGTAATTTTAGTTTGTAAGCAACTTGACCCACCTTATCAATGATCTGAAAAGGACCATAATATTTTGGAGCCAACTTAGCAGAAGGTCGTTTGTCCACAGATGATTGCCGATAAGATTGAAGTTTCAAATACACCTAGTCGTTTATCTCAAATTGGCGATCTTTTCTGTGTTTATTAGCATGTTGTTGCATTCTATTTTGAGCTCGCTGTAACTGAAACTGAAGCATCTTCATGACGTCTTCCCTTTACTTCAAACTGCGATCAACTGCTTCATTATGGGATTCACCAGGAAGGTAGGGTAAATGCAAGAGAGGAGGTTACCTGTAAATGATTTCATATGGAGTAGAAGAAGAAGCAATGTGGAAGGATGTAATGTACCACCATTCCGCTAAAGGAAGCCACTTACTCTAAGTATAAGGACGCTCATTACACATGCACCGCAGATAAGTTTTAAGGCACCTATTCACTACCTCTGTTTGGTCGTCAGTTTGTGGATGGTAAACCGTGGACTTCAGCAACTCAACACCTTATAATTTAAATAATTCAGTCCAAAAATCACTTAAAAATATTGATCCTCTGTCACTTACAATTGAATCAGGTAGTCCATGGAGTTTATAGACTTGATCCATGTAAACTTGAGCCACATCCAGAGGGGTGAGATAAAGGTATAAAGTGTGCAGCCTTACTTAACCTGTCAACAACCACAAAAATTACATCCTTCCCGAAAGATATTGATAAACCTTCTACGAAATCCATAGAAATAGCGGACCAGACCCTAGTCGGAATAGGTTGCAACAAACCCGGATAACCAGAATTGTCATACTTGCACCATTGGCACACATCGCAAGTTCTAACATAGTGTTATATATCTTTATTCACGCCCTTCCAAAAAAATAAAGATTTAAGTCATTGCAAGGTAGCATCTCGACCGGAATGGCCACCTAAGGGAGAATTGTACATCCATTTCAGCAAGGTCATTTTGACAGTAGAATCTGAACCTACCACAAGTTTGACCCAAGAAAAAGTCGGATGAGATTTAGGATTCTGGTGCAAGTCTTGAATAAGTA
The DNA here is from genome assembly GCA_030848705.1 of Heracleum sosnowskyi. Taxonomy (NCBI): domain Eukaryota; kingdom Viridiplantae; phylum Streptophyta; class Magnoliopsida; order Apiales; family Apiaceae; genus Heracleum; species Heracleum sosnowskyi. Next base: position 132,518,483 of record CM061235.1, on the reverse strand, counting down.
GGACTAGATTAGGATCAGTGGTCCAAGTATGGGCTATTTGTTGATATAGATCATCTTTTGTCCCTCCATTAATAACCATGAGTAATAATTCAGAGTTGTGAAGCCTGGACAATGCATCAGTCACTTTACTCTCCTGCCCTTTTTTGTATTGTATCTCAAAATCATACCCCATTAATTTTTCCAGCCAATCATGTTGAGAAGGAGTTGAGATTCGTTGTTCGATCAAGAACTTCAAACTTTTCTGATCTGTTTTGATCACAAAATGTCGATTAAGCAGGTAGGAACTCCATTTTTTTTACTGCAAAGACTACCGCACACAATTCTCTCTCATATGTTGATTTAGCTTGATGTTGTGGGCTAAGAGCATTGCTGACATAAGCTAATAGATGATTATCTTGCATCAAAACAACCCCTATGTCGTAGCCTGATGCATCGGTTTCAATGACAAAGGTTTTATTGAAATCAGGTAACGCAAGAATTGGAGCAGTACAAAGCAAATGTTTTAATGTGTTGAATGTTGATTGAGCTTCATCATTCCAACCAAATTGATCTCTTTTTAAGAGGTCTGTCAAAGGTTTAGCAATCTGCCCATATCCTTTAATAAACCTTCGATAGTAACCAGAGAGGCCTAAAAATCCTCTTAGTTGCTTCAATGTACTCGGAACAGGCCAATTGTAGACATCAGCTACCTTTGCAGGATCAGTAGCCACACCGCCAGCTGATAAAAAATAACCTAAATACTCCACTCGTGGCACAACAAAATAACATTTACTCATTTTTAAGAAAAGATTATTTTGCCTCAACAAAGAGAAGGCTGTTGTCAGGTGGATAATATGATCTTCAATATTGTGACTGTAAATCAAGATATCATCGAAGAATACCAACACAAAATCTCTAAAAAAAGGTTTGAAGATGTGGTTCATAAGGCCTTGGAATGACGAGGGAGCATTTGTATGGCCGAAAGGCATCACTACAAATTCATAGTGACCTTCATGTGTCTTAAAGGCTATCTTATATATGTCATTTGTATCCATTCTCAACTGATAATATCCAGCCCTTAAATCTAACTTAGAAAAAATAGAAGATCCGCCAAGTTCATCAAGCAAATCATCTAGAAGAGGTATATGGAATTTATCTTTGACTGTTTGTTTGTTTAAGTCCCGGTAATCAACACAAAGTCTCCAAGTTCCATCCTTTCCCCCACAAGAACAACCGGTGAAGCATAGGGACTACAACTAGCTTGAATTATTCCTTTGTCGAGCATCTCATTAATTAGTTATTCGATGACATCCTTCTTAAATGAAGGATATCTATAAGGCCTCTTGTTAAATGACTTACTCCTACCTTCAAAGGCATTCGATGATCAAAACCAGGTCTACTTGGAGGTAAATCTAGCGGTTCTGCAAAAATATCTGAATATTCAGCCACTAAGTGTTGAATTTCACTTGGAATTTCAGTTGTAGCCTCAAGAGAGAAGAAAGTAGGTGACACTACTGCCATCAAATCTGGTTCAGTATTTAATAAATGAATAAGAGCTAGTTGCCCACCTTGAAGAACCAGTTTGTTCAAATGTGTATCAAACACAACTTTCAGTTTAGTGTTGCTTGCCCCTCGCAATACATGCTTCTTTCCTTTTACTGTGAATTCCATTCTGAGTTTCTGGAAGTCCAAAATTATAGGGCCTAATGTCGAAAGCCATTGAATACCTAGGACCATATCACAACATCCTAACAGAAGAACCATGCAATCTGAAGTAAAAATAGTATTCTGAATTTGCCAACTAAAGTTCCTGCATAAATGTGTGACACACACTTTGTTTCCATCAGCAACTGCCACTGTCATAGGTTTAATGGCTTCAATTCTACATCCTAACTTTTTGACAGTATCTTCGTCAATAAAGTTATGAGTACTGCCCCTATCAATCAAGAGTTGCAGAGTTCGCTTGTTGTAAAATCTAGTGATTCTCATAGTTTGGAAATGAGAGCTTCCCGTTAAGGCATTGACTGAAATATAAGGTTCGGAAGGTGAATCTTCTGGATCACTAGGGGCTGCTTCAGCACCTTCGATTTCATCATCACAATCCATCCAGAATAATTGAGGTTTTTTATGCACAAGATGATGGCCCGGAGTGTACGGCTCTGCACAATACATACATAAACCTTTCGGTTTTCTCTCGGTCATTTCAGATGATGTAGGCAATTTAAGAGGTGGTTTTGGAACAAGGGATGTGGAATTGGTAATTTTAGGATATGTAGATGTGGTAGTTTTAGCAGGGGTTTGGTTTAAATTTTGGGATGGTGTCGGCAAGAGAGGACTGTAATTGTTACGAGGTGGGATGGGCTTATTGATGTGGTTGATGAATTGTTTGACTGGTTTTCTGCAATTGGCTTCTTCATGCAACTTAGCTAGTCTTGCAGCATGATGAACACTAGTAGGGGTAAACATTCTAACATTTGCTTTGGTTTCGTGTTCGAGACCAGTAACCAAACAACTAACCTTGTACTCATCAGTTAAGCTAACACTAGTGAGAATGGACTCAAACTGTTCCAAATAATCCTCCACGGAGCCTTTTTGTCTTAAGGACATCAATTCTGACATAGGATCATCATACATTTCACCAAATCGTTTAGTAATCATCTTAACATAAGCTTCCAATGATATAGGGTTAGTTGTGAGCCTTGCTTTAATCATCGCATGATGCCATTGAAGTGCTTTGCCCTCTAAATGAATGGAAGCCATTTTTACTTTAACTCAGGGTAAAGTATTATCCAATGAAAAGAACTGATCACATTTATACAACCATTCTTTTACCTTATCTCCATAAAATTTCGGAAACTCAAATCTAGTCAACCTTGTAGAGATAGCAAAATTTGGTGGATGAAGGGAAGTATCACCAACACCTTGTGTGATATTTGGTTGTTCCGTCGATGTTTTACTCATTGCCAAAAGCAAAGTTTTCAATTCCGCCATGTTGGACTCTAGAGTTTGAAATTTTTCATTAGATTCAACTATGTTCTTGCGAAATTCTTCTTCCAAATCTCGGACACTAGTTTGAAGTCACGTTCCTTCCGCCATAATTAAACCCGAATAAAACGGAAATTTGGTTTAGAATTTGTATCAAACAGTTGGTGTGCATATATTATAGCACTTAATAGAAAATAAACACATGTATCTGATACCAATGATATGATCAGGATCACTCGAGAACTATCAACACAAATTCAGGTCTGATCAATAATAAGAATATCAAACGAGCAATCTATGCATATGAATACTAGACTGAAGACAGGAAAGATGCAGAGAATAATTAGACAAATATGATGTTGTCTTTTATTTATAATAATTTACACTTGTATACTATATTATTAAAGACGAAACATTAAAAGTTTTGGTCGGTCGGTCGGTCGGTATTTGGGCCGATTCACGGGCCTATCTATAATCAATTTATTAATAACCAATTACCTTTTTTCACTACATTACCTATTATATATTTTTTTTAAAACCAAAATTACATGTTTTATATTTTTTAACTGAAACAACTCATGTTCAAATTAAATGAGATAATTAATGAAAATAAAAGTAATAGTATATTCAAATAAACTCGGTATATTGCACGAGCGCATATTTTGATATTTGCACTTGAGTCCCTTTTTAGATTTTTAAGGGTAAAAAAATACGAATCATTAGATCTGTTATTTTAAAATATTTTATATTTTAATATCTAAAATACTACTACAGATTACGTCAATAATATATTAAATTTAAATATTATATTGTTAGATTTATAAATCCAATATATATATATATATATATATATATATATTAAAATTTTATCAAATTATATATAATAACTAAAATCTAAATAAAAATAAGAAAATATTAAAGAAGACCGTGCATCGCACGGGATATAAGCTAGTATATATATAGGACTGCTTAGCATAATAAATTTAAAATAATTATTTTCTAATAAACTTGTCACGTCAGTTACCAAGTTTAGCAATAATAAACATAGTAATACTTTATCACATACACATGATCTGAATAATAAAATTGAGTTCATAACGATAATTATTGCGATTATTTTTAGTGTATACGTGTCATGTTCTAACTTCTTAATCACATATTGAATTATCTCTAAACTTTTCTAAAACCCTTTTTGGTCATCAACAAATGACCTTCAAAATACATTGCACTGTCAACCTCACTCCTTTTGCTAGGAGTTTGAAGGTTTGAACTGCCTCGTCAAAGATATATAAGCCCACAGGTGGACGAGTGGGTTAAATTATAAAAAAATAAATTAAGAGTGAGAAGTGAAGTTTCAATCATTTAATTTCAATGAAGATTTTCTTTTCATGATTTATGAGGGGTATGAAGAAGAAACACACATAAAATTTAAAATGTCTTAATATGCGTAAAATAAAAAAATTTATTTCCAATATTCTTGTTTTTATTATACACCGGTTAATTTGGTTTCTTTGAGATCTTTTCTTTTTATATATTCTGAAATGTTTTCTTACGCAAAACTATTCATCCTTTATTAGTTATTTTTTTTTTTTGCGTTTTTATGCATCTATAACCTTTATTAATAAGCGAAACCCCCTTTTAACATGATACCAAATTTGGTTCGCACTTTTTTTGGTTCACATTTTTGTTTGGTTTCACCCCTAATTTTTTTCCCTTTTAACATTGTATCAAATTTGGTTCGCACTTTTTTTGGTTCACACTTTTTTTTTGGTTTCACCCCTAATTTTTTTTAAAAAAATATATATAATTATTTAATTTAAAATAGATTATATTATACCCTAAAGTCCTATTTCATGTAGTAGAATTATTATATCATAAACTCATATTTCACGTAGTAGAACTTTATGTTGTTTTTAAATTGTTTTTGTTTTGTTCAAAGCTATACTTTCAACAATCTTCTAACAATTCTATTATTATTTTGATTTTTCCGTCTTACGAAAAATAATATTTTATTTTTGACGTTTCGTCATAACCTTTATTGATAAGCGAAACTCCCTTTTAACATTGTATCAAATTTGGTTCGCACTTTTTTGGTTCACACTTTTTTTTGGTTTCACCCCTAATTTTTTTTTAAATATGTAATTATTTAATTTAAAATATATTATATTATACCATAAAGTCTTATTTCATGTAGTAGAATTATTATATCCTAAACTCCTATTTCACGGAGTAGAACTTTGTTGTTTTTAAATTATTTTTGTTTTGTTCAATGCTCTACTTTCACCAATTTTCTAACAATTCTATTATTATTTTGACTTTTTCGTCTTACAAAAAATAATATTTTATTTTTGACTTTTCATCTTGCACATACAAGCAATTAAAAGTCTGCAGGATAAAAAGTTACCTTTCTTCTTTGTCACTTCTTTGTCATTGTCATAACACTGATATACATATGTCAATATTATCTGTGATCGCACACAATGGATATATAGTTAAGCCATGAAATTTAAACATTTGTATCAAGTTTTTTTTGAAAGTATAAATTTACTATACACTTGCTACTTCAATGTTCGACTCATATATTATATATTATTGTAGAATTTTATGTTGTTTTTAAATTAAAAAATAATAATAACTATCTAATTTAAATAGATTATATTATTATTGTACTCTAAATTCCTATTTCATGTAAAACTCTAATTTTTTTAAGAAAAAACTAATTCTATGTTGTTTTGAAATTAAAAAAAAATCTAATCTAAAATAGATTATATTGTTATTGTACCTTAAACTCTTATTTCACATAAACTTCTATGTTGTTTTTAATAATAATAATAATAATAATAATAATAATAATAATTTAATCTAAATTTACAATAAATTATATTGTTATTGTACGAATATATTATATTGTTATTAAATTACATTGTACCAAAATATATTTTAATATTATATCATGTAATAGATATCTCATGTTGGAAGAGTTACAATAAGATCACAACATAAGCAAACTATAGCACGTGTAATTTGTAGTTTAGGTCATCTGAAATTTGTATTCTTATCGTAGTTCTAATTCTTTTATAACCTTAGTGTCTCGGTGAATTGAACTTAAAATATGAAACACCAACGAATATGATTGTACGTCGTTATTACCGAAGAAGTGATCATTGTCCATCACCAAAGTACAAAAAAAGTTATTTATCGAATACAAGTTGTGGATATGTAAATTTACTTTTCAGCAATGCCAAGTTTTTGTTAATACAAGTTGGGTAGAGGTAAATTCACTTTTCAGCATGCCAAGTTGTTCTCATCTGCATGTGAATCAATTTCATAGAAAATGTTCGAATATTTACATCACCAATGACAAGTGCATAAATTGAACTCAATTATATTTGTCCTGTTATATTTATTCTTTATTCATGAGTAGCCTTATTATATTTAAATTGTCCCAAATGAATTTAACTATATATATTATGTACAGTTAGTTAATTCATGAATAGGCTTACAATCCATACTTTGTATGATATTGAGCTAATTTCTTAGTCCCCTGTATTTTTTCCTTCTAGCTATGCCTTTACAATTGGAAGACAAATGGTATGCATACAAAAAAAGATATCGTCAAACAAGATATTATGAAACTATTGAGCAGTGAGATGAACGTAATGATTAAATTCACAAAAAAATTATTAGCCAGGTATTACTATCAAAAGTTTCATTTTTCTTAATTTTTAGAATTATTCGATTCAGACAATGATCTCTTGTGTTTTATATACAAAATTTTAATTGTATATACATAGTTTATATGACCGATTTCTTAGTCCCCTTATAATTATTCCTTACAGTTACGCTTTCAAAATTGAAATTGTAAAGAAAGATATCGTCAAACAAGAGAATCTTAAACTATTGAGCAGTAGAATAAACATAATGAGAAACATCGCAAAAAATATATGACACATGTATTGGTGACGAATTTTTTTTAATTTAATTTTATATAAATTTTCAATTCAACTAATGACCTCTTACGTTTTCTATATAAGAGAAAGTTGTTTATGAAAATAAAAAAATTCAATTGAATGGGAATCTTTTGGATCTATATATACAAGTTGGTGTTTCAGTTTTAAAATTAATTTTGATTTTAATTACGTTTTCTACATAATAAAAAAGCTATTTCTAGGAATAAAGAAAATCAACCGGATGGAAATCTTCTGGATCTTATCCCAGGTTGAATAAACAAAATTTTAATTATATGTATACATACATAGTGTATACTATATTTGGCTAATTTGTTATTACCCTTATAATTATCCCTTATAGCTACGTTTTCAAAATTGGAAGTTAAAAGATCTGCTGGTTGATGTGATTGTGACATTGATGGGTACAATAATAATATAATATATTTGGGACAATAATAATACTAAAATATATTTAAAGGTCAGTCGTTCGGTGCCAAATTTGTTGCAGGAGTGATCATTTGACTCTCCTCATTTCCTTTTTTACGTATTATTGGTTGAATAATGGAAAGTTTTTATTTTCAATATATATAGGCCCTGTTTGAAAGTTAGAGGTTTGGGAGAAAATTAGAGGTTTGAGCCAAATTAGATATTTGACCATTTGAAACCTCTAATATTAGTGTTTGGTAGTTAACAGATTGACATAGCTTTTTGCACTCAAAAAATTAATTTTCAAAAGGTTATTTTTTTCAATTAGATGATTGTGGTATGTCTAGTTCATTTACAAATAGCTAACTCAAACAGCTAATTACCAAACAACTAATTGAATTCGCTAGTCAAAACAGCTAACTCAATCAGCTAATATATATATATATATATATATATATATATAAGATTAATATTATTAAATTGTATAAAGTAGATTGAGATTAGAATCTTTATCCAAATTGGGTCTGTCTGATTTGATGTTGATGAGTATAAAAATAATATAATATATTTCATTACAATAATAATATTATAGTATATTTTAGATTAATATTCTTTTAACAACATAAAATATTCCATGTATAAGATTTCTACGTGAGATAAGATTTTATGGGTGAAACCAAAAAAAAGTGGGAACCAAATTTAGTGTCGTACAATTAGAAATGGGTTTCGCTTATTAATAAATGTTATAGATTATAGATTATATTTTTTAGAAAAACAAATTAAAAAATACAAATTAGGGGTGAAACAAAAAAAAAAAAAGGTGCCAACCAAATTTGGTACATGTTAAAAGGTTTCCCTTTGAGTTAAGGTTTAGGTATTATATATTCTATTTTAGATTAGATAATTTAAAATATAGGTACAATGTTAAAAGATGATTTCACTTTGAGTTAAGGTTAGGGTATTATATATTCTATTTTAAATTAGATAATTTAAAATATAAATAAATTAGGGGTAAAACCAAAAAAAGATGGAACCAAAAAAAAAGTGCCAACCAAATTTAGTACAATATTAAAAGGGGATTTCACTTATTAATAAAGATTATAGATTTGGAAAAAGAAGTAGTTGTTCATTTTATTTTTAATTATTACAGTAAAAATAGATTTTTGTCAATATAATAATATATATATATGGCAATGGTATCGGTCCAACAAAATAAAAAATCAAACTATATAAACAAACAAAATATGTAAATATTTTATTATAGTACCTACCCAAATGCAAATTTTATAGAATAGATTTTATTTGATAATTTAAATAATTTTGTAGATATTAATTTCACAGTTTTTATTCTAATATTCTTTTTCTTAACAAATATATTCTAATGTGCTGCTTAGTAACCTAGTTTAGTACAATATTAAAAGGGGGTTTCACTTATTTTTAATTACTAGCTTATAGCCCGTGCGATGCACGGTTACTTAAATTTTATTTATAATTATTTTGTTTATAATTATATTTTAATTATTCATGGAACACACGATTGTTTTTTTAATATTTATAATTATATTTATTTATGAATATTTTAATATTTAAAAGTTATTAGTTTACATGATTAAATTATTGTTAAAAAAGATTTAGCCAAAAAATATAATAGTTAAAAATTTGATATTTATTATATTTTACACGCTCAATTTAATATTTGTTTATATTGAGTTATAAAAGTTAGATTTGACCAATTTTACGGTCCACATGAAATTCACAAAATAATTTTTAAATTTAGTTGTGGTTTAATAGTTCTTTTTCAATTAAAAACTATTCTAAAACTAAAAAGAGAATAAAGTGACGAAATTTAGTATTGAGAATTCTATTCGATTTAGGAAATCTACTTATATGTAGTTTAGATTATTAGAATACGATTTATTAACCAAATACAGTTTTTAATATTAAATCTAACGGTTTTCACCTATCTATTTAAGATTAAACGATTATTATTATTTTGATATTAAATGGGTTTCCTTATTTAATTACAACTATTTTTATGTTTTAACTTTTTGGAAAATTCAATCATAATATAATATCTTTTAAGTTATATCATTTTTAGATAATAACTTCTTTTTATATGATATAATCTTGATCGTCTATTTTTAAAAGTATTAGATCTAACTGTTGAGAATGTTTTGGCGGTATTTAGGACCAAACTACCAGGATAACATCATTAGTTTTTTTTAATATTTATATATTTTAAATATTTATTGCTAAAATATAATATACTCTTTTTTTAATATGTTAATGATGCGGAAACTTTGAACTTTTGAGAAAATAAATTATCAATTAAAATATAATTTTTTTTGTAATAGTTCTTCTTTTAAAGTAGTACACAGTGAGGATCAAAATTCAATATAAAATTCATTTTTTTTATAGTATATACCGTAAATATCTATGTTATTATATTAAAGACTAAATAATGAAAGCTTTCTTATAAGTCTGGTCTCTTGATCACTCAATCCATAATCGTTAGATCTTTCAAATTAAATTGTTGAGAAACGTTAGATATAACAGTAAAATTATCAAATAAAATGATCTAAGGTTTGAATCTACCAACAACATATTAAAATTTACAGGTTTTTTTGAAAAATGAGAATTTTTTCATTTTTTTTCTTGCAGACATGGGTTATTTGATAATATTTTTTATAAAGTACGATTTTTCAAAAAAGTACTATACTAATTTATTAACAAACTTTTAAACTTTCGAATTTAATAATTTACAATGTATATAGGTTAAAAAAGTTAGGCCTATTCTCTAGCTGAGTCTAAAATTTCAAAATACGGTATTTTTAAATATGAATATAGTACTGCTAACAATGAAATTAGGTCTCTATGAGTTCTTATAAAACAAAATCACCATTTGCGTATAATTTATTATTTAATAATAAATAATATTTAATTATTTATGATATAAAATTTAATAAAATAGGATAAACAAATATGCACAAATTTATAAAATTTTATCCTCGTATTATTATATTCTTTGTTGATTTGAATTTTTATTAGATTGATTTGAATTTTTGAACATAGATTTATAAATTTAAAATAGTTAGAAAAAAGTAATTAAATTGGCATTAAAATAATGATGACGTAATAATTATTATTAGAATTTAAATATACACTCTACTAATTTGGGTTTTATCTTGTATTTTAAAAATTAGATTTTAACGATTTTACACCCCACATGAAGATAAATAAATTATCTTTAATTAAAAGATGGTTTAACAATTTTTATCTAACTGGAATTGTCCATGAAAGAGAAAAGAAAGTCACGAATTTTTTACATGGAGAATTCTATTTAGTATAGAAAACTTATTTATATTTGGTATATTTGGTTTAAATTATCAAAATACACTTTTTAGAATTTAAATATAATCCTATTATTAATAAAATACACTTTTTTAATATTTGATATAACGATTTTCATTTATCTAGTTAAGATCTAATGGTCCTTATTAGTTTGGTTGTCCAAGACCGTACGATCAAAAGTTTGGATAAGATCTCTATTATGTTTATTATATGAGTTCAGCGGAGACTAACAAAAAGGTGGAGACCTGGAGACCAATTCCACACCCTTAGATTAACTTAAATTCAATGGTCATCATTTTTTATTATACTTCATAAAATTAAACATAACAAAATTATATTATTATACACAATTACACATGTTGTTCTTTTTAACCATCCACGTTTTTAAAACCTACAACATCCGACATTTTATTGAGCAAGTTAGGAGGATTTGGGAGGATCTATATCACTAAACATCGTACTACAAATATTATAAACAAAAAGTTCTGCATATAAAAAATATGTTTTACAAATAAAAAAAACCCAATGCTTACCGCATAACAATGAAAAAAATGTGTAAAAAAATTAAATTATGCAAAAATAAAGAATAAAATAGTAAAATAATAATGTTTTGCAACTAAAGTAATGCACTAAATTAAAATAATAATATATTGCACTAAAAAATTATGAATACAATAATTGAAAGTAAAAAGTTTTGCAAACAAAATAACATAGAATATTAAAATTGTGCAAATTTTTTGAATAAAAAAAATGGAAGGCGTGAGAATGAATGTAATGCTTATTGTAGTTAACGTTGTTGTTAACGTATAAGCTCTATATGCCTACATACAACCAATTTATAAGTGTGTAAAACAAAATAATATGCACCATTAGATAGAAACGAATGGTGTAAGATGTGGTCTCGGTCTCCGGTCTCTATAGAACTTTTCTCGGATTTAATATAATAAGGATATCAAGTATATACTTATATAAGTATCTTACTAACTGCTTTTACTTTTAATGTTCCGGTTTTATTTACAGTGTATATAAAATTTTAAAATACATTATTACTTAAAAATTATTAAACAGAATAAAATTTATGTTATGATTATATAAAATTTTATTCTCATATTATTATATTCTTTATCGATTTGAATTTATTCTTAATTAATTTTAATACTTTATTGAAAGAAACATAAAATTTCTATATTTAAAACAATTAGTGGAAAAATAAATAAATTGGTGCTACAAAAATAAAAAAAATATTTATTAAAATTTAGATACTCACTTTATTATTTAGGTTCTATCCTGAGTTTTATAAATTGAATTTTGACGATTTTACAACCCATGCGAAACTAACGAAATTATCTTTAATTTAATGATGGTTTAATAATTATTATCTAACTTGACTAGTTGACCTACCCATAAACCGAAAAGAAAAGATGGTTAAAATTTTTTACATAAAGAATTCAATTCAATATAGAAAACCAATTTATAATTGGTTTAAATTATCAAAACACACTTCTTAGTATTTAAATATAATCATATCTTTAATCAAATACACATTTTAATATAGGTATTATATTCAAAATTATCGTTTATGAATATGAAACCCTCAATATTTTAATAATATTTTGATATTATCCTTTTTTGTTTGTTATATGTAAAATAATATAATTATAATTTGGATTAATCAAATTGTTATGTTCCTTCAGAAAAAAAAGTGTTTAAATTTATTTATGTACATGAGTTCTCGTGTATCATTGTTAGTATGATATACATGAGCATTATATTGATAATTCTTTATATTGTAATCAATATGAATTGTTATCTTGATATTTGGTTTAACAATTATTATCTAATTGAAACTATACATAAATTCAAGAGAAAAGATATTTAAGAATTTTTACATAGAAAACTTTTAAATGATCAAAATACACTTTTTAGTATTTAAATATAATTCTATTATTAATCAGATACACGTTTTAATATTATATCTAACAATTCTCATCGATCTATTTAAGATCTAACTGTAATTATTAATTTGGTCGTATAGTGATCGTACACGGACCAAATCAATTTTAATTTTTTCTTAAATTGATTTTAATATTTTATTGAAATAAAAATAGAATTTATAAATTTAAAATAATTAGGAAAAAAATTAAATTGGTGCTACAATAAAAAAAATATTTATTAAAATTTAGATAATCACTTTACTGTTTGGGCTCTATCTTGAGTTTTAGACAACAGATTTTAACGATTATATAGCCCATGCGAAGCTAACAAAATTATCTTTAATTTAATTATGGTTTAATAATTTTTATCTAACTGGAACTATCCATAAACTAAAGAGAAAAGATAATTACGATTTTTTACATAAAGATTTCTATTCAATATAGGAAACCTATTTATAATTGGTTTAAATTATCAAAATACACCTTTTAGTATTTAAATACTATCCTATTATTAATCAAATACAATTTTTAATATTATATCTAACAGTCCTAATCTATTTAAATATTTATAGTTTTATAATCCAACGGATCATATACTTTTGGTAGTACAGTGACCGACCAAAGTTTTGGATAAGATCTCCCTTAGGCTTATTATATATAAGAGTATCATGTTCCTGAGGTTATCTCAGGGAGTTACCTGAGGCAATTAAAAATTTTCCATACAAATACAGGCGGGTATTATTGTAATTTCAAAAAGATTAACATATTTACAAAATTGCCATCACTTTTTTGTACTTGAAAATAAGTTTATCTCAGGTAATCTTCCTGAGGTAACCTCAGGATCTTTTTTCTCTATATATAATATATAAGGAGTTAATTACAGTAAAAATAGATTTACAAGAAACAACAATAGTCACAAAGAACACCATAATTAAACACATCAAGAATCTAGTATAAAATGGAATATATAGTGAATGGTCAGATGGATATGTAATCCAAAGCATTTTAACATTTTTGGAATCAGAAAAAAATTAAAAGGTATAACAAGAATACAAAGCGGCTCTTGTTGAAACAAAAAGGGAAAACGAATACAAAGCGCCGAATCAGCTCAGAATGCGTATGAATTGAACGTGTGCTAGATGTAAATTGAAGTAGATTAAATGAATTAAAGTAGACTATCGGGATGCCCAATAAACAACAAAGACGATTTACTTACCTGACGATTTATCATTCGCTGCCTCCTCTCTCTATATATAGTGAAGAGGGATTAAATTCTGGTTTTCCTAATTAGTCTAATACACATTATCTATTTAGTTTTTGAATTTGATTAATGATTTTTAACCAGGTTGCATGATTAGATTTTCACCATGCTTAGTTGATGTCGTTTATAGTTTTTGAATTCTTCTACCCTCATTGTATTAATTCCTATTTGACATTATAGGAGAAACATGGAAGCAAGAAAATGGGAGAATTTAAACTCAGATTGTCTGGTGAATGTATTTGGGAGGTTAGATTTAGAAACACGGATATTGGATATTCCACTTGTATGCAAGCAGTGGCACCAAGCACTTCTCAACCCTCTCTGTTGGCAAAAACTTGTTTTTCCTGTCAATATCTCCGGGTCAAGATTAGCATATCATGCATTCCAATGTGGGGGATCTTTTGATTATATCTCAGGACTCATCAAATTTGTTGTTGACTGGAGCGATGGATGTGCTACTACACTTGTGCTTCCTCCGCATACCACAAAAGATGATCTCGTATATGTTTCAAATGCGTACGGTTTTATCTAAGTTTTTGTGAATTTGATTTAAATATTGTTATTATCTCTTTCAAGTTTCATTATTCATTCTTGTATATGTTGCAGATGCCCTTTTCTGAAAACTCTGTCATTGCCTCGTATATTATTGGATGATTATGGAGATAATGTTTCAGAACTCATTGTCAAGTGGAAGAGCTTAGAGGTGGTCAAACTTGGAAGTTCTAGCTATGTGGTACAAATTATTGACCAAATCAGCCTTCACTGTAAGAATCTTGTTGGGCTTTCCATTGCATTTGCACAAATTGACGGTGAGATAGCATCAACTATTGTGTCCAAACTTGCAACTATAAAGTGTTTAGCTTTAAACAATGCCATCCTTGAAAAGGAACATCTTAAGGTGATTTTGCTGGGATGCAAGGAACTTGAGCTACTGTACGTTCCGGACTGTGTGGGCTTTGATGAGGATGACGAGGAGATAATAAAGCTTGCTTCTCGGATTAAAGACTTCAGGTGTCAAGGTTCAACATTGTATGAATTTGAAGATGATGGTCATATATCCCATGATGAACTTGTCTATGGTGATTGCAATAGTGACTAAAAACGTGTATGTTTTGTGCCATTTTCATATCTGTCCAGGAGGATGTTGCATTAAACTTAAAAGTAATTTCAAATGGCATAACCTTTTTCTTGTACTGTAAATGCTTTTGCAACTACATTGATCATAAATCATAATCTTATTTACATTGGATAACTATATCTTGTGTATATGTTTAGGGTGGACTTCGTTATTACATGGCTCCATCACTGCTTCTGAGTGGTAAATTTAGGCTAACACGCCTGGGTAATCTATACTCTTTATTAATAAGCAAAACAATGTGAAAATGGCGCGCGGTACTAAAAAGTACCAAAGTACCAAAGTACCAAATTTGGTTATCACTTGACCCGGGTTCGATTCCTCACAACTACATAATTATACAAGATTTATTTACTTTAAATTTTTTGGCTTCATCCAGGGTTCGATTCCTTACAACTACGTAATTATACAAGATTTATTTATTTACTTTAAATTCAATAGTTTCATGGAACGTTAAATTCTTTACAGGTACGTAATCTTACAAGATTTATTTATTTAATTTAATTTCTTTAGCTTTATGCACGGTTCGATTGTCTATAACTATATAATTAAATAGTTATTTATTTATTATATATTTTTATCATTCAATTCTCGAAAAATACATTTTTAAAAAATATTCATTAATAATTTATTAATACTAATATTTTAATGTCGACTCATGCTCGGCCCGTGCTTGGCACGGGTTATAAGCTAGTATAAATTAATAAATTATCCTAGATACAAGAAAATATTGGTAAGGAAAAGCCATAAATTATTCACGTGTGAAAAGAGAAAATTTAGTACGAGTATATTATCACTCATTGTCATCGGTTCTTCTAATACAATTCAAGTTACTTCGATAGTTAATTGTTTTGTATGTTTTTTTATTTTATTAAAGTTAATTGTTTGACATATTTTTTTGTTTTATTTAAAATTTTACTTATATTTCTTTGTATCTCACATAAAATTCTATATTTTTTATAAAATAACAATGATCTAAAATATATTATAAGAACCCCTTTATATTAATTTCTAGAATTTATATTTTAAATCTTGTAAAACTTACATAATAAAAATCCGTTATTAACGGAATTTTGTATCAAATTTGGTTCGCATATTTTATTTTTGGTTCAATTCCTAAAATCATATCTCAATTATACATATTTTGTTTTTTTATGAATTCTATTACAATTTTAATTCTTTTATTGCAATTTAGAACTAAAAAAGACAATAATTAATACCTTATATATAATAAGTGTAAGGGAAATTTTATCCAAAGGTAAATCAATAAGAACTGTTGATTTTAAAATATATGAATGAGAATCGTTAGATCTAATATTAAAATGATTTATTTTAATAATATAAATCAAATATAAGGAGGTTTTGTAAGTTGACTAAATTCTCGATGTAAAAATTCGATGTAAAAATTCGTAACTCCAGTTCTAAGTTAGATTTATTTGATTGTTGGTCTATAATATAATTCTAAATTGAGTAGGTTTTTTTTCTTGGCCAGTTACATTTAGATAATAATTATTAAACAATCACTAAACTAAAAATTATTGTAAATTAATAATATATTAATATAAAAAAATTGCAAATAAATATAACTATAAATATTAAAAGAAAAGTCGTGCGTTGCACGAGTTATAATCTAATAAATAATAATATTATGAATTCTATTATAAATTCTTTTATTTGCAATTATTTTATTACAACTTAATATAATAAAAAAAGACTATGATAAAATGTAATAAAATTATAAATCCTATTATAATTGTAATTATTTTATTTGCAATCTTTTTATTACAACTTAGAATAAAAAAGAGTACAATAATTCACCAAAAGATTTACGTGTTTCCATGTATTTCTCTACGCAATCAAAATTATTTGAATGATCATACAATTCTTTTAGTTTTCATCTTTTATTCTTTTTCAATTTGTTCCATGTTATTAATGAGTTGCACAAATATCGTATTTATCAATTTTATGTATATAATATCATTTTTGCTTTTTCTGTATCCTTGAGAACCATGTATATAATGTTTTATTACTTTTCAAAAAATATATAAAAAACCCCATGAATATAATATAGAATTGCTTTTTACATAATTAATAGAATTGTTTTAATCCTATTGAAATTTTAATTCTTCTAATATAATATTAGTTAATCATATTCGATAACATTTAATGTTGTTTTATGGAGTAAAATATTTGTAATGATGTTTTATTAAGTAAAATATTTGTAAAAATTCAGTTATTAATTACATAGAAAAATATAATATACATGTAATAAAAATAAGTCGAGATTTTAATATTACTATTAATATTATAATACAAATTTTAATATCAATTAATTTAATAAATTATCACGTACTTGTGCATTTCTTTAAATTGCAAAAAGCTTGTGAAAAACATAGTGAGAATAGTGACGATGCAACAAAAGGTGATTTTGGTCAATACAAAGCAAAACACTGAGTAGAATCTTGCATGTCATCATTACATCGGCCATGGATGGAAACACGTGTACTTCTGAAATAAAATTTGATATTTTTTTATAATTAAAATTTTCAAAAGTAAACAAAAGTGCACCCATAAAAATTTAAAATTATAAGAGTATTTTTCCAAAATATATTCAATGTCTCCAGAAAATATATTTTTGAATCTACCCTCATATGTAATTATTTAAATAATGCAGATATTCATAGTTACTAAGAAAACATAAAGGAAACACCAAAAAAATTAGATTTTCACTATCCAAATTTTTATGCCCCGTTTGTCATATGTTCTTTGATCTTTCCTGGCATCTGCTTCACCAATTAATTTATATTGTACAGATAAAACTATCTTTTTTCAAAACTCTTATGGTGAGGGATACTTAATTTGGAATCACTATCATTTTTGTATACAGATTTTGTTTCTTTATAGGTCCTAGAACTAAGAAACTTTTCTTTAATTTTTACCCACTCGACATGTTTTCTCCCCAATTAAACGTGTATTACATGCGCAAATATCCCGAAAATATATACTACAATAAGCAATAAATCTCATGTTTTATTTTCTTAACAGATTTGGATTATATCTCGTCGCTAGTCTCTATATAAATACATGTAGCTAGTAACGCAAAAATATTCATCCCGTCGCTGAAACTGAAACAGAAACATGAAGTGTTTAGTCAATTTGGTGTTGATGATGGTACTTGTGGCTTTCATGGTTCTTGCAGGAGCGACTGAAACGCCTCCCAGTTGTTGTCCCGAAATTGTAGAGTGTTGCGGTTTTATTACTGGAATTCGGAAAACTCTGCCAAATCCCTAGAAACTCTTCTTCTACATGCATGCCACTGTTTTATTTTGTTGGATACCAATAATTTTATGTAATAGTAGCAAGAATGTTGCTAAAGAGTGATATCAAGTAAAGTTCCCGAAATTCTAAATTAAAGGCAAATCAATTATTTTTGTTTATTTTCTGTGTTGCAAGAAATGAGTTTTTTTGACGAAATAGAATTTGTATTAATCACAAAGATCACTTAACAAAATAGTTTTCAAATAGATAGGAACAGACCTCCGATCAAACACTCGGGAATGAACTCGACTCTACAAGAAATGAGTTAATCACATTTCAAAATAAACTATGATCGTCCAACCTTTAATGTACGTAGGTAGTATTTGGTCTATGATAAATAAGAAAAACCGTAATTTAGAAATTAGCTTTTATCTTATGCGTGCTATAAAAGATATTCAGCAAGTTCCCGTAATAACTCTTTACTTTTGCCTTTCGTAAAATATGATTTCATTATTTTTTATTCTTCCGTCATGTAGGAATCTAATTATATTCATCCATAACCTTTCCTATTGCATCCAAAAATTTGAGTGTGGGTCTCGTCAAAAAGTTGTTGCGTTTTTTTGAGGTGTAAAGTACTTCTAGGTAATATATATCTCCAACTCAGTTGCAAGTCTAGGTTGCAATACTTCTATATATTTTAATTACAGATTTTAATTTTAATTATGGTGAAAATCGGACCAAGTTGTGGTTGACAACTTGACGTACTATTAGATGTGAATTTTCATTTTATAATTTTTTTTGAATAAATATCTTGTATTAATTACTTAATTGCATATGTGTTTAGTTTGATGTAGAGATGGAAAAAAGAAAATGGGAGAATCTGAACGAAGATTGTCTGGTGAATATATTTGGGAGGTTGGATGTTGAATCACTGCTGTTGGATGTTCCACTTGTATGCAAGCAGTGGTACCGAGCAACTTTCAATCCTTTGTCTTGGCAAAATCTTGTTTTTCCGGTTGACATCTACCCGTCAAGATTAGTAGATTCATTTAACAGTAGGGCCGGGGATTTAACTTTCGACATCTCAAAATTGATCAAGTTTGTTGTTGGTCGAAGCCAAGGATGTGCTACTACTGTTGTGCTTCCGGATTGCATAAGCAGGGAGGATCTTATATTTGTTTCTGACAAGTAAGTTTTTATATAAAATTCTAGTACTCTTAACAGAATTAAATCAGGTAGTAGTAAGTAGTGATTGTACACTTTATAGTTTGATCTGACACTCTAAAATACACGGGTTTTTAAATGTTAGTCAATTGATACCAAGGTCAGAAGTCTATTAAAAAGACAGGAACAAAAAAGAAATGGAGTAGGATAAACGAGGGACTATGAGAGGAGGGAAATAATGAAGCAGATATGAGCAAACAAAGAGGGTAATTTAGTCCAAAGTTAATATAGGGTGTGCATATATCAACATCTTTTTTAAATTGCTTACCATCATTAAAATTATGTTACAGATGTCCTTTTTTGAAAGTTCTGGCAGTGTCGTCTGATCCGTTTGTCTTCGAAACATATGAAGGTGACATCGGCTGTGCTATTTCAGACCTCCTAGTCAAATGGAAAAGTTTGGAGGTATTAAAATTGGATAGCTGCCGCCATTTGGTAGAAATTATTGTCAAAATTGGCCTCAAGCTCAACTGTAAGAATTTTGTGGAGCTTTCTATGAAAAAAACATACATTGATCAGGACGTAGCAACAGCTATTGTTTCAAACCTTTCAACCATAAAGCGTTTGGTTCTTGACGAGTCCAACCTTGAAAAGGTTAATCTAGAATTGATATTGAGGGGATGCAAAGAACTTGAGCTGCTCTATGCCAGGGATTGTGTAGGGTTCGATGAGGATGATGAGGAGATACTAAGGATTGCTTCTCGAATCAAATACTTCCAGTGTAAAGGTTCAAGAACCGGAATCCAAAACTCCTACTCCGGATATAACAAATTTATGTCTGAACATGACTATATCGATCCCCATTATGAATATGACTACGATGATTACATTCTCTATTGTGATTACTGATGTCACTTATGCCAGTGACATAACGTCACATGTGTTTCTCAACATATGCTTCATTTGTAATTTCAAGCGCAATTGTCTTTATGAATGTTTTTCCTTATGCACTATAAATTTGTACTGCCCTCTTGCTAGTTGGTCATGATCTCTGTTTCTATACATGCAGCAATATAAAAGACAGACGGTGGAATTCCTCCTCCGTTGTTTTAAGTCACTTAATATAAAAATTTTGTTCTTTAGTTTGCTCCTCAAGAATAATTTCCTAGTTATTATACTATTTTTATCTTGATACAATTGATTGGCGTATAACATAATTAAATAAATTAAATATATTAGCTGATAACTCGTGCGAATCACGGATCAAGATATATTATCTAAAACAAAACTTAAAAAATTCAAAATAAAAATAACTAATAAATATTATTTAAACATGTAGTTATAGAGAATTAAAAGATGAAATTAAGATGAAAGTTTATGGGAATTGATAAATAACCTCCAAGAATTGATAATTAAGCTCCACTTTAATATTTATATTACTTAAATATCCATAACTTTACTATTTAAATTTCATGGGTACTTAACTAACAAATGAGAGTAACTAACATAACTTTACTATTTAAACTCCATCATATTACATCATGTAATGGATATTTATGTAACTAACATATGAGAGTTGAGTTTAAATATCAATACTTCGAGCTTATTTATCAATTCTCATAATAAATAAATATTATTTAAGTATATAATTTTAGAGAATCGAATCTGACTGAAATCAAATAAGTGAAATTTAAATAAATAATTAACTTGGGTAATTATGTAAGAAATATTTCATATGATACCATTATATAATTGACTTTTTTATTTGGTACATCCAAGTAGCACTTTTTGACTTCATTCCCGTGATACCACGCCGTTAACCAAACGTCAATCGGCTGTTATAAAATTATGAAAATTTTCATTTGATACCACCCAATTTTTTTTTTTAACTTTTAAGTGGCACAATTCTATTTTGGATTTCAACTCCAAAATACCAATGTTAATGAATATGATAAATTTGATGAATCATGATCATTGTGGAGATCAAACTCGTTACCAACTTTTCGTAGGCAAAGAGATAGTCAAAAATATTTCGAGGAACATAAAATCAAGAACTTTTGAACAAAGTCATTTAAAAAAAATGGAATTTTGAAGCTGAAACACAAAATATAATGATGTCACTTAAAAGTCAAAAATTTCATAGCGGTACCAAATGGAAAATCCTATAATTTTATAATTATCAATTAATGTTGGGTTACCGATGTGGTATTGTGATGAAGTCAAAAGTATAATAATACCATTTCGAGTGGTACCAAATAAAAAACCATTTGTATAATAACATCAAATGGAAAATCTTATGTAAATATTGAAACAGACTTTGAAATGAAACAAATTAAATTAATTATATAATCAAAATTTGACATTAATACTATTATGTTCCAACAAAAAAACAGTTTCCCTTCTTAATAAAATCCTAAGAAAATTATATTAAGCTAATTAAGTTAATAATTATATGTATATCACGGTATACATGACACACCATACAATTAAGAGAGGATTTCTACTTTTAGGGGTTTTTGCTTTTAATAAAGAATGTATATTTAATGATAATAATAATTATATTAATTTGAAAATAAGTTAATTTTATTAAGCTAATTAACCTAAAAATAATATGTCTATCCCTGACATACCATACCAATGAGCGGGGAATTATACTTTTAATAAAGAATATTAATTTAATAATAATTATTATATTAATTTATAAATTAATAATTATATGTATACGGCGGTATACATGACACACCATACAATTAAGAGGGGATTTATGCTTTTAATATGATGATAATTTTTAATTTAATAATCATTATTATATTAATTTGGAATTAAGCTAATTAAACTAATAATTATATATATACAGGGGTTTACTCCAATACAAACCACTCTTAGACTACAAACTAAATAATTTTAGTGATTTCTGTAAGAATAAATAGTGATTTCAGCATAGATCTAGCTATTTATTTTTATATAAGTATAAATTTAGTGATTTTACGGTACAAAATCTGTAATTTACGTATAGATCTGGAGAAAAAATCACTACATTCACGCATAAATCACTATTTATTCTAACAGAAATCACCAACATTTTAGTGATTCTCGCAAACATAAATAGTGATTTATCGTCGGAATATATCAAATATGGTATGCAAATTGATCGTTGGGAGATGGAGAAAAATACAGTGAAGTCGGATTTCAAAAAAAGCTCTCCGATTGACGGGAAAAGTCAAATTAAAAACGGAGGGGAATAGGTGTGATTGTGTGTGGGAAGGTGTATTTTAGTTGTGTGTTGTCCATATAGGGAGTCATTAGATTAGATTAATCTAAGGGTTTAGATTGGTTCTTAGTTTGTATTTTAAAAATGTTTGTATTTGATCACTAGCATATATATATATATATATATATATATATATATATATATATATATATATATATATATATATATATGGTCTTACTCCACTGCAAATCAACTTAAAATAAAAACTAGAAACGGCCCAGCCCAAAATCAAAAAAAGGAGTCCGGTCCAAGAATCAATAGCAATATGTTAATTTATCCGAGTCAGAGCACACATGAATAACATCACCCACTTTCACCCTTATTCGACTTCTTCTCAATGATAAAATCACTAAAATTGGGCAGAAAATTGCAACTTGTAATATGATCTATCAACGATTCTTTAACGGAATGAGCTTATCAACTCAAAATTCATCAATGGCCGTAGAAATCGGAAGAACAACGATCAAAGAATTTGCAACTTGAATCAACACAAAACGATCATCAAAAACTTGAAAAGGTACATTCATCAATATTCATGGCTATTTTGATGTCCGATCTTGTGTATAATTACACTTTAATTGATGTAAGTTCATAATTTTGTGATTTTTTGGACAGAAGTTAGAGGATATAAGTTAAATTACAGTTTTAAGATTTGTGATTAGGGTTTTTAGTGGTTTGTTGATTTTTACAGGCTTTAATTACACATTTAGCTGATTTTAGTATATTTTTAACATTCCAGGACATATTTTTTGGTGGTTGATTTGTAATTTTAGTGTTTAGATTTTTTATAATTGTTCAATTAAAATTTTTACTATTAAATTTTTGACAATTTTTACATTATTTTTGAGTTAATGTGATTCTTATGATAAATAAAACTACTAACGAATAGTTCAATTACAGTCCAATGATTAAGAATCTGGAGAAGATGAATCATGGATGTAGTTTGGATCAAAAGAAAGTATGGTCGCACGTGGTCAAATGTATGATAATTTCACTATATTCTTTAACTATACATTTTTTGTTTCTATATTAATGATATGACGTTTAATTGTGCCATGTATTTGTATTACTTATGATCATGTTTATGCATTATACGCCATATTGGAATGTTAATTTATCTTTTTTTAATCGTCACAAAGCGATAAGAAAACAGTGATTATGATTATCAATAGGCTACCAAGCGTATAAGATACAACATTATTTTGTGGAATGATACATGAAGGAGTGATAAAATTCAACTTTAAACCAATGTCAGATACAAATTGAAAGCAACTCTATTATTTCCAATGTGGAGTTACGCTACTTTATTATTTCTTTTACTCCTAAACTGAATTCCTAAACTGAATGTTGTTAAGTTTCTAGGTTAAACTTTTTATTGTTGCTTCCATGGACTAGTTTAAATACTATATATTGTACAAGTTTCAATTTATATAAATTCTTTTTTATCCAGCATATTACAAATTGATCATTTGTACTACTACAATTCTTTCTTTGTATTTGTACTAGCTAATTTTATACAAAAGTAACTTTCCGGGTTGGGAGCCTATTACCGCTTCCCCTCTTTTATTTATATATACAGTTTTTTTTAATTATACTATATTACCTCCGTAGCCTCGTAAAACCACAGTTGATAGATTGTCACATTGTTAAATAGTACTAAAAGTTACATTCACCCTTACAATTTTCAAGTTACATGGATTGCATGATTCGAAAGCCTTACAATATTGTGTCAGTCCGAGTGTTAGTTGTCAGAAGGATATCACTGATTATCAAGTATGTTTTCTTGGTCTCTTCCATCTATTAGTATGGTGGTCATTGCAAGTTTCTTCACGCCACTCAGCAACAATCCAAACCAACAACCTAATCCGTTTGGGTTGGGTGTTTGTTCTCAGGCAAGAGGCCCTAATACTTTTGGATCCAAATAGAACCACTTCAAGGTATATACGATTTCAAGCACTGTCTCTATTCTAGAAATTTAATTTATACTATAGAAATCACTACTTATTGTTAAAGTAATCTCTAAAATAAATGTACAAAATCATTAAATTATATCATAAAAATTACTAAATTACACTTTACGAATCACAAGTTGCTTCCAAGAAAATCACTTCATATGAAAATGTATATCATCTCTCTATTTTAACCATTGTTTTCTTGTTATTTGCAGTATTCTCACTTTGGCCAATGTACTTGAAAGGAAATGATCTTAATGGTCTCGCAAAAACAATTCAGAAGTTAAAAACCTTTATCCTGAGTAGAGCATGGAATGGCAGACTCAATGAGAATTTCGAGAAAACTCCATAGTTTATATTCTTATGCATACAGAGGAGATACCACAACTTGGGACGCTAAATTTTAAAAATAAAGGGGTAAGGGATATCTGTTAGATATAATTGCTGATGATTATTTATCAGTGTTTAAGCAACAGGTACTCATCAGAGTTTATGCTAGAAGCCAGTCAGAGTTTGATAAAGTCTGACGGGATGAGAGTTTATTTAGCTGTCGGTGCTGACATTGAAGATTCTAGAAGCAATATATCTTGAAGATTGAAAGAAGCAAGATATATTGAGATAGCTAAAGAAACGGGACAGAAGACAGAAGCAATCCTAAATTGATATAAATTGTATAGCTAATTTATATGAATATCAATTAGAGATTGATTATGTAGCTGTGTACTATATAAACACAGATAGGTTAACCCTAAAAGGGATGCGAATACTGAATACATTATTCTTGTAACCTAGCAGCTCTCTGTGATATTTTACATCACTGAGAGAAGAGTTATTTAATATAATTCAGTTTATTGTTCATAAACAGTGTTCTTTATTGTTATTCTCATACATATATTGATTATATATTGTGTATTCGGCCTAACAATTGGTATCAGAGCCAAGGCTGTTTAATATATACAGTTTATTGATCTAAAACACAAGTATAATCATGACTGGAAACTCTCAGGAAGGTTCTATTGCTCAAAAGGTTCAATCTGCTTCTGTAAGTCGTTATGAGTCAATCAGGGTTCCAATGCTCAAATCAGTGGAATATCCAATATGGAAGGTTAAGATGACCATGTTTCTAGAAGCCACAGATCCAGAATACCTTGATAGAATCTATGATGGTCCTCATATGCCAACTAAACTGTCTCCTGTAGTTGCTGGTCAAGAACAAAAGACTGTTCCGAAGGAAAAGAAAGATATGACTCCTGAGGACATCTCATCAATTGCGAAGGATGCAAAAGTTAGACATCTTCTACATAGTGCCTTAGATAATGTCATGTCTAACAGAGTTATTGGTTGCAAGACTGCCAAAGAAATCTGGGATGCTTTAGAAGTCAGGTGTCAAGGAACAAGTGCTATAAAGAAGAACAGGAAGACTATTTTAACACAGGAATATGAACACTTTGACTCTAGATCTGATGAAACTTTGACAGATACATATGACAGATTCTGTAAATTGTTGAATGATTTGTCTCTTGTTAATAAAGAATATGATCTTGAAGAGTCAAATCTCAAGTTTCTACTATCTCTACCTGAAAAATGGGATTTAAAGGCAACATCAATAAGAGATAATTATGATCTTGCAGAAACAGATCTTGATGAAATTTATGGGTTGCTTAAAACTCATGAATTTGAGATAGAACAAAGAAACAAAAGGTCTGGAAAGAAGACAAAATCTGTAGCTCTCAAAGTTGAAGAAAAACTCATGAAGAAGGAAACATCAAAGAAGAAAGCTAAGGGAAAAGCTTTGGTCATAAACTCTGAAAGTGAGTCATCAAACTCTGATGGTGATTCAAACTCTGATGCTTCTTCTGAATCTGAGGATGATGAAGAACAACTGATGCAAATGGCTGCTTTGATGGTGAAAACCTTCAAGAAGATGGGTTTTAAGAACTTCAAGAAGGGAAAAATATTCTCGAGGAAAGATTCAACCTCTGAAAGAAAGAGTTTCAGAAAGTCTGAAGGAAGGGATACCAAGTATGGAAAGAAAGACAAGTCTGACATCCAGTGCTACAAGTGTAAAGAGATGGGTCATTATGCTCCAGAGTGCAAGAAAGGAAAATCTGAGAAAGCACTCATCACTAAAGGAAAAGACTGGGTAGATACTTCAGATTCTGATGAAGATGTCAGCTATGCTCTTATGGCAACTATTGAAAATAAATCTGAGACATCTAAGAATAAGGTACCCCTAACAACTTATGCTTATGATATTGATAATATATCTGAATTGAGAATTTATCTTAAAAGCATACATGTTAGTTATAGAGATCAGACTTTAGAAAATGAGAGAATTAAAACTGAGAATCTTAAGCTTAAAGATAGAAATAAATTTCTTGAAGAAGAACTTGTCAACATGCAACAAGTTCAAAAGGAAAGAGATGATGCTGTTTATGTTGAGCAAGAGTTGTTAAAGAGATTTAGACAACTAGAATCTGATTTGGAGAAAGAGAGGAAGGTAATTAAAACCTGGACTAATTCTGGAAAAGACACACATCAAGTTTTTCAAACAGATACAGTTTGGTTAGGTTACTGTGAAAAAGATGAACTAAGGTTTAAAGATAAAGTTAAAGTTAAACCACAACTTAAACCTGTGAAATTTGTTTCTGAATCAAGTAAGCAAACCTCTGTACTTGAAACAGAAGTTGTTAAAGAATCAGTAAAAACTTGTGTTAAACAGGTGAATGTTGGTTTAATGACAGCGAAACAATTCAAGTATAAGCTCAAAGAGGTAAAGTCTGTTGAAAAACAGAAAGTGTCTAGGAAGAATAGGAATGGAAAAGTAGGCATTAATAAAAGAAATGATTATCTGCCTAATTCTGATGCTCCAAGAAAGACATGTCATAGTTGTGGTAGTACTAACCATCTGGCAAGTTTCTGCACGAAAAACAAAGATATTAATTCTTTAACCTCCAAGTCTGGAGTGAAGAATGATTATGTTAGGGTTAGACCACAGACTTTATGCACACACTGTGGGAGCACTTGGCATTCCATTTATACTTGTAAGAGCTATCATGCCATTTATCACAACTATTATGAGTTAAAACCCAACTTGAAATGGGTTAGAGCTAACTCTGCAAGTGTAAAGTCTGACACGGTTAGCTCAAACTCTGTTGAAAGTTTTTCCGCTGCAAAAGCTAACTATGTTAAGAAAGCCAAAGGATCCAAGCAAGTCTGGATCCTTAAATCTAACTCTTTGTAATTGTTTTTGATTGCAGGGCATAAGGGAAAGTACCCTCGTCTTGGACAGTGGATGTTCAAGACACATGACTGGAAATAAAGCCCTGCTATCAGACTATGAGGAGAAGGCTGGCCCAAAAGTTTCGTATGGAGATGGCAACATAGGACGTACTATGGGATATGGCAATATCAATCTTGGAAGTGTCATCATCACAAATGTAGCTCTTGTCCCAGGACTCAAGCATGATCTGCTATCTGTGAGTCAAATCTGTGACAGAGGTTACCATGTAGATTGTCAACCTGAATACTGTGAGGTTATCAGCAAATCTACAGGGAAAGTTGTTCTAGTTGGACACAGACGGAATAATATCTATGAAGCAAGTTTGGTAACAAACTCTGAAGGAAAAGGTGTGTGTCTATCTGTAAAAATGTCAAATGAAGAGAGTTGGAAATGACATAAGAAACTCTCTCACCTAAACTTGAACAACATCAATGAGCTAATTCGAAAAGATCTTGTAAGGGGACTTCCAAAGTCAATACTCAGATTAGATGGTCTGTGTTATTCTTGTCAAAAGGCCAAGCAAAGGAAGTCATCTTTCAAGAGTAAGTCTGAATCTTCAGTTGTGGATCCTTATCATCTTCTTCATGTTGATCTATTTGGTCCAGTCAATATAGTGTCTCTTGGCAGAAAGAAATATGCTCTTGTCATTGTTGATGAGTACACTAGGTACACGTGGGTGTATTTCTTAGCAAAGAAGGATGAAATTGCTTTAACTCTGATGGATCATGTAAAGCTACTAAACAAAGGATCACAGTATAAAGTGAAAATTATCAGGAGTGATAATGGTACTGAATTCAGAAATGCAATAATGGAAGAATTTTGCAAAGAAAGAGGAGTGAAGCAAGAATTTTCCGCACCAGGGACTCCACAGCAAAATGGTGTAGTTGAAAGAAAGAACAGAACCTTAATCGAAGCTGCCAGAATAATGCTTGAAGAAGCAAAATTGCCAACTTATTTCTGGGCAGAAGCTGTTCAAACTGCTTGTTTTACTCAAAATGCAACACTGATCAACAGGCATGGGAAAACACCATATGAGATGGTGAAAGAAAAGAAGCCAAATTTGAAATATTTTCATATTTTTGGATGCAAATGCTTTGTGCTTAAAACTCATCCTGAACAGTTGACCAAGTTTGACTTAAAAGCTGATGAAGGAATTTTTGTTGGATACCCGCTGTCAACTAAAGCATTCAGAGTCTACAATCTGAGAACTAAAGTGATCATGGAATCAATACATGTGTCATTTGATGACAAGAAGATAACTGGAATAGAAGATGAAGAATATCATGATCAAATTCGCTTTGAAAATGTAGATCTAAACTCTGATGACGTAAACTCTGATGAAGCAAATCCAACAAACTCTGATGAAGCATACTCTGAACCTCTACTGATAAACACTGAGGAAGTTTCTCTGACAGAGCAAAATAGAGAACCAGTTGAGGGGGAGCGTGAAGATACTTCAGCAACATCTCAAAATGATGACTCAAATTCTGAAAATAAGTCAGCTGAAGAATCTATCGCAAACTCTGAGTCAAACACTGAAAATCCAAACTCTGAGCAGTTCAATTCAGGGGGAGCCTCAGAGAATGCAAATGGTCAAGAAGAAGATCAGGAAAGCATGGATCAAGGGGGAGGATCTAATGAAAATAGAAGCCAATTACCTACAGCAAGAAGGTGGACACAAGCTCACACACCTGACTTGATAATTGGAGATCCAGAAGCTAGTGTGAGAACTAGAAGTGCTACAACTAATGAATGTCTGTTTCATGCATTCTTGTCTCAAACTGAGCCCAAGAAAGTGGAAGAAGCTCTTCAAGATGCAAATTGGATAACAGCTATGCAGGAAGAGTTAAATGAATTTGAAAGGAATGAAGTATGGACCCTTGTACCACGACCCAAAAACAGATTTATTGTTGGTACAAAGTGGGTTTTCAGAAACAAAACAGACAGTGATGGAGTGAATACAAGGAATAAAGCTAGACTTGTGGCTAAAGGCTATTCACAGCAGGAAGGAATTGACTATGATGAAACCTTTTCTCCGGTTGCAAGATTGGAGGCCATAAGGATTTTTCTAGCATATGCTGCTCACAAGAAGTTTAAAGTCTTTCAGATGGATGTAAAAAGTGCTTTTCTCAATAGGAAACTTGAAGAAGAAGTCTTTGTTGAACAACCACCTGGATTTGTGGATCCCAAACATCCAGATTATGTCTACATGCTTGACAAAGCTCTTTATAGACTAAAGCAAGCACCTAGAACATGGTATGAAACTCTGGCTCAATTTCTTTTAGAAAGTGGGTTCACTAGAGGTACAATTGATAAAACCTTGTTCTATTTCAATACTGGTAATGATATGTTGTTAGTTCAAATCTACGTGGATGACATAATTGTTGGGTCTACTAATGACAAACTCTGTAAGAAGTTTGCAAAGCTTATGCAGTCAAGATACCAAATGAGCATGATTGGAGAGCTTAGTTATTTTCTAGGCTTACAAGTAAAGCAAACAGATGATGGGATTTTTATCAATCAAGCAAAATATACCAGAAATCTTCTCAAGAAATTTGGTATGCTTGATAGTTCATCTACAACAACTCCTGTGGCTACTGCAACAAAGCTAGACAAAGACACAGGAGCCTCAGTGGATATGACAGACTATAGAGGGATGATAGGGTCTCTTCTTTATCTTACTGCAAGTAGACCTGACATCATGTATGCAACATGTCTTTGTGCAAGATTTCAAGCAGATCCCAGAGAGCCTCATCTAACAGCTGTGAAGAGAATTTTCAAATATCTCAAAGGAACCATAACTCTTGGTTTGTGGTATCCTAGAGAATCAGAGTTTAAATTAATTGGTTACTCTGATGCAGATTTTGCAGGCTGTAAGATTGATAGAAAGAGCACAAGTGGAAGCTGTCAATTTTTAGGTGACAGATTAGTTTCTTGGTACAACAAGAAACAAAAGTCAATTTCCACATCCACAACAGAAGCAGAGTATATTGCTGCTGGTAGCTGTTGTGCACAGATTTTGTGGATGAAGAATCAATTGTTGGATTATGGATTAAGGTACTCTAAAATACCTATTTTCTGTGATAATCAGAGTGCTATTGCTATGACAGGTAATCCAGTACAACATTCCATGACCAAGCACATCAGCATAAGGTATCATTTTATCAGGGAACATGTGGAGGAAGGAGATATTGAGCTTCATTTTGTGTCTACAGAACAACAGCTTGCAGATATCTTCACCAAGCCTTTGAGTGAAGCTACTTTTACAAGACTGGTAAATGAACTTGGAATGATCTCTGGTTTTGACTAGAGATATTGGTTAGACTCAAAATTTCTCATTCTGTGATTTATTGCTCATGATTCTTTGCATATGTTAACTGTCATTCATACCAGCTTGTCAAAAAATTCTGAAGTCATACTCTATCATAATGTTAAACTCTGTCAGTCATACTCTGTCAGTTATACTCTGATGCTAAACTCTGATGTTAAACTCTGATTGTGATTTTGTCTGAAACATATGACCGATGAAGAAAACTGTATGAAGCATGATTCTCAATAAGTAATCATGAATCCTTCTGAGTGATATAAATTCTGATCTCAAATGTGTGCAGAAATTTTACACAGCATGATACTGTCTCTATATTTATAGCATCTCTTAGTTTATTGATCCTATACACTGAGTCTGTATTAGTTGTTTGCACTTTCTCTCATAAGTTAATTGTATTAACTGATGAAAGTCTAAACTCTGATAATTAGTTGCTCATATTTCACCCTCAAATCAAAAGATGCAAAAATATGCACAAATTCCTTTGAGATCAAGTTGTGCCTTGGAAGAACCATGAACTTATTGTATGAAATAAGGGCTAAATTTTTTGATTTTTGGTGACTAGTGCCAACCACTGATTACTGGAAAAATAATAATAAAAAAAAAAAATCAAAAATCGAAGGGGTGAAAATAATAAATTTATGCGTACAGAGTTTAGACAATATCAGAATTTTTTTAAATGAGAGTTTGGGCAACCAGTTTTTACTGATTTATTTTGTGGATTTTATGCACTTTGAGATGATCTAAATATTTATATTCAGTAAACTCTGCTATTCACACACAATTTCTCACAACTGTGCACTTAGAGAAAAGAGATTATTAATGAAGGAGGAGAATTGATAAAAACTGATGAACTGTGTACTCTACGCCGAGGTAATTTAATTTTAATAAAATAAATTTCTTTGTTTCAGACATATTATGATTTTTAGAAAAGACATTTGTTTTGAAAATTCAAAAGAGCATGATTAGACAGTTGTTCAAAAATGTATTAAACAGATGAGAGAGGTTGAGTGTCTAGGAAAGTGTAATAGGCGGTAATTATTGCTCTTATTACTGCGCATGCGCATTGGAAACTGCCATTTACTGCTGTCAGTCATTGTATATATGCCACGTGTCCCACTCACACGATTCACGGAGTAAGACAGTTGTGTGTATTGATTAAAAACTGTTCAGTTTTTAATTCTTTCTTTTTGTATTAATATACAATACACATATTTGTTTAAATTTTTCACAACTTACTCCAATACACACACATACACATTTTCACAAACACTTTTACTGCAAACACTCTCGAACTTTCTCTAAGTCATTCTTTGTTTATTTCTTAATCGTACTAATGGCTTCTACTTCTTTTGTATCTTCTAGGCTTGAATTTGTTCCGAATAATTATGCTGCTCCTTTGAATAATGCGAATGCACCGGAGGCGTTTCATTTGCTGCAAAATTTTCTTGCCCAATCTTCTATCGGGCGTGCTCTTGTAGAACCAGAGAAGCTTTCTGTGCTTCAAATCAAAAGCTTCTGGGAAACTGGTGTCTATGATGATGGTGGTGATTCAGGAAACAGAGTATGTTATTACTCCTGGTACTGTTCGTGCTGCGATGGGCTTTGGTGAACATAATGCTTACACCATTGCTGTTGGTGATGCTGATTTGCTAAGGATGATGAGGGAAATTGGTTATAGTGGATCTTTGACTAAGATAGGTCAATTGAAGCGACCGTTCTTGAGGAAAGAGTGGAGCTTTTTCTTTGACTGCATAACTAGAACGTTCGGGAAGAAGTGCACAAACTGGGATGCCATACCTACTGATAGTCTATAAATTGGGTATTCTCTTCTTTATGGTACTCATTTTGATTTTGGTAGACTAGTTCTTATGAATTTGGGTGAAAAGATGACTGAGAATAGAGGAGTAGTTTACTTTGCTAGATTATGTCAGCTTTTATTTTCTGCCTGTGTTAGTGGGGTAGAAATTATTGATGCAGATGTGATTCCATGTTTTAAATTGCATAAACGTATATTCTCTGATCTTATAAACAAGGATGTAAAGAAGGGTAATGTAGGTGATCTTTTACTGCCTACATTAGTGCAAAAGTTTTTGGATGATTTTATCCAAGTAGAACAACAACAAGAACCAGTAAATATTGAAGTTTCTCCAACCCAACCAATTTGTACTGGTGGTAGAATCAAACACAGGGCTTTCAAACCTGCAAAGATTGTTAAGCCAACTACTGAAGTTGGAGTATCAAAATCTTCTGTGCCAAAGTCTGTTGGTACATCTAAGAAGAGTAGAGCAAAGAGACCAAGGTCTGATGATGATGTAGAAGATTATGAAACTTTACATCATAGAAGAAGAAGACTGGTAGCTGACTATCTGTTTTATGAGTTGGATGAAGCTGTTCCTGAGGCTGTTCTTGTAGATGTTCCTGAAGCTGAAATGAATGTAGATCCTGATGTTGTAATTCAGGATGCTGCTGTAGATGTTGATGCTACTGTGCCCACAGAGGACAGAGCAAATGCTGATGTCCATTTTGAAGCTGATAATGAAGCTGCAAATGCTGATTACTTTGTTGATTCTTTGGACATGGATATTGAAGCACATCCTGCAATCAGTGTTTGTGACACTGAGGATGTGGCAGCTGATCAAGCCACTCTGATAATTAAAGAGTCTGTGGAAACTCATACAGAGATTCTCTCTGTCACCAATCAAGTTCTTGAAGTTGGTGATGAGGTTGATCAGGAAGCAAAATCTGTCTCCTCTGAGAAGATTATTGAAGCTGCTGTAGAGAAGAATAATGAGGCTGTTGCAGAGAAAATTTCTGATGAAGCTGCACAGTTAAACACTGAAGTTACTGCAAAGAATGTAATTGAAGAAGCTGCAGAGCTTTTACCAAACAATGTTGATGAAAACAGAGTTGTTTCTGAAAGTGATGATCACACTTCTGTCAATTCTGATCATGCAAACTCTGGAATAAATATTGCACTTTCAGACTCTGATGACAATGAATCAATACCTTTTCTAAGGGATCCTACTGCTGAGACTGTTAAGGAAAATCAAAATGCCACTGAAGCTCATTATAGAGACATGTACTATGCAAACTGGTCAGGGGTAGATTGTATTTTCTCTAAGCAAAGGACTGCTGATTTTGTTGATAAGTCTGCAAAAGAGATTTCAAATTCTGAGCTGTTGACACATCTGAAGGCTACAATTGTTCAAGTCAAATCTTTGCATAATCGATTTGATGAGACTCATAAAGATGTCATAGGCCTGCGAAATGATATAGTTACTAAGGAACTGGCCTTGAAGACTGATAGAGCTAAATATTCCTCAATCATCAAGGATCAAGTGGAAATCAAGCAGAGGCTAAGCAAAGTTGAGAGCAATCAAGATGAAATGTCTACAAAGATTGATTCTATTGCTGCATCTTTGGAATTGCTGACATCAGTGCTTATTCCTGATGATGTCAAAAAGGGGGAGATAGTTCCTAAAGACAAATGCAAAAGGGCTCCAACTCTGAGACGGAGGGATGATGCAACTGATGGTGGAAGCAAGGATTTAGAGTTTAGGTCAAAGAGTTCTCAAGAGCAAGGGAGACTTAGGTTAAACTGTGCTAAGCTGACAAACTCTGAAAGAGTAAATTCTGGTGTTCAATCTTCTTCAAGACTTAAAAATCTAGCTATTTCAGCTAATCCAATTACTGATAAAGAGATTGCTGCTAAACTCTTTTTGGAAGAACATAGCGGTGAAGCCACAGTTGAAGACATTGATGCTGAATTGCAGATTATTGCTGAAGAGCATAAAAAGAAAGTTGAAGCTGGAACTTACAAGCAAAAAGCTGCCAAGGCTCCTAAGAGAAAGGAAAAAGGAATTATTATTAAAGAGAATGTGAACTCTCAACAGAGTTTACAATACTCAAGGAGGCCTGCTGGAGCAAACACTGACAAAGGAAAAGGCAAATTGATTGAAGAGCCTGAGTTATCAAAGAAAGCTTATTCAACCTCTGACATGGCTCATGTTGAATCAAGATCTAATAAATCAACCACTGACGTTGCTCAAGTTGATGATTTTGTTAAAGTTGTGACAACCTCTGACACTGCTCAAGTTGTACAAACTCAATTAATATCTTCACAACTCCAAGGTACTTTTCGAAGATCGTCTAAAGATGAAACTCTGAAGTCAGGAAATGTGAACATTTTACAAAGCAGAACTGTAATGGGAAAAGAATCTTATGATAGATCTGGCTTGGGTTCACATAGAGAGAAAATAGTGAATAACAGTCCTTTAGATCATACATCACTGGTAGAACCTGGTGTTGGGGTAACTCAAGAAAGCCTTGACAAGTTAGAGTCTGTTCAGATGATCTATCACAGAGGAATCAAAAAGGAGTTTCTGTTATATTTTATGGCTGATGGAAGAGTTTATAGAGTTGGAGAAGTTGATATTCATCTAAAACTATGGGAAGAGCTGGAGTATGTTTTATATCTGCTAAGAGTGAAAAATCAAAGTACTCACAATGCTGCTCAAGTTTTAAGAGGGAGAATGATGAAGTCTAAAGTCTTGTGTGGAGCCAGAATTTCAAGTGCTTATGTTCCTAAGTACAGAGACGCTCATGGAAAGCTTGTAGAGATGAAAAGGAATAATGCTAAATTCAATACAGCACCTGGAATTAAAGTGTTGGAATTTAACTTGGAGTCAGACAAGTCGTATTTTATCAGGCTAGGGAATGAGATGAGGAGGAATAGCATCTATTCTCTGAGAGCTGCTATCTATCAGACTGGAGAGAGTGATCCAGAATTAAAGGAATTGAAGAAAATCATGGTAGATGAGCTAGAAAAGGCTGAAAGAAGACTACTCATTGATTATCTCAGAACAGTGCCTGACATTGAAGAAATAAAGTAAAGGCTGACTGTAAGTTTTTAAAGTTTTTTGTTCTAAGTAAAAGTTAAACTCTGTTATGTTATAAACACTGCATTTGTTGTATGTTTTGACATCATCAATTATCTTTTAACTTGTACATTTTTGTTATGCACAAGTTGGGGGAGATTGTTAGATATAATTGCTGATGATTATTTATCAGTGTTTAAGCAACAGGTACTCATCAGAGTTTATACTAGAAGCCAGTCAGAGTTTGATAAAGTCTGACGGGATGAGAGTTTATTTAGCTGTCGGTGCTGACATTGAAGATTCTAGAAGCAATATATCTTGAAGATGGAAAGAAGCAAGATATATTGAGATAGCTAAAGAAACGGGACAGAAGACAGAAGCAATCCTAAATTGATATAAATTGTATAGCTAATTTATAGGAATATCAATTAGAGATTGATTATGTAGCTGTGTACTATATAAACACAGATAGGTTAACCCTAAAAGGGATGCGAATACTGAATACATTATTGTTGTAACCTAGCAGCTCTCTGTGATATTTTACATCACTGAGAGAAGAGTTATTTAATATAATTCAGTTTATTGTTCATAAACAGTGTTCTTTATTGTTATTCTCATACATATATTGATTATATATTGTGTATTCGGCCTAACAATATCAAATATTCACCTCCCTATACTTTTAAATCATATTCACCTCCCTAGACTTTTAAATCATTAGAGATGTTTTCTTCTCAAAGAAGCTAAAGAGCTGTACAACAGAGATGCAGAACAGAATCTCTTCTATTTTGTGATACATCAACAAGTTAAAGGATAAACAGAGAAATAAGCAACGCCAACGAGAGGAACCGATGATGTAGAACTGGCGATCCATAAGTTGTTTTCATAATGTAACGAGATACAATAAAAATTTAATTTTGGAATCATATTGATGTGACCAGATTATTGTCATGATACATTCATGTAATATATATAAATTTGTTGTTGGGTAGAGAGCATACTATCACGCTTTGTTGATATGGTTTAATTAATGTTTTTAATGTTCATTCTCCATGTATTTTTTTTTCTAATTTCATGCAAGGGTATTTAAGTTTTCTACCTTTTATTCTCAGAATAATTATACTAGTTTGCCATAGAGTAATGCAAGAGGTACCGAAATTTGGTACCGAATGATGTGGCATCTATGACGTGACAATTTAGAATCATTTGATTGGTGAAATTAATGTGAATGTAGGGGGTCCATTTTTATTAATTGAATTGTATTCAATCAAAATATGACACATTTCATTCGGTACCAAATTTCGGTACTCAATTCGTTACCTCTAATGTTATTCTTTGATATATAGCTCTTGAAAAATGATTTTGACCAACCAATACTTTTATTATTAAATGACTATTTTTAAAATGTAATCAATCAACATTTCTTGACAAAAAAGATTAACATTTCCAGTGTACCAACTTGCAATGAAATAATTACATCAAATACTATACAACAAACCTTTAAAATATAAAATCAGTATGCTTAACATTTTCAAAAATGATAACAAGATTAATGTATAACATTTGAATTTGTGCTCATTTTTCTTTGGACAAATTCTTAAGTAAGAAGTTGTCGCCTCATATTTCTTACACTTTCCCACTCATTTTATATGCTTTGTTTAGCGCATTGCTTTAGTTTCTTGCCTGAACATACATCATGAGAATTGCTCGTGGAGGCCTGCAATAAAAGGATAAAAACTATAACCATGTAAAATGAAGCATAAAAAAACTATAAACATCACCGACTGTACTGCATAAATCATTAAAATGAACTATATAAATCACTAAGATACATTACATAGTCACTAGAATATACTACACAAATCACCAAAATGAACTACATAAATCACTAAAGTGAACTACGTAAATCACTAATATATATACTGCATAAATCATTATAATAGACTACACCAATCACCAAATAATAATAATAATAATAAGATTAATCAAGTTCTGGCCTTGGCTATGTTGCTATCCCTCCAAGTCGTATCCACTTGTACCTGTTACCGATAATTTCCCCTGATAATTTCTAAGATGATTATATCAGAACTTTATACCAATAAAAACATATACTTATACTCATGACACATAAATACAATTTATAGCTAATAAGAAATGAGTTAAAAATTAATATCACATAGATTGCAATAGTTTTTTGATTACTAATACATTGTAACTTGTTACGTGATTAATAGATTCATTCAGAAAAGAACTAACATCTAAAATCACGTTACTAATAAAAGGCTAACATGAGATGAATCACTGAAGCTTAAACCTAAAGAAGGACTGAAAATATAAACTTTCGTACATGTTCTATTTAATCAAGTACCAAAATATACTTACATACATCTTTCTCGTAAGTGTTATACATAATATTTTACAATAAAGAGGCTCAAGCTCTTAGGTTGGAGTCTTTCGGATAACTTATTCTCATCCAATAAAACTCGTGCCTAATTTATTATTAGCAGGTCGAAGTACAACATTCCCTTCTCCATTTTGAATTCGTTATTTCCTTATTCTTTGATATATTTCTGTGCAAGCAAATTTACTCCTTAAAACCACCACGAGAAAGAAATTCTACTTGCAGCACAGTATAGTGAACAAATTCAATTAACCGCAAACTAATCTAAAAACACAATCACAAAACTTGAAACATCCATACACATAAACTCACACTCCAACCTTATACAAATTAAACTATAAATTAATTTTCGAAAACAACTCAATAAAAAACTCACAATGAAAAAAAAACCAAATCAAACAATATTCCACATACAAAACACACAAACCAAATGGATCTACAATAATTACAAACAATCCACACTTAAAAACACAAAACAAGTATCTAATCATGACATAAAAATAGTACATGAGAAGAATTGAGATTATTGTAAATTAGTTCTATCATCACAGTAGACAATAAATTGTTGCAGGAACACAAGTATTCGACACACGAGTATCGAACTAACACAACACATATATCAAAACACTAAAGTCAACAAAACAGAAATCACTAAACAAACCTAATAATTACAATCACTAATAATTACAAACAACGAAAATCACTAAACAAACCTAATAATTAAAAAAACATAAAATAATTACAATTATAATTAAAGTTACAAAAGAAATACTAAATAATCACTAAACTATTACAATCAATAAACAATCACACTTACAAGATGTATCAAATTACATCAAATTACATTAATAATCACTAATTAAATAATTTGTATCTTTTTTATACTAAAACATCATAAATTTAATCAAATCAACAAACTTTCAACTCAGAAAAGAATTTATTACCTTGATTATCACTAATTTTAACCAAATCCGCAGTAATCATCTCGAAGAAGCCGAAAACAATCTAAAACATAAAATCGCAGCTTGAGAGAGAGAGAAGGGGGGGGGGGGGGAAGAACGGAGTGAGATTCGATCAACAATCCGATCGATCGACAGAGTAGAGAGAGAAAGAGCAGGGATGTGAGAGAAATGAAAACAGTTAATGACGTATAATAATTATAATAATTATATTAATTTGAAATTAAGTGAATTATATTAAGTTAATTAAACTAATAATTATATGTATATCGCGATAAACATGGTATATCATACTATTAAGAGGGGTTTCTACTTTTAATAAAAATTTAATTTTAATTTAATACTAATAATAATATATATTAATTTGAAATTAAATTAATCATATTAAAATAATTAAACATGGCATGCCATAATGAATTTCTGCTTTTAATAAAGAGTATAAATAGTCAAACTTGCAACCACATTGAAACATATATTATTTTATTTTACGAACTGTTTGGCGTTGGCCGAACTTGACAAGGTTAATTTAGGACTGACATCGAGGGAATGCAAAGAGCTTGAACTGCTCTACGTCCCATTATGAAAATAATTTTTATGACTATTGCTACAATGATTTTGCTCTTTTTATTTATTACAAAGTGACCGAGCATGCTGTGGAATACTGACATGTTTTGCTCAACAACCACGCTTCATTTAATTTTCTAATTAATCTCATTATTTCAAGCAATTTTCAGTAGTTGTTGATATCTCATTTATTTGCAGTGCCCTGCAGGTGGTATTTATTTGATGAATTATGTTTATAACTGGCAGTAACATAGGAGTATCAGGTTACAATGTTGCAAATATAAATATAAGGGAAATGAAGAGGAACATACCATTGTTATGTTGGGATTATTTCCTAATCTAAACATATAGTTTTGAATAATCAACGTATCAAATTATAAACGTTGATACAGACTTGGTCAGTTGGTTATTACGTGTGTTTAGGCAAATAAAGTGGAGATAAACCAGGACATGATTGGCTGGTTTATAGCTCGTTAGTATATTTATTCTTCCTTCTGTAATGTTTATCAAATCAATTCGATTGTATAGTTTTCCATACCAGAAATCGTATTCTCTGTATCTTTCAATATCTTTATTCATTTCTATCATCCGGTATCAGAGCAAACAGGAAATGGAGGCAAGCAAGGCTAAGGAAGGGTCCTTTGGTCTGAGCATTCCCATACTAACAAGATCGAACTATACCACTTGGGCCATAAAGATGAAAGTCTTTAAGCAAGCGCACGCAGTATGGGAAGCAGTAGATTCTAAAGATCCGAAAGCAACACTCGAGGAGAAGACTGACAAGCATGCAATGGCCATGATCTATCAAGGAATACTCGATGACATACTGGTGGTTGTTGCGGAGAAGAAAACATCCAAGGAGGCTTGGAGCTCGATCAAAACAATGTGCCAGGGTGCAGATAAGGTAAAGAAGGCAAAGGCTCAGACTCTTAAAACGGAGTTTGAGTCATTGAAGATGAAAGACACAGAGCCACTTGACGATTTCTGTATGAGACTGAATGGTTTGGTCACAAACATCAGGGCGTTAGGAGAAACAATCGGAGAGGAGTATGTCGTTAAAAAGTTGTTGAGGGCTGTTCCAACCAAGTTCTTGCAAATTGTTTCGACCATTGAACAATTTGGGAACCTGGATTCAATGTCAGTAGAGGAAGTAATTGGATCTCTTTGTGCCCACGAAGAACGTCTGCAAGGATCTGCAGAAAACAGCGAGGAACAACAACTGTTGTTGACAGAGGAAGAGTGGCAAAAGAAGGAGAACTCTGAAGGTAAACTATTGCTTACTGAAGAAGAATGGCTGAAAAGGTCGGGAAAAGGTGTATCACAGGGTGGAAGAGATTATCGAACGAGAGACTATCGACCTGTTCGAGATAGGAGTCAAATAAAATGCTATAGTTGTGGAGGCTATGGACACTTCGCTGCTGAGTGTCGCAAGCAAGGACGGAATAAGCAATCAAAGGGAGAAGTGAACCTGGCACAATTGTCAGATAATGAACCTGCTTTATTGATGGCACTTTGTGACAATGATGTGAATGGGGTAATTACTTTCACTGAAGATAGAGAAACGAGTAAAGTGAAAGACATTGAAGAACATACCTGGTACCTTGACAACGGTGCCAATAACCATATGACAGGTCGACGAGACAAGTTCGAGAAACTGGACAGGACAGTGAGGGGTGAGGTAAAATTTGGAGATGGTTCACTGGTAAAGATCGAGGGAAAGGGCTCTATACGGATCACGTGTAAAAATGGAGAAACCAGGGTACTAGATGGTGTTTACTTTATTCCCACCTTGCGAAGCAATATCATTAGTCTAGGCTAGCTTTCTGAGGAAGGAAACAGGGTTGTATTAGATGGTGAACACCTCTGGGTTTACGAGAGTTGTGGTCGACTGTTAATGCAGGTCAGGAGATCTAGAAATCGATTGTATAAAATCTACATCGAAGAGGCACCACAAACTTGTCTTTTAACAAATGGTGAAGAAAAAGCTTGGCTATGGCATCAACGCCTTGGTCATGTCAATTTCAAGGCGTTGCACCTCATGTCGAAGAATCAAATGGCACATGGACTCCCTTCCATCATCCCACCCAGTGAACTTTGCAGCGGATGCCTCATGTCTAAGAAAATACGTAAGCCATTTCCAACTCAAGCAAATTTAATTGCGAAAACTAAATTGAAATTGATACATTTAGATTTGTGTGGACCCTTGTCTCCTCCTACTCCAATGGGCAATCGTTATTTCATGTTATTAGTTGATGATTATACACGTATGATATGGATATATGTACTCAAAACAAAAGATGAGGCACTAACATGTTTTAAGAAATTTAAGTTGCTTGTCGAGAATGGTGAAAAACATGGTGTTGAGAATGGATCGTGGGGGTGAGTTTTGCTCCAAGGAATTCCAGACATTTTGTGATGATCACGGAATAATGCGACATTTTACAGCACCCTACACACCACAACAAAATGGTGTCGTAGAGCGTCGTAACCGCACAGTTGCTGCCATGGCTAGAAGTATGTTAAGTGAACGAAAAATGCCAGCAAAATACTGGGGAGAGGCTGTACGCTATGCTGTTTACGTACTCAATAAATTGCCAACTCGATCGATGTCTGTGGTCACACCGTATGAAGCTTGGTTCGAGAGAAAACCGAGTGTAAACTACCTGAAAATCTTTGGCTGTATAGCTTACATGAAAGTTCCTGCTCCACTCACAAGAAAGCTCGGCAACAGAAGTATGAAGCTCGTTCATATTGGTCGAGAACCAGGGACAAAAGCTTATAGGTTATTCGACCCAATTTCTGGCAGTGTGCACGTAAGAAGAGATGTTACCTTCGATGAAAGCAAAGGTTGGAATTGGGAGACTGATACAAATGCTGCAAGTGTTTCAACAAATCAGTGGCATATTGAATTCTCAAGTGACCAAGAACAGAATGTCATCGAAGATCCAACAACTCCGCAGACACCTGTGTCCACTTCGCCAATAGTGAGTACTGATATGAAGTCCAGTCCCACTAGTGATACCAGTGAGCAGCCCAAAAGATTTCGATCTCTTGCTGATATTTATGCTGATTCAACCGAAGTGGAACTCGAAGAGGAACTGTTTCTGATGGGAATTGACGAACCTGTCTGTTTTGAAAAAGCAATTGCAGATGACGTCTGGAAAGAAGCGATGAAAAAGGAAATAAGCTCCATTGAGAAAAATAAAACATGGGAGCTCACAACCTTGCCCAAAGGACACAAAGCTATCGACTTAAAATGGATGTTCAAGGTGAAAAAGGATCAGAATGGTGAAGTAACCACACACAAGGCGTGACTTATAGCAAAGGGATATGTGCAGCGCCATGGAGTGGATTATGATGAGGTCTTTGCTCCCGTGACAAGGCTGGAAACAGTTCGGTTACTCCTCGCACTAGCAGCCAAAAACGATTGGGAGGTACATCACCTCGACGTCAAATCTGCGTTCTTAAACGGTGTCTTACTTGAAGAGGTTTATGTACGTCAGCCAAAAGGTTTTGTCAAGAAAGGGGACGAAGATAAAGTATACAAGCTTCTGAAAGCTTTATATGGGTTACGTCAAGCCCCTAGAGCTTGGTACTCACGTCTCAACCGGTATCTTTTGCAACTGGGTTTTGTCAAGTGCCCCTACGAACACGCTTTTTACACAAAGAGATACGGTGCTGATTCTTTGGTCATTGGTGTTTATGTCGACGACTTACTTATCACAGGCACGAGCATGTCACACATTGTCAAATTCAAGGGGGAAATGAGCAAAGAATTTGACATGTCTGACATGGGCAAGTTATCCTATTACTTAGGACTAGAGGTAACTCAAAGCAATGAGTTTATTGAAATCAAGCAGTCGAGTTATGCTAAGAAAGTTCTCGAGAAGGCAGGCCTAGCAGAATGCAATGCTGTTAAATTTCCTATGGATCACAACCTGCAGATTCATGTGGATAAAGCTGGTAAGGCAGTGAATTCGACTCAATACAAGAGCATAGTTGGTGGGCTGCGATACCTGGTGCACACACGCCCGGATATTGCTTTTGCGGTTGGCATAGTCAGCCGTTATATGGAGAGACCAACTGAGTTACATATAAATGCAGTAAAAAGAATTTGTCGCTATGTTAAAGGAACATTACACTATGGTTTGTTATATACCAAAGGGCAGGGAAACTATATCCTTTCTGGATTCTCAGATAGCGATTTAGCTGGGAGCTTGGACGATAGAAAGAGTACAGGTGGGATGGCGTTTTATCTCGATGAGAACCTGGTTACGTGGGTATCACAAAAACAACGTTGTGTTGCATTATCTTCGTGCGAAGCAGAGTTCATGGCCGCCACCACAGCTGCATGTCAAGCTATTTGGCTTCAACGAGTTCTGAGCTGTGTTGCAGACATAAAACCTGGTCCAGTTATGCTGTATATCGATAATAGATCCGCTGTTGATCTTGCTCGAAACCCAGTATTCCATGGGAGAAGTAAACACATCGACTTGAGATATCACTTCATCCGTGATTGTGTTGAAAAGGGTTTGATCATTATAAATCATGTTAGCACTAACGAGCAGCGTGCTGACATCCTAACAAAAGCAATGGCAGCAGCAAAATTCGAGAAGATGAGAGGCCTGTTGGGAGTAAAGAAACTCAGTGATGTTTAGATTAAGGGGGAGTATGTTGGGATTATTTCCTAATCTAAACATATTTCTTATTTAGTTTTGAATAATCAACGTATCTAATTATAAACGTTGATACAGACTTGGTTAGTTGGTTATTGCGTGTGTTTAGGCAAATAAAGTGGAGATAAACCAGGACATGATTGGCTGGTTTATAGCTCGTTAGTATATTTATTCTTCCTTCTCTAATGTTTATCAAATCAATTCGATTGTATAGTTTTCCATACCAG
Organism: Heracleum sosnowskyi; assembly: GCA_030848705.1. Classification (NCBI taxonomy): domain Eukaryota; kingdom Viridiplantae; phylum Streptophyta; class Magnoliopsida; order Apiales; family Apiaceae; genus Heracleum; species Heracleum sosnowskyi. The sequence goes on along the minus strand of CM061235.1, from coordinate 132,473,502 downwards.
AAATCGTATTCTCTGTATCTTTCAATATCTTTATTCATTTCTATCATGTTAAGCAATGGTACGAGACAGAAATTTTCGGCAAGATGGACCTACGTATACACACCAAAAATCATTTTACACATGTAATTGTACCTAAAACTTTTCACCCCATTTGCAATATATGGCTTCCTCTACCTAAAACTTTTCACCTCATTTGCAATATATGGCTTCCTCTGCACCCTTGAAAAGAATACTAAACTGTACTTCCCAATTTGGGAACTGAAAATTTAATAAATTTTACTGCTTGGTCAATGTGCATGTATTATGCAAGATAAAAATATAATTATATTATATTATTATAAGTTTAACAAATTTTACTGTTCAATGACTATCTTACAATTATTCATATATCTCAGTCTATGTATAAACTCATAACTATTTTAAGCAATTTAGTACTCCTATTTGGATCTATCAATAAATATTCCATTTTCTTGTTAAAAAAAGAAAAAGAAAAAAAAATGTCTTCCCTCACCAACTCATTAAAAAAAGAAAAAGAAAAGACTAAGAATTTGAAGAACCACACCGGGAAGAGTGCAAGCGTACTCGATAAATTAAAGTTAGATGGAAAATATACTGAGCTATTAAAACAAACGAAGAAATCAAAGCATATCAAAGAAAAAAGACTGTTTATCTTCTCAATGCGCTCACTTGCTTTTCCCTATTTATACCAAAGTTCAAAGACCTTCTGTTTACCTATTTCCCAGTATTCCTCACTTCCCTTGGTCAATTCGGAGGTACGTTGCTTTTCTCTTATTAGTTATACATCTATCATGTGTTACGACTATCGAGGTTTTACCTTGTTTCCTGATCTTGCAAAGTCTATATATTCCATAATACACTCGTCTCATTTTTTAATGCATTATAGTACTACATGAAAAAAACGGAAATTCAGAAAAAGAAAAAGAAGGTATATGCATTTCTGTTATTTTCATTAGTTATATTTTTAATTTTGTATTAATTTATATATTTTTCACTCGGATATAGATGGAAGAAAGAAAATGGGAGAATTTAAACTCAGATTGTCTGGTGAATGTATTTGGGAGATTAGACTTAGAAACGCGGCTGTTGGATATTGTACTTGTATGCAAGAAGTGGAAAGAAGTACTTCTCAACCCTTTGTGTTGGCAAATTATTGATTTTCCCGATGACATCTCTCAGTCAAGATTAGCAGTTGCATCAGATGCTAGGGGTTCTCCTAACATCTCAGGACTCATTAATTTTGTTGTCGGCCGGAGCCAAGGATGTTGTTCTAAACTAGTGCTCCCCAATGGTACCACCATAGCGGATCTCATATATGTTTCAGATGCGTAAGAATTTACTCAATGCTTATTATTGAATTTGATGCAGTTTTTAAATTTAGGAAGTAGTTTGATGTACATATGTAGTACCAAAATAATTTTGAATTTTTTCAGAAGCATATCTTTTAATTTCCTTTATCGTATTATTTTGCAGATGTCCTAATATAAAAACTCTGGTACTACCATATGATGATGTAGAATTGGCTTATCATGGGGAAGCTATTGTGAAACTCATTGCCAAATGGAAGAGTTTGGAAGTGTTAGATTGTGGATTTTGCTGCTGTATTGATCAAATTGTTGACAAAATTGGCCTTCACTGTAAGAATTTTGTTAGTCTTTCTTTTCAAATAACACAGATTGACCCCGTGATATCATCAGCCATCGTGTCAAAACTTGCCAACATAAAGTCTTTAGTTCTGAAGAAGGCTTTTATTGGAAAGGAAGAAATAATGATTTTGTTGCTGGGATGCAAAGAACTTGAGCTGCTGTACATTCAGAACTGTTTTTTTCTGGGCTTGAAAGAATTTGATGAGGAAATGCTTCACCTTGCTTCCCGAATTAAGGATTTTCAGTTGGAAGGTTCTACATTCATGAACTTTACTTTTCCTCAATTCGACGAGGAGGAGATGCTGTTTAGGCTTGAGGAAGAGGAGATGCTGTTTAGGCTTGAGGAAGAGGAATGAAGTTTCAAGAACAAATCATTATGACTTGCAAAGATTACTTGAATATGGCTACCTAAGTGTATTACTATTGTGAGTAAAGAGATGAAGTTTCTGCTTTGAGTTCTTTTTATAATTCTAAAAAAATTTATTTTTCATTTGCAATGCCGATGCTCGTTGTAAAAGTTTGAAAACTAATATTAGCTTATAACCAGTGTTAAGCATGGCCGGAGCATAAGTTAACATTAAAATATTAGTATTAATAAATTATTAATAAGTATTATGTAAAAATGTATTTCTCGAGAATTGAATGATAAAAATATATAATAAATAAATAACTATTTAATTATGTAATTATAGACAATCGATCTAACTCTCGATGAAACTATTGAATTTAAAGTAAATAAATAAATCTTGTATAATTATGTAATTGTAATGATTGGAACCCTGAATGAAGCTAAAAAATTTAAAGTAAATAAATTTTGTATAATTATGTAGTTGCGAGGAATCGAACCGGGTTAATTGATAACCAAATTTGATATTTCGGTACTTTGGTACTTTAGTACCGCGCGCCATTTTCACATTGTTTTGCTTAATTAATAAAGAGTATAGATGCCAAGTGTTTCATTTTGGGTGCAGTTTATCAAAATTAATATTTTGACAATTCATGTTCCCAATTAGATATTGCATGCTAATTGAACTTATTTTTCCTCTTATGCGTGTCCTTGACGGGAGGCAAGGATGTGCCATAAACTTGTTCTAATGATACAAGCGGAGTTGCCGTCTAAACCATGTGAAAGAAGACAGTTAAAGAGAGAATTAACGTGAAGAAATCCAATTTGTAGTTCTTGTCGAAGAAGAGCTTGAAGAGCTTGTCCATGAGTAAGTTGTAAATTGCTATCCTCACTAATTTCCAGAGTGCTGTCGCTATAGCTCCAAGGATTTTCCTGGATTTAAGGTGTGGTTGAACATACAAAACCCTGAATAAATTGCATCAGTGCTTATATTGTTGGCTAGCTATCATTTGATAGACTACGTATTATGTACCATCATATATTCATGATCCGAATAAAAAAATTGAGTACATAACGATTATTTTTGCAATTATTGACCAAATTAGCCTTCACTGTAAGAATCTTGTTGGGCTTTCCATTGCATTTGCACAAATTGACGGTGAGATAGCATCAACTATTGTGTCCAAACTTGCAACTATAAAGTGTTTAGCTTTAAACAATGCCATCCTTGAAAAGGAACATCTTAAGGTGATTTTGCTGGGATGCAAGGAACTTGAACTACTGTACGTTCGGAACTGTGTGGGATTTGATGAGGATGACGAGGAGATAATAAAGCTTGCTTCTCGGATTAAAGACTTCAGGTGTCAAGGTTCAACATTGTATGAATTTGAAGATGATGGTCACATATCCCATGATGAACTTGTCTATGGTGATTGCAATAGTGACTAAAAACATGCATGTTTTGTGCCATTTTCGTATCTGTCCAGGAGGATGTTGCATTAGACTTAAAAGAAATTTCAAATGGCATAACCTTTTTCTTGAACTGTCAATGCTTTTGCAACTACGTACATTGATCATAAATCATAATCTTATTTACATTGGATAACTATATCTTGTGTATATGTTTAGGGTGAGCCATGGGTGACCCTCGTTATTACATGCACTACAAGAATGCAGGGCTTATTGTGACGGAATTATTACAAAGAATATGCCACAAATCCTCGAACTTACGACGGAATATGTCTGTCACAAATGCCTCGTCGCAAATTCACTATTCCGTCACAAGTTCCTATTTCTGTCGCAAATTGAGGGGACCCCACTTGAATACTAGCGACTGACTGTCTGTCACAAATTATGACAGAGTCACAAATTATGACAGATTTGTCAGTGGTCGTAAAATATGACAGTAAAATATGACAGAACTATCCGTCACAAATTATGACAGATTTATCCGTGATAAAATATGACAAAAATATATGTCACACAAAGCATTTGTTTTTTTTTGAAATTATGGCCTGCCTTAAACAATACAAATCCAATCTAACATAACATATCAAATTTACACCAATAAAGTCAAAATATTCATCACCATAAATATTAAAACTTGTCAAAGCTACAACAAAACGATCCATTACAAACTTTTTAATACCAAAAGCCAGAATTTACCATCCCCGCAATATGGCCTAGAGTAGACATAATCTGGACTACATAAAGTCATAATCTGAACTACATAAAGTCATAACCTAAACTAGAACCAGATATCTTTCCCAAAAACTAGTCTAGTTTCCCCTTATATGCTGATTTTCACTTCATTCAGGAGGTGGAGAATGAGATGGGTGGCACACATCATCCCCATCAGAGCTCGAAAGATCATCATCACGCATAACGTACTTACCTTTGCCCTATAAAGTAACAATCACACGCAATTACTAATTAGCTTATATAGCATGTTCAACTGAAAAAAAGATAATTAACATACTTGCGACAATTATGATTTAACAATAACTTACATTGTTATTATTAGGTTCCCGGCGTTCTTGGATGTCAGTCAACATCGTGACCATCACTCTCACCAGCTCCGTCATAGTCCCCATGCCTAAAGGGTGGTTTGCTGGCAGCTCATCATCTCCCTCTGTCGCAGACACCGACTTTTCCAACATAAGGACCTGCTCAGGTGCAAGACCAAACTCCTCTGGGTGCCTTCGTGCATATGCTACAGTCTGGTCCACCGCTTGAATCACATAATCATCTGACATATGGTAAGGCCTGCCATTGGTGGAAGCGCCAGACTCATCGTCATTGTCTCGTCGACGCCTTTTACGAGATCGCTCAATTACTACAACCACATATATACAAAAATATAAAAAGAAATTCTGAAATAAATATAAACAAAATTAGAATAAACTGTCCAATACGTACAAACATATTCTAAGCATAACATATTGAAACTCTCGGGAAACAAAACTTTGCCCACATAATGACTTCCCATATCAGAACCTCCAGTTTCTTACATTATAAACCAAACACCAACACTTAAGCTTTAGAAACAACCTGCAGACTAGCTACTAACCTAAATTCGAGGTAATAATTTGTTTGCGTACACTTCAGTAACTTTTACACTATTGATTACAAACCTTCTATTTTCGTTGAATGGATCAGGTGATGTAACAGAAAGCATGAAAACTAATTCAAGAAGATTGTAGCTAGTTCAAACTTGACATGACTAAACAACCATATAAAATTATCCCAAAAGTAGGTAACTTACATCGTTATCTACACGACAAAAAAAGAGAAGCGTTGCTATTGAATTCAAAGATTTATCTTCATCATTCATAATTACAAGCACTACTAAAGCACATCAATCAAGTGAATATCCACCAAAAAAAACTAATATCAATTAAAGCTCATGCAATCGATGTGCATGCATGTGTGTATCATAAGTTTGCATTCATAAATGTAGTAAATGTGCATGTAAAATCATACGTATAATAGCAGAAGCTTTGGTGCGAGGAACACCAATGATGCTATTCTTCTGCACACCAACAACCTTGGCCCATATAGAGATCGGTGCATTATTGGGATCTATTTTTTCCTTGTCACACAGTTCAACATAACGTTCCTGCAAATAATTTACAATAAACATTAAACATAATCTGCTTGAGGTGGCATCTTCTTACATGAAAACTATAGCCTGCTCTAAAAGATCACGTTGGCAAAATTTGAGTTAAGATTGAGTAGGTGTTAATCATCACATGGTAATAGATAAGCTAAAACAAGTAGTTGGCAAAATTACTTGAATAATTGGTTTTAGGCAATATCTAATATTTTATCAATATTGATAATATTTAAATAAAATTGGTAGGTCTAAATGTTAATTACAATAGAAATGTGATATTTCACATTTATTTTAAGGTAGAAATCATAATTTTTTTTATTTAAGATATTAAAATATATCAGTTGAAAATATCAAAATATTAAAATATACTAGTTAATAATGTTCTAAATATATATACTAGTTAATAATGTTCTAAATATATACTAGTATTTTAAAACAAGCATGAGTTCTATCAAGGTTGGTTTACCATTCAAAAGAAAAAAAAAACAGTTATATAGTAGTGGCTTAATATATTTAAGCTAGTAAAGAAAAAGATTGATCTACACATTGTTATTGCAAAATAAGAGACCAGAAGTTTAAGCAAAAAAGAAGAATGGGAAATTTATGTGATTGAATATGTGTGGTTTATCTGCAGTATTTCTACCAAGAAAGTGATCCTTAAACCTAACCCGAACAGCTTTCAACAGGACTTAGCCTAACCCGAACCAAAGATAACAATCAAAACACATCATTGCCTCTGCACTGTTTTACGATACAGAATAATGTGTAAACCGAGGATTTGTCATGAATACGAACAAATCATTAGGGAACAGATGAACGTATGCATATCTACAAGTAGACTGAGGATATTATCAGAAGCCAACTTTAAGCAGGGGAAAAATGATTATGAATACAAACGAGAATAAAGAAAACTACCTTATTATAATTTTTAATATTATTATAGCCTGAAATGTGCTACAGGGAGTAATCTACATTGTCGTAGTTTTCCTATGTACCTGTGTATAAGTATTAAGCTTTAAGCTCTTTCCGGAATTGGGGTAATGTCTGTATGACTGTATACATATTGTCACAGTAGCCTAGAGGCTAAAAAAGAAGAAGGAATACTTAATTTATAATAGGCTTCTCCAAACTTGCTGACATATTAGGTCCTCCTGATCCAGAATACTCTACAGGTACCGGAAGGTCTAATTCTGAACAAATAAACTTAATGATTTTGCATTTAGCTTTTACCTTGATTTATTTTCTACACTGTTCGTAAAAAACTTGTACAATACTAGCTAATATACTAGTCAACGTTGTAAACAGTTATGTCAAAATTATCTCAACTTTGAAAGTCCTTAACAAAAAAGAAGATTCAAAACATATTTTTGTACTCCATCATTAGCTAACAGAAGCATAAGATTGCATAAGAATCACTTAGCCGCTTTATTTAAATCTGTGTATCTACTACAATTCACAAGATCCGCAAAAACATCTCAACTTTCCAAGTCCTTAACAAAATAGAAAATTCAAAATATGTTTTTGTACTCCATCATTAGCTAACATAAGATTGCATATAAAATTATAAATCACTTAACTCAAATGTGTATGTGCTACAATTCACAAGATCCTCAAAAACATATAACATAAACCGCAAACAAACAATTGAAATCCAAAACTCCCATACAATCAGTTTCTTAGTACCATCAGTTTGTACACAACTTATATACTTAATCGGCACATTAACAAACACTTATGGACCATGACATATATACACCTAATTCTTGTTTATTTACAATCATGATGGAACAGGAATCAAAACAAGACAATAAGAACTATAATGGAATGATTTGGACTACCTAGTTACGTAAGACTTACCACAAGAACGCCGACAGCCTCTGAAGTATAAATGCCATTTTTATCAGTATACATTTTGAGGAAGAGATGGTATTCCCCAGGTTCCTCACCGGTATCGTCAAGTATGTCCTGTCAAATTTGGTAGACATGAACTTTAAAAGGAGATAAATCACAGTATTAAATTTACACAAATAAACAACATACCCAAGCACGACGTCGAAAGGAAGTGGCACGAGATCTGTGTTGATGTTTTTCGCATCTTTCGATTGTCCGAGGCTATTTGACACTTCTCCTTGAACTCAGGTGTTTCCCAATAGTCACAAAATACTTTCTATACAGATTCAGAAAGATATGCGGGTCTGTGATCAATATACGAACCCCCTTTATCCTTACAATCTGTAAGGGGTTACTTCTGGCATGTTGAAGAGCACATAATTAGCTGCGATTTTAAGTAACTTGTCATCTAAAAAATAGCCATTTGATGCACCAAAGAGTCTTGTTGGATATGTGAACACCTCAAGTTTTGTTGAATCGCGCATGCTACCATCAACCATATTGCAGCCTATCCTATTGTGCACCGTCTGAACTGACTGAAGGCTCGAAATACATGGAACAAAAATTTACAAGTTCCTCCTCAGCATAACGTTCTGCAATAGAACCTTCAACTTGTGCTTTGTTTCTAACTTTTACTTTCATCCGTCGCATCTGTCTTTCAACCCAATACATCCATCGATACGGGACATGACCGCCAAGTCTACACTGTTCTGCAAGATGCATAAGAACATGCTCCATCAGATCAAAGAGGGCTCCTGGAAAAATATTTTCCAAACTACACATAATGTTTACTATATTTTTCTCCATGATGGCCAAATCATCCAACACTATTGTTGTTGAGCATATTCCTTTGAAGTAGTTTGATAAGTTGCAAAGTGCATCACGCACATTACTCGGTAAAATGTCACGAAAAGCAAAAGGCAATAACCTTTGCATAAATACATGACAATCATGAGACTTCATGCCACTTAACTTTTTCTTTTTATCCTTGACACATCTTGCGATATTTGAAGCACAACCGTCTGGCATCTTTAGTGCACTAATCCAATTATAAACCTGAAGCTGTTGTTCACGGGAAAGAGTGTATGACGCCCGAGGTTTTGAGTTTCCACGCATCCATAACTCTTCTTTAATTCCAAATGCTTTCAAATCTGCTCTTGCATTATTGGTATCCTTGGATTTCTTAGTATCCATCACAGTATGAAAAAAATTGTCAAAGACATTTTTTTCAGTGTGCATGACATCAATGTAGTGACGTAAGTGTAGTGAGTGCCAATATGGGAGCTCAAAGAAGATAGTGAAATGTGTAAAATTATGAGTCACACCGAATCCATCGGCCCTAGACTTCATATATTTTTTCCCGGACAATGGAAAAGCTATTCTTACACACTTATTGCGAACTTCCCACCCTATTTTTTTTCGACTATACTGTCCCAATCTTCTAATTTTTTTTGCTGTTCCCCAAAAACTACACTTCCGACTATGAGGAAGTTGTGAAGCCCTGACATCCATGCAAACTGGGCAAGACAACTTGCCTTTGGTTGACCACCCACTCAACATTGCTAACGCTGGAAAGTCATTGATTGTCCACAATAGCGCTGCCCTCAATGTAAAATTAGTATCCGTAAAAGCATCATATGTCTGGACACCATCACTCCACAACTGTCTCAACTCGTCAATAAGGGGCCTCAAGTAGACATTGATATCTCTCGTGGGGCTTTTCTCCCCTGGTATGAGCAAAGTCATGAACATGTACGGATCCTTCATACACATAAAAGGTGGAAGATTGTACACAACCATTATAACGGGCCAGACTGAGTAATTAATCCTCGAGGATTTGTTGCTGTATGGGGAGAATCCATCAGTAGCAAGTCCAAGTCTGATATTGCGAATGTCTCATGAAAAATCTAGATAATTTATGTCAAACTGTTTCCACTCTTCCCTATCAGCTGGATGTGTCATAATACCATCAGTAACCTCTCTAGTCTTGTACCACCTCATACTCTCAGCAGTACGGGTTAACATATACAACCGTTGGAGCCGCGACTTGAGTGGGAAATATCTCAGAATCTTTCTAGGAATGTTTTTTCTACTGCCCTCTTTCGCTACTTTATATCGGCTCGTGCCACAAATATTGCACTCTTGTTTGTCACTATCATCACCATAGAATAACATGCAATCATTCTCACATGCATGAATTTTCTCATATCCCAAATTTAAATATTTAAGCATCTTCTTGATCTCGTTATAATTTGATGGTAACTGATGATCTTCAGGCAACACATCCCCAATAAGATCGAGAAGCTCATTGAATCCCCTCTCACTACACCCGTGCGTGCTCTTAAAGTGCAACAACTTACTAACAAATTTTAATTTTGTGTGCTTTGTACTTCCGGGATATAATGGAACCTCTGCATCATTCTTCAAACCCAAAAACTTAGAGGATTGGTTGTTCGGATCTGAACCATCAATATCATCATCCCCGTCATCCCATTCATCATCATAAGCTCTGGCATCCCTTAACATCTCGTAGGGATAAAAAACATCATCATAGTCATCTACTACATTTCTCGAGCTACTAGAATATTGCTCTCCATCACCTTCCCCATGTAAATCCCAAAATGTGTAGTTTTTCCAAAACCCATATGTTAAGATATCAAATCTCACTTCACCAAAACTTTTCAAAGGAACATTAAGACAATGATTACATGGACATCTAATTTCTTCATCATCTTCCTCACAATGACTTTTAGCAAAATTAAGAAATTCATCAACACCATTCAAAAACTCTCGAGTATAACAATTTGTGCCATCATGAAATTGTCGGTAAATCCAACTACGATCAAAAGACATCTACAAATATAATTATATTACATACATGTCAATTACATATGCATACATACACTAACTACATAAATATACAATGAAAAAATTCAAAATGCAAGGTATTAAAATGAAAGAGCAATGTAGAATGAACAAAGAATTAAATAAAATTACTTACATTAATGCATGGAATGAGGTACAACGATTTGATTCAATTTTTTCCAAGTGCTAAAATATGAGAAGATGGAGGAAAAATTAAAAAGTGAAGCTTAGAAGTTCAAATGAAAGGCTACGGCCAGAAATATAATTATTGTGCTAATTTGCGACAGATCTTATTTTTGTCGTAAATTACAATAAAATATATTATTTTTTGCAGTCACCATTAATGTCAGACGTTGGGAGTTTAATGCACTTGCAGGTGGAATTTGTGACGGATAGTAAACATCTGTCGCAAATTATAATAAGCGACGGAAACATTAACATTCCGTCGCAAATTTGGATGGCGGGAAAATTATCCATGTTTTGCCGGGAAATCAATAAGTAAAATATTAAAATTATATTATTCTACTGGAAAAAAATTAATAAAATATTGAATTTACGATAGACATGTGTTGTCGCAAAGTACTTTATGACGGAACTATCTTTTGTCGTCGTTAATTGACTTTGTGACAGATTTTTGCTAGCCCCTTTTTCTTGTAGTGATGGCTCCATCACTGCTTCTTAGAGTGGTAAATTTAGGCTAACACGCATGGGTAATATAAATTAATAAATCTATTATATATCTTATACTGCAACAAGGACTTTGTGAAACATTTTATTCAACAACTTGAAATTACATAACTGCCCCTCCAAAGTCAAATGTTATAAAAATGTAAGAAAATTTTCATCTTGATGGGAATCGAACCTAAGACACTTCAATACTAATTACTAAGAATTTCAAGTCACCAATTTAACTATTGAGCTACTTGGGCTTTTATGTTGTGGTATAAAACCCATTAGTATGGTAATGTCTTTCACAAATATTATTTTACACTTTAGTTTTTATTCAAGATTCTTTCATGATAATTTCATTTGTCTCATTATTAATAAAAGTGGTCATTGGTATAAAGTATATCCAATAGACACGTATCTCTTTAATTAAATTTAATTATGTTTCTTCCTTTGTATTCACAATTTTAAGACAAAGTCCAAATGCATTTTTAGTCACATAATATCACTTTTTAGTCCGAGCATCCAATAATACAAAATAATACAAAATAGTAATCATTTTGTCTCAACTATGTTCATACATATCAGATAATATAAGTAATAATATAAGCACCTCTATAGTTGTTACCCTGAATAGAGATGAACGTAATCCGGATTCAGGTCGGATTTTTCGATATCTGATAGGGCCGGGCTTTTTTAAATCGAGACAAATTTCCTCTAAAATATGTATACCTGTAGATAGGGTCGGGTCAGGAGGGGCCAAATCGGATTTTTACAAATTATTTTAGATATTGATAACTTTAACTTTAACTTTAACTTTTTTTTATTTTTTCGGATTTAATTAAAAAATTTAAGCTTTTATCCGAGATTTAATTGAAAATTCTAACTTTTTGGATTGGACTTTTATCTTGATCAAGACTACGTCCAAATCGAGATTAAATTTGGGTTTATTCGGCTCGAACCGGATCGGGGTTTTGTGAAAAATATGTGATTCGTTTAAGCGTGCGGGCTGGATCCAATTGAGGTGGACTTTTTTTTAATCAGATTTTTTTCCGATTTTTTAAACCAGTTCGAACAGTTTTTTTCGAATACGAATTTGTGTGCATCTCAATCCCGCCAGCTCATGCATTAAGGACAAGTATACTACTCCGGCCGCTTATAGAGAATTATGGAGACCGGAGAGTATTGATACTTTCGAAATGGAGCCTTTATTTGACACCTTTAACTAATTCCAATCTGGTTATTAATTAGCTTATAAAACTAATCATCAAATACATTCAACTAAGAACAAAATCTTCTTCGGACTAATACCAAACCGATCTTCCTTGCAAATCTTCTCAATCATGTCACACAGTGTCACCAACAAGTTCAAACTGGTGGCAGGATCACTACAACAAACTGAAGAATACTTATCATCGCAAAATTAAACTGACGTGAACTAGAAAATATCGTCACAAAATAACATCAAGTTCTGTCGGTTAGAGCGATCATGTGCTTTGCACGGGTACAAGTGCAGTCACATCAGTAGTAGGAAACCATGGACGGTACACAAAGATAACCTAGATTTTTTACTACTCTAGGCTCAAGGTTCTGGTACCTTTTAAAGCTTATTAATAAATTTGTTCTTTTTGTTCTCTTTATTTAGTTTCAACTCCTTTTGTCACACCATCGAATCTTACATAGAATTGTATGATATTTTTGAAGTTCTAAAATAATTACGATGCATTTGCTTAATACAATGTATCTATTCAATATTTTAGTTATGGCAATTAGTTGATTGATGTCAATAATAGAAAATGAACTTTTGATAAGAGCCCAGAAACTATTCTTCTGTACGGGGAAAAGAAGCCAAAGAAATGAGCTTAGGAGCTCATCCATTGCAACGGATAACAGCATGCAAACATAACAGAGAAATCAGAAAAGTGCGCTCACAATACAACAAGTATTTGCATTTTTATTGTGCATCCAAATCTCAAACAACTAAACATAACTAGCGATGTCCGTGCCTGGCACGGCTATAAAGCTAGTTATTTGGTAAGGAAAAGCCATAAACTATTCACGTGTGAAATAGGTTATTTACGAGAGAAAATTTAGTACGAGTATCTTATCACCCATTCATTGGGTCTTCGAATACATTTCAAGTTAGTGTCATAGTTAATTGTTTTGCATGTTTCTTTATTTTATTAAAGTTAATTTTTTGACACTTTTTTTTGTTTTATTTAAAATTTTACTTATATTTCTTTATATCTCACATAAAATTCTATATTTTTTATAAAATAACAATGATCTAAAATATATTATAAGAAGAACCCCTTTATATTAATTTTTAGAATTTATATTTTAAAACTTGTAAAACTTACATAATAAAAATATGTTATTAACAGAATTTTGTATCAAATTTGGTTCGCACATTTTTTTTTGGTTCAATTCCTAAAATCATATCTCACTTATACATATTTTGTTTTTTTATGAATTCTATTACAATTTTAATTCTTTTATTGCAATTTAGAACTGAAAAGGACAATAATTAATACCTTATATATAATAAGTGTAAGGGAAATTTTATCCAAAGGTAAATCAATAAGAACCGTTGATCTTAAAATATATGAATGAGAACCGTTAGATCTAATATTAAAATAATTTATTTTAATAATATAAATCAAATATAAGGAGGTTTTGTAAGTTGACTAAATTCTCGATATAAAAATTTGTAACTCCAGTTCTAAGTTAAGTAGATTTATTTGATTGTTGGTCTATAATTTAATTCTAAATTGAGTAGGTTTTTTTTCTTTCACCAGTTACATTTAGATCATAATTATTAAACAATCACTAAACTAAAAATTATTGTAAATTAATAATATATTAATATAAAAAAATTGTAAATAAATATAACTATAAATATTAAAAGAAAAGCCATGTGTTGCAAGGGTTATAATCTAATAAATAATAATATTATGAATTCTATTATAAATTCTTTTATTTGCAATTATTTTATTACAACTTAATATAATAAAAAAAGACTATGATAAAATGTAATAAAATTATAAATGGTATTATAATTGTAATTCTTATATTTGCAATCTTTTTATTACAACTTAGAATAAAAAAGAGTACAATAATTCACCAAAAGATTTATCAAAAAAAACCTATTTCCAAGCATTTCTGTACACAATCAAAATTATTTGAATGATCATACAATTCTTTTAGTTTTCATCTTTTATTCTTTTTCAATTTGTTCCATGTTATTAATGAGTTGCACAAATATCGTATTTATCAATTTTATGTATATAATATCATTTTTGCTTTTTTTTGTATCCTTGAGAACCATGTATATAATGTTTTATTACTTTTCATAAAAAATATAAAAAACCCCATGAATATAATATAGAATTGCTTTTTACATAATTAATAGAATTGTTTTAATCCTATTGGAATTTTAATTCTTCTAATATAATATTAGTGAATCATATTGGATAACATTTAATGTTGTTTTATTGAGTAAAATATTTGTAATGATGTTTTATTAAGTAAAATATTTGTAAAAATTCAGTTATTAATTACATAGAAAAATATAATATACATGTAATAAAAATAAGTCGAGATTTTAATATTACTATTAATATTATAATAAAAATTTTAATATCAATTAATTTAAAAAATATCAATTAATTTAATAAATTATCTCGTACTTGTGCATTTCTATAAATTGCAAAAAGCTGGTGGAAAACATAGCGAGAATAGTGACAATGCAACAAAAGGTGATTTTGGTCTCATTAATCCCCACAATACAAAGCAAAACACCGAGTAGAATCTTGCATGTCATCATTACATCGGCCATGGATGGAAACACGTGTACTTCTGAAATAAAATTTGATAATTTTTTATAATTAAAATTTTCAAAAGTAAACAAAAGTGCACCCATAAAAATTTAAAATTATAAGAGTATTTTTCCAAAATATATTCAATGTCTCCGGAAAATATATTTTTGAATCTATACCCTCATATGTAAATATTTCAATAATGCAGGTCTTCATAGTTACTAAGAAAACATAAAGGAAACACCAAAAAAAATTAGATTTTCACTATCCAAATTTTTATGTCCCGTTTGTCATATGACATTCTGGCTTTGTGATGCTTCTTTGATCTTTCCTGGCCTGCTTCACCAATTAATTTATATTGTACAACTAAAACTAGAAAAATAGATATTATTACAAGCAAAATTATAAAACTATCTTTTTAATTTCAAAACTCTCAGCATTTTATGGTGAGGGATACTTGATTTCGAATCACGGCCATTTTTGTTTACAGATTTTGTTTCTTTCTAGGTCTTAGAACTAAGAAACTTTTCTTTAGTTTTTACCTACTCGACATGTTTTCTCCCCAATTAAACGTGTATTACATGTGCAAATATCCCGAAAATATTATACTACAATAAGCAAAAAATCTCATGTTTTATTTTCTTAACAGATTTGGATTATATCTCGTCGCTAGTCTCTATATAAATACATGTAGCTAGTAAACGCAAAAATATTCATCCCGCCGCTGAAACAGAAACAGAAACATGAAGTGTTTAGTCAATTTGGTGTTGATGATGGTACTTGTGGCTTTCATGGTTCTTGCAGGAGCGGCTGAAACGCCTCCCAGTTGCTGTCCCGAAATCGTAGAGTGTTGCGGTTTTATTGCTGGAATTCGGAAAACTCTGCCAAATCCCTAGAAATTCTTCTACATGCATGCCACAGTTTTATTTTGTTGGATACCAATAATTTTATGTAATAGTAGCCAGAATGTTTCTAAAGAGTGATATCAAGTAAAGTTCTCGAAATTCTAAATTGAAGGGAAATCAATTATTTTTGTTTATTTTCCGTGTTGCAAGAAATGAGTTTTTCTGACCAAATAGAATTTGTATTAATCACAAAGATCACTTAACAAAATAGTTTTCAAATTGATAGGAACAGACCTCCCATCAAACACTCGGGAATGAACTCGACTCTGCAAGAAATGAGTTGATCACATTTCAAAATAAACTATGATCGTCCAACCTTTAATGTACGTTGGTAGTATTTGGCCTATCAGAAATAAGAAAAACCGTAATTTAGAAATTAGCTTTTATCTTATGTGTGCTATAAAAGATATTCAGCAAGTTCCCGTAATAACTCTTTACTTTTGCCTTTCGTAAAATATGATTTCATTATTTTTTATTCTTCCGTTATGTAGGAATCTAATTATATTCATCCATAACCTTTCCTATTGCATCCAAAAATTTGAGTGTGGGTCTCTCAACAATGTCAAAAAGTTGTTACGTGTTTTTGAGGTGTAAAGTACTTCTTTACGTGTAATAAGTTCCAATGTATCGCCAAGAACATTTTCAAGAATATTGTCGATGTACATTGAATTTTTAACCAATATATATTGAATTAAGTATGATACATAAATTATTATCATTCATTATGTTAAAATTTATATTATTAAAATATAATTTAGTTTGATGCCGGAAACTCTCTTGTTGTGGAATAAAATCTGAGCTTACGAATTTAATGCGAGGGTTTAATGAGCTTCGAGCTTTTATGGTTGCACTTGTGTTTCGAGACTAAATCGGTCCTCACAAGATGCCTACGTATCTCAATTCGTTATTGAGAATCAAGCCAAAGACTTAGTTCTTGGTGTTGCCCTCGGGGCTATGGCGGCAGGGGCACACCAAGGACGTAGTGACTTGTATGTCCTTATTCGAGGATGAAGTCTAAAACGTAGTTTTAGGGGTGCCTTTGTGGCTTGTTGCGCCTTCGAGGCGTTGTGACGTATGGAGCTGTGCCCAAAACGTAATAGATGACGTATGGAGCTGTGTCCAAAACGTAGTTCTGATTGTAGGATCAAGGTCCTTATATAGGCGTCTAGAGCCTAGTATTTATGGTATATTTAGGAGTCTTAGCGAATAAGTCTCCTTTTTGATATTGGATAAACATTGTATTTCTTGCTGGAGAATTCGTTTCCTTGTTGATAAAGGTTATGACTCATTAATTGCCTTTAATTGGGATTCTGGATCCTTCTTTGATGAATTTACCATATGTTGGACTCTTTTTATGAGCTGTATATTTTCCCTATTCATTAATTACGAAATTAATGAATAATTAGGGTGTCCGGCCTTAAATATCGGCCTTTCCATTGACTTGTCAATTATATTTCTATAATTACTTTTCTGACCATATCATTTGCCCCCCCACTTCTGGGAAAATCTCCTTGGGGTTTTCGTAGAAGTTATAACGTGTTTTTCCTCAAAATTTTCCATTTTAAGGGCATTTTCGACCTCAAATTAGGTCATTTTCGACCTCCTTTTTGACCAGGAAACAAGTCATTTGCGACCTCAAATTTGACCAGGAAACAGGTCATTTTTGACCTGAAATTCGATCTGGATTTCGACCTCGACTGGAGTGAGGTCGAAGGTTTCAACCTCGATTTTTAAGTCTTTTTCGACCTCGAGCCTTCGACCTCGATCCAGCCTTTTTTCGACCTTGATTGGTCCCAGGTCGATGGTTTCGACCTCGACTTCCCAGTCATTTTCGACCTCGGTCATTCGACCACGATCCCTTATACTTTCGACCTCGATTTACAGGTCATTTTCGACCTGGGTCATTCGACCTCGATTCCTCATACTTTCGACCTCATTTTGCAGGTCATTTTCAACCTGGGTCATTCGACCTCATTCCAGCCTTTTTCGACCATGATTTCTAGGTCAATATCGACCTCGATCTCTAGGTCGTTTTCGACCTCATTTGGCGTGAGGTCGAACGCTTAGACCTCGTTTTCTAGGTCATATTCGACCTCATTCTTTCGACCTTGAATCCTTCTGTTTTTGACCTCACTTGGGTGTGAGGTCGAGGGGTTCGAGTTCGATTTATAGTGTATTTTCGATCTCAATCAATCGAATTCGATCTAGGGTCTTTTTGACCTCGAATTTTCAATTTTTTGACTGGATTTTTGGTGCGAAGTCGATGGAAATGACCTCAATTCCTCGTATATTTTCGACTTGGAGCCTTCAATGTCGTTCTAAGATTTTTTCGACCTCAATTTCATTATTTTTCGACTTTATTTGGGAGCGAGGTCGTTGGAATCGACCTCGTTTTCCCATATGTTTTCAACCTCGGTCGTACGATTTCGATTTAATGTCTTTTCGACCTTAAATCTTTGATTTTGCCTTGGCTATATTTCAAATTTCATTCTTTTCTTGGGCCTTAACTAGCCCAATTTTTAATTGGACTTAAATTATTCCAGCTTTGGGCCTTATTGGGCCTTTATTGTTTGGGCTTCGAATTTGCCTGAGACCCAAATTATTTGGGTTTTAATCTCTATAATCCATAAATTGATTTGTGGGCCTTAACTGGCTATAGACGGTTGCCCTTCCTTAACCGGTTGGGTTTCCAGTCACTAGGCGATTCCTGGCGAGATTTTCTGTTGAATCTCATCGTTTTCTGTGTTTCTTACTTGAAGTTTTGAAGAATTCTTTGAAGATTCTGGGCTTTCTTTGAAGATTCTGGGTTCAAAATGGCTGATCGCGCTTCCCAACGTCTATGATAATGCACTAGGATTTCATAGAAGTTATACCGGTCTTTTTCGAGACTTGGGGTCTTTTTATCCCTTACCTGGGACTTACTACCCTTTTTTGGGGATTTTAATATACACTAGTGTTTCACGAGTATCGTTTTGGTGTAAAGTGTGGAGCGACCTACACATTTACGACGATTTTGCCTTATTCGAGGCTAACTTGACATTTGCATAAGCCTTTTATGTCTTATACCATCTTGTTTTGGCTTCAAGCCTTTCATTGAGCATATCAAATGATGGGGTTTGGACTGAATGTCTTAGGTTTCTGGGGTTTCAACCCTTAATTTGCTTTCTAGGAAGCTCATGATTTCATCGAACCTTATTTCTATTTGTCCTATTAGTGAGTCCAATCAGGACACACTTTAAACATAATAGACTTTCAAATTTGAGGCATGCCAAGTCCTTGGCACCTCATGCCCTTCGAGGGTTTCTAGCTTGTACGAGCCTCGACCAAATACGTTCTTGACGCGATATGGTCCTTCCCAATTTGGGGCCAACTTGCCTTTTTGTCCAACTCCGGATGCCTCAATCTTTCGGAGGACTAAATCTCCTTGTCGAAAGAATCTCTCTTTAACCCTTAGGTTGTAATAGAAAGATGCTCGTTTCTGATGCTGAACTATCTTGGCATTTGCCTCATCTCTAACTTCATCAATCAAATCTAAGGCCAACCTCAAGCCTTCCTCATTTGTTTCTGGCTCATAAGCCTCAATTCTTGGAGACGTGTGAGTAATCTCCACTGGAACCACTGCATCTGCCCCATATGCCAACAGAAAGGGGGTAGCTCCAGTGGTGACTTTGCAGGTAGTACAATATGCCCATAGTATGGGGAGTAATTCGTCCACCTAAGTGTTTCTGGAGCGTTCAACTCTTTTCTTCAGTCCATCTAGGATAATTCGATTTGCAACCTCAGCTTGCCCATTTGCTTGAGGATGGGCGACAGAAGTGAAGCGCAACTTGATATCGTTCTCATCACAATATTTCTTAAACTCGTCGTTGTTAAACTGAGTTCCATTGTCTGTGACCAAGATACGTGGAATCCCGTATCTGCATATCACATTTTCCCAGAAGAAATGTATCACTTGCTTGGTGGTTATCTTGGCTAATGGCTTAGCCTCAATCCACTTGGTGAAGTAGTCGATTGCTACTATCAAGAACTTTCATTGTGCACTTGCCATTGGGAAAGGTCCAAGTATATCCATTCCCCACATGGCAAATGGAATTGGTGAGTTTATGGATGTCAACATCTCTGGTGGTTGCCTAACCACTGGTGCATGCTTCTGGCACCTTTCACATTTCTTCACGTAGCTTTTAGCATCTGCTAGCATGCTTGGCCAGTAGAAACCTAGACGAGTGATCTTATGGGCAAGGGCTCTGCCCCCAAGTGCTGCCCACAAATTCCTTCATGTACTTCCTTCAGGGCCAATTCTGCCTCTTGAGGTCTCAAACATTTCAGATATTGAACGATGAAAAACTTCTTGTATAGGATTCCCTCAATCAGGGTATACCTTAGTGCTCTCACATACAGCTTTCGTGCTTCTGAAGTGTCGTTGGGTAACCACCCAGTTTCCAGATGAGCCTTGATGGAATCTATCCAACAACTAGCAACATCAATGGGTGCTACCAACTTTCCGTTGATGCTTGGGGTCCTCAGGACTTGGAAGTATACACTCCCTGCATAGTTTTCAATTTCGGAAGAAGCAAATTTAGACAAGGCATCAGCCTTCATGTTTTATTCCCTTGGAATGTGCTCTACATAGCATTCGTCGAACTGAGTCATGATGGCCTTGAAAAGTTTCAATACTTGGCCATGACTTCATCTCTGGCCTCAAATTCCCCATTTACTTAGGAAACCACTAGCCTCGAATCTCCACATACTTTCAGAGTTTTAATTCTCAAGGCTCCAGCCAGCCCTAAGCCAGCTATCAGAGCTTCATACCCGGCCTCATTGTTTGTCGTTGGGAATTCAAGTTTTAGTGCATACTCTATGAGGAATCCATTAGGACTTTGTAGCACTAAACCGGCTCTACTTGATTTTGTTTTTGATGCTCCATCAAAATAGAGCACCCAATATTCTTTGAAATCCATCTCTTGATCTTTCTCATCCTCCACTATTACTTTCTGCCCCTCGACTTCTTGGTTGTCAATGGTACATTCAACCATGAAGTCAGCAAGTGCTTGAGCTTTTATGGCCCATTTGATCAACCTTCCACTAACTTGAGGGCTATGCAAGATGTTTCTTAGAGGTTGATCAGTCAAGACCTTTATTTTGTGAGCCTGGAAGTACGGGAGTAGCTTTCTTGAGGCCATTACCAAGGCTAAGGCAAACTTCTCAATCGTTGAGTAGTTTATTTCTGCCCCATGTAGAATCTTACTCACATAGTAGATGGGTTTCTGAACCTTCAATTCTTCTTTTACCAAAACAGCTCCAAGGGCTGTGCTAGAAACCGCCAATTACAAATAGAGAATTTCCCCTGGCTTGGGCTTTGCCTACAGTGGTGCCTCAGCCATGTATTTCTTCAGGGCCTCAAAGGCCTCTTGGCTCTCCGTTGTCCATTCAGAATTTTCACGTTCTTGAGTGCTTTGAAGAAAGATAAGCACTTCTCTCCTGACTTGGAGATAAATCTTCCCAATGCTGCCACTCTTCCCGTTAGTTTTTGGACATCCTTGACAGTCTTTGGTGGTTCCATGTCTAGAATTGCTTTGATTTTGTCGGGATTGGCCTCGATTCCTCTCTTGGAAACCATTAGGCCTAAAAACTTTCCCGAGCCTACACCAAAGGCAAACTTAGTTGGATTCAACATCATCTTGTGGTGCCTTAGCACTTCAAATGCCTCTCGGAGGTGCTCAATGTGATCGGCCTTATCGAGGCTCTTGACTAACATGTCATCTACGTAGACCTCCATGGTTTTTCCAATTAGGTGTCCAAAAATTTTGTTCACCAATCTTTGGTAGGTTGCCCCTGCATTCTTAAGTCCAAATGCCATGACTAGATAACAGAAAACACCAAAGTCAGTGATGAATGATACCTTGGAGATGTCATCCTTGTGCATTTTGATTTGGTTGTATCCACTGAAGCCATCCATGAAGCTGAGCATCTCGTGTCCAGCTGAGCATCTATTAATGCATCAATCCTTGGTAAAGGAAAACAATCCTTAGGACATGAATCATTCAAGTCAGTGAAGTCCACACACATCCTCCATTTCCCATTGGCCTTTTTGACCATCACTGGGTTAGCCAACCATTCTGGGAATTGAATTTCCTCAATGAAACCGGCTTCCAAAAGCTTTTCAACTTCTTGTTTTATGGCTTCAAGCCTTTCCGGAGCAAAACTTCTCTTCTTTTGTTTCACCGTCTTCCTTTCAGGATCCACATTCAGTTTGTGAGTTATCAATTGGGGATCAATCCATGGCATGTCGGCCGTTGTCCAAGCAAAAACGTCATTGTTCTCTTGAAGAAAAGTCGTAAGTTTGCTTTTCAATGGTTCTAGCACTAGTGCCCCAACATAAGTCACCTTCTCTGGTTCACCTGGGACTAAGGGAATTGGGATCAAGTCCTCGGCTGGTTTCCCTCTTCTATCCTCATCGTCGTTTGTATTCATGTCTTCAATGGGGAGAACCTGCCCCCCCCCCATTCCATCAGGCCTTAACGCGGCTACATAACAACTTCTAGCCATCTTTTGGTCTCCTCTCTCTTCTCCAATCCCATTTCTCGTTGGGAACTTGACTTTCAGATGATAAGATGAGGCAACGGCCTTAAACGCATGAAGACCAGTCCTTCCGAGGATCGCGTTGTAGGTTGAAGTTACCTTTATGACTACAAAGTTCAGCATTTGAGTAGATGTACTCATTCCTTGTCCCATGGTCATTGGGAGCTGGATGGTGCCTTCCACCTTTGATTCCACTCCATTAAACCCGTATATGGGCATATTCGAGGGTGTCAACTGAGAATCAGTGTAACCCATCTTGATAAAGGCATCGTGGAACAAGATATCCACTGAAGCCCCATTGTCAACTAAGACTCTCTTGGTTTCGGAATTACCTATTACAGGTACGATGAATAAAGGATCATCGTGGGGGAACTTCACCCCTTCCAAGTCAGAATCATCAAAACCAATTGACACTTCTGTTCTGGCACGTTTCGGTGCTTCTCCAACCACAATCATTACCTCTCGGGCATAAGCTTTCCTTGAGTTTCGGGAGGACCCAGCAGCAATTGGTCCTCCAAATATCATATTGATGACTGGCCCTCGGGGCTTAGGGTTACGATCTTGGTCGTTGTCCCTTCTGTCATAATCCTTCCTTTCATAATTTCCTCTGTGACTTCCTTGATTTCCATCTTTGGTGAATTTGCTGAGTTTTCCTCTTCGTATTAGAAACTCAATCTCGTCTTTCAGTTGTCTACAATCGTCGGTGTCGTGACCAACTTCTTTGTGGAACCGACAAAATTGGTTTTGGTTCCGTTTGGACAAGTCAGCCATCACTAGCTTCGGCCATTTGAGATCATCTTTCTTTGCTATCTCCATCAGAATTTGACTCCTCGGAGTATTCAATCTTGCATACTCTGTAAATTTTGGCCCAAAGTTGCTCTTTTTTGGTGGAGAATCAGATCTCTTTGACGTTCTAGGAAATTTTTCCCTAACATCGTACTCTTGGGTTTCCTTCCTTTTCTTTGAGTTCCCATTACCACCAGTAGTGGGTTCATGCTTTCTCATGCTTTCTTCTGCCTTGATGTATTTGCCGGCTCTGTCTTGGAGCTTTAACATGCTCTCAGGTGGGTGCTTGGCCAATGATCTCTTGAAGTGATCATCAGTAGTTCCTTGCTGTAGGGCTATCATAACCACTTTGTCCTCCAAGTCTGGGACTTTTAGAGTCTCTCTAGCGAATCGATTAATGTAATCTCTCAAGGCTTCATTCTTTCCTTGCTGAATTCCCATGAGGGATGCAGAGCTTTTCTCGTGCACTCTCCCACTTACGAATTGGTTGATAAACGCCTTGCTCAATTCCTTGAAGGACCCAATAGAATTGGGAGGCAAGCGGCTATACCAACGTTGTGCCATGCCTGCCAAGGTTTGGGGAAACGCCCTACACTTGACCGCATCGTTGGTCGGCTGCAACAGCAGTGCGTTGGAGAAGGTTCTCACATGGTTAACGGGATCTCCCGTTCCATCATAAGCCTTGATCGTCGGCATCTTGAATTTTCTAGAGATGTTGGCTTTCATGATGTCTTGAGTGAAGGGTGGTGTTGGATCATCAGGATCTCCTAGGGGCAACAAATCAGTAGGATCACCCCTTGGGGCCTCAGCCCTACTGCTTCTCCTTGGTGTTGGGTCGAGGTTGATCATCAGGACTCTTCCTTAATTTTGTGTCCTTGTGGCATCCTCTTCTGCCAATAAATTTTTGAGCCTTGCAGCCTCGGCTTCAAGAGACGCAAGTTTTTCCTTAGTAGTTTCTCGATTGGTTTGGGAGGAACGTCTCCTTCTTGGGGCAACATCCCTCTCATCTCCTGTTGAGTAATTCTCATCCTCGGTGTAGGGACCTGAGTAGTCTTGAAAAGGGGTTCGCTGATTTTGGGGTCCCAGACCTTGAATATATGGGGGCACATAGGCCTCGTGATAGATGGGGTTGGCACCACTACTGCCCATCGGGGGTCGAGGTGGCATACCATAAGTTGGCATACTGAGAGTTTGGGTAGTATATTGGGGGAGATCCGTGGTGTGAAGTTGGAGACCACGTGCTGCGTTTTCAAGCAATGGTGGATCTCGTCCATGAACAACCATTTGTAGGGGATTCGTCCCTTCAGCAGTAATCGGGACTTCCGGTCCTTGAGTGGTGGTGATGGGGCCATCTGCCCCTTCAGTGCCAGTGATTGGCGGTGGTTGGCTCCCCTGAGTTTCTGTTGCAGAAGTAAGAGGAAGTCGATCAGAAGTTTGAGGACCTCGAGCTGTTCTTCGTGTGTTTGCCATGGTTGATGTTTTCTTCCCACAGACGGCGCCAAATGTTGTGGAATAAAATCTGAGCTTACGAATTTAATGCGAGGGTTTAATGAGCTTCGAGCTTTTATGGCTGCACTTGTGTTTCGAGACTAAATCGGTCCTCACAAGATGCCTACGTATCTCAATTCGTTATTGAGAATCAAGCCAAAGACGTAGTTCTTGGTGTTGCCCTCGGGGCTATGGCGGCAGGGGCACACCAAGGACGTAGTGACTTGTATGTCCTTATTCGAGGATGAAGTCTAAAACGTAGTTTTAGGGGTGCCTTTGTCGCTTGTTGCGCCTTCGAGGCGTTGTGACGTATGGAGTTGTGCCCAAAACGTAGTAGATGACGTATGGAGTTGTGTTCAAAAAGTAGTTCTGATTGTAGGATCAGGGTCCTTATATAGGCGTCTAGAGCCTAGTATTTATGGTATGTTTAGGAGTCTTAGCGAATAAGTCTCCTTTTTGATATTGGATAAACATTGTATTTCTTGCTGGAGAATTCGTTTCCTTGTTGATAAATGTTATGACTCATTAATTGCCTTTAATTGGGATTCCGGATCCTTCTTTGATGAATTTACCACATGTTGGACTCTTTTTATGAGCTGTATATTTTCCCTATTCATTAATTACGAAATTAATGAATAATTAGGGTGTCGGGCCTTAAATATCGGCATTATATTTTCCGGTCTCAATCTCAACTTTATAATTTATGGAGGTTTTAGTGTAGATTCAGCAATAGTTGGAGAGGATAAAATTATGATTAGAAGCATATGAGAAATTCAAAGCGTCAATTCATTGTATAATGACAATATATACATCGGAAGAGTACACTGTAATTAAATTAAATTTTGAAGTGGGCTCTTGGGATACCTAATAAAGAGAGTAAAGACTCCTTATCTCCCTGCAATTCACAATGCTGATCACTTCCCCATCTCTCCTCTCTATATATAATGAAGTAATCTACTTCCATCACTCCTCTGTATCAATTTGGAGGTTCTGCAGGTAATATATATCTCCAGCTCAGTTGCAAGTCTAGGTTGTAGTACTTCTATATTTTTCAATTCCAGATTTTAATTTTAATTATGGTGAAAATCGGACCAAGTTGTGGTTGAAGACTTGACGTACTATTAGAAATGAATTTTCATTTTATAATTTTTTTTGAATAAAATATCTTGTATTAATTACTTAATTGCATATGTGTTTAGTTTGATGTAGAGATGGAAGAAAGAAAATGGGAGAATCTGAACGAAGATTGTCTGGTGAATATATTTGGGAGATTGGATGTTGAATCACTGCTGTTGGATGTTCCACTTGTATGCAAGCAGTGGTACCGAGCAACTTTCAATCCTTTGTCTTGGCAAAATCTTGTTTTTCCGGTTGACATCTACCCGTCAAGATTAGTAGATTCATTTAACAGTAGGGCCGGGGATTTAACTTTCGACATCTCAAAATTGATCAAGTTTGTTGTTGGTCGAAGCCAAGGATGTGCTACTACTGTTGTGCTTCCAGATTGCATAAGCAGGGAGGATCTTATATTTGTTTCTGACAAGTAAGTTTTTAACAGAATTATATCATGTAGTAGTAAGTAGTAATTGTACACTTTATAGTATCATCTGACACTCTAAAATGTACCAATTTTTAAAGGTTAGTGATATATGCCCACCCTCTTAATTGATTGTTGCACGCACACCCTAAACTGATTGTTTGCCCTGTCAATTCATTCGGTTTGTTGCTTTATCAGCGTTGTGTTTTATAAATTAGTATAAACTAGCTTATAACCTGTGCCAAGCACGGGCCGAGCATAAATCGATATTAAAATATTAGTATTAATAAGTATTATTTAAAAATGTATTTCTTGAGAATTGAACCATGGATGAACCTAAAGAATTTAAAGTAAATAAATCTTGTATAATTATGTAGTTTCGAGGAATCGAACCCGGGTTAAGTGATAACCAAATTTGGCACTTTGGTACTTTAGTACCGCGCGCCATTTTCACATTGTTTTGCTTATTAATAAAGAGTATAGATAACCAAATTCATTCACACGCCCGCTGTAGCACAAACACGAAAGAATCTGATCTAAGCTAATTGCATTCACATTCATTGCTAATCTGAATATTACCCACCTGTACTGAATGTATATTACATTTTAATATTCGAATCATCTTACTTATAAAATAAGAATGAATCATTCTTTTGATTAATTTTTGTTAATTGTTAATAAACAACGGTATATTCTTTTGCAAAATTAGAAGTGTAAAAACTATTAATTAATAATAAAATTATCATATTTTCACACAGAACGGTACCCAGGTCAGAAGTCTATTAAAAAAAGACAAGAACAACAAAGAAATGGAGTAGATAAACGAGGGACTATGAGAGGAGGGAAAAAATGAAGCAGATATAAGCAAACAAAGAGGGTAATTTAGTCCAAAGTTAATATAGGGTGCGCATATATCAGTATTTTTGTTAGACTAAAATTCACTTCACATCCCTTAACTTTGGCTCAAACTCAAAGCTATATCAGTATTTTATTAAACTGCAGTTTGCATCCCATATGTTTGTTAAGTATTTCAGTTTGCATCCCTTTGGGTCTTCTCCGTCAAATTGTGACGTTACCGTCTCTTTTGAGGAGGGCTTATTATTTTGATGTTCTTGCAATGGTCATATCTCCTCCTATATAATGCTCACCTCGCTGTTAGATCATCTATAATCTCATAAAAATATTACATTCAATGGCTTGCAGGTGTAGATGTAACAAATGGGTAGTTGAACATTATAAATGTAAATGTAAGAATATTAAAATTGAGAATTTATCGAATATTATAAAGGTTAGAATATTAAAATTTTATATTTAGTTTTATTTATTAGTAAAAATTTAAAAGATAACTGAGATATTTTCTAATAAAAAATTTAGATTCTTTACTTAATAATAAAGATAACTAATAATTTTTTAAATATCTTTATAATATTCTTACCTTTTTATAATATCTCAGTTATCTTTTAAATTTTTACTAATAAATAAAACTAAATATAAAAATTTAATATTCTTACCTTTATAATATTCGATAAATTCTCAATTTTAATATTCTTACAATGTTCAACTGTCCATTTGTTACATCTACACCTGCAAGTCATTGAATGTAATATTTTTTATGAGATTATAGATGATCTAAAGTTACAGCGAGGTGAGCATTATATAGGAGAAGATATGACCATTGCAAGACCATCAAAATAATAAGCCCTCCTCAAAAGAGACGATAACGTCATAATTTGACGGAGAAGACCCAAATGGATGCAAACTGAAATGCTTAACAAACATATGGGATGCAAACTGCAATTTAATAAAGTACTGATATAACTTTGAGTTTGGGCCAAAGTTAAGGGATCTGAAGTGAATTTTAGTCTTTTTTTTAAATTGCTTACCATCATTAAAATTATGTTACAGATGTCCTTTTTTGAAAGTTCTGGCAGTGTCGTCTGATCAGTTTGTCTTCGAAACATATGAAGGTGACATCGGCTGTGCTATTTCAGACCTCCTAGTCAAATGGAAATTAAAGTTTGGAGGTATTAAAATTGGATAGGTGCTGCCATTTGGTAGAAATTATTGTCAAAATCGGCCTCACGCTCAACTGTAAGAATTTTGTGGAGCTTTCTATGACAAAAACATACATTGATCAGGACGTAGCAACAGCTATTGTTTCAAACCTTTCAACCATAAAGCGTTTGGACGTTCTTGACGAGTCCAACCTTGAAAAGGTTAATCTAGAATTGATATTGAGGGGATGCAAAGAACTTGAGCTGCTCTATGCCAGGGATTGTGTAGGGTTCGATGAGGATGATGAGGAGATACTAAGGATTGCTTCTGGAATCAAATACTTCCAGTGTAAAGGTTCAAGAACCGGAATCCAAAACTCCTACTCCGGATATAACAAATTTATGT
This sequence comes from Heracleum sosnowskyi, assembly GCA_030848705.1. Classification (NCBI taxonomy): domain Eukaryota; kingdom Viridiplantae; phylum Streptophyta; class Magnoliopsida; order Apiales; family Apiaceae; genus Heracleum; species Heracleum sosnowskyi. The sequence continues at coordinate 132,444,942 of CM061235.1, read as the reverse complement.
CTAATGTACATGACTATATCGATCCCCATTATGAATATGACTACGATGATTACATTCTCTATTGTGATTACTGATGTCACTTATGCCAGTGACATAACGTCACATATTGTGTTTCTCAACATATGCTGCATTTGTAATTTCAAGCGCAATTGTCTTTATGAATGTTTTTCCCTATGCACTATAAATTTGTATTGCCCTTTTGCTAGTTGGTCATGATCTCTGTTTATAAAAGACAAACGATGGAATTCCTCCTCAGTTGTTTAAGTCACTTGATATCAAAATTTTGTTCCACTTTAATATTTAAGCTCCACTTTAATAATATTTATACAAGCGTATAACTCGTGCGATGCACGGATGAATTTTAGTATTTTTAATTTATTATTTTAGTATTTTTATATTATTTATTATTATTTTTTATCTTATTTTATTATCATTTATTTGTATTTTGATCTTAAAAATTTTTAATATGTTGTCGACGGAATAATATATTGAACTTTTGAATGTAGTTTAGAAAAATAGATGATATAAATATTTAATAATAATAATATGTTATTGACGGGATTCGAATGTTGAACCCGTGAGAGTATTTTAGATACAAAGAAAATAATATTATTTTAATATTAAATCAAACGGTTCTCATTTATATATATTTATATATAACGGTTATTATTTAGAGAACCAAACTACCAACCAACCAAATAGATGGTAGTTTGCTTATAATAGTATTTTTTAATACTAGCTTATAGCCCGTGCAATGCACCGTTACTTAAATTTTATTTATAAATATATTTTTATCACCATGCAACACACGATTGTTTTTTTAATATTTATAATTATATTTATTTATGAATATTTTAATATTTAAAAGTTATTAGTTTACATGATTAAATTATTGTTAAAAAAGATTTAGCCAAAAAAATTATAGTTAAAAATTTGATATTTATTATATTTTACATGCTCAATTTAATATTTGTTTATATTGAGTTATAAAAATTAGATTTTGCCAATTTTATAGTCCACTTGAAATTCACAAAATAATCTTTAATTTAGTTGTGGTTTAATAGTTCTTTTTCAATTAAAAACTATTCTAAAACTAAAAAAAGAATAAAGTGACGAAATTTAATGTTGAGAATTCTATTCGATTTAGGAAATCTACTTATATGTAGTTTAGATTATTAGAATACCCTTTATTAACCAAATACAGTTTTTAATGTGAAATCTAACGGTTTTCACCTATCTATTTAACATTAAACGATTTTTATTATTTTGGTATTAAATGAGTTTCCTTATTTAATTACAACTATTTTTATGTTTTGACTTTTTAGAAAATCCAATTCTAATATAATATCTTTTAACTTATATCATTTTTAGATAATAACTTCTTTTTATATGATATAATCTTGATTATGTATTTTTAAAAGTATTGGATCTAACGGTTGAGAATGTTTTGGCGGTATTTAGGACCAAACTACCATGATAACATCATTAATTTTTCTTAATATTTATAATTTTTTTTAATTTATAATTTTTTTAAATATTTATTGCTAAAATATAATATACTCTTTTTTGTAATATGTTAAAAACGCGGGAACTTTGAACTTTTTAGAAAATAAATAAAAAGTTTGGCCTCTTCTGTAGCTGAGTCTAAAATTTCAAAATAAGGTTTTTTTTAATTTGAATATAGTTCTACTAACAATGAAATTAGGTCTGTATGAGTTCTTATAAAACAAAATCACCATTTACGTATAATTTATTATTTAATAATAAATAATATTTGATTAGTTATGATATAAAACTTAATAAAATAGGATTAAAAATATGCACAATTTTATAAAATTTTATCCTCGTATTATTATATTCTTTGTTGATTTGAATTTTTCTTAGATTGATTTTAATTTTTGAACATAGATTTCTAAATTTAAAATAGTTAGAAAAAAGTAATTAAATTGGTGTTAAAATAATGATGACATAATAATTATTATTAGAATTTAAATATTCACTTTATTAATTTGGGCTTTATCTTGTGTTTTAAAAATCACATTTTGACGATTTTACACCCCACATGAAGATAACTGAATTATCTTTAATTAAAAGATGGTTTAACAATTTTTATCTGGTGGAATTGTTCATGGAAGAGAAAAGAAAGTCACGAATTTTTTACATGGAGAATTCTATTCAATATAGAAATCTTATTTATATTTGGTATATTTGGTTTAAATTATCAAAATACACCTTTTAAAATTTAAATATAATCCTATTATTAATAAAATAAACTTTTTTAATATTTGATCTAACGATTTTCATTTATCTAGTTAAGATCTAATGGTCCTTATTAATTTGGTTGTCTACGACCAAAATTTGGGATAAGATCCCTATTATGATTATTATATATAAAGATTTAATATAATAAGGATATCAAGTATATACTGATATAAGTATCTTACTGACTGCTTTTACTTTTAATGTTTCGGTTTTATTTACGGTGTAAATAAAATTTTAAAATACATTATTACTTAAAAATTATTAAATAGAATAAAAATTATGTTATGATTATATAAAATTTTATTCTCATATTATTATATTCTTAATGGATTTGAATTTGTTCTTAATTAATTTTGATACTTTATTGAAAGAAACATAAAATTTCTATATTTAAAAGAATTATTGGAAAAATAAATAAATTGGTGCTACAATAATAATAAAAAAATTATTAAAATTTAGATACTCACTTTAATATTTGGGTTCTATCCTGAGTTTTAGAAATTGAATTTTGACGATTTTACAACTCATGCGAAACTAACAAAATTATCTTTAATTTAACGATGGTTTAATAATTATTATCTAACTTGACCAGTTGACCTACCCATAAAATAAACTGAAAAGAAAAGATGGTTAAGAAGTTTTACACAAAGAATTCAATTCAATATAGAAAACCAATTTATAATTGGTTTAAATTATCAAAGCACACTTCTTAGTATTTAAATATAATCCTACATTTAATCAAATACACATTTTAATATAAGTATTATATTCAAAATTATCGTTTATGAATATGAAACCCTCAACATTTTAATAATATTTTGATATTATCCTTTTATGTTTGTTATATGTAAAATAATATAATTATAATTTGGATTAATCGAATTGTTATGTTCCTTCCTAAGTCTCTTATAACGTAGGGTATCATTGTAATCAATATGAATTGTTATCTTGATAATTGGTTTAACAATTATTATTTAACTGGAATTATACATAAATTCAAGAGAAAAGATTTTTAAGAATTTTTACATAGAAAAATTTTAAATTATCAAAATACACTTTTTAGTATTTAAATATAATTCTATTATTAATCAGATACACTTTTTAATATTAGATCTAACAATTCTCATCGATCTATAATTATTAATTTGGTCGTATACTAATCGTACACGGACCAGATCGATTTTAATTTTTTTCTTAAATTTATTTTAATATTTTATTGAAATAAACAAAGAATTTATAAATTTAAAATAATTAGGAAAAAAAATTAAATTGGTGCTACAATAATAAAAAAATATTTATTAAAATTTAGATAATAACTTTACTGTTTGGGCTCTTGGCTCTATCTTGAGTTTTAGACAACAGATTTTAACGATTTTACAGCCCACGCGAAGCTTACAAAATTATCTGTAATTTAATGATGGTTTAATAATTATTATCTAACTGGAACTATCCATAAAATAAATAGAAAAGATAATTACGAATTTTTACATAAAGATTTCTATTCAATATAGAAAACCCATTTATAATAGGTTTAAATTATCAAAATACACCTTTTAGTATTTAAATACTATCCTATTATTAATCAAATACAATTTTTAATATTATATCTGACGGTTCTCATCGATTTGAATATTTATAGTTTTATAATCCAACGGATCGTATACTTTTGGTAGTACAGTGACCGACTAAAGTTTTGGATAAGATCTCCCCTACGCTTATTATATATAAGGAGTTAATGATTTTTTAATATTTTTTATCTTATTTTATTAGCATTTATTTGTATTTTGATCTTAAAATTTTTTAATATGTTGTTGACGGGATTCGAACCTTGAACCCGTGAGAGCATCTTAGATATCAAAAAAAGAATATTCTTTTAATATTACATCCAACGGTTCTCATTTATCTATATTTACATCTAACGGTTATTATTCAGAGTACCAAACTAAATGACCAAACTACCAACCAGAGGGTGGTTTGCTTATAATATTATAGTATAGATTACTTAAATACCCATAACTTCTATTACTATATATTAAACCACAACATCAGGATAAAAAGTGTCACTTTAATCCCCGTAAATTTACGATTTTGCCCCTATTTTTTAAAAAATTACAAAAAAGTCAGTGGTTACTGGATGATCTTTGTTTACATCTGGCATTGAATCTTATAAATTATACAAGTTGCAAATAGAAAAGGGAATACAAAAATCTAATTATCTTAGTACTAATTCAACAAATTTCACCGTTCTGTCACTATCTATTGATTGTTCCAATTCTGAAAGTATAAAGAAGAATAAAACAGATGAAATTAGATACCATGTTCTTAATTAACATTCGACAGAAATTATTATGGTTTCTTATAAGGTAAAGAGTTAACAAATAATGCTTCTACTTTTGACAAGATAACTTTTGAGGTTAATTCTGTTTTTGATTCAAAGAAGACAGCGTAGGTTTGGTTAATTAAAAGCATTTTACAACGCAAGGATTAATAAATGTTAGTGATATTTTTTCTGTGTAATTCTGGTTGCACACTTTATGTCAAAAACATGGAACTGAAAATATATGTTTCCTTCAAAAAAACAATATACAGAAATTAAATGTTATGAAGTAACAAATCCCTTGTTTAATTTTCTTGACACATTTGGAGTATCTCTCACACAACTATCTCTATGTATAAATACACATTGCAAGCACAAAAAAAAATTATTCATCTCACCACCGAAAAGAAGCAAGACGTAAATCAATACTGTGTTGAGGATTTAATTGCAGAGATGGAAGGAAGCATCAAGTGTTTAGCCAAGTTGGTGTCGGTGATGATACTCATCATGGCTATCATGGTTTTCACTGCAGGAGCTGCTGAAACACCTCCTAGCTGCTGTCCTGAAATCGTGGAGTGTTGCGGCTTCGTTAATGGTGTCCGGAAAACGCTGCCAAAACCTTAGAGAAACTCATCTACATGCCACTGTTTTATTTTATTGGAAATCAATCATTCTATATATGTGATCAGAAATGTTACAATTATGATATCAAATTAAGGAGCTCATAAATTTTCATAAGGAATTTATATTTTTGTTACTCTTTTTTGCCCTTTTTGTGTCTCAAGGAGAAAGTCTTCCTATCTTTAAACTTGATAGTAGTCCTTTTTATTTACAAAATTTTAAACAATACTGTAGTACGAAAAACCCCAAGCATCGATTAATCCCATAATGTGTACACGTTGGAAATGCACGCTGTGCAAATTTCAAAAATTAAATACTATCAAAAAATTAGTATCAGCCTGAAATGAAATATCTTATCACGAATTCTATTTGTCGTATCAAAAATTGCAAATATTGAGTTGATTTCTATAGCAAGGTGATATGAGTTGGCCCTGCTTGACTAAGATAACAATTTTAAGAATTTAGTAAGTTTAGTCAAGTTTGTGTAGTATATTAAAGTAAAACCGTCATGAGAGTACTTGCAGCTTTACACAAACAATCTAAAAGGCTTAGACTTTCAGTACGTAGGAAGTGAATATATATATAGAATGCTCAAGAGCTTATGAAGTTAACAGTACAACAAGAATCAAAGCCAGAACCTAGTGGAGGGACCACCAGATCCCGGTTGTGAAGTCTTCCATTTCTCTCTTCAGATGTGATAGGTAAAGACTTAGATGGCAAGAAGTCATAGAAATTGCAAAACTCTAGGTTTAATCGGCAGGAAATCCACCGAGCTATTAATTACAATCAACATGGACTGTGGTCGAGTTTAGTGCCAAAAAGCAGGTGGAGAACATAGTGAAAGTAGTGACAATGCAACATAAGGTGATATTGGTCCTCAATCCCCGCAATGCAAAGAAACACCGAGTAGATCAGTGTTGTATATCATTTTATAATCACTGTATCTGTCATTATTTAATTAATGCAGGTGCTCATCAACACTAGAAAAAACATGGAGGGAACCCCGGCCCCAAAAAATTTAATCTTCACAATCCAAATTTTTATTCCCTCTGTCATATGACACCTCCCTCGCTATGTGATGCTTCTTTCATGGCATCTTCTTCACCAATCAATTTATATTCTACAAATAAAATTAAAAGATACGTATTTTTACAAACAAAATTATTAAAGAATCTTTGTTCTCAAAACTCTCAACAATTTATGATGCCAAGGGGTACTTTATTTCTGATTTTGTTTCTTTCTGGGTCAAAAAACTAAGAGAACTTTCTTTTACTTGGTGGTTTTTACATACTCGCGCGGCATTGTTTTCTCCCCAATTAGACATGTACAAGATGTGCAAGTATCCGACAAATATATACTACAATTTGCAATAAATCTCATGTTTAATTTTCTTAACAGATTTGGACTATCTCGCTCATTGACAGTCTCTATATAAATACACATTGTAAAAAATATTCTGCTCACCATTGAAAACAGAAAAGAAAATACATTGTTGCAGATTTAATTGCGGAAATGAAAGGAAACATGAGGTGTTTAGCCAATTTGGTGTTGGTGTTGGTGATGGTACTCGTGGCTTTCATGGTTCACGCAGGAGCGGCTGAAACGCCTCCCAGCTGTTGTCCTGAAGTCGTAGAGTGTTGCGGCTTCATTAATGGTGTCCGGAAAACGCTGCCAAATCCCTAGAGAAACTATTCTACATGCATGCCACTGTTTTATTTTATCGGAAATCAATAATTTATGTAATAGTAGCAGGATGTTATGAAAAAGTGATATCAAATAAAGTTCTCAAAATTTTAAATTGAAGGCAAATCATCTATTTTTGTTACTCTTTTCTGTGTTGCAAGGAATTAGTTGATCGCATTTCAGAATAAACTATGATCGTCCAACCTTCAATGTAGATGTAGGTAGCATTTGGTGTATCATAAATAAATAAAAAACGGTAATTCAGAAATCACTACTGTACTAGTTTTTCTTATGTGTGCTCTAAAAGACATTCAGTGAATTCCTGTCATAACTCTCTAATTTTGCTGTCTTTTTTTTCAACTTATATAAGTTTCTAGTCGAGTTTTAGAATACAAGTTGTAATTACCATGTCATTTAATTGAATTAGAACCGATCTGAGGTTGAGACTATAAGAGCAATCAAAATAGATTATATTTTATAGGGAAAAGAAACATATGAGTAAGGCAAAGCATCAATTCATTGTATAATACTGCCAATAGACGTTGGAAGTGTATACTGGAATCAAATTAAAATTTGAAGTAGGTGAATAAATAAAATGGGCTCTTGGGATGCCCTAAGAAAGAGAGTGAAGACTCCTTATCTTCCTGCAAGCAATTAACAATGCTCACTTCCTCGATCTCTCCTCTCTATATATAATGAGGAGTACTAATAATCTACTTCCATCACTCCTCTTATCAATTAGAGGATCTACAGGTAATATATATCTCTGACATGTTGCCAAGGTTTGGTTATATATATTAGATGTAATATTCTCATATTCTAAGTTTTTCTTGTACACTTTATAGTTTCATGTAACACTCTTTCATACTAGGGGTTTTTTTAATTGCTTTCCTTCATGAAAATTATGTTACAGATGTCCTTCCTTGAAAGTTCTGGCAGTGTCATCTGATCCATATTGCTTCGGTAGATATAAAGATGTTCTTAGCTATGCTATTTTAGACCTTCTTGTCAAATGGAAAAGTTTGGAGGTGTTAAAACTGGATAAGTGCAACCATTTGGTACACATTATCGGCGGAATCGGCATCCACTGTAAGAATTTGGTGGAGCTCTGTGTTACAAATGAAGACATTGATCAGGAGGTAGCATCAGCTATTGCTTCAAGCCTTGCAACAATAAAGCGTTTGGTTCTAGACAAGACCAAGCTTAAAAAGGTTGATTTAGAACTGATATTGAGGGGATGCAAAGAACTTGAGCTGCTTTATGTTCGAGATTGTGTAGGGTTCGATGAGGATGATGAGGAGATACTTACATTGGCTTCTGGAATCAAAGAATTCCAGTGTGAAGGTTCAAGAACCCAAATCAACAACTCCTCCGGATATAACGAATATATTTGTGATGATGTCTATTATGACATTTACGAAGATTATGCTGTCTATTTTGATTACTAATGTGACTGTGAGCATGTTGTGGCATATCATATGTTTTACTCAACAACTATGCTGGATTTTGCTAATATCTATGTCGATCATGAGCTTTACAAATTACAATAATCTCTATGTATGTTATTTTCATATCCTTCATTATTGCCAATCTCTAATTTGTATATTGTCTGTTGAAATATAGCATAAGATCCATTTGGGGCCTTCCTCTAACACCTTAAGGTTTTAGATGAGCTGGTTACTCATCATGGTATCAGAGCTTAAGTGCTAAAGGAGTTTTCTTTTTCGGTCCTTTTTAAATATTTGTCTGTGTTTTATCAGACTTTCTTGAGTTTATTTTAATGGCGGCTAGAGTCAGTTATCAAGACATGATGCAACCGTTGTTTCTTCATCCTTCGGACAATGCCACCTCTATTCAGGTCGATAAGCTACAGGGCTCGTCTGATTACAGGGTTTGGCGGCGTTCGATGGAGATCAATCTTTCTTCTAAACGCAAAATGGGTTTCGTCACAGGTACTATTTCTTCACCTATTGATGATCCATTAAAGGCAGAAATGTGGGATACTTGTAATAATATGGTTATTACATGGATTACTAGTAATGTCTCACCCACCATTAAAAGATCTATAATGTATATGACCAATGCTAAAGACATTTGGGTCAATTTAGAGAAGCGGTTTTCATTGACTAATGGCAGCAGAAAGTATAAGCTCTGTAGAGATCTGTATGATTTGAAGCAAAACACATCTTCAATAAAAGAGTATTATACTTCTATGAAGACTGTGTGGGAAGAACTTGATACTCTTAATCTGTTGCCTGTTGTTACTACACCTACACCTGAGGTGCTTAAACTTTTAGAAGTAATTGAGCTACAAAAAGAGGAATCACGTTTATTTCAGTTCTTAAATGGACTTGATGAGCAGTACAATGCTCAGCGTAGTCAATTATTGCTTCAAAATCCTTTGCCCACGGTTGAATTGGCTTGTTCAGCATTGGAGCAAGAAGTGGCTCAAAGGTGTATGCTTGGTTTGAATAAGACTGGTGGTGAACTAATGGCAATGTATAGTCGAACTGCTCCTGATAAGAATGTGACTTGTACCACATGTGGAATGAAGGGCCATGTTACTGAGAGATGTTGGCAAACAATTGGATATCCACGTTGGCATCCTAAACACAACCCCAGCAATTCTCCCAGAAGTCCCTCACCCCAGAATAATAATAAGTGGCAGGCTAATTTGAAAACCAATCCGCCTCAGATGTTTGCAGCTGCAGTACAGACTGATGCCTCAAGCTCTGTTAGTGGAAATGCAGGATTCACTACTCTACAACTTGAACAATTAGCAAAGTTGTTACCTCAGTTGTCTATTTCTACACCAAAAGTATGGTGACACGGATGATGAAATCGATTACCATTTTTCTGGGATGATTTCTTGTTTCAGTGTTAATGCCACCTCAACTGAATGGATTATCGATTCCGGGACGACAGATCACATGACAGGAAATAGCTCATTACTCACAGATGTGTATGTGTTTCTGGGAACTCACAGCATAAATCTTCCTACTGGTCAGGGTACTCAGATATCTCACAAGGGACAGGTACAATTGACTTCCAATTTAGTCTTGAAAAATGTGCTTTCTGTTCCTTCGTTTAAACACAATTTGATATCTGTTCAAAAACTGTTCAAAGATAGTGACTGTGATTTTCAGTTTTTACCTTCTCACTGTGTCATTTCTGATAAAGTCACTAAGACTATGCATGTTGTTGGTTATGCTCGAGATGGGTTGTATTATATTGACTCTTCTATGCCTGTCAAACCTGTCTGTTTGAGTGCTAAAACTAAATTTAAAGACACATACCTAGCCTTGTGGCATCATAGACTAGGACATGCCCTCTCTTTCCACTCTCAAACATATACCTTTCATCCCACCTTACTCTACTGTTGCACCTACCCAACTGTGTGTGTCTTGTCCTCTGTCTAAAATGACTAAGCTCCCTTTTTCTTTAAGCTCTTCACATGCTGCTACTACTTTTGAGCTTGTGCACATGGACATTTGGGGTCCATATAAAACACCATACATATCAAAATACAGATTTTTCCTCACTTTAGTTGATGACTTTTCAAGACACACATGGGTCTATCTATTGCAATTTAAATCTGAGGCTCTCATTCACCTCAAAGCTTTTCTTCAATATGTCTCAACAAAATTCAACACTACCATTCGAACTATTCGTTTAGATAATGCCTTAGAATTCACTTCATCATCTTGTAATCAATTCTTCACAGAACACGACATTATTCATCAAACCTCGTGTCCGTACAGACCCCAACAAAATGCAAGGGCTGAACGGAAACACAAGCACATTTTGGAACTTGCACGTGCATTGAGGTTTCATTCTGGACTACCGTTAGAAATGTAGGGGGCTTGTGTCATGACTTCAGTTCATTTGATAAATAAATTACCTACGGCAGTTCTCAAAAACAAATCACCCCATGAGTTACTCTATAATACATTGTCTGAGTATGATAATTTGAGAGTCTTTGGATGCTTAGATTTTGCCTGCAACCCTTCTCCTTCAACTGATAAATTTGACCACAGAAGGGTCCCTTGCTGGTTTATTGGTTATCCCCCAAATCAAAAGGGTTATAGGCTTCTAAACTTACTCACCAAACTAGAATTCTCATCTCGTGATGTAGTTTTCCATGAGACAGTGTTTCCTTACTGTAAGAACCGGGAAACCGTGGTATATTTTTAGAGTTTAATATAATTTCTTTTACGTTATTTGTGGATTTAAATACATTCTCTATTTAAAAGTGGGGAAATTTTCGTTAAATGATCATATGTGTATGTCCTATAAATGCTACGTGAATTTTGAGGTAATTAGACTGGTATTTAAAAAGTGAGTTATTTTATTTTAAAGTTATCGTAAATTTTTGAACGAAGAATTCCGTTCGTTTCGTAATTGTTCGGGAAATTGGTACATCATTCGTACCAATAATTCATTCGTTAAGACGGGGGATATTTTTGAGTAATTGTTATAAAGATATTTTGGTTCGTACATATAGATAGTATTAAATTATTCTCGCAATTATCCGTACTTTTTGATGATTATCGTTTTGTAACCGGTACGTTATATTCGAATAAAAACGATCCAACGAATCAATATTGAACCAAAAATGTCGTTTGGGGTATTATTTTCCGTTTAATATAAAAAGACGAATCGTACATTATACCTCTCATAATCTGCGTTTAATATTATCGAAATTATGAAATCTCTGAACCGTGTTCTTCGTGTTCTTGAGAATCAAACACAAATTTGAAGGCGTTACCGGAGTCCGATTTCAACGTTCTTATAGTCAAATCGAAGGTCTTGGAATATAGTTTCATAATCTACCATCAGATTTCATGTGGGGTAATATTTCAATTTCATACGAATGTTTCTTTAATTCTGGAAAATTAGGGTTTATGTCATATTTGGGGCTTTTTTATTTTGAGTTTGTTCATGTGAATTGATGATATGTATAGCTTCATGTGGTTGTAAGGAGTCCAAATATGTGTTCAATTTCATTGTTTGATTCCCGGATTAGCCAATTCGAAAATTAGGGTTCTTGAGCTCGAATTGGGGTTTGTTTTTATTTAGGAATTGTTCGTTGATTTTCATGGTTCCAATAGCTTTATATGGTCACATACAATCGATTTTCATGCTTAGTTGAGTTGTTTTGACCCGTTTTGAGCTAGTTCGAATTCTTAGTTTTTTTCCGAAATTTCAAGTCAGTAGTTTGTAAAATCTGTTATTTGTTTGGTTAAATGGTTGAAGGGATTATATTGTATGTGTTCTCAGCTTCGTTTTGATACCAAGAACATCAAGTTTGGTATAGAAATGAGGCTAGTCGGATTTTGGCCGGAATGTTGGCCGGATGAATAGTGACAGCGGGATGAATAGTGAGGAGATGATGAATAGTAAAAGTATTTTATGTATTTTGTTTTAATTATTTAATCTTTAAAAATTCATAGTTAATTCAATATTAATCAGAAAAATGTGAAATTAGTTTCTAAATTTTCAGAAATATATTTTCTATCTTATTTTAAAATAAAAATCAGCTTTATTCCGAAATTATTATTATTTTAGAATTTTTGGAATCATTTCTTTATTTATTTAAAAGTAGAATTAAATACTTTAATTACGATTAATTCTTTCAAATAATAATTTAAATCGAACTAATTATTCGATAAATGGGATCATTTATCGAATAATTTTATTCATTAATTATTATTTGATTTAATTAATTTAATTGGGGTTATTTAATTCCAAATTATCCCGTTTTCAATTTTAAATGCTTTAAAAATATTAGAAAAATTCCAAAAATTGTTTTAAAAATATTTCGAAGTGAGATTTAAATTGTGTCATAGATTAGAGATGTTTTAAAAATAGTTATGGAGGCGGTGTGTGGTTTGTGTGTCCTTAGAGTGTCGTTTTGAGTCAATAAAGTGATTTTGTGCTATGTGGATCACGTGCGTACATGTTAGTGAGTCGTAGAGGATAATTGTAAGCCTTGAGAGTTAGTAGTGGAATTTAGGATTGTTTGATTGACTGTTTGGGTCGGTTGTATTCCGACGGGTTAGTGGTTTTTAAAAGGAGGTGTTGCCGAAATTTCTGAAAACTTATAAAACGATTTTCAAAACTTTTCGATAAGAGTCGCTAGTGTATCTATGTTGTATATATTCTTTGTGCCTAATTGTTAAATGATAATATGCGTATGTGTTTATGTGGATTGTATGAGCGTGAGTTAGTGGTGTGTTAGTGTTTAACCCTGAGTTGGTTATTCTAGAGTCGAGACGGGCGGCTAAGGGAAAAACCAAGTTAGTGTGAGACAGCTGTGATTAGACGTGTGTAGTAGGACCAGAGGCAAGTGTCTATACCCTTCATGTATTGTTCGAGTAATATTCTCTTGAATTATTATTATGCGAGTGTTTATACTCTTCACTTAATTTCCAAGTGTTGGTCCTTTTACACTGAACTGCAGTTGTTATTATTATTATTACTTCTCGTTTATGCAGTTATCAGATTCAGTTCCTTATTCGAACTTATATATGTTATGTATAATCCGGTTTATTTCCTTCAGAATGTAAGGCTTATCTGTTATAAGTATACTTTTTGAAGGACTTGAACTATTTCTTTCAGTATTCGAACTTATATATGTTATGTATAATCCGGTTTATTTCCTTCAGAATGTAAGGCTTATCTGTTATAAGTATACTTTTTGAAGGACTTGAACTATTTCTTTCAGTATTCGAACTTATATATGTTATGTATAATCCGGTTTATTTCCTTCAGAATGTAAGGCTTATCTGTTATAAGTATACTTTTTGAAGGACTTGAACTATTTCTTTCAGTATTCAATAAACCCTCTGATTGGTATTCTTACTTATCAGATTCATATTGCCATGTTAAATGAGAAAAGTGTACTTATTGTGTTGAAACTGTGATTTGAGTTATGAACCCGATAAGGGTAAAATGAGATGTTGAGATTTTGGGTTTCTATATGAACCCGAGGTAAATTGGAATATTAGGGCCGTGGCGCCGGTCCAGTTGAAATAAAGTGTTTTGTGGCCTAGATGTCGCCACGTTGCATAGGCGGCCGGGTGACGCCGGTCCAGCGTGGCGGTTTGCCCGGGGATCCCTTGAAAGTGTATGGAACCTGCTGTGTAGGACAGTAAGGTTGGCGAGCTTTGAGCGATTGATCATCGGCTTAGCTCGTAGCGTCGTACAATTCCAATTTATATTAACTAAACATATATATGAGAAAAATTGTTGGCTCGATGATGTATAAAAAGGGGTTGTTAATTCTGCTGAATTTACTTACTTTCAAATTGTTGTGGTTTTTCAATATTTAAACATTCGCTTTCTTTATTCCATTACCAGTTGTGAAATACTCATCTTGTTTTGCTTTATTTATACTACATATTCCGTTGATACCAGGTTGAAACCTTAAATTATGTCTTTTATCCACTGGCTGAGCATTTCTTTCGCTCATACTTGTTTGTTTCACCTTTTTAAACCCTCCAGTGAAAGGTAGATTGACAGTATTTAATCGTATAACTATGGAACGAGAAGAGTCAAGATGACGTTTTGAAGACGAGTTGATGCAAATCATTTGGATCTAGTGTAAGGTTATTGTATAAAGTTGATTTCAATTAAATACTATATTGTATAAGATTAGTTTGCCTGGTATACTTCTCATCGAAGTTATACTAGTGTTATAGAATTTGTACAAAGAGTATTGTTGAAAAAGGAAGTTAAAGTTTGTGAAATTTTGGATTCTTGTTTCTAGCACTATAACCTAAAAGATCTTGGTTTAGTTGGGGTCGCAGATGTATATTTGAATTTGTTTAATATTTAACATGTTGTTTTTATTTGAGATTTTAGTGTGACGACCAAATCCTTTGACCCCGGATTTGGGGGCGTTACACTTACCATACAAATTCCTCCTCAAACTATATGCAACATGTCCCACCTACAATGCATATCATACAAAATGCCACTGCTGATGACATTGACTTCACAGATTTTTCACTATATGGGAATCATTCTCAATCTACTCCAACAAGTTACACCCCACAATCACCTTTATTACACAATGCTTCTCCAAATGAGATTAGTTCACTCTCTCTATCTAATAGTTTGAATACCAACCTGCCTTCACCATCTCCTGTTCAATCTTCTCCAGTTCCACCAGTAAGACGTTCTACTAGGCCTCACATCCCACCTAGTTGGATGCAAGATTTTGCTGCTAATATACTCACATGTCATGCATCAAACCTGGCCTCAACAGCCGTTAATGCTCCATTCTCCTTTTTTCTTACAACTGTAACTACAAATCAAGATCCCTCCTCGTTCAAAGAAGCTGTAGTTCATGCTAAATGGGTTGAGGCCATAAATCAGGAGTTACAAGCCTTGGAGTTAAATAATACATGGGAGATAGTGGAGCTCCCTCCTGGTAAACATGCAATAGGCACGAAATGGATTTTTAAAACAAAATTTCTACCTGATGGGTCTGTGGATAAGCACAAGGCCAGATTGGTGGTTCTGGGGTGTCACCAAAGGCCTGGTGAAGATTATTTCGAAACGTTTGCTCCAGTGGAAAAACTCACCACTGTTCGAACCTTGCTTGCCATTGCTGCTATGCAAAAATGGTACACACATCAGATGGACGTTTCGAACGCCTGTCTACATGGTGACTTATCAGAGATTGTGTATATTAAGCTTCCTAAAGGCTACACTGGAATGGGTAGTAGGATAACAATCAATATGACTGCTTTGCCTGCACCTACGAAAATGGTTTGTCATTTAAAGAAATCTCTATATGGCTTACGCCAAGCTCCGCGTACATGTTTTTCTAAATTGTCTACCACTCTTCTTCAACTGGGTTTCAAGCAATCCAAGACGGACTACAGTTTGTTTAGTAAAAACACATCGACTACTATTACTTTGGTGCCCGTGTACGTTAATGATCTATTATTGGCTGGTAACAGCATGGAGAGTATCACCGATCTCAAACAGATGTTGGCTAGAACATTTCATATGAAAGATTTGGGACAATTGAGATTTTTTCTTGGTTTGGAAATTGATACAACTGAGAATGGGATTTTTTTTAGCCAACGAAAGTATACCACTGATATTCTAAAAGAGCATAACTTACTCAATGCCAAACCACTACAGCTTCCTCTTGATGCTCATCAAAAACTCACACCTGAACTTGGAGATCCTCTTCCCAATCCAGGTATCTATCAACGTCTCTTGGGGCAACTTATATATCTAACCATTACAAGACCGGATATTTGTTTCAGTGTGCAAATGCTCTCCCAGTACATGAATAAACCAACAACAGTCCATCTACAAGCTGCCTATAGACTTCTCAGGTATTTAACTGGTACCATTTCTCAAGGAATTCTGTTAGCATCCCAGTCTGCTGCACAGTTGACTGCCTACTATGACAGCGACTGGGCTTCCTACCCTACAACTCGCAGGTCCACTTCGGGCTATTGCATCTTTCTGGGTGATTCTCCTGTGTCTTGGAAGTCAAAAAAACAACCTGTAGTTGTACGCTCATCCGCTGAAGCTGAATATCGAGCTACGGCTCTTACAACATGTGAGGTTACATGGTTGTCTGCGTTACTTAAGGATCTTGGACTTCAAAAGCTTCCTCCAACAATCATCAAATGCGACAATAAAGCTGCTCTTACCATCGATGCTAATCTGGTTCTCTATGAACGTACTAAGCACGTTGAACTTGATTGCCACTACGTTCGTGATCAAATTAAAGCTGGAACTATAGTCACTGCCCATGTCTCCTCTCAAAACCAAGTTGTTGATCTTTTCACTAAACGCCTTCCTGTTAATCTTCACAGTGCTCATATGGACAAGTTGACAGCTTCATTCACTCCTCTGTCACTTGAGGGGGAGTAATAAGGAAATACAGTAGTTTTTACTTTCTTTTACTATTTACTGTTTGTCTGTACTAGTGAATAATCTGTTATGATTGTGGGACACTAGTATGAGGGCGTTATTTTATTTTTGTCTGTATCTAAGACTATTTATATCTATGAGGCTCCTACTGTAGAGGGTAGAGCAATCATTGTCATTCCAAAAGTAGATCTGGAAATATAAAGCTCTCATCTTTTCCAGCAAGAATTCTCACCAACTCATCTTAAACCTTAAGGTGTTAGAGGAATGCCCCAAATGGATCTTATGTTATATTTCAACACTCCCCCTCACTCGAAAGCCCATTTTTTGATTGAAGAGTTGATCACCGGCGCCCATTTTTGGGGCATTAATTTGCCTTCGTGTCCCTCATAAATTGTGAGAATATTGGGGGTGGCAGGGAGTCGAACTTATGACCCCTGCCGACCAGAGCTCTGATACCATGTTGAGTAACCAGCTCATCTAAAACCTTAAAGTGTTAGAGGAAGGCCCTAAATGGATCTTATGCTATATTTCAATAGTGTCCACTACCAGTAGTTTATTTGTTGATCTTTATTTATATCTGGCATTCATTAATGTTTCAAATAGAAAAGGGAATACAAAAATCCTAACACATTTCACTGTTTTGTCTCCATCTAAGGATTGTTTCAATCCAGAAGTATAAAGATTAAAGAAAAAAAACAGATCAAATTAGATGTTGTACCATGTTCTTAACGTTCAAACAGAAAAAACTATTTTAATAACTTTAAAGGTAAAGAGTTGAGAAATAATGCTTCTATTTTTAACAAGATAATGTCTAAAAGGTCACTTCTGTTTTTGATTCAAAGAAGACAGCGTAGGTTTGGCTAAAAGCATTTTACAGCGTAATGAAACAATAAATGACAGAAACCCAATATTTTTACCATAACTTTTCCCAAATACTTTTGTGTAACTTGGTAACTTTTCCCGAATAACAGCGCATGCATTCATATGCATAAATCAAAATTTGAAACATGGCATATCTTGTCATTTGGTAAAAGAAATTGGGGGCACTGCACACGTCAAAAATATGATACTGGAAATATATGTTTCCTTCAAAAAAATATTCAGAAATTAAATGTTATGAAGTAATAAATCCCTTGTTTAATTTCTTTGACAGATTTGGAGACTATCTCACACAACTATCTCAATGTATAAATACACGTCAGAAACACAAAAAGATATTATTTATCTCATAACCCAAAAGAAGCAATAAGACGTCAGTCAATACAAATACTGTGTTGAGGATTTAATTGCGGAGATGGAAGGAAGCATCAAGTGTTTAGCCAAGTTGGTGTCGGTGAGGATAATCATCATGGCTATCATGGTTTTCACAGGAGCTGCTGAAACACCTCCTAGCTGCTGTCCCGAAATCGTGGAGTGTTGCGGCTTCGTTAATGGTGTCCGGAAAACCCTGCCAAAACCCTAGAGAAACTCCTCTACATTCCATTGTTTTATTTTGTTGGAAATCAATCATTCTATATGTGTATCAGAAATGTTACAATTGTGATGTCAAATTAAGGAGCTCTTAAATTTTTATAAGGAATTTATATTTTTGTTACTTTTAGTCCTTTTTGTGTCACAGGGAGAAGTCTTCCTATCTTAAAACTTGATAGTGGTCCTTTTTAAAAAATTTTAAACAATACAGTAGTATGAAGAACCCGAAGCATCGACTAATCCCGTAATGTGTACACGTTAGAAATGCCGGCTGTATAAATTTCAAAAATTAAACACTCCAGCTAATAATCGGGAAAGCAATAAAACAAAAGAAAATGATTTGTTAATTAATCAGTTGGCTTCCAAGTCTCAACTTCCTTGGAGCATCTTTGGCGATTTCAATGATCTTCTGTATAGTATACAAATAAAGAGGGTAGCAACCTTCACCCTCAATCTCTTATGGATGGTTTTCGGTCGACTGTAGATGATGCTTCTCTAGTAGAGCTGGATTTAAATGGTGGAAAGTTCATGTAGGAGAAGAGCATGGGTTCTCCAAATTGGGTTCGCGAGCGGTTGGACAGAGCTTTTGCAAATAATGCTTGATGGCACAGGTTCCCTCTTTGCAAATTATCTGTCATAAATACTTCTTGTTCTGATCAAGACCCTATTTTTTTAGAGCTCATGAATGTGATTGTGTCGAAGAGAAAGTTCAGATTCAAGTTTGAAAATACCTGGTTAAAGGAACCAAGTTTTCATAATGAGGTTTCGCAATATTGGAATAACTTACCGGCGAGTGATTTGCTTCCTAAACTTATTTCGGTGTCTTCTTTTATGGCGAAGTGGGGTCAAAATTTCTTTCATAAGCTCCGTGATAAAGTGATTAAACAGAAAGAGGTGATTGACAAATTAGTAGATTGTAAAGATGCTAGCAGCGTTAAAAAGTATTTAGAGGAGAAAGAGAAATTAAACGAGTTGTTGCTTCATGAAGAACTTTATGGGAAACAGCGGGCTAAAGTTTTCTGGCTAGCCGAGGGTGACTCAAACTCGAAAAACTTTCATAGATCTGCTACTAGTCGTAAGAAAATGAACCAAGTTTCTCAATTAATAACTGATGAAGGGGTGACTGTTTCGAGACATGAGGAGATGTGTAATGTTGAGGAGGAGTATTTTACCTCGGTGTTTGCTGGATCAAATCAGATAATCTCGCAGTATGTGGATGAAGGATCTCGAGTCATTACTGAGGAACACAATGTGGGTTTCACAGCGGAGCTCACGTATGAAGAGTTTTCACTAGCAGTAAAACAGATGCACCCTGACAAGGCGTCGGGCTCAGACGGCTTAAACCCAGCATTTTTTCAACATTTTTGGGCAATGCTAGGCCATGATGTTTTTCAGTGTTGTAAAGATTGGTTGCATTCTTGTTCTTTTCCTACTGATCTAAATGATACAACTGAAGTGTTGATTCCTAAGAAGGAGAATGTAGAGAGTGTAAAGGACCTAAGGCCCATTGCTCTTTGCAATGTCCTTTACAAAATCTTAGCAAAAGTCTTGGCGAATCGGTTGAAGGCCGTGCTTCTCGTAGCCATTTCGGAGAATCAATCAGCCTTCGTTCCTGGAAGGTACATATCCGGCAATGTGTTGGTGGCGTTTGAGCTATTACATTTTGTTACCCAGTATATGTCTATTACAGAAGGGGGGTTGAATGTAATTGTATGAAATAATCGAATAGACAAAGATAAAAACAATCAATATCAGCTTTTATTAAACTTTATAAAAACTGATACAAACTCTCTCAAGAAACTATGAGTTCTTAAGAGCTGCTAGGTTTACAAAGATACTCGTGTTAAAGATATTACTTTCGTAAAACCTATCCTGTGTTTATATATACACACAGCTACACATTCTGTTACACAAGATAATCTTCATTTAATTAAATTGATCTTCTTGTCTCTTATCTTCTGTAACAGCTTCTATAAGATATATCTTCATCATATCAATCCTTTCCTGAAATCACGGAATAGTATCAATTACCAACAACCGACTTATCCTGCCACTGATGATGATATCATCAGACGTCATCTCCTGATGCTCTAAGTACTGATGCTATCCGATCCTGATGCAATCATTAAATCTTCATTTTCCAACAATCTCCCCCAATTTATAATTTCTGAAATAAAGCATAAATTCTCTAGATTTCATGATGCCAAAACTTCAGTCAAATACTCGTAGGATTAATATAAGGATTTCGTTTAAGATATTCTTCATAATCAGACACTTTAATAAACCCCATGTTCTTCTCAAGAAACTGCTTCATTAACTCATCTTCTTTCTCTAATAACAGATCAATCATTCTTCTTCTCAGCTTCCTCAAATTCTTATCATCTTGATTTATCTGATAAATTGCTGCTCTCAGATCATCAACAAAACTTCTCAACATTCTGTCATCCAGATAAATAAGTTTAACTCTCTCACTATCAGGACAGAAGGACAAATACTCTTCACCCAGAGTCTTTTCAATAAAAGCACCTCCTTTCTTCATTTCCACCTCTTGTCCATCCATGTCAATGTATTTAGGAGCATATCCAGTATCTTTCTGATTTAACCCCATCAAATGCAAATTGATACTGGATTGAATCTTTCTTCTCCATTTTATACACAAATCATCTTTAGGAACAAACATATACTGTACATACCTCAATTCTTCTAAGTTCTTCATTGAGACATCCAGTTCTATCAGTACAAATGTTGATCCATCCTTAAGAAAATACACCAGCTTTTCTTTAGGCAGATTTCCATCATGAATGTCATACACCATTTGAACAGATATAAGTTTGTCAAGATGCCTTTGAGTAATTTTATCACTCAGATTTTCTGTTAGACATGCTTGATCAAATGATGCTGCCTGAGGAATTATTTCTGTTGCAGGATGACCAATTCCTCCATATGTTCCTGTTCGTCTGCATTCATTTTTCTTCTTTGCAACTTCTTCATAAGATTTCTTGAACTTTTCAGATCCACCAGTGCAAGAAATTCCAGGGAGACTTTTGATATGTCCACTTGATTTAAATATCTCATTGAGCTGAAAATGAGATTTATCTTCCCTGATATCATAACCTTGACTTTTGTACCCTCTAACCTTCTTGAATCCATAAGAATTTCTTGAACTCCTTGCAACATCATCCTTCTTTCTCAGATATTCCTCCAAAACCATTCTTGACTTTGTGAAGCTTTGTTGTTGCAAAGACTTGAAATAGTCTTTTTCTGCTTGTTTAGCTGCTTCCATATTTAATGATGTTCTTACAAGAAATATCTGTCTGTCATTCCTTGAATCTTCTCTTTTTCTCCTTCTTTGAACTAATGGAAGATCATCACCCTCTTCTTCTTCTTGAAGTGATGTTTCACTATTTCGTTCAGTAATCATCACTTGAGGTGGTCCTTCAAGAATTTTCTTTCCTTTTCCCTTAGCAGAAACAGCAGGTAATCCAGATGACTTATCTGCACCAGTATTTGATCCTTCTTTGATCACAATACCTTTTTGAGAATTTGAAGGTGGTTTGACAGTACTTCCTCTTGCTCTGCCATGACCTCTACCTCTAGTCATGTTTCCCTTCCTTTCACTCCTGACAGTTCCTTTCTGTGAATTCAGCATTTCATACTCTATCCTCTGGGCTTCCACCATTTCTTCTACATCCTCATTAGGATACATTTCATGAAGAAGTTTTCTAGCTTGTTGTTCATTGAATGCATCAAGTCTGGGATCTTTATAGTGCACAGTGTATTCTGTTCCATCAATATTCACAGTTTGATGAAACTTCTTTGCCTGCTCAGCTGTTGTCACTATTATATCATGAGATTGCTTTTGAGAACTAGATCCAGAGACTTGTGTTGACTGTCGACTTAGACTTGGATTAAACACAGTGTTTCGTGTTCTTGTAGCAGCATCAGAGGATGCTTGTTTCTGACTAGAACCTCCATCGGGAGCTTCATCCTTTCTTTGAATACCCAACTCCGGAGAGCATTTGGTTGACACTACTTTCTCCCCCTTTTTGGCATCAGTACCAGCATCAGGAAGCAAAGCAGAGAGAAGTAAATCCAATTTGACATCCATAGATTCAGCCTTTCTCTCCAAAGTCGCAATTCGATGTTCTAGAGAGACATGATCTCAATGAACACAGGAAAAGTCTCTTGAAGTGTGAGCAACAGATTGAGTATTTGCAGCCACAACATCATCAATACTCTTTGCAGTCGTAGTCCTGACATCTTGAATCTCTTCAATAATAGCCTTAAGCATGAGAGAAGTACCTTTAAGATGAGCTTGAAGATCCGAACTTTGAATCTCTTTAAAAGCAGTTGCTAAATGAGCATGAGCCCTAGAAATACCAACAAAAGAGGAAGGATCAGTCCAAGAATGATCCCACTGAGCTTGTCTGTGACTAGCCAGAATATCTGTGGACGAATCATCAGGACCAGACTTAGCCGAGCTGGAATGAGAACTGTGAGACTGATCCTGAGAAGTCGCAGGAGTATTTGATGTACCTGCAAGAAAATCAGTAACCCCTAGATCTCTCTTTTCTTTTTCAGTGATCTCATCACTGCTCACTATCACAGTATCTGATCTTTTGAGAGTCAGATTTTCCTTACACAAATGCATATCATTTTCACTCATTTCTACCTCTCCTTTTGCCAGTTCAGGAGACTGCCACTCAAGAATTCTGTTTTTCTCTAGATCATTTCTCTCATTCTCATGAAAAAGGCTCAGAGCACTCAGAAACGAAGAAATAAGAGATGGCAGAGAAGAGTGAAGTGCAGTCATACTGACAGGGGTTCCCTCAGACAAGGGTTTGTCTGTAGTCATCCTGACACCAGGAGAGTAAACAACCATAGCAGAGTCAGGGTTAGTGACAATACCTGAGTCTTTAGTGTCCAAAGGACGAGAGGATAATGGTTGAACTATGAGAGTCAGACTGTCAGTATACTGGCATGCTTCCATACTTTGAATGAAAGGTTCTTGTGGAGCCTGGACAACCTGGACGGCTTCAGTAAAGTGTACTGAAGGTTCTTGTGTATCATGTCCGTCATATTGGTCTTTAAAAACAGAAGATGAAATACCCCTCATAGAATTGTCCTGATCAGTTTCAGGCAAGAGCTGCTCATTGTCGTCATCCACCCTTTGAGCAGATGGTTCTTGTGGGACTTGATCTATGTGGACTGCTGATTCACTTTGAGAACCAGGTTCTTGTGTATCCAGATCAACAGTTGGAGCTTCTGATGGTTTTGCCTTAACATTCCTTTTCTTGGTTCGTGCAAAACAAATCTTCCGTTTTCGACCAACCGACTCAGCTATTTCTTTTCTTGCTTCAGTTTCCAGTCTTTTGATACGATCATAAGACATATCAATTTTGTGTGTCTGTGGAGATACAGTAGGACTGGAATCAGAGACAACCACACTATCAAGAAAGGGTTGCACATCAGTAGCAGTAGCATCAGTAACTGGTACTGCATCAGCATCAAGTCCGAGATCAGAAGAGAGAATACTGTCCGGAGCAATACTGACAAGAGCATCAGTAGCAGAGCTGTTGTGAAGTGACGTGTGTAGAGCATCAACAGCATCAAAATGAGAGTAGAGAGTGGACTTTCTTAATCTTTGCCTTTTGGAAGATGGTGATGAACTAGGTGCCACGACCTCAGGAGATATTTTGAATATCGATGACAATGGAACATTATCATCATCACTATCAGAATCAGTATCAACAACAGTTGTATGCTTTCTTCGTGAGGCTAAAATTTTGGATGCTATACCAACTGGTTGACTTCCTTGTTTCTCCAGAGTATCAGTGTGGGAATGTAACAAGGTCCTTGATCCAGACGACTGAGAATGTCGTACTGATTTGGCTAGCCTTGTGTGTTTTACAACTGATTGCTGTTGAGAGCCATCAGAGGTGGGATTTGAGTGTGTAGGAATCTGTTTAGGTTTTGTACTTGGGTTAGATCTAGAGGGGGTAGCAACAACAGGCCTCTGAATCAGAGTACGAGGATCAAAGCCATAAACAATAGGCAATCTCTGTCGAAGAAGTTGCCTGACCTGTTCAGGATATACTACATCTCCCTGAAACATTTGTTTTCCCTTTAACATGTACTCCTGAAAGGATCCAGGAGTATTCTGAAACACAGGCAACAAGCAGTCATCTTGAAAAACAACATTAGGGCATAGGTATGTAAAAATCAAATGCAGGAAACGACCAAAGTAGAAAGTTTCCCAATTCTCAGTTATTCTACTACCTATGGAATCAATTATCATACTAGCAATATTAAAATCAGATCCATAGATTAGAGAGTACCCAATGTTTTGAGTTGCTTGAGTGAGAGCATCAAAGTTGGAGCTCTTGTTCATGAAGCACTTACCTATGGAATCAAAGAAAAAATTCCATTCTTGACGAAGCTTCGTCCTGACCAATCGACCCATTCTGGTCATATCACCATTGTAGCCAATTTTGGTGAAAAACTCCATAAGCACCGCCTCCGAAAAGAAAGAAGTAAAGGATGTAGGGCTACCCAGGTGCAAAGCTCTTTGAACAATAGTGGGAGTAACCTCATAGAGATCATTCATGTAGGAAAAGGTAAGACCAGGCTGAGCATTAGAGGTACCTGGAGTATATGTGGCAGTACTCCAAATCTGCATTACTGCCTGTGCAGAAATTGCCTTGGGTTCCGTTAGAGCAAACCCAATTGAGCTAGAAACCAAAAAAATCCTGAATGAGATGAAATTCAGATGGGGCTTTTGACTTGTCCAGAATAGCAGAGTAATTGTTGGTGACAAAAAGAACTCCATTATGGGTCAGATTCTTGTTTGTAGGAGATGGGAAGTGAGTTGCCGCCATTGTTGAGAGAAAAATACAGAGAGAATAGTATAGATAGGCAACAATGATAATAAGGTGGAAACGAAACAAATCTTTTGAGAAAAATTAGCAACACAATATCTCCGAAAAACCAGACTAATGATGACTATTGGACAGGTATCGTGTAAAAAATGAGTTGTCACGATTTCCAAGGACGCGTGATAAGGGGGCTATGCACAACGGTTGTATATTCCAGCGCGTAAGTGACACGCGAGGAA
This sequence comes from Heracleum sosnowskyi, assembly GCA_030848705.1. NCBI lineage: Eukaryota > Viridiplantae > Streptophyta > Magnoliopsida > Apiales > Apiaceae > Heracleum > Heracleum sosnowskyi. The sequence goes on along the minus strand of CM061235.1, from coordinate 132,419,569 downwards.
CCACCTGGCATCACATAAGGCACTCAAAATATCCGCTTATTGGCTATGTTAGAAAAAAACAATAATAATAAAATTATCGATTTTAATATTTCAAAAACATAATAATAAAGTATGAAGGAGCTCAACAGTCAAAAGAATAATGACTGTCTTGAAACACCGCACTTTACTATCCCCATAGCTTCGAGCCAAACAAAACCTTTCAGTTGCCCTGTTGGATGCTATAAAAGCTGGAGCATTGACACACCAGGCAATTCATAAAAAATACCATATATCAAAATGGCAGGAACCTTTGAATTCATGGATGTAGAAGCATTCTTGAATATGAACTGGCGTCAACAAGCAAATTATATTATTGATGAGTTTCTTGTTTTGTCGTTTCTGAACGATGAAGGTCTCATTGCTGATGATGAGATAGCTGAGGGGCCTATCTCCAATCCCTATGTGCACATCATTCGTCCTGGGCCGTATGATGTGCCCATCCTTGCAGATGATCAAGCTGTGGAGATCTGTATGATGCTCTTTCATCAGAGCTACTTGACGGGTTCAGAGGAGGAGCTCTTCTTGGAATCCTGCAAGCTGCAAGTAGGAAAGAGAAGTCGAGAGGATGATGATGATGATTCAACATCAGGAGGTTGTCAAGCCCTGGAGATCCCAGATGGTATTATGACCAGTTGAACGGACAAGTAGTTATCATCAGAGGCAAGAGAACACAATAGCTTCTGGCTCTAGCTCTTCTGCCTCTGATGGAGCAGTCAAGTATTTGTCCTGGTTAAATAGATCATCTCATTGTAGACATAGTGAGTAGAGTTGAGCAGAAAGATTAGCTAGATAAATGTATGAGATTATATGAATGTAAAGATAATTTGAATCAAATAATGAAAAAGATCCATTATTTTGCTTTACATATCAGTATAAATGTTATGATGAATGCATAATCATGAATGAATTATCAGAACTACAGTCATCAGTAGCTCATAATAATTGCAAAGTGAAAGAAATGATATCACTTTAAACAAGAAACTAACAACATACTCATCAGTATCTCATAATAATTGCAAAGTGAAAGAAAAGATATCACTTTAAACAATAAACTGACATACTCATCAATGCTACTAGTCACCATCAGGATTTAGCACAAATACTCCTTATCAGTAGTGGTATCAGTATCAACCATCAGTAGCAACAATCAGTATCAAGTATCAGGAGTTACTCGCTTGTAATCATTCCAAGTTCATTCACGAGTCTAGTAAAGACTGCCTCTGCCAGAGGCTTTGTGAATATATCAGCCAGTTGTTGATCTGTGGGAACGAAGTGAAGTTCAATCGTTCCTTCCATTACATGTTCACGAATAAAGTGATACCTGATACTGATATGTTTTGTAAGCGAGTGTTGGACTGGATTTCCTGTCATTGCAATAGCACTTTGATTATCACAATAAATAGGAATTTTAGAAAAGTGCAAACAGTAATCCAGCAGTTGATTTTTCATCCATAAAATCTGAGCACAGCAGCTTCCCGCAGCTATGTATTCAGCTTCTGCTGTCGAGGTAGAAATAGACTTTTGCTTCTTGCTAAACCATGAAACCAGTCGACCACCTAAAAATTGACAGCTACCAGAAGTGCTCTTCCTGTCAATCTTACAGCCAGCAAAATCAGCATCAGAGTATCCTATCAGTGTGAAGTCTGATGCTCTGGGATACCATAAACCAAGATTTGGTGTCCCTTTTAGGTATCGAAATATCCTCTTTATAGCTATCAGATGCGGTTCTCGTGGTTGAGACTGAAATCTTGCACAGAGACAAGTTACAAACATTATGTCAGGTCTACTGGCAGTGAGATAGAGGAGAGAACCAATCATTCCTCTATAGCTTGTGATATCCACTTCAATTCCTTCCTTAAAGTCAAGCTTAGTTGCAGTAGCCATGGGAGTACTAGCAGGAGTACTGTCTTGAATGTTGAATTTCTTGAGCAGATTTCTGGTGTACTTGGATTGATTGATAAAAATCCCTTCATCTGTTTGCTTTACTTGCAACCCCAGAAAATAGCTCATTTCTCCCATCATACTCATCTGATATCTGGACTGCATTAACTTAGCAAACTTCTGACACATTGTAGCATTAGTAGATCCAAAGATTATGTCATCAACATATATTTGAATCAGGAGCAAGTCCTTGCCTTTTTGAATGTAAAACAAGGTTTTATCAATAGTGCCTCGTGTGAATCCACTATCAAGAAGAAACTGAGTTAGTGTTTCATACCAGGCCCTTGGAGCTTGCTTGAGGCCATAAAGAGCTTTATCCAGTCTATACACATGATCTGGATATTTAGAATCAATAAAGCCTGGAGGTTGTTCAACATAAACTTCTTCCTCCAATTCTCCATTTAAGAAGGCACTCTTAACATCCATCTGAAAGACCTTGAATTTCATGTGAGCAACATATGCTAGAAATATTCTGATGGCCTCCAATCTGGCAACCGGAGCAAATGTTTCATCATAATCAATGCCTTCTTGCTGAGAATACCCTTTTGCGACAAGTCTGGCCTTGTTTCTTGTAATTACCCCATCAGAATCAGTTTTGTTTCTGAACACCCATTTAGTGCCCACAATAGATCTGTTTTTGGGTCGTGGAACAAGTTGCCAGACTTCATTTCTTTCAAACTCATTTAGTTCTTCTTGCATCGCAGTTATCCAGTCAGCATCTTTCAAGGCATCTTCAATTTTCTTTGGTTCTTCCTGTGAGAGAAAATTGTGAAATAGACACTCATTCTGAGTTGCATTCCTCGTTTGAACACCGACATCAGGATCTCCAATAATGAGATCAGGAGGATGCGCTTGTGTCCACTTTCTTGCTGATGGTAACATGGTTCTTGAACTTGATGCTCCCCCTGCATCCATGTCTTCCTCAAAGAACTACCTTGAGTTGTATGCGAAGCTCCCCCTGCATTAGTGTCTGGAAAAGATCCATTTGAATCATAATTACTCTGATGGCTGTTACTTGATGTACTGTCAGTACTGGCATCAGTGCTGTTATCAGTACTTCCATCAGTATCTGGAGAAGAGTTGTTTTCAAGAGGTTCTTTATTTGTAATATTATCAGTAGGCTCCCCCTCAATGTCATCACTACTGATTTCAGCTGCTAGTTCATCTCCAAAGATCAATTCCTCATGAGTATCTTCATTAATCCCAGTGATTTTCCTGTCATCAAACGATACATTTACTGAGACATTCGCAATCTTAGTTCTCAGATTGTATACCTTGAAAGCTTTTGTTGTGTCAGGATATCCAATAAAAATTCCTTCATCTGCTTTTGCTTCAAATTTTCCAAGCTTTTCTGGGTGAGGTCGTAAAATGAAGCATTTGCACCCAAACACATGCAAGTGTTTCAGGCTTGGTTTCTTCCCTTTAATCATCTGATATGGAGTCTTGCCATGTCTTGTGATCAGAGTACAGTTCTGAGTATAACATGCAGTGTTAATAGCCTCTGCCCAAAAGTCAGTTGGGAGCTTTGCTTCTGCCAGCAATGTTCTTCATGCTTCAATTAAAGTTCTGTTTTTCCTTTCGACTACTCCGTTTTGTTGAGGAGTACCAGGAGCAGAGAATTGCTGTACAATTCCTTTTGATTTGCAGAAATCTTCCATTTTTGAATTTTTAAACTCAGTTCCATTATCACTGCGAAGAACTTTGACTCTGTTACTTGATTCATTTTCTAGCAACTTGACATGTTCTATCAGAATCTCTGGTGTTTCACTCTTTTTATGTAGAAAGTATACCCATGTAAACCTTGTATACTCATCAACAATCACTAGAGTGTATCTTTTCTTGTTGATAGACATCACATTCACTGGACCAAATAGATCCAGATGCAGCAGGTGATAAGCCGTGTCTATTGAGTGTTCTGATATACTTTTGAAGCTGATTCTCTTTTGCTTTGACTTTTGACAGGCGTCACAGAGTCCATCAGAAGAGTACATTGCTTTTGGTAGACCTCTCACCAAATCTTTTCTTACTAACTCATTGATGTTGTTGAAATTCAAATGAGAGAGCTTCTTGTGCCAGTTCCAACTTTCATCTACTGATGCTTTTGACAAGAGACACGTCATTTTCCCATCAGTAGCAGATTGTAAGTTGGCTTCATAGATGTTACCACGTCTATAACCCGTAAGAATCACTTTTCCATCTTTCTTACTAGTTATTTCACAGTGAGATTCATAAAAATTGACATGGTAGCCTTTATCTGTAATTTGACTGATGCTTAAGAGATTATGCTTCAGTCCTTCTACGAGAGCTACATTTTGAATGATGACATTTCCAATCACAATATTGCCATATCCTAAGGTGTGTCCTATGTTGCCATCTCCATAGGAAACCTTTGGGCCAGCTTTCTTTTCAAACTCTGACAGCAGGGACTTATTTCCTGTCATATGTCCTGAACATCCACTATCCAGAACCAAAACATTTTTTCTGTTGCCCTGCAATCAATATTTCAATCAGTCAGAATTTTTAAGAACCCACACTTGTTGGGTCCTGTTTTTCAATTTCTTGTTAAGATTTGCAGCGGATTTTTTTCTTAAATCATGTTCAATTGAATTAACTCCACTTGGACGGGATTTAACAGAGTTTTTCTTAACATACACATTCTTAGTTAACAAATACAATTTATCACAAAAATTTGTACCTTTATTAAATTTAGGCAAAGGAACATAATTGTCATGGTACAAATTGTGATAACTAGTACATGTGTAAACTGAATGCCATTTGCTACCACAGTGAGAACAAGGATTCTGTGGTTTGTAATTAACATTTCTACTCCTAACATCAGAAATAGAAATTTCAACTCTCCTCTTTTTATTCTTCCTGCAATCAATGGCAAGATGATTAGTATTCCCACAGGTATGACATGTCTTTCTTGGAGCATTGGGAACATATTTATAATTTTTCGACTTGTCTATACCTAATTTTCCATTCCTATGCCTTTTAGGAATCTTTTCATTTTTCTTACCAGTCACTGCATTGATTTTTTTCTTTAATTTACCAGAGGAGAGATATCCTAAGTTCTTTTCTTTTGTGATTCTTTTCTGAACAGTCTCAGTGCATATTTTAACATCAATCTTACCAGAGGTTTTAGTATTGACACTTGAACAAGGAGCAACAGAAGATTCAATTTCTGTATTTGAGTTAATTTCTGTATCAGAAACAATTTCTATTTCTTTTTCAGAAATTAATTCAGTATTGGAACTTGAACCTTTCTCAAAGATAGAATTGACTTTCATATCACTCGCAGGAACAAATTTTATGTGAGTGGACAGACTTATGTTTTCATCTTCTTTTGCCTTATTCTTCTTATATCCAAGCCACTTTTTCCAGTTTCTATCATTTATAAGTAAATGAGCCTGTTTACCAGAATGAGTCCACACTCTTATTTGTTCTCGTTCTTTTCTTAACTCTTTTTCTAGAGATTCTATCTTTAACATCTGTTCTATTTCTATCCCTTTGAGTTTCTCACACAAGTTTTGAGTATTTTTTAAAATGACCAACTCAGCCTCTAAATACTCATTTCTTTCCTTTAAATCAGCTGACTCCTTTAAAATTCTGATGTTCTCCTTAGATTGATTATTATAGCTAATATGCATATTCCTAAGGAAAGACTTTAATTCACATATGTTATCAGTATCAAAAGCATAAGCAGTTTTAGGTACCTTATCAGATGCTTCTTCAATTTCAGCCATCAATGCATAGTTTGTTTCTTCTTCTTCTTCTTCTTCAGAATCAGAAGAATCCATCCATCCTTTGTTTGACATGACAAGCGCCTTTCCAGTTGATTTTCCAACTTTGGGTTTCTTGCATTCAGTTGCATAGTGACCCATCTTGTCGCAATTGAAGCATTTAATCTTAGAGAGATCAACTTTCTTCTGTTTACCTTTCCTGTCAGAATATTGATCTCCTTTTGACTTTCTTCCATCCTTCCTAAATTTGCCCTGCTTCATTCTTCTGAAACCTTTCACCATCATGGCCATCATCTGCACTAGTTCTTTGTCAGAGTCATCATCTGATTCCTCATCCGTACTGTCATCAGTATCAACATCAGTGTCTGACTTTATTACTACATGAGCTTTAGCCTTCATTTCTCCTTGGTGCACACGTCTTTCCTTTGATTCCACTTTCAAAGCCACAGATTTAGGCTTTGATCTTGTACCTTCCTTTTGCTTGATCTCTAGATCATATGTCTTCAACATTCCATAGATTTCATCAAGAGTCATCAAGTTCATCCTATAAGTGTGCCTTATAAGATTCTGTTGAGTTATCCATTCCATGGGTAAGGATCTTAAGAACTTGACGTTTGAGTCTTCAACATCATATACCTTTCCCACCAACGACAATTCATTTAGAAAGGTAAGAAATCTATCATAGATTTCTGTAATGTCCTCATCATGCTTTGCCTTGAACTGCTCATATTCTTGAATGAGAATGCCCCTTCTATTTTTCTTGATTTCTTCAGTTCCTTGGCATTGAACTTCCAAGGCATCCCATATTTCTTTAGCAGTCTTACATGCAATAACTCTGTTAGATAAAACAGTATCTAAACCATTATGTAAGATATTTCTAACCTTTGCATCTTTGATTATTTGAGCTTTATCCTTAGGAGTCCATTCACTCTTTTTCTTTGGTGCCAGTCCTGCAGGAGTTGTCTCGGTTGCTGCGACTGGTTCAGTTGGGATAAATGGTCCATTGTTTATCCTGTCTATGTAATCGGGATCTGAAGCTTCAAGATACATAAGCATTTTCACCTTCCATGTTGAAAACTTTGTTTTCTTCAACATCGGAATTTTCATGGTTTCATATCTGTTCCCCGACATTTCGATCGTTTCTGATTTGATAAATTATCAGTCTGCTCTGATACCAATTGTTACCCAGTATATGTCTATTACAGAAGGGGGGTTGAATGTAATTGTATGAAATAATCGAATAGACAAAGATAAAAACAATCAATATCAGCTTTTATTAAACTTTATAAAAACTGATACAAACTCTCTCAAGAAACTATGAGTTCTTAAGAGCTTCTAGGTTTACAAAGATACTCGTATTAAAGATATTACTTTCGTAAAACCTATCATGTGTTTATATATACACACAGCTACACATTCTGTTACACAAGATAATCTTCATTTAATTAAATTGATCTTCTTGTCTCTTATCTTCTGTAACAGCTTCTATAAGATATATCTTCATCATATCAATCCTTTCCTGAAATCACGGAATAGTATCAATTACCAACAACTGACTTATCCTGCCACTGATGATGATATCATCAGACGTCATCTCCTGATGCTCTAAGTACTGATGTTATCCGATCCTGATGCAATCATTAAATCTTCATTTTCCAACACATTTTATGAAGGGGTATAAAAGTGATGTGGAGGGTGATGTAGCATTAAAGCATGATATTAGTAAGGCGTACGACCGAGTTGAATGGAGCTATCTTGAGAATAGAATGTGTAGTATGGGTTTTTCGACTAAATGGATACAGTGGGTTATGTTATGCATCACTACGGTCTCCTACTCTATACTGTTCAATGGCTCTTCGATTGGTCCCATTATCCCAAGGCGAGGCATTCGATAGGGAGACCCTCTCTCCCTATTTATTTCTCCTTTGTGTTGAAGGTTTGTCTAATTTGATCACTACTGCGAGTACGAATGGTCAGATTCATGGCTGTAAGATAAGTGGCTCAGCCCCTGCAATCACTCACTTACTTTTTGCCGATAACAGCTTCTTATTCTTCAAAGCCACAACGGATGAAGCTCGTACCATAAAGTCGCTGCTCAATGACTATGAGAATCGTTCTGGACAAGTGGTAAATTTCCAAAAGTCGGGGATTTTCTTTAGTGTGAATGTGCGAAGAGATAAGCAGGATGAAATGACTGGCATTCTTGGTGTTAGTAACGACCTCAGTGAAAGCAAGTACTTAGGCCTCCCTTCTCTCATAGGAAGGTCGAAGAGGGCAGTTTTCAATTTTGTGAAAGATAAGGTTTGGAAGCGAATTTAAGGGTGGAGTACGAAATTATTGTCAAGAGCAGGAAAAATGGTGTTAATAAAAAGTGTGGCTCAATCTATCCCATCCTACTGTATGTCATGTTTTCTCATTCCGAAATCTCTTTGTAAAGAAATTGAACGAATGATGAACAGCTACTGGTGGAGATCAAATTCTTCTAACTCGAAAGGTGTATAGTAGTTGGCATGGGACAAGATGAGTATGTCAAAGAACAAAGGGGGTCTGGGTTTTCGGGATCTTCATGGTTTTAATCTTGCACTCTTGAGCAAGCATTGTTGGAAGTTTATTACTGAACCCCAATCATCGGTTGCTCGTGTGTTCAAAGCGAGGTATTTTCTCCTGACAAAAAAAAAGTGAGGTATTTTCCGAATAATCACATGTTTAAGGTTGGGAGTGGTGAGGGGTCTAGTTTTATTTGGTCTGGAATATGGCAAGCGAAGGAGGAGATGTGCAAAGGTTATCGTTGGTTTCTCAGGAATGGACAGGACATAAATATTCATACTGACCCTTGGTTGCGAGGTAAGGAGAATTTTCTGGCTAAGGCGATTGATCCATTGAGTGTTGATCGAGAAGAAAAGATAAGTAGATATTTTTTGCAGGGCTCAAAAGTCTGGGATGAACAGAGGGTATCAAATGTTTTCCGTAACACTAATGTGGGTGCTATTCTAGCAACTCGTATACCTCAACATTAAGCTAATGATAGGTTAGCGTGGGTTCAATCTAATGATGGCAGATACCTGTTAAATCGGGCTATTCTTACTGGCATTCTCAACATGTTAATATTCCGGGGTTGATTCAATCTAATGGGTGGAGTAAGTTATGGCGTTTGAATTTACCTCACAAAATAAAAGTTTTTCTTCGGAGATTTTGCAGGAATAATATTCCCATTCGTAATCTGCTTCTGTGTAAAGGAGTCAATACTCCAATTTTGTGTCCTAAGTGCTGCAGAGATGTAGAGCACCTATTGCACTTATTTTTTGATTGTGAGTTTGCAAATCAGTGTTGGCTTATGTGGGAGTTCATTTTGATATGAGAGAGGTGGAATCTGCATCTTCCTGGTTACTAGATAGACTGTAATGAAGCTCATGAAACGGTAGTGAAGATTGCTACAGTTCTGTGGGGAGTTTGGTTCGCCAGAAACAAGAAAGTTTGGGAGGATAAAGTTATCACTCCAGCAGTAATCGTTCAATGTAAAAGTAGTGATTGTACACTTTATAGTTTCATCTGACACTCTAAAATGTACCGGTTTTTAAATTGCTTACCATCATTAAAATTATGTTACAGATGTCCTTCTTTGAAAGTTCTGGCAGTGTCATCTAGTCCATATGACATCAATACATATGAAGGTGGTGTTAGCTGTGCAGATCTCCTTATCAAATGTAAAGACACTGAGGGGAGCTCTGTGTTACAAATGAAGACATTGATCAGGAGGTAGCATCAGCTATTGCTTCAAGCTTTGCAACCATAAAGCGTTTGGTTCTAGACAAGACCAAGCTTAAAAAGGTTGATTTAGAACTGATATTGAGGGGATGCAAAGAACTTGAGCTAATTTATGTTCGGGATTGTGTAGGCTTCGATGAGGATGATGAGGAGATACTTGCATTGGCTTCTGGAATCAAAGAATTCCAGCGTGAAGGTTCAAGAACCCAAATCAACAACTCCTCCGGATATAACGAATATATTTGTGATGATGTCTATTATGACATTTACGAAGATTATGATGTCTATTTTGATTACTAATGTGACTGTGAGCATGCTGTGGCATATCATATGTTTTACTCAAACAACTATGCTGGATTTTGCTAATCTCTATGTCGATCATGAGCTTTACAAATTACAAATATCTTTATGTATTTTATTTTCATATCCTTCATTATTGCTAATCTCTAATTTGTATAGTGTCCAATACCAGTGGTTTATTTGTTGATCTTTATTTATATCTGGCATTCATTAAAGTTTCAAATAGAAAAGGGAATACAAAAATCCTAACACATTTCACTGTTTTGTCTCCATCTAAGGATTGTTTCGATCCAGAAGGATTGTTACTTTTAGTCCTTTTTGTGTCACAGGGAGAAGTCTTCCTATCTTAAAACTTGATAGTAGTCCGTTTTATGTACAAAATTTTAAACAATACTCCCTCCGTCCCAAAATAAGTGTCGCTTTGACTTTCTGCACGTATTTTAAGGTGCAAAATAGAGTGACTTCCACATATTATTTTTAAAATTTTCTTTTTCTGAATAAAAATATTAATATTTTCTCTTGTTACGAAAATCTTCCATTTATTGACTATTTTATCCCTGTCTTCATGATTATGACTTTCTCTACAATAAGAGTGGTGACTAATTTTATCAGAATAACTGGAAGATAATCGGAACAGTGAAACACTATTGATGAACGGAATACAGTCGGAACAGTAACTCAATAACTCAATAATCTCCGGGTGGCTTTGATACGAAAAGGGGCGGAAGCAGGAACACAGAGAAGAACAGGACACAAAGAAGAACAGGACTAATTGTTGTAATCAGATGATGGATCAGGATTAATCATATCAATAACAGTATAGTAAAAGTATATGATATAAATGGTAAAAAATAGAAGATCTTCAAGCAATTGGATGCAAGCTAAGCAGTATACATAATATTCAAATAACATGATAAAAACCGACCATATAGGCGGATGCTTGGAATGAAAACAGTTTAGATTGACTGAAAATACTTTGATATAATAATTGGAAGTTACTTACAAGATTAGCACTGCATATCTTGTATAGACTGGTTCTCACTTACTTACAAGTATATTAATAACTGGGTAGGCTTCAAGATAACTGGGTAGGCTTCAAGTTAACTCCGGTTAAACTCCGGCTGGACTCCGGCTGGATGGTTACAAGCATACACTCTCTCTTTTCTAAACAAATGACTCTCAAATAACTCTTTTAACTCTCAATATTAACCTGACTAAAACATACAAAGGAGGCTCATATTTATAGAGCGGAATGCAGGAAAAGAATAGTCTTTTAATTATTACAAAGTGAAAGTAAAAAACATCTAACTTAAGTGAAAGCAGTTTACTTGGGTTAAAGTAAAAGTAAAAGTAAAAGTAAAAGTAAAAGTAATTTACTCAGGTAACTTGTCGGATGACTGTTGTTTTGGGGAATTTTCACTGCTCCTGAATTGCAATAATTATAAGGCAAAAGGATCTTGAGCATCTTGAAATTGTTGACTATTATAAGGATCAGCATTAGATACAGAATTCTGGCTGGAATCATTGGATTCTTCATTTGATTCTTTTTCTGAAGCTTCCTCTAGGTCGGTAACTCTTGAATTAATGGCAGCCATCAAAGATTTTAATTCTGCTGCTGATAACTTGCTGACTGAAGAAATGCTTAAGGAAGAAGAAGAAGGGCCTTCAATGGTTCCTTTTTCTTTAGAACATGCTTGAGTATGAATAATTGGGGGAAATTCTTTCTGGACCTGGCCGATAATTCTATTAATATCGAATTTATCCCACCATTTGATAAAGAAAATCCTGGAAACATGACTAGCCTGACTATGTTGACTAATAATTGCTTCAGATGAACCGGTAGAAACAACCGTTGACTGTACTGGGGTTCTAAGGTTATACTCCCACTTTAGAATCCAAGGAATCTTATATTTACTACAAAATTGAAGTAAAATTGGGATACCATCTGAATTGAGAATAGGCTTTTGTTTACTAAAATGGGTAACTTGGGTCTTGAGTTGATCGGGAATAATTGCAAATGAGGCACCAAATCTAGCCCACCAAATTATGAACCATAAAGGAATTGGACCTTTAAATTTATGATCGAACTGGACAAACCAGGAATGACTAAAATTTAAGTTTTGATGTAAAAATATTTTATTCCAAGCTTCAATATAATCATAGTAACAAAAATGATTGGTGTTGACTATATGAAGATCAGAAGGATGATCGGAAAATTCTTGCTGGGAAATTAACTGTTTAATATAAAGAGAATGATATAAAACTTTTGTATAATCTTTTCTATCATAAATAGGTTTGATAACTACAGAACCGGTTTGAATAAGAATATCTTTATAATAAGATAAAGATTTATAAGGAGCAAATGGAATAAAATGCCATCCCGTGGGAAAGAAAAGGGCGGCAAGCTTAATTGGGTCATTTTTTGGGTTCATAAATGTTTCCACAAAAAATAAGTTTACTTCATAATTGACTATATATTCTGAATTTGACTGAGTAAAAGAAGGATAAAATTTTGGGACTACTTTACTGATTTCAGATGATCCAAATGGATCAAAAGAAGGAGGGGGACTAGCTAAAACAGTATTAAATGGCCTGGGTATTTGGCCTAAAACTTGAAACCTGTTTACTATGTCCACAGCCTGGACAGGATTAACTGGATGAGGTATAATTGTTCCTCTGGGAACGAGATTAAGATTACTAACAGAAGAAGAGTTTCCTCTACCTCCTCTACCTCTAGAATTACTTCCACCTCTGACACTCATTTTGTCTCTCCTATTTGCAGAAACTCTCTGGTTAGAAAATCAGGGATAGAATTTTCACTTCCTTTAATATATTGTATATCGAAATCAAATATGCTTAATAATGTTTGCCATCTAGCAAAAATCTATTTTGATGCAATGTTTTGAACATCTTTTTCTAAAATATATTTTGCTGACTGACAATCAATTCTAACTAAAAACTTTTGATTTAAAAGTTCATGCTGAAATTTATTGATACATAAAACTAGGCTTAAAATCTCTTTTTTAATAGTTGAATAGTTTTGTTGGGTAGTATCCCAAGCACCTGAATGAAAACAAACAATTTCTTCGTGGGAAGAGGGATTTAACTTTTGTTTGAGGATTCCTCCAAATCCAATTTCAGAGGCATCAGTTTCTACAATTTTGAATGCAGAAGGATTGGCTATACCGAGACATGGAAGTGTCTTGACATATTTTTTAATATCTTGGACGATTGAAGTATGAATAGAAGTCCAAGGTGGGGGATTATTCTGTAATCGATCGAACAATGGTTTACATTGTTTCCTAAGATCTTTATAGAATTCACCTATATAGTTAAGGGATCCTAAGAACCTTTGGAGTTGAGTTTTATCAAGGATTTCATCAGGAAATTTACTGGAAAACTCAATGGCTCTATCTATTGGTTTGATCTTTCCATATTGGATGGTGTGGCCTAGGAACCTAACTTTTGTTTGAAATAATGAACACTTACTAGGTGAAAGTACCAATCCATTAGTCTTGACTGTTTTGAAGAAAGAATATAAATGTTTCCAATGTTCTTCAATTGAATTGGAATAAACAAGAACATCGTCAATGTAAACAATTGTGAAATGGCTAAATGGGTTGAATATATTGTTCGTGATGTTTTGAAACTCACTAGGGCCATTCTTAAGACCAAATGGGAATACATTCCATTCATAATGACCAAAGGGGGTAGTGAACGCAGTTTTATACCTATCTTCATTACTAATTTGGATTTGCCAAAATCCACTCTTTAGATCAAATTTACTGAATATAACTGATTGATTTAATCTATTTATTAAATCTTTTTTGTTGGGTAAAGGATATCTAATCCATTCAAGTACTTCATTTAATGGTTTATAGTTAATTACTAGTCTCGGTGCTCCTATTTCTTTCTCAGCGTTTTTATTAACATAAAAAGCTGCACAAGACCAAGGTGATTTACTATTTCTGATTAATCCTTTACTAAGTAGTTCGTTAATTTCTTTTTTACAATATTCTAGTTGTTCGTGATTCATTTGAATAGGTCTAGCTTTCGTTGGAATTAAATGTTCTTTAAATTCTTTCGCATAAGGTAAATTAACTATATGTTTCTTTCTATGCCAAAAAGCATGAGGAATATCTGAACATACTTCTTTTAATAAAGTTTTATTAAATTGTTCTATTTTATTTTGTAGTTTACTATCTGTTAGTTGATCTTCGATTCTTTTGTATTTAATTTCATTTTTTAAATGTTTTAAATGATTCTTTTTATTATTTAATATTGTAAGAGTTTTAGTAACTGACTGTTCTTGAATAGTTTTTAAATCTTTTTCTTCTGGTTCGAGGATAAAATTAAATGTTACTGTTTGACCTAAATGTTTGCTGACTAATCCTTTAGTTGAAGTTGTAAAAGGATAGAGTAAATAAATAAAAGGTAGTCCTAATATAATTTTATCAGTCATGTTTGTTATTAAGACAAAGGAGGTATTAAAGCAAATATTATCTTGACAAACATGAACATTAGGTAATTTGTACTTTATATTCATCTGACTATCATTGGCTGAACTTAGTCTTTCATTAGTTTTTTCGTAATAAGTTGTTAGAACCAGTCCTTCTTGAATACAATTTAAATCGGCTCCTGTATCGATCAGGGCAGATGTTTTAATAATAAAAGTTTTATTAATAACTAGTTTAATGTTAGTATACCATTTTTGGATAGTAATATCTTTTAACATTTTTAATGAAAGTCCTTGTTGTTTAATAACTTCGGATTCATCAATTTCTAAATTATCTTCTTCGGAAGAATCATGAATTAATAATTTTGAATCAGTTTTAATTTTTTCGATCTCTTCCTTTAATTTTGGAATTTCTTGTTTTAAACTAGAAATTTCTTTCTTTAAATTATTAACTTCTTGATTTAAATCTAGTAACGTTATTTCTTTAACTGGGTTCTTAAATCTTTCAAGTGTTTTATTAAGACTTATTTTTGGGTTTTCTTTTTTCTTATCTATCTTGATTTTATTATCCTGAGTAAGTAAAGTTTTTAATTTATTAACATATTGTGTTTTTAATTGAGGATCTGTTATTTTACTAATTAATTCTATTAATAAATGGGTTTCTTCTTCCTGACTTTTTGATAGTACATTTAGAGTTTTAGTACAACAATTTTTGTCACAATTGTCTGTACATCCTATGGTAATGTTTGGTTTATTATTATCACTATCTGTATTACTAGTACTGGATGTCTGAGAAAGAATATCTGTATAATGGTCACTAGATTCGTTCTCAATTCTCATTAATTGAAGTATAGACTCTGTATCTTCATTAGAAACATGTAATTGGTTAAGTTTATCTTTAACTCTACATTCATTTTTATAATGGCCCGGCTTGCCACAGCCGTGACAAATAACTTTGCTTTTATCAAATTTCTTAGTAAATTTATTGTTAAAAGTTTTATTTTTAAACTTTTGGGGTTTTTTGTAATATTCTTATTTTCTTTCTTTTTTAATATATTTATTAAATTTCTTATACTTATTATGATGTTTAGGTTTATTTCTGGAAGGGGCTATGGGTGGTAACCCATATTGTTCACAGAAAGTTCATAACTCATACTTAGATTTGTTTTTATCTTGATTAACTTGTTTAGTGATTTTGTGATCAATATACATTTTTAATCCTATTTTTTGTATAATACTTATTATTTCACCATAAGTTAATTCGTCGTAATTTATAACTCCTAAATCTTTACTTAATTCTTCACGAATTTTATGGGCAAATAAATTAGGTAATCCATTAACGAATTTTTCTTTCCAGAATGGTTTATTGCTATCTTCTCTCATCATGACTCTAGACATAAAGACGTCTTTATACCATCTAAAATCACTTAGAGTTGGACAAGTTAAGTTACTGAGTTGATCATGGATTCTTTCAGTAATATTACTGGGAGTTCCAATAAAATGTTTTATTATTGTATATATTAAAGTATTGACTCCATCTGGTTGGAGTCCTATTGATTCATCTAATATTGGTTGTCCATCATTATCTTTTTGATAAGAAGTAATTATGTTATGCCTAGTATCTTCAGTGAGATGTTTTTCCCACCAAGACCTTAAGGTTCCTATGAAACCACTGGCTAAAATTTCAACAATTTCACTTTGGTTTAAATGATTATTTGTTGTTATATAGCAATTAGCTACCATGGACATATGATTTAATTTGTTTAATATTTCTTGTTCACTAAGACCATCAATATTCCATTCGTAAATCTTTTTAGCTGAAACAGAAAATTGATTATCTAGGTTTCTTTCCTCAAATTGTAAATCTGGGGGAGTTGGTTTAGGATACCAATTCTTTGTTAGGGTTATGGGATTAGGTTGGTTTAAATTAAGTTTTTTAAATTGATTGATAGAATTATCACTGTCGTTAGAACTTTCATGATAACCTAAAACTTTTATAGTTTTACTGGATTCTGGTTTGTCTAATTTCTTAAACAATTTATCTAATGTTTTAATTAGTTCTTTATCCTTATTAGGTAAACTTAGATTTTCTCTATTACTAGGTAAATTTATTAAGGGTTTTTCTTCAAACTCTTTGTCCTTTTCTTTAATGAGGTCTGGATTTAAGTATTGTTTAATATTAGGATCTTTAATCTTATCTTCAATCTTGTCTAACTGTTTACCTAGAGTGGCTAGATACTGATTAGTGAAATTATTTTGTTCGATTAATTTCTTTTCGTCATTTTGTCCATCAGACATTTTAAATGGCGAAGCTATAATTAAAGTATCTTTTACTGGTATTATTATTGTTTCTATTGGAGGATGACTAGATGAGACTTTAGATTTATCTTCCTTAATCCACTGTGTTTTGGTAATTGTGTTGCATTTACCATAGTATTTTTCATACCAAGAATAAAAAGTAATATTAATCTTTTCTCTTGTTACGAAAATCTTCCATTTATTGACTATTTTATCTTTGTCTTCATGATTATGACTTTCTCTAAATTGGTGTCTTTTTAACTTATTTTCTTTTGAATTGAAATCTCCTGTTAAGAATTTCCAATTGATTTTAACTTCTTTATTAATTGTTCTTAACTGATGATTTATGGGTTTGGTTTCAAAATCTGATTGTGTAAGTGATAATTGTTCATTATCATCATCAGATTGATTACTAGATTGATTATAATAGGGATGACTAGTTTGACCTTCATTAATGATACCTTTTAATTTTATATCTTTAAGATTTGTTTTACTGAGTAGCTCAGTATCTTGTCTAGGTGACATTACTTTACTGAGTAAATCAGAATCTTTTCTAGATGATATTACTGACTGATTACCAATTTCTTCTAACATAAGTGGTTTCCTATAATTATCGAAACTTATTCTAACAGTTCCGTCTAAATATTGTTGACTAGGTAGGTTAATATCTTTCCAAAGTATTGTTTTTGGAACTTGGATATTAGCGTCATTAGTGCTACTTTGAATTAAAACAGTTTTGTCTTTTGGACATTTACTAAGTGCGTGAATATTTAAATTAGTTTTCATTGTTTTATAATAAATTCGATAAATTAATGCAAGTGGTTGAGATCCCTCAATCATATGAGTGATTTCACCATCTGTTTTAATATTTAATGTTAATGCTTTTAATAAATTAGGATCATTTAGACTTAAAGTAAAGTCTGGAAAGCAATTAAAATGGACTGGTCCATTATGGAGACTAGATTCCATGATTCCTAATATGCTAGGGACATAGTTTAGGTATCTTGCATCTCTTAAACATAAAAGAATGCTAGAATTAATTCCTTTTACTGATAATGGTTTTACTGCTACTTGTATTAATCCTATGTGAATAAATTTATAGTTTTTCTTTTTATATTTCCTTATTATTTCACTAGTTAATAGAGAACAGTTTTCGTTTTCTTTGTTAATAGCATATATTTTTTCTACAGTCTTTACATTGTAATTGGTTTTAAAATTATCTGTAAAAGTTGACTGGTAGATTTGTTTTGGATCTATACTGGGTATATTCCAATTTCCTAAATCTTGACTAATATTTTCATAACTATGTTCTTCTTGGTTAATAATATCAGGGATCGACGTCATCGGTGACCTCAAGCTAACTGAGGAACTAGACCTAAAGAGTATATTCATTAATATTGTTTTTAACTGTTTTTGATTACCTAAAGTGATTCTGGGAACATTAGTTCATACCTTCTTACCTTAAGCACACACATACCTATGTCTAACACCCTTATCCAACACTGCTCTAACCTGAGACTTACAAAGGATTTTTGGTAATGACACTAGGTGGTCGTAAGAGTGGTGACTAATTTTATCAGAATAACTGGAAGATAATCGGAACAGTGAAACACTATTGATGAACGGAATACAGTCGGAACAGTAACTCAATAACTCGGTAATTGTGTTGCATTTACCATAGTATTTTTCATACCAAGAATAAAAAGTAATATTAATGTAACGCCTTACAATTTTTGGTTTATAAAATATTATATTGTGTGAATGTGATTAAAATTTTATTTTATTAACCACTATTTTTTTTATGTGTGTGATAATTGTTTAATAGACTCCTTATGTTAAAATGGGTCGTATTAAATTATTTATATTAATAAGAGCTGTAAATATTGTTCCTTGACTAATTATAGCATTTGAGATTCTTACTTTTAATATTTTATGATTATTAATGTTGAGTGGTGACAAAGGCATTTATGTGCAAATTGTACTTTATTTACTTAGATAAAAATATTTCTTTATTATATTTTAATAATTTTCATGTGCCACAAGTTATTGTAAATTTAGAATATTTAGTGATACAAGCATATTTAATTCTCTTACTTAGATTTTCATTCAAATAATATTTTAGTGGTGATTATATTTTCAAATGCAATTTTATTTATTCACCAACTAGCAAAAAGATTTATTTAGAAATGATACTCTACTTTTTAATTATGAAATGACACCACTAGCCTTGACCAAACTCTCTTCCCTTTTGTACTAGAAGGCTAGTTTAGTAACTTCTTAATTCCACTACTTAAAAACCCACATAAAAGGGCTTTGACTCCACATTATTTTCCATTCATTTTTCCAAGCCCACCCACCTCTTTTCTCCCATTCTCTCTCTCTCTCGGCTCTCCTCTTCTCCATTTTCCCAAGACCATCATCTTCCCCAAACCTCCATTAAAAACTCAAACTTCAACCTCTTATTTCAAGGTAATTTCTTCACCAAATTGTGTGTTCTTGTAACTAAAATGACCCTCTTTCAACCCTCTATCTATTCCTACCAATATTTTTGAGTTTTGTTTTCTTTCTCAAAACTGAAATTTTACAAAGATGAGGCTCTTGACCTTTTTTGTTACATGCAATGGTGGATAAGTGTTTAGGGGTTGTTCTTGATGAAGACCCATAAGTTTTAGGGCTCATCCAAGACAAACCCATCCATGGGCAATGAACTCAAAGTGAGCTCATGGGTTGTTTTAATGGTTTCTATGTTTATAAATAGGTTCTATCAATGTTAGAGTATCAATGTTAGAGTATGAATAAAGCATTGCATGTGAGCTTTGGTGTAGTTCTAGTTAAATTCTTGAATAGGTTGTGTATGTACCTTGTTAAATTCGTATCTCATGCCTCGTTTATCATATGATGATGATTCTAGACTCTCTGGAAAGATAAGTTGATTATCCTCAACTCTTATTCTTTAAGTTTTCTGAGATTTTGCTTGCAAGTATGAGTTTTTCTGCGGTTTATGTAACCAGCTATATTGACTTCGGGATTATGATCCTTGAACTTGGAAAAATCGTAGTTAATCGAATACGTGTTCAAAAATTATGCGCCTTACCATTCTGGAAAGGTCTCGGAATGGTCTATAACTTCTATGTTTTACACTTTTTCATTTGAGTTCATCCTTATACTGAAAATTGGTAATCTTTCGAACTATTCAGGGCTGCGTCAAATCTGTTTTGACAAGACCGCGTTCTGATTGTTTCTAAATTCATTACTTCATCATTTTGATGTTCTTATCATTTTGGAAAGCTCTCTGATTTGTCTACAAGTTTGGATTCTTAAAATATGTTTTTGAGTGAGTAAATGTGTGATCTTTCAAAGTGTGTTTGTGTGTATGAGTTCTTTTTAAAACTATGTTCTTGAGGAGATTTTCACAAAGGAAGTGTTTCATTTTCGTAAAATATATTTCGTGTAAGTGTTTCTTGTTTTAAAAATTATATCTTTACGTGTGAGTGCTTCTTTCAAAAATATATGGTGTGTATGAGATATGTGTTTGTGTGGTTGGTGTGTGGATTGTATAGAATGTGTAAAGTATTGTTGTAATTACGTAAGTCCATAGTCGCTCAAATTTCTGCAGCAACACTGCTCTGTTGGAGCTCTGTTTCAAGCAGCTCAAGGTCACCCTTGGGTTGTAATTCTCTGAGATTCATGAGCTCCTCAGAATATAGTGTAAGCACGCGAAAATTTGGAAGCAATCCGATATTTGAGCTATTTATTATGATTATTTTGGTAGTGTACGCGCAGAGTATAAAACTGTTACGGTTTCTGATTTTCTAAGCTACAATTTAATTGCTTAAACTTTTAATTTCAAGTTGAAACTTTTTATGTAGCAAGTAAGTAGGTTTATGAAGGTCTCGTGAAAATTTCAAATAGATATCATGAATTTGTGATTTATTAAAAATGTTAGTGTTTAAAGGTTTATATGGAAGGATGTGAAATACCCAGAAACTGTCTGTTCTGTTTTGGTTAATTTTGAATGGTTGCTGACTGTTTTAGACAGAAAGTCTAGGAGGAAGTTGTTCTAATCGGAGTCTAGTTTGTGCACACGCAAACCTTGTATCAATAGAGTTAGCAAATAAAGAGTTATGCATGTGTTACTAAAAGTTGCGCAGCAGGAATTTTCTGTGCTTCAGTACATACTTTAACCTGTTCGTTTTTAGTCTAAATGAATTGTTTTGGAGTTGAAACTTTTATGATAAGTTGAATTAGTAATCATGAAGTATCCTGTCAAATGTGGTATTTGTTTGATTATTTTTGGATTTATGATAAATATTTTGGTAGAGGGTGCGCGGCAGAAGTGTCAGCTTTTGAGATTGAATGCATTATTTGTGAAGGTGTTAAGGATATGGTTAGCATTGATCAAGTTGATTTAATGTTATACCAAGTGTGGTATGATTTGAAAGTTAAATTATATATATATGTATTATAGGAGAATATTATGTGAACTTGAATGGAAATGTGCGCTTATGTGAGTTTTGTGCTTATTATATGGATAAGAGTTATAAGTGATATAAATATCATGTGTTATGTGGCAACGTGCTATATTATAATATGGTATATGCATGTAAATAAATATCGTTGGGGTAGAATATGGGTTGATAGACTAACGTAAACAAGCTGAGGTACTAATAGGGTATTATACCTTTATATAGGTACAAATAGGAGGCCAGGAAAGGAGCTCGTGTACGTAAAGTTGGAGTTGTGAGATACAAGTTATTGAGTTAGTTTATCGGCTTTTGAGGCAAGTGTCTATTCCCTCCACTTATTGTTCAAGTGGCAGCTTCTCTTAAATTATGATGCGAACGTTTTCTTTAACCAGTATTCTTTCTTTTACCTTTCCTTTCATATAATACCTTTGAACATTTTGTCCCATCTTGCAACTATATTTTTGTATACCTATCCTGTTTTGTTGTAAGCCCATTTATTGCCATGCTTACTTATAGCTTGATAATTGTCTAATACCTTTGCTTGACCCTATGGCATGACCTTTCTACTTTTCATTATCATTTGAATCCCTGAAGCGTTATCATGAATTGAAATCTGAAAAACTGAAACAAGTTGTTCATATAGACTTGATTTATAATTGAAATCTTGACACCTTTATTCGTTGTGAATAATCTGAAATTTTATTCGACCCTGGAATTGGAAATTTGTTTTTGACCGTTACGCCGGTCTGGTTTATGAATTATTTAAGGCCAATATGTTGCCTATGGATCCAGTGTGTGTTTGGAGTCACATTAAATATGTGACCCGGAGCTAATGCGTTGGCTGATCACCTAGCTTAGCTCGTAGCGTGTGGTTCCAATTCCAATCCGTTTATTTATTGATTCTTGTTATGAAACTCTGATTATTTATCAGATATCCTGATTCATTTCTTATATCCTGTTCAATGTTTGTTGGCTACTATTATACACTTGCTGAGCATTGTTGGCTCACTCTTGCTATTTTTCCCTAACCTTTCAGTTAAGAACGAAGTTAACTATCTTCGAGTAACCGCTAAGGAGACCGTGAGAAGGCCTGATTCGAGATTTTAGGTTCCATGTTGCCAGGTAGATATAATTCATGCTAGTTCTTACCAATGGTTAGATGGTGGCAAATGGTTTGTAATAAAACTGAATTAGATGTTGTAATAAACTTTGATATTTTAGATTCTTGTTTCACACCATAACCTGTGATCGATCCTTAGCTGAGGGGTTGTTTGTTTAATTATGTTTTATTCAGAGTGATAGTGGCACCAAATCCTGACCCCGGATTTGGGGGCGTCACAGGTTGGTATCAGAGATACAGGTTATTGGTCACTGAAACAAGAATTGGTAGAAGAATCTAAGATAGGAAAAACAATGAACAAAGTCACATAGAGTTTGAGTTAGGATTTATGAATATAGTTTTGACCAATAGGATAGGTTCGCTCTAGGACTTAAGCTTCATAGGTAAGATAGGATTTGTAGATGTAGGTTACCTTTAGGATGAGTATTAGTAGAATTAAGATAACCATTTACCGTTTAAGTATCTTCTTGGTTTAGTATTGTGTGGTTATAGATAATGGCTGTTTTGAGAGATTAACATTCATATGAGATTCTTTTCCTAAGCCAGAGTCGTCAATATTAGTATCAGTGCATGCACCCGGCCAAGTGGAGATTTCCATTACCCCTTGGGTAAATTTATTTTCTTATAGTATAGCTGCATGTCAAGGCAGAGTTATTTCTTACGTGTAGAATGAAAGGGATTGGAGATGGATGGAATATTGAACGAATTATGGATTATGTGTGGATGATTGAGTAAGTATTGGAGATATTGTTAAAACAGGGCATAGTCCATTTTACGAATAGGTCATGCCGAATTTTCTGTAGAAATATTAACTTAAGTTACACACTTCCATGTTATATAGTATTCCGACATATCGAGTAAGTATACGCTTGAACCGTTTGAAGATCGGGTTACGGACGGGGCAACTAATTCGAAGCTGGAGGAGTCAATCGGAGAGTCAGAGCTACCAGTTCAGAAGACATCACCTGCAGATCTTTACGTACTTTCCAGAATTTCATCTACGACTTCGGCTACATCGCGAACGCTATAGGATACACCGCGCAGAGTTCCGAACCAAGTTTAGTTAGAGTCGATTGAGAGTAAAAGCTCTAAGATAACGTCTAGAAAGACTTAGATAGATTCTTTGCGATATGATAACGATTTCACCCCCGTGATAGGGACATTTATCCAAAGGAGTGGCCAACGTGTATATTCCTTCTTTATACAAGATTGCACAAGTTGATTTACTAACGGGACATACCTATAAGCTCAGACTAGAAATTTACTCCCCTAAGGACCATCTACATGGGACAAGGCGTGATTACCTCCATTCGTTCGATGTAAGGATAAGTCTATTCACAACTAGTCACGGATTTTATTCAATTTACCTTTTTAAAAAGATTCAATTTTTCACTTCTATTATTTTATTCTTTACGAAATACCTCTATTGTTCAGGGGGCTACTTGATCCAATATTATATTATATAAACTTTTGAAACTCTTAAACCTTTCATATATTCCTCTTAAATTTTTGATCCTCCTTGTTGTAACTAAGATGAACAACCCTATATATATAGGGGATTCAGGGACTTTCTATCTGTGTGATAGAAGTCTGGTGGGACGCCACTGGTTGTGTGTTTGTCACGAAAGTACTAAAGGTTGGCCACCTTCTGTACTGTGTTGTTTAAAGTGACAAATGCAACCTGATAAAGTTCGATGATCATCTTGATCTCTTAGTTAAATTCTTTTTATCAGAAATTCTTACTAAACATGCTTATTATATTTCCATATTTGTTGACACCTTCGTATCTATTGGTTCATTTTGTCGGAAACTCTTACGACTCTTAAAGGTATCAAAGATTGGAAGTCGCAAAGGCGAAGATGACGGTATTCTGAGTGTTAAGCTGTACTTACTTTGACTGGAAATTTGTTCTGATAGAGTTTGGGAAATTGTTTTAAGAGGAGGACTGAACGTCGAGTCAGATTGCTCATTAGACGTACAACACGATTACAAGGTTTATTATTACTGAGAGTTTGGTATGAATAAGGAGAATGTAACAAGGATATACCAATACTAATCATGATGAAGTATGAAATAAAGTGACATTGGAGAGGCATTGGTTATTGTTTGTGGAAGACTGTTATTCTACTTGTCGGGCAAGTATATATATGAGCACCTGTTTATTCTATATTTCACTTTGGATATAGTAGTTAGATCATTACAAGGTTTTGAACGTCTTGAGACCACATATTGGATGTAAACTTTAGAACTGAAGCAGGATAAGTTGAGCATAGCGTAATGTGAAGCAAAGTTTATAGAGCTAGCCAGGGTTGTGTTCGAATATGTGAATATCGATGAGAAGAGAGTTAGGAGACTCCAACATGAAGTAAGATCATGGATTAGGAGTAAAGTTATTGATTACAAACAGAAGAAGCTAGAAAAGGGAAGGCGGAGACACGGGGAGAAGACCAATAATTAAGGAACTTTCAGAACCATTTCAATATAAGGCCTGAGTTTCAGTCAAATAGGAATGTTGGATTTGGAAGACCAGAAACTGGAAGTGATGGGCAATGGAATCGTCCACAAGATTTGGATCAACAAAGACCTATGAGACCTCCGATACCAGAATGTAGAACTTGTGGAAATAAACAACTGGGATTTTGTAATAAGATCAATATAGTACGTTACAAGTGTAATCAGAGAGGACATTACGCCAATGTGAGCTATAAACCGAAGGCTAGAGTTACGTGTAACAAGCGTGGAGAGGTGTGACGTTTCTTAAGAGATTGCAATCGTTAAGCCCAGTAAGCAATATGTTAAGGATGAATGGACCACCATTTACAAAGCAACCAAGGACAAGAACCCTTAATATGACCATGAGCGATATAGTGAAAATAAGGATGTAGTACAAATACGTTTCAAATAGATTATGGAAATGCCAAAGTGTTAATTTATTTTGGAGCTACCAAGCCTTTTTTTATCCATAGAATTTTCTCATAAACCGCATTGTACGATTCAACTATTAAGTAAAGCTTTGACTATAGGAATAGCTAATCAGGAGCGTATATCGATTCATCTAGATTTTTCCTCACTATGAGATTGATATAGTAGATCACCATTTTCTTAGGATGACTTGATTCCCGTCAAGTTAGGGAGATTTGATGTAAATTCTAAGAATGGATTGGTTAAATGAGTATGGGAAAAATGGAATTGCGAGCCACATATAAAGTAGAAGTTGTGTTCCCAGGTCAGAAACGAACAGAGAAATTCTAACTTGTCATACAGGGAAAGAGATTATACACAAAGTTTTCTAAGTACGATTTTTGGTTGAAAGAGTTACAATTTCTAGGACATGTAGACAGTAGCGAAGGAATCAAAGTGGATCTAGCGAAGATTGAAGTGGTAATGAATTGGGTAAAGCCTAAGACACCTACAGAAATTTTACGAGATAAGATGGAGACTATCGAAGGTTTGTCAAGGATTTTTCCAAGATAACCACACCATTAACCAAGCTTACCAGAAATCTTTCTGGAGTTAAAGAGGAGACTGATAACTTCTCCAATGTTAGTGCAACTGGATAACAAGGATATTTTGTGATATAGAAAGAATTGGATAAATAGATACGGAAGTATTTAAATTGCTAGAGGAACGAAATTCTTTAGACGAGCCATGTTAGTAAACTATATTCATTTCTAGTAGACTATTATGACTCATGTACCTTAGGACAATACCAAGAACTAAATTGAGATGGCAGCTTCATGTTAAGAATCAAGACTGACGCCACACGATAAGGTGATTTGCGTATGCTTCCAGATAACCGAAAAACCACGAATAGAAATACTCGACACCTGATGGGGAATTTGCCGCAATAGTCTTTGCACGGATTTAGAGACAATACTTGTACAAAGAAAGGTGCGAAATTTGTACGGATCAAAGGAGTTTGAATTATATTTTCACCCAAAAGGAGCTATATATACATATGTAAGGTAAAGGAAATGGTTAAGACTGATCAAGGGATATGATTGAACTAACACCCGCCATCCAGGCAAGGCAAATGTGGTAGCAGACGCTTTGAGTAGAAATGAGAGACTGAAGATGATGACTTCATTTGAAGAATTGACCAAAGAATTTGAGGAAGTGGAAGTAGAGGTTCGTATTTCAGATACAGCTACGGAGATGATATATACAAGGACTTTCCAACCGAAACTGTTTGAGAAGATTAGAAGATGTCAAACTGAAATGATGGACCAAAATACAAGTAGCTTAACCGGAGAAGAAAGAAGGAGTCAAAAGGATGATAAAGGAATTGTAAGATTTTTCTTCAACAATTTAGATACCCAAAGTGACAGATTTGAAGAATGAGATATTAAGTGAGGCTCATGATCCGAAATATTCGATCCACCCCAGATGTACTAAGATGAACCAAGACCTACAGAAAATTTTAGTAGACATATATGAAAAGAGATATTATAGGATTATTGAGTAGGTGTTTCACCTGTCAGAGAGTTAAAACCAAACATCAGAGATTTAGTGGACTATTACAACCATTAGAAATTCCTGAATTTAAGAATGAACATCTCATGATGCCATTTGAGTTATGATCGACAGATTTACCAAGTTTGTACCTTTTTTTCCCATCAATGAGAAACTTTCATTAGATAAATTGGTTTATCGACTATAAAGATAGTAGTGAGGCATGTGATTCAATTATTAATCGAATTTGACCAAGACCCGCAATTTTATTCAAGATTTTGGAGAAAACTTGTTGGCATGTTCAGAAACCAAGTTGAACATGTGTACCATGTATCATCCTCAAACATATGGTCAAGGTAAATGGACTATTCAGATAATCGAAGACAAATTTAGAGTTTGTACGATGAATTTTGAAGATAATTGAGATGATCGTTTGTCATTAGTGAAATTCTTTTACCGCAATAGCTATCATGCGAATATTGAAATGCCAGCTGATGAAGCCTTGTACGGAGAAAGATGTAGATCTTCAATAGGTTGAAAAGAAGTTGATAAATGCACGAGATTGGAACCAGAGTTAATGTATCAGACCAAGGAAACTATTGAGCTCATCCAGAAAGGATTAATAGCTACTCGGAATCAACGACTATAATATGAT
Source organism: Heracleum sosnowskyi (assembly GCA_030848705.1). Lineage (NCBI taxonomy): Eukaryota > Viridiplantae > Streptophyta > Magnoliopsida > Apiales > Apiaceae > Heracleum > Heracleum sosnowskyi. The sequence goes on along the minus strand of CM061235.1, from coordinate 132,392,334 downwards.
GATTAAACCAGGGAAGGTATAGATTATAGAGTAAGAGAATCAGTCCTATTAAAAGTGTCACCATGCAAAAGACTAACGGGATTTGGTAAGTAAGGACGGCTGAGTCCGAAAATTAGTTAGACCTTTTAAGATATTAAAGCGTGTGGGTAAGATTGCGTCTGAGGTAGCCTTACCTCCATATATGCAACATATCCATAATGTATTTCACGAGTCGATAGAGATTCAAACTTATTTGTACTATGTTGATCAAACAGTAGAAATTTTAGATCGGAAAGAGAAAGTGCTTAGAGATAAAATAGTTATACTAGTAAGAGTATGGTGTAGAAACCCCAAGGTTGAAGAATCAACTTGGGAGTTAGAAACTAAAATGTTAGAAAAGTACTCTCAGCTGTTTACGTAATAGATTCTGGGGACAGAATCCTTTTAAGGGGGGAAGGATGTAACGCCTTACAATTTTTGGTTTATAAAATATTATATTGTGTGAATGTGATTAAAATTTTATTTTATTAACCACTATTTTTTTTATGTGTGTGATAATTGTTTAATAGACTCCTTATGTTAAAATGGGTCGTATTAAATTATTTATATTAATAAGAGCTGTAAATATTGTTCCTTGACTAATTATAGCATTTGAGATTCTTACTTTTAATATTTTATGATTATTAATGTTGAGTGGTGACAAAGGCATTTATGTGCAAATTGTACTTTATTTACTTAGATAAAAATATTTCTTTATTATATTTTAATAATTTTCATGTGCCACAAGTTATTGTAAATTTAGAATATTTAGTGATACAAGCATATTTAATTCTCTTACTTAGATTTTCATTCAAATAATATTTTAGTGGTGATTATATTTTCAAATGCAATTTTATTTATTCACCAACTAGCAAAAAGATTTATTTAGAAATGATACTCTACTTTTTAATTATGAAATGACACCACTAGCCTTGACCAAACTCTCTTCCCTTTTGTACTAGAAGGCTAGTTTAGTAACTTCTTAATTCCACTACTTAAAAACCCACATAAAAGGGCTTTGACTCCACATTATTTTCCATTCATTTTTCCAAGCCCACCCACCTCTTTTCTCCCATTCTCTCTCTCTCTCGGCTCTCCTCTTCTCCATTTTCCCAAGACCATCATCTTCCCCAAACCTCCATTAAAAACTCAAACTTCAACCTCTTATTTCAAGGTAATTTCTTCACCAAATTGTGTGTTCTTGTAACTAAAATGACCCTCTTTCAACCCTCTATCTATTCCTACCAATATTTTTGAGTTTTGTTTTCTTTCTCAAAACTGAAATTTTACAAAGATGAGGCTCTTGACCTTTTTTGTTACATGCAATGGTGGATAAGTGTTTAGGGGTTGTTCTTGATGAAGACCCATAAGTTTTAGGGCTCATCCAAGACAAACCCATCCATGGGCAATGAACTCAAAGTGAGCTCATGGGTTGTTTTAATGGTTTCTATGTTTATAAATAGGTTCTATCAATGTTAGAGTATCAATGTTAGAGTATGAATAAAGCATTGCATGTGAGCTTTGGTGTAGTTCTAGTTAAATTCTTGAATAGGTTGTGTATGTACCTTGTTAAATTCGTATCTCATGCCTCGTTTATCATATGATGATGATTCTAGACTCTGTGGAAAGATAAGTTGATTATCCTCAACTCTTATTCTTTAAGTTTTCTGAGATTTTGCTTGCAAGTATGAGTTTTTCTGCGGTTTATGTAACTAGCTATATTGACTTCGGGATTATGATCCTTGAACTTGGAAAAATCGTAGTTAATCGAATACGTGTTCAAGAATTATGAGCCTTACCATTCTGGAAAGGTCTCGGAATGGTCTATAACTTCTATGTTTTACACTTTTTCATTTGAGTCCATCCTTATACTGAAAATTGGTAATCTTTCGAACTATTCAGGGCTGCGTCAAATCTGTTTTGACAAGACCGCGTTCTGATTGTTTCTAAATTCATTACTTCATCATTTTGATGTTCTTATCATTTTGGAAAGCTCTCTGATTTGTCTACAAGTTTGGATTCTTAAAATATGTTTTTGAGTGAGTAAATGTGTGATCTTTCAAAGTGTGTTTGTGTGTATGAGTTCTTTTTAAAACTATGTTCTTGAGGAGATTTTCACAAAGGAAGTGTTTCATTTTCGTAAAATATATTTCGTGTAAGTGTTTCTTGTTTTAAAAATTATATCTTTACGTGTGAGTGCTTCTTTCAAAAATATATGGTGTGTATGAGATATGTGTTTGTGTGGTTGGTGTGTGGATTGTATAGAATGTGTAAAGTATTGTTGTAATTACGTAAGTCCATAGTCGCTCAAATTTCTGCAGCAACACTGCTCTGTTGGAGCTCTGTTTCAAGCAGCTCAAGGTCACCCTTGGGTTGTAATTCTCTGAGATTCATGAGCTCCTCAGAATATAGTGTAAGCACGCGAAAATTTGGAAGCAATCCGATATTTGAGCTATTTATTATGATTATTTTGGTAGTGTACGCGCAGAGTATAAAACTGTTACGGTTTCTGATTTTCTAAGCTACAATTTAATTGCTTAAACTTTTAATTTCAAGTTGAAACTTTTTATGTAGCAAGTAAGTAGGTTTATGAAGGTCTCGTGAAAATTTCAAATAGATATCATGAATTTGTGATTTATTAAAAATGTTAGTGTTTAAAGGTTTATATGGAAGGATGTGAAATACCCAGAAACTGTCTGTTCTGTTTTGGTTAATTTTGAATGGTTGCTGCCTGTTTTAGACAGAAAGTCTAGGAGGAAGTTGTTCTAATCGGAGTCTAGTTTGTGCACACGCAAACCTTGTATCAATAGAGTTAGCAAATAAAGAGTTATGCATGTGTTACTAAAAGTTGCGCAGCAGGAATTTTCTGTGCTTCAGTACATACTTTAACCTGTTCGTTTTTAGTCTAAATGAATTGTTTTGGAGTTGAAACTTTTATGCTAAGTTGAATTAGTAATCATGAAGTATCCTGTCAAATGTGGTATTTGTTTGATTATTTTTGGATTTATGATAAATATTTTGGTAGAGGGTGCGCGGCAGAAGTGTCAGCTTTTGAGATTGAATGCATTATTTGTGAAGGTGTTAAGGATATGGTTAGCATTGATCAAGTTGATTTAATGTTATACCAAGTGTGGTATGATTTGAAAGTTAAATTATATATATATGTATTATAGGAGAATATTATGTGAACTTGAATGGAAATGTGCGCTTATGTGAGTTTTGTGCTTATTATATGGATAAGAGTTATAAGTGATATAAATATCATGTGTTATGTGGCAACGTGCTATATTATAATATGGTATATGCATGTAAATAAATATCGTTGGGGTAGAATATGGGTTGATAGACTAACGTAAACAAGCTGAGGTACTAATAGGGTATTATACCTTTATATAGGTACAAATAGGAGGCCAGGAAAGGAGCTCGTGTACGTAAAGTTGGAGTTGTGAGATACAAGTTATTGAGTTAGTTTATCGGCTTTTGAGGCAAGTGTCTATTCCCTCCACTTATTGTTCAAGTGGCAGCTTCTCTTAAATTATGATGCGAACGTTTTCTTTAACCAGTATTCTTTCTTTTACCTTTCCTTTCATATAATACCTTTGAACATTTTGTCCCATATTGCAACTATATTTTTGTATACCTATCCTGTTTTGTTGTAAGCCCATTTATTGCCATGCTTACTTATAGCTTGATAATTGTCTAATACCTTTGCTTGACCCTATGGCATGACCTTTCTACTTTTCATTATCATTTGAATCCCTGAAGCGTTATCATGAATTGAAATCTGAAAAACTGAAACAAGTTGTTCATATAGACTTGATTTATAATTGAAATCTTGACACCTTTATTCGTTGTGAATAATCTGAAATTTTATTCGACCCTGGAATTGGAAATTTGTTTTTGACCGTTACGCCGGTCTGGTTTATGAATTATTTAAGGCCAATATGTTGCCTATGGATCCAGTGTGTGTTTGGAGTCACATTAAATATGTGACCCGGAGCTAATGCGTTGGCTGATCACCTAGCTTAGCTCGTAGCGTGTGGTTCCAATTCCAATCCGTTTATTTATTGATTCTTGTTATGAAACTCTGATTATTTATCAGATATCCTGATTCATTTCTTATATCCTGTTCAATGTTTGTTGGCTACTATTATACACTTGCTGAGCATTGTTGGCTCACTCTTGCTATTTTTCCCTAACCTTTCAGTTAAGAACGAAGTTAGCTATCTTCGAGTAACCGCTAAGGAGACCGTGAGAAGGCCTGATTCGAGATTTTAGGTTCCATGTTGCCAGGCAGATATAATTCATGCTAGTTCTTACCAATGGTTAGATGGTGGCAAATGGTTTGTAATAAAACTGAATTAGATGTTGTAATAAACTTTGATATTTTAGATTCTTGTTTCACTCCATAACTTGTGATCGATCCTTAGCTGAGGGGTTGTTTGTTTAATTATGTTTTATTCAGAGTGATAGTGGCACCAAATCCTGACCCCGGATTTGGGGGCGTCACAATTAATCTTTTCTCTTGTTACGAAAATCTCAGTTTTCGTGTTCTTTGTTAATAGCATATATTTTTTCTACAGTCTTTACATTGTAATTGGTTTTAAAATTATCTGTAAAAGTTGACTGGTAGATTTGTTTTGGATCTATACTGGGTATATTCCAATTTCCTAAATCTTGACTAATATTTTCATAACTATGTTCTTCTTGGTTAATAATATCAGGGATCGACGTCATCGGTGACCTCGAGCTAACTGAGGAACTAGACCTAAAGAGTCTATTCATTAATATTGTTTTTAACTGTTTTTGATTACCTAAAGTGATTCTGGGAACATTAGTTCATACCTTCTTACCTTAAGCACACACATACCTATGTCTAACACCCTTATCCAACACTTCTCTAACCTGAGACTTACAAAGGATTTTTGGTAATGACACTAGGTGGTCTACAGTAAGAGTGGTGACTAATTTTATCAGAATAACTGGAATAATTAGGATGGTAATTTTAAATCAGAATAATGGTGTTTGAGTTAATATTAAACCATTGTTCGATCGATTACAGAATAATCCCCCACCTTGGACTTCTATTCATACTTCAATCGTCCAAGATATTAAAAAATATGTCAAGACACTTCCATGTCTCGGTATAGCCAATCCTTCTGCATTCAAAATTGTAGAAACTGATGCCTCTGAAATTGGATTTGGAGGAATCCTCAAACAAAAGTTAAATCCCTCTTCCCACGAAGAAATTGTTTGTTTTCATTCAGGTGCTTGGGATACTACCCAACAAAACTATTCAACTATCAAAAAAAGAGATTTTAAGCCTAGTTTTATGTATCAATAAATTTCAGCATTAACTTTTAAATCAAAAGTTTTTAGTTAGAATTGATTGTCAGTCAGCAAAATATATTTTAGAAAAAGATGTTCAAAACATTGCATCAAAACAGATTTTTGCTAGATGGCAAGCATTATTAAGCATATTTGATTTCGATATACAATATATTAAAGGAAGTGAAAATTCTATCCCTGATTTTCTAACCAGAGAGTTTCTGCAAATAGGAGAGACAAAATGAGTGTCAGAGGTGGAAGTAATTCTAGAGGTAGAGGAGGTAGAGGAAACTCTTCTTCTGTTAGTAATCTTAATCTCGTTCCCAGAGGAACAATTATACCTCATCCAGTTAATCCTGTCCAGGCTGTGGACATAGTAAACAGGTTTCAAGTTTTAGGCCAAATACCCAGGCCATTTAATACTGTTTTAGCTAGTCCCCCTCCTTCTTTTGATCCATTTGGATCATCTGAAATCAGTAAAGTAGTCCCAAAATTTTATCCTTCTTTTACTCAGTCAAATTCAGAATATATAGTCAATTATGAAGTAAACTTATTTTTTGTGGAAACATTTATGAACCCAAAAAATGACCCAATTATGCTTGCCGCCCTTTTCTTTCCCACAGGATGGCATTTTATTCCATTTGCTCCTTATAAATCTTTATCTTATTATAAAGATATTCTTATTCAAACCGGTTCTGTAGTTATCAAACCTATTTATGATAGAAAAGATGATACAAAAGTTTTATATCATTCTCTTTATATTAAACAGTTAATTTCCCAGCATAGATCCAAAACAAATCTACCAGTCAACTTTTACAGATAATTTTAAAACCAATTACAATGTAAAGACTGTAGAATTATCGGCCAGGTCCAGAAAGAATTTCCCCCAATTATTCATACTCAGGCATGTTCTAAAGAAAAAGGAACCATTGAAGGCCCTTCTTCTTCTTCCTTAAGCATTTCTTCAGAAAAAGAAAATCTAAAAAATAATTAGTGGAAGTCACTTTTTTTCGCACCTTAAAATATGTGCAGAAATTCAAAGCGACACTTATTTTGGGACAGAGGGAGTACAGTAGTATGAAGAACCCGAAGCATCGACTAATCCTGTAATGTGTACACGTTGGAAATGCAGGCTGTATAAATTTCAAAAATTAAACACTCCAGCTAACAATCGGGAAAGCAATAAAACAAAAGAAAATAATATGCTAATTAATCTGCTGGCTTCCAAGTCTCAACTTCCTTGGAGCATCTTTGGTGATTTCAATGATCTTCTGTATAGTATACAGATAAAGAGGGTAGCAACCTTCACCCTCAATCTCTTATGGATGGTTTTCGGTTTACTGTAGATGATGCTTCTCTAGTAGAGCTGGATTTAAATGGTGGAAAGTTCACGTGGGAGAAGAGCAGGGGTTCTCCAAATTGGGTTCGTGAGCGGTTGGATAGAGCTTTTGCAAATAATGTTTGGTGGCACAGGTTCATCCCTCTTTGCAAATTATTTGTTATAAATACTTCTTGTTCTGATCACGACCCTATTTTTTTAGAGCTCATGAATGTGATTGTGTCGAAGAGAAAGTTCAGATTCAAGTTTGAAAATACATGGTTAAAGGAACCAAGTTTTCATAATGAGGTTTCGCAGTATTGGAATAAGTTACCAGCGAGTCATTTGCTTCCTAAACTTATTTCGGTGTCTTCTTTTATGGCGAAGTGGGGTCAAAATTTCATTCATAAGTTCCGTGATAAAGTGATTAAACAGAAAGAGGTGATTGACAAATTAGTGGATTGTAAAGATGCTAGCAGCGTTAAAAAGTATTTAGAGGAGAAAGAGAAATTAAACGAGTTGTTGCTTCATGAAGAACTTTATTGGAAACAGCGGGCTAAAGTTTTCTGGCTAGCCGAGGGTGACTCAAACTCGAAAAATTTTCATGGACCTGCTACTAGTCATAAGAAAACGAACCAAGTTTCTCAATTAATAACTGATGAAGGGGTGACTGTTTCTAGACATGAAGAGATGTGTAGTGTTGTGGAGGAGTATTTTACCTCGGTGTTGTAGAGTGGGTGTCAACCCAAGTCACTCATCGATAAGATAAAGAAAAATTATCTTGAATATAAGCAGCCAAAAAACAACTCCATTAGTATGAGGCCTTTTGGGAGGAGCCCAAAAACAAATCCGTGCGGGTTTGGCCACGGCCCAAAGCGAACAATATCATACTAATGTGGAGTTAACGGGTGTTGCGCGGCCTAACAAGTAGTATCAGAGCCGATGGTTAAGAATTGATCCTGGGGTTGTGGCTGCAAGTTGCGTGGTGTAGGGGAGGCTCTCCAGAACTACGGTCGGAGATCTTGGACAACTTGTGTCGAAAGTCTTCCTGACACTGAGGTGGTCGGGCGGCGTGTCCCGCAAGATGCGTAACAGATGAATGGCGGCGGTATAAGAGTTACAAGATTGGTGGTTCTTCGATTGAGGGGAGATTGTAGAGTGGATGTCAACCAAAGTCCCACATCGATAAGATAAAGAAGAATTATCTTGAATATAAGCAGCCAGAAAACAACTCCATTAGTATGAGGCCTTTTGGGAGGAGCCCAAAAACAAATCCGTGTGGGCTTGGCCACGGCCCAGAGCGGACAATATCATACTAATGTGAAGTTAACGGGTGTTGCGCGACCCAACAAGTGTTTGTTGGATCAAATCAGATAATCTCGCAGTATGTAGACGAAGGATCTCGAGTCATTACCGAGGATCACAATGTGGGTTTGACAGTGGAGCTCACGTATGAAGAGTTTTCACTAGCAGTAAAACAGATGCACCCTGACAAGGCATCGGGCTCAGACGGCTTAAACCCAGCATTTTTTCAACATTTTTGGGCAATGCTAGGCCGTGATGTTTTTCAGTGTTGTAAAGATTGGTTGCATTCTTGTTCTTTTCCTACTGATCTAAATGATACAACTGAAGTGTTGATTCTTAAGAAGGAGAATGTAGAGAGTGTAAAGGACCTAAGGCCCATTGCTCTTTGCAATGTCCTTTACAAAATCTTAGCAAAACTCTTGGCGAATTGGTTGAAGGTCGTGCTTCCCGTAGCCATTTCGGAGAATCAATCAGCCTTCGTTCCTGAAAGGTACATATCCGACAATGTGTTGGTGGAGTTTGAGCTATTACATTTTATGAAGGCGCGGAAAAGTGGTGTAGAGGGTGATGTAGCGTTAAAGGTTGCTATTAGTAAGGCGTAGGACCGAGTGGAATGGAGCTATCTTGAGAATGGAATGTGTAGTATGGGTTTTTCGACTAAATGGATACAGTGGGTTATGTTATGCGTCTCTACGGTCTCCTACTCTATACTGTTCAATGGCTCTTCGATTGGTCCCATTATACCAAGGTGAGGCATTCGGCAGGGAGACCCTCTCTCTCCCTATTTGTTTCTCCTCTGTGTTGAAGGTTTGTCTAATTTGATCACTAGTGTGAATGTGCGAAGAGATAAGCAGGATGAAATGACTGGAATTCTTGGTGTTAGTAACGACCTCAGTGAAAGCAAGTACTTAGGCCTCCCTTCTCTCATAGGAAGGTCGAAGAGGGCAGTTTTTAATTTTGTGAAAGTTAAGGTTTGGAAGCGAATTTAAGGGTGGATTACGAAATTATTGTCAAGAGCAGGAAAAATGGTGTTACTAAAAAGTGTGGCACAATCTATCCCATCCTACTGTATGTCGTGCTTTCTCATTCCGAAATCTCTTTGTAAAGAAATTGAACGAATGATGAACAGCTACTGGTGGAGATCAAATTCTTCAACTCGAAAGGTGTACAATGGTTTGCATGGGACAAGATGAGTATGTCTAAGAACAAAGGGGGTCTGGGCTTTCGGGATCTCCATGGTTTTAATCTCGCACACTTGAGCAAACATTGTTGGAAGTTTATTACTGAACCTCAATCATTGGTTGCTCGTGTGTTCAAAGCAAGGTATTTTCCGAATAATCACATGTTTAAGGTTGGGCGTGGTGAGGGGTCTAATTTTATTTGGTCTGGAATATGGCAAGCGAAGGAGGATATGTGCAAAGGTTATCATTGGGTTCTCGGGAATGGACAGGACATAAATATTCATACTAACCCTTGGTTGGGAGGTAAGGAGAATTTTCTGGCTAAGGCGATTGATCCATTGAGTGTTGATCGAGAAGAGAAGATAAGTAGATATTTTTTGCAGGGCTCAAAAGTCTGGGATGAACAGAGGGTATCAAGTGTTTTCTGTAACACTGATGTGGGTGATATTCTAGCAACTCGTATACCTCAACATTAAGCTAATGATAGGTTAGCGTGGGTTCAATCTAATGATGGCAGATACCTGTTAAATCGGGCTATTCTTACTGGCATTCTCAACATGTTAATATTCCGGGGTTATTTCAATCTAATGGGTGGAGTAAGTTATGGAATTTGAATTTGCCTCACAAAATAAAAGTTTTTCTTTGGAGATGTTGCAGGAATAATATTCCCATTCGTAATCTGCTTCGGTGTAAAGGAGTCAATACTCCAATTTTGTGTCTTATGTGCCGCAGAGATGTAGAGCACCTATTGCACTTATTTTTTGATTGTGAGTTTGCAAATCAATGTTGGCTTATTGTGGGAGTTCATTTTGATATGAGATATGTGGAACCTGCATCTTCCTGGTTACTAGATAGACTGTGTAATGAAGCTCATGAAACGGTAGTGAAGATTGCTACAGTTCTGTGGGGAGTTTGGTTCGCCAGAAACAAGAAAGTTTGGGAGGATAAAGTTATCACTCCAGCCGTAATCGTTCAATGGAGCTCAAATCAAATTGATGAATAGAGATAATTGTGGGCGAAACGGAGACTGGCTTGCAAAACTACCATGAGTGTATTGACCAGTGATAAGAAAAAATGGACAACACATGAAATCAGCAAATTGAAGCTTAAGGTTGATGCCTCGGTAATTCCTGGAATGCAATTCTTCTCACTAGGCACGGTTCTTAGGGACCATAATGGTATTTTTAAGGGGGGAAAGACTATTAGATGTGCAGGTGAGATCTCTGTGCTAGAGGCAGAAACAATTGGTGACTGCGAAGCTTTACTATGGATTTTATCGATTCATGAGCAGAACATAACGGTGGAATGTGATTCTCTCCTTACTGTAAGGGCTCTGCAGCAGGAAGTTATGAATAAAATGGAGTTGGGCCATGTGTTGCAGCAGTGTCCCGACATTCTAGATCAAAGGAAGGATATCTCGGTAGATTTTGTTAGAAAGCAAGCAAATCGGGCAGCCCACTTGATGGCTCGCGTTCCGTGTTCGCTAAATTGCTACAATGTGTTTGTGTCTCCTCCATTGTCATTGTTGGAGACTATTATGTATGATTCGATTCTTGATTAATGGAAGTTTCTTTGGTTTCAAAAAAAAATAAGTCTAGCTATTGGAAAAGCAATAAATAAATTTGTTAGTGGGTCGCGTGGCTGTCGATTGCACTGTCAGAGCCCAGAGGTTTTTTAAGGAGTTGCACATTATTCCCTCTTTATTTTCACGGCTATTGAGAAATAAGGTTTGAGAAATGTGACTGGAGATTGCACCTGGCATCGAGCTAGTTTGGTAGCTTTAATACTCATTTCTTTCAATGTATGTATGTTACTTCTATACTCATTACTTCGTGTTGCTATCTCAATATTGTTCTGTCATGTTTCGATTGTGCGTTCGACTATTTTTAATGTTTTGATTGTGCTGTAAAATGTAAGGTTTTCGGATGGTAGGTATTTTCGGATGTATGCCTCAGCTATACCATCTGTATCTGTTATGTCATGTTACATATGTGATCACTTCTAATCCCATAATCATTACTATTTTGAATTAATGATCAAAACCATTTTTTAAGACCTTTGACATGTCACGCCTGCTATTTCATAATGATGTCAAGTACTTGCATCCCAATGATCACTTATTTTCCTAATTGTAATATGTATTGTAGATTTGCCTATCATTTTTACTTGATCTAATTCGGTATAATTAAGCATTCGGTGTTAAGAACTTAAACCTCATTTTTCGGTATTATTTTTGTATTAATTTAGTATTTTACTTAATTACCGCTTGGAGATAGATGGACGGAGTGTGGGAGAATTTAAATTCAGATTGTTTGGTGAATGTGTTTCGGAGGTTAGATTTAGAATCAAAGCTATTGGATATTCCATTTGTATGCAGGCAGTGGAACCAAGCACTTCTCAACCCTTTATGTTGGCAAGAACTTGTTTTTCCTGTTGATGTTTCCCAATCAAGATTAGCTGATGCATCAAAGAATGGGGAATCATATCATATTCCAGGATTGATTAAGTTTGTTGTCCGTCAGAGCCAAGGATGTGATACTAGACTAGAGCTCCCGAATGATATTAGGGAAGAGGACCTCGTATACATTCTGGATGTGTGAGTAATTATTTTAATCTTGTAGTAGTACTTATTTTAAGGCATATATGACCTTTTAGCCCTAAAGGTTTACTACCATATACACATCAGCGCCTGTGTTTTAAAGTTGTACCTTTTAACCCCTAGGGTACTGAAATCATACTTTTCAGCCCTTATACCGGTTAAGAATAAAAAACCGATATAACTCGGATGGGAAAAACAGTGTTTAAAACATGGATTTAAGCTTGGTTTCAGGAAGGTTATTGGTTTGGATGGCTGTCATCTTTAAAACAGTCTTTAAAACATGGATTTAAGCTTGTTTTGCTTATCCGAGTTATACTGATTTTTTATTCTTAACCGGTATAAGAGTCGAAAGATATGATTTCAGTACCTTAAAACACAAGGGTCGATGGTTATATGGTAGTAAACCTTTAGGGCTAAAAGGTCAATAAGCCTTATTTTAATTGAACTTGTACCGTTCTTTTTGTTTGTTTAGCATTTTTGAATATGTATATGTTTTTAATCTCTTTTATCAAAATTATATTTCAGATGCCCTAATTTGAAAACTCTTGCACTGCCTAACAAATTATTGGGTGATTACGGAGACAGTATTCCAGAACCCATTGTCAAGTGGAAGAGTTTGGAGTTGTTAAGGATTGGAAAGTGCAGCTATCTGGTGGAAATCATTGACAAAATCAGCGTTCACTGTAAACAATTTAATGGGCTTTTTGTTGGACAGGCAGATATCGACAACAGTATAGTGTTAGCGGTGCCGGTCATGGAGCAGTGCAGGTGGTGTGACCGCACTAGGCCCACTGGGATCAAGGGGCCCAAAATTATATTTATCCATATGTGCATGAGTGCATATGAATTTATTTTGAAATTACAATCGCTGAAATTTCTTAAGTCCTCACATCAATATGGTGAAAAATATTGATATTGAACATATGATCGAGGACTTTGCTTCTATAAATGCAAGAATAAGTTATTTCAGATGTGATTGAATTTTACAAGTCATATTTTTGTAAGTGCACTAATTCAAAATAATAAAATTTAAAAGAATAAAGAAGACCAAAAAAAATTTCTCGCACTAGGCCTACTGTAATTCAAAACAGTATAGTGTTAGCTATTGTGTCAAAACTTGCAAGTGTAAAGTTATTACGTTTCGAAGGTTGTGTCCTTGACAAGATAAGTCTAGTGCAGATATTGCGGGGATTCAAAGAACTTGAGCTGCTCTGGATTTGAAACTGTGTCAGCATGGAGGGGGGGATGCGGATGATGAGGAGATACTTAGGCTTACCGCTCGAATTAAGGACTTTCGGCGTCAAGGTTACTATACCTGTAAATTTTAAGAGCATCCATGGGACATTCCTTATGGTAACTTCAGGGTGCTGCGTTTATCTGAATTTTGTTTTAAAGACATTGTCAATGTTTAACGGTTATCTTTCAATCATCTTTTGAATTATAATTACTCTCGACTTTCTTGGTTTCGCCATTGCCCCACCCCCACCAGAGTTTTATCTGTGTTTATAATTTTATAAATGAAAAAAAAATCGATCTATTAATTAATAGCCCAAGTACAATTTAACAAATCTGATTCAGTTTTTGTATTATGAGCAGATGCTTATCTTTTTATTCAACGATTTCTGAAGTTCCGTAGAAATAACGATGTTAAACCATGACTTTAAGAAATATGATCTCATAGAGCACAAACTGGTATAACCAACCCAAGTAGTAACCCGACAAAGATGGGAAATAACCGGAATTAAATTGACAAGAAAGTAAAAGCAATACTGAAAAGTAAAGTACTTAATTGATAAAGTTGCATAGAGTTCATAAGAGAACATGGACTGAATAAAGAAAAATACAAAAAGAAAGTGTTTGCTCCCAAAAACTACTCCACTCTCCTCCCATGCTTTCTCTAAGTAGTCTGGTGTTGCACACGTGTCAATTGCTGATAAGTAGCTTCCCTTGGACCGTTATGGCACCTGATCCAATAAAGATGTTGTCACTAAGTTTCTAAACGACAACGTTTAGAAATACTCCTCCACTAATTTAGACTTTATTAAATAATTTAAAGGTAACTATTTTAATAGTCAAAATAGTTACAGTGCCGCCCTCTTAAAACCATCCTTGTCCTCAAGGATTAAAATCTGGAAATTGTTCTAGTAGTGTAGCTGTATCTTCCCAAGTGGCATCCTCGGGAATAGAGTGTGACCATTGTATCAATCATTGCACCACAGCCCTGTTATTTTTCTTGACTGATCTCCTTTGTAGAATTTTATAAGGATACACCAAAAACTGTCCTTCATATCCTAGCTTAGGTAGATCAGTTGTGGTAGAATACTTGGACCCAACCTTCTTTTTTAATAGACTTATGTGAAAAAATGGATGGACAAGTCTTTCAGTAGGAAGTTGCAGTTTGTAAGCCACTGGACCAACCCTAGCAGTGATCAGGTAGGGACCAAAGTATTTGTGAGCCAGTTTCAGATACCTCCTCACAACTACAGAAACTTGCCTGTAGGGTTGAAGTTTTAAGAATACCCAATCTCCCACCTGGAACTCCAATTCCCTCCTCTTCTTGTCAGCATATAATTTATACTTCTATTGTGCTTGTTGAATAGCAGTTTGCAGCAGAGTGTTCATTGCTTCCCTTTTTATCTGAAAATCTTCAATAGTGGCATTGATAGTTCTACAATCAGCTGGAAAACAGAATTGTCTGGGCTGCACTCCATATAAGGCCTCAAAGGGACTCATTTTGATAGAAGTATTGAAAGAAGAATTATACCACCACTCAGCCAGTGGTAGCCACTTGCACCATTGTTTAGGTCTAGAACTGACCATTGCTCTAAGATATTGTTCCAGACACCTATTCAACCTCTCAGTTTGGCCATCTGACTGAGGATGATAGGTTGTACTCATTTGGAGTTTAGTACCATCTGTAGAGAAAAGCTCCTTCCAGAATGCACTAGTAAATGTCTTATCTCTGTCTGACACAATAGATTTAGGCATACCATGCAGTCTATAGATTATATCAAAGAAGGCTTGAGCAACATGAGTAGCAGTATAAGGATGAGATAAAGGGATGACATGTCCCACCTTTGAGAACCTGTCAACAACAACTAGTATGCAATCTTTATCCCCAGATTTTGGAAGCCCTTCAATGAAATCAAGAGAAATATCTTCCCAAATTTGATTTGGTACAGGAAGTGGTTATAGTAGTCCACCTGGAAATTGAGTTCCACTTTTGATCCTTTGGCAAATGTCACATGAGGAGACATATTCGTTTACCTCCTTCTTTATGCCTGGCCATGTAAAAAACTGAGAGATTTTTTTATATGTCACTTCCTGTCCAGAATGGCCACCATAAGGACTTTCATGACATTCCCAAATGATTTTCTTCCTTATGTCACCATGTTGTCCTACATAGATTTTATCTACCATCTTCAACATCCCTTTGTTCTACTGGTAGGATTTGAATAAGTCATTCTGAGTAACTATACCCTCTATCACAGTTTATGCTTCAGGGTCTCCCTGGTAACTGGTAACTATCTCACTCAACCATAACTATTGCAATGTAGTGATTTCTTGAAGTTCCCCTACTCTAGTGGTACCAGGAATTCTTGATAGTGCATCTGCTACCAGATTCTCTTTTCCTTTCTTATAGCATATTTCATAGTCCAACCCCATCAGCTTTGCAAGCCATTTCTGTTGTAACAAGGTTGACAGCCTTTGCTCCAATAAGAACTTCAAACTCTGGTGGTCAGTTCTAATTATGAAGTGATTCCCTTGTAGATAATAGTGCCATTTTTGGGTGGCCATGACAATTGCAAGTAACTCCTTTTCATAGGTAGACATGGATTGGTGTTTTGGAGTTAAGCTTTTGCTAAGAAAAGCTATAGGTTGTCCATTTTGCATCAGGACTCCCCAATTCCTACTCCACTGGCATCTGTCTCTAGTACAAAGGGTATTGAATAATCTGGCAATGCTAGTACTCGAGCAGTGGTCATGGCTAGTTTGAGCTTTTGAAATGCTAGTTGTGATTCTTCAGTCCATACAAAACCTCCTTTCTTCAAGAGTTGTGTCAGTGGTCTGCAAATCAGGCCATAATTCTTTATGAACCTTCTATAGTAACCAGAAAGGCCCAAGAAGCCTCTCAGCTGCTTGAAAGTAGTAGGAGGGGCCAATTCACCATGGATTGAATCTTCTCAGGATCTGTGGACACCCCATCTGCATTAATTATATGCCCCAGGTACTCCATTTTTTTTTTGACCAAATGAACATTTGCTCAACTTGGAAAATAACTTATGCTGTCTCATCAAGTTTAACACTTCTTTCAAGTGTAGCAAGTGGTCATTCCAGTTCTTGTTGTACACCAATATGTCATCAAAGAAAACAAGCACATTCACCCTTAACTATTGCTGAAACACCTCATTCATTAATGCTTGGAATGAAGCAGGAGTATTTGTTAATCCAAAGGGCATAACCCTAAATTCATAAAGACCCTGGTGTGTCCTAAAAGCAGTCTTATACACATCCTCAGCTGCTACTCTAATCTGATGATAGCCTGACCTTAGGTCAAGTTTAGTGAACCATGAAGCACCTTTTAATTCATCCAACAATTCATCTATAATGGGTATAGGGTATTTATTTTTGATGGTGATGTCATTCAATTTCCTATAGTCCACACACATCCTCTAACTATTATTTTTTTTCTTAACAAGTATCACAGGAGAAGCAAAAGGACTAGTGCTTACCTGAATAGTTCCATTCTCCAACATTTCTTTCATCTGCCTCTCAATCTCCAGCTTCTGGGTATAAGGTACTCTATATCCCCTTTGATTGATGGGTTGACTACCCTGTAATAATGGAATGTGATGATCATGGTATTTGTTAGGAGGTAACCCTATAGGTTCTGCAAAGACATCTTGATATTCCTTGAGGATGTTATCCATTTCAGGTTCATTTCGAGTTGTTTGACTTAGAGCATTGTCCTCAAGTTTAGCTGTGATCAAGCATAAATATCCTTGAGAAATAGTTTTCTGTCCCTTGAGGAGTTTGTTTAGGTTCTTGCAACTGATGGTTTGAAGGTTTCCTTCATATAGGTCACCTTGTAGCACCAACCTTTTACCTTTACAAGTGATGGTTATGTTGACCTTGTTGAAGTCAAAGGTAACTGGATTATGATGTTTCAACCAATCAACTCCTAGGACCATGTCAGAACCACCCAAGGAGAACAACCTCAAATCATTAGTGAACAAATGCCCTTGAATAGTATATTACACCGCTTTACAAGCTGTGTCAACCATCAACTGTGTGCCATCAGCAACTGTCACTACTAATGGTGTTATGATTTCTGCAGTTAAGCCCAACTTCTTAACTAAGGCAGAATCAATGAAACTGTGGGTGGAACCACTGTCCACTAATATGCTGACCTTTTGCTTCTTAATAGTACCTATGAGCCTCACAGTACTTAGGATTTGCTGCCTGACATTGCATTCAGTGATATCTCCCTTGGCAGTTCACTAGGTTGTAGCATTGTTTCCATTTCCTTAATGACATCACTGATATCTTCTTCTTCCCCTTGCATAAACTCCTCTTCTCCCATTATGGAATATAACTTGGCTTTGTATTGTTTCCCAGGGTGATATGTGTCATCACAATGGAAACACAATCCTTTTTCTCTTCTTTCAATAATCTATTTGCTAGTGAGGGTTGATCTTGGCCTCATTCCTTCTTTGCCCTGAGTTTTAGTATAGCCATAGTTGTTGCTATTGTGGGCTGTGTTCTTGTAATCAGTACTGGATACAGTGGGTTTAGTGAAAGGCTTTGGAACCACTGAGGTTGTTTTTAGGGTCTTGGATTCCTCTTGTTTAGCAAGGTATATGGTGTCAGACAAGTTCTGTGGTCTAAACATCTTGACATTACTCTTAATGTGGTCCTTCAGTCCACTCATGAAACTGGAAACAAAATAATCCTCACTGAAATTCTTACTTTTAGCAGATATCATGGCTCTCATTTCTTCAAATTTGTCTTCATACTCACTCACAGTGCCTACTTGTTTGAGTTTATTAAACAGCTCTTGAACATCTCTGTTCTCAGGATTTTTAAACCTATTCAACAAATCACTCTGAAACACCTTCCAAGTAACATTGAGTCTACTACTATGGTAGAACCTAAACCACACACTAGCCTTCCCTTCAAAATGAAGCCCGGACAATTTGACTTTCTTCAGTTCATCCATGGGAATGAAATCAAAGTATTGTTCAGCTCTCACCAACCATCCTTTAGGATCAAGCCCATCAAACTTTGCGAACTCGATCTTGGGTATAGGGTTAAAATGACTATGGTTGTTGGTGTGATGATGAGGTGAGTGTGGAGGTGGGTTGTGACTGGAATGTATGAGAAATGGTACTTGTCCCTGGTTGGGATAAGTGAATGAGTTTGTGGGAATAATCAGTGGAGGTGCACTGTTGGACATTGTTTGATTAGGAGTGAACATGTGAGTTGCTTGGGGAGTTGGATTCATGGTATAATTAGTAGTATAAGGAGGAATCAGAGGAGGTATAGTTTGTGAATTTGGAGTTACAGTGGTAATCCCATGTGTGGTAGTGTAAACAGGTGGATTTACAATATGAGGACTACTAGCAGAAGTGACAATCGAATACAAGGGTGTAAGGGTTTCACCTGTATTAGAGTTATGAGATGTATCCTTCTGAATAGAGTTTGGACTCGTCTCTTTGGTGAGATCTCCTTTATCTCCACCTTCCATATTCTTTTGCTGTAACAGAGTCATGAACTGTTTGATTTCTTCAAAATTAGATTCCATCTTCCCTGTTTGTACCCCTAAGCCCTCCAAGTGTTTACTCATATCTCCCAACTGTTGAGTCCTTTCTACCTTCTCTTTGTTCATTTCTGTAGTGAAGTCTGTAAACCTTACTTCTAACACGCCCAGACGCTCATCTAAGCTCTTCAATCTCGTTCCATCCGCCATTAAAACCTAGCCAAGGAATCACCGCTCTGATACCAATTGTAACCAACCCAAGTAATAACCAGACAAAGATGGGAAATAACCGGAATTAAATTGACAAGAAAGTAAAAGCAATACTAAAAAGTAAAGTACTGAATTGATAAAGTTGCATAGAGTTCATAAGAGAACATAGACTGAATAAAGAAAGTGTTTGCTCCCAAAAACTACTCCACTCTCGCCCCATGCTTTCTCTAAGTAGTCTGGTGTTGCACACGTGTCAATTGCTGATAGGCAGCTTCCCTTGGACCGTTATGGCACCCGATCCAATAAAGATGTTGTCACTAAGTTTCTAAACGACAACGTTTAGAAATACTCCTCCACTAATTTAGAATTTATTAAATAATTTAAAGGTAACTATTTTAATAGTCAAAATAGTTACAAAAGGATTCATAATCCCAGATAAAATTAAACCACGTAGTAACAGGTGGAACAAAGAATTACAAATTCTTCTTTCTTTGAAAAAAAATAAAAAAAAAAAAGTTTCATTCATTGATATAACTACAAAGCACTTCTTTCCACAACTTACATTATAACAACAACCACTTCTTTCCACATTTGTAAGATTGTATCAGCACATCAAAGATGAAGCTCCTGGGTTGCACCAAAAATATATGATATGAAACTTGATTATAATGTCAGCACCTTGTTGTATCTGAAGTGACTTGATCTCAGGCAGTCCAATCGCCGTCACTTCCAATTGTATCCTAAAGAAAAGTTTATTATTATTAACAAATTTACTGAAGTTATATTATATTATCTGATTGTGGTAATAATATGTTTTTATGTTACTGTGTTCTAAACATGAAATCTCATTTTACAATTTACTGGAACAAGAATAAACAGTCTAAAACATGATAACAACGTGAAAAGCATACCTTTGATGAACTTGAAAACTCTTCAATATCATATTCATTCTAACAAGTTTCACAATATGTTAATAAACAATGCACCAACAGATACAACAACTATTTTACATCCAAATTAGTTGTGGTATGTACTCGTTCACTGTATGAACTAGGAACTACCTTTGTAGAATCATAGAAAAATATAATAGGTCTCACTATTGAATTGTCATTACGAATTTTGTGTGTGTGTATATATATATATACACACACATTGAACCATCAGCTTAAACATCAGAGTATTTAATATTTAGACAAGATTCTGAACTAGGACATCTGATCACCAAACCATGGTCATTATATTCAGCCTAATATCTAAAGTGAAATGTGCGCACAAGAAAAACCAAAATTATTTTACTCTTCAGATAGATTAATACTCGTACAAAATCTACCATTTGTAGCATCCTACTGTTAGAAAATGGAAAGTTTGAGGCATATTATAAATATGTTCTTGATGGAATTTCCGGAAACTAACAATTGAAGGTTGTTCCTTGTTATCAGGACTTAAACTTTCATGTTTGGATCTAAGACATTTTCTTAGTGGAATCCATAAATAAATTGAGTTGAAATAGGTTGCTTGAAATGGGTTATGTGGGTTGTTTAAGTTGAAATAACTTATATCCCATATAGAAATGGTAATGAGAGGTTGGTGGGTTTCTATAGAACCATGTGCAAGAGTAGTGTACAACTACTAAGGTATGTGGGTGTGCATGGTGTTATCAGGCGCACACACACACACACGCCGCCGCCGCCCACCACGACTCGACTCGGGTCGGGTCAAAGGGCGATTTTGGCGAATGTCTCGACGTCTCGCGTACGCGAGGAGACATGGGAGAGGAATTTTATTACATGTTTATTTAATATTATTTATTGATTTAATTTAACAATATCATTATTTATTTGCAACAGCTCAACGAACTGGGTCAGGATTTATATTAAAACCTGATGGACCAGTTCTTGGATCAAATCCTGATGGCATGGGTCAGTACTTGGAGTTAAATCCTGATGAATACTGATTCTGATGGCCTGGGTCAGTACTTGGATCCTGATGGTAGGTCCACTCCTGACGAAATCCTGATGGTCGGTCAAGTACTGATGCCACTCCTGACGGACAGCAAGTCCTGATGGCTTGACTTCAGTAAGTACTGATGATGATCAAATCCTGATGGACCAGGAAATCAGAATATTAAATACTGATGACAACTATTATGATAATTAAATCAGAATATTTAGTATTAAATGTCATATCTGCAGTTACAATATTTGGGTAGTTACGTTTTATTTTGTATTATATATATACAAAATAGAACGTTTGAGAAAGTACTGGAAAGAATAAATGTAACTCAGAAAACCCTAGCAACTATCTGCTTCTCTGTTCTCTCTCAACACATACAGATTAAATACATAGGTTTTTAGGCGAACTGAGGTGCTGGTCGTTGTTGATCATTGCCATTTCTGTGAGTGAATTGATCTGTGTTGTTTTATCCTGGAAGTGATATTGCTGCAACCCAACACAGCGTAAGTGGGGCAATAATCTCTTCAAGAACAGTCAAGACTTCTCGAAAGGCTTGGCGACTCAATTGTTCTTTAACTTTCAGTATTTGTTAAAAGTTATAGAGAGATAAGTGTTATTTCTTATCTTGTTATTTACAGTCTCTAATTATATTGTATTGTTTCGACCTTCGTGTTTGTTTTGTTACTTGGTGTATTTGCATGTTCTTGTTAATATGAATATATATATATATATATAACTGCCCTATTGTTGCTGTGTAGTTAGTGAATTATACCCAACAATCTTGAAGAGATTATTCTGTGTTATATATTGTTAATTAGAAAGATGGTTAACGAAACTGAAACTCATGTTGGTGCTACTGCTTCTGGGTCTGGTGTTACTGTACCCACCATTGATTGGACCACGTACCGTTTTCCACAGCCTATCGATTTGTCAGGAAAGCCTGATAAATTCGGTGGGGGTGTTGGTTTTTCTCGTTGGCAGAAAAAGATGAAACTGTGGCTTACGGTAAAGGGTCTATGGCCGGTGGTGCAGTATGAGAAACCGGTTGTTGATCAGGAAAAGGCTGAAACTGTTAAGGCTTATGCTATGTGAGAGGAAAAGGATGGGGTGGCTAGGGCTGCTATACTGGCAGCTTTAGCGAACACTCTATTTGATGTTTATTCATCTGACTCCTTCACTGCTAAGCTCTTATGGGAGAAGCTGGACCAGACACATAATACTGACTCGCAAGGGTTGGAAAAGTATTCTGTGGCTAGGTTTCTTGATTTTAAACTGGTGGATACAAAATCCATGACTGAGCAAGCACACGAGTTTGAGATGTTGGTGCATGCTTTGAAGGAGTCCGGAATGGACCTTCCTGAGAAGTTTCAGGTTATGGTTGTGATTGAAAAGCTCCCTAAGTATTGGGAAGAGTTTGCTCTCTCCCTGAAAAGACAGAAAGGAGAGATCACTTGGACAAACCTTATGCTGGACATCTCTGTGCAGGAACAACACAAGTCCAAACAGGGATATGTGATGCCTGCTGAACATGGGAGTTCGAAGGTGAATGTAGTGACTGTTGGACAGAAAAGAAAGGCTGTCACTAAGAAGGAAAACACTAAACCTAAAACTGACAAGAACAAGGCCAAGAAACCAAAGATAAACAAACCTTGTTGGTCTTGTGGACAGGTTGGTCATTGGAGCAAGGACTGTCCTGTAAAGAAAGCTAAGAAACATGTGGGAGCACAAGCTAACACTGTGCTTGGAACCACTGATGGGCCTAAGGTTAACATGGTTGTTGGTGAGGTTGTTGCCTCTGGAACCAATGACGGGTATGTTACCTACAACCCTGTACTTCTTTCCACTTATCTGTCACATGAATGGTTGATTGATACTAGAGCTAATGTACATATTTGTACTGATATTACTCTATTTGTATCTTATCAACAGACTCATGGCTTGACAGTGACGATGGGGAATGCTAGTGCTGCTCAAGTTCTTGGAATAGGAAACGTGGACCTGAAGTTTGCTTCTGGGCGTGTTCTATCTCTAACTAGAGTGCACCATGTTTCTGATATTCGTAGAAATATAATAAGTGGAAGTTGTTTAGTTAAGAATGATTTTGAACTTTCTTTGAAATGTAATAAAGTAGTTATTACACATACTGGTATATTTTTTGGCAAAGGTTACTTGTCTGATGGTTTATTTTTAATAAATTTTGAGCCTGTTTTGGGCAGTTTTATTAATGATAGTGTTGCACCTTCTGTTAATTGTGTTGAATCATCTGATTTGTGGCATTCTAGACTTGGTCATTTAAATTTTGGTGCTCTAAAGAATATGATGAATTTAGAGTTGATTCCAAAACATGTCATTGATAAGAAATCTAAATGTCAAGTATGTGTGATTGCTAAACAAACTAGGAAACCCTTTCATAATGTTGTTAGGGATTCAGGAGTATTAGATTTAGTACACACAGACATATGTGAATTTGGTGGCATGTTGACTAAGGATAATAAATGATATTTTATTACCTTTATAGATGATTGTAGTAGATACTGTTATGTTTATTTACTTAGACATAAAGATGAAGCACTAGAAAAATTCATTATGTTCAAAACTGAAGTTGAAACACAAACTGGTAAAGTACTTAAACGTTTGAGATCTGATAGAGCTGGTGAGTATACTAGTACCTTGTTTAATGAATTTTGTGCAAGAAATGGTATAGTTCATGAGGTGACTCCACCATACACACCAGAATCTAATGGGGTGGCTGAACGAAAGAACAGAACTTTTAAAGATATGATTAACAGCATGCTTATTAATTCTGGGTTGCCTAAGTACATGTAGGGAGAGGCTTTGAATACGGCTTGCCATATTCTGAATAGAGTTCCTCTGAAACATATGGACAAGACACCTTATGAATTATGGAAAAGTAGAAAGACAAGTTTAAAGTATCTTCGTGTGTGGGGTTGCCTTGCAAAGGTGTTTGTCCCTGAACACAAGAGAAAGAAACTAGGTCCGAAAACTGTTGATTGCATCTTTATGGGCTATATTGAAACCACTACGACTATGAGATTTTTAGTGTTAAAATCTGACATAGACGGTATAGTGGCTAACACTATAGTTGAGTTTCGTGATGCAGCATTCTTTGAGGATGTGTTCCCTATGAAGACTGGCATACCTCAAGATATTTCTAATGATGATCCCACTCACACATCGAGTTCTATTCCTGATCATGTGGAAAAGATGACAAATGTGGGGGTAGATCCTGCTAGTAGTTCTACTCCTGATGAAGTAGATGAACCTAGAAGGAGTAAGCGTGCAAAGGTAGTCAAGGACTTTGGAAGTGATTTTGTCACTTACAATGTCGAGGATGAACCTTTAACTTTCCGACAGGCCATGGATTCTTCGGAGTCAAGGCACTGGAAAGGTGCTGTAAAAAGTGAGATTGACTCTATTATTTCTAACGGAACATGGGAGTTGGTTGATCTTCCTCCTGGGTGTACTACTATAGGATGTAAGTGGATCTTCAAAAGGAAGATGAACTCGGATGGCTCAATAGATAAGTATAAGGCTAGGTTGGTAGCTAAGGGTTTTAGGCAAAAGGAAGGCATTGATTACTTTGATACATACTCTCCTGTTGCAAGAATGACAACAATTTGAATGCTTATAGAATTGGCTTCCGTACATGGTCTTATCATCGATCAAATGGATGTAAAGACATCTTTTCTTCATGGTGATCTTGAAGAAGACATTTATATGGATCAAACTGAGGGATTTGTTGCTTCTGGTAACGAGAGGAAAGTATGTAAGTTGATCAAGTCTATATATGGCTTAAAACAATCTCCTAGAGACTGGCATAAAAAGTTTGATGATATTGTTTTAGAATCATAGTTTGTAGTTAATTAAAGTGACAAGTGTGTCTACTATATCGTTAAAGGAAATGAATGTATTATCGTGTGCCTATATGTAGATGATATATTATTGTTTGGAACCAATATTGAGATTATTAACGAGACAAAAAGTTTCTTGAAAAGGCATTTTGAAATGAAGGATATGGGTGAGGCTAGTGTGATTCTTGGAGTCAAGTTGACACAGTCAACTGATGGAATAACATTGTCACAATCTCATTATATAGAAAAATCTATACTTGAGAAGTATGGTTATTCAAATTGTAGAATCGCTAGGACACCGTATGATCCTAAAGTTGCCCATGTCAAGAATGGTTCAGGAATTCCTGTGTCTCAGTTAAGGTATTCTCAAATTATTGGGAGTGTGCAATATCTTGCTAACGTGACTAGACCAGACATTTCTTATTCTATGTCTAAGTTAGCTAGATATACAAGCTGTCTGAACAATACTCATTGGGAAGCACTGGATAGAGTTCTTAGATATCTTAAGGGAACTATTTCCCTTGGTTTGCATTATCGAAGATTCCCTGGAGTACTCGAGGGATACAGTGATGAAAGTTGGATAACTAAGAAATTTGGTACCAATGGAGTGACTGGATATTTATTTACCCTAGCAGGTGGAGCAATATCCTGGAAGTCTACTAGACAGACTTTGATAACTCGGTCTACTTTTGAGGCTGAGTTGTGTGCACTAGATGCCACGGGGACAGAGGCTGAATGGTTACATGGACTTATGTCAGCGTTACCTGTAGTAAGCAGACCGCTTCCACCCATTGTTGTTCATTGTGATAGCCGTACAACTATCGACAAGATCAGTAGTGAAAAGTATAATGCTAAAACAAAGAGACACATCCAAGTTAGACTTAAGTCTATAAGGGGTCTAGTGTCTGAGAGGATTATTGCTATAGAGTTCATTGGAACTCAGGATAATATAGCTAATCCTTTGACTAAAGGACTTGAGCATGCATTAGTCCTTAAGTCGAGGTTGGGGATGGGACTGATAGCCCATAATGATTCATCAGCAGCGGGAACCCAATACATCTGAGAGGAGATCCCTTGAAGTGTATTCAATGTGGTAATAACAAGCTATGAGGGTGAGTTGGTAGTACCTTTACTATATACCTTGATACTCACATATCTGAGTCTATCCCCTGTAA
The DNA here is from genome assembly GCA_030848705.1 of Heracleum sosnowskyi. NCBI lineage: Eukaryota > Viridiplantae > Streptophyta > Magnoliopsida > Apiales > Apiaceae > Heracleum > Heracleum sosnowskyi. The sequence goes on along the minus strand of CM061235.1, from coordinate 132,366,615 downwards.
ACCTAAAAGGTACTGATACTGCTAGTATAGCAAGAGTTATTTGAACTCTGAATGGGGTCAAGTCATTTGACGAGATGATCGCAGTACATCTCTGGAGATGCCCAGCTAAGCGAATGTCATTGTGTGGTCGCAATTAGAGGAAAGGGTTATTCCTTGAAGCATTCGACGAACAGGATCGAGACAGGACCATTAATGTCTCAAAGCCGTATATCAGCACCATAGCCTTTGATTTGTCGTCTTCTATGGAGTGTGGTTACACCAAACAGATAAAGATTCAAGGTGAAACATTCCATCTAGATCTGGTAGCCATCGAAGTAGAGGACTTAGGAGGGTTCAAACCCGGAAGGGTACCGACTCTGAAAAACAAGTCATGATAAGGACCGATTTGCGTTTCTGTATGGATTTGTGGGGGATTGTTAGAAAATGGAAAGTTTGAGGCATATTATATATATGTTCTTGATGGAATTTCCGGAAACTAACAATTGGAGGTTGTTCCTTGTTATGAGGACTTAAACTTTCATGTTTGGATCTAAGACATTTTCTTAGTGGAATCCATAATTAAATTGAGTTGAAATAGGTTGCTTGAAATGGGTTATGTGGGTTGTTTAAGTTGAAATAACTTATATCCCACATAGAAATGGTAATGAGAGTTTGGTGGGTTTATATAGAACCATGTGCAAGAATAGTGTACAACTACTAAGGCATGTGGGTGTGCATGGTGTTATTATGTGCCTCACGCGCGCGCGAACACACGCGCGTGCCGCCGCCCGCTTCGCCTCGCCACGTCACGACTCGACTCGACTCGATCGACTCGGGTCGGGTAGATGGGCGAATGTCTCGGGGTCTCGCGTACATGAGGAGACCTGGGCGAGGAATTTTATTACCTGTTTATTTAATATTATTTATTGATTTAATTTAACATTATTAGTATTTATTTGCAACAGCTCAACGAACTAGATCAGGATTTATATTAAAACCTGATGGACCAGTTCTTGGATCAAATCCTGATGGCTACTAATCCTGATGGCCTGGGTCAGTACATGGAGTTAAATCCTGATGACTACTGATCCTGATGGCCTGGGTCAGTACTTGGATCCTGATGGTAGATCCACTCTTGACGAAATCTTGATGGTCGGCCACTCTTGACGGACAGCAAGTCCTGATGGCTTGACTTCAGTAAGTACTGATGATGATCAAATCCCTAGCAACTATCTGCTTCTCTGTTCTCTCTCAACACATACAGATTAAATACATAGGTTTTTGGGCAAACTGAGGTGATGGTCGATGTTGATCATTGCCATTTCTGTAAGTGGATTGATCTGTGTTGTTTTATCCTGGAAGTGATATTGCTGCAACCCAACACAGCGTAAGTGGGGCAATAATCTTTTCAAGAACAGTCAAGACTTCTCGAAAGGCTTGGCGACTCAGCTGTTCTTTATCTTTCAATATTTGTTAAAAGCTACAGAGAGATAAGTGTTCTTTCTTATCTTGTTATTTACAGTCTCTAATTATATTGTATTGTTTTGACCTTCGTGTTTGTTTTGTTACTTGGTGTATTTGCATGTTCTTGTTAATATAAATATATATAACTTCCCTATTGTTGCTGTGTAGTTAGTGAATTATACCCAACACCTACTAATATATACGTGCATTCACAATTCACAAACAAGCCCTAGAATCTAAATTCGGAGCCTAAATATTTACAGAAGCCAACATCCTTGTCATATCAATAATGGCATCTTTGTAGATGATAATCGGATATATATATATATATATATATATGATAATCGGATATATATATATATATATATATATATATATATATATACAGAATGATAGTAACTAGTAGCAAGATAAACTGGTCAATAAGGACTGTGACAAAAGGAGGATTCTGGTGAACTTGCAGAAAGGGTGCTTGAATGAAGATCATTTCTACCAAGGAAAGAAAACTATACATTTTTCTACCTAGGAAAAAAAAGTAAAATAGACCGACTAAACTAAATTACCTCGAGATTTTTCTTCCTTGCCTTGCTTTTTGTGCCTATAAATTTCAGATAAAACAAAACTTTTAAGAAATTATATATGCAAACACAATATGAAAGTGAAACATAAAACTCTGTTAGTAGTTTGTACAGAACCTGTGTTTTTGTGTGTGTGTGTGAACCCTAATCGATTTAAAGATTGCAAAATTTTAATCTTCCGCTGATAACAAGCATTATGAAAAATAAACATTTAATAGTGCAGGAATGGAAAGCAGCCATTGATCAGGTTTTCAGATCTTGCATGACACGCCTAAATTGTCATGATTGTTCCATTTGTGTTATGGACTCATCACTCATATATACTCCTGCAGATATATACCTTTTAGCCCTTGAAGTATTAAGTTTGATCTTTTAACCAGTTAAGCAACATTACAAGGATATACGAAAGAGACAAGGGAAGGGGAAGGGGCTCACAAAGTTCATCGATCACCTCCTTCAGAAGTTCGACAACTCGCTCATAATTATTGCCCCCCTCCCCTCCCCCTCACCCCTGTCCTTGTCCTGGTCCCTGTCTATGTTCCTCTCATATACCCCTGTAATGGAGCTTAACTTGTTAAAGGATCAAACTTAATACTTCAAGAGCTAAGAGGTATATATGGTGCAGGGGTATTATTGGAAAAAAATAGAAAAAAGGATTAATAGGGACACGGCGACATATATTGAGGGCCAAAAGTTTCTGGGCTTTCGGGAGCTCCTTATTCCTGGTCCGGGCTCTGAATTCTTCTTACTAATTGAACTTCCTGAGTTTATGGCCATGCTAACTGTTTGGGACCTCAGAATCATCCATTTGAGTGAGCTTGTAAGTTCCAGGTCGGAGTACTTTAGCTATTTTGTAAGGGCCTTCTCACTTTGGCATAAGCTTGCCAATGTTAGTTGGGTCGGAAGCCTCAGTATCTCTGAGCACCAGTTCCCTAACTTGAAAGTTCTTAACTTGTGCCTTTTTTTCGAAGTACTCTCTAGTTTTTTCTTTATATTTCCCCATCCTCCCAATAGCTTGATCCCGAATTTCATCAATCAGGACTAAGTTAGTATTTAGCCCTTCTTCATTAGAATCTCCTCAAAGTTTATAGCTCTGTGAGAAGGATTCCCGACTTCAATAGGTAACAGGGCTTCAGTACCATAGGCAAGCTTGAACGGGATTTCTCCAGTGCTAGTCCTTGGACTAGTCCCGTACGCCCACAACACATTGAGCAGCTCTTCGGGCCATTTATTCTTGCTTTCTTGGAGTCTCTTCTCAATTCCCCTTAGTAGAATGCGGTTAGTGACTTCAACCTGACCATTTCCTCTGGGATAAGCGACAGATGACTTCTTATGCTTTATTCCTTTTTCCTTCAAATAGTTTTCGAATTCGGATCCCACGAATTGTGGCCCATTGTCGGAAACCAAAACCATGGGCAATCCGAACCTCATCAAAATGTTGTCCATAAACTTGATACAATCTTACTGGTTGATAGTCCTCATTGCCTTAGCTTCAGCCCATTTAGTCATGTAAGAGCCAATCTCTACCAGGACTTTGACTAAGGTTTTGGCTAATTCTAAGACAAATTCCTCGGGTTTTGGCTTTCCCTGATCTTGGCTCCACTCATGGCTCTCACAAGGAATGTTACAATTGTGATGTCAAATTAAGTTCTCAATTCTGATATCAAATTAAGTTCTCAATATTTCATTTTGAAGGCAAAATTTTCTGTTATTCTTCTATGCGTCTCAAGGAGTTCATTCAGTTACGTGGCCTTCCTATTTTTAAAACGCAACTCAACATGAAAATAGATTTTAAGATCGCATAAAAAAGTGGACATCTATCTTTCTCTATATATTAAAAGCCAACAAAGGGCAAAGTTTGCCATTTTAATGGCTGTGAAGTTACGATTTTACCCTTATATTTTCTAAAATTACAAAAATACCATTCTTTAATAAAAATGTAAAAATTGTGAAATTATGTTAATGATGGGAATCGAACCCTTAACATATCCATGTCAAACTCATGTCATAACCAACTGTGCTACACTTTGTTTTGAGTTTATATTCAAACTCTTATTAGATAAACCACCTCTTCTTCCAATTTTTTTATTTTTTGAGTTAATAAACATTGATTTATATTATTTTTAGAATATTGCACAATACATAGTTATAATAAATATTTTTAGCAATTGAACATAATCTACAATTCTCTTTTATCAATTTAAATTATTGATATATGTCATTTTAATACCTTGAATTTATGATTTTGCCCCTAGCCAACAAAGGGCAAAGTTTGCCATTTTAATGGCTGTGAAGTTACGATTTTACCCTTATATTTTCTAAAATTACAAAAATACCATTCTTTAATAAAAATGTAAAAATTGTGAAATTATGTTAATGAAGGGAATCGAACCCTTAACATATCCATGTCAAACTCATGTCATAACCAACTGTGCTACACTTTGTTTTGAGTTTATATTCAAACTCTTATTAGATAAACCACCTCTTCTTCCAATTTTTTTATTTTTTGAGTTAATAAACATTGATTTATATTATTTTTAGAATATTGCACAATACATAGTTATAATAAATATTTTTAGCAATTGAACATAATCTACAATTCTCTTTTATCAATTTAAATTATTGATATATGTCATTTTAATACCTTGAATTTATGATTTTGCCCCTACATGCTAAAAAATTACAAAAACGTCAACTCTTTTATATTTATGCAAATAGTAGATAAGATTATGTTAGTGTAGTAAATTGAACCATTAATCTTCTCTAATCAAGCTCATGCATAAGTAGCATAGTACATTTTGTTTTAAGTTTTCTTTAAAATCTTATTAATGTTAATTTCTCTTCTTCTCTCATCTTCTTTTTTATAATTTTTTATTTTTAAATAAATAAAATGTTGGTTTATATTATTTATAAAATATTGCATTGTATATAATTACCAAAAATATTTTAATGGATTGAGCATACTCTACGATTCTCTTTCTTTTATTTTAAATGATTGATATAAAAAATAAAATTTTAAAAGAGTATAAGATTATAGATAACGTATAATTTTTACATAATAATAAGATTATAGATAACATATAAGATTAGAGTATAAAATTTTTATAAAATTTTAAAAGTAAAAAAATTGAGTGAGACGCCGCATGGATGACTTTTAAATAATATTAATAGATTTTGTAATAAGTCTCAGCCCTACGTTTATATCTGACAATGTTAAGACTGCATCGCCTATGTTATATACCGACAATTTTGTAATTTACTTCGCAAGATAGGGAATCTATCTACACAAATGATTTACATAAATATTTTTCATATTTTTTTTGTAAATCTAACGGTACTAAAAGAAAAGATCGTACAAAAATAACAAATTACACAAAATATTATAAATTTCACCCGTAGAAAATAAAATTATTTTAATATTATAAATTTTATTTGTTTGCATTAAATATATAACGGTTTGAACTTTATATCGTATTAGATTACAAATTGTGTCGTCTATCATATAAATTTTTTCATAAATTAATATACTCGATAATTATTACGTCATCTTTTCATCTATATGATTGAACTTACAATTTTTTTAAGAAAAATAATTTGAATTTAAGAACGTTTCGGTCGAAATAATACATATATAGCCGAATGTTTTAATTTCTTTTAAATGTTTTTAAAAATAGTAGACGAATGTTTTCATCTATAACATATTTTGTTTTTTGCAAATGTAACCATGCAACTATACATAGATAGTGGTTCATATTTTTTATATATAAATTACAATTTGCATCATCTATGCACTAATTTGTAATTTGTAAGTAACTTAATTAATACATTTAACAATTTTTACTTAATTAATACATTTAACAATTTTTACGTAACTACTGTTTCGTTTGTATGATTGCATCTACGATTTAAAAAAAACACAATGTGAATTTAAAGGAGTTTGGATCGAAAAATATTTAATCAAATTAATATATATGAGATTTAAATTTTGGACTCTATTTCAATTATCTCTTAAATAATAACATATAAAAAAAACATAAATAAATAAGCACGAAAACAACTTGTTCTAAAATTGACCCAAAAATAATAGAATTACTTTTATATTGTAAATAATATTTATTTGTATCAAGTAGACAAAGACTCAAATTTTATATCCTATAAATTATAAATTGCATCATTAACCATGCCAATTTGTACATAAGTTAATATACTCAAAAACAATTATGTAATCTTTTTTCAAATATATGGTTGGATCTACGATTTCAATATATATATATATATATATATATATATATATATATATATATATATATATATATATATATGAATTTAAGGGCGTTCCGGTCGCCAATATATATGTATATATATTAAATTAATCGAAATGAGATTTGAATTTTGAATTCGATATTATTAACGCTTAATTAATTACATAAAATACATATATATAGTCAAGTTAAAATACATTATTATTAGTACACGATGATCATTTATAAAAAAAATTGGATTAAAATTTGTAACTGTAAAACGACATTCCAAACATATTATTAAAGTACTAAGTGTGTTCATATAATTTAATACAGTGATGGACACAAGAGAGAAGTGCGAAATCAGTTCCCAAGTTAAAAAAATAAACACGTGATATGAATACTCCATATTGCAATAGGTGCTCATCTCCCAAAGTATTTGTCTTGTGAGAGTGTGCAAAGATGCACCAACCTTCAGCTTCTTTTTAAAATCCTCTATCTCATTCACATGTGTTCGATTATATTACAACAACATTGTGTGCATTTAACGATTTATATTCTAGACTGCAAAAAAATAAAAAAAACCAAATCAATTGATCGCTGAAAAACAAACAACAACTACTAAGGCAAAATACCTATTTACAAATTATACTTTCTCCAACATAGAAAACTCCGGTAAACCTGATTATAATTGCAACAAAAACAATAGTTCGACCGTGTTTCAAATTTTACATTGTTTCTATTTGTTCTTAATATCAATAATACTCACTATGAACAAGTCCCAAAGCCTTGGGTTTGGCACAGTTACGTTATCATATTAATTTACATACACTAATGTTATATACGGACTTTAGACTAAAAGATTTTAAGATGTGATCACGGTGTGTAGTCTTACGTACCTGACCAACTTTATATTTTATTTACAAGTATATTGTCATTTCGTTAAAAACACATTAGTTTAGATACATCCATATCATATATGAACAACTATACTAAAATAATCATTTAGATTATATTTAATTGTTGAATTTGATAAAATGCATTTCACGACATTTAAAACTAAATTAATATTTTGTCAAATGAAAATAATAATTTGATCTTTATTTTATAGATTTTTTTTCCAAATTTTGTGAAATCTTATTAAATATTAAAAAAAAATAAAAAAAATTTATACAAATATAAGATAAATTCAAAATTAATTTTAATTACAAAATTGTTTCGATATATATACATTTTCGTGCGAAAAATTATTTCAGTAAATAAGCAGGCCCGTGCTTCGCACGGGTTATATCTTATACTGCAACAAGAACTTTGTGAAACATTTTATTCAACAACTTGAAATTACATAACTGCCCCTCCAAAGTCAAATGTTATAAAAATGTAAGAAAATTTTCATCTTGATGGGAATCGAACCTAAGACACTTCAATACTAATTACTAAGAATTTCAAGTCACCAATTTAACCATTGAGCTACTTGGGCTTTTTTGTTGTGGTATAAAACCCATTAGTATGGTAATGTCTTTCACAAATATTATTTTACACTTTAGTTTTTATTCAAGATTCTTTCATGATAATTTCATTTGTCTGATTATTAATAAAAGTGATTATTGGTATAAAGTATATCCAATAGACACGTATCTCTTTAATTAAATTTAATTATGTTTCTTCCTTTGTATTCACAATTTTAAGACAAAGTACAAATGCATTTTTAGTCACATAATATCACTTTTTAGTCCGAGCATCCAATAATACAAAATAGTAATCATTTTGTCTCAACTATGTTCATACATATCAGATAATATAAGTAATAATATAAGCACCTCTATAGTTGTTACCCTGAATAGAGATGAACGTAATCCGGATTCAGGTCGGATTTTTCGATATCCGATAGGGCCGGGCTTTTTTAAATCGAGACAAATTTCCTCTAAAATATGTATACCTGTAGATAGGGTCGGGTCAGGAGGGGCCAAATCGGATTTTTACAAATTATTTTAGATATTGATAACTTTAACTTCAACTTTTTTTTATTTTTTCGGATTTAATTAAAAAATTTAAGCTTTTATCCGAGATTTAATTGAAAATTCTAACTTTTTGGATTGGACTTTTATTCTGATCAAGACTACGTCCAAATCGAGATTAAATTTGGGTTTATTCGGCTCGAACCGGATCGGGGTTTTGTGAAAAATATGCGATCCGTTTAAGTCTGCGGGCTGGATCCAGTTGAGGTGGACTTTTTTTTTAATCAGATTTTTTCCGATTTTTTTAACCAGTTCAAACAATTTTTTTCGAATAAGAATTTGTGTGCATCTCAATCCCGCCAGCTCATGCATTAAGGACAAGTATACTACTCCGGCCGCTTATAGAGAATTATGGAGACCGGAGAGTATTGGTACTTTCGAAATAGAGCCTTTATTTGACACCTTTAACTAATTCCTATATGATTATTAATTAGCTTATAAAACTAATCATCAAATACATTCAACTAAGAACAAAATCTTCTTCGGAGTAAGACCAAACCGATCTTCCTTGCAAATCTTCTCAATCATGTCACATAGTGTCACCAACAAGTTCAAACTGGTGGCAGGATCACCACAACAAACTGAAGAATACTTATCATCGCAAAATTAAACTGACGTGAACTAGAAAATATCGTCACAAAATAACATCAAGTTCTGTCGGTTAGAGCGATCCCGTGCCTTGCACGGGTACAAGTGCAGTCGTATCAGTAGTAAGAAACCATGGACGGTACAGAAAGATAACCTAGATTTTTTACTACTCTAGGCTCAAGGTTCTGGTACCTTTTAAAGCTTATTAATAAATTTGTTCTTTTTGTTCTCTTTCTTTAGTTTCAACTTCTTTTGTCACACCATCGAATTTTACATAGAATTGTATGATATTTTTCAAGTTCTAAAATAATTATGATGCATTTGCTTAATACAATGTATCTATTCAATATTTTTGTTATGGCAATTAGTTGATTGATATCAGTAATAGAAAATGAACTTTTGATAAGAGCCCATAAACTACTTTTTCTGTACGGGGAAAAGAAGCCAAAGAAATGAGCTTAGGAGCTCATTCATTGCAACGGATAACAGCATGCAAACATAACAGAGAAATCAGAAAAGTGCGTTCACAATACAACATGTATTTGCATTTTTAGTGTGCATCCAAATCTCAAGCAACTAAACGTAAAAAGGGCATGCCCGTGCCTCGCACGGGCTATAAAGCTAGTTTATTACTGATATTAATATTGCTTGTCAATTCAGTGCAACCGTGCAACCATATATAGCACTACAGCAGGATGCGCCGTGCATTAACGTCCACAGACCACACCGATTATAGGAATTAATTTGATGATTTTAATAAATATAAATAGTACTATCAGCAGCCATAAAATTAAGAAGGAAAAAAAAACCATCTGAGGAATGTAAAGCATCGATTCACTGCATAATGACAATACGTTGGAAGTGTGCACTGTAATTAAATTAAAATTTGAAGTAGGTGAATAGATAAATGGGCTCTTGGGACGCCTAGTAAAGAGAGTGAAGACTCTTTATCTCCCTGCAATTAACAATGCTCACCTCCTCGATCTCTCCTCTCCTCTCTCTATATATAATGAAGATTACTAATAATATACTTTCATCACTCTGTATCAATTTAGAGGATATACAGGTAATATATTTCTCTAACTTGTTGAATGAAGTCTTGTCTTTTATATTTTTTTCAATTCTAAATTTAATGTATGGTGAAGATGCATCGACCAAGTTGTGGGTGTATTAGATGTGAATTATTTTCATTTTCCTAATTGTCTTTTTTTGAATAAATATCTTGTTTTAATTGCATCTGTTTAGTTTGATATAGAGATGGAAGAAAGAAAATGGGAGAATCTGAACGAGGATTGTCTGGTGAATATATTTGGGAGATTAGAAGTAGAATCACTGCTGTTGGATGTTCCATTTGTATGCAAGCAGTGGTACCGAGCAACTTCCAATCCTCTGTCTTGGCAAAAACTTGTTTTCCCGGTGTACATCTACCAGTCAAGATTTTTTAACCGGAGGGCCGGCGCCCTCACTTTTCACATCTCAAAACTGATCAAGTTTGCTGTTGGCCGAAGCCAAGGATGTTCTACTACTATTGTGCTTCCGTATTGCATAAGCAGAGAGGATCTTATATTTGTTTCTGACAAGTACGAACTTATATAAGTCTCTAGTACTCTTAATACAATTATATCATGTAGTAGTGCTTGTACACCTTATAGTTACAGTATCTCACACTTTAAAATGCCCTGGTTTTAATTGCTCTCCGTCATTAAAATTATGTTACAGATGTCCTTCTTTGAAAGTTCTGGCAGTGTCATCTAGTCTATATGGCATCAAAACATTTGAAGGTGGTGTTAGCTGTGCTATTTCAGACCTCCTTGTCAAATGGAAAAGTGTGGAGGTACTGAAGTTGGATAGGTGCAGCCATTTGGTAGAAATTATTTGCAAAATCAGTCTCAACTGTAAAAATTTCATGGAGCTTTCTGTTACAAATACAGACATTGATCAGGAGGTAGCAACGGCTATTGTTTCAAACCTTTCAACCATAAAGCGTTTGGTTCTTGACTACGCAAACATTGAAAAGGTTAATCTAGAATTGATATTGAGGGGATGCAAAGAACTTGAGCTGCTCTATGCCAGGGATTGTGTAGGGTTCGATGAGGATGATGAAGATATACTTATGTTGGCTTCTGGAATCAAGGACTTCCAGTGTGATGGTTCAATAACCCAAATCGACAACTCCTACTCTGTATCTGACGGATATACCTATGATGATATTTACGAAGATTACGCTATCTATTTTGATTACTAATGTGACTGATCATGCTGTGTCATGTCATATGTTTTACTGAAAACCATGCTGTATTTTGCTAATCTCAGTAATTTTAATCAATTTAAATATTTTCCTGGAAATGTCAATGCTTTACAATTATCTTTATGTATGTTATTTTCATTTTTGTCATTATTGCGCCTATCTCTAATTTGTAGTGCCCTCTGCCAGTGGTTACTGGATGATCTTTTTTTATATTTGGCATTCAATCTTATAAATTATACAAGTTGCAAATAGAAAAGGGAATACAAAAATCTAATTATCTTAGTACTACAGTTTTTAACACATTTCACTGTTCTGTCACTATCTATTGATTGTTCCAATTCCGAAAGTATAAAGAAGAATAAAACAGATGAAATTAGGTACCATGTTCTTAATTAACATTCGACAGAAATTATTATGGTTTCTTATGAGGTAAAGAGTTAACAAATAATGCTTCTACTTTTGACAAGATAACTTTTGAGGTTAATTCTGTTTTTGATTCAAAGAAGACAGCTGAGGTTTGGTTAATGCATTTTACAACGCAAGGATTAATAAATGTTAGTGATATTTTTTCTGTATAATTCTGGTTGCACACTTTATGTCAAAAAAATGGAACTGAAAATATATGTTTCCTTCAAAAAAACAATATACAGAAATTAAATGTTATGAAGTAACAAATCCCTTGTTTAATTTTCTTGACAAATTTGGATAATCTCTCACACAACTATCTCTATGTATAAATACACATTGCAAGCACAAAAAAAAATTATTCATCTCACCACCGAAAAGAAGCAAGACGTAAATCAATACTGTGTTGAGGATTTAATTGCGGAGATGGAAGGAAGCATCAAGTGTTTAGCCAAGTTGGTGTCGGTGATGATACTCATCATGGCTATCATGGTTTTCACTGCAGGAGCTGCTGAAACACCTCCTAGCTGCTGTCCTGAAATCGTGGAGTGTTGCGGCTTCGTTAATGGTGTCCGGAAAACGCTGCCAAAACCTTAGAGAAACTCATCTACATGCCACTGTTTTATTTTATTGGAAATCAATCATTCTATATATGTGATCAGAAATGTTACAATTATGTTATCAAATTAAGGAGCTCTTAAATTTTCTTAAGGAATTTATATTTTTGTTACTCTTTTTTGTCCTTTTTGTGTCTCAAGGAGAAAGTCTTCCTATCTTTAAACTTGATAGTAGTCCTTTTTATTTACAAACAATACAGTAGTATGAAGAACCCTAAGCATCGATTAATCCCATAATGTGTACACATTGGAATTGCACGCCGTGTAAATTTCAAAAATTAAATACTATCAAAAAATTAGTAACAGCCTGAAATGAAATATCTTATCACGAATTCTATTTGTCGTATCAAAAATTGCAAATATTGAGTTGATTTCTATAGCAAGGTGATATGAGTTGGCCCTGCTTGACTAAGATAACAATTTTAAGAATTTAGTAAGTTTAGTCAAGTTTGTGTAGTATACTAAAGTAAAACCGTCTTGAGAGTACTTGCAGCTTTACACAAACAATCTAAAAGGCTTAGACTTTCAGTACGTAAGAAGTGAATATATATGTAGAATGCTCAAGAGCTTATGAAGTTAACAGTACAACAAGAATCAAAGCCAGAACTTGAGTTCTGCACGTTGAATGCCCAAAGTGTAGTTGCATTGCTTTTTCGCCTTTCCGGACCTAGTGGAGGCTCCACCAGATCCCGGTTGTGAAGTCTTCCGTTTCGCTCTTCAGATGTGATAGGTAAAGACTTAGATGGCAAGAAGTCCTAGAAATTGCAAAACTCTAGGTTTAATCGGCAGGAAATCCACCGAGCTATTAATTAGAATCGACATGGACTGTTGTGGAGTTTAGTGCCAAAAAGCAGGTGGAGAACCTAGTGAAAGTAGTAACAAACAATGCAACATAAGGTGATATTGGTCCTCAATCCCCGCAATGCAAAGAAACACCGAGTAGATCAGTGTTGTATATCATTTTATAATCACTGTATCTGTCATTATTTAATTAATTCAGGTGCTCATCAACACTAGAAAAACATGAAGGGAACCCCGGCCCCAAAAAATTTAATCTTCACAATCCAAATTTTTATTCCCTCTGTCATATGACACCTCCCTCGCTATGTGATGCTTCTTTCATGGCATCTTCTTCACCAATCAATTTATATTCTACAAATAAAATTAAAAGATACTTATTTTTACAAACAAAATTATTTAAGAATCGTTGTTCTCAAAACTCTCAACAATTTATGATGCCAATTGCCAAGGGGTACTTTATTTCTGATTTTGTTTCTTTCTGGGTCAAAAAACTAAGTGAACTTTCTTTTACTAGGTGGTTTTTACATACTCGCGCGACATTGTTTTCTCTCCAATTAGACGTGTACAAGATGTGCAAGTATTCGAGAAATATATACTACAATTTGCAATAAATCTCATGTTTAATTTTCTTAACAGATTTGGATTATCTCTCATCGACTGCCTCTATATAAATACACATCGTAAAAAATATTCAGCTCACCATTGAACACAGAAAATAAAATACATTGTTGAAGATTTAATTGCGGAAATGAAAGGAAACATGAGGTGTTTAGCCAATTTGGTGTTGGTGTTGGTGATGGTACTCATGGCTTTCATGGTTCACGTAGGAGCGGCTGAAACGCCTCCCAGCTGTTGTCCTGAAGTCGTAGAGTGTTGCGGCTTCATTAATGGTGTCCGGAAAACGCTGCCAAATCCCTAGAGAAACTATTCTACATGCATGCCACTGTTTTATTTTATCGCAAATCAATCATTTTATGTAATAGTAGCAGGATGTTATGTAATAGTAGCAGGATGTTGCGAAAAAGAGATATCAAATAAAGTTCTTAAAATTATAAATTGAAGGCAAATCATCTATTTTTGTTACTCTTTTCTGTGTTGCAAGGAATTAGTTAATCGCGTTTCAGAATAAACTATGATCGTCCAACCTTCAATTTAGATGTAGGTAGCATTTGGTGTATCATAAATAAATAAAAAACGGTAATTCAGAAATCACTACTGTAATGGTTTTTCTTATGTGTGCTCTAAAAGATATTCGTAGTTCATGTAATAACTCTCTAATTTTGCTCTCTTTTTTTCAACTTATATAAGTTTCTAGTCGAGTTTTAGAATACAAGTTGTAGTTACCATGTCGTTTAATTGAATTAGAACCGATCTGAGGTTGAGGCTATAAGAGCAATCAAAATAGATTATATTTTATCGGGAAAAGAAACTGTTAACGGAGGAATTTGGTGATAACAAATTTCGGGGAGGTTTGCTGGAATTGTGGTGGTGATTGATGATGGTGGATGGCGTAGGTAGGGTTAGGGTTTATGATTTGGGGATGGCTGAGATTGTATGTGAGAATAGGTCGCAATTGAGATTGAATATTGAATTCTCTCTTGTTTGCAAGTTTGCATCGTATCATACAATGTGCCTACGTACCCTATTTATAGGGATCAAGCCAAACGTAGTTCTTGGGGAGCAAGTAACCCATGGGCCGAGTTTCCTTCTTTAAAGAGCGGAAAAGTTGGGATTACCATCCTTGACATGTAACAATGAGCTGTCAGGATCTTGCTATTTTCTCGGGATAGGATGACTAAATTATCAACCCAAAATTGTCGGAGTCAATACTTACCTATCAAAAGATAGCGAAAGACCAGGACTGCACACGTCAAAAAAGGTTTATGTCCTACAACTTTCCTTATAAGATGAAGTACAGATAAGATTTGAATAATTTTATCCGCTCTAGACGAGTATTCTCACCTTTCTAGGCGAAGTTGTTTTCAAACCTTTTCAGGTGAAATTATCTTCGAACCTTCCTAGGCGAGATCCTCGAATACGGGCGAGATACCTAGATGGGCGAGATACCTAGATGGGCGAGATTCCATAGAGGTGACAGTGTTTACCAAGCAAAACCATCTGGACTAGGCCCAAACCATACTTGGCCTACTAGGAGGACGAAGCCCACAGATAAACAAACTAAGCCTACCAGAAATCTTGCACAATTACAAACACCACATTAAAGCAGCCCATCTTTCTCTGAACAAACAAAGGGCGACGCCACAAATAAGGGCGAGATCTAGCCATTCCATTTTTGGCGATAACAACTACCCCCCAATTTTTTGTAATGAAAACACATAAAAGAAAATTTATTCGAATGAGGCCTTTACAGGCGTCGCCTCCTTGAAAATCTCTCTCCTTCTGTGTGCGAGGCCGTAATCATAATTTCTTTCTTCTAAATTATTTACCGAAATTTTCGATTTCTGTCAAAAATGCGTAACGGTCAAAAAATGAGGACCCAATCAGAAACGGCCACGTGGCACCTTTCACTGTCTATATAAAGCCGAAATTTTCATTTCCACTTATCACTCACAAACAAACAAACTGCTGTCAAAATCTTTCTCTAGACAAAGAAGGCGAAACCTCATTATTAGAGGGCGAGACTCTCAAATCAGAAGGCGACTCTCAACCTCCTGCATGGCGATCTCCTCAATTTTTCAAAGGTACGACTCCTCCACTTAATTTTAAACATTGCATCATTAATATCATTGATAGGCGAAACCATTAAAAACTAGATCTAGGATAAACGGTTTGTAGACCTAGGACTCCCATCGTACATTCCTCAGGGCGAGGACTTTCAATCCCTTGACCAACACCCGAAGCCTTTGTCTAAAACGTTTCTTTTCTAATAATGTCCTCGCCCTTCGTTTCAGATGTCGAACGAGGACGCGCCTTCTGTGACTCATTCGGCGTCGCCTTCCAAAGTTCAATCCTTCAATCCTGAGGGCGAGAACATCGAAAAGTTCCTGAACCCTCAATGGTTGCGAGCCCATCAAAAGAATGCCAATATTTCAAAAATTCAAAACCATGTCGTGGAGATCGTAAACCTTTCTAACAACCTCCCTTCCGATGAGGGCGTCGAAGACCTTACAAGCACATTTCATGCAGACGAGATGGGGGAGGAAAATGATGACGACCTTCTCGACCTATTTGCAGACCTCGACCCCCCGCAAACTGATCCTTATAGATTAGGAAGGGGTCGAGGAAAAGACTTAGCAAAGTATGAAGAATTTCTCCGTGACCAACCCGATTCAGAGGGCGAGAAAGCAAGCGACAATAACGAGGACGAGGCATCTGATGGCGAAACAGAGGACGAGGACGAGACTCTTTCCATTTCCCCAATTAGATATGCCATGGAAATGCCTTCTCCTCAACACAATCCTTACAAAGCTACCATTTTTGAACACGAGTTAGATCTAGAATTTGAAGAAGGATTTACAGAGAAAGAAATGGCAGACGCACGTCTAGAAAGGAGAATCATCTCCTGCGCAGATTTAAAGTCCAGAATCTCGTCCGAGGAAATCATGTATTTGATTGAGTACTACAACCTAGCTGGTAGATGGCTAAGACCTCGCTCTTTTATGAGAATGCACATTTTTGACACAGTAGGGCTTCCTACACCCAGGATGGTTTTAACGAACAAACTGGTAGATCTAGGATTGGGATGGCCCATGCATCCCTTCCTCCGGGAGTTGATCAACTACTACCAGATCGCCCCGATCCAGTTGTCGCCTAACAGCTATAGGGCAGCTATCGGGCTGTACATGATGTATAGAAATAGCGGGTTCGAGGCCCCCTCCATGGGCGAAGTTAGCCATTTTCTGTTCATAAGAAATAGCGGCAAAGATCTTGGCTTTTACTACCTCGCCTTCTGGGCAAAACACAACAAGAAGGGATTCGCCATTGGGAATCCAAGTAACATGAAGATATGGAAGGACGGGTTTTTCTACTTGTACGACGTCCCAAGGGTGAGGACTCAATTTAACTTAGAAGTCTGTAAGTATTCGTAATCCTCGCCCTTCATCAATAACTCGCCTTTATCTTTTCCTTAACCACTTGTTAATATTAAATTATCAATGTTATGTTTTCTTAGCTAAGCCTTCCCAAACTGTGCTGCAAGGCGACGCGCTCATACGAGCTCAAACTATAAGCAACCTTTCGCGAGACGAAAAGGATTTGAACATATTAGTCAAACCTGAAAACCTTCTCGCCCACGGTTTCTATAACGAGGGGTTTGGTAAAGTCGCCCCAATAAAATTTGTACGGAATTCTTCGAGAAGAATTCGTCAAAAACAAATAGAGAACCTCACTGGTCAAGGTATTTTCAACAGCATCGCCCTCCCAAGGGACGTCGCCCTTTAATCGAGCATCTATTTACACATAATTTTTACTTAACTGATCATTCCTTAACACCTTTTCTGTTTGTACTTACAAGACTAATGGCTGCTATACCATTCGGCGATAATCCTTTTTCCAAGTCAGGAGCTACCCCAGCTACGACTACTGCAAGTCAATCTCGCCCCTCTGCTTTTGTGTTAGGGAACTTCCCTCCCCCACCTCCTAATCAAGTTGCTGAGAAGAACAAGAAACGGGATGGGGCGGAGACTACGAAGAATCCTCAGAAGAAACTCAAAACAAAGGTTACAGAAGAGTCGCCCATTAACTCTGTGACCTCGCTCTTTGGATCAATTGCTTCTGACAATTACTCTGATCAAGATGCTCAGACTTGGATTGCCCGCAAAGAGGATGATGATGAACTTAATTTTAAGATGGGTCTGGGTGATGTGTTTGTGCACGGCTTATCCATCCTCGCCCAGAGGAATGCAAAGATTAAGGAGCAAGACAGGTCTCTCAAGAAGCTAAAAGGCGAGGCCTCTTCTTTTTCTAGCATGTTGTCTGAGGCACAGAAAAAGTTGACCGAGGAAACCAAGGCTAGGAAGGACGAGGTTGGGAATCTCCAGGCTTCTCTAGAGAAGCTGTCTTCAGAATCAAAATTAATGGGCGAGGCCCTAGAGGAAGAGAACGCCGCCTTGAAAGGAGAGCTAGGAAACATGAAGGCAAGGCGAGACAAAGAACTGAGCGACGCTTACAACCTGGGATTTCTCGGCTACCTCCAAAACTTCTTGGCCGCGGACCCTGATTATAATTGGTCCACGCACTTTGCCCCTTCAACTTCTGACTATATGGTAAAGTTTAAGGCTGACAACGCTGCGGATATTGCGGAGGCCAAGAAAGAGCTGTTAAAAAAGATTAAAGTAGAATTAGCCGCGAAGGAGGCGAAGGAGAAGGCAACAGGCAAGGCTAACCAGGAGAACAGGACAACGGCGTCGCCCTCCGAGACTGCAGGTTCCTGACTCTTTGATTTATTTATAATTGCAAACACTATTGGAGTGCGAATGCTCCGTTAACTTTTGGGTATTTTTAACTTGGGGAAGCGCGCCCTCCATTTACAGGCGTCGCCCGTGTAATGTCTTTAACTTATTTTCCTTTTGTGCCGAGCTTATTTTTACTGTCTTGTATCGTTTTAAGTGAAGCAAATATAACCTCGCCCAAAACAATACCTGCTGACCATTGGCAGAGACATAACAAACTAAGACCTGCAGAAGCTTAACCTTGCCCTATGTATTATAATCAATGGCCTCGCCTTTGACGGAATAGAAAACAGTTAATAAACACAAACCAACCTCGCCCTCCTTCACATTCTATGCAATTTACAGAATTTAGGAACAGGGAAGCAAACCTCGCCCACCTTCACATTCTATGCAATTTGCAGAATTTAGGAACAGGGAAGCAAACCTCGCCCACCTTCACATTCTATGCAATTTGCAGAATTTAGGAACAGGGAAGCAAACCTCGCCCACCTTCACATTCTATGCAATTTGCAGAATTTAGGAACAGGGAAGCAAACCTATACATAAGAGGTAGGTCTCTCTTTTTGGTGAGCTTTCCGGAAGTACGGATAAGCACCCCGACAGTACGGGTTTACCAAGGTCTTGTCAAATATCTCGAGCAAGTTTCAGCAAGAATTGAAAATCAAATAAACACATATTATATATTTTCAAAGAAAAACATGCATGTTTTATTCATAAATATAGGATGAGAGATGTCAAAGGAGGAGTACATGCACTACCCCCCTAGATTTTATTGTCAATTTATTAAGATAAAATCTACATAGTATAGTAAGGGTAGCGTACACTACTGGTAGTACTTCTTTAGATGCTCCATGTTCCAGGCACGAGGTATGTCCTTTCCATTCATATCAACAAGGTAATAAGTTCCACTCCATAGTACAGCCCGAACCCGGTAAGGTCCTTCCCAATTTGCTCCAAAAACTCCATGATTGTGGACTTTAGTGTTTGGCATAACACGTCTTAGAACATAATCACCGATTTTAAGAGGTCTTGCCCTTATTTTTCGTATTGTAATGTCTAGCCACCCTTCGATGATAGGCTGTCAACCTAGTTTGGGAAGTAGTCCTGAGTTCTTCCACCATATCTAGATAGAGACGATGATTGACCTCATTCACCTCTGGGCGAAAATGATCCCTCCTAAACGATCCTGCTCCAAGCTCAACTGGAACCATAGCTTCACACCCATAAGTTAAAACAAAAGGAGTCTCCCCCGTTGTGGTTCTTGGGGTTGTATTGTAACTCCAAAGCACATTGGGCAATTCTTCAGGCCAACTACCCTTGCTATCCTCTAACTTCGCCTTTAGAGTATGCTTGATGATCTTATTAACTGCCTCTGTCTGCCCATTAGACTGAGGATGACTGACAGCAGAGAAGCTCTTCACAATACCTAGGTTATCACATAACTCCCGCATCTCTTTGCTATCAAACTGCTTTCCATTGTCAGATATGAGCTTGTAAGGAATACCAAACCGGTAGACAATGGAGCGATATACAAAATCCACCAACTTTTTAGCAGTAATTGTCGCCAAAGGTTCAGCCTCTGCCCATTTTGTAAAGTAATCCACAGCAACCACAGCGTATTTGACACCTCCCTTACCCTTAGGTAGTTCTCCGATCAGATCAATCCCCCACATAGAGAAAGGCCAAGGACTAGTTATGGATGTGAGTGGAGCGGCAGGGTTATGAATGTAATTGTCATACCTTTGGCACTTATCACAAGCTTGAACAAATTGAAAAGCATCCTCTTTTAATGTAGGCCAGAAGTAACCTTGCCTTAATACTTTCTGAGCTAAGGACCCACCCCCCGAGTGATTGCCACAAATACCTTCATGGATTTCTCGAAGAACATAAGTACACTCATCGCCATCTAGACATTTAAGAAGAGGTTGGTTGAAGTCGCGCCTATAAAGAACCCCTTCATAATTGACGTACCGAGCTGCTTTGTAACGTAACCTGCGAGCCTCCCCCTTATCCTCGGGAAGGGTCCCCCTAGCAAGATACTCCCAAATTGGAGTTTTCCAAGTGGGAAGGTTAGGTGCCTCAACCTGCATCACATCAACTTCCGGCACACTAGGCTGCCTCCTGATTTCTAAGGGAATGACCCCTAATAGAGCGGCGCCTTTCTTAGAGCCTAGCTTTGCCAAAGCATCCGCTTCCGCATTACTATCTCTTGGGAGCTGTTCCAACCTAGTCTCCTTAAACAAACTCATCAATCGCTGAGTACATCTCATATATAGCTCTGTTCGAGGTCCTCTCGCCTGGAACCCCCCATTGACTTGGTATACAACAAGCATAGAATCACTCCAGATATTGATATTTTCCACCTTCATCTCAAGAGCTAGTTTTAACCCGGAGATTAAAGCCTCATACTCCGCATCATTGTTGGTGACATAGAAAGAGAAGTGGATGGCACTCTGAAGATGATGTCCCTTGGGACTTACCAAAACTATTCCCCCTCCAGCTCCTTCATTATTAACAGCACCATCAACATACAACGTCCACCATGGAGACGAGTTTACGTCTTCGACATCAACTTCGGGTAAAGACATTGAGACTATTGCCAGGTTGTCATCCTCTCGTTCCAGGGGGAACTCCAAAATGAAATCGGCCAAGGCTTGCCCCTTGATAGAATTCCGAGGTTTGTACTCCACATCAAACTGTCCTAACTCAATAGCCCATCGTAGCATACGCCCAGAGGTTTCCGGCTTATGCAATACCTGCCTTAAGGGGTATGTTGTTTGAACTTCTACCTTGTGTGCCTGGAAATAAGGTCTCAACTTCCTAGAGGCCAAGATCAAAGCGTAGACAAGCTTCTCCATGTTGCTGTATCTGGTCTCTGCATCCAACAATCTTTTGCTCACATAATAGACCGGAAACTGAACCTCGCCCTCTTCTCTAACCAGGACTCCGCTTACCGAATATTCTGACACAGCTAAATATAGAATAAGAGTTTCACCTTCGAAAGGCTTAGATAGGAGAGGAGGAGATCCCATATGTTCCTTCAGCTACTGGAAAGCTTCCTCACACTCAGTTGTCCAATTGAACCGTTTCCCTGCACCCTTTATAACCTTGAAAAATTCTCGGCACTTATCAGAAGATTTAGAAACAAAACAATTCAGTGCTGCCACTCTACCTGTTAAACTTTGAACCTCCTTCACTGTTCTAGGTGACTTCATTTCAAGGAGAGCTTGTATCTTTGCGGGATTTGCTTCTATTCCTCGATGATTCACCATGAACCCCAAAAACTTCCCAGATTCAACACCAAATACACATTTCTGAGGGTTAAGTTTCATCCTATACTTCCTTAATATCTGAAACGTCTCATCCAGATGAGTTATGTGATCTTCTGCCTGCTTGGATTTTACAAGCATATCATCTACATAAACCTCCATTGTCTTCCCAATCTGATCCTTGAACATCATGTTTACCAACCTTTGATACGTAGCTCCTGCATTGATCAAGCCAAAGGGCATTCCTATGTAACAGTACAACCCCCTATCTGTGATAAACGAGGTATCCTCCTGATCTGGCTTGTACATGGGAATCTAATTGTACCCCGAGTAGGCATCCATAAAGCTGAGAAGAGCATGCCCGGCAGTAGCATCCACCATTTGATCTATTCTGGGTAGCGGGAAACTATCCTTCGGGCATGCTGTGTTCAAATCTGTGAAATCTATACACACCCTCCACTTTCCATTAGGTTTCTTTACCAGAACAGGATTAGCCAACCAATTAGGATAAAATGACTCTCGAACCAGACCAACTTGCATGAGCCGATCAACTTCTTCTTTCAAAGCTACTGCTCTTTCCCCGCTTATTGGACGTCTCTTCTGTCTAAAGCCTTTCTTCTTCAGAGGATTGACGTTGAGACGATGACACATAACCTCAGGATCAATGCCTACCATGTCGGCATGACTCCAAGCGAACACATCCAAATTTTGCCTCAGGAATTCAATCAAGCTCGCCCTAAGGCCAGGTTCTAGCCTAGCCCCTATCTGAAGGACCTTCGAGGAGTCTGCCTCATCCATTAGAATTGAGAGAGTGTCTTCTGCCGGTGCCATTTTTTTATCATTTTCAGGTAAACGCGGATCCAGATCAACCTCGACATCCTTTACTCCACAAGATTCCCCAATTTCTTGAATAGACACCACCTCGCCCTGCGTAGGTAACTGGGTGGGGTATGTTTTAGACGAATCCTCAGGGAAATCAACCAGGGGTTCCAACTTATCTTCCATAATCATTTTACCTTTCTTTGCCCGAAGGCTACGTTGATCCTCTTCCTCATCACTTGCATCTTCCACAATCCCTTCGTAGAAGGGATTTGGTGGTGGGGCTTCGATCATCAGCACCCTTTGCATCGGTTTGGGAGCAACCTCGCCTTCATTAAAAATCTGTCTTTCATGAGTTACATCCATAGCTCCATATGATGGAGGTGCCTCCAAAAAGAAAATCGGAGTCCCACTTTTTGCTAGAGCCTCATACTCCTGAAGCCTTTCTTCTTCAGGAAACTCAATTTTGTAGATCATATTAGCAGTAGCATACGGAGGTTTGAAAGATGCTTGAGTTTCTTGCACATTTTCTTCTTTGAAGTCAGTCGTATCAGAATCCTCCTTCATCTCTTTTCTGTCCTTGGAAGAAGACTTGACCATTTTATTGTAACAATTGCGGGAATCATATTGACATCCTTTGATGCAACCTACTCCATTCGGGGTCGAGAACTTCATGGCCAGGTGGTAAATTGAAGTAACTATCCGCATCTCTTTTAAGACTGGTCGTCCTAACAAAGCATTATAATGTGTGGGTTGATCAATGACCAAGAAATCGAATACCTGGGTAGCAGAGAGAGATCCTTCCCCCAGGGTGAGTGGTAAGTTGATTGTCCCTTTTACTCGAACAGAATCTCCTGTGAAACCATAGACGTGAGTTGTCCCACGAGTCAGTTCTTTGTCCAACAGTCCTATCTTCTTGTATGTACCATAATAGAGGATATTCACAGAACTCCCCGTATCCACGAACACACGATGGACATTCCTAGATCCAATCCGAACGTTGATCACCAAAGCATCGCTATGAGGGTGATGTACCCACCTGGCATCTTCTTCGGAAAAAATTATCTGAATATCCTCTCCTTTAAATAACTTAGGAGGTCGTTCAGACAAATGATTGACATTAGTGAGAGGGGGATGCTGAGCCTTTCGGACATATCTTTCCATTGCGTTCCTCCCACTTCCACCGACATGTGGTCCTCCAAAGATGGTGTGTATACTTTCCTCTCTTACGAATGTAGGTTTTTCAGGAACCTTTCCTTCCACAGGGTCTTCCTCTGCTACTCTGACCGGGGCTTCTTCTCGATATTTCTTCACTTCCTTGACTACCCAATCGGTAAGCTTTCCCTCCTTTATTAATTTTTCAATTTCTTCTTTGAGATGTCTGCAAGCATAGGTATGGTGTCCGTTGGACTCATGATATGCACAATACTTTTCTTTATCTTTCATGGCAGCCCTTGACAAAGGTGCAGGCTTCTTGAATAGGCCTTGACTCTTGGTAATCTCATAGATATAATCTATGGAAGCCACGAGTGGAGTGTAACATTTACGAGTTGCTGTCTGGTTTTCCTGTCGAGGAGGAGGAGGAGGTAGGTGACGTGGAGGGCTAGGTGCCCTGGATCTAATGAATTGGTTGGCCCTTCTAGACCCCCTTGGGCTGGGAGACCTCGAACGGGCAGGTTCTCTGGTTTCCACCACATGAACGTCTCCTCTACCACTCTTCTTTTCTGACTTGGGGCTAGGAGATCTCTCTTTACGCTTCCCACGACGAGGTGTGTCTCCATAGTCACTTCTTTTCAAAGCCTCTTCTTCCCGTTTGAAAGGTTCAGCCAGAAGATACAAAGCAGCCAAGGTTGTCGGTTCTTCCCGTTGTAGGGTCTTCCAGAAATCAGTTCCCACACGTACCCCAACAATTAAGAAGTTCTTGACAGTATCATCGGATGCCCCACGAACATTGGGAACCTCTGCATTGAAACGCTTGAAGTATGCCTGGAGAGTTTCTCCATCTCTTTGCTTGATGTTGGCTAAAGTGGTCACAGGTGGAGCATAATGAATGGAAGACTGAAATTGAATTAAAAACATCTTACGCATTTGCTCCCAGGAAGTGATTGAAGCAGGTCCTAACTTTTGAAACCATTGATGAGCATTCCCTCTCAGAGTTGAGGCAAGAAGTCGACACTTCGTTAAATCTTCTACTTGATAGAGCTCCATCTCAGTGTTGAATCTCCCAATGTACTCTGCCGGATCTGTACTTCCGTTAAAACGGAGATCCCCTATACCCCTGAATGCTGGTGGGAGAGGAGCTTCTCGCACAGCGATGGAAAAGGGAGAAGGTGCGGCGTTAGGAATAGCACCTCCTTGTCCTTCAGATTGGGCAACAAGCTTGCGTAAGACTTCCATATTGATACCTTCAATGCCTGGGACTGCCTGAGCTCTAGCTCCCAAATTTGGTATAGGTTCTGGTAAATAAGGGTTGGGTATGATAGGGTAAGGGTTTTGTCCGAGCTGAGGTGTTGGCGCCCTTTGTTGATAAGGAAACTCTTGTGGGGGCATGGGTTCAAATTGTCGAAGTATAGGGTCCTCCTGCTGGTGAACAACCCTCCTAGGAACAGGGTCATTCTGCTGATAAATGGGTCTTCGAGGCGTAGGCTCCCTCTGATGATAGGTTGGTATTCTAGGAGTGGGTTCTCTTCGCTGATCAATATTGTTGTCAAGATTGTCATGATGCCCACCTTGGTCATTCTGGAACAAGACTATCTCCCGATTCGGATCTTCCCTCCTTTCTCGTGAAGGTATGTGTTCAACACGCCTTGTCTGGTCAAAAACTTGCTCTTCCTGAGGGCGAGGTCTTCTAACATCTTCACGCCCTTGATTCACATGTCCGTTCCTGTAAGCAGTTTGAATAGGAATCGGATTTAGAATAACAACATCATCATCCGATCGGGAATCCCTGGGTACAGAGCGTCGCCTCCCTCTAGATCCCCGCTCGTCTCTTTCTTGGTAGGTCTCCATTCTCCTATACGCATCCTCAGGCGAGATTGGTCTAGAACGTCGTCCATGATAGTCATAAGGTTCGATTCTCCAATTACTTGGGCCTTGATCTCTTGGGGTAGGGGGTCTTGAGGGACGTCTGGGATGATCTCGGGGAAACTCCACATATGGGGTGTGTTATTCCCAAATGACCTAACAGAATTGTAGAAGGGGGGGTTGAATACAATTCTTGATATTTTCTTAAACTTAAAACAATGATAAAATAAAACTGAACTGAATAAACAAAAACACAAGATATCAATAATTCAGTTGGATTGTTTGATGATCCAACTGAAGTGTTTTTATTGCGGAAATAATCTGTGATACAAAAGTACACAGCTGCTCAGTTACAGAGTTGTAGAGAAGAATGCTCTCAAAGATAGCTAATACAAACTATTTGTTTTTCTTCTCTCTCTTTTCTTTCTAACTGCTACACTTGGTTATATATTCCCAAGTTTACAATACTATTTTTGGCTACTCTAAAGTACACTAAAGATAACCGCCAATAGTTTGTTTTTCATCCCTTTGTCCAGTGGTCCTTAGAGATCCTTGCTTTTGTCTTCATGCTTATTATGATCACTCCCAAGAGCCCAATTGGAAACTGGGATGTTTCCTTATTCCCCATGTCCATTTTAATGGTTTCCAATGCAAAGTACACTTCCACATCACCTTTAGATCTGTTCAGTAAACTGTCACTATCACTTTGTCAACTATTCAGAAAAGCAATAATGATTCGTTGATAGCAGGGAGATGTGTTTCGTTGATAGCTTTATTCTCCATTTCGTTGATGAGTAAACTTCATTTCGTTGATGAGTAAACTTCATTCCGTTGATGGTGTATCCTTGTTCCGTTGATAGAGTAATCTTCATACCGTTGACATGTCTTCACTTAGGCAAAATTACAAGGCATGATATACTTACAATTAACCAACCTATTTTGCCTATCTAGTACTTAGTCAACATGACTTAGGAAACCTATCTAATACATACATCAAATGCATATCAAACTGTGAAGTATTGTACAGTGCAATTGCTACAACACTCATTCCGTTGATGAGCTTCCTGTCAACGAAACACTGCAAAGCATGCCATTTCGTTGACAGTTACAAAATAACTTAATACAAAATCTACTAAGTGTTTTTACAATTATCATCAAGAATCAACATATTCCTAACAATCTCCCCCAATTTATGACTGATAGAATAACAGCCATAAATCAAGAGCCTTGATGATAACAAAAACACTCAGACATATTACCCATGAATAAAAGTAAAAATTGCATTGAGCTTCATAAAGTTTTAGACATAAACAAGACTTACAAGACTAATGCCCAAATGTGCTCCTCTAGACTGAGCAAATGATTCATCTTGGTCTTCTTTGAGGCATAGTCTTCTTCCCTCTCCTAGAGTTGTTCTCCTCAATCTGGACCTGTAGCCTCCTGTAAAAGATCTTCTCTTCTTCATCTTGATCACCAAGCTTGGATTGCATGAACCTTAGAGTTTGATTAGATGCCTTATCCAGCTGGTCTTCCATCCTGAAGAACCTTCTGCAGTTGTCCTTGTCCTTAAATTCCATCATCCAGTAAGGTTGAAGATGGATCTTCTTTCCTGTTGAGGGCACTCTTAGCATCCTGGGAAGAGCCTCAGGCTTGTTCCAGCTAGCCTTTATTTGACATATCTTGGAGACCACCTCAGACTTGGCTGTTTTGGTGAAGCCAAAGTCTTTCTTCAAGCATCTAAACACTGTGAGTAGTGTTTGGTAGTCTTCTCCTAAAATTCTGTAGAGAGGCCATAGTTGTTCTCTACCACCCTTGTATGTGAAAACCAATCTTTCAGGTAACTTTTGAGAAGCTGCAATGCCCCTTACTTCCACCAGGTTGTCTAAATCAAGATGTAAGCTGGATTCTTCCCTGATGTCAGAAATGTACATGCAGTCCTCTGGATTTGTAGGGGGTTTCTGAGATTGTGGCTTCCTCACAAATACTGGCTTTGCCTTGACAGCCCTTTTCTTTGTCTTCATTGGTTGATCCTTTTCAAATAGGAACTTTGGAAAATAGGCTTCATCAAATTCAATAGGCTCCTCCTTTGGCATGATTGGTTGATCATGAAAGTTGACAGGGTGTGCAGGGTCACAGGCCAACTTTCCTCCAATAGGTAGGTCAATAGGAATTTGATGTGCACTTGTTGTGGAAGGGGCTTGAGCAGTGTCCAGAGAGTCCTCTTTTTCAAAGTTCAGATTCCTCTTAGCTCTAGCCTTTGGTTGCCTTACACTTTTCCTTGCTGGTTCAGCTTCATTAGCTCCATCCTTGGCTTTTTATTCCTGAAAGGTCTCTTCATCTTCAAGTGCTTGAACAACTGCCAATGCTTGCATTACTGCCCTTTCAGATTCTTCAGCCTTGGCCTTTGCAAAATTTGGGTGACCAACCCAAATGCAGATTTCCTTGCTGTCCCTGTAGATGATGGCCCTTTGATTCCTTATGCTTGGATGATTGCTTTCCTTGCTCTCAATGATCAGCTTCCCTAGGACTTTGAACTCATCTGGCTTTGGAGCAGGATAAAATATCCTTTCAATGTTCTTGCCTTTGGGTTTGGCAGGTGATATTGGAGACATCCCTCTTGCATCCACATTCTTAAAGCATGAAGATTGACCCTTCTCATTTCTTGAATCTTGAAAGATTCCATGCTGAAGGGGCTCTATAGCATAAGAGCTCTTGAACTGTGGCTCCATTTGTACAATCACCATTGCATTTGTTGATGGCTGATCTGTCTTTGAAGATTCAGTAATGTTCTTGAACCTTGCTTCTATGTTGGACCAGTGATCTTTGATTTGTTCTGCAAGTTTCATCCTCATAGAAGCTTCCTGGATCAGGTCAATACTATCCTTCTTCTTCTTCCCAAACTCCCCCATTGCTAGTGGCTCCTGTGGCAGTGAAATGGCTGGGACCAACACCTTTGTGATTTGAATGTTTAGCTCCTTAGATTTCTCCCCCTTTTTGTTAGCATCAAGAGAGATGACTGGGAGTCCTTGAGCTGCCACTAGCTGAGTGAGTAGCTGAGTTTGCTTCTCCTGTTCCTTCTGCATTTGAGAAAGTGTAGCTTCCACCTTGTCCACTCTTGTAGAGAGAGTTTTCAAGGATGTAGCCACCTCAGGTTCCTTAGAGAAAAACCTGGTCATCTTGGACACAGTGAGAAGAGGGAGCTTTTCATCGATCATCCTGTAGTTAGCATCCCTGAGATTGCTAATGGAGTCCTTGATTTCTGTAGCCTCAATCCTTGTCTGCATCATTTGTAGCCTTTGAATTTCCAGAGAATCCATGATGGCCTTGTAGAATTTCTTGTCCCTTGCATTTGCAGACTCATGAGCTAGATAGGCCTCATTGTACTGCCTTGAGATAACAGCATCTAGAGTGACTCTTCCATGCATACCCTGAGAAAGCCAGCCTGGTGTAGGAGGCACCACAGAAGTCCCAGTCTGTGAAGTGGTGGCCACCTGTAGATTATCACCATAGCTGTCCTCATCATCAGAAAACTCAAAGTCTCCACTTGCTGCAGCTCCTGGAGGTAGATTGGTCAAGGCATCCTTTGCTCTTTGCATTGATGCAGTAGTATGAATTAAGTTGAGTGACCTTTCTGCCTCCACATTGCCCTATTGAGCCATAACTTGATAGGCTGGCACAGGATGAGTAAAGGTCTCAGGATCCAGGGAAATACTATCCAGAGTTTGTTGATAAAGCTCTTGGAAAGTAAGTTCCCTTTCTCCCTCACTGACCTCCATTAACTCATTAGCAATGGCTGCTTCCACCCTTATTGCTCCTGTAGTCCCTTCTCTCTCTCCACTCTTTTCTTGCATCATGGGCTCCCCATGGCTCACACCTCTCACACCCTCACCTTCACCTACTAAGGTGGTACTCTCAAACTCTCCTTTTGCCTGGCTGGAAGAAATAGCCAGCCTCTCACTCTCATTCTCTCCTTTTGCCTGGCTGCAAGCCAGCCTCTCAATTTCACTCCCTCTCAAACCTAAAAGTGTCTCAACTACCACCAGGTCATCTACACTAGTTGTGGAAACAACTGGATTTTCAATAAGGGGTGTAGATTGACCTATCAACGGAATGGTAGTTTGAACTGTCAACGGTATGGATACCGTTGATGGAGAAACACTTGTCAACGAAAGAAGTTGTTTCGTTGATGAAGTCAATAAAGCACTTTGAGAAAGTGAAATTACAGTAGAATCTGTGGTGATTGATTTTAGAGATTGGTCCACATATCCTCTTACAACTTCAGAAAAAATTGGTTGATGGCCCAACAAATCACTTAACAAGTGATGGCCACCAGCTTCAGAGTGGGGCTTCTCCAAGATTAGAGTTGGAGAATCAGGAAAAGATGTATGGATCATGTCCACATCTAAGGATTGAGTTGGTGAATTGGATGGAGATAAATCAAGATTAATGTTTAGAGAGTGGGACTGTAACCCCAGAGAAATAATAGGGGTTACATCAACCTGAATTTGAGAAACTGGAAGTGTTGCTTCCAGTGTGTGTGCACCCTGTGAACCCTTGGTCTTTTGCTTCACTCTCCTTTGGTATTGGGAAAATGTAGACTGTGGGCTTGAAGTGTCCCTTACCCTTTTGGACTGTGCTCTAGGTGGAGAGCTTGTTTCAATAATCACATCCTTTTGGGAGGATGCAATTAGACTTGTGTTTAAATCCATTTTACTCATTGTGCCTTGTTGGGAAGACACAATGGGGCCAGGCTGGGAAACACTTACCTCACCTTCCTTATTCTTGGGGTTTCTTTGATTTTCACCCCTCCCCTCACCTCTCACAACTCCAGACTCACTCCCCTTAGGTTGTGTGGTAGTTTTTACAACAGGTGCCTTTTGAGAAGCACCTGAGGTTGGCTTGGAGGATTTCTTTGATTTTGATTTAGTTGCTGGGGCAGGAGCCTGTTGGGTCACAGCTACAGACTCCATAGCAACAAGGTTGGAGGAGACAATAGAAGTAACAGCTATACTAATAGGGATAGTAGTAGTTACCTCAATGATTGGCAGATACACCACTGGAACATCACCATTGTAGTTCAGCCTCAGTATGTCTGTCAATACTCTCTTTTCTTGTACAAAGCACTCAAACCTGGCATTAGGGTTAGAGATAACTAATGGTGCTGGACTAACATGATTAGCCAGCATCATCAGAAACCTTGCATAATAGATATTTTTCTTCCTATTTGCCCTATCACCCAACTTAGCACCAATTTCATAAATAAGTTGGGTGCTAAAGTTGTAATATCTATCATTTAGAAGCATGGTTAGGAGAATTAACATAGAATTAGTTAATGCATCAAAATTACTAATCTTTCCAGAAAAGACCTTAATGAATGCATCAGCTAAATAGCTGTATTCCCTAACCAAACCTCTCCTAATTATTCTACCCAGATTATCAGTAGGCAAAGAGTAGTTTATAGAATTTAGCATGGTAGTTATTTCAGTGTTAGTAGGCAAAGCATCACAGTTATTATCAGGAATATGTAAACATGCTTGCAAAACATCAGAATTAACTATGTACTCATTACCTTGAAGAGTGAATTGCAGTGTGCCGTTTGTTCCACTATACTCACATGAGGTCCAAATCTCCTCGATTACTTCATTGTAGAGTGGTGTAGAGTGAAACATCGCATAGCTCAACTTACAGTTCCTCATGAAATCCATCATTTTGAAAAAGATGCTGTTCGGACTCTCCTTAACGACAAATGGAATGGAATTGTTCTTCTCATAGATGAACCCACCAGCGGACATAAGCTTGACTATGGGTGCCATTGTTGAGTGAGGAAAAGCTTCGAGCTGTATTGCTTGTTAGAGAGAAGAAGCTAGAAAAACTTTTGGAATTTTTGAGAACAGGTAGAAATGAAATAAAGAAATTAAAATTTCTTAAATACTTCCCCAAAAGTTCTCAGAAATTAAGTCCAATAATTAATCTAAATTACCTGATTGGCTTAAAAAGTAACCGTTAGAATTAAATATTACCACGATTTATGCTTACAGGGGTGTATGTATAGATCGTGATAAAGAACGTGAAATTTCAACGGTTCAGATTAAAAAGCGCTACATCAACGAATCAGGATTGGGCGGTTAAAGTCCAGTCTTATTTCGTTGATAAAGCTGCGTTTCGTTGATATAAAAGAGCTATCAACGAAACACCCAGAAAAATGCTAAGACTGTCAACGAAATGGTGCGTTTCGTTGACATAGTAATTTTGACTTAGACAAAATTTCACCTTTTTCCTGAGAAAATCAATTCACAGAAAAATTATGGCAAGTTCCTGGCTGCATTATGACTTGCAAATATCTCAAAAATAATTAAGAGAAATTTAGCATACCTAGCTCACTTACTAATCTTGAGAATGTTGATTCATCAAGTGGCTTGGTAAAGATGTCTGCAAGTTGTTGTTCACTTGGAACAAAATGTAACTCCACAGTACCATTCATAACATGTTCTCTAATGAAATGGTACTTGATGTTAATGTGCTTGGTTCTTGAATGCTGCACTGGATTCTCAGTAATGGCAATGGCACTAGTGTTGTCACAGAAAATAGGAATTTTCTCAACTCTTAATCCATAATCAAGTAATTGATTTTTCATCCATAAAATCTGTGCACAACAACTTCCAGCTGCAATATACTCAGCCTCAGCTGTGGAGGTGGAAACTGAGTTTTGTTTCTTGCTGAACCATGACACAAGCTTGTTTCCTAAGAATTGACAGGTGCCTGTTGTGCTTTTCCTGTCAATTTTACATCCTGCATAATCTGCATCTGAATAACCAATTAGTTCAAAACCAGATTCTCTAGGATACCAAATGCCAAGGTTTGGTGTTCCCTTGAGATATCTGAAAATCCTTTTAATAGCAACTAAATGGGATTCCTTAGGATCAGCCTGAAATCTAGCACATAGACATGTAGCAAACATAATATCAGGTCTACTAGCTGTTAAATACAAAAGTGAGCCTACCATGCCTCTGTAACTTGAAATGTCCACAGATTTTTCCTTAGTATTCAATTCAAGTTTGGTGGCAGTGGGCATGGGAGTTTTGGCAGGAGAGCATTCCATTAAATTAAATTTCTTTAATAAATCATGAATATATTTTGTTTGACTAATGAAAATGCCTTCATTAACTTGCTTCACTTGAAGACCAAGAAAGTAAGTTAATTCTCCCATCATGCTCATTTCATATTTACTTTGCATAAGCTTGGCAAACTCTTGACAAAGTTCCACATCTGTAGACCCAAAGATTATGTCATCTACATAAATTTGAACAAGTATAGTAGAGCCATTCACAATCCTGTGAAAAAGAGTTTTATCTACAGTACCTCTAGTGAAATGATTCTCAAGAAGAAACTGTGAGAGTGTGTCATACCAGGCTCTAGGTGCTTGTTTCAAACCATAGAGTGCTTTGAGGAGGAAGTATACATATTCTGGAAAATCATCATCTTCAAAACCAGGAGGTTGACTTACATAGACCTCCTCTTCCAATTCCCCATTCAGAAAAGCACTTTTCACATCCATTTGATAGACTTTGAAATTGGCATGGGCTGCATAGGCTAGGAAAATCCTTATTGCTTCTAGTCTTGCAACAGGAGCAAATGTTTCATCAAAATCAATTCCTTCTTCCTGTGAGTAGCCTTTTGCAACTAGTCTTGCTTTGTTCCTTGTGACTATGCCATTTTCATCCATCTTGTTTCTGAACACCCATTTTGTGCCTATTATACTCCTGTCCTTAGGCTTGGGCACCAGCTTCCAAACATTGTTCCTTTCAAATTGGTTTAGCTCTTCTTGCATAGCCAAAACCCAATCTGGATCTAGAAGTGCATCCTCAACTTTCTTTGGCTCATCTTGAGACAGAAAGCTGCTATATAGACATTCTTCTTGAGTTGCTCTTCTAGTTTGGACTTTTGAAGAAACATCACCTATAATAAGTTCAAAGGGATGATCTTTAGTCCATTTTCTTGAGGGAGGTAGATTTACTCTTGACGAGGTAGCTTCATGATCATGATTGCCTTGATTGGATATTTGTCCTTGAGAAACTCCCCCTGAGTTTGTTGTCCCTAAATGATCACTTCTTGAGACATTTCTATGACCTTCAACGGTATGACTGTTTTGGCTGTCAACGAAACGCTCATTTTGACTGTCAACGAAACCACCATCTTGACTGTCAACGAAATGACCATTTGGTCTACTAGCAACTATTCTTTTCAATCTTAATGCAGCAATTTCATCTTCACTGCTGCTCTCATCTGTGCTAGATACAACAACTTTAGGCTGTTTCTCAGTAGTCTTAACATGATTCATTCGATCTCCTTCCTCATTCTCAAAAGAGAGACTTTCATGGAAACCTTCATCACAGAGACCTTGAATTTTGAGATCATCAAAAACAACATGTACAGATTCCATAACAATGTTGGTTCTGAGATTATAGACTCTGTAAGCTTTCCCTGCTGCATATCCCACAAATATTGCTTCATCTGCCTTTGCTTCAAATTTCCCCAAATGCTCAGCTTGATTTCTCAGAACAAAGCACTTGCATCCAAAGACATGAAGAAAATCCAATAGTGGCTTCTTTCTTTTGAGTAGTTGATAAGGGGTCATTCCCTTGGCCTGATTAATCAAAGAAATATTCTGAGTGAAGCAAGCTGTGTTAACTACCTCAGCCCAAAAATAAGTTGGTAACTTTGATTCATCTAGCATTGTCCTGGCAGCTTCAATAAGTGTTCTGTTTTTCCTTTCAACTACACCATTTTGCTGTGGTGTCCTTGCTGCTGAAAACTCATGCATAATACCATTTTCTTCACAGAATATCTTCATGCTTGAATTCTTGAATTCTGTCCCATTGTCACTCCTGATCCTTCTTACTTTCAAGTCAGGATGATTGTTTACCATCTTGATGTGATTGATAATGATTTCACTTGCCTCATCTTTAGAATGTAAAAAGAAGGTCCAAGTAAATCTAGAAAAATCATCAACAATCACAAGACAATATTTCTTCTTTGAAATAGACATGACATTTACAGGGCCAAACAGATCCATATGAAGTAACTCAAGCTGATGGACAATTGATGACTCTGTCTTGCTTTTGAATGATGCCTTCTTTTGTTTCCCTTTTTGACAGGCATCACACAAACCATCCTTGGAAAACTCCACCTGTGGAATTCCTCTAGCAAGATCCTTCCTTACCAAATCATTCATAACCTTGAAATTCAGATGAGATAATTTCTTGTGCCATAGCCAACTTTCATCCTTGCTTGCTTTGCTGAAAAGACAAGTGATGGTGTCTGGACTTGTGCTACTAAAGTCAGCAATGTACACATTCCCTCTTCTGAATCCAGTCATTACCACATTGGTGTTTCCTCCTTTAGAAACAACACAGGCTTCTTTAGAAAAAGTAACTAAAAATCCTTTGTCACAAAGTTGACTGATACTAAGCAAATTGTGCTTGAGACCATCCACCAATGCAACCTCATCTATGATGACATTCTCTTTTGAAATCAAGCCATATCCCTTTGTGTAGCCTTTGTTGTCATCTCCAAAAGCAATACAAGGGCCAGCTCTTTCCTGAAACTCTGTGAGCAGGGTAGAATCACCAGTCATGTGTCTTGAACAACCACTATCCAAGTACCAAAGATTCTTTTTGTCTCCCTGCACACAATAGAACCAAATCAAGTCGATTTTGGTACCCAAGTTTCCTTGGGTCCTGTTTTGTTAGCCTTTGCTTTTCTTTTTACATCATTTTTCACCTTGGGCTCAGATTGATTTAAATCAACTTTTACTCTTGGTGTTGATTTCTGATTGTTGCTCACATTTTCATTTACAGCATGCATATTTGAAGGAACACACATATTATTCATATTCCATGGCATTTGTGGCATACTAAACATATTCATGTATGGATTAGGCACAAATGATATGTTAGCATATGGATTCTGAAATTGTGCACATGGAGCAAACATGTTAGGCATAACAGGCATTGTAGGCATAAGATTATTCATTGCAGGCTTGGGAATTTTCATATTAGCAGTTTTCTTAACAGATTTGCAGTTAGTAGATAGATGACTAACACTTCCACAATTGACACAAGTCTTTCTAGGAGCATATTTATCAGGTGTGTAATTGTTGTGTTTGTTAATTCCTACTTTGCCATTCCTGTTATTCCTTTTATTTCCCTTAGCCTCAATTTGAACATTCTCTATTTTATCTTTCAATTGCTTGTTGGACAAGTGACCTACATTAGCTCTCTCAACAGGCTTCTCAACTTTCTTTGATTTACTAGACTCACCTTGAACAAAGTTCTTGGTGACAGGACCATACTTATTATTAAGTCTAGTGAGTTCATCTTTTCTTTTCTCTGTCAACGAAACACCCTGATCGGTTGATGGTTCATGTGTCAACGGAACATCGCATTCCGTTGACATATCAACCTTCAACAAATGATCATTGTTGTTTGTTGACTCTGTTTCTGAATCTAAGGCTTCACAAGCATACCCTAGTTTCTCTTTGTTCTTTTTCCATGATTGTTCACAGAAAGATTCCATACCTTGAACATTAATGATGTTGGTAGCAACATTCCTGGCATCTTTCCATTTAGCAATCACACTCTGTTCTATTTCTAGTTGTGTCTTAAGAATTTCTTCCCTTTGTAACACGTTCTCAAGTTCCTTCTTAGCATCCCTACTAACACATCTCATTTTCTCAAATTCAATGAGATGTGCTTCTAACATTGCATTCCTATCACTTAAGAGCAAATTAGTCTCTTTAATTCTTGAATTCTCTTTGGTAAGTGATTTAAGAGTAACACGCAAATTATATAATACAGTAGACATTTCATTTACTGCACTATCGCATTCCTCTTTAGAAAGCTCAGAAAGATTAGTAATTGTTACCTGGTTGCTTGAGGAACTTGCTTCCTGCTCATGATTGTCAGCCATAAGAGCCAAGTTGACATACTCAACATCATCATCAGAATCTTCACCATTACCAGCCCAATCATACTCCTGAGACATGAAAGCCTTTTCCTTTTGCTTGAGAAGTTCAAAGTATTTCTTTTTATAATCAACAGGCTCAAATTTCCTGTTGCTCTTCTCAATCTTGGGCTTTCTGCAGTCTCCAGCAAAGTGACCAAGCATTCCACAATTGAAACATTTAGATTTAGACTTTTCAATCCAGTTTGTTTTGCTAGGTTGAAAGTCTCTTCTTGGTGGCCTTGCTTCTGAGTTTCTTTTGAACTTGAACTTAGAGAATTTTCTTGACAGAAAAGCAATGTGTTCATCAATCTCATCTAAGTCATCCAAGTTGGCTGGTTCTGATTCTTCTTCTTCTGTCATCTTGTCTTTACCCTTGCTAACATCACTCCTACAACTAGATCGACTAGTTGTGGCCTTTGCAGCTTCTTCAGTGTCATCTTCCAGTTGGTTCACAGATGCAATCAATGCAATGGATCCACCCTTCTTCTGTACCTTTTCAATTTCCTCATCTTGCTCCATTTCTAGCTCATAAGTCTTCAATGTTCCATACAGCCTTTCAAGAGTGTAATCTTTGTACTCTTGAGTGTTTCTTAGAGAAACAGTCATAGGCTTCCATTCTTTTGGAAGAGCTCTTAGAAATTTAAGGTTTGAGTCCTTAGTTTGGTAGATTCTCCCATACAACTTTAATCCATTCAGAAGCTTTTGAAACCTACTAAACGTGTCATTTAGGGTTTCACCAGCTTTAAAGTTAAAGTGCTCATATTGTTGTATAAGGAGTTGCATTTTGTTCTCCCTTACTTGCTCAGTTCCTTCACATAGTGTTCTGACAGTGTCCCATACTTCTTTGGAGGTTGTACAGTT
The DNA here is from genome assembly GCA_030848705.1 of Heracleum sosnowskyi. Lineage (NCBI taxonomy): Eukaryota > Viridiplantae > Streptophyta > Magnoliopsida > Apiales > Apiaceae > Heracleum > Heracleum sosnowskyi. The sequence goes on along the minus strand of CM061235.1, from coordinate 132,329,288 downwards.
TATGACATTATCAAACATCTCTTGCTCCAAACCATTAAACAGAATGTTCATGGTTCTCTTATCTTTATGGATTTCTGCAAGATCTTCAATAGTCCATTCTGAGACAAGTTTTGGAATTTCTACGTCAGGAGCATCATCTGGCACTCCAATTCTAGATGCAAACTTCATGGGAACGTGTGGACCTTTCTCAATGCAGTCTACATATCTCTCATCCATAGACATGAGATGTAAATGCATCTTTACTTTCCAGTGAAAGTAATTGTCCTTATCAAGAACCGGTATCTTCACACCTGCATCCTTCTTCACCATGGTTTCTGTTTTGGTCTTGATCTTTAAACTTCTTGTATGTTAGAAGCTCGCTCTGATACCAATTGTTATTCCCAAATGACCTAACAGAATTGTAGAAGGGGGGGTTGAATACAATTCTTGATATTTTCTTAAACTTAAAACAATGATAAAATAAAACTGAACTGAATAAACAAAAACACAAGATATCAATAATTCAGTTGGATTGTTTGATGATCCAACTGAAGTGTTTTTATTGCGGAAATAATCTGTGATACAAAAGTACACAGCTGCTCAGTTACAGAGTTGTAGAGAAGAATGTTCTCAAAGATAGCTAATACAAACTATTTGTTTTTCTTCTCTCTCTTTTCTTTCTAACTGCTACACTTGGTTATATATTCCCAAGTTTACAATACTATTTTTGGCTACTCTAAAGTACACTAAAGATAACCGCCAATAGTTTGCTTTTCATCCCTTTGTCCAGTGGTCCTTGGAGATCCTTGCTTTTGTCTTCATGCTTATTATGATCACTCCCAAGAGCCCAATTGGAAACTGGGATGTTTCCTTATTCCCCATGTCCATTTTAATGGTTTCCAATGCAAAGTACACTTCCACATCACCTTTAGATCTGTTCAGTAAACTGTCACTATCACTTTGTCAACTATTCAGAAAAGCAATAATGATTCGTTGATAGCAGGGAGATGTGTTTCGTTGATAGCTTTATTCTCCATTTCGTTGATGAGTAAACTTCATTTCGTTGATGAGTAAACTTCATTCCGTTGATGGTGTATCCTTGTTCCGTTGATAGAGTAATCTTCATACCGTTGACATGTCTTCACTTAGGCAAAATTACAAGGCATGATATACTTACAATTAACCAACCTATTTTGCCTATCTAGTACTTAGTCAACATGACTTAGGAAACCTATCTAATACATACATCAAATGCATATCAAACTGTGAAGTATTGTACAGTGCAATTGCTACAACACTCATTCCGTTGATGAGCTTCCTGTCAACGAAACACTGCAAAGCATGCCATTTCGTTGACAGTTACAAAATAACTTAATACAAAATCTACTAAGTGTTTTTACAATTATCATCAAGAATCAACATATTCCTAACAGGGTGAGATTATCCTCGTAGGTTAGTGCCCTAGGGGTTATGGCTTGGAATCTTCGATTCTGATGGGTGTCTTCCACGGTGTGGATCTCTCTTTCGGGAGGGAGATCTTGTGTCGAAACCCTTCTGTGGTTAGTTACAGGTTCTTTTCCAGGGCGATGAGATCTTCCAGTTGCATATTGACTTCGCCTGTTGGTAGTTGGGCGACGTCTGTCTCTAGGCGGGGCGTGTCGCCTATCTGGGCTGCGGCGGGCCCGATTAGGTAATCTTCTCTCTCTCTCTCATATGACTCTATGCGCTCTGCCATTCGGTTTACCGTGTTTCCCATATGAGCGATCTGACTCAGAAGCTCGGTATTACTCATCAAAACTGGTGGGTCTCCTCCAAGACGAGGAGCAGGATTTCTCTGATTTGGCGTGGCAGCCTCTCTCAGATCTGGTCGCCTTGGCGGTAGGGGAGGTGGATCTGTCGCCGGGGTCTCTTCCTCCCTTGTGCGGTTACCTTCATCTACTGGTTCTTGGGTGTGTTGAGACATCCTTCCTCCAAAGATATCTAGAAAAGACCCCTCCTTCTAGCGCCAATTGTTAACGGAGGAATTTGGTGATAACAAATTTCGGGGAGGTTTACTGGAATTGTGGTGGTGATTGATGATGGTGGACGGCGTAGGTAGGGTTAGGGTTTATGATTTGGGGATGGCTGAGATTGTATGTGAGAATAGGTCACAATTGAGATTGAATATTGAATTCTCTCTTGTTTGCAAGTTTGCATCGTATCATACAATGTGCCTACGTACCCTATTTATAGGGATCAAGCCAAATGTAGTTCTTGGGGAGCAAGTAACCCATGGGCCGAGTTTCCTTCTTTAAAGAGCGGAAAAGTTGGGATTACCATCCTTGACATGTAACAATGAGCTGTCAGGATCTTGCTATTTTCTCGGGATAGGATGACTAAATTATCAACCCAAAATTGTCGGAGTCAATACTTACCTATCAAAAGATAGCGAAAGACCAGGACTGCACACGTCAAAAAAGGTTTATGTCCTACAACTTTCCTTATAAGATGAAGTACAGATAAGATTTGAATAATTTTATCCGCTCTAGACGAGTATTCTCACCTTTCTAGGCGAAGTTGTTTTCAAACCTTTTCAGGTGAAATTATCTTCGAACCTTCCTAGGCGAGATCCTCGAATACGGGCGAGATACCTAGATGGGCGAGATACCTAGATGGGCGAGATACCATAGAGGTGACAGTGTTTACCAAGCAAAACCATCTGGACTAGGCCTAAACCATACTTGGCCTACTAGGAGGACGAAGCCCACAGATAAACAAACTAAGCCTACCAGAAATCTTGCACAATTACAAACACCACATTAAAGCAGCCCATCTTTCTCTGAACAAACAAAGGGCGACGCCACAAATAAGGGTGAGATCTAGCCATTCCGTTTTTGGCGATAACAGAAACATATGAGTAAGGCAAAGCATCTATTCATTGTATAATACTGCCAATGTACGTTGGTAGTGTACACTCTAATCAAATTAAAATTTGAAGTAGGTGAATAAATAAAATGGGCTCTTGGGATGCCCTAAGAAAGAGAGTGAAGACTCTTTATCTTCCTGCAAGCAATTAACAATGCTCATTTCCTCGATCTCTCCTCTCTGTATATATAATGAGGAGTACTAATAACCTACTTCCATTACTTCAATTAGAGGATCTACTCTCTATATATAATAATATAATGAGTACTAATAATCTACTTCCATTACTTCAATTAGAGGATCTACAGGTAATATATATCTCTGACTTGTTGCCAAGTTTTGGTTATATTAGATGTAATATTATCATATTCTAAGTTTTTATTATTAAATATTTTGTATTAATTCATCTGGTTAATTTGATATAGATGTAGATGGAAGAAAGAAAATGGGAGTATCTGAACGAAGATTGTCTGGTGATAACTCCAGAATCCGATCCAGTCATTCCTCGTTGTTCTCACGCCTGGTTGTGGTGCACCTGCTGGTGGGTGTCTGCAAAACAACACCGAAGGGGGGTTTTGACCCTGACGGCGCCTCCGGCGTGAGAATAAGTCTAGGCTTTGGAAGAATAGATAGGACTATAGAGAAATCTGAATGTGGAGGGTGTGTGTATAGTGTGTATATTTTATAGAGTGAGTGAGTAAATGAGAGAGTAACCCCTAAACCTTTCCTTCTTGGGTTATTTATAGGCCAAGAATTAGGGTTCAGGGGGTGTACCTACAATCATGAGCGTTGAATCTTAGGTAGGTAGAACACCTGGGTGATGTTTATGGGTCGCACGTGTTCACGTGATAATTGTGGTGTCGTGTGCCAGGATCATGCTGACATGTGATTTAGGTAGGAAATAATTGTGCCAATCATTGGATATTCAAAGGTGTCCTAGACAGGTGAGATTCCCTGACGTGACCTGTATTATCCATGTAACGGTGTAGCAACATTATCTCACGCCATCTGAGCTCTTTATCATTGGAACAAGGATGAGTTTTGTTTAAGTAAGAAATAAGTCTTGGAGCTTTGTTCGGGTTATGTAGACGTCTGTTATCCGGGTTGCATATAAGCCAGAGTTGATAGTGAGCCTGGCTTTCGAGTGTGAGTCAAGATCGAAGTATGAGACAGGATCTGGGCCTTAGCCCGGTTCTGAACTGAGCCGAGCTCATGTATCAACTTGGTTTTATGAATATGGGCTATCAGGTAGTGAGTCTGGTTCCTAAGTATGAGCCAAGATCTAGGTCTTAGCCCGGTTTTGCACTGAGTCAGGCTCGTGTACCAACTTGGTTTATGAATATAGGCTATCGTTCCCCCCCCCCCACTCCCTTATGCAGATTTTCTGGATGGGGGAGTAACAATATTGTTAATCCCAAATGACCTAACAGAATTGTAGAAGGGGGGGTTGAATACAATTCTAGATATTTTTAATCTTAAAACAACTTTTAAAATAAATTAACACAGAAAATAAAAACACGAGCAAATATAAAATTTCAGTTGGATGTTTTGAGGATCCAACTGAGATGTTTTTATTGCGGGAATAATCTGTGTTACAAACGTAGCACAGCTACTCAGTTCCTAATGTAGAGTGAGAGTGCTCTTGAAAGAAGCTAATACAAAGTTATTCTATCTCACTCACTTAATATTAAAAATGAACTGCTACACTTGGTTATATATCCCAAGTTTACAATGCTATTTTTGGCTACTCTACAATGTACAAAGGGTAACCGCCAGTAGCTTGCTTTTCATTCCTTTTGTCCAATGGTTCTTGGAGATCTTGTATTTTGTCTTTATGCTTATTATGATCACACTCAAGAACCCAATTGGAAATTGGAATGTTTCCTCATTCCCAGTGTCCATTTTGATGGCTCCCAATGCAAAGTACACTTCTACATCACCTTTTGATCTGTCAGAAAACTGTCACTATCACTTTGTCAACTATTCAGAAAAGTGATAATGATTCTTTGATAGCAGTGAGATGTGTTTCGTTGATAGTTTTATTCTTCATTCCATTGATGGTACATTCTTCATTCCGTTGATAGTGTAATCTTCATTCCGTTGACATGTCTTCACTTAAGCAAAATTACAAGGCATAGTATATTTACAATTAACCAACCTATTTTGCCTATCTAGTACTTAGTCAACATGACTTGGAAAACCTATCAAATACCTACAACAAATGCATATCAACCAGTGAAGTATTGTACAGTGCAATTGCTACATTACTCATTTCGTTGATGAGACTCATTCCGTTGATGAGCTACCTGTCAACGGATGTTGCAAAGCATACCATTCCGTTGACAGTTACAATATTGACTTAACACAAAATCTACTAAGTGTTTTATAATTATCATCAAGAACAACATATTCCTAACAATCTCCCCCAATTTATGACTGATAGAATAACAGCCATAAATCAAGAGCCTTGATGATAACAAAAACACTTAAGCAAATTACAAATTACAAAAGTAGAAATTGCATTGAGCTTCATGATACTTTAACACAAAATTTATTGAAAACAAAGTAGAAAATCTTACAACACAAGTGCACAGAGTTGCTCCTCTAGCCTGAGCAGATTTACCATCTTTGTCTCTGTGGCCTTGTCTTCTTCCCCTTCTTGGCATTGTTCTCCTCAATTTGAGCTTGGAGCCTCCTGTAGAAAATCTTCTCTTCTTCATCTTGATCACCCAACTTGGATTGCATAAATATAAGAGTTTCATTAGATGCCTTTTCCAATTGGTCCTCTATTCTGAAGAATCTCCTACAGTTGTCCTTGTCTCTGAATTCCATCATCCAATAGGGTTGGAGATGAATTTTCTTTCCTGTTTGAGGGACCTTTAGAGTTCTGGGAAGTGCATTAGGCTTGTTCCAGCTAGCTTTTACTTGACATATCTTGGAGACAACCTCAGACTTAGCAATTTTGGTGAACCCAAAATCTTTCTTTAAGCACTTGAACACCACTAGCAAGGTCTGATAATCCTCTCCTAGAATTCTGTGAAGAGGCCAAATCTGTTCCCTTCCACCCTTGTAGACAAACACTAATCTCTCTGGTAGTTTATGAGTGGCTCCTATTCCTCTCACTTCCACCAAGTCATCAAGATGTAGGTTTAAGTCAGACTTCTCCCTTATATCTGCAATGTAGATAAAGTCTTCTGGGTTTGGAGGTGGTTTTTCAGTCTGTGGCCTTCTCACTAGAATTGGTTTAGCCTTAGAAGCCCTCTGCTTTGATTTCTTCCTTGATTCCATCTCAACCAGATATTTAGGAAAATTAGTTTCATCAAACTCAATTGGCTCCTCCTTTGGCTCAATTGGTTGATCATGAAAATTAACTGGATGTTCAGGATCACAAGCTAATTTTGCTCCATAATCTTGATCAGAAAAGGTTGAAGGCATTGCTGTTACAGGTGCATCTGTGACAATGTCTTGAGAATCATCCTTATCAAAAGCCAAGTTTCTTTTAGCTATTGTTTTGGGTTGCCTTATACCTTTTCTTTTTCCTTGCACAGCTTCAGCTCTAGCTCTTTCTTCTTGCTGTCTTTCCTCTTCATCTAGAGCTTGGGCAACTGCAAGAGCTTGCATGTCTGCTCTAACTGATTCCTCAGCTCTAGCTTCAGCAAAATTTGGGTGACCAGCCCAAACACATATTTCTTGTCCATTCCTGTAGACTATTGCTCTTTGATTCCTGATCTCAGGCACATTTCTTTCCTTGCATTTTATAATAAGTTCACTCAGAATCTTGATCTCATCTGGAAGTGGAGGAGGATAGAAAGTCCTAGCAATATTCTTGCCCTTTGGTTTAGTTGGGGATTTTGGAGATAAACATCTCTGAAAGGTAGTTGGGTCCACATCTCTAATACATGAAGTTTGTCCATTTTCTTTCCTTGGACCAGGAATCACTCCATGTAGAAGAGGCTTTAGATCATATGAGGATTTAGTCTGTGGCTCCAATTCCGTTGACACTAATACCATGGCATTCGTTGATGATGGGATGGGCGCATCTGTTGATGTAGAAGTATCTTGATCCGTTGATGGATGTTTGTTTCTTGCAGTTTCAACTATCTTCTTAACCCTTGCATCTATGCTAGACCATTGTTCTTTAATTTGTGCTGTAAGTTGTAGTCTCATAGATGCTTGTTGAATTAGGTCAATTCCATCTAATTTCTCCTTTGTATACTCCCCCATAGCTAGTGGCTCCTTTGGTAAAGAGATGGTTGGGACCATGACTTTGGTGACTTGAATATTTAGCTCCTGTGATTTCTCCCCCTTTTTGTTATCATCAAGAGAGATGAGAGGGAGACCCTGAGCTGCCACTAGCTGAGTTAGTAGCTGTGTCTGCTTCTCCTGTGCCTGCTGCATATGAGCTAATGTGGCTTCCACTTTGTCCACCCTAGAAGTAAGAGCTTTCAAAGTAGTTGCCACCTCATTATCCTTGTTGAAGAAAGTGGTCATCCTGGCAACAGTGAGAAGTGGGAGTTTTTCATCAAGCCTCCTTGCAATGGAATCCTTTAGATTGTCAATGGAGTCCTTGATTTCCCTAGCTTCAATCCTTGTCTGAAGCATCTGGAGTCTCTGAATTTCTAGAGAATCCATGATTGCCTTGTAGAATTTCTTTTCAGTGTCAGGTGCAGACTCATGAGCCAAATATGCTTCATTATACTGCCTTGAGATGGCAGCATCTAAACCCTGATGTCCAAGCAATTCTTGAGAAAGCCATCTTGGCTTAGGAGACACCACAGAAGTCCCAGTCTGTGTAGTAGTAGCCACCTGTAGAACAGCATCAAGACTATCCTCATCACTGGAAGAACCATCATATTCAAAACTTCCACCAGCTCATGGAGACAAATTGGCAAGTGCATCCTTAGCCCTCATCATGGATGCAATTGTATGAATAAGATTGAGTGACCTTTCTGCCTCCACATTGCCCTGTTGAGCCATGATTTGATAGGCTGGCACAGGATGAGTAGAGGTTTCAGGATCCAAAGAAATGTTATCCAAAGTCTGTTGATAATGCTCTTGGAAAGTCAATTCTCTTTCTCCCTCATTAACCTCCATTAACTCACTTGCAATGGCTGGTTCTTTTGAGTTTCTGTAGTTCCTTCTCTCTCTCCACTATTTTCTTTCATCATGGGCTCCCCATGGCTCACACCTCTCACACCCTCACCTTCACCTACTAAGGTGGAACTCTCAATCTCTCCTTTTGCCTGGCTGGAAGAAATAGCCAGCCTCTCACTCTCATCCTCTCCTTTTGCCTGGCTGCAAGCCAGCCCCTCAGATTCACTCCCTTTCATTCCTAAAAGTGTTTCAACTACCACTAGGTCATCTGCACTAGTTGTGTGAACAACTGGATTTTCAATAATAGGTGCAGAATGAGCTATCAACGGAATGGTAGTTTGAATTGTCAATGGAATGGGTTCCGTTGATGGAGAAACACTTGTCAACGAAAGAGACTGTTTCGTTGATGAAGTCAAGAAAGGAGTTTGAGAAAGTGAAATTACAGTAGAATCCGTGGTGATTGACTTTAGAGATGGTTCCACAGATCCTCTTGTAGCTTCAGAAAAAGATGATTGTTGGCCCAACAAATCACTTAACAAGTGATGACCACCAATTTCAGAGTGGGGCTTCTCCAAGAATAGATTTGGAGAATCAGGAATAGATGAATGGATCATATCCACATCTAATGATTGTGTAGGAGAATTTTGTGGAGGTGTCTCAATATTAATATTGAGAGAGTGGGACTGTAACCCCAGAGTAAAAATTGGGGCTACATCAAACTGAATTTGAGAAACTGGAATTGTTGCTTCCAGTGTGTGTGCACCCTGTGTGACCTGTGATTTTTGTCTTACCCTTCTTTGGTATTGGGAGATAGATGTTTGGGGGCTTGATGTGTCCCTTACCCTTTTGGAGTGTGCTCTTGGAGGAGAGCTTGTTTCAATAACTACATCCTTTTGAGAGGATGCAATTAGACTTGAGCTAATATCCATATTACTCATTGTGCCTTGTTGGGAAGACACAATGGGGCTAGTTTGGGCAACACTCACCTCTCCCACCTTATCCTTAGGGTTTCTTTGATTTTCACCCCTTCCCTCACCACTCACCACACCTACTTCACTCCCCTTAAGTTGTGTAGTGGATTTTACAACAGATGCCTTTTGAGAAGCACCTGAGGTTGGCTTGGTAGATTTAGACTTTGTGGATTTAGGTCTAGTTGTAGGGGCAGGAGCCTGTTGGGTCACAGCTACAGACTCCATTACAACAATAGTAGTAACAGAAGCAGAAACTGAAGTAACATTTAAATTAGCAAGTTGAGAAAGTGTTACCTCAATAACTGGCAGATACACCATTGGGACATCACCATTGTGATTGAGCCTCAGGATGTCTGTTAGCACCCTCTTCTCTTGGACAAAACAATCAAACCTGGAATTTGGGTTAGAGATAACTAATGGTGTTGGACTAACATGGTTGGCCAACATCATTAGAAATCTAGCATTATAAATGTTCTTTTTCCTAGATTTCTTATCTCCTAACTTAGCACCTAGTTCATACATCAATTGAGTGCTAAAATTATAATACTTATCAGTGAGAAGCATGGTAAGCAAAATCAGAATGGAGTTAGTTAAAGCATCAAAATTACTAATTTTACCAGAAAACACTTTAATGAAAGCATCTGCTAAATAACTCCACTCCCTTACCAAACCTCTCCTAATAATTTTACATAAATTCTCAGTTGGCAAAGATTAATTTATTGAATTAAGCATGTTAACAATTTCAGCATTTGTGGTAAAGCTAAGCAATTATTCTCATGAATATGAAGCCATGCTTGCAATACATCTGAATTGACAATATACTCTTTACCTTGAATGGTGAAATGAAAAGTGCAGTCAGTCCCACTGTACTCACAGGAGGTCCAAATCTCCTCTATGATTTCATTATAAAGCGGAGTAGAGTGAAACATTGCATAACTGAGCTTGCAGTTCACCAAGAAATCCATCATCTTGTGAAAGATTTTGTTTTGGCTTTCCTTGACAACAAAAGGGATGGAGTTGTTCTTCTCATAAATGAACCCTCCAGCTGACATGAGTTTAACTATGGGTGCCATTGTTGAGTAAAGAAAAGCTCGAACAGTATTTTGCTTTGAGAGAGAAGAAGTAAGAAAGCCTTTGGAAATCTTTGAGAGTAAGGTAGAAAAGAATTAAAGAAAATAAAATTTCTTAAATACTCCCTCAAAATTTCTCAAAAATTAAGTCCAATAATAATTATAAATTACTGGATTGGCTTAAAAATCTAACTGTTACAATTAAGATATTACCATGATTTATACTTACAGGGGTGTATGCATAGATCGTGGTAAAAAGACGTGCTAATTTCAACGGTTCAGATTAACAACGCTATATCAACGAATCAGAATTGGGCGTTTAAGGTCCCGTCTATTTCGTTGATAAAGCTGCATTTCATTGACATAAAAGGGCTGTCAACGTAATACCCAGAAAAATGCTAAGACTGTCAACGGAATGAGACATTCGTTGACATAGTGATTTTGACTTAGACAAAATTTCACTTTTTCCTGAGAAAATTAATTCACAGAAAATCATATCAAATTTCTGGCTGCAAATATCTTGCAAAAATCTCAAAAATAATTAAGAGAAATTTAGCATACCTAGCTCACTTACTAGTCTTGAGAATGTTGATTCATCAAGTGGCTTGGTAAATATGTCTGCAAGTTGTTGTTCACTTGGAACAAAATGTAACTCCACGGTACCATTCATAGCATGTTCTCTAATGAAATGATACTTGATGTCAATGTGCTTGGTCCTTGAATGCTGCACTGGATTCTCACTAATGGCAATGGCACTAGTGTTGTCACAGAAGATAGGAATTTTCTCAACTCTTAATCCATAATCAAGTAGTTGATTTTTCATCCATAAAATCTGTGCACAACAAGTTCCAGCTGCAATGTACTCAGCCTCAGCTGTGGAGGTAGAAACTGAGTTTTGTTTCTTGCTGAACCATGACACAAGCTTGTTTCCTAGGAATTGACAGGTGCCAGTTGTGCTTTTCCTGTCAATTTTACATCCTGCATAATCTGCATCTGAATAACCAATTAGTTCAAAGCCAGATTCTCTAGGATACCAAATGCCAAGGTTTGGTGTTCCTTTGAGATATCTGAAAATTCTTTTAATAGCAACTAAATGGGATTCCCTAGGATCAGCCTGAAAACATAGACATGTAGCAAACATAATATCAGGTCTACTAGCTGTTAAATATAAAAGTGAGCCAACCATGCCTCTGTAACTTGAAATGTCCACGGATTTTTCCTTAGTATTCAATTCAAGTTTGGTGGCAGTAGGCATGGGAGTTTTGGCAGGAGAGCATTCCATTAAGTTAAATTTCTTTAACAAATCATGAATATATTTTGTTTGACTAATGCAAATGCCTTCATTAACTTGCTTCACTTGGAGACCAAGGAAATAAGTTAATTCTCCCATCATGCTCATTTCATATTTACTTTGCATAAGCTTGGCAAACTTTTGACAAAGTTTTTCATCTATAGACCCAAAAATTATGTCATCTACATAAATTTGAACAAGTATAGTAGAGCCATTCACAATCCTATGAAAAAGAGTTTTATCTACAGTACCTCTAGTGAAGTGACTCTCAAGGAGGAACTGTGAAAGTGTGTCATACCATGCTCTAGGTGCTTGTTTCAAACCATAGAGTGCTTTGAGGAGAAAGTACACATACTCTGGAAAATCATCATCTTCAAAACCAGGAGGTTGACTCACATATACCTCCTCTTCCAATTCCCCATTCAGAAAAGCACTCTTCACATCCATTTGATAGACCTTGAAATTGGCATGGGCTGCATAGGCTAGGAAAATCCTTATTGCTTCTAGTCTTGCAACAGGAGCAAAGGTTTCATCAAAATCAATTCCCTCTTCCTGTGAGTAGCCTTTAGCAACCAATCTAGCTTTGTTCCTTGTGACTATGCCATTTTCATCCATCTTGTTTCTGAACACCCATTTTGTGCCTATAACACTCCTGTCCTTAGGCTTGGGCACCAACTTCCAAACTTTGTTTCTCTCAAATTGGTTTAGCTCCTCTTGCATAGCTAAAACCCAATCTGGATCTAGAAGTGCATGCTCAACTTTCTTTGACTCATCTTGAGACAGAAAGATACTATATAGACATTCCTCTTGAGTTGCTCTTCTAGTTTGGACTTTTGAGGAAACATCACCTATAATGAGTTCAAAGGGATGATCTTTAGTCCATTTCCTTGAGGGATGTAGATTAGCTCTAGAAGATGTAGCTTCGTGATCATGATTGCCTTGATTAGATATTTGTCCTTGAGAAACTCCCCCTGAGTTTGTTGTCCCTAAGTGATCATTCCTAGAAGCATTTCCATGACTGTCAACGGAATGCCTATTTTGACTGTCAACGAAATGCTCATTTTGTATGTCAACGAATCCTCCACCATGATTGTCAACGGAATGACCATTTGGTCTGCTAGCAGCTATTCTTTTCAATCTTAGTGCAGCAATTTCATCTTCACTACTGCTTTCATCCGTGCTAGACACAACAACTTTAGGCTGTTTCTCAATAGCCTTAACATGATTCACTTGATCTCCTTCCTCATTCTCAAAAGAAAGACTTTCATGGAAACCTTCATCACAGAGACCTTGAATTTTGAGATCATCAAAAACAACATGTACAGATTCCATAACAATGTTAGTTCTGAGATTATATACTCTGTAAGCTTTCTCTGCTGCATATCCCACAAATATTGCTTCATCTGCCTTTGCTTCAAATTTCCCCAAATGCTCAGCTTGATTTCTCAGAACAAAGCACTTGCATCCAAAGACATGAAGAAAATCCAATAGTGGCTTCTTTCTTTTGAGTAGTTGATAAGGGGTCATTCCCTTGGCTTGATTAATCAAATAAATATTTTGAGTGAAGCAAGTTGTGTTAACTGCCTCAGCCCAAAAATAAGTTGGTAACTTTGATTCATCTAGCATTGTCCTTGCAGCTTCAATAAGTGTTCTGTTTTTTCTTTCAACTACACCATTTTGCTGTGGTGTTCTTGAAGCTGAAAATTCATGCAAAATACCATTTTCCTCACAGAACATCTTCATAGTTAAATTCTTGAACTCTGTCCCATTGTCACTCCTAATTCTTCTTACTTTGAAATCAGGATGATTGTTTACCATCTTGATGTGATTGATAATGATTTCACTTGCCTCATCTTTGGAGTGCAAAAAGAAAGTCCATGTAAATCTAGAAAAATCATCAACAATCACAAGACAATATTTCTTCTTTGAAATGGACATGACATTTACAGGGCCAAATAGATCCATATATATCAACTCAAGCTGTTGGACAATTGATGACTCTGTCTTGCTTTTGAATGATGCATTCTTTTGTTTCCCTTTTTGACAAGCATCACACAAACCATCCTTGGAGAATTCCAGCTGTGGAATTCCTCTAGCAAGATCTTTCCTCACCAAGTCATTCATAACCTTAAAATTCAAATAAGACAATTTCTTGTGCCATAGCCAACTTTCATTCTTTCTTGCCTTGCTGAAAAGACAAGTGATGGTGTCTGGACTTGTGCTACTAAAGTCAGCAATGTACACATTCCCTCTTTTGAATCCAGTCATTACCACATTGTTGTTTCCACCTTTAGAAACAACACAGGCTTCTTTTGAAAAAGTAACTAAAAATCCTTTGTCACAAAGTTGGCTGATACTCAGCAAATTGTGCTTTAGACCATCCACCAATGCAACCTCATCTATGATGACATTCTCTTTTGAAATCAAGCCATATCCCTTTGTGTAGGCTTTGCTGTCATCTCCAAAAGCAATACAAGGGCCAGCTCTTTCCTGGAACTCTGTGAGCAGGGTAGAATCACCAGTCATGTGTCTTGAACAACCACTATCCAAGTACCAAAGATTCCCTTTGTCTCCCTGCACACAATAAAACCAAATCAAGTTGATTTTGGTACCCAAGTTTCCTTGGGTCCTGTTTTGTTAGCCTTTGATTTACTCTTCACATCATTTTTCACCTTGGGCTCAGATTGAGTTAAATCAACCTTTAACTTTGGTGTTGACTTCTGAGGGTTGCTCACATTTTCATTCATGGCATGCATATTTGGAGGAACAAACATGTTATTCACATTCCATGGCATTTGTGGTACATTAAACATATTCATGTATGGATTAGACACAAATGGCATGCTAGCATATTGATTTTGAAACTGTGCATATGGAGCAAACATATTAGGCATAACAGGCATTGCAGGCATAGAGGTATTCATTGCAGGCTTAGGCATTTTCACATTAGTATGCTTCTTAACAGATTTGCAATTAGCAGATAAATGACTAACACTGCCACAATTAACACATGTTTTTCTAGGAGCATACCTAGCAGGTGTGTAATTGTTATGTTTGTTAATCCCTATGTTAGGCCGAATACACAATATATAATCAAATATACGTATGAGAATAACAATAAGAACACTGTTTATGAATAATAAACTGTATGGAATTAATAACTCCTCTCTCAGTGATGTAAAATATCACAGAGAGCTGCTAGGTTACAAGAATAATCTTTCACGTATTCGCATCCCTTTTAGGGTTAACCTATCTGTGTTTATATAGTACACAGCTACATACAATCTTCTAATTGATATTCCTATAAATCAGCTATACAATTATTATCAATCTAGAATTGCTTTTGTCTTCTGTTCCGTTTCCTTAGTCATCTCGATATCTCTTTGCTTCTTTCCATCTTCAAAGAATATCGCTTCTAGAATCTTCATTGAATAACACCGACTGCTAAGCAAACTTTGACTGTCAGAGTTTAACAAACTCTGACCAGTCTTCCAGCTAAACTCTGATAGTATCCTGATACTTTAAACACTGATAAATAAACATCAGCAATTATATCTAACAATCTCCCCCAACTTGTGCATACTAAAAATGTACAAGTTAACAGATAATTGATGATGTCAAAACATATAACAAATGCAGTGTTTATAAAATTACAGAGTTTATATTTAACTTAGAACAGAAAACTTAAAAACTTACAGACTCCATTTACTTAATTTCTTCAATATCAGGTACAGTTCTGATGTAGTCCATAAGCAATCTTCTTTCAGCTCTCTCAAGTTCAGCTACCATTATCTCCTTCAGTTCCTTTAACTCTGGATCACTCTCTCCAGTTTGGTAGATAGCTGCCCTCAGAGCATAGATACTATTCTTTCTCATCTCATTTCTCAGCTTTATTATGAAGGATTTATCTAACTCCGGATTAAATTCCAACACTTTTATACCAAGATCTGTTCTGAGTCTTGCACTGTTCCTCTGCATCTCAACAAGCTTTCCATTGTAATCTCTGTACTTTGGTATGTAAGAACCAGCAGACTTTAAGCCACAAAGAGCTCTAGCTTTCACCATTCTGCTTCTTAATACTTCAGCTGCTTGATGAGTTCTTTGATTTTTGATTTTGAGTAGATACAGTACATACTCCAGCTCTTCCTTCATTTTTAATCCAATGTCAGCTTCACCAACTCTGTATACTCTACCATCAGTCTTAAAGTATAACAGAAAATCCTTTTTCAACCCTCTATGGTGTATTAACTGAACCGACTCCAAAGTATCAAGATTTTCTTGAGTCACACCAACGCCTGGTTCAGCTAATGAGGTATAATCTATAGGACTATTATTCACTCTCTTTTCTCTATGAGATCCTAGTCCAGATTTATCTCTAGATTCTTTGCCCATTATAGTTCTGCTTTGAAGAATATTTGTATTTCCAGGAATCAGAGAATGTTGAATTGTGATTGATTTAGCAAAAGTCCTTTGGAGTTGTGAAGATAGTTGAGTCTGTACAACTTGAGTAGTATCAGTGGTTGTCACAGCTTCCAATGATTTATCAACTTGAGCATTGTCAGAGGTTGATTGAACTTTCTTCAGTATTTGTTGTTCTTCTACAAGCTTCCCTTTGCCCTTGTCAAGACTAGCTTCAACAGGCCTCTTTGCATATTGTAAACTCTGTTGAGAGTTTACATTCTCTTTGATGATAATTCCTCTTTCTTTTGGCCTTGAAACCTTCACAGTCTTCTTTATCTTTCCAGACTTTAGATTCTTCTCATACTCTTCAGCTAGCATCTTTTCTTCTGCTTGAATATCTTCAATGGTTGCATCTGCACCATGTTCTTCCAGAAACAACTGAGCTACAATCTCTTCATCAGTAATTGGTTGAGAAGTAAGCAATAAGCTTCTAGCTTTTGAAGAAGATTGAGCACCAGTGTTTATTTTCTCAGAGTTTGCCGTAGCAGAGTTTGACCGTAGTCTCCCTTGCTCTTGAGTAGAATTTGACCTTGACTCTTTTCCTTTTGCACCACCATCGGTAGTATCATCCTGTCTACTCAGAATTTGAGATTTCCTGCATTTGTCTTTAAGTACTCTCTCCCCCTTTTTGACATCATCTGGAATCAACACTGAGGTGAGCAACTATAGAGAAGCAGAAATTGAATCAAGCTTGTCAGACATGACAGTTTGATTTTCTTCAACTTTGCTGAGCCTGGTTTTTATAACCTCCTGCTTTCTAGAGAAAGAAAATTTTTCTTGCTTTAAAGTCAGCTCCCTTGCAGCCACATCATTCCTCAACCCAGTAACATCTTTCTGAGTTTCATCAAAACGATTGTGAAGACTTTACTTGGACAATTGTAGCTTTAAGATTAGCAAGAAGCTCAGGATTAGTGATAGTAGAAGCAGACTTTTCCACAAAATCAGCTGCCCTTTGAGAAGTGAAGACACAGTCATAACTTGACCAATTTGCATAATACATATCCTGAAAATGTGCTTCAGTAGCATGATTAGATGTACCACCAATATCAGTCATCTTCGGAATGTTTTGACCAGAAATCCTTGTAGAAGAAGAAGAATCAGCTTGATCATCAGAGTTTGCTGTAGATTCTTTACTTAGAGAATTTGGAATATTCTCAGCAAAAGTTTCTGGTGCATCTTCATTTGCAAGATTCTCAGAGTTTAAATTCTCAACTACAGTTTCTTGAATAGCCTCAACAACAGGCTCTGCAGTAGCTTCAAAAACATTTGTTGCAGCATCTTCAAGAATAACCTCTGTAGCTACAGCCTTTGCTGTCTGATCAACCTCTTCACCCTTTTCAATAACCTGGTGAGTGATAGAGAAAACCTCTGTATGAGTAGCCAAAGACTCATCAATAATTACTGTAGGTTGATCAGCTGCCACATCCTCAGTTTCACCAACACTGCCAAACTCTTCAAGAGTTGCAGAAGGATGTGCTTCAATGTTTTCCTCTATATCCATCTCCAAGATAGGCTCAAGCAATTCATCATTGAAATCAGCCATCTCATCAACATTTGCTCTGGCTTCATCAGGCACAGTAGCATTCTTATGAACATCTTCAGAAACAACCTCTGGAGCTGCAGCAGGTGTAGAATCTGGGACCAAACCATCAAATAGATAAGCAGCAACAAGCTTCCTCTTTTTGGTGTGTATAGACTCATTTTCATCAGAAGGAGGTCTATTTGCCCTCTTATTTATCCTTGAAGTACCAACAGATCTTGGTAAATCATCAGCATTTGAAGGTTTAGCGGCCTTGACAGCCTTGAAAGCCCTATGCTTGGTTCTACCCCCAGCTTTTGGTCTTTGAGAAGTAGATGTAGGTTCAGTGTTTAAGGGTTCAGGAGTTGGTTGAGGTTGTGGTTGTAAAAACTGTTGAATACTCTCAGGAAGTAACAAATCCCCAACATTTCCTTTCTTAACATCTTTATTTGTTAAGTCAGAGAATACTCTCTTATGCAACTTAAATGAAGGAATAACATCATCTTCACCGATGTCTTCCCCAGTTACACAAGCAGAAAATATTAACTGACAAAAACGAGCAAAATAAACCACACCCCTATTCTCTGTCATCTTTTCTCCTATATTATTCAAAACTAGTCTAGCAAAATCAAAGTGAGTACCATAGAGAAGAGAATACCCGATTTGCAGACTGTCAATTGGAATAGCATCCCAATTGGTACACTTCTTCCCGAACGCTCTTGTTATGCAATCAAAGAAGAAACTCCATTCCTTCCTTAAGAGCGGTCGCTTCAAATTACCTGTCCTTGCCAAGGACCCACTATATCCAATATCTCTCATCATTCTCTGAAGCTCAGCATCACCAACAGAGATAGTGTATGCATTGAAATCCTCGAAACCAAGAGCATCACGAACAGTGGTTGGAGTGACCACAAACTCTTGTTCATCAAATTTGAAAATAATTGAAGGAGTTCCTGACTCTCCTCCATCATCATACACACCCGTCTCCCAGAAAGCTTTGATTTGAGATCCACACAGCTTTGCTGGTTCCATAAGAGCTTGCCCAATGTCTGACTGAGCAAGAAAATTCTAGAGCAAATGAAACGCCTCCGGTGCATTCTCAGTAGACAAGGGTGCTGCATAGTTATTAGGTACGAACTCTAGACCAACAGATTGAAACACAGTAGTTGCCATTAGAAATAGAATAGAAAATGATCAGAGTTTTTGCTTGGAAAAGTGTTTGAAAAATTGATGCAGAAAAGGTGTTTGTGAAAAGGTGTTTGTGAAAATTGTGAATCTGTAAAACTTGTGAACGTTGTGTGTATAATGATTAAATAAGAATTAAAACTGAAGAGTTTTAATCATTAAGACACACAGCAGGTTTACTCGTGAAGTGTGTGAGTGGGACAGTTGTCACACATGCATTAACTGACAGCACTAATCGTGGTAGTTTCCAACACGCATGCACAGTAAAAACAGCAATAATTACTGCTATTTACACGCTTCATCAATTTCAAGATACATACAAACCGTTGTCACTCATACTCTCTATTTTCAAAAGTAATGTTCCTCAAAAATTATGAAATGTCTGAAACACTTTTATTTATTTTAATCATCAAAGATTAAAAATAAATTACCTCTGCGTAGAGTACACAGTTCATCAGTGTTTATCAATTCTCCACCTTCATTAATAATCTCTTTTCTCAAAATGCACAGTTGTGATTATTTGTGTGTGAATAGCAGAGTTTACTGAATGTAAATATTGAAAGCATCTCAAAGTGCATAAAATCCACAAAATAAATCAGTAAAAAAAACTGGTTGCCCAAACTCTCATATGCAAAACAAGATCTGATGTCATCTAAACTCTGTACCTTTATATGTATTTATTTGTTTTCACCCCCTATCTAAAAAAAAATTCTTTTTTTTTTATTCTTTTCCAGTAATCAGTGGTTGGCACTAGTCACCAAAAATTTCAAATTTTAGCCCTTATTTCATACAATAAGTTCCTGGATCTTCCTAGGCACAACATGATCTCAAAGGAATTTGTGCATTATTCATGCATCTTTTTTTTCTTCTTGGGGGTGAGTTAGTAGCAGTTAATTATAAGAGTTTAGACTGACATCATTTAACATATATACTTTATGAGAGAAAGTGCAAACAGCTAATACAGACTTAGTGTCTAGGATCAATAAACTAAGAGATGCTATAAATATAGAGACAGTATCATGCTGTGTAAAGTTTCTGCACACATTTGAGATCAGATCATATATAACTCAGAAGGATTCATGATTACTTACTGAGAATCATGCTTCATACTTTTTCTTCATCGGTTCTTATGTTTCAGACAATACCACAATCAGAGTTTAACCATCAGAGTATGCTAACAGAGTTTAACAACATGATTTGCATGACAGTTAACATATGCATAGAAACATGAGCAACATATCACAGAAGAGTAAATTTTGAGTCTAACTAGTATCTCTAGTCAAAACCAGAGATCATTCCTAGTTCATTTACCAGTCTTGTAAATGTAGCTTCACTCAAAGGCTTAGTGAAAATATCTTCAAGCTGTTGTTCTGTAGACACAAAATGAAGCTCAATATCTCCTTCCTCCACATGTTCCCTGATAAAGTGATACCTTATGCTGATGTGCTTGGTCATGGAATGATGTACTGGATTTCCTGTCATAGCAATAGCACTTTGATTATCACAGAAAATAGGTATTTTAGAGTACCTTAACCCATAATCCAGCAATTGATTCTTCATCCACAGAATCTGTGCACAATAGCTACCAGCAGCAATATACTCTGCTTCAGCAGTAGATGTAGAAATTGATTTCTGTTTCTTGCTGTACCAAGAAACTAGTCTGTCACCTAGAAATTGACAGCTTCCACTGGTGCTCTTTCTGTCAATCTTACAACCTGCAAAGTCTGCATCAGAGTAACCAATTAACTTAAACTCTTATTCTCTAGGATACCACAAACCCAAAGTTATGGTTCCTTTGAAATATTTGAAAATTCTCTTCACAATTGTTAGATGAGGCTCTCTGGGATCAGCTTGAAATCTTGCACAAAGACAGGTTGCATACATGATGTCTGGTCTACTTGCAGTCAAATAAAGAAGAGACCCTATCATGCCTCTGTAGTTTGTCATATCTACTGAAGCTCATGTGTCTTTGTCTAGCTTGGTTGCAGTTGCCATAGGAGTTGTTGCAGATGAACTATCAAGCATACCAAATTTCTTGAGTAGATTTCTGGTATATTTTGCTTGATTGATAAAAATCCCATCATCTGTTTTCTTTACCTGCAAGCCTAGAAAATAACTAAGCTCTCCCATCATGCTCATTTGGTACCTGGACTGCATAAGCTTGGCAAACTTCTTACAGAGTTTATCATTAGTAGACCCAAAGATTATATCATCCACATAGATTTGAACTAGAAGCAAATCATTACTAGTATTGAAATAGAACAAGGTTTTATCAGTTGTACCTCTAGTGAACCCACTTTCTAAAAGAAATTGAGCCAGAGTTTCATACCATGCTCTAGGTGCCTGCTTTAGTCCATACAGTGCTTTGTCAAGCCTGTATACATAATCTGGATACTTAGGATCCACAAACCCTGGTGGTTGTTCAACAAACACTTCTTCTTCAAGTTTCCCATTGAGAAAATCACTCTTGACATCCATCTAAAAGACTTTAAACTTCTTGTGAGCAGCATATGCTAGAAAATCCTTATGGCTTCCAATCTTGCAACTGGAGCAAAGGTTTCATCATAGTCAATTCCTTCCTGCTGTGAATATCCGTTTGCCACAAGTCTAGCTTTGTTCCTTGTAATTACTCCTTCACTGTCAGTCTTGTTTCTGAAAACCCACTTTGTACCAACAACAGATCTATTCTTGGGTCTTGGTACAAGTGTCCATACATCATTTCTTTCAAACTCATTCAATTCCTCTTGCATTGTTGTTATCCAGTTAGCATCTTGAAGAGCTTCATCCACTTTCTTAGGTTCTGTTTGAGATATGAATGCATGAAACAAACATTCATTTGTTGTAGCACTTCTTGTTTTCACACTTGCATCTGGATCTCCAATTATCAGATCAGGTGTATGAGCCTGAGTCCACTTTCTTGTTGTAGGTAAGTGGCTTCTTTCATGATTATTGAATCCTCCCCCTTGATCCATGCTCTCCTGATTTTCTTGTTGACCATCTATATTCTCTGAGGCTCCCCCTGAATTGGACTTCTCAGAATTTGAACTTTCAGAGTATGAGCCAGAGTTTATGTTAGATTCTTCAGCTAACTCAATTTCAGAATGTGAGTCATCATGTTGAGATGTTCCTGAAGTATCTTCATGCTCCCCCTCAACTGGTTCTCTATTTTGTTCTGTCAGAGAGACTTCCTCAGTGTTTTCCAGTAGAGGTTCAGAGTATGCTTCATCTGAGTTTGATGGATTTGCTTCATCAGAGTTTACGTCAACAGAGTTTAGATCTTCATTTTCAAAGCGAAGTTGATCATGATTTTTGTTAGGAATATGTTGTTCTTGATGATAATTATAAAAACACTTAGTAGATTTTGTATTAAGTCATTTTGTAACTGTCAACGAAATGGCATGCTTTGCAGCATTCCGTTGACAGGTAGCTCATCAACGAAATGAGTGATGTAGCAATTGCACTGTACAATACTTCACAGTTTGATATGCATTTTGATGTATGTATTAGATAGGTTTTCTAAGTCATGTTGACTAAGTACTAGATAGGCAAAATAGGTTGGTTAATTGTAAATATGTTATGCCTTGTAATTTTGCCTAAGTGAAGACATGTCAACGGTATGAGGATTACTCTATCAACGAAACAAGGATACACCATCAACGGTATGGAGTTTACTCATCAACGAAACGAGAGAAACACCATCAACGGAATGAAGAATAAAGCTATCAACGAAACACATCTCCCTGCTATCAACGAATCATTATTGCTTTTCTGAATAGTTGACAAAGTGATAGTGACAGTTTACTGAACAGATCTAAAGGTGATGTGGAAGTGTACTTTGCATTGGAAACCATTAAAGTGGACATGGGGAATAAGGAAACATCCCAGTTTCCAATTGGGCTCTTGGGAGTGATCATAATAAGCATGAAGACAAAAGCAAGGATCTCCAAGGACCACTGGACAAAGGGATGAAAAGCAAACTATTGGCGGTTACCTTTAGTGTACTTTAGTGTAGCCAAAAATAGTATTGTAAACTTGGGGAATATATAACCAAGTGTAGCAGTTAAGATAGAGTAAGAGAAGAAAAACAAATAGTTTGTATTAGCTATCCTTGAGAGCATTCTTCTCTACAACTCTGTAACTGAGCAGCTGTGTACTTGTGTATCACAGATTATTTCCGCAATAAAAACACTTCAGTTGGATCATCAAACAATCCAACTAAATTATTTATATCTTGTGTTTTTATTTATTCAGTTCAGTTTTATTTTATAAAGTGTTTTAAGTTTAAGAAAATATCAAGAATTGTATTCAACCCCCCCCCCCCCTTCTACAATTCTGTTAGGTCATTTGGGATTAACAATTGGTATCAGAGCAAGCTTCTAACACACAAGAAGTTTAAAGATCAAGACCAAAAACAGAAGCCATGGTGAAGAAGGATGCAGGTGTAAAGATACCAGTTCTTGATAAGGACAATTACTTTCACTGGAAAGTAAAGATGCATTTACATCTCATGTCTATGGATGAGAGATATGTAGACTGCATTGAGAAAGGTCCACACGTTCCCATGAAGTTTGCATCTAGAATTGGAGTGCCAGATGATGCTCCTGATGTAGAAATTCCAAAACTTGTCTCAGAATGGACTATTGAAGATCTTGCAGAAATCCATAAAGATAAGAGAACCATGAACATTCTGTTTAATGGTTTGGAGCAAGAGATGTTTGGCAATGTCATAAACTGTACAACCTCCAAAGAAGTATGGGACACTGTCAGAACACTATGTGAAGGAACTGAGCAAGTAAGGGAGAACAAAATGCAACTCCTTATACAACAATATGAGCACTTTCACTTTAAAGCTGGTGAAACCCTAAATGACACGTTTAGTAGGTTTCAAAAGCTTCTGAATGGATTAAAGTTGTATGGGAGAATCTACCAAACTAAGGACTCAAACCTTAAATTTCTAAGAGCTCTTCCAAAAGAATGGAAGCCTATGACTGTTTCTCTAAGAAACACTCAAGAGTACAAAGACTACACTCTTGAAAGGCTTTATGGAACCTTGAAGACTTATGAGCTGGAAATGGAGCAAGATGAGGAAATTGAAAAGGTACAGAAGAAGGGTGGATCTATTGCATTGATTGCATCTGTGAACCAACTGGAAGATGACACTGAAGAAGCTGCAAAGGCCACAACTAGTCGAGCTAGTTGTAGAAGTGATATTAGCAAGGGTAAAGGTAAGATGACAGAAGAAGAAGAACCAGAATCAGCCAACTTGGATGACTTAGATGAGATTGATGAACACATTGCTTTTCTGTCAAGAAAATTCTCTAAGTTCAAGTTCAAGAGAAACTCAGAAGCAAGGCCACCAAGAAGAGACTTTCAACCTAACAAATCAAACTGGATTGAAAAGTCTAAGTCAAAATGTTTCAATTGTGGAATGCTTGGTCACTTTGCTGGAGACTGCAGAAAACCCAAGGTTGAGAAGGGCAACAGGAAATTTGAGCCTGTTGATTATAAAAAGAAATACTTTGAACTTCTCAAGCAAAAAGAAAAGGCTTTCATGTCTCAGGAGTATGATTGGGCTGGTAATGGTGAAGATTCTGATGATGATGTTGAATATGTCAACTTGGCTCTTATGGCTAACAATCATGAGCAGGAAGCAAGCTCCTCAAGCAACCATGTAACAATTACTAATCTTTCTGAGCTTTCTAAAGAGGAATGCGATAGTGCAGTAAATGAAATGTCTACTGTATTATATAATTTGCGTGTTACTCTTAAATCACTTACCAAAGAGAATTCAAGAATTAAAGAGACTAATTTGCTCTTAAGTGATAGGAATGCAATGTTAGAAGCACAGCTCATTGAATTTGAGAAAATGAGATGTGTTAGTAGGGATGCTAAGAAGGAACTTGAGAACGTATTACAAAGGGAAGAAATTCTTAAGACACAACTTGAAATAGAACAAAGTGTGATTGCTAAATGGAAAGATGCCAGGAATGTTGCTACCAACATCATTAATGTTCAAGGTATGGAATCTTTCTGTGAACAATCATGGAAAAAGAACAAAGAGAAACTAGGGTATGTTTGTGAAACCTTAGAATTAGAAACAGAGTCAACAAACAACAATGATCATTTGTTGAAGGTTGATATGTCAACGGAATGCAATGTTTCGTTGACAGATGAACCATCAACTGATCAGGGTGTTTCGTTGACAGAGGAAAGAAAAGATGAACTCACTAGACTTAATAATAAGTATGGTCCTGTCACCAAGAACTTTGTTCAAGGTGAGTCTAGTAAATCAAAGAAAGTTGAGAAGCCTGTTGAGAGAGCTAATGTAGGTCACTTATCTAACAAGCAATTGAAAGATAAGTTAGAGAATGTTCAAGTTGAGGCTAAGGGAAATAAAAGGAATAACAGGAATGGCAAAGTAGGAATTAACAAACACAACAATTACACACCTGATAAATATGCTCCTAGAAAAACATGTGTTAATTGTGGAAGTGTTAGTCATTTATCTACTAACTGCAAATCTGTTAAGAAGACTGTTAAAGTGAAAATTCCCAAGCCTGCAATGAATAGTTCCATGCCTACAATGCCTGTTATGCCTAACTTGTTTGCTCCATATGCACAATTTCAAAATCCATATGCCAGCATGCCATTTGTGTCTAATCCATACATGAATATGTTTAATGTGCCACAAATGCCATGGAATATGAATAACATGTTTGTTCCTCCAATTATGCATGCTAAGAATGAAAATGTGAGCAATCCTCAGAAATCAACACCAAGGATAAAGATTGATTTAAATCAATCTGAGCCCAAGGTGAAAATTGATATAAAAGGAAAAGCAAAGGCTAACAAAATAGGACCCAAGGAAACTTGGGTACCAAAATCGACTTGATTTGGTTCTACTGTGTGCAGGGAGACAAAAGGAATCTTTGGTACTTGGATAGTGGTTGTTCAAGACACATGACTGGTGATTCTACCCTGCTCACAGAGTTTCAGGAAAGAGCTGGCCCTTGTATTGCTTTTGGAGATGACAGCAAAGGCTACACAAAGGGATATGGCTTGATTTCAAAAGAGAATGTCATCATAGATGAGGTTGCATTGGTGGATGGTCTTAAGCACAACTTGCTTAGTATCAGCCAACTTTGTGACAAAGGATTTTTAGTTACTTTTTCTAAAGAAGCCTGTGTTGTTTCTAAAGGAGGAAACAACAATGTGGTAATGACTGGATTCAGAAGAGGGAATGTGTACATTGCTGACTTTAGTAGCACAAGTTCAGAAACCATCACTTGTCTTTTCAGCAAGGTAAGCAAGGATGAAAGTTGGCTATGGCACAAGAAATTATCTCATCTGAACTTTAAAGTTATGAATGATTTGGTGAGGAAAGATCTTGCTAGAGGAATTCCACAAGTGGAGTTTTCCAAGGATGGTTTGTGTGATGCCTGTCAAAAGGGGAAACAAAAGAAGGCATCATTCAAAAGCAAGACAGAGTCATCAATTGTCCATCAGCTTGAGTTGCTTCATATGGATCTGTTTGGCCCTGTAAATGTCATGTCTATTTCAAAGAAGAAATATTGTCTTGTGATTGTTGATGATTTTTCTAGATTTACATGGACTTTCTTTTTGCTCTCCAAGGATGAGGCAAGTGAAATCATTATCAATCACATCAAGATGGTAAACAATCATCCTGACTTGAAAGTAAGAAGGATTAGGAGTGACAATGGGACAGAATTCAAGAATTCAAGCATGAAGGTGTTCTGTGAAGAAAATGGCATTTTGCATGAGTTTTCAGCAGCAAGGACACCACAGCAAAATGGTCTAGTTGAAAGGAAAAACAGAACACTTATTGAAGCTGCAAGGACAATGCTAGATGAATCAAAGTTACCAACTTATTTTTGGGCTGAGGCAGTTAATACAGCTTGCTTCACTCAGAATATTTCTTTGATTAATCAGGCCAAAGGAATGACCCCTTATCAGCTACTCAAAATAAAGAAGCCACTATTGGATTTTCTTCATGTCTTTGGATGCAAGTGCTTTGTTCTGAGAAATCAAGCTGAGCATTTGGGGAAATTTGAAGCAAAGGTAGATGAAGCAATATTTATGGGTTATGCATCAGGGAAAGCCTACAGAGTCTACAATCTCAGAACCAACATTGTTATGGAATCTGTACATGTTGTTTTTGATGATCTCAAAATTCAGGGTCTCTGTGATGAAGGTTTCCATGAAAGTCTCTCTTTTGAGAATAAGGAAGGAGAACAAATGGATCATGATAAGACTATTGAGAAACAGTCCAAAGTTGTTGTATCTAGCACAGATGAAAGCAGCAGTGAAGATGAAATTGATGCATTAAGATTGAAAAGAATAGCTGCTAGTAGACCAAATGGTCATTCCGTTGACAGTCAGAATGAGCGTTTCGTTGACAGTCAAAATGGTCATTCCGTTGACAGTCACAGAAATGCTTCCAGGAGTGATCAATTAGGGACAACAAACTCAGGGGGAGTTTCTCAAGGACAAATATCTAATCTAGGCAATCATGATCATGAAGCTACTTCTTCAAGAGCAAATCTACCTCCCTCAAGGAAATGGACTAAAGATCATCCCTTTGAACTTATTATAGGTGATGTGTCTTCAAAAGTCCAAACTAGAAGAGCAACTCAAGAAGAATGTCTATATAGCAGCTTTCTGTCTCAAGATGAGCCAAAGAAAGTTGAGGATGCACTTCTAGATCCAGATTGGGTCTTGGCTATGCAAGAAGAGCTAAACCAATTTGAAAGGAACAATGTTTGGAAGCTGGTGCCCAAGCCTAAGGACAGGAGTGTCATAGGCACAAAATGGGTGTTCAGAAATAAGATGGATGAAAATGGCATAGTCACAAGGAACAAAGCTAGATTGGTTGCAAAAGGCTACTCACGGGAAGAAGGAATTGATTTTGATGAAACCTTTGCTCCTGTTGCAAGACTAGAAGCAATAAGGATTTTCCTAGCCTATGCAGCCCATGCCAATTTCAAGGTCTATCAAATGGATGTGAAGAGTGCTTTTCTAAATGGGGAATTGGAAGAGGAGGTGTATGTAAGTCAACCTCCTGGTTTTGAAGATGATGATTTTCCAGATTATGTATACTTCCTCCTCAAAGCACTCTATGGTTTGAAACAAGCACCTAGAGCCTGGTATGACACACTTTCACAGTTCCTCCTTGAGAATCACTTCACTAGAGGTACTGTAGATAAAACTCTTTTTCATAGGATTGTGAATGGCTCTACAATACTTGTTCAAATATATGTAGATGACATAATTTTTGGGTCTACAGATGAAAAACTTTGTCAAAAGTTTGCCAAGCTTATGCAAAGTAAGTATGAAATGAGCATGATGGGAGAGTTAACTTATTTTCTTGGTCTTCAAGTAAAGCAAGTTAATGAAGGCATTTTCATTAGTCAAACCAAGTACATTAATGATTTGTTAAAGAGGTTTAACTTAATGGAATGCTCTCCTGCCAAAACACCCATGCCTACTGCCACCAAACTTGAATTGAATACTAAGGAAAAATCTGTGGACATTTCAAGTTACAGAGGCATGGTTGGCTCACTTTTATATTTAACAGCTAGTAGACCTGATATTATGTTTGCTACATGTCTATGTGCTAGATTTCAGGCTGATCCTAGGGAATCCCATTTAGTTGTTATTAAAAGAATTTTCAGATATCTCAAAGGAACACCAAACCTTGGCATTTGGTATCCTAGAGAATCTGGTTTTGAACTAATTGGTTATTCAGATGCAGATTATGCAGGATGTAAAATTGACAGGAAAAGCACAACAGGAACCTGTCAATTTCTAGGAAACAAGCTTGTATCATGGTTCAGCAAGAAACAAAACTCAGTTTCCACCTCCACAGCTGAGGCTGAGTATATTGCAGCTGGAACTTGTTGTGCACAGATTTTATGGATGAAAAATCAACTACTTGATTATGGAATAAGAGTTGAGAAAATTCCTATTTTCTGTGAAAACACTAGTGCCATTGCCATTACTGAGAATCCAGTGCAGCATTCAAGGACCAAGCACATTGACATCAAGTACCACTTTATTAGAGAACATGTTATGAATGGTACTGTGGAGTTACATTTTGTTCCAAGTGAACAACAACTTGCAGACATCTTTACCAAGCCACTTGATGAATCCACATTCTCAAGATTAGTAAGTGAGCTAGGTATGCTAAATTTCTCTTAATTATTTTGAGATTTTTGCAAGTTAAAATGCAGCCAGGAACTTGCCATAATTTTTCTGTGAATTGATTTTCTCAGGAAAAGGTGAAATTTTGTCTAAGTCAAAATTACTATGTCAACGAAACGCACCATTTCGTTGACAGTCTTAGCATTTTTCTGGGTGTTTCGTTGATAGCTCTTTTATATCAACGAAACGCAGCTTTATCAACGAAATAAGACTGGACTTTAACCGCCCAATCCTGATTCGTTGATGTAGCGCTTTTTAATCTGAACCGTTGAAATTTCACGTTCTTTATCACGATCTATACATACACCCCTGTAAGCATAAATCGTGGTAATATTTAATTCTAACGGTTACTTTTTAAGCCAATCAGGTAATTTAGATTAATTATTGGACTTAATTTCTGAGAATTTTTGGGGGAGTATTTAAGAAATTTTAATTTCTTTATTTCATTTCTACCTGTTCTCAAAAATTCCAAAAGTTTTTCTATCTTCTTCTCTCTAACAAGCAATACAGCTCGAAGCTTTTCCTCACTCAACAATGGCACCCATAGTCAAGCTTATGTCTGCTGGTGGGTTCATCTATGAGAAGAACAATTCCATTCCATTTGTTGTTAAGGAGAGTCCGAACAGCGTCTTTTTCAAAATGATGGATTTCATGAGGAACTGTAAGTTGAGCTATGCGATGTTTCACTCTACACCACTCTACAATGAAGTAATCGAGGAGATTTGGACCTCATGTGAGTATAGTGGAACAAACGGCACACTGCAATTCACTCTTCAAGGTAATGAGTACATAGTTAATTCTGATGTTTTGCAAGCATGTTTACATATTCCTGATAATAACTGTGATGCTTTGCCTACTAACACTGAAATAACTACCATGCTAAATTCTATAAACTACTCTTTGCCTACTGATAACTTAGGTAAGATTATTAGGAGAGGTTTGGTTAGGGAATACAGTTATTTAGCTGATGCATTCATTAAGGTCTTTTTTGGAAAGATTAGTAATTTTGATGCATTAACTAACTCTATGTTAATTCTCCTAACCATGCTTCTAAATGATAGATATTACAACTTTAGCACCCAACTTATGTATGAAATTGGTGCTAAGTTGGGTGATAAGGCAAATAGGAAGAAAAATATCTATTATGCAAGGTTTCTGATGATGCTGGCTAATCATGTTAGTCCAGCACCATTAGTTATCTCTAACCCTACTGCCAGGTTTGAGTGCTTTGTGCAAGAAAAGAGAGTATTGACAGACATACTGAGGCTGAACCACAATGGTGATGTTCCAGTGGTGTATCTGCCAATCATTGAGGTAACTACTGCTATCCTTGTTAGTATAGCTGTTACTTCCATTGTTTCATCCAATCCAGTTGCTATGGAGTTTGTAGCTGTGACCCAACAGGCTCCTGCCCCAGCAACAAAACCAAAATCTAAGAAATCCTCCAAGCCAACCTCAGGTGCTTCTCAAAAGGCACCTGTTGTAAGAACTACCACACAAACTAAGGGGAGTGAGTCTGGAGTTGTGAGAGGTGAGGGAAGGGGTGAAAGTCAAAGAAACCCCAAGGATAAGGAAGGTGAGGTACGTGTTTCCCAGCCTAGCCCCATTGTCAACAAACTCTGGATAGTATTTCCCTGGATCCTGAGACCTTTACTCATCCTGTGTCAGCCTATCAAGTTTTGGCTCAATAGGGCAATGTGGAGGCAGAGAGGTCACTACAACTAATACATACAACTGCATCAATGCAAAGAGCAAAGGATGCCTTGACCAATCTATCTCCAGGAGCTGCAGTAAGTGGTGAGTTTGATTTCTCTGATGATGATGACAGCTTTGGTGACAATCAGGTGGCCACTACTTCACAGACTGGGACTTCTGTGGTGCCTCCTACACCAAACTGGCTTTCTCAAGATTTACAAGGAAGGATCTCCCTGGATGCTGCAATCACAAGGCAGTACAATGAGGCCTATCTGGCTCATGAGTCTGCAAATGCCAATGACAAGAAATTCTACAAGGCTATTATGGATTCACTGGAAATCCAAAGGCTACAGATGATGCAGACAAGGATTGAGGCTAGAGAAATCAAGGACTCAATTAGCAATCTCAAGGATGCTAATGACAGGAGGCTAGATGAAAAGCTTCCTCTTCTCACTGTGTCCAAGATGAACAGGTTTTTCACTAAGGAACCTGAGGTGGCTACCTCCTTGAAGACTCTCTCTTCTAGAGTGGACAAGGTGGAAGCTACTTTATCTCAGATGCAAAAGGAACAGGAGAAGCAGACACAACTATTGGCCCAGCTAGTGGCAGCTCAAGGACTCCCAGTCATCTCTCTTGATGATAACAAAAAGGGGGAGAAATCTAAGGAGCTAGACATTCAAATCACAAAGGTTATGGTCCCAGCCATTTCCCTGCCAAAGGAGCCACTAGCTATGGGGGAGTCAGGTAAAGCTAAACTGGACAGCATTGACCTGATTCAGCAAGCATCTATGAAGCTACAGCTTGCTGAACAAATTAAAGACCACTGGTCCAGGATAGATGAAAGAGTCAATAAGTTAGCTGGTACTGCAAAGAGTTCAAATCCATCAACGGATCAAGCTTCTTCTACATAGCCATCAACGAATGCCATGGTCTTAGCATCAACGGAATGGGAGCCACAGACCAATTCTTCATATAAGGTAGAGCCCCTTCTACATGGAGTCACTCAAGGATCAAGGAAGGAGAAAGGACAAACTTCATGCATTAGGGATGTGGAAAAAGCTACATTGCAAAGAAGCCTATCTCCCAAGTCTCCTGCTAAACCAAAGGGCAAAAATACAGAAAGGACTTTCTATCCTGCACCTTATCCAGATGAGCACAAGCTTCTTGGTCTTCTCATCACAAAAAGCAAGGAAAGCAATGACTATGAGATAAGGAAGCAAAGGGCAATTGTCTACAGGAATGGACAACAAATCTGTGTTTGGGCTGGTCACCCAAACTTTGCTGAAGCTAAAGCTGAAGAGTCAGAAAGAGCAGCAATGCAAGCACTTGCAGTTGCTCAATCTCTTGATGAAGAAGAAAGACAGCAAGAAGAAAAAGCCAGAGAGGAAAGGAGTGCAAAGAAGAGCACAAGGCAACCAAAGGCAAGAGCTAGGAGAAATATAGCCTTTGAGAATGATGACTCTCAGAGTATTGCATCAGACTCTTTTGTACCAACTGCACCTCCAACAATTCCTGATCCAGCTCTAGGGGAAAAGTTAGCCTGTGATCCTAAACATCCTGTTAATTTCCATGATCAGCCAATTGAGCCAAAGGAAGAGCCAATTGAGTTTGATGAGGCCAACTTTCCAAAATTCCTCTTTGAGATGGATCCAAAGAAGAAATCTAAGCAAAGGGCTACCAAGGCTAAGCCAATTCTAGTAAGGAGACCACAAGCTGAAAAACCTCCTACCAACCCAGAAGACTTCATCTACATTGCTGATATCAGGGAGGAGTCTGACCTACACATCAATCTTGATGACCTAGTTGAAGTGAGAGGAATTGCAGCTTCTTACAAACTACCAGAGAGATTGGTGTTTGTCTACAAGGGTGGGAGAGAACAGGTTTGGCCTCTACATAGAATTCTGGGAGAAGACTATCAGACACTGCTTTCTGTGTTCAAATGCCTGAAGAAAGATTTTGGTTTTACCAAAATAGCTAAGTCTGAAGTTGTTTCCAAAATCTGCCAAATCAAAGCTAGCTGGAACAAGCCTGGTGCACTTCCCAGAGTATTGAAGGTCCCTCAAACAGGAAAGAAGATTCATCTCCAACCTTTTTGGATGATGGAATTCAGAGACAAGGACAACTGTAGAAGATTCTTCAGAATAGAAGACCAACTGGAGAAGGCATCCAATGAAACTCTAAGAATAATGCAATCCAAGTTGGGGAATGAAGATGAAGAAGAGAAGATTTTCTACAGAAGATTTCAAGCTCAGATTGAGGAGAACAATGCAAGGAAAGGGAAGAAAACAAGACCACAGAGGCAAAGATGAAAAATCTGCTCAGTCTAGAGGAGCAACTCTGTGCACTTGTTTAGTAAGATTTTCTACTTTGTATTTTAATTAAATTCAATGAAGCTCAATGCAATTTCTACTTTTATCATGTGTAATTTGACTGAGTGTTTTTGTTATCATCAAGGCTCTTGATTTATGGCTGTTATTCTATCAGTCATAAATTGGGGGAGATTGTTAGGAATATGTTGTTCTTGATGATAATTATAAAAACACTTAGTAGATTTTGTATTAAGTCATTTTGTAACTGTCAACGAAATGGCATGCTTTGCAGCATTCCGTTGACAGGTAGCTCATCAACGAAATGAGTGATGTAACAATTGCACTGTACAATACTTCACAGTTTGATATGCATTTTGATGTATGTATTAGATAGGTTTTCTAAGTCATGTTGACTAAGTACTAGATAGGCAAAATAGGTTGGTTAATTGTAAATATGTTATGCCTTGTAATTTTGCCTAAGTGAAGACATGTCAACGGTATGAGGATTACTCTATCAACGAAACAAGGATACACCATCAACGGTATGGAGTTTACTCATCAACGAAACGAGAGAAACACCATCAACGGAATGAAGAATAAAGCTATCAACGAAACACATCTCCCTGCTATCAACGAATCATTATTGCTTTTCTGAATAGTTGACAAAGTGATAGTGACAGTTTACTGAACAGATCTAAAGGTGATGTGGAAGTGTACTTTGCATTGGAAACCATTAAAGTGGACATGGGGAATAAGGAAACATCCCAGTTTCCAATTGGGCTCTTGGGAGTGATCATAATAAGCATGAAGACAAAAGCAAGGATCTCCAAGGACCACTGGACAAAGGGATGAAAAGCAAACTATTGGCGGTTACCTTTAGTGTACTTTAGTGTAGCCAAAAATAGTATTGTAAACTTGGGGAATATATAACCGAGTGTAGCAGTTAAGATAGAGTAAGAGAAGAAAAACAAATAGTTTGTATTAGCTATCCTTGAGAGCATTCTTCTCTACAACTCTGTAACTGAGCAGCTGTGTACTTGTGTATCACAGATTATTTCCGCAATAAAAACACTTCAGTTGGATCATCAAACAATCCAACTGAATTATTTATATCTTGTGTTTTTATTTATTCAGTTCAGTTTTATTTTATAAAGTGTTTTAAGTTTAAGAAAATATCAAGAATTGTATTCAACCCCCCCCCCCCCCCCCCCCTTCTACAATTCTGTTAGGTCATTTGGGATTAACAATTTTCTTCATCTTCAAGTCCAATTTTTTTCTTGTCATCGAATGACACATGTATTGATTCCATGATCACCTTAGTTCTCAGATTATAAACTCTGAATGCTTTAGTCGACAGTGGATATCCAACAAAAATTCCTTCATCAGCTTTTAAGTCAAACTTGGTCAACTGTTCAGGATGAGTTTTCAACACAAAGCATTTGCACCCGAAAATATGAAAATATTTCAAGTTTGGTTTCTTTTTCTTCACCATCTCATATGGTGTTTTCCCATGCCTGTTGATCAGTGTAGCATTTTGAGTAAAACAGGCAGTTTGAACAGCTTCTGCCCAGAAATAAGTTGGCAATTTTACTTCATCAAGCATTGTTCTGGCAGCTTCAATTAAAGTTCTGTTCTTTCTTTCAACTACGCCATTCTGTTGTGGCGTCCCAGGTGCAGAAAATTCTTGCTTCACTCCTCTTTCTTTGCAAAATTCTTCCATTGTTGCATTTCTGAATTCAGTACCGTTATCACTCCTGATAATTTTCACTTTATCATGTGATCCTTTATCCAGTAGCTTTACATGTTCCATCATAATTAAGGTAGTTTCATCCTTCTTTGCTAGAAAGTACACCCAAGTGTATCTAGTGTACTCATCAACAATGACTAAAGCATATTTCTTTCTGCCAAGAGACATTATATTTACTGGACCAAATAGATCAACATGAAGAAGATGATAAGGATCCACAACTGAAGATTCAGACTTACTCTTGAAAGATGACTTCCTTTGCTTGGCCTTTTGACAAGAATCACATAGACCATCTAAGCTGAGTATTGACTTTGGAATTCCTCATACAAGATCTTTTTGAATTAACTCATTGATGTTGTTCAAATTTAGATGAGAGAGCTTTTTATGCCATTTGCAGCTCTCTTCACTAGACATCTTTGTAGACAGACACACAGCTTTTCCTTCAGAGTTTGTTACCAAACTTGCTTCATAGATATTGTTACGTTTGTGTCCAACTAGAACAACTTTCCCTGTAGATTTGCTAACAACCTCACAATATTCAGGTTGAAAATCTACATGATAACCTCTGTCACAGATAGCAGATCATGCTTGAGTCCTGGGACAGGAGCTACATTTGTAATGATGACACTTCCAAGATTGATATTGCCATATCCCAGAGTACGTCCTATGTTGCCATCTCCATAGGAAACTTTTGGGCCAGCCTTCTCCTCATAATCTGATAGCAGGGCTTTATTTCCAGTCATGTGTCCTGAACATCCACTGTCCAAGACTAGGGTGCTTTCCCTTATGCCCTGCAATCACAAACAGTTACAGAGAGTTAGATTTAAGGATCCAGACTTGCTTGGATCCTTTGGCTTTCTTAACATAGTTAGCTTTTGCAGCGGAATTCTTATCATCAGAGTTTAAGCTAACAGTATCAGAGTTTACACTTGCAGATTCAACTTTAACCCATTTCACATGAGGCTTTAACTCATAATAGTTATGATAAATAGCATGATAATTCTTGCAAGTATAAATAGAATGCCAAGTACTCCCACAGTGAGTGCATAAAGTCTGTGGTCTAACCCTTATATAATCATTCTTTACTCCTGACTTGGAGGGTAAAGAATTAATGTCTTTATTTTTCTTGCAGAAACTTGCAAGATGGTTAGTACTACCACAATTATGACATGTTTTTCTAGGAGCATCAGTAATAGGCAAATGATTATCACTTTTATTAATGCCTACTTTTCCATTTATGTTCTTCCTGGACACTTTATGTTTCTCAACAGACTTTACCTCTTTGAGCTTATACTTGAATTGTTTCTCTGTCATTAAACCAACATTAACATGTTTAACACAAGTTTTTACTGGTTCTTTCTTAACCGTTTCTTTTTCAAGTACAAAGTTTAGCTTACTGGATTCAGGAACAAATTTCATAGGTGGAAGATATGTTCTAATTTTAATTTTATCTTTAAACCTAAGTTCATCTTTCTCACAGTAACCTAACCCAACTGCGTCTGTTTGAAACACTTGATGTGTGTCTTTTCCAGAGTTTGTCCAGGTTTTAATTATTTTCCTCTCTTTTTCCAGTTCAGATTCTAGTTGCCTAAATTTCTTAAGCAACTCCTGTTCAACATAAACAGCATCATCTCTTTCCTTTTGAACTTGTTGCATGTTAACAAGTTCTTCTTCAAAAAATTTATTTCTTTCTTTAAGCTTTAGATTCTCAGATTTAATTCTTTCATTTTCTAAAGTCTGATCTCTAACTAACATGTATGCTTTTAAGATAAATTCTCAATTTAGATATATTATCAATATTATAAGCATAAGTTGTTAGGGGTACCTTGTTTTCAGATTCATCTTCAACAGTTGCCATGAGAGCATAGTTGACTCCTTCATCTGAATCTGAAGTGTCTGCCCAGTCTCTTCCTTTAGTGATGAGTGCTTTTTCAGATTTTCCTTTCTTGCATTCTGGAGCATAGTGACCCATCTCTTTACACTTGTAGAACTGGATCTCAGACTTGTCTTTCTTCCCAGAT
This sequence comes from Heracleum sosnowskyi, assembly GCA_030848705.1. Lineage (NCBI taxonomy): Eukaryota > Viridiplantae > Streptophyta > Magnoliopsida > Apiales > Apiaceae > Heracleum > Heracleum sosnowskyi. The sequence continues at coordinate 132,292,821 of CM061235.1, read as the reverse complement.
TTGGTATCCCTTCCTTCAGACTTTCTGAAACTCTTCCTTTCAAAGTTTGAGTCTCTCCTAGAGAATCTCTTACCTTTCGTGAAGTTCTTGAAACCCATCTTCTTGAAGGTCTTCACCATCAAAGCATCCATTTGCATCATTTGTTCTTCATCATCCTCGGATTCAGATGATTCATCAGTGATTGAGTCATCATCAGAGTTTGATGACTCACTTTCAGAGTTTATGACCAAAGCCTTTCCCTTAGCTTTCTTCTTTGATGTCTCTTTCTTAAGAAATTTTTCTTCAACTTTGAGAGCAACAGATTTTGTCTTCTTTCCAGATCTTTTGTTTCTTTGTTCTATCTCAAGTTCATGAGTTTTAAGCAACCCATAGATTTCATCAAGATATGTCTCTGCAAGATCATAATTATCTCTTATTGTTGTTGCCTTTAAATCCCATCTTTCAGGTAAAGGTAGAAGAAACTTGAGATTAGACTCTTCAAGATCATATTCTTTATCAACTAGAGATAAATCATTCAACAGTTTACAGAATCTGTCATATGTCTCAGTCAAAGTTTCATCAGATCTCGAGTCAAAGTGTTCATACTCTTGTGTTAGAATAGTCTTCTTGTTCTTATTTATAGCACTCGTTCCTTGACATCTGACTTCTAAAGCATCCCAAATTTCTTTGGCAGTTTTGCAACCAATAACTCTGTTAGACATGACATTATCTAAGGCACTATAGAGAAAATGTCTAACTTTTGCATCCTTTGCAATTGATGAGATATCTTCATGAGTCAAATCTTTCTTTTCCTTTGGAACAGTCTTTTGTTCTTGACCAGCAACAACAGGAGATAATTTAGTTGGCATATGAGGACCATCATTGATTCTCTCAAGATATTCTGGATCTGTGGCTTCCAGAAACATGGTCATCTTTACCTTCCATATTGGATATTCCGCTGGTCTGAGAATTGGAACCCTTATTGTCTCGTATCGACTTATAGAAGTTGGTTGAACCTTCTCGGAATTAGAACCTACTTGAAAGTTTTCACCCATGATTATACTTGTGTTTGGATCAAATAACTGTATATATTAAACAGCCTAGGCTCTGATACCAATTGTTAGGCCGAATACACAATATATAATCAAATATATGTATGAGAATAACAATAAGAACACTGTTTATGAATAATAAACTGTATGGAATTAATAACTCCTCTCTCAGTTATGTAAAATATCACAGAGAGCTGCTAGGTTACAAGAATAATCTTTCACGTATTCGCATCCCTTTTAGGGTTAACCTATCTGTGTTTATATAGTACACAGCTACATACAATCTTCTAATTGATATTCCTATAAATCAGCTATACAATTATTATCAATCTAGAATTACTTCTGTCTTCTGTTCCGTTTCCTTAGTCATCTCGATATCTCTATGCTTCTTTTCATCTTCAAAGAATATCGCTTCTAGAATCTTCATTGAATAACACTGACTGCTAAGCAAACTCTGACTGTCAGAGTTTAACAAACTCTGACCAGTCTTCCAGCTAAACTCTGATAGTATCCTGATACTTTAAACACTGATAAATAAACATCAGCAATTATATCTAACACCCTACTTTGCCATTTCTGTTATTCTTTTTATTGCCCTTAACCTCAACTTGAATTTTCTCTAACTTGTCTTTCAATTGCTTGTTAGACAAGTGACCTACATTAGCTCTCTCAACAGGCTTCTCAACTTTCTTTGATTTTCTAGGCTCACCTTGAATAAAGTTCTTGGTGACAGGACCATACTTGTTATTAAGTCTAGTGAGTTCTTCTTTCTTTTTCTCTGTCAACGAAACAGCCTGATCGGTTGATGGTTCATCTGTCAACGAAACCTTGCATTCCGTTGACGTATCAACCTTCAACGAATGATCATTGTTGTTTGTTGACTCTGTTTCTGATTCTAAGGTTTCAACAGCATACCCTAGCTTCTCTTTGTTCTTTTTCCATGATTGTTCACAGAAAGATTACATACCTTGAACATTAATGATGTTTCTAACAACATTCCTGGAATATTTCCATTTTGCAATCACTCTCTGTTCTATTTCTAGTTGTGTTTTAAGAATCTCTTCCCTTTTTAACACTTTCTCAAGTTCCTGCTTAGCATCCCTACTGACACATCTCATTTTCTCAAACTCAATGAGCTGTGCTTCTAACATGGCATTTCTATCACTTAAGAGCAAATTAGTCTCTTTAATTCTTGAGTTCTCTTTGGTAAGTGATTTAAGAGTAACACGCAAATTATATAATACAGTAGACATTTCATTAACTGTACTATCGCATTCCTCTTTAGAAAGCTCAGAAAGATTAGTAATTGTTACCTGGTTGCTAGAGGAACTTGCTTCCTGCTCATGATTGTTAGCCATTAGAGCCAAGTTGACATACTCAACATCATCATCTGAATCTTCACCATTACCAGCCCAATCATACTCCTGAGACATGAAAGCCTTTTCTTTTTGCTTGAGAAGTTCAAAGTATTTCTTTTTATAATCAACGGGCTCAAATTACCTGTTGCCCTTCTCAACTTTGGGCTTTCTGCAATCTCCAACAAAGTGACCAATCATTCCATAGTTGAAACATTTAGATTTAGACTTTTCAACCCAATTATTTTTGCTAGGTTGAAAGTCTCTCCTTGGTGGCCTTGCTTCTAAGTTTCTCTTGAATTTGAACTTAGAAAATTTTCTTGAAAGAAAAGCAATGTGTTCATCAATCTCATCTAAGTCATCCAAGTTGGCTGGTTCTTCTTCTTCTTCTGTCATCTTGTCTTTACCCTTGCTAACATCACTCCTACAACTAGCTCGACTAGTTGTGGCTTTTGCAGCTTCTTCATTGTCATCTTCCAGTTGGTTCACAGATGCAATCAATGCAATAGATCCACCTTTCTTTTATACCTTCTCAATTTCTTCATCTTGCTCCATTTCCAGCTCATATGTCTTTAAGGTTCCATAAAGCCTTCCAAGAGTATAGTCTTTGTATTCTTGAGTGTTTCTAAGAGAAACAGTCATAGGCTTCCACTCTTTTGGAAGAGCTCTAAGAAATTTGAGGTTTGAATCCTTGGTTTGGTAGACCCTCCCATACAACTTTAATCCATTCAAAAGCTTTTGAAACCTACTAAACGTGTCATTTAGGGTTTCGCCAGCTTTAAAATGAAAGTGCTCATATTGTTGTATGAGGAGTTGCATTTTGTTCTCCCTAACTTGCTCAGTTCCTTCACAGAGTGTTCTAACAGTGTCTCATACTTCTTTAGAAGTTGTATAGTTTATAACATTGTCAAACATCTCTTGCTCCAAACCATTAAACAGAATGTTCATGGTTCTTTTATCTTTATGGACTTCTGCAACATCTTCAATAGTCCATTCTGAGACAGATTTTGGAATTTCCACATCTTCAGCATCATCTGGCAGTCCAACTCTAGATGCAAACTTCATGGGAACGTGTGGACCTTTCTCAATGCATTCTACATATCTCTCATCCATAGACATGAGATGTAGATGCATTTTTACTTTCCAGTGAAAGTAATTGTCCTTATCTAGAACTGGTATCTTTACACCTGCATCCTTCTTCACCATGGTTTCTGTTTTGGCCTTGATCTTTAAACTCCTTGTATGTTAGAAGCTTGCTCTGATACCAATTGTTAATCCCAAATGACCTAACAGAATTGTAGAAGGGGGGGTTGAATACAATTCTAGATATTTTTAATCTTAAAACAACTTTTAAAATAAATTAACACAGAAAATAAAAACACAAGCAAATATAAAATTTCAGTTGGATGTTTTGAGGATCCAACTGAGATGTTTTTATTGCGGGAATAATCTGTGTTACAAACGTAGCACAGCTACTCAGTTCCTAATGTAGAGTGAGAGTGCTCTTGAAAGAAGCTAATACAAAGTTATTTTATCTCACTCATTTCATATTAAAAATGAACTGCTACACTTGGTTATATATCCCAAGTTTACAATGCTATTTTTGGCTACTCTAAAATGTACAAAGGGTAACCGCCAGTAGCTTGCTTTTCATTCCTTTTGTCCAATGATCCTTGGAGATCTTGTCTTTTGTCTTTGTAACACCCCCGTTTATAATTAAATGAGGGACTACTTATTAAATCATAAATCTGCAAACAGAGCACTAAATAATTTCTAAATAGTGCTTAAATAAGTCCAATAATCTCCAAAATAATATTTATCCTCCAAAATAGTTCAAACTGATAAATACGAAAAATCCAAAGTCTCAAATGAATAATAAGGTCTAATAATGCTAGAAACAAGCAAATCCTAATAAATGGAATATAGGGTGCTCTCCATCACACAGTCCCAGATCCCCCTAAGCACCTGCCAGAAAAAGAATACGGCATGAGCCAAATGCCCAGTACGGATTTGGAATACAATTTATAAAACAGAAAACGGATATTCATATTTGACAGTTTGTAATAAATTAATTAATTGAAAACAGTATGGCTGAAGCAACGAAGGGTTAAGATATTTCATACCGAGATCAAAACATAACAGATACATATACACACATCATAGGGTACCTAATGTGTGCAACAAATCGTATAACGTGTACGGCATATACAACGTCACCGTCAAATCAAATCAAATCACAAATCACAAATTCTGGGTGCACCCACGTATCCTGAAACAAATATCAAAGTGCGCAAAAGCTCGCCTCCTGAGCTATCAGAACAGAAGGATACGCCATGACCAATCACACTGCCATGGAAGTGTCATGTCACTGGTGCCGCAATGACATGGCTGTAGTACCCCTACAGCTGGTTAACTCGGTATACCCTATATCACTAAGGGTTCAAATATAATATTTCGCAAAACATTTTAAAATCTCACAGAAAAGATATTCTCAATATTTCCAACAGATATAAAATATACGTAATATCAGAAAATCGCAGAAACAAATATTTAAGTATTTCGAAACAGATTTAAATATAATTTTCAGAATCAAAACAATTTTCATATTCAAACGATTCAAAATCAAACGAGCAGATTTTGAGGTCAAAACGAATTTAATTTAAATATTTCTAAGAGGAGTATCGCTGAATAAAAGAGGAGAGAATCCGTACCTCGATATCGCAAACTCAAACTCTAATAAAATTCGCAATCAGTCCGCTAAATTCCCGGACCCCGATCTAATAACAAAAATTATAATTTAATATTAACATATATTCACTTTTCAAATTTTAATATTTAAATTCTTTATTATTATTAATGTATTTTTGTTTCACTGACCATGGCTAACATGTCCAAGAATTTAACCATAACACATGCCTGTAACAAATTTTACATAACACACGACTTTCTTTTATATTATTAAATATTAAAATTGAATAACTATGACATAACAGCCAACCAAAGATTATATTAATATGTAATCATGCACAAACACACACATGTGGCATATTTAATTACTATACAGCAACACCTCCTGACAATTAGCTGTGGATTTCAAAACCGAGACCTTTAATACAAATATTTTAATATTATCACATAAACACAGTCATGCAACAAATGTCCTGGTCCTAATTCATGTTGTTGTTCTTGTACCAATAATTTCTACAAATCATGCTACCTTCGACTTATAACCCGTTAGTAATTAAACTAAATATTTTAACATGTTAATCCATTTGACTCATATAAAATAAATTAACTTATCTTGGATATTATTCTAGTGATACAAAAGCAATCCTCGACCCTAATGAATACCACATAAGATACTGGCATGAATTTTATTACGAATGTTTTATGACTCTACATTATGTTTAATGTCACCGATTCACCATGATAATATCTTAAACAATAAAAAAAATCTAAAGGCTAGAACCTCTATTAATCTATTTACTCTCTTGATTACACTACACACACGACATGAATTTATATACATACCGATTTGATTAGGAACTTTAAGGCCAAGATCAACCGGTTCTATTTTCCTCTGTTCTTCTTTTCTTCTCTCCGTGCGGTTCTTGTTCTAGGGTTTTTTTTTTCCTTTGGTTATTATCTCCCGTGTACTTCAACTATTAACAAACATGTGTATATATATTATCCTAATTATCTTATACTTATTATAATTTTAATAATTAAATAAATTTTATTCTCAATCCTTTTTCTTTTCTAATTAAAAAAATTTTTAATCACGTATTCTAATTCTAATCCAAATCATATTATTATTATTATTAAAATATATATAAAATTCCTATATATTACAGTCTTCATGCTTATTATGATCACACTCAAGAACCCAATTGGAAATTGGAATGTTTCCTCATTCCCAGTGTCCATTTTGATGGCTCCCAATGCAAAGTACACTTCTACATCACCTTTTGATCTGTCAGAAAACTGTCACTATCACTTTGTCAACTATTCAGAAAAGTGATAATGATTCGTTGATAGCAGTGAGATGTGTTTCGTTGATAGCTTTATTCTTCATTCCGTTGATGGTACATTCTTCATTCCGTTGATAGTGTAATCTTCATTCCGTTGACATGTCTTCACTTAGGCAAAATTACAAGGCATAGTATATTTACAATTAACCAACCTATTTTGCCTATCTAGTACTTAGTCAACATGACTTGGAAAACCTATCTAATACCTACAAAAAATGCATATCAACCAGTGAAGTATTGTACAGTGTAATTGCTACATTACTCATTTCGTTGATGAGACTCATTCCGTTGATGAGCTACCTGTCAACGGATGCTGCAAAGCATACCATTCCGTTGACAGTTACAATATTGACTTAACACAAAATCTACTAAGTGTTTTATAATTATCATCAAGAACAACATATTCCTAACAAATATTTGTACATGGTGACTTTGAGTAATTTATGAAAAAATTGAGCTAGCATTTGCCCCCCAACTCGGATTGGTATCAACTATCAAGGTTAGCAATTCGGGGATAGGAGTGAGCTAGGTTTCCTTCTTAAGTCCAAAGTAGAAACTTTGAGTTGGTATTTGCCCCCTAACCCGGATTGTTATCAAGGATGGAAATCCGGTGTTGGGAGGGAGATAGGTTATTTCTCAAGTCCAAAGTAGGGACTTTGGGTAACTTGGAAAAAATTTGAGCTGGTATTTGCCCCCAACCCGGATTGGTATCAAGGATGGCATTCCGACGTTGAAAGTGAGATAGGCTTCTTCCTCAAGTCCAAAGTAGAGACTTTGGGTAACTTAGAAAAAATTTGAGCTGGTATTTGCCCTCCAACCCGAATTGGTATCAAGAATGGCAGTCCGGCATTGAAAGTGAGATAGGCTTCTTCCTCAAGTCCAAAGTAGAGAGTTTGGGTAACTTAGAAAAAATTTGAGCTGGTATTTGCCCCCCAAACCGGATTGGTATCAAGGATGGTAGTCTGGCGTTGAAAGTGAGATAGGCTTCTTCCTCAAGTCCAAAGTAGGGACTTTGGGTAACTTAGAAAAAATTTGAGTTGGTATTTGCCCCCTAACCCGGATTGTTATCAAGGATGGAAATCTGGTGTTGGGAGGGAGCTAGGCTTTTTCTCAAGTACAAAGTAGGGACTTTGGGTAACTTAGAAAAAATTAGAGCTGGTATTTGCCCCCCAACCCGGATTGGTATCAAGGATGACAATCCGGTGTTAGAGTTGTAATACTGATGTCAGGGCGAGTACAGATTTGCAGGAGGGTGGAGTCCGGGCTCGGCTTGAGTTCGATAGGATTGGAATTTGAACCGATTTTCGGTTATTTCCCCCCTTTTAATTTAAAAAGACACTACTCCACTTCTCCTTGAATTTCGTGTGTAACTGTTATCCTCCCATAATTACCTCTGTCTTTTTCTTGTTTTTATTGTAAAAATTATTTTCGCCCAATAGCCCTGTGCCACCTGTCTCTAGGAGGTTACCTTTTTGCTATAAAGCCCTCTCTTTTACTTCCTCTTTTTTACTTTACCAAAATCACTTTAGTGTTTGATTAGATTAAAGAAAAAAAACAGATCAAATTAGATGTTGTACCATGTTCTTAACGTTCAAACAGAAAAAACTATTTTAATAACTTTAAAGGTAAAGAGTTGAAAAATAATGCTTCTATTTTTAACAAGATAACGTCTAAAAGGTCACTTATGTTTTTAATTCAAAGAAGACAGCGTAGGTTTGGCTAAAAGCATTTTACAGCGCAATGAAACAATAAATGACAGAAACCCAATATTTTTACCATAACTTTTCCCGAATACTGTTGTGTTACTTGGTAACTTTTCCCGAATAACAGCGCATGCATTCATATGCACAAATCAAAATTTGAAACATGTCATATCTTGTCATTTGGTAAAAAAAATTGGGGGCACTGCTCACATCAAAAATATGATACTGGAAATATATGTTTCCTTCAAAAAAATATTCAGAAATTAAATGTTAAGAAGTAATAAATCCCTTGTTTAATTTCTTTGACAGATTTGGAGACTATCTCACACAACTATCTCAATGTATAAATACACGTCAGAAACACAAAAAGATATTATTCATCTCCTAACCGAAAAGAAGCAATAAGACGTCAGTCAATACAAATACTGTGTTGAGGATTTAATTGCGGAGATGGAAGGAAGCATCAAGTGTTTATCCAAGTTGGTGTCGGTGATGATACTCATCATGGCTATCATGGTTTTCACTGCAGGAGCTGCTGAAACACCTCCTAGCTGTTGTCCCGAAATCGTGGAGTGTTGCGGCTTCGTTAATGGTGTCCGGAAAACCCTGCCAAAACCCTAGAGAAACTCCTCTACATTCCACTGTTTTATTTTGTTGGAAATCAATCATTCTATATGTGTATCAGAAATATTACAATTGTGATATCAAATTAAGGATCTCTTAAATTTTCATAAGGAATTTATATTTTTGTTACTTTTAGTCCTTTTTGTGTCACGGGCAGAAGTCTTCCTATCTTAAAACTTGATAGTAGTCCTTTTTATGTACAAAATTTTAAACAATGTAGTAGTATATATGAAGAACCTGAAGCATCGAATAATCCTGTAATGTGTACACGTTGGAAATGCAGGATGTATAAATTTCAAAAATTAAACACTCCAGCTAACAATCGGGTATAGTATACAGATAAAGAGGGTAGCAACCTTCACCCTCAATCTCTTATGGATGGTTTTCAGTCGGCTGTAGATGATGCTTCTCTAGTAGAGCTGGATTTAAATGGTGGAAAGTTCATGTGGGAGAAGAGCGGGGGTTCTCCAAATTGGGTTCGCGAGCGGTTGGACAGAGCTTTTGCAAATAATGCTTGGTGGCACAGGTTCCCTCTTTGCAAATTATCTGTTATAAATACTTCTTGTTCTGATCACGACCCTATTTTTTAAGAGCTCATGAATGTGATTGTGTCGAAGAGAAAGTTCAGATTCAAGTTTGAAAATACCTGGTTAAAGGAACCAAGTTTTCATAATGAGGTTTCACAGTATTGGAATAAGTTACCAGCGAGTCATTTGCTTCCTAAACTTATTCCGGTGTCTTCTTTTAAGGCGAAGTGGGGTCAAAATTTCTTTCATAAGTTTCGTGATAAAGTGATTAAACAGAAAGAGGTGATTGACAAATTAGTGGATTGTAAAGATGCTAGCAGCATTAAAAAGTATTTAGAGGAGAAAGAGAAATTAAACGAGTTGTTGCTTTATGAAGAACTTTATTGGAAACAGCGGGGTAAAGTTTTCTGGCTAGCCGAGGGTGACTCAAACTCGAAAAATTTTCATGGATATACTACTAGTTGTAAGAAAATGAACCAAGCTTCTCAATTAATAACTGATGAAGGGGTGACTGTTTCGAAACATGAGGAGATGTGTAGTGTTGTGGATGAGTAATTTACCTCGGTGTTTGCTGGATCAAATCAGATAATCTCGCAGTATGTAGACGAAGGATCCCGAGTCATTATTGAGGATCACAATGTGGGTTTGACAGTGGAGCTCACGTATGAAGAGTTTTCACTAGCAGTAAAACAGATGCACCCTGACAAGGCGTCGGGCTCAGACGGTTTAAACCCAGCATTTTTTCAACATTTTTTGGCAATGCTAGGCCGTGATGTTTTTCAGTGTTGTAAAGATTGGTTGCATTCTTGTTCTTTTTCTACTGATCTAAATGATACAACTGAAGTGTTGATTCCTAAGAAGGAGAATGTAGAGAGTGTAAAGGACCTAAGGCCAATTGCTCTTTGCAATGTCCTTTACAAAATCTTAGCAAAAGTCTTGGTGAATTGGTTGAAGGTCGTGATTCCCGTAGCCATTTCAGAGAATCAATCGGCCTTCGTTCCTGGAAGTACATATCCTACAATGTATTGGTGGCGTTTGAGCTATTACATTTTATGAAGGGGCAGAAAAGTGGTGTGGAGGGTGATGTAGCGTTAAAGCTTGATATTAGTAAGGTGTACGACCGAGTGGAATGGAGCTATCTTGAGAATAGAATGCGTAGTATTGGTTTTTCGACTAAATGGATACAGTGGGTTATGTTATGCGTCACTACGGTCTCCTACTCTATATTGTTCAATGGCTCTTCGATTGGTCTCATTATCCCAAGGCGAGGCATTCGGCAGGGAGACCTTCTCTCTCCCTATTTGTTTCTCCTCTGTGTTGAAGGTTTGTCTAATTTGATCACTACTACGAGTACGAATGGTCAGGTTCATGGTTGTATGATAAGTGGCTCAGCCCCTGCAATCACTCACTTACTTTTTGCTGATAACAGCTTTTTATTCTTCAAAGCCACAACAGATGAAGCTCGTACCATAAAGTCGTTGCTCAATGACTATGAGAATCGTTCTGGATAAGCCGTAAATTTCCAGAAGTCGGGGATTTTCTTTAGTGTAAATGTGCGAAGAGATAAGCAGGATGAAATGACTGGCATTCTTGGTGTTAGTAACGACCTCAGTGAAAGCAAGTACTTAGGCCTCCCTTCTCTCATAGGAAGGTCGAAGGGGGCAGTTTTCAATTTTGTAAAAGATAAGGTTTGGAAGCGAATTTAAGGGTGGAGTACGAAATTATTGTCAAGAGCGGGAAAAATGGTGTTACTAAAAAGTGTGGCTCAATCTATCACATCCTATTGTATGTCGTGGTTTCTCATTCTGAAATCTCTTTGTAAAGAAATTGAATGAATGATAAACAACAACTGGTGGAGATCAAATTATTCTAACTCGAAAGGTGTATAGTGGTTGGCATGGGACAAGATAAGTATGGCGAAGAACAAATGGGGTCTGGGCTTTCGAGATCTCCATGGTTTTAATCTCGCACTCTTGAGCAAACATTGTTGGAAGTTTATTACTGAACCCCAATCATTGGTTGCTCGTGTGTTCAAAGCGAGGTATTTTCCGAATAATCACATGTTTAAGGTTGGGCGTGGTGAGGGGTCTAGTTTTATTTGGTCTGGAATATGGCAAGTGAAGGAGGAGATGTGCAAAGGTTATCGTTGGGTTCTCGGGAATGGAAAGGACATAAATATTCATACTGACCCTTGGTTGCGAGGTAAGGAGAATTTTCTGGCTAAGGCGATTGATCCATTGAGTGTTGATCGAGAAGAGAAGATAAGTAGATATTTTTTGCAGGGTTCAAAAGTTTGGGATGAACAGAGGGTATCAAGTGTTTTCCGTAACACTGATGTGGGTGCTATTCTAGCAACTCGTATACCTCAACATTAAGCTAATGATAGGTTAGCGTGGGTTCACTCTAATGATGGAAAATACCTGTTAAATCGGGCTATCCTTACTGGCATTCTCAACATGTTAATATTCTGGGGTTGATTCAATCTAATGGGTGGAGTAAGTTATGGCGTTTGAATTTACCTCACAAAATAAAAGTTTTTCTTTGGAGATTTTGCAGGAATAATATTCCCATTCGTAATCTGCTTCGATGTAAAGGAGTTAATAGTCCAATTTTGTGTCCTATGTGCTACAGAGATGTAGAGCACCTATTGCACTTATTTTTTTGATTGTGAGTTTGCAAATCAGTGTTGGCTTATTGTGGGAGTTCATTTTGATATGAGAGAGGTGGAATCTGCATCTTCCTGGTTACTAGATAGACTGTGTAATGAAGCTCATGAAACGGTAGTGAATATTGCTACAGTTCTGTGGGGAGTTTGGTTTGCCAGAAACAAGAAAGTTTGGGAGGATAAAGTTATCACTCCAGCAGTAATCGTTCAATGGAGCTCAAATCAAATTGTTGAATGGAGAGAAGTGTGGAAGAAACGGAGACTGGCTTGCAAAACTACCATGAGCGTATTGACCAGTGATAAGAAAAAATGGACAACACCTGAAATCGGCAAATTGAAGCTTAATGTTGATGCCTCAGTAATTCCTGGAATGCAATTCTTTTCACTAGGCACGGTTCTTAGGGACCATAATGGTGTTTTTAAGGGGGGGAAGACTATTAGATGTGTAGGTGAGATCTATGTGCTAGAAGCAGAAACGATTGGTGTATGCGAAGCTTTACTATGGATTTTATCGATTCATGAGCAGAACATAACGGTGGAATGTGATTCTCTCCTTACTGTAAGGGCTCTGCAGCAGGAAGTTATGAATAAAATGGAGTTGGGGCATGTGTTGCAGCAGTGTCCCAACATTCTAGATCAAAGGAAGGATATCTCGGTAGATTTTGTTAGAAAGCAAGCAAATTGGGCAGCCCACTTGATGGCTCGCGTTCTGTGTTCGCTAAATTGCTACAATGTGTTTGTGTCTCCTCCATTGTCATTGTTGGAGACTATTATGTATGATTCAATTCTTGATTAATGGAAGTTTCTTTGGTTTCAAAAAAATAATAATAATAATAAGTCTAGCTATTGGAAAAGCAATAAATAAATTTGTTAGTGGGCCGCGTGGCTGTCGATTGCGTTGCCAGAGCCCAGAGGTTTTTTAAGGAGTTGCACCTTCTTCCCTCTTTATTTTTCACGGCTATTGAGAAATAGGGTTTGAGAAATGTGACTGGAACTTGCACCTGGCATCGAGCTAGTTTGGTAGCTTTAATACTCATTTCTTGCAATGTATGTATGTTACTTCTATACTCATTACTTCGTGCTGCTATCTCAATATTGTTCTGTCATGTTTCGATTGTGCGTTCGACTATTTTTACTGTTTTGATTGTGCTGTAAATGTAAGGTTTTCGGATGGTAGGTATTTTTGGATGTATGCCTCAGCTATACCATCTGTATCTGTTGAGATTTTACATATGTGATCACTTCTAATCCCATAAGCATTACTATTTTGGATTAATGATCAAAACCATTTTTTTAAGACCTTTGACATGTCACGCCTGCTATTTCATAATGATGTCAAGTAGTTGCATCCTAATGATCACTTATTTGCCTAATTGTAATATGTATGTATTGTAGATATGCCTATCGTTTTTACTTGATCTAATTCGGTATAATTAAGCATTCGGTGCTGAGAACATAAACCTCATTTTTTGGTATTATTTTTGTATTAATTTAGTATTTTACTTAATTACCGCTTGGAGTTAGATGGATGGAGCGTGGGAGAATTTAAATTCAGATTGTTTGGTGAATGTGTTTCGGAGGTTAGATTTAGAATCAAAGCTATTGGATATTCCATTTGTATGCAAGCAGTGGAACCAAGCACTTCTCAACCCTTTATGTTGGCAAGAACTTGTTTTTCCTGTTGATGTTTCCCAATCAAGATTAGCTGATGCACCAAAGAATGGGGAATCATATAATAATCCAGGATTGATTAAGTTTGTTGTCCGCCGGAGCCAAGGATGTGCTACTAGACTAGAGCTCCCGAATGATATCAGTGAAGAGGACCTCGTATACATTCCGGATGTGTGAGTAATTATTTTAATCTTGTAGTAGTACTTATTTTAAGGCTTAATGACCTTTTAGCTCTAAAGGTTTACTATCATATACCCATCAGTCCCTGTGTTTTAAAGTGTACTCCCTCTGTCCCATCAGGAAGTTAACATTTGGAAGAGGATGCTCGGCACGTATTTTAAGGCTCCTTTAAAGTATAGTTTCATTAATTGTTTTAAATTTTTTTCTTCTAAATAAAAATTAAATGTTTGGATTTTTATTGAAAAAAGAAAAAAATTAAAAATAAATAATGGAACTGTATTTTATAGGAGTCTTAAAATGTGTGTCGAGTCCTCCATTTCAAATGTTAACAAATGGATGGGACGAAGGGAGTACCTTTTAGCCCCTAGGGTACTGAAATCATACTTTTTGACCCTTATATCGGTTCAGAATAAAAAACCGGTATAACTCGGATGGGTAAAACAGTCTTTAAAACATGGATTTAAGCTTGGTTTCAGGAAGGTTATTGATTTGGATGGCTGTCATCTTTAAAACAGTCTTTAAAATATGGATTTAAGCTTGTTTTTCCAGTAAACCTTTAGGATTAAAAGGTCATTAAGTTTTACTAGCTTTATACCCGTGCGATGCACGGGATGATTTATTAATATTTTTTATATAATTTTATATATTTAATATTATTATTATTATTATGTTACATAATATTTATCTCAATTTAATTTTTCAAAGTAAAATTTATCTGCTAACTAATAATTTAAAAATATTCATTTACAATCTTACAATGTTACTAATTATATAGAATATTCAACCTCTATTAAGATATTTTAAAAATATAAATTTTATAATATATAATATGTTTAATTTGTTACTTAAATTGGTGAATTTTACGGTGAAATGTCAAATTATAGAAAGGAGAGTTTTACTTTATAATATTTAGATACCATACATAACAATTTTTTTGATATATTTTCTACAAGTTCACAACCCGTTTCCTTTTCCTTTCACGTGTGTAGTCTTTTGCTACCACCATGCATTTTACATATAATGTTTTTCCTTTTTAATTATAATAATAATTATAAATTTACTAATTTAGCCCTGACGACCAAACCACCTAAACTCTCTTATGCCAATTATATATAGGATATAATTTTAATTGAACTTGTACCGTTCTTTTTGTTTGTTTAGCATTTTTGAATATGTACTACATGTTTTTAATCTCTTTTATCAAAATTATGTTTCAGATGCCCTAATTTGAAAACTCTTGCACTGCCTAACAAATTATTGGGTGATTACGGAGACAGTATTCCAGAACTCATTGTCAAGTGGAAGAGTTTGGAGTTGTTAAGGATTGGAAAGTGCAGCTATCTGGTGGAAATCATTAACAAAATCAGCGTTCACTGTAAACAATTTAAGGGGCCCAAAATTATATTTATCCATATATGTGCATGAATGCATATGAATTTATTTTCAAATTACAAACGCTGAAATTTCTCAAGTCCTCACATCAATTTAGTGAAAAATATTGATATTGAGCATATGATCGAGGACTTTGCTTCTATAAATGCAAGAATGAGTTATTTCAGATGTGATTGAATTTTACAAGTCATATTTTTGTAAGTGTACTTAGGCTTACCGCTCGAATTAAGGACTTTCGGCGTCAAGGTTACTACTATACCTGTAAATTTTAAGAGCAGCCATGGGACATTCCTTATGGTAACTTCAGGGTGCTGCGTTTATCTGAATTTTGTTTTAAAGACATTGTCAATGTTTGACGGTTATCTTTCAATCATCTTTTGAATTATAATTACTCTCGCCATTGCCCCACCCCAACCAGAGTTTTATCTGTGTTTATAATTTTATAAATGAAAAAAAAAATCGATCTATTTATTAATAGCCCAAGTACAATTTAAAAAATCTGATTCAGTTTTTGTATTATGAGCAGATGCTTATCTTTTTATTCAACGATTTCTGAAGTTCCGTAGAAATAACGATGTTAAACCATGACTTTAAGAAATATGATCTCATAGAGCACAAACTGGTATAGAGGATTCATAATCCCAGATAAAATTAAACCACGTAGTAACAGGTGGAACAAAGAATTACCAATTCTTCTTTCTTCGGCAAAAAATAGAAAAAGTTTCATTCATTGATATAAACCACCAGCATAACAGCATACGAAATGTTAACTATTAATAAATTAGTAAAATTTTATAATAAAGAAAAACTAAAAATAATATTTAGATTAAATTTATAATTTTAATATATTAAATTTTGTTAATGCAATGGCTTTACAGAAGACCCAGCTTTAGCATGTACTTTCAAGTCCGCGTCTTTCCTCGACATTTCTTCTTTTTCACATAAAATGACACATTATCAAAATGTCCTGGTTTGAAAAGCAATAAAACAACAGCTTACATTACAACTACAAACCACTTCTTTCCACAACTTACATTATAACGACAGCCACTTCTTTCCACATTTGTATGATTGTATCAGCACATCAAAGATGAAGCTCCTGGGTTGCACCAAAAATATATGATATGAAACTTGATTATAATGTCAGCATCTTGTTGTATCTGAAGTGACTTGATCTCAGGCAGTCCAATCGCCGTCACTTCCAATTGTATCCTAAAGAAAAGTTTATTATTATTAACAAATTTACTGAAGTTATATTATACTATCTGATTGTGGTAATAATATGTTTTTATGTTACTGTGTTCTAAGCATGAAATCTGATTTTACAATTTACTGGAACAAGAATAAAACAGTCTAAAACATGATAACAGCGTGAAAAGCATACCTTTGATGAACTTGAAAACTCTTCAATATCATCTTCATCCTAACAAGTTTCACAATATGTTAATAAACAATGCACCAACAGATACAGCAACTATTTTACATCCAAATTAGTTGTGGTATGTACTCGTTCACTGTATGAACCAGGAACTACCTTTGTAGAATCATAGCAAAATATAATAGGTCTCACTATTGAATTGTCATTATGAATTTTGTGTGTGTACATATATATATATATATATATTTAATTAACTGGGTCATTGTATATACACATTGAACCATCAGCTTAAACATCAGAGGATTTAATATTTAGACAAGATTCTGAACTAGGACATCTTATCACCAGACCATGGTCATTATATTCAACCTAATATCTGAAGTGAAATGTGCGCACAAGAAAAACCAAAGTTATTTTACTCTTCAGATAGATTAATACTCGTACAAAATCTACCATGTGTAGCATCCTACTAATATATACGTGCATTCACAATTCACAAACAAGCCCTAGAATCTAAATTCGGAGCCTAAATATTTACAGAAGCCAACATCCTTGTCATATCAATAATGGCATCTTTGTAGATGACAATCGGATATATATATATACAGAATGCTAGTGACTAGTAGCAAGATAAACTGGTCAATAAGGACTGTGACAAAAGGAGGATTCTGGTGAACTTGCAGCAAGGGTGCTTGAATGAAGATCATTTCTACCAAGGAAAGAAAACTATACATTTTTCTACCAAGGAAAGAAAACTAGAATAGACCGACTAAACTAAATTACCTCGAGCTTTTTCTTCCTTGCCTTGCTTTTTGTGCCTATAAATTTCAGATAAAACAAAACTTTTAAGAAATTATATATGCAAACACAATATGAAAGTGAAACATAAAACTCTGTTAGTAGTTTGTACAGATCCTGTGTTTTTGTGTGTGTGTGAGTGTGTGTGTGAACCCTAATCGATTTAAAGATTGCAAAATTTTAATCTTCCGCTGATAACAAGCATTATGAAAAATAAACATTTAATAGTGCAGGAATGGAAAGCAGCCATTCAGGTTTTCAGATCTTGCATGACACACCTAAATTGTCATGATTGTTCCATTTGTGCTATGGACTCATCACTCATTAAAAGCTCTAGTTTTGTAAGGTTATAACACATATCTAGGGGTGCATTGGCAAAACCGACCAACCTGACCCAAATTGATCCTACTTTCGGCCAACCCAAACTGAAGTATTTCAAACCGATACATATATGGATTTAAAAGAAGGCTTAATGACCTTTTGACCCTTAAAATATATAACACTGTACCCATAAAACCTTCAAGTATAAAGTCGTACCTTTTCGCCCCCAAGGTACAAAAAATATACCTCTTGACCCTTTTTTCTATTTTTCTTCCAATAATACCCCTGCAGATATATACCTTTTAGCCCTTGAAGTATTAAGTTTGATCCTTTACCCAGTTAAGCAACATTACAAGGGTATACGAAAGAGACAAGGGAAGGGGAAGGGGCTCACAAAGTTCATCGATCACCTCCTTCAGAAGTTCGACAACTCGCTCATAATTATTGCCCCCCTCCCCTCCCCATCACCCCTGTCCTTGTCCCAGTCCCTGTCTCTGTTCCTCTCATATACCCCTGTAATGGTGCTTAACTTGTTAAAGGATCAAACTTAATACTTCAAGAGCTAAGAGGTACACGGCGACATATATTGAGGTACACGGCGACATATATATGGTGCAGGGGTATTATTGGAAAAAAATAGAAAAAAGGATTAATAGGTACACGGCGACATATATTGAGGGCCAAAAGGTCATTAAGCCTTAAAAGAATTCAACCCGAGGTGAATATAACCGGTGGGTTGACTTTAATAGATATGATATATCTATACTTGAATTTATTTCTCAATCATGTTTTGACTGTGTCTATGGCTTAAGATTTACCATGGGTCATCTCTTCCTAGCCCATCTGATTGAAAAACAATCTGACCCAGAGCTGTGTAACAAAGCAGGCATTTTTGGCTCATTCCGACAGATCAAACGACTAAGCTATTCTGCTTTCCTTTAGAACTGGACTATAACCCTAATGTTGATAGTACAATAAATTACAATCATTTCAGATATCTACATTAATCATTTTAACATAAATCAGTAAATAGTGATTTACACCACACAACTTCAAGCCTCAAAGTATACCATCTAAACCTTTAAGGCCTCGGATTATATAGCCCTCCCCTTCATCACATGACTCTTTCAACCCATTTAACAACATATAACCCTTTATACACATCTTAAAAGATGTCCTGGTCAGATGCTTGAGCGGATTCATGACCATATTGTTACACATTGGACCAATAATGACAACACAAAACCTTTATGTAATTTCTAAGCATAGTATTTTTGTAGTATGTATGCTACAGGGAAGGGGTGAGGGAGGGAGGGATACCTATTTTCTTTTCCTCGGTTGCTTTTTTCTTTTTGCTTGGACCCTGAACCTGCACAACGTACATCAAAATGTAATACCACGCTGGTCGATGTTTATAATTAGAATAGATCTTGTTGAGCTCCCTTTTAGTATATGTTACAAAATGAAAAGAGGAACAGTATCTCAAGATGAAGCAAAAGATACAAAAAAAATGTCTCACATTGACTTGATCACTCTTCCTTTTCAAATCTTTCTGCTGCAAACTCTTGCCAGATTCTAGAGTGCATTGATACAATACATTTTATAAGTAATCCAAATTACATAGAAATCAAAGTTACAATCATAAGAGTTGCAAACCTTTTGATGATAAATCTTTTTTCTTTACAGGCACCTTCTGAAAAAGTTTAAAAAGCTTCATCAGAAACAGTTGCATATATTGAAGCTTTGTTTTTCCTTCAGTTGCATGCATTCACGCAATGTATCTCTTAATAAGGAAGCTCTAGTAACCTCAAATGTTATGCCAAACCATAACCCTATGATGAACACAAGTAATCAACACAGAATGAATGAATAACAATATGCAAATTTGAAGTGGAAAGCTCAAACTGGGAAAACTTTCAGGGTATGTTTGTTTGTGGGATTATAATCACCAGATTGTTTAGTATTCAGTTTATCCTACGTCATCCTTTAAAAACAATCGCACCTGATTTTGTTTGGTTAAATTTGTTTTTTTTCACCAACTTTATCCTTTGAAATAATCTTGACAAGTTTTGATAATTTCATAGTTCAGTTTGGAGGGATTATTTAATCCCATCGTCTTACTAGGTACTATTAATTTACAAGTCCATGGAAATGAACTGAAAACAGCAGTAAAATAAGTAGATTTTCACTCCAATCCATGCTCCCAAGTTTTATTTAGGAAGGAAAACAGGCATAAAGGAAGTAAAATTACCTTCACTTTCACCATAGATATGGGACAAAGGGGAAGTAAAGTGAATAAAAACAATATAATATTTTTTTTCTTAATTCCAAACATTAATTTGCATTTTAATTTTTTAATTAAGGATCCTTTTTGGTTGCATCCATGTCTTTTCTATATTCAGCCCTTAAAATTAGAACCCGGGAGTACGTGATTGAAGCAGTTCACTTCATTTCCTTTACTTCCCTTAAATTTCTTCAGCTTTCGTTCCTAACATAACTCAGGAGCAAGGTGTTAATGTTGAATTATAGTAGGAAAGTAGATTAAATAAGCTGATAGTCCAGGGATTATAATCCCACAAACCAAAGATGACCCAACAGAAAGAAACTCGTGGGAGATTAAAAGAAATATCATTTCCCAACAAGAGTAAATATATGTGGACGATACATAAACACACATATAAAGCTGTTTTTTAAAAAACCAAAACAATACAATACGGACTCTGCTTTTCTGCCCCGCTAAAGCTTAGTTATCTTCTCCATTGAACAACTTTAGATATACCAAGGGCCATGAATTTGTATCAAGCCAAGAATATAAAGCACACATTAACATCATTGATCTATAGAAAATTTCTTGGACGACATATTATGGACCCAATAATATGTAGATGCGAGAAGAAAAGTACAAGCGCATATCCATTAAAAAAATTCACACACAAAAGATATTATAATGGTTAGTGCTTGAACATAATATGTGTGAGTAGTGAAGACTTCACCTTTTCCTCAACTTTCTTAAACAATGTAGATATGGTAGCCTGAACAAGAGAGGCTTTATTGCTCTTAGAGATATCCTTGGATTTTGTAACTGACTGTTTGATTTGCGATACTGAAGTGTGCAAAGCAGCATCAGCATTGTCCATGTCAAGTGAGATGGGGTCCACCTCATCAGTCTGTAATTTTATGTTTAAGGAACACGGAGGATAGAATGAATTATCTGGCAAATAAATAATTTATTCTAATACCAAAGCTCTGCGTGTCACGGCATTGAAAAGCAAAAAGAGACATTGAATAATAAGACCGGCAAAACAAGTCAATCATAGGATATTTCCTGAAGGGTATTTCGCCTTTGAGCATTCCGGATCAGCTATCTCTTTCTTCACTTCAGATGTTCCAGTTATATCTTCAACAGATTCATCCCCAGAAGAAGCTTCTGCAAACCTTTGGGTGAAAGGGGATAAATTAAGAAACTTTTGGTAAAGAAGGCGGCGATGCAACACAAATAGCATAGGAGCTTAGTGATATAATTGGAGTAGCAAGCCTTAAACATGTATCTAATGGTTATTGTTATTCATCTTATGCTCGAGAGCATATAGAAGGTTACAAAATCAGAAAATACATCAGTATATATACCAAAATGGGTATTCACAATTGCTACATAAAAGTGGAATGAAAGGCATTGCATCTATTCACTGCCACTGCAGATACTTCACAACTTGTTTGTACAGATCTCGTATTCGTACTAAAAATACATAGAAGCAGGATAACAAACTGTCTGCAGAGTGCAGACACTTAATGAATAATTATATATCATGAAATATTAAATAGGGGTAGAAACATATACAGAGCAATGCAAATATAAATTTATAATTTGAAGTGCATAATAACGAATCTTAAAAATAACTGAAGCTACAAGAAATACTTTTTCATAATACATTGATGTGTTGAAATTTGCAGCCATAAGAGATGTATTACATAAGTTAAGTAGACGAGAGTATGAATTGCTGAAGAGGACAAAAAGCTGCCGGTAAGTGAAGAAGAATTTTGGTGACTAATCAATGCTGTATGATCAAAAGTGGCAGCTGTTAAACAAGAGTCATCTTTAGGACAAGGAATGTAGGATACAGATTTTTTAATGACTTTCATAAGATAAACTAGCTACCTTAAGGAGGAAGGCGGTGTTAATTCTATTTTGTGCACGAAACAATAATACATAATTCATAAACTCGCAGATTTTCAGGCCTTAAAAGCTGGTGGGAAGCATTAGGTCGGATCCATATTTTCTACCAGTCAAAGGTTCCAACTTCAGAGTAAATCCGAATCATCACCAAAACAGCAGCTGCTGGGTTCCATTTTGATGCAGAATGTATTTGGGCTGTGAAGAGGATAAATATTGAACTGGAAATAGGTTCATCGGTTTGCCTTATTCAGATATTCTGCATCATAAATGGGACACTTGTTATGTGGTTCATAACAAACTTAATTGAGGTGCTTTGTGGCATCTACTGCTATCATGTGTACGACAGACTTTTGTTAAAGTTCTTTCAAGGTCGGAGGCACTTGAATAATTTCCTGTCATTTAACCTAAATGAGGCCTTTTAAAGTGCCATTATATTGTCTTGCACTGAGTGAGTCAGTTTGGGTACACAGAGTGAATGCTTTCTTAGGTTTTGAATACTTGAAATAACTTGTAACTGTCCTTCACTTTTTCTTGATTACCCATGTGTGCTTGAGCGCACTGTTAGCAGCTAAACCGCTAAAGTTAATGATTATGAGGTAAAGTATTACTTAACTAGAGGACAGACCAACTAGGACCTAACACTTAGGGAATTCTAGTACTTAAAATACCATCTATCTTGCTTTTCTTTTATATTGCAATTGAACAAAGAGAGATAAGTATTTGTAGAAGGTTCTCTATTCTTTGCCTGCTGTTTGGTGTGGAGCTAAGACTCAACAACTTTAACAAGACTTACTGCAAATATGCAGACATAAAATGTGTTAAATATCAGAAATAACTACGACATCAGCATGTTTAGGTCATCAAGATGACATCATTTAGTACTTGGTTACTGTAGCAAGAGTGGCCACCAAGTTTCATGTTTTCTATATATTGAGGCTCTTGCCTCCTTTGTAATATTGTAGTAGACATTATAATTTATCTACCGAAGTCTCTACCAATCTCTTTCTCTCCTCTCTACTATCGTTCCTTTTATTATTTCCGCATATTCTCATATAATCTGACATGGTATCAGAGCGGGAGTAGAGAGGAGGAGATTATTTCAGTTAAAGCTTTTTTGTTTCTCAAGGGAAACACAAGCTGCCCAGTTAGGGTCCTCCATTTTTGGCCCTATCACAAATTCAAATTCAGAAACCAATAGATGCCATCGAATCTTCTTCAGACAAAGTTGGTTGTCTCCTCATTGCGAGACTATTAATACCTCTGTTGTCTAATTTAACTGTGTTTCAATTTCTCATCCCAATAGCAGCAGCAAATAATTCAGTGTGTTCAGATTGAAGCTTTGAGGTTTCTCCGGAGAAACTCAAGCTGCCCAGCCCTTAATTTCAACAGATATCCACTAAACGAAACCAAAAAAAAAAATACAAATATATACAGCAGTACAAGAACATCATAAGACTTGTCATGAGAGATTGGGCTGGCAGAAACCAGCCCACACACCTTAACGCTCCTCTAGTAGCTTTTCAGGTGAAATTCATTTGAAGTACTTTCAGACAAGTCTGATTACCTTCTCTGGCCAGCTTGATTAGGATGCTTTAAGATCCATTTCAGTATTTTTACTCATGTCAAGGTGATAATACTTGTCAAGACGAGTTCATTCTCAAGACACATACAAAGGAGCAGCAGAAGTAGTAGTATATATGCAGATATATACACACAGTTCACTGCCACAAAATTCAAGCAGCAAAAGTAGTAGTATGTATACAGATACATACACACAGTTCACTGTTTTACCTAGCATTCAGTCTCGAAGTAGAGGACCAGTTCGTGGACGATCTTAAGGGATGCAGTCTAGCAAACTTACCGTTCTTGTTGCTCTCCATTCAAATTCATATTCATCAAGTGCTGACAGCAGCACCTCCTATGTTCAGACATAGGCTCATTTAAACCAAGTGATCGCAATGCCGAGTCTCGGTATCTTCAAATTATCAGTTTAAGGACTGATTGGTGGCCATCCACCGTGGTGCTGACAGCAGCACCTTTTGTGATTGTTTGACATAGCCTAAAATGTATTGTGTGGTCGCGATTTCAAGTGGCTCAATGAGATGTAGGATGAATAGAGTCTTTAATGTCAGATTAAAAGTCTAGTAATTCATTATGTTCCGGTGAGTCCCGGTATTCCCAAAATTTTCAGAAATTTAATCCCAAGATAGATCAATTCCAAGATGGGTCAATCTCAAGATGGATAGTTAACTCCAAGATGAGTCAATCCCAAGATGGATCAATCCTAAGATGGATCTTCAATCCTAAGATGGGTCTGGTTGGACGCTTAGATTAAGCTCACGAGCTTCTAGTGTTCCACTCTTCAATCCCAAGATAGGTCTTTCATCCCAAGATGGGATTTCGAGTGAGGGGGCGTGTTAAATATCAGAAATAACTACGACATCGGCATGCTTAGGTCATCAAGATGACATCATTTAGTACTTGGTTACTGTAGCAAGAGTAGCCACCAAGTTTCATGTTTTCTATATATTGAGGTTCTTGCCTCCTTTGTAATATTGTAGTAGACATTATAATTTATCTACCGAAGTCTCTACCAATCTCTTTCTCTCCTCTCTACTATCGTTCCTTTTATTATTTCCGCATATTCTCATATAATCTGACAAAATGATTTTTTTAAAGAAAAGGTATGATAATATTTTGTGAACGAAAATTCAACAGTAGAGCTTTAAGACACATGCACGTATCACCAAATACACAAAGGTCATAATGATCACAATTTATATTTTTCTTTGCAATAGACTAATTTCTGTGTAATACAAATGATACATTAGAATAACACTTTTATTTTGTTTGGTCAGTACTATGTTATCGGAGCATGCCGGAATTATTATTTCAATATCTGATCTATAAAGTTCTAGAGTACAGACATGTTATGACCTTTTTTTTATAAAATATCAAAAATCTGCACTTGCTACGAGACAGCATGCTGGAATTTCTGGTAGTGTGTATTTCATGTTAAAGAAGGGACAACAAATTCTTAATGCAATTCATGATCAGAACTCAGCACGCAGACTAATCCGTCTCACAGTAACTAGTCCAGTATTCAAGTAAAAAGGCCATAGTAGTTACTTGTAAGATTTTCTTGCAGTCCTAGCTGAATGTCGACTTGGAGTCGACATAATTTGATCCTCCAGGTGGACCAAATCATTTGAACTGTCAGATAGATCATCGTGTAACTTGGTTGTAGAAATTCCTTGGGCTATATTGTCACTTCCAGTTTGCTTCAGAGTTGGCTTTCTTCCACATGCTGCACCAGCACCACCTTTAAAATCATAATCTTTGTTTTGTTCCTGGAACCAACATGGAAGTCCATGTGCACTGATTTAATAAAACGTTTGACCTATAGTTCTAAACTACTAAACATGACATCCTCTAAACTAGAATAACTTATCATGCAGACTTGCCGTGTTCATTTCCTTAGGAAACTCAAGACGAACTTCATCTGGATTTTCATCTTTATTGCCAATCCACCATGCCTCGGAAAATACAATCTGGAAGAAATCAAAGCCAACATTTATGAATAAATATTAATAGACAAATGGAATAATCCAATAACAAATGTTAGTGGATTCTAAATATACAATTCGCAAATCAAAAAAAAAAAAAAATTGTATCTAAAACAGTTACCAATATATCATGAATTTTGAGATTGCACTGGGTCTATAATAAAATAAAAAAGCTGCAAACTGTTCCCTTTACCCTACCC
The DNA here is from genome assembly GCA_030848705.1 of Heracleum sosnowskyi. Lineage (NCBI taxonomy): Eukaryota > Viridiplantae > Streptophyta > Magnoliopsida > Apiales > Apiaceae > Heracleum > Heracleum sosnowskyi. The sequence goes on along the minus strand of CM061235.1, from coordinate 132,267,205 downwards.
CTCCCCGGTTTCAAGTAATGCTGCTTCGTACTTGGTATATTTAATATATTAGCTTTTACTTTAAGTAGTTCAAATTTATAATTTGGTTTTATCTGGCCAGGTTTCTTTGCCATCATCTTATTCTTTTAACGTTCTTCCTTTCTTTTTTTCATTATGAATTCTAGTTAAATATTTAATATACTACATTCTTTTAACATTTCTAGGTTTTGGGATACATACAGCAGATTGTAAGTACATATTTAATTAAATTACTTTAAACATCCAATGTTACATTCAGGTTAGAGTTATACCTAATCAGATAACTTTCTATTTGATTCATCTAAACAGAATGATTAAGTGGATACTAGTTTATGGATTAAAAAGTTATTAATAATTATTCAATTAGTAATTGTAAATTTTAAACCAAATATTAAATAGGGTAACCCAATCTTTTTTATAAAAAAAAAAAATACATCCAGATTTAAATATTACTTAAGTAGACAATTTTTTTTTATTCATCGAAATGGAATAAATTAAATCTAACCAAGCGAGCGTAATATTATTACCTATATGTATTAACAATAGTAAGGGGGTTACCCGGGTTGTTACATTTGGGTAAGGGGGTTAAGAAGTAACTTCACTTGAAAGCAAGTGTGTTCCAGGTGGTAACAAATGTAATCCAAATTCATGATTTCCGCTATTACTAACTCTAATTTGATAAAATAAAAAATAAGGCACCTGGATGCGCTGATGCACATGAAATGAATCCTTTAGAGCTCACAGATTGATTCGTTGAACAACTGATGATACTAAATAACCTTAATTAAACATGAAGAGGACACTAACCATAGTGTCAAAGTTGTCCTCACACATGACATTTTTCCCACCTCTTGAGAACTGCAAGGTCAAGTACCTGTTCTTTGGAAATATTATAGTTCCAAACAATTTCATCTTGCCCTGTGAAAAAACAAAAAGCACAATCAATTTCAAAAGCAGAACTATAATTTAATACATAGTAAAACAAGCACCACATAGGAAAGGCAACAGAAGAGGGCAACTCTTTATATTTTGTCATATCAGAAGTCATAAGAGCACTAAATGAATGAGAATTAAGATATCCCAAAGATGTGGATTCCTGGTTCTGAAGGTAAATTTCTTCAGACATTTTAGACTACTATTGTATCCAATTATTTTACTGTTCTTGTATCTGTTTTTCATTGTTCTAAAACTGAACTACACCATAAAAGCTCAGGTCTCTACGCAAATAGGCCCTCTACTCCTCTAAGAGCAAAAACATAAGGTCTAAATACATTTTATGCTTCCTATTCCCAGTTATCCCCTGCTCAACTAGTAGCTTTAATTTCACGAATTTCTTCCAATTTGCTCTAACGTATTATAATATAAATCACATACAGACTCCACTCATCTCTCCAAATACACACTAAAATCTCTCTAAATTAATAACCTCAGCCCTCAGACCATTAACTTTTTTAAAAGTATAGACACTATCAATATATATATTTAAAATACAAATGTAAATATCAATTACAACCAATAAAGTATTAATTTATCGATTATCAATTTATGGAGATTTAGAATATAAATGTACATTTCAATTACAACAAAATAAAGCACAAATTTATCGAGTTTATTAATTTATGGAGCATTACTTTAACGAACTAGTTCCGTAAAAACCTGAGGGAAATCGAGATAGAGAACGGGATTCTTAGTCCCCAAATCCTTAAGCTCCCCAATCTTCCCACCCGAAACAGGAGCCAAAAGCCCCGGAAACGACAACAGGAACTTATTCTTGCGCTGAGACTTCTTCAGTATGTCTCTCCCGTGATGCTTAGCTACTAATTTAGAAATATTGAGAGGAGCTGTAACAGATGTTGAAGCTGTAGAAATGACCTTGGCAGGAGCATCGCTGGTGAGAATATTGTTGCTGATTGCGAGCTTTTTCAGACGGTTACGCTCTTGTGTTTCGGGGTTTGTTTGGGGATTTGCCTTCGTTTTCTTGTCGCCTTTTGCCATTTTTGCAGGCGGGAAGATGGGTTTTGTGTGTGTTGCTGAGACTGTGTTTTAATGGGGGTTCAGTGTTCAATCTATTTTAATTTTAAACAAAGGTCAATTCGATTTTATAAATTTGCATTGTTCGGTGTTGGTTAAATATCGAAACCGGTTTTTTTTATAAATTTAAAGCAAAATTCATTAATTTGAAAAGAATTCGACTGGAACAAATCTTTAATTGGCTATGCAATCAGATTGGAAAACAAATAAATGAACCGCTTTGTTTTCAGATTGCTTAACATACAGAATATAAATATTTTTTAAACAAAAAAAGAATTACAATGACTTTCCGAGAAATTCAACCTACATTATTCGCGAAAACAGTACCATCATAATTGACCTTCACATAATTAATTTCGGTTGTAGTCTAATGTTCATAACTTTCAGTTGCACCAACTGAAATTGGAGGGACATATGTCCTCATAATATGAACAATCTTTCGTTGTGAAAGGTGAACTTTTGTGATTTCCATCACAAACCCAGTCTTGATACGGGATTTCCAGATCCCCAAAATACCAATTAAATCATTCTCAAAGAGACAAAACAACAAATCAAAAATACTAAAACCATATCAAACACTTCAAAAGGAGGACAAACAAATACCCAAAAATTGGATATAGATCGAAACCGCTTATTACTTTGTTTATCAATTAAATTATTAAATTCATAATAAAAATAAATACGAAATTTAAACATAAATACTTTTTAGTTTTACACATTTTTCTTGATTAATACTGCAATCAAATAAAAAGTTGTGAATTCAATTATTTCAGATTATATATTTAGATTTTGATAAATTTATTTACAAATAATTTTTAAATTAATCAAAAAAAGTAACTATGAAATTAAAAAAATAGTAAATAAATTTTTAACAATATAATTGTATTATCTTAAATACTCAAATTTATACTTTCCACTTTGTTTTGTTGACATTCAAGAAAACTGTACAGAAATCAATGAAAAAATATTTTTACTTCCCGAAAACATATTTAGAGTTCTATGTTTGGTACTTATTGTGACTTTAGTGATCCACTATGCCGTTAAGATCAATGATGTAAAGCATAATGTAACATAATATGTAACAGAGATAACTACAACTCAACAAAGGAACAAGACAGACTATAATATTAACAGAAGCACGGGAATCCAGAAGAAAAGAAGAAACGGTAAACTCAAAAAATCAAAATATGGTATGTATTCTTGAAGTCCGTAAACAGGTCACGGAAAGAAGTTCATTAATATGTTCAAGCCTCAATGACAAATAAAGAAACAAGACTTTCAAGATTACAGAAGTATTTGAATGATAAAGAGTTAGTACTAGAGGATTTCAGTGATTTTAATGAAGCAACCAGAACGACAAAGGACTTATCAATAGTATTGTATTGAAGACGTAGAGGTATTGATCAAGTGTTAGTCATCTGTGAGCCAGACCAGTTGCACTAGTTGTCAGCACTAAAAAGATCAAGATATTTATCGTCTCGGAAGAAATTGATTTAAGTCAGACCTGAAACATCCTGGAAGTGAAAAGAATATTATAAGGTATGTTTAGGTTAAATTGGAAGTACAATATGCTTGCTGAAAGAAAAGAGAATCTTCAAGGATCTAAATGCAATTAAAGACATTCGATAGTTTTCATTTATGAAAAACTATCGAAAGAGATGAAGGAGGTTTAATAAAAATCAACGAATTTCTTTTAAAAGAAACAAGATTTCTCTTCGATAGAATAAAATCTATCGAAGCTAAAAGAAAATCTTGTTTTTGATAGTTTTTAAAAGGAAAGAGCAGGTGAAAAGTATTCTCTTTGTCAGATTGATCAAGGAAATGGACGGACATGATTCTCGCTAGGCCTTCGATAGTTTTCCTAATCCTACAATTTCGAGAATGAAGACAGTGTCTTCTTTAGTTGGTTTTAGCAGTTGATCAGTTCAGTTGAAGAATTTAAGAGCTTGAGAAATTTGACAGAAGAAATTAATAGTGCCTTAAATTCTATCTTTTGTATTGATTACTGTAACCTGAACTCATTGAAGCTAATCCTACGGATTAGAATTGTAGCACCCTTCGTGGTTTATATTTATAAAACGATATATTCCCCGACTCGTGTTTTGATTTGGTAATTTGATTTCAGACAAGAACACAATTAATTATCCGCGAACGAAATCGAATAATTTGTGAGTATCGTATTCAACCCCCCCTTCTACGATACTTTGGACCTAACAAATATACAAAGTGATATTTTACTCTTCACTTGAATGACCAATTTGATATTTAACCCTTTCATGTTGGAGTATGTTGGGATTTATGGGTGATAACATAGAAACAACTTAACTTTGATTGTACTTAATTTTTAATTAAGTAGAACATACTGTCACAACCAAAGTATGTTCTTGTAATCAATATGTAATGTTATTCTAGTTGTATAATTTGAAAGAAGTTCACTTGTTGTGTTCAAGCCTCAAAAGATACATTATTAGATGACAACATGAATAAAGGTTACTGTCATAAGCATTGACAGTAAGATTACAAGAAGACAGAATGTTGCAAGTCAAGACAGCATATTCACTCTGACAGCAACATTGGCGGAAGACTACACGACAGCAACTTTAGCCCTCGACAGCAAGTTTGGAAACCTTGACAGCACACTATGCGGGGAACTCCTACTGTCACCAAAAGCACATTCCTATGACAACAAGCTTTGTGGCAAAAGTAACTGTCTCGAGAAAGACCCTTGTTCTAAGTATCTTTCTCAGTCAAATCCCGTGACAGTTTCAATGTTCAAGAAACAGGCGTGATGCAGTATCCCTAAGCTGCACCAAGTCTGCAAGACTACGACAGAAGCTTCAAGCACTGCAAAACAAAAGCGAATCAATTCAAGAGCAAGGTCAAGTCTTTATTTGTTGAATTGCTTAAGCTGGAAATAGAATGAATCTAGGTTGCTTTTGTTATAATGTATATCTGACTTATTAGCAATTTAGGAAAGTCACATGGGTAAGACAATCTGTAAGAAGCTGCCTCTTGACAATGACAGCAGCTTCACAAACCCGTGACTGATAGTGATAGGATTAGTCTTATACCTACTATCAATTCATTCTAAATACGTAAGAAAGACAAGCAAGTGTCTTGAAGAAAAATTGAAGCTCAAGAATTCTCTCTTGAGGTTGTAGCAACACTTTGCAAAATAAATAAAACATTTATTTTGTGAATCCTGTCTTCTTCATTATACTGTTTGTGAATGCATACATATTATTGATAACATTAAATCTTAGTTTTAGTTGTTGAAACTGAGATTGAATTTTATCAGTATTGCATTCATCTCCCCCCCCCCCCTTCTGCAATACACAAGGACCAACAGAGTAAATTCCGAATAAAAAAATCATTTTAGAAAGTTAAACTAATTCACCGATAAAAAGTCATATAACATCTATAAAATCATTGAAATTTAACAAAGACATACTAATATATATCAAATTAACATTTTTTTTGTTACTTTTTGATGTGGAGCATCTCTTACTTTTATTATTGAGACATGCAGTCTTTTTGAAAGAATAATTCATTTACAGTCGTAAAATATATGCAAACTTGATTTACCAAAATGTATTTTCAAAATCAATTGCAATTACAAGTTCATGTAACTCATCGATAAATTGATATTACAAACATCTCGCAGATTTAAGATTCGAACATCAAAATAGAAAAACTATCATGAGGAGAACAAACTCAAATACTTGCGGATAAGACCCTATAACTAGCTAGATAATCTTGAAATACAAAGAAAATTCTTTTGTCTAATCAGAACTAAGTTAAGAAAAATAATGAAATGGCAATTATCATCAACCAAACGGCCGATAATAACCTCTAAATCGATAAATAGTATTTAGAATTTGTCTGAAAGGTAAAGAGAGAAAAGGAGGTGGCTTTAATGAATTGGTGATTAATAATTTACGTAATAAGTCACATGTATGAAACCTTATGAAGCGGGATTAAATCTTAACATGGCAGTTTTAAAAAAATTAAAATAATTGTTATTCAGAACCTGATTAAATTGAGTTAATCGATAGTCCAATTTTCAACTGTTTTAGTTTATGAATTTTATCAGTTTATAACATATTTTTAAAGTATCTATAACAATCTACAACTTATTCAATAATATTATTCTTATTCCAAAAATATCCTATATAGTGACTAATGCACATTAAAAGCAATATCATGAAAAAATAATGGGTTTAAAACGGAAACATATCCATAGAAATTTTGAGAATTTATGTGTGAAAAATTTGTTGAATATGGCTCATAGGGGTTGGAACGTGGGTTTTTTACAAGAATTGTTTACTCAAAATGATGTATGTCTGTCAATAGGGTATAAAAATGACGATAACACCATGATTTGAAATTTTGAAAAGAAAGCCTATTACTTTATTACTTGTGAGTATCAAATTTCATTTAAACAAGGAGTGAGATTTAATGATAAGCAAATATAAAGTGGGTAGTTTTGAAACTTAATCTTCTTTGAGAGTTAAAATTTATATGTGAAAAGTGTCTAATGATGTTCAGCTAGCTCGAGAACGTCTCATCCTTAAAAGTGTGCCTATAAAAAATAAATATGACCTGTATGATGACTTTGGGGAGCATAGTATGCACATTATTGTCGATTGTATATTTGCTAAAGAATATTTGAAAGTTGTTAATATTCTTGTTATGGATATAAATATGGATGACTTTGCGCATCGGGTTTCAATCATGTTTCAAAGCTACTTCCTACCTGAGAATCAACACCTAGAGGGGAGGGGTGAATAGGTGTTATGACTAACAATGACCGATTTTAATTATTACCAAGTTATGTGACTGAAAAAGCAAAAATCAGTCTGTTTTGCTGTCTGGCAGCTTACTGAGTTCACAGAATGTAAAGTGGCAGCTAGCTACGTTGTGCAATGCAGTATAGAAAATGTGCAGAAAATAAAGAACACACAGCAATTTTAGCCAGGTTCGACCCCTATCTCCTATAGGTCTACGTCCTGGTCCTTTACCAACACAGCAAAGGAATATATTATTGATCAAAGTGAATTACAACTACACAATACAATAATATATCTCCCTGAACTCCCTGTTACTGTTAGCAGCTTGCTGAAACACCTTGTTCCTTGAACACAGCTCTCTAAGTACTATACTACTCCAAGTATAAACTCCTCTAGCTATCAAGTTCCTTGAACCCTTGTTTCCCAAGCTCACAAAACCAGCAACTACCAACTTACAAGTTGAACAATACAAAGATATAAAGACTTACAACCGAAACTATGAACTCTAATCAAGAATATATATCATATAATATATAAGAGCTCAAGTATGTAAAGGATTTTGCAAATCAGCCTTTGATAGTACTTGTGTTTTCTTTAAAACGTTGTTCAACCACTAAGAATGAAAAACACACAAGTATTTATATAATGAACACACGATTTTGAATTAATCTAACAACCAACGGTCTTGACTACCAAGTCTCACGTTTTTGTTCCTTGATTAATTCAAACCCAACGTTCATTAACATAACGTTTAGAAACCAGAAGAATAGAGAAAATAAGAACGTTTAGAAAGACGTTTTTCAATCTGGTTTGAAAAGCCCAATACCATAGAAGTTGTTAAAAGATAAAACGTTTATAAACAACTTCCTATAATATAGGAATTATATATATATGAAAATAAATTCGAAATTATTTGAGCCCATATATATATCCATGACTTATATAACTGATAGAGTCCTTACAAATCAGTTCCTAGAAGATTTCCTATAAAATAGGACTGAAACTCTATCTGCTGGAAGTGTTGCCAGCTTGCTGCCTGCATACAAAATTTAGTCTGACAGCTTCCTGCCTGCATAGAAAATTAGTCTGCCAGCTAGCTGCTACAACATGTTTTGTTAGAAAATACAAAGTTTTTATCTCCTGCAAAACCATGTTAGTACAACATACTTAACCCAGCTTACTGCTATAGTGTTATCATCAAAATACCAGGGTTTCACTACCTACCATGAATAAGAAATTCTACATAATTTTTTAGGAAATGTGAATTCAATGTAACAATCCGTTATGGAACATTATATTGATGCTGCAAATAAGATTTGTTCCAAATTTTTTAATGTTCCTCCATGAGTTTGAAGTTGCCAATATGAAGATGCGTATGTTGAGATCAAGGTTAACACTTAATGTAATAGTACGTTGACAAGTCCATGTAGCAGGTACTTTGAAAAGTAATTTTGATGCTATTAGTGGTCATGTGGGTGTGTGGAGCTGTGTGCAAAGATGATACATGCTCAATTACCAAGTATCAAATTATCAAGTGTTGGACTCAAGTTCACATAGGAAGCTAGTCATCTCTGTTGACAAACACTATATATTTAAGAGAAGTCCTGAGCTGAATAAAATTTGAAGGTTTGAGATTTGTTTCCATTGAGTTGGATGTTAAAGGAGTTGTTGATAGTTTTTTTTTCTAATGATTTAGATCGCTCAGAATTTGGTAGAGTGATTAGTGAGTCGTTCTCTTGCAAATTACTGTGTGTTGGGGTCTTAACTTGAGTTAAAATTACTATTTATCAACTCATACTTACATTTTATCAAATTACTATTGTAAGAAAATTTCAATTCTCCATATAGGCGAGACACCATTCATCAATTATGTTCCAGAACGATCATTTGCAAATAACAAAATAGTTGAAGCACCGAAATGAGGCATCCCCTCATCTGTAGGCTAGGCCATATAGGCGAGGCACATAAATGATGCATCCCCTCATCTGTAGGTTAGCCTATATAAGCGAGGCCTATATATTCTTGCCAGGGTCTTTTGCTTCTAGGTGTGTAAACAAAGTGATGCATAATACTTCATTGGGCTACACCTTAATTTGTACGGGCGAGGCTCTATAACCTTTCATGAAGTGGGTCTGCAGGCCCAATTTATACATCATCTTGATCTTTTCTTCTTTTATATAACCTATGATATCCTCCTCCGGCCCAACAAAGGTTGACAATTCCATGTAAGGGGAGACCGATTTTTGGGCATAACAATAAGCAAATATAAAGTGAGTAGTTTTGAAACTTAATCTTCTCCAAGAGTTAAAATTTATATGTGAAAAGCGTGTAATGATGTTCAGCTAACTCAAGAACGTCTCTTCGTTAAAGGTGTGCCTATAAAAAATAAATATGTCATGTACGATGACTTTGGGGAGCATAATATGCGCATTATTGTTCATTGTATATTTGCTAAAGAATATTCGAAAATAGCTAATATTTTTGGTATTGATATAAATATGGATGACTTTGCACATTGAGTTTCGATCATGTTTTAAAGTCATTTGCTACCTATTATAAAGGAGAAATTATGCATAATTCTTTAGAAAATGTGAACTCAATGTAACAATTCGTTGTGGAACAATATGTTGATGCTGCGAATAAGATCTGTTCCAAATATTTTAATATTTTTTCATGAATTTTAAGTTATCAATATAAAGATGCGTATGTTGAGATCAAGGTTAACACTTAACTTATTGTGTTAAAAGTCAAGTGAACAATGTAGTTGCCTTGTTAGCAAAGTCAGTTTTTTCATGATCTAATTGGTCATTTTTGGATTCAAAATCCTTAAATTGTGAGACATATAGCTGAGTCCAATTTATATAATTTTAGTGTTATGTGATATAAGTTCCTCTCCTATCTAATGTTTTCGTACAATTAAAAATTTAAAACTGTTGTCTAATTAATTACATGCTATTTTCTTTTTATTGAAAAAATATGACTACATTTCAAGTCTTTCCCTGATCATGTAATTTTTATAAATTAAATTAAATATAATAATGAAAATATATTTGACATAATCATGCATCACATGAAAATAAGTAACTAATAAAAATGATAGCATCTCCGGTTTCTCCTAATCGCAGTCAAATAACTCTTTTCATCATTCAATTTATTTTTGTTTCTTCTTAAATACAAGTCTCATTAATTATATTTTATCATATTACTATACTAAGAAAATTTCAATTCTTTTGAAATATATTATAAATTATTTAATTAAAAATGTAATCATATTAAATAAATATATAATATATCAGTGATATATAAATAATTTTTTTGTTAAATAATACTTCTAATGATAAGATTTAATATAACCGGAAATACTGAGAGTAACTGGGTTTGGTAAGTAATAATAATCTCATTCATGGTATTTAAGGTAACCAAAAATAGAAAAAACAGCACATTTTTTAGTGTTAGAGAATTCTGGTTTAAAAGAAAACACTACATTACATTGGTAAATGAATTGAAGACGGCTGATTCATTTTGCGGCCATGGATGTGATTTCAATCCGACGAAATTCATTATTGCTTTCGCGCCTTAAATCCCTTTTGTCTTTAAAGGTATTTTCTCTTTTTTTTTCATCTAGACATTTTATCAAACACCTTATGTACTATAACAATTTTATACATACATGTTATAATATTTTGCAGAGATTTAGCCATAGTTTTGTTGAACATGGAGATGAAGAAAAAGCCAGTGTTATGAGAAGTAAAAGCTCTCATTTGAGCCCTTACTCTAAGATAGGTATGTGTGTATACATAAGCTTTGCTTTGCGTTTTTTAAGTAAGGAGTTTATTTTAGAGTAAATTGAAAAAAATGGTTGAATAACTAGCGTGGCACTTTGGTGGGCGTGTTTTCGGATTTGTAATTTGGTGGCCGTATATTACTTCCGTCTTTTAAAAAATGGTAGCTGCGTAACCAGTTTTTAAAAGATGGAGGAAATGCAGTCACGAAAGTGCTACATTAGGTAAAGGTTTCGTGGCCAATTTGTTAAGTAGGATTTTATTTTATTCTCGTTGTAGTTATGTAAGAGTATGTATTCTGTTTATTGATTATTTATTTTATGGAAGTACAGGCAAAATGGATACTTCACAACTCACACAGTTGGATTCCAGAAATTTGGGTATAGAGTCATCAATGATATCTGAGCCCTCGTGGATTGTTCTTAAATCTCTTCAAAAACGAGGTGACAAGTTCAATTTTTCCTTCGTCTTTGTTGCTAATTCTATTCAGGCTAAATGTTAAAAAGAATTACATCTGAAAATTCATATTCAAGTTGTTTCATTTTTTTTCCTTATATACTTGATGTTCCTGACATAGCCTCGACATTTAAATTAAAATTATCAGGCAGAAAACATTTAATTCATGCTTATAGAATATGAACTAATTCTTGTTATCGAATTTGGCTTGATTGTTTACTCAAGCCAAAAGCTGCAAGCTTGCAACTCTTTGGGATAATATTAGAACACCACATCTCTCATCTCTAGTATTATCGTTCCCTTGCCTAAATAATTTTTTTAAGCTACCACACTCTACTATTTACATGGGATGTTTAAGTGTTTGCTTCATGCAGTGAAATATATTATATTATTATAGGTTGGAAGGAGAAAAATGATTTGAAAGTATTCTTTTTGCCACATTTAAGTAAGACACAGACATACAAGTGTAAAGAACCAGTTTATGTCATATTGTTAATGACACTGAGTTACAGTAGATGTGCTTTAAGCTTTCCTTGTTGCTAAGGATTTGATGGTGGCTACTTTATACACGGGCTTGTACTCTATTGTGATCAACATGCAATAATATAAATTTGAATCACATAGTATAAGCATATTTGTTGAAAGTGGTCTTTATCTTGTTCTGCACTTCTACTAATTATTTCTCAAGGCACATTGAAATTGATCTGTATAATACAGGGTTCAAAGCGTACTTGGTTGGTGGTTGTGTAAGGGATTTACTACTAAACAGAAAACCAAAAGATTACGATATTATCACAACGGCCAAACTTAAACAGGTTGTCTTAAAGATTCTTCTGTTGATATTTTCTACTTTTCAATGCAGTGCTTGTAATGTATAATAATCAGACGGTGTATTCATATATATACACATGTGTGTTGATTATTGTCTATATTCATGTAGGTCAAGAAGCATTTTCATCGTTCGCAAATTGTTGGACGACGATTTCCTATATGTATAGTACACTTAAAAAACACAGTTATTGAGGTCAGTAATGTATGTATGTATGTACTTTTGTGAAGCCTAGCACGTGAATATTTTGGTGGTACAATAAAAATTAATATATCATATATGATATACCATTTTAATAATTACCAGGTATCTAGTTTTGAAACTGCAGTGCAAGGCACTATTGAGAAAGAAAAATTTCTTGCTGCTCTAAAGCCAAGCACGTGCCATAAATCAGACCTTGTGCTTTGGAAGGACTGTATGCGCCGCGATTTTACAGTTAACAGGTCTGTGTTAAAGCGTTTGTTATTTGCTGTGTTTGCAGAGTGTGATGAGTCATGCATGTGGACGTTTTATGTTCCTCAGTAGGGGTAGCGATTTCGGTAAATGGGTTGGATTCGTGTCGGGTTTTCTGTATCCGGTCCTGTTTTTTGGTCAACCAACATCAGAACCGGGTTGAAAATTTTCAACCCGAACCCAACCTATTAATACCCGATCAACCTGAAAAAGGCCCATTTTGACCAAAAAATAATTAAAAATTAATTGTTTTTATTATATATATTAATTTTTATTTATTAAATATGAAAAATATATAGTTACTTTGTGAGATGATAGTGAATTAAGATTATTTAAATAATGGATAAATATATCACACATGTATATAAATATGTAATTTAAATTTATATATTTTATATAATTTATTATAGGCTTTACGACCTTTTCGCCCTTCAAGTATGGACCATTGTACCCATAAACCCTTCAAGTATTATAGCGTATCTTTTCACCCCTCGGGTATCAGAAACGTACTCTTTTGCCACTCAACCGGGACAGAATGAACTATCGGCTTATAACGTTACAAACTGCTGGGGATATTATCGGAAAGCTTGTTTCTGTTTTCCCTCCACTTGCGCTTATTCTTCTCCACAAATGATAAATCTTCACCACCCAAATGAGTGTCTCCAGCAGTAGCCTTAACCTCAAAAATACCCTCTTCAATTGTAACTAGTGACACATCAAAAGTGCCACAGCTAAGGCTGTAAGCGAACAGAGCCGTTCGTGAACAAAACTCGAGCTCGGCTCGTTTTAGATGGACTCGGCTCGGTTCGTTTACTAAATGAACACGAGCTTGAACATGAAAATGTGTTCGGTTAGTAAATGAGCTCGAGCCGAGCTTTACACTTGTTCGACTCGAACTCGACTCGTTTTGCTCGGGATCGGCTCGAGCTCGGCTCGAACTCGTTAAACTCGGCTCGATTCGTTTAACTAATTATAAATTTGTGAATTTCATAATATCCTTAACAATTTGAATATGTTATATAAAACTTAATTGCGATATATTTTAGTTATTTTGTGGTTGAATAAGGAATTGTATTTGTTATATCTAAAAGGTATAATATCAATGTACTACCAAGAGTTAAACTCTTTATATCCAATCCAAATTAGTTTTTTATTATTAAAATTTATAAGTTGCATTCATAAAAGTACAAAAGAAAGTGAATAGAGAAAGAGAGTTTGTCTTATTAATTTTTTATATAATATTATTTAAAAGTGGCTCGTACCTCTTAAAATTAAGGAAAAGATGAGACTTTTAGTGAATTTAAGGTTAATAAGAGTATCTTGGAGAAAAAAAAATTGTAAACTTTCTCAAATTTCAAGTTAAGAGTCAAGATAAAGAGACTCTTAAAGAGGCTCTAAGTTAGTGATAAAATTGTTTTATTTTAACTATTGTTATTAGGTGAAGTGAGTAAGGTTTGATTACTCATAAATACAAATATTAACCTAATATGATTATAAGAAGAAAATAAATTAACTTTTAGTTTTGAAATTCAAACATAATCATGTATTCTTAAGATGTGATTTTAGGCGTGAGACTGTAAATCGAGTAGGTAATTTGAAAATTTGGATTTGGTAGAGTATAAAAGTATGAACTATAAGTGAACAACTCGAATCGACTCGAGTTCGGTTTGTGTTCGGCTCGACTCGAAATGTTCGTGAACAAACTCGTGTTCGGCTCGTTTATTAACGAGCCGATCTTGAACATCACTTTTCGTTCGATTAGAAAGCTCGGCTCGACTCGGTTCGTTTTAAAAAAAAATCAAGCTCGGCTCGATTCGGACAAAACTCGGCTCGGCTCTGTTCGTTTACAGCTCCACAGCCCAAATCAAAGATAAGTACATTCTAGGCCTTCTTGTCAAGACCATAGGCTGCAGTAGGGCTCGTTAATAATTTGCAGAACATCAAGGGGCCATAACTTAATATCACTAATCCTCCTTCCAATCAATCTCTTAGCATCAAAAACAGTGTTGGTAGGGTTCATAGCAACTTGATTCCTCGCAGCATCACCAATCAATCTCTCTGTATCCGTAAACGCAGCATAAGAAGGCGTAGTCCTATTCCCCTGATCATTCGCAATAATTTCAACTCTATCATGTTGCCAAACCCCAACACACGAGTACGTCGTTCCCAAATCAATCCCAGCCGGCCCTTCCCCTTTTCCAGCCATTCTCACAAACACAAATAATTTTACTCATGATTATTTTTTTCCTAATATGTTTAGCATATATGACTATCTTTTATAGGAGACTTGTTGCTACAGTAGTCATATTTTCTATAGGCTACTTCTGGAGATACTCATTTGGGTGGTACAGAGTTTGGCGGGAGAAGAATAAGCGCAAGTGGAGGGAAAACAGAAACAAGCTTTCCGATAATATCCCCTGCCGTTTGTAACGTTATAAGGCGATAATTCATTCTGTCCCGGTTGAGTGGCAAAAGAGTACGTTTCTGATACCCGAGGGGCGAAAAGATATGCTTTAATACTTGAAGGGTTTATGGGTACAATGGTCCATACTTGAAGGGCGAAAAGGTCATAAAGCCTTTATTATATGTATTAAATTTTCAGGTCAGGTTCGGGTATTTTGGGTCAACTCGAAACTGACCCAATTTTTTTGGGTAAACTTTTACCCAACCCGAAACTCAAAAAATACTCGACCCAAATTCGTATCTTTCGATGTCGGGTTTCGGGTCGTCAAATTTTGCCACACTTATTCCTTAGTAGTAGTTGTTTTAGGTTTTGGATTTTTTTAGCATGTAGCTACCAAGTACTTTTTGAATTTTGCTTTTTTATGCTATAATTTTTATGTATAAAAAATCTTACTGTCCCTTATTATGGGACTTAAGCGTCTCTTGCCTTGATTTTGGCTTCAACTTCTGGGGCATCGACTTGAACACTTCCGTTATCATATCCACATGATCTGGTAGCAGATTCTTAAGATATGCCTCCTGTTCTTTCTTGGAAGATTCCTTATCCTTCTAGCTTCTGTATATCTTGCCTTACGCCTTCCAGTCCATGTATTTTGCCTTTTCATGTTATGTTTACTTATTTATTCCTTCTATGAATTATGCTTTCTTTGACATTAATATTTTTTCCCTTAAATTGTTGAATCAGCTTATTCTTCAACCCTTTTGAAAATAAAATTTATGATTATGCAAATGGACTGGGGGATATAAGGTCCTTAAAGGTGAGCACATACTTTACAATTTATATACCTTCCTTTTCTTTTCCCTTGAGCTTTTTAAGATTCTAATGTTGTGATATGTACTCAGCTACAAACTTTAATTCCTGCTCACATGTCTTTCACAGAGGATAGTGGTAAGTGTATATTTCGTATCAATATTTGTTCAGTACCAGGATCTTTGAAGTGTATTCTACGTTTGAACTATGTTTTCTTTTTTGTTCAGCTAGAATCTTGAGGGCTGTTAGAATAGCAGCTCGTCTTTGCTTGTCTTTTTCAAAGGAAATTGAGTCTGCAGTATCTGATCTCTCTTTCTCAGTGCTAAGCATATCCCAGGTACCTCAAGGAAATCTTTACTCATAGCATTTACTCGTTAATTGTATCTCTTAATGCTGTTCATGATTTTTATTCATTGTTTTTTTCCTAAATGAAATCTGCCCATTGTTATACAGCAGCTTCAGTCTTTGTTTTGTTAATTCTTGTTTACCTATATACGGAGTATTAATTATCAAATGGTATGCGCAGTTCTAACTACTTTTCTATTCTAAAACACCTTTATAACATGATCAACTAATTTCAGTCCAGGATAATGATGGAGTTGAACTATATGCTGTCTTATGGAGCTGCTCAGCCTTCTATATCTTTACTTCAAAGACTTGGCCTGCTTGAAATTCTGCTACCGTTCCATGTGAGCCAGTCATATATAGCTAGTTTGCTGCTTTATTGTACACATTGCTGGTTGTAGAAGCAGCTTATTTTTAACACACTTCTGATACAGGCGGCATATCTTACTCGGCAGGGAAGTAAATATGGTGAAAGTTCCACTATGTTGATGGTAAAGCCTGTTTTCTTTGGATAAACATTTATCCAATATTAATATGGTCCTTAACCAATTTGCTCTATATCATACATATTCATGTGAAAAAGTCCCATATTTCCACACGTTAGCACACATGACATATCATGGCCACTCTGTTTTTTAATATCAAATTTGATTATCTTCTCTTGTTTCAGAAACTACTATATAATTTAGATCGCCTGTCATCTTGTGAACAACCTTCTGATTCTGGTTTGTGGTGAGTTGATATTTTGGTTTAAATATGAGTTTTTGTTTTTTGATTGTTAATATCAAAAGTATTGCACATACATTAACATTATGCAAGTGTAATGTTATTTGTTTTGTAACTTTGTTTTATATGTTTTATATATGTTATGATTTTATAGTGTGAATTGAATAACAATTTTCAAAATCAATTTTTTACTTGGCTTCAAATGAATAAATTTTCCTGCTAATCTGTTATATATCAACTTTTTTATCTGATGAGAAAAAAAAACAGTACTAGTAAGATTTTATTAGGATGCTTAGCTTGCATGTGTCCGCAGCCTTTTATATGGTTTTATTTTTTGTGACATGGATGTAATAAATATACTAATTTAAGATAAACATGTTAACATAAATGTTTACAAACAGGGTTGGACTTTTTGTCTTTCATATGGCATTGGTAGAAAAGCCTCAGCATCCCCTTGTAGTTTTGTCTCTGGCTTCTCTTCTGTATTATGGAAATTGGAAGGAAGCAATTCATCATGCAAGATTGCAGATTGAAGTCCCTATTTGTTTTGAACCTGAACTTCTGGAAGCAACAGCCTTTATATCAGATCGTGAACTTGCTGAAAGAGTTATCCAGTTGGCTATTTTTATACAAGGATTTGTACATGTTTTGACTGATGCAGACAGTTTGCATGAAATGATGGAAAATTTTCCGGGCTGCACTTGCTCTGGTTTGGTAGGTACATCTATAGAAATGCACATTTGCAATCAATGATGTTATATTTTCAGACAACAATTCTGTCCATACATTTATATGTTTGTTTTTAGTCTAGCCCAAGTAGGTTAACATAATGTGAATCTATATGTTTGTTTTTGGTCGCGAAGTTGTGATGGCATAGGTTGATATGTTTGAGATGTGGGTTCTGAGAGTTGGTCATCTAACATGTATGAGAGCTCGGTTCTTCTGGTTAGAGGTTTTAAGCTCGAGGTTGATATTCCTAATATTTCCACAATTTGATACGGATCTGCTGTTGGCCCTTTTGCCCTTTGGGGGTCTGTTGGTGCCCTTTAATGGGTTATAGTGATCTACTCTTGCCCGTATGTAGTTATAAATGTATATGATTCATTTGGTGCTTTCTCAAAAATATAACACCTACTTTTGCTTTGTCAACCCTTTCAAATTTTTTTATTAAGACCAATCTCATGATCACTTGTACCATTGCAGTATGCCAGTTTAGGTCCAATGTCATAGAGTTTACATTCTTATATTCTGTTAATTCTTTGATTCCAGGTTTTTGTACCAAAAAATATGAGGAGCTACATTGCCAATGTTTTTGGTGGGATTGACGGACTTATAAAACGCAATACGCAGGGACGGATGAGTTTCGATATAGATTATGACATGCTTCAACAACGTGATGTAAAAGAATCAAGGTTTGTAATTGGAAAAATTGTCATGGAAACTATCTGCTGTGCAGTAGACCATGAAGTCATGGCTCGAAGGGAAGAAGACCATGTTGAGAAGGAAATAGTAGAGAAACAGCAAACGCCATCTGCTTGTCAGTCACTACCAGCAAAGAACATGATGTTTAATGATGACGTGTTCACACGGGTAAAACGAGAACTGCAACCAAAAAAGGAAGATAAACAACTGGCAACTAAAAAGCAGAAGGTAGTCAAGACCGAGGACAATATATATGTTGTTGCAAAATTAAAAGCAACAGGTCAGGAAAGATTCTCATTATCACAGAGCAAGGTGGCTAATATGCCGAAGACAGTAGAAAATTGCGAGGAGGAAATCACACATAGTAAATGTAATGTACCTGAAGGTGGTGTGGCTGACGAACACAATAAGAAACGGAAATCACAGGCAAGTAAAGGAAAAGGCAGTCTGCGTTTGTTATCTGCTCTGTTCAAGTGAATGTGACATAATCTAATGTGTATACTACATAGGAATAACCAAAAAATCAGGCAGGTATGTTCAATTCATCTTAGTGTTCACAATTTATAGATCGATCTTGGTGATAGCACAGGTGGCGAGGTTTGTTTTTTTGGCCGTTTATAATTTTTAGATGGTGAGGTTTGTTCATTTAGGCAGCTTTTGATTTCTAGTTTATTTCCTGTTGTAGCTATATTTATTTCTTTTATACCTTCTGTCATTTCTTTGCTAAATTCAGGATGAACTAGTATAAGCTTCATGGACTATAGATTATACACATTGGTGTAATCCAAAGGAGACACCATGTGTCATGTGATGTCTGACAATTTTTATCTCACGCTCTACAGCCATTGAGTTCTGTTTCAAAATTTATTAGTGTGATTCTGTTCAGGTTTTTTCTTGAACTGCGGAGATCCGTCACATAAACTCCGAAAAAAGTCAAACTTTTTACCCATAAAAAATAGATTTCATTAACAGCTAAAATAATTACTAATTTATTTCATATAACTATTCAATTTCTATAAAATGTATTTCATTTATGCATTAAGCGATTTTTCAGAAAAGAATATCTATAGTAATGGATTTTAAGTTGAGTCCACTGAAGTAAAGTATTTTACGAAATATATTATGATCTCACTGAAAAAAACTTTGATTTATTGATAAGCCATTGATAACCAATAATAGAAGATATATCGAAATATTACGTGTTCAAATCTGTAAAAATTAAAATGTTTTGTTTCTGGACTGAGTTTTTGTGGGAAACGCCTTTATAAATTACAGAAAACACAGTAAAGTCGTATAGGTCTTACTCAAACTACATTACCCGTTGAAAGTTCCACCTACAACTCTGCAAGTGACAAAATGCAGGGGTCCAAGGAGCTTCTTCTAGTCAACAAAATTCAACAATAATATGGCTTGATTGTCTTTGTATTTAATTGTACCACTGGTATAGAATTCTAATTTCTTGGGCTCAGCCCTTGAAAGCTGCCAATATTTCAATATATATAAACTTTTTTCTAGACACATAATTGTTCTTTCATTTTCCCGTAGAAGAAAGCTTCAAGAGAGTATTTTATACTTTTCAAAAACTTGATGTATTTTTCAGTTTTATCTATCTTGTTAATGTCATTGTCATTTTTTGCCGGGCCATCATTTTCAGATGATACAAATACGAGTCTAGTATGCAGTAAGAAAACAGTTCTTGACCAGTCTAGGTGCCAAGTTTTCTTGACAGACTACTTGTTAGCTATGGTCTCACTGACTGAATCAGTTTCCATGCAAAGTTATGGTGGTGATGAAAATGGCACTGTTTTCGCGTTTGCAGATTGCAGGAGAGATTTGTCGAAAAATGACTGCATTCTTTGTGTTGAACAATGTAAAGTAGAGTTGCATAGCTGCCTTTTTTTCCAAAGTTTGTTTTTAAGTGGTAGGGTTTATAATAGCTTAGATGGATGCTTCTTAAGGTATGATGATTATCGGTTTTTTGGGGAGATTTCGGATGAGGAGGTATTCTGTGGAGGGGATGAGTTTGTTGGAAACAAGAGTCTGTTTAGAGATAGTGTTGGTGAATTAGTGAGGAGTTTGGGTGTTAAAGGCACTAAAAATGATGGTTTTTCTGCAGGGAATGTTAACAAGGGTGATTTTAGGGTTTTTGCATTGGTTCAATGTTGGAGATTTCTGAGTAAAATTGATTGTGAACAGTGTTTGGAGGGTTTGGTAGGAAAAGTTGGTTCTTGTCTGCCAAAAAATGAGGGAAGTGTTTTGAATTCTGGATGTTATTTGAGGTATTCTACTCGCAAATTCTATCAAGATTCAAGGACCACTAGCACATCAACAAAAAGTAAAGGCAAGTATATATTTCCCTAATCTCTTACTTTCAGCTTTCTTTATTTTCTTAAGTGAAGAATGCAACTTCTACATCTCTTTCGACAGCAATTTAGGTTCTTATGAGTTTCTTGTTTTCATTTAAATCATTTGTTATCTTTTGCAGTTTCATCTCTATGATTTCTGATGGTCGTTTTAGTCACTAATAATGTGTTTCATGATGAAGAAATTAATACATGTATGCGAAAAAAGTATCATAACTTTGACATTCGACAGTTGGGAAGAACATATTGAAGTCCATGGTTGAAGAAACAATGCCATTAGTGAAACGAAATGGTGATAATTTAATTATGTATCAATCTTAAGACATTGGTAGCCAGTTGCTTATTAGTAATTTATATCCACTACTTTACACCAGCTAAAGGTATCAGTCTGGTGATAGGGACTTGGTAGTTGCCCTAATTTGACTATTAGTCCAGTCCTAAAGTAATTAAGGTCTGACCCACTTTTTAATTTTAATAGTTTTGGTCCAATAAACTTAAACAAACACTAATGTGCTGACTTGTGTGTAAACTAAGTTTTGCTAAGCTATGTCAGTCCTCCGTAAACATGACAACTATAATCCTTAATGGTTTAACAGCTGCTTGTTCATGTGGGTACAGGAGGAGGAACCAGACATTTAACAATTGTTCTGGCTGTAACCTCAGCTTGTATAGCTATTTTGATGCTTACATCAACGGTTTATTTCTTTTCGAGGAAGCGCATTGAAAAACAAAGAAGAGGTACTTTGATAAACTTAAATAATACTGTTCAGACAATAGAATTGGTAGTTTGGTACGCGGTATCTTTAATATTAAGACTGGCACTATACGTTTGAGTTTTGTGTAACTTAAGTACTTAACTAGTTTGCTCTGTTGTAGAGAAAGAGCAATATGATTATTTGGCCACTGTTACGGACTCCAAACTCATTTTCTCGTATGAAACCCTTGAAAAGGCGACTAAATACTTTCATGATTCCAATAAGCTTGGAGAAGGGGGATCAGGCCATGTTTATAAGGTAAATTATGTCATCGGTGCAGGTGCTAATTGAAAGAAAGTAAAAAATCGGAGAGAGTAACCGTGTACATATAATAGTGGACTTAATGATGTGTGTTATATTATAAACAGGGAAGATTGCCAGATGGGAGGACAGTTGCTATTAAGAGGATATTATTTGATACAAAACAATGGGCTGAACACTTGTTCAATGAAGTAAATTTGATAAGTGGCATCAATCATAAGAATCATGCAAAGCTTTTGGGTTACAGCGTTACTGGACCAGAAAGTCTTCTCGTTTATGAGTACATGCCCAACCAAAGCCTTCACGATTACTTCTTTGGTTGTTACTTGATATTTTATCCTTTCCTTTTCCCTACACACACACATCATAGAATTTCGCAGACAACCTCTGGTTTTTTTTAAGATACTAAAGAAATTATGGTTCAGGGAAAAAGAATGTGGAAGCGTTAAAATGGGATGTGAGATACAAAATATTATTAGGAACAGCAGAGGGATTGACGTATCTGCATGAAGATTCAAAGTTAAGGATCATACACAGAGATATTAAGTTAAGCAATATTCTTCTCGACGAAGAATTTACTCCCAAAATTGCAGATTTTGGGCTAGCTAGATTGTTTCCTCATGATAAAACTCATCTCTCCTCTGCCATTGCAGGGACTCTGTAAGTTAACCAATTTTTTTACATCTTTAATGCAGAATTTTGCATTTATAAGATATTAATCTGTAGTCAACATACTCTATGTTGCATACTTAGTCTCCATTCTTTATTTATATATGCAGTGGTTACATGGCTCCCGAGTATGTTTTTAGTGGCAAATTGACAGAAAAGGCAGATGTTTATAGTTTTGGCGTTCTCGTTATTGAAGTAGTGTGTGGACGGAGAAACAATGCCTTTTCTGAGAACACAATTTCGCTCGTTGAAATGGTACATTTGAATATCACAACCTCATAATTTTTGCTAACATATTGTCAATTTCACTAGACCCGGCAATTTTGTACACGACACGACTTACACGACACGAAAATTTAGTGTTTGTATTTGCATTTTGAGTACACGACACGAAAGTACACGAACACAAAAGTACACGATCCCGATTTAATGTCGTTTTTGAATTTATATATCTTATATATTATATATATAATATAAATGTTTAATTGATATTTCATAAAACTTAAACTTTTCAATATTACAATTAGTCAATTATATTATACAACTACAAGGGTCAAAGACACGGGTCAATGACTCAATATACAAGCTACTGCTGGTGCTGTTTTAGTCTATGAACTAGTACATGGTTTTCTGTTAGCCTGATCAGTGTAATGCTTTTATAATTTGTTAGCCTGATCAGTGTAATGCTTTTATAATTTGTTTTCTGTTCAATGTAATACTGGAGAACATTTCTATTTCCTATCAATTTGAACAATATAATGTAAACTTTAAGAAATTTCATGTAAAATTCATGTTTTCGTTGCCATTCGTTTCCATTTCGTTTCGTGTACTCGAATGGTACACGAAAAAAATCGTATACTTCGGATCGTGTCGTGGCAAGTCGTGTTTTACTCGTGTCGTGTTCGTGTTTCAGTTTTGGATATCTGTTTTGAATTCGTGTCGTGTTCGTGTATACCCAAAAAGTACACGAAAACAAAATTATACGACACGAAATGACACGACAGATTTGCCAGGTCTAATTTTCACATTCAACGTTAATATGTAAATTGATATTTTAAGCTTATTTTGCCGATACTTATTAAATCCCGCTAACTTTAGACTGATAAATTCGAGCATATCCCAGCTAATTAATAACTTCTTCTTATTCTAAATTTCGAAAGGTTTGGAACTCTTACCAAAAAGGTATACTATACGAAGAAATTGATCCAGTGCTAAAGGCTAGTTTTCAGGAAGATGCAACAAGAGTACTCAAGATTGGTCTACTCTGTGCTCAGGCATCTGCGGAACTGCGTCCATCAATGTCTAAAGTTGCGAAAATGCTTATGAATAATCAACAACTACCTCGGCCAACACCACCACCGTTTCTCAGTTCTAGTTATGTTCAAAGAATTCCACTAAAATAACCAGCCAGCCTAACTATTTCCTTCTACTATTTTTTAGTGGATGTTGTATTTTTATTGTTAGTTAAGAACAGGAGTTGGTGCAACACAGCGTGACAAAAATTATTGAATGAGAATATATACTAATTTTGTTTTAAATTATCATTTTCCGCTGTAGTGTGAACTTGGCCGGGACTGGTCTACATACGGGCTAAAGGTGGTCATGAACTTTAGGGTTGTTCTAATTGTTGGCCGTATGATATTGTCTGCTGGTTTGGGCCGTGATCAAGACTGTACGGATTTGTTTTTGGACTTCTCCCAAAAAGCCTTCGACTAATGGAGTTGTTTTTAACCGCTTATATTCAAGATAATTTTTCTTTATTTTATCGACGTGAGATTTGGATTGACACTCACTCTACACTAATATATATAACTTGTATGTAATATATTTTTATTTTTACTACATAATGCCATAATTTTATATTTTAGACACCTATTGAAGTTTTGTCCCAAACATCACCCTTTATTCTAAGAACAATATCCTTATCTACTAAAAAGTAGAAAGAATTAAATTTTTTAAAAGTAAAAAATCAAGAAGAGGATCAAAATAAACCTCATTTTGGCCTTAATTGGCCAACATATCGAATTTTCTAAAAAAGGATTCAAAACAAAATTTACTATAAAACAAATCATTTTGTAATAAATTGATTTACAATATGCTGGATGATGACAAATAATGTTTATGCAAAAAGGGAACGAATATGTTGGTTTAATTTTGAAGAATATTGCTATATATTTTTCTTTAAACATAAAAAAGAATTAAAAAAAACCTTTTTTCCGTTTTAGGAGAAAATAACCAAGGCAACTTTTAAAAAAAATTCCTATTTTATGCGTTACAAAAAAATTAAAAGATATGTTATATAATTTTCTAGATACCATAAAAATGATTTTTTTATTAAATTAACGGATCTTTATGATTGTGAAGCTTCTTGACTACTGGTTCTTGTATCTATTGCTACTTTCTGCTCACTCTCTAAAATCTTAAAAATCAAACCCCTCAATTCTTTCAATGATAAATTCAAACCCCACTTGAGATTTACAAATTTAATGGCTCCATCACTCTAAAGTTGCAATCTTTTTGCGTTCTTGATAGAGTTTCACAACAAAGATTCATTCTTTATTCTACTGTTATTTCAAGGTATGTGTGTGTGTGTCTTTCTGAAATGAATTGTATCTATTTTAGTGATTTCTGTGCAACCCATTTGAGCTTGAGTAGTTGATTTTATGGGGTGGGTTTTTAATGTTGTGTTTGTTGATTTGTTTGCATAGTATAGAAATGTTGCTTATATATGTTCTTTGTTATGTTTATTGCATAATTCAATAGATCTAATTATTTCTAATGTGTGAATTTTATGTTTGGTGTTACTTTTCGAATTGGTGATTGTTCGAGTTGATGTTTTCTGGGTGTTTTATTATATCTGTAACGAAATTCATGTGAATTTTTTGATATCAACATTGTAATTCAGTTTGTTTTAGTCATTCCCTTTAAGTTTTGGATTGTTTTCCTTTCCATTAATTATTAGTTTAGGCATCTTCATCGGGCCATAAGATTCCTATTCTGTGTCTCAAGTTCAGTTATAAAGAATCTGTCATTTTGTGGGTGTCATGATAGGGTGAATTTCTAAACGAATGTTTGAGCTTTAGTAGTTATATAAGTTAATTTGAGTATAAAAAAATTTTGGGGCACCATTGTAGCGTAAGAACAACCAGATTGTGACAGTGAACACTTGGTCCCTATACTTATCCTTTCCATCATACAGCTAATCAGTGTGACACAAGGAAGTTTGTCCTTTCCTTTCTCGAATTTTTAATTCTAAAACATAGTTATAATTTTGTTTAGAAAGTTTTTACAAAATGACTCGGAAAGGATTTTTAGTCAAATGGAGTTTGTGGGACTTTAAGAAACAATCTTAAGACTTCAGTGCAAGAAAGAGGACATGTATATTGACTTCCGGTCGACTGTCTACCTATAATATTCCTGGACTTTGTACTTGTGTTCCCAGCAGTGTTATTAAACGCGCAACGTGCGCCAAAGCGCAAAGGCCTCGTGGAGCATAAGCGCAAAGCGCGGATTCATGGGAGACAAGTAAATATACATAAATCAAGGTATATAATGTAATAAATTATAAATTTATAGATAACGAGACATTTGTAAGCCAAACTAAATTATGATAATGATAAAACAACTAAAATCAGCACATAAATTTAAAGTCTAGAATAATTTAAAGTTAAAGTTACAAAGAAATGCACAGCTAATTCACTATTGTTCATCTTCATCTTCGTACAACACACTCAAATTCGATATGTAATCACATGTTTATACTGATAAATTGTATATAAGATCAGTATATATAATTTATCTTAGTATAATCAGTGATATATAACTATTTAACTAGCTATACCTTAGTATAGACTTATTAGTGATAAAGAAACAATTTAAAGATAGGTATAAGCCTACAAAGTGTGTATAATCAGTATAGATAGCATATAAATTGTGCATGTGTGTTTATGTGTATATCAGTGCGTGTGTATACATATAGAAGAATTAGGTGTGTTTTAGTCGCTGTTTGTATAGATGGAAGGAGGAGAAGAGGTTGTGTACATATGTGTTGGCCGAAAAATAGGGTTTATATGACCCAGTCAAAGATAAAAGTCAACATCTGAAAAGAAGCGCGCTTCAGCTGCACTTTAGCTGCGCTTTCCTGCGCTTGGCGCACATCGCATGAGCTCCAGAAGCTTGCGCTTCATTGAAGGCGCATCGCTTTTCTGCGCTTCACATTGCATCCCGCATATGCGAGCCCATATGCGCGCTTTTAATAACACTGGTTCCTAGAAAATGATTTGTCTCATTTTATATATCTATGTACCTTTATCTAGGATGATGCACTGTAGAACATTTGTTGATATTTCATGTTTTGCATTAATTGTCTGTATTTGACAGTGAACTAAAAAAGAAATTTATTTATGGTTTGTCCTGTAGTGTTGCAGTTACAGTCCAAGTTGTAGGAGATATTAATTCATGATCTTTATCAGATAATTTTGTGATCATGGAGAAAATATCTCAAGATTGTCCATACCCAGGCTGCTTTTTTTGTGTCATGAAGGAAGGGAACCCTAGCAAACGTAGAGCAAGTATATTGAAATTTTTCCGAGAACTTCCCTCGCAAGATGATGATGGTCAAGTTCTTCCAATCAGCGGTCTTTGGAACACTGCGATGGCGCATCCTAATGATCCCGAATTTATTGAATTGGGCATATTTGAATGCATGACAGCACTTATTTGGAAAGGTTTAAAAAATCGCAGATGGCTTTCTCATGACCAAAATATCTATATTCCTTATTATGCAGCACACATCATTGGGTCCTACACCATGAATATGGAAGAATTTGCAGAATCCGCAGTTCATGCTGGAGTTGTCCCTGCCTTAGTTGAACTTCTTCGAGGAAGGTTAACCTGGGTCGAACAGAGAGTAGCTGTGCGCGCCCTGGGCCACTTGGCTACATATGCTAGTACTTTTCCTGCTGTAGCTAGTCATGGCGAGATCCTTGAGCTTTCCATCCAACTTGCTATGAGTTCACTTGAGATAGTTTACTCACACTTTTACCAGAATGCTGACAGAAGACTAAGTTATCACTGTGATCTACTAACGCGTGGTATGGGTGGTGTTGAGATGGAATCCAGGAAAGCAGAGGAATGGGCTAGTCAGTTACAGTGCTGGTCCCTTCAACTAATTAATTGTTTTGCTTTTAAACCGGAGTTCCTTTCAACTATCTGCAAACCAGACTTTCTTGCAAAACTACCAGGCATGTGGGGTGGACTTGTTAATGAAAATTCACCAGCTGGTATTGGTTTATTACGAACAATTTGTCACCACAAGGTTGGTAAAGGACCAGTTGCTACCTGTCCTGGTATGATTGAAGCATTGTGTAATATTGCTCGCTCGTCAGATGACTGGCAATGTATGGCTATTGATTGTCTTCTGTGGTTACTCCAAGATCCAACTACATGTCATAAGGTAACATTCGATTGTTTTAGTTTTACTCCCAGACAAGAGACGCGAAGGTTATCCATTTTGAATGTTCAAAGTTATCTGTAGATAAGATATCTTCTGTTTTTGAGCAAAATTTCTCGTATAGTGTGTTCTTACTTGGAGTCCATGGAACACTACTGCATATCAAATTCATGAGTTCTTTACTAGGTACCTTTAGTTCCCGTGACTTGATCACTACATCACATGTCTTTAATTGTTATACAAGTACCCAAAGTGCAGATAATATTTATGTTTTGTGGTCCAGATTATTCTTTTGTGGCCCTAAATGTGAAAAATTAATTTCTTCAGTTTTCGTTTATGACGTGGTTGTTGAAAAACAGAACTACAGGTTTAGGTTAACCAGTTTTTGTTTCTAAGCTGTCTCAATTTAATTAAATGTTTTGTACTCTAGAGAAATAAAAATGTCAAAACGCTGACATTCTGGCACTCCACCAAAAACTCTCTAAATCTCTAATTTATAAGCTACCTTCCCAATTTGTTAAGTTTTTAGCTAACATTAATTGTCTTTCACATGGTAACTTCTGCTATTCTTTTGGAATAATTTTATTTAGTGTGATATGTAGGTAATTGATACGGCAGTACCTGCGCTTCTTGACCTTGCAGAGATTTCTTCTCTCGGAGATCACAAAAAGCTTGGTGATTCCATCGTAAATGCTCTTCAGGAATGTATTCCTTCACTAGGGACAGCTCGCAATTCTGTTAGTAATAGAATAAAAGATGACATCGAGGAAATACTAACTTCCAGGCAGAGATTTAAATGGGAAAAGAATTTGCCTAAAGAGGATCTCCATATTAAGCAAGCAGCATCACTAGTCGTAAAACTCGAAGGAAATTCTCTTTTTTCGGCTGGAAATATCTCTGGAGCAGCATCAAAATACTCAGAAGCACTGTCGTTGTGTCCAATGAGATCAAAGAAAGAGAGAGTTGTGCTTTTTAGTAATAGAGCTCAGTGTCGTCTTTTATTGCAGCAACCCTTGGCTGCTATTAGTGATGCTACCCGTGCACTTTGCCTTCATAACCCTGTTAACCGTCATGCCAAAAGCTTGTGGAGAAGAGCACAAGCTTACGACATGCTTGGATTAGCTAAAGAGAGCTTACTGGATGCTATTCTTTTTATTAACGAGTGCTCTCAGTCAACTGATCCTGACTTGTCCTTGAGGCAAAATAAAGTTCCTGATTATGCCGAACGTTTAGTCAAGAAGCAGATGCGTGAAGCGTGGTTATTCAAGGAGGCTGCTATCAAACATGGCGGGGTGCACATAGAGGGTCATGGTGGAGAAGTATATGGACAAGAAAGTGATGATTCTGAATGGGAAACAGCGAGTGAAAGTGACATTGGAAACGATGACAGGGATGAGATGGGCGAAAATGATAAAGCCAGATATGATAAACCCTCGAAAGGTACATGCTTAATTTACCCTTGTTGTGATGTTTGGCCCAATTAAATTTTATTTTGCTTCATGATAACTTTAAACTGTCTTCCTTTATTTCCACAAAAGCTGGTCTTTGAATCTCTGAAATTTGATAGCTACTACTGGGGATGGTATCTTGTCTTTTCTTCAGCTTAATATTTTATTTCCAGGAGCTCACAAGATTAAACTTGAAGATTAGTTATATTATTTGACTGCTTATTGTATCTTAACTTCAACAGTACCACACCATTTTTTTACTTTCTTTTTTTTTTTCCTTTTACGATAGCTCAGTCAACATAGACTGAATTAAAAGGTCAATACTCAAGGGTACCTTGTTCCTGTTTAGGTAATCTAGATTTAAAATGATGCAGGTACGCGTGCATACATCCAGCAAACAGACGATGATGCATGACTGCATGAGTTGGTGCATAATCAATGAAATGCGTTTCTGTGAAACCACAGGATTAAGGAGCAACACATATTTGATCAAGTTTATAGTTCAAATAGTATGATAGATTTTTTTTTTGCGCAGGATTATAGAATTTTACGTTTTATTTATCTTTGTTTTTGTTTCTGTTGAGTGTCGTAGTTTGAATGTCAGCAATTAAATGATACTAGCGAATTTGGCATTCCTCCCTTGCATTAGATCAATTGGGGTGTAATGTTTTCGTGTGAGTGATTATAGAAACTTTTGTATACATTTTTTCGGGATTTTTGTAACTGTATTTAAAGTTTTGAGTGATTGAAAAACTTATGCTTGCAACTGTTTTGAGTAATTGTTGTAGCGTTTATTCTGTAAAACGCTAGATGTATTGACTACCGTTTAACTTTTATAAATCCACTTATGTCTTTTAGTTCATAAAAATACTTGTGGGCCTGTTTGGCAACTTCAAAATAAGCCGACTTATGGCTTATAAAGTCATAAATAAGAGCTTATGAGGGGTGTTTGTGTACTCAGCTTAAGGCTGTCAAACGGATAATTCGGATACGGATCTGCCTCTATTCGAATCCGAATCCGAAAATCTGAATTCGTATCCGGATCCGTATCCGAATCCGAAAATATTTAAATAAAAATATCCGAATCCGCCGGATACTATCCGGATACGGATAATATCCGAATCCGAATTTCAGTCAGAATTTTTTAGTTTTTATATTAAATTTTAATTCAAAATAATTGAAAAAAAATAAAAATTTAATTTTTTTTTAAAAAAACTAAACTAAACTAAAACTTAAATTTATTAAAGTCTATTTTATTTTTTTCAAAAATTTACTTTTTAGTATAATTTTATTTATTTTAAAATATTAAATTTGTAATATATATATATATATTTACAATTATCTACGACTTATATAAATATATTGTTTAATGATTAAATTTTATATATATATATATTCTATAAACTTAAAATATAATTTCTAAATAATATGTAACTATATATATATATATATATAATATTATTTATTTATCATATTTATTTAATTTCGGATTCGGATATTACCGGATACGGATGCGTCTATATCCATATTCGTATCCGCAACTACCGAATTCGAATACGGATAATATCCGCTTTATTTCGGATACAGATAAAATCCGCTTTATTCCGGATACGAATACAAATATTTCGGACGGATATCGAATTTTTCGGATTTTTTTGACAGCCCTTACTCAGCTTATTTGATAACTTATAACTTATAAATTGATAAGTTGAATGTTAGAAATCACCAACATTCTACTTAACTTATCAACTTATTCTTTGATTTCTTTATTTTTTTAATACTTTAAATTTTTACCTTTGTGTTTTTAAATATTTTTTTTAATTTAAAATGCAAGTGTTGAAATCATTGTATTTAATAATTATTTTTTCAAATTTAATTTAACAAATTCTTCACTAACTTATAAGTAAATTTATCCAAACACCCGTATAACTTATAAAAATCCATCAACTTATCACTTATAAAACACTTACTCATTTTAAGATATAAATCAACTTTTTTATGATACCATAAACGTGTACCGTATCATTCATAGGTATTAATTTAGTTATCAATTAAATACTTAAAGACTCCCGTCCTGGCAAGTGTTTGCCAGGGAGGACTTACACAACAAATGATTCTCTTTTGGCAAAGAAGACGCACATCTTTTATATACTAATCGGAGAACATCTAGGACGTTATTACCAAAAACATATTTTGGACAATTAAAACAACTCAAAAAGGTGTTTCATTTTAACTGTTTTGTTACATAACCTTTTTTTTTAAAAGATGTTACGTAACTTCTATAATCTACAATTTCTATTTTTATTAACGAACGAAACCTCTTTTTTAACGGTACTGTTTGTACCAAATTTGGTTTATAATTTTATTTTGATTTTGCCCCTAAAATCTTATGTCACGTAAAAAATTTTACATAGAATTTTATGTTGTCTTTAAAAATTAAAATAAAATTATATCTCACGTAGAATTCATATCTCAGGTAAATTCTTTGTTGTTAAAAAAACATTAATCTAAAATAAAAATATTATGTTAGATCAGAATTCAATGATCGTTAGGAGCTAGACTCAACTGATCAGGATTGCTGACGTCATCAGGATTACATGGTCGTCAGGATTGAGATACATATCAGGACTGAGATCAGGATTGATCATCAGGACTGGAAGCTGATCAGGATTCCTACTTCGAGTTATATTTGGAGTCTAGTTAAACATGGAAGTTTATTCTGTCGGTTCCTGGTTTGTAGTATGTAGCTATCAATTATGGATAGGTTTCAATCTTTGTAATTGATTAGGACTTATCATTGATAGAGAAGCTGTGTAGTATATAAACACAGTTTTGGTTTCGATTTATGTACAACACACAAAATGGGAACATAATCGAATAGAAGCTCTCAAGAACATAGAATTTCTTGAGAGAGTTTTTGTAAGCTAGCAGCTCTCAAGAACATCAGAATTTCTTGAGAGAGTTTGTAACAGTTTTATATTAGATTTAATAAAGCTGTTATCTTTCTTTCATATTTGTGATATATACATTAAGAAGTCGATTATCTTATACTATTGTATTCAACCCCCTTCTACAATAGATTATTACTGGGCAACAATTGGTATCAGAGCAAACTGATTTAATTCTGAATCAGATACGATCTAAAGATGTCGACAACCAAGTATGAAAGCATGAAGATTCCCATCTTGAAAAAAATCAGAATATCCAACATGGAGGGTAAAGATGCTGATGTACCTGGAGGCTATGGATCCTGACTATTTGGACAAGATTCGTGATGGACCATATATTCCTACACGGATTGTAGAACGAACAGATACAGTACCTGAACATTATGTGGTCAAGGCTAAAAGTGAATGGACTCCAGAAGAAAAAGCTCATGTACTTAGGGAACCAAAGATAAAGAATATCTTACACAGTAGTCTTGATGCTGTCATGTCAAACAGAGTGATTGCATGCAAGTCTTCAAAAGAAATCTGGGATACTTTGGAAACTCAGTGCTAGGGATCTGCATCTGTCAAGAAAAACAGAAGGGCTCTTTTGATTCAAGAATATGAACAATTTGATGCAAGACCCGATGAGAGCCTAACTGATCTATATGATAGATTTCTGACACTATTGAACAGTTTATCTTTAGTTGACAAGGAATATGAAACTGAAGATTCAAACACCAAGTTTCTAAGAGCTTTACCTGAAGAATGGGACACTCAGACCTCGATCATTAGACATCAGTATGATCTTAACACTGTGTCTCTTGATGAAGTCTATGGGATGCTAAGAACTCATGATCTTGAAGTTCAAAAGAGAAAGAACAAGAAAAGCAGCAAGGCAAAATCAATTTCTTTGAAAGCAGAGGCTAAATCAAAAGGAAAAACTGTGGAAGTCTCTAGAAGTAAATCAAGAATAGTTGAGTCAGATCTTGATGACTCTACATCAGATACTGATGGCAATCCTGATGCCAATACTGATGATGATTCTTCTGACTCAGACATGGAAGAGATGGTTGCTATGATTGTCAGAAACTTCAGAAGGATGAAGTTCAGGAAGAATAGAAGACAAGGCAACTTTCAGAAAAAGGCTTTCAATCCAAACAAAGATAAGTATATCAAAAAGGACAGCAAGGGTAGCAAATTTGACAAGTCAAATGTTAGATGCTACAAGTGCAATGGTATGGGTCACTTTGCTTCTGAGTGCAAGAAGACAAAGGCACTTATCACATCAAGCAAGGATTGGATGGACTCTTCCTCAGAATCTGATACTGAGGTGGTCAACTATGCTCTAATGGCCAATGCTGATGTAACTGCTGCTCCTGATGATAAGGTACTAAATACTATCTTTGATTTTGATACTGATAATGCTTCTGAGTTAAGACGTTTTCTAAAGTCATTACATATTAGCTTTAGAAGTCAAACTGCTGAAAATACTAGGATCTTATCTGAGATGTCTGAACTTAGAAAAAGGAATGATATATTAGAAGCTGAATTTTCTCATATGCAAGAAGTACAAAAAGAATATGATAATGTGAATCACATGTATTTAGAGATGAAATCCAAATGTACTGCTCTTGAAAAGGAACTTGAAAATGCTAGTGAGAAAATCAGAACCTGGACAGACTCTGGTAGGAAATTTCATGAGATTAATACCTCTAAGAATTGGAAAGAGTGTCTAGGATATAAGTCAGATGAGGATAAGAAATTGAAAGAGAAAATTGTCATTGATGAGACAGTCAGTCCAAAGACCTATAGACATGTTATAGATGCAACCAAATCTAAGATTACTCTTGTTAATTTTGTTTTTGGTAAGGATTCCAATTCTACTTTTGAAAAGGGATCTACTTCTACTCAAGGAATTAAAATCATAAAGTCTAAACCTGTCTTGAATAAAGTCATTAAGAATGTAGGTCTACTGTCTCAGAAACAGCTTAAGGATAAAATCTGTGAGGTGACAGATAAGAAAAAGGAATCTACTGTTAAGAGAAACAGGAATGGTAAAGTTGGGATCAACAAAGAGAATGGTTACAAATATATCCCAAATGCACCTAGAAAGTGTTGTTTTAAATGTGGTAACTCTAATCATCTTGCTATTGATTGCAAGAAGAGTAAGAATAAGATTACTGATATTCCTAAGTCTGATGTTAGGAATAGATCAGTATTTTATAAACCACAGAAGTCCTGTTTTCATTGTGGTAGTATATGGCATTCTATTTATACGTGTAAAGATTATCATGAGTTGTACTATAACTTTTATGATCCATTGCCTAAAGTTGATAAAAATAGTGCAAACTCTGGTAGCATTAAGAATGTCAAGTTGGAACATGCTTTTGTTAATACTGATACTGACAAAGCAAATCATGATGAAGTAAATCATGTCAGGACTGCTAAGGTCAGAAAGTCTTCTGCTGTGAAAGTTAATAAATTGCATGGAAAAGGAACCCAACAAGTATGGGTTCCTAAATGTTCTAACTAGTGTGTTTCTATTCTGATTGCAGGGTAACAAGAAAAATGTGTTAGTCATGGATAGTGGATGTTCTGTGCACATGACTGGAAACAAAGCCCTGTTATCAGAATATGAGGAAAAAACTGGCCCAATTGTGTCTTATGGAGATGGCAACATTGGACAAACCTTGGGATATGGCAATATAATCATTGGAAATGTCATCATTGAAAAAGTAGCTCTAGTGAAGGGACTAAAACACAACCTGTTGAGTATTAGTCAAATCACTGACAGAGGTTATCATGTCAACTTCTATTCCACTCATTGTGAAGTAGTCAGTAAGGCAACAAGCAAGATAACACTGACTGGCTACAGGCATGGTAACATATATGAAGCCAACATTCAGTCAAATACTGATGACTCCCCTACCTGTCTGATCAGTAAAGCTTCAGTAGATGAAAGTTGGAATTGGCACAAGAAGCTTTCTCATCTCAACTTCAGCAATATCAATGAGTTGGTTAAGAAAGATTTAGTGAGAGGATTACCAAAAGTGTTATATACTCCTGATGGACTCTGTGATGCATGTCAGAAAGCAAAACAAAGAAGGACATCATTTCAGAGTAAATCAGAATCCTCTATTGGAGAACCATATCACATGTTACATCTTGATCTATTTGGTCCAGTCAACATCATGACCATCAGTAAGAAAAGGTACACTCTTGTAATTGTTGATGAATATTCTAGATTCACCTGGGTGTATTTTCTGCACAGAAAAGATGAGACTCCTGAAGTTCTGTTGGATCATGTAAGAATGATTGAGACAACCACAAAGTACAAAGTCAAGATACTGAGAAGTGATAATGGTACTGAATTTAAGAATTCAAAGATGGAAGAGTTCTGCAAATACAAAGGAATCATTCAACAATTCTCTGCTCCTGGCACACCTCAACAAAATGGAGTAGTTTAAAGGAAAAATAGAACTCTTATTGAAGCTGGCAGAACTATGTTGGAAGAAGCAAAATTACCTACATATTTCTGGGCAGAAGCAGTCAACACAGCATGCTACACTCAAAATCTCACATTAATAAACAGACATGGTGTTACTCCTTATCAGTCACTCAAGGAAAAGAAACCAAGTCTGAAGCATCTGCATGTGTTTGGCTGTAAATGTTTTGTTCTCAGAACTCATCCTGAACAACTAGGGAAATTTGAAACAAAGGCTGATGAAGGAATTTTCATAGGCTATCCTGCATCAAGAGCCTTCAGAGTTTTTAATTTGAGGACAAGGACTGTCATGGAGTCAATACATGTATCTTTTGATGACAAGAAGATAGCTGGAATCAATGAAGACTCTCATGATAGATTGATTTTTGAAAATGAAGCTACCAAGGAACCTGAAGAAAGTGAATCAGATCCTGTCCATACATCAGATCCTGATGGGTCACCAAATCCCGATGACACACCAGATGCTGATGGTGCAAATACTGATGATGCAATCAATAGTAATACTTCTAGTAGTGCTAATGTTGAGGGGGAACAACATCATTCTACTACAAGTTCAGAGTCAACACAATCATCAGGAGCTTCAAGACAATCAAGTTCTTCAAATCAAGATAACACCAATCCAGGGAGAGCATCTACTTCAAGAAACAATTTAACACCAGCAAGGAAATGGACTGCAAGTCATACTCCTGATTTGATCATTGGGGATCCTGATGCAGGTGTTCAAACAAGAAGTGCAACTCAGAATGAATGTCTATACAATAACTTTCTATCCAAGGAGGAGCCAAAGAAAGTTGAAGATGCACTTAAAGATGCTGATTGGGTTACAGCAATACAAGAGGAACTGAATGAATTTGAAAGAAATGAAGTTTGGAAACTGGTCCAAGACCAAAGAATAGATCAATTGTTGGTACAAAGTGGATTTTCAAGAACAAGACTGATTCTGATGGAGTAATAATCAGAAACAAAGCAAGACTAGTTGCAAAGGGGTATTCTCAACAAGAGGGAATTGATTATGATGAAACGTTTGCTCCTGTTGCAAGACTAGAAGCCATCAGGATATTTCTTGCTTATGCAGCACATAAGAAATTCAAGGTTTTCCAGATGGATGTTAAAAGTGCTTTCTTAAATGGAGAACTGGAGGAAGAAGTCTATGTTGAGCAACCTCTTGG
Organism: Heracleum sosnowskyi; assembly: GCA_030848705.1. NCBI lineage: Eukaryota > Viridiplantae > Streptophyta > Magnoliopsida > Apiales > Apiaceae > Heracleum > Heracleum sosnowskyi. The sequence goes on along the minus strand of CM061235.1, from coordinate 132,230,587 downwards.
TTTCATTGATCCTAACTATCCAGATCATGTCTACAGATTGGATAAGGCACTTTATGGACTAAAGCAAGCTCCAAGAGCATGGTATGAAACTTTAGCTCTATTCTTACTGGAAAGTGGATTCAAAAGAGGTGCTATTGATAAAACTCTATTTTATTTGAATCATGGTAAGGACTTGTTGTTAGTTCAGATTTATGTTGATGATATCATTTTTGGGTCAACAAACAATAAGCTTTGTGAAAAGTTTTCCAAGCTTATGCAGTCAAGATATCAAATGAGCATGATGGGAGAAATGAGTTACTTTTTTGGTCTTCAAGTTAAACAGACTGATGAAGGGATTTTTATCAATCAGTCTAAATATACAAGGAATTTATTGACAAGGTTTAACATGCAAGATAGTTCTCCTGCTACAACTCCCATAGCTACAGCTACCAAACTTGATCCTGATCAAGGTGCTGAGGTAGATGTAACTCACTACAGAGGAATGATTGGCTCTTTATTGTATCTCACTGCAAGTAGACCAGATATCATGTTTGCAACCTGTCTGTGTGCAAGATTTCAAGCAAAACCTAGAGAACCCCATCTGATTGCAGTCAAAAGAATTTTCAGATATCTCAAAGGCACTTCTTCACTTGGCCTTTGGTATGCAAGAGAATCAGATTTTGGGTTGTATGGTTATTCAGATGCTGATTTTGCAGGATGCAAAATAGACAGGAAAAGTACTTCAGGAAGCTGTCAGTTTTTGGGTGGAAGACTAGTTTCATGGTTCCGTAAAAAGCAAAAATCCATTTCCACTTCAACTGCAGAAGCTGAGTACATTGCTGCAGGAAGTTGTTGTGCTCAGATAATGTGGATGAGAAATCAGTTGTTAGATTATGGCCTGTCATACTCAAAAATCCCTATTTATTGTGATAACCAAAGTGCTATTGCAATGACAGGAAATCCAGTTCAACATTCTCTTACTAAACACATCAGTATTCGATATCACTTCATAAGAGAGCAAGTTCTGGAAGGAACAATTGAACTTCACTTTGTTCCCACTGATCAACAACTAGCTGATATATTCACCAAGCCACTACCTGAAGCTACTTTCAATAAATTGGTGAATGAACTTGGAATGATGAACTTTGAGAATTTCTGAGGAAAGCTACAGAGAGGAAATCCTGATAACTTTCAAATCCTGATGGTTATTCAGAAAGGTATGTTTTCTTTGATCAAATCCTGATAGGATGTTATCCTGACAGGAAGTCAACTGGTCAAATCCTGATGCTCAGATATTGAAGCTGGTATGAAAACCAGAGGTTCTATGCTAATTTGTCATCAACACTTCTGGTAAACTCTGGAAAATAAGATTTTTACTTAGTCTTTGATTAAGTTTTCAGTCTTAATTCTCAATTTCAATTATATTTTTATCAAAGTTTTCTATTCGTCATTTTATATGTCAAATGCAGTGTTACTAACAAATTGTGCAGGAAAAGTAAGAAGGACAAGAACAATTGAGCAAATTGATAGTTTTCATTAAATCTTGAAGATTCTTTACAAATGAAAATGGAAATTACATATTCTTTTCCTAGTCTACTTTTTTACTCAGGAACACGTGCCCTGCAAATAAGCATGAACACTCCTGATGGATCATAACCAGGCTTTGATCCATCTAGGACTTCTCTTGTTCCATCCTTAAGAGACAAGAAGAGGAGCTGATTTACTTGAAGGCGGATCGTCACCGTGACCACCGGGACGCTTCCGTGCCTCCAACTTGCATGACATACAAGCATCACAGATTCTCTTCTTTCTTTTCTCAAGCTCTCGGACGAGCTCTTCATCATCTTCATCCTCATCCTCTTCATCATCCTCATCCTCTTCATAGATGAGGTTATCAAGCGGATTCCAGTCAGGATTGGCCTGCTGGAAATTGTGCAATAGCACATCGGCCATTGCGTTAACAAAGGCTTCGTGTTCCTGAGGGTCAGGAACTGGTTGAGGCTCTTCATCTTCTGCAATTTCCGCAAGCACCTGATCCAACTCCTGCCAGATTATTTCTAATTCATCGAGTTCTTGATCAGGTAAGTCGTTTTGTTGTTGGTTGGCAGCCTTTGAAAAACAAAGAAGGTGAAAGGTTTTCGTAAGTTTTTCTATGGAGAGGGTTTGTGTTTTAATAGATAAATGATGATTATGCTTAACAGTTCTATTTTATAGAGAATGTGTGTTAAGGATGCAGGTCATTTTTGTTTATCGAGGCGACTGTTCAGTTTCTCATAATTACTTTGCCTCGGTAATTGGTAAGAATGGTTACATGGGTATTATGCTATTTGTTCTGTAATCATTTTTTTTTAAAAAAACAGCACTTATCAGGATTGTCAAAATAAATTTTGTTTTCTAAATAAAATTTTATTTTACTTCATATTAAAATTTTTGCGTTTTTCAATCCTGATAAGGCAAATGGTTTCATAGGAAATGCTTTTATTCCTGATGAGGTTAGGTTTTTCTTGCATAGGAAAATGCCTACTTGTTATGGTTTAATTTCTAATGCTATGGGGCAAGGCCAATCACACCTTGTTCCTAACCCAAGCATTCATCCTAAACAGTCTAAACAGTCAACTGCCACCTCTAATGTCTCTCAAAAGACTTTAGTTGTAAAAGCAAAGAAGTCAGCTAGAACTGATGTGTCAGGAAGGCAATCAGGTTCAAAGGACTTTACCTCTACACCTATCACTAAAAAGAAGTTACAAGGGGGTGTACAAGGGGTCCTGGTGAAGAAAGCTGCAAAGAGAGGTGAGGCTGTTTCTGTTAAAAGAAAGTTAGTGCTCAGGGATGAAGAAAGTTAGTGCTCAGGGATGAACTAACTCAGAGGATGATTTACCTATATCCTCTGTGATGAATGTGAATAAGGAAGTTGCTGATACTGCTACTGCAGCTGTGGTTCCATTGTCTACACCACAGAAGAAAAGGAAGTTATCAAAAAGCAGGTATCATATTCCTTTAGAAAAGAAGCAGGATACTGATGTACAGGACACTTCTATTCTGAATGAGCAATCAGTTTCTACTGCTCAAGCAAATCCTGATGTTAGTATTCCTGATGCTGCACCAAGTCAAGTGGTTAATATTTCAGACTCTCCAGCACATGACTCTCCAATAAAAAGACATGTTGATATTTCATGGGAGAAGTATGGTGCTGCTGTTTCCAATCTTGGGATAAAACATCCAATGGAAAAGCTAAGGAAGGCCGAAGAGTTAGTCTATCAGAGACGGAAGAAACTGAAAGGATCAAGCCCACAAGAACCTGAACCTCAAAGTGGTTCAGCAGCTCTTTCTGATGATCCAGCCACACAAGAACCACTCAATCCAAGTTTGAGTGAAGGCTTAGCTAGTGGAATGGTCCCACAAGAACCATTTTCTCAAAGGGAGAATGAAGACATCGACATTCCAGCTACACAAGAACCATCTTCTCAAAGTGAAGATGCAGGCCAAGCTACAGTTTCTGAGAAATTTCCTGACAATGCTCAAGGGATTTCTGGTGCAGATGAAGTTCAAAGATTGGTCGAGGACACTGTCAATGAGGGAAGCACACAAGAACCTTTGACTCAAAGTGTTGAAGAAGCTTCTGAACCTCAAGCTCCACAAGAACCATTGGTAGCAAATACTGATGCAAGCATATCAAATCTTGACGGTGTTCATCCTGACGCTAGTGGTGCTCCTGATGTTGAACCTATCCTGATTCAGCCACTTCATTCAAGACCAATGGATCATCCTATCACAGATTCACAGGATAAAATGAAAGGTATAACTATTCCTGATCCTGATGATACTCATAGTACTGATGATGATGACTCTGATGATAGTGATGATGATGAGAATCGAAAAGAGAAGGAACAGCTTGCTACAACACTCAAAATTAGTCTTGGAACTAATTTTGGTTCATCAAGTACATATATGGCTGGCAAAGCTTCCACTGGGAAAGATCATAGACAAGATTTTTCTATTCCTTCCTTTAATCCTGCTGAGGCACTTAGACAGAATGAATGGAACAATTCATGGCACAGATCTGCTGAATCTGTAAGTTATTCTTCTGCTTTGGAACATGCCTATGATGCAGTGAAATCTATAGAGAATCAAGACTTGAAGAATCATCTGAAGGCTACAACTTTGTTATCCAAAAGTCTAAAAAGTGAGATTGATTCTATCAAGAACTCAACTGAGTTGGTGAGGAATGATATTTCTCAAAATTTTACAAAGGTGCCTACTGCTTTTCAGCTAAGGGTAGTAGAATCCCAAGTGAAATCTGTTATTTCTGAACAAACCTATATCAATAGAAGGATTGATTCTCTGGATACCAAGGTAACTGACATTCAAGCCTCTCTTTCCTTAATTTTGAATTTATTGTCAAATCCTGATGTCAAAAAGGGGGAGAAGGTTAGTCGGACAAAATGCACACCTGAGCTAGTATTAAGGAATAATGATGATGATACTGGAGATGATGGTTGTGACAAAGTGATACAAGGAGAAACCTCTGATGCTGCTGTTATGAAGTCTACAATTCAAACTTCACAAAGTCAAACAACGCAGTCAACTCATGTTTTTGATTATGGAGTTAAGACAATAAGAACGTTGGTGCAATCTCAGATCCTGACGGAAGAACAAATCCTGACACCTGGTCATGGACATACTCTTGCTACAATTCCTGAAGGTGGTGAAGATGTGATTATTGATAATCCTGAAGATGCATCAAATTTATTCCAGAAGTTTTCTACAAAAGATGGCAGAATTGTTACTCTATATCACACTGATAAAAGAGTTCAACAATTATATGCAAGAAAAGCACTCTCTACAACAAGTGAAGAATATCCTGATCTCTCACATGAAGAATTCTTAAGACAACAGAGAGAAATGATGGAAATCTTTAATAACCCTGCTCCTGCTAGAGGTAGAGGAGACAGAGGTAGGAGAGTAGCTATAAGAAGTAGAAGAGGTTCTTCAACTCAAACAATACCTCGACAGACAAGGTCTCGAGGTTTAAGAATTGAAGAAATTCCTGAACCTATTCAAACTCTAGTAGTTCCTGACAGATCTACTTTTGGTGATGATGGAAATATTGAAGAAGAACCTGAATTGAGAAGAAAATCAAGAAAATCAAATCTCTGCAATACAAATCAAATTGAAGAATCTAATCCTGATGTTGTTCCTGATGATATTCAAGATCCTGATGATTCTGAAATTCTGCAAGAGATTGACTTGATAATTTTATCTACTGTGGTTGATTCTCACAACAAGGAAGTAGATGAAGAAGAAGAAACCAGAAGAAGAGAAATTACAAGATCAACAAATAGAGATTTCAATCTCTATATACAAAGGCTTAAACTCTCAAACAGAAGAGTGTGGAGGAACCCAAGCAGACAAGAATCTTCACTGGAAAGAAGCTATGCCTTTGAAAAGGAAAAGGATAAGAAGTGGAAACATATTAACACATTAAGTTGTGATACACTTATCAATTTTCAGTCTGGAGGAAAAGGATAAACGCTTCAAGTGTTGTTGATTTATCTGGGATGGTTAGATCAAAAGCACTCTGGTTAAAGATGTTTTCAAATCTGAAGCAATTGACAAGTAATTCAAGAGGAGGTATTGGACACAGGGATGCTGAATATCTAAATATGTCATATGTTGATCCTTACTCCTTAACTGAAATTGGAGGTACTTTAACTTCTGAAAACCTGAACAATTTACTAGCTGTTGATATAGTTATAGATTGTCATGATGGTTTTGACAAGAAAGAAAAGCTTATGTACTTCATGAAAGATGGTAGTGTGAAGATTTTATCTATTCAAGATCTGCTGATGAAAACTACACAGGAACTGAAATATGTTCATTATCTTTTGAGATCGAAGAATCAAATATGCAAGGAATGGAGTGACATGATTTTGTCAACAATAAGAAGAAGACTGGATGGAAACAGTAATTTCAATGGTAATTATACTCCCATGTACTTAAATCAAAGAGGTCAGGATGTGGAAATGCAAAGGGGTACTGCTGTTAAAAAAGTAAATTTTGGCATGACTCATCTTACTCTCAATCCTGATGGGAAGGAAATTGCTTATCTTTTTCTTGAAGAGCATAGTCTTCAGAGAAACTCCATATTGAATCTCAGAGCAGCTATCTACCAGATTAATGAGGAAGATGAAGAACTCAGAAATCTTAAGGAAAGACTGATTCAAATTCTTGAAGAAAAAGAAGAAAATTTGTTATCCAACTTCTTGAAGATGAATCTGTTCTATCAAAGAATTTAAACAGATAAGTTGTTGCTGCATATTCTGTACATTTTGTATATATGTTTTTGACATCATTGAATCTTAGGAATCTATACTTTATTTCACAAAGTATGAGATTGGGGGAGATTGTTAGATCAGAATTCAATGATCGTCAGGAGCTAGACTCAACTGATCAGGATTGCTGACGTCATCAGGATTACATGGTCGTCAGGATTGAGATACATATCAGGACTGGGATCAGGATTGATCATCAGGTCTGGAAGCTGATCAGGATTCCTACTTCGAGTTATATTTGGAGTCTAGTTAAACATGGAAGTTTATTCTGTCGGTTACTGGTTTGTAGTATGTAGCTATCAATTATGGATAGGTTTCAATCTTTGTAATTGATTAGGACTTATCATTGATAGAGAAGCTGTGTAGTATATAAACACAGTTTTGGTTTCGATTTATGTACAACACACAAAATGGGAACATAATCGAATAGAAGCTCTCAAGAACATAGAATTTCTTGAGAGAGTTTTTGTAAGCTAGCAACTCTCAAGAACATCAGAATTTCTTGAGAGAGTTTGTAACAGTTTTATATCAGATTTAATAAAGTTGTTATCTTTCTTTCATATTTGTGATATATACATTAAGAAGTCGATTATCTTATACTATTGTATTCAACCCCCTTCTACAATAGATTATTACTGGGCAACATATTATTATTGTACTAAATTATATTATATTATTATGGGTGAAAAACAACTTTAACATTTTCTTTATACAAAATTAACAAAAATACTTGTTTTTAAAATTTGGCCAAATACCCAACTGTCACGGGACCATATATATGGAATACCGAATAGCCAACTATTAGTGACATATCTTATCTAAATTAGGATACGCAACTACCAGTGAAGTATGTCAAAAAATAAAATTGGTCATTTTTTCCAGAAGGTTTATTTTTGTTAATTTTATAAAAAAGAGAGGATATTTTTGTAATTTTTTCTCTATTTATACCTCTGAATTTGTTATCTTACCTTTGCATCGAGCATCTACCCACACTGAAAACTTGAGGTATCATTCTCCTCATAAATCTCCATCTCCGGGGTATATTTTGATTCTTAGTTTCATGTTTGATCAAGGTGAAAACATGTGTAATTTTTTAAATTTTATTTTTATTCTCATAATAATTTGCTTTCGCAACAATTGGATTATTTATTTGATTATATTTTAATAGAGTTTAAATGTTGTAATTCATGTTTAGCTTCTCATCTATACACACAAAATTTGCACTACTAAAATTGGGTAAATAGTACTATATTATTATAAGAAAAGTAAATAATTTTTTTTATTTCTAGCCATTTAAAATTTGTATGGTAATTCTAATTTTTTTTATTATAATCTTATTTATATTATATAAATAATTTAAATTTTTAAATAAATTAACTAGAACCGTGCTTTACGCGAGTTATTATCTAATGTTTATTTACATAAAAACAAATCTATAAGTGCAACTGCAGTGAAATTCAAGGAAAAAGCAAAGAGAAAAGACAAAAGTCACTGTCTGGATTCCATTTCGGCGGCCTTCTCTTTCGGTCTTTCCACCTTGTTTCTTACATACAACTTACATTTACATACATACATTCCCCAAAATTTGTTTTGCCCTAATTAAGAAAATCTCATACAGATTCTAGTGGAAGCTCTAATCAACTTGATCAGATCGGTGCTTTTATGACCTCTTTCCTTCTATCCTCATGGCTGAAACTAGGCGCTTCGGTCTTGCACCTCAATTAGGTTCCTCTCTCTCTCTCTCTCTCTCTCTCTCTCTCTCTCTCTCTCTCTCTCTCTCTCTCTCTCTCTCTCTCTCTCTCTCTCTCTCTGTCTCTGTTATATATGTGCATGTACTACTGAATTTTACTTTGCTTATTGCTAACTTAACTAATTTCTGTTAACAGTTGCAAGCTATTATATTATTGCAATGCTTAAACTATTAGTGTATCAAGCAAAAAAGAAAAGGAACACAAGTGAATTTTAGCCAGGTTGACCCTAGTGGCCTAGTCGTCTGTCTTGATTTACCTTACGAAGCCAGTAAGAAAATATATTATTGATCTTTAAGCAATCTAACCAATCATAGACAACTAAGACAAGACTCAACTATATATCTCTGTGTTTTCATAGGTGCTGAGTAATGACCGACTTGCTGAACACGAAGTTCCCATTTGAGAACTATGATCTCTAAGAACACAACTCCTTTATAAATAGAGCAAGTCCAACAGCTTTGCTTCCTAAGTTAAGATTTAGGGAAGATAAATCAAAATAGCACTCCAACAACATGCTAGTGGTTCCCTAAAACACTAGGAACCCCTAGCCATTCCCTACTTTTGAGGAACCACGAGCCATCCCTAACTTGATTTTTATCATTAAAAAATCATTTCCCTCCATTTCTCCCTACTTGTCCCCATCTCATTTCTAGTTAGTTTCAAATTTATAATTATAATAATAACAAGGAATGAATGTAGGGATTGTTGTTGGAGTTCATCTACAAAACAATGTCCCTAAAGCACTAATCATTATTTTATTATTATAGGGAACCAACTAAGGCATTGTTGGACTTGCTTAAGTTCCCTTATCACCAAGATCCTGGTGATCCCTTGTCACAATTTATTGGTTGACAATTCAACCGTGTTACAATGCAGGAAAAATATCCAGGAGGGTCCGGTTAATTACAGTATAGTGAATAATAAATAAATAAATTTAAATTAATATTTTTGTATAATGTATAATGTAAAAAACAACTTATTTAATTACAAACTAAATCAAAAATATATATATTTTCTTTCAAAAGAAATCAAAAAATATATATGATATGATTATTAATTATTACCCACTTCAATATTCTAGCAATCTTATATCACACGAGTAGTTCAAAAACATTTTCCAAAAGAAAGTGTAGTTAAAACTTGATTTTCAAAATTTGGATGACAGCAGTCATAAATTATTTAAATGTTTTAGCTCTAATAATATTTAAATTTAGATTTATGTTGGCTTTCAACGATGCACAACAGATATTGAATTGCATGCAGAGTATAAACCATGGAAGTAGAGGCCGCCGTAACAGAAAATACCATCATACTTTCAAGATACATGATATAAAATCAATCAACAGCAAGTATATAAACTGAATAAACACATATAGAGATCAGTAATACAATATATACTATCACTCTATCACTAACAAGTCTAACAATTGCCGGAACCTGGCCCTCCCTAAATCGCCTAGAATATGAGTATTGCAATTCAAGCTATAACGTCTCTTATATAATACAAGTGTGAAGTGTGTATTGTTATAAAGATCAAGAGTTTATGAATACAAGTGTTTGAGAGATATGGAAGAAAGCTTGTATATTCATAGGCTTAAAACCTTTATTTGAATTTGATTGATTTCTTCATGAATAGATTGCGAGTCTACATGAACCAAATACCAATGGCTAGTTGAATTTTTTTTGAAATAAAGATTTAATTTGAATAAAACATTCTTCAACAATTTTTTTTACTAATAAAAATATATTAAGGGCTATAGCCCAAGCTTGCGCAAAACCTGTAGAAGTTTGGCTGAAGCCATACAAGCTACTACATAGCAACATATGTTTAAGCTCAGGATTGCAAAGTTAGAATAAAGAAATAAACAACATCTAATGCCTAACTTATTACCATCAAGAACACTACTACATTTTCTTTGTGTTGCTGTTGTTGTATGACCTGTCTTCCGGCTTCTACTGACGAAATTGCCAATTTGGAGGGTTGCATTCCTTGGGTTCTCAAGAGGGGAGATAGTTCATAGTAGAAGCTGGGAAAGAAGTACATTCCTTGTGGCTGTGGTTGATTAAGTGTGGTCCTTCAGTTGTGCCAAGAAATATTGCTGAAATAGAGTACCATCGTAAAGCTTCCTTGTTGTAGGATCCAGAAGCACCTGTGTATCACTTGCTAAAGCATATACATGTCTAGGACAATCCTCTAAGGTATGATCAAATAGGTTACCAATGGCACCAACTAGATAGGATAAACCCTCCACGGACCAGTATGAATCGGGAACATCCTTGAGATGCAACCAACAAAGGACACGATGAAGATCTAAAAAAAAATGGAACCTTGCCTCTTAAGGCTTAAGATTCAAATTTCTTTAAAAAAAAAATAAAAAAGATCAAGTGTAACATAGGTTTGAGCAAGAATGTCCTCCTTGGCTTTAACCTAACTTAAGGAAAAGACATAATAACCAAAACAATTGTAGGACATTCTAGTTGATCCTGTTTGTTCCATAAAGCCTTAATTTTATCCTTAAAGTTCAAGACATGACCATTTCCAACAAAGATTAAGCTAGAATTCCATTTAGCACTAGATATAAAAACTTCCAAAGGTGGTGGAATTGACACACTACCCTCATCATCATAACATCTACTCCCATAGTTAAATCATTGAAAACATGAAAGGAATCGACATTCTTATCATGGGAATCAGTGTTTACCTTTGAGTTCACAACAGGGGTTCGAAAAACTATGCACCTGAAGTTATCCACCACTATGTGAACTAGCTTTGAAGTTGGGTTGTACCTCCAGAGTCCAGATAGCATTTTTCACAGAGGTTCCTATGTTGTAGCACGAATTCAAAGAACTCTCTACTTCTGCTCGAGTTGGCCGTTGGAGAGTAAGACAAAGACACGTGATTCTCTAACCTACAAGACTTTGAGCTTTAGTGGGTGAACTAGGTGTTGGAAATGTCTGAGTTGTAACCAAGAGCATCAGCCGAGTCTCGTGAAGAATCAGGGATAACCATCAAAAGTTAAAAGAATATGGCGTGGAAGAGACATTTAACTAGGAGAGAGCAACATTCTTGATTTGTTTAGAAGATAATAATTGCATAATGATAGAGAGAGCACTGATAGTCTTTATATATTGGCGTCCTGCACCTCTAGCTACATAGTACTGAATACTGATTTCTAACAAACTTATTCTAGTGGTCCCATTTAGCTGCCCACCGGGTATTTGTCTTTTCCTTCATTTGTCATTCTTGCTGTCTTCATTTGAGCTGATCTGGATAGTTGAGGTGGTAGTAGACTCTTCATAGCTAACGGTTACCCTCTGTGTTATAAGGGAACAATGCTATGCAACTTTTGGGGAGATATATTTTTCCCTATGTGCTACAAGGGTAATAAATCTAAGATGGATGTCATTGCAAGATTGGAATTACAAGCTGGAAATTGATTCGTTGTTGCATTGTTTGTATTTATAATATTCTTATGATGATGAATATAGACACTATGCTGATATAAGTATATATTCATAAACATATTAGATTGATGTACTCATGGAGTTGTTTTACTGCAGATATTGAGCAAATACTCTTGGAAGCTCAAAATCGATGGCTACGCCCAGCTGAAATATGTGAAATTCTTAGAAATTACAACAAGTTTCGTATTTCTCCTGAGCCAGCACATAGACCTCCAAGTATGACAATAAGTGCATCAAACAAGACATATGTTTATTATTGTTCAACTATATTCGACCAGTATTCACGTGGATGATTGAACTTTGATGCTTAAAATCCCTTTACTATCCTGCTTCCTCTGCAACATGCTTGCTTGCCATGTAAAGTTCTTCTGAATGGTCACCCATGTCTGTACAGATAACTTAGGTGATACCTGTAGTATGTAATTCCTTGTCTACTGGAATTGCATTAAGAATTGCAAATCATGGAGTGTGTTCCCCTTAAAGATTGAGAACTGATTGTAAATAACATGGCAATTACAATGGTATACCTGAATGAAATCTGTTTGTGATGGGTATATATCATTCTCTGCACACACCCGCATCCACACTTAAACTTATAATAACTTGTGAACAGAAACTGTGAAAGATATAGTGGTTTAATATAAATAATCAGATTTTAATTTTATAAATTATACTTTATTTTAGTTTGTATTCTGCAATAGGCAATATGTATATGCATACATATGCATTTATACAGAAATTGTATAGATTATAATTTCTATTTAAAATTTATTAAAGATCTGTTGGCTTTTATTGTTACCAGTAAGATTTGGGTGTTCTGATTTAGATATATGAGTGAATTCCACAACTAAATGTGCTGTGTTTTCTCATTCCATTTATGAACACCAATTTATTTGAAAAAGAAAACTGAAATTAAAAAAAACTTGTGAGTTCTTTACGGAAAGTATGTAATTATTTGTCTAGTGTTCTTTCCTGAGAACATATTATTCATCGAATTTGTTCTTGATGTGCATAGATACTGTATTTCCCTGCTAATATATAAAAATTTACAATTAGATATATGTGAATAATAGTTGAGTTGGCTCGCTGATGACATGCGGTTAGCTGTCGAATTTGGTTAGCGCAGATTGAGTAGTGTTTATTTTGCTTTTCCCCAAACATGTATATCAGCTTGATCTCTCTTAATCTTTTTGCTTCCTTTAGTTTATCACTATAAGGAAGCACAGAAACATCACTGTTTATATATTTGATTTTTCAAGTTAAAGGTACTGTAATATATATATATATATATATATATATATATAGGCAAATGTTCATTGTAGACTGCTTAAATTGTAGACCTCTTAGACCGTTAGTGCAGTACAATGTACTTTTCACTTATATAACAACACTGAAATTGCAGTATAATAAATTCAAAAGTTGTGTTACAATGAATATGATTTGCAAAACAAGTTCATTTCGAGTATGATATTTTTTTTAAAATAGATTGTAGGTTTCCTGAATATATAATACATAAAATTTATAAAAAAAACATATTAGCGTAGTACATAGTGCAGTACAATATATGTAGTATATATGTGGTCTAAGAGGTCTACAATTTAAGTGGTCTACACTGAACACAACTCTCTCTCTCTCTCTCTCTCTCTCTATATATATATATATATATTCTTACGCATAATACATCACCTGACATGGATTTTTTTTTTCTCTTCCAGATGGTTCACTTTTTCTTTTTGACCGTAAAGTTTTGAGGTTTTTTAGAAAAGATGGACATAATTGGAGGAAAAAAAGGGATGGAAAGACTGTTAAGGAAGCTCATGAAAGACTCAAGGTTTGTGCTAAGAATTGCCCTGTTTGGATATGAGGATTAGTGGAATATTATTTAAGGAGTTCTTTACCAGCCTGTTCGTCCTGCGCTCTCTGCTAATAAATTTTCAAAAGCAAGTCGGATTGTTTGGAAGTATTCTACATACTTTGGGGTCACTTTTTTTTGTGCACATTCTTTCTCAACTTCCCGGGTGGGAATGAAATATATGTTAATAAGTTGCAATGACTCTAAAAATAAGAAAATCAAGATTAAGTAGACACTTACATTCGACTTAATCAGTTTGTTTGCTGTTATTATTATTATTATTATCTGGTGCTATATATTTTTGTTCATGCATCGATGTTAAGTACGTAGATTTTACATCCTTTCAGGCCGGAAGTGTTGATGTTTTGCACTGTTACTATGCTCATGGAGAAGATAATGAAAATTTTCAAAGGCGCAGCTACTGGTTGCTTGAAGAGTAAGTATCTAGAATAACTGTTACTTCGGTTCTTTTTCTAAACCATTATCCTCCTCCAAACACACAGACTTCTGAACATTGATATACACGCGCGTTACAAAAGAAAATGGAAGGGGGAAGGGATGTCCTGACGTGGATTTGACTTTTAAATTTGATATTTTGTGTTGTACTTGCATCTACGATAATTAATGAGTTTGTAGAACTACAGGTTAAGGTTGCAGCATTACAAAATCAAATGCTTTAACTTTTATATTCCTCGAACACCACTGCAACTTAAACTTGCAGGTGTACAATTGAGTTGAAATTTTTAAGTCTGTGACAAAGAGGCTAAGTTATCCCCCTGAGCACCGAACCTAAAGCTCAAGCCAATATGACTTGATATGACATTGTCTGATTTTAATAGCTCAAGATTGCACTTGAGCTTCACAAGTTGAGTTGAGCTTGAGCCTTGAGCTATTTGAACAATTTCAATACCCAAAGTTTATCACTATGCTATATTTGATCACACACAAATTAGACCTGATACATGTCCCAAAATCCGATAAGTTAGATGGTGCAGGAGGTATGTGATTGAAATTAAGAAGAAAGAAAATATAAAGGAGGTAGGTTGAGTTGAGGTCAAGCTTCAACAACATACGACTCAGAAAGTATCTGAGCTTAGTTTGTTCACAAGCTGCCTGCTTCAGAACTGTATGACACAGTGTCCTTACTAGCCTTTCAAGTCCAGAACTTGTCATCAATTTTTGATAATTAATATTGGCTAAAGGGGAAAAACTAAAAACTAAAAATACTTATAGACTCAAGTTTGACTTAATGTGCGTGGCTAGTAACTATATGAAACACTTCACGTCTTTAAGATTTTGATTTAGGAATTTTTTGGCTAATTGATTAGGAATAACTGAAGACCTTTCAAGTGCAATATGTTTTTTGTTCATGCCACTTGTGTATCTTCCCCAAGGGTGTAGCTGTATATTTTATAATGCATTTTACAATTCTGACTTTCCTGTATTTTTATTAACTGCCTTAGGGAGCTCTCCAACATAGTTCTTGTCCACTACCGTGAAGTAAAGGTTAGTATTTATCCTTTTTGTCATTCTAATTTTCTTTTGTCTTTTCAATTTGATGTGAAACAACCTTCAGTTAAATTTAGATGTCACAAATGATATGAACTTGTTGATATGTGGCATACTTCAGCCAAAATAGTTGCTGACCTGCATTAATTGTTGTCAATATTCAAGATAAACCATTTTTTAGCTTTACGTCCTTAGGGCAAAAAGTGTATTAAGGAATATTAACATTATGAAGTAATCGACTGACTAGAATCAGCACAGTGATATATTATAAAAAGTCCTTTCAGTATTATAATATCAATGTTATTTTGTTATATAAGAACTTACTCCAATGTTGAATAATATTGATGATGTATATAGCAAGAAATCTAGGAAGTAGGGCCAGTTGGGTAACCCGCCGTATCCTGGTGTTGGATTCTTGGACACCAGTGTTCCTTTATCAGACACGGGTATTCTTCCACAATCCTACTTCCAAATTTTGTTTTCGTTGTAGTCAAAATTTGCGTTTAACTAACTATTTTCCCAAAATTAAGTATCAACATCTATAAGCAAATACGGATGTATTGATGATCATGTTCTTTTTTGCTTTAAATGAAAAGATTATAATTGTATCCGTGTTTTGTATGAACAAATTATGCATTTCAAGCGCCTCCGGGCGTGGAGCTGAGTTGGTGAGAGCATTGGTTATTGACCAAAGCATTCAAGGTTCGATTCCTGGGGGTGGGGAATTTTTCCCGCACTCCAGGTTGAAAGGCCACCAGTGTGGTCTTGTCGCTCTGTGTCGGGAACCAAATACATAACCACATATATTATACTTTGAATTTATTTATGTTAAAATTGAAGTATAAAAAAAAAGGTGTACAAGGTCTTAGGGGAGGGAACCATGTTCATCCATAACCCCCTTGATTCCGCTAATGGTTTTTGAACATATTAATACACATTTAAACAGTAAATACATATTGGTTTTTTTTTCACTAGCTGTTTGGTCGCGGTTGTAGGTTTTGGTAAACCACAAGTTGCTCTTAGGTTTGGATTTTACCTCTTACCACACTGAACGGAACTGCGTACACCCTTAATATATACATGTATGTATTTCTTTTTATATTGTAGAATTATTTTATAACTTGTTGGCATTCACAACTTTACAGTGTACACATATTTTGGCTACTGTCATTCTCAATTGTTAAATTATGCACTCATAAATCATAATTGTTATGTAAAAATAAGTCACAATTTTGAATATAATATATATATGTATAATTCTAGAGTTGAAAACCCATTTAGGGATTGACAAATCTTAGAGTCAAAGATCCATCTTGATATTGACCTAACTTGCGAGTTGCGACTGACCCATCTTGCCATTGACCCATCTTGGGATTGAGGACTAGAGAGTATTGGGGATTATGAGACTTGACTTGTGACCACATGGTTTAAACTTCTAAACGGGTGTTGATGTGAGCCCCTTTATGGGTGGCCATCAATCAGTCCTTGTACTAAGAGCAACTAGAATGGTATTTGTTTGGAATTGTTTAAAGCTTATTTAAGAAATGGGCCATTCTTCTACTGTTAGGAAAATAGATGCAATATATAGATACACATTATGTATATGTATGCTGCCCCATTATGAGGGAACTAGAAGAGGTGTGCCTACTACAAGAGGCTGTCCTGTGCTGTGTGCATAATGTATTTGTACGGCTGCTTTATTTCTCTGTGCTTACAATGACGGAGACATGACCGCTTTATATACGAAAGTACAAACAAGAACAATTTGGATGTACTCATCTTGACGAGCACTATCAACTGTTAACTTCGGTGGAACAAAAAATCAAAATGCTTGTTATTCAACAGAGTGGTTCTAAAAAGTTCTTGCACAAACCTTCTGGTAACATATTTTCTTCAAGTACTTTCACCCACATTTTTAAAGAGACTGACTGAAAACAATTGTTTACCAAAACTGTGTATCACCTGGTGAAAGAATTTTGATAAATGACCATGGACCCCCCCAACACTCCCACACCAAGTGTAAGCTCTAATTTCCCCAAGTTAAGGCAATAATCCTCTACCATGGAAAAATAAATTTGCCTATGTGATCAAACCAGTTCTGTGGGATACTTGATACCCCCCACTTTTATATTAAGCAACATATGTAAGGCATAAAAACTTCCTTTAACTGGCAGAGGTACATGACTCTTCTAGTATATGACCTTGATGAATTAATTATTGGTTCTTTAATAATTGCGATTTCCGCTGTTCCATGCTGGCCTAAGTTTTTTTGTTATCGTATATGCTTGTTATCCTTCACTCAGTTTTGAAGTGGAAAAGCTAGTCCACAGATATGAAAATGACTCAAAATCACTTCATAAATTAAAGCAGAGTTGCGGGTGTACTGTTTTTTAACTTTTGCCAAACATAAGGAGATATTATGCAATTTCCTTGTTCATATTGTAGTCACTAAATTAGTTTTGCAGGATACAATATATTTTGCTTTTAGCTCTATGAAAAATGTTTGTTTCAGGGGAACAGGACACACTACAATCGTACCATGGGAACTGAAGGAGCAATTCCCAACTCTGTAGAAGAAGAAAGTACGCCTAATTCTGATGTTGACAGCTCTCTGTCTTCCAAGTTTCAACAATATAGTAACAATGTGCCCTCGCAAACTACTGACACGACAAGCCTGAACAGCACTCAAGCCTCAGAATATGCAGATGCTGAGTCAGGTTTGTTTTTAGACATGACATCTTGGTTCATAACCCATTTTTCATGGTTAAGTTCAGATCATAAAAATATTAAGCTCTAACTAATGTGTTTTACAATGCTTCATATAACATTAAGTTTGTGTGAAGTATATACCGATTTTTTTCTTATTACATAAATAAGTTAGAATGTTAAATTGTTTGCAGCATACAGTCACCGATCAGGTCCTGGACTCCAATATTTTCACAAGTTACAACAGTCTGACACAGAAAAGATGGACGATGCACATTCTGTGCCTTATTATCCGGTTCTTTCAAGTAAAGTATTTCCTACATATTGTTCAAGTGCCTTCAAAAGCTCAATGCTGTTCTATGATAAACTTTAATGTAATGAACTATTAACAGATGATTACCAAGGACACTATCAAGCTACTCCACACATTCAACCCACACATTCGTCTGGCCAATCTGCCCTGAATATTGTACCGGAATGGGGAAATGAGATTAATGCCCAAGATTGTGGAGATGCTTTTGGTAAAACTAAGGAGTTTGGAAATCATTTACATGGCCAAGGAGAGTGGCAGGTATGGAATGACTGAAAAACTCCAAGTACATATACATATCTGCTGGAAGGAAATGTTCTTATATCTTTTTGTCATGTTTGCCTTAGTACCCCAAGCGTTTTGTCTACCCAAACTTTCAGCCTTTGAGATGTGTTGTTGGTCATGCTTGTTTGGTAAAAAAATCTTATCAATGTATCGGTTTTGATTCTCCATGACATGCAAACTAGCTTTAGTCTCCATGTAAAAAAAACAAGGTCAAATATATATAATCTTTTTGAATATTATTTTGAATATTATCCCTTCCAAAAATAGTGATGTTATTTTCTCTTTCGTTATTTTTGGAAACGATAGTTTTCATTTAGTTTAAAGGCACTTGATATAAGTAGGTGTAAATATGTTACCCGGACTCTTCACTTTGCCTCGAGTATCCATTCCAGACACTCGACACTCTGACTTGGATGCTTATATTAGGTCAAAAACATGTAAAATTTTCAAATGTTGCCGAGTTCGAAACTTGGACATGTATCCATGTTAGACAGTTCCAGCCGAGTCCGGGTAACAAATAATATGCATAAATAAGATATTTAAATTATGAATATTCCCAAGACTTCTATAAAAAATGAAACTGTAATTGGGAACAATATTTTTGTTAAGGGTTGTATTAGTGTAATTCAGCATCAACAATCAAATTGTGATATTTCTGTAAATTAGGATTTTTTTTATCGCTTCTTTGAATCTGCAGAGATAACAGCATGTTTTAACTTGTGAACAGTCTTTTGAAGTTGATTCTTTGCACCTGCCCAATTGGTCCATGGAACAAAATTTGCAAATACATGCAAATTATGATCAAAATGCTAGGCTTTACGAAGGGGACTTTGGTTCTTTGGACTTGTTTGATTCCCTGGAGTCCCAACATGGTGAGCAAAATGGACAGTTTGCAATCACAGATGTTGGTAGCATCATCAGAACAGAGTTGGAGAACAGTGCGACAGTGGACGTCAATCACCCAGCGTTGAAGCAGCCATTGCTAGGTGGGATTGCAAAAGATGGCCTTAAAAATCTTGATAGCTTTGGTCGATGGATGAGCAAGGAACTTGGAGATGTTAATGAGCCACAAATCCAATCTAGCTCTGGGGCTTACTGGGAGGTAGTTGGAAGTGAAGTTGGAGTTGTTGATTCTAACATTTCCTCTCAAGTGGAGTTCGAAACCTATACAATGAGTCCCTCTATTTCCCAAGACCAGCTATATAGCATTATTGACTTCTCACCAAACTGTGCTTATGCTGGGACAGAAGTCAAGGTACAATAAATGCTAAACATATGAACCTCCTGCCACAGATTCACTTAAATATTGTTTGGGAATATTGAATTCATTTGAAATGATGGATTTGACATGGTTCTATCATGGAATTGAATTGAATCCGAACCCAAATTATTTTTAATAACCTAAACATGTAATTTGGACCAAATCCATCATTTGAAATGAAATTGTAGTATACGAACATACAATTTGGTATTTTAAAATGTCTGTCCGGTTTGCAGTCGCAAGGATTAGTTCAGGCATCAGGCCTGGCCCTAAGGCAGGGGAAACCGCCTAATTTTCTTAGAAATTACTAATTATCTATAAATTTAATATTAATTATTTATTTTATATAAGAAAATTGTCCATAGTGATTAAAATTGGTAAATTGTAATTTCTTTTTTATATATCGTACCGTAGTTAATTTCCATTCTGTCATTTGAATCTTGATTTGTATTGGCATATTTTAAGTGGTAGATGATTTGAAGAACTCTGTTTTGAAAAAATATTGTTCTTTACTTTAGTGGGCCATTTATATTTTTCCGCGGATAGGGCTCCAAAAGGTTAGGAGAGCTATAAGAAATTTGTAAGAAACGAGCACCGAAGTAAGAATTTTTTTATTCACCAATCCATCTTTTTTTTTGGATATATGATTACCAGGTGCTAATCACCGGAAGGTTCTTGAAAAGTCATCAAGAAATTGTGAACTGTAAATGGGCATGCATGTTTGGGGAACTTGAAGTTCCAGCAGAGATTGTTGCAGACGGTGTTCTTCGTTGCCATACACCCCATCATGAGGCTGGAAGAGTTCCTTTTTATGTAACATGTGCCAATAGGCTGGCTTGCAGTGAAATACGAGAATTTGAATTTCAGGTGTATAGTCTCACAAATGTGGATGCCACTGATACAAGTAGTGACAGTTCAAGTGAGGCTCTTCTTCACATGCGATTTACAAAACTGCTGTCGATAGGATCTGCTAGCCATAATTCAGTTCAGGGCATCATGGATAATAATTTGAACTTCAGCAGTAACCTTACCTCATTAATAAAGGATGACAACGAGTGGGAAGAAATATATATGCTTACTAATGCGGAAGAATTCTCTACTGAAACAGTACAAGACCAATTTTCACAAAAACTACTCAGGGAGAAATTGCAGGTGTGGCTTCTTAAGAAGGTAGCCGAAGGAGGAAAAGGCCCAAGCGTAGTAGATGAGGGTGGCCAAGGTGTACTCCACTTTGCAGCTGCTCTTGGTTACGATTGGGCTATAACTCCCACTGTAGCAGCAGGTGTCAGTATCAATTTCCGAGATTTGAATGGTTGGACTGCACTCCACTGGGCAGCGTCTTTTGGCAGGTAAAGATTTGAATGCTTGTTAAATAATATTATAGGCTTGTAGCTTTTACATGATAAATATCTCCGACACTCGAAACTTGTGGACATACAATATGGTTGCTGGTGCACCAGTTTGTTGTTGGATTTCTGGTGATACTTTGATTTCTTGAATTTGTTAACATAGGGAGCACACAGTGGCTTTCCTCATCTCACAAGGGGCAGCTCCTGGAGCGTTGACGGATCCGTCAACTAGATATCCGAGAGGCAGAGATGCAGCAGACCTTGCTTCAGATAAAGGACACAAGGGAATTGCAGGTTATATTGCGGAACGTGCATTGAGTTCCCATCTATTATCACTCAATATAAACAATGCAAATAATGGTGATGCTGGAGAAGTTCCAAGTCTAAAGGATGTACAGGCAGTTGCAGAGAGGACCCCAACGCCAATCACTGATGGGGACTTTCAACAGGGACTGTCATTGAAGGATTCACTAGCTGCTGTCTGTCATGCTTCTCAAGATGCTGCTCGCATTCATCAAGTTTTTAGGATACAGTCATTCCAAAAGAAGCAGCTAAAGGAATATGATGATAGTCAGCTCGGAATGTCAGATGAGCATGCTCTTTCACTCCTGGCTGTCAAGTCAAACAGAACAGGGCATCGTGATGAGCCAGTGCATGCTGCTGCTACCCGAATACAGAATAAGTTCCGTAGTTACAAAGGCAGGAAGGATTTCTTGATATTTCGTCAACGAGTAGTCAAAATTCAGGTTTACTGCATTCCTTCCTCAGTAGATTTGTATTTAACAATTAACACGGTCAGACACACACCCCGACCCACACCCCGACCCACACTTGTGCTTATCTGCAACCAGCTCAATGTTTAAAATTTAACATAGATTTAATTTTAAAGGCTCATGTAAGAGGGCACCAAGTGAGGAAAAACTATAAAAAGATCATCTGGTCTGTGGGGATCCTGGACAAGGTGATTATACGTTGGAGAAGGAAAGGAAGAGGTTTGAGTAGGTTCAAGACAGAGACACATCTTGAGGGTCCCAGCATGCAAGCCACATCTTCAAAAGAAGATGATTATGATTTCTTAAAAGAAGGCAGAAAGCAAACAGAGGAGAGGTTGCAGAAGGCCCTTGCTAGGGTGAAGTCCATGGTGCAGTATCCTGAGGCAAGAGATCAGTATCGTAGGTTGCTGAATGTTGTTTCTGAGATGCAGGAAACAAAGGTATTTAGTGCTTTGAATTCAAGTATGCATCATATATATCACATGTCTGTTTTAATCATAGAATTAACAATTACTTGTAGTATGTGCATAGCCAAATGTAAACCATTCACTTGACGGGTACAACTTAGGTTTCCTGATACTGATAAATAAAAAAGGATACCTTTCCTGTGAGTAAAATTTGGTTCTTCGTGTGGATTAAGTTTCTTTCCTATAGATTAGAACTTACTTAATTATCTAGGATTGCTAAAAGAAGCATAGAGGTAGAAATAGTCGTGACCTGAAATTTGGACTTTTTTTTTGCGAAATAAAATTTTTTATACCATCGGTAAAAAGAGAACAATGTTTGGTGGCATACCCCGCAACTCTACTACTGAAATAGCACTCGAACTACTAAGCAGAATGAAACCCCACCAAAGCTACACTACCACCTTATCACAATTCATAACTGGACACTACAATACCCCACTATAAGTACAATACATTTGCATTAGAATTAAAAAGTATGAAGTCCCATATCAGTACGAGCTTCCAGATTGAACTTGGCACAAGTGAAAAGCTTTGCCAGAACTGTTGCTTGAAATTTGGACTTTTGTAAAACTTGACTGTAAATAGTGGACTTTTCTCATAAAAACATTCTTATATATTTTTGACTTGCATAAAATGATGTCGTACCAGTAACTAGTAAGTAATATGTGTGCTTGTTTTGAACCATGCTGTAGGCCACAGATGATATGGCAGTGAACAGTTCAGATGAAGCCGCAGCAACAACAGAATTATTTGAAGATGATCTTCTCGATCTCGAAGCGTTATTGGGCGATGATACCTTCATGTTTACAGAAGCCTGACTTGATTAGTCCTAATATGCATTTCTTGTAAAATCTTGATCTCCCGATCCAGTTCAAGTGGTTAGTAGAACTACATATATAATTATATATTAGGATGTGCCGGTATTTATTTGTATATCCCATCTACCTGATTTAAATGTATGCTAGATAAATATATAAATGAATAGATGACAGTGATGCCGTTGGTGTGCATTTGTAATTTCATATCTGTCTCTACTTGTGCACTTCATAATTAAACTATTGGAACCTGAATTCTCTCTTGGTTAACGTTGCTGCATTTCTTTTTCCTGATTCAGTACGACTCAAGAGTCATTACGGGTAAGAACGTTTGTAAGAGTGATGAGCATGTACATAATGCGTAAAGAAGCTTTGAACATCGGTGCTCTATCGAAGGTTAACGAAAACTGTTCACTGGCCATTGCATTCTATTGCAAAACATGCACCAGTTTAAGGTAATAACTGAGTAGGCGATCTCCTTTTCAGTTGTACTCCCCCAAGAATGAACAGGAATGCACATCTACGCATCAAGAGTGTCCTGGTATATCTCCCTGCTCATCAAGGCAAATCATTGCGATGCCATAGTTGACGACATTTAGCAGGGTCGACAATGCTTCTGGCCAGATTGGTGGGTCGTTGGAGAAAGAAAGCATCTTATCCTAGTTCAGCAATACATGTGCAAAAAAGGTTTAAATATCAATTAGACAAGATTCACGTCACAAAATTTGAAAAATATGAGCACTTAGCAGGGTCGACAATGCTTCTGGCCAGATTGGTGGGTCGTTCCAACAACTTTTTGTTTTTATCTAATCACAGGCATTGGGAAACACTAATCGCATCTTCTTCGTTGAAATTTTATAAATTATTCACGATCTTTAACGATTATATTCTATTTGACTATACAGAAAATGCGATATATATTCCTTTTTCACATCCAATTTCCAAATAATCAGTTGTATGTTTTTTAATTCGAAAAAGACATTTCGGAAAACCATAACCACTCTAGTTAAATGATAAGCTGAAATATTTTAGCTTACAGAAATAATTGCAGTACCGGAAAGAAAGAGAAGTACAGGATGAAATCAAATATTTTTCCTTACTTAGGCTCTGTTTGGGATTGCTGTTAAAAATTGTGAAAATCAAATAACTGTTCGGTAATATTTAAGGAAATGCACCATAACAGAAATGTAAATGGACAAACTGAAACTAGTGGTGCTAATGGTCCCAGAACAGCAAACATAAATATAAAATGCACTGCGCGAAGTTGACAACAACAATATTAAGAACTATAAGTAACCCTAATCCAAAAGTTATAATCAAACACTGATGTCATAGTAATGAGATAAATGTATCTGTAGAGGTAGATTGCAGATCAAATTTAGCTACTAAGTTAAACAATAATAATAATAAAAGAAAAGATGTCGAAATTTCGACATAATTGACCTTAACAAAATCAGAAAGAAAAAGAGTGAAAAATATTAATTATATATTTCACCTTACACCAGCAGAAACCTTATTAGGTTATCATTAGAATAAGATCATTTTTATATCATCTAACACATCTTACAAGGCCTTATTTGTATTTTATGTTGTTGCAAGTATTAGAATATAATATATGATCCTGGAAGGTGTCTTCCTCTAACACCTTAAGGTTTTAGATGAGCTGGTTACTCAACATGGTATTAGAGCTCAGACTGGCGGTATCAGAGGTGTTAGAGGAAGGCACCTTCCAGGATCATATATTATATTCTAATAGCAAGTCAAAAATGGTTGTTAGATTGATTTGCAACAACTTAGAATCATGAAACTTTCTTCATTTCTAGCTCCCCTTGCCAAAAGGTAACCGGCCTTAACATTTATCTTTTACAAGTCACTTGATATTCGTGTGAGTACATTTACTTCTGATTTTGCAGGTTGGAGGGTAAAGTAGCTGTCATCACTGGAGGTGCTGGATGCATTGGTGGAACTACGGCACGTTTATTTGCGCAGCATGGTGCAAAGGTGGTGATTGCTGATGTTCAAGACGAACTAGGCCAATCCCTATGCAAAGACCAAGAAGCTCTGTCTTTTGTTCACTGTGATGTTACTAATGAATCGGATGTCGAAAGATTGGTTGATTCAACCATGGACAAACATGGTAAGCTTGATATTATGTTTGGCAATGCTGGTATTACAGGATTTAATGATCCAAGGATTTCAGTAACAGATTACCAAGATTTCAAGAGAGTGTTTGATGTTAATGTTTTTGGTGCATTCTTGTGTGCCAAACACGCGGCTAGAGTCATGGTTCCTGCTAGAAGAGGCAGCATTTTGTTCACTTCAAGTGTTGCATCAGTCACTTATGGAGATGTTCCACATGCCTACTCTGCTTCAAAGCATGCCGTTTTGGGTCTGGCAAAGAATTTGTGTGTGGAGATGGGGGGTTACGGGGTTAGAGTTAATTGCGTATCTCCATTTGGAGTGGTCACTCCAATGCTGATGAAAGGTCTAGGAGCTACTGACAAGGGGAAGGTGGAGGAGTTTGTTGCAGGTATTGCGAATTTGAAAGATGCAACTGTGGAGGCAGAGGATATAGCTGCTGCTGCATTGTACTTGGGAAGCGATGAGGCCAAGTATGTGAGTGGTTTGAACCTTATTGTAGATGGAGGCTACAGCACTACAAATATTGCTCTGAAAGAGTCCTTCAAGAAGATGTCATTGTAAGATCAGAAGTTAGATTTTATGTATTTTTAGTATGGGTATTGCTTTAAGGCGATATCTGTACATTAATTAATGGATCAAGTTTTCATCAGTATATTTTGTCGATTGGACTCTGAAGTCGAAACGAGCAAGGCACAAAAACCCAATCAATGAAAATTAAGTAAGACTAATCTGGAAATGGTTCGCCCAAAATCACTTTATTATACATACTTTTGGTAATTGTATATTGTATCCCTACATATAGGGCTGCTTATAGGTTATCCAAACCGAAAGAACCAACCCAACCCACCCCTTGTTTGGGCCGACCAAACCGACCCATTTAAACTCGAAAAATTTTCGTTGGGCCGAATATATTAGGTTGGGTCGGAGTTTAACTATTTAAAACCCTAAACCAACCCAACCCGGTCAAATTATATAAGCCTAGCCCATTTACACCATGCAAGCATGTTCTATATACTAAACGCATATCTTATTGAGTAAATCTTGGCATCACTACAAAAATTTACTAACTTTTTATTTGATAGCAGCAATAGCGTTTTTATAACAGTTGAATGAATAACCTGCTATACTCTTTTTCTATCTGAGCTCTCAATAACTTCTTATGACATGCTAAATTTTCTTTATCCATGACTTTAATCGCAAAATAACTTTTTGCTCCAATCAACTTTGTCAGTTGAACACTCCCTATATCTTCACTACCCGTGCTACCTTTATAAATGCTAATATCACCACTTTCTATGGATTTCTCTATGCTACTAGTGCATTCACTAACTTATGTGTTGAACCTCTGCTTAGTTTCTATAAATTGTGCTGCAGAATAAAAGCTGTTTTGAATTAAGACTTATTTATTGGCTTCCTTCTTTTGAGATTTATGAATTTTATTTACCAGAACACTAGGACAAAATTATTTTTTCTTGTATAACTCAATCAACCCGACCCAACCCAACCCAAACCAACTGAAACAATCATACCATTAGTAGGTAAGGCTGTCAAAAAAATTCGAAAAATCCGATATCCGTCCGAAATATCTGTATTCGTATCCGGAATAAAACGGATATTATCCGTATCCGAAATAAAGCGGATATTATCTGTATTCGAATTCGGTAGTTGCCGATACGAATATGGATATATGCGCATCCGTATCCGGTAATATCCGAATCCGAAATTAAATAAATATGATAAATAAATAATATATATTATATATATATATAGTTACAGATTATTTAGAAATTATATTTTACGTTTACAGAATATATATATATATATATATATAATTTAATCATTAAACAATATATTTATATAAGTTGTAGATAATTGTAAACATATATTTAGGAAAAGGTTTCTAGTTGAATAAAAACATATATATATATATATATATATATATATATATATATTACAAATTTAATATTTTAAAATAAACAAAATTATACTAAAAAGTAAATTTTTGAAAAAAATAAAATAGACTTTAATAAATTTAAGTTTTAGTTTAGTTTACTTTTTTTTTAAAAAAAAATTAAATTTTTTATTATTTTTTCAATTTTATTGAATTAAAATTTAATATAAAAACTAAAAAATTCTGACTGAAATTCGGATTCGGATATTATCCGTATCCGGATAGTATCCAGCGGATTCAGATATTTTTATTTAAATATTTTCGGATTCAGATACAAGCAGATTCGTATCCGAATTATCTGTTTGACAGCCCTATTAGTAGGGTTGAGTTGTATAATTTTATTGAGGTTGATGTGTTTATATTTTCTAACCCGATTTAATTGGGTTGGGTCACTAAATTGACTATAACCTGTTTTGGTACTATGCCCTTTCATCAATTTTTACCGTTACTTTAAATGACTCCAGGGATAATTTAGTAAATTAACAATGACTTAATTATATTTTGACACTTAAAGTATGACATATCATACACATGAACCCTTAAAGAAAAAGATCACACATTTTTACCCCAGAACTATAAAAATTATACAATTTAACCCTTTTATTTAAAGTCATACAATTATTTAAATTTTTTGACCCTTTATACGATATTTGTTGGGAAAATTTTAAGAACGAAAGTTGTAGAGAACGAAACGATTGTTTTGAAACAATAAGGCTCGTTAGAAACGAAATTAAAACGAATTAATAATTAGATAAAATGTACATGTAATGAATTTGCAAACCAAAAAAAATTATGATTATTTTTTTATTATTTCGAGAATAGTTCGAAACTTAATATGAGGAAACACCATGAACGAACGTTATGGGCAATTTAAAGGGTTTTTTGAATCATCAAAATTTTTTGAAATCCAATATGAATTGAATTTACTGCGAATTTTACAAAATTTCTAACATTTCAAAAGTCAGCTCAAATTTTAAATTTTGCTGCGAATTTTAAATTTCGGAGATTACATCATTCTCAAATTTTTATAAAATAATCTATGTTAAATGTTTTTTATTTTAATATATTTAAAAAATTCTAAAAATAATGTAGGAAGATGATATTAGTAAATGTGTTAAACTTTACAATTTTAAAGTTCTGGGACAAAAATGTATGATCTTTTTATTTAAGGGTTCATGCGTATCATATGTCATACATTAGGGGTCAAAATGTAATTAAGCATTGTTAATTTACGAAATTACCCCTGAATTATTTAACGCCTGAGTTATTTAACGGTAATGATAAAAATCGATGAAAGAGGTGCATAGTGCAACGCCAAAACATGTGTAGGGATGCAATTTGCAATTACCAAAAGTATGTATACTAAAATGAATTTGGACCGAACCAAAGGGATGCATTTTGCAGATTAGTCATTAAGTAAAACTAGCATGATAGCCCGTGCAAAGCACGGACACCATTTAAATTCATAAAATATTGTTGTTTTGATTTTATTATATAGACGATTTATAATTTTTGAAATATTATACGTCGTTAATGTGGTATTTTTTATGGACATTGACAATAACTCAAATTTCTTACTTGAATTTCATATATGATCGTAACAATAGAATCACATCTAGCCATTTAAAAAAATAACTTGGAATGATTAAAAAATATGTAATTTAAAAGTCTAATAATGAGTCAGTAGACTCACGTGTTTATATATAAAGAAGTGCTAAATAAGATAATTTACATAAATAAGAAGCGAAAACTAATTATGGTCACACATTCAAATCTAATTTACATCTCAACCATCACCCATATTCACTCTTATGCCCCTTCCATTATCGGCGACCTCACACACCATCACTTACTTTACACCGTTGTTATCACCATCTCATTCCATTTGTCATCATCACTCATGACACACACACACACACACACATATATATATATATATATATATATATATATATATATATATATAATACGTGTGAGTGGGCGAGAGAGAGAAATTGTGTGTATAATAAACCATAATCACTCTACAATCTTTTGTTGTCACCAAATCGACCACCACTCCGAAAGTAACTTATGAACATGTTTGTCGCAAATTCCAGTCTCATTCCTGACCACACCTCCAGTAATTCATTCAACCTTCTCTCAACATATCTAAGTTTACCGATCGATGTCATTTTCACTCACTCTACTACCGTCAACACTATTACCAACAACTTCGAACATTTACACAATTCCAAATTTGGAATATTCTTGTTATTTGTGTTCAAATTTTTTAGTGATTTACGTTTAAATTTTGATAATTTTAGTTGAGGTGGCGTGGTAGTGGTCATGTGATAGTGATTTAATATTCTTCTAGTTCATATTAAAATTAGCTAAAATTTTGGTTTGTATTCATGTTCATTGTGATATATCATGTACTAAGTAGCATACTTGAATAATACAGTGAGACGTTTTAAATTATTTTTAATATAGTATCCATATTCTATTTTTTAATAAATATTTTTGAACTAACTATGTGTTTTATCTAATATTCATCTAATAACTAATATGAATTCCAAATCTCATCTACAATAATTTTTTTCCTCTTAAATTATCTTTTTATAGACTATAAAATATTTTTCCTAATAGTAGTGAGAGTGGGGGTGTAATCGAGTCGAACACTGTCGGACTCGAGTTCAAACTCGATAAAAAAATTATGTCAAGCTTGAACTCGAGCTCAAGTTTAATTGGTCCTCCAATTTTTACATTGAAACTTGACTCATAAAGCTTGAAATCTTGAATCGATTTAACTTGTTTTGAAAAAAAGTTTAAATATAAACGGTTCGAGTTGGGTTCATCTCGATAAAATATATGAATTATGTAAAATATTGAATATTTACTTTGAAATATATTTATAATTCTTAAAAAAATTAAATATTAAAAGTTCGATTAGTCTCGCGAACCTAGACCCGACAATTTTCGACACGACACGAAAACACGACACGAAACGACACGAAAATTTAGTGTTTGGGTTTCCATTTTTAGTACACGAACACGAAAGTACACGACCGAGATTTAGTGTCGGGTTTGGGTTTACCCTTCAAGTACACGACACGACACGAAGTACACGAAATAAATAAATTAATTAATTAAATAAATTAAATAAATTAAAAATATATATATATATATATATATATATATGTAATATTTTTTAACATAATATAAAACTTTATGTTCAATTTTATGACATACGTTTAATTGACAAATATGTATAATGTATTGTTAATTCTGGATTTCTGGTGACATGAACTGTTAAAGCATTTCGTGTACAGTTTCGTGTTAATTTTGTTTCGTTATCGGTTCGTTTCGTGTAAACGAAAACTACACAAATAATCTCGTGTCGTTTCGTGTCGTTTCGTGTTTTTACCGTGTCGTGTTCGTGTCTAGATTTTGGGTACACAAATTTATTTCGTGTCGTTTTCGGGTAGACGTTTCAGGTACACGAAACACGAAAGTACACGACACGAAAGTACACGACACGAACGAATTTCCAGGTCTACCCGAACCTCAAGAATCGAGTAATTTAAAACTTGAACTTTGCTCGGTAAAGTAGTTAAATAGCAAAAGCTCGAGCTCAGCGCGAATACTATCAAACTGAATTCGAAAATCTTATTAGCTGAGATTGAGTAACTCAAAAACTCGAATTGAACCTATTTAAAAAAAATTGAATATGAACAATCCGACTCAGGTTTGACTCGATAAAACATATAAATTAATAAAAATATTGAAAAGTATAACAATAGCTAACTCGAGTTCAACTCGAATACTATCAAGCTGAATTTGAAAATTTTATTAGCCGAGATCAAGTAACTCGAAAACTCGAATTGAACCTATTTCAAAAAAAGTTTGAATATGAATAATTCAGCTCGGGTTTGACTCGAAAAAATATATGAAAATAAAAATATAAAACATTATAATAAATGAGTTCTTAGTGTATGTAGTTAATGATTCATAAAAAAGTTCTAAGAATTTCTTTGGTGTAGTGGTTAGAGACGTGAAAATAATTCATTTTTTTAATATTAATATGATGGAAGTGTGAATTAGTAAATTACTAAATAGTCTGGAAAGGACTTGTTGGCCTATAATATATATATGTAATATATATATATGAAAATAAAAATGTAAAACATTATAACAATGAGTTATTGGTGTATATAGTTAAGAGCATCTCCAACCTTACTTAACACTTAGGTTAAAAGTACAACTGGCAACTAAAGAGTGTGATTTATAGCCAACCTATGTGAATATGGTCATTTCAACCACTGACTGTTGTTGTTCAAAATTATAGACATCAAGATATGGTTGGCCATATTTGGCCAAGTCTTACAGATATGTAGAGACTTTTCTCTACCTACTTTTTCTCTCCCTTGCTTTTTTCTTTCTTTTTCTTTTCAGCTGCAGCTTTGATTTGCACCGACCAAAATTTTCAATATCTTTTTAATATTTTTTTTGTGTGAAATTAAAAATTATGGAGGCAACACAAAAATTAGCTAGTGTTAGTATTAAAAATAATGCTAGAGGTATTAAATTGGATATAAAAATAGATATAAAATGACATGTTTCATTATTTGATTATTTATAAATAAATGTATAATGTCATTTACATCATTTTCACAAATTAAAATATTTCAAATTGACATATTAGCAACTCCACATTATCTTGTACCCAATTTCGGCACCTATAGCATTGATATTAATATATATAAATTATTTTTCAATAAAAAAGTATATTTTCAAAATATATCCAACCATTATAATCAACCCATTGGAGTGCAACGCCTTACAGATTCAGTAAATTTTACCCAAATATTACTTTATATTATTTTAACCAACCATTTTAGCTAACTCCATTGGAGATGCTCCAATGATTCATAAAATGGTTCTCAAAATTTCTTTGGTGTAGGAGATGTGAATATAATTCATTTTTTTAATATTAATATGATGAAAGAGCGAATTAGTAAATTACTAAATAGTCTTAAAAGAGCTTGTTGGCCTTTAATATATGTAATAGAATATAATATATACCGGATGGATGGATGAGTTTCAAAATAAAGTTTAAATAACATACACATATTAAGAGTTATTTAAGTATGGGGTAAATGATCTTCAAAATTTTATTAAATGGGCTCCTAGCATGATGGTTGAGGTGGTAAAATAAAATACCTTTGTTTCCAAAGGTTCAATTCTCGCTAGTAACAATATTTTTAATATATTTATACATTATAGGGGTATATAAGTAATTTAATAAATGGCATAGAAAGCCATGTTGACCCATAATATAGATAATAGATACGAATATCACGTGTATCCGGCTTAAACAATCAGGACACCTTCTATGATTCTATCTATTAGTCCGATGGCTTCAAGTTGTAAATATATGGACATTAATAATCGTCTCCTGCAGATTTTTTTAAAAACAATGCTTATTGTGAAGGCAAAGCTTAGAAATATCGGCCTCATTTTTATATATTTCTGCATTTGGCAAAAAAGATGTATATGTAATGCATTAGATTAACACACACATGTCAACAAAAAAGTATTTCTTTCAGCCATAATGGCCATTTATTTAAATCTTCAGGCAAATGTAGTACAATCTAAACAGAAAACTTCAGGCCATCCAGATTGAATTGGATAGTCAATCCCATAGCCTTCTCTTTTTACATCGTACCGCTCAACAAAAAGTAATATAAGAGATGTATCTATACAGCAAACCTAAATCCTCGGAAAAAGTGAGTTAGGAGATTTGATTCTCCTCCTCCTTAGTCGTTCGGCAACAATAAAGGCAAGCTCAAGCGACTGAGAAGCGTTGAGCCTTGGGTCACAGTGAGTGTGATAACGGGCACTCAAATCATCGTAAGTCACAGTTCGTGAGCCGCCAATGCACTCGGTCACATTCTGACCTGTCATCTCCAGATGAATACCTCCAGCATAGCTGCCTTCTTGCTCATGCACATCAAAAAAAGCTCGCACCTCGCTCTGCCATGACAAAACCCATGTTAGAACCTATAATAGTACACATATACAATTGCACCATTTATTCTGGTTTCGCCATATGAAGAAGTAAATGAAATAATAATGCAAGCTTTTCTTGCCCGATTCCTTATGCCATCATTTCATATACCTTTCTCTTCCCCAAATTCTATCACTTCATTTATACCATTAACTATTAACAAAAGAAAATGATGTGATGTATTACTAGTACGAGTCTGCATTTAATACAGTATACTTTAAAAAAGATAATTTTTTTTATTAAGAATCTGTTTGATTATCTAAAACATGATATACACTTATATCTAGAAAAAAATTTAAGCACTGTGTCCTGCATTTGCCCACACAAACACGCTCAAACTCAACTGAGCGTAATTGTGTTTTTATCAAAGTCATTTCATTGTGGATGTGATCCTAAAAATAATACCTACTCCATTAATAAGTTTGTAACATAGCAACTAATCACTTTTCTTACAGGTTTGTTGATGTAGTGTCCTGGAGGTTCAATGTTAAAACTAGAATTGAGGGAAAATATCAAAATAGTTTATTAGAGATTCAGAAAAAATAAATTAAAATGACCAAAGTAAGTTATTCCGAAAAGACCATACCAAGATTGCATCAAAGGGCCGTGTTTTGTGTCCGCTGGGTGCTTGGATGGTGTTTCCATGCATTGGATCACAGACCCAAGTCAAAATTTGTCCTGCTCCCCGCACTGCCCTGATCAAATGAGGTAGCTTGACCCTCATATTTTCAGCTCCCATTCTTACAATTACAGTGATCCTTCCAGCCTTATTACTGGGATTTAATATTTCAACAAGTTTAACTAGTTCATTTGGATCCATCTTCTGGCTCACCTGCGAAAAAAGTTTCAATATTTATCTTTTGGATGGAAGAAGGATACACGACATGAACAAGGCACAAACACTGAACAAGGATACAGAAGCACTAAAACTGGACACATACAAAGCCACTTTCTTCAATAATTTTTAGGTTGCCATGGTTGTGATTGATATAATAATAATTACACTTTATACAGGCAACTTTGTTCTAGATTGACATATGGGTTTTTCAACTAGTGGTACTTGACCTATTATTAGATGAAAGCCGTAAATGAACCAAAAGCGATTCACAACTGAGTATAGACAGATACTACAAGCCAAGAGTGAATAAGCAATGTCTTAGTTGCATACAAGTTGATTTATGAAGGTTTTTAATAGTTAGTGATCAAGTATGAGAGAAATGCCAGACAATTACAAAACAATTGTCTGAGCATATAGCCATAGGGCATACCACATCAAGTTCAATAAAATTGTGTAAATATGTATGGTAAAGTTTTGTTGGGTTCCTTGTGGCGGATCACAACACCAACCTTCTTGGTTCAGTTAACTACTTCAAGAAGGAAAATCACAGTTAAAACCATGACATACACAAATTGCTCAAATGTATAGACAGACGACCAAAGACTACAAATATATATATTAGGAAAGAGGATAAGAATACAAGGATGTAAATCTTAATTTAATCAGATATCAAAGGTTAAGCTATAGAGAAATTTTACTGATTTATGAAAGGTCACCTTTTGGTAATGCAAAATGAAGGTTGGTTACCATATAGATTTTATGATGACCAATAAAATCTGCAAGTTAATGTGCTTCACTAACAGTTTTACTTTGAGACTGGAAGAACATGTAGTGTCTTCATACATTTGATCAGTTTTTTGGTCCTTTATCAAGGATCTAGTGAATTCTAATGTAACACATGTTAATGTTACTAAAAAAATAGTTTAAGAGCCACATATATATGATACAATGCAGTGACTGAAATTTGTTTGCACTTGCAACATACAGCTTGGAGTTGGAACCATCAGCAGTACTTAGGAGTGGAGTGCTGGGTTTAGATGTTGATGACAGTAAAACAAAACCATCAGTCAGATGGAAACATTATAGTGCTTTCCAACATCTTCTTGATCAAAGAACAAGTGAAAGTGATTGCAAGAACAAAAAACAAGTAACCTTTTATAACTGTCAACGACTGAATTTTAAGTAGTTAATCAATCAAATATCTAGAAAAGCATGGATTATTACCTTAATACCAAGGGGATTAGAAATTCCTCGTAAGAACTCTACATGGGCTCCATCAAGTTGCCTGGTCCGTTCGCCTACCCATACCATATGAGCAGAACAATCATAGTAAAGGCCAGTGGTTGAATCCTCTCTAGTGAGGGCCTGCTCAAAAGGTAAATGTAAACACTCGTGGGATGTCCAAAAGTTAGTTGTTGCCATGATAGGGTGGTCAGGGGTGATTCCTGCCGCAGCCATGAATCCCAAGGCCTCGTCAATCCTGTGAGCCAATTCCTGGTACCTGTGAATAAACAGAACATGAAACTGGCAGCTTTAGATTGACCTGGGAGGCTGGGACCTTACAATAATCATTTTAAAGTTAATTTGTGAAAACATATCCAGAAGATCATATAACAAGCTGAAGCATAATTAAACAAAAAGAATTATCATGAACATTGAACCTGAATTTAACATAATGCGAAGGCAGAAACTCCTAAAGTTTATAAGCACAATTAGAATGTTATAATTTCACAAAAGGGAAGTGAACAAGACAAGTAATCTTTGTCTAGATGAACATACAACTCAACTCAGCAAAGCCTCAATTTCAAATCAGTTTGATTTAACTACATGAATCCTGAGGTATGTTGAGCATTTTTTGGTATAGATATAGCCACATAATCATGGACCGCAAAATGCACAAGCAGAATAGAAACATAATAAACAAAAAAGTGTTATGCTCTTCACTGACCTGTCTCCCTGTTCACTGTTTTCCACGAAGTCCAGATTCCATTGGGTGACTCTCTGCATTGCGGCATAACCTCCGGTTGCAAAAGCCCTTAAAAGGTTCAGAGTTGCCACAGATTGAGTGTATGCCATCACTAGTCTTTCAGGGTCCGGAGTCCTTGATTTTAAATCAAAAACATCTGCATTAATGTTGTCTCCTTTGTAACTTGGTAATTTGACTCCATTCTTTTCCTCAAATGGGTCTGATCTAGGCTTGGCAAACTGACCCGCCATTCTTCCAACCTAGACATCCACGAAAACGATTCAATCCTTTGATATTTACGTTCTACTCCAAATCATAAAATTATCTAGGAGTAAATTGCACTTTGCATCCCTAGAGTCTGGCACATAACAAAACTTGTACCGTTACACTTTGCATTCTTTTGACAGAATTTCTCAACTTTGAAACCTGCTACTTTATAAAGTGTGGCACATTGCAAACTTAACTTTGAAACTCACTACTTCTGCCTTCCTTAAACATGAAAGATGCCAGTCATATTGAAAGAAAAATCGTCAAAGGGATGTAAAATGTAGCAGGTTCCAAAGTTACTATGGAAATAATAATCTTTTAGTACAAATTTCAGAACCCATAACTGCCTGCATAATCTGATTAAATAAGATTTAAAAATGGGACCGAAAAAATAACATTTCTGGGGATGGTCACATTATGTTCATTCTTCGACACAAATATGGGTTAACAAGGCACAAAGAAATAACAAAACAATAAGCACGAGCATTTATTTATTGTCTAATCAAAATCATTACTCTAAATAATTCCGGGTACAAATTTGTGAAAACAAAATCAACCTAAATAAAATTTGTTCAAGTATCCTCTTATCCAACACGAAAATTCGAGAGGGTTCATATTCGTATTCAACACAAGCATACATTATGTAACACAAACATCCACATTCCCTAAACAACACATAAAAAAAGAGTTAAATTAAAAACATAAATACTACCTTAATAACAGGCATTTGGGCACCAAACATAAGCACAACACTCATCTGAAGCAGAATTCGAAAAGTATCTCGAATATAAGTAGCACTAAACTCCTTAAAACTCTCAGCACAATCCCCACCTTGTAACAAAAAAGCTTTCCCCACAGCAGCCTCACCTAATCTCTCTTCTAACATCCTAGCTTCCCCAGCAAACACAATTGGCGGGAAACTCTCAAGTTTTTTAAGCACTTTATGAAGCTCATTTTGATCAGGATATTCAGGGAGTTGTAAAGCTTTCTTGGCTTTCCAGCTTTCAAGACTCCACTTTAATGGGGTTTTAGTGGTGTGAATGGCTGAGATTGAACGGTGGTTTGGGATTTTAGATGGGAAGGTTCGTGGTTTCAGACAGGGAGAGAGAGATGGACACGTGGGGATTATGGTTGTTGTAATGGCCATTTTGGGTTGTGTTTCAGAGGATGTTTGGGGGTGTAGACACAGATGTGTTTGTGCTTATGTGTATGACATTGTCAGTGGCGGCTTGGTTGATTAATATCTGGATATCTGGTATTTTTTTTATTACAATTACGACGATGAGTCGAGCTCGTTATTTTTTGAATTAACATATTAGCCATATATTCTTTGTTGTGCATTTTAGATTTTTTACCTTTATTTATTTTTTTTGGGAATACTTGAGATTCTTTTGGAATTGTTGGGGAAGTATTTATTATCGTTTTGAGGAAAAAATGATAGTAATGTTCCATTTTGGATTTAACAGACACGAAATATTTAGTTTTGAGAAATATATCTGAAATATTGATAGAATGTGAATCTTCAAGATACGTATTTTGTTTTTGTTTTTGTAAAATGCCTGTAAATCAATAACTCGTATTATTTGTTTATTAAATAAAATTGGAAGATGTATATTCAAGATGAAGATAAGTATCAATGTTGTGGCAAAATTGCACATACATTATGCGTTTGTATATCCAAGTCAATATTTTACATCAGCATTCCATCTGTGATCTGACCCTGGAATAAAATCTTTTTTCACTTGATTTATAGCATTGTTGCTTCAAGTTTCATTTTTTGATACTTGACTTCTAGTGGCAGGGAGGGTTAACATTTAACATCTATTTGAGTTTGTGTTTTGGCATAAAATTTCACATATCCACATTTCATTTCACTCTTCTGCAGTACTTGTCCCTCAGCAAACTCTGGTTGTTGGGTACTGATCGTGAGAATCGATTGTTAGGAACCCTTTCTTTTATACTCCTTTGTGTTTTGAGCATGACAGAAGCAACTTAAATCTGCACTCATCCCCAAGTTAAAGTTATATTTTTATTGTTATACTGGATTTTCGGTAATGGGCCCTAGATAGGTACCTAAATAATTTGAGCCTAGAAAATGAATAATGTTTTGGAAAGATTGGTGTGAACTGGGCTTCGGCTCGCACCATGGATTGTGTTGAGCCAAAATCCTTCAAGTATGGTGGGCTCACTTCGTTAACATATGGTGAGCATCTCTCCTTATGAGTTCTCACCTTAACGAGGGCTCTCATGAAGATCTCATCATGACTGGGCTCGCTTCGCCAAAATGAGTGTTGGGCTCTCTTCCTTATGAGTTCACCTTGATGAGCTCGCATATTCATTTATGGGCTCTCACCATTATGAAGTAATGAGCTCGTGCTACTTATCAGAAATGAGAATGATTGAACATAGGTGAACTCGCACCACTTAAACTACGAAAGGGTAATGTCTAGTTTTTATATGTTTTGTGCGGTGCGAGCCTGGCCAGCTCGCACCGTGGGTGAAGCCCAAAATATGGATATTCCTACTTGTGGAATTGATGTTTCTTGGTTGACAAGGGACAGACTTGCAATCATGGAAAGAAATGCGGAGATGCCGCGAGATTGTAGGAAAACGTGTGAAGACCGGACTATTTATGGAAAC
Source organism: Heracleum sosnowskyi (assembly GCA_030848705.1). NCBI lineage: Eukaryota > Viridiplantae > Streptophyta > Magnoliopsida > Apiales > Apiaceae > Heracleum > Heracleum sosnowskyi. Next base: position 132,191,883 of record CM061235.1, on the reverse strand, counting down.
ATGAGGTGGATTGATAATCCTTGAACTATTTATGGGAATGAGAGGTGGATTGATAAACCTTGGATTATTTATGGGAATATTGTATGGATAAACGTTGACCATTTATGGGCTTGGGCTGAATGCGTTTATCCAATGACTTGTTTTCCAAGAACTACGTGAGGCTTGATCCCTATATAAAGGGGTACGTAGACACCTTGTATGATATACAATTGAAACTCAACAAAGAGCAAGAGAAAGAACCCATTCTCTATTCAATTTTCTGAGGAGTCATCATACAAGTCCAGCCACAATTTTCCATAAACCTCCAACACACTGTTGTACGAAATTCTCCTTACAACAATTGGCGCTAGAAGGAGGGGGCTCATTGAGCACTACATCTTAAGGAGAAGGATGTCGAAGAACAACAAACATAGTGACAAGGAGATTGAGCACAAGAAGGATGCCACACCACAAGGAGCAAGGACGGATCTACCACCCCACGGAGAGGGATGACCAAGCAAAACCACCCCGGTCATGCCTCAAGTCGCACAAGTTACACTGGATGGCACGAAGATCCTAGGTTACCTTGAGGGGATCGAGCTTCAATTCAAAACTATGAACGCCCGACTAGCTAAGGTCGAACAGAACTCAATCAAGAATGCGAAGAGGAAGGCTCGAAGGCTCAAAAGCACTAGGGACAAGAAGGATCAACCCTCTAAAAAACTCATACACGAGTTCGACGAGGTAGCTGATGGGCTGAAGAAAACCGGGTCTCTTGAGACGGATGAGATATCTCCAATCCAGGAGGAGCGAGGCAGCCAGGCTCCGAGCGAGCTGCGGCATGAGCCAGCTTCGTCCGAGGCTAGATCCACTAGTGTTTTAGATCGAATTGGGAAGAAGCTAACTGAGCACGATCTAAGGCTTAGATTGGAAAAATCTAAAGCACGGAAGGAGGCGCCAGAGAGGACTCCGCCTAGAACAGAACGGAGGGAGAGGACTCCACCTAGAACAGAACGAAGGGAGAGGACTCCACCTAGAACAGAACGGAGGGAGAGAACTCCGCATAGAACAGAACGAAGGGAGAAGGCTCCACCTAGAACAGAAAGAAGGGAGAGGACTCCGCCTCGAACTCATAGAAGGGAGCGAAGGGAAAGGACTTCCTCTCACCATTCAAGTGAAGAAAGGTCCGACGAAAGAATTGGAGACTTAAGGGTTGGTGATTTAAGGCGCCTGCTGGTGCAAATGGAAAATGAGAAGAGAGCACCACCCCCTGCTACGGCCCCATCTCCCTTCATTCCTGCAATAAGGATGTCTCCTCTTCCCCCGGCATTTAGAAGCAACCTCGAACTTGCCTTCAATGGAGATGTGGATCCTGCTGAATACCTAGCCCGCTTCAATACCGAGATGAAGGTCTACCAGGTTCCTGATCTAACTCGTTGTCGATTATTCGCTGCCTCGTTAAGGGGAAGTGCCCAACAGTGGTTTATTAAGCTAGGGTAGGGCCAGCTAGCATTAGCACGTGGAGACAGTTGGGAGATCTATTCTTAAGGCAGTTTTAGTCCACTCTTCATTATGCCCCCCTGGTGGCTACCCTTGCAAACATTAAGCAGGGAGAGGTAGAGTCCCTGCAGGATTATTTCATGCGATTTAATGCTGAAGTTCCCAGAGTTCGAGGGGCAACATAAGAAGCCCAGAATAATTTCCTAATTGCTGGGTTGAGAGAGGGCTCTAAATTCTGGAAGACTCTACAGGCTAGGGAGCCAGAAACTTTGGCTGAATTTTATGAACATGCGGAGCCTCACAAGCGGGTAGAGAAATCCATGAGGGATCTAAGAAGTAGTGGCCGAAGGATGGAGAAGAAAGGGAGATCTTCTAGTCCTGAAGAAAGGAGAAAGACTTTTAAATGGAGCCCCAGCCCAAAGAAGTTTAATAGGGCTAGGGAAACTGCCAATAAAGAGGCTGGGAGGCCTTACACAAGCAAGTGGCAGAATCATACCCCCTTGGTCGCTTCCATCGATCATATATACGTCACTTATGCTGGGAAGGGGGTGTTCAAGAAAGCCATTCCTCTGACGGAATATAACAAAAGGGACACCTCTAAATACTGTGCTTACCATGAATCCACAGGACATCACATGGCCGATTGCCGACAGCTGAAGGATGAGATTGAGACTTTGATTCGACAGGGAAAGCTAACGGAATGGGTCGTGAAGGAAGTACGGAAACATAAGGCTGAGTACCGTCAGGTGCCCCCTCCACCCCCAATAGCGAAGGAAGGCGACAAGGAGAGGACTGATAGGGCTGATAGCATTCATGTTATTATTGGAGGTCCTCGTGTGGGAGGAGATAGTAAGAAAGCCATGGAGAGATATGCTCGAGAGGCAAAGGACCGTCCTCTAACCAATGTTTATCGTCTTGAACAAAGGCCTCCTTATCTGTTCACGAAAGAGAGAGATGAAACCATGTTTAGTGAAGAAGATGCCAAATGGGTACACCATCCTCATGCTGATGCTCTTGTGGTAAGGATAAAAATCGGGTCTACTAATGTATATCGGGTGCTGGTGGACAATGGGAGCGCTGTAAATATCTTGACCTACAACACTTATAAAAGGCTTGGATTCCTAGACAGAGAGTTGGTCTCAAGCGGAAACCAGCTCTACGGGTTCACTGGGGCTTCAGTAGGAATCCGAGGAAAAATCCAGCTACCGGTCAGTTTAGGAGACAACCCCCACGTGGCCACACAAATTATCACTTTTACTGTGGTGGACCAGCCGTGTGCTTATAACGCCATCATTGGGAGACCAATCCTTAAGGAGATGAAGGTAGTTACCTCTGTCTATCACTTAACCATGAAATTCCCAACTCCCACAAGTGTCAGACAAGTGAAGGGATGTCAATATGACTCAAGAGTATGCTACAACCAAGCCATGAAAGGGGCAGAGAAGTTGGATGTTCTACGAGAAGTGGTAGACCTTAGAGAACGAGAACATGTGGAAGATGGTGAAGAGAAGAAAAGGAAGCGTGTGGACACTCTCATGATGGATGTTTGTAACATGATATCTATAGAGGAACTCCCGGAAGACTACTTCGAAAATTTGGGAATTGAGGTGGAACCTAGGCCCGGGGCCTTAATGATGGAATCCTCCCAACCCATAATGACATTGCAGGAAGGCATAGTAGAGGAGGCTAGTGATGATGAGGAGAGCCCAGAACAAGTAATGGCCAAATTGAATAAAGGAAAGTGGGTGAAGAAAGAGACCTCGGTTCTGATAAACTTGCCAACTGGAATCTCCCGAGAGGTCACTATTACAACAGAAGGAAACATCCAACAAGAAACACCGGAGTTATCCATCAACAATGGGGATCATCTTAGTGATACTGAATTAGGAGAGCCTAGCATGGATAGAAGCTTCGATGTTGATTTGGATCCAAGAATGCCTCCCCTGCCAGATGGAGCCGGAACATTCGAGGATATCATTCCTATCTTGGTGGATCCGAATGACTCGACTAAAGTCTTGAGGATTGGAGCAAATCTCGGCCTCGACAAAGGAACAATCTCGTCTCATTCCTTAAGGAGAACTTGGATGTGTTTGCATGGTCTCATGCTGACATGATAGGGATCGACCCAGAAGTGATGTGCCATAGGCTGAACCTAGATCCCAGCAAAAGGGAATAAGGCATAAGAGGAGACCTGTTAGTGGAGAGAGGGCAGAGGCCCTCGGAGAAGAGGTGGACAGGTTGATGGAAGTCGGGCTCATCAAGGAGTCATTCTACCCGACTTGGTTGGCTAACCCTGTGCTGGTGAAGAAGCCAAATGGGAAGTGGAGAACCTGCGTTGACTTCACCGACCTGAACAAAGCTTGTCCAAAAGATAGCTTCCCTCTTCCTCGTATCGATCAGCTTGTAGATGCCATTGCAGGACACACATTGTTAAGCTTCATGGATGCTTACTCAGGCTATAATCAAATTCCTATGTATGGGCCAGATCAAGAACACACTTCGTTCATCACTGATCGAGGCCTATACTATTATATTGGGATGCCTTTCGGGTTAGTTAATGTGTGAGCAACTTATCAGAGATTGGTGAATAAGATGTTTAAAGATCACATCGGAAAGACAATAGAGGTATATGTTGATGATATGCTTGTTAAATCAAAAGAGGCCAAGGACCACATCCGGCATTTGGCAGAAATGTTTACTATCTTGCGCATCTATAGAATGAAGCTCAATCCCCAAAAATGTGTGTTTGGGGTGGAGTCGGGAAAGTTTCTAAGGTTCATTGTCAACCACCGGGGAATTGAGGCTAACCCGGCCAAAATTAAGGCTCTATTGGAGATGAAATCACCTCGGAAGGTGAAAGATGTGCAAAGTCTTACAGGGAGAATTGCGGCGTTGAACAGATTTGTCTCCAAATCTTCTGACAAGTTCCAAGAGTTCTTTAAGGCTATTAAAAAGGTGGGTAAGAATTTTCAATGGACAGAGGAGTGCGAAGAGGCCTTTCAAAACATCAAGAAGCATTTGAGCACGCCACCCTTATTGTCTAATCCACAGCAAGGGGAGGTACTGGTGCTGTATTTGGCTGTGTCTGAATATGCGGTGAGTGCGGTGCTAATTCGAGAGGAAGGCGATACTCAGCTCCCGATATACTATATGAGCAAAAGGCTGGTGGGTGCAGAAACTCGGTACTTGAACATGGAAAAACTGGTGTATGCTCTGATCCTCGCTTCACGGAAGCTCCGTCCTTACTTCCAGGCTCATAAAGTTGAGGTGAGGACAGCTTATCCACTCAGACAAGTGTTGCATAAACCAAAAACTTCAGGAAGAATGTTGAAGTGGGTTGTAGAGCTGGGACAGTTCGATGTGGAGTATAAGCCTCGGGTTGCGATTAAAGGACAAGCACTAGCAGACTTTATGTTGGAATTCTCACCGCAAACAGAAGAGGACTCTAGTGCGTTGCAAATTTTTTCAGGAATGCCAGCAGAGGAAAGTCAGAATAGTGCCCCATGGTGGAGCTTGTATGTAGATGGGGCATCCAATGGAGATGGAGCTGGATCCGGATTCGAGCTAGTAAGCCCAGAAGGATGTAGGGTGAAGAGGGTTGTTCACTTCACCTTTCACGCAACAAATAATGATGTTGAATATGAGGCCTTAATTAATGGATTTAAGCTGGAATTGGAACTAAAGGTGGAAAACCTTAACGCTTTTAGTGATTCCATGATAGTGGTATACCAGATAAATTGGGGGTATCAAGCACGGGGGCCTAGAACGGAGTTGTATTTGCGCTGTGCGGAAAGGTTGATCAAGTTATTTAATGAGGTCAACCTGGAACTCATCCCTCGGGGCCAAAACGAGACGGCAGATGAACTTGCCAAGTTCGGTTCACGTTGTGAGACCACTCTGTTAGGGTCAACACCCTTGGAAATACAGATGAGGCCTAGTGTGCCAGAGGTAGAGCTTATGGTGGTGGAAGATGGGGTGACATGGATGTCTCAACTCTTGGCTTATATCAAAAATGGTGCCTTGCCAGAAGATAAGAATGAAGCACGACGGGTGCGGTATATGGTTGCTAGGTATGCAATATATGATGGAGACTTATATAGGAGAGGCTTCAATGTGCCCCTACTCAAGTGTGTTGATGGAGAAGAGTACGCAACTATATACTAAAGGAAGTTCATGAAGGTATCTGTGGTAATCACTCGGGGGGTAGCTCATTGGCACAAAAGATACTTCATCAAGGATATTACTGGCCGACTCTCAAAAAAGATGCTTTCGAGTTTGCTAGAGCTTGTGACAAGTGCCAAAGGTATGCAAATTTTCACAACAGCCCGGTGGCACCATTAACCTCACTTATGAGCCCTTGGCCCTTTGCCATGTGGGGGATAGATTTGATTGGAGAACTGCCTAAGGCTAAAGGCAGTGTGAAGTACGCTGTGGTCGCGGTGGATTATTTCACTAAGTGGGCAGAGGTTGAACCCTTAGCCACAATAACTGCAAAGAAGCTCATTGATTTCGTGTATCGGGCTATTGTTTGTCGATTTGGTATACCTTACAAGTTGATCTTGGATAATGGTAAATAGTTTGATAGTAAGGAGATGAGAGAATTCTGTGATCGGTTGGGGATTCTGAAGAGTTTCAGTGCAGTGAGCCATCCACAGACGAATGGCCAGACTGAGGCAATCAACAAAATACTCAAGCACACACTAAAGGCAAAGCTAGAGGATGCTAAGGGAAATTGGTCAGAGGAACTTCCACAAGTCTTATGGTCTTACAATACCACTCCCCGAACCACAACGGGTGAGACACCCTTCTCCTTGGTGTATGGATGTGAGGCTATGGTCCCAGTGGAGGTGGGAGCTGGATCTTTTAGGAGAGCTCATTATGATCCAAAAAATAGTGAGAAGAATCATCGTCTTTACTTGGATATTATTGAAGAAATACGGGTTGATTCACAAGCAAGGCTGCTAGAATGTCACCAAAGAACTGCCAGGCATTATAACCGCAAGGTGAGAGCCCGACCTTTCCGGGTAGGGGACTTGGTTCTTCGTCGAGTGATGCCTAACACCAAGGTGGTTAATCATGGGGTGTTTGGTGCAAACTGGGAAGGCCCATATCAGATTAAATCAGTCTTGTGGGAAGGAACCTATCATCTCAATGATATACGGGGGAAGCTTATACCAAGGGCTTGGAATGCTGAACACTTGAGGAGATACTATCAGTAGTTTATATCTATTTAAGACTTAGCATGCATTGATATTTATCCTAAGTCTCGGGGGGTAGTGTTATATAGGCACCTCCTCTTGGCATACGATGTAATAAGTCTAAGTCTGTTATATCCTATTATCTAAGAATGTTGGAGTTTTATTACCTAAATAAAGTTGAGGTTTATTATATGTTTTTATGCATTTGGTAAATTTTGTTGCGCTAAGGCAGATATACTCGTTTATGATTATAAATGAAGTACACTTGGATGGGCCTCGGCCCATCAATTAGAAAGGAAGAGCTTGTGCGAGGCGAGCCCTCTCTAGAAACGAGCCCATACAAGTTGGGAAACAAAACAAAAGTTTGAGGTGGAACTTTGCGCGAGGTGGAACTTTGCGCGAGGTGGAACTTTGCGCGAGGTAGAACTCTGGGCAAGGTAGTCCCATGCGAAGTGAACCTGGTGGGAGTTGAACAACAATTACTATGTAAAGAAATGTAGACATACAGAATCACGGGCAAATACAAATAAATTATAAAAAGAGTGTCAAGTGTTATGGGTGCGAAGCCATCAAGTGTTATGGTGTGAACTGGGCTTCGGCTCGCACCATGGGTTGTGTTGAGCCAAAATCGTTCAAGTATGGTGGGCTCGCTTCGTTAACATATGGTGATCACCTCTCCTTATGAGTTCTCACCTTAACGAGGGCTCTCATGAAGATCACATCATGACTGGGCTCGCTTTGCCAAAATGAGTGTTGGGCTCTCTTCCTTATGAGTTCACCTTGATGAGCTCGCATATTCATTTATGGGCTCTCACCATTATGAAGTAATGGGCTCGTGCTACTTATCAGAAATGAGAATGATTGAACATAGGTGAGCTCGCACCACTTAAACTACGAAAGGGTAATGTCTAGTTTTTATATATTTTGTGCGGTGCGAGCCTGGCCAGCTCGCACCGTGGGTGAAGCCCAAAATATGGATATTCCTATTTGTGGAATTGATGTTTCTTGGTTGACACGGGACAAACTTGCAATCATGGAAAGAAATGCGGAGATGCCGCGAGATTGTAGGAAAACGTGTGAAGACCGGACTATTTATGGGAACATGAGGTGGATTGATAATCCTTGAACTATTTATGAGAATGAGAGGTGGATTGATAATCCTTGAACTATTTATGGGAATGAGAGGTGGATTGATAAACCTTGGATTATTTATGGGAATATTGGATGGATAAACGTTGACCATTTATGGGCTTGGGCTGAATGAGTTTATCCAATGACTTGTTTTCCAAGAACTACGTGAGGCTTGATCCCTATATAAAGGAGTACATAGGCACCTTGTATGATATACAATTGACACTCGGCAAAGATTAAGAGAAAGAACTCATTCTCTATTCAATTTTCTGAGGAGTCATCATACAAATCCGGCCACAACTTTCCATAAACCTCCAACACATTGTTGTACGAAATTCTCCTTAAAACATTTATCAATACATTTGTTTACTATCTGATACAGAATATGATTTTCATGTTCCATACAATTTACAAAGCACTTGCCAGATGCAAGGTTACAAGCATATACTCCCTCCGTCCAGCAAGGGGTGGCAAAATTTGACACGACCCGAAACCCGACACGGAAAATTACGAATTTGGGTTGAGTATTTTGAGTTTCGGGTCGGGTTCGGGTTGGGTAAAAATTTACCCGAAATTTTCGGTTTGACCCAAAATACCCGAACCCGGCCCGAAAATTTAATATATATAATAAATTATTTAAAATATATGAATTTATATTACATAATTATAGACATATATGTGATATATCTTCATAATATTTAAATGATTTTAATTCATATATCATATAATAAATTTTTTATCATATATTTTTAATATTTTATAAATAAAATTTAAATTTTTTATATATAACTAATTATTTTTAATTATTTTCGGGTTAAACGGATCATTTTCGGGTTGATCGGGTACTAACGGGTCGGGTTCGGGTTGAGAAAATTTAACCTATTTCGGGTTCGGGTCGGGTTCGAGTTGACTTAAAAATAGGACCAGGTACAGCAAACCCGACCCATTACCCGAAATTATCACCCCTACGTCCCACCCAATTGTATACATGGGGGAACGGGGCTCGACACGCATTTTAAGGCTCCAATAAACTTTGCTTCCATAAATTTTTTTAAAATTTTTTTCTTCTAAATTAAAATTTAACGTTTAAATTTTTATTCAGAGAAAAAATAATTTAAATATAAGTTATACAAGTATATAGTGTGCAAAACAGTAAGAAAAAATTGTATAGAAATAAATAGGACGGAGGGAGTAAAACTTTACTTGCATAGGCAGAAGTTGACAGAAAATGAACATAGATACTTTTCTTGATAAACTTTCATACAGAATGATGTGACCCCAGATTCTTGCAACTTGATAATGCAATTCTTTCAAAGAGCTAAAATCAAATCATAATATGTGAAAATTTTGTGCGAATTCATTTTTTTTTCAGATTCTCCGTTCATCCTAACAGGCAAGATCAGCCGAATGCAACATGAACCTCAAAACTCCAGATGAAAACTTCCATCCAGCACTTGGAAAAAGGAAATTTTAAGGGGATTGCGGCCAATCAAATCCAGCATCCACATCAGGACCATCGTAAAACCGCATTTCCACATTATTGATACTTTGTTCATCTTCTGAAAACCCATCGGAGTAATTATCCGTGTCACCAGCCACAAAATCCCATGCTAGATATCCAGAAGAACTGGAATAATCGGAGCAAGCATCCCAACTACTTACCTCAGGACAATGATCGACGACAAGTGGTCCAATAACCTTTAGCCCTGGGAAGCTTTTAACAAGTTTCTCGTCAAGAGTGACATTCCAACATCCTCGAACATCCAGTAATTTGAGCAGCCTACAGTTTGTTATTATCTCAATTACACTATAAGTACTGACAAGCAAATAGGCAATCTCAAGGTGCTCGAGTTTGGGCATTGTAGCAGCTATGGCAAGAGCCTCGTCATCTTGAGAGATCTTTCCTATCACCTCTAGTGGGTGCATTATTCTTCGCAATTTACTGAGAAACTGACAGTGCTTGCCAATTGCCTCTAGACCTGTGGCTCCAATATTTATGCAGTAACTCAAATCTAAAGCGGTGATTGAAGAGAACTTCCCAGCAACTTGTTTCATGATGGAGTCACTTATCATACTTCTTGAGATGCGTAGAGTTTGAAGAGACTTGGCACTAGCAACCAATGCAATACAAGGATAAACAATAACCCAAAAAGACAAATATGATTCTCACAAGGCCTAAAGAACAAAATTGTATCATATATATGTACTTACTGGACTGAAATGAAGCAAAACATCTGATCACTGGAGAGGCCAGAGACACAGAGTTTGCGGAGTGAACCACAACTACGTCTAATAAGCATTTGAAGCATTCTATCAATGTTTTCATGCCGCTGATATCGACTCCATTCTTCAATATCTATCTCTTGCCAGCAATAAGGCCCCATGACTGCTCTTTGCCACGATTTGCATACCCTTGGGACGACAGTAAGCACTTCTTGAAGGGAAAGATTATCAAATATAAGGCCAAGAGCATCAGGTAATAGTTCATCCCAACATCTAACATCGCATCCTTCGTCCATTGACTTCCCTTTTTATTGCTTTTTTCGCTGTCAAACGTAGCAATGAGGAAATTGCATTTAGAAAAAGAACAATTTAAAGCCCAAATAAAGATCAAGAAGCTGAATATCACAAGAAGACAGATCAACTTGTCAATAATATTATTTTTAAATTTTTATACAAGAAATTGAACATCAAGCTAACAACTTTTTCTTAAAGGCTTGCATACCATAGAAAGCAATCAGCTTTAGACTTATTTATTTGAGAGCAATTATAAGTGTGTGTGTGTGTGTGAGAGAGAGAGATGCCAAGCAAAAGACAGAGATTTCTATTGTGATGCTTTTAAAGATAAATTAAGCTCTATCTGTAATAATGAACATTTGAGACACAAAATACAACATACAGTGAACAAGTAGCTAACACAGAAAGACAATAGAATTACAAGACAGACAAGCACTATAATAAAACATTAAATCTTTCACTCAGGTGCATAGATTGAAGAAACATTTCAAAAGAAGTTTAGAACTCATAAATTAATGAAAGAGATACTAACAGATACAATTGTAGTAGTATAGATCAGTGAGATTACAGTAAAACAAGAAATACCAAGTTGAGAAGTGGTTTGGAAGAGCTACCATTCAAGTAAACAGATGAAGTAGAGTGTTAAATTGCAACTTCAAGAAAAAGATAAAGATAGAAAACAGCAATACTCCTATTAAATAAAAGCAAGAGATGGGTCAAATTAAATGCTACACAGTAAACAGACTTCAAGAAAATCAGAAATGTAACTTAATGCAGCTTTTTACTTGCATAAAATTTATCAAAAAGAAAATTTGAAGAAGTCTGCACACACTGACACACACATTACACATAGTATATGTTTATAAAGAGAGGGAGAGAAGGATTACCAGCTTTAACTCTTTGAGTCAGAAGTGGAGTGGATCTAAAGAAGAACTGGTTTACTTGTAACTATATCTCAAATGCAGTTAATATGGGATTCTTGAATTGAGTACTTTTTGTGATGTGTATACAGTAGATAGTAGTACTAGTTTATCTAGCTTTTAAGATTCATCTTGTAGATAGTACTATGGTTTCTGTATTCATGTGAATACTTTTTATACACTCTTTCTGTGTGTTAATGTCATCTTTTGTACTTTAGATAGGGTTCCGGAACTATTTGTAGCATATTATAAGATAATATGCGATATTTTATGAATGCAGAGAGTATGCAACATATATCGTTCTGAAAATTAAAAAACGGTTCTGAAAGTAGCATTTCCCTTTAGATACCATTTTATTTACATACTCATTTGTTATTATTTTTATCAATAGCTTTTGTAAATTATTATTCTTGTATGTCTATTTACTTGCGGCATGTATTGTATAATTTTGTTTGGAAGATGGTCGTCACTCACCAGTAAATGATAGTTAAACACCTATCGAAATGATGGGATCCATGTATTCACATCAAAAACTCTACTGTACACATATCGTGAAAATTTTTTGTGATACGTGTTTTCACAGCAAACGTTTGCCCTTGACCGCCTCCCATTTTTTTAAAGACGAAGACCGAGGTCATCAGTACCATTAACCACATGTTCGACTTTCCTATTAATACTTTGTAATGTCCTTGTGACTTATAGCATAGAAAAATTATACTTTGTAAGAAGTATGTAATTACAAGTGTTTTGGAATTTGTTCGAATATGTAGTATTAAGTATAACTGTGCAAGTAACGGACTAACCTCCGGTCGGACTTTACAATGACAAGGGAAGAAAGATGAAAATGTCAAACGCCTTTAAACAATTAGCAAAGTCATAACTTGTGCCATCTTATATGCCGATTCTCAAATTATGTGTATTGTTTTCTGGTATAATTTTAAAGAAAATCAGTAAGTTTTACTCCTTATTCGGCTAATTGTTTTGTTATTTATATCTGTGGCCGATATGCCTCTTGGTTTAATTTTTATAGTTCTCGGTCAAATACTTTGGTAGATTTTTATGCAGATACTCAAAAACATAAAATTTCACCTGTGACATTACCGTGGAAATGCAGTTGAACACAAGATCAACTGCCATTACCGTGGTCAAGGTTTGCAAGGCTGCTTTGGACGAACTGTAAGCAACAGTGTCAGTGGCTGCACCCCTGTTTAGCCCGAATACACTTGAAATGCTGATGATGGATCCTTTTATACCAGCGTCTTTCATACTTGAACCTACATATTTTGAACATAACCATGCTCCTTCTACATTTGTCTTGTACACTCGGTTCCATTCCTCGTTGCTTAATTTCAATATTGAACTTTTGCTACCTGATATTTAACAAAATTGTATATTCAATATCTCGTGTAGCTCTCAGGCCCATTTGCCTCAAATTAAAAAAAAAGATTGTTCATCACAAGAAAAAAAAATACGTTTTGCTTATCTAGGATAATTAAGTGAAATCGAACATTACCTAATTGTTACTCTTATTATGTATTACTACTATCACTATGTTATGTCTGTTACCTCGGAATCCAGCATTGTTAATCAAAGCATCAATATGGCCAAATGCTGTCCAGGCTTTTCGTAGAGCTGCTTCGATGACTGGAGGGTCAGCTGTGAGATCGAGCTCGAGAGGCACGGCCACAGGAGTTTTAGAGGAGCTAGAATCATTGATGAGGTTGCAAAGGGACTGGAGTCGATCCAGTCGTCGAGCAGCTGCAATCACCTTGCAGCCAGTCTTACCAAGGTTAATGCTGAAGTCCCAGCCAAGCCCTGATGATGCACCCGTTACAAGCACCACTTTCCCTTCAAAATTAGACCATGGCTCTAACTGGTCAGAGACCTTGATTGAGTTACTGGCCATTGCCTTCTTATATTTATTTTCTGTGTGACAATTGCCAATATTTGTCTTTACAATATTCACTTGCAGAAGAAGGCTCTGAGATTGTTAATATAGAGCTAGTATTATTTTTGTGCTGATTTGTGTTGACTGCGTACCTGCTGCTATATACTTGTATTACGCAAACAGATTTCTCGTGCAATCCACAAATATTTTATAATTACATACTACTTGCATTTGTAGTTTCAAGGACTTGATATTTCACTGAGAAAATGTAACTGATGAAATTCAAAATTGTGCAACGCAAAGAATGTAAAATGTACTAATTTTCAAACTTGTGCAGCTGGTGCCGTTTTTTGGTTGGTGATTGCGAATACGTGACTACCTAACTTATGGCGGTATGAAATTAGTTAGTATCCAAATGATTCAATCAAATTGAAAATCTTGGATGCCAGATCACTAATGAATGACCGTGTTACAATCTAACATTTAAGTTTAATTTGTTGCAATATAATCCAGAAGTAGGCTGCAAGACCACAACGGACAGCTCACAAAAGGGTATCACAACCCTCTCCCAACATTTAACTCAACAAATTCTTATGATAACACCAGGAACTAAGTTACAAACTGGGTTTGTTGCACCAGAATTAGCTGAAGTTATTTCTACAAGGAAGGCATTGAGTTGGATAAAAGAAAAACACTGGTAGCAAGTGGTGTTGGAGTCTGATTTTTGGGTGGAGATTCAGGATATCAGAAGCCAGATAGCTATGGTGCCCCCTTTTGGTATGGTTGTTGATCACTGCAGGGAATTGTTAGACCAACTTAAGCATGTACCACAGTTGTTTATTTACCGCTCTGCGAACAAGACTGCTCATGGATTTCCTAGACTAGCTTGTTCATATCCGGAGCGAAGTTTTGGTTAGGGTGGTCCAGGCTAGAAGCTAGCAAATCTTGCTCCTAGGGTCCATATCTAGGATATCTCCGCTTCTAAAATTAGGGACGAATCTGAGTTTTTGTTGGTCTTGACCAAAATCAACTTTCAGGACCTTGATGTACATATACACTCTATATTTGTACACACAAGGGATTCAAAATTTTGTAAACTTATATAAATTGTAGAGTTAATTGCATATCGGTAGCCAAAGTTTACATGGAGTTTCAAAATAGTGGCGGCAGTTTCAAATTTGCAAATCGGTGGTCAAACATTTTATTGAATTTCAGAATAGCGACTACACTTTGAAATTTGCAAATTGTTAACTATAGTTTTTCCCGAATTTCAAAATGATAATTGTATTTTGATTATTTAATAAATTTGAAAGTAAATTTGGTGACACATGTGACAACTGACAAGTAATAATTAAATATTTTGAAAAATATCTTGCTGACACATAAATAATTTCCAAAAATAAAAAATTATCTAATTTGAGTTTTAATTCAAGCCAAACTCGAGTTGAAGGTAAAGTTATATTTCAAATCGAGTAATTTAAACTCAATTTGATAAACAAGCTTAAATTCGATTTTAATACTTTTTCGAGTTCTAGTTGTAATAAATTTTTTAGACTCAATAACTTTTTTTTTTAACTTTGGATGAATATTAACGTGTTCATGTGTCATCTGCATTATTTTTTAAATTGTTAACTTATTATTTTTCAATAAAAAAAATTTCAATTGCATTTGTTAAATTATTAAAACACAACTACTTTTTTGAAATTCGGGATAAACTAGGACCGCCAATTTATAAATCGTAAAATATAGCCACTATTTTGAAACTGAATAAAAGATATAGTCACAAATTTACAAATTTAAAACTGCAGTCACTATTTTAAAATTTAGTGTAAATTTTGGCTACTTAAATGCAATTGACTCTAAATTGTAATAGCTTGTTCACTTATTACACTTAGTTTATAACCCTTTAAATGGGTCTTCTTTATTATTTATTTTATATTAATCTATTTATGTTTTTAAAAAAATTAATAATTATATTAAATTTTGAAATATAATGAAATCGAAAATAAAATATATGACGGATAGCTCCAAATTTTGACTTTTGTTTGTATTTTTTTTTTCTAGATATCCGTGTGTATCTTTAAAGTTAACAGTATAAAATTTTAATTTGAATATATTGTTAACGAGATTGGATCTTAACCCTTTATAAATTATTTAAAATAATTTATTGTATTATTATTAAATGAATACTATTTTATGATTGACCTATAAATTTTTAAAGTCAATCAAATTCATCCTACTAGAGAACAGCAACGAGGATGCTAATTATAGCGTACAATTAATATTAATTAGATTCGTTATTAACATTTAGCTAGGTATAAAAGGTTCTGTACTCAGTTGACTTGGACGTGGGATTATAAAATTTGATTAGCAAATGTCCTGCAAATGATCAACCAAATAAGAATTAATACTCTGTATGTAAAGCTTATTTTAATATTATTCCGAATTTATACTCTTTATTAATAAATAAAATAATATAAAAATGATGTGCGGTATCAAAGTAACAAAGTATCAAACAAAATACTAAATTTGGTTAACAAAAAATTCGGGTTCGATTACCTGCAAATATATAATTAAACAAGATTTATTTATTTGATTTAAATACTCTTTATTAATAAGCAAAACAATGTTACCAAAGTACCAAATTTGGTTAACACGCTTAGCAAAAATAAAATAAAATTGGTTAACACAAAATTCGGGTTCGATATCCTATAATTACATAATTAAACAAGATTTAATTTTTTTTGGTTTCACCCCGGGTTCAATTCCCTATAACTACGTAATTTAAAATTTTATTGATTTAATTGATTTATTTTGAATTTCATCCAAATTCGATTACTATTTTAATCTCGGCCCGTGTTTCGCACGGTCGGCTAATATTTTAAATTCAAATGTCTATTATTAGAATCATCGGACCCCTAATTTAAATTTTTCGAGGGCTTCAAGGCCGGCCGTATGACGCACAAACTAGAACTATAGGCATCTTCCTCGTAAAATTAATACTCGTAGCACAATATTTTATACCGTATATTCGGAATCTATGATAATTTGGTAATCTTCGTGTTGTCACGGATACGACTTTTACGAGCAACGGCATATTGTTAAAAATGTGTATTTATACGCACACAAACATCAAACGAACTTGCACCAACCTTTTGAGACAAAAAATCGAAAATTTTAAAATGATTCAGAAACCTCATGCAGTTTTAGTTCCGTATCCTTCACAAGGCCATGTCACTCCAATGATGAGGCTTGCTAAGCTTCTTCACTCAAGAGGCTTCCATATCACTTTTGTCAACACCGAGTTTAACCACAAGCGTTTGATTCGATCCAAAGGTTCCGATTCCGTTAAAGGGTTTTCGGATTTTCGGTTCGAGACAATACCTGACGGATTGCCACCTTCTGACCAAAATGCTACACAAGATATACCTTTGTTATGCGACTCCACAAGAAAGACATGTCTGAAACCTTTTAAGGAGTTGCTTGAGCAGTTGAACTCGTCGCAGGAGGTGCCTCGAGTTACGTGTGTGGTCTCGGACGGTGTTATGTCGTTTGGAATCAGAGCAGCTAAGGAAATGGGAATCCCGGCTGCTCAATTTTGGACAGCTTCAGCTTGTTCTATTATTGGGTATTTGCATTATCGTGAGTTCATTAGCAAAGGCATATGTCCCTTCAAAGGTGCGTTAATAGTAAGTTTATGTATTTTGCTACAAATAGTCAACCATTTACCAATATTTATGTGTATCCTGATCAGAATCGAAAATTATGAGAACCAAAAATTGTAACGATCCGTAAATTTATTATATGTCTGTAAATTGATGGAATGCAGATGATAACTATCTCACGGATGGCACACTTGACAAACCTGTGGACTGGATAACCGGACTAAACGATGTTCGATACAGAGATGTTCCTAGTTTTATAAGAACCAGTGATCCTAATGATATAATGTTTGATTTCATGGGTGAAGAAGCTCAAAATAACTTGAAAGCCCCTGCTATAATTTTCAACACTTTCGATTCATTCGAAATTGATGCATTACAAGCATTGATCACCAAGTTCAATTATAGCAACATCTACCCAATCGGCCCCCTTCCGTTGCTAGGACGACATGTACCTGAGGAAAGCCAGGTGAATTCACTAAATTCAAGTTTATGGAAGCCAGACGCCAAGTGTCTGGAATGGCTAGACGAAAAAGAAGACGACTCTGTTGTTTACATAAATTATGGAAGTGTGACAACAATGACAAAGTCACAAAGGAACATTTTGTTGAATTTGCATGGGGACTTGCAAATAGTAAATGTTCGTTTTTATGGATCGTTCGAGAAGATATCGTGATGGGAGATTCGGAGTCAGCTGGTTTACCTCTAGAGTTCTTGGAGGAAACTAAAGACAGGGGATTATTAGCAACATGGTGCGCACAAGATCAAGTCCTGGCACATCCTGCCGTTGGTGCATTTCTAACACATTGTGGATGGAATTCGATGATGGAGACAATCTGTGGAGGCGTGCCAGTTATTTGCTGGCCTTTTTTCGCGGATCAGCAAACAAATTGTCGATATTCGTGCAAGGAGTGGGGAATTGGAATGGATATTAATGATGATGTGAAGCGCGAAGAGGTCGAGGTGGTAGTGAAGGAGATGATGGGAGAGAAAGGGAAGGAACTGAGGAAGAAGGCTAAAGAGTGGAAAAGAGTAGCAGAAGAAGCTACTGATGTTGGGGGATCATCTTATGTCAACTTTGATAGGCTTATTAAGGAGGCTTTGTGTTTTGAAGGTTAAAGTACATGAGTGGATCTAAACTGAAGTTTGTAATGTGAGTGCGTTGTGGGTTTTGTTGTGGGTTTTGTTGTGGGTTTTTTTTTCTTTTAACAATGTGTTTTGTTGATTTTAATTTCTGATTTGTAATATTTGGGGTTTTATATCAAATTGCTCACTCATCTCATTAAAAAGTATCAAGTAGCTTCCCGATCTTCACGACGACTCATTTAAAACACTAATTTAATATAATATATCGCGCCGTTAACTTTTTTTAAATTTTTTAACGGGAGAGCTGTGTTGTCAAGTGACGTGATTGTTTTTTGCTTAGTTGGCACATAACGGCTAGTTTTGTTTGACTGGGCTAAATACGTGACATCACGTGTATATATAACAAATATGTATCTCTTGTAAATTAGGGTTTATCAACAAATTTTACTATATCTCTTCCATCTGTATATATTTCTTTAATTGCTCTTGCACATATCATCATCTTTGCTTGTAATTCAAAAGCCCCATGTCTGCTATGTCGAACTCTTCATTGAAGAATTGGGACCATACCTGGGTTGTTGATTACTTACGTCATGGACCTCGAAGAATTCTGGTTGACGTTTTTGGAGTTGTTGTAAACCGAAGGTACTCCCTTGACATTTTTTAGTATTTTTTATTTGTTTAATTGTTTTATTTTAATTTTTTTGAGTAATTATTTAGGAGGTAAGATAGTGTACTTTCTTCATGTGGATGGATGATGAGTTGGGAGGCAGGGCAAAGGAAATTATTTCCGAATTGAAGCAGAGAAATTCTTTTCTTGAAGACCAGGTGATGAAGTTGGAGGACAAATTGATTAAAAAGAAAAAGAAGACAAAGATGATCAAGAAGATAAAAGAAGCTCAATTTAATATGTTATGCATCATCATGATGTGTTTTATTGCTTTCATTTTAATATTTTGTATCAAGAAGGAGTTAATCAATGAATCTTGATATCTCCTGTAAAAGGTCATTTTTATGTCAATGAATATGTTCTCTCTACCAAAATTATGCTATAAACAATGGAAATGAGACTATACCTTCATCAAAATAATTCCATTCCATTCATCCACATAGCAAATTGTTATAAAACATGTTAGATATAATTGATGATGATTGTTTATCAGTGTTTAAGAAACAGGTACTCATCAGAGTTTACCGGAAGCCAGTCAGAGTTTATTAAAGTCTGACGGGGTGAATGTTTGTTTTAGCTGTCGGTGCTAAATTGAAGATTCTAGAAGCAATATATTCTGAAGATGGAAAGAAGCAGAATATATTGAGATGACTAAATAAATGGAACAGAAGACAGAAGAAATTCTAGATTGATATAAATTGTATAGCTGATTTATAGGATATCAATTATAGATTGATTATGTAACTGTGTATTATATAAACACAGATAGGTTAACCCTAAAAGGGATGCGAATACTGAATACATTATTCTTGTAACCTAGCAGCTCTCTGTGATTCTTTAATATCACTGAGAGAAGAGTTATTTATATAATTCAGTTGTTGATTCATAAACAGTGTTCTCAATTGTTATTATCATACTTATATTGATTATATATTGTGTATTCGGCCTAACAATTGGTATCAGAGCCAAGGCTGTTAAATATATACAGTTTTCGATCTAAACACAAGTATAATCATGGCTGAAAACATCCAGGCATGTTCTAATGCTCAAAAGGTTCAATCAACTTCTGTAAGTCGATATGAGACAATCAGGGTTCCAATTCTCAGACCTATGGAATATCCAATATGGAAGGTAAAGATGACCATGTTTCTAGAAGCCACAGATCCAGAATACCTTGATAGAATCAATGATGGTCCTCATATGCCAACCAAACTGTCTCCTGTTGTTGATGGTCAAGAACAAAAGACTGTTCCAAAGGAAAAGAAAGATATGACTCCTGAGGACATCTCATCAATTGCAAAGGATGCAAAAGTTAGACATCTTCTCCACAGTGCCTTAGATAATGTCATGTCTAACAGAGTCATTGGCTGTAAGACTGCCAAAGAAATTTGGGATGCTTTAGAAGTCAGGTGTCAAGGAACAAGTGCAATAAAGAAGAACAGGAAGACTATTCTCACACAGGTGTATGAACACTTTGATTCAAGACCTGGTGAATCTTTGACTGAGACATATGACAGGTTTTGTAAACTGTTGAATGATCTGTCTCTGGTTGATAAAGAATATGAACTTGAAGAATCAAATCTCAAGTTTCTTCTATCCCTACCTGAAAAATGGGATTTGAAGGCGACAACAATACGAGACAATTATGATCTTGCAGAAACAGATCTTGATGAAATCTATGGGTTGCTTAAAACTCATGAACTTGAAATAGAACAAAGAAACAAAAGATCTGGAAAAAAGACAAAATATGTTGCTCTTAAAGTTGAAGAAAAGCCTGTCAAGAAGGAATCATCAAGAAAGAAAGCCAAGGGAAAGGTTTTAGTCATTAAATCTGACAGTGAGTCATCAAACTCTGATGATGGCTCAAACACTGATGATGAAGCTTCTGATTCTGAGGATGATGAAGAAGAGATGATGAAAATGGCTGCTTTGATGGTAAAGACCTTCAAGAAGATGGGATTCAAGAACTTCAAGAAAGGAAAGAGATTCTCTAGGAGAGATTCAAACTCTGATAAGAGAAATTTCAGAAAGTCTGATGGAAGAAATACAAAGTCTGGAAAGAAAGACAAGTCTGAGATCCAGTGCTACAAGTGTAAAGAGATGGGTCATTATGCTCCAGAGTGCAAGAAAGGAAAATCTGAGAAAGCACTCATCACTAAAGACAAGGACTGGGCAGACACTTCAGACTCAGATGAGGGAGTCAATTATGCTCTCATGGCAACTGTTAAAGATGAAGCTGAGTCATCTGAAAACAAGGGCATAAAAGAGAGCACTCTTATCTTGGACAGTGGATGCTCAGGACACATGACTGGAAATAAAGCCCTGCTATCAGATTTTGAGGAAAAAGCTGGCCCAAAAGTTTCCTATGGAGATGGCAACATATATAGGACGTACTCTGGGATATGGCAATATCAATCTTGGAAGTGTCATCATCACAAATGTAGCTCTAGTCTCAGGACTCAAGCATGATCTGCTTTCTGTGAGTCAAATCTGTGACAGAGGATACCATGTAGATTTTCATACTGAACACTGTGAAATTATCAGTAAATCTACCGGAAAAGTTGTTCTAGTTCGACACAGGCGCAATAACATTTATGAAGCAAGTTTGATAACAAACTCTGAAGGAAAAGCTGTGTGTCTGTCTGCAAAAATGTCAAATGAAGAGAGTTGGAAATGGCATAAGAAGCTCTCTCACCTAAACTTGAACAACATCAATGAGCTGATTCGAAAAGATCTTGTAAGGGGACTTCCAAAGTCAATACTCAGCTTAGATGGTCTGTGTGATTCTTGTCAAAAGGCCAAGCAAAGAAAGTCATCTTTCAAGAGTAAATCTGAATCTTCAGTTGTGGAACCTTATCATCTTTTACATGTTGATCTCTTTGGTCCAGTTAATGTAATGTCAATGGGCAGAAAGAAATATGCTTTGGTAATTGTTGATGAATACACCAGATACACCTGGGTGTACTTCTTAGCAAAGAAGGATGAAACTGCCTTAACTTTGATGGATCATGTGAAGCTATTGGACAAAGGATCACAGTACAAAGTGAAAATTCTAAGGAGTGATAATGGTACTGAATTCAGAAATTTTGAAATGGAAGCTTTCTGCAAGGAAAGAGGAGTGAAGCAAGAATTTTTTGCACCTGGAACTCCACAGCAAAATGGTGTAGTTGAAAGAAAAAACAGAACTCTAATCGAAGCTGCCAGAACAATGCTTGATGAAGCAAAATTGCCAACTTATTTCTGGGTAGAAGTTGTTCAAACTGCTTGTTTTACTCAAAATGCTACACTAATCAACAAACATGGGAAAACACCATATGAGATGGTGAAAAATAAGAAGCCAAATTTGAAGTATTTTCATATTTTTGGATGCAAGTGCTTTGTGTTGAAAACTCATCCTGAACAGTTGACCAAGTTTGACTTAAAAGCTGATGAAGGAATTTTTGTTGGATACCCACTATCATCTAAAGCATTCAGAGTCTACAATCTGAGAACTAAAGTGATCATGGAATCTATACATGTGTCATTTGATGACAAGAAAATAACTGGAATAGAAGATGAAGAATATCATGATCAACTTCGCTTTGAAAATGAAGATCTAAACTCTGATGACGTAAACTCTGATGAAGCAAATCCAACAAACTCTGATGAAGTATACTCTGAACCTTTACTGGTAAACACTGAGGGAATTTCTCTGACAGAACAAAATAGAGAACCAGTCGAGGGGGAACGTGAAGATACTTCAGAAACATCTCAAAATAATGACTCAAATTCTGAAAGTGAGTCAGCTGAAGAATCAAATAGAAACTCTGGGTTAAACTCTGAAAGTTCAAATACTGAACAGTCCAATTCAGGGGGAGCCTCAGAAAATGCAAATGGTCAAGAAGAAAATCAGGAAAGCATGGATTAAGGGTGAGGATCTAATAATGATAATAGAAGCCACTTACCAATAGCAAGGAGGTGGACACAAGCTCATACTCCTGATTTAATTATTG
The DNA here is from genome assembly GCA_030848705.1 of Heracleum sosnowskyi. Lineage (NCBI taxonomy): Eukaryota > Viridiplantae > Streptophyta > Magnoliopsida > Apiales > Apiaceae > Heracleum > Heracleum sosnowskyi. The sequence goes on along the minus strand of CM061235.1, from coordinate 132,169,340 downwards.
GAGATCCAGATGCAAGTGTGAGAACAATGAGTGCTACAAATAATGAATGTCTGTTTCATGCATTCTTATCTCAAACAGAGCCCAAGAAAGTGGAAGAAGCTCTTCAAGATGCTAACTGGATAACAGCAATGCAAGAGGAGTTAAATGAATTTGAGAGGAATGAAGTCTGGACACTTGTACCAAGACCAAAGAATAGATCTATTGTTGGTACAAAGTGGGTTTTCAGAAACAAAACAGACAGTGATGGAGTGATTACAAGGAATAAGGCTAGACTTGTGGCTAAAGGCTATTCACAGCATGAAGGAATTGACTATGATGAAACCTTTGCTCCAGTTGCAAGATTGGAGGCAATAAGGATTTTTCTGGCCTATGCTGCTCACAAGAAGTTTAAAGTCTTTCAGATGGATGTGAAAAGTGCTTTTCTCAATGGGAAACTTGAAGAAGAATTGTTTGTTGAACAACCACCAGGGTTTGTAGATCCCAAACATCCAGATTATGTCTACAGGCTTGACAAGGCATTATATGGACTAAAGCAGGCACCTAGAGCATGGTATGAAACTCTGGCTCAATTTCTTTTAGAAAGTGGGTTCACTAGAGGTACAATTGACAAAACCTTGTTCTATTTTAATTCTGGTGATGATTTGTTGTTAGTTCAAATCTGTGTGGATGACATAATTTTTGGGTCTACCAATGACAAACTCTGTAAGAAATTTGCCAAGCTTATGCAGTCAAGATATCAAATAAGCATGATGGGAGAGCTTAGTTATTTTATAGGCTTGCAAGTAAAGCAAACAGATGATGGGATTTTTATCAATCAAGCAAAATATACCAGAAATCTTCTCAAGAAATTTGGTATGCTTGATAGTTCATCTGCCACAACTCCCATGGCTACTGCAACAAAGTTAGACAAAGATACATGAGCTTCAGTAGATATGACAAACTACAGAGGCATGATAGGGTCTCTTCTTTATCTTACTGCAAGCAGACCAAATATCATGTATGCAACATGTCTTTGTGCAAGATTTCAAGCAGACCCCAGAGAGCCTCATCTAACAGCTGTGAAGAGGATTTTCAAATATCTCAAAGGAACCATAACCCTTGGTTTGTGGTACCCTAGAGAATCAGAGTTTAAATTAATTGGTTACTCTGATGCAGATTTTGCAGGCTGTAAGATAGACAGAAAAAGCACAAGTGGAAGCTGTCAATTTCTAGGTGACAGATTAGTTTCTTGGTACAGCAAGAAACAGAAATCAATTTCTACATCTACAGCAGAAACAGAGTATATAGATGCTGGTAGCTATTGTGCACAGATTTTATGGATGAAGAATCAATTGTTGGACTATGGATTAAGGTACTCTAAAATACCTATTTTCTGTGATAATCAAAGTGCTATTGATATGACAGGTAATCCAGTACAGCACTCCATGACCAAGCACATCAGCATAAGGTATCATTTTATCAGGGAACATGTGGAAGAAGGAAATATTGAGCTTCATTTTGTGTCTACAGACCAACAGCTTGCAGATATCTTCACCAAACCTTTGAGTGAAGCTACTTTTACAAGACTGGTAAATGAACTTGGAATGATCTCTGGTTTTGATTAGAGATACTGGTTAGACTCAAAATCTATACTTCTGTGAATTGTTGCTCATGATTCTTTGCCTATGTTAACTGTTATTTGTACCAGTATGTTAAACTCTGATAGTAAACTCTGTTAGTCATAAAGTGTCAGTCATACTCTGTCGGTTAAAATCTGAGTTAAACTCTGATATTATACTCTGATTGTGATATTATCTGGAACATATGGACCGATGAAGAAACCTGTATGAAGCATGATTCTCAGTAAGTAATCATGAATCTTTCTGAGTAATATATGATCTGATCTCAAAATGTGCAGAAATTTTACACAGCATGATACTGTCTCTATATTTATAGCATCTTTTAGTTTATTGATCCTATACACTGAGTCTGTATTAGCTGTTTGCACTTTCTCTCATAAGTTAATTGTATTAACTGATGAAAAGTCTAAACTCTGATAATTAGTTACAAATATTTCACCCTCCAATCAAAAGATGCAAAAAAAAAGTGCACAAATTCCTTTGAGATCATGTTGTGCCTAGGACGACCCAGGAACTTATTGTATGAAATAAGGGCTAAAATCTTTGATTTTTGGTGACTAGTGCCAACCACTGATTACTGGAAAAGTTTTAAAAAAAAATCGAAGGGGGTGAAAATAATAAATTTTATAGTACAGAGTTTAGATGAGATCAGATTTTATTTTATACATGAAAGTTTGGACAACTAGTTTTTACTGATTTATTGTGTGGATTTTATGCACTTTAAGATGCTCTAAATATTTATATTCAGTAAACTCTGCTATTCACACACAATTTTTTCACAACTGTGCATTGAGAGAAAAGAGATTATGAATAAAGGAGGAGGATTGGTAAACACTGATGAACTGTGTACTCTACGCTGAGGTAATTTTATTTTAATCTCTGATGATTAAAATTAATTATTTGTTTCAAATGGTTAACAATTTTGAGAAAACATTCTTGAAAACAAAAGAGTATGATTGGTAACGGTTCTAATTTGTATTAAACAGAAGAAAAAGGTTGTGTATCTAGGAAAGTGTAAAAGGCGGTAATTATTGCTGTTTTTACTGCGCATGCGCATTGGAAACTGCCACTTACTGCTGTCAGGCATTGCATGTGTGCCACGTGTCCCACTCACACGATTAACGGAGTAAGACAGTTGTGTATTAATGATTACAAACTGTTCAGTTTTTACTTTTGAATTTCATATTTAAACAATACACACACATACATTTAAACCTTTCACATCTTACTCCAATTCACATCTATTGTCACACACACATATTCACAAACACTTTTCTACTTTCAAACTCTTTCGAGCTTTTGCATATGATTCTCTGTTATTCTTTCAACTCTTACTAATGGCGACTACAGCGTTTGTTTCTTCTGGGTTAGAGTTTGTTCCTAACAATTATGCAGCACCACTAAACACTGCCAACGCACCAGAGGCGTTTCACATGATTCAGAAATTTCTTGCTCAGTCAGTGATTGGGCGTGCTCTAGTAGAACCAACAACACTTTCTGGTTCGCAAATCAAGGCTTTCTGGGATACGAGTACTTATGATGATGGTGGTGATTCTGGCAACCCATCTATAATCTTTGAATTTCAAGAAGCAGAGTATGTAATTACTTCTGGTACAATTCGAACTGCAATGGGGTTTCCTGAGTTTTCTTCATATACAATTGGAATGGGTGACACTGATTTGCTAAGGATGATGCGAGAGATTGGGTATTCTGGGCCCTTGACAAAGATAGGACAGTTGAAGCGACCGTTCTTGAGGAAGGAGTGGATCTTCTTCTTTGACTGCATAACAAGAACGTTCGGGAAGAAATGCACCAACTGGGATGCTATTCCCACGGACAGTCTGCAAATCAGGTATTCTCTTTTATATGATAATCATTTTGATTTTGCAAGACTTGTCTTAACTAATTTAGGGGAGAAAATGACAGAGAATCGTGGGGTAGTTTACTTTTCTAGATTTTGTCAGATTTTATTCTCTGCCTGTGTTCAAGGGGTAGAAATAGTTGATGAAGATGTTATTTCTTGTTTTAAATTACACAAGAGGATATTCTCTGATCTTATCAACAAGGATGTTAAGAAATGGGTTGTTGGAGATTTGTTACTTCCTGCATCTGTGCAACAGTTTGTACATGATCAAATCCATCCACAAACACAAACTCCTTCTCAATCAGAACCCCAACCAGAACCTTTACAAACAGAACTTCCTCCATCTACATCTGTCAAATCTAAATCCAGTGGTAGGACTAAGCATGTTGGTTCCAAACCTGTAAAGTCTGTTAGACCAGCTACTGAAGTGGGAGTGTCCAAGTCTTCTGTGCCAAAGGGTGTTGGTCATTCTAAGAAGAGAAGAGCAAATAGACCAAAAACTGATGATGAGGATGATGTTGATACTGAAACTCTTCATCAGAGGAAAAGACGATTAGTAGCTAATTATCTTTTTGATAATTTGGATGAATCTACACCAGACACTGAAGCTGTCCAGGATGACGCTCCAGAAGTTGTTGTTCAGGAGTCTGCTGTAAATGATGATAATGAGGACAGGGTCTTTGTGGATACTGAAGCTCCTGAGGTTATTATTATTCAGGAGGCTACTGAAGATCTTGAAGTAGCCACTGTGCCTGACATGGCAAATGCTGATACAGAGGTTGATATATTTGAGCAAGATGCTTTATCTGCTGATTTTGATATGGATAAAATTCTTGAAGCACATCCTAGTATCAGTGTTTGTGATACTGAGGATGTGGCAGCTGATCAACCCACCCTGAGAATATGCAAGAAGATGCTGTTGAAAAGGTAGTTCAAGAAGAAGAAGTTGTTGCAGAGTCTGTTCATGTAGAAGCAGAGGTTCTTGTAAATGCAAACTCTGAGATTCATGAAGCTGCACAGATAAACGCTGAGGCTACTGCAGACAATGTTGCTGAAGAAATTGAAGAGCAGATAGCAGAAAATGTTAATGAAGCTAGAGTTGATGTTGATAATGCTGATCACACATCTGAAAATTCTGATCATGCAAACTCTGGGATCAATGTTTCACTTTCAAACTATGATGATAATGAGTCAATACCTTTTCTAAGGGATCCTACTGCAGAGTCTATCAAAGAAAATCAACATGCAACTGAAGCTCATTACAGGGAAATGCATTATGCAAACTGGTCAGGAGCTGATTGTATTTTCTCCAAGCAAAGGACTGCTGATTTTGTTGCTCAATCTGCAAAGGAGATTTCAAATCCTGAGTTGTTGACACATTTCAAGGCTACAGTTGTTCAAGTCAAATCTTTGCACAATCGCTTTGATGAGACTCACAAAGTTGTCATTGGATTGAGTAATGATATTGCTCTTAAGGAATTAGCATTGAAGAAAGATAGAGCTCAATTTTCATCTCTGATCAAGGATCAAGAAGAAATCGAGCAGAGACTAAGCAAGGTGGAAGAGAATCAGACTGCTATGTCTTCTCAACTTACTTCTATTGCTACATCACTAGAGTTGCCGACATCAGTTTTTATTCCTGATGATGTCAAAAAGGGGGAGAAAGTACCTAAAGACAAATGCAAAAGGACTCCAACCTTGAGACTGAGGGATGATTCTAATGATGGTGGAAGCAAAGGAGCAGAGAAAATGTCAAAGTCTTCTCAAGAGCAAGGGAGACTTAGGTCAAACTCTGCTAGACAGACAAACTCTGAGAGGTTAAACTCTGGTGGTCAATTTTCTTCAAGACTTAAGAGTCTAGTGATTTCATCAAATCCAACTACTGATGAAAAGATTGATGCTAAACTGTTTATGGAAGAACATGGTGGTGAAGCCACAGTAGAAGATATGAATGCTGAGATGAAACTTCTTGCTGAAGAACACCAGAAGAAGGTTGAAGCTGGTACTTACAAGAAAAAGGCCAAGGCTCCTAGGAGAAAGGAACTGGGAATTTCTATTAAAGAAAATGTGAACTCTCAACAGAGTTTACAATACACAAGGAGGCCTGTGATTGCAAATACTGATAAAGGAAAAGGTATACTGGTAGAAGAAGGACAGTTACCAAAGAAGAATTATTCAACCTCTGGCGTTGCTCAAGTTGAATCAAGGCTAAATCAATCAACCTCTGACGTTGCTCATGTTGATATTTCTACTAAAGTTGTGACAACCTCTGACAATGCTCAAGTTGTACAAACTCAGCTAGCTCCACAACTCCAAGGTTTCTTAAGACCTGTACTTTCTGAAACTCTGAAGCTAGAAGCTGTGGACTTTTCTCAAACCAGAACAGTACATGGAAAGCAATCTTATGATAAATCTGGTTTGGGTTCATATAGAGAAAAGAGAATCAATAACAGTTCTTTTGACCATTCATCACTGGCAGAACCTGGTGTTGGGGTATCTCAAGAGAGCCTTGATAAACTAGAGTCTGTTCAGATGGTTTATCATAGAGGATTAAAGAAAGAGATTCTGTTATACTTTATGTCTGATGGAAGAGTATACAGAATAGGAGAAGCTGATGTTCAATTGAAACTATGGGAAGAGCTTGAGTATGTTCTATATCTTCTCAAAATCAAAAATAGAAGTACTCATAATGCTGCTCTAGTTCTAAGAGATAGGATGCTGAAAACAAAAGCTATGCTTGGAGGAGGTGTTTCGAGTGCATATATTCCTAAGTACAGAGATGCTTATGGAAAGATTGTTGAAATGAAGAGAAACAGTGCCAAGTTCAAGACAGCACTGGGTATAAAGGTTTTGGAATTCAACCTAGAGTCAGACAAATCTTACTTTATCCGGCTAGGGAATGAAATGAGAAAGAACAACATTTATTCTCTGAGAGCTGCTATCTACCAGACTGGAGAAAGTGATCCAGAGCTTAAGGAATTGAAAGAAATCATGGTGGAAGAGCTAGAAAAAGCTGAAAGGATGCTACTCATTGACTATCTCAGGACAGTGCCTGATATTGAAGAAATTAAGTAAAGTCTGACTGTAAGTTTTTAAAGTTTTCTGTTCTAAGTTAAAGTTAAACTCTGATATATTTTAAACACTGCATTTGTTATATGTTTTGACATCATCAATTATCTATTAACTTGTACATTTTTATTATGCACAAGTTGGGGGAGATTGTTAGATATAATTTCTGATGATTGTTTATCAGTGTTTAAGAAACAGGTACTCATCAGAGTTTACCGGAAGCCAGTCAGAGTTTATTAAAGTCTGACGGGGTGAATGTTTGGTTTAGCTGTCGGTGCTAAATTGAAGATTCTAGAAGCAATATATTCTGAAGATGGAAAGAAGCAGAATATATTGAGATGGCTAAATAAATGGAACAGAAGACAGAAGCAATTCTAGATTGATATAAATTGTATAGCTGATTTATAGGATATCAATTATAGATTGATTATGTAACTGTGTATTATATAAACACAGATAGGTTAACCCTAAAAGGGATGCGAATACTGAATACATTATTCTTGTAACCTAGCAGCTCTCTGTGATTCTTTAATATCACTGAGAGAAGAGTTATTTATATAATTCAGTTGTTGATTCATAAACAGTGTTCTCAATTGTTATTATCATACTTATATTGATTATATATTATGTATTCGGCCTAACAAAACAAGTTTGACATTGACCAAAAAGATGGTATCGACCACAGTTTGAGTACCACAGGACATTATCCAAAATATAAATGACCCCGGTTTACTTAAACAAAAAAAAGGTACTAGTAACTTAAAATGGAAAGCATTTAGTCATCTAAATTAAGGGGATCTTCTGATGTAGTTTTCGATGCCCCTTGGTCCTTGCTCTTCATGACATTTCTCAATCTGTTGATGCTCCTCCTAGAAGGGTTGAGAATTGGTGGAGTTTCTGCTGAAATTGCTGGAGACTGAGGCTTTCTTGCTTGAGTTGTCTGAACTATAGGTGATGTAGATGGCCTCTTATTGTACGGTGGTTGAGTCCAAACCCAAGGATGAGCATCTGTTTGGTAGTACAATGCATCATATCCCACACTCCCTCAATACTTGATACATGAAATGACTAGTTTCACTTGAACTGGTTTCTTTACCCTTACCTTTCCCCATCTCTTTACTAGGTACATTTGAGATTGTCTGAGATGCTTGTGTAGGAATGACAATATTTTCTTTGATAACCAACCCTTTTGTTTTTGGCCTTCTGATGATCAACTTAGGCCTTCTAATACCCAATTTGTTCCTTTTGGGACCATTCCTCTGTCCAGCTTCACCCTTTTGACCTTCATTTGTAGCACCTTCACCCTCATTTGTATCATTCTGACTTGTCTTCTCAACATTTGGCTATGCATTCTCAGTATTATGACCTTCATTTGTAGCACCTTGACCTTCATTTTAAGCATTTTCAGCACCTTCATTCTGAGCATTTTCAGCATTTACTCCTGGACATTTAGGTCTCCTATGCCCTGTCTTCCTACATATACTACAATGTTGGACCCTTCCACTACTAAACCTCTGTAGTTGAGGGACATTTCCTACAACTTGTTTACCTTTTTTCCCACTTCCACTCTCTCATTCTTCCCATTTTCTCAATCTTTTAGGTCTCCCTCTTAATTTCTTAGGTGTTTCTAGAGGTAAAAGTTGTTCAGTTGACATCTCTTCTCAGTACTCTTCTCCTGCAATTGCTTCAATTGAGGATTTGTAAGATTGTATATACTTATCTCTCATATAGTATTCACATACATAGTCAACTGGTTGTTGCCTTCTGTCATGAATGGCAGCAACTGCATGAGCACATGGTAACCCCTCAAATCAAAACCTTTGCATGAACAACTATGCTTATCAAGATCAAATGTAACCGCCTTTGTGCCACTTTTCACCATGTATCTACTCTCTCCATCCCATGATGCTCTCCACTCCCTTGATTGTTTAACTGCTATATCCAACACCTTCTTAATCCTAGGACATATTTGCATATCACTGGCTCTCATTTCTTCTCTTTTATCCCTAACTCTTGTCATGAGCTTGTAATGCATTTCTTGGAACATTGTCAATACAGGCAAATACCTAAAAATTCAAATTAGAGTATACTATAAATATGAGGTTGTAGTTAATAATAAAAATGACAGTGCATTAAATAATTAGGCTGACCTTTCATTTATAATCCAAGAGTTGAAACATCTGGACATGTTATTTTCAATGTTGTCAGCTTTAGGCATAGTAGAAATAAAGGCATTGGACCATACAACTGGATTTAATTTATTCAATTGCTCATGTGCAGGTTTACAAAGTTTCAAAACCTATTTCATAGCATTCCTATGTGCCACTGGATGTGTGCTACAAGCAACTGTCCAAAACCATCTTTTAAGAATTGTTGAAGGATATCTACATTTAATAGGATGTTAATAATGTGTTAGTCATGTGGTATGTATGTAATATATTAAACATGCACAGTGTTATAACTAACTTTTTCCTCAAATTGCTGTAAATATGCCTAGTCATGTGGTATCATTTCTTTCACTCTTCAAGTAGGATTCTTTCTTATTCTATCACAATACTGTTCAGAAAGGTATTTTACACTGGCTAGTTTGTTCTTGTAGGGTTTGGTACAAAGATGATCATTTAGTAGAGTTCTAATCTCTACAATTTCATTATCCCTCTTTTTCTTGGCCCATATATAAAATGGATATCCTTCTTCACATTTCACTTGACACCTGGTTGGATCATTAGCCCCAAATTTCAAAGCCCTTCTCTCTTTGATGACATACTCTCTCACTGTACTCCTAAACTCATCCACGTTAACAAATGTCATTCCAACCTCCCACTTCATTATACCCTTTATGTTATGTTGTGTAACTCTTATCACATGCCTTCTTCACTTTTTTGATATCATAGGGGGGCCAACATAACCTGTCTTGTTATTTTCATATTCACTGCTTGAACCAATAGACCTTAAGTCATCAAGTCAAAGTCTGATTCATCATAATCCCATTCCTTCATTCCCTCCTTGACAGATTTATAGTTTTGTTTATTTCTAACAAACTCCTCATCACTAGCATCATCAACATCAGAAGCTCCACTATCCAGTTCCTCAGTTTCATCACCATCATTTTCATACTCATATGCAGGGTCCCCTTCACTGTCTCCACTGTCTTCGGTCATGTCATCCCCAACTATCCCCATTATACCCATCATCCCCATCATCCTCACCCCCAGCAATATCATTCCTATCAGCCTCAATTGCTTCATCGGTAAGGGAACTGTCAACATACACCTCAATTTTACCATATGGATTACACAAATCCACCATATCTCTTAAAGAACTATCATCATATACCATCCTAACCCCATTTGCAAAATCATGACCATTATTCTTGAAATACACTAAACACTCAGGATTATAGTTAAACATGGTAGCCCAATCTTCTAAATCCCGAAATGACAATATATCACTATCCACATTTTCAACTACATCACACCTTCCACCAATATAATAGCACTTAGGTTGCGGAGCAAATTCACTGTGATGATTAACTTCTATATTTATTAAGGTTGACATACTGTTACATACAAAAACACAAACCTAATCAATTCAACCTCAATATAATACAAGAAGTTCAAGAAGTAACGACCCGATATAATACACAAAATAACAAGTAAAACACATAATCGTACGAAACAAATCAACAAGCAATAAAGAAAATTCATTAAGAAAGGATCAAAAATCGAATTGAACAAACCCTATTACGACCAAGTCAACAATCAGTCAAAACCCTAATACGATCTGCACAAAATTGAAGTGAATAAATGATATAAGATTTGATGATGAAAGATTACCTTAAGATATGACAGACACAAGCTTCAATCGCAGAGAATCAAAGAACTAGGGTTTTCCCCCCAATTCAATCGCAGAGAATATCGATCGTTTTCGAATGGGTGTGTACTACATGTATTTTGTTGTTTCCCTCTAAATATTTAGATTAAGTTAATTGTTTAATGTTTTGTTTTTATTTTATTCTTGTTTTTCCATGTCATAGCCACGTAATCAGCTAAGATATACATTACTAACGACAAAACTTTAAACTTGATGTCTCCCGTTAAAAAATTTAAAAAAAGTTAACGGCGCGATATATTATATTAAATTAGTGTTTTAAATGAGTCGCCGTGGAGATCGGGGAGCTACTTGATACTTTTTAATGAGATGGTGGACAATTTGATATAAAACCCGTAATATTTGGGATCGAATTCGATGCTCTTATATGTTATACCCTCGACAGTTGTTTCCCGACTAAATTCAATGACTGATCGAAAGACTTTTAATAAACTGAACATTTTATTACGTACAAAATTAAAATTAAATCCAAAGAAAGCAGTAAAATAGAGGCCTTTACCGGCGGCTGGAGATTTCTCAAGTGATTTGTAGCAGTGTTCTAAAAAGCGGTTTATGCGGCCGCTTATGCGGAATCGGGATAAAAACGCATCGATTAGTGCATAATCGGGTTGAAAAACGGTTAATGAAGTTTATGCGGTCTAGTAAGCGGATTAAGCGGTCATTAAGCGGATTTAAGCGGTCAAAATGATGTTGACCTGCTATTTTTTTAATTTTAAAATAATAATGTTTATTATAATATGACTATAATTATCATAAAATTTTAAAATACCTTTTTTGATTAAAAATGTTTTATCTTTAAATTCTTATAACATAATTTTAATTTTACATGTAATAATATTATATTTAAAAATTTAAAAATATATATTATTAATCCGATTAGTGACCCGCTTAAAATTCCGATTAAGCGTCCGCTTAGCCGCTTAAGCGCTAGAAGGTCCTCTCACCGCTTCGGACCGCTTTGCGCTTTTTAGAACACTGATTTGTAGTCAAGACTCAAGAGTCAAGACCGGTGAGTTTTGGACTTTGGAGTATCACTCGTTTTAACCATAGAAATCACCTTTTTCAGTTTTCATTTTAAATGAGGAAGCAGAGTATTAGATTCTTTTAACCAATACAAGCATCCAACACTTAAAAAAAATCTTATCCTATCTATAATTTAACTTTTTTAAAGAATGTAGGCTTTATTCTGTTTTCTATTTTATTTTTTTATTTATTTTTTTATCAATAGTAACATTTTCATATATAAATTATAATATCATACAATACTGAGAAAAAGAGTTTTTTTTCATTTAAAAAAGTTCGACACATGTTCTTTTTAGATGTTTATAAAATAAAATTTTGAGGTTTGATCATTGTCAAAAATCATGTATGTGTATGCATGTGTTTAATTAAAAAAATAGTGTTTTAAAGGACAATAATATATAATTTTCTAATCTCTCTACAAAACATGAATTTAATCAAAACAAAAAAAATTAATATTTTAAAGGACAATAATATTTTATTTTACTAATCTATACGAAACATGAATTTAATCAAAACCCATCCACAACGGCAATTCGGCAAAGACCATCCGATTCAAAAAAGTTGAGCCCGTGTCATCACACTACTGAACCTGGGTCCAATACACTGAACGTCACTTTAATTGACAAACAAACCCTGATTGAATTAGGTAAGCTACATGAATGATGACGGCTGTGTCTTTGCCAGATGTTTGTTTTTCTGACAAAGACATGATGCTCTTCTAACAACATTAAACTCCTCGTATCACTTTCCTCTTCTTGCTAAAAATAAATTTCAACAAAATCATACTATTCTCATTCACACTCATGTCCAAGTGTTTCAGCTTTACATCATCCAGGGACTGGTGTTACAGACACAACTTCACCTATGCAGGCCTCAAATCATCCACCACTGACCTTAAAGATGGCACTGTAATCCACTGCTGGATCCCGAAAAAGCAAAAACCTGATAAACCTACTTTGGTTTTGATCCATGGTATTGGTGCCAATGCTATGTGGCAATGGAACCAGTTTATTACCCCGTTAGTGTCCAAATTTAATGTGTATGTCCCTGACTTGGTATTTTTCGGGGACTCTTATAGTTCTAGGCCTGAAAGAACTGAAGCATTTCAGGCTCAGTGTGTAATGAGAGCATTGGAGGGTCATGGGGTTAAGAGAATGAGTGTTGTGGGGCTTAGTTATGGTGGATTTGTGGGGTATAGTTTGGCGGCTCAGTTTCCGGAGGCTGTGGAGAGAGTTGTGGTTGGTTGTGCTGGGGTTTGTTTGGAGGATAAAGATATGGATCAAGGGATGTTTAGAGTTAAGAGTGTGGAGGAGGCTATGGAGATTTTGTTGGCTCAGACACCGGAGAAGTTGAGGGAGCTTGTTAAGCTATCGTTTTATAAGCCGTTGCAGCCTATGCCTTCCTGCTTTTTGTCCGATTTTATTGATGTATGTGTGATTATTGTTTTTCGATTTCTTGACTATTTATTTTGAATTTAATTTTGCCTTATGATGTCAGATGGAGGCTTGCAATTTGCTATTGATTTGGTTCAACTTTGGTTGCTAAATTGCTAAACTTGAAAGAGTTCAATTCTTGCCTAGATTTTGTGGATTGGTAAATTAATACTAAACCAATTGTAACTTAGAGCAGGGTTAGCATTTGGGGAGGGTTGAAGTTAAACAGAACTTAGTACCTTACCTTGTCTCTACTGTTAGGACTTAAGAGTGATAGACTGTTTTCGTTAAGACACTAGACTTTGACAGTGAAGAAACAATATTTAAACGTGGGCATTATTGTGCTGATTAAAAGACGAGAAGTCTTAATCTCAACTGCTTGCCATGTGATAATATAGTTCTACTCTATAGCTTGCCTTTGTGCTTGATCTCAGCGAACCATTTCTGTTCAATGTATTCGTAGTGCTCCACTCCGTGTTCCTTTAGAATTCACAAGACAATGAAGCTTCATTTTAGTTAGTTCCCATGTCGACCAATTTTTATGTCTTGCAAGTTTCTTTTGTTATATACGTCATGAATTTTGTTTTCGTTTTAAATTAGTAGATTGTATGATCTCAGATTTAAGTTCAGTCACCCGGTCTCAGTGAAGCATGACATTAGACCGCAACCTCGGGGAGGAAAGTATTGATATAAAAGTTAAAGTCCTAACTAATTCTTAACTTCCAGCTCTATAGTATATCAGATATATGCTACACTAACCGAATCTCAGTTACAACTAAAAGGTCTATGTTTATCGAAGAATAGTAAGACATTTGTTAATGTCCGTCGTTCTACTTGATGAAGTTAATAAGCATTAATACTGATTCGGAGGGAGATAATATTCAGATGTTGTCCATTTCCCAGGTAATGTGTACTGAAAACTTACAAGAAAGACGAGAGCTTATCGAAGCCTTGCACAAGGACAGGAAATTGTCTGATCTTCCAAAGATCACTCAGGTTGCTATTTTCTGTTCACTGATTTATTTTCAGCACTGTTCCTTGACTGCCTTTTACTTTGGTGCCTTGTTAGACCAATTTTGTTCACTGACATGATATTTACCTTGATGTAGCCAACCCTGATAATCTGGGGAGAAGAAGATCAAATTTTTCCAGTGGAATTAGCGCACAGATTAAAAAGGTGAAGATGTTATCTTGATTTTGTTAAATTTCTAATAATTATCTGTTTAGCTTTCTGTTCATGCTCTTTTGTCACACTGGATTAGTGAAAAACAATAGATCTAATTAATGTTAAAAGTAAAAAACTAACTTTAAAAGTAGAGGTAAGGTATGCGTACACCTTACATACGTTTGAAGTACACCTTACATACGTTTGAAGTTTGAAGCGACAATGTTGTACACTATTTCTGTTCTTTGACAATACATACATTGCACAGACATTTAGGTGAAAACGCAAAACTAGTACTCCTAAAGAAAACAGGGCATGCAATTAACATGGAGAAGCCGAAAGAATTGTATAAACACCTCAAATCATTTCTTATTGATCCTCTTCCAGCAGGACAGGGCAGCGGTGGCGAGGTAGATTAATCAGTTGAGGTTCAGGGTTCTGGGGAATCATGCAATTGATTTCCTTTTCTTTTTTGCTAAATGAATCATGCATTTGTTGTATTTCATATTTTCATGTATGGAAGTGTCTGTAAGAGGCTCTTGCAACAGTGGTACAATTTTAATTTTATCAATATTGAAACACCAAGATATTGTAGTTAGTAGTTACAGTCTTATTTTATTTTTATTTTTCTAATTCACAGTCTTACTTTTGTCCTGCACTAAAAGTAGGAATATTTAATTTCGCGGGGGTGGCAAAATCAGACCCGACCCGACAACCCGACATGAATTCGGGTTGGAGTTTTTCGGGTCGGGTTGATTTCGGGTTGACCCAAAAAATTCGGGTCATTTTCGGGTTAATTTCGGGTAACCCGAAATTACCCGAAATAATATTTATATAATATAAAATGAAATACATTCTGAAAATACCTATATTTTATATTATTTGTTATTTAAATTAATATATATTCTAATTCAATAATATTAAAATTAATTTATATGATCAAAATATAATTTATTTATTATTTATAATTTATATTTATTAAATAAATAATTATTATTTCGGATTGGGTTCGGCTTACTCATAAATTTTCGGGTTGGGTTCGGGTTGAGTATTCTGACACATTAAAATTTCGGATCGGGTTCGAATTGGGTCAAATTTGTGACCCGAAATTGTCAGCCCTAGCAATGTCTTGTTCCGCTTATATCTTCGGTGCAGTAGTTAATTGTTTAATATAATGAAAATAACACAAATCTAAAAAAGACTTGAAAGCAATATCAATATAATAGAATCCCGAATATAATATTTGAAAAGTAAACTTACTATAACAGTGTACTCAGATACTACTAGTTCTACACTTTCTACTTGTATAGAGTTGATAGGATTTATTACCTCTGGTTTGATGAGTAAACCAGGGCGAAACCTTAGCCTTTGTAAGAGATAAAAAGAGAAGGAATATGTGATTGTCTTGTCTCCACACACGAGGAAGACACTGGTGCACATCGCAAATCATGACCTTTTTGACACTGGCGCATATCATAGACCACGGCCTTCTCTTGCATCACCCAGTTCACCAATCACATAAACTGCACGTCGTCTGTTAACCACTCACTACACACGGCTGCTAGCAACTGAACTACGAGCGACACAACCAGAACAGGGTTTCTCACAATTTCAAGTGTGTTAAATTTTTTTACCGTACTTTGAATTGACGCTTTATTGTCCCTGGAGCACAGAACGTCGAACGATCTAAATGCACAATGGGAAAAACTACTTGGTTTCTAATAACAAAAGACTTAAGTGCAGTTTGATTGTCTGAATTATTATTATTTTTTGCATAAAAATGACTTTTTTATAATTGTTGTCATTTTATAGACTAATCTATAATTTTTTAGCAGATGATTGCATTCCGTTAAATTTTTTTAACGGACCTTAATGGTTTCATTTTTAATTTTTTGTAATTGCACTTTGATGGCTCAAGTATTATTGTTTTGAACAAAATTGACTTTTTATATATTTTTGACATTTTTAACCAGATTTTTTATTTAAAAATAATTTAACTAAATTATACTTTTAAAATACTCAACTGACCTTGGAGCATCTCCAATGCTATAAAACTCTTAGCTAAAATGACCATGGGTCATCTATATGTCACTTTTTAGATATTATGTAAAAGTATGAGCACTCCAACCATATACCCCTTAGCAAAAAAATATAGCCAATCATATTTGATTGGCTATATTTGTTGAACCACCAAACCCCTTGTGTATAATTTTACCTAACAAAAATTTAGATAACACCATTGGAGTACATGTCTTTACCTTTAGCAAAAAAATTATATAATCATTATAGCCAACCACAATAGCCAACCATTTTAGCTATTGCCCTTGGAGATGCTCTTATGATTCTTTATTGTAAAATTATTCTACATGATTTTTAGGCAATAGTACAATAATAATAAGATAAACCGAAAAATGTAAAAATAGAATGACTTTGTCATCAATCATCAGAAAATAAACTCGTGTTACTTCCAACATAAATTAATTAATCCTACATTTTTCAGTCTTTTACAATGATCTAACATTTGAGTGATGTTCAAATGCCTTTTTTTAAAATTATTTATGATATCTTTTTGTTAATGAATAATCAAAAATCAAATTAAAATTTTAAGATGTTTGAAAAATGTGATGCGAACACTAGTAATTTTTTAACGTAATCAGAATTAAAATTTGCACATGACTTTTTTAACAATACCTTTAATTCAGATTACGTTAAATATTACGCTAAAATCTAAAAAAATTAGAGATACTCATATGAAAAAATCAATTAAAGAAACATATATAGAAATTATTAGAGATATTTAAATTAGAAGCGTGACTCAAAAATTTGCTTTTACATTTTTAATTTTATCTTGTTCTTACAGTACTAGCGTCTAAAAATCGTCTACAAAAGTTTTATGATAAATAGTCTTAAAGTCATTTGGGCATTCTAAAAATATAATTTAGTTAAATTATTTTTAAATAATAATTTACAAAAACACAGTAATATTGTAACTTTAAAGATAGAGTGAACAAACATTATATACTCTACTCCTTCAATTTTAATTTAAAGTTTTCAACAAGATTTACACAATTAAAGTTGGATGGTTGGATAATAATTTACCAAATTGATAAAAATTTACACAATTAAAGATAGATGGTTGGAGTATTTATTTATGTTTAAGGAACTTTAGGAAACCAAAGAAACAGGAGAACTAGACCACAACAAATATCATAAATCTCTCTCAAATTAAATAAATAGATGCCAGAGAACAAGTCTAATAAGTTTCCATAGAAAAGTATATTGTTAAAACAAAATCACCTTACCAAACTAGTGTTTGAAACTAACACAGAACATCACCAAAACCCAAAGGAATGTTCAGTTTAGGCAACAATAGATGGCTTGGAGGCTGCAGATAGCCTGGACCTCTTCTTTGCCAAGCTCTCACTGCGCTTTTCACGCTGTTCCTTCAACCTACCAGCAAGAAGCTTTTGGTAGTCAGCTGCCTCAGACTTGGCCTTAGCAATCCTTTGCTTCTTATTGGCAATTCTAGCACGCTTCCTTTGAAGAGTCAATGGAGTCACTAGCCTTTGAATTTTAGGAGCTTTGCTGATTTTCTTTCCTGTAAAGATTAAATAATCAAATATAAGTCTATAAATTGTACATATTAGTATCTTACATCACATTGTTAGAGCCTCTTTTTTTACTTCGTTTTTTTGTCAATTACAGCAAATCTTATACACCCAAGCCTCCACCGAGACTTGAACCATTGACCTCTTTGTTACCAACAGATCACGGAAATCCCCTAGACTACAATGTTAGGGATATATCTGTAACTTTTAGTATAGGTCAGAAGTAATCTGCATTTTATTATTGATTCATTGGGTGATGTGTAATAAGAAATGGTAGATAAGAACAAGAACAAAAAACTCACCAGCTTTGTTTGTGAATGTCCGACGGTAAGTGTTCACATACTTCCTGACATCATCATCCTTTGTAAGGTTAAAGAGCTTCCTGATCTTGGAAGCCCTCTTTGGACCTCTCATCCTTGGTTTCTCAACATCAGTCAGGCCTGGGAGATCATTTTCGCCCTTTTTCACAATAACCAGGTTAAGAACAGAGAGGTCAGGGCTAACAATGCATCCTCTAACAGACTTCCTTCGACGCTCACCGTTGCGCCTACCATATCCTCTGAAGCAAGGAGTGCCTGAATATATGACACAAATCAGTCAAACGAATATTCTAGAACTTCAACCAGCAAGCATCATTTCTATACTACACCAACCCACCTCTAACCAGCAAAAGCCGAACACGGCCAGGAGTCAAAACTCCCTGCTTCATTGGAAAACCTTGCTTGTCGCAGCCTCCCATGATCTTAAAGACATAACCCTTGAACTCCTGCAGTAATTTAACATAAGTAGGTTCGTTATCACCCTAGCTAAAAGAAGAAAACTGTGAGAAGTCAGGTGCAAAGAAGATAGAATACACACCTCACCAAGAGCATCTCCACTGACCTCCTGAGAAATCCTCTTGTCATAAAAAGCACGGCTGCAAAATAATATTAAGTATTAAGTAATGATTCATGCCTTGGCAGAATTAAACAAGTACAACATCGTGCAAGAGCTAAAGAGCTAATTTTTAGAAATTTTCAAACTGCATACACTTAAAGCCTACATGTTTACCTACTCATTACTATCCTGGATGATACAAAATACTATTAATGTAGAAGTCACATATTTATTATAACATGTCACGTGACTTTAAATTGACAAGGGCAGAACACAAAACCATGACTAAAAGCCTATCACCATTTGACCAATTCTCGACTAGCAATTCCTACTTTCAACTTTTAAGGAGTAAACAGAGAAACGCAATGATACAACCTTGGGCACAAGTAATATGATGAGAGCATACAATTTAACATATCACACCATGTTGAAAAACAAAACATTTAACAAAACACGGAATAACAAATAGAAACGTGTTCAATGGCCATAGAATCTCAAACAACAAATACTTGAAGATTAAGATAAACGAAACGTTAGAATGAAATTCACATATGCTCGCTATTTACAAATACAGTAAACGTAAACACTCAACATCATTTTGAAATTAATACCCAAATAATAGCTACATGGTATATTACGGTAATCACATGTGGAAACACACAAGAGCCCCAAAATCAGCTCACTTTCTTAATACATTATCAATATTTCAAATACCATATAATTGAAACAAATTCATTTACATATACATATTCATAGAGAGATAGAGAGAGAGAGAGAGATACAGTTTGAGATCGTCATCGATTTCAAGCTTCTTCTGGCAGCCAGTGGTGGGATTAGCGATGTTGAACTGCAACAATTAAGAAAAACAAAATAAAATCACACAACAACATTTAGAAACATAATTATTGTATGTAAATGTAGAGAGAAAGAGATTATTGACCTTCATTTTTCTTCTTCAAGGTGAACAATTGTTGCTTCTCTCTCTCTCTCTCCCTCCCTCTCTCGCTCTCGCTAGGTGGCTGCCGCAAATGAATAATTAGGGTTTTGGGATGTTGCTATATTTCATAACCTTCGTGTATTGGGCTTTTTATCAGCAGCCCACTTCTTTTCTTTCACTCGCCGAGTTTCTGTTTGGGCTGCAGGCCCATCCTTTCTTATTTTCAGTGACTTTAGGTTAATAAGTCGTTGAGAGAAGGAGAACCCTTTGTTAGATTTTTACTTTGTAATTTTTTAATTTCATTATTTTCTTGTCTAGATTTTATTAATTAAAAAAAAATAGTTTACTTAAAGAGCTTTCTTTTTGAGTTTTAATATTGTCTTTTATTTCAGGTCCGCTTAGAGTTCAGTTACAGAATTTTTATTTTTGTACATTACACGAGCTAATTTTAAAATTATAATTTTTTCTTATTATATAATCTTTATCTAGTAGTTTTTTTAATAATTGTTTTATGATATAATATTAATAATAATAATAGTTATTTAATAAATGACTTATATTGTTTAGAACTAATAATATAAATTTTTAATTTTAATATGTTGTTATGAGGATTCGAAACCTTTAGTAGATTAATTTAAATATAAAAAATTCTCTACTATGGATCTAACGGCTCTCGTATATTTACTTGAAATCTAATGGTCAATATGTTTTGTTTGAATCAAACTACCAACAATTATACAAATATTTACTTATTATAATTTAGTATAGATTTTGGCTTAAAACTCCAATAGAATATATTGATGAAACGATTATGGATAACTATTCGATGACCATCCTTATACAAATTTTCATACTGTAATTAGCCTGCCATTCTGCCAATGATGCGTGGTTTATGTATTCGAATACTATAACAAGCAAGTGTGTCATCATTTAGACTTTCAGAGTGATATGTTTTTCTCTTTCACTTTTCCTTCTTTTTTAGCTCACAATGCCGGTTTTGAGTTTTGAATTAATGTTTTTCTGTTGAAATACATATTGCACCGGGCGACGGTGAGTTTTACGATGAAGTAATTCTTCCATTCTATACTATCCCCCTGCAAATTTAGTGTGTATTTTTTTGTAAATAGTACCCAAAACAATATTTTTAATTTTTATATACATTATTACCATTTTTAAAAAGTTAATATGTGCTTGGCAATTGCGGACTTTTCCCCGGAAGAATTTGAACCTCCTTTTTTGTGTCGATAGATGTTGGTTAAACAAGATAAATTTAACAGTGCTTATTCTTGATTACTGTAGTATCATATTTTTGTATTATAAATCACCAGAAAGAATAAGAAGACTAGTTATTCATCAACTCATTCATGTGGTATATGGAATGTTTGATCCCCTCAACACACAGGTAATGCGTTTTCAATGTTTTATTGGGTTGTGTTATACTGGATTTTCGGTAATAGACCCTAGTCAAGTCCCTAAGTGATTTGAGCTTAGAATTGAATTATGTTTTGGGAAAGATTGGTGTGAATTGGGGTCGGGCTCATAGTTATTAAACAAAAACCATTTTAATCTAAACTCATTGAAAATAAACAGAGCATATCACCAGAAGAAAGTTTTAATATATAAAACCAAAGCAACATACTACATTCGATTTCCATGATACCACAAGTTTTTCAACATTCAACAAACACATTCTATTGTACCAGAAAAATCCTGCTAACACAACCAACGATATCCTACTTATAAGTTATACCATCAACAATCTGCCTCCAATTTTAGCCTTGCATATATTTCCTAAAAACTAAAAACAGCAATCCATCATTACACAGCAGCGCCGCCCACCACCAAGCTAGACAGCAGCTTAAGCTCGTTCACCACGGATTCTCCTAGCCAATTGGATATCCTTAGGCATAATGGTGACACGTTTGGCATGAATGGCACACAGGTTGGTATCTTCGAAAAGACCAACCAAGTATGCCTCTGCAGCCTCTTGCAATGCCAAGACAGCATGACTCTGGAACCTCAAATCAGTCTGCACCAACAACAAATACACAAAATTAAGCACATTAACTCAAACAAACAATCTCACAATCCCAAACATAATATCGAAAACCAGCAGTCAGATACTAACCTTGAAGTCCTGAGCAATCTCACGAACCAGCCTCTGGAACGGGAGCTTCCTAATCAACAGCTCGGTACTCTTCTGATACTTGCGAATTTCACTACACAAAATACATCACAATTATCAAATTCTAGCTCAACAATAAACACATTACAATTACAACAACCAATTAATAGGAACACATACCGCAAAGCAACAGTTCCGGGACGATATCGATGTGGCTTCTTCACTCCACCAGTAGTGGGAGCAGACTTGCGAGCAGCCTTCGTAGCGAGCTGTTTTCTGGGTGCCTTTCCTCCTGTAGACTTGCGAGCAGTTTGTTTTGTACGAGCCATCTGTAACAATTTAAAAAACACTGTGTTAATATCCCTAATAACCTCTGTTACATTTAATGCTTATCTATTCAATTTTCCCCCAATTCACATTCATTGAGCTAATTCTTATGATATCAACAAAATTGAGACATTAACAAAACCCTAATTTCACATAACCAACAAATTGGACCACAATTGGAAACGTATACAACAAATTGAAACTCAGTGCATAACAATTGACTAATAAAACGAATCAATTAATGTAAACAATAACTCAAACCCTAGAATAAAGTCGAAATCGAAGCATACCCTTTAATATCTTAATTAATACGACCAACATAGAGAGAGAGAGGGCGACGGCGAGAGAGGGAGAGAGAGAGAGGGCGACGGCGAGAGAGGGAGAGAGAGAGTACCTCTGTGAATTCTTCTAGGGATCTCTTGCGATTACTTTTCGATTTGCAGATAAAGTGTAGATGGATTTTTTGTGATTAGTGCGATTGTATTTATACTTTTACGGAGTCACCGACTTAAATGATATGACGGTCAAGATTTGCTAACCGCGTGTTTTTTCAATTTGTATCGGACGGTTTTAATTGTGTTTGGTTGTGGTTTTGGAGGGAAATGGGCGGTCAGGATGTAATCTACTGACTTCACTCGGATCGGAAGGATTACGTGGAGGTATTCGATTGGTTAAAAGTTTCAGTTGTTTCTGACATGCGTTGATAACTCGTACTCGAATATGAATTGACGTGTACTTTGCCAACTTTCCCAATTTGTTTATGAGTGGAATATTAGGCGACGATAATTGACTTGTCTATTTACGAATCTTCAAATTATTATACAACTGAAATTATATAATTTACTTTCTCAAAATAAATATAATTTAGACTAATTAAATTGCTCATTTATTATAGTTCAAAAGTCTAAATCCAAAATATATAAATTCAAAATTATTACCATGATTAGGGTTGTCAATGGATCGAAAATCTGATATGATCTCAACTGAAGGTTAATGAAGCGGATATGGATCATTAGCTAGTTACTATTTTTATATTATTGATAAATTATTCTACAGTCGGGCTCTACTTCCTTGGTATTATACTGGAATAGATGTTTGTTTGGCTTGTTGGGCTTGTTTGGCTTGTCAGACCTTGTTGGGCTTGTCGATCTTGTAGGACTTTGTTGAGCTTGTTTGACTCGTCAGGGTTGTCGAGCTTTGTCCAACTTTGTTGAGCTTGTTTGACTCTTCAAACTTGTTGGACTTTGTCGAGCAATGCTAGTCTTGTCTGAACTTCGTCGGAATCGTCTTCAAGCTCCCTGAAACGGAAATGTCCGTAGGGGGTTATGTTCCCGTAAGCACCTCCGGCGTGAGAATAAGTATCCGGTGGACGGAAAACATAATACAAGTATATAAAAGTGTATTAATTTATAGAGAGAGAAAATAGAGAGAAGATAGAGCAAAACCTATCAGAAATTTAATGTGGTGCGAGTGTAATGAATGTTGTTCACCCCCTGCATTGAAGTGACTAGGGGTATATATAGGCTCATGTCATGTGCGATGCACATGACAGAGTGTCTACGTAGGGGACAAGGGCTACAAATTAGGATCTTGGTCGGGGGTCAATGTCAACCTTGTGTCAGTTGCATTTTGTCCCGGGACCATGTACTTGTCTCTTATGCTACGTGTCATGTCCAATCCTTGTGGGCTTGGTGGACCTTGTAAGCTTTGCGGACCATGTAGGCATTGTGGACATTGTAGATTTTGTTTATAACTTGATTTTGTCAGACGTTGGCTTTGTCTTGCACATACATTTCCCATTGTACAACATGTCATGTCCAACCCTTACGGGCTTTGTAAAACTTGCAGGCAATGTGGACCTTGCAGGCAATGCGGACCTTGCAGACAATGTGAATCTTGCAGGCAATGTGAACCTTGCATGCATTGTTGGATCCTATAGACATTGTGAACCTTGCACGTACCTTTGTGGGATTTGTCAAACTTCCAGGTAATGTGGACCTTGCAGGCATTGTGGACCTTGCAGACATTGTTGGACATTGCAGACATTGTGAACCTTGCAGGCAATGTGGATCTTACAGGCTTTGCGGACCTTGCAGGCATTATGAACCTTGCACACAATGTGGACCTTGCAAACATTGTTGGACCTTACAGGCATTGTGAACCTTGTAGACAATGTGGACCTTGCAGGCTTTGCGGACCTTGCACGCCTTGTTCTGGACTTGGACTTGGTTTTAATTTGTGAATAGGTCTTTTACAAATCACATACTATCAATTAGACCTGGCAAATCGGATAATCGGTTCGGTTTCGGATCGGATCAATCTCGGATCGGATTAATGTTCGGTTATGATATATTTTTGGTATAGTTCGGATCGGATCGGATTTGATTCGGTTCGGGTCTAATTCGGATTAAAATCGGATGAAATTTGGATTAAAATCGGATGAATATGGTTCGGATCAAATTCGGTTCAGATCTTTTCGGATCATTACTCATTCATTTTTTTTTTAATTTGTAATACTTTAAAAATATCTTATTATTAAATATATAATTTTTTTATATAAAATAAAGTACTTTTTCAAAAGTATTGATTAAATATCTTTGATATTTTTGACATGAAATTATTCTAATTAAGAATTTTGCTTTTAAATAGATTAATTTATTGAATTAAAAGTGGTCTAATATATGTGGATTATGATCCGTAAATATCATAACTCAACTAAAACTGAATTCACCATTTTTTTTAGTTCGGATTTAAATCGGATCTCGTATTTCGAATCATATTCGGTTCGGATAATTTATTATTCGGTTATGATCGGTTCGGATCATAATCGGATCGGATAATTTTCGGTTAAATTTTCGGTTCGGATAATTTTCGGATCGGTTCAAATTGGTTTTCGGATAATTATCAATTTAATTAATTCGGATACAAAATCGGATTCGGTTCTATGAATTTCGGTTCGGTTCTTCGGTTCCAGACCCATTTTGCCTGGTCTACTATCAATTATTAAATTATTATTTTTAATTATAATAATTGACCGAAATTCGAAAATCAAAATTTTCAATGTTTCGGCTATTATATAATGGTATAGATATTTTTGGAAAAAAGAGATTTTAGTGACAACAAATATAAAAGATAATATGTTTTAATTTAAAGGTGATTGCCCGTGATATTTTTGGAAAATGAGTAGATTTTGTTAGAAAAAAGTGTTTTAATTATAAAAGGCAATCAGCTAGTTACTATTTTTATATATAGATATTTTTGGAAAAGACATATTTTAGTGACGACAAATATAAAAAGTAATATGTTTTAATTTAAAGGTAATTGCCCGTGATTTTTTTGGAAAAAGTGTAGATTTTGTTAGAAAAAAGTGTTTTAATTATAAAAGACAATCAACTAGTACTATTTTTATATTATTTTATTATTTATTAAATAGAATAAATGACCGAAAACCGAAAACCAAAACTTTAAATGTTTCGGCTTTAATAATATGTCATATATTAAATACTAGCTTAAAACTCGTGCGATGCACTGTATAAATTTTAATTTATTATCTTTTTTATAGTTTAATGTTTCATTTTTTTTATATTTATATTTACTTTTCATGATTATGATATTTAAATTTGAATAGTTCTACTCATATGTGGCTGTTGAATTCGAGGTTTAATTGACGTAGGTGTTTGTGTTTGTTCATGATTAATTTTTATTTTAAGAGTTTTGTGTATAATAATATAATAGATATGTGTTTAATAGTTTAGGTAGTTATTAATAATTATAATATTAAGTTTATTTTTTATTAATTATTTTATATGAATTGAAAGTTATAGAAAATATTATAACAAAACATAAAATTTATAAGTTTAATATAATAATATTACCGTTTTATATAGAAGTTATCTGTATTATTTTAAGAAGATGAGTTGTTTTCGTAAAAAATATAAAATAGAGACTAAAGTGCATTTTGTGTACTCGCACTTTAGTCAAGACACCACTTGCAATACTATAGTTCAAAATCGAGCAGTTGCAATATCAATGTTTGTATTTCAATGCACTTTGTTGCATTCCGTTAACTGAGGTTAACTTCGTTATTAATTTAAGGAGTAAAGTGCACTTTGTGTACTCACACTTTACTCTAAAGTTCATTTTGTGTACCCGCACTTTGCTCAATACATCACTTGCAATACTTTAGTTCAAAATTTAGAGTACACAAAATTCACTTTAGAGTAAAGTGCGAGTACACAAAGTGCAATTTACTCCCTAAATTAAGAACAGAGTTAACCTCAATTAACGGAATGCAACAAAGTGCAGTGAAATACAAACATTGATATTGCAACTGCTCGATTTTAAATTATAGTATTGCAAATGGTGTATTGACTAAAGTACGAGTACACAAAATACACTTTACTCTAAAATAGATAATGTGTCGAAAAAGGTGATTAATTATTTATTAATAATTATGTAAAATTATATATATATTATATATATATATATATATATATATATATATATATATTTCCCATATTATATTTAGAAGTTCAGTAGTTAGAAAATATAAAACAACCAAAGTGTTTTACCTGAAATAGGTAACTGATTATTTATTAATAATTACATATAATATATTATCGTTATATATATATATATATTAGAAAATATGAAATAAATAATGTATTTTAGCTGAAAAAGGTAATTGCTTATAAATATATAATAATATCACCATGTTGCCCGTGTTATTTTTAGAAAATGAGTTGTTGTAGTTAAAATATATAAAACAAGTAATGTACTGAAAATGGTAGAAATTTATTTAT
Organism: Heracleum sosnowskyi; assembly: GCA_030848705.1. Classification (NCBI taxonomy): domain Eukaryota; kingdom Viridiplantae; phylum Streptophyta; class Magnoliopsida; order Apiales; family Apiaceae; genus Heracleum; species Heracleum sosnowskyi. The sequence goes on along the minus strand of CM061235.1, from coordinate 132,142,601 downwards.
TATTAATTATGTAAAATTATATCACCTTTGTGTGTGTGTGTGTGTTGTCCATGTTATTTTTAGAAGATTAGTTGTTTAAGTTAGAAAATATAAAATAGGTAAAGTGCCCGTGTTATTTTTAGAAGATGAGTTGTTTTGGTTAGAAAATAAGAAACAGGTAATGTGCTGAAAAGGGAACTTGGTTATTTATTAATAATTATACAAAATTATTTTACGTTTTTATATATATGTTGTCCGTATTATTTTTAGAAGATGAGTTGTTTAAGTTATAAAATATGTATTTTGCCCGTGTTATAATTTTTAGAAGATGAGTCATTTTATTTAGAAAATATAAAATAGGTAATATGTTTTAACTGAAAAAGGTAATTAGATAGTTATTAGTAATTATAATATAAAATATTTAGAAGATGAGTTGTTTAAGTTAAAAAATATAAAATAGGTAATATTAGTTTTTTATTTAGAAAATATAAAACAAGTAATATGTTTTAGCTGAAAAAGGTAATTAGATAGTTATTAGTAATTATAATGTAAAATATTTAGAAGATGAGTTGTTTAAGTTAGAAAATATAAAATCGGTAATGTGTCCGTGTTATTTTTAGAAGATGAGTTGTTTTAGTTAGAAAATACAAAACTGGTAATGTACTGAAAAAGGTAGTTGGTTTTTTTATTAATAATTATATAAAATTACATTATGTTTCCATATATATGTTGTCCGTATTATTTTTAGAAGATGAGTCGTTTAAGTTAGAAAATATAAAATCAGCAACGTGTTCGTGTTATTTTTAGAAGATGAGTCGTTTAAGTTAGAAAATATAAAATCAGTAACGTGTTCGTGTTATTTTTAGAAGATGAGTCGTTTTATTTAGAAAATATAAACAGATAATATGTTTCAGCTGAAAAAGGTAATTAGATAGTTATTAGTAATTATAATATAAAATATTATATATATATATATATAATAACTTTTAGTATTTTATCTGATGACTTATATTCCATTGATTTGAAAGATCCAACGGTTGAGAATTGAAGGACCAAACTTTGGAGGATCAGAATACAAAAAATTTCAATGTTTCATCTTTAATATAATGTTAATATTCTCCTAAATTTTTTAATTTATCTATATATACCTACTAAAGAGGAAAGTAAATATATCATCTTGAGAGCGGTGAGTTGACGACTCTCAAATCGATCTATTTTTCTAATTTTCTTAAAATTTTGAATTAATAAAATCAAACATTAGAAAAAGTCTCATTTACCTTTTAAATCCTTTCTAATGGAGGAAACAAAATATACAATTTTAATATTCTTGTTTTTAAAATCTTTACTAATGGAGAAAAGTAAACATTAGAACTTTATTTGCCTTTTAAATCCTTGCTAATGGAGGGAACTAAATATACAATTTTAATATTCTTGCCTTTAAAATTTTTACTGAGGAAAGTAAATAAAAAATTTAAATATAATACTAATTTTTTTATTAGAAAATATCTCAATTGCATTATTAAATCTTTCTTTACAGAGGAAACTAAATATACAATTTTAATATTCTTGTCTTTAAAATTCTGACCCGAATACAAAAACTTTCAGGATCAGACTACAAAACTTTCGATGTTTCGTCTTTAATATAATAGTATATATATCATATATTGTTACATGGACATCAAAGAAAAATGTTCTGGTTTTTGTAGGCTGTTTTGATCTGTATATCTGCTATTTGGTTGAATGTGGGTGTAATAGAAGTACTAGAGGTCGTTTGGTTGACGGTCATTTACGTGGGTATTTGAAATACTTGTGAAGTGATATTTAAAATAGTTGTTTGGTTGGACAAAAACAGAGGTATTATAAGTTACCAGGAAGTAGAAATACCGTATAACGTAGGAAGTTGCTTAACCACCCATACCTAGGTTATTCACACTTAACAAAACAAAATAAACCATAAAATTAGAAATAAATTCTAAATAAGATATAATATATTTAATAAAATTTTATTAAAAATAAAATTAGTACTTAGCTTTATTTTTAGTTCATTTATATTCTTATTAAAATTTATTATTTAAATATATGCTTTCTTTTCTTCTAGTTTCTAACATTTTTTAAAATATAATTTTTAACCATTTTAGAAAAGAAAATTTTATTTTATTGTTTTGTAGTAAAGTATAAGATACGTGAAGATATCATTACTTAATAATATTTTTTTGTTAATTATAAGTCCAGACCCCCCCTTATATTTGACAAGATTTTAATTTTTAACATTTCATATTTTAAGCTATAAAATAAAATGTTAGGTGTTTAAAATTTTAGTTCCGACTATTCTGAGTATTTTTAATCAAAAATTTTATTTTTAAAATTTTATTTTAATGTCAAGAATATGTATATTAAGACCTGATGAAAAAATAATTTGAATTTGATAAATACATATTTTTTGTAATTTTATATGTTATATGAAAGTAATAATTAAACTAATAAAATAAGGGAAGTAAATTATCAAAAAGTGTAAAATGTCAACCAAACATATTTACTACACTTCACAGGAATTTTGAATAAAAGGGAAATGCAAATATCTACAATAACTTACTTCCTACAAGTAACCAAACAAACACTTAGTATGTTTTTGAACATTCACTTAGCTGAGCTTCTTCTAGCAATCTGGCTTAAGAACAAAGCATCTTCCTTGATTGTCGGAAAGAGTTGTATTTAGAATTATTGAATATACTAATTTATCAAAAAAGAAAAGAAAAAAATGCACATCTGAATTAAACTGCACAAAGATGGTGCGGTAAAAAGACTGCTTATGTTAAACTTATATTAAACTGAGCCATTTTTATAATGTTGAGTATTGTTCAAATTTGAATTTGAGTAAAGTAATTTTTTTAATATTAGCGGATCGAATTTCCGATCCGTTAACCGTGAACCTAATGGATCCGGATATGGATCGAGCTATAAAAAATCCGGTTATGATCTGATCCAAATCCGAATTCGGTAAAATTAAATAGACGAGGATATGAATCAAGGCCGATCCGATCCAGATCCGATCCATTGACAGCCCTACCCAACCCATGATGACTAATAAAAGATTAACTTTTTGTAATGGTTCAATACTTCACAATTATAAAAAACAAAAACACATTTTCAATAATAAGAAGATTATTAGGTACAATTGTTCGATACAATATTGTGAGAGACCGTAAAATTTATATTTTTGTAGCTGAATTGACAATTGTGACATTTTTTATGTTATTGAATTGGATGTGCATGCAATATAATTCGATTCCATTTACTTCGGGAAAACAAATTCAAATTTAAATAGGTCTTATATTTTCTCGAACATTCGGTCAAACGAAATTCGAAAAATTCAAATTAAAAAAAAATTGATTATAGTCAGGATAAAAGTCCATTCTGTCTGGACAAAAATTCGGATTTTTAAAAAAGCAACGTATAGAACCTCGATTCGATCGGGATAAAGGCCGAATTTTTCAAAAAATTCGAATAAAACTCTAATTTTGTGGATAGAATTTAAAAATATATAATATTTATAATAAATTTTAGAAAGGTTAATGTATATATAAGAACAAACAAGCTTATAACCCGTGCGATGCACGGATGAATTTTAGTATTTTTAATTTATTATTTTAGTATTTTTATATGATTTACTATTATTTTTTATCTTATTTTTATTAGCATTTATTTCTGTTTTGATCTTAAAAATTTTTAATATGTTATCGACGGAATAATATCTTGAACTTTTGAATGTAGCTTAGAAAAATAGATGATATAAATATTTAATAATAATAATATGTTGTTGACGGGATTCGAATCTTGAACCCGTGGGAGTATTTTAGATACCAAGAAAATAATATTCTTGTAATATTACATCAAACGGTTCTCATTTATCTATATTTATATCTAATGGTTATTATTTAGAGAACCAAACTACCAACCAACCAAATAGATGGTAGTTTGTTTATAATAATATTTTTTTATATCATTTTTTAGTATTTTTTATCTTATTTTATTAGCATTTATTTGTATTTTGATCTTAAAAAATTTTAATATGTTGTTGACGGGATTCGAACCTTGAACCCGTGGGAGCATTTTAGATATCAAAAAAAGAATATTCTTTTAATATTACATCCAACGGTTCTCATTTACCTATATTTATATCTAACGGTTATTATTTAGAGGACCAAACTAAATGACCAAACTACCAACCAAATAAAGGGTGGTTTGCTTATAATATTATAATATAGAATATAGATAGATATGCAGTTCGGCTCGATCTAGTACCACGTAAGGACCTAAAACGGGCCTTATATTAAGCCCAACCCCATTTTTGAGAAGCCCCCTTCTATACACTTTTGAAGTATACCAATGCACTTCGTAATTCTAGGAAAATGTTATTTTCAAAGTCATTTTTTAATTTTCAGAGCGATATATGTTGCATATGCCCCCTGCATTTACAAAGTGTCGCATATTATCTTATTAATATGCTACAAATAGCTCTGAAAATAAAAAAAAGAGTTCCGGAAATAATATTTCCCTAATTCTATTGTATTTTCAAAAGATTGCATCATCAACTTTATCATTTTCTTGTGTTTTTCAAAGGAACGATTGTATTTATACTTTGTATGTATGTTTTATGATATTCCTTTGTGAATATGTTTACGGATAGGTATAAATATTTGAAAATTGGATAATTCTAATTTTTGATCTGATATTTGATTTTAAAAATTCAAAATTTTGGATATTTGATTCGAAAAATCCGGACCGGTTATCCAGTTTGATTTTTTTCTATAAATTCATATCCAGCTGCGGATCACAATGTTTACAAAATCGGATATTCGGATTCGAACCGGTTTATAATATATCCTTAAAAAATAATTTATATATTCAATAAATAATGAACATATTAAAGGCAAACAATTCAACATATACCATATTAAATTAAGTAATAAATTATCTCCTATAAATTAATGAGTTTATTGCGTAATAATTAAGTTTATATGCATAATAATTAAGTTTATATGCATTGTAGACGTAATAACATAAGAATAAACTTGAAGTTATATTTTCGAGATTAAACTTATAAATACAATCTCATATATTTGTACGTGAAAATCTCATAATCTTATAAATCAACTTCAAGTACATTTTTCTCAAAATTAATCATCTTATCTAAAATGATTTATTTATAAGTTACAATACTATTTTTTTTAAAAACAAAGCGAATGAAATAATATTCTTTTCAATATTATTTTTTCACTTAATATTGAAATTTGAGAGTTACGATGTTATTAATATCTCTCAAAAAATGTTTAAAAGACCAAATTAAAGAAATGAATAATAATTTATGATGGTCCAAAATAAAATTAAGAAAAATTTATAATGTTAAAGTATGAAATGTTGATGTAAAATATGTTTTTAATTACTTTACAATTTGTAAAGTTAATAATAATTTATCAAAATATGAAATACTTTAATTTTTCTTTTTCTACAAATTATAATATATTTTCTTAATAAATTTAGATTTGAATTATCTAATTTCTGATCCGATTTACGGTGATCCAAAATCTGGATATCCGATCAATCAGAATTGGAATAAACTTTTTATAATCCCAAAAATCAGATACTGATCCGAATTTTATTAATCGGACCCCAAACAAACATGTAATAATATTATCAATACTATTATATAATAGACGAAACATTAAAAGTTTGGTTGGTCGGTATGGTACGTTGTGATTTTACTTAATTGTCCTTAACTGTATTTCGTGTTTTTACTTAATTAACCTTACTTATTTATAAAATATATTATTAAATAATAATATTACCTATTTATAACCAATTACATTTTTTCCCTAAAATACATTATTTTTTTCTAACAAATTCCCCTATTTTTTCAAACATGTTAATTACCTTTTTTTTAACTAAAACATGTTAGTTTTTCTATTTTTCCTTACTAAAACCCCTCATTTTCCAAAAATATCACGGACAAACCTTTAGTTATTTATTTTTAAACCTATAATATTATAATTATTTTTTAAAAGTTTATCTATTTTAACATGTCTACTTATTTTTCTTAACAAATGCAATCACTAAGAATATTAAAATATAAATAATCAAATACCTATTTATAACCAATTACTCTAAAACACATTATAGATTTTTTCTAACAATACATTTTTTTCTAAATATATCACGGAAAATTGTCTTTTTCAATTTACTTTTTCTATTTTTTTCACTAAAATTCATTCTTTTTCCAAAAATATCATAGGAAACTCTTTACTTATTTATTTTAAAACGAATTTAAATAATTTTAATTATTAAATTTTAAAACCTCATTTTCCAAAAATATCACGGACATTTACCTTTTTAAACTAAATATATGTTACATTTTTTATTTTTTCTTACTAAAACCCCTCATTTTCCAAAAATATAACGGGCAAACTCTTACTTATTTATTTTAAAATCTGTTTTAATATTTTTAATTAATTAAAAGTATTTAACTATTTTAACATGTCTACTTATTTTTTAACAAATACAATTAATAAAATATTAAAAAATATAATAATAAAATAACAATTAACAATCCGTACATCGCACGGATTTTAAGCTAGTTTATATTAAATTATTGATACAACTATTATATTTACATAATAATTTCAAAATTATAATCCCAACAAACGAACAAACGAACAAACGTGTCAAGAGAGTAGAGCAGAGGAGAGACTATGATACTAGGTCGTTTGGTTCAAGGAGTGGTATAAGTTTGGAACGTTGAGATTGGTATGAGGTTGAAAAATCATTTATGTGTTTGGTCCAGTTGTGGAATGATTTTTAAAATTATATTAAGTTATATATGAAATTAATTTATTATATTATAAAATTTTTAAAAATATTTTATTGTTATTAATAACATTTGTTTGTATATAAAATAATTTTTAATATTTTTAATATTTTTTTGCATGAAATTAATAAAATGATAGATAATTGATACCCCTACCCCATGTTCATACCCACCTTCCCTGTGTTATTAAAACCTCATAGGGGGTTTGAGGTATGAATTTGACAATAAAAAAATTTGAACCAAACATGAGGTATGAATTTTACTCATTCTAAACCCACCGATACCAGCAAACCAAACAACCCCTAAATACTCCAAATTTTTTTAAAACTTTTTCTCAAATTACATGACACGATAAAAGACCGTTTTTATTCATTTTCTCCCGGGAGAGATCAAATACACTATTATTGATCTTAATTTTTTTTGGTAAGCCTTACATAGCGGTACGACATACCTACAAATCTATAATATGAAAGCAAATCACAATTCACGAAGGAATAACAACACAAAGCTCTCAAATTATTGTACATTTTGTATTGTTACAACTCTGAGAACAAAACACCATTTTCAACTTCATATAATACAAAAGAATGATTTTTTAGAAGCTAAATACAACTATACTGATCTATATGTCTCGTATATATTGCTATCATGACTAGAGATCTATATGTAACAGGTTTTGCATGTTGCATTCTAACTAATTCTGATCAACCCACTAATTTCTAACCTTTGCTAGTTACTCTTTGATGAGCTCGCTGATCTTGCGAGCTTTCTTCCCGAAGCTGCATCAAAGAAAATTGAACTCATGTAGCAGCAACAGTAGCAACACTACTTCCATCAAAACTACCCTCTATGTCTTGATCCAATCCCATACCTTGATAGTTTGCGTGCCATGTCTGATTTTCAGTATTTTTAAAATGAAGCCGAGTTCCTGATCGTATTTTCTCTTGAGAAACCAATTTTTCGACGTGATTAAGTAATCGGTTAAAATGATCTTGGCTGTCAGTGAGGCTGATACGTACGTAATCATTCCCAGCTCCGAACAAACTCCCTGCCCGACCAATCACTTTGGCTTCGCCCAAGACTACTTTCGAACACTCCTCTTCTTCCTCTTGTTCACACTTTATCCATGCAAAAGCTGGAGAAGGTGTACGGTGTTTGTCCAAGAATGTGCAATATTGAGATGAGAGATGTTGTACAGAAAATCGTTTGGAAGCTTCTAAAGTTTTGCTTAACAGTTCCCATCTTTGTTTCATTGTTCCGTATCCAAATTCAAATAGATCATGTCCCTCTCCTTTGTTAACATGATTTAAGAGTTTAAGTGCTCGCAGCTGAGTTTCTCTGGAAACGCCGTAAGTGTTTAGGTCCATGTATTTTACCATTCTCTCGTACAAATCTTTGTCTCTTATCAAAGCCCATCTGTATACACATGAATAGCAAATATATAAGAAAAAATAATATGAATTTCCAAAGTACTATAAATCGATATGTATGATATTATACTTGTAAATAGAATTTAATGTAGATATATATGTACCCGAATCTGCTCCCAGCATGACCGGTGAGCTTAGATAGTGTGAATATAGCGATGTCTTCATCAACAGGAGCAACAATTGGTGAATAATGAGGCCAATAGTATGCAAGATCATGAATTTTGTTTGAGCCTTCAATCACAGCTTTCTTTAACTGACCGTCTGGGTTATTTGGAGACGTTACAAATTCAATGAAGTTTGTCGATGAATCTGATGTGTTTTGGAATGATGCATCACCCGTAAATTTATACTTGGTAGAATCAAGAAGTTCTGTTTGCGATTTATAGACCTGTTACATAATTTATATAATGATATCAGTATCCTTCTCTTTCGAAAAATAATAATAATCTTAGATGGATAATAGAAGAGTCTTTAGATCATTACTAACCGGATAATATGGGACTGAAGCAACAACCTTTGCAGGTTGTGATGATTTAAGTGAAAGGTTGTGAACTGCTGCACCTAAAAGTTGAGTTGAGCCCGCTCCAAAAATAATGTATCTATCCGTTGTATTAACATTTTTCACAATATCATGTAGTTTGAAGATTTCGGAGCGAAGCTCTTTAGAAATGAGAGAGCCATCCTCGTATTCGTACCCCATTCGATGCCAGCCAGACACAACTATTGCAGTCTTAGCAGCATGTTTCATCCAAAAAGGCTCCAAGTATATGGGATTCCCACTGCATGACAGTAAAACACACAATCAGATTTGTATATACATAAGTAATTTCCTTTCTTGAAATTTTTATTAACTTCATATTGTTAAGCATCATTAGATCTTAATTATGTCATCAACTTCTTCGTAAAGTCCTTCACATTTAAAAATCATTATTCGGCCCTCCCTTGCCTCGACCTCGACCTTGATTTTAAATTTCTGTTTATAAATTTAATAGTTTTAAAAGAATGTGTTGATGTATTTACCTATCTGCATCAAGTACACAGTCGGGAACAGATTCAGAACAATCAAGGCCCGTAAAGCATGCATTGCATTCACAAACAGGTGTTCCATCACCGGCAATAATTCCATCTAAATAAGCTCTTCCGTGCCCCGAACACGATACTGCAGCTACTGCTTCAGCTTCTCCTGCTGCAGACTTGCTCCATTTCTCATCAACCAAATGGCTGCTATCTAAATACTTGTACACAAAAAATACATTAATTATCAACGAGCAATATATGAAGCTCAGTTTTAGCGTGCGCATTGTGAAGCTCTCTGTGCTGTTCATGTTGATTATGTGTATGATATGTTTGAAGTTCTCTTGTCTCTGATAATCTCAACTAGATTAGTTGCTCTATTTATATGGTTGTTATAGGAGTGAAAGTGTGAACAAAGTATAACCAGTTGAGCAATTAAAAATTAAACCCGCGTACAAAAGTTTGTTAAGGAGTGATTAGTGTCTGTAAAATAATACTCCTAGTCGTTTCTAGGAACATATGATTTCCTCTGATAACGTGAGTAATGTTAATTAACGTTATTACTGCAGAAGATTCTTAATATAATTAATTCATAATCTTTGTTGACCAACGTGTTTAAGCTATAATCTAATGTTTAGGCAGATGCAGTGAATATGGGTTTAGTAGTTAACATAAGTTAAGAACAATATGTACCTGAAAATAGTAGTATAAGTTAACATCCCCTCACAGCTTAACAATATAGTAATCATATTATAAACCCACATGCCGCATGAAAACAATGTGATTGAAGACTAAAAGCGAGCCTGACTAATCATGATTAATATCCACTTTAAATAACATCCTAAACTTGCGATTATCCGTAGGCTAAATGAACATTGTTTAAACTTTTAAACGCCAGCCGCCCAAAATGTAGAAAGGGAAACAGAAAAATATGAATAACTTAATTATGCACTTGTAATAGCTTAAGCCTTAATGTTTATGCTCCCTTTCCTAGTACTAGTTGAACTTTACCAAGAACACGGATCTATCTCATGACTGCCTTCTTCTCCTTTTTTGGTTTTTTTTTTAGTTTGTCAAATTTCAAATAATCACTAGTAAATCGCGTAATATAACCTGACTTATACGTAACATAGTTAACATTTTAGACTTTGGTATATAATTTGATCGTGGTTCAAGTCAACTGCCCATGGGCTAAGAGTTGGAAATGATTATGTATATTATTATTGCCTATAGACATGGTTTGGCTCGCTTCAAAAGCCAACGATTCTCTTCATTCATCGTGACGTAAGATGGATGATGATACTGATTACGTTATTGAACATCAAGAAATATTACTGCATTGTGAAATTCAGGTATCACACTGTGAAAATTTTATGAACAGGTGACTGATCTGATCAATCAAACTTGCATCGGAGAATGCAGAAATTCTACGAAAATTCTTTTAGTTGTTTTGGACAATAGTATTGGCCATTTTCTACAAGTTGCAAATATATATTCTGGAATGAACTCCTTAGAGTACCGGTAATTACTAGTGCTCAATTGAAACTACACGAGTTGAAAACAATGAAAAACAAGCTTTAATAGCAGATAAGTTAAATGATAACCTAGGTCTTTCGAGACGCGAGTCTCCCAAGTTCAACAGAATAACAAAAAAGCTATTTTAGATTTGACATAAAGAAACCCTCTTCTCTTACGGCTGTCTTATCTCATCTTTTTTTTCGTCTACATTTCCTTTTCTGCCCTTAGTTCCATGCCTTGCGTACGTTATCAGTTTAGGGGTTTGGGCTGGTCCCGGACATTGGTCTTGGGCTGTTACATTACCCCCCATCCAAAGACGCACATTGTCCTCAAGGTGGAAGTCAGGGAATTGTTCTTCAATAACCGCAACTTCTTCCCAAGTTGCTTCAAACTGAGGTAAGTGTTGCCTTCAGTGTGGATAATGTTACATTTCAGTTGATTGCGGACAACCAATAGTTCTTCAGGTTCGGTTAGTAATTCCATGTCATGTGATAAGGATTGCGGGATGGTAGGAATCACTGGCTCACTTCCCACATAGCGCTTGAGTTGAGAAATATGAAAAACCGGATGTATTTTGCTTGAAGCCGGAAGTTCTAATTTATAAGCAACCTCTCCAATCTTAGCAGTAATCAAAAATGGACCAAAGAATCGAGCTGCCAGTTTTTCAAACGGTCGTCTCGCCACAGACCTTTGCCGATAGGGCTGTAGTTTGAGGAAGACTTGCTCCCCAACTTGGAACTGCTCCTCCCGTCTGTGTTTATCTGCTGAATGTTTCATTATTTGTTGTGCCCGAAGTAAATTAAACTTCAGTTCATCTAATATAAAGTCCCTAAGTTGCAGTGTTTCTTCCAGCGTATCCATTGGGGTCTGCCCTGTTCCAATTCTCAACAAATGAGGTGGTTCTCGCCCATATAATGCTGTAAATGGAGCCATTTTAATAGACAAAAGCAAAACAACGAAGATATGTTTCGAGGCATTTGTTGACGACCTCGGATTGACCATCTGTTTGTGGATGGTAAGCCGAGCTCCGTCGCAGTGTAGTGCCTTGTAAACGAAATAATTCTCGCCAGAAAAGGCTCATGAACACCCGATCCCGACCAGAAATGATAGACACGGGAAAACCATGCAAGCACATTATCTCTTTTATAAATTCTGCTGCAACGGTATAGGCTGAGAATGGATGCTTCAAACGGATAAAGTGGGCATACTTTGAAAGTCTATCAACAACCACAAGAATGGTGTCATACCCCTTTGACGTGGGCAAGCCCTCAATGAAATCTAAAGTGATATGATCCCAAACTTGCGAGGGAATCGACAGTGGTTGGAGGAGACCAGCGGGCTGTTGATTTGACGCTTTGTTCTGCTGACAGATGACACATTTCTGAACGTACGTGGTAACATCCCTGCGCATCCCCGTCCAAAACCAATCTGCAGCAATTCTTAAATAAGTTTTAAGGACCCCGGAATGTCCCCCGACGGGTGAGTCATGGTATTCACGGAGTAACTGAGGAATGACAGATAAAGTCTTTGATATCACCATTCGCCCCTTGTACAACAAACACCCTTGGACCACTGTAAAACATGTCTGACCCCCGTTGCCAGTTACCATGTCCTTCTTTAATTTTTGCAAGAGAGGGTCTCGGTCTGTCTCCTTAATGACCGTTGTCCAATCTACCACGCTGCTCGTAACTAGCAGGGTTAGTGCCATCTCTCCTGCTGTTTTTCGTGATAGAGCATCAACGAATTTATTTGATGTTCCAGGTTTGTACAATATATCAAAATCAAAGGCCATGAGTTTTCCAACCCATTTCTGATACGAAGCTCATACTTCCCGCTGTTGCATAATGAACCTGAGACTTTGCTGATCCATATGGACGATAAAATGTCGGCCCATGACATAGTGTTTCCACTTCTGGACAGCAAGACAAATGGCTATCAGTTCCTTTTCGTACACTGATTTAAGTTGAGCCTTGACACCCAATAGTTTACTAAAAAATGCCACTGGTCGCCCTTTTTGCATCAAAACTGCACCCACACCGTACCCGGATGCGTCCGTTTCTATAACAAATGGTGTTGTGAAATCTGGCATGGCAAGAACGGGAGCCGTTGTCATGGCTGTTTTCAGCTGATTGAATGCCTTGGTGGCAGCGGGGGACCATCCAAAGTGGTCTTTTTTGAGCTGATCTGTTAAGGGTTGGGCTATATGAGCATATTGGGATATGAATTTGCGATAGTAGCCCGTTAATCCCAAGAAACCTCGAAGTTCTTTAATATTCGTTGGAGTGGCCCAATCTGTCATAGCCTGCATTTTCGTTTCATCAGCGCCACCCCTTGGTTGGATATCACATGCCCGAGGTAAGTTATCTTTTCTCGCTCAAATTCACATTTCTTATAGTTGGCTACGAGGCAGTGTTGGTGCAGTGTCTGGAGCACTATTTCCACATGCCTAAGGTGCTCCTCCTCGGTAGTACTATATACACTAAGATGTCGTCGAAGAACACTAACACGAACTTCCGAAGGTGAGGTCTAAACACTTCATTCATTAAGGACTGGAATGTCGAGGGTCCATTCGTGAGACCAAAGGGCATAACCAGAAACTCGTAATGGCCCTCGTGTGTCCGAAACGCCGTCTTATACACATCTTCGGGCTTGACACGGATCTGATGATACCCGGCCTTTAAGTCAAATTTGCTGAAATTTTTTGCCCCGTGCAATTCATCTAACAATTCATCAATCACTGGTATTGGATATTTATCGGGCACCATTTCTTTATTAAGTGCCCGGTAATCCACACAAAACCTCCACGCTCCGTCCTTCTTCTTGACAAGTAGTACCGGGCTCGAGAACGGGCTGCTTGAAAGGTTGTATTACCCCTGTTGAGAGCATCTCTTTCACCAGTTTTTCGATTTTATTTTTTTGGAATTATGGATATCGATAAGGTCTCACACTTACGGGATTACTGCCCTCTTTTAGGGTAATGGCATGATCATGTGTTCGGCTTGGAGGTAAACCTTGTGGTTCCTGAAACACTTGCCCAAATCGATTCAATATCGGCTGTAAGAATTCTGGAATTGACTGTGGTGCTGCCTTTTGGTGCTCTCCTGTCGGAGTATCCAACTGATTCAATTCCTACAGTATGCCCCCACCCTCTTTTCGACATGTTTTCAGCATTGCTTTGATGGATATCTGAGCTCTTTCTAATGAGAGATCCCCCTTTAATACCACCGTCCTTGATCCCACTTGAAATTTCATGGTCTGAGCCTTCCAATTCGTGGTCACTGCCGCAAGTTTTTTGAGCCATTGAATACCAAGAATTATGTCTGCATTCCCAAGTCCAAACGACAAAAAATCCTCTACAATGTCCACCCCATCCAGTTGCAGGAGTAGGCCTTTACATTCCCCTGAACCTCTAATGGTTTCCCCATTGCCTAACATCACCCCAAACTCCTTGGCCTCTATCACTGGCACTCACAACTTCTCAACCGTCTTTGTGTTGATGAAATTGTGGGTCGCTCCTGGGTCCACCATGACAATCACATTAACCCCATGAATCATTCCTGTTAATTTCATTTTCTTTGGTGACGTCAATCCCACAACTGAATTAAGGGACACTTCTGTCATCAGAGTTTGTTCTTCGTCGAGTACCTCTTCTTCACACGGTAACTTTTCCTCCTCATCATCAATAGTGAGCAGCACACTCAGTTCTCTGTGCTTGCAACGGTGCCCAGCTTGCCATTTTTCATCACAACGAAAACACAAACCTCTCTCTCTTTTAAATTGTAACTCCTTCTCCGATAAACGTTTAATTTCACCTATTGGTTTGGCTGTAGGGATAATGGATGAAGCTGATTTAGGACTTACTTGTGAACTAGGGTTGTTCATGGTCGACCTCGACCATCCACTAAGTGATGTAGAACCCGAATCTGATTTGGATCCCCATGAAACTGACTTGTGCCCCGAATTAGAGAATAGGCTCGGGCTACCTGTCATGTAACCAAGGGAATAAGGTTTAAAATTAAGAGCTAAGGATTGAGCCTTACCCGTAGTAGTCCTATTGCCCCGTAGTCTGTTCTTTTCTTCCACCTTCATAGCTAAGTCCATAGCCTGTTCTAATGTGTAAATGCCCAGCATTCTGACTTCTGCACGAATATCCTCTTTCAACCCGTTCACAAAGTGACCCATCCTAATGTTTTCAGGAATTTGCTGTAACGGTGCTGCAAGTTTAATGAATTTCTGTCGAAACTCCTGCACTGTTCCTGTTTGTTTAACAGCCAGCCATTGTTCACTTAGTGTGCCCGAATGGACTAGTCGAAACCGTTGTAGAATCAATTTTTTTAGGTCTTCCCATCGCTGAATGGGTCTTCTTCGATTCTCCCATTGAAACCACAACAGAGCTTCCCCATCAAATCCCACCACTGATGCCTCCATCTTCTCTTCGTCATTCAATCGGTAAAACAAAAAATACCTCTCTGCTCTTAAGATCCACCCATCAGGGTTTATACCATCAAAAACAGGCAAATCTAATTTCTTATACCGTCAGTTACCTCCATGATGGTTGGAACTACCGCCGCTCGGGTCCCCCTCGTCTTTCTCCTTTTCCTTATTTCGATGATTCCCTTGAAACCCTGAGCCCCCAACACTACTACCACGGCCACCCAACTCATTTCCACCATTGTTAGATCCAAAACCTCCCAACTCGCCTTGAATGGATGATTGAGAATGCCGAAGTGACGATACAGTAGACCTCATCTCCGAATGAAATTCCTCTTGTCGACGTCGCACCTCTTCGATTAGGGTTTCATTGTTCTCCCTTACCCGGTCGATGCGAACTTGTAATTTTTGAGTGACTTGATCCAAACTAGATGAGATTTGAGATATAAGGGTTTGTTGTAATTCACTTGTGGCGTGGTTCACTGCTTCCGATATTTCCCCCATCATCGTTTTTCGAAGACTCGCCACCGCTTCCTCTTATAGATCGATTCTCTAGGCTTGTCGCGTTTCCGGTTGAGGAGCCATGATCTTAGGGCTCTGATATCAATTTGGAATGAACTGCTTAGAGTACTGGTAATTACTAGTGCTCAATTGAAACTACAGGAGTTGAAAACAACGAAAAACAAGCTTTAATAGCAGATAAGTTAAATGATAACCCAGGTCTTTCGAGACGCCTGGAGTCTCCCAAGTTCAACAGAATAACAAAAAAGCTATTTTAGATTTGACATAAAGAAACCCTCTTCTCTTACAGCTGTCTTATCTCATCTTTTCTTTCGTCTACCTTTCCTTTTCTGCCCTTAGTTCCATGCCTTGCGTACGTTATCAGTTTAGGGGTTTGGGCTGGGCCCGGACATTGGTCTTGGACTGTTGCATATTCCCAAATATTCTGCAAGTTCATGACGTGGATTTGGGAACGAGATAACAAGGTCTGAATTCTGTAGTAGATTGATTTCATCATGCATTCTGAACAAAAGAAAAGAGGATTGTTCAGGAGTGCAGCAATTTAGTGTGACATTTTTCGCAAGCTGTGTAGCTGGTGCTGTTAGTACCTTAATACCTTTTCATGCAAACAACAAAGCCTCCTCTCTTTGTAACGGAGCAGGCTGATAGCGTGACAGATTTTGCCTTGTAGCTAACTCTTGTAATCTTTTCTACCATTATTTATTTAAACTACAAATTCTGTACTTGTACGGCGTCTTTCAATCAAAAAAATAACATTGGGTTTGTTAATTTGTTTACTGGATAGCTTCCTGTTCAGATCATGATTGTAGGGTCAGCTGTGTAACTCTGCAATGGTTTCACTATGATACCATTGAAGTGCTGCGGACACACACACAAAAAGAACTTGATTAGTAATATTTGACACTAGACTAAGTTCATCAGGTTAAATATTTCGAGAATCTAGAAGCATACTTCTACTGCAATGAATGTTCAGAGTTTCTTCATATCTTTGTCGAATATATTTATCAGTATAACTTCAATTTTAAAATCTTTTAGGCATACAAGTGGAGAGCGTAGCACAAGAAACAATTTAGCGCAATGAGAAACATCAACAGATTGCCTGATATTCTTGAAGCAGGCTTAGGAATTGTATATGTTCAAATATGATAATAATTGCTCGGTGCAGGCAGATTAAAAACAGAGTACCGTCCAATCAGTGGCGGACGCAGAAAGAAATCTTAGGGGGGGCCAAAAAAAAATTATAAATCAGAGTTAGAGGTGTGAGGCTGCTAAGAAGCTGAAAAAGTAGTACCAGGGAATTGAACCCTGGTCTTCCGCCAGAAAATTAGAACATCAAACCAGCTGAACTACAGATACTATCAATACAAACTATATACTACTAACTTAATAGTTAGAGGTGTGAGGCTGCTAAGAAGCTGAAAAAGTAGTACCAGGGAATTGAACCCTGGTCTTCCGCCAGAAAATCAGAACATCAAACCAGCTGAACTACAGATACTATCAATACAAACTATATACTACTAACTTAATATACAAATCTGAGGAGGGGCCCAGGACCCCCCTGGCCCCCCCCTAGATCCGCCTCTGCGTCCAATTGTCCAGTACCTTTAGCTTATGAGTACATGAAACTAAAGCAATTTGGTTTTGTGTTTCAAGTCATGTAACAGCAGTACTCAAAATAATTCTACTACAATTAATCTGGCTTTGATTCGCCAACCCTCTATTGCATGGCCTTGCCACCTGTTTTCTTCTGCATTTTACCACAATAGTCTCTCTCAACCTTTGCTGCACTTCACCTGCAACTTCATTCTGTACATATAACAGAGAGACCACTCTTTTGCTTTATCAACTTCCCTCATGAATAACTCATCACGTCTTCAACAAAGTGCTAATTTTTCATGTCCATCCGTTGATTTCCTTGGTTTATTTAGCTCCACTGATCATGAGAGTACCACTGAAGACTAGGATCTTGATCATCTGAAAAGAAGTTGCAAGACTCATCTCCACCAAAAAAGGTGTGCTCTTCAATCTTCACAGCCAGGGGTAGGTAACAAGATTTCGTCGCATCCCCAACAATTTTTGTCTCTGATGATGATATTGATCCAAACGGGAAGCAATTCATTGCCGATGGCATGTACCAGTGGCTCTGGATAAGAACCTCATCAGAAGCATGGTACGAAGAAATGGCTGCTGCTTTCAGGTTGTTATCTTCGTTCAGGACTGCACTTGAGTCGCTATCATCAGATGACCCGTCCTTAAAGTTCGTGAAGATTGTAGTTAAATCAGCAGCTGTTGTTACCCCACTCTTGTTGGGTTGATCAAAGCTTTCAAAATTAACCTCTTCATATTCAACTGATGGACTTTTCAGTTCTACTTCAGTAGCTTTCTCACTGTTTTCAGTTACCATCACCTCTTCTTTTACTGAGTAGTCACAGTTTGTATGAATGTTGTCCTCTTCCAGCTTTGATTTTAGGGAACTTATCTACAGTAAAATAATCAACTAATTCATTTCCGACATTAGATCTTATACTTATGCTAAGTAGGCTCAACAACCATATGGAGCTTCTTCTTGTTCTGTTTTTCTTTTTGTTTGTTATATGTTACATGATTTCTATAAGGAGACTTGTCAGTTGTGAGTTTGTCACTAGGCTATCATCTGATCAGTGCTGAGTAACCATCTCATCTAAAATCTTAAGATGTTAGCGGAAAATACTTTCCAGGATCTTATACTGTTATTCTAACACTCAGGTTGAACCTTAATTATACATTCACATATTTATACCCACACACATTTATTACTCTTTATTTTTTGCATTTACATTTCAAACCTTACACTAAGTAAATAAATTGAGACCCTAATGACTGCACCTTTATTTTTCACTAAATATAATGGCTGCACCTTCTATTCAGTACTTGGCAACAATTAGGGTTCAATAGATCTGTTAATAATAAATGAATGCTTCAATTGTACTTGTTAACAAGTCTATATTGTTATTTGAACTGCCAAGCTTAAAGACTTCACTCAGCAAATATAAAATAAAATTGAAGACTTGTTTACGGAAAGTAAATACCTCTTTGAGGAGAGATTGATTTTCTTGGTGAAGATTATCGTAATCAAGCTTAAGGGAATCATGACTGGCTTTGAGAACACCATAATCTTTTTCCAGTTGTTTGGTTTTGCAGCGGGCTCGGCGGTTTTGGAACCAAACTGCAACTTGTCTAGGCTGCAAACCAAGTTGTTGAGCCAATTTCAGTTTTCTCTCTGGTTCAAGTTTGTTTTCAACTTCAAAGTTCTTCTCCAATGCCTTGACTTGATTTAAGCTTAGTCTCCGTTTCTTTCCCGACATCTGTCCCATTTCTTCTGAACAACCTTCTTCATCCAAACCATCCAACATGGACTGAAATTCCCTGCTACAAACATGGTTGTTTCCTTGGCTCTCTTCTTCTGTAACAATTCATCAAAATTTGAACCAAAAAAAATCAGATAAAAGCTTAAATTCACCAACTACAAGTAGGATATGCAATTAACCTGAAACATTACTTAAGAAACACAATTACATGCACTAATATATTATGAAGTTTTCATCAAAAATTGAGGTCAAATAAAAAAAGAGAAAGTAAAATATAAGCACCTGTTGTTGGACAGATGGACATCAATGCACCCAAAGAATCTGTACTGCTAAGTCTCTTCATAACTAGTCAGAAAGAAAGTAGTAGTAGAAGTAGAAGAAGTGCAGTACCACTGTAAGTCTATAAATCAAGATTTAATATTAAGATCAACAGCCACTTTAAATTTTTCTGTTGGTGATGATGTTTCAGAAATGGGTTTCTGGCTATTTTTAGGAGATGAGCTCAGAATCAGTTGTGTGTTATTAAATGCAGTTGATGAAAGCAAAATTCTGACAAGGCCAAGTTGTTGCACAGTGTTTGGTATAATTTAAGTGACTGTGAAAATCTCTCTTGGGTTTCCCATATTTACCCTTTTTTCAACACCACTTCTCCCTCTGAACCCATCAAACAACAAAACAAAGCCAAACAAAACCTCAGAAGAGAAATAATGAAACAGAATGTTACAAGATCTATCAGTACATCATTATTATTCAATAATCTTCAAGAAGTGTGTGTATGTACGTACTTATTACACTGCTGTATGACTACTCATCTGCAAAAGTAAGAATGAAATGAGGACCTTAGTGAAAGTGTTAAATTCAAAATTAGCAAAAAAAAGAAAGTGTTAAATTCAACACAACTTAGCTGCCCTTCTCAGTTATCTCTGCATGACTCTTCAAATAAATCAAAGTAGGGTATCCTGCATTTACAATTGCATTTAAAAAGCATATGAAATGAACGTATAAATAATGTCAAATGCAACTTTGTACGAAACCGGTTAGTGCCTGTTTTTAGTACAAAATACTTGTTTTTTAGGGTGAAAATACGTGAGAACGAATTCTCTGTACTTTTAAAAATATGCGCAATAGTATGTACAATAAGTGCTAAATGGGCGTATCACGCATTTTCTTGTGGCATGGTTGGTGAGTATAAGAATAAAATATTTTATTTTATTGTATATATATATTTTTTGTTCTTTTATGTCATGTTCTTTTACACACTCTTGACTCTCCTCCATTTCACATAGTTAAGATAATCTCCACCTGATGAGAGTAAAAATGTTGTTTCTGAAGAAAAAAAGGTTTCCCGCTTATATGAAGCAAAAAATAATAAAATAAAATAACATGTGACAACGAAATACATAACGAATCAAACCCTTCATAAATCCCCAAAGTCTTGCACCTTTGAAATTATCAACCAACCAATCTTGTCTGATATGCAACTGACCATGGAGTGAAAATGTAAAATACAAGACCAGCAATTCAGTTTCCACACATGTACTCAAAAAGCTCTATTTCTTTTGTTTTTACAATTAAACAGGGGTCCCTGCATGCTACAAATTTTCTTATATATTCTTTAAAGTTCGATCTGGAATCAATATGCTAGTAATTTACAATTGATTTCTCTTTTTCAATGCAAGATTGAAAGCTACCTTGTGATGATCAACTTGCATTACAACACTATTCCTACCAATTTATGGATAATTACAAGGACAAGGACTACTCAAGTTGATGAGTTGTCTGAAGCAAGCACAGCCTGGTTTCTTCTTCCCTGGCTGTAATAAGAATCAAGCTCTAGTGCTCTACCGCATGGATGATACTCCCTCCGTCCCATCCATTTATTTACATTTGGGTTAGGCACGGAGGTTAAGAAAAAATAATAGAATAATGAAAAAAGTAGAAAAAATGAGTTAAGTGGTGTGACCAATCAATTTTTAATGTATAAAGTGAGGATAGTGGAGAAAAGTAATGAAAGTAGTTGATTTTAATATTGTTAAAAGTTTACTACTTTTGGAAAATTTAGAAACGTAAAGAATGGGAAGAGACATCCCAAAAAGAAAAGTGTAAAGAAATAGTTGGAACAAAGAGAGTAACTGTTTGCACTTAATTATACATTAATATAAACATGTATTATATAGGGTCCCGGACTCTGGATACGTGGCGTATGACTAATGTAGCATACCTTATCACGGTTATTAACATCGGGCAGTTATCCTTATGCCCAAAATTAAGTTTTTGTATTATTACTTCACAACGCTTAATAAGTGCGTTAAGTATGAAAAAAATAAAAGGCAGGGCCTTATTAACTTTTATAGTTATTAACTTTTATAGTGTGGACAACATTAAGATATGTGAGCTGGGGAGCAAAGTCTTCAACAAAACCCCACAGAAAAAGAGAGGAACTATAGAAGTGTGAGTAGACCTGATAATTGGACCGTGTCGTGTACTTTCGTGTCGTGTACTTTCGTCTTAATGTAAAACCCATATCCGATCCGTTTTGGATTCGTGTACTAAATTTGAAACACATATCCAATTCAAAACGTGTTGTGTACTTTACGTGTCGTATTCGTGTACATTAAACAAAAATATAAATATAATTTAATTAAAATTTATATATTATAAAACTATTTTAATTATGTAAATTTTTTTGAAATGTGTATTAAATATGTAATACATACAATTTTACAAAAATTTGTAAATATAACTTATATATATAAATGTATACTTCTTATATATAAATGTATAACTTACTGCTAATTAGTCGTGAAACTTTTATTTATTGTTCATATGTAATTCCTTATATATTTTCTAAATATGCAATACTATAAATAATATATATTTTTTAAAATTATTTATTTACTTCATTAATTCGTGTACTTTCGTTTCGTGTCGTGTACCTATTGTGAAAACCCAAACCCGACACTAATTATATTCGTGTTTTTTCGTGTTCGTGTACCAAATTTTTGCACCCAAACACTAATTATCCGTGTCGTGTTCGTACCGTGTTCACGTGTCGTGTATCAAATTGCCAGCTCTAAGTGTGAGGGTGTGGTATTACTTTACACTCAATCACAATAAAGTTATGAAAACAGTGTCTCCTTCCTTGTTTATGCATCCACCAAGAACAGCTGACCATACAAAACTGTTGCATGGATGCTATGTTTTACCTAAATCAGCCTTATAAGTTCACATTCAAAATCATTACTGCATCAGAATATGAGGCTATATACTGTATCTTGTTTTTTCACACAATTTTCAGAGAAATAATGTTGCAAGACAAATTGATTAACATAAAGTTCATATGTACAAGAACTTTTTGTAAAAAGATAAAAGATAGAGCTGTAGATTTAGCCTCAAGGGAACTTGATTGCTGAGCTGTGGAAAGTTTTGAAGTCAATAGTGAGATGGGGTATGGAAAAGAGATCTTCTGGCTGCATGGTGGGTTTGAGTATGGGACATTAATTGGTGCTCCTGACTTTCGAAAAGTTTCTTCATTTTCTTTTAGATATCATACAGTTTTCTATAATTATACTTGATGATGATGATGACGATGATTCACAAACCATTAAAAGCATTTTCTTTAGCCTAATCACTTTGGTAGTGATTCTCTATTTAATTAATCCACAAAAATGAATCCAGAAAACAATCATTAGATATATAGATTTCCCCCTCACCCCAAGAAGGAACATGCCACTGACACACGCAGTCACTGATATATATTTCTGTAGTAAAATTGTTTCTGCAACTTGAAGTACCGTAGAATGGGGGTAAAGTCCACAATAGACGTATGTTGCAACATATTATGTAATAGTGGACTCCCCTTTATTCATTTATTTAGGCACCAAAACGACTCTTCATTCATATCGCGCTTAATAAATGCTGTATTATAGGTTGCAAGATACGTTTGTTAAGGACTCAGACCCTTATAGAAATCATCAGCTAAGTAGATTTATGGCACAGATTACAGGAACCAAAATCAAGACACCAAATGAAATTTAGATGCAGTGTCACAGTGATTATGATACAGAAAAAGAAGCTGTAAATTTCGAATCAATAAAATCAATAGGCTAACTACTTCGTTACGATAACACCTAATAGGGAACATATGACCTAATTAACACGATCCATTAATTTAATAATTAGTTTAACATTATCTGATCATATCAGTAGGTATATACCTTAAGCATCTTCATCTGCTGTCACTAATTTTTGTATCACTCAGAAATTAGCATAAGTCATTTTCTAAGATCTATCTAAACTGGCAGGTATCCCTAAAATAGACTCTGCAGATCTAATAGCCACAGGACAAAAAACTTGTTAGTTATAAGCTTAAGACAGCTAGATTAATTAAAACCACAACCTTAAAAATGCCACAAACTCTAATAATTGTTATGGCACAATATGTTCTGCAACCATGTGATTTGTTATTTTCATAATTAAGAGGGTTGCAGTCCTTCATAATGCAAAAGGATCGATTTTAACCCCCCGAAAAACCATAATGCATTCGTGTGGTTCTTTACAACGCGATGTAACTAGACAGATTGTTACTGCTTTCAGAATGTCCCTGATCTTGGTCTTTAGATATCGTTATAAGGTAGAAGTAACTTGTTAGGCGAATTTGTGTATCCTCTTATCGTTACTTTAAACAAAATTTGTAAGGCACTAATATTACTCAATTGTTCTCTTCTGTGCAGTTAACATCCAATCAGTGTTAGTTTTCGAAAAAATTAATCAGTGTTGAAGCCATGGGTTCTCCGGAAAGGTGTTTGCATTTTTATAGAAGCCGGAAAACATTGAGGTATTGATGTTATTGGCAGCATATACCATTCTTAACACTTCCCATGACTTGTCACATAAGAGGAGAGTAATGTTTTTTTGCTGTCTATATTATGAGGTTGCTGCATGATTATGATTTAAGTGTGCATGGAATCCCAACAATGGTGCAGAGCAAAGAAAGTATTAGTATATCAAAATCAAAAAGCAAAATATGGGAGGAAGTTTTGGCTATGTGAGTGGGATTTTGGTAGGAGCCTAGAGTCCCTAATGGTAGGGAGCTTTACCCTTTAACTTACTTTGTTCTATGTTCTGAGTGCTGTCCAAAGGCAAATTACATAAAGCATGAGAAATTAGAATCTTGCCAAGTCTCATATTTCACTCACATCTCTTGATTATGACAAAAAAGATGCCTTCTATATTCTTTTAATAAATAAAGAAAATGGTATGATTAGGATATAGAGAAGAAACCTTAGGCTGTGAAGTTTGAAATTATTGGTTTATTGATTGCTTTTCCATTGCTATTTCAGATTATACCAAGACAATAAGACCCCATAGAAAGATTCTCTTTAGACTTCCCTAAAACCTATATTTTCTAAAGATAAATCCAACTTAAAAGAATTATGCCGTTACAAGTGCAGCAATAAGCTATAATCTATATATGTTTGTCCATTATCAACTAAAAATGTCTGAGGGCATAATGACAAACTGCAAATGAACTGAACAACAATATTGCGCCACAAACTGCTATGACACTGAAGAAAATTGTATCAGATAATGCGACAACCTGTGGTTTGATATCACGTATATAGTCACACGAAGAGAACTATTTTTAATGCCAACTGAAGAATCTGCTATGTTCTGATTTCTCTGGTTACATAACTGCATTCTGATACTTTTTAAAGAAGTACAAGGCACCAAAGTAACCCAGGATAGCCAAAAGTTTCTTCATTTCTTTCTATATTTTTTTTGTGAAAAATACCCATGACAAATGGATGATCATACATCTGTAAAGAATAACGCAAACTTACATATGTGTAACCTCAGTAAAAGCCCAAAATCTTCCACCAGAGAGAACCAACTAATCCCCATATTGTAATGTTGATGATGGCCATCAAAATGCCTAATTTCAGTATATCTAGCAGTTTTACATAGCCCGCTGCCAAAACAAAGGAAAAACAATTGTAGTATCAACCATTGTGCACAAGATTGTAATGGAACAATTTATACCCCTACGAACGTGATAAAAGTTAATGTAGATAGGAGTATAATCAGATATATGTTTTAAACTAGATAAAAAATAAAAATGCTATCAGACAAAGTTATCAGAAGAGGAGAAAATGATAGAAAATGAAAAGCATGGCTTAAACACAAACAAATCTAATTTCAATTATATGGATAGAGGATAGGAACATTGGAGTACCTCCATAGTATACAGCAGCCTGACCACTGCTATAATGTGTTAGCGCACCAAAAAGATTTGTATTGAATGCCAAAGCAAGGGCTGCCACCAGACCAGGAACTTTAGATGCCAAGTGCATCGCAAGAAAAGCAGAGTAAAGTGCTCCTACATGTGCAGTCTGACTCGCAAACAAATAGTGAATAAAAAAATATGTTGCCTGAAGGATTAAAAAGGCAACAGGCCAACTCAATGACATAGATCGAAGAGAGCTGCCAACAGAATCAGCAATCCACGGTATAATACCATGCTTGGTCAGTTGGTTCGCCATACCCACTAAAACCCCGAACCAGATCAAGGTATCCCATGCCGACGTTTCACTTAAGCAATCATCCCAATCAAGTACTCCCAATAGCAGAAGAATTGATAGCCCCAACATTGCAGAAACAACATTGGCCACACCTAGTGCATCTCTGCATAACATAAGGAGTACAAAATATTATGTGAAAGATCTACAAATGAACAACGGAGGAAAGATACTTTGAAAGTCAAATTCTCCCCATTTTTAATGCATTTTGTTTTATTCTTGTCAGTGATGAGAGAGTAAGATTCATTCTGGAAAAATCATTGTAAATGTTGTGTTTAATTGTATAATGTGTATATAAAATTTTACAAGAACACATGTTCATGTGCACTTCTTTGTGATGTAATGCAGACGTTGTGTTGTGTAGGATGAGAGAATCGAGTCACTTTCTACAAGGCAGCTTGTTATATCCTCGAAGCAAATTATATATTTCCTACCCAATATATTTTAAGACCATTTGGCAGATTAGCCAAGTCACCCAGGTTGTGATCCAGAATTGTAAGCATGAGTGTTTTACCAGCAGATTTTGAAATGATAATGACCAATCAATTAACTATTTGGAAGAGCATTTTGCTTAGAGGAGTCTTGATAGAATGTTGTTCTCGGACCATCCATAAGCAACAAAAAGTTCCAAGGGATTCACAAAAGCAAAAAAGAACTAACCATGTTCCTAATATAAAGCTTAACAGAGAAAGCAGAATCAAGTACTAGGTTAGTGTCGTGATGAACTAAAACTAGCTTCAGGAAATACATTTAAAAAAAGTAAGATATTGACGTTGAGCTTACCCGGCTATCCACAACCCTACCAAGAGAAGCATGGTTCCAAGCATTATCCATTCATTTTTAGAGACAGGACCCATCTGTTTAAGCTTGTTAGTGGCCATGGCAGGAGCATCTGGTGTGTGCTTTGTTTCTGGAGGAACAATCTTATAAACCAAAAATGGAGCAACTAGAAGGGATGCTATCGCGGGTAAACTGGCAGCTTTAAACCATGTAATCCATTTAACTGGAACCTTAACTCCAAGACTCTCAGCAAATTTGATACATAACAGGTTTTGGGCTGCAGCAGTCAGGAAAAGAGCACTGGAGCTACTTGATGACTGTCACACATCAACAACAGAAACATGGTAAATATTTAGTCACCAAAATATCTATGCGATTGCTTAAATACATTTTTATCCTACTATCACATTCATTATCATTCATTCAAAAAAATCCAACAATCTTGATCATGTTCCACAAACAGAGAAAATCCAAAACTATAATTTACTTCAACCAAGTTTCAACCTTAAACCATACAATAAATTAATAAATTACTTAAACCAAGTGTCAACCCTACCTTCAAACAGAAATTAGGACGACAAGATAGCACAAGTTTGGTAATAAATTGAAATCTTGTACCCCAAAATGTGAGTGGATAAGGAAAAGCCAAGTTTTCATAAAGAATCCTAGCTAGGTAGATGATTACTAAAAAACTTAGAATAAAAACCAAATTCTAACCGATAATTACATGACAATCATGTTGTATCAATTACTTGATCCTTTGACGTATTTTAAGGTATATGAAAATATAGTTTGGTAAAAAAAAATTCGAATCTTTTTATTTAATTTTTTTAAAAAATAATAAATTGAGCTATGGTTTCTAAGTACAACTAATTTGGGAGGGAGGAAGTAATTAATTGATACTTTTGGTTGTTGGAATAAAGATCGTACCTGAAACTGAGAGTGGATAAGAAAAGCCCCAAGTTTCTTAGCCGATTGATCTTTAGGAAAACTATCAGCAGACATAGAAAGTGAGTTAATAATGGGCACAAATATTCCACCAGCTCTCGCTGTCGTACTCGGCATCGCTGGAGCAATCATCGCTTCACTCAACGCCAATCCATAGGCTAAACCCAACGTACTCTTCCCTAACCACTTTACAAAATACATTGCAATCCTGTCTCCCAACCCTGTTTTCACAAACCCTCTAGAGAAAAAAAAAGATGCAACTATTAACCATATCACCTCGTTCGTGAAGGCGACAAACGCCTCCGCGAACGAGAGTGTATCAGTTACGATAACAAGTGTCAAGCATGCAAACGCCCATGCACCAACGGGCAAGGGACTAAAAATGAGGCCCGAGATTGTTGTTAAAAAAATTGCTAGTAGTTGCCATGCTTGTGTTGTCACACGTGAAGGTTTAGGGATTGCGAAGCGGACTAGGAGGCCTATGGATACCGAAACTATTAGTGGTAGCAATTTTGTTAACAATATATCGCGACGAAGTAAGCGTGATTTTAAGGACAGGAAGGTAGTACGGCGGCGCGTGGGAGAGTGTGGATGTGTGTCGGGGATGGTTATGACGGAGTTGTCGGCGACGGTGGGAGGATGCATTAGTTATTTATTCTGTAACTGTATTATTGAAACAGTTGGCGGGGTTTTATAGGGCAGTTGAGTTGCACTTGGTATGTGTAATAATATTCCATGTAGATACTTTGTCAGCCTCTTTTTGTTTGTTCTTGTCACGGATGTTCGGCTGTGATTTATATTTAATTGATCGACTTAGCAACGAAGGATGTAAATAATGTACTCGAATTTGGAATCAAATCAAATACGATCCGAACTCGATATGATTTGTAATACGTTAATCGAATCAATTATATTTTTATCAATTTCGGATAATGTTGTGTTACATTTTACGGAAAATTTTTCGAGCGGAGAAATTGGAGATTACGCGTATACTAATACGTGGACTATGATGGAGAAAGGGAAATTTGGGATTACGTGAACTGAGTGATGATGTAGTGGTGGTCGTATGGAGTGCATAGAGTCAAAGATTTATTATTGATTTTCGGTTTGTGGGAATCTTAACAAGTTGAGGTGTCTTTTCTCAAACGCGGTTTACCTATCTTAAACATTTTATAGTATTTTAAGCGAATAAGGGTCCACGGGTACAAATTAGGAAAATATCCTGCCAAATGATTTGAGTGTATTTATTAAATAATTAGTTCTCTTTTTTTTAATATAAAAATAAATTGATAAGAAAATTTTAATAATAAGATAATTACATTAATGTTTACAAGCTCTGTAATCGTTGATTAATCGCTAACCGTCCCAATTATATGAAAATAGGATCAAAAATCGTTTTTTGAAAAAAGTTGGTCAATAATCAATAAAACTCGGTGTAATTAATAAAAATCAGTTTAATCAGTCGAAATGGATAAAATCAATAATTAAAAAATTAAAAAATAATTAAAATTTTTAAAAAAGTAGAAATTTGATTAAAAAAAATATTACTTTCGTATATATAATTACTATTTTGGAAAGTTAAATCACATAATTCTCTTAATGTTTACTCTTATATTGATCCATAATTCAAAAGTTAGATCTAAATTTTTTTATTTATTTCAATTATACAATATTTTGAAAATTATTTGTGAAAATATATGATAATTATACATGTATACATAAACTTATTATATATAATAAATAATTATATTTAAAATAATATTAAATTAATCAATACTATTATATAAAGGAGAAGACGAGGGCGGTGAGGTGGCGCTCTCAGATCGCTTCGTTCTATTTTTCTAATTTTCTCAATTTTTTGAATCTCTCAGATCGCTTCGTTCTATTTTTCTAATTTTCTCAATTTTTTGAATTAATAATATTAAAAATTCGAAAAAATCTCAATTACCTTTTAAATGTTTACTAATAGAGGAAACATATAATATTCTTACATTTAAAATCTCTGCTAATGGAGAAAGTATCTAAATATTCTCATAATATTAGTGTATTACCTTACATTATTTTGAACTTTCCCCTATTATTATCTAAATATTCTCATAATACCTTTTTAATGAAATTACAATCTTAACATACTGTTCTCCTAAACTTTCTTTTATTATGTAATATAATAGAAAATACAGGAACGTTTTGGTAAATAAGAAGTTAATAAATTAGATCGGTCTTGTATAAGAAATTAAGTAATTAATACCAAAAATTAGAAAGAATCTCATTTGCCTTTTAAATATTTACTAATGGAGGAAATTAAATATACAATTTCAATATTCTTGCATTTAAAATCTGTACTAATGGAATATAATATTCTTTCATTTAAAATCTCTACTAATGGAGAAAGTAAATATACAATAGCTCTTTACTAATGGAGGAAACTAAATATCACTAATGGAAGAAACTAAATATTTGATTATAATATTCTTGTCTTCAAAATATCTAAATTATAAAAAAAAGTGTATTACCTTACATTATTTTAAATTTTCCTCTATTATTATCTAAATATTCTCATTATATTTCTTTTCAAATGAAATTAACATCTTAACATTTTTTTCTCCTAAACTTTCTTTTTTTATGTGATATAATAGAAAATACAGGAACATTTTGGTAAATAGGAAGTTTAGAAATTAAATCGATCTTTCATAAGAAATTAATTAATTAATACCAAAGATTAGAAAAAATTTCAATTGCCTTTTAAATATTTACTAATGGAGGAAACTAAATATACAATTTCAATATTCTTGCATTTAAAATCTCTATTAATGGAGGAAAGTAAATATAATATTCTTACCTTTAAAATCTCTACTAATGGAGAAATTAAATATACAATAGATATTTATTAATAGGTGATACTCTCAGATCGTTTCGTTCTATTTTTCTAATTTTCTTAATTATTTGAATTAATAATATTAAAGATTCAAAAAAATCTCAATTACAATCAATCAATCAATCAATAAGACGGGGGCCGTGATGTGACGCTCTCAGATCGCTTCGTTCTATTTTTATAATTTTCTCAATTTTTGAATTAATAATATTAAAAAATCGAAAAAATCTCAATTACCTTTTAAATGCTTACTAATAGAGGAAACATATAATATTCTTGCATTTAAAATCTCTACTTGGAAAAAGTAAAAATACAATAGATCTTTACTAATATATATATATATATATATGCCTATATATATATATATAATTCAAAACAAAACTTAATTTTATATTAGAAATATTATTTTATTTAAAAACGTAATTTGTAGAATATTTTTTGAGAAAATTTAAAGATATTATTATAAACTCGCTGCGAAGCGCGACTTAGTAAACTAGTTTCGATTAATGACACGATTAATCATTCTGATTAATCCCCAATTACCCGATTAAACCCTAAACAGTGCCTCCCCCGATTAACTCCGATTCCCGATTTTTACAACAATGTTTACTAGTGTTTTTGGTGTAATTTTAAAAAAGTTATCCTAAAGTTAAGAGCATCTCCAAGGATATAAAACTCTTAACTAATTAATTTATGTAATATTTAGGTGTCACTCTTTAGATAATATTTAAAATTTTAAAAAAATCCAATTATGGGCCTGTTTGGGTAAAGGCCAGCTTATGACTTATAAACCCATTTAAGCTTACGATGGGTGTTTGTGTACTCAGCTTATTTGATAACTTATAACTTATAAATTGATAAGTTATGTTAGAAATCACCAACATTTTACTTAAATTATCAACTTATTCTTTGATTTCTTTATTTTTTTAATACTTTATATTTTTACCTTTGTGTTTTTAAATATTTTTTTAATTTAAAATGCAAGTGTTGAAATCATTGTATTTAATAATTATTTTTTCAAATTTAATTTAGCAAACTATTAACTAACTTATAAGTAAATTTATCCAAACACCCGTATAACTTATAAGAATCCATCAACTTACTTATAAAGCACTTACTCATTTTAAGCTATAAATTAACTTTTTTGTGATACCCCAAACACGCACTATAGCTAATATTGAAGATGCTCTAATTTTAGGATTCTTCTTCTTATTTTAAAAAGTGTGTTGGTACAAAAAGTGTTATTATAAAGGGTTTCATCCTCTCAAGATAACTACCTAATTAAATAGATTTTTCATATAAATACACGAGTGTATTATTATTAATACAAATTCTTTTATTGAACTACAAAATTTTCATACCTTTTCACACTAAAAAAACATTTTAATCTTAGATAAGTTCTATGAGATTCATGGTCTTTTTTCTCAATTATAATTCAGACAATTAGTTGATAATAGTTTTTAATATATACACGTTTTAACGGAAATATATATAAACAATAATATTTTTAATGAGATTTATGGTAAAATCAATAACTATATTTTGTGAAAGTTTAAATATAATATTCTTAAAATTATGGAAAACCTACTTTTTTTTAAAAACAATTTTTTAAAAACAATTTTTAGGTTAAACATACTTTTCATTTACATCTTTTTAAAATTCTATTAAACAATTTTTCAATTACCTTTTCCGTCAAAAAAGTGTTAACACCTTATCCAACAGGATACTCGTAGCGTCCCAAGAATAAGCTTAGTCTCAGTTTTGGGTTATGCACGTAATAATCGAGGTGATAAAGTGGTCCAATGCCCCGGTAGAAAGGTCACAATTCAATTTCGCAACGCTACTAAAAGTTTAAAACCAAACAGCTTGCAAATTATCACTTGCAAAGTTGCAAGTGGCACACTAAACGCCCATTTTGTAGGTTTTGGTTGACATTAATATGATTTAAAAGTAAAATAATAAATAGTTAAATATCAAAGTGGTCACTGAAGTGAAGATCATATATCATTTTCATCACTGATTTCAACGGTGTATCGTTTCGATCACTAAAGTCATCATAAACATCAAATAAATAACTCTAAATATGTGTTCGAAAAGTAAAAATAACTTTTTTCGAGTTCTACACATATTTGTTCAATACTACTGCAACCAAATGAAAAGTTATGAATTCTAGTATTTTAAATAATTTATTTAGATTTTAAAAAATTCATTTACTATTTATTTTTTATTAAATCAAAGTAAATAACTATAAAATTAAAAATAAATAGTAAATAATTTTTTTAAAATCTAAATATAATATCATAAATACTAGAGTTCATAACTTTTTATTTGGTTGCGGTAGCATTCAAGAAATATGTGTAAAACTCGATATAAATTATTTTTACTTTTCGAAAACATATATAGAGGTATCCGTTTGATATTTATGACGACTTTAGTGATTAAAATGATACATCGTTGAGATCAGTGATAAAAGTGATATCTGGTATTCATTTCAGTGACCACTTTGATATTTAACCCAAATAATAAATGAGTCAATTTCTTTTTCTCTCTCTTTTCTCCTTCGAACCCTAACCCATAATTCTCAAAACCCCTTTAATTCAATCCTCTCTTCCACTTTCTTTTCTTAAATTCTTGTTATTCTTTCTTTACTCCGGACTCTCTCTTATCATGTTGTTCATATGGATGTCTCATCCTTTTATTTGAAACATGATTTGGAATCCCTTTGTTCCTCCAGATCCATCAACTTCAATGGTGTATCGCTGGATTGTATTTCTTTAAAAATTTCTTTGGTTCTTGATAATTTAAATTGTTGCCCAGTAATAATCTATTGTAGAAGGGGGGTTGAATACAATAGTGTAAGATAATCGACTTCTTAATGTATATATCACAAATATGAAAAGAAAGATAACAGCTTTATTAAATCTGATATAAAACTGTTACAAACTCTCTCAAGAAATTCTGATGTTCTTGAGAGCTGCTAGTTTACAAAAACTCTCTCAAGAAATTCTATGTTCTCGAGAGCTTCTATTCGATTATGTTCTCTCTCGAATCTCTACATAAATCGAAACCAAGACTGTGTTTATATAGTGCACACAGCTTCTCTATCAATAACAAAGATAGAAACCTATCCTTAATCGATAGCTACATTCTACAAACCAGGAACAAATAGAATAAACTTCCATGTTTATCTAGACTCCAAATATAACTCGAAGTAGGAATCCTGATCAGCTTCAAGTCCTGATGATCAAACCTGATCATAGTCTGAGTAGGAATCCTGATGATCAATAAGATACTGACGCTTGATCAAATACTGATGACCATGCAATACTGATGACGTCAGCAATCCTGATCAGTTGAGTCTAGCTTCTGACGATCATTGAATTCTGATCTAACATAAATATCTATCAATCAAAAGTGAATGGGTATTTGTATTTGGACTTGTCAGTTATGGAGGTTTACTCTATCTCGGGCTTCTCAATTGCGAGCAAATCAATTATTTCTGAAGTGCAGTTGTATGCTCACTCTCATATTCGAGACACTATCTCTTTGGAAGGGCAACGAAAGGAAGATTACACCAAGCTGGGGTTAACTTCTTTGAAAATTGTTTTTTCGTTCGGTTTTTTCAACTTCTATGAACACAAGGCTCATGTGATTTCTTCCCTTAGCTTGTTTATTGTGGCCCGGAAAAAGTTGAATTTGGTTATTATAGAGTTCCGCCTTAAAGAAGATTTTAAATACATTAGTATATTTGGGAATGACCTTTATGTGATTTTTTATATGAACTTGGACTATCTTGATCTTGTTACTGAAGTTTCGCTCTCAGACTTTCATGTTTGCTATGTTTGGCTTGTGACTATTGGGTGTTGGTTGGCCTATGAGTATGTTGAGGAAGTTATGTTGTCTTTGCAAATTAGGATTCCTAGATGCTATTATTGTAGTATTGAGATTGGTTTGCAGTTAAATTTGTTGATCTTCCTGAAGTTGTGTTGGTTAAGTTTGAGTGTATTGGATTGTCTCAAGTGTGCTTGCATTTACTTTTCAGAATGATATAGTTTGTTACCACTAAAGAAGGATGTTCATGAAAATAGGGCTAACTTTTTATTAGCTCGTGGACAAGATAGTTGGATCTATATTAATCTCTTGAATATGGTAAACACAAAGAAGAAAAACATTTTCGTTTCTAAAGTAAAGGCTAAATGAGATTATCCATCTTGCTTTACTCTACTTTATTTGAATTTGGAGATTGACTTTGATGTCTCTATGTATGTTAGGGATGATAATTGCAGGTCCCTTATGATATGCTTTTGGCAATGTGAAAAAAAATTATCTCTCAGGATTTCCAACAAAGTGGCCTATTCTTGAAAATGCGAAAATGCGAGAAGGAAAGAGGAATGTCGGAGAATATTGGTTGCACATTTTAGGGCTGCAAGACCAAGATTACAATGACTAATTATGTTATGCAGACTGATCCTAAAACACGACGACATATGACTATTGTAATGGTGATTGAGTTTCAGAACATGGCAATGACACAAGGAGAAAAGGTTGAAGGAGAAACAAAGACAATTGGTGCTACTAGAATTGTTGGATCCTATGGAGATGGAACCATAAGTGGTGGAGTTAATGGTGACAATGGTAACATTGGCAATGGGCATAAAGGTGTTGCAGAATTGATGAATTTGCTGAAGATGCAACTGCAGATGTTGTTGGTGATGTTACAGGCTTGGCTAGGGAGGCCACAACTTGAAGTGTTGGTTGTCTAAGACTCTTCCCTTTTTGATTTATTTTTGTGATGATGTAATATTGGATCTTTCTTCTTGCAACCTTTGTTAAGGTTAGGTGAACTTGCTCCTACGGGAGCTAGTGTCTTTGTAATGGATTCCCCCTTTTATTTCTATTTATAAAATTAAAAACGGTTAACGAACAAAATATGATTTAAAATTTTAATGTATCTGATATATGTGTGTAAAAGGTTCACAATCACAGGTGATCGGAAATATAGTCACAATCATCAAAATTGAACTGCCCCAATGAAATATTGAGGTAATTTTTACTGCCTCGATGTTTCATTGGGGCAGTTCTGTAATTGTGATCATATTTCCAACCACCTGTGATCATGAAATAGAATCGATTTATATATAAAATCTTGATTTACGGTTTAAACAAATGAAAGTATATTTATGTTAATTTTAGTGGAGTTTGTCTCTTGAAAAGATTAAATTTGATAATGGAATATTCAGAATTGGCCAGGTTGAGTTTCTTTTTTAAACACAAAAAGTTATGTGTTCAGCTGAATATGTTACGCAATGTAAGTATTTTTTGGTTCTCATTAATTGAGAACCACCGCAATATGTCTATCTTTTTTGATAAAATATTATGCATTTCATTAAAAACACTGATTGCACAAACTTAAATCGGAGGGACAAATGTTCTCATAATATGAACAATCTTCCATTGTGAAAGGTGAACTGTTGCGATTTCCACCACCGACCCAGCCTCGATGCGGGCTTTCAGATCCCCCAAAACACCAATTGAATCATTTTCAAATAGACAAAACAATAAACCAAAAATACCAAAAACCATATTAATCACTCCAAAAGGAGGACAAACAAAATGCCCAAAAATTTGGATACAACGGCAATCCTCACAAAAGAAGGATGATTATTGAAGAAAAAAAATAAGAACTATGGTGATTAGATGAGAGAAAAGAAGACGAAAGTGAATTTTTGAGAAGGAAGAAGACTTAATTGGTGAAGAAAATGGATAAATCTGAATAATTTTTAGGGGGCTAGCTAGGGTTGGGGTTCGACTCTCATTGAGAGAGTTTAAACGTGAGGCTGTATATTATAAAAGAGGCAAACTTGACGATCAACGTGGAAGGTTCGAAAGACTAAAAATTAATACTTACCTGATTTCTAGCAAGGTGTTGTTTGAATTCTTCTAAATATCAAATTTTCTTTATATTTTTCTTAATATTTTAAAATTTTGAATTAATAAATATTAAATTAATATTATTATATAAAGAAAAAAATGGGTAGGTGTTAAAACTTAATATATTATAATATATTTTAGAAAATAAAGTAATTTTCTTCCTACAAAAACTGTAATCATCTTATATTTTTCTAAACAAACTTTCCACTCCAACCAAGCTACCATATTAATATTCTACTAAATTTTCTAAAATTACCATCTTAATTAATATTCTCTAATTCGAATATGTCCAGTTTTGAAATTTTAAGTAGTATTTCGCGAGGAAGGGTAACATTATTAATATTTAAAAAACTTAAACATTTTACATGAAAAAGATCTATTATTCACCAAACTTTTAACATTCAATTTACAAAATATGATTTGAGACTATTACATTGTGTTCCACAAACTATTTTTTGAAAGCAAAAAAAAGTTGAAGATTTGATTTCTTCAACCTGTTTCAAAAGGTTTTTTCAGAAAGAAAAAAAATATTTATAATAATTTGGAAAGAAGATCTTTGTATGTTTGTCTCCAAAATCTTTTTTTCACTTTTGAAAATATTCGAAGAGAAAAGAAAATAACTCAGTTTATGTTATTTTCTTTTCTTTCATTGTTTCTGAAACCTAGCGTTAAGGTAGTATTATGATAATTTGTTCGTTAATAAGCTCTCCGATTGAGAAGAAATAATACCGAGATTTTCTCCTTCATTTGGCAAGACATGAGTGTTACAAGCTTTCAAGAGAAAGAATTTGATAAATAAATGGGACTGTATTGATTTCATTTCCCAAGATTACTTACATTGTCATAAAGAACTAAGATGAGCAATATTAATGCATAGAAATAAGCGGTACACAAGAAATATTATAATGTGAATCCATTGTGAATATGCATAAGTCTAGAGTTGTGAAGTGGCTTGAGCATAAATCATGTAATATATGTGATTTAACATGTTTCTTAAAGTCTGGATACTGTATATCTATTCCCAAACGGACACAGACACATGTGCATCATAGCATCATAAATATAGGCAAGTAGTTGTTTATAAGGTTATAGACATAATAAATTCTAGGTGATTGTTATAGCCAAAATTTGGTATTGGGTTTTTAGGGTAAATTCGGGTCAAGTAATAATCAATTGGGGATATCCAAGATGCAATTAGGGATTGAACTGGTACAAGGGAAGCTCAGGGCTAGTCCTCATAGGGGAGAGGGCGCGCCTCTTTGGCCATCCAACCCCTGAGGACGCGTCCTCTTGGTGTGGACTGACAACTTTACATTAATGGATGACTTGACAGAGAATAACAGCTAGATTGACATGGGATTAACATATGGAAGACTTAGGGCTTGCCCTCACAGGGGTAAGGTCGCGCTCATTTAGGCCGTACACCCCTTGATGGCGCGCCCTCTTGGTTTGAAGTAGCTACTTGGTGGTGAAGGACGACTCCCTTGGCTTGATACTGGAAAGATATTGAAGACTTCTCCCTTAGGATTAGCCCTAAGGGAGGTATGTTCGTTATTGAAGGCCTCTAGGGGTTTTCCTGATGATTGAAGAATTTCCTCCTAGGATATGCCCTAGGAGGGGGATGTCCGTGGTTGAAGGCCTCAATGGGCGTGTCCTCATTGGGGATGTGGGGTGAACCCTTGGTGTGTGCTTTGGGATCTCTGTTCCTGTACTCAATGAGCGCGTCCTCATTGGTCAGGGAGACAGATGGTAGCGGTTAGTGTCGACTCCTAAGTTGGGTCGATGCCATATCCGTGAAGTCCCTAGACTGTAGTTGAGCCTTGGGCCTTTGTGACTAGGCCTCATCGTTGGACATTCCTAAAGCGAGTCGAAGACCAATTCTAGAAGATGGATCAGGTATCCTAGTGGGCCTCAGAAATCAGAAACCAGCCCATATAGGTTACTTGCTCCCCAAGAACTACGTAGAGCTTGATCCCCTATAAATATGGGGTATGTAGGCACATTGTAGGGGGTTGAAAGCGAAGAGCTCAGCGAGCCACCACCAAGAAAACTCTTACAATCTCAGCCCCCAATTCATCACAACCACCACACTCTGGCGACTTTCCGGCGAAGAACCACCGTCATAGATCTTGATTCCGGTGACAAACCTCGAACTTTGTTAATACCAAATTCCTCCGTTAACAAATTGGCGCTAGAAGGAGGGGGCTGATCAAGATCTTAATCTCAGGAGGAAGAGATATCTCATCATGATGAAAGTTCTTAGAAGAAGGTCTGCCAAGATTCGAAGGATGTCCATGGCTACGACTTCATGCTGGCGGCAAGGAGGGAGATCCAAAGATGGTGATTTCAAGACGATGATTCCTGACTGGGAGTTCGAAGAAGATCTGGAGAAGAAGGTATCAAGGCGATTCAGATCTGAAGGATGTTTCCATGTATACTAGGGGTGATTCCGAGCAAGATCCTAAAAAGAGGGCGCAATTATCGGGAGCACGTCATCATCTTCTTGACGCACCCTCAAGGTAACACCTAACTTGCTTTGTTGTGGTTTCTGTTATCTGTTCCTTGAATTATTGCAGGAAGAAGATTGTGAAGAAAAATCCCCAAGAACTCTTAGGGCGCGCCCTAAAAGTGATGCTCGAGGGTCAGATGACTTCCGATAACTTCTGGGAGAATTCGATGATGGAACACGTCCTCTTCTCCAGGACGCGTCCTCCAGGGCGTTCACTCCGAAGATACTCCGATGTTCAGACAAATTCCAACGAGTACATGGAGAGCTGATTGATTTGTGCGGCTTCCTGGTCTTTCAGGACGCGTCCTTCCTCCATGGCGTGCCCTCAGGAAAAAGAACTACTGCTCAACATGAACTCCAGCAATTTTTAGAGGAAGATAATATGGAGGCGAGGCCCCATGATCCAAAGAGAGTGCCCCCTGGGTACAGGTTGAGGCCCCATGGACATGAATGAGCCCCCTCATGTGACAACTCAATTGATAATATCGGAGAGCGGCCCCGTGATCCACAGAGTGCGCCCCCTGATTCTTGAAAGAATTACAGGTCAAGGCCCCATGGACATGAGCGAGCCCCTCCGCGTGAAGAATTTATTACTTGAATTTCAGAGAAAATGAAGCTATTGGAAGCAGAGGCCCCATACTCCAGAGTGAGAGCCCCCTGATTAAAGGTCGAGGCCCCATGGATATGAGTGAGCCCCTTCACGTGATAATTCAATGGATGTTATAGGAGAGAGGCCCCCTGGTCCACAGTGAGTGCCCCTGCTTACAGGTTGAGGCCCCATGGACATGGGTGAGCCCCTCCGAAAAGACAAGACTTTTATCTTCAGAGAACGCGTCGTCACATCCTCAATAATAAAAGACATGCTCTTCAAGGCGTGCCATAATGGTATCAGCCTCATATGTTAAGGCTTCGACTTCAAATATGATTGTACAAGCCCTCGAGTTGTAGGAAGAAGAAGAATATTTGGAGAAGAGGCCCCATGGACCTTAGGATGCGCCCCCTGACCATCAGGATGCGGCCCCAAGGTCATGAGTGAGCCCCTCCACAGAAGAATACTATTATAAAATGGACTAGAATATTATAAGGGACT
The DNA here is from genome assembly GCA_030848705.1 of Heracleum sosnowskyi. Classification (NCBI taxonomy): domain Eukaryota; kingdom Viridiplantae; phylum Streptophyta; class Magnoliopsida; order Apiales; family Apiaceae; genus Heracleum; species Heracleum sosnowskyi. Next base: position 132,102,790 of record CM061235.1, on the reverse strand, counting down.
TCGACACTGCCCTCATCCACTTAGGATGCCCTACGTAAGAGGGTGCACCCTCACGATACTGGAGGGTAGTACTGATGCATCTCCCGACTCTTCCTATGAACAGAGTATCCTTACAGGGATACTTTTTTGTGAGAAGATGTTTGAAGATATAATTAATGCCTATTATGTGCCCCTTCGCCGGACAGAGGCGCTAAGGTGTGGCCCTAGGCTAGTCTGGTGAAGGACTTCCAAAGGATAAATTATATAGAAGATAGTGGTGACTAATATTCCCCTCTAACGGATGCCTCCTTGAGAGATGCCCTTTATAGGATGCCTCTTCGTGAGATGCCCTTCGCAGAATGCCTCCCAGTGAGATGCCTCTTCGAGAGATGCCATTCATATGATGCCTCATATTGAGATGCCCCTTCGTGGGTTGAGATTCGAAGTATTCTGTGACCAGAGAGTGTCCCCTAAAGTTTTAATAAAACTTTTGAGGTTGAGGCCCCCGAATAGTCATGCAAGCATTTGATGGTGTATTTTCAGTAAGGCGATGATTTGGTTGATTGAAGACGGGAAATGACAGCATAGTAGACTACAAGGCACGCTCTCTAGGGTGACGCTCCCTCAGTTAGATGGTGAGATGTGGAACTCTTCCTTGTAAACATGCAAGTATGATAAACATGAAGTATGAGTAGAGTTATGGAGCGGTTGCCGAAGAAATTGCCTTTGTGTTAGCAATTGTGTTGCTGGTAGAAAGATCACCTCCATTGTCATGACGCGTCCTCCCTGCCTCCGAGATTTTCTCAACCTCTTCATCTTTGTTTTGCTGGGATAGCTCCTCCTCCTTAACTTCAATAGCTCCAACCTTTGACACTTTGAATTCAACTCATTCGACCTCAGAAAACTCATGTGGATTATTTGACAAATTCTCATAAGGATTTTTATTACTTGAAGATCGGTGATCGAGCTTTCGTTATGGTCGCGCCTCCCTCTCAGGGTATGCCCTCCAATATTGATGCACTTAGGCGAATCTCTAATGTGCATTTTTATGCCCAAATATGGTCATGGGCTCTAAACAGACCCATTACGAGAATTGATGAAAATATTGGGCTCACGATTAGTGGTCTAGAAATATTGTGCAACTCTTCTACTGCTATATTGACAAAGTGTCAGGAAGGAGGAGATGACTCCTCTCATCAAATTAGCAAGGAGTCAGACAAGAGGAGAGGACTCCTCCACTAATATTAATAAAGAGGACTTCTCCCCTCATATCAATAGAGAGGACTCATCCACCTGATCATATCAGCAGAGAGGACTCATCCACCTCATATCAATAGAGAGGACACATCCACCTCATATCAGCAGAGAGGACTCCTCCCCTTATATCAGTAGAGAGGACTCCTCCACCTCATATCAGCAGAGAGGACTCCTCCACCTCATATCAGCAGAGAGGACTCCTCCCCTCATATCAGCAGAGTGGACTCATCCCCTCATACCAGTAGAGAGGACTCCTCCACTCATATTAATAGAGAGGACTCCTCTCATCGTATTCGTATAAAGGCCTTCTCCCATCATATTAGTAAGAAACCAGGCAAGAAGAGAAGATTCATCTCCTATACTTAAAAAGAGAAAGACTTATATGACAGGAGATGACTCATCTCCTCATACTAAAAAGTAGACAGACAAAAGGAGATAACTCCTCTACTTCTCTCATCATATCAATAAGAGGCCTTCTCTCATGATACTATAAGAAGACTTGAAGATACATGTGGGAACATAAGCTCACATGTTAGCTGGAGAGAAAATATTATTGTGATAACTTTTGACTACAAGGCCCTACGAGGTCGCTTCACAAGGTCCCTACAGGACTGGATTGCGCTTTGAAGGACCCTTCGAGGGCATCATTTACATATTCTTAAAATCACATCACATGAAGACATATTTACAAGACATCTCATAATATCAAGGCAAGAATGCCCATGGACAGACCCTCAAGGGACGCATGGGTGTGTCATTATTGGAATTTTAGAAAGAGGAATCGCCCATAGTTTAGGACGCACCCAAAAGATAACTATTCCGGAATGAGAGAGAAGAAATATTATAAGGAAGGGCAAAGGAAGAAATATATACAAGGGTGTATCTATATCTACACAAGTTACTCCATTTTTTGAATCTTAGGACAACTGAAGGAATCCGTACTCCTTAACATTAGAAGACGGCATGCCCTCAGTACATGAATATTTTACTCGAGGACATGCCTTGAGAGAGGTTTTACATCAGTGCACAATATCTCTTGTTTCTTACGCCGAGTTAACTCATGTAAGCTTAGAGGTGTCGTGTGCCGGTGGTAACCCTTTCTAAATAATAGAATTCTCGAAGATATATGACTAAAGAATTAAAGGACGCACCCTCTTTACAGCATCAAAGAATGAAGAAGTTTAAGGACACTTATTGAAGAAAAAAAAGGTTACAAAGAGATTTTGGCACTTTGGAGATTAAAAATTCCATGCTCCTTCTCTGATTTCACATGGAATTGGGGGGTAGTTGTTATAGCCAAAATTTGGTATTGGGGTAAATTCAGGTCAAGTAATAATCAATTGGGGATATCCAAGATGCAATTAGGGATTGAACTGGTACAAGGGAAGCTCATGGCTAGTCCTCATAGGGGAGAGGGAGAGCCCCTTTGGCCATCCAACCCCTGAGGACGCGTCCTCTTGGTGTGGACTGACAACTTTACATTAATGGATGACTTGACAGAGAATAACAGCTAGATTGACATGGGATTATCATATGGAAGACTTAGGGCTTGCCCTCACAGGGGTAAGGGCGCGCTACTTTAGGCCGTACACCCCTTGAGGGCGCGCCCTCTTGGTTTGAAGTAGCTACTTGGTGGTGAAGGACGACTCCCTTGGCTTGATACTGGAAAGATAATGAAGACTTCTCCCTTAGGATGAGCCCTAAGGGAGTGATGTTCATTATTGAAGGCCTCCAGGGGTTTGCCTGATGATTGAAGAATTTCTTCCTAGGATGTGCCCTAGGAGGGGGATGTCCGTGGTTGAGGGCCTCCTCATGTATTCAATGGGCGCGTCCTCATTGGGGATGTGGGGTGAACCCTTGGTGTGTGCTTTGGGAGCTCTATTCCTGTACTCAATGGGCGCGTCCTCATTGGGGAACTTTGGAGTAATCCTGCACTTTGCACCCAAACGCTTGGGATCACTTGTCCTGCAATCTGGTGGGTGCTTCTCATTCGGGGGACAAGGATGCGTCTGACATTTGAGGTAAGTCATGGCTATACCTGCAACTACTTTGGTCATGGAGACAGTTGGTAGCGGTTAGTGTCGGCTCCTAAGTTGGGTCGATGCCATATCCGTGAAGTCCCTAGACTGTAGTTGAGCCTTGGGCCTTTGTGACTAGGCCTCATCGTTGGACATTCTTAAAGCGAGTCGAAGACCAATTCTAGAAGATGGATCAGGTATCCTAGTGGGCCTCATAAATCAGAAACCAGCCCATATAGGTTACTTGCTCCCCAAGAACTACGTAGGGCTTGATCCCTTATAAATACGGGGTACGTAGGCACATTGTAGGGGGTTGGAAGCGAAGAGCTCAACGAGCCACCACCAAGAAAACCCTTACAATCTCAGCCCCCAATTCATCACAACCACCACACTCTGGCGACTTTCCGGCGAAGAACCACCGTCATAGATCTTGATTCCGGCGACAAACCTCGAACTTTGTTAATACCAAATTTCTCCGTTAACAGTGATATTCCTACCACTAAAAGGAACAAGCCTCTACCGTGTTACTTATAAATATAATATAATACTGAGTTATAGTGATTTAGGTATATGATTTTGTATATCAATTCTAACAACAATATGTAAACTCATTGCCCATTATTATAATAACAAATTTGAAAAGAGAGAATAAAAAGTGAAGAAATAAAGAAAGATGAATTATTTATTCATAAAAATGAAATAGGTAACGGGTAGACGTTAATAATAGATAGGTAAGAGCAACTGTAATAGAGTCTTCACATGTTTCTTAAAAATAATAGTTAAAAAATAAATTTTAGTGATTTAAGATATTTTATTGTAGATGAACTACAACAATATTACTTATATATGCATCATAGTATTAAACTTTAAGCAGGTGGTTGAAGTGGAGAAAGAGAGTGTTAGGAATTATGTTGATTCTTGATGATAACTTAACACTGAACAAATTTGTATGAGTCAATTGTAGTTGTCAACGGATAGCATGTTCATACAGTATCCACTTATAGGTAACTTATCAACAGATAAGACTTTTGTAACATATTTTATTTTGTTCCAGATAACAGTTGATAATATAGTTAATAGGATTGAATAAGTCATGATGACTATCAATGGATATGCATAATATGTTAGCCAATTGTAAATATTCTATGCTTTTTAATTCTGTATAAGTGAAGATGTCATCAACAGATGTATTTCTTCTATCAACGGATACATTCAAATAACTATCAACGGATGTGAGTTTGATCAACCTCAACAGATATGGAATGCATAATTAGCAGTTGACAGTGTGATAGAGACATGCATGACAAATCACATGGATTGATGGAACAAAAAGATCATGGAAACCAACAATCTGGGTAAATCTGTAGAAAAAGAAGCATTAAATTTTTATCTGGTCAATAGAGATGATTGAAAAAGAATAATTAGCTAAAAGGCAAATCATCAAAGAAACCAATGGACTTAGAATGTCGAAGCAACTTTCTAAGCTTAATTCTAATGTGTAATTCAGTAGTTTAGAAAAGTTGTAAACTTGGAGTATATAACCAAGTGTAGCATTGTTTTTTAGAGCTAAGTAATTAGAAATGTTTTTAAGTATTTTGCCTAGAGCTCTTAGGAAAATTGTGAAGCAAAAATATTGTAACAGCAGCTGTGTGTTTGTTTCTAAACATCACAGAGATTTATTCAAATAGAATCTCTCAGGTGGAACATTCAATTCGTTCTTATTTTTTGCAAGCATATATTTCTGTTCTTATTGTTATGTTTATAAATGAATTGGAGAATTTTAATAGATTGTATTCAACCCCCCCCCCCTTCTACAATCCAGTGATTACATTGTTTGGGAATAACAGAGAGAGAAATGAATATTTTGTTAATAAAACAAGATAATGAGTGTCTTTTGGTTCCTTATAAATTAATAAGGCATGTGAGGAGAATTAACTCTTTAAGAAACCACTAGGATATTGTTGGAGCACTAATTTTTACAAGCTTTCATAAACTTTAGCTAAAATGTCATATAACTAATATATTAGAGTTGATCTAATAATATAAATGTCATAGTGATTTAGAGAACCACTATAACATTGTTGGAGCAACATTTTTTACTTGATTACTTATATTTTAACTTAGGACATGATATAAGTAAACTACTGAATTTTCTCTTAAGGAACAATAAAGTTTGGCATATAGTCGAAATGTGAAAATGATCCAAAGCACAGAGCTTTGTCCTAAAACAAATTTAGCAAACACAAAAAACTTGAGTTGAAACTACCGATGCTTAAAATGGTAAGGAAAAATGTTCTAGTAAAGTAAACATAAAAGATGTAAAGATCAAATATAATCCCAAAACATAGCATTAATAACACATCATAGTTTTGGATTACAATAATAGTTGTCTTACAAATATCATAAGGTTTTAGTAGGTAAGGATGCATGACATGCATCCAACATGGAGTTATATGACTTGGTTGACGAGTTCCATCATCAGTGTTACATCGATAGTTGACTAGTTAAATGAATAAATATATAGATAATGCCTTTATGAGGATAGACCACTGACTTTTTGAGAGTGAAAGTATAGTGGCATCAGGGTAGAGGGTGTACAAAAAGAACATATACAAGAACCTCATCATTTGCTCTGTTTTGACTTCGCTGCAATATCATAGCCTGGAAGTAGACGGGACGTTGTGAACCTAAGCGGGCTTCAAAACAGGCAGTATAATGGAAACCATTAACAGCCAACTTGTGTGCATTGACCAAACCAACAAACTTATAATCTGTACCCTCAATAACATTATAACGATGAATATCCAATTCAGATACAATGGGAACATGATAGTCTTCCAATTTTATATCGCGCCATGTTGTGGGCTGGGCACCGAATGATTTTATTGTGGCTTTAGATTATTAAAAACGACAGATATATTTGATTAGAATTTTGGGATATCGTTTTGGATTTAAAAATCCAAATGTGTTTAGTATTGATTTTAATTAATTATTTAAAATTGATGGTATTTTTTCACCATAAATTTAGAACTTTGATGTATTTAGTTAAAAATTTTAATTATCCTAAAAAAGTTGGTGATATTTAATTTGGTTCATATAATTATTTCAAATCTGACATCTTTTCGTATATTGTTGAATTTTACATAATAATATTATAATATTATTATTGAATATACATAAATAGTGCATGTATATAATTTTTCTTTATTATCAATTTTTTACCTTTAATTTAGTAGAACACATGTATATGTATACATTTTTATCATTGGTCAACTAAATCGTGATTTACAACGATGTTATAATATTTTTTCTAGCCAATTGTTTAAAATCCCTAAAATGACTATAATATAATGTTGATACAATTTTATGATCAAAACTCCAATTTTTTAACTTATAAAATGAATTGTAAGAATTTGTTTCCATCAATTATTTGACTTCTAGTTGGGCCTTAATTTACGCTTTCATAAATCTACACTGAATAATATACAACAAGTCATAGTTTCATAATAAATGATGAAAACAAGAATATGTGATAAAAATAGAGACGTACAAGAGAACTAAAGAAAGTCACTATCATCCTAGTTTAACTACTTCCAATCATCTAAATTTTGGAAGCTATGTAAACATTCATTTCCAACTACAAATGAATTCCTTGGTCACATATTTAAAGAATAATTGAATCGCACAATATACTAGTTATCATTCTTATATAATTAATCTCAAAATTAATTCATGTAAGATTCAAAGTTAAAATAACACTTTGAGAAGAGATTATTATAGTGAGCTAGGCATTAATCAATACAAGTCTAAAAGTAAAGAAAGCTAGTATAGAAAGTGTATCTCATATATTTTGTTACCATAAAGTACACATCCATAATTATTTGACTGACAAATAATTATTGAAAGTTTATGAACCTCTAATAAAGCTCTATAACTTCTTTAGGATCCTTGGCTTTCACTCTAACTGTTGAAGATAAATTGATATTTTTCTCCAAGCTCTCCCTCGTAGCAGCAAGTATTCAACAAGTGACAGCTCATCGTCTATTTTATATATTAAATTCTTCAAATTCTTTTGTTTTGAGATATGACGATAAGTATTCTGGAACAAGTTTTGGCCGACTCCACAAACCATAATATTAATACTTCTAAGAGGTGTGTGTTAAATCATTCACCTAACAAGAAGAAGAAGAAGAAAAAGAAAAAGTTTCAAAGCATAAGTTCATAATTATTTTATCAAATGCATTTAATCAAATTTTGTGTATAACTCACCCTTGGAAGAGGCTTTGAAAGTTAGGTGAGCTTGCAAGTATATGTGCCTGTAAATTCCAACAAGACTAGTTGTTCCTTACCTTCTTACAATCACTACTGAATATATTAACTTAACTACTATTAGACACTAACAATTGCAATTATCCTACATGAATATCCCACGACGTCAAATTAAAATAGATGTAAAACAAAGAAACTAATCAGCTGAGATATCATGTATATATCGTGCATCTACACTCTCACACCTCGTAGTCTTTTAAATAAGCTGGAGTCTTCTTAGATCGTTTGGGCCAGTTTGCAGCTTGGACCTAAGACTTTAATGTACGAAAGATGTGCTGAGGAGGCCCAACTTCCTTTGGGTCATTATGTTGAACAAGGAGAGTTTTATCAACTTCAGAGCTTGCTTCGTTGTTCTCCAGTTCTTCCCATCTCACAATTTTAGATAATGCCGGGACATCATTTATCTTGTTGTATAGTCTTTCTCTGCATATTTAATTATTTAATTAGTATAGGTACCGCAATAGATATGTATCTTTGGACAATACACAATGTTGTGTATGTAATTTAGATAATAAAATGAATTGGTGCACAATGCAATCTCTGAATTTCTTTAACCTATTACGCATTGACAAATTCAAATGTATTCATAATAATATACAACACTTTTAACCTACTACGAAATGACACACAATGCATGCTCCTTTTTCTTATTATTGTATTATTATTATTGCATTCGAATATGTCAATGATATAAAATCAAAGTATGCGAAGCCTATAATTTTAAATAGGTATAAAACATGTTATGGTGTTATAGTATGAATATATGTTATTATGTTGGAGTTTGTAATTTAATATTTAGATATTGTTGTTTAGTTACCTGTAAAAATTCCAGTCCTATTCGATCCAAATTCGATAAAAATAAATGAATATGGATTTAGGTCGATCTGATCCGAACTCGACCCATTGGCAGGTATAGTGTAATTCATACAAAAAAAAGTTCATATATGGAGTTTTGTTGTAGTGTTTTCAGTAATAAATAGAAATCAGTAAACATTACATGTGTGACAAATATAATCAAATAAATAAAAATGAATATTACCTGTAAATGTCATCATCCATCGAGACGTAGATTTCTGGAGCAATTTCTTCATTGTTTACTGTAATAAATGTATAAATATAAACAAAAAAATACAATAAATGTATTTGCGTCCTAATATTTTGAAGGAGATTTTTTATCGATAAAATTAAGATCTTGACCATTTGCAAGGAAAAGTAAGGTAAAAATTTCCAAATCAGACATAAAATCACAATCAACACAACAAACTGATTTGAGAGGTACTATTCTTCTTCAAGTGGAGAATGTATTATTCTTAATCGTGATAGTGTTATTACGGATGTAACTTAGTGATTGTGGTATAAAGATTCTTGCAAAATATAATGCTTAAAGAAACATTTCGATTTGAAAAAAGAAAAAAATATAGATCGGAAGGATGTCCGAGAATTGTTGCAAAATATGAGATAATAATATAAGGGGATAGTGGTGGAAGAGGGGATAATGACGAATGTAAGGGGAGAGCGGTGATAAGGATATGAGATGATATAGGATGAAGTGGATGATGAAAATATGATGATACAGGGTGATGAGGGATATGGGGTGAGCGGCGGTAATGATTTAGGGTGAGGGAATGAAGAAAATGAATACATGATTTTTCTTTATAAAGGATATTGGAATGACATAGATTTTTTATTTTCAAGAGACCAGAACGATCGAGAAGCTTCTAGTGGAAAAATGATATCGAATATTTCATATTATATTATTGTACACGTATGACTATAAACTTCTTAGTATATAAGTTTTACGAAATTCTCGAATACATCAATCGACACATAATACACTAAAACAGTATTAGGATTCACCAAAAATTCTTAAAATGAAAAAGATTTGTTATGTATTATTTATAATCCAAATTAATATATTTAAGAATACCAAATATATACACACACACAATAATTAAATTTACAATAAACCGATATACAGACATACACAATTTTTAAAATATCTGTGACATACTACTTACACTTTTAGTGTATTTCGTGTGATTATAGGTGAATTATACAAATTTGAAGAGTTGGTAACCAAATAAAATTTGTAATTCAATATATTCATAATAATATATTATGTGTATGTTGAACTAAATATAATATGTTGGTACATTAGTCGAAACTATACAACTTGGTCCTTTTAATCTCTAACTATCATTGTGTTATAATGACAAACTCTTTTTTTTATAAAAAAGTTTATTAAATTATAATAGATATTTTTATATTAAAACTATAATTATAGAATTATAAATTTATTATATATATTTATTGAGTTAAGTTCTATGGACACTGCTATTTCATTGGAGACCCTAGACACCCTATATGTTCCGCAAAGTAAAACATTGCAAAATGTATTATTTGCAAATCATGTTCTATGAAGATCACTTTTTCATTTGAAAATCTTGAAAATTATGTGCATTTTGCAAGCAAAATTCGTTAAAAATCTTTAAAATCATTTATGTTCTACAAGCTGAACATTGTAAAACATATAGTTTTATAAAATATGTTCTACTTGCAAAACGTCCATGATTTTCAAGATTTTCAATGAAATAGTTGTTATCATATAATTTGTTGAGTCAAACACCTGTTCGTAGTCTTCAAGGACAGTCCCCTTATCAGGTGTGTGTCTATAGGCTATCCATTCTCTCAAAAAGCATATAGAGTTATGGATCTTTCCACTAAGAAAGTATTTGTGTCTCGAGATGTTAGTTTTAATGAACTGATTTTTCCTTTAAAACCCTACCACCTACTGCACCTGCTCCACATCTATTCAATCCTGATATAATATTCCTTATAAAACGTTTATCTGATTGTTCTTCTCCTAGTTCCCCTACTCATTCTAGTTCTCATGTCATTACCTACTTTTCCCACCTTAACTGATGTTCCTAACCCTCTACCTATTGTTCATTCCTCTCTCCCACACCCTACTAGACAGAGTACTATAGTTAAATCTGTACCTGCCAAATTTTAAGACTTTGTTTGCTTACCTACTACATTGAGTTCTTTTGTGAATAACATCATCTCACAGTCACATTTCTCTTCATTTACTCCTCAACATCAAGTCTTTCTTGCCAACTGCAATATCCCTGATTTTTCTTATAATTTTAATAGATTTTAATTTTATAGAAATTAGAATTAGAAGTGGATTAAAATTTAAGATAATATATATAATTTGACTTTAGAATAAAATTGGATTAACGAGCCGTATTAATTTAATTTAGTTGGGCTTTAGTTTATTTGAATGATTTTGGTTAACCCAAGTTAATTAAATGGACTACATACAAACGTAGGTAATTTGTAAGCGAAAAACAAAAGACAAAACCCTAGAAAATATTAGAGCACAGCAGCGAGGAAAAAAATGTTGAGAGAGAGAGAGAGAGATAGAGAGAGAGAGAGAGAAAAAAAGAAGAAGAAGAACACGAAAAGAGGAAGATTTGTGACAAGTTTAGAAAAAGGGGTAACGATTCTTGTACTCTTTGTATATTTTTGTAAATTCATGTATATGATATTACTAGCTTAAAACCCGTGCGATGCACGGATTGTTATTAATAATTATTATTTTTATTATTTATGTTTTAATATTCTATTAATTTGCATTTGCTAAAAAAAATAAGTAGACGTGTTCAACTTTTTTAAATAATTAAAAATATTAAAATAGATTTTAAAATAAATTAATAACTGTTTGTCCGTAATATTTTTGGAAAAGGAGAGGTCTTAGTAAAGAAAAATAGAAAAAGTAACGTGTTTTAGCTGAAAAGGTAAGTGCCCGTAATTAAAAGTATTTAAATAGGTTTCAAAATAAATAAGTAAGGATTTGCCCTGGATATTTTTGGAAAATGAGAGATTTTAGTAAGGAAAAATAGAAAGAGTAGCATGTTTTAGTTGAAAAAGGTAATTGCCCGTGATTTTTTTTAGAAAAAGAGAGGATTTTGTTAGAAAAAATAGAAAAGTCAATGTATTTTAACTGAAAAGATAGTTGGTTATAAAAATGTTATTATTTAATAATAATTTCTTTAGAAAATAAAAAAATAGAAAAAGTAACACGTTTCAGCTAAAAAATTACTCAGAATTAAAAATATTAAAATAGATTTTAAAATAAATAATTAAGGGTTTGTCGTGATATTTTTGGAAAATGAGGGGTTTTAGTAAGGAAAAATAGAAAGAGTAACATGTTTTTGTTAAAAAAGATAATCGCCCATGTTTTTTTTAGAAAAAGAGAAGATTTTGTTAGAAAAAAATAAAAAAGATAATGTATTTTAGCTGAAAAGGTAATTGATTATAAATAATGTTATTATTTAGTGATAGTTTTTTTTAAAAATAAGTAAGGGTAATTAAGTAAAATCACAAGTACCGACCGTCCGTCCGTCCGACTACCAAACTTTTAATGTTTCGTCTTTAATAATATAGCTTAAAACCCGTGAGATGCACGAATTATTTTTAATAATTGTTAATTTTATTATTTATTATTTATATTTTATATTTTATTAATTGTATTTATTAAAAAAAATAAGTAGGCGTGTTAAACATTTTTAAATAATTAGAAGTATTAAAATAGATTTTAAAATAAATAAGTAACAGTTTGCCCGTGATATTTTGGAAAAAGAGGGGCTTTAGTAAGAAATATAGAGAGTAACATGTTTTCGTTGAATTTTAAAATATAAAAGTAATGATTTGCCTGTGATTAATAATTATTATTTTATTATTTTATCTTATTAAATAGAACTATTCGTGATATTTTTGGAAAACGAGAGGTTTTATTTAGGAAAAATAGAAAATTAGAAATTTTAGTTAGAAAATATAGAAAAGAATATACAATTTGGCTAAAAGTGGTAATGAGTTAGTTATTAGAAATTATAACCTTATTATGTTATTTTATTAAATGAAACTGTTTGTGATATTTTTGAAAAATGAGATGTTTTAGTTAGAAAAAATAGAAAAGGTATTCTATATAATAATTTTAATATTTTATATAACGGTTCTCATTGATTTGATCAGAGATATCTAACGGCTATGAATGGAGTGACCAGACTACAAAAACTTTCATGACCAGACTACAAAACTTTCAATGTTTCGTCTTTAATATAATAGTATAGATGTGTAAATCATATTTTCTTGATTATTTGTATAGGTGATAATGTTTTGGTATATAATATGATATATATCCATGAGTTCTTTGTTTTGTCTATTGTGTTCGTATAACTACTCCGATTTTGTATGTATACTATATAAAGTCTGGATTCTTGTAAAAATCATATCGGATTCGTTATTTGTCGTAATTTTATGATTTAGACTTTCTGAAAAGGTATTTGAATTATCTACGACTTTGATTTTTTGTGTTTTCCGAAATTAGGTATGTAGATATGAGTTTTTCTGGGATTTATTGACCAGCCAGTATGTTTTTGAAGCTGAGATGTCTAACTTTGAAAATTCGTAATAAATTGAATTTTTATGCTAATTTAATGAGTAATATCAGTATGGAAAGATATTTTCGTGTTCTGTGTTTCTTGTTTACACTTTGCTGCTATATTCTGTGATTTGGATGTTGTAAATAGCATAACACTAAATAAATCAGGGGCTGATTCTGTTCTGCAGTCCACAAATGTCTATGCTCTGAGTTCGTTACTTGTCCGTTTTTAACGAGTCTTATCATTATGGAAAGCTCTCGGAATCTTCTACATTTTTTGTGTTTTGTACTTTTTCAGATAAAATTATTTTCATAGAGTAAATTGCCAATTTTCAGAATTGGTCAGGATTGAGTTTGTTAACAATAGTCTATTTTGCAAGATATTTTGATGTTCGATGTTTGGAATCTTCTTTGAGTAAATTATATGTAAACTCCGCATGAGTTCTATTGAGTTGTGTGCTTGTTTGCTTTATTTGACTGTTAATAGATTATAAATTAATATTAAGGATTTGTTGTGATTTTATTTTCAGGGTACGACATCGGTATCGAGGTAAGTGACTTTTCGTTGCTCACTAATATTATCAAATTTGTTTTGTCCATTTTTCGAAACATCTGATTGATTTAATTTTCAAAAATTGTGATATCGAAAATAGAATTTAGAAAAAGATTTTATATTGATTCCCCAGTTTTAGTTGCGCATCGAATCATAGAATCCGGTCACTAGATAGTGTGACATATAGAACTAGTTTACGCACGTTCCGGAACACATAGATACCTCGTTTTGTTTGTCTTATCGAGGGACGTAAACTGGCCCCCATCGAAACATCGAACTATAGAAGCCGTGTCACTGACATAGTGTGACCGTAATTTAGAACTGTGGGAATTAAATGTGATTTTATTGTTAAGATTATATTATCGATTTAAAGTAAAGAAATTATGTTTTAAATATTACTTTGAGCCGTTGGGCGATAGTTACTTGTTGGGCTTTGCAGCTCATTGTTTTAATATATTTCAGGTTCGGACTTTTGGAAGCTAAGTAAGAATAATGATGTGGACTTATGGATTTCGTGCTATGTGATTTTGCATAAGACTATTCGAATAATTTGATTATCTGTTAGACATTGAATATTGTAGGATTTATGGAGCTGTGTCTCCGCTTTTATGTTTTGAATTATTGTTAAGTTTGACCGATACTTTGACTTTTGTGTAATTTCGTATTTATTGAATAAAAAAATACTTTTATTTAAGTTTTGAATTTAGAATTAATAGTCCGAAAAGTCGGGCTGTTACACATTACTCATGTACCATAACCTACATCATATAAATATGCTTATAAAAACTCAGTCTGGTATGTATCCACGACCACAATGTTAGTGTTTGTGCCCTAGAGACAATACTATTATATTTTAGGAAAATACATTTTGATTATTAATGATTATGTTCTATGGATTTTTCTTTAGTTATTTATTATGTCTTTATTTACTGCGCTATAATTGTTAGAATAATAAAAGTCCTTGGAATATAAACATGTATTCTATATCTCTAAGTATGTGATTTAGAAATGAGATTATACGAATAATGTTTATAATCCCAAAGATCCCTAGTCGGGTATTATTATTCGAGGACAATAATAATGCATAAAGACTAGTATGTTTGTTGATTGATGAACACATCTCATTGGTCATAGGCATGACGATACTAAAGTCAAAACATAAGTGCATGTATGAAATACATGGCACTGGATTGACCCACCATGAGATTCTATATGTTAGAAGTGTCATAAGAAATACTCACAGTGATAATGATGTAATGATCCTTAGACTTGAAACCGTTACATTTCTATACGAGAATTAATATACTTTGATTACATTAGAAGTTAAATGTGAACGATCTAGAAAGGATTTAACCCTTCTATATTTTAGGAGAGATATTATTGGCCTCTTGTTTGAGTTATACTATGAAATGCATGGTCATGCTCAAATATTGATTTGATTTAGATAGTCTACACTCATCGATCAAGAAAATAAAGATTAAATTATAAAGAGGATGACACATTACATGCACATTACATGTTCTCCTGCCTTATGATTTTCAACAAGCACATTCTGATCATAGCTTGTTTATTCTTGCTACATCTACAAGTTTTCTGGCTCTTTTGGTCTATGTGGATGATATTTTGGTGATGGGAAATGATCAAACTGTCATAGCTAAAGCTCATTTGGCCAGTCATTTTAAGCTCAAAGACTTGGGTCATGTGAAGTATTTTCTAAGCATCGAAGCTGCTCGTTCAGATGAGCGCATTTATCTCAATCAACACAAGTGTACCTTTGACATTATTAAAGATATTGGTTTGAGCATGCTCGAATTGCTATCGTGCTTGTAGAGCAAAATCACACGTTATACTACATCTCATTTTTGTTTAATCCTGCTCCATATTGTTACTTTGTTTGGCGTCTTATCTAATTGACTATAACCCTTCCTGACCTCTCTTAAATTGTTCATGTTTTGTCCCAGTTCCCTGCTTCTACTTCCAGTTCCCTGCTTCTACTTCCAATCATGCATACTCAGTTTTACAAAGCCCGGCCCAGAGGAACCAAAGCATGCTCCATGAAGAGAATGTGAACAGTAAGATTTAGATGTTGGCATGGGCTATCTATTCCTCCAATACCATATATGTATAATGAGAGTTATGGAACTGTTATTAAAATAAGTTTTAGATATGTTTTTAAATTAAAATATTAAGATATATTTTAATTCGAAAAACTTTTAAATAACTAGACTTTTATGAATGAACTAGGTTACTAAACTGCGCTTCGCAGCGGCATTAGAATATATTTGTTAAGAAAAAGAATATTAGAATAAAAATTGTGAAATTAATATCTACAAAATTATTTAAATTATCAAATAAAATATCTTCTTAACTATATTATTTAAATAAAATAATATCAATGAAACAAATATTTGTATAATATCTAATGATATTCGTTCCATCGAGATAAGATAGATTTATATATGTGCAATTTCTAAAACTATATATTATAAAAACATTAATAAAGATAATTACTTTTAAATTTTTTAATCTGGCTAGATGTGACAATTATTATATAGGGTCCACCATCCTCCTTCCTCCTTGTATAAATTTGTATCAACCATCTCGGCCAACTTTTCGCACAAAGTTATGGTACTGGTGATGGAGCTGTTTAAGCAAAAAATTAGAACAAATTAAATAAGTAAAACAAATAAATTGGGGTAACCAAAGAAGTAATATAAAATTACAAGAACAATAAAAAAATAATTAACAGTTATATTAAAATTAATATAATGCATAACTTACTAATTTGTGACAATTTTGAGATCTCTTTTTTCCCAACCGCCTTTGACAACTTCAATGTCACCCAAGTAGGTCAAGCATCCCACAACATCTAAATCAACATAGAAAAAATAATATTAGAACATGATAGTTTGAATTATAACTTATATAATAGTATTACTTATATATTACTCTAATATATTACTGCATCAAAAACCTGAGAGTATGTTGGTGTCATTAATACGTGCATCAATCATATCCGGACATATGAACATATCCGGACATATGAACTGAAATCCATGCAGTGATATGTTGACGATGCCTTCTTCCAATCTCTTAGGCAACGTTATGCGTATGAAGAGTAATTTAGACCCATGTGATAGTGGTCTATATCTCCCTGTACTTGAAACAACTTTCAGATTTTTGATGTTGTACACGGAGCCTTCCTTTAAAAGATTTTTGAACCGAGAGACCAGAATCTTCGGGATCGTAGCATGGATCAAATTTTCCTGTTATACAACATATCTTAGAAAAGTTAATAACATCATACAATTTGACAAACTAATAAGTTATAAGTATATTGATTTATTAACCTTTTCATCAATCAAAATCATGTCAAGACTGATCAGTTCTTCAGTATTTTGATTGATAGATTCCCACATTCTACACACTCGTACTCTTATCATCCAGGTATAGTTGTTGTCGTTCAAAGCATCCAACATGGTGTAGGTTATAGTTGTATTGATTGTAAATATGGTTGTAAAAATTTGAAGCTATGTAAAAACGTTTCGGTGTAGATTTTTTGTTATGAATGACCTTTAATTTATAGGTGTTTGTAAGGTGAATAACATGGAAATCCATTATGTTTAAAAGTCAAGAAGTATTATAAAAGAAAAGTTCTATAAAGTTTGAAAATAATAAAAGAAAGTTCTATCAAGTTGGAAAATAATAAAAGAAAGTTTTATCAAGTTTGAAAATAATAAAAGAAAGTTCTATTAAGATTGAAAATAATAAAAGAGAAAATTGCAATTATTAACATAAGATCCTAAAAAATCGAAAATAATAAGGAAGTTGTAATTTTCTAAATCAAAGAAAGTTCTATCAAGTTTGAAGATAATAAAAGAAAGTTCTATTAAGAGTGAAAATAATAAAAAAGAAAATTGCAATTATTAACATAAGAGCCTACAAATTCGAAAATAATAAGGAAGTTGTAATTTTCTAAATAAAAGAAAGTTCTATCAAGCCTACAAATTCGAAAATAATAAGGAAGTTGTAATTTTCTAAATCAAAGAAAGTTCTATCAACTTTGAAAATAATAAAAGAAAGTTCTATCAAGCTTACAAATTCGAAAATAATAAGGAAGTTGTAATTTTCTAAATCAAAGAAAGTTCTATCAAGTTTGAAAATAATAAAAGAAAGTTCTATCAAGCCTACAAATTCGAAAATAATAAGGAAGTTGTAATTTTCTAAACCAAAGAAAGTTCTATTAACTTTGAAAATAATAAAAGAAAGTTCTATCAAGCCTACAAATTCGAAAATAATAAGGAAGTTGTAATTTTCTAAATCAAAGAAAGTTCTATCAAGTCCTACAAATTCGAAAATAATAAGGAAGTTGTAATTTTCTAAATCAAAGAAAGTTCTATCAAGTTTGAAGATAATAAAAGAAAGTTCTATTAAGAGTGAAAATAATAAAAAAGAAAATTGCAATTATTAACATAAGAGCCTACAAATTCGAAAATAATAAGGAAGTTGTAATTTTCTAAATAAAAGAAAGTTCTATCAAGCCTACAAATTCGAAAATAATAAGGAAGTTGTAATTTTCTAAACCAAAGAAAGTTCTATTAACTTTGAAAATAATAAAAGAAAGTTCTATCAAGCCTACAAATTCGAAAATAATAAGGAAGTTGTAATTTTCTAAATCAAAGTAAGTTCTATCAAGTCCTACAAATTCGAAAATAATAAGGAAGTTGTAATTTTCTAAATCAAAGAAAGTTCTATCAAGTTTGAAAATAATAAAAGAAAGTTCTATCAAGTTTGAAAATAATAAAAGTGTAATTTTCAATTTCCTTCCTACAAAATCGAAAATAATAAAGGAAGTTGTAATTATTAAAATTAAAAATTGTAAAAAATTGAGAAAATTAGAAAAATAGAACGGAGTATATTGATTTTGAAATGAAAAAGCATACATATATCATTATTATGTGAAGAGAAGAAGTATACTTTCATGAGATCACCTATATCGAGAAAGGAGGAGAAGAAGCCTATTCCCGTGTATGAGTCGGTTTATAATCATTTTGATAATCATTTTGATAGATACGAGGAGGAGATAGAGGAGTTGGAGGAGGAGTTTTATCAGATGGTGAACCTGATGAAGATGATTGGGGTTGCCATTTTGTGGTCAATGATAAGAAGATTACCTGTACCAGAGTCAAGGTACCCAAAAAGATCAGCCGTGAACAGTACTGATAATCTCTTTAAAACCCCTTGATAACCATTAAAACAAAGACCTACCACAAGGTAACCAAGTTCTGAAAGACAAATTTAAGTTTCAAGCTTTTGTTAGAAAACGACAAGGTATCTACGAGATTAAATGCGAGAGATAGTGATTTAAAAATTTAGATTTTGTTATGTATAAATAATCCAAAACTGCAGGGCAAAATTAATGAGCTTAAACAGTGTTTGCAAGAATGTTGTTCTTTAACCACATTTTGAACTGTCTGTAATATAAATGAGCATACATGCTGATAAACCGACTCGAAATCGGGTTGCCCCGACTTGGGGTTTAGCAGCAACTGCATCAACATGTCACAATAAAATGCTGGGTAGCTATCACAATGGCACCTTGGTATGGTGGTTGTAAATTTATCAGCAGTTGTTATCATCTGCCTGACCACTTCTTTAGATGCACCACAGCTTTCTCTGCCTGCAGGTTAACATAAATTATTCAATTCAACTTTCCAGTTTTTCTTAGATATTTGTAAAAATCAGAAGCAAGACAGGAAAAACTGACGTGTGTTAAAAATAAGAGTTTGACAAAAGTAATGAAAAACACAACTCTGTTCTCACCTCTTTTTCCCAGTCACAACGGATGGTGATGAGAGCTAAAATCAAAGTTTGAATGAATGTACCACCGAATATCATTCCTGCCCAGATACCCTGTAAAAATTCACATGTTCTTATCTATTCACATATGCACGGACGTGCTAAGATTCCTACATAATTTTAAGCTGCTTCTCTTGAAGAGAGACTGTGCGTATGATGGTTAATATATAACATACCATAACTCCTTGGTTAAAAATCCATCCCATTGCAATTCCAAGAGGAAGGCCGATGAGATAATAGCAACTTAAATTTATATATGCCACATAAGATTGCCATCCAGATCCAACAGCAACCCCTACAACAGTACATAATCACACTAATTATTCCAACATTTCAATGTCACCAGCATGGCCAGATCGAGTACAACTTCTGTCTTTCGTAACAATGTTCTGAAAATTTTATGGATGTATGTACCCGAAAGAATAGGCTGAACACTGTTGAGAAGATTGGTAAATGCCAGAGAATAGAGAGTCTGTTAACGGCTTCAAGTACTTCCGTGCTAGATGAAAAAATTAAGGCTAGTTCATTATGGAAGATCATAATAAGTTGCCAGAACATGAGACCGATTAGTCATTAGTGTCGACGTTGAAACTGCGACAACGGTAGCAAATTTGGCTCCTTTTCCATTGCCTGCTCCCAACTCATTAGAAACTCTTACTCTGTCAGGTGGGATGTAGGTGATGAAGCTAAGTTGTGCAGGGGCATTTGGAGATTACAAATTCCTGAGAAAGTAAAAGTGTTCATGTGGAGAGCTCTAAATAGTTGTCTACCTACGAAATGCAATCTGCAAACTCGAATGGTCCAAACAGATGATGTATGTCCGCGTTGTGGAGTTGATAAGGAGACCACAACACATTGCTTTATTCATTGTCTGTTCGCTAAGAGCTGTTGGAATATAGTATGCCCTGAAGCTAGTTTTGACAGTTCGATGAATTTAATCACGTGGTTTATGTACGTGATGGAACACCTGAATGATAAAGTGGCGAAGATTAGCTTGGTTTGTTGGAACATATGGAGAGCTTGGAATGATGCAGTTTGAAATAACAAAAACATGAGAGCAGGTAATGTGGTGACAACTGCAATTGCATACCTTACACAATGGAAAGATGTTCAGAAACTGGGGAAAACAACTCCTCAAACTCCAGGTCTTTCAACTGGTACTTCTGAACGATGGTCTAAACCGGAAATTGGTTGTGTCAAGGTCAATTGTGACGCCTGTATATTCAAAAGCTCCCGCCAGTTTGGTGTGGGATGGGTAGCGAGGGATGATAAAGGAGAGCTAGTTTTTGCAACTAGTTTGTGCTTTAAAGGTAAACCAGAGGTTCATCATGCAGAGGCAATAGGTATTCGGGAATCTCTTAGCTGGATCAAAACCGAGATAGACAACAATGAAGGTAGCAATGCTCATAACCTTCAGTGTCGTTTTCTGGTGGAATCTGATTGTCAAATAGCTGTGAATGTTGTGCTTAAGTAGGAGAAAATCTATTCACCATTTGATAATGTTATAGATGAGTGTCTGAGCATTCTTGAGTCTTTTAACAATATTGATATTGTTTTTGTCAAACGATCTGGGAACAAGCAGCAGATTGGTTAGCTAGTTTCAATTCGGTTATTTTTAGGGGGAGTATGTTCCTCCTGATCTTAAATGTATTCTGGAGAATGATTTGAAGTAATGGAAGCTTATATGTTGCCTTAAAAAAAAAGAATTATTGGATTTAGGCTATCTCCACTAAATTAAGATATAAATGCAACACAAAAAGAATGAATTTATTTAACTAATAAAATATAAGAAAAATTAGAAGATATCAAATTTTGCATAACAAATGAATATTAGAAACTACAATGATAGTGTAATTTACAGAATTATATTATTTTGGAATTGAATCGGAGATACTCTTAACTAACTTTAATAATACTAACTTATAATCAGTATAACGTATTTTAATATTTACTAGCACGTTTACTTAAATTTTATTTATAATTATTTTGTTTAAAATTATATTTTAATTACCCATGTAACACCCGATTGTTTTTTTAATATTTATAATTAGATTTATTTATGAATATTTTAATATTTAAAAGTTATTAGTTTACATGATTAAATTATTGTTAAAAAAGATTTAGCCAAAAACAATTATAGTTACAAATTTGATATTTATTACATTTTACACGCTCAATTTAATATTTGTTTATATTGAGTTATAAAAGTTAGATTTGGCCAATTTAGTTGTGGTTTAATAGTTCTTTTTCAATTAAAAACTATTCTAAAATTAAAAAGAGAATAAAGTGACGAAATTTAATATTTAGAATTCTATTCGATTTAGGAAATCTACTTATATGTAGTTTAGATTATTAGAATACCCTTTATTAACCAAATACAGTTTTTAATGTTAAATCTAACGGTTTTCACCTATCTATTTAAGATTAAACGATTTTTATTATTTTGATATTAAACGGGTTTCCTTATTTATTTACAACTATTTTTATATTTTAACTTTTTGGAAAATTCAATCCTAATATAATATCTTTTAACTTATATCATTTTTAGATAATAACTTCTTTTTATATGATATAATCTTGATCATCTATTTTTAAAAGTATTGGATCTAACGGTTGAGAATGTTTTGGCAGTATTTATGACCAAACTACCGGGATAACATCAATAATTTTTTTAATATATTTTTTAAAAATATTTATTGCTAAAATATAATATACTCTTTTTTGTAATATGTTAATGATGCGGGAACTTTGAACTTTTGAGAAAATAAATTATCAATTAAAATATAATTTTTTTTGTAATAGTTCTTCTTTTAAAGTAGTACACCATGGCAATCAAAATTCTGTATAAAATTCATTTTTTTTATAGTATATCCCGTAAATATCTATGTTATTATATTAAAGACTAAATAATGAAAGCTTTCTTATAAGTCTGGTCGCTCGATCACTCAATTCATAATCGTTGGATCTTTCAAATTAAATTGTTGAGAAACGTTAGATATAACAGTAAAATTATCACGTAGAATTATCTAAGGCTTGAATCTACCAACAACATATTAAAATTTACAGGTTTTTTGAAAAATAAGAATTTTTTCATTTTTTTTCTTGTAGACATGGGTTATTTGATAATATTTTTTATAAAGTACGATTTTTCAAATAAGTACTAAACTAATTGATTAACAAACTTTTAAAGTTTCGAATTTAGTAATTTACAATGTATAGAGGTTAAAAAAGTTAGGTCTCTTCTATAGCTGAGTCTAAAATTTCAAAATACGGTTTTTTTAAATATGAATATAGTCCTGCTAACAATGAAATTAGGTCTCTATGAGTTCTTATAAAACAAAATCACCATTTGCGTATAATTTATTATTTAATAATATTTAATATTTAATTAGTTATGATATAAAATTTAATAAAATAAGATAAAAAAATATGCACAATTTTACAAAATTTTATCCTCGTATTATTATATTCTTTGTTGATTTGAATTTTTCTTAGATTGATTTGAAATTTTGAAAATAGATTTCTAAATTTAAAATAGTTAGAAAAAATTAATTAATTTGGCATTAAAATAATGATGACGTAATAATTATTATTAGAATTTAAATACCCACTTTACTAATTTGGGCTTTATCTTGTGTTTTAAAAATTAGATTTTGACGATTTTACACCCCGCATGAAGATAACTAAATTATCTTTAATTAAAAGATGGCTTAACAATTTTTATCTAACTGGATTTGAAAGAGAAAAGAAAGTCACGAATTTTTTACACGGAGAATTCTATTCAATATAGAAAACTTATTTATATTTGGTAAATTTGGTTTAAATTATCAAAATACACTTTTTAGAATTTAAATATAATCCTATTATTAATAAAATACACTTTTTTAATATTTGATCTAACGATTTTCAGTTATCTAGTTAAGATCTAATGGTCCTTATTAGTTTGGTTGTCCAAGACCGTACGATTAAAATTTTGGATAAGATCCCTAATAAGGATTTAATATAATAAGGATATCAAGTATATACTGATATAAGTATCTTACTAACTGCTTTTACTTTTAATGTTTCGGTTTTATTTACAGTGTATATAAAATTTTAAAATACATTATTACTTAAAAATTATTAAATAGAATAAAATTTATGTTATGATTATATAAAATTTTATTCTCATATTATTATATTCTTTATCGATTTGAATTTGTTCTTAATTAATTTTAATACTTTATTGAAAGAAACATAAAATTTCTATATTTAAAACAATTAGTGGAAAAATAAATAAATTGGTGCTACAAAAATAAAAAAATATTTATTAAAATTTAGATATTCACTTTACTATTTGGGTTATATCCTGAGTTTTAGAAATTGAATTTTAACGATTTTACAACCCATGCAAAACTAACGAAATTATCTTTAATTTAATGATGGTTTAATAATTATTATCTAACTTGACCTGTTGACCTACCCATAAACCGAAAAGAAAAGATGGTTAAGAATTTTTACATAAAGAATTCAATTCAATATAGAAAACCAATTTATAATTGGTTTAAATTATCAAAACACACTTCTTAGTATTTAAATATAAACATACCTTTAATCAAATACACATTTTAATTTAAGTATTATATTCAAAATTATCGTTTATGAATATGAAACCCTCAATATTTTAATAATATTTTGATATTATCCTTTTATGTTTGTTATATGTAAAATAATATAATTATAATTTGGATTAATCAAATTGTTATGTTCCTTCAGAAAAAAAGTGTTTAAATTTATTTATGTACAGGAGTTCTCCTAAGTCTCTAGGTTCACGTGTATCATTATTAGTATGATATACATAAGCATTATATTGATAATTTTTAATATTGTAATCAATATGAATTCTTATCTTGATATTTGGTTTAATAATTATTATCTAATATAATTGGAACTATACATAAATTCAAGAGAAAAGAGATTTAAGAATTTTTACATAGAAAACTTTTAAATTATCAAAATACACTTTTTAGTATTTAAATATAATTCTATTATTAATCAGATATACTTTTTAATATTAGATCTAACAATTATCATCGATCTATTTAAGATCTAACTGTAATTATTAATTTGGTCGTATAGTGATCGTATATGGACCATATCGCTTTTAATATTTTATTAAATTGATTTTATTATTTTATTGAAATAAAAATAGAATTTATAAATTTAAAAGAATTAGGAAAAAAATTAAATTGGTGCTACAATAAAAAAATATTTATTAAAATTTAGATAATCACTTTACTGTTTGGGCTCTATCTTGAGTTTTAGACAACAGATTTTAACGATTTTACAGCCCATGCGAAGCTAAAAAAATTATCTTTAATTTAATGATGGTTTAATAATTTTTATCTAACTGGAACTATCCATAAACTAAAGAGAAAAGATAATTACGAATTTTTACATAAAGATTTCTATTCAATATAGAAAACTCATTTATAATTGGTTTAAATTATCAAAATACATATTTTAGTATTTAAATACTATCATATTATTAATCAAATACAATTTTTAATATTATATCTAACGGTCCTCATCTATTTGAATATTTATAGTTTTATAATCCAACGAATCATATACTTTTGGTAGTACAGGACCAAAGTTTTGGATAAGATCTCCCTTACACTTATTATATATAAGGAGTTAATTCATGAAAATTTTATATTTGATTATAGATCTAATTAAGATATAATGCTTTTCATTCTTTTATACACGTTCAAATAGGCTACTAAGATAAGCTAAATTTTTATATGTGTCTCAATTATATTGGTTAGTTAAATATGTTATAATAAATTTGGTACTTTAAAATAATTAAATTTGGTAAAAATAAATTTAAAATAAATAAATTCATAATTAACGTAATCTAGATTATCTTCTTTTTTCAGTTAATTTTGGTATTTTATATAAATACTAGTTTTATATACCTCCAAGGCCAGGAATATTTGTGTAAAATATTATATGAATTTGTTGATTTTAAATACATTTTACCCTGTGTATTTTATAATTATAAATATTTACTTTTTTATTTTGTTTCATGTTTTCTGACAGTGTTATTAATATATACATGTAAATTACAGGATATATGTGCTCCTACATGTAAATTATGAAGGCATTTTTCCTCCATAACCCATTTCAAATTGTGTTGTAAACAGTGGCTGATCCACTTATTTTCTTGAATTCATTACACAGCAACCTAACATATTACACATAATCTCTTGTAATGAATAACTGATGCTATTATACTGTGCTGAGAGAAGAGATGAGAACGGAATAGAAAGATTTAAAATGTAAATTTTCAACAATTTATCCTCTTTCTTTTATTTTCAAAATTCTCTTTCCTATTCTACTAAAAGCTTGGGAACATGCTAAAGAAACCTTTTTTCAAATTTCTTGATATCTCTTCTCTTTCTTTCCATTCTCTTCTCTTCTACTCCAAAAATCTCTTAAGTTCAGCGTAAATGATGACAAATCTATTCTAAACCTTGATCAAAGCTAAAGTTTGTTCTCATGGTACATCCAGATGTATTGATGGTGAGATATGAGCTACTTATGAACGTTCAAGTTCTGAATTATACACATAGATCCATATGAATATAGCTAGCTAGTTGTCTGTCTGTCCATATTTGCCAAAACAAAATTGACTCTACGATGCGAAATTGTGAATAGCAACTTCTCATTTTTCTAGTTTTGGGTTTTGGCCTCTTCTCATTTTTGTTCTTATTGTCATATAACAACTTTTCAGATTTAATACAGATTATTTTTCTAGTGACTCAGTCTGTATTATCACCAAGGTATTGAAATATTATTAGGTGTAAAAAAGGTTGGAGTGTCATGTTATATAAAATTTCCGTGAAACAATGATTGAATACTTTATCAACTCTCCTTTTTCTTTTAGTGAAAAGTCAAAACTAGATTCGATTTTAAGTGGAAACAAATTATTCGAGCATGTAGACGATAAATATTTCTGAAGAAATTACCAATTCATTAATGGGTTAAATGGCTAATTCATAATTGAACTCACACTCAACTTGCAATTGAGTAATCAAACTCAAAAAGCTTGCAGTCAACTAATCAAACTATTAAAAACTTGCAATTGGGTAATCGTCGTTAACTCACTTAACGGGACTGATGGAAGAGTGATGTGGCGCGCTGATGTGTTTAAAAAAGTACACGTTGTATGCTGACATGGCGAAGTGGATCCTATAAAACTATCCATCAATAATAATATCTATAACCCGATCCAATAACACCCAACATAATCTAACAATCCAAAACATAAAATCAATTAGGGCTCAATCAAAGATAGTGTGGAATGAGTTCTTCAATTTCAACCACCGACAGTAACTCATACAGAAGATGTCTGGAACGTGGAGTGAAATGTAAGTGCAGGATTCTTGCTCCATGTTGGGAAGCTTGGAAAAACGGAACTCACGATCCAGGAAGAAGGTTTTATGGATGTAGCAGATATAAGGTAAAGGTTTAAACTTTGCTCGTGTTTGTCATGACCTAGATCCACGTTTCTCACTTTTCCTTTAATTCTAGGACCCGCATTTGAGATGCAATTTATTCCAGTGGGCTGAACCGCAATACACGGAAATAGGAAGGGAGGTTATTGAAGATTTGAGGATGAAATTAAGTGTAAAATGTGATGAATTATTATATTTAAGTGATGATTTGAGTCTTGCTGAAAAGGAGGTTTCGAGTTTCAAAGAAAAGCTATCAGTTGCCGAGATGAAGAACAAAGAAACGGTTGAATTGTTGAATTGTTGAAGATGAAAGATAAAGAATTAGAAAAATTGAAGAAATTTTTTGTTCTTTTGGCACTTCTGTGTTGTATTTTCCTTATCTTTTCTTGATGTTTCATGAACGTGTGTAATTGCAAATAAAGAGTGTTGTGTTCTAATCTATGTTGGAGTTGCAGACCAACTTTTCTAAACTGTGCAATCTTACAGTGCATTCTAACAGTTCAATCTAATAATAAAATCCAACATTTTTTTGGTAAGAAGAGAGTATAAAGCAAAAGTTGTTAAACATTTCAATTACCAAATTCATAGAATACACCTAGCACTTGTCTCAAGACATAGAGTACCAAAATCTAACCATACACCTAGTACCAAAATCAGAATATAATACTTCATACATTTCCAAATAGTGATGGTTTAAAAATATTAAAAGGACTACAATCAGCTGGAATCACTTGTTAGTCTGCCTTGGTGCTCTAAATTGCTTCACATTTTTTGATACAGTTCCACCAGAACTCCTTGTCAGTGGCATGTGTGAAGTTGTTTGCTGAGTAGATGGTTGTTTTCCCTTGTTTTGTTTTTGTGAAGTAGCTGTGAGGGGTGTTGATGCAAGTGGGGTACTAGCAGTCACATGAGCTCTTAAGTTTCTGATTCCTGGAGTAGGTATCTACAAAATAAAGACAATAATATAAGAACAAATTCAAGAATAAAAAAATAAATAAAGCAAGAATTAATTAAAAAAAGACATACAAATTTCATGGCTTTCGATGCCACTTTTTTTGGCACTTTTGGAGGCATAACTTCAACAATTTCAACATCATCATCCAACCTGGGAATTTCTTCCTCATGTTCATGTTCCATCTGATTCAACAACTCATCCATCATTTCTGCTTCACTAGTGGCAGCTTCCTTGTTCTGCAACTCTTCTTCAACTCTCACTTCCTGTTCAACATCAGGAGCCATGGTCTTTTGGGCCTCCCTCTTTTTTTCTGAGGTTTAGGAGCTACATATCCTTCAGGTTTTGTGGGACATTTATTTACCTTATGGTCTGCAGAGTTACAATAACTACAGTGCATGATTCTTCCTTTGTAACTCATCCTAAAAATTTTACCAGAGCTGACACTACCCTCCCACCCTTCTCTTCTTCTTAATTTCTTTGGCCTACCTTTAAGTTGTTTTTTAATCAGTGGTGGCAATATAGTATCTCCCATTACATCCTCCCAAAATTCCCCACCTTTGATAATTTCTAAGCAGTTAGAATATGTCTTCATGTAATTATCTTTTGTAAACCAGCGGGCTACAAAATCAATTGGATTTTGCCTTGACTGTTGGATGGCTATGACAGCATGACAGCATGGTATGCCTGTCAATTCCCATACTCTACAAGAGCATGTCCTGTTTTAAAGACTAACTGAACAAGAACTCCCATGACCCTTTACTACATAATTAGACCTACCATCCCATAGCACTCTATAACCTACACTCTGTTTAACAGCTTCATCAAGTATTTTCTTCATTCTCGGAACAATTATACAATCCCTATCTTTCATAGCATCTCTTTTCTCATGCAATCTAAACATAAGCATATCATGAATCTCAGTCAACATTTCAATAAGAGGCATATACCTGGATTTAAGTATACAACTGTTAAAGCACTCACTCATGTTATTTTCAGTGCTATCAACACTGGAATGAGTCTTGAAAAAAGCCTTTGACCAAGAAGCAGGATCCAGATCATTCATCTTCACATATGTTTGTTTTGATGCTCTTTCTAACGCCTTCATGGCACTCTTGAAGGCTTGGGGATGTGTTGCACAGCTTGCATCCCAGAAAATGTTTCTAGCCAACTCTGAAATACTGTTTTTTTTTCATATTTGCCATCAAGTGTCTGGTACACAGCCTATGTTCCACAAAAGGCATTAATTCCCTTATAGCCTTATCAAGACCCTGTACATAATAAAAACAAGTAAGAAATGGTTGAAAGGTCTACAAAATTGACAGAAACTAGTAACAAATCAATACCTTTTGCTGATCTGAGATTAAGGTTTTGTTAGTTCCATCTACTAAGTCCAAATCTTCAATCAAAAGCTCTAAGAACCATTTCCAGCTTTCATAGTTTTTAGATTCCACTACTGCCATAACAACAGGGAATATGTTGTTTTCTCCATCTCTTCCCACAGCTGAAAGAAGTTGTCCTCCACAGATCGTTTTCAAAAAATAGCCATCAAGACCCAACACTGGCCTGCACCCTATCTTCCAAGATTTCTTCAATGCTTCATGACAGATGTACATCCTTTGGAACCTTGGTTGATCACCCTCCTGCAGCCTAGTAGTTGTGATTTTCACTGTGTTGTTTGGGTTACTTCTCAAAATCTCCCTACCGAATCTTCTACCATTAGCATAATGCTCCATCATCTTATCTTCAACATCCCTCAAAGCCTTCTGCCTCACCCTACAACACTTCCACTCACCAACATCTACTTTCAGTTCCTTCTTGAACTCCTCATGTATTTTCCCTAACTTCCAATTTGGATTTTTTCTGATTTTATCTCCATATTTCTCAGCTAGCCACTTCACAGTCACAAGCTTATTTTTATAGCTCCAAACACAGTTATGTTCATTACATAAAGTCTTTACCTGCCAGCCTTGGGTAGCTTCAATGTAAGTGGTCCACATCTTAAAAGGACACCCTTTAGCACAACCCACTTGAATTCTTTTTAAATCATCTACTAGATATTGATAGGGCCTACCAGTTTTCATTGAGCTAGACCTAATAGCCTCTTTAAACTCTATTTTATTAGCAAAAACAAGACCTACTTTCCATTTAATATCTCTTGCAGCTGTTTTAGCATTAAATATCTCTTCAACCTTTTTACCTTTCTTGAACTTAGGAGGAGTTGCATAACACACTTCTTTGTCACTCTCTTCCTCACTACTAAAATCATCATAAGAAGCACTACAATCTGAAGTATATGATTCTGACTCACTACCATTATTAGTTTCATATTCTTTTTCAAATTATTCCATTCTTAATCTATCTTCCTTGGTTTCTTTTCTTATTTCATTAAACTCATCATCACTGTATGTTCCATTATCTCTAAAGTTATCAATGTCATCATCCCAATCAGTAGGAGTTTGATGGTAAACATAGAAAGTAGCACTGTAATCACATTGTTTACTCAATTCAACTAGTTCGTCCTTATTGGTACTAGTAAATAATCGAATCCCAGTATGAAGGATGTAATACAATGAATCGAATTCCCCTAATATGTCACCCACACATACCTTCAATTCTGGGACACTGAGCTCTTCTAAGTCGACATTCTCATAAATTTTACTTGTATTGGTGGTGTAGCTAAAGACAGGAATGTGAACGAAATGCCCTCCATAGTACACTATCACCGTATATAACTTCTTCCTGCATAATTTTAACACAAATCAAGCTCTTTAATGTATGTACATAAAAACTAAGTTTAAATCCCTAAAGGAAAAGTTTTAATTGAATCGAATCAAAAGTAACCCTAATTTTAAACCCTAGAAAAGGAAAAACATTAATTGAAGGGACTGAGGAACAGAAAGATTAAAACTTACTGTGATTCTTCATTAACGTTACTCGATGATTGTTTGTTAACTTTGCTCACAGTCGCCTTCTTCATACACTACACCAAAAACGGCCTTTTCCTACCACGAAAATGGTAGGTTTTGGGGGTAAATCGGTAGGAATTGGTGTCAATTCCTACCATTCGACATGGTAGGAATTGCTCAGGTCGAAATTGGTGATGGTAGGAATTGGTGGTCTGTTTCTTAAACGGCCCAACATGCCAAATGGCTGCCCATATGGCGAGCCACATCGACGGCCACATGGCGGTGGACCCCGACACGTCACTTGCCACGAGGTTGACATGTCATGCCACGTGTCACGAGTGGGGGTCACTGCCACGTCATTTTGTGGGGTCACATTTGACCCCGGTCAAGGACTATTTCCTACCAACCAAATCCTACCAACGCATTTCCTACCAACTCAAGGGGCACCAAATTGGTAGGTTTTATAACAGAAGCACATAAAAATAGCTATTTCCTACCAAGCAATTCCTACCACCTTCAGTATTTCCTACTAGTTAAAACCTACCGCATTCATCAATTCTGGAAAATGTTACGAAGACGGTAGGAAATGCTATGAAGACGGTAGGAAATCTTACGAAGACAGTAGGAAATGCTTTGAAGGTGGTAGGAATTACTAGACAATTGTTTCAAAAATAAAAAATAAAGCTTTCATTACTTCCCCTATCTAACAAATTGCTCAAATCATTATAAAAAAAATAGATCGATATCTAATTCACAAGTATACAACCATAACAAATAATCAAACATTCATTGTATATAAAAATTCAAACATTCCTTACACATAAATCATAATATTCGAAGTTGTTCTTATGCACCAAAACTACAAATCAAAAATTATTTACAAGGCTTAATTAATTATCTTCACTTATTCATCTTTTTTGTTTGGATCTTCATGTTATTTTCTTCACAATCATTTTCCCTATTTCCTCATCATTGTCTTTGAATCTTCATAAAGTACCTAAAATTTACATAAGAAGCAAGAATTAGTACACCTAATAATTAAGAATTATTAGCTAATTAAATAACAAAATAAGCATGAAGATAAAATTATTTAAATAAGCAAGAAGATGAACAAAGTGAATAAGATGTGAAATTGATTTGAAGAAAATGAAGATATAGAAAACAAGATGAAGAGATAAAGAAGATGAAAAAAATAAATGATTGTATTATAAGTAATAAGAAGATGAAAATGATTGAATTTTTAGTTTTAGGCGCAATTTTTGAATTTTTCGGGAAATTGTAGCTTATTTCCTACCGATAATGGTAGGTTATGATTCTCAACAAAAATTTTGAATTTTTGGTTTGGGCGCAATTTTTGAATTTTTAGTTTTAGGCGCAATTTTTGAATTTTTCGGGAAATTGTAGCTTATTTCCTACCGATAATGGTAGGTTATGATTCTCAGCAAAAATTTTGAATTTTTGGTTTGGGCGCAATTTTTGAATTTTTCGGGAAATTGTAGCTTATTTCCTACCGATAATGGTAGGTTATGATTGATATGGTCAGAAAAGTAATTATAGAAATATAATTGACGGTCCAATGAAAAGGCTTGATATTTAATGCCCAAATCCCTAATTATTCATTAATTTCGTAATTAATGAATAGGGAAAATATACAGCTCATTAAAAGAGCCCAAATTATGGAAATCTTATCAAAGAAGGATCCGGAATCCCAATTAAAGGCAATTAATGAGTCATAGCCTTTATCAACAAGGAAAAGACTTATCCTGCAAGCAATACAATGTTTATCCAATATCAAAAAGGAGACTTATTCGCTAAGACTCCTAAACATACCATAAATACTAGGCTCCAGACGCCTATATAAGGTCCCTGATCCTACAATCAGAACTACGTCTTTGGCTTGATTCTCAATAACGATTTGAGATACGTAGGCATCTTGTGAGGACCAATTTAGTCCGGATACACGAGTGCAGCCATAAAATCTCGAAGCTCATTAAACCTTAGCATTAATTACACAAGCACGTTTTTTTAATCCATAACATTTGGCGCCGTCTGTGGGAAGACAACATCAACCATGTCAAACACACGAAGAACAGCTCGGGATACTCAAACTCCCGATGATCGCCCTATCACCTCTGAGGCTGATCAGCCACCGCCGACTACTGGCACACAATGGGCGAATATCCCCACCAACACTCAAGGACAGGAAATCCCGATTTCGGTTGAAGGGACGAATCCCCTGCAGATGGTCATTCATGGATCTAATCCACAAGAGACCGTTCACCAGCAACCAATCACGACCTCCCCGCTGCTCATGAATGCCCCGAGAAGCCTTCAACTCCATACTACTGATCTCCCTCAATACGCGAATCAGACTTTGGGGATGCCAAGCTATGGCATGCCCCCTCGACCCATGGCGGGCGGTAGTGGAACTAATCCAATCTACCATGAGGCATATGTGCCCCCTTATATTCAAGGTCTGGGACCCCAAAATCAACAAACTCGTCAGACCCCTCTCATTCAAGATTACTCTGGCCCATACACCGAGGATGAGGGTTATACAACTGGGGAGGATGTCGCCCCAAGAAGGAGACGTTCTTCCCAGACAAATCGGGAGCCACCCCAAACTACTAGGGAGAAACTTGCAGCCCATGAGGCAGAGACTGCAAGGCTCAAAAAACTCCTTGCTGAAGAAGAGGCCGCTTAATCTCGGGGTCGAACGACTGAAGAAATCCCGATAATCAACTTGGATCCACCAAGAAAGACCAAGAGGGCTGAAGCCCCAAGGGGTGATCCTAGTATTCTGTTGCCCCTAGGAGATCCTGATGATCCTACACCACCGTTTACTCAAGACATCATGAAAACGGCTATATCCAGAAAGTTTAAGGTGCCTTCGATCAAAGCCTATGATGGAACGGGAGATCCCGCAAATCATGTAAGGACCTTCTCCAATGCACTGCTGTTGCAGCCAACCAACGACGCGGTCAAGTGTAGGGCGTTTCCACAAACCTTGGCAGGCATGGCCCAACGTTGGTATAGCCGTCTACCACCCAACTCTATTGGGTCATTCAAGGAACTAAGCAAGGCTTTCATCAATCAGTTCATTAGTGGAAGGGTGCATGAGAAAAGTTCTGCATCACTCATGGTAATCCGGCAAGGACATAATGAGGCCCTAAGGGACTACATCAATCGATTCACTCGAGAGGCTTTAAAATTCCCGGACTTAGAGGACAGAGTGGCTATGATAGCCCTGCAACAAGGAACCACTGATGACCACTTCAAACGGTCGTTAGCTAAACATCCCCCCGAGAGCATGTTGAAGCTCCAAGATAGGGCCGGAAAGTATATCAAGGCTGAAGAAAGTATGAGAAAATATGAACCCACTACTGGCGGTAGTGGAAACTCAAAGAAAAGAAAAGAAACTCAGGAGTACGACGTCAAGGAAAAGTTTCCCCGAACATCAAAGAACTCCGATTCTCCCCCCAAGAGAAGCAATTTTGGGCCAAAATTCACAGAATATGCAAGATTGAATACTCCTAGGAGTCAAATTCTGATGGAGATAGCCAAGGAAGAAGATATCAAATGGCCTAAGCCAATGAGGGCTGATTTGTCCAAACGGAACCAAAATCAGTTTTGTCGGTTCCACAAAGAAGTCGGTCATGACACCGATGATTGTAGACAATTGAAAGATGAGATTGAGTTTCTGATACGAAGAGGAAAACTCAGCAAGTTCACTAAGGATGGAAGCCAAGGGAGCCAAAGGGGGAACTATAAAAGGAAGGATTATGATAGAATGGACAACGATCAAGATCGGAATCCCAAGCCCCGAGGGCCAGTGATCAACATGATATTCGGAGGGCCAACTGCTGCTGGGTCCTCCCGAAACTCAAGAAAGGCTTATGCCCGAGAGGTAATGACTGTGGTTGGAGAAGCACCGAAGCGTGCCAGAACAGAAGTGTCAATAGGTTTTGACGATTCAGACTTGGAAGGGGTGAAGTTCCCCCATGATGATCCTCTTGTCATAATACCTGTGATAGGCAACTCCGAAACAAAAAGAGTCTTGGTTGATAATGGAGGTTCAGTGGATATCTTGTTCCACGATGCCTTTATCAAGATGGGTTACACAGACTCTCAGTTAACACCCTCAAATATGCCTATATACGGATTCAACGGGGTGGAATCAAAAGTGGAAGGCACTATCCAACTCCCAATGACTATGGGACAAGGGATGAATACGTCTACTCAAATGTTGAACTTCATAGTTATAAAAGCGACTTCAACCTACAATGCAATCCTGGGAAGGACTGGTCTTCATGCGTTCAAGGCTGTTGCCTCATCTTATCATCTAAAAATCAAGTTCCCAACAAGGAATGGGATTGGTGAAGAACGAGGAGACCAAAAGATGGCTAGAAGTTGTTATGTAGCCGCGTTAAGGCCTGATGGAACTGGGGGGCAAGTTCTCCCAATTGAAGACATGAATATCAGCGACAACGAGGACAGAAGGGGGAAACCGGCTGAGGACTTGGTCCCAATTCCCCTAGTCCCAGGAGAACCAGAGAAGGTGACTTATATTGGGGCACTACTGCCCGAACCATTGAAGAGCAAACTCACGTCTTTTTTTCAAGAAAACAATGACGTTTTTGCTTGGACAGCGGCCGACATGCCAGGGATTGATCCCCAATTGATATCTCACAAATTGAATGTGGATCCAAAAAGGAAGACAGTGAAACAAAAGAAAAGAAATTTTGCTCCAGAGAGGCTTGAAGCCATTAAGCAAGAAGTGAATAAGCTTTTGGAAGCTGGGTTCATTGAGGAAATCCAATTCCCAGAATGGTTAGCTAACCCCGTGATGGTCAAAAAAGCTAACGGGAAGTGGAGGATGTGCGTCGACTTCACCGACTTGAATGATGCATGTCCTAAGGATTGTTTTCCCTTATCGAGGATTGATGCTCTAATAGATGCCACTGCTAGGCATAAGATGCTAAGTTTCATGGATGGCTTCAGTGGATATAATCAAATCAAGATGCATGAGGATGACATCGCCAAGGTATCATTCATCACTGACTTTGGTGTCTTCTGTTTCTTAGTCATGGCTTTTGGGCTTAAGAATGCAGGAGCGACCTATCAAAAGTTGGTAAACAAAATCTTTGAGCACCTAATTGGAAAAACCATGGAGGTCTACGTAGATGACATGCTAGTCAAGAGCCTCGATAAGGCCGATCTCATTAAGCACCTCCGAGAGGCATTCGAAGTGCTAAGGCACCACAAGATGATGTTGAATCCAGCTAAGTGTGCCTTTGGTGTAGTCTCGGGAAAGTTTCTAGGCCTAATGGTTTCCAAGAGAGGAATCGAGGCCAATCCCGACAAAATCAAAGCAATTCTAGACATGGAGCCACCACTGACTGTCAAAGATGTCCAAAAACTAACAGGGAGAGTGGCAGCATTGGGAAGGTTCATCTCCAAGTCAGGAGAGAAGTGTTTACCCTTCTTCAAAGCACTCAAAAAAGTGAAAATTTTTGAATGGACAACTGAAAGCCAAGAGGCCTTTGAGGCCCTGAAGAAATACATGGCTGAGGCACCACTATTGGCAAAACCCAAGCCAGGGGAAATTCTCTACTTGTACTTGGCAGCTTCTAACACAGCCCTTGGAGCTGTACTGATAAAGGAAGAATTGAAAGTGCAGAAGCCCGTTTACTATGTGAGCAAGATTCTACATGGGGCAGAAATAAACTACTCAACGATTGAGAAGTTTGCCTTAGCCTTGATAATGGCCTCAAGAAAGCTACGCCCGTACTTCCAGGCTCACAAGATAGAGGTCTTGACTGATCAACCTCTAAGAAACATCTTGCATAGCCCTCAAGTTAGTGGAAGATTGATCAAATGGGCTATTGAATTGGGCGAATTTGACATCAAGTATAAGCCTCGAACGGCCATAAAAGCTCAAGCACTTGCTGACTTCATGGTTGAATGTACCATTGACAACCAAAAAGTCGGGGGGCAGGAAGTAATAATGGAAGACAAGAAAGATCAAGAAATGGACTTCAAAGAATATTGGGTGCTCTATTTTGATGGAGCATCAAAAACAAAATCAAGTGGAGCTGGTTTAGTGCTACAAAGTCCTGATGGATTCCTCATTGAGTATGCACTAAAACTTGACTTCCCAACGACAAACAATGAGGCTGAGTATGAAGCTCTGATAGCTGGCTTAGGGCTGGCTGGAGCCTTGAGGGTCAAAACTCTGAAAGTATGTGGAGACTCGAGGCTAGTGGTTTCCCAAGTAAATGGGGAGTTTGAGGCCAGAGATGAAGTCATGGCCAAGTACTTGAAACTTGTTAAGGCCATCATGACTCAATTTGACGAATGCTAGGTGGAGCACATTCCAAGGGAAGAAAACATAAAGGCTGATGCCCTGTCTAAGTTTGCTTCTTCTGAAATTGAAAACTATGCAGGGAGTGTATACTTCCAAGTCTTGAAGACCCCAAGCATCAACGGAAAATTGGTAGCACCTATTGTTGTTGGCAGCTGTTGGATGGATCCCATCAAAGCTCATCAGGAAACTGGGTGGCTACCCAACGATACTTCAGAAGCACGAAAGCTATACGTCAGAGCACTAAGGTATACCCTGATTGAGGGACTCCTATACAAGAAGTCTTTCATCATTCCATATCTGAAATGTTTGAGACCCCAAGAGGCAGAATTGGCCCTAAAGGAAGTACATGAAGGAATCTGTGGGCAACACTTGGGGGGCAGAGCCCTTGCTCATAAAGTCACCCGTCTAGGTTTCTATTGGCCAAGCATACTTGCTAATGCTAAAAGCTATGTGAAGAAATGTGAAGGGTGCCAGAAACATGCACCAGTGGTTAGACAACCACCAGAGATGATGACATCCATTAACTCTCCTATCCCCTTTGCCATGTGGGGAATGGATATACTCGGGCCATTTCCAATGGCAAGTGCTCAAAGAAAGTTCTTGATAGTAGCAATCGACTACTTCACCAAGTGGATTGAGGCTAAACCCTTAGCCAAGATAACCACCAAGCAAGTAATGCAATTCTTCTGGGAAAATGTAATATGTAGATATGGAATTCCACGAATCCTCGTCACGGACAATGGAACTCAGTTTAACAACGATGAGTTCAAGAAGTATTGTGATGAGAACGATATCAAGTTGCGCTTCACTTCTGTTGCCCATCCTCAAGCGAATGGGCAAGCTGAGGTTGCAAATCGAATTATCCTGGATGGACTAAAGAAAAGAGTTGAACGCTCCAGAAACACTTGGGTAGACGAATTACTCTCCATACTTTGGGCATATCGTACTACTTGTAAAGTCACCACCGGGGCAACTCCATTTCTATTGGCTTATGGAGCAGAGGCAGTGGTCCCGGTGGAGATTACTCACACCTCCCCAAGAGTTGAGGCTTATGAACCAGAAGAAAATGAAGAAGGCTTGAGGCTAGCTTTGGATCTAATTGATGAAGTTAGAGATGAAGCAAACGCCAAGATAGTTGAACATCAAAAGAAAGCCTCTTTCTACTACAACCTAAGGGTTAAAGAAAGGTTCTTTCGTCAAGGGGACTTGGTTCTCAGAAAGATTGAAGCATCCGGAGTTGGACAAAAAGGCAAGTTGGCCCCAAATTGGGAAGGACCATATCGCGTCAAGAACGTATTTGGTCGAGGCTCATATAAGCTAGAAACCCTTGAAGGGCATGAGGTGCCAAGGACTTGGCATGCCTCCAATTTGAAAGTTTATTATGTTTAAGGTGTTTCCTAAGAGGACTCACTACTATGAATAAGGTTTGATAAAACCAACCTGGGTTCTAAAACTTGGGTACTATGTAAGGGTTGATCCCATTTTTCAAGTTATGAATAAATTCAATATTTTCATGTTTTAAAGCTTATATACTATGAGTGTTGACAAACATTCAAGAAGCAAGAAAACAACACAAGCCATGAATGGCCACAAGAAATAAATAAGGCTGGATAAAAACTTTAATAGAAAAGTTAAGTTAAGCCCGTAGGCTGAAATTACATAAATAAAAGTACAAGCCATGATGGCCAAAAGTGAAGGGCATCATCATCATCCTCCTCCTCTTCCTCTCTAGAGCGAAGGGCAGCATCATCAGCCCCGGCAGTCTGACCAGGTGAGGAAATGTGATCCAGGTCGAAGATCCTGTCATCCTCCTCCATGTCGTCCTCCCCAGCCAAAGCCAACTCCATAGGAGTAGGAGGGTAAGGGCTTGGAAAATCAGAAATGGTGAGAGATCCAGGCATCTTCTCCAACACAGCATCAAGAGCGCCATCCCATCCCTTAGTATACTGAACTGGGAAAAGGAGCTCGTCATGCTTATCGATCAATTCCTCGTACTCCTGGGAGTCAAGGTACTCGTCGATAAAGTCATCATTGCCCTTCCTTAAAGACACCAGCTCAACCTGGGAGTCGGCTAACTCTTTCTCCTTCCTAGCCAGAGTGGCCCTGAGAGAACCCACCTCCTCTTGGGATTTCTCAAACTTGCCTTGGTTGGCCTCAGAAGATAAGCGCCAAGCCTTGGCTTGAAAGAGAGCCCCTTGGTAGTTGGCGTTAACCTACAAGCAAGTTACAAGTCAAATACTTAAACTTGAAATACATTATTAACTACAAAGAAAAAAGAAGAGAAATACTTACAGCAGCCATAGCTTGAGATCCAGCATGCTCCACCCCCTCAATGGTGGAGTTGGAGACAAAGTCCTTGTAGTCACAAGGAGTCAAAGAATGGTAGGACCACTCCACGGCATGCTTGGACACTCCCACCACAGTGTCCTTCTTCCTAAGACCCCAGTTGGGGCGCCAAACTGCACTCTTGGCCGAGGAAGGCCCCTCCGCCTCATCAATAAGGTCCACATGGGGCCTTATAAAAGCAGGAACACCAGAAGCTCGAGGGTCCTTCCCCCCTAAACGAGCCCTCTTCATTCTGGCCGTTTCACCGTCCCGAGGCTCGTTGGCCTTATTGATAAAGGCCGCAGCTGCAAAAACAACAAAGAAAGAAACAATGGGTGTAAGACAATCTTAGATAAATAAAGAAAGATTGGAATGAAGATTACCCTTGTCAAGAACATTTGAAAGTCCCAAGGACTTAAGCAAAAACTCATCCAGGAGCGTCCAAGCTGTGGTAGCATAATCATCCTTGGTAAGCTCGGCATAGGCACGAGCCTCCTCATCGTTCAAAACAATGTCACTTGGGCTACCATCTGAGACCCTAGCGAAAGAGCTACGGAAAAGGGTACCCCGGTCCCCTCCTTCCCAAACTAAATACATGAACTCATTCTTCCACTTTGGATTATTATCAGGGATGGATTTTAGGTGAAAAATGGGAGGAGTAGAGGGGCGATGGTTAATATAAACCCAACCCAGAGTAATGGCTGAACTATTCTTAAACTGGAAAATTCTCCTAAATAAAGCTACGGATAAAGGAAATTTGTTCTTCAAACAAAGAACAATAAAACACATAATGATTCTCCAAGCGTTTGGCGGGAGTTGGCAAGGATTAATCCCAACATCAGCCAAAAGCCTGGGAATAAACTCATGAAAAGGGAACCTGAGTCCCGCGACAATGGCATCCTTGTAAATGCAGAGTGCATCAGGACGCCAATGGCAAGAACGGTCCCCAGGGCCAGCTGGGATTAACCTATAAGGGGACCTAATCCTATGCATCTTGTTATAGTCCCTAATTAAGTCGATTTCGTGGAATTTATTACTACAATCGAATGAATCTAAATGCGAAACAGAAGGGTATTCATCACTACGTTCTAAAATCATATCCTGAAGTGACATATGAGAAGAACGAATGGTGATACCTTTCTTAGACGCTTGATTCATTTTCTGGAGACGTTGAGCGGTACGGTCAGCCATTTGCAAATCTTCAAAGATATTCCCAGGAAAATCTTCAGATCTTCGAACTTAAGCCCAGAAAATCTTCAAGGGATGAAGATTGAGCCCAGAAAATCTTCAAGGGATGAAGATTGAGCCCAGAAAATCTTCAAGGGATGAAGGTTGAGCCCAGAAAATCTTCAACGAAAGAAGATTGAACCCAGAAAACCACCACAAAAACTCGCCGGGAATCGCCTTACCACGGAATAAAAGAGAGAAAAAACTATGAAGACTAGAGAGAAATTTTCGGAGGAAAAGAAGTATGAAGTGAAGAGAATAGTGAAAAATCACTCTTATATAGACAAAATGACTGGAAACCCTACCGGTTAAGGAAGGGCAACCGTCTATAGCTAGTAAGGCCCATAAAATCCATTTAAGGATTACAAAGGCAAAAGCCCAAATCAAATAAGGCCCGTTAAGGCCCAAGGCTGGAAAGATTTAAGTCCAAATTAAAATGGACTAATTAAGGCCCAAGAAAAATGAATCTTGGATTAAAACCAAGGCAATGATGAAAAAATCGAGGTCGAAAAGACCTTTGATCGACATCGAAGGCTTGAAGTCGAAAGTATATGGGAAATTGAGGTCGTATCGCTCGAACTCACTCCCAAATAAACTCAAAAATTAAAGATTTAAGGTCGAAAAGACCCTAAAATGAGGTCGAACGACCCAAGTCGAAAAGACACACGAAACTAAGGTCGTATACATCGACTTCACACCAAAAATAAGTCAAAAAATTGAAAAAATGAGGTCCAAAAAACCCTAGATCGAAGTCGATTGACTGAGATCGAAAATACACGATAAATCGAGTTCGTATCCCCCGACCTCACGCTATAACGAGGTCGAAGAAACACGAGAATGAGATCGAGCAAATGAGATCGAAAATATATGGGAAATTGAGGTCGAAACGTACGACCTCCTACCAAAATAAAACTAGGATAACTAAGAAATCCTGGTCGAAAACACATGGAAATGAAGTCGACACGTCGAGGTCGAAAAAAGCTTATGAAGCGAAGTCGACACTTCGACCTCACAATCAATCGAGGTCGAAGATATACTAAAATCGATGACGAATGATCCTAGTCGAAAATGACTAGGAAATCCTGGTCGAATGATCCTAGTCGAAAATGACTAGGAATTCTTGGTCGAAACAGACGACCTGGGACCAACATCGAGGTCGAAAAAGCGGAAATCCTGGTCGAACGTGACCAGGAAATCCTGGTCGAAAATGACCAGGAAATCGAGGTCGACAATGGCTTACAATTCCAGGTCGAAAACATACTGAGTCGAGGTCGAACAGGTGAGGTCGAAAAAGACCTGGGATTCCTGGTCGACGGCTTCGACCTCACAACAGTTTGAGCTCGAATTCCAGGTCGAAATCCTGGTCGAATTTGTACTGATTCCAGGTCGAAATCCTGGTCGAATTTTTACTAATTCTAGGTCGAATTCCTGGTCGAAAATAACCTAGTTTGAGGTCAAAAAATGCCCTAAAAATGGAAAAAATGCGCTGTAACTTCTACGAAAATCCCAAGGGTATTTTCCCAGAAGTTGGGGGGCAAATGATATGGTCAGAAAAGTAATTATAAAAATATAATTGATGGTCCAATGAAAAGGCTTGATATTTAATGCCCAAATCCCTAATTATTCATTAATTTCGTAATTAATGAATAAGGAAAATATACAGCTCATTAAAAGAGCCCAAATTATGGAAATCTTATCAAAGAAGGATCCGGAATCCCAATTAAAGGCAATTAATGAGTCATAGCCTTTATCAACAAGGAAAAGACTTATCCTGCAAGCAATACAATGTTTATCCAATATCAAAAAGGAGACTTATTCGATAAGACTCCTAAACATACCATAAATACTAGGCTCCAGACGCCTATATAAGGTCCCTGATCCTACAATCAGAACTACGTCTTTGGCTTGATTCTCAATAACGATTTGAGATACGTAGGCATCTTGTGAGGACCAATTTAGTCCGGATACACGAGTGCAGTCATAAAAGCTCGAAGCTCATTAAACCTTAGCATTAATTACACAAGCACGTTTTTTAATCCATAACAATGATTCTCAGCAAAAATTTTGAATTTTTGGTTAGGGCGCAATTTTTGAATTTTTAGTTTTAGACGCAATTTTTGAATTTTTTGGGAAATTGTAGCTTATTTCCTACCGATAATGGTAGGTTATGATTCTCAGCAAAAATTTTGAATTTTTGGTTTGGGCGCAATTTTTGAATTTTTAGTTTTTGGCGCAATTTTTGAATTTTTCGGGAAATTGTAGGTTATTTCCTACCGATAATGGTAGGTTATAGGTTTTGGCACAATTTTTTTAAAAAAAATAAACATAATAATTTTTTTAAATAATATTTTCGACGATCGAAACGTAATGATAATTAAGATCTATTGATTTATATCAGAGGGTAAATGAGTTGTTACCCTATTTTTTTTTCTTTTTTTCTTTTATTATTTTAATTATATTCTTTTATTAGTTGTGCGTGGTAATTTCAAGTTTTTGGTAAAAATTTGGCGGAAATTACCAAAAAAAATGGGTTGTGTGGATTCGAACAACTACCCTCTTTGAGAACAACCAAGTGCACAACCACTACACCAACATCGTTGTTTGTATTAAATATGCAATTTACTTATATATCATATTTCAATTCAAGTTTTGTAAATTATAAGTTTGATAGAAACATTATAAAAATATAGAAGCTTAAATTAAAAAATTCTAAAATTTTACATAAAGCTAAGAAATCAACATATTTAATCATCCGTAAGGTTAGATCGTTGAAAAAAACAAAAACTGTAACCCTAAACAACCCCTAAAAAGGGAAATTCAATTTTTTCATAAAATTTTAGGCGGAAATCGGCTAAAATTTTGGATTGCACGAATTCGAACTCGTGCCCCCTCCAACAATGACCAAGTGAACAACCACTGCGCCAAACAAGAGTTTTATAATAAATCAACAAATAATTGATATATGATATTCTAATTCAAGTTTTATAAAGTACAAGTTTGATAAATAGATTTATTATAAAAATATAAGAGTTTAAATTAAAAAAATCCAATATTTTATATAAAACTAAGAAATCAACATATTTAATCATCCGTAAGGTTGGATCGTTGAAAAAAAATAAATAAAAATAAAAAAGTGTAACCCTAGACAACCCCTAAAACATGAGTATAAACTCTAACTCAATCTTCTAACACTCTTTCGTTTTCTAAACGACTTTAACTTTTTATAATTTTTTTTTGTCTAAATTTTTTTCCTTAGCTTCATCAAACTACAAAACGACGTTTCATATAAAAAAATTTAATTTACTCATACATCTTTTATTTTTAATTTTTTTTCGCTATAATTAGGTTTTAGCGAAGAACATAAAACATAAGAATATAAGTTTAAATCAACTAAATTTTATCGTCCACTACTAAAATGAGTAGATATTTATGTCCATAGAGTTTGATTAACAAAAAACATGATAACCGGTCAACAAAAAATATAATAAAAACACTTTATACCCTAATTTTATTTTTTTATTATTCGATCAAAACCTACCATTATTGGTAGGAAAGCTGTACACAAATGGGCCGATTTGTTTGGGCCGAAAGGTGGTGGGGGTCCAAAATTCGGCAGTGACCATTTCCTACCATATATGGTAGGAAATGGTCTTGGCAGAATGAAAATAATTCTTATTAAAAAAAATATTTATTACTTTAAAATA
This sequence comes from Heracleum sosnowskyi, assembly GCA_030848705.1. Lineage (NCBI taxonomy): Eukaryota > Viridiplantae > Streptophyta > Magnoliopsida > Apiales > Apiaceae > Heracleum > Heracleum sosnowskyi. The sequence continues at coordinate 132,058,366 of CM061235.1, read as the reverse complement.
TGATATGCCTGATGATGTGGCTGATGGGGTACCATCACGAATAAAATCTACCGAATTTGGTAGGTTTTAGTTTCCTACCATATATGGTAGGAAATGACCACAGCATATTGAAAATATTTTTTATTTTATAAAAATTGTTTATTACTTAAAAATATGACAAGGCTGATGATTAGGATGGTGGGGTCTTATCTTTGTGAAAATGCAGGCAAAACCTACCGATGTTGGTAGGTTTTATTTTCCTACCAACAATCGATAGGAATTGGTCCTCGCTTTTACAGAAATCGGGCCCCACACGGACCATTTCCTACCATATTCGTCGTCGGTAGGAAATGGGGGGTCAATTCCTACCAAGTTTTTTTGGTAAGATTTATATGGTAGGAAAATGCCGTTTTTGGTGTAGTGATATCTTCGATGATGTTGGCCATGGAGTCGTCGTTGTGTTTATGTCGAGGTCATACTTTAGTCATGGATCGGGTCTTTGTGGTTATATTAGGTTATGCTGAGTACTTATTAAATTTTAATTGTAATTTGGTTTAAATTCATACGTGGCAGCTTATGTATCGATATTTAACGGAGGTCTGTTAAAAGTCAACAGAAGTTAACAGTGATGCAAGATTAGTTATGTTAAGTAATTAAATTACAAGTAAGTATTGATGTAGTAACCCAACTGCAAGTTTTTTGGGTTTGATTACTCAATTGCAAGTTGAGTGTGAGTTCAATTATGAATTAGCCATTTAACTCCTTCATTAATATTTAGAGCAGCATTGCACCATGCTAAAAAGATAATTACATTAGTAAATAATTCAAAACTGCGTAGCAAGACTAATGAACTTAAACACTGTGTGCAAGAATGTTGTTCTTTCTTTAACCACATTTTGAACTGCGTGTAATATAAATGAGCATACATGCTGATAAACCGACTCGCAATCGGGTTGCTCCGGAAATCCTTCCGGGTTTACAGGCAGCAACTGCATCAACATGTTACAATAAAATCAAGGTGTGGAAGAGGACAGTGATTTCATGGCTGAGTAGTTATCATCAATGCCACCTTCGTGGCGATGGTTGAGATTTGTCAGTAGCTGTTATCATCTCCCTGACCACTTGTTTACATGCACCACAGCTTTCTCTGCCTGCAGGTTAACATAGATTATTCGATTCAGCTTTTACAGTTTTTCTGACATATTTGTAAAAATCAAAAGCAGTACAGGAATAACTGAAGTGTGTGAAAAATGAGTGTGTGACAAACCGAAAGGGACAAAAGTTATGAAAACAAAACTACGTGTTATTATCATGCCAGGGTGACTTGACTAAAAAATCACATGGCTTGAATTTATAGGGGTCTCACCTCTTTTTCCCAGTCACAACGGATGGTGATGAGAGCTAAAATCAAAGTTTGAATGAATGTACCACCGAATATCATTCCTGCCCAGATACCCTGTAAAAATTCACATGTTCTTATCTATTCACATATGCACGGACGTGCTAAGATTCCTACATAATTTTAAGCTGCTTCTCTTGAAGAGAGACTGTGCGTATGATGGTTAATATATAACATACCATAACTCCTTGGTTAAAAATCCATCCCATTGCAATTCCAAGAGGAAGGCCGATGAGATAATAGCAACCTAAATTTATATATGCCACATAAGATTGCCATCCAGATCCAACAGCAACCCCTACAACAGTACATAATCACACTAATTATTCCAACATTTCAATGTCACCAGCATGGCGACAGTACAAACTTCTGTCTTCCGTAACAATGTTCTGAAAATTTATTTATGCATGTACGTACCGGAAAGAATTGGCTGAACACTGTTGAGGAGGATGGTAAATGCCAAGAGAATAGAGAGTTTGTTAACGGCTTCAAGTACTTCTTTGCTAGATGTGAAAATTAAGGCTAGTTCATTATGGAAGATCATTATAAGTAGCCAGAACAAGAGACCGATGAATGTCGAAGTTAAAACTGCGACAATGGTGGCAAATTTGGCTCCTTTTCCATTGCCTGCTCCCAACTCATTAGAAACTCTTACTCTGTCAATCATAACAACCACGATAAATGTTTCGTATTGCGCATAAATCATGAAAATCCGAAAAATGCTTTGTAGAAATGATTGATCATTATTCGGTATAAGAAAAGCAGACATTGCTGACCAACTTATTTGTGACCACCGGTGAGTGGTCGAAAATGATATATTATAACAACTCATTTATGATACTATGATCAATGATTTGTTATCATAAAAGGAGTAGACAACAAAAATGAAGGCTCAGTCTTTGTTTATAGAATAATTATTGTACCAGCACAGCTGCAAGGATATGTGGCTTTCATAACTTTGCTACCTAATTTGTGAATTGTGGTAGTAAAATGAAATTTGATATCTTACCCTGTTGCTGCAAAGAAAGCGAGCGGTATCATCAACTCCCATCCATTGATTGACATACTGCATTCAAGGAAAAATACAGCCTACTCAATAATTCTCACTCTGATAATGACATATTAACACTAATCCTTACTTACACTGTTACACATACTAGTTTGTTAAATAATCGGAGAACCGCAAAATTGTTAAAACCAAATTATTTAGGATTTTTCTTGTGCAGAATGCAAATTTTGTTACGCAGAAAGAATCGTAGGTTTTCATGGTTACCCAAGCCTTGGGCGTTTCCAATTTTACCCCTGCTGTAATTAACGATGACAGTCAAAATTAACGGAATTTGGTCAAAAGGGTGCAAATCGAAGCGACAATTAAACATAAGGGTGCATTCTGCTACAGAACATTATTCAGGACCAAATCGAAAAAACACCCAAAGTAAAGGGGTGCAAACTGCCATTTACTCTTTGTTAATTAACAGCCTAAGAATGAACTACAAATATGTGCTTAAAAACCAAACTTTTAGGTTGATGCTTCATATCTTAGTTTCAAGATTTACACATAATCAGCGCAGACACCTTTTATGAAATTTGTACTTTTCGATTGTCCAAAGAAGCAGGTATAACAAAAACGGCCGCTAAGTTATTAAATTAAAAGAAAGAAAGAGAGAAACGTAAAGTATTTTATTTGTAGATAGAACGCCGATTTAGAAACAAAGAAATAAATTCATATATGAATGAGAGAGATAACAAGTACTAACCAAATTGACAAAGCATCAACTGCAATCTTTGCATTCTTTAAGTTTCCTGTCATCACTATTAGTATTCTGTAGTACCAGTTTTCCAAGCTGTGTCATAAGATAATTAAAACAAAAACTTGTCAGATTAAAATTAAACAATATGGGAACCAAATCTAAATAGTAGGTTTACCCTACTATCTTACTTAAAATGTTTACCGTCATCATGTATATGCAGATACAGGGACGGATCCAGCATTCTTCATACGAATGCAATAAAAAAACAAATAGAGGCTACGTTTAACTTTGTGGATTACCCTTATGTTTTTATACGAAGTACAGTAGTAAAGGAAAAAAAAGACACTTTTCAGGATCATATATTGTATTCTAACAAGGGGGCCTGAGTCCCGCTAACTCCTTCCTCTGTCTGCCACTCAGAACACTTTTTAAAGGATTACGGACGATCCAACTTGTATATGTAATTAAATTTAAAGACGTAGTATTCAAACGAATTTCTTATTAAGACTTAAAAAACATGAAGAGAGGTTGATGTACCAAAGCATGATGCCGGAAGAAGCAGAGAGTTTAAGAAATTCCCAAAGACCAGAGAAAGCTTCAACAGAGAATCCATTCCAAGAGAGAGGGCAGCCACCACAGCTAGTATATATAAACAGAACGATAGGAATGATACCCCAAGATATATTCATACTAAGTGCAGTTCCGATAACTCCAAGTTGAAATCTATAGACAATCAACCATGTCAAAAGCACGTGCAATATAAGAACTCCGAGAGACACCCAAGCAATAACTATGTTCTTCAGCTGGCTCTGCAAAAATCTTTGCAAGGGAAACTGAAAAACAAAGCTGAAGTGCAGCGGAATCAAACACACGGACACAACTCCGCATAGCTCCGCAACATCATCAGGTTGTCCGAGTAGTTTTAGAAGCGGAGACGCTAAGAAGAACACAGGCAATAGTAGTAGAGAAACAACAAACAGAACAATAAAAGAACGTTGCAAATATATTCCCAGCATTCGGTGATTTTTGGCTCCGTATGCTTGCCCACATAGAGTTTCTAAAGCACTTGCCATGCCCAACTGATCAAACAAATAAAAAAGACACTCAAAAACCGACTGTGACGATGATTTATAAAATTACGACAGGATTAATAACACGTCTAAAATTTTACGTTACCATGAGGCCAAAGTCGAAACCAAGAATAACATTGGTAGAAATAGAGATAGCTGCAAGCTCAAGATCACCGAGATGCCCTGCAAAGGCTTGGGTGATGACAAACATGGAGAAGCTAGCTATGCGGCTAAAGATAGCTGGACCAGCTACGCGCCATAACTTCTTTGATTCGATCCAAACCTTGTCTTGTATTTTAATTTCATCTTCACCCTTGTAACGAGTTTCTACTATTTCTTTCGAGGATGCATAATCTAGCAGTGGTACTTTTGCTTCCTCCACTCTGCCATTGCTAGACATTTTTATTTTTAAAAGTTTTGGTAGCTCTTTGGTCTCTCTGTGACTGAAATTTGCTGGACTATCAATCTACCTGCTGGAGCAGAGCAAAAGAGAGACCAGAGAAATGATGAGGCTAGGGGAACAACTATATATAATTTATGTGTGTGTTTCCAGGTGTATTATTTATTTGGTTTTTTGTTTTTTTCCCTCTCTCTTTTATGGGATCTCCACTTGTATTATTGGAAGATACCCTCGGGTTTAGACTATCGGCCTTAACAGAAATCACCAACCACTTATTAATTATTATACTCGTTTACATTTAATTCATACTAGCCAAATAACACGTGCAAACCGACTTTAACATTAATTTTGAAATATATTTTTAAAATTTTGAGATTTTAGTACTTCCGAAAATGTTATTTTTTTAAAAAGTATTAAAAATACTACTTTAATACTTCAAATTTAAAAAAAGATTTATAAATTTTATAAAAGTTTATTAATTTAGTAAGCATGTAATCGTCCAAATTATCAATATATTTTGTTGTAATAATATAAATTTAAATAAAACCGTTTTAAAAAAAAAGTCATGTTTTTAAATTTTAATTAAAGTATAACTGAAAGAGTTTGTAGTTATATAATACATGTGATTTTTGATTTAATTATATGAATTTTTAATTATGTTAAATATTTTATTAATTGTATTTGTTAAAAAAATAAGTAGGTATGTTAAAATACGTAAAATATTTTAAATAATTAAACACATTAAGTAAGGGTTGATATTTTGGGGAAAGAGGGGTTTTTAGTAAAAAAAAAAAACAAGATAACGTGTTTTAGTTGAAAAGTTAATTACGCGTGATATTTTTGCAAAGGGAAGAATTTTGTTAGAAAAAATGGAAAAATATTGTCATTTGGTCGAAAAAGGTAATATCTTTTTATGAAAAGATGATGTGTTTTAATTTAAAAACAATCGATTAGTTAATATAATTACATTATTTTATTATTTTTAATTAGGACAAATGAACGAAACCGAAAAAGTATAACTTGCAATGTTTCGGCGATTATATAACAGTATAGATAGCTTAAAACTGTGTGATGCACGGATTATTTTTAATAGTTGTTATTTTATTATTTATATTTTAATACTTTTATTGATTGTATTTGTTAAGAAAACTAGGCATGTTAAAATAGGTGAAATTTTTTAAATAATTAAAAATATTAACATAGGTTTTAAAATAAATAACTAAAGGTTTCTTCATGATATTTTAGGAAAATGAGAGATTTTAGTAAGGAATACAAAAGATGACATGTATTAGTTGAAAAAGGTGATTGTCCCTTATTGTTTTTGAAAAATAAAAGAATTTTGTTAGAAAAAATAGAAAAAGTAATGTATTTTAGGTGAAAAATGTAATTGGTTATAAATAGATATTATTATTATTATTATTATTATTATTATTATTATTTAAGTTTTAATATTTTATTAAATATATTTGTTAAAAAAATAAGTAGGCGTGTTAGACTTTTTTAAATAATTAAAAATATTAAAATAGATTTTAAAATAAATAAGTAACGGTTTGTCTGTGATATTTTTGGAAAATGATTGGTTTGAGTAAAAAAAATTAGAAAAAGTAATATATTTTAATTGAAAAAGGTAATTGCATGTAATTAAAAGTAATAAAATAAATAAGTAAAGGTTGCTCGTGATATTTTTTGAAAAGGAGGGGTTTTAGTAAGAAAAAATAGAAAAGATATAAAAATGTAATTATCCGTGATATTTTTGCAAAAGAAGAAAATTACTAAAACCTTACTTTTAGAAAATTAGTCGTTTAAGTTAGAAAATATAAAAAATGTAATGTGTTTTAGCCAGAATAACTGGTTATTTATTAATAATTATATATAACAATATTATCATTGTAAATTTATTTTGCATGTATTATATTTATAAGATGCATTAAGTTAATTTAGTTTGAAAATATAAAACACATAATGTGTTTTAGCTGAAAAAAGGTAATTGGTTATAAATATATAATAATGTTACCATTTTATATATGTTTCCCGTTTTATTTTTAGAAGATGAGTTGTTTTAGTTTTAAAAAATCAATATTATTATATAATAGACGAAACATTAAAAGTTTGGTTGGTCGGTATGGTACGTTGTGATTTTACTTAATTGCCCACATTTTTTGTTGGTCGGTATGATACGTTGTGATTTTACTTAATTGCCCTTAATTAACTGTACTTCGTATTTTTACTTAATTAATCTTACTTATTTATAGAAATATATTACTAAATAATAATATTACCTATTTATAACCAATTACCTTTTTCACCTAAAATACATTATTTTTTTCTATTTTTTCTAACAAATTCTCCTACTTTTTCAAATATATCATAGACAATTACCTTTTTCAACTAAAACAAGTTAATTTTTCTATTTTTTCTTAGTAAACCCCCTCCTTTTCCAAAAATATCACGGACAAACCTTTAGTTATTTATTTTTAAACCTATTTTAATATTATAATTATTTTTTAAAAGTTTACATATTTTAACATGTCTACTTATTTTTCTTAACAAATTCAATTACTAAAAATATTAAAATATAAATAATCAAATATATATTTATAACAAATTAACTTTTCAGCTAAAACACATTATATATTTTTTCTAACAAAGCCCCTCCTTTTCTAAATATATCACGGGAAACTGCTTTTTACAATTTAATTTTTCTATTGTTCTCACTAAAATCCGTTCTTTTTCCAAAAATATCACAGGAAACCCTTTACTTATTTATTTTAAAACGTATTTAAATACTTTTAATTATTAAATTTTAAAATCTCATTTTCCAAAAATATTACGGGCATTTACCTTTTTAAACTAAATATATGTTACATTTTTTATTTTTTCTTACTAAAACCCCTCATTTTCCAAAAATATAACGGGAAAACCCATACTTATTTATTTTAAAATTTGTTTTAATGTTTTTAATTAATTAAAAGTGTTTAGCTATTTTAACATGCCTACTTATTTTTTGCACAATTACAATTAATAAAATATTAAACAAAATAATAATAAAATAACAATTAACAATCCGTGCATCGCACGGGTTTTAAGCTAGTATATAAAATAGGTAATGTGCTGAAAAAAGTAATTGGTTATTAATAAATTGGTTATAGTTGCCCGTGAATCGATCCAAATACCGAGCGACCGAGCGATCTAATAAAATATAATTATAAATATATATATATATATATATATATATATATATATATATATATATATATAGAAACTATCTTTTTGAGAGAACCGAGAGAACTAACCAATCACCCTTGATTTAACACACCATCCAACGGCTGATATGTTTTAAAAAATTTCTATTATACTTTTATTAGTATTTTAAGATTCTTTTAAGTGTTTTAATAATTTTATAAGATTCTTTTAAGTGTTTTAATAATTATATTAAAATTAGGATTCTCTTAACTATTCTATAAAGTGTTTTATAATATATTTCAACATAAATTTATTTATAATAAATTTAATTGATAATTAAGATTCTTTTAAGTGTTTTATTAAGATTCATTAATTATATTATAGTATATCAACGGTCTTCTCTCGGTTCTATTGATATAATGGTTCTCTCTGGAACATATATATATATATATATTGATAATAAAAATTATAATTCATATGTTGTTGACGGGAATAGAACCTTGAATTTCTGAACGTAACTTAGAAAAATATATAATATAAATGTTTAATAATAATTTGCCGTTGACGGGATTCGAACCTTGAACCCTTGAGAGTTTTTTAAATATTAATAAAGGAATATTTTTTGACATTACATCAAACAGTTCTACTTTATCTATCTTCAAATCTAATTGTTAATTAGAGTAACTTTATCTATCTTTAAATCTAATTGTTAATTAGAGTACTAAACTACCAACCAACAAAATAGAAGTTAGTTTGCTTATAATATTATAGTATATTATAGCTTAAAAACCTGCAGATGCACGAATTATTTTTAATAATTGTTATTATTATTACTAGCTTAAAACCCGTGCGATGCACTGATTATTTTTAATAATTATTATTTTATTATTCATGTTTTGATATTTTATTATTTATGTTTAATATTTTATTAATAGTATTTGTTAAAAACATAAGTTGACGTGTGAAACTTTTTTAAATAATTAAAAGTATTAAAATAGGTTTATAAATAAATATCGGGTTGCCCGTGATATTTTTGGAAAAGATGTGGTTTTAGTAAGAAAAAATAGAAAAAGTCACATTTTTTAGTTGAAAAAGGTAATTGTTCGTAATTAAAAGTATTAAAAATAGGTTTTAAAATAAATAAGTAAAGGTTTACCTGATATTTTTGGAAAAAAATATGTTTTATTGAAGAAAAATAGAAAAAGTAACATATTTTAGTTTAAAAAGGTAAAAGAGGGGAATTGTTAGATACAAATAATAAAAAATAATGCATTTTAACTAAAATGGTAATTGGTTATAAATAATGTTATTGTTTAAAAAAAAAATTAATTAAGTAAGGGTACTTTTAATGTTTCGTATATTATAAGATAGTTTAAACTTTTTTAAATAATTAAAAGTATCAAAATATGTTTGAAAATAAATAAGTAACGGTTTGTGCGTGATATTTTTGGAAAAATGAGGGGTTTAAAAGGAAAAAAAAATTAATTGAAAATGTAAATGTTCGTAATTAAAATTATTAAAATAGTTTTTAAAATAAATAAGTAAGGGTTTGCCGTTGATATTTTTGTAAAATAAGGGATTTAAGTAAGTAAAAATAGAAAAAGTAACATGTTTTAGTTGAAAAAGTTAATTGCCATTTGCCGGTGAATTTTGTTAGAAAAAATAGAAAAATAATATATTTTAGTTGAAAAGTAATTAGTTATAAATAATGTTATTATTTAACAATTTTTTTAAAAAATAAGTAAGGGTAATTAAGTAAAATCACTTAGTAACAACATATCAACCAAACTTTTAATGTTTCGTCTATTATAATATAACTAGCTTAAAACCCGTGTGATGCACGGATTGTTAATTTTTATTTTATTATTATTTTTTTAATATTTTGTTAATTGTAATTGTGAAAAAAATAAGTAGGCATGTTAAAATAGCTAAACACCTTTAATTAATTAAAAACATTAAAACAGATTTTAAAATAAATAAGTATGGTTTTGCCCGTTATATTTTTGGAAATGATGGGTTTTAGTAAGAAAAAATAAAAAATGTAACATATATTTAGTTTAAAAAGATAAATGCCCGTGATATTTTTGGAAAATGAGGTTTTAAAATTTAATAATTAAAAGTATTTAAATGCGTTTTGAAATAAATAAGTAAAAGGTTTCCTGTGATATTTTTGGAAAAAGAATGGATTTTAGTGAGAAAAATAGAAAAAGAAAATTGTAAAAGGCAATTTCCCATGATATATTTAGAAAATGAGGGACTTTGTTAGAAAAAATATATAATGTGTTTTAGTTGAAAAGGTAATTGGTTATAAATAAGTACTAGCTTATATCCGGTGCGATGCACGGTCTTCTTTAATATTTTCTTATTTTTTATTTAGATTTTATTTATTATATATAATTTGATAAAATTTTAATATATATATATATATATTGGATTTATAAATCTAACAATTTAATATTTAAATTTAATATATTATTGACGTAATCGATAGTAGTATTTTAGATATTAAAATATAAAATATTTTAAAATAACATATCTAATGATTCATATTTTTTTACTATTAAAAATCTAAAAAGGGACTCAAGTGCAAATATCAAAATATGTGCTTGTTCAATATACCGATTTTATTTGAATATACTATTACTTTTATTTTAGTTAATTATCTCGTTTAAATTGAATGTTAAAAAAATTATAATAAACATGAATTTCATAAGTTTAATATAATAATATTACCAATATATCTATATTTTGTCCGTGTTATTTTTAATTTGAACACGAGTTGTTTCAATTAAAAAATATAAACAGGTAATATCCTTAAAAATACAATTAGTTACTTATTAACAATTATATAAAATTATATTAATTTTTTTATATATAGCATTACTTTTAGAAAATTAGTTGTTTAAGTTAGAAAATATAAAAGAGGTAATTTGTTTTAGCTGAAAAGAATAACTTGTTATTTATTAATATTTATATAAAACAATATTACCATTGTATATTTATTTTGCATGTATTATATTTAGAAGATAAGTTGTTTTAGTTAGAAAATATAAAACAGGTAATGTGTTTTAGCTGTCGGTTATAAATATATAATAATATTACCATTTTATATATATATTGTCCGTCTTATTTTTAGAAAATGATTTGTTTTAGTTAAATAGATATATGAAATAGGTAATATAATTTAGCTGAAAAAGGTAATTGGTTATCAATAACTTGGTTTCCATAAATGTGTCCTATTTATAAGATGAGTTGTTTTAGGTAAAAAAATATAAAAATAATGTGTTTTAGCTGAAAAAGGTAATCAGTTATAAATATATAATAATATTACCATATTATATATATGTTGCCTATTTTATTTGTAGAAGATGAGTTGGTTTGGTTTAAAAAAAATATAAAATAGGTAATGTAGTGAAAAAAGGTAATTGGTTGTTAATAAATTGATTATAGATAGGCCCGTAATTGGTTTCGTCTTTAATAATATAGTATAGATTTGATTATTTATATTTTAATATTTTTAGTAATTGCATTTGTTATGAAAAATAAGTAGACATGTTAAAATAGGTAAACTTTTAAAAAATAATTATAATATTAAAATAGGTTTAAAAATAAACAACTAAATATTTGTCCGTGATATTTTTGGAAAAGAAGGGGTTTTAGTAAGGAAAAATAGAAAAACTAACATGTTTTAGTTAAAAAAAGTAATTGCCCGTGATATATTTGATAAAGTAGGGGAATTTGTTAGAAAAAAAGAAAAAATAATGTATTTTATGTGAAAAGGGTATTTGGTTATAAATATGTAATATTATTATTTAATAATATATTTCTATAAATAAGTAAGTAAAAACTGATTAAGGCCAATTAAGTAAAATCACAACGTACCATACCGACCAACCAAATTTTTAATGTTTCGTCTATTATATAATAGTATTGATAACTAGCTTAAAACCCGTGCGATGCACGGATTATTTTAATAATTGTTATTTAATTATTCATATTTTGATATTTTATTAATTATATTTGTCAAAAAAAAGTTGGCATGTTAAAATAGGTAAATTTTTTTAAATAATTAAAAATATTAAAATATGTTTGAAAATAAACGAGTAAGGATTTGAACGTGATATTTTTGGAAAAAGGAGGGTTTTAATAAGTAATAATAGAAAAGGTAATATATTTAATTGAAAAAGGTAATGTTTTGACCCCAATATTTTTTGGAAAAAAGGAGGAGCTTTACTAAGAAAATATAGAAAAGTAACATTTTTTAATCGAAAAAGGTAGAAAATGTAACATATTTTAGTTGAAAAAGGAAATTGTCCATTATATTTTTGGAAAAAGAGGTTATTTTGTTCTGAAATATAGAAAAGTAATGTTTTTTAGCAGAAAAAGGTAATTAATATTTAATGTAATTATTATTTTAAATAATTAAAATTAATAAAATAGATTTTAAAATAAATAAGTAAGGATTGTCGGTGATATTTTTGGAAAAGCAGGAGTTTTAATAGGAAAAAATAGAAAAAGTAAATTAATAGGAAAAATTAAGAAAAATGAGTAAAGTGGTGAAACCAATTAAATATTTAATGTATAAAGTGAATATAAAGTAGGTATAGTGAAATAAAGTAGTGAATGTGATTGAATTTTATATTATAAAATGTTAATATTTTTTGTATTAAAAAATGAGAGGAAATAGTACTATTATGATTGCCCAGTTTAGCCATCAATTTGGACCAGTCGTATTACTTGGTTGATACAAAATCCCAGGATCATGTATATCCTTTTCGGCACTACTATTAATAAATATATAAACAAACAGTTGTTTACACGTATGTGCATGTACGTACACATTACACACAAGCGCACAGCGGTGCGATTTATATCCATAATTTTATACTCCCTGTGTTCCAATTTTTTTATATTAGGGTTGAGTACAAATATTAAGCAAAAATATAAATTAATGAAACATACCAAAGCAAAAGATCCAAACAGGAAAATAAAGTGAAAAATATTCATTAAACTAGATTACAATAGTGACAGTGCTATTTGCTCGACGCATCTGGGTTGTTTATGTACACACACTATTCAATCTGACCAGTTGAAAAATTGATAAGATTCTCCAAAGACAGAAGAACAGGTTGGTTGTATATGATTGTCGTTCCCGGTGTAAACGTAAGGAGTTACGATATCATTTTGTCATACATTCATAAGTAACGTTATCAAACTCAACCGTCTTCCTCTACGATTTCGTATCTATTTGGCATGCGGCCCAAAGGAAACCATGTCAACTTTTCTTCTTTTTTCTTTGGCTCCACTTCATGCAGATTTATTTTTAAATAGAAAATGTTAACTCTAACTTTAAGTGCTATGTTTAAGCATTTAAAATGAGCAATCACTTTTCATAATTTGTAAGATATCATATATTTATTGAAAACTATAAAGTATAAATATTGATTGCAAATTTTTAATGAAATCAATTATATTTAATATTTATGGCAATTAATTGAAATGAGAATTGTATAATGCATTTAAATATACCCTTTCAAAGTTGGGGATTTCATAAAAATAATTTGTTTATGTTTTTATATATAAAATAAAGAACAATGTTAGAGTACCCAACAAAATCTGTCAAAATATTATTCAAATATTTATGTGTATATGGTAACATTCCTAATAAAAATATACAATTCCGCCGTACATATATATGCACCCCACAAATTAAAAATTATTAAATATCAATCACATTATTTTGTACAAATTTTGGGTCATTTTATTGGGTGTTCTAACATTACTCTCTAAAAAGCATGAGGATCCTAAGGTTAATCTTAGAATATTTTTCCTTACAAGGTCGCATAAAATACATGTAATTTAGCATTTTTCATATTTTAATAAGTAAATTTTGCAATATTACTCTTTTTGTCAGCTGTGGTTCTAGTTTGATTTAACTTGTTCAATTTCAAGACTCAATAATGGCTATACGGTGCTACGTCTCTGCTCGAGTAGTCGAGTGTCAAATCTTTGTGAAAAAGTAGTACTTGGCAGAGTATCTTTCTATCTTTTGGACGTTTTGTTTTTTTTTTTAAAAGTCTACAAACTTACTGAGTTGGCGAAATAAGTGAGAAATTCAAAAGGTTTATATGTTTTAAGAATTCGTTTTCAATTTTTGTTAAAATATGGATGTTGGTTTCCATGGAAAATCATTTTGTGAGAATATATGTACATTCCAAACTCTATGCAATTTGCCAATTTGGCAAAGAAGAAAAGTGCAAATTAATTGTTGGAACCAGTTTTCTGCCGTTCTTCGTCCGGTTGGACCTGCAATGAGAAGAATGCGAGAGATAGGCCCCCCGATTCACCTCCGGTGTGAGAATCAGTTAACTGGTTTTTTGTGAGTATTGAAACGTACGAGAATTGTAATTGCATATCTGTGTATGAATGATGAACTCAAACATGTTTCTTCCTTTTACCAGTTCTTTCCGATCTCCACGTCTCGAACGTGGACTTCGCTCCCACGTGGGCAGTTTTCCCTTGACCGAGTCCGGAAGCCGTTGGTCCCCCATCAAGATATGGGCCTGCACCATTGGTCTCTCCTTGTTATGGGGATTGGTTCGTTCGGCCCGCTTCGCTGGGGGGCTTTTATGTATTGGGCTTGACCCAATAATGATTAGATATAAGTATCTCTAACATGTCCCCGGACTTCAGTCGTTAATTTATCCGACTGAAGGTCAATTTTTAATCCCATCTTCGAGAAGATTCTAGGGTAATTGGCTGACCAAAGTCCCACATGTCTACCGACGGACAGGGCCACGTCAACATGGGACAGCTGTCGTCATAATTGTTCCTGAGAGTTACACATTTCTCTAGGTTAATCCTAGCCGTGAATTTAGACAGTCTTCATCTCAGCCATTCGATTCGAAAGGACCGTTTTTAATAACAAAACCCGCCCTTTTACTTTTGTCTCTCCACCATATTCATTTCTTACAAACATCCCCTACGCAATTTTTGCTCTCTGCAACCTTTTAAGTAAGCAAATCATAGGCGGAGGAATCTTCACAAACAAGCACGAATCTAATCCACCACCATCCATTCCCAGTAAGTTTTCTCTCTTTAAATGTTCTTTATGTACTATGTAGAATCCATGCTAAAGTATTTGTACGGTAGTGTAATTGTTGTAGTATAATCGACTTATACCGCATGTGTGGATGTATAGATATGCCTGCATTTGTATAGATACTCTGGGCTAGTTTGATGTCAGTATGTACCTTCACCTCTTGCCGCTAAAAATGAAACTAATAATAAGGTGCGTATCTTTCTGGGTAGCCTGCTAGGTATGAACACCCTTCGGTTGATACTCATACTTGTAGAACACCCTTCAGTCCATCTCTAGGCCTTAGAATATCCTTCGGCTTAGACGATCATCTCTAGAACTTTCTTCGACTTTCGTACCCCTGAAACATAGACTTCCGAATGACGCTATTTCTTCAGCCTTTTCCAGCCCTCTGTACTCGGGTTTTTCTTTTTCAGCGAACGCATACTTGCTTCCCTTTTTTCTCCGAGTACATGGCTAATCGTTTCCTTTCCTTTTTCCACTGCAGGACATGGATCAGCCTGTTGAATTCGGGCCATTCTATTCGGCCATGGCACACTTCAGTGCCTCTAGGTTCCCTTCTGCCAATATGAAATCTGTATTAACGAAGGATGTTGTCCTCAAAATGGCGCAGAAGTACGACATCCCAGACCTCTTCCACACATACGAGTCCGATGAGACCGATCTCATCTACCATACCCCTAACGTAGGCGAAGAATATGGTTCGGTCGCCCTCGGGGTTTCTGATAGGGCGTTTTTCTGCGGTCTGCGACTCCCACTGCTTCCTGTCTTGAAGAAGCTACTGAAGTACACCCAAGTCGCTCTCGGCCAGTTAGACCCCAATACCTTCATCCATATTAACTCTTTCCAGCATCGGTGTCTAAGCTCAGGAGTAAATTCGTGCTTGTCCCTACTCCTCCATCACTTCGACTTTAGAAAAAACGCTAAGAGCGTTGGTTTATATCAGTTATCCCGAAGGACGGGTCGTGCTGAATGGGCTGTCACCAACTCTAGTAATAAAGGGACGCACGATCACTGGTTCTATATCAGTGGTCATAAGCTGTCCAAGTATTCGGTGTGGCGAGAGGTTGATCCTGCCTTGATCACCGCGCCTGCTTTGAGTCCTGAGGATCTAGCCGACTACGACAAGATCTACCGTCCTCAAGAGCTGAACCGAATTCCGTTGATCGTCAGTCGTGATCAAACTTGGCTTCGGGCTTTATGGGGTACCGGTAACATGAAATTGCCTTAGCTTATTTTCACCACCTTTGTATTTTTCTTTTGTAGTCCTGTTTTCTAACACTTATTTTTCTCTTTTTGTTGTGCAGTGTCGACCAAATCTGAGATGCTGAAGCGTTTCCAGTCTAAAAAGGCGCCTAAGCCTGTGAGTCGGGATGCCGAGGATGTTCCCGAACCAGTTGTGGAGAAGCCGTTGCCTTCTCAGTCGGTCGATGTCGAGGTTGTGGACATTACAACTCCCGACTTAGAAATGGCTGCTCGTTCGGATGCTGAGAAGATCAGTTATGTGCAAAAAAGGTCGCGAGGCGCTGATGGGGAGGCTGTTGTTACTTATCGGCCAGACTAGTCAATCATGACAACCGATCGATTCGGGGCTCCGGCCTCTGCGGAGGCGAAGGAGATTGGTACGGATCTATGCCGAACATCCATTCTCCCCAAAGACCATATGATAGGGCTGATGCTATTACAGCATGCTCCGAACTCAACGGGCATGTCGCTATGGTAAGTCTTTGCACCTTGTAAATATCTCCTTTCCCCTTAATCCTTTAATTTAACTTGTTTTCTTTCTTTTATAGGTCGCTCATTGGGCTGCTACTATTGAGCAGAAGGTGAAGGACTTGGATGTCCAGCTCAACAGCCTTCGTCTTGTCGAAGGTCGGGCCGAGGCTGCTGAAAGTCTGGTGGAGGGCTTGAATAAAGAAATTTCAAGTCTGAATCAGAGGATTGACATGCTGAAAGCCGACCGGGATGCAGTTCGCACTGACTTGGAAGTCGCCTACGCCCGGTTGGGGAGGAGGACCGCTAAGTTGAAGGCTTCCCGGAAGGCTGAGAAGAAGGCTCACAAGTTGGTCATTCTTTCCGAGGACCGGAGCTTTTCTGCCGGGTTTGATGAGGTCATCTGCCGTGCTCACGCAGCGGGATTTGACTACAAGCAGTTGCTCATCGAGGGGATGGATAATCCTGTTACCCGGCCGGAGGAGCCTGACGTGCCCCTCGAGGCTAGCTCGGGCTCTGAATCAGATTTGTCTGACTGAGCTTGTAATTTTTATTCGGCCTTCGGGCATAACATTGCCTTCGGGCTGAGTTTTTGTAATACTTTTGACTTCAACAATTAATCGTATTTCCAATTATGTTTATATTTATTGCTTTAGTCTTTAGTCTTTCTTCTTAATCTTATCTTGTAATTATAACTTTTCGAGTAGTACATCTTCGATAAGGAAGAATTTGTTTGAGCCTTTTCAGCTTAACCATGGCAACATTTTGCCTTAGTATATTTTTTGCAATGCTTCTTTGGCTTAACCAATTGCCTTAGCATTTTGTGCATAACGCTTCTTCGGCTTAATAAGTTGTCTCGGCGTTTTTCTATATGAACGCTTCTTCGGCTTTACAACTTGCCTTGGCGTTTTTCTATTTACTATATCCATCTTTCCCCTTATTATTTCGGGGGGGGGGGGGGTTGTGTATATACAATCCGATTCGGAATATTAGTCGTATATTCTTCATGCTAAAATTTGGAGCACATGGTTTGCTTCGAATGCCCCCAAGCGTGGGCTTGAAAATTGTGTACTTGATCGTGCATTAACCATAATCATGCACACATGCTATAGGTAAACAAATCAATTGGAATACATATCGAAGGCAAAAATGCTTATCCAAGCACGCAAGACATGGTTTCCGATTTAAAAATGTTGATTCACATCATACTAAATTAAAGGGAATACTGAACGAAATTGTTGAATTAAAAATACTGATAGGATGGAAATTTCCAGTAAGCTTACTGGTAAAATCTACGGAGGCGTGAAACATGTCAAGTATTTTTTATTAAAGCACCGTCCGTCCCTGATAGCTTATATGTCCCTGGCCGGACTATTTCAATTACCGTGTAAGGGCCTTCCCAATTTGGCATTAATTTCCCTTGCTTCGTCGGCATAGAATTTGCTAGCTCTCTGAGGACGAGATCCCCCACTTGGAATGATCTCTTTTTTACTCCATCGTCGTAGTACTGAGCGGCTTGAAGCTGGTATCGGACGTTGCGTTGGTGAGCTGCTTCTCTTTCTTCGACCACCAAATCCACATTTGCCCGAAGTCCGAACTCATTTCTTTCCACATTAAACACCTGGGTTCGGTAAGATTCCAGACCAATTTCTGCAGGCATCAGCGCGTCTGTTCCAAATGCTAACCTGAACGGAGTTTCTCCCGTCGAGGACCTGGGAGTAGTTCGATTGGCCCAGAGGACATAAGGTAGCTCTTCCGCCCACATTCCCTCAGCGTCTCCAAGTCGCTTCTTAATTCCCTCGACTGCCTCAATAGCTCCATTTCCTTGTGGGTGCTCGACTGAACTGAACCTTTGTTGGATTCCGAACTTTGCCAAAAACTTCCTGAATTTGCTTTCAATAAATTGGGTTCCATTGTCAAACACGCAAACCATCGGGATGCCGAACCTAAGTATTACCTGTTCCAACATGAATTTCTTTGTTGCCTCCTCAGTTATGGCGGATAATGGCCGAGCTTCTACCCACTTTGTCATATAGTCGATGGCCACAATACAGTACTTAGCTTGTTTGGTGCTAGTTGGCAGGATTCCCACTATGTCTACCGCCCACATGGCAAAGGGAATGGGATTGAGAACCGATGACCTTTCTTCGGGAGGCTGTTTCGGTATCGTACTGAACAATTGGCATTGCCTACACTTCTTGGAGTAATTTTTGGCATCTTCCCTTACGGTCGGCCAAAAGAAACCTTGTCGCAACACCTTGAAAGCTAACGACCGTCCCGCAAAGTGTTCCCCACAAATTCCTTCATGTATTGTTTCGAGGATTAACCTTTGATCTTCGGGGGCGAGACATTTCAGAAGCGGTTGAGTAGCTGACCGTCTAAATAGCTGTCCCCTACTAAGGTGTAGCTAGCCGACCGATATCTCACCTTTTGAGCTTCTTTCTTATACAAGGGCAAGGTTCCTTTTTCTAGGAAGGCTCTGATGGGGGTCATCCAATTAACCCCTTGATGGATTTCCAAACACTGCTTCTTATCGATAGATGGTGCGTTCACCTCGGTCAGGTAGATTGACCCTGTTAGGTTCTGGGTTTCTGCCGAAGCGAGCCTAGACAGGGCATCTGCTCGGCTGTTGTTTTCCCTGGCCACTTAACTTAATTCAAAAGATTCAAAATGAAGTGCAATTTCACGTACCTTGGCTGTATATGCCTTCGTTTGTGGATCTTTTTGTCCATATTCTCTAGAAAACTGTTTCACCACCAGCATAGAATCGTTGAATACCCTTATATGCTTCACCTCCAGGCTCCTTGCTAAAGCAAGCCCTGCCAACAACACTTCGTACTCAGCCTCATTATTAGTCAAGAGGAAGGTGAACCTGATAGCTTGGTGTATCTCGAATCCATCGGGACTGGTAAGGATCATTCCCGCTCCATACTTAGCCTTCGTGACTGACCCATCCACAAAGAGCTTCCATTTCCCAGGGGCCTGGATTAGCTGTTCCTCCGGCGTTAAATCTTTAGGTCCCGAGAAAAAGCATTCCACTATAAAATCAGCCAACGCCTGGGCTTTGATGGATGTTCTCGGCACATACTCCAAGTCATATTCCCCTAGCTCGACTGACCAAGCCACTACCCTTCCCGAAGCTTCAGGTCTCTGAATTATCTTTTTCAAAGGTTGATCAGTTACTACTTGTATAGTTCTTCCCTGGAAGTAGTGGCGCAACTTTCTTGATGCCACTACTAACCCGAAAGCGAGCTTATCTGCGTTCGGGTATCTTGTTTCTGCGTCCTTCAGCATATGGGAAACATAGAATACTAGGTGTTGATTCTTTTCGTGTTCCTTAACCAACACCGCTCCCAATGTTCGGTAATTTACTCTTTGACCTCTTCGAATGCTTTCTGGCAGCTCGATCCCCATTCGAAGTTTTTGGATCCTCGAAGGACTTCAAAAATTGGGAGTGCTTTTTCAGCCGATCAGGAAATGAACCTTCGCAAGGCGGCCAGTCGCCCAGTTAGCTTCTGAATATCCCTGATAGTCTTCGGTGCTTTCATATCAATCACAACCTTTATTTTTTCCGGGTTCGCTTCTATCCCCCTAGCACTCACCATATATCCCAGGAATTTGCCACTTGAAACCCCAAAAGTGCACTTGCTTGGATTAATCCTCATGTTGTTCTTTCTCAGTGTCTCAAAACATTCTCTCAGATCGTCTGCATGATCCCCGAACATAGACTTTACGATCATATCATCCACGTAGCATTCCATGTTCCGACCGATCTCTTCTTTGAACACTTTATTGATCATTTTATGAAAGGTTACCCCTGCGTTCTTCAGCCCGAAGGGCATCTTGATATACGCATAAGTGCCTTTTCGGGTGATGAATGCTGTCTTCGGTATATCCTCGGCATTCATTGCAATTTGGTGATATCCAGAAAAGGCGTCCAAAAAACTGAGTATTTGATGGCCTGAAGTGGCGTCTATCAGTTGATCAATGTTCGGTAGGGGATAATGGTCATTTGGGCAGGCTTTATTCAAGTCGGTGTAATCTACACACATTCTCCATTTATTGTTTGATTTCTTGACTACTACCACATTTGCCAGCTAGTCCGGGTACTCAATTTCCTCTATAAACTTCGGCTCTAGCAGTTTTTCCACTTCCGCTTGAATTACCTGTTGCCTCTTCATCACGAAATTTTGTTTCTTTTGCTTAACTGGTTTTGCATCAGGATTCACGCTAAGGCAATGTTTTGCTACTGAAGGATCTAGCCCAGGCATATCCTCCGGTCCCCAGGCAAATATATCATGATATTGCCTAATTACCTCAATTACCTTCGCTTTCAATTCGGGCTCCATATTTTTGCCTATTTGAATCATTTTTCCTGATCGTCCCACATATAATTCCACCTCTTCGGTTTCTGCGGCCGGTTCCACTATGGGATTGGACAGTTCTGCTCCAAATTTCTCCAACTCAATACTCATTGTATGATGACTGCCCCCTGCTTCACTTTCACTTCGCTTCCTTTTTCCCCCTTCAGTCATAACAACCTCTTGGTCTTTCTCATGGTCTTCCAACATTATTATTCGGGCAGCTTTCTGATCGCCCCTCATTTCACCTATATCGTGTTCAGTCGCAAATTTCAATTTCAAGTGAGGGACGGATGCAACAGCCTGGAAGGCACAAAGGATCGGCCTTCCCAGAATGCCATTGTAGGGACTGTCAACCCTTACCACATAAAATTTGGCTTCCTTTTGCATAGTATAAGGGGCTTTGCCTAACACGATCGGAAGTGTGATTGTCCCTTCGATCGGTACCGGTTGATTTCCAAATCCGTACAGTGGGGCCTCATGACAAGGCTCTAGCTGTTCGCTTCCCAAATTCATCTTGGTGTACGTTCTGTGATATAGGATATTGACCAAACTACCACCATCAACTAACACTTTCCATATTTTATTCTCTCCTATAATAGGATTGATGATAAGTGGATCTTCGTGCGGCCATATCACATCCTCGTAATCATCCTCTGTGAAAGTGATGAGCAGAGGTTGTTTGGCTACATTAGCTTGGTATAAGCTGTAAACCTGTCGGGCGTACTTCTTCCGGGCAGTCTTACTGCATCGCTCCATGACTGTACCCATTGATATAGTCCTGACTTCGCCTCGATACCTTTCTTTATCTTCGGGCTCTTTATCTTTGGCCTTCTCCCTGGATTCCAACTTACTCATCAGGTCTCATACAAATTCACCCAACTCCCCACCTTTGATCATTTTCTCGATCAACTTCTTCAGGTGGTAACACTGATCAGTGTTATGTCCTTTATCTTTGTGATAATCGCAATACTTGTCCCCCATTCTTTTTATGATATGGAGTTTTTAACCGGACTGGTCGAACAAAGCCTGGCTTTCCCCTCATCTCGTGGAGAATCTTTGAGATAGGTGCATTAAGAGTAGTAAACACCGTGCTATCTCTATCTCGCCTTCGGTCAGTACCCTTGTCAGGTCTCGTATCATTCAGTATGCTCTTTACATCTCCCCGACCTCTTCGGTCGTCTTTTCCCGAGCTTTCATACCTTCGACTATCTCTAGAGCCTCCAATTGACTCTAACTTTCTACGAATGGCCTATCCTCTCAAATAAATGTCATTTAAGGATTTTGGAGGTACATCGTAAAGAGAGGATCGTAGTTTCTTACCTTTGATTGGGTCTAGTCCGACAGCTAGAAATCCTGCAGTTTTCACCTTGTCTAGGTTAGTTACCATTCCTGCCTCCTCCTTGAACCGAGCCAGGTAGTCCCCCAACTCCTCATTCTGCCTTTGTCTACAGTGGATCAGCGCTTCAGTATCGTTTTCCCTTCTACACAAATGGGAATAATGTCGAAGAAATCTCCTTTTGAGCTGATCGTAAGAACTGATCGATCGGGGTCTTTGCAAACGATACCACATCGTCGCTGTTCCCTTTAAGTAGGTTTTGAACATTTTGCACATCATGATATCACAGTGTCCCATGCCCGTCATCAACGACTCATACTTCTCACAGTGTTCTTCGGGATCACCTCTTCCGTTGAACTCGTTCATTTTTGGGAATTGCCTTCCAGGAAGGGGTCGATATTGTTCGATCTCTTTAGTTATGACCGGTTCGTGGCTTATTTTCCTTTCACCAAACATGGCTTTCTCCATTCTCCTTAGACGACTTTTAACATGGGGATCGTCTTCGTCTTCTGACTCGGAGGATACTACAATTTTAGACCGGATTCTTCTATGACACGATTCGGAGTCCGTAGACCCGTCTTTATCGTTATGAGGTCGCTTCTCCCTTTGAGTTTCGGGCTCAATTAACGGGGTATCATCTTCTGCCACAGAATCTCTTATGGCCTTCTCTTCCATCTCAATTTCTTCTCTTCGGAGTCTGAGGGCTTCCAATTTCAGGAGATCGGCCTCCCTTTTCTTTGCTCGTATTTGAGCCTCTTTTGCCGCTTGATCAGATTCCCGCTGTTTGCCCTTCCTGGCGGCTTGTTCTTGCCTCCATTTAAGCAACAGCTCCTTCTGTTCTTCAGGGGTCGGCATAGGTCCTTCATCCCCTTCGGAATCAAAGTTTAATGTCCTATTGATTAGGGGCGTGATCGTGGTTGAACCGCCCGGTCTCCCTGAATCTTCGAACCCGGGTGGTCTATCAGCCGTCATAATAACAAGCTTTAATTACAGATAAATCGTACGTTCCCACAGACGGCACCAAATGTTGGAACCAGTTTTCTGCCGCCCTTTGTCCGGTCGGACCTACAATGAGAAGAATGCGAGGGATAGGCCCCCCGATTCACTTCCGGTGTGAGAATCAGTTAACTGGTCTTTTGTGAGTATTGAAACGTACGAGAATTGTAATTGTATATCTGTGTATGAATGATGAACTCAAACCTGTTTCTTTATTTTAACAGTTCTTTCCGATCTCCACGTCTCGAACGTGGACTTCGCTCCCACGTGGGCAGTTCTCCCTTGACCGAGTCCGGAAGCCGTTGGTCCCCCATCAAGATATGGATCTGCACCATTGGTCTCTCCTTGTTAGAGCATCTTCAACGGTGTTGGCTAAAATCGTTAGCTAAAATAATATAAAATGCTGATTATGTAAAATTTGCTGAACCTGTAAGATATTGTGCTCCAATGGAGTTGGCTATACTAGTTAACTATATTTTAAAAATAGAATGTTATTATTATTTTAAGTTGTTAAAAATAGAATATATGATTTGAATATGGTAATAATTGATGTGGAGTTTTACTACAGGTCCATAGGGGTTCGACAAAAATAGCCAACATGAAGAGGTTGGCTAAAATTTTAGCTAACAGTTTTATCCCATTGGAGCTGATTTTTTTTACACATTATCTAATTTTTTTATTTATGGCAATCCACCTATAATTTTAGCTAAGGGTTCTACACCATTGGAGATGCTCTTATGGGGATTGGTTCGTTCGGCCTGCTTCGCTGGTGGGCTTTTATGTATTGGGCTTGACCCAATAATGATTAGATATAAGTATCTCTAACACTAATATTGTATTACTTTATCACTGGGGTGGAACCCGTAACATTAAATACCGAAATTAAGATAAATATTTGCTAATTTTTAGAAGTTAGACCGGGCTTAAATTAAAGTGCTATCCTTGACAAAATAAATAAATTAAAGTGCTATAGATTTTTAAAAATTGCGACATTTAAAAAACTTCCTACTAAATTTTTTAGATTATCCGAAATTTGAAGCCTAAATTGCCTCCCTCCTGGTTCTGCTCCTGTTAATATGTCCATTCCGATTATTTATGTTTTAATTGAATACGGAGATAAAGAAATGGTAAGAAATAAAATAAAAATACATAAACTATGCATGAGATGATGAAAGCAATCAATATTTAGTAATAATAACATATTAGGGTTATGTTTGGAATTGCTATTACAAATTATTGTATTGTTGAAAAAAATGCAGTTAAAATATGTGATGTTATTAAAATAAGATAAGTGTTTCGTAATATATTTGACAAGTGCGTGTTTTAGGGTAAAATATAAAAAAAAATGTTTATGAGGATCATATTGAAATAAGTAGTTGCTTTTCGCAAAAATTGAAAATTAATATTTTTTAAAAATTATGGAAAACCTGCTTTAACTAAAAACAATTATTTAAATTCAAAAATGTTTTTTTAAAAAAAAGTTACTTTTGAAATTTACTAAACTACTTTCTCTATTGATGTGTTTGTAACAACGTGATAAACAAATAGTAAAAAGCAATGGGAGCTGATAGTATATGATTTATAAAATGCCAATTTATAAGCAAATACCAAGTCCAAGTCCATAACAAGGCGAACAAGGTCACATTGCTTGCAAGGTCACAATGCCGGCAAGGCCCAACAATGCCTACAAGGTCCATATTGCCCACGAGGCCCAACAATGCCTCCAAGGTCCATGTTGCCTACGAGGTTCACAATGCCTGGAAAGTCCAACAATGTCTACAAGGTCCACAGTGCCTACAAGGTCAAACAATGCCTGCAAGGTCCACATTACCTGCAAGGTTCACAATGCCTACAAGGTCCACATTGCCTACAAGGTCCAACAATGTTTATAAGCTCGCATTGCATGCAAGGTCCACATTGCCTAGAAGTTCCATAAATGCCACAAAGGTATGTGCAAGGTTCACAATGCCTACAAGATCCAACAATGCATGCAAGGTCCCTATTGTCTGCAAGGTCCAACAATGCATGCAAGGTCTGCATTGCCTGCAAGTTCTGCAAAGCCCACAAGGGTTGGACATGACATGTTGTACAATGGACAAAATATGTGCACGACAAAGCCAATATAGGACAAGCCCAAGTTATAAACAAAACCTACAATGTCCATGAAGCCTACAAGGTTCACAAAGTCTGCAAGGTCTACAAGTCCCACAAAGGTTGGACATAACATGTTGTACAACATACAAAGTATGTGTAAAACAATGCTACTAACACCTACAACAAAGCTGACACAAGTACATGGTCCAAACATCATGACAAAATGCAACTGACACAATGTTGACATTGACCCCCGACCAAGATCCTAATTTGTAACCCTTTGTCCCCCACGCGGACACTCAGTCATGTGAATTGCACATGACATGAGCCTATATATACCCCCTAGTCGCTTCAATGCAAGGGTTCACAACATTCATTACACTCACACCACATTCAAATTCTGATAGGTTTTGCTCTACCTTCTCTCTACTTTCTATCTCTAGAAATTAATACACTTTATATACTTGTATTATGTTTTCCATCCGCCGGATACTTATTCTCACGCCAGAGGTGTTTACGGGGACATAACCCCCCATGAACATTTCCGTTTCAGGGAGCTTGGAGGCGATTCCGGCAAAGTTCAGACAAGACCAGCAAAGCTCAACAAGCCCAACAAAGCCCAACAAGTCTGACAAGCTCAACAAGGCCGACAAAGACAAACAAGCATTACGAGCCCAACAAACCAAACAAGCATCTATTGCAACATACTACTAAGAAAGTAGAGCCCGACGGTAGAACGACTTATGAGAAGCTAATTCCCTAATTATTATAATTGCTACATTCAAAAGTTTTGAAATACAAAATATTCGAAGGAATGTCACAAAGTAAAAAAGAAAAAAAAACCCGGTAAGAAAGAACTAAGAACAGAAATAAATTCGATTTTGGTTGGGTTGGCCTTAATTAGTCGATTGACCCATCACACATTTGTAGGGTTTTTTTTTTTTCCAGCACCTGTAGGGCTTTTAGAAACATGTATAATTACTCATCAATTATATTTTGGACATCCGATACCCGACAATATTTTGGGCCTAATTTGATACCCCATCCGAATATTTTTTCTCGCGTTTTGATAATTTTGCAAATAAATGGTAAATTTGTTTTAAAATAAAAAATAAATAAATGGTAAAATTGTGTGGGCGGTGGAAATGAATAAATAAATACTATTGACTTGTCGGCGGCAACACCAATCACCCAATCAAAACCCCGTAAACTCAAATTTCGAACACAAACATATACAGTACATTCACGCAAACACAAAAATAAAATAATTACACAAAATTAAAATAATTACACGAAGCTTTACTCTTTCTCTCTCTGCAACTTCCGCCGCGTCGCCGCCGTGTCGCCGCCGTGCTCTACAGGTAATTCAACACCTCATATCCTCTTTCTTTCTTTTTTACTATAATTATTTAATTAATTATGTGTACGTATTGAATTATTTGTTGAATAATTGATTAAACATCTTTCTAGGGTTACAATTTGGGGATAAATTGTAATCAGAATGAAATTGAGTTTGTAATGATATATGCATATTCCATTTGAATTTTTCCGAAAAAATTGGGAGGTGATGTCTAAATATAGATATTAAGATTAATCTGCAATTTAAATGAATTCGAGGTTTAATTAGAAAGAGATTATGTGCATTTGAGCTAGCTCTGCTTGACTCAAATAATGACAGGCACAGTTGAATATTGTAATGTGGTCTGGTCTCTAATTTACGAGGTGTCGTTTTAGAGACAGCTTCTTTAGTTATAGGAGTAGGCCTGAAGGGCGTAAGGTACAAATCGGATTTACTGATCTCGATCACGGTGGGATAAATTGAATTAGTGAATTTTCAAGAGAAGCATGATTATAGTAGATTCACGTAAATATTTTAGTAGCATTATGAGTAACGTAATTGAATATAAAATAAGATGTGAAGTAAAATAATGTGTATTCTGGAGTACAGTAACATTTGTGTAATCATTCATCAGAAAACTAGACAACGTGCTGAAACTTCTAGTATGATTGAATCACAAGTCATGTGCGTGGACTGAATTAGATTAGTTGATATATGACTGTGAGTTGATTGAGTTTTTGAGTTTACTTTAAATTAATCCTTGCTCCGTTTTCTCATGTTAAAAAGTCTCTTTGTTTTTCAAGTAAAATGTGTTCAAATGATTTTTAGTTCTTAGGACAATGCATAGTAGATGTATTTTTTTTGTTTTCACTTGCTGATATATATATATACTTCTTCTAACAGGAGGTTGCAGGGGTAGATCTCAGATAAATGAATTTCTCTTACACCAGAACTGGTTAACCAATCATATAAATTATTTACTTTTAAATCAGCTCCAAGTTCACGGATTGTATAGTCAATTGTGTTCGGCATTAACATTCTATTCTTTTTGTGCATTATTAATCTTCGATCATGGCCACTGCTTGCACTTTGCAAATATCCCAACAATTGGGAATATATAGGAACCATCATACCAGCAGACAACTCCAGGTGCCTAAATGTTTTGCCCAAAGCTAATCTAGCTATTTTATTTATATCTTGACCTGACAGAAGGATTTTAATTTTTGTTTTATTAATATTAGAGTTGGACAGGAAGTGGCAACATACACTTATTAGGCGCTATATCGTCACTTTCCCTGGTAAGCATCCCTATAGTCTGTCGAGTTTTATTGTGTGTTGTGAAGTTAAAACAACTTTTATTTAGTTTTTAGCATGATTTTTTAATTGCTCACACATTCTTAAGTAATCTAATCCCTTTTTGTCTGCATGTTACTTATTTGTTAATAGTTGAAATATTTACTTATGTTTATGTGTTGATTTTGTTGTGCATTGGATCGGGTTATGTGTGCATTTGTGTGTATAACACGTGATAACCTTGACCTTTGGTGCTGGTATGATTGTTATGTTCTCCACACAGTCTCAGGACATTCAAATCTTTATATCCGCATGTCAATTTTTTTTGAATGGCAGGAAGCTTTTTTTTTAATGTCTAATTCATCTCTCCCCGTGGTAATATTGGGAAAAACTTCGATTCACATGGCTGACAGTATTAAGTAATTAGTTATGTACTTCTCATGCTATATTGAATTTTACAATATCCTCGTAACTTTAATGTTTTTCCTTTGTTATTCCTGTTTTTAGTAAAGCTTAGTGTTGGTTGTTTTACTTACAGTTACAGGCCCTGCCTGAACTTTTTTTTTTTTGTCATCCATTAAGCTTAGCAGAGGTGTGAGCACATGTTTTTTCATTTACTTGTTTAGGTTGACAAATGTTCTTTTGGTTGCGTTTTCAGAGACAGGATTCGTGGAGCATTAATCTATCAGATAGACTGCAGAGACGAGTACATGCTGTTCCATCTAGGCGTAGTAATCCCTTCAGATGTCATTCATTTTTGAATCCAGGTCATCCATTCCACATATCTAATATAAAGAATGTAGCAGTAGAATTGACGAGGTAACTTTTTTCCGTCAATTTAGACTCTTATGTTGTTGCAAGTCAATTTACTTTTTCATATTTTGCAATTAATAGAATCAGTACTATACCCCGTATAATGTGTATAAGATGAATTTTTTAGTAATCAATTATACGTGCAAATAGTTAAGCACGGCATTCCTGTTGGCATATATGGGATCTTGTCCCCATTGAATTGCTTACTGGTTTAAGATTTGATATGTAAACCTATTTAATGATATGCAGGTCGTCTGGTGCTTTGCAAGGCAAACCTGTATTACTTAATCTGGTTCCGGCAGTTACCATTTTACTTTTTGCTGTGTGGGGCCTGGGGCCACTGATGCGTCTAAGCAGAAACATATTCCTTCACGTATGTGCTCGATTCATTATCTATTTTTTAACTGTTCTTTTCTTTTGCTAAACCAAAAAAGAAACACTCTGATGTCCCCTAAAGTCATTATTTTTATTACATTTCAAATTGTGCTACAGAAAAGTGATAACAGTTGGAAAAAGAGTAGCGCCAACTATATTATGACGTCTTATCTCCAGCCTATTTTGCTTTGGACGGGAGCAACACTCATCTGCAGGTATTGCTGGCTAGAAATTGTGGATTGGGAAACTTATTGGTTGTTTCTGATGTAACCTAAGACAAGGTCAAGAAAATGGTTGAAGTAGAGGTATAATCTATTTCCGTAGAGAATCGCGGGAGAGGGGAGACATATACATCATTATATGTACTATATCAATTATTAATATTCATAATTCATAATCTGTTTAGTTGCGATGATTGCACATGTATAGGAGTAAAGGCCTAACTTGGATAACCGGATAATAAGAAATTAAAAATTTACAAATTATTATATAATACCATATTTTTTAATTTACGAAAACCAAACCAAACCAAACATACCAATAGTCTCGCGAGGGTAAGATGTAGGTATCATGCCCTAAAAAAGTAGGTGGGAGGCTATTACCGTGAAGACTAGTCAGTATTCCAAGAGATAATTAATTTGCCCCTGGCTTATTAATGGATATTTACACATTGTGTGTGATACGTAAAAAGTAACGATGCATCAAATACATACATATGATGAAACCAAGTAGAAATGTTAAAACAAACATAAACGTGATCACATTTTGTAAAAGTGATCGAGACAATATGGTTTTCTTCACATGGAACTTACCTCTGAGGATTTTAATTTACTCGAGTCATGATGAATAAGTAAATTCAACCATTGAATTGAAAGCGTCAAATTCTATTGACACACTTGTGTAAATTTGTTTCTATTATAGAGCATTGGATCCTGTGGTCTTGCCGTCAGAAGCTAGTGAAATTGTAAAGCAGCGTCTTCTGAATTTTGTGAGATCCCTGTCAACTGTGCTAGCTTTTGCATATTGTATATCAAGGTAAGAGTACTGTTTTTCAGTGAGTATAATTAATTTAAAAGTCCCTGATGAATTTGAAAGTCCCTGATGAAGTCATTGATCAATTTTGATTCGATAGACCAAAAAACTGTTACGATGTTTTGTAAAAAAAATTCAGTGTTAGTTGTATAGTTGTCCACCTGACCCATTGTTTGACAATCGCACTGAATCAGCATCATTGTTGCATGGTTTCTTTATACGTCTAGATTTTTGTTCTTCTGATATATCTACCCTGGCTGACCAGATTGTTTCTTGTCAAATTTCTCTATTATCTATTAGATTACAATTTTGCTGAATTTAGAGTTATTAACTTCTTTCAGCAGGGTTCATTTATTGACTGATTATTTTTTAAATCATCTACTGCAGTGTCATTCAACAAACACAGAAATATTATATGGAGACAAATGACTCTGCTGATACACGAAATGTATGTTTAATGACATCAATATTGTCTCTCTGTTCTTCTATTATCAGTAACTCTGTTCTATATCATCAGTAGTATTATCTGTTGTTCTATCATCAGTAATATAATGGCATTAGTTATAATAATATGAGCTTATGTAGGTTAGAATTGATTATGTTCACTGCTTTTTATATAACTGATATACCAATCTGATGTTGAGAAGGTATTATATGATATATCATGTGAGAAAACCTCAATAACTGTATCAGCCTGTACTGCATATCCAGTACAACCTCAAAGTGAGTGAAAATGTAAAATACTTAATGATCTAAATCAGTCTAGAAAGCAGGGGTGCGGCACCCACCCAGCGTACTGCGCACCGGATACACGTTCGGGTGCGGGGGCGCGCGGGGGTGCGGCCAGATACGTACGGGATGCGCCACGTGGCGTGTCCCCGTATTTTACTGTTCCAATTCGTGGGGGTGCGGGAAAGGGGGTGCGGGAATGGCATAAATCGTAATTAAGAGAGAAGATTGAGAGGATAGAAAGAGAGCTGTTGTCGTCACCGTTGGTCTTCTCCGATCTGTGTTTGTTCGAACTTCGAAGCCGGGAGATGTGTACTACAGAGTAATATATGTGTATATGTGTTGTGTGTGTATGTGGGGGCGTAATGTTGTGTGGAGGGGTGTACCGTTGTGTGTGGGCTATTGTGTGTTGGACTATAACTATTAATTTTTACAAATAAAAGAAATTGTCATATTATACCTGCTATATGCTAACCGACTGCCATGTGCTGACAGTGACAGCTGAGTAGGTGGGTTAGGCATATTACCACTTTTTATTATGTATTTTAACTTCTAAGTATTAAGGTTGATTAAATTAATATTTTTTATTATTTAATTACAATGCAAATATTAATTTATATATAAAATATATTTATTATATTTTAATATTTGCCGTATCCCGCCGCACCCGAATCCCCATATTTTGAAATTTACCGAATTCTCGTATCCCGGCACCGCGCACCCGCACCCCCGTACCCGCACCCGTGCTTCCTAGAAATCAGTAGGTTGTCTGGAAGCCAGCGGATTCATGAGAAATTGCATTGATCATCTGGCCATTGGCGAAGGAGAGAACCAACACATTCATAAATTATTATTTCTCGTGATAACCTTTTTGCATTTGACTTCTTTTTCATTTATATAGTCGTGCTTCTAAAAAATGCCTTTATTGTAATGTCAAATTGCTATATATGTTGTGCGCAATGAAGGAGTAAATGTCTTGGGTATGTGCTTTTTTACTTGTAATTACAATATTAGGTTAGGATGTAAAGTTATAAACATTTTTAACTATCTGGCATATTTGTTAAATTACTTCAGACTTCAATGATGGTCTAGTGGTGATATGGGTCAACTTACTCTGTTCCCATGGAACCCAGTAAATAAGAAAATAAAAGAGTTTCAAGTTTCAACATTCCAGCGTTGATTGCTTAAAGCTCTAGTCCTCTAAAACTAGGCTACCCTGAATATTTTTTAACTTTGAAATTTGAAGTATGGGGCATAGCTGTCACTTTGTTGGCACTATAAAGCAATCGCTAGTAAATGTCGAGGGACCATTATAATCTGCAGGCTCTTTGCAGCTTGAGCAGATGGATTCTACGTAAATCGATGTAAAATTTTACCTGACTTTATGATTCAAGTGGTTACTTTTTTTCAAAGGAATTCTTATCTTGTTCTCGATCATTATATGTGCTTTGCTATTATCTGTCTATACAATAGATCTACTGTTTGGTTTCAGTATTCTCTAGGCTTATTATTCCTGCAGAGATAAAGATTTCTAGTATCATTGCAGATGGGATTTCAATTTGCTGGAAAAGCTGTATACAGTGCAGTGTGGGTGGCTGCTGTATCATTGTTCATGGAATTGCTAGGTTTTTCTACCCAGAAATGGCTCACTGCAGGAGGTCTTGGTACAGTTCTCCTGACACTAGCAGGGCGCGAGGTGGCTTTTACTTTCCTTTCCTTTTAATATATGAAGTTTGATATAACCTTCAATTTGTGCATTTTTTTTCAGCGTCATCCCCTCCAATCTTCCAAACATGAACCTCCTTTTCTTCTTTTTCTATATCCTCTCTAAGTTGTATATTTTTACAATTGTTATAATGATTTCTTTCAGATTTTTACAAATTTTCTTTCAAGTGTAATGATTCATGCAACCCGTCCTTTTATTGTGAATGAGTGGATTCAAACAAAGATTGAAGGCTATGAAGTGTCTGGTACGGTCGAGGTATGTAGAGTAATTCTGGTTGTAATTGAGATTATGCATCCTAATTGAAATTATACATTGTCATGCATATGTTTTCTGCCTTCCCTTAAGTACTTGTTTAAGAAAACTGAGCCCGAACACACTTGAAAAACACTCTTGTCACTACCTATATGGCTATGTGGGACTCACTGTATGATGGCAAGTTTAATATTATTATTATTGCTGAGCTGGGCTCCAAGGCCTCTGTAACATGGACCTAGTTATGTCATGCAGCATGTAGGGTGGTGGTCACCTACGATAATAAGAGGAGAAGACCGTGAAGCTATTCACATCCCAAATCACAAGTTTACAGTCAATATTGTAAGAAATCTCACACAAAAATCTCATTGGCGTATCAAAACTCATCTGGCCATCAGTCACTTGGACGTCAACAAGATTAATGTTAGTAATATCTGAAATATTTATTTATTTTTATTAATAAATGATAATGTATATGTATAAGTTTTGATTCCAGCCATAAAGTATTGATGCCGTTTAACTCTGCAGAGTATTGTTGCTGATATGCGGAAAGTGTTGGCAAAAAATCCTCAGGTGGAACAACAGAAATTGCACAGAAGAGTGTTTTTGGAGAATGTTAATCCTGAAAATCAAGCACTTATGGTCCGTCTAAATTCTACATTACTGCTTCTAACTTATTGACTATAGAATACTATTTTTGTTATGCTAACATCTTATTAGATAGTTCTCTAGAAATTATGCCAAGTTGGATATTCATGTTCATATTGAACAAGATAGTAATTAGAGGTTTATAAAAATTTAACTGCATTGGGATATGCATTTGTAAATATCGTTTGTGGCAGCTTGGTGCTATGCTATCTTTGAGATACCTGGTAAATTACAAACCCATAATTGTTTTTAGTCTTTTGTGTCAACAATGAATAGTGATCTCAAATCCAATATTGTTTGGAGAAAGTATTGACAGAATTTAAAGGTGTGAACTGAAAATTAGTGACAGATGAAACTTTCTTTATCATAGTTGCTAACCTGGTTTGAGTTTAACTAAAAAACGAAGTAGGTTACTTCTCGGTGTCTAAGAAAATCAATGGAAAGGCTAATGTTTCTATGCGGAATATTAAAAAGAATAGGCAACAATCAAGGGAATTGTGAATACACCTCTAATTGCTCTTGCATCAGAATACGAGTTAAGGTGATGCATATCAGTTTTTTTTCTTTCAAAAACAAACTTACTCTTAAAGATCAAGTAAAAGTATACACAGTTCAACTATTATTAAAGATGTGGGTGTATGCACAGTTCAACTACAGTGTTTAAAGAGATCTAGAATTTGAATCTCCCCTCTCCTCCCTCAACATGAAAAAT
Source organism: Heracleum sosnowskyi (assembly GCA_030848705.1). Lineage (NCBI taxonomy): Eukaryota > Viridiplantae > Streptophyta > Magnoliopsida > Apiales > Apiaceae > Heracleum > Heracleum sosnowskyi. The sequence goes on along the minus strand of CM061235.1, from coordinate 132,024,063 downwards.
ATATCAACTATCATTAAAAATGTGTGTGTGTGTACTGATGGCTAAATGTTACTTTTATTGTTGGATTGAGTAAATTTACTTGATATGAGACGGGATTTAATGTGTAGATTAAGTGTAAGAAGAAAACCAATGAAGTTGTACATGATTATTGGTGGCAAATGTTAACATTGTTGGATTTACTTGAAATGACCTGTGAAAAAATATGTTAATTTCTTGTTTTCATTATACTGTACAAATCAAGTGTCAGCATTTTATGTTTATATCTGTTATTAAGATAAGGTTTAAAGCCAAGGTTTATTCTTTTGATTCTGTATTGTTATGGTGTACTTGATTGTTGTATTCAATGTTCGCTCGTTTTCTATTACAGGTCCTGATATCCTGCTTTGTCAAGACATCACATTTTGAAGAGTACCTGTGTGTCAAGGTAATTTCTATTTTTCTCTTTGAGTTCCACTTCAGTGCGATATGATTTGCCTAAAGCTGGGCTAACATGAAGTTATGCACTATGCATTTGAGTGCCAGTTGTACTATGTAGACCGGAATCTAAGTGCCCTTTTTGTTTGACACCACAATTGAAGCAGAGAACTTTATGAATCTTGTTTGGAGCTAAACTGTGCTGCACTTCTCTGAATCTTGAAATGCAGTGAACCATAAATAACAGTGACTTTAGCTTTATAATGTATTTTGAAAATGTTTTGTCTAAGAACCTCTTGTTCATATAAATGAAGTGGTATCTCATAGAATTCAAAATTTTGGATTATGTAAAACAGGAAGCTATACTGTTAGATCTCCTCAGAGTTATTAGCCATCACCGGGCTCGTCTTGCTACTCCTATTCGTACAGTTCAAAAGATATATGGTGATGCTGATTTGGATAGCATGCCATTTGCTGATTCAGTCTTCACTCGCGGTAGAGCATCATCAAACCGCCCATTACTTTTAATTGAACCATCATACAAAATCAACGGAGAAGATAAAACCAAACCTCAAACTCGGTCAGCACGCACTAATGCAGAGCAAGACAACAAAGCTGTTGCAAGAACTACACCTGACAATCAGGCAGATGTAAAGGGTGGACAATCAGATGTTAAAACCAAAGAAAAGCAAACCTCAGACTCCAAAGAGAAAGAAACATCATTATCAGATACAAAAGCAGATTATACTGTTGGAGATACGCCCAATCCTGACATCAAAAAGGACCAAAAAATTGCTGGAACAGCTATTAATGACGTCAAGCCAGGTGATAAAGTTGTAGACAAAACCTTGTCAAAATCTGGAGCCAAGGTAGTTTCGAAGACCGAAGAAGTTTCAATCTCAAACTCCGATTCCCCTGTTACAGAAAACAACTCTACCAAGAAACGACCTAAAAATGTAGGCTTGGAAGGTGCTCTGCAGAACACTGTAGTTGATAATTCCTCGTCAGCCGTGGTAGAAACTTCTGGCAGCAAAGCTAACCAACCCACCTCCTCTTCAAAGCAGTCAGAGAGATTGCCAGAAGCGCAGGCACCTGCAGCAAGATCTGTGTTGGAAGATAATATAGTTCTGGGTGTCGCTTTGGACGGCTCAAAGCGAACCCTTCCGATAGAAGAAGGAATGTCTTCCCCTGCGACTATGCCAGAATTAAAGGAATTGGCTACATCCCGAAGTGGAAGCATGTCTACAATGACTGACAAGAACAAGAAAGATGGCCAAAATTCAACTGTTCCTGATACAGCACCTGTTGATAAGTGAGATAACGTTGAAGATCCTGCACAGTTGGTTACTAGTATAATTTTAGTTGCTAACCCATTTGTGAAGGCTGTCTTGTACTTGTCCAGTCATTTTGTAAATGTGTCGGCAGATCCTCCATGATTATTGTATTGGAGGATTATGCCAGTCTTCTACAGTTAAATTCATCTAGTTGTATATTAAAAAGCAACCGGATTAAAGCAGCCCTTGTCATTTGCTATCTTAATTTTCTTTTATTATTTTTTTTGTCGTATCTTTTTGACTTAATTGCACGAAGATGGCTTGAGTTATAATTTTTTTGCACAGAAATGGCTTATCTATAATAATAGGCGCCCGCGTGACTCAAGTATAAATTTTAAAGCACCCGCATGGCTTCCGTCAAAAAATGTCAAACGGACGTTAAGTTTTTAAATATTTTAATAAAGTAGAAGGGCTAAACTGGTAAATTCACGTTTTGTACAACCTTAACCCCTCAATTATTGTGCACCAAGACTCCCTCCAAATTAAACCCTCATTCCTCCCTTTCTTTATCTGAAAAAACCCTAAACCAAACTAATTGCGGCAACAAGTGAGAATAAGAGTAGTGCATAATGGCGTGGATTATAAGGCCCAAGGAAGATCAAGATGTTTACAAACCGTACGAATGTCCAGAATATTGCGGTAACTACTGATCTTTTTATTTGCATGCATATTGTGTTCATCGGGGTCTGAAAATTTGGGGATTTTGTGATCCAAACATGAAAATGTGTATGTATTATGTGATAATGTATGTTTTGTAGTTTATTTTCGTTATTCGAGTTCAAATCGAGTCGCCCCTGTATCATATTGTGTATGTATTTTGTTCATGATTTGTTGTGTTGAACTAAGCCTGAAATTGTACTATTCTTCTTCTTCTTTAAGTGTGATTTTAAGTGTGAGTTAAACTGTGATTTAAAGTGTTTTACTGAATTTAAAATGGATATTTAATTTGAAATGGCAGATGATGAGCTTTTCACCATCAAATTGTATTATAATGGTGAATTGGAAGATAACCCTAAGAAATATAGTGGAGGCTTACTGGTTTATGTCGATTTTTGTGACTCTGATGCTATTAGCCTTTTAGAGATAAACAATATGTTAATTGAAATTGGAGCTATGGGTGGTTGTTATAAATTATGGTATAAGCTTCCGGGAACTACTATGGATAGAGGGTTATTTGACTTGGAAAGTGACGAGGAGCTGATGTTGATGTGTGCACTGATAAATAACAAGGAAAGGCCTAAGACTAATAGGTATGTAGATGTATTTGTGACCAAAATGTGTGGACCATTAAGTGTTCAAGATGATAGGATTCCTACTCAAGAGGAAATTCATATTGAAAACCCTTTCCCTGATTCTACACAACAAGAAATTGATCAAGAACAAGAGCTTAGGGATCTTGAGGGTGTATACAAGGATTTTTCTGAACCTGAAGATAGTGATGAGTTTGAACTGAATAGGAGTGATAGTGATTCTGAAAGTTGGCATTCAAATGCCTCAAACAAAGATGACAGTGATGATGATCTTGTGTTTGAGAAAAATGTTGAAAAAATTATGTTTGAAGATGAAGACATACCCCAAGAAGAAGAACCTCAGAAAGATGACAATGTTGATACTGATGATGAGAGTGTGTATGCAGGGAGTGATGAGGAAAGAATGGCAGCAAATTCTACAGATGAAGATGAGCCTAACTTTCCAGTGTTCAATGAGGAGGTAGATATGGAGAAGCCTGTTTTAGAGCTAGGTATGTTGTTTAAGAGTTCTCAGATTTTTAGGAAAGCTGTAAGGAATCATGCAATCTTAGAAAGGAGGCCAGTTGAACTTGTAAAGAATTATGGGAGGAAGGTTAAGTATGTATGTAAGAAGCCTTGTAAATGGAGTGTGTATGCTTCTCCATTTAATAAGACTCCTACTTATCAAATCAGGTCTATAGTGAGTAAGCATAAGTGCATGCCTACATTCCACCAGAAGCAAATTAACTCAGTGTGGCTTGCTGAACATTATGAGAAGGAAATCAGAATGAACCCTACATGGCCCATTGCTGCATTTCATAAGAAGATTTTTCATGATCTGAAATGTGAGGTCTCAAAACATGCTGTGTATAGAGCCAAAACAAGAGCATTGCTGAAGATAAATGGCACTCACAGAGCACAATTTGCTCAAGTATGGGACTATGCTTATGAGTTGAAGAGGGTACTCCCTGAAAGCACTGTTAAGATTTTATGTGAAGATCCAGAGCCAGGGACTGAGAGTGGGAGGTTTATGAGAATGTATATATGTTTGGGGCCCTTGAAAAATGCTTTTACCCAGTTCTGCAGACATTTGGTTGGGCTAGATGGTTGCCATCTTAAAGGCCCCTTTGGTGGACAGCTACTAGCAGCAGTTGGAGTAGATGCCAATAATGGCATGTACCCAATTGCTTGGGCATTTGTGGAATCTGAAACCACTGATTCCTGGAAGTGGTTCTTGGATCTTGTGAGCCAAGATTTAAAGATCCAAAATGATGCAGAATGGACCTTCATATCTGATAGACAGAAGGTGTGTGGATTTGATCTTGTATTAAATAGATTGTCTAATAAATATGCCTTTTATGGTACATACTAATTTGTTTGTTGATGGCATGTAGGGACTGATAAATGCACTGGAAGATGTTGTACCAAATGCAGAACACAGATTCTGTGTTATGCATTTGTATCAGAACATGCACAAGGAATTCAAGGGCATTGCATTGAGACAGCTTCTCTGGAAAGCAGCAAGATCTAGTACTGATTGGGAGTTTAATTTACACATGAACAAAATGAAGGAGGTACATATATTCATGTTATCAGTCATGTCATGTCTTATCTACTTAAATGCCTTTAGCTCATGTATTAACTGTTTTTGAAAGATTGCACCTAAATGCCATGAGTGGGTTTCTGCAAAGCCAAAGACACAATGGACAAGAGCTGCCTTTAGGACACATGTTCACAGTGATATGTTTGTAAACAATCATTGTGAAGTGTTCAATAGCAGCATAAGAAAATTTAGGGACTTGCCAATCATAACCATGTTTAGGGAATTGCACAAATCTGTCATGAAAAGGATTCAAGTCAGAAGAGATAAATTGGCAGTTAGGGACACTGTAATATGCCCCAGTGCACTTAAAAAACTAAACAAGTAAGTATTTTCCATTAATTCATGACCTAGTGTTTTTCACATATTCATTTCACTAATATGTTGCTTGTGTGTGGAAATATTAGGGCAATACAATATGCTGGTAATTGTGTTGTTGCTTGGTCTGGAGGCACAACATACTTAGTCACTTGTACAGATGGTGGCCATGAACTAGTGGTTGATTTGTTCAAGAAAAGCTGTACTTGTAGGAAATGGGACCTTACTGGAATTCCTTGCTATCATGCTTGTGCATGCATAGCTGTTAGGAATGAACCATGGGAGAATTATATACATAATTGCTATTCCAAGGAACTATACATGAAGGTAGTTTTATGCTAGTAATTTTATGCTAGTGATTTTATGCTAGTAATTGTTATCTTATGTATATTATGTTTATTTCCAAAACAGCTGTACAGTTGCACCTTAGAGCCCATTGTAGGCCCAGAATTTTGGCAAACAGCAACTGAGCCAAGGCCTTTGCCTCCCAATGTCAAGACACCTGCAGGAAGGCCTAAGAAGAAAAGGAACACAAGGAATGATATTGCTCATGATACTACCAAATTAAGCAAAGTAGGCACAGTAGTGAATTGCACCTACTGTAAAGCAAGGGGGCGCAATGCTCGAACTTGTGAAGTGAAGGTAAATAGCCATCTTCTACATTTATTTACAAAATATCACAAGTTTAGTTACACTGCATTTTTTATTATTTTCAGAAAGATGATGCCATCAAAAAGGCTGTAGAGGAGGGGATTGTGCCAATCATTGCTAAGTCAACTTGTGTGTGTAAAATATGCAACCAACCTGGTCACAATTCAAGGACTTGTAAAGTTAAGGTAATATTGTAAGCATTACCTTTGTTTAACATGTTTTAAGATGTTTAAAGATTTGTAATCAGTATTTTATGTGTAAGTGTAGAAACAGCAGCAGCAGGGGGGTAATTCTTCTACAAACAATGTGCCAAGAGAGCAAGACCAACAATCCTTACCTCAAATGATGCAGCAGCAACAGAATAATAGACAAGGTCAAGGAACTCAAGGCAGCTCAACCTCTGGCTTTGCTGATCAGACCAGGAAAAACAACTCAAAAAGGAAGAGATGAAGATTGATAGTTTCTACATATTTATGACTGTCATACTTTTGGTTGGGGATGTTAGTTTGTAGTTGTTGTGCATGACATTTTGCAAGTCAAATGGTTGTTGGGTTGTGTAATAGCTAGTATTAACGGCTTGAAGCCTTCAAATATTGTGTCAGTGAAACAGCTATTTTGTGGCCAACATTGTATAATGACAGCTTTGGAAGTAAACACTTTGACATTGTGCCAGTGAAACATTGTATGCTTTACTTATTTTTGAAAGGCTTAATTAGTGAAATCCATTAAATCTTCTCACATCACAATGAAGCCATTACATGATTCAGTAAACTTATTCCTTAACATCTTCAACAGAAGGTACATTCCAGACAAAAAAAATGAAAAACAAGAACACTACAAAGAAGAAACAGAGCTTCCATTTTCTTGCTTGCAACCTCATATTCTCCAATTCAACTTGCAGACACCTACACCTTATGCAGTCATCAACCCACCTAAAAAACCCACAACCACGACTACCAAGAGTACATCCAAGAAATCTTCGACCCGCATTTGCATCTGTCCGAGAAGTCCTCTCCACAGCCCAATTTCCACAATAGCATTTGTATGCCATCCTTTCAGTTTATTTCAGCTTATTTCTATGAGTGATGCCCAATTTTGTTCTTCAAACTTTCAATTTGGCAAAACATGTAAGCATATATATACACAACTGCTGCTGTATTAAAATAGCCGTTGAAATACAATATTCCGAATTTACCCCTGTGCTTTAACGTCCGTTTGACATTTTTTGACGGAAGCCATGCGGGTGCTTTAAAATTTATACTTGAGTCACGCGGGCGCCTATTATTATAGATAAGCCATTTTTGTGCAAAAAAATTATAACTCAGGCCATCTTCGTGCAATTAAGTCTATCTTTTTCTACTTTTTAGTGAAACAGATATTTGAAATTTTATAACATGTCGAGTTCGGGTTGCTTTACGTCAGAAGATCATATGGAAGTTGCAACTGTTCTTTTCTATGTTTCTGGGATCCCGAAATATTATAATCTATACTTTTTAAGTTCTGGGTCTGCATTTTTTTTCTGCAACTTACTTTTGTTGCAATTGCTAATATTTAATAATACTAAAATATTAGCAAAATCATATTTTGAGATGATATATATTGACTAATAATTCAATACTAATTATGAAAAACTGGTAAAATATTTTTATATTATCGATTTTTTTTATTTTTGTAATAGACACCAAAGAAGTTTCTGGGGTTTAGCGTTTAGACTACAAGTTTGGTCTATTTTCTTTTTCTTTTGCATTCAATGTAACACATAATATATCTTAAATTCTAATCATAGAAATATAAGCATTTTTCCTAAAAAAATTTAGATTCTAGTACTACTTTAATTTAAAAAACAATAGTAAGTACAAGTTCTAAAGTTCACACATTGTGATTACAAGTTCTTCGTTCCTCATCATTCAAAGGTCTGTCCTTCGTGGGGTACCTGTCACAAGCCTTCTCAGAAGCATGCTAGACATGATTTTTGCCAAAAGACATGCCCAAATGGCATGCCATTCATACTTATAAAAAAATAAAAAATAAAGCACAAGTAGATAGTAAAATTAGAATATCGATAAGGTAAAATATTATAACATTTGTAACTTGTCAAATATTTTCACTGAAAAGTGCTTCAACACTCCAGTTTTCATCTTCTGGAACAACATTAACATGTCCAGAATTAGCTTGTAAATTATGAAGTTCAAAAACTTCAAAATCAAAGAATTCTTCCATTACTCTAGTAGTTGAACTTAGATCTTGAGCATGGACCTCAGCAATTTCTTCGTTAAGAAGATCCTCCCCACCGTCATCACATTCTTCTTCAATATCAAAGTCACCCATTGATAATCCTTCTGACATATTGGAATCAAGTCTGCAAGGTTTTTTTTTTTATCTGAATGACTCGCCAAATCACATTTTATTTGTGCAATCATATTTAAATTACTCACTTCTAATCGGTTACGAGGTTTTGTTTTAATTAAACCAAGTGTAGAGAAAAGGCGTTCACATGGACCACGAAAATACCTTAGTTGCAAATCTCCGTAGCATGGCTGAAGCACCACAAAAATTATTCCAAAACACACGAGGAGAATGATTTTATGTCTCGTTTAATTCATCAAAAGGAGCATCTCCATTTTTATAAATAAGGTTAAGTAATAAATTAGTAATTGAACTAATTGTTAATTGGGTTTTGGACTTATATGATTATAAAAGGATTATAAATCAAGTCTTTTAGGCTTTAGTCCACTTTAAAATTCTAATTAATTATATTAAAATTATATTTATTATTTATAAAAATTATTTTATTTAAAAATATTAAAAAATTAATTACAAAATTAGTAAAAAAGCATGCTAAATAATAAAAAGACATACCTATCTAATTGTGGTCATGGCATGCCCATGACCTGCGACATGCACCCTCCTTCGACTTCTATGAAACATATGGCCACGTGTGATACTAAATTTAGTCCAATTTCATATGTCACATGTTCTAATTATTGACAGTTTCTTTGTATAAAAAGCATTGTAAATACGGTTAAACCTCGATAAAATAATATCTGATAAAGTAATAATCTCGTTAAAATAATATATTTTCTCGATCCCGACTTGGGCCAATAGATAAAGTAATATATTCGTTAAAAGCATAAAATAATAATTTTTGGAAAAATCCTTAAGGGCCCAATTAAAATATAAAGTAATATTTACTGATATATATAAGGTTATGTTTCTTGTAGAACCCTTAACCTAAAAACTCTTAGAACTCATCTTATATTTTAAAATAATATATATTTATTATATGTGGGTCATTGATAAAATTGTCCAAAAACACAAAATACATAATTTAGAGCTAATTAATATTTGATTAACGATAATAATCATACATCGATAACCCTAACCCTATATATATATATATATATATATATATAGGGAGATGCTCAAATGAGAACCCACCTTATTATGAGAAATGAGACTAAATCTGAGCCCCACATATTTTATACTTACATGCAATCTCAGCCACATATTTTTAGATCTAAATACTTCTCTCTCTCATGTATCCTATCCACGGGTTTTCTTTTTCATTTCATCATTTCCAGATCTATCTTCAAAATAAGGTACATACATCAACATTCTTTCTTCATCATTCATCATCTCGGTAAAATTTATCTCACCTCACGGAGATGAGGAACTTGCCGGAGAAGCTATGGATTCGCCGGAGAAGCTATGGATTTGCCGAAGAAGATAAAGCATATGCGTACGTATATGTATGTATAATTGGTGAAACATAGATGCAATTCTCTGGCTTCTCTAATGAAACTACTGATACCACTACTTAAATGTATACTTTTTTAATGATCCGTCGATTTCTTTGGTGATTTATGTTCAAACTTTTAATGATTTTCATATAAGTTTTAGTAATTTAGGTTAAAGTTTTTAGTGATTTAAACTTGACTTTAATTATTCTGTACATGATGAAATGACAGTGTTTTTGTGGTTTAAATTATTGTGATTTTATGTTTGAATTTGGTGATTGGCAGGGGATTTTGGTGGTGATGGCACTGCGATGGTGGTGACAATGTAGTGTTGATTGTGGTTGTGATAGATGATGGTATAATTCTTCGGTAATTCTGATTTTAATTCGGTGATTCTGGTTCCAATTTGGTGATTCCGGTGGTGGTGACGGTGTAGTGTTGATTGTTGTTGTGATAGATGATTGTATAATTCTTTGGTGATTCTGATTTAAATTCGGTGATATTGATTCCAATTTGGTGATTTCGGTGGTGGTGACGGTGTAGTGTTGATTGTGGTGACGCTAGTGTAGTTGTGGTGGTGAAAGATGATGGTATATTTCTTTGGTGATTCTAATTTTAATTCGGTGATTCTGGTTCCAATTTTGTGATTCTGGTAATGGTGACGTGACAATGGTGGCCTGGTGGGTGGGGTTGGTTGGATGAAATTGAATGATGAAAAAAGAGTGTAGTGTTTGATAGTGTTGATGAAAAGAGTACAGTGAAGGAGAAGACGTGAGTGGGTTTGGCTGAAGACATTAAAATTTTTAGTTTGTGTTATATTACCCACGTATTACATTTTAATTACAAAATTGCCATCCCAGTTCTCAGTTCTCACAGTAGTGGGTTCTCATTAGAGTAGCCCCCTATATATATATATATATTTATTTATATTCATATATTCCAGTTTCCACCAAATTCAAAATAAATTTTGTTCACAATTTTTGTGGAGTATAAACAAATTATATCTCATTATATTTTTAACTGTATGTTACTTTGTCCCCTGGTCAGAACATGAACCAAACGTAACTCATTGATAGGCAAGGATTGCATTGTGACTTCCTCGGAATATATATATATATATATATTAGAATGTGGTTCCAGATAAGATTCTTTGGTATAAATAAGAGCAACAAAATATGCCTGAATTTGTTTCACTGGAAAGAATTTACTCTGAGAAACTTGAAAATGTAAAATCAACAATAGTTTCTCTTTTAATAAACAAAAGATGATAAAACCAGGAGCCATACTCAAACCCTAGTAAGTAAGCACAGAAGAGCTTCGAAGGTCATAACTATTGTGGCTTTTTGCTGCTGCGACTGTAAGTCACGTACGAGAAAAGTGAATGTTTAGGCCTCTTTGCTTTGATTCCAAAAAGAAATGAACGTAAAGGAACCTTAGAGAAGCTCCTGAAAGTTGATTTTCTTTCTGTAATTTTGAACTCTGCATTTATCTTCACCAAAGTCTTCTCAATTTCGATTTGGAGAGCCATCATGTGATCAATACCTGCTAGCAATTCCTCATTTACCTTTTTATTTTCTTGTTTCATGTTTAAAACCTCACCGTGGAACTTTGCAGCTTGATGAGAGCTGAAGGTGATTTCTTCAGTCTCAACTCCTTCCTTCAAAGAATCTGTTATTGCTTCTTGAATGTCAGTTATAGACAAAATCCTGTGCCGTAATTCATCTTTCAGCAATTCGCTCTGTCGTAACCACACTGTAAGTGCAGCATTTTTCTCGCTAAGGTACCTGTATATTGCACGGACTTCTGCTTTAAGGTCTGTTGAAATGGATCCGTGTGACTTCCCATCTTGGTTGTTTTCGCTTTTTTTCTTTGCTTGCACTATTTCAGCCTGTAAATCATGGACCTCAGTTTTAAATTTCCGTACTTGATGGAATGAATTACTAAATCTTAACCAGAAATCCAGATTTTCTTCGAGTACTGCATCAATCTTTCCCCTGAGCCTTTCCTCAATTGGTGAGATATTTTTAGGCTGATTAATTAAGAACTTAATTTCTTCCTCCTCTTCCTCTGTTGGAGGCATGCCAAAATTTTCATCCTCTGTTGAGTCCTTTGCTTCAGGTATGTCACTAGATTCTTGTCCCAGAAGGTCGAGTTTGTGACGCAAAGATTGAATCTCTCGGTCCTTCTTTAGAAGAGCACTTTTTGTATTCCGTAACTGCAGCATTGTTTCAAAGAGAGTTTCATTTTTCTTCTCCTCGTCTTTTAGCTTCTTCTTCACTTCCTTATAGTTCCTAAGAAGTCCTACATATTCTGCCAGTAAAATCCTTTCTTTATCTTCCACTCCATGCAAGAGCATCTGCTGCCAGTTCATCTCTTCTTCAAAACTCTGTAAGTTCTTCTGCTCAGCTCTTACATGTCCCTCTGTTGTTTTTGGCAATCCTTCATCATTGTCCTCTTGTTTAGAGACCTGACTTGCCTCCGATTTACCATCAGATTCAGTAACTTCTGCCTTTAAAGTTTCATTTGGCAATGCAATGACACTCGTTTTCATTATATTTTCCTTTTCTTTTGTACCTGAAGTATCAGAGTTTAATACACTATCACCATCCTCTTTTTTGTTTTGTAATGTGGCCACTTCTTCTCTGCTGCTTAAATTGTTGGAATTAATTGATGATGCATTCAAAATCTCGCCAACTTCTTCTGATTTTTCTTCTGTTTCCGAAGTGTTAGGTTTCAATTCATTATCACCACCACCTTCTCCTTTGTCTATTTCTATCAATGCTTCTTCTAGTTTTTCAATCAATGTCACTTCTTGTTTTTCTGTCACTGCTTCTGGTTTGTCTATCGATGCTTCTTCTGATTTTTCTATCGATGCTTCTTCTGGTAATCTAATCAATGCTCCTTCTGGCTTTTCTTCTTTAAAGTGAAGCTCTTCCACTTGTAGCAAATCTTTCTCCAACTCTTCATCTGGTTCAACAGTTGGAAGTTTCTCTGACAGGTCATTAAGACTAGAATGAGCTTCAGCAAATTGAGTTTTGTGGTCATTATTCTGAATATTGATATTCATATGTAAAATCTGAACCGCATATAGTTTCTTCTCCAACTCCCTCACCCTGCTTTGCAATTCACGTGTTTCCATCAGACTAGCCTTATTGTCTTCCAAGCTTCGAATTTGTGATTGAAGGTCATTAACTTCTGTTCTTAATCTTTCAATCAAAACAGTCTGTGCTAAATCTGCACTTTCCAAATTGATCACCAAATTCACAAGATCATCAATCTTATCTGCTAGTTCTGACACTTTAAGAGGCCCAATAGAGCCTTCTTTGAATTGTTCTTTAATCTTCTCACGTAGTGCCTCCAATTTCTTTCTTTCTGGCCCCACCATCTCTTGTTTCAGGCTTTGAAACTCTTCTGCTCTGTTATTAGAATTTTGATCTGTTCTTTCAACATTATTAGCCTGATCTGGGAAAAGCTCATGTTTGATTGACTCAATTCTTTGACGGGCATCCTCTATTTTTTGGTTCTCTACTTGTGCTTCTTCAGCAGACTTCTCTTGCTTACCCTGCAAGTCAACCAATGTCTCCTTGCATGACTTAATAGCTGCTTCTGTCATCAAAGTCCGAGCTTCATTGTCATCAATCATAGTGTTAACATCACTGAACTCATCTTGCAACCTGCTAACCTTAGCTTGTTTCTCCATGATATCATTTTCAAGTCCAAAGTACTTGGATATCCCATTTTCATATGAGCTCTTCACATACTCCTTCATCGTCTGCAACGAAAGAATATCTTTCTGAAGCTTGTCAATCTCCTCAACTGCTTCTCTTTTGGTCAGGCCAGATTTAGGTTTAACTCTCCTTGGTGGAATAGATGACTTCTTTGCTTCAAGTTTCTTTGAGGCTCTGTTAATCATACCCTTCATAGGTCGACTGGGAGCTTTGGGGATTTTTGATGGATCCGCGGGTGGACCTTGACTGAACTTTGGATGTTTGGATGCCAAAAAATCGTCTTCATCATCAAATGCAAACTGTACTTGTTCTGGCAAGCAGGTAGCAATTGTGGTATTGGCCTTTTGTAAGTCTGTTGATAAGCTATCATATCTTTCAGCCACAGCGCGGAAAGAACGAAAAGCTTCTTCAATAAAGTTGATCAGCTCTGGTCTGTTTTTATAGTACATTTCAGCCCTCTTGGCAAAGGAATCTCCATCTTCTTGGACAAGCGAGAGTGCAAATTCCACCTTGTCTTCCATGTCTACAATATCAAAGAACGTAATTAGCGCTGAAGCTACATATATATATGCATACAGAGATTAAATAAAATTAATTTTCACCTTCCCTTATACTTAAAAAGCTGATCTATATATACATTGAAAACATATGCAATATACTAGAAGAAATATTATTAACATTGTATCAACTATCATATTTTAGGCATACATGAAAACAAGAAACATTATAAACGAGGTTTAATCCGAATCGGTTGAGCTCCGATTTTTGAGTTACTCGTTCATGTTGATACTGCATACATGCATGCAGTAAACAATGAAAGAAATACCTTGCATGCTTTGTTCGAGCCATTTAGACTGCTTAGTTCTGATGTGACTAGCCCACCACCAAGAATACGCACTGCTTGCAGCTCTTTGTAACATATCTTGAAACCCTTTATAAAAAACCCTTTTATATTGTACCTTCTTCTTTCAATTCAATATTCATTCTAACTTTCTTCTTTTTCTCTGTCTATCTCTCTATTATTGTGTATATCATCTTATCTGCTCTAGAGAGAGATTTCATCAAACACAATAATATTAAAAAAAGGAATAGAAATAAAGTAAGTTTGTTAAAAGAATAAGAAACAGCAGAGACGAGGAGGAGATAAACGAGTGCATGGTTGGTAGTTTTCTACATGCGAAATTCACGTACGACCCCTATCTCTTATCTATTGGTTTTCTTTTGGTCATCAAGTAAAACTTAGCGTTGACTTGCTATGGATCAGTATAGTGCGTGTTTCGGTTAACTTAAAATGAGTAAGTGTCATATAAGTGATAAGTTGATGAATTCTTTTAAGTTACACGGGTATTTGGATAAATTTACTTATAAGTTAGTGAAGAATTTGCTAAATTAAATTTGAAAAAATAATTTTTAAATACAATGATTTCAACACTTGTATTTTAAATTAAAAAAATATTTAAAAACACAAATGTAAAAATATAAAATATTAGAAAAATAAAGAAATAAAAAAATAAGTTGATAAGTTAAGTAAAATGTTAGTGATTTGTAACATTCAACTTATCAATTTATAAATTATAAGTTATCAAATAAGTTGGGTACACAAACACTCCCCATAAGCTTTTATCACCTTATAATGCGTAAGTTGCGTCAGCCAAACACGGCCCATAATATGTACTCTTATAAATTGTAGGGGGTGGATGAATGACTAGGCAGTCCTATAAAATCTTTTACTCGCTTTTCTGCTTCCCTTTAAAAAAAATGACAAAAATATTATATTTTTAAAAAAATTTGGTCATTTTTACCCATCAATACCTATTTCTGAATTGTGTATGTCAAAAAATGTTCTAATTTTTATCTTTTTGTGAAACTTGTTTTTTACGAAAAAATATTTTAAAAATCTGGGTGGAATATCCGGCAGTGAAGTAGATATATGCGCAAATACATAGTACTAGAATGTGTATTTTAGAATTACCCATTTTAGAAAAATGTATTTAAAAAAAAATCGGGTCAAATACTCCGTTCTAAGAAGCGTATTGCGAGATATTCGGTTGAGAAAAGCGTATCGCGTTGATATTTTTTGCTAGATTTTTTAAATCTCGTATTCTGGTCACCAAATTTAAAAATTATGATAATTTTAGCCATCGCCATCTTTGTGATATCATATAATAAAAACAGGCCATCAGATCTCAAAGAATGATAAATAAAAAATATTTTAAATACATTTTCATAACTAAAAATATTATTCATCTATCTAGATTAATCAATACTATTATATAAAGGAGAAGACGGGGGCGGTGAGGTGGCGCTCTCAGATCGCTTCGTTCTATTTTTCTAATTTTCTCAATTTTTTGAATCTATTTTTCTATTTTTCTCAATTTTTTGAATTAATAATATTAAAAATTCGAAAAAATCTCAATTACCTTTTAAATGCTTACTAATAGAAGAAATATATAATATTTTTGCATTTAAAATCTCTACTAATGGAGAAAGTAAATATACAATAGATCTTTACTAATGACGAAACTAAATATCACTAATGGAAGAAACTAAATATTCAATTATAATATTCTTGCCTTCAAAATATCTAAATTACCAAAACAGTGTATTACCTTACATTATTTTGAACTTTCCTCTATTATTATCTAAATATTATCATAATATTTTTTTAATGAAATTACTATCTTAACATACTGCTCTCCTAAACTTTCTTTTTTATGTAATATAATAGAAAATACAGGAACGATTTGGTAAATAAGAAGTTAATAAATTAGATCGGTCTTCCATAAGAAATTAAGTAATTAATACAAAAAACTAGAAAAAAATTCAACTACCTTTTAAATATTTAATAACGGAGAAAATTAATTATACAATTTCAATATTCTTGCATTTAAAATCTCTACTAATAGAGGAAAGTAAATATAATATTCTTGCATTTAAAATCTCTACTAACAGAGAAATTAAATATACAATAGATCTTTAGTAATGGAGGAAACTAAATATTACAAATGGAGGAAACTAAATATTCAATTATAATATTCTTGCCTTCAAATATCTAAATTAAAAAAAAAGTGTATTACTTTACATTATTTTGAACTTCCCTTTATTATTATCTAGATATTCTCATAATATTTATTTTCAATTTTTCACAATTTTTAATTTTAATAATTAAAACTTCCTTATTATTTTCGAATTTGTAGGACTTGATAGAATTTTCTTTGATAAATTTTAATAATTACAACTTCCTTATTATTTTCGAATTTGTAGGAATTGATAGAACTTAATTTGAATTAATAATATTAAAAATTCGAAAAAAATCTCAATAATAATATTGAAAATTCGAAAAAATGTCAATTACCTTTTAAATGCTTACTAATAGAGGAAACATATAATATTTTTGCATTTAAAATCACTACTAATGGAGAAAGTAAATATACAATAGATCTTTACTAATGAGGAAACTAAATATCACTAATGGAAGAAACTAAATATTCAATTATAATATTCTTGCCTTCAAAATATCTAAATTACCAAAACAGTGTATTACCTTACATTATTTTGGACTTTCCTCTATTATTATCTAAATATTCTCATAATATTTTTTTAATGAAATTACTATCTTAACATACTGGTCTCCTAAACTTTCTTTTTTTATGTAATATAATAGAAATCATCAATACTATTATATAAATGAGAGGACGGGGGCGGTGAGGTGGCGCTCTCAGATCGCTTCGTTCTATTTTTCTAATTTTCTCAATTTTTTGAATCTATTTTTCTATTTTTCTCAATTTTTTGAATTAATAATATTAAAAATTCGAAAAAATCTCAATTACCTTTTAAATGTTTACTAATAGAGGAAATATATAATATTTTTGCATTTAAAATCTCTACTAATGGAGAAAAAAAATATACAATAGATTTTTACTAATGAGGAAACTAAATATCACTAATGGAAGAAACTAAATATTCAATTATAATATTATTGCCTTCAAATATCTAAATTACCAAAATAGTGTATTACCTTACATTATTTTGAACTTTCCTCTATTATTATCTAAATATTCTCATAATATTTTTTTAATGAAATTACTATCTTAACATACTGCTCTCCTAAACTTTCTTTTTTTATGTAATATAATAGAAAATACAGGAACGTTTTGGTAAATAAGAAGTTAATAAATTAGATCGGTCTTGCATAAGAAATTAAGTAATTAATACAAAAAACTAGAAAAAAATTCAACTACCTTTTAAATATTTAATAATGGAGAAAACTAAATATACAATTTCAATATTTTTGCATTTAGAATCTCTACTAATAGAGGAAAGTAAATATAATATTATTGCATTTAAAATCTCTATTAATGGAGAAATTAAATATACAATAGATCTTTACTAATGGAGGAAACTAAATATTCAATTATAATATTCTTGCCTTCAAATATCTAATTTAAAAAAAAAGTGTATTACTTTACATTATTTTGAACTTCCTTTATTATTATCTAGATATTCTCATAATATTTATTTTCAAATGAAATTATCATCTTAACATTCTGCTCTCCTAAACTTTCTTTTTTAATGTAATAGAATAGAAAATACAAGAACATATTGGTAAATAAAAGTTAAGAAATTAGATCGGTTTTGTATAAGAAATTAAGTAATTACTTGGTAAATAATTAATTACCTTTAATACTTTTGTACAAGCAGCTAATTAATAGTATAAATATACACATAAACTCTGTTAATTGTCTACTGCAATTTTTGTTGTCAACATTGTTCTTCTTTACTTTTTTGTTTGTTCAGGTTAAAAGTGTATATATGAGTACATGAGTATGAGACTTTTTCCTTTATGTTATTTATCTTATTACGTTTGTTTGTATCCTAATGTCGGATCATATTAAAATCTTTGACAAGACAAGTTATTTGCTATTAGTGTTGATTGAGTTAAGACATGGATTAATAAGGAGGGGGATTCATCACTTAATCAATTAAAATAATAGGCCGATCAATGTAATTTTCATGTACATTCAGTTGTGAATTGATTTATATGTTTATGTGTGTACATTATTAGTTTTGAATTTATAGTTAAAAGTTGATACACCTGTATACAAGGTAACTCGAAAGTGGAGAATTCATCATGTCTTCAAAAACAAATTTTATCATTATTTTTTAACGTTTAGATAGTTATTGCTCTAATTTTTATGAGAAAAGATTATATCTTTTAGTAAAATATTTTCTTTAATTCATACACGAAAATTCAAAGATAAAAATTGTATATTAAGAAATTTATAGGGTATGTATTTCGAAAATATCATGTTAAGATTTATTCGACTGAAAAATTTATTTAGTGTGTGCATTTTTAACAAAATTCAATAAGTCGGTGCATCTATAACAAAAGTCATACAAGAATAAGAAATATTGAGAAGAGGTCAATATTTTTTTTTTTTAAGGAAGAGGTTGTTGTTGTTTTTGTTGTTATTTATTTTGACAAAAAGAGATCATTATTAATAAAAAAAAATCTCCCAGCAACAAAAAAGATGTTTGTTCATATTTTTTGATTTTTTTCTTACTGAGAATAGATTTGGAGGTAATGAATATTTTAATAGCTCTGAAGGTATAATTGTAGTTTTTGATTAAACGATCTAGAACTTTATATATATATATATATATATATAATTCAAAACAAAACTTAATTTTATATTAGAAATATTATTTTATTTAAAAACGTATTTTGTAGAATATTTTTTGAGAAAATTTAAAGATATTATTATAAAGCCGCTGCGAAGCGCGGCTTAGTAAACTAGTTTATTATAAAAGAATTAGATGTGTAGTAAGCATCTTCAATGGTGTTATTATGTATACTAGCTTAAAACCCGTGCGATGCACGGAATGTTAATTGTTATTTTATTATTATTTTTTTAATTGTATTTGTTAAAAAAATAAGTAGGCATGTAAAAATAGCTAAACACTTTTAATTAATTAAAAAAATTAAAACAGATTTTAAAATAAATAAGTAAGGGTTTGTCCGTGATATTTTTAGAAAAAGAATGGATTTTAGTGAGAAAAATAGAAAAAGTAAATTGAAAAAGGCAATTTCCCGTGATATATTTAGAAAATGAGGGACTTTGTTAGAAAAAAAATCTATAATGTGTTTTAGCTGAAAAGGTAATTGGTTATAAATAGGTATTTGATTATTTATATTTTAATATTTTTATTAATTGCATTTGTTAAGAAAAATAAGTAGGCATGTTAAAATAAGTAAACTTTTAAAAAAGTAATTATAATATTAGGTTTAAAAATAAATAACTAAAGGTTTGTCCGTGATATTTTTGGAAAATGAGGGGTTTTAGTAAGGAAAAATAGAAAAACTAACATGTTTTAGTTAAAAAAGGTAATTGCCCGTGATATATTTGAAAAATTAGGGAAATTTGTTAGAAAAATAAAAAAAAGTGTATTTTAGGTGAAAAAGGTAATTTGTTATAAATAGGTAATATTATTATTTAATAATATTTTTTTATAAATAAGTAAGGTTAATTAAGTAAAAACACGAATTTAAGAAAGGACAATTAAGTAAAATCACAACGTACCATACCGACCGACCAAACTTTTAATGTTTCGTCTATTATATAATAGTATTGATTGATTGATAAGGATTTAATTTAATTTAATGTAATATGAATTGAATATTAGTATTAATGGAACTGATATTTTTATTAAGTTCTAATTACTTCTAATCCAATTCTAATACTAATACTCCCACTTTGATTTATATCATTTTTAAATAATAGTTTCTATTTTTATATGATATAATCTTGATCGTCTATTTTTAAAAATATCAGATCCAACGATTGAGATTGTTTTGGCGGTATTGAGGACCGACCAAAGTTTTGGATAAGATCTCACTTACGCTTATTATATATAAGGATTTAATTCATTATGTAAAATAGTGGTTTTGTAAAATTTGTTGAACGTGTAACAAAAACTGAGAAAAATAAAACTCTCTGATAAAATCAATGCCACATCATTATTTTTGCTAAAGGGAATGTAACATTGGAGATACTCAATATCTAACTCGCTTTCTTTACGAAATATTGAAACGCCCAAATCTTGTTAAATACAAGATTGGTTTGTGATTGTGTTTAATTATCATAAAACCAAATTATTGTACAAGAATTAGAAGTACACGACTATTGATTGATTTATCCTAAAACCGATAAACAAATAAATAATGCTATCAATATTGAGAAATTTTCCTTCAATTTATGTTCCCTTAGAGCATCTCCACCGGGATTGGCTATAGTGATTAGCTAAAATAATATAAAATAATGATTGATTAAAATTTACTGAATAGGTATTGTGCTACAACGGTATTAGCTATATTGATTGGCTATATTTTAAATTTATGATATTATCATTTTGAGCTACACTTTTCTAATTAAAACAAAACTTTAATAACTTAATATTAAGAAATAAGGCAAAAATATATATAGCAAATTTTAGCTATATTAATTTTTTGCTAGGCCTGTACATAATCCCTTTGTATATTATTGCTTAAAAAAAAGCATTTTAAAGTTATTTCGTAATACTCCATATTTATACCCTCTAACTCTCTTTCTATGCTGTTTTGATACAACAAATAAAAACACCTTTCTAATTGGATTTTTAGAGGCTCCAACATATCACAAATCCCGTTTTGTTCAATAATCACAAACAAAAGCCCAAAGTTGATAAAAGAAGATAATGAAAATACCTATCTTTGCTTGCAAATTAAGTTGCGAGAGAAGAAGAAAATAGTAGAGGGGGAAGAAAAGAGCGGGAAATGATGCGGAGACTCTTACAGATCTGTAAGACTTCAACAAATATAGCCAAGCAAATGTTGTTGGCAATAATTTTGGCTACAGGGAATCATCGGTTGGAGAGGTCCTGTTTTGAGAGATTGACTATAATTGCTCATGTTCATCTGCCAGCTGAAGGTTTTTGCTAAGGGTGTCGCCCGATTGGAGATGCTCTTACCTATTTGGTGTGACTGTGAGTCTGACTTTCTTCTTGAAAAGACTGCTTGACCTTGGCTAGAAAGGCGGTGAACAACCACTACTGTGATCCAACCGCTAATTAAATCCGTTATACAAGTTATATGTTGAGTTTGAAGCGGTTTGCCGAAATAATAATTGGGATATTCGGAAGATATATCTTTAATATTATCAATTTTTATAATGGCGGATTATAAACTGTATAATATATTTTTTTATTTAGTTTATAATAATAATATGTAAAAATTATCAAATTGAAAAAGTTCAACCCGATCCTATACGGGTCTGAATAAATCCTGACTTAATCCAATTCAGGTCTAAATAAAAATTCTACGCGGCACATTTTTTTACGGTTCAAAAAAAGCTTAATTATTTTTCGAAAGTCAAATCCGACTCATTTCGGTCATTTTTCGGAAAGTCCAGGATTTTCGGAATGCTATCAAGATCCGGCCAAATGAACTTTCTCTACATGTCTAGCATAAATATATCAATATCGTAATATTAGGTTATTGGTTAAATTATCGATTTTAATTTATAAATGTTAGATAGTTCTTTCGGTCACTAAACTGAAGTTTTGAGTAGACCTAACTATTTAGATAATAGATTCGGTTTCGGATCGGATCAATTTTTGATTATAATATATTTGGTTATAGTTCATATCGGATCATATCTGATTCGGTTCAGGTCTATTTCAGATTAAAATCGTATAATATTTGGATTAAAATCAAAAGAATTTGGTTCGAATCAAATTCGGTTCGGATATTTTCAGATCATTACTCATTCCTTTTTTTTAATTTATAAGACTTTTAAAAATATCTTATTATTAAATATATTATTTTAATATAAAATAAAGTACTTTTCCAAAAGTATTGATTAAATATCTATGTTACTTTTGACATGAAATTGTTTTAAATATGAATTTTACTTATAAGTAGATTAATTTATTGAATTAGAAATGACTTAATATATGTAGATTATGATCCATTAAAACTATAACTCAACTAAAATTAAATTCACCATTTTTTTAGTTCAGATATAAATCGGATCTTTTATTTTGAATCATACTTGGTTCGAATAGTTTATTATCCAGTTATGATCGGTTCTGGATCATATTTGGATCGAATTATTTTCGATTAAATTTTTGGATCTGTTCAAATTGATTTTCGAATCATTATCATATTTACTGATTCAGATACAAAACCGGATTCAATTCTATGAATTTCGGTTCGATTCTTCGGAACTGGACCCATTTTATCAGGTTTACTTTTGAGAGTACAAACACCATTGTTATGGAATAAAAATTGTACTTATAAATTAATTGCTAAGATTTAAAGAGTTTCGAGCTTTAATGGCTGTTCTTGTGTTTCGTGACTAAATCGGTCCTCACAAGATGCCTACGTATCACAATCAATGTTGAGAATCAAGCCAAAAACGTAGTTCTTGGTGTTGCCCTCGGGGCTATGGCGACAGGGGCACACCAAGGACGTAGTGACTTGTATGTCCTTATTCGAGGATGAAGTCTAAAACGTTGTAGATGACGTATGGAGATGTGTCCAAAACGTCGTTATGAGATGAGGGGTCAGACACTTTATATAGACGTTTAGAAGCCTAGTGGATAAGTATTGATTTGCTTGAAGGATAAATCTTATCCTTGACGGTGGATAAGTATTATCACTTCCTTGAAGGATAAATCTTATCCTTGACGGTGGATAAGTATTATCACTTCCTTAAAGGATAAGTCTTATCCTTGACGGTGGATAATGATTAATTCTAGATCTTTCCTTGTAGGAGTTGTTTCCATATCATAACGGACTTGTATTAAAAGAAGCCTACTTGTATTAGAACAAGCCTGTATTAGACGTCTCCTAATACAGGTCATACTTCTAGCCCAAACATTAATTACGAAATTAATATTTAATTAGAGTTTCGGGCCTTATTTATGGACAAGCTAGGTTTAATTAATGCAATATTAATTATGTATTTAGGGTTATTTTTAACCCATATCAACCATATTATGACTATTTTTTTTCCACTCTAGTTCAATTAATAATATAAAAATACCAAGGGTGGGTATCTTAAGAGTATACATTTTTCTTTATTTATTATATTAAATCCTCTACATAATTATGATTTATGAAATAATTTGTAGTTTTTTCACATAAGCTAGAAGATATACTCTCTCTAATTTGAATTACCATTTAGACATTTTTTGGATGTTACTTTCATTTTTTAACACTTTTAAAAATTTTAAAATTACAAAATTTTATAATATATATTCACTATTTTAGTCAAATGTATTAATTTATACATTAAATATTGATCGTCTCATCAATATACTAAAAATACTTGTTTTTTTCAATATTTTATACATTTTCTTATCTTTCACATATCCGATCCAAATAGGTAAAACAAGGAGGGAACATATCCTTTATTATAATACATGAGTCTACTACACTATCCAATTAACCAATCAGAAAATATTAATTATTTTAGGATCAATCAGATGTCAATCCTAAATTTTAAATCAATCACAAAACTCTAAAAACTTTCCTCATATAATTTTATTAACCAAGAGTGGTTAGACTATCCATACAACGCGATTAACCAATCAAAATTCACAAATTATTTTATATTTAGTTAGAATTTAAATCCATTAAAACTTTTCTCATATAATTTTATTAACCAAAGGTGGGTCAATCCTAAATTTTTGACCAATCACAAGTGTCTAAAGTCTTTTCTCATATAATTTTAAACTAGAATTTAAATCCATTAAAACTTCCCTTCTATAAATTTATTAACTAATGATGGTTAACCAATCAGATGTCAATACTAAATTTTAGACCAATCACAAGAGCTAAAAAAACTTTTTCCGTATAATTTTATCAACCAAAGGTGGTTAAATTATCTATACAACGCAATTAACCAATCAAATTTCAAAAATTAATTTATTCTTAATTAGAATTTAAATCTATTAAAACATTTCTCATATAATTTTATTAATCAAGGGTGTTAGACTATTTATACAACGTGATTACCCAATCAAAATTCAATAATTATTTTGGTTTTAATTAGCATTTAAATCTATTAATTTTTTATTTATACATTTCAAGAATTTGGTGTTTCAGTTTAATGGAAATTCAGTATTTCTTTCAAAATAAGAATTTGGTTATCAATTAAAATTATTTTGTGTTTGATTAAAATTTAAATCTTTTATGATAATTATATAATTCGAGATTTTGATCACCAATTGTACAATCTATTTATATAAAATAGTCTATTTTATAGATAAACTTCTAATACCACCTTATGACCCAATCTACTGAGTGGGGGAACCATTCACTATTATATTTTTATATTTCGAGAATTTGATTATCAATTAAAATTATTTATTTTTAACACAAATTTAATCTTTTATTATATTCATAAATAAACTTCTAATATCACTCTATAATCTAACACACTTAATAAGGAAATATTATAAGTATATTTATAATTTTTACAACTTCAATCTATAATTCATATTTTTGATTATTTAATTATTAAAGGTTGTAATTTAAAGTTTTTACATAGGGATGTGAAGGTAATTATCCAATATTAATATTATTTATTGTAGTTAATTTTTTTTGAAGTTAATTGATTATTTTAAATAAATTAAAGAAAATGTTACTTAATATATTAATAGATATTTGAAACGGTTGATTTTATTTTGTGGATATTTTGTGTATAAAAATGCTTGAGTCTAGAGGTTATATAGTTAACCAATCAGAAAATATTAATTATTTTAATACTAATCAAAGACCACTACTAAATTTTGGACCAAACATATCGTGAAAAAAGTTTTCCTTATTTTTCTTTTCATCTGATTTTAATAATCATGATTAGTTGATAATTCTAATTTAAATGTAGTAATGGCTTGATTTAAATATACATGTATTACATATTTGTTTTAGTCACAATTATACTATCGTATTTATAATTAAATTTTCATAAATATTTATTAATCAAACAATTTGATTACTATTTTACATTTAATTCGATATTAATAATTCAATTTCAAGTATACAATTCATAATACATAATTTTTATAACAATTTGTTATTCATATATACTAGCCTATAACCCGTGCGATGCACATATGCATTTTAGTATTTTTGATTTATTATTTTAGTATTTTTTATATTATTTTATATTATTTTTTATCTTATTTTATTAGCATTTATTTGTATTTTGATCTTAAAATTTTTTAATATGTTGTCGACGAAATAATATCTTGAACTTTTGAATGTAGCTTAGAAAAATAGATGATATAAATATTTAATAATAATATGTTGTTGACGGGATTCAAATCTTGAACCCGTGGGAGAATTTTAGATATCAAGAAAATAATATTCTTTTAATATTATATCCAACGGTTCTCATTTATCTATATTTACATCTAACGGTTATTATTTAGAGGATCAAACTACCAACCAACCAAATACAAGGTAGTTTGCTTATAATAGTATTTTTTTTATGATTTTTTAGTATTTTTATTTTATTAGCATTTATTTGTATTTTGATCTTAAAAATTCTTAATATGTTGTCGACGAAATAATATCTTGAACTTTTGAATGTAGCTTAGAAAAATAGATGATATAAATATTTAATAATAATATGTTGTTAACGGGATTCGAACCTTGAACCCGTGAGAGAATTTTAGATATCAAGAAAAGAATATTCTTTAAATATTACATCCAACGGTTCTCATTTATCTATATTTAAATCTAACAGTTATTATTTAGAGGACCAAACTATCAAGCAAGACTGGTTTGCTTATAATAGTATAGTATAGTATAATATATATATATATATATATATATATATATATATACATACATGCATATTACATTAATTATAGAGATTAATAGTGATATTATCATATGATTCAAAGAAATATTAAAATTTTAAAAGTGAAAATCATTTTAATACAATATTCGCCTCAATTGTCTCATTCGGATTACATTTTGGTTGATAGCTAAACCGTCATTTACGCTGATTTAAAATAACAGACTACTTAAATTCAATTAAATTTAAAATTATGAATAGTTTTAATTCACATGTAATTTTTAAAATCATACTTGAACGAACACGTCATCTTCGTAAGTATAATTTTTTTGAATTTAAACAAAATTAAAATTTAAAAATAAAAGAAATTAATTTTAGTACAAAATATGTTGACGAAGTATTACAAATTTAATTTACCAATGTAAAAATAATTAAAACCTATCTTACACATATTACATGTAAGTTGTAATAAACTGTTTTTCAGGCCGTTTTAAAATAATATTAACACTATAAATTTGATTAATAACATAAAATTTTAAATTATTTTATTTCATAAGTGAGTTTTGAAATTGTACGTGAACGAATATATCATTTTTTTAAGTATTTTTAATTTATTAATAAGACATGTTTTCAAACTTCTAAATATATCATAATTTAAAGGTAATATATCAGCAAATGTTGACGACGACCTTTGTTGTCAGAATTTCAGAATTTAAAGGTAATGACGTAGTAAATACAAACTTCTAAAAATATAGCATATTAAATGTAAGTTTAAATTTTATTCTAACAAATTTAAAACCTTCGTCGTAAGAAGAAAATAATAACCAATATCCTGGAAAATTGGAAATCATCACAGGAAAAATTCTAACATTCACTATATCTTTAAATTATGGAAACTTAGTCCATAACAATGCAATATACTTCACCTCGAATGTGACAAAATTAGTTCAAACTTTAGAGTTTCAACGCCCTCACAAGAATCTAAAATCACCTCATACAATGTTGATTTCTTTGTGGTGAACATAAAATTTACAGTTAAAATAAATAACTGTAATATTTGTCCAACATCAAATTTGTCTTTCTCATTCTTAGTAACGCAACCATTTTGTTTTTTGAAGCAGGTGCATTATTCAGCTAATAATGATAATTTTATTGATGATAATCTAGAGTCAAAATCGGGAACAAATAAACGCATATACACGTCAATGATAGTGGAGTTAAAAAAAGTATAATTCTAAAATGGGTTAGGACGTTCAACATTATTATTAATTTAAAAATTGATGGTACATTTCAAACAAATTCTAATATCGTATTTTATGTTATTTTATTATGATGGTATCATTTTATATATTTGTTCGATCAATATTTTATGCGTTGAATATTTAATTTTAAAGTATAAATATTTATTTTCTTAGCAACTATAACATAACTTATATTTATTAATACATGCATGCATATAAATATTTAATTTTATGCGTATATTTAGTAAAAGTATGTGGGAAAAATTTAATATGAATTCTGGTATATAACATATTTATAATTATTATAAAATTTTAAGATTATGCTTTCGTTAAAAATTGATTGTTATCTTAAGTTTGAACATGGGCAAAATTGATTTTTTTATATTTAATTTTTGATCATGACCGAATATACCCAATAATTTTAAAATTCTAACAAAGTATAATTTAGCTAAAAATTAATTCTTTTTCTATACAATCACAAACTGAAATAATAACTATGTGTATTATTTCAAAGAGATGACGGTTAATTTGAACGAAGTTTGGCCGAAAAAATACAAAACAGCGAGTACAAAATTTAGAGGCGCATTCTGTCAAAACAACATAGTTTAAGACTAAATTGCAAAAGCCCCAAAAATAAAGGTTCAAAGTGAATATAGCCATTTAGGCATACAGGTTTTTAGTTCCCGGTTTGCCAATAGTAGTAACGTCCGTACCCTGCAAACATGACAACCCAAGAGCTTGAATTCCCACTATTAGTAACACAACCCCCATACATTATTCACACACAAACACACACAATCTCTACACCCAGAGACACTAACAGACCCAAAAACTGAAAATGCAAGAGCCCCATCACACCCCCCACCCCCCCACTACAAACCCCGCCACCATCCGCTTACTCTGCCACACAAACACCGCCGGAGGCGTGATAGGCCACGCGGGGCATTTCGTCAAACACTTGGTGTGCATAACAGGCGCCCAGATCAAACTCCTCAAACCCACTAAAAAATGCTCTGAGCGTGTCATTTCCGTTACTGGGTCAAGTAAAATTGACAGAAGCATTGTGTTGGGGGGTGAGAAATGGAATATGTCGCAGTTACAAGAGGGTTTAATTAGGGTTTTTGAGAGGGTTTTGGAGTTAGAAGGGAGTGAGAGGGAGATTGTGGGGTGTAGACTTCTTGCTTGGCCTGGTCAAGTTGCTGGTGTTATTGGGGTTGGTGGAAGTGTTATTAAAAAGATTGAGAAGAGGTTTGGGACTAGGATTGGGGTTTTTTCGACGAGTCGGCTTCCGGGGTGTGCGCTTGCTGGGGATGAGTTGATTCAGGTTGTTTTTTTAGCTTGTGTGAAGAGAATGATTGTGTTGTTTTTTATTGATATCTAAGTATTGTGTTGTAATATAGGGTTTTTGCGATAATTAAGAAATAATGTCTATCTTACGGTTTTTGGTATGCATATGTGGGAGTTATGCATTTCGAGATATATTTTAAAGAGCACGTGTTGTAACTTTGTGTATTACTTTTTAAAGAAGGTGTGTGTTTTGGAATGTGCATTCGGTGTGGTATTTTGGGTGAACTTTGTTAAAAATGTAAAAAAAAAGAAGAGCCAACACCTTTGCTGGAGCTGATTAATATAGTATGAGATTTGAGGGTTATTATTTAGTCGGGTTGTTTGTTAATTTTATTTGAGGTAAAATTTGAACTAATGTGATGTGCAAGATTAGTGTACCGAGCCAAGGACTGTGTAGGTTTATCTAGTGGCTTTTATGCTTTTTATTGTAAATATCAAATTTGGTTACTATATGATAGGTAAATGTGTAAAATATGTGATAACTTCGAGTAGATATTTCTTTGGCATTTATGAATAGGTAAATGCGTAAAATATGTTATAACTTCGAGTAGATATTTCTTTGGCAGGCTAGTAAAGACATGTGTGGTAAAAATTAAATCGTAAGTGATTAATATTAGTGCACTAAGAACTAAGATGAAACTTGCAAACGACCTATAATTTCTAGCTGTTATAGATGACAGACTAAGTTGAAGGGGAAGTCTACTTTGATATAAATGGTTTGGTAGTGCAGATTGAATATCTTAACTGTACGTTAATATGAAAGAAGTTTTTTCCCCACATGGATCACAACTAATTAGTCTGCTTGAGTTATGTCAGATAATGGGAAAAGCTGTTGCCGTCAAGCAAACACTGCTCGCGGTTGCTGGGCGTTTGCAGGAAACGAAACCCAGAGGAATAGTCCCGAATCACATGTCTTCAGTGGAAGAGGGCAGAGTCTCCATGTCTCGAGAATATGATCCTTCAAAAAAGGTTACATTTAGATTACTCTGTTCGCATAAGGTGGCCGGAGGTCTAATTGGGGTGGGAGGTGGTCTAGTCAAGTCGTTAGAAGTTGAAATTGGGGCATCTATACGAATTTCAAAGCCTGTAGACACTCATACAGAGCGCATTGTCACTATAACTGCTTGGGAGGTATATCATTCTTACATTGAAGTTGGGTTACCAACTTGCAAGTCATTGCTGCCAATGTTTTCTTATTATTACATGCTTACATCTCATCCTTACTGTTTTTATTATATTTATCATCATGCAGTGCCCAGAATCATTCTCTTTTGCACAAAATGCAGTAATGCGCATTCTTTCTAGATATGTAGAGGTTGACAAAGAAGAGGAGCCAGGGTCAAGCTTGGTTACTGAGAGAAATATGACTGCACAACTTATTGTTGATTCAAACCAAGTCAGCTGTCTAATAGATGCTAAAGGAATGATTTCTTCTGATATTAGTACTACAACTGGTGTTGAAATGCAGCTTTCATGGAGCAGCATTGTCGCAGATGATGCTGCAAAAAGTGATTATATTTTGCAGGTTCACAACTTAACTTATGACTTTTCATTTTACATCCTATCTATTTACCTTTTATTCCATGTAATGTAGGACCGTGTATCTATTCTGCACTATTTCAGAAAATGTGTTCATATTATATATATGGTTATCCATGAGAATAATGTCAAATACTTTGTCTGCTTTTCTTTGTTTACCAACGTTGTTGTCTTTGTCATTTTCGTTGATGTTGTAGTGAATATTGTAAACGGTAAGCAACTGATTCACGTGTTGCTTCTAATAGATTTTGTTATCCATGAGAAAAATGACAAATGAAAAATAGATATATGATAATTAGATATATGGCAGTAGATAAGTAATGAGTATAGTTAATAATAAAAGGATTTGTTTTCTTTTATCGATGATTTTACTTAGTCTCCAAGTTATTTGTTTACCAAGTTTTACGAGTTCTAAACAATTGTAATCTTCTTTATTGAATAGAAATGAATATTATGCATTAATTTTATTGGATAAATTCGAAGATTTATTTGTGACTCTACCGAATCTCTATGGAGATAGGTAATTTACCCCTCTTTAAACCATTTTTGCACCTTGTCCTATATCAACAATGAATTTCAGATTTGAGGATTACTCTAGGGTACAGTTGATATATTGCTAATTGCAATGATTAAGCGCATTGTCAGTGATTGACATGTACGCAACCAGGATCCTGAATGTAATTACCCGTGTCTCTTCAGCTCTTCTAGTAATTGAAGATATCCTCCTCTTTTCTACAAGAGAGGACCCTTTTTTCATTATTTTATATTGAACCAAGGTGTTCTAATTTTCATACGCATGTAATATCCATTAAAAAGTCGATACAGTTTTTACTCATCAAATATTAGTAAAGGAAGGAAATATAATATCTCTATGATTTTTGCAGTTCCGTGTCATCTGAGTTTGATTGAAAATGGTTGCGAATGCTAATCGTAAAAACTGGTTGTGTGTATATATATTTTGTGCTTTTCTTAATCCATTTTATGCTTGATGATAACTTCATCGTTAAATCTAAGGTAGGTTTATCCTAAGCCTGATAAGCAAGCAAACTGGTCAACTTCTATGCGTTATTTATTCCTCTCTTACAGTAATTGATCTTTCTTACATACAAAAGTACCCTTCGCATCCTTCCTGCTTGATGGGTATTTTGATGTCCCTACATTGATGTCTCTGATATATGTTAGCTAATCGTAAAAACTGGTTGTATGTATATATAATTTTGTGTTTCTTCTTAATCCATTTTTTCTGCTTGATGATAACTTCATCGTTAAATCTAATGTAGGTTTATCGTAAGCCTGATACGGAAGGAAACTGGTCAACTTCTATTCTTTATTTATTCCTCTCTTACAGTAATTGATCTTTCTTACATACATAAGTACCCTCACATCCTTCCTGCTGGATGGATACTGTGATGTCCCTACATTGATGTCTCTGATATATGTTACTCCAATTACCTTATCCTTACTGTATATTATTTTTCAAAAATGTCGCTTCCGTAGACTTATCCTAATTACAGGGAATATGCATTTAGTAATAAATCTTTTTCTTAAGGAGTCAACTATTAGTTTGATAGGGGAACTTTACCCATCTGAAACTTGATTTGTAATTTGTTTGTGATTGTAATGAAATTGTTAAGTTACTTGCTCTTACCCAACTGATATTCTCTCTTGTAACAGATTACTGGGCTGTATGAGAATGTAAGAGATGCTCTCCTTCAAATCACTAGTAGACTTAGGAACCTTTTCTTTCCCGCTATCGTCTCGAATGCAGCAGAACCTGTTCATAATTGTTGCTCTGTGGACTCTGACTTCACATCTAGTAACAGAGAGAAGGCTGGTTCTGATGACCAGATAGACTTTTCCCGTACCGACCATGATATGTCCCTAATACAAGAAATGGATCGACTTGGGCTTTTTGACGAGGTAAGGGGTTGTCAATCCACTAACTAAGTTGCAGGCAAGCTATTTCATTTCAATTTCCAACATTTGCATTCGTTCCATATCAAATGTTTGTAGAGGATTTTAGAATCTGTCCTTATGATATTTTGCAATTGCAGTCTGTGAAAGGTTACGAAACAAAAGACCCCTCTGATACATCTGGAGGTTTCGGAACTACTGAGGTTAGCCTAGAGACAGGGAGGTCAGTATTCTTGCAACAAGTCAAAATTCTTAACCCCCCCCCCCCCCCCCCCCCCCCCCCCCCCCCCCCTCTTCTTTGACTACAGATAGTCAAAATAAAAATAGCAAGAAGGGAATAAAAAGAGATAGTCAATATAATAAGTTACTTCAAAAGTCAAAATTACGACAAAGTAAGCAGGCCATGTTTAATGGTTCTGAGTTAGAAGTCCTAACTACAGTCCCTTGGTTTTTTGTGAGATTGGATAAACATATAAGTAACTGAACAAAGTTCATGACAGTAGTTATGTAGCTTTTCAGTTTCATGTTGGTGTGATTTCAGTTCAAATTATCAAAATAATCAAATCGAAACATTGTTTTGTGCAAAGTCAGGAAGAAGACCATTCGATTAAAAACTAAAAGAAGTCAACTACGTACTGTAATTGTGAGCTACTTAACCAATTATGCTCGGAAACTGTACAATAACACTCTCTGCACACATTCTCCACCTTTCAGTTATGTATTTATCATCATTTTTCGTTGCATTCAGTTTTCACCGAAAGATTAAAAATAAGTATGTTGCATGTACATGAGTCAGCCTGGTGTGGTCAAGACATAATTGAGGGCATCATATTTGATGTAGAAATCATCTTCCTGATCCTCCGTTTTGGTTACGTGTTCCTTTTGAACTTCTTTGTTAATAGATATCTCTTTTACTTGATTTTAATCTTGTGGTAAAAATGGAAGATGCTACAGAAAGGGATAAACTTGAAATTTAGTACATTAGTATATTCCACCTGACTTGTGTAACATTATAACCTATTTCTTAGTTATATAACAATGATAATCTTAATATCATTTGTGTACTTCTGGACATACGTGTTCCTTATTAGCAGCAACTGATTAATCACCTGGATTGTTTGAGTATAGACATGTATACTTTGTATGTGTACATGCCTTTGACTATAAGTTTGCTGTGTGCATTGCGCTGTTTTAACAAATAGCATAGAGGTGTTTGAAGTTCCTGAACAAGTTCTCAGCTGTGTCTATGGTGAAAGTGGTAACAACTTGGCTCGTATGAAGCAGGTAAAACTCTGTCACTCTCTCTTTCACTGCAGCACAACTGATATAATTAGAAGGATAACAATCCAGAGCTTATATCAATTAGTGTCAGACAGAAAATCATCATTTTCGTGACAATGCAGTCTTTTCACATATATTAGTCGTTAGTTGTAATAATAGAGACAAAAACAGTTCGTTGCTAACTACATCACGGAAACTACAATTTACGGTTTAGGGTTAAACTTTGACTGTTGTGGCTAAAATAGGTCGAGTCCATACATAAATTTACTTTCTTTTCTTCCCTTTAAGGTATAAAAGGAATATCTTTGTTGTGCAACTTTCGGCTTTCTTGTTGTTAACACATTGATTCTGAATGTATGTATTTACATGCTTATGTGCTAGAATGTTTTATATTTGACTTCGTCAATTAAATATTGGAATTGTCAGATCTCTGGTGCATCGATTGTGATTGAAGATGCTTGTGCTGGAAAAAGTTACAGAAATATAATCATATCGGGAACACTACACAGTATCATGGTTGCTAGTAGCCTTCTTCAAGCATTTATGCTACCTGAACTCTGAATAGGTACTTTGTTGCTGCATCCAGAAAGAAACAGTCTCTGAACCTGTGCATAGGGTTTCCAAATTTAAAGGCCAATTTGTCTATAAGTTGATGCTAGTGTTCTTTTGGCAGGATAAACTTCTCCCGAAACTTTTACTACTAAGGGTTCTTAATTACCTGCATTTTGTACTGATGAGTTTGTAATTAGTTCTGATATGAAGAAATTGATACCAAATCAAATGTTGGTTGGATAAATCAATGATCTTTTTAAGTCTGTTTGGTTTTAGATATCCTCACCATGGTGCTGAAAGCCTCACTCGAATGAAATTCAATACAGGATTTTTTTAATTGTCTACAAAAAGTGAAATGAAATGACCGTTGTTTTCCTAATAATTCAAATTATATGCTAAAAATAATTATAACAGTCTCTTAGTTAAAAATTCAAATTATATGCCTTAAATAAAAATTATAGAGAATATGTTAAAATTTGGTCGCTTCAATAGGACATCACCATTGACTAGAAATATAGCTAACCTACACATGTTGGCTATATATGCTGAAACTATAAATACCTGTAATAAAATTACACGTTAGCTATTATCATATTAAAAGTAATATATTATGTTTATAATATCTTGAAATAATAATAACATATTATTTTTAAAATATTGTATAATCAAACAATATAGCCAACTACATTAGAGTATAATCTCTTACATTTTCAACAAATTTTATATAATCAATTTTAGTCAACCATTTTATAAAATACCGTTGAAGATGCTATTACAAATTATCTGGTTTAACATATTTTGGAGGTGAGCGAGAATTAAATAAAAATCTGCAATGATAAGAGTAATCCCTTAACCATTTCAACTATCTTGGAGGAGAATGAAATGACTTAATTCCAAACCAAAATGTAAAATTTATTACCTTTGGCGCTGTAATCTATTAATATTGTTTTTCAAAAATCAAATGACAACCATGAGATTATATACTAATACAATTGCAATAATTAGGAAAAGAAGAAAAGAAATTGCAGTTGCGGTAGACGGTAGTGGAAGTTGCCGTTACATACGCTTTCAGTGGTCACGCATAATGCATCAACCATAATAAACGAAACTCCTGTTGTAATTCCACTGTGTTTGTCTTTCTCTTGCTCTATCACGTTAATCCCGTAGATCCTCCATTGCATATACTGTATAGTACCTGTATGTCTGTATACGTGTGTATGGCTGTAATCAATTCATGATCTTTGTTAGATAATGTGCTAGTTTGATTAAAACTTCCTTGTAGCAATTACATGCAAATGAAAACAAAGAGAACAATCGATATTCATACAATACTAGTCTATAATCC
Source organism: Heracleum sosnowskyi (assembly GCA_030848705.1). Taxonomy (NCBI): domain Eukaryota; kingdom Viridiplantae; phylum Streptophyta; class Magnoliopsida; order Apiales; family Apiaceae; genus Heracleum; species Heracleum sosnowskyi. Next base: position 131,988,985 of record CM061235.1, on the reverse strand, counting down.
GGGTATTTTAAAAAATGACAAATTAAAAATAATAATTGGAATAGAAAATAATAAATAAAGAATAAAATTTAATTCAATATGTATTATAGATTGTATGTATTAAGAACGGATTAAAAAAGGTTTGATATGTGATGAAAACATTATTCTCATATTAATATTTTTTTTATTTATTAATTAGAAGAAATAACTAAAAATCAAAAACCAAAAATTTCAATGTTTCGGTTATTGCGATGCATATATTGTTTTTAACAGTTATTATTTTATTATGTACGTTTTAATATTTTATTAATTATATTTGTTAAAAAAATAAGTAGGCATGTTAAAATAGGTAAACGCTTTTAAATAATTAAAATAGGTTTTAAAATAAATAAGTAAGGGTTGCCCGTGATATTTTTGAAAAATAAGAGATTTTATTAAGGATAAATAGAAAAGGTAACATGTTTTACTTAGCAAAAAAGAAAAGAAAAGGTAACATGTTTTAATTGAAAAAGATAATTGCCCGATATTTTTGGAAAATGATTGGATTTTGTTAAAAAAATAGAAAAATGTGTTTTAATTATAAAATACAATCAACCAATTACTATTTTTATATTATTAAATTATTATTATTTATTAAAATAATATTAATAATAAGGACAAATAGAAAAGCCAACATGTTTTAATTAAAAAAAGTAACTGCCCGTGTATTTTTAGAAATGTTTTAATTATATTAATTGTATTTCTTAAAAAAATAAGCTGACATGTTAAAATATGTAAGCTTTTTTTAATAATTAAAAATATTAAAATATGTTTTAAAATAAATAAGTAAGAGTTGCACCTGATATTTTTGGAAACGAGAGATTTTAGTGAGAACAAATATAAAAGGTAATATGTTTTAATTTAAAGGTAATTGCCCGTGATATTTTTGGAAAAGTAGTAGATTTTGTTAGAAAAATGTGTTTTAATTATAAAAGGCAATCAGGTAGTTACTATTTTTATATTACTAGTCGACTAAGCCGCGCTTTGCAGCGGCCCTATAATATTTTTGTAAAATTTTAAATATTAACTATTTAATAAAAAAAAATATAAAATCAATCAATCTATACTATCTATAATATCTTATAATAGACGAAACATTAAAAAATTTGGTACCTATTTTTTGGTAAGGTACTTGACTTTGTTACCTGTTTTTTGCTATGGTACTTGTCTTATTTAATTGTTTTTAACAAAATATTTTTATTACTATCTTATAATAGCCGAAACAACAAAATCCACTCCTTTTCCAAAAACATCACGGACAATTACCTTTATCATTTAAAATATGTTACCTTTTCTATATTAAAAATATACAATAATTAAAATTTAAGTATTAACCACTACTTCAAATTTCAACCATTCGTATTATAAAAAAATTACAAATTTCTTAAATATTCCTAAACTTTATATGCCGATTTTGTGTCATGAGTCGACGCTCGTTGTAGTAAATGCATGTAAATACCAAATACTAAAAATATGCAATAATAAAAGTTAAGTGTCCGATTTTGTGTCATTATTTCTTGAGCCGATGCCTTACAGTAAATGTATTTTCTTTAGCATACGCTCACTGCACTAAATACATATAAATTAAAATTACTTTAAATAAGAAATAATAAAACTTTAAGTATTAACCACCTCTTCAAACTTCAAAGATTCGTATTATCACAAAAATTACAAAATTTTTAAATCTCCCTAAACATTATAATAATTATTTTAGTACGTACATGTGCATCATTATGATATAAAAGGTTAATCATGGAAATTTAATTAATTTTTATATAATCATTATCTTTTCTCGTGAATTTAAATGTAAATAATAGAATTAAATTTTATTTAGTTAAGAAAAAATTAATATTTATTTAATTGGATTCTAAATAGTAGTGACTTTTATATATTTATTGCTGTTACTATACTATGATTTTTGAATGTAATTAAATAAATTCAAATCTTTAAAAATGATTAATTAAGAAACAAATATATAAAATTTTAAATCTATCATATCCCTCATAAAAAAATTATGAGATAATTGTATTTAATAAGATTCTAATTAATTATCAAAATCACAAAAAAAAATATCAAAAACTACATACAAAGATAATATTCAATATAATTATTATTAAATATTAAACTAACCCACAAAAATAAACAAAAATTGTATACATGTATGCAATGTTTTGTCTGAATCCATACACCCTTTCTAATTGTGTTTTGCTGTTTTGCTGTTTTGCTGAAACCTATCAAACTCACAATATATACATATATGATATACCTAAATAGGTTAGATATTAATATATTGAAAAAACTTTTAAAAATTATATAATTTGTGTATATTATGTGCTATTGATGTATAACCTGCAAACCCCTAAATTACAGACTTGAGAAATAAAAAAAAATAATATATCTATACTATATTATTAAAGACGAAATATTGAAAGTTTTGTAGTCTGGTCATGAAAGTTTTTGTAGTCTGGTCATTCAATTTATAGCCGTTAGATATTTTTGATCAAATCGATGAGAACCGTTAGATAAAATATTAAAATTATTATATAGAATATCTTTTCTATTTTTCCTAATTAAAACATCTCATTTTCCAAAAATATTGCAAACAATTTCATTTACTAAAATAACATAATAAAGTTATAATTGCTAATAACTAACTCATTACCTTCTTTAACCAAATTTTATATATTTTTTAATATTTTCTAACTAAAATTTCTACTTTTCTATTTTTCCTAACTAAAACCTCTCATTTTCCAAAAATATCACGAATAGACCTATTTAATAAAATAAAATAATAATATTATAATTATTAATGACTAACCGATTAGCTTTTTTTTCCAAAACGTATATTCATTTTTATATTTCATAACTAATATTTCTCTTAACTAAAACCTCAAAAATATCAAGGACTATTCCATTTAGTAGCATAAAATACTAATATTATAAATCTATCTATCTATACTATATTATTAAAGACGAAACATTGAAAGTTTTGGGACCTGTTTTTTTGGTACGGTACTTGCCTTATTTAATTGTTTATTTAATTATTATAAAAATTATTATAATCAGTTACCTTTTCAGTTAAAATGCATTACCATTTTTTTCTAAAAAAATCACAAGCAATTTTCTTTTCAAGCTAAAACATGTTACTTTACTAAAATCCCTCATTTCCCAAATATATCACGAGCAAACCTTTACTTATTTATTTTAAAACATATTTTAATATTTTTAATTGGTAATTACATTTCCCCTCTTTTTCTAGAAAAATCACGGGCAATTACCTTTTTCGGCTAAAACATGTTATATTTTCTATTTTCCTTACTAAAATCTCTACTTTTCCAATTATATCACCGGCAAACCCTTACTTATTTACTTTAAAATCTATTTTAATAATTTTAATTGACAATTATCTTTTTCAACTAAAACATGTCACCTTTTGTATTTTTCTTACTAAAACCCCTCTTTTTTTCAAAAATATCACGGGCAAATCGTTACTTTTATATTTTAAAATTCGACGAAAACATGTTACTTTCTATTTTTCTTACTAAACCCCCTCTTTTTCCAAAATATCATGGGCAAACCGTTACTTATTTATTTTAAAATCTATTTTAATACTTTTAATTATTTAAAAATATTTAACACGCCTACTTATTTTTTTAAACAAATGCAATTAATAAAATATAAAATATAAATAATAAAATTAACAATTATTAAAAACAATTCGTGCATCGCACGAGTTTTAGGCTATATTATTAAAGACGAAACAATAAAATTTTGGTAGTCGGATGGACGGACGGTCGGTACTTAGTGATTTAATTTAATTGCCCTTACTTATTTTTTAAAAAACTATCACTAAATAATAACATTATTTACAACCCATTACCTTTTCAGCTAAAATACATTACATTTTTTTATTTTTTTCTAACAAAATCTTCTCTTTTTCTAAAAAAAACACGGGCGGTTATCTTTTTTAACAAAAACATGTTACTCTTTCTATTTTTTCTTACTAAAACCCCCCATTTTCCAAAAATATCACTGGCAAACCCTTACTTATTTATTTTAAAAATCTATTTTTTTATTTTAATAATTAAAAGTATTAAAATCTATTTTAATACTTTTAATTATGAGCACTTTTTCCGCTGAAACATGTTACTTTTTCAATTTTTTTCATTTTCTAAAGAAATTATTATTAAATAATAACATTTTATAACCAACTACCTTTTCAGCTAAAATACATTACTTTTTCTATTTTTTTCTAACAAAATCCTCTATTTTTCTAAAAACAATCACCGGCAATTATCATTTTCAACTAAAACATGTTACTCTTTCTATTTTTCCTTACTAAAAAACCCTCATTTTCCAAAAATATCCCGGGCAAATCCCTACTTATTTATTTTGAAACCTATTTAAATACTTTTAATTACGGGCACTTACCATTTCAGATAAAACATGTTACTTTTTCTATTTTTCCTTACTAAGACTCATACTTTTCCAAAAATATCACGGATAAACAGTTATTAATTTATTTTAAAATTTATTTTAGTACTTTTAATTATTTAAAAAAGTTTAACACGCCTACTTATTTTTTTAGCAAATGCAAATTAATAAAATATTAAAACATAAATAATAAAAATAATAATTATTAATAACAATCAGTTACATAATAAATTTTCAAGATATGAGAATGAAAAAACAAAAAAGTTAAATATAACTACTTTCTAGTGCCAAAGAACATCACATAATTAAGGACAGAACAATGGGAATAGGAACAAAAACTAAATACCTCTATAGCAAGAGATCTGTAATCAATTCAGTAAAATTCCGTGGTAAAAGATCTATGGCTAACTCGATGTCCAGTGAGTAAAAAATTAAATTTGACAAATATTACATGATATTAATACTTGATCCGATAAAAGACTTGTTTTTGAAAAATTAAACACAAATAAAGTTAATCGATTAATAGATAAAAACATGCATCAGTAAGCATCTCTGCAGTATGATCATCGCACCACCAGAGCCTATAGCATCCCAACCTCCCTCACCAACCCCAGTACCAGGTAGTCCTGATATCTATCTTTTGTTGCAGCCCACAAACAACATCAGTAGTAAGCTGCACAACGTTCTTGTAGGTTCCATTATAGATCATCAAGTAATTGCTATGAGAGAATTGTAGTTCTCACCCACTTGATTAAGCATCCTTGTAGGTTCCATTATAGATCATCAAGTAATCTCTCTGAGAGAAGAGTAGTTCTCACCCACTTGATACTTGATTTAGGCGATTTTCAACATTGATGGCTTATGCTTAATTGTGTTAAACCTGAGAGTATGTTGGTGTCATTAATACGTGCATCAATCATATCCGGACATATGAACTGAAATTCATGCACTGATATGTTGACAATTCCTTCTATATTTCCCTTAGGCAACGTTATGCGTATGAAGAGCAATTTAGACCCATGTGATAACGGTCTATATTTCCCTGTACTTGAAACAACTTTCAGATTTTTGATGTTGTACACGGAGCCTTCCTCTAAAAGATTTTTGAACGGAGAGACCAGAATCTTCGAGATCGTAGCATGGATCAAATTTTCCTGTCATACAATTTGACAAACTAATAAATTATAAGTATATTGATTTATTAACCTTTTCATCGATCAAAATCATGTCAAGACTGATCGGTTCTTCAGTATTTGGATTGACAGATTCCCAAATTCTACACACTCGTACTCTTATCATCCAGGTATAGCTGCTATCGTTCAAAGCATCCAACATGGTGTAGGCCATAGTTGTATTTATTGTAAATACGGTTGTAAAAATTTGAAGCTATGTAAAAAAGTTTCGGTGTAGATTTTTTTGTTATGAATGAACTTTAATTTATAGGTGTTTGTAAGGGTGAATAACATGAAAATCCATTATGTTTAAAAGTCAAGAAGTATTATAAAAGAAAAGTTCTATAAAGTTTGAAAATATTAAAAGAAAGTTCTATCAAGTTTGAAAATAATAAAAGAAAGTTTTATCAAGTTTGAAAATAATAAAAGAAAGTTCTATCAAGATTGAAAATAATAAAAGGTAAAATTGCAATTATTAACATAAGAGCCTACAAATTCGAAAATAATAAGGAAGTTGTAATTTTCTAAATCAAAGAAAGTTATATCAAGTCCTACAAATTCAAAAATAATAAGGAAGTTGTAATTTTTTAAATCAAAGAAATGTTCTAAATCAAAGAAAGTTATATCAAGTCCTATAAATTCAAAAATAATAAGGAAGCTGTAATTTTCTAAATCAAAGAAAGTTCTATCAAGTTTGAAAATAATAAAAGAAAGTTATATGAAGCCTACAAATTCGAAAATAATAAGGAAGTTGTAATTTTCTAAATTAAAGAAAGTTCTATCAAGTCCTACAAATTTGAAAATAATAAGGAAGTTATAATTTTCTAAATCAAAAAAAGTTCTATCAACTTTGAAAATAATAAAAGAAAGTTCTATCAAGTTTTAAAATAATAAAAGTGTAATTTTCAATTTCCTTCCTACAAAATCGAAAATAATAAAGGAAGTTGTAATTATTAAAATTAAAAATTGTGAAAAATTGAGAAAATTAGAAAAATAGAACGGAGCGATTCTGAGGCGCCACCTCACCGCCCCCGTCTTCTCCTTTATATAAGTATATTGATTTATTAAATAGAATAAATGACCAAAAACCGAAAACCAAAACTTTCAATGTTTCGGTTTTAATAATACTTGCTTAAAACCCGTGCGATGCACAAATTGTTAATTGTTATTTTATTATTATTGTTTTAATATTTTATTAATTGTAATTTTGCAAAAAATAAGTAGACATGTTAAAATAGCTAAACACTTTTAATTAATTAAAAACATTAAAACAGATTTTAAAATAAATAAGTATGGGGTCGCCCGTTATATTTTTGAAAATGAAGGGTTTTAGTTAGAAAAAATGTAACATATATTTAGTTTAGAAAGGTAAATGCCCGTGATATTTTTGGAAAATGAGGTTTGAAAATTTAATAATTAAAAGTATTTAAATACGTTTTAAAATAAATAAGTAAATGGTTTCTTGTGATATTTTTGGAAAAAGAATGGATTTTAGTGAGAAAAATAGAAAAAGTAAATTATAAAAGACAATTTCCCGTGATATATTTAGAAAAGAAGGAACTTTTTAGAAAAAATATATAATATATTTTAGCTGAAAAGGTAATTGGTTATAAATAGGTATTTGATTATTTATATTTTAATATTTGTAGTAATTGCATTTGTTAAGAAAAATAGGTAAACATGTTAAAATATGTAAACTTTTAAAAAATAATTATAATATTAAAATAGTTTTAAAAATAAATAACTAAACGTCCGTGATATTTTTGGAAAAGGAGGGGTTTTAGTAAGAAAAAAATAGAAAAACTAACATGTTTTAGTTAAAAAAAAAAGGTAATTGCCTGTGATATATTTGAAAAAGTAGGGGAATTTGTTAGAAAAAATAGAAAAAATAATGTATTTTAGGTGAAAAAGATAATTGGTTATAAATATGTAATATTATTATTTAATAATATATTTCTATAAATAAGTAAGGTTAATTAAGTAAAAACACAAAGTACAGTTAATTAAGGGCAATTAAGTAAAATCACAACGTACCATACCGACCAACCAAAATTAAGGGCAATTAAGTAAAATCACAACGTACCATACCGACCAACCAAACTTTTAATGTTTCGTCTATTATATGATAGTATTGATAGTATAGCTAGTATATATATGTATGTATGTATATATATATATATATAGAGAGAGAGAAAAGTTCTATGGAGACCATATATCTATACTTCTATACTATATTATTAAAGCCGAAACATTGAAAGTTTTGGTTTTCAGTTAGTTTTTGGTTTTCGGTACTTTTTCTAATTAATAAATTAATAATATATTCAAAATTCGGGAAAGTTTTATTATACATTAATATTTCACTATATTTTACTACATAAAAATCAAATAATATTGAAATCTAATGAAAAAAATGGAAATGTGGGATCTAATTTGTTTAAATTTAGGATACACTACTACAAATATACTTCTTTTTTTTCAGAATAACATACTTCTTTATAACGAAAGCTACTACAAATCAAATCTTTTATGGAATTGTATTATTGTCAAGTTACCAAAATAGTAACTAGATGATTGGCTTTTATAATTAAAATATTTGTTTTTCTAACAAAATCTACTCTTTTTCCAAAAATATCATTACAATTATCTTTAAATTAAAACATATTACCTTTTATATTTGTTATTACTAAAATCTATGTTTTCCAAAAATATGAGGTGCAATCCCTACTTATTTATTTTAAAACCTATTTTAATACTCTATTTAATAAATAATAAAATAATATAAAAATAGTAATTAACTGATTGCCTTTTATAATTAAAAAAAAATCTAACAAAATCTACTCATTTTCCAAAAATATCACGACAATTACCTTTAAATTAAAACATAATATCTTTTATATTTGTTATCACTAAAATCTCTATTTTCCAAAAATATGAGGTGCAATATTTACTTATTTATTTTAAAATCTATTTTAATACTCTATTTAATAAATAATAAAATAATATAAAAATATTAATTAGCTGATTGCCTTTTATAATTAAAATATTTTTTTTCTAACAAAATCTTCTTCTTTTCCAAAAATATTATAACTGCTAATAACTAACTAATTACCTTTTTTTTTGCCAAATTGTATATTCTTTTTTATATTTTTTAACTAAAATTTCTACTTTTCTATTTTTCCTAACTAAAATATCCAATTTTCCAAAAATATCACGGACAGTTCAATTTAATAAAATAAAATAATAATATTATAATTACTAATAACTAACCGATTAGATTTTCTAGCCAACTCATATATTCTTTTTTATATTCTCTAACTAAAATTTCTCCTAACTAAAAACTCTCATTTTCCAAAAATATAACGGACAATTTCATTTAATGAAATAAAATCTATACTATCTTATAATAGACTAGATAAAAACATTAAAAGTTTAGTCAATCGGTACAATTTTTTTTTGTAATTCGTGTTTTACTTAATTACGCTTATTTATCAATAAAAAATATTATTAAATAGTAATATTACCTATTTATAACTAATTACCCTTTTCCGCTAAAATACATTACTTTTTCTAACAAAATTTTCTTCTTTTTCCAAAAATATCACGGACAATAGCCCTTTTCAACCAAAACATGTATCTTTTTATTTTTTCTTACTAAACCCCCTCCTTTTTCAAAAATATCACGGGATGCCGTTACTATTTATTTTAAAACCTATTTTAATAATTTTAATTATTTAAAAGAGTTTAACTATTTTAACACGCCTACTTATTTGTTTAACAAACCCCTTCATTTCCCAATTATATTTTTAAAATAAAACATATATGTTTTCTATTTTTCCGACTAAAACCCATACTTTTCCAAAATATCACGGATTTGCCGTTACAATTTATTTTAAAACCTATTTTAATGTGTTTAATTATTTAACAAACTTTACGTATTCTAACATGTCTACTTATTTTAAAAATATATTGTTAGAAATGAATACTACTAGAAACTAGACAGAGGGGGGGTGAATGGATAGTTTGATATATTTTTCGAACTTGAAAACTAAGTAAACAACTGTATGTGATTATGATATGTAATATGCAGAAAGTAAATAACACACACAATCACTTTAATCTACTTTGTATAAGCAAATTAAACACTACAGCTTTCCAAGAAATTCACAATCGAATTTCTGGCTTCTAAACAAGAACAGTTCGTACTTGCTTGCTTACAGAGAAAAGAGCTTAGCAAATAACTATGTGTATCTCTCTTACAGCTTACAGTTGTGTGTGCACGATATATATATTCCCCTATACAAACTAGGCACACACAATATTACACAGCTACCCCTTCTGAAAGTCCAACTTGTCCTGCCATAAGAAGTTCACTGTGTCAGGAAGGACCACCTGCTTTTCGGAGTCTTTCCCGTTTCTGTAGCTGCTTGTCTCTTATCTTTCTCTCCAAGTTTAGCTGTAGATTTGCCATCTGTTCTTTGGACCACCTTGCCAGAACAAATGCTTCAGTATTTGTCTCCTTTGATTCTTGGTTCTGTACCTTGATTTGTCTTGTTATAAACGGTTAAGTGTTGATATCGTGAACTCCACTTTATCACTGACTTCGCGATCTCCCTTGTGAGGACTACGCGACATAGCCTTTGAAGACTTTGCGACATAGGTCATTTGACGACTATGCGACATAGTTCATTTGACGACTATGCGACATAGGTCATTTGATGACTATGCGACATAGTTCATTTGACGACTATGCGACATAGGTCTTATGAAGACTTCACGATCTAGGCTTCTTTGACTTTGCTGACTTCAACACTTCACGACATGTGTCTTGAGGACTTCTCGACATAGTACAAAGTGAACTATGCGATATAGCACTTCACGACATGGATATTGGTGACTTCACGACATAGCTTTTCTTTTGACTTTGCTATATAATGCCTTAGATAAATTCCTGCAACTTATTTCTTCATGGCCTTATTCAACTCTATCCTGCTGCATGAACACTTCTGAACTTCTACCAGGATAATTATTCAATGGCCTATATACATTCTAGATGCAAGAACTTTACTAAGCTCATTATAAATCTGAGCATACATGATAAAGCTATTGTTCATGAGAACAAGACAAGTACATTTAGAGACCTATACTCTATCCCAGTGATGGAAATCACTAGGTCATGTAGTGTGACATAGTCACATAGTGTAGGCTTGTTAATAGTGGTATTCAGACATGTCTTGAGCCTAACAATCTCCCCCAAATTGTGAGTAAGATCCTTAGGCACAATTTCATGTCTGATAACAAGCCTAACTTACATAAAAGGAAATTTGGTAACAGAAAGGACAATTCATGAACCTTGAGATCAGAAATTTGATTACATAGAAAAATTGAAAGCTTACAGATTACTTTTGTTGCTCAACAGCTTCAGCTTCCAATTGCTTCTCTAGCAAATCATCATACATCTTCTTTTTCCTTATTTCTTCTCTTCTCTTCATGTCTATGATGGCTTCTTGAAGTTCTTCTCTTGCAATCAGTTCCTCAATGAGAGGTGAGCCTTCCAAATCATCAATTGCAGCCTTGAGTGCACTTTCTACATAGGAATCAAGAAACTCCATCCTTATTTTGCTTTGACCTCCATGTGAGTTTTTGTACTCCACAATGTAAGGATTTTGCTTGACCCTGCACAGCCCTTTCTGCCTTAGCTCTTTAGCCCTCTCCTCCATCTCAGCCATTTCTTTTTCTTTCTGTATCTTCTTCTTTTCAGTCTCTTTCCTCATGTTTTCTTCATAATCAGCATGCAGCTTCAAGTACCTGGCAATATCTATCTTCCATGTCCTTTCATCCTTTTCTTCAAAATTCAGTAAGGCATTTATCCTTTCAAGCTCATACTTATAGAAATATTGCCAGCTTCCTTGCTTCATTTTCCTTTCTCTTCCATCAGTGTACTTGATATCTAGATGATCCAACTTCACTTTGACTTCAAAGATCCTTTGAGCCCTCAAAAATGCTAGGGCATCTTCATCATAGTCCTCATCTAGTGGAAGCACATTGATGCCAATAACATTTGTGAGTTTTCCAGTCTTCTTTGTTATCCTTATCCTTTTGGGTACACTCTTGATCTTCAAATGCTTCACAAGAGATACCTTTCTTGAACAAGGAGAATTAGTCTTCAGTGCCACATCACTTGGAAGTAGCTTCATTCCTTTCCCCTTCATCCACTGTAACACTCCACTAGCTGTAACTTTGTGGAAGTGTTTTCTTGATATTTCTTTAGTGGCTTCATCTTTTATCTGTGGCAATTCAGGTTCAGAAGTCATGGATAATGATTTTGGAGGATCATTGCTAACAGTACCCACCCTAGACCTAGAGTCTTGTGTTGTGGTTAAAGTACTGCTAGCAATGTCCTTGACTTGCTGAATTCCACTCTTAGTTCTCTTCACTGTCTCCTTTGCCCCCTTTATGTCATCACCAGCATCTTTAGATTTCTTGGAAGATTTGCTTCTGCTGCTGTCACTTGGTCCATCCTTATTACTCCTTGAATGAGATCTCCTCCTGTAGGTTTTCTCCTCATCATCATCCTCCCCATCCTTCTTCATGTTCTTTTCTTTGATAGATTCAGGCAAAACACCATGAATCAGAAAAGATTGTAGAATGTTAATCATCTCTAATTCCTCTGCTGTCCTAGCTCCCCTCTTGGCCCTTAGCATTTGTAGTACCTGATTGATCTTTGCATTATTCCTCTTTGTCAAATCAGAAGGGATCACCAATTGGTCAATACTGCTGTCTTTAGATAGATGTTGGAAAATTATTGTCTTTGGCTTTGAGATAACCTCAGGCAGTCTTTGATCTTGACCTATCTTCAAATCATCAAACAATCTCTTGTTGTTAGCCCCACCTTGTTCTATTAAGTCCATAATTACTGACAGCTCAGTGAATCTCAGTTTCTCTAGAGTTTGAAAAGCAAGATGCCACAAGCAGTTGTCCTTGCACACCATGATTATCTCTCTTAGATGGACATCCTTGATTTTCCTTACTGCTACTGTGAAGTATTTGATGTTTTCCTTGAGCTTCATTCTGTAAGTCCTTGCATCTTCTTGTGCATCTCTGTAAATGGCTTTCAGAAGCTCCAGGAAGGCCTCATCATGATAGATGTGAGAATTGGCAACTTCCTGTAGCTTGGCCTCTGTGATGATTAAAGCTTTGATGGGTTGAGCCTTGGGAGTAGGTTGAGCAGATTGGGAAGTGGAGATATCTTTTGGCATTGTGGAGGGATAGAAGGTAGTGGTGACTGTGCTTTTCTGACCTTGTGCATTGATGACATCTACAGAGGGAAGAATAATTGGCTTTATGGTTTCCTCAGTGAGTTTGCCCTTGCCCTTATGCTTTGTGGGTACTCCCCCTCTCTTGTTCAGAATGACCTCCTTTTCTTTCTCCCCCTTAGGCTTGGAATCAGACAAGATGTCTTGAGCTTCCCCAGGGATAGGCAGGTTCATATGTCTCATCATGGATGTCATCATTTGTTGTTGCACCAACAAGATATTAGAGGTTGAAGTGCTTTGGTCATCCAACTTGTCATTCAGCTTTGCCAAAGAGTGAGAGAGCACTTTGTTGTCAGCTCTAAGATCAGCTACCTCCCTTTCCAAGTCATCCACCTTGGAGAACAATTGTTGAGATTTGAAAGAGTTGAGGGATTGGTCTTTGATTCTGGAGAAGTCAAACTTAGAGATGTCAGAAATGGGAACCTCATCAACAAGCTTGTTCCCATACTGATTCTTCCATAGTACTGTTAGCATGGAGTTGGAGTTGATATTGGCCTGCACCACATTGTCTAGCTTGGTGGAGAGCTTCTTCATATTATCAGAAACCATAGCTAGGGTGCAGTCCATCTTGGTAACATTGGAGGCAGTTTTCTGGACTTCTTTTAGAATGCCATCTACCTTGGGAAAGTCTGAAAGAAAACAGTTCCTGAGCTGAGCAGTAGAATGAGCTGTCTCTTCCTGAATGGTGGAGATTTCTGACTGAAGACCTTTCCCAAGAAAATGCATAGCTTTAAGCTGGCTCTTGTAGACATCATTAACTGCATCATAGATTTCAGCAGGAGAGAGACTTTTGGCATTTGACCCCAAGGCTGTGAGATAGTCCTCCCTGAGAAAAGCTAGAGCTTCTTTGAGCTTTACAGTCCTTTTTCCATCCAGCCAAGCATCCACATTTCCAGCTTGCTGGGCTTCATCCACAATTTTGTCCTGCTGTGCTTCAACATCCTCCTTATGAGAGAGAAGGATAGCCTCATAATCAGAATTTGGGAGATTTGCAGTGAGAAGGTGTTGAGCAATTTTAGAGATCTCATCAATCTGTGCCACATGAAGATTTTGCAATTCTTCTTCCGTCAATTGTGGTGGCACAGAGGATGATCCTGAAGGCCTGTCATGTTGCACAGGCTTCAGCCATTCTGTTATTGTGGCCTGAGCCAAGTTAGAGCTGGTGCTAGGTACCTCAGGTGGGGTGATTGAATGAGTTTCCTCCAGTCTTGGAATGACTGTGGAGTCTGATGTTGTCTCCATTGAAATGGGATGAGTGACAACATCATCTCCATGTGCCTGTGAAGGCAGGTCCATGTCCAAATGGAGTGGAGAGTTTGGCATAGAGTCTCCAGTAAGAACTGGGGAATCCTCTATGTTTTTGTTGGTGTCATTAGGATATGCCCCAGCATGCATTCCCTGACCAACTAGATGTGGGTCCTGGGTGGTGAGCACAGTGTCATGCACCATGTCACTTGAGTTTGGCTCAATCACAGTTTTGGATTGTGATTGATCAAGTACAGATAAGTCATGTGAATGACCAACCTGTGGAGAAGAAATATTTGATGTAGATTCTGGAAGAGAAGTGTGGTGTAGACTAGATTTTAGCAACTCCCCCTGAGAAATAGGAGGAGTTTCAATTGTGATGTGCTCTCCACTCATGGTGTGAACATCCTTATTTCTCCTAGGATCAAGAGTGAGGTCTTGATCCTGTGCAGACTCAGTACAGATTGTAGTGGGGAGACTACTCTTTTCAATGCCAATAACCTGTTGAGAGGCCATTGACAGTAATAGGTGTACCCCTTTTTCCACATCTGAATCCTGTTGGGAGGATCCAGTGGTAGGTTTGGATTTGGATTTCTTACTTTGTCTGGTGAGAGGTGACTCAGGATTCTCACTTCCTACCCCTACAGATTCATTAATTACTTCAAGGGCTCTCTTCTTTGTCTTCTTTTTAGTAACACCAATCTTTTGAGAGATTGATGCACTTGGCTGCCTAATTTCTACAGTGGTGTTTTCAGTGGGGTTGCTGGATGGGATAGGTAGGCTTGGGTTAGACTGTGAAGCTCCTTCAGTCTCAGCCTCCCCTGTCCAGGAAAGAGCATGGTATATGGGCTTATCAAGTGGATAAGACTCGAATGTGTCCTGCATATGCTTGGTCACACTCAAGATCACATCCACTTGATTCCTTGTGTCCAATGAACCAAACAGAATCTTGGACATGGACTTGGAATAAGCCATCTTTGATTTATCAATACCCTCCAAGTCATGGACATTAGCATCAAGATAATTTAAAATAACTTGAAGAAAGCGAGGGTAAAAGATGTCATTACCTCTTCCACGGATTGTCCTCCCTAGCCTTTGAGCCAATTCCTTGAGGATTATTGCTCCAACATTGATTTCCTGATTGTAGGCTAGGGAATAGGCCAGCTTCACAGCAATGTGACTGATATGGTCCCATCCTGTCTTTCTGCAAAGGAACACCTTCTGGAGTGCATCAAATAGAAATGACCACTCCCTTCTTACAAATTTCTTGTTCAGCTTTCCAGTATCAATCTCATCTGCATACCGAATGAGAGTCATGAAGTCTACAATTTGAGCATCTGTAGCTTCTTGGTCATGACCCTCCACCTTGAACCCTAAAGCTTCATTTATCTCCTTCTCCCCAAACTGGAAGTGTTTGCCTCCAATTGAACAAGCTATCTCCTGGAACGAAGTTCCATCTTCCCTGGCCATAGTAGAAACCAGCGCCGTTCGCCAAAATCCTTCCAATACATCAACATACAACGTGGGGTTCAAGGTTAGGGCTTGGCTGAGGTAGGAATCATTCAGGAACCGTACAAAACACTTGTACCTGGGTTTAGCCTCAGCCACAGAGGGAATGGTGAGAAGATTTGTTTCTTTGGGAATGGTTAAAGGAATAGGGGTTGATACTGTTTGAGATTTGGGTGCCATTTCAAGAGAGAAAGTAAGAAAGTGAGTAGAGAATTTTTGCTTAGGTTAGAAAGTTTGAGAGCAATAGACAAGATGAAAAGTTGCAAACGGTTAGAAAAAGGTATTTATATGATAGAGACACTGCGATATGGAGTTATGAATGTGTACAGTCTATATGTATGTCGCGAAGTCAAAAATGGCCTGTACCGCAAAGTCTTGCAAAGTATATCGCATAGTCTCAACAATGAACTATGTCGCAAAGTCTTCAAAATGAAAGGATTGGTGAGACTTTGCGATATAGTAGAAATACCCTGTCTAAAGCTCTCTTTTTGGAATTTTAAGCAATTTGTCAGACTTTTATCAAATTTTGAAATAAAATTAATTTAAATCAAAATTCTGTTAACTATGGAGACTTGTCGATATAGTTATTCTAAGTCGCGAAGTCATAAAATTAACTATGTCGCAAACTCATGAAATGAACTATGTCGCGAAGTCTCACAATCTCAACAGTTTGCGATATAAGTCTGTTTAATTTGAACTATGTCGTGAACTCTGAAAAACATCTATATCGAGATGTCTTAAAAGCTCACAACTCCACTAACAAATATGATTTTGAAAAATATGCAGTAAAATACTGAAATATTTATAAATCATATCTCAGCTAATTTTCACTCCAAACAAATAGATCATTTAAATACAGTGAAAATTTACTGCTGCAATATTTAACCAGCATATTTACTTAGAACAACTGAAGGAAGGATTGAGCATTCCAATTTCACTCACAAGTCTGTTAAAGACTGCTTCATTCAGAGGTTTGGTAAATATGTCAGCTAGTTGTTTCTCAGTTGGAACATAAGAGACATCTATGGTACCATTTGCAGCATGTTCCCTAATGAAATGGCACCTGATCTCAATGTGCTTTGTAGTAGAATGATTAACAGGATTGGCAACTATGGATATTGCACTAGTATTATCACACATCAGAGGAATATGTTCCAATACTAGTCCATAATCCATAAGTTGATTTCTAATCCAAAGCAATTGAGCACAGCAACTTCCAGCAGCAATGTATTCAGCTTCAGCTGTGGATGTTGCTGTGGACTGTTGTTTCTTACTAAACCAGGACACTAACCTTTGACCTACGAATTGACAGCTTCCAGAGGTGCTCTTCCTGTCAATCCTGCATCCAGCATAATCAGAATCTGTGTAACCAACCAGGTTGAACCCAGTGCCCTTTGGATACCATAGCCCAAGATTAGGAGTCCCCTTCAGATATTTGAAAATCCTTTTGATGGCCATCATGTGAGATTCCTTGGGATCAGACTGGAACCTTGCACAAAGGCATGTGGCAAACATGATGTCTGGCCTGCTAGCTGTGAGATAGAGTAGGGATCCAACCATTCCTCTATAGACCTTGATATCAACTCTCTTGCCTTTCTTGTCTTCATCCAGCTTGATTGCAGTAGACATAGGAGTTTTAGCTGGGGATGACTCTTCTAAACCATATTTCTTTAAAAGATCCTTGACATACTTAGATTGGTTTATAAAGATGCCATCCTCCCTTTGATGTACTTGCAGGCCTAGGAAGTAGGTTAACTCTCCCATCATACTCATCTCATATTTACTTTGCATCAACTTAGAGAACCTTTCACAGAGTTTTTCATTTGAGGAGCCAAAGATGATATCATCCACATAGATTTGAACTAGAATGATATCATTTCCATGCTTCTTGAAGAATAGGGTTTTGTCAATTGTACCCCTGGTAAATTGATGCTCAAGAAGGAATTGAGATAGAGTTTCATACCAGGCTCTTGGTGCCTGTTTGAGTCCATAGAGTGCCTTGAGCAGTCTATACACAAAGTTTGGGAAGTCTTCATTTTCAAAGCCAGGTGGTTGAGACACATAAACTTCTTCAGCAAGATCACCATTGAGAAATGCACTTTTCACATCCATTTGATACACCTTAAAATCTGAGTGAGCTGCAAAAGCCAGAAAGATTCTGATGGCTTCTAGTCTAGCTACAGGTGCAAATGTCTCATCATAGTCAATACCTTCTTGCTGACAATATCCTTTAGCAACCAGCCTTGCTTTGTTCCTAATAACCACTCCTTCTTCATCCATCTTGTTCCTGAACACCCATTTGGTGTCAATAACATTCTTTCCTTTTGGAGGTGGTACTAGTTCCCATACTTTGTTTTTCTCAAATTGATTCAACTCTTCTTGCATGGCAACAATCCAATCAGAATTCTTCAAAGCTTCTTCAATTAATTTAGGTTCCTCTTGTGACAGAAAGCAGCTATACAGACAAGTGTTTAATGTTGCCCTTCTTGTTCTAACTCCCTCACTAGGATCTCCAATGATTTGATCCCTAGTGTGGGCTCTGTCCCATTTCCTTGTGTGCCCCTGTTCATTTCCTTGATCTGTTCCAATCTCATTTTGGTTGACAGTTGCATTCTCTTCTTCTCCCCCTGTGTTTGTGAATCCTTGCACAGGTGTTTGAAGAAGATTGTCAATTTCAAGAATTTCATTTTCTAGAACAGTTTGAACAGGGGATTCATCTTCACTTTCAGAATCCTCAAGATAACCTTGATTCTCAAATCTCAATAGCACACTGTCTTGATCACTTGTTTTCAGTCCTGGAGTTTTCTTGTCATCAAAGGTAACATCCATGCTTTCCATGACTTTGTGTTGCTCAGGTACAAACACTCTGTATGCTGTCCTTTCCAGAGAGTATCCAATGAAGATACCTTCAAATGCTTTAGCATCAAATTTTCCAACATGCTCAGAGGTATCTTTCATCACAAAGCACTTGCTTCCAAACACATGCAGGTGCTTGAAGGATGCTCTTTTTCCAGTCATTAATGAGTAAGGAGTTTTGCCAGACTTCTTATTGATCAATGTTCTATTCTGCACATAGCATGCTGTATTAACAGCATCAGCCCAAAAGCTAGTAGGTAGCTTTGCATCCAACAGCATTGTCCTTGCAGCTTCAATGAGAGTTCTATTCTTTCTCTCAACTACTCCATTTTGTTGAGGTGTCCTAGGAGCTGAGAATTGTTGAGAAATTCCTTTATCTTTGCAAAACTCATACAATGTTGAATTTCTGAACTCAGTCCCATTATCACTTCTCAAAGCAACTACAGAGGAACCAGTGCTTTGTGCTTCTCTATCAACTCTCTTGATATGCTCTATTATGACTTGAGGTGCTTCATCCTTGGAGAATAGGAATTCCACCCAAGTATATCTTGAATAATCATCAACCATCACTAAAGCATATTTCTTTTTGGAAAGGGACATTACATTCACAGGGCCAAATAGGTCCATGTGAATTAGTTGCAGAGGTTTTGAGTTTGTATTGAGCAACTTGTTATTGTGACTTGATCTTTTAATCTTCCCTTTCTGACAAGCTTCACATGCTCCATCTTGCACAAACTCTAAGGCAGGCAAATCCCTTATGAGTTCTCTCTTGGTTAGAGAGTTCATTGCCTGAACATTCAAGTGAGACAGTTTCTTGTGCCACAGCCAGAATTCCTCATTTGTGGCTTTTGTGTAGAAACAACAAATTTCTCCCTTATCTGCAGCCTGGAGATTAGCTACAAACAAGCTTCCTTTCTTCACACCAGTTTGAACAACTTCACCACTTTCTCTTTTTGAGATTGAACAAAGGTCTTCATCAAATTCCACTTTGAAGCCCCTGTTGGTGAATTGTCCAATACTCAAGAGATTATGCTTCAGTCCTTCAACAAATGCTACATCTTCAATAATGACATTCCCAGACTTGACACTGCCATATCCCATTGTATAACCAATGTTGTCATTTCCAAAGGTTACTGATGGGCCAGCCTTTTCTTCAAAATGTGATAGCAGGGCTATATCACCAGTCATGTGACTTGAGCAACCACTGTCCAAGATCCATATGACTCTTTTATTCCTGTTGCCCTGCATTCACAAAGTGACTAAGTTGTTTTTGGTACCCACACTTGGTAGGGTCCAGTTGAATTAGAAGCATACTTGTTAACACTTCTTTTGTCATGAGTTGCAATCCTCACAGTAGGGGATTCTGTTCTGTGAGTGTGTACATGTGTGTGTGATTCACAGGATTGTGCAGAGTCAAGTTTATGCTTAAGAGATAAACAATTAGCAATCACAGTCACATAGCATGTCATGCAATTTGGCTTTCCACAGAATGAATCATGACTAGAAAGTATGCTAGCAGAATGGTTACTTAGGTTATCAATTTCAGCTATCTCAGGCTTGTTACACTTATGAGTCAAATGATTGACAGATTGACATTTTTGACATTGTTTCCTGGGAGCATTTGGCACATAAGTATAGTTGTTTCCCTTGTTGACACCTACCTTACCATTTCTGTTTTGTTTCTTTTTCTTAACAACTTCTTTCTTGACTACAGGACTCTTGACAAGGTTGTCTTTGGTCTCTTTCTGACTGACAGATTCAGGAAGAGAGGGGGTGTTTTTAGCAGCCTCATCTTCTTCAAGAAGTTGTTGTTTAATGACCAAGAGTTCTTCATTAAACTCAACAACACTCTTTTTGAAGATGGGCTTTTCAACACTTGACAGAGTTGATGGGGTATTTTTGTTTACAAAAGATTCTTTTCCTTTGCCTTTTGCCTTCTTCCTTCCTTTGTCATTCTCATAGTCAAAACCAATTCCAACCTTGCAGTCTTCAGTGTGTTCCTTGTGATAGGTTTGAATAAGTTCAGATGAGTTTCTGTAGCTTCTCAGTTTTAATTCAGTTTCAGCAATTTGTTCTCTAAGAGCTTTCTCTATTTGTTCAGCACAAATTACTTTATTTTTGAGATACTCAACTTCCTTATTCAAACCATCAAGGCTCACAACCATTAACTCAAGTTTCTCATTCTTTTGTGTAAGCTCCAAGTTTTTAGCAGTTAGCCTATCAATTTCTTCATTAGCAACCAACATGCTAGTATGAATGTTAAACATTTCAGTACTCATGTCTTCAACAGTTTGCTTATATTGAGAGGGAGTCATTTCAAGAGAAGTAAGAATAGGTACCTGATTTGAGGAATCACCTTCATCAGAAAATGCCATCAAGGCATAGTTTGAGTACTCTGGTTCTTCTTCCTCATCAGAGTCATCCCAGCACTTTCCCTCAGCAATGAAAGCCTTACCCTGTTGTTTCTTGAGTAGAGCCTCATACTTTGCCTCAAGCTCTAAGTATGCTTTATCCTTCTTGATCTGTTTGGGCTTCTTGCATTCTGTTGCAAAGTGCCCAAGTTCATTGCAGTTATAGCATCTTATTTTGGACCTATCCACACTCCCAGATTTGTATCCTCCTTTTGCTGCACCAGCAATCCCTTTTCCCTTGTTGAAGGAGTTTGAGCTTCCTGAACCACCAGCATTTCCACCATTGAACCTGGGCTTGAATGGCTGCTTCCTCTTGAACCTAATGTTAGGATATCTCCTAGCCATGTAAGCAAAAGATTTATTTTCCATCTTTTCCAGCTCATCTATGCTGTAGAACTCATCCTCCTCAGGTAAATCATAAACAACTTGATTTTCTTCACCAGCATCATCATTATCTTCTAGTTCCTCAATCTTGACTTGACTGACTTTCAGAGACTCCATTCTTTGACCTAGATTGTCAGCAATGAGGGCACAAGAGGTATTTGCCATTAATCCTTGTTTTGCTTGAATGGATCTCTTCTGAAACAGCTCTAGCTCATATGTCTTTAACACACCATACAAGACATCAAAACCAATCTTTGTTAGATCTCTTTCTTTGAGGGAAGAGATTCTTGGTTCTAAATGGTCTGGCAGAGTCAGTAAGAATTTCATGTTAAGCTCTTCTGTCTCATAGTGCTTGTCATAGAGTTTGAGCTCATTTATCAGCTTGTTGAATCTCTCAAACACTTCTGTGATTCCCTCTTTTGGCTGTGCCATGAAGGCTTCATATTGTGAGACAAGAATCTGTTTCTTGTTCTTTCTTACTTCAGTAGTTCCTTCACAGAGCACTTCTATGAGATCCCACATCTTCTTTGCACTACTGCAGTGAGCAACAGTGCCATACATGTTGAAATCCATAGATTCACAGATGATAAGTTGGAGATGTCCATCCAGTGCTACTTTCTCCTTTTCAGGATCAGTGTATTTTGAGGGATCTTTAGGAACATGCCTTGCTGGTATTATCTCAGTGCCTACTGTAGTTTCACCAATCTCAATCAATGGAACAAAGGGACCATGCTTTAGAATATCTAAGTACATGGGGTTGGAAGCTTTGATGAATAGCAACATCTTCTTCTTCCATAAACTGTAGTGCTCCTTGTTAAAGGGAGGAATCTTGATACTGCTTAGTTTCTGTGAGCTCATTCTTGATCTTTTACTGTTTGTATGTTAACAGCCCGCTCTGATACCACTTGTTAGAAATGAATACTACTAGAAACTAGACAGAGGGGGGGTGAATGGATAGTTTGATATATTTTTCGAACTTGAAAACTAAGTAAACAACTGTATGTGATTATGATATGTAATATGCAGAAAGTAAATAACACACACAATCACTTTAATCTACTTTGTATAAGCAAATTAAACACTACAGCTTTCCAAGAAATTCACAATCGAATTTCTGGCTTCTAAACAAGAACAGTTCGTACTTGCTTGCTTACAGAGAAAAGAGCTTAGCAAATAACTATGTGTATCTCTCTTACAGCTTACAGTTGTGTGTGCACGATATATATATTCCCCTATACAAACTAGGCACACACAATATTACACAGCTACCCCTTCTGAAAGTCCAACTTGTCCTGCCATAAGAAGTTCACTGTGTCAGGAAGGACCACCTGCTTTTCGGAGTCTTTCCCGTTTCTGTAGCTGCTTGTCTCTTATCTTTCTCTCCAAGTTTAGCTGTAGATTTGCCATCTGTTCTTTGGACCACCTTGCCAGAACAAATGCTTCAGTATTTGTCTCCTTTGATTCTTGGTTCTGTACCTTGATTTGTCTTGTTATAAACGGTTAAGTGTTGATATCGTGAACTCCACTTTATCACTGACTTCGCGATCTCCCTTGTGAGGACTACGCGACATAGCCTTTGAAGACTTTGCGACATAGGTCATTTGACGACTATGCGACATAGTTCATTTGACGACTATGCGACATAGGTCATTTGATGACTATGCGACATAGTTCATTTGACGACTATGCGACATAGGTCTTATGAAGACTTCACGATCTAGGCTTCTTTGACTTTGCTGACTTCAACACTTCACGACATGTGTCTTGAGGACTTCTCGACATAGTACAAAGTGAACTATGCGATATAGCACTTCACGACATGGATATTGGTGACTTCACGACATAGCTTTTCTTTTGACTTTGCTATATAATGCCTTAGATAAATTCCTGCAACTTATTTCTTCATGGCCTTATTCAACTCTATCCTGCTGCATGAACACTTCTGAACTTCTACCAGGATAATTATTCAATGGCCTATATACATTCTAGATGCAAGAACTTTACTAAGCTCATTATAAATCTGAGCATACATGATAAAGCTATTGTTCATGAGAACAAGACAAGTACATTTAGAGACCTATACTCTATCCCAGTGATGGAAATCACTAGGTCATGTAGTGTGACATAGTCACATAGTGTAGGCTTGTTAATAGTGGTATTCAGACATGTCTTGAGCCTAACATATATGTCTATTGATTTTTTAACAAATAAAATTAATAAAATATAAATAATAAAAATAATAAAAATAACAATTATTAAAAACAATCCGTGCATCGCACGAGTTTTAAGCTAGTATTTTTTTTTAAAGAAGAAGAAATAAATTCTACTTTCTCTCATATTTAGTACGGTGACGAAGAATCAATATGCCTTTCTGGGACCATAAAAGACTTATCCGGTAATATCTCATACGGCTCCTCTTTTATGTGCATAATGAAAATAAAACAGGGAAAAAAAAGATGAAAATATTATCATTATGACATTCACACCAGAATAAATAGTGTTTTCCGAAAAAACCTGTTAGCGGGAGTTATTGTCTATCGTTGGCCTCTATAGTAGAATCAGTCGGGGGACCTCACATTGAGTTTAGGAATAATCAGACTCGAACTGATGACTTTCACCATCTCAAATTCCTTTCCAGTCCAGTATTCAGAAAAGAAAAAGGGGGTTACGAAATAACTAAGGCATTACTGATCAATAGAGGTGCAAGGCTTACAGAAGTCGAGACCTTTTACTTTTTTTCATCATGTGGGCGTTAGAATTAATTGCAAGCTCTTCTATTCTGGTTCATGGTTTCTCTTGGCTATATCAGAGAAATTTAAAAAGGGGGGAAGTCATAACAAAAAGAAGTGGTAATAAAATCATTTTTCCGGGAAGAAATTGACTCGCCTATTCCGATCAGGGAGAACAAACCATTTACCAGGTTGTTCACCAAAACCGAAAGCAGTTATAGATGCTATAACATTAGGATGAAATCGAAGCGTACTCCAATATTTATTAGAAATTGAATTTCAATTATTTGTGGATGATTTATTGGCAAAGAGACGAAGAAAAAGATGAGAAAAGAGAATAGGAACAAAAAAAAACTAAAAAGTCCCAAGATGGTCATACAAACTTATTACCGAATTGGAATTCGTGTCGGATTCCATTCGCCCATCGAAAGAAATGAGATTATCGCAAGCAGACAGACAGTCTGATACACCATTGCTTTGGTGAATTTTTTTTGATTATGGATCTACTACAAGAAATTAGGGAATACCGGTAAAATGAGCTTGTCTGCCGCTTTGTTTCATAATAGAATCATTTTCCCCTTTTTGCAAAAAAGAAGCCCCAGCTCTCTAAGAGGGACCCAACAGAAATCCCGCATAGCATATTGAGCGCAGGTCTGACAATACCATTCTTATCCCGCCCCCAACTATATATAGGCAAATGTTCAGTATAGGCCACTTAAGTTGTAGATCTCGTAGACAGTTAGTGTAGTACCGTGTATTTTTCATTTATAAAACAAAACTAAAATTGCAGTATAATAAATTTAAAAGTTGCAGTACAATGAATTTGATTTACAAACGAAGTTCCTTTCGATTATGATATTTTTAAAAATAATAGATTATAGGTTTCCTGAAAATATAATGCATAAAATTTATAAAAATAAAAAATTTATTAGTGTAGTACATTGTGCAGTAAATATATGTAGTATATATATATATTATCTAAGAGGTCTACAATATAGCTGGTCTACACCGAACACAACTATATATATATATATATATATATACACACACACACTAGCTGATAACCCGTGCCAAGCACGAGCCGAACATGAATCGTCATTAAAATATTAATACTTATAAATTATTAATAAATATTATTAAAAAAATGTATTAGTCGAGAATTGAATGATACAAATATATAATAAATAAACCACTATTTAATTATGTAATTATATACGAACCGTGGATAAAGCTAAAGAAATTAAAGTAAATAAATAAATTTTGTATGCTTACGTAGCTGAAAGGAATAGAACCCTCGATTAAGCTAATGAATTTAAAATAAATAAATAAAACTCATATAATTACGTAGTTGCAAGGAATGAACCGTGAATGAAGCTAAAGAATTTAAAATAAATAAATCTAGTATAATTATGTAATTGTGAGGAATCGAACCGGGATTTAGTGATAACCAAATTTGGTACTTTGGTACCGCGCGTCATTTTCACGTTGTTTTATTTATTAATAAAGAGTATAAATTCGTGAAAATTTCCGTAGAGCCACTACAAGAAAATGTTCAATAGACATCACACATTAGACATCAGTTACTAATACCACTGATGTTAAAAAATATAATAACATCACCCCGTGTTAATCTGATGTCTTTGTTGTTTGAAGACATCGCTTATTTTAGAACCGATGTCTAAAATTCGACTAAAAAAATTTTGTTTTCCCCTTAGTAAAAATTTCGCAATTCCCCCCTTTATACCAATTATTTTCCCCCCTTTATGCCAATTATTTTCCCCCCTCTTGCCAAATACTTTTCCCCCCGACTAAAAACTAAATACTTTCCCCCTCTTCACAAATGTCTCTCTCTCTCTCTCTCTCACCTCATTGAATCTCTCTCTCTCTCTCTCGTCTCCACCACGACTCACCTCCACCACCATTCACCTCCTGCTCTACTCACCTCCAAATTGGTAAGCCCTAATTTCTCTATATTTAATTTGGGGGTTTCTTTAAGATCTGATTCTTTCAGCGTCCACACTCGACGCTATTACAACTCACGTTTGGTATGATTTGGTTTTGTTGGTTCTAATTTGAAATCTAGGGTTTCTACCCCTAATTTTTTCTTATTAATTTTATGTGTTTGATTTTGATTGTGATTATAGTTGCCGTTGGCCGGTGGTCGAAAACAAGCAGCACGAACAAGTGAACTTATGGAAAATTTTTATGTATCATGTATGTGTATAACTTTTATGTATCATGTATGTGTATAATTTCTTGAAATAGTCTAATAATTTTCTTGTTACTACCCTTTTTCATTCATAAATTTTATAGGATCATAGTGTATCTGTGCTAAAAGTTCTTGAGTCTGTTTTCTAGTTCTTGTTTAATTTATTTGCTTATTTTTATCTGAGTATGTGCTGACCTTAAATTTTGTTGGTTATTGATTAAGGTGAAGAATCTTTAGTTGGTACTATTCTATGGCAGTAAAGACAAAATGGTTGGCAGAAGGTATTCTACCAGAGGAATTAAAGAAGGTTTTGTCCTCAGTGGCTGCGAAATGGGGAGATGTGATTGATTTTAACATGTTGAAAGTGATCCATTTAAGTGGTGCTATGACTAATGAAGTTTATCGAATAACTTGGCCTACAACTGATGATGGTTTGCGAAATGTTTTACTGAGGATTTATGGTGAAGGTGTTGATGTTTTCTTTGATAGAGATGAGGAAATTCAGACTTTTGATTGCTTGTCGAAGCATGGACATGGTCCCCGTCTTCTTGGCCAGTTTACGGAAGGGAGAGTGGAGGAATTCATTCATGCTAAGGTATTTTAAATTTCTGTATTTTAAAGATCAAGCTTGGTTTGGTTCTGCTAGGAAATGTGATAGTTTACTAACTATTAACTACTTTAATGTTTCTGAAAAGGTCTACTATGTTTCTTGCTTCTTATAATATAGTTCCTTTTGTTATTTGACAAGGACTAGAGACTGAAACCAAAGAATACTTGTAAAGAAATTGATCACTGAGGTTCCTGGCTTATATCTTGTTAGGCTCGCTGGATACAATTGCTAAAAATTTACCGATATCAGTTCTTCAATTTTCAGACATTATCAGCTAGTGATCTTCGTGATCCTGAAACCTCTGCTCTGATTGCAGCTAAACTGCGGGAATTTCATTCTCTTAAGATGTCTGGTTCAAAAAATGTAATTATCTGAGACAGAATGAGGTATTATCAAGCTTACAACAAATAGTTTTATTTGCTTATCGATACATCATACTTATGTATTTATATGACACATGTTATACTGAACAAATTGTTTATTTCCTAGAAATTGGCTTACTAAGGCCAGAAATTTGTGCTCTAATGAATGTGCAAAAGAGTTTCACTTGGACACATTAGCGGATGAAATTGACATTTTAGAAAAGGGCTTGTCACAGACCCCAGGATATTGTGTTTTGTCACAATGACTTGCAGTATGGAAACATCATGATTGATGAAAAGACGAGATCGATTACCATAATTGTGAGTACAATCTTGAGCCTGTGATAGTATATTTAATAGAGTGAACTGAAATTTTTACATCTATTATAAATTTACATGTATCTTAGGTGTGAGATAGAATTCTTAAGGCTAGTTCTTCACAACCTCTCATATTTTAGACTATAATTTCTACCCAGGTAATCCACCCATTACTTATCTCAGTCATTTGTAGGAACCACCCATCCCCAGATAAATACTTGAAGAAGCGTCATACAGCTTTACATCATTCTCTGTTTTTATTTTTATAATGGCAGGTCTGGAGGAGAGTGAAAGATTAGTACGTTCGTATCTGAATTCTACTGGTTAGTCCATTTTTTCTTTGTTTTTCTGGTTTTTATTCCGAAGTACTTGTTCTGGCTTCCTTTTTCAACATGCTTTCTTGTTCCGACTTTTTTAAAACCTTACGTAAACAATAACCAGTACAAGACTTCATTCGTCACTTAATTGAACTTTATTAAATCTAATAGGCTTAGCATAATGTGATTATTGTAACTCCATAAGCCATCTAATGACCTTTTGTAAGCAAAATTAGGAAAAGTAATAAATTCTTGCCATACTTAGCTAATATTCCAACTCTCATGCCTTCTATTAAATGAAGTTTTTGAGTGTAACAATGTTTCTTCTGTTTAATAAAAAAGTATTCCAGCACACAATGGGTGAAGTAGTAGTCCATCACTATTTAGACTTTTATCTTATTCTTTTTGAATATTAAGGAATTTACTGATTCTGGCAGTTGTAAGGTTTTTTATTTTTATTTTTTTAGTTTTAGTTTTAAGTGGATTCAGCTAGAACCTTTGTACATGGTGCAGGTACTTCTGTTTGGAGGGCAGGTTACTTCTTGGAAGAATGCACGAAGAGAAGAATTGCATTATATGAGTAGCAAGGTTAACTAATTCTCGATGCTTACCGCCCCAAGGCTTGAGCCCAACATCACAGATATAGGTTGGCTAAAGAAGAACAACGCTGTAGTTGGCTATGATGGCTCTTCTTTTGTTAAAAGATATACCTGGAAAATATAAGATATAAAGTGATGTCCCTTACGAAAACACTGCTATTGTAAGATATAACACTGCTTGTTAAGTGATGTAGTAACTGCCGATGGTAGATTTATTTTGCGGATTGAATTGCTAGTTTGTAGGCAGTTCTGCAAATACTTTGTAGTTATTTTGTGTGTTTTATCGATTGAATGTTGATGGATGTGTAGTTAATTTTGCGTAATGATGATGATGGATGTGTGGTTAGTTTTGAGGATTGATGTGGTGGTGTTGTATGTATATTATGAATGGTCCAGTTTTTTTTTTAACGCTTGGAAAGACAACCGTTTATTTAATATAGGCTCAGAAACTAATGTCTAATGGTAAGAAATACATCGAAATTTATAAAATCTGATATTTAAAACCAAAACAGACATCGGAACAAAGTGATGTCTAAGAAAGAATATTAATCAGTTTTTTATGTAATAACTGATGTTTATAAGTTCATTAGACATCAGTACATGATGATGTATAAGATGATAATATACATCAATTTATTTGCTAAAAAAATGATGTCTAAGAGCTAAATAGACATCGGTTTCTGACCGATGTCTAAGATAGACATCACCGACTAAGACATCGGTTGGCAAACAACATAGACATCGGCCAGAAACCGATGTCTATTGACCCTTTTCTTGTAGTGAGCGATGGTTTGCAAACTATCCTTTGTAAGGAACCAACTTCGTTCTATTTTCTAGTAATCTACATACGTACATTGACATAGATACCACTATTTCTATAATTCTATGCATTCATCAACAACAAGTAACTTGATTGCTGTGTATGTGTTTTCACACCTTCGGCTCATTCATCATGTTAACGGAGGAATTTGGTGATAACAAATTTCGGGGATTTTCTGGAATAACGAATTATGAAAATAGGGGGATTTGGGATTTTTGGGTGTTTGGGGCTGGACTTGAAAGGTGTCTCGACTTGTTAGATGTGTCGGATCCTATTTCAAGATGCCTGCGTACCCTGTTTATATATAGGGATCAAGCCAACGCAGTTATGTGATAGGATAATGTTTTTAATCCCTGTGATTGTTAAGGGATATGTTGAGATAAGTTGATTTTATCTTTTTAGAGTTATATTAGCGTTGTGATTCTTTCCTGATTTGAAAGAATCGTTTGGAGATATTTTTTAGTAATTGATTGATTTAGATTGATTGTTTCCTCATTTCAGAGAGAGGATATTACTTAGTGGTTAAGCAATAATTATTATTAGATCAATATTGGGAAATTAGGAGATAATTGAGGCAACCGAAATTATGGCGTAACAACTACCCCCAGTTCTTCAGTGCAGCTTGATGGACTGGAGAACTAAGTGTGCTTTGATCTTCCGAATTTCCCGAGTCAATGAAACAACTAGGAGTAGAAGATTAGCAGATAATATGAAGAAGATAATTACCCGTAATATGCCTGTAAAATCGAGAGAGACAACATGATGTGCCCATAATATGTCCGTGTTTGCGAGAGAGACAACATGCGAGATGTGAGAAGAACATATGTACGAGTAACTTTGTAAGTGTAGGAGAATGAGAATTAGATAATTACCTCGCCTTCTTATACACTCATGCAAAGCAGAGTTTAAGAAAAGGGAAGAGTAACCTCGCCTTCTTATACACTCTATGCAAAACAGAGTTTAAGAAAAGGGAAGAGTAACCTCGCCTTCTTATACACTCTATGAAAAACAGAGTTTAAGAAAAGGGAAGTGTAACCTCGCCTTCTTAAGTGGTAGAACTTTCTTCTTGGTGAGCTTTCCGGAAGTACGGATAAACACCCCGGAAGTACGGGTTTACCAATGTACTCCAAGCAACACCTTCCACAAAGAAGGGCCTTCAAAATAATTTCAAGCAACACCTTCATAAAGAAGGCCTTAAAAAATAATTTCCAAGCAATACCTTAAAGAAGGGTCTTCAAAAATAATTTCCAAGCAACACCTTAAAGAAGGGCCTTCAAAAATATTAACATCTTCAATAGAGGGTCTTCAAAAATAATTTCCTCTTCGAAAGAGGGTCTTCAAAAATATTATCCTTCTTGGAAGAGGGTCTTCAAAAATATTATCCTACTCGAAATAGGGTCTTCAAAAATATTATCCTACTCGAAATAGGATCTTCAAAAATATTATTCTCCTTGGAAAAGAGAGCTTTCGAAAATATTACCCTTATCAGATGAAGACCTTCCACACTTATTTTTTCCCATGCACGAGCTAGTGAAGTAATCAAATCATGTGCTACGAATATTGTATCACAATTCTTTAACATCTCCATGATTCAGATTCTGCTCAGATCTGTTTTTTACCTTTTTGGCCCTGTAAACGATATTTTATTGGAAAACACAAAGCATGAAAATTGTAGGAAACGAAAAGAGATTTCTGATGATATATGGCTCGTCAGAAACGGACTTATAACGAATCGGGAATCAAATAAAACGTCTGCTGATTAACTTCTCAATACTGAAAAACGGGATCTGAATATGTTTTGTGATTTTGAGAATAGATCGAAACATAATCTCAGAAAACACCAAGACCGAAAGTTGTAGGAAATCACAAAAGCTTTCCAGATCATAATAAATCATCAAAATCTAACATGTAATAAATTTACTACGAATTTTATAAGATATCTTATTTGTACGGACAAAATCATAAGAAAACTTATCTTTATTTTGAATAGAACCACGAACCACCGCTTCCACCGTTTAGCTCATCCATTAAAACCGCTTCAGATCCATAATAACCCCCTTGTGCATGATGTAGATGATTTGATTGTCCTCCACAATCAAAAAATAATCCCCTCCTTCTAGCGCCAATTGTTAACGGAGGAATTTGGTGATAACAAATTTCGGGGATTTGCTGGAATAACGAATTATAAAAATAGGGGGATTTGGGATTTTTGGGTGTTTGGGGCTGGACTTGAAAGGTGTTCTCGACTTGTTAGATGTGTCGGATCCTATTTCAAGATGCCTGCGTACCCTGTTTATATATAGGGATCAAGCCAACGCAGTTCTGTGATAGGATAATGTTTTTAAGGGATATGTTGAGATAAGTTGATTTTAACTTTTTAGAGTTATATTAGCGTTGTGATTCTTTCCTGATTTGAAAGAATCATTTTTTTTCTGATTTGAAAGAATCGTTTGGAGATATTTTTTAGTAATTGATTGATTTAGATTGATTGTTTCCTCGTTCCAGAGAGAGGATATTACTTAGTGGTTAAGCTATGGAAGTTGTGTGTATTGATTAAGTTACACCATGCTTGGTCTATTCCAGTAGTCACTGTGTCATTGCTGTTAGTTTGAGTTTGGTTCACTACAGGCGAACAATTCGAGTTCTGATCAAAGAACCACTCAGTTGATAAACTTCCATTACCACTTCCATCGTCACCATCCTTCATAAACTCACCAACCGCTTGATCAACATCATTATATTTCATTCTAGAAGAAATCTCCAGGTTCTCGAAACGAATGGGCTGTGGTTTTTGAGGAATAATAGACAGCATTGGTGGATGAATAGTTGCGCTAGTAGTACTGCTGTCCACCTTGGTATTCATCAAATTTTTTTCTCCACCGAACATCATCGTATCCAATCTTTCTTGTTGTAGCTTCCATTGCAAATCTTGGTTTATTGAACTTAATGACAATATAGAAGATGCAACAATGTTATTACTCCTAGTAGTATTTTCATCATATTGAAGTACGTAATCTTGTTTAAGTCCAGTAGTTGAAGACAAAGGAAAACTGAACCGCGTGAAATTACCAGAAGAAGTACCAGATAAATTGTGTAGACTGGAACAAGAAGAACTTGGTAATGATCTCGAGATATTCCCGTAAGGAGTAATAAACAACTGTTGATTGTGCTGAATAGGAGAAATTAGTTTCGAATAACTATTATAGGTAGTAAGAAAATTGATGCCTGGTGAGAGATCAGAATTAGAGAACTTAAATCCACCTATATGATTAAGATAAGAACTTGAACCAGCTAAGTCGAGAAAATCACTTGAAAACCTGGAACTTGAGGAAGAAGACTTGATATAGATTTTCTTGTTTTTTCGGGAGCCACCACCAATTGGGATGTTGCGTAAAGCACCACCTTTGGTCCAATATCTTCTACATGTCTTACAGAAATACCTTGGCTGACTAAGGTTGTAGTTGTTATAGTAGCAAAACTTGGTGTTCGACGAATCACATCTCGGACATCTCTGTGGTTCTGCAGCAGGCCTAACAGCCACTGTCTTCTGGCTGTTACCGGAGCTCTTGTACTTGTCATCTTTGTTTGAATTTGAGAATTGTATTGGGATTAAATCATCCGCAGGCATCGTCCTTATATCTATGTGAGTATAGCTAGATACGAAAAATACTAGAACTTGTAGTTTAGACAGCAATAGATGATCAAAACTAGATTGAATGGTGGTATGCTAGCTGTAGAAGAGGAAAAGATATGTGCATGTAAATTGAAGGGACTGGTGACTCAATCAATGGTTTCATGCATGAGCTTGATATATAGTTGAAAAAAAGGATGAGAGTATAGGGCATCAACATGTGATCTTTATCATGACATGACTAGATTTGAACTAGGCTTGTGAGAATATATGTTGCAAACAGATATATTCACACAATGTATAAAGCTAGTAGTAATATATTTAGAGCAGATCTAACTGGAACAAGGGAAGGAAAATAAAAGAAGACCAGGTTTCCATATCATTGCTGAATGATGCATGATATTGAGCAGAGAGCAGGGTAGAAAGAGATCAGAACTAATTCCTGTAATATCGTAATTCGTATTACATGTTAAACATCAATAGTAATGTATATGTCGAGCATATATACATTTTATCACAAGTTCATTCTTCTAATGGCTAAAATAAATTCATCATACATTTTTCTGCATTCAAGTTTGACAGTTCGAGTTCAACAGTAAAATTTAACAGATATCAATGCCTCATCTATCTTTAAGTACGCCAACATTTTGTAAGAAACAAACAACCAACTTATTATTATTGTAGATCATTACAACATTCAAGTTCATACAGACTTAGACTTCAAACTTGTGGGAAACCTGATATAAAGGCCAAGCGACACAGCAATTATTCAAGGGAAACAAGGTTTTGGCAGGGCAAATCACTCAAGTAGTCCAGTTCTTCTTATCAAGAGAAGAGAAATATCCACCAGTCTACACGTAGAAACTACATATGATAATAATACCACGTGTATCTTTGACAAACAATGCCCTGTCCAAGTTTTAAAATTTGAGGGCAGAGCTCAAGCAGATTTTGTTAGCGTGTTTCCAATGTCAAGGACAAAACGATATCTAACATCAGCTTTTTCAAGTCGCTCATAAGCAGTGTTAACATATTCCATTGGAACAACCTCTACATCTGCTACGATATTGTTTTTTGCTGCAAAATCAATCATTTCTTGCGTCTCTTTCAACCCTCCTGTACCACTTCCTCCAATTATCCGCCTACCTGTCTCACAGAATAGGCAACATTAGAAACAAATTACTCTTCACGTAGCTAAATGTATCTGAACAATTTGTTAATAAGTAGTAAAGTTCTTACCTTGAATAAGAGGATATACAGGTAGCTCAAGCGCCTTTGTGGGAACCCCTACCAAGACTAGCTTTCCATGTGATTTCAACAACATAAGCAATGGTTGGAGGGCATGTGCAGCTGAAACCGTATCAAGAATACCATCCATTGTTCCTGTGGCGGCCTATAAACATTACACAAAACAAATCAAGATAATCAGAATATATAATTCTTGATAAATTCAAGCTACGTCCTTAATCCCTCTTGACGCCTACTAGTCATTGGCTTAAACATTACAAGTTAATTTATCGACTCTACTTTTTCTGATTGCCTAAATTGCTTAGACGTGAAGGTTTAAACGCCAGTTAAATATATTAACCGATAGGAGATCATCCAACCACTTCATGTGTTCTTAAACAACTGATTAAAAATGAAAAACAGACTTTCCACTTCAAATTGTTTGCTACCTGCATCTCTCCTGGATTACGGCTAACCAGAAATGAATCAGCACCAAGATGCTCAATCGCTTCTTGTTTCTTGGCAAGGGAAGTACTAATTACAGTCACCTTTGTGCCAAAAGCCTTGGCAAACTTGACAGCAACATGACCAAGCCCTCCTAAGCCCACAATACCGATGTGCATCCCAGGCTTGTCAAGACCAAAGTGTTTCAAGGGGCTGTAAGTTGTGATACCTGCACAGAGGAGTGGAGCGCCAGCATCAAGGGGAAAATTCTCTGGCCAGCGAACCACAAAATGCTCATCAGCAACTAGCGAGTCAGAGTATCCACCAAATGTAAGAGTTCCGTCATAGTAAATGCTGCCACATGTTAATTTTTGTTGAGGACAGTAACTCTCAAGATCATTCACACAGTCATCACATGACCTACATGATCCACTTATGTATCCAACTCCCACTTTATCTCCCACTTTAACCTTTTCTACCTTGCTACCCACTTCTGTAACTTCACCAACAACCTCATGCCTGCATTAATGGACCTAATTAGCATTCATGGTAGATACGATGGCTTGTATTAATGAAATCAGCCATTTCTTTAAACAGCCAATAGATTTAGAAACCGAAAACATGGTTAGCGATCTACCTTTGAATGATTAAATGATTAAACCATCAGAGATGATAAATCAGAAAAAATCAATCTAACGCTATAATAACTCTGTCTTCACCTCAATATTCAATATACTTTAATGAAATTTACTTTAGAACGAACAAATCATGCATACAATTGTACAAAGGCTATGCATCTTAGGTTATATATACCAGTAATTCCAATTTGCCAGTTCTTCCCAAATAATAATGAGGTTGAAAGTGAAGTTACTTGGCATGATAATAAAATCTGCTGTGATGTTGTACGGTAAATATTTGTGCTACAGTCAAAACTGCAAGAAGTTCGTAGATGCTATTTAAATTTTATCTTGTAAAGCTGGTAGTTTCATTTTTGGTGTAGGGGGTACTGTTAAAGCAGCACTTAAGCGAGTAACAATATTTGACGTTGTTAGTTAACCAATAAAAGCTAAGGTGATAGCAGAAGGCTCTAAATGGATCATTCAAAATCTGAGGGCAGAACTTGGGAGGGCTTGAATCCGAGACCTCTTCCGATATCATATTAAAACCTAGTCTTGTAAAATCTCAAGGTCAAGGGACCAAGTGGATCATAATTCATATAATAATAAACATGACATGATCCAATTTTACACAAACAAAATCCAAAATGACAGAACACACCACAAGATAACCAGTAGAAATGACTTCTTTATCAATATCATAATCCTCGAGTTAGTTATTTGTTTTATGAAAGAGTAGATTTATACCCAGGAACCACAGGATAAGTGGAGCCTCCCCAGCCATTAGTGGCATTCTGGATATCAGTATGACAGATCCCACAGTAGAGCACTTTGATCCTCACATCTTTCTCTCCAGTTGCCCTGCATTACATACCACACCACTTTTTCAAGCTCCATAACTTTAAAAAATAAACACGTGTCGCCATATGAAATGTCGAAAATATGATTAATTACCTCCTGGAGAAGTTGAAGGGAG
This sequence comes from Heracleum sosnowskyi, assembly GCA_030848705.1. Classification (NCBI taxonomy): domain Eukaryota; kingdom Viridiplantae; phylum Streptophyta; class Magnoliopsida; order Apiales; family Apiaceae; genus Heracleum; species Heracleum sosnowskyi. Next base: position 131,952,784 of record CM061235.1, on the reverse strand, counting down.
AGAGATGACCAGAAGTGTCTCTAGCTGCCCATCCAAAAGCCTTTACGGGATGCTCATCAGCGAAGTTAGCCATTACAACAAAATGAAGAGGAGAAAATGAAAATAAAAAAAGTAACAATTATTGTGTTATCTCAAAGTTGTAAAAGTCTAAACGGGGAATGCCATAGAAGTTTGAGATTGACATATTTAAGGAGTGGTTGCAACCATACTATGGTATATTTTAGAGTTATCTGTTATGTAGAATAATACTCTATAAAATTATTGCATGTAAGCCGCCCATGAATCATGATAATGAAATCGATGGCTTTCATCAATGTATGTCTAGTGGGAAGCTGGTAGGGCTTGCAAGGGGCCGAAGGGACCAGGATTTGGACTCGCGTCATATAAAATACACTGTGGCAAGGACACCTTTTTTTGACAAGAACAATGGAAAGGATACTCAAGCCGGGAGTTGGGACTAGAGGTGGCCATCCGGGCGGTTCTGACCGGCCAATCCGGGCACGACACGGCGAAATGGACCGGAAAACTCGGACCGGGAACGGGGCGAATCAACCCGGCACGGCTCGTTTTCTGGAACGGGGCGAATACGGGTTGAAAATCTGGAAACCGGCACCGGCATGGCACGGCACGGCACGCGGCACGGGCACGACAAGCGGACCGGCACGGCACGCCGTGAACCGCCCGCCCCGGCACGTCTATGATGTGCATGCATGTGCGTTGGTGACTTGGTAAAGAAATGTCTTTGGATAATGGGGTTAAATGGCATTTAGGTCACTGTACTGACTGCTAATTTTCAATTGGGTCATCCAACTCAAAAAGGTTTCAATTAGGTCACAAATCAGATAAAAGTTTTCAATCAGGTCATTGGACGTTAACGTCGTATTGACAATTAACGGAGTTCTGTCTAATAGTGACAACTCGGTGCCATATATGCCTAATAGTGTCGCAAGAAGGAGATGTGAGCAGATTTAAAAGAATATATGTATGTTATGTTGCCTACAAGAATGTTTGGAAAAATGAATGTAGACCAGTACTAGGACTAGATGGTTGTTTTTTATACATATATGGCACCGAGCTGGCACTATTAGACAGAACTCCGTTAATTGTCAATGCGACGTTAACGTCCAGTGACCTGATTGAAAACTTTTATCTGATTTGTGACATAATTGAAACATTTTTGAGTTGGATGACCGAATTGAAAATTAGCCGTCAGTACAGTGACCTAAATGTCATTTAACCCTTGGATAATGAGTCCCAGATATTAGTTTCTGGTAATGATGAACCTGTGCATATATCAAGTCATTTCTTTATCAAGTCATTATCCAAACACTTCTTGCTTTTATCACATTTTGCTTTTTAATGCAGTGAACCTTGCATGCTGCATGCATCTTATTTTTCATTTTTATTTTGATATACATGCCTCTTTTATATGATATTAGTTTTATATATTATTATTATTAAAAAATATTTAATTGTTATATTAAATTGCATGTTGATTCTAATTTTCTCACCAAAAAAAGTTTATTACGAATTAAAATAGAATCTAACAAAAATTTAGAATCAAATAAAACATGCATGTAATTTCATTGTGATAAATTTATATACAAGATTCTGTACTGGATTCTACACTGGATTATATGTAATGTTTAATAAAATTTATAGAGGTACCGTCCTCTTTTCTTCCAAATTTTTTTTATAGTTTCAAACAATTATTTGTATCAAATTAAAATAAAAAAATAAAAATTTAAACCGCCCCGACCCGCAACCCGTCCGCCAACCCGGCGGAACCGTGCACGTGCCAATCATTCTGTAGCATGGCACGGCTCGCCCCGCCCCGTCTCCGCAAACGTGCCGTTCACGATTCAGTGTTTACACGGGACGGCCCGCCCGTGAACCGGCACGGCACGGGACGGACCGCCCGTGTGGCCAGCACTAGTTGGGACTTTATACTGTAATCAAATCCACATATTTTAGACGAACTCATTACTTAATTTCAATGTTCTAAAAATCATAGAGTCGGGCCGAGTACTCGAAACGTGTACTCATTTTTAGGATATGATCCGATTTGAGTCGTACCGATTTCAGTCAAAATTCAATTTTTACATAACTCAATCAATATTTGGTCAAACTCCGAGTGCTCAAAGTTAAATCCAATTTTTAATATTCAATCTTTTATTGTTACATTAAGTGTTGTTGTAAATGCATATATTTGATCATCATAACTTATTGGGAAATTCCTAATGGTACCACTGTACTATTGGTTTTCCAAATGGTACCAAGTGAAGTTTTGGTCGTCCAAGTTGTACCACTGAACTTTTTGCTTCGTCCAAGCGGTACCACTATGTCTAATAAACGTTAGTTACACTGTTAAATCCCAAATAAACATAATTTTCCCTCCAAAATACTGTTACCAATAGAACATTAAAATTCTAACAGTGCAATACCAATAACCAAGCATAAAAAGCATCCATACTGGTCCAAAAACATTAAAATTCAGTAGTTCTAAACATTAAAATATTCTAAAAATATCAAATCCGAGGTTGGGATTGAGATTGGCTTTGAGATGCTTCATGGGCTGCTAATTTAGCTGATGCCTTGGCTACTTTTGCTGCCTTGGACTGATCTCTAACTCTTGGATGTCTAACCACCACTGGTCCACTTCATGGACCTTTGGCCTTTTCTTTTGCAGTCAAACCTCCCTTGCAAGTTCTGGCATTATGGCCAAGAAAATCACATTTACTGCATTTCACAGTCTTTGCTCTCTTCCCCTTTTGATCTTCTCCCTCTTCCCTCCTTCTGTTTCTGCTTGGCCTCCCAACCCCTCTCTTCATTGTAGGTGGCTCAATGGTAGGCAGATCATTAAATGTAGTCCATTGTTCTTTGTCAGGTATGGGATTAATGTGAAAACTGTAAGACTGTTTGTATGTCCTTACAGAATACCATATGCTAACAACCTTATGAGGGTCAATCTTTGCATGATTCATAGCCCTTATAGCATGTCTACAAGGTATACCAAAAATTTGCCAAGCCCCACAAGAACAAACCTTGTTATTTAAAGACAAAGGAAAATGAGATTTACCCTCATGAATCTCATATTCCCCTGGCTTGGACATATATGCTTTGCAACTTATAGTGTCCTTGCTGATGTCTTTAAGTAGCTTTGTGATCTTGGGACAAAGATCTTCATCCTTCCAAGCCATGGCACTTTGATGTCTTGTAGCTATTCTAACCATGCATACTCTTCTGATGCCTATATGAAACAATAATTGTTTAGACTAACTAAAATATTACAGACAAGTACTAGTGAAGGAGAAGCAATGTACCTTCAAGCAATGTTAGGACTGGTCTGCACCTATCTATTCCAAGAGTTGAATTAAAACTCTCCACAAAGTTTGAAGTGTTGGAGTCATTACAAACATTAGGGTCAAATTTGTGTTTGCTCCAATTTGCAAGATCACCTAATTGTGCAAACCAGGTCATCACTTTCTCACCTCCAGCTTCCTTTAGCCTTTCCATTGCTTTCCTATATGTGAATTGTGAAGTGGCATTGCAGGCTCTCCAAAACAAAATATACATCAAAGGACCAGAAAACTGTTTTTTGTAGTTCCTAGAGATGTGTCTGCAACAATATCTTCTTTTCACATTTGGCCAAACATCCATTAAAGCAAGATCAATTCCCTAATTACAGTAGTGACATTAAGCATTAAAAAATCAAGTAGTAACAAGCAGAACATTAAGTAGTAATATTAAGTGGATACCTTTTGCCTATCAGATATTATTGTCCAGTCCTTCCTACTTGATTCCTTTAGCATGTTGTAAAGATTCCAAAAAAACCATGACCAGTTCTCCTTATCCTCTACACTGACTACACCATAAGCCAATGAAAAAATCTCATTATTTGCATCCATGGCAACTGCTGAGAGTAGAATGCCTCCATAATTGCCTTTGAGATGTGTTCCATCTACACCTATTAGAGGCCTACAACCTGCTAAAAACCCTTTCCACATAGCTGTAAAAGAGATGAAAATGTTGTTGAATAATAGAGTCCTAGGAATACTTTCACTTTCCACAGTTGAGAAATATGCCTTTGAATCTGGATTGGTCTGACAAATAACCTTGGTATAAGCTGGTAGCTCACTGTAGGACTCATCATGTCCACCAAACAATTTGTCTATTGCCAACTTCTTCATGTTATACAAATAACTCTTCTTCATGTACACCCCATATCTCTGAAATAACAACTCATTTAGAGCATTTCCTGGAATGTCTGGATTGGCTCTTACATCCTCCAACAGTTTTGAAGCAGCTCATTTCACATCACATATTGGATTATATGTTTCTAGCCCCCTACAAGTATGCACATTGGGTTCAATCGTCTTAATTGCCCAGGTAATGCCATCAAGAAGCCTACTACTATGAATTCTCCAATCACAACAAGCTGCATAGCAAGTAGCTGTGTATCTTATGTTGTCTGCCCACAAAACATTGATTGCAAAGCCTTCTTGCACATAATAATCTTTCAATGTCGCTTTGAAATGGCTTTTATCAAGAAAAATCATTCATGGCTTTAACTTAATTTTTCCAAAATCTTGCTCTTCACAAAGCTCTCCATTTTTGTACAGCCTCTAGTAATACTCATCATCATCATCATTGTCCACAAAATCATGCCAGTGTCCATGTTTCCAATTATCTTTGATTTTTGGTATTGTGTTGATCTCCTCATCAGAAGGGATATTTGATTCTCCATAATTCATGTCAAAATCATCATCTTTGTCACTTTGATTCTCATCAGACTTTTCTTCACTAAAACACACCATTCTCTTAGCAGTCCTTTTCCCAGTTGCACAAGATTCAGCAGTTACACTATCCTCTGGTAATGTAGAAGCTGTTAGGGTTAAACCCTTTCTTCTAGCTGTTGATTTAGGTATTTTTTTAGCAAACATAGTCTCAGTAGGAGGCTCAGAGAAGATAGGGTTCACAGGATCAGAAGGGATGGTACTTGTAATTGGAGAAAATCTAGGGCTCCTCCTCATAGGTAAAGACTGAAAGGCTGTTTTTGGTGATATGGGAGGAGGAGGTAGGTTAGTAGGCTGACTTGCTTTCTTTTTGGGAGGAGGTTTCTGTTTGGTTGTTTTGGTGGTTTTTTTGTTATAGTTTCGGTGGTTGTAACACTTTTTTTGACTTGTTGCCTCTGACAATTCATCGAATTGTCCTCAAGATCCTCCAATGAAGGCAGGTTTTTAGAGATGTCTTCATTCCCACAAGAAGCCACACTCATTTTTTTCTCTTGTGATCTCCTAACATTTAGAACCAACTTGTACAATTGATTTGGTTTAACCACAGTACCAACCCAAATTGTTATATCTTTCTTTGAAGCTAATCGATCAAACATCTTCATCAAATCCATATATGAGAGTAATGGATGATGTTTCATCTCAAATACATATGCAAAAGTTGGAAAATAGGGTTCCATATTAATACCCCGTTTTTTTGCTTCATCTTCATATTCTATCACAATATCTAGCAACGTGGTCTTCTCCGTATCAACCTTAACATCAACAATTTTATCCCTCCAATTAAAGATTAGCACTTTCTCTACACTACCCATCTGCACATACACACACACACACACATATACACAACCATACTTTCGAAAAATGGCACATATAATACACACATACCCTAAAATATCAGATATTGTTCAACACACATACATAAATACACACATACATATAATACACACATACCCTAAAATAGCAGATATTGTTCAACAGAGAGGCTTTCGAATACATACCTTTGATGCAGATTAGTATCGAATTGAGTAGCAGTGATCGACGTTTGTAGAAATCGCCCCAAAGCCCCAATTCGTTCGTCCCAATTCGTTCGCCCCAATTCGTTCGCCCCAATTCGTTCGTCGTTTTTGAACAATAATAGCAGTTTTAGAGAGTGTTATAAAAGATAAGAGTGTATTTAACTTTAAAATAATTATATTTAACATTTAATTAACGGTGTAATTAACGTTTATTAGACAGAGTGGTACCGCTTGGACGAAGCCAAAAGTTCAGTGGTACCACTTGGACGACCAAAACTTCAATTGGTACCATTTGGAAAAAGCCAATAGTACAGTGGTACCATTAGGAATTTCCCTAACTTATTTTTAGTTGTATTGCTAAATTTATCAAGTAAACAATTTTAATATTTGAACAAATCTATTGTTAGTACATTGTTAAAAATATTATGAAGTAGTATAATTATTTTAGTATTTATATTGGATTATTAGTAAAGAATGTGTGATTTTAATATTTTTAACAAAATTATAAAAATTAATATCCGATTAATTGTCTGAGAGTACTCTCCAATTTTCGAATACTCATTTTTTCGGAACTAAATCAAGTTGGATCAATTTCCGATTTTTACAAACTTGCTTAATTTACGTCAGAGTTTGTGCGAATTGTTTTAAAATTTCACCGCAACAGATTTTTTTATTATTTATTTTCTATAATTTAAACATATGAAAGCTAAAATTCGTTACTTAAACTTTGTCCATCTATACTCTTTATTAATAAGCAAACAATGTGTAAATGACGTGCACAAGTACCAAATTACTAAATTTAGTTAAAAAGTACAAAAGTACAAAATTTGATTATCACAAAATTCCTTCGATTCCTAACAATTACATGATTAAACAAGATTTATTTATTTGATTTAATTTCTTTGGTTTCACTGTGATTCGATTCCCTATAACTACATAATTCAATGATCTGTTGAGTTGATTTAATTTTTTGGTTTCATCCGTTTTCTATTAATATTTTAATCTTGGCCCGTGCTTCACACATGTTATCAGTTAGTATACAAAATTATATATCATTTATAATATGGAAGTATTATTTTAATAATAATCCTTTTTTTTCGATAAGCACAGATCCAATAATATTCCTTTTTTTTTGAAGGAAAAATATTCCTTTCTTATGTAAGTGATATAGATTTGTAGCTGTATTTATGTTTAATTTATTGTTTGATAAATTGTTGAAAGAGTGTGACAGGGAATACATTAACTAAATTTTTTATAATCCTTTCACATCCGCTAGATTGTTGAAGAAACAATTAAACTTTAAAATTTTTAAGTCACAATATTGGAAACTTTCTCCCTTCTCTATAGGTACTTGAGAAATAAATATTTTTTGGCAACATTGATGACGAATACCTGTATCGAACATCAAACTTTAAAAATCTTTCCATTGCAGTGTTCACATGTCTATGGGGATAACCTCAACATCAGCAGTTTTTTGTGCTTTGCTGCAAAATCAAGCATTTCTTGTGTTTCATGAGCAACTAGCGAAAAACATTGACCGATCAAACATCAAGGCACGGGGGGGGGGGGGGGGGGGAAATATTTGTGTATTAAAGGGGATGTATTGGCACGGGTTTTTTCAATTTAAAAAATAATAATAATAGACAACAGTTATTTTATAAATTGATGTCTGAAAATTAGTTTCACATCGTTTTAAAAAAATACGATGTTGAAACATCCTTTAACCTCAGTGATTTTTTCAACCGATGTTAAAGAAGTAGTTTCACATTGTTTTAAAAAAAATACGATGTTGAAACATCCTTTAACCTCGGTGATTTTTTCAACCGATGTTAAAGCACCGATGTTATATGTACTTTTTCTAGTAGCGAGGCTATCATTTTGGACATAATTTTCGGATCTGTGGAAACCTCCATAACTGCCATTGAATGGATCATGGCACAACTCATACGACACAAAAGGGTGATGAAACTAGTCCAGGAAGAAATTAGAAATGTGATAGTAGATTGCGAATTCATAGAAGGATCGCATTTGTCAAAACTGGACTACTTACATTTGGTAGTCAAGGAAAGCATGAGACTACATTCGATAGTCCCGCTGCTAATTCCTCGTGAGTCCATGGAGGACATTGTGGTTAATGGATATACAAGAAATCTCGCATTATCATTAATGGTTGGGGGCTGGGACGAGATCCTAAAATTTGGTCAGAAAATGTAGAAGAATTCTTCCCTGGGAGATTTATAGGCAGCGACATAGATCTTCGAGGATATAATTTTGAACTAATACCTTTTGGCTCAGGCCGAAGAAGTTGTCCAGGTATGCACTTAGGCCTAACACATGTTAAATTGGTGGTAGCTCAGTTGGTTCACAGTTTCGACTGGGAGCTACCTTTTGACATGTTGCCTGTATAGAGTTCTAAGATTCTGACTACTCATTGAAATGTAACAGAAATGTAGACGGAAAAGTAGTGCTCTTAGAGAGTAAAGGATACATTCTGTTTTATTAAACTTGAAACTGAAATGTACAATACTTGCTACTTATATAGTAGTCTAAAGTCAACTATTAAAATAACAGAATTAGTTACAATAATAAGGGACTGTTTGGTTGTATGCTATTCTAATATTATGCTTTAGTTCGGGTACAATTCCACATGACGCATTAGCCTCCCCTTTCGAAGAGATGTCTTCAGCCTTATGAATACTTTTGCAAGAAGCTATTAACTGTGCAGAATTGGTAGTAGTCTTAATAGCATCTGTATCTGTACTGTCAATACCATTGATGCTGTCAATACCATTGATGTTTCCCCAACCGAAAAAATGCTTAGAACCAAACTTAAGACCCATCTGAGAAGCACAAGACCAGTGTAATTGCCTACTCAAACCTTTGGTCAGAATGTCAGCAGTATTATCCTTGGTACTTACTTGCACAATTGCCACAATCCCTGCTTGAATTTTCTCCCGTATGAAATGACAATCCATTTCAATATGTTTGGTTCTAGCATGATAAACAGGATTTGCAGTCAAATCGATAGCAACTTTATTGTCACAATGTAGAGGCACAACATCAGAAATCGAGACACCCAAATCTTGTAAAAGACCTTTTAACCAAATGATTTCACATGAAGCATCAGCTAATGCCCTGTACTCGGCTTCTGCAGTACTTCTGGAAGTTACAGACTGTTTCTTAGCTCTCCAAGAAACAGCTACCTGACCAAGCATAAAAGTGTAACCACCAACAGACCTTCGATCGTTGGGGTCACCACCCCAGTCACTGTCACTATATCCAAGAAGATTTAAAGAGTTATCAGAAGGGAAGAACAAACCATGGTTCACTTACAGCCAATGGTTTTCTTATCTTTGGGTAGAGGAACCAGTGTCCATATGTTATTAGTAGTTAGGGCTGATAATTCCTTGTTCATAGCATCAACCCAAAGTGGATCTTTTGTAGCTTGATGAAAATAACTAGGTTCAGGAACATAATTGACCATAAAAACTTGTTCTAATGGATCAAAAACAGAATTAAAGGTCAGAACATTATGAGAGGAAACATGATAGTCTGACCACCAGGCTGGCTTGTCTTTGATTCTGGTGGACTGTCTAACTAATGGTGCAGAAGGAACCAGGGTATTTGGAACAGAAATAGAGGTAATAGGTGAAGAATCTGATGAATCAGAAGAGACAGTGGTATCTAAAGTAGAGGAAGAATCCTCAGGAACTTTAGGAAAAACAAAATCATCAGAACTCTCAGATATGGAAGATGTAGGATGAACAGTAAAAGGCTGAGAATTAAGCCAATTTAAGAACTGATATGAATTACCAACAGTAGTATTGGTAGATTTCTGAGAGGAAGAATTATCCTTATGATAAGGAAATACAGACTCCACAAATTTAACATGCCTACTAACAAAAATTGTGTGAGTGTCTAATTTCAACAGTTTAAAGCCATTTTGTAAGAAAGGGTAACCTATAAACACACAAGGAATAGCCCTAGGAGCAAATTTATCATGAGAATGTATAGAGGCAAAAGCTAGACACCCAAAAGCTTTGAGATCAGAATAATCAGGTATGGAATTATGTAAAAGTTCATGAGGTGTTTTATGATTAAGGATATGAGAAGGAAGTTTATTGACAATATGAGTAGCTGTGAGCAAACACTCACCCCAATATGTAGAAGGAAGTGCAGATTGGAACCTCAAAGCCCTAGCTATCTCAAGTAAGTGCCTATGTTTTCTCTCAACTCTTGCATTTTGTTGAGGAGTATAAGGACAAGAAGTTTGATGAAGAATTCCATGAGAAGATAAAAAAGACTTAAAAGAATGATTAATGAATTCCCCACCATTGTCAGATCTTATAGTCTTGATAGTGGTGTGAAAATGATTGGAAACATAAGAAAGAAAGGCCTTGAAATGAGAAAAAACCTCTTGTTTAGTAGTCATTAAAATAGTCCAGGTTGCCCTACTAAAGTCATCAACCAAAGTAAGAAAATACTTACAACCAGAAGTGGTTGGAACATGATAAGGACCCCAAACATCCATGTGCAACAAGGCAAAAATAACAGTGGCATGTGAATCACTATGTTTTGGAAAAGGAATCATAGATTGTTTTGCACAAGGACAAATAGGACAAACATCATTCTTAAGTACAGGTAATTTGCCAATACAGGAAATATGTTGTAAAACATTACAAGGAGCATGGCCTAATCTTAAATGCCAGAGTTTAACATCAGAAACAACATTAAGGGCAACAGCAGAAAGATGTGAAACAGAATCATGAAAACCAGAAGAAGATTGAGATGATGCAGCAGTATTCTGAGGAGACTGAAGTGGAGGTGAAGTAGTTAAGTAATAAAGTCCCCCTTGTTCAGTACCAGTTGCCAGAGTTTGCACCTGGTTCTGGTCCTGGAAAATACACTTATTATTAGAAAATGTGACAACACAATGGGAACCTTGAGTGAGTTTACTAATGGACAGTAGATTACAATTGAACTCAGGTACTAACAAAACATTGTGTAAGGTTAGAGTACTGGACAGAATCACTGTGCCTAAATGATTTGATTATTTGGCAAAGCTACATGAAAAGGTTGGCTGGTAGTGACAATATTAGTCATAAGATGAGCATCACAACACATATGATTGGATGCTCTAGTGTCAATTATCCAAACAGTTTTTAATTTCTGTGGAATATAAGACAACATAGAGTAAACCAAACCTGCAATGTGAATGTGATCCTCCGGGGTGCTAGGTTGAGAACCTTTAGACATCATCAACATCAATTGATTAACTTGGTGCTGAATCTGTTCCATTGTAGCTTGCTGAGAAGAACCAGAGACACTAGAAGATTTAGGTGTGATAGTAGATTCTGAATCAGTGATTATGTTACCAGGAGCAGAAGCTGTAACATTCATTGCTTGAGTCCGAACACCAGAATTTATTTGAGTAGAACCAAATTTACCACGACCTCTTCCTCTTGGTGGAAAACCAATGAGTTTGAAACAATTGTCCTTCGTATGACCATCTTTGTGACAATAGGCGCATTTAAGGAATAGCTTCTTTGAGTTATAAGAGACATCACCAGAACCTGTTGTTGAACTAGGAACATTCTTAGTATAATTCCCAAATTTAGTAGTAGCATAAAAAGAACCTGAAATAATACCAGCACTCTGTCTTTGTTTCTCTTCCTGTTTAATCAAGGAAAAAGCCTGGGAAGTTGTTGGCAAAGGATTCATCATCAAGATTTGACTCCTAGCCGAAGTAAAAGTTTCATTAAGCCCCATTAAAAACTGTAAGAGTTTCTTCCTTTGTTCTCTTTCTTCCTGAAATTTATGAGATTCACAAGTGCAAGTAGTTTTGCACACAAAAGCAGGCTCCAGAGCAGTAAATTCATCCCAAAGATTCTTAAGTTTGTGATAGTAATGCTCAACAGACATTGCACCTTGCTCCAAAGAATGAACATCCTTCATAATTTAATACACACGATGACCATTAACACTAGAAAACTGATCAGTAAGTTCATCCCAAATTGCTTTAGCTGAATTGACAAAATCCATGCCATTACTTATCTCATCAGAAATCGTGTTCAAAATCCAACTAATTACCATATCATTCACTCTATCCCATTGAGAGCATAACGGAGAAGAATCATCAGGCCTAGACACAGATCCATCCACAATACCTAGCTTATTTTTAGCAGACAAAGCGATAGTTAAAAATCGTTTCCATGGACCAAAATTCTCTGAACCTGTTAACTTCTTAGAGATAAGAATCAAACCGGGATGATCAATGTTCTGAAGATACAACAGATGCAAATTTGACCTGAGTACTGCATCTGTTGCCTCTACTTGTTCTACGTTCTCAGACGTAGTCTCTTGAGTCGTATTATTATTCATCACAGCATGAGCATACGTGTTCTTTGACATGACTCCAACAACAACAATTCACAACAAATCGATCGATCTCGTGAACCAAAAACTCATTAACAATCACAACTCGCAACAAATTTCAGCAAGTCCTCACAAATCGACTCAGAAAACAACAAATCTCTCAAGAAATAATGACAAATCATAAAAACTCTCTAATTCGGGTGTAAACACAGCAAGAAACAGCCAAGAACCATCAAGAAACAACAAATCTCTCTAAATCTCTCCAAGAATCATCAAGAAAGAACGAATTTGATAATCGTAACAGTCGTAAATCAAGAAATTCATCTTAAAACAAGAAAACTTACTTCGAAAAGATTGATGTCAAGAGTGCGGAATCGGAAGAAAGACACCAGATCTATGCTCTGATACCATATAGAGTTCTAAGATTCTGACTACTCATTGAAATGTAACAGAAATGTAGAACGGAAAAGTAGTGCTCTTAGAGAGTAAAAGATACATTCTGTTTTATTAAACTTGAAACTGAAATATACAATACTTGCTACTTATATAGTAGTCTAAAGTCAACTATTAAAATAACAGAATTAGTTACAATAATAAGGGACTGTTTGGTTGTATGCTATTCTAATATTATGCTTTAGTTCGGGTATAATTCCACATGACGCATTAGCATGAAGAGTTAAATATGGATGAAACTTTTGGCTTGTCGTTGCCAAGAGCAAAGCATCTTCTGGCCATACCTAAGATTCGCCAATATTAAATTGTTATGCGTGGATAGTATATTGGATACAGCTCTGTTTGGAAGTTGTATAAAACAAATTTGTACTACTTTTCAAAACTGTTGATTTCCTGAACAGTAAAATCAATGGACTCGGAAATTTCCAGACGCAGCTCTTACAAATTCAAGCGGTAGGATAGGCGTTTTGTTGATTATCGATCAAACCTGCTTTTGGTGATAATATAATAATTTACGGTATTTTTTGAAAACTTGCCACATGTCATGCCATATCATTTCGTATAAGTTTTGGGAAAATTTTTGACGAACGTTGCACGACTCTTGAAATATAGAAAGTGGGGTGAGTTTGAATTAATATATTTGAAGCAAAATCCTTTATATAATTTGCAGAAACTGTATACAGGATTTCAGGGATACAATATGAGTTATCCTATCCTTATTCTGAGATTACAAGCGACTGGACTCGGACAATGCTGACCGATCCTTGACAAAAAGAACACCATACAGATTACTGCCACCACAATTGAAAGACTCGGTGTCTGTAAAAGTAAAATATCTAACACAAGATAATGTATTCAAACAATGATAAATTTCCCCCAAAGCTTCACTCGGTCTTCAACGTATTTGCAACGTCAATGACAAACCTGTATCGAACATCAGATTTCACAAGTCTCTCCATTGCAGTGTTCACATAGTCCATAGAAATAACTTCAACATCAGCTGTTATGTTGTGCTTAGCTGCAAAGTCGAGCATTTCTTGTGTTTCCTTCAGTCCACCAATATTACTGCCAGCAAGAATCTTTCTCCCTGTAAAATGTGACTCACAATTAGCATAAAAATATGTTGTTTCTTAAAAGAAAAACAGACTGCCATAAGAATATTTCAAAAATTATTGATAACTTAAATAGCAAGGTAAAATGCCCACCCATAAGCAAAGGGAACACAGGCAGCTCAAGAGGCTTTTCAGGTCCACCAACCATGACAAGCTTTCCATTAGGCTTTAATAGCCCAAGCAATGGAGCAAGAGGGTGAGTAGCAGATACAGTATCAATAATGCCATCAAGTGAGTTCATAGCGCCCTAAATGAATTCAATGAATGATAATTAGTAATCAAATTTTACACACAAATTTAAACTCAAACGCTAATTTCAACTCTTAGTAGACACCTGCATTTGTTCTGGGTCACGACTTATCAAAAAGGAATCTGCACCGAGTTTTTCCAATGCTTCCTTCTTTTTGCTTTCGGAAGTACTTATAACTGTAACATGTGCACCAAAAGCTTTTGCCAACTTAACAGCTAGATGGCCAAGGCCACCTAAGCCTACAACACCAACCTTAGTACCAGGCTTGTCGAGTGCAAAGTATTTCAGGGGACTATAAGTTGTGATCCCTGCACACAATAGAGGAGCACCAGAATCAAGTGGCAAATTCTCTGGCCAACGAAGAATGAAATGCTCGTCCGCAACCATAGACTCTGAATATCCTCCGTGTGTAATGGTTCCATCAAAATGCGGAGCACCATAGGTCAGTACTTGCTTTGCACAGTGATTCTCCATGTTGTCACAGCAACTATCACACGAACGACAAGATCCAACTAAGCACCCTACTCCAACATTATCTCCGACCTTGAATTTTTCCACTTTGCTCCCAACTTCAGTTACCACACCAACAATTTCATGTCTGTACCAATAATATTAACGATTACTAATCAATTAACATCGATTCAAGTAAATAAGATCATGCGATTTTTCCAGGATCATCATCTAATTATCATTTTTTATGATTAAATCATTTTGTTATGATTAAAGCATTAGTTGTGAGTCCAAAGTAGTGGAAGAAAGAAGGACCTGGAGCAGGTCCTTCAGAAAACTTAAATGTACACAACATTTAAGTGTTTCAACTATCAAGCTGCTCAGTGCCAGCAGCAAGTTTAATGGAAGAAGGACCTTCATCAGACCCCATTCAGAAAACTTATTGTACACGAAAAGTTAGCATATGAAGATAAATTACGCATAAGCAGTGGCAGAGCTTTTATTAGGCTACAAGGGCCATGGCCACGGACAAAGAACATGAGTTGTATTACAGAGTATCAAATTGTTAACATAACAAATAATCAATTTAAATGAGTTTATAGTAATATCACTATTAATCGAGAAGAAATCGGTTCAAAAGCCAAAATATTGTTGGTCATGTCGCCCAAAAATTATCATGATCTTAAAAACATAAAATCTTAAACTCCGCCAACATGAAGGCTTTGGTCTTGTAACCATAAAAATATAAACAAAATATACATATTAGCTAGCCATGTATGATGTATCAAGTAACCTATTAAAAATAAAAACAAAATATAAACACATTTATGTTGTTTAAAGATATGTAAAAATCTACCCTGCAGGTCGAAATATTTTTTAAAAAAGTTACATTAATTTTCACATTGAACCAGTCAGAAAATCAAACATACGATGATCCCTATTAGAAGGAAACATGTTCGAGAAAAGAAAGAGATGTAAACAATGGAAGTAGGAGGTATTTACCCTGGAACGACAGGATACTGAGTGAATCCCCATTCATTCTTGATCATGTGAAGATCTGAATGACATATTCCACAGTACAACACTTTGAACCTCACATCATTATCACCTGTTGTTCTGCACCATTCATAAAAAAATTAATACGTAGAAATCATTATCAAACATAGATATATAAACTGAACTAGCCAACAACATTTGTATTGTGAAAACTAGTGATTTCTGTAGAATAGCATAGGATCCTGTTGGGATTTTACTCAAACATCTTAAGATTTTAGATGAATCGGTGATCTATACTACTGTAACGTGCTATCGAAAGATAATGTTATACATGTGTAAAGCAAAGAATAATATTTATTACTATTATATAAATACCTTCTTGAAAACTTAAATGGAGAAAGAACTCCAGTAGTGTCCGTAGCAGCCCAGCCAAAAGCCTTGACAGGGTGTTGAGTTTCTGATGATTTTGCCATTTACAAAGAAATATTGGAGCTTGTAAAATGCAAAAATGAACGGATATGAATGGGTGTGATGAGTAAAAGAGAGGGGTTGAGTGGGTTTATATCGTGACAGGGGGTACTAGAAACTTGGAAGGTGACGCAGGCGGTGATGCCCGCCAAGGACAGGCAAAAGTAACTTGAATTCTATACCATGTTTATTTTATGTTTCTTTAATGGTTCTTGTACTTTTGTTAAATTTTCAACTTTGACCCACTGGTTTGTGTGTCGCATAATTATTTTCAACCTTGGACTGACCGTTTTGTGCTGCTTAACATAAATTCAGATTTTAGACAAATTACTAAAAAAACTAGATTTTTTAATTTTCTTTTTTGTAATTTTGTCATTTTCTTAAATTTTTTTGCAAAAATACAATTTACAATCATATGCATTTGATTTAATTAATGCAACATTCATTTTTTTTTTTTTTTTACAATTTGACGGAAAATATGGTGGTAAGTCTGTTGTTAGGTATAGACCTGACAATTGACCGTGTCGTGTACTTTCGTGTTTTCGTATACTTGAATGTAAAATCCATATCCGACCCGTTTTGGATTCGTGTACTAAATTTGAAACACAAATCCAATTCAAAACGTGTCGTGTAATTTACGTGTCGTATTCGTGTACATTAACAAAAAATATAAATTTAATTTAATTAAAATTTATATATTATAAAACTATTTTAATTATGTAAATTTTTATGAAATGTCTATTAAATATGTATTATATACAATTTTACAAAAAATTATAAATATAACTTATATATATAAATGTATACTTCTTATATATAAATGTATAACTTACTATCAATTAGTCGTGAAACTTTTATTTATTGTTCATATGTAATTGCTTATATATTTTCTAAATATGCAATACTATAAATAATATATATTTTTTAAAATTATATATTTACTTCATTAATTCGTGTACTTTCGTTCCGTGTCGTGTACCTATTGTGAAAACCCAAACCCGACACTAATTATATTCGTGTTTTTTCGTGTTCGTGTACCAAATTTTTGCACTCAAATACTAATTATCCGTGTCGTGTTCGTACCGTGTTGTCGTATATCAAATTGCTCTAGTTAGGTACGTGGGAGGTGGTGAGGACATAATTGTGATGGTCCAATGTCAAAACTCTGATTGGCAGAAGTCCTTGAACTCTTCTGTTGGATTTTGGGTTAAATATCAAACTCATTGAATATCATATATCACTTTTATTACTGATATCGTTTCGATCACTAAATTCATCATAATCATCAAACAGATAATTCTAAATATGTGTTTGAAAAGCAAAAATAACTTTTCTCGAGTTTTACACATATTTTTGCAATGCTAGTGCAACCAAATTAAAAGTTATGAATTATAGTATTTCAGATAATATATTTAGATTTTAGAAAATTCATTTACTATTTATTTTTAATTAAATCAAAGTAAATAACTATAAAATTAAAAATAAAAAGTAAATAATTTTTTAAAATCTAAATATAATATCATAAATATTAAAGTTCACAACTTTTCATTTGGTTGCGGTAGCATTCAAGAAATATGTGTAGAACTCGATATAAATTATTTTTACTTTTTAAACACATATTTAGAGGTATCTATTTGATATTTATGATGATTTTAGTGATTAAAGTGATATTCAAATCAGTAATGAAAATAATATATAATCTTCACTTCAATGACCGCTTTGATATTTAACCAGTTGGATTTTCTGTCATCCGATTCCTTGCAACATCTTTTTTTGACTAAGGCTCATTTCGTAAATTAAATGTTGAAGATTTTGTTGATTTACATTTCAACTTAAAAATATGGAAAATGTACTCGAAACAACAACCAACTCCCACCAAAACTTCACTCCGTCTTGAACAAACATGGATGACGAACCTGTATCGGACATCAGACTTCACAAGTCTATCCATTGCAGTGTTCAGCAGTTATGTTGTGCTTTGCGGCGAAATCAAGCATTTCTTGTGTTTCCTTCAGTCAAACGAGATTACTCCCACCAAGAATCTTTCTCCCTGTCAAAATATACTCACATTTAGTTTTACAACATACTTTCTGTTAAAATCGCTGAATGTAACACCACATTCTCCAAGTAATGATTAAAACAGGTAAGCTAGCAGATCGGATACTCACTCCTGAGGAAATTAAATACTGCCACTTCAAGAGGCATTTCAGGTGCACCAACCATCACAAGGCTTTAAAAACCCAAGACCAACCTAAGCCTACAACACCAACCTTGGTAAGTCCAAAGTATTTTAGAGGACTATAAGTTGTAATCCCAGCACATAGAAGAGGAGCACCAGAATCTACACACATCAACAACTTTATCTACAAATTACACATTCTCATTTTAGATCTAACAACTTTTGGCGGGAGAATCCGTTATGCCACCTCACTAGTTGCTTAGCTGTCATTCCTCCTCACTTGAGCAGTAGTGTTATTGCCAACTATCTTGTTTATGTACAAATGATATGATTATCATCAACTAGAGTAAATAAGATTATGCAAAAATATTTACAATCCTTCCTTGCGAAGGAAATACATTGAGAATTATTAAAAATTTAGTGCTTCTTTCTATGAGTTGCTGTGACTTCTGAATCAAGACGTCCATACATGGATGTAGAATGTTTGCTCTAGCCTCAATAGGTATCTTTGAATCAACATATTTGAAGCAAAATTCTTTATATAATTTGCAGAAACTGTATACAGGATTTCAGGGATACAATATGAGTCATCCTGTCCTTATTCTGAGATTACAAGCGACTGGACTCGGACAATGCTGTCCGATACTTGAAAAAAAAACACCATACAGCCATCACGATTCAATGACTGGTGTCTGTAAACATAAACATCTAACACAAGATAATGTATTCAAAACAATGAAAAACTTCCCCCAAAACTTCACTCGGTCTTCAACGTATTTGCAACGTCAATGACAAACCTGTATCGAACATCAGATTTCACAAGTCTCTCCATTGCAGTGTTCACGTAGTCCATAGGAATTACTTCAACATCAGCAGTTATGTTGTGCTTCGCTGCAAAGTCGAGCATTTCTTGTGTTTCCTTGAGTCCACCGATAATACTGCCAGCAATAATTTTTCTCCCTGTAAAATGTGACTCACATTTAGTATAACAATATGATCTTTCCAATCATTTCAAAAATTACTGGGCAAGTAAAATAGCTAGGACAAATGCTCACCCATAAGCAGAGGGAACACAGGCAGCTCAAGAGGCTTTTCAGGTCCACCAACCATGACAAGCTTTCCATTAGGCTTTAATAGCCCAAGCAATGGAGCAAGAGGGTGAGTAGCAGATACAGTATCAATAATGCCATCAAGTGAGTTCATAGCACCCTAAATGAATTCAATGAATGATAATTAGTAATCAAATTTTACACACAAATTTAAACTGATCAAAACCTAATTTCAACTCTTAGTAGACACCTGCATTTGTTCTGGTTCACGACTTATCAAAAAGGAATCTGCACCGAGTTTTTCCAACGCCTCCTTCTTTTTGCTTTCGGAAGTACTTATAACTGTAACATGTGCACCAAAAGCTTTTGCCAACTTAACAGCTAGATGGCCAAGGCCACCTAAGCCTACAACACCAACCTTAGTACCAGGCTTGTCGAGTGCAAAGTATTTCAGGGGACTATAAGTTGTGATCCCTGCACACAATAGAGGAGCACCAGAATCAAGTGGCAAATTATCTGGCCAACGAACAACGAAGTGCTGGTCAGCAACCATCGACTCAGAGTACCCTCCGTGCGTAATGGTTCCATCAGAATACCGAGAACCATAAGACATTACTTGCTTTGCACAGTGATTCTCCATATTATCGCCACAACTATCACACGAGCGACAAGATCCAACTAAGACCCCTATTCCAACATTATCTCCAACCTTGACCTTTTCCACTTTGCTCCCAACTTCAGTTACCACCCCAACAATTTCGTGTCTGTATCAACAACATTAGCTTTTGCTCATCAATTAATAATCAATAATCAATTTAAATGAGTTCATAGAATGACTGTAACATCTAAAACTACTGACAAAGAAGAAAACGGTTTAAAAGCCAAAATATTGTTGGTCATGTCGCCCAAAATAATCATTTGAAAGACTTCAACTCCGGCAACATGCTTAGAACAAGGAAGGCTTTGGTCTTGTAACCATAAAATTTACATAATACAACATGCAAGTTCTCGTATATGCATATTTAGTGATGTATTAAATAACCTTTAATTTATTAAAACATGTCTATAATAGAAAATTTAGCAAGAAAAACATGTCAATTAGAAAGAGATATGTGGACATAGAATTTATTTTTATTTTACACGGAGAGATTATTAGCATAGGAGTAGGAGGTAGTTACCCTGGAACGACAGGATACTTGGTGAAACCCCATTCATTCTTGATCATGTGAAGATCAGAATGACATATTCCACAGTACAACACTTTGAACCTCACATCATCATCACCTGTTGCCCTGCACCATTCATAACAACATTAATACGTAGAAATCAAAATCAAAGATAGCTAGATATACGAAAGCTAGTGATCTCGACTACGATGAAGGTGATTCGTAAATTTTAATCTTGTGATCGGTGATTTGTACTAGTGTAACGTGCTAACGAAAGATAATCTTAAATATGTGGAAAAGCAACAAATAATTTTTATAGAAATACCTTCTTGAAAACTTAAATGGAGAAAGAACTCCGGTAGTGTCCCTAGCAGCCCAGCCAAAAGCTTTGACAGGGTGTTGAGTTTCTGATGAGTTTGCCATTTAAAAGAAAAATAAAAAATTCGAGATTGTAAAATGAAAAAGAAGAGATACAAGTGCTTGTGATGAGTAAAAGAGGAGGGTTGAGTGGGTTTATATAGTAATGCAGCTGACATAATACTAGATATTTTCAACATTGGACTGACCGTTTTGTGCTTAAGATAAATTCAGATTTTATTAGATCTAAATCAATTATTAATATTTCATTTTAAAGGATATCGAACAGATTATCAATGTCCATAGAAAGATTTTATAGCCAGTTAGATCGATGACAGAATGAGTAAAGAATTAGGATTTCAATTTAGAGTAAAGTTGGAGCAACTTGGACTTTGAGGTAATTGTCATTGTCCGATATCGTCTGGATCTCCAGTTGGATCTCCTGTTAAGCGCTAAGACTATCTGAAGGCTTGTTATTGTAAAACAAACATTCTTAAATCTTTAAAAACCCTTCCATTCAGTTAAATTTAAACATTCAAGGCTAAACTGCTTAATGTATTTCACTCCAATTTCACTCCGTCCTCAATGTATTTCCAACATCGATGACGAACCTGTATCGAACATCAGACTTCACAAGTCTATCCATTGCAGTGTTCACATAGTCCACAGGAATAACCTCAACATCAGCTGTTATGTTGTGCTTTGCGGCAAAATCAAGCATTTCCTGTGTTTCCTTCAGTCCACCGATATTACTCCCACCAAGAATCTTTCTCCCTGTCAAAATATACTCACGATTAGTTTTACTTTTACAACATACTTTCTGTTTAAAATGCTGAATGTAACACCATATTCCCAAATTATTGATTAAAACAGGTAAGCTGGTAGGTTGGATACTCACCCCTGAGTAAATTAAACACTGGCACCTCAAGAGGCGTTTCAGGTGCACCAACCATGACAAGCTTTCCATCGGGCTTTAATAACCCAAGCAATGGTACAACAGAGTGAGTAGCAGATACAGTATCGATAATACCATCAAGTGAGCTCACTGCACCCTACATCAATTCGATCATTGATCATTATTCATTAGCATGTACTTCTATTAAGTGAATCTCACAAATAAATTTAAATCTCTACGCTTCTTTGAGAGACAAAATATTAGTAGATACCTGCAGTTGTTCAGGGTCACGACTTATCAAAAACGAATCTGCCCCAAGTTTTTCCAAGGCTTCCTGTTTCTTAGTTTCAGAAGTACTTATAACTGTAACATGTGCACCAAAAGCTTTTGCCATCTTCACAGCTACATGGCCGAGCCCACCCAGGCCTACAACACCAACCTTAGTACCAGGCTTGTCGAGTCCAAAGTGTCTGAGAGGACTATAAGTTGTGATCCCAGCACACAGAAGTGGAGCACCAGAATCCAGGGGTAAATTATCTGGCCAACGAACAACGAAGTGCTCGTCCGCAACCATCGATTCAGAATAGCCTCCATATGTTTTGGTTCCATCAAAATTGGGAACATTATAGGTCTGCACTTGCTTCGTACAGTGATTTTCCAAATTGTCACAGCATCTGGCACATGAACGGCAGGACCCGACCAAGACGCCTACTCCAACTTTGTCACCCACCTTAAAATTTTCTACTTTGCTCCCAATTTCAGTTACCTCACCTACAATTTCGTGTCTGTATCAAATATAAAATACATCAATTACCATTGGTTTGAGTATGTAAGATCATGCAAATTATCCAGTACTCTGTTTTAACTTTTGTTCTGCATTATTCATGTAGCTTTAAATAATTTAAGATTGAGAAATTGAGATTCTTGAAACAGCGAAAGGAAAGAAAGGCATACACCATAGGCATCTTCTTGAACATTAAGAATTGTACCAATGTAGCGAAATAAATGTCTAAAGGTTCCAAAGATCGTGTTCATCAAGGTAGGCAATAGATTATGCTCAAGGCAGGCAATAGATTATTCATGGCACATAGAATAAAAAGGTGTTTTGACATGAAAAACATGAACTATACAAAATACAAGAACACATAAATAATTGAATAGACCATCACATAGAGTTTAGTAGATAAGCAATGAGAAGGCTCTTCCTCACAAAGAAATATAGAATTATCATTCTGAATTATCACTCTTTCATTATTTTATACTCAAAAATCTATCACAACTACAAGAGAATGATTAGATTGCTTCTTCTAAAACCTTAAATTGTTAGTAAAAGCATTTGAACCCGAAAGCAAACCAAAACAGCTATC
Organism: Heracleum sosnowskyi; assembly: GCA_030848705.1. NCBI lineage: Eukaryota > Viridiplantae > Streptophyta > Magnoliopsida > Apiales > Apiaceae > Heracleum > Heracleum sosnowskyi. The sequence goes on along the minus strand of CM061235.1, from coordinate 131,929,855 downwards.
CTTGCTCTTTGATACCTTTTAAATGACCAAATCTTCTAAATCTTTACGTCACTAAATTGATCATAAAGTATTAATCCAGAGGAACCACACAATTATCGTTTTAGTCTGCTGGGATTAAAATTCTCCACTAGACTGGCCTTTTCACATACATAAATTTTGTCACACACCACTCAAAAGTTAGAAACTTGTAGTTTTTGTTACTAATTCTCCCGTCTATATTTTTATGAATTTTGGTCCCAAGCACTCATACTTGCGGCAAGTGAATGCTACCATAATGAAACATTGCGGCAGGTGATTCTCATCCAACGTTGGCGGGAACACATCCCCCTATTTTTATTTAGTCCATATGTACATACACACATATAATGATAGTAAACAGTCAGGTACTGACCCTGGAATGATTGGATAATTAGTGAATCCCCATTCATTCTTGATCATGTGAAGATCAGAATGACATATTCCACAATACAATACCTTCAACCTCACATCCTTATCACTTGTTGCTCTGCACCACCCATAACATTATATTAATACAAGTACAATCAAACAAAAAGCAATAAAGAGTTGATAAATGGATACATACCTTCTTGAAAACTTAAATGGAGAAAGAAGCCCAGTTGTGTCACTAGCAGTAGCAGCCCAGCCATAAGCCTTGACAGGGTGTTCTGTTTCTGCTGATTTTGCCATTTCCAGATTTGTGGTTAATAATTTAACATAAATTAAGTTTAAGATATTATGTTTACGAAATTAGAAAGAGTTGAGGAAAATTAGTACGTGCAATTGATTAGTTTTGAAAATGACCATGCAAATATGCAATAGAAATTGGGCCGAAGTGACGCAGGTGCTGATGCAAAAAAAAGAAAAGAAAGGAAGAATAATTGGGCTCATATTGCTTTTCTGAATTATAAATTGGATTTAATATACTCAATTTGGATGTAATAAATTTTATATTTTATTTTAACATGGAAACTGATATTTTATTTTATTTTATACAATTTATACTCTTTATTAATAAAAAAATCATGTTTCTATTGAATATAATATTATTAACTATCAAATTTGGTTATCACTAAACTCGGATTCAGTTCCTTACAATTACATTATTAAACAATTATTTATTTAATTTAATTTTTTTAATTTTACTCCGGTGTCAATTTCCTATAACTACATATTTAAATAATATATATTTATTATATATACTTTCATCCTAATTTTAAATTCAATTTTATGTAAGTTCATATCTAAATTACATTTATTTTCAGTAATGTAATATTTTAATGTTAATGATATATACACATTCTTATTTTATTTTGTACTCAATTGCACTTGTCATTTTCTTTTATTTGTGACATTTATTGATTTGTTTGGTCAGTGTTTTCCGAATTAACATCTCGTTTATATTGATATAATACATGTGTACTTTGTTCCTTAACTTATTGATATGGATTAAAAATAACCCTAAAAACATAATTAAAATTGCATTAATTAAATTTAGATGGTCCATAAATAAGGCCCGAAACTCTAATTAAATATTAATTTCGCAATTAATATTTGGGCTAGAAGTACAACCTGTATTAGGAGACGTCCAATACAGGCTTGTTCTAATACAAGTGGGCTTGTTTCAATATAAGTCCGTTATGATATGGAAACAACTCCTACAAGGAAGGATCTAGAATTAATCCTTATCCACCATCAAGGATAAGACTTATCCGTCAAGGAAGTTATAATACTTATCCACCGTCAAGGATAAGATTTATCGTTCAAAGAAGTGATAATACTTATCCACCGTCAAGGATAAGATTTATCCTTCAAGGAAATCAATACTTATCCACTAGGCTTCTAAACGCCTATATAAAGGGTCTGACCCCTCATCTCAGAACTACGTTTTGGACACAGCTCCATACGTCATCTACAACGTTTTAGACTTCATCCTCGAATAAGGACATACAAGTCACTACGTCCTTGGTGTGCCCCTGCCGCCATAGCCCCGAGGGTAACACCAAGAACTACATTTTTATTGGCTTGATTCTCTAAACACTAGAGATACGTAGGCATCTTGTTAGGACCGAGTTAGTCCCCGACAACAAGAGCATCCATTAAAGCTCGAAGCTCTCTAACCCTAGCATTGAATTCAAAAGCACGTTTTTTATTCCACAAAATTTGGCGCCGTCTGTGGGAAGACAACATCAACCATGGCAAACACACGAAGAACGACTCGAGAAACTCAGACTTCTGAAGGACGTCCTCTTACCTCTGAAACAGAGACTCATGGAAGCCAACCGCCGCCAACTACTGGCACTCAAGGGGCGAATATCCCCCTCACTACTACTCAAGGACCAGAAATCCCAATTTCGGTTGAAGGGACGAATCCCCTGCAAATGGTCGTTCATGACCCTAATCCTCAAGAGGCAACTCTTCGGCAACCAATCACAACCTCTCCACTACTCATGAATGCTCCACATGGCCTTCAACTTCACACCACGGATCTTCCCCAATACACGACTCAAACTCTTGGGATGCCAACTTATGGGATGCCACCTCGACCTACAGTGGGGAGTATTGGTATCAATCCAACCTACCATGAAGCATATGTGCCCCCTTATATTCAAGGTCTGGGACCCCAAAATCAACAAACTCAAACTCAACAAACCCCCTTATTCAAGACTACTCAGGTCCCTATACTGAGGATGATAATTACTCAACTGGAGAAGAGGGGGATGTTGCTCCAAGGAGAAGACGTTCTTCCCAAACAAATTGAAAACAACCCCAAACCACTAAGGAAAAGATTGCGGCCCATGAGGTAGAGGCTACATGACTCAAGAAAATACTGGCAGAAGAGGAGGCTGCAAAAGCTCAAAGCCAAACAACTGGAAGAGTCCCAGTGATCAATTTAGATCATGCACCGAGAAGAACCAAGAGGGCTGAAGCCCCAAAGGGTGATCCTACTGTGTTGTTACTCTTAGGAGATCCTGATGATCCCACACCACCTTTCACTCAGGATATTATGAAATCTAACATATCCAGAAAATTCAAGATGCCGACAATCAAAGCTTATGATGGAACAGGAGATCCCGCAAATCATGTAAGAACTTTCTCTAATGCACTGTTGTTGCAGCCTACCAATGATGCGATCAAATGCAGAGCGTTTCCACAAACCCTGACGGGCATGGCTCAACGTTGGTACAGTCGTCTCCCTCCCAATTCTATTGGATCTTTTAAGGAACTGATCAAGGCGTTTATCAATCAGTTTGTCAGTGGAAGGGTGCATGAGAAGAGTTCTGCATTTCTAATGAGCATTCAACAAGGAAAGAATGAATCCTTGAGGGAATACATAAATCGATTCACTAGGGAGGCTCTGAAAGTCCCGGACTTGGAGGACAAAGTAGCTATGATAGCCTTGCAACAAGGAACCACTGATGATCACTTCAAGAGATCCTTGGCAAAGCATCCACCCGAAAGCATATTGAAGCTCCAAGATAGAGCCAGAAAGTATATCAAGGCCGAGGAAAGCATGAAGAAATATGAACCCACTGTTGAAGGAAGTGAAAACGGAAAGAAGAGGAAGAAGACTCAAGAGTATGATGCAAGGGACAAGTACCAAAGAAGGATAATCCCGGACAAAGATTCACGGAGTATACAAGATTGAATGCTCCTAGAAGTCAAATCCTGATGGACATTGTAAAAGATGCTGATCTCCGATGGCCGAAGCCACTGAGAACTGATATGGAGAAAAGATACAAGAACCAATTATGTCAGTTCCATAAAGAAGTTGGTCATGACACCGACAATTGTAGACAACTGAAGGATGAAATTGAATTCTTGATCCGAAGGGGAAAACTGGATAAGTTCACCAAGGATGGGAATTGAGGAAACCAAAGATAAACTATGAGAAGAAACTATGAAAGGAAGGATTACGGCAAAAGGGATAACGATCAAGATCGTAATCCCAAACCCCGAGGGCCTGTCATCAATATGATTTTTGGAGGGCCAACTGCTGTTGGGACCTCCCGAAACTCAAGAAAAGCTTATGCCCAAGAAGTAATGACCGTTGTAGGAGAAGCACTGAAACGTGCCAGATCGGAAATAGCAATAGGTTTTGATGATTCTGACTTAGAGGGAGTGAAATTTTGTAAAGCATAATGTAACATAAGATGTAAAAGAGATAACTACAACTCAACCAAGGACAAGACAGACAATAATATTAACAGAAGCACAGGAATCCAGAATCAAAGAAGAAAAGGTAAACACAAAAAATCAAAATACGTTATGTATTCTTGAAGTCCGTAAACAGGTCACGGAAAGAAGTTCATGAAAATGTTCAAGCCTCAGTGACAGCAAAAGAAACAAGACTTTCAAGACGACAGAAGTATGTGAATGATTTAGCGTCAGTACCACAGGATTCCAGTGATGAAGCAACCAGGATGACAAAGGACTTATCAGCAGCATTGAATTGAAGACATAAAAAGAAGAATTGATCAAGTGTTATTCATCTGTGAACCAGACCAGTTGCACTAGGTGACGGCACTAAAAGATCAAGTTGTTTAATCGTCTCGGAAGAAAATGATACAGTCTGAAACTTTTCTGAAGACTAACAAAAGAAAAGGTTCGATGGTTTTTCTTTACTTCATTAGAAAACTATCGAATTGAAGTAATCATGACTTGACATGACTACTTTAATATTTGATAGTTTTTCTAATCAAGAAAACCATCGAATGATTTCTTAAGGATTAGTTTATTATTTGATACTTTTCTAGATGAGTAAAACTATCGAATGTGGAGAGGAAATGACTTGATGGTTTTACTTTTTAAAGAAAAGGAAAACAAAACCATCGAATACATTTCTAGGAATTCAATAGAAAAGGAATTTTTCACTTTGATAGTTTTCTTTAAAACTATCGAATGGAAAGTTTCTTTTAATCAATTCGATAGTTTTCATTTGTAAAAGTAGGTGGAAAGTTTATTTGTTTGTCAGGTTGATGGAAATTGGACGGCCAAGATTAATTCTTTAATCTTGGTTCGATAGTTTTCAAAAACTAAGTCTATAATTACACAGAGAGAGGTAGTGTCTTCCTAAGTCTGGTTATTTTCATAGTAGCAATTACGGAGAGAGAGTTTTGAGCCGGAGAAGATCAGAAAATTTATAGTGCTCAGAATTCGATCAATGTATTGATTATGAATAGCCTAGAACTCATTGAAGCTAATCTACGGATTAGAAATTGTAGCACCCCTCGAGGTTTATATTTATAAAACGATATATTCCCCGACTTTTGGTTTGGTTTGGTGTGTTTGATTTCGTTATAGAACTGAATGAATTATCCGCGAACGAAATTGAATTATTTGTGAGTATCGTATTCAACCCCCCCTTCTACGATACTTCGGGACCTAACAATTGGTATCAGAGCTTGTTAATCGACATACAGATTAGATCCGTGTATTTCAGACCAGTCAGACAAGAATTCTGAGGAGGCCAACTTCTAAATAAATTTATTTTATGAATTTATATTTTAATAAGTTTATTTTATAAATTTAAGTTAAAATGAATTTATCTTATAAATTTAATTTAAATAAGTTCATTATTTAAACTTGAATAAGTTTATTTGATTAACTTAATTTAAATAAATTTATTTTATAAATTCAAGTTAAATAAATTTATATTTTAAACTTAAGTAAATTTAATTTATGTTATGAATTTATTTTAGAGGTGCGGCAAAGAGCAATTTGTAGTGTGCTAAAGAGACCCCTTACAATTTAGGTGGCCAATTTTGAGTCTGAGGTTACTTCGATAGTTTTTTTTCTTAAACTATCGAAGTGGTTTTTTTAATGCTCTTAACAAAAATGGCCAGCTTTACAAAAACACCCCGAATTAATATATTTCTGAGTTATTTATTTATTTCGAATTTTTGTTAAAAAATTTCTTAAATTCTAATTTTTCTTAAATATTAATTTACATGATTTAATTTTTAAGAATTCGAAATTCTTGAAAATTAAATGTTTTGTAAATATTTATTTTTGATTAATTTATTTTTAAGGAAAATTAAAAATTCTGAATATTTAAATTTTTCTTAAGTATTAAATTGAGGGTGTTCAAGGGCTTGTAGAAGAAGATTCCTCCGGGTGTTAGAGAATTGAACGGACAAACCAACATCTCAGTAACGTTTATTAATGTTGGAACCTCAGAACAGAATAAAAGAATTACTAGTAGATGAATCAGAAGAAGCTCAGGTAGAAAACCTCGAGAGACTAGACTAAAGATCAGTGTTTCACTTGTCAAGGAAGTTTAGTCACATCAGATTCAGAAGGAGTACAAAAGCCACATCCATGGATCAGGCTTATTTATTACGAAGCAAAGATTCTTCAGGATTCAGTTCAAAGAGGTAGTTACAGACTGAGATGGTAACAAAAATAAGAGTGATAGTTTCAACTTTGATAAGAACTATGTAACGAGAAACTATCAGGGTGTGCTACACAATGAAGAAGCCTAACAAACAAAGAAGAATAGGGACTCAGTTAATAGCTGAAACAGAAGTGGAATGCTTTGTTGAAGAAGCATCAGCACAAAACTTATGTTGCTTAAGGAAAGAGTTGGGATGGATCAGATGACGAGAAGATCATGGATATCTTGCTTTCATAGCAATCTCTGAAGATGATTCACCTCACATATCTCAGGTATCTTTTCCTTGAACCAATGCAGTATTTAATTCTCAATATTCAAAGCATGTACATAGGAGATCTTAGATATGTGTGTATGAATATTTGTAGAATAAGATTTGCAAGTGAGATAGAAGCTTTCTTAAGAAACAACTCTTAGTTTTAGGGGTTAAGTTTCTGGCACATAAGACCTTAGTAAAGCTAAGTTTCAGTATCCCTAGTAGAACAAGATTTGCTCATTTATTCTGAATTGTTTGTTAAGGGATAATCAGTTTGAAGGATGGAGGAATTACCTTTAGAGTCAGTAGAATTTGTAGAACACCAAGCTGTATCTAAAACTGACTTAGGTAATAGAGAAAGTTAGATGCCATACAACAACAGAATGGATTAGATAGAATTAGTGATTTAATTGTTAATTCTCTTATTCCATGAGTGCTTAGAAAATTATTGAATATCTGTAAATCTACTTGCTACCTGTTACACTTGTGTATATTGGTTAAAGTAGAAAGTACTGAATTTTCTAAAATGCATAACATGCCTAATTTGCACATCTCTTATCTGCAATGTCAAAATGCTCAATGTATGCCATTTATTCTTATTAACATGTTTGCTTATTTAAATATTATGAATGCATATCTTAGAACTTGCATTAATCATAGAAAAAGCATGTTTAAGAATTACATTAGAGCAACGACTGCAAGGTCAGTCAGAGATAAGAATAAGCATGTATAGGTTGAAGCTGTTGTTACCACTTTTAAAAGCAAAATCTCTAATCCATCTGGACCCAAGCAAATAAGTTGGGTACCAAGAACTGTCAATCCATTTGTGAGTGCAGGCAAATCAGGTTAATCGATTTATATGCTTTCTTGGTCTTTACTACTGAAGACATATGATCGAAGAAAGATCTTGCCATCAAATGTGATTGAGAAAGCTGTTCCGTTAATAATCTTTGGAGATGACAGCAAAGGTTTTCATCACGGGACATGGCTACGTTTGAAATGGAATGTCATCATGTTTACAATAATTGGTATCATTGATAACAACTAATAGTTGGAGTCAAGGATAACAATTAGAAGCAACTCTCTTGCTGAAGATTCAAAGCACAAATCTTTTTATTCAATGAAGGAGCAGTGTTTTATCTCAAGCAGGAAGGTTGAGAAGCTCTCACCCTTGCATGACAATACAAGGAACTCTTTTCTAAAGATGGTATTGGTGAGAGGACTGCCTCATCTGGGATTCAAGCTAGATGAAATATATGAGGCATGTCATTAAGGGAAGTCAAAGAAACATCACAGAAAAGCTATAATGTGATAAGCATTACTGAGCCGCTTCAGATGATACGTATGGAACTCTACGGACTAGTTAATGTCTTATCTACAACAAAGTAAAGATATACTTCAGTGATGGTTGATGACTACTCTTAATACAAACTGGTGTTGTTCGTTCAATCTGAAGGACAGGACATCACAGATGAGATTAATCACATTTCCATGATAAGTAACAAATACAGGAAGACCCTGTAATGGCCAATAGAAGCAAACTCTGAATTTCTTTCAGGGGTTTGGAGGAAAATGTTTTACAAGTAAGCATCTTGGCAAGATTGGCAGCTAAGGCTCTTTAGGATATGTTCCTCGGCTAATCAGTGGAATAAGCCTACGAGGTAAATTTGATTAATCAACAAGAGGTGATTGAAAGTCTGAATATGATGTTCAACAACTCCAAGCTCTCAGCTGTTATGTGTGAAATTAATGGTAATGATGATTCAAATCCAAGCAGTGGTAACGGTAGTTTAACTACACAGCTCAGTAATTCAACAGAACCACTCAGCGAGGATGAGGATTCTCAGGAAATCCCAGCAACAGCTTAGGGGGAGCAAATGAAGGATCAATTAGTCAGATCAACACCACAATGAAAATCAAGAGGACACTTCAAGAACATATCTGTCAAGACAAAGGGTTTAGATTCAATATCATTCCTGATGTCTAGTTCTTAGTGATCCTAGTGGTGGAGTAAAGACTGGAGCTATATAGTATGAATGATTATTTTCTTGGTTTTCTTTCTGAAGAAGAAACAAAGAAAGGTAAAGAAGCTCTGATGGATCCAGATTGGGTGATTGCAAAGCAAAATGAACTCAATCAATCTGAAAGGCAGAAAGTTTGGAAGCTGGTACCCAGGCCTAAGGGAAAATCTGTTATTGGAACAAGATGGGTATCCAGGATACTGGACAACATTGGCATTGTTATGAGGGACAAGGCCAAACTGGATGCTAGGTTACTATTAGGAAGCAGTATCTAACAAGAAGCACCAGTGACGAGACTTGAGGATATCAGGATATATCTGGCACCTACTGCATATTCAAATTTTAATATCTATATGGTGAATATGTTCAAGTGCACTCCTGGTTGGTGAGATAGTAGAAGAAGTCAATGTACAACAGCTCATGACATTTGCTATTGCAGATCAATTGGACGTCGTATAACTTCTCTTCACAAGATCACTACAGGTTGGTATGAACCGGTATCAATACTCAAGCAATCGTCAAAGACATGGTATGACACTCTAACTGAACTTTTACAGAATATGAATTTATTAGAGTCGTCATAAGGCACAAACATAATGTCATATATGTGCAATGATATCATGATTATATTATATGTTGGTCTACTAACGAAAACTTGTGCAAGAAATTTGCCAAGTCACTGCAGAGAATGTACAAGATGAGTAAGTTGGGAAAGTTGCAATTCTTTTTGGAATTACTTTGAGCAAGCCAGAAGAATAATTCTTTTAGGAGCACAAGTAAGCCAAAAGAGTGATGGCAATAAAAGTAAGTCAAGAATCTTTTGAATGTGCACAATTGAGAAGATTCTAGACATGCCAAGACTCCCTGCCAACAGCAGCCACTAAAGCTTGATCAGGACAAATCAGGTAAAAGACAGAAATGACAAGCTAGAGAGGTATGCGTCTCATTAAGTTATTAGCTGCAAATTGACACCACATATTTTATTCTCAAGTTGCCAATGTGCAAGGTTCCGAGTGGAAGAAAATCTAGTCTTATATCTATTAACATGATTTTTAGATATCTTAAGGGAATACCAAATCTCAGAATATGGTAACCTAAAGATACTTGTTAACATGTTTAGCTATTTAGATATAAAATACGCAGGTTGTAAGAAAGACAGGGGAAGCATCTCTGTAAGCTGTCAACCCAAATGACAGGAGAAGCATCTCTAGAAGCTGTCAACTTCGTGGAGGAAGATTGATTTCTTTTTATGATAAAAGGAAATAAATTCTTCTCCAACAACTCTGTGGACCACTCCACGACAATGCACCTTGACAACAGGTATCATTTCTTTCGAAAGCATGTCTTCAAACATCCAGTCCTCACATTAATAATTTAGTGCTAATATCTAGCTCATAGATATTTAGTATTAATTTATTATTATTTATTTTATGAAATTTGAATTATGGAAATTGAAGCAGTTCAATATCTTATTTGCTCCATAATTTAAAATACATAAAATAAATATGCAGCATAATTTATTGGATTTTAATTGGTTAATATCATTCAATGATATTTAGTCGATTTTATTCTGAGAAAATTGTGAATTTTCTGTTGACAATTGATTTTGGTAAATTTGAAAAGATTTATTAGAATTAAAACTTGACAGGAAATGAAAGGTTTGAATTTTAGAACATGAACAGGTTCTAGAATTTGAACAGAAGCAAAAAATATTGAATTTAGGAAATTCGATAGTTTTTCAAGTACATAGATAAATCTATCGAAATAAATTTTCGATAGTTTTTGAAAAGGAAAAAGAAAAACTATTGAAAACATTTCTCGATACTTTTTGAGGAAAATTTGAAAAAGCATCGAATTGAATTTCATTATTCTTTATCTAAATTCTCGATGGTTTTTGAATTAAAATGAAAATCTATCTGAGAGAATTAATTTTTCCTTTATTTTAATTCTCGATAGTTTTTCCACAAAGGATCCCTCGATAGTTTTTCAAGCTTTAAAAGGTAACAAGTTCGATAGTTTTTCAGAAAAACTTTTTAAATTCTGATTTTCAAACTCTTCGTTATTTTTCAAAATTTATCGAAGTAAAGTTGACAGTTTTACCCCCAACTGAAAACCATCGAACATACTATTAAAAACATCGAACACTGTAAAGACAATATTGCCCCTGTCAATTCAATAAGTATTTAACAACCCCTTACGTTTTTTTCTTATTATCAGATCTAAGGGCTTTTGTTTATACTTACTAGAATACATATAACCAAGAATATCACTGCCTCAAGAACTTGTTTCTAAGAAAACTATTTTCACTATTGTTCTTTAGAAGTTAATTGTTTTCAATTGATTTCTTCAGATAATTCTGATTATTTGTGTTACCAAAAGTAGGGTTCTTGATAATAGTGATTCGAAGTTGTGTTTATTAAGAAAAAGGGGTAATTTTTGTTTTAAGGGTATTTTGTGTCAAGTTTGATTAATTAGCAATAATTAATTAAATTTAATTGGTTTTAGTTTTGGTTTAAAAGTAACCAAGACTAATCATGTCTCGTTTCAAAACTTGCAAGCCATTACGAATTTACAGTTTCGTGCATGGGCAGAGTTTCTGAACACACGTTCATTAGTGGCATATGCCTTGAGTACTCCCGTAGTCCTTTGCATCGATCAATTGAATGCGTTGTACACATCCGCCACGGATACAAGTGAGAATAATGTGAGATCCTTCAGTTTTGTTGTGCCAGGGGGCAGAACAATAAGGGTGACGGAACATGACTTTAACAGAATACTACATTTTTCTATAGAAAACCATGTTCCGGATCCCACAACTGAGGAGATACATGCTTTCTTCACTCTCATAAGAAGTCAACAACCTAACTTCTTTGTGGGAGAGTTCCTTAAGCATTACCTGACATGGGACCACTGGATGAAAGAACATGCATAGATGATGTGTTTTGTTTCTATCCTAGGTTCCTACAACTAATTCTCAATGATATCTTAACAGATGATGAGCGTGAGACATTCGCTGAAGAGGAGACCATGGAGTGCATGAAGATGAAGAGCAATGCAATAACCGCTCTGATAAGAAAGAATATCTTCCAGGGGTACCCACTGTTCAAACTTGAATATCTAAGAACGGTGCCCCTACCACTTCTACCCCTAGGGGAACAGGTAAATGAAGGTAACATTCCTCAACCTGAACTGGCTCCTGAACCACAACAATGGATGTTGATCCAGAGCCCTCAGTGGCCATCCAGACCATGAGATTGCAACCTACAATCTCTAACCACGGTCGAAGAGCCTTTGGACGAGCCAAATGAAATCACAAACGAAGCTCCTTCTCCTACTATACCCAGTATACAGACATCCCTGAGTGTAGAGGGAGATAGTGCCAAAGCAGCACCACATAAGGAGATACGCCATTCAACAACAGCTCTGCCTTACTCTAAAAGGAGAAGAACAGAAAACGAGGCAACTGTTGAAACTTCATTTCAATCATCCAAAGCGCCCTTTATTGATTTTTCTGATGCTGATTGGACTACGCTAACGAAAGCTATATCTGAACCAATAGCTCAATCAAGTAAGGAAGAATTGACGGAAGCAATGGTGTTCCGACCATATTACGGTCAGGTTCACTGGTTGAAGGTTCTAAGAACCAAAGGTCTTCACAGACGTCGAGAGAAGGCTTTGACCTAAATGCAAAATCTAAAAGGTCATTGTCTACCTCCCCAGATGGAACATATCTGGATCCTGCGGGTAAAGGGTCTGACGTAGGTGCAGATCGGCAACTCGGTGACAATGAATCAATTTTAATTGAGGAGTCTGCTGAGGTAAAGTCTTCACAGACTATTGGGGAAGATTGGGATCTCTGCTGTTAAAAAGAGCCTGTTTCTAACCCCCTAGAGATTCAAACTCTAGATCCTTCAAAGGATATATCATCTAAGGATGATCAGCAACTTGGTTTAACCAAGGACGGGGACTTGCGAAGCCCCATTGCACCACCGGTGACCTCCTTAAGGACGGCTACGGTGTTTTCTTCTGCAGGTACATTGAGCACAAAGGGAATGAGTGAAACAAAAACACTTACACCTGGCCTGAGTGGGAAAGGAAAAATGAGTGAAACACTGACAGAAACGTTGAGTGTACACCCAGAGCCAAACGTGAGGAGTGACACCCTAACCCTTTCAAATATTGATGATTTGCTATTACCGAGAGGTACATGTTCAATCCACCCTCAAGGAGATGACAGTTCACAACAAACAAGGAAATCCACTATGGAAGAACTGGTCGAATTGAGGACTGATGTCAAAGAGAATCAATGTGACGGGGTACAGTCTATTTGGAATATGCTGAGGAACCAACAACCCGGACCTTCACAAAAACAACCTGATCCTTCTACTACCTTTTGGAATGAGGATAACTTCATCGAGGATTCCTCAACTAAGGGGGAGAAAGTTGGAGAAGGGGAAACAAATGAAGTGACTAATGAAGGTTGGCAAACAACTGGATGGGGAGTTTGGGAAACCAATGAAGCTATTCCAGTTAGATAGTACTGGATTGAAGACATTGTGCAAGAAGAAAAAAAGTGAGGAGGAATTTGAGATCATGCAAGAGCAACCGATTCAGGAGGAGCATGAGCCATATAGAACATCCTATCTTGGATGATGATATGGAAGAAGAAGCAAATTCTCTATCACTAAGAGAGAAAGACACCACTGAAGGTGATTCTCATCAAGATCCAAAGAACTACAAAGCTAAATGAACTGCTCCGTGAGCATGTTAAGGAAATCTTGATGAAGGTCAGTCCAGAGATTACTGAAAACCCTCCTATGGTTAGATTCATGACGAATGACTTGTTCAGAATCTGCTACATGACGGAGGACAAACTGAGAGATTACCCAAACGAATATCTAATATCAGTTGAGAAGTATCTTAGATCCACTGGATTCACATCAACGGAGAAGGACAAAAGCAGCCGACACTCTAAGAAAATATCTTATGGAGAATGTTCCCTACTATAGGAAGAGAGTGGAGAAATGATTGGAAGTGCTTCCCAGACTACCAAACATGCCAAAGCTAAACAAGAAAGATGTTAACATTGCATGGCTGTGGGCTGGAGTGGGTCAAGAGGTTGGATATATTGGAAGACACATCCTAGGAGCAATCCTTAAACCTGGAGAACCACTGCACTATCTATCAGTGATTGATTATCACGCTGCTAACTCCGATCCAATGAGCGAAGAAGGTGAGATTGGAATGGACTGAAAAACAGAAGCAAAGAACAACAGAACTATCAGCTCAGACAGGAGGAGCAACTTCAATGTGAAAAGGTTTATTGTTTCTTTGATTTATGAAATCTGGAAAGTATATATATCTGATCCAGAATGCATTAATATTATTACGCTGTCTTACTTTAAGTAGTTTCATGTTTCCTTAGTTAGTTGAGTTATCCTCGAAGTATTTGCTTGTCGAACTCTATCCAATCAAATAGGGGGAGATTGTAAAGCATAATGTAACATAAGATGTAAAAGAGATAACTACAACTCAACCAAGGACAAGACAGACAATAATATTAACAGAAGCACAGGAATCCAGAATCAAAGAAGAAAAGGTAAACACAAAAAATCAAAATACGTTATGTATTCTTGAAGTCCGTAAACAGGTCACGGAAAGAAGTTCATGAAAATGTTCAAGCCTCAGTGACAGCAAAAGAAACAAGACTTTCAAGACGACAGAAGTATGTGAATGATTTAGCGTCAGTACCACAGGATTCCAGTGATGAAGCAACCAGGACGACAAAGGACTTATCAGCAGCATTGAATTGAAGACATAAAAAGAAGAATTGATCAAGTGTTATTCATCTGTGAACCAGACCAGTTGCACTAGGTGACGGCACTAAAAGATCAAGTTGTTTTATCGTCTCGGAAGAAAATGATACAGTCTGAAACTTTTCTGAAGACTAACAAAAGAAAAGGTTCGATGGTTTTTCTTTACTTCATTAGAAAACTATCGAATTGAAGTAATCATGACTTGACATGACTACTTTAATATTTGATAGTTTTTCTAATCAAGAAAACCATCGAATGATTTCTTAAGGATTAGTTTATTATTTGATACTTTTCTAGATGAGTAAAACTATCGAATGTGGAGAGGAAATGACTTGATGGTTTTACTTTTTAAAGAAAAGGAAAACAAAACCATCGAATACATTTCTAGGAATTCAATAGAAAAGGAATTTTTCACTTTGATAGTTTTCTTTAAAACTATCGAATGGAAAGTTTCTTTTAATCAATTCGATAGTTTTCATTTGTAAAAGTAGGTGGAAAGTTTATTTGTTTGTCAGGTTGATGGAAATTGGACGGCCAAGATTAATTCTTTAATCTTGGTTCGATAGTTTTCAAAAACTAAGTCTATAATTACACAGAGAGAGGTAGTGTCTTCCTAAGTCTGGTTATTTTCATAGTAGCAATTACGGAGAGAGAGTTTTGAGCCGGAGAAGATCAGAAAATTTATAGTGCTCAGAATTCGATCAATGTATTGATTATGAATAGCCTAGAACTCATTGAAGCTAATCTACGGATTAGAAATTGTAGCACCCCTCGAGGTTTATATTTATAAAACGATATATTCCCCTACTTTTGGTTTGTTTTGGTGTGTTTAATTTCGTTATAGAACTGAATGAATTATCCGCGAACGAAATTGAATTATTTGTGAGTATCGTATTCAACCCCCCCTTCTACGATACTTCGGGACCTAACAAATTTCCCCATGATGATCCCCTAGTCATCATACCTGTGATAGGCAACTCTGAGACAAAGAGGGTTCTGGTTGATAATGGAGCTTCAGTAGACATCTTGTTCCATGATGCTTTTATCAAGATGGGCTATACTGACTCTCAATTGACACCTTCGAATATGCCCATATATGGATTCAACGGAGTGGAATCAAAGGTAGAAGGTACAATCCAACTCCCTATGACAATGTGTTGGTCCTTGACTATTGCAGAAGGGGGGGGGGGGGGGGGGTTGAATGCAATACTGATAAATCTCAATCTACGTTTTCAACAATAAGAACTAAGATTAAGGATTATCAGTTTATCAAATGCAAACACAAGTAGACACACGCGTAATTCTCACAAAATAAATGTTTTATTTATTTTGCAATGGGTTGCTACAACCTTAAGAAAATGTTTGTTTTCTTGAGCTTCGGTTTCTCGAGTGATTACAGAGAATGAATTGAGAGATAGACTAAGTAGGCTAAACCTATCACTTTCAATCACGGGTCTTGTGAAGCTGCTGTCATTTTCAAGTGGCAGCTTCTTACAATTTGCATGCCCGTGATTCTTTCCTAAATTGCTATACAGACAGCTTATCAATACATATCAAAACAATCTATAAACATTCTATTTTAAGCTAACACAATTCAGTAGATGTAGATTTGTCATACTCTGGAATTGGTGAGCTTTGTCATGTGATCTCTCAAGCTTCAGTCATAGTCTTGCAGACCTGTTACAGTGTTGGGATATTGCAACACGCCTGTTTCTTGAACATCCAAACTGTCACGAGTTTGACTGGGTTGTTTACCAATAAAAATGTTATCCCTTCATGACAGTATCCTGATGGCTAAGCTTGCTGTCACAGGAATGCGCTTATGGTGACAGTAAGAAATCCCCGCTGAAGGTGCTGTGAGGATTTCCAAGCTTGCTGTCAGGCTAAGGTAAAGTTGCTGTCAGAGGGCTTCCGCCAATGTTGTTGTCAGAGTGAATGTACTGTCGTGACTCGCAACATGCTGTCTTCTTATAACCTTACTGTCAGCGTTGTGACAGTAATCTTTATTCTTGCTGTCCATCTTGAGTACTTCTTGAGGCTTGAACAAATGAATGAACTTCTACCAAGATGCACTAGAATCTTATTTGTACTAAATAAAACGGTTACAAATACATACTCTGGCTGTGACAGTATGTTCATACTTAATAAAAATTAAGTAAATAAAGTATCTAGTTAAGTTGCCTCATAGCTATCACCCATAAATCCTAACAATCTCCCCCAATTTGTTTTTATGGACAATAACAACAAATTTACAATTAATACATGCTGACAAATTAACTAATAAGATCAGAATTTTACAAAAGATTTTTACTTAGCTTCAGATTTCTTTTTTTGTCTTGCTTCATCCTCTCTGTTGAGAGCTTCCTTAAGAATTCTTTGAGTCCTTCCACCAATGTTATTTCATCAGGAGTGATAGCCTCATCTTCAATCTCATCAATGTGTTTTTGGAGTGTCTTGGAGAGACATACCCTAGCATCCTGAAGATCCAACCATAAGTGTTTGCCAAAAGCATGAGTTTTGAACTTCAGTGTGCCATTAAAGTCTTTGAATCTACTTCCAGGGTATGCATTTAGAGTTTTTCTCCTTGATTTATCCAGCTTTGAGTCTTCACCCTTTCTTGCTTGAAGAATGCCCTCAATCTCAGAAGAGCATTGATGTTCCAATGGATGAATTGATCCAATTACTAAGAAGAGTAAGTCTTTCAGAGCACTGGTTCTAAGTTTATGAAAGCTTCTTACTGGAATTTCTTCCCATATGAACTTGATTCTCAGAGGATTCTCAAGCATACAAGATTGGTAACTGGGTCTTTCACTTTCCACCCTGTTGGCTTCTCTGCTTTTATCCAAGAATGTATCTTCTGTATCTTCAGTGGTTTCTCTTTTTGTAGGCTCTGAGGATTCTTCTTGACTTGGTTGGGTTTGCACCACTTCTTCAGGAATATCATCTTCATACTCAGCCATTTCTTCATCAGAATATTCAAGTAAGTGGGCAATGTCATTATCATCAAACAGTGACCAATCCCCAAATTTCTGATAGAATTCTTCATCTCTCACAGATTTGTATGTCAACACATGGTTCATGACACTTTCAGGGACGTTGTCATAACCTTGCATTAGATTGACCATCCTTACCAAGTAGAAGTATTCAACTCTCCTTGTTTCTGTTCTCCTTTTCATTGAGAGAGTTGCTGATACATCATATGATGACACTTCCATGGTAAAATCCTTTTTGACTTTCGCAAGTCTTGATGCATCAAACCAAAGAACATATTCAGTTGCTTCATTGTTGTTATCCAACTTTACCTCAACGCTCTTGATTTGATCAGCTTACTTTTCCAAAAGATCCAGAGAGCTATAGAGTTTTGATTGGATAGACTTCTTCAAATTCCTGCCAAGCCCAGTGGCTTTCTCCTTTCCTGAGTACTTGTGTTTTTCTTTTATTGCTTTTGAAATCTCCTCAGGTTCAGGTTCCTGTCTAGAGAGCCAGGCCCTTGCTAAGGTTTTTGTCCTATTTGGCTTGACAGTAGGCTTGATTCCTTCCTTGACAGCATCTTTGTTGACAGTGTCCTCCATGACAGTATCTTTCTTGACAGCTTCTTCTGTGACAGCTCCTTTGCTGACAGCTTCCTTGAGGATAGTGTCTTCTGTGACAGTCTCTTTGGTGACAGTATCTTTTTCAGCATTTATACTATCAGTAGCACATCTTAAGATATTTGCCTCCAAAGCTTCAAGAATTACTGACTCCTCTTCTTCTGTTGCTCCAGCATCTTCCTTTTCTTGTACATGAGCTTCTTCTTTATTTTCCTCCTGGGACTTTGATCCAACATTCCCAAAAGTGCTTCCACTAGCATTTCCTGTTTCTCCAGTTCCTCCACTACCATCCAACTCATCATATTCATCATGAGGAACATCATAGGAGCAACTTTCTCCTTGTTCAGCTCTATTGGAGATTGCTTTGGAGATCATCTTCTTCATAGTGGAGCT
This sequence comes from Heracleum sosnowskyi, assembly GCA_030848705.1. Lineage (NCBI taxonomy): Eukaryota > Viridiplantae > Streptophyta > Magnoliopsida > Apiales > Apiaceae > Heracleum > Heracleum sosnowskyi. The sequence continues at coordinate 131,911,388 of CM061235.1, read as the reverse complement.
CAGTTCCTTGTCCCTTTTCACCAGCAAGTCATAAATTGCTTTGACAGCAAGAACTCTTTCCTTGTTGGCTTTGGAGTTGAGAATCATGTTTAACACCTTTAAGATTGACTTTGACTCCATTGTTGAAGTGCCTCCTAGACTCATGTATGCACATCTCCTGCTACCACTTTTGGTGGTACTTTCATAGTAGACACAAAATGGATTGGTGTAGACTTATGGGAGTTTCTCTGAAATTAAACTCAGCATTTGCAGATGCAAGATCTCATTGAAGGCAGTATGGTTTGCTGTAATTTTGTTCTTCATTACTGTTAGCACTCTTTTCTAGAAGACTCTGCAGCAGCTGCATAGTAATGAACATGGATATTCCAGTGTTTAAGTACACATCAATAGCCCATCTCCTTTCTTCATTGATCTTTACACATACACTGGTGATTTTCTCCTTGAGCAAAGTTGAGCAGTTATTCAATCTTCTGCTAGGCTCCTTCATAGCTTCATCCACTACCTTGTAGAAGTCTTCATCATGATTCTTCAGAGTACTTTCCCTGTAGTTAACCATTAGGGCATTTGCATCTTCTTGGCTGAACTCTGTTCCTTCATTCTAGGTGTTTCCTGACAGGATGTATTCAGGCATCTTGTCTTTCCCTTTTCCCAACCTGTTCTGCTCCTCCTTTTCTCTCCATTGCCTTTCAAGAGAACTCTCCTTTGGAGTTGGAGTTGGCTCTCTTATAGTCACAGGAGGTAGTATTGGGTTTTTGGAAGAAACACCCCTTTGCATAGCTTCCAGGGCTTCTTTGGACATTAAGACTGTTTCTCCAGCTATCTCATATTCAAAGATATTTTCAGCTCCTTGCACTTGCTCCCCCTTACTTCCTGAATCTCCTTTAGTTCCCATTTTCTTCTTTGCAGACACTGATCTTCTTTTAGCTGCAGGCTCCCCCTCACTCCTTGAAGCCTTATTTGAGACAGGCTCCCCCTGAGCAACATCCTGTTTGGGGAAACCTTCTTTTCCTGATCTTTCCCTTCCTGATTCTGCCTTTTGAGATTTTGATCTTACCCCTTTCTCCCCCTTAGGTAAGTTGGCAGCATCAAGATTGTCAAACAGAGCTTGAATGATAGAGAATCCAGAGGCCACCATGGTAGACAAGCTGTCAAGTTTGGATTCCATGGACAGACACATGTTCTCTAGAGCTTGCAACCTGAAAGAGGTAGAGGGGCCACCTGATCTTAACCTTCTTGGGGGTGAAGGAAAAGATTGGGGCTTGGAGGCTGTGGGGGTTCTCACACTCTCAGTGTTTTTCTGAGTGATCTCATCACTCCTCAAAAAAGAACTCTCATGGCCTAAGGCCTGGACATGTGAGGCTCCCTCAATTTCACTCTGGACATGCTCAAGTCCCTCACCTTTTGCCAGCTCATTTGGTTGCCTCTCATTTTGATGCTCACCTCTCTTTTCTTTTATCTCTCTTTTCTTTTGCACACCCTCACTCATCTTAGATGCATGGGTATGAGCAGTACTTAAATGCAATGAAATAGATGGTTTAGAATGTACCTTTAAGAACTGAGATAGTGGCACATCATCATCAGAAACATCCTCGACAGTTACAGCATCAAGATCAGGCTGTGAAGAGATGACATGTGTTTTGCCATGAATGTTACTGTCAGTTGGAATATTGACAGTAGGTTCCACTGCAACTTGGACAGCAGGTTTGGTCGTGACAGTAACTTCAACTAAGTCCTTGACAGCAGAATCACCTGTGACAGCAACATCCACAGTGTCTTTGACAGCAACTTGGGCTGTGACAGCATCTTCCCTGAGGTAAGATGCTCCTTGGAGATTGAACAAGGTACTGGCTGTTTCACTTTCTAACAGAGTTGTACCTTGCTCTTTCTCAGTGTTTGAAGGAGTGGTGTCCATCTCACTTTGAGAAATGGGTTCTTGTGGACCACTGAAAGGGGGCTCATCCATGATTGGAGATGGATGATCAAAACCTGAAGGGTTGGGACTGTCCCCCTTTCTAGGTTGTGGAGAAGAAACAAATGAATGTGTAGGGAAGGAAGAAGGTGAAAGTGGAGAAGAGAATGATGACTGCTCCACAGATGGAACTTGTGAAGCATCAAAGGGGGAAGTGAAATCCTCACTGTGTCCTGACTCCATGTGTGTTTCTGCAAGTGGAGGTTCCTCATGAGTTGGACCATGAGGTTGTGCAGACTCTTTACAGGGTGCCTTGGGAGACAGGCCAATTTCAATAGATGTCCCTTGTTGAGAAGGCACATCTAGGGAGGAGTTTATTTCCCTTGATTCCTCTACAGTCTTTTGGGAGACTGCAGGGTGGCTGACAGTGGTTTTGGTCCTCTTAGCTCTCTTCTTCTTAGGCTCAGGAGGAACCACTGTGGGTTCTGTTTGACTACCTTCCTTATTTGCTGCACTAGGTGCAGGAACTCCCTCTTGACTCTCAACACTACCACTACCACCAGTCTGTAGGGGCCTTTTTCTGGTTTCTTGTAAGGCTAGCCTTTGTACTTTGGGAAGTCTAGAGAACCTAGGCTGAGTGTATGGGATATAATGAGGGTTAGCTGAATTTGGGTCTAATCCAGTTTCAGTCTCAATAGTGAAGGTGTCAAAACCAGAAGGTAATGGAAAATCAAGGTCAGTCACTTGATCAACCATGTGTTTGGTGAAACATAGTGGAATATGTGTATTTAAATTCTGTGAAGTGAGAGTTGTGTGAGTGTTTCTTTTCAGTACTGGGCACACTTCTAATCGAGGGGCATTCTCATCAAAGTCACATAAAGAATTAATGCATAACATTAGAAAGCGAGGATATATGTTTACCTTCTTACCTATGGCAGCCTTGAGGTGTGCCATGAGCAGCTTTCCAACATCCACTTTGTACCCATGAACAAGAGAGTGAGTGAGCTTCTTGATTTAGGTGGGAATTCCATTCCAGACGGTGGTCTTAGTAGAGAACACCTTCACCATAGCATCAAACACCATACTCCATTCCCTGCGGAGATATTTCTTGTCCATTTCACCAGAGGGGTACCATTTTGTTGTTCCCTCTTCAAGAATAGGGCCAGAATACCCAATCTTCAAGAAGAGCTTCTTCAGGGTCTCATCACTAGCAAGCTCAGCATAAACCTTTCCTGGTTCTAGCACAATTCCCAAAGATGCATTGATGCCCTGAACAGTGAGAGAGTAGCTGTGCTCCTTGATTTTGAACTGAATGGATGAGATGTCACCATCTTCTTGAGCAACGGCTGTCTCCCAGAAATTTTTAATCATGTCTAGGTCAAGAACATGAGTGGAGGTAATTGCATACCCAAGATATGACTTATTCATGAAATAAACAAGCCCTTTGAAACCCTCACCAGCATCACTTGGAGAGTAGATGCCAACAAAGTTGGTTTGTGAAATTGATTGTTTGGGGGCCATTTGTTTTGCTTGAGAGAAGAAGAGAGAAGGTAGGAGATGAATTGCTTGGGGATAAGAGAAAGGTGAGTGTTGTGTTTGCTTTTTGAGAACAGTTTTATGTTTGATGAATTTAGAGGGAAGTTCAAGCGTTTAACTGACAAAGTGTAAAAGTGAAATCGTGTCTTAACCCACTTAGCAGTCACGTGGGTTACTGGCTGATTTCTCTCTCCTCGTGGAGGATGAGTGTCCAATTTTAACGGTCCACTAATTGACAGTAACATGTGCGCTCAAAACAACCGTGTCAGTAACTTTGGTGTGATGACAGCATGTTTTGCGTGACAGAAACATTTCGCGCAAAACTTACTGTCATCGTTAAGTTCTCATATGACAAAATCTTTTACGAGTCATGACAGAAGGTTGTTTACTGCTGTCGAGAAGTTAGCTGTCAAAGAACTGTGACATAAACTTTTCTTGATGACAGCAACCTTTGCGGGAAAACAACAACTGCCAGGACTTTGTATTGAAACTGGTATGACTAATAACTTAACTGAAGAGACACCAGTTAAACATTTAAAATATTTATTACTGATTCATTATTCATTCATAACAACATTCAACCAGTTAAGCAATTAACAAGTAACAACACATACATCAAGCAAGAGGAAAAATATAGAAGAAAATTGATAAGCTTTATTAATTAAAAAGGGTTAAATTACTACCAAAGGCCTAGATTAGGAGTGCCCTTTAGGTATCTAAAAATTCTCTTGATTGCTACCAAGTGTGACTCCTTTGGATCAGCTTGAAACCTTGCATAGAGACATGTAGCAAACATTATGTCAGGTCTGCTAGCAGTTAGGTAGAGAAGAGATCCAACCATGCCTCTGTATGCACTAGAGTCCACTTTCTTCCCTTTGGAATCTAGATCCAGACTAGTTGAGGTAGAAATAGGAGTCTTGGCAGGTGATGAATCTTCTAGGTTGAACTTCTTGAGAAGTTCATTGACATATTTTGCTTGACAAATGAAGATCCCATCATCTTTCTGAAGAACTTGTAAACTAAGGAAGAATGACAGTTCTCCCATCATACTCATCTCATACTTGTTTCTCATTAGAGATGAAAACTTCTCACACAACTTCTCATTTGATGAACCAAAGATGATATCATCAACATAAATTTGAACCAGAATGATGTCTTTGCCATGATGCTTGTAGAATAAGGTCTTATCTACTACACCTCTTGTAAACTGGTTTTCCAATAGAAAGGCAGAGAGGGTATCATACCATGCTCTTGGAGCTTGTTTCAATCCATAAAGTGCCTTGAACAGCTTGTACACAAAATCATACATTTCAACATCTTCAAAACCAGGAGGCTGTTCAACATACACTTCTTCATCCAACTCTCCATTCAGAAAAGCACTTTTGACATCCATTTGGAACACTTTGAAGTTACAGTGTGTAGCAAAGGCTAGGAAAATCCTGATAGCTTCAAGTCTGGCAAAAGGTGCAAATGTCTCATCATAGTCTATTCCTTCATGTTGACAGTAACCTTTAGCTACTACCTTTGCCTTGTTTCTAGTCACATTCCCATTTTCATCTAACTTGTTTCTGAAAACCCACTTTGTCTCAATAACTGACTTTCCTTTAGGTCTTGGAACCAATTTCCATACATTGTTCCTTTCAAACTGGTTGAGTTCCTCTTGCATAGCAATCACCCAATCAGAATCTAACAATGCTTCATCAATTGCTTTAGGCTCTATTTGAGAAAGAAAACAAGAAAACATGTTGTCAGCAGAAACATTGTTCCTGATCCCCACCCCAGAAGAGAGATCTCCAATTATTAGATCATTTGAGTGATCCCTGTTCCACCTAGTGGTTTTGGGCAAGCTTCTTGTTTGATTTGAGACAGTAACCTCAATTAGAGGAACTGATTCTTCACCAGGGCAATTGTCTCCACCATTTTCTTCAATGTCTCCAGAGTCACCATCAATTTGAGTATTTCTTGTGATGGTCTGTGACTGGGCTGGAGTTTGATTGACATTATCTTCAATGACAGCATCCTTTTCTGTTTCAACAGTTTGAGTGAAAGTACGTTCTTCATCAACAACTTCTTCTTCCTCCAAGTATCCTTGATTCTCAAATCTAAGAATCTGCATTTGACCTTCTTCATGCAGTCCAGGCTTTCATCAAATGTGACATTCACACTTTCATCGATGATTCTGTGTTCCAAAAGATAGACTCTGTAGGCAGTCCTTTCTAAAGCATACCCCATGAAAATGCCTTCATAAGCTTTGGTGTCAAATTTCCCTTTCTTTTCATGGTTGTCTTTCATCATGAAATATTTGCTCCCAAACACATGAAAATACTTGACAATAGGTTTCTTTTCATTGAGCAGGTAGTAAGGAGTGTTCCCATGAGTCTTGTTGATCAAGGTTCTGTTCTGTGTGTAGCAGACTGTGTTGATAGCTTCTGCCCAGAAGTATGTAGGTAATTTTGCATCATGAAGCACATCTCTGACAGCTTCAATGAGAGTCATGTTCTTCCTTTCTACAACTCCATTCTGCTGAGGAGTCCTTGCAGCAGAAAATTGTTGTACAATTCCTTCATCTTTACAGAAGTTACCAAGAGTGGCATTTCTGAACTCAGTCCCATTGTCACTTCTTATCATTTGAACTTTGGCATTTGGAGCTCTTTCAAGGACTCTTAAGTGATCAATGATGACTTGAGCTGCTTCATCTTTTGATTCTAGATACTTCACCCAAGTATACCTAGATTAGTCATCCACCATAACTAATGCATATCTCTTCTTTGCTAATGATGGAACATTGACTGGTCCAAAGAGATCCATGTGAATTAGTTTGAGTGGTTCAGTGTTGGTGTTGACTTGCTTTGATCTGTGCACAACTTTCTTCATTTTTCCCATTTGACAATCATCACACAATCCTTCTTGACAGAATTCCTGTTGAGGTAGTCCTCTCACTAGTTCCTTCGTCTTCATCAGCATATTCATTGTTTTGAAGTTAAGGTGTGAGAGTTTCATGTGCCAAAGCATACTGTCACCAACAGTAGCTTTACTGTAAAAATAGTAAATCTTGTCCTTCTTTGTTGATCTTAAGTTAGCAACAAACAGGCTTCCTTTTCTTACTCCTTTCAAAGAAAGGCTTCCATCCTTCTTGTGACAGATGTTGCACACCATCATGTCAAAATCAACCTTGAATCCCCTGTCTCTGAATTGGTTGACACTGAGCAGGTTGTGCTTCAATCCATCAACAAGTGCAATATCATTTATGACAACATTTCCAATTTCCAAACAGCCATATCCCACTGTGTAACCCTTGTTGTTGTCTCCAAAGGTTATGATTGGGCCATCTTTCTCTACAAATTATGACAGCAGGGTTTTATCACCTAGTCATGTGTCTAGAGCAGCCACTGTCAATGATCCAAGTGACCTGCTCCTTATTCTTACCCTGCAAGACAAATTGTATTTAAGAGGCATATGGTACCCAATCCTTGTTGGGTCCAGTCACTTCAGTATCATAAGCATAATCATCATTTTCAACTTTAATCATCACATCAGGAATCTTCTGTTGGACTCCTTTCTTCACCCACATATCTTTAGAATTAGACTTGGTCTTCTTCTTAGTGGATGAGGCCTTCTTACTGTTTCCAGTAGGCTCAGGAGTCTCACCAGTTTGCATATAGAGACATGGTTCAGTAGATGAAATAGGCAAATTGAAACAAGTACTCATGGCAGTCACTTTACAAGGCACACAATCAATATTATTGCAGACTACCATAGATCTATGCATAATGGGGGTTCTGTGTAAGTTACCATCTAGCATGGTCACATTATTCTTGACCTCCTTTGGTTTCTTACAAACATGAGTTAAGTGATATGAAGAGCCACAATTATTGCATAGTTTTCTAGGAGCATTAGCATTGCCATTTCCTAACTTACCATTCCTATTTCTAAACTTGTAGGTTATTGAGTCAACAGGATGTTCTGAAGTTGCTGTCGAGCCTTTCTTGACAGTACCTTTCGCACCTTCTGTCATGAAAGTAGGTTTGGAAGTCACTGTCTTTGAGGCTCTCTTGACAGTACCTTTGGAAGCTACTGTCCTGCCATTATTGACAGCATCTTTGGAACATTTTGTCAGATTGTTTGGGGAAGTTACTGTCCTGGGGATTGTGACAGTATCTTTTCCATCAACTGTTGTACTGTCAAGACCTTCATCCTCATCATCAAGTTGTTGCTTGATGAGCATGGCTTCCTCATCAAACTCAAGTTCAGAAAGTTTAAAAATGGGTTTGTTGATCTTCTTGAGAATTTGAGGTTTGACAGTAGCATCAGTTGAACAATCCTGACTGACAATTTCTTTACCAGGTCTTTTGCCATACTCAAAACCTATCCCTACTTTTTGATCCTCTGTGTGTTTCTCATGATAGTCCCGAAGTTGTTTCGATGAGTTTCTATAGGCTTTTATCTTGAATTCATTTTCACTAATTTCTTTCCTTAGAAACTCCTCAATTTCCTTAGCACATACTAAATCATTTTTAAGTTTAGCGTTCTCCTGTGTTAAAGATTCCAAACGACTGGTCTTTAACAAAAGCAAATCATTTTCAGAAGTGAGTGTTTCATTCAATTTAGTTAACCTAGAAATCTATTCATTAGCTGCAGTTAAACTAGTGTGAACATTGAACATTTCTGCACTCAATTCCTCAACAGTTTGTTTGTATTCATCTTTAGACATATCAAGTAAGACTAGTGAGGGTACCTGACTTGGAGAGCTAGAGGAGGCCTCATCAGACTTAGCCATGAGTGCTAGATTCACATATTCCTCTTCCTCTTCATCATCAGAATCATCCCAGCACTTTCCTTCAGCCACATAGGCCTTTCCCTGTCCTTTCTTGAAATGTCCACTTGACCCTTTATCCATCCTCTGATTCTGCTTTGGTCTTCTGCACTCTGTAGCAAAATGACCCAGCTCATTGCAGTTGTAACCCCTGAACTTGGATTTGTCCACCATCCCTGTTTTGTAACCACCTCTTGTGGCACCACCTTCAACCTTAGAAGAGTTCTCTCTGCTGAACCTTGATGTTTGACCCTGAGGCTTAAATGGCTTGTTTCTTTTGAATTTTATGTTTTTGAATTTCTTGGCCATGTAAGCCATAGTTGGATTATCCATCTTCTCCATTTCTTCTAAGGAGTAGAAGTCTTCATCCTCAACATCAGTTATCTGCAGTACAACTTTCTCCTCATCATCCACAACCTCTTCGATCTTAAGAGAGGGTAATGAAGCAGGTTGAGTGATTTGAGCTTCTTCACTAGGTTGAGTGATTCTTGGCACATGAGCCACTAGAGCACCTGACATATTAGCCATCTTTCCTCTGGATCCAGCTAGAATAGCTCTTTTCTGGAAAAACTCAAGCTCATATGATTTAAGCACACCATATAGAGTTTCAAGAGAGATATTGTTAAGATTCCTTCCTTCTCTTATGGCAGTGACTTTGTGCTCAAGATGCTCATGAAGTGTGAGTAAGAACTTGACATTTAGCTCCTTCCTATCATAGTATTTGCCATGTATCTGTAGCTCAGTCATAAGTTTGCTAAACCTTTCAAACATTGTTGTTAGGTCTTCTCCTGACTTTGCCATGAAGGCTTCATACTGTGAGATAAGAATTTCTCTTTGATTATCTTTCACTTCTTCACTTCCTTCACACAGCAGCTCGATCTTATTCCACATATCCTTGGCTGATGAGCACCCAATGACATTCCCACACATGGATTTGTCCAAAGTGAGAGCATCTAGTAAGATGAGTTGCAAGTAATCATCCAAGGCCACCTTCTCTTTTTCTGGCTCCAGAAACTCCGAAGGTAATTTGTTGAGCCAGTAGGCTGGAATAAGAACGCCGTCCACAGTTGAGGCTTCAATTTCTTTTCGTGGAACAGTAAGGTAAAGTTGTGAGGATTTCCAAGCTTGCTGTCAGGCTAAGGTAAAGTTGCTGTCAAAGGGCTTCCGCCAATGTTGTTGTCAGAGTGAATGTACTGTCGTGACTCGCAACATGCTGTCTTCTTGTAACCTTACTGTCAGCGCTGTGACAGTAATCTTTATTCTTGCTGTCCATCTTGAGTACTTCTTGAGGCTTGAACAAATGAATGAACTTCTACCAAGATGCACTAGAATCTTATTTGTACTAAATAAAACGGTTACAAAGACATACTCTGGCTGTGACAGTATGTTCATACTTAATAAAAATTAAGTAAATAAAGTATCTAGTTAAGTTGCCTCATAGCTATCACCCATAAATCCTAACACTATGGGGCAAGGTTCGAAAACGTTTACTCAAATGTTGAACTTCATAGTTATAAAGGCAACTTCAACCTACAATGCAATCCTTTGAAGGACTGGACTTCATGCTTTTAAGGCTATTGCCTCAACATACCACTTGAAAATAAAGTTTCCTATAAGGAACAGGGTTGGTGAAGAGCGAGGAGATTATAAAATGGTTAAAAGTTGCTATGTAGCCGCACTAAGACCTGATGGAGTCGGGGGGCAGGTTCTCCCAATTGAGGACATGGATTCAAGGGATGATGAAGATAGAAGGGAAAGCCAACTGAGGATTTGATCCATATCCCCTTAGTTCTAGGAGAACCAGATAAAGTCACTTATATTGGAGCACTGTTGCCTGAACCCTGGAAGGGCAAGATTATATCTTTCCTCCAAGAGAATGAAGATGTTTTTGCTTGGACAGCAGCTGATATGCCAGGGATTGATCCCCAATTGATAACTCACAAGTTGAACGTAGATCCCGAAAGGAAGACGGTGAAGCAAAAGAAGAGGAACTTTGCTCCAAAAGGCAAGAGGCCATAAATCAAGAGGTAGATAAGCTCTTGGAATCATAATTCATTGAAGAGATTCAATTCCCTGAATGGTTGGCTAACCTGGTAATGGTCAAGAAAGCCAATGGAAAGTGGAGAATGTGCGTAGACTTTACGGACTTGAACGATACATGTCATAAGGATTATTTTCCCCTACCAAGGATCGACACTTTAATAGATGCCAGTGCAGGGCACAAAATGCTAAGCTTTATGGATGGCTTCAGCGGATACAACCAAATCAAGATGCATAAGGATGACATTCACAAGGTATCATTCATTACTGATTTTGGTGTTTACTACTACTTAGTTATGGCCTTTGGACTCAAGAATGCAGGTGCCACATACCAAAGGTTAGTGAACAAAATTTTCAAACATCTCATTGGCAAGACCATGGAGGTTTACGTGGATGACATGTTAGTCAAAAGCCTCGATAAGGCCGATTACATAGAGCACCTCTGAGAGGCATTTGAAGTGCTGAGACACCATAAAATGATGTTGAATCCTAGTAAGTGCGCCTTTGGTGTAGGGTCAGGCAAGTTTTTGGGTCTAATGTTCTCTAAACGAGGAATTGAAGCCAACCCCGAAAAAATTAAAGCAATTGTGGATATGGAACCACTTCACTAAGTTAAAGATGTTCATAAACTCACTGGGAGAGTGGCAACATTGGGAAGGTTCATCTCCAAGTCAGGGGACAAGTGTCTACCCTTCTTCAAAGCATTGAAGAACATGAAAATTTATGAGTGAACAGCAGAAAGCCAAGAAGCCTTTGAGGCCTTGAAAAAATACATGACTGAAGCACCATTGTTGGCAAAACCAAAACCTGGAGAAACGCTCTATCCATACTTGGTAGTTTCAAACACCGCCTTGGGAGATGTTTCGGTGAAGGAAAAATCAAAGGTTTAGAAACCAATCTACTATGTGAGCAAAATTCTGCACGGAGCAGAAGTAAACTACTCCCTGATAGAAAAGTTTTCTTTAGCCTTGATCATGGCCTCAAGAAAATTACGTCCGTACTTTCAGGCGCATAAGATAGAAGTCTTGACTGACCAACCATTAAGAAACATCCTGCATAGTCCTAAGGTCAGAGGAAGACTGATCAAATGGGATATTGAGTTGGAAGAGTTTGACATCAAGTATAAGCCTCGAAAGGCCATTAAAGCACATGCACTTGCTGACTTCATGGTTGAATGTACCATCGACAACCAAGAAGTCGAGGAGCAGGAAGTAGTACCCTTGGAGAGCAAAGAAGTTGAAAAACAAGATGAAGAGATGGTATTTAAGGAATACTGGGTGCTCTATTTTGATGGGGCATCAAAAAAAAATCAAGCGGAGCAGGTTTAGTGCTACAAAGTCCCGATGGATTTTTCATTGAGTAAATGGAGAATTTGAGGCTAAGGATGAAACCATGGCCAAATATCTGAAGCTTGTGAAAGTCATCATGACCCAGTTTGATGAATCCTATATAGAACACATCCCTAGAGAAGAAAACATGAAGGCTGATGCCTTGTCTAAATTTGCTTCTTCTAAGATAGAGAACTATGCCGGAAGTGTATACTTCCAAATCTTGAAGACCCCGAGCATCAATGGAAAACTAATAGCACCTATTGACATATATATGTGGCTTTTGGATAGACCCCATTAAGGCTCATATTGAAACCGGTTGGTTACCAAATAATGTCTTGGAGGCACGAAAGTTAACAGTGAGAGCATTGAGGTACGCCTTGATCGAACGGATCTTATAAAAGAAATCTTTTGTCATTCCTTACTTGAAGTGTCTACGACCCCAGGAGGCGGAGTTAGTCTTGAAAGAAGTTCATGAGGGAATTTGTGGGCAGCACTTGGGGGGCAGGGCCCTTGCTTATAAAATCATCCGTCTAGGCTCCTACTGGCCAAATATGCTTGCTAATACGAAAGATTATGTGAAGAAGTGTGAACGGTGTCAAAAGCATGCACCGGTGGTTAGTAAACCGCCCGAGATGTTAACATCAGTTAACTCACCAATCCCGTTTTCCATGTGAGGCATGTACATATTTGGGCCATTTCCAGTGGCAAGTGCACAAAGGAAGTTCTTGATAGTGGCAATTGACTACTTCACTAAGTGGATTGAGACTAAACCTCTAGTCAAGATAACCACCAAACAAGTATTGCAATTTCTATGAGAAAGTGTAATATGTCGATATGGAATCCCACGAATCTTGGTCACGGACAATGAGAAGCAGATTGACAATGAAGATTGCAAGAAGTATTGTGAGGAGAACAACATTGAGTTGCGATTCACATCAGTTGCTCATTCTCAATCAAACGGACAAGCCGAGGTGGCCAACCGAATCATCCTAGATGGATTCAAGAAGAGAGTTGAACGCTCAAGAAACACTTGGGTGGACGAGTTGCTCCATATACTTTGGGCATATCGTACCACTTGCAAGGTTACTGCTGAAGCAACTTCAGCCTATGGGGCAGAAGCCGTGGTTCTAGTGGAGATTACTCATACCTCCCCAAGAATAGGGGCCTTTGAGCCTGAATCGAACGAAGAAGGTATGAGGTTGGCTCTTGATCTAATTGATGAAGTCAGAGATGAGGCAAATGCCAAGATCGTGGAACATCAGAAGCGAGCATCTTTCTACTACAACCTGAGAGTTAAAGAAAGGTTCTTTCGTCAAGGAGACTTGGTTCTCAGAAAGATTGAATCATCCGGGGTTGGACAGAAAGGAAAATTAGCCCCTAATTAGGAAGGCCCCTACAAAGTCAATAATGTGTTAGAACGAGGCTTGTATAAGCTAGAAACCCTTGAAGGGCATGAGGTGTCAAGGACTTGGCATGCCTCAAACTTAAAAGTTTAATATGTTTAGTGCATCCTAAAAGAATCCGCTAGTGGGACAAGTAGAAATAAGGTTCGATGAAATCATGAGCTTCCTAGAAAGCAAATGAAGGGTTGAACCCATTTTGATTGGTAGAAACATCCTGAAAGCTTTGCCAAGACAAACTACAAATGAATGCAAAGGAAAGCATACAAAATATGCATGTCAACTGCACAAATAGAGTTGAATACAACGAACCCCGAAGGGTGAATGTTGCTAATAAACATACAAAAGAAAGCCAAAGATGCCTATTGTTAATTAGCGAAAATTTCAAGCTCAGGAGAAGTTTGATATGATAGACTTGAGAATGAATCACTACGAGTGCAGGCATCAGTAAGAACTCGTAAGGGTGAAGGGTTGAAACCCCAGAAACCTAAGACATACACTCTAAACCCCATCATTCGATATGCTGAATGAAAGGCTTGAAGCCAAAACAAGACGGTATAAGACATAAAAGGCTTATGCAAATGTCAAGCTAGCCCGAATAAGGCAAAATCGTCGTAAATGTGTAGGTCGCTCCACACTTTACACCAAGACGATACTCGTGAAACACTAGTGTATATTAAAATCTCCAAAAAAGGGTAGTAATCCCAGGTAAGGGATAAAAAGACCCCAAGTCTTGAAAAAGACCGGTATAACTTCTATGAAATCCTAGTGCATTATCATAGATGTTGGTGGGCAAATGATATGGATTAAAAATAACCCTAAAGACATAATTAATATTTCATTAATTAAACCTAGATGGTCCATAAATAAGGCCCGGAACTCCAATTAAATATTAATTTCGTAATTAATATTTGGGCTAGAAGTACAACATGTATTAGGAGACGTCCAATACAGGCTTGTTCTAATACAAGTGGGCTTGTTTCAATACAAGTCCGTTATGATATGGAAACAACTCCTACAAGGAAGGATCTAGAATTAATCCTTATCCACCGTCAAGGATGAGACTTATCCGTCAAGGAAGTTATGATACTTATCCACCGTCAAGGATGAGATTTATCGTTCAAAGAAGTGATAATACTTATTCACCGTCAAGGATAAGATTTATCCTTCAAGGAAATCAATACTTATCCACTAGGCTTCTAAACGCCTATATAAAGGGTCTGACCTCTCATCTTAGAACTACGTTTTGGACACAGCTCAATACGTCATCTACAACGTTTCAGACTTCATCCTCGAATAAGGACATACAAGTCACTACGTCCTTGGTGTGCCCCTGCCGCCATAGCCCCGAGGGCAACACCAAGAACTACGTTTTTATTGGCTTGATTCTCTAAACACTAGAGATACGTAGGCATCTTGTTAGGACCGAGTTAGTCCCCGACAACAAGAGCAGCCATTAAAGCTCGAAGCTCTCTAACCCTAGCATTGAATTCAAAAGCACATTTTTTATTCCACAACACTTATTATATAATTATTTTGATCGATTTTGAATAGTTGATGAGAGTAGTTTGAAAGTAAATAATGTTGGTGCATAATTTGATTTAAAATAATAATAGTACAAGAGTAAGTAAAACCAAAACAATAATAATATACGAGTAATTTGGTCTAAAACATTAAATTATATACTATTATATCCAAACCCAAATATTAAATCTCTTATCATGTTTTTATCGTGTGTTTATATTGAGTGCAAAAATTGTTAGGTTTAGACAAAAGTAACGATATATTATAATATTAATATTACAAATTGTAAAAGGGATAACATGATCATGACAATATTTCCTGTGTTCTGATCTCCCCGTTTAATCGATAATCAAAATGGAGTCTGAATTTATGATAATTTTAGTTTTCTACATAACATAAATAATGTCATATATAATATTATATTTTTAATTTTCTACATACCATAAATAATCTGATTTATAATATTATATCCAAAATTAACTATATATTTATGATTTTATGTTACATATAGAACATAGTACCATGTGGTATATGAGTTTCAAAATTGTATCAAGTGAACTTTTAACATGAAATGAGTTTTAAAATAAGTTTTAAACAAAATATTGAATGAGAGATATTTAAATATGAGGTAATTGAGTTTAAAAATTATCCTAAATGGACTTATTGCATGATGGTTGAATTTGGAGCATAAAATACATTTGTAACAAATGTTCATGAGTTCGATCCATGCTAACAACAATATATTTATACATTATAGGAGTATATTAGTAAATTATTAAATAGCATGAAAAGCCATGTTAGTCTAAAATAGATAGAAGGATATTTATCAAAAATACCATTTTTTTTCTTAGTTTTTTTTTGCAATTTTACCATCTTCTGAAAATATTTGCAAAAATACCTTCTGCAACCAAATCAATCAAATGCAACATGACCTTAATTAACAATTTGTGTACGTAGATACACATCAGGTTGCAAGCATCTTAAGAATTTGTATATTTGGTTGCGCATCAAGTTGCAAAAAGTTGCATATTTACATATGAGGTATTTTTGCAAATAATTTTCAGAATATGGTATTAATTTTTGCAATTTTATTTTCAGAAAATGATATTTTTGCAAATTATTTTCAGAAGATGGTATTTTTGCAAAAAAAATTTTACATTATGTATTTTTCAAAAAACCTCTAGATATAACGGATAAGTGTAAAAGGGATATTATCCATAATTTTGATTTTATATCCCAATTACGACAAAAAGATATCAATCAATAAATTTAAAATTTTCAAATAATAAATGATCAGGATTATATCATCTAGAAAGAGAATTTATAGATTAAAATCCAAACTAATAAGTGATTTTAACTTATGAAAGGATCAATTCAATTAAGACAAAGATGATAGTATATCAAACAATTTCTCCCGATATATAGCACTTGACCGCGAAAGATTTCTACTTTGATTAAGCTCGTTTAAATAAACTTAAAATTATTGGTTATTACTTAAAATTGTTTAATGTCACAAGCTAAAAATTAAATTTTATTTGGATAAATTTATATAATGAGTAACTTATGATTTATTAAAAATGTAAAAATAAAATTAAGTTTGATAAATAATACATTTGAATGATGATATTAACTTTCACAAAAAAATTATTAAAATAAAATAAGTAGTTCAAAAAAGTAACTCCGACCAACTTCTGACTTTAAGCTGCGTTTTTAACTTTAAATTATTTTCTGACTAATTACACAAATAGACATTTTTCAGTTTAAAGTCAAAATTCATTTTAAGCTACTATTTTAAGTCATAGCAAAATAACACAAGTTAATAAGTTATACACATGAACCGGGAGTCAAAGTACTACTTCAGCAATTTTATTTTATGATATATAATACTGGTAAAATGATATATATATATATATAACTAATTAAATCTACTATTAAATTATATTATATGTTATTACATTTTAAATCTACCATTTGAACTTGTATGACTATCAGTGATAGTCATATCAGTTCATTTTCAAAGTCATACTAGCATATATATTAATTCTAATATAATGAAATGTATAATTAATTTAAGGAATAAATTAATTATTGTTGAATTAATTTATTGAATAAATTAGTTAACTGATTTAATTAATTAAAAGAAAATTATTACAATTCCTTGATAGCAGAATCAATATGTGAACCACTGAAAATAATGATGAACTTCCACTGTATGATGTTGACACTCGATGTACTGTCTGGTTCATGAGTAACTAACTGCAATGATTATTCTTCATCTTTTGACTTTAAGCTGTGATTCTTTTTCTTTTTCCTTTATAAAACTCTATAACCTGTACACTTCCTGTCACACTGTTGAAATCTCTGTCACTTAAATAGATCCACTTTCTTGAATAGTTCACTGGCAGGAAGTGTACAGGTTACAGAGAATATTTAAGCTGTGATGTTGGGTATGTTTATTTGATTTTTGGTCTATAATTTAATTCTAAGTTGAGAAGGTTTTATTTATTTTAAGTATATTCCTAAGTTGAATATAACTATTGTTAAAATTTGTCATTTTATTTTTTCTTTAGTTTCAGGATAGTTTTAATTGGATTTTTTTAAACTATCACTAAGTTAAATATTATTTTGTGAGTTATGTGGGCCATACAATTGTTTAAATCTTATGTTTAGAACTCAAAACACAACATAAGTAATGTATTAAGCGTATGAAACGTAATAAATAAAGTTTAAAAATAATAACAAAAAATTATTAAAAAATTATAAATTAATTTAATTATAAATATTAAAAAAACCATGAATTACATGGGTTATAAGATACTAATATTAAAAACATTAAACACCCAACCTACTCCAAATTGCCTTGGAAGGGGAGATGACTGAAGGAATTTGTGTGTTGAAAATTACGATCATGGACAATTAATACAACAATTTTGTGAAAGTAATGACTATTAGTATTTCTGTAAATAATGTTATTTGTCAAAAATCGATCGAATAAATTATATTCTTATATATAATAATCGTAAAAAAATCTTATTCAAAACTTTGATAGTCCGGTTCCTGTACGACCATTGTACAATCAAATTAATAAGGAACGTTAGATGTAATATCCCAAAATTTTGTAATATTTGAAGCCCTGATGAATAGTAAATTTTGCTGATGAAAATATTTTTAGACCACCCTATATGGGAGACATGGAATGAATGTTTCGAAGTTATATTATTGATGTATAGGGATAATAAGTGAATGCAAACGCAATCAGAATCAGGAGATTCCCATTCGAGTTTTAAATCATTATTCATTGGACGATCAAGGATGTATTGATTTGATTATTTTGAGAAAATATATAGGATGAGAAATCCATGATCACATATTAAGCCAAGGTAATAAAAAGTTCAAGGAAATATCTCCTAGCATTGGTACAAAGAAACGTTTTTAAAATCACTTGAACCTATCTCGAAACTTAGCGACAAAATAAAAGCGTAATGAATTATGGATTGAACCCTAACCAAAGGAGAAGTATCGTATAAGATCATCAAGTGCAACATATAAGAGTATTGATGACACAAACCATGACATAAGCATGACACAAGGTGATGATAAGGTGATGACAAGGTGAAGAATCACCATCTTGTCACCATTTTCACCACACAACTTGCCAATGCTTGACATGTGGCATTGGGTGACAAAACACACTTAAGACCACACAAATTAGAAGCTTTTAATTAGTGGTTATTAGACAAAAGAAAAAGAAAAGAAAAATCAAGAACAAAACACAAGAAGAAGAGCAAACTTTCGGCCCCCTTTTGTTCATCAAGTTTAGAAAAATTTTCTTCAAGTTTCACTCCACCAAAAATCATGATCTTGGGCTCTAAATCTTCCTCATCCATAGACTAAGGTGTTAGTAATGAATAACACTAAGAAACTAGACAGAGGGGGGGGGGGGTGAATGGATAGTTTGATTGATTTTCGTTTTCTTGAAACTTAATTGTTGTAACTGATCGTGCTGTAAAGAAATGCGGAATTAAATAAACAAGACACACACAATCACTTTAATCTACTTTGTATTAAGTAAATTAAATACTACAGCTTCCAGAATTTCACAAGGGAAATTCAGGCTTCTAAACAAGAACAGAGTTATCTTGCTTTGCTTACAGAGAAAATAAGTGCTTCAAGATATTTCTTTGATTAACTCACATACAGCTAACAGTAGGGTGTGCACAATATATATATTGTCCTATACAAAACTAGTGCACACACCTAATTACACAGCTACCCTTATTGCACCTCCATTTTGTTGTTCCATAAAAGGTTGGCTGTGTCAGGGAGGACTACTTGCTTTCTGTGGTCCTCTCCCTTATCTGTAGTTGCTTGTCTTCCTTCTTCCTCTCCAAGTTTAGCTGTAGATTTGCCATCTATTTCTTTGGACCACCTGACCAACACAGATGCTTTAGTATTTGTCTCCATTGACTTTGATCTTGTACCTTCATTTGTCTTGTTGTTAACGTCTAAGTGTTGATATCGTGAACTCCAATGTGTTCCTGACTTCGCGATGTATCCTTTGAAGACTTTGCGACATAGCCTTTGAAGACTTCGCGACATAGGCTATTTGAGGACTATGCGACATAGGCTATTTGAGGACTATGCGACATAGCCTTTTTGAGGACTTCGCGACATAGGCAATTTGAGGACTTCATGATCTAGTACATTTTGACTTTGCGGTATCAACACTTCACGGTATAAGCCTTGAAGACTTCACGACATAGTTCATTTAGGACTATGCGATCTCAGTACTTCACGACATGGATTTTGTGGACTTCACGACATAGTACAAATTGGACTATGCGATCTAGCACTTCTTGATATGAATTTTGGTGACTTCATGACATAGCTTTATTCTGACTTCACGATATAGGGACTTAGACAAATTTCTGCAAATTATTTCTTCAGGACCTTATTCACTCCAATCCTGCTGCATGAACAATTCTGAACTTCTTCCAGGATAGTTATTCATTGGCCTATGTACATTCTAGGTGCATGAAATTTACTAAGCTCATTATAATCCTGAGCATACAAAATAAAGCTAATGTTCATTAGAACAAGACAAGTACATTTGAGACCTATACTATATCCCAGTGATAGAAATCACTAGGTCATGTAGTGTGACATAGTCACAGAGTGTAGGCTTGTTAATGGTGGTATTTAGACATGTCTTGAGCCTAACATAAGGTAAATCCTTGATCCTAGCTTCATCCATGAATGATTTCATGTTCAAATTATGAGTTAAAAGTGATGATGGATAGTAAAGTGAATAGTAAACTCATGAATTCTTGTTTTGATCTTGAAGTTTAAGGTTTGATAAGGATATTTAAGGAGCAAGGAAGAGCATATTAGCCATTTATAGTCCATATTAAGTACCAAGGAAGGTATAAACCCTCTCACACTTTTATTTACGCTTTGATATTAGTGATTAAATTGATGATGATTAGTGATAGTATGATTTAGAAGTGGAATACTTGTTAATGATGATGTTTAGTGGTTAGTTGATGGTTGAACTTGTGAACAATGGTATGAACTTTTTTAGGTAGAAAATAAGTTGGTTGAGATGAGGAATTAGAGTTATGGTTGATTGGGTGTTGATTGGTGGATTGATCGGAGTGTTTTAAACACGGGAATCTTGATTAAGCGTCGTTACCTTGTCGAATTTCCTTAGAAAGATTAGACAGAAACCTCGGGTAACTTCTAGACATAAAAACAATTCTTACTGACCATGGTCATGTAGGTCTTGTGTTGTAGTTTATTTTGGCGAAAGAATCGTATCGTTTCGATTTACGGTTTAGGAGAAACACCCGTTTTAGTAAAAGCGGTTTCGGATAACTAAGTAGTTCACTATATAAAATTTGAGCTTGTGATCAAACCCCTTAAAAATGGAATTGGGTCATGATATTAAAATGGATACTAGAATGGACAGTTAGGAAGGGAACCGAGAAGGTTTCGTGTTAAAAAAGATAATTTTTCAATTTTATAAAAATGCGGGAACAAAAGTTGCGCGAGTGAAATACCCTTAAGGGGATGATTAAGACCATGAGTTTAGTAATGGTAAAGTACTTGGGTTTTGTGAATAGATTACCACCCAAACTTTTGAATTAAGAGTTTAAGGATTGTCATGAGGTTATAAGTGACCAAGAACGAGACATTTGATTTTTGTTAATAGAACGTTAGTGCTTAAGTTAATGACACATTAATTGGTTCTAGGGGGCTGATTGTGTATTGTGCATCTTGTTATAGATCGACGAGCACACTCCCAAGCCCCCACTACCACTTCACCGAGACACCCAGGAAAGTTTTCAAACCCTACATCTTATATAGATGTTGTGGTAATTAAATGTTGTGATTGTGATATATACTTCTTTAATGCTTTAAAAGGACTATAAACTGATTATGCTTTGATAAAGAGTTTTCGTAAGATATATGGTTTATATGCTATGAGTATATTAGATATAAACCGAGGTTTTATAAAGGCTCTAAATGTAGAGCACTTGTACGATAATTTTAAAACTTAGACCGGGAGTCAAATTGTGATTTTGTTTTGATTATACTGTCATAAGCTGGAGGGTTCCAGAGACAACTATATTTTAAATAGTGATTAAATATTCCAATATAAATATAATTGGATATTTAATTTGAGATCTTTAAATAATATTATTTGAATATTTATTTAATTAAATGAATACCATTTTGGAATATTCATTTAAGTAAGATTTTATTGAATAATGTATTCAATATTTATTTTAGGAATATTTATTAAATATTCCAAATATGATTTAAAAATCATAGAACCTTATTTATATTATTATTTAAGGTTCCAATATGTACTCAAATATTTTCTGACTTTCAGAAAAATTAATTGACTCTAGTAGGGGTTCCCAAATATTATTTTCGGGTTTATTAAAATATTTAAATGCGAATAAATATTTCCTAACTCATCAAAAATTGGGAATCCAGTTCAAGGAGTCGAGCAAATAGTTTTACTCTCTCTATTCCTCGAAAATACTCATATCTTGGGATTTCTACCCTGTCCTGATTAAAGAATTTCAAACTCGCTAAATTCAGAAAATTCCGATTAACTCCGAGGTCATGATTTTCAAAATACTTGGTAATCGTTCGTTGTTTCGTTGACTGATGTCAACCCACATTGTGATTTACTCTTTTCAAACATTCTGGAGTAAGAAAATCTGAACTGTTGCAAATTTTTGACAAGTATTTTGTACTTGGGGAACCAGGATTAAATTCCGATTCCCATTTCATTCAGTGTTCATCCGGGACTAGGAGGAAATGTGTAAGAGGCTGTGGGACATTCCATCAAATTATATGGCGTAAGAGGCTGCGGGGCAATCCATCAACTATCTCGCGTAGGAGGCTGTGGGACAGTCCAGCAGATACAAAGCCCAAAGATGGATAGGGTGATAATCGTGTTAGGATATCGTCCATCTACTAGTAGAAAAGTGTGAGTTCGATACAACGACTGATCATCGTTGTTATTCCCAGACACTGAACCAAGATTGTAGAAGGGGGGGGGGGGGGTTGAATATAATCTTTGAAAACTTTTCGTTCTTGATAGTGAAAATATGAAAAGTAAAACAAGAACAGAAACACAAATACAATGATACAAGAATTAAAAATTCAGGTGGATTGTTTTTGTCCACCTGAGAGATTTTTATTGAAAAAATCTCTATGATGTTTACGAATAAACACACAGCTGCAAATACACAACTCTAGCTTTATCAATTTACAAGGATACTGTTTTTTGCTCTCTAAATTGCTAAAACCTAATTTCTCAAATTCTAGAGTTATGCTACAACTTGGTTATATATCCCAAGTTTACAAAGATACTTGAACAACTAATAATACAAAAAGTACATGTGTTCAGAATCCTTGTTTCTCTATTCCGAACAGTGATCCGTGTTTGTAGCTTGCCCTTCTTGGCTGATTGTCTTTTAAGGAAATGCTACCTTAGACCATGCAAACAAAATGCTTATTTCTTTTGTCACCTTTCCAGAAATACTGGCTTCCATGCTCTGTGTAGTCTGTCAACCCATGTGCTCTGACATCGCTGTCCTTTTCACAGGTACATAGAGTATCCGTAAAAGCTATCTGAGTTGTATCCGTTGGTAGATTCTTGATCAACCAGTACTGCTATCAGTAGACAGTATAGTGTCCATATCCGTAGAAGGCTAGTCAAGCTATCCGCAGACAGTCAATTTCATGTATGCAGAATTACAAGGCATCGACTATATACAATTCGCCTCCCTATTCTACATATTTATTGATAGTCAACATGACTCAATTAACCTATCAAGACTACTTCAACTTCAATATCAGAAATACACAAGCATGTTACATTTGATCTTATTCGTAGATAAGCTACCCATCTACGGATACTGCAATGGCAAACTATCCGTTGATGGCTACATATACTTGTACAATTTTTACTAAGTCAGTTTGGTTATCATCAAGAAACAACATAGTTCCTAACAATCTCCCCCAATTTATGTCTGGTTGAGAATCAAACATAAATTAAGAGTCTTGATGAGAACAAAACCACTTTCAACATATGGATATTAGCAGTAAAAATTATGTCAAGCTACATGAATTGAAAATCAGAAAAGTAGAGATAGTTACATAGAGAGTGCTTCTTCAGTCTAAGCAGAATCAATTTCTTTTCTTCTCTCTTGGAGGTTGAATCTTCTGTCTCCCTTCCTTAGCATAGTCTGCCTGGATTTGTTCTTGAAGCTTTCTGTAGAATGCATCTTCTTCAGCAATTTTTGGATCCAGCTTGCCTTGCAACCATCTAAGATACCTATTGCTGGCCTTAGACAGTTGATTTTCAATTCTAAAGAATCTTCTACAGCCCTTTTCATCCTTGAATTTCATCATCCAGTAAGGTTGAAGATGAATTCTTTGTCCATTAAAAGGGATCTTCAGCTTCCTTGGCAAACAATCAGGAGAATTCCAGATGTCCCTGATTTCCAAAATCTTCTTTAACACAACACCTTTGGCAACCTCAGAGAATCCTCTTGTGTTTTTGAAGTCTGAAAAGACTTTCACTAAGGTAGAGTATCCTTCATTCAACACTTGTTGCAGGGGCCATGCTCTCACATTTCCTCATTTGTAGACAAAAGTTAGTCTTTCAGGCAACTCTCTGAACTTGTATGTGCCTCTGATTTCACTAAATTCCTCAAGGAATAGATCCATGGTTGAGTACTCTTGTATCTCTGCAATGTACAAAAAGTCTGCCTTGTTCTCAACTGGTTTGGCAACTTTTGGTGCAACACTAAGCTTGATTGGTCCCTGTTGAGCTTTCTTGACTAGTGTCCTTTTCCTTGATGTCTTTTCTTTCTCAATTAAGAACTTAGGAAACACTAGGTCTTCAAGCTCAATAGGTTCTTTTTTAAATTCCACAGGAGTTCCTTGGAATGTGACTTGAGATTGGGTTGAAGCTGGGACAAAATCTTCAAAGACAATTCTCCTCTGTGTATCTCTTCTCTCTTCTTCCTTCACATGAGAGACAGACCTATTTGATCTCTTCTTCCATCTAGGAGGCTTGGATTTAGGCACTGTCTTCCTTTTCTTCAATTTCTTCTTAGTAGGGGCCTCTTCCATCACAGCCTCACTACTTTCTTCCTCCAATTCCCTCTCTAGTTCTTGGGCTAATCTAGCCTGTCTTTTAGGTGTAGATTCATAACCCTGGGGATTGGATTCTCTCCTTATCCTGGAAATCTCTTCTACCTTTGCTTCATTGAACCTGGGGTGGTTGCTTGTGATGTGAAGTTCTTTGTCATTTCTGTAGATAACAACCATCCCTTGTCTCAGCATTTCATCATTGGAATTTTTGAGATCCATGATAAGAGTTGCTAGCACCTTTTTCTCATCAGGCTTAGGAAGTAGAAAGTCCACCTCTAGCTTGTTCTTGCCATGATGTTTAGGTGGTGATCCAGTCCTTCCACAGAAAAGAGGTTCAAACTCCTTGACACTAGAATGTTCAGCATCATAATTGTTTTGCAGAACAATGGTGTCAGGAGTGAGAATCTTCAGAATTGTTGTGTGGACAGGATGGCTGCTTGTGGATGAAGTCACAGTCTGGAAGATGGATTCCTTGATCAGATTTTCAGAGTTGAGAAACATTTGGACATCCTCAGTTTGAGGAGAGACCATCTTTGTGAGTTGAAACTCACTTGGATTTGCTATGATTTGAGGTGACTCCCCCTGACTTGATGGCACACCTTGAGTTGTAACAACTAATGCACTCTCCCCCTTACTTGAATTCTCCCCCTTTTTTTATCATCAAGGGTTTGAGTGACAGCAGTTGACTGCAGCAACTGTTGCAGAAGCTGAGTCTGTAGATTTTGGTTAGCCAAGAAGGTGTCCATTTGCTTTTCCATCGGATCCATTCTCCCAGTAAGAACAGCCACATCCTTTACCAGCTTGTCTTGCTTGCATCTTTGAGATGTGGAAGGAGCAACAACATCAATTCGTCTTGCCAAAGTATCCTTCACCCCATCCAGATGGTTCTTGATATCATCAGTGCTGGCTCTTTGTTGCAGGATGTGGGCTTGATGAAGCTGAAGTGATGCCACAAAGTTCTGAACTGTGGTGGCATGCTGTGAATTTGATGTTTTAGCTTCATCATGTGCCCTTTGATGATTCCTGAGAATGACTGACTTGGTGGCATTGTGATCATAGGAGTTGGAGAACAACCAAGTAGGCATCTCTTGAAGAGTAGAAGGGCCTTCATCTCCTCCTTCACCACTCTCAGAATCATCACTGTCTTCATCATAGCTGAAATCTTCACCAGCTCCTGGAGGCAGATTTTGAATGGCTTCCTTTGCCCTAGACATTGATTCAGTTGTGTGTACTTAATTCAACATCCTTTCTGCCTCCACATTGCCTTGTCCAGCCAAAACTTGATAGGCTAGATCAGGATGAGTAAATGTCTCAGCATTCAGGTTGACTTGTTCCAACGCATTTTGATATTCAAGTTGGTACAGTCTTTCCCTGTCTGCATCACTGACATCCATTGACTCACTTGCAATGGCTGAGTCTTCCATCCTTATCTCTCCTGTACCTGCTTTTCTCTCTTTTCTTGCATCAGGGGCTCCCCTGGCTCACACCTCTCACACCCTCACCGTCACCTACTAAGGTGGAACTCTCATTGCTCACTTTTACCAGACTGGAAGAAATAGTCTGTCTCTCTTGCTCTTTCTCTCCTTTTGCCTGGTTGTAAACCAGCCTCTCACTCTCAGTTGCTTCACTCCCTTCCCTCAATCCTAGAAGTGTTTGAACTACTGCTAACTCATCCACACTTGAAGTAGAAATACTTGAAGTTTGAAGTGCAAGTGTGGAAGGAGTATCCGTAGAGGCAGTAGAAATGGATGTCAACGGATAGCTGATTTGGGGCATATCCATAGACGGACCAACACTTGTCAACGGATGAGAGATATCCGTAGATGAAGGAAAAGAAGTAGCTCTCGAAATGGAGACTAAGGCGGAATCTGTGGAGATTGATTTGAGATTTGAAGCCACAGATTTAGCCAGAGTCTGAGAAATGATAGATTGGTGATCCAACAAATCATCAATAAGATGATGATCACCAATTTCAGAGTGGGGCTTCTCCAAGAAGGTTAAAAGATGGAGAATCAGGAAGTGATGTGTGAATCATATCCACATCCAGAGAGAGTGGGTGAGCTTGGTGCTTCTGTTTCAGTTTGAATGATTAGAGAAGAGGGTTGTGACTCCACATTTACTAGAGCCACATCAAACTAAATTTGAGATGGTGTCACTGACACTGTGTGTGATCCCTGTGTAACCCAAGATGGTTTAGACCTTTTTCTCCTTGAATAGGCCATGGTTGTATCTGTGGGGCTGCTTATGTCCATATCCCTCTTGTTCTGTGTCCCTGGTTAGGGACTCTTTTCAATAGTAACATCCTTTTGGGAGAATGCCACTAGGGATGTGATATTTTCCTTTTCAACCATTGCATCCTTTTGAGAAGATACAGGGTGGCTAGGCTGGGACACACTTATCTCACCCTCCTTGTTCTTGGGATTTCTTTGATGTTCACCCCTTCACTCACCTCTCACTACCTCCTTCACACTCCCCTCAAGGGTTTTGGTAGTTTTTGCAACAGATGCCTTTTGAGAAGCACCTGAGGTTTGCTTTCTAGATTTTGATTCGGGAAGAATGGTGGTGACCACTTGGGTAGGAGACTGTTGGACAGTTCCAGTCTCCATTGTGATACTTGGAATCAAAGAAACAACAATAGAGGTAGGAACAGTTGAGGAGATTACCTGACTCACCTGTGCCTTTTGAGCTGCAATGACAATTGGTGGATATACCAATGGAACTTCCCTGTTGTGGCTCAGTCTATTCAAGTCCTCAAGGACTCTCTTATTCTGAACCCAACACTCCTTGGAGTTTGCAGGGAATTGGATCACCAGGTTGCTTTCTACATGGTTAGCTAGCATCATAAAGAATCTAGCATAATAGATATTATTACTCCTAGATGCTTTGTTTCCTAACTTAGCACCTAATTCAAAAAGAATCAAAGATCCTAGGTTGAAGAAGCTATCATTAAGAAGCATGAAAGCAATATCTAGCATGGAAGCAATAACAGCATCATAATTGCTAATCTAACCAGAAAACACCTTTAGAATGGAATCAAAGAAAAAGCTCCATTCTTTGACCATTCCTTTTCTTAGAATTTTATTCAGATTATCAGTAGGTAAAGCATAATTAATCATATTCAGCATGTTAACTATATCAGTATCACTATGCTTTTCCAACCTACTGTTATCAGGTAAATTCAAGCAAGCAGAAATGACATCACCATTAATCACATGTTCCTTACCTTGAAGAACAAAAGTAATTGTAGCATTCACAGAATCAAAAACTTTCGATTCCCAGATAGCTTCAATTACCTCAAAATAAAGAGTGGGGGCTTCGAGCATAGCTTTGGAGAGCCTGCAGTTCTGAATGAACCTCATCATAGTGTGATATGATGAACTCTTTTCCTCAAAGTCCACCAGAGCCTTGGAGTTGTTCTTCTCATAGGTGAACCCAGTGAGTGACATTATTTTGCTTACAGGTGCCATTGGTAACAGTTTTGAGCTTGCAGAGAGAAATTAGTCTTGAGAGAAAAGAGGGTTTCTTGCCTTAGTGAATTTTTGGAGAAAGATATAAGAAAACGAGCTGAGAGTAAAATTTAATTTATACTCCCCCAAAATAATTCACTAATTAAATAAGAGTAATTGGAAGAAATTATCTGATTTGGCAAGAAAGTAATCGTTTAAAGATAATGAAGTGAAAAGTAAAGTCACGAATTTACCGTAATTACTCACACGTACGATACGCAGGTAACTACTGATAAGATTGTGACTTTAACGGTCACGATTAAACTAAAATATCTACGGATAGAATTCTACCTAGGGATTTGATATCCGTAGAGGTGTAAAACTATATCCGTAGAAAAAGAAAAATCCAGTGTCAGAAACGACCATCAACGGATGAAGGTATCCGTAGAGGAAGAAATTTTGACTTGGGAAAATTCTTCTTTTTCAGAGAGTTTTAATTCTCATGAAAATCATTTTGACACTGGCTGCATATCAAATTATCAGACATTTAGATTGATTGAGAGAAGTTGATCAGCATACCTAGTTCACTTACCAACCTGGAGAATGTTGACTCATCAAGTGGCTTGGTAAAAATGTCTGCAATCTGCTGCTCACTTGGAACAAAATGAAGTTCCACAGTACCATTTATCACATGTTCCCTGATGAAGTGATACTTTATGTCAATGTGTTTGGTTCTTGACTGTTGCACTGGATTCTCAGTTATAGCAATTGCACTAGTTTTGTCACAGAATATTGGAATCTTATTGACTATCAGACCATAGTCTATTAGTTGATTTTTCATCCACAATATGTTGTAGAGGTAGAGACAGAATTTTGCTTCTTACTGAACCATGAGACAAGCTTGTTTCCCAGAAATTGACAGGTGCCTGTAGTACTTTTTCTGTCAATCTTGCAACCTACATAGTCTACATCTGAATAACCAATTAGATCAAAACCAGATTCTCTAGGGTAACAAATGCCAAGGTTTGGTGTTCCCTTGAGATATCTGAAAATCCTCTTGATAGCAATTAAGTGAGACTCTCTAGGATCAGCCTGAAATCTAGCACAAAGACATGTAGCAAACATAATATCAGGTCTACTAGCTGTCAAATATAGAAGTGAGCCTACCATGCCTCTATAACTTGAAATGTCCACAGATTTTTCCTTAGTATTCAATTCAAGTTTAGTGGAAGTTGGCATGGGTGTTTTAACAGGAGAGCAATCCATTAGATCAAACTTCTTTAATAAATCAAAGATATATTTAGTTTGACTAATAAAGATTCCTTCTTTCACTTGCTTAACTTGTAAGCCAAGGAAGTAGGTAAGTTCACCCATCATGCTCATTTCATATTTACTTTGCATAAGTTTGGCAAACCTTTTTCAAAGCTTCTCATCTGTAGACCCAAAAATTATGTCATCTACATAAATTTGAACAAGTATGCTAGAGCCATTAACATTTCTAAAGAAAAGAGTTTTGTCAACAGTACCTCTAGTGAAATGGTTCTCTAAAAGAAACTGTGACAGAGTGTAATACCAGGCTCTGGGTGCTTGCTTCAGTCCATAGAGTGCCTTAAGTAGGAAGTAGACAAATTCTGGATAATTTGGATCTTCAAAACCAGGAGGCTGACTGACATATACCTCCTCTTCCAGTTCCCCATTCAAAAAGGCACTCTTGACATCCATTTGATAGACTTTGAAATTGGCATGGGCTGCATAGGCTAGGAATATCCTTATTGCTTCCAGTCTAGCAATAGGGGCAAATGTTTCATCATAATCTATTCCTTCTTCTTGAGAATAGCCCTTAGCAACCAATCTAGCTTTGTTCCTTGTGACTATGCCATTTTCATCCATCTTATTCCTGAATACCCACTTTGTACCTATAACACTTCTGTCCTTAGGTTTGGGTACCAGCTTCCATACTTTGTTTTTTCAAATTGGTTTAGCTCTTCTTGCATGGCTAAAACCCAATCTGGATCTAGAAGAGCATCCTCAAATTTATTTGGTTCTTCTTGAGAAAGAAAGTTGTTGTATAGACATTCATCCTGAGTAGCTCTTCTAGTTTGGACATTTGCAGAAGCATCACCAATGATCAGTTCAAATGGGTGATCCCTTGTCCATTTTCTTCTCGTAGCAGGTGTAGGTCTTGAAGATGCGGCATCATTCTCATTATCATGATCATGTGAGGTTGATGCTTGACTTAGAGAAACTCCCCCTGAGTTTAATGGGGTTGTAACTCTGTGTTGCGATCCACCTCCAGATGCTCCAATTTGTCTTCCTACGGATGCTCCCATTTGGCTTCCTACGGATGCTTCATTCAGGCTTCCTATGGATGGCTCATTAGAACTTGAGACAGTCGTTCTTGGAGGAACTGATTCATCCTCATGATCATCATCTTCATAACCAAAGTCGAGACCTTCCACCTCATTGTCAAACCTGAGAGTCTCGTGAAAACCCTCATCAGTAAGACCCTGTATTCTGGCATCATCAAAAACAACATGTACAGATTCCATAACAATGTTGATTCTGTGATTAAAAACCCTGTACCCTTTTCTAGCTGCATATCCCACAAAAGTGGCTTCATCTGCCTTGGATTCAAACTTTCCAAGATTTTCACCTTGATTTCTCAGTACATAGCATTTGCATCCAAAGACATGTAGAAAATTCAAGGATGGTTTCCTTCCTTTGAGCAGCTGATATGGAGTCATTCCTTTTGCTTGGTTGATCAAAGAAATATTTTGAGTGAAACATGCAGTGTTAACTGCTTCAGCCCAGAAATAAGTAGGTAACTTTGACTCTCCTAGCATTGTTCTTGCAGCTTCAATAAGAGTTCTATTTTTCCTCTTTACCACTCCATTTTGTTGTGGTGTCCTAGCTGCAGAGAACTCATGAATGATTCCATTTTCCGCACAAAACAGCCTCATTGTGGAATTCTTGAACTCAGTGCCATTGTCACTCCTGATTCTTCTTACTTTGAGATCAGATGATTGTTGGCATCCTTGATGTGATTGATTATGATTTCACTTGCCCCATCTTTGGAGTGCAGAAAGTAAGTCCATGTGAATTTAGAGAAATCATCCACAATCACAAGGTAGTATCTTTTCTTTGAGATTGACATGACATTTACTGGTCCAAACAAATCCATATGCAACAGCTGTAGTGGTTGATCAATTGATGAATCCAGCTTGCTTCTGAAAGAAATCTTTTTCTGCTTCCCTTTCTAGCAAGCATCACAAAGTCCATCCTTGGAGAATTCCAGTTGAGGAAGTCCTCTTACTAGGTCTCTTCTTACTAACTCATTCATTGATTTGAAGTTCAAATGTGACAGTCTTTTGTGCCATAGCCAGCTTTCATCCTTGTTTGCTTTACTCAGAAAACAGGTGATGGAATCAGCACTTGTAGAGTTGAAGTTGGCTATGTACACATTACCTTTCCGGTATCCTGTTAGCACCACATTGTTGTTTTCCTTGCTGGATACAACACAGGCTCCTTGGTTGAATGAGACTGAGAAACCTTTGTCACACAGTTGACTGATACTCAGCAAGTTGTGCTTTAGTCCGTCAACCAGTGGTACTTGATCAATGATGACATTATCCTTTGAAATCAAGCCATATCCCTTAGTAAAACCTTTGCTGTCATCTCCAAAGGTAATGTTAGGGCCAGCTTTCTCCACAAACTCTGTGAGCAGGGTAGAATTTCCAGTCATGTGCCTTGAACATCCACTATCTAAGTACCATAGATTCTTTCTGTATCCCTGCACACAATCAAAACCAAATCAAGTTGATTTTGGTACCCAAGTTTCCTTGGGTCCTTTCATGTTAGATTTGCCTCTCTTGTCATTTTGCACCTTAATCTCTGATTGAGTTAAATCAACCTTGACCCTGGGTGTTGACCTTTGGAAGACAAAATGCTGAGGATGATTATATGCAAACATGTTTGATCCAGGAATTTGAGAGTTTTGTGCATACATAGCATTCATGTGTGGCATGCTCCATGTCATTTATGGCATTGTGAATGCATTCATGTGAGAATTTGAAACAAATGGCATATTGGCACAAAAGTTGGATGATTGATCAGTATGTGCAAACATGTTTTGCATAACAGGCATAGGCAAATTGAGTACATGCATTGTCATTTGAACAGATGGTGTTTTAACAGATTTGCAATTTGTAGAAACATGATTAACACTACCACACTTTGCACAAATTTTCCTAGGTGCATACTTGTCAGGAGTATAGTTGTTGTGTTTGTTAATCCCTACCTTACCATTTCTGTTCTTTTTCTTTTTAGCACCAACCTTAACCTCTATTTCCTCAACCCTGTCCTTCAGTCGTTTATTGGATAGGTAACCTATGTTGACATTCTCAACTTTGGTTTTGCTACTTGATCCCTGAACAAAGTTTTTACTGGTTGGACCACACTTTTTGTTCAGCTTTTCTAGTCTATCATGACTAACACTGGACGTACACTTCTTTGGGCAAGTCACTTCCGTAGAGGTGTTGTCCAACAACGGATGTCTGCTATCCGTAGAAGCATTACCTTCCAACGGATGCTCACTATCCGTAGAAGTGTCATCCTCTAGACTCTTGACATCTAGCTTCTTTTTATCATTTCTTGTTGATTCCTTGTAGAATGTATCCACACCTTGAGACTTGATTATGTTTGTGGCAACATTCTTGGAATCAGTCCATCTTGCTATTGTTTCATGTTCTTTAGATAATTGTGCTTTGACAGATTCTTCTCTTTTAAGCACAATCAGAAGATCATCCTTGGCAACTTGACACTCTACTCTCTTTTTATCAAACTCAACAAATTGAGTTTCTAGAAGAGCATTCCTATCACTTAACAACTGATTAGATAATTTAATTCTTGTGTTCTCATTAGTAAGTGATTTAAGAGAAATGCGCATATGATACAATTCAGTGGACATATCATTAATAGCATCATTGCATTCCTCAGTAGAAAGCTCAGAGAGATTGGTGGTAATTACCTGATTAGATGATGAACTGGCCTCCTGCTCGCTTGAATCAGCCATTAGTGCAAGGTTCACAAATTCTGTGTCCTCCTCAAGATCATTCCCTTCTTCAGCCCAGTCATAATCCTGTGTAATGAATGCTCTACCCTTTTGTTTGAGAAGATCAAAGTATTTCTTCTTGTAGTCAACAGGTTCAAACTTCCTGTCACTCTTCTCAGACTTTGGTTTTCTGCACTCATTTGCAAAGTGACCTCCCATTCCACAGTTGAAACATTTGAATTTGGACCTATCAACAAGATCCTTTTTGAATGGTCTGGACACATCAGGGTTTCTCTTGAACTTGTGCTTTGAGAACTTTCTTGGCAGAAAAGCTAAGTGATCATCAAGCTCATCCATCTCCTCTTGATTGATGGGATCACTCTCTTCAATCATCTTCCCTTTGCACTTTCTTGATTCAGTACTACCTTCACAAGCACTTTGTCTTGGTGTAGCTGCAACAGCTTCTTCTTTCATGTCCTCAGCCTTTTCAACACTTGCAACTAGAGCAACAGATCCAATTTTCTTTTGAACCTTCTCAATTTCTTCATCCTGCTCTATTTCCAGTTCATATGTCTTTAGGGTTCCATACAGCCTCTCAAGAGTGTAGTCCTTATATTCTTGAGTGTTCCTCAAGGAGACAGTCATGGGCTTCCACTCTTTTGGCAAGGCTCTGAGAAATTTGAGATTTGAGTCTTTGACTTGATACACTCTTCCATACAACTTCAGTCCATTTAGCAATTTTTGAAATCTACTGAAAGTGTCATTCAAAGATTCCCCACTTCTGAAGTGAAAGTGTTCATACTGTTGTATGAGAAGTTGCATCTTGTTTTCTCTCACCTGCTCAGTCCCTTCACATATGGTTTGGACAGTGTCCCAAATTTCTTTGGCTGTAGAGCAGTTGATGACATTGTCGAACATATCATAATCAAGACCATTAAACAAAATGTTCATGGCCTTCTTTTCTTTATGAACGGCGACGATGTCCTCAGGAGTCCATTCTGAACGCAGCTTTGGGATTGTGCTTGGAGCTCCTGCTGGTTCCTGAGCTATTGAGGTGTTTGGTTTCATCGGTACATGAGGGCCATGTTCTATGCACTCTACATAAGCTTCATCCATTGACATAAGATGTAGGCGCATTTTTACTTTCCAGTGAAAGTAATTTTCTCTATCAAGAACTGGTATCTTAACTCCATGATCCTTCTGACTCATGATTCAGTTGTCTTTGATCTTTAAACTTCTTGTATGTTAGAAGCTTGCTCTGATACCAATTGTTATTCCCAGACACTGAACCAAGATTGTAGAATGGGGGGGGTGAATACAATCTTTGAAAACTTTTCGTTCTTAATAGTGAAAATATGAAAAGTAAAACAAGAACAAAAACACAAATACAATGATACAAGAATTAAAAATTCAGGTGGATTGTTTTTATCCACCTGAGAGATTTTTATTGAAGAAATCTCTGTGATGTTTACGAATAAACACACAGCTGCAAATACACAACTCTAGCTTTAGCAATTTACAAGGATACTGCTTTTTGATCTCTAAATTGCTAAAACCTGATTTCTCAAATTCTAGAGTTATGCTACAACTTGGTTATATATCCCAAGTTTACAAAGATACTTGAACAACTAATAATACAAAAATTACATGTGTTCAGAATCCTTGTTTCTCCATTCCGAACAGTGATCCGTGTTTGTAGGTTGCCCTTTTTGGCTGATTGTCTTTTAAGGAAATGCTACCTTGGACCATGCAAACAGAATGCTTCTTTCTTCTTGTCACCTTTCCAGAAATACTGGCTTCCATGCTCTGTGTAGTCTGTCAACCCATGTGCTCTGACATCGCTGTCCTTTTCACAGGTACAGAGAGTATCCGTAGAAGCTATCTTAGTTGTATCCGTTGGTAGATTCTTGATCAACCAGTACTGCTATCCGTAGAGAGTATAGGTTCCATATCCGTAGAAGGCTAGTCAAGCTATCCGTAGACAGTCTATTTCATGTATGCAGAATTACAAGGTATCGACTATATACAATTCGCCTCCCTATTCTACATATCTATTGATAGTCAACATGACTCAATTAACCTATCAAGACTACTTCAACTTCAACATCAAAAATACATAAGCATGTTACATTTAATTGATCTTATCCGTAGATAAGCTACCCATCTACGGATACTGCAATGGCAAACCATCCGTTGATGGCTACCTATACTTGTACAATTTTTACTAAGTCAGTTTGGTTATCATCAAGAAACAACATAGTTCCTAACAATCGTGTATCGTGGTGTGCTCCAGAATGTCCCCTCCCTCCACTTGGAGTTGTGCTGCACATTGTAACGAAAGCCTAGGTGCTGAGTTACCGATGATGTGACAGTGATTGAACAATGATGTTCCTCGTACAGTAGTTGAACTGTATAGCATGTTTTGACGAAAAGAATATTTCAAAATATCATTCTGTATACGAATGAAGTTTTAAAAGTTTTCAATTATGATATAAGCTTACATATATGATTATGTTGCCTTATATTATTGATGGGCTTAGTGCTCACTCTTGTTTTCTTTTATATATATCACAACACAACAGCTAGAGTAGATGGCCAGGATCCGCCGTACCGCTCGGAAGCGCGTCTGGGCCGTGCAGACCGCCCATAGGATGGTTGTTGCAGCACCTCAGGTAGAAGTACTGGGTTGGTTCGCAGTGCAACTCTTGTTGCTCCGGTTTATTTATAAGTATCACCTATATATATTAATGAACAAGAACAAATATTTGCGCTGCCTTTCTGGTTTCAAGTAGAAATCATATTGGCAGTAGGTTTCAAGCCTTTTACTTTTGGGTTGTAATAACTTTACTTTGTGGATCATATGACTACTGTTTTTGCAATTTCGTTTCTGAGACATAACTGGTGTGTGTATAGTGATGGTGGGGTCACCATGTGTGTTGATTTATTATTATTATTATTCGAGTATCAAGTGTTTGTATGGAATAAGGAGTGTGACAACCTAAATCTCTGACCCCGGATCTGGGGGTGTTACATTAGATCTTAAATGATAGATGAGAGTAGTTAAATCTAATATAAAAAAAGTATTTGATTAATTGAAGGATTATATTTAAAAACTAAAAAGTGTATTTGATTAATAGTAGAATTATATTTAAAAACTAAAAATTGTATTTTGATAATCTAAAACAAATATAATTGGGTTTTATGTATTAGATAGAATTCTCTATATAAAAATTGGTAACTCTTTTTTCTCTTTAATTTATGAGTAGTTCCAGTTTGATAATAATCGTTAAACCAAATTTTGAGATATCGATTCATATCAATTACATTATTAAAAAATTCTCAATATAATGCTCATGTATACCATGACCAAAAATCATATCAATTACATTATTAAAAAATTCTCAATATAATGTTCATGTATACCATGGCTAACAATAATACACATGCACCTATGTTATAAGAGACGCAGGAGAAATGATGTATATGAATTTATGTTACAAATTTTACTCTAGAATTTACAAGTAAAACGACTTAGTTAATTAATATTAACATAACACTTTTTTAAGGCACATACAATTTAATTCATCCAAATTATATTATATTATTTTACATATAACAAATATAAAAGGATAATATTAAATATTATTAAAAATTGAGAGTTTCATATTTATTAATGATAATTTTTAATATAATACTTATAGAGAAAAAGGATCATGAGGTTAATCTCACAATACTTTTCATAAGATCACAATACATGTAAACAAATAAATCTAATCATCAACGACTTATGAAATATAAAAATTAATATTTTTATCTCTAAATATATTAAAAAAGAAAGTCCAGAGTTTTGATCGTTAAGGTACGATAATAATACAAAAAAGTAAGTATCATTGGATCTTAAAATAAATAGATTAGAACCGTTTAATATAATGTCAAGTAATATTTTATACATTAATAGATAAATTATTTTTGTAAAAGTCCAAGTTTCGAAATTCGCCAACAATATATTAAAAAAATTATATTTTAGTGTCATAAATATTAAAAAAATAAAAAAGAATATGAATACTAATGAAATTAAAAAATTATATTTTAGTGTCATGCATTGCACGTACTATAAGTTAGTAAATAAAATATGCATAAATAATTTTAGGACGTGTATATATAAGCACCCAATTTAATCTCATGCTAACGCGGGCAATGGGTTAAAGTCGAATACTCAAAAAAAAAAAGGTAAGGTTTGTTATGATTTCAGTGTTGAATTTAAAAATGTATGGACCAAGTGTTTCTTACACAGTTATATTGGTCCAATTTGGCCCATCCGTACTAATGGTGATGTTGAAAAAATGACGAGAATTGTCGATTTATTATATATCTTATACTGCAACAAGTAATTTGTGAAACATTTTATTTAACAATTTGAAATTACATAATTGTCCCTCCAAAGTCAAATTTATAAAAATGTAAGAAAATTTTCATCTTGATGGGAATCGAACCTAAGACACTTCAATATTAATTACTAATTACTAAGAATTTCAAGTCACCAATTTAACCATTGAGCTACTTGGGCTTTTTTATTGTGGTATAAAACCCATTAGTATTGTAATGTCTTTCACAAATATTATTTTACACTTTAGTTTTTATTCAAGATTTTTTCATGATAATTTCATTTGTCTGATTATTAATAAAAGTGGTTATTGGTATAAAGTATATCCAATAGACATGTATCTCTTTAATTAAATTTAATTATGTTTCTTCCTTTGTATTCACAATTTTAAGACAAAGTACAAATGTATTTTTAGTCACATAATATCACTTTTTAGTCCGAGCATCCAATAATACAAAATAGTAATCATTTTGTCTCAACTATGTTCATACATATTAGATAATATAAGTAATAATATAGGCACCTCTATAGTTGTTATAGTTGTTACCCTGAATAGAGATGAACGTAATCCGGATTCAGGTCGGATTTTTCGATATCCGATAGGGCCGGGTTTTTTTAAATCGAGACAAATTTCCTCTAAAATATTTATACCTGTAGATAGGGTCGGGTCAGGAGGGGCCAAATCGGATTTTTACAAATTATTTTAGATATTGATAACTTTAACTTTAACTTTTTTTTATTTTTTCGGATTTAATTAAAAACTTTAAGCTTTTATCCGAGATTTAATTGAAAATTCTAACTTTTTGGATTGGATTTTTATCCTGATCAAGACTACGTCCAAATCGAGATTAAATTTGGGTTTATTCGGCTCGAACAGGATCGGGGTTTTGTGAAAAATATGCGATTCGTTTAAGCTTGCGGGCTGGATCCAATTGAGGTGGACTTTTTTTTAATCAGATTTTTTTCGATTTTTTTAACCAGTTCGAACATTTTTTTTCGAATACGAATTTGTGTGCATCTCAATCCCGCCACCTTATGCATTAAGGACAAGTATACTACTCCGGTCGCTTATAGAGAATTATGGAGCCCGGAGAGTATTGGTACTTTCGAAATGGAGCCTTTATTTGACACCTTTAACTAATTCCTATCTGATTATTAATTAGCTTATAAAACTAATCATCAAATACATTCAACTAAGAACAAAATCTTCTTCGGACTAATACCAAACCGATCTTCCTTGCAAATCTTCTCAATCATGTCACATAGTGTCACCAACAAGTTCAAACTGGTGGCAGGATCACCACAACAAACTGAAGAATACTTATCATCGCAAAATTAAACTGACGTGAACTAGAAAATATCGTCACAAAATAACATCAAGTTCTATCGGTTAGAGCGATCCCGTGCCTTGCACGGGGGGTCCGTGAGACAATTTATATATTCATCATAAAATTACTAAATTACCCCTATATAATAGCACAACAAAAAAATTGTTTCTGATGAGAATTAAACCCTTGACCTCTAAAATAGAAGTAACATACCTTACCACTATTTTAGACATCTATTTCAATTGTATTTTGAAACTTTTTATTAATATGCGCAAATACTCAATATGTTATACTCTATTTTAGTACAAAAAAATTGTTTCTGATGGGAATTTCACCCTTAATCTCTAAATTAAAAGTAACATTCCTTACCAATATGATAGACATCTATTTAGATTGTATTATGAAACTTTTTATTAATATGCGCAAACACTCAATATGTTATACGCTATTTTAGTCTCTTTTTGTAATCTACTTGGTAAGGTAGATAATTTATTTTCACAAGTGCCTTAAAATAATATTTCTAACCATATTTGAGAAAAACTCGCGCAAAATGTTATAAAATTGTATTTTAAAAAAATGTTATAAAATTGGAATTGATCCATAAAAAAAATTTATATTAATATTTTTATATTATAAATCATGTTTATTTGCATTAAGTACATAATGACTCATATTATATATACTATTAGATTACAAATTCTATATATTATCAGATTATATATATATTAGATTACTAAATTACCCTTTCAATATTATATTGATGATATTAGATTAATAAATTATCCCTCCAATTGTATATTGATGATAAAAAAAAATTCTTTTTAATGTGAATTGAACCATGACCTAGGTGATAGTGTGACAAATGTTGACATCTATATCCAATATCACTTATTATATTTTTTTTAATATTTTTTTAAATTTAAAACTATCAACATATTTACTTCTTTTCAATTATATCCTTATATATAATAAGCGTAAAAATGGATTTTATCATTATTTTACATTTATTATTGTTTCATTATAAGATATTAACAACTTATAATTATATATGCATTTTTGAAATTTTAGCTACTAATAAGATTAAAACTGTAGTTTTATTATGATCCAATAGATAAATTTTATACGTTGATCATTTTCGAAAAATGCACTATAGTATATAAAGTATTGAACCCGAAAAATGCAAAAGAGTTTTATATTTGTATATTAATAAAAAAGTTTGTGTTGGGGATTTTTACAAGAAAGTTGAAGTTGTCATCGTACAACTAAATCAAATCTAAACTAAATCGGTTTAATTTTTTTGAATATCTATGATAAAATATTAAAAGTACTAAATGTTAAATTATTTGTGTCAAGTGGCAATTGTAAGGTGAAACGAGTAAATTATCACGAATCAGTTTAGCATTATCTTGAAAGGTATAAGTAATAATTTTCTAAAATAAATTATATCCACAACTGTACAATTATTGTATTCAACGTGTCTGCAAGGAGACCTTTCTTAAAACGGGCAAAGTGGTATGCATTCGTTTAAATAGTGTATCCACACATACTAATACAACTTGTACTTCTACATTTTTACTCTATTATGCACACCGATCAAATTTTACAACACCCACTTAACGACTACCCCATGAACTACAAACAGGTAAATGGAGTGCCAACGTTCCCCCATGCATTGAAAATGATAAAAGGCGCCCAATTCTCTTTCAAAGTGACACTAAAATCATCTTCTCATTCAAATACAATTGGAAAAATTATAATCGGCGAAATCTTGCAGTACACAAGGTCACGACTACCCCATGAACTACAAACAGGTAAATGGAGTGCCAACGTTCCCCCAGGCAATGGAAATGGTAAAAGACGCCCGATACTCTTTCAAACTGACACTAAAACCATCTTCTCATTCAAATACGATTGGCAAAATTATAACTGACGAAATCTTGTAGTACAGAAGGGTCGTGCGTGCCAACAAAACATGTTAATTAGTCAAAATATTTGCGCCTTATAGACTGGGATTTTGTAAAACATGTATCATCAAACCTTCGACATATTTCCTACTGATATACCGTTACATGCTTATGTCTTTTCTTCTACATGCATTCCACTAAACGATGAGACCAACATAACCGAAAATAACTAGAGCATGCACGTGCATCGCACAGGCTATAAAGCTAGTTAAACGTGAATGCGATATCAAACTTTTTTTCTTTGGAAAATGTTGACTAGCAGTCCGAAGTCCGAACTAGGTTTTAATATCGCCTAGCTGATCCTTCTGATTTCTGAAGCTAAACCCGAGGGCTTTCTAAACAAATAAATTAAGCAAGGGCATTTGCGATAACAACCTAAAATTACTCCCTTCATTTTATAATAACTGGTATTTTATAAAATTTTAAAGTCAAATAAACTTAACTTTAACCAATAATTAATAAATATTATTACATAAAAATTTTATGAAAAAAATATCATTAAAAAGTATATTTGATTAGCTATTGCATTTACTTTTTAAATTTATAAAATTATGAATTAATAAATCATAACCAATGGTCAAACTCGAACATATTTGATTTTCAAAATTTTTATACTCCACCTTTTTAGGGATGGAAGGAGTATTAATTTATTAATTTCAGATATACACTGTAGATTTAAATCAGTGAGTTTCGATATAAATTTTGGTTTAATTTGAGTTTTGCTAATATTTTTGGAAGTTGCAGTTTCGCTTGTGATGTTTTGGTATTTATTTAAACTAGCTTCAATACCCGTGCAAGGCACGGGATCGCT
This sequence comes from Heracleum sosnowskyi, assembly GCA_030848705.1. Taxonomy (NCBI): domain Eukaryota; kingdom Viridiplantae; phylum Streptophyta; class Magnoliopsida; order Apiales; family Apiaceae; genus Heracleum; species Heracleum sosnowskyi. The sequence continues at coordinate 131,870,171 of CM061235.1, read as the reverse complement.
CTAACCGACAGAACTTGATGTTATTTTGTAACGATATTTTCTAGTTCACGTCAGTTTAATTTTGCAATGATAAGTATTTTTCAGTTTGCTGTGGTGATCCCGCCACCAATTTGAACTTGTTGGTGGCACTATGTGCCATGATTCAGAAGATTTGCAAGGAAGATCGGTTTGGTATTAGTTCGAACAAGATTTTGTTCTTAGTTGAATGTATTTGATTATTAGTTTTATAAGCTAATTAATAATCAGATAGGAATTACTTGAAGGTGTCAAATAAAGGCTCCATTTCGAAAGTACCAATACTCTCCATAATTCTCTATATGCGGCTGGAGTAGTATACTTGTCCTTAATGCATGACGTGATGGGATTGAGATGCACATAAATTTGTATTCGAAAAAACTGTTCGATCTGGTTAAAAAATCGGAAAAAATCTGATTTAAAAAAAGTTCACCTCAATTGGATCCAGCCCGCAGGCTTAAACAGATCGCATATTTTTCACAAAACCCCGGCCCGGTTCGAGCCGAATAAACCCAAATTTAATCTCGATTTGGACGTAGTCTTGATCAGGATAAAAGTCCAATCCAAAAGGTTGGAATTTTCAATTAAATCTCGGATAAAAGCTTAAAATTTTCAATTAAATCCGAAAAAATAATTTAAAAAAAAAAGTTAAAGTTATCAATATTTAAAATAATTTGTAAAAATCCGATTTGGCCCCTCCTGATCCAACCCTATCTACGGGTATAAATATTTTAGAGGAAATTTGTCTCGGTTTAAAAAAGCCCGGCCCTATCGGATATCGAAAAATCCGACCTGAATCCGGATTACGTTCATCTCTAGTCAGGGTAACAACTATAAAGGTGCTTAGATTATTACTTATATTATCTGATATGTATGAACCTAGTTGAGACAAAATGATTACTATTTTGTATTATTTGAGCTAGTCGTTAACATGAAAACCCGTAGTTGTTTTAATTCCCTACCGCATATAAATATTTTTGCAGTAGAATTAACATCTTGATAAGTATTGGATGCTCAGACTAAAAAGTGATATTATGAGACTAAAAATGCATTTGTACTTTGTCTTAAAATTGTGAATACAACGGAAGAAACATAATTGAATTTACTTAAAGAGATGCGTGTCTATTGGATATACTTTATACCAATAACCACTTATATTAATAATTAGACGAATGAAATTATCATGAAAGAATCTTGAATAAAAACTAAAGTGTAAAATAATATATATGAAAGGCATAACCACACTAATGAGTTTTATACTACAACAAAAATGCCCAAGTAGCTCAATGGTTAAATTGGTGGCTTAAAATTCTTAGTAGTTAGTATTGAAGTGTCTTAAGTTCGATTCCCATCAAGATGAAGATTTTCTTACATTTTTATAACATTTGACTTTGGAGAGGCATTAAAGTAAAATTATGTTGCATTGAAGGGTATAATTGTAAAACTACTTTGAATAAAATAGGACATGTTGTGCTATTATATATATAACTAGCCTAAAAACCCGTGCGAAGCACGGGCCTGCTTATTTACTGAAATAATTTTTCGCACGAAAATGTATATATATCGAAACAATTTTGTAATTAAAATTAATTTTGAATTTATCTTATATTTGTATAAAAAAATTTTAATTTTTTTAATATTTAATAAGATTTCACAAAATTTGGAAAAAAAATCTATAAAATAAAGATCAAATTATTATTTTCATTTGACAAAATATTAATTTAGTTTTAAATGTCGTGAAATGCATTTTATCAAATTCAACAATTAAATATAATCTAAATGATTATTTTAGTATAGTTGTTTATGATATGGATGTATCTAAACTAATGTGTTTTTAACGAAATGACAATATACTTGTAAATAAAATATAAAGTTGGTCAGGTACGTAAGACTACACACCGTGATCACATCTTAAAATCTTTTAGTCTAAAGTCCGTATATAACATTAGTGTATGTAAATTATTATGATAACGTAACTGTGCCAAACCCAAGGCTTTGGGACTTGTTCATAGTGAGTATTATTGATATTAAGAACAAATAGAAACAATGTAAAATTTGAAACACGGTCGAACTATTGTTCTTGTTGCAATTATAATCAGGTTTACCGGAGTTTTCTATGTTGGAGAAAGTATAATTTGTAAATAGGTATTTTGCCTTAGTAGTTGTTGTTTGTTTTTCAGCGATCAATTGATTTGGTTTTTTTTAATTTTTTTGCAGTCTAGAATATAAATCGTTAAATGCACACAATGTTGTTGTAATATAATCGAACACATGTGAATGAGATAGAGGATTTTAAAAAGAAGCTGAAGGTTGGTGCATCTTTGCACACTCTCACAAGACTATCTTGCGGTGTAAATTACAAAATTGTCGGTATATAACATAGGCGATGCAGTCTTAACATTGTCAGATATAAACGTAGGGCTGAGACTTATTACAAAATCTATTAATATTATTTAAAAGTCATCCATGCGGCGTCTCACTCAATTTTTTTACTTTTAAAATTTTATAAAAAATTTATACTCTAATCTTATATGTTATCTATAATCTTATTATTATGTAGAAATTATACGTTATCTATAATCTTATACTCTTTTAAAATTTTATTTTTTATATCAATCATTTAAAATAAAAGAAAGAGAATCGTAGAGTATGCTCAATCCATTAAAATATTTTTGGTAATTATATACAATGCAATATTTTATAAATAATATAAACCAACATTTTATTTATTTAAAAATAAAAAATTATAAAAAAGAAGATGAGAGAAGAAGAGAAATTAACATTAATAAGATTTTAAAGAAAACTTAAAACAAAATGTACTATGCTACTTATGCATGAGCTTGATTAGAGAAGATTAATGGTTCAATTTACTACACTAACATAATTTTATCTACTATTTGCATAAATATAAAAGAGTTGACGTTTTTGTAATTTTTTAACATGTAGGGGCAAAATCATAAATTCAAGGTATTAAAATGACATATATCAATAATTTAAATTGATAAAACAGAATTGTAGATTATGTTCAATTGCTAAAAATATTTATTATAACTATGTATTATGCAATATTCTAAAAATAATATAAATCAATGTTTATTAACTCAAAAAATAAAAAAATTGGAAGAAGAGGTGGTTTATCTAATAAGAGTTTGAATATAAACTCAAAACAAAGTGTAGCACAGTTGGTTATGACATGAGTTTGACATGGATATGTTAAGGGTTCGATTCCCATCATTAACATAATTTCACAATTTTTACATTTTCATTAAAGAATGGTATTTTTGTAATTTTAGAAAATATAAGGGTAAAATCGTAACTTCACAGCCATTAAAATGGCAAACTTTGCCCTTTGTTGGCTTTTAATATATAGAGAAAGATAATAGATTTATCACTTCTCTTCTTTTAATTATTACATTACATGAAAAGATTTCCATTTTTTAATGTGTTCCAATTTTCAAAAATCTTTGTTTCACTGTTTGTTATATGACAAACTCTCGATATTATTATTTAGAGTAATACATCAAAATAATATATTTTTAAAGAAAATTGTCAGGTATCTCAAAAACAATTCCAAAAATTTTCCACATACTTGTATTTGGTATCTTTCCAATAATAATATGAGAATCTTTCGTACATAAATACAAGTTCACAAATCAAAAACTTTTATATATCATATGAAAGAGTTTTAACAATATATTTGGGGTACATATCATTACTCATCCGTGAACTCAACTTAGGGTTGTACGTTCAATCCGCTTAACCGCGTTCGCGATAAATGCCCGCAACTGACCCGCACATAGCGGATAACTACGAAACGTGAATGGTCACGGATGAAGTTTTAGAGAATCGCCAATTTGCAGCTTGGTTACGGACTTGACATCTTAAAAATCGCAAAAGTTAAACCGCAATCGCCAACCGCACATTATATAAAATAATATATTTTTATTTAATATATAAACAATTATATATATATATATATATTATATGTATATTTATACGTATGTATTAAAATACATGGTCGAGACCTAAAGATTCTAAATTAGGCCTGACTAAACAAAATGAACGAAAACCCTAATGCAGTAGATGTAGCCCTTCTTTGTAGCCGCGCTCATGTAATAATTACAGAATTTATTCATTTTTATTTTTGTGAGTTCATATATTAAATATTAAAGTTAATTTTTTTTTGTGCAACTACTTTCGCGGTTGAACCGCAAATTTCAACCGCAAAAATCGCAATTACGCGGGTGGATATGCTTGATTTTTTTACATTAATAATTTGATTGTGAATGAAAATTTTGAATAACCGCACGTTGCGATTTGATTTGACTTTTACTCTACAACTGAACCATATCCACCCGCGTACACACCTGCCTAAACTTGTCCATGCATATACATGATTCATGTGTATACACTTACGGTCCCATAACTTTATTAAAAAAAAAATGCAAACTAAATAAATACACATAAGTATTTTGGATAGTTTTTGGTACTAATTTTTGAAGTCACAAACATTTTTCTCTTATATAAGACCTGTAAGATTAAGGGTAAAAGTAAACATGTGTAGACTCATTTGGGTAAATTTAAAATTATTGATTATGACTTAAAATTGCTTAAAATGATAAGTGAAGAATAAAAAATTAGATGTTTGGATAATTTATATTACGAGTAACTTATGCATTATTAAGAATATAAAAAACAAAAATAAATTGTAATAATAATATTCACTTTTATTAAATAAAATCACAAATGTAAAATAAATTGTTCAAAAAAATATATCTACCAATTTTTGGCTTTAAACTATTTTCTTAACTTTAATCATTCTCTGCACAAGCAAATATTTTTCCACTCAAGTCAAAAATCACTTTAAACACCCTACATTCAGATTTAGTCACTGCCAAACAGCCTCTTAGTCATATATATTCTTCTTTAGGTATGGAGTTTGTATTTTAGCCTCACTGGTCCAATCTCCAATGTTTCTGGTCGGCATATTTTTGGAAGCTCATACTTTTACACTTCGCGGAACGTGACGAATCTCACTAATTAATGAAACGGGGACCAAATACAAGAGGTTCAAAATGGCATGGCCTGTTGCAAGGAAAGAGAAGTTACATAACTCTTCATATTTGCTGGTGTTTACCTATTTCTATATTTCTAGTGCTGAACCAGATTTTACGAAATTGAACTTTGGCATATAGCTTTCAATGAATAAACAATCTCACAAACAGGTTTGTATAAGGTACAATAAAAAATCAGCTCAAAGCCTCAAACTAATGTCGAAAGATGTTTATAAATTAATAAATTGATGGGACTGTGCCACTGTGAGCAGTTGCACCTGTCTTTCAGTGTCCGGAGCGTCTGTCAAAACCTATGTGTGTTAGAATACAATATATGATCCTGAAAAGCGCCTTCCTCTAACACCTTAAGCTTTTAGATGAGCTGGTTACTTAACATGGTATCAGAGCTCAGGCTGGCAGATGACTCAGGTTCGACTCCCTGCGACCCAAAAATGGGCTCTCGAGTGAGGAGGAGTACGTTAATGCTTTAGTGACAGCACAGCGAGTCCAAGTAACCACATCCTCAATTTTGCTATAGACCATTTTGTGGTGATTATACTTTTTGGCTAATTAACTTTGTCTAACTTCGTTATTTATTTCCAGCAATTTCGAATCGATTCAATTCTTTTATCATACAAAGATTATTTTGGTTATATACAAATTACTTGCACTACAAGAAAACAGAGCATAACCGACCGTCAAAAAGGGTCGGTTATATCCGAAATCGGTCGGTTTTACGTGTAAAACCGACCGTCATCGATGGTCAGTTTTAGACTGGTCGGTTTTAAGAGTTGGTCAGGTTTAACACATATAACCGACCACGGGGCGGTCGGTTATGTCCGTTTTAAATTCCTTAAAGTGGGTCCTAAGAATAACACGTGTCAATACGTGTCCTATGATGTCAGCAGAATAAAACCGACCGGTGGCGGTCGGTTATGTCCGAAAAAAATTGTTTTGACTTTAACCATAACCGACCGAAGTCAAAGTGTGCATATCGGTCGGTTTTATGGCAGTAGTCGCTCAAAATTGCATAACCGACCGTCGTATAACCGACCACCATTAAGGAAGACGGTCGGTTATATAGTTTGAATGCGGTCGGTTATGGTGTACACCGGTCGGTTTTCTGTGTTTTGGAATGGTAAAAAACGGTCAGTTATGTGTATTGTCGGTCGGTTTTCTGGGTATTTTTAAAAAACAAATTGCAGGTTCTGTAGTTTTATGCCCTGTACCATTCATTTCATATATACCATTCCAATGGGCAATACCAATCAATATCAACAACAATCAATACCAATCCCAATCCAAAAACCAATCCATTCCTAAACTCATTATCATAAAATAAATACAAACATAATTCATAAAATACCAACTTAATTAGATCCGATACAAACGGATCATAAAATACCAATGTTAACTCCGACATAATCGGATCAACCATACAAACCAAAATATGGGTCCGATATAAACGGATCAACCACACAATGTTAAGTCCGATATTATCGAACATCCAACAAAACATAGTTCATTACAATTACTAAAGTTCAGATTCAAAGTTTCTAAACCATACAACCACATAATTAACTACTCCGACAAAGAAACAGGAGAGTCGTCGGAATCACCCCCATCTTGGCCATTGCCTTCACCGTCGCCATTCCCGTTGTCACCCTCAATGTCCGAGACCTCATCCACATCGGTATAATCTTTTTCTTCCTGCGCAAGTCGATCCTTTTCCTATGCACACATATAAAACAATTAAAAAGTAAAAAATAAAGTGCAATGGATATAATTAAAAAACGAGGATTAACTATTACCTCTTGAACTTGTGCTTCGGTTTTTTTGACAAGATCTTCAATTAAGGTTCCGACAATGTGTACAATCTCACCACCAATGAGATTATTCCATTGCAGCCTTCTATTTGGTTCGGTAGATGGATCGGAGGCCTCGAGGGCAGTGCGTGCAAATGTGGATATTTCTTCATCGGATAGTTGACGAGCAAACTGTTGAGGATTGGAACGAATCTCCGTAAGAACATTTCTAACGATCGAGAGAAAGACATTGTCGGGGATGACTTCACGTTGTCTCGGAGCGGACGAGGATGAGCCGGCTTCGCCTCGGGTGGAATCCCTATAGCGTGTAGCTAGGGTGGGAATGAGATCGGTAGCTCGAGCATTGGGGAATCCCACAACATAATTTTTTTTGGGTTTTTCACCTTCGGGCACCCCCGTTGCTTCCATCCACCAATCCCATGGCTCATCTCTCTCACCCGTTTGAGTCACCTCCACCGGCATACGGTCAAGAATAGAGGCATATCGTTCCTACACATTTTTTAAGTTTGATTAAAACAATCAAACTTTTAAATGCTTATAATTGAACACTAAAAAAACAAAAATAGAATAATACCGCAATGCGCATGGCTCCCGGAGTAGTATACACGGGATTGTTCGGATCGGAGCCAACTTTCTTATGACATTTATCCCAAACCTCAAGTCTAGTCGGAGGCTTACGACTTTTCTTTGTCATTTCCTTCAAAATGTAAAATAGCTTACATTAGTATATATAAAATGAAATAACGTTGTGTGTGTTTGTATGTGTACATATTTAAATATTATTACCGCTTTCACGGCGTTGAATGACCGAGCACCGGCACTATGCAACCGCTCAACTTGTTGGCGGTTGTTGGCTCCAACCATTGCCCTATGCAAGTGTCCTTCATTTGTCTCCCAATATTTCAAAAGATCTTTCCAAAACAAAAGGGACCAATAAGCGGGCTTTAAGGACTCCGATTAACCAACCAATGAGCACCTACAATATAAATAACAAAACTTTGTTAACTATATAAAATATCACAAGTAATATCACATAACCGACCAATACGTGCATGCAAAATAACCAAATCAAATATCACAAGTAATATATCACATAATCTTTGAAAATATATAAATTTTAAGAAAATGATTAAATTACAAAATAAAATTTTGCATCTCTATCTCTATATCTTTTGTTTTTCCCCAATTAAATAAAATTAAAATTTTGCACAAAATTAAAATTAATATCTCAACAAATCATAATTCAATTCAACACCCAAGCACAATACAATCCAAATATATTAACTAAAAGTCAATCCAATCCAAATCGAGCAAATACAAGCAAAATCTTATGAAGAATCGAGCAACTACAAACAAATACAATAAGCAAAATCTAACAAAACCGACGAACACTTGCATGCAAAAAAAGCACAGAACTATGATTACCAAAAACAAGCACAAAACCATGTATTAAACGGAAAAATCGAGAAAATCAAAGAAGTCGAAGCAAAATTAACCGAGAAAAATCGATTAATCATGTATATATTGACTTAATCATGTATACATATATGTAACCATGTATATTATATATATACATACATATAATCATATATATGTATAAAACAATTAGGGAAACATACATCAAATTGTTGAAACGGAGAAGATGAAGCCATTTGCCTTGAGTTTACACGGATTTGAGCCATGGAATTGAGAGAGTAGAGAGTAGAGAGTAGAGAGATTTTTGTGTTAAGTGATAGAAAGAATAGAATGTGAGCAGTTGCTTTTTTTTTATACCCAAGATTAAAACCGACCGATGGTGTGGTCGGTTTTAGCGTAGTTTTTTGTGCAGTATGCAAAACGACGTCGTTCTGACAAAGGGCGGGTTTTTTAATTTTTCGCGAAAATTTTAATTTTCCGCCAAAAAAAAAAATTAAAAATATTAAAACGGTCGGTTATGTCCGTTTCGGTCAGTTATGTCAACCCTAGAAACCCTAATGGTCGGTTATGTTAAACCTAGTGGTCGGTTATAAGTTTTGCTTATTAAAAAAACCTTATGAAAAAACATTATTAATTAATTAAATAGCTTAATTTTTTGTACATATATAATTTTTTATTGGTTTTTACCATCCGTACGGTTGGATCGTGTATATCTTGTAATTTCAAATTTTAATTGTTTTTGTTCTCGATTTTATGTGATATATCCAGATTTTTATTAAAAAAACACATTTGTAATCGTCGAAATAGGCTAATTTTTTGTCCATAAATATATTTTGTCATGATGTTAACATCCGTACGGTTGGATCTTCTAAATAAAAAGTTTACTTTCGATGTTTTGTAAATCGAGTGGAACATCACAGTGAAAGTGCATACCTATGTAGTGAAATGGTTCTTTCAAAAGAGGTAATATTAAATAAAATACTATTTTTATGAAATTTTTATATTTTATTATATAATATAAAACTTTGTCCATAATGTTTGACTATGTTGATATTTTATCATATAATAAATTTTAATTTCAATACAAGACACAATTAAATATATTAATTTTATATATTAAAGATAAAGTTGAATGACAAATCGAAGAATAGAATTACATAAAAATTATTTTGAAATTGCTAATACAATTATAATAATGAAATATGAATGTAATTTGAAAAATATTCTTTTAATAAAAATAAATATTAAATGTATATATTAAATGGGTCCTGGTCCCTAACAATTGATTGTTAGGGACCATTTATTTAACAATCTGTTCCTGAACCGTTGGATCAATATTTCGACGGTCAAGATTAAAAAAAAAAAAATTTACAATAGTAGAGGTGCGCACCTTTTTATTTTTAAAATAGTAGAGGTGCGCACCTTTTTATTTTTAAAATAGTAGAGGTGCGCACCTCTTCTATTAAAATGAAAAATTTATTACTTGCAAAATTTATGAAAAATTCTACACCATCTCTATATTCGGGGGTTAAAGAAATTTTATCACTTTGTATTTGATTACTTATCCAACTTCGATCAATGTTTGCCATCTACACAAATATATAAATATATATATGTAAACAAACAATTTAACATGTGCACTTTCAAATTATAAATGTGATACACATACATAAAAGAAAACTATTTACAAAATAGATAAAAGAAAACATACATTATATGTTTGTATCACTTATCCTCTTTGCTTTCTCTTTATCTCCAAACTTTCTTTTCTATGTTTACATACTCCATTTGAAGAAATAAGAACTTTAAACCAAAAACAATAAAGTAGCAGGTTATAACCGACCGCTGATCGGTCGGTTATGTCTTTCTTCCCAAAACGGCACCGTTTCAGCCTCAATAGGTACAAACAATTTAATTTAAATTATTTTTTATTCAGTTTTGGCGCCCACTTAAAACTGACCGAATGAATCGGTCAGTTTTGTGCCTGCCACGTCAACAATATAACCGACCGATCCCGTGTCGTCGGTTTTATCTCTGCCACGTCAATAAAAACGGTGTCGTTTCTGTGTGTGCTACAGTCGAAACCGACCGCTAGATGCATGGTCGGTTTTACCTTTCCCCCATCGCGTGCCACGTTAGCCGAAACGATGTCGTTTTTGGTTTATCCACAGTTAAAACCGACCAACTAGACCTACGGTCGGTTTTAATCACCCCGGTTTTAAGTGGTCGGTTTTAAGTGGTCGGTTTTAAACAGTTTTCTTGTAGTGTTGATTAATCACGTTTTGTGATGATATTATAATATGTTTTTTTTAAAATTTTATGGATTAATTAATTTATAATTTAAACAAATGAATACAAATAATTTAATTAAAATAATGTTTTATTATTGATCATTACTTAAATTAAAAATCCATTCTCAAATATGACAATATAACATAGGGATGTGCTCAAATGAGAACTTTGATTAGAATGAGAACTGAGATCTAATCTGAGCCACAAAAATATATTCTTGTTAAAAATCTCAGTTGTCTGTTATTTTTAAATACTTTAATATACAAAAAGGCATTTTCTCTTTCGTTTTTTATATTCACCACAAGCTGCTCTGTTCTTCTTTACATCTCCAGACTCTTTCTCTCTCTAAACAAGCTCATCATCTATCTATGACGTGTATCTAACATCCATCTCCAATCGTCATCTTATTGCAATTTGAGACAATCATTTTTTTTTGTTTTTTATTCTTTGATTTATCTATCTTCTAATTTTTTTTCTCTTTCCACCTTAGGATGTAAAACGTTGTTGAAAAATTCTTTAAAAATATGAAGTAGTTGATCGGTGATCTAAATACAAATCACCTATGATGGTTCTGTAAATCACCTGATAACTCGAACCAAATCACTTATTTTATGTCACAAAATCACTTATTTTTGGTGATTTTTGCAATTTCAAATGGTGATTTTTGTATAAAAGTTGGTGATTTGTGTTTAAAAGTTGATGATTTAGAATGTAAACTAAAAAGATATAAACAATTTTCATATAAATCACCTGGTTACTGTTGTAGTTATAAACAAATGATCGATCCGCCAAAATTCACGACTAATGTGGATCTGAATTGTATAGAAGTAAAAGAGATAACACATTATGATATAGGTCAATATCGGGGTGTTGATTCTAAGTGTTTTGAAGTGATTATGGCGAACGGAGAAACTAATGATGGTGATTGGTAATGAACTGAGGCGATGATGGTGATTAGTGATGAAAATTGAAAATCTATGTAATGAATTAAGGTGTAAGGAAAAAAAGATCGATGACGGAAATGGCGGTTTAAGGTGGTTGTCGTCGATGACTTTGAAGTACCGGTGGAGTAGGAAAGGAGGTTTGATTAGGATGTGTGTTAGTGTATGTGTGTATATATGTTGTCATATATATATGTCTAGTCTTAAAGTTTGTAAAATTTGTTGGGTCATGTCCAGCATTCTGCCTAAATCGAAGCGTGGGCGCTTGGCTTCTGGATTAGAATATGGAAATAAAGTTGCGCCTCTTCTACAAGCTCGGGCTTTTAGATCAACTGGTAAAGCGCTTGATCCTGAGTTTTCAATTGGTATCAGAGCAAGGTCGCGTGTTCGAATCCCACGAAAGGCATTTTACTATTCACTGTAAGGCATGTGTGCTGGAATAGGCAATATGTTGGGGGGGGGGGGATTGTTGGGTCATGTCCAGCATCCTGCCTAAATCGAAGCGTGGGCGCTTGGCTTCTGGACTCCCTGACATGTTTGAATCAGATATGTGCATTAGTTCTCAGTTCTCACTTTAATATTGGTTCTCACTAGAGTAAGACCCATATAACATATTTGCATATTATTTATTGATAGTTCATTACTTAAATAAAATTTCCTTTTCATATATGACAATATAAAAAAATTAAATATTTTTTACGGATATTGTTACATCAATGTAGCATCAATATACATATATTCTCTTTAAAAAAAATTTAAAAATCAAAATTACCATCTTTATATATATATATATCTATACTATCTATCTATACTATATTATTAAAGACGAAACATTGAAAGTTTTGTAGTCTGGTCATGAAAGTTTTTGTAGTTTGGTCACTCAATTCATAGCCGTTAGATATTTTTGATCAAATCGATGAGAACCGTTAGATAAAATATTAAAATTAATATATATAATATCTTTTCTATTTTTCCTAACTAAAACATCTCATTTTTCAAAAATATTGCAAACAATTTCATTTACTAAAATAACATAATAAATTTATAATTGCTAATAACTAACTCATTACCTTTTTTAACCAAATTGTATATTCTTTTTTATATTTTCTAACTTAAATTTCTACTTTTCTATTTTTCCTAACTAAAACATCTCATTTTCCAAAAATATCACGAATATATCTATTTAATAAAATAAAATAATAATATTATAATTATTAATGACTAAACAATTAGCTTTTTTTTCCAAAACGTATATTCATTTTTATATTTAATAACCAATATTTCTCTTAACTAAAACCTCAAAAATATCACGGACTATTCCATTTAGTAGCATAAAATACTAATATTATAAATCTATCTATCTATACTATATTATTAAAGATGAAACATTGAAAGTTTTGGGACCTGTTTTTTTGGTACGGTACTTGCCTTATTTAATTGTTTATTTAATTATTATAAAAATTATTATAATCAGTTACCCTTTCAGTTAAAATGCATTACCATTTTTTTTCTAAAAAAATCACGAGCAATTTCCTTTTCAAGATAAAACATGTTACTTTTTCTATTTACTTTACTAAAATCCTTCATTTCCCAAATATATCACGAGCAAACATTTACTTATTTATTTTAAAACATATTTTAATATTTTTAATTGGTAATTACATTTCCCCTCTTTTTCTAGAAAAATCACGGCCAATTGCCTTTTTCGGCTAAAACATGTTATATTTTCTATTTTCTTTACTAAAATCTCTACTTTTCTAATTATATCACGGGCAAACCCTTGCTTATTTACTTTAAAATTATTTTTAATAATTTTAATTGACAATTATCTTTTTCAACTAAAACATGTCATATTTTTTATTTTTCTTACTAAAACCCCTCTTTTTTTCAAAAATATCACGGGCAAATCGTTACTTTTATATTTTAAAATTCAACGAAAACATGTTACTTTCTATTTTTCTTACTAAAACCCCTCTTTTTCCAAAATATCACGGGCAAACCGTTAATTATTTATTTTAAAATCTATTTTAATACTTTTAATTATTTAAAAATATTTAACACGCCTACTTATTTTTTTAAACAAATGCAATTAATAAAATATAAAATATAAATAATAAAATTAACAATTATTAAAAACAATTCGTGCAACGCACGAGTTTTAAGCTATATTATTAAAGACGAAACATTAAAAGTTTGGTAGTCGGATGGACGGACGGTCGGTACTTAGTGATTTTATTTAATTGCCCTTACTTATTTTTTAAAAAACTATCACTAAATAATAACATTATTTACAACTGTTAGGAATATGTTGTTCTTGATGATAATTATAAAAACACTTAGTAGATTTAGTATTAAGTCATTTTGTAACTGTCAACGGAATGACATGCTTTGCAGTGTTTCGTTGACAGGAAGCTCATCAACGGAATGAGTGTTGTAGCAATTGCACTGTACAATACTTCACAGTTTGATATGCATTTGATGTATGTACTAGATAGGTTTTCTAAGTCATGTTGACTAAGTACTAGATAGGCAAAATAGGTTGGTTAATTGTAAATATGTTATGCCTTGTAATTTTGCCTAAGTGAAGACATGTCAACGGTATGAGGATTACTCTATCAACGAAACAAGGATACACCATCAACGGTATGGAGTTTACTCATCAACGAAACGAGAGAAACACCATCAACGGAATGAAGAATAAAGCTATCAACGAAACACATCTCCCTGCTATCAACGAATCATTATTGCTTTTCTGAATAGTTGACAAAGTGATAGTGACAGTTTACTGAACAGATCTAAAGGTGATGTGGAAGTGTACTTTGCATTGGAAACCATTAAAATGGACATGGGGAATAAGGAAACATCCCAGTTTCCAATTGGGCTCTTGGGAGTGATCATAATAAGCATGAAGACAAAAGCAAGGATCTCCAAGGACCATTGGACAAAAGGGATGAAAAGCAAACTATTGGCGGTTACCTTTAGTGTACTTTAGTGTAGCCAAAAATAGCTTTGTAAACTTGGGGATATATAACCAAGTGTAGCAGTTAAGATAGAGTAAGAGAAGAAAAACAAATAGTTTGTATTAGCTATCTTTGAGAGCATTCTTCTCTACAACTCTGTAACTGAGCAGCTGTGTACTTGTGTATCACAGATTATTTCCGCAATAAAAACACTTCAGTTGGATCATCAAACAATCCAACTGAATTATTTATATCTTGTGTTTTTATTTATTCAGTTCAGTTTTATTTTATAAAGTGTTTTAAGTTTAAGAAAATATCAAGAATTGTATTCAACCCCCCCTTCTACAATTCTGTTAGGTCATTTGGGATTAACAATTGGTATCAGAGCAAGCTTCTAACACACAAGAAGTTTAAAGATCAAGACCAAAAACAGAAGCCATGGTGAAGAAGGATGCAGGTGTAAAGATACCAGTTCTTGATAAGGACAATTACTTTCACTGGAAAGTAAAGATGCATTTACATCTCATGTCTATGGATGAGAGATATGTAGACTGCATTGAGAAAGGTCCACACGTTCCCATGAAGTGTGCATATCTAGAATTGGAGTGCCAGATGATGCTCCTGATGTAGAAATTCCAAAACTTGTCTCAGAATGGACTATTGAAGATCTTGCAGAAATCCATAAAGATAAGAGAACCATGAACATTCTGTTTAATGGTTTGGAGCAAGAGATGTTTGACAATGTCATAAACTGTACAACCTCCAAAGAAGTATGGGACACTGTCAGAACACTATGTGAAGGAACTGAGCAAGTAAGGGAGAACAAAATGCAACTCCTTATACAACAATATGAGCACTTTCACTTTAAAGCTGGTGAAACCCTAAATGACACGTTTAGTAGGTTTCAAAAGCTTCTGAATGGATTAAAGTTGTATGGGAGAATCTACCAAACTAAGGACTCAAACCTTAAATTTCTAAGAGCTCTTTCAAAAGAATGGAAGCCTATGACTGTTTCTCTAAGAAACACTCAAGAGTACAAAGACTACACTCTTGAAAGGCTTTATGGAACCTTGAAGACTTATGAGCTGGAAATGGAGCAAGATGAGGAAATTGAAAAGGTACAGAAGAAGGGTGGATCTATTGCATTGATTGCATCTGTGAACCAACTGGAAGATGACACTGAAGAAGCTGCAAAGGCCACAACTAGTCGAGCTAGTTGTAGAAGTGATGTTAGCAAGGGTAAAGGTAAGATGACAGAAGAAGAAGAACCAGAATCAGCCAACTTGGATGACTTAGATGAGATTGATGAACACATTGCTTTTCTGTCAAGAAAATTCTCTAAGTTCAAGTTCAAGAGAAACTCAGAAGCAAGGCCACCAAGAAGAGACTTTCAACCTAACAAATCAAACTGGATTGAAAAGTCTAAATCTAAATGTTTCAATTGTGGAATGCTTGGTCACTTTGCTGGAGACTGCAGAAAGCCCAAAGTTGAGAAGAGCAACAGGAAATTTGAGCCTGTTGATTATAAAAAGAAATACTTTGAACTTCTCAAGCAAAAAGAAAAGGCTTTCATGTCTCAGGAGTATGATTGGGCTGGTAATGGTGAAAATTCTGATGATGATGTTGAATATGTCAACTTGGCTCTTATGGCTAACAATCATGAGCAGGAAGCAAGCTCCTCAAGCAACCAGGTAACAATTACTAATCTTTCTGAGCTTTCTAAAGAGGAATGCGATAGTGCAGTAAATGAAATGTCTACTGTATTGTATAATTTGCGTGTTACTCTTAAATCACTTACCAAAGAGAATTCAAGAATAAAAGAGACTAATTTGCTCTTAAGTGATAGGAATGCAATGTTAGAAGCACAGCTCATTGAATTTGAGAAAATGAGATGTGTTAGTAGGGATGCTAAGAAGGAACTTGAGAACGTGTTACAAAGGGAAGAAATTCTTAAGACACAACTTGAAATAGAACAAAGTGTGATTGCTAAATGGAAAGATGCCAGGAATGTTGCTACCAACATCATTAATGTTCAAGGTATGGAATCTTTCTGTGAACAATCATGGAAAAAGAACAAAGAGAAACTAGGGTATGATTGTGAAACCTTAGAATCAGAAACAGAGTCAACAAACAACAATGATCATTTGTTGAAGGTTGATATGTCAACGGAATGCAATGTTCCGTTGACAGATGAACCATCAACCGATCAGGGAGTTTCGTTGACAGACAAAAGAAAAGATAAACTCACTAGACTTAATGACAAGTATGGTCCTGTCACCAAGAACTTTGTTCAAGGTGAGTCTAGTAAATCAAAGAAAGTTGAGAAGCCTGTTGAGAGAGCTAATGTAGGTCACTTATCCAACAAGCAATTGAAAGATAAGTTAGAGAATGTTCAAGTTGAGGCTATGGGAAATAAAAGGAATAACAGGAATGGCAAAGTAGGAATTAACAAACACAACAATTACACACCTGATAAATATGCTCCTAGAAAAACATGTGTTAATTGTGGAAGTGTTAGTCATTTATCTACTAACTTCAAATCTGTTAAGAAGACTGTTAAAGTGAAAATTCCTAAGCCTGCAATGAATAGTTCCATGCCTACAATGCCTGTTATGCCTAACATGTTTGCTCCATATGCACAATTTCAAAATCCATATGCCAGCATGCCATTTGTGTCTAATCCATACATAAATATGTTTAATGTGCCACAAATGCCATGGAATATGAATAACATGTTTGTTCCTCCAATTATGCATGCTAAGAATGAAAATGTGAGCAATCCTCAGAAATCAACACCAAGGATAAAGATTGATTTAAATCAATCTGAGCCCAAGGTGAAAAATGATATAAAAGGAAAAGCAAAGGCTAACAAAACAGGACCCAAGGAAACTTGGGTACCAAAATCGACTTGATTTGGTTCTATTGTGTGCAGGGAGACAAAAGGAATCTTTGGTACTTGGATAGTGGTTGTTCAAGACACATGACTGGTGATTCTACCCTGCTCACAGAGTTTCAGGAAAGAGCTGGCCCTTGTATTGCTTTTGGAGATGACAGCAAAGGCTACACAAAGGGATATGGCTTGATTTCAAAAGAGAATGTCATCATAGATGAGGTTGCATTGGTGGATGGTCTTAAGCACAACTTGCTTAGTATCAGCCAACTTTGTGACAAAGGATTTTTAGTTACTTTTTCTAAAGAAGTCTGTGTTGTCTCTAAAGGAGGAAACAACAATGTGGTAATGACTGGATTCAGAAGAGGGAATGTGTACATTGCTGACTTTAGTAGCACAAGTTCAGAAACCATTACTTGTCTTTTCAGCAAGGCAAGCAAGGATGAAAGTTGGCTATGGCACAAGAAATTATCTCATCTGAACTTTAAAGTTATGAATGATTTGGTGAGGAAAGATCTTGCTAGAGGAATTCCACAAGTGGAGTTTTCCAAGGATGGTTTGTGTGATGCCTGTCAAAAGGGGAAACAAAAGAAGGCATCATTCAAAAGCAAGACAGAGTCATCAATTGTCCATCAGCTTGAGTTGCTTCATATGGATTTGTTTGGCCCTGTAAATGTCATGTCTATTTCAAAGAAGAAATATTGTCTTGTGATTGTTGATGATTTTTCTAGATTTACATGGACTTTCTTTTTGCTCTCCAAGGATGAGGCAAGTGAAATCATTATCAATCACATCAAGATGGTAAACAATCATCCTGACTTGAAAGTAAGAAGGATTAGGAGTGACAATGGGACAGAATTCAAGAATTCAAGCATGAAGGTGTTCTGTGAAGAAAATGGTATTTTGCATGAGTTTTCAGCAGCAAGGACACCACAGCAAAATGGTGTAGTTGAAAGGAAAAACAGAACACTTATTGAAGCTGCAAGGACAATGCTAGATGAATCAAAGTTACCAACTTATTTTTGGGCTGAGGCAGTTAATACAGCTTGCTTCACTCAGAATATTTCTTTGATTAATCAGGCCAAAGGAATGACCCCTTATCAGCTACTCAAAAGAAAGAAGCCACTATTGGATTTTCTTCATGTCTTTGGATGCAAGTGCTTTGTTCTGAGAAATCAAGCTGAGCATTTGGGGAAATTTGAAGCAAAGGCAGATGAAGCAATATTTGTGGGTTATGCAGCAGGGAAAGCCTACAGAGTCTACAATCTCAGAACCAACATTGTTATGGAATCTGTACATGTTGTTTTTGATGATCTCAAAATTCAGGGTCTCTGTGATGAAGGTTTCCATGAAAGTCTTTCTTTTGAAAATGAGGATGGAGATCAAATGAATCATGTTAAGGCTACTGAGAAACAGTCCAAAGTTGTTGTATCTAGCACAGATGAAAGCAGCAGTGAAGATGAAATTGCTGCATTAAGATTGAAAAGAATAGCTGCTAGTAGACCAAATGGTCATTCCGTTGACAGTCAGAATGAGCGTTTCGTTGACAGTCAAAATGGGCATTCCGTTGACAGTCACAGAAATGCTTCCAGGAGTGATCAATTAGGGACAACAAACTCAGGGGGAGTTTCTCAAGGACAAATATCTATTCTAGGCAATCATGATCATGAAGCTACTTCTTCAAGAGCAAATCTACCTCCCTCAAGGAAATGGACTAAAGATCATCCCTTTGAACTTATTATAGGTGATGTGTCTTCAAAAGTCCAAACTAGAAGAGCAACTCAAGAAGAATGTCTATATAGCAGCTTTCTGTCTCAAGATGAGCCAAAGAAAGTTGAGGATGCACTTCTAGATCCAGATTGGGTCTTGGCTATGCAAGAAGAGCTAAACCAATTTGAAAGGAACAATGTTTGGAAGCTGGTACCCAAGCCTAAGGACAGGAGTGTCATAGGCACAAAATGGGTGTTCAGAAATAAGATGGATGAAAATGGCATAGTCACAAGGAACAAAGCTAGATTGGTTGCAAAAGGCTACTCACAGGAAGAAGGAATTGATTTTGATGAAACCTTTGCTCCTGTTGCAAGACTAGAAGCAATAAGGATTTTCCTAGCCTATGCAGCCCATGCCAATTTCAAGGTCTATCAAATGGATGTGAAGAGTGCTTTTCTAAATGGGGAATTGGAAGAGGAGGTGTATGTAAGTCAACCTCCTGGTTTTGAAGATGATGATTTTCCAGAATATGTATACTTCCTCCTCAAAGCACTCTATGGTTTGAAACAAGCACCTAGAGCCTGGTATGACACACTTTCACAGTTCCTCCTTGAGAATCACTTCACTAGAGGTACTGTAGATAAAACTCTTTTTCATAGGATTGTGAATGGCTCTAAAATACTTGTTCAAATATATGTAGATGACATAATTTTTGGGTCTACAGATGAAAAACTTTGTCAAAAGTTTGCCAAGCTTATGCAAAGTAAGTATGAAATGAGCATGATGGGAGAGTTAACTTATTTTCTTGGTCTTCAAGTAAAGCAAGTTAATGAAGGCATTTTCATTAGTCAAACCAAGTACATTAATGATTTGTTAAAGAGGTTTAACTTAATGGAATGCTCTCCTGCCAAAACACCCATGCCTACTGCCACCAAACTTGAATTGAATACTAAGGAAAAATCTGTGGACATTTCAAGTTACAGAGGCATGGTTGGCTCACTTTTATATTTAACAGCTAGTAGACCTGATATTATGTTTGCTACATGTCTATGTGCTAGATTTCAGGCTGATCCTAGGGAATCCCATTTAGTTGCTATTAAAAGAATTTTCAGATATCTCAAAGGAACACCAAACCTTGGCATTTGGTATCCTAGAGAATCTGGTTTTGAACTAATTGGTTATTCAGATGCAGATTATGCAGGATGTAAAATTGACAGGAAAAGCACAACAGGAACCTGTCAATTTCTATGAAACAAGCTTGTATCATGGTTCAGCAAGAAACAAAACTCAGTTTCCACCTCCACAGCTGAGGCTGAGTATATTGCAGCTGGAAGTTGTTGTGCACAGATTTTATGGATGAAAAATCAACTACTTGATTATGGAATAAGAGTTGAGAAAATTCCTATTTTCTGTGACAACACTAGTGCCATTGCCATTACTGAGAATCCAGTGCAGCATTCAAGGACCAAGCACATTGACATCAAGTACCACTTTATTAGAGAACATGTTATGAATGGTACTGTGGAGTTACATTTTGTTCCAAGTGAACAACAACTTGCAGACATCTTTACCAAGCCACTTGATGAATCCACATTCTCAAGATTAGTAAGTGAGCTAGGTATGCTAAATTTCTCTTAATTATTTTGAGATTTTTGCAAGTTAAAATGCAGCCAGGAACTTGCTATAATTTTTCTGTGAATTGATTTTCTCAGGAAAAGGTGAAATTTTGTCTAAGTGAAAATTACTATGTCAACGAAACGCACCATTCCGTTGACAGTCTTAGCATTTTTTTGGGTGTTTCGTTGATAGTTCTTTTATATCAACGAAACGCGGCTTTATCAACGACATAAGACGGGAATTTAACCGCCCAATCTGATTCGTTGATGTAGCGCTTTTTAATCTGAACCGTTGAAATTTCACGTTCTTTATCACGATCTATACATACACCCCTGTAAGCATAAATCGTGGTAATATTTAATTCTAACGGTTACTTTTTAAGCCAATCAGGTAATTTAGATTAATTATTGGACTTAATTTCTGAGAATTTTTGGGGGAGTATTTAAGAAATTTTAATTTCTTTATTTCATTTCTACCTGTTCTCAAAAATTCCAAAAGTTTTTCTATCTTCTTCTCTCTAACAAGCAATACAGCTCGAAGCTTTTCCTCACTCAACAATGGCACCCATAGTCAAGCTTATGTCTGCTGGTGGGTTCATCTATGAGAAGAACAATTCTATTCCATTTGTTGTTAAGGAGAGTCCGAACAGCATCTTTTTCAAGATGATGGATTTCATGAGGAACTGTAAGTTGAGCTATGCGATGTTTCACTCTACACCACTCTACAATGAAGTAATCGAGGAGATTTGGACCTCATGTGAGTATAGTGGAACAAACGGCACACTGCAATTCACTCTTCAAGGTAATGAGTACATAGTTAATTCTGATGTTTTGCAAGCATGTTTTCATATTCCTGATAATAACTGTGATGCTTTGCCTACTAACACTGAAATAACTACCATGCTAAATTCAATAAACTACTCTTTGCCTACTGATAACTTAGGTAAGATAATTAGGAGAGGTTTGGTTAGGGAATACAGTTATTTAGCTGATGCATTCATTAAGGTCTTTTCTGGAAAGATTAGTAATTTTGATGCATTAACTAACTCTATGTTAATTCTCCTAACCATGCTTCTAAATGATAGATATTACAACTTTAGCACCCAACTTATGTATGAAATTGGTGCTAAGTTGGGTGATAAGGCAAATAGGAAGAAAAATATCTATTATGCAAGATTTCTGATGATGCTGGCTAATCATGTTAGTCCAGCACCATTAGTTATCTCTAACCCTACTGCCAGGTTTGAGTGCTTTGTGCAAGAGAAGAGAGTATTGACAGACATACTGAGGCTGAACCACAATGGTGATGTTCCAGTGGTGTATCTGCCAATCATTGAGGTAACTACTGCTATCCCTGTTAGTATAGCTGTTACTTCCATTGTTTCATCCAATCCAGTTGCTATGGAGTCTGTAGCTGTGACCCAACAGGCTCCTGCCCCAGCAACAAAACCAAAATCTAAGAAATCCTCCAAGCCAACCTCAGGTGCTTCTCAAAAGGCACCTGTTGTAAAAACTACCACACAACCTAAGGGGAGTGAGTCTGGAGTTGTGAGAGGTGAGGGAAGGGGTGAAAGTCAAAGAAACCCCAAGGATAAGGAAGGTGAGGTAAGTGTTTCCCAGCCTAGCCCCATTGTGTCTTCCCAACAAGGCACAATGAGTAAAATGGATTTAAGCACAAGTCTAATTGCATCCTCCCAAAAGGATGTAATTATTGAAACAAGCTCTCAACCTAGAGCACAGTCCAAAAGGGTAAGGGACACTTCAAGCCCACAGTCTACATTTTCCCAATACCAAAGGAGAGTGAAGCAAAAGTCCAAGGGTTCACAGGGTGCACACACACTGGAAGCAACACTTCCAGTTTCTCAAATTCAGTTTGATGTAACCCCTATCATTACTCTGGGGTTACAGTCCCATTCTCTAAACATCAATCTTGAATTATCTCCATCAAATTCACCAACTCAATCTTTAGATGTGGACATGATCCATACATCTATTCCTGATTCTCCAACTCTAATCTTGGAGAAGCCCCACTCTGAAGCTGGTGGCCATCA
This sequence comes from Heracleum sosnowskyi, assembly GCA_030848705.1. Lineage (NCBI taxonomy): Eukaryota > Viridiplantae > Streptophyta > Magnoliopsida > Apiales > Apiaceae > Heracleum > Heracleum sosnowskyi. The sequence goes on along the minus strand of CM061235.1, from coordinate 131,847,400 downwards.
CTTGTTAAGTGATTTGTTGGGCCATCAACCAATTTTTCCTGAAGTTGCAAGGGGATCTGTGGACCAAACTCTCAAATCAATCACCACAGACTCTACTGTAACTTCTCATTCTCAAAGAGCTTTCTTGACTTCATCAACGAAACAGTCTATTTCGTTGACAAGTGTTTCTCCATCAACGGTATCCATACCGTTGACAGTTCAAACTACCATTCCGTTGATAGGTCATTCTACACCCCTTATTGAAAATCTAGTTGTTTCCACAACTAGTGTAGATGACCTGGTGGTAGTTGAGACACTTTTAGGATTGAGAGGGAGTGAAACTGAGAGGCTGGCTTGCAGCCAGGCAAAAGGAGAGAATGAGAGTGAGAGGCTGGCTATTTCTTCCAGTCAGGCAAAAGGAGAGATTGAGAGTTCCACCTTAGTAGGTGAAGGTGAGGGTGTGAGAGGTGTGAGCCATGGGGAGCCCATGATGCAAGAAAATAGAGGAGAGAGAGAAGGGACTACAGGAGTCATAAGGGAGGAAGCAGCCATTGCTAGTGAGTCAATGGAGGTCAATGAGGGAGAAAGGGAACTTACCTTCCAAGAGCTTTATCAACAGACTCTGGATAGTATTTCCCTGGATCCTGAGACCTTTACTCATCCTGTGTCAGCCTATCAAGTTTTGGCTCAACAGGGCAATGTGGAGGCAGAGAGGTCACTACAACTGATTCATACAACTGCATCAATGCAAAGAGCAAAGGATGCCTTGACCAATCTATCTCCAGAAGCTGCAGCTAGTGGTGAGTTTGATTTCTCTGATGATGAGGACAGCTTTGGTGACAATCAGGTGGCCACTACTTCACAGACTGGGACTTCTGTGGTGCCTCCTACACCAAACTGGCTTTCTCAAGATTGACAAGGAAGGATCTCCCTGGATGCTGCAATCACAAGGCAGTACAATGAGGCCTATCTGGCTCATGAGTCTGCAAATGCCAATGACAAGAAATTCTACAAGGCTGTTATGGATTCACTGGAAATCCAAAGGCTACAGATGATGCAGACAAGGATTGAGGCTAGAGAAATCAAGGACTCAATTAGCAATCTCAAGGATGCTAATGACAGGAGGCTAGATGAAAAGCTTCCTCTTCTCACTGTGTCCAAGATGAACAGGTTTTTCTCTAAGGAACCTGAGGTGGCTACCTCCTTGAAGACTCTCTCTTCTAGAGTGGACAAGGTGGAAGCTACTTTATCTCAGATGCAAAAGGAACAGGAGAAGCAGACACAACTGTTGGCCCAGCTAGTGGCAGCTCAAGGACTCCCAGTCATCTCTCTTGATGATAACAAAAAGGGGGAGAAATCTAAGGAGCTAGACATTCAAATCACAAAGGTTATGGTCCCAGCCATTTCCCTGCCAAAGGAGCCACTAGCTATGGGGGAGTCAGGATAGATGAAAGAATCAAGAAGTTAGCTGGTACTGAAAAGAGTTCAAATCCATCAACGGATCAAGCTTCTTCTACAGAGCCATCAACGAATGCCATGGTCTTAGCATCAACGGAATGGGAGCCACAGACCAATTCTTCATATAAGGTAGAGCCCCTTCTGCATGGAGTCACTCAAGGATCAAGGAAGGAGAAAGGACAAACTTCATGCATCAGGGATGTGGAACAAGCTACATTGCAAAGAAGCTTATCTCCCAAGTCTCCTGCTAAACCAAAGGGAAAAAACGCAGAAAGGACCTTCTATCCTGCACCTTACCCAGATGAGCACAAGCTTCTTGGTCTACTCATCACAAAAAGCAAGGAAAGCAATGACTATGAGGTGAGGAAGCAAAGGGCAATTGTCTACAGGAATGGACAACAAATCTGTGTTTGGGCTGGTCACCCAAACTTTGCTGAAGCTAAAGCTGAAGAGTCAGAAAGAGCAGCAATGCAAGCACTTGCAGTTGCTCAATCTCTTGATGAAGAAGAAAGACAACAAGAAGAAAAAGCCAGAGAGGAAAGGAGTGCAAAGAAGAGCACAAGGCAACCAAAGGCAAGAGCTAGGAGAAATATAGCCTTTGAGAATGATGACTCTCAGAGTATTGCATCAGACTCTTCTGTACCAACTGCACCTCCAACAATTCCTGATCCAGCTCTAGGGGAAAAGTTAGCCTGTGATCCTAAACATCCTGTTAATTTCCATGATCAGCCAATTGAGCCAAAGGAAGAGCCAATTGAGTTTGATGAGGCCAACTTTCCAAAATTCCTCTTTGAGATGGATCCAAAGAAGAAATCTAAGCAAATGGCTACCAAGGCTAAGCCAATTCTAGTAAGGAGACCACAAGCTGAAAAACCTCCTACCAACCCAGAAGACTTCATCTACATTGCTGATATCAGGGAGGAGTCTGACCTACACATCAATCTTGTTGACCTAGTTGAAGTGAGAGGAATTGCAGCTTCTTACAAACTACCAGAGAGATTGGTGTTTGTCTACAAGGGTGGGAGAGAACAGGTTTGGCCTCTACATAGAATTCTGGGAGAAGACTATCAGACACTGCTTTCTGTGTTCAAATGCCTGAAGAAAGATTTTGGTTTTACCAAAACAGCTAAGTCTGAAGTTGTTTCCAAAATCTGCCAAATCAAAGCTAGCTGGAACAAGCCTGGTGCACTTCCCAGAGTATTGAAGGTCCCTCAAACAGGAAAGAAGATTCATCTCCAACCTTTTTGGATGATGGAATTCAGAGACAAGGACAACTGTAGAAGATTCTTCAGAATAGAAGACCAACTGGAGAAGGCATCCAATGAAACTCTAAGAATAATGCAATCCAAGTTGGGGAATGAAGATGAAGAAGAGAAGATTTTCTACAGAAGACTTCAAGCTCAGATTGAGGAGAACAATGCAAGGAAAGGGAAGAAAACAAGACCACAGAGGCAAAGATGAAAAATCTGCTCAGTCTAGAGGAGCAACTCTGTGCACTTGTTTAGTAAGATTTTCTACTTTGTATTTTAATTCAATGAAGCTCAATGCAATTTCTACTTTTATCATGTGTAATTTGACTGAGTGTTTTTGTTATCATCAAGGCTCTTGATTTATGGCTGTTTTTCTATCAGTCATAAATTGGGGGAGATTGTTAGGAATATGTTGTTCTTGATGATAATTATAAAAACACTTAGTAGATTTAGTATTAAGTCATTTTGTAACTATCAACGGAATGGCATGTTTTGCAGTGTTTCGTTGACAGGAAGCTCATCAACGGAATGAGTGTTGTAGCAATTGCACTGTACAATACTTCACAGTTTGATATGCATTTGATGTATGTACTAGATAGGTTTTCTAAGTCATGTTGACTAAGTACTAGATAGGCAAAATAGGTTGGTTAATTGTAAATATGTTATGCCTTGTAATTTTGCCTAAGTGAAGACATGTCAACGGTATGAGGATTACTCTATCAACGAAACAAGGATACACCATCAACGGTATGGAGTTTACTCATCAACGAAACGAGAGAAACACCATCAACGGAATGAAGAATAAAGCTATCAACGAAACACATCTCCCTGCTATCAACGAATCATTATTGCTTTTCTGAATAGTTGACAAAGTGATAGTGACAGTTTATTGAACAGATCTAAAGGTGATGTGGAAGTGTACTTTGCATTGGAAACCATTAAAATGGACATGGGGAATAAGGAAACATCCCAGTTTCCAATTGGGCTCTTGGGAGTGATCATAATAAGCATGAAGACAAAAGCAAGGATCTCCAAGGACCACTGGACAAAAGGGATGAAAAGCAAACTATTGGCGGTTACCTTTAGTGTACTTTAGTGTAGCCAAAAATAGCTTTGTAAACTTGGGGATATATAACCAAGTGTAGCAGTTAAGATAGAGTAAGAGAAGAAAAACAAATAGTTTGTATTAGCTATCTTTGAGAGCATTCTTCTCTACAACTCTGTAACTGAGCAGCTGTGTACTTGTGTATCACAGATTATTTCCGCAATAAAAACACTTCAGTTGGATCATCAAACAATCCAACTGAATTATTTATATCTTGTGTTTTTATTTATTCAGTTCAGTTTTATTTTATAAAGTGTTTTAAGTTTAAGAAAATATCAAGAATTGTATTCAACCCCCCCCCCCCCCTTCTACAATTCTGTTAGGTCATTTGGGATTAACAACAACCAATTACCTTTTCAGCTAAAATACATTACCATTTTTTTATTTTTTTTCTAACAAAATCTTCTATTTTTCTAAAAAAAACACGGGCGATTATCTTATTTAACAAAAACATGTTACTCTTTCTATTTTTTTTACTAAAACCCCCATTTTCCAAAAATATCACGGGCAAACCCTTACTTATTTATTTTAAAAATCTATTTTAATACTTTTAATTATGAGCACTTTTTCCGCTGAAACATGTTACTTTTTCAATTTTTTCATTTTCTAAAGAAATTATTATTAAATAATAACATTTTTATAATCAACTATCTTTTTAGCTAAAATACATTACTTTTTCTATTTTTTTCTAACAAAATCCTCTATTTTTCTAAACACAATCACAGGCAATTATCATTTTCAACTAAAACATATTACTCTTTCTATTTTTCCTTATTAAAAAACCCTCATTTTCCAAAAATATCTTAGGCAAATCCTTACTTATTTATTTTGAAACCTATTTAAATACTTTTAATTACGGGCAATTACCTTTTCAGATAAAACATGTTACTTTTTCTATTTTTCCTTACTAAGACCCCTACTTTTCCAAAAATATCACGGATAAACAGTTATTAATTTATTTTAAAATTTATTTTAATACTTTTAATTATTTAAAAATGTTTAACACGTCTACTTATTTTTTAGCAAATGTAAATTAATAAAATATTAAAACATAAATAATAAAAATAATAATTATTACTAACAATCCGTGCATCGCACGGGTTTTAAGCTAGTATATATATATATATATATATGTTTCATTGCGGGGGTGATATGACTCCCGCTATGTTTCATTGCGGGGGTGATTGCTCCCACTATATTTCATTACGGGAGGTGGTTGGTATCCCACGGTGGCTGTGGAAGAGCGCCCTATATATATACTCCCTATGTCTCATTCATTTCTATACAGTTTTCATTTTGGGATGTCCCTCTCATTTCTATGCATTCCAAAAATATTAACTTTTAATAATATAAAACACTATTACACCCACTACTTTCTCCACTATCTCTATTCTATAATAATATAAAACACTATTACACCCATTACTTAGTTCCACTATCTCAAATCTATTATTAAATATTGATAGATCCCACCACTTTACCCACTTTTCATCTAATTTTACTCATTTTTTTATATATTTTTTTGGTTTCCGTGCCCACCCCCAATGTATATAATTCAACGGGACGGATGGAGTATATATATATGCCAAGTTGACAAAACACATTTCAAAATCGAACCCAATGAAGTTTTATCATATTCATGATATAATATAGTCCAATGAAGTTATGAAGATGTTTATATAAGAAATGGGGCCAGTCCGTCGACGGATCAAAAAGCTGAGAAAAAAGAAGGACTATTTTTCATAAAGGAATAATTTTGAATTATGTTAGAGAATTCAGAATCATTTTTTCATTTTTACTTCATGATTTTAAGCATAAATTAAAATTTTGTTGACATTTGTTAACGAAGGTGATATGGTATGTAGGAGGTCGATAGTTAAAGGGTGTGATTTGGAAGTCAAATATATGTGTACCGTCGAGAAAATACAATTATAGGAGGGTAGCATCGAGATTTTCCCTAGAAAAGAATAAGAGGTGGGTAATTTTGCATATCAATATTTAAAAACATAAAAATTAAAATTTAAGAAAAAAAATTAAAAAATTATTATCAATAACAAAGATCATAACATATGAATTGAGAAATATACAGATTTGCGGCAACAAAAGTCTAAAAAAACATAATTAAAAATACACTATGATTGTTATAGTATAAGAGTATAAGATCCTATTAGGTTTCCCTGACACCTTAAAATTTTAGAGCGACCAGTTATTTAACATGGTATTAGAGCTCTGGTATTAGAGCTCAGAGAGGAACTCAGGTTCGAGTCCTCCCAACCCTTTAGGAGAATATTAGATCTTATATATATTAAGATAACATATTTTGTTTGCTCCGTTAGTAAATATGCTACCAACATCAACGTGCATACCATTCACACATCTCGACAGTTCAGTGGAAACAACAATGGTGTAGGGATCATTATCCTAGATCACCGTGGCAGAATGATCAAGGCTTTGACCGGGACTATTTGAGGCCTCTCTACAGCGGCTACACAACTCTAGGTCATTCATTTAAGCCTCAACCAAGCTCGGTTATGAAATTGTGAGCTTGTCACTATTGAGATGGATAATTTCAATCCCTATTTTGAGATCATTTGTCTTGATGGGAGGGGATAAAAAGCTTGCTTATGGATTGTAGAGCAAATCAAGAAACTCTTAGGCCACAATCTGGAATGGGACAATGGGATTAAATATGTGGCAGCGTCGCCAAACCATTCTGCATATTACATGTCTGTTGTTGGACTAAACAACTGGAACGCAATGCATTATGTGTTCGAACTTTTTGGACGTCTTCAAGAGAAGATGGACTTGGACATAGGCTTTGGCCCACCAATCCTTCAGCTTCAGCTATCCTGATCCTTATTGATGACCAGGGGCGAGTTCTTGGATTTTGCACCGGTAGAAGCTCCAAAACATGATGACATGGCTGTTCAAGACCAGGTCTTAGTTAATGGAGGTGGTGAAGCTTTGGCAGCTTAAGTTTGTACATCTTCCTTTTTGTTGTCACAACCCCTGGCTATATTTCTAGTTCTTAGGACCTTTTCTTCGAATGTTTCAGTTGTAAGTTTCTTTTGTTTGTATCCTTTTCGGACCCTTACTCTTGTGTTCTTTGAACCATTTTAATGGGGTTTGTATGGGTCATGTTGGGTCGCGCAACACCCGTTAACTCCATATTAGTATGATATTGTCCCCTCTGGGCTGTGGCTAATCCCGCACAGATTTGTTTTTGGGCTCCTCCCAAAATGCCTCATACTAATGGAGTTGTTTTTGGCTGCTTATATTCAAGATAATTCTTTTTTATCTTATTGATGTGGGACTTGGGTTGACATTCACACTACAATCTCCCCTCAATCCAAGAACCACCAATCTTGTAACTCTTATACCGCCGTCATTCATCTGTTACGCATCTTGCGGGACACGCCGCCCAGGAAGACTTTCGACACAAGTTGTCCAAGATCTCCGATCGTAGTTCTGGAGAGCCTCCCTCACACCACGCAACTTGCAGCCCGCAACCCCAGGATCAATTCTTAACCATCGACTCTGATACCACTTGTTGGGCCACGCAACACCCGTTAACTCCACATTAGTATGATATTGTCCGCTCTGGGCCGTGGCCAAGCCCGCACGGATTTGTTTTTGGACTCCTCTCAAAAGGCATCATACTAATGGAGTTGTTTTTGGCTGCTTATATTCAAGATAATTCTTCTTTATCTTATCGATGTGGGACTTAGGTTGACACCCACTCTACTGGTCGGGTTTCTTGACTTTGCAATGAAGTTTTACCAACTTTATCCATGAACATTTTAATTATAAAAAAAAATATGCTACTAACATAATATTTTTAAAATTTGTCTTGTAAAAGGAAGTTTTAGAATAATATTAATATAGGACTAATATCTTTAGTTTTTTTTATTAGAAGATAGTAAAAAAAATAAAGATTTTCTTTCTGAGAAGATTTTAGAATAATATTAATTTAGGATATTTAGTTTATTCTAGTAGAAGAGAGTTAGAAGGATTAAAATTTTCTTGCTAACTAAGTTTTTGAAAGATATTAATATAACTAGCCTATAACCCGTGCAAGGTACGAAGCCATTAAAAAATATTTAAAAATATAACAAATTTTAAAAATTTAATTGGAATAGAAAATAATAAATAAAGAATAAAATTAATTCGATATGTGTTGTGGGTTTTATGTATTAAGAACATGTTAAAAGAGGCTTGATATATGCTGAAAATATTATTTTATTAATAATTAGAATAAATGATAAAAATCAAAAATCAAAACTTTTGATGTTTCGGTTATTGTGATACACATATTGTTTTTAACAGTTATTATTTTATTATGTAGGCTTCAATATTTTAGTAATTAAAATAGATTTTAAAATAAAAAGTAAGGGTTGCCGTGATATTTTTGAAAAATGAGAGATTTTAGTAAGGAAAAATATAAAAATATTTTTTAATTGAAAAATGTAATTGCCCGTGATATTTTTGGAAAAGGAGTGGATTTTTTTTAGAAAAAATATAAATATGTGTTTTAATTATAAAAGGCAATCCGCTAATTACTATGTTTATATTATTCAATTATTTTTTAATTTATATTTTAATATTTTATTAATTGTATTTGTGAAAAATATAAGTAGACATGTTAAAATAGGTAATTTTTTTAAAAATAAATAATTAAGGGTTGTCCGTGATATTTTTAGAAAATGAGAGGTTTTAGTAAGAACAAATAAAAAAGGTAACATGTTTTAATTGAAAAAGATAATTGTCCGTGATATTTTTAGAAAATGAGTGGATTTTTTTAGAAAAAATATAAAAATATATTTTAATTATAAAAGACAATTAGATAGTTACTATTTTTATACTATTAAATTATTTTTAAAATAAAATAAATAACCGAAAACCAAGAAACAAAACTTTTAATGTTTCGTCTATTATAAGATAGCATAGATAGATTTTATTATTTATTAAAATAATAATAATAATAAGTACAAATAAAAAAGCTAACATATTTTAATTAAAAAAAGTAACTGATCGTGGTATTTTTAGGAGCGTTTTAATTATATTAATTGTATTTGTTAAAAATATACGTTGACATGTTAAAATAGTTAAACGTTTTTAAATAATTAAAAGTATTAAAATAGATTTTAAAATAAATAAGTAAGGGTTGCACCTGATATGTTTGGAAAATAGAGATTTAAGTGAGAACAAATATAAAAGGTAATATGTCTGTGATATTTTTGGAAAATTAATAGATTTTGTTTGAAAAAAAAGTGTTTTAATTATAAAAGGTAATCAACTAGTTACTATATTTATATTATTTTATTATTTATTAAATAGAATAAATGACCGAAAACCAAAATTTTTAATGTTTCGGCTTTAATAATACTAGCTTATAACCAATGCAAGACACGGGTCTTAAACATTAATAAACTAAAAAATTTAATGCGAATGGAAAATATTAAAATAAAAGTAAAAATTAATATGATTAATTATAAAATGATAAACTTAAATATTAATTGGAATATAAAACAAATATTAAAAAATACAGATGGGGCTGATGAAGATAAACAAGGTATTATTAATATTATTTTATAATAAAAAAATATTAATAATAAGGACAAATAGAAAATCTAACATGTTTTAATTAAAAAAAATAATTACTCGTGATATTTTTAGAAGTGTTTTAATTATATTAATTGTATTTCTTAAAAAAATACGTTGACGTGTTAATATAAGTAAGTTTTTTTAATAAGGACAAATATGAAAGCTAACATGTTTTAATTAAAAAAAAGTAACTACCTATAATATTTTTAGATGTGTTTTAATTATATTAATTGTATTTGTTAAAAAAATACGTTCACTTGTTAAAATAAGTAAGTTTTTTTAAATAATTAAAAGTTTTAAAATAAGTTTTAAAATATATAAGTAAGGGTTGCACTTGATATTTTTGGAAAAGAGAGATTTTAGTGATAACAAATATAAAAGGTAATATATTTTAATTTAAAGGGTAATTGCCCATGATATTTTTGGAAAAGAAGTAGATTTTGTTAGGAAAAAAATATTTTAATTATAAAAGGCAATCAGCTAGTTATTATTTTTATATTATTTTATTTTTTATTAAATAGAGTATTAAAATAGATTTTAAAATAAATAAGTAAGGATTGCACCTCATATTTTTGGAAAATAGAAATTTTAGTGATAACAGATATAAAAGATATTATGTTTTAATTTAAAGGTAATTGTTGTGATATTTTTGGAAAAAGAGTAGATTTTGTTAGATTTTTTTTTTAATTATAAAAGGCAATCAGGTAGTTACTATTTTTATATTATTATATTATTTATTAAATAGAGTATTAAAATAGGTTTTAAAACACCTCATATTTTTGGAAAACATAGATTTTAGTAATAATAAATATAAAAGGTAATATGTTTTAATTTAAAGATAATTGTAATATATGTGCATCCGGTAACTTGACAATAATACAATTCCATAAAAGATTTGATTTGTAGTAGTTTTCGTTATCCTAAAAAAAAGTATATTTGTAGTAGTGTATCCTAAATTTAAACAAATTAGATCCCACATTTCCATTTTTTTGATTAGATTTCAATATTATTTGATTTTTATATAGTAAAATATAGTGAAATATTAATGTAGAATAAAACTTTCCCGGATTTTGATTATATTATTAATTTATTAATTAGAAAAAGTACCGAAAACCAAAAACTAACCGAAAACCGAAAACCAAAACTTTCAATGTTTCGGCTTTAATAATATAGTATAGATAGTATAGATATATTTAGTTTCCTCTAGTCAGAACGAAATTTAGACTTCTCTAATATTTAATATTTATTATTTCCAAATCTAAGAAATATAGTAAAATGATTCAAGATAATTTGATACATCACCTCGACGCTCGTATCTTTTCCTTCATATAAATTATATCTGTTGATTGATTTCTCTTCCTTTGTTATTGTCATATCCTACAAGTAAGATTATTAACTAAAATGCAATTAAAAGACTCGATCCAGATTTTCTCTCTGTCATTATAGGGTCCTGGTCCCTAACAATTCATTGTTAGGGACCATTTATTTAACAATCTATTCCTGAACCGTTGGATCAACATTTCGACGGTCAAGATTAAAAAAAAAAATTCAAACACTCCGCGTATTTTTTCCGCGGAGCACTGTTCCTCCGCGAAAATTTATCGCGGAGCACTGTACCGCTCCGCGATTATTTTCCGCGGAGCCTTATTTCTCCAATCACCCCCTTCACGGGTCATCAGTTATTGCTGTGAAAGGAACATGAGATGAATTTTCATTTTAATAGAAGAGGTGCGCACCTCTACTATTTTAAAAATAAAAACTTAGTTCTCTCCATGCACACAGAACCATGCACACGTTAGTTTTGCTCATAGCTTTAAAGTACTCGATGTTTTGTTACTTATATTTTATTCTACTGTGCGGATGGGAATCAATTTTCATTTTTCATGCCAAAAATCATATTATGGGGATGGAATAAATAATAAAAAAATTAAAAATTGAAATGGGGAGTAAGATACAGTAAATTTTTAGATAAAAGATAAATTATAAGAAAATTTTAGATTCAGAATTTTAGAATTTAGGGTCACATTAAATTTAGGGTCCCTAAATTTAATGTGACCCTAAATTATAATAAAAAAAACAAGAAAACACCGAAAAAAACAAAAAATTACTAAATTTAGGGTCCCTAATTTAATGTGACCCTAAATTCTAAAATCCTGAACCTAAAATTTTCTTATAATTTATCTTTTATCTAAAAATTTACTGTATCTTACTCCCCATTTCAATTTTTAATTTTTTTTATTATTTATTCCATTCCCATAATATGATTTTTGGCATGAAAAATGAAAATTGATTCCCATACACACAGAACAAAATATAAGTAACAAAACATCTACCATGAGTACTTTAAAGCCATGAGCAAAACTCTGGTATGTATAGTAATAATGTGTGCATGGTTCTGTGTGTAGGGAGAGAACTAAGTTTTTATTTTTAAAATAGTAGAGGTGTGCACCTCTACTAGTCTAATGAAAATGAAAATTCATCTCATGTTCCTTTCACAACAATAACTGATGACCCGTGAAGGGGGTGATTGGAGAAATAAGGCTCCGCGGAAAATAATCGCGGAGCGGTACAGTGCTCCGCGATAAATTTTTGCGGAGGAACAGTGCTCCGCGGAAAAAATACGCGGAGTGATTGAATTTTTTTTTTTAATCTTGACCGTCGAAATGTTGATCCAACGGTTCAGGAACAGATTGTTAAATAAATGGTCCCTAACAATCAATTGTTAGGGACCAGGACCCGTCTTTATATGACAGTTTTTCTCTCTGTCTCTATGACAGTTTCTTGCATTTCTATATTCCTTTCATCATTTCTTCAATCATTATAATATCAGTGTCATTATCATCATATTAATTCAATCTGAGTGAGTATCATGGAACGTTCGGAAGCATCTCTAGAGGATATGTATGCAAAGCTTGTAATTGAAGAGGAAGAAGGAGATGAACTAGTGGTGGCAAATAATGAGATTGTTGAACAAAAACCAACGTATATGTTGGTGGGAAAGTTCCTGACAGAGAAAAATATAAACTTTCATGTTATGCGGACGTTAATGGCTTCATTGTGGCGGCCAAGAGAAGGAATGGAGGTGCATGCTATGGGGGATTTGAAATATTCATTTGTATTTTATCATATATTGGATGTGCAAAAGGTTATGGAAGGAGGACCTTGGTCATTTGAACAGTCGATGCTAGTACTTCGTCAAGTGGAAATGAATGAAGACCCAATTGCAGTTAAGATACAAGACATGGAAATGTGGGTGCAAGTTTATGATATACCAAGAGGTTTTATTTCGGAAAACATTCTGAAGAATATAGGTACATCATTTGGAAAATTTATTAAAGTAGATCCAGGAACATTTGAAGGGGGTTGGAAAGAAGGATGAAGATAAAGAAGGATGAAGATAAAGCGAGAAGGAGACAGTTGGAGTTGGATTAACTTCAAATATGAAAAGCTGGGTACATTTTGTTTTGTTTGTGGTGTCATAGGGCATTCTGACAGGGATTGTCCTGTTGTTTATGACAAACCTGATAAGATAATCGATAAGGCATATGGAGTATGGTTACGTGCACCGTCAAGAAATGAAAAAACTAGTACATGATCGAGGTGGATTCGAAATGCAGGAGATAAAGAGGCATGGGGTAACCAGATGCAGAAAGGTGAAGCAACAAGTGTTCATGGTGAAAATCAGGTAGGAGCGAGATTTATGGAGGTTGATGGGAAGATTTGCGAGATTGGTGGAAAGGCTGGTGAAATCCTAGTTATATCACATGATTTGAGGGAGCAGGAGATAGGGGAGAGAGCTAAGTTAAATGGAAATCAATTAACAGTTAATGTGATTGAAGGGTACAAGGAGTCTAATATGGAAAGTGTTGTGATTGAATCTAAACGGAAACGAATTGACAATGGAATAGTTGAAGAGCATAATGGGCGGGATATTATGCAAATAAATGAGAATCAACAAGATATGCCAAAAAATTGTTACTGGCGGGTCCTGGGGTCCAGGCCCGCTGTTCGCACAAAATCACGCAAGCGTACGCGGTCAACAAGTAATATATGAAAGTAGAGTTCGTTCCCACAGAGACTGCTTTGGTTATTATAGTTATGCATTTATGCAACAATGTATGGCTATCGTTCAATTCTAAGACAAGTATCAAGTTTGTGTTTTGATTAACTAAATTATCTAAACAAATTACCAAGACTATATTAAACTAAAGATTGATGTTGATTTACTTATGAGAATAAAACATGGGATCCTAACTTCATTAAGTACTTCATCTAGAGTCTTTTGTCTTTAATCAAGGCATGTGACGGTTGTGATAACTAATCGGATAACACGAAATCAGTACACGCTACCTTTCAGTATACGTATACCAAACCACTCAAACATCCACAAAAGAGATAGAAGTTAAGCAGACACCAATTATGCTTAGACCATATATGTCTATAAGATTTGAAAACATAACGGTTTAACGAGCAAGTTATCCATTCAGATTACAAATGGCAGGTAAGATGGTTAAAATCACCTACGAATCATGCATGACAAACATACATAAACCTATGCTAGCATGGCAAGTTCTAAATCTTTATATCCACTTTCGCATTCAATAGAGATTAACAAACAACTTAGATGTTAGCTACGCATCTAAGAAGAATAAGCACAACCAAACTAGGATATCAATTAGCCATCACACACAAATCTTTAAAACAATTAACTACTAAAATCCATAAATAAATCCGTTAGAATCCCACGACGACAATTAGTTCATAATCGAACCGTTCATCATCGTGGGTTCTGATGAAAACATGATAATAAATATGTCTGGAATACTGAATAAAAGTGCTAGGGTTTAAGAAAGAACAAACGAAAACCAACGAGAATCCAAAGTCTCGCCTAATTAGAAGAATACAAAGAAAAATTGAAAAGTAGATCTTCGTAATCAGCCGTCTTCTTGTTCTCCTTGATGGTGGATGAATATGTATGGTTGTATGTCAATGTCTATCTCAGAAATCGTCCACCAATTGTTTATATAGGCCTCAGGGTTGACTGGTCTTTTGGCAACTTTCCTTTTCTGACTTGAAATTGCCTTCTTCAGCATGTTTAGGGCGCGGGCGTGCCTATAAGGGCGCGGGCGCCCCTATAAGGGTGCGGGGGCGCTTGATTACTGTCCAGAATTCCTTTATCTTTGCGTGGACTGTTAAATCGTCCAATTCTGACTTCTAGATCTCAAGATATGGCCCAAACAGTGAATTATGTGCAGGTAGCCCAACAAATCCGAATTTCCTTCTAATAAATCTCCAAATTGAGCTCTTTATTCTCCAATCCTTCCAAGTTTAGGATTTCCTTGCGCTTCCAACTCCCGCAACTGCATGGCTTTCACATTGATGCTCTACACCAACATATAATCTTGGAAACTCCACAACTCTGCCAATTCTGTAGCTCTGCACATTCTAACTAAAAACACATTAAAAACACCAAATACTTGAGTACAATCAGTCAATTTAAGCCAATTTAGGACGATCCAAGTGGATATGAAATCCACTTATCACCCGCCAAGCATTATGAGTCTCCTGGCATGGAACTGTCGTGGGCTGGCCAACCCACGAGCAGTTAGACTTCTATTGGATATCAATCAACAGTATAGGCCCAGTCTCATTTTTCTCAGTGAGACGCTGGTTAAAGGAAATAAGGTTGGGAAAATTTGTAAGAAGTTAGATTTTGCAGGACATTTTGCTATTGATGCACAAGGGCATGGGGGTGGAATTGCGTTGATGTGGAAGAATGAGGGAGCAGTGCATATTATAAATAGTTGCAGTAATTTTATAGATTTTGAGGTTAGTAATGAGCAAACTGGAAGGTGGAGGCACACTGGTTATTATGGATTTCCGGAAAGAGGTAGAAGGGTTGAATCTTGGAATATGCTCCGTGAATTATCTGTAGCCTCTTTATTACCGTGGTGTATAATAGAAGATTTTAATGATATCACTCCGATGGATGAAAAGAGAGGGGAGCAAAGGTAGCCTAGAAGATTGATGGAGGGTTTCTCTGAGGCATTAATGGATTGTGATCTGCAAGACTTGGGATTTACGAGAGATATTTTTACATGGGAGAGATCAAGAGGAAAGGAAACGTGGGTTCAAGAAATATTAGATAGGGCACTACTAGAAAAACTTTAATAGACATCACTGATTTAACATCGGTCTCTGATGTCACCGATGTCGAATGACTCAACAACATCGATCGTTTTAAAATCGATGCCTTTGGATTGCTAGGACATCATATGATAGGACAACCGATGTCTTATATAAAATTTTAAAAAAACTGAAACGTACTTTCCCAATTCCCTCCTCCTCAAAATTTATGCCCCCCCCCCCTTTTTACCAAATATTTCCCCCCTTCACCAATTTTTTTTGTTCCCCCCTAATTAACAGACACTCCCTTCAAACAAATTATATATAATTAAAAACACAAAAACACAAAACTAAACTCAAAACACTAACACGACTCTCTTCTCTCACTCTCTCGACTCAGACTCACCCTCCCTCTCAAGAACCCTAAATCTCATCCAGCCTCCCTCTTTCTCTCCCCCCTCCCCCTCTTTTTCTCCTTCCCCCTCTCCCTCTCCTTCTAACTCTCTCCCTATCTCTATCTCTCCACCAAACAAGAATCTCCAAGCTACAGGAATCTCGAAGCTCAAATCTCTCCCTCTCTCCCTCTCTCTCCCTCTCTCTCTCTCTCTCTCTCTCTCTCTCTCTCTCTCTCTCTCTCGGGAATGGATTTGTTCGAAATCAATCGTACTACAAAGTTCGAATTGGTAAGTGGGTAAGCTTCCATTTATATGTTAACTCGTTCGATTTAGTTCTAAATTAGGGATTTTTGAACTCGAAACCCTAATTTTTTAATTCGTGTTTTCTTCTTTTTAATACAGGGAGAAGAATTTGTTTGGGTAAGAATCAGTTACTAATTATTCAATTATTATCATTTAATTTTTAGTTACTAATTTTGATTTATTTATTTTATGTAAACAGGAATGATTCAAAGCTCGAATTGGAAATTGCTTATTTTATTGAATATTTATTTGTTTTTTATGGTGCTTTGTTTAAATTGTTATTTGTCATTTAATTTTTAGTTGTTCTGTGACTTGTTGCAGGACGTAAAGGATGTGCTGTTATAGTTCTTCCTAGATCTCGTTTTAATATAGTTTTGTGTTGTCTTCTTATATTGTTAATGTTATTGATACATATGCAGTCTAAATGTGCTAAATGTTATTGATACATAGTTGAAGTGTTCATTGGAACCTGCAACTATTTTTCTCACAAAGTAAAATGTTTATGCCTCATAAAACTTAGATGCTCTATAATTTGCACACATGTGGCCTGTTTGTCAAGTATCTTAGTTGTAAACATTTTTACAAAGTATACCAATGATATAAATTCTGAATTTAAGTTCATTTTTGATACACGATATCGTTTTGCTATGTTAATGTTGTTCCTACTTCGTGTTAATGAAACTTAATAATTTATTGGATGTCCTCTTCTATGAAGGTGCAAAAAGAGCATTCTGATGATTTTTTTTTACCTAAAATTTCACAGGAAAGTCCGGGAAGGTTTGTTATAGTTTCTGTTTGTAATTATATTGTTAGAAAAATAATTTTAATTTGTCTATGATATTGCAGAATAAAGGCATTGGTGATAGTTGTGTTATGATTCTCCGCAAAATATGTTCTCACTCGACGAAATTGTATGTCTTTTATTTTTTTTCACCAAAGAATAGCTGTTTACTGTTAGAGTATTTCTTTTTGTATTGAATATGACTGATTTTTTCTTCTAGTTGGGTTTAATCTTCTCTATCTGTTCATGAGGATATTATATCTAATAATTTCTTGAGGTATAATGGTTTGATTTTATTTTTTATTACATGATGAGTCTCTGTATCTGATAACATATTACCCTTTTAGGGTGATGTTGCCCTGATTTTGGTGCTTGAAGTAAAGACAAATAATCAGAGTTTTGAAAGTTTTGCCTCTTGTATGCAATCTTCACCCATAATCCCACAAAGATCAAGTATGTTCTTTTCATTTGTATATTCATATTAATCAAAACTTATCTTGTAACAGGTCTATATAGTAATCTAACTTGCAATGTATGTTATATTGTGGATAGTTGGCCAGAACGTAGTAGCTCAAGATTTTCAACAGGTCTATATAGCAAAAGAAGACCTATGGTAAAGAATTTGGGTAGTGAACTTTGCAGTTGTTTCTATTTGTAACAAACTATGTTATTAGAATTTGCGTAGTAATTAAAGTTATTGGTGTATTTTCCAAGGCCCGCCCATGTGCCTTTTTGTTTTTTTTTCAAATAGGGATCTCCTGAACAATCTGGTCCACATGAATGTGGTTACGTTGTAATGCGTTACATGAAAGAGATTAATAAGGATAAGTAATTGACTTTTCCCACGAAGGTAACTTTGTGTCTCTTTTTGCCATTGAAATGTCTATAAGTACACAAGTTAGTATGAATATATAATAAAAATATAGTAAGATGTCTTATAAAGGAATTTTGTTTACGTTAAATAATTAGTTTTTTTTTATTTTTTGCACATTGTAGTGATTGAACAAGATTCGAAGGTCTTACAATGAGATTGAGCTTGATGAGGTGCGTATTGAGGCTGTCAAGTTTATCCAAGATCGTATTTGCCATTGGCTTTGACAAGATCAATTTTTTTGTTGGATGTACCTTTGACTATTAGTATCTGATGGTTCTGTAACTTTCTAGGAGTTTGGTTGTTTTGGTGGATTGTAGCTTATGGTAAACAATTTTGTTGGTTTTGTGGATTAAATGTATAACATTGTCATGCTTTAGAATTGGCTAGTTCCTCAGACATTATAGATTAATTTGGATTATGGTATGGATGATGTTTTGAATTAAAGTGTGAATGTTTGGATTATGTTTGTTTGAATGACAATGTATATGGTATGAATGTTGTCAATGACAAATTGGGTAATTATGGTTATTTTTATTTTTCTGGGCATGATCAGTTTTTATGGTTTCTGTTTGTAACAATATAGAAAACAACATCAGTTTCAGATGTAAAACATATAAAAAATCGATGTATAATAGAAACACATACAACATTAATGTAGTACAAAACCGATTTCTAACAACTACTTGGACAACAAAGTTTAATTCAAAAGCGATGTCTAATGACACATTACACATTAGTTCCTTGACAAGTACCGATGTTCATAATTCATTAGACATCATTTTGTTGCCAAACAATGATGTCTATGTCAAATTATATTCTGTGCGCCATATGTTTAATGGAATCTAATACTAGTAATATAATAATACAAAAGTTTGGCTCATGCAATTTTAGCAAAAAAAACTAGACATAAACATCAGAAATGTACTTTTTACTGATGTCTAAACGCTTTCTAGACATCGGTAAAAAACCGATGTCTAAGAGGGGGACTTTTAACATCACCGACAAAGACATCGGTCAAAAAAAACACAGACGTCGGCCAGAAATCGATGTCTATTAGCTTTTTTCTAGTAGTGGGGATGGCAACAAACAGATGGATTTAGATGTTTCCATTAGCAGAGGTCAAAGTTCTTGAAGTAACAACGTCGGATCATATGCCCTTAATGTTGCAATTACATAGACAAGTGTTTGTGCAACGAGGAAGGAGATTTAAATTTGAGAATATGTGGGTAACTGATAGAGAGTGCAGAAACATAGTTCAGTCATGTTGGTCAGGGGAAGGTAGAGGGGACTTGATGGAAAAAATAACGAGATGTTGTACGAAGTTAGAAGAATGGGGTGGGGGCTTAGTTCGTGAGATGAAAGTGAAGACGGGGACTTATAGGAAGGAAATGCATAGATATCGCTCCATGAGAGATATGTTTGGGATTCAGAAGTATGACACAGCACGCTGGCAGTACATGAAATTGTTAGAAAAGCAAGAGATTTTTTGGCGGCAGAGAGCCAAACAATTTTGGCTTCGGGATGGGAGAAAAATACTCGATTCTTTCATAAGTTTACTTCTACCCGGAAGGAGCATAATAAAATCAAGAGATTAAAAAATGAAAATGGGGAGTGGAAGGAAACGGATGCTGAAATTCAAGAAGTTATCGAGGACTATTTTAAGAATATGTTCTGTAGTACAACTATAGGGATGAGGTTACCAACAAGGATCGTGTTTCCAGTGGTTTCAGAAGTACAGAGTCAATTACTTGTCAGACCTATAGTGGATGAAGAAGTCAAAAGTGTTGTTTTCGCTATGCATGCAGATAAATCACCTGGGATTGATGGATTAAACCCCGGGTTTTATCAGGCTTACTGGGAGATAGTAGGAGGAGATATGACTCAGTTCTGTCAAAGTTTTTTTGAAACTGGAGAGCTACCAGATGAGGTGAACCGTACTCTAGTTTGTCTGATACCTAAAGTGAAGCAGCCAAATAAATTGGCTGATCTCATGCCAATTTCATTGTGTAATGTGTTAATGCGGATTTTATCCAAAGTAATGGCGAATAGAATAAAACCAACGCTAAATGCACTTGTCTCTGAAAAGCAAAGTACGTTTATTGACGGGCGTTTGTTAACTGATAATGCTTTAATAGCATATGAGATTAATCATTACATTCATAGGAAAACTCAAGGAAAGATTGGGGTAGCTGGTTTGAAGGTGGATGTCTCTAAGGCTTATGACCGATTGGAGTGGTCATTTATTGAATTGATGCTTGAAAAATTTGAGTTCCCTGTGGTTTGGATAGAGAGGATTATGAAATGTGTGAAAACTGTTTCTTATAGTTTTATAGGAAATGGTGAAATTTTTGGAGAAGTGGCGCCTCAACAAGGAATAAGGCAAGGAGATCCGATCTCTCCGTATCTGTATATTCTTTGTGTAGAGGGTTTGAGTGCCATGATTCGTCATCATGAAGAGTGTGGGTTATTGTACGGTTGTAGAATTGCACGAAATGCACCAAGTGTTTCGCATTTTCTTTTTGCGGACGATTGTTATTTTTTTCTTAAAGTAACAAAGTCAGAAGCACGAACGTTAAAGAGTGTGCTTTAGAGGTACGAAGAAATGTCGGGCCAGGTTATAAATTATGATAAGTCTAAGATTGTATTCAGTCCTAATACACCTGAAGTAGATAGGGTGGAGGTCTGTGATATTTTAGCAGTGAGGCAAGTTCAAAAGCCTGGTAAGTACCTTGGTATGCCTATGTGTGTTGGTAGAAATAAACAGAGGTCTTTGGTTTTCTTGCGGATCGAGTACAACAAAGATTGCAGGGTTGGTATAATAAAGAATTATCACGGTAGGGCAAGGTAACACTGCTATCTTCATCTGGTCAGACACTACCAAGTTTCTGGATGAATTTATTTTTAATCCCGGCTACCATGTGTGAGGAGATTGAAAGAAAAATGAACGCTTTTCTATGGGGGGGGGGGAATGGGGTAAACAGTACGGGCGTATGATGGATGTCATGGAGTAAAGTTTGTATGCCGAAAAATTGTGGAGGGCTGGGACTTAGAGAGTTAAGGAAATTCAATTTATCGATGCTGGCTAAGCAGGGGTGGAGATTGCTTAAAGAGTCTAATATGTTAGTGTCTGCAGTAATGAAAGCCAAGTACTATCCAAATTCGAATTTTTTAGAAGCTGAAGCAGGATCGAACCCAAGTTACGTTTGGAGAAGTATTTTTGGCATCTATGGAAGTGATTAAGGCGGGGGCTCGAAAAAGGATTGGGAATGGAAGGGATACGAGTATTTGGGGTGATCCTTGGCTACCAGATGTGAGTAATGGGTATGTAATGACTCCAATGTCGATGCAGTTACAAGATAGTACAGTACATGGTTTAATGCAGGAGGATGCTTGTAGATGGGACTTGGGAATTGTTCAAGAAATATTGCAAAGTCGAGGTGCTGATCTTATTAAACAAATCTCGTTGCCATTAAACGATACCACAGATTCTTGGTTTTGGATACTAGCCGAAAAAGGGATTTTACAGTCAAGAGTAGTTATCGCTGGTTGCAAGGTGAAGTTGAAGATGTTGATAGACACTACTGGACCAAGTTATGGTCATTAAAACTATCGTGTAAGGTTACTAATTTCTTATGGAGAGTTTGTAAATCATGTCTCCCTACAGCTTATGCATTGGTAATGAAGCATGTTAACATCAGTGGTATGTGTCCATGGTGTCATTCTGTGCCTGAAATGGATACTCATGTCCTTTTTTCGTGTGATTTTGCGGCAACGGTATGGTCTATGATGGGATTGAATTCGATGGTGCAACACTCGTCTCAAGAATCAGCTGTGGTGGTAATTAAAAGGGTGTTTGATAATTGTTCGAGGGAGCAGTGAGTGCAACTGGGGATGTTGTGTTGGAGTTTGTGGAATAGGAGAAATAGATGGGTGTGGAATAAGGCAAATGGGTCTGCCTTTGGGGTCGTGGCTGCAGCTAGAAGTTTGTTGAAGTATTGAAGGGAAGCTCAGGTAAAGGGTGTAAGTAGTCGACAGGAAGGAGGAGCAAGGAAGTGGGAGAAACCGAATGAAGGCTGGGTCAAAGTTAATGTGGATGCAGCAGTGTTTCATGGCAATATTGGGTGTGGTGTTGTTATAAGGGATGCACAAGGTAAGTTTGTGGGAGCTATGTGTAAAAAGATAGAGGGGACTTGGAGACCAAGGGAAGCAGAAGCTATTGCCTTAAAGGAAGCGTTATCCTGGATTGTCGAGTTAAAATATGATAATTGTGTGTTCGAAGTTGATTCCAAAGTTTTAGCGGAGGCATGTAAAGGAGTTCCAGGTGCATCGTTCTTCGGTACTATAGTGGATTATTGTGTCTATTTGTTAAAGCACATAAATCAAGTGCTAATTCAATTTGCGTTTAGATCTGCGAATAATGTAGCACATGAATTAGCTAGAGCTACCTATTCTATGTTAGACAAAGGAGAGTGGTTTGTCACTCCTCCAAACTTTCTTAATTTCTCATGTAATAGATCTTGATTTGTTGGTTTGAATACAAGTACGAGTTATTCAAAAAAAAAAAAAATCCAAGGATTATAACTTTACTCTATAATATGAGAGATGGAAGAATCAAACTCCTCTCGAACACTAATACGTTGATGTTGGTTCGTAACGTGAATGAGTTAGATGATACGATTGTATTCAAGTATTTACTGGTGCGAGGATGATACATTAATAAATGAAAATTAAAGTCAATAATTTTGTACACGACACGTTAACATGAAATGAAAATAATATGATAGTTTCATGTTTGAATTTATTTTTTCGATATACAAACATGAAAGCATACAGATAAATTCAGTGTCGATTTTCGGTTTACGATTGGATACACGACACGAAACGAAAGTACGAAATGAAGAAATAATTAAATACATGTTTATATATAGATACAACAATCAATAAGTATTGAATTAATCCGCAGTAGAAAATAAAAAAAAATTAATATTATATTATATAACTTTTACAATAATAAATTAAAAAATAGTTTCAAATTTAAGTTTAACAAGATTTGATCACACTTGACTCGTCATGACTTATTGATTTAAGACCGTACTTGTAAACTTTAACTGAAAAATTAATATTTAATTATTTTAATTATTTTAATTATTTATTTATTTATATTTAAAATTACACAAAAATAAATTGCGAAAGATATATGACACGAAGATACACAAATACAAAATTACACCAATTCTTTATTAGTTATGTTTAAATTTAATATTTTTGTACATAAAATATGTAAGTAGACAACACGAAACAAAACGAGCGAGCTACCATGTCTAAAAACAATAATACTATACGATAATAAAAATTTGAGACTAATTAACCTTTACGTGTCACCTATCACAAAATTTGCACAACTTTATTTTCTCCTGATTGATCTACGGCATAAAATTTCGTTAACCATTGTACTCCCTTCGTCCCATTTTACATGTTTTTTAGTGGTTAAGTTGATCGATTTTTAATTAAACATTAAAATTTATTTAATTATTATTTTTAAGAATTAAAAATTGCATTTTAAAATAAATTAAATTTATTTTTCAATAATATATTTTTTTTGCTTTTCTTAATTATAAAATATGTAAATTTTAATTAAACTTTAATCAATTTTATCGGTTAAAAAGGGTATTATATACCTTTCAAAAGAAAAAGGTTACTAATTGACATGAATCACTTTGTTCATGAATCCCATGCTAGCACATGTTACACGTTTAGTCGACAAAACAAGAGGCACAAATTAAAAATCAAAATAATTTACTTGGAACCAAATACTGTAACAAGTGAATGACATGGATAGCATTTTTATTTATAAAGACGTTTTTGATTTTATATCATAATACCAAATAAAATTATTAGCTGTGAAAATTGATGGTGAAATGAAAATTACTTATTCCATTCCGATTCTTTAGTCCAATTTGTTTTTTGCACACATTTAATATATATAAAAAATATAACTGCATAAACCATAATTTTTAATTTCTTTTTATTTAGAATTTTAATCAAAAAGTGAAATCTTGAAAATAATTTTAAAAAATATGAATTATATAGATATCTTAAAATATTTGCAAAAAACAAAGTGAAAACAAAATAGGACTGATAAAGTACTGATTAAAGCAATTTAGAAGTACGATTGGACCTGAAAAGGGACAATAAATTATTGTGGAAGAGTATTCTTTTTCGCCAAACTATGGAAAATCTTTATTCCAACATCTGTGCACTGTGGACTGTGGAGATTTGGAGACCGGGGGACAGGTTCAAAGCCAGCCACACACTTGAAAAAAATACTTTAATCGGTATTCGATGGGACCAGGAGATACATGTGAAACACGCTAGTAGATGCCTGTAGAATATGTGTCAATCGTAATTTAGCAACCAAAAATAAAAATTAAAAAAGATGTGTCATTGTCCTTGACCTCATTGCTAAAAAGGATGTGTTAAACATTCAATTTTGCTAATACGAAAATGTTAATGTTGATTTAAGATACCATCTCTTTGTTATTCGATTATTGTATTAAACAATCAGTTTTATCGAAAAAGTTAATTAAAAATTAGATGGGAATTCGAGATACAATTTTTTTCATAAAATTTAATGTTGATTTAAGATATCATCTCTTTTTTATTCAATTATCCTTTTAATTGTAGTATCTGAGAAAAATATATGTTGAATCAGAAAAAAAATAACTAATTTGATTCTTTTTCATATTTTATACAAATAAAAAAGAATTTAGCATCCAATATTCCACTTTACCGGAACAGAAAACCATCTTTTTTAATAGAATTTTATATTTATCCACATAAATTTGTAAATAATATTCGCCTACAACTTTACAAAATCCTATAAAATAGATACGTACCTCCTCATACGATAATATAAGAGTGTGTACTCTATTACAACAAAGAACACATTACGTACATCTGAATTATTTCTGTTCCACAAATGGCAAAGTCACCGGAAAATGAACATCCCGTGAAGGCTCTTGGCTGGGGTGCAACTGATACATCTGGCCATCTTTCTCCATTTAAATTTTCAAGAAGGTACATAATTTTTGTTTTTGAATAATTAAACGCATTCGCACACCCCTCTTATTTTTGACAAGTTAAAACTTTCGACTTTTGGAAAAACAATGATTATATAAATTTATTTTGCACAGTCTTTTGCACGCAATTTTTAATTTTTTTGTGGGTGGTGCAGGGCAACAGGTGATAATGATGTGAGGTTCAAAGTGTTGTACTGTGGGGTATGTCATTCAGATCTTCACATGATCAAAAATGAATGGGGGGTGACCAAGTATCCTATTGTTCCTGGGTATGTTCTTGTACCTAACTTTTATGATCTTTTTGTATGTGTGGGTGCACAGATCTGGTTTGAAAACAACCCAGAAAATTGTTAAGATCCTCCTTTAGAATATTGGTACCTTGCATGGTGCATTCTTTTTTATATTTTTGAGATTTGTATTTGTGTCGTTTCGTGTCATGATTTCAAATTCATTATTTGCTCAAGTTCAAGAGCCTTGAAAATCTTGTTTGCTAATTGAGCAGGGAAAAAATGTTCTGAATGTAGATCAAACTGTACGAAAATAGCTTTTTGTTTTGTTTTTGTACTACTATAATAAATCTTCTTTGAAAAAATTTATGGTGACGTTTTATTGTTTTTTCCGCCAAATTGTGCCTTCAAAAACCAAAAAACAGATAATTGTTAATAGGCATCTACCAAATGTTTACTGAAAATAATTTTGAAAAAACTAGGAATATCGTTTTGTTTGAAATGACACAGAGTAATATGATGAAAAGTACTAGAGTTCATGTAATAGTGGAGACTGGAGAGGAAGGTTGAAGCATTATAGGAGGAGAGTTTTAGATCTGCAAAACAGTTATGTATTTTGTGAAAACAACATTTTTGTATGTTTTGCGACAGAAAACGATTTTTAGTAACACAACCAAACATGCTAGAGGTGTTTTGTACTTTACATGATTCAAGTGACTCGATCGAGATATGATATGTAGGCAAACGTTATGATCTTGCTCTGACAGTGAAGGTTTGCGTGAATCTTGCAGGTTTGATTTGGTTAGATTTCTATGAAAATCAGATTTTGTTGTTTGATAGTAGTGTTTGAATGTAATTGACGAAAAAAGTACATAGAATCTGGAATTCCTACTCTTGAACACCTTCAGTTTTAGTCTTACTGTTTCCATGATGATTTATTACACGTGATGCATTGGCTATAAACTTGTTTTGTAAAAGTAATTTTAATATTACTTAAATCTCCATCCATTAGTAAGATGCACAACAGAATTTGTATCAATTAAGACCAAGATATTCGATCTGCATCAAAATAATCTTGATTTACATGTTAATGCCTAAATTATTTATACAGGCATGAGATTGTTGGAGTTGTAACAGAAGTGGGGAGCAAAGTGAAAAAAGTCAAGGTTGGAGATAATGTTGGAGTAGGGTGCTTGGTTGGATCTTGCCGTTCATGTGAAAGTTGCAACGGTGATATGGAGAATTATTGTCCAAAGCTGATACAGACCTACAGTTTCCCCTACGTTGATGGAAGCATAACCTACGGAGGGTATTCCGAATCAATGGTTGCGGACGAGCACTTCGTTGTTCGTTGGCCTGAAAATTTGCCACTTGATTCTGGTGCTCCTCTGCTTTGTGCTGGGATCACAACTTATAGTCCCCTCAGACACTTTGGACTAGACAAGCCTGGTACTAAAGTTGGAATTGTAGGTTTAGGTGGGCTTGGGCACGTAGCTGTTAAGATGGCAAAAGCATTTGGTGCTCATGTTACAGTTATTAGTACTTCTGAAGGCAAGAGAAAGGAAGCTACGGAAAAACTTGGTGCTGATTCTTTTTTGGTTAGTCGTGATCCTGAGCAATTGAAGGTAGCTGTTAATTTACTTGTTTATTTTATTAATAAATATAGATTTTTTATTGCAGCAATTTTTAGTGACATTTGCTTTGATGATTTACTTGGTTTCCTTAAATTCATTATTTGATGATCAAATTCATGTAGGGTGCACTGGGCTCAATGGATGGCATCATTGATACCGTTTCTGCTGATCACCCTATGGTACCTTTGCTTGGGCTATTAAAGGCTGATGGAAAACTTATTTTGGTTGGTTTACCGATTAAACCTATGGAGGTGCCGGCTTTTCCTTTAGTCATGGGTGAGTATTGTCATAAATTTAATTATGATGGCAATTTTTTGTTATATCTAATGTAAATTACACAAATTAGATTGTAAAAAAATCAAATATGATTGTGTGAATATAATTTGACAGGGAGAAAGACTCTTGCTGGGAGTGCTATCGGTGGATTGAAGGAAACACAAGAAATGCTTGATTTTGCAGCAAAGCACAACATAACTGCTGATGTTGAGGTTATTCCTGTGGACTACGTGAACACTGCAATGGAAAGACTAATGAAATCCGATGTCCGTTATAGGTTCGTCATTGATGTTGGGAATACCCTGAAGGCCGAGTGAATGTAATGGTCCTCTGTTTGTGTTGGAGATTTACCGTTCCTTGCAATTTCTCATTTGTGTTGTGGCACTTTTCAATTGTAAAACTTAAACAGCTACATTTCTACAAATAAATGGTTGTTTTTAAATCTCTCTGAGTTTTTTTTGGGTATTTTATGAATTAATTAGATTAAAGTGTAGCAGAGAAATTGAGTAGAGAGGGAGTTTGAGTATCTAAAGCATCACCGAGAGCAGCTGCCACAGTTGGGATACTCCCTGATTCTCAATCCGTAAGTTAATTTTATGACGTATTTGTTCAATATTAATTGTTTTCATACGTACATATCGTATGACTTTTTCATTAATGAATTAATTAAATATAAAAATTAAGTTACAAACTGAATTTGTTTAAATATCAAGGTCTAGTGTTTATACCAACGGGAACATACAGTATAGCTATTTTTTGATGCAGAAAAGGTTTTATGCTTGCATATTCTGTGGAAACCAATTGTTCGTTTCTCATGTGCAATGTACATATAATTTTGTGAGACTCGGAGAAGTATGCAACATGAACAATTACCGTTCAGCCTAGAACAGAATGAGGGGTGGGTGTGTAGCCAGGGTCGTGGCCTTGACCCATGGATGTAGTACCTGGCCATGGCTGAGGAGGTGGCTGTACAGGAAAGTGTCATAAAAGAGCATGTGATGAGCTTGGCAAGGAACCAATTTATCATACAGAAGCCACGCAAACTTTGACTAAATGTTGATAACAGGGATTTTTCCCAGTTGCGAGATATACCTTTAACTCTGGGATGTCTTCTTCTAATCTCTTTAAAATCCGGAGTATATCAATTTATGCGATTGTTAAAATCTGAAGAAAACAATAACTAAAATATCTACCAGATAAGAAAAAATAGAACAAAATAAATAGATGCAGGTAAAACATTGTCAAATGACATTATCCCCTTTCAGCTTCCTATGCATGCTTAAAAGAATGAGGTGCGGTTTACCAGTCCAATTCCATTTTAAGGGCTCAGTCGGAGGCAGCAGCTACATCTCTCTTTATTTGCATTTTGCTGCACTCATTTTTGTCAAAGAGCATGTGCACAACGTCATTCCAATCCATTCTTTCTGCAACAGAGTTTGATCCCGGTCTTTCAGCTTCTTTTCCGTCATTCTGAGAACCTTTTTTGACTACTGATGAGAATCCCTCTTCTCCTTCCCTTGATGTCTCCTTTTGGGGGTGACTTACAGCATGAGGTATGTCCAAACAAACAGCTCTCTCCAGAGCATCCTTGTGTTCTTTTTCCAGGGTGTATGATCTCTTAACTCTTTGTACTTTTGGGGCAGTAGTTAGAGTCCCAGAACTGTTCTCCTTCAATATCTACAAGAATATTTTCGTTACATCACAACTACATTACAACAAAATATTAAGGTAAGAATGACGTAAGCTATGTTCTTTTCAGGATACAATATCTTTGTTCTTAAGAAGATTAAATCTTTTGTCTTGAACATGTATACAATCTGTTGATAAAGGAAACAGAAAGCCTAGAAAAGTGCATAGGTGTTGCTCTTTGTAGCAGCAATGGTATAAAATTGTTGTATGCATCTTCATTCACGCCGTACCATGTATGTTTTAGAAAAAGGAAAACAATTTTCAAAATTACTTTTCTTTTTAGCTTTGTGGACAATATTTCCAAAATCTGTTGCATGTAATTTTGAAGAAAAATTACCATGAAGTAGTTAATTGAAAGAAATAAATCGATTGCATGTAAAATGATCCTTCCCACTTACTTCTAGAGCTTTTTCTGCTTCTCGTTCTATCCAAAATATTCCATGATCAGCTGTAGTGCTGCATGATAAGACAATATGTTCAAATCTTTCTTCGACAGGGATAGCTGTTCTGACCTCTGGAGGATACCTTCCACATCTGTGTTTGAAGAAATGAGTAAATCCAATATAAAATATGAAGAGTTATTACAAGAATCATTTTTTGCTTTGTTCGTATAAGTTATCGGTTAATAATCCTCCCCATAAGACATGATTTTAAGAAAGTTTTATTTTGCTCTTACTGATAGCCACTCAGTAAAATTATTGGTAAACTTACCTGCAAAATTTTCGATCTACAATATGATACATTCGTCCCGGTGCATACAGTCGTCTAGGATCTCTGAGCTTCCTTTGTTCCGGTACGAACGTATCCTTCAGGCATACTAGAAATAGTAAGCAAGGCAAGCTGTCCAAAGTATCAAGTCCTGTTTTAGAAAATAATATATACTCAATCCTATACAAGGCTAATTTATACAATCAATATATATATATAAAGGAGCATACGCGGGAGGTGATGTGGCACCCCTAAGATCGTCTCAATCTATTTTTCTAATTTTTTTAGAGGTTTACAATTTTAAATACTAATAAATCAAAAAATATTCTTTAGCATATTAGAAGTAGAATAGGTGTTCGAAGTTATAGAGGAGAAGAATTCGAATTTATAGCGAAGACATATAATTAAAAGTTCTATTTGAAGTAGAATAAGTGTTTGAATTTGTAGAGGGGAAGAGTTCAAATATAAGAGAAGTTCTTGCAAAGTTCTATTTGAAATAGAATAGGTATTTCGATTTATAGAGGAGAAAAGTTCGGATATAAAAGAAATACTTGCAATTAAAAGTTCTATTGGAAGTAAAATAAGCGTTTGTAATACATAACTAAAAGTTCTATTTGAAGTAGAATATGTAAAGTTATATAAGTGTTTTTTCGACGAAAGAGTGTCTCATTAGAAAGGAGTATGGTAACATAAAAATTAATATATAAGACAAATATATATTCAATATATTAAATTTGAGATTTTGATATTAAAAAGGAAAACGTGTTTCACGGGAGGACGGCTTATTAGCGAGGACCGAGTAATTTTCGTAAGTTATTTGATAAAAAATTAAAAAAAATTATTACGCCGCCGCGAAGCGCGGCTTTTTCAACTAGTTTAAACGAAAATGGAAATTTATAGAAGAATCCATCTAACCAGAAGATCGATTTAAATATATCTTCCAATGGAGTGGCTGTTCGGGGTAGGAAGTCATCCTGGATACAAAAAGGTTCAATGGATAATTTTAATTTGACTACATTAACCTAATTGCCTATATCTCCCAAATGTAAAAAATACCAAACCGAAACCGGATGAAATACAAGTGTACGTAAGCAAAGGTGTACATATTAGTAGGAAGCCTCAACAAATCGACAATAGTAAAACAAAATCAGTGGAGATTAGAAACACAGAAACCTTTTCGACTCCAAAATGGACACCTACCAAACCACAAACGGAGATGATGCAACAAAATAGTCACATATAATGTTAAGAAAAACTCTAAAAAAATCCATAATTTCTCACCTGCAACACCACCGAGTTTATAACATCAGCATACTTGACAGCCAAATTTAAAGACATACACCTAGCAGGAGCCATCGCATAACACCTGATCTTACTTCTAGGAACTCCTCCAAGACTACCACCATGATTAACAGCAATGACAGTCAACAACGCTGCCACACCGGACCCCAAAGAATGCCCCGTAAACACCATTCTATAACACGAACCATTCTCAAGCCACAAATTCCGCAAAGTCTCAGACTCTCTTTTCAACAACCAAATAGCCGACTTTAACAAACCATGATGAACATACCCCCCATCAAACTTCTGCATTCCAAGTCTATTATCAAGCAAAAGCTTATAATCGTCTCGATTAACTAAATTAAGACCTCTAATCGCAAGCACAATTTCTTGATTGTCATGATCAATGTATACCAAATAAGGCGGTGACCGACCCATTGTTTGCTCGTAAGTAACACGCTTGATCACCCATTCGGGGTTCATTCGATACCAATCTGCCGACTGAAACCTCGGGCTCCCAAGATTTTCTTCATAAATAGCTAATATAATACGGCAAAGGCGAGGCACTGAGGAAAATTCAGCAGCAGTGGCTTCAGGCCAGGTGGCGCTATCGTAAGCGCCAATATAAGTGCAACGCTTCCATGCCCACCTGAGAAAACCCAATGCCACCACGCACTCAACGCCGCAGCAGAAGATTGGCATGAATTCTTGTTATTTCAGCGTAAAAACTCGTTGAGGAATTTGATCAAACAGTTGGTGTGCACAAAAAGTAAGATAACAAAAACAAGATTTTATCACATGATGAAGTTCTATAATGAGAATGTGGCTGAAGGAAGGTTCGTAGTTGCGTCGCGTTCAGGGTTTAGCATATTTAGCTACTTTTATTACGTAAGAAAGTAATATATGCATTCATTGCCATGTATAATGAGAAAGTGCCATATTAGCATGCATGCACTTGCTTGATTCCTTTCTTCAAACACTCCGTTATTACTTTTTATTTTTTTTGCATGTTAATTAAAAATTTTAAATATGCAATCTAAATAAATTTAAATATCCGCTCGTAATATAGGATCAGATAGTGAAGGTAGACTGAAATATTTGTAGCCTTAATTTTAATTTTTTTGGAAAAATTCGAGTTTGAACAATATTATAATTTTACGAGTAATGCTATAGGTATCGAATTGGGTATCGAATTTTGGTAGCAAATGATGTGGCATTGGTGATGTGGAAATTTGAGATGATTTTATTGGGGGAATTAATGTGAATGCAGGGGGGTCCACTATTATTAATTAAGTTGTAGCCAATAAGAACATGACATGTGTCATTTGGGATCCAATTTGGTACACCTAGCATTATTGGGCATGTTTGGCAACAGCTTATTTTATAAGTTTATGGCTTATAAATCAATTTTGACTTATGAAGGGTGTTTGTGTACTCAACTTATTTCATTAACTTATAAATTATAACTTATTTTTTTAGCTTATGACTTATGGGGGGTGTTTGTCTACCCAACTTATAATCTAACTTAAAACTTATAAATTGATAAGTTGAATGTTAGAAAATACTAACATTTTGCTCAACTTATTTCATTAATTAATTATTTATTTTTTCAATTTAATTTAACAAAAAAATTATTAACTTATAAGTAAATTTATCCAAACACTTACGTAACTTATATGTTTGCATCAACTTATCACTTATAAAGCACTTACTCATTATAATACATAAGTTCACTTTTTTTAGTTCTCCCAAACACTTATAACAATCCATCAACTTATCACTTATAAATCACTTACTCATTTTAAACTATAAGTCAACTTTTGCTTGATACCCCAAACGCCCACATTCTAATTTTACATACAGGACATAATTGGGAATTATGTTTTAAATGCAATGAAGCTATGAAAAAGAACAGTTTCTTTTATGAAAAATACTAGAGGCACAAAATTTATTCCCAAAATTCTTCCCAAATACATATGACAATTCCTGATTCGTTGTAATAATAAGTGGATCTCTTGCATTCACACCAACAACACCAATCAAAATATTCTAAATTGTCAAATCACCCATACCATGTCATTTGATAACAATTTTTTGTACCAAATTTATGTCATATTGTTGTTACTTTCGTTTTTAAGACGCATCTTATTCGTATTTAGAAAAATATTTAGAGATTTAGCAAGTGAGACTATTATGGAAGGGCAAGGGTGGTCTCGTTGTTCAATATTGATTGGACCACCGATAACCAAATAAGGGAAAGTTCAACATCATATTAAATGTGTGATAGATAGGTGAACCGGTTTCTTTTCTTTCTTCACTAAAAATTAGCACCCAAAACATATTTCGGACAGAAAAGAAAAGAAAGGTGAAAATATATTTTCATAGCTTGTTCCAGAATAATTTTCTTGAAAAGAAAAAAAAAAGAAATCTAAAAATTAGAAAAAAAATTCTTTTTATATTTGTGTCCAAAATTTTCTTCGCACTTTTGAAAAGACATGAAGAGAATAGAAAATTGTTCATTTTTCGTTCTTTTCCTTTCTTGACTAAGTTCGGGAACACAACGTAGGTGCTTGCAAGTTGGCGTGAATATGTAAATTATAGTAACGATCAATGTTTTTTTTTAAGGTTAAGGATACTCATCATCTGTTCAATATATATCTATCTATACTATATTATTAAAAACGAAACATTAAAAGTTTTGGTCGATCGATTGGTCGGTCGGTATTTGAGCCGGGCCTATCTATGATTTGGATCGGGCCTATATATACTAATTTATTTGTAATCAATTGTTTTTTTAGCTAAAACATATTACCTATTTTATATATTTTTCTAATTAAAACAACTCATTTTATAAAAATAAAATAGGTAATATATATATATAAAATGGTAATATTATTACATATTTATAACCAATTACCTTTATCACCTAAAATACATTATCTATTTTACATTTTCTAACTAAAACAACTCATCTTCTAAATATAACACATGAAAAATAAATATGTAATGGTAATACTGTTATACATAATTATTAATAAATAACCACTTACCCTTTTCAACTAAACACATAACTTTTTTTTTCTAACTTAAATAACTAATTTTCTAAAAGTAACCTGAGCAACATATATATAGAAAATTAATATAATTTTCTATTTTCTAATTTAAACAACTAATTGTTTAAAAGTAACACGGGCAATCTATACAATATTATTAAAGACGAAACATTAAAAGTTTTTATACCAGTTTTTTGGTACGGTACTTGCTTTATTTAATTATTTATTTAATTATTATAAATTTTATTATAATCAGTTAACCTTTCAGTTAAAATATTTTATTTTTCCTATTTTCTCTAACAAAATCCCTTTTTTCTAAAAAAATCACAAGCAATTACCCTTTTCAGCTAAAACATGTTACTTTTTCTACTTTCCTTACTAAAATCCCTCATTTTTCAAATATATCACGGGCAAACCCTTATTTATTTATTTTAAAATCTATTTTAATACTTTTAATTGAAAATTACCGTTTTCAGCTAAAACACATTATTTTTTATATTTTTCTTACTAAAATCCCTCCTTTTCCAAATATAGCACAGACAAACCCTTAGTTATTTATTTTAAAACCTATTTTAATAATTTTAATTGGCAATTATCCTTTTCAACTAAAACATGTAACTTTTTCTATTTTTCTTACTAAAACTCCTCTTTTTCCAATAATATCACGGGCAAACCATTATTTTTATATTTTAAAATTCAACGAAAACATGTTACTTTGTATTTTTCCTTAGTAAAACCTCCTCCTTTTCCAAAATATCAAGGGCAAATAGTTTAACATGCCTACTAATTTTTTTTAACAAATACAATTAATAAAATATAAATAATAAAATTAATAAACATTAAAAATAATCCGTGCATCGCACGGGTTTTAAGCTAATATATATATATATATATACTTAAGTTTTATGGAGACCATCTTTTTTGTGAAGATCTGGAGACCACGTATGTTCTGCAATCTAAATTTGACAAAATAGATCATATTTTGTAATCAAAAACTTGCAAAACGTACTGTTTTGCAAAGTATATTCTATGAAAATCACTATTTCATTGAAAATCTTGAAAATCATGTAAGTTCTACAAATTAAACATGAATATTTTGCAGAACAATATGTTTTGCTATGTTTTAGTTGCAAAACATATATAATTTTAAAATTTTTAAATGAAAATAGTTATTTTCATAGAACATACTCCCTCTGTCCCTCTCATTTCTTTACACTTTCCTTTTTGGTACGTCCCTCTCATTTCTTTACATATCAAAAATAGTAACATTTTATAATATAAAATCCAATCACATCCACTACTTTCCTCCACTATACCTACTTTATACCCACTTTATATATTAAATATTGATTGACCCCACCACTTTACTCATTTTTCTTACTTTTTCCTATTAATTTACACTTGTTCTTAAGCTCCGTGTCGTCCCCCCGATGTAAATAATTGAGGGGGACAGAGGGAGTAATTTATAAAATATTATATTTTGCTAAATTTAGATTGCAGAACGCATGTGGTCTCCAGATCTCCACAAAAAAAGTGATCTCCATAGAACTTAACTCTCTCTCTCTCTCTCTCTATATATATATATATATATATATATATACATATATATATATATATATATATATATATTAATACTAGCTTAAAACCCGTGCGATGCACGGATTGTTAATTGTTATTTTATTATTATTTTTTAATATTTTATTAATTGTAATTGTGCAAAAAATAAGTAGACATGTTAAAATAGCTAAACACTTTTAATTAATTAAAAACATTAAAACATATTTTAAAATAAATAAGTATGGGTTTGCCCGTTATTTTTTTGGAAATGAGGGGTTTTAGTAAGAAAAAATAAAAAATGTAACATATATTTAGTTTAGAAAAATAAATGCCCGTGATATTTTTGGAAAATGAGGTTTAAAATTTAATAATTAAAAGTATTTAAATACGTTTTAAAATAAATAAGTAAAGGGTTTCTTGTGATATTTTTGGAAAAAGAATGGATTTTAGTTAGAAAAATAGAAAAAGGCAATTGTAAAAGGCAATTTCCCGTGATATATTTTGAAAAGGAGGGACTTTATTAGAAAAAATATATAATGTGTTTTAGTTGAAAAGGTAATTGGTTATAAATAGGTATTTGATTATTTATATTTTAATATTTGTAGTAATTGCATTTGTTAAGAAAAATAAGTAGACATGTTAAAATAGGTAAACTTTTAAAAAATAATTATAATATGAAAATAGGTTTAAAAATAAATAACTAAATGTTTGTCCATGATATTTTTGAAAAATGAGGGGTTTTAGTAAGGAAAAATAGAAAAACTAACATGTTTTAGTTAAAAAAAAAAAGGTAATTACCCGTGATATATTTGAAAAAGTAGGGGAATTTGTTAGAAAAAATAGAAAAAATAATGTATTTTAGGTGAAAAATGTAATTGGTTATAAATATGTAATATTATTATTTAATAATATATTTCTATAAATAAGTAAGGTTAATTAATTAAAAATACGAAGTATAGTTAATTAAGGGCAATTAAGTAAAATCATAACATACCATACCGACCAACCAAACTTTTAATGTTTCGTCTATTATATAATAGTATTGATATTGATAGTATAGATAGATATATTTATAATATTAGTATTTTATGCTACTAAATGGAATAACCCGTGATATTTTTGAGGTTTTAGTTAGAGAAATATTAGTTAGAAATTATAAAAAAGAATATACGTTTTGGAAAAAAAGCTAATCGGTTAGTAATTAATAATTATAATATTATTATTTTATTTTATTAAATAGAATTGTTCGTGATATTTTTGGAAAATGAGAGGTTTTATTTAGGAAAAATAGAAAAGTAGAAATTTTAGTTAGAAAATATAAAAAAGAATATACACTTTGGCTAAAAATGGTAATGTGTTAGTTATTAGCCATTATAACATTATTATGTTATTTTATTAAATGAAATTATCAGCGATATTTTTGAAAAATGAGATGTTTTAGTTAGGAAAAATAGAAAAGATATTATATATAATAATTTTAATATTTTATCTAACGGTTCTCATCGATTTGATCAGAAATATCTAACGGCTATGAATGAAGTGACCATAATACAAAAACTTTCAGGACCAGACTAGAAAACTTTCAATATTTCGTCTTTAATATAATAGTATAGATAAGTGAAAATCGAGACAACACCTTGGGACGGTAAATGAATAATAGCTCTACCACTAATTTACTCACAACCAGTATTGTAAAAAGCGGGAATCGGAGTTAATCGGTGAAGTCACCGTCCAGGGATTAATCGGATAATCGGGGATTAATCGGAATAAATTTAATAATATTTTTTATATATACAATTATATTCATATATATAATTGTTTCGTTATTTCAACTAAACATATGTTATTATCATATATTTATGCAAATATGTTAAAAATTATATAATTGTAATAAATAAAATTTTGAAGGTTTAACTTTTTAATTAGAGATCAATTTAAGAGGAAAAATTAAGAGAATTCACGATTTAGGCATCTAAAATTCTAATTACATGTACAAAAATAATGTTTTTCCTATTGTTTAATCAAGTTTCTACCTTTTAAATTTTTAATTATTTTTTTTAATTATAACTATTTTTTAATAAATAGCCCGATTTTTGATCGATTAATCCGATTTTTGACCGATTCAGCCGATTTTTGACTGTTTTTCTGAAAAAACGATTAATTGATCGATTTTCGTTTAATCAGTTCGGTGGACCACCGTTTAGCGATTAATCGGCGATTAATCCCGATTAATGAACACTGCTCTCAACATATAATATGGATCAATGTTTAATATCTCGTTAGCCTAATATTTCACTAAAAAAAATTAATTTTTTACTTCATAAATTAAGCACATTCACACGGAGATAGAAGGTCATTGGTAAAACTATTTCCTTACATCCCATTGCAGAAGGAAAAATGGCATAAAAAGTTCGGAGTCATTTTCGTCATCAAATATGCCTAACATGTGTAATCCATAAATAAATTGAATTGAAATAGGTTATTTGAAATGTGTTACGTGAGTTGTTTAAGTTGAAAGAACTTATATCCACATTGAATTGGTAATGAGAGGTTGGTGGCTTTATATAGAAACATGTGCAAGAGTAGTGTACAAACATGCGAGTGTGGATGGTGTTACTGTGTGCCTCACGCATACACACACGCGTGCGTCACGCCACGTCACGACTCGACTCGGGTCGGGTCGAAGGGCGATTTGGGCGAATGTCTCGGCGTCTCGCGTACGCGAGGCGATCCAGACGATGAATTGTATTACATGTTTATTTAATATTATATATTGATTTAATTTAACAGTGTCAAAATTTATTTGTAACAGCTGAACGAACTGGGTCATGATTTACTCTAAATCCTGATGGATTGGCTTGAGTAAGTCCTGATGACATTTAAATCCTGATGGACCAGTACGTGGTTAAGTCCTGATGGACGAGTAAATTGTGATGGCTCTAAGTCCTGATAAGGATTAAATCCTGACAAAAGCTGTAACTGATATTAAATTTTGATGACAACTGTTAATGAAATTAAATCAGAATATTTAGCATTAAAGTATTAAATGTCATATCTGCTGTTACGATTTTATTTGGCATGTTACGTTTTATTTTGTATTATATATACAAAATAGAACGTTTGACACAGATAGAGATATACGTACACTCATATCAAAACCCTGGCAACTATCTTATTCTCTGCTCTCTCTCAATACATACAGATTAGATACATAGTTCGTCTCTCTCAATACATACAGATTAGATACATAGTTCTTAGGGGAACTGAGTTGCTGGTCGTTGTTGATCCTTGCCGTTTCTGTGAGCGGATTGATCTGAGCTATTTTATCCTGTAAGTGATATTGCTACAACTCAACAAAGTGTAAGTGGGACAATAATCTCTTCAAGAACAGTCAAGACTTCTCGAAAGGCTTGACGACTCAGATGTTCTTATTCTTTACAGTTTTTGTTAAATCGACATAGATAAGTTCTTCTTTCTTAGATCTTGTTAATTACAGTCTCTAATTATATTTTTGTTTCGACCTTCGTGTTTGTTTTGTTAATTGATTAATTTATCTGTTCTTATTAGTGCTTGTTTGGTATACAATAAGAATTAACTTCCTAAAGTAAGTTTAATTTCCCGTCTATATAAAATTCCTGGGTAGTGGAAAATATTGTTTGGTTAACATGCAAGAACTTGTATTTGCAATAATATATATACACACATATACATATAGGTGTACACATACAGTTAAACCTCGATTAAGTAATATCCGATAAAGTAATAACCTCGCTTAAGTAATAAATTTCGTCGGTCCCAACTTGGGCCAATGTTGTAAAGTAATATTCTCGCTAAAAGCATAAGATAATAAAAAATTAGAAAGTCATTAAGGGTCCAACTAATATGTAAAGTAATAATTCCAAAATTATAAATATATATATATATATATATATATATATATATAATGTATATGGGTTACAAAATTCAATTCTTTTTAAAATATGAATCTATAGTAGCTTGTTTCTTCTTTCCATCAAATCCAAAATTAACCTCATCCTTGACTTTATATAAAGCATAAATAACTCCTGGTATGTTTTGCTCGTTTTGTAACAAGTAATTGTTCAAAGTGTTGATTGCTTGAAATGCTTCCTTTGATGACACGCTTGGAATGATATTGCTATCGTCCGGTTCAGGATCAGTCACTTCATCAGTGTTCATTACCGACTCAATGATTTCCTTAGGTGATTCCATAACTGCATCATTCTCACTTGGATAATTTAAGAGATGCTCAACATCCATCTCATTTCTATATCGTAAATTAGAGATAGATTCATTTAATCCTTTGATACCTTCATTTATTTCACCAAGTTCTTGTTCATCATTTTCTTTTGAACGAATCTTGCAATGCCGAAAACAAATTGCAATTGTGGTTGTTTTCATATCAATATTCCAAGTCATGTTAGCAATACTAATAGCATTCAAAATACATTGCATGTGATTGATTCTTATTTTTAAATATAATGTATTGTAATGCGTAAACATAAAAATTCGGTAAAGTAATAAAATATTACTTTATCAATAAAGTAATAAAATATTATTATATCGATAAAGTAATAAATTCGGTAAAATAATATTTTTTCCCGATCCCAAGGGTATTACTTTAATGAGGTTTAACTGTATGTGTCTGTAGCTACTTTTTAGGAGGGGAAGTGTGGATAACCTAGATGGGGATGGGTAAGTGACTTCCCACGTTTTACAGGTATTTACACTTTCTAAGTAATTTATAATACCCATAGTTTATGCAACCAAACAACTTTGCTATTTTTAACTTCTCAGATATTTCAAATACCCACATAAGTATCTATCAACCAAACGACCTCTTAATATAAATATATATAACTGTCCTATTTTTATTGTGTAATTTAGAATTGTACCCTAACATAATCTAGTTGTATTTCAGAAGTGAATGAAGTGAAAATTATCAGTCTCGCCCAAACAAGAAAAATGGCAACAAAAACTCTGAACCTAACTGCACTTACTCTGCTGACTTTACAGAATCGAGTTGGGCAACAACTAGACAAATGTATCACCAAACTTGTCCAGAAAAACCTGATTAACAATCTAAATCTGTGAGTTAAAACTAAAACTTATAAAACCATACCAAATACTAGTCATTTTGCTCGACATTTCGAGCTTAATCACCAACTAGTACAGACTTGAAGAACTGGACTTGACTAATAGCACATTCCACAGTAGTATGAACTACTATAAAAAGTATAAACCGTCTAATTTTTTAAAGAATAGCACAAAGATCAGCATGGG
Source organism: Heracleum sosnowskyi (assembly GCA_030848705.1). Taxonomy (NCBI): domain Eukaryota; kingdom Viridiplantae; phylum Streptophyta; class Magnoliopsida; order Apiales; family Apiaceae; genus Heracleum; species Heracleum sosnowskyi. The sequence continues at coordinate 131,806,720 of CM061235.1, read as the reverse complement.
AGCTTTACAACAAGTTATGGCGGTCTGTTTAATCACACAAATGGTGGCTCTTTCTTCAGGGGCATCGATAGTCACGTTTATTTTTGGCGATTCCTTGACAGAAGTAGGAAACAACAATTACCTGCAGTTATCTCTTGCCAAATCGAACTTCCCATACTATGGAATTGATTATAAAGGCGGAATGTCTACTGGAAGATTCACAAATGGCAGGACCATTGGTGATATAATTTGTAAGAATCAGAACTTGTCAGTCATCTCACAGTAATTACGTTTAAAACAATAGATGTATGATCACATTATCAATCTTAGTTTGATTATTATGCGAAAATGCAGCTGAAAAACTTGGGATTCCATCGCCACCGCCTTTTCTTTCCTTGTCAATGAACGATGACGCGATTCTGAAAGGGATAAATTACGCATCCGGAGGAGCTGGGATTCTTAATGACACCGGACTCTACTTTGTAAATTCATAGTGATTTCTTTTACAATCTTTCCATAAATTACTACGTTATTAACTAATCTCTTGTTCTACATGTTACTTATAGATTGAGAGATTATCATTTGGCGATCAGATAGACAATTTTAACAAGACAAAGGAAGCAATGAAGCGAAAAATTGGATTAGATGCTGCAGAACAGCTCTGTAGTGAAGCAATGTTCTTCATTGGAATTGGTATACATAGCATCGTCGCTTTGGTTCTTTTTCTGTCCCGTGATACTAACAGGTAACAAATCCCGTGGTTTGATTTTAGGTAGCAATGACTATGTCAACAATTATCTGCAACCTTTCCTAGCCGATGGTGAGCAGTATACTCATGATGAATTTATCGGACTTCTGATATCAACGTTAGGCGAACAATTTATGGTAAAACTGCAAATTATTTCATAAATTACTCTTTAACATCTGTAAATAGAAACTACACTTTATCAGTTGTCACTGAATTTAAACATTTGTTGCAAAGAGTCTCTATCAACTTGGTGCAAGAAAAATGGTATTCCACGGTCTTGGTCCCCTGGGGTGCATACCTTCACAACGGGTGAAATCGAAACACGGGCAATGCTTAAAGCAAGTCAATGAATGGGTACTTGAGTTCAACTCCAAAGTGCAGAAGCTGATAGCTACTCTGAATCGAAACCTTTCCGGTGCAAACCTAGCATTTGCAGATACTTACGGTGCAGTTTGGGAGTTAATCCACAACCCTACAGCTTATGGTAACCACTCTAACAGTATTAACTTTGCTGAGAATTAGATACATTTCACAATATTTCTGGGGAGCGACCTTTTATATAGCACTTCATAACAAATCTGATATATAATTGAGTTTTACAATGATTATGAGCAGGGTTCAAGGTATCAAACACTTCTTGTTGCAATGTAGACACAAGTGTTGGAGGGCTATGCTTGCCAAACTCAAAATTGTGCAAGAACCGAACTGAATACGTGTTCTGGGATGCCTTTCATCCATCTGATGCAGCAAATGTAGTTCTTGCCGATAAGTTCTTCTCTATACTATTTCCTCCACAAGATCCTCCAGCACCCACACCACTTCCACATTACTAAACATACTCTCATATCAAATCATGAAAAACAGTTTTAGTATCACAAATACAAGGCCACTTAACTATTTCCTCTGAATATTACTAATCAATAACACGAGATTTCAGGATTATAATGTGATCAAAGTTCTGTACTAGCTGTGATTTCAGGATTATAGTGTATAATACTTCAGTTTCCGATTCCTATGCTGTTTAATGTCGACAAATTGAACATTTATAAATGTGATACTTCGGTTTAACATTATAGAATTCCGAAGAATTTCAACCCATACCCCAACATAAGATATCAAATTGGGTACCAAAAACGATTCCGAACAATATATTTATGTAAATGCAAGGAGTCAATCACAATGAGGCCAAACTCTAATTTGGGACCTTTAGCATTTTCGTATTGAAAGACCCCATGATTTATAAACTTCAAATATAACTAAATCAGAAAGAAAATCAGATAGCAAGCTCTCAGAAAAGGGCCAAAGTTTGTCCACATGAGAATACTAATGAATCGAAGATTAAATCTTGCCAGAATTAAGGAAGAGTTTACTGCCCTAAAATAAAAACAATAATCTCTTTGAAACCTTAATTCTAACAAGACCATAACCTTACAAACTCATCAGATCATCTCTTCAGTGTGGTTAAAGCAAATCATTCATCATAGAGCATCTTCAAATATCAAAACTATAACAGAACATACTGCATATTTAATAAGGCTAGAAAAATGTTGAACCTACGAGAAAATGCGAAAAATCCATAGATAAAAGGAAGATGCATGTCCATAGGGGCTGTATATTTGATTTAGCATCTTAAAATGATTATGTAATCATAATTCCTTGTGTTTATTGGGTAGAAACAGAGGAATTTGCACGAGATGCTTTGATTTTTAGATTTGAAATTGAAGAAAATATAAAACTAAACAAGGGGATCATCTGCTTCTGCGGCTGAGAAAAGTGTGGATGATATTTGTAGAGTTGTTTTTAGGGTTTTAAATGCATGTTTGTTTGAGTATAGTGTGTTTCACACCACATTATAAAAGTAAGCCCAGATCCATGAAGTGAGCAGCAATCACCGATTTGTATTTGGGCTGACTACCCCTTCAAAACGGGCCTGAAATATTGAATTCAATTTCAAGTTATAGCGTGGTTGCAGAGGATAAAAGCCCAGTAAGGTTTGATAAGTTTTTTTTTTTTTTTTGGACAAATTTAAAGTAAATTTCATTAACGAGAAAAGAACTCGATTGGGACAAACCCCCCAACCGGCTATGCAATCACGTTGAAAAACAAATAAACGATCTAAATAATTAGTCGTTTTGTTTCCAGATCGCTTAACATATATATAGAATAAAAATATTTTTTGTACAAAAAAAGATTACAATAGTTTTCCGAGAATCACAATTGACCTTCACACAATTAATTCTGGTTGTAGTCCAATGTTCAGAACTTTCGGTTGCACCAACTGAAATTGAAGAGACAGATGCCCTCATAATATGAACAATCTTCCGTTGTGAAAGGTGAGCTTTTACAATTTCCACCACCGATCCAGCCTCGATGCAAGCTTTCCGGATCCCTAAAACACCAATTGAATCATTCTTATAGAGACAAAACAGCAAATCAAAAGTACCAAAACCATATCAAACGCTCCAAAAGGAGGACAAACAAACACCCAAAATATTGGGTACAACAGCAATCCTTACAAAGAAAGATGATTATTGAAATAAATAAGAATTAAGGTGATTAGATAAAAAAAAGGGATACGAAAATGAATTTGTGAGAAAAAAAGAAAGTTTTATTGATGAAGAAAAGTAATAGTTCTATAAAGACGGTTACGGACTTTCGTTGAGAGAAGAAGTATTTGTTTCGGTACAAAATTTTTAGTACAAGGTTTGATAAGTTTAAATGTCCCATTAACGTAAAAAAGGGAATCAAATGTGTTCACTAACCTTTGGCTCCACAAATGCAATCATCATCTAACAATACTGAAAGTGTTATTGACAATTTATTGTCATGTAGGGCTGTGTATGTCCGTCTGTCGTAGTGCTGGAGCTGTTCCAAATAATCGAAATTCATCGTGGGAACGCCAACTGTCTACAAACATTCTCGAGTTTTCCCCGATTATCATCCCACTGAGTTTCCTTACCCATGATCCGTGAAAAAGGTTGCATTCGTGACTTGTGACTATAATTTACCACCAAAGAACTGAATTAGCCAATAGGTAGCTAGTACCACTCCTCTCAATATACGCGTGTGGTGTGGACGCACACCTAATGTAACATCAATCTATCAATCTATATTCTTTATTAATAAACAAAATAATGTGAAAATTGCGCGCGGTACTAAAGTATCAAAGTAACAAAGTATCAAATTTGGTTACCAAAGTACCAAATTTGGTTATCACTTAACCCGGGTTCGATTTCTCGCAACTACATAATTATACAAGATTTATTTATTTTAAATTCTTTAGTTTCATCCAGGGTTCGAATCCTTACAACTGCGTAATTATACAAGATTCATTTATTTACTTTAAATTCAATAGTTTCATCGAGCGTTAGATCAATTGTCTATAACTACATAATTAAATAGTTATTTATTTATTATATATTTTTATCATTGAATTCTCGAGAAATACATTTTTAAATAATACTTATTAATAATTTATTAATACTAATATTTTAATGTCGACTTATGCTCGGTCCGTATTTGACACGAGTTATAAGCTAGTATGAATAAATCTTAACATCATTATAAAAAACACTATAAAAATCATTATTCTCATTTTAGGAGTTATTAACTATTTTACAATGACAGTTACTATTATTGTATTAAGGATATACACGTAATTTTTAAAAGATGTGAGATTTTTTGTAGGGATGCCAAGATTTACACAAATATTTACTTTGTGCTCAAATCAATTTCGTAGAGTCGTGCGTTCTTTTTGTTTAAAATTATCTAAGAAATGCATGTAGAAAAGCCTCACCCAAATGCAAATGGGTATGCTAGTAGCTATGAGTGCAATAAAGATAATAAAGGTCCCAACTCCTAACTGAAGAATATATAAAGTATGATTGGGCATGCAAACCGCCCCAATGACGATGCATTTTATACAACAGATTCCAGGTCCTTCTTGCGAGATTGCCTTGTAATTTATTTGAGGTTTGAGAGTAGTTAGTAAAGTGCAGACCTTATATTAGCTTTTTCCTCCCAATCTTTTTTATTTTTTGCAAAATCTGTGAAAAGAGTTTGTCCAGAAATAATTACTTTAAATTTCATCAACTTCATCCTCATGCTAATTAAACAAAAAAAGTCATTATAGTAGCTAGCTTATTATTCAGGGTTCTCGATCGTTTAGGACAACTGGACAATGGCTGACTTGTCTAATGATTGAATGTTTGAATCGACATGTATAAATGAAAAAGAAAGGTTAGAAATATTTGCGCATCTGAGTACATGTCAAAGATTGATAAGTGGACTGCTTGTATATGTCAATGTGGCCACATGAAGATAATGTGAGTGTTTGGACAAAAAAGTTGATTTATAGCTTAAAATGAGTAAGTGTTATATAAGTGATAATTTGATGAATTCTTATAAGTTATACGTGTGTTTGGATAAATTTACTTATAAGTTAGTGAAGAATTTGCTAAATTAAATTTGAAAAAATAATTTTTAAATACAATGATTTCAACACTTGTATTTTAAATTAAAAAAATATTTAAAAACACAAATGTAAAAATATAAAATATTAGAAAAATAAAGAAATCAAAGAATAAATTGATAAGTTAAGTAAAATGTTGGTGATTTCTAACATTCAACTTATCAATTTATAAGTTATAAGTTATCAAAATAAGCTGAGCACAGAAATAAATTCTTATGAACTTAAAAGCCATAAGTTGACTTAGTCAAACAGGCCCAATATAGATTCTCTTCTACATTCCAAGGTCGTTAATGTCACTATTGCATCCAAATCGAAGTGCTCGCCAGATACAAAGCCAGTGCTAGTTGTCGCTTTGACCTGGCCAAACCGAGTGAACAAAAATGACGTTGATGAGTTGAGTCCATGTTTTGCATATCACCTTCGACGAAACTACACAAGGAGAATACACATATATATATTTATATTTTGTTTTCATCCCATATATCTATTGCCTTCTGTTATATATTGTCTTAGTATTATTATCTAGTTATCCTAATGTCAGCTCTTCACACCTTTCCTAGTACAGTTAAACCTCCACAAATAAATATCCTTAACATTGGAAAAATTTATTCGTTTATCAAAGTTAAAAATGCATTGTTTATATTATGTCCGGACTGAAAAAAATTATTTATTTGATGAGATTATTCATTTATCGAGATTCTACTATACTTTCATTTTTGCTCATCAGGAAATGTTCATTTTTACGATATTTAGCAATCAATTATTATTATCGGTTGTAAGTAATGAATAGTAGTAGTATTCAACACAGATGAAAACGTTAAAGTTGCGGTCTCGTACGAGCTAGCTAGGGCCATCAATTGTATGCGCGTAAGAAGATATATGACAATTTATTTATTTTATCAACTAGAGGCTTATATATATAAAAGTTCGTATATCAGATTTAGGTCATTGTTTACAGCTTAATTAGTCGGCACATCCGAACAATCACACACAAAAAAATGATTACGTTCTAATGCGGATAATCTAGGCTCTTGCTTGAGAATAGATGGAAAAAGTAATCTGAATGGCTAGAAAATGAAGTGGAATGTTCCTAATTAGTGTCATTGACACCTTTAGAAGTAGAAAAACGTTTCTCTTCTTATTTCTAGTGATCAGGTGGGGGTGCTCCATGCATGGTGAGAGTTGTTTTTACTTAATTAATTATGAGTTGGCGTTTTAATTAGTTGAAAAATAGGCTCAACAATGTTGTCCAACCCAAATACTTGATGTGACAAAATTTTAATTAGAAAGCAAGAGATCTTTCGAATTTCGGAATGAGTTGAACTCGATGAAAATCCAAGCCTTCAATAACGTTGGAGATATGATGAATTTAGAGAGTAATTAACAGTCTCGATGGAATATTATTTTTAGTTGTCCCAAATTGACTTAAACATATTATTGTAGGCAATTGATACAAATCACTTTTAATACAACCACAAGAAAAAAAAAATATATAAATCTTTAAATTTCTAATCCCCTCGCAAGAGCTCAAACTTCCAACATTCGTCACCCAATAACATTCTTGAGAACTGGTTAAAATCATGAGCAGAAGGAGGGTTAATTCTGTCGTAATCAATATCATTAATTAAGGAATCCAAATTGCTGAAGCAATCATCCATGTCCCAGAATCCCATGTTAATGTTTGTTGTGCTACCATAATAACCATTAAGCCAGTCAGACGTTTGCAAGAATTCCAAATCTTCTAATAAACTGTTCATATTTGTATTCGATGAAGTAGTAGTAGTAGTAGTTGAAGAAGAAGAACAAGGCGCCGAAGAATTAGAAACAAGGATCTCATGGGGCTCAATTAATGGTAGTACTTCATCTGTGCAAAAACCGTAATTTGTCACTTCCAAAATCGGTGCTTCTGATATGCTTTGCAACTCGTTCATATTTTTCTCGGTTAGTACGTTCTCATACATTTTATCAGATGAGTTCTGATTTTCTTGTTCTTGAGATTTTTCGTCTGTTGGAAGTGGTAGTGGCCTATGAGTGAGAGGATCGATTCCCTTTTTCCTTAATTTTTTCTTTATGTGTGTGTTCCAATGATTCTTAATCTCATTATCAGTTCTTCCTGGAAGATGAGAAGCAATCTTGGCCCATCTGCACAAACATCATTTTGTACAACAATAATGAGTATGTGGCCACTAAAAAGTTGTCCATGCCAAAAAAGTAGGGTTGCTTTCATGCTTCAAAAGATTCTTGAAACAGGCAAATCTTTCCATTTCATTGTTATTTTTCGTTTCAAACTTTAAATTTCCTTCGAAATTAGGATGAATGAGGCCGGGATGGTAATAATACAAAATAAAAGTTAATTAATTTTTTCAAGGATCATGACAATGTGTTAGAAACTGGTTACTTAGAACTGATCAGAAGAGTGGTAGAAAGAATTACCTATTGCCAAGTTGAGAATGGAGGTCAATAACCATGTTCTCTTCATACTCCGATAACAATCCCCTTTTCAAATCCGGTCTCAGGTAGTTTGTCCATCTTAACCTGCAGCTCTTACCGCATCTCAGGAGCCCTGCAATATATAATAATGTCCATACCACTTTTTAAAACTAAACTAAGATCATATTATACAATTTAAAGTAGAAGCAAAGAACATGCATACATTATACATAAAAATGTGAATACATAGCATGTGAGGATGAGAGCAATCTAGTACCTGCTAGTTTAGGAACAGCTCTCCAACAGGATTGGCCATGAGTGAGAATAAAATTGACGAGCTTCCTATCTTCATCAGCAGTCCATGGACCCTTTTTTAAACCAACTTTGTCACAGCAAGGTTTCCTCCCCATTATTATCTTGCTTAACACTTTCTTCTACTATCTCTATATAGAAACGAGAGAGAGAGAGAGAGAGAGAATGATTCTGACTTATGCTTAAAATCAGCAGTGCCCATATTTATAGACTTCGAAATTTAACTCCTCTACTTGACAAGTTCACATTGCGGCGCTTACTTAACTTAATCTATGATAGGGCTCCATAGCGTTTTTTTACTTTTTTATTTTGAATATTTCTTTAAAAGTCATCGAACATCCAATCGTGTTCCCAATCGTGTGCTTCATTTAACCATTCAACGCGTCTTCAACCTTTAAAAAAACTGTGTAGACGTGGTAATATTTTCATTTACTATACGTTGAGATGTTCCACTTATAAAAGCAAGAAAGCTATGTGCTTGAATATTTCTTTAATATTTAATAATTGTTATGAAAAAGGCTGTAAATGACATCCCATCCAATGCATATATATACTTGTTTTTATTACTAAAACGGCGAGTATTAGTAGACTTGGTAAAATGGGTTTAATTCAAAAAATTAAATCGATATTCATGAAATCAAGGTTTGATTTTGTATCGAAATAATTTACTTTGAAATTTTAACATGTCATAACCTATAATTCATATATATTAACGGTTAACCCACTTCTAATTCATAAGAAAAAGTCATATTTAGAATAAATTAATATAAAATAAATATAGTTATTTAATCAATTCTTTTGAAAAGTACCGTATATCACACTAAATATATTTTATTCATTAATAATTTTTTTTCACAAATTTTTATTTTTAAAATCACATAAATTATGAAAAATAAATGATTAATTATCCGAAAAGATCGAGACCGAATTCAACTCAAACTGAATTTAGACCAACCTTAATCTGAATTTCATCATCTAATTTTCATCCGAATTAGAACTAAATCTAATCAAATTCCATTCAATTCGATTCGAATAGTCTTCAAATATGTTATAGTCCGAGGATTGATCACCCGTATGAACTAGCAAAAAAAAAAGCAACACAAGCGTATTGATACATGTACATGAGGAAGAAGCTAATTACACAATGATAATATGGGAAGCAACCATTAATGTTAAGCTAATGTCAGCTCTGAACAAATACGCTCTTCGTGCCTCTCATTTATTTATACTTTTTTTTATGATGTTTTTTTTCAATTTTTTATATTTCAAATTTTTTCTAAAATATGATAAAATTTTATAATATAAAAATTAACTATATCCACTATTTTCCCCAACTATCTCCACTTTATACATTTAATATTGATTGATCCCACCATTTTACTCACTTTTCTTACTTTTCTTCCCTAAATTATACTTTTTCTGAATCTCTATGCCAAACTCCGATTTAAAGAATTGAGTGAGACGGAGGGAGTAATAGTTAACTTATATTTTCAACACTAACATAATTTCATCTACTCTTTGCATAAATATAAAAGAAAAAGTGTTTGTTTTTATAATTTTTTAACATATAGGAATAAAATCGTAAATTCATAGGTATTAGCTGATAACCCGTGCCAAGCACGGGACGAGCATGAGACGACATTAAAATATTAATATTGATAAATTATTAAAAAAATATTATTAAAAAATGTATTTGTCGAGAATTGAATGATAAAAATAATATAATAAATAAACTATTATTTAATTATGTAGTTAAAACAATCGAACTGAGAATAAAGCTAAAGAAATTAAAGTAAATAAATAAATCTTGTAGGATTTTGTATGATTACGTAGCTGCAAGGAATCGAACCCTTTATGAAACTAATGAATTTAAAGTAAATAAATAAATTTTATATAATTACGTAGTTGTAAGAAATCAAATCCTGGATGAAGCTAAAGAATTTAAAGTAAATAAATCTTGTATAATAATGTAGTTGCGAGGAATCGAACCCAGATATAGTGATAACCAAATTTGGTACTTTGGTACTTTAGTACCGCACCATTTTAACATTGTTTTGCTTATTAATAAATTGTATATTTAAAGTAAATAAATCTTGTATAATAATGTAGTTGCGAGAAATCGAACTCATATATTGATAACCAAATTTGATACTTTGGTACTGCGCACCATTTTCACATTGTTTTGCTTATTAATAAAGAGTATAGATTAAAATCACATATATCAATCATTTAAATTGATAAAAGAGAATTATAGATCATGCTCAATCGATAAAAATATTTTTTGTAATTTATATATTATGCAATATTCTAAAAATAATATAAATCAATATTTATTTAGTCTATAATAAAAAAAAGAGAATATGTGATTTATTTATTAAAATTTTAAAAGTAAACTCAAAATAAAGTAGACAGGTGTGAAGATGCAGTTAGCACTTAACCTTCATAATTCTGAATTACACTTTGCACCACAGGCCCGAATTGTGAGAAAAAGAAAAAGGTTTAAACCCAATGCAGCAGAGGGCATAGGCCCATATTCCGAAGTGCAACGCACAACTATTAAGTAGCTTGTTTGAACTAAGTTTTGGACTAATAGCATATTTAATAGGGTTAGCTAAATTAGTTGACGAAAATAATATTAAATAATGATTGATAAAATAATATAAGATAATGATTGGCTAAAGTGTAATGTATTATAATGGTTGGTTATATTAAAAATAGTATAATATAATTTCAAACAATATATTTTTAATAAAAATTCAATTTTTAAATTTAATATTATTACTAATCTATTTATCTACTGTGGTCAGGTGTTCCTAGTTGCTTGAACAATAGTCGAAAATCAACCAATTTCAATGAGGTAACTATAAGAGTAAATGACATTTTGTGTACTTATATTTTAGATGTCAGACCACTTGGGATACTATAATTCTAAAAATAGCACTTGTTATACTAAAATTTTCAACTTTTTTATAATGTGTGTATCGACGTTAAATTTGGCTAACTCCGTTAATTCGAGCAGGGGTATTTCAATCTTTTGTTGCAGACATCATCTATTTCACACCACTACCCAACTCTCCGTCTCTCTCTTGCTCGGATCTCTCTCTCAATCTCGACATACACACACACCTATAGATACAAACATACACACACATATACAAAACAATGGAGGACAAGCTGAATTCGACTAATTTAACTCACCGACGAATCGGAAGCTTCGAGTTCGAATTCCAACAATCACGGCTAGCATGCTATAATTCGATGATTGCTGAAAACTAGGTTCTAATCGAATAACAAGCAAGAACAATGACATCAGTTGTCTGAACCCATGTGTTATAATTTGATAAATTGACCACAACTGTACTAGGTTTCAAAAGTGAGAATTTGTGGGTGTTTTGTCACTAGTTTATCGTGAACTTAGAGAAATTCAAGCAACTAGGAAGGAATGGGAGAAAAAGGTAACCAAAGGTTGCTCTATTGGCTTTTGAAGATGTAACCAACTGTCCAGTTGGGGAACTTCTGGACATATCGCAGCACTTGAAGAGTCAAAGAATTTGGGAACAAAGCTAACCAATTGGCTCTAGAAGTTCAGACATCAAATCGACCGCGTTCACGCTGCAACAGAAGAGCAAAGTTACCGAGGAAAGTGACAAAGCGGATCATTTTTAAGAAGAATGGTGAAAACAAAGGCAACTTGTTACTCGTGACAGCAACTATAATAGCTGTCATGGCTTATCAAGCAGCAATCAGTCCACCTGCTGGTGTTACTGGATTAGATGCCAAAGAAAGTACTAGACATATTTTAAAAACCGGGGACATCGATTCTAGCATATTCATATCCAGATGAAAATAGATTATTTTGGAGATTTAATACTGTAACTTTCATTGTTTCTTTAAGTATAGTCTTCTTCTTTGTTAGCGGCGTGTCTGTGAAACGTAAGTTCTTCGTTTGGCTTTTGCGTGCTGCAATGTGGATTACAATTATGTCAATGACGCAAGCCTATCTACTTGCAGTTTCAACCTTCAGTCCAGGTACGAATGAATATTATGGCACAGTTGTGGCAATTTTGATTGTTGCAGTCACATGGGGCAAAATGATTCTTGTTTCTTTTTTGTTAATCACTTATTGTTCAATCGTTGCTGTTTTGTGGAAAGCTGAATCAAGAAAGAACTATAGCAAGTATCCATCAAAGATTCCCCCAAGGTTAATAGTAAATTTAGAATTCAAAAAATGACCATATTGCAATTAGAGTTCATTAAACTGAATTAGGGGTTTAATTGGGTGCATCATATTCATTGCAAGCTGAAAACACTGAAATGTCTTTCAACAAACTAACAAAGTTAGTCAAATTTGACGGCAGTACACACATTGTAAAAAGGTTGGAAATCCTAGTATAGCAAGTGCTAGTTTTAGAACTATAGTATCCCAAATGGTATGACACATAAAGTGTAAGTACACAAAGTGCACTTTACTCTAGCTATAACTAACAAGTGACAATGGACTTTTGCACCATCTAAATTAACCTCATTATCACTCACAATCTCGCTTGAAATCTCTCTACCAGATTAAAGAATAAGATCCAGCGCAATACACAGAGTACCTGTACTACTTGCTAAAATTTCAAAACCACCACAAAATAGGAAGAAGTAAGTCGCTAAAGTCTCAAAAAAATCATGACGATGATGAACACTTCTTTCAGACAATTAGTCAAACAATTTATGCTACCTCCATAATTCAATTTCATACAAATAAAAACACTTTATAAATTTGATTTTGAGAGATTCCAACAAATCAAAGAGACTATTTTGTACAATAATCACAATTGTAATTCCTAATTTGAAAATAAATAAATAAACAAAACGGGAGAAAGTAGAGGGAGATGATGTTGAAGATCCCCTACAGATATGTAAGCCTTCAACAAATATAGCCAAACATATATGTGGGTGGCTATAATTTAAGCCAAAGGAAGTTATCGGTTGGAGATGTCAATTTTGGAGAAGCCGGCTATAATTGGTTCTATTCATCTGACAACTGTAAATTTTAGCTAAGAGTTACAAATGGTTGAAGATGCTCTAACAAAAACCGAATACTGCTGATTACTGTTGGTATAAAAAAGCAATAAATTCATGAGAATTATTGTGATGAGATGGGCAGCTAGAGTTTAATTAGTGCTTTGATACTAAATAATTGTAAGTTCAAATATTAGTTGAAGTACTAGGTAAATTTGTGAACCAGCCTATGCAAACAGGATCAGAGGCAGTAAATTATAGGTCCCGGTCCTGATCAAGTAGTAGTTGTATTTGGGGTCCAACAAATTACAACATCATTGTTATACCATTTGAAAATAAAAGCAATTTCAAGTAAAAGAGCATAAATTGGTGTACTGCCTTGTCGAATGTTGTTATAGTTGCTAGTATTAAGTAGAGCCATCAACAACTTGACACAAGCAAGATAAAGGTTTAGTGGGAAGAATACTATGATGATGGCTAACTTAAGCATTTTTAAGAAAATTCTATTTTAACTAACCTAGCTAGTTGAATTTCAAAGCAAAGTCATGAACTAAGTGTGTTAAGCAAATCTTCCACTAATTAATTTTGTAAGGGTGAAGCAAAGACTTCTTCTTACCCACTAACAAGTGACACTGATTTATTTGCCCAAACAACATGATATATTATCATGTAGTTTTTATGAAATTTTACATATTTATTTATTTTTCTGTAATTTTTCATTATTATAATTTTGTGTAAAGATCATCGGCAAATAAGCTAGATAGTGGCATAGAACAATGTTCCGGGAACATCTTCGTGCCCGTATTCCTTCTATAGATTTTCTTCTGCAAGTTGCAGTGCTGTGTTGGGAAGGAAAATTTAACAATTTCTTACAACAGGCTCATTTATAGTCCTAGGAGCTAGGAGCTGAGTGTTCCTAGGAGCTAGGAATGTCGTAAATTTAACAATTTCTTACAACAGGCATCTAGGAATGTCGTAAATTTAACAAGTCCTGAGTGTTCGATCAGCACGTAGGAGCTAGTTTATTGTTCAGATTTGTCGATTACATTGCTCATTTATAGAAACCAAATATTGTTTACATAGCAGGGGAAAGATACCATAATGTAGGGGAAATATATGAAGAGCGTAAATGATAATTAGGGTAGCCAATACTTGGAGTGCTGTTAGTTGAAATTGCACATCCTTAATTATGAAGTCCTCCTAACTCACTATTTCCATGACAGGACTTGCTAACCTGCAAGACTACTGGCAAGATTAGAGTAAGCACAAGAAATTGAAAGCTATTTAATTTTCATTAAACAATAAAAGAATAACATTTGGCCTCTCAGTACTAAAATTGGTGCTGTCAAAATTACATTGTAAAGTACAATACCCCCGAAAGACCAACAATGTGGGCAGATAAGAGAAATAAAAAGATGCACAGCAGAGTCTTGCTTAAAGAAACAGCCTTAAGAATAATGAAACAATCTTAAATTCAAATCATATATCTGCAAAAATCGTATAATTAAAAACATCTCATGATTGATAATTCTCCAGTAGACTGCAGGAGAAGGTGGTGGTGCACTTGAAGTCGTATTGATTATGTCATTTTGTATGAAGCTCCTCAATTTTCAGTGCTACCTCGGTCATTGGGGGACGTGTGTCAGGGTATTGAGCAGAACAAGATATAGCAAGTTGCAAAAGCTGAACCATACCCTCCTCGGCATGCTGAAACCTAAGGAGCTCAACATCAAATATCTCAGCTGTCCACTCTTCCCTGACAATAGATTGTACCCACCTAGGCAGATCTACACCCTCTTCGTTTAGGAGGGCATGAGTTGGAGCCTTGCCTGTTAAGAGCTCCAATAGCAGCACACCAAAACTGTAGACATCTCCTTTCTGAGAGACTTTGCGAGCATCAGTCACCTCTGGTGCTCGATAGCCATTAACACGGTTGGGACTGGTGTTGGGCCCGACCAATTGAGCAAGCCCTATGTCAGATACACGAGCCTGATATGACGTAGTGAGGAGGATATTTGACGATTTAATGTTTCCGTGGGTAACTGTTGGCCCTTGTGAGTGAATGTATGCAATACCACGGGCAGCACCAAGTGCAATTGCTGTTCGTACTTTCCAGTTTAATAGAGTGCTACCAGCACCTCTGTTTCCTGTAAAAATGAGGCAGGATTTAGCTAGACCAAATGTTCCATTAAGTTAATAATTTGATCAGTGTCTGCTACAGAGACCACTTTCTTATATATAAAATACACGAGAGCCCTGCAAATTCATGTAAGTCGCATATTAGCTACAATGAGTTATAACATGAAATTACAGAATTTATGTAAATTCATGTAAAGCATAGATGCCAATATATCATGAAATTACAGAATTTATGCTTCGACATGTTCATTGAGAAAAATACATGACAGGATAAAAAATCACTACATGAGTAATGTAAGAAAATTGTAATTGCAAGAATGTTGTCTCACCATGCAAAAGTGCAGATAAACTCCCCATTGGCATGTAATCATAAACAAGTAGATTCTCCCCGCCACTATAATAGTATGCCCTCAAAGGCACCAAATTCTCATGATCCATTTTCCCAACACACTCAATCTTCTCCCGATATACTTTCTCAGGCACCGCTACCTCTTTTAATCTCTTCACGGCCACCACCGTTCCCGAATCAAAAATGGCCTTATACGCCGTCCCAAATGTCCCTTTCCCCAACACCTCAGCAGAAGCTCTCAAAAGATCTTCCAGATCAAAACCCTTCTCTGTTTTCCCAAAATAAACTAATTTCTTTCCTGAAACACTCTCTCCTTTGCCGTTCGAACCTGGATAAGCAGCACTCAAATAATCTTCATCCACAACATTCTTCTTCTCTTTTGGAATTACAACTTCACTTGACCTAAAAACTCTCACTTCCTCTTTTTTACCACCCCTTCTACGACAAACCAAAAACAAAATCACCAAAATGACCAAGATCACAACAACAAATCCACCTATAATTCCAGCAATCGCGCCAATAGAAAATTTAACCCTACTTTTTGTACCATTCCCATTACAAGAAGTAAGAGGCCGTCCACATAAGTCATTTCCAGAAAAGGCACTCTCGGGCTTACTCGACAACTTCTCGGGGATACTACCACTCAACAAATTGTCAGAAACATTAAACTGAACTAATCCTGGAAAATCCAAATTTGGAATTTGACCACTAAGCTGATTTTTCTCCAAATATAAAGTGCCTAACCGATTCAACTTATTAAAATCACTTGAAATAGGCCCCGAAAAATTATTCGAGGCCAAACTTAGCCTAACTAAATTCTTTAAAGAAAAAATAAACGTAGGTATTGGACCGGAAAATTGATTAGACTGAAGATAAAGATTTCGAAGATTTCCTAAAGACGAAAGATCCGAAGGGAGAGATCCTGATAGTGCATTGAACCGGAGACTCAATGTGACTAACTGAGATAAGTTTCCAATAGTGTTTTCTGGTAACTTACCAGCTAGACCCATACCAGGTAACCGAAGTTCCGATATACGATGATTTCTACATTGTACGCCAACCCAAATGCATGGGGAGGATTCCGTAGTGTTCCAGAGAAGGGTCCGTCCTCTAACCGCGGTGCGGAGAGCTAGGAGGACAGCTTTGTCAGCAGCGAGATCGGGTTTAACATCCGTGAAGAGTAGAGAGAACACAATGATAGCGCAGGAAAGCGAGTGATAATAAGTCATTGGTTTTTGGCAAAACCAAAGAGTTCCCAGAATGTGATTTTGGAGGATTATGAAGAGGGTTGCATTTAGTTTTTGTTGGTTTGATTATTTGAGAGTTGATATGGAGATTGTTGTGTGCAGAGAGAGTTAAGAGAGTTGAGAGAATGAGTAGAGTGTTTTAAAAGGGAGGGAGGATTGGTGATTGGCTAAAGATGATGTAATTAGTTGGTAGTGAAAATTAGGAACGAGTTAGTTCAGAGCCGCATAGTTATACTATTTGGGATATGATTTGAGTAAAAAATTTAGAAAAAATAAGAATGAGAGAAAGTACAGTAACGAGTAAATAGAGTATCAGACTACACATATTACGTTATTCTAGTTCTTTTTTTTATATATAAATAAAACGTGGTGACTTCAATCAACAAAACAGACCATCTGTTACAGTAGATTGCATAGCAGCAGAGATACTACCAGCATTGAAAACACAATCTGATGAACGTGAAACCCGAGCTAGACAATGAGCGGCTCCCGTTTGAAGATCATTTAGCAAAACAAATTTAAACATTCATAAGGGAAGAGATTAAAACCTTGCAATCAGAGCTCAAGAGGCCAGAGATTGAAGGCACGTTAGATATAGGCCCTGTTTGGCCACATCAACTTATACATTACAAGTTGATAAGAGCGTTATTTGTGTACTCAGCTTATTTGATAACTTATAACTTATAAATCGATAAGTTGAATGTTAGAAATCACCAACATTTTATTTAACTTATCAATTTATTCTTTGATTTCTTTATTTTTCTAATGTTTTATATTTTTACATTTGTGTTTTTAAATATTTTTTTAATTTAAAATACAAGTGTTGAAATCATTTTATTTAAAAATTATTTTTTCAAATTTAATTTAGCAAATTCTTCACTAACTTATAAGTAAATTTATCCAAACATCCGTATAACTTATAAGAATTCATCAATTTATCACTTATATGACACTTACTCATTTTAAGTTATAAGTCAACCTTTTTATGATATCCCAAACACGCACATATACACCAATGGTAGATATGTACTTTTAGCTTCTTAAAGTTAGTTAGAGAAGTGTAGAGTTAGTTAGAAGTGTAGAGTTACTTGTATATATTGAGTTGTACATTTCATTTTCCATTTCAATGAGAATTTTTCAGAATTCAATTTACAATTTCATCTTCTTACATGGTATCAGAGCAAAATGAGAGTTAGTTAGATCTACTTCCGCCATTAAAGCTTCATCCGAGCTTTATACTTCATCAATCTTCTTCGTTTATCCTTCATTTTTCTTTCATTCTTCATCGAATCATATCATTTCTTCATCATTTCGTTAATCGATTAGTTCAAATCAAGTTTAGTTTTTCACAATCTTCTCAAATCTTTCAATTCTGTTGAGTGTATCAGTTTATACTCTTTTAGACATTTCGTCAAACACTTATGGCTATAGTTGAAGAAACTCCAACTGCTACTGAAACTCAAGCTGATACTACTAATACATCTGCTGATCTTGAAAGTGATTCTCATTCACTTGTGTTAGAGGCGAGCCATCCTCTTTATCGGCATCCGTCGGATCATCCGGGACAAATTCTTGTGTCCGCTGCATTGAACGGCGACAATTTCAATGAGTGGAAGTGTTCGATGTCCTTAGCTCTCTCTGCGAAAAATAAACTAAATTTTGTCTTAACCTATAAATTTTAATATGTTGTTGGTAGATTCAAACCTTAGATCATTCTACAGGATAATTTTACTGTTATATCTAACATTTTTCAACAATTTAATTTGAAAGATTCAACGATTATGGATTGAGTGATCAAACAAAGCGACCAAACTTATAAGGAAGCTTTCATTAATTAGTCTTTAATATAATAACATAGATATTTACAGGATATACTATAAAAAAATGAAATTTATACAGAATTTTGATCACGGTGTACTACTTTAAAAAAAGAACAAACAAAAAAAATTATATTTTAATTGATAATTTATTTTCTCAAAAGTTCAAAGTTCCCGCATCTTTAACATATTACAAAAAAGAGTATATTATATTTTAGCAATAAATATTTAAAAAAATTATAAATTATAAATATTAAGAAAAATTAATGATGTTATCATGGTAGTTTGGTCCTAAATACCGCCAAAACATTCTCAACCGTTAGATCCAATACTTTTAAAAATACATGATCAAGATTATATCATATAAAAACAAGTTATTATCTAAAAATGATATAAGTTAAAAGATATTATATTAGGATTGGATTTTCTAAAAAGTCAAAACATAAAAATAGTTGTAATTAAATAAGGAAACTCATTTAATACCAAAATAATAAAAATCGTTTAATGTTAAATAGATAGGTGAAAACCGTTAGATTTAACATTAAAAACTGTATTTGATTAATAAATGGTATTCTAATAATCTAAAATACATATAAGTAGATTTCCTAAATCGAATAGAATTCTCAACATTAAATTTCGTCACTTTATTCTCTTTTTAGTTTTAGAATAGTTTTTAATTGAAAAAGAACTATTAAACCGCAACTAAATTAAAGATTATTGTATGAATTTCATGTGGACTATAAAATTGGCAAAATCTAATTTTTATAACTCAATATAAACAAATATTAAATTGAGCGTGTAAAATATAATAAATATCAAATTTTTAACAATAATTTTTTTGGCTAAATCTTTTTTTATAATAATTTAATCATGTAAACTAATAACTTTTAAATATTAAAATATTCATAAATAAATATAATTATAAATATTAAAAAAACAATCGTGTGTTGCATGAGTAATAAAATTATAATTATAAACAAAATAATTATAAATAAAATTTAAGTAACCGTGCATCGCACGAGCTATAAGCCAGTATATGGAATACGCATTTGATGGTTATGTATTGAAACGGTTAAAGTTTGCCACTTATTTTAAAGTGGTCATTTTAGTTAATAATACTTCGAAAGAAGTTATTTTTGTCGATTTTTCCATTTGTTCATATTTATACTCTTTATTAATAAGCAAAACAATATGAAAATGGTGCGTAGTACCAAAGTATCAAATTTGGTTAACACAAAATTCAGGTTCAATTCCCTACAACTACATGATTAAACAAAATTTATTTATTTGATTTAATTTATTTGGTTGCACCACGGGTTCGATTCCCTAAAACTACGTAATTTAAAGATTTATTGATATAATTCATTTTTTTGAATGTCATCCAGGTTCGATTACTATTTTAATCTTAGACTCTTTATTAATAATCAACACAATGTGAAAATGGTGCGCGATACCAAAGTACCAAAGTACCAAATTTGGTTAACACAAAATTCAGGTTCGATTTCCTATAACTATATGATTAAACAAAATTTATTTATTTGATTTAATTTTTTGGGTTTCACACCGGGTTCAATTCCCTATAACTACGTAATTTAAAAATTTATTGATTTAATTTATTTTTTTGAATTTCATCCAAGTTTAATTACTATTTTAATTTTGACCCGTGTTTCGCACGGGTTATCGGCTAGTACTACCAAGTGCCTAAACATATGTTTCTAGCATAGTACTATTGTACCCTTAAATTCATAACTAGCTTTTTATTCTCTAATAAAAATAAGTTTTGATTTAATTTCAACAAAATTGGATCAGTAATCGAGCGTCTAGAAATCCATGGGCAACTGATCCCTTTTACTTTCCTATTTTTTGAAGACTTTCTAAAGATGTTCGTAAAATATCAGCGATTACTTTTGAAGAACAGTTTATTTTGAGCCCGCGCTGCCAAAAGGGCCAGGCTGGTCTGCGTGGAGAGTGCTATATATGTCTATGTGCTAAATGATGTCTTATTTAGGGAGATAACACCGTTTGTTATTCTTTCGGATAACAGCTTTAACTATTCTTTTGCATCAGCGTCTCTTTCCTTCGGTGCCAAGTTTTCTCCCGGGACAAAGGATAGATTTTAATATACATCAGCGTTTAATTGTATAAATAGTTAGGGATGTGTTCAAATGAGAACTTTGATTAGAATGAGAACTGAGATCTAATCTCAGTCACAAAAATATATTCTTGTTAAAAAATCTCAGCCGTTAGTTATTTTTAAATACTTTAATATACAAAAAGGCATTTTCTCTTTCGTTTTTTATATTCACCACAAGCTACTCTGTTCTTCTTTACATCTTCAGACTCTTTCTCTCTCTAAACAGGCTCATCTATATATGACGTGTATCTAACATCCATCTCCAATCGTCATCTTATTGCAATTTGAGACATTCATTTTTTTTTTTTTTTATTCTTTGATTTATCTATCTTCTAATTTTTTTTCTCTTTCCACCTTAGGATGTAAAACGTTGTTGAAAAATTCTTTTAAAAATATGAAGTAGTTGATCGGTGATCTAAATACAAATCACCTATGATGGTTCCGTAAATCACCTGATAACTCGAACCAAATCACTTATTTTATGTCACAAAATCACTTATTTTTGGTGATTTTTGCAATTGCAAATGGTGATTTTTGTATAAAAGTTGGTGATTTGTGTTTAAAAGTTGATGATTTAGAATGTAAACTAAAAAAATATAAACAATTTTCATAGAAAATCACCTGGTTACTGTTGTAGTTATAAACAAATGATCGATCTGCCAAAATTCACGACTAATGTGGATCTGAATTGTATAGAAGTAAAAGAGAGAACACATTATGATATAGGTGAATATCAGGGTGTTGATTCTAAGTGTTTTGAAGTGATTATGGCGAACGGAGAAACTGATGATGGTGATTGGTAATGAACTGAGGCGATGATGGTGGTGATTATTGATGAAAATTGAAAATCTATGTAATGAATTAAGGTGTTAGGAAAAAAAGATCGATGATGGAAATGGCGGTTTAAGGTGGTTGTCGTCGATGACTTCGAAGTACTGGTGGAGTAGGAGAGGAGGTTTGATTGGGATGTGTGTTACTGTATGTGTTTATATATGTTGTCATATATATGTCTAGTCTTAAAGTTTGTAAAATTTTCAAAAATGCCACCGTGACATGTTTGAATCAGAGGTGTGCATTAGTTCTCACTTTAATATTGGTTCTCACTAGAGTTAGACCCTAAATAGTTATGCCAATGTGTGGGTGGGGAGATCGATTCTAATGTAAAAAATCTAAAAATCTAACCATCACTTATATAGCTGTTCATATTTGTTTGGATCGAATTTAAACCAGATACTACTTACAATTAAAAGTAAAAATAAAAAACAAATCGAAATTCGGCATAACTCAGTAAGCATTGTGAATTATATAACTTATCGGTAGTTTTGTTTGTATATAAACATCGATCGCTGGGCGAGTTTAGAGTGCAAGCTGTTTGAGTTGATCAAACAATCTAATCGTGCATGTAGTTTGTATAATTTTCATGAAATCTGCAGTACTCAGGGACAGAGACAGATCTAGAATTTTATGATTGCGGATTTGTGGGGGCTAAACACTACAACAAATCTGGCCAACACTACTAGAAAACTGTCAATAGACATCGCACATATAACATCGGTTTATGATGCCACCGATGTAAAAGAACTTTATTAACATCAGTATAAAAATAACTGATGTCTTTGTATTGTTACAACATCAGATTATATCTTAACCGATGTCTAAACGTTATCTTTAAAAAAACATTCGCGCCCGCTAATACTTTCCCCTCTTTGCCTTTTTTTCCATCTACAAATTTCCCCCCTTAGCCAATTTTTCTTCCCCAAATCTTCCCCCCAATTTCCCCACCATCCCCCCCTTTTCCCTGCCCCTTTTCCCCAGTTTTTACTAAAACAAAAATAAATCTTAGTAAAAAACAATTAAACAAAAACCCTCACACACCTCTCTCGACCTCACCTCACTTATCTCGAATTCACACCCCTTTGAAGAACCCTAATCGAACTCCTCCACCATCTCTTTCAAATCGAAGCTCAAGTTAATCGAATCGGTATTGAACTCTCTCTCTCTCTCTCTCTCTCTCTCTCTCTCTCTCTCTCTCAAGTTAATCGAATCGTTATTGAACTCTCTCTCTCTCTCTCTCTCTCTCTCTGTCTCTCTCTCTCTATCTCTCTGTCTCTCTCTCTCTATCTCTCTCTCTCTCTCTCTCTCTGAATACAAATTAGTTTAAGTGGAACGTGCCCGTGTGGGTGTGTAAATGTATGTGTGGACATAAGGGTTATATTTGGATTTTGTTGGGTTTTGAAATTTGTGTTTGATGTTTGTTTTGTTTTTTTGTGTTGGCAGCATATCAAGGCAATTATTACCGCGGAAGAAGTATGTGTTTGATTTTAATTTGTGTTTGATTTCTTGCTTACCATATAACTCTGATTTATATAATGCTCGTGAGCTTAATATGTACTACTTTCCGCGATGATTGATGGTTAGGGTGGACCGATGGGGTTAATTTATTTGGATATTAGGATACTGTATTGCTAATTTACCCTTTTTATAATGATTTTGCAATGCATTATTTACTAATAGGTTTTACTTAGAAATCCACTAGATGATAACGTCATCCCAGTTGTTGAAGAATTACGGAGGCGGTTGCCTTTACTAAACAATACCCGAGAAGATCACCCTGGAATAAAGTGGACTGCATTCAATCCTTTGATCTTTTTCACCGTGAATAATCTGTAGATTGCTGGACCATCATGACCATTATCATTGAAGGGAAGCCCTTACTGGATGACACCAGAAGTAAGCTGAATTGTGAAATTTGTTGCTTTAATTACTTTATGCATATATTTTCGATACATTAAAGCTTAGAATTTTTATTAGATCATAAAGAACTCAAATGCCTGCAACCTAGTTGTCGATATATGGAGTCTTGGGTGCACTGTTTTGGAAATGGAAACAACAAAACCACCTTGGAGTGAATTTGAGGGGGTTAGTTCATAGTGATTATATGTGGAACTGCATAATATATATCACCTCACATTATTTACCAAGTCACTAACTGGTGCTTATGTAATTTTTATGCTAATCAGTGGCTTTACTTGATCTTTTACATGGACATCATTTATTCGTATTTTCCTAAGGTCGCTGCTATGTTCAAGATTGGAAATAGCAAGGAGCTTTCCTGCAATCCAGCGTAACCCATCAGACCGCCCTTCTGCTGCTCTGTTGCTGGAGCACCCGTTTGTAAAAAATGTTGCACCTTTGGAAAGATGTATGCCCTCTTCTATGCCTTCAGAAGCAACACCATCAGTTGACGTAAGCTCCTCAACATGTTAATATTACAGAAGTTCTTCTACTATTACTTTGATGCTGCTTTAACTGAAACTTCTGGAATCCAACAACAAACACCAGAGTTTATTAACACCCCATAAACTGTTTGTTTATTTTCTAATTCTCACATTTTTTCAAATGACCCTACACTCCATGAAATGTTGTTTGTGGTGTCTTTTCATTTTTTGAAATGACTCTAAATATCACGAGGATACCAAAGTTTATTTATAGACAATAAGAATCTTCAGAAAACTATTGAGCTTTAGACAGTAAATATTGCATGTCCTACTACTCTTACAATAGAAGAAGAGGAGACTGTAGATAGCTTCTTGCTTATAGAAGAAGATGAGACAGTAGACAGTAAATGTTTCATGTCTGTAGAATTCAATAACTTCACGTGCTAAGTTTCAATAGTCTGATTTAAATGTATCAAGTCTCACATTTTCTTCATCATCTGACATATGTGTAATGATTTTTGAGCAATCAGTTTAGGGATGTTGTTGCTGCTTTGCCCAGAAAGTTAGTCGTGTATGTTACTCATGATCATCATGCAGATCATGTTGATGGTAAGTAACGGAGGAAAGTAGCAAGGTTAATATCAAGATAATCTGCTCTTTTTAAAGTCATATACATATGTGAGTTTAAGTTACTGTTAGTTTGCTGACGAAAGCTACTGGACATGAAACTATATATAATCCAACCATTCTGTAATATTTGTCGCTTTGACCATTCTGATAATTGTAATTGGTTAGTCACATAAATTCTCTTTTTGAGATCTAAATCTTAAACAGCACTAGTTCTAAATCTAGAACATCACTATTTCCATGCAATAATACAAATAATTGATTTGCTTACAGTAAATGTTGCTTATAGGAGACTATACTCATCATTGATTTATCTGTTTTCTTTGCTGTGGACCGTATTCAACATAGGGGAAGAAGGCTGAGACACTTGGATGGCAATCATAGCTCGTGGCAGTCTCTTCCAGTCAATACAGCCATAGGTGACATTAAATTTTTCTTATGGTCTTTCTTATTCTGAAGGGCTACAATAGCATAATACTAATTATCTGACTAATTCTTTCTGCTGGTTCAAGAGTTCTCTTCCACTGCTCCAGAGGATAGCTCAGAAGTATCAACTATTAGTTCTCCTCCTCTGATTAATCCAAAGTATTTGCGACCTTTTCGAACCAGAACTATGAGAATATCTCAAAGAAGTTTCTCTAGGAAGAGCAGAATCCCAATAGACACAAAGATCCTCAGTGTGGCAGAGCTTCAAGCAGCAACAGACTTCTTTAGCGAACAACCTAAACAATTTGGTTCCTTTTGTTGGTTTTCTAGCCTAGTCTAAGGTGGATGATATGTAGAATGTGGAAAGTGGATGATTTTTGTGTTGATATGTTATGCCAAATGGTATGCAAGAAATTGTGAGATGAAATGTTATGGCCGATGTGCCTTTATTTTTGTTGAATGTTTTTTGTTATTTTATGCGGCCATTATAGGCTTGTTCTTGGTTTTGGCAAGGTTTTATGGTATTGATTTGGTTGATATTGTTGTTCAATTATACATCAGTTAAAGGAACTGAAATAAATAAACTGGTGTAATTGAAACATAGTAACATCGTTTTTTTTATTGTAGAACTGATGTTAAAGATCATACACAAGAGTTGTCTTGTAGTATTTTAGACATCAATTTTTGACTGATGTCATAAGTAGTCTTAGACATCAGTTAAAGAATGATGTCTATAGAATCTTAGACAATAGTTTCAGACTGATGTCTATAGAGTCTTAGACATCAGTTGGTTGTCGAGAAACGATGTCAAAAAGTATTTTAGACATCGGCTTAAAACCGATGTCAAAGACATGGACCTTTCTCTACACTGACAAAGACATCGGTTGAAAAGTTGCCAGACATCGGTTTTTAGCCGATGTCTATTGACTGTTTTCTAGTAGTGCAATTATGACGGAAAACTTATGATGGAACCGCTGGGCGCGCCGAACTTATGACGGAATTACAAATCTGTCATAAATGTGACCATTTACGACGAAAAACTTATGATGAAATTGCTAGGCGCGCCGAGCTTATGACGGAATTACAAATCCGTCGTTAATCTGACCATTTACGACGAAAAACTTACGACGGAATTTTTGGCTGCGCCGAACTTATGACAGAATTACAAATGAAAAACATTTTTGTCGTAAGTTAATTATTTTATTTATAAAATTTAGCGCCAAAAAATTGGGGAAAAAAAGTAAATCTGTCCACGATGTCGTTTTTAACTTACGACGAATATTTATTCCATCGTAAGTTAAATATTTTAATATTTTATTCTCATTAAATTTAAGTGAAAAGTAAATTAACATTTTTTAAGAAAAAATGTTGTCGTTCTTAACTTACGACGGATATGTATTCCGTCGTAAAAAAATATACGACAATTTTTCCGTCATAAAAGAGTTGTTGGGGGTGGTAAATTCAAAATTTTCCCAAAAACATTTGGCGGTAAATTAAAAAATTTCCCAAAAACATTTGGTTTGAGACTATAATAGTCAAGTAATTATTTGACCATTATTTCTAACTAGTGTTTAATCCCATATTGGTATTTTGATTTTTTTGAAAAAATATTTACCGACGTTCCAACCGTATGGATGTCAAAATTTATATGTTTGAGTGATATTCAAATAATATTATAAACAAATAAATTTATTTGTTTCGAAATTATAGTAGTCAACTAGTCATTTGACTATTAATTCTAAATAGTGTTTAGTCATGGATTGGTGTTTAATATTGTATGCTAGAATTTAATATTGATGTTATGTTATGTATTTTAAAATAGAAGTTGAAATATGAATTTTGAGAAAAAGTGAAATGATTATAAATATACTGATAGTTGATATAATATTAAAACAATGAAAAATATTAAATAATAAACCTTTTCAACATTTTATTCAAAATTTCGATAAATGATTAAGACGAAAGGGAGAATTTAAAAAACACTTTAATTTTATGTTAAAAATATTATTTTATTTAAAAACACATTTTGTTAAATTATTTTTAGAAATTTTTTGAGAAAGGATTATAATAGCACCTTGCACGAACATAGATGAAAAATAGCGTGGGAGGCAAAAATACTGCTCTTTCCAATTATTTCACGAAACAAGCGTCTTTCTCTCCCACACTTCACAATTCTTCCAACTGCTTCTCTCTTTCTCTATCTCTATCCTCTCTCCATACATACATACATATTACATACAAAAAACAACTTCGATTTTAGCCTTCTTCGATTGATTTGATTTAAGGATTTTTCACTTTTGTAATTGATTTATCGGGATTTTGAATCTTCAATTGGAATTAGGGCTTCAGTTCAGGTTCAATTTAGGGCTTTAGTTCAGGTTGGATTTGGGGCTTTAGGTTGGGTTCAATTTAGGGATTTAGGGCTTCGATTTGTGGATTCGAGGTAAAGTTTCATTATTTTGTGTATGGTTATATATATTGTTTCATTTTATATACATTTTGATTTTGGAGTGACTGTAATACATGATTTAGGTCTTTGATTTGTTTTGTACGAGGCCTCCATAGTCCAGTTCAATGGGTATTTGAAAGGCTTTAATCTGGTTACCAAAATGGTTTTTCTTATGTCCATTTTATATCAACATTGTTTGCATCTGTTACTTTAGTTTGAACGGGTTTGGAAGGACCTGGAAACATATGACACATTGTTTGCATTCTAAGCTTTATCTATTCCACATGGTTAACCAGGTAATGGTAGAATTTCTAATCCACAGAAACCGGCAAGTGATCAGCGATTAGTAAGGTCATACAGCCTAACAGATCTACTGAGGTCACATGATGGGTACTCGGTAAGAGTTTTACTTTTCTTGCTAGTTTATTGACAGAGTATTTGTTATAGTGTTTTGGCATCCTATGTGGAATCATGATTCTTTATTGTATAAATAGACCAAGTGCACATGATAAGAAATTTTAAGTTTTTATTTTATTCATTTATAGAACTGAAATGTTTTATGATGCATTTCGTTGTGTCATTTAGAGCCATTCTTCTTCTTTGACTGATGATGAAGCAAAGGATGCTCTTTATGGTAAAAATGAGGTTGAAAAAACTATTCGTGCAATTTATGCACAAAAGGTATGCTGACTGTTCCTTTTATAACAGCTGCATTTTCTATCGAGTCTTTTAGGTTTACTTTTTATTATGTTTCTTTTTATAATTTGATATAACACCTCAGGCAGAGCACCCTGTTTGCGAAGTCGTACACGGTGAATTGTATCAAGCAATGAGGAAAGAGCTGAGATATGCTGTCGAGGAAATCAGGACAGAGCTTGAACAGGTTGGTTGTAATGTAGAGATCTTGAACTCACATAGATTCGAAATTATGAACTTTAGGCTTTGTAATTTGAATACTAGTATGAATGTTTGTTAAGATTTGGGACACCATCACACCAAATTATAATTTCACATTCAAGAATATAACCTCTTGTTTATACTTTTTCTGCGGTGAAATCCTTGTAGTGGACGAATTGTTGGTGCTTTGTTTGTCTTAACTCTTACCCACATCACCAAGTACAAAATTTGGATATTAAATTTTTAATAGTGTCTGTGCATCCAGCTAATTTTGAAGTAAGCAAATTCAAGAGTTAGAAAATTCACATAGCCGAACCGTGTAACATAAGATTTAAGTAATCTATACCCCCCACAGTGTATCACCTGATCGCCAATTTCTTAGCTCAGGGTTTGTGTTTGTTGGAATTTTATAATTGATAAAAGTAAAATAAATATAATCAAAAAGTATTTTAAAAAGTAAACAAAACAACACTGTTTATTTATATTGTTTCCATAAAGTAAACTACATCTGCAAGTCTTTATATAGGCCGTACATAAAACAGAATCACCTACAAAATAAATAACACTAATCATCACCCACAAATATCTCCACTAAAAACTATAACTGTTTCCTAAAGGAAACATTAGGATTATTTAAAATCTAAAACATAACTAATTTTATTGTAAATTTTAATCATAAATATCCAACATCCTCCCTTGATTCAAATTTACTAAAATTAAAAAAACTAAATAAAATTAAGCTTTTCTCTTCAATTTTTTCCCCCCGTGATGCACTTCTCATCACCAAACAATAATGTTTGTTGATGCACTTCTCACCAACACCCCATGAAGCACTTCTCTCCACAATTTCTTCAAGGTGCACTTTTCACCAATTCCATTTCTTGATGCACTTCTCACCAATTTCATGTTGATGCACATCTCACCAACTTACACATTTGGAGCATATCTCTCCAACATCAAAACAGTTCATCTTCATCAATGACTTGTGTCTTATTGACACTTTCTTCCATCTTTTTTCTACAATACTTTTGCACATGTCCAAACCTCTTACATTTAAAGAATTGAGGCTTCCCCTTATGCCAATAATCATTTTCTTCATGCTCATTTTTCTTACAATGAGCACACGTAGCAAATCTTTTTTTCTCTGTTGATATTTTGGCTAAAAGAGCTCCTTCAACGACATCTTCAGTTTCCTTATTTCTCATTGCTCTTCTTTGTTCTTGGGCTTCTTTCATGACCACGAACAACACTATGTCTTCTATGTGTTTGCAGCTGATGTTGACGCCCAATTATTCAAGCGAACATAGCTCTGATACCATATTCGAATTTTATAATTGATAAAAGTAAAATAAATATAATCAAAAAGTATTTTAAAAAGTAAACAAAACAACACTATTTATTTATATTGTTTCCATAAAGTAAACTACATCTGCAAGTCTGTATATAGGCCGTACATAAAATAGAATCACCTACAAAATAGATAACCCTAATCATCACCCACAAATATCTCCACTAAAAACTATAACTGTTTCATAAAAATTAGGATTATTTAAAATATAAAACATAACTAATTTTATTGTAAATTTTAATCATTAATATCCAACAATGTTCTTTAAGGATTATTATTATGTTTTACGGGATAGAGCCTTGATTCTAAGTAAGGTTTCTACTACTGTTATATTACTTAGTTTATAAATTTAAGTATTATTCTAAGTCCAACATTTAATCTACTGCAACTGTATGCTCCAAATTGTGAGTTTAAGTTATTTATTAAATAGTTTTTATCTTTTGAATTTCAGGCCTCTTTCTTCCAGCTGTAGTGAGGCCTATACTGGATTCTTTTGAATCATCCAAGCAAGTACCTCAACCTTCTCTGAGTGATGTAAGTATAAAATTTGGAACGTGTTATCAGATATTTACTATTGACTTGTTTTGTGGTTATTCTGAAGTTATTCTGTTGTGTTAATATTCTGTCTGGAGAATCGTAACATTTTTTAAATTGTAAGGCTTGTCAAGTAAGCAATGCCATTAACAAAAATATATTTGAAATTCATATGCTACTTTACTTGATCTACTACTGCTTTTTTACGTACTGGTCACAAATGGGGGAGTGACATCTTCTGCCAGCCCACAGTGGACGGTGTAAGTTATGGCCTACTAATTTAAAACCATAGTACATCCCTGTTTTTTGAAGCTAATATTTCCCATGTGTTGTAAATCTTAATAATTATCTACCGAGAAAGATTTATATATGAAAATAGAAAAGTAGAGATGAAGTATAACAGAATAGGAGATGCAGAGATAAAGTTATGTTGATTTCATTAGTTGAATGCCTATTTATAGTAGTTGGATTACAAGTCTTCCTAAGGAAGATAAGCTAGTCTTCTTTAGTAAGTATTACAAATCTTCTTGACTAAGCTATGCAAGTCTTCCTTGATAAGCTGTGGGAATCTTCCTTAGTAAGTTTCACGAGACTTCCTCAATAAGCTTTGCGAGGCTTCTTGAGTAAGATTTGACAATCACCTTTATTTATTTATATTATAACACTCCCCCTTGATTGTCAAATGCGAGTTATTACAGGGATTAACTGTCTCGTTAAAACCTTGCAAGGAAAAACCCAGTGGGATAAAAACCTTGACGAAGGAAAAAGAGTACAGTCTCCCCCTTAATCAAATGTCTCAAACTTTGACATCTTGATGTAGCAAGGTTCTCAGTCTTCGCATGCCAATATTATTTCGTAGCTTTTCAAACGTTGATGTGGGGAGTGACTTTGTTAGTATATCAGCCAAATTATTACTTGAACGAACTTGTTGTACCTCAATGTCACCATTCTCTTGTAGTTCATGAGTGTAGAAAAACTTTGGTAATGTGCTTTGTTCGATCTCCTTTAATGTATCCTTCCTTCAACTGCTTAATACAAGCTGAATTATCTTCAAACATAACTGTAGGGCTATCTGTGATATTTGGTAATCCATATGATTGCTGAATGTGTTGAATGACGGATCGCAGCCAGATGCATTCTCTACTTGCTTCATGGATTGCCAGTAATTCTGCATGATTTGATGAAGTTGCAGCCATAGTCTGTTTTGTAGACTTCCAAGAGATAGCAGTTCCACAATATGTGAATAAATAACCTGTTTGTGACCTTCCAAAGTGAGGATCTGACATGTACCCAGCATCTGCATATCCAACCAGTTGTGATTTCGAGTTGTTTGGAAAGAACAATCCAAGGTCAATCGTCACACGGAGATATCTCAAGATATGTTTAATTCCATCCCAATTTCTTTTAGTTGGATCAGAACTGAATCTTGCAAGTAAGTTCACAGCAAATGCAATATCAGGTCGTGTGTTGTTTGTGAGGTACATAAGAGCACCAATTGCACTAAGATATGGAACTTCAGGTCCAAGAGCATCTTCACTTTCTTTTCTAGGACGAAATGGATCTTTTTCAACTTCAAGTGATCGAACAATCATTGGCGTAGTCAGTGGATGAGATTTTTCCATGTAAAATCAATCAAGAACCTTTTCTGTGTAGGTTGACTGATGAACAAATATGCCTGAAGATAAGTGTTCCACCTGTATACCTAAACAAAACTTTGTCTTTCCAAGATCTTTCATCTCAAACTCATTTTTCAAATAATTAGCAGTGTTAGTAATATCTTCAGAAGTACCAATAATATTTAAACCATCCACATAAACATCAATAACAACACAACCAATTTGAGATTTTTTAATAAACACACAGGGACACACTTGATTATTAATATACCCATTATTCAATAGGTACTCACTAAGCCTGTTATACCACATACGACCAGACTGCTTTAAGCCATATATTGATCGTTGTAATTTAACTGAGTACAAATGACGAGGCTTAGTTTCCTCCAATTTTAATCCTTCGGGGATTTTCATATAAACATCACAATCAAGTGATCCATATAGGAAGGCTGTCACAACGTCCATGAGACGCATTTTCAATCTTTCCATACAAGCCATACCTATTAGAAAACGAAAAGTGACTCCATCCATTACAGGAGAGTAAGTTTCCTGGTAATCAAAACCAGGCCTTTGAGAGAATCCCTGGGCCACTAGCCGTGCCTTATATCTCACAATTTAATTTCTCTCATTTCGTTTTCGTACAAATACCCATCTATTCCCCATAGGGATCACACTAGCTGGTGTTTGGACTGCAGGTCCAAGTACATTTCTCTTGCGCAAGGATTGCAATTCCTCTTGGATTGCAATTTTCCATTTTGGCCAATCATCTCTTTGTCGACATTCTTCCACACTTTGTGGTTCAGGATCGGAGTTCATAGAGATATCACATGCCACGGAAAAAGCATATATCTCATCAATCTCAGTACTCCCACGATCCAATAATTTCCTGTTATGTACATAACTCAATGAGATCTCATAATTATCAGGTACCTTTGCTTCTATGGAAGCATGTGCCACTTCAGGAGCAATATCCTCTTCTGGAGGTAATCCCACTTCTGGGGGTTTCGTTATAGCCGCTTCAGGGGTTCGAACCTCTTCAGGAGGTAATACCACTTCTGGGGTATTATCTGGAACACTTGCCATTTCTTGGGCATGTCCAATCAGTTTCCGTTTTCGTGGTATAACATCCTTTGCACCAATAGGTCTGCCACGCTTCTGGCGTGGTTTTAAATCACCGTCCAATTTTTCAGGAATTGATTTACGAATAGGGATTTCCACCCTTGCCGGAGCATTAACAGCAGGTATATGCGATTTTATAATATGTCTAGAATCACTAAAAGCATCAGGCATTTGATTAGCAATATTTTGCATATGAATAATTCTTTGAACTTTAGATTCACATTGATTAGTACGAGGATCTAAAGCATTCAATCCTGATGTATTCCATGTCAATTCAGAATTTAAATTATACACAACTTTGTCTCCCCCTAATGAAGGGAAGACAGACTCATTAAAATGACAATCTGCATATCGAGCAGTAAACACATCACCAGTCAATGGTTCAAGATATCTTATGATAGATGGTGAATCAAAACCTATATATATTCCTACTCTTTTTTGAGGTCCCATTTTAGTTCTTTGTGAAGGCGAAATAGGAACATATACTGCACAACCGAAAACTTTGAAGTGAGATATATCGGGAATGTGACCAAGGGCTAGTTGGTGGGGAGATTGTTTATGATAGGCAGATGGTTTGACCCTTATTAGGTTTGCAACATGTAATATAGCATGACCCCAAACTGATGTGGGTAGTTTGGCTCTGAGAAGTAAAGGACGGACAATAAGTTGAAGTCTCTTGATTAAAGATTCTGCCAAACCATTTTGTGTGTGCACGTAAGCTACTGGGTGTTCAACTGAGATTTCCACCGACATACAGTAATCATTGAAAGTTGAATATGTAAACTCAGCAACATTATCTAGTCGAATTGATTTGATAGGGTGGTCAGGGAATTGAGCTCGTAATTTGATAATTTGAGCGAGTAGTTTGGCAAAGGCTGTATTTCGTGTAGAGAGTAGACAGACGTGAGACCACCTAGTTGATGCATCAATTAAAACCATGAAATACCTAAATGGGCCTGAAGACGGATGAATGGGTCCACAAATGTCACCTTGGATCCGTTCTAAGAATTTAGGGGATTCGACTTGAAGTTTAACAGGGGATGGTCGAACAATTAGTTTTCCTAGAGAACATGCTGAACAAGGAAGTTCATCTTGTTGTATGATCTTTTGGTTTCTAAGAGGATGTCCCGTAGAATTTTCTATAATACGTCGCATCATGGAAACTCCAGGATGACCAAGTCTCTCATGCCATAGGGTAAGTGATTTTGGGTCTATAATTTTGGGAATAGTGATACTGTGTGACTCAATGATCCTGATTTTTGTGGCATACAATCCAGAAGAGATTGAGTGTAGCTTTTCTAAAATTTTCTTGTAGCCTAAAGTGGTTGAAGTGATTAAAAGATATTCGTTTCCATCCTCACTAGTAGTTTCAATGTGAAAACCGTTAAGGCGAATATCTTTGAAACTTAAGAGGTTCCTAGTTGAATTGCTAGAGTACAGGGCATTTGGTATATGAATTTGTGTTCCATTTGGCAGAATAAAACTAGCCTTCCCAAGACCTTCGATCATATTAGATGTACCCGATATCGTCAATACTTGAGAGTTGGTTTTAGTTAATTGTGAAAAATATTGTCGACTTTGTAGAATCGTGTGAGTGGTGGCAGAGTCAGCAATGCAAATATCTTCCATACTTACTCTGAGTACACACATAAATAAACGATATTTTCATTAAAACAAGTACACGAAACAGAAATTCATAGATCATTACGTAGAAAGCAGAAGCGTACATAAAAACTATTCATATAGGTCATAATAAAGATTAGTCCTACTATCTAGTTCATTTGTGGTCTTGTTGATTGGTTCATCATTAAAACTTGCCAAATTTGTTTCCACCCTTTGTCCATTCTGATTTTTAGATGACTCGTAAAGTTTTACAAGATGTTCAGGTGTGCGACATGTACGGGTCCAATGCCCATGAGCCCCACATCTAAAGCAGATATCTCTAGTGTCTCCTTCCTGCGGTGCCTTTATTTTATTTGGTACATCATTTTGCCACTTCTGGTGGCCAGAGTTGTTGTAGCCATCACGCTGCCACTTCAGGTGGCCAGAGTTATAATGATTTCGAAATCGACCACGAAAATTTCCACGTCCACGGTTTCGTCCATAACCTCGTCCTCCTCTATACCCTTTCCCACGCTCATTCTTCCGGAATGACGTGTTATGTACTTCGGGTAACTGGGCAGAACCTGTGGGATGTATCTGATGATTTTTCAGCAACAACTCATTATTCTTTTCAGCTACAAGAAGGAGAGATATCAGCTCACTATATTTTTGAAAATTGTGTTCCCTGTATTGTTGCGCCAGGATCATGGTGTTGGGGTGAAAGGTTGAGAGGGTTTTTTCGATCATGTCACCATCAGTAATATTCTCACCACACAAAATCAGTTTTGAACTTATTTTGAACAAGGCAGAATTATATTCAGCAACAAATTTAAAATCTTGCAACCTTATATTAATCCACTCATAACGGGCATGTGGCAAATGGACAAGTTTCTGGTGATCAAATCTATCTTTAAGATTGTTCCAAAGAGTGAGTGGGTTTTTGATAGTTAGGTATTCAGATTTTAAATTTTCATGAATGTGATGTCTGAGAAAAATGATAGCTTTCACATTTTGTTCAACAGTTGGGGGTTTTCCTGATTCTATGGTGTCTTTTAATCCGTTAGCACTAAGGTGTAATTCTGCATCTAGCACCCATGATAGATAATTGTCCACAGATACATCCAAAGCAACAAACTCTAATTTTGCAAGGTTTGCCATTCTAATAAAGGTTTGAACATGA
The DNA here is from genome assembly GCA_030848705.1 of Heracleum sosnowskyi. NCBI lineage: Eukaryota > Viridiplantae > Streptophyta > Magnoliopsida > Apiales > Apiaceae > Heracleum > Heracleum sosnowskyi. Next base: position 131,771,071 of record CM061235.1, on the reverse strand, counting down.
TAAAATATCGCACATCAAGATTTAAACAATTAATTAAATTTATATGTATATATTAATAATTTAATTCAAAAGTTACGACGGCATAGCTGACCACAAAACCTTTGAATATTACTTGACGGCATAGCCATCTTTATAGTAGTACTGACGGCATAGCCATCTTTAATATATTAGATAATCATTTAACAAACTAAAACAATTAGTAAAAAGAAGATGATAATAATTGAAATCAAAGCATACCTCCTTTGTTGATTAAGCTTCAATTGGCAGAGTCTCGTGCTGATAACGTGTTGTAAATATTAATAATTATCTACCGAGAAAGATTTATATATGAGAATAGAAAAGTAGAGAGGAAGTATAAGAGAATAGGAGATGCAGAGAGAAAGTTATGTTGATTTCATTAGTTGAATGCCTATTTATAGTAGTTGGATTACAAGTCTTCCTAAGGAAGATAAGCTAGTCTTCTTTAGTAAGTATTACAAATCTTCTTGACTAAGCTATGCAAGTCTTCCTTGATAAGCTGTGGGAATCTTCCTTAGTAAGTTTCGCGAGACTTCCTCAGTAAGCTTTGCGAGGCTTCTTGAGTAAGATTTGACAATCACCTTTATTTATTTATATTATAACACCGTGCCCATTGTTTTTAATATATTATTAGATATATTGTAGCCATCATCTTCCTCTGGTATACCCTGCTTTTAATTTTTTTCCCTTTGCTTTAATGTACAGCTATAAGAGTTGCGACTACTACTGTGAAGTATGAGGATGATAAAAGACTCTTCAACCAAAGTATAGGGACCGAAATATCTCTATTTTTAATTTCAAAAAGTGGTCTGCTGGAATATCACATGGGAGAGACAAGTTGCATAGATTAAAACTTCGGGTATCATGATCATCTTTTTGGGAAGTCATAAATAGTGATAAACATGTTTTTTTCTAATTGTTGCTATACGCAAGATGTACTTTGTTATTAATTTGGGATACTCAAACACATTTTGTGGCAAAGCATTGTTATTGTACAAACTAACGTTTTGAGATTATATAGAGAAACTTGTTTTAGATTGATGTGTATTACATTTATTACAAATAGTTGATATTTGTATACATTTTGACGGTATTTGGTGTTTCTGTATTTGAGAGGTATTGGATATATGTCACAGGGTGGCTGGCACATGAAATACTGTTTTTTATATTAATTTTTATTTTTTCATGAATAAAATATTGGTAGCAGGTGGGCCCATTTTGTAACTTTCAACAGATTTTCTGTTGTAAAATATAAATTTATGACGGTATATTTCGTCGTAAGTTCATTTATTAATTTATTGAAAAAGGTGGGTCCCATGCTGAAACTTATGACGAAAATGTATACTTGTGACGAAAATTATACTTATGACGAAAATTATAGTTGTGACGAAAGTGATACTTATGACGAAAGACATACTTGTGACGAGAATGATATTTGTGACGAAAATCCGAACTTAAGACTTGAGCAAAAATGACGAAATTTTTCCGTCGTAATTGGACCAATTGCGACGATTTTAGTGTAAAATTTTCGTCATAATTACCCAGATTTGTTGTAGTGAAAAAAAGTCTAATTAAAGCAAAATAATTCCAAAGAATGCAATAAACTGCTTAACAACTTGTACAGAAAAGAACTAGAAAATCACAAGGGGCATTACACTTGCTTAATCCAGAAAGAATATCAGAGATCGATGAGCACAATATTACTTAAGTAGTGCCTCAAAACATTACACTTGCGTATTACAAGACAAAATAAAAAGAACGACTTTTAATTTAGTGGGGAATCTTAGTAGCTTTTTGGTCTCTGTTTTACAGTCACGTTATCTTTTACTTTATAATCCAAATATAAAGTTTGCTGAAAAAAAGAAAAACAGATCATAATTGAGTACAAAGTAAACCCTAATGTTAAGAAAGGGTTTATAAAAGATGAATCCAGGATCAGTACCGGACCCACCACATATTCTTTGAATATTTACTTTTGCATTTTTACTTTCCTGCAAAAAGAAAATGGCTTTATATATAAGATCCAATCACGTGTAACATAAAGTTAATTACTTGATTCTGGTCATGGATCCTAAATTACATATGGACAATATTAAGCAAGAGATTAAATAAATTATTATATAGAGACAAATAGAAATCAGTACCTTGTCCTCCGAACACTTTTTTCAAGAACGTTAAGAAAATGATAACGAGTGCAACCCCTGCTAATAATCCGATGATAATTGCGAATGTCTTCTCGCCATCACTGTGAGAGTTACCTGTACGTAACATTGAAGAAGAGATTCGAAATTAGTTATAAATACGTACGGGAGATGAAGAGAATATATATAATAGCTAGTGCTAAATGTATCACTACAAGAAAAACGTAAATTTTCTATCCAATAAAATCTTCGTAATTATAAAGTGGAGTTGGAAATTTGTATTTGTTTAGAATTTAGATTTTGAATTATGGTTCATATTATAATGCAATGCAAGGGAAGAAATATAAAATCATACCATGGTTTGATTTGGTATAGGCACGAGCACCACTAGTGGAGTATCTAGCATAACACTTGGCCAAGAACATATCACCATAAACCGCACCTCCACAATCACTTTTCAACCGTCCGATCGCCTCTTTTAAACAATCTTGACACTCTCCTGTACTCAAATCTTGTACACACTGAGCCATACCCTGCACATCTCCAGACCCACTAACCCTAAACGGCCCAGTACCAGACCCTCCCAAACTCCCCAACACAGCATCTCGACGGTTCATCAAATTCGTATCGTACCCAATAGATGGTGCACATTTATGTAACACCACACTCTTATCCTCCACACCTATAAAGCTAATATTATCATATTTAACAAAGCATCCCTCTAGTTGTATAGCAGCACCAGCAGTATGTGGGCACATAGAACCAATTTGACTCACTGATCGAGCTACGCATGTGGCGCAGTCGGGCATTGCTAAGTCGCCGCGGCACTGAAAGAGGCCGTAGACGACATCATTTGGGCTAGACCCGGTGATGGTGTACTTGTTGTACGAAGAGTAGGTGGCTGAGTTTACGAGGGAGGTGAGTAGAGAGTTGAGGTTCGACTCGTATGGCGAGTTTGGGACGTATTTTAACTCCGAGCAGCCACCGTAGACGAAGGCGTCTGAAATGGAGAGTGAAGGAAGTGTGAAAAATGATAGGAGGAGAAGAAAAATGAAAAAGAAAGTTGTAGCCATGAAGAGAGGGAGGTTTTATGATCTTATAATTTGGCTAATGATGGTTTGGTTAAAATTTATGGAGTTAGTGAGACCGTGCATGGGACTTATAAATGTACGTCTGCATATTCCTAAGTATTTTTTTATTAATGTTTTTAGTTTGCTACTTTGCTTACTTAACATGGTCATGATGAAGAAAGGGCTCACAATGCAGCTGTCATGTGTAAAATTAAAGTGCCTTTAGAGCACAAATTTGTGGACTATACTTAATGTAGGTATTAATATAGACGTTCCTTCCTCCGTTACTATTTAAATTTTATTTGAATACAACTCAATCATCTTTATCAAATTTTAACCCAAATCTTATAAATGTGTATTCGTTTTTCTAGTGGCAGGATTAGGATTAAGATTGACGGGGAGCTACCTCTCCTCTCTCCCTCCTTCACACAACCTTTTTTTTCGTAGCAGCGTAGGAACTTTCATCAATTTTCATCGGTGAAAAACCCCAAATCAATTAATTTCTTTAATTTATTCTTGTTTTTTCCAATAATTCTCCTTGCTAGTAAGGATTTATGTCCTTTTAGTTTGTTTTGTTTGTTTAATTAAACCTCATCTTGATGAGTTTTGTCCTCTGCTTGGTGTGTTTTGGAATAATCTAACGTTCGAGATGTTAAATCTGCGTGATTTTCAAGGTTTTGATTTAGTCATAAAGATTTCTATGGGATTGCAATTACGGTCGATAGCTCAAACTGGTTGTGACGAAGGAGGTACATGTTATCAACTTTAACAAATCGCTTGATTGTGTCTTCATGAAGACTGTAATTAGCGATATGATCTGTTTTACGTTTGTTCGACTCGATTGTTTTTGTAAATGCCGTATGGTTTTTTATTAATAAATTAATTTTCGTTTCAAACAAAAGATTGACGGGGAGCTAAAAGATTCTTTCTAAAACTTTGTACAGCTTTTTATAATTAGACTAGTTTATTAATTAAACCGTGGCTTATTTACAATAATTTTTTTAAAAAATATTCTATAAAATACGTTTAAAATAATATTTCTAACATAAACTTAAAGTTTCTTTTTAATTCTCCGTTCAGTTATGGTTATTTACCAAAATTTTGAATAAATATTGAAAAGTGTAATTGTTTAATTTTTTATTATTTTAATATTATATCAAACATTAGTATATTTATAATCATTTTTATTTTTCTCAAAAATTATATTTCAACTTGTATTTTAAAATACATAACATAATATCAATATTAAATTCTAGCATACAATGCTACTCGTTCTCTTGTTAAACATGTTTCCGACCTATTTTCTCGTTGTTACCAAATCTAAACAGATAACAAACTAATTTATTAAAGAAATTAAATCATATATTAATCAATTTTATTATATCATAAAGTTTAATTTAAATATTTTTAAAAATTCTAATTTTAATTGTTTAAAATATAAGTACTCGAGAAAATAATTGAATAGAAAATAAGACTTCTAAATTTTATTTTGTAAAAACTTGCATTTTCAGTAAGTATTATATTCTTTTATAGAAGATAAAAATTTAAGAAAATAATTTTTAATATATATGTAAAACCTCGCACCTCTCAAATGATCTCCTTTATTATTTTCTTGGATTAAAAAATAGTAAAAAATAAATTAATAAATAAATTGAACTCGTAGAGTAAGTTTCGAAAAATATTAATATAATACACTTAGTTTCCTCCTTTATTCTAGGAAGGAATTAGTAAATAAAATTGACTTGAAGATAAAGTTTAGGAGAATATTAGTATAGCATATTTACATTATTTCCTTGAAAGATAGTAAAAAAATTTAGAAAATAAATGAGATTAGTAGAGAACGTTTAGGAAATTTCAGGAGAATATTAATATTATATATTTAGTTCCATATGTTAGTAAGTATATTTATGAATAAAAATTTTAGAGTAATACTAATGTTGTGAAATAAAATCTGAGCTTACGAATTTAATGCGAGGGTTTAATGAGTTTCGAGCTTTTATGGTTGCACTTGTGTTTTGAGACTAAATCGGTCCTCACAAGATGCCTACGTATCTCAAATCGTTATTGAGAATCAAGCCAAAGACGTATTTCTTGGTGTTGCCTTGTATGTCCTTATTCGAGGATGAAGTCTAAAACGTAGTTCTAGGGGTGCCTTTGTGGCTTGTTGCGCCTTCGAGGCGTTGTGACGTATGGAGCTGTGCCCAAAACGTCGTAGATGACGTATGGAGATGTGTCCAAAACGTGACGTATGGAGCTGTGTCCAAAACGTAGTAGATGACGTATGGAGCTGTGTCCAAAACGTAGTTCTGATTGTAGGATCAGGGTCCTTATATAGGCGTCTAGAGCCTAGTATTTATGGTATGTTTAGGAGTCTTAGCGAATAAGTCTACTTATTGATAATGGATAAACATTGTATTTCTTGCAGGATAAGTCTTTTCCTTGTTGATAAAGTCTATGACTCATTAATTGCCTTTAATTGGGATTCCAGATCCTTCTTTGATTAATTTACCATATTTTGGACTCTTTTTATGAGCTGTATATGTTCCCTATTTATTAATTACGAAATTAATAAATAATCAGGGTTTTGGGCTTTAAATATTGAGCCTTTCCATTGGACCGTCAATTATATTTCTATAATTACTTTTCTGTCCATATCAACTAAATATATATTTACTTTTCTTTATTATTAAAGATTTAAAAAGCAAAAATATTAAAATTGTATATTTAGAGTAAAGATTTAAAAGACAATTAAGATACCTTTTAATCAAAAACTTAGGAGAATGTTAAAACTGTATATTTAGTTTACTACATTAGTAAAGATTTTAAAGGCAATAATATTAAAATTGTATATTTAGTTACCTCCATTAGTAAAAATTTAAAAGACAAGAAAATTAATTGTATATTTAATTTTCTTCATTAGTAAAATTTTTCAAGTCAATTTAGATATTTTTTAATTTTTAATATTAATAATTCAAAATTTTGAAAAAAAAAATAGAAAAATTAATCGAAGCGACATCATCTCACCGCATCATCTTCTTCTTTATATAACTATATTGATTGATTTTACGTTTTGACAAAATTTTACAGAGTCCAATTTATTTGTCAAGATTCATTATTGATTTTATCAAATATTTTTGTTGTTCGAGTTAAAAAGTATTTGATCTAAAACACAGATATCATACCGTTTTTATGCATGTATTTGATCTGTTAATTAGAACTAAAATACATGTATTATATGTATGAACTAGTTTAGTAAGCCGCGCTTAGTAGCGGCCTTATAATATTTTACAATTTTTAAAATATTTACCTTACTTTATACAATTTTTTTAAATTAATATTAATTTATACAATTTATAATATTTATACAATTTATACAATTCGATTAGGTTTATAATTTGATTATTATAATATTGTTACCTTACTTGAATTAAATTCTAAATATAATTGATTTTTATATATTTATTATCATTCCAGTTAACTCGAATGTAAATAAGAAAAATTAATTTTATTTAATTAAAATAGAGGAGCTAAACTTTGTAAAAGTAACAAAAAAAATCTTTCATTAAAATCTATTTTAGAAACAATTATGATTCAATTATTTAAATAAACTAAAACTAAAATAAATAGTTGTTCAATTAAATTGTAAACATGATTGATTTTTACATATTTATTATCTTTGCTATGAATTCGAATGTGAATAAGCAAATTAATTTTTATTTAATTAAAATTGAGAAACTCTAGTTATATAATTTTATTAGGTTTATAATTTTTAGCGAACTTATTTTTTAGAAGTAGGAGTTATAAAAGAAAATATTAAAAAGTTTTGATTTTTTTCTCTAAAAAATAGGAGCTAATTAAGGAAGTTTTGATTTTAATTTTTCAAAATCGAGGAGCTTTAGAAAATAAATAAATATGAATCGAGTGATTCTAGAGCTCTATATTATTATATTATTAAAGATGAAATTTTAAAAGTTTGGTAGTCGGACGGACGGTCGGTACTTAATGATTTTACTTATTTACCCTTACTTATTTTAAAAAAAAAACTATTACTAAACTAAATAATAACATTATTTATAACCAATTACATTTTCAGCTAAAATACATTAAATTTTATATTTTTTTCTAACAAAATTCTCTCTTTTTCTTAAAAAAAAACACGTGCAATTACCTTTTCAAACTGAAATAGGTTACTATTTATATTTTTCTTTACTAAATAATAACATTATTTATAACCAATTACCTTTTATATTTTTTCTAACAAAATTCTTTCTTTTTTAAAAATAAATCATGGGCACTTACTTTTTTCACCTAAAACATGTTACTATTTCTATTTTTCCTTACTAAAACCCCCCATTTTCCAAAAATATCCCAGATAAACCTTACTTATTTATTTTGAAACCTATTTTAGAATTTTTAATTATGGGCACTTACATTTTCATCTAAAACATGTTACTTTTTCTATTTTTTTTATTTTTTAAAGAAACTATTATTAAATAATAACATCATTTATAACCAATTACTTTTTTCAGCTAAAATACATTACCGTTTTTAACAAAATTCTCTTTTTTTTAAAAATAAAAAATAATCACGGACAATTATCTTTTTCAACTAAAATATGTTACTCTTTCTATTTTTCTTTACTAAAAACCCCTATTTTTTCAAAAATATCATGGACAAATCCTTACTTATTTATTTTAAAACTTATTTTAATATTTTTAATTACGGACAATTATATTTTCAGCTAAAACAAAGATTTTACTCTATTCAAATCTTTAAATAAACGCTGCATGTCTACACCATAAAATCCAGCCAAAAAGGATGTTGAGTAAGATTAAATTTAGAAAACATCGTGTTTCCCCAAGAAAGTAATGGAGAATAAATATTGTGAAGAATTAGCTGAAAAAATTCAATCCAGAAGCTAGCAAAATAGAAATCACATCCAAGTGCAAAATTTTAAAAAATCAATAGCAGAGATAAAAAATCTGATAAGCTTAGGATAAAAAATCTATCTTGGTATGTATGATTATTATCTGTCACAAGTATCGAATGATCCTCTAGATTAAATTAAAAGTGAGAATACACAAATTTAAAACACTAAACTGATTGTAACAATCAACAAAAAGGTGTGTCTGGGTTCAAAATCTGTAAAACCATAACAAACATTAGTTGGCTTGTAAAATAAAAAAGAAATCAAATAAAGCTATTGCATAAATTCATATAATATTGTCATGTTTTTCAACGCACTTGCACAGTCAAATACAAAAGTAATAAATCTATTAATATGTATAATTACAAATTACTTAAAACAATATATAAAAGAAACTCCGATCAATTGGTACACTGTAAGGCCATCCAAAATTAGGTCTAACAGGTCTAACAGTTTAAAATGTCAAAATTCATATTCAAAGTAATATAGTATGTAATTGGATTAAAAGTTCATGTTAAAGGAAAATAAAGATATAAATAAGGTACAGTTGCTAAACCTTAGACACCGTAGTCATCTCCTTCATCCGTTGATGAAATCTTTCAAAACAATTAAGCATTGTTAGTCGTAGGTCATCACATAAACATAACACACAACAAAATAACATAAAAAAATTATCTATTAAAATTGACTAAAATAAAGTAAGAGAACGTGAAGAGTTAATTAAACAAATCGGAGAGTCAATACGTTTGTATTGATTTATATAAAGCTGAGGATGAGATACATTCCGATAATTAATAAGGAAAAAAAGGAAATTTAATTTTATTGAGTTAAAATAGAGAAGCCATAGAAAAAAAAAATATTTCTTTTTATATAAAAATATAAAGATATAATAAAGAAGAAGATACAGATTTTAAAAAAGTTTCAATTAGAGGTATACTTATCTTTTATACAATTTTAAATTTAAAAAGGTTTGGATTTTTCTTTTAAAATATAGGACTTAAATAAGAAAGTTTTAATTTTAATTTTTTTAAATATAGAGCTCTAGAAAATTAGATAAATATGAATCGAGCGATTCTGAAGCTCCTCGAGATTTTCCTTTATATATATAAAAGATTTTTAGAATACTTGTCTTTTATAAGTACTATATTTTCTACAAATTAGGAATTAAAAAGGAAAATTTCAGTTTTTAATATTTAAGATAGACGTGCTCTATAAAAATAGATTAAATTGTATATTTACTTTCCGCCATCAGTAATGATTTTAAATGCAAGAATATTAAAATTGTATATTTACTTTCCTGCATTAGTGAAAATTTTAAATGTAAGAATATTAAAATTGTATATTCACTTTCCTCGATTAGTGAAAATTTTAAAGTCAAATTGTAAATTTAATTTCCTCTATTAGTAGATATTTAAACGGAAATTGAGACATTTTCTAATTAAAATTGTATATTTACTTTCCTCAATTAGTGAAAATTTTAAATGTAAAAATATTAAAACTGTATATTTACTTTCCTCAATTAGTGAAAATTTTAAAGTCAAATTGTATATTTAGTTTCCTCTATTAGTATCAAATTGTATATTTAGTTTTCTCTATTAGTAGAGATTTAAACGGAAATTGAGACATTTTCTAATCTTTGGTATTATTAATTCAAAAATTTGAGAAAATTAGAAAAATAGATTCAAACGATTTGAGAGCGCCACCTCACTGCCCTCGTCTTCTCCTTTATATAAGTTTAAAGTCAAATTGTATAGTTAGTTTCCTCTATTAGTAGAGATTTAAACGGAAATTGAGACATTTTCTAATTAAAATTGTATATTTACTTTCCTCAATTAGTGAAAATTTTAAATGTAAAAATATTAAAATTGTATATTTACTTTCCTCAATTAGTGAAAATTTTAAAGTCAAATTGTATATTTAGTTTCCTCTGTTAGTATCAAACTGTACATTTAGTTTCCTCTATTAGTATAGATTTAAACGAAAATTGAGGCATTTTCTAATCTTTGGTATTATTAATTCAAAAATTTGAGAAAATTAGAAAAATAGATTCAAGCGATTTGAGAGCGCCACCTCACCGCCCTCGTCTTCTCCTTGAGACATTTTCTAATTAAAATTGTATATTTACTTTCCTCAATTAGTGAAAATTTTAAATGTAAAAATATTAAAATTGTATATTTACTTTCCTCAATTAGTGAAAATTTTAAAGTCAAATTGTATATTTAGTTTCCTCTATTAGTATCAAATTGAATATTTAGTTTCCTCTATTAGTATAGATTTAAACGGAAATTGAGACATTTTCTAATCTTTGGTATTATTAATTCAAAAATTTGAGAAAATATCAAAAATTTGAGAAAATTAGAAAAATAAATTCAATCGATTTGAGAGCGCCACCTCACCGCCCTCGTCTTCTCCATTATATAAGTATATTGATTTAATTTTTTTAAATATAGAGCACTAGAAAATTAGATAAATATGAATCGAGCGATTCTGGAGCTCCTCGAGATTTTCCTTTATATATATAAAAGATTTTTAGAATACTTGTCTTTTATAAGTACTATATTTTCTACAAATTAGGAATTAAAAAGGAAAATTTCAGTTTTTAATATTTAAGATAGAGGTGCTCTATAAAAATAGATTAAATTGTATATTTACTTTCCTCCATCAGTAAAGATTTTAAATGCAAGAATATTAAAATTGTATATTTACTTTCCTGAATTAGTGAAAATTTTAAATGTAAGAATATTAAAATTGTATATTCACTTTCCTCAATTAGTGAAAATTTTAAAGTCAAATTTTATATTTAGTTTCCTCTATTAGTAGAGATTTAAACGGAAATTGAGAAATTTTCTAATTAAAATTGTATATTTACTTTCCTCAATTAGTGAAAATTTTAAATGTAAAAATATTAAAACTGTATATTTACTTTACTCAATTAGTGAAAATTTTAAAGTCAAATTGTATATTTAGTTTCCTCCATTGGTATCAAAAAATTGTATATTTAGTTTCCTCTATTAGTAGAGATTTAAACGTAAATTGAGACATTTTCTAATCTTTGGTATTATTAATTCAAAAATTTGAGAAAAATAGAAAATTAGATTCAAACGATTTGAGAGCGCCACCTCACTGCCCTCGTCTTCTCCTTTATATAAGTTTAAAGTCAAATTGTATATTTAGTTTCCTCTATTTGTAGAGATTTAAACGGAAATTGAGACATTTTCTAATTAAAATTGTATATTTACTTTCCTCAATTAGTGAAAATTTTAAATGTAAAAATATTAAAATTGTATATTTACTTTCCTCAATTAGTGAAAATTTTAAAGTCAAATTGTATATTTAGTTTCCTCTATTAGTATCAAATTGTATATTTAGTTTCCTCTATTAGTATAGATTTAAACGGAAATTGAGACATTTTCTAATATTTGGTATTATTAATTCAAAAATTTGAGAAAATTAGAAAAATAGATTCAAGCGATTTGAGAGCGCCACCTCACCGCCCTCGTCTTCTCCTTGAGACATTTTCTAATTAAAATTGTATAGTTACTTTCCTCAATTAGTGAAAAGTTTAAATGTAAAAATATTAAAATTGTATATTTACTTTCCTCAATTAGTGAAAATTTTAAAGTCGAATTGTATATTTAGTTTTCTCTATTAGTATCGAATTGTATTTTTAGTTTCCTCTATTAGTATAGATTTAAACGGAAATTGAGACATTTTTTAATCTTTGGTATTATTAATTCAAAAATTTGAGAAAATATCAAAAATTTGAGAAAATTAGAAAACTAAATTCAAGCGATTTGAGAGCGTCACCTCACCGCCCTCTTCTTCTCCTTTATAGAAGTATATTGATTTAATTTTTTTAAATATAGAGCACTAGAAAATTAGATAAATATGAATCGAGCGATTCTGGAGCTACTCGAGATTTTCCTTTATATATATAAAAGATTTTTAGAATACTTGTCTTTTATAAGTACTATATTTTCTACAAATTAGGAATTAAAAAGGAAAATTTCAGTTTTTAATATTTAAGATAGAGGTGCTCTATAAAAATAGATTAAATTGTATATTTACTTTCCTCCATCAGTAAAAATTTTAAATGCAAGAATATTAAAATTTAATATTTACTTTCCTGAATTAGTGAAAATTTTAAATGTAACAATATTAAAATTGTATATTCACTTTCCTCAATTAGTGAAAATTTTAAAGTCAAATTTTATATTTAGTTTCCTCTATTAGTAGAGATTTAAACGGAAATTGAGAAATTTTCTAATTAAAATTGTATATTTACTTTACTCAATTAGTGAAAATTTTAAATGTAAAAATATTAAAATTGTATATTTACTTTCCTCAATTAGTGAAAATTTTAAAGTCAAATTGTATATTTAGTTTCCTCTATTAGTATCAAACTAGTTGAAAAAACCGCGCTTCGCGGCGGCGTAATAATTTTAAAAAAAAATCTATCAAATAAATTACGAAAATTACTCGGTCCTCGCTAATAAGCCGTCCTCCCGTCAAACACGATTTCCTTTTTAATATCAAAATCTCAAATTTAATATATTGAATATATACTTGTCTTATATATTAATTTTTATGTTACCATATTCCTTTCTAATTAGACACTCTTTCGTTGAAAAAACACCTATATAATTTTACATATTCTATTTCAAATAGAATTTTTAGTTATGTATTACAAACGTTTATTCTACTTCCAATAGAACTTTTAATTGCAAGTACTTTTTTTATATCTGAACTCTTCTCCTCTATAAATCGAAACACATATTCTACTTCAAATAGAATTTTGCAAGTACTTCTTTATATTTGAACTCTTCCCCTCTACAAATTCAAACACCTATTCTACTTCAAATATAACTTTTAATTATATGACTTCGCTATAAATTCGAACTCTTTTCCTCGATAAATTCGAACATCTATCTACTTCGAATTCTTTTATTATATAAATTTGAAAACCTATTATGCTTCCGATGAAACTTTTAATTATATATATATAACCTATAAATTTGAATCATTATTCTTTATAAATTCGGACATCTATTATACTTTAAATATAACTTATATTCATGTGTCTTCTCTATAAGTTCGAACCGTTATCCTCTATAAATTCGAACACCTTTTCTATTTCTAATATGTTAAAAAAAAATAAAAAAAATTACAACATTTACTCATTACTCTCTAAAAAGTCATCTTATTTTTTACAAATTCGAACTCTTCTAGCCCATAAATTTGAAAACCTCTTGTGATAGAACTTTCAATTGTATATCGTTCATATAATTTCGAACTATTCTCAAATTACTATTCTATCATAAAACTGATGAGATTATTTTCTCAAGAAAAGAAAAGAAAAGAATGCTAAGATTATGGCAATATTGTATAATAAACGCACTTGTTTTGACTATGTACTAAATACTCATTACTTTTTAAATACCTCAAAACTTTGTTTCATGTACACTAAGAGTTTCTAATAAACTGATTAACTCCTATTATGTGAATAAACTGATTTTGTACTTTGAAGAATTCTACAAAGTTATTTGATGCAATATCAATAATAATTTTTAGAAAAGATTACAATAAAAAAAAAAAAAAAAAAAAAAAATAATAATAATAATAATAATAATAATGGATGTCGTCAGGTTGCCTTTACAAAATATCATTATCGGCATTAGTTTACTATGTCTCTATACCATGACCATGATTCAACGGAGAATTTTGGTTTCCAGCCATTCAGTTTACACTCTTGTCCAAAATATTTCATCAGTTTAAACTTTCTACAATAATAAAATTTAATAAATGTTAGTTACGGATTACAGAGTGATAAAAAATTAAAATTGGACATCTGGCTATTCTAATTTCTACCTCATTATGGCTTTCAAACCATTAATGTTTATGTAGATATTGTAATTATATGTCTTGCTGATAAAGTAAATTATTATTTTTCATAATTTTAAACACCTATTCTAGTTTTGATAAAATTTTAATTATGTGTTCTATATAAACTCAAACTCTTTTTTCTTATAAATTCAAATTTTTATTCTACTTTTAGTATGTTAAATTTTATTTTTTTATTAATATTTAATATCTAAAAATCTAAAAAAAAAAAAAATTAGAATGATTTTAAAGGTACCTTCTAATATTAGAATAAAAATATTACCAGGTGAAATGTATAGAAGTGGCCTCTGGAGGTTGCATATGGTGACTTTTTGCAGGAACAATACCCATAAAAGAAGATGGGCCAACCTGACCTTCAGCTTCAGGCTAGTCTCGTGAACAGAAAGTCTAAACAGTAATTTAAGTTGTTCGATCAAATAATTGTTAGTACGTGCACATCAAGAAGGCTTAAAAAAGATGTTATTCATTGTAAGCATATGTTTGTTCTTAAAAATATTAAAAGGAGGATTAATAATTGAAGACATCAAAATTAAAAATTCATATGTGAGTGAATGCGGTACCAGACTAAACATATAACAAAAAGATTTAGACTAAATTAAAAAATGAAGAAATATCGAAAATTGAACATTCATATTCTAGTAAAAGAATAAATCTCTTTCTCCGACTCTATTATATATAGGGTCAATAATGTATAAAATTCTATGTAAATTATAATTCTATTTCTACTCTTTAAAGAACAATTTTTTTACTTAGAATTCTTCTCCTCTATAAATTTTAAATAATTTAGTTAAATGTTTTCTATAAAAATTCAAACTTTTCTCCCCTATAAATTCGAACATCTATTCTACTTGTAATATGTTCAGGATATTTTTTATTTATCAGTATTTAAAATTCTAAAATTCTAAAAAATTAGAAAAATAGATTGGAACGATCTTAGAGACGCCACCTAAGCTCCCGCGTATCCTCCTTTATATATATATTGATTGTATATTTAGTTTCCTTTATTAGTATAGATTTAAACGGAAATTGAGGCATTTTCTAATCTTTGGTATTATTAATTCAAAAATTTGAGAAAATTAGAAAAATAGATTCAAGCGATTTGAGAGCGCCACCTCACCGCCCTCGTCTTCTCCTTGAGACATTTTCTAATTAAAATTGTATATTTACTTTCCTCAATTAGTGAAAATTTTAAATGTAAAAAAATTAAAATTATATATTTACTTTCCTCAATTAGTGAAAATTTTAAAGTCAAGTTGTATATTTAGTTTCCTCTATTAGTATCAAATTGAATATTTAGTTTCCTCTATTAGTATAGATTTAAACGGAAATTGAAACATTTTCTAATCTTTGGTATTATTAATTCAAAAATTTGAGAAAATATCAAAAATTTGAGAAAATAAGAAAAATAAATTCAAGCGATTTGAGAGTGCCACCTCACCGCCCTCGTCTTCTCCATTATATAAGTATATTGATTTAATTTTTTTAAATATAGAGCACTAGAAAATTAGATAAATATGAATCGAGCGATTCTGGAGCTCCTCGAGATTTTCCTTTATATATATAAAAGATTTTTAGAATACTTATCTTTTATAAGTACTATATTTTCTACAAATTAGGAATTAAAAAGTAAAATTTCAATTTTTAATATTTAAGATAGAGGTGCTCTATAAAAATAGATTAAATTGTATATTTACTTTGCTCCATCAGTAAAGATTTTAAATGCAAGAATATTAAAATTTAATATTTACTTTTCTGAATTAGTGAAAATTTTAAATGTAAGAATATTAAAATTGTATATTCACTTTCCTCAATTAGTGAAAATTTTAAAGTCAAATTTTATATTTAGTTTCCTCTATTAGTAGAGATTTAAACGGAAATTGAGAAATTTTCTAATTAAAATTGTATATTTACTTTTCTCAATTAGTGAAAATTTTAAATGTAAAAATATTAAAATTGTATATTTACTTTCCTCAATTAGTGAAAATTTTAAAGTTAAATTGTATATTTAGTTTCCTCTATTAGTATCAAATTGTATATTTAGTTTCCTCTATTAGTATAGATTTAAACGGAAATTGAGGCATTTTCTAATCTTTGGTATTATTAATTCAAAAATTTGAGAAAATTAGAAAAATAGATTCAAGCGATTTGAGAGCGCCACCTCACCGCCCTCGTCTTCTCCTTGAGACATTTTCTAATTAAAATTGTATATTTACTTTCCTCAATTAGTGAAAATTTTAAATATAAAAATATTAAAATTGTATATTTACTTTCCTCAATTAGTGAAAATTTTAAAGTCAAGTTGTATATTTAGTTTCCTCTATTAGTATCAAATTGAATATTTAGTTTCCTCTATTAATATAGATTTAAACGGAAATTGAGACATTTTCTAATCTTTGGTATTATTAATTCAAAAATTTGAGAAAATATCAAAAATTTGAGAAAATTAGAAAAATAAATTCAAGCGATTTGAGAGCGCCACCTCACCGCCCTCGTCTTCTCCATTATATAAGTATATATTGATTTAATATTTTTAAATATAGAGCACTAGAAAATTAAATAAATATGAATCGAGCGATTCTGGAGCTCCTCGAGATTTTCCTTTATATATATAAAAGATTTTTAGAATACTTGTCTTTTATAAGTACTATATTTTCTACAAATTAGGAATTAAAAAGGAAAATTTCAGTTTTTAATAATTAAGATAGAGGTGCTCTATAAAAATAGATTAAATTGTATATTTACTTTCCTCCATCAGTAAAGATTTTAAATGCAAGAATATTAAAATTTAATATTTACTTTCCTGAATTAGTGAAAATTTTAAATGTAACAATATTAAAATTGTATATTCACTTTCCTCAATTAGTGAAAATTTTAAAGTCAAATTTTATATTTAGTTTCCTCTATTAGTAGAGATTTAAACGGAAATTGAGAAATTTTCTAATTAAAATTGTATATTTACTTTCCTCAATTAGTGAAAATTTTAAATGTAAAAATATTAAAATTGTATATTTACTTTCCCCAATTAGTGAAAATTTTAAAGTCAAATTGTATATTTAGTTTCTCTCTTAGTATAGATTTAAACGGAAATTGAGGCATTTTCTAATCTTTGGTATTATTAATTCAAAATTTTGAGAAAATTAGAAAAATAGATTCAAGCGATTTGAGAGCGCCACCTCACCGCCCTCGTCTTCTCCTTGAGACATTTTCTAATTAAAATTGTATATTTACTTTCCTCAATTAGTGAAAATTTTAAATGTAAAAATATTAAAATTGTATATTTACTTTCCTCAATTAGTGAAAATTTTAAAGTCAAATTGTATATTTAGTTTCCTCTATTAGTATCAAATTGAATATTTAGTTTCCTCTATTAGTATAGATTTAAACGGAAATTGAGACATTTTCTAATCTTTGGTATTATTAATTCAAAAATTTGAGAAAATATCAAAAATTTGAGAAAATTAGAAAAATAAATTCAATCGATTTGAGAGCGCCACCGCACCGCCCTCGTCTTCTCCTTTATATAAGTATATTGATTTAATTTTTTTAAATATAGAGCACTAGAAAATTAGATAAATATGAATCGAGCGATTCTGGAGCTCCTCGAGATTTTCCTTTATATATATAAAAGATTTTTAGAATACTTGTCTTTTATAAGTACTATATTTTCTACAAATTAGGAATTAAAAAGGAAAATTTCAGTTTTTAATATTTAAGATAGAGGTGCTCTATAAAAATAGATTAAATTGTATATTTACTTTCCTCCATCAGTAAAGATTTTAAATGCAAGAATATTAAAATTGTATATTTACTTTCCTGAATTAGTGAAAATTTTAAATGTAAGAATATTAAAATTGTATATTCACCTTCCTCAATTAGTGAAAATTTTAAAGTCAAATTTTATATTTAGTTTCCTCTATTAGTAGAGATTTAAACGGAAATTGAGAAATTTTCTAATTAAAATTGTATATTTACTTTCCTCAATTAGTGAAAATTTTAAATGTAAAAATATTAAAACTGTATATTTACTTTACTCAATTAGTGAAAATTTTAAAGTCAAATTGTATATTTAGTTTCCTCTATTAGTATCAAAAAATTGTATATTTAGTTTCCTCTATCATTAGAGATTTAAATGGAAATTGAGACATTTTCTAATCTTTGGTATTATTAATTCAAAAATTTGAGAAAATTAGAAAATTAGAAAATTAGATTCAAACGATTTGAGAGCGCCACCTCACTGCCCTCGTCTTCTCCTTTATATAAGTTTAAAGTCAAATTGTATATTTAGTTTCCTCTATTAGTAGAGATTTAAACGGAAATTTAGACATTTTCTAATTAAAATTGTATATTTACTTTCCTCAATTAGTGAAAATTTTAAATGTAAAAAAATTAAAATTGTATATTTACTTTCCTCAATTAATGAAAATTTTAAAGTCAAGTTGTATATTTAGTTTCCTCTATTAGTATCAAATTGAATATTTAGTTTCCTCTATTAGTATAGATTTAAACGGAAATTGAAACATTTTCTAATCTTTGGTATTATTAATTCAAAAATTTGAGAAAATATCAAAAATTTGAGAAAATTAGAAAAATAAATTCAAGCGATTTGATAGTGCCACCTCACCGCCCTCGTCTTCTCCATTATATAAGTATATTGATTTAATTTTTTTAAATATAGAGCACTAGAAAATTAGATAAATATGAATCGAGCGATTCTGGAGCTCCTCGAGATTTTCCTTTATATATATAAAAGATTTTTAGAATACTTGTCTTTTATAAGTACTATATTTTCTACAAATTAGGAATTAAAAAGTAAAATTTCAGTTTTTAATATTTAAGATAGAGGTGCTCTATAAAAATAGATTAAATTGTATATTTACTTTCCTCCATCAGTAAAGATTTTAAATGCAAGAATATTAAAATTTAATATTTACTTTTCTGAATTAGTGAAAATTTTAAATGTAAGAATATTAAAATTGTATATTCACTTTCCTCAATTAGTGAAAATTTTAAAGTCAAATTTTATATTTAGTTTCCTCTATTAGTAGAGATTTAAACGGAAATTGAGAAATTTTCTAATTAAAATTGTATATTTACTTTCCTCAATTAGTGAAAATTTTAAATGTAAAAATATTAAAATTGTATATTTACTTTCCTCAATTAGTGAAAATTTTAAAGTCAAATTGTATATTTAATTTCCTCTATTAGTATCAAATTGTATATTTAGTTTCCTCTATTAGTATAGATTTAAACGGAAATTGAGACATTTTCTAATCTTTGGTATTATTAATTCAAAATTTTGAGAAAATTAGAAAAATAGATTCAAGCGATTTGAGAGCGCCACCTCACCACCTTCGTCTTCTCCTTGAGACATTTTCTAATTAAAATTGTATAGTTACTTTCCTCAATTAGTGAAAAGTTTAAATGTAAAAATATTAAAATTGTATATTTACCTTCCTCAATTAGTGAAAATTTTAAAGTCAAATTGTATATTTAGTTTCCTCTATTAGTATCAAACTGAATATTTAGTTTCCTCTATTAGTATAGATTTAAACGGAAATTGAGACATTTTCTAATCTTTGGTATTATTAATTCAAAAATTTGAGAAAATATCAAAAATTTGAGAAAATTAGAAAAATAAATTCAATCGATTTGAGAGCGCCACCGCACCGCCCTCGTCTTCTCCTTTATATAAGTATATTGATTTAATTTTTTTAAATATAGAGCACTAGAAAATTAGATAAATATGAATCGAGCGATTCTGGAGCTCCTCGAGATTTTCCTTTATATATATAAAAGATTTTTAGAATACTTGTCTTTTATAAGTACTATATTTTCTACAAATTAGGAATTAAAAAGGAAAATTTCAGTTTTTAATATTTAAGATAGAGGTGCTCTATAAAAATAGATTAAATTGTATATTTACTTTCCTCCATCAGTAAAGATTTTAAATGCAAGAATATTAAAATTGTATATTTACTTTCCTGAATTAGTGAAAATTTTAAATGTAAGAATATTAAAATTGTGTATTCACTTTCCTCAATTAGTGAAAATTTTAAAGTCAAATTTTATATTTAGTTTCCTCTATTAGTAGAGATTTAAACGGAAATTGAGACATTTTCTAATTAAAATTGTATATTTACTTTTCTCAATTAGTGAAAATTTTAAATGTAAAAATATTAAAATTGTATATTTACTTTCCTCAATTAGTGAAAATTTTAAAGTCAAATTGTATATTTAGTTTCCTCTATTAGTATCAAATTGTATATTTAGTTTCCTCTATTAGTATAGATTTAAACGGAAATTGAGGCATTTTCTAATCTTTGGTATTATTAATTCAAAATTTTGAGAAAATTAGAAAAATAGATTCATTCTTTATTAACTTATCTATATTTTTTTCACCTTTCTAACCCCCTCCCCTTCAACCCCAGTGACGTTCTTGTCAAAAATCGGGGTGAGTTTTTAAAATATAGGATATTACATAGTATATAATTACATAATGATCAGTCAGACTGTTAGTAGACGATAAAGTTTGGGAAAATTGAAAATTACAAATTTTGAAAATAGAATTTCAAATTGTATTCCAAAAATTATTGTACGATGTTAAAAAAAAATATAATCTTTCATAATAATAATAGAACTTTATAGAATACATTAAATTGATTCGTAATGTCATATAATCATTTTGATAAAATGAAATTCTAAATAGGGTTTGTGGGTCCTTAACGACATCTTCTACAACATATACAATATTTTTTATATTAGGTCGAATTTCAATAGTATATTTTATGTATGAATAATTAGTTTAATTCAAAAAAAGTATAATAAAGATATATAATATAAAAGTATGAATTTTAAACAACATAATTGATATATATTTAATCAAAAACATACAACTGTAATAAAATTCAGTGATTGAATATATAGGTATATAAAATTACAAAAAGAAGCCTCCGGGCCTGTAGATGAGTTGGTGAGAGCACTGGTTATTGACCAAAGCATTCAATGTTTGATTCATGGGAGCGTGGGGAATTCTTCCTGCACTCTAGGGTCTGGCGTGATACCGGTTGGGGTGTCCGAAAAATAAAATTTTTGACCAAAATTACGAAAAGATGAAAAGAAAAACTGATTTATAAAAATAATACAAACCAATATTTTATTTATTTAAACATCGAAATAAAAATAATATAAGAGAAGAGAAGAAAGACGTGGATTATCTAATAATTTTTTTGAAGTAAACTCAAACAGGCATGTAGAATATTGGTTAAACCCATGAACATCTTAGAAAGAGGTTGGAGGTTTGTTTCTTTGTACTAACAACTATTAATATATTTTTGCATAATAATATATGAGTGACATTTTTGTGACGACCATTTAATTAGAAATTTTTGCCCTTGTGTTGAGGTTTAATATATAGTAATAAATTGGATTAAAATGTGTAACTGTAAAACGATATTCCAAACACATTCTTAATGCATTTACTAAGTGTGTTAATATAATTTAATATAAAGATGAACACATGAGAGGAGTGCAGAATCAGTTCCCAAGTAAAAAACCAAAAACAAATAGGTGACATGAATACTCCAAACTGTAATAGATGTTCATCTCCCAAGGTATTTATCACAAACTTGGGTAATGTGAGGGTGTGCAAAGATCCGTCGGCCTTCAGCTTCTTTTTAAAATCCTCTATCTCATTCATGCATGTTCGATTATATTACAACAACATTGCATGCATATAACCTATTCATAACCTAGATTGCAAAAAAAAAAAAAACAATCAATTCTCGAAAAACATATAACAACCGCTCTCTAACGCAAATTACCAATCTACAAACTATCATTTCTCTGACACACAAAACACAGGTAAACCTGCTTATAATCGCAAGAAGAACAATAGTACATTCGTGCTTCAAATTCTACATTATTTCAATCTGGTCTCAAAATCAATAATAGTCACTATAAACAAGTCTTAGAGCCTTGGCATAGTTACGCTTGTGATTCAAAGTAATTACACTATTCGCCAAAAAAATTCTTTACTCCTCACTATGCATGAACCATACTTCTCATTTTACGCTCTCAAACTTAAGACTACACAATCCTTAATCTAATAAATCGATCACGACCAACTTTTTCACGATAAAAATTATTGACATCTCTATGCAGGCCCGTGCCTTGCACGGGCTGTTACGCTAGTCTATATATAATATGAGGACAGAGGATAATTTAAGGGAATTTTGAGCCCATAAACCCCCTGTGAAATTACAATTTTACCCTTATATATTACGAAATTACATGTCATGCCACTACTCTCTTATCTGGAGGAAAAAATTGAGTAAATAATGTTTTAGTCAGGGATTGAACACCTAACATTCGCTAAAGAAGTCATCCTTATAACCATTGAGCTACATGATTCTTTTTGATTTTTATCTAAAAATCATATGACATAAACCTCACATCTTTCTTATCCTATATTTATTATTATTTAAATTTTTGAGTAAAAATTAAGGTGATTTATAATATTTATTAAACTTTATTTTTTTAATTCTTAAAATATCATACAGAATCATATATACTACCAGTCTTATAAAATATTAATATTAAGTTTTAAAAACAATATTATGTGTGGTACTTTTTATCTTTCTTTTAACTAAACAAATATTTTGTATATGTATCGATAGCTATAAAATATTCTATTTTCTTGCATCAGAGTCGAAATTTTCTTGTACTACGCAATATATTTGAATTATTCAAATAATTAATATATAAAATGTATTATTAAATGTTGATATAACATAAATAACATATTACAAGTTGTTTATTTACATATTTATGACTTATTTATTTTTAAATTAATGAAATTAGTGTTAAAACATGTGTAAAAATTAGACAATAATTTAGGTATGGGCGATCGGTCACTTCGGGGCCGGGGAGACTCCGAACATGAACTCATTCGTCGAACCCGCCTCAATTCTCAAACGAGGATTACTTTATTTATCGTACAATAATCATTGTTAAATATCACATATTGATAACATGTATACATGATATTTATAATTATTTGTTCTTATCTATACTACAAGTATAAAGTCAGTGTGATGCATACCACATGCATATTCTTCTTATTTTACATTTATATTTACTTTGTTTGAAGTTCATGTTAAATTTGAATAGTTTTATGTGATTGTTGAACTTAATGTTGAATTGACGTGTGTGTTTCTGTTTGAGCGTGATTAAATTGTGTTTTAAGAGTTTTGTGCTTAACAATATTTTAAAAATATATTTAATTAAAATTGTTGTTTTTAATAAATTAAGGTCAAATTGCAAAAGAAAAAGGACTAAAGTGCAAATATCAGAATATGAATGTCGTATTGACCGGCCAACTACCAAACTATATTTTGAATAAAATTGTTGTTTTTAATAATTTAAATAAAGTAGTAAAAATAAAAGAACTAAGGTACAAATATCAAAATATGAGAACCGTACCGACCGACTATCAAACTTTCAATGTTTCGGTTATATATATATATATATATATATATATATAAAAATAGGTGTGACTAGATTTATAATTAGATGGGATGCATTATATATATGACACATTTTTTGTTATTATCAAATTAATTTTAAATTAATTTTATGAAAGAAAATAATTAGTTATTTGGAATTGAATTAATACACACACACACACACACACACACATATATATATATATATATATGTGTGTGTGTGTGTGTGTGTTTTTTTAAAATAACTAAAAAACATAAATAAAACATATGAAAAACTATTTGTTTTGAGTTAAAATATTGTAAAAGGTGAGATAATAAAAATAAATAGACAATACAACAAAAAAATTAAATGAATTATATATTCTAAAATTTTGATAATAATTTGTGTAAACAATAAACAGATTAAAATATATAGTCCATAACAAATTTTAAAAAACATGATATTGCATATCATACATTATGATCAGATCAAATCACATTATACAGCCCGTGTTATTTAAAATTATAGCCCCCGATCAATCAAATTATTTATATAAATTAAAGTAAGTACATTGTAACAGATGAAAAAAATGTGCAACCATACCTAGAAAAAAAAATTAACCGCAAAGAATAGAAATTTATGTTAATTGCTAGAAAAATGACCCGTGTTTTAATTATTAAAGATGTGTATTTTGAAAAAAAAAATAAAGGATGAATTCATTGTCAAAACACGGACAGAACTCAGAAGGCATATGAGCAATTTTAACTTACGATGATATAAGCAAAAAATATTTATCCATCCATAATTGATCAATTCTCAAGTTTAGAGTTAAAAAAAAAGTCTGTTTGTTTGGAAGAATTGAAACACATCGAAATGGTACCAAACGTACTTAATTATAGAATGATTTGGCACAAGGTAGTTCCACTTAAGTCAATTAGCTACATTGTCCTAGGTTCTGAAAGTTAGGTAAACAACGGAAGAGAAATAAAGGTAAAAAAATGCTTAAAATCAAGAGGTCAGAAGAAAAGACATAAAAGAGTTACAAAGAAAGTTTTAAGAACTGAACGCAAGGCCTAAGTAGAGTATTAGAAGATTTAGGAAAGATTTTGAGTAAAATCAGTACTAAAACCTACAATCTCATACTGCAGCATCTTGAAGGCTATTTAGTTTTTACCTTGAATATTGTCGGAGATGAACTAAATGAATGCATCATTTTTGAAGAACTGGAAAATTTTTAGGATTATAATATTAAAAATGTCTTCTTAATTAGAAAACATTCATATAACACTCTAATTCTATTCTATGATCCACAACAAAATTAAAAACAGACATGATTTATCAAAACTACTCGTATTAGTTTTCAAATTATAAATTTCAACATATTTAAGCAAGTACAACATAGTCATAACATTAACATAAAAACTCTATGAACATCAAAAATATACAATAATATATGTCAAATGACATTGATAACGCGTAGTTTAGTTTAAAATCACAATCTAAGCTAGCAACCCGTGCCTTGCATGGGTTTTTATGCTAGTTTATACATAAATATTACAAAGCTGTTCCAGCGAAGGGTCACAAGAGAGGATGTTAAGAAAATTAACACCCACCTTAAATTCAATTGAGAAATTTTGTGAACGAAAGTTCTGCGAAAACAAGGTGAATGATCAAGAAACAAAAGTTTCAAGCAAAAACAAGTCAGATCCGCACAAATTTGTTTTTAAACATAGCTCAAAAGTCTTCGTATTAATGGAGTTAATTGACTGCTCTATCTATATATAAGATAATTTCCTCATGTGATACCTGGGTTGATATCACCCAACAATCCTCCCTTCAAACCAAGAACCACATAATCTGTGATTGAAAGGCATATGATATAGCCTATTTGTAATTCGAGGATTCTACTCAACTTAAACAAGAATGTAATAAGTAAATATTAGATCAGATGTCACAGGAATCTCAGAAGATTATATCTGTCAAAGAATGAAGATTAAAGTCATCTACAGACTTGAAGTTATTCTACATTGAAAGAAGCTCAATTTATTGATCAAGCCTCAATGAAGTATTCAAGCTCAGTGGATTTATTAAAGTGACGGAGATTTCAAGTGGTGACAGAAAAAGATACTGATTACGGAGTTCTTGAATGGAAAGGAAGTGAATCACTACTTAAAGTTAAACAGATAAAGAACAGACATTGTCGTTAGTCACTCATGAACCAGACCGTGCATTGAGTGTCAACGTACTAATATGTTTATTCTTTATCTAAGTTTTAAGTGATTCTGGAATTAAGTGAGAAGTCAATTAATTCTATTTATTCTCTTATAAATAATTAATACTATTGAGTAAATTATTTATTAAATTAATTCTGTAAAGAATTAATTTAATACATAATTTATTTAGTTAATTATTTAAATTAGAATAAAAAGAAATTAATTGAGAAGTCAACTAATTCTATTTTATTCTCTTATAAATAATTAATACAATTAAGTATATTATTTATTAAATTAATTCTGTAAAGAATTAATTTAATACATAATTTATTTAGTTAATTATTTAAATTAGAATAAAAATGAACTAGGAAGACTTAGGTTTGAACTAGGAAGACTTAGAAAAATGAACTAGGAAGACTCACAGGTGAGTCTTCCCGATTGTCTTCCTAGGCCAAGCTCAGTCTTACCGATTGTCTTCCTAACTCATTTCCTTGTCTTCCCGATTGTCTTCCAAGAGTAAAAGTATTGTTTTCCTGCAAGTCTTCCAAGGCAATTTATATTCTGTTGAAGTGGCCTGCACGTGGGTGGATTTAAAGGAATGCATTTTGGTTTAATATAAAAACAAGGCAGAAGACATTTGGCCACAAAATCATTCATTACAACTAAAAAGAAAAGAAAAGACACAGCAGCTCAAAACATTTCATTCAACTGTCTTCTTCAATTCTAAACGGAAAAGCATTCATTTCTTGCCAGTGATATTAATTCTTGATTGTTCTTAACATTTAATCCAAAAGAATTGTATCTCTTGTACTGCTTTGACTTTCTAGCGGATCATAATCCCTAGATTTTATATCGAACTACTTTTTAGTATTCGATCCTTTTTATTACAAAAATAGATAAATTCATGTCGAATTTATTCTAGATTTGTTTTATCAAGTTCTTTGTAATCAGTGATCAAAATTGTAACACCCTTCAAGTTTAATAGAGTTTTATTTAACTTGAATATTGTTTCAGTTTTATTCCGCAATAATTTGTTCTAAATTGTTAAATCTTAAAAGGACAAATTCGATTAAACGGTATCGTTTGTATTCAACCCCCCTTCTACAAACTTATCAGGACCTAACAATTGGCATCAGAGCCTTTTGATTGATATACAAATCAAAGATCCAATTGTTTTGAGATTTTTTTTTTCAACTCTGAAATTTTTATTATTCTAAAAATCTCAAAAGATGTCTACTACACAGAAAGTGGGTACAGTGAAAATCCCAATGTTCAGCAAGGAGCATTATCCAATGTGGAAGAAGAAAATGCTCCTATTTCTTAAGGTTGCAAATCCTAAATACATTGATGTGATGAAGAATGGACCAAAACTTCCTATGATTATTGAGGAAGAATTAAAAGAGGGTAACATTGTTACTAGGGCTGCTAGGATGTACCCTAAAGATCCCAAGGATTTCACTCCTGGTGAAAAAGAGGATGTTACCTTGGATTCCTGTCTACAGCTGATCCTTATTGATTGTCTTGATCCTATCATGCATAATCATGTCCTAAACTGTGATACTGCCAAACACATTTGGGAAACCATAGAGATAATCAATGAGGGGACAGAGGAAGTTAGAGAGAATATGCTGGAAATTCTCACTTCACAATATGAGCATTTCAGATCAAACCCTGGTGAGGGTATCTCTCAGGTTTTTGAGAGATACAACAAATTAATCAATGATCTGAATCTCAATGGGAAGCACTACACCAACAAGGAGATTAACAAGAAGTTCCTTCTTACACTTCCACCTCATTTGGAGCACAAAATATCTGCAATTAGAGAAGCAAGAGATATGAATGAGATTGCTTTGGAAAGATTGTATGGTGTTCTGAAGACCTATGAGCTGGAGCAGATTCAACAGAGGGAGCTGTATGGAACTGGGAAGATTGTTGGTACCTCTACTGAATTGACTGCTGAAGTCCCACAGAAACTGGAAGTGAAGGCTGTTCAACCTTCCAGTTCTAACATGAATGTTATTGATGCTGAATATGGATTAACATCCATTGATCAATCTGGTGGTGACTTCTATTCTTTAGAAGAACTTGATCAGCTGGAGGATGGTGATTTGGCTTTGATAGTCAGGAAGTTTGGGAAGTTTAGATTCAAGAGGAATCCCAATCTTAAGTTCAGGCCCAGGTTTCAGAGAGGTGATTCCTCATCTTCAAGTGGCACAAGGGGTGGCTACAAAACTGGAACTGTGGAGAGGAGCTCAATCAGATGCTACAATTGCAATGAGTTGGGTCACTTTGCTACTGAATGTAAAAAGCCAAGGCAAGTGACAAGGAACTCATTTGATTCTAGCAAGAAGAATAAGATTGAGAAGGCTTATGTTGCTGAAGGGAAGAGCTGGGATGATACAGACAGTGAAGATGAAGAAGTTGGAAATCTTGCACTTGTGGCAAAAGGAGGCAAACTCTTTGATTCCATGTTATCTTCACCCAACATGTCTGAGGTAAAGTTTACTGACGCTGAAATGATTTATCATCTTGGTGGCACCATAAGTTGTGCACGCACTGAAAATGATAGAATAAATCTTTTAAACACAAATCTTGAAAAGGAAATAAAAGATTTAAAACTAGTGCATATCAATCAAGATGAACTTACTAATAAGGTAGCTTTTCTTGAGAATAGGGTTAAATGTTATATTCAACTGGAAACCATTCTCAAAGATCAGATTAGTGAGCTTAAGACCAAAGCTAATGCTTATTTCAGTTCTTGTAAGACTGCTAAAGAAATTCTCAATAAGCAAGCTGTTGGTAATCATGTCAGTATAGGGTATGATTATAATGAGGCTATTGGACTGCTTGGAATTAATTCCCCTTGTAGATACAAATCTGAAGGAAAGGTTGTTCCATATATACTTAAGGGTATTGAAACACCCTTCTGTAGGGAGTCTGAGGCAGAGCCTATGAATGAATACTCTATAATCATTGCTGAAGAGATTCGTGAAGAAGATATGGCTTTGGAAGTTGAACAGTCCAAAAAGTGTATATCTGATATTCCAGTCAAAGTTGCTTCAACTAAAAAGACTAAATCAGATATCCATAAGTTGGATCAAAACAACTGTAGAACGAACATGCCTGCTATTAATTCTTCTCATAAAGCATGTGGTGTGAGTAATTGCATGTCTTGTGCTTTTAATGTTATGTATGCTTTCTTTAATAAAAAGCATGTATCTAGTGATAAGACTGCTCCACGTCAACATGTTAATAATAAGAAGCATGTTAAAACAAAGACTACTAGTCCTCCTCATACTAGAGTGGATTCATTTATCCCTAAGCCTACTCAGAAATGTGTTAAGGCTGGCTATAAATGGAAACGCTCTTATGTGAAAGAGGTTGAAGTAGTTATAGTTAAAAATGTTGTTTTGCCTGACAAAGGCCAGTTCTTTAAGTATGCCGGACCCAATCAATTTTGGGCTCCGAAGAAGGTCTAATCAATTTGATATTGCAGGGAGTTAAACAGGTAAACCGTGTTATATGGATTCTTGACAGTGGCTATTCAAGGCATATGACCGGAGATAGAGCCCTGCTATCAGATTTGGTTGAGAAAGCTGGCCCAGTGCTTACCTTTGGAGATAACAGCAATGGTATAACTGAGGATATGGCCTGTTTGAAATCAAGAAATGTTATCAGTCAATAAGAACATCAATGTTACATTTGATGACACCTAACTCCCTAATATCCAAACAGAAAATCCATCTGAGAAACTGAAGTTTGATGAAATGTCAGATTCAGAATCAGATGATAAGAATCCACCTGAGGTTGTTGCTGGTGATAACAATGATAATGGTGAGAGTGATGGTGGTGGAAACATTGGTTACAATGGAGATACCACTAACACTGGAAAAGAATCACCAAGACAATCTGCCAACAACTCAGGGGGAGGAAATGAAGGGTCAACTAGTCATTCACAACACCATAATGTAGAACAAGGCGAATCATCAAGATCAAATCTTTTGAGCTGATTATTGGTGATCCAGGTGTTGAAGTCAGAACTAGAAGTGCTACTCAAAATGAATGTCATTATTCAGGGTTTCTTTCTGAAATGAAACCAGAGAAAATTGAGGAAGCACTGACTGATCCTGATTGGGTGATTGCTATGCAAGATGAACTCAATCAATTTGAACAACAACAAGTTTAGAAGCTGGTACCTAGACCAAAGAACAAGAAAGTAGTTGGTACTCGGTGGGTATTCAGAAATAAATTAGATGAAGATGGCATAATCACAAGAGACAAAGCACATTGACATCAGGTATCATTTTATCCGAGAGCATGTCATGAATGGTACTGTGGAGTTACTCTTTGTACCCACAGAGGAACAAACAAAAGATATTTTCACTAAATCTCTTGATGAATCCATGTTTACCAGATTGGTTGGTAAATTGGTATGTTAAATAGTTTTAGTGATTAACTCTGTTTATTTTTATGTTTGTTCTTAATTAAATTTACAAGTGTTCATTTGTTGTATATATTTTTAAATCACTTGTAAATTTATTTTATCATCTCAATTTTCTCTTATGCATGTTGATTGTAGATTATTGCCATGTCTTGTCTAATTGTTAAGCTTCTTAGTTTGAGTAAGTTAAGATTAATTATTTTCTCTAAAAATATTTTTCTCAAATTTTACAAGTTAAAATTGTAGAGAAATCTATTTTTATTGAAAATCTTTTATTTTAAAATATTCGAATATTCTGTATAGTTATTGCATGTAAATAGTTTTCTGTATATATATTATTATTTTATTTTTATTTTTATTATTATTATTTATTATCTTTTATTTTCTATTTTTTCTTAGTTGTTTTTATAAATATATTGTATATATTATTTCTGATCTAGCTCTTGCTTAGCTGGAAATTCAGTGCCAAATCCAATTCAGGTATTACTTTCTATCTCTCAATCCACTTCTTTTACTGTTGCTGAACCCAAGTGGTTGTTAGGGCTGACCAAGGGATTGTAGATCCACAATCTCTATCCCAGGTCTTAGAGCCAAACAATGAGTCTACAACTTAATTACTTGACCTCTCAGCCTAAACAGAAATCAAATGTTAAACAAAGAAGTATTTTGATTGAAACAGTGAGTGATCCCACAGCTCTGCCTCCTCTAAAGAAATTCAACATATACTGAGGCATCTGTCAGCCCATCTGTATCCTCTCAATAGGATATGGACTTTGAAATGGCCAATGAACTGTAT
The DNA here is from genome assembly GCA_030848705.1 of Heracleum sosnowskyi. Taxonomy (NCBI): domain Eukaryota; kingdom Viridiplantae; phylum Streptophyta; class Magnoliopsida; order Apiales; family Apiaceae; genus Heracleum; species Heracleum sosnowskyi. The sequence goes on along the minus strand of CM061235.1, from coordinate 131,740,081 downwards.
CTAGAGACATTCTCTCAACAGGATGAATCTATTGAAATTCGCCATAGGGCCATGGCACTTTGTACTGAGTCAAGCACACTCTCATTACTCACAATGGGAGAAAACAATTTCATTAGATGAAACTCAGGACACAGTGAAAGCAGAGCACCTGCAACTGGTTACAGTGCCTACCATTGTTACGGTAGAAGTGCCTTCATAGGCATCTGAGGGAAAATTTGATTCTTTGCCAAATCAAATAGAATCATTTTCTCCCCTCCCAGAGTGAACACCTCTGGCTCCCTAAGGGATTTTCCACTCGCAGATTTATCTGGAGAAAGTGGAAGGCAACTTGGTCAGTCTATCACTGAAGCAATTCAGATTTCAAATCCAAGTGATTTGATAGACATGATTGAGGATCGGGATTTGCGAACTCCCATTGCACCACCACTGACCTCTCTTGAAGAGGCTAGGGTGAGTTTCAATGCAGGTACTGATCAAAAAGGAGCAAACAGACAGCTAATGTTGAGTGATAAGAGTCAAACACTGAGTGAAACACATGCACGTGAGATGAGTGATACACTTACAAGAGAAATTCAAGTGAGTGCACACACAGACACATACACTGCAATGTAGTTAGCTCACATAGCTGATCTACAGGAACATCTATTCAGAACCCAGGCTGATAAAGAAATTTTGCAAACACAAGTGGTTGAACGGTCTTCTTCTTCCACCTCTGTCAACAATCAGCTGGGACTGCTCAAGGAAATCTTGAAGACATTTACTTCCAAGATCAACTCCATCATCTATCTCAATTCCTACTGGCTTCAGATACTCTTAAAGTTAAATCTGTAGAGAATTCCTCAACTAAGGGGGAGAAGTTTCTAAGGGGGAGAAGTTTCTAGACAAGTTTCTACAGAAGTTTGGGGAGAAGTTTCTATCTACTTCTAAGGGGAAGAAGTTTCTAGAGATTTTTGGTGAAGCTAGTAAAAGGGGAGCTGAAAAAGATATAAAAGGTAAAGGAGGAGTTTCAGGGGAGTAAAGGTATTTAGCTCTGAATGTTATATGAATAGAGCTTAGGTAAATCAAGACAGGTTCAATGTTATCATATGTTCAGTCTAGAGGAACACCTGTCTTGCATTTATCTTTATTGGTGAAATCTGGAAATGTCATATTTGATCCAGAACTTTCTATTATTTACTTAGGCGTAAGAGTCTTATCTTTTTCTTGGTTTTAGTTGAGTGATCCTCTAGGTATTTGGTTGTTATTTTCTAACAAACAAATAGGGGGAGATTGAAAGGCATATGATATAGCCTATTTGTAATTCGAGGATTCTACTCAACTTAAACAAGAATGTAATAAGTAAATATTAGATCAGATGTCACAGGAATCTCAGAAGATTATATCTGTCAAAGAATGAAGATTAAAGTCATCTACAGACTTGAAGTTATTCTACATTGAAAGAAGCTCAATTTATTGATCAAGCCTCAATGAAGTATTCAAGCTCAGTGGATTTATTAAAGTGACGGAGATTTCAAGTGGTGACAGAAAAAGATACTGATTACGGAGTTCTTGAATGGAAAGGAAGTGAATCACTACTTAAAGTTAAACAGATAAAGAACAGACATTGTCGTTAGTCACTCATGAACCAGACCGTGCATTGAGTGTCAACGTACTAATATGTTTATTCTTTATCTAAGTTTTAAGTGATTCTGGAATTAAGTGAGAAGTCAATTAATTCTATTTATTCTCTTATAAATAATTAATACTATTGAGTAAATTATTTATTAAATTAATTCTGTAAAGAATTAATTTAATACATAATTTATTTAGTTAATTATTTAAATTAGAATAAAAAGAAATTAATTGAGAAGTCAACTAATTCTATTTTATTCTCTTATAAATAATTAATACAATTAAGTATATTATTTATTAAATTAATTCTGTAAAGAATTAATTTAATACATAATTTATTTAGTTAATTATTTAAATTAGAATAAAAATGAACTAGGAAGACTTAGGTTTGAACTAGGAAGACTTAGAAAAATGAACTAGGAAGACTCACAGGTGAGTCTTCCCGATTGTCTTCCTAGGCCAAGCTCAGTCTTACCGATTGTCTTCCTAACTCATTTCCTTGTCTTCCCGATTGTCTTCCAAGAGTAAAAGTATTGTTTTCCTGCAAGTCTTCCAAGGCAATTTATATTCTGTTGAAGTGGCCTGCACGTGGGTGGATTTAAAGGAATGCATTTTGGTTTAATATAAAAACAAGGCAGAAGACATTTGGCCACAAAATCATTCATTACAACTAAAAAGAAAAGAAAAGACACAGCAGCTCAAAACATTTCATTCAACTGTCTTCTTCAATTCTAAACGGAAAAGCATTCATTTCTTGCCAGTGATATTAATTCTTGATTGTTCTTAACATTTAATCCAAAAGAATTGTATCTCTTGTACTGCTTTGACTTTCTAGCGGATCATAATCCCTAGATTTTATATCGAACTACTTTTTAGTATTCGATCCTTTTTATTACAAAAATAGATAAATTCATGTCGAATTTATTCTAGATTTGTTTTATCAAGTTCTTTGTAATCAGTGATCAAAATTGTAACACCCTTCAAGTTTAATAGAGTTTTATTTAACTTGAATATTGTTTCAGTTTTATTCCGCAATAATTTGTTCTAAATTGTTAAATCTTAAAAGGACAAATTCGATTAAACGGTATCGTTTGTATTCAACCCCCCTTCTACAAACTTATCAGGACCTAACAGTGATCTTACACCCGCGATAAATTTATCCACATCTTGCACTGCTGCCATAACCGCATAATTCGATGCCTAAACACCTTTCAGGAAGATTTTCGATACAAGGCACACCGATAGATCTTCAATCGTCACCGAGGGAAACCTCCCACATTGAACCACCGTAGCCCGTTAACCATAGGATCCAACTCCGGACCATGAGCTCTGATATCACTTGTTGGCCCGCCAGCAGCCTTAACTTCACAATATTATGATATTGTCCGTTATGAATCAGGTCCGGACAAATTTTTTCTTTGGCATATCCCAAAAAACCTCATATTAATGGAATTAATCGGCTAATTGGTTGCTCTATATACAAAATAATTTTCTCTTGTTTCCTCGATGTAGTACTTGGATTGACATCGCTCAACATATTTTTTATATTTTAGAGATTTATAGAGTATATATTTGCTTTTAAAAATCTTGATATGTGAGTAGTTATTAATGAATTGGAAAATATTATGAGAGCCAATATACTCGCCAACTGATTCTTCAACTATTAGTATAGTAATAGTTATACTTCACAATTAGACAAAACGAATTTTGCAAATGCCATATTTGCCAAAGTTATATTTAACTCGTCTGTTTGTTTTTATTGTTTAATCCGATCGTCATATCAAATTCAAGAGTGTTGACAATTGCTCTGATTTGTGGTCCTATAAACGCTTATAACCATAATTATATACTGCCTGTTTGGCTGCAACTTAATGTTGCAGATTATGGCTTATAAACCCAAAATTGCTTATGGAGGGTGTTTGTCAAAATAAGTGAAATCAACTTATGACTACTTAAAATGGATAAGTTGAATGTTAAAAATCCTTAACATTCAACTTATAACTTATTCTCGATACACGCAATATATAATATCCTTCAAATCTTCAAAACCATATATCTTTTGATCCGTTCATTAAAAAATTGATATGTATATATCAAATTTCTCTACTCATCGAGATCTATCCATTGATATCCATTTATATATATTAAAAAATAAATATTTTAAAAATAATAAAAAAAAAGTTAACTTATAAGTTATGATTTACCCAAACACTCTACTGCTTATAAGTTCTGATTTACCAAACACTCTACGACTTATAAAGCTCAGCTCTACTTATCACTTATAAAGCACTTACTCATTTTAAGCTATAAATTAACTTAATAAGTTACAGCCAAACAAAGCCAGGATTTGAAATCGCAAATTGTCCTAAATTTAATTTCAGTACATTCAACTAGCATGTATTTGTTACAAGTATGGTTTTTTATTGAAGTAAGATGGTCTCCCAAACCCTAACCTTTCGTGACAGACTTGGTGCAATGGCCTTTCTAGTCGCCAACAATCTTTATTGCAAAGAGACACAAGAAATGTCATTAAAATCACCATCAACCAATTTTTTAAGCTGAAGGGTTTTGCTTCAGTCTTGCCTTGCACTCAATTATTTGAATTCCTGTGAATAAAAATTTCATTGCATTGCTTTCATTGCACCTACTCCATTTTGTATTGGCTGATTTTATCAGTTTTTTATTTTGATATATCATTGACTTTATCAGCAAATTAATTGTATTTGTGCGCAGCTTAGAATCTAATGGTATCTTATTTCGGTGGCCCGTCATATACAGTAATCGATTTCGTTTTCCATAAAAAATGATAAATCTCCTTGAAATGAATAAATTTACTAAGAAAATAAAAAACTTATAAGGTGTAAATTAAGAGTATAATTTCATTTGTGGCTTGACAAGAATATTATTAGTGTAAATATGTACTCTCCCCGTCCCTAATTAGTTGTCCCGTTTTCACTTTCAACGATCAAATTGATCAATTTTTGGTCAACATTTACGTATTCTCATTATATAATTTGAAAAATACATATTAAAGTATATTAAATTTACTTTCCAACAATATAATTTTTATTATACTTTTTATTTATATTATATATGTAATATTTGGTGATCAATTTGACAAATGTGATAACTAAATAGAGCCGGAGTATATTTTTTAGGAAGCTACGCATTTGTTCCCTATTTGTGGTAAAGACCTAGTATTTTTTTTTTTTTTTACAGAATGAGTATTTCGTAAATAATTTCACATGGATGTGGGATAAAATCATAGAAATGCCAATCACCCATTTGTAAAAGTAGGAGAATAGAATACAATAAAACAGAACCCTACTTTTCCTCGGTTATTCTGATTCCAATGATAATTGAATTGCGTTGGATCAAGTTGTTTAAAACAGAATCGGTATTGATATTCATATTCTTGATCGAGACACATTTTTCTGTGAAAAAACGTATGTGTTTCTTTAGTTCATTGCTAGATAAAAATAAAAGACAAGTAGACTTTGGTGGGTGAACATAATAAACTGAGAAGGAGTGAGAAATATATTTGTAAATTTTCATTTTATTTTGTATTTTAATCTCCTAATTGTGTTATAAGTTTTATTTCCAGCAGTAGACAACCAGCCACACTACTATATAAGCTGCTGCTCTGCTAGCATCTATCTTCATATTCTCATCTCTGCATTCTACCATTGTTATTCATTCACAGGAGTACATTTATATATACTCTTCCCTCTCTGTCTGTCTCTCCTTTTTACAAGTAGAATGGCTTCACTCACTGATCTCATCAATCTCGACCTTTCTGACTCCACTGACAAGTTTATAGCTGAATACATTTGGTAACTTATTATTTCTAATTCCATTCTGTTTTCGCACAATATTTTTTCGGCTTCTTTTTGTAAATGTATGACAGAATGGTTCATGTGCCATTATATGTTTTATTAATCTGGTTCATAATCTTGCATTCTTGTCCTCCAGTACATGTTTCTTTTAATTTTTTTCTGAATGCAACTGGAGCCTGGAACCTGTGTTACTTGATCGTCGGTTGAAAAAATTGTTAAATTGTTCTGGAGAATTTATTTTTTTCTTAAGTTTAAGCTCCGAATTGTGAAAATTATGATCTCATTAGTTGTGTACTTCAGTAGGTTACATAGTTTTGAAGTACAAGTAAAACAGGGCCGGTGTGAGATTTCATACTGATATTCACAAAATATGTAGCAACTTAAATGTATTATTCTTTTCAACAGGATTGATGCCTTTGGAGGCCTAAGAAGCAAAGCAAGGGTAATTATATACAATTTTGAATTGGTTTTAGAATTATACTATCTTAACGGCCATTGTTCATGTAGCTTATTTGTTTACTGTTTATGCAGACCCTTTCTGGTCCGGCTAATGATCCCACCAAGCTCCCAAATTGGAATTATGACGGCTCTAGCACTGGACAAGCCCCGGGGAAGGATAGTGAAGTGATCGTGTAGTAAGTTTTTGCCACTCGAATTTGATCAGATGTATTTTTACTAATATAAAAAAATGGGTTAATTGTTCCCTTTTCTGTTGAATGAAACAGTCCTCAAGCAATCTTCAAAGATCCATTCAGAAGGGGTAACCACATTTTGGTAGGTTAATTTCTTTAAATTTCTACATATTCCAATTGGCCCTGTTTAATCTATTTGGCTCTGTTTAATATATTTTGATGTTGTAATGTACAATATGAAGCCAATGGTTGATCTCTTCTTTCCCTACAATATAGGTCATGTGTGATACTTACACACCTGCTGGTGAGCCAATTCCTACAAACAAGAGATGTAATGCAGCTAAGATTTTCAGCCACCCTGATGTTGCTGCTGAAGTACCCTGGTATGCATTTGAAGTCTGGATGTCTTTCCATTTTTTATTTTTCATATCTAAATGGAAATGCTCATTTTTACGGGACTTCCATTTGATCCATAAAATATATGTTTATTACAGGTTCGGTATTGAGCAAGAGTACACCTTGTTAAAGAAAGAGGTCAAATGGCCACTTGGGTGGCCAACTGGAGGATTTCCAGGTCCACAGGTACTTTTGTGAATCTCAACTGTAGTATCTTCTATATTATAGCTTGATGTTTCTGTCTAGATACAGTCATGACCCTTGTATGCTAATGACTTACTACTGAGAGGTTTCTATCTTTACGAAGATTTTACAATATATAGCTTAATCTTTTCTGTGATCACATCAGGGGCCTTACTACTGTGGTATTGGTGCTGATAAAGCCTTTGGAAGGGACGTTGTTGATGCTCATTACAAAGCATGTTTGTATGCTGGTATTAACATAAGCGGTATTAATGGGGAGGTCATGCCAGGACAAGTATGTGTAACGTTTGCCAATTTTATTACATTACATCTGCTTTTTTTTTTTGATAATCCTCATTTATTCAATGTACAGAGAGTAAACTATAAAGAAATAGGTGTTCAGTTATCGTCCAGTAGGAATTGAACTCACGATTTTCTTCTTCCTGTTTCATAGTGGGAATTTCAAGTCGGCCCTTCTGTTGGTATCTCAGCAGGTGATGAGCTGTGGGTGGCCCGTTACATTTTAGAGGTATTCCTATGTTCTTATCTACGAAAAATAATGTTAAGAGCAAAAGGGGATTTTTCATATTCGGTTAACCACAACAAAGATTTTTCTGTGAAATTTAATAAATGTTCCTGTTCTGCAGAGGATCACCGAGATTGCTGGGGTGGTTGTATCACTTGATCCCAAGCCTATTCCAGTAAGTTGTCATTTTCATTTGTTACCAAGGAGAATTTTGACATTTTATAGTTTAATTGCCAAGGAGAAGAATTAATAAACTATCGTTTGTCAGTTTGTTCTTCCTTCATGTTGTTTTAACTGACACTCTAGGATATCCATCTAATATTATCCCTCAAATTCTATTATTAGGACTTCTAGTTCGAAATACATTAACAACATTGTTTCTTGAACAGGGGGACTGGAACGGTGCAGGTGCTCACACAAACTACAGGTAAGATAGAGTATCTGGTTTCCTGTTTAGTAATGCCACTCACTTCCGCAACTACTTTTGCATGACATGTTGAATATTATTTCAGTACCAAATCTATGAGAAACGAAGGAGGGTTTGAGTTAATCAAAAAGGCCATTGGGAAACTTGAGACCAAGCACGCACAACACATTGCTGCCTATGGTGAAGGAAATGAACGTCGTCTCACTGGAAAACACGAGACAGCCAGTATGCACAAGTTTTCATGGGTAAATTGCTTTCCTGTTATCTACATTCAAGGACATCCTTTAATAAATTGGTCCTTTACGTACACAAATATTCAACCTATTCCTCAAGAACTAGCCGATTATCCTGTTTATGCACTTCTTTATACGATAAAGATAGTTACATTCTTATGCTCTATTCAGCACATAAGTTATATTCTATACTACTTGGCGACTTGGCAATGGCATTGATGCTCATCTTGTACATTACATTATTTTGCAACTGCAAAAGTTGAAAGGCCTCCACTAGGACTTACATTATCGTAATTTGTCCTCAGGGTGTCGCAAACAGAGGAGCATCAGTTCGGGTAGGAAGAGACACTGAAAAAGAAGGCAAAGGCTACTTTGAGGACCGCAGGCCTGCTTCAAATATGGATCCATATGTTGTCACCTCCATGATAGCAGAGACCACACTTCTGTGAAGCCTTGAGGGCGAATTCGTGAGATGGCCTCTTTGTGGAAGAGGACCATAATTGTGTTTAATAATAATCCCACGAGTTTTTCTTTATAATTAGCTTGTTTGGTCTTTTTATCATGTATTGTTTTTTGGATTTGTCCTTGCATTTCTGGTTTAAAGGCTAATGGCCCGAGCATTAATGCTCCGTTCCTTTCTCTCTTTATTTTGCCTAGTGACGCTCCGATCTGTTCTACCTTTAACTATATACCATCAGGGTGGCAATGTCTGTTGTACCAAAATGATGTATGTTGCATCTGTCTTACAATCCCACTATACTATTCATAGTTGGTGGTTTACTGGGACTAATGTCATTAGTTAAAGACAACACAAATTAATGTTAACGAAAACGGAAGTCCTCTAAACATACTCGCACGTCTGCATTATAAGACCTAAATTATTTTTTATTTGCTAGTTTAGAAAGAGCTAAATTGTAAGTACAAAGTTATTCCCGAAAAGGTAAAAACACATTGATTATGTGACTAAGAAATCAATAGTAAGATGGTTTATTAAAATTTCTTATTGTTAAAGACATATTGTTTTTTATCAAATTGATGCAAGGAAAAATTTCTTTTAAAAAGAAACTTTAAATACGTAAAAATAAGAGTTTGATGCTCCTAAGTACGTACTCACCTAAGTTAGGTGAGATACAAAGAGTTTTTAGTGTGAATGCACGAGCGGTATGTTTGTAATTGCAGAGTTTAATCAAATAATTACAAATATGTTATTAAAATACACTGTAAGTCCCTAAGTACGTAGGCGCATTTTTCTCTAAAAATAAAAAGATGTGAATATCTATACAATTTTTAATATAATTAAAAAGTGGGATAATTTACGAATCTTATTACTTTAAAATTATTTCAATGAGTTTAAAAACAAATATCTATTTAGAACATATATAATTATCTAAGTTTAAATACATGTCCCGTTCCTACTTATTTTAAAAATATTGTTAACAGTACTAAATGTTTAAGATATATTTAACAAATTTGACAATTAACTCGCGGGATATAAACCACAAATTATCAAAAGCTAAAAAAATGAAAAGAGAACTTAAATTAGAGAGAAGGAAATGAAAATACGGTAGAACCCCTCTAAAGTAATGATATCGTTGTGACTGGAAAAAATTATTACTTTAAAAAATTTATTACTTTAATGCTGTAAAATTATAACTACCTATTAACGAGTGAGACCTAAATTCTTTATCATTATAGAGAGGTTATGAGTATTAATTTAGAGGGTTATATTGTACTAGTGAAATAACATGCCCACCTGTCTCATCATATTTTTCAAATACAAATATTTATTTTAAAAAGTATCAATAAATAAATGTAGGGGTGTGCATGGTGCAATTTTTAGAATTAATCGTTATAATGAAAAAAAATATTATAACATGTGTGTATCAAACAAATAATGCAAATTTATTATACAAAAATTTAAAAATTATGATTTAAAACTAAACAATATTAATCTTCTAGAGTTTATGAGAATGTATTATATAATTTATTTATATTTTATTCTAAGAGAAAAAAGTCCCTAACGTTCACCTTAGAGAATTTACCTAAAATTATGATTTTTTGTAGTATAAAAAAGGCGTGGCAACTTTACAAATAAACTAGTTTACCAAGCCGTGCTTCGCAGCGGTCTTATAATAATTTTTTTATTAAAATTTGTTTTTGCAAAAAATGTTTTTAAATAAAATAAATAATTATATTTCTAACATCTGGTTTCTTTTGAATTTTTCGGCCTTAGAATAATTTCTCTAATTTTTTTTTAAAAAACATTCTACAAAAAAAAAATTTAAAATGAAATAAATAATTATATTTCTAACATAAGGTTTCTTTTAAATTTTCTGTGTCGTCATGGTCATTCATGAAAATCTATTATATATATAATACAACAACATAAGGGTTTGATAAGAAATTTAAATCGAACCGACCATTTTACCCTTATTTCCATTACATCATGTCATTGTTCTTTTGGTCTTTTAGTATCACTATATTAATTACATATTATTAATTGTAGCAAAATTAACATACATATATATATATATATATATATATATATATATATATATATATATATAGTTAAGTTCTATGGAGACCACTTTTTTTGTGGAGACCTGGAGACAAGATATGTTCTGCAATCAAAATTTGGCAAAATAGATCATATTTTGTAATCAAAAATTTGCAAAACGTACTGTTTTGCGAAGTATACTCTAAGAAAATCACTATTTCATTAAAAATCTTGAAAATCATGTAAGTTCTGCAAACAAAACATGAATGTTCTGCAAACCGAACATGTTTTGCATAATAATATGTTTTGATATGTTTTAGTTGCAAAACATATATAATTTTAAAGATTTTAAATGAAAAATAGTTATTTTTATAGAACATAATTTATAAAATATGATCTATTTTGCTAAATTTTGATTGCAGAATGTATGTGGTCTCCAGGTCTCCACAAAAAAGGTGGTCTCCATAGAACTTAACTTATATATATATATATATATATATATATATATATATATATATATATACGTACATACATACATACATGTATACATGCATGCATGCATACATACATACATATATGCATATGTATGATATTATTTGACCATATTCACTAACATATACCATATCTAATTATACTATTATTTAGATTCACTATAAATATTTGCATATTAAAAATTGAAAAAAAAATTATTTGAATGAAATTTATATATTATATATATATATATATATATATATATATACGTACATACATACATACATGTATACATGCATGCATGCATACATACATACATATATGCATATGTATGATATTATTTGACCATATTCACTAACATATACCATATCTAATTATACTATTATTTAGATTCACTATAAATATTTGCATATTAAAAATTGAAAAAAAAATTATTTGAATGAAATTTATATATTAAGCATGCATGTGCATTACAATTATTTATACCTCTAACAAATCAAACTATAAATAATTTCTCATTTTTTTAAGTTTTATATTTGTATGGCACAAATACGTCCAAATCAACACAAATATAACAAAAAAAAACCATTTCATGTATATAAGTGTAATATAAACTTTTATTAACATTACTTATCCTAGAACTCGGAAATTACTACACTAATAGATAAGCGTACAAAAAAATTCCGAACAAATTTTTGGAAGCGCTTTTCGGTATTCTGTATCACCTCTCTCTAGTTTCTTTCCATCATTATTCAAAAATACAAAAAAATTGAATATTTGAAAAATCCAAAAATATTAGTTAGTTATTTGTTAAAAAACAACTTGCTGCATCATTCATTCTCTCACATAGAATCACATCATCTAGATTTCTTTATTGTATTTATTGCTTTCTATCTTATACAATTGTGGTGAGTGCTAGAGGAAATAGGTACGTACAATTTAGAATAGAACACGTAGTGTAGTGCATCCATAAGTGTTTATTTCTCGTTCTTTGTGTGTTGCATCATCTAATCAATCTTAAGGGCGCCACCCAATTTCAAGATAAGGTGAGGGATTTCATCACCCTTTCCTTGGCCCACAAATCACTAATTCGTTCATCTTGCATTCCTTTTTCCTTAATAAAATCAATTAGACGTTAGCCCCTAGGATATCGCGCTCAACTAGGAAGAGAATCTAGGAGGAACAAATCACTAAGTATTTTTCGGTGGTGTCTAGGCTAGCGAAAGCTTACCTGGTCTTTAGACTGGTGCCTAGAATTGTGGTTAGCCTCTTGGCAATGCTTCCTCATGCCTGGCCAGTCACGACGAATGTTTTTTGAGCTGTTACTTTTAGTAGTATCTTATTGTTAGGAGCAAGGTCTAGATTTTTTTTTAGGATAACATAGATTTTTCTTTTGATTTTCCATCTTTTTGGGTGTTTACTTATAGCTCTTGTCTGCTACGTGCTTACTTGATTTCTCTTCACCCACTAAAATTGAGTCAAAAGAAGTAGAAGTTCCAACAACCGTCATGGTTGTCTCTCTTAAAGAACGTTGTTACCCCGCTCGTACCGCTCAACCCTCATGCATAGTGCAGTAACCGCAAACAATTTTGAAATCAAACATCATAACATTAGCTTGTTACCTAGGTTTGCTGGGGTAGAGGGAGAGGATCCATATCTTTTCATTTGAGAATTTGAGGAAGTGTGTGCTTTACAAAAACTTCAACAACTAAGTGAGGATTCCATTAGGCTCAGACTCATTAACTTTGCTTTAAAAGAAGATGCTAAACAGTGGTTGTATAGTCTGCCCGTTAATTCTATTTCCACATGGGAGGGATTTGTTGCTATATTTCTTAAAAAATATTTTCCCAACCATAAGGCTAACAGACTTAGGAATGAAATCAACCAATTTCAACAAAATCCAAATGAGCCTTTTTGAAAATATTTTGATAGATTTCAAAAGTTGTTGTCTAAGTGTCCTCAACATGGTATAGAAAAATGGAGACTTTGTAAAATTCTTTATGAAGCCTTAGATAGCCAAACCACTGCCTTGTTAGAGTATATGTGTACGTTTATGGATAAAACTGATGAAGAAGCTTGACAATTTTTTGAGGAGTTAGCTGAAAGAACAATGTTGTGGGAGTCAACTAGGGAACCCAGTCAGGAAACTGAAAAATCTAAGGGCGTACACGTAGTTGGTAATTCTATTGCAACCAAAGCTAAGTTAGCTACTCTCATTAGACGTCTAGAAGCCTTAGAAACCAACAAGGTGTTCTCACAAGTGTTTCTGTGTGCAAACTGTAATTCTCCTACTCATTTGATAGAAAATTATCCTGAAATTGAACAAGCCAATGCCATGTTTCAATCTAGAGTTAGGAATGATCCTTATTCATCCACATACAATCATGGTTGGAAAAATCATCCAAATTTCTCATGGAACCAAGGTCAATACAATCATTATAACCAAAATTCTCAACCTGCTTTTCAAAAGCCCAATCCTGGTCCATACCCAACTCAAAATCCTAACTCATATCTTCCACAAAATCTCGGTCAATATCAAAATTCAGTCCATTTGAATCCTCCTGGTTTTACCGAATCTGATAAGAGATTTAATTCTTTAGAAAATAGTATTGAGGCGTTATTGAAATCTCAAGCTAATTTAACTCAATCTCAACAAAATTTCATGAACACTATGACCCAAGATAGGCAATTGCTAAATTCCAATGCTCAAGCCATATCTAAACTAGAGGTCCAAGTTAGTCAATTGTCAAACACCATTAGTGAGAGAGAGAGAGAAATTGATTTCCTAGTCAACCCGAGATTAATCCTAAATTTCTTCCAAATCAAAAGTCTCATGAAAATGTGAATTCTGTTATCTCTCTAAGGTCTGGTAATCAATTCAATAATCATGCTGGTGTCAATACTCAAGAAGAAGATAAGCTTACATTTGAACCAAATCCTTTACTCTTGAATCCTAGTCTTAAACAATCTTCCAATCCCAAGAGTCCTGAAGAAGTTGAATCTAATGAGTCATCACCCTCCGATGAACCACCTTCAAAACCCCATTCTAGTGTATCTAGTGAAAAAGTCTTTAAGCCAAAAGCTCTGTTTCCTCACAAACTTACTTCAAACAAACAATCTGCTCAATTAGATAAGATTTTGGAAGTCTTCAAGCAAGTGAAGATTAACATTCCTCTTTTAGATGCAATTCAACAAGTTCCCTCTTATGCTAAGTGTCTAAAAGATTTGTGTACTCATAAAAGAACCACTCATGTTCCTAAGAAAGCTTTCCTAACATCTAATGTTAGTTCTATCTTGTCAAATCAAATCCCTTTGAAGTATAAGGATCCTGGTTGTCCTACCATTTCTTGTGTCATTGGTAATACTTTCATTGATAAAGCTTTACTCGATCTAGGAGCTAGTGTGAATCTTCTTCCATTATCTGTCTATCAAGACTTGGGTTTAGGTGAACTTAAAGAGACTAGTATCACTCTTCAGTTAGCTAACCGTTCTGTCAAAATTCCTAAGGGTATGGTGGAAGATGTGTTGATTAAGGTTGGTGATTTTGTCTTCACCGTCGATTTCATTGTCCTAGAAACTGAGCCCGTCCAAAATCTCAAAAATCAAATTCCCATCATTCTAGGAAGACCTTTTCTTGCCACGTCTAATGCTTTGATTAAATGTAGGAATGGTTCGATGAAACTCACTTTTGGAAATATGACGATAGATCTTAATGTCTTTAATGTAGGTAATCAACCTAATGAGCTTTTTGAACAACCCGTCAGAGTTAATTTGATTGATGAGGTTGTTTCATGGTCACATCATGAGGATATTGCAATTGAGTCCTTTCTTGAAGACGATATTTTGTTAGATTATGAGAGTAATAAAGAAATTCATGAGCTGTATAAGAATTTTTCTTCTGATGAGATGTTAGATGAATTAAATGTTATTTGTTCTAAACATGAAACTCAACTTGAGGATAGTTCTTTTGATCCTAAGTCCATTGTTAAGACTTCTGTTGGTGAGCCACCCCCACTTGTTTCTAATCTATATTTTTCCACTCTTGATCAGTTTTTGGTAGTTGATAATGAAACTTATCATGTTGTTATCTCTAGTGACATAGTTCATGACCGAAAATTTCAAGTAATTAATTTTCTTAAACATCATAAAGAAACGTCTACATGGGGGAGTAAGTGTGTGTGAGTGTGTTTATTGTGTGTGTGTGTGTGTGTGTGTGTTTGTCTGTGTCTTATTGGTATTGTTATATTCCTCCATCATGCCCTTATCAGGTATTCTCGTCCTTTTACTTTGTCATTTTTCTCTCATTTGCATACATTGAGGACAATGCATGATTTAGGTATGGGGGATGGGTTTAGTAGTATTAAACAAAAAAATCCAAAAAAATTGAAAAATTACAAAATTACAAAAAGAATTTTAGTCTTGTAAATTGTAGAATTCTAGCCTTGTAAAACGATTGTGTGTGGCTTGATGCGCCCTTACATGCTATAGTAATCTTGTGTTTCTGATACTTTTGATTGAGAAGTGATTTGCTAAGTTCTTGTTCACACATATACACTAGCAAGGTGAAACTAGCAGACTTACCGAATTTTGCAAGTAATTAGAAGGACATGAATATGTGCAAAATGATTTGGTTTTCATGCTTTGAGTACAAGTTGGTGCATTGAAGAGATTTTTACTTCAGATTGATTATGTTTTACCACCATGTGAGATTTTAAGCCTATATGCATATCTTTTGCATTTTATATTCGTTTGCTTGAGTGTCCACATGTTGTTTGCATTGCTAGCACTTGTTTGAGACCTTTCTTGAAACGCATGACATTATTTGATGATAAGATGATAAAGGCATTTAGGAATAACCTATGTTTTCCAAATTACCACACCATTTATATATTATCAATTAGTTACCCTCTTGAGCTTAAATCCTATTTTTTCGGTGACACACCACATTACTTGCCTAGACCTTTTTCTTGTTTAGCCTAACTTATACTTGATCCCAAATTGTCAATGGCTAGTAGAAACTTGAGGGAGTAATAAGGTGTGTAAGATGGGTTTACTTTTGTTCATTACTTTTGAGGAAATATTGAGTTTGGTTGCATAATTGTTAGTCGTTGTTCAGTAAATTTTTGAAGGAGGATTGTGGTTGCTTATATCTATCTTTTAGCTCTCGAAAAAAAAAGATGAAAAAAAAGAGAGAAAAAAATTATATGAAAAAAAAGCAAAAAGAAAAAAATATATTATATGAAAGCATACTTATGTTTGTTTGATCCTTCTTCATTCGACTAATCAAGCCTTTTGTTGGAAAACAATTAGAAAATTCATTTTTGGGGAGGATGTTTGGTGATGTGTATGATTAATTATGGTGCCTACTAGCTTTTGACACTTCACCTTCTTTGGCTTTACTTGACATACCTTGTCCCTAGCCCCGTTACAACCCAAATAAAGACCTTTTGATTATCATCATTGATGTATGTTGTCTTAAAGTTAGATTGATACCAAATGTCAAACATGTTTATGATTTTGTTGGAATTGAATGATACACTTACCCTTGTTCTTGAATGAATATTCTTTTGTGAGTGAAAGGTGAGTTATTGTTTGTTTCTACATTTGAGATCCCAAGTTTTCACTCAATGGTGTTCTTTTGTGGGCTTAGCATGATTACCAACTTATTCTTACACTTGACATGGACTTTTGAGCACTTATGCATATTTCTTTGAGTAGACTATGTGAATTCTTGCACTTTCCACGATAAGACATTGCAAAGTCATTTTTGATTCTTAAGTTGATGTAGCATGAGAGGACTTGTATGTGTGGCGTTGCATTGTCATGCGATCTTTTATATGAGCTAGATGGATTTTGTGGGTACATTCACTATAGACCCTCACGAGACCTCACTCATCCACTAGGGCTGTCTAGGGGTTTAAAGGGCTTGTTGCATATGCCAAATGCAACCGTGATCACCTACGGAAGTGGTATTATCTATTAGATAGTAGTTCATATTATATTAGTTTTTCTCGAGGACGAGCAAAAGATAGGTATGGGGGCATTTGATAGGTCCATAATTTAATATATTTTTAATACCTATTTTATGTCCGTTTTCGTAATTTTATTATTTAATAAATTGTTTTCTTTTGTTTTGTAGGAAAATAAATAAAATCATATTTCAAGCAGAAAAAGGTGAAAAGGCAAGGAGATGGAAATACTTGAAGTCAAAAAGAAATTGGAGAAAAATTGGAAAACTTATCGGAGAAGAAAAAGGAATTGAGGAAATATTTTTAGAATCCGATTAGTAGTCAAATAGCCCAAACCCATTATTTTTCCTATATATATATCTACCCTCTTGTATTTGAGACACCTAGAATTTTAGCTCTTTGTTTTTCTGTCTTATGTTTCTCGTTGGTGGCTATTATCCAGCATATACTTTCACTCCATAATATTAATATATTATTTATTCTTGTTTCTTTTTCTGGCGTTTACTTCTTTATTATTCTTGCTCAATTAGTATTTATTTGTTACATGCATGCTTTGGTTGGTATCTCGTTTATTAATATAAGCTGGTTAGTTGATTAATTGTGTTGTTGTTTTGGTCACCTGTCATTCACCACTTGCCATTCACGTTAGTAATATTAGGTTTAATAAATTGTTGGCCATAACATTAGCTTTGTTTAATTCGTGAGTTTATGTTTAGTTTGTTTTATAATATTTGTTTTGTTTATTTATTAATCATGTGTAGCTAAATCTCTTGCCCTAGGATGAAGATGAAGTTAATTTAATTATTTTTGATATCTTCTTGTTCCTATTAATTGATTCTCATGATTTTTCTTGGTGCTTAATTGTTCAATTGACAAAGTGATTTTGATATATTATTATTACTGGATTTATTTTTCATAGCCTATGCTTGCTCCATGAAGTTTTGATAGGTTATTGTTAGATAACAAGTTTCATAGTATATGCTTGTCTCGTTAATTGATATATCTTATTTGTGAAGGAAAGAGAATTGATTTTAGGGCGAGTTGATATTAATTGTGATTGATTAATGGATTCGGATTCCTAGGTTTTCCTTATTTGATTTTAATTTTTAATTAGGTTAAACAAATCTCATCTCAAATCTTATTGTCTAGTTCGTCTGAGTTAATTGTTAGGGTTTCGAAAATTCATAGTCTTTGTGGATCGATATGTGATTGCTACAACTGAACAATGTGCGCTTGCAGTTTACATTATTTTTACACATCAGGAGCATTTAGAAGAAATATTAAAATATCAAATTTATTTTCAGTGCACAAAACTATTAAAATCTTTAGTGTCAAAAATTACAATGCTCAGAAGCAAACTTATCTTCGAGAAAATTACAATGTTAGAGATTATACCCTAACTTGCATTCACAGCATCTGCACGATCATGGCTAATTGGCTATATATAAAATACATGTATGAATATTAAGTTATTATGTACGTAGATGGACATTAAAGCAAAATTTAATGAAGAGAATAATTTGTAAACTATTAGAAAACTCATATATATATATATATATATATATATATATATATATATATATATATATATATATATATATATATATACCCGAACATCAAAGATTTAAGAAAGAAAAAAAACCGTACCTACGATTATGGGAAGAGATGTAAGAGACCGACAATCATGACATTGTTTATATAGGCTACTAATAAGATGAAAATATATTTATGGACATTAAAATAGGCTATTTTTATTATTTAAAGGCAAAAATATTGAAATGGTATATTTAGTTTTCTTATTTAAAATACAATTGAGAATTTTTTTTTTAATTTTTAGTATTTTTAATTCAAAAATTTGAGAAAATTAGAAAAATAGATCAAAGCGATTTGAGAGACTCCACCTCACTGCCCCCGTTTTCTTCTTTATATAAGTATTAACTCCTTATATATAATAAGCGTAAGGGAGATCTTATCCAAAACTTTGGTCGGTCACTGTAATACCAAAACTATATGATCCGTTGGATTATAAAACTATAAATATTCAAATAGATGAGGACCGTTAGATATAATATTAAAAATTGTATTTGATTAATAATAGGATAGTATTTAAATACTAAAAGGTGTATTTTGATAATTTAAACCAATTATAAATAGGTTTTCTATATTGAATAGAAATCTTTATGTAAAAAATCGTAATTATCTTTTCTCTTTAGTTTATGGATAGTTCCAGTTAGATAATAATTATTAAACCATCATTAAATTAAAGATAATTTTGTTAGCTTCGCGTGGGCTGTAAAATTGTTAAAATTGTTAAAATCTGTTGTCTAAAACTCAATATATAGCCCAAACAGTAAAGTGATTATCTAAATTTTAATAATTTTTAATTTAAACCAATTATAAATAGGTTTTCTATATTGAATAGAAATATTTATGTAAAAAATCGTAATTATATTTTCTCTTTAGTTTATGGATAGTTTCAGTTAGATAATAATTATTAAACCATCATTAAATTAAAGATAATTTTGTTAGCTTCGTGTGGGCTTTAAAATTGTTAAAATATGTTGTCTAAAACTCAAGATAGAGCCCAAACAGTAAAGTGATTATCTAAATTTTAATAATTTTTTTATTATTGTGGCACCAATTTAATTTTTTTCCTAATTCTTTTAAATTTATAAATTCTATGTTTATTTCAATAAAATATTAAAATCAATTTAAGAAAAAATTAAAATCGATCTGGTCCGTGTACGACCACTATACGACCAAATTAATTATTACAGTTAGATCTTAAATAGATCGATGAGAATTGTTAGATCTAATATTAAAAAGTGTATCTGATTAATAATAGAATTATATTTAAATACTAAAAAGTGTATTTTGATAATTTAAAATTTTTCTATGTAAAAATTCTTAAATATCTTTTCTCTTTAATTTATGTATAGTTCGAGTTAGATAATAATTGTTAAACCAAATATCAGATAACAATTCATATCGTTTACAATATTAAAATTATCAATATAATGCTCATGTATATCAAATAACAATGATACATGTGGACCCTGCGTTATAAGAGACTTAGGAAACTCATGTACATGAATAAATTTAAACATTTTTTTCTGAAGGAACATAACAATTTGATTAATCCAAATTATAATTATATTATTTTACATATAACAAACATAAAAGGATAATATCAAAATATTATTAAAACATTGAGGGTTTCATATTCATTAACAATAATTTTGAATATAATACTTAACCATCTTTTCTTTTCGGTTTATGGGTAGGTCAAGTTAGATAATAATTATTAAATCGTCATTAAATTAAAGATAATTTCGTTAGTTTCACATGGGTTGTAAAATCGTCAAAATT
Source organism: Heracleum sosnowskyi (assembly GCA_030848705.1). Lineage (NCBI taxonomy): Eukaryota > Viridiplantae > Streptophyta > Magnoliopsida > Apiales > Apiaceae > Heracleum > Heracleum sosnowskyi. The sequence continues at coordinate 131,719,931 of CM061235.1, read as the reverse complement.
CAATTTCGAAAACTCAGGATAGAACCCAAATAGTAAAGTAAGTATCTAAATTTTAATAAATATTTTTTTTATAATTATAGCACCAATTTATTTATTTTTCCACTAATTCTTTTAAATATAGAAATTTTATCTTTCTTTCAATAAAGTATTAAAATAAATTAAGAACAAATTCAAATCGATAAAGACTATAATAATATGAGAATAAAATTTTATATAATCATAACATAATTTTAATTATGTTTAATAATTTTAAAGTAATAATGTATTTTAAAATTTTATATACACTATAAATAAAACCGAAACATTAAAATAAAAGCAGTTAGTAAGATACTTATATCAGTATGTACTTGATATCCTTATTATATTAAACTCTTTTATATAATAAGCATTGTAAAGCATAATGTAACATAAGATGTAAAAGAGATAACTACAACTCAACAAAGGACAAGACGGACAATAGTATTAACAGAAGCACAGGAATCCAGAATCAAAGAAGAAAGGGTAAACTCAAAAAATCAAAATACGTTATGTATTCTTGAAGTCCGTAAACAGGTCACGGAAAGAAGTTCATGAAAATGTTCAAGCCTCAGTGACAGCAAAAGAAACAAGACTTTCAAGACGACAGAAGTATGTGAATGATTTAGGGTTAAGTACCACGGGATTCCAGTGATTTAAATGAAGCAACCAGAACGACAAAGGACTTATCAGAAGCATTGAATTGAAGACATAAAAGAAGAATTGATTAAGTGTTATTCATCTGTGAACCAGACCAGTTGCACTAGGTGACGACACTAAAAAGATCAAGTTGTTTTATCGTCTCAGAAGAAATTGATACAGTCTAAAACTAAGCACCCGGGAGCTTAATAGGTTTACTAAAATGATCAAGGACAAGAAATGGTTCGATGGTTTTTCTTTTAAGAAAACCATCGAAAGTGATAAAAGAAATCCATTAGAATTCAATTCAAAAGGAATTTAGATTTCGATAGTTTTCTTTAAAAAATATCGAATCATAAATTCTTTTTAATCATTCGATGGTTTTCAAATTGGAGCAGGTGGAAAGTTTTATTTTGTCTGACAGGTTGATGAGAATTGGACGGCCAAGATTGTTTTAACAATTAAGGTTCGATAGTTTTCTAAATCAAAGCCTACAATTACTACGAGAGAAGATAGTGTCTTCTTCAGTTAAGGCATTTTACACAGAGACGTTACTGAGAGAGAAGTTTGAGCCGGAGAAAATCAGAGAAATTAATAGTGCTCAGAATTTGATCATTGTATTGAATTTGTGTAACATTAAACTCATTGAAGCTAATCTACGGATTAGAAATTGTAGCACCCCTCGAGGTTTATATTTATAAAAAGATATATTCCCCGAAACTTGATTTGGTTTGGTGTGTTTGATTTCGTTATAGAACTGAATGATTTATCCGTGAACGAAATTGAATTATTTGTGAGTATCGTATTCAACCCCCCCTTCTACGATACTTTGGACCTAACAATTGGTATCAGAGCTACTTGATTGATATACAAATCAGATCCGGTGAATGAGACCAAAATCAAACGTAGCGTGAAAATTCGAAGCAAATTTTTTAACTTTCAAAATTTTTCATTTAATTGGAATTTCTTGAATTTTAAACAATTTGAAATTTTCAGAAACCATGAGTGCTCCAAAGACAACCGCTAGTATTAAAGTTCCCCCGTTTACTAGAGATGATTTCGGTTTGTGGAAGATGAAGATGCTGTTATTTATCAAGGCATCTAATCCGTTGTATATGGGCATATTAGAAAACAGACCATATGTACCAATGAAATCAGTTGATGAATCTACAGCCCCTGATGGTAGCAGGATTCCTTCAGGCACCCAACCTAAGGATATTACTGAGTATACAGATTCTGACAAAGGACTGATTCGATTGGACACAGGTTTAATGTTGATATTGGCGGACTCCGCAGACAAGGAAATGAGCTATCAGTTGATGAACTGTACAAGCGGGAAACATATGTGGGATACCATTAACTTGATAATGGAAGGAACTGAAGACGTGCAGGAAAACAGATTGGACATCCTGACTTCTCAATACGAAGCGTTTAGGTCTCTGCCAGGAGAAAGTATAACTCAGGTCTTTGAGAAATATACTAAACTCCTCAATGAATTTGCAATTAAAGGAAAGACCTATCCACTGATAGAATCAAACAGGAAGTTCATGATGACGCTGCCCCATCATGTAGAACACAAGTCATCATCCATAAGGGAAAGAATTGACTTCACAAAGATGTCATTAGAGATGATCTATGGGAAGTTGAAGACCTATGAGATGGAACAAGAACAAAGAGTAATAATCTACGGATCAGGGACAGTGGACAGCAAGCACAATGCACTTGTGAGATCAGCAGCACTTGTAGTGGATGAACCAATAACTTCTGAGATTCAGGTTCAAACCCCTAGAGCTGGAAAGGAGGTGATAATAGAAGCAGAAATGGATTCTGTGAATCTGGGTGTTGATGAAAGTGATTACTACACCCTAGAAGATCTTGACCAAATGGAAGAAAAAACCATGGCGTACTTAGCTGCAAAGTTTAGTCACATTCGTTTCAATAGAAACCCTAAGTACAAGTTCAAGGGTTCAACCAACAGATTCCAGAAGAGCAATTATACACCTAGTACAGGCTTTAAGGGAGGCTACAAGACTGGCATGATTGATAGAAGCAAATCAAGATGCTACAACTGCAATGAGTTAGGGCATTTCGCCACTGAATGCCGGAAGCCTCGTCAAGCGAGAGACATGAAAGATGTCTATGGAAAGAAGGATTCTTATGATGAGTTGAAGAAAGAGAATGCCAAGCTTAAACAGCAATTGGAGGCATTCTCTGGAAAGCAGAAAGGGAAAGCTTATATAGCAGAGGGAAAGCACTGGGATGATACTGATTCGGATGAAGAGGAGGAATATGTAAATGTTGCTCTAATGGCTGAATCTTCAGAGGAATCACCACAATCATCTCAGGTACCTATCTTAACTACAATTGATATGTCTAATTCTGAGTACAAGAAAACTGTGCAAGATCTTAGTGTAGAATTGTTTAATGTACACACAAGCATGCTAGCATCAGAAATGGAAAATGCTAAACTAGTTCTTAAGATTAAAAAGTTAGAATCTAAAAATGAAGAACTAGAGCTTGTAGCTGTAACATTAGAAGATCTTAAGCAAAAGAATGCGTACTTAGAGAACAAGGTCAAGTGTAATGCTGAGATAGAGACTATCCTCAGGAAGCATATTTCAGATCTAGATTTGAAGCTGAATGCTTTTAAGAATTCCGCCCTAATTGCTAAGGAGATCATTGATACTCAGGCCATAGGGAATAAAACTGCTATAGGATTTGACTATGACAAGAAAGCTGGTAAGAAGATAGTGGAATTCCCTACGACACCTTCAGTTGTCAAAAGGAATACTCCACATGTTCTTAAGAATGTTGATTGTCCAGTTTTTGTTAAGCCTTTTCCACCACTCTTTCATGAGGATGACCTTTTCATAAGACAAGAATTACTTGAGTAGGATTTGTTGAAGGAAAAAGAGGTAAAGACTAAGTTGCCTAGGAAATCAGTAAAAAAATGAATTCCCTAAACCTGATTTACCTAAAACTGAAGTAGGTGACGTAGTTAGTAATGTTAAAAAGAACAGGAATGGGAAGAAGAAGATTGTTAATCAGGAAATGGTTCCATTTTCTCCCATTGCATCTAGGAAGTTGTGCACTATTTGTAATTCTGCTGGACACCTTACTCATGCATGTAAAAAGGTTAAAGTAGAAACTGCTAATACTTCTGAAATGCATAACATGTCTGACATGCCTGATCTTCATGAACCCTGTGGAAAGAAAGAGTGTTTGCTATGTAAGTACAACATCATGCATGCTTATTTTAAGTTGATGAATGATAGTAGCAATAGAACTGTTAATGTTAAATCCACAGATACTATGAATATCAAACAGGGTAAGACTAAATTGAATGTTACTCCTGTTAAATCATCTAAACCTTCAGGACCCAAACAATTTTGGGTACCAAAGTCCGCTTAATCAATCTGTGATTGCAGGGTAAGGTTAAAAGCTCAAAGGTCGTGTGGATTCTGGATAGTGGCTGTTCTAGACACATGACAGGTGAAGAGTCCCTGCTTACAGAGGTGGTTAAGAAGACCGGCCCGATTGTAACCTTTGGAGATGACAGCAAAGGATACACTACGGGATATGGTAAATTGAAAGCTGGAAATGTCATCATTGAAAACATCTCTCTTGTTGAAGGATTAAAGCACAATCTTCTAAGTATCAGTCAGTTCTGTGATAAAGGCTACAATGTAGATTTCAGAAAGGACAAGTGTTTGATCACCAACAGGAAGGATGAGAAGCTTACTATACTGGGAGTGAGAAAAGGAAATTTGTTTATAGCTGACTTAAGTTCTACCATTGAAGGAGAAGTTACATGTTTCTATGCAAAGGCATCTTCAGAACAAAGTTGGCTATGGCACAAGAAGCTCTCACATCTGAACTTCAAAACTATGAACTCTTTGGTAAAGAGAGAGTTAGTGAGAGGGTTGCCCCTGATGGAATTCAATCTGGAGGGACTATGTGAAGCATCTGAAAAAGGGAAGTCGAAGAAAGCATCACATGGAAGCAAAGGAATGACAAGCATTACTGAACCATTACAACTGATTCATATGGATTTATTTGGTCCAGTCAATGTTATGTCACTTTTAAGAAATAGATATGCATTGGTGATGGTGGATGACTACTCCAAGTACACGTGGGTGTTGTTCATACAAACAAAGGATGAAGCAACAAAACTAATCATTGATCACATCAAGAAGATAGAAGTGGAAGCTAAGCTACCTGTGCGGACAATCAGATCAGACAATGGAACTGAATTCAAGAATGCAGTTCTTAATGATTTCTGCTCAGAGAAAGGAATATCAAGACAGTTTTCAGCACCAAGAACTCCTCAACAGAATGGAGTAGTGGAAAGGAAGAACAGGACCTTGGTTGAAGCAGCAAGGACTATGTTGAGTGAATCAAAACTTCTCACTTACTTTTGGACTGAAGCAGTGTACACAGCTTGCTACACTCAGAATTGAACCCTGATCAACAAAGATCATGAAAAGACTCCGTATGAGTTAATGGCCAACAAGAAACCAACACTGAAGTACTTTCATGTGTTTGGTGCAAAGTGCTTTGTACTTAAAGATGGAGAACATCTTGGCAAGTTTGATGCCAAAGCAGATGAAGGCATTTTTCTGGGCTATTCTCTGGAATCTAAGGCTTTCAGGGTATATGTGATCGAAGATAAGAAGGTGTTGGAAAGCTTTAATGTAACATTTGACGACACCAAAAGACCAGGCCTGCAAACTGGAGAGAACTCTGAATCCTTGGTATTTGGAAATCTATCAGGAGATCTCTCTGACAATGAAGAAGTACCTGAAGTTGTTACAGTTATTAATAATAATCATAATGATAATGATTCTGGACCAAGTGGTGACCAAAGTGGAGATCCTCAAAATTCTACAGGATCCACTAGTCAGTTTTCAGAATCAACAGATCAAACCGTCAACAACTCAGGGGGAGCAGGAGAAGGATCAACTAGTCATACTCCACAACATCTAGAACAAGGAGAATCATCAAGATCGCATATGCCAAGACAAAGGGTATGGAATAGAGATCATCCCTTTCACTTGATCATTGGTGATCCGGACACAGGAGTGAGAACTAGGAGAACATCACAAAATGAATGTCACTATTCTGGGTTTCTTTCAGAAACAGAACCTAAGAAAGTTGAAGATGCTCTAGATGATCCAGATTGGGTGATTGCTATGCAAGAGGAACTCAATCGGTTTGAAAGGCAGAAAGTTTGGAAGCTGGTACCCAGGCCTAAGGGAAAATCTGTTATTGGAACAAGATGGGTATTCAGAAATAAGTTGGACGAAGATGGCATTGTAACGAGAAACAAAGCCAGACTGGTTGCTAAAGGTTACTCTCAAGAAGAGGGTATAGATTATGATGAAACCTATGCACCAGTAGCAAGACTTGAGGCCATCAGAATGTTTCTGGCATTTGCTGCACATTCCAATTACAAGGTATATCAGATGGATGTGAAGAGTGCTTTTCTGAACGGGGAGTTAGAAGAAGAAGTGTATGTGGAACAACCTCCATGTTTTGAGGATTCAAAACTGGCAGACTTTGTGTACTTTCTATTCAAAGCTCTCTACGGACTCAAACAAGCTCCAAGGACATGGTATGACACTCTCTCTGAATTCTTACTTGAAAATGATTTTACAAGAGGTGTCGTAGACAAAACTCTCTTTGTCAAAAAGAATAAAAATGATTTGATATTGGTGCAAGTATATGTTGATGACATAATATTTGGTTCTACTAATGATGATCTATGCAAGAGATTTGCTAAGTTAATGCAGAGTCGTTATGAAATGAGCATGATGGTTGAATTGTCATTCTTTCTTGGACTGCAAGTATATCAAAAACAAGATGGTATATTCATTTGTCAGTCCAAGTACATCAAAGATCTTCTGAAGAAGTATCAAATGGAAGACTCATCTACAGCAAAGACTCCTATGATAACTACCACTAAGCTTGATAAGGATAAAACTGGTAAGAAGGATGACATCACAGGCTACAGAGGTATGATAGGCTCATTACTTTATCTCACTACAAGTAGACCAGATATAATGTTTGCAACATGCTTGTGTGCTAGGTTTCAGTCTGATCCTAAAGAATCTCATCTAATAGTTGTTAAGCGAATATTTAGATATCTTAAGGGGACCCCAAATCTTGGAATTTGGTACCCTAAAGATACAGGATTTGATCTTATTGGATACACAGACTCTGATTTTGCAGGTTGTAAGATTGATCGGAAGAGTACTTCAGGAAGCTGTCAGTTTCTTGGAAGAAGGTTAGTTTCCTGGTATAGCAAGAAGCAGCATTCAGTTTCCACATCAACAGCTGAGGCTGAATACATTGCTGCTGGAAGCTGTTGTTCTCAAATCTTGTGGATGAGAAACCAACTCTGTGACTATGGGCTTTTGTTGACAAAGATTCCAATATTTTGCGACAACACAAGTGCCATAGCAATCTCAAACAACCCAGTGCAACACTCGAGGCGAAGCACATCGACATCAGGTATCATTTTATCCGGGAGCATGTCATGAATGGAACTGTGGAGTTACATTTTGTACCCACAGAGGATCAAATTGCAGACATCTTTACTAAACCGCTTGATGAATCCACTTTCAATAAGCTGGTTGGTGAACTTGGGATGTTAAATCTTTCTAATTGATTTTGATTAGAAGTCAGTAACTGCAGATAGTCCTGGTAAATACATGAGTTTAAGAATTTCTATATCCTTAGGACTCGTGAATTTATTTTCTGGAGCAATTCTCGTAGTTAGGATTTTTGTACTAATTATATGTCATAATTATGGATGATATATCTTCTGGCATTTAATTGGTTATTAATTCTAAAAATTATTTAAGTGCTAATATTTGTTCTAAATATTCAAGCATTTATTTAATTTGAATTAATTTACTTTGTTTTTAACATTGTAGATTAATGCAGCATAATTGATTGGATTTTAATTGGTTAATATCACTCAATCATATTTAATTGATTTTATTCTAAGAAAATTGTGAATTTTCTGTTAACAATTGATTTTGGTAAATTTTAAAAGATTTATTAAAATTAAAACTTGACAGGAGATAAAAATTTCTGATTTTTAGAACATGAACAGGTTTTAGAAATTGGAAAGAAGCAAAAAATATCGAATTTAGGAAATTCGATAGTTTTTCAAGTACATAGATAAATCTATCGAAATTAATTTTCGATAGTTTTTGAAAAGAAAAAGAAAAACTATCGAAAACAATTCTCGATAGTTTTTTAGAATACTTTTCAAATTTATCGAAGTGAATTTAATTAATTCAATATTTAAATTCTCGATGGATTTTGAAATTCTAGTGAAAAATATCGAAGAAGATTTAATTCTTTTTATAATTCAAATCTTCGATAGTTTTTCATAAAATGGTTCGATAGTTTTTTTGTTCTATACAAGCAAAAAACCCTCGATGGTTTTTACAGAAAGTCTGTTTGCATTCTATCTTTTTAATCTTCGATAGTTTTTCAAAACTATCGAATGGAAATAGACCTTCTTGCCCCTCTGATAAAACCATCAAGAGTTCTTTTAAAAAACCATCGAACCAGAAATGACATTTTTACCCCTGCCAGTTTCATTTAGTATAAAAGCTTGCCTTGATCGATTTCTTTATCAGTTTACAGATCTAAAGAAAAAGCAAGAACGTTTATACTTACAATATATATATACATACACAAACAAGAACGTCAACATCGATATTTTCTTCAGATTCACCGATTAAAACTTGACAAAGTTACTGATATTTCATTGTTAATTGATTTTAACCGTGAAGTTTGTTTCTTTTTGAGTTTTTGAAAAGTATCAAGGAAGAAACCATCGAACTAGTCTTTTGAATCGAAAATTGGTTGCTATTATTCAAGGGTTCTAAAGTTTGCTAGTGTTCGAATTTGTGTGTTAGTGTGAAAAGGGGTAATTTTGTTATTAGGGTGATTTTGGTTAAGTTTGATTAATTAGAAATAATTAATTAAATTTTAAGTGAAAAATTAGTTTTTGGTTTATTTAAATTTTCTGGAAATTTAAAATGGCTGGAGAATTTATTGTTACCAAAACTAATCATGTCTCGTTTCAGAACTTGCAATCCATAACGAACTTACAGTTTCGTGCATGGGCAGAATTTCTGAACACGCGTTCATTAGTGGCATATGCTATGAGTACTCCCGTGGTCCTTTGTATCGATCAATTGACTGCGTTGTACACAACCGCCACGGATACAACTGAGAATAACGTAAGGTCCTTCAGTTTTGTTGTGCCAGGGGGCAGAACAATAAGGGTGACGGAACATGACTTTAATAGAATCCTACATTTTCCTACAGAAAACCTTGTTCTGGATCCCACAACTGAGGAGATACATGTTTTCTTCACTCTCATTAGAAGTCAACAACCTAACTTCTTTGTGGGAGAGTTCCTTAAGCATTACTTGCCAAAGGCATGGAACTTTTTCTTTCATACCCTAATCCATGTTTTTACTGCCAAGCTAACAAATCTGCATGGTATTCCCTTATTCCTTCAAAAGATAGGGTTTGCCATTGCCAACAATAGGCATATTAACATTGGACGGTTATTGATTGATCAAGTAATTCTATGCATGGGACCACTGGATGACAGAACAAGCATAGATGATGATGTGCTTTGTTTCTATCCTAGGTTCATACAGCTAATTCTCAATGATATCTTAACAGATGATGAGCGCGAGACATTCGCTGAAGAGGAGACCATGGAGTGCATGAGAATGAAGAGCAATGCCATAACCTCTCTCATAAGGAAGAACAACTATCTTCCAGGGGTACCCACTGTTCTCACAGACTATCTAAGAACGGTGCCCCTACCACTTCTACCCCCAGGGGAACAAGTAAATCAAGGTAACATTCCTGAACCTGAACTGGCTCGTGAACCTGAACCAATGGATGTTGATCCAGAGCCCTCAGTGGCCATTCCTGACCAGGAGGTTGCAAGCCTACAACCTCTAACCACGGTCGAAGAGCCTTTGGAAGAGCCAAATGAAACAATAAACGAACTTCCTTCCCCTCCTATACCCAATATTCAGACATCCGTGAGTGTAGAGGGGGATAGTGCCTTAGCAGCACCACATAAGGAGATACACCCTTCAACAGCAGCTCTGCCTTCCTCTAAAAGGAGACGAACAAAAACCGAGGCAACTGTTGATACTTTATTTCAAACTTCCAAAGCGCCCTTTATTGATTTTTCTGATGCTGATTGGGCTACGCTAACGAAAGCTATATCTGAACCAATAGCTCAATCAAGTAAGGAAGAATTGACGGAAGCAACTGGTGTTCCGACCATATTACGGTCAGGTTCACTAGTTGAAGGTTCTAAGAACCAAGGGTCTTCACAGACGTCGAGAGAAGACTTTGACCTAAATGCACAATCTAAAGGGTCATTGTCTACCTCCCCAGATGGAACATATCTGGATCCTGCGGGTAAAGGGTCTGACATAGGTGCAGATCGGCAACTCGGTGACAATGAATCAATTACTATTGAGGATTCAACTGAGGTAAAGTCTTCACAGACTATTGGGGAAGATTCGGGATCTCTGCTGTTAATAGAGCCTGTTTCTAACCCCCTAGAGATTCAAACTCTAGATCCTTCAAAGGATATATCATCTACGGATGATCGGCAACTTGGTTTATCCAAGGACGGGGACTTGCGAAGCCCCATTGCACCACCGGTGACCTCCTTAAGGACGGCTACGGTGTTTTCTTCTGCAGTTACAACGAGCAAAAAGTGACTGAGTGAAACAAAAACACTTACACCTGGCCTGAGTGGGAAAGGAAAAATGAGTGAAACACCGACAGAAACGTTGAGTGTACACCCAGAGCCAAACATGAGGAGTGACACCCTAACCCTTCCAAATATTGATGATCAGCTACTGCCTACAGAAAGAGAGTTACAAGTTCAATCTACCCTCAAGGAGATGACAGTTCGTGACAAAGAAGGAAATCCACTATTTAAGGTTCCACTGCGACCTTCCTTTGACCAAGGGATCTCCTCTAGTCAAGCCAATGCTTCTTTAAAATCTATTCAAGAGAAGGTTGACTTGGCTGCAGCTGATTCCAGAAAAACATTCAGGGTCATTGGCAGTGCATCTGGCACTATAACAGGTACGAAGCAGGCAGTGGACTCCTTAAAGAAGGAAGCTATGGACGAACTGATCGAGTTGAGGACGGACGTCAAGGAACTTAAAGATGGATTCATGAATGAAGTAGATGATTTGTCCCAAGGACAAGAAGCTTTGAGAGAAGACGTCTAGTTATCCGGGATGGTCAAGCTAGGGTAAAAGATGCAATGAACACCCTTTCTAGAGTGGAGTCTAAGCTGAACCAGAGATTGGACAAGATTGAGAAGACTACCAACTCCAGATTGGATGACATTGACCTGAAGCTGGCTTCTATGCAAGAGATGAATAAGGATCTATTGGATTTCATGGAAAATCAAAGTGATGGAGTACAGTCGATCTGGACTATGTTGAAGAACCAACAAACTGGCCAACCTGGTCCTTCAAATCAGCAACCTGATCCTTCTACTACCTTTTATGTTGAGGATGCTTTCGTCGAGGATTCCTCAACTAAGGGGGAGAAAGTTGGAGAAGGGGAGAAAGAGAAGCCTAAGGATGGATGGGGAGTTTGGGAAACAGTTGAAGCTATTCCAATCAGACAGTACTGGATAGAAGAACTTGTACACGAAGAAGAAAATAGTGAAGAGGAATTTGAGGTCATGCAAGAGCAACCAATTGAGGAGGAGCATGAGCCATATTATCCAGAGCCCGTTGAACATCCAATATGGGAGGATATTATGGAAGAAGAAGCAAATTCTCTATCACCTGAAGAAGAAGCTGCCTTGGAAGCAATAAGAGCTCAGAGAGCTGCAGTAGATGCCAGGCAAGCTGAGAAAGAGAAACAACAAGCAATTCTGAGGAGTGAAAAACTGAAGAGATTCAAGGTGTATAATGAAGTGAGGAGGAAAAAGATGATAGATCTGGCAAAGAAAGAAGGTAATGAATGGGAGATGGCTTATAAAACCTTTTGCGGAGTTGAAGACGGATTAGAAGTCAACGATAATGCTGAGGTGGAAGTTATCATTCAGGACATCAGAAGTGCCAATCTTGAAGATCAGACTTACTTCAAAGCATTGAGAAACTCTATGATCTTTCTGAAAGCTGGGGTTAAAGCAAATGGAGCCTGGAACATCCTGATCAATTTTCTGGAGAAAGGTACATTTGTGATTTCCACTAAGTTTTTAGAACAGAGGACATACACAGAGTTGCAGGTTATTCTCATCAAGATTCAAAGGAAGACAAGGCTAAATGAACTGCTATGTGAGCATGTTAAGGAGATCTTGATGAAAGTCAGTCCAGAGATTATTGAAGATCCTCCAATGGTTAGATTCATGACGAATGACTTGTTCAGAATCTGCTATTTGGCTGAGGACAAATTGAGGGACTACCCAAGCAATTATCTAATCTCAGTTGAGAAGTATCTTAGATCCACTGGATTCACATCAACGGAGAAGGACAAAGCAGCAGACACTCTTAGAAGATTTCTAATGGAGAATGTTCCTTACTATAGGAAAAGAGTGGAAAGAGGATTGGAAGTGCATACCAGATTACCAAACATGCCAAAGCTAAACAAGGAAGATGTTAACATTGCATGGTTGTGGGCTGGAGTGGGTCAAGAGGTTGAATATATTGGAAGACACATCCAAGGAGCAATCCTTAAACCTGGAGAACCACTGCACTATCTGTCAGTGATTGATTATCAAGCTGCTAACTCCGATCCAATGATTGAAGAAGGTGAGATTGGAATGGACTGAAGATTGAAGCAAAGAACAAAATAACTATCAGCTCAGACTAGAGGAGCAACTTTACTGTATAAAGCTTTATTGTTTTTTGATTTATGAAATCTGGAAATGTATATATATCTGATCCAGAATGCATTTAATATTATTACGATGTCTTACTTTAATTAGTTTAATGTTTCCTTAGTTAGTTGAGTTATCCTCGAAGTATTTGCTTGTCGAACTCTATCCAATCAAATAGGGGGAGATTGTAAAGCATAATGTAACATAAGATGTAAAAGAGATAACTACAACTCAACAAAGGAAAAGACAGACAATAGTATTAACAGAAGCACAGGAATCCAGAATCAAAGAAGAAAAGGTAAACTCAAAAAATCAAAATACATTATGTATTCTTGAAGTCCGTAAACAGGTCACGGAAAGAAGTTCATGAAAATGTTCAAGCCTCAGTGACAGCAAAAGAAACAAGACTTTCAAGACGACAGAAGTATGTGAATGATTTAGGGTTAAGTACCACGGGATTCCAGTGATTTAAATGAAGCAACCAGAACGACAAAGGACTTATCAGAAGCATTGAATTGAAGACATAAAAGAAGAATTGATCAAGTGTTATTCATCTGTGAACCAGACCAGTTGCACTAGGTGACGGCACTAAAAAGATCAAGTTGTTTTATCGTCTCAGAAGAAATTGATACAGTCTAAAACTAAGAACCCGGGAGCTTAATAGATTTACTAAAATGATCAAGGACAAGAAATGGTTCGATGGTTTTTCTTTTAAGAAAACCATCGAAAGTGATAAAAGAAATCCATTAGAATTCAATTCAAAAGGAATTTAGATTTCGATAGTTTTCTTTAAAAACTATCGAATGATAAATTCTTTTTAATCATTCGATGGTTTTCAAATTGGAGCAGGTGGAAAGTTTTATTTTGTCTGACAGGTTGATGAGAATTGGACGGCCAAGATTGTTTTAACAATTAAGGTTCGATAGTTTTCTAAATCAAAGCCTACAATTACTACGAGAGAAGATAGTGTGTTCTTCAGTTAAGGCATTTTACACAGAGACATTAGTGAGAGAGAAGTTTGAGCCGGAGAAAATCAGAGAAATTAATAGTGCTCAGAATTTGATCATTGTATTGAATTTGTGTAACCTTAAACTCATTGAAGCTAATCTACGGATTAGAAATTGTAGCACCCCTCGAGGTTTATATTTATAAAAAGATATATTCCCCGAAACTTGATTTGGTTTGGTGTATTTGATTTCGTTATAGAACTGAATGATTTATCCGCGAACGAAATTGAATTATTTGTGAGTATCGTATATAAACCCCCCCCCCCCTTCTACGATACTTTGGACCTAACAAGCATAATAGGGATTTATCCAAAATTTTGATCGTGACAACCAAATTAATAAGGACTATTAGATCTTAACTAGATAAATGAAAATCGTTTGATCAAATATTAAAAAAGTGTATTTTATTTATAATAGGATTATATTTAAATTCTAAAAAGTATATTTTGATAATTTAAACCAAATATAAATAAGTTTTCTATATTGAATAGAATTCTCCATATAAAAAATTCGTGACTTTCTTTTCTCTTCCATGAACAATTCGAGTTAGATAAAAATTGTTAAACCATCTTTTAATTAAAAATAATTTAATTATGGTGTAAAATCGTCAAAATCTGATTTTTAAAACACAAGATAAAGCCCAAATCAGTAAAGTGAGTATTTAAATTCTAATAATGATTATTATGTCATCATTATTTTAACGCCAAATTAATTACTTTTTTCTAACTATTTTAAATTTAGAAATCTATGTTCAAAAATTAAAATCAATCTAAGAAAAATTCAAATCAACAAAGAATATAATAATACGAGGATAAAATTTTATAAAATTGTGCATATTTTTTATCCTATTTTATTAAGTTATAGATCATAACTAATCAAATATAATTTATTATTAAATAATAAATTATACGCAAATGGTGATTTTGTTTTATAAGCACTCGTAGAGACCTAATTTCATTGTTAACAAGACTATATTCATATTAAAAAAAACCGTATTTTGGAATTGTAGACTCAGCTACAGAACATACCTAACTTTTTTAACCTATATACATTGTAAATTATTAAATTCTAAACTTTAAAAGTTTGTTAATCAATTAGTATAGTACTTTTCTGAAAAATCGTACTTTACAAAAAATTTTATCAAATAACCTATGTCTGAAAGAAAAAAAATGAAAAAAATTCCTTTTTTTTCAAAAAAAAAACCTGTAAATTTTAATATGTTGTTGGTAGATTCAAATCTTAGATCATTCTACATGATAATTTTACTGTTATATGTAACGTTTCTCAACAATTTAATTTGAAAGATCCAACGATTATGGATTGAGTGATCAAACAAAGCGACCACACTTATAAGAAAGCTTTCATTATTTCGTCTTTAATATAATAATATGGATATTTACGGGATATACTATAAAAAAAATGAATTTTATACAGAATTTTGATCGTCACGGTGTACTACTTTAAAAGAAGAACTATTACAAAAATATATATATTTTAATTGATAATTTATTTTCTCAAAAGTTCAAAGTTCAAAGTTCCCGCATCATTAACATATTACAAAAAAGAGTATCTTATATTTTAGCAATAAATATTTAAAAAAATTAAAAATTATAAAAATAATAAAAATTAAGAAAAATTAATGATGTTATCCTGGTAGTTTGGTCCTAAATACCGCCAAAACATTCTCAACCGTTCGATCCAATACTTTTAAAAATAGATGATCAAGATTATATCATATAAAAAGAAATTATTATCTAAAAATGATATAAGTTAAAAGATATTATATTAGGATTGGATTTTCCAAAAAGTTAAAATATAAAAATAGTTGTAATTAAATAAGGAAACACATTTATAACCAAAATAATAAAAATCGTTTAATCTTAAATAGATAGGTGAAAACCGTTAGATTTAACATTAAAACCTGTATTTGGTTAATAAAGGTTATTCTAATAATCTAAACTACATATAAGTTAAGTAGATTTCCTAAATCCAATAGAATTCTCAACATTAAATTTCATCATTTTATTCTCTTTTTAGTTTTATAATAGTTTTTAATTGAAAAAAAAACTATTAGATCACAACTAAATTAAAGATTATTTTGTGAATTTCATGTGAACCGTAAAATTGGCCAAATCTAACTTTTATAACTCAATATAAACAAATATTAAATTGAGCGTGTAAAATGTAATAAATATCAAATTTTTAATTTTTTTTGGCTAAATCTTTTTTAAAAATAATTTAATCATGTAAACTAATAACTTTTAAATATTAAAATATTCATAAATAAATATAATTATAAATATTAAAAAAAACAATCGTGTGTTGCATCGTAAGAAAAATATAATTATAAACAGAATAATTATAAATAAAATTTAAGTAATCGTGCATCGCACGAGCTATAAACTAGTATTGATAATAAAGATAGTTGACTAAGTCGCGCTATGCGGCGGTCTTGTAATATATTTTTTTTAAATCTTAGAATAAAGATTGATAAGATAAAAAGATAAAGATGTTGAATATTAAAATAGTATATTTACTTTCCTCCATTATTAAATATTTTAAAGGAAAGAATAATAAAATTATATATTTAGTTTTCTGCATTAGTAAAGATTTAAAAAGCAATTGAAATTTTTTCTATCCTATAAATTCAAATTTAAATAAGGAATTTTAATTTTATTGAATTAAAATTGAGAAAGGAAAGAATATTAAAATTTTATATTTTATTTTCTCCATTAGTAAAAATTTAAAGGGCAATTGCTATTTTTTCCATTCTATAAAATTGAATTTAAATAAGGAAATTTAATTTTATTGAATTAAAATTAAGAAGTTTTAGAAAAATAGATAAATAACTTTCGGACGATCTGAGAGCTCCTGAGATTTTCCTATATATATAAAGATATATTGATATAACTTTCTGTAATTACAATAGTACCCTCATGCATTTAAATAAATGGGAAATCTACTTAGACAGTTAACTAAGGACGACTTTAGGAGTATGAAACCCTTATATTAATGTAAAGTATATAAATACCATGGAGAGATCTATTATGGTGGGATGGACCGCAATGGCTTTATTATTTATTCATTTCACATATAGTATATATTATACATAGGTATAATACAACGGTTCGGTTAATTTTATTTTGATCGAAAGTCGGAATCGAAACCGAATCATTAATTTCAAGTTTTCGATTCGTTTTTTTTTATAATTTTTCTTCGATTTTAGTGTTTCTGGATGTGATTAATCCGTTTATTTTACAATTTATGTTTTTTCTAGTGTCCCCTAATTAATTACTTAACTAATTCTTTAACCCGTGTAAAGCACGGACATACTCTAAATATGAGTAAATTGTTGATTTGCTTGGAATTTTTATGTACGTGTTTGCGTATTTTATTAGTAGCAATTTATGAGTTATATAACAAGTGAGTGATGTTAGTACAAGTTTGTATTATATTTATATACATGAAAGTTTCCTTTTTTGTTATCTTTGTGTTGATTTAAACGTATTTGTATCATACAAATATAATACTTAAAATATGTTAGAGATTATTTATAATTTGATTTAATATTAAAAGACTAAAATGATCGTGAAAAAATATGTTAGAAAGAAGGGCAAACTTGTCCATGAATTAAATTGCTTAAGGAAGCCGCCTATGTTGTTGTATTAGAGGGAGAATAGAGCCGGTAAACAAACCCGCCCAACTCACACTTGAACCTGAATCTATAGATTCATTTGCCATATCGGAACTCGTGGTCGGAGCTCTTTCAAAAGGTAGACACAGACTGAACACGGTAAGCTTAACTCTATATTCTCGAAATTATTTACTTTTTAGAAGTTATAGTTTGCTAAAATTATTTGCAATATTCTTGAAGTTGTTTTGATTGATTTTTAGAAAGTATAGTTTGCTAATATTTGTGTTTGAATTATATGAAATGATTTCTAGAAACTAGTATAATCCTAATTTGTTGTACTTGTATTGACTGTAGATTGTATAATCTTCTTTTTAATGCTTAGTTGAGCTATGAAATTACGGGAGGTGTCTGATTTTAGTTTTGTTGGTCAGTCCATCCGAAATATCAGATAGAATTTCTTTATACGTGGACATGTTTTTTGTACTGTCATTTATTTGCTGTTTTTTAAGAATCTGCACTGGAGTTATTAAAGGGTACGTTGTTGTTAAGATCTTGTGCAGATAATCACAATGCTTTGAAGTCAGTCTTCTTTCGTTTGACAGGCCTACTGCAAACTTTGTTACATTTCTCTATAGTTTTTATGCCTGTATGCAAATTATTATCGGACATCGATCTCAAGTCTTACTCTTAACATTAGAATTTAGACTTGCTTTTAAAGTCTAAATGGTTTCTTGAATACATCCAAAATTTGTCTAATATATTCTTTGCTGCTCTGACTATCTGATCCCATGGTAATAGCACACTCCATTTCTCTACAGAATGGATTCTTCGATGGTAGTTCATTGCGGTGGATGTCATTGTAAAAGAGTGAGATGGAAAGTACATGCAGCAGCAAGTATAGTAGTCTGGGATTGCAACTGTTCTATTTGTTCCATGAGAAAAAATACCCACCTTATTGTCCCTGCTGAACGATTTGAACTTCTAGGAGATTCAAAAGAGTTCCTCACAACTTACACTTTTAACACTCACACAGCGCAACATAGTTTTTGTAAGGTTTGTGGCATAACTTCATTTTACATTCCACGCTCCAATCCAGATGGAGTCGCAGTTACCTATGGGTGTATTGATCCTGGAACGGTGACCCATGTTGAGATCAAGTTCTACGATGGAGAGAACTGGGAGGACTCGTATGATGCGTCAGGGGTTGCTTCATGTTCAAAAGTATTGCCTGAAGGATCAAAATGATAATCATTAGGAGTTGAAAGGATATCAGACCATAGTGAAATTACATTCGTGTGTGCTAGATGTCCGAGATGCTCTGTTAATTTGTTCTTGAGTTCATATGATGCGAGAATGGGACTAAGTTTTAACGTGTGCATAGTATGAATGTTCTGAAATTGTAGAATAAGATGAACCTCAGGTTGTGTAATATTACTATATATTTACTGCAGAACTGCATCGGGGCAGGCCTTACCCTTATTACTATGTCCATAAGAAATCGAATATAAAAAAGAAAATCCTAGTAATCTTGAGCATTGCTTTAACTAGTGCTTACTTGAAGTTGTCTTGCCCTATTTTAAGCTACTTTTGGCAACTGCTGGAATTTGCTTGTAGTCGTAAATCACCAACTTCTTGTTTAATCGTTACCTAAAGATATATAGAAAAGCTTTTTGGTTTTTCCTTTTGAAAACAATTGGTTGCATGTGCTCCTGAGCTGATGGGTCCAGTTTTGATGATAACAATTAACAGAACTGAGAAAAGAACACATCATTGACACAAAATATTTACAGGATCCTCTGGAATAGGTAACCCAACGTGCACCCATGTGTTTTTTTGGCCAAGATGCTGCATCAACCCAATTTTTTTTTATTATGTACTCTATTTTACTCTAAACAGTGTTATTCATTACAGATAAATTATTGATCTTGCTCAGTGTTTTAAAAATCGGCGATTAATCGGGAATGGGTGTGGATGCTCTAAGAACAATACAACATCCTCTCCCATAAAACTCCGTCAATTCGTTAGTTCGTCACTATATTTGATGAAGTTCGTTATTATGCAAATTTTTTTATAACTATTTTAATGCAACAATACAAATCAAAATAGTTAATTTGTCCAACGAATCAATGAATTGATAAACTTTTAACAATGCAACAGGTAACAAATTGACGGAATTCAATTTTGTTAATGGACCAATAATGAAATGTTACATTACTAAACTCCGTCAATTCATTGATCCGTCAAACGAATTAACTATTTTTTTTTTATTTTGTTTCATTGGTGCTTATGCTCTAACAAAGCAGGTTTCACCATCCAGGATGGTCTATAAGAATTATAGCTACTTGGTTCTTGCTTACCATCTATCATGGTCTAAAGTATAGATCGTAAACATATTATTTCTGGATAATATATAAGGATAATGGATAGACAGACAAACAAACAGCTAGAGTGTGACAGATTAAGACACTGTAATCTTTGCATTGAATTTTTTTCAAACTTACAAAAAAGAAAAGAATCTCCAGACTAGATATCTAAAATACAAAAAGTGAGTGACAGCAAAGCTTACAAGATCACAACAATAAGAAGAAAAAGAAAAGACACAAACAGAATAACCAGCCAAAACCAGCCCCATATTCATTATCACTACAATTTCAACTTTCTATCTGTCACCTTCCATCTGCTGATGTGAATGATTCAGCAAACCCATAAGGCAATGTTGGTATACTTGTGGTAGTATTATCTAAACTTGCAACGAAGGATGATGAGGCCGACGAATCTGCATGGCTTCTACCTTCAAATGCTTGCCATTTCTTAAGTGCTTGTGGCAAAGACATATCAAGATCGATACCATATATGTCGTCGGCACTTTGCTCGGATGGTTGCCAGAGCTCTACAAGAGAGGATAACACATTGACTGCATGACCCATGTCAGGCCTCTGATATGGTTCTCTGGCACAGCAATGGCCTGCTAGTTCGGCTGTAGTGTGTATGCTAGAAAGTGTTTCGTCGTTAAGGTCGAGTGTGGGATCAATGGCCTTACGGAATGTATCCTTATTTAGGTGCATTCTACGGAACCATGTTACCAAATGCATGCTTTCTTCGGGTTGGCTTTCATCAAGTGCCTTTCTTCCTGTGATTAGCTCCATTAAGATCACCCCGAAACTGAACACATCGACTTTTGTGGTCACGCGTCCAGTTACTGCAATAAAACATGATTCAATAAGATTTAGGACTGATTCTTGGACCTATGTTATTGATTAAGCAAATGTATTCTCACACGGTTGAATGCCTAATAAAATATGGAAAACAACATAAAAACTCCATTTGGGAAAGGTTCAAAGTATGCCTTGGGTTCTTATATCTGAGATATAAATCGAAAACTCAAATTCTATGCTGCTTTATGCATAACTAAAGTATAAAGCATAGAAAAGACACATAAATATGTAATATACTAGACGAATATTTTTGAAAGTGATGATAGAAATTAGAACACACCTGCATATTCTGGTGCAAGATACCCAAAAGTTCCAGCAATTCTTGTCTCAACGGACCCTTTACCTTCAGGAGCCAAGCGTACAAGACCAAAATCTGAAACCTTGGCTCTCATGTCATCACCGAGAAGAATGTTTGAGGGCTTTAGGTCCCTATGTATGAAACTTTGGTGGGCCAAACTATGAAGGTATTCTACACCTCTTGCAACATCCAATGCAATAGTCAACCTTCTCGTCCAGTCCAGTGGCTTTAAACCTTCTTCTTCCCAATTGAAAAGATGACTGCTAAGTGTACCTTGAGGCATGTATTCATACACAAGAAGTTTCTCATTTCCATCTAAACAGTATCCGAGCAGAGCAACAAGATGTCGATGTCGAACCTTTGTCAAAACAGCAATTTCAGACTTGAACTCAGTCAGGCCCTTTCCTATGATCACCCCGCCATCCGATCTTTTCACAGCAATCTTAGTTCCGTCATGCAATTCCCCTTTGTAGACTGTACCAAAGCCTCCTTGACCCAATATATTTTCTTCACTAAAGTTGTTTGTCACATTTTTCAGAACTTGTATGGAAATAACCATGTTTCCTGCCTCAACCATCTGGATATCATTAGTCGTTTCACTTGCAGGAAGTGTATGTACTTCGCTAACAGCACCCACACTTACACTTGATCCTGCAACTGTGATCTTCATACTTTCATTGTCTGATCCAGAAAGTCGAGGATGAATCACCATAGCGTTTGGGCTTTGTACTCTGCTAAAGCGCTTTTGCTTACTTTTGTAGAAACAAAAAGCGGCCAAGCCAATCAAGACTATCACAAAAACACCCCCAAGTATGGAAAGCACAATGATACCAATAGAACTTCTAGACTTCTTACCACTATTTTTGGTATCATCATTTCCTAAACTAGAACTGCCATTAGAACTGCTGCCAGGAGACGAGGAATCACTCTTATCCTTCCCAATATCCGTGTTGCCATCCGTTTTCAAATTCAAATTAGCCTTAAAAGCTGGCAACTTACCATGAAGCTGATTGTGGGACACATCTAACATAGTCAGTGCAGGTAGAGTTGTGAGTTCTTCTGGGATTGTACCCGTTAGATTATTATCCGCAAGGGCTAGTCTTTGCAGAGATTTCAGTGCAGCAAATTCAGGAGGAATCACACCTGTTAGCCCCATCTTCTCAAAATTAACAATAGTAATATTTCCATCGCTACAAGTAATTCCCACCCAACTTAAACAAGGATCATTTCCCTTCCAGTTGTCCGCAAATTTCGTTGGATAACCAAATGATTTTACAATTGAAAGCAATGAATTTACTCTAGGATCACAATCGCCAGCTTTAGGCAAACAGAAGCTATTACTATCCTTCATCATATCCAAGCTAACCGAATTCTTAAACACTGGCATCGGTCCTTGAAACAAATTATTTGTCAAATTAACAACTTTCAATGACTCAAGATTAACCAAAGACAATGGAACTGGACCACTAAACGAGTTATCACGAATACTCAAGCTTTCCAATGCCTTCAACTCCGAAAGATCTGGGAACGGACCAGAAAACGAATTCGAATGCAACCAAATCTCCTTCAAAGATGTCATATTCTGCAAAACATCAACCCTTCCACCAAGTTTACCACTACCCTTCTGCCCATTAACCCAAAAAGACTCAATTTCCGAACCCGAAAAGCTCAAAGGCAACTCACCCTCCAAGCTATTAAAAGCAAGGTGCAAATTAACCAGCCCCGGAAACTCATCAGGCCCCAAAAAATCAGGAATTTTCCCAGTTATATTAGCAGAATTAGCCGAAAAATTCTGAAGAGCAGAAGCATTTCGCAAAGTCTCGGGTATTTCCCAGGCAGAAAAGGGATTATTATCCATTTCCACAGATTGTAAAGAGTTCAACTTGTTAAAAAAATCAACAGGAACTGAACTAAACTGATTATTACTAAGCATTAATACTTGTAATAAAGAAAGCCCACTTAAAGTTGGTAAAGGACCAGATATATTATTCCATTGCAACTCCAAACGTTCAAGTTCAGACAACTCTGATAAGTTTGGAGGGAGTGTACCTTGTAGATTTTGATGTCCAATTTGAATCTTGGTAACTCTCTTTCCTTCTGAGCAAACTACATGAGCCCATTTGCATGGATCAGGGTCAGTCCAGCCCAGTAGTGGAGATGGGTTTAGAGTCTTTTTCAGAGATAACATGACTGCAATGTCATTAGGTTGTGTTTCAGAGTTTGAAGTGAGGAAGAGTGAAGATGTTGAAGTGAGAAAGATTAGAAGCAGCTTGAACCTCAGATGAAATATCATGGTAGTGTGTGTTTTGTGTAAGTTTCTGTAGAGTTGAGAGAGAGAGAGAGAGAGAGAGAGAGAGAGAGAGAGAGAGAGGAGACGAGAGTTTGTGAACAGGGAAGATTGGAAGGAGCAAGAGGAAGGAGCTAGTGTTGGAACTATACAGCACATGGGTGCGGGATCCACGTTTACACGCTACATGCTGTATGTATATAGGTAGACCCAATTATACTGAGAACGGGAGAACTATCATCTTAGTCGTTCATTTTCCTTTTATTTTTTTAATGATCAGGATTTAATTAGCTTTAAAATTATTTCATAGAAAACAACAATACATACCGTTATGCCTACACTCGGACAGTCGGACTAATAACACAACGACGACGACTCAAAACTTGACAGAGATGAATCAAACTAAAAACACTAAAATTCAGCGATTACAACTTGAGATTCGAAGATTTGCTCTAAAAATGTTCATAACCGCTGTCATAGAATCATCAATTCCAGTTTTTCAGTTAAGTTTGATTCTCTACATCATTCAATTCATAAATTTATGGTTTTGAGATGAAATTTTATGCTTCGTAGTAAGATTAGGATCAAATTATCATTTTTTTAATGTAAATTACGACTGGAAATTATTATTTTATGATGTTTCCGCGAATAGGTAACACATAATTTGTGTTCCATAGTAGAATCATATATGATTTGTGTTTTTGTATTTTTTAGATCTAAAATTTTAACATGTACAGTTTTGTGTTCTATCATAAAATCAAATTTCTAGAGTAGAATAAACTAAAATCTTGCGTCTTTTTGTGTTTGTAGTAGATTTAATTCCTAATCATGTCTACTTTTGTGATTTATAGTAGGCTCAAATAGATATTGTATAGAGTATTCTGTAGGTAATTATTTAAGGTTCTTGAATTGTATATGAAGTTAAAATTTATATATTTCTTTAGTAGAATCGGTACATACGATAACTTGAGATTCGAAGATTTCCTCTAAAAACAATTCATATATGTTTGTATATAATTATCAATTACATGTATTTAGTGAAGTTTGATTCTATTACTCTTCAATTCATACATTTAGGGTTTTGAGATGAACTTTTATTCATCACAGTAAGATGTAGATCGTATTTCATTTTTTAAGGTTAATTGAGGCTGGAAATTGATAATGCATGATGTTTTCACAATTAAGTAAGACATATATTTTAGCTAAATAAAATATATAGTAGAATCCTACTATATATGTTCTATAGTAGAATCCTCTACGATTTGTCTACATGTATTTAGTATGTATAAATTTTGAATATGTCTATTTTTTGTTCTACAGTGGAGTCAAACGTTCTTGTGTATAATTAATTAAGTGTTGTCAAGTGTATATATGTGTTCTATAGTAGAACCAAATAGAAATTATATAATATATTTTGTAGATCCTACTTGTAATCATGTGTATTTTGTGTTCTAAAGTAGAATCAAAATTTAACTTGATTATATTCTATATTAGAATCAAAATTTAAGTTAATTATAATTTATCTAGTTATTAATTTTTAATGTAATTATATTTTGGAGTATAATCAAAATTTTCAATAAATTTCAATTTTATGAATAATTATCTTTATTTTATGAATCATTTATGAGCGTCTATATTATAATGAAATTTGGATTTGATTCAATAGATTTTTTGTTTTTCTGTGATTTACATATGTTATTGGATTTATGATCAACATTTAAGGTGTTGATATAAGTGGTATTTGCTGGGATGTTGTAGTAGCTTCTTCGATTTTTGAAATAAAAGTATGAACACAATTTGTATTAATTATATCATTACAGGTTTTTGGAGAGGATATATTTCTGTTCTAAATTAGAATCCTATATGATTTGTATACATGTATTTATATGTTTATATTTTAAACAAGTCTATTTTTGTGTTCTACAGTTGAATCAAATGTTCTTATGTAGAATTAACTAGAATCATGCGTGTTTTTGTGTTTCTAGTAGATTTAATTTTTAATTAAGTATATATATATATGTGTTATACAGTAGAATCAAATAAAAATTCTATAATGCATTTTGTAGATCCAATTTGTAATCACGTGTATTTTTGTGTTCTAGAGTAAAATTGACATTTAAAATGATTATATTCTATATTAGAAAAAAATTAGTTAATTATAATATATTTGATTATTAGTTTTTAACATAGTTATATTCTATAGTAGAATCAAAAATTTCATCTCTAACTACAAGGCATACTTGAAAAATGAAGTACGTTTGACAATGATGATTGACACTGATGAAGAGGCTTGAAAATTAATGTGGAGTAAACAATATCTTATTAAGTACGTCTAATGTAGGGTATTTAATTTCTTGATATATAAATCTGCACATATATTTAAATCTAACTTCTAAATTTGGTTTTTGACAGAAGCTTTTCAAATGTCAACTGGAACCATCCAAGGCTCATTTGGTTATTAACATTTGGTCAGTCTGGCTAACTTATGCATGGTTTCAGAGGTGTGTTAAGTATTTGGGTAATTGGTTTTGCTACAAGTTTGTTGATGTATCATTCCTCGCCAACCTGTTTAGAGATCTACTGTTTTGTTTGGGTGTTGGTGTCTATCCATTGTTCTTGATTTTATCTGGATTCAGTTTCTTCCAAAGTTAGATTGGTTTGCTAAGGTTTTGTGTTAACTATGAGTTTAGAGTTTATCTTTTGTTTTCAAAAGTGCGACTATAGTTCTGTTTCATCTAGTATGGACTTCTATCGTGCTCGTTGGTCTGTGTTGTTGGTCTTGTATTTATATTGGCGAACTTCTGGTGATAATTCTATTTTATTTTGGGGTTTTTCAGTAAGTTTGAGACCTTTGTTTCGATGTATTAGGTTGTTGTTGTCCATTTTGTAATTTATCTTCGAGAGTTTTGTTTATTTTTGGGATCCCACGTGTCCGTGTACCGAGTTTATTTTTAATGAATTAATACTCTCAAATCTTCTATGAAATAATCATATATAGAACCTTATTTTTTCCCAAGTTAGTTTGAGATTCTATATTATATGTGTGGCTTTTATTCTTCATGTCTTTCTAGAAAAGTTGACTCTCGAAAGATAAGAGTTGTCGTTTCTTGGCTATAGATAGCTACAATATATCTTATCTCCACTTTCCCTTATACTTTCGTGTCACTGATTCTCAAATTAAATTCTTTAAAATGTCATAGTAATTCTTATGCACCACAATTACTGCATAGAATTTATCCACAATGTTTGTGTGTCAAATGTCACAAATAAACTTGGCTATAATGAAAATGTTTTAACCGTGGAAGTACAAACTTATATAGTAGTTCAGCTATAATGATCTCCAAAAATTCTCAATCAGAAAAGTGAACTATGGTGCTTATTGATATGTTCCACGTTTGGACTGTAATATATCTTAACATTATGTTTCACACTAACTGTACATTTGTTTTTGTTAAACAACTGAACTAGTGTTACAAGATAATGATATATCTTTTCATAATTAAACTTTTTCTATTACTAGCTTAAAACCCTTACGATGCACAGATTGTTTATGATAATTGTTATTTTATTATTTATGTTTTAATATTTGATTAATTATTTATTAAAAAAATAAGTAGACATGTCAAAATTGATAAAATTTTTAAATAATTAAAAGCATTAAAATAGATTTTAAAATAAATAAGTAAGAGTTTGTATGTGATTATTTTGGAAAATGAGAGGTTTTAGTAAGGAAAAATAGAAAACGTAACATATTTTAGTTGAAAAATGTGATTGCCCGTGATATTTTTGGGAAAAAATGGAATTTTGTTAGGAAAAATAGAAAAGTAATGCGTTTTTGCTGAAAAGGTAATTAATATTTAATGTGATTATTATTTTAAATAATTAAAAGCATTAAAAGAGATTTTAATATAAATAAGTAAGGTTAAATAATTAAAAGCATTAAAAGAGGTTTTAAAATAAATAAGTAAGGTTTTGTCAATGATATTTTCCGGAAAGGAGAGTTGTAGTAAGGAAAAATAGAAAATGTAACATATTTTAGTTGAAAAAGGTAATTGTCAGTGATATTTTTAGAAAATGATTGGATTTAATTAGGAAAAATAGAAAAGTAATGTGTTTTCGCTGAAAATTGTAATTAATATTTAATGTAATTATTATTTTAGATAATTAAAAGCAATAAAAGAGATTTTAAAATAAATAAGTAATGTTTTGCCCGTGATATATTTCGAAAATGAGATGTTTTAGTAAGAAAAAAATATAAAAAGTAACATTTTTAAGTTAAAAAGGGTAATTGTATATTTTGGAAAAGAAGGAGATTTGTTTTTTTTTTAAATATATTAATTAATAAAATAATAAAATTATTAATTATTAAAATTAATAATAATAATAATAATAATTTATATTTTTAATTAATAAATATTATTATTATTTATAATTATTTTTATTAATTAAAGAAGGAGATTTTGTTTTGTTAAAATAATTAATAAAATTAATTTATTATATTTATATTTAGGAAAATCTACAAAAATACCTAAATTTTTGAAATTATTTACAAAAATACGCTCAGTTGCAAGTGAGGTTGAAATTGTTGTAAAGTTGCAAACCTGGTTGCAAGGGTTATAAAAGAGCGTATTTTTGTAAATAATTTCAGCAACTTGGGTACTTTTGAGAAAAACTCTATTGTTTTTAAATATAAATAATATTAATTAATATTAATATTAATTAATATTATTTATTTTTAATCTTAAAACTCGTTCTATGCACGGATTGTTTTAATAATTGTTATTTAATTATTCATATTTTGATATTTTATTAATTGTATTTGTCAAAAAAAGTTGGCATGTTAAAATAGGTAAAAAAATTTAAATAATTAAAAGCATTAAAATATTTTTTAAAATAAATGAGTAAGACTTTGAACGTGCTATTTTTGGAAAAAGATGGGGTTTTAGTAAGAAAAAATAAAAAATAGAAAAATAATGTATTTTATTATTTTATGATCTTTTTATAGACCGGGATATTTTTGTAAAATGGGGGGTTTTAGTAAGAAAAAAAATAGAAAAGACAACGTGTTTTAATTGAAAAAGGTAAGACTTTGATCATGATATTTTTTGGAAAAAGGAGAAGTTTTAGTAAAAAAAAAAATAGAAAAGGTAACATGTTTTAACAAAAAAAAGTAATTGTCCGTGATATTTTTGGAAAATGAAAGGAGTTAGAAAATAAATAGATTATATTATTATTTAATGATCTTTTTATAGACCGGAATATTTTTGGAAAAATAGGGGTTTTAGTAAGAAAAAAAAAAAGAAAAGACACCATGTTTTAATTGAAAAAGGTCAGACTTTGATCATCATATTTTTTGGAAAAAGAAGGGCTTTAGTAAGAAAAAATAGAAAAGGTAACATGTTTTAATCGAAAAAAGTAATTGCCCGTGATATTTTTGGAATAAAAAAGGATTTTGTTAGAAAAAAAATAGAATTTTAGTAAGAAAAAAATAGAAAAGACAAACATGTTTTAATTGAAAAAAAGGTAAGACTTTAACCATGATATTTTTTGGAAGAAAAAAGGGTTTTAGTAAGAAAAAATAGAAAAAGTAACATGTTTTAATCGAAAAAGGTAATTGCCCGTGATATTTTTTGGAAAATGTAATTTTCCGTGATATTTTTGGAATTTATTTTAGGTGAAAAAAATAATTGGTTATAAATAGATTATATAATTATTTAATAATCTTTTTATAGATAAATAAGGGTAATTAAGTAAAATCACGAAGTACCAAAAAACTGGTACCGTACTTACCGACCAAACTTTTAGTGTTTCGTATTTAATAATATAGTATTGATAAATTTTCAAATGGCAACATACACACAATGTGCTCTCATTGTAACCTAATGGACTCTCAAAATTTAATGTTTAGAAGTAACAAGATTACAATAACATTGTAATATTAAATTACAAAACCTTGATTATTAGTTTGTTTTTTTTGCTAAATAGATTATAAAATGTATTTGGCTTCTTCAAACTCTCTTTATAAACAGTTATAGTTCAAATTACATTCTCTATTTCCACCTTCACTTGATCAAATTTAGCATTTGTAGGAAGCCTGGACCTCCCCATTAACTTCTAACAGTTCCTCTCGATGTGGTTCAAATTTTATTTTTCTCATCTTGCTCACGATTTCTCTCTCCGCCTATCTGTAACACTCGATAATCTTACACCTTAATCTCTTCATTCTTAAGGCTATACACGTTTGCGTTGAACACGTGGGCTTCTAATTATCCTACAAATATTGTTTACACGTCATTACATAGGCAGAACATACAAGTACAATCACAAATAAGTTTTTTCATTAAAAAATACTGAACCATTTAAGCATAAACGGTACTCAATAATAATGCACAAACAACCATTTCCAATTGATAACTGGAGTAAAAAACCAAAACTATCGGATTTTACTTATACATATGTTGTATTATGAAAAAATGCAGTAGCAACAATAACATATGTAACACCTAGCACACATGAGAACGAGCTTTAAACTAGATATAACTATATTAGTGCTTGACATGGCTGACATGACTCAGTGTTCATCTCCCCTGATTCACCAAAACTCAACCAATCATACAACTCTCCTCACAGAAAGGAACTTATACTTGGTGATCTTCAAACACATTTGTGCGATTCAACTATTCATATTATACATTTCTAACACTAGTAAATTTGTAATTTGCAATCACTTATCCTTATTCTTTTACCTTATCAAAGTGCTACATTATATTTAAACTATGATCATTTTCTTGTAATCTAAGAATCTGGACTTGTAACACCCCAGTCCCACATCGAGGAGATTTGGGACTTCTGTTCAGTTTATAAGGCAAAGTACTACTACTAATTAGCACCAACAAATCATGATCTTTTGGGGGCCTGTGGTGGGCTAGTTGTTACCCAAGTTGACTGCGTTTGGGCCAGTAGGCTTCGGCTTATTCAGATTCAAAATCGGGACTTGACCCGATTTTCGAAAAAGGCTCGGGATTTGACCCGGGTTGTCAGACATGGTATCAGAGCCGACTCTCAAAGCTTGTTAACGCAAGTTACCGGAGGTGGGGACACGAAGACTGGTGGTATTATCCCACAATGGATAGAGATCCGGAGGTGGGGACACGAAGCCAGCCGGTATTATCCCACAATGGCTAGAGATGAACGATCTTGGAACCTATGGGCTATCCTATCCGATCAGGCTTGACGAGGACGTCAAGAGTTTAAGTGGGGGAGTTTGTAACACCCCAGTCCCACATCGAGGAGATTTGGGACTTCTGTTCAGTTTATAAGGCAAAGTACTACTACTAATTAGCACCAACAAATCATGATCTTTTGGGGGGCTGTGGTGGGCTAGTTGTTACCCAAGTTGGCTGCGTTTGGGCCAGTAGGCTTTGGTTTATTGGGATACGGAATCGGGACTTGACCCGATTTTTGAAAAAGGCTCGGGATTTGACCCGGATTGTCATAGGAACTCTGTAACAGCCTGACAACTTATTATCAATAAGTCAATCTGCAAAATGATAAAAAGAATTCTTCCAAGGAAAATGAGGATGCCTATATATATTCTGAATTTCTGTACTATAAAACAAACATAATACATGATGAAATTGCATCCACGTCCACTAAAATAATGCAAATTTGGTAATACGTAGAGAGTTAGGACTTAAAATTTTATGTAATGTAAGTTTCATTATTTTTAATTCTAGTGTAGAAATTTTTATTCTCTAGTAGAATTAGAAATCCTACCTAAAACTCTACAATTTTATTAAAAATAAAGACCATTTTTGTTTCTATAGAAAATAATATATGCACGGAAATTCTATAGTAGAATCAAAATTTCCATGATAAAATTATCTAATTCGACTCATTATTTAATAAATTTACTATTTTGATTCTAAAATAAAAAAATACCTAAAAAACTATAACAATACTAAATAAATAAATAAATTTTTAATAAGTAACAATGTATGTATTAAAATTCTAATGTAGAATCAAAATATCTATGATAAAGTTAGTTAACTCAACTTATTATTTAATAAATTTATCATTTTGATTCTACAAAGAATCAAAAAAATTCTTACTGAAATGAAAGGTGGCTACTTTAACAAGTATAATTAGAAGTATAATTGCAAAATTATATACATAAGGAACATTATTGTAGATAACACATCTTTCTAAACCTAAATTCAATTCATTATTATTAGTTTAAATATAATCATCTACACTTCTCCCCATGAAAAGCATAAACAATTGTGCAAATAAAGACTTCAGTTTTGTTAAAGAATCCCTTAACTAGAACGTGAGCTATTTCCTGGTCGGGTAGGTGACCACACCTCCATATTACGATATAGAAAACAATAATAGATAATCCAAAAAAAATTAACACACACAAAAATACTAAAAAAAAATATCATAGAATCAAAATTTCTTCACTGTATAAACAAACTTAAAAAAAATGCTAGTATGATTCTACAATAAAATCAAAAGGCTCAACTAACATTTTGACCATAAGATTTGTTGGTTATAATTCATATAACAGATTCTAGTAGAATTTTTGCATTAAAAGTCTATGGTACAATCAATTTTTTTGCACTAAAAATAACAAAATCAAATAAATACTTATTTGGTGCTAAAATAGAATCAAAAAGTCTATTTAAATTTAGGAGCACACGCAAAATATGTAGTAGAATGCATACATTAAAAGTGTTTTTAGAATCAAATTTATGCACTAGAATACACAAAATCATATATATACCTATTTAATTCTATAATAGAATCGAAAGGCCTACCTGAAATTGTGAACACAAGATTTGTTGCTTATAAATCAATTATCAGATTCTATAACAGAATTTTTGCATTAAAATTCTATTATAGAATCAAAGTTTATGCAGTGGAATAAACAATCTAAAATACATATTAATTTAATTCTACAATAGAATCAAAAGACATACCTAAAATTTTGAACGTGAGATTTGTTGCCTATGAGTCATTGATAAGATTTAATAGTCGAATTTATGCATTAAAGTCTATTGTATAATCAAAAAATTTCATTAAAATTAATAAGGTCAAACAAATAATAATTTGATACTACAATAGAATCAAAAGCACATACTTACAAATTTAATCTACAAAATACACTACAGAACTTCAATTTTGATTCTACTGTAAAAAAAATTCTATCTAAAAGTCTATAGTAAAATCAAAATTTCTGCAACTAAAAAATACTAATTGCTAATCTGGTTCTATAGTAGAATAAAAAAGCAAATTTAAAATTTTCAGCATAATTGCTTCTTATGAGTCATAACACATATGAAACACGAGATATATAACATAAATGAAGCATAAATTTAAAAAAACAGCTAAAAACCAAGTCAATAACATCCAATCCATCTAAAAAAACTGCTAAAAATGCTCAATCAACACATATAAAGCTCATATAAAAAAATAAAAATAAAATCTTAATATTAATAGGTACTAATTAACTGTTTAACCTGTTGAATCGAACTCAAGTAATAATCGTTAACAAAAAAGATGAAGAAAAAAACCTGATAAAGATTAAATGTCAACAATAGAATCCTGAGCTTGATTCGAAGATGAGGCTATATCTGTTAAATGGTTTTTTTGCCCAATTTTTTAATTTTAATTGTTAAATCATAATAACTATTAGATGTACTTTTAATCCTACGGTTGAAATTAATGGAGATAGTTCTATCTTGTACTCCATATAACTTAGTTCTATCTAGAACATTGGCCGTACTATATATACATTGTATACATTGTTTAATTTAGTGTTAGTTAGTTTAGTTTGGATTAAGTTAACTAAATAATTTTTGAATTATGTAAAAATTGTTATTTGTCATTTTCTTAATTGCTGGAGCTAGGCTGCATGTTCTATCATAATTTAAGGTGTTTTTTTTCCGAAAAATGTTAATGGTACTAAATTAAGTATCAAAATATTTCTCAAATACATGTGACCGATCCTCATTTGTTATAATAATAAATAGGGCTCAATATTCGCAACAACACCAATCAAAAATTTTTAAAGAGTAAAGTGCATTTTGTGTACTCGTATTTTGTGTGTCAGATCACTTAAGATACTGAACTTCTAAAACTACCACTTGTTATATTGGACTTTTAACTTTTTTACAAAACGTGTGCTTCCGTCAAGTATAACTAATTCTGTTAATTTTTTCAAGGATATTTCATTCTTTTTGTCATGATCATCTTCTTCCTCAAACCCATTTCCACCATTGTTGAAGCTTTTGAGAAATTAAAAGTTGAATATCTCATTCATTTCTTAACGAAATCAAGTCATTCAAGTTGCAACATAATCATCTTTTCCTCCTCTACAAATGATATTGATTTTCACTATCAATATTTTAATTTGGCGAAAACAATTTAAAAAGAACATAACTTAACAAGCTATACATGAGTTGAAGTTTGTTAAATATATAAATTCTTTGAAAGTAAATCTTTAATAGTTATAATTGATATCCCATTGTAGAGGAGAAAAAGATGATTCCAGTGCAATTTAAATGACTCTATTTTGTTATAAAACGAATGATAAATTCGAGTTATAAGTTTTTACGAAGATTATCAAAGGTGAAAATGAGTTTGAGGAAGAAGATGATTGATAAAAGACGAATATAACTCTGAATTTCCTAATGTCGTCAAATGAATTTAATGGAAGTACACACGTCGTAAAAAAGTTAAAAATCCAGTATAGCAAGTGATAGTTTTAGAAATTCAGTATTTAAAGTGGGCTGACACCCAACCCAAAGTGCGAGTACACAAAGTGCATTTTACTCAATTTTAAATTATCACATCACTCCTGCAGTGTTATTTGAAAATAATTTTTTGTACCTAATTTTGTGTTTTTAACACTAATTTTTTCCTAAAATAATAATTTTATGTACAAGTAAATTGTGAATGACCACTCAACTTTATCTTTGTAACAATTTGACGACCAAAAATTATTTTTACTTTTTGAAAAGGTGAGGAAAGACCATTTTTAAAACTTTTTTTCCTTAGGCAAACGACCCTTGGCTTTTTTTTCTCTTCAAAATCATAAAAATTAATAACGCTCAAATATTTATTTAAGAAATTTGTAGTAACGTTATAAAGGTCTCAGAAAATGCGAACCTAACAAACAATATATTTATCTAGTCAAAAGTGTTCAGAAGAGTTGATAGTTCAAAATTACGTAGTTAACAATGGTTATGTGCAAATATATTAAGGCAAATAGTACTCCCCTCGTCCTCTCATTTATTTACAGTTTTTTTATACTGTTTGACACGTATTTTAAGGCTCGTATAAAGTATAGCTCTACAACTTATTTTTAAATTTTTTTTTTTCTAAATAAAAATTTAAAAATTATATTTTTATTCAGAAAAAGAAAAAAATTAAAATAATTTATTAAAATATATATTAAAAAAATCTTAAAATGTGTGCCGAATCCCACTCCCAAACGTAAAGAAGGGAGGGGACGGAGGGAGTATAAAAAAGGAATGTGAGTGGATAGAGTTTGTTTAGTTCAAGATGGGTTGTTGATTCGTTCATAGGAACATGGGAAAATGGCCAACTTGGAATCCTTGGAATATGTTTTTTAGTTGCCCGGCTTAAGTCTTGCATGTGAACCCCTCTGACACCTATATATACGCTGTTGTCCACCACAGCTGTATAGCTAGCTAGCTCATGAGGTGGCGTTGCTTAACCAAGGTTTATGGTCCTCCTGCCTCTTCTCATAATATAATATAGGTTCCTGAACACAATAATCAATGACTATAATCATTTATTCAGAAAAACAATTTCGTGGATATTTTTGATATTAGAAATTGATGAGAGAAGTCACGTTACTTTTTTCGTACTTAATTTTTTTTTTTTTTTTGATTTCAGAATTCTTATTATCAATGAAATTTTTTTACGCAACAATCGATGATTGTGGAACAACGATCATATAATATTATCATTTTTTAATTTCTGAAATCAATATATAAAAACTGTCAATAAATTAGAAGGTTTTGATCACTTTACTATAAACGTAATTTCGCTATTGTAATAAGAGAATATTGGCCCTGAGGACATTCTCACCTCAGATATCTTATCTAAGGTTGGATAGATTTTCAGTATAAAAGCTAAATGATAATTTTATAATAATATAATATTATCTTTGTATTTATAAAAACAATTCCACTATTATACTACTTAAAACCCGTGCGATGCACGGATTGTTAATTGTTATTTTTTTTAATTGTATTTGTTAAAAAAATAAGTAGACATGTTAAAATAGCTAAACACTTTTAATTAATTAAAAACATTAAAACAGATTTTAAAATAAATAAGTAAGGGTTTGCTCGTTATATTTTTGGACAAAGGGGGGTTTTAGTATGGAAAAATAAAAAATATAACATATATTTAGTTTAAAAAGGTAAATGCCCGTGATATTTTTGGAAAATGAGGTTTTAAAATTTAATAATTTAAATACGTTTTAAAATAAATAAGTAAAGGGTTTGTCCGTGATATTTTTAGAAAAAGAATGAATTTTAGTGAGAAAAATAGAAAAAGTAAATTGAAAAAGGCAATTTCCCGTGATATATTTAGAAAATGAGGGACTTTGTTAGAAAAAATCTATAATGTGTTTTAGCTGAAAAGGTAATTGGTTACAAATAGGTATTTGATTATTTATATTTTAATATTTTTAGTAATTGCATTTGTTAAGAAAAATAAGTATATATGTTAAAATAGGTAAACTTTAAAAAAAAAAAATTATAATATTAGGTTTAAAAATAAATAACTAAAGGTTTGTCCGTGATATTTTTGGAAAATGAGGGGTTTTAGTAAGAAAAAATAGAAAAACTAACCTGTTTTAGTTAAAAAAGGTAATTGCCCCTGATATATTTGAAAAAGTAGGAGAATTTGTTAGAAAAAATAAAAAAATAATGTATTTTAGGTGAAAAAAGTAATTGGTTATAAATAGGTAATATTATTATTTAATAATATATTTCTATAAATAAGTAAGGTTAATTAAGTAAAAACACGAATTTAAGAAAGAACAATTAAGTAAAATCACAACTACCATACCGACCAACCAAACTTTTAATGTTTCGTCTATTATATAATACTAGCTTATATCCCGTGCGACGCACGGTCTTCTTTAATAGTTTCTTATTTTTATTTAGATTTTAGTTATTATATATAATTTGATAAAATTCTAATATATATATACCGGATTTATAAATCTAACAATTTAATATCTAAATTTAATATATTCTTGACGTAATCTGTAGTAGTATTTTAGATATTAAAATATAAAATATTTTAACATAACAGATCTAATGATTCGTATTTTTTTACTCTTAAAAATCTAAAAAGGGACTCAAAATGTAAATATCAAAATATGTGCTCGTGCAATATACCGAGTTTATTTGAATATACTATTACTTTTATTTTCATTAATTATCTCGTTTAAATTGAATGTTAAAAAAATTATAATAAACATGAATTTCATAAGTTTAATATAATAATATTATCAATATATCTGTCTTTTGCCGTGTTATTTTTAATTTGAACATGAGTTGTTTCAGTTAAAAAATATAAAACAGGTAATATTCTTAAAAAGACAATTAGTTACTTATTCACAATTATATAAATTATATTACTTTTTTTATATATGTCGTCTGCATTATTTTTAGAAAATTAGTTGTTTAAGTTAGAAAATATAAAAGAGGTAATGTGTTTTAGCTGAAAAAAATAAATAGTTATTTATTAATATTTATATAAAAACAATATTACCATTGTATATTTATTTTGCATGTATTATATTTAGAAGATAAGTTGTTTTAGTTAGAAAATATAAAACAAATAATGTGTTTTAGCTGTCGGTTATAAATATATAATAATATTACCATTTTATATATATGTTGCCCGTCTTATTTTTAGAAAATGATTTGTTTTAGTTAAATAGATATATGAAATAGGTAATATGTTTTAGCTGAAAAAGGTAATTGGTTATTAATAAATTGGTTTCCATATATGTGTATTTAGAAGATGAGTTGTTTTATTTAAAAATATAAAAATAATATGTTTTAGCTGAAAAAGGTAACCGTTTATAAATATATAATAATATTACCATATTATATATATGTTGCCCGTTTTATTTTTAGAAGATGAGTTGGTTTAGTTTAAAAATAATATAAAATAGGTAATGTACTGAAAAAGGTAATTGATTATTAATAAATTGGTTATAGATAGGCCCGTGAATCGGCCCAAATACCGACCGACCGACCGACTGACCGACCGACCAAAACTTTTAATGTTTCGTCTTTAATAATATAGTATAGAAGTATTGATATAGTTTGTTTAAATCTGAGGATTATTACCTAGCTCATCAATCCCTTGTACTCCCTCTGTCCCAATCAATTGTATACATTGGGGGACGGAGGCTCGGCACGCATTTTAAGGCTCCTATAAAGTATATTTTCATAATTTTTTTTAAAATTTTTTTTCTTTTGAATTAAAATTTAACGTTGAAATTTTTATTCAGAGAAAAAATAATTTAAAAATAAGTTGTTGAAGTATACTTTATATACACCTTAAAATGCGTGCCAAACATTGAAAAAAAACTGTATAGAAATGAGTGGGACGGAGGGCTCTATCTATTTAGTTATATCACATCAAGTCATCAACTGGTTCCACAATCTGTTTCTGAGGTGCCCATGAACTACAGAGCTAGCCCAAAAGGTGCGCAAAGAGCATCCATTTTTTAGGAGTAGAGTTAAGTCTTTTCTTTGGGCCGACCTAAAATTTAGTCAATCAGGATTACAAGGTTATGGCCCAAAATGTGACATCGAGCTCTTCATATAAAAACATTATCAAGCTAATCCTCCAAAATTTCATTCAACAAGTTTACAGAGTATCCCCACCCATTCACGACCGTTATTTTGTAATTGAAAACACTCACGCACCCAATTTATCTTTGAGAATGTTCAAACTCTCGGTTATATTTATGTACATATATATTACTATGTTATTGAAAAGGAGAGAAGATTGAAGAAGGGAGAGTTTCCGAACTGTGTTGTGAACAAGCAAGTATATTTTTGGATGCCTTATTCTTTGATTCTAATAACTATATATGGACATGCCAACACAATTCTCCACCCCTACCAAAATGTAAGTGCACCTTTAATTGCCCATAAAGATGTGTAAATTACGATTATAAATACAATTAATTTACTCATTTAAATATATATTTGTAACTCCCATATAATGAATGTATTTACTCATTCAAACTTTTAATTTTTCGATTTTATTTGGGAGCGAGGTCGATGGATTCGACCTTGATTTCTCGTGTATTTTCGACTTCGAGCCTTTGATGTCGATCTAAGGTGTTTTCGACCTTAGTTTCATTATTTTTCGTTCTTTCTTGGGCCTTAACTAGCCCAAATTTTAATTGGATTTCAATTTATTCCAGCCTTGGGTCTTAAATTTTTTAAGCTTTGAATTCGCCTGAGTTTCAATTTGTTTGGGCTTTGATTTTTGTAATCCGTAAATGGATTTATGGGCCTTAACTGGCCATAGACGGTTGCCCTTCCCTTAACCGGTTGGGTGACCGGTTGTTTCGATTATAAAAGAGTGGGATTTCCACTATCACTCTTCATTTCATACTTTCACTTTCTAAAAATTTCTCTCTTCTTATTCCGTAGTAAGGCGATTTCCGGCGAAGTTTCCGCGGTTGTATTCTTTGATTTTCTGGGTTCAATCTTCATCCTTTGAAGATTTTCTGGGTACAATCTTCATCCTTTGAAGATTTCATAGAAGTTATACCGATCTTTTTCGAGACTTAGGGTCTTTTTATCCCTTACCTGGGACTTACTATCCTTTTTGGGGATTTTAATATACACTAGTGTTTCACGAGTATCGTCTTGGTGTAAAGTGTGGAGCGACCTACACATTTACGACGATTTTTCCTTATTCGAGGCTAACTTGACATTTGCATAAGCCTTTTATGTCTCTTACCGTCTTGTTTTGGCTTCAAGCCTTTCAATGAGCATTTCGAATGATGGGGTTTGGACTGAATGTCTTAGGTTTCTGGGGTTTCAACCCTTCACCCTTACGATTTCTTACTGATGGTTCCACTCGTAGTGATTCATTCTCAAGTCTATCATATCAAACTTCTCTTGAGCTTCAAATTTTCGCTAATTAACAATAAGCATCTTAGGCTTTCTTTTGTATGTTTATTAGCAACATTCACCCTTCGGGGTTCGTTGTATTCAGCTCTATTTGTGCAGTTGACATGCATATTTTGTATGCTTTCCTTTGCATTCATTTGTAGTTTGTCTTGGAAATGCTTTGAGGATGTTTCTACCAATCAAAACGGGTTCAACCCTTCATCTTCTTTCCAGGAAGCTCATGATTTCATCGAACCATACTTCTACTTGTCCTACTAGCGGATCCTTTTATGATGCACTAAACATAATAGACTTTCAAATTTGAGGCATGCCAAGTCCTTGGCACCTCATGCCCTTCGAGGGTTTCCAATTTGTAGGAGCCTCGACCAAATACGTTCTTAACGCGATATGGTCCTTCCCAATTTGGGGCCAGCTAGCCTTTTTGTCCAACTCCGGATGCCTCAATATTTCGTAGAACCAAGTCTTCTTGTCGAAAGAACCTTTCTTTAACCCTTAGGTTGTAGTAGAAAGATGCCTTCTTTTGATGTTCAACTATCTTGGCGTTTGCCTCATCTCTAACTTCGTCAATTAGATCTAAGGCCAGCCTCAAGCCTTCCTAATTTGTTTCTGGTTCATAAGCCTCAACTCTTGGAGACGTGTGAGTAATCTCCATTGGAACCACTGCTTCTGCCCCATATGCCAGCAGAAATGAGGTTGCTCCAGTGGTGACTTTGCAGGTAGTACGATATGCCCATAGTATGGGGATCAACTCATCTACCCAAGTGTTTCTGGAGCGTTCAACTCTTTTCTTCAGTCCATCTAGGATAATTCGATTTGAAACTTCAGCTTGTTCAACTCTTTGCTCACAAATTCCTTCATGTACTGCCTCTTGGGGTCTCAAGCATTTCAGATAAGGAATGATGAAAGACTTCTTGTATAGAATTCCCTCAATCAGGACATACCTTAGTGCTCTCACATATAGCTTTCTTGCTTCTGAAGTATCGTTGGGTAGCCACCCAGTTTCCAGATGAGCTTTGAAGGGATCCATCCAACAACTAGCAACATCAATGGGTGCTACCAACTTTCTGTTGATGTTTGGGGTCTTCAAGACTTGGAAGTATACACTTCCTGCATAGTTTTCAATTTCTGAAGAAGCAAACTTAGATAAGGCATCGGCCTTCATGTTTTCTTCCCTAGGAATGTGCTCAACATAGCATTCGTCAAACTGAGTCATAATGGCCTTGACAAGCTTTAAGTGCTTGGCCATGACTTCATCTCTGGCCTCAAACTCCCCATTTACTTGGGAGACCACCAGCCTCGAATCTCCACATACTTTCAGAGTTTTGACTCTTAAGGCTCCAGCCAGCCCCAGGCCAGCTATCAGGGCTTCATATTCAGCTTCGTTGTTTGTCGTTGGGAAGTCCAGTTTTAGTGCATACTCTATGAGGAATCCATCAGGACTTTGTAGCATTAAACCGGCTCCACTTGATTTTGTTTTTGATCCTCCATCAAAATAGAGCACCCAACATTCTTTGGAGACCATTTCTTCATCTTCCTTGTCTTCCACTGATACTTCCTGCCCCCCGACTTCTTGGTTGTCAATGGTGCATTCAACCATGAAGTCAGCGAGTGCTTGAGCTTTGATGGCCGTTCGAGGCTTGTACATGATGTCAAATTCCCCTAGTTCAATGGCCCATTTGATCAACCTTCCACTAACTTGAGGGCTGTGCAAGATGTTTCTTAGAGGTTAATTGGTCAAAACCTCTATCTTGTGTGCCTAGAAGTATGGGTGTAGCTTTCTTGAGGCCATTATCAAGGCTAAGGCAAACTTCTCTATCGTAGAGTAGTTTATTTTTGCCCCATGTAGAATCTTTCTCACGTAATAAACGGGCTTCTACACCTTCAACTCTTCTTTTACCAAAACGGCTCCAAGGGCTGTGTTAGAAACTGCCAAGTACAAATAGAGAATTTCTTCTGGCTTTGGCTTTGCCAACAGTGGTGCCTCAGCCATGTATTTCTTCAAGGCCTCAAAGGCCTCTTGGCTTTCAGTTGTCCACTCAAAATTTTTCACGTTCTTGAGTGCTTTGAAGAAATGTAAGCACTTCTCTCCTGACTTAGAGATGAATCTTCCCAATGCTGCCACTCTTCTCGTTAGTTTCTGGACATCCTTGACAGTCCGTGGTGGTTCCATGTCTAGAATTGCTTTGATTTTGTCGGGATTAGCCTCGATTCCTCTCTTGGAAACCATCAGGCCTAAAAACTTTCCTGAGCCTACACCGAAGGCACACTTAGCTAGATTCAACATCATCTTGTGGTGCCTCAGCACTTCAAATGCTTCCCGTAGATGGTTTTATGATCGGCCTTATCGAGGCTTTTAACCAACATGTCATCCACATAGACCTCCATGGTTTTTTCAATCAGGTGTTCAAAAATTTTGTTCACCAACCTTTGGTATGTTGCCCCTGCATTCTTAAGTCCAAATGCCATGACTAGATAACAGAAAACACCAAAGTCAGTGATGAATGATACCTTGGAGATGTCATTTTTCTGAATTTTGATTTGGTTGTATCCACTGAAGCCATCCATAAAACTTAGCATCTCATGGCCAGCGGTGGCATCTATTAGGGCATCAATCCTTGGTAAGGGAAAACAATCCTTAGGACATGCATCGTTCAAATCGGTGAAGTCCACACACATCCTCCATTTGCCATTGGCCTTTTTGACCATCACTGGGTTAACCAACCATTCCGGGAATTGAATTTCTTCAATGAACCCGGCTTCCAGAAGCTTTTCTACTTTCTGCTTGATGGTCTCTTGCCTCTCTGGAGCAAAATTTCTCTTCTTCTGTTTCACTGTCTTCCTTTCAGGATCCACATTCAATTTGTGGGTTATTAACTGGGGATCAATCCCTGGCATGTCAGCCGCTGTCCAAGCAAAAACATCATTGTTTTCTTGAAGAAAAGATATGAGCTTGTTCTTCAATGGTTCAGGCAATAGTGCTCCAACGTAAGTTACCTTCTCCGGTCCACCAGGGACTAAGGGAATTGGGATTAAATCCTCAGCTGGTTTCCCTCTTCTGTCCTCATTATCACTAGTATCCATGTCTTCAATGGGGAGAACCTGCCCCCCGATTCCATCAGGCCTTAACGCGGCTATGTAACAACTTCTGGCCATCTTTTGGTCTCCCCGTTCTTCACCAATTCCATTCCTCGTCGGGAACTTGATTTTCAGATGATAAGATGAGGCAACAGCCTTGAACGCATGAAGACCTGTCCTTACCAGGATTGCATTGTAGGTTCAAGTTGCCTTTATAACTATGAAGTTCAACATCTGAGTAGACGTATTCGACCCTTTCCCCCATTGTCATTGGGTGTTGGATAGTGCCTTCCACTTTCGACTCCACTCCATTGAATCCATATATGGGCATATTCGAGGGTGTCAACTGAGAGTCAGTATAGCCCATCTTGATAAAAGCATCATGGAACAAGATGTCCACTGAAGCTCCATTGTCGACCAAAACTCTCTTTGTTTCAGAATTCCCGATCACAGGTACGATGACTAAGGGATCATCATGGGGAAACTTCACTCCTTCCAAGTCAGAATCATCAAAACCTATTGACACTTCTGTTCTGGCACGCTTTGGTGCTTCTCCAACCACAGTCATTACCTCTCGGGCATAAGCTTTTCTTGAGTTCCAGGAGGACCCAGCAGCAGTTGGTCCTCCAAATATCATGTTGATGACTGGCCTTCGGGGCTTAGGGTTACGATCTTGGTCGTTGTCCCTTCTGTCATAATCCTTTCTTTCATAATTTCCCCTATGACTTCCTTGATTTCCATCCTTGGTAAATTTGCTGAGTTTTCCTCTATGTATCAGAAACTCAATCTCATCTTTCAGTTGCCTACAATCGTCGGTGTCATGACCAACTTCTTTGTGGAACCGACAAAATTGGTTTTGATTTCGCTTGGACAGGTCAGCCCTCATTGGTTTTGGCCATTTGAGATCCTCTTCCTTTGCTATCTCCATCAGAATTTGACTCCTGGGAGTATTCAATCTTGCATACTCTGTAAGCTTTTGCCCAAAATTGCTTCTCTTAGGTGGAGAATCAGAGCCCTTTGACGTTCTAGGAAATTTCTCCTTAACATCATATTCCTGGGTTTCCTTCCTCTTCTTTGAGTTTCCATTACCACCAGTAGTGGGTTCATGCTTTCTTCAGCCTTGATGTATTTGTCGGCTCTATCTTGGAGCTTTAACATGCTCTCGGGTGGATGTTTTGCCAATGATCTTTTGAAGTGATCATCAGTAGTTCCTTGTTGTAGGGCTATCATAGCCACTTTTTCCTCCAAGTCTGGGACTTTTAGAGCTTCTCTAGTAAATCGATTAATGTAATCTCTCAAGACTTCATTCTTTCCTTGTTGAATTCCCATGAGGGATGCAGAGCTTTTCTCGTGCACCCTCCCACTTACGAATTGGTTGATGAACGCCTTGCTCAACTCCTTGAAGGATCCAATAGAATTGGGAGGCAAACGGCTGTACCAACGTTGTACCATGCCCGCCAGGGTTTGTGGAAACGCTCGGCACTTAACCGCATCATTGGTTGGCTGCAACAGCAGTGCATTGGAGAAGGTTCTCACATGGTTAACGGGATCTCCCGTTCCATCATAAGCCTTGATTGTCGGCATCTTGAATTTTCTAGAGATGTTGGATTTCATGATATTTTGAGTGAAGTGCGGTGTTGGATCTTCAGGATCTCCTAGGGGCAACAAAATAGTGGGATCACCTCTTGGGGCCTCAGCCCTTTTGCTTCTTCTAGGTGCTGGATCCAAGTTGATTATCGGGACTCCTCCCGTTCCTTGGTTTTGTGTCCTTATGGCTTCTTCTTCGGCCAGTAGCTTTTTGAGCCTTGCAGTTAGGGGTGAACAAAATCCGACCAACCCGCATAACCCGACCCAACCCGCCCCTTATTTCAGCCGAACAAGCCGACCCATTTGCAACCGAAATTTAATTGGTTTAAATTTTTCTCAACCCGAATAAATTGGGTTGGGTCAGGGTTTAACAAATTTCAACTCTCACCCAACCCAACCCAACCCGTTATATTATAATACTTATAGGCCCATATGTTATTTAGCCCAACCCATTACATTTAGTCTGGTTACTTTAGATTTAACCTAGCTTTTTGACTCTTATCTCATTTGTAAAAAACAGCCGCACTACACTAGTACACTGAGTCTCTCTCACTCTCACTTCACTCATCCGCACCTTCTTCATCTCATCATCTCTTGTAAGATTTTCTAATCTCTTGTTAATTGTTATCCAGTTATGCTAATTGTTAAATATGTATCCCATCTCTTGTGTGTGTCTTGTGTTAATTTCTTTAATTTGTAATCTCTTGTTAATTGTTTAGTGTTTACTGTTTAGTGTTAAATATTTGGATTTTTTTATGTTTATTGCTGGTTTATGTTGTTTAATTTGTAATCTCTTGTTAATTGTTTAGTGTTTATTGTTTAGTGTTAAATATTTGGATTTTTTATGTTTATTGCTGGTTTATGTTGTTTAATTTGTAATCTCTTGTTAATTGTTTAGTGTTTACTGTTTAGTGTTAAATATTTGGATTTTCTGTTGGATTTTCATTGTTC
Source organism: Heracleum sosnowskyi (assembly GCA_030848705.1). Taxonomy (NCBI): domain Eukaryota; kingdom Viridiplantae; phylum Streptophyta; class Magnoliopsida; order Apiales; family Apiaceae; genus Heracleum; species Heracleum sosnowskyi. Next base: position 131,675,092 of record CM061235.1, on the reverse strand, counting down.
AGTCACTGAACTTCAGTGTTTACACTTTACAGAGTATATGAATAGAGTTAAAGTATATGTGCTCGTTTTGTGTATTTATATGTATAAATGTTCTGAGATTTTCGTCTTTATGTTTACTCAAAATTTCACAGTTCGCAACTTCTTTGTTAATGTATTATGTTGTGATTAATTTTAACTCTATGTCCAGGAACAACGTAATGGAAACGTACTTTGCAAATGTTACCCAAACACCATCCCTGATTCCTACTCCAAACACCACACCAAACACTAGCCACACTGCCCCAAACACTGACCCTACCCCTACTGCCCCAACTAATGATCCGATGATTATCCAAGATGATAATGCTCCTATCGAATTTAAATCTCCAAAGAAAGAAGCTGATGATGAGGCACACATTCTCAAGAAAAAACCTGTTCGAACCTCGGATATATGGGATTATTTTACTAAAGTGGCAGGTGGAAATCCCCAAGATCCTAGGTGCACGTGTAATTATTGTGGTGCAGACTATGCTTGTCATAGTCGAAGGGTTGGAACGAGTAGTTTATGGGGACATTTGAAAAAATGTAAGAAGAATCCTCATAGGGCTGCTGATAAAAGGCAAAAGGTGCTAAGCTTTCATAGGACAACTGATGGGGGTTCAAATCTGTTGGCTGCGACGTTTAATAAAGTAAGGTGTCGTAATGCGTTGGCAAAGTTTGTCGAAGGTGAAGGTTTTAAGGAATTTATCAATGAGTTGCAGCCTAAGTTTGTTGTCCCTAGTAGGATTACTGTTGCTAGGGACGTGTACAACCTATTTATTAAGGAGAGGGCAAAACTAAAAGAAGAGTTGACAACTGCTGGTCAAAGAGTCTGCTTAACAACTGATTGTTGGACAGCCAGGACTCAGATTTCATATATGTGCATAACTGCTCATTATATAGATGCCAATTGGAAATTGCAGAAAAGGATAATAAGCTTCAGTCAAGTGGCGAACCATAAAGGCGATACAATTGGTAAGTTGATTGAGTCCTGTTTGCTTGAATGGGGGATAGAACAAGTATTTACTGTAACAATGGACAATGCTTCAGCCAATGATGTAGCTGTTGGTTTTGTAAAGAGAAAGGTACATGCGTGGAAAGGTTCTGTCCTTGGTGGGGAGTATCTCCATGTGAGATGTGGAGCACACATTCTTAATTTGATCGTACATGATGGGTTAACTAAACTACATGATTCAATTACTGCTATCCGCAATTCTGTGAGGTATATTCGATCATCTCCTGCAAGATTGCAGAAATTCAAAGCTTGTGTAGAGAAGGAAAGGATTGAGTACAAAGGGGGACTGGTTTTGGATGTTGTTACTAGGTGGAACTCCACTTACATGATGCTTGACGTGGCGCTAAAATTCGAGAAGGCATTTGCAAGATATGAAGAGGAAGACGACAAATTTCTGAGTTTCTTTATGGAAAAAGAAAATGGTAAGAAGACGATCGGGCCTCCTACCACTAATGACTGAGAATGTGCTTCCGTTTTTGTGAAGTTCTTGTCTACTTTCTACGAAGTAACTTTAAAATTCAGTGGCACATTGCAAGTAACTTCAAATAACTTTTATCATGAGATCTGTGAAATTCACTCTCAACTGTCTGAATTAGCTGCTGTAAATGATCCTTTATTATCTATAATGGCTGTTAGCATGAAGGAAAAGTATGACAAGTACTGGGGATATGCAGACATCATAAACCCCTTGTTATTTTTAGCCGTCGTCTTGGATCCTAGATACAAAATGAAGTATCTGAGGTACTGCTTTGAATCTGTATATGATTCTGAAATGGTTGCAAGAATTGTTGTCAAGGTGGAAGGGATTTTGCAACGCTTGTTCACGTTCTATAATGTTGAAACTGATGTTGCTGATAATAAGGTAATGATCTGCCTCCATAAATTTACTTTTATTGCTGATATTTAAATTTTTAATATTGGTATTTATTCAATGATTAGTTATTGCTGACCTACTGAACTAATTTTTACAAACATTAGATATGTTCTGATCATGTAATGTAATTTTTACATTAGATATTTGCACTTATAGAATTAATTTTTATAAACTGTTATGTTCTGATCATGTAATGTAATTTAATATTTTCTGCAGGATGTTGGACTTGATTGTCCACCTAAAGCTGCTGCCAGGAAGGAACCTCGTAGAAGGAGGCTGTTGGAAAATTATCTGCAACAACAAAAAATGAAGACATCTGAGAGTAAAAATGATGTTGACAGATACTTGATTGAAGAAACTATTAATCCAATGACTTCCGCATTCGATATACTAGTGTGGTGGAAGGATAACTCGAGCAGGTATAAAACACTATCATTGATTGCTAGAGATGTACTAGGTATAAAACACTATCATTGAGTCCAAAAATGTTGGAAGTGTTGGTGTGCACGCAGAGTTGGTTGAAGGAGGGACGTGAAAGTGGGATAAAACCCAAAGGTTTTGTGGATGAAATCCAGTCTTATGGTTTTATAGAAGAAGGTAAACCAAATTTAATTAATTGGTATTAATATTATTTTATTTTTAGTGTCTCTTCTTATCTATATTCTTATTTTGTTCTTTGAATTTGTAGATAACCTGGACAAAGGCCAGGCCAGTGGTGCAACGCAAGACACAAGCAAGATGACCATTAACGTGGTCGAAGAATGATTCATCACAACTCACAAACTTTATTATGATTTGAGTCTGAAGACTCAAATTTATTATTTGTACTTTAAGCTTATGACTTCTGTTAAGTTCACATTATGGATTATGTAATATTTTGGTATGTGGCAAATGGAACATTGGATTATAATTTTTCTCTTTTATATTAACATGACATTTGAGTTTTGGTATGTAATATTTGAGTTTTGACATGATAATATAATTGTATTTTAACCCAACCCGACCCAAACCGACCCAATCCGATATATTAATAAGAGGGTTGGGTTATACTTTTTTTTTTTGATTAATGGGTTGAAATTTTACAAACCGAGTGAATTGGGTTGGGTCATTTTTTTACTTCTAACCCGACCGACCCAACCCGTGTTCACCCCTACTTGCAGTCTCGGCTTCAAGGGCCTCAAGTTTTTCCTTAGTAGTTTGGTGTTGTTCCCGATTGGTTTGGGAGGAGCGTCTCCTTCTTGGGGCAACGTCCCTCTTATCTCCTGTTGAGTAATTCTCATCCTCGGTGTAGGGACCTGAGTAGTCTTGAAAAGGGGTTCGCTGATTTTGGGGTCCCAGACCTTAAATATATGGGGGCACATATGCCTCATGATAGATGGGGTTTGCACCGCTACTGCCCACCGGGGGTCGAGGAGGCATACCATAGGTTGGCATACCGAGAGTTTGAGTCGTGTATTGGGGAAGATCCGTGGTATGAAGTTGGAGGCCACGTGGGGCGTTTGCGAGCAGTGAAGAGGTTGGTTGCTGGAGAGTGGTCTCTTGTGGATTAGATCCATGGACGACCATTTGTAGGGGATTCGTCCCTTCAACCGAAATTGGGATTTCCGGTCATTGAGTAGTGGTGAGGGGGATATTCGCCCCTTGAATGCCAGTAGTTGGCGGTGGTTGATTTCCTTGAGTTCCAGCCTCAGAGGTGAGAGGAAGCTCTTCAGAAGTATGAGTATCTCGAGTCATTCTTCGTGTGTTTGCCATGGTTGATGTTGTCCTCCCACAGACGGCGCCAAATGTTATGGATTAAAAAACGTACTTGTGAATTTAATGCTAAGGTTTAATGATCTTCGAGCTTTAATGGTTGTTCTTGCGTTTCGAGACTAAATCGGTCCTCACAAGATGCCTACGTATCTCAATTCGTTATTGAGAATCAAGCCAAAGACGTAGTTCTTGGTGTTGCCCTCGGGGCTATGGCGGCAGGGGCACACCAAGGACGTAGTGACTTGTATGTCCTTATTCGAGGATGAAGTCTAAAATGTAGTTCTAGGGGTGCCTTCGTGGCTTGTTGCGCTTTTGAGGCGTTGTGACGTATGAAGCTGTGCCAAAACATAGTTCTGATTGTAGGATCAGGGTCCTTATATAGGCGTCTGGAGCCTGGTATTTATGGTATGTTTAGGAGACTTAGCGAATAAGTCTCCTTATTGATAATGGATAAACATCGTATTTCTTGCTGGAGAAGTCTTTTCCTTGTTGATAAAGGCTATGACTCATTAATTGGGATTCTGGATCCTTCTTTGAGAAATTTACCATATTTTGGACTTTTTTCATGAGCTGTATATTTTCCTTATTTATTAATTTCGTAATTAATAAATAATCAGGATTTTAGGCCTTAAATATTTGGCCTTTCCAAAGAATCAGCAATTATATTTCTATAATTATTTTTCTGTCCATATCAATAGGGTTGGCGCCGGACTGCAATTCTGCATCCTAAAACGATTAAGAAATTGTAAAAAATTCAGAATACTTCTCAGAATTCAAACTCAGCATTATAGTATTCTAATCTATTAGTTCAGATTTTCTTAACAAATATTAATTTCACCCATGTATTCAATCTCAAATTTTCTACTAAGTTCCAACTTTGTTTCACGACATACCATTAAGATATACAATATATTCGTAAACTAACTCCCACTTTTCAAAGTGCAGAAACAATTGTCTAATTCACTCTCGACGAAATATTTCCGTACTTCTTTATTTGAACCTTTTCAACTAAGAAAATCTCAAATTTAAAAACAAACTCGTTAGTCTTATATTTTCTTTCCAAAATTCACTTACAACCTGTGAATTTTCTATGTTTGGGAAGAACACAAAACTCCCACATTTGTTTCTATACTACAAACTCAATTTCATTTTTCTATGGTTTCTATCCGTGAGCCAGTTTCTTGCAATTTCACAACTTAAATAAATTATGGATCCAATTTGATTCATACACCCATGTCCACTATTATATACATAACATTCATTCTTCCACTTTGGTGAATTTTTCGGTTTTTTCTATTCAATATTTCCAATGGCTCATTATCAATATTTAAATCCACTTTATCATTCTCGATCTTGGTTACAATCGGAAGTTCAAACAACCGCTGACTGGGTTCATATAAGCTGATAGGAAACACCTCATTGTGTTTTACAATTAAAAAAAAATCATCATTATAAAACTGCACTTGTAAACCTTTTTTAGTTAAGATGGTAATATAAATGAGATTACGACTCATTTCAAAACAAATAAAATATCCTTGAGAACCTTGAGAACCAACATCTTGTCCTCGAATTCCAATTTTTATGTAACTTCTCATAAGTAAAAATCATTTTTCATATAAATTTCTTGAGTTCAACAAACTCAATCAAATTTATTATCTATATTATGGGCCAACATGGCTTTCTATGCCATTTATTAAATTACTTATATACCCCTATAATGTATAAATATATTAAAAATATTGTTATTAGTAAGAATTGAACCCATGACCTTTGGATGCAAAGGTATTTTATGTTACCACCTCAACCATCATGCTAGGAGCCCATTTGATAAAATTTTGAAGCTCATTTACCCCATACTTAAATAACTCTTAATATGTGTATGTTATTTAAACTTTATTTTAAAACTCATCCATCCATCCGGTATATATTATATTATATTACATATATTAAAGGCCAACAAGCCCTTTTAAGACTATTTAGTAATGTACTAATTCGCTCTTTCATCATATTAATATTAAAAAAATGAATTATATTCACATCTCCTACACCAAAGAAATTTTAAGAACCATTTTATGAATCATTGAAGCATCTCCAATGGAGTTAGCTAAAATGGTTGACTACAATAATATAAAGTAATATTTGGGTAAACTTTACTGAATCTGTAAGGCGTTGTACTCCAATGGGTTGATTATAATGGTTGGATATATTTTGAAAATAGTATATTTATAATTTTAAACAATATTTTTTCATTGAAAAATAATTTATAGCCCATTTTGATAAAATTTGAAGCTCATTTACCCCATACTTAAATAACTGTTAATATGTGTATGTTATTTAAACTTTATTTTAAAACTCATCCGTCCATCCGGTATATTATATTACATATATTAAAGGCCAACAAGCCCTTTTAAGAGTATTTAGTAATTTACTAATTCGCTCTTTCATCATATTAATATTAAAAAAATGAATTATATTCACATCTCCTACACCAAAGAAATTTTGAGAACCATTTTATGAATCATTGGAGCATCTCCAATAGAGTTAGCTAAAATGGTTGGCTAAAATAATATAAAGTAATATTTGGGTAAAATTTACTGAATCTGTAAGGTATTGTACTCCAATGAGTTGATTATAATGGTTGGATATATTTTGAAAATAGTATATTTATAATTTTAAACAATACTTTTTCATTGAAAAATAATTTATATATATTAATATCAATGATAGAGGTGCCGAAATTGGGTACAAGATAATGTGGAGTTGCTAATATGTCAATTTGAAATATTTTAATTTGTGAAAATGATGTAAATGACATTATACATTTATTTATAAATAATCAAATAATGAAACATGTCATTTTATATCTATTTTTATATCCAATTTAATACCTCTAGCATTATTTTTAATACTAACACTAGCTAATTTTTTGTGTTGCCTCCATAATTTTTAATTTCACAAAAAAAAATATTAAAAAGGATATTGAAAATTTCGGTCGATGCAAATCAAAGTTGCAGCTGAAAAGAAAAAGAAAGAAAAAAGAAAGGGAGAGAAAAAGTAGGTAGAGAAAGTCTCTACTTATCTGTAAAACTTGGCCAAATATGGCCAACCATATCTTGATGGCTATAATTTTGAACAACAACAGTTAGTGGTTGGAGTGACCATATTCACAGAGGTTGTCTATAAATCACACTGTTTAGTTGCCAGTTGTACTTTTAACCTAAGTGATAAGTAAAGTTGAAGATGCTCTTAACTACATACACCAATAACTCATTGTTATAATGTTTTACATTTTTATTTTCATATATATTACATATATATATTATAGGCCAACAAGTCCTTTCCAGACTATTTAGTAATTTACTAATTCACACTTCCATCATATTAATATTAAAAAAATGAATTATATTCAATGTAAAAATTGGAGGACCAATTAAACTTGAGCTCGAGTTCAAGCTTGACATAATTTTTTTATCGAGTTTGAACTCGAGTCCGGCAGTGTTCGACTCGATTACACCCCCACTCTCACTGCTATTAGGAAAAATATTTTTATAGTCTATAAAAAGATAATTTAAGGGGCAAAAAATTATTGTAGATGAGATTTGGAATTCATATTAGTTATTAGATGAATATTTAGATAAAACACATAATTAGTTCAAAAATATTTATTAAAAAATAGAATATGGATACTATATTAAAAATAATTTAAAACGTCTCACTGTATTATTCAAGTATGCTACTTAGTAGATGATATATCACAATGAACATGAATACAAACCAAAATTTTAGCTAATTTTAATATGAACTAGAAGAATATTAAATCACTGTTACATGACCACTACCACACCACCACCACTAACCACGTGAACACCACCACTTACACAACCAAAATTACCATCATCAAAGCAAGTCACTAGAAATTCAACTAAAATTATCAAAATTTAAACTTAAATCACTAAAAAATTTGAACGCAAATAATAAGAATATTCCAAATTTGGAATTGTGTAAATGTTCGAAGTTGTTGGTAATAGTGTTGACGGTAGTAGAGTGAGCGAAAATGACATCGATCGGTAAAATTATATATGTTGAGAGAAGGATGAATGAATTACTGGAGGTGTGGTCAGGAATTTGACTGGAATTTGCGACAAACATGTTCATAAGTTACTTTCAGAGTGGTGGTCGATTTGGTGACAACAAAAGATTGTAGAGTGATTATGGTTTATTATACACACAATTTCTCTCTCTCGCCCACTCACACACATTATATATATATATATATAGCGGTGTGTGTGTGTGTGTCATGAATGATGATGACAAATGGAATGAGATGGTGATAACAGCGGTGTAAAGTAAGTGATGGTGTGTAAGGTCGCCGATAATGGAATGAGCATAAGAGTGAATATGGGTGATGGTTGATATGTAAATTAGATTTGAATGTGTGACCATAATTAGTTTTCGCTTCTTATTTATGTAAATTATCTTATTTAGCACTTCTTTATATATAAACACGTGAGTCTAATGACTCATTATTAGACTTTTAAATTACATATTTTTTAATCATTCCAATTTATTTTTTTAAATGGCTAGATGTGATTCTATTGTTACTATCATATATGAAATTCAAGTAAGAAATTTGAGTTATTGCTAATGTCCATAAAAAATACCACATTAACGACGTATAGTATTTCAAAAATTATAAATCGTCTATATAATAAAATCAAAACAACAACATTTTATGAATTTAAATGGTGCTCGTGCTTTGCACGGGCTATCATGCTAGTTAACCATTATATTTGTAATGTAGAAACTTTATATTGTTCATTACTCATCCAGATTACTATTCATATGACCAACATTACAAATGGATACACCATAAAATTCTTAAAAATTTTATTTTCTTTATTCCGGACACCTGCCCGCTATTTCTTGTGAACTTTCAGAATATTATTTTATTCACATACCTCTCTCTCTCTCACTCAACTTTCCATTTCGAAAATCACCAAAAATTCTCATGGTAACGTATTGTCTTTTGCAACGAGGATTTTCAAATTATATTAAGATTATCTCTTTTGTATTTCCCGGCTCCAATATTGACAACGGTTAAGTACCAAAGTACCAAAAATTTGGTTAACACAAAATTCGGGTTCGATTCGCTACAACTACATAATTAAACAATATTTATTTATTTGATTTAATTTCTTTGTTTTCACCCCGGTTCGATTCCCTATAACTATGTAATTTAAATATTTCTTTTTTTGATTTATTTTTTTGAATTTCATCCAGGTTTCAATTACTATTTTCATCTCGGCACGTGTTTCGCACGGGTTATCAGCTAGTAATATATGTAATATTAAATTTAAGCACACACAAATATATATTAGTGTGACACGTAAACTACTACTGTCGAGAGAAAAGACAAGCAAGCAACATGGGGGTAGTATGCTATCAAAAATAGAACCAAAATTAGGGGTATCTAAATATGCAGAGAAACAAAAGTTAACACATACACACATTAACATAAACACCGTACTTGTGTTAATATAAAAAATTGACCAAACCAGAATATATGGGGTGAGAAAAGCGGAAGCTGGGCGTATGCCAATAAGTGAAAAAGTAGTCCTCCGGTTAAAACAAGAAATTGCACGTGAAAACCCAAACAAAAACCGAAGAGATGACCCGATGCAAAAACAAAGTCACAAAGATCCCAGGTGAACAGAAAATTCAAACCAGCCTTAACCCTCCAAGCAATTTAAATCGCAAAGCTCTGATACCACGGTTAGATTTATGTATATATATATTATTATGTTATTGAAAAGGAGAGAAGATTGAAGAACGGAGAGGGTTCCGAACTGTGTTGTGAACAAACAAGTATATTTTTGGATGCTTTCTTCTTTGATTCTAATCACTATATATGGGCATGCCAAGTTGCCAACACAATTCTTCACCCCTACCAAAATATAACTGCCCCTTTAATTGTCCATAAAGATGGGTAAGTTATAATTATAAATAAAATTAATTTACTCATTTAAATCTATATTTGTAACTCCCATATAATGAATGTATTTATTCTTTTATTATATTTGACAAATACAAGTCAAATTTAACACCTCGACATCTCGTAAAGAGAATGATAGGCTTGTTTCTTCTGTGTACTTAACCTCACTGTAGTACTAGCCCAAATACCTTAGGCATGCTTGGATTAATAAACACTTGTTAATCAGCATTTAAATTACTTATCTGTAATATCACACGTTCCCAATCGCCCTAATGTTCTCCAAATTTAGCTAATGGTATGCTAAGAGCTAGGAGACTAATTAACCCCAGAGGCCCAATGAAAGGATGAAAGATAAATATAGCTAAATCATTGTATCTGTCACTCCAAACATAAGCACACTAAACATTTACACAAGACTCTACACAAGTCAAATTGTCTTTCTTAAAATTCTTTTGTTGGTTGGCCCAACTAATATAGAGCCCTTCCGGGGAAGGTTAGAGCCCTTCCGGGGTTCACTAGAAGTACTAGAGCTTCATCACCTTTTGTGTATATAAATGTAGAATGTCTGTTACATAAAAAATGAAATGCTGAGAAATGCTAGAATAAAAATTGAACAAAAGAAATATGCAGCAGCTGTTTCGGGATGAGAAAAGAGAAAAGACAAGACAAAAAAGAAGAAAAGAAGAACAATACGATAATCAATGAATCAAGGAAAGTATCGCTTGTAAGAGATGCTGATCCACCAATGCTGCCAGGATACCTCAAGGAGCTATACTTGTCCAATGCATTCAGCAGATATGTAACTCAACCGAGCCGTTACATGTCAAAAAGAAGCATAAGTAAGAAGCTCTTCATCCTTCCTAAAATTTCCTATTGCTTCTTCTTCTAAACTTACAATAGCCTTAATACCATCCCTACTTGGAGTATCCATCATAACAATGCAGTCAGCAAACGGTGTGTCTACGATTGTCACTTTCACTGGCCTATCCCAACCAAAATCCATGACATCATATATTGGAAAATTACACATGCTAGTAAAAGAAAATACCCTGCAATTTCTTTTCGTATAATCAATTAGTATTGGCATCACTTCGTTTCCATCCAAACTTTTGATTCCTTTAATTTTCATCTTCCCTTTTCGCATTCTTTCCACTAACGAATGCAACATCATTTCACTCTGAGTACTTGTTGGAATGTGATTGATAGTAAACAAATTCCCAACACTCGATAATGGTAGAGGCGGATCAACTATAGACCTGATGTTCACCACCTGGGACAAAACCGAGGTCGTACACACCTCAGAATCAGATTTAGCTGATGCAGCTACAATACTTCTGTAAAGTAGTGCTGTCACAAGCTCATTTCTGGTGTACTTTTCTTGACATGAACTCTCCATTTTGGCTTTCAGATTTTTGATCTTTGAGTTGTTAAACACAATCTCTTCAGTAATCCAGTACTTTTTTGGAAGAGAACTTATAGATTTAACAGAATCATCTTCACTTAATTGAGGCAGCTGACTAAAGTGAGGACAGAGATGACCTATTTTATGGTGATCGCCTGAATGGCGTGTTAAGTTGGCCCAGTAAGTTATGAATGTGCATAAAGTGCAAGCATCGCCAACACGGTGCGAAAGGCTGACAGCTACAGCTATTCCACCGCGATGGAAGTGGTTGAGTTGAACAAGCAATAGACTGGGATCCTTACTAGATATTTCATCCCAAATCGACTCATGTTGAAAGAGGTGGCCTAAACCATCTCCACTCTTTTCAGCTTCTTTTTCCAGAGCCTCCGAAAATGTGCTACCAATTTCCGCCTCTACGAAATCAATGCCTTCATCGTTGCAATCAACGTAGGATCCAGATCTTAGCCTTCCTGCAAACGGGTAGTATTTGGAGAGTGTTTGAGACAAGGAGGTTTTCAGTATATTTGATATTGTTGTTGTAGTTGTATTGGCCAACTGCTGAGGTGGATAAAAGAGTATGATTGGCATGTATAAATTTCGAATCATTCGATCCTGTGACGAAAGATTATATTGTTTCAACTTTGGAGGTGTTGGAGAGGCTGGTTTGATTGTACACTTTGATCTGGAAACTACATGAAGCTTCCTTCGGAAAATTGATGCCAGTAGCAGACCTCTAGTCATCATAATTTGAAGGAATGAAATTTTGTCTACCCAGAAAATAATTCTTCTGAAATTCTCCGTACCCAGAAAATAATTCTTCAGTTACAAATTTTGATGCACGTATAATGGATTATGTTCAGGTACATTGAACATAGACATTGTAATAAGTAAAACACGATATTGTAGTGATAATAATTAGTATAAAATGAAGTATAAATATACTGATACCGATACACTTCTACTGTAGTTATATACTCCTCCAAGGAGTAGTATATATTCGGGTTTGATACGAAAATCAATATTTAATAATAAATTTGAGATAATATTTAATAATATTCAATTATTCATAATCAATTATCTTTTCAGCTAAAATACATTACTTTTCCCTTTTTTCTAAAAAAATTTCCCTTTTTTCTAAAAAAATTTCCCTTTTTTCTAAAAAAATTAATAATAAATTTGAGATAGTATTTAATAATATTCATAATCAATTATCTTTTCAGCTAAAATACATTACTTTTTTTTATTTTTTCTAACAAAATTTCCCTTTTTTCTAAAAAATTACGGGCAATTACCTTTTTCAGCTAAAACATGTTACTTTTTCTATTTTTTCTTAATAAAATCACTCTTTTTTCAAAAAGTATCACACGTAAACCATTACCTATTTATTTTAAAATCTATTTTAATACTTTTAATTACGGACACTTACCTTTTTCAACTTGTTATGGATTAAAAACTGAGCTTGCGAATTTAATGCTAGGGTTAGAGAGCTTCGAGCTTTAATGGCTGCACTTGTGTTTCGAGACTAAATCGGTCCTCACAAGATGCCTACGTATCTCAATTCGTTATTGAGAATCAAGCCAAAGACGTAGTTCTGATTGTAGGATCAGGGACCTTATATAGGCGTCTGGAGCCTAGTATTTATGGTATGTTTAGGAGTCTTAGCGAATAAATCTCCTTTTTGATATTGGATAAGCATTGTATTGCTTGCAGGATAAGTCTTTTCCTTGTCGATAAAGGCTATGACTCATTAATTGCCTTTAATTGGGATTCTGGATCCTTCTTTGACCAATTTGCCATAATTTGGACTCTTTTTATGAGCTGTATATTTTTCCTAATCATTAATTACGAAATTAATGAATAATCAGGGTTTCGGGCCTTGAATATTGGGCCGTGTTCTTGGACCAATTCGGGTCTAATTAATATGTCATTAATTATATTTTTAGGGTTATTTTTAGCCCATATCATTTGCCCCCCAATTTCTAGGAAAACTTTTCAAGCTTTCGTAGAAATTATATTGACCTTTTTCGAGATTCGGGGTCTTTTTTATCCTTTACCTAGGACTTCATTTACACTAGTGTTTCACAAATATCGCCTTATTGCAAAGTGTGGAGCGACCTACACATTTACGACGATTTATGCCTTATTCGAGGCTAATTTGACATTTATATGAAATATTCCTAATATTTAAGGAATTTCCATGTACCCACAGGTATTTTTAATAATTATTCCTAATATTTTAGGAATTTCCAGGTACCCACAGGTATTTTTAATAATTATTCCTAATATTTTAGGAATTTTCATGTACCCACAGGTATTTTTAATAATTATTCCTAATATTTTAGGAATTTCCATGTACCCACAGGTATTTTTAATAAATATTCCTAATATTTTAGGAATTTCCATGTACCCACAGGTATTTTTAATAATTATTCCTAATATTTTAGGAATTTCCATGTACCAACGGGTATTTTTAATAATTATTCCTAATATTTTAGGAATTTCCATGTACCCACGGGTATTTTTAATAATTATTCCTAATATTTTAGGAATTTTCATGTACCCACAGGTATTTTTAATAAATATTCCTAATATTTTAGGAATTTCCATGTACCCACAGGTATTTTTAATAAATATTCCTAATATTTTAGGAATTTCCATGTACCCACAGGTATTTTTAATAATTATTCCTAATATTTTAGGAATTTCCATGTACCAACGGGTATTTTTAATAATTATTCCTAATATTTTAGGATTTTTCATGTACCAACGGGTATTTTTAATAATTTTTTAGGGTTTGATTCGTAATTTTTCAAAACCCAGGGGTGAATTTTTTATATTTGAAACTTCAGTGGAGAATCTGTCCATTTCTAAACTTCAGGGAAGAATTTGTTAACCACTCAGAACTTGGGGTACTAAACTGCACTTTGGCAGTTTAGTCTCATTTGGTAGCCAGGTCGAAGCAATCGACCTCATTTGAGGGGTCTCACTCACGACCTCATTTGAGGTCGACTAAAATTGTATTTTTTTTTTTTTAATAAATATTATTGAATAATAATATTTATTTTACCCGAATTTTTTTTAAGGGTACTTCCGACCTCATTTTGACGTATTTTCGACCTCATTTTTGAGGTATTTTAGACCTCATTTTGAGGTATTTTCGACCTCAATTTTTTGAGGTATTGTCGACCTCATTTTCGACCTCGAACCCAGTCTTTTTCGACCTCATTTTCGACCTCGAAAGGTCCCAGGTCGAAGTCTTCGACCTCGTTTTTCCGTGCTTTTGCGACCTCGGTCGTTCGATCTCAAACCCAGTCTCCTTCGACCTCATTTTTGAGGTATTTTAGACCTCATTTTGAGGTATTTTAGACCTCAATTTTGAGGTATTTTAGACCTCAATTTGGTCCCTGGTCCAGCAATTCGACCTCGTTTTTCCGTGTTTTTTCGACCTCGGTCGTTCGATCTCAAACCCAGTCTCCTTCGACCTCATTTTTGAGGTATTTTAGACCTCATTTTGAGGTATTTTAGACCTCAATTTGGTCCCAGGTCGAGCAATTTGACCTCATTTTTCGTTGTTTTTTCGACCTCGGTCTTTCGACTTCAGTGTAGAGTTTCTTCGACCTCGGTTGGCTCCAACAACGCCAAACGTGGCTTATAGATACAAGAACTAACTTGAGTTCTAACACCTTAGACCTCATTTGAGGTTTCAACAACGCCAAACGTGGCTTATAGATACAAGAATTAACTTGAGTTCTAACACCTTAGACCTCATTTGAGGTTTCAACAACGCCAGACGTGGCTTAGAGATACAACAACTAACTTGAGTTCTGACACCTTAGACCTCATTTGAGGTTCCAACAACGCCAAACGTGGCTTATAGGTAGAGGACCTGATTTTGAGGTTCAACATCTTAATTTTCACATCGAGAGGTCTTCATGAACGAAGACAGACATAATGTTTCACTTGTTTCTTTAATTTGAGCTTCCAGTATATCGAATCGAAGCTCGTTCTGAGCTCTACTTCCTCGAATTTTCAGGGGTTTCAACCCTTATAGTAACCTTCTTCCAATAGGCCTCTTTAGGCTTTTAGTTGAGCTTGTAACATAACTCTTTGATCCTTCGGGATCTTCTATCCATGCATGTTATTTATGCATATTATGTTTCTTCGTTCTTGCATTCACTTATATTTATTTAGCTTTTCTTTTGTAAGGCAATTCCTAGTACTTGGCCTCTTGAATGGGCTGGCACTTTGATCAAGTGTTATTGGTACAACTTGTTCTTTAGTAGAACAATAAGGAAATACTCAAACAAAGATAAGTAATAAAATAGTGAATGAGAACTTGAAATATTTCCTTTGAAAAAGAGGGTTCGACCCTTACATAGTGCTTTACTTCCTACTAAGAGCTTAAGAGCTCAGAATGGTTTCGTCGACCTTATTGCTACTTGTACTATTAGTGGATCCCTTAAGGAAACACTTAAACATAATAAACTTTTTAAATTTGAGGCATGCCAAGTTTTTGGCACCTCAGCCCTTCAAGGGTTCAGGCAACAATGCTCCAATGTAAGTGACTTTGTCTGGTTCTCCCGAGATTAGGGGAATAGGATTTAGATCCTCGGCTGGCTTTCCCCTTCTTTCTTCATCGTCTTTTGAATTCATAACCTCGATTGGGAGAACCTGCCCCCCGACTCCATCAGGCCTTAACGCGGCTACATAGCAATTCCTAGCCATCTTTTGATCTCCTTGTTCTTCACCAACCCCATTCCTTGTTGGGAACTTGATTTTCAAATGGTAAGTTGAGGCAACAGCCTTGAATGCATGAAGGCCTGTCCTACCAAGGATTGCATTATAAGTCGAGGTTGCCTTTATCACCACGAAGTTCAGCATTTGAGTTGCTGTTTGTGAACCTTGCCCTATTGTCATAGGGAGCTGAATAGTTCCCTCTACTTTGGATTCAACCCCATTGAACCCATATATGGGCATGTTTGAAGGAGTCAGTTGTGAATCGGTATATCCCATCTTGATGAAGGCGTCATGGAACAGGATGTCCACGGAAGCTCCATTATCTACTAGAACCCTCTTAGTTTTAGAGTTGCCTATTACAGGTATAATGACCAACGGGTCGTCATGGGGGAATTTCACCCCTTCAAGATCAGAATCATCAAAGCTAATAGCCACTTCTGTCTTGGCACGTTTCGGTGCTTCTCCCACAACAGTCATTACCTCTCGGGCATAAGCTTTCCTTGAGTTTCGGGAGGACCCAGCAGCAGTCGGTCCTCCAAATATCATGTTGATGACAGGCCCTCGGGGCTTAGGATTACGATCTTGGTCGTTGTCCCTCCTATCATAGTCTTTCCTTTCATAGTTTCCTTGTTGATTTCCTCGATTCCCATCCTTAGTGAATTTATCGAGTTTTCCTCTTCGGATTAAGAACTCGATTTCATCTTTCAGTTGTCTACAATCGTCGGTGTCATGACCAACTTCTTTATGGAAACGACAGAATTGATTCTTGTTTCGTTTCTCCAAGTCGGATCTTAGTGGCTTTGGCCATCGAAGATCTTCTTCCTTCTCAATATCCATCAGAATTTGACTCCTGGGAGTGTTCAATCTTGCATACTCATTGAACCTGGGTCCAAAGTTGTTCCTTTTAGGTGGAGAGTCAGAATCCTTCGCTGTCCTGGGATATTTGTCCCTAGCGTCATACTCTTGAGTCTCCTTTCTCTTTTTTCCGTTTTCAATTCCCTCAACAGCGGGTTCATATTTCTTCATACTTTCCTCGGCCTTGATATACTTTCCGGCTCTATCTTGGAGCTTCAACATGTTTTCGGGTGGATGCTTTGCTAACGACCTTTTGAAGTGATCATCAGTAGTTCCTTGTTGTAGGGCTATCATAGCTACTTTGTCCTCCAAGTCCGGGACTTTCAGAGCCTCCTTAGTGAATCGATTTATGTATTCCTTCAAGGATTCACTCTCACCTTGCCTGATTCTCATGAGGGATGCAGAAATTTTCTCATGCACCCTCCCACTTACAAATTGGTTGATGAACGCCTTACTCAATTCTTTGAAGGATCCAATAGAATTGGGAGGCAAACGGCTGTACCAACGTTGTGCCATGCCCGCAAGGGTTTGCGGAAACGCTCGGCACTTAACCGCATCATTGGTTGGCTGCAACAGCAGTGCGTTGGAGAAGGTTCTCACATGGTTAGCGGGATCTCCCGTTCCATCATAAGCCTTGATCGTTGGCATCTTGAATTTTCTGGATATAGCCGTTTTCATGATGTCTTGAGTAAACGGTGGTGTAGGATCATCAGGATCTCCTAGGGGCAACAGAACGCTAGGATCACCCCTTGGGGCTTCGGCCCTCTTGGTTCTTCTTGATGGTGGATCCAAATTGATAATTGGGATTCCTTCAGTTTGATTTTTTGCCTTTGCGGCCTCCTGTTCTGCCAATACTTTCTTAAGCCTTGCGACTTCTGCCTCATGGGCCGCAAGCTTCTCCTTAGTAGTTTGGGGTTGATCCTGGTTGGTTTGCGAAGAACGTCTCCTTCTAGGAGCGACATCGTCCCCAGTTGTATAACCCTCATCCTCGGTGTATGGACCCGAGTAATCTGGAAAAGAGATCTGGCGAGTTTGTTGATTCTGAGGTCCCAGACCTTGAACGTAAGGGGGCACATACGCCTCATGGTAGATTGGATTAGTTCCACTACCACCCGCTGTGGGGCGAGGGGGCATGCCATAGCCTGGCATCCCCAAAGTCTGATTTGCGTATTGAGGGAGATCAGTAGTGTGGAGTTGAAGGCTCCTTGGTGCACTCATGAGCAGCGGGGAGGTCGTGATTGGTTGCTGGTGGACGGTCTCTTGTGGATTAGATCCATGAATGACCATCTGCAGGGGATTCGTCCCTTCAACCGAAATCGGGATTTCCGGTCCTTGAGTGTTGGTGGGGATATTCGCCCCTTCAGCGCCAGTAGTCGGCGGTGGCTGATCAGCCTCAGAGGTGATAGGGCGATCCTCAGGAGTTTGATTATCCCGAGCTGTTCTTCGCGTGTTTGCCATGGTTGATGTTGTCTTCCCACAGACGGCGCCAAATGTTATGGATTAAAAACTGAGCTTGTGAATTTAATGCTAGGGTTAGAGAGTTTCGAGCTTTAATGGCTGCACTTGTGTTTCGAGACTAAATCGGTCCTCACAAGATGCCTACGTATCTCAATTCGTTATTGAGAATCAAGCCAAAGACGTAGTTCTGATTGTAGGATCAGGGACCTTATATAGGCGTCTGGAGCCTAGTATTTATGGTATGTTTAGGAGTCTTAGCGAATAAGTCTCCTTTTTGATATTGGATAAGCATTGTATTGCTTGCAGGATAAGTCTTTTCCTTGTCGATAAAGGCTATGACTCATTAATTGCCTTTAATTGGGATTCTGGATCCTTCTTTGACCAATTTGCCATAATTTGGACTCTTTTTATGAGCTGTATATTTTTCCTAATCATTAATTACGAAATTAATGAATAATCAGGGTTTCGGGCCTTGAATATTGGGCCGTGTTCTTGGACCAATTCGGGTCTAATTAATATGTCATTAATTATATTTTTAGGGTTATTTTTAGCCCATATCACAACTATAACATGATTTTTTGTTTTTTTTTCCCTTACTAAAACCATTTATTTTTCAAAAATATCACGAGCAAACCGCTACTTATTAATTTTAAAGTTCAACTAAAACCGCTACTCATTAATTTTAAAGTTCAACTAAAACATGTTATTTCTCAATTCTTCAGTTCGCAGTCTTTCATTCTCTTCCTTTAATAATTTAGTTTCCGCTCTCTCATCTAAAGCCTAACAATGAACATTGATAAATCATCATAATCATTATTAGTATATAGACTATTTGGGATAAAAAAACAAAATTAAACTAATAAGGTTTATGTTGTGTTGGTTGGCGGCTGGTTTGTAGGTTGGAATAATGTAGAAACAAAAGTAAAGGTTCATGAAGTTTATAAAGGATGAGTTAAGTAGATCAAGAGGATATAATTTAATTAAGAAAAAGAAATCCATGTTTTCACTTATATTTTCACGATGGTTTTAGAAGTTGTAGTAAAATTTCTATCGTGTAAGGAAGCCCTTAAAAATTGCGTGTTCCCTAGTTGTTCAAGTGGTCAGCAAAGTACACAACAACTTTGTCTTCAAAATAGCAGACTCAGAGGGGAGGGAGGGGTATACTTTATATGTTTGTATTTTATTGGGCATGTGTAATTTATTTGTGGGTACTACTTTAACCTAAGACAACAATCTATTTAATATATAATACTGGAACATGCACGTTTGATGAGTGATTTTATTCCAGGTCACTATCGAGGTCAGCTGCCCACGTCAGATTTAGTTAAAGCCTATACTCATGTATATACACAGCTCTATATCTTCTCAACGTCCTACTTCCCGTCATTACATCAATATAAAAAAATTTGGCTAAATTCCACTGCATAAATTCGACTGGCTTAAATTCGATTGCTTCCAGTCGAATTTAGAGTCAACTTAAACAAATTGATGGTCAAACTTAAAATTGACTGGCCGCGGTCAAATTTAAGCGGTCGAATTTATACTTCCGGTCGAATTTAATCGGTCGAAATTATTTTTCAGGAAAGGAGGGAAATTTCCTGCTTGACAAAATTATTGGACTGCATTAAATTCGACCAGATCCAGTCGAATTTCAAGTCGGTGGAATTTATGTCTTGGTGGGAAAATTCCCGCCTCAAAATTTTCAAAATTTTTAAATTTGAATTCGACTAGAACCAGACATATTTATAAATTTGACTGCACCCAGTCATATTAATTATAATAATTAATTTTCAAAAAATTTAAAAAATATTTGATTAACATATAAATTAATAAAAAAATTACCACAACATCGTGGTAAGATGAATTACATATTAAAATTTAGTTTAGCCACCTACGATAATTATATTTTAACAGAAGTAAGAAATTGTTCATTTTGTATTGGTTGAAGAAGTTTGATTTTTTTTAAAAATACTAACGAAGTTTAAAAAATTATGAATTTTTGTATAGTATCGTTTTATAACATATCATATCTAATAAAAATTATTAGAGATCATAATAGCATGGGTGAAAAAAAATCTTAGTAATACGATGCCTTTGTTAAATTGGATGATTGAAATGTAGGGTTTAAGGTTTGTATTTAGGGGTTAGTGATTTAGTATCAAGGGTTAGTAATTTCGAGTTATTTGAATTAAAATTTGAACGATCCAACCGTACGGATTCTAAGTTTGTTATATTTTAAAAGTTTATGCAAAAAATCAATACATGAAAAATATTGCACATTAATTATTATAGCAAGTTTAAATTTTACTTGATGTGTATATATGACTGTTGCCAATCAAATTTATAAATTCGACTGCTGGATATCAAATTTAATCATAAATTTGATGGCAAACCCTAGTAAGTCGAATTTATAAATTCTATTGCAACTAGTCGAATTTATAAATTTGACTGGAGGCAGTCGAATTTACTGCCATGTCACCGATCCACATGAAACTCATCCAACGATCCAGATTAACATATCAACACAACAATCCAACGATCAGTATTCATCCCAGAAAATTAGATATATCTATATATATACATACCTACATTCTTCATCCACTCTCATCTTCACCACCCTTCTCTTACATATACCCACACATATATACATATATATATATATATACACACATACACAAATACAAAAATATATTATTAATCTCTATATTTTTTTAGAAATCAATGGTTCGAACAAGAATTACACCAAGAAAATCAACTCGTGGAATGGCAACTTCGGTGACCAAAACAATTCCGGCAAATGAAGCAATTCCGGCGATTGAAGCAAATCCGGCGACCAAAGTAATTCCGGAAAATAAAACAATTCCAACAACCCAAATATCTCCGAAATTTTTTTCCGTCAAACTAAATGAGGAGCAAAGCCGTTATATTGTTAAATCCGATTAGGATCCTTGAGTTGAATTTGTAAAACTCAATTTGTAATAAAAGTTTTTTTCAATGAATGTTATTATATTTGATATCAATTTATTGTTGTCTTTGAATTAGTTACTTAATATGAATTATGTTATATTTATGTTGATTAGTTCATTGCAATATATCAACAATAGCAGCAAAATACATTCAGAATTCTGAAGTTGAGAGCATCAGAAAGATGCTGAATTTTCAAGATCCGGTACACTAAAATTGACTAGTTTCGGTCGAATTTATAAATTCGACAGCTTCTAGTCAAATTTATAAATTCGACTGGGCCTGGTCGAATTTAAGGTGCCTTAGGCACCAAATTCAAAATTTTTAAATTTTCAAAATTTTCAAAATTACGGTCGAATTTAAGCGGTCGAATTTGACCAGTCGAATTTAGTCGATCAAATTTATTAAATTCGACTGTTTTTTGCTAAATTCCACTCGTCTAAAATCGACGAGAATTTTGCAGTCAAATTTAGCTAAATTCAACCGCAAAATCGGGCTGGGTTGAGTTCCACGATATTTATACAGATATTTGATTTCTTTTACATGACAATCAGAAGCATACCCCTAGCCATGTGCCTGCATAGCTATATTTTGGACAATTGGACAAGTCTCCACATCGGACACTTTTAGGTGTGACAAAATGTGTAACTTTATGTCTGATTTTTATTTCATTTTATCTTTCTGTTGGATAATTATTTTTGAGTTTTATTTGTTTTAATTACATGCCTACATCTGTACATATTGTTGTAGTATTAGACGCTTCTATCCATTTTAATTTTTTTTTGTTTCAGAACTTCCCTTGATCAACAATTATGACTAATTGTAAACAATGCATGGCAAAGTTGTTATGGCATTACACAATTGCTGAGGTGAGCTACGTGGTAGAACCAAACTGAATTTGATGGAAAGATAGTCTTGCTAAACTCAAGGTTACTTTATTAACAACCATGACAAAACATGAATTTATAATTTATTTTTGAATCTCTTTTGATAAAAATCTATATACCTATTATTATGTATATAATACTGCAACATATAGGTTTGGTGAACCATTTTAATCCAGCTCAGATTCCACGTCAATCCAACTCATTATTGTGAACCATTATTGTGGATTGAAGCCTCTGTCAGGTAATTATGTGCCGCTTTCAATACCTTCTTATAGTAATTTGATTTAGAAATATTATGGAAAGTTTGCTACTTTCACTAATTTTTGTAATGTAACAGTGTTTGTTTTGTATTGAGCAAATTTCTTCGGTGTGTATTACACAATCGAGCCCTTGCCACATTCGTGCCAATGTAGAGTTTAAACGAATCATCATATAACTTAATCAATTTCTAATTGATTTAGAGGTGTTCTTTGCTCATCAAGAGAGCCGGTGCTGACATCGTGCAAAATGTTAGGTCATTTAGTAAACCAATGTTTGCTATCAGGAATGATTGTCAATCGTTCTTTGTGACAGAGATTCTGTAACTGCTGATTGCAGTTGCGGATGAGGCATTATATATATATTTTTTAAATATCATCGAGGCTGACACATGTATTGTTCCTAAGGGTTTATGATGTAATTTGTTATCATTGTGTTGTTTTCCTAATATGTGCTCCGTTGCACGATGATATGCCATAAAAAATGATGCACCTTCAGCCTTTAGCGCAATGCAAGTTAAAAAACATTCGGTTCATCGTGCATTAATTTGAGGTACATATCCCTTTTGAGGTTGGAACATTTGAAAATTTTGATTTCATTCTCATTATGCCTTTTCATTTCTTGGTTCAAATTCAATTTTATGCATATATTTACATGAGATTTATATGAATTTCTGGAAAATATTTTGTTCCAGTTGAGGCATGTCATGTTCAAAATATTTTATTTTCATCTGTGTTTGTGACTGTTCCAATGCTAACTGTTATTGAACCTGCAGAAAGATGGTATTGCAGGTGCTGCTGCAAACTATACTTTAAGTGTTGTAAGTGTAGCGATCAAACATATTTCCTCCTTAATAATGACTGTTAGTATCATGTTAATGACTTATAAAAACTTTTTACGAAGTCACTCTTTTATTTAAGAATCAAATTGTTCTTATGTGAGCAACCATTATTTGTTTGTATTCAAATTTAGTAAGCTTATGACATTGCCTCTTACAATTTTTGTTCATTGTCATAAATTTTCCTGATATAAATAACTAGAGTCTCTGTAACTTTGTGTGGATGCTTTTTGAGTACTACTTTTAAATTTTAATTATCTATTATTTTTGCTCATTCTTCTACAAGCAGGAGTGTACTCCTCCACGCATGTTTAAGGCAGTGTTGTTGGCCACCCTGAATTCTCTGCTATGAGACAATAGGTATGAAGGAAATGATCATCGAGTAGTAAGATTCATTTGAAAATCCACATCAACTGCCATATCAGAGCTGTTTTAATCCACGCCAGGTAGCTATTAAATATTTAACATCTGATAGTGTGTACATATATTGTTGTCATTTGATTATTAACTATTTTATTCTTTCTAAGAATCAAATTTTGGTGCATGTTTTCTTATTTCTTATCTGAAGTACATGTTTATATGTTTTCACTTTCTCTCATGTATATATGAATAATTATGTTGGATCTGATATTGAATGTGCTAATTTTTTAGCATTTTGCATTTGCCCGAGAATCAGATGGTACAGTGAGCCATTTTACTCCATGGTAGCATTTCACGTCATCCAGGTAATTGCCCTAACCTTTGCAATTTCATACATGTATACCGTATATGTAAATACATATACTTATTGTCTTCATCGTCTCTTCCGTTCCACCGACTCCCATAAGCTCTGTTTTTGTTCCCCTCCAGTGCCTTCAGCCCTTTACGGACACTAAGATGATCAAGAATGGATGATCGCTTTCTCTTTCTCATAATATTAATTTTTTCAACGGATAATAGCAAGCGAAATAGAATAGGATCATGGTAAAAAGGAACTGATGAGGTACACAAGAAGGGAGATGGTACACATTATATTCTTTTACGTTATTGTTTTTTGTGTTGTTTTGCTCTGAGGGTAAATTCTGCAGGGATGTTGTTTAAGAAAATGTCAAAAACTATATTTTTGTGGGATTACACATGGAGACATGGGATCTAATTTAAGTGACCAGAGACATGTTTGATTTTTTTGCTGAGTACTAGACCAGATACATGTTGCTTATTATACTATATTACGTGTCGTTTTAAGAAGTAACTGACTACTTATAAATCAAAAGGATTACATGGACTTTTATTCATTGTATATAATAAGCCGTAAATTGATCGAGATGTAACAAACTTCTAAAAAGTTATGGGAACAAATGAGTTTCAAGTAATATTATGAAGTTATATGATGAAAAACCAGAAATGTTAAGATGTTTTGGTTACAAGTAATATGAGTTAAGTAGGTGCCAAACATAATCGTAGTTGATCTGGAGTTTTCAAACTTTAGCATGACAAGCTTATTCAATTTTTCCTTCAAGTGCTTAAATCGTTCCATTGACAGCAGGAATGGCATGACGCTTTCAAGCTGCTTCACCAGTGGCCCTTCTTACCTAAATGTTGTTGCTTGGTCCGAAGAGAACTTGGTTGATGTTGCATGCGGACACATTATCAGTATCTAGAATATGATATTGATAAAATAAGGAGCTTATATAATGTTTAATTTCGGGCGAAAATTTGCAATGAACACTTACTTTTCATTCCCTTTATTTTAAATGTGAGATATAACTATATTCTCTTTATTTTTATCTTTAAGTTGTTGAAATTGTTCTTTGCAGACACCGGTATGAATCCATTTCTCTGATATTTCTTTTTGTCATTGGCACATCAAAAGTAAGCTTAGTTACACCTTTAATATTTTTCCCTTCATATTCATTTTCTAGATCGACTAATTTGAAATCTCTTTTTATTTTGCAGTTAGTTAATTTCCAAGGGAACTTAATATCGCTCTGGTTTCTAAAGATTTAAATGGTAAGAGGACAATTACTATCAAAAAGTAATATTGATGGAGTTTGTGGGGCATTCCTGCGTCATTTGGAAGTTCTATTAATAAAACGATAATATCGAGAATTGGTAAAAATGTAAAACCATGCTTCACATTTTATAAGCTATATTTATAACTATCATCTCGACTCCTAATTGATACAGGAGTGCCAATGTTCATGTCTCTGAAGTCCCTTGTTTTGTTATGTCTGGGAACTCTGCGAGCATCACACCAAGATGCATGTGGAATAAAATAAAAGATGTTCGTCACTAACTATTGCACTTATGTAATGGAACATTCACATTTTGCAGGTAAACTCTAATGACTGAGTGTTTTTAAGAGTCATGGCTTTTAAAATATAGTTAATTTCAGATGTCTGACACTAACTCACTAAATGTACAATGACCCATTAGGCTATCTGTAAACTAAATTAACAAAAAAGCCGGCCACCATCACTGGTGGTATTTACTCGTGGTCTTGTATACCTGGATCACTTTGCACTAATATCAGTATTTATAGATAGTGAGTGCGTTAGTGGTACTACTGGCTCCATAATGGTTCAAACCTAAGACTTAGCCAAATAGCAAGTACGCATTTGGCCATTGCACCAAGCACGACTTTTCCAATTGATGCAACTAGCCACTAAGTGCCTTAAAATTACTATTTTGTGGGTTTACATATTTCTGTTACTTGTAATGTTTTTTCTATATCAAGCTTCTATATGCAATAATTGTTCTTGCTCAGGCGCTGTATATTTTTAGGTCTTTTTAAATTTAAGAGCATTATTTTTTCCCAGGTTTGTAACAAGTTATATTTCCATTTGCACATCTGGCAAAAAAAATATTCAGGATGCAACCTAAGAAACATAAATGGGAAATTAAGGGTCTGCACATAAATCATGTTGTAATTGTTGTCCCCTGCCTCACTAGAACATTTTCTACAAAGATGGAATAAAATGGTGCTAGCACTCTCCAAGACCGAGCTTACATGTGTGTGAGCATGTATTACTTATTAGTGCCCTTGTACTATACATCTAGGGGATCAACTCTTTTGATTTGGAAGGTACATATCCTTAATTTAGTTGTTTTTGCTTGCGTCTTAATTTAGTTGTTTTTGCTTTCGTCTGGAACTAACAAATGCAAAGTCTATAAAACTCCATCTTCATATTTCTAATAAGGGACTTGCAGAATAACAGTTTACATAGTACAATTCTATTTTTTGACAGCTTGGGATAGTTTTAGAACCTTTTATTTATAAGAAAATCTATTTATTACTTAACAACTCTAAATGATTGTTATTCTAATTAGTTCATTCTCAGCACCCATCACCCTTATATATTTCAGTTTAACTGCATGAGTAGTACCTTTACATATCGTAGTACTATCGCAACCAACATGTGTAACACTTAGGGTTATCTAGATGTCGGGTACCAAAATTATGGACAAATATCAGGGATCACTCTTGCAGTACCCTCAGATCCTGCTTTCTTCTTTATGTGGAGTAACATCGGTTTGAAGGCTCTATTTTTTACAAAAAGTATTAATTTCAGGGTGAGCGACATATCTCGAAACAACAAAGAAGATTCTGATGAGTGCTCTATCATCGAGGTGGAGATTGACCAAATTACCGAAGTGTTTAAAACCATGCTTTTCTTTACACAAATCTAGCCTACGTAAATCATGTTTCTCGAATAGTAAAACAATCTTTCATTTACACATAATTTTACATATAATTATCTGTAATTGTTTATCTTGAACGCTGAACAACCTGTTAAGCTACTTTACATAGTTGTTTACCGCTTCCTCATTGTGCATGTTGTCAACAAATTCAATTTCAATGGGATTGTTTTTTATTTATTTACATGTCACTACTGAAACCTTAATAAGCTCAGCCTTGCCATAACTGTTGCTGATATAAACTAACAAAAACGTCATCCATTAAACCTATCATCATCACGTAGATCCCACACAATTGTAGCTAAACCAACCATAATTCATGGAATCTAGAGTATGCCCGTGCCTTGCACGGGCTACAAAGCTAGTTACATATATAATATACCAGCCCCTGTAGAATTGAACACTAATAAATTTGTTGTAGAGCGGTTGGTGTTGGAAATTAATCTTAAACTTGTTTATTATTGTTTTTATTATTGCTAGTTTTGTTTTAGTTTATTCAGATGAATGACTTGGTCATACTGCTGGTAGAGAAAATGTAGGATCGTGATAATAAAGTGGATGAGAGTTTACAGGAGAATAAGTCAAGCCCAGTAGCCCAGTTCCTGGTTTTTAGCTTCCACTTTTAGATGTTAGCTTATTTATACTTATTTGTATACGTTCAGTGAATAAAAAAAACACACCTGAACGCTTCCGTTCATTTTATCAGCATTATATACATAATGAGTTTGTCTCCTTCTTGTGTGTGTGTTCACTTACGTTTTAGCTTCCATTAGTTTATATTCAACACTTGGTATCAGAGCTTGAGGGTTGTTTATGCCCAAGTTTATGCCAAAGATGACAACGACGTACACACCCAAGAGTAAAGACTGGTATGTTGGTTTGAGCTACCCGATGCTGGCAAGAAACAATTACAATTCTTGGTCGTTAAAGATGAAGGTTTACATGCAGGCTCAAGGCGTATGGGAGGCGGTTGAACTGAGCGATCCAAAAGTTGTGGTTGAAATGAGGACAGATAAGGTGGAAAAGGCTGCTATCTATCAAGGCATTCCAGAGGACATGTTGTTGTCCATAGCTGAGAAGAAGTCTGCCAAGGAAGTTTGGGACGCGATCAAAACGATGTGCGTGGGAGAAGAACGTGTGAAGGCTGCAAAAGTGCAGACGCTGAAATCTGAGTTTGAATCTCTTAACATGAAGGACACTGATCAGCTTGAGGACTTCTGTATGAAGCTGGATGGTATTGTCACTAAGATACGTGTTTTGGGGGAAAAGATGGAGGAATCAAATGTTGTGAAGAAGCTGTTACGAGCTGTTCCATCAAAATTTCTTTAGATTGCGTCAACTATAGAGTAGTTCGGAGATATGGAGAAGATGATAGTTGAGGAGGTTGTGGGTCGTTTAAAGGCTCACGAGGAACGAATCAAGGGTCAAAATGAGAACTATGGAGGACAACTACTACTTACGGAGGCAGAATGGATTAAAAGAAATAATAAAGGAGACGCAGATGGGTCTTCAAGTCAGACAACTCGAGGGACAAGTAATTACCGTGGAAAGAACATCGAACGTGGGAGACGTGACAAGAGCAGGATAAAGTGTTATAACTGCAACATCTTTGGACACTACGCTGTAGAATGTGATAAACCATGATGAGACAGAGAACATGGACAACAAGTGAACCTTGCACATATCGAGGATGATGAACCAGCTTTGTTATAGACAAAAATAAAGCATACCAGATGGGCAAATAAGAAATGCCATACGGGCAAAGAATAAACGTGCCAGACGGGCACATAAAAATGCTAGACGGGCTAGGTGAAAAGCCAAACAGGCTAAGATGAAAGCCATATGGGCTTATGAAAAGGTTGTCACATGGGCAAATGATCTTGTCAGATGGGCAAGGTAATGTCATTGATTGAGTAGGATGGTGACCATACAAGTTTCGGATTAAGGGGGAGATTGTTGGAAATTAATCTTAAACTTGTTTATTATTGTTTTTATTATTGCTAGTTTTGTTTTAGTTTATTCAGATGAATGACTTGGTCATAGTGCTGGTAGAGAAAATGTAGGATCGTGAGAAAAAGGTGGATGAGAGTTTACAGGAGAATAGGTCAAGCCCAGTAGCCCAGTTCCTGGTTTTTAGCTTCCACCTTTAGATGTTAGCTTATTTATACTTATTTGTATACGTTCAGTGAATAAAAAAAACACCTGAACGCTTCCGTTCATTTTATCAGCATTATATACAAAATGAGTTTGTCTCCTTCCTGTGTGTGTGTTCACTTACATTTTTAGCTTCCATTAGTTTATATTCAACAGATGGTATTGTAATTATTTAATATATATGCGCAATACCAGAGATTTTGTGCTTTTACATCAAGAGTTGTTGTGCATTCACTGGGAGAGTGTAACTTGCAACTTTTGCTCTTATGCCAGGTATACAAATTATAGATGAAGCCAAGGCGATGGTGATATGCACCTTGCATTGCAATATCTTAATGAATTACGCAAGATGTGTAAGGCCCCGAAATCTCTGTGGAATCGTGGAAGTGATAGTAAAGAAGTTTTGAATGTTTATGAGTATTATGATAAGATGTTTTCGTAGAATTTCATATATATCATAATACTCATAAACATTAATTCAAAAGTTATTTATCGTCACAGAATTCTAGATAGGTTCGTGGGCCTTACACATCTTTCATAATTGGTTCCGCTTCACTTCATCTATAATTTGTACACATGCACAAGAGCATATTCCAGTTTCCACTATCTTATCGAAGGCACAACAACTATTGAATTAAAAGCACTAAATATCTCATAGTGAAATTATGTACATATATACTAAATAATTACAATATGAAACACTCTAACAAATTTATTAATGTTTAATTTTACTAATATATTAACAAATTTAATTTTACTAACAAATAATATATCATCACTTAATAATACTGTTAGATATGAATATCACTAATAAACTAGACAGAGGGGGGGGGGGGGGTGAATGGATAGTTTGAATGTTTTTCGAATTTTGAAGCTAATATCTGTATTAGATTGTGTATGTATGAGAATGCGGAAATAAAATAAACAGAACACACACAATCACTTTAATCTACTTTGTATAAAGTAAATCAAATACTACAGCTTCCAAAAATTCACAAGTGAAATTCTGGCTTCTAAACAAGAACAATGCTTTCTTGTTTTTTTACAGAGAAAAGAGTGCTTGAATAATTCTATGTGTATATTTCTCTTACAGCTAACTATAGGGTGTGCACAATATATATAATACCTATACAAACTGGTGCACACACCTATTTACACAGCTACCCCTAACTGTAACTCCAACTTGTTTTTCCATAAGAGGTTAACTGTGTTAGGAAGGACCACTTGCTTTCTGTCGTCCTTTCCCTTATCTGTAGCAACTTGTCTCCATTATTTCTCTCCAAGTTTTGCTGTAGATTTTCCATATGTCTTTGGACCACTTAACCGTAACAGATGCTTCAGTATTTGTCTTCATGAACTTTGATTCTGTACCTTGATTTGTCTTGTTGTAAAACGTCTAAGTGTTGACATCGTGAACTCCAGCATACTCTTTATCCTGTGACTTGTTGACATAGAGCATTTCTGACTTTGCTATATGAGGACTTTGCTATATGAGTATTTTAGGAGTATGCGATATGGCATATTTCTGACCTCACGATATAGCCTTTTAGGACTTCACGATCTAGTACATTTCGGACTATGCGATCTCAACACTTCACGACATGTGCCTTGAGGACTTCACGACATAGTTCATTTCAGACTATGCGATCTCAGCACTTCACGACATGGACTTTGAGGACTTCACGACATAGCTCATTCTGACTTCACGATCTAGGGACTTAGACAAATTTCTGCAACTTATTTCTTCAAGGCCTTATTCACTTTTATCCTGCTGCATGAACAATTTAAACTTCTTCCAGGATAATTATTTCATGGCCTATATACATTCTAGGTGCAAGAAACTTACTAAGCTTATTATAAACTTGAGCATACAGAATTGAGCTAAGTACATGAAAACAAGACAAGTACAATAGAGACCTATACTATACCCCAGTGATGAAATTCACTTGGTCATGTAGAGTGACATAGTCACAAGGTGTAGGCTTGTTAATAGTGGTATTCAGACATGCCTTGAGCCTAACAATCTCCCCCAAATTGTGAGTAAGAAACTTAGGAACAATTTCATGTCTGATAACAAGCCTACCTTACATTAAAGGAATTATATTTCAGAGAAAACAACAGATGAACATTATGAATAGGATTTGATTACAAACAGAAAATGATAGCTTATAGATGATTTTTCTGTTACTGAGCAACTTCAGATCCCATTTGTTTTTCTAGATAATCATCATAGACTTTCTTCTTTCTAGCTTCTTCCCTTCTGTTCATTTCCAATATGGCTATGAGAATTTCATCCCTTGCTGTCAATTCTTCCAAGAGAGGAGAGTCTTCTAAATCTTCAGCAGCACTTCTCAGAGAGCACTTTCCACATAAGAGTCTAGGAAATCCATCCTTATTTTGCTTTTACCTCCATTTTTGTTTTTGTATTCCACAACATAAGGATTGAACTTCACTTTGTAGAGCCCCTTCTTCCTTAGATCCTTAGCCTTCTCTTCCATTTCTGCCATCTCCTTTTCTTTATGAATTCTTTTCTCTTTATTCCACTTCCTTAGTTCTTCTTGATAATCATATTGCATTTTCAAGTACCTGACAATCTCTATCTTCCAAATCTTTTCTTCTTTTTACTCAAAGTTGAGCAAGGCATTGATCCTTTCTAGATCATAGATGGGGAAGTATTGCCAGCTTCTAGTTTTCATTTCTTTATCCCTTCCATCAGTGTACTTGATCTCTAGATGATCTTGGATAACTTTGACTTCAAAGATCCTTTGAGCTCTCAAGAATGCTAGGGCTTCTTCATCATAGTCTTCATCCAGAGGAGGTACATTTAGCCTAATAACATTTGTGATCACTCCAGTTTTCTTTGTTATCCTTGTTCTTTTGGCTACACTCTTGATCTTCAAATGCTTCACTTGAGGTAGCTTTCTGGAACAAGGAGAGTTAGTCTTTGCTGCCACATCATTTGGAAGCAACTTTGATCCTTTCCCTTTAACCCACTATAGAACTCCACTAGCTGTGATTTTGTGGAAGTGTCTTTTAGATTTTACTTTTGTGGCTCCACTTTCCTTCTGTGGCAAATCAATTTCAGAAGCCTTGGTTGTAGATTTTGGTGGATCATTACCAACAGTATCCACCCTAGACTTAGAGTCTTGCTTTGTGGTTAAAATACTGCTATTAATGTCTTTGGCTTGCTGATTTCCACTCTTTCTCTTTTCAGCTTCCATCTTTCCATGAGAATCTTTCTTGTCACTCTCAACATTTTTAGATTTCTTAGATAATTTGCTCCTGTTTCTTTCACTCTTCCCATCCTTATCACTCCTGTGGTAACTCCTTCTCCTACCACTTTGGCTGATTCAGGTATTCTGCCAGAAGTAAGAAATGTTTGCAGAATTTGGATTGTCTCTATTTCTTCTGCAGTTCTGAATCCCCTCTTTGCTCTCAGCATTTGAATCACCTGATTGATTTTGTCTTTGCTCTTCATTTCCAAGTGAGTAGGAATAATCAGTTGATCAATGGAGTTGGCCTTTGAGATGTTTTGGAATATAATAGTTCTTGGACTTGTGATGACTTCAGGCAGCCTTAAGAATTGATCTCTTTTAAGCTCATCATAAAGTCTTTCGTTGTTCTCCCCTTTCTTATCAATCAGTTCTAGAAGTGTGTCAAGTTCAGTGTACTTCAGCTTTTCTAGAGATTCAAAGGACAAATGCCATATGCAATTGTCTTTGGAGATCATGACTATTTCTCTTAGATGGGCTTCTTTCACCTTCCTGACTACCACTGTGAAACTCTTGATTTATTCATTGATTTTTTGTCTGTATTTCAGGGTTTGACCATCTACACTGGTTTTGATGGCTTTCAGAAACTCCAGGAAGGCTTTATCATGATAGATGTTTGAGTTTGAAACTTCCTGTAGCTTGGCCTCAGTGATAATATCTGCTTTTACTGGTTGAGCAGTTGATGTGATATGAGGAGCATTGGCATCCTTGTGCATTGAGCCAGGGTAGTATGTGGAGGTGACTGTACTTTTCTGACCTTCTTTACTAATGACATCTACTGAGGGAAAGTGGATTGGCTTTAGAGCTCTTTCTTCAATGTGAATGTCCTTCTGTTTGGCTGAAGCTCCCCCTTTCTTCCTCAAGATTAGACTCTCCTTTTCCTTCTCCCCCTTAGGCTTGGTATCAGAAGAGATGCCTTGGGCTTCACCAGGAATTGGGAGTTCCATGTGCTTCATCATGGTAGTCATCATTTGTTGCTGGACTAGCAAGATGTTGGAGGTGGTATTGCTTTGGTCATCTAGTTTGGAATTGAGTAGGTCCAAAGAGTGAGATATCCCTTTGTTTTCAGATTTGAGATCAGCCACCTCTCTTTCCAACCTATCAACCTTGGAGAATAGTTGCTCAGACTTGAAGTAATTTAAGGATTGATCCTTGAGCTTGGAGAAATCAAACTTTGTGATATTTGAGAGAGGTACTTCATCCACCACCTTATCTCTATATTGATTTTTCCACATTACTGAAATCATAGAGTTTGAATTGATGTTGGATTGCACCTGATTTTCTAGCTTGGTAGACAGCTTCTTGAGATTATCAGTGACCAAAGCTAGGGTGCAATCCATCTTGTTGACATTTTGAGCAGTCTTTTGAACTTCCTTGAGGATGCCATCTACCTTGGGAAAATAAGAAAGATAGGAATTCTTTAGCTTGGTCAAGGATTGATCTGTTTCTTCCTTGATAGAGGAGATTTCTGATTGAAGACCATTCCCAAGATAATGCAGAGCCTTGAGCTGATTCTTGTAGACTTCATTGACTGCATCATACACTTCTGCAGGAGACAATCTTTTGGCATTGGACCCCAAAGATGTAAGATAGTCTTCCCTGAGAAATGCAAGAGCATCCTTGAGCTTCACAGACCTCTTGGCATCAAACCAGACATCCACATTACCATCCTGTTGGGCCTCATCAATTATTTTTTCTTTCTGTGCTTCAACATCTTCTTTGTGACATAAGAGAATGACCTCATAGTCCTTGTTTGGGAGGCCAGCTGTGAGGAGATGTTGAGCAATCTTTGAGAACTCATCAATCTGTGCCACATTTAAGCTTTGGAGTGCTTCTTCCGTCAATAGAGTGGGCACAAATGATGATCCTGAAGGCCTGTCTTGGTGCACAGACTCCAGCCATTGAGACAGTGTGGCCTGAGCCAAGTTAGAGCTAGTGCTAGGCACTTCTGTTGCAGATGAGGATTCTACAACAGGGATTAAAGGTATTTGAGTTTCCTCTAGCCTTAGAATGGCTGTAGAGTATGATGCTGTCTCCATTGAAATGGGATGAGTTACAACATATTCTCTATTTGCCTGTGAAGGCAGTTCCAAGTCCCTAAGGATTGGAGAGTTTGGCACAGAGTCTCCAGTAAAAACTGGTGAATCCTCTGTGTTTTTGTTGGTGTCATTAGACTATGCCCCATCATGCATTTCCTGACCAATAGAATGTATGTCCTGGGTGGTGAGGACAGTGTCATGCACCATGTCACTTGAAATTGGCTCATTCACAGAATCAAAAAGTGAATGATCAAATGTAGGATTGTCATGAGAATGACTTTCCTGTAGAGAAGAAATATTTGCATCTTTAGATTCTGAGAGAGAAGTGGGGTTGAGATTAGATTTTGGCAACTCCCCCTGAGAAATATGAGGAGTTTCAATAGTGATGTGTTCTCCACTCAGTGTAGTTCCACCCTGTTGTACTCCTGAGTCAAGAGTGAGTTCTTGACTCTGTGCAGACTCTGTACAGGTTGTAGTGGGGAGGCTACTCTTTTCAATACCAATGACCTTTTGAGAGGCCATTGAAAGTAACAGGTTTACCCCTTTTATCACATCTGAATCC
The DNA here is from genome assembly GCA_030848705.1 of Heracleum sosnowskyi. Taxonomy (NCBI): domain Eukaryota; kingdom Viridiplantae; phylum Streptophyta; class Magnoliopsida; order Apiales; family Apiaceae; genus Heracleum; species Heracleum sosnowskyi. The sequence goes on along the minus strand of CM061235.1, from coordinate 131,640,337 downwards.
TGTTAGGAGGATTCAGTGGTGGCTATCTGTTTAGACTTCTTCCTTTATCTGGTGAGCTGTGACTCAAGTTCTTCACTACCTAAATCTACAGAATCATCAGTAATAGCAATGGCTCTCTTCTTGCTCTTCTTTTTAGTAGCAACAACCTTTTGAGAGGTTGGTGCACTTGGCTCCCTAATTACTAAAGTAGTGTTTGAAGATGGTTGACTGGATGGGCTAGGAAGGCTTGGGTTAGACTCTGAAGCTCCATCAGCCTTAGCCTTCCCTTTCCAGGAAAGTGAATGATATATGGGCTTATCAAGTGTGTAGGTTTCAAATGTTGCTTGCATATGCTCAGTAACATTCAAAATCACATCCACTTGATTCCTAGTGTCCAATGTTCCAAAAATTACTTTGGACATGGACTTAGGATAAGCCAGCTTTGTTGTGTCTATACCTTCTACTTCATGCAGCTTATTATCTAGATGATTTAAAATGCATTGAATAAAGCGAGGGTAGAAGATTTCATTACCTCTTCCACGTGGAGTTTTGCCTAACCTTTGAGCCAGTTCTCGAGTGATGATAGCTCCAACATTGATTTCTTGATTATAGGCCAAGAGTAGACAAACTTCACAGCAATGTGGCTAATTTGATCCCATCCTGTCTTTCTGCACAGGAACGCTTTCTGGAGAGCATCAAACAGATATGACCACTCCCTCCTAACATTCTTTTTGTTCAGCTTGGCCATCTCAATTGTATCAGCATACTTAATGAAGTCCATAAAATCCACCATCTGTTTGTCATTTGCTTCAGCATCATGATTCTCAATTTTAAAGCCAAAAGTCTCATTCACTTCTTTCTCCCGAAACTGCAATTCCTTGCCTCCAACCGTGCATTGTATCTCTATAAATGAAGTTCCATCCTCCTTGGCCATGACAGTACAGGTTGCAGTCCTCCAGAAAGCTTCCAATAGGTCAACATACATCGGTGGGTTCATTGTGAGAGCTTGGCGAAGGTAGGATGTGTTCAAAAAGCGCACAAAGCACTTGTACCTTGGGTTGGCTTCAGTATCAGAGGGGATAGTGAGAAAATTGGTCTCTTTGGGTATGACTAGGGGATTAGATGATGTAGCTGTTTGAGATTTGGGTGTCATTTCTGAGTTTGAGGTTGAAAAGAGGGGGAAAGATTTGGAATTAGGTTTGAGAATTGAGATTAATCGACAAGATGAAAAGATGTGAAAGTGTTTGCAAAAAGTATTTATATGACTGAGACAGTGCGATATAGAGATATGAATGTGTACAGACTATTTTGATGTCGTGAAGTCTCAAAATAGGCTGTATCGCGAAGTCTTGCAAAGTAGATCGCAAAGTCTGGAAAAGAACTATGTCGCAAAGTCTAGAGGGTAGGAATGTGAGGGAGACTTTGCGATATAGTATAAATACCTTGTCGATAACTCTCTTTTGGAATTCCAATCAATTTGTCAGACATATATCAAAATTTTGAAATAAAATCAATTTAATTCAAAATTCTGTTAATGTGCGGGGACTTGTCGATATAGTTATTCTGTGTCGCGAAGTCCAATAAGTAGATCGCAAACTCAAGAATTGAACTATATCGCGAAGTCTCACAACTTTAACAGTTTGCGATATAGGTCTATTTATTTTGAACTAAGTCATGAACTCTTAAAATCACCTATATAGAGATGTCTTAAAAGCTCACAACTCCACAAACAAATATGATTTTGAAAAATATGCAGTAGAATACTGAAATATTTATAAATCATATCTCAGCTAATTTTCACCCCAATCAAATAGTGCATTTAAATACAGTAAAAATTTACTGCTGCAACAATTAACTAGCATAATTACTTAGAACTACTAAATGAAGGATTGAACATTCTAATTTCACTCACTAGTCTGTTGAAGATAGCTTCATTTAGAGGTTTAGTAAATATGTCAGCTAATTGTTTCTGAGTTGGAACATAAGAGACTGCTATAGTACCATTTGCAGCATGTTCCCTAATGAAATGGTACCTTATCTCAATATGCTTTGTAGTAGAATGATTAACAGGATTGGCAACAATGGATATTGCACTAGTGTTGTCACACATCAGAGGAATGTTTTCCAACACTAGTCCATAATCCATGAGTTGATTTCTAATCCAAAGCAATTGAGCACAGCAGCTTCCGGCAGCAATATATTCAGCTTCAGCTGTAGATGTTGCTGTGGATTGTTGTTTCTTACTGAACCAAGATATTAACCTTTGGCCTAAGAATTGGTTGCTTCCTGAAGTGCTCTTTCTGTCAATTCTGCATCTAGCATAGTCAGAATTTGTGTAACCAACCAGGTTGAACCCAGTGCCCTTTGGATACCATAAACCAAGATTAGGAGTCCCCTTTAGATATTTGAATATTCTTTTGATTGCCATCATGTGAGATTCATTGGGATCAGATTGAAACCTTGCACATAGACATGTGGCAAACATGATATCTGGCCTGCTAGCTGTGAGATAGAGTAATGATCCAACCATGCCTCTGTAAACCTTGATGTCAACTTTCTTTCCTCCTTTATCTTCATCAAGTTTAATTGCAGTTGAGATTGGAGTTTTTGCAGGGGATGAATCTTCTAAACCATATTTCTTCAAAAGATCTTTGACATACTTTGATTGATTTATGAAGATGCCATCCTCCCTTTGATTTACTTGCAGACCTAAGAAGTAGGTTAACTCAGAAGTAGGTTTTTCATTTGAAGAGCCAAAGATGATATCATCCACATAGATCTGAACTAGAATGATATCATTACCATGCTTCTTGAAGAATAGAGTTTTATCAATTGTCCCTCTTGTGAATTGATGCTCAAGAAGAAATTGAGAAAGGGTTTCATACCAGGCTCTAGGTGTCTGTTTGAGTCCATAGAGTTCCTTGAGCAATCTGTACACAAAATCTGGAAATTCTTCATTTTCAAAGCCAGGAGGTTGGGACACATATACTTCTTCAGCAAGATCCCCATTGAGAAAAACACTTTTCACATCCATTTGATACACCTTGAAGTCTGAATGAGCTGCAAAGGCCAAAAATATCCTGATGGCCTCCAGTCTGGCTACAGGTGCAAATGTCTCATCATAATCAATGCCTTCTTGTTGACAGTATCCTTTAGCAACCAGCCTTGCTTTGTTTCTCACAACCACACCTTCTTCATCCATTTTGTTCCTGAATACCCATTTGGTTTCAATGACATTCTTATCCTCAAGAGGTGGTACTAATTCCCAAACTTTGTTCTTCTCAAATTGATTCAATTCTTCATGCATGGCAACAATCCAGTCAGAGTGCTTCAAAGCTTCTTCAATTACTTTTGGTTCTTCCTGTGACAGAAAGCAGCTATAAAGACATGTATTCATTGTATCTCTCCTTGTTCTAACACCTTCACTAGGATCACCAATGATTTGTTCTATAGTGTGGGCTATGTCCCATTTTCTTGTATGACCCTGTTCATCTCTTTGGCTTGACTCAGGGTCATTTTGATCACCAACATTTGAATTCTCTTCTTCTCCCCCTGTGTTATTGTTTCCTTGCACAGGTGTTTGAGGGTGATCATTAAATTCATTTCTTTCATCATTTGGAACAGTTAGAACATGTGTCTCTTCTTCACTTTCAGAATCTTCAAGATATCCTTGATTTTCAAATCTCAATGGCATACTGTCTTTTTCATTTGTTTCAAGTCTAGGGAATTTCTTGTCATTAAAAGTAACATCCATGCTTTCCATTACTTTATGTTGCTCAGGTACAAACACTCTGTATGCTGTCCTTTCCAGAGAGTATCCAATGAAGATACCTTCAAATGCCTTTGCATCAAATTTTCAAACATGCTCAGATGTATCTTTCATCACAAAACACTTGCTTCCAAATACATGAAGATGCTTGAAGGATGCTCTTTTTCCAGTCATCAAAGAGTAAGAAGTTTTTCCAAACCTCTTATTGATTAATGTTCTATTTTGCACATAACATACTGTGTTAACAGCATCAGCCCAAAAGCTAGTAGGTAGCTTTGCATCCAACATCATTGTTCTTGCAACTTCAATGAGAGTTCTATTCTTTCTTTGTCAGGCCGAATACACAATATATAATCAATATATGTATGAGAATAACAATCAAGAACTCTGTTTATGAACAATAAACTGAATTATATTAATGAACTCTTCTCTCAGTGATGTAAAATATCACAAAGAGCTGCTATAGGTTACAAGAATAATGTATTCAGTATTCGCATCCCTTTTAGGGTTAATCTATCTGTGTTTATATAGAACACAGTTACACAATCAATCTCTAATTGATATTCCTATAAATCAGCTATACAATTTATATCAATTTAGGATTGCTTCTGTCTTCTGTCCCGTTTCTTTAGCTATCTCAATATATCTTGCTTCTTTCCATCTTCAAGATATATTGCTTCTAGAATCTTCAAGTATGCACTGAAAGCTAAATAAACTCTCATCCCGTCAGACTTTAACAAACTCTCGGCTTCTAGTGTAAACTCTGATAGGTACCTGTTTCTTAAACACTGATAAACAATCATCATCAATTATATCTAACAATCTCCCCCAACTTGTACATAACAAAATGTACAAGTTAAAAGATAATTGATGATGTCAAAACATATAACAAATGCAGTGTTTATAACATAACAGAGTTTAACTTTTACTTAGAACAGAAAACTTTAAAAACTTACAGTCAGCCTTTACTTAATTTCTTCAATGTCAGGCACTGTTCTGAGATAATCTGTAAGTAGTCTTCTTTCAGCTCTTTCTAGCTCAGCAGTCATAATCTCTTTCAGCTCCTTAAGTTCTGGTTCCCTTTCACCAGTCTGATATATGGCAGCCCTCAGAGAATAAATGCTGTTTTTATTCATCTCATTTCCAAGTCTTATAAAGAAAGACTTATCAGATTCTAAATTGAACTCTAAGACTTTTATTCCCAGTGCAGTTCTGAACTTAGCACTATTCCTCTTCATCTCTACCAGCTTTGCATGAGCATCTCTATATTTAGGAATATAAGCACTTGAAATTCGAGCTCCGAGCAAAACTTTAGACTTCATCATCCTATCTCTCAAAACTTGAGCAGCATTATGAGTACTTTGATTTTTCACTTTCAGCAAATACAAAACATACTCCAACTCTTCCCATAGCTTTAGATGAATATCAGCTTCTCCAACTCTATAAACTCTTCCATCAGCCATAAAGTATAACATAAACTCCTTTCTAATTCCCTTGTGATAAATCATCTGAACAGACTCTAACTTGTCAAGGCTTTCTTGAGTTACCCAAAACCATGTTCTGCCAGTGATGTATGATCTAAAGGACTGTTATTTATTCTTTTCTCTCTATGTGATCCCAAACCAGATTTATCATAAGATTCCTTTCCTAACACTGTTATGGTTTGAAGAAAATTCACATTTCCTGGCTTCAGAGTTTCATCTCTAGTTGGTCTTGCAAACGTACCTTGGAGTTGTGGAGATATCAATTGAGTTTGTACAACTTGAGCAGTGTCAGAGGTTGTCACAACTTTAGCAGAATTATCAACTTGAGCAACGTCAGTGGTTGATTTATTAGGTCTTGATTCAACGTGAGCCATGTCAGAGGTTGAATGAACCTTCTTTGATAATTCAGGTTCTTCAATCAGTTTGCCTTTACCCTTATCAGTACTTGCTTCAACAGGCCTCCTTGAGTATTGTAAACTCTGTTGAGAGTTCACATTATCTTTAATAACAATTCCTTTTTCCTTTCTCCTAGGAGCCTTGGCAGCCTTTTTCTTATAAGTTCCAGCTTCAACTTTCTTCTTATGTTCTTCAGCAAGAATCTGCATCTCAGCATCTATATCTTCAACTGTGACATCACCACCATGTTCTTCCAGAAACAGTTTAGCAGCAATCTCTTCATCAGTAATTGGATTAGCTGAAATCACTAGACTTTTAAGTCTTGAAGAAGATTGAACACCAGAGTTTACTCTATCAGAGTTTGTCATCTTAGCAGAGTTTGACCTAAGTCTCCCTTGCTCTTGAGTAGATTTTGACCTTCTCTCTGATTCTTTGTTGCCACCATCTGTTGCATCATCCCTCCGTCTCAGAGTTTGATCCCTTTTGCATTTGTCTTTAGGAACTCTCTCCCCCTTTTTGACATCATTAGGAATAAGTACTGATGTTAGCAATTCCAAAGATGCAGCAATAGAATCAATCTTTGTAGAAATTTCATCTTGATTGCTCTCAACTTTGCTTAGTCTTTGCTTAATTTCTATCTGATCCTTGAGCATAGAGGAATATTTAGCTCTATCATTCTTCAAGGCCAATTCCTTAGCAGCAATATCATTGCTCAGGCCTATGACAGCTTTGTGAGTCTCATCAAAGCGATTATTCAAGGATTTAACTTGAACAATTGTAGCCTTCAAATGTGTCAACAACTCAGGATTTGAAATTTCCTTAACAGACTTATCAACAAAATCAGCAGTCCTTTGTGTAGAGAAAATACACTCTGCTCCTGACCAATTTGCATAGTACATTTCTCTAAAATGAGCTTCAGTTGCATTTTGATTTTCCTTGACAGTATCTGCAGTAGGATCCCTTAGAAAAGGTATTGATTCATGGTCATCAGAGTCTGCATGATCAGAATTTACAGAAGTGTGATCATTACTGTCAGAAACAACCCTGTCTTCAACAACATTTTCTGCTAAGGGCTCTGCAGCTTCTTCAATTATATTCTCTGCAGTAACTTCAATGTTTAACTGTGTAGCTTCATCATGAATTTGCTCTGCAACAGCTTCATTCTTTTTCTCAGAGTTAACTGCCTCAGCAACTTCGTCTTCTGCTAGAACAGTATTTGGAACAGAGTTTGTAACAAAAACATCTTCTTCTTTATTCTCTGCTGTAGCTTCATTCATTTTCTCCACAGCAGCTTCAACAACCTTCTCAGAAGAGATAGATTGTGCTCCCTGATCAACTTTCTCACCAAAGTCAAGATTTTGATTAGTGACAGAGAGAATCTCTGTATGAGTTCCCATAGACTCATCAATTATTAGAGTGGCTTGATCAGCAGCCACATCCTCAGTGTCACAAACACTGATTGAAGGATGTGCTTCAAACTCCTCTTCAATATCCAAGATTGGTTCAAACACCATCTCAGGAGCTTCATCAGCATTTACTCTGTCCACTATAGGCACAGTAGTTTCAACATTTACATTAGTTGCAGGAGCTTCATTCTGTTCAGTTGCTGGAACAGCTTCAGTTTCTAACTCATCAAAAAGATAGTTAGCAATCAATCTTCTTCTTCTTTGATTGAGAGTTTCAGTATCTTCCTCATCATCAGAACGAGGTCTCTTTGCTCTCCTTTTCTTAGAAGGACCATCAGATTGTGGCATAGAAGATTTTGACACTCCAACTTCAGTAGCTGGCTTAACAATCTTTGCAGTTTTAAAAGCCCTGTGTTTGATTCTACCACCAGTATTAATTGGTTGTGATGTAGATGGAGGAACTTCAGTGTTTATTGGTTCTGGTTGTGGTTCTGCTTGGATAGAATCATTTAAGAACTGTTGCACTAATGTAGGCAGTAAAAAATCACCTACATTAGCCTTCTTAACATCCTTATTCACAAGATCAGTGAATATACGCTTGTGTAACTTAAAGCATGGAATAACATCTTCATCAAGAATATCTACCTCACTAACACAAGCAGAAAATAAAAGCTGACAGAATCTAGCAAAGTAAACTACTCTCCTATTTTCAGTCATCTTTTCACCCATATTAATAAGAACTAGTCTACCAAAATCAAAATGAGTACCATAGATAAGAGAATACCCAATTTGTAGACTTTCAGTGGGTATTGCATACCAGTTAGTGCACTTCTTCCCGAACATTCTTGTTATACAGTCGAAGAAAAAACTCCACTCTTTCCTCAAGAACGGTCGCTTCAATTGACCTATCTTGGCCAAAGATCCACTATAACCTATCGCCCTCATCATTCTCACCAACTCAGCATCACCAACAGCAATGGTGTAAGCAGTATAGTCACCAAAGCCCATAGCAGCACGAATCGTACCAGGAGTAATGACATACTCTGTTTCTTGAAACTCGAAAACAATAGATGGTGTTCCAGAAGCACCACCATCATCATAGATACCAGTCTCCCAAAAGCTTTTGATTTGAAACACAAAAAGCTTCTCTGGTTCTACAAGAGCACGCCCGATTTGAGATTGGGCAAGAAAATTTTGCATCAAATGAAACGCCTCCGGTGCGTTCGCATTAACCAAGGGTACAGCATAATTATTAGGAACAAATTCAAGCCCAGAAGATACAAAAGCAGTAGAAGCCATTAGTACGATTTAGAAATAATCAGAGAATGACTTAGAGAAGAAATTGAGAGTGTTTGCAGTAAGAGTGTTTGTGAAAATGTATGTGTGACAGTGAAGTGTGAATTGGAGTAAGTTGTGAAAAGTTCAAACGATTTTGTGTATTGTATATTAATACAAAATAAAAAATTAAAAACTGAACAGTTTCTAATCAATACACACAACTGTCTTACTCCCTGAAACGTGTGAGTGGGACACGTGGCACACATGAAATGACTGACAGCAGTAAATGGCAGTTTCCAATGCGCATGCGCAGTAAAAAGAGCAATAATTACCGCCTATTACACTTTCCTAGACAGTCAACCTCTCTCCTCTGTTTAATACATTTTTGAACTGTTGTCCAATCATACTCTTTTGAATTTTCAAAACAGATGTCTTTTCTCAAAATTATAATATGTCTGAAACAAAGAAATTTATTTTAATCATCAGAGATTAAAATTAAATTACCTCGGCGTAGAGTACACAGTTCATCAGTGTTTACCAATCCTCCTCCTTTATTCATAAACTCTTTCCACAAACTGTACAGGTGTGAATATTTGTGTGTGACTTAGCAGAGTTGACTGAATATAAATATTTAGAGCATCTCAAAGTGCATAAAATCCACAAATTAAATCAGTAAAAACTGGTTGCCCAAACTCTCATTTATAAAACAAAATCTGATATTGTCTAAACTCTGTACTTATAAATTTATTATTTTCACCCCCTTCGATTTTTTTTTTAAAATTATTTTTCCAGTAATCAGTGGTTGGCACTAGTCACCAAAAATCAAAAAATTTAGCCCTTATTTCATACAATAAGTTCATGGGTCTTCCTAGGCACAACTTGATCTCAAAGGAATTTGTGCATATTTTTGCATCTTTTGATATGAGGGTGAAATATTAGCAACTAATTATCAGAGTTTAGACTTTCATCAGTTAACACTATTAATTTATGAGAGAAAGTGCAAACAGCTAATACAGACTCAGTGTATAGGATCAATAAACTAAGAGATGCTATAAATATAGAGACAGTATCATGCTGTGTAAAATTTCTACACACATTTGAGATCAGAATTTATATCACTCAGAAGGATTCATGATTACTTATTGAGAATCATGCTTCATACAATTTTCTTCATCGGTCCATATGTTTCAGACAAAATCACAATCAGAGTTGAACAACAGAGTTTAGCATAAGGGTATAACTGACAGAGTATGACTGACAGAGTTTAACATTATGACAAAGTATGACTTCAGAATTTTGACAAACTAGTATGAATGACAGTTAACATATGCAAAGAATCATGAGCAACAAATCACAGAAGGAGAAATTTTGAGTCTAACCAATATCTCTAGTCAAAACCAGAGACCATTCCAAGTTCATTTACCATTCTTGTAAAGGTAGCTTCACTCAAAGGCTTGGTGAAGATATCTGCAAGCTGTTGGTCTGTAGACACAAAATGAAGCTCAATATTTCCTTCTTCCACATGTTCCCTGATAAAATGATACCTTATACTGATGTGCTTGGTCATGGAGTGCTGTACTGGATTACCTGTCATAGCAATAGCACTTTGATTATCACAGAAAATAGGTATTTTAGAGTACCTTAATCCATAATCCAGCAACTGATTTTTCATCCACAAAATCTGTGCACAACATCTACCAGCAGCAATATACTCTGCTTCTGCTGTGGATGTGGAAATTGATTTCTGTTTCTTGCTGTACCAAGAAACTAATCTGTCACCTAAAAATTGACAGCTTCCACTTGTGCTCTTTCTGTCAATCTTACAGCCTGCAAAATCTGCATCAGAGTAACCAATTAACTTAAACTCTCATTCTCTAGGATACCACAAACCATGAGTTATGGTTCCTTTGAGATATTTGAAAATTCTCTTCACAGCTGTTAGATGAGGCTCTCTGGGGTCTGCTTGAAATCTTGCACAAAGACATGTTGCATACATGATATCTGGTCTACTTGCAGTGAGATAAAGAAGAGACTCTATCATTCCTCTGTAGTTTGTCATATCTACTGAGGCTCCTGTGTCTTTGTCTAGTTTTGTTGCAGTAGCCAAGGGAGTTGTGGCAGATGAACTATCAAGCATACCAAATTTCTTAAGAAGATTTCTGGTATATTTTGCTTGATTGATAAAAATCCCATCATCTGTTTGCTTTACTTGCAAGCCTAGAAAATAACTAATCTCTCCCATCATGCTCATTTGGTATCTTGACTGCATAAGCTTTGCAAACTTCTTACAGAGTTTGTCATTAGTAGACCCAAAAATTATGTCATCCACATAGATTTGAACTAACAGCAAATCATCACCAGAATTAAAATAGAACAAGGTTTTGTCAATTGTACCTCTAGTGAACCCACTTTCTAAAAAAAATTGAGCCAGAGTTTCATACCATGCTCTAGGTGATTGCTTTAGTCCATAAAGTGCTTTGTCAAGCCTGTAGACATAATCTGGATGCTTAGGGTCCACAAACCCTGGTGGTTGTTCAACAAACACTTCCTCTTCAAGTTTTCCATTGAGAAAAGCACTTTTCACATCCATCTGAAAGACTTTAAACTTCTTGTGAGCAGCATAGGCCAGAAAAATCCTTATTGCCTCCAATCTTGCAACTGGAGCAAAGGTTTCATCATAGTCAATTCCTTCTTGCTGTGAATAGCCTTTAGACACAAGTCTAGCCTTATTCCTTGTAATCACTCCATCACTGTCTGTTTTGTTTCTGAAAACCCACTTTGTACCAACAATAGATCTGTTTTTAGGTCTTGGTACAAGAGTCCATACTTCATTCCTTTCAAATTCATTTAACTGTTCCTGCATAGCTGTTATCCAGTTAACATCTTGAAGAGCTTCTTCCACTTTCTTGGGCTCAGTTTGAGACAAGAATGCATAAAACAGACATTCATTAGTTGTAGCACTTCTAGTTCTCACACTAGCTTCTGGATCTCCAATTATCAAGTCAGGTGTGTGAGCTTGTGTCCACCTTCTTGCTGTAGGTAATTGGCTTCTATTATCATTATTAGATCCTCCCCCTTGATCCATGCTCTCCTGATTTTCTTCTTGACCATTTGCATTCTCTGAGGCTCCCCCTGAATTGGACTGTTCAGTATTTGAACTTTCAGAATTTGACCCAGAGTTTCTATTTGATTCTTCAGCTGACTCATTTTCAGAATTTGAGTCATCATTTTGAGAAGTTTCTGAAGTATCTTCACGCTCCCCCTCAACTGGTTCTCTATTTTGTTCTGTCAGAGAAACTTCCTCAGTGTTTACCCGTAGAGGTTCAGAGTATGCTTCATCAGAGTTTGTTGGATTTGCTTCATCAGATTTTACGTCATCAGAGTTTAGATCTTCATTTTCAAAGCGAAGTTGATCATGATATTCTTCATCTTCTATTCCAGTTATTTTCTTGTCATCAAATGACACATGTATAGATTCCATGATCACTTTAGTTCTCAGATTGTAGACTCTGAATGCTTTAGTTGACAGTGGGTATCCAACAAAAATTCCTTCATCAGCTTTTAAGTCAAACTTGGTCAACTGTTCAGGATGAGTTTTCAACACAAAGCACTTGCATCCAAAAATATGAAAATATTTCAAATTTGGCTTCTTATTTTTCACCATCTCATATGGTGTTTTCCCATGCCTGTTGATCAGTGTTGCATTCTGAGTAAAACAAGCAGTATGAACAGCTTCTGCCCAGAAATAAGTTGGCAATTTTGCTTCCCCAATCATTGTTCTGGCAGCTTCGATTAAGGTTCTGTTCTTTCTTTCAACTACACCATTTTGCTGTGGAGTCCCTGGTGCAGAAAATTCTTGCTTCACTCCTCTTTCTTTGCAAAATTCTTCCATTATTGCATTTCTGAATTCAGTACCATTATCACTTCTGATAATTTTCACTTCATACTGTGATCCTTTGTCCAGTAGCTTTACATGATCCATCAGAGTTAAAGCAATTTCATCCTTCTTTGCTAAGAAATACACCCAAGTGTACCTAGTGTACTCATCAACTATGACTAGAGCATATTTCTTTCTGCCAAGAGACATTATATTTACTGGACCAAATAGATCAACATGAAGAAGATGATAAGGATCCACAACTGAAGATTCAGACTTACTCTTGAAAGATGACTTCCTTTGCTTGGCCTTTTGACAAGAATCACACAGACCATTTAAGCTGAGTATTGACTTTGGAAATCCCCTTACAAGATCTTTTCGAATTAGCTCATTGATGTTGTTCAAGTTTAGGTGAGAGAGCTTCTTATGCCATTTCCAACTATCTTCATTTGACATTTTTGCAGACAGACACACAACTTTTCCTTCAGAGTTTGTTACCAAACTTGCTTCATAGATATTATTCCGTCTGTGTCCAACTAGAACAACTTTCCCTGTAGATTTGTTGATAACCTCACAGAATTCAGGTTGAAAATCTACATGGTAACCTCTGTCACAGATTTGACTCACAGATAGCAAGTCATGCTTGAGTCCTGGTACTAGAGCTACATTTGTGATAATGACACTTCCAAGATTGATATTGCCATATCCCATAGTACGTCCTATGTTGCCATCTCCATAGGAGACTTTTGGGCCAGCCTTCTCCTCATAGTCTGATAGCAGGGCTTTATTTCCAGTCATGTGTCCTGAACATCCACTGTCCAAGACTAGGGTGCTTTCCCTTATGCCCTGCAATCACAAACAATTACAAAGAGTTAGATTTAAGGATCCAGACTTGCTTGGATCCTTTGGCTTTCTTAACATAGTTAGCTTTTGCAGCGGAAAAACTTTCAACAGAGTTTAAGCTAACTGTGTCAGACTTTACACTTTCAGAGTTTGCTCTAACCCATTTCAAGTTGGGTTTTAACTCATAATAGTTGTGATAAATGGCATGATAGCTCTTGCAAGTATAAATGGAATGCCAAGTGCTCCCACAGTGTGTGCATAAAGTCTGTGGTCTAACCCTAACAAAATCATTCTTCACTCCAGACTTGGAGGGTAAAGAATTAATATCTTTGTTTTTCGTGCAGAAACTTGCAAGATGGTTAGTACTACCACAACTATGTCATGTCTTTCTAGGAGCATCAGAATTAGGCAGATAATCATTTCTTTTATTAATGCCTACTTTTCCATTCCTATTCTTCCTGGACACTTTCTGTTTTTCAACAGACTTTACCTCTTTGAGCTTATACTTGAATTGTTTCTCTGTCATTAAACCAACATTCACCTGTTTAACACAAGTTTTTACTGATTCTTTAACAACTTCTGTTTCAAGTACAGAGGTTTGCTTACTAGATTCAGAAACAAATTTCACAGGTTTAAGTTGTGGTTTAACTTTAACTTTATCTTTAAACCTAAGTTCATCTTCCTCACAGTAACCTAACCCAACTGTATCTGTTTGAAAAACTTGATGTGTGTCTTTTCCAGAATTAGTCCAGGTTTTAATTACCTTCCTCTCTTTTTCCAAATCAGATTCTAGTTGTCTAAATCTCTTTAACAACTCTTGCTCAACATAAACAACATCATCTCTTTCCTTTTGAACTTGTTGCATGTTAACAAGCTCTTCTTCAAGAAATTTATTTCTATCTTTAAGCTTAAGATTCTCAGATTTAATTCTCTCATTCTCTAAGGTCTGATCTCTATAACTAACATGTATGCTTTTAAGATAAATTCTCAATTCAGATATATTATCAATATCATAAGAATAAGTTGTTAGGGGTACCTTATTCTTAGATGTTTCAGATTCATCTTCAACAGTTGCCATAAGAGCATATCTGACATCTTTATCAGAATCTGAAGTGTCTGCCCAGTCTTTTCCTTTAGTGATGAGTGCTTTCTCAGATTTTCCTTTCTTGCACTCTGGAGCATAATGACCCATCTCTTTACACTTGTAGCATTGGATCTCAGACTTGTCTTTCTTTCCATACTTTTTATCCCTTCCTTCAGACTTTCTGAAACTCTTTCTTTCAGAGTTTGAATCTTTCCTTGAGAATCTTTTTCCCTTCTTGAAGTTCTTAAAACCCATCTTCTTGAAGGTTTTCACCATCAAAGCAGCCATTTGCATCATTTGTTCATCATCATCCTCGGATTCAGAAGAAGCATCAGAGTTTGAATCACCATCAGAGTTTAATGACTCACTTTCAGAGTTTATGACCAAAGCTTTTCCCTTAGCTTTCTTCTTTGATGTTTCTTTCTTCATGAGTTTTTCTTCAACTTTGAGAGCTACAGATTTTGTCTTCTTTCCAGATCTTTTGTTTCTTTGTTCTATCTCAAGTTCATGAGTTTTAAGCAACCCATAAATTTCATCAAGATCTGTTTCTGCAAGATCATAATTATCTCTTATTGTTGTTGCCTTTAAATCCCATTTTTCAGGTAGAGATAGTAGAAACTTGAGATTTGACTCTTCAAGATCATATTCTTTATCAACAAGAGACAAATCATTCAACAATTTACAGAATCTGTCATATGTATCTGTCAAAGTTTCATCAGATCTAGAGTCAAAGTGTTCATACTCCTGTGTTAAAATAGTCTTCCTGTTCTTCTTTATAGCACTTGTTCCTTGACACCTGACTTCTAAAGCATCCCAGATTTCTTTGGCAGTCTTGCAACCAATAACTCTGTTAGACATGACATTATCTAAGGCACTATGAAGAAGATGTCTAACTTTTGCATCCTTCGCAATTGATGAGATGTCCTCAGGAGTCATATCTTTCTTTTCCTTTGGAACAGTCTTTTGTTCTTGACCAGCAACTACAGGAGACAGTTTAGTTGGCATATGAGGACCATCATAGATTCTATCAAGGTATTCTAGATCCGTGGCTTCTAGAAACATGGTCATCTTAACCTTCCATATTGGATATTCCACTGGTTTGAGCATTGGAACCCTGATTGACTCATATCGACTTACAGAAGCAGATTGAACCTTTTGAGCATTAGAACCTCCATTAGAACCTGCCTGAGAATTTTCAGTCATGATTATACTTGTGTTTGAATCGTAAAACTGTATATATTAAACAGCCTTTACTCTGATGCCAATTGTTAGGCCGAATACACAATATATAATCAATATATGTATGAGAATAACAATCAAGAACTCTGTTTATGAACAATAAACTGAATTATATTAATTAACTATTCTCTCAGTGATGTAAAATATCACAGAGAGCTGCTAGGTTACAAGAATAATGTATTCATTATTCGCATCCCTTTTAGGGTTAACCTATCTGTGTTTATATAGAACATAGTTACACAATCAATCTCTAATTGATATTCCTATAAATCAGCTATACAATTTATATCAATTTAGGATTGCTTCTGTCCCGTTTCTTTAGCTATCTCAATATATCTTGCTTCTTTCCATCTTCAAGATATATTGCTTCTAGAATCTTCAAGTATGCACCGACAGCTAAATAAACTCTCATCCCGTCAGACTTTAACAAACTTTGACTGGCTTCTAGTGTAAACTCTGATAAGTACCTGTTTCTTAAACACTGATAAACAATCATCAGCAATTATATCTAACATTCTTTCTACCAATCCATTTTGCTGTGGAGTTCTAGGAGCTGAAAATTATTGAGAGATGCCCTTGTCTGTGCAGAACTCATACAATGTGGCATTTCTAAATTCAGTTCCATTATCACTTCTCAGAGCAAACACAGAGGAACCAGTGTTTTGTGCTTCTATATCAACTCTCTTGATATGTTCTATAATAACTTGAGGAGCTTCATCCTTGGAAAACAGGAATTCCACCCAAATGTATCTTGAATAATCATCCACCATAACTAGAGCATATTTTTCTTGGAAAGGGACATTACATTTACAGGGCCAAATAGGTCCATGTGAATTAACTGCAGAGGTTTTGAGTTTGAGTTGAGCAGTTTATTCTTGTGACTTGACCTTTTTATCTTCCCTTTTTGACATGCTTCACAAGCTCCATCTTGAACAAATTCCAAAGAAGGCATGTCTCTGATGAGTTCTGTTTTTGCTAGAGAATTCATTGCCTTGACATTTAAGTGAGACGGTTTCTTGTGCCATAGCTAAAATTCTTCATTTGTGGCTTCTGTGTAGAAGCAACAAATTTCACCCTTGTCTACAGCCTTAAGATTAGCCATAAACAAGCTTCCTTTATTTACACCAGTTAAAACAACTTCACCACTTCCTCTTTTGGAGATTAGACATTGATCTTCAACAAATTCAACTTTGAATCCCCTATTGGTGAATTATCCAATACTTAAGAGATTGTGCTTCAGTCCTTCAACAAATGCTATATCTTCAATTATGACATTTCCAGATTCAACACTGCCATATACCATTGTATAACCAATGTTGTTATTTCCAAAGGTTACTGATGGGCCAGCCTTCTCCTCAAAATGTGATAGCAGGGCTATATTACCAGTCATGTGACTTGAGCTTCCACTATCCAAGATCCATATGACTCTTTTATTACTGTTGTCATGCATTCACAAAATGACTAAGTTGTTTTTGGTACCCACACTTAGTACGGTCCAGTTGATTTAGAAACATTTTTGTAATTGATTTTTCTATCATAATCAGCATTCTTCACAGTAGGAGACTTCACTGTTTTGGAAGCTTTAGAGTTGACACTCTTAGGCTCACATGAAGTCTTTACCCTATCAACTTTGATTGGGGATCCTGTCCTGTGAGTGTACATATATGTGTGTGTGATTCACATGAGTGTGCAGAGTCAAGTTTTTGCTTCAAAGATAAGCAATTAGCAATCATAGTTACATAGCATGTCATGCAGTTAGATTTACCACAGAAAGAATCATGGATATCATTCATGCCAACATAATGGTTACTTAGATTATCCACTTCATTGTTAACAGATTTGTTACACTTATGAGTCAAATGATTAACATATGAGCATTTCTGACATTGTTTCCTAGGGGCATTTGACACATAAGCATAACTGTTACTCTTTTTAACACCTACTTTTGCATTCCTGTTTTGTTTCTTTTTCTTAACAACTTCCTTAGTGATCTTAGGACTCTTGGTAAGATTGTCTTTGGTTTCTTTCTGATTGTCAGATTTAGGAGATGAAGATATGTCTTTAGCAGCTTCATCTTCTTCAAATAACTGTTGTTTGATGACCATTGATTCTTCATCAAAATCAACAACACTCTTTTTGAAGATGGGCTCTTTGACACCAGACAAGATAGTTGGGGCATTTTTGTTTACAAAAGATTCTTTTTCCTTGCCCTTAGCATTCTTCCTTCCCTTCTCATTCTCATAATCAAAACCAATTCCAACCTTAATTTTTTCAGTATGTTCCTCATGATAGGCTTGAACAATCTCAGCAGAGTTTCTATAGCTTCTTATCTTTAATTCATTTTCAACAATTTGTTCCCTAAGGCCTTTTTTTATTTGTTCAGCACAAACTACTTTATTCTTAAGATACTCAACCTCCTGTTTCAAGCCATCAAGATTCACAACCATTAACTCAAGTTCCTCATTCTTTTCTGCAAGTTCAATATTCTTAGCAGTTAGCCTATCAATTTCTTCATTAGCAACTAACATACTAGTATGAATATTAAACATCTCTGTACTCATATCTTCAATAGTTTGCTTGTATTGAGAGGGAGACATTTCAAGAGAGGTAAGAATAGGTACCTGATTTGAAGATGTAGAATCATCATCATCAGAACAAGCCATCAAGGCATAGTTTACATACTCCTGTTCTTCTTCTTCATCTGAGTCATCCCAGCATTTTCCCTCTGCAATAAAAGCCTTGCCCTGCTGTTTCTTGAGTAGAGCTTCATATTTTGCTTCAAGTTCCAAGTATGCTTTGTCCTTCTTGACTTTTTTGGGTTTCTTGCACTCTGTAGCAAAGTGCCCAAGTTCATTACAGTTGTAGCATCTTATCTTTGATCTATCCACACTTCCAGTTTTGTATCCACACTTTGCAGCACCAATAGTTCATTTCCCTTTGTTGAAGTTATTTGAACCAGTTGATCCACCAACTCCACTAGCATTAAACTTAAACTTAAATGGCTGCTTCCTTTTGAATCTTATGTTAGGATACCTCCTAGCCATGTAAGCAAAAGATTTGTTCTCCATTTTATCCAGTTCATCTATGCTGTAGAATTCATCTTCATCAGGCAAGTCATAAGTGACTTGAGGTTCTTCAACAGTGTCCTCAACATCCAGCTCTTCAACCTTAGCTTGACTAACTTTCATAGCTTCCATCCTTTGGCTTAGATTATCAGCAATGAGGGCATATGATGTGTTGGCCATTTTTCCTTGCTTTCACTAGTACAAAACTGGACATTTACGTCGCCTAGTTTACGTCGCACATTTGGAAAACCGATGTATATAACTCTTTATACATCGGGTTTTTAGATAAGCGATGTATATTACACTTTTGGTACCACTTATTACGTCGGTTCTGAAAAAGAAGGACGTATATTGTGGACATTATACGTCAGATCAGGTAAGCCCGATGTATAAAAGTTAAGTTTACATCGGTGTTTTCTACGCGACATATAAAGTTTCTCCACATAATTGACATATACGTCGGTGTCTTGGTATGCGACGTATAAAAGTGGTAATATAAATGACGGCGTTCTGTAATCGGATGTATATAACAATTTAATTAAATTAAAAAAAGATAATTTAATTAGACTAATTTAGTGAGTCTTTTTTCACTGTATTCTCCCCCAATTCTCCCCCAAGTCAAACACTACAGCTTCTCTCTCTATCTCTCATCTCTCGACTAAGAGCCCTAAAACTTTCTCACCGATTTCAATTCACAAATTTCAACTTAGTAATTCATCTTCGCTGTTCTCTCCTCCCTCCTGTCGGTAATCTCTCTCTCTCTCTCTCTCTCTCTCTCTCTCTCTCTCTCTCTCTCTCTCTCTCTCTCTCTCTCTCTCTCTCTCTCTCTCTCTCTCTCTCTCTCTCTCTCGTATGCAAGTGTACATGTATCCATGGTTTGAATAAATGAATATTAGATATTTCAATTTTCAATTAAGACCGATGAATTGCAAAATTTGGAACTTTAAGCTATTTGGGTTGTTTGATTTTACATTTGTTGATATTTGTATTTGTATTTGTTCCAATTAACAACACTGTTGTTGTTATATGGTGCCTCCAAACCACGGCTAAAATAGTTTTTTAGTTTAATTCTCCCCCATCTCTGTGTTTGCGATAGGATGCAATGTTAGGTTAGATAGGATGCGTCTACTGCTCATATGCATTTAAACATTTGCCATTTATTGGCTATGAAGCAACAATTATAACAAATTCTGACTAGACCTAAGTACAAGGTAAATAGGAATATAAGGGGTCATTTGTTAACCCCTGGATGCATGAAAACAACTTTCATTATGTTAGATATAATTGCTGATGTTTGTTTATCAGTGTTTAAAGTACCAGGAAACTATCAGAGTTTAACTGGAGGACTTATCAGAGTTTAGCTGGAGGACCAGTCAGAGTTTAGTAAAGTCTGATGGTCAGAGTTTGCTTAGCAGTCGGTGCAATTCAATGAACATTCTAGAAGCGATATTCTTTGAAGATGGAAAGAAGCAAAGAGATATCGAGATGTCTAAGGAAATGGAACAGAAGACAGAAGCAATTCTTAATTGATTCTGATTGTATAGCTAATTTATAGGAATATCAATTAGAATTTTATGTAGCTGTGTACTATATAAACACAGATAGGTTAACCCTAAAAGGGAAGCGAATACGTGAATTATCATTCTTGTAACCTAGCAGCTCTCTGTGATATTTTACATCACTGAGAGAGGAGTTTTTAATTCCATTCAGTTTATTGTTCATAAAAAGTGTTCTTATTGTTATTCTCATACATCTACTTGATTATATCTTGTGTATTTGGCCTAACAATTGGTATCAGAGCCAAGGCTGTTTAATATATACAGTTTATTGATCTAAACACAAGTATAATCATGACTGAAAATACTCAGGCAGGTGCTAATGTTCAGAAGGTTCAACCAACCTCTGTTAGTCGATATGAGACAATTAGAGCTGGCAATTTGATACACGACACGTGAACACGGTACGAACACGACACAGATAATTAGTGTTTGGGTGCAAAAATTTGGTACACGAACACGAAAGTACACGAACACGAAAAAACACGAATATAATTAGTGTCGGGTTTGGGTTTTCACAATAGGTACACGACACGAAACGAAAGTACACGAATTAATGAAGTAAATAAATAATTTTAAAAAATATTTATTATTTATAGTATTGCATATTTAGAAAATATATAAGGAATTACATATGAACAATAAATAAAAGTTTCATGACTAATTAACAGTAAGTTATACATTTATATATAAGAAATATACATTTATATATATATGTTATATTTACAAATTTTTGTAAAATAGTATGTATTACATATTTAATACACATTTCATAAAAATTTACATAATTAAAATAGTTTTATAATATATAAATTTTAATTTAATTTAATTTATATTTTGTTTAATGAACACGAATACGACACGTAAAGTACACGACACGTTTTGAATTGGATATGTGTTTCAAATTTAGTACACGAATCCAAAACGGGTCGGATATGGGTTTTACATTAATTACACGAAAACACGAAAGTACATGACACGAAAGTACACGACACGGTCCAATTGCCAGGTCTAGAGACAATCAGGGTTCCAATTCTCAAACCTGTGGAATATCCAATATGGAAGGTTAAGATGACCATGTTTCTAGAAGCCACAGATCCAGAATACCTTGATAGAATCAATGATGGTCCTCATATGCCAACTAAACTGTCTCCTGTAGTTGCTGGTCAAGAACAAAAGACTGTTCCAAAAGAAAAGAAAGATTTGACTCCTAAGGACATCTCATCAATTGCAAATGATGCAAAAGTTAGACATCTTCTCTACAGTGCCTTAGATAATGTCATGTCTAACAGAGTAATTGGCTGCAAGACTGCCAAAGAAATTTGGGATGCTTTAGAAGTCAGGTGTCAAGGAACAAGTGCTATAAAGAAGAACAGGAATACTATTCTAACACAGGAGTATGAACACTTTGACTCTAGATCTGATGAAACTTTGACATATACATATGACAGATTCTGTAAACTGTTGAATGATTTGTCTCTTGTTGATAAAGAATATGACCTTGAAGAGTCAAATCTCAAGTTCTGCAGTTCCTATATATTGTAATCAGACTTGCTGAATAAAATTAGATTGACGAGCAATACTTCTTTCTTAGTTTTCATAACAAACACTTGTGTTAAGTTTTTGCACCAATAACTCGAATCGAAACAATTCGATTACTCCTTGCGCTTGCTGCGAAATTCTGTTGGGAAGTGCATCACCTTGATGTAAAAACGGCTTTCTTAAATGGTGAAATTGAAGAGGAGGTTTATGTCACACAGCCCATGGGATTTGTTAAGCGTGGGCGAGAGCACTTGGTGCTTCGACAAGCACCGAGAGCGTGGTACTCAAAACTGAACAAGTGTTTAGAGGAGATTGGATTTGTTAGGTGCCCTTATGAGCAAGAGGTTTACACAAGGAGAATGGGTTGTGAAGTCCTGATTGTTGGGGTCTATGTTGATGATTTGTTAGTGACAGGGTCGAACAATAACTTCATTAACGACTTTAAGAGAGAGATGAATAGCAAATTTGATATGAGTGACATGGGAAAGCTCTCTTACTACTTGGGTATTGAAGTCGAACAGGGTGAGGGTTACATAGAATTGAAACAGAAAGGGTATGCTAAAAAGATTCTTGAGAAAGCTGGAATGTCCGAGTGCAATCCCACCAAATATCTGATGGACCCAAAGGAGAGTATTGACAAAGATGAAGGAGGCAAGACAGTTGATGCAACTCAGTTCAAATCTATGATAGGTGGCTTGCGTTATCTAGTTCATACCAGACCCGACATTGCTTACTCCGTTGGGATAATTAGCAGATTCATGGAAAAGCCTATGGTGAAGCACTTGAACGCTGCTAAGCGTATTTTGCGATATGTGAAAGTTACTCTTGACCTTGGTTTAATTTACACACAGAATAGTGAGAATAATGTATTGTCAGGATATTCAGATAGTGACCTAGCTGGGCATGTCGAGGATAGGAAAAACACAGGAGGAATGGCTTTCTACTTGAATGAGTGTTTGATAACGTGGGTCTCTCAAAAACAGAGGTGTGTTGCACTCTCATCCTGTGAAGCAGAGTTCATGGCGGTGACAGCAGCGGCATGCCAAGCTATATGGCTTCGAAGATTGTTAACTCAGATAACTGGTAAAAGCATTGGTCCAGTGGTTATATACATTGACAACAAATCTGCCATAGATTTGGCAAGGAACCCTGTGTTTCATGGCAGAAGCAAACACATAGACATCCGCTACCACTTCATACGAGAATGTGTGGAGAAGAAGGAGATAATTGTCAAACACATTTGCATAAACGAGCAGCGCGCTGATATACTCACAAAAGCTCTTGTGACAGTTAAGTTCGAGAGGATGCGTAGCCTGCTAGGTGTGAAGAAAGTGTCAGGACAAGTTTAGATTAAGGGGGTGTTTGTTGGGATTAATCTAAACTCTGTTTTGTTTTTGTTTGTTTATTTCGTACGTGACTTTCAACTGGTGACTTGGTCCACAGAGTCTAGCAAGATTGTAGAAACGTGGGTGAATAATTGTGGTGTTTGAGTAGTATTAGGAAATCAGTTCTGCAGTTCCTATTATTTAGGCATTTTTTTTTGTATTGTTTTACTCCATATATTGTAATCAGACTTGCTGAATAAAATTAGATTGACGAGCAATACTTCTTTCTTAGTTTTCATAACAAACACTTGTGTTAAGCTTAGTTTGTATTCAACAGATGTGACCATACAACACAAGAATCAATAAAATAAGCTACTTCTTTTGAATTAAAATTCTAACCAACAAAATAAGAATATGTGGAAAGCTCTAAAAAACATGTGTGTATAACTAACCTTCCAAACGTTGAATGGGTTGGGTGTGTACTTTCAATTCGCCTGACCTAATTCGGATAAGTAGAAAAAAAATCATGTACAACCTAGACTTACATTAAAAAGGGTGAAACGTAAACAATGAAATTGGCATGTTTGAAAATTTTTTACCTTGTGGCAAATCTTGAAAAGACAGGTTATGGTCCTCAAAGTCATCACCACCACTGTGTGATTCATTGTTGACTTAAGTGAGAATTTGGGAAAAGGCTGCGCCGAAACCGTGACAGCTAGTATAGATAAAATTAGGGTTTAAGAGGAAAAGGCCCGGTAGAAGTAAAGAGGACAGCCATATTATGTAGACGAGTTTCGTTAATTACATGGTTGGTCAAGTCAAGCCCAATAGCAACTAGGTCAAGCCCAGCACCAACAATGAGATGTATCGATTGTTTTGGTTTTTCTTAAAAAATATATTTTAATATTTTTTTCTTTTTATTTATGCTTGAAAGCTAGATTTACAAATTTAATGGAATGCCTGGTGAAAAAGGTGTGGTTGCACTAAGAACCTTTTGATATATGGATTGATTGTTAAATGTTTATTTATTGAGTAAAATAGAAATCATAGCAAATTATTTCAATATAAGTAACTATATATAGTTACCATTTTTCATATATGTTGATTTTTAGAATTATTCTTTTTGTTAATTTGTACATTTCATTAAAAAAATTATTTTATACATGAAATTTATTTTATTGTTTGCCTTTTTTTTATTTCACCAGGCTAGCTCCAATCAATCATTAAGCAGCTGATCAGTTTTTTTTAGTTGAATAAAGTATTATATTAAAATAAATGGATCTTCAAAGGTTATCATTGAGCTAGCAAAAAAATTAATCAAATATTGTAAAAGAAAAAATCAATACAACAGTACAGTTCATGACTGACTGCATGGGAGGTTCTGGCTGGCGGTGCAGTCTCACTAGGCCTGGCTCAAATTTTATATCACCCTTTGGTACGAGTATGACTAAGCTTTCAGTAAAGAATAACTGCTTAAGACTCAGACACGCATCTACAACCAGCAAATTAAAGACTGCTAGAGCCTAAAGGTGTATCTGAATTTTATTCACTAGCATTAGCAGCTAGTTTGGTGAGCGCTGCTAATTATGTTCTTAAATCTATTGGTATGAAATAGCACTTGCACCATGTAAGCCTAATTAAGTAATGTTGAGTACTGGTAACAGCAGCGTGTGATTTCTGGTCTTATATGTGGACGGCTAGTATTTTCTTTACTTATTAAGCTTTTAATTTATTTTTTATGGCAATAAATATATTAACGCAAGTATATATATATATATGGGTTTTGATCCACAACACCAGTTGGTTAGGAAATGCTACACAACCAATTAATCAAGCCCTTTAAAAACGATCATACGGCTAAGGAAAAGCACTGCAGCAATGTATCATTGCACCCCTCGCAATGTATCATTGCACCCCCACAATGATACATTGTTGGACCTCTTATATTTTTTTTACCAAAACTACCCTTTTAGGTTTAAAATCATATATATCCAAATAACTTATTTATGCAATATTACCTCTTATACTTGTTTAAAATCATATATATCCAAATAACTTGTTTAAAATCATATGTATGCAATATTACCACTGCACCAACACAAGTAACTTGTTTAAAAATGATTCGTACCAAATATATCCAAAAACAAGAATTTATTTATTATTTGTAAATTGAAAATTAATTGAATATCAACCTAAATATTTACATTGCTGCTACCGCAATGTTACAGTCCCACAAATATTTACATTTTTTTTACTAACCAACATTAATTACGGTAGTTGGGGTAGTTGGATAGCATTAAATACACCACTGGAGCAATGATTCATTGTGGGGGGTGCAATGATTCATTGCGGCAATAGTTTGCCCTACCCTACATAACAAAACATTTTATTTCCCCCCATTTTTCATGTACACTTTCCCACTAACTTAGGGCTGCGTTTTTTGGAGCTTTTTCAAGATCAAAAACTCAACAAATAAAGTTAGCTCTCTAATTACTATGGCTACATTTTTATTTGATGATTCTAGTTCATCTAGTGAGCGTAATGAGTTCGATTATGTTACGCCCATTAGAAAAAATCCGGTATTTCATAAATTATTTCATGATGTAAATGATATTATAGATGTTGATAGTTATGGTAACGATAATATGGGTGAAGAGAAGATGAATATGAATGAAGTTGGTAAGAAGAAGGCGAATTATAACGAAGAAGAGGAGGATATTAGGATGTGGAAAAGTGATAATGGTGATGATGATGGTGGTGATGATGTTGATGGTGATGTTGGTTATGGTGATGGTGGTGATGATGTTGGTTATGGTGATGATGATGATGATGTTGATGATGATATTAATATCGGAAATGAAATTGTGAATTTACATTTCCGAATGTTAATAATGTCGTGACTTGTGTTGGTATGATTTTCGATACATTAGAAGATGCGGAAAATTTTTATAGGGATTACGGTCGAAGTATCGGATTTGATATAATAATTAGGAGCACTCATAGATATGCACGAAGTAAAGAATCATCATCTCGTATGTTCATTTGTCGGAAGGGTGGAAGAGTAGTACCGAGAGAAATGGATTTAGAAGGTCGTGGTAAAGGAAAAACAAATTAGAGATGTAATTCCACGGACACAATGTTGTGCTCGAATGTGCGTGGTTCATAACATAAAGACAACTAAATGGAGAGTTAGTTTGGTCAATTTGGAACACAGTCATGGTATGGTAACACCGGAAAAAGTACAATTTTTTCAAAGATCACGCAACATAGACCCATTCACCTGGTCATTGATTGAGTTGTTTAACAAATCGGGGATCGAGACGGCAAAATTGATGAATTTTCTTGGTGAAGGAAGTGGCGGTATTCAAAATCTAGGTTTTTCAAATCAAGATGTGTGTAATGTCATACGTGACATTCGACGTCGTGTGTTTGATTCCGGTGATGCGGAGTGTGGATTGGTCTTGCTTCGAGAATTAAAAGAAAATAATTTTGAGAATTTTTTCTATCGAGTGGATGTGGATGAAGATAATCGTGTTAGGGGTTTGGTGTGGGTTGATCATCGATCCATGAACGCCTACAAGAATTTCGGTGATGTGGTTACTTTTGACTCAACTTATCGGACGAATAGATATTGTATGCCTTTCATACCTATTACGGGGGTAAATCACCACTATCAAAATATTTTGTTTGGATTTGCACTCGTAAGGGATGAGAAAGAGACATCTTATAAATGGGTTTTGAAAACATGGTTGGAAGCCGTTGACAACAAAGCACCCATTACAATCATCACCGATCAAGACATTGCTTTGGGAAATGCTATTGCCGAGGTTCTTCCACAAACAAAGCATACATATTGTACATGGCATATAAGTAGTAAGTTCCCCGAGAAGTTATCTAGTTTATACACCAACTATCCGGAATTCAAAGGAGATTTTACGGAATTCGAAGGTCGGTGGGAGGAATTGGTCCAAAATGCTATTATTAGGGCTAAAATGTAATAATTATTCCAAAAATGCTATTATTAGGACTAAAATGTAATTAATATTCCTAAAATGCTATTATTAAGACTAATATGCAATTAATCAACATACCGCATCAACGGCGGCCTGCTGTGGGAACCAATCTCGCGGCTGAATCGTATTGTCATTACGAACTACACAAGGAACAATCCTGAGTTTACTTACATGCCTATACCACTGCATGTACTCCTCAATAGATACATACTCGCCCTCCACAGTGATGGGACTACCAGACTCCACATAACTAGCCCACTCATCCAAAATGCTCCTATAAGTAACCATGTGTGCATCTCGCTGAAACTGAGTGGACCTCTCCGTCCGCACAAAACTATGGTCAATCGGTTCCGCTAGTATATGCTGCAACATACCGAACTGTCTGAGTACCCTATCCGGCATCTGGTACTCAATAAACTCAAAAGACACCATCGGTATACGCCCAAGAGCCATATGACGGGCCAAGCTAATGCTCTCGGCCACCGAAGTTGCTGGCATGGTGCAATCTGTGGACGCCCAGGGTTCAATCTCTCTCACGCCTACAACTGAAGAAGCATACTGTACCTGTTGAACGTGGTGCACGACTTCTTCACAGATTTAGACAGGGCTCTGTACAAATGTGCCAGAACTGCAGCACCCCAAGCATAACTAATAATCTCATAAGTCTGCTGCAAAAGCTGTAGATATCGGGGATGCACAACATCCCGGGAGGATGAAGGAAAAAGTATAGCCCCAACAATATATAGCACATATGCCCTGCTATACACCACAGGATCCTGAGCAAGTAAATCTGGACGCTTGGATCTTTCACTTCTCTTTGCATATCTACCCCGCAATTTCCACAGTTTTACCCCGCCGCTTTTGGTTGGATACATTTCATCGCATTTTTTTCAGGTAAGCGCAGATCCTCCCAGTTCTTCATCCAGTAGCGACTCGGATTATCAAGCTCAATATGGGTTAAAGCACGTCCACTGATCGGCAAACCAATAATCATGTACACATCCTCAAGTGTAATCGTCATCTCACCAAAAGGGAAGTGAAACGAGTTAGTCTCCGGTCTCCACCGCTCCACCAATGCTTTAATCAGGGTAATGTCATTCTGAGGTACTGAGCGGGGGTTAACAAACACCCCAAGTACGCAAAAGGGAACACTGGCCTGCCCGTAACTCCTAATCACTCTGCTTCGTAGTCTGCTGCCTCACATCCAACTTCTTCCTCTCACCTCCCTCCCATATTAGAGTGCTAATATGATCGTCCTGCTCAACCAGGAGCGATCGATCAAGAGGACCACATTGCATATCCATAATATTTACAATGATTCGAAATATAAAAAAAAATTAGTCACATATCAAACTAATAATAAACTAGTCACATTTCAAATATCAGAGAGAGCATAACATAGATCAACAGTAAAAGCAAAACAACATATAATTGAACTACTGCAGCAATGATACATTGCACCCCCACAATGATACATTGCACCCCCCATTTTTCGGCAACTTCACTAACATGTATCTATATGTTAGCTAGCATGATATACCATAAGTGAACCAAAATTTTACTAATGATCTGTGTTTTTGAAATGGATTTAGCCCTGTCAGTTTCTAATCTAGCCAAACTGTTTTTGTAGTTCTTGGTTTTTCTTAAAAGTAGGAAGAAAAAACAAGAATAGATTTTCAAATGCAGCTAGCCATCCTTTTCATATTTTAAAACCAAATATAAAGCTATCACTTGACATTAGACTATGTATAAAATGAGAATAACACATAGTCACCTTTTAAATATTGGTCGTTGGTCGACAACCAGCGATAATTGACAAATCATTTATTCGTTAAAATTTTCGGCAGATAATATAAATCCTAAAAATAAAAAACATTAAGCATGGATAGATCACATAAATTTCTTATATTAAATCTATTCGCGAAATTTTTTCACACAGATAACTAAATTCATCGATGATTAGGGACGAGGACCCTTAAATAATTAGACCTTTGTAAATTGTAAGGTGAACACACATCCATTATGTGTGACAAATATTGTATATGCACAATATATCTACAAATTTAGGGAAGCCTAGTAGAGGGAATTTGGTTATGGCAAGAACCTAATAAAGGATGAGATTGACCAATTGAAAGGAGTGTGACACAATTTATAAGTAACAGAAACACAATGAATAACAACAGGTATAGTGTATTTTTGTGTTTTTGACTTTACATAGGATTGGTGCCTGTTTTACTGCACGAGTGACCTTCCCTCAGTTCCTCAGAGGCTCATACCTTGATATGATACTCAATATTGTATATTTTCATATCAATTTACTTCACAAGGATACAAATGGAAACTCCTCTGTGTATAAAATAATGCACCATCAACAGTTATGTACATTATTATTCATTTTCATTGTTACATAGCTTTCACTCCTATTTTCTAGCCTACCCGTACCTTTCCTACTACACGAATGATATAAAAACAGATCAACTTCCTCATACTATTGCATACAGAGGTTTGGTTAGACATAAACGATTGTTGCAACATATATTCTATAAAGTTTTTGCAATACATTCCTCAATATGATATATTATAAAAATCATTTTTTATGATCATCTCTCTTGCATACTAGATAAATTCATACACATGTACTCATTTGAGAAATCAGAGGGGGCTAATGTGTACTAATTCATAGACATGTACATATAGATTAGGAAACAATATTTTCCAGAAACTCCTAATCAAGTAAAAATGTATTACCAGCTGAGAAAAAGGACAATTATTTCCTTAAGTGCAAATAGATGTGGTAAACTTTTTAAGGGAAAAAACAAACCAGAAAGGAAAAATAATGTGGTTCCAAATTTAACTCTACCATCTGAACTTAAAATTTACGACTGTTGATGCTCTTGAGTAGCTGTGAAATTAGCAAGCATGATAATAGTAATTTATCTGTACTGGATCAGATTGTATGATTTAATTTATTCTGAATCTTTCCTGCAGTTTGAAGATTTTTGTCCCTATAACTGTACTTGCTTTTGCAGTATTGGTACCGGTTAATTGGACAAATGACGCATTACAGAATATTCAGAACCTAACATACAACAGTATTGACAAACTTTCAATATCCAACGTATTATTTTCGGTCTAGAGATAATGTAGGGACATATCCAACTATAGAATGTTATTGTTAACAAAGTTTGGTCTATTAACATCGAACTATCTGGGAATTTTGACTAGCCATTTCCCAAGCCCTCCATAACCCACCTACATGGTCAATATATCTGTTTTAGAACTCAGTGTTAGTTTAATTGTCAAACTAGATACAATTTTCATATATTCTGATGTAAAATGGATTCTTTATAGTGTACCAACTCATTTGTTTATACATCTCTTATAGAACCATTCTTTAATCTGTGTGCAACATCATTTTCTGACTATTCTGGTTGTTTATTTAGGATTGGAATAATGCAAGTTCATCGCAAATCACTAGTGCAAACACGAACCACGGTGATAATCCCTAATTCGAACCTATGAACCCTAATTTGAACCTATGAACCCTAATTCGAACCTATGAACCCTAATTTGAACCTATGAACCCTAATTCCAATATTTTTAGTTTGTAATTAACCCTAACTATCATGTATTTCGTACTAGAGTTCAAATTGAAACATTACACATATGATTTAAGCAAATCGCCAGCAAGAATCGAAACACTACACATATGATTTACACGAAATATATAACAGTGTGTGTGTGAGTGTGTGTGTATCAAGAACAAGATTGTGTATCAAGAACATTACCTGTGAGTGTGTGTAATGTTATCCCCTTCAAATCTTCACCAAATCGCCAATGAAATCGCCCGCAACTGCGTTTGTGTGTTTTGTGTGTATTTCAAACTAGTTTTGGGGCTAATTGTAAGGGCAAAAAGGTAAATCAACAACCCGCAATGAATCATTGCAGCCCCGCAATGAATCATTGCAGCCCCGCAATGTATCATTGCGGCATACAGGAGCCCCGTATCAATGCGGCATCCAGGAGCCCCGCAATGTATCATTGCGGTAGCTATTAATATTTTTGAACCGAAAATTAATATTTTAACAATAATTAAAAAACTGATATTAAAATAATAAAAAAAAATTAAAATTATTTTGGTTGTCATGGTATTTTGCATTTTTAAAAAATGAAATAATATTTTTATCATTTTCTCCTTTTTTTACTTCACTTCGAATTTTCCCTCTTTTTTCTATGATTTCTTTAATAAATTTAATACTAATATTTTTGCAATTACAAAAATGAAAAATAATATTTTAACAATAATTAAAAAACTGATATTAAAATAATAATAAAAAATTAAAATTATTTCGTTTGTCATGGTATTTTGCATTTTTTAAAAATGAAATAACATTTTTATCCTTTTCTCCTTTTTTTACTTCACTTCGAATTTTCCCTCTTTTTTCTACGATTTTTTAATAAATTTAATACTAATATTTTTGCAATTAGAAAAATGAAAAATAATATTTTAACAATAATTAAAAAACTGATATTAAAATAATAATAAAAAATTAAAATTATTTCGGTTGTCATGGTATTTTGCATTTTTAAAAACTGAAATAACATTTTTATCATTTTCTCCTTTTTTTTACTTAACTTCGAATTTTCTCTCTTTTTTCTAGGATTTCTTTAATAAATTTAATACTAATATTTTTGCAATTAGAAAAATGAAAAATAATATTTTAAAAATAATAAAAAAACTGATATTAAAATAATAATAATGGTATTTCTGCATTTAAATTTAAACAAAAAAAAAAAAGAAAAAAACAAACAAACTAGTAAAGGTGTGCACCTCTGCCTAATCCTCCCTGGAATACTTTTTAAACTATTGTTCGCCACTTTGTTTTGTATTAATTAGAGGTGTAGTGGTTTGGCTGCACATCACTCTCATGAAACACCCAGGTTCGAACTTCAGCAGCTACATGCAAGCATTATTTTTTTTTTTGTATCCTATAAGTATTATTATGAAACACCCCCGCAATGAAACATTGCACCCCCCTAGTAAATTAAATTAGTTTAATTCTAAGGGCAAAAAAGTAAATTAGTTACCCGCAATGTATCATTGCAGCCCCGCAATGTATCATTGCAGCCCCGCAATGTATCATTGCGGCATCCAGAAGCCCCGCAATGTTTCATTGCGGCAGCTTTTGATCCCAACCGTCCAAATTTGAATTTAACGGATACGATATGTTGGTTGGATTTCCCTTACCAACCAACCGAGGTTGTGGAAGGGCACCCTATATATATATATATATATATATATATATATTGTTGATGATACTGATACTGCTGCCACATCACTTTCCACATCAGGTTCCAGCTGGCATAGTTAGTTACTCACAAGGGTGTTTATGTACTTTTACGTTTCTGTTAATTGTGGTCTATAAATAGACTGAACAATACAAAGTGTGAGTTAGTTAGTTTGTTATTTTCTCTGGATTTGTAAAACTAAATGTGAGAAACAGTATGGAGATAGTGAGACTCCATGTTCGTCTTCTTCACTACTAGAGTAAGCTTTCTGTTTTGTTCAAGTTTGTATAAACAGTTTGTTTGTTGCAACAGTTTGTTGAATGTATATACAGTGATTTAGATTTCAGAATTTGATATAATTTTATTATAAAATTGTGAGTAAATTAGTTCCATTTAGGTTTATGTTGTACTTGAGTTCTCTGTTTTTTCAGTTGAACGTGTTAGAATAAAGATTCTTGGTCAAATTTATTGGTTGGATGCTTTGTATACTATTACATTATTTAGTCATGATGCTGACAATTTTAGGGTGAAAGAACGTAAAAGAAGAAACTTGTGCACTCACATATAGTAAACTTTTGCAGGCAATAGAAATGCTAGAAGGAATCTCAATACAACGACATGAGCAAGGCATAGTAAACCCAAAAATCAAGAGAGAACTGGCTTTATTAAGGGAAATAGAGCACTCATATGAAGCAGTAGAAAAGGATCAAAGAGAGGCTCAACTTGAAAGGACTTTTTTTATGATGTGTAAATATATAGGAACTATTGTTATAAGTTGTATCAAACAATGGCCAATGTCTATTTAGACCGTTGTTCAAATGTTTTTCTTACAACATACTCATAAAAGAAACATGTTGTCTATTTAGAATAAATACAAAAGATTGACAAAACAAAAGTGTTGTAAAAATGATCTCTTACAACACATTCTTAAAACAAAATTATTGTCTAACAAAACTAAACACAATAGGTAAATACATGTAAACTGTTGTTCAAAAGCCTTCTTACTACAGACACGTAAAAAGAGTACATTGTATTCTATAATTCAGATAACACACTTAAAGACAAAAACCGTTGAGTAAAGTACTGATACTATGCAAGAAAACCGTTGTAGATAAAAAATAAACCATTGTGCAAAAGTATAATAAACAAGACTTCCAAGGAACAAAACCGTTGTAGATAAACCTTCTCACAACGGGCAATGTAAAAAAACCTATTGATACTAATGGTTTCCAACAATGTGTTCCCCAGTGACCTATTGTTGTTTCTGGTTGTTATACAACACTTTATATTTATTCGTAAGTTGTGTTTATCACCTTATACAACGCGATTGTTGATAGTAAACTGTTGTTGTTTCTGGCTATTATACCACACTTTGTTAATCGGTGACTGTCGTGTCAGTGCTTATACACAACATTTTTTAACCGTTGTTTGAGGTCTATTTGACGGCATCTCAATAGTCATCGGTTTTCAGGGGTACTAGACAACGGGCCTGGGTGAGTCGTCTGATTCAATTTTTCTTGTAGTGTAAGGATCCTCAATGGGTTCATGCTATGCAGTTAGAACTCACTGCTTTACAAAACAACAATACTTGGGATGTTGTTGAGTTACCTAAAGGCAAGAAACCAATAGGGTGCAAGTGGGTCTACAAGATAAAACAGAAATCAGATGGTTCTATTGAGAGATATAAGGCAAGGTTAGTAGCCAAAGGATACAATCAAAAGTATGGCATTGATTTCCAAGAAACCTTTTCTCTAGTGGTTAAGATGTCTATTGTTAGGTGTATCATTTCTGTAGCAGCTTCTAAGAAATGGGATTAATTCCAGCGTGATGTTAATAATGCTTTTCTTCATGGTGATCTCCATGAAGAAGTTTATATGAAGATGCCAGAAGGTATACCTAATCCTCTTAATTTAGTCTACAAGTTAAAGAAATCTCTTTATGGTCTTAGGCAGGCTAGTAGACAATGGTTTGCCAAGCTTTTAGTTGAGTTGCAGCTACAAGGTTATAAACAATCAAAGAATGATTATTCTTTGTTTGTTAGGAATAAAAATGACAGAATATCTATAGCTGCAGTTTATGTTGATGATGTGATTTTGACTGGTGATGATCTTCTTTCTATAAATGCTCTAAAGGATCATTTACATAAGGTCTTCAGTATTAAAGATCTTGGGAAATTGCATTATTTCCTGGGGATTGAGATCAATTATTTACCTACTGGTATATCTTTGACTCAATGTAAATTTACAAATGAACTTCTAGCAGATAGTGGGTTGATAGACAGTAAGCCTCTTTCTGCTCCTTTACCAATCTATTTGAAGCTAGATGCTGATACTGGTGATTTTTTTCATGATCATGCTCTGTATAGATGTTTAGTTGGCAAGCTTAATTTTCTCACAAATACCAGACCTGACCTTGCTTATGTTGTCCAGACATTAAGTCAGTTTATGCAGAATCCTAGGGTTCCTCATTATGATGCCTTAGTTCATACTCTCAGATTTGTTGCTGGTACAGTTGGTCAAGGCATTTTATTACAAGCTGCAAATCATATTACTCTTCAAGCTTATTCAGATTCTGACTTGGCAGCTTGTCCTGATTCAAGAAGGTCTGTTACTGGTTACATGTTACTTCTTGGTCAGTCACCTATAAGTTGGAAATCAAAGAAGCAATCTACTGTCTCTAGATCCTCTTCTGAGGCAGAATACAGAGCTATGGCTGCAGCTGCTTCTGAGGTCACAGGGGTGATTCGCTTATTAGCAGATTTGGGTGTTATAGATTTAACTCATGTTACCCTCCATTGTGACAACCAATCTGCCTTACACATCTATAACCTTTATTAATAAGCGAAACCCCCTTTTAATATGGTACCAAATTTGGTTCGCACTTTTTTTGGTTTCATCTTTTTTTTGGTTTCACCCCTAATTTTTTTTATAAATAATTATCTATTTTAAAATAAATTATATTATACTCTAAAGTCATATTTCACATAGTAGAATTATTATATCCTAAACTTCTATTTCACGTATTAGAATTTCACGTAGTAGAATTATTATATCCTAAACTCTTATTTCACGTATTAGAACTTTATGTTATTTTTAAATTATTTTTGTTTTGTTCAATGCTCTACTTTCACCAATCTTCTAACAATTCTATTATTATTTTGAATTTTTCCGCTTACAAAAAATAATATTTTATTTTTGACTTTTCGTCTTGCACACACAAGCAATTAAAAGTCTACATGATAAAATGTTACCTTTCTTCTTTGTCACTTATATGTCAGTGTCATACCACTGATATACATATGTTAATATTATCAGTGATCGCATAGATAGTTAAGCCATAAAATTTAAACATTCCTATCAATTTTTTTTTGAAAGTATAAATTTACTACTCACTTGCTACTTCAATGTTCGACTCATATATAATATATTATTATGTTGTTTTAAATTAAAAAAAATTATAACTATCTAATCTAAATAGATTATATTATTATTGTACTCTAAAATTCTACTTTATGTAAAATTCTAATTTTTTTCAAAAAAAAGTTAATTCTCTGTTGTTTTGAAATTAAAATTTTTTTTTTTATCTAATCTAAAATAAATTATATTATTATTGTACCATAAACTCTTATTTCACGTAAAATTCTATGTTGTTTTTAATAATAATAATAATCTGATTTAAATCTACAATAAATTATATTGTTATTGTACGAATATATTATATTGTTATTAAATTATATTACTATTGTACCAAAATATATTATATTATTATATTTTATATCATGTAATAGATATTATCCCATGCCGGAGGAGTTACGGTGCATGTTTGGGGTATCTTTAAAAAGTTGACTTATACCTTAAAATGAATAAGTGTCATATAATTGATAAGTGGATGAATTCTTAAGTGTTTGGATAAATTTACTTAAAAGTTAGTTACAAATTTGATAATTTTTATTTTAAAAATAATTATTAAATACAATGAGATAAATACATACATTTTAAATTAAAAAAATATATTTAAAAACACAAATGTAAAAATAAGAAGTATTAAAAGATAAAGAAATCAAGTAATAAGTTAAAAGTTAAGGAAAATATACGTTGTTACTAACATTCAACTTATGAACATATAAGTTATAAGTTGGCTTATAAGTTGGGTTGGCAAACACCCTACATAAGCTATTATGAGATTATAAGCTATAAGTTGCCTTTTATTTAGGTTGCCATACAGGCCACAACATAAGCAAACGATAATACATGTAATTTGTAGTTTATGTCATCCGAAGTTTGTATTCTTATTGTAGTTCTAATTCTTTTATAATCTTAGTGTCTTGGTGAATTGAACTTAGAATATGAAACACCAACGAATATGAATGTAGGTCGTCATTACCGATGAAGTGATCATTGTCCATCACCAAAGTACAAAAAAAGTTACTAATCGAATACAAGTTGTGGACATGTAAATTTACTTTTCAGCATGTCAAGTTTTTGTTAATACAAGTTGTGTAGAAGTAAATTCACTTTTCAGCATGTCAAGTTGTTCCCATCTACATGCGAATCAATTTCATAGAAAAGGTTCGAATATTTACATCACCAATCACAAGTGCATAAATTGAATACAATTATATTTGTCCTGTTATATTTATTTTTTATTCATGACTAGCCTTATTATATTTAAATAGTCCCAAATGAATTTAACTATATATATCATGTACGGTTATTTAATTTATGAATAGGCTTAAAATATTTAAATCATTCATACTTTGTACGATATTGAGCTAATTTCTTAGTCCCCTATATTTTTTCCTTCTAGCTATGCCTTTATAATTGAAAGATAAGGTGTGCATACAAAAACAAAAAATATCGTCAAACAAGAGATCCTGAAACTATTGAGCAGTGAGATGAACGTAATGATTAAATTCACAAAAAAATTATGTCCCGGGTATTACTATCAAAAGTTTCTTTTTTCTTAATTTTTATAATTATTCGATTCAGATAATGATCTCTTGTGTTTTATGTATAAATAAAAAGTTGTTCTAGAAATAAAGAAACTCAACTAGATATCAATCTTCTAAATTTTAGCCCATGTTGTATATACAGAATTTTAATTATATATACATATTTTACACTGTATTTGAGTGATTTCTTAGTCCCCTTATAATTATCCCTTACAGTTACGTCTTCCAAAATTGGAATTGTAAAGATCTATCGGAACAAAAAGATATCGTCAAACAAGAGATTCTTAAACTATTGAGCATTAGAATAAACATAATGATAAACATCTCAAAAAATATATGACACATGTATTAGTGACGAAGTTTTTTTTGTTTATTTTTATGTAATTTTTCAATTCAACTAATGACCTCTTACATTTCTATATAATTTCTTTACAAGAGAAGGTTGTTTATGGAAAACAAATTCAATTGAATGGGAATCTTTTGGATCTATATACAAGTTGGTGTTTCAGTTTTAAAATTAATTTGATTTTAATTACGTTTTCTATATAATAAAAAAGCTATTTCTAGAAATAAAGAAAATCAACTGGATGGAAATCTTCTAGATCTTATCCCATGTTGAATAAACAAAATTTTAATTATATGTATACATACATGGTGTATACTACATTTAACTAATTTGTTATTACCTATATAATTATCTCTTATAACTACGCTTTCAAAATTGGAAGTTAAAAGATCTGCTGGAATAAAAAGATGTCATTAAACAAGATATTCTGAATTAATGAGCAGCGAAATAAATGTAATGAGAAACGTCGAAAAAGATATATGACACAGGTATTGGTGACGTAGTTTCTCTTACTTTTTTATATATATATAATTAAAAAATTACAACTATTAATCTCTTACGTTTTCTATATAATAGAAAGGTGTTGCTGAAAATAAAGAAATTCATTTGGATGAGAATCTTTTGGATCTAAATACAAGTGGGTGTTTTAGATTTTAAAATGATTTTCTTTCGATATTGAAATATAAATAATCTGCCATTAACATTTCATTTGCTCCACAGTTCATTGAGATTCTGTTATATTCTAAAGGGATAACATATAATTTTTTTACAATTAACTGAATAATAATAATATTTTCATGAGTAAAATATTTATAAAATTCAGTAACTAATTTCATGAAAAAATAATGTAATTGTAAACAATTTTAAGTCAAAATTTAAAATAACATAATTGATAATATTAATTAAAAAATACTATAAATTAAATAAATTTCCAAAAATAATCACTCGCCCGTGCTTAGCACGGGTTATCTTCTAGTGGCTAGAAATCCTATTTTTCATGAACGTACAAAGCATATTGAAATAGACTGTCATTTTACTAGGGACAAAGTGCTTGAAGGTCTCATTAATCTTTCTTATTTGCCTACTCAATCTCAATTGGCAGATATTTTGACAAAGGTACTTCCCTCTCCACAATTCAATTCTCTCAGGTCCAAGCTTGGAATGTTTGACACAGTTCCCGGCTTGAGGGGGGTGTTGATGATACTGATACTGCTAAGCAAACTGCTGCCACATCACTTTCCACATCAGGTTCCAGCTGGCATAGTTAGTTACTCACAAGGGTGTTTATGTACTTTTAAGTTTTTGTTAATTGTGGTCTATATAATAGACTGAACAATACAAAGTGTGAGTTAGTTAGTTTGTTATTTTCTCTGCACTGGATTTGTAAAACTATATGTGAGAAACAGTATGGAGATAGTGAGACTCCATGTTCGTCTTCTTCACTACTAGAGTAAGCTTTCTGGTTTTGTTCAAGTTTGTATAAACAATTTGTTTGTTGCAACAGTTTGTTGAATGTA
Source organism: Heracleum sosnowskyi (assembly GCA_030848705.1). Classification (NCBI taxonomy): domain Eukaryota; kingdom Viridiplantae; phylum Streptophyta; class Magnoliopsida; order Apiales; family Apiaceae; genus Heracleum; species Heracleum sosnowskyi. Next base: position 131,601,378 of record CM061235.1, on the reverse strand, counting down.
TATACAGTGATTTAGATTTCAGAATTGTTCTTGATTGATTCTTGATATATATATATATATATATATATATATATATATATATATATATATAAAAACTTTCATTCTATGTGTAGTGTTATATCGTAAATTTATATGGGAGAATAAGGGTTGACTATCTAAAGGTAGTCAAACGGTTAGAAGATCTTGATGATAAAAATACCATGAACTCATGAAGAATGGGAGATATTTGAAGTACTTATTGGGACGCCGAGATCAACTTGGAGCGCCAAGTTGGAGCGCCAAGAAGGAGCAAGGAAGTAGGGGTGTCAGTGTACAAGGAAGGTGGCCGCGTCAGGAGATTATGAAAACACCAAGTTGGAGCGCCAACTTGGAGATGATATGAAGGGTGAATGTGATATTGCTTGTCTATGCACTAAGGGTTTTGTTCCTGTATTCCAACAAATTATCTTTGTTGGGGGAGTAAGATATACCCGGTGCGACGATAATTTTGGAGAACTTGCCCTGTAGTCTGGTGGGTTGTCCTCATCGGGGGGTAAGGACTAGCTTGTACATTTGGAGTAAGTTATGACTTTTCCCTGCAACTAATGATTGGTGTGGTAGTTGGTAGCGGTTGATGTTAGCTCCAATAGTTAGGGCTAATGTTGTATCCGTGAAGGCATGGTCATGGTTGAGCCTTGGGGTCATCGGCTAAGCTTCATCGTATGGGCTCTCCTTAGTGGGCTTGGATATGTATTTTCTGACTAGTTGAGAGTTCTAGTCCGATATGGACTATGCTTGACACTTATCTTAAAAGGAGACCTATCTCTAGTAGACTTAGGACCCTTGAAGTCCGGCCAAGGAGTTCTATCTCTAGTGGACTTAGTATCCTTGTTCTATTAGAACTACGTGAAGCTTGATCCCTATAAATATAGGGTACGTAGGCACATTAAAGGGGTTGGACGTTGAGAGCTCAGAGAGACCACCATAACTCCTTTGATCTCAGCTTCTTAAAAACATAATTACCACCACTCTCCGGCGATTATTCCGTCATAGAACCACCATCATAGATCTTAATTTTGGCTTATAACCTCAAATTTTGTTATCACAAATTCCTCCGTTAACAAATTGGCGCTAGAAGGAGGGGCTGAATAAGATTATCATCTAGGAGGAAGGATGTCTCAGAATCGTGATGAAAGCGCTCATGAAGAAGGAAGTTTCTACACAGAAGGGTATGGAGAAGACGAACCCTATGTTCCAGTAACTCCAACAGACCCGGCCCACGCTACTGGAAGCCGACCTCCGATCTTGATTAGTAACACGGATCTAATGGACGAGCTCCACCGTATGGGCGCAACTGTGAGGAGTTTTGATGCTAGGTTGAAGGCGGTCGAACATCGGAGGACTCGACATGGTTCATATGGCCGTGGAGGACGACGCATGGAGGTAGAGCCCGCTGGACGTACTATGGCTGTTGGAGGGGGGAAGGGTGCAAATTATCCCGGTGTCGGGAGGCGACCACCCATCACCCCACGAAGGTTAGACTTTGGAGAAACTGAGCCTATTGTTGAATTTCCGGAGGATAGTCAGATGGTGCCTGAAACCCTCAAGCCGCCACGAGCTCCCCCAGTATTGGACGCTACAGGACGTCCTGGTAGCTCGCATGGCAATCAACTTAACACTGGGCAAAGGTTGTCGGCTATGATGGACCTCATGGGGGTGAAGCTGACTTGTGAGGAAATAAAAGAATTACTTTTGGAAAAGGAGAAGGAGCAAGGCGGGGGCCAAATTCATGTTTCTGGGCCGGATGGAAGGAGAGAGGTACCTGTAGGAGGGCAAATTATACGTGGAGGATATCATGGACGAGGTTCTCGAGGAGGGGGCAGCCGAGGACGGGGGCGTGAGAATTCAGAAAGGCAAACTGACAAGTTTCTGTCGAAAGAACCCGTCATTGTCCCAGTACCTTCACAAAGTGCAACTAGTGAAGCGAGGAAAAATCAAAGCCAAAATCATCAAAATGCTTTGGATATCCCAAACATAACGTCGCCACAAGTAAGTCAACCTATCCCAGGTAATGTTCAAACTCCTCTATTGCATAATAATCAAACTATTGCTGTGCCTACCCCCCCACAAGTTTCTGTGCAACTTACACCTCCCATCATGACACAAACACCTCCGATTGTGAGTATACCATCTTCTGTGTTGGTAAGCTTTGGCGCGCCTACTCCACCTGTGGTGAGCACCTTCCTGGGAGGGGGGCTGTCCGGTGCTCGGCAGAAAAGAACTCGGCAGAAAAGAAGGCCGGTGAGCGGGGAACGTGCTGTGGCTTTACAGGAGGAGGTAGATAGGCTGTTGGAGGTGGGGTTAATAAAGGAGTCTTTCTATCCAACGTGGTTAGCAAATCCTGTACTGGTAAAGAAGCCAAATGGGAAGTGGAGGACGTGCGTTGATTTCACTGATTTAAACAAAGCATGTCCAAAGGATAGTTTTCCATTGCCAAGGATAGACCAGCTGGTGGACGCGACAGCAGGACATGCATTATTGAGCTTCATGGATGCTTACTCAGGCTATAATCAAATACCTATGTATGAGCCGGATCAAGAACATACCTCTTTTATCACAGATAGAGGGCTTTATTGTTACATTGGAATGCCGTTTGGCCTTGTTAATGCTGGAGCTACTTACCAAAGGTTGGTGAATATGATGTTTAAAGATCAAATTGGGAAGACCATGGAGGTGTATGTGGATGACATGTTGGTGAAATCTAAGGAGGCATCGGATCATATCAAGCACCTAGAGGAGATGTTTGCTATATTGCGAAAGTATCGAATGAAATTGAATCCTCAGAAGTGTGTATTTGGTGTTGAGTCAGGGAAGTTTTTGGGATTCATAGTCAACCATCGGGGTATAGAAGCGAATCCAGCAAAAATCAAGGCACTGTTAGACATGAAGTCTCCAACATGTGTGAAGCAAGTACAAAGTTTAACTGGAAGGATTGCAGCTTTGAATAGATTCGTCTCGAGATCATCAGATAAATGTCAGGAATTTTTTAAAGCCATTAAGAAGATAGGAAAAGAGTTTTTGTGGACAACGGAGTGTGAGCAGGCATTTCAAAAGATCAAAGAACACCTAGGATCACCTCCTATGCTCGCAAAGCCAACGGAAGGGGAAGTATTAATTATGTACTTGGCTGTTTCAGGATACTCTGTCAGTGCAGTGCTAGTCAAGGAGGAGGGGGTAGATCAGTATCCAATATATTATGTGAGTAGGAGGTTACATGACGCTGAGACACGTTACACGAACATGGAAAAGTTGGTATACGCTCTGGTCTTAGCTTCTCGAAAATTACGTCCGTATTTTCAGGCTCATAGGGTGGAAATTAGGACATCTTTTCCACTTCGGCAAATTATGCATAAGCCAGAGGTAACAGGGCGGATGATGAAGTGGGCCGTAGAGTTGGGGCAGTTTGATTTGGATTATAAACCGAGGACGTCTGTTAAAGGTCAAGTATTGGCAGATTTCGTACTAGAGTTTTCCCCTGAGTTTGAAGGGGATGCAATGGCAATGGTTCCTTTCGAACCTTTAGTCCAGAAAGACGCCATAGGGCTAGGAACTTCTGAAGAATGGTGGACTTTGAGTGTAGATGGAGCGGTCAATAATGAGGGTGCAGGTGCAGGCATAGTCTTAATAAGTCCTGAAGGACATATGCTCATGAGTGCTATCAATTTTGCATTTCGGGCAACAAACAATGATGCGGAGTATGAGGCGTTGCTTGGAGGTTTGAGGCTTGCTTTAGAAATGAAGGTTGAAAATTTGTTGATACGTAGTGATTCTATGATTGTAGTGTATCAAGTGAATGGTGGTTTTCAAGCCCGAGGTCCGAGGACAGAGTTATACATGAGGAGTGTTTTGCATCTTATGTCTAGGTTTACTGAAGTAAAGCTGGTAAAAATTCCACGGGGAGAAAATGAGCAGGCCGATGCATTAGCCAAATGGGGATCACAAAAGGATATGAGTTTGTTGGGTGTCATTCCTTTGGAGGTGTTACAGGAACCTAGTGTTAGGGAAGTTGAGGTGATGCAGGTTGAGGAGGACAAGCAGGTGACATGGATGACACCTATATGGAGGTATATCAAGGAGGGATGGTTGCCAACAAACGTAGTAGAGGCAAGAAAACTCAGGTATAAGGCAGCAAGGTACGTGGAGTATGATGGGATGCTATATAAAAGGGGTTTTAATCAACCACTGTTGAAATGCATTGAGGGTGCGGAATGCGATTACATCCTTAGAGAAGTTCATGAAGGAATTTGTGGCAATCACTCGGGGGGTGGATCTTTGGCATTAAAAATATTGAAGCAGGGATATTATTGGCCTACCATGAAGAAGGATGCTTATGAATTTTCTCGAGCGTGTGATAAGTGTCAGAAATTTGCTAATTATACCCACAGCCCTGCCACATCCTTAACACCTTTAATGAGCCCATGGCCATTCGCTATGTGGGGTATTGATTTGATTGGAGAACTTCCGACAGCTAAGGGGGGAGTGAAGTATGCGGTGGTAGCGGTGGATTATTTTACCAAGTGGGCGGAAGCTGCCCCATTGGCTACCATAACTGCAAAGAAACTAAGAGATTTTGTTTTTAACTCTATTGTATGCAGGTTTGGAGTTCCTTACAAGTTGATTTCTGACAATGGGAAGCAATTTGATAGCAAGGAGTTACGGGGTCTTTGTGAGGAGTTGCATATCAAGAAAGATTTTGCAGCAGTATATCATCCACAAAGCAATGGACAGACAGAGACGGTGAATAAAATTATAAAGCATACCTTGAAGGCGAAGCTGGAGAGTAGAAAGGGGAGCTGGCCAGAGGAGTTGCCCATGGTGCTTTGGTCTTATAATACCACTCCAAGAACGACAACAGGAGAATCTCCGTTTATGCTTGCTTATGGTTCTGAGGCTATGGTTCCGGTGGAAATAGGTGCAGGATCATTCAGACGAGATAATTTTGATGAAGAAGCAAATCAGGTCAATCAAAGGCTGTCTCTCGACCTGTTGGAAGAAGAAAGGGAGAATTCACAAGTCAAGCTTGCAGCTTACCAGCGACGGGCGGCAAGGTTCTATAATGGAAAGGTAAAGGCTCGTTCGTTCAAAGTTGGTGATCTGGTTCTCAGAAAAGTGATGCCAAATACCAAGGTTGCAGCACATGGGGTATTTGGAGCAAATTGGGAAGGTCCCTACAAGGTCAGAGTCATTTTATGGGGAGGAGCTTATTATCTTTCAGATTTGGACGACAAACCAATTCCAAAAGCTTGGAATGTCATTCATTTGAAAAAGTACTATCAATAAAGAGAGCTTTTTAGCCTCAGGCAGTTATTAAAACTAGCAACAAATAAATTTGCTCCTAGTCATGGGGGGTAGTGAGTAACACGCCTCTTTGAGCTAGTGATTGCTTTGTTTTTGTTTTTTCTGTTCTGGCTATCAGCCTTTATACCGGCAATGCCGAGGACAATTTATTTTAGTACTCATCGTGCTATAAGCCGTGAGTTTTATTTTCAAGATTATAAAATTTTTTCACAATATGAAGATCATAACAAAAAACAAATATATGAAGTTACCCATCAAAAGAGCAAGAGTAAGTTAAAGATACAACTTGGCAAAGAAGATTTGCAGAGATAAAGTTTAAAATGTCATGGTAACTTGAAAAATTAGGTGGCTTGATCTCCAGGATGGTCAGGGTTTGGCGCGTCTGTGGAGGTGTGTTCCATGTTATCCTCAGGGGCACTCTTCTCAGTATGAGCATTTTCACCTAGTTGGCGCGCCACGGTTTCTGTGGAAAGAACTTCCTCAAGGGCGATTCTTTTTTCAGCAATGGCTTGGGCTTCCTTCTGAGAAATGTCAGCCAGGAAGTCAGCCATTCCCGCGCCAAACTTGGGACGCCAATCATACTTAGGCTCGCCAGCAAAGAAGGTGATGCAGTAGGCTTTGATTCCTTCATCAAAAGATTCCTTGGATAATTTCTCTTTTTCAGCAGCCCAGCCAGAATCTTTCTCCTCTTCAAGTTCATGTAATTTCAACTCAAGATCAGTAGTTTTTTCCTCGAGGGTTTGTATAAAGGCATCTTTTTCCTTCACCAGTTCCACTTGGCGCGCCAGCTGGGTTTCTAGAGTGGAGACGGATGAGATTGCAGCCTTCTTTTCTGTTTCAGATTTACTCAGCTTAGAGTTAAGGGATTTCACATCTGTTTTGAGTTTTCCAACCTCAGCTTCCAGTTCCTTCATACGTTTAAGGCTTTCTTCTTTGTTTTTCTCACACTCAGAGTTGAACATGAATAGGTCAAGAGAGGCACGGGTGGCAATTTTTTGTTTATCACTGTCCGACCTAGCCATCCACCTTTTATATTCGTTTTCAGAGATAAGAGAATCCCCAAGGTGGCCAAAAGCATTAAACACTCTTAGGGAGGAGCAATTTGGCGCGGCAACACTCGTAGGCGCGCCAGAATCATCAACTTGGGCATCCACCCCGTTTTTTCCCACTTTACCTATGTTTTGTTTCTTGGGAGGAGGTTGAACATCTTGGTTTGAATCTTGATTCTTGTTTTTCTTGGCCGCATGTTTCTTGGTAGAGACAGGAATGGTAACAGTGGAGCCTCTCTGTTGAGAAGAAGTTGAATTTCTTGGCGCGCCAAAAAGGTTGGGAACCCCGGTCATATCTGTGAAAAGAAGAGTTAATATAGAGAAAAAGAAGTGCTATAAAAGTAACGTTTGTTTAACAAATTATGAAATAAAATTGATGATTAAAACCATTCAAAGAATGTGTATGCGGTAGATAATTAGAAGCATAAAAGGGGGTATTGGCGCGCCAATTATCCTTAAAAACCCTACCTTCATCTTCACTATCTGAAATTACTTGTTTCCTTTTGTATTTTTTGGTTTTTCCTTGTTGAGGGGAGTCTGGGTGACCAGCTAGGGTAGGAATAAACCCATGTTTCTTCAAGTTATCAAAGGTTACTAAAGCATTAAGTTTTTTGCCTGATTCTAGTAAAGCAAGAACTTTAGAACATTGAGTTGAAAATGGAGCCACCAGTGAAGGTTTTGGGTGCTTCACTGAAAACACAAAAGAAGTTATAAGATGAAGGTAAGTATACTATGATGTCAAAAGAAGGAAAGAAAGGATTGGAGCGCCAATATTGTTTGGCGCGTCAATAAATTCTACTTACCACCAATTTTAAATTCAATTGGTTGTCTAGTAGTGTTGTAGAGGTAGAAGAATCTTTCTTTCCAGTCCTTTATGTTACTGACTTTGCCATCATTGATGCCTTTGCCCATGTGGTCCCTCCAAGGTACTAAGAAGTAGTAACCGGGAATGTTGGATTGAAGGCTAAAAAACCAACTTAACTCTAGCATGGTTGGATCAGGATATTTAAGTTCTTTGTACATAATAAAAAGCCCCAGGGCCATCCTGTAGCTATTAGGAGATAACTGAATAGGAGCTATCTGGTACCAATCAATAATTTGATGCAGCCAAGGATGGAGTGGCGCGCCAACCCCAAGGGGAATGTGTCTATCTGTGACTACAGCTCTTGGAACTCTGATATTATCAATGTCAAATCTGTGAGGACGCATGTCAGGATGAGGTTGTGCATAACTTCCTTCTTGAGAGTAAAAATGCATGATTTTTTTTATGTCTCTCTCAGGAATTGTGGAAGACATGTTCACACAAGCAAAGGTTCCTGCAGCTTTTCTAGCTGCATCCATCTCTCTTTTAGATAGGGGGCCATGCTGGGACCAATCAATATCTACATCTTGGGGTTTCAATGGAAAAGGTAGTGTTTCTTCGGGAGAGGATTCAGGAGAGGTAAATTCGTCATCCTCTTGGGTACCTTCAGCTGTTGGCGCGCCACGATTGATGCTTTCAGTTTTTTCAGAATCCGCCAAATCTTCGACAGCAGATGGGTTAGCATGTAATTCCTCGAACAACTCATCTTCGTAATCACTCTCCTCCACAATAATCTTCTTTCTTTTTCTACGTTGGCGCGCCGGCATGGGGATTGTGGACGAGGGCTCTGCCCAAGTCTCAAACTCAGAATCATAATCCATTGGGCGAAGGATGGGTGATTGGTTTGTGGCGTTTTCTGTGGAGGATTCAGGGGTCCGGTTGAGGCTAGAAGATGAGGACATTGTAAAAAAGGAGGGGTTATCCTTGTATAAGGATAGTAGGCGCGCCAAATCAGAAGGTTTGGTGTTAGAATATTGATAGGAGGGGTAATGAAAGGGTGTAGAAGAGAGACCAATTCTCCTGTTGAAGTCTTTGAAGGGGTGAAATGGAGAGGAGGATGCTTTTCCTTCTTTAGCCAGCTGCAAGCCAAGAAGAAAAGAGGGTGAGCAAGGAAGCACGTCCTTCCTATCGAGGTTTACCGCGCTAACGAGGTCTTCTTAAAAATATATAAAAGGAGATGATCAAACTACAAGGTGTGATGTGCCTTTAAGGATTTTTGCCGCGCCATGATGCGTGGCGCGCCAACAAACTAAGGTCGATGGCGCGTCGGTAAACTTATTATTGATTATCCATTAAAAACACGTTTTTTAAGAAGGTATGGCATTTAGACAGATTAAACGGATATACATACAAATATATACAGTTGGGTTTATGAAGAACACGAAAAGGAAGAAACTTAAAACACCTGGAGCTAACAGAATATACGGTGAAAATATAAAAAAAAAAAAAAAAAAAAGGATTCAAAACATACCTTGGATGACGAAGATTAATGGGTCACGGTCGATTTTCTGAATGGTAACGATCTGAGGCTGCGTTGATCGAGGAGGCGATTAGGGTTTTTTGAGTGTGTTCTTGAGGAGAGAGAAATGGCGAATTAAGAAGAAAAGGGGGGAAGTACGGGGTTTAAATACTCCTGGAGCATACCGTATAAATATACGGTCAGGCGTATACGTATATTTAAAATGAGTAGATTATTGGCGCGCTAAAGGGCCACAGTATGGGTTACAAAGTACATTGGCGCGCCAAGGGGTTACAAAGTGCACGCATAAATTTTAATTCTAGTCTCTTTACATTTTAACGTAATAGAGACTTGGGGGGTAGTTGTTATATCGTAAATTTATATGGGAGAATAAGGGTTGACTATCTAAAGGTAGTCAAACGGTTAGAAGATCTTGATGATAAAAATACCATGAACTCATGAAGAATGGGAGATATTTGAAGTACTTATTGGGACGCCGAGATCAACTTGGAGCGCCAAGTTGGAGCACCAAGAAGGAGCAAGGAAGTAGGGGTGTCAGTGTACAAGGAAGGTGGCCGCGTCAGGAGATTATGAAAACACCAAGTTGGAGCGCCAACTTGGAGATGATATGAAGGGTGAATGTGATATTGCTTGTCTATGCACTAAGGGTTTTGTTCCTGTATTCCAACAAATTATCTTTGTTGGGGGAGTAAGATATACCCGGTGCGACGATAACTTTGGAGAACTTGCCCTGTAGTCTGGTGGGTTGTCCTCATCGGGGGGTAAGGACTAGCTTGTACATTTGGAGTAAGTTATGACTTTTCCCTGCAACTAATGATTGGTGTGGTAGTTGGTAGCGGTTGATGTTAGCTCCAATAGTTAGGGCTAATGTTGTATCCGTGAAGGCATGGTCATGGTTGAGCCTTGGGGTCATCGGCTAGGCTTCATCGTATGGGCTCTCCTTAGTGGGCTTGGATATGTATTTTCTGACTAGTTGAGAGTTCTAGTCCGATATGGACTATGCTTGACACTTATCTTAAAAGGAGACCTATCTCTAGTAGACTTAGGACCCTTGAAGTCCGGCCAAGGAGTTCTATCTCTAGTGGACTTAGTATCCTTGTTCTATTAGAACTACGTGAAGCTTGATCCCTATAAATATAGGGTACGTAGGCACATTAAAGGGGTTGGACGTTGAGAGCTCAGAGAGACCACCATAACTCCTTTGATCTCAGCTTCTTAAAAACATAATTACCACCACTCTCCGGCGATTATTCCGTCATAGAACCACCATCATAGATCTTAATTTTGGCTTATAACCTCAAATTTTGTTATCACAAATTCCTCTGTTAACATGTAGCACTAATTAAATCATAGACCTAGTTCTCTTCTCTACAAATAAACTGCCATACTATATATGCAATTCTTGAAAAACCTACCAGAATCTCATGAGAATGAGATAATGGATAGGAGGTGACAATATCTTAAGATGGTGGTGATGAAGTTGGTGATGACCAAAGATCACCATCTTTGTATATCTTTGTAACAAAGAACATTGAATTTTTAGCAATTCTGGATAACATTTTCAATGAAAGATAAATATATCTGTAAGAGGATTCAATGCTATTAAAGAAAATGGCTAGCAACTATAGAGATTTGAAAGTTGTATCTAAAAAGTTGAATTCGTCTCATAATAAAATATGGATGATAACAATTTCACACCACCACATTGCCATTCACTGATGTATTTAAAGCTGTCTTAATCTTGTGGATAGCCGAGTCTAGAAAGGTAGTCATAGTTTTCACTGCGGACTCCACCTGGTCCTGATAAGTTAGGGTTTCATGACGTATCAGAAGTTGCAATGCCACTGTGACCAGGGAACGATGTTGCGGCTGTAGACTCGCTGATTTGCTGCAGTTATGTAACCTAGTGATATCACTCGAAGAGATTGTGATTCCAGATGGCTGTAAAGATATGTTACTGGTATCTTGCCCGGTCATAGCCATGGTATAGGTTTGCACTCCCATTGGAGAATAAATTACATATGCCCCACAGGAATCGATGCCGCTCTCTTGAAAGATGAGTAAGCCATCTTTTTGATTAGGTATGAAAGTCTGCACCAAAAAAAGGACTCATGATAAGTATATATGAAAATTAGGAAAGTAAAATTAAATACCAAATAATGACATGAAAATAACATGACAAAAATCAATAACAAAATGTACCCGAAAAATCGATATGCAATTCCATCTATGTTGTCCACAAGATATATGTGCAACTTCATTGACATGATTTCCCGTGAAAAGCACATCCCACTGTTAAGATGCCAGAAAATTCAGTTAACCATAATGTCAATTAGGCTTCATTATAATTGAATGAGTATAATTCTACAAAGACCTTGGGCCGCATGTCCTCCCTTGTGAAGAAGTCAAATAGGGTTGGACATGAAAGAGGAAGCCAGAACGAGGCTGCACCACTGATGATCATCTCATCTGCAGATTGACCTGGTTCGTTGCCACCACCAATAAAAAGTTGGACCCCGCTGTTGCTCATTTCACCTGGTTGCAAGAAATGAACTTTGTCCTTCATGGTTAACATTTGACAAAAATTCTTCACCATTTTGTTGGCAAGTTTCATGGTACTTCTCCTGGCTTCAGGGATATTATTGACTGCATGTATAAAAGTATATACATGTTGGTGACCATTTGCAGAAAACTGTAAAGAAAGTTTGTCTATATTCACTAAAAAACAGAACCAAGACAGAACAAATGTACCGTACCTTCTCCAAGTTCATGCGGGTGTGGAGGTCTCCTACCACTTGAATGTAAAAATCTCTGACAATTTCTTTGGAGATTTACAAGCCATATTTTTGCCCCATATGCTTGGGCTGTGTCAAGTGGATCTCCACACAAACAAAGAGACTCGGTTCTCTTATCAACCTCAATGTGTTCCACCCAGGTCACCTATAAGTTTAAACATTCGCCTCTGTTAATCTGAATTTTCATTTATAAAAATTTTATACGAACATATATAGACAATAATGGTTCTCTGCTTTCTTATCAACCTCGACACATGTAATTAATTATCAAACGAAATCAAATAGGGAACCTATATAAATAAATGTAATTGGTCAGGCTATGTACCCATGCAGTAGAGATACGAATTATCATTGTAAGTAAACATGAAATATGAGATAAACTTACTTTAGAATTTCCGTTATGGAGTGTTTGAATCTTGCATCCAGAAGGAAGCTTCCAGTAGCGGGTAGGAGGAGCTTGGTTCATCTGTTTGCAGCAAGCATATGACACGTCCACTATTACCCAGGAGCTAGGATCACATTTGATGCAGTACCGAAGAAATGCATACTCTCTGGGAGCCACAAGAGTTGAAAAGATATGCATTTGTTCATACATCTGCATAAATAACATATATCAAAATTTTAAAGCAGATATATATAGATGACTCACTTGTGATTACACATATGTGTGAGTGTGAACATCAAAAAGTAGGAGTAATATGTTTAATTGATCGATTACCACATGCATGGAACCACCAAGTTGTTGGCTATCTAGAATTCGGAGTGTATTTGCTTTGGTAATAATGGTGGGAAAAAGTTCCACCCAATCACTCTGCACGTGTTCACATATATATTACTAATAATTAGAAGAGAGGGGAAAAAAGGGAAAAAAACAAATACAACAAGTATGCATAGCGTAAAATGAAAGTTGTAATTAATAATTTATAAATAGTATATGTCAAATTCCATACCGGATGCATAAATAGCTTCACCAAATCTGTCGCATTCATGTCGACCTCACCTGAATACTTGGATGACTCAAACAAACTCGAGCTTGATTTCAAGTAATTATCCTTGGAAAAACGTTTGTTGTAGTTTTCTCGGTGAATCATAAATTTCTCTGGATTATTGGGACACCTCACCCAAAGAGGTTCATCTGTCTGCAATAGCTCAGTTACTTCCTCCATTGCTTTGGCTGCAGTTTCTATCATGGTCTTCTCCTCAATTTCTTGTGCACCATTTTCACCAGCATTCACATCTTCTGCCATGTTTGCAATCTGCTTAATTGCATATGTTAATAAATGAATCCTAGGATATATAATTAAATATGATAAATCCTGTTGTTCTAAAGAAGTTATATAGATGAATATATGGTTATAAATGAAAAATCATAATAAATATAATAAACGGACCATTTTCAGCCCAATGTAGCATTAGGGTTTAATTAGGTAATTATTTATTTATATTTATACATTTAATATATAAATATAATATTATATATATATTGGTGAATGTAACCTTCTTTCTCAATTCTTGGTTCTCCCGTTCAAGTTTCTGGAGTTGGAGAAGGGTTTCTTCTCCTTGAGGACTTCCTTTGCAATTTGAACAAGTTGTATTCTTGAGGGCCTCTGTCATTGCTAGGTTTTGGCAACGCAATCTTTCATTCTCTTCCCTTAATAATTCAATGTCCGCTCTCTCGTTTGAAACCTAACAATATTGACAATTGATCAATAAACATAATAAAACAATTCAATGAGGTTGAAATTGTGTTGGTTGACGGATGGTTTTGAGGAGTCAATAAGATAGAGAAACAAAGTAAAAATTTTAGAAGTTGAAATGTACAGATGAGTAAATCAAAATAATAGTGGTCTGGACCTATCTTAAAGTATAAATAATCTTACTTCAGGAAATCATTTTTAATTTGATATTTTATGTAAAATTTTAATCTGTAATTTTATTTTTGAAAACAAAAATTAATTAAGATAGAGAGATGATTTTTCTTGTCTACTTAAATTATGTGCAAAGACCACTATTTACAAGGAATATGTACATAAGAAGTGAGGAGTAATTCTAGATCCATGAAAAAACACAGGGATATCTTTGAGGTAACCAGGCTTCTGAAAACATAACCAAGCAAAAGAAATAACTACAATAACTCATACTGATCAATAATAGATTTATAAAATGGAGCTCATTGAATCTACGATTTTATTAAATAATTTACCTTTATCTGGGTTCGTTTATTTTGAAACCAGAACTTAATCTGCTTGGTTTCAAGCCCCAATTCCTGACTAAGCTGTTGTTTTTTATCCTCATTTGGATGCTGGCATTCTTTGAAAAATCTAATCATCATGAAATGTACAGAATCAATTATAGTTACCGAAGCAATTTAAAGATTTGACAAATCATAAATGAAATTTTTTTCTATCTTTCAGTACTTGAAGTGTCCAGACAAAACAAAAACCAAATAAAATAAACCTTATGATTTTGGAAAATGATAATCAACAAGATAATTACCCTTCCAAACGCTGAATCTGTTGGGCGGTGTGACGACGGTACTGTTTTCTTCCTCTCAGAGAAGCCGATGAAGATGCTTCTCCATGTTGATCACTTGATTCATTTACATTCGGACTACCACTCTCTCTCACACAAGCATTTTCCATTCTGCAACACTGAATTTGACCCCTGAACCTATCTAGATATGTTCTGATGATCTCTTGAGATATCTGTAGATATGCTTTCAACAGACTGCCTTGCAATCACCTGATACATATATAATTTGGAAAAAGGGATTTCTATACAATATGAATTTTATAATTTATGACGGGTCCTACAACATTCATTACATTTGAAAAAAGGATAGAAGATTCCAAGGGAAAACTGTCACGCCCTTTCTCATTAAAAATAAAGAAAATTGTCATTACTTTTCAAGAATAAAATATATTATGAAATGTAATAAAAGTTGATAATTTACATATCCTTTATATCTTATAAAAGAACTTTACATCCTTATCACATGAAAATTTTGCTCATTGTAATTTTATTTTATTGTTTTTTTTCATAAATTCTACTTGGTGTTAAATGAATCTGAAAATTAGTTTTTAAAATATCCAAGACACTTGGCAACTAAATTCAAGTTGCTAGGATGGACGCTCGTCAAAATATACCAACCATTGACAACTCAACGTGGATGATGGAGCTAGTTGACACTTGACACCCTATTTTGAATAATATATATTAGTATATAATTCCCACGAGATTTTAATATTAATTTTGAAATTTATTGTTAAATTTTTTGAGATTTTAGTGCTTATGAAAATACTATCTTTCTCAAAAAAATTAAAATATAATATTTTTAATACTTCAAATCTAAATGAATTTATAAATTTTATTAGCTTAGTAATCATGTAGTTAAAGTATAACTGAAAGAGTTTGTGGTTATGTAATATAGGTGTGATTTAATTTAATTTTTTTAATTAAATTATACAAATTTTAATTTATTTTAATTAATTTTTTGCTTTTTAATTTATTTTAATTTTAATTTAATTTTAATTTAATTTTAATTTTTCGCTTTGTGTGATGCAAACAAAGTCAAGCAAACTCATCTTTTTTAATTAAGTTTGAGTGGTGAGCACCTAGCTTTTTCTTCAAACAAAGGTATTGTTTGTATGAGATATAAATTTGATTACATACGGGTATCGACGCATATCAAATAGATCCAATAATGAGAAATATCAAATACGAGGATACTAACTATAATTAAGGACAATTAAGGGTATTTTTCTAACTATTACTCTATACGGAAAAGGTGGTGGATCCTACAATTAGGGGTATTGTTCTAACTATTACTCTATACGGAAAAGGTGGTGGATCCTAATAGAAGTACGTATATTTGATTCTGTATAAAAATAGAGATACATAGGCAACTTGAGGGGAATCCAATCTGACACTCGATATTCTAGAAGCTCTTTCTTAGAATATACTCTCAATCTCAGTCTAAAACTCTCCAAAAACCTTTACCCCTCTTTAAACTATCATGGATTTATCCACTTTGTTTTGTATTGCTCTATACGAATACCATTAATTATGATGTCTCGTCAAAACAAAAATTGACATCAACATTTGGCGTTATATGTGGGAATCGTATAGAAAAAAATTATAATCAATAGTAAGAGGCGACCTAAAACCTTTACAGGTCTACTTCAAGAATAATCTATGGTAGGAAGACGAACCACACACAGAAGACCGGCAATTTAAACTGTAAAAAGAAAAGGGGACCAGAATCAAATTTTATTAAATTGCTGCAAATGCAATCGATAAATTTGTTCACCCGGGCTGACAGTTTAACAAACTAACAATAAGAAATGTAGAATAAAGGATGTAAATTGTATAAAGCTACTTGAAGTTTACATTGAGATGAATCTGAGCTTATATACAAAGAGATGGAGAAGTGATGTTTCTAACAAATTTGTAATAGAATGTACAGCTAGATAATAGCTGGACTTTAACTAACTCCAATGCCAGCTCAGCCAGCTAAGTAGATGAAATAGATGATGATGTAGACTCTGTGAGCTTGTTTATAGTAGCAGTAGTATGTGTAACATCCCCTCTCAAGGTAAATGGCTGAAAAAGATTGCAGACATTTAACTTGGAACATAGAAACTGAAGTTGATGTGAAGCAAGAGCCTTGGTAAGGAGATCAGCTGGCTGAAGTGAGGAAGGTATATGAGCAGTTGAAATGATGCCAAGTTGAAGTTTCTCTCGAACTACAATCTATTTCAATATGTTTATTACGTTCATGGAACACTAAATTGGCAGCTATATACAATGCTGAACTGTTGTCACAAAACAGCTTAACATGAGTAAGACAATTGATACCAAATGTTTTGAAAATAGCAAGTAACCATGTAATTTCACAGCAAGTATCAGCAAGACTTCTATACTCAGCTTCAGCTGAGGATTTAGACACAGTTTGTTATTTTTTGCACTTCTAGGAGATCAAAGATTTACCAAACAGTACACAGTAACCAGTTAAAGAGTGCCTGGTTAACATATCTCCTCCCCAATCAGAATCAGAAAGTGCAGTAAAAGTTAGAGAAGATGAAGCAAGAAAGAAAAGCCCCCGGCCAGGAGAAGCTTTAATGTAATGAAGCACTTTGAAAGCAGCTGTCAAATGATCAGTTCTAGGCTGAGTAATAAATTGAGATAAAACTTGAATAGGATAAGAAAGCTCTGAACGTGTGATGGTAAGATAGAGAAGTCTCCCCACAAGTCTTCTATATAAAGACATATCATATGTAGATAAGAAAGCACTTGCATTTTTCTGAAGATTGTGATTCTGCTCCATAGGAATTTTGGATGGTTTACAATCAGAAAAACCAACATCAGCCAGAATGTCGAGAGTATACTTTCTCTGGTGTGGATAAATACTAGAGGAACTCCTGGCTACCTCAAGACCAAGAAAATATTTCAGAGGTCCCAAATCTTTGATCTTGAAGTTAGAAGCCAGAAAAGCAATCACTTGTTTAATAGCAGCAGAAGAACTACCAGTAATTAAAATATCATCAACATATACTAGTACTGCAATGAACAAGGAATCCTTAGTAAAGGTGAACAGACTATTATCAGAATGACACTGAACAAAACCATAGGACAACAAGGTTGTGCAGAATTTAGTGAACCAGCATCTTGGTGCTTGTTTAAGCCCATACAAAGATTTTTTCAAACGGCAGACCAGATAAGTAATATCAATACCAGGAGGAAGACATAAATGTGTAGAGAGTTCAAAATAACCTGGAGGTACCCTCATATACACCTCTTCATTAAGATCACCATGCAAAAAAAACATTATTGACATCAAGCTGATTAATAGGCCAGGCTTGAGCAGCAGCAACAACAAGTAAAATTCTAACTGTGGTCATCTTAGCCACAGGAGAAAAAGTCTCAAAATAGTCCAAGCCAAAGGTTTGAGTGAACCCTCTAGCTACAAGTCTGGCTTTATACTTGTCAATAGAACCATTAGGAAGATACTTAATTTTGAACAACCACTTACAATCCACAATATATGTATCTGCAGGTTTGGGAACCAATTCCCAAGTAT
Source organism: Heracleum sosnowskyi (assembly GCA_030848705.1). Taxonomy (NCBI): domain Eukaryota; kingdom Viridiplantae; phylum Streptophyta; class Magnoliopsida; order Apiales; family Apiaceae; genus Heracleum; species Heracleum sosnowskyi. The sequence continues at coordinate 131,583,776 of CM061235.1, read as the reverse complement.
GATTATTTTCAAGAGCATTAATCTCTAATTTCATTGTTGTTAACCAATTGGAATTGGTGGCAGCTTGTTTATAGGTGTAAGGTACAGGTTCTTTGGCAGTAGCAGTCAAGTAACAAGTATAAGAGGGAGTGAAAGCACTGTAATTAAGAAAAGCATGAATTGGATAAGGAGTTTGAAAGGAAGTAGTACCTGATGTTGAAGAGGAGTAGAGATTGGTATTTACATGAGATGGCAGTCCAACAAAATCTTGTAGCTTTGAAGGTATAGTTTTCTTTCTTACTGGTCTGGAAACAGCCATGGGTAACTTAGATGTTGACTCAGGAGGAATAGATGTTGGTATAGTTGACTCATGACTATGAGAAGGATGAGATGATGCCTCAGAATTAGAGACATCAATTATAAGTGGATCAGATGATTAAGATTGAGTAGCTGTGTCAGAACGATGAGAGTGTTCATCAGGATACATTAAAGGAGAATTAGGGAACACATTCAATGACGAATTCTGAGCATCAGAAACATGAGAAGGTATTTGGTGAAAAGGAAAAATAGTTTCAACAAAAGAAACATCTCTAGTGACATAACATTTTCTGGTATCTATAGCCATGACCCTATATCCTTTTGTATGAAAGAGATAACCAAGAAAAACACATCTTAGACCTCGAGGGGCAAACTTATCTGAATGAGTTTGAAAATTATTAATATAACACAAACAACCAAAACTTCTGAGTTTATTGTAATCAAGATGTTTGTTAAACAAAAGATGATAAGGAGTTTTAAAGTTCAAGGATTTTGCTGGCAGAAGATTGATTAGATGAGCTGTAGTAAGAATGCAGTCTCCCCAGAATGAAATAAGCAGATTTGATTGCAACTTTAAAGCCCTAGCCACATTAAGCAAATGTTGATGCTTCATCTCAACAACCCCATTTTGTTGGGGTGTGTGAGGACAGCTGGTTTGATGAGTAATCCCTAAAGAGGCAAGATAAGAATCTAATTCTTTATTACAAAATTCATTATCATTGTCAGAACGTAAGGTTTTGACATTAGTATTAAACTAATTTGTAACATAGACAAGAAAGTTTTTAACAAGATTGGTGACTTGAGACTTGTCAACCAACAAAAATATCCATGTAGTCTTTGAAAAATCATCAACAATTGTCAAGAATTTATTACATCTTCCATGAGTGAAATGCTTGTATGGAACCCAAACATCACAGTGGATTAGCTCAAATATATGAGTACATTTACTTGAGCTTACAAGAAAGGACAATCTAGTGTGTTTAGCTTGATGACACACATCATATGAAGAAACTCAGACTAAGAAATACAAGAAACATGACTGAGAGCTAGATGAGAGGGGTGACCAAGTCTAGTGTGCCAAAGATTATCAGTAGATGTAGTAGTGGAGTGAACAGTTGATGTAGAGACAGTAGAATAAGATCCTGCAGAGATTTAGATTTAAACTTGTAAATACCATCAATGTAATCACCAATCTCTCTCTCCTTCTTCGAAATGAGGTCCTGCATCAGGCATTTAGAGGTAGAAAAATAGATAATACAAGCATAATCAGATGTTAGTTTAGCAACTGACAAAAGATTACAGTGAAATTGAGGAACATGAAGTACTTGTTTGAGAGTAAAACCAGAGTCAAAAATTACATCACCAATATGACAAATTTTTGACACATTGCCATTAGGAAGATGTATATCTGAATTTAGCATAGTAGTATTGTGAAGAAGAGACAAATGTGGATTAATATAGTGCGTAGCACCAGAGTCAACTATGATACCATGACAGTTTAACAAACTAACAATAAGAAATGTAGAATAAAGGATGTAAATTGTATTAAGCTACTTGAAGTTTACATTGAGATGAATCTAAGCTTATATACAGAGAGATGGAGAAGTGATGTTTCTAACAAATTTGTAACAGAATGTACAGCTAGATAAAAGCTGGACTCTAACTAACTCCAATGCCAGCTCAGCCAAGTAGATGAAATAGATGATGATGTAGACTCTGTGAGCTTGTTTATAGTAGTAGTAGTAGTATGTGTAACACAGGCCTTTCATTTTATCTTAGAATGTCTAATTTGGTTCCATAACTCATTCTCCAAGCAAGTCAAAGCAAGTGAAGGAAACAAAAGAAAAACAAATCAGCTAATTAGATTTATCAATCGAGAAGGACAAACGTTGAAACATCTATCAATCGAAAACATGAAAATATCCTTATGTGTCTAAATACAGAACATTTCTCAAACGGGTGATTATTAAGAACAAAAATCATAAACTTTTGTTTCTAAACGAATCAATCTGATGTGCCACTTACTGTTATTGAGGTGCAAGGGAATCGTAAAAAATGTCAACGAAGGCAAGAACTCAGAATTGGAAAAGAAGAAGACAATGTTATACAACCAGGAAATAAGAAAAGTATCAAAATAGTACAACAAATGAGAGAAGTGAATTAACTCATGCCGAGCCAGCATCGATGCTAAATCACAATCATAAATATGCAAACTACATTCACTGATTTCATCAATCCTCTAGTTCAAAAAATATTAGCAGAAACAAAACTAAGGGTATAAAGTGGTGTATGTGGACAAGGTTGCATATGATTTGCCGACGAAAAGAACACCGAGCAAATTGAAGAAAAGAAGGAGAAACTAAAGTCAGCTAAGGTACTTCTTGAGACACAAAAATTCAGAAATTTCAAGATGTTGTTGCAAATTTCAACAGCATAATCTACATCAGCAGCAACATGGTTTGTTGTCTTCTCAGGCACACATAGAACATAATTGATTCAATCTTAAAAGGAGTTTCAAATACGAAATGATGCACTAGCAGTAAAACACCAGTTAGCACAACATCTTTACCAACGATGAAATTTGCTAAAGGAGCCATCAGACAACCTAATCAGGAAAAGATAAAACAAATTAGTTGTCATGGGTTAAAGCACCATCTCTCATTAAACAATAAAAAGCTTTCTTGAACAACCTCTAGGTCCTTATTAAGAAGCTCGCTTGTCGCTAGTGATTTATTTCTTTGACATATAACTTATAGGAATCGAAAATCTAAGTCATTCATTTAGTGATTTGGGGACTATTATATTGTATAACAACAACGATTTATCCTTGAAATCATTGAGCGAGGTATCATTGTAGAATTGTATAAAGAAGAAAGTAAAACACTTCATTGAATTGGAAAAGTTCATTTACAGAATGATTTTGCTAAGTTATATACATGAGCTCTAAACTCTAACTAACTAACAAACTTTCCCGCCATAACTATTTACAAACTTCTGGAGTAATTACATTTCTATCCTTCACTTGAGTAATTACATTTCTATCCTTATGCTCAATATCCCCCCTCAAATTGGGAGGGGTGAATATATTCATAGATCCCAATTTGCGAAGTAAACAGAAGTTCGAGTTGCAGTGAGAGCCTTGGTAAACAAATCTGCTGGTTATTGAGATGTAGATAAATAAAGAGGCTGAATAAAACCATCCATGACTGAGTCTCGAACAAGATGACAATCAAGTTCTATATGTTTTGTACGTTCATGTAGAACAGGATTCTCAGCAATACTCAGAGCAGAAGTATTATCACACAGGAGAGGAATAGGCCGTGGAATGGCAATATGTAACTCTGTCAAAAGATTGAAGATCCATTTGACCTCACAGACAGCATTGGCCATAGATCTGTATTCTGCTTCAGCAGAAGATCTAGCTACAACTTGTTGTTTCTTACATTTCCAAGAAAGCAAAGACTTACCAAGCATAACACAAAAACCAGAAACAGATCTTCTGGTCATAGGACAAGTGGCCCAATCTGCATCACAATAAACTTGAAGCTTAAAATCACTAGTAGCAGATAAGAGAAGACCTTGACCAGGAGCTTGTTTGATATACTTTAGGAGTTTGAGAGCTGCATCCCAGTGAGCAGTGGTAGGAGAGGCCATGAACTGACTGACTATATGCATAGGATAAGATAGTTCAGGTCTAGTAATAGTAAGATATATCAGTTGGCCAACCAATCTTCTGTAAGATGTACCATCAGTAAGAGTAAGAGGTGTCCCTGAGAATGTACTGAGATTGTGTTGAGCTGAAAGAGTGATCTTACTATGTCTACTAGCAAGAAGTTTTGACTGCTTCATTAAATTCAATGCATATTTCCTTTGATGAATATAGATGCCCTCAGCAGACCTGGCAATTTCAATCCCCAAGAAGTAGTGTAGATGTCCTAGGTCTTTGTTGCCCAGTAATTAAACAATTGTATAAGGGGGTTGAATACAATTGTATAAGATTCTCGACTAAGTAAATTATGTATCACAAATATGAAAGAATAATAACATCTTTATTAAATCTGATATAAAACTGTTACAAACTCTCTCAAGAAATTCTGATTTTCTTGAGAGCTTCTAGGTTACAAAAATATTCGTGTATGTGATCGATATAAATCGAAACCTAAACTATGTTTATATACTACACAGCTTCTCTATCAATTACAAGATAAGTCCTAATCAATTACAAAGATTGAAACCTATCCTAAAACGATAGCTGCATTACTATAAATAAAGAACCGACAAAATAAACTTCCTTATTTAACTAGACTCATAAACCAACTCGAAATAGAAATCCTGATCAGCTTCCAGTCCTGATGATCAATCCTGATCACAGTCTTGATATACATCCTGATGATAATCCTGATATTGACGCTTGAGCAAATACTGATGACCATGCAATACTGATGACGTCAGCAATCCTGATCAGTTGAGTCTAGATCCTGACGATCATTGAATCCTGATCTAACAATCTCCCCCAATCTCATACTTTGTAAAATAAAGTATAGATTCCTAGATTCAATGATGTCAAAAATATATTTACAAAATGTACAAGTATTTACAGTAGCAACTTATCTGTTTAAATTCTTTGATAGAACAGATTCATCTTCAAGAAGTTGGATAACAAATTTTCTTCTTTTTCTTCAAGAATTTGAATCAGTCTTTCCTTAAGATTTCTGAGTTCTTCATCTTCCTCATCAATCTGGTAGATAGCTGCTCTGAGATTCTGAGTAGAGCTTCTCTGTAGACTATGATCTTCAACTATGAGGTAAGCAATTTCCTTCCCATCAGGATTAAAAGTCAGTTGCTTCATGCCAAAAGACATTTCTTTAACAGCAGTGCCTCTTTGCATTTCCACATCCTGATCTTTTAGATTTAGGTACATGGGAGTATAATTACCATTGTAATTCTTTCCTTCATCAAATCTTCTCCTTATTGTTGCCAGAATCATATCACTCCATTCCTTGCACACTTTATTCTTCCATTTCAGCAAATAATGAACATATTTCAGTTCCTTTGAGGTTTTCACCAATAGCTCTTGAATGGATAGAATCTTCACAGAACCATCTTTTATGAAGTATAGAAGCTTTTCTTTCTTTTCAGTACCATCATGACAATCTATAACTATATCAACAGCTAATAAATTGTTTAGGTTTTCAGAAGTTAAAATACCTCCAATTTCAGTCAAGGCATGAGGTGTATTCAGATATTCAGCATCCCTGTGTCCAATACCTCCTCTTGAATTGTTTGCCATTTGCCTTAGATTTGAAAACATTTGAAGCCAAAGTGCTTTTGATCTTAATGAATCAGAAAAATCAGCAACACCGAAGGCACTTGTGATAATTCCACCAGTCTAAAAATTGATAGGTCTATCACACCTAAGTGTGTCAATGTGTTTCCACTTCTTATCTTTTTCTTTCTCATAAGCATAACTTCTTTCCAGCTGAGGTTGTTGTCTACTTGGATTTCTCCACAACCTTCTATTTGAGAGTTTAAGCCTTTGTACATAGAGATTGATATCTCTATTTGTTGTTCTGGTTATCTTTCTTCTTCTTGCTTCTTCTTCTTCATCAACTTCCCTATTATGAGAATCAACCACTATAGAAAGTATTAACAAATCAATCTCTTGCAGAATTTCAGATTCATCAGGATCTTGAACAGTGTCAGGAACAATGTCAGTATTAGAATCTTCAATTTGAGTTGTATTGCTGAGAGTTAATTATCTTGGTCTTCTCCTCAATTCAGGTTCTTCTTCAATAATGCCATCATCACCAAAAGGAACTTCTGGAATCTGAGTAGGTTCAGGAATTTCTTCAATTCTTAAGCTTCTAGACCTTGTCTGTCTAGGCATTGTTTGACTTGATGAGCCTCTTCTACCTCTTCTAGCACCTCTCCTACCTCTGCCTCCTCTTCCTCTAGTAGGAGCAGGGTTATTAAAACTCTCCATCATTTCTCTCTGTTGATTTAAAAATTCTTCATGTGAGAGATCGGGATATTCTTCACTTGTTGTAGAGAGTGCTTTCCTTGCAAATAACTGTTGAACCCTCTTATCAGTATGATAAAGAGTAACAACATTACCATCTTTTGTTTTGAACTTCTGGAATAGATTTGATGCATCTTCAGGATTGTCAATGATCACATCTTCATCACCTTCAGGAATTGTAGCAAGAGTTTGTCCATGACCAGGCGTCAGGATTTGATCAGTCGTCAGGATTTGATCACCTGTCAGGATTTGTTCTTCCGTCAGAATCTGAGATTGCACCAGTGTCCTTACTGTCTTTATTCCAGAATCAGAAACATGAGTTGACTGCGTTGTTTGACTTTGAGAAGTTTGAATTGTAGACTTCATAACAGCAGCATCAGAGGTTTATCCTTGTAGAACTTTGTCACCACCATCATTTCCAGTATCATCATTATTTCTTAATACTAGATCAGGTGTACATTTTGTCTGTCTAACCTTCTCCCCCTTTTTGAAATCAGTATTTGACAATAAATTCAAAATTAAGGCAAGAGAGGTTTGAATATCAGTTACCTTTGTATCAAGAGAATCAATTATGATGTTGATTGAGGATTGTTCAGAAATAACTGACTTTACTTAGGATTCCACCACTCTTAGTTGAAGAACAGTGGGCACCTTTGTAAAGTTTTGAGCAATATCACTCCTCACAGAATCAGTTGCAGCCTTGACAGAATCAATCTCATGTTTTAGGCTTTTGGTAACAGAGTAGTAGCCTTCAAATGATTCTTCAAATCTTGATTCTCAATTAATTTCACTGCATCATAGGCATGATCCAAAGCATAAGGATAACTAACAGATTCAGCAGATTTGTACCATGAATTGTTCTATTCATATTGTCTAAGTGCCTCAGCATGAGTCATTTCAGAAGGACCAGAAAAGTCTTGTCTTAAATCTTTTCCAGTAGCAGCCTTGCCAGCCATGAATGTGCTTGATGAACCAAAGTTGGTTCCAAGACTAGCTTTGATTTCTGTAGCAAGTTGATCCTTCTCTTCAATATTATCATCATCACTATCATTAGCATCAGAATCATGAGTAACATCAGGATCATGAATAGCAACACCATTTAATTTATCCTGTGATTCTATGATAGGATCTGTCATTGATCTTGAGCTAAGTGGTTGTATCAGGATTGGCTCAGCATCAGGAGCACCACTAGCGTCAGGAGCAACGCTGTCTGGATTTGTAAAGCTTGCATCAGTATTATCTACTAATGGTTCTTGTGTAGCATGAGGTTCAGAAGCTGCTTCAACACTTTGAGTTGGAGGTTCTTGTGTGATTCCCTCATTGACAGTGTCCTCGACCAAAATTTCCATGTCAGGAATATCAGAAGCCCCTTGAGCATTGTCAGGAAACTTCTCAGAAGCTGTAGCTGTTTGGCCTGCATCTTCACATTGAGAAGATGGTTCTTGTGTGGCTGGAATGTTGATGTCTTCATTCTCCCTTTGAGAAAATGGTTCTTGTGTGACCATTCCATCAGCTATGCCTTCACTCACACTGTGAGTGAGTGGTTCTTGTGTGGCTGGATCTTCAGTAATAGCTGCTGAACCACTTTGAGGTTCAGGTTCTTGTGGGCTTGATCCTTTCAGCTTCTTTTGTCTCTGAAAGACTATCTCCTCTGCTTTCCTTTTCTTGTCCATGGGATGTATAAACCCAAATTTAGAAGCAGCAGCCCCAAGCTTCTCCCATGATATATCAACATGACGTTTTGTTGGAGAATCTTTGGCTGGAGAGTCTGAAATAGAGACAACTTTACTTGATGTAGCATCAGGATTACTAACGTCAGGATTGGCTTGAGCATCAGGATTTGACTGCTCATCAAGAATAGAAATGTCCTGACCATCAGTATCCTGCTTCTTTTCCAAAGGAATATGATACCTGCTCTTTGATAATTTCCTTTTCTTCTGTGGCTTTGATGAAGGTGCCACAGCTTCAGTAGCAGTATCAGCAACTTCCTTGTTGATCTTAAACTTAGAGGATATAGGCATATCATCCTCAGAATCAGTCTCATCTCTTAGCACTAACTTCCTTTTTACAGAAACAGCCTCAACGCCCTTGATAGCTTTCTTGACCAAGACCTCTGGTACACCCCCTTGTAACTTCTTTTGAGTGAGTGGTGTACAGGAAAAATCCTTTGAACCTGATTGTCTTCCAAACACATCAGTTCTAGCTGATTTCTTAAATTTTACAACTAAAGTCTTTTGGGAGACAATAGAGGTGGCTATTGTCTGTTTGGAGTATTTAGGTTGGATGCTTGGGTCAGGAACAAGGTGTGATTGGCCTTGCCCCATGGCATCAGAAACTGATCCATAATAAGTAGGCATTTTCTCTTTCAAGAAAAGCCTGACCTCATCAGGAATAAAGGCATTGCCTGAAAAACCATTTGCCTTATCACTGTTGACTAAGGACTTCAGATTGTTCTCTGTAATTCTACAAATTGGTAGAATCACATCATTCTCAAAAACAGCATCAGGACAAAAGTGATTAAAGATTAGCTGAAAAAATCTAAGGAAACGGACATAACCTAACTTATCTGACTTCCTATCACTTAAAGCTTTTAAAATGAAACTACCATAATCAAACACTTGAGAATAGATAAGAGAGGACCCAATCTTTAGTGATCCTGATGGAAGAGCATCAAAATTCGATGTCTTATTCAGGAAGCAGCGGCTGATAGTATCAAAGAAAAAGTTCCATTCCTTTTTAAGCTTTGTCCTGAAGAGGTTGTCATACCTCTTTACCTCACCATTGTAACCCAATTTTGTAACAAACTCAAAAAATTCAGAGTCCGTAACATTATCAGGAACTTGGTCACCCAGAATTGGCAAGTGCAGTGCCTCTTCAACAACAGCAGGCGTGACATGATGAGTAATCCCATTGAATTCAAATTGCATTAACAAATTTCCTGTTGCCCCTTTGCCAAAAACAGCTGTGTTCCAAACCTGCATCACAGACTTAAAGGAGACACTAACAGGTTCTGTGAGAGCATACTTCAATGGGCTTGAAGTTAAAAAATCCCGTATGATGTGAAACTCAGAAGGCAAATCCTGATGAGATAAAACAGCTACAAAATTATTAGTGGCAAAAGTAACACCACTAATTACAGTCTGTTTATTCATGAATGATGAAGACGCCATTATTACTGTGTAAAAAATTTGAGAATTGAGATTGAAAAACTAGGGTTCGTGAACACAGAGAGAAAGAAGAAGATGAAAAACTGATGATGAGAGAGTAATTAGGAATTTAGAAAATCAAATGTATTTTGTTAAAACAAAATATTACTCTCAATGACAGGTGGCAAAATATGATTCGTGCACAAATAATTAGAGGACCAGATTACGTGTGTAATTAAACAAAACTGCACCGCTTTTTATGTGTATCTATATGTATATATATATATATATATATATATATATATATATATATATATATATATGACAGTGCAACACACGCGCACATACAGTTGTCCAACTAATACTCAAACGTTTCTCATCAGAAACTGACGAAAAATCAGGCACAAATTAAGCAAAGAAATACTGACCTGTACATCAGGATTGACCAGTTGACTTCCTGTCAGGATTTGATCAAAATTACATACCTTGCTGAATGACCATCAGGATTTGACAGTCATCAGGATTTCCTCTCTGTAGCTTTTCTCGGAAATTCTCAAAGTTCATCATTCCAAGTTCATTCACCAACTTATTGAATGTAGCTTCAGGTAGTGGCTTGGTGAATATATCTGCTAGTTGTTCATCAGTAGGAACAAAATGAAGTTCAATTGTTCCTTCCAGAACCTGTGATCTCTTATAAAATGGTACCTGATACTAATGTGTTTAGTAAGAGAATGCTGAACTGGATTTCCTGTCATTGCAATAGCACTTTGGTTATCACAATAAATAGGGATTTTTGAATATGACAGGCCATAATCTAACAACTGATTTCTCATCCACATTATCTGAGCACAGCAACTTCCTGCAGCAATATACTCAGCTTCTGCAGTTGAATTAGAGATAGACTTTTGCTTTTTACTAAACCATGAAACTAGTCTACCACCCAAAAACTGACAACTTCCTGAAGTACTTTTCCTGTCTATATTGCATCCTGCAAAATCAGCATCTGAATAACCACAGAACCCAAAATCTGACTCCCTTGCATACCAAAGGCCAAGTGAAGGAGTGCCTTTGAGATATCTAAAGATTCTTTTGATTGCAATCAGATGAGGTTCTCTAGGTTTTTCTTGAAATCTTTCACACGGACAGGTTGCAAACATGATATCTAGTCTACTTGCCGTGAGATACAATAAAGAGCCAATCATTCCTCTGTAGTGAGTTACATCTACCTCAACACATTGATCAGGATCAAGTTTGGTAGCTGTAGCAATAGGAGTACTTGCAGTAGCACAATCTTGCATGTTAAATCTCTTCAATAAATTCCTTGTATACTTTGACTGATTGATAAAAATCCCATCATCAGTCTGTTTAACTTGAAGACCAAGAAAGTAACTCATTTCTCCCATCATGCTCATTTGATATCTTGACTGCATTAGCTTAGAAAACTTTTCACACAGCTTATTGTTTGTTGACCCAAAAATGATATCATCAACATAAATCTGAACTAAAAGCAAATCCTTACAATGATTCAAATAGAATAGAGTTTTATCAATAGTACCTCTTTTGAATCCACTTTCCAGTAAGAATTGAGCTAGAGTTTCATACCATGCTCTTGGAGCTTGCTTTAGTCCATAAAGTGCCTTATCCAATCTGCAGATATAATTTGGATACTTTGGATCAATGAAACCAGGAGGCTGTTCAACATATACTTCATCCTCCAGTTCACCATTTAAGAAAGCACTTTTAACATCCATCTGGAAAACCTTGAATTTCTTGTGAGCTGCATAAGCCAGAAAGATCCTGATGGCTTCTAGTCTTGCAACAGGAGCAAAAGTTTCATCATAATCAATTCCTTCTTGTTGAGAATACCCCTTTGCAACTAGCCTTGCTTTGTTTCTGATTATTACACCATCTGAATCAGTCTTATTCTTGAAAATCCATTTTGTACCAACAATTGACCTATTCTTTAGTCTTGGTACCAGTTTCCAGACTTCATTCCTTTCAAATTCATTCAATTCTTCTTGCATTGCAGTAACCCAATCAGCATCCTTAAGTGCATCTTCAACTTTCGTAGGCTCCTCCTTGGATAGAAAGTTATGATATAGACATTCATTCTGAGTTGCACTTCTTGTTTTAACACCTGCATCAGGATCTCCAATTATCAATTCAGGAGTATGATCTCTTGTCCATTTCCTTGCTGGTGATAAATTATTCCTTGAAGTAGATGCTCCCCCTAGATTGGTGTTATCTTGATTAGAAGAATTTGCTTCAGTAGAAGCTCCCCCTGAATTGTTGCTGTCACCTCCTGATGGATTATCAGGATTGTCACTTGAATCAGTATCTGAAGAATTTTCCCTTGATGATTGAGTAGACTCGGTATTTGTAGTAGATTGATGTTGCTCCCCCTCAACATTTACACTACTAGATGTGTCACCATTATTTGCATCATCAATATTAGCACCATCAGTATTTGGTGCTTCATCGGGATTTGGTGTGTCATCAGGATTTGATGGATCGTCGGGATTTGGTGACCCATCAGTATCTGATTTTGTATCAGTATCTGATTCCATTTCTTCAGGTTCCTTGTTAGCTTCATTTTCAAAAATCAACCTATCATGTGAGTCTTCATAGATTCCTATTATCTTCTTATCATCAAAAGATACATGTATTGACTCCATGACAGTCCTTGTTCTCAAATTGAAAAATCTAAAGGCTCTTGATGCAGGATAGCCAATGAAAATTCCCTCATCAGCCTTTGTTTCAAATTTCCCTAGTTGTTCAGGATGAGGTCTGAGAACAAAACACTTATAGCCAAACACATGCAGATGCTTCAAACTAGGTTTCTTCTCCTTGAGCATTTGATAGGGAGTTACACCATGTCTGTTTATCAATGTGAGATTTTTTGTATAGCATGCTGTGTTGACTGCTTCTGCCCAGAAATATGTAGGTAATTTAGCTTCTTCCAACATAGTTTTGCCAGCTTCAATAAGAGTTCTATTTTTCCTTTCTACTACTCCATTTTGCTGGGGTGTTCCATGAGCGGAGAATTGTTGAATAATTCCTTTGTATTTGCAGAACTCTTCCATCTTTGAATTCTTGAATTCAGTACCATTATCACTTCTCAGAATCTTGACTTTGTACTTTGTGCCTGTCTCAATCATTCTCACATGATCCAACAGTATTTCTGGAGTCTCATCTTTTCTGTGCAGAAAATACACCCAGGTGAATCTAGAATATTCATCAACAATTACAAGAGTGTACCTTTTCTTACTGATGGACATTATGTTGACTGGACCAAATAGATCAAGATGTAGCATGTGATATATATGGTTCTTCAATAGAGGATTCATATTTACTCCTAAATGATGTCCTCTGTTTTGCTTTCTGACATGCATCACAGAGTCCATCAGGAGTATACAAAGCTTTAGGCAATCCTCTAACCAAATCTTTCTTAACCAACTCATTGATATTGCTGAAGTTGAGATGAGAAAGCTTCTTGTGCCAATTCCAACTTTCATCTACTGATGCTTTACTGATGAGACAAGTAGGAGAGCCATCAGTATTTGATTGAATGTTGGCTTCATATATGTTACCATGCATGTAGCCAATGAGTGCAACATTTCCTGATGCTTTGCTGACTACTTCACAATGAGTGGAATAGAAGTTGACATGATAACCTCTGTCAGTGATTTGACTAATACTCAACAGGTTGTGTTTTAGTCCTTTCACTAGAGCTACTTTTTCAATGATGACATATCCAATGATTATATTGCCATATCCCAAAGTTTGTCCACTGTTGTCATCTCCATAAGATACAGTTGGGCCAGCTTTTTCCTCATATTCTGATAACAGGGCTTTGTTTCCAGTCATGTGCACAGAACATCCACTATCCATGACCAACACATTTTTCTTTTTACCCTGCAATCAGAATGTTAAAACACTAGTTAGAATGTTTAGGAACCCACACTTGTTGGGTTCCTTTTACATGCATTTTATTAACTTTAGCAGCAGAAGACTTTCTGATTTTAGCAGACCTGACAGGATTAACACCATCAGGATTTGCTTTGTCAGTATCAGTATTAACAAAAGCATGCTTCATATTGACATTCTTAGAGCTACCAGAATTTGCACTATTATTAAACCTAGGTAAAGGATCATAAAAGTTATAGTACAAAAACTATGATATTCTTCACAACTATAAATAGAATGCCATTTACTACCACAATGAAAACAGGACTTCTGTGGTTTATAAAATACTGATCTACTCCTAACATCAGACTTAGGAATTTCAGTAACTCTCTTTTTACTCTTCCTGCAATCAATAGCAAGATGATTAGAGTTTCCACAGTTAAAGCAGCATTTTCTAGGTGCATTTGGGATAAACCTATAGTTATTCTCTTTATTAATCCCAACTTTACCATTCCTGTTTCTCTTGACAGTTGGTAGATTTTGTTTACCAATTGCATCACTAACTTTTTCCCTAAGTTGTTTCTGAGACAATAAACCTATATTTTTATTTTCAGTTTTCTTGACAAGTTTAGACTTCACATAAGAGACTGAGTTTTCAGAAGTAGATCCCTTTTCAAAAGTAGAATTGGGATCATTACCAAATACAAATTTAACAGGCTTAATCTTTGATTTGGTCTTGTCTATAACATGTCTATAGGTCATTGGACTTACTGTCTCATCAATTACAACTTTCTCCTTCAATTTCTTATCTTCATCTGACTTATAACCTAGACATTCTTTCCAATTCTTAGAAGTATTAATTTCATGAAATTTCCTTCTAGAATCTGTCCAGGTTCTGATTTTCTCTTTAGCATCTACAAGTTCCTTTTCAAGGGCAGTACATTTAATTTTCTTCTCTAAATACATGTGTTTAGCATTATCACATTATATCTGTACTTTTTGCATATGAGAAAATTCAGCTTCTAGATGCTCATTCCTTTTTCTAAGTTCAGACATCTCAGATAAGATCCTAGTATTCTCAGCAGTTTGACTTCTAAAGCTAATATGTAATGACTTTAGAAAACGTCTTAACTCAGAAGCATTATCAGTATCAAAATCAAAGACAATATTTAGTACCTTATCATCAGGAACAGAAGTATCATCAGTATTGGCCATTAGGGCATAGTTAACCACCTCAGTATCAGATTCTGAGGAAGAGTCCATCCAATCCTTGCTTGAAGTAATGAGTGCTTTAGCCTTCTTGCACTCAGTTGCAAAGTGCCCCAGTCCATTACACTTGTAGCATCTAACCTTTATCTTGTCAAATTTGCCATTTTTGTTGTCCTTTTTGTTGTACTTGTCTTTGTCAGTATTGAAGGTCTTTTTCTGTAAGTTGCCTTGTCTTCTAGCCTTCCTGAATTTCATCTTTTTGAAGCCTCTGACTATCATAGCAACCATCTCTTCCATGTCTGAGTCAGAAGAATCATCATCAGTATTGGCATCAGGATTGCCATCAGTATCTGATGATGAGTCATCAGGATTTGACTCAACTATTCTTGTTTTTCTTCTAGAGAACTCCACAGCTTTTCCTTTTGATTTAGCCTCAACATTCAAGGCAATGGATTTTGCCTTGCTGCTTCTCTTATTCTTCCTTTGTTGAACCTCAAGATCATAGGTTCTCAGCATCCCATAGACTTCATCAAGAGACACAGTATTTAGATCATACTGATGCCTAATGATTGATGTTTGTGTATCCCATTCTTCAGGTAATGCTCTCAGAAACTTGGTATTAGAATCTTCTGATACATACTTTTTGCCAACAAGAGATAGGTTGTTGAGGAGTGTCAGGAATCTATCATACAAATCAGTAAGGCTCTCATCAGGTCTAGCATCAAATTGTTCATACTCTTGAATAAGTAGAGCCCTCATGTTCTTCTTGATAGAGGCATATCCTTGGCATTGAGTTTCTAAAGTGTCCCAAATTTCTTTTGTAGACTTGCATGCAATCACCCTGTTAGACATGACAGCATCAAGACTGTTGTGAAGGATATTCTTTATTTTAGCATCCCTGAGAACATCGGCTTTCTCTTCTGGAGTCCAATCTGTTTTCACTTTGACTGCGTAGTGTTCAGGTACAGTGTCTGTTAATGGAATAAGTCTTGTAGAAATATATGGTCCATCACGAATCATGTCTAAATAGTCAGGATCCATAGCCTCCAGGTACATCAGCATCTTTACCTTCCATGTTGGATATTCAGATTTCATAAGGATGGGAATTTTCATACTTTCATACTTTTTCGACATCTTAGATCGTATCTGATTCAAATTTAAATCAGTTTGCTCTGATACCAATTGTTGCCCAGTAATTAAACAATTGTAGAAGGGGGGTTGAATACAATTGTATAAGATTCTCGACTAAGTAAATTATGTATCACAAATATGAAAGAATAATAACAGCTTTATTAAATCTGATATAAAACTGTTACAAACTCTCTCAAGAAATTTTGATGTTCTTGAGAGCTTCTAGGTTACAAAAATATTCGTGTATGTGATCGATATAAATCGAAACCTAAACTGTGTTTATATACTACACAGCTTCTCTATCAATTACAAGATAAGTCCTAATCAATTACAAAGATTGAAACCTATCCTAAATCGATAGCTGCATTAATATAAATAAGGAACCGACAAAATAAACTTCCTTATTTAACTAGACTCATAAACCAACTCGAAATAGAAATCCTGATCAGCTTCCAGTCCTGATGATCAATCCTGATCACAGTCCTGATATACATCCTGATGATAATCCTGATACTGACGCTTGAGCAAATACTGATGACCATGCAATACTGATGACGTCAGCAATCCTGATCAGTTGAGTCTAGATCCTGACGATCATTGAATCCTGATCTAACAGTCTTTGAGCTTGAAATGTGATTGAAGACAAGATTTTACAGCAGCAATAGCAGTGTGAGAAGAGCCTGTAAGGATTATATCATCTACATATACTGAGAGAGCAGTAAAGGTTTGAGAGTTATGAAGCACAAACAGAGAGTTATTTGCCTTGGACTGTGTGAAACCATACAGAAGAAGTACCTTGGAAAATATAGTGAACTTCCCTTGGGGCTTGCCTCAATCCATAGAGAGATTTAATGAGTTTGCAAACAGGTCTGGATCCAATAAAAGTTGCAGGAATAGTAACACCAGGAGGAACTGACATTAAATTTCTTCATGTAAGGGGCCATTTGGCAAATCTGAACGATTTATATCTGAATGATTAATATTTCTGAATGATCTGAAAGAATCAAAAATCTGAATCATGAATGAATAATTTTATTTGGTTAATTAAATAATGTAATATCTGAATGTCAATTTTTTTTTCTTTTTTTCCAATTTTCCATATTTAGCTGAACAAAGTGCTAGACAAATGTTTGTATACACGATATCTTATAAGTTCTAATAGATAACAATAAAAAGAAGTTTAAAATTCTAACATTTAGTTATCGTGACATAATAAAAATTATAGCGAAATACAAACTTTTAAGAACTTGGTGACAACTTTAGTGAAATTTGATCACGCAGACTATTCATGAATTGTGTTCCTTGAGAAGTCCGTTGTGATTCATCTTCAGACTCTTCTTCCATTTCATCATTTTTTTCTGCACCAAAGTCATTCGAGATGTTGTTGTCACATTGATCAAATAATTCATCTTCTAATTTTTGCATCCTTATAAAATTATGAACTGCAAAACATGCAATGACGATATCCCTCTGTGTTGAAAACCTGTAAGGAGCCATTTGCTTTAATATAGGATACCGTGCTTTCAACACACCATATGCACGTTCTATAACATTTCTCAATTGTGCATGAGCATGATTACATTTTTCCTCCTTTGTCGTAGCACGTCGCCCCCGAAAATCGGATTGCCAATATCTTGTATTTCGGTATGGAGTTATAAAACCACGAGTGTTTGCATAAGCAGCATCACAGAGATAATATTTGTCTGCAATTAATAAAATAATTCAAGCCTCAAGAAAAGTTTTGGTTAAAATCTCATCTTTCCAATATGTTCT
Organism: Heracleum sosnowskyi; assembly: GCA_030848705.1. NCBI lineage: Eukaryota > Viridiplantae > Streptophyta > Magnoliopsida > Apiales > Apiaceae > Heracleum > Heracleum sosnowskyi. Next base: position 131,566,295 of record CM061235.1, on the reverse strand, counting down.
TAAGTTTTTTTGAATTGGAGTTTCACATGACTGATCCATAGCTACATAAAAATATAATACATGTATCAAGAAATATAATACATGTATCAAGAAATGTACGGATAATTCAAAAGCCTAAAAATATCCATTTATACTCAGGTCGACAGCCCACAGGAGCAAACTAGCAAACAAATGTTCTGTTTAGGCATGATTTAGGTTATTGTGATGCCTATAAGGTGTCTGTATTTAGTTAAATGCTAAGGGAAAGGGAAAAAAAATAACAAGCCTCCAAGAATCTTCACACCAAAAAACATTACATGAGGGGTAAAAAGTTCCCTACTAGAAATTTCACTTTCCTATATTGCTGAAATCTGTATATATCTATCTACAAGTAGCCTACCACACAGTTCTCAAGTTCTGCACTACAACATTACTACATTAGGACTACTGGTTTGGAAGATGCTTAGTTACAATACACACTTCACACAACAAACTTTACAAACTCTACAAAGAGAGAATAGAAGATGTTTCATAGTAGATATATATCTGGTCCATATTGTCACAGGAATCTGACCTATAAGAGCTATTAGTAGTATAAATGGACCAAGAAAAGGCCAACTCCTTGTATATCTGATATTAGTATATAAGATCAGAAATCTGGAAAGAAAGCTCTAAGTGAGAATGAGATCATGAGATCTAACTTATCTCGGTGAGACCTGATTCAGTTTGTTCTAATGGCCTGTTAAGCTATTTACTATATAGAATTTTCAAATAACCAAGTCCGAATTCTGTTATTTGGAGACGAGTATTTAAATTTATGTAATTAACGAAAAAAATATCCCCTACTGATATTCTGCAACTGTGACAAATTGTACATGTTCTGAATCGAGTACACCAACAACCAGCTTGTACAATTGGGATTTTAGAATTCCACACTATCTAAATGTGTGATTATATATTTCTGCAAGAACTTTAATTATATTTTATATATTTATTTTTGCAGAAAGTGGGAATGATTGTTGTGAGAGTCCAAATGATAACTCATCACATACAGATGATGTAATTGAGGATTGCCAAAGGGTGCACTGAGGATTGCGGAAATCTATATTGAGCTTTTGTTTTAATTTTCAAAACTCTGAAAGAAAGCGCTTGACCAGACAAATCAAATGAAATCCGAGCATGGTTCCCGGAAAAATAAAAAATGTAGTAGGAGGATACACACCCTCATCAAATATCATTACCATATCAAGCTCTCTGAAACATAGTTAAAGTTTCCTGTACTCTGGAGACTGTTCCTAAATCCAACCATGTATATCAAAAAATCATAGTTTTGTGTGCATATATAATGTTATACATTCATCTGGAACTTGTTAAACGTCTAGAACATCTATATTACTACAAAAATGTCAAAAACAATCACACTAAAACATTCACAGCTCTCGATTAATTAGAGAAAGGAAACAAGATACGCACTTCACTAAAACATACCAAAAACGCCTCAAAATCAAAAGAGGCACGCACTAGAGGAGGAGAGCGAGGAGAAAATGATTACCTGGAATTAAAAAAAGAAGAGGCGGATCTGTGAGACGAATCCTTCGTTGGTGCAAGCTTTTTCTTGCTGCGGTAGTTGAGTTCGCGGGATAAATACCTACCTGTATGATATATATGAATGGGTTCAGGTAGAGTTTTAGGTATGGACGACTCAGCACTTGGTAAGATTCGCTCAGCTAAGGCCCAGTCTCCCAAACAAGCTGGACATAAAAGAATCGGTCAGATAAGGCCCAATCAGCTATGTTAAGGGGTAAACAAATGAGGCCTAAATCTTCATGAAGAAATGCATTTCTGATATCTAGCTGGTAGAGAGTCCATTTTTGTATAGCTGCTAAGGATAACATTATTCTCACAGTGGCCATCTTAGCCATTGGTGCAAAGGTTTGAAAGAAATCAACACCAAAGGTTTGTGTGAAACCTTTTGCTACTAATCTAGCTTTGTATCTATCTAGAGTTCCATCTGCTTTGTATTTTACTTTGAATAGCCATTTACAACCCACAACCTTCTTATTTGGTGGTAAATCTGTAATAATCCAGGTGTTGTTTGCTTCCAAGGCATTAAGTTCAGTTTGCATAGCTTGACACCAAAGAGGATCATTACACCATTATCACAGTGAGAATTACTTATGACACTATTAACATGTGTAATCTCACGGCGGGTCAATCCAGTGTCATGTACTCTTACATACACCTATGTTTTGACTTTAGTATCACCATACCTATGACCAATGAGATGTGGTCATCAGTCAACAAGCATACTAGTCTCTGTGTAGTATAATTGTCCTTAAATAATAACACTCGACTAGGGATTTTTAGGAATAAAGATACTATTCATATAATCTCATTTTTAAGTCACATACTTAAAGATATCGAATACGTATCATAATTCTAAGGACATTTATTATGCTAACATTTATAACGCAGTAAATAAAGACATAATAACAATAATCAATAAAACATAATTTATAATAATAAAATGTTTTCTTTAAAACATAAAAGTATTGTCTCTAGAGCACTAATACTAACAATCTCCCACTTGCACTAGAGCCAATATCCCATGTATCCAATACATTTGGAACTAGTGTGACTTACATGCTTCTGTTGCGACAAAGCCTTAGTCAGTGGTTCTGCAATATTATCAATAGTATGCACTTTACATATAAGTATATCTCCTTGATCATTAATCTCATTAATAAGGTGATATCGCCTTGGTAAATTCCCAAAACATCCTTTTTGGCTACTTCGCTAGTATCAATATACTAAGCCTCGATTGTAGAATCATTTACAGTTCTTGCTGTGAACTATTCTAGCTTACAACACATCATTTTAGACAAAACACAAATCCAGACTAAGACACAAAAACCGTCATGTCTGTCTAGAAACTAACATCCGTGTAACATTTTACATCCAGCTTCCCATCTCCTCCATATACCAAGAATGAGTCTTTAGTCCTCTTCAGGCACTTAAGAATATTCTTGATTCCAATCAAGTGACCATCACTTGGATTAGACTGGTACCTGCTCGTCATGCTTAAATCATATGAGACAACATGACGAGTACATATCATCACATACATTATGAAACCAATTTCCGAAGCATATAGAACTATACTAATGTGGTCCATATCATCCAATGATTTTAGACCATTTATTTTGAGATCACTATCTCATAGACATGGGAACATTTTCCTTTAACCTCTTTGCATCCCTAATTGGTGCAATACATTGTCAATGTATGTACTCTGACTTAAGCCAAAAAATCTTCGTGATCTATCTCTATAGATCCTGATCCCTAAGATATAGGACACATCTCCTAAGTCTTTCATCAAGAAACTATTTCTCTACCAAGTCTTAACAGTCTGTTGAGAAAGAATGTCATTTCTTATTTGTAATATATCATCTATATATGATACTAGGAATACCACATGGCTCCCACTAACCTTCTTGTAAACACATGGTTCATCTTCATTTTGAATAGAGCCAAACTATTTGATTGTTTCATCAAAACGTATATTCCATCTCCTCGAGGCTTACTTTAATCCATAAATGGATCGAATTATCTTATAAACCATTCTAGCAAAACTTGGATTTACAAAACCTTCAGGTTGTGTCATGTACACAACCTCTTCTACGCTCTCATTTAAGAAAGTAGTCTTGACATCCATTTGCCAGATTTCGTAGTCATAGTAAGCAAGAAAAATCCTAATGGACTTGACTATTGCCATTGGTGAGAAAGTTTCATCATAGTCAATACCATGAATTTACTTGAAACCTTTTACCACCAGTCGTGCCTTATAGGTCTGTACATTACTATCCATGTCAGTTTTCTTCTTGAAAACGCACTTGCACCTTATAGGTTTTACCCCTTTAGGTGGATCAACCAAAGTCCATACTTGGTTTTTCATACATGGAATTCATCTTACATTTCATGGCCTCCTGCCAACTTTTAGATCTTGGAATTTTTATAGCATCTTGGTAGGTAAGAGGCTCATTATCATTATTCACAAGCATTGCATCACCATCTTGAGTCAAGAGAAATTCATAATATCTCTCGGACTCATGGTGAATCCTACTAGACCTATGAACAACCTGTGTTTCTTGAGCAGTATTGTCATTAACATTTTCTTGTACATTCTGCTCTTGTTCCAACTTTGGTTCAATGTTATCTCGTGGTTCTCGATCCTCATCGAGATCTATTTTCCTCCCACTATTTCTTTTAGAAATAAATTCTCTCTCAAGAAATACAGCAGTCCGAGCAACAAACACTTTGTTCTCTGGAGGATTAAAGAAGTAATACTCCTTTTGTTTTAATTTGGTATCCCACAAAATTACATTTATCTGATTTTGGTCATAGCTTGTCAGAGGTTAAACGCTTCACAAACACTTTACATCCCCTAATTTTCATAAATGACATGCTATAACTTTTCTCAGTCCACATCTTATATGGTGTCTCCTGAACCATTTTAGTAGGAACATAGTTTAGTGTATATGCACCTGTCTCTAGGGTATAACCCCATAAACTTATTGGAAGATCCACTTGACTCATCATCCATCGCACTATGTCCAACATAATGTGAACCATTTTAGTAGGAACATAGTTTAGTGTATATGCACCTGTCTCTAGGGTATAACCCCAGAAACTTATTGGAAGATCCACTTGACTCATCATCCATCGCACTATGTCCAACATACACTACTAGAAAAACAGCAATAGACATCGGCTAAAAACCGATGTCTATTGATAAAGAGAAGCGATGTCTTTGCATGTGTAGAGAAATGTAGGGGTATTAGACATCGGTTTTTAACCGATGTCTATGTTAATCTTTAACATCGGTTTTTAATAAGCAACTGATGTCTATGTTCCTTTTTAACATCGGTTTCTTAATAAGGAACTGATGTCTATGTTCCTTTTTAACATCGGTTTCTTAATAAGGAACTGATGTCTGTGTTTCTCTTTTACATCGGTTTCTATTCTTTAGACATTAGTGTTCTGATGTTACTTGTGATATTTAACATCGGTTTTTTGCGAAAGTGATGTAAGTTTTGTATTTTTTTAATACATGGATGCCCTATTTGACATGGCCAAAAACCAAAACCAAATGACCAAAATCAAAAAGCCAAACCAAAACCAAATATCGAAATCAAAAGGCCAATATATACTAAAACCAAATATAAAATTCAATAGGCTAACTACATTATCCAATTCATATCGAAACTAACTACATAATCCAAACCATCCAAATATCAAAACTACATTCATATAGGCACATTTCCTAGTTTGTCCCCTACTTCTTCCTGACTGAGTGGGATCTGGTGAAGGTACAGAGCCTAGCTGCAAAAGGGTTGCAGTGAACCATGTTGATCTTTCACTTGAAACCCTCATATGCTTCTCAGCCTCAGAGAGAAGTTTCAAAGCATGTTTTAATCTCTCCAGTTCAGCTTCATTCACTGCAAGGATTACATCCAAGGATTGAGTACGACAAAATGATTGCAGATTCTAAATAATCAAGAGACTATAATTCCTGCAAACAAACAAAATATTACTAAATTTGTACAGATAAGATTAAATAAAATGAACCAATGGTTATTTGCATATCAACGTAAGCATGCACAAAATTGTTTGTATCCCTATAGTTGTATGTTTTCTTGGTATAAAATAGAAAGTACTAATGCAAGTAACCTTGGTTAATTGACCCTTGCAGAAAAGCTCAGGTCTTTGTAGTGGAAGCATCACCAGCTCCTTCAGTGTATCTTTAACATTTTCCAAAGCTCCAATATCCTCAAATGTTACACCAATGTCATTTGGCGGGATAACCTCGGCTAAAAGTTTTTTCTCAAACTCATTCTCAGTTACAACATCCTACTTATGTCAAGAAACTCAATTACTTCATAAGAAATATCAAAATGTGAGAAGTTTGACAAAGCAGATTTGTAACCTTAAGTGACTTCTTCAAGTTCTTGGATTCATTCTGGATGGACTGTAGGATTCCAATTCCGTAATGAATGTTGATACATACAAAAAGATGTTTCTACAGTTAATATAACATCATGTATTACTTTGAAATCTAAAAGGTTGACACATCATTACCTATCACCCGACAAAACAAGCCTTGCATCAGGTTCAACTTTAGAATTTTGCATTAAGTGATGGCTCAAAGCCCATCCCACAACCTTCTCAGCACCTTCATAATATATCAACTCATTATTGAAGTCAAGTACTTGACATTAAAACAATAATAAGACAAGCAGATAAACAAATTTCCCAACTTTAAACAGAAGCTGATCCATTAAGTAACATAAAACTTACTCATAATAAACACTCATGTGTGTGTATCAAGTAAGAAATAATGACCTTGAGGTAGACATATAAAGTAGGACAAGCAAGAACTGATTCAGCCGCCAATCCTCCGTCACTAAAGCCACGTCATCTCTGGCGACAGCGGTGGCGCCAGTGTCGGCGTCAATTGTTCGATTCTGCTCGGCGAGTAACTCTCTCAGTGCTTCAATTGCTTGAGAACTAATATTGAAGAGTGTTGATAAAATTGAACTAATATGGAAAGGGATTTGACATAATTGAACTAATATTTAAAGGAATCGAAGAATTACATAGGCTAATTAGGGGTTTGTTAAAAGGAGTGGGTTAGGGTTCTTGAAGAAAAAAGAGGGATAAGCGGTGGGGGTTTTGATTTTTATGTTTATGTCGGGGGGGAGGGGGGGTTGTGGGTAGTATATGTTTTTTTATTTTTATGTTTTTTAGTTTAAGGGGGGAAAAGAGGGAAGCCGGATCTGAAATTTAGCTGGGGGGATTTTGCCGAGGGGGAAAAGAAAAACGGGGAAGGCGCGAGTTTATTTTTTTTAAAATGAGGTTTAGACATCGTTTATTAATGTAAGCGATATGTAGTTTACTATTAGACATCAGTTTTAGAATTTCCGATGTAAGAGACACTTTTAACATCAGTGGCTTTTCTGGATGATGTCTAATGTGTGATGTCTAATCTAGTTTTTCTAGTAGTGATAATGTGATTTCAGCTCTTAGAAACTCCTTTCATTGAACCTTTTTACTTCAGCTTAATATTCTTTGGACTTTTCAAACAATTCAGATTTGTTCATCAAAAGATATCTATATCCGTATCTACTGACATCATCAGTGAGCGTTATGAAGTAGTAAAATCTACCTCCTTCCATCGTACGTATATGACCACATACATCACCATGTATAAGTCCTAATCGTTCGATGCCCCTTTCACCATTTTCAGTAAAAGGGGCTTTTGTCCTTTTGCCAAATAAACCAAGATTCACATTCTTCGTATGATTCATAATCAAACTTATCCAATCATCCATCATTATGTAAATTGGAAATTTGTTTCTTATAATATAGCCTTAATTACAGTGCCAAAGGTAATGTTTGATTTGAGTCATTTTAGAACATATAAATTGTTAACTAATTGTGCAACATCATTAACCTTTTCATTGAAATGTAATAAACAACAATTGTTATATATCCAATTAAAATGAAAAACCTTTCTTGTCCATACAAGAAACCAATATAATGTCTCTACTCTTAGAGGCACGTAGTTACAATTATCAAGTTCTAAACTTAGCCTTATAGGCAAAATTAAGTAACGAGTTACTTCAACTAGAGCAACAACTTTTGCTCCAATTCTAACCCGAAACCTGAAGCTTGACCCTCGCCGGTCTTCTTCTTAGATCTTCCAAATAAGCATGACAGTTTAACTTCCAGTCTTTCGGTTTTCCACAGAAGCGATAATCGTCTTCTTTAATTAGCAACACCTCTTTTAGGCGACAAAACCTCTTTGGGATTGGAGTTTAATATGGCTATAGAATTAGATCAAATCTTCTTCTTTCCATTCCATTTTCCTTTCCCAAAACATTCCTACATTAACCATCATTATGGGAGTAGTCCATGCATTTATCATGTTGCTTACAACAGTTCTCAACGTGCTTCACAACTTAATGGGTGTTATGTCTATCTCATTTATTTCGTTGTTCACTAACTAATTGAGAATAGTTATTGTTCAAAGATTTGTATGATCAAATCATTCTGAGTCTCTAGACCAATCTTGAAACCCAAAAAAATAATAATCAAGGTACTCATTATACCCTATCATCTTTAGAACATCTGGACCAACTGAATCTCACTTTCCCTACTTGTAGGTGTATGGTGTCTTGCTATTGTCAAATCCCTTTTGACGAGCCTTTTCCTCAAACATCTTTTAAGGTGCTCAAATATCTCATAAACATCCATATACTCATATTGTGTCTTAAGCTCAACACTCATAGTTGCAAGCATAAGACATGAAACATCATCAGTCGAATCATCAATTTGCTTCCAATAAGCATTATGTTCGACACATGTTACATTCTCAGCTAAAAGGTAAGGGAAGAATTTGACTAACATCGTGGTGCCTGAGGACGATCCTCAAGCTAGCTCCTATATCAGTCGAGGAAATTTGTTCCTGTCAGCTTGTCCTTCTCAAGGACTGATCGCATAGAGAAGTTGTTTGTGTTATTTGTCATTTGATAACTACAATATTAAAGTGCATAAAATTAATCTAGGTTGCAAATTTATTAATTATTATGTTTAAATGATTATGGTATATCATTAAATACCTCCCACTATTTTTATCAAATAAATAGCCCTAACTATTAATTCGGAAAGTATTTCTCTTAAATCTTTCTAGTGAGCCAAGATCCATATTTCGTCATGCTTAAGGTCAGCTTTGGCTTTACTCCCAAAACATGATTTATTTAGGTAGACAACTCTTGTCAATTATATCATATATAACTCTTGGAAAGTTTGGTAGAACAACATTTGTTCACATTTATCTAATAAATCATACCAAGCTCCATGCCTCTAAGTTCACAATCATATTGTGGTAACTTAGTTAAGTCTAACCCAATGGTCTAACAGTTAAGTATCACATTTACTTCATCGCGTCTTACCACGATAGATTGGAGTGCTTCGCTTTGGCGAACCCACTCTTTCTCGATCTAGGTCTTGACGAGTGTTGCCCATTGGAAGGCATCTAATTGACTTAATATTTTAACTTTAGGGATTTGTTATTATTAAAACGACCATGATCCCATTATCAAGAGATTCCCAATTTTTTCCTTGAATTAAGTACTTCAAATCAAAATTCATCAATTGTTTGATTTCCAGTCCGTCGGAGGAGTCACGGTGGTCTCACTTAAAACCCGCCTTTCTTACAAGCGCTGCTTGTATTTTTGTCAAAATCGCCCCATATCAAAATTTGAAATTCATACTTATTTTCGTGTTTCATAAACACAGGAATCTCATGTTCGTTTTTGTTCAATTTTAAAATCTTGAATCGTTACAGATTTTATCTTGTTTAGCAAACATGGCATGGGTGACGTATCTAATACATACATGTTTAATCTAATTAAAGCATGCATCATTATAACTACGCATACATATCATCATCACATGCATCATATATGTAAAGTGCGTAAAGTAAACGTGTTTGGTTATGGCACTACTTAAGTGATCTTTCCAAGCTAATGTAAATATCAAGGTCAATCTATGGTGGTATCAAAATAAAATACAATGTTACAAGTCTTCAAGATTTAACTTGCCTCCTTGATTGCCTCCTTGTAATGCTTCCTTGGTTCTCCATTTGGGTGTCTTCATATATATTACATAAATGAAACAACCAATCCTAATGAACTTACAAATAGAACTCGAGTTACATTCGAGATTTAAACATTACAAGGAATAACGAGATGCAAGTCGTATTTAGAAACCAAACCATTAAAACAAAACCACTATCTTATGGGTCTTTAGGCCATAACCAATCACCATGCTCATATAAAAATTAAGAACATCTCATATTGCATTAACATGTCATACCATATCATATTTCTCATGATCCAATCATAGAAATCAAATAAAGTGTAAATCAGAAAATCAAAATCAAAATTCTGAAAACATTAAATCGCTATTTACATATAGTAAACGACATCAAACGCCTTACAGACGAACGAATGACAAAGTCAGTTTTGTTCAGACGTCCGTTTCCCTTTCCGAAAAGGTATTTTCGGCGAAAATAGGACATAGTATGCAAATTTCACTAAATCTGCGCAGCTTGTTCAGAAATCGTATCGAATATGATTCTCATAACAAGAATAAACATATATCATGTCTATATCAGTATACATACAGATCATATGATCATCCCAATCATCATTAATGTAAATTTTATGCATATACATCAATGTTATCATCAAAACAACACATCAATCATGATAATCGCAAACATGCTTGTATATACATCAAAACTTTAAACATATAACCGAATTAAAACATTTCACAAGTAGCTCTGATACCATTGAAGGGTTTCGAGCACATATACGCAACGGAAAACGTGAAAATAAATCAAAATTCGAAACCCCTCCGCATGATACATGCGAAAACAAAAGATTTAATTCGGAGATTAAGAACGAATACCTTAAGAAGCTTTAACAGTTCATTAATGGAAGATTAATGGAGATCCAAAGCTTGTTCAATCACCATGTATCCCGTTCTCGCGATCTACGCTCTACGGTATCCACACGAACGCTTTTCTTGAAGGATTGATGTGTACTAGCACCCGAAAACTGCTTCTTTCTCTCTCTCTTTTCTTGTTCTCATAAACGGCTAGGGTTTTTAATATAAAAACGTGTTTCCACCATTAAAATCAGCCCTCTTTGAGAGTTTATATAGAGAGGAAAATAAGTTTTCTAATTATAATCCAATTATAATAAAATATTAATCCGAAATTCCAATTTATTACTTAATTAAGTCGCACTTAATTAATTAATAACTAATTTCAGAATTAGTTTAAGTAATTCCATTTTCTATTTAAATAATTAATCAAGTCATACTTAATTAATATTATAAATAGAATAAATTACTTATTTAAATTTAAATTCATAATTTAAATTATTTCTCCTTCAAGCGTTCTTTGTGTGTGACCCTGTAGGTTATTATTACGTTGGTAAAAATTTTAATAACTAATTAAAATTGTAAACAATGAGCGGCATCTAGTAATACATCATTGTCACCCAAGTAATAATAATTAAATCGGTGATTTGATTAAGCCTTTCGTGAATAATGTTCCATGTAATGTAATCCCTTTAACCTTAATATTATATATTAAACTCGAGGCATGTAATGTGTCATCCTCTTCATAATTTAATCTTAGTTTTCTTGATCGATGAGTAGACTAATAAATCAAATCAACATTTGAGCACGGCCGTGCATTTCTTAGTCTCACTCAAAACAAGAGGCCAATAATATCGCTCCTAAAATTAGGAGGGTTAAATCCCATCTAGATCATTCATATTTCTCATACGATTCATAATATACTCAATGTCCACTTTTATCATCACTCGGTCAAAGGTAACTTTTAATGTAATCAAAGTATATTAATTCTCGTATAAAAATATAATGATTTCAGGTCTAAGGATCATTACACCATTATCACAGTGAGAATTACTTATGACACTATTAACATGTGTAATATCACGGCGGGTCAATCCAGTGTCATGTACTCTTACATACACCTATGTTTTGACTTTAGTATCACCATACCTATGACCAATGAGATGTGGTCATCAGTCAACAAACATACTAGCTAGTCTCTGTGTATTATTATTGTCCTTAAATAATAACACTCGACTAGGGGTTTTTAGGAATAAAGATACTATTCATATAATCTCATTTTTAAGTCACATACATAAAGATATCGAATACGTATCATAATTTCAAGGACATTTATTATTCTAACATTTATAACGCAGTAAATAAAGACATAATAACAACAATAACATAATCAATAAAACATAATTTATAATAATAAAATGTTATCTTTAAAACATAAAAGTATTGTCTCTAGAGCACTAATACTAACAGAAATATCATCAATGTCATCAATGAATGATGTATGCTCAGGAAACATAACAGATGGTGTGACAGAACTTTTGGAATATGGAAAGATATTTTCATAGAACACAACTTCCCTAGACACAAAGAATTCTTTTGTATTTAGATCCATAAGTCTATACCCCTTTTTTATCATGTGGATATCCTAAGAATACACACTTATAAGCTCTGGGAAAAAATTTGTCTTTCTTTTTAGATAAGGTTGAAGAGTAACACAGGCAACCAAGAGTTCGAAGATGACTATAGGTAGGACTTTTTCCTAAAAGAACTTCATAAGGAGTAACATTTTTAAGGACAGTGCTAGGAGTTCTGTTTATTAAGTAGGTTGTTGTTAGCAAACAGTCACCCCAAAATTGAATAGGAAGAGAAGATTTGAATCGAAGGGCTCTAGCAACTGATAACAGATGTTTGTGTTTACGCTCAACAATTCCATTTTTTTGAGGTGTTTCAACACAAGACTTTTGATGAATGATCCCTAAGTTATCAAAATAGGAATTGACTTCTTTATTTATAAACTCACTGCCATTATCTGACCTTGCAATTTTGACAGAGGCTTGGAATTGATTTTTAACATAAGCCAAGAATTTTTGAAAAATACCATACACTTGTGTTTTAGAAGACAATAAGTAAGTCCAAGTACAATGACTATAATCATCAACTATAGTCAAAAATAGAGTACAAGTAGAGTATGTTGGCCTTCTATAAGGACCCCACAAATCACAATGTATGAGTTCAAAAGGTTTAGATGCCTTATGCTCACTTACAGGAAAAGGTAATCTACTTTGCTTAGCAAAGTGACAGATTTCACAATGAAATTTACTGTTTACAGAAAGTTTAGATGCTAAACAATCTATATTTTTAAGAACTGTAATAGGAGAGTGGCCAAGTCTATCATGCTAGATTTGACTGGGAGTTGAAGAGGATAAGCTTTGAAGTGCAGAAGCAATCATAGAAGGAGACTGTTGGACAGATGATATGACAGGAAGTATCAGCTTGTACAAATTTCCATGAAGTCTACTGATCCCCATTGTTTTCTTCATAGGGGCCTGTATCAAGCAGTGATGAGAGAAGAATTCTACTTTGCAATGTAATGTATGAGTGAGTTTACTCACAGAAATGATATTAAAGTGAAATTCTGGTATAATCAGAACATCATGTAAAAAAATAGAGGGGGTCAACTGAATGTCTCCTTTAGAATGAACTATGGTATACTGACCATTAGGTAGGCAAATGTTGATATTACAGGACATGACATTTTTAACATTCTTGGTACTACGGGTAATGTGATCTGTAGCTCCAGAATCCAAGATCCAATCAGGAGAACTATGACAACTAACCAGACATAAAGAAGACATCATTGACCAAGAGTAAGCAGAAAAAATACCTGACTGAGGAGGTTCCATTGAATTAAATGAGGTCTAAGATTGGTTAAGACGAGTCAACAGTTGCTGATATTGTTCAGTTGACAATGTATTAGCTAGAGTTTCTTCCTTCTCACATTGAGAATTGTCTCCAGTAGAAGAAGATGAAGCTGTAGTTTGGACTTGAGCAACAGCCATGTTATCTGTAGAACCAGAAGGCTTAGAGAAAGAGTTAGGAGTTGGAGTTCTTTGAGTTCTTGGTGGAAAGCGAATCAAGTGGAAACACCTATCTTTTGTGTGATTTGTTCCATGACAATATGTACATTCCAGATTTCCTTTCTTAGCAATAGAGAATCTATTGAATTTTCCCTCAATCATTCCAGGTTTTCGAGTAAACTTGTTTCCAGGCATTTGTTTTGCCATTAGAACAGTAGATTCAGGAATAACATTCATAGAAGAATAACCTCTTTGACGTTCATCTTGTTGCAACAGACCTAACACTTGAACTAGTTTAGGCATAGGATTCATCATCAGTAACTGTCCCCTAATATTTGTGAAATTCTCATTCAATCCTATAAGAAACTGAGTAACCTTCATAACCTCCTCATAATTGTCAATTTCAGATTTAGCTTTACAGGTGCAAACACACACACATTTAGGGACATTTGACACACTCAACAGTTCATCATACAATTTCTTGAATTTTGTATAGTAAGCTGAAACAGATAAGTTTTCTTGAACCAAGGCAGCTAGTTCTTTCTTTAACTCAAACAGTTTTGGTCCATTATTCTGTGTAAATCGAACTTGTAAATCATTCCACATGTCAGAATCCAAGGAAACATACACTAGACTTGATCGAATTTCAGGTATGATAGAATTCAATATCCATGTGATGATCATGTCATTGCATCTTTGCCAGGAATCAAAGTAAGAAGAGTTTGTACCTGGAGTCTTGAATCTTCCTGTAACAAGACCTAGTTTGTTTTTCGTAGTGAGTGCGAAAGTCATAGATCGCTTCCACTCATTGAAGTTGTCACTATTTAGAGCAGTTGAAACCAAAACTTGACCTGGATGATCTGATGGGTGAAGATATAGTGGATGACTTGATTCTAGAGTAACTGTTGTGAAATTATCATCAAAATCAACGTTATTTCCATCTCCAGCATTTATTTTTTCGTTAACATTTTCTGTACTCGTTGTCGCCATTAAAGTGTTTGATAAAATTCGCCAAAGAAAGATTATAGAGAAAACTGTTAAAAGTACAGTTGAATGATGATGGTGATGAACTATTGATTGAGAGAAATCAATTTGAGAGAAATCAATTAGAATCAAGAAACAATTGACCGATAACACGAAAAATTGAGATGTGAATGACATAAACACGAAAGATGAAGAAATGAGTTAAAATCTTTGAGACTTTACAGAGATCAACAATGGCGAAATCACTGTATGATCAGAGTTGCAGAGCGAATTGCTCTGATACCATGTAGAACTGTATAAAGAAGAAAGTAAAACACTTCATTGAATTGGAAAAGTTCATTTACAGAATGATTTTGCTAAGTTATATACATGAGCTCTAAACTCTAACTAACTAACAAACTTTCCCGCCATAACTATTTACAAACTTCTGGAGTAATTACATTTCTATCCTTCACTTGAGTAATTACATTTCTATCCTTATGCTCAATAATCATCGACATCAAGAAGCATCACTTCAGTGCAATGATAACCAAAAATGTTGGCTTTGTATACATGACAACTTGGGGTAATTCAACAAAAATTTGGAACCAATTGAATTCACTGGGTTGATTCATAAACATGCCGCTTAATTTGGATCGTTAACTCAGAATGTAACTCAAAGATATCTTCATGTTTGCAACACACTCAGTGAAACACCACTAAGTATCAAAATTTGTTGGTGGTAAATTTTTACAACAAAAAAAAAAGGCAGATGACCCTCAACCAAATTCTGCTTTCACCAAACGACTCTGTGGTTAGGGTTTGTTGCCACCTAGTCATGTTCATGTACCACCACCTAATTAGTGACCTGCTGCTAACACTGGATCTATTACATGGGAAGTCAGGGCAGTTGGTGTACATTGTCCAATTACTGAAGTTTGCTTAAAAATTCATCAACGCAACTCTTCTATTGATATATCTAAACAGGCGAACCTACGCAAGCTTTTGTTCATGTTATGGTTGTGACAACTATTTCAGTTACTAGAACCTTTGTCAACTCAACTTTACTACAAATTTGCGGCACCAGCACAATATAGAGAAGATGGTCCAATGATCATGTCACTTGAAATGAAGTATGCTATTAAAGTATGTCCAGAAAAAAAAATGCATCAGAAACACATGTTAATGAGAAACTGGTAAGCAAAGTCTTTTGACCAAATTTATGGCTTACGGACTAATTCGTTCTCGAAAAAAGTTACCTACTTAATATTCTCGGCAACAAAAACCATCGAAAACACCTTTCGATAGTTTGCTTATTTGGAGACGAGTATTTAAATTTATGTAATTAACGAAAAAAATATCCCCTACTGATATTCTGCAACTGTGACAAATTGTACATGTTCTGAATCGAGTACACCAACAACCAGCTTGTACAATTGGGATTTTAGAATTCTACACTATCTAAATGTGTGATTATATATTTCTGCAAGAACTTTAATTATATTTTATATATTTATTTTTGCAGAAAGTGGGAATGATTGTTGTGAGAGTCCAAATGATAACTCATCACATACAGATGATGTAATTGAGGATTGCCAAAGGGTGCACTGAGGACTAATTCGTTCTCGAAAAAAGTTACCTACTTAATATTCTCGGCTCGAAAGAACATGTTTAACTAGTCAAACCATAAAGAGGTTTGGTTAGTCATAGCTCTGGCCGATTAAAATATCTGGACGAGTGAATAATCTGAATATGAATGATGTTGTTTGATAAATTTTAGATATAATTTTCTGAATGACAAATTTCAAACTTAAAATTATTTAATACTTGTTACGTTATTATTAATGTTTTAATACTTGTTACTTTATTATTTACGTTTTGATATTTTATTATTTGCATTTGTTAAAAAGAATAAGTAGGCATGTTAAAATAAGAAAAATAATTAAAATAATTAAAATATTAAAATAGGTTTTAAAATAAATAATTAAGTGTTGTCCATGATATTTTTGGAAAAGTAGAGGTTTTAGTAAGAAAAAAATAGAAAAAATAACATGTTTTAGTTGAAAAAAATAATTACTCGTATTATTTTTAGAAACTGGGGGAATTTTGTTGGAAAAAATAGAAAAAGTAACTAAATTTTGAATTATGTAATAATAATAATAATAATAATAATAATAATAATAATAAATAGAACCTAGGGCGTTGAATAGTGGATACACGTTATTTGAATGGTTCAGCTAAAAAATGAAGGTCCACTCGTCCACAAGAATTTAGATGTCGTCCACATTAAAAAAGAAACAAGCAAACAACCTAAATAGCAATCATATGAACGGTCCAGTTCATATCCATCATGCCATTCATCCATTAACAAATGACCCCTTAGTGTGATAGCTTGGTATAGGGGGATTGATGTATCCAACTATGCTCAAGTTAAACAAACCTTAAATTGGTAACAAGACAGACTACAAGTTTTTATACATGTACTCCAAATTGTGCAAATAATATGTGCAGTACACGCACTCAAATACATATATAAAAATATGACTAGTCTCATATTAATCTTAAATTTAAGGGTCTACATATAACAAAATCCTAGAACTAAGTAAATGATTCTCTATAATTAAATAGAGAGATACCTAGGCAACTTGAGCGGAATCCAATCAGACACCCGAAAGTCTAGAGGCTCTCTCTTAAAATAAACTTTCAAGCTCAGTATAAGACTCTCCAAAAACCTTTACCTACTCCATAAACGGCCATGGATTTATCCATTTTGTTTTATATAACTCTATACGGATACCATTAATTATGATATCTAGTCCATAACGAAAATTGACATCGAACATGTATAAATGTTCATACTCAGCACAATAATAAACCAACTATTACTAACAATTTGAGTTGAGCCAAAAAAATTACAAATTATTTTATTTTCTATTTCAAACCCAACTGAGTACAGTTATTAAAATATTAGTAGATTTTTGAATTGTAGGGATGATAAAAAAAAATAGTGAATTAATAGAAGTAATTATTATAAGTGGGAAATAACAAGACTTTAATTTTAGTTGTATCTTTATTGGAACATTAACTATTTTGAATTTTTTTCTTGTGAAAATTTAATATTTTTTATTCTAGTTTATGAAAGAATATGTAGTAGTGGGTGTTTGGCCGAATACACAATATATAATCAAGTATGTATGAGAATAACAATCAAGAACACAGGTTTGTAAATCAACAAACTGAATTATATTAAATAATTCTCTCTTAGTGATGTTAATGAATCACAAAGAGCTACTAGGTTACAAGAATAATATTTTCAATGTTCGCATCCCTTCTAGGGATAACCTATCTGTGTTTATATAGTACACAGCTACATACAATCCTTATCTAATTGATACTCCTATAAATTAGCTATACAATTATTATCAATTAAGAATTGCTTCAGTCTTCTGTCCAGTCTCCTTAGCTGTATCAATATATTCTGCTTCTTTCCATCTTCAGAATATATTGCTTCTAGAATCTTTATCTTTGCACCGACAGCTAAGTCAACTATCACCCTGTCAGACTTTAACAAACTCTGACCGGCTTCTATATAAACTCTGATATGTACCTGTTACTTAAACACTGATGAACAAATGTCAGCAATTATATCTAACAATCTCCCCCAACTTGTTCATATTAAAATGTACAAGTTAAAAAGATAATTGATGATGTCAAAACATATAACAAATGCAGTGTTTAAAATATGTCAGAGTTTAACTTTAAAACAGAGTTTAAATTTAACTTAGAACAGAAAACAAAAAAAAAAACTTACAGTCAGACTTTACTTGACTTCTTCAATATCAGGTACTGTCCTGAGATAATCAATCAGCAGCTTTCTCTCAGCTCGATCTAGTTCAGCAATCATATCCTTCTTCAGCTCCTTCAATTTTGGTTCATCTTCACCAATTTGATAAATGGCAGCCCTTAAAGAATAGATGCTGTTCTTGTTCATTTCATTGCCAAGTCTGATATAAAAAGCCTTATCAGACTCTAGATTGAACTCTAGAACTTTCTTATTCAGTGCAGTCCTGAATCTAGCACTATTCTTCTTCATTTCCACCAACTTTCCAGTATGATCCCTATACTTTGGAATGTAGACACTTGATACTCCTCCTCCAAGCATAGCTTTAGATCTCAGCATCTTTTCTTTCAACACTTGAGCAACATCATGAGTATATCTGTTTTTTACTTTTAAAAGATAAAGTACATACTCCAGTTCTTCCCATGATTTGAGATTAACATCAGATTCTCCAACTTTATAAACTCTTCCATCACTCATGAAGTATAACAAAAACTGCTTCTTCAATATTCTGTGAAAAATCAACTGAACAGATTCTAACTTATCAAGGTTTTCTTGTGTAACCCCAATACCATATTCTGCCAGTGAAAAGTTATCTTGAGATCTGTTATTTGTTCTTCTCTCTCTGTGTGAACCCAGTCCAGATTTATCAAAGGCTTCTTTTCCCAATACTGTTCTGGTTTCTGAGAAATTCACAGCTTCAAGCTTTAAGTCTTCAAGAATTTTAGGTTTGCTGAATCCTGGAAGTAGTGTAGATTTCTGTACAACTTGAACAACGTCAGAGGTTGTCATAACTTTGGTAATAACATCAACTTGAGCAGCGTCAGAGGTTGATTTAGCTAATCTTGTTTCAACTTGAGCAATGTCAGAGGTTGAATAATTCTTCTTTTTCAGGTTAGGCTCTTCAATCATCACGCCTTTACCTTTATCAGCATTTGAACCACTAGGCCTCCTTGAGTACTGTAAACTCTGATCAGAGTTTACATTCTCTTTGATAACAATTCCTTTTTCTTTTCTCCTTGGAGCCTTGATAACCTTCTGTTTGTAGATTCCAGCTTCAACATCTTTCCTGTGTTCTTCAGCTAGCAATTTCTCTTCTGCCTGGATATCTTCAATAGTAACATCTTTACCATGTTCTGCTATAAACATCTTAGCAGCTATTTCCTCGTCAGTGCTAGGTTTATCAGTGTTTATCAAACTTTTGAGTTTTGAACCACTGGCAGAGTTTACATTTCCCTTACCAGAGTTTGATCTTCTATCAGAGTTTGATCTTGGTCTTGGTAGTCTTCTATCATCATTTGATCTTAAGCTCTTTCCATCTCCTCCCTTGTTTCCACCATCATTACCATCATCCCTCCGTCTCAGAGTTTGAGTGTCTTTGCATTTGTCACTTGGTACACTCTCCCCCTTTTTGACATCATCAGAAAGTAGTACTGATGTCAACAACTCAATTGCATTAGAAATTGATGTCAGTTGGGCAGACATAGCATTCTGGTTGTCCTCAACTTTCAACAATCTAGAGTTAAAATTCTTTTGCTCTTTACACAAAGAGATGTATAGAGATTTGTCCTTTTGTTGTGTAAGCTCTCTTGTAGCTATATCATTCCTTAATCCTGCAATCACCTTGTCAGAATCATCAAAACGATTGGTTAATGATTTGATTTGTACAATAGTTGCTTTGAGATGACTGAGAAGTTCTGGATTTTTAATCTCTTTAGAAGACTTTGTCACAAAATCTGCAGCTCTTTCATTGGAAAAGATAGTATCCTTGCTTGACCAATTAGAGAAGTACATATCTTGATAATACGCAGTAGTAGCTCTGTTGACTTCTCTTTCTTCTTCAGAGTTTGCTTGAATGTCAGACAACTCTACTTGTATATCAGGATTGGAATGAACAGGACTAGCTTCAGCATTGTCATCCTCTGCTTCATTCTCTGCAAGAACATTTTCTGCCATTCTTTCAGGATCATCAGAGTGTGCAGTATGACTAAACTCTGCTTCTCTTTGAACAATCTCAACAACAGATTGTTGGAGAGCTTCAAGAACAAGAATATCCTCAGAGTTGGCGACAAACTCTGCTTCAAAAGGAACATTCTCTGTTGCATCCTTGTCAACAACATCAGGATTTGCAGCAACAGTTTTTGTAGCTTTAACAGCTAAAGTCTGATCGACTTCCTCACCTTTCTCAAGATCAAAAGATATTATTTCAGTGTGAGAAGCCATAGATTCTTCAAGTTGAACAGTATCTTGATCAGCTTCCAAACCCTCTGTGAAATGTTCAGAGTTTACAGAGAGGTTTGCTTCAACTTCCATATAAAAGTCTTGTGGCTCAATATTTTCTGTAGCCTCCTGAACAAGAATTTCAGGAGCTTCATCTGCAGCTTCACGTGCAGCTTCCTCAACTACATCATCAGCATTTGATGTAAGAGCTTCATTTTGAAAAACAGTCTCCATAAAAATTTTATCTTCAGGAACAACTTCAACTTCTGGAATCTCAATTTCAATATCATCAGCAACAGTTGAAGAGATATTCACAGCACCAAACAGATGTGCTGCTACCAATCTTCTTTTTCTCTGATGAAGAGTTTCTTCATCAGTTTCAGTCTCTGCATCAACAGCATCAGCAGCATCAGACTTTGCCCTATTGGCTCTTCGCTTCTTCATTCTTCTCTTCTGAGGCATATCATCAGCATTTGATGCCCCAGCCTCAGTGTTTATCCTGACAGACTTAACAGCCCTTACCTTAGATCTCTGTGACCTTTGTGGTTGAGACACAGAAGGTCCAGCTTCAGAGTTTGCTAGCTGTTGTTGTTGTAAGTTATCCAGGAATTGTTGCACAGACTCAAGTAGCAACAAAACACCAACATCTCCTTTCTTGTTATCTTTATTGGTTAGATCAGAGAATATGCGTTTATGTAATTTAAAACAGGGAATCACATCATTCTCATTTATCTCTACGTCAGAAACACATTCAGAGAATATCAATTGACAAAATCTTGCAAAATAGACGACACCTCTGTTTTCATTCATTTTCTCACCTATATTATTTAGAACTAGCCTAGCAACATCAAAATTACCTCCATAAAGAAGAGAAAACCCGATTTGCAGACTATCCGTGGGAATAGCATCCCAGTTCGTGCATTTCTTGCCAAACGCCCTTGTTATGCAGTCGAAAAAGAAACTCCATTCCTTTCGCAAGAGCGGTCGCTTCAACTGACCAAGCTTTGTCAGTGGCCCAGAGTATCCTATTTCCCTCATCATTCGAACTAACTCAGAATCTCCAACAGAGATTATGAAAGCATTAAAGTCTTCAAGGCCCAGAGCATCACGAACAGTTGTAGGAGTAACTACAAACTCTTCTCCTTGAAATTCAAAGATAATAGATGGAGACCCAGACTCTCCTCCATTGTCATAAGTACCTGTCTGCCAAAAAGATCTGATTTGAGATGCAGACAGCTTCAATGGTGCTGTGAGAGCAGTTCCAACATCAGAGTTTGACAAGAAATCTTGAATCAAATGAAACGCCTCCGGTGCGTTCTCATTTGCCAAAGGAGCAGCATAGTTATTAGGAACGAATTCTAACCCAGAAGCAGTAAACATTGTAGTAGCCATTAGAAAAGTTTAGAAGATAACAAACAGAGAATAGATTGTATGTAGTGAAAGTGTTTGAGACAATGTGTGTAAGTAAAAGCTTATGAAAAGTTGAGGTGTGTAAAAGAGTGAACCGTTTATGTATAGTATATTTAAATAATAACTGTGAAGATTTAAAACTCAAACGTTTTAATCATTACTACACACAGCAGGCGTCTTTGAAAAGTGTGTGAGTGGGACAGGTGTCAAACGTGTATATGCTGACAGCTGTATGTAACAACTTTCAATACACATGCGCAGTAAAAATAGCCATAATTACCGCATGTCACATTGTTCAAAATACTTAATCTCTCTCTTCTCTGTTTAATACAAATATGAACCGTTTGTTATCATACTCTTTTGAACTTCAAAACAAATGTCTAATCTCAAAATTATAAAATGTCTGAAACCAATAAAATTTATTTTAATCATCAGAGATTAAAAGTAAATTACCTCGACGTATTTCACACAATACATCAGTGTTTACCATTTGTCCTTCTTTGTCAATAAACTCTTTTCTCAATCTGTACAGATGTGAATAATTGTGTGTGCAATAGCAGAGTTTACCGAAATCAATATTTAGATCATCTCAAAGTGCATAAAATCCACAAACTAAAGCAGTAAAAACTGGTTGCCTAAACTCTCATGTATAAAATAAAATCTGATTTTATATCTAAACTCTGTAATACTGATATCCTTTCATTTGGATATATCTTTTATGTTTCACCCCCTTTATTTACTTTTTTTTTTTTTTTAATTTTTCCAGTAATCAGTGGTTGGCACTAGTCACCAAAAATCAAAGATTTTAGCCCTTATTTCATACAATAAGTTCCTGGATCTTCCTAGGCACAACATGATCTCAAAGGAATTTGTGCTCTTTTTAGCATCTTTTGATTTGAGGGTGAATTATTTGCAATTAATGATCAGAGTTTAGACTTTTCATCAGTTAATACAATTAATTTATGAGAGAAAATGCAAACAGCTAATACAAACTCAGTGTATAGGATCAATAAACTAAGAGATGCTATAAATATAGAGACAGTATCATGCTGTGTTAACTTACTGCACATATTTGAGATCAGAATCTATATAACTCTTAAGGATTCATAATTACTTACTGAGAATTATGCCTCATACAAATTTCTTCATTGGTCCATATGTTTCAGACAAAATTATAATCAGAGTATAGCATTAGACTCTTACTATCAGAGTATGACCAACACTTTATGACTAACAGAGTTTAGCAGCAGAGTTTACTTTCAGAGTTTATGGTACTGGCACTCATAACAGTTAATACATGCAAGAAATCATGAGCATAAAAAAAAATCAAACATGTATAGATTTTGAGTCTAACCCGTATCTCTAGTCAAAACCAGAAATCATTCCAAGTTCATTTACCAATCTTGTAAAAGTAGCTTCACTCAAAGGTTTTGTGAAGATATCTGCAAGTTGTTGGTCTGTAGACACAAAATGAAGCTCAATGTTTCCTTCTTCCACATGTTCCCTGATAAAATGATACCTTATGCTGATGTGCTTGGTCATGGAGTGCTGTACTGGATTTCCTGTCATAGCAATAGCACTTTGGTTATCACAGAAAATAGGTATTTTAGAGTACTTCAAACCATAATCCAGCAACTGATTCTTCATCCACAGAATCTGTGCACAACAGCTACCAGCAGCTATATACTCTGCTTCTGCAGTGGATGTGGAAATAGACTTTTGTTTCTTGCTATACCAAGAAACCAATCTGTCACCTAAGAATTGATAGCTTCCACTTGTACTTTTTCTGTCTATTTTACAGCCTGCAAAATCTGCATCAGAGTAACCAATTAGCTTAAACTCTGATTCTCTAGGATACCACAAACCCAAGGTTATGGTTCCTTTGAGATATTTGAAAATCCTTTTTACAGCTGTTAGATGAGGCTCTCTGGGATCTGCTTGAAATCTTGCACAAAGACATGTTGCATACATGATATCAGGTCTACTTGCAGTAAGATACAGTAAAGACCCTATCATTCCTCTGTAGTTTGTCATATCTACTGAGGCTCCTGTGTCTTTGTCTAGCTTTGTTGCTGTAGCCATGGGAGTTGTAGCAGATGAACTATCAAGCATACCAAATTTCTTGAGAAGATTTCTAGTATATTTTGCTTGATTGATAAAAATACCATCATCTGTTTGCTTGACCTGTAAGCCTAGAAAATAACTAAGCTCTCCCATCATGCTCATTTGATACCTGGATTGCATAAGCTTTGCAAACTTCTTACAAAGTTTGTCATTAGTAGATCCAAAGATAATATCATCTACATAAATTTGAACTAAAAGCAAATCATCACCAGAATTGAAATAAAACAAGGTTTTATCAATTGTACCTCTTATGAACCCACTTTCTAAAAGAAATTGAGCAAGAGTTTCATACCATGCTCTTGGTGCTTGCTTTAGTCCATATAATGCCTTGTCAAGCCTGTAGACATAATCTGGATGCTTGGGATCTACAAATCCTGGTGGTTGTTCAACAAACACTTCTTCTTCAAGCTTCCCATTGAGAAAAGCACTTTTTACATCCATCTGAAAGACTTTAAACTTCTTGTGTGCAGCATAGGCCAGAAAAATTCTTATGGCTTCCAATCTTGCAACTGGAGCAAAGGTTTCATCATAGTCAATCCCTTCCTGTTGTGAATAACCTTTAGCCACAAGTCTAGCCTTGTTTCTTGTAATCACACCTTCACTGTCAGTCTTGTTTCTGAAAACCCACTTTGTACCTACTATTGATCTATTCTTTGGTCTAGGTACAAGTGTCCAGACTTCATTTCTTTCAAATTCATTTAACTCTTCTTGCATTGCTGTAATCCAATTAGCATCTTGAAGAGCTTCCTCCACTTTCTTTGGTTCTGTTTGAGACAAGAAAGCATGATACAGACACTCATTATTTGTTGCACTTCTAGTTCTCACACTAGCATCAGGATCTCCAATTATGAGATCAGGTGTGCGTGCCTGTGTCCACTTTCTTGCTGTTGGTAAGTGGTTTCTTGCATCATTATTGGATCCTCCCCCTTGATCCATGCTCTCCTGATTCATATGTTGACTTTCTGCAGTATCTGAGGCTCCCCCTGAATTGGATGGCTCAGAGTTTGAACTGTCAGAGTTTGAATCAGTTTCCTCAACTGACTCATTTGCTGTGTCTTGTTGAGCTTCTTCACGCTCCCCCTCAACTGGTTCTCCATTTTGTTCAATTTGAGAATATTCAGTTTCTCCAGTATTTACCAGTAGAGGTTCAGAGTATGCTTCGTCAGAGTTTGTCAGAACCGCTTCATCAGAGTTTGTCGGTACTGCTTCATCAGAGTTTACATCATCAGAGAATAAACCTTCATTTTCAAAACGCAGTTGATCATATCCATCTAAGTCATCAAGTCCAGTTATTTTCTTGTCATCAAATGACACATGTATGGATTCCATGATCACTTTAGTTCTCAGATTGTAAACTCTGAATGCTTTTGTTGATAATGGATAACCAACAAAGATTCCTTCATCAGCTTTTAACTCGAACTTTATCAACTGTTCAGGATGAGTCTTCAACACAAAGCATTTGCATCCAAATATATGAAAATATTTCAAATTTGGCTTCTTATTTTTCACCATCTCATATGGTGTTTTCCCATGCTTGTTGATCAGAGTAGCATTTTGAGTAAAACAAGCAGTTTGAACAGCTTCTGCCCAGAAATAAGTTGGTAATTTTGCTTCTTCAAGCATAGTTCTGGCTGCTTCAATTAAAGTTCTGTTCTTTCTTTCAACTACACCATTTTGCTGTGGAGTTCCAGGTGCAGAAAATTCTTGTTTCACTCCTCTTTCCTTGCAGAAAGCTTCCATGATTGAGTTTCTGAATTCAGTTCCATTATCACTCCTTATAATTTTGACTTTGTGCTGTGATCCTTTGTCCAGTAGATTTACATGATCCATCAGAGTTTGAGCAGTTTCATCCTTCTTTGATAAGAAATACACCCATGTATATCTAGTATATTCATCAACAATTACTAGAGCATATTTCTTTCTGCCCATGGACATTACATTCACTGGTCCAAAGAGATCAACATGAAGAAGATGATAAGGTTCCACTACTGAAGATTCAGATTTGCTCTTGAAAGATGACTTCCTTTGCTTGGCTTTTTGACAAGAATCACATAGGCCATTTAAGCTAAGTATTGACTTGGGAAGTCCCCTTACAAGATCCTTTCTTATTAGCTCATTAATGTTGTTCAAATTGAGATGAGAGAGCTTCTTATGCCAATTCCAACTCTCTTCATTTGACATTCTTGCAGTCAGACACACTGTTTTTCCATCAGAGTTTGTTACCAAACTTGCTTCATAAATGTTGTTGCGCCTGTGTCCAACTAGAACAACTTTTCCAGTAGATTTACTGATAACTTCACAGTGTTCAGTATGAAAATCTACATGGTTTCCTCTGTCACAGATTTGACTCACAGATAGCAGATTATGCTTGAGTCCTGAGACTAGAGCTACATTCGTGATGATGACACTTCCAAGATTAATATTGCCATATCCCAGAGTGTGTCCTATGTTGCCATCTCCATAGGAAACCTTTGGGCCAGCTTTCTCCTTAAAGTCTGATAGCAGGGCTTTATTTCCAGTCATATGTCCTGAGCATCCACTGTCCAATATAAGTGTGCTCTCTTTTATACCCTTATTTTCAGATGATTCAGTCTCATCTCTGACAGTTGCCATTAGAGCATAATTTTCTCCATCATCAGAGTCTGAAGTATCTGCCCAGTCTTTGCCTTTAGAGATGAGTGCTTTCTCAGATTTGCCTTTCTTGCACTCTGGGGCATAGTGACCCATCTCCTTACACCTGTAGCACTGGATTTCAGATTTATCCTTCTTGCCAGACTTGGTCTCCCTTCCATCAGACTTTCTAAAACTTTTCCTTTCAGAGTTTGAATCTTTCCTTGAGAATCTCTTTCCTTTCTTAAAGTTCTTGAATCCCATCTTCTTGAAAGTCTTCACCATCAGTGCAGCCATTTGCATCATCTGTTCTTCATCATCCTCAGAGTCAGAAGCTTCATCAGAGTTTGAGTCATCATCAGAGTTTGATGACTCGCTTTCAGATTTAATGACTAAAGCCTTTCCCTTGGCTTTCTTTCTTGATGATTCCTTCTTGATGGGCTTCTCCTCAACTTTGAGAGCAACAGATTTTGTCTTTTTACTCAATCTTCTATTCCTTTGTTCTATCTCCAGTTCATGAGTTTTCAACAACCCATAGATTTCATCAAGATCTGTATCAGCAAGCTCATAATTATCTCTTATTGTGGTTGTCTTTAAATCCCACTTTTCAGGTAGAGATAACAGAAACTTGAGATTAGACTCTTCAAGCTCATATTCTTTATCAACCAGAGACAGATCATTCAATAGTTTGCAAAATCTGTCATAAGTCTCAGTCAAGGTTTCATTAGGTCTTGAATCAAAGTGCTCATACTCCTGTGTGAGTATTGTCTTTCTGTTCTTCTTAATAGCACCTGTTCCCTGGCATCTGACTTCTAAAGCATCCCATATCTCTTTGGCAGTCTTGCAGCCAATTACTCTGTTAGACATAACATTATCTAAAGCACTGTGAATAAGATGTCTAACCTTTGCATCTTTTGCAATTGATGAGATGTCCTCAGGAGTCATATCTTTCTTTTCCTTTGGAACAGTCTTTTGTTCTTGACCATCAACAACAGGGGACAATTTAGTCGGCATATGAGGACCATCATAGATTCTGTCAAGGTATTCTGGATCTGTAGCCTCCAGAAACATGGTCATCTTCACCTTCCAAATTGGATACTCTACTGGCCTGAGTATTGGAACCCTGATTGTTTCATATCGACTCACAGAATTAGGCTTCACCTGTTCAGCCTTGGGAGCAGTTTGATTTTCTTCAGACATGATTATTACTGTGTTTGAATCGTAAAACTGTATATATTAAACAGCCTTGGCTCTGATACCAATTGTTTGGCCGAATACACAATATATAATCAAGTATGTATGAGAATAACAATCAAGAACACAGGTTTGTAAATCAACAAACTGAATTATATTAAATAATTCTCTCTTAGTGATGTTAATGAATCACAAAGAGCTACTAGGTTACAAGAATAATATTTTCAATGTTCGCATCCCTTCTAGGGATAACCTATCTGTGTTTATATAGTACACAGCTACATACAATCCTTATCTAATGATACTCCTATAAATTAGCTATACAATTATTATCAATTAAGAATTGCTTCAGTCTTCTGTCCAGTCTCCTTAGCTGTATCAATATATTCTGCTTCTTTCCATCTTCAGAATATATTGCTTCTAGAATCTTTATCTTTGCACCGACAGCTAAGTCAACTATCACCCTGTCAGACTTTAACAAACTCTGACCGGCTTCTATATAAACTCTGATATGTACCTGTTACTTAAACACTGATGAACAAACGTCAGCAATTATATCTAACAGTGGGTATACACTTTCTCAAAACTAGAGAGGAAGAGATTACGAGAATAATTCAAATTAATTTTGAACATTAAAAATTAAGTTAAATTCTTGATTATGATGTTACGTGCTTTTTAAGTTAAACTAGTTTACTAAGCCGCGCTTCGCAGCGGCTTTATAATAATATCTCTAAATTTTCTCAAAATAGGTTTTTAAATAAAATAATATTTCTAATATAAAATTAAATTTTGTTTTATATATATATATATATATATATATATATAACTTATTAATCCATGTCTTAACTCAATCAACACTAATAGCAAATAACTTGTCTTGCCAAAGATTTTAATATGATCCTGCATTAGGATACAAACAAACATAATAAAATAAATAACATTAAGGAAAAAGTCTCATACTCATATACAAACAAAAAAGTAAATAAGAACAATGTTGACAACAAAAATTACAGTAGACAATTAACATAGTTTAGGTGTATATTTATACTATTAATTAGCTGTTTGTATGAAAGTATAAAAGGTAATTAATTATTTACCAAGTAATTACTTAATTTCTTATGCAAGACCGATCTAATTTCTTAACTTCTTATTTACCAATATGTTCTTGTATTTTCTATTATATTACATTAAAAAAGAAAGTTTAAGCGATCTAAAAGCGCCACCTCACCGCCCCCGTCTTCTAAAACTAGACTTCCCGACGAGAAACAACGAAGCTGAGTACGAAGCTCTGATAGCTGGTTTGGGCCTAGCTGGGGCCCTGAGAGTTAAGACTCTCAAAGTATGTGGAGACTCAAGGTTAGTCGTTTCTCAAGTAAATGGAGAGTTCGAAGCCAGAGATGAAGTCATGGCTAAGTATCTGAAACTTGTCAAAGCCATCATGACTCAGTTCGATGAATGCTATGTGGAGCACATTCCAAGGGAAGAAAACATGAAGACAGATGCCCTGTCTAAGTTTGCCTCTTCTGAAATCGAGAATTATGCAGGAAGTGTATACTTCCAAGTCTTGAAGACCCCGAGCGTCAATGGAAAACTGATAGCACCCATTGGTATTACCAGTTGTTGGATTGATCCTATTAAAGCTCATCTGGAAACTGGGTGGCTGCCCAACGACACTTCAGAAGCACGAAAGCTATACGTCAGAGCACTAAGGTATTCCCTAATTGAGGGAATCCTATACAAGAAGTCTTTCATCATTCCTTATCTGAAGTGTTTGAGACCCCAAGAGGCAGAATTGGCCCTAAAAGAAGTACATGAAGGAATCTGTGGGCAACACTTGGGGGCAGGGCTTTAGCACATAAAGTCACCCGTCTAGGTTTTTATTGGCCAAGCATGCTTGCTGATGCTAAAAGCTATGTGAGAAAATGTGAACGGTGCCAGAAGCATGCACCAGTGGTTAGGCAACCACCTGAGATGTTGACATCCGTAAATTCACCTATCCCATTTGCTATGTGGGGAATGGATATACTCGGGCCATTTCCAATGGCCAGTGCTCAAAGAAAGTTTCTGATAGTAGCAATAGACTACTTCACCAAGTGGATTGAGGCTAAACCTTTAGCCAAGATAACCACCAAGCAAGTGATGCATTTCTTCTGGGAAAGTGTGATATGCAGATATGGAATTCCAAGAGTCCTGGTTACAGACAATGGAACTCAGTTTAACAATGATGAGTTCAAGAAGTATTGTGATGAGAATGATATCAAGTTGCGCTTCACTTCTGTTGCCCATCCTCAAGCAAATGGGCAAGCTGAGGTTGCAAATCGAATTATCCTAGATGGACTGAAGAAAAGAGTTGAGCGCTCCAGAAACACTTGGGTAGACGAATTACTCCCCATACTTTGGGCTTACCGTACCACTTGCAAAGTCACTACCGGGGCAACTCCATTTCTACTAGCTTACGGAGCAGAAGCAGTGGTTCCTTTAGAAATCACTCATGCATCTCCTAGAGTTGAAGCTTATGAGCCAGAGGCGAATGAAGAAGGCTTGAGGCTAGCTTTATATTTAATTGACGAAGTTAGAGATGAGGCGAATGCCAAGATAGTTGAACATCAGAAACGAGCATCTTTCTACTACAACCTAAGGGTTAAAGAGAGATTCTTTCGTCAAGGGGACTTGGTCCTTAGAAAGATTGAAGCATCTGGAGTTGGACAAAAGGGAAAGTTAGCCCCAAACTGGGAAGGACCATATCGTGTCAAGAGCGTATTTGGTCGTGGCTCGTACAAGTTGGAAACCCTTGAAGGGCATGAGGTGCCAAGGACTTGGCACGTTGCAAACTTGAAAGTTTACTATGTTTAAGTGTATCCTAATTGGACTCACTATTAGGACAAGTAGAAATAAGGTCGACGAAACCAATCCAAGTTTTTAAACTTGAGGTAGAAGTAGCAAACTATGTAAGGGTTCAACCCATTTCTTCAAGTTATGAATTTATTCAGCAAATTCCAAAATATTCTACAAAGCATTGCATATTGATTCAAAGTACGAATTAAGTACGCAAACACGAGAAATTAAAAGGCATGAAGAAAATAAGTTAAATAACTTCCAATAAAGTTAAAGTTATGCCCGAAGGCAGAATTACATAAAATAAATAAAAGCTACAAACAGCTATGGCTCCTCAGAGACAGACTCCTCTCCAGAACCCTCTCCCTCGTCAGCCTCCTCTTTACCAGACTCCTCCTCACCAGAGCTGGATTCCTCTAACTCTTCATCAGGCTGGGAGGCATGTTCAGGATTGAGAATCCTGTCATCCTCATCCATATCATCCACTCCAGCCAAGGCCTTCTCCAACTGATTAGGAGCATGGGGGCTGGGGAAGTCGGAAATAGTAAGGGATCCAGGAATTCTCCTCGATACCTCAGCCAAAGCCTCATCCCATCCTTGGGTGAACTGGACGGGGAAAAGAAGATCATCATGCTGAGTAATGATCTCCTGATACTCAGCAGAATCAAAGTACTCATCAATGATGCGATCCTTCCCCTTCCTTAGCTCGACCAGCTCAGCTTGAGCCTCCAACAGCTCCTTCTCCCTTCGACCCAAGGAAGCTTTAAGAGAACCAACCTCCACCTGGGCTTGATCATACTTAGCCTTGTTGGCCTCAGAAGATGAGCGCCAGGCTTTGGCTTGAAATAAAGCCCCTTGGAAATTGGCATTAGCCTACAAATAAAACACAAGTTAGAAATAATAACTTGGGGCATAAAAAAGAAAGAAAGAAAAAAAGAAGCTTACAGCAGCAAAGGCCTGGGCTCCTGCAGACTCTGCCCCTTCCAGGGTGGAGTTAGAAACAAAATCCTTGTAGTCACAAGGAGTCAATGAATGGTGTGACCATTCAACAGCATGAGCAGACACCCCCACTATGGTGTCCTTTTTCCTTATCCCCCAGTTGGGGCGCCATACAGAACTCTTAGTTGAGGCCTCGACCTCATCAACCTCAGCCACATGAGGCCTCAAAATAGCAGGGCCTTTCTCGGTCAGCCTAGGATCCTTCAAGCAAGCCCTCTTGATCCTTGTTGTCTGCCCGCCTTCTGGCTCATTCTGCTTGTTGATAAACTCAGCAGCTGCAAACAAAAGTCAAGGAAAACAATTGGTATAAGGCAATATTGATACAACTATAAGAAAATAAGAAAAAGAATTACCCTTTTCAGAAACTCTTGAAAGTTCCAGAGACTTAAGTAGAAACTCGTCCAGGAGCTCCCAAGCCATGGTGGCATAGTTATCCTTGGTGAGTTCAGCATAGGCAAGGGCCTCCTCCTCAGTCAGATCTATGTCACCAGGACTACCATCCGAAACTCTACTAAATGAGCTTTGGAATAAGGTGCCCCAGTCCCCTCCATCCCACACCAAATACATAAATTCATTTCTCCACTTGGGATTGTTGTCGGGAATGGATTTTGGGTGAAAGATGGGGGGTGTTGTGGGTCGATGACTAATATATACCCAACTCAAAGTTTTGGAAGAGCTATTTTTAAATTGAAAAATCCTTCTAAAGAGAGCAACAGAAAGAGGGAAATTGTTTTTCAAGCATAAAACAATAAAGCACATAATAAGTCTCCAAGCATTGGGAGGGAGTTGACAAGGATTGATTCCTACATCAGCTAGAAGTTCAGGAATGAAAGGATGGAATGGGAATCGAACACCTGCGGCCAGGACCCCCTTGTAAATGCAAAGAGCATTTGGGCGCCAATGGCAGGAACGATCCCCAGGTTCAGCTAGGACTAACCTATAAGGTGGCCTAATTCTATACATATTCTTGTAATTAGCAATTGCATCAGCATCATTAAATGTGTTGCTATGGTTAAATGAATCTAAATGCGACACTGAGGGATATACATCACTACGTTCTAATATCATATCTTGCAAAGACATAGTGGGAGAACGAATGATGATACCTCTTTTGGACGCTTGATTCATTTTCTGAAGACGGCTAGCAGAACGATCGGCCATTCTTAAAATCTTCAACAAAAACTCAGGAAATCTTCTTGGGAAGAATATCAAAACCCAGAAACCTTCTTGGGAAGAAGATCAAACCCAGAAACCTTCTTGGGAAGGAGATTGAAACCCAGAAATATAAGAACACCGCCACAAAAACTCGCCAGAAATCGCCTGTCTACGGAGAAAAAGAGAGAAATAAGAAAGAAAGACAGTGAGGTTTAAGGAAAGAAATTTTTGGAAAGATTCGAGTGGGGAGTAAGAAGTGAAACCTCACTCTTTTATAGGCGAAGTGACTGGAAACTCAACCGGTTAGGGAAGACTAACCGGTTGCAGCCAATCAAAGCCCACAATTACTCTTTGGGCTTCTGGAGTTAAGGCCCAAAGAGTTACGATCGATAAAAGACAAGGCCCATGGCCCAAATAAAAGAAAGGCTTAAAAATTTAAAGAGGGTTCAAGGACTAATGAAAAATTAGGGCCCAAAAAAAAAGGACTAGGCCCAAGGCCCAATATAAAATCAAGGCCCAAAAGGTCGAAAGCTTGGGAAAATTCTAACTTAAAGTTTAGAAATATTTCTAAGGCAATAAAGCGAATTCAAAGTCGAAAAACAACTGCAAAATCGAACTCGAAAATGCCAAAGATCGAGATCGGGAAATTGAGTTCGAAATTATACCAAAAATCCTGATCGACATTTTCGACCTCGTCCCATTTCTTGGTCGAAAAAGACCTAGGATTCCTGGTCAAAGAATCTTGGTCGAAAATAGCTAGGATTCCTGGTCAAAGAATCTTGGTCGAAAATAGCTTGGATTCCTGGTCGAAAAATCCTGGTCGAATTCATACCAAAAATCATGGTCGACATGTTCGACCTTGTCCCCCTTCTTGGTCGAAAATAACTTGGATTCCTGGTCGAAAATTCCTGATCGAAATTATACCAAAAATCCTGATCGACATTTTCGACCTCGTCCCATTTCTTGGTCGAAAAAGACCTAGGATTCCTGGTCAAAGAATCTTGGTCGAAAATAGCTTGGATTCCTGGTCGAAAATTCCTGGTCGAATTCGTACTAAAAATCAAGGTCGACATGTTCAACCTCACTCCACTTCCTAGTCGAAAATGAATACTGGGAATGAGATCGAAATAATACTAATTCCTAGTCGAAAATTTGAGGTCGAAAAAGACCTAAACTTTCTGGTCGAAGTGTTCGACCTCAATACTGTTCTGATCGAAATTAAACTATAGATCCTGCTCGAAAATATAAAGAAATGAGATCAAAAATTCCTGCTCGAAAATGCAAAGGAATTAGGTCGAAAATTTGAGGTCGAATTTGACCTAAAATTCCTGGTCGAAACGTTCGACCTCATTCCAGTTCTGGTCGAAAATGACTTGATTTTCTGGTCGAAAATGACTTGATTTTCTGGTCGAAAATGCTTTGAAAAAATGGAAAAATTCCTGGAAGAATATGGAATAATTTCTACAAAAACCTTGGAGGATTTTTCCATAAATTGGGGGGCAAATGATATGGACAGAAATATAACCCTAGATATATAATTAATGATACATTAATTAGACCTAGTTTGGTCCAAAGATTAGGCCCGACAAAAGGCCCAAAACCCTAATTATTTATTAATTTCGTAATTAATAAATAAAGGAAAATACACAGCTCATAAAAGAGTCCAAATATGATAATATCTTCATAGAAGGATCCAGAATCCCAATCAAATAATATGATGAGTCACAGCACTTATCAGATAAGGATAATACTTGCATGACAAGCAAAACACTCCTTATCAGTTATCAATAACGAGACTTATCTGTTAAGTCTCATAAACATACTCTAAATACAAGGCTCCTGACGCCTATATAAGGACCCTCGTCCTTCATTCTAGAACTACGTTTTATTGACTTGATTCTCTATACAGCAGAGATACGTAGACATCTTGTGAGGACCGATTTAGTCCCGAAACACAAGAGCAGTCATTAAAGCTTGAACGCTCATAAACCCTAGCATTTAATTTACAAGGTACGTTTTTTAATCCATAACATAATCTTACTTATTTATAGAAATATATTATTAAATAATAATATTACCTATTTATAACCAATTACCTTTTTCACCTAAAATACATTATTTTTTTATTTTTTCTAACAAATTCCCCTACTTTTTCAAATATATCAAATGCAATTACCTTTTTTTTAACTAAAACATGTTAGTTTTTCTATTTTTCCTTACTAAAACCCCTCATTTTCCAAAAATATCACGGACAAGCCTTTAGTTATTTATTTTTAAACCTAATATTATAATTATTTTTTAAAAAATTTACCTATTTTAACATGCCTACTTATTTTTCTTAACAAATGCAATTACTAAAAATATTAAAATATAAATAATCAAATACCTATTTATAACCAATTACCTTTTCACCTAAAACACATTATAAAAATTTTCTAACAAATTCCCTCACTTTCTAAATATATCATGGGAAATTGCATTTTTCAATTTATTTTTCAATTTTTCTCACTAAAATCTATTCTTTTTCTAAAAATATCACGGACGAACCATTTACTTATTTATTTTAAAACGTATTTAGATAATTTAAATTATTAAATTTTAAAACCTCATTTTCCAAAAATATCACGGGCATTTACCTTTTTAAACTAAATATATGTTACATTTTTTGTTTTTCCATACTAAAACCATTTTTTCCCAAAAATATAACAAGCAAAAATATGTTACAGTGAAATCAGATTTCAAAAAAAGATCACCAATTAACGGGAAAAATATAATTACGAATGGAGGGGATTAGGTGGGGGTTGTGTGTGAGCGGGTGTATTTAATTGTGTGTGGTGCAGTTTTTAGTTTTTATTTTAAATTTATTTTTATTTGAGTAAGACTATATATGTGTGTGTGTGTCATTGTTCCAGAGAACCATCAAGAATCGGGGAGAATCGTATTTTCTATTATGAAATCTCATAAATAATTTTAATTTTTTTACATAAAATATATAATCTGATTCTAACGTAGAATATTAGCATATACAAATTTTATAAAAAAAATTAACATTTAAAATTTGAATAAAAACTTTGATTTTAAATTTGATTCTGCTGTAGAATCATTTTGGATAGATTTGATTCTGCTGTAGAATCACTTTGGAATATTTGACTAATTTTCAATTATTATTTTTTTTAAAAGGTGTTTAATTTCGTTTTTTGATTTAATAATTGAAATTTATAATCATATCTAATAAAAAATGTGATAAAAATATGTATTATGAATATTTATGTAAGGGTTATCTCCCGGACTCTATATAAGAAGTTCTCTCTGAAATGTCACCCTATATATAGTTGCACTCTAGGCAGACACCTTATATAAAGAACAATAAAGAACACCATCATAAACACTTTATTTTTCATAAAAATTGATTTTTAAAAATTAGGATCATAAAATTGAACAACAATTAAGCCTAACATATCGAATTTAACGTAGAATCTCATCTAAATTTAAAAATTAAACATTACATATAATCCAGTATAGAATCAAGTACATAATCTTATATATATATATATATTTATCACAATGAAATTACATATAATCATGTTTTATTTGATTCTAATTTTTTGTTATACTCTATTTTTATTCGTAATAAACCTTTTTTGGTGAGAAAATTAGAATCAACATGCAATTTATGTAAGATTTTATTGTGTTCTTTATTATTCTTTATATAAAAGTGTTCTTCATGGAGTAATTTACTTAAAGAAAAATATATATACACCCTTACTTATTTTTAAAATTCAAAGTGATTTTACTTAAATACCCTTACTTATTTTTAAAAAGATATTATTAATTAATAACATTATGTTTAACCAATTACCTTTTCGGCTAAAATACATTAGTTTTCTATTTTTTCTAACAAATCCTCTCTTTTTCTTAAAAAATCACGGGTAATTATCTTTTTCATGCTAGTGTTTCTATTTTTTCTTACTAAAACGTTTTTTTTCCCAAAAATATCACGGGCAACCCTTACTTATTTATTTTAAAATCTATTATAATAATTTTAATTACGGACAATTACCTTATTCAACTAAAACATGTTACTTTTTCTATTTTTCCTTGCTAAAACCACTCTTTTTCCAAAAATATCAAGAATAAACTTTTACTTATTTATTTTATTACTTTTAATTATACGCAATTACCTTTTTCAACTAAAACATATTATTTTTTTCTATTTTTCTTTACAAAAACTACTCATTTTCCAAAAATATCACGGACAAATATTTACTTATTTATTTTAAAATCTATTTTAATATTTTTAATTATTTAATATTTTCATAAAAATATATTACCTTTTTCAGCCAAAAGACAATATTTTTTATATTTTTTCTAACAAAATCTCTCCATTTTCCAAAAATATCACTGGTAATTAACTTTTCAACTAAAACACGTTATCTTTTTTTTCTTACTAAAAACCTCTATTTCCCAAAAATGTCACAGGCAAACTCTTACTTAATGTGTTTAATTATTTAAAATGTTTTACCTATTTTAATATGCCTACTAATTTTTTTAACAAATACAATTAATAAAATATTAAACATAATTAAAAATTCATATAATTCAATCAAAAATCACATATATTTCATAACTACAAACTCTTTCAGTTATACTTTAATTTAGAATTTAAAAACACGACCTTTTTTAAAAAAAAACTTTTTTTATATTTATATTATTACAACAAAATATATTGATAATTTGAACAGTTACATGTTTACTAAGCTAATAAACTTTTATAAAATTTATAAGTTTTTTTTAAAAAAAAATTGAAGTATTAATGTAGTATTTTTAATATTTTTTAAAAAGGTAGCATTTCAAAACTACTAAAATCTCAAAACTTTTAAAAATAAATTTCAAAATTAATGTTAAAGTCGTTCGTGTTTTGCACGGGTTATTGGCTAGTTAATATAATTATAGATATTAAAAAAAGAGTCGTGTGTTGCACGGAATATTGCCCAAGACTTTGGTTAATGTACCGTCAAACTAATAAGGATCATTGATTTTGAAATAGATAAATAAGAACCGTCGGATCTAATACTAAAAAGTGTGTTTGATTATTATTAGAATTATATTAAAATACTAAAAACTGAATTTTAATAATGTAAACAAAAAATGAGTAGGTTTTATAAGTTGAATAGAATTGTCAATGTAAAAATTCATGTCTCCCATTCGGGATTCTAAGTATTTTTAGTTGAATAATAATAATTGAATTATCATTAAATTAAAAATAATTTCGTTACTTAATATAATTTTAAAAAATAATCGTGCGGTTATAAGCTAGTATTTATAAAGTTCCAATCATATAGATCTAACTTGGATCTGATCTAGTCTAAATTAGATTAGCTGAATTCTCGAACTTAATTTGGTTAAAATTAAACTCGGTTCCAATCATTTCGGATTATTTCAAAATCGCCTTTAATTTATGAGACTTTAAATAAATTATAATTAAGTATAACATTTTTGATATAATATAACATATTGTTTCAAAAACAATTAATTCATATATTATGTAACTTTTGACATAAAGTTATTTTAAATGTGATTTTTGATCATGAATAAAAGGTATGGATTAGAGTGATGACCTATTAAAATTATAATAATTAGACTAAAACTCAATTTTATCATATTACAAAATCAGGGTATCTCAAATCTCATACTTCAAATCATATTCTCTTCAAATAATTTTTTATTTATTTTTATCTCATTCGGTTATAATTTATTATAATATTTTAAATTATTTTCGAGTGAATTTAACTTGAGTAATTTTCAATCAAATCAAATTAATTTCTATATAATTATTAAATTATATGATTCATATATAAAGTGAATTTCAACTTCATGAATTTTATTTAATTTTTCGTATTTGGATTTATTTTACGAGGTCTATATATATTATTCTAGTATTCCCTTCATTCTAAATTAATAATTTTAATATTTTGCGGGCCTTGTGATTGATCGGAGCAAATGGGTATCTAACATTGTTACATATAGGCCTCAATTAATTAATTGACTGCTCCAAAATTCAATACCTACAAGCCTATAACCGTGCCGTGTTATGCACGGATGAATTTTAGAATTTTTAATTTATTATTTTAGTATTTTTATATGATTTATTATTATTTTTTATCTTATTTTTATTATCATTTATTTGTATTTTGATATTAAAAATTTTTAATATGTTGTCGACAGAATAATATCTTGAACTTTTGAATATAGCTTAGAAAAATAGATGATATAAATATTTAATAATAATAATATGTTGTTGACGGGATTCGAATCTTGAACCCGTGGGAGTATTTTAGATACCAAGAAAATAATATTCTTTTAATATTACATCAAACGGTTCTCATTTATCTATATTTATATCTAACGGTTATTATTTAGAGAACCAAACTACCAACCAACCAAATAGATGGTAGTTTGCTTATAATAGTTTTTTTTTATATGATTTTTTAGTATTTTTTATCTTATTTTATTAGCATTTATTTGTATTTTGATCTTTAAAATTTTTAATATGTTGTTGACGGGAATCGAACCTTGAACCCGTGGGAGCATTTTAGATATCAAAAAAAGAATATTATTTTAATATTACATCCAACGATTCTCATTTACCTATATTTAAATCTAACGGTTATTATTTAGATGACCAAACTACCAACCAAATAGAGGATGGTTTGCTTATAATATTATAGTATAATATAGATAGATATCTATATCAAATATCAACTTGATTATGGTACTCCCCTTATCTTAAAATATTATTTTCTTTCATTATTGTTATTTAGTTAAATTGACTTAGAATTATAAAAGTAATTTTATAATTATTTTAGAGTTATAGAAATAATTTTATATGTACAATTAAATTTTGGTTGATTTAACTAAAAGAAATCAAAAGTGAAGTTGTAATTTTGAAACGGAGGAAATAACATATGTAAATTACATTGTGTTCTTAAATTTTGGTTGCTTCGGTCATTTCTTAGCTGTTTTATACCTTATCTATTTTGTTTCAGTTATTTACTACAAATTCATTATTTAAATTTTTCATTTTACTATGTAGAAAAGTAAAATACTCCCTCTGTCCCAATCAATTGTATACATTGAGGTACGGGGGCTCGGCACGTATTTTAAGGCTCCTATAAAGTATACTTTCATAAATTTTTTTTAAATTTTTTTTCTTCTGAATTAAAATTTAACGTTGAAATTTTTATTCATAGAAAAAATAATTTAAAAATAAGTTGTTGAAGTATACTTTATATACACCTTAAAATGCGTGCCAAACATTGGAAAAAAACTGTATAGAAATGATTGGGACGGAGGGAGTAGCAGATAAATACACCTACACCCTCATTCCCTAATTAGTTGTCCTGTTTTGATTTTTAGCAGTCAAATTGATCAATCTTTAACTAACATTTACGTGTTCTCATTATATAATTTACAAAATCTAAAAAATACATATTAAAGTAGATTAAATGTAATTTTCAATTATATAAGTTTTATTATACTTTTTATTTATATTATATATGTAATTTTTGATCAAAATTTGATAAATTTGACCATTCAAAAGTTAAATATGACAACTAATTAGGGACTGAGGAGTAAAAAGTAATTCCATACTAATAAAGAAAAATGAAAATAATCATCCTCTCGGATTTATGCCCTTTTAGTTTGTTTTTGTTTGTTTAATTAAATCTCATCTTGATGAGTTTTGCTTCCAATTCATTTGATTTTTGTTTATCCTCTCCTTTTGAGAGTTTGGTGTGTTTTGGAATAATCTATCGTCTGAGATGTTAGATCTGCGTGATTTTCAAGATTTTGATTTAGTGACGAAGATTTGTATGAAATTGAAATTACGGTCGATAGCTCAAACTAGTTGTAACGAACGGAGTACATGTATATATATTAACTTCAACAAATTGTTTGATTGTCTTTTTATGAAGACTTTAATCAGCGATATGATCTGTTTTATGTTTGTTCGACTCGATTGTTTTTGTAGATGTCGTATGATTTTTTATTATTGAATTCATTTCAGTTTCTTCAAAAAAGAAAGAAAAATGAAAATAGCTAAATTTGTTGCGGATTTGGCACATACTTTAAAATATAAAAAATTTATTTTAATAATTTAGAAAATAACGAGTCTAGATCAAAAAGACTATATCAGTTGAAGAGTAAAAATACTGTTACACATTTAGCCGAAAAGAATGATTTTTCAGAAAATTTATCTGAGGTACTATGAAGTTATTTTATGTTATGTTATGTAATTTCAAGAATTTTATTCTCTTAACCGAAAATAATTAAAATCATTGTGTCTGAATACTATCCAACTCACACCAAAGCAAAACGTGTGGCAGTTGGAAAACTATAAAAGTATCCAAAATATGCAATTTACGAGGTTCAACTTTTGGCACGGCACTTACTCTAGAACCTGCCCGAAACACACGCACTAATTAGTGATTTCGCACACAGTTAACAACAAAAACCCTCTTCTTCCCCAACTAAATACCAAAAAATCAGCAAAAATGTTCGAACAAAGATTGAAAAAAGACATGCATGTTGAGGTAACAAGCGAAGATGACGGTTTCAGAGGTGCATGGTACGTGGCCAAGATCATACAAGATCTGAAGTTAATGGATAATTATGTGGAGGTTGAGTACAATGAGTTGCTTACTGAAGATGATGAGTCAAAGAAGTTGATTGAGAGAGTGCATGTCTCATTTGTTAGGCCATTGCCTCCTGTGGGGAAAGGTCCTAATGAGGTCATTGAGGTGAACGACGTCGTTGATACTTTTTATAATGATGGGTGGTGGGTTGGTGTGGTGAAAGATGTTGTAGATGATGGTACGAAGTTCTTGGTTTCTTTTGATGATCCTCCGCATACGATGAAGTGTAGGAGATCAGATGTTAGGGTTCATTTTGATTGGGTTGATGGGAATTGGGTGAAGCCTCAGAAGAAGCAGGTTTGTTTGGATTTTTGAGTTTGCATGTTTGTTTTTCGAAATTGGTTTCTTTTAATGTTATTTCTTGTTTGTAGGAGTACAATTAAAGATAAATTAATTATAGTTAGTAGTTAATTTAACATGCTTTATCCCTTCTAAAGTAGATTACAGAGTTCTTAGTAATTAAATAGCCCGAATTAACAACATGTATGTTGTTTGTTTGATCTATTTTGCCTTTCCCTGTTTTTCGATAAATTGGTGAACACTGTGAGAGCAAGGTTGATTACCTTTTCGTGTTACAGGGCAGAAACACCGACTCTGTTGTCAAAATTAAAATCATCAGTTGCATTAAACTAGTAGTTGTGACCTTCTAATTAGTGTTATACCTTGATGTCTTGAGTTCATATTCGTAGTCGGATTCTTGTGTTCTGTCAAGCACTGATAGGCATTGCTTCATTTATGGACTTTATATGTTAGATATAAGGATAAGGATAACTTTTTTTTTTCTCATTACAATGTTACCATCTTTGTATTTACAAGGCTATATGGTGTACAATGTAACATAAGAGCAAGTCCAACAATGTCCTAGTTGGTTACTTATAAATATGATATAATAATGTGTCCTAGTGATTTAGGGACTTGATTTCTTGTAGGAACTCTAACAACATTACTTATATCCATTCCTTATTATTATTATAATAATATATTTGAAAAGAGAGAGAAAAAGAGTGGAAGAAAGAGAGAGAAAAGAAATGTAGAAAAAGAGGGAAGTGAATTTTTTATTCATGGAAATTAAATAGGTAATGGCTAGTGGTTACCTATTAATAGGTAATGAGATGGATGTCCTAGTGATTTAGGTAACCACTAGGACATTGTTGGAGCATCATTTTTTGCTAGATTACTTATATTTGAGCTTAGTACATGATATAAGTAAGCTGTTGGACTTGCTCTAAGGCCACGAGGTCAATCTCCTGGTTTGCTACTTGATGGTCGACCCTGTTTTTTCGTATTTTTTCTATTAATAAATTGGCAAGTTGGCAGCCATGGTCTGTTGCCTTCTGAGTTTCTTTTTCCTAGGCTTATGTCAAGTGTGAGAACATTAATGCATTATAAACTTGCAGGATTCTGGTACACGGTGTATGCCCTCCGGTCACTATGGAAATTTCAAAAGACAGAAGAGAACAGCTAAAAGACAACAGGTTGGAAAAGGTTCTGCTTCTACAGGTATTCACTTATCACTAGATAACTCAATTAGTAATTATTCACTACTTCATAAAACTTTGAGTGATAATACAGAGAAGAAGGATAAGATGAACGTGCCTGATGAAGTTGTCGAGAAAGAATGTATTGCAGAAGAAGTTGATATGTCCGTTAAAGAAGTAGAAGATGCACTGCCTACCAATAATTGTGAGACCCCTCCGGAGAAAGACCAGAAGAACAAAAGCAGGGATTGGGAAAGGCAAACTGTTCACGTGAGTAAAAAGTTTGACACCTGTATTTCCGTAGTGTACTATCTAGTTAGTATTCTAATCATGTATACAAAATGCATTGCAATAAGTATATCCCTTCGGTATAATCAACGCATAAGTTTTGGCAAACCAATGGTATGTGAAGTGAAGTGACTTAAAGTTAGGACCCCTCTCTTTTAGATGGATAATAGAAATTGGTAAACAGTGGTATCTTAGGGTAAAAAGCCATCCAAATTCGACCAATTGAGTGGTATCTTAAGGTTCTAAGCTTCTAGCTGAACTATGATAATCTTATTTAACACTGCTGAACTTGGCCTTCAACTTGGGAAGTGGTGGCTGAAGTTATGTGCTGCAGCTTCTTTAACAACCTTATTACAACTAAGTACTAACTGATTGAAAGGATTTTCAGATGATAAAACAAAAGGGAGTGGTTAAGAGACTTTGCTTCTTCCAAAAATATTTTATCAGGTTGTCTTTAAGGTAGTATTAATCATACTCGGAACTTTGTCTATATGTCTTAGTGAAAGCGATTACTAAACAATCTGTTGTGTGATACATCACTAGAAGATTTTGTTTTATTCAGTCCTGTAAAATATAGGATTTATATTGAGATTTAGTTTAAAGCATATAACTTTTAAAGGCTCTGTCAAATATTACTTTATTATTATGTAAATAAGAAGATGGTATGGCAACTGTTTCTATCAAATATCAGTTACTATAATTTTATGAGTTCATGTTTGTAGGATGCAAATAACCACAAACAATGAACCCAGTATAACTGTCTCGTGTTGTAGTAGACTTGCATTATCTGTGTATCTACTTTTGTTAATGCTTTTCTCATTATGCCCAGAGCAATAATGTATCAACTAAAGGAGATAGCGGTTTGAAGAGAAAAAGGGGAAGACCGCCGAAACTGCAGCCTAATAAAAAGATAGGTTGGGTACCATTACATACACACATATAGCATTAAAGATTATTTTGTTCCGGATATATTAAAATAATGTGTTTTATGTGAAGGAAGCACAGGAGGTAAAGGCTCTTCACGGAAGACGGTTACAAAAGATTCATGTGTGGGGGTTCTGGGGGATGAGGCTGAAATAAGTGCAGAGAAGCACTGTCTAATTCTTACAACTGTTGATACA
Organism: Heracleum sosnowskyi; assembly: GCA_030848705.1. NCBI lineage: Eukaryota > Viridiplantae > Streptophyta > Magnoliopsida > Apiales > Apiaceae > Heracleum > Heracleum sosnowskyi. Next base: position 131,521,799 of record CM061235.1, on the reverse strand, counting down.
CCCAATGAAGATCATTTTCAACCCTTAAGTAAGGACAGTATGATGGTTACAACTAATGAGCAACATGCAAGTGGTGTTCAAAGGCACAATCTCTTGTGCAGCAAAACAGAAATCATCCCTCTTCTTGAGTACCGGGCGGATGAAACAGTTAAAAATAAAAGGATCAAACAGAATAAAAATTCTCTGTCAAGTGCGCATAATGAGATAAGCAAAATTGTGGACAGTGAATCTCAATATCAAGGTATGTGCCAGAACATATTACAAGATCAGAACGAGCTTGCCGGCGGACCACCGCCGTCCCATTCTTGAGTGCTGTCTATTTATTTTTGTGGTTAAATGTTTTTTGTGCTTTATAAATACTGGAAGATGTTGAAATTTGGGGATCACTGGTAACCTGTTTTTGTTCAATTGGTTTAATACCATAGTTCCCTCAATCAGATTAACTATTAGCTATTCATTTCACACCCTCTCCTTCCATTTCAAACTTTAATATGGTATGCTTTTACATTATTGTATTGATGAACAAGGCATGCATATAAATGGTCGATGCTGTTATGCCAAACTAATAATTGTTGGGGTTCTTTTGGGATTGTTAAATTAGTATGAATTGAAAATATTTAGCTTGATGCATATGAACTATGAGTACAAGGCATGCACCATGAAACTATCTAGCTAGTACAGAAACTGTTATGTTTTCCATGTTTCTCATCGGTGTTGTTGTCTAAGAATTTGGTTTCTAAAGTTTTATCAGAAATTTAACTAAATGGCAACAACCTTTCATTTTGTGTGTGTCTGTGTGTAATATGTGTGTGCCAAATTCATTGTGAATTTTGATAATGGGGAATTCTCTCGTGGTGAACCTAAATTTTTGAACCCCGGTACATCCTTGAATTCAAATTGTATAGTTAGGAATTTTTTTATACAATTACTCAATTATAGCATTGCATAAATGTTAGTTAGTCTGTCTGGCTATCAAGCTAATCTGTAAGATGTTTGCCTAAGACAGTTCTTCTCGAGCAAGTGTTCTTTTCATGTTCACCTGAGCTGCTGAGCACAAGTTCTTCTAATTTTGTTCACTAAAAATTTATATATTGTATTTGTTTTATGTTCTCGTCGTCTATTATTTGTTGTGAAACTTTGCGCAATGCTACAGAATGTGACAACAAATCAAGAGGAGATTCTTCTTTACATGATATTTGTCATTCGAAAGATGCTGATATTCCGATTGTTGAAATTCTTGCTGATTTAAATGAAGATCAAATAAGCAACTCTAGGATCCAGCTAGAAAAACCGTGTCCAACGGATTCAGAAGATTTAAGTGAGCAACTCTAGTTTCTATCTTGCCCATTTGTATTTCTTTTTCTGTTCTAAGCGTTATTCTACTATTATTGTAGCAAAATAGTTACTTCTGATATCATCTGTAGGTGGTTTGCCTGTCCAACGCCAATGTGCTAATGAAAATGGTCTGCAAGATGGTTATGGAACTCCAGTTGCCAAAAATAATAGGATGGAGCCAGGGCCACTTCATAAAACAGATGGTTCAAGTAAGTTGATGATTAATATTTTTATGAATGATTAACAGATAGTCAACGTAAGCTTATTATGTGTACAATTGTCATCAGATCCAGGAGATTTACCTGCTGAAAGTCTGAGTCGTGTTGATTCTAATGATAAAGGTGGTGAACTTGAAACACCTTCTGCCAGTGTATGCTTCGATGATGTGGAGAATCATCAGAGTTTGCCCTTCCTCAAGGGTTCTCCACTTTGGAAAAATATCGAGTCTCTGGAAATATTTAAGAAGACGCAGAAGAAGCCGCACTTTTCTCCTCTGGTCAAATGCAAAGAAGAAATGCGTGAGGGCTTGGCTATTGGTCATATGGTAAATTTTTCCAATCTGGTGGAGAACATATCAAGGCTACAGTTCTGTGATCCTATCACTGTCATTGAAAGTAAGTTGGGATTGCTTGCTGAGTTGGAATCTCACGGGTTTGATGTCGAGAAAGTTCGAGCATGTTTGACACAGTTACTGTCAAAAAAACAAAGGGAAACAGAGTTTCAAAAGGAGTACCAAGATATAGGGAATACGATATCATATAGTGCTGAAGAGATATCAAAAGCTGATGAAGAAATCGCTAAACTGAACAAGAGGATCAGAGAGCTTTCAGCAAAGCTTAATGACACTGTGTCGAAGAAGAAGATGAAGGAGAGTGAAATCTCGACATTGCAATCAAAACAAGATGTGGTAGGTGAAAATCTTCAAGTACTTCAAATTGATTTTGAAAATACAACTGGCACTCTACTGTAAATAGTTACCAGAACCCCAAGTCCGTAAGTAATCGTAGGTAGCTGTGACTTATGTAGTGAAGAAATTAGCTGATGGTTTCCATAGAAGCACTAGACTCACTTTTGAAGCGAAAACATGAAACGTAGCCGTTGGTTTCTGAAGGAGGACTATAACTCACTTTTGAAGCGCGAACATGAAACATAATTGTTGATTCCTAGGGGAGCTCGTCAAATATGTAAAATCGGAATTTTTGTTCAACAGATGTGCAAAATCTCAATATCTCATGATGTGCTAATTTTGTTTGTTAATTGATTGGTGTCAATGTCACAACTCTATGCCTGTAGTAAGTTTGTTAATTGCGCTAGCATAGCGCACAAACATTTTATGTTGGCACCTAAAGTTTTTTCGTTAATTGAACAGAGAAGCTAGATGAGCAAGATGTCTATATTTTTCATAACATGCAAAATTTTTGAAATTTTTCCTGCACTGTTTAAGTAACTTCAATTTAAATGTTTTAAATAAGAATAAATTGAATAATAATGTTCCTTATTGATGGTCTTGTGTGTTTTGGTTGCTGCTTGGTTAAGTCAATTTAGTTTTAACTCTAGTTATTATTTATGGCATGTTTTGCAGCTGTTTTGTTCAAGTCCAATCCAGTCTCAAACTTTAGAGTTTAGTCCTAGTTTAGGTACTGGTTCAAGCCTGGTATGTTAGTAGGTTTATTGTGAGGGTATATAATTATATAAAAGAGAATACGAGTCGGTGAGTTGTCGGCTATCGTATCGTTTTAATCTATTTTTTTAATTTTTTTAATTAATAATACCAAAAATTAGAAAAAAATCACATTTGCCTTCAAAATGTTTACTAATGGAGGAAACTAATGACTTAAAAAAAATCTCAATTGCCTTTAAAATGTTTACTAATGATGAAAACTAAAAAAACTCAATTGTCTCAATATATTTTTATAATTTTTCTCAAATTTTTGTATTAATTATACCATAGATTAGAAAAAATCTTATTTGCCTTTAAAATGTTTACTAATGGAGGATAAAAATGTAAAATTTGAATATTCTTGCCTTTAAAATCTTTACTACGGAAGAAAAGTAAAAATATACAATTTTAATATCCTACTAAATTTTTTATTAGAAAATATCTTAATTGTATTTTAAATTTTTTCTAATAGAGAAATTAAATACACAATTTTAATTTTTTTTGTATTTAAAATCTTTACTAATGGAGAAAACTGACTAGAAGATATTGTATAATTGATATTTTCACGATTATATTATTCTATATTATAGATTGGTGTTCATAAATATACAATAAGAATTTTTGTAAACCGATCATGTCACTTAAATACCATAATGAGGTGAGGTGTCGGTTCTTAAATCGCTTTAATCTATTTTTCTGAGTTTCTCAATTTTTTAAATTAATAATATCAAAAATTAGAAAAAATCTCATTTACCTTTAAAATGTTTACTAATGGAGGAAACTAATGATTAAAAAAAATCTCAATTCCCTACAAAATGTTTACTAATTGAGAAAACTAAAAAAACTCAATTGCCTCCGTCTATTTTTCTAATTTTCTCAATTTTTTTATATATAATACCAAAGATTATAAAATATCACATTTGCCTTTAAAATCTTTACTAATGGAGGAAAATAAATATACAATTTCAATATTCTTATCTTTAAAATCTTTACTACTCGAGAAAAGTAAAAATATACAATTTTAATATCCTACTAAATTTTTGATTAAAAAATATATCAATTGTCTTTTAAATCTTTTCTAATAGAGAAATTAAATATACAATTTTAATTTTCTTACATTTAAAATCTTTATTAATTGAGAAAAGTAACTGAAAGATATTGTATAATTGATATTTTCACGATTATATTATTCTATATTATAGATTGGTGTTCATAAATATAGATTAGCGGCATTAAGAATTTTTGTAAATTGATCATGTCACTTAAATACCATAATGAGCCAGGCTCTCAAGTCTCTTTAATCTATTTTTCTATTTTTTTCAATTTTTTGAATTAATAATATCAAATATTAGAAAAAATCTCATTTGACTTTAAAATGTTTACTAATGGAGGAAACTACTTATTTAAAAAATCTCAATTGCCTTTAAAATGTTTACTAATTGAGAAAACTAAAAAAAACTCAATTGCCTCAATCTAGTTTTGTAATTTTCTCATTTTTTTTTATATATAATACCAATGTTTAGAAAAATTCTCATTTGTCTTTAAATTGTTTACTAATGTAGAAAATTAAATATACAATTTTAATATTTTTGATTTTAATATCCTACTAAATTTTTTAGTAAAAAATATCTCAATTTTTAATACCCGAACTTTTACTCACTTACTCTTGATTTTAGTTGTTTTTGTTTTTAGGAATATACAGGAACCGAGACCAAAGTTCTATTGTGCTATAATGAAGAGAAATTTGATGACATTAGTTGTATTATTAAAGAAAGAAAGTGGATGCATGTATCATGACATTTTGCACATTTCAGTTTTGATTCACAACAATCTCTCATTATTATTGAATGTAGGTTATAGTCCAAAATTTCTTTTAAAAAAATTTAAAAAAACTTATATTCAAGGCTATAAAGGTAAGCTTTTGTAACTATTGTATTATATGTCAAGAATACAAAATAAATTTGAAAATCATGTAATTTATTTAGTAGATTAATGTGTTATCCGTTAAATTTGGTAATAACGAGCTGGAAATATTTTTAAAGAAAGGGCGGTTCATAAGGAGCAATGTATTATAGACTATAATTAAATAGGCTAAATTGCATATTGTATCCCCTTGGTTTTAGGGTGAGCTCCCAAAATACCCATCAAATCAGTTTTTTTGCCCAAAATACCCACCAGCGCACTGTTCCGCCCTTTTTACCCACGAAATACGCATATCGGACATGCGTATTCAGTTTTTACAAAGGATGCGCATTACTGAGATGTGTATTCTTTATAAATGATTTATGGAATACGCATTTCGGACATGCGTATACTGTTTTTGAAAAAACAAAGAATACGCATCTTACACATGCGCATTCTTTGTAAAAACTGACTACGCATGTCCGACATGCGTATTTCGTGGGTAAAAAAGGCGGAACAGTGCGCTGGTGGGTATTTTGGGCAGTCCACCCCATTTTGGTAGGTATTTTGGGCATTTTCTCTTGGTTTTAACTTATTGTATTTTGGGTTAAATTAAATCAATTTCCATCCTCGTACTTTAAAACTCGCTATAATTTCCATCTCTTTGATGTTTTTCAGTTAAATTTGATTGTTATTGTTACTCAATTTGATAGTATTTTTGTCATTATAATCAATAATAATTTTAAAAAATGAACTATTTGAGTTATTATCATTATTTTAAGATTTATATATATACCAAATTTTGTTTTTAATTTCTAGATTTTTCAAACTAAAATTTATAATATTAAGATTTTTCAAAAACATTAAAATATATATTACTAAAACTTTCGTAAATTATTATTTGAAACATAATTTATAATTTAATTTTTAAAATATTTTTATAAAATATATATTACAAATTTAAGATTTTTTAAATATGTTTCATTTCATTTTTCGTTTTTTTCTAATTTTTAAATTTTATTCTTTTCTTTTTTAAATTCTTTTTAATTTAATATAGTAATAAATGACTAAAATACCCTCATTTTGACCAACTGTAACAGTCAAATTTAACGAAAAATCAGCAAAGGGGTGAAAACTGCGAGAAAACGCAAAATTACGGGATGCAAAGTGCATAAATTAAAACAAATGAAACTTAAGTGCAATAAGTCAAAAACAAAGGGATCCAATATGCAATTAAGTCAATTAAATATTGATATTATATTATGTATTTTAAATATAAGTTGGAATTTAAATTTTTTAAAAAAATATAAATGATAATTATAATATTCAACATAATATTAAAATAATGAAAATATTAAACATTTACATTTTTATAAATTTATTTAGAATTTTTGTGAATAATCAAGACGATACTAAAATCTTAAAAAAAAACCTTATGTTAGAAATATAATTATTTATTTTATTTAAAAACATTTTTTGTGAAATGTTTTTTTTTTAAAAAAAAAAATTACTATAAAACCGCTGCGAAACACGGCTTAGTAAACTAGTTAAATATATTGTGCCTCATTTTCAACTATGGAGTATATTTTCTTTTTATAAATTTTTCCTGCAAAATGAACATGAGTTGGGCCATAAAGTTCACTTGGGCCGACAGGCCCAAAAGTCCTTAAAATGAATCTTTTAGAAAGTTAGGGTTTATGAAAACCTGTACTGTATTTATGTTATATAAACCCTCCGCCTCTTTCTAAGTATTGCAATAGAATTTGCTTTGTTATTGTATCTATCTATCAGGATTATAAGCGTCGAAATACTGATTACGGGCATTCTAATAATCCATGGACGCTACGTATGAGCCGACGCGATATACATAATCCGTTTCTGTATTTATTCATTTCTTATGCCTTTTCAGTGAGGTAAATTTTACCAGCCACGGAGAAATTCGTGTTTTTTATTACATTTTTTTTATTTTTTACTGTCTTTGTTTGATTTGATTTGATTGTGAGATGGAGGTGATGAATATTTCCCCAGATGATCGAAGTTGAAATTACTGAGCGCTATTTTTTGATTTTTCTCTTTTTCGAGAATTATCTAAGCCAGATTTCTGATCCATCTTTATAAATTTGTTGGTATGTTGATTTGGTTGTTTTTGGATGAGAACAATTTTTAGTACGAGGAGATTTGTGCTTTTTGTATTGTTCCGAAAATAATTTTAAAATGTAGAGCAATTGTTGTTAATTTTAAAGTATTGAAGTTTTGAGTATTTGTAAAATGGAGGTGATGAATATTTCCCCAGATGATCGAAGCTGAAATTACTGAGCGCTATATTCGATTTTCTCTTGTGTGAAAATCCAAGCCAGATTTCTGATCCATTTTATTAGTTAAAACAATTTTACCATAGGAACACTTTAACAATTTTTCCGGTTTCTGCACTCTTTAACTTTGTTGATTGTTAAATGCATTTGAGAAATGTTGAAAACGTTTTCATTATGGAGCTGATGAATATTTCCCCAGATGATCGAAGCTGAAATTATTGAGCGCTACATTCGATTTTCCAAAATCAATTGAAAAATCCAAGCCAGATTTCTGATCCATAATTCCATGTTGACTATGGTTTTGATTATACACATTGCTTTGCAATTATTTGATGACTTGTTATATCTATCTATAGTAGTTGTATAATTGTGGTTGTTTAAGATGAATTATTACTGTTTACAGGTATTTTTTTTGTCAATGGAAACTACTCCTGTATTAGCCGATGCCTTATTCATAAACTGTGTCCGTCTATTGCTTGTGTTTTTGTTGTTTTACTATCGCTTTTTTTCTATTATTTGATTTTTTTCTCTTTTTGGAGAATAATCCAAGCCAGATTTCTGATCCATCTAGTTGGATTGATTTTTAAAATAATTATGTACTCAGGATATTAAATATTTGGTTCTATTGCTTGTTTTTATTGAAGGATAATTGATAACTGATCCATTGTATACTTTCTAGGCTTGTCTTTTTTAAAGATTAGTAATTATATTTATTTATAATTTTTATATATTTATTCAATTTAGAAAATTTAATTATATTTGGTTTATAATCAAAATATCCTTTTCAGTATGTGAATATAATTATATTAATAATCAGATGTATTTTTTAATATTAAATCCAACGGTTTTCATGTATCTATTTGAAGATCCAGTGTTGCTTTATTTTCATATATAATAGAAATTGAGTATAATTTATGTATCAATTAAATTGGTCACCTTATTAAATTATAATTATTTTTTAGTTTAGAATTTTGGAAAATCTGATTCGAATATAGTTACAAATTTTTACATTGAGAATTAAATTTGGTTTAAATTATTAAGATTCACTTTTAGTATTTGAATATAATTCTAAAAATAATAAAATGTACATATTTATTTTAGATCTAAAGGTTCCTCATTAATTTATTTTAGATCAATGATCCATTAGTTTGGTGGTACATGACTAAAGTTTTGAATAAAATCTTTTTTACACTTATTATATATATAAGGATATAATTATATTTAAATTATGGTGCATTAGTGTGCTTAGTGAGTATATGACTATGTTGTGCAAGTGTTTATAAGCTTTATGAAATTCTTGTATTCCTTTGTTATTATAAATTATCTCTTCTATTTCTATATATAATAGGAGAACAAGGGACTAAATTGCAAAAATCAGAATATGAATGTCGTATAGACCGATTGACTACCAAATTATATTTTGAATAAAATTGTTGTTTTTAATAAATTAAATAAAGTAGTAAAAATAAAAGAATTAAAGTACAAATATCAAAATATGAGAACCGTATTGACTGACTATCAAACTTTCAATGTTTAGGTTTTAATAATACATTATATATATATATATATATAAATAATAGGAGTGACTAGATTTATAATTAGATCAGATGCATTATATATATGACACATTTTTTGTTATTATCAAATTAATTTTATGAAAGAAAATAATTAGTTATTTGGTATATATATATATACATATCTGTGTGTGTGTAAAATAACTAAAAAACATATGAAAAACTATTTGTTTTGAGTAAAAATATTGTAAAAGGCGAAATAATAAAAATAAATAGATAGTACAACAAAACAATTAAATGAATTATATATTCTAAAATTTTGATAATAATTTGTGTAAACAATAAACAGATTAAAATATATAGTCCATAACAAATTTTAAAAAACATGATATTGCATATCGTACATTATGATCAGATCAAATTACATTATAAAGCCCGGGTTATTTAAAATCATAGTCCCCTATCAATCAAATTATCTATATAAATTAAAGTAAGTACATTGTAACAGACGAAAAAAATGTACAACCATACCTAGAAAAAAAAAATTAACCGCAAAAAATAGAAATTTATGTTAATTGCTAGAAAAATGACCCGTGTTTTAATTATTAAAGATGTGTATTTTGAAAAAAATAAAGGATGAATTCATTGTCAAAACACAGACAGAACTCAGAAGGCAAATGAACAATTTAAACTTACGATGATATAAGTAAAAAATATTTATCCATCCATAATTGATCAATTCTGAAGTTCAAAGTTAAAAAAAAGTCTGTTTGTTTGAAAGAATTGAAACATATCGAAATTGTACCAAACGTACTTAATAATAGAATAATTTGGCACAAGGTAGTTCCACTTAAGTCAATTAGCTACATTGTCCTATGTTCTGGAAGTTAGGTAGACAGGGGAAGAGAAATAAAGATAAAAAATGCTTAAAATCAATAGGTCAGAAGAAAAGACATAAAAGAGTTACAAAGAAAGTTTTAAGAACTGAAAACGCAAGGCCTAAGTAGAGAGTATTAGAAGATTTAGGAAAGTTTTTGAGTAAAATCAGTACTAAAACTTACAATCTCATACTGCATCATCTTGAAGGCTATTTAGTTTCTAACTTGAATATTGTCGGAGATGAACTAAATGAATGCATCATTTTTGAATAACTGGAAAAATTTTAGGATTATAATTTTAAAAATGTCTTCTTAATTAGAAAACATCCATAGAACACTCTAATTTTATTCTATGATCCACAACAAAATTAAAAACAGACATGATTTATCAAAACTACTCGTATTAATTTTCACATTATAAACTTCAACATATTTAAGCGAGTACGACATAGTCATAACATTAACAATAAAAACTCTATGAACATCAAAAATATACAATCATATATGTCAAATGACATTGATAATGTGTAGTTTAGTTTAAAATCACAATCTAAACTAGCGGTCAATATACTGATTCAAGATTTTTAGATAATCGATAAAGTATTTTAGAAAGATTAATCGTGGATTAATTAGGGATTTTTTAAAAATCGGGATTTTTTAGAATAATGATACGCATAGACAATTGAATTAAGCTAGAAAATATGTAGATTTTGCTAGAGACGGGAGGATGAAGGTATTTTCTACCAGAAAATCACAAGTTTTAGACCAATGTACCAGAATTCAGAAAGTTTTGACCCTAAATACATTTTTTTACACCAACAGGTAAAATGTATTTCTATCGTAAGTTGAAAAAGCATTTGTTAATGATAATTAAATGGTGGTCTGTGTGTACATGGATGATGACTGTTGTCTATTGAGTGAGAGTGTGATGCTGATTCGATGTTTTAAATTTTTGAAGAGGAATTATTCCCAAATTATCGGATATGTATACTTTGTCTATTTCATCCCAGCATTTTTTTTAATGCCTTGGATTTTCAGAGCAAGGTCAAAATGTAATTTTGATTGTAAAAAATATCTTGAGTTTTAGTTTTTTTCTTTCTCAGTTTCTCGGTATATTGTCTTTCTAATACTTGTTAAAAAAAAAGTTATAAAACAAAGGACATGATACAAACTACAAAGTGTTAATTAGTCTACTAAATCATGAAAACTGGTTTAAAATGTTAATAAAATTATACTGGACCGTATTTTTCATATGCTAGGAAAAATCCTACCATTTTGTTATTCAACAGTTCAACACCATACTTGGATAATTCTGTGGAAGCTCTAGACAACCTCAAATGTGCGGCATTTTCTATTGGGGGAGCGAAACCTGCAAATTTCTTAATTAATTATACACAAAATAATAATAATAATAATACTTAGTTCTTTCCAAAGATAATTCATTATAAGAATATTGGTAAAATAATTATAGAGAATGTTATTTTGAATAAAACAAGTTTTGGAACACCACCAAAACAAGACACGTTTGCATCGAACTAGATCTAAATTTTTGGATCTTTCGGTTTCGTTCTTTTTCGATTCAAGCGGGATTTTGGATTCGAGAGTGGACCGATTATCCCCTATTGTGGTTTCGCTTCTTCAGATCTAAGTTCTTTTAATTTGTTTTTTTAGTTTGCAATTTCGGTTTGTTTTTCTCTCCATGGTGAGAGGTTGTCGCTTTCTCTCCTTTATTGTGAGAGCTGATTTTGATTTAGTGATAAAATTTTGTATGAAATTGCAATTATGGTCGATAGCTCAAACAGGTTGCGGTGAAACAAGTTACGGTGAAGCGGGTACATGTAAATATATCATTTTCAACATATCGTTTGACTATCTCTTCAGGAGGATAGATCTCTTCAGGAGTAATGAATTGTCTACATCCATTGCCAAGTCAGCACACGATCCAGTGGAGCATGAGTTGGCAACAGCTGTCAAGTGACACATAAGCAACTTTGTTACATTCTGTTGCAGAGTTTGTTACAGTCATTCTTCTTATATAAACCCTTGTATAGAGTAGAAGTTAGTTAGTTAGTTTTACAGCTTCTTTTCTTCTTTTATGTTGCTTATCTTTGATCAAGATGCAAAATCGATGCTTCTTGTATAAACCAAGTTCATTACTCAAAGATTATCATGGTATCAGAGCGAATTGGTTCTTCTTTTCCGCATTCTTGACGCAGAGCTCAATCTTTGAAGTGGTGAACAATGGCGTTCTTACGTTCTTGCAGTGTTCAGATTATGTGGTAACATCACAGAAATCAAAGAAATCAAAGGTGTTATCTGCTAATTCTTGATTTTCTTGATTCATTTCTGTCAATTTTGTTGAGATTCTGTTCAGATTCGTGTTGTTTAGCTTCAATTCCTCCATTAATTCGTGTTAAGATAGTCAGTTCCATGTTTTAGTATACAAAATGGCTCAAGCTAATGCTGGAAATGTTAACAATGCTTGGAATATCAATAATAGAGCCAATATTCATGCTAATCAGTATGTTAATAACATTTACTACATTCATCCATCGGATTCCAGTTCGTTTTAGCTAGTTTCTGTAAAGTTTAATGGTGTCGGTTTCACGAATTGGAAACGAGCTATGACTCTGAGTTTATCAACTAAGAATAAGTTGGGATTCGTAAACGGATTATTGTTGCGACCAAATGATAATATAGCTGAGGCAACTGCTTGGGATATATGTAATGATCTGGTTTGCTCTTGGATTTTAGCTAATCTAGATGAGACTATTGCAAAGAGTGTTTTGTTTCTTGAGAGTGCTCGAGAAATTTGGAGTGATTTAGAGGATCGTTTTGGATATGCTTCAGTTGCACATATTTATAACCTAGAACAACAGTTAACATAACTAAGTCAAGGTTCGAAGTCAGTTTTTGAGTTTTTCACAGAAATTAAGATACTTTGGGATGCTGTGAATGATGCTAGTCCACTTCCATACTGTTCTTATAAACATTGCACTTACAATCTCACTCAGAAAGTTCACCAGAGAGAACAAGATCATAGGCTTATTCAGTTCATGATGAAACTCAGTGAAAAGTTTTCAATTGTAAGGGGAAATGTGTTGATGCAGTCACCTTTACCTAATCTCTCTACAGTTTTCAGAATGTTTTCTCAAGAAGAGAAACATCAGGCAATTTCTCAGAGTCATCTTAATCAGGAATCTTTAACTTTTATAGCAGAAACTAAGAAGCCTTTTGACTACAAAGCTGTAGGGCACAGTGTTCAGAGACAAACTCCTGGAAATACAAATTTCTTTGCACATAAGACAACAATTGGTCCTAAGAAAGTCTCTAAATACTATTGCACTCACTGTAATATGAGTGGACACAGTCTTGAACGTTGTTTCAAAATAAATGGTTATCCACCTGGTTTTAAGAACAACAGGGATAAGAAAGTTGTTGTTGTGTCATCTGCTTCTCCTGAGGATATCCCTTCTAATTCTCCCATTACTGTGGCACAATATAATCAGCTATTGAATCTCCTTTCTACTCAAGGTTGCTCTACATCACAGGTCAAAGGTGATAATGATCATGCATTGCTAGCTGGTAAGTTTTGCTTCATGACAGATTCTGCCAAATCATATAGTTGGCTTGTTGACAGTGGAGCCACTGACCATATTTCTAATTTGGAGTTTTTTACTCATTATACTAAGCTAATTCATCCCGAGTTCATTACTATACCTGATGGAAAGAGAGTTGCAGTTCTGCATATTGGAACTGTTCAGTTAACTAAGGATATAGTTCTACAAAATGTTCTCCATGTACCAGATTTCCACTTCAATTTAATCTTTGTTCAACAACTTTGTAAGGATTTTAAGTGTCATGTTCTCTTTACTACTAACAAGTGCTTCCTACAGGACCCTTCTCAGAAAGTATCTCAGATTCTTCTTGGTGAATTACATGGAAGTTTATACAGTTTACATAAAGCTTCAAAGGCACCAGTTACCTCTATGGCATCTTTCTCCACTTCCAAGACTTGTTTTACTGTTGTTGCCACTGCAGATCTATGGCATCTCAGATTAGGCCATATTCCTTTTAACAAAATAAAGCTAGCATTACCTCAAGGTTCTATTCAGGATTCTACACAATCAGTCATCTGCAGAATTTGTCCAATGGCTAAACAGACTAGGGCCAGTTTTCCTTTGAGTGCTATTAAGTCTATTTGTGCTTTTCAGTTGATACACATAGATGTTTGGGGCCCCTATTATGTGAAAACTCCATCTGGTTGTAACCAATTCTTAACAATTGTTGATGATTTTAGCTGTTTTACTTGGGTTCATTTACTCAAACAAAAATCTGATTGTGTTTCAGTTCTTGCTGTTTTTTTTCCAATTTATTGAAACTCAGTTTCATGCTAAGGTGGTCAAATTGAGGTCTGATAATGCTAAAGAATTGACTATTGGTCCTATGGATACATTGTTTCAACAAAGAGGCATTCATCATCAAACAAGTTGCAGCTACACTCCACAACAAAATGGAGTTGTGGAGAGAAAACACAGGTTTCTTCTTGAAACTGCTAGATCTCTATTTTCCCAGTCTAAGGTACCCTCAAAGTATTGGGGTGATTGCATTCTATGTGCTACATATTTGATTAATAGAATTCCTTTACAAAGTATTGCCAATGATACTCCTTATTTCAAACTTTATAAAGAACACCCTGATTTACACCATTTGAAAGCTTTTGGATGCTTATGCTTTGTTTCTACTCCTCCAGTTAATAGACATAAATTTGATCCTAGAGCTACTGATTGTGTATTTCTAGGGTATTCTCCTTTCAAGAAAGGGTACAAAATTTTGGACCTTTCTACTTCTCAAATCTCCATTTCCAGAAATGTTGTTTTTCATGAAACTCATTTTCCTTTTCATCATTTGAATCAAAAGAATGATTTTCCTTCTGGTTTCTACTTACCTACACATACTCCATTTATTTTTGATCCTGCTGTTGTAGACACTGCATCTACATCACCTACTGTTCATACTAATGTTCACAATTCTACATCACTTATTCAACCTAATCATTCTGTTGAGGTTTCTCCTAATGATACTACTCAGTCTGATGTCATTGACATTAGTCCAATTATTTCTGTTTCTGTCCCTCAACCTACTCTACGCAGATCTAATCGACAACATACAGTTCCTTCCTATCTACAATCTTATCATTATCTTACTAGCTCTTCTTCCTCTCACTACTACAATCTTGTTTAGCATAGTCCTCCTTATCCAATCTGTGACATTGTTGAGCCTTCTTCTTATGCTCAAGCTTCTGTCAATCCTTTATGGGTTACTGCCATGCATAATGAGATCAAAGCCTTACATGACAATCATACTTGGGATTTAGTACCTCTCCCTCCTGGAAAGAAACCCATAGGTAGTAAATGGGTCTTTAAAGTCAAGTTAAAATCAGATGGGAGTCTTGACAGATGTAAGGCTAGGTTAGTGGCCAAGGGGTTCAATCAAAAGTTTGGTGTGGATTATGAAGAGACTTTTTCTCCAGTTGTGAAGATGGGAACAGTTAGGACACTTATTGTTGTTGCTGCTCATAAGAAGTGGCCTTTGTTTCAACTGGATGTGAATAATGCCTTTTTACATGGTGAATTAATTGAGGAAGTCTACATTAGAGTTCCTGAAGGTACACCAAACCCTCAAAATCTTGTTTGTCTGCTCAGAAAATCCATCTATGGGCTTAAACAGGCTTCTAGGGTGTGGAATGCTAAGCTTGTTGCAAAACTGCATTGTCAAGGATTTAGGCAATCAAAAAATGACTACAGTTTATTTGTTAAGAAACATGATGGTAAGATTTGCATTGCTGCAATATATGTTGATGATGTCCTTTTGACTGGTACTGATGTTGAAGGTATGAATTCTTTAAAAGCTCATTTACATCAGCTTTTCAGTATCAAGGATTTAGGCAAGTTTCATTATTTTCTTGGATTAGAGGTGAATTATTTGGATTCTGGTATTCTTTTGAGCCAAAGAAAATTTGCTAAGGAAGCCCGTTTTGCCTTGCTGCTTCCTTTTTAGATAGTGAAGGACTTCAAACGAGATCAAAACATTATCAGAAATCAGTCTACCTTGCATGAATGCACTTTGGTTTTCCGAGATAACCATAGGAAGCAGCATTTTTAACCGATTAGCCATTACCTTCCCAATGATTTTATAAAGAACGTTGCATAAGGCGATTGGACGCAAATCACCCATCCCCACTGGATTCTTCTTTTTCGGTATAAGAACTAAAATCGTATCATTCAGACAATTCGGTAGCTTACCTTCTCTGAAAAAACTGTTGACTAACTTTGTTACATCCTTCCCAACGATATGCCAGCATTTTTGGTAGAAACCAGGGGTATACCCATCACATCCAGGCGCTTTATCTGGGTCCATACTAAAAAGAGCCGCTTTGACTTCATCTTGCTTAACAGCCTCGATTAACACATTGTTCTGAACCTCCGAGATGCCTGGTTGAATTTCACTGACCACCTCTTCCAAATCTGATCCTACCGTCGAAAAAATATTTTGAAAATATTCTTCCATAAGGTCATGTAAACCATTATCACGGTCCCTCCAAACCCCTGATTCGTCTTTCAACTGGTGAACTAGATTATTCCTCCTCCTTTTAGAAGCTGCATTATGAAAATATTTTGTGTTCCGATCACCACACTGCAACCACAGTTGTTTCGAACGCTGCCTCCAATACACCTCCTTCTGATGATAAATCTCCACCAAACTGCTTTTAGCCTCCTTATACCTACTAATTGAAACATCATCCCTCCTGTTCTTCAGTTTTTTGAGTAAGTCTTTACAAGAGTTAATTCTGCTTCGAAAATTACCAGTAATATTCCTACCCCAGTCATCCAGAACAATTTTACATCTCTCTAGCTTTTCTTGAACAGAACTTGAAGGACTTGTGTTCCAATTGTCTTTAACTAAATCTAAGCATTTCAAATCCGTTAACCAAGCATTCTCAAAACGAAAACGATGAACATGGTTATAGCTTTCCACTACTACGAACTGCAAGAAAATGGGGTTGTGATCCGACAAAGAAATTTCTAAGTTAAACAGCTGGGCTGATTGAAACTCATCCCACCATTTCGAATTGACCATAGCTCTATCCAGTCTGATTTCAGTCCAGCTTGGAGAGCCCCTACTTTTCTCCCAAGTAAACTGGTGTCCAATTAAGTCCAAATCTGTGAGGTCACAGTCAAGCACTGCTGCATTAAAACCATCTAACAGAAAATTCGGATAAGGTCTACCCCCCCTCTTCTCACCGTTGTGCAAGATATTATTGAAGTCTCCTATGACACACCAGGGCAAGGTCGAAAGATCTTTTAGGCTTCTCAATAACGACCATGTATTGTGACGGAGACTACGATTTGGTTCCCCATAAAACCCAGTAAGACGCCATTCAATCATATTCCGGATTTTAACTACGACATCAATATGGTTTATCGAATAACCAAGCACTTGTGCACTGTGCTTATCCCTCCACATAAGGACAGTACCCCCACTTTGGCCTCTAGCTTCCACACAAAAACATCCTTCAAACTCCAACTGCATAGCTAACCTTTTCATCACACCTTTATTTGCGCGAGTCTCGCTTAGAAAAACAAAATCGGGTTTCTTTTGATACACAATATCTTTAAGGAATTGGATGGTTTGTGGGTTCCCAAGCCCGCAGCAATTCCAACTTAAAGTACTCATGATGCTTGGCGGGCCTGGAGTCCAGAGCCCGCCCCATACAAGTTTTTTGGAAGCCCATCAATTTTTATATCTGATCCATCTTTACTATTATTCTCTATTCCTCCAATATCTGTCCTCCTTCTTTTAGGATCATTTATCTCAAATTCCTGATTTTCCGCCTCTGATGTAACAACCAAATCATCACATATAACTTTATTTCCATCAATCTGCATGGCTTGTGTTACGCTAGCATTTTTAAAATTTCCCCGTCCATCCTTATCTCCTAAATTATCTCCCCTTATCTCGCCATCCCCCCTAATCTCCTCTCCTACCCGTATCACCACATCATCTCCGTTCCCAGTCGCCGGAATACCAGAACCTCCAGCTTTTTCCGGACTCTTCACCATCACTGGTTGTTGACGAAGCCATTTCGATCCAAAATTCACTGTTGAACGTCTTGGAGCTGCTCGCAACCATATACCATACGGCCTTTCAGTAATATCACCATCTTGCTCAAACAATTTAGGACAGAAACGTTCTGAGTGTCCGATAATGCCACATATGAAACAGAATGTTGGAGCATGCTCATACTTAAAGTTAACCCAGACCCATTCTCCACCTTTTTTCTTCAGTTTCATTTTTCTTCGGAGTGGTTTAACCCAGAATGTTGGAGCATGTTTGGAAGGTTTGATTCAGTTGACGTATTTGCCTACAAAGTCCCAGCTCGTTGAAGTCTTTACTAAGATTGCTCCTTCTCCACATTTCAATTCTTTGTTGTCCAAGTTAGGACTGACCTCTGTTCCAGTGCTCACTCCCAACTTGAGGGGGCTAATGAATTGTCTACATCCATTGCCAAGTCAGCACACGATCCAGTGGAGCATGAGTTGGCAACAGCTGTCAAGTGACACATAAGCGAGTTTGTTACATTCTGTTGCAGAGTTTGTTACAGTCATTCTTCTTATATAAACCCTTGTATAGAGTAGAAGTTAGTTAGTTAGTTAGTTTTACGGCTTCTTTTCTTCTTTCCTGTTGCTTATCTTTGATCAAGATGTAAAATCGATGCTTCTTGTATAAACCAAGTTCATTACTCAAAGATTATCAAGTAGGATAGACGATTGTTTCTATTTTATGTTTGTTCGACGCGATTATCTTTGTAGATGTCATATGACTTTTCATTAATGAATTAATTCCATTGTTCTTCAAAAAAAAACTGCAAAATTTAGAAGCTCCTTGACTAGTCTGCGTCGAATTCTAATTAAGACGAGACATGTGTTAAAGCAGATGATTGTACAAAAGTACCGTATTTGAAAATCAAATATTTCGGAAAAAAAATCAGAATAAAAATTTGATTTGGAGGAAATTCTATTCGGCCCATATCAAGGATCTTTAAACAGCTACAAGCAATTATCCGTATGTCTCACTTGCAAACAAGTCATCACTTGTATAGGCTTTTGTTCTGCAAAATTAACTTGTTCCTAGGATGAAAACTTAATAAATGCTCCTACGGTGCAAAATTGCCACGTCCTAATTTGATTAGCCTCCGGTTCAGTAAATTTCATTAATAATCAAGTCGGGTTTGAATTAGCAATTGTCACAGTTACAAAGAAGATCTTGATCAGAAAAAGTGTTAATAATATATTGGCATTTAAAGTATCCGTTTTTTTACACGTGAATTCTTTAAAAAAAAATGTACAATTTAACCTTTTAAGTTCGGTTTTTGTAAGATTCGACTATTTTAATTATTTTTTTCCTCAAAATACCCTTGACAAATTTTACAAAAAGCCGGACTTTTAGAACTATTTTGGCACGAACCTTCAAAAATCATGTAATCAGTTTAGGAATTCTAACTCACAATCTTTTTTTTTACTACTCGCTATAGCTACTAAGCATGACTCACCATTAGGTCATATATACGTACACATGCATATTTATTATAGTTTTATATATTTGGTTTGTAATTTAAAATCACGAAAATAGGGTTCATAAACGATGGATGTTGACATTTGATGTAATTGAAGATTACGACAAATGGAATATTTTTTGTTTCTTCGGTTGTTTCAAAAATCTGGCAAGGACATTTTTAGAAGAAAAATGACGAATATGATCAAGTTGTACAAAAACCAAACATTAGAAGTAAAATTGTACGCTTTTTTTAAGGATTGTGTATAAAAAATGGGAATACTTTAAAGGTCAATATGTTAATAACCCTAAGAAAAATAAACAAAATCACTAATAGATATAATATTTTAAGAAATTGTTTCAAATAAATTTTTTTAATAGTACATGTATTCAATAAACAATATTGGCTACAAATACTTTTCTATGGGCATGATTACTACGTGAAAATTTTAAATTACCGTGTAACTGAGAAAGAACATTAGCACTTCACAAACTTTAGAAATAATCCAAACACTAATGTATAGTGAATTAAAATCATTATAATAAGTGTGTGATTCGGTTTCTTGTTAGATTAAACAATAATTTATTTATTTTAACATAGTTTCTAATTGAAATTAGTGTGGAATGTTGGGGTTTTGTAGTATATATTTCATTTTTACTTATTTTATACTAAATGTATTTAGCGGCTCACCTCTTCTCGACTAAGACATCAGAGAAAATTAAACAATGTGTATACACAATAATCTTTATAATATATACTAACAACAATATTTTGGACACTATACACAAGAATAGGTGTCATCATTGAGTTTGTTAGTTGGTGAATTTCATTTTGTATTAAAAAGAAGTTCATCGCTTGAGGATTAATCGTAGTACTTATATTTGGTTAAAGTTTACCTACGTTGAAGATAAGAGTCAAAGAGTAATCTCTCATACTCATTATTCATGAAATGAGTTAAAGAGTTACTCAATACTAAAAGATTAGCTTAAAGTCAAGGAAAACGAAGATGATGATCATTTATATGTACATTGTATAGATTTTTTTTATTATTTTTTTATAGTCCATAAATTAAACTGTAGATACCAGCTAAATTATCTACACATATTAACTTCAAATTTTTGATTTTAAGTTTGAATCATTTTAAGTCATAAATACTTCTTTTGATTTCACCCAACTCGGTTCATAAAAAATATTCAATAAGTTATGTTATATTCTTATTAAATACTTCTTACGTCCTAATTTTTTTTATTTTATTTGACTTTTTAGGATATTTTGACTAGATTTTGATCAAATATTACGTATAAAATATATAAGGAATTTATTATTCATAAGTACATTCTAATTATTTTACTATATATTTTTCAGATTTTGTAAATTATAAAAAGATTATATGTAAATGTTAGTCGAAATTGGGTCAATTTAACCGTACAAAGTCAAACAAGAAAAATGATTAGGGACTGAGGGAATATATGAATACAATTGTTCCATATTTAGTGATTTAATCCTAGAGAAACATCACAAAATGCAAATGAACTTAGGTGTCGTTTGATTCGTCGAGTGGTATTAGTTTGGAATTAGAAATCGGGTTTAAGGTGGTATCGGGTTGAAAGTTCATTTATGATATTATGTGTTTGGTTCATTGCTGAAATGACTTTTAAAATAATATTAACTTATAAAATAAATTAATTAATTGTGTTATATAATAATTTATTTATTTTTTATTATTATTAGTAACATTGTGTATAAAAATAATTTTTAATATTTATTGTATTTGTTAGATGAAATAAAATAAATGACATTAAAATTAATACCTCATATTCCTTCTCCAGACCCGCCCCTTAGGTTATCAAAAACTCATACCTTGGGGGTTTGAGGTATGAGTTTGAAAATAAAAAAAAAACAGAATTAAACATAAATTATAGGTTTTGCTCCTTCTAAACTCATATCTGATTCCCGATACAAGTTTCTAGAAAGTATTCGAATATAATATAAAATTCACTATAAAAAGAATGAACGTTTTACAAGTTCGTCTTAGAAAAAATATAAAAAGAAATTTGAAGAATGAAATCCATATAATAAGAAGATAGCTAATTTTGGTCAATCACAAATGTTAAAAATAATTAAATTATATTCCAATTTCCAAAAATTTGAGTAGAAAGCCCTACACAGAATCTGGAAAAGAACCTAAGTGTTTAATGAGAATTAAATAGTCAATTTAGTATGTTAGGATTTTTCAAAACAATAAATATCAAAAATAAAACTATACAATGATAATAACAGACGAAAACGTGATAAAAATTCTATACATATTTACTCAAGTCCTTAAATCCAAAATAACAAATATAATTCTCATATTCTACAACTAATTAAATCTGAATCACAAATATTTCGAACGCCAAATTTTAATTACTCCAAATCGAAGAACCTCGAACTCGAATCCATATCAATTAGCTTTTGTATCAAACCTGAAATATTAAATAATGAGTTGCAAAACAGCAAGCAACTACCATCCAACAACTCAAAATAAAAATGGGTAAAATTGCATTTTCATCACTCAACTGACGTCAAACTTGTAAGTGAATCATCAAACTCAAAAAACTTTCAAATGCATGACTCAACTAATTAAAACTTGTAATCTGATCACTGAACATATAAAAACTTTCACATTCCTTAAATTGAGTTTGAATTTAACGAAAGTCCGTTAAAGATTATTTTGTCAGTCCAGCTCACTTGCCACGTAATAAAATGATGCGTAAATTAAAATTTTAAATATATAACATAATATCTATTACATTGAATCACATATTATACTCGATAACATTTAGAATATATATATGGCGAACTCTTTAAATGGGTAACCTAATAACTCCTTACGATATACATGTTATTACCTTAGCCTTAAACACATACAAACAGTTATTCCTTAATTTTGATAGCGTGATTTTATTACAAAAATGAACTATTGAAACACTTATCACATCATTTTCACCTTCATCATGTATTGTTTCTATCCTTTTACTTATTGTTATGCCACGTTTTGGCATAGTCCAAATTTCTCCGTTTAATAATTATTAATTCAGATTAATAATTAATTGCTTTATCACTAAGTAATATCCTCTTCCTGAAACGAGGAAAGAATCAATCTCAATCGACGAATAACGGAAAATATCTCCAAACGATATTCTTCAAATCATGGAAAGAAATGCGGAGATGCCGCAAGATTGTAGGAAAACATGTGAAGACCGGACTATTTATGGGAACGTGAGGTGGATTGATAATCCTTGAACTATATATGGGAACATTGGATTGATAATCCTTGAACTATTTATGGGAACATGATGTGGATTGATAATCCTTGAGCTGTTTATGGGAACATAAATCTCGGCTATTTTATGGACTTGGACTGAATGACTTATCTAATGACTTGCTTTCCAAGAACTACGTGAGGCTTGATCCCTATATAAGGGTACGTAGGCACCTTGTATGGTACAGTGGTACAGTGGTACACGACAATTGACACTCGGGAAAGAGGAAGAGAAAGAACTCATTCTCTATTCAATTTCTGAGGAGTCATCATACGACCTCAGCCCCCAAACATCCAAAAATCTCAATTCCCCTATTTTCATAATTCGTTATTTCAGCAACCTCCGATTCGAGTTGTTACGAAATTTCTCCAACAACAATTGGCGTTAGAAGGAGGGGATTATTTTTTGATTGTGGAGGACAATCAAATCATCTACATCATGCACAAGGGGGGTTTTATTGGATCTGGAGCGGCTTTAATGGAGAAGCAGAATGATGGAGGCGGTGATTCATGATTCTTTTCGAAATTAAGATAAGTTTGAAACCCTGATATTTTGATGATAACACTAACAGCAAGCTGGCTTAAGTGTATTATACTAACATGGTTTTGCAGAAAATAAAAGCTATGTATTTTTCTAACAAAACATGTTGTAGCAGCTAGCTGGCAGACTAATTTTCTATGCAGGTAGCAAGCTGTCAAAGTAATTTTGTATGCAGTCAGCAAGCTGGCAACACTTCCAGCAGATAGAGTTTCATTCCTAATTTATAGGAAATTTTCTAGGAAACGTTTTGTAAGGACTCTATATGATATATAAGGTATATATATATATATGGGCTCAAATATTTTCAAATATATTATATATATATATATAGTTCCTAAAATAAAGGAAGTTGATATACGTTGGTGATTATCTAACAACTTCTATTATTTTATGGGCTTTTCAAACCAGATTGAATTTGTCTTTCTTAACGTTCCTTCTCTAACTCATCTGGTTTCTGATTTCTGAACGTTGATTTCATGAACGTTGGTTTGAATTAATCAAGGAACACAATACGTGAGACTTGGTAGTCAAGACCGTTAGGTGTTGATCGATTAATTCAAAATCAGTGTTTCATTATAAAAAGACTTGTGCTGTTTTCATTCTAGCTGTTGGACTACATTCAAAAGAAAACACAAGTGTTTTACAAACTGATTTGATATATCTTTTATATACTTTTGAGCTCTAATATATATTACAACTTATATCTTGAGTTAGAGTTCATAGTTTCAATTGTAATTGATTATACTTGTATTGTTCAACTTGTAAGTTGGTAGTTGCTGGTTTTGTAAGCTTGGGAAACAAGGGTTCAAGGAACTTGATAGCTAGAGGAGTTTATACTTGGTTTAGTATAGTACTTAGAGAGCTGTGTTCAAGGAACAAGGCGTTTCAGCAAGCTGCAAACAGTAACAGGGAGTTCAGGGAGATATATTATTGTATTGTGTAGTTGTAATTCACTTTGATCAATAATATATTCCTTTGCCGTGTTGGTAAAGGACCAGGACGTAGACCTATAGGAGATAGGGGTCGAACCTGGCTAAAATTGCTGTGTGTTCTTTATTTTCTGCACATTTTCTATACTGCTGTGAACAACGTAGCTAGCTGCCAATTTATATTCTGTGAACTCAGTAAGCTGCCAGACAGCAAAACAGACTGATTTTTGCTTTTTCAGTCACATAACTTGGTAATATTTAAAATCGGTCATTGTTAGTCATAACACCTATTCACCCCTCCCCTCTAGGTGTTGATTCTCAATTGGTATCAGAGCTTTGGTATACTAATCTTTCTGTAACAGGAAAAGTATCGATCAAATGGCTGACAATTATCCCGAAGGAAAGTCTGACTACCGAGCTCCTCTCCTCACTGGAACGGACAATTACAACTGGTGGAAAGGGCGTATGGAAACATATTTATCCAGAGATCCACTTGTTCTAAGGGTTGTTCAAAAGGGTCCATATGTATTTCTTGACAAAGATGGCAAAGATAAGGATGTTGATGATCTTACTACCGATGAATTGATCAAGTTTGGCTATAATGGAAAGGCAAGAAACTCTCTCATGAATGGGCTTAATCAAGCTGAGCATGACAAGGTATCGTCTCTTAAATCAGCAAAGGAGATGTGGGATGCATTGGAAACTTACCATGAAGGCTCAGCATCTTTGAAGAAGGTCAAACTCAGCAAGTTAATGAATGAATTTGGAAATTTTAAACTCAAAGAAGGAGAATCTATCAAAGAAAGTCAAGCTAGATTTCAAGTGAACATCAATGCACTTAAGAGACTTGGCAAAAAGATTCCTCAAGATGAAATCAATATGAAAGTTCTAAGTGCGGTGCCATTTATTTATGAACCCAAAGTTACTTCCTTGGAGTCTTCTTCAAATCTTGAAACTATGGATCATCTAGCTGTCTTTGCTGAGCTAGAACAATTTGAAACCAAGATACTTGAAAGCAAGGTGGAATCTATTAGAGCTCCAGTCGAAAAGATGAAGAATCTGGCCTTACACTCCAGTAGCAGCAAGCTGATCTCAGATGCAGAATCAGAATCTGATGAGGAATTGGCTCTTATGTCCAGAAAAATCAAGAAGATGATTGAAAAAAGGAACAAGCTGAAGAAGGAAAAAGGAAAAGCTTTTGGAGCAAGAAGAGAGTCAAGAGATTCAAAGGATGTTGCATGTTTTGAATGTGGGAAGAAAGGACACTTCAAAAGGGACTGCTACAAGCTGAAGAATAGGCCTAGGCAGCAAGCTGTTTCAAAGGACAGAATGAAATCTAAAGCACTTTTGACATGGAGTGATGATGAGAACTCAGCTTCTGATGATGAATCAGGTGATGAGATGGTGAACCTGGCTCTTGTTGGTCTGGATGATGAAGACACTATGCGAGGAATCACAGAAGATGGCCTTGTAGCGAGTGACGCTTCAGATTTGGACGACAATAGTAGTGAGGTAAACTCTATAAATTCTGATTCAAATTCTAGTAATCATTCATTAGATGAACTAACCTTGCAGAGACATAGTACTATATCTATTGTGGAGTTCATGGAATTAAAGAATGAGAACAATGAACTTGAAAAGAAGAATGCTTCACTTCGAAAGATGATTTCTGAGCTATTGGTTGAAAAAACTCCGTCAAACAATCATGAAGACCTTATTTCTGATCTCAAAGGGAAGTTAACACAACTTGAAGGGTTCAACAAACTACTTCTCAAAAGAAATGATACATTGATGAAGGAACTCAGCGAGCTACGTGCAGAAATTGAAGCTAGAGATGTATGTCTTGAGACATTCAAAATCAGAGAATCCATCTCAATTGAAGCTACTCAACAAGCTGAGAAGATAAAAGAATTAGAAGCTGAAGTTGCAAAGCTTGAGAAAGGCATGGGAAAATTTGTTCAAGGAGAGGAAGTATTAAAAACTATTATGAAACAAACAAAAGTTCCTATGGATAAAGAAGGACTTGGAATGGCTTCTACATCAAAGTCCAAGGCTTTTCAATATGAAGGCAAACAGGGTATACCATATAATTATGCTATGCCGTGGAAAATTTGCTACAAATGTGGAAAGAAAGGTCATTTGTCACACCACTGCCCAACAGAGAACACTAAGCCAGCGAGCTGGAACAGACAGACTACTTCTGGGCAGCAAGCTACCAGAACAAGGAGAACAGGAAACCAAGCATCTAAAGTGGTCCAAATGTGGATCAAGAAATCTGAATTGAATGTTCTTTATGTTTTATCAACTAACCATGCTGGACCCAACAAAATTTGGGTACCAAAACGTTGAGATGTTTGTTCTTTGTTTTGTAGGTATGTCTTGTGGTCAAAGTCAATGCAAATCAATGGATATTGGATAGTGGATGTACAAGACATATGTGTGGTGACAAATCTCAGTTCCTTAGCCTCAAGATGAAAAGGGGTGGTAGTGTTACAATTGGTGATAGCAAAACTCTCCGTATACTTGGCAAAGGAACAATTGGTAATAGTAACATTTCTATTGATAAAGTACAATATGTTCAAGGTCTTAAATATAATTTGCTTAGTATAAGTCAGTTATATGATGATGGACATACTGTTGTTTTTGATAAAGAGAAATGTACTATTAATGTTGGCACTAACAAAGTCCCCCTAGTTGCTAGAAGGGAAGGAAATATATATATGTTGGACTTTGAGATGCAGGAAGTAGGCTGCTGTTTAGCTACTGTGGATACAAACCCAGATCTTTGGCATAGAAGGCTAGGACATGCTCATATGGACTTACTCAGCAAGCTGTCTACAAAGAAGCTAGTTAGAGGACTACCCAAATTGAAGTATGTCAAGACAGAAACCTGTTCGGCTTGTCAATTAGGCAAACAAATCAGGACTCCACATAAGTCAAAGACAATGGTATCATCTACTAAACCTTTAGAGCTTCTTCATTTGGATTTATTTGGTCCGGAAGCATATAAAAGCATTGGAGGTAAACAATATGCATTTGTTATTGTTGATGATTATTCTAGATATACATGGGTATTGTTTCTTCGTACTAAAGATTGTGCTTTTAGTGAATTTGAGAAGCTAATCACGTTACTTGAGAACAAGTTGAATACGAGACTTATAGGTATAAGAAGTGATAGAGGAGGTGAATTCATCTCAAAAGGCTTCCTTGATTATTGTGAGGAAAGAGGTATTTCACATGAATTCTCTGCTCCAAGAACCCCACAGCAAAACGGAGTTGTGGAGAGAAAGAACAGATCTTTGCAAGAAACTGCAAGGACCTTGCTGCAAGAAAGCAAGCTGCCAAGAAGTTTCTGGGCAGAAGCAGTCAACACAGCAAGCTACGTTCTGAACAGAGTGCTTATCAGGCCTATTCTCAACAAAACTCCATATGAATTGCTGAGGAATAAGAAGCCAAACATTGGATATTTCAAGGTTTTTGGCTCCAGGTGCTTTGTACTCAAAACTATTGATAGAGATGGTAAATTCGATGCTAAATCTTATGAAGCAATATTTTTGGGTTATTCTTTAACAAGTCGTGCTTATAGAGTGTATAATACATCTAAACGTATTGTTGAAGAGTCTATAGATGTTTCATTTCAAGAGTCTAATGTTGATCTGTCAAGAGATGAGGAAGATATTGCAGGTGCAGGTGATGACAGCCAGCTGCCAGTGACAAATACTGTATCGCAGCAAGCTGCCAACCAGCCTGAGACAACTACAGCAGCTGAAAAGCAAACTGAAACCTCTTCTCCAGTAGATGAAACTATTGCTAAGTTGTCAAAGCTCACCTTGGAAGGTCCAAGAGGTCAAAGATCACAAGAAAAGATGCCTATATATGAAGGTGGTGAAGTTTCTCCTCCATCCAAGCGAATTCGAGTACATGAGGAAATCATAGCTCAACATTCTTTGCCAAAGTCAACAAGAACAGTGAAGAACCATCCTCCAGAGTTGATCATTGGTGATAAATCAGAAGGAATCAAGACAAGGAAGGGTCAAGCCAACTTTTGTGCATTTGCGGCCTTTCTAGCTCAAGAGGAACCAAAGAATGTCAAAGAAGCACTTCAAGATGAGAATTGGATCATGGCAATGCAAGAAGAACTCAATCAATTTGAAAGATGTGATGTTTGGGAACTTGTGGAGCCACCTAAAAATGCTTCCATCATTGGTACAAAATGGGTCTTCAAGAACAAAGTTGATGAATTTGGTACGGTTACTCGAAACAAAGCAAGACTAGTTGCACAAGGATACAATCAACAAGAAGGAATAGATTTTGAGGAAACTTATGCCCCGGTTGCAAGACTTGAATCAATTCGGATGCTACTTTCATTTGCGTGCTTCAAGAAGATCAAGCTACATCAAATAGACATGAAAAGTGCATTTCTTAATGGATTCTTAAAGGAAGAAGTTTATGTCAAGCAACCCCCTGGTTTTGAGAATGAGCAATTTCCAAATCATGTTTTCAAGTTGAAGAAGGCATTATATGGATTGCGGCAAGCTCCTAGATCATGGTACGAAAGGCTAAGTAAGTTTTTGATCAAAAATGGATTCATTCGAGGTAAAATTGATCCCACATTATTTACTAAACATAATGGTACTGATATTTTAGTTGTACAAATATATGTGGATGATATTATTTTTGGATCTACTAATGATGATATGTGTAAGTGGTTTTCTAAGTGTATGCATAGTGAGTTTGACATGAGCATGATGGGAGAGCTCAACTACTTTTTGGGCCTTCAAATTAAGCAAACTCCAGAAGGTATTTATGTGCATCAATCCAAGTATATCAAGAATCTACTCAAACGATTTGGATTTGAAAATATCAAGCCGAAATCAACACCAATGACTCCTGCCAGCAAGCTGACAGCAGATGAACAAGGTATAGATGTTGATGTTCGCAAGTATAGAGGTATGATTGGTAGTTTATTATATCTTACTGCCTCTAGACCTGATATAATGTATAGTGTTTGTGTATGTGCAAGGTTTCAATCTAAACCAAAAGAGTCTCACTTGAGTGCGGTTAAAAGAATATTTAAATATTTGAGTGGCACAATTACTCTTGGCTTATTTTATCCAATCACAAATGCTTTTGATCTTGTTGGGTTTAGTGATGCAGATTATGCAGGTTGTCAAACTGATCGTAAGAGTACAAGTGGTGTTTGTGCCTTTTTAGGACAGAGTTTGGTGTCTTGGCAAAGCAAGAAGCAAGCTTCTGTTGCATTATCCACTGCAGAAGGTGAATATTTAGCTGCAGGAAGCTGCTGTGCCCAGATTCTTTGGATGATCCAAACACTCAGGGACTATGGCATCAAATGTGACAAGATTCCAATTTTTTGTGACAATACGAGCACCATTAATATTTCCAAGAATCCGGTGAATCACTCAAGAACAAAGCATATTGATGTTCGACATCATTTTTTGCGCGATAATGTTGCTAAAGGCAAAATTGAGCTATTATTTGTTTCTACGGAATACCAACGAGCTGATATCTTCACTAAGCCATTAGCTGAGGAACGGTTTTCTGTTCTTCGTCGAGAACTTGGCATGTGCAATGTTTTGGCAGCAAGCTGCCAATAATATATCCTGGTACTTTCTTATCATTATTTCGTTTCTTTATTATTTCGTTTTTTTTTTATTTTTTGGTGTTCTATAATTGTTATTTGTTATTCGTGTAGATATATAAATGTGTATAATAGTCTTCCGTGTTTATTTGCAATACGTTTTGTATTCGGCTAAGTCTATTTTTTTTCTTTTCCTATGTTTTTGGGGTGGGTCGCATTTAATGTTAATCCTAAACTCTTCGCCTCCCCTTGAAATTCTAAAAAGAGGTTAAACCAAATTAGGCTCCCCTGACTTCTCATTTTCTTTACGCCCCAATTCAATATTCTCTCCAACCTAAGGTTTTCTTCATTTCACAATGAGAAACACTCGTGGTAAAAAGGCTTCTTCTACTGCTCTTACTCCGGCTGAATCCAAGGTGGCTAAAGGGAAAAATAAGCGATTGTTTGGTGAAGATGATGATGTCTACCTCTCTCCGGTTCGACTTGACAGTGGGGATGAATTTTCCGGTGGACAGCGTTCTGGTCATGGCGACGGTTCTTCAGTCAAGCGCTCCAAGTATGATATCACGTTTGTTTCCAAGGATCTCGAGGTGCGGTTTAACAAATTTCGTTTAGGTGACAGAACAATCATCTCCGGTCGTCCTCTGGCAGGTAATTTATACCATAAGTGTGGAGCGATTAAGTTCTTTACTCAGTTAGGGTTTGATTCATTCATAAAAGATTTGCCACGCGACTGTTATCCTAATTATGTTTACGAATTTTATGCTAATTTGGATATTGTGAAGAATGGTGTTTGCATGTCAAATGTTCGAGGAACTAAGATAATGTTAACTGCAAATTCACTAAATGATATTTTGGGTATTTCTGCTCCATCTACTCTGTCTATTTGTACGAATAAGGGTCCAGTTGATATTGAGGGTTTTTCTGCTTTAGATCAATTGAAAGTCATTCGTAATATTGATGGGTTATTGCAATATGCTTCTCCGACTACTAAATCTGTGACTCCGATGGCCCATTTATTGTTTCGCGTGGGTTTAGCCAATATTAATCCTCGCTTAGGCAGTCGCTCAAACTTTGCGGGTCAAGATGTTACTCTTATTGCTATGCTGTTGTCCGGTCGTAAGTTTGATTTGTCTGGGTTAATTATCAAGAATATGTTGGATGTTTTTGATTCTGGTAATCAACCGGGTTTACCCTATGGATTGTTATTAACTCGAGTGTTTGAGTGGTATGGTGTACCACTAAGAGAGGCTGATAAAGAGGTTGTCACAGAATTTTTAGATCAAAAGAGTCTTCTCCAGTCTCATCTCAAAGTGGAATCTGATGGTACGTTAGTCCAAATGCCAATTCCAACACCACCTCCTCCACAACCAACTCCTATTGATTCTGATAAGCTTGATGTTCACGAGGTTGAAATGGCAGTTTTTATGGATGAAGTTCGTGAGTCTTTCAAATCTGTTCATACTCGACTTGATGTCATGACTGATGAAATAAGGTTTCTTCGAGATTTGATTATTGGTTCAAAGTCCTCTTCTCGTTTTTGTGCGTTTGCTGCTACTGTTGCAGAATCTGGTTCTCCTGCTCATACCTCTCATCAGAATGCTGCTATGACTTCAACTGCTGTGGATGCTACTCTGGATGCTGCCAAGACCTTGGTTGCTGATATTGCTCAGGATTATGCTGTTGCTGATGGAACTGAGGAGGATGATGATAAACTGGATGCCTAAGTTTTTCTTCTTTTTATGATTAAGGGGGAGTTAAATTTTAGGATTTTCTGGGTAATTTATGGGTTATTGAACATGTTTTGAACTTATGTGGTTGTTATTTGAACTTATATGTTTTGTTATGGGGTACTGCTGGTTTATGCAGTTAAAACTAATTGCTGGTACAACTTGGTAATTTAAGTTGGTTTATGTGAACTAATGGCTTTATTTATCTTAATGCATATCTGTTAGATAAATATTTTGATGCAGGATTATTAGATTGAGGGGGAGAATTATTCTTTTCCTAAAATTGTTGTGTAATCATCAAAAAGGGGGAGATTGAAACCCTGATATTTTGATGATAACACTAACAGCAAGCTGGCTTAAGTGTATTATACTAACATGGTTTTGCAGGAAATAAAAGCTATGTATTTTTCTAACAAAACATGTTGTAGCAGCTAGCTGGCAGACTAATTTTCTATGCAGGTAGCAAGCTGTCAAAGTAATTTTGTATGCAGTCAGCAAGCTGGCAACACTTCCAGCAGATAGAGTTTCATTCCTAATTTATAGGAAATTTTCTAGGAAACGTTTTGTAAGGACTCTATATGATATATAAGGTATATATATATATATGGGCTCAAATATTTTCAAATATATTATATATATATATATAGTTCCTAAAATAAAGGAAGTTGATATACGTTGGTGATTATCTAACAACTTCTATTATTTTATGGGCTTTTCAAACCAGATTGAATTTGTCTTTCTTAACGTTCCTTCTCTAACTCATCTGGTTTCTGATTTCTGAACGTTGATTTCATGAACGTTGGTTTGAATTAATCAAGGAACACAATACGTGAGACTTGGTAGTCAAGACCGTTAGGTGTTGATCGATTAATTCAAAATCAGTGTTTCATTATAAAAAGACTTGTGCTGTTTTCATTCTAGCTGTTGGACTACATTCAAAAGAAAACACAAGTGTTTTACAAACTGATTTGATATATCTTTTATATACTTTTGAGCTCTAATATATATTACAACTTATATCTTGAGTTAGAGTTCATAGTTTCAATTGTAATTGATTATACTTGTATTGTTCAACTTGTAAGTTGGTAGTTGCTGGTTTTGTAAGCTTGGGAAACAAGGGTTCAAGGAACTTGATAGCTAGAGGAGTTTATACTTGGTTTAGTATAGTACTTAGAGAGCTGTGTTCAAGGAACAAGGCGTTTCAGCAAGCTGCAAACAGTAACAGGGAGTTCAGGGAGATATATTATTGTATTGTGTAGTTGTAATTCACTTTGATCAATAATATATTCCTTTGCCGTGTTGGTAAAGGACCAGGACGTAGACCTATAGGAGATAGGGGTCGAACCTGGCTAAAATTGCTGTGTGTTCTTTATTTTCTGCACATTTTCTATACTGCTGTGAACAACGTAGCTAGCTGCCAATTTATATTCTGTGAACTCAGTAAGCTGCCAGACAGCAAAACAGACTGATTTTTGCTTTTTCAGTCACATAACTTGGTAATATTTAAAATCGGTCATTGTTAGTCATAACACCTATTCACCCCTCCCCTCTAGGTGTTGATTCTCAAAGTTTTCTTATGCTTTTGTCTGTATACATAAGTTATCTTATAAAATTCGTAGTAAATTGAATACATGTCAGATTTTGATGATTTTTTATGATCCGAAAAGCTTTTGCGATTTCCTACAACTTTCGTTCTTGGTGTTTTCTGAGATTATGTTTCGATCTATTTTCGAAATCACAAAACATAATCAAATCCCGTTTTTCAGTATTGAGAAGTTAATCAGCAGATGTTTTATCTGATTCCCGATTCATTATAAGTCTGTTTCTGACGAGCCATATATCATCGGAAAGCTCTTTTCGTTTTCTACAACTTTCATGTTTTATGTTTTCCAATAAAACATCGTTTACAGGGTCAGAAAGGTAAAAAACAGATCTGGACAGAATCTGAATCATGGAGATGTTAAAGAAATTGTGATGCAATATTCGTAGCGCGTGATTTGATTACTTCACTAGCTCGTGCATGGACAAAAATAATTGTGGAAGGTCCTTATTTTATAAGGGTAATATTTTCGAAAGCTCTATTTTCCAAGGAGGATTAATATCGAAGACCCTACTCTCAGAGGAGAGTCCATGAATAAAATTATATTATTGAAGGTCCATTGTAGATGGATATTTCTTGGTTGGCACGAGATTTTTCTACAATCACGGGAAGAAATGCGGAGATGCCGCGAGATTGCAGGAAAACGTGTGGAACCGGACGTGATATGTTTGGCACGAAACATTCCTACAATCACGGGAAGAAATGCGGAGATGCCGCGAGATTGCAGGAAAACGTGTGGGACCAGATGTGATATGGGCTGAAAGCCTGACATTTGAAATTGGGTATCTTATTAAAGCCTCAGCTCGGGGGCTCGTGGACAAACGAAAACACATCCTTATGTGGACAATGACACTTGAAAAGTGTGTACGCCAATTCGGACTATATACAAAACTCTAAGTTATCGAAGAAATTTGGAAGCTCGAAGATTTTTAGTTCTCCACTGCAGCAAGCTACACTGAAGAACTGGGGTCTTGTTGTTATGCCACGTTTTGGCATAGTCCAAATTTCTCCGTTTAATAATTATTAATTCAGATTAATAATTAATTGCTTTATCACTAAGTAATATCCTCTTCCTGAAACGAGGAAAGAATCAATCTCAATCGACGAATAACGGAAAATATCTCCAAACGATATTCTTCAAATCATGGAAAGAAATGCGGAGATGCCGCAAGATTGTAGGAAAACATGTGAAGACCGGACTATTTATGGGAACGTGAGGTGGATTGATAATCCTTGAACTATATAGGGGAACATTGGATTGATAATCCTTGGACTATTTATGGGAACATGACGTGGATTGATAATCCTTGAGCTGTTTATGGGAACATAAATCTTGGCTATTTTATGGACTTGGACTGAATGACTTATCTAATGACTTGTTTTCCAAGAACTACGTGAGGCTTGATCCCTATATAAGGGTACGTAGGCACCTTGTATGGTACAGTGGTACAGTGATACAGTGGTACACGACAATTGACACTCGGGAAAGAGGAAGAGAAAGAACTCATTCTCTATTCAATTTCTGAGGAGTCATCATACGAGCTCAGCCCCCAAACATCCAAAAATCTCAATTCCCCTATTTTCATAATTCGTTATTCCAGCAACCTCCGATTCGAGTTGTTACGAAATTTCTCCAACAACACTTATCATACGTACAAAAAATAAAGCTGATTGTCATTTTGTAAAAAAGAAATACAACATTTTATAAAATACTTAATTATTCTTGAAAACAAATAAAATGTAGTACAAAAATACTATTATGTCCTCTAAAATATAATATGTGTTATGTATAAAAATTATTTATATGTTGTAAAATTGTTTATATTTTGTAAAGTATAATACGTGCGTTCTGTATTAAATTAGTTGTGTTCTGTAAAAATTGTCCATGTTCTGTATATAAATATTTTTGTTCTGTAAATTAGATTACATGTATAAAATATTTTTTATGCTCTGTAAAATTAGAGTACTTGTAATTTTTTTATTTTTTTTATAACATGATATTATCTAAAAAATGGGTATGAGTGATTTTAGAAAGAGTTGATAAGTTTTGAAATAAAAAACTTATTCCTTTTATTTATAACGTGAAAGAAAGTTAGTTTACAGGATGTCTACGATCACGTCTACACTTTTACATATCATCCCTTAATTATAATACAATTTAACGGTTGGTGAACGAGTTACTAGGTTACTCATTAAAATTGGAACCTTCTTCTATATATATAATATACTCTATATAACAATTATTAAAGCTATGCGCACGCATTTAAATCTAGATCCTTAACTATCGCGTTAGTTGCTGTCTTGTTTTAGCAGTTTTGTCTTGTTTTAGCAGTTTGTTCAAATCTTTCAACTCTCATTGGTAGAAGAACTTAAATTATGTTGCACATTATCTTTTAAAAGTTGCTTCAAGTTTCATGTGAGGTGGAATAATTTGTAAGATAAATATTTTCAAATCATACATATTTAGCAAGAGATAGTACCTAAACTAATATACTCCATTATCTTTCAAAGTAAAGGTATTCTCACTAGTATCTCCAACGGTATTCTATAAAATGGTTGACTAAATATTGATTATGTAAAATTTGTTGAACCTGTAAGGTATTTTATTCCAATGGAGTTAGCTATATTGATTGGTTATATTTTAAAAATGACATGCTATTATTATTTCAAGTTATTTTAAGTACAACATACTATTTTAATATGGTAACAATTGATGTGTAATTTTGCTACAGATCCCTAGAGGTTCAGCATATACAGCCAATATGACGAGGTTATCTAAATTTTTAGCCAATAGTAATGTACCATTGGAGTGACAAATTTTTTACACATTCTCTATAATTTATATTTAAGACATGTCATATAAATTTTTAGTTAATGGTTCATGATGGTTGGAGATGCTCTTACAAGTTATGAACTTATTTCATCACATTAATTTTGTGTATCTTAAAATTTTAAAATTACAAAATGATTAATTATCGTTAATTACAGTTAAACAGTATCAATTTAAGTTTGTTAGGAGTGTTTTTTTTGACAAAATGCAGGTGTTTATATCATCAAATCATAAGAAATACAATCTTTAACCTTGATTGGAACAGACCTCCAATCAAAGATACGATCAGGATACATATGTGATACATGAGCAAGTTCATGTGCCGGCATATTCGCAGACCGTTTAATAAAGGACAACCTAATGTTGTTGTAACGAGATAACTCTCTGCAATCCTCAATTACCTTGCCAAACCTCGAGCGCATGGGAGTAGCACTCCTTATTACCTGAATGACTACAAGGCAATCAGATTCTATAGTAACCGATGACCAACCCCTCTCCATAGTCCAACTTAAGGCCTCTTTAACAGCTATGGCTTCTGCTAAAGTTGGGTTCATAACCTCTGGTTTAGTTAATGACTTGGCCAAGATCAAACAGCCATCATGATTACGAGCAACAATTCCGAAACCTGACCTCCCCTTATCCTGAAATATAGCCGCATCTACTGTGATCTTTACTCCATTATGTTGTGGCTTGACCCAGACTGTAGCCCCATCCCCTTTAACTGTAGGAATGATAGGCACTGAGATTCCTCTGATCTGAACCGCTCTCCACTGTGAAATATACTCCCATGCTT
Organism: Heracleum sosnowskyi; assembly: GCA_030848705.1. Classification (NCBI taxonomy): domain Eukaryota; kingdom Viridiplantae; phylum Streptophyta; class Magnoliopsida; order Apiales; family Apiaceae; genus Heracleum; species Heracleum sosnowskyi. Next base: position 131,485,253 of record CM061235.1, on the reverse strand, counting down.
TTGCAACTATTCTCAAGATTGGCCATCTTTTTCCGTTCCAAACCAGGTCATTACGCGATCTCCAAATTGACCAACATAGCGTTAAACTCTTTGCCTTATTATCATACGACTAGCCAGCTAATAATCGGTCCAACCAATCCATAAACTCCCAGTTTCCTTCAATGCTGATGTCCGGTTTAAAAACTTTCCAACACGCAGAAGCAACTTTACACTGTACTAAGGCATGCATAATGCTCTCTGCATCTTCATTGCAAACTGGACATACGCTGTTAACTAGCACATGTTTGATTTGTAATTGAACCAAAGTAGGTAAACAATACTTAGAAGCCCTCCAGATTAAATTCATGACTTTAGGAGGCGCTTTAACACTCCAAACAGTCTTCCAGAACTCTATGTGGCCGACTTCGTTCCAAACACCTTTCTGGTTCTGCAAAATTCTATAAGCGCTTTTCACCGTATATTGCCCTGTATGCTCCTTGTTCCAGTACAAAATGTCTTTATCCAAATCTTGTTCAACCACCATATTCAATATAGCTTGACGATCTTTGTCCACGAAAATACCATTCAAAATCTCCGGGTCCCAATCTTTTGTATTCGTACTGAATAAAGACGCCACATTTTGGTTTACCAAAGCTGGTGAAACAGTAGTCACATAAGGATTATCCCTGTCATTTAACCATGGTTGATTCAAGACCTGAATGTCCACTCCATTCCCTATTCTCCAGCTTGACCCTGCAGAGATGACCCTTCTAGCTTCACAAATGCTCCTCCATATGAAGGAAGGGCTGCTGCCAATTTTAGCATCCATAAAATCTCTGTTTGCATAGTACTTTGCCTTGTAAATCTGGGCCACTAAACTCTCTTGATTTGTGATCAACCGCCAACACTGTTTTCCTAACATGGCGATGTTAAAATCCCGTAGACCTGAACCCTAAACCCCCTGAATTTTTGTGCTTTGACATCCTCTCTCAAGACATCCAGCCAATTTTAGAATTACTATTCTGAGAAGAATTCCAAAAAAACTTTGCCATACAATTCTATATATCCTTTGTGAGTTCGATTGGGAGCAGAAAAACATTCATAGCATACGAGGGAAGAGCCTGAGCCACCATCTTGATCAAGATTTCCTTAGCTGGTCTTGAAACCTTCTTTTCATTCCAGCTCTGAATGTTGGCTTTCACTTTGTCTTTAAGATACCCAAAAATAACCGACTTGTTACGTCCTAGGATGTTTGGAAGTCCCAGGTATTTCGAAGATGAATCTGCTTCTGGGATTTGTAACTCTTGGCACACCAGACTTTTGTTGTACTCAATCACATTGGCACTGAAGAACACTGAAGATTTGCTTCTATTAATTCGCTGGCCTGATGCAATCTCATACGTTCTCAACAACTCCACAACCTTATTTGCTTCTTCATGGTTTGCCTTGCAATAAATATAACTGTCATCCGCGAACAACATGTGGTTTATCTTTGGAGATTTTTTGCAAATTCGAACCCCATGCAGCCAATTCTTTTCCTCATAATACTTGATAAGAGACGATAGCCCTTCAGCACACACAATAAATAAATAGGGAGATAGTGGATCTCCCTGTCTGAGTCCTCTAGTTGGTATGATTGGCCCAATAGTATGCTCACCGTGGACAATGCTGTACTCGACTGTCGATACACATTGAAGAATTAAGTGCGCCCACCAGTTGCTAAATCCCATAGTAAGAAGAATTTCCTTCAGAAACTTCCATTCAATCCGATCGTAGGCCTTAGACATATCTAATTTAAGAGCCATGAAACCTTCTTTCCCAAATTTCTTCCTCTTCAGATAATGCATAATCTCAAAAGAAATTATGATATTATCAGATATTAACCGACCCGGTACGAATGCACTTTGTGTGTCCGAGATAATCGTTTCCAGAACCTTTTTAAATCTGTTAGCAATGACCTTCGTAACAACTTTCATTACCACATTACACAGAGCAATCGGTCTCAATTCTGTTAAATATGCTGGATGCTTCTTCTTCGGTATAAGTACAATGTTGGTGGCATTCATATTGTCTCCAATATCTCCAGTCCTGAAAAAATTCCTTGTTAAATGAATTACATCCTTGCCTAGAACCGACCAATTTTTCTGAAAGAACGTTGGGGTCATGCCATCTGGCCCCGGGACTTTGTCAGGATGCATATGAAACACTGCATCTTTAACTTCCTCATCAGAAATCGGGCTGAGAAGATCACTGTTTTGTTGGTCTGAGACTAACTTGGGAATGCACCTCAAGACATCCTCTGTGTGTGTGTTTCCTTCTGTGAACAATTGTTGAAAATAATTTCTAATCATTTCTGCCAATCCTCCGTTCCAGTCAATCCACTCACCTTCTTCAGATTTCAGCCTTTGAATATGATTGTTGCGTTTTCTCTTATTACAAGAAGCATGAAAGTATTTTGTATTTTTGTCACCTGCTTGTAACCAAAACTGTTTTGACCTCTGTCTCCAGAAGATTTCCTTTTGATCCAAGATTAAGTGCAGCTTCTTTTTCGTGCTTTCATAATCAGCAATAGACTGGGGATCTGTTTTCTGCCTTAATACCTTCAGCTTGATTTTACACTCTTTTATGCGCTTGCCAAAGCAACTCGTGATTTCTCTGCCCCAGACATCCAAACTTTCTGCACATCTTCTAACTTTCTGATTGACATTTCTGTTACCTTCTTCCTCCCAACAATCCTTGATGATCTGGAAACACATAGGTTCCGTTAACCAGGCATTTTCAAATCGAAACTGTCTTTTTTTGTTACCTCTGGACTGCTGTTCTGGGATCAATAGGAGAGGGCTATGATCCGATGGTGAGCCCTCGGATTAAAGTATTGTAGTACTGGCCATGACATACCATTATCAAGATTATAACACAATTCATTGGGGAAAAAAATACTCACATTTCAACAAAATTTGTTGAAATTATGTGAGGGCTCTTTTTCACTATGTAATGTAATCTAGGAATATGTGTTATAACTCAAAAATGTCTAACCCCAACTTGATGTATAAGCTTACGAGTCTAATTTATTTTCACCGATATACTCAAAATATGGTTAAATACTACATATTGTAATTTCAAGGTAATTTACTCATGATATAAAGAGAAGCTGGAGCAGTTTTTTTTATACAAATTATTGATAATAAAAGACCTGTATACAATTAATCATCAATTTAGTAACAAGAAAATGTACTAGAACTGATATGCCTATTACGTAATTTTTCACTTTCAATTGATGGACAATCTCAAATATGCAAGATAATTTTACATATTTCTTTCACCATTCACATTTTGATACTTTAAATGCTGGAATGTAACTAGAAAAATCAATTACAACTATATACTTTATACAATTTTTAAATTTGGATGACACAAAACTAATATAAAAGGTTAGATACATTATAAAAGTGCAGGTACATAATAAATGATTTACTAAATATACTATATTCACTATGTGTTGAATTTTTATCTTATTTAATTTTTTATTAACCAAATATAATATATAATATATTCAAAGATGCTATAAAAATTAGAGTAAAGTTCATTTTTTGTACTCATACTTTAGTCAAGACACCACTCGCAATACTATAGTTCAAAATCAAGCAGTTGCAATATCAATGTTTGTATTGCAATGTACTTTGTTGCATTCTGTTAACTGAGGTTAACTCCGTTATTAATTTAGGGATCAAAATGCACTTTGTGTACTCGCAAGTTACTCTAAAGTGTATTTTGTGTACCCGCACTTTGCTCAATACATCACTTGCAATACTTTAGTTCAAAATTTAGAGTAAAGTACGAGTACACAAAATGCACTTTAGAGTAAAGTGCGAGTACACAAACTGTACTTTACTCCCTAAATTAATAACAGAGTTAACCTCAGTTAACAGAATGCAACAAAGTGTAGTGAAATACAAACATTGATATTGCAACTGCTCGATTTTAAACTATAGTATTGCAAGTGGTGTCTTGACTAAAGTATGAGTACACAAAGTGCACTTTATTCTAAAAATTATATCATTGAACGTACATTTAATTTACTTTAGTATACATATTTCAAATTTTATAAATTATACTCCCTCTGTCCTCCTCAATTCTTTACATTGAGGGGAGGACACGGAGGTTAAGAAAAAGTGTAAATTAATATGGAAAAGTAAGAAAAATGAGTAAAGTGGTGGGACCAATCAATATTTAATGTATAAAGTGGGTACAAAGTAGGTATAGTGGAGGAAAGTAGTGAATGTGATTGGATTTTATATTATAAAATGTTACTATTTTTGGTATGTAAAGAAATGAGAGAGACGTAACAAAAAGAAAAGTGTAAAGAAATGAGAGGGACAGAGGGAGTAGTAAAAAGATAACACATTAGTCAAAATTCAATCAATTTTATGTTAGAAAAGAAATTTGGGGTGGAAAGCTTATATAAATTACAACCTGTCATGAACAGTTAAGTGTACAATACAGTTAATTAAAGGGAAATATTAACAATAGCCCTTAGGGTTATGTTTAAGCATTAAAATGTCACACATTTTGAATGAAAACACTTAAAACGCGCACAGCTGTATACTACTAGTTAACTACTTCATTAATTACCCTATTAATAATGATTAAATGATTACTGAAATGCTAATCGACTGCATGCTACTTGTGCTCAATAATCATGTATGTGATTATAATAAATTTATTTGTTCTTTGAGTTTTAAGTTATTATTAATTATAAATAAAAAATTAATTGCTTCTTACAGAAATAGATAATCCCATTTTTCCGTCAAGTATAATAATTCCAAATTGTGTAATTTTTGATATTATTCAAAATTAATATTTTTGTAATCCTAGTACATTTTCTTGAAAATGGATATACATAAAACAAGTTTTCCTAATATATTGTTAGTTAATATTTGTAATTAAGTTAGGGAATATTCCAATACGAATTTCGCAAAATGTTTTAGATTTTTAATATTATTTTTATAATTCAGAATGGTACAAATATGAGTGTTTTATTGAATTATTTGAAATAAAATCTAATTAGTACTCATTTTTTAAATCTAACAGTTAATTATATTAAAGGTGATATTCAGTTGTTACGAATCTGGAGCATTGACTGTTGCGTAGCCATTTAATGTGGTAATAAAAGATTAATCGATTCCATGATGAATAGTAAAAAGAGTTAAAATAATAGTATAATAATCAATGCTTAACCATAGTTCTTAAGGCTATTGTTAATGTAACGCCCCAAATCTGGGGTCAAAGGATTTGGTCGTCACTCTGCATTCTCAAATAAAACAACCTGTTCAATATTAACCCAATACAATTATGTCATCTGCGACCCCAACTCTACCAAGAATTTTTAAAGGTTATAGTGCTAGAAACAAGAATCCAAAATTCCATTACACAAAATTTTCTTCTTTACAACCATTCTCTTTACATAAATCCTATAACACTAGTATAACTTCGACAAGAAGTATACCAGGCAAATCTAATATGATACAACATAGTATTTAATAAAAAAATCACTTTATACAAGAACCTTACACTAGTTCTAAATACTTTGCATCATAACGTCTTTACACTAACATCTTCTTCCTTCTCTGCCCAGCTACGCGGATAACTCCTGCCAATATGCCTTCTTACTGAAAGGCTAAAAATATAAAAGAAGCAAGTATGAGCGAAAGAATTGCTCAGCAAGTGCATTATCAAGTATAATAGGAAAAGTTTCCAAAATAAGCTTTTGGTTTAAACATTTGTAATCTCTTAAAACTTTTAAATCAAGTTTGGTAATTCGCCATAATTTCTCATTCAGCTTCTAGCAACTGAATAGTTTAAAACACGAAGGAATTTATATTGGTCGTCACGGTTACCCGAACCAAAATATCTACAATAGTATGTAGAAAATATGTAATAAATATAACCTCATACGTCTTCAAGACCATAGTTTATACAAAAAATACTATTTTTAAAGATAACAGTTCCATTCACAACATCTTCTGAAACCAACAACTCTGGAAGAGTAGAAAAATAAAAGAGTAAGAATGAGCCAACGCGCTCGGTCATGGAAGAAAGAACGTACTTCACGACTTCAATATATTCACAACATATTCTGAAACCAACAATAATGGTAACAGATATAATTTCTGATAAGAATAGAATATGTTCTGATAATTCCGACAATAATCAAATGCCATAAGGAAGTGGCTACTAGACAATTCGAGTTCAATATTTGAATTAGAATTGGACTTCTATTTTATTTTTAAAAACACAAGGTTAGGCTGCTGATCAATCACGCACTAACCCCGGACAATGCACACCACAAAGTCCTACAACTAGGATCCTTGGCCATCTTGGCCTTGACTTCTTTCCGACCAAGAATCTGGTCCGACCATTACTGGTCCATTTAAAAACATTCCAATTCTATATCATATACGTCAGGTGTCGGTACAATTGACAACCTTGTTACGACAATCAGGTGTCGGAAGAATCGACAACCTTAATACAACAATCGCTGGAAAACTCACGTTCCAGGAAACAACTCAACTATGAAGAATCAATAAAGAATAACAATACAATCTAGTATCGACGAGATCGATAGAATAGTGGGAGGTGCACATGAAAAGTGACAGTACAATAAACATCGACGAGATCGATGCAACAATGGGGGTGATAATGGAGAATAAACAATAACATGCTCAACAAAGTTAAGTCTGATATGAAACAAGCATTATGAGTTCGAATCAGGGACTGGATCAGATAATCGCATCAACAAGAAATGATAATATTACTTGCATAGGGGCAAGATGGAAAAATAGAATACTTGTAGAACAAATACCACAACTTTAGAATTTAAATAACATTTTTACCCTCATCGGGTTCACGAGTTCCCACTCATCTAGGGTTGACAACATTCCAACCTAATATTTTTAAATCAAGATTTTTGAAAGAAAGCCTTAGTATAAGGCCCATAACTATCTTTTAAATCGTTTCAATACAATAATTATATTTTTCCAATCAACATGGAAATATAAATATAAACTCAAAAGGTATAAAAGAATACTCGTCATTTTACGAGATTAAATAAAATACTTGCAATTCAATGCAAACGAGTCATCATTTAAAATTTAGTGAAGAGTATGCCAATTGCATAATAATAATTCAAGAGAATATCACTCAAATAATAAGCAAGGGTATAAACACTTGCCTCTGGTCCTTAGCTATTTCGTAAGGCTGAGATAATATGATTCCCTCCTTATTCTGTCTTATAGCACGATTCTCTATTTCCATCCTTCTTTGATGTAACGCTCTTGTGAATACCACTAATCCGATCCTACCGTTTTGAATCCACGCGTCGATATCTCCGAGTTCCTTCATTTAACACATCTTGGTAATCTGGCTCGTCTTGTCCAATAGCCCTTGTTGCCTAGATAACCATATTCAATAGATAGAATAATCACGATTAACTAAATAAATAATTCACGTAACTCGCTCGTCAAAAATCTCTATACTATAAAAGTCAACATCTAAGTCAACGGTCTCGTAAATCTCATTTTCTAACAATACTGACAAATTTCTATTCTAACTACCCCTCGTGATAATATTAGACACGACCAAAGTATTTAAACAAGTCTCCAGTCACTTATTCGTATTTATGACTCAATAAACAAATAATTCACATATTTCACGTAACACATTTTTGTCATTTAATTGCGATAAATAAATCACATAAGTCTCGTAACATTCAAGAAATAATTTGTAACTCGCAAGAAAGGCCTAAAATGATTTTATAAATCATTCAGGAATTTTAAATAATTAATAAAACATTTTTAGGAATATTTTTTCTAATTTAAATCAATTTTAAATCATTTTCCAAAATAATTAAAGAATTTTGGAAAATAATTAATTACTTAAATAAATAAAAATTTCGAAATAATTCCTTAAATAATTAAGGAATAATTAAATAAAAATTCTCAGAATTTAAAAGAAATTTTTAGAATTTAAAAGTCATTTTTAAAACTATTTTTCAAAATTTAAATAAACAAAACATATTTTTATAAATTAAAAATAAATAATTTAGAAAATAATTTTGGTTAGGGGACCAATTTGCAACTTTGTAAAACTTCAGGGACCAAACTTTAAAAATTTGGAAAGTAAACTTTAAAAATTGAACTTGCTAAAAACGGGATCAAACAACTCAATTAAGCATGTAATGAAACCCTGATATTTTGATGATAACACTAACAGCAAGCTGGCTTAAGTGTATTATACTAACATGGTTTTGCAGGAAATAAAAGCTATGTATTTTTCTAACAAAACATGTTGTAGCAGCTAGCTGGCAGACTAATTTTCTATGCAGGTAGCAAGCTGTCAAAGTAATTTTGTATGCAGTCAGCAAGCTGGCAACACTTCCAGCAGATAGAGTTTCATTCCTAATTTATAGGAAATTTTCTAGGAAACGTTTTGTAAGAACTCTATATGATATATAAGGTATATATATATATATGGGCTCAAATATTTTCAAATATATTATATATATATATATAGTTCCTAAAATAAAGGAAGTTGATATACGTTGGTGATTATCTAACAACTTCTATTATTTTATGGGCTTTTCAAACCAGATTGAATTTGTCTTTCTTAACGTTCCTTCTCTAACTCATCTGGTTTCTGATTTCTGAACGTTGATTTCATGAACGTTGGTTTGAATTAATCAAGGAACACAATACGTGAGACTTGGTAGTCAAGACCGTTAGGTGTTGATCGATTAATTCAAAATCATTGTTTCATTATAAAAAGACTTGTGCTGTTTTCATTCTAGCTGTTGGACTACATTCAAAAGAAAACACAAGTGTTTTACAAACTGATTTGATATATCTTTTATATACTTTTGAGCTCTAATATATATTACAACTTATATCTTAAGTTAGAGTTCATAGTTTCAATTGTAATTGAATATACTTGTATTGTTCAACTTGTAAGTTGGTAGTTGCTGGTTTTGTAAGCTTGGGAAACAAGGGTTCAAGGAACTTGATAGCTAGAGGAGTTTATACTTGGTTTAGTATAGTACTTAGAGAGCTGTGTTCAAGGAACAAGGCGTTTCAGCAAGCTGCAAACAGTAACAGGGAGTTCAGGGAGATATATTATTGTATTGTGTAGTTGTAATTCACTTTGATCAATAATATATTCCTTTGCCGTGTTGGTAAAGGACCAGGACGTAGACCTATAGGAGATAGGGGTCGAACCTGGCTAAAATTGCTGTGTGTTCTTTATTTTCTGCACATTTTCTATACTGCTGTGAACAACGTAGCTAGCTGCCAATTTATATTCTGTGAACTCAGTAAGCTGCCAGACAGCAAAACAGACTGATTTTTGCTTTTTCAGTCACATAACTTGGTAATATTTAAAAACGGTCATTGTTAGTCATAACACCTATTCACCCCTCCCCTCTAGGTGTTGATTCTCAGTTGGTATCAGAGCTTTGGTATACTAATCTTTCTGTAACAGGAAAAGTATCGATCAAATGGCTGACAATTATCCCGAAGGAAAGTCTGACTACCGAGCTCCTCTCCTCACTGGAACGGACAATTACAACTGGTGGAAAGGGCGTATGGAAACATATTTATCCAGAGATCCACTTGTTCTAAGGGTTGTTCAAAAGGGTCCATATGTATTTCTTGACAAAGATGGCAAAGATAAGGATGTTGATGATCTTACTACCGATGAATTGATCAAGTTTGGCTATAATGGAAAGGCAAGAAACTCTCTCATGAATGGGCTTAATCAAGCTGAGCATGACAAGGTATCGTCTCTTAAATCAGCAAAGGAGATGTGGGATGCATTGGAAACTTACCATGAAGGCTCAGCATCTTTGAAGAAGGTCAAACTCAGCAAGTTAATGAATGAATTTGGAAATTTTAAACTCAAAGAAGGAGAATCTATCAAAGAAAGTCAAGCTAGATTTCAAGTGAACATCAATGCACTTAAGAGACTTGGCAAAAAGATTCCTCAAGATGAAATCAATATGAAAGTTCTAAGTGCGGTGCCATTTATTTATGAACCCAAAGTTACTTCCTTGGAGTCTTCTTCAAATCTTGAAACTATGGATCATCTAGCTGTCTTTGCTGAGCTAGAAAAATTTGAAACCAAGATACTTGAAAGCAAGGTGGAATCTATTAGAGCTCCAGTCGAAAAGATGAAGAATCTGGCCTTACACTCCAGTAGCAGCAAGCTGATCTCAGATGCAGAATCAGAATCTGATGAGGAATTGGCTCTTATGTCCAGAAAAATCAAGAAGATGATTGAAAAGAGGAACAAGCTGAAGAAGGAAAAAGTAAAAGCTTTTGGAGCAAGAAGAGAGTCAAGAGATTCAAAGGATGTTGCATGTTTTGAATGTGGGAAGAAAGGACACTTCAAAAGGGACTGCTACAAGCTGAAGAATAGGCCTAGGCAGCAAGCTGTTTCAAAGGACAGAATGAAATCTAAAGCACTTTTGACATGGAGTGATGATGAGAACTCAGCTTCTGATGATGAATCAGGTGATGAGATGGTGAACCTGGCTCTTGTTGGTCTGGATGATGAAGACACTATGCGAGGAATCACAGAAGATGGCCTTGTAGCGAGTGACGCTTCAGATTTGGACGACAATAGTAGTGAGGTAAACTCTATAAATTCTGATTCAAATTCTAGTAATCATTCATTAGATGAACTAACCTTGCAGAGACATAGTACTATATCTATTGTGGAGTTCATGGAATTAAAGAATGAGAACAATGAACTTGAAAAGAAGAATGCTTCACTTCGAAAGATGATTTCTGAGCTATTGGTTGAAAAAACTCCGTCAAACAATCATGAAGACCTTATTTCTGATCTCAAAGGGAAGTTAACACAACTTGAAGGGTTCAACAAACTACTTCTCAAAAGAAATGATACATTGATGAAGGAACTCAGCGAGCTACGTGCAGAAATTGAAGCGAGAGATGTATGTCTTGAGACATTCAAAATCAGAGAATCCATCTCAATTGAAGCTACTCAACAAGCTGAGAAGATAAAAGAATTAGAAGCTGAAGTTGCAAAGCTTGAGAAAGGCATGGGAAAATTTGTTCAAGGAGAGGAAGTATTAAAAACTATTATGAAACAAACAAAAGTTCCTATGGATAAAGAAGGACTTGGAATGGCTTCTACATCAAAGACCAAGGCTTTTCAATATGAAGGCAAACAGGGTATACCATATAATTATGCTATGCCGTGGAAAATTTGCTACAAATGTGGAAAGAAAGGTCATTTGTCACACCACTGCCCAACAGAGAACACTAAGCCAGCGAGCTGGAACAGACAGACTACTTCTGGGCAGCAAGCTACCAGAACAAGGAGAACAGGAAACCAAGCATCTAAAGTGGTCCAAATGTGGATCAAGAAATCTGAATTGAATGTTCTTTATGTTTTATCAACTAACCATGCTGGACCCAACAAAATTTGGGTACCAAAACGTTGAGATGTTTGTTCTTTGTTTTGTAGGTATGTCTTGTGGTCAAAGTCAATGCAAATCAATGGATATTGGATAGTGGATGTACAAGACATATGTGTGGTGACAAATCTCAGTTCCTTAGCCTCAAGATGAAAAGGGGTGGTAGTGTTACAATTGGTGATAGCAAAACTCTCCGTATACTTGGCAAAGGAACAATTGGTAATAGTAACATTTCTATTGATAAAGTACAATATGTTCAAGGTCTTAAATATAATTTGCTTAGTATAAGTCAGTTATATGATGATGGACATACTGTTGTTTTTGATAAAGAGAAATGTACTATTAATGTTGGCACTAACAAAGTCCCCCTAGTTGCTAGAAGGGAAGGAAATATATATATGTTGGACTTTGAGATGCAGGAAGTAGGCTGCTGTTTAGCTACTGTAGATACAAACCCAGATCTTTGGCATAGAAGGCTAGGACATGCTCATATGGACTTACTCAGCAAGCTGTCTACAAAGAAGCTAGTTAGAGGACTACCCAAATTGAAGTATGTCAAGACAGAAACCTGTTCGGCTTGTCAATTAGGCAAACAAATCAGGACTCCACATAAGTCAAAGACAATGGTATCATCTACTAAACCTTTAGAGCTTCTTCATTTGGATTTATTTGGTCCGGAAGCATATAAAAGCATTGGAGGTAAACAATATGCATTTGTTATTGTTGATGATTATTCTAGATATACATGGGTATTGTTTCTTCGTACTAAAGATTGTGCTTTTAGTGAATTTGAGAAGCTAATCACTTTACTTGAGAACAAGTTGAATACGAGACTTATAGGTATAAGAAGTGATAGAGGAGGTGAATTCATATCAAAAGGCTTCCTTGATTATTGTGAGGAAAGAGGTATTTCACATGAATTCTCTGCTCCAAGAACCCCACAGCAAAACGGAGTTGTGGAGAGAAAGAACAGATCTTTGCAAGAAACTGCAAGGACCTTGCTGCAAGAAAGCAAGCTGCCAAGAAGTTTCTGGGCAGAAGCAGTCAACACAGCAAGCTACGTTCTGAACAGAGTGCTTATCAGGCCTATTCTCAACAAAACTCCATATGAATTGCTGAGGAATAAGAAGCCAAACATTGGATATTTCAAGGTTTTTGGCTCCAGGTGCTTTGTACTCAAAACTATTGATAGAGATGGTAAATTCGATGCTAAATCTTATGAAGCAATATTTTTGGGTTATTCTTTAACAAGTCGTGCTTATAGAGTGTATAATACATCTAAACGTATTGTTGAAGAGTCTATAGATGTTTCATTTCAAGAGTCTAATGTTGATCTGTCAAGAGATGAGGAAGATATTGCAGGTGCAGGTGATGACAGCCAGCTGCCAGTGACAAATACTGTATCGCAGCAAGCTGCCAACCAGCCTGAGACAACTACAGCAGCTGAAAAGCAAACTGAAACCTCTTCTCCAGTAGATGAAACTATTGCTAAGTTGTCAAAGCTCACCTTGGAAGGTCCAAGAGGTCAAAGATCACAAGAAAAGATGCCTATATATGAAGGTGGTGAAGTTTCTCCTCCATCCAAGCGAATTCGAGTACATGAGGAAATCATAGCTCAACATTCTTTGCCAAAGTCAACAAGAACAGTGAAGAACCATCCTCCAGAGTTGATCATTGGTGATAAATCAGAAGGAATCAAGACAAGGAAGGGTCAAGCCAACTTTTGTGCATTTGCGGCCTTTCTAGCTCAAGAGGAACCAAAGAATGTCAAAGAAGCACTTCAAGATGAGAATTGGATCATGGCAATGCAAGAAGAACTCAATCAATTTGAAAGATGTGATGTTTGGGAACTTGTGGAGCCACCTAAAAATGCTTCCATCATTGGTACAAAATGGGTCTTCAAGAACAAAGTTGATGAATTTGGTACGGTTACTCGAAACAAAGCAAGACTAGTTGCACAAGGATACAATCAACAAGAAGGAATAGATTTTGAGGAAACTTATGCCCCGGTTGCAAGACTTGAATCAATTCGGATGCTACTTTCATTTGCGTGCTTCAAGAAGATCAAGCTACATCAAATGGACGTGAAAAGTGCATTTCTTAATGGATTCTTAAAGGAAGAAGTTTATGTCAAGCAACCCCCTGGTTTTGAGAATGAGCAATTTCCAAATCATGTTTTCAAGTTGAAGAAGGCATTATATGGATTGCGGCAAGCTCCTAGATCATGGTACGAAAGGTTAAGTAAGTTTTTGATCAAAAATGGATTCATTCGAGGTAAAATTGATCCCACATTATTTACTAAACATAATGGTACTGATATTTTAGTTGTACAAATATATGTGGATGATATTATTTTTGGATCTACTAATGATGATATGTGTAAGTGGTTTTCTAAGTGTATGCATAGTGAGTTTGACATGAGCATGATGGGAGAGCTCAACTACTTTTTGGGCCTTCAAATTAAGCAAACTCCAGACGGTATTTATGTGCATCAATCCAAGTATATCAAGAATCTACTCAAACGATTTGGATTTGAAAATATCAAGCCGAAATCAACACCAATGACTCCTGCCAGCAAGCTGACAGCAGATGAACAAGGTATAGATGTTGATGTTCGCAAGTATAGAGGTATGATTGGTAGTTTATTATATCTTACTGCCTCTAGACCTGATATAATGTATAGTGTTTGTGTATGTGCAAGGTTTCAATCTAAACCAAAAGAGTCTCACTTGAGTGCGGTTAAACGAATATTCAAATATTTGAGTGGCACAATTACTCTTGGCTTATTTTATCCAATCACAAATGCTTTTGATCTTGTTGGGTTTAGTGATGCAGATTATGCAGGTTGTCAAACTGATCGTAAGAGTACAAGTGGTGTTTGTGCCTTTTTAGGACAGAGTTTGGTGTCGTGGCAAAGCAAGAAGCAAGCTTCTGTTGCATTATCCACTGCAGAAGGTGAATATTTAGCTGCAGGAAGCTGCTGTGCCCAGATTCTTTGGATGATCCAAACACTCAGGGACTATGGCATCAAATGTGACAAGATTCCAATTTTTTGTGACAATACGAGCACCATTAATATTTCCAAGAATCCGGTGAATCACTCAAGAACAAAGCATATTGATGTTCGACATCATTTTTTGCGAGATAATGTTGCTAAAGGCAAAATTGAGCTATTATTTGTTTCTACGGAATACCAGCGAGCTGATATCTTCACTAAGCCATTAGCTGAGGAACGGTTTTCTGTTCTTCGTCGAGAACTTGGCATGTGCAATGTTTTGGCAGCAAGCTGCCAATAATATATCCTGGTACTTTCTTATCATTATTTCGTTTCTTTATTTTTCGTTTTTTTTATTTTTTGGTGTTCTATAATTGTTATTTGTTATTCGTGTAGATATAAATGTGTATAATAGTCTTCCGTGTTTATTTGCAATACGTTTTGTATTCGGCTAAGTCTATTTTTTTTCTTTTCCTATGTTTTTGGGGTGGGTCGCATTTAATGTTAATCCTAAACTCTTCGCCTCCCCTTGAAATTCTAAAAAGAGGTTAAACCAAATTAGGCTCCCCTGACTTCTCATTTTCTTTACGCCCCAATTCAATATTCTCTCCAACCTAAGGTTTTCTTCATTTCACAATGAGAAACACTCGTGGTAAAAAGGCTTCTTCTACTGCTCTTACTCCGGCTGAATCCAAGGTGGCTAAAGGGAAAAATAAACGATTGTTTGATGAAGATGATGATGTCTACCTCTCTCCGGTTCGACTTGACAGTGGGGATGAATTTTCTGGTGGACAGCGTTCTGGTCATGGCGACGGTTCTTCAGTCAAGCGCTCCAAGTATGATATCACGTTTGTTTCCAAGGATCTCGAGGTGCGGTTTAACAAATTTCGTTTAGGTGACAGAACAATCATCTCCGGTCGTCCTCTGGCAGGTAATTTATACCATAAGTGTGGAGCGATTAAGTTCTTTACTCAGTTAGGGTTTGATTCATTCATAAAAGATTTGCCACGCGACTGTTATCCTAATTGTGTTTACGAATTTTATGCTAATTTGGATATTGTGAAGAATGGTGTTTGCATGTCAAATGTTCGAGGAACTAAGATAATGTTAACTGCAAATTCACTAAATGATATTTTGGGTATTTCTGCTCCATCTACTCTGTCTATTTGTACGAATAAGGGTCCAGTTGATATTGAGGGTTTTTCTGCTTTAGATCAATTGAAAGTCATTCGTAATATTGATGGGTTATTGCAATATGCTTCTCCGACTACTAAATCTGTGACTCCGATGGCCCATTTATTGTTTCGCGTGGGTTTAGCCAATATTAATCCTCGTTTAGGCAGTCGCTCAAACTTTGCGGGTCAAGATGTTACTCTTATTGCTATGCTGTTGTCCGGTCGTAAGTTTGATTTGTCTGGGTTAATTATCAAGAATATGTTGGATGTTTTTGATTCTGGTAATCAACCGGGTTTACCCTATGGATTGTTATTAACTCGAGTGTTTGAGTGGTATGGTGTACCACTAAGAGAGGCTGATAAAGAGGTTGTCACAGAATTTTTAGATCAAAAGAGTCTTCTCCAGTCTCATCTCAAAGTGGAATCTGATGGTACGTTAGTCCAAATGCCAATTCCAACACCTCCTCCTCCACAACCAACTCCTATTGATTCTGATAAGCTTGATGTTCACGAGGTTGAAATGGCAGTTTTTATGGATGAAGTTCGTGAGTCTTTCAAATCTGTTCATACTCGACTTGATGTTATGACTGATGAAATAAGGTTTCTTCGAGATTTGATTATTGGTTCAAAGTCCTCTTCTCGTTTTTGTGCGTTTGCTGCTACTGTTGCAGAATCTGGTTCTCCTGCTCATACCTCTCATCAGAATGCTGCTATGACTTCAACTGCTGTGGATGCTACTCTGGATGCTGCCAAGACCTTGGTTGCTGATATTGCTCAGGATTATGCTGTTGCTGATGGAACTGAGGAGGATGATGATAAACTGGATGCCTAAGTTTTTCTTCTTTTTATGATTAAGGGGGAGTTAAATTTTAGGATTTTCTGGGTAATTTATGGGTTATTGAACATGTTTTGAACTTATGTGGTTGTTATTTGAACTTATATGTTTTGTTATGGGGTACTGCTGGTTTATGCAGTTAAAACTAATTGCTGGTACAACTTGGTAATTTAAGTTGGTTTATGTGAACTAATGGCTTTATTTATCTTAGTTGAAATGCATATCTGTTAGATAAATATTTTGATGCAGGATTATTAGATTGAGGGGGAGAATTATTCTTTTCCTAAAATTGTTGTGTAATCATCAAAAAGGGGGAGATTGAAACCCTGATATTTTGATGATAACACTAACAGCAAGCTGGCTTAAGTGTATTATACTAACATGGTTTTGCAGGAAATAAAAGCTATGTATTTTTCTAACAAAACATGTTGTAGCAGCTAGCTGGCAGACTAATTTTCTATGCAGGTAGCAAGCTGTCAAAGTAATTTTGTATGCAGTCAGCAAGCTGGCAACACTTCCAGCAGATAGAGTTTCATTCCTAATTTATAGGAAATTTTCTAGGAAACGTTTTGTAAGAACTCTATATGATATATAAGGTATATATATATATATGGGCTCAAATATTTTCAAATATATTATATATATATATATAGTTCCTAAAATAAAGGAAGTTGATATACGTTGGTGATTATCTAACAACTTCTATTATTTTATGGGCTTTTCAAACCAGATTGAATTTGTCTTTCTTAACGTTCCTTCTCTAACTCATCTGGTTTCTGATTTCTGAACGTTGATTTCATGAACGTTGGTTTGAATTAATCAAGGAACACAATACGTGAGACTTGGTAGTCAAGACCGTTAGGTGTTGATCGATTAATTCAAAATCATTGTTTCATTATAAAAAGACTTGTGCTGTTTTCATTCTAGCTGTTGGACTACATTCAAAAGAAAACACAAGTGTTTTACAAACTGATTTGATATATCTTTTATATACTTTTGAGCTCTAATATATATTACAACTTATATCTTAAGTTAGAGTTCATAGTTTCAATTGTAATTGAATATACTTGTATTGTTCAACTTGTAAGTTGGTAGTTGCTGGTTTTGTAAGCTTGGGAAACAAGGGTTCAAGGAACTTGATAGCTAGAGGAGTTTATACTTGGTTTAGTATAGTACTTAGAGAGCTGTGTTCAAGGAACAAGGCGTTTCAGCAAGCTGCAAACAGTAACAGGGAGTTCAGGGAGATATATTATTGTATTGTGTAGTTGTAATTCACTTTGATCAATAATATATTCCTTTGCCGTGTTGGTAAAGGACCAGGACGTAGACCTATAGGAGATAGGGGTCGAACCTGGCTAAAATTGCTGTGTGTTCTTTATTTTCTGCACATTTTCTATACTGCTGTGAACAACGTAGCTAGCTGCCAATTTATATTCTGTGAACTCAGTAAGCTGCCAGACAGCAAAACAGACTGATTTTTGCTTTTTCAGTCACATAACTTGGTAATATTTAAAAACGGTCATTGTTAGTCATAACACCTATTCACCCCTCCCCTCTAGGTGTTGATTCTCATGTAAAACGATTATACACAATAATATAAAGCTATTCCAGCCATCAAAACAAGTGAACGAACTCAGAATCAAAAAACCCAAATTTTTGAATATGAAACCTAATTTATTAATTTATCCAGAATTAAAGAAAATTTATATAAAATTGAAACTTTATCCTCTAATGAAACGGATTGCAGATTAAGAAATTAGATCATAAGAGCTTCGATTCGACTACTTGAACTCCAAAATCCGATATCAATAACACCTTCAAAATTAGTTTTGAATCTCAAGAACACGAAGAACACGAAGAGCACGACAATCAAACCTCGATTTCTATATGTTACCGAACTTTAAATTCAACATATAATATATGAAATTGACCATAAAAACATACTCTACACGATGGTAACATCAAAATCAACAACCAATCACGTTTACAAAAATTCATAATTTTAATATATATAAAATCGAATTTAATAAAAATAATAGAAATCCAGAATTTTACCCCACACGAAATCTGATGATAGATTAAGAAAGTAGATTCCAAGATCTTTGATTCGACTATAAGAGTGTTGGAATCGGACTCTGGTAACACCTTCAAATTTGTGTTTGATTCTCAAGAACACGAAGAACACGGTTCATAGATTTTTATATTTTTGTCTATATATATATATGTATTATACGCAGGATAATGTACGATTCGCCTTTTTATACTTAGTGGAAAATAATACCCCAAACGACATTTTTGGATCGATATTGATCCATTGGATCGCTTTAAATCTTTAATAAGTAAAGTACACGTTTTACGAGGTGATAATTATCCATAAGGACTGATAATTATCCAAATCAATACATGTCATTTATATAACGAATGCTCAAGAATACTAGGACTATAACAGATGTATTATTGACACGAACGATATATCAATTTCCCGAATAATTAGGGAATGATCTAAATTTCCTTTTCAATAATTAAAATAAAACGAAATAAAAATAACATTCTCTTAAAAAGAATTTTCCAATCACCACAAATATTTACATAGCATCTCAAGGTCACATATTCAACCATTTAACGGATAACTTAACACATTTAAACAGATAAAACATTTAATAAATTTTGATATGAAAATAAAATTTCATTTCACATCAAATATTAACACGTAATTTTTCCCGGATCTTACAGTTAACATTACCCTTAATTAAATGCCTAAATCTAGATAAACACGGTTCCGGAGTTAAATTCTATGAAAGTCACTGTTTTATTGAAAAACTTAGAGATCATATATCTATACTATCTATACTATATTATTAAAGCCGAAACATTGAAAATTTTAGTTTTCGGTTTTCGGTCATTTATTCTATTTAATAAATAATAAAATAATATAAAATGGTAATTAGCTGATTGCCTTTTATAATTAAAACATTTTTTTCTAACAAAATCTACTCCTTTTCCAAAAATATCACTGTTATGGATTAAAAAACGTGCTTGTGAATTTAATGCTAGGATTAATGAGCTTCGAGCTTTAATGGCTGCACTCGTGTTTCCGGACTAAATCGGTCCTCACAAGATGCCTACGTATCTCAAATCGTTATTGAGAATCAAGCCAAAGACGTCGTTCTGATTGTAGGATCAGAGTCCTTATATAGGCGTCTGGAGCCTTCGTATTTATGGTATGATTGGAAGACTTAACGGATAAGTCTTCTATTTGATATTGGATAAGTATTGTATCTCTTGCTGAAGAATTCGTTTCCTTGTAGATAAAGGTTATGACTCATTGATTGCCTTTGATTGGGATTCCAGATCCTTCTTTGACTAATTTTCCATAATTTGGTCTCTTTTAATGCGTTGTATATTTTCCCTATTCATTAATTACGAAATTAATGAATAATTAGGGTGTCGGGCCTTAAATACCGGCCTTTCTGTTGAACAACCAATTATATTTCTATAATTACTTTTCTATCCATATCATTTGCCCCCCAACTTCTGGGAAAATATCCTCGGGGTTTTCGTAGAAGTTATTGAATTTTTCCATTTTTTCTGAGTATTTTCGACCAGAAATCAAGCCAATTTCGACCAGGAAGTCAAGTCAATTTCGACCTGAACTGGAATGAGGTCGATCAGTTCGACCAGGAAATTTAGGTCTTTTTCGACCTCAAATTTTCGACCTCATTTCTTTGCATTTTCGAGTAGGAATTTTCGACCTCATTTCTTTGCATTTTCGAGCAGGATCTACAGCTTAATTTCGATCAGAACAGTGTTGAGGTCGAACACTTCGACCAGAAAGTTTAGGCCTTTTTCGACCTCAAATTTTCGACCAGGAATTAGTATTATTTCGATCCCATTCCCAGTATTCATTTTCGACTAGGAAGTGGAGTGAGGTTGAACATGTCGACCTTGATTTTAAGTGTAAATTCGACCAAAAATCTTCGAGTTCAGCTTGGGTCTTTTTCGACCTCAAATTTTCGACCTCAAATTCATTTGTTCGCCTTAGAATTATTTCTAACTTTTGAGTTAGAAATTTCTTTAAGCTTTCAACTTCTTGGGCCTTGACTTTCAGATGGGCTTTTTTGACATTGAGCCTTTCTTTTGTCATGTTGGGCCTTGAACTTTTTCACTTTATGGGCCCTGTTTGCTTTGATGATCTTAAACTCTTTTAGGCTCATTAATTTGGGCCTAGGTTTTTCTTGGACTTTATATTGGGCCTTGAGCCTTGATATTTATTTGGGCCCAAACCTTTGGGCCTTGTTTTTAGCAGTCCATAGAATAGTTATGGGCCTGACCGGCTATAACCAGTTAAAATTCTCTTTTACCGGCTAACCAACCGGTTGAGAACTTTCTATAAGAGAGTGAATCTTCATTTTTCACTTCTCACTTCTTACTTTCTAAAATTCTTCTCAGTAATTCTCCTTCGGTTTCTGGATTTAATCTTCATACTTTGAAGATTTTCTGGGTTTTCTGGGTTTGCTTTGAAGATTTCCTGGGTTTTACCTTCAACCGTTGAAGATTTCTTTGAATTTCTGGGCTTTCACCTTCATCCCTTGAAGGTTTTCTGGAGTTGTTTCATTTTTCTGGGCTTTAATCTTCTTCCCTTGAAGGTTTTCTGGAGTTGTTTCATTTTTCTGGGCTTTAATCTTCTTCCCAAGAAGGTTTTCTGGAGTTACCTTGAAGATTTCTGAAATGGCCGATCGTTCTGCTCAACGTTTGCAGAGAATGAATCAAGCTTCGAAAAGAGGTATCACTATCCGTTCTTCTACTATGTCTTTGAAAGATATGATATTAGAGCGTAGCGATGAGTACCCTTCTGTATCTCACTTGGATTCTTTTAACCATAGCAATAGGTTTCATGATGCTGAAAAAATTGCTAATTATAAAAATATGTATAGAATTAGATCTCCCTATAGACTTGTCCTTGCCGGTCCTGGGGATAGATCCTGCCATTGGCGCCCTGACGCTCTTTGCGTTTATAGGGGGATCCTTGTTGCAGGGGTTCGATTCCCCTTTCACCCTTTTATCCCTCAACTTTTAGCAGATGCAGGTATCAATCCCTGTCAGCTTCCTCCCAATGATTGGAGATTGATTATGTGCTTTATTGTTTTGTGTTTAAAAAACAATTTCCCTCTTTCTGTTGCTCTTTTTAGAAATATTTTTCAATTTAAGAATAGTGCTTCCAACACCTTGGGCTGGGTATATATTAGTCATCGTTCTTCGACTCGCCCCATTTTCCACCCCAAATCCATTCCTGATAACAATCCCAAGTGGAAGGATGAATTCATGTACTTAGTTTGGGATGGAGGGGACTGGGGTACCCTTTTCCAGAGCTCGTTCAGTAGAGTGTCAGATGGTAGCCCAGATGACATAAACCTGACTGAAGATGAGGCTCATGCTTATGATGAGCTTATCAAAGACGACTATGCCACCATGGCCTGGGAGCTCCTGGATGAGTTTTTGCTTAAGAAACTGAAACTTTCAAAAGTTTCTGATCAGGGTAACTCCCTTTCTTCTATTTTCCTTTATTTGCATTAAGATTGCCTTATACCAAATTTTGTATTTGATTTTTGCAGCTGCTGCTTTCATAAACAAGTCGAATGAGCCGGCAGATGGGGAGACAGCCAGAATCAAGAGGGCTTGTCTGAAGGACCCCAGGCTGGCCGAGAAAGGCCCTGCTATTCTCAGGCCTCATGAGGTTGAGGAAGTCGAGGGCTCTTCCTCGGCTAAGAGCTCAGTCTGGCGCCCCAACTGGGGGATTAGGAAGAAGGACACCATTGTTGGTGTGGCTAAGCATGCCGTTGAGTGGTCACATCACTCCTTGACTCCTTGTGACTACAAGGATTTTGTGGCCAACTCCACTATCGAGGGGGCTGAAAGTGCGGGCTCTCAAGCCTTTGCTGCTGTAAGTTATTATTCTTCTTTTTCTTTGTAGTCCTTAGTAGATTTTTCAAGTTATAGTTCTAACTTGCAATTTGTTCGCAGGCCAATGCTAGTTTTCAGGGAGCCTTGTTCCAAGCCAAAGCTTGGTGTGCATCTTCAGAGGCCAACAAGGCTAAGTTTGACAAGGCACAGCTGGAGATAGGCTCTCTTAGGGCTTCTTTGGATAGCAGGGAGAAGGAGCTATCCGATGCCCAGGCAGAGCTAGTGGAGCTCAGGAGGGGGAAGGACCTCCTTATCGATGAGTACTTCGACTCTGAGGAGTACCAGGGCATAATCACCCAGCACGACGACCTTCTCTTCCCTGTCCAGTACACCAAAGGATGGGATGATGCATTGGCTGAGGTTTCGAGGAGATTTCCTGGAACCCTTACTATTTCTGACTTTCCCAGCCCCCATGCTCCTACTGATACGGAGAAGGCCTTGGCCGGTGAGGACGATATGAGTGAGGATGACAGGATTCTCAATCCCGAACATGCCTCTCATCCTAGTGAATCCAGTTCCGGTGAGGAAGAGGAGTCTGCGAAAGGAGATGGTTCTGGAAAGGAGTCTGGCTCTGAGGAAGAGGATGGAGGGGATGATGCTTAGTCGTAGCTAGTTGTAGATTTTTATGGCCAACTGTGGCTTTTATTTATTGATGTACTTTTGGCCTACGGGCTTAACTTAACTCGTTTTTATTTATATCTTGTGGCCATTCTTGGCTTTGTGTTGTTTTTCTTATTTCTTGAATGTTTGTGAACACTCATAGTAGATAAGCTTTAAAACATGAAAATGCTGAATTTATTCATAGTTTGAAGATGGGATCAACCCTTACATAGTATCCCAGTTTAAAACTTGGGTTGGTTTCATCAAACCTTATTTATAGTAGTGAGTCCACTTGGGAGACACCTTAAACATAATAAACTTTCAAATTGGAGGCATGCCAAGTCCTTGGCACCTCATGCCCTTCAAGGGTTTCTAGCTTGTATGAGCCTCGACCAAATACGTTCTTGACGCGATATGGTCCTTCCCAATTTGGGGCTAACTTCCCTTTTTGTCCAACTCCGGATGCTTCAATCTTTCTGAGAACCAAGTCTCCTTGACGAAAGAACCTTTCTTTAACCCTTAGGTTGTAGTAGAAGGATGCTTTCTTTTGATGTTCAACTATCTTGGCGTTTGCCTCATCTCTAACTTCGTCAATTAGATCCAAAGCCAGCCTCAAGCCTTCTTCATTTTCTTCTGGTTCATAAGCCTCAACTCTTGGGGAGGTGTGAGTAATCTCCACCGGGACTACTGCCTCTGCTCCATAAGCCAATAGAAATGGAGTTGCCCCGGTGGTGACTTTGCAAGTAGTACGATATGCCCAAAGTATAGGGAGTAATTCGTCTACCCAAGTATTTCTGGAGCGTTCAACTCTTTTCTTTAGTCCATCAAGGATGATTCGATTTGCAACCTCAGCTTGCCCATTTGCTTGAGGATGGGCGACAGAAGTGAAGCACAACTTGATATCGTTTTCATCACAATACTTCTTGAACTCATCGTTGTTAAAATGAGTTCCATTGTCCGTGACCAGGACTCGTGGAATTCCATATCTGCATATTACATTTTCCCAGAAGAATTGCATCACTTGCTTGGTGGTTATCTTGGCTAAGGGTTTAGCCTCAATCCACTTCGTGAAATAGTCAATTGCTACTATCAAGAACTTTCTTTGAGCACTTGCCATAGGAAATGGTCCGAGTATATCCATTCCCCACATAGCAAAGGGGATAGGTGAGTTAATGGATGTCATCATCTCTGGTGGTTGCCTAACCACTGGTGCATGTTTCTGGCACCGTTCACATTTCTTGACGTAGCTTTTAGCATCAGCAAGTATGCTTGGCCAATAGAAACCTAGACGAGTGACTTTATGAGCCAGGGCTCTGCCCCCCAAGTGTTGCCCACAAATTCCTTCATGCACTTCCTTTAGGGCCAATTCTACCTCTTGAGGTCTCAAGCACTTTAAGTATGGAATAACAAAAGATTTCTTGTATAGGATTCCCTCAATTAGGGCATACCTTAGTTCTCTGACGTATAGCTTTCGTGCTTCTGAAGTGTCGTTGGGCAGCCACCCAGTTTCCAGATGAGCTTTGATGGGATAAATCCAACAACTGGTGATACCGATGGGGGCTACCAACTTTCCATTGATACTTGGGGTCTTCAAGACTTGGAAGTATACACTCCCGGCATAGTTTTCAATTTCAGAAGAGGCAAATTTAGACAAGGCATCAACCTTCATATTTTCCTCCCTCGGAATGTGCTCCACATAGCATTCATCGAACTGAGTCATAATGGCCTTGACAAGTTTTAAGTACTTGGCCATGACTTCATCTCTGGCCTCAAACTCCCCATTTACTTGGGAAACCACTAGCCTCGAGTCTCCACATACTTTCAGAGTTTTGACTCTCAAGGCTCCAGCCAGCCCTAAGCCAGCTATCAGAGCTTCATACTCAGCCTCATTGTTTGTCGTCGGGAAGTCAAGTTTTAGTGCATACTCTATTAGGAATCCATCAGGACTTTGTAGCACTAAACCAGCTCCACTTGATTTTGTTTTTGATGCTCCATCAAAATAGAGCACCCAACATTCTTTGAAGATCATTTCCTCATCTTTCTTATCTTCCATAGTCACTTCCTGCCCCCGACTTCTTGGTTGTCAACGGTGCATTCAACCATGAAGTCAGCAAGTGCTTGAGCTTTTATGGCCATCCGAGGCTTATACTTGATATCAAACTCTCCCAATTCAATGGCCCATTTGATCAATCTTCCACTAACTTGAGGGCTATGCAAGATGTTTCTTAGAGGTTGATCAGTCAAGACCTCTATCTTGTGAGCCTGGAAGTAGGGACGTAGCTTTCTTGAGGCCATTATCAAGGCTAAGGCAAACTTCTCAATCATTGAGTAGTTTATTTCTGCCCCATGTAGGATCTTGCTCACATAGTAGATGGGTTTCTGAACCTTCAACTCTTCCTTTACCAATACAGCTCCAAGGGCTGTGTTAGAAACCGCCAAGTATAAATAGAGAATTTCTCCTGGCTTGGGTTTTGCCAACAGTGGTGCTTCAGCCATATATTTCTTCAGGGCCTCAAAGGCCTCTTGGCTTTCAGTTGTCCATTCAAAAATTTTCACTTTTTTGAGTGCTTTGAAGAAGGGTAAACACTTCTCTCCTGACTTGGAGATGAATCTTCCCAAAGCAGCCACTCTTCCCGTCAGTTTCTGGACATCCTTGACAGTCTTTGGTGGTTCCATGTCTAGAATCGCTTTGATTTTGTCGGGATTAGCCTCGATTCCTCTCTTGGAAACCATCAGGCCTAAAAACTTTCCCGAGCCTACACCAAAGGCACACTTGGCTGGATTTAGCATCATCTTGTGGTGTCTTAGCACTTCAAAAGCCTCTCGGAGGTGCTCAATGTGATCGGCCCTATCAAGGCTCTTGACTAACATGTCATCTACGTAAACCTCCATGGTTTTTCCAATCAGGTGCTCAAAGATTTTGTTCACCAACCTTTGATAGGTTGCTCCAGCATTCTTAAGCTCAAAAGCCATGACTAAGAAACAGAAGACACCAAAGTCAGTGATGAACGACACTTTGGCGATGTCATCTTTGTGCATCTTGATTTGATTATATCCGCTGAAGCCATCCATGAAACTTAGCATCTCATGCCCAGCGGTGGCATCTATCAAGGCATCAATCCTAGGCAAGGGGAAACAATCCTTAGGACATGCATCATTCAAGTCAGTGAAGTCGACACACATTCTCCACTTTCCGTTAGCTTTTTTGACCATCACAGGGTTAGCTAACCATTCCGGGAATTGGATTTCTTCAATAAACCCAGCTTCTAAAAGCTTATTCACTTTTTGCTTAATGGCTTCAAGCCTCTCTGGAGAAAAACTTCTTTTCTTTTGTTTCACTGCCTTCCTTTCTGGATCCACATTCAATTTGTGAGATATTAGTTGGGGATCAATCCCTGGCATGTCAGCCGCTGTCCAAGCAAAAACGTCATTGTTCTCTTGAAGAAAAGATGCAAGTTTGCCTTTCAATGGTTCGGGCAGTAGTGCCCCAACATAAGTCACCTTCTCTGGTTCATCCGGGACTAAGGGAATTGGGATTAAATCCTCAGTTCGTTTCCCTCTTCGGTCCTCATTGTCACTAGTGTCCATATCTTCAATGGGGAGAACCTGCCCCCCAACTCCATCAGGCCTCAACGCGGCTACATAACAGCTTCTAGCCATCTTTTGGTCTCCCCGTTCTTCACCAATCCCATTCCTGGTGGGGAATTTGAGTTTCAGGTGGTAAGATGAGGCAACAGCCTTAAACGCATGAAGACTCGTCCTTCCAAGGATCGCATTGTAGGTTGAGGTTGCCTTTATAACTATGAAGTTCAGCATCTGAGTGGATGTATTCGTTCCTTGCCCCATGGTCATTGGGAGTTGGATAGTGCCTTCCACCTTTGATTCCACTCCATTGAACCCATATATGGGCATATTAGAGGGTGTTAACTGAGAGTCTGTGTAACCCATCTTGATAAAGGCATCGTGGAACAAGATATCCACTGAAGCTCCATTATCAACCAAGACTCTTTTTGTTTCGGAGTTGCCTATCACAGGTATTATGACAAGAGGATCATCATGGGGGAACTTCACCCCTTCCAAGTCTGAATCGTCAAAACCTATTGACACTTCTGTCCTGACACGCTTTGGTGCTTCTCCAACCACAGTCATTACCTCTCGGGCATAAGCCTTTCTTGAGTTTCGGGAGGACCCAGCAGCAGTTGGCCCTCCGAATATCATGTTGATCACTGGCCCTCGGGGCTTGGGATTTCGATCTTGATCGTTGTCCCTTCTATCATAATCTTTTCTTTCATAGTTCCCCCTTTGGCTCCCTTGGCTTCCATCCTTAGAGAACTTGCTGAGTTTTCCTCTTCGTATCAGAAACTCAATCTCATCTTTCAATTGCCTACAATCGTCGGTGTCATGACCGACTTCTTTGTGGAACCGACAAAACTGATTTTGGTTCCGTTTGGACAAATCAGCCCTCATTGGCTTTGGCCATTTGATATCTTCTTCCTTGGCTATCTCCATCAGAATTTGACTCCTGGGAGTATTCAATCGTGCATATTCTGTGAATTTTGGCCCAAAATTGCTTCTCTTGGGGGGAGAATCGGAGTTCTTTGATGTTCGGGGAAACTTTTCCTTGACGTCGTACTCCTGAGTTTCTTTTCTTTTCTTTGAGTTTCCATCGTCGCCAGCGGTGGGTTCATACTTTCTCATGCTTTCTTCAGCCTTGATGTACTTTCCGGCTCTATCTTGGAGCTTCAACATGCTCTCTGGTGGATGTTTAGCCAACGACCTCCTGAAGTGGTCATCAGTGGTTCCTTGTTGCAGGGCTATCATAGCCACTTTGTCATCTAAGTCCGGGACTTTTAAAGCCTCCCGAGTGAATCAATTGATGTAGTCCCTTAGGGCTTCATTCTTTCCTTGACGTATTGCCATGAGTGATGCAGAACTTTTCTCATGCACCCTTCCACTAATGAACTGATTGATGAAAGCCTTACTTAGTTCCTTAAAGGACCCAATAGAGTTGGGAGGTAGACGGCTATACCAACGTTGGACCATGCCTGCCAAGGTTTGTGGAAACGCCCTGCACTTGACCGCATCGTTGGCTGGCTGCAACAGCAGTGCATTGGAGAAGGTCCTTACATGATTTGCGGGATCTCCCGTTCCATCATAGGCTTTGATCGAAGGCATCTTAAACTTTCTGGATATAGCCTTTTTCATGATGTCTTGAGTAAACGGTGGTGTAGGATCATCAGGATCTCCTTGGGGCAACATA
This sequence comes from Heracleum sosnowskyi, assembly GCA_030848705.1. Taxonomy (NCBI): domain Eukaryota; kingdom Viridiplantae; phylum Streptophyta; class Magnoliopsida; order Apiales; family Apiaceae; genus Heracleum; species Heracleum sosnowskyi. The sequence goes on along the minus strand of CM061235.1, from coordinate 131,456,957 downwards.
ATACCAGGATCACCCCTTGGGGCTTCAGCCCTCTTGGTCCTTCTTGGTGGATCCAAGTTGATTATCGGGATTCCTTCAGTCGTTCGGCCCCGAGATTGAGCGGCCTCTTTTTCAGCAAGGAGTTTTTTGAGCCTTGCAGTCTCTACCTCATGGGCTGCAAGTTTCTCCCTAGTAGTTTGGGGTGGCTCCCGATTTGTCTGTGAAGAACGTCTCCTCCTTGGGGCGACATCCTCCCCAGTTGTATAACCCTCATCCTCAGTGTATGGGCCAGAGTAATCTTGAATGAGAGGGGTCTGACGAGTTTGTTGATTTTGGGGTCCCAGACCTTGAATATAAGGAGGCACATATGCCTCATGGTAGATTGGATTAGTTCCACTACCACCCGCCATGGGTCGAGGGGGCATGCCATAGCTTGGCATCCCCAAAGTCTGATTCGCGTATTGAGGGAGATCAGTAGTATGGAGTTGAAGGCTCCTTGGTGCACTCATGAGCAGCGGGGAGGTCGTGATTGGTTGCTGGTGAACGGTATCTTGTGGATTAGATCCATGAATGACCATCTGCAGGGGATTCGTCCCTTCAACCGAAATCGGGATTTCCGGTCCTTGAGTGTTTGTGGGGATATTCCCCCCTTGTATGCCAGTAGTCATCGGTGGCTGATCAGCCTCAGAGGTGATAGGGCGATCATCGGGAGTTTGAGTATCCCGAGCTGTTCTTCGTGTGTTTGCCATGGTTGATGTTGTTTTCCCACAGACGGCGCCAAATGTTATGGATTAAAAAACGTGCTTGTGAATTTAATGCTAGGATTAATGAGCTTCGAGCTTTAATGGATGCACTCGTGTTTCCGGACTAAATCGGTCCTCACAAGATGCCTACGTATCTCAAATCGTTATTGAGAATCAAGTCAAAGACGTCGTTCCGATTGTAGGATCAGAGTCCTTATATAGGCGTCTGGAGCCTTCGTATTTATGGTATGATTGGAAGACTTAACGGGTAAGTCTTCTATTTGATATTGGATAAGTATTGTATCTCTTGCTGAAGAATTCGTTTCCTTGTAGATAAAGGTTATGACTCATTGATTGCCTTTGATTGGGATTCCAGATCCTTTGACTAATTTTCCATAATTTGGGCTCTTTTAATGAGCTGTATATTTTCCCTATTCATTAATTACGAAATTAATGAATAATTAGGGTGTCGGGCCTTAAATACCGGCCTTTCTGTTGAACAGCCAATTATATTTCTATAATTACTTTTCTATCCATATCAATCACGGAAAATTACCTTTAAATTAAAACATATTATATTTTATATTTGTTCTCACTAAAATCTCTATTTTCCAAAAATATCACGGGAAGTTATTTTTTTAATTAAACATGTTAGCTTTTCTATTTGTCCTTATTACTTTTATATTTGTTCTCACTAAAATCTCTCTTTTCCATAAATATCACGGACAATTACTCTTTTTAATTAAAACATGTTAACTTTTCTATTTGTCCTTATTAATAATATTATTTTAATAAATAATAAAATAATATTAATAATTCCCCAATTATCTTCCTCGGTCCCATTTATATTCTTTATTTATTTTTTCTATGTTCCAATTAATATTTAAGTTTCTCATTTTATAATTTATCATATATTTTTTTGTTTTCATTAACTTTTTTAGTTTGTCATTTTTTAATATTCTTTGATAGCCCGTGCCTTGCACGGGTTATAAGCTAAAAATAAAAATAAAAATAGTAACTAGATAATTGCCTTTTATAATTAAAATAATTTTTTTTCTAGCAAAATATACTCATTTTCCAAAAATATCATGACAATTATCTTTAAATTAAAACATATTACCTTTTATATTTGTTATCACTAAAATCTCTGTTTACCAAAAATACCAAAAATATGAGGTGCAATCCTTACTTATTTATTTTAAAATCTATTTTAATATTATATTTAATAAATAATAAAATAATATAAAAATAGTAACTATGTGATTGCCTTTTATAATTAAAAAAAAATTCAAACAAAATCTACTACTTTTCCAAAAATATCACAACAATTACCTTTAAATTAAAATATATTATCTTTTATATTTGTTATCACTAAAATCTCTATGTTCCAAAAATATGAGGTGCAATCCTTACTTATTTATTTTAAAATCTATTTTAATACTCTATTTAATAAATAATAAAATAATATAAAAATAGTAAATAGCTGATTGCCTATTATAGTTAAAACATTTTTTTCTAACAAAATCTACTTATTTTCCAAAAATATCACGGACAATTACCTTTAAATTAAAATATATTACCTTATATATTTGTTATCACTAAAATATCTCTTTTCCAAAAAATATCAAGTGCAACCCTTACTTATATATTTTAAAACTTATTTTAATATTTTTAATTATTTAAAAAAACTTACCGATTTTAATAAGTGAACGCATTTTTTAACTAATACAATTAATATAATTAAAACACATCTAAAAATATTACGGGAAGTTACTTTTTTTTTACCAAACCATAAAATTTATAAAATTTTGGATACGTACTAGAACTTTTCTCACGACGAGGATTTTGGTGGAAACGCAAATAACGTGGCAACGTGCAAATCAGTTTCAACAACGCGGCCCAAAATATAACGGTAGAAGCATCCGTGGGAACGCCAAGACCGTCTTCAAAAAGTCAAAACTAAACAGACCCTATTTCTCTAATTTTCTTATATAAATTGTATTTCTATTTTCTACACACTGCACGAGTCTTATTATCTATCAACATTTTCGCTCAACTTACACATATTTAAATACTCGCCGGAAATGGCCGGAGTAGAAATGCTACCAAAAGAGTATGGCTACGTGGTTCTTATTCTTTCTTTCTCCGGTTTCTTTAATTTCTGGATGGCTTCTCAAGTTGGAAAAGCTCGCATAAAGTAAGTTAGAGTATTTTTATAGAAAATTATTTTAGTTGACCCTTGATTTAATTTCATTTCTTTGAGTTTTTTATGATATGTGATGATGGGGTGGTTGATTTTTATGTGGGTTTATGTTTAATTTGATGATTATAGGTACAATGTTCCTTATCCTGCTTTGTATGCTTTAGAATCTGAGAATAAGGATGCTAATATCTTCAATTGTATTCAGGTTTGTCAAATCTGGGCTCTTTTTTTTTGAAGATCTGATTTGTTTAGTGATGTTGATTAACTAGTATTAAGTACACAGGGAGGCTGAGTAAAGGACTGTAATATATGATCTTTGGAATTCTTGTCACTGGGGAAATGGGGTGTGGGTAAGGCTGCCAACAGTCAAGGAATGCCTTACCAGGATCTTATATTGTATTCTAACACTCCCCTCACTTGAAAGCGCATTTTTTGGGTCGAATACGAAAAGTGGATCACACATTTCGTGTCCATAATAAAAAATTGTGAGAATATTGGGGGTGGGAGGGAGTCGAACCTGAGTCCTTCACCAACCCTCTCATATCATGAGAAGTAACAATCTAAAACCTTAAAACCTTAAGGTATTAGAGGAAGATTTTAGCAGGATCTTGTATTGTATTCTAATAAATGAGCTTAAACAATAAGTAGCCAGAGTTGAATTTAACTTTTTAGTTGATCATATTTAATCGTTTGGAAGTTTAAAATTCATGCATTTCAAAATAAATTTATAGATGATGTATATCTATCACGTTATGTAAAAGTTTGGTTGTAGTCTGTTGTCGGACCGAATAGGTTTTTTGGACTTCTGAAAGAATAAAAAAAAAAGTCGGCTGCAAGGTTTGGGACATGGAAGATAAGAAATTCACGAGTAACTTGATTTAGCTCAACTCAAAATGTTTGTGAACAACGAAATAGGAGCAAGTTGGACAAAGGATCTTAGAGTGTGTAGGGTTGGGCCAGGAGGGTCTCTTAACACCTACATTCTTTATATTGGAGTTCTTCCGGTGCTTAAATCATTTTTTAATGTGAACTACCAAATAAGTAACTAAAGAAGTGACTGGTGTTGGTTGTTCTAGATCATGGCATTTCAATATTACAAAGCAATCATATTAATGCTGTATCATTATTGGTTTTGTTTTCTCTTTTGTTTTGTTATTATGGTATAGAGAGGTCACCAGAACTCTTTGGAGTGGATGCCGTTATTCTTTACTTTCATGGTAGTGGGAGGAATTAAGCACCCGATAATTTCTGCTGCTCTTGGCTTTGTTTACATTGTTGCTCGCTATTTCTATTTCACTGGCTACTCTAGTGGTGATCCCAAAAAACGTCTTACCATTGGGTATGTCTTTCTGGATATCCAACACTTTTTCATATCTTTTGTTTTTTGGATTTGTATTCTGTATTACATTTTTTTTAATGTTTTGCAAATTGGTGTAACTTATATGTTTGACATGTTTTGCAAATTGGTGTAACTAATATGTTTGACATATTAGTACTTGAAAACCATATGTTTTAAATTGTTGTAGAGGGCTTATCGTGGTTCTGGTAAGTTGGGTCTAGCTAGTGAGTTTTGGGTGGGGAAGTTGCCAGCTTCTCATTGTGGGATCGGATTCTGAAGGTGGTAAAGTACAGGCCTTCAAGTATTCTGCTGAAGTCTAATGATTCAAGTTGACTTTTGTTAAAGCAATAGAGTAATTAAGTTAGGCACCACACTTATATTTCTCTTTGATTCTGCATGATAGTGTCTCTGCCTTCCTATTATTAACCTTTAAGATGGAGATTGATCTCAAACTTTTCTCCCTTAGTCAGGGATGCAAGTGTATTGTCTTATTTTCAACAGCTCATAGGTTATAATTAACGGGCACGGAGTTTCTAAAGGCTGCTATAGAAAATGTTTCTACTAGTGCGAGATGTAAAGATACGGATGTAAAAATTATGTCAAAATTTTATCGTTAGGATAATTTTTTTTATGTAAATTTAAGTTGTAGAGTATTGATTTTTATAATGATATTTTTTTTATATAATGGTAACGGTAGAGATTGATCGTTTTTTTTTGTTAAAAAGTGATTGATCCAAGTCGCTAAAAATCATTTGAAAATTTACAAAGTTATTTATTTTTATATAGCCATTTTTTGTTTAATTAGACGTCTAATAATATGAATTTGAGGCGCACTAGTACAATTTTTTTTATAGTGGCCTTTAGATTCTCTTTTCCTATAACTAAAACTCAATACACAAGATTGATGTAATCACACAGTCTTGAGGGTCATACTCATACCTGCCACATTAAGTCCATGAGTTTCTTATAATACCGATACGGAAAACCAAGCCTCATGTATAAATGTTATATTCACTTATTTAGTCTGCATTGACATTCTGAATGATGGAATGTTTATCTCTTGGTGCTTAAATTTTACCCAGACCTCTCACGATATGTTGGTTTGATCCATTTTGACCGCCAAGTTCCTGGAGCTCTATTAAAATATTTTAATTCTTAAAAACAATTATACCGACTCTTGAAGTTCATCTAGTCACACCTCTCTGCTATCTGTTTATCTGTACATCACTACATGGACACTTTATTGGATTTTTGCTCTATGAATTTATTTTTTCACGATTTGTTGCACATTGTTGTTCAGTTTTCTGGGGTGTGTATAACGTATCAATGTTTTTTGCGACTATGATTTTTGAAAGGGTTAAACACAACTTATTAGAAGATGTTCCTGGAGCTCTATTAAAATAATTTAATTCTTAAAAACAGTTAAACCGACTCTTGAAGTTCATCTAGTCACACCTCTCTGCTATCCGTTCATCTGTAAATCACTGCATGGACTCTATGTTGGATTTTTGCTCTATGATTTTTGTTTTCACGATTTGATGCACAATATTGTTCACTTTTCCGGGGTGTGTAAAACGTATCAATGTTTTTTGTGACTATGATTTTTTGCAAGGGTTAAACACATGTTATGGGAAGATGTTTCTTTCTTTTCGGAAAATTATGCTATATCAGAAATGATGTCTCATATTGAAATTTATATTTTGCAGAAAGTTTAACTTCTTGGCATTAGTGGGGCTTATTCTGTGTTCAGTTTCTTGCGGGATTAGCTTTCTCCTTGCATGATGTTCTAGAAACAGCGGATTACGGGCAACTTGTCTTTGCTGCTTCATGTCTCTAATGTACCTTTTGAGTATGACCGCCGTAATTTTAAATGCTCCTAAGAGGAGTTTTGTGTTTGATGAACACACTATGTTTGTTTCATGGATTATATAATATCTGGAGTTTTGGACTAATAATTTAGCAAAAAAGAGAAATTGGACCTTTAATTTTAATTATTCCAATTGCCTACTATATTTCAATCTGAAATAATCCCCTAAACTAAATTTATGTCAATTGTTTAGTTTAGCGTGGGATTTTGATATCTATTGAGATACTATATTTATGTCTGGTGTATTACAAAAGGGGCAAACGATTGTTGAAGTAAATTTTAGCGCGAAATTCTGCAGGAATTTTTTTAGTGTTATGATTTGTTATAACAAACGTTTGTTCTGGACCATTTATCGTTACAAAATTATGAACATTTATTCACTTAAAATTTGATGGGATTAAGTCCTATAAAGTGGGCACACATCATGAATGTGGACGGAACCCGTCAGTGCGCACATCTTTTAGACAAGCTTGAAGAGTTGAAGTATGTGATTCAGTTACTCTTAGGCATTTTAATTAAGAGCAGTGTTAGATATTCCGAAATCGTTCTCAAAATTTATCCTGAATGATATAACACGTATTCCGAAATCGTTCTCAAAATTCATCCCGAATGATATAACACGTTAAATGTCGGATTATAACTTGTGGGCACTAAGTATGCATTTCATTAGTATTAGGAAAGTAATTAGATGTACACTTGACACATTAATTTTTGGAAAAAAATTCGGAAATTCTAGCATTTTCCTTTAACTAAAGCTGCTGTTCGGATGGTTAGCAAAAAAAAAAAGCTGCTGTTCGGATCGAAGAATCAATGTTTTAACTGAACAAAATATATTCCTTGTCTTAAAAATATGTCTGATCGTTGATCCAATATTTTAGTATCTACTACAACAAAAATTTATGGTTTCAGAAATTCGAATTGATAAATAAGGTTGATAATTGTTGAGAGAAATGTTTAGCGAGACTTGTCATTTAATTGCCAGTTTGGAGCTAGAAAGTTGTACTTTACCTTCTCGTCTAGAAATGCATGTTTGACTAATTGTTTATAAGCTAATTTATAATTTATACACCCCTAATAAGAGTGTTTGTAAACCCAATTTATAAATCAACTTATAACGTATATGTTCATAAATTGAATGTTAGTAACAACGTACATTTTCCTTAACTTATTACTTGATTTCTTTGTTTTTAATACTTCAAAAACATTTGTGTTTTTAAATATTTTTTTAATTTAAAATGTATGTATTTAGCTCATTGTATTTAATAATTATTTTTAAAAAATAAATTAGCTCATTTAGCTTATTAACTTAGCAAAAAAAAAAATTTATTTTTAAAATATGAATTAGGAAATTTGTAACTAATTTATAAGTAAACTAGTTGAAAAAGCCGCGCTTCGGCGGCGTAATAATTTTTTTAAATTTTTTATCAAATAACTTACGAAAATTACTCGGTCCTCGCTAATAAGCCGTCCTCCCGTGAAACACGTTTTCCTTTTTAAATATCAAAATCTCAAATTTAATATATTGAATATATATTTGTCTTATATATTAATTTTTATGTTACCATACTCCTTTGTAATGAGACACTCTTTCGTCGAAAAAACACCTATATAACTTTAAATATTCTACTTCAAATAGAACTTTTAGTTATATATTACAAACGCTTATTCTACTTCCAATAGAACTTTTAATTGCAAGTATTTCTTTTATATCCGAACTTTTCTCCTCTATAAATCGAAACACCTATTCTACTTCAAATAGAACTTTGCAAGAACTTCCCTTATATTTGAACTCTTCCCCTCTACAAATTCAAACACCTATTCTACATCAAATAGAACTTTTAATTATATGTCTTCGCTATAAATTCGAATTCTTCTCCTCTATAACTTCGAACACCCATTCTACTTCTAATATGCTAAAAAATATTTTTTGATTTATTAGTATTTAAAATTGTAAACCTCTAAAAAAATTAGAAAAATAGATTGAGACGTTCTTAGGGGTGCCACCTCACCTCCCGCGGATCCTCCTTTATATATATATATTGATTTATCCAAAAATCTAAAAATTCATTCATTTATCATTTAGATGACATTTATTTTAAAATATAAGTCAACTTTTTAAAGATATTCCGGTTAGACTACTCTATATAAAAAGTGTACTCGTAAGGAAACTAAATGCATGTTTATATTGGTGACGTTGTTCTTGTGATGTAACGTAATAGGGGTGTATAGACGATCCGCTCAACCGCATTAACCGCTCGCACCACTCGCATCCGAATCGCATTTTGTGAATAATCGCAAAATGTGGATTGGTTGCGGGTAAAATTTTTAATAATCGCTTATGAATGGTCCGGATGCGGTTTTAAATATTTAAAAATCGCAAAATCGCAACCGCAACCCGCAAATATATATTTATAATAATTTATAATATATTAATTAATGATTTATAAACAAATATAATTATTTGATATTAATTAAAATAAGTTATAAGATTAATATTTAATAAATCTATAATACTTTTTTGGCAGTAGTATTACAAGGATGAAAATGCAATTCCCAGCCCAAAACTTAAGCCCATTAGGCATTAGCCCACTAGTCCAATACACCCCTAAGTCCAATACACATAATCCACTAGTCGATTAATTACTTTTAGGGTTTTGAATCTAAGCGCTCCAGCCTCTCCCACTCCAATTCATCTCTCAAAATCTCTCTCTCTCTCTGATTCAGTGATTCTCCATTCATCAGTATGTACAATCAATTTGTGTATGTATTTAGTTTAATTTAATATAACTAATCAATCATTTTCTTATATGTAGTTACAATGGAGAAAGGTACATCTGCTGCTGCTGCTATGGAATTAGATGAATCCACCCCAAAAGAATCGACAAACAACAACAGTGATACACCAATAAACATCGACGAAGGTACGCCACTGCCACCCCCTCGTGGAAATAAGAAACAATCATATGTTTGGGATCATTTTACTAAAAACGAAGATCTTGAAAATCCTCGAAATGTTTGTAATTATTGTGGAGTTTCGTATGCTCGTCAAAAGAAAAGAAACGGGACTACTAATATGAGGACACATCTAGAGAGTCAATGCAAAAAGTATCCTCTTAGATTGAATCGTGACAAACAATCTCTTTTGAATTTTGCAGTTAAGCGTGATAGCGATGGTAATAATATAGGCTTATTGAAAAATCATGTTTATAAATATGAGGATTGTAGGAAAGCGTTGGATGAGATGATAATTCGTGATGAGTTATCGTTTAGGTTTGTGGAAGGGGAAGGATTTATTGCATACAGTAAAACTTTAGAGCCTAGATTTATTACTATACCATCGCGAGCCGAAAACAGTTGAAGCACTTGTTTGTGCTCAGAATTGGCTTCGATCAAAGGAAAGTATGCCTGATTTGAGAGATGTTATATTAGAATTGGATTCAATCGAGGAAATTGCCAATGGTATGTATAGTTAATTTTATAGTTAATTACTAATCTTTCTATAGATATCAAATTTAAGGATACGTCTGAACTATCTATCTTCAGACGTATCCTTAAATTTGATATCTATAAAATTTGTAGGAGATGTTATATTACTAATCTTTCTAATATCTCTCTTGCACATATATTTGCAGAATATGTTTATCTCAACATAGATGACGATCTGGATTGCTAATATTCATATCCACTGCTCTGTATTTTGACATGGGATGTTCTACTCTCACACTTCATGGATTTTAATCTTATGTATCTTTATTCTTTATTGTAAAGCCACTAGCCTGGCAACATTTTCATTCTGTAAAGCTAAAGTGTGTAATATATGTGCCTTGTGGACAGGTTGATTTCTTAGTATAACATTTTCATTCTGTATGACTTGCAACCTGCAAGTAATTTCTTGTACTTTCAAATATTTAATGTAGATATTTTATATTAAGTGGTTGAACCGCAAACCAAACCGCAATAATCGCAAAATCACAACCGCAATTGATGCGGTTAATCGCAACCGCAAACGCGGTTGTGGATGAAGATTTTTGAAAATCGCTCTTCGCGGTTTGGTTCGACTTTTACTCTAAAACCGATCCGATCCGAACCGCGTACACCCCTATAACGTAATAACAAGTGACAATATGAAGTGAAGTTGAACACGCAACCGAAAAAGATGAAAACAAACACATTTTTGTTTTGTTAATTGAAAACAAACATATTTGTATGATCTCATCGAACCCAATTTGAAGACCTCTATTTAATAGAATAGAAACACCTTCCAGGTGTGTGTAGTTTGTTTTCCTTATCTTTCAAATGAGATTGTAAAAATAAAATCGTACAAATTCTTAAGAAAAATATCACGTTAACAATACCGAAAGTAAATTTAAAAATCTCCGAACAATTTGTTAATATTTTGTTGTTGGCTAAAACAATTAACTTATAAAGTAGCCAGAAATGTTGAGGTAGCCAAGGTTAGCAAAACAAAAATTGTTCAAGCTAGGTGTGCTTGTGCAATGTCTTTTAGTAGACGAATCATTGACTAATAATTTCACCCACTACTCATGTGTCATATAAATTTCACCCACTCATAAAATGAGTTGTTTTTTCACGGCTCTCGCTAATATAAGAAAATCTCACATCTCATTAGTCCAACTTCAAACCAAAGTCCATTTCATCCTCTTCTTTCTTTCTTCCTACAGATATGGATGATTTGATGCCAAGAGCAGCAAATTCAAGCCCTTTGACACCTCTAGGATTCCTCGACAGAGCTGCTGTAGTTTACGGGGACTCTCCTTCTCTAGTTTACCACAACACTACCTACACTTGGTCTCAAACTCACCTCAGATGTCTTAAACTTGCTTCTTCCATTTCCAATCTTGGACTTGGAAGAGGCCACGTTGTGTCCGTTATAGCGCCTAATATTCCAGCCATGTACGAGCTCCATTTCGCTATTCCTATGGCTGGCGCCGTGCTTAACACCATCAACACTCGCCTTGATGCTCGCACTATCTCTGTCATACTTCGCCATAGCGAATCCAAGCTGGTTTTTGTTGATTACCAGTCAACCTCAGTTGTTTCGGAAGCCATTTCTCTCTTCCCACCTGACTTTAAGGTTCCGATTTTAGTGCTTGTTGCTGACCAAGAATGTGAAGAATCTGCACCAGTATCATCCGTTGATTTTCATTTAACTTATGAGGATATGATGAGCAAGGGTGATCCTGGTTTCAAGTGGGTCAGACCGGAGAGCGAATGGGATCCACTTACATTAAATTACACCTCAGGGACTACCTCAGCTCCCAAAGGCGTGGTACATAGCCATAGGGGAACATTGATTGTTTCATTAGATTCATTAGTGGAATGGTCTGTCCCGAAACAACCAGTACTACTGTGGACCCTTCCTATGTTTCATGCCAATGGATGGAGCTTCACCTGGGGTATGCCTGCAGTCGGAGGGACCAACATTTGTCTCCGGAAATTTGATGCTCACACCATCTATTCCGCCATTAGAAGACATGGAGTAACACACATGTGTGGTGCCCCTGTTGTACTCAATCTGCTGTCAAATTTTGCAGATGTAAGACCATTGAAATCGCCAGTACAGATCCTAACCGCTGGCGCTCCTCCTCCTGCATCTGTGCTTTTGAAAACTGAATCACTGGGATTCATCGTGACTCATGGTTACGGACTGACAGAGACTGGCGGGTTAGTAGTGTCCTGTGCGTGGAAATCAAAATGGAATCAATTACCGGCTACTGAGATTGCAAGATTGAAGGCTCGACAAGGAGTGAGAACGGCTGGGATGACAGAGGTGGACGTGATTGATTCTGAGTCGGGCATTAGTGTGAAACGAGATGGAACAAGCCTAGGAGAAATTGTGTTGAGAGGCGGGTGTTTGATGCTTGGTTACCTTAAAGATCCAGAGGCAACAGCCAAGTGCATGAGAGAAGATGGATGGTTTTACACAGGAGACGTTGGCGTGATGTACCCTGATGGGTACTTGGAGATCAAGGACAGATCAAAGGATGTGATTATAAGTGGTGGTGAGAATTTGAGCAGTGTGGAAGTGGAATCGGTGTTGTATATGCATCCTTTGATTAATGAGGCATCAGTGGTGGCAAGACCTGACGAGTTCTGGGGAGAGACACCATGTGCATTTGTGAGTTTGCACAAAGATCGTAAAAAGGGGGAGGTGAAGGAGAAGGAGATAATAGAATACTGCAGAAGTAAGTTGGCGCATTACATGGTGCCCAAGACAGTGGTGTTTATGGAGGAGCTTCCAAAGACCGCAACCGGGAAGATTCAGAAGTTTGTGCTCAGAGAGATAGCTAAGAAGATGGGATCAACAAACACTAGGAGTCGCATGTAGAAACAACTCCAATTGCAGCAATGTAACAGCCTTCCAAATTCCATCACTATCATGTAAAGCATTTTATGCACTATTTGAATTTGGAAGATTGCAGTATTTATCTTAGCATCTATGATACTCTATCAATCTTGTTGTAACTTAATACATGAGTGTGGTTAAAGTGCTTAATCCATGACCTAGAGGTCATCGACTCTCATATAAGACATGATCAAGTTTTGAAAACATTCTCTCTAAGTAAGTAGGAGTAAGATTGCGTACATCCGAACCTTCTCACACCCCCTCTTGGAGAAAGTGCGACTCTTTTTTTATTTAATGTTGCTCTGCCAGCGTCTGCATTCTGTGTCAATTTGCATTTTGTAAAGACCAATCTAAATTTCTTGAATCGCTGGGTGTGCGACTGTGCGTCATAAAAATAATGATGCTACCTACTGTGACCAAACTATAGATAAAAATAATAATGTTGTGTTTGATTAAGAAAAATGACATTGATATTATCCAACCTAACAATTTTTTTTACATCTCGCCGTACTCCAATATCTGAGATGAATCGATTAACACAATAGTTACCCAATACCACAGCAGCCGTGCCAACAAAGCCGCCGGTAGCAAGGAAGCGAAATGGCGAAGAAACTACAACAGTAGCAGCTAAAAAGGATCCTGTTTGCCCACCACGACCTACATTCATACGGGTCACCACGAGCTAGGGGTGAGCGCGGGTCGGATCGGTTCGGTTTTAGGTAGAAACCGAAACCGAAACCGCATATCCTCGGTTTTTAAAATCAAAAACCGAAACCGCAACCGAAACCGTCGGTTCGGTTTCGGTTTTAAAATGATCGGATCGGTTACAATCGGTTCGGTTTCAGTTTTAAAACTGTATCAAATAAACATAACAAAATAAATAAAATGACTTCGAATTTTTAAGCTTGCAAAGTTACAAATTATTTTTTTATCCAAAATAAACATACAATGTTAGAAATTCAACAATGTCGAGTCTATCTGAAGTCTTTGTATAAATAAAGAGTTTTTCCGGGAAAACCAAGAAAAATCGTCATATCCAAAAATAAAGCAACATATAAAACACCTAGATACAAAAGTTTATTAAACTATATTTATTAATCAACTATTACAAATTAAAACTTCAAAAACAAGAACAAAATAGTATAATTATTAAAAGGAATGTCAGTGATATGGATAGAAAAGTAATTATAGAAATATAATTAACTATTCAATGGAAAGACCAATAATTAAGGCCCGACACCCTAATTATTCATTAATTTCGTAATTAATGAATAGGGAAAAATATACAGCTCATAAAAATAGTCCAAAAATATGGTAAATTCATCAAAGAAGGATCCAGAATCCCAATTAAAGGCAATTAATGAGTCATAGTCTTTATCAACAAGGAAAAGACTTATCCTGCAAGAAATACAATGTTTATCCATTATCAATAAGGAGACTTATTCGATAAACATACCATAAATACTAGGCTCTAGACGCCTATATAAGGACCCTGATCCTACAATCAGAACTACGTTTTGAGCACAACTCCATACGTCATAACGCCTCGAAGGCGCAACAAGCCACAAAGGCACCCCTAGAACTACGTTTTAGACTTCATCCTCGAATAAGGACATACAAGTAACTACGTCTTTGATGTGACCCTGCCGCCATAGCGCCCCGAGGGCAACACCAAGAACTACGTCTTTGGCTTGATTCTCAGTATTAATTGAGATACGTAGGTATCTTGTGAGGACCGATTTAATCTCGAAACACAAGTGCAGCCATTAAAGCTCGAAAGCTCATTAACCTTAGCATTAAATACACAAGCACGTTTTTTATTCCATAACATTCAGGATCTTTATTAATCTACTCCCACTACTCATAAAAATTGGTCTAATAGAATATATAATATATTTATTTCTTTATTTTTATTAATCGGATCGGTTCGGTTTTTTCGGTTCGGTTTGGACCTAAAACCGAAACCGAAACCTCAAGAACGGTTCAGTTTTTTAATTTTCGGTTTCGGTTCGGTTTCAACATTGATTTCGGTTTTTTACGGTTCGGTTTTTATCGGTTTCGGTTTTAATTCGGTTTTTTGCTCACCCCTACCACGAGCAACACGAACAACGCCGTCTTGGAATAAATAGCAAAATCTTCACAGTTGTTCTGAAAAAGATTATAAATTCCAAAACCATTTTCAAGAAGGTACTCAGCACGATGAAGCACATCCTCAGAAGGATCAGACTTTACAAGTGTGCAGCTGCCTCCTCGAACATGGGCAGCAAAGATAAGCGGTGACACATTATATATAAATTTACGAAGTTCACCACCAGAGAGAAAACAATCAGTGCATGACAATATGACACCATTACCACTCGCTTGATTGCCACATATAGGGCATGGAGTATATATCCGAAGAATGAAGGGAAGATGAGCAAAAAATGGTGTCTAAAATAGTTCCAGTGCCAGTTTCATGACCTGCACTGAGTAAAATGAATAACCTTCCCATCACCAATATGTAACCCCGGTACCAATGAGAGACAAGTTAGCAAGTTGTGCTCGAGATGGTAGGCAGGCAAATAGAGAGAATGCAAAATATGCTAAAACAAATTTGGAGTTCTCTTTGGCAATTGATTCTCCAAGTTTTAAGCCATTATTATCATTAATTTTTGCATAGGGCAACAGTACATAAGAATAACTTTTGTTACCAACTGTGAAACTAAATTTGACACACATTAGATTTTCTTATTTAGATTTCAATTAGCTATTCTATCAGTTCCATTCAAATTTTGATTTGTTAGAAGTACCTTCCCTATGATACTTCTTAAGTTAGGATTTAGGGATTTTAGTCTAAAATAGCACTTCAGCAATGTGAGCAAGTCCAACGGTCTCCATTTGAGTTCCTAAATTGAAATTTAGAGAATTTAGCATAAAATATCATTCCAACAATGTCCTAATAGTTTCCTATAATACTAGGAACCACTAGTTTTTTTTTTTAAACCAGGAAAATATATTCATTAATTTAAAATGTCAAAACAAGAGAGTCTCCACCAAATGTGTAGGGGAGATGAATAAACATTAAAGCAATTAACATAACAAGGTAATCTAGTCAAACCATGTGCTACCCTGTTCGCGTGCTTCCGAATATGAGACACCTTAACAAGAGCAAATTGTTGAATCATAGCCTTGCATTGATCCACCACATGCCCAACTTCAAGTCTGAATCCGTTTCCACCACAACCTCGCGATTATCCCCCCTCGACAGAACCCATGAGAGAGCTTCTCGAACACCAATACATTCTGCTTCAAACACAGAATCTGGGCTCATCAGAGTCATGCTCCTTCCCTCCACGAACTCACCTCTGCAGTCTCTAACAACCATTCCAATCGTAAAAGTAGCAGTACCAGGGTAAAAGGAAGCATCAACATTGCACTTTAGAACCCCTTCTGCAGGCTTGTGCCAGCATCGATCATTACTGCACAAACCCACCTTAACAACATTGCTATTTCCGCTTCAAACAACTCTAGTTATTCTCTACTTTTGAGGAATGTCTAGTCATCATTAACTACATTTTTATCAATTAAAAATTCACTTATCTCCATTTTTATACTTCTATCCTTCTCTCTTACACTTAAATTTATTATTATAATAATAGTAAGGAATGAATATAGGAATGAATAATAATAGACTTTTGCCTATATAAGTATTCAACATATATTTTGGCATTTCTATTAAGAAATTTAGGGTGACAGGTTCCGTAAAACAGAAACTGCTAATATGCTAAAGTGCAGACTACAGACTATATTTCCTTTCACAAAAATAAAAAATAAAAATTCAATATACATGCATTATGCATACTTTTTATATTTATCATGACTGAAAAATTATTTTTAAAAATAGATAACAAAATGAGTAAAGTGTTATGAATAAGGGTTTGAACTTTCTAAATGTCACAATAGGAAATTTTTGGCCTAAAATTATATTTAATCAATGTTTTTTAACGATAGACTATATTATGTCAAGATAGAGTTGTAGAATACTTTTTATGCAAATATAAGTTCTAGAGTATTAACTTAATAATTTTACTAGCTTAAAACCCGTGCGATGCACGGATTGTTAATTGTTATTTTATTATTATATTTTTAATATTTTATTAATTATATTTGTTAAAAAAATAAGTATGCATGTTAAAATAGCTAAATACTTTTAATTAATTAAAAACATTAAAACAGATTTTAAAATAAATAAAAATAAAAAATGTAACATATATTTAGTTTTAAAAGGTAATGCTCGTGATATTTTTGGAAAATGAGGTTTTAAAATTTAATAATTAAAAGTATTTAAATTCGTTTTAAAATAAATAAGTAAAGAGTTTCTGTGATATTTTTGGGGAAAAATGAATTTTAGTGAGAAAAATAGAAAAAGTAAATTGAAAAAGACAATTTACCGTGATATATTTAGAAAAGAAGGGACTTTGTTAGAAAAAATCTATAATGTGTTTTAGAGTAATTGGTTATAAATAGGAATTTGATTATTTATATTTTAATATTCTTAGTGATTGCATTTGTTAAAAAAAATAAGTAGACATGTTAAAATAGGTAAACTTTTAAAAAAATAATTATTATATTATAGGTTTAAAAATAAATAACTAAAGGTTGGTCCGTGATATTTTTGGAAATTGAGGGATTTTAGTAAGGAAAAATAGAAAAACTAACATGTTTTAATTAAAAAAGGTAATCGTCATGTTTGAAAAAGTAAGGGAATTTGTTAGAAAAAATAATGTATTTTAGGGAAAAAGGTAATTGGTTATAAATAGATAATATTATTATTTAATAATATATTTCTATAAATAAGTAAGGTTAATTAAGTAAAAACACGAAATACAGTTAAGGGCAATTAAGTAAAATCACAACGTACCATACCGACCAACCAAACTTTTAATGTTTCGTTTATTATATAATAGTATTGATAAGACCTTATATAATATTTACGGTAGAAATTGAACGATTATTTTTTGTTAAAAATTGGTTGATTCAAATCACTAAATCATTTGAAAATTTACAAATTTATTTATTTTAACTAGATATTTACATTCGTACAGTTAGATTTTTAATTAAATATTTAAATATTGTGATTTTAAGACGCACTAATGAAAAACTTTTCTATTAGATTTTTTTCCCTATAAAATTCAACATTAGGTCAAATAATTAAGTATTACTAAAAACTTAATACATTTGAAGAAGAAAAAATCGTCAACTCACACGGAAATACTTGAATCATGTGACTTGTAAGATTGATCCGACACAATTCTGAATTTAAAACTGAAGGCCCAATGGTTCAAATATTGAAGCATGGTAAAATCAGTTGTGAAATTAATCCACTTGACAATAATTTGACATTATCACAATAATCATATTCCGCACACAAGTACGAATCAAGTTATAATGCATAAAACCCGGTGTCCTAAAAAGTGGGAATCAAAGTTAATCGATGAAGGCATCGTTCAGGGATTAATCGGATAATCGGGGATTTATCGAAATGATTAATCGGATCATTAATCGGAATAAATTTAATAATATTTTTTATATACAATTATAAAATTGTTTCGTTATTTCAACTAAACATATGTTATTATCATATATTTATGCAAATATGTTAAGAATGTTATATAATTGTAATACATGAAATTTTGAATGGGTAACTTTTCAATTACAGATCAATTTCAGAGGAAAACTTAAGGGAATTTACGATTTAGGCATCTAAAATTATAATTATATGTACAAAAATAATGTTTTTTCCTATTGTTTAATCAAGTTTCTACCTTTTAATTGTTTTTTTAATTTTAACTATTTTTTAATAATTAGCCCGATTTTTGACCGATTAATTCGATTTTTGACCGATTCAATTGATTTTTGACCGTTTTTATGAAAAAATGATTAATTGACCGATTTTCGCTTAATCATTTCGGTGGCCCGCCGTCTAGCGATTAATCGGCGATTAATCCCGATTAATCGCCGACTTTTAGAACAGTGATAAAACCCAGTAACGAACCAACACTAGATCAAAACAAACAGGTGTAATAATACTTAATCAGAGCGTTGAATATGTGATACGATTCTGATAAGCCGAATTTCTAACAAAATTTTAGGTCAACTATTAACATGTATCGTGCTCAGATTGACAAAAAAACTCAAATTCGATCTCCTATCGCTCTTAATATTTTTATTTATTGAAATTATTGAATTATATTTTAATGAGCCCAAAAAAGATAATTTAATTTTCTTCAATCATAAATATAGTATATTAACACAAACACAATTAAGTGAAATAGATATTATTAATATTTAAATAAAATTATACAATTGAAAAGGAAATATAATGAATGGAGTAAGAAAAGACGGTGATGAGCTTAGATATAAGCGCACCTCCAAGAATAGATATGATCACCAGCCCTTAATTCTTCTTTTGTCCCGCCTTTTCAATCTCCTCCCTTCTTTCTCCTTCTCCTTCTTCGTTTTTGTTTTCGATCGGAGAGGGAAATTCAAGTTTTATAGCCGTAGTCACTTGGGACCCACTTAATATTTCCTCCTTCTTTCAATAAGATGTTGCTAAAAACAGTTCATCTTTACTAAATGCAATTCATTATATGTATTACATTTCATGCATTAAATGTATTACTATAACCTGGGTTTTTAATATATTTTATAAATGATTGAAATATATATTATATAATATTCTTGAGTGTATTAATGAATTTTATAAATTTTATTAATGACTGGAAAAAATAGGGTTAGTAATTGAAAAATATAGTTGCTATTTTTTAAGTGTGTTATAAAAGGTAATATAGTTAATTAAACGGTAATATATTTTAATTATAAAAAGATATATTTCTTTGGAAATAGAATATTAAAATTATATAATTAAGTAACAAAACAAAGTATAAAAAATAGGCATGTTTTGTCTTTTGAATGTAGTTGTTATAAATATTTTAATTATAATGAATTTTTAAAATAATTAATTCTGTAATTTAAGATTAATAGGTCTTAGAGAAGTGTTTAAATTAAATAATTGTATGTGTATTAAGTGTTTTTTCTTTTAGAATAGATTTGAAAAGAATAGATTTGTAAAATAGTATCTTTTTCAAAATTAATTTTATTACCAATTTTTAAATTTAGAAATATATATTATCTTTAACTCAACATGTAATTAATCTATTTTATATAATCATTAAATAATTATACAATATTTATTTAGATTTAAATCTCTTCTATATATAATAGGAGAACATGAGGATAATTTAGGGGCATTTTGAGCCAATAAACCCCTTGTGAAATTACAATTTTACCCTTTTATATTTTGAAATTACATGGCATGTCACTACTCTCTTATATAAAGAAAAAAAAGAGTAAATAATATTTTTGTACAGAATCGAACCCCTTACCTTCCCTAAGAAAATCATTCTTATAACCATTGAGTTACATGACTTCTTTTGGTTTTGAGTAAAAAATCACAATACATAAACCTCACATCATTCTTAATCAAAAATCATTCAAACTATCCATTCACCCCCTCTGTCTAGTTTTTTAGTGTCATTCATTAGTAACAAGTGGTATCAGAGCAGGTTGTTGATATACAAACAGGAAAAGATCAAGAATGAGTTCACAGAAACTAAGCAGTATCAAGATTCCTCCCTTTAACAAGGAGCACTACAGTCTATGGAAGAAGAAGATGTTGTTTTTCATCAAAGCTTCAAACCCCATGTACTTAGATATTATAAAGCATGGTCCATTTACTCCAATGATTGAGATTGGTGAAACAACTGTTGGTACTGAGATAATACCAGCAAGACATGTACCTAAAGACCCCTCCAAATACACTGATCTTGAAAAGGAGAAAATAGCACTAGATGGACATCTCCAACTTATCATCTGTGAATCTATGGATTTCAACATGTATGGCACTGTTGCTCATTGTAGTAGTGCAAAGAAAATGTGGGATCTTATAGAAGTACTATGTGAAGGAACTCCAGAAGTCAGAAAGAACAAGAAGCAGATCCTGGTCTCTCAGTATGAAGCCTTCATGGCTCAGCCAAAGGAGGGAATCACAGAAGTGTTTGAGAGGTTCAACAAGCTAATAAACGAGCTCAAAGTGTATGACAAACACTATGAAACAGAAGAACTCAACATGAAGTTCTTATTGACTCTACCAGATCACTTGGAACCAAGAATCTTTTCCCTCAAAGAAAGGGATCTAACCAAGATAGGTTTTGATGTGTTGTATGGTGTTTTGAAAACATATGAGCTAGAGTTGTTTCAAAAGAGATCCATTCAAGCAAAGCAAGGATTAATGGCCAATACTTCCTGTGCTCTTATTGCTGACAATTTAGGTCAAAGAATGGAATCTCTTAAAGTCAGTCAAGTCAAGATTGAAGAGCTGGAAGTTGAAGACACTGGTGATGAGACTCAAGTTGTCTATGATTTGCCTGAGGAAGATGAGTTCTACAACATAGATGAGCTGGACAAAGTGGAGAACAAATCTTTTGCCTATATGGCTAGGAGATACCCTAACATTAGGTTCAAAAGGAAGCAGCCATTTAAGTCCAAGTTTAATGCTGGTAATGTTGGTGGATCAAGTGGCTCAAACTCATTCAACAAAGGAAAAAGGATTGATGGTGCTGCTAAAGGAGGATACAAGACTGGGAGTGTGGATAGGTCCAAGATAAGGTGCTATAACTGCAATGAACTTGGGCACTTTGCCACAGAGTGCAAGAAGCCCAAACAGGTCAAAAAGGACAAAGCATACTTAGAGCTTGAAGCTAAGTATGAAGCTCTACTCAAGAAACAGCAGGGTAAAGCTTTTATTGCAGAGGGAAAGTGCTGGGATGATTCTGATGAAGAAGAAGAACAGGAGTACTCAAACTATGTCTTGATGGCATTTTCTGATGATGGTGATTCTTCAAGTCAGGTACCCATTCTTACTTCTCTTGAAATGACTCCCTTTCAATATAAGCAAACTGTTGAAGATATGAGTACTGAGATGTTCAATATTCATACTAGCATGCTAGTTGGAAATGAAGAAATTGATAGGCTAACTGCTAAAAATCTTGAGCTTACAGAGAAGAATGAGGAACTTGAATTAATGGTTGTGAGCCTTGATGGTTTGAAGAAGGAGATTGAGTATCTTAATAACAAAGTAGTTTGTGTTGAACAAATAGAAACAGCTCTTAGAGAACAAATGGCTGAAAATGAATTAAAGATAAGAAGTTTTAAGAACTCCTCTGAGCTTGTTCAAACCTATCACAAGGTACACACTGAAGACTGCAAGGTTGGAGTTGGTTTTGATTCTGAGAATGATAAGGGAAGGAAGAAGACTAAGGGCAAAGGAAAAGAATCTATTATAAACAAAAATGCCCCAACCATTTTGTCTAGTGTTGAAAGGCCCATTTTCAAAAAGAGTGTTGTTGAGTTTGATGAAGAATTATTGGTCATCAAACAACAATTACTTGAAGAAGATGAGGCTGCTAAAGACACTACTTCCTCTCCCAAATCTTTAAATCAGAAAGAAACCAAAGACAATCTTGTCAAGAGTCCTAAGGTTAACAAAGAAGTTGTTAAAAAGAAGAAACATAACAGAAATGACAAAGTAGGTGTCAACAAAGGGAATAGTTATGCTTATGTGCCAAATGCTCCTAGGAAACAGTGTCAGAAATGCTTATATGTGAATCATTTGACTCATAAGTGTAAGAAACCTATCAATGTTGAAGTTGATAACCTGAGTAACCATTCTGTTGGCATGAACACTATTCATGATTCTTTCTGTGGTAATTCTAACTGCATGACATGCTATGTGACTGTGATTGCTAATTGCTTATCTCTAAAGCATAAACTTGACTCTGCACAATCTTGTGAATCACACACACATATGCACACTCACAGGACAGGATCCCCAAACAAGGTTGAGAAGGGAAAGACTTCATGTGAGCCTAAGAGTGTCAACTCTAAAGCCTCAAACATAGTGAAGTCTGCTACTATGAAGAATGCTGTTTATGATGGAAAAATCAATAACAAAACTGTTTCTAAATCAACTGGACCCTACCAAGTGTGGGTACCAAAAACAACTTAGTCACTTTGTGAATGCAGGGCAACAGGAATAAAAGAGTCATATGGATCTTGGACAGTGGATGCTCAAGAAGCATGAAAATGATATCATTTTAGTTCAAATCTATATGGATGATATCATCTTTGGCTCCTCAAATGAAAAACTCTGTCAAAGGTTCTCTAAGTTGATGCAAAGCAAATATGAGATGAGTATGATGGGAGAATTAACCTTCTTTCTAGGCCTGTAAGTACATCAAAGGGAGGATGGTATCTTCATAAATCAATCCAAGTATGTTAAAGATCTCTTAAAGAAATATGGTTTGGAAGATTCATCCCCTGCAAAAACTCTAATGTCCACTGCAATCAAGCTTAATGAAGATAAGAAGGGCAAGAGAGTGGACATCAAAGTCTATAGAGGAATGGTTTGATCATTACTCTATCTCACAACTAGCAGGTCTGACATAATGTTTGCCACATGCCTATGTGCAAGGTTTCAATCTGATCCTAAGGAATCTCACATGATGGCTGTCAAAAGAATCTTCAGGTATCTGAAAGGAACTCCTAATCTTGGGCTATGGTATCCAAAGGGCACTGGGTTTAACCTGGTTGGTTATACAAATTCTGATTCTGCTGGATGCAGAATTGACAGGAAGAGCACCTCTGGAAGCTGCCAATTCTTAGGTCAGAGGTTAGTGTCCTGGTTCAGTAAGAAACAACAATCCACAGCAACATCTACAGCTGAGACTGAATATATTGCTGCTGGAAGCTACTGTGCTCAATTGCTTTGGATTAGAAATCAACTCATGGATTATGGACTAGTGTTGGAACACATTCCCCTGATGTGTGACAATACCAGTGCAATATCCATTGTTGCCAATCTTGTTAATCATTCTACTACAAAGCACATTGAGATAAGGTACCATTTCATTAGGGAACATGCTGCAAATGGTACTATAGCAGTCTTTTATGTTCCAACTGAGAAACAATTAGCTGACATATTTATTAAACCTCTAAATGAAGCTGTCTTCAACAGACTAGTGAGTGAAATTGGAATGCTCAATCCTTCATTTAGTTGTTCTAAGTAAGTATGCTAGTTAATTGTTGCAGCAGTAAATTTTCACTGTATTTAAATGCTCTATTCATATGGAGTGAAAATTAGCTGAGATATGATTTATAAATATTTCAGTATTTTACTGCATATTTTTCAAATCATACTTTTCTGTGAAGTTATGAGCTTTTCAAACATCTCTACATAGGTGATTTTGAGAGTTCACGACCAAGTTCAAATAAAACAGACTTATATCGCAAACTGCTAAAATTGTGAGACTTCGCGATATAGTTCATTTCTTGAGTTTGCGACATAGTTCATTTTTGAACTTCGCGACATAGAATAACTATATCGACAAGTCCCCATTTTTAGCAGAATTTTGATTTAAATTAATTTTATATCAAAATTTTGATGTAAGTCTGACAAAATGCTTGGAATTCCAAAAAAAGAGTTTTAGACAAGGTATTTATACTATATCGCAAAGTCTCCTCATACTTTCTATCTTTAAGACTTTGCGACATAGTTCATTTCTGGACTCTGCGATATACTTTGCAAGACTACGCGATATAGGCTATTTTGAGACTTCACGACATCAAAATAGCCTGTACAAATTCATCACTCCATATCGTAGTGTCTCTATCATATAAATACTTTTTGATAACCGTTTGCAACTTTTCATCTTGTCTATTACTCTCAATTCTCAAACCTAAAATCTAATTCTCTTCTATCTTCTTCACTCTCAATTTCAAATGGCACCCAAATCTCAAACAGCTTCTTCTTCAAACCCTTTAGTCATACCCAAAGAGACAAACCTTCTCACTATCCCCTCTGAGGCTGAAGCAAACCCCAGGTACAAGTGTTTTGTACGGTTCTTGAACACCTCCTACCTTCGCCAAGCCTTAACCATGAACCCCACACTGTATGTTGATGTACTGGAAGGATTCTGGAGAACAACTATGGTATCTACAATGGCAAGGGAGGATGGGACTTCGTTTCAGGAGATTACTTGCACTATTGAAGGCAAGCAGTTGCAGTTTGGGGAGAAAGAAATTAATGAAGCTTTGGGGTTCAAGGTTGAAGGTCATGATGCTGAAGCCAATGACACTGAAATGGTGGCATTCATGGACCTAATCAATTATGCTGATGAGATAGACATGGCTAAGCTTAACAAGAAGCATGTCAGAAGGGAGTGGTCATTTCTGTTTGACGCACACCAGAAGGTGTTCCTATGCAGGAAGACAGGATGGGACCACATCAGTCACATTGCTGTGAAGCTCGCCTACTCCTTAGCTCATAATCAGGAGATCAATGTAGGAGCCATTATCCTCAAGGAATTGACTCATAGGCTAGGCAGGACTGTTCGTGGAAGAGGTAATGATATCTTTTACCCTCGTTTTATTCAATGCATTTTAAATTATCTTGATCATAATGTGCATGAATTAGATGGTATAGATCAAACAAAGATGGCTTATTCCAAGTCCATGTCCAAAGTTCTATTTGGTTCATTGGACACAAGGAATCAAGTGGATGTGATTCTGAGTGTGACTAAGCATATGCAAGACACATTCTCATCCTATCCACTTGATAAGCCCATATATCATGAACTTTCCTGGAAAGGGAAGGCTAAAACTGAAGGAGTAGCCTTCCTATCCCATCCAGTGACCCTTCTACAAACACTACCTTAGAAATTAGGGAGCCAAGTGCACCAGTCTCTCAAAAGATTAGTGTTACTAAAAAGAAGACCAAGAAGAGAACCCTTGCTATAATTGATGAGACTGTAGATTTAGGAAGTGAGGAACCTGAGTCACAGCTCACTAGACAAAAGAAGAAATCCAAACTCTAGCTACCACTGAATCCTCCCAACAGGATTCAGATGTGCAAACATGGGTACACCTATTACTGTCAATGTCCTCTCAACAGGGCATTGGTATTGAAAAGAGTAGTCTCCCCACTATAACCTGTAAAGAGTCAGCACAGGGTCAAGAACTCACTCTTGACTCAAGTGGAAATAAGGGTGATCAATCACTGAGTGGAGAGCACATCAACTTTGAAAATCCTCCTATTTCTCAAGGGGAGTTGCCAAAATCAAGTCTAAACTCCTCTTCTCTTCCAGATTCTACATCTAAAATTTCTTCATTACAGGAAAGTCATTCACACGATAATTCTGCACTTGATCATTCACAATTTGAATCTTTGATTGAGCCCATTTCAAGTAACATGGTGCTTGACACTGTGCTCACCACCCAGGACCCTCATTTAGTTGGTCAGGAAATGCATGCTGGGGCATATTCTAATGACACCAACACAAACACAGAGGATTCACCAGTCCTTATTGGAGACTCTGTGCCAACCTCTCCAATCCTTAGGGATTTGGACTTGCCTTCACAGGCATATGGAGATGATGCTGTAATTCATCCCATTTCAATGGAGACAACATCATACTCCACAGCCATTCAAAGGCTGGAGGAAACTCTTAACACATTCATACCTGTTGCAGAACCCTCATCTGTGACAGGAGTGCCTAGAACTAGCTCTAACTTGGCTCAGGCCACAATGTCACAATGACTGGAGTCTGTGCACCATGACAGACCTTCAGGATCATCTTCTGTGCCCTCACAATTAACGAATGAAGCACTCCAAAATCTTCATGTGGCACAGATTGATGAGTTCTCAAAAATTGCCCAACATCTCCTCACAGCTGGTCTACCAAATAAGGACTATGAAGCCATCCTGCTCTGTCACAATGAGGATGTTGAGGCCCAAAAGGAGAAGATTGTGGATGAGTCTCAACAGGATGGCAATGTGGATGCCTGGTTGGATGCCATGAGGACAGTAAGGCTGAAGGAGGCTCTAGCTTTTCTCAGGGAGGACTATCTCACAGCTTTGGGGTCAAATGCCAAAAGTCTCTCTCCTTCATAAATCTATGAAGCAGTGAATGAAGTGTACAAAAGTCAGTTGAAGGCTCTGCACTTCCTTGGGAAAGGTCTTCAATCAGAAATCTCCACTATCAAAGAAGAAACTGACCAATCCTTGGTTCAGCTAAGAAATTCCTATCTTTCTGATTTTCCCAAGGTGGAAGGCATCCTCAAAGAAGTCAGGAAGACTGCTCAAAATGTCTCTACTATGGATATCACTCTAGCTGTGGTGACTGACAACTTGAAGAAAATGTCCACCAATCTAGAGAACCAGCTGCAATCCAACATCAACATCAATTCAATGCTCTCAGTTCTCTGGAAAAACCAGTATGGTGACAAACTGGTAGATGAGGTCCCTATCTCCAACATCTCTAAATTTGATTTCTTCAAGCTCAAGGATCAGGCTCTCAATCCTTTTAAGTCTGAGCAGCTATTCTCAAAGGTTGACAGATTGGAGAAAGAAGTGGCTACCCTCAAGTCTGAAAACCAAGGGATTTCTCATTCCTTAGAGCTCTTAAATGCAAAGTTGGATGACCAAAGCAACTCCACCTCAAACATTCTGCTAGTCCAACAACATATGATGACTTCTATGATGAGAAGCATGAACCTTCCTATTCCTGGAGAAGCTCAAGACATCTTTTCTGATCCCAAGCCTAAGGGGGAGAAAGGAACGGAAGGGGTAATTCTGGAAAAGAAAGGGGGAGCTCCTACCAGGCAAAAGCTTAAAGGGAAAATCATATCAGAAAAGGAGCTCAATCCAATCACCCTTCCTACTGTTTCTGTCACCAGTTTAGATGGCCAGAAAAGTAGTGTGACTACAACTTTTTATCCTGGCACAATGCCCAGTGATGTCTCTGCTCCTCCCATCTCCACAACAGCTCAGCCTGTCAAAGCAACTATTATCACTGAGGCCAAGCTACAGGAAGTTGCCAATTCAAAAATCTATCATGATGAGGCCTTTCTGGAGTTTCTGAAAACCATCTTCATCAGTGTACAAGGTGACACCAAGACCTACATGGCAATGCTCAAGGAAAATGTCAAATATTTTACTGTGGTAGTCAGGAAAATCAAGGATGTTCATCTAAGAGAAATCATCATGGTATCCAAGGACAATTGCTTGTGGCATTTATCCTTTGAAACTCTAGAGAAACTGAGGTTTACTGAGCTGGACACTCTTCTGGAATTAATTGAGAAGCATGGGGAAAACAACAAGAGACTGTATGATGACCTAAAGAAAGACCAATATCTAAGATTTCCTGAAGTTATCTCTAACCCAAGGACAATACTCTTTCAAAGTTTAAGCAAAGCAAACAGTATTGATCAACTGATGATTCCTGCCCAATTGACAATGAAGAACAAAGACAAGGTAAATCAGGTGTTGCAAATGCTGAGAGCAAAGAGAGGAATCAGGACTGCAGAAGAGCTAGAGTCAATTCAAATTCTCCAATCATTCCTAATTCATGGCAGAATTCCTGAGTCACTTAAAGAAAGGAGAGATAAGAAAGATGATGAAGAAAAGACCTACAGAAGAAGAATTCAAACAAGGGGTGGTAAGGTTGGAGCAAGTGAAAGCAGTAAAAGCAAAACTTCAAAGAAATCCAAAGATGCTGAAGCTGACAACAAAGACTCTCAGAAGAAGAAAGAAGCTGAGAAGACAAGGAGTGGAAATCAGAAAGTCAAGGACATTGCTAGCAGTACCTTAACCACAACACAAGACTCTAAGTCTAGGGTGGGTACTGTTAGTAATGATCCTCCAAAATCAATATCTATGACTTCTGAAACTGATTTGCTACTGGAGAAAGGTAAAGCCACAAAAGAAAAATCAAGAAGACACTTCCACAAAGTCACGGCTAGTGGAGTGTTACAGTGGATCAAAGGAAAAGGGCTGAGTTTACTTCCAAATGATGTGGCACTGAAGACAAAATCACCTTGTTCCAGAAAACTACCTCAAGTGAAGCACATGAAGATCAAGAGTGTAGCCAAAAGAACAAGGGTAACAAAGAAGAATGGGGTGATCACTAATGTAGTTGGGATCAAAGTACTTCCTCTGGATGAAGACTATGATGAAGATGCCCTAGCATTTCTGAGAGCTAAAAGAATCTTTGAAGTCAAAGTGAAGCAAAATCATCTAGAGATCAAATACACTGATGGAAGAGAAAGAGAAATGAAGCAAGGGGGCTGGCAATACTTTTCACAATATGAGCTTGAAAGAATAAATGCATTGCTGAACTTTGAAGAAAAGGAGGAGAGATTGTGGAAGATTGAAATTGCCAGATTCTTGAAGATGCACTCATATTACAAAAAAAAAACCTAAGGAATCTAAATGAAGAGAAGATCATTCAAAAAGAGAAAGAGATGGCTGAGATGGAAGAGAGAGCTAAAGAGTTGAGGAAGAAAGGGCTATGCAAAGTAAAACAAAATCCTTATGTTGTGGAGTACAAAAATAAAAATGGAGGAAAAAGCAAGATAAGGATGGAGTTTCTAGATTCCTATGTGGAAAGTGCCCTAAAAGCTGCAGTTGAAGACTTAGAGAACTCTCCTCTCATTGAAGAACTAATTGCAAGAGATGAAATTCAAGCAGCCATTTCAGATATGAAGAGAAAGGAAGAAGTGAGAAAGAAGAAAGTTTATGATGACTATCTTGAGAAGCAAATGGAAACTGAAGCTGTTGAGCAACAAAGATAATCTGTAAGCTTTCACTTTCAGTATGCAATCAAATCTCTGTTCATAATGTTCATCTATTGTTCTCTCTGATATTTAATTCCTTTTATGTAAGTTAGGCTTGTTATCAGACATGAAATTGTGCCTAAGTTTCTTACTCACAATTTGGGGGAGATTGTTAGGCTCAAGACATGTCTGAATACCACTATTAACAAGCCTACTCATTGTGACTATGTCACTCTACATGACCTAGTGAACTCTTTCACTGGGATATAGTATAGGTCTCTACTGTACTTGTCTTATTTTCATGTACTTAGCTTTATCTTGTATGCTCAAAGTTATAATGAGCTTAGTAAACTTCTTGCAATCTAGAATGTACATAGGCCATGGAATAATTATCCTGGTAGAAGTTCAGAAATGTTCATGCAGCGGGATGGAGATGAATAAGGCCCTGAAGAAATAAGTTGCGGAAGTTTTTCTAAGTCCCTATACCGTGAAGTCAAAATAAAGCTATGTTGTGAAGTCTAAAATATCCATGTCGTGAAGTACTGAGATCGCATAGTCCTGAATGAACTATGTCGTGAAGTCTTCATTACTCATATCGTGAAGTGTTGATATAGCAAAGTCAAAATGTACTGGATCGTGAAGTCCTCAAAGAGCCTAGATCGCGAAGTCCTAAAAAGGCTATGTCGCGAAGTCCTCATAAAGCCTAGATCGCGAAGTCCTCAAATAGGCTATGTCGCGAAGTCCTCAAACAGGCTAGACCGCGAAGTCCTTAAAAAGGCTATGTCGCGAAGTCTTCAAAGGATATATCGTGAAGTCAGAGAAATGCTGGAGTTCACGATATCAACACTTAGCCGTTTATAACAAGACAAATCAAGGTACATAACCAAAATTCAAAGGAGACAAATACTGAAGCATCTGTTCTGGTAAGGTGGTCCAAAGAATAGATGGCAAATCTACAGCTAAACTTGGAGAGAAAGACAAGAGACAAACAGCTACAGAAACGGGAAAGACTCCGAAAAGCAATTGGTTCTTCCTGACACAGTTAACTTCTTATGGCAGGACAAGTTGGACTTACAGTGAGGGGTAACTGTGTAAATAGGAGTGTGCACTAGTTTGTATAGGTTATATATATCTTGCACACCATATTGTTAGCTGTAAGAGAGTAATACATAAAAATATTCAAGCACTCTTTTCTCTGTAAGAAAAGCAAGAAAACATTGTTCTTGTTTAGAAGCCAGAATTTCATTTGTGAAATTTTGGAAGCTGTAGTATTTAATTTACTTAATACAAAGTAGATTAAAGTGATTGTGTGTGTTCTATTATTTTCATTACGCATTTTATACAACAAAATCTCTCACAGCATTTTAGTTTCAAGAAATCAAAAATCATTCAAACTATCCATTCAACCCCCCCCCCCCCCCCCCCCCTTCCCTACCCCTCTGTCTAGTTTCTTAGTGTCATTCATTACTAACACATAAACCTCATATCATTCTTAATCCTATATTAATTATTATTTAAACTTTTAATTAAAATCATGGTGATTTATAATATTTATTAAATTTTATTTTTTAAATTATTTTTTAGAGTATGTTTGCAAATGATATTTATAATATTTATTTTTTAATTATTAAAATATCATACAAAACTATATACTACCAATCTTATAAAATTTTTATATTAAGTTTCAAAAACAATATTAAGTGTGGTGTATTTTTATCTTTCCTTTAGTTTTAAATAAATATTCCAGCTGTGTAACGTTAACTATAATATATTCTATTTTCCTATATAAGGGTCTAACTTTTCTTGTACTATACAATATATTTAAATTATTAAATCACACTTATTAATTTCAATAAAATCTCTATAAAAAATCTCTTTAAAATTTTATAATAAAATTAGTTTGATAAATCATGATATATAATTTATATTTTGAGTTTAATTTAATATTTTAAATAATAATTCAAATTAATATTTATTTAAAATAAGAGATAAAATAAATATTATTGTAATTTAATTGTATTCTACATGTGAAAACTTTGAATTAGAAAAATGGATTGAAAGTTTAAACTATAAAAATATATACAAATCATATTTATTCACAATAATTTATTTAATATACATGAAAATATATAATATTTTTGTTAAATATAGAAATTGGGGACCGGGAAGCGTGGCAGGGAGACACTAATCCCTGACCCCATCCATATCCCCGAAATTTTTACATATTTCTTCCCAATCGCCAAAAAGGTTCACAATTCTCCGCCCGAAATGGGGCAAAGAATGGATCGGGGTTGGGCGGGAAGGGGTGAATGTCTATCTCTACAATAAGCATTATTATATAGCACATATCGATAAAATGTATACATGATATTTATGAATATTCTTCTTATGTATAAAAGCATAGGGTCGGTGCAATGCAAAGATGACTTTTAAATTTGTTATCTTATATGTATTTTAATAATTTATTTTATATTTATACTTTTTTTAACGAGGATGAACTTAAATTTAAATAGTTTTATGTGATTGTTGAACTCGGTGTTGAATTGACATATGTGTTTGTGTTTGAGCGTGATTAAATTATGTTTCAAGAATTTTGTGTTTGACAGTATTTAAAAAATATATTTTAATTAAAATTGTTGTTTTTAATAAATCAAGGTTAAGTTTCAAAAGTAAAGGGATTAAAGTGCAAATATCAAAATATGAGTATCATTCTAACCGATCGATTACATTATATTTTGATCAAAATCGTTGTTTTTAATAAATTAAGGTTAAGTTGTAAAAACAAAAGAACTAAAGTGCAAATACCAAAATACGAGTACCGTACCGATTGACTACAAAACTTTCAATGTTTTGGTCTTAATAATACAATATAAATAGATAGATATAATAAAAGTGAGTATATTTATAATTAGACTGGATGCATTGTGTATATGATACATTTTTAATTATTATCACATGAATTTTAATGTCATTTTATGGAAGAAAATAATTAGTTATTTGGAATTGGATTAATATATACATATATATATAACATATGAAAATTATTTGTTTTGAATTAAAACAATTTAAAAGATGAGATAATAAAATTAAATAGATAGTAAAACCAAAAAAATTAAACGAATTATATGGTCATGTTGAAAAGGTTAGACAATATAAACACATAAATTTGGGTTGGAAAAATACTTGGTGATACTAATTTGTGTAAAAAAATAAATAGATAAAAATATATAGTCCAATTAACAAATTTTAGAAAACAAAATATTATATAGCATACAAAAATTTTATTATCGGATCGATCACATTATACACCCCGAGTTATTTAAAATCATAGGTCCCGATCAATCAAATTATCTATATAAATTAAAGTAAGTATATTATAACGAGACGAACAAAATATGTACAAATATAACTAAATAAAATATTCAAACCGAAAAGAATAAAATTTTATTTTAATTACTAGAAAATGACCGTGCCTTGCATGGGTTCATGCAACAAAATATGAGAATTGAAGTTATAATAACAAATAATATTTCACGAATGTTAATATTATTATCAGTTAGACAAGCCTAGGTCATTTAAACATAATTACGTTTTAAAAATTTAGTAGTAAAATAAAAAAAATTATTGTATTTGAAAATTATATATATATATATATAAAGAACTAATATTGACAAAAGATTGAAATATTATTAAATTAAAACATATTATAACACATGAGTCTCATATTGAGAAATGTGGGGGATTTAGTCCAGTTTATAAGACAAAGTACAACTACTAAGTGCACCAACAATCAAAGTGCACCAACAATCATGATCTTTTGGAGACCTGTGGTGGGTTTGTGGATTACCCACGTTATTGCATTTGGTCCAATTGACCGACGGTTGATTCAGGAAGTTACTGGAGGTGGGGACACGAAGACTGGTGGTATTATTCCACAATGGACTGAGGTCCAGAGGTGGGCACATAAACTAGCCAGTATTATTTCACAATCGCTAGAGATGTACGATCTTGGACCTATGAGCTATCCATTCAGATCTAACGATGACGTCAAGAGTTTAAGTGGGGGAGTTTGTACCACTCGAGTCTCAAAATCAAGAAGAGTTGGGACTTTAGTTCAGTTTATAACACAAAGTATTACTACAAATTGCACCAACAAATCATGATCTTTTGGGAACCTGGGGTGGGTTTGTGGATTACCCAAGTTGTTGCGTTTGGGCTAATTACTTGGAACTGAATTATTCGATGTTTTGAAAGTCTGAAAGATAGAGGAAGCGAAACAAAGGAATAGAATGCTTAAAATCAACAAATTGCAAGAAAAGATATGAACGAGTTAGAAAGAAAGTTTTAAGAATTGAAAGCTCAAGACCTAAGTGGAGTATTAGAAGATTTACGAAGGCTTTTGATAAAAATCAGTAATGAAACCTACTATCCAGAATGTAACATCTTGAAAAATTGGAAGAAAATTTTGGATTGCAATGTTCTAAAACTTATCTAGAACACCCAGTATCTATTTTATCCCGCAAAAAAAATTGTAAACTAACATGACAGCTATTAGTAATACTCGTATTAATTTCTAAATTAAAAACTTGAACATACTTAAGTAAGCACCCAATAGCTACATATACCATCAATAAGAAAAACTCTATATATATATCAATCATATACTTGAAACGATATTGATCTTGAATAGAATAATTTATAAGTACAATTTAAACTAGCGGTCCGTGCCTCGCACGAGCTTTTATGCTAGTTAATCTTAATATGCTAACGTAACATTGACAAACTCAATTTCATGATGCAAATTAAAACTAATCAGATCACTTTAATCAACAAGGCTATGTAAATGCATCCATAAATTGCATTTAGAAAATGAACGCACTTAAAATGAACCTCGCAAATGCTATTTGCACAAAAAAACAAGTGAAGGATTATGATACACCAAATGACCAAAATGCATCGAGCAAATTTGACCTGCATTTAAAAATTATGTTTCAAGAGAGCGTAGTTTGAATTGATCCTTTCCTCTTTTTTTTGTCCATAAAATAAAAATTAAAAATAAGCTCTAATAGGTTTAAAGCACCCCAAGAGAAATTCACATGATACAATGTATTGAGAGTGCAATACAAATATGGTTGTTTAATATTCTCGGTCCCACTCATTTTTATACAAATTTTTTTTCTTGACACACATTCTAAGATGTATATAAACTATACTTTTATAACTTATTTTTAAATTATTTTTTCTCTGAATAAAAATTTAAACGTTAAATTTTAATTCAGGAAAAAAACAGTTTAAAAATAATTTATGAAAGTATATTTAATATTAACTTATAGCCCATGCGAAACACGAGTTGTTTTGAAAATTTTGCTATTGTTTAGATTTTAATATTTTTGAATGTTTTACTATTATTTAAATTTTAACTTTAATATTAAATTTTATTATATAATTTTTTTAATAATAGTTTTTAAGATGGATTTTACCTTGATTTATATTTTAAAACTAATATTACAAATTTTATTGTCAATATGTTGTTGGCGAAAATCAAACCTTGAATTTTTGAATAAAATAACTTTTATAAATGTTTAATTTTAATGGACTGTTTATGAGATTCGGACCTTAGATTTTTGTATATAGAATAACTTTTAATATTAAATCTAACAACTCTTATCGATTTGATAACCTAAAAGGAAGGGTTAATGGTTAACCAAATTATACTCTTGTTCAGTTAATATAAATTAGTATGAATAGATTATGTTTATTCAATTATTTGAATAGATAAATTAGTAAATAAATTAGTATGAATAGATCATGGAGCGTCCAAAGATATGTTTATTTGTCAATCAGTTAATTCAAAAAAAAAAGAATGAAAACTGAGATACATCTAGGTAATTTTCCTATAAATAAATTTTTTTATATTATAAAATATTGTACATATCAAACTTTTATTTAAGAAGATTGTGTATATTAAAAGATTATATATATCAAAATCATATTTGTTGTGGATTAAAAAACGTGCTTTGTGAATTTAATGCTAGGATTAATGAGTTTCGAGCTTTAATGGCTGCACTCGTGTTTCCGGACTAAATTGGTCCTCACAAGATGCCTACGTATCTCAAATCGTTATTGAGAATCAAGCCAAAGACGTAGTTCTGATTGTAGGATCAGTGACCTTATATAGGCGTCTGGAGCCTAGTATTTATGGTATGTTTAGGAGTCTTAGTGAATAAGTCTCCTTTTTGATATTGGGTAAGCATTGTATTGCTTGCAGGATAAGTCTTTTCCTTGTTGATAAAGGCTATGACTCATTAATTGCCTTTAATTGGGATTCTGGATCCTTCTTTGACCAATTTGCCATAATTCGGACTCTTTTTATGAGCTGTATATTTTCCCTATTCATTAATTACGAAATTAACGAATAATTAGGGTGTCGGGCCTTAAATATCGGCCTTTTGTTTGACTAGTCAATTATATTTCTATAATTACTTTTCTGACCATATCATTTGCCCCCCAACTTCTGGGAAAATCTCCTTGGGGTTTTTGTAGAAGTTATAGCGTGTTTTCCCCCAAAATTTTCCATTTTTAGGGCATTTTTGACCTCAAATTAGGTCATTTTCGACCAGGATTTCGACCAGGAATGGTCCCAGGTCGAAGGAT
Source organism: Heracleum sosnowskyi (assembly GCA_030848705.1). NCBI lineage: Eukaryota > Viridiplantae > Streptophyta > Magnoliopsida > Apiales > Apiaceae > Heracleum > Heracleum sosnowskyi. The sequence goes on along the minus strand of CM061235.1, from coordinate 131,421,095 downwards.
TCGACCTCAGATTCTCGGTCATTTTCGACCAGGATCGTTCGACCTCAAGCATCCTTTTTTCGACCTCGATTCTGGTCCCAGGTCTAGGGGCTCGTCCTCATTTTCCCAGCCAATTTCGACTAGGATCATTCGACCTCGATTTCGACTTCAAACAGTTGTGAGGTCGAAGCTATCGACCAGGATTTCCAAGTCTTTTTCGACCTCAACTGTTCGACCTCGTTTGCCATATATCTTCGACCTTGATTTTAGTTCCAGGTCTTTTGTTTCGACCTCGAATCATAGGTCAATTTCGACCTCGATTCTAGTATATCTTCGACCTCGATTGATTGTGAGGTCGAAGTTGATGACTTCACTTCGTAGGCTATTTTCGACATTGACCTGTCGACTTCATTTAGGGTCTTTTCGACCTCGAATTTTCAATTTTTTGACTGGATTTTTGGTGCGAAGTCGATGGAAACGACCTCAATTCCTCGTATATTTTCGACTTCGAGCCTTCGATGTCGTTCTAAGGTTTTTTCGACCTCAATTTCATTATTTTTCGACTTTATTTGGGAGCGAGGTCGTTGGAATCGACCTCGTTTTCCCATATGTTTTCGACCTCGATCGTACGATTTCGATTTAATGTCTTTTCGACCTTAAATCTTTGATTTTGCATGGGCTATATTTCAAATTTCATTCTTTTCTTGGGCCTTAACTAGCCCAATTTTTAATTGGACTTAAATTATTCCAGCCTTGGGCCTTATTGGGCCTTTATTGTTTGGGCTTCGAATTTGCCTGAGACCCAAATTATTTGGGTTTTAATCTCTATAATCCATAAATGGATTTGTGGGCCTTAACTGGCTATAGACGGTTACCCTTCCTTAACCGGTTGGGTTTCCGGTCACTAGGCGATTCCTGGTGAGATTTTCTGTTGAATCTCATCGTTTTCTGGGTTTCTTACTTGAAGTTTTGAAGAATTCTTTGAAGATTCTGGGCTTTCTTTGAAGATTCTGGGTTTAAAATGGCTGATCGCGCTTCCCAACGTCTATGATAATGCACTAGGATTTCATAGAAGTTATACCGGTCTTTTTCGAGACTTGGGGTCTTTTTATCCCTTACCTGGGACTTACTACCCTTTTTTGGGGATTTTAATATCACTAGTGTTTCACGAGTATCGTCTTGGTGTAAAGTGTGGAGCGACCTACACATTTACGACGATTTTGCCTTATTCGAGGCTAACTTGACATTTGCATAAGCCTTTTATGTCTTATACCGTCTTGTTTTGGCTTCAAGCCTTTCATTGAGCATATCGAATGATAGGGTTTGGACTGAATGTCTTAGGTTTCTGGGGTTTCAACCCTTAATTTGCTTTCTAGGAAGCTCATGATTTCATCGAACCTTATTTCTATTTGTCCTAGTAGTGAGTCCAATCAGGACACACTTTAAACATAATAGACTTTCAAATTTGAGGCATGCCAAGTCCTTGGCACCTCATGCCCTTCGAGGGTTTCTAGCTTGTACGAGCCTCGACCAAATACGTTCTTGACGCGATATGGTCCTTCCCAATTTGGGGCCAACTTGCCTTTTTGTCCAACTCCGGATGCCTCAATCTTTCGGAGGACTAAATCTCATTATCGAAAGAATCTCTCTTTAACCCTTAGGTTGTAATAGAAAGATGCTCATTTCTGATGCTGAACTATCTTGGCATTTGCCTCATCTCTAAATTCATCAATCAAATCTAAGGCCAGCCTCAAGCCTTCCTCATTTGTTTCTGGCTCATAAGCCTCAATTCTTGGAGACGTGTGAGTAATCTCCACTGGAACCACTGCCTCTGCCCCATATGCCAACAGAAAGGGGGTAGCTCCAGTGGTGACTTTGCAGGTAGTACGATATGCCCATAGTATGGGGAGCAATTCGTCTACCCAAGTGTTTCTGGAGCGTTCAACTCTTTTCTTCAGTCCATCTAGGATAATTCGATTTGTAACCTCAGCTTGCCCATTTGCTTGAGGATGGGCGACAGAAGTGAAGCGCAACTTGATATCGTTCTCATCACAATATTTCTTAAACTCATCGTTGTTAAACTGAGTTCCATTGTCTGTGACCAAGATACGTGGAATCCCGTATCTGTATATCACATTTTCCCAGAAGAAATGCATCACTTGCTTGGTGGTTATCTTGGCTAATGGCTTAGCCTCAATCCACTTGGTGAAGTAGTCGATTGCTACTATTAAGAACTTTCGTTGAGCACTTGCTATTGGAAATGGCCCGAGTATATCCATTCCCCACATGGCAAAGGGGATTGGTGAGTTTATGGATGTCATCATCTCTGGCGGTTGCCTAACCACTGGTGCATGTTTCTGGCACCGTTCACATTTCTTTACATAGCTTTTAGCATCAGCAAGTATGTTTGGCCAATAGAAACCTAGACGAGTGATTTTATGGGCAAGGGCTCTGCCCCCCAAGTGCTGCCCACAAATTCCTTCGTGTACTTCCTTCAGGGCCAATTCTGCCTCTTGAGGTCTTAAACATTTCAGATATGGAATGATAAAAGACTTCTTGTATAGGATTCCCTCAATCAGGGTATACCTTAGTGCTCTGACGTACAACTTTCGTGCTTCTGAAGTGTCGTTGGGTAACCACCCAGTTTCTAGATGAGATTTGATGGGATCAATCCAACAACCGCCAACATCAATGGGTGCTACCAACTTTCCGTTGATGCTTGGGGTCCTCAGGACTTGGAAGTAGACACTTCCTGCATAATTTTCAATTTCGGAAGAAGCAAATTTAGACAAGGCATCAGCCTTCACGTTTTCTTCCCTTGGAATGTGCTCTACATAGCATTCATCGAACTGAGTCATGATGGCCTTGACAAGTTTCAAGTACTTGGCCATGACTTCATCTCTGGCCTCAAATTCCCCATTTACTTGGGAAACCACTAGCCTCGAATCTCCACATACTTTCAGAGTTTTAACTCTCAAGGCTCCAGCCAGCCCTAGACCAGCTATCAGAGCTTCATACTCAGCCTCATTATTTGTCGTTGGGAAGTCCGGCTTTAGTGCGTACTCTATGAGGAATCCATCAGGACTTTGTAGCACTAAACCGGCTCCACTTGATTTTGTTTTTGTATGAGGAATCAATCTCTGTATGATGATTGCCTTTTATAATTAAAATATTATTTTTTCTAACAAAATCTACTCCTTTTCCAAAAATATCATGGCAATTATCTTTCAATTAAAACATATTACAAACATATTATCTTTTATATTTGTTATCACTAAAATCTATATTTTCCAAAAATATGAGGTGCAATCCTTACTTATTTATTTTAATATTTTATTTAATAAATAATAAAATAATATAAAAATAGTAACTAGATGGTTGCCTTTTATAGTTAAAACATTTTTTTCTAACAAAATCTACTCTCTTTTTTCCAAAAATATCACGGACACTAAAATCTCTATTTTCCAAATATATCAAGTGCAATCCTTACTTATATATTTTATAACATATTTTAATAATTTTAATAAATTAAAAAATCTTACCTATTTTAACAAGTGAACGTATTTTTTTAACAAATACAATTAATATAATTAAAACACATCTAAAAATATAGCGGGCAGTTACTTTTTTTTTTAATTAAAACATATTAGATTTTCTATTTGTCCTTATTAAAAAAAACTTACTTCTTTTAACATGTCAACGTATTTTTTTTATAAATACAATTAATATAATTAAAACATTTCTACAAATATCACGAACGATTACTTTTTTTAATTAAAACTTGTTAGATTTTCTATTTCTCCTTATTATTATTATTTTATTATAAAATAATATTAATAATACCTCATTTATCTTCATCAGCCCCATCTGTATTGTTTTATATTTTTTTGTGTTTCAATTAATATTTAAGTTTAAATTAATATCATATTAATTGTTTTTTATTTTAATATTTTCCGTTTACATTAAATTTTTTTAATCTATTATTTTTTAAGACCCATGCCTTGCACGGGGTTATACGTTAGTATACTATATACTATATAGAGTATTTTATATTTTAATATGCTAGTGAAAATGAATTATGATATCAATAGAGCCAGTTGGGGACGCGAATCACCATTATTATACGTGTCTAATATAAAGATTTTAAGCTTTTATATCAGTATGGTTTTTTCTCGGCTAAAAGTCATTGTTCATTCACATCTCATCCCAGGGCAAGATTAAGTTCTCACCCTTTCCTATTTTCTTTCGCACCACTTAATAATTAATTTTAGAAAAATTAATAAAAACTTTATCTTATTATATATGTTACACAATATTTGTTATGGATTAAAAAACGTATTTGTAAATTTAATTCTAGGGTTTTAAGAGCTTTCGAGCTTTAATGGCTGCTCTTGTGTTTCGTGACTAAATCGGTCCTCACAAGATGTCTACGTATTTCAATCAATGCTGAGAATCAAGCCAGAAAACGTAGTTCTATTGTGAATGATCATGGTCCCTATATAAGCGTTTGGAGCCTCGTAGTTAGAGTATGTTTAGGAGACTTAGCGAATAAGTCTCATTTTTGATAATGGATAAATATTGTATTTCTTGGTGGACAAGTCTTTTCCGTGTTGTAGGATAAGGACTGTGACTCATTATTTCTTTTAATTGGGATTCTAGATCCCTATTTGAGGAATTTACCATATTTTGGATTTCTTTCATGAGCATTATATTTTCTCTATTTATTAATTACGAAATTAATAAATAATTAGAGTTTCGGGCCTTGTTTATTCGGTCGTGTTCTGGGACCAATCTGAGTCTAATTAATACGTCATTAATTACATTTCTGGGTTATTTTTCAGCCCATATCAATATTATTATAAATACATATATAATTTGAAATACGCTATGCATTAGTTTGGTTACACTATATATAAAACTTTAATAAAAAAATTATAACTTATTATATATTATAGATATATTTTGTTATATAATATAAAAGATAACATTAGGGGCGGTTTCTCGCTTCCCGATAAGAAGCGTAATGTAATTTGAATCTCAAACCCTAATTAATTATTATAAATTTTTGATTTAAAATTGTTGTTAATGATTATTATATCGCAGGCAGTTTTATTTAATAAAATAACATAATAAGTTTATAATTGCTAATAAGTAATAACTAAGCTATTACCATTTTTAGCCAAAGTGTATATTCTTTTTTATATTTTCTAACTAAAATTTCTACTTTTCTATTTTTTCTAAATAAAACCTCTCATTTTCCAAATATATCACGAACAGTTCTATTTAATAAAATAAAATAATAATATTATAATTAGTAATGAATAACCGAATAGTTTTTTTTTCCAAAACGTATATTCTTTTTTATATTTTCTAACTCTCCTAACTAAAATTTCAAAAATATCACGGGCTATTTCATTTAGTAGCATAAAATAGTAATATTATAAATCTATCTCTCTATATATACTATATTATTAAAGACGAAACATTGAAAGTTTTGATACCTGTTTTTTGTTAGGCTCAAGACATGTCTGAATACCACTATTAACAAGCCTACACTTTGTGACTATGTCACATTACATGACCTAGTGAGTTCTATCACTGGGATATAGTATAGGTCTCTAAATGTACTTGTCTTGTTCTCATGAACATTAGCTTGACCATATATGCTCAGAGTTATAATGAGCTTAGTAAAGTTTCTTGCATCTAGATTGTATATAGGCCATTGAATAATTGTCCTGGTAGAAGTTCAGAAGTGTTCATGCAGCAGGATAGAGATAAATAAGGCTATGAAGAAATAAGTTGCAGAAATTTGTCTAAGGCATTATATAGCAAAGTCAGAAGAAAGCTATGTCGTGAAGTCACCAATATCCATGTCGTGAAGTACTATATCGCATAGTCCATTTTGTACTATGTCGAGAAGTCCTCAAGACACATGTCGTGAAGTGTTGAAGTCAGCAAAGTCAAAGAAGCCTAGATCGTGAAGTCCTCAGAAGCCCTATGTCGCATAGTCATCAAATGACCTATGTCGCATAGTCGTCAAATGACCTATGTCGCATAGTCGTCAAATGACCTATGTCGCAAAGTCTTCAAAGGCTATATCGCGAAGTCCTCACAAGTGAGATCGCGAAGTCAGGAATAAAGTGGAGTTCACGATATCAACACTTAGCCGTTTATAACAAGACAAATCAAGGTACAGAACCAAGAATCAAAAGAGACAAATACTGAAGCATTTGTTCTGGCAAGGTGGTCCAAAGAACAGATGGCAAATCTACAGCTAAACTTGGAGAGAAAGATAAGAGACAAGCAGCTACAGAAACGGGAAAGACTCCGAAAAGCAGGTGGTCCTTCCTGACATAGTTAACGTCTTATGGCAGAACAAGTTGGACTTTCAGCAAGGGGTAACTGTGTAAAAATAGGTGTGTGCACTAGTTTGTATAGGGCTTATATATATCATGCACATCCTATTGTTAGCTGTAAGAGAGATACACATAGTTTTTATCTTAAGCTCTTTTCTCTGTAAGCAAACAAGTTCAAACTGTTCTTGTTTAGAAGCCAGAAATTCGATTGTGAATTTCTTGGAAAGCTGTAGTATTTAATTTGCTTATACAAAGTAGATTAAAGTGATTGTGTGTGTTATTTACTTTCTGCATATTACATATCATAATCATATACAGTCTGTTACTTAGTTATCAAGAATCGAAAAATATATCAAACTATCCATTCACCCCCCCTCTGTCTAGTTTCTAGTAGTATTCATTTCTAACAAGTGGTATCAGAGCGTAGGCTGTTAACGTACAAACAGGAAAAGATCAAGAATGAGTTCACAGAAACTAAGCAGTATCAAGATTCCTCCCTTTAACAAGGAGCACTACAGTTTATGGAAGAAGAAGATGTTGTTTTTCATCAAAGCTTCTAACCCCATGTATTTAGATATTCTAAAGCATGGTCCCTTCATTCCAATGATCGAGATTGGTGAAACAACCATTGGCACTGAGATTGTACCAGCAAAACATGTGCCCAAAGATCCCTCAAAATACACTGATCCTGAAAAGGAAAAAGTTGCACTGGATGGACATCTTCAACTTATCATTTGTGAATCTATGGACTTCAACATGTATGGCACTGTTGCTCATTGTACTAGTGCCAAGAAGATGTGGGATCTTATAGAAGTGCTCTGTGAAGGAACTACTGAAGTAAGAAAGAACAAGAAGCAGATTCTTGTTTCACAATATGAAGCCTTCATGGCTCAGCCAAAGGAGGGAATCACAGAAGTGTTTGAGAGATTCAACAAGCTGATAAACGAGCTCAAACTCTATGACAAACACTATGAAACAGAAGAGCTCAATATGAAGTTTTTACTAACTCTTCCAGATCACTTGGAACCAAGAATCGCTTCCCTTAAAGAAAGATATCTAACAAAGATTGGTTTTGATGTGTTATATGGTGTTTTGAAGACATATGAGTTGGAGCTGTTTCAAAAGAGATCTATTCAAGCAAAGCAAGGATTAGTGGCTAATACCTCCTGTGCACTTATTGCTGACAACCTAAGTCAAAGAATGGACTCTCTTAAAATCAGTCAGGTGAAGATTGAGGAACTGGAAGTTGAAGACACTGGTGATGAGGTCCAGGTCGTCTATGATTTGCCTGAGGAAGATGAGTTTTACAGCATGGAGGAACTGGACAAAATGGAAAACAAATCTTTTGCTTATATGGCTAGGAGGTATCCTAACATAAGGTTTAAAAGAAAGCAGCCATTCAGGTCCAAGTTCAATACTGGAAACACTGGTGGATCTAGTGGCTCAAACACCTTCAATAAAGGAAAAGGGATTGCTGGTGCTGCTAAGGGTGGATACAAGACAGGAAGTGTGGATAGGACCAAAATAATATGCTATAACTGCAATGAACTTGGGCATTTTGCCACTGAGTGCAAAAAGCCTAAACAAGTCAAGAAGGACAAAGCATACTTAGAGCTTGAAGCTAAGTATGAGGCTCTACTCAAGAAACAACAGGGCAAAGCTTTTATTGCTGAGGGAAAATGCTGGGATGACTCTGATGAAGAAGAACAAGAGTACTCAAACTATGCCTTGATGGCATTTTCTGATGATGGTGATTCAAGTCAGGTACCCATTCTTACTTCTCTTGATATGACTCCCCTTCAATATAAGCAAACTGTTGAAGATATGAGCACTGAGATGTTTAATATTCATACTAGCATGTTAGTAGCTAATGAAGAAATTGATAGACTAACTGCTAAGAATGTTGAGCTTACAGAAAAGAATGAGAAACTTGAGTTAATGGCTGTGAACCTGGATGGTTTGAAAAAGGAGGTTGAGTATCTTAAAAACAAAGTGATTTGTGCTGAGCAGATAGAGAAAGCCCTTAGGGAACAAATTGCTGAAACTGAACTGAAACTAAGAAGCTTCAAAAACTCCTCTGAACTTATTCAAACCTATCACAAGGAACACACTGAAGACTGCAAGGTTGGAGTTGGTTTTGACTATGATAATGACAAGGGAAGGAAGAAGGTCAAGGGCAAAGGAAAGGAAACTTTTACAAACAAAAATGCCCCAACCATACTGTCAAGTGTTGAACAGCCCATCTTCAGAAAGAGTGCTGTTGAGTTTGATGAGGAACTACTGATCATCAAGCAACAACTACTTGAAGAAGATGAGGCTGCTAAGAACACTTCTTCCTTTCCTGAACTTGTCAATCAGAAAGAGACCAAAGACAATCTTGTCAAGAGTCCTAAAGCAAAGAAAGAAGTTGTTAAGAAAAGGAAACAAAACAGAAATGGTAAAGTGGGTGTTAACAAGGGAAACAACTATGCTTATGTGCCAAATGCTCCCAGGAAACAATGTCAAAAATGCCTATCTGTTAATCATTTGACTCATAAGTGTAGTAAGCCTGATATTGTTGAAGCTGACAACCTGAGTAACCATTCTGCTAGCATAAATTCTAGTCATGATTCTTTCTGTGGTAAGCCAAACTGCATGACATGCTATGTGACTGTGATTGCTAACTGTTTATCTCTTAAACATAAACTTGACTCTGCACAATCTGGTGAATCACACACACATATGCATTCTCATAGGACAGGGTCCCCAATCAGGGATAAGAGGGTGAAAACTTCATGTGAGCCTAAGAGTGTAAACTCCAAAGCCACAGAAAAAGTGAAGTCTCCTACTATGAGAAATGCAATTTATGACAGAAGAATTATTAATCAAAATGTTTCTAAATCAACTGGACCCTACCAAGTGTGGGTACCAAAAACAACTTAGTCATTTTGTGAATGCAGGGCAACAGGAATAAAAGAGTCATATGGATCTTGGACAGTGGATGCTCAAGTCACATGACTGGTGATATAGCCCTGCTATCACATTTTGAGGAAAAGGCTGGCCCATCAGTAACCTTTGGAAATGACAACATTGGTTATACAATGGGATATGGCAGTGTTAAATCTGGAAATGTCATTATTGAAGATGTAGCATTTGTTGAAGGACTGAAGCATAATCTCTTGAGTATTGGACAATTTACCAACAGAGGCTTCAAAGTGGAATTTGATGAAGACCTTTGTTCAATCTCAAAAAGGGAAAGTGGTGAAGTTGTTCTAACTGGTGTGAAGAAATGAAGCTTGTTTGTAGCCAATCTCAAGGCTGCAGATAAGGGAGAAGTCTGTTGTTTCTACACTAAAGCCACAAATGAGGAATTCTGGCTATGGCACAAGAAGCTGTCTCACTTGAATGTTCAGGCAATGAACTCTCTAACCAAGAGAGAACTTATCAGGGATTTGCCTGCCTTGGAGTTTATGCAAGATGGAGCATGTGAAGCTTGTCAGAAAGGAAAAATTAAAAGATCCAGTCACAAGAACAAGTTGCTCAATACAAACTCAAAACCTCTGCAGCTAATTCACATGGACTTATTTGGCCCTGTGAATGTAATGTCCCTCTCCAAAAAGAAACATGCTCTAGTGATGGTAGATGACTATTCAAGATATACTTGGGTGGAATTCCTATTCTCCAAGGATGAAGCACCCCAAGTCATAATAGAGCATATCAAGAGAGTTGATAAAGAAGCACAAAGCACTGGCTCCTCTGTAGTTGCTTTGAGAAGTGATAATGGGACTGAGTTCAGAAATTCAACATTGTATGAGTTTTGCAAAGATAAAGGAATTTCTCAACAATTCTCAGCTCCTAGAACACCTCAACAAAATGGAGTAGTTGAGAGAAAGAATAGAACTCTCATTGAAGCTGCAAGGACAATGCTGCTGGATGCAAAGCTACCCACTAGCTTTTGGGCTGATGCTGTTAACACAGCATGCTACGTGCAAAATAGAACATTAATCAATAAGAAGTCTGGCAAAACTCCTTACTCATTAATGACTGGAAAAAGAGCATCCTTCAAGCACCTGCATGTGTTTGGAAGCAAGTGCTTTGTGATGAAAGATACCTCTGAGCATGTTGGAAAATTTGATGCTAAGGCATTTGAAGGTATCTTCATTGGATACTCTCTGGAAAGGACAGCATACAGAGTGTTTGTACCTGAGCAACACAAAGTCATGGAAAGCATGGATGTTACCTTTGATGACAAGAAAACTCCTGGACTGAAAACAAGTGATCAAGACAGTGTGCCATTGAGATTTGAGAATCAAGGTTATCTTGAGGATTCTGAAAGTGAAGATGAACCCCATGTTCAAACTGTTCTAGAGAATGAAATCCTTGAAGTTGACAATCTTCTTCAAACACCTGTGCAAGGGTTCACAAACACAGGGGGAGAAGAAGAGAATGCACCTATCAACCAAAATGAGCTTGGAACAGATCAACGAAATGAACAGGGGCACACAAGGAAATGGGACAGAGCCCACACTAGGGATCAAATCATTGGAGATCCTAGTGAGGGAGTTAGAACAAGAAGGGCAACATTAAATACATGTCTGTATAGCTGCTTTCTGTCACAAGAGGAACCTAAATTAATTGAAGAAGCTTTGAAGAATTCTGATTGGATTGTTGCCATGCAAGAAGAATTGAATCAATTTGAGAAAAACAAAGTATGGGAACTAGTACCTCCTCCAAAAGGAAAGAATGTTATTGACACCAAATGGGTGTTCAGAAACAAAATGGATGAAGAAGGAGTGGTAATTAGAAACAAAGCAAGGCTGGTTGCCAAAGGATATTGTCAGCAAGAAGGCATTGACTATGATGAGACATTTGCACCTGTAGCTAGACTGGAAGCCATCAGAATCTTCCTGGCTTTTGCAGCTCACTCAGATTTTAAGGTGTATCAAATGGATGTGAAAAGTGCATTTCTCAATGGTGATCTTGCTGAAGAAGTCTATGTGTCTCAACCACCTGGCTTTGAAAATGAAGACTTCCCAAACTTTGTGTACAGACTGCTTAAGGCACTCTATGGACTCAAACAGGCACCAAGAGCCTGGTATGAGACTCTATCTCAATTCCTTCTTGAGCATCAATTCACCAGGGGTACAATTGACAAAACCCTATTCTTCAAGAAGCATGGAAATGATATCATTCTTGTTCAAATCTATGTGGATGATATCATCTTTGGCTCTTCAAATGAAAAACTCTGTGAAAGGTTCTCTAAGTTGATGCAAAGTAAATATGAGATGAGTATGATGGGAGAGTTAACCTACTTTCTAGGCCTGCAAGTACATCAAAGGGAGGATGGCATCTTTATAAACCAATCTAAGTATGTCAAGGATCTTTTAAAGAAATATGGTTTAGAAGAGTCATCCCCAGCCAAAACTCCTATGTCTACTGCAATCAAGCTGGATGAAGACAAGAAAGGCAAGAGAGTTGATATCAAGGTCTATAGAGGAATGGTTGGATCCCTACTCTATCTCACAGCTAGCAGGCCAGACATCATGTTTGCCACATGCCTCTGTGCAAGGTTCCAGTCTGATCCCAAGGAATCTCACATGATGGCTATCAAAAGAATCTTCAAGTATCTAAAGGGGACTCCTAATCTTGGGCTATGGTATCCAAAGGGCACTGGGTTCAACCTGGTTGGTTACACAGATTCTGATTATGCTGGATGCAGAATTGACAGGAAGAGCACCTCTGGAAGCTGTCAATTCCTAGGTCAAAGGTTAGTGTCCTGGTTTAGTAAGAAACAACAGTCCACAGCAACATCCACAGCTGAGGCTGAATATATTGCTGCTGGAAGTTGCTGTGCTCAATTGCTTTGGATTAGAAATCAACTCATGGATTATGGGCTAGTGTTAGAACACATTCCTCTAATGTGTGACAATACTAGTGCAATATCCATAGTTGCCAATCCTGTTAATCATTCTACTACAAAGCACATTGAGATCAGGTACCATTTCATTAGGGAACATGCTGCAAATGGTACCATAGAAGTCTCTTATGTTCCCACTGAGAAACAATTAGCTGACATATTTACTAAACCTCTGAATGAAGCAGTCTTCAACAGACTTGTGAGTGAAATTGGAATGCTCAATCCTTCATTTAGTTGCTCTAAGTAAGTATGCCAGTAAATAGTTGCAGCAGTAAATTTTCACTGTATTTAAATGCTCTATTTGTTTGGAGTGAAAATTAGCTGAGATATGATTTATAAATATTTCAGTATTTTACTGCATATTTTTCAAAATCACATTTGTTGGTAAAGTTGTGAGCTTTTAAGACATCTCTATATAGATGATTTTCAGAGTTCACGACACAGTTCAAATCAAACAGACTTATATCGCAAACTGTTGAGATTGTGAGACTTCGCGACATAGTTCATTTCATGAGTTTGCGACATAGTTCATTTTATGACTTCGCGACTTAGAATAACTATATCGACAAGTCTCCACATTTGACAGAATTTTGATTTAAATTTATTTTATTTCAAAATTTGGTAAAAGTCTGACAATTTGCTTAAAATTCCTAAAAGAGAGCTTTAGCCAGGGTATTTCTACTATATCGCAAAGTCTCCCCAATCCTTTCATCTTGAGGACTTTGCGACATAGTTCATTTCTGAGACTATGCGATATAATGTGCAAGACTTTGCGGTACAGGCCATTTTTGACTTCGCGACATACAAATAGACTGTACACATTCATAACTCCATATCGCAGTGTCTCTATCATATAAATACCTTTTCTAACCGTTCACAACTTTTCATCTTGTCTATTGCTCTCAAACTCTCAAACCTAAGCACAAATTCTCTACTTTTTTTTTTACTCTCACTCTCGAAATGGCACCCAAATCTCAAACAGTATCATCCTCAATCCCTTTAACCATTCCCAAAGAAACCAATCTTCTCACCATTCCCTCTGAGGCTGAGGCTAACCCAAGGTACAAGTGTTTTGTACGGTTCTTGAACACTTCCTACCTACGCCAAGCCCTAACCCTGAACCCTACCTTGTATGTCGATGTGTTGCAAGGATTCTGGAGAACGGCGTTGGTATCAACAATGGCTAGGGAAGATGGAACCTCATTCCAGGAGGTTAGTTGTTCAATTGGAGGCAAACACTTTCAATTTGGTGAAAGGGAAATCAATGAAGCTTTGGGGTTCAAGGTGGAGGGTCATGACCAAGAAGCTACAGATGCTCAAATCATAGAATTCATGACCTTCATTCAGTATGCTGATGAGATAGATATTGGAAAGCTGAATAAGAAGTTTGTGAGAAGGGAGTGGTCATTTCTGTTTGACGCACTCCAGAAGGTGTTTCTCTGCAGGAAGACAGGATGGGACCATATCAGTCACATTGCTGTGAAGCTAGCCTACTCCTTGGCCAACAACCAGGAGATCAATGTGGGAGCCATAATTCTCAAAGAATTGACTCAGAGGCTAGGCAGGACCATTCGTGGTAGAGGTAATGACATCTTTTACCCTCGTTTCCTTCAAGTTATTTTAAATTTTCTTGATGCAAATGTCCATCTATTGGAGGGTATAGATAACACTAAAATGGCTTATTCCAAGTCCATGTCCAAAGTACTATTTGGCTCATTGGACACAAGGAATCAAGTGGATGTGATTCTAAGTGTGACCAAGCATATGCAGGACACATTTGAGTCTTATCCACTTGATAAGCCCATATACCATGCACTTTCCTGGACAGGGGAGGCTGAGACTGGAGGAGCTACACAGTCTAACCCCAGCCTTCCCATCCCATCCAGTAACCCCACTGAAAACAGTCCCATAGAAGTTAGGCAGCCAAGTGCATCAATCTCTCAAAAGATTGGTGTTACTAAAAAGAAGTCAAAGAAGAGAGCCCTAGAAGTGATAAATGAATCTGTAGAGATAGCTAGTGAGAATCCTGAGTCACCTCTCACCAGACAAAAGAAGAAATCCAAATCCAAACCTACCACTGGATCCTCCCAACAGGATTCAGATGTGGAAAAAGGGGTACACCTGTTACTGTCCATGGCCTCTCAACAGGTCATTGGCATTGAAAAGAGCAACCTCCCCACTGCATCTTGTACAGTGTCTGCACAGGGTCAAGACCTCACTCTTGACCCTAGGAGTGATAAGGCTGATAATACACAGAGTGGAGAGCACATCACTGTTGAAACTCCTCCTATTTCTCAGGGGGAGTTGCCACAATCTAATCTAAACCCCACTTCTCTCTCAGATTCTTCCATAAAAATTTCTTCTGAACAAGAGAGTCATTCCAATGACAATCTTGCCTTTGATCAATCACAATTCTCTCCTGTGATTGAGCCAATCTCAAGTGACATGGTGCATGACACTATGCTCACCACCCAGGAACCACATCTAGTTGGTCAGGGAATGCATGCTGGGGCATATCCTAATGACACCAACACAAACATGGAGGATTCACCAGTTTTCACTGGAGACTCTGTGCCAAATTCTCCCATCCTTAGGGATGTGGAACTGTCTTCACAGACAAATAGGGCTAATGTTGTAACACATCCCATTTCAATGGAGACAACATTAGACCCTACAGCCATTCCAAGGCTGGAGGAGACTCAAAACCTTACATCTCATGAAGTGCCAAGCACTAGCTCTCACTTGGCTCAGGCCACAATAACTGAATGGCTGAAACCTGTGCAACATGACAGGGCTTCAGGATCATCCTCTGTGCTACCACAATTGACGGAAGAAGAATTACAAGATCTTCATGTGGCACAGATTGATGAGATCTCTAGGATTGCTCAACATCTCCTCACTGCAAATCTCCCAAATTCTGACTATGAGGCTATTCTTCTCACTCATAAAGAGGATGTTGAAGTACAACAGGATAAAATTGTGGATGAAGCCCAGCAAGCTGGAAATGTGGATGCTTGGCTGGATGGCAAAAGGACAGTCAAGCTTAAGGAGGCTCTAGCTTTTATCAGGGAGGACTATCTTACAGCCTTGGGGTCAAATGCCAAAGGTCTCTCTCCTGCTGAAATCTATGATGCAGTTAATGATGTCTACAAGAGCCAACTTAAAGCTATGCATTTTCTTGGGAAGGGTCTTCAGTCAGAAATCTCCACCATTCAGGAAGAAACAGCTCATTCTAATGCTCAACTCAAGAATTGTTTTCTTTCAAGCTTTCCCAAGGTAGATGGCATTCTTAAGGAAGTCCAGAAAACTGCCTCAAATGTCACCACAATGGACTGCACCCTAGCTATGGTTTCAGATAATATGAAGAAGCTCTCTACCAAGCTAGACAATCAGGTGCAGGCCAACATCAACTCAAACTCCATGCTTACAGTACTCTGGAAGAATCAGTATGGGAACAAGCTGGTTGATGAGGTTCCTATTTCTGATATCTCCAAGTTTGAATTCTCCAAACTCAAGGATCAATCCCTTAACTCCTTCAAATCTCAACAACTTTTCTCCAAAGTGGACAGCTTGGAAAGAGAGGTAGCTGATCTGAAAGCAGAAAACAAAGGACTATCTCTCTCCTTGCAGCACCTTAATGCTAAGATGGATGATCAAACCAACTCCACCTCAAATATTTTGTTGGTACAACAACAAATGATGACCTCAATGATGAGACATATGAATCTGCCTATCCCTGGGGAAGCTCAAGACATCTTGTCTGATTCCAAGCCTAAGGGGGAGAAAGAAAAGGAGGTCATTCTGCAAAAGAAAGGGGGAGTACCTGCCAAGTAACAGAAGCTTAAGGGCAAAATTTCTGAAGAAACAATAAAGCCAATAATCCTCCCCCCTGTAGATGTCATCAGTGCAGAAGGGCAAAAGAGCACGATTTCAACCACCTTCTATCCATCCACAATGCCTAAAGATATCTCCACTCCTCAACCTGCTCAACATACTCCCAAGGCTCAACCTGTCAACGCTACAATCATCACAGAGGCCAAGCTACAGGAAGTTGCAAATTCTCACATCTATCATGATGAGGCCTTCCTGGAGTTTCTGAAAGCCACCTACAGAGATGCACAAGAAGATGCAAGGACTTACAGAAAGAAGCTCAAGGAAAACATCAAGTACTTCACAGTTGCAGTAAGGAAAATCAAGGATGTCCATCTAAGAGAGATAATCATGGTGTGCAAGGACAACTGCTTGTGGCACCTAGCTTTTCAAACTCTAGAGAAACTGAGATTCACTGAGCTGTCAACAATAATGGACTTAATAGAACAAGGTGGGGCTAACAACAAGAGACTGTTTGATGACTTGAAGATAGATCAAGATCAAAGACTGCCTGAGGTTATCTCAAAGCCAAAGACAATAATCTTCCAAAGTCTATCTCAAGACAGCAGCATTGACCAGTTGGTGATCCCTTCAGATTTGACAAGAAAGAATAATACAAAGATCAACCAGGTGCTGCAAATGCTAAGGGCCAAGAGGGGAGTCAGGACAGCTGAGGAACTAGAGATGATTCACACTCTACAATCTTTTCTGATCCATGGAGTCATTCCTGAATCTGTCAAAGAAAAGAGCAAAAAGAAGGATGGGGATGATGATGATGATGATGATGAAGAGAAAACCTATAAAAGGAGATCTCAGTCAAGGAGAGATAAGGATGGATCTAGTGAAAGCAGCAGGAGCAAATATTCAAAGAAATCAAAAGATGCTGGTGATGACAAGAGGGACTCCAAAGGGACAAAGGAAACAACCAGGAAAACAAGAAGTGGAATTCAGCAAGTCAAGGACATTGCTAGCAGTACTTTAACCACAACACAAGACTCTAAGTCTAGGGTGGGTACTGTTAGCAATGATCCTCCAAAATCATTATCTATGACTTCTGAACCTGAATTGCCACAGAAGGAAGATGAAGCCACAAAAGTAATTTCAAGAAAACACTACCACAAAGTTACAGCTAGTGGAGTGTTACAGTGGATGAAGGGGAAAGGAATGAAGCTACTTCCAAGTGATGTGGCACTGAAGACTAAATCTCCCTGTTCCAGAAAGGTATCTCTTGTGAAGCATTTGAAGATCAAGAGTGTACCCAGAAGGATAAGGATAACAAAGAAGACTGGAAAACTCACTAATGTTATTGGCATCAATGTGCTTCCACTAGATGAGGACTATGATGAAGATGCCCTAGCATTTTTGAGGGCTCAAAGGATCTTTGAAGTCAAAGTGAAGTTGGATCATCTAGAGATCAAGTACACTGATGGAAGAGAAAGAATAATGAAACAAGGGGGATGGCAACATTTTGACACCTATGAGCAAGAAAGAATAAATGCCTTGTTAAATTTTGAAGAAAAGGAAGAAAGGGTGTGGAAAATAGAGATTGCCAGATTCATGAAGATGCACTCTGACTATAAAGAAAATCTAAAGAAGCTGAATGAAGAAAGGAGGCATGAGAAAGAAAAGGGGATGGCTGAGATGGAAGAAAGAGCAGAGGAGCTAAGGAAGAAAGGGCTGTGCAGGGTAAAGCAAAATCCTTATACTGTTGAGTACAAAAATCATTATGGAGGGATAAGCAAGATAAGGATGGAGTTCATACATTCATATATGGAAAGTGCCCTCAGAACAGCAGCTGAAGATCTAAAAGATTCTCCTCTCTTTGAAGAACTGATTGTAAGTGATGAAATCTTACTGGCCATCTCTGAAATAAAGAAGAATGAAGAAATAAGGAAGAAGAAAGTCTATGATGATTTCTTAGAGAAACAATTGGAAACTGAAGCTTTGTAGCTCAAGGAGAATTTCTGTAAGACCAAATTTCCAAGTTGTTATCAAATTCTGTTCTTAACTTTATCTTCTTTATACTTGTTCTTTTTATGTAAGTTAGGCTTGTTATCAGACATGAAATTGTGCCTAAGGGTCTTACTCATAATTTGGGGGAGATTATTAGGCTCAAGACATGTCTGAATACCACTATTAACAAGCCTACACTTTGTGACTATGTCACATTACATGACCTAGTGAGTTCTATCACTGGGATATAGTATAGGTCTCTAAATGTACTTGTCTTGTTCTCATGAACATTAGCTTGACCATATATGCTCAGAGTTTTAATGAGCTTAGTAAAGTTTCTTGCATCTAGATTGTATATAGGCCATTGAATAATTGTCCTGGTAGAAGTTCAGAAGTGTTCATGCAGCAGGATAGAGATAAATAAGGCTATGAAGAAATAAGTTGCAGAAATTTGTCTAAGGCATTATATAGCAAAGTCAGAAGAAAGCTATGTCGTGAAGTCACCAATATCCATGTCGTGAAGTACTATATCGCATAGTCCATTTTGTACTATGTCGAGAAGTCCTCAAGACACATGTCGTGAAGTGTTGAAGTCAGCAAAGTCAAAGAAGCCTAGATCGTGAAGTCCTCAGAAGCCCTATGTCGCATAGTCATCAAATGACCTATGTCGCATAGTCGTCAAATGACCTATGTCGCATAGTCGTCAAATGACCTATGTCGCAAAGTCTTCAAAGGCTATATCGCGAAGTCCTCACAAGTGAGATCGCGAAGTCAGGAATAAAGTGGAGTTCACGATATCAACACTTAGCCGTTTATAACAAGACAAATCAAGGTACAGAACCAAGAATCAAAAGAGACAAATACTGAAGCATTTGTTCTGGCAAGGTGGTCCAAAGAACAGATGGCAAATCTACAGCTAAACTTAGAGAGAAAGATAAGAGACAAGCAGCTACAGAAACGGGAAAGACTCCGAAAAGCAGGTGGTCCTTCCTGACACAGTTAACGTCTTATGGCAGAACAAGTTGGACTTTCAGCAAGGGGTAACTGTGTAAAAATAGGTGTGTGCACTAGTTTGTATAGGGCTTATATATATCATGCACATCCTATTGTTAGCTGTAAGAGAGATACACATAGTTTTTATCTTAAGCTCTTTTCTCTGTAAGCAAGCAAGTTCAAACTGTTCTTGTTTAGAAGCCAGAAATTCGATTGTGAATTTCTTGGAAAGCTGTAGTATTTAATTTGCTTATACAAAGTAGATTAAAGTGATTGTGTGTGTTATTTACTTTCTGCATATTACATATCATAATCATATACAGTCTGTTACTTAGTTATCAAGAATCGAAAAATATATCAAACTATCCATTCACCCCCCCTCTGTCTAGTTTCTAGTAGTATTCATTTCTAACATTTTTTGGTACCTGTTTTTTGATACGGTACTTGCCTTATTTAATTATTTATTTAATTATTATAATCAGTTACTCTTTCAGTTAAAATACATTACCATTTTTTTTAAAAAAAATCACGGACAATTTCCTTTTCACCTAAAAAATGTTACTTTTTCTATTTCCCTTGTTAAAATCTCTCATTTTCCAAATATATCACGAGCAAACCTTTACTTATTTATTTTAAAACTTATTTTAATACTTTTAATTTTCAATTACCTCACGGGCAATCACCTTTTTCAGCTAAAACATGTTATATTTTCTATTTTCCTTATTAAAATCCCTCATTTTCCAAATATATCACGAGCAAATCCTTACTTATTTATTTTAAAACCTATTTTAATACTTTTAATTGTCAATTACCTTTCCTATTTTTTTCTAGAAAAATCACGGGCAATTACCTTTTTTAGATAAAACATGTTATATTTTCTATTTTCCTTACTAAAATCCTTCCTTTTCCAAATATATCACGAACAGACCCTTACTTATTTATTTTAAAATCTATTTTAATACTCTTAATTGACAATTACCTTTTTCAACTAAAACATGTCACATTTTCTATTTTTCTTACTAAAACCCTTCTTTTTTCAAAAATATCACGGACAAATCGTTACTTTTATATTTTAAAATTCAACGAAAACATGTTACTTTCTATTTTTCTTAATAAAACCCCTCTTTTTTCAAAATATCACGGTCAAACCGTTACTTATTTATTTTAAAATCCATTTTAATATTTTTAATTATATAAAATGTTTAACACCCCTACTTATTTTTTTTAATAAATGCAATTAATAAAATATAAATAATAAAATTAACAATTATTAAAAATAATTCATACATCGCACGTGTTTTAAGTTATCAATACTATTATATAATAGACGAAACATTAAAAGTTTGGTTGGTCGGTACATTAAAAGTTTGGTTGGTCGGTATGGTACGTTGTGATTTTACTTAATTGCCCTTAATTAACTGTACTTCGTGTTTTTACTTAATTAACATTACTTATTTATAGAAATATATTATTAAATAATAATATTACCTATTTATAACCAATTCCCTTTTTCACCTAAAATATATTATTTTTTCTAACAAATTCCCCTACTTTTTAAAATATATCACGAGTAATTACCTTTTTAAACTAAAACATGTTAGTTTTTCTATTTTTCGTTACTAAAACACCTCCTTTTCCAAAATATCATGGACACACAGTTATTTATTTTTAAACCTATTTTAATATTATAATTATTTTTTAAAAGTTTACCTATTTTAACATGTCTACTTATTTTTCTTAACAAATCCAATTACTAAAAATATTAAAATAAAAATAATCAAATATATATTTATAACCAATTAACTTTTTAGCTAAAACATATTATATATTTTTTTTCTAACAAAGTCCCTCATTTTTTAAATATATTACCGGAAATTGCCTTTTACAATTTATTTATTTCTATTTTTCTCACTAAAATCCATTCTTTTTCCAAAAATATCACAAGAAACCCTTTACTTATTTATTTTCAAACGTATTTAGATAATTTTAATTATTAAATTTTAAAACCTCATTTTACAAAAATATCACGGGCATTTACCTTTTTAAACTAAATATATGTTATATTTTTTATTTTTCCTTACTAAAACCTCTCCTTTTCCAAAAATATAACGGGCAAACATTTACTTATTTATTTTAAAATATTTTTTAATATTTTTAATTAATTAAAAGTTTTTAGTTATTTTAACATGCATGCTTATTTTTTTAACAAATACAATTAAAAAATAATAATAATATAACAATTAACAATCCGTGCATCGCACGGGTTTTAAGCTAGTATTATTAAAGACTAAACATTAAAAGTTTGGTAGTCGGACGAACGGACGGACGATCGGTACTTAGTGATTTTACTTAATTACCCTTACGTATTTATTTTTAAAATTTATCACTAAATAATAACATTATTTATAACCAATTATATTTTCAGTTAAAATACATTACTTTTTTTTTATTTTTTTCTAACAAAATTCTCTCTTTTTCTAAAAAAAACACGGACGATTATCTTTTTTAACAAAACATTTTACTCTTTTTATTTTTCTTTACTAAAACCCCTCATTTTCCAAAAATATAACGGGCAAACCCTTACTTATTTATTTTAAAATCTATTTTAATATTTTTAATTATGAGCACTTTATCAGCTGAAACGTGTTACTTTTTCTATTTTTTATTTTCTAAAGATATTATTACATACACGGACATACAATTGATAAATAGAACTATATACATAAATGCTTTTCTAGACACCTAATTTTCTTTTGGATATTTAGTTACATATTATTTTGGATATTTAATTACATATTAGGGTGTGTTTGATCAAGATGAATGATATTATCCTAACAATTTCAAAAGCTCGTTCTCCATCTTTACAACATCGTGTAGTCCGGTGATCTTTGTTCCCCTCCCTTTTACATGTTTTCTTTAATGAATCCGACTCGAATAAAGTGGATAGTAAAGTGTCATCATCTAATATTTTACCAAATCTAAATAAAAGTACAGAGCACATAACAAATGAGGCGAATAAATACATATGTAATTTCTCACCAAAGTAAAACAAACTAGTTTTGCAGATAAAGCCAGATGTCATGCTAAACATTCAGCACGTGCGCAAAGAAATGGACTACATGAAAATATTTGAATTTCTCTTTTAAAGACAAGCATACATAGAGTCGGAAAAACTTAATAATCAATTTTTTGACCTCTTAATAGTCTAATCTTGGTTGGGCATGGCTGCTGGTGTTGTTCCTTCAGCCTCATCACTGAGAGCGAGAAATAAGTATCTCCACTGGAATTTTTTTTACATCTCGCCGTACTCCAATATCTGAGACCAATCGGCTAACACAATAAGACACCAATCCAACAGCACTCAGACCACTAAAGCTGGTAGTAAGGAAGCGAAGTGGAGAAGAAGCAACAGAAGTAGCAGCAGCTAAAAAGGATGCAGTCTGCCCACCGCGACCTACATTCACACTGCTAAACAAGAGAAACCCCGTCTTGCAATAAATAGCAAAATCTTCACAGTTGTTTTTGAAAAGATTATAAACCCCAAAACCATTTTCAAGAAGGTACTCAGCACGATGAAGCACATCCTCAAAAGGATCAGACTTTGCAAGTGTGCAGGTGCCTCCTCGAGCTTGGGCAAGAAAGATAAGCGGTGACACGTTATATATAAATATATGCAGTTCACCACCAGCAAGAAAACAATCGATGCATGACAATATGACACCATTAGCACTCGCTTGATTGCCACATATAGGGCATGGAGTATCTGAAGAATCAGGATATGATGAGCTAAAAATGGTGTCTAAAAAAGTTCCAGTGCCAATTTCCTGATCTGCACCTCGAGTAAAATGGATAACCTTTCCATCACCAATATAAATCCCTGGTACCAATGAGACACAAGTTAGTAAGTTGCGGTCAAGATGGTAGCATTTTGATGATAAATATACATATTATAACTATTATAGAGAGAATGGAAGATATGATAAAACAAATATAGAGTTCTCATTGACATTTGATTCCCCTGTAGTAAGATGTTTCAATAATGTAATAAACAGTAAAAAGAAACTACTACCGTGTTCGCCAAGTTTTAAGCCATTATTATCACTAATTTTTGCATAGGGCAAAAGAACCTAAGAATAGTTTTAGTTACCAATTTTGAAACTAAAATTTGATACATATTATATTTTCCTATTCTATCAGTTCCATTCAGATTTTGATTTTCTAGAAGTCCCTATAACAACTTATTGCTAGTCTTGACCAGCTTTGATCAATCATACAAAAAGAAAACTCCACACAAGAGTTTAGAATTTCAACACACTTATATTCTAGTTTTTTAGTTATCTATTTCAAAGAGGTATTAAGCTTTGGATAAGCACCGTCTCATACACAAGGTCAATATTACAACGTAGGAACCATTAGCCTAAAACACCCGATCCGAATCTCGAACAATCCTAAAAAAAAGGCTTTCACATAGTGGTGTAAATTTTCCAACTTAAAACATGAACTGAAAACACATCAAACTGAATATTTAATTATTGAATATATATTTGGCATTTCTATAAAGCAACTAGCTTATAGCCCGTGCAAAGCACGGGTTATTTTATACATATTTATTAAGCGAACATTAAAATTTCACTCATTAGTTTCTTTCCAATCTTTTCTTTTTCTTTTGTTTCTTTTGCTGAATTTTTAGTTTCTTTCCGATTTTTTCTTTTTCTTTTGTTTCTTTTGCTGAATTTTTTTATATCTTCTCAATATTTTTTACATTAGATTGTATACTTTTGAGTTTTGACAATACTTTGAAACAGATAATATGAATATTAACTAATACTAAAATTTAAATTTTTTCGTATTGTTAAACCAAATAATATAACTATTAGATATTAACATGTGATTGATGATATTCAGATTTTATATAAAGTTAGTGATTTTAGAGTTATAAATATTACTCCTTCAGTCCCTCTCATTTCTTTACACTTTTCTTTTTGAGATATTGCTATCAATTTTTTACATTTCAAATGTTTTTGAAAGTAGTAAAGTTTATTATAAGTATAAAATCAACTGCATTCACTACTTTACTCTATTGTACTCACTTTACACATTAAATATTGATTGTTCCCACCACTTTACTCATTTTTCTTACTTTTCTCCAATAATTTTACACTTTTCTTGATCTTCGTGTCCAACTCATTTGTACATAAATGAGAGGGACGAATGGAGTAGATTTTATACGTTGATGTGATTCAAACATTTAACCTATATTAATATATTTTGAATTTTTAAATATTAAATTTTAAAATGTTGTTAATGAGTTTCGAATCTTGACATTTGATATTAATATCTCTTTTAATCATTATTGTTACAAACTTTTTAGTATAGGTGTAGATTTACATACATAATTTTATATTTTATATTATTGTAAATGCAATCGATCCTTTAACCTATGATATTAATATCTTATTATCCACGAGTTCTTTTCATACGTATTTATTAAACGTACATTAATAAATAATTAATTAGTTAGTTCTTTATTGTCTCTTTGATAATTTTTAGATTAAATTGTTTATCTTTTGACAAAATTTTAGAACGAATAATATAAATATTAAGTTATATTGAAATTTGTATTATTTTCGAGTTTCTAAACCTAATAATATAAATATTAGATATTAACGTGTCATTAAATATATTCAAATTTTAATATAATATCAGTAATTTTTAGAATTATAAATATTAAATTATATATGTTGTAATGTGATTGGAACCTTTAATTTATATAAATATCAGTATATGTTGAGTTTTAAAAATTTAAACACGTGGTTAATAGGTTTTGAACTTTTGATCTTGATAGTACTTCTGATTCAAACTCAAAATGAAATAAGTGACAAAAAAAATCCCAAGCTGAAATAGATAAAGAAATTGATACTTAATAGGAATTAAATGTTCACGTTATTCACTCTTTTGAAAATCAGATTTCAACGATTTTTATGGCCCACGCGAAACCTAAAAAATAATCTTTCATTTAGTGGTGGTTTAACAAATGTAAAATAAAATATTAAAATGTATATAATAAAATAATAACTATTAAAAATAATTCGTGAATCTCGCGGGTTTTAAGCTAGTAAAAATATAATAGATATAATGATATAACAGTATAGAACTATTTATAATATGTAGTTTTTTTTTAAAGTCATTTATAATATGTAGTTGATATTGTTTGAATCGTAGAATTTTAGTAGTAATTTAAATATTAAAAATTTAAATATTTTGAAAGGAAAAATGTGTGGAATCAAACAATTCCTTAGGTCATTTAATTTTGAAAGGAAAAATTAGTTATATTGTTCAAAAAGAAGACAACATGAGTAATTTTTTGCGCATAATTCAACATTAGGTCATTTAATTAATTATTACTAAAAACTTCAGACATTTTAAGAAGAAAATATTCTAATTTCACACGAAAATACTCCACTCATGTTACTCATAAAGTTAATCCGACACATTTCTGAATTTAAAAACAAAAGGTCCAATGTTCAAATATTGAAGCAGGGCACATCAGTTGTGTGATATTAATCCACTTGACAATAATTCAACATTATGAAGTTATGAGATGGATTTGAAGTGATCGATACAGAATGAAAATTTAAGGTGGTGTGTAACAAACTAGCAATGCAACTGAACCATTACAATTTTTTTTTTCAAGTACTAAGATAATTCATTCATCACCGGTCACCAGAAAAGATTCAACAGGAAACATATAAAAGAAACATTCGGTAGACAATAATATAATGAATAGCCATCCTAAAACTACCCTAGATCAATTCTATTCAGTACTTCCGACCTAAGATCAACAACTCCAGTAGACATTAGTCCCTTATTCTGACTGTTACTCATAATCCACATCTCACCTTTCGTGTCATCATACTCTTCAGCCCAAACATACAAAGCTCACTAGAATTACAAATTAAGTTATAATGCCTAAAATCAAATCCAGAAATGAACCAACACTAGATCAATCAAGGTGTAATACTTAATCAAATGTAGTAAAAAAAATCAGTTTAACAATCAGAAAAAGCAATTAAGTGAAAAAGATAATAATATTGAGAACAATTAAAAAAGGGGGAGAAAGAAAAGAGACCGTGATGAGCGTAGATATAAGCGCGTCTCCAAGAATAGATATGATCTCCAGGCTTTAACTCTTCTTTTGTTATTTTGTTGCTTAGTATTCCCATTCTTCAATTCCTCTCCTCTCTTCTTCTTCTCCTTCTTCGCCTTCTGTTTTGTTTCGATCCCTAACTTTAAGATGGAAATTGAAGCTTTTGGTTTACAACGGACTCGCTTGGGCCCACTTTGTGTATTTCCTTCTTAACTTCCTATAGATCGGATCTGATGCCCTCGATGTGATCTTTGCTTTTTGCTGAGGTGTGATCCATTATCTTTATAACTGGCCAACATGGTTTTTTTATGCAATTTAGTATATTATTGATACTAGTTTAAAACCCGTGCGATGCACGGATTGTTAATTGTTAATTTATTATTATTTTTTTAATATTTTATTAATTGTAATTGTGCAAAAAATAAGTAGGCATGTTAAAATAACTAAACACTTTTAATTAATTAAAAACATTAAAACAGATTTTAAAATAAATAAGTATGGATTTGCCCGTTATATTTTTGGAAAATGAGGGGTTTTAGTAAGAAAAAATAAAAAATGTAACATACATTTAGTTTAAAAAGGTAAATGCCCGTGATATTTTTGGAAAATAATGTTTTAAAATTTAATAATTAAAAGTATTTAAATACGTTTTAAAATAAATAAGTAAAGGGTTTCCTGTGTTATTTTTGAAAAAATAATGGATTTTAGTGAGAAAAATAGAAAAAGTAAACTGTAAAAGACAATTTTTCATGATATATTTAGAAAAGGATGGACTTTGTTAGAAAAAATATATAATGTGTTTTAGCTGAAAAGATAATTGGTTATAAATAGGTATTTGATTATTTATATTTTAATATTTTTAGTAATTGCATTTGTTAAGAAAAATAAGTAGACATGTTAAAATAGATAAACTTTTAAAAAAATAATTTTAATATTAAAATAGGTTTAAGAATAAATAACTAAAGGTTTGTCTGTGATTATTTTTGGAAAATGAGGGGTTTTAGTAAAGAAAAATAGAAAAACAAACATGTTTTAGTTAAAAAGGTAATTGTCCGTGATATATTTGAAAAAGTAGGAGAATTTGTTAGAAAAAATAGAAAAAATAATGTATTTTAGGTGAAAAAGGTAATTGGTTATAAATAGGTAATATTATTATTTAATAATATATTTCTATAAATAAATAAGGTTAATTAAGTAAAAACACGAAGTACAGTTAATTAAGGGTAATTAAGTAAAATCACAACGTACCATACCGACCAACCAAACTTTTAATGTTTCGTCTATTATATAATAGTATTGATACCACTGTAATGTATAAATATACTAAAAAATTGTTACTAGTAAAAATTGAATTCATGACATTTTGTTGCAAAGATATTACTTATTACATTCTTATTTAAGTTGAGTCGAATCCTCGATGTTTACAAATAGGTCAGTGCATATGTCTTTCAATCTCTCCTTATTTGTTTGTTTGACAATAATAACCAAATACCTAGAGGATAACTCAACTAATAAACAAGAAAAATATAAGACTTTAAGAGTTAAGTAAATAAGAGAAAGTTCTGGTTTATATTTAACATTTGTCAGATTCAAACAATAAAGATAAATACAAGATAGATGTTTCTCTAGACTTAACATATGATTACATAGATCTTATCTTGATTCACCTAAGCTCTAGACATATAACAATAAAACTTGAGTTCCAGTTCACATGTCTCACCTTCTTCATATTTTTCAAAGGTGCTTAACAAATCTTGATCATAGACACGATCCCTTTCTGATAAGTGACTTACTGGTTGAGCTCTGAGTGGCTTCAGCTTATTCTTCAACTGATTATACCTTTTAATGTACTTTAAGAAATAAGCCTGAATCATATCAGCAGCTTCAATCTTTTCCTGAGAACAAACTCAGAAATCCTTACCATGTTTTCCAACATTACCATATGTTTGGCAACATTTACTGTTTCTTACCACCCTGATCTGAATCTCCTCCTTTACCTTTATATCTTTTTCAGCTCCTCCTTCTTGTTCTCCTTGTTTTCCCCCTTAGTTGAGAAATCCTCTACAGATTTAGATTTTTGAGTTACAAAAATTACCTCTCCACTTTAACAGAGATAGAAGTTATGTCCTTGACATTTTCTGAGATATGAGTTTGAGATTCTTTTAGTCCAGAAATGTCTGAGACCATTAGGAGTTGAGATTATTGAATGGAGTTGATCTTGGTGATAAAAGTTGTCTTCAGATTTTCATTGAGTAGTCCCAGCCGATTGTTAACAGAGGTGGAAGAAGAAGACCGTTCAACCATGAAAGACATATGCATTAGCCTATTTGTAACAACTTCTAATAATAATTAATTACCCTATTAATATTATAGAATATATTAGATAATAGGATATATTTACATTAATTTAAGAAGTTTTCCTAACATTTATATATTCTTTTAAATTTTAAATATTGTAAAGATTTTAAATTTTAATAGTATAAATATTTATTTTTAATATATTAATGATAGAGTTTTGAAATAAAATA
Organism: Heracleum sosnowskyi; assembly: GCA_030848705.1. Lineage (NCBI taxonomy): Eukaryota > Viridiplantae > Streptophyta > Magnoliopsida > Apiales > Apiaceae > Heracleum > Heracleum sosnowskyi. The sequence continues at coordinate 131,392,373 of CM061235.1, read as the reverse complement.
AAAATAATAATATTTGAATGAAAATAAAATATTTTCATTAAAAGTTTTACTTTTATTGATATTAAAATTAAATAAGATGTATATTCGGAATTATAAAGTATATGAATAATAATTTTAAGTGAATTGTTCTTGATATTATATTGACATGTTATAACTTACACGCAAAAAGAGCTCTTAAACAAAGTTCTGGTTCCAAAGCAAAGGTTCAATATGTTAGAAAATGGAAAGTTTGAGGCATATTTTAAATATGGTCTTGATGAAATTTCCGGAAACTAACAATTGGAGGTTGTTCCTTGTAATGAGGACTTAAACTTTCATGTTTGGATCTAAGACATTTTCTTAGTGTAATACATAAATAAATTGAGTTGAAATAGGTTGCTTGAAATGGGTTATGTGGGTTGGTTATATTGAAATAACTTGTATCCCACATAGAAATGGTAACGAGAGGTTGGTGGGTTTATATAGAAACATGTGCAAGAGTAGTGTACAACTATTAAGGCATGTGGGTGTGCATGGTGTTAGTATGTGCCTCACGCGCGCGCACACACACACACGCGCGCGCCGCCGACGCCCGCCTCGCCCCGCCACGTCACGACTCGACTCGAGTCGGGTCGAAGGGCGAATGTCTCGGCGTCTCGCGTACGCGAGGCGACCTGGGCAAAGAATTTTATTACCTGTTTATTTAATATTATTTATTGATTTAATTTAACAGTATCAGTATTTATTTGTAACAGCTATACGAACTGGGTCAGGATTTATGTTAAATCCGGATGGAACAAGCTGATAAACGAGCTCAAACTCTATGACAAACACTATGAAACAGAAGAGCTCAATATGAAGTTTTTACTAACTCTTCCAGATCACTTGGAACCAAGAATCGCTTCCCTTAAAGAAAGAGATCTAACAAAGATTGGTTTTGATGTGTTATATGGTGTTTTGAAGACATATGAGTTGGAGCTGTTTCAAAAGAGATCTATTCAAGCAAAGCAAGGATTAGTGGCTAATACCTCCTGTGCACTTATTGCTGACAACCTAAGTCAAAGAATGGACTCTCTTAAAATCAGTCAGGTGAAGATTGAGGAACTGGAAGTTAAAGACACTGGTGATGAGGTCCAGGTCGTCTATGATTTGCCTGAGGAAGATGAGTTTTACAGCATGGAGGAACTGGACAAAATGGAAAACAAATCTTTTGCTTATATGGCTAGGAGGTATCCTAACATAAGGTTTAAAAGAAAGCAGCCATTCAGGTCCAAGTTCAATACTGGAAACACTGGTGGATCTAGTGGCTCAAACACCTTCAATAAAGGAAAAGGGATTGCTGGTGCTGCTAAGGGTGGATACAAGACAGGAAGTGTGGATAGGACCAAAATAATATGCTATAACTGCAATGAACTTGGGCATTTTGCCACTGAGTGCAAAAAGCCTAAACAAGTCAAGAAGGACAAAGCATACTTAGAGCTTGAAGCTAAGTATGAGGCTCTACTCAAGAAACAACAGGGCAAAGCTTTTATTGCTGAGGGAAAATGCTGGGATGACTCTGATGAAGAAGAACAAGAGTACTCAAACTATGCCTTGATGGCATTTTCTGATGATGGTGATTCAAGTCAGGTACCCATTCTTACTTCTCTTGATATGACTCCCCTTCAATATAAGCAAACTGTTGAAGATATGAGCACTGAGATGTTTAATATTCATACTAGCATGTTAGTAGCTAATGAAGAAATTGATAGACTAACTGCTAAGAATGTTGAGCTTACAGAAAAGAATGAGAAACTTGAGTTAATGGCTGTGAACCTGGATGGTTTGAAAAAGGAGGTTGAGTATCTTAAAAACAAAGTGATTTGTGCTGAGCAGATAGAGAAAGCCCTTAGGGAACAAATTGCTGAAACTGAACTGAAACTAAAAAGCTTCAAAAACTCCTCTGAACTTATTCAAACCTATCACAAGGAACACACTGAAGACTGCAAGGTTGGAGTTGGTTTTGACTATGATAATGACAAGGGAAGGAAGAAGGTCAAGGGCAAAGGAAATGAAACTTTTACAAACAAAAATGCCCCAACCATACTGTCAAGTGTTGAACAGCCCATCTTCAGAAAGAGTGCTGTTGAGTTTGATGAGGAACTACTGATCATCAAGCAACAACTACTTGAAGAAGATGAGGCTGCTAAGAACACTTCTTCCTTTCCTGAACTTGTCAATCAGAAAGAGACCAAAGACAATCTTGTCAAGAGTCCTAAAGCAAAGAAAGAAGTTGTTAAGAAAAGGAAACAAAACAGAAATGGTAAAGTGGGTGTTAACAAGGGAAACAACTATGCTTATGTGCCAAATGCTCCCAGGAAACAATGTCAAAAATGCCTATCTGTTAATCATTTGACTCATAAGTGTAGTAAGCCTGATATTGTTGAAGCTGACAACCTGAGTAACCATTCTGCTAGCATAAATTCTAGTCATGATTCTTTCTGTGGTAAGCCAAACTGCATGACATGCTATGTGACTGTGATTGCTAACTGTTTATCTCTTAAACATAAACTTGACTCTGCACAATCTGGTGAATCACACACACATATGCATTCTCATAGGACAGGGTCCCCAATCAGGGATAAGAGGGTGAAAACTTCATGTGAGCCTAAGAGTGTAAACTCCAAAGCCACAGAAAAAGTGAAGTCTCCTACTATGAGAAATGCAATTTATGACAGAAGAATTATTAATCAAAATGTTTCTAAATCAACTGGACCCTACCAAGTGTGGGTACCAAAAACAACTTAGTCATTTTGTGAATGCAGGGCAACAGGAATAAAAGAGTCATATGGATCTTGGACAGTGGATGCTCAAGTCACATGACTGGTGATATAGCCCTGCTATCACATTTTGAGGAAAAGGCTGGCCCATCAGTAACCTTTGGAAATGACAACATTGGTTATACAATGGGATATGGCAGTGTTAAATCTGGAAATGTCATTATTGAAGATGTAGCATTTGTTGAAGGACTGAAGCATAATCTCTTGAGTATTGGACAATTTACCAACAGAGGCTTCAAAGTGGAATTTGATGAAGACCTTTGTTCAATCTCAAAAAGGGAAAGTGGTGAAGTTGTTCTAACTGGTGTGAAGAAAGGAAGCTTGTTTGTAGCCAATCTCAAGGCTGCAGATAAGGGAGAAGTCTGTTGTTTCTACACTAAAGCCACAAATGAGGAATTCTGGCTATGGCACAAGAAGCTGTCTCACTTGAATGTTCAGGCAATGAACTCTCTAACCAAGAGAGAACTTATCAGGGATTTGCCTGCCTTGGAGTTTGTGCAAGATGGAGCATGTGAAGCTTGTCAGAAAGGAAAAATTAAAAGATCCAGTCACAAGAACAAGTTGCTCAATACAAACTCAAAACCTCTGCAGCTAATTCACATGGACTTATTTGGCCCTGTGAATGTAATGTCCCTCTCCAAAAAGAAACATGCTCTAGTGATGGTAGATGACTATTCAAGATATACTTGGGTGGAATTCCTATTCTCCAAGGATGAAGCACCCCAAGTCATAATAGAGCATATCAAGAGAGTTGATAAAGAAGCACAAAGTACTGGCTCCTCTGTAGTTGCTTTGAGAAGTGATAATGGGACTGAGTTCAGAAATTCAACATTGTATGAGTTTTGCAAAGATAAAGGAATTTCTCAACAATTCTCAGCTCCTAGAACACCTCAACAAAATGGAGTAGTTGAGAGAAAGAATAGAACTCTCATTGAAGCTGCAAGGACAATGCTGCTGGATGCAAAGCTACCCACTAGCTTTTGGGCTGATGCTGTTAACACAACATGCTACGTGCAAAATAGAACATTAATCAATAAGAAGTCTGGCAAAACTCCTTACTCATTAATGACTGAAAAAAGAGCATCCTTCAAGCACCTGCATGTGTTTGGAAGCAAGTGCTTTGTGATGAAAGATACCTCTGAGCATGTTGGAAAATTTGATGCTAAGGCATTTGAAGGTATCTTCATTGGATACTCTCTGGAAAGGACAGCATACAGAGTGTTTGTACCTGAGCAACACAAAGTCATGGAAAGCATGGATGTTACCTTTGATGACAAGAAAACTCCTGGACTGAAAACAAGTGATCAAGACAGTGTGCCATTGAGATTTGAGAATCAAGGTTATCTTGAGGATTCTGAAAGTGAAGATGAACCCCCTGTTCAAACTGTTCTAGAGAATGAAATCCTTGAAGTTGACAATCTTCTTCAAACACCTGTGCAAGGGTTCACAAACACAGGGGGAGAAGAAGAGAATGCACCTATCAACCAAAATGAGCTTGGAACAGATCAACGAAATGAACAGGGGCACACAAGGAAATGGGACAGAGCCCACACTAGGGATCAAATCATTGGAGATCCTAGTGAGGGAGTTAGAACAAGAAGGGCAACATTAAATACATGTCTGTATAGCTGCTTTCTGTCACAAGAGGAACCTAAATTAATTGAAGAAGCTTTGAAGAATTCTGATTGGATTGTTGCCATGCAAGAAGAATTGAATCAATTTGAGAAAAACAAAGTATGGGAACTAGTACCTCCTCCAAAAGGAAAGAATGTTATTGACACCAAATGGGTGTTCAGAAACAAAATGGATGAAGAAGGAGTGGTAATTAGAAACAAAGCAAGGCTGGTTGCCAAAGGATATTGTCAGCAAGAAGGCATTGACTATGATGAGACATTTGCACCTGTAGCTAGACTGGAAGCCATCAGAATCTTCCTGGCTTTTGCAGCTCACTCAGATTTTAAGGTGTATCAAATGGATGTGAAAAGTGCATTTCTCAATGGTGATCTTGCTGAAGAAGTCTATGTGTCTCAACCACCTGGCTTTGAAAATGAAGACTTCCCAAACTTTGTGTACAGACTGCTTAAGGCACTCTATGGACTCAAACAGGCACCAAGAGCCTGGTATGAGACTCTATCTCAATTCCTTCTTGAGCATCAATTCACCAGGGGTACAATTGACAAAACCCTATTCTTCAAGAAGCATGGAAATGATATCATTCTTGTTCAAATCTATGTGGATGATATCATCTTTGGCTCTTCAAATGAAAAACTCTGTGAAAGGTTCTCTAAGTTGATGCAAAGTAAATATGAGATGAGTATGATGGGAGAGTTAACCTACTTTCTAGGCCTGCAAGTACATCAAAGGGAGGATGGCATCTTTATAAACCAATCTAAGTATGTCAAGGATCTTTTAAAGAAATATGGTTTAGAAGAGTCATCCCCAGCCAAAACTCCTATGTCTACTGCAATCAAGCTGGATGAAGACAAGAAAGGCAAGAGAGTTGATATCAAGGTCTATAGAGGAATGGTTGGATCCCTACTCTATCTCACAGCTAGCAGGCCAGACATCATGTTTGCCACATGCCTCTGTGCAAGGTTCCAGTCTGATCCCAAGGAATCTCACATGATGGCTATCAAAAGAATCTTCAAGTATCTAAAGGGGACTCCTAATCTTGGGCTATGGTATCCAAAGGGCACTGGGTTCAACCTGGTTGGTTACACAGATTCTGATTATGCTGGATGCAGAATTGACAGGAAGAGCACCTCTGGAAGCTGTCAATTCCTAGGTCAAAGGTTAGTGTCCTGGTTTAGTAAGAAACAACAGTCCACAGCAACATCCACAGCTGAGGCTGAATATATTGCTGCTGGAAGTTGCTGTGCTCAATTGCTTTGGATTAGAAATCAACTCATGGATTATGGGCTAGTGTTAGAACACATTCCTCTAATGTGTGACAATACTAGTGCAATATCCATAGTTGCCAATCCTGTTAATCATTCTACTACAAAGCACATTGAGATCAGGTACCATTTCATTAGGGAACATGCTGCAAATGGTACCATAGAAGTCTCTTATGTTCCCACTGAGAAACAATTAGCTGACATATTTACTAAACCTCTGAATGAAGCAGTCTTCAACAGACTTGTGAGTGAAATTGGAATGCTCAATCCTTCATTTAGTTGCTCTAAGTAAGTATGCCAGTAAATAGTTGCAGCAGTAAATTTTCACTGTATTTAAATGCTCTATTTGTTTGGAGTGAAAATTAGCTGAGATATGATTTATAAATATTTCAGTATTTTACTGCATATTTTTCAAAATCACATTTGTTGGTAAAGTTGTGAGCTTTTAAGACATCTCTATATAGATGATTTTCAGAGTTCACGACACAGTTCAAATCAAACAGACTTATATCGCAAACTGTTGAGATTGTGAGACTTCGCGACATAGTTCATTTCATGAGTTTGCGACATAGTTCATTTTATGACTTCGCGGCTTAGAATAACTATATCGACAAGTCTCCACATTTGACAGAATTTTGATTTAAATTTATTTTATTTCAAAATTTGGTAAAAGTCTGACAATTTGCTTAAAATTCCTAAAAGAGAGCTTTAGCCAGGGTATTTCTACTATATCGCAAAGTCTCCCCAATCCTTTCATCTTGAGGACTTTGCGACATAGTTCATTTCTGAGACTATGCGATATAATGTGCAAGACTTTGCGGTACAGGCCATTTTTGACTTCGCGACATACAAATAGACTGTACACATTCATAACTCCATATCGCAGTGTCTCTATCATATAAATACCTTTTCTAACCGTTCACAACTTTTCATCTTGTCTATTGCTCTCAAACTCTCAAACCTAAGCACAAATTCTCTACTTTTTTTTTTACTCTCACTCTCGAAATGGCACCCAAATCTCAAACAGTATCATCCTCAATCCCTTTAACCATTCCCAAAGAAACCAATCTTCTCACCATTCCCTCTGAGGCTGAGGCTAACCCAAGGTACAAGTGTTTTGTACGGTTCTTGAACACTTCCTACCTACGCCAAGCCTAACCCTGAACCCTACCTTGTATGTCGATGTGTTGCAAGGATTCTGGAGAACGGCGTTGGTATCAACAATGGCTAGGGAAGATGGAACCTCATTCCAGGAGGTTAGTTGTTCAATTGGAGGCAAACACTTTCAATTTGGTGAAAGGGAAATCAATGAAGCTTTGGGGTTCAAGGTGGAGGGTCATGACCAAGAAGCTACAGATGCTCAAATCATAGAATTCATGACCTTCATTCAGTATGCTGATGAGATAGATACTGGAAAGCTGAATAAGAAGTTTGTGAGAAAGGAGTGGTCATTTCTGTTTGACGCACTCCAGAAGGTGTTTCTCTGCAGGAAGACAGGATGGGACCATATCAGTCACATTGCTGTGAAGCTAGCCTACTCCTTGGCCAACAACCAGGAGATCAATGTGGGAGCCATAATTCTCAAAGAATTGACTCAGAGGCTAGGCAGGACCATTCGTGGTAGAGGTAATGACATCTTTTACCCTCGTTTCCTTCAAGTTATTTTAAATTTTCTTGATGCAAATGTCCATCTATTGGAGGGTATAGATAACACTAAAATGGCTTATTCCAAGTCCATGTCCAAAGTACTATTTGGCTCATTGGACACAAGGAATCAAGTGGATGTGATTCTAAGTGTGACCAAGCATATGCAGGACACATTTGAGTCTTATCCACTTGATAAGCCCATATACCATGCACTTTCCTGGACAGGGGAGGCTGAGACTGGAGGAGCTACACAGTCTAACCCCAGCCTTCCCATCCCATCCAGTAACCCCACTGAAAACAGTCCCATAGAAGTTAGGCAGCCAAGTGCATCAATCTCTCAAAAGATTGGTGTTACTAAAAAGAAGTCAAAGAAGAGAGCCCTAGAAGTGATAAATGAATCTGTAGAGATAGCTAGTGAGAATCCTGAGTCACCTCTCACCAGACAAAAGAAGAAATCCAAATCCAAACCTACCACTGGATCCTCCCAACAGGATTCAGATGTGGAAAAAGGGGTACACCTGTTACTGTCCATGGCCTCTCAACAGGTCATTGGCATTGAAAAGAGCAACCTCCCCACTGCATCTTGTACAGTGTCTGCACAGGGTCAAGACCTCACTCTTGACCCTAGGAGTGATAAGGCTGATAATACACAGAGTGGAGAGCACATCACTGTTGAAACTCCTCCTATTTCTCAGGGGGAGTTGCCACAATCTAATCTAAACCCCACTTCTCTCTCAGATTCTTCCATAAAAATTTCTTCTGAACAAGAGAGTCATTCCAATGACAATCTTGCCTTTGATCAATCACAATTCTCTCCTGTGATTGAGCCAATCTCAAGTGACATGGTGCATGACACTATGCTCACCACCCAGGAACCACATCTAGTTGGTCAGGGAATGCATGCTGGGGTATATCCTAATGACACCAACACAAACATGGAGGATTCACCAGTTTTCACTGGAGACTCTGTGCCAAATTCTCCCATCCTTAGGGATGTGGAACTGTCTTCACAGACAAATAGGGCTAATGTTGTAACACATCCCATTTCAATGGAGACAACATTAGACCCTACAGCCATTCCAAGGCTGGAGGAGACTCAAAACCTTACATCTCATGAAGTGCCAAGCACTAGCTCTCACTTGGCTCAGGCCACAATAACTGAATGGCTGAAACCTGTGCAACATGACAGGGCTTCAGGATCATCCTCTGTGCTACCACAATTGACGGAAGAAGAATTACAAGATCTTCATGTGGCACAGATTGATGAGATCTCTAGGATTGCTCAACATCTCCTCACTGCAAATCTCCCAAATTCTGACTATGAGGCTATTCTTCTCACTCATAAAGAGGATGTTGAAGCACAACAGGATAAAATTGTGGATGAAGCCCAGCAAGCTGGAAATGTGGATGCTTGGCTGGATGGCAAAAGGACAGTCAAGCTTAAGGAGGCTCTAGCTTTTATCAGGGAGGACTATCTTACAGCCTTGGGGTCAAATGCCAAAGGTCTCTCTCCTGCTGAAATCTATGATGCAGTTAATGATGTCTACAAGAGCCAACTTAAAGCTATGCATTTTCTTGGGAAGGGTCTTCAGTCAGAAATCTCCACCATTCAGGAAGAAACAGCTCATTCTAATGCTCAACTCAAGAATTGTTTTCTTTCAAGCTTTCCCAAGGTAGATGGCATTCTTAAGGAAGTCCAGAAAACTGCCTCAAATGTCACCACAATGGACTGCACCCTAGCTATGGTTTCAGATAATATGAAGAAGCTCTCTACCAAGCTAGACAATCAGGTGCAGGCCAACATCAACTCAAACTCCATGCTTACAGTACTCTGGAAGAATCAGTATGGGAACAAGCTGGTTGATGAGGTTCCTATTTCTGATATCTCCAAGTTTGAATTCTCCAAACTCAAGGATCAATCCCTTAACTCCTTCAAATCTCAACAACTTTTCTCCAAAGTGGACAGCTTGGAAAGAGAGGTAGCTGATCTGAAAGCAGAAAACAAAGGACTATCTCTCTCCTTGCAGCACCTTAATGCTAAGATGGATGATCAAACCAACTCCACTTCAAATATTTTGTTGGTACAACAACAAATGATGACCTCAATGATGAGACATATGAATCTGCCTATCCCTGAGGAAGCTCAAGACATCTTGTCTGATTCCAAGCCTAAGGGGGAGAAAGAAAAGGAGGTCATTCTGCAAAAGAAAGGGGGAGTACCTGCCAAGTAACAGAAGCTTAAGGGCAAAATTTCTGAAGAAACAATAAAGCCAATAATCCTCCCCCCTGTAGATGTCATCAGTGCAGAAGGGCAAAAGAGCACGATTTCAACCACCTTCTATCCATCCACAATGCCTAAAGATATCTCCACTCCTCAACCTGCTCAACATACTCCCAAGGCTCAACCTGTCAATGCTACAATCATCACAGAGGCCAAGCTACAGGAAGTTGCAAATTCTCACATCTATCATGATGAGGCCTTCCTGGAGTTTCTGAAAGCCACCTACAGAGATGCACAAGAAGATGCAAGGACTTACAGAAAGAAGCTCAAGGAAAACATCAAGTACTTCACAGTTGCAGTAAGGAAAATCAAGGATGTCCATCTAAGAGAGATAATCATGGTGTGCAAGGACAACTGCTTGTGGCACCTAGCTTTTCAAACTCTAGAGAAACTGAGATTCACTGAGCTGTCAACAATAATGGACTTAATAGAACAAGGTGGGGCTAACAACAAGAGACTGTTTGATGACTTGAAGATAGATCAAGATCAAAGACTGCCTGAGGTTATCTCAAAGCCAAAGACAATAATCTTCCAAAGTCTATCTCAAGACAGCAGCATTGACCAGTTGGTGATCCCTTCAGATTTGACAAGAAAGAATAATACAAAGATCAACCAGGTGCTGCAAATGCTAAGGGCCAAGAGGGGAGTCAGGACAGCTGAGGAACTAGAGATGATTCACACTCTACAATCTTTTCTGATCCATGGAGTCATTCCTGAATCTGTCAAAGAAAAGAGCAAAAAGAAGGATGGGGATGATGAGGAGAAAACCTATAAAAGGAGATCTCAGTCAAGGAGAGATAAGGATGGATCTAGTGAAAGCAGCAGGAGCAAATATTCAAAGAAATCAAAAGATGCTGGTGATGACAAGAGGGACTCCAAAGGGACAAAGGAAACAACCAGGAAAACAAGAAGTGGAATTCAGCAAGTCAAGGACATTGCTAGCAGTACTTTAACCACAACACAAGACTCTAAGTCTAGGGTGGGTACTGTTAGCAATGATCCTCCAAAATCATTATCTATGACTTCTGAACCTGAATTGCCACAGAAGGAAGATGAAGCCACAAAAGTAATTTCAAGAAAACACTACCACAAAGTTACAGCTAGTGGAGTGTTACAGTGGATGAAGGGGAAAGGAATGAAGCTACTTCCAAGTGATGTGGCACTGAAGACTAAATCTCCCTGTTCCAGAAAGGTATCTCTTGTGAAGCATTTGAAGATCAAGAGTGTACCCAGAAGGATAAGGATAACAAAGAAGACTGGAAAACTCACTAATGTTATTGGCATCAATGTGCTTCCACTAGATGAGGACTATGATGAAGATGCCCTAGCATTTTTGAGGGCTCAAAGGATCTTTGAAGTCAAAGTGAAGTTGGATCATCTAGAGATCAAGTACACTGATGGAAGAGAAAGAATAATGAAATAAGGGGGATGGCAACATTTTGACACCTATGAGCAAGAAAGAATAAATGCCTTGTTAAATTTTGAAGAAAAGGAAGAAAGGGTGTGGAAAATAGAGATTGCCAGATTCATGAAGATGCACTCTGACTATAAAGAAAATCTAAAGAAGCTGAATGAAGAAAGGAGGCATGAGAAAGAAAAGGGGATGGCTGAGATGGAAGAAAGAGCAGAGGAGCTAAGGAAGAAAGGGCTGTGCAGGGTAAAGCAAAATCCTTATACTGTTGAGTACAAAAATCATTATGGAGGGATAAGCAAGATAAGGATGGAGTTCATACATTCATATATGGAAAGTGCCCTCAGAACAGCAGCTGAAGATCTAAAAGATTCTCCTCTCTTTGAAGAACTGATTGTAAGGGATGAAATCTTACTGGCCATCTCTGAAATAAAGAAGAATGAAGAAATAAGGAAGAAGAAAGTCTATGATGATTTCTTAGAGAAACAATTGGAAACTGAAGCTTTGTAGCTCAAGGAGAATTTCTGTAAGACCAAATTTCCAAGTTGTTATCAAATTCTGTTCTTAACTTTATCTTCTTTATACTTGTTCTTTTTATGTAAGTTAGGCTTGTTATCAGACATGAAATTGTGCCTAAGGGTCTTACTCACAATTTGGGGGAGATTGTTAGGCTCAAAACATGTCTGAATACCACTATTAACAAGCCTACACTTTGTGACTATGTCACATTACATGACCTAGTGAGTTCTATCACTGGGATATAGTATAGGTCTCTAAATGTACTTGTCTTGTTCTCATGAACATTAGCTTGACCATATATGCTCAGAGTTATAATGAGCTTAGTAAAGTTTCTTGCATCTAGATTGTATATAGGCCATTGAATAATTGTCCTGGTAGAAGTTCAGAAGTGTTCATGCAGCAGGATAGAGATAAATAAGGCTATGAAGAAATAAGTTGCAGAAATTTGTCTAAGGCATTATATAGCAAAGTCAGAAGAAAGCTATGTCGTGAAGTCACCAATATCCATGTCGTGAAGTACTATATCGCATAGTCCATTTTGTACTATGTCGAGAAGTCCTCAAGACACATGTCGTGAAGTGTTGAAGTCAGCAAAGTCAAATAAGCCTAGATCGTGAAGTCCTCAGAAGCCCTATGTCGCATAGTCATCAAATGACCTATGTCGCATAGTCGTCAAATGACCTATGTCGCATAGTCGTCAAATGACCTATGTCGCATAGTCGTCAAATGACCTATGTCGCAAAGTCTTCAAAGGCTATATCGCGAAGTCCTCACAAGTGAGATCGCGAAGTCAGGAATAAAGTGGAGTTCACGATATCAACACTTAGCCGTTTATAACAAGACAAATCAAGGTACAGAACCAAGAATCAAAAGAGACAAATACTGAAGCATTTGTTCTGGCAAGGTGGTCCAAAGAACAGATGGCAAATCTACAGCTAAACTTGGAGAGAAAGATAAGAGACAAGCAGCTACAGAAACGGGAAAGACTCCGAAAAGCAGGTGGTCCTTCCTGACACAGTTAACGTCTTATGGCAGAACAAGTTGGACTTTCAGCAAGGGGTAACTGTGTAAAAATAGGTGTGTGCACTAGTTTGTATAGGGCTTATATATATCATGCACATCCTATTGTTAGCTGTAAGAGAGATACACATAGTTTTTATCTTAAGCTCTTTTCTCTGTAAGCAAGCAAGTTCAAACTGTTCTTGTTTAGAAGCCAGAAATTCGATTGTGAATTTCTTGGAAAGCTGTAGTATTTAATTTGCTTATACAAAGTAGATTAAAGTGATTGTGTGTGTTATTTACTTTCTGCATATTACATATCATAATCATATACAGTCTGTTACTTAGTTATCAAGAATCGAAAAATATATCAAACTATCCATTCACCCCCCCTCTGTCTAGTTTCTAGTAGTATTCATTTCTAACATTTTTTGGTACCTGTTTTTTGATACGGTACTTGCCTTATTTAATTATTTATTTAATTATTATAATCAGTTACTCTTTCAGTTAAAATATATTACCATTTTTTTAAAAAAAAATCACGGACAATTTCCTTTTCACCTAAAAAATGTTACTTTTTCTATTTCCCTTGTTAAAATCTCTCATTTTCCAAATATATCACGAGCAAACCTTTACTTATTTATTTTAAAACTTATTTTAATACTTTTAATTTTCAATTACCTCCCGGGCAATCACCTTTTTCAGCTAAAACATGTTATATTTTCTATTTTCCTTATTAAAATCCCTCATTTTCCAAATATATCACGAGCAAATCCTTATTTATTTTAAAACCTATTTTAATACTTTTAATTGTCAATTACCTTTCCTATCTTTTTCTAGAAAAATCACGGGCAATTACCTTTTTTAGATAAAACATGTTATATTTTCTATTTTCCTTACTAAAATCCTTCCTTTTCCAAATATATCACGAACAGACCCTTACTTATTTATTTTAAAATCTATTTTAATACTCTTAATTGACAATTACCTTTTTCAACTAAAACATGTCACATTTTCTATTTTTCTTACTAAAACCCTTCTTTTTTCAAAAATATCACGGACAAATCGTTACTTTTATATTTTAAAATTCAACGAAAACATGTTACTTTCTATTTTTCTTAATAAAACCCCTCTTTTTTCAAAATATCACGGTCAAACCGTTACTTATTTATTTTAAAATCCATTTTAATATTTTTAATTATATAAAATGTTTAACACCCCTACTTATTTTTTTTTAATAAATGCAATTAATAAAATATAAATAATAAAATTAACAATTATTAAAAATAATTCATACATCGCACGTGTTTTAAGTTATCAATACTATTATATAATAGACGAAACATTAAAAGTTTGGTTGGTCGGTACATTAAAAGTTTGGTTGGTCGGTATGGTACGTTGTGATTTTACTTAATTGCCCTTAATTAACTGTACTTCGTGTTTTTACTTAATTAACATTACTTATTTATAGAAATATATTATTAAATAATAATATTACCTATTTATAACCAATTCCCTTTTTCACCTAAAATATATTATTTTTTCTAACAAATTCCCCTACTTTTTAAAATATATCACGAGTAATTACCTTTTTAAACTAAAACATGTTAGTTTTTCTATTTTTCGTTACTAAAACACCTCCTTTTCCAAAATATCATGGACACACCTTTAGTTATTTATTTTTAAACCTATTTTAATATTATAATTATTTTTTAAAAGTTTACCTATTTTAACCTGTCTACTTATTTTTCTTAACAAATCCAATTACTAAAAATATTAAAATAAAAATAATCAAATATATATTTATAACCAATTAACTTTTTAGCTAAAACATATTATATATTTTTTTTCTAACAAAGTCCCTCATTTTTTAAATATATTACCGGAAATTGCCTTTTACAATTTATTTATTTCTATTTTTCTCACTAAAATCCATTATTTTTCCAAAAATATCACAAGAAACCCTTTACTTATTTATTTTCAAACGTATTTAGATAATTTTAATTATTAAATTTTAAAACCTCATTTTACAAAAATATCACGGGCATTTACCTTTTTAAACTAAATATATGTTATATTTTTTATTTTTCCTTACTAAAACCTCTCCTTTTCCAAAAATATAACGGGCAAACATTTACTTATTTATTTTAAAATATTTTTTAATATTTTTAATTAATTAAAAGTTTTTAGTTATTTTAACATGCATGCTTATTTTTTTAACAAATACAATTAAAAAATAATAATAATATAACAATTAACAATCCGTGCATCGCACGGGTTTTAAGCTAGTATTATTAAAGACTAAACATTAAAAGTTTGGTAGTCGGACGATCGGTACTTAGTGATTTTACTTAATTACCCTTACGTATTTATTTTTAAAATTTATCACTAAATAATAACATTATTTATAACCAATTATATTTTCAGTTAAAATACATTATTTTTTTTTATTTTTTTCTAACAAAATTCTCTCTTTTTCTAAAAAAAACACGGACGATTATCTTTTTTAACAAAACATTTTACTCTTTTTATTTTTCTTTACTAAAACCCCTCATTTTCCAAAAATATAACGGGCAAACCCTTACTTATTTATTTTAAAATCTATTTTAATATTTTTAATTATGAGCACTTTATCAGCTGAAACGTGTTACTTTTTCTATTTTTTATTTTCTAAAGATATTATTACATACACGGACATACAATTGATAAATAGAACTATATACATAAACTAGTTTACTAAGTCGTGCTTCGCAGCGGCTTTATAATAATATCTTTAAATTTTCTCAAAAAATATTCTACAAAATACGTTTTTAAATAATAAAATTAAGTTTTGTTTTGAATTATATATATATATATATATATATATATATATATATATTGAAATTGTATATTTAGTTTTCTCTATTATTAAATATTTAAAAGGTAATTGAATTTTTTTCTAGTTTTTTGTATTAATTACTTAATTTCTTATGCAAGACCGATCTAATTTATTAACTTCTTATTTACCAAAACGTTCCTGTATTTTCTATTACATAAAAAAAGAAAGTTTAGGAGAGCAGTATGTTAAGATAGCAATTTCATTAAAAAAATATTATGAGAATATTTAGATTTAGATAATAATAGAGGAAAGTTCAAAATAATGTAAGGTAATACACCGTTTTGGTAATTTAGATATTTTGAAGGCAAAAATATTATAATTGAATATTTAGTTTCTTCCATTAGTGATATTTAGTTTCCTCATTAGTAAAGATCTATTGTATATTTACTTTCTCCATTAGTAGGGATTTTAAATGCAAAAATATTATATGTTTCATATATTAGTAAGCATTTAAAAGGTAATTGAGATTTTTTCGAATTTTTAATATTATTAATTCAAAAAATTGAGAAAATTAGAAAAATAGAACGAAGCGATATGAGAGCGCCACCTCACCGCCCCCATCTTCTTCTTTATATAATAGTATTGATGCTTTTCTAGACACCTAATTTTCTTTTGGATATTTAGTTACATATTATTTTGGATATTTAATTACATATTATGGTGTGTTTGATCAAGATGAATGATATTATCCTAACAATTTCAAAAGCTCGTTCTCCATCTTTACAACATCGTGTAGTCCGGTGATCTTTGTTCCCCTCCCTTTTACATGTTTTCTTTAATGAATCCGACTCGAATAAAGTGGATAGTAAAGTGTCATCATCTAATATTTTACCAAATCTAAATAAAAGTACAGAGCACATAACAAATGAGGCGAATAAATACATATGTAATTTCTCACCAAAGTAAAACAAACTAGTTTTGCAGATAAAGCCAGATGTCATGCTAAACATTCAGCACGTGCGCAAAGAAATGGACTACATGAAAATATTTGAATTTCTCTTTTAAAGACAAGCATACATAGAGTCGGAAAAACTTAATAATCAATTTTTTGACCTCTTAATAGTCTAATCTTGGTTGGGCATGGCTGCTGGTGTTGTTCCTTCAGCCTCATCACTGAGAGCGAGAAATAAGTATCTCCACTGGAATTTTTTTTACATCTCGCCGTACTCCAATATCTGAGACCAATCGGCTAACACAATAAGACACCAATCCAACAGCACTCAGACCACTAAAGCTGGTAGTAAGGAAGCGAAGTGGAGAAGAAGCAACAGAAGT
The DNA here is from genome assembly GCA_030848705.1 of Heracleum sosnowskyi. Taxonomy (NCBI): domain Eukaryota; kingdom Viridiplantae; phylum Streptophyta; class Magnoliopsida; order Apiales; family Apiaceae; genus Heracleum; species Heracleum sosnowskyi. The sequence continues at coordinate 131,375,668 of CM061235.1, read as the reverse complement.
AGCAGCAGCTAAAAAGGATGCAGTCTGCCCACCGCGACCTACATTCACACTGCTAAACAAGAGAAACCCCGTCTTGCAATAAATAGCAAAATCTTCACAGTTGTTTTTGAAAAGATTATAAACCCCAAAACCATTTTCAAGAAGGTACTCAGCACGATGAAGCACATCCTCAAAAGGATCAGACTTTGCAAGTGTGCAGGTGCCTCCTCGAGCTTGGGCAAGAAAGATAAGCGGTGACACGTTATATATAAATATATGCAGTTCACCACCAGCAAGAAAACAATCGATGCATGACAATATGACACCATTAGCACTCGCTTGATTGCCACATATAGGGCATGGAGTATCTGAAGAATCAGGATATGATGAGCTAAAAATGGTGTCTAAAAAAGTTCCAGTGCCAATTTCCTGATCTGCACCTCGAGTAAAATGGATAACCTTTCCATCACCAATATAAATCCCTGGTACCAATGAGACACAAGTTAGTAAGTTGCGGTCAAGATGGTAGCATTTTGATGATAAATATACATATTATAACTATTATAGAGAGAATGGAAGATATGATAAAACAAATATAGAGTTCTCATTGACATTTGATTCCCCTGTAGTAAGATGTTTCAATAATGTAATAAACAGTAAAAAGAAACTACTACCGTGTTCGCCAAGTTTTAAGCCATTATTATCACTAATTTTTGCATAGGGCAAAAGAACCTAAGAATAGTTTTAGTTACCAATTTTGAAACTAAAATTTGATACATATTATATTTTCCTATTCTATCAGTTCCATTCAGATTTTGATTTTCTAGAAGTCCCTATAACAACTTATTGCTAGTCTTGACCAGCTTTGATCAATCATACAAAAAGAAAACTCCACACAAGAGTTTAGAATTTCAACACACTTATATTCTAGTTTTTTAGTTATCTATTTCAAAGAGGTATTAAGCTTTGGATAAGCACCGTCTCATACACAAGGTCAATATTACAACGTAGGAACCATTAGCCTAAAACACCCGATCCGAATCTCGAACAATCCTAAAAAAAAGGCTTTCACATAGTGGTGTAAATTTTCCAACTTAAAACATGAACTGAAAACACATCAAACTGAATATTTAATTATTGAATATATATTTGGCATTTCTATAAAGCAACTAGCTTATAGCCCGTGCAAAGCACGGGTTATTTTATACATATTTATTAAGCGAACATTAAAATTTCACTCATTAGTTTCTTTCCAATCTTTTCTTTTTCTTTTGTTTCTTTTGCTGAATTTTTAGTTTCTTTCCGATTTTTTCTTTTTCTTTTGTTTCTTTTGCTGAATTTTTTTATATCTTCTCAATATTTTTTACATTAGATTGTATACTTTTGAGTTTTGACAATACTTTGAAACAGATAATATGAATATTAACTAATACTAAAATTTAAATTTTTTCGTATTGTTAAACCAAATAATATAACTATTAGATATTAACATGTGATTGATGATATTCAGATTTTATATAAAGTTAGTGATTTTAGAGTTATAAATATTACTCCTTCAGTCCCTCTCATTTCTTTACACTTTTCTTTTTGAGATATTGCTATCAATTTTTTACATTTCAAATGTTTTTGAAAGTAGTAAAGTTTATTATAAGTATAAAATCAACTGCATTCACTACTTTACTCTATTGTACTCACTTTACACATTAAATATTGATTGTTCCCACCACTTTACTCATTTTTCTTACTTTTCTCCAATAATTTTACACTTTTCTTGATCTTCGTGTCCAACTCATTTGTACATAAATGAGAGGGACGAATGGAGTAGATTTTATACGTTGATGTGATTCAAACATTTAACCTATATTAATATATTTTGAATTTTTAAATATTAAATTTTAAAATGTTGTTAATGAGTTTCGAATCTTGACATTTGATATTAATATCTCTTTTAATCATTATTGTTACAAACTTTTTAGTATAGGTGTAGATTTACATACATAATTTTATATTTTATATTATTGTAAATGCAATCGATCCTTTAACCTATGATATTAATATCTTATTATCCACGAGTTCTTTTCATACGTATTTATTAAACGTACATTAATAAATAATTAATTAGTTAGTTCTTTATTGTCTCTTTGATAATTTTTAGATTAAATTGTTTATCTTTTGACAAAATTTTAGAACGAATAATATAAATATTAAGTTATATTGAAATTTGTATTATTTTCGAGTTTCTAAACCTAATAATATAAATATTAGATATTAACGTGTCATTAAATATATTCAAATTTTAATATACTATCAGTAATTTTTAGAATTATAAATATTAAATTATATATGTTGTAATGTGATTGGAACCTTTAATTTATATAAATATCAGTATATGTTGAGTTTTAAAAATTTAAACACGTGGTTAATAGGTTTTGAACTTTTGATCTTGATAGTAATTCTGATTCAAACTCAAAATGAAATAAGTGACAAAAAAAATCCCAAGCTGAAATAGATAAAGAAATTGATACTTAATAGGAATTAAATGTTCACTTTATTCACTCTTTTGAAAATCAGATTTCAACGATTTTTATGGCCCACGCGAAACCTAAAAAATAATCTTTCATTTAGTGGTGGTTTAACAAATGTAAAATAAAATATTAAAATGTATATAATAAAATAATAACTATTAAAAATAATTCGTGAATCTCGCGGGTTTTAAGCTAGTAAAAATATAATAGATATAATGATATAACAGTATAGAACTATTTATAATATGTAGTTTTTTTTTAAAGTCATTTATAATATGTAGTTGATATTGTTTGAATCGTAGAATTTTAGTAGTAATTTAAATATTAAAAATTTAAATATTTTGAAAGGAAAAATGTGTGGAATCAAACAATTCCTTAGGTCATTTAATTTTGAAAGGAAAAATTAGTTATATTGTTCAAAAAGAAGACAACATGAGTAATTTTTTGCGCATAATTCAACATTAGGTCATTTAATTAATTATTACTAAAAACTTCAGACATTTTAAGAAGAAAATATTCTAATTTCACACGAAAATACTCCACTCATGTTACTCATAAAGTTAATCCGACACATTTCTGAATTTAAAAACAAAAGGTCCAATGTTCAAATATTGAAGCAGGGCACATCAGTTGTGTGATATTAATCCACTTGACAATAATTCAACATTATGAAGTTATGAGATGGATTTGAAGTGATCGATACAGAATGAAAATTTAAGGTGGTGTGTAACAAACTAGCAATGCAACTGAACCATTACAATTTTTTTTTTCAAGTACTAAGATAATTCATTCATCACCGGTCACCAGAAAAGATTCAACAGGAAACATATAAAAGAAACATTCGGTAGACAATAATATAATGAATAGCCATCCTAAAACTACCCTAGATCAATTCTATTCAGTACTTCCGACCTAAGATCAACAACTCCAGTAGACATTAGTCCCTTATTCTGACTGTTACTCATAATCCACATCTCACCTTTCGTGTCATCATACTCTTCAGCCCAAACATACAAAGCTCACTAGAATTACAAATTAAGTTATAATGCCTAAAATCAAATCCAGAAATGAACCAACACTAGATCAATCAAGGTGTAATACTTAATCAAATGTAGTAAAAAAAATCAGTTTAACAATCAGAAAAAGCAATTAAGTGAAAAAGATAATAATATTGAGAACAATTAAAAAAGGGGGAGAAAGAAAAGAGACCGTGATGAGCGTAGATATAAGCGCGTCTCCAAGAATAGATATGATCTCCAGGCTTTAACTCTTCTTTTGTTATTTTGTTGCTTAGTATTCCCATTCTTCAATTCCTCTCCTCTCTTCTTCTTCTCCTTCTTCGCCTTCTGTTTTGTTTCGATCCCTAACTTTAAGATGGAAATTGAAGCTTTTGGTTTACAACGGACTCGCTTGGGCCCACTTTGTGTATTTCCTTCTTAACTTCCTATAGATCGGATCTGATGCCCTCGATGTGATCTTTGCTTTTTGCTGAGGTGTGATCCATTATCTTTATAACTGGCCAACATGGTTTTTTTATGCAATTTAGTATATTATTGATACTAGTTTAAAACCCGTGCGATGCACGGATTGTTAATTGTTAATTTATTATTATTTTTTTAATATTTTATTAATTGTAATTGTGCAAAAAATAAGTAGGCATGTTAAAATAACTAAACACTTTTAATTAATTAAAAACATTAAAACAGATTTTAAAATAAATAAGTATGGATTTGCCCGTTATATTTTTGGAAAATGAGGGGTTTTAGTAAGAAAAAATAAAAAATGTAACATACATTTAGTTTAAAAAGGTAAATGCCCGTGATATTTTTGGAAAATAATGTTTTAAAATTTAATAATTAAAAGTATTTAAATACGTTTTAAAATAAATAAGTAAAGGGTTTCCTGTGTTATTTTTGAAAAAATAATGGATTTTAGTGAGAAAAATAGAAAAAGTAAACTGTAAAAGACAATTTTTCATGATATATTTAGAAAAGGATGGACTTTGTTAGAAAAAATATATAATGTGTTTTAGCTGAAAAGATAATTGGTTATAAATAGGTATTTGATTATTTATATTTTAATATTTTTAGTAATTGCATTTGTTAAGAAAAATAAGTAGACATGTTAAAATAGATAAACTTTTAAAAAAATAATTTTAATATTAAAATAGGTTTAAGAATAAATAACTAAAGGTTTGTCTGTGATTATTTTTGGAAAATGAGGGGTTTTAGTAAAGAAAAATAGAAAAACAAACATGTTTTAGTTAAAAAGGTAATTGTCCGTGATATATTTGAAAAAGTAGGAGAATTTGTTAGAAAAAATAGAAAAAATAATGTATTTTAGGTGAAAAAGGTAATTGGTTATAAATAGGTAATATTATTATTTAATAATATATTTCTATAAATAAATAAGGTTAATTAAGTAAAAACACGAAGTACAGTTAATTAAGGGTAATTAAGTAAAATCACAACGTACCATACCGACCAACCAAACTTTTAATGTTTCGTCTATTATATAATAGTATTGATACCACTGTAATGTATAAATATACTAAAAATATTGTTACTAGTAAAAATTGAATTCATGACATTTTGTTGCAAAGATATTACTTATTACATTCTTATTTAAGTTGAGTCGAATCCTCGATGTTTACAAATAGGTCAGTGCATATGTCTTTCAATCTCTCCTTATTTGTTTGTTTGACAATAATAACCAAATACCTAGAGGATAACTCAACTAATAAACAAGAAAAATATAAGACTTTAAGAGTTAAGTAAATAAGAGAAAGTTCTGGTTTATATTTAACATTTGTCAGATTCAAACAATAAAGATAAATACAAGATAGATGTTTCTCTAGACTTAACATATGATTACATAGATCTTATCTTGATTCACCTAAGCTCTAGACATATAACAATAAAACTTGAGTTCCAGTTCACATGTCTCACCTTCTTCATATTTTTCAAAGGTGCTTAACAAATCTTGATCATAGACACGATCCCTTTCTGATAAGTGACTTACTGGTTGAGCTCTGAGTGGCTTCAGCTTATTCTTCAACTGATTATACCTTTTAATGTACTTTAAGAAATAAGCCTGAATCATATCAGCAGCTTCAATCTTTTCCTGAGAACAAACTCAGAAATCCTTACCATGTTTTCCAACATTACCATATGTTTGGCAACATTTACTGTTTCTTACCACCCTGATCTGAATCTCCTCCTTTACCTTTATATCTTTTTCAGCTCCTCCTTCTTGTTCTCCTTGTTTTCCCCCTTAGTTGAGAAATCCTCTACAGATTTAGATTTTTGAGTTACAAAAATTACCTCTCCACTTTAACAGAGATAGAAGTTATGTCCTTGACATTTTCTGAGATATGAGTTTGAGATTCTTTTAGTCCAGAAATGTCTGAGACCATTAGGAGTTGAGATTATTGAATGGAGTTGATCTTGGTGATAAAAGTTGTCTTCAGATTTTCATTGAGTAGTCCCAGCCGATTGTTAACAGAGGTGGAAGAAGAAGACCGTTCAACCATGAAAGACATATGCATTAGCCTATTTGTAACAACTTCTAATAATAATTAATTACCCTATTAATATTATAGAATATATTAGATAATAGGATATATTTACATTAATTTAAGAAGTTTTCCTAACATTTATATATTCTTTTAAATTTTAAATATTGTAAAGATTTTAAATTTTAATAGTATAAATATTTATTTTTAATATATTAATGATAGAGTTTTGAAATAAAATAAAAATAATAATATTTGAATGAAAATAAAATATTTTCATTAAAAGTTTTACTTTTATTGATATTAAAATTAAATAAGATGTATATTCGGAATTATAAAGTATATGAATAATAATTTTAAGTGAATTTTTCTTGATATTATATTGACATGTTATAACTTACACGCAAAAAGAGCTCTTAAACAAAGTTCCGGTTCCAAAGCAAAGGTTCAATATGTTAGAAAATGGAAAGTTTGAGGCATATTTTAAATATGGTCTTGATGAAATTTCCGGAAACTAACAATTGGAGGTTGTTCCTTGTAATGAGGACTTAAACCTTCATGTTTGGATCTAAGACATTTTCTTAGTGTAATACATAAATAAATTGAGTTGAAATGGGTTGCTTGAAATGGGTTATGTGGGTTGGTTATATTGAAATAACTTGTATCCCACATAGAAATGGTAACGAGAGGTTGGTGGGTTTATATAGAAACATGTGCAATAGTAGTGTACAACTACTAAGGCATGTGGGTGTGCATGGTGTTAGTATGTGCCTCACGCGCGCGCACACACACACGCGCGCGCCGCCGACGCCCGCCTCGCCCCGCCACGTCACGACTCGACTCGGGTCGGGTCGAAGGGCGAATGTCTCGGCGTCTCGCGTACGCGAGGCGACCTGGGCGAAGAATTTTATTACCTGTTTATTTAATATTATTTATTGATTTAATTTAACAGTATCAGTATTTATTTGTAACAGCTATACGAACTGGGTCAGGATTTATGTTAAATCCGGATGGAACAGTTCTTGGATCAAATCCTGATGGCCTGGTCAGTACTTGGAGTGAAATCCTGATGGCATGTGTCAGTATTTGGATCCTGATGGTCCAGTCCTGACGAAATCCTGATGGTCGATCAAGTACTGATATCACTCCTGACGGACATCAAATCATGATGGCTTTACTTCAGTAGTGATGATGATCAAATCCTGATGGACCAGGAAATCCTGAATGAGCTGTAACTGTTATTAAATCCTGATGACAACTGTTATGGTAATTAAATCAGAATATTTAGTATTAAATGTCATATCTTCAGTTACAATATTTTTGGTCTGTTTACGTTTTATTTTGTATTTTATATAGATACAAAACATAACGTTTGAGGATAGAGAGATATACGTAACTGTGTGAAAAACCTTAGGCATCAGTTTTTCTCCTCTGCTCTCTCTCTCTCAATACAGAATATACATAGGTTTTTGGGCGAACTGAGGTGCAAGTCGTTGTTGATCATTGCCATATCTGTGAGTGGATTGATCTGTGCTGTTTTATCCTGGGAGTGATATTGCTGCAACCCAACACAGCGTAAGTGGGGCAATAATCTCTTCAAGAACAGTCAAGACTTCTCGAAGGCTTGGCGACTCAGCTGTTTCTTTATCTTTCAGTATTGTGTTAAAGCTCCTGAGAGATAAGTGTTCTTTCTTATCTTATTATTTACAGTCTCTGATTATATTTCTATTTCGACCTTTGTGTTTGTTTCGTTTATTGGTTATTTGCCTGTTCTTGTTAATTCGAAATATATATATATATGCCCTATTGTTGCTGTGTAGTTAGTAATTATACCCAACAATCTTGAAGAGATTATTTTCTGTGTTATATATTGTTAATTAACAAGATGGTTAACGGAACTGTAACTCCTGATGGTGCTATTGCTTCGGGTTCTGGTGTTACTGTACCCACCATTGATTGGACCACGTACCGTTTCCCACAGCCTATTGATTTGTCAGGAATTCTTGATAAATTCGGTGGGGGTGTTGGTTTTTCTCGTTGGCAGAAAAAGATGAAACTATGGTTAACGGTAAAGGGTCTATGGCCGGTGGTGCAGTATGAGAAACCAGTTATTGATCAGGAAAAAGGCTGAAACTGTTAAGGCCTATGCTATGTGGGAGGAAAAAGATGGGGTGGCTAGGGCTGCTATACTGGCAGCTTTAGCGAACACTCTATTCGATGTTTATTCATCTGACTCCTTCACTGCTAAGCTATTATGGGAGAAGCTGGACCAGACACACAATACTGACTCGCAAGGGTTGGAGAAGTATTCTGTGGCTAGGTTTCTTGATTTTAAACTGGTGGATACAAACTCCATGACCGAGCAGGCACATGAGTTTGAGATGTTGGTGCATGCTTTGAAGGAGTCCGGAATGGACCTTCCTGAGAAGTTTCAGGTTGTGGCAGTGATTGAAAAGATCCTTAAGTCTTGGGAAGAGTTTGCTCTCTCCCTGAAAAGACAGAAAGGAGAGATCACTTGGACAAACCTGATGTTGGACATCTCTGTGCAGGAACAACACAAGTTCAAATAGGGACATGTGATGCCTGCTGAACATGGGGGTTCAAAGGTGAATGTAGTGACTGTTGGACAGAAAAGAAAGGTTGTCACTAAGAAGGATAACACTAAAACTAAAAATGACAAAAACAAGGCTAAGAAACCAAAGACAAACAAACCATGTTGGTCTTGTGGACAGGTTGGTCATTGGAGCAAGGACTGTCCTGCAAAGAAAGCTAAGAAAGCTGTTGTGGGAGCACAAGCTAATACTGTGCTTGCAACCACTGATGGACCTAAGGTTAACATGGTTGTTGGTGAGGCTGTTGCCTCTGGAACCCATGACGGGTATGTTACCTATAACCCTGTACTTCTTTCCACTTATCTGTCACATGAATGGTTGATTGATACTGGAGCTAATGTACATATTTGTACTGATATTAGTTTATTTGTATCTTATCAACAGAGTCATGGAGTGACAGTGACGATGGGGAATGCTAGTGCTGCTCAAGTTCTTGGAATAGGAAACGTGGACCTGAAGTTTGCTTCTGGGCGTGTTCTATCCCTCACTAGAGTGCACCATGTTCCTGATATTCGTAGAAATATTATAAGTGTAAGTTGTTTAGTTAAGAATGGTTTTGAACTTTCTTTGAAATGTAATAAAGTAGTTATTACACATACTGGTACATTCTTTGGCAAAGGTTATTTGTCTGATGGTTTATTTTTAATAAATGTTGAACCTGTTTTGGGTAGTTTTATTAATGATAGTGTTGCAACTTCTGTTAATTGTGTTGAATCATCTGATTTATGGCATGCTATACTTGGTCATTTAAATTTTGGTGCTCTAAAGAATATGATGAACTTAGAGTTGATTCCGAAATGTTGTTAGGGATTCAGGAGTATTGGATTTAGTACACACTGACATATGTGAATTTGGTGGCATGTTGACTAAGGATAATAAACGATATTTTATTACCTTTATAGATGATTGTAGTAGATATTGTTATGTTTATTTACTTAGACATAAGGATGAAGCACTAGAAAAATTCATAATGTTCAAAACTGAAGCTGAAACACAAACTGGTAAAGTACTTAAACGTTTGAGATCTGATAGAGGGGGTGAGTATACTAGTACCTCGTTTAATGAATTTTGCGCAAGCAATGGTATAGTTCATGAGGTGACTCCACCATACACACCTGAGTCTAATGGGGTGGCAGAACGAAAGAACAGAACTTTTAAAGATATGATTAACATCATGCTTATTAATTCTGGGTTACCAAAGTACATGTGGGGAGAGGCTTTGAATACGGCTTGCCATATTCTGAATAGAGTCCCTCTGAAACATATGGACAAGACACCTTATGAATTATGGAAAAGTAGAAAGACAAGTTTAAAGTATCTTCGTGTGTGGGGGTGCCTTGCAAAGGTGCTTGTCCCTGAAAACAAGAGAAAGAAACTAGGTCCGAAAACTGTTGATTGCATCTTTCTGGGCTATATTGAAACTACTACAGCTATGAGATTTTTAGTATTAAAATCTGACATAGATGGTATAGTGGCTAACACTATAGTCTAGTTTCGTGATGCAACATTCTTTGAGGATGTGTTCCCTGTGAAGATTGGTATACCTCAAGATATTTCTAATGATGATCCTACTCACACATCGAGTTCTATTCCTGATCATGTGGAAAAGATGACAAATGTGGGGGCAGATCCTGAGAGTAGTTCTACTCCTGACGAAGTAGATGAAGCTAGAAGGAGTAAGCGTACAAAGGTAATCAAGGACTTTGGAAGTGATTTTGTCACTTACAATGTCGAGGATGAACCTTTAACTTTCCGACAGGCCATGGATTCTTCGGAGTCAAGGCACTGGAAAGGTGCTGTAAAAAGTGAGATTGACTCTATTGTTTCTAACGGAACATGGGAGTTGGTTGATCTTCCTCCTGGGTGTACTACTATAGGATGTAAAAGGATCTTCAAAAGGAAGATGAATCCTGATGGCTCAATAGATAAATATAAGGCTAGGCTGGTAGCTAAGGGTTTTAGGCAAAATGAAGGCATTGATTACTTTGACACATACTCTCCTGTTGCAAGGATGACAACAATCTGAATGCTTATAGCATTGGCTTCCGTACATGGTCTTATCATCCATCAAATGGATGTAAAGACAGATTTTCTTCATGGTGATCTTGAGGAAGAGATTTATATGGATCAGCCTGAGGGATTTGTTGCTTCGGGTAACGAGAGGAAAGTATGTAAGTTAATCAAGTCTATATATGGCTTAAAACAAGCTCCTAGAGACTGGCATAAAAAGTTTGATGATACTGTTTTAGAATCAGAATTTGTAGTTAATGAAAGTGACAAGTGTGTCTACTATATGGTTAAAGGAAATGAATGTATTATCGTGTGCCTATATGTGGATGATATATTATTGTTTGGAACCAATATTGAGATTATTAATGAGACAAAAAGTTTCTTGAAAAGGCACTTTGAAATGAAGGATATGGGTGAGGCTAGTGTGATTCTTGGGGTCAAGTTGACACAGTCAACTGATGGAATAACATTGTCACAATCTCATTATATAGAGAAATCTATACTTGAGAAGTATGGTTATTCAAATTGTAGAATCACTAGTACACCGTACGATCCTAAAGTTGCCCTAGTCAAGAATAGTTCAGGAATTCATGTGTCTCAGTTAAGGTATTCTCAGATTATTGGGAGTTTGCAATATCTTGCTAATGTGACTAGACCAGATATTTCTTATTCTGTGTCTAAGTTAGCTAGATATACAAGCTGTCCGAACAAGACTCATTGGGAGGCACTAGATAGAGTTCTTAGATATCTTAAGGGAACTATTTCCCTTGGTTTGCATTATCGAAGATTCCCTGGAGTACTCGAGGGATATAGTGATGCAAGTTGGATAGCTAAGAAATCTGGTACCAATGGAGTGACTGGATATTTGTTTAACCTAGCAGGTGGAGCAATATCCTGGAAGTCTACTAGACAGACTTTGATAACTCGGTCTACCTTTGAGGCTGAGTTGTGTGCACTAGATGCCATGGGGACGGAGGCTGAATGGTTGCATGGACTTATGTCAGTGTTACCTGTAGTAAGCAGACCGCTTCCAGCCATTGCTATTCATTGTGATAGCCGTACAACTATCGACAAGATCAGTAGTGAAAAGTATAATGCTAAAACAAAGAGACACATCCAAGTTAGACTTAAGTCTATAAGGGGTCTAGTGTCTGAAAGGATTATTGCTGTAGAGTTCATTGGAACTCAGGATAATATAGCTGATCCTTTGACTAAAGGACTTGAGCATGCAGTAGTCCTTAAGTCTAGGTTGGGGATGGGACTGATAGCCCATAATGATTCATCAGCAGCGGGAACCCAATACACCTGAGAGGAGATCCCTTGAAGTGTATTCAATGTGGTAATAACAAGCTGTGAGGGTGAGTTGGTAGTACCTTTACTATATACCTTGATACGCACGTATCTGAGTCTATCCCCTGTAAACCTAAAAGGTACTGTTACTGCCAGTATAGCAAGAGTTATTTTGAACTCTGAATGGGGTCAAGTCATTAGACGAGATGATAGAAGTACATCTCTGGAGATGCCCAGCTAAGCGAATGTAATTGTGTGGTCGCAATTAGAGGAAAGGGTTATTCCTTGAAGCATTCGACGACCAGGATCGAGACATGACCATTAATGTCCCAAAGCCGTAGATCAGCACCATAGCCTTCGATTTGTCGTCGTCTATGGAGTGTGGTTACACCAAATGGATAAAGATTCAAGGTGAAACATTCCATCTAGATCTGGTAGCCATCGAAGTAGAGGACTTAGGAGGGTTCAAACCCGGAAAGGGTACCGACTCTGAAAAACAAGTCATGATAAGGACCGATATGTAAGCATTTCTGTATGGATTTGTGGGGGATTGTTAGAAAATGGAAAGTTTGAGGCATATTTTAAATATGGTCTTGATGAAATTTCCGGAAACTAACAATTGGAGGTTGTTCCTTGTAATGAGGACTTAAACTTTCATGTTTGGATCTAAGACATTTTCTTAGTGTAATCCATAAATAAATTAAGTTGAAATAGGTTGTTTGAAATGGGTTATGTGGGTTGGTTATATTGAAATAACTTGTATCCCACATAGAAATGGTAATGAGAGGTTGGTGGGTTTATATAGAAACATGTGCAAGAGTAGTGTACAACTACTAAGGCATGTGGGTGTGCATGGTGTTAGTATGTGCCTCACGCGCGCGCACACACACACACGCGCGCGCGCCGCCGCCGCCCGCCTCGCCTCGCGCCGCCCCGCCACGTCACGACTCGACTCGGGTCGAAGGGTGATTTGGGCGAATGTCTCGGCGTCTCGCGTCTCGCGTACGCGAGGCGACCTGGGCGAAGAATTTTATTACCTGTTTATTTAATATTATTTATTGATTTAATTTAACAGTATCAGTATTTATTTGTAACATCTATGGCCTGGTCAATACTTGGAGTGAAATCCTGATGGCCTGGTCAGTACTTGGATCCTGATGGTCCAGTCCTGACGAAATCCTGATGGTCGATCAAGTACTGATGCCACTCCTGACGGACATCGCTTCGCTTGGCGACTCAGCTGTTTCTTTATCTTTCAGTATTGTGTTAAAGCTCCTGAGAGATAAGTGTTTTTTCTTATTTTATTATTTACAGTCTCTAATTATATTTCTATTTCGACCTTTGTGTTTGTTTCATTTATTGGTTATTTGCCTGTTCTTGTTAATTCAAAATATATATATATATATATCTGTCATATTGTTGCTGTGTAGTTAGTAATTATACCCAACACAATATTCTGAAAATTTCTGAAGTGCAGATGGAAGTGGGCGGGGAGGAGGAATTAAGTAGTAGAGCTCGTCTGTGGTGGTTGTAGGTTATATGAGCAATGTGTCAGTTTGAGCTTTCTATTAAGTAGTCTGTCTTTCTTTTCTTGCATTCTCTCTAGGCCTGTTTTATCTATCTACAGTATTTACACACGCAAAGTTTAGGCAAGAAGGAACATATATTCAATGTGTTAGTTCAGAATTCAATGATCGTCAGGAGCTAGACTGACCTGATCAGGATTGCTGACGTCATCAGGATTACATGGTCGTCAGGATTGAGATACATATCAGGACTGGGATCAGGATTGATCATCAGGACTGGAAGCTGATCAGGATTCCTACTTCGAGTTATATTTGGAGTCTAGTTAAACATGGAAGTTTATTCTACCGGTTCCTGGTTTGTAGTATGTAGCTATCAATTATGGATAGGTTTCAATCTTTGTAATTGATTAGGACTTATCATTGATAGAGAAGCTGTGTAGTATATAAACACAGTTTTGGTTTCGATTTATATACACAACACACAAGGGGGAACATAATCGAATAGAAGCTCTTAAGAACATAGAATTTCTTGAGAGAGTTTTTGTAAGCTAGCAGCTCTCAAGAACATCAGAATTTCTTGAGAGAGTTTGTAACAGTTTTATATCAGATTTAATAAAGCTGTTATCTTTCTTTCATATTTGTGATATATACATTAAGAAGTCGATTATCTTATACTATTGTATTCAACCCCCCTTCTACAATAGAGTATTACTGGGCAACAATTGGTATCAGAGCAAACTGATTTAATTCTGAATCAGATACGATCTAAAGATGTCGACAACCAAGTATGAAAGCATGAAGATTCCCATCTTGAAGAAATCAGAATATCCAACATGGAGGGTAAAGATGCTGATGTACCTGGAGGCTATGGATCCTGACTATTTGGACAGGATTCGTGATGGACCATATATTCCTATAAGGATTGTAGAACGAACAGATACAGTACCTGAACATTATGTGGTCAAGGCTAAAAGTGAATGGACTCCAGAAGAAAAAGCTCATGTACTCAGGGAACCAAAGATAAAGAATATCTTACACAGTAGTCTTGATGTTGTCATGTCAAACAGAGTGATTGCATGCAAGTCTTCAAAAGAAATCTGGGATACTTTGGAAACTCAGTGCCAGGGATCTGCATCTGTCAAGAAAAACAGAAGGGCTCTTTTGATTCAAGAATATGAACAATTTGATGCAAGACCCGATGAGAGCCTAACTGATCTATATGATAGATTTCTGACACTATTGAACAGTTTATCTTTAGTTGACAAGGAATATGAAACTGAAGATTCAAACACCAAGTTTCTAAGAGCTTTACCTGAAGAATGGGACACTCAGACCTCGATCATTAGACATCAGTATGATCTGAACACTGTGTCTCTTGATGAAGTCTATGGGATGCTAAGAACTCATGATCTTGAAGTTCAACAGAGAAAGAACAAGAAAAGCAGCAAGGCAAAATCAATTGCTTTGAAAGTAGAGGCTAAATCAAAAGGAAAAGCTATGGAGGTCTCTAGAAGTAAAACGAGAATAGTTGAGTCAGGTCCTGATGACTCTTCATCAGATACTGATGGCAATGCTGATGCCAATACTGATGATGATTCTTCTGACTCAGACATGGAAGAGATGGTTGCTATGATTGTCAGAAACTTCAGAAGGATGAAGTTCAGGAAAAATAGAAGACAAGGCAACTTTCAGAAAAAGGCTTTCAATCCAAACAAAGATAAGTATATCAAAAAGGACAGCAAGGGTAGCAAATTTGACAAGTCAAAGGTTAGATGCTACAAGTGCAATGGTATGGGTCACTTTGCTTCTGAGTGCAAGAAGACAAATGCACTTATCACATCAAGCAAGGATTTGGTGGACTCTTCCTCAGAATCTGATACTGAGGTGGTCAACTATGCTCTAATGGCCAATGCTGATGTAACTGCTGCTCCTGATGATAAGGTACTAAAACTATCTTTGATTTTGATACTGATAATGCTTCTGAGTTAAGACGTTTTCTAAAGTCATTACATATTAGCTTTAGAAGTCAAACTGCTGAAAATACTAGGATCTTATCTGAGATGTCTGAACTTAGAAAAAGGAATGATATATTAGAAGCTGAATTTTCTCGTATGCAAGAAGTACAAAAAGAATGTGATAATGTGAATCACATGTATTTAGAGATGAAATCCAAATGTACTGCTCTTGAAAAGGAACTTGAAAATGCTAATGAGAAAATCAGAACCTGGACAGACTCTGGTAGGAAATTTCATGAGATTAATACCTCTAAGAATTGGAAAGAGTGTCTAGGATATAAGTCAGATGAGGATAAGAAATTGAAAGAGAAAATTGTCATTGATGAGACAGTCAGTCCAAAGACCTATAGACATGTTATAGATGCAACCAAATCTAAGATTACTCCTGTTAATTTTGTTTTTGGTAAGGATTCCAATTCTACTTTTGAAAAGGGATCTACTTCTACTCAAGGAATTAAAATCATAAAGTCTAAACCTGTCTTGAATAAAGTCATTAAGAATGTAGGTCTATTGTCTCAGAAACAGCTTAAGGATAAAATCTGTGAGGTGATGGATAAGAAAAAGGAATCTACTGTTAAGAGAAACAGGAATGGTAAAGTTGGGATCAACAAAGAGAATGGTTACAAATATATCCCAAATGCACCTAGAAAGTGTTGTTTTAACTGTGGTAACTCTAATCATCTTGCTATTGATTGTAAGAAGAGTAAGAAGAAGATTACTGATATTCCTAAGTCTGATGTTAGGAATAGATCAGTATTTTATAGACCACAGAAGTCCTGTTTTCATTGTGATAGTATATGGCATTCTATTTATACTTGTAAAGATTATCATGAGTTGTACTATAACTTTTATGATCCATTGCCTAAAGTTGATAAAAATAGTGCAAACTCTGGTAGCATTAAGAATGTCAAGTTGGAACATTCTTTTGTTAATACTGATACTGACAAAGCAAATCCTGATGAAGTAAATCATGTCAGGACTGCTAAGGTCAGAAAGTCTTCTGCTGTGAAAGTTAATAAATTGCATGGAAAAGGAACCCAACAAATATGGGTTCCTAAATGTTCTAACTAGTGTGTTTCTATTCTGATTGCAGGGTAAAAAGAAAAATGTGTTAGTCATGGATAGTGGATGTTCTGTGCACATGACTGGAAACAAAGCCCTGTTATCAGAATATGAGGAAAAAGCTGGCCCAACTGTGTCTTATGGAGATGGAAACATTGGACAAACCTTGGGATATGGCAATATAATCATTGGAAATGTCATCATTGAAAAAGTAGCTCTAGTGAAGGGACTAAAACACAACCTGTTGAGTATTAGTCAAATCACTGACAGAGGTTATCATGTCAACTTCTATTCCACTCATTGTGAAGTAGTCAGTAAGGCAACAAGCAAGATAGCACTGACTGGCTACAGGCATGGTAACATATATGAAGCCAACATTCAATCAAATACTGATGAATCCCCTACTTGTCTGATCAGTAAAGCTTCAGTAGATGAATGTTGGAATTGGCACAAGAAGCTTTCTCATCTCAACTTCAGCAATATCAATGAGTTGGTTAAGAAAGATTTAGTGAGAGGATTACCAAAAGTGTTATATACTCCTGATGGACTCTGTGATGCATGTCAGAAAGCAAAACAAAGAAGGACATAATTCCAGAGTAAATCAGAATCCTCTATTGGAGAACCATATCACATGCTACATCTTGATCTATTTGGTCCAGTCAACATCATGACCATCAGTAAGAAAAGGTACACTCTTGTAATTGTTGATGAATATTCTAGATTCACCTGGGTGTATTTTCTGCACAGAAAAGATGAGACTCCCGAAGTTCTGTTGGATCATGTAAGAATGATTGAGACAACCACAAAGTATAAAGTCAAGATACTGAGAAGTGATAATGGTACTGAATTTAAGAATTCAAAGATGGAAGAGTTCTGCAAATCCAAGGAATCATTCAACAATTCTCTGCTCCTGGCACACCTCAGCAAAATGGAGTAGTTGAAAGGAAAAATAGAACTATGTTGGAAGAAGCAAAATTACCTACATATTTCTGGGCAGAAGCAGTCAACACAACATGCTACACTCAAAATCTCACATTAATAAACAGACATGGTGTTACTCCTTATCAGTCACTCAAGGAAAAGAAACCAAGTCTGAAGCATCTGCATGTGTTTGGCTGTAAATGTTTTGTTCTCAGAACTCATCCTAAACAACTAGGGAAATTTGAAACAAAGGCTGATGAAGGAATTTTCATAGGCTATCCTGCATCAAGAGCCTTCAGAGTTTTTAATTTGAGGACAAGGACTGTCATGGAGTCAACACATGTATCTTTTGATGACAAGAAGATAGCTGGAATCAATGAAGACTCTCATGATAGATTGATTTTTTAAAATGAAGCTACCAAGGAACCTGAAGAAAGTGAATCAGATCCTGTCCATACATCAGATCCTGATGGGTCACCAAATCCTGATGACACACCAGATGCTGATGGTGCAAATACTGATGATGCAATCAATAGTAATACTTCTAGTAGTGCTAATGTTGAGGGGGAACAACATCATTCTACTACAAGTTCAGATTCAACACAATCATCAGGACAGAATTCTTCAGATACTGATTCAAGTGATGATCCTGATAACTTATCAGGAGGAAATAGCAATAATTCAGGGGGAGCTTCAAGACAAGCAAGTTCTTCAAATCAAGATAACACCATTCCAGGGAGAGCATCTACTTCAAGAAACAATTTAACACCAGCAAGGAAATAGACTGCAAGTCATACTCCTGATTTGATCATTGGGGATCCTGATGCAGGTGTTCAAACCAGAAGTGCAACTCAGAATGAATGTCTATACAATAACTTTCTATCCAAGGAGGAGCCAAAGAAAGTTGAAGATGCACTTAAAGATGCTGATTGGGTTATTGCAATGCAAGAGGAACTGAATGAATTTGAAAGAAATGAAGTCTGGAAACTGGTACCAAGACCAAAGAATAGATCAATTGTTGGTACAAAGTGGATTTTCAAGAACAAGACTGATTCTGATGGAGTAATAATCAGAAACAAAGCAAGACTAGTTGCAAAGGGGTATTCTCAACAAGAGGGAATTGATTATGATGAAACGTTTGCTCCTGTTGCAAGACTAGAAGCCATCAGGATATTTCTTGCTTATGCAGCACATAAGAAATTCAAGGTTTTCCAGATGGATGTTAAAAGTGCTTTCTTAAATGGAGAACTGGAGGAAGAAGTCTATGTTGAGCAACCTCCTGGTTTCATTGATCCTAACTATCCAGATCATGTCTACAGATTGGATAAGGCACTTTATGGACTAAAGCAAGCTCCAAGAGCATGGTATGAAACTTTAGCTCTATTCTTACTGGAAAGTGGATTCAAAAGAGGTGCTATTGATAAAACTCTATTTTATTTGAATCATGGTAAGGACTTGTTGTTAGTTCAGATTTATGTTGATGATATCATTTTTGGGTCAACAAACAATAAGCTTTGTGAAAAGTTTTCCAAGCTTATGCAGTCAAGATATCAAATGAGCATGATGGGAGAAATGAGTTACTTTCTTGGTCTTCAAGTTAAACAGACTGATGAAGGGATTTTTATCAATCAGTCTAAATATACAAGGAATTTATTGACAAGGTTTAACATGCAAGATAGTTCTCCTGCTACAACTCCCATAGCTACAGCTACCAAACTTGATCCTGATCAAGGTGCTGAGGTAGATGTAACTCACTACAGAGGAATGATTGGCTCTTTATTGTATCTCACTGCAAGTAGACCAGATATCATGTTTGCAACCTGTCTGTGTGCAAGATTTCAAGCAAAACCTAGAGAACCCCATCTGATTGCAGTCAAAAGAATTTTCAGATATCTCAAAGGCACTTCTTCACTTGGCCTTTGGTATGCAAGGGAATCAGATTTTGGGTTGTGTGGTTATTCAGATGCTGATTTTGCAGGATGCAAAATAGACAGGAAAAGTACTTCAGGAAGCTGTCAGTTTTTGGGTGGAAGACTAGTTTCATGGTTCAGTAAAAAACAAAAATCTATTTCCACTTCAACTGCAGAAGCTGAGTACATTGCTGCAGGAAGTTGTTGTGCTCAGATAATGTGGATGAGAAATCAGTTGTTAGATTATGGTCTGTCATACTCAAAAATCCCTATTTATTGTGATATCCAAAGTGCTATTGCAATGACAGGAAATCCAGTTCAACATTCTCTTACTAAACACATCAGTATTCGATATCACTTCATAAGAGAACAAGTTCTGGAAGGAATAATTGAACTTCACTTTGTTCCTACTGATCAACAACTAGCTGATATATTCACCAAGCCACTACCTGAAGCTACTTTCAATAAATTGGTGAATGAACTTGGAATGATGAACTTTGAGAATTTCTGAGGAAAACTATAGAGAGGAAATCCTGATAACTGTCAAATTCTGATGGTTATTCAGAAAGGTATGTTTTCTTTGATCAAATCCTGATAGGATGTTATCCTGACAGGAAGTCAACTGGTCAAATCCTGATGCTCAGATATTGAAGCTGGTATGAAAACCAGAAGTTCTAAGACAATTTGTCAACAACACTCCTGGTAAACTCTGACAAATAAGATCATTACTTAGTCTTTGATTAAGTTATTAAGTCTTAATTTTCAATTACAATTATAATTTTGTCAGCGATTACTATTCGTTATATTATGTATCAAATGCAGTGTTACTAACAAATTGTGCAGGAAAAGTAAGAAGGACAAGAACAATTGAGCAAATTGATAGTTTTCATTAAATCTTGAAGATTCTTTACAAATGAAAATGGAAATTACATATTCTTTTCCTAGTCTACTTTTCTACTCAGGAACACGTGCCCTTCAAATAAGCATGAACGCTCCTGAGCAGCTTCACAGTCCATCAGGATTGGAAGATCTCTTGTTCCATCCTTAAAGGACAAGGAGGGGAGCAAATGCACTTGAAGGTGGCTCGTCCCCATGATCACCGGGACTCTTCCAAGCCTCCAACTTGCAAGACCTGCGAGCATCCAAGATCTTCTTTTTCCTTCTCTCAAGCTCTCGTACGAGCTCTTCATCCTCATTCTCTTCATCATCCTCATCGTCTTCATCCTCTTCATCATTGACAAATATGAGATTGTCAAGAGGATTCCAGTCAGGATTGGCCTGCTGGAAATTGTGCCAAAGCACATCGGCCATTGTGTTAACAAAGGCTTCATGTTCCTGAGGGTCAGGAACTGGTTGAAGCTCTTCATCTTCTGCAATTTCTGCAAGCACCTGATCCAACTCCTGCCAGATTATTTCTAATTCATCGAGTTCTTGATCATGTAAGTCGTTTTGTTGTTGGTTGGCAGCCATTGAAAAACAAAGAAGGTGAAAGGTTTTCGTAAGTTTTTCTCTGGAGAGGGTTTGTGTTTTATAGATATATGATGTTATGCTTAACAGTTCTATTTTATAGAGAATGTGTGTTAAGGATGCAGGTCATTTTTGTTTATCGAGGCGACTGTTCAGTTTCTCATAATTACTTTGCCTCGGTAATTGGTAAGAATGGTTACATGGGTATTATGCTATTTGTTCTGTAATCATTTTTTTTTTAAAACAGCATTTATCAGGATTTTCAAAATAAATTTTGTTTTCATAAATAAAATTTTATTTTACTTCATATTAAAATTTTTGCGTTTTTCAATCCTGATAAGGCAAATGGTTTCATAGGAAATGCTTTTATTCCTGATGAGGTTAGGTTTTTCTTGCATAGGAAAATGCCTACTTGTTATGGTTTAATTTCTAATGCTATGGGGCAAGGTCAATCACACCTTGTTCCTAACCCAAGCATTCATCCTAAACAGTCTAAACAGTCAACTACCACCTCTAATGTCTCTCAAAAGACTTTAGTTGTAAAAGCAAAGAAGTCAGCTAGAACTGATGTGTCAGGAAGGCAATCAGGTTCAAATGACTTTACCTCTACACCTATCACTAAAAAGAAGTTACAAGGGGGTGTACAAGGGGTCCTGGTGAAGAAAGATGCAAAGGGAGGTGAGGCTGTTTCTGTTAAAAGAAAGTTAGTGCTCAGGGATGAGACTGACTCAGAGGATGATTTACCCATATCCTCTGTGATGAATGTGAATAAGGAAGTTGCTGATACTGCTACTGCAGCTGTGGTTCCATTGTCTACACCACAGAAGAAAAAGAAGTTATCAAAAAGCAGGTATCATATTCCTTTAGAAAAGAAGCAGGATACTGATGTACAGGACACTTCTATTCTGAATGAGCAATCAGTTTCTACTGCTCAAGCAAATCCTGATGTTAGTATTCCTGATGATGCACCAAGTCAAGTGGTTAATATTTCAGACTCTCCAGCACAGGACTCTCCAACAAAAAGACATGTTGATATTTCATTGGAGAAGTATGGTGCTGCTGCTTCCAATCTTGGGATAAAACATCCAATGGAAAAGCTAAGGAAGGCAGAAGAGTTAGTCTATCAGAGACAGAAGAAACTGAAAAGATCAAGCCCACAAGAACCTGAACCTCAAAGTGGTTCAGCAGCTCTTTCTGATGATCCAGCCACACAAGAACCACTCAATCAAAGTTTGAGTGAAGGCTTAGCTAGTGGAATGGTCCCACAAGAACCATTTTCTCAAAGGGAGAATGAAGACATCTACATTCCAGCTACACAAGAACCATCTTCTCAAAGTGAAGATGCAGGCCAAGCTACAGTTTCTGAGAAATTTCCTGACAATGCTCAAGGGATTTCTGGTGCAGATGAAGTTCAAAGATTGGTCGAGGACACTGTCAATGAGGGAAGCACACAAGAACCTTTGACTCAAAGTGTTGAAGAAGCTTCTGAACCTCAAGCTCCACAAGAACCATTGGTAGCAAATACTGATGCAAGCATATCAAATCCTGACGGTGTTCATCCTGACGCTAGTGGTGCTCCTGATGTTGAACCTATCCTGATACAGCCACTTCGTTCAAGACCAATGGATCATCCTATCACAGATTCACAGGATAAAATGAAATGTATAGCTATTCCTGATCCTGATGATACTCATAGTACTGATGATGATGACTCTGATGACAGTGATGATGATGAGAATCGAAAAGAGAAGGAACAGCTTGCTACAGCACTCAAAATTAGTCTTGTAACTAATTTTGGTTCATCAAGTACATATATGGCTGGCAAAGCTTCCACTGGGAAAGATCAGAGACAAGATTTTTCTATTCCTTCCTTTAATCCTGCTGAGGCACTTAGACAGAATGAATGGAACAATTCATGGCACAGATCTGCTGAATCTGTAAGTTATTCTTCTGCTTTAGAACATGCCTATGATGCAGTGAAATCTATAGAGAATCAAGACTTGAAGAATCATCTGAAGGCTATAACTTTGTTATCCAAAAGTCTAAAAAGTGAGATTGATTCTATCAAGAACTCAACTGAGTTGGTGAGGAATGATATTTCTCAAAATTTTACAAAGGTGCCTACTGCTTTTCAGCTAAGGGTAGTAGAATCCCAAGTGAAATCTGTTATTTCTGAACAAACCTCTATCAACAGAAGGATTGATTCTCTGGCTACCAAGGTAACTGACATACAAGCCTCTCTTTCCTTAATTTTGAATTTATTGTCAAATCCTGATGTCAAAAAGGGGGAGAAGGTTAGTCGGGCAAAATGCACACCTGATCTAGTATTAAGGAATAATGATGATGATACTGGAGATGATGGTTGTGACAAATTGATACAAGGAGAAACCTCTGATGCTGCTGTTATGAAGTCTACAATTCAAACTTCACAAAGTCAAACAACGCAGTCAACTCATGTTTCCGATTCTGGAGTTAAGACAGTAAGAACGTTGGTGCAATCTCGGATCCTGACGGAAGAACAAATCCTGACACCTGGTCATGGACATACTCTTGCTACAATTCCTGAAGGTGGTGAAGATGTGATTATTGATAATCCTGAAGATGCATCAAATTTATTCCAGAAGTTTTCTACAAAAGATGACAGAATTGTTACTCTATATCACACTGATAAAAGAGTTCAACAATTATATGCAAGAAAAGCACTCTCTACAGCAAGTGAAGAATATCATGATCTCTCACATGAAGAATTCTTACGACAACAGAGAGAAATGATGGAAAGCTTTAATAACCCTGCTCCTGCTAGAGGTAGAGGAGACAGAGGTAGGAGAGGAGCTAGAAGAAGTAGAAGAGGTTCTTCAACTCAAACAATACCTAGACAGACAAGGTCTCGAGGGTTAAGAATTTAAGAAATTCCTGAACCTATTCAAACTCTAGTAGTTCCTGACAGATCTACTTTTGGTGATGATGGAAATATTGAAGAAGAACCTGAATTGAGAAGAAAATCAACTCTCTGCAATACAAATCAAATTGAAGAATCTAATCCTGATGTTGTTCCTGATAATATTCAAGATCCTGATGATTCTGAAATTCTGCAAGAGATTGACTTGATAATTTTATCTACTGTGGTTGATTCTCACAACAAGGAAGTAGATGAAGAAGAAGAAGCCAGAAGAAGTGAAATTACAAGATCAACAAATAGAGATTTCAATCTCTATATACAAAGGCTTAAACTCTCAAACAGAAGAGTGTGGAGGAACCCAAGCAGACAAGAATCTTCACTGGAAAGAAGCTATGCCTTTGAAAAGGAAAAGGATAAGAAGTGGAAACATATTAGCACATTAAGTTGTGATACACTTATCAATTTTCAGTCTGGAGGAATTATTACAAGCGCTTCAAGTGTTGTTGATTTATCTGGGATGGTTAGATCAAAAGCACTCTGGTTAAAGATGTTTTCAAATCTGAAGCAATTGACAAGTAATTCAAGAGGAGGTATTGGACACAGGGATGCTGAATATATAAATATGTCATATGTTGATCCTTACTCCTTAACTGAAATTGGAGGTACTTTAACTTCTGAAAACCTGAACAATTTACTAGCTGTTGATATAGTTATAGATTGTCATGATGGTTTTGACAAGAAAGAAAAGCTTCTGTACTTCATGAAAGATGGTAGTGTGAAGATTTTATCTATTCAAGATCTTCTGATGAAAACTACACAGGAACTGAAATATGTTCATTATCTTTTGAGATCGAAGAATCAAATATGCAAAGAATGGAGTGACATGATTTTGTCAACAATAAGAAGAAGACTGGATGGAAACAGTAATTTCAATGGTAATTATACTCCCATGTACTTAAATCAAAGAGGCCAGGATGTGGAAATGCAAAGGGGTACTGCTGTTAAAGAAGTAAATTTTGGCATGACTCATCTTACTCTCAATCCTGATGGGAAGGAAATTACTTATCTTTTGCTTGAAGAACATAGTCTTCAGAGAAACTCCATATTGAATCTCAGAGCAGCTATCTACCAGATTAATGAGGAAGATGAAGAACTCAGAAATCTTAAGAAAAGACTGATTCAAATTCTTGAAGAAAAAGAAGAAAATTTGTTATCCAACTTCTTGAAGATGAATCTGTTCTATCAAAGAATTTAAACAGATAAGTTGTTGCTGCAGATTCTGTACATTTTGTATATATGTTTTTGACATCATTGAATCTTAGGAATCTATACTTTATTTCACAAAGTATGAGATTGGGGAGATTGTTAGTTCAGAATTCAATGATCGTCAAGAGCTAGACTCAACTGATCATGATTGCTGACGTCATCAGGATTACATGGTCGTCAGGATTGAGATACATATCAGGACTGGGATCAGGATTGATCATCAGGACTGGAAGCTGATCAGGATTCCTACTTCGAGTTATATTTGGAGTCTAGTTAAACATGGAAGTTTATTCTGTCGATTCCTGGTTTGTAGTATGTAGCTATCAATTATGGATAGGTTTCAATCTTTGTAATTGATTAGGACTTATCATTGATAGAGAAGCTGTGTAGTATATAAACACAGTTTTGGTTTCGATTTATGTACACAACACACAAGGAGGAACATAATCGAATAGAAGCTCTTAAGAACATAGAATTTCTTGAGAGAGTTTTTGTAAGCTAGCAGCTCTCAAGAACATCAGAATTTCTTGAGAGAGTTTGTAACAGTTTTATATCAGATTTAATAAAGCTGTTATCTTTCTTTCATATTTGTGATATATACATTAAGAAGTCGATTATCTTATACTATTGTATTCAACCCCCCTTCTACAATAGAGTATTACTGGGCAACACAACGCCTAGTGCTATGATGTTACGGTATAAGTTTTTTTTTTTTTTTATGTTTATGTTTATTAACTAGTTTACTAAGTTGTGCTAGGCGGTTTTATAATAATTTTTCTAAATTTTTTTAAAATATTTTATAAAAATTATTTTCAAAACAAATAAATAAGTATACTTCCTAGCATGGGATTTCTTTTGAATTTTCTGCGTCTTGATCATTCATGAAAATTCTAAATAAAATAGAAAAAGAATATTATGTTGAATTTTATTATATTGATTATCATTTATATTTTTTTCAAAATTTAAATTATGACTTATATTTTAAAATACACAATCTATTATCAATATTTAATTCTAGCATATAATATACCGCTTCTAATGAACCGCCCTTCCTTCAAATATATTTCCTCTCAATGAGTCGCTCTCTCATTATTATCAAAATTAACGGATAGCACATTAATCTACTAAATAAATTACATTATTTTTAAAATCCAAAAATAGTAACATTTTATAATATAAAATCCAATCACATTCACTACTTTCCTCCACTATACCTATTTTATACCCACTTTATACATTAAATATAGATTGATCCCACCACTTTACTAATTTGTTTTTACTTTTTCTCTATTAATTTATACTTTTTCTTAACATCTGTGTCGTCCCCTCAATGTAAAGAATTGAGGGGATGGAGGAAGTATGTTTCAAGAGAGCGTAGTTTGAATTGATCCTTTCCTTTTTTTTTTGTCCATAAAATAAAATTTAAAAATAAGCTCTAACAGCACCCCAAGAGAAATTCACATGATACAATGGGCCTGTTTGGGTAACCTTGTTTATATATTATAAGTTGATAAGAGCTTATGAGGGTGTTTGTATACCCAGCTTATTTGATAATTTATACTTATAAGTTGATAAGTTTAATGTTAAAAATCATCAACATTTTACTTAACTTATTAACTTATTCTTTGATTTCTTTATTTTTCTAATATTTTATATTTTTACATTTGTGTTTTTAAATATTTTTTAATTTAAAATACAAGTGTTGAAATCATTGTATTTAAAAATTATTTTTTCAAATTTAATTTAGCAAATTATTCACTAACTTATAAGTAAATTTATCCAAACACCCGTATAACTTATAAGAATTCATCAACTTATTACTTATATGACACTTACTCATTTGAAGCTATAAATCAACTTTTTTGTGATACCCCAAACACGCACAATGTATTGGGAGTACGATACAAATATGATTGTTTAATATTCTTTTGTTCCACTCATTTTTATATAATTTTTTTTCTTGACACGCATTTTAAGATATGTATAAACTATACTTTTATAACTTATTTTTAAATTATTTTTTCTCTAAAAAAAAATTTAAACGTTAAATTTTAATTCAGAAGAAAAAAAGTTTAAAAATAATTTAAGTAAGTATATTTTATAAGAGACTTAAAATGCGTGCCGAGCCCCCATCCCCAATATATACAATTGGGTGGGTCGGAGGGAGTAGCAATTAGCAAAGCTTAAATATAATTGTTTAATTTTTCTTTAATTTTTTAAGACTACAGTAGGTTGCTTAGTGGCGATATTTTGAAAATATCTTATTAAGAAAGATACTCCCTCCGTCCCCGCTATTTGTTTACAAATGATTTGGGCACAGAGGTTAAGAAAAATAAATAAAATAGTGGAAAAGTGTAAGAAAAGTGGGTAAAGTGGTAGGACTCTCAATTATTTATGTATAAAGTGAGTATAGTGGAGGAAAGTAGTGGAGAAAATAGTGGGTGAAGTTAATTTTATATTATAAAACTTTACTATTTTTGGAAACTTTAGAAATGTAAAGAAATGGTTGGGACGTCCAAAAAAGAAAGTGTAAAGAAATGGATGAGACGGAGGGAGTACCAACTATTTTGAATTTTGAGACCCAAAATTTTTACCAAATTTTTTATTAAATAAGGTGGTAAAACATGTAATAAATTGTGATTTGTTGACATATGAATCCACGCGGGTACTATTTTATTTTGAAAAAAATTATCAAATATATATATATATGACACATCAACATTTGATAAAAAAAATTGATAAATTTTTTTGGAGTCTTTATCATTTCTCTTTTGAGACAATCCGCCAATTAATTTTTTGAATTCGATTGATCAGTATAATTTTTTTAAAGGTGTGTCATTCATTATATTCTTATAAGTATAGTATGAAGGTCCCCGTGCGATGACAAAGACCGACTTTGCTGAGAAAGTTACAAATAGGATATTTAATTTCTTACTTATTTCTTTACGATAAACAAGACGACTTGGCTACTTTTCTAGTCTTCTCTGTTTACTTGGTCACAGTAGGTGTGGAATTTTTTTTCCCTTTTTCTGTCCTGTCGCTCACCTTTGGGTCCTTATGATTGATAGAGTATTAGTAAAAGATAAATACTGCAATCTTCCAACTTTAAATAGTATTTAAATGCTTTGCTGGGCCAGGCCATTCGATAGTGATAGAATATGGAAAATGTTAAATCCAGAGCTTAATTTTTGTTGTGAGAGAAATTTGGTACAACACAATTGAGAGAATCTCGCTGGAATATTCGTAAGAAACGTCCTTGATTATCGGACAGAGCTTACAGGTTCAAAGCTCGAGGCCTGAAGCTCACAGTATGAATAGAATAGTTGAAGTATGTTTCTGGGGGCTGGATTGACAAAACCACCGGCCGAAATAAGTAGTGTAAATCCTACACTACCCGTAAATTCGCCGGAATATGTATCACCGAGGTGCACGTGCCTTATGCTTCTCGAAAGTGAAAATCCGAATCCTTTAGTCAAGTGCATACATATCCTATTTATAGGAATCAAGCCCCATGTAGTTCTATTAAGTTTGTACTTCTTAATCCATGCGAATTCGACCTCCCTAAGATCATCCATCTTAGAATTTTAGTCGAATAAGGCAGCTCTTGCCGAGCTTTCCAGTGTCCTAGTTATTATCCATAACTAAGTCCTATAAATCCTTTCGTAAATAAAGTCTATCCGAAGTGACTATATAAGTTCTATCCCGATTCTAATTGCTCTTTCCAGCGTGTTTAACCAAGCCTAGAAGTCCTTTTATAAGTACAATTCCGTGCTCCCGAAGTATGGATAATCGAGTCCTTGTCCAGCTCTGACTCTGTCTCGGGGAGGTTCGGACTACTCGTCACCTGAGACCAGTGTCGAGGTTCAAACCACCTGAACCTCAATGCCTGTTTCCTGACACTCCATACCTTTCACCTGGCTTAGCACCCCGAACCCGTTCATGCATGTTGCCCTTATACCTTAGCGTCCTGGTATCATATTTCAGTAGCCTTCAGCTGTACCTTGATACTCTTAACCTACGGCTTAGCACACACAATACTAAACCCATTCATCCTTACTGGACTTTTAACAAGTATGGGCCTTAAATTGAGCCCACGTGAGATTTGGGGCACAACAACTACCCCCCGGTTCCTTGCAGTATTAAATACAAGAGGAACCAAGAACTATTCTATTTTCGAATCAATCAGCTTCTAACCTTACATCCAGCTACAGGTACATAGTCGGATACACTTCTCCCCAATAACTCTTTTACAATCCTTTATTGTCCGTCCAGTAACCGAACTAATATTCTAATTTAATATAAATTTCGGCCCATTTCTACCTTATCCTCTGGACAAGAATTTGAATTCGAATTAACAAACAAACCCTTTGAATTCCTTCTAGAATTCTGATCCATTGCTTAACCCTTCATGCTTCACGATTTTTTTTTCTTTTTTTTTTTAATCAATCACTGGATGCCACCTGGTGCGGCCGTTCCTATACACGCGTGCATTTAAATACACGCCCCTTCACCCCTCCTTTTCTTTTTCAATACACACTTCATAGTTCTTACCTCTCTCTCTCTTGCCAAGAAGCTCCGAAGCGGTCCATACCTCCGGCGATTCTAAGATTTCCAGTGATTCTCTCCCTGCAACACCTCGTAAGGTACCAATCTGTCTTTATTTTCTACTTTTAACCCCTATTTGCCATTGCATGTAGTCCTTGTATGTGTTCATCCTGCATATATATACATACATATGTTCATACATAATCGTATATGCACACACACACACTCATATCATCTGTACAATCAAATTGAAGTCCAGAATGCCATGCATTCGCTTTCTCTGTGAACCATAGCCGCACGATGTTACTCTTTGCGTTACCATGTTAATCTCATAGGAATTGTAAAACCCTTATGGCTGATACCTTTTTCTTTGCCATAAATCACTTACAATTCCACGTCTACCCATCTTTCTCGACGATCCTTGCTTACATGGGTAATTGATGATACATGCCATATATATCTCGAAATATTAACACCGATATGCTATCATGTAGAAGGATTTAATGTTAATAATTAAAACCCTCCTTTGTAGTTTTAGGTTTTAATTTCTTTATACTAAGACCTCTCCCGAGGTGAAGACCTCCATGTACCTCTATCTGACCTTTAGGTGCAGAAATATCCATAAAACTGTCAGCCCCCCAAATCTTCGGGATTATTCGGGTCACCACCTGTTCGACCCAAATCCCCTGTGATATCTTGTAAAGAACCCTAATGGAAAATCTTTGCAAACCTTGCGGTTTACCTGCCCTCTTGCTTGCCTGATTGAGAAGGAACCTGTTGGCCGTTAACTCACCCTGCTCCATCGTTTGCAGATGTCAGGGAGCTCCAGTACAGCCAGCTCGCAGCAATCGGCTGCTCAGGAGGTGCAAAACTGTGTTGACCTTCTGGACTCCGATGACTCATTAGCCAAAACCCCGGTGCCTAAACCTCGTGTCGTCAAGCCAGTGAGCACCAGGACTCGTTCCAAGATTAAGGGGTTAGCTCGTGACATCGGTATGTCATTAGTTCGAACCAACCTCTTCCCTTTGAACATCAAAGCTTCAAAAACAGAAACCATTAACCAGTCATCCTCTGAAAATAATCTGACTCCAGAAACCAAAAATTTGCCACTCTCCGAGTATTATTCCAATGAAGAGGAAGTTTCATCTGCCAATCCTAGAGCCCCTGACCCTGACTCCGAGGTTGAGGTAGAGACCTCAGTAGATGAGGAAACCCCTTTTGAATCCCAGGGCCCTATTTCAGCTTGTGAGGGTCTCGATACCTCGATGAATGCCAATAGATTAAAGCTCCTTCTTCAGAAACATCAACCCAACTGTCGCTTGGTGATACCTTCCCCTGGGGAGAGGTGTCACCGTTTTGACAACTTTGAACCAGACCAACAGATACCTTGTGTCGTTTTTTCAGCTACTTTTTTTAGAATGGGTTTGTCCATCCCTCTTCATCCGTTTATTTATGACATTATTACTTACTACAATATTGCCCCGCTCCAGATGACTCCAAATGCCTATCGAATGGCAATGTGTATGTTTATCCTTTATAACAAGCAATTTGCGAAGAGATTGTCCGCCCGTGAGCTGGGTTTCTTTTACCAGCTTAAACAAACAAGCAAGAATTCTGGCTTCTTTTATCTCTCGGCCTGGGGCATCCATGATGGCCAGTGCATCAGGGGGAACCGGAAGGGAATGACCGACTGGTTACCTCAATTCCTGTATTGTTATGATTGTCCAGTCTATAGAACTGAATTTCACAGAAGTCCTAGTAAGTATCTTACATGTAACTCCAGTATTTTTGGCTTTTGAATAATCTAGATGATAAGGCCTAACTCATACTTAAATCCTTGTATAGAGATCCCAAGTAAAACAGCCCTCAAGGGTCACTCCTTGGAAAGAGCTCAAGAAGCTCTGAAACTGTCAGCAGCACTAGGGGATGGTGCTAGTCTATTGACAAACCAAAACTTGATCGAGTGCGGTTTCTTACCAAGCGACAGAACTATGAATTTGCTCTTGATGGAGGACTCTGAAACTGGAGCCTCCAACAGATTAGGTTTTCCGCTAAATCTTTACATTTTTCTGTGCATCCTATTGATCCATGCCATGCTCATGCCATATCTATTTATATTTGATTGTTTATTTGATAACCTTTTGACCTTTCCTGCAGATATGGCTTCTGGTGTGCCATCCTTTGTTAACAAATCAATCAGCTATGATGACCTCTTTGGTGATGAAGAGAAGGATCTTGCTCCCATTGCAGCCACCCCTATTTCTCATGTGAAATCAACTGCCGCTTCTCAGGATAAGTCCACCACTTCCTCAAAAAGAAAATTGCCAACAACTGCCATTGTTGACTCTGCCAAAGGTTCAGGTTCTCGTTTCAACAAAAGAGCTAAGCCTTCTACTCCTGGAGCTTCCAGTGAAGGTGTGAACCCCTTGATTCATAAGTTTTCTACTATAACTGGCAACCAAATTCTGGAAGAAGCCATCGCAGAGTGGGACAAGATGAGCCTGTCTGATGCTGCCAAGGCCACCACCTGGTGCGAAGCTCAAAGCTTCTTTCATACCTTGAAACGAGGTGAAGAGATGGTGGCAGCGGCTAGGAACGACCAACGGCTATCTGAAGAGTTGAAGCAACTGAGGGATTCCCTTAAAGAAAGTGAGATTGAGAGAAAGAAACTAGCTGATGCCAGTAAGAAGCTCAAGGCTTCCGAGGCTAAGCTCTTGAAAGAACGAGACCAGTTGAATACCTCCATAATCAACCTTGATGCTGAAAAAGATGCTCTGCAGGCTTCCTACACCAAGAAGGTTGGTGAATTTAAGAAGAAGCTGGATTCCCTCAACACCACCATCGCCTTGGAGAGATCCACCCGTGAAGCTGCTAAGCGGGAGAAGTTTGAAGCCGGGTACAGCCGTGGGGTGAACGATTACATTGAATCTACATATGACCATTTCCCAACGTTGGACTGGACTTTGCTCGGTGATGATGCTGTGAAGTTGG
Organism: Heracleum sosnowskyi; assembly: GCA_030848705.1. Classification (NCBI taxonomy): domain Eukaryota; kingdom Viridiplantae; phylum Streptophyta; class Magnoliopsida; order Apiales; family Apiaceae; genus Heracleum; species Heracleum sosnowskyi. The sequence continues at coordinate 131,343,136 of CM061235.1, read as the reverse complement.
TGGAAGATATCAAGAAGAAGGAGGCGGCTGCAATGGGGGACCAAGAGAAGGCTATTCAACCTGAACCTGAAGCCGGAGTGCAGGCTGCAACAGACGATTCCAACCCTGAAGCTCGCGGGGAAGACACGGGATTGGTCGATCCAACTCCTGACCAAAATGCTCCAGCGGTGTCTCCTGACAACCTTGCGCCATGACTACCATTTCAAACCATTAGTACCTTTTCTTTTGAGAATATTTCACACCCTTGGAAGGGTTAACATTTATGATCTTTTTATAACTTTTCCGGCGTTCGCGTCGTGGTTCCAAACATTTGGATGAGGGTGCGGGTACCTCGGAATACCTCGCAGGATGTAACTTTTAACTTTGGTTTTCATCTTTTTAATTTCACCGTACCTTTACTTTCCATATGCCAAAAATCCATGCTTAGACTTGCCATGTTATTATCATTATTTTTTTGGATGATCTCCAGGTCACCATGTTGAGCTAATATGCGGGTAGCTGTAGCCTTTTGTGAATTGCCAGCTGCATAAGACCGACCTGTCCTGCATCGTTAGATAACCAGTATCCCCGTACTGATAGATAATTACGTGCCAATCCAGGAACATTCGTAATATGTACCACACAGGTAACTAATAGGATCTATACCACAAGGTCAAGTTTTATAGGAAGTTCACCAACACGCATATTTGCGTTATTGCAGCCATAAACCTGAAGCTCGCCCGAGCTTTTTCTACCCCTTGACTAGGGATATAAACCGTATGTGATAAAAGTCATTCACCCCATGATTATTCCAATAATCCGATGTATAAATAATCCATTCTTGCACCTAATTTCCTTAAGCACATAAGTTATTTTTCATAGATTAGATCATCCATAAGCCATTTTATCCACTGCATTCGAGAAAACCCGATCATGCATATATATCCTTGCCTAGGGCAATGTGCCATTAAATTCCACGTACTTCACAATCCTGTATGAAGCTTAATCCGCGCCACAGCTTCAGGGATCATTAGCCTTGAACCTCTCCACTGTGGTGTTAACCCGTCCAGTGCTCCAGCTTGCATTCGTGCAAGGAAGCTTGAACCAGAGTATGGTCCATGAGTGGTTTCCACACTTTACCATGATACTCATGCCTAGTGTCCCTGGGGCTTATATGAGTTGATACCTTTGAATATTTATCCATGAATATTAACCTTTACCTCATAATCCATGAGTATTAACCTTTACCTCATAATCCATGAGTATCAACCTTTACCTCATAATCCATGAGTATTAACCTTTTCCTTTGAATTTAATCCAAATCATATTAAATCCAATCCAATAATATTAAATAACATTAAATCCAATCCAATAATATTAAATCCAATCCAATAACATTAAATCCAATCCAATAATATTAAATCCAATAATGTTTCAAAATTTAACCATTTGAACCTGTATAGAGTATATCCACTACCCCCCAGTTCTTTATCATATAATTGTTTATGGTGAAGAATTAAGCAGAGGCAATCATACATTCAACCTTAATCCACATGTAATCCTTACAGCACGCACATAAAGAGTGATAAAGTATTCAAACAAGAACATCCATATGAACCAAAAATAGAGGTTTCATTAATATTGTAAAATTTATCGAAAGACATCCAATAGGTAGGGTGTGCATACACTACCCCCCGAGTGCTCAAAGAACAAATGAAAATGTCTCACTATGAACCTAGAACAAAGTGCTTCGAAGCTGAGCCAAACAGCTATGAAGCTGAGGCTCACCACCATGAAGCTATACCTAAGCACGGCAGTTATAACTAATAAACTGCTTTTATTATTCCTACGCCTGAAAGAGGCCTACAGAAATAGTACCTGATGATTTACTGGTAGTATTTCTTGAGGTGCTCACCATTCCATGCCCTTGGAATGAGCTTTCCATCCAAATCCGTGAGGTGATAGGTACCTTCCCATAAGACAGCCTTTATGAGGTACGGACCTTCCCAATTTGCCCCAAACACGCCATGACCATGGACCTTCATGTTGGGCATCATCCTCCTTAGAACCAAGTCGCCAACCTTTAATGGTCGTGCGCGAACCTTGCTGTCAAAGTACTTCCGAGTACGTTGTTGATATGCGGCTAGCTTTAGCTGCGCCGTGGCTCGAACCTCCTCTACCAAATCCAAGTACAATCGATGATTGACCTCATTATTCCCAGGGTCATAATTATCCCTCCTGAATGATCCAGCCCCAATTTCCACGGGCACCATTGCTTCACAACCGTAGGTTAAGGTGAAGGGTGACTCTCCTGTAGTGGTTCGTGGTGTTGTGTTGTATGACCATAAAACCATAGGGAGCTCCTCAGGCCAGCACCCCTTGCTTTCTTCCAATTTAATTTTCAAAGTGTGCTTAATGATCTTGTTGACAGCTTCCGTCTGTCCATTACTTTGAGGGTGATAGACTGCCGTGAAGCCTTTCTGAATCCCGAGGTCATCACACAGCTTTCGCAACTCTTTGCTATCGAATTGCTTTCCATTATCTGAAATTAGCTTGTAAGGGACTCCGAACCTGCAAATAATTGCCCTGAACACAAATTCCTTTATTTTTGCAGCTGTTATTGTAGCCAGAGGTTCAGCTTCAGCCCACTTGGTAAAGTAATCTACAGCCACCACGGCGTATTTCACTCCCCCTTTACCTTTAGGCAGCTCACCGATCAAGTCAATTCCCCACACAGCGAAAGGCCATGGGCTGGTGAGAGGTTTCAAAGGGACAGCTGGAGTGCTATTGAAATTTGCAAACCTTTGGCAACGATCGCAGGCCTGTACGAACCTATGAGCATCCTTCTGAATCGTGGGCCAATAATACCCTTGACGGAGTATCTTATGTGCCAAGGAGGTTCCACCCGAATGATTACCACAAATTCCTTCATGGACCTCTCGCATAATGTACTCGCACTCGTCACCTGATATGCACCTCAGAAGCGGCTTATTGAATCCTCTTTTGTATAAAGAACCATCGTAGATAACATACCTTATAGCCTGGTATCTTATTCTCCTGGCTTCCTCTTTTCCTTCTGGAACAATCCCCTTTGTGATGTACTTCATAATAGGTGTTGTCCATAATGCCTCAGTCGCAGGTTCCAAGTTCATGACCTCGAGTCTAGGGATGCTAGGTTGAAGTTGAATCTCCAGAGGTATAACCCCTAGCATAGTAGCCTCCCTTTGTGAACCCAACTTCGCAAGTGCATCTGCATCAGTGTTTTGTGTCCTAGGGATTTGCTCAAGGTTCACCTCCTTGAACCTGCCAATCAGCTCTTGAGAGTACCTCATGTAAAGATCAGTACGAGGACCTCTAGCTTGGAATCCCCCTCGAATATGCCACACGACTAACATAGAATCACTAAAAACAGTCAGGTTTTCCACCCTCATTTCCAACGCCAGCTTCAGACCAGCAATCAGTGCTTCATATTCCGCATCATTGTTGGTTGCGTTAAAAGCGAAGTGAATGGAGCTTTGAAGCTTGTGACCTTCCGGGCTAATAAGAACAATGCCAGCTCCTGCCCCATTTCCATTTACTGCTCCATCTACGTAGAGTGTCCACCATGGTGAGCAGTTTTCAACCATCTGTTCGGGGGCTGTAGGTTCAGCTATGCATTCATCGCCCTTAACCTCGAATGTTGGAGGAAATTCCAGCAAAAAGTCTGCCAACACCTGCCCTTTTATAGCCGTTCTTGGCTTGAAGTCGATATCGAATTGTCCCAATTCCACAGCCCATTTCATAAGCCTTCCCGAAGCTTCAGGTTTGTGCAAAACCTGCCTTAGAGGGAATGAAGTACGTACCTCAATTCGGTGCGCTTGAAAATAAGGCCGAAGCTTCCTTGAAGCCAAGATTAAGGCATAAGACAACTTTTCCATGTTAGAATACCGTGTCTCGGCGTCCAGTAATCTTTTACTTACGTAATAAACCGGGTGTTGAACCTGCAGCTCCTCCCGGACAAGCACAGCACTGATTGAGTATTCCGAAACTGCCAAGTACAATATGAGGACCTCTCCATCAAGAGGTTTAGACAGTAATGGGGGGCTGCCGAGCTGTTCCTTTATTTTTGTGAAAGCAGCTTCACATTCTGGACTCCATTCAAAGTTCTTCCCTTTCTTGATTGCTGCAAAGAATTCTCTACATTTATCCGAAGATTTAGATACGAACCTGTTTAGAGCTGCAATCCTACCAGTGAGACTCTGAACCTCCTTTATGTTTCGAGGAGATCGCATCTCGACTAGCGCCTTGATCTTGGCGGGGTTTGCTTCAATTCCCCGATGATTGACAATGAAACCTAGGAACTTTCCTGACTCCACACCAAAGACACACTTCTGAGGGTTGAGCTTCATTCTAAACCTCCGTAATATGTTAAACATCTCTGATAGGTGCGAGACATGATCAGTAGCAGCTTTTGACTTGACCAACATATCATCAACATAGACTTCCATAGTCTTCCCGATCTGATCTTTGAACATTCTGTTAACCAGCCTTTGGTAAGTAGCTCCAGCGTTCAACAATCCAAAAGGCATGCCGATGTAGCAGTATAAACCTCTATCTGTGATGAAGGATGTATGCTCCTGATCAGGTTCATACATGGGAATTTGATTATATCCCGAGTAGGCATCCATGAAGCTTAAGAGAGCATGCCCAGCTGTAGCATCAACCAATTGATCAATCCGCGGGAGTGGAAAGCTGTCTTTAGGGCATGCCTTGTTCAAATCCGTAAAATCCACACATGTTCGCCATTTTCCGTTAGGCTTCTTGACAAGCACTGGATTTGCCAACCAATCCGGGTAGAATGATTCTCTTACCAGCCTAGCTTCTAGTAACCTGTCGACTTCTTCTTTGAGGGCTAAAGCTCTCTCACCACTTATTGCCCTTCGTTTTTGTCTCACGGCAACCCTTTCGGGGTCAATGTTAAGGTGATGACACATCACCCTGGGATCAATCCCCACCATGTCAGAGTGACACCAAGCGAAAACATCTAAGTTATTTTTTAAGAAACGAGCCAATGCTTCCCTAGTTTCAGGTCCCAACTGCTTTCCAATTTTCAGCTCCTTGGAAGGGTCGGTTGCATCCACTAGGATTGACAAAGTGTCACCAGCAGCACCTGTAGTTTCCCTAGCTTCAGGCATTCGGGGATCTAAGTCAACCTTCACCTGAACCTTCATATCAATTCTTCTAGATTGTGAAGAAACCTTGGGGGAGCTTTCCGCCTGGGCATCCTCAAAGTCGCTATCATTTACCTCTTCAACAATACCTTCGATAAGAGGTTCACTGTCCTCTTTGAATTTCGGTGGGGGTGCCTCCAGCATCCGTACCTCATTCTGGGTATCTACCCCCGAAGAAAAGACAATATCCATGGAGCTTTCTTCGCCTGGATGTTGGATAATCATAATTACATTGCACATATTATGTACCTGCTGTGAAGGTTCATTCTTTGTTGATGCCTCCTGGTACCTATAGCAATTATCCGTGGTACCTCCATCAACCAGCAACAAATGCTTTGAAGCTTGCTCAGCGGTGCGCAGGGCCTTACTATAGCATTCCCTTGAATCTACTTGACAGCCCTTTAGACATCCAATCCCGTTAGGAGTAGGAAACTTCATAGAGAGATGGTAGATAGAGGTTACTACTCTCATTTCCTTCAAGAGGGGTCTGCCCACGATACAATTATATGATATGTCTTCGTTTACTACCATGAATTCTGTCACCTGCGTAGCTCTCATAGGTTCAGCTCCCAACACAACAGGAAGCTTTACCCTACCCACAACTTGCACTGGTCCGCCAGTAAATCCGTATAAGTCATTGTAAGCAGGGGACATTTCCTTGTCCGCGAGTCCCATCTTTTGATAGGTGTCATAAGCCAATATGTTGCAAGAACTTCCATTGTCCACCAAAACTCGATGCACATTGAGCCCTCCAATTGTGATAGTCACCACCAATGCATCATTATGGGGGTGGTGTACATGTCGTGCATCGTCCTCAGTAAAGGTGATGTCCGCAGCTTCACCTCTAAACAGCTTCGGGGGCCTATCTGCCAAATGATAGATATTCGTGAGGGGATTTCCTCTAGCCTCACGAGCATAATTCTTCATTGCATTCCTGCTGAAGCCTCCAATATATGGTCCGCCTATGATTGTGTGAATACTACCAGCCCTGGTAGCTCGATCAGGTGCAGACTTTTCTTCATCTCTCTTGGATCTGTCATCCTTGTACTTTTTCGCCTCCTGGGCCACAAATTCTGTAAGGAAACCTTTCCTGATCAAGTCCTCAATATGATCTTTGAGGTGTCGGCAGTCGGCTGTTTCATGCCCATTAGCATCATGGAAAGCACAATATCTAGCCAAATCCTTCCTTCCGGGAGGTCCCGTCCTGGAGGGTTTTCTGAACATCCCCGTCTTATCACCAATTTCAAAGATATGTTCCACAGGTGCTGCCAAAGGGGTGTATTCCGAGTACCTTCTACTACCCTTAGATGACGGATATTTGTACTCAACTGTTCTCTTCGACCCTGTGGTGTTCACTGACAGAGGTGCTGTCTTTGCATCCTTGCTTACATCCCGACCATCACCTGAAGCCGTATTATAGGTTGCCCGCTTGCTATAATTCCTTTCCTTCGGGCTGTACGACCTATTCCTCTTATTCCTGCTCCAATCTCGTGAAGCATTATCCTTTTTCAAATTTTCCAAGGACTGTTCTACGACTTTGTGTCTTTCTGCCTTAGCGTAGAAGTCGGCCAAAGTGGTAGGTTCCCTACTCTGCAGCTCCTTCCAGAATTCAGTCCCAGGCCTAACCCCAGCTATCAGAAAGTTTTTGTAAGTTTCGTCAATAGTTTTCCTTACCCTTGGAACCTCAGCGTTGAACCTCTTGAAATACTCGTTAAGTGTCTCGTTGTCACGTTGCTTGATGTTTGCCAGTGTGTTAGCTGGTGGTGCGAACGTGACTGAAGCTCTGAACTGGGTTACGAACATCTCACCCATCTGCCTCCATGACTTGATAGAATTAGAGGGAAGCCTCTTGAACCACTGATGAGCACTATCCCTAAGGGTTGCAGCCAGCAAACGACATTTCGTGCGATCCTTGATTTGGTAGACTTCCATCTCCGTGTTGAAACGGCTAAGAAATTCCACAGGGTCCGTGGTCCCATTGAACTTCAAGTCTCCTACCCCCCTGTAGCTACGGGGTAAGGGCGAATCTCTCACCTTCTTAGTGAAAGGTGACCCTACTGTCAATCCCGACTGAGGGCCTTTCTCGGCCATGATCTTTTCGAGTACCTTCCTGAGGTCCTCTTCCTTATATCTTCCATCACCTTCAGCTGATCCAGAGGTATCATCAGTGTCACCCCCATCATTAGAGCTTCCATCGGAGCTATCACCAGCTTTATAGGATGAATCTGAGCTGTGCTCATCCTCAGGTTTTGAGTGGGACTTATCCTTATGGCTCCCTGACGCCTTAGACAGTGATTTCTCACTTTGTACCTTCCTGGGACCCTTCTGTTTTGCCTCTAATAGCTTAAGCCTCAAATCCTTACTCGTTAGCTTCTTTCCCATTCGGTCGAATACAGTGACACTCCTTGTAACCGAAGGTTCAGGATCCTCCTTATCCTTGAGCTCAGCTTCAGAGTTCCAGTCGGGATTACTCTGATCAGTTTCAACATCAGAAAAAGTCTTCTTAGTTCTCTCCTTCTCAGGTCCTTCCTCCTCACTGCCAAAATCCAGCCGAGTAGGCGTAACCTTTGGAGCCTTAGGCCTTTTTTGCTTCTTTCGCCATCTTTTCATCTTTTCAGATTTTTTCTCCAAGGAATCCACCCTTTCACCAATTTTCTTGAGGTGATCGAAAATATCCTTGTTCGTAACCTCGCCATGAGGACCTGTTCCACGGCCTTCTTCATTGTTAGTTGGTGTTTGCGTTTTTCCGGAATCATCCGACATATTTTCTCTCTTAAGATTTCTAATGGAGTCCCCCTCCTTCTAGCGCCACTTATGTTGTGAGAGAAATTTGGTACAACACAATTGAGAGAATCTCGCTGGAATATTCGTAAGAAACGTCCTTGATTATCGGACAGAGCTTACAGGTTCAAAGCTCGAGGCCTGAAGCTCACAGTATGAATAGAATAGTTGAAGTATGTTTCTGGGGGCTGGATTGACAAAACCACCGGCCGAAATAAGTAGTGTAAATCCTACACTACCCGTAAATTCGCCGGAATATGTATCACCGAGGTGCACGTGCCTTATGCTTCTCGAAAGTGAAAATCCGAATCCTTTAGTCAAGTGCCTACATATCCTATTTATAGGTAGGAATCAAGCCCCATGTAGTTCTATTAAGTTTGTACTTCTTAATCCATGCGAATTCGACCTCCCTAAGATCATCCATCTTAGAATTTTAGTCGAATAAGGCAGCTCTTGCCGAGCTTTCCAATGTCCTAGTTATTATCCATAACTAAGTCCTATAAATCCTTTCGTAAATAAAGTCTATCCGAAGTGACTATATAAGTTCTATCCCGATTCTAATTGCTCTTTCCAGCGTGTTTAACCAAGCCTAGAAGTCCTTTTATAAGTACAATTCCGTGCTCCCGAAGTATGGATAATCGAGTCCTTGTCCAGCTCTGACTCTGTCTCGGGGAGGTTCGGACTACTCATCACCTGAGACCAGTGTCGAGGTTCAAACCACCTGAACCTCAATGCCTGTTTCCTGACACTCCATACCTTTCACCTGGCTTAGCACCCCGAACCCGTTCATGCATGTTGCCCTTATACCTTAGCGTCCTGGTATCATATTTCAGTAGCCTTCAGCTGTACCTTGATACTCTTAACCTACGGCTTAGCACACACAATACTAAACTCATTCATCCTTACTGGACTTTTAACAAGTATGGGCCTTAAATTGAGCCCACGTGAGATTTGGGGCACAACAATTTTAACTTCCAAAGCAAAAAAAATCGAAAAGACCAATCTGCCCTTAAATTAATAACATGTGTATACATACATCTTAAACACGTCTTTTTCCCCAATTTTTCTAATCAGATATGAGATAACCCTAATTTTTGTTCTCGGTGTTCTTAGGATACATAACTTCAATGTCTACAGATGATCTTCAAATTTCTGAAAATTCACCCATTGAAGGTAATTGTACATCTTTCACTTTTTATACTCTAAAAATAAGTTTGGATTGCTTTTGATTTAATGTAATGGTTGCTTATTTTTCAGAATTCGATTCCAAAAATTATGAAGAAATGCTTTTACAGTTACTTACTACATGTTTCAAATCTCAGGAAGATCTTATTAGTTCTACCAAAGAAATTTATTTGGAACAAGGCTATGCTATATCCATCAAGTGTTCGAGAAAAGAAAAGTATGTTGTTGTTGGTTGTGACAGGGGAGGTTGTTATCGCAATAAGTTGAACATTTCTGCTGAGGATCGAAAGAGAAAATCAGGTTCTCGGCTAATTAATTGTCCATTTCAACTTCGCGGAAAGAAAGAACTTGATGGGTCATGGAAACTTAAGATGGAAAATAATTTACACAATCATGAGCCATCATCAGACATGTCGGGTCATCCTTCGTGTCGTCAATTATCAGAAGAGCAAACTTTAGTTATTGAAAGAATGACAAGAGCTGGTGTGCAAACTCGTCAAATTCTTTCTGCACTACGACAAGAGAATGTTAATACAAAAGTAATTGCGTGGACTATTGCAAATATGAAGTTCAAGATAAAAAAGAAAAGCTGGCTGGTCGAACTCCAATTCAAGCTTTATTTGACGAACTTGGTCGAGGTAATTTTATATTTGATGTTGCTCATCATGATAATGGAAAGATTAAGAGACTTTTTTTTCTCATCCAATCACGATCACACTTACTCGGAGTTATCCAACTGTTTTTGTTATGGACTGTACTTACAAAACGAATAGATATAAGATTCCATTACTTGATGTAGTCGGAATGTCAAGTTTCAACACATCTTTTTATTCATGTTTTGCATTTTTGGAGAGTGAGAAATGCGATGACTATATTTGGGCGTTGGAAAAATTTAAAAGCATTTTAGAACCTGGATGTGAGCCTTCTGTGATTGTGACGGATAGAGAATTAGCCTTGATGAAGGCTATTGAGATCGTATTTCCTAGAGCAGTAAATTTCTTATGTGTTTGGCATATTGAAAAAAATATTTTGGCAAAATGTAAGAGTTGTTTTGACAAGCAACAAGATTGGGAGTTGTTTTTATCAGAATGGAATGCAGTGATATATTCCCAAACGGAAGAGGAGTACATAAAAACTTGGTCTGAATTTGAGGTTGCATATAAAGAAAAAGAAGATGTTACAAGATACATAAAAAACACATGGCTTCCACATAAGGAGAGGTTTATTCATGCATGGACTGAAAAATATACACACTTTCGCAGTCATGTTTCATCTAGAGCAGAAGGTGCACATGCTAAATTGAAACAATATTTGCAAGTTTCTACGGGAGATTTTCAGAAGGTGAAAGAAAGAATGTGTTTGGCCATTGAGAATGATTTTCAGGAGATTAAATCGCGACTTTCAGGTGAGAAAATTCGAACTCTCCATGACTGTAATATGATGCTTTTTCGAGAATTAAATACTCGGGTGTCACATTTTGCGATGAAAGAATTATCTAAGCAATGGGAGTTAGTTAGGTCTGGAAAAATGAGACCTACATGTACTGGCCAGTTTAAGACAATCATGGGTCTTCCTTGTGCACATATGTTGTATGGTTGGAAAGAGAATGTCATATCTATCGATGCCATACATTCTCAATGGAGGATTGATAATAGACAATTTATTCTTCCTGGTGGTGATCAGATTGATTCTAATGCTGCAAAACTAAAGGAATTACTTGGTACTTTTGAAGGCAAATATCAAGAATGGCCTGTTACTAAAAAAGATGATGCTTTGGATGTTATATCTCAGCTTGTTAATGGGCCTTCATCCAAGCTTCTTGAGCCAGAAATTGTGCCTCATAAAGGAAGGCCACAAGGATCAATGAACAAAAAGAATTCTTCTTCTACAAAACGGAATCTATCAGAATTTGAGATTGTTGAAAAAACTAGAAAATGTAGTGTTTGCGGATTTACTGGACATAATAGTCGTTCCTGCCGAGGCAAAAATAACATATCTGAATACATGGATTGTTACACTCCATGTCCAATAGAGGAGGGCACCACTATTTCAGATCCTTATAATTCATCTGAGAACTTCTCGCGAAATTCATATATTAATGTAAGTAACTTTGTATTGTATTATTTTTAATGTTTGTTCTGTATAATATTTTCTTTAATCTTGTCTTACTTGTTTTCTTTAATCTTGGTCTCAGAATGAGGAAAGACTTGGCTTCTTTGATATTTAAAGACACGACATAAACTGGTTGTGGAGGTTGAAGCGTTGTGATTTTGCAGAAAAGTAGTACTAGAAGAAGTAGTACCTGATCGTATAATATTTATGTGAATTGTTTAGATCAATTAATTTTTGAACTAGTGCTTGATCCATTTTTGGTAAAGCTTTTGTTACAACTTTATGTAAAGCTTTTGTTACAGCTCTGGAAAAAATTAGTATTGCTCTGGAAGTTAATTTCAAGGACAAATATGGTATTTAGCTTATATATTGCTCTGGAAGTAAAATTTTGGCTCTGGAAATAACATTTCCCTAGAATATGGAAGGTTGTTGTTACATTGCTGCAACATTCTAATTTATACATAACTTATATTATTTTATAAATATTATGAAAATTATATTACATTTATATAAAATTCTTGAGAACAAATTAAAATAATAATATATTTTCAGCAAAATTAAGTAATTTATTTTGCATGATTTTACATACTGTATTTTAATCAAAACTTTAAATATTGTTTTTTAAGATATTTTATTGGTAGTTAGTTTGTAGTATTCAAAATATAATTTTGTTTTGATTTTGTAAATTTGTTAATATGTTTATATAGAATGTATCAACTTTTAGTTGCATTACATTATATTAGCTTATATCCAATGCGAAACACGGGTTGCTTTGAAAATTTTGCTATTATTTAGATTTTAATATTTTTGAATGTTTTACTATTATTTAAATTTTAACATTAATATTAAAATTTTTAATAATAGTTTTTAAGATGGATTTTACCTTGATTTATATTTTAAAACTAAAATTACAAATTTTATTGTTAATATGTTGTTGGCGAAAATCAAATCTTGAATTTTTGAATACAATAACTTTTATAAATGTTTAATTTTAATGGGATTGAGACCTTAGATTTTTGTATATAAAATAACTTTAAGTATTAAATCTAACTCTTCTTATCGATTTGAAACCGAAAAGGAAGAGTTAATGGTTAACCAAATTAAACTACAAATTATACTCTTGTTCAGTTAATATAAATTAGTATGAATAGATTATGTTTATTCAATTATTTGAATAGATAAATTAGTATATAAATTAGTATGAATAGATCATGGAGCCTCTAAAGATATGTTTCTTTGTCAACCAGTTAATTCAAAAAAAAATTAAGAGAATGGAAACTGAGATACATCTAGGTAATTTTCCTATAAATATTTTTTTTATATTATAAAATAGAGTAAAGTGCATTTTGTGTACTCGCACTTTAGTCAAGACACCACTTGCAATACTATAGTTCAAAATCGAGCAGTTGCAATATCAATGCTTGTATTTCAATGCACTTTGTTGCATTCCGTTAACTGAGGTTAACTCCGTTATTAATTTAGGGAGTAAAGTGCACTTTGTATACTCGCACTTTACTCTAAAGTGCATTTTGTGTACCCGCACTTTGATCAATACATCACTTGCAATACTTTAGTTCAAAATTTAGAATAAAGTGCGAGTACACAAAATGCACTTTAGAGTAAAGTGCGAGTACACAAAGTGCACTTTACTCCCTAAATTAATAACGGAATTAACCTCAATTAACGGAATGCAACAAAGTGCAGTGAAATACAAACATTGATATTGCAACTGCTCGATTTTAAACTATAGTATTGCAAGTGATGTCTTGACTAAAGTACGAGTACACAAAGTGCACTTTACTCTATAAAATATTGTACATATCAAACTATTATTTAAAAAGATTGTTCATATTAAAATATTATATATCAAAATCATATTGATTTTATTCATATCTTTGAGAGGTTACCTGAAATATATCTCATGTTCCATTTTTTTCAAAATTTCATATTTAGAAATAATTATAACTATGAGTTGAAATTGAGAATACTTTATTACATTTATAAACTCTGTATGTTTTGATTTTTATTACTTTTTTTTTTGAAGAAAACAGAACTTGCATTACTTAATAAGAATCATACACAAGAGCCTCCAACACAATCACTGGAGGAACATCAATCCACTCATGCAAATCTGGCATAGAATGAGTCGCCCTAGCTAACACATGGGCTACTCCATTCACAGATCTATTTGTAAAAACTACTAGCACGTTATCCATGTGCTTACAAATTTCAACACAATCACGGACAATAGTATGAAAATAAGAGTTTCCTGGATCTCCATTAAAAGCATCCGCAAGTTTCTTCGCGTCCGTTTCAAACACACAGCTATGGTAACCAAGATCTTTCACCCAGGACATTGCCTCCTTGAGACTTAGCGCTTCTGCTTCCCTTGGTTGCAAGTAGGCTCCAATTCTCTTACTTCTAGCCCGCAAGAAATGCCCCTGATCATCCCGGATCACTGCCCCCACTCCCACACATTTCACATCCTCAAACACTGATGCATCCATATTAACTTTATACCAGCCCGACTCCGGTCGTCTCCATCTTCTTTCACTAGCATTTTCCACAGGTTTATACTTGGGCACCTCCTGTTGAGCTTTCCTCCAATCGTTTAGCAGACTCATGGCTGAGCTTCGAACTCCAAAAGCCGAAACTGCTACCTTATCCCAGACCCATTTATTTCTTCGATTCCATAAACCCCAACTTAACATTGAAATGAGAGCACTTTGATCTCTAGAACCTTGCTGGATACATCTCTGGAATACCTCAACGAAATCATCACTTATCTGCGATTGCACCAGGGCTTCTACACTACTTCCTTCCCACACTGTTTTTGCAAACTCACAGTTAAAAACCACATGAGCCATACTTTCCCTGTCTGCTCTACACCAAGGGTAAACTATATCTATTTCAACCATTTTATTTGCTAAATTTACCGCTGTGGGAACACAAGAATGACAGGCTCGCCACAGGAAATTCACTACTTTACCTGGGACATTTAACGACCAGACCTTTTTCCAGAAACTGGCATTAGGCATTACAATCTCTCCCTGAAGCCTACGATAACAACTCTTCACCGTGAAACTTCCCATTTCTTCCAGAATCCAAAGCCAAGAATCATGCACTTGATTCATCGAAATTGGAATTTGTTTTATTAATTCCACATCCCTCTCATTAAAAATATCATACAGGACCTCATTATCCCACTCATTTCCTTCCTCTACCATCAGATTCCGAACTACAACATCCTCATAGCCTTCTGGCATATCAGTTGTTACATACCCATTTTCTCTATTTGTCAGCCATGGGACTTTCCAGACTTTTGTACTGTCCCCGTCTCCTATCTTCTTCCTACAGCCCTGCTTCAACACCTCCTGTGCAGTTAGGATACTACGCCACATGTAGCTCGGGTTAGCCCCTAATTCTGCATTAAGGAAATCAGTCTTCGGGTAGTATCTTGCTTTCATCAGCTTAGTTACCAAAGGGTTCTCATTATTTATTAACCTCCATCCCTGCTTCGCTAACATGGCTAGGTTGAATTTTTTAATTTCCTTGAAACCCAGCCCTCCATTTTCTTTACTAGAACACATTTTCTCCCAAGACATCCACCTAATACCTCTACTACTTCCCCCACTCCCCCACCAAAACCCATTCATAAGCCGCTGCAGACCTGTGCTTACTTCGTTTGGTAACAAAAGAATACTCATCCAGAAATTTGAAGCCGCCGCCGACTTCAGTAGCGTAAGTTTACCAGCTTTTGAAATCGGTTTATTTCTCCAACCCTGTAGCTTTTGCCCAACTCGATCCAATAGAAAATTAAACACCTCATTCTTTCGCTTACCAATTCTCATCGGCACTCCCAAATATTTTCCTGGATCATTCACCTCACTAACTTCCAGAATTTCACAGACTCTATCCCTCACAGCAGTTCTTGTACTTGGACTAAAAATCACACTTGATTTATTAAAGTTTATAGCCTGGCCTGACAGCTTCTCATATCTCTGAATAATACGTTTCATTGTCATAGCTTCTGTCTCCGTTGGTCTGAAGAAAAAGTAGCAATCATCTGCGAATAACAAGTGCGACACAGCTGGTGCCCCTCGAGCGATTCGACACCCATGAATTAAACCTGCAGCTTCATTCCGTCTAATGATCGAACTAAGCCCTTCAGCACACAAAATATAAAGATAAGGGGATATAGGGTCTCCTTGCCTGATTCCACGCTCCGGACGAACTTCCCCAAACTCATTTCCGTCATGTAAAAAACTATAAGACACAGTTCTTACACATGCCATAATCCTGCTTATCCACACATGATTAAAACCAAACTTTCGTAACATTTCCTCAATGAACTCCCATTCCAGCCTATCGTATGCTTTAGACACATCAACCTTGAGCCCTGCTACCCCATACTTCCCTTGTCTATGCCTCTTTATATAATGATTAATTTCGAATGCTATTAAAGCATTATCCGTAAGAAGCCGACCTCCGACAAAAGCACTCTGCGTGTCTGAAATTATATCTGCCAAACATTCCCGGAGCCTATTAGCCAATACCTTAGACAAAATTCTCATCAAGACGTTACACAACGAAATGGGCCTAAAATCTGTCATTCTCCTTGGTTGTTTCACCTTAGGTATAAGACATACCAATGTTCGATTGATATTATCCATCAGCATCCCTGTACTAAAAAATTCTTGGCAAAAGACACACACATCTCTTCCAACAATTCTCCAATACGCTTGAAAGAAAGCGGGATTTAGTCCGTCCACCCCTGGAGATTTTCCTGGATGCATAGAAAAAACAGCATCTTTAACTTCTTCATCCGTGATTGGTGCTGCAAGATTCATATTTTGCTCCTCCGTTATTTTCCTCACTGCTTCCCTCTCTGTTAAGCCGCATGCTTCTCTCGACTTACTAAACAACTCTGTGAAGTAATCCACAATGATTTGTTGAATATCCTCGTTGTTTTCCTTCCATTCATCATGCTTATTCATCAACCCTTTTATGCTGTTGTTTTTCTTCCTGCCTGTTGCGACCCTATGAAAAAATCGAGAGTTTTGATCTCCCTCTTTCAGCCACATTTGCTTTGCCCTCTGTTGCCAATAGATTTCTTGCCTCTCCAACAACTTTAAATACTCCTGCCTCACATCATTATATTTATTAATTCCATAAGCATCCCGCCTGGATCTATATTTTCTCAAGTCTGATCTGCACACCTTCAGTTTCTCATACATTTCTTTCACTCGCCCTCCACCCCACTCTTCCAACTGAATACTACAATGCTGTATTTTATCTAAAATATTACCTGCATGCACAACATTCCAACTATTATAAATTAAACTGTAGCACTCCTCCTCTTGAATCCACATATTTTCAAAACGAAATCTCTTTTTCTTCTTCACATACACCATTCTTTTTAACTGGAGAAGTAAAGGGAGGTGATCAGACGTAGAAACCTCCAACACCTGCACTTCTGCTTATGGAAACAAAGAACGCCATCCTTGGTTTGCTAGCCCTCTATCTAAACGCTCCTGCACCCACTCTGTATTCCCTCTTGACTTCTCCCAAGTAAACTCACAACCTTTAAACCCTAAGTCCACCAAACAACAATCATTTACTGCTTCAGAGAAACCATCCAGCAAAAACCTTGGTTGAACCCGACCACCCCTC
This sequence comes from Heracleum sosnowskyi, assembly GCA_030848705.1. Classification (NCBI taxonomy): domain Eukaryota; kingdom Viridiplantae; phylum Streptophyta; class Magnoliopsida; order Apiales; family Apiaceae; genus Heracleum; species Heracleum sosnowskyi. Next base: position 131,326,196 of record CM061235.1, on the reverse strand, counting down.
TTTTCATTTACAAACATCATATCGTTGAAGTCCCCTATAACACACCACGGGAGATTTGACCTCGATGCTAGCTCTCTTAACATCCTCCATGATTCTCTACGCCTACTTCTCTCCGGACATCCATAATAGCTCGTGTACCTCCATCTACCCACCTGCTCACAGTACACCTCGAAATCTATATAGTGGTTACAACTACCTTTTATTTCCACCCATCCTTCATTTTTCCATATAAGAGCAAGACCTCCTCCCCTACCTTGGGACTCCACCGCAAAGGAACCAGCATAATGAATAGACTTACAAAACTGATCTACTTTATTCTTTTTTACTAGCGTTTCTGAAAGGAAAATTAAACTGGGCCTATTTTGTTTAACGATTTCTTTAAGAAACCTAATTGTCCGTGGGTTGGCCAGCCCACGACAATTCCACACGAGGAGACTCATAATCCTAGGCGGGTCTCTTCCCCAGAGCCCGCCATTTTTCCGTTTTTTGGAACCATGTTTTCTTCTGTTTTATCCATATCCAGTCCATCAGCCTGCATAATAACTGGCCCATTATTCAAAATACTACAATTATCTTCCATACGCCTCCTTTTTAGGTCCAGGACTACGACTTCCCCCTCATTTATTCCCTCCTCATCCATGTTTGAAAAATTTATTTCCTTATCCTCTTTCCTATTTTCCTCCTGATTACGTGTTGCTATCTTAACGGCCCCATCATCCCTCCTAAACTCTCGCAATACACCATCCACCTCCACAAAATTAGCCTGATTTTTCTCCCTTTCGAATCTCTCTTCCGATGAGTTCTTTCCTCCTCCATAGCTTGCCTGACCGATACCTGCATCCACATTTCTCAGCCACCTTGCACCCGGATTGTTTCTATTATTCCGATTTGGAGCTCGCAGCCATGTGCCATAGGCTCGATCAATCTCTTTATCCGGGTTAGCATAGACAATGCTACATTCTCTGTCCGTATGACCCAGCATTCCACAAACAAAACAAAAGGTATTTAGCCATTCGTATTTAAAATTCACCCAGCTCCATGCTCCTCCTTCCCTTTTAATCTTCATACGTCGTTTCAATGGCTTCTGTACATTCATTCTCACCCTTATTCGCACAAACGACTTCCACATCCCATTCAAGCTTGATGGTTCCATTTTAACATAGATTCCAATGTAATCCCCAATACTCTTCAGAACTCGCTCCGACATAAAACCTTTGGGTATGTCATACACCTGAATCCATATTTCCATGTCATTCAACTCTATCTCGTGAGGATTATCTGTGTCGAGCAGCCTATTATACACCAACGCGTTTTGTTCAAAAGACCAGGGTCCTCCCTATAGGACCTTATTTAGATCCATGACATGATAGAATACAAACGAGTATCTGTACCCTCCTAAATCATGAATTTCTACCCCTTCTTTTGGCCTCCATAGCCCTGCCATCACATTCTGCATTGCCCCAAAATTAATGTTTTTCTCCGTAAGAAATCTCCCAATAAGAATGAAGTTTTCCTTACTCCCCTGACCCTCCTCTTTACCAAGAATAATGCCTCCCTCCTCCTCATCCTCTATTGACAGCTTCGCATACAAATCTTCCAGTTTTGACTTTGAGTGCTCCATTACTATGTTCCTATTTGCAGACAAAATTAAAATCTAAAAAACCCTCGTCAAATGAACGAGACAGACCCTCTCAAAACGAGAGACAGATGGGGTAATTTGTTTAGTTGGATGATTTTTATTACTTAATTTTCATACAATTTAGTTATCTGATTCATTTTGAAATCCACTTATAAACTCATGCACGTGCTACTTATAGTAAGGACTGTGAATGAGACCAAAAATTTTGGACGACAGGAAACAATCTCATTCTGATAGTTTGTCAATTTGTAAGGTCAGCTGGATGACTCAAAAATTAGCTGGACGACACTAGCTAGTTTCTTTAACTGGCTGGTTAATCTATCCTCAAACAACTAAAGTTGGGTGTGAATATATAAACATGTTAATACACGTTAATATTTTTGTCAAGCTCCAACTTTAGTATATTTAAATTTAGATTATTACTTTTCACATTTATGATATTTAAATTCGATTAATCAAGTATAAAACTATTTTCTAAAATTATTTATTGCACTTACTTTATATCTATATACCAATATTTAACTTAACATTTATTTTAACTTTAAATAGTTTGTTTATTCATTAAAATTTCAAATGAAGAATTATTTAATTTATTCGGGAAATATTAGCTATTTTTAAGAAATTAATCAATAGAATTAGATTTAAATAGAAGAGTATAACATCATTCAAAAAATTTTAAAAAAATCTATCAAACGATATTGTTCATCCAACATTCAGATTTATCATTCATTCAGAATTCTAATTATTCAGAAAATTTCGTTCAGATTTAACAAATGACCCCTAAGTCTTCGTCGTGTAACGTTCCTCAGACCACCAAAAAAAATAATCAATGTTCGGGCTTTAAAATAATATTATTAAATCTGGAGTCATAAATATTAAATAACAATATATTGTTGATGTGATTCAAAATTTTAATCCATGTTAGTATGTTTCATTTTTAGATATTTGATTTAAATATATTGGTTATTAATATCATAGAAACGTAAACCTTTAAATATTTAAATAAAACTCTTACACCTGTTACACAGTAGACATAATAAGATATATATAATATACAATATTTTATATTTTAATATGCTAGTGAAAATGAATTATGATATCAATGGAGCCGGGACGCGAATCATCATTTTTATAGGTGTCTAATATAAAGATTTTAGGCTTATAATTTTCTCGGCAAAAAGTCATTGTTCATTCACATCTCATCCCAAGATTAAGTTCTCATCCTTTCCTATTTTCTTTCGCACTACTTAATAATTAATTTTAGAAAAAATAATAAAAAAACTATCTTATTATATATGTTACATTATATTATTATATATACATATATAATTTGAAATACGCTATGCATTAGTTTGGTTACCCTATATATAAAACTTTAATAAATAAATTATAACTTATTATATATTATAGATATATTTTGTTAGATAATATAAAAGATAACATTAGGGGCGGTTTCTCGCTTCCCAAGAAGCAGCGTAATGTGATTTGAATCTCAAACCCTAATTAATTATTATAAAATTTTGATTTAAAATTGTTGTTAATGATTATCTAACCTTCGATTTTTAGCGTTATTTTTATAATATCCCTCTTATTAAAAATAGATCTTATCACGAATAAACCAAGGTTCTTTTATAGATATTATTAATTTAATACGTCTAGACATTTAGACTTTTGTCAATTCTTCGACCTGATAATATAAAATTTATATTTTAGTACATTATCGATTTAATTTAATTTTTTAATATATTTGATATGGACATAAAAGTAATTATAGAAATATAATTACTGATACATATACATTAATTATACCTAGAATGGTCCAAGAATACGGCCCAATAAACAAAGCCCAAGACCCTAATTATTTATTAATTTCGTAATTAATAAATAGGAAAAATACACAACTCAGGAAAGAAATCCAAAATATGGTAAATTCATCAAAGAAGGATCCAGAATCCCAATTAAAAAGAAATAATGAGTCATAGCCTTTATCAACAAGGAAAAGACTTCTCCAGCAAGAAATACAATATTTATCCATTATCAAAAAGGAGACTTATTAGCTAAGACTCATAAACTTACTCTAAATATGAGGCTCCAGACGTCTATATAAAGGACCTGATCCTTCAATCAGAACTACGTCTTTGGCTTGATTCTCAGCACTGATTGAGATACGTAGGCATCTTGTGAGGACCGATTTAGTCACGAAACACAAGAGCAACCATTAAAGCTCGAAACTCTCTCAACCCTAGCAATTAATTTACAAGCACGTTTTTTAATCCATAACATTTGGCGCCATCTGTGGGAAGACAACATCAACCATGGCAAACACACGAAGAACAACTCGTGATACTCAAACTTCTGAGGAGCTTCCTATCACCTCTGAGACTGATACTCTCGGAAATCAACCACCGCCAACTAGCAACTACTGGCATTCAAGGGGCGAATATCTCCCTCACCACCACTCAAGGACCTGAAATCCCAATTTCGATTGAAGGGACGAATCCCCTGCAGATGGTCATTCATGGATCTAATCCACAAGAGACCGTTCACCAGCAACCAATCACGACCTCCCCACTGCTCATGAATGCACCAAGTGGTCTTCAACTCCATACTACTGATCTTCCTCAATACGCAACTCAAACTTTGGGGATGCCAGGCTATGGCATTCCCCCTCGACCCATGGCGGGCGGTAGTGGTCTCAATCCCAACTACCACGAGGCATACGTTCCTCATTATATACAAGGTCTAGGACCCCAAAATCTACAAACTCGAAGGACCCCTTTGATTCGAGATTACTCGGGACCCTACACCGAGGATGAGAATGACTCAACTGGAGAAGAAATGGATGTTGCCCCAAGGAGAAGACGTTCTTCTCAAACAAATCGGGAACAATCCCAAACTACTAAGGAAAAGATTGCGGCCCATGAGGCAGAGGCTGCAAGGCTCAAAAAATTATTGGCAGAGGAGGAAGCAGCGAGAGCACAATGAGTCCCCGTGATTAATTTGGACCCGACACCAAGAAGAACCAAGAGGGCTGAAGCCCCAAGGGGTGATCCTAGTATTTTGTTGCCTCTAGGAGATCCTGATGATCCTACACTACCATTCACTCAAGACATCATGAAAGCTACCATATCCAGAAAATTTAAGATGCCAACGATTAAAGCTTATGATGGAACAGGAGATCCCGCGAATCATGTAAGAACCTTCTCTAATGCACTGTTGTTGCAGCCGACCAATGATGCGGTCAAGTGTAGGGCGTTTCCACAAACCTTGGCAGGTATGGCCCAATGTTGGTATTGTCGTCTTCCTCCCAACTCTATTGGGTCTTTCAAGGAATTAAGCAAAGCATTCATCAATCAATTTGTTAGTGGAAGAGTACATGAGAAAAGTTCTGCATCACTCATGGAAATCCAACAAGGAAAGAATGAAGCTCTAAGGGATTATATCAACTGATTCACCCGGGAGGCTCTGAAAGTCCCGGACTTGGAGGACAAAGTAGCTATGATAGCTCTGCAGCAAGGAACCACGGATGATCACTTCAAAAGATCATTAGCAAAACATCCACCCGAGAGCATGCTGAAGCTCCAAGATAGAGCCGGAAAGTACATCAAGGCTGACGAAAGCATGAGAAAGTATGAACCCACTACTGGTGGTAGTGGAAATTCAAAGAAAAGAAAGGAGACACATGAGTATGACATCAAGGAAAAGTTTCCTAGAACATCAAAGGATTCTGATTCTCCACCTAAGAGGAGCAATTTTGGGCCAAAGTTTATGGAGTATGCAAGATTGAACACTCCCAGGAGCCAAATTCTGATGGAGATAGCTAAGGAGGGGGATCTCCGATGGCCGAAGCCACTAAGGACTGATATGTCTAAACGGAACCAAAACCAATTTTGTCGGTTCCACAAGGAAGTCGGGCACGACACCGACGATTGTAGACAATTGAAAGATGAGATCGAGTTTCTGATACGGAGAGGAAAGCTCAATAAATTCACCAAGGATGGAAATCAAGGGAGTCAAAGAGGAAACTATGAAAGGAAGGATTATGACAGAAGGGACAACGATCAAGATCGAAATCCCAAGCCCCGAGGGCCAGTTATCAACATGATATTCGGAGGACCAACTACTGTTGGGTTCTCCCGAAACTCAAGAAAGGCCTATGCCCGAGAAGTAATGACTGTGGTCGGAGAAGCACCGAAACGTGCCCGAACAGAAGTATCAATAGGTTTTGATGATTCTGACTTGGAGGGAGTGAAGTTTCCCCACGATAATCACTTAGTCATCGTACATGTGATAGGGAATTCTGAAACAAAAAGAGTTTTGGTCGACAATGGAGCTTCAGTGGACATCTTGTTCCATGATGCTTTCATCAAGATGGGTTATACTGACTCTCAGTTGACACCCTCGAATATGCCCATATATGGGTTCAATGGAGTGGAGTCAAAGGTGGAAGGCACTATCCAACTCCCAATGACAATGGGCCAAGGGTCGAATACGTCTACTCAGATGTTGAACTTCATAGTTATAAAGGCCATTTCAGCCTACAATGCAATCCTGGGAAGGACGGGTCTTCATGCGTTCAAGGTCGTTGCCTCATCTTATCATCTGAAAATCAAGTTCCTAACGAAGAATGGAATTGGTGAAGAACGTGGAGATCAAAAGATGGCTAGAAGCTGTTATGTAGCCGCGTTAAGGCCTGATGGAATCGGGGGGTAGGTTCTCCCCATTGAAGACATGGATACCAGTGATAATGAGGACCAAAGAGGGAAACCAGCTGAGGATTTAATCCCAATTCCCTTAGTCCCTGGTGAACCGGAGAAGGTGACTTATGTTGGAGCACTATTGCCTGAACCATTAAAAAGCAAGCTCATATCTTTTCTTCAAGAGAACAATGACGTTTTTGCTTGGAAAGCGGCTGACATGCCAGGGATTGATCCCCAATTGATAACTCACAAATTGAATGTGGATCCTGAAAGGAAGACGGTGAAGCAGAACTACGTCTATATAAGGGACCTGATCCTTCAATTAGAACTACGTCTTTGGCTTGATTCTCAGCACTGATTGAGATACGTAGACATCTTGTGAGGACCGATTTAGTCACGAAACACAAGAGTAGCCATTAAAGCTCGAAACTCTCTCAACCCTAGCAATTAATTTACAAGCACATTTTTTAATCCATAACAATATTATAAATATTAGATTTCAAATGGTTATTAGTGACTATTATACGTCTAATGTTTATTATACAGGACATTATAACTTGAAGTTTTTTTTGGAAAAATATGAATTTTTTCATTTTATTTTGTAAAAATACGTTTCTAAAATATTATTTTTGTAAAAAGACGGATTTTGGATTTTTGTGCAACCAAATGCAGGTGGATGCAACCTAAAGTAACTTTAATTACTTTCTATTAAAAACGTAAGAATATGTTGCATTTGGTAGTTTTTGATTGCAAATCGTATTTTTACAAATATTTTTATAATACAGTGTAATTGCAAAAAAATAGTATTTTTGATAATTTCTTTATAACGTATGGTTCGCAAATTAATTTTTATATTTCTTATCATTTATTTATATCTTAATATTTTTTTTATTTAACTTTTTAACTTTTAATATTTTTATTTAATCATTGATGTAACGATCCTTATACCGGGTTCATGACCAAATATAGCAAAATCCTTTCATTGATTAGAGTAATTCAATAAATAATTATGATATTTCTATTTAATTATTATAATATATATTAATAGATAAGATATAAAAACTAAAAAGATGATCATCTCCGATGGAATAAAACCATTATCTATAATTTTAATCAAACTCACTATATTGTTGTCTCTAGCAAAATTTCACATTATCATATTCAAACTATATTTTCTATTTATAACAACTTCTAACAATAATTAATTACCATATTAATATAATAGGATATATTAGATAATAGGACATAATAGGATATATTTACATTAATTTAAGAACTTTTCCTAACATTTAGATATTCTTTTAAATTTTAAATATTATAAAGATTTTAAAATTTAATATTAGAAATATTTATTTTTAATATATTAATGATAGAGTTTTGAAATAAAATAAAAATAAAAATATTTGAATGAAAATAATTTTTTTTATTAAAAGTTTTACTTTTATTGATATTAAAATTAAATAAGATGTATATTCAGAATTATAAAGTATATGAATAATAATTTAAGTGAATTTTTCTTGATATTATATTGACATGTTACAACTTACACGCACAGAGAGCTCTTAAACAAATCCCCGGTTCCAAAGCAAAGGTCCAGTATTCTGAAAATTTCTGAAGTGCAGATGGAAGTGGGCGGGGAGGAATTGAAGTAGTAGAGCTCGTCTACGGTGGTTGTAGGTTATATGAGCAACGTGTTAGTTTGAGCTTTTTATTAAGAGTAGTCTGTCTTTTTTTCTTGCATTCTCTCGGGGCCTGTTTTATCTATCTATTTACACACAAAGTTTAGGCAAGAAGGAACATATATTCAACGACTAGTGCTACGATGTTACGGTATAAGTTTCTTTGTTTATGTTTATTAACTAGTTTACTAAGCTGCGTTATGTCGTGGTTTTATAATAATTTTTTTAATTTTTTTTAAAATATTTTATAAAAAAAATTATTTTCAAAACAAATAAATAAATATATTTCCTAGCATGTGATTTCTTTTGAATGTTTCATGTCGTCTTGATCATTCATGAAAATTCTGAATAAAATATAAAAATGCAATTGTAATTCTTTGTTATTATTTTAATATTATGATCTTATTATATTGATTACCATTTATATTTTTTTCAAAATTTAAATTATGACTTATATTTTAAAATACACAATCTATTATCAATATTTAATTCTTCTAATGAACCACACTCTCTTCAAAGATATTTCCTCCCAATGAGCCGCTCCCTCATTATTTTCAAAATTAAAAGATATGATGAGATAACACATTAATCTACTAAATAAATTACATGATTTTTAAATTTGTTTTGTATACTTGACATATAATACAATAGTTACAAAAATTTATTTTTATAGCCTTGAAAATAAGTTTTTAAATTATTATTTTTTGAGGAATTTTGGACCAGAACTTACATTCAATAACGATGAGACGTACCACACTGAAAAACCATAGAAAATCCGAAAAACACAAAAAAAAAAAAAAAGTATACTGAAACTTTTATCTAAATAATATAAAAACTAAACTTACATGACATAAAATCTCTATATAGTAGGATATGAGGAGAGAACATTTGTGTGAATCATAATCAGAATTGATATTTGAAAAACGTATACATGCATCCACTTTCTTTTTTATAATACAACTAATGTCATCGATTTCTTTTTCTTTTTTATAATACAACTAATGTCATCAATTTCTTTTTCTTTTTTTATAGTATAACAGAACTTTGGCATTTATTCATGTATCTTCCTAAAAATAAAAAACAATCAAAGTCAAGAGTAAGTAAGTAAACCTTCGGATACGAGAATATAAATATTCTAAAACAAAATACAAATACGAACTTGATGAAATAGAGAGCAAAAACATTTGGACTTTGCAAATTTGTTTATATAATTTTCTAAATTCATAATAAAAGAAAGTTGATATTTTCTTGATTTTTATAATTTCTTTGTATAGATTATATAATTTAATTAAGTTTACGATTATAGATATAATAAATTGATTGTATAATAATAATGCATTAGATCCTAAAAGTTCGAAAGGAATCAAGAAATCGAGACTAGATCTTACAAATTTGAGAAGTTGCAATTTTCCAATTCCCTTCCTACAAAATCGGAAATAATAAAGGAAGTAATTTTTCAATTTCCTTCCTGCAAAATCGAAAATAATAAAGGAAGTTGTAATTATTAATATTAAAATTTGAGAAAATTAGAAAAATAGAACGAAGCGATTTGAGAGCCGCCACCTCACCGCCCTCGTCTTCTCCTTAATAATAAAAGAAAGTTTTAACATAAGATCCTAAAAATTTGAAAAAAATAAGGAAGTTGTAATTTTTTAAATCCTCCAATCTTACAAATTTGATAATAATAAAAGAAAGTTCTATCAAGTTTGAAAATAATAAAAGAGAAAATTACAATTATTAACATAAGATCTTACAAATTCGAAAATAATAAGTAAGTTGTAATTTTCTAATTGAAAGAAAGTTCTATGAAGTTTGAAAAAAAAAATCTATCAAGTTTAAAAATAATTACAAAATCGAAAATAATAAAGGAAGTTTTAATTATTAATATTGAAAATTGAGAAAAATTGATAAAATTAGAAAAATAGAACGAAACAATTTGAGAGCCGCCACTTCATCCCCCCGTATTCTCCTTAATAATAATAAAAAGTTTTATCAAGTTTGAAAATAATAAGTAAGTTTTAACATAAGATCCTAAAAATTTAAAAGTAATAAGGAAGTTGTAATTTTCTAATTCCTCCAATCTTACCAATTTGAGAATAATAAAAAAAAGTTATATCAAGTTTGAAGATAATAAAAGAGAAAATTGCAATTATTAACATAAGATCCTACAAATTCGAAAATAATAAGGACATTGCAATTTTCTAATTTAAAGAAAGTTCTATCAAGTTTGAAAATAATTAAAGAAGGTTCTATCAAGTTTGAAAATAAAAGAAAGTTCTATTAAGTTTGAAAATAATAAAAGAAAGTTTTATCTAGTTTGAAAATAATAAAAGAAAATTCTAAATAATAATGCATTAGATCCTAAAAGTTCGAAAGGAATAAAGAAATCAACATTAGATCTTACAAATTTGAGAAGTTGTAATTTTCCAATTTCCTTCCTACAAAATCGAAAATAATAAAGGAAATTGGAAATTTTCAATTTCCTTCATACAAAATCGAAAATAATAAAGGAAGTTGTAATTACTAATATTAAAAATTGTGAAAAATTGAGAAAATTAGAAAAATAGAACGAAACGATCTGAGAGCTGCCACCTCACCGCCCCCGTCTTCTCACTAGTCGACTAAGCCGCGCTTCGCAGCGGTCCTATAATATTTTTGTAAAATTTTAAATATTAATTATTTAAGAAAAAAATATAATATATAAATAATGAATACAATATTTTACAAAGTAACTTACATAAACAATAAAAATAAACTATTAACATAATTTTATGAAAAATGTGTATCACATTTTCTTGAACCAACACCCGTTACACTAAATACATATAAGAAAAAATACTAAAAATATGCATTAATATAAATTTAAGTATTAAGCACCACTTCAAACTTCAACCATTCGTAATATCACAAAAATTACAAATCTTTAAAATATCCATGGACTTTATATGCCGATTTAGTGTCATGTTTCTTGTGCCGATACCTGTTGCATAAATACATATAATTAAAAAAATACTAAAAATATGCAATAATATAAAATTTAAGTATTAACCACCGCTTCAAATTACAACTATTTGTACCATAACAAAAATTATAAATTTCTTAAATATCCCTAAACTTTATATGGTGATTTTTGTGTCATACTTTCTTGAACCGACGCCCATTGCACTAAATACATATAAATTAAAAATACTAAAATTAAGCAATAATAAAAATTTAACTATTAACCATCGCTTCAAAATTCAATTATTTGTAAAAATTACAAATTTCTTAAATATTCTTAGATGTTATAATAAAACTTTTTAGTGCATACATGTGCATCATTATAATATAAAAGGTTCATCATCGAAACATAATCGATTTTTATACAATCATTGTTTTCCTTGTGAATTTGAATGTAAATAAGGGATTCAATTTTAGTTTAGTTAAGAAAAAAAATTAACATTTGTTAAATTGAATTTTGAACAACATTTATTTTTATATATTTATTGTTTTTACTATGAATTTGAATGTAAATAAAGAAATTCAATTCTCTAAACATGATTATTTAAAAAATTTATGAAATTAATGGTATTGAATAACTCTAATTAATTCTCAAATCCATAAAAAAAAATCAAAAACTATATACAAAGATAAAATTGAATATAATTATTATTAGATATAGAAATCAACTAAAACAATTAGAAAAAAATAAAATTATGTACACATGTGAGCTTTAGCCTTGAAGGGGGTTAGTCGGCTTTTATTTATTTCTCGAGGCTCAGTCCTGTTTTATTAATAGATTTGGCTTATCGAAAAAAATAAATATAATAATTTTAATCGTCCCGACTTATTACAATAGGTTTAGCTGTCGTGCTAAACCCATCCACACATATATACCTAACCTATTCATAAATCCAAGAAACTAATTAACAATTGTTTGTGTATGTTCTGTGGTACTTGCAAAACCTCAAGTTAAAAGATGTCAGATAAAAGAAAATAAATTAAAATATACAAACAACAATCATCAATATACAATGTAATTAATGCACAAGAATTATTATAAAATCCCCAAATTTGTGACGTGAGAAAAACTAATCCAAGCTTTTATAGCCAATTTAAGATATAATATAAAGATATAATAAAGATTAAATTCTAAATAAGATTATAATATAAAGATTTAATAAATATTAAATCCTAAATATGATTCTAATATAATGTTATAATAAAGATTAAATTCTAAAAAAAGATTAATTTTTATATATTTATTGTCTTCCTTATAAATTCGTATCTAAGTAAGACAATTTAATTTGATTGAATTAAAATAGAGAAACTATAGAAAAATAGATTAAAACTTAAATATGATTTAATTTAGTTGAGAAAATAAATTAAATTTGTTTAATTAAATTTTAAATAGGATTGACTTTTATACATTTATTTTCTTCCCTAAAAATTCGAATTGAATTAAAATAGTGAAACTAAAAAAAAAATAGATTAAAACTTAAATATGATTTAAGTTATTTGAGAAAATAGGTAATATTTGTTTAATTAAATTTTAAATAGGATTGATTTTTATATATTTATTTTCTTACCTAAAAATTTGATTGTAAATAAGGAATGTATTTCCTAAAAATTTAAATGTATATAAGAAAATTTAATTTTATCAAATTAAAATTGAGGGTCTGTAGAAAAATAGATAATTTTATTTTTAATTTAGTTTAGAAAAGAAGGTAATTTTGTTTAATTAAATTTTAAATAGGATTGACTTTTATATATTTATTGTCTTTCCTAAAAAAATGAATTTAATTAAAATAGTAAAACTCTAGAAAAATAGATTAAAACTTAAATATGATTTAACTTAGTTGAGAAAAAAGTAATATTTATTAAAATTAAATAGGATTAATTTTTATATATTTATTGTTTTTCCTAAAAATTTGAGTGTAGATAAGGAATGTCTTCCCTAAAAATTTGAATGTAAATAAGAAAAATTAATTTTATTGAATTAAAATTGAGGATCTATAGAATTAATTTAGTTGAGAAAATAAGTCAATTTTTTTAATTTATTTTTTAAATATGATTGACTTTTATATATTTATTTTATTCCCTAAAAAATCAAATTGAATTAAAATTGTGAAACTCTTGAAAAATAGATTAAAACTTAAATAGGATTTAAGTTAGTTGAGAAAAAAAAGTAATATTTTTTCAAATAAATTTTAAATAGGATTGACTTTTATATATTTATTATCTTTCCTAAAAATTTGAGTGTAAATAAAGAATGTTTATATTTGGAACTGATATTTATATTTACTATGTTGTTGGTTAATTCAAATTTTACTTTTTTGTTATGTTATAGGATATAATATAAAATATTATTCTTCTTATTCTTATTAAAATTAAATTAAAAGTTATTATTAGTGAGTATCGAACCGTTGACATTTGTTAGTACTCGCTTATTATCCATATTAATTTTATTATATAATAATATATAATTCTTTTTCTAGATTTAAATGTCTAGTTTTGGCTAATTGATTTTTTTTTTATTGAAATCTATGTGCATCAAATATTTACATACTATTTACATACATTTATATATTTTCGTGACTCTTTTTTATTTTATTTACGAGTTACAAAAAATATTTAATGAATATTGTCAACATAAATATAAATATAAATCAATACTATTATATAATAGACGAAACATTAAAAGTTTGGTTGGTCGGTATGGTACGTTGTGATTTTACTTAATTGCCCTTAATTTGGTTGGTCGGTATGGTACGTTGTGATTTTACTTAATTGCCATTAATTAGTTTTTACTTAATTAAGCTTACTTATTTATAGAAATATATTATTAAATAATAATATTACCTATTTATAACCAATTACCTTTTTCACCTAAAATACATTATTTTTTCTACTTTTCTAACAAATTCAATATATCACGGGCAATTACCTTTTTTAACTAAAACATGTTAGTTTTTCTATTTTTCCTTACTAAAATCCTTCTTTTTCCAAAAATATCACGGACAAACATTTAGTTATTTATTTTTAAACCTATTTTAATATTATTATTATTTTTAAAAGTTTACCTATTTTAACATATCTACTTATTTTTCTTAACAAGTGCAATTACTAAAAATATTAAAATTTAAATAATCAAATACCTATTTATAACCAATTACTTTTTCAGCTAAAATACATTATATATTTTTTCGAACAAAGTCACTCTTTTTCTAAATATATCACAGGAAATTGCCTTTTACAATTTATTTTTTCTATTTTTCTTACTAAAATCCATTCTTTTTCCAAAAATATCACAGGAAACCTTTAACTTAATTATTTTAAAACGTATTTAAATACTTTTAATTATTAAATTTTAAAACCTCATTTTCCAAAAATATCACGGGCATTAACCTTTTTAAACTAAATATATGTTACATTTTTTATTTTTTCTTACTAAAACCCCTCATTTCCAAAAATATAACGGGCAAACCCATACTTATTTATTTTAAAATCTGTTTTAATGTTTTTAATTAATTAAAAATGTTTAGCTATTTTAACATGTCTACTTATTTTTTGCACAATTACAATTAATAAAATATTAAAATAATAATAAAATAACAATTAACAATCCGTGTATCGCACGGGTTTTAAGCTAGTATAATTATAATTAAAAGATATAAATTTTATTCATAAAAATTCCTATGTTTGCAGTGTTGTATGACCATAACTCAACGTTTTTTAACCTATATATGTTATTTGAAAAATAAATTTTTTTTTTTTGCTAATTAAATATTTACTTTCTCTAATTTAAAATTTTATTGAATAATATATTAAAATTTTAACAAATTCAGATTCACTAAAAGTTCTCAAAGTAAGCATCGTGTAAGGGTAATAATATAAACAATTATTAAATTTATTCAGGTCCTAAACTTAATACCAGTCTAAGAACTCTAAACTTCTGGAGCTGCCTTCTCACACCTCACTTTTCGAGCGTGATTGATGAGTGTGGTTATTGGTTAGGTGGCTAATCCATGACCTAGAGGTCATCGGCTCTGGGTATCAGACATGTGCGGGATCAAAACAATTTCAGAACTATATACATAAAGTAAAACAAACTAGTTTTGCAGATAAAGCCAGATGTCATGCTAAACATTCAGCACGTGCGCAAAGAAATGGACTACATGAAAATATTTGAATTTCTCTTTTAAAGACAAGCATACATAGAGTCGGAAAAACTTAATAATCAATTTTTTGACCTCTTAATAGTCTAATCTTGGTTGGGCATGGCTGCTGGTGTTGTTCCTTCAGCCTCATCACTGAGAGCGAGAAATAAGTATCTCCACTGGAATTTTTTTTACATCTCGCCGTACTCCAATATCTGAGACCAATCGGCTAACACAATAAGACGCCAATCCAACAGCACTCAGACCACTAAAGCTGGTAGTAAGGAAGCGAAGTGGAGAAGAAGCAACAGCAGTAGTAGCAGCTAAAAAGGATGCAGTCTGCCCACCGCGACCTACATTCACACTGGTAAACAAGAGCAACCCCGTCTTGCAATAAATAGCAAAATCTTCACAGTTGTTTTTGAAAAGATTATAAAACCCAAAACCATTTTCAAGAAGGTACTCAGCACGATGAAGCACATCCTCAAAAGGATCAGACTTTGCAAGTGTGCAGGTGCCTCCTCGAGCTTGGGCAAGAAAGATAAGCGGTGACACATTATATATAAATAGATGCAATTCACCACCAGAAAGAAAACAATCGATGCATGACAATACGACACCATTAGCACTCGCTTGATTGCCACATATAGGGCATGGAGTATCTGAAGAATCAGGAGATGATGAGCTAAAAATGGTGTCTAAAAAGGTTCCAGTGCCAATTTCCTGACCTGCACCTCGAGTAAAATGGATAACCTTTCCATCACCAATATAAATCCCTGGTACCAATGAGAGACAAGTTAGTAAGTTGCGGTCAAGATGGTAGTCAGGCATTTTGATGATAAATATACATATTATAACTATTATAGAGAGAATGGAAGATATGATAAAACAAATATAGAGTTCTCATTGACATTTGATTCCCCTGTAGTAAGATGTTTCAATAATGTAATAAACAGTAAAAAGAAACTATTACCGTGTTCGCTAAGTTTTAAGCCATTATTATCACTAATTTTTGCATAGGGCAAAAGAACCTAAGAATAGTTTTAGTTACCAACTCTGAAACTAAAATTTGATACATATTATAATTTCATATTCTATCAGTTCCATTCAGATTTTGATTTTCTAGAAGTCCCTATAACAACTTATTGCTGGTCTTGACCAGCTTTGATCAATCATACAAAAATAAAACTCCACAAGGTCAATATTACGACGTAGGAACCATTAGCCTAAAACACCCGATCCGAATCTCGAACAATCCTAAAAAAAAGGCTTTCACATAGTGGTGTAAATTTTCCAACTATAAAACATGAACTGAAAACACATCAAACTGAATATTTAATTATTGAATATATATTTGGCATTTCTATAAAAGCAACTAGCTTATGGCCCGTGCAAAGCACGGGTTATTTTATACATATTTATTAAGCGGACATTAAAATTTCACTCATTAGTTTCTTTCCAATCTTTTCTTTTTCTTTTGTTTCTTTTGCTGAATTTTTAGTTTCTTTCCAATTTTTTCTTTTTCTTTTGTTTCTTTTGCCGAATTTTTTTATATCTTCACAATATTTTTTACATTAGATTGTATACTTTTGACGGTACTTTGAAACAGATAATATGAATATTAACTAATACTAAAATTTATATTTTTTCGTATTGTTAAACCAAATAATATAACTATTAGATATTAACACGTGATTGATGATATTCAGATTTTATATAAAGTTGGTGATTTTAGAGTTATAAATATTACTCCTTCAGTCCCTCCCATTTCTTTACACTTTTCTTTTTGAGATGTTGCTCTCAATTTTTTACATTTCAAATGTTTTTGAAAGTAGTAAAGTTTATTATAAGTATAAAAATTAACTGCATTCACTGCTTTCCTTTCCTGTACTGTACTCACTTTACACATTAAATATTGATTGTTCCCACCACTTTACTCATTTTTCTTACTTTTCTCCAATAATTTTACACTTTTCTTAATCTTGGTGTCCAACTCATTCGTAAATAAATGAAAGGGATGAATGGAGTAGATTTTATATGTTGATGTGATTCAAACATTTAATCTATATTAATATATTTTGAATTTTAAATATTAAATTTTAAAATGTTGTTAATGAGTTTTGAATCTTGACATTTGATATTAATATCTCTTTTAATTGTTATTATTACAAACTTTTTAGTATAGTGTAGATTTCCATACATAAATTTTCTATTTTATATTATTGTAAATGGAATAGATCCTTTAACCTATGATATTAATATCTTATTATCCACGAGTTCTTTTCATACATATTTATTAAACGTACATTAATAAATAATTTATTAGTTAGTTCTTTATTGTCTCTTTGATAATTTTTAGATTAAATTGTACATCTTTTGACAAAATTTTAGAACGAATAATATAAATATTAAGTTACATTGAAATTTGTATTAGTTTCGAGTTTCTAAACCTAATAACATAAATATTAGATATTAACGTGTCATTAATTATATTCAAATTTTAATATAATATCAGTAATTTTTAGAATTATAAATATTAAATTATAAATGTTGTAATGTGATTGGAACCTTTAATTTATATACATATCAGTATATGTTGAGTTTTAAAAATTTAAACATGTGGTTAATAGGTTTTGAACTTCTTATCTTGATAGCACTTCTGATTCAAACTCAAAATGAAATAAGTGACAAAAAAAATCTCAAGCTGAAATAGATAAAGAAATTGATACTTAATAGGAATTAAATGTTCACTTTATTCGCTCTTTTGAAAATCAGATTTCAACAATTTTTATGGCCCACGCGAAACCTAAAAAATAATCTTTCATTTAGTGGTGGTTTAACAATTATTCCCTCCGTCCCCCTCATTTCTTTACAGTTATTTTCCCTACTTGGCACGCATTTTAAGGCTCGTATAAAGTATATTTCCACAACTTATTTTTAAAATTTTCTTTTATTGAATAAAAATACAAACATGATATTTTTATTTAAAAGAAAGAAATATTTAAAATAATATATAGAACTATACTTTATACGAGTTTTAAAATGCGTGTCGAACCTCCGTCCCCCAAGTAAAGAAATGAGAGGGACGGGGGGAGTATTATCCAACTGAAGGTATTGGAAAATCCAAGAGAAAAAAAAGTAACAAATTTTTACATTAAAATTTCTATTCAATTTAGTAAATCCTACTTATATTTGATTTAAATTATTAAAATACCATTTTTGTTCTACTATCAATCAAATAGAATATTTATTAATAAATTCAACGGTTTTCTTTTATCTACTTTAAGATATATTGGTTCTTATTATTAATAAATTCAACGGTTTTCTTCTATCTACTTTAAGATATATTGGTTCTTATTATTTTGGGTGTACATGATCAAAATTTTGGATAAAATATCTTTTACGCTTATTATATATTTATCTATACTATCTTATAATAGACGAAATACTAACAGTTTGGTCGGTTGGTTTTATGGTATTTCGTAATTTTACTTAATTGCCCTTACTTATCATTAGGAAAAATATTACTAAATGATAACATTACTTATATATAACCAATTATCTTTTTTCAGGTAAAATACATTATTTTTTCGACTTTCATAACAAAATTCTCTTCTTTTCCAAAAATATCACGACCAATTATCTTTTTCAACTAAAACATGTTACTTTTTCTATTTTTTTCTTACTAAAATCCCTCCTTTTCCAAAAATATTACATGAAAAACCTTATATATTTTAAAACATATTTTAATGTTTTTGATTATTTTAAAGAGTTTACCTATTTTCGTGACAATTCTTTTTACCTATTTTAACATGCATACTTATTTTCTTTTATAACAAATGCAGGACAATTACCTTTTTCAACTAAAACATGTCACTTTTTCTTACTAAAACCCCTCATTTTCCAAAAAAATCACGGGCAAACCCTTTCTTATTATTTATATTAAAACCTATTTTAGTACTTTTAATTATTGAAAAAAGTTGTGGCAAAAAAAGTATTTAAAAAAGTTTAACACACCTACTTATTTATTTAACAAATGTAAAATAAAATATTAAAACGTATATAATAAAATAATGACTATTAAAAATAATTCTTGAATCGCACGGATTTTAAGCTAGTAAAAATATAATAGATATAATGATATAACAGTATAGAACTATTTATAATATGTAGTTTTTTTTAAAGTCATTTATAATATGTAGTTGATATTGTTTGAATCGTAGAATTTTAGTAGTAATTTAAATATTAAAATTTTAAATATTTTGAAAGGAAAAATGTGTGGAATCAAACAATTCCTTACATTCAGTGTGATTATTAGTAATTTATTTGAATACCAGTTGGGCTGATAAAATATTTTTAATTTGGTTTAGAATTTGGAGAAATTGCTAAATATACCGTCTTTTCTTATTTTATTTGCACCTTTTTACGTTCTTGTTTATATCATTGCATTTATATGATTTCTTAAAATAAAAAAATAAAGTAAAACACTTTTGCAAAAGTACGGTGCCTATCACCTGTGTAGTACTCCTTGTTATCCAGTATTTTCATCATCTCTCTCTTTCTCTTCTTTTTAACTTTCAACTCTTACCTCTCTCTCCTTGTCTCTTTCTTAAATTAACATTACATTATTCAACTTCAGGTTTCAATTATATCAAAATACATACACATGTGTATGTGTGTGTATATATCTCAATATATAAAGAGCGATTATACATTTGGTAACACTAATATCTTCTCGACGATTTAAATAAACTTTCAGTGGTGATTAATGGATTACCACGAAATCGATATTCGAAGGTAGATTTGAAGTGAATTGGTGGTAGTTTGCTACATAAGTTGCATTTGATTCAAACCTCAATCACTTCTGCTGATTTTCGTATCTTTTGATGGAACTGCTTTAATTTAAGATCAAATTGTAGTTATATTTGGTTGATTTAGTAAAAAGTATGAAATTTAACATTGTTGATTTCAGTTGATTTTGGTGAAACAGGCCCCGCAGGGCACCCAATAGTCAGATTAAAAAATTAGTCACAAGTCGCAAACATGGTTGTAGAAGTTGCAACCGCTATTTTGATTTTGGTTGATTTCAGTTGCAAGTTTGATTTGATTGTGTTTATTTGTTACGCAACGTTACGCAACCTGTTATGCAACCTAAAAGTCTTTCAATTATTAAATTTTTATAAGTTGCATTTGTGGTTGATTTTGGTTGATGTAGTTGCATCTAGTTTTAGACCGTATTTTTGCAAATATTTTCAAAAAGTTAGTATTTTTGCAAATATTTTGATATTTTGCAAAATATGTTTTTTTTAAAAAGATAGTATTTTTGCAAAAATGTTTGTGGACATGGGTATTTCTAAAAAAAGCCCTAAAATTTGTATGTTACGTTTAATTTGACTCAATATGAATATTAGATGAAACAAAGAATATTAAAAGGTTATCTTGTGCTTTGGTAGTTACGTGTGTGCTTTTGAGCTTTCAATGGTTACATGGTCCAACTGTATTGACTGACCAACCGCCTTCCTTTATTTTCCTTTTTCCTTTTTTTATCAGAGGAAAAAAACAACATAACCCTATTATTATAATAAAATTAGGAATCGATCGGTGGTACTATATTAAACACGCGAGGACATTGTTCTTGTAACCCTGTCGAAATAACATAACTTTAGTTTTTAACCTTTATAGTGCGATAATAATAGGTAGTTTTTAGAATTTAATTATATCTAACAAGAGATTATAAATATTATATTAAATATGTTGTTTGTAGGAGTCGAACTCTTGACCTATTGATAGGTCCATAATTTAATACATTTTTAATACCTATTTTATGTTTGTTTTTGTAATTTTATTATTTAATAAATTGTTTTCTTTTGTTTTGTAGGAAAATAAATAAAATCATATTTCAAACAGAAAAAGGTGAAAAAAGGCAAGAAGATGGAAATACTTGAAGTCAAAAGGAAATTGGAGAAAAATTGGAAAACTTATAGGAGAAGAAAAAGGAATTGAGGAAATATTTTTAGAATCCGATTTGCAATCAAAGAGCCAAACCCATTATTTTTCCTATATATATAGATCTCCTCTCTTGTATTTGAGACACCTAGAATTTAGACAACAATTTAGACGATAATTTAGGAGTAGGGTTAGATAAATTCTTGATTTTCAATACAAACAGTTTATTTTATTTTTGTTCAAACACTTTCTTTTATATAATTCAATAATTTTTTTATTTGTTATTTTAAATTCCGGCGTGCAATTGTTCTCCGAACAGCACTTTAGTTGATTCCGACTTTTCTTTAACTGATCCATGTGTGGCCATTACATATTCTTTCCAGGGAGTAGTTTATTTGGTTTATATTAATTAGTTTGTTTCGTCCTATGTTTGTTTGTTTTGTCTTTGGTTTTATATTAATGTTAGCCTAGTTCTACTAATTCATTCATGTTATTTACGTACTATAAATTCAAGACTTTGTTAGTTTAGTTATTATAATAATTTGTGCTTTATTGTTTTATTGCTTCGTGTCTTTAATAATCATGCGTAGCTAAGTTTCTTGTCCTAGGATGAAGATGAAGTTAATTTGATTATTGTTGATATCTTCTTGTTCCTATTAATTGGTTCTCATAATTTTTCTTGGTACTTAATTGTTCAATTGACAAAGTGATTTTGATATATTATTGTTACCGGATTTATTTTTCATAGCCTATGCTTGCTCCATGAAGTTTTGATAGGTTATTGTTAGATAACAAGTTTCATAGTATATGCTTGTCTCGTTAATTGATATGTCTTATTTGTGAAGGAAAGAGAATTGATTTTAGGGCGAGTTGATATTAATTGTGATTGATTAATGGATTTGGATTCCTAGGTTTTCCTTATTTGATTTTAATTGTTAATTAGGTTAAACAAATCTCATCTCAAATCTTATTGTCTAGTTCGCCTGAGTTAATTGTTAGGGTTTTGAAAATTCATAGTCTCTGTGGATCGATCTGTAATTGCTACAACTAAACACTGTGCGCTTGCAGTTTACATTATTTTTACACATCACCTATGGTAGTACTTCGTTATTAACCCTCTTACTCTTATTATATAATAGTATATAATTAAAGGGAGACAGATTCCGTTAACAGAAAATATTAATATGTTAATGTGCAGACTACAGCACATATACACTCTTCACAAAAACAATCAACATTTATGCATACTTTTTTATATTTATTATTACCCACAAGTAAGTTTGAACTCAAAATTAGTTATACTGTTCAAAAAGAAGACAACATGAGTAATTTTTTGCGCATAATTCAACATTAGGTCATTTAATTAATTATTACTAAAAACTTCAGACATTTTAAGAAGAAAATATTCTAATTTCACACGAAAATACTCCACTCATGTTACTCATAAAGTTAATCCGACACATTTCTGAATTTAAAAACAAAAGGTCCAATGTTCAAATATTGAAGCAGGGCACATCAGTTGTGTGATATTAATCCACTTGACAATAATTCAACATTATGAAGTTATGAGATGGATTTGAAGTGATCGATACAGAATGAAAATTTAAGGTGGTGTGTAACAAACTAGCAATGCAACTGAACCATTACAATTTTTTTTTTCAAGTACTAAGATAATTCATTCATCACCGGTCACCAGAAAAGATTCAACAGGAAACATATAAAAGAAACATTCGGTAGACAATAATATAATGAATAGCCATCCTAAAACTACCCTAGATCAATTCTATTCAGTACTTCCGACCTAAGATCAACAACTCCAGTAGACATTAGTCCCTTATTCTGACTGTTACTCATAATCCACATCTCACCTTTCGTGTCATCATACTCTTCAGCCCAAACATACAAAGCTCACTAGAATTACAAATTAAGTTATAATGCCTAAAATCAAATCCAGAAATGAACCAACACTAGATCAATCAAGGTGTAATACTTAATCAAATGTAGTAAAAAAAATCAGTTTAACAATCAGAAAAAGCAATTAAGTGAAAAAGATAATAATATTGAGAACAATTAAAAAAGGGGGAGAAAGAAAAGAGACCGTGATGAGCGTAGATATAAGCGCGTCTCCAAGAATAGATATGATCTCCAGGCTTTAACTCTTCTTTTGTTATTTTGTTGTTTAGTATTCCCATTCTTCGATTCCTCTCCACTCTTCTTCTTCTTCTTCTTCGCCTTCTGTTTTGTTTCGATCCTTAACTTTAAGATCGAAATTGAAGCTTTTGGTTTACAACGGACTCGCTTGGGCCCACTTCGTGTATTTCCTTCTTAACTTCAACTGTTCAACGTAGCATAATAATTATTAACTAGTTGAAAAAGCCGCGCTTCGCGGCTGCGTAATAATTTTAAAAAAAAACTCTATCAAATAAATTACGAAAATTACTCGATCCTCGCTAATAAGCCGTCTTCCCGTGAAACAAAATTTTCTTTTTAATATCAAAATCTCAAATTTATTATATTGAATATATACTTGTCTTATATATTAATTTTTATGTTACCATACTCTTTTCTAATGAGACACTCTTTCGTTGAAAAAACACTTATATAACTTTACATATTCTATTTCAAATAGAAATTTTAGTTATGTATTACAAACGCTTATTCTACTTCCAATAGAACTTTTAATTGCAAGTACTTCTTTTATATCCGAACTCTTCTCCTCTATAAATCGAAACACCTATTCTACTTCAAATAGAACTTTGCAAGTACTTCTTTTATATTTGAACTCTTCTCCTCTACAAATTCAAACACCTATTCTACATCAAATAGAACTTTTAATTATATGTCTTCGCTATAAATTCGAAATCTTCTCCTCGATAAATTCGAACTCTTTTCCTCAATAAATTCGAACATCTATTCTACTTCTAATATGTTAAAGAATATTTTTTTATTTATCAGTATTTAAAATTCTAAAATTCTAGAAAATTAGAAAAATAGATTGAGACGATCTTAGGGGCGCCACATAACCTCCCGTGTATCCTCCTTTATATATATATATTGATGGTTGCTTAATAGCAAAGCATAATAATTATTATGCTTAATAGTATAATAATATTTAATGCGATGCACGGATTATTATTAATAGTTGTTATTTTATTATTTATATTTTAATATTTTATTAAATGTATTTGTTTAAAAATAAGTTGACATGTTTTTTAAAAATAAATAAACACGTTAAATAGGTAAATTCTGTTAAATAATTAAACACATTAAAATAGGTTTTAAAATAAATTGGAACGACAAATATTTTTGAAAAAAAGGAGGGGGATTAGTAATAAAAAATAGAAAGAGATACATGTTTTAGTTGAAAAGGTAAGTCCGTGATATTTTTGTAAAAAACGGGAATTTTGTTAGAAAATTTACAAAAAGTAATGTATTTTAATTAGTTATAAATATGTCATATTACTATTTAATTATATTTTTTATTGATAAATAAGGGTAATTAAGTAAAACATGAATTACAAAAATTTTAGTTAAAAAAATATAAAAAAGAATATAAGTTTTGGCTAACAAAGATAATCGGTTAATTATTAGTATTTATAATATTACTATTTTATGTTACTAAATAAAATTGCATGTGATATTTTTGAAAAATGTGAAATTTTACCTAGGAAAAATTTAGTTAGAAAATATAAAAAAACATATACGCTTTGGGAAAAAAACTAATCGATTAGTTATTAGTAATTATAAATATTATTATTTTATTTCATTAAAAAGAACTGTCCGTGATATTTTGGAAAATGAGAGATTTTAGTTAGAAAAAATAGAAAAGTAAAAATGTTAGTTAAAAAATATAAAAAAAAAATATACAATTTGGCTAAAATAGGTAATTGGTTAGTTATTAACAATTATTATTTTATTATTTTATTTTAATAAATGAAACTGTCTATGATATTTTTGGAAAAGAGAGGTTTTAGTAAGCAAAAATAAAAAACTTATATGTTTTAGTTAAAAAAGGTAATTGCCCGTGATATTTTTGAAAAAGTACGGGAATTTTTCAGAAAAAATAAAAAAAAGTAATATATTTTAGGTGTAAAAGGTAATTGGTTATAAATAGGTAATATTATTATTTAATAATATTTTTTATAAATAAGTAAGGGTAATTAAGTAAAAACATGAAGTATAGTTAAGTAAGGGCAATTAAGTAAAATCACAACATATCAAAAAATATTTAGTATTATATCCAATGACTCTCATTAATTTAATTTAAAAGATCTAACGGTTAGAGATTAGATGACCAAACTACGGAGGACCAGACTACAAACCGACTACAAAAACTTTTAATATTTCGTCTTTAATATAATAGTATAGATATTATCTTTTATTATAATATACTTGAGTCTACTCGCGGTTAATCAATCAGAAATTTTGAATTATTTTATGACTAATCACAGTCAATTCCTAAATTTTAGACCAATCATAATATGTTAAATACTTTCATCATTACCAAAATCCAGTTAACCAATCAGAAAATATAAATTAATTTAGGACCAATCAGATTCGATTCCTAAATTTTAATTCCTAAAATTTAAACCAATCATAATATCATAGTAGGTAAAATACTTTCCTCGTCCAGTTAACCCATCAGAAAATATAAATTATCGTAAGACCAATTAGAGTCAATTTCTAAATTTTACACCAATCATAATAAATTAAATATTTTCCTCAATTACCAAAGTCCAGTTAACCAATCAAAAAATATAAATTATACATCACAAAATATAGATACAAATTTTAGACCAATTATATTATATATTAAAAAAAAATTCTTATTTATTATTCTAATCCTACTATACTAACCATGGTCAATTAATGTTAGATCAGAATTCAATGATCGTCAGAAGCTAGACTCAACTGATCAGGATTGCTGACGTCATCAGTATTGCATGGTCATCAGTATTTGATCAAGCGTTGTATCTTATTGATCATCAGGATTCCTACTCAGACTATGATCAGGATTGATCATCAGGACTTGAAGCTGATCAGGATTCCTACTTCGAGTTATATTTGGAGTCTAGATAAACATGGAAGTTTATTCTATCTGTTCCTGGTTTGTAGAATGCAGCTATCGATTAAAGATATGTTTCTATCTTTGTTATGATTAGGACTTATCTTGTTATTGATAGAGAAGCTGTGTGTACTATATAAACACAGTTTTGGTTTCGATTTATGTATTCATTCGAGAGAGAACATAATCGGAGAGAAGCTCTTAAGAACAGAATTTCTTGAGAGAGTTTTTGTAAGCTAGCAGCTCTTAAGAACATCAGAATTTCTTAAGAGAGTTTGTAACAGTTTTATATCAAAGTTAATAAAGCTATTATTGTTATTGTTATTGTTATTGTTATTGATCTTTCATATTTGTGTTATATAAAGTCGAGAATCTTATACAATTGTATTCAACCCCCTTCTACAATTGTTATTTACTGGGCAACAATTGGTATCAGAGCAAACTGATTTAATTCTGAATCAGATACGATCTAAAGATGTCGACAACCAAGTATGAAAGCATGAAGATTCCCATCTTGAAGATATCAGAATATCCCACATGGAGGGTAAAGATGCTGATGTACCTGGAGGCTATGGATCCTGACTACTTGGACAGGATTCGTGATGGACCATATATACCAACAAAGTTAGTAGAACGAACAGATACAGTACCAGAACATTATGTGGTCAAAGCTAAAGCTGAATGGACTCCAGAAGAAAAAGCTCATGTACTCAGGGAACCAAAGATAAAGAATATCTTGCATAATAGCCTTGATGCTGTTATGTCAAACAGAGTGATTGCATGCAAGTCTTCAAAAGAAATCTGGGATACTTTGGAAACTCAGTGCCAGGGATCTGCATCTGTCAAGAAAAACAGAAGGGCTCTATTGATTCAAGAATATGAACAATTCGATGCAAGACCTGAAGAGAGCCTGACTGATCTATATGATAGATTCCTGACACTATTGAACAGCTTATCCTTAGTTGACAAAGTATATGAAACCGAAGATTCAAACACCAAATTTCTTAGAGCTTTACCTGAAGAATGGGATACTCAGACCTCAATCATTAGACACCAGTATGATCTGAACATTGTGTCTCTTGATGAGATCTATGGGATGCTAAGAACTCATGATCTTGAAGTTCAACAGAGAAAGAACAAGAAAAGCAGCAAGGCAAAGTCAATTGCTTTGAATGTAGAAGCAAAATCAAAAGGGAAAGCTATGGAGGTCTCTAGAAGGAAAGCAAGAGTAGCTGAGTCAGATCCTGACGACTCTTCATCAGATACTGATGGCAATCCTGATGCCAATACTGGTGATGAATCTTCTGATTCAGACATGGAAGAGATGGTTGCTATGATTGTCAGAAACTTCAGAAGGATGAAGTTCAGGAAGAATAAAAGACAAGGCAATTTTCAGAAAAAGACCTTCAAAGCAGACAAAGACAAGTATATCAAGAAGGACAGCAAGGGTAGCAAATTTGACAAGTCAAAGGTTAGATGCTACAAGTGTAATGGTATGGGTCACTTTGCTTCTGAATGCAACAAGACAAAGGCACTCATCACATCAAGCAAGGATTGGATGGACTCTTCCTCAGAATCTGATACTGAGGTAGTCAACTATGCGTTAATGGCCAATGCTGATGTAACTGCTGCTCCTGATGATAAGGTACTAAATACTATCTTTGATTTTGATACTGATAATGCTTCTGAGTTAAGACGTTTTCTAAAGTCATTACATATTAGCTTTAGAAGTCAAACTGCTGAGAATACTAGAATCTTATCCGAGATGTCTGACCTTAGAAAAAGGAATGAGATATTAGAAGCTGAATTTTCTCGTATGCAAGAAGTACAAAAAGAATGTGATAATGCTAAACACATGCACTTAGAGATGACATCTAAATGTACTTCCCTTGAAAAAGAACTTGAATATGCTAATGAGAAAATCAGAACCTGGACAGACTCTGGTAGGAAATTTCATGAGATTAATACCTCTAAGAATTGGAAAGAGTGTCTAGGATATAAGTCAGATGAAGATAAGAAATTGAAAGAGAAAATTGTCATTGATGAGACAGTCAGTCCAAAGACCTATAGACATGTTATAGACTCAACCAAATCTAAGATTACTCCTGTTAATTTTGTTTTTGGTAAGGATTCCAATTCTACTTTTGAAAAGGGATCTTCTTCTACTCAAGGAATTAAAATTATAAAGTCTAAACCTGTCATGAACAAAGTCACTAAGAATCTAGGTCTATTGTCTCAGAAACAGCTTAAAGATAAAATCTGTGAGGTTACAGATAAGAAAGAGGAAGCTACTGTTAAGAGAAACAGGAATGGTAAAGTTAGGATCAATAAAGAGAATGGTTATAAAAATATCCCAAATGCACCTAGAAAGAGTTGTTTTAACTGTGGTAACTCTAATCATCTTGCTATTGATTGTAAAAAGAGTAAGAAGAAAATTGCTGAAATTCCTAAGTCTGATGTTAGGAATAGATCAGTATTTTACAAACCACAGAATTCCTGTTTTCATTGTGGTAGTCTATGGCATTCTATTTATACATGTAAAGAGTATCATGATTTGTACTATAACTTTTATGATCCATTGCCTAAGTTTGAAAGTAGTACAAAGTCTGATAAAACTGAAAATGTCATAGTGAAGCATGCTTTTGTTAATACTGATACTGACAAAGCAAATCCTGATGGAGTAAATCCTGTCAGGACTGCTAAAGTCAAAAAGTCTTCTGCTGTTAAATTTAATAAAATGCATGAACAAGGAATCCAACAAGTGTGGGTTCCTAAACATTCTGACTAGTGTTTTACTATTCTGATGCAGGGTAAAAGGAAAAATGTGTTAGTCATAGATAGTGGATGTTCTGTGCACATGACTGGAAACAAAGCCCTGTTATCAGAATATGAGGAAAAAGCTGGCCCAACTGTGTCTTATGGAGATGGCAACATTGGACAAACCTTGGGATATGGCAATATAATCATTGGAAATGTCATCATTGAAAATGTAGCTCTAGTGAAGGGACTAAAACACAACTTGTTGAGTATTAGTCAAATCACTGACAGAGGTTATCATGTCAATTTCTATTTCACACATTGTGAAGTAGTCAGTAAAGCAACAGGGAAGATAGCACTAACTGGCTACAGGCATGGTAACATATATGAAGCCAACATTCTCTCAGATACTGATGGCTCCCCTACATGTTTCATCAGTAAAGCTTCAGTAGATGAAAGTTGGAATTGGCACAAGAAGCTTTCTCATCTCAACTTCAGCAACATCAATGAGTTGGTTAAGAAAGAGTTAGTAAGAGGATTACCTAATGTCTTATATACACCTGATGGACTCTGTGATGCATGCCAAAAAGCAAAACAAAGAAGGACATCATTCCAGAGTAAATCAGAATCCTCTATTGAAGAACCATATCACATGCTACATCTTGATCTGTTTGGTCCAGTCAACATCATGTCCATCAGTAAGAAAAGGTACACTCTTGTAATTGTTGATGAATATTCTAGATTCACCTGGGTGTATTTTCTGCATAGAAAAGATGAAACTCCTGAAGTTCTGTTGGATCATGTGAGAATGATTGAGACAACCACAAAGTACAAAGTCAAGATTCTGAGAAGTGATAATGGTACTGAATTTAAGAATTCAAAGATGGAAGAGTTCTGCAAATACAAAGGAATCATTCAACAATTCTCTGCTCCTGGCACACCTCAGCAAAATGGAGTAGTAGAAAGGAAGAATAGAACTCTTATAGAAGCTGGCAGAACTATGTTGGAAGAAGCTAAATTACCTACATATTTCTGGGCAGAAGCAGTCAACACAGCATGCTATACACAAAATCTTACATTGATAAACAGGCATGGTGTCACTCCTTATCAGTCTCTCAAAGAGAAGAAGCCAAGTCTGAAGCATCTGCATGTGTTTGGCTGTAAATGTTTTGTTCTCAGAACTCATCCTGAACAGCTAGGGAAATTTGAAACAAAGGCTGATGAAGGAATATTCATAGGTTATCCTACATCAAGAGCCTTCAGAGTTTTTAATTTGAGAACAAGAACTGTCATGGAGTCAATACATGTATCTTTTGATGATAAGAAGATAACTGGAATCATTGAAGACTCGCATGATAGATTGTTATTTGAAAATGAAGCTTCCAAGGAACCTGAAGAAAGTGAATCAGAAGCTGTCCATTCATCCAGTACTGACGGGTCACCAAATCCTGATGACTCACCAGGTACTGATGGTGCTAATACTGATGATGCAAACAACAGTAATACAACTAGTAGTGCTAATGTTGAGGGGGAGCAACAGCATTCAACTACAAGTTCAGAGTCAACTCAATCATCAGAACAGAATTCTTCAGATACTGATTCAAGTGAAGATCCTGATAACACATCAGGAGGGCATAACAATAATTCAGGGAGAGCTTCAAATCAATCAAATTCTTTCAATCAAGATAACACCAAACCAGGGGGAGCATCTACTTCAAGAAACAATTTGACACCAGCAAGGAAATGGACAAAAGATCATACTCCTGATTTGATAATTGGAGATCCTGATGCAGGTGTTCAAACAAGAAGTGCAACTCAGAATGAATGTTTATATAATAACTTTCTATCCAAGGAGGAGCCTAAGAAAGTTGAAGATGCACTTAAAGATGCTGATTGGGTTACTGCAATGCAAGAAGAACTGAATGAATTTGAAAGGAATGAAGTCTGGAAACTGGTACCAAGACCAAAGAATAGATCAATTGTTGGTACAAAGTGGATTTTCAAGAACAAGACTGATTCTGATGGAGTCATTATCAGAAATAAAGCTAGACTAGTTGCAAAGGGGTATTCCCAACAAGAAGGAATTGACTATGATGAAACTTTTGCTCCTGTTGCAAGACTAGAAGCCATCAGGATATTTCTTGCTTATGCAGCACATAAGAAATTCAAGGTTTTCCAGATGGATGTTAAAAGTGCTTTCTTAAATGGTGAACTGGAGGAAGAAGTTTATGTTGAACAACCTCCTGGTTTCATTGATCCTAAATATCCAGATCATGTCTACAGACTGGATAAGGCACTTTATGGACTAAAGCAAGCTCCAAGAGCATGGTATGAAACCTTAGCTCAATTCTTACTGGAAAGTGGATTCAAAAGAGGTGCAATTGATAAAACTCTATTTTATTTGAATCATGGTAATGAGTTGCTGTTAGTTCAGATTTATGTTGATGATATCATTTTTGGGTCAACAAACAATAAGCTGTGTGAAAAGTTTTCCAAGCTTATGCAGTCAAGATATCAAATGAGCATGATGGGAGAAATGAGTTACTTTCTGGGTCTTCAAGTTAAACAGACTGATGAAGGGATTTTTATTAATCAGTCTAAATACACAAGGAATTTACTGACAAGGTTTAACATGCAAGACAGTACTCCTGCTTCAACTCCCATAGCTACAGCTACCAAACTTGATCCTGATCAAGGTGAAGAGGTAGATGTAACTCACTACAGAGGAATGATTGGCTCTTTATTGTATCTCACTGCCAGTAGACCAGATATCATGTTTGCAACCTGTCTATGTGCAAGATTTCAAGCAAAACCTAGAGAACCACATCTGATTGCAGTCAAAAGAATTTTCAGATATCTCAAGGGCACTCCTTCACTTGGCCTTTGGTATGCAAGGGAATCAGATTTTGGGTTGTGTGGTTATTCAGATGCTGATTTTGCAGGATGCAAAATAGACAGGAAAAGTACTTCAGGAAGTTGTCAGTTTTTGGGTGGAAGACTAGTTTCATGGTTCAGTAAAAAGCAGAAATCTATTTCCACTTCAACTGCAGAAGCTGAGTACATTGCTGCAGGAAGTTGTTGTGCTCAGATAATGTGGATGAGAAATCAGTTGTTAGATTATGGCCTGTCATACTCAAAAATCCCTATTTATTGTGATAACCAAAGTGCTATTGCAATGACAGGAAATCCAGTTCAGCATTCTCTTACTAAACACATCAGTATCAGATATCACTTTATAAGAGAACAGGTTCTGGAAGGAACAATTGAGCTTCACTTTGTTCCTACTGATCAACAACTAGCTGATATATTCACCAAGCCACTACCTGAAGCTACTTTCAATAAGTTGGTGAATGAACTTGGAATGATGAATTTTGAGAATTTCTGAGGAAAAGCTACAGAGAGGAAATCCTGATAACTGTCAAATCCTGATGGTTATTCAAAAAGGTATGTATCTTTGATCAAATCCTGATAGGACTCAATCCTGACAAGAAGTCAACTGGTCAATCCTGATGTACAGGTCAGTATTTCATTACTTAATTTGTGTCTAATTTTTCGTCAGTATCTGCTGATGGACGGTTGAGTTTTAGTAGGACAACTGTATGCGCGCGTGTGTTGCACTATTATAGATATATCAATACATACACATAAAAGGCGGTGCAGATTTATTTAAATGACACACGTAATCTGTCCACTAATTCTTTGTGCACAAATCATATTTTGCCACCTGTCTTTGAGAGTAATATTTTGTTTTAACAAAATACTTTTCATTGGTCTACATCGTTAATTACTCTCTTATCATCAGTTTTTCGTTTTCTATCTCTCTCTGTGCTTTCATACCCTAATTGCTTCAAATCTTAATTCTCGAGTTTTCAAAAGCATTACAATGACATCTTCATCATTCATGAACAAACAGACAATGATTAGTGGTGTTACATTTGCCACTAACAATTTTGTGGCTATTCTAAATCATCAAGAGTTACCCAATGAGTTTCATATCATTCAAGATTTTCTAGCTTCAAGCCCATTGAAGTTTGCTTTAACAGAACCTGCAAGTGTTTCTTTTAAGTCTGTAATGCAGGTGTGGAACTCAGTTACTTTTGATAAAGGGCATTCTGATACAATCTTGATGAGTTTTGAATATAATGGAACTACTCACTATGTGACTCCTACAATTGTGGAGGCAGCCCTGCATTTACCCGTTCTTGGTGATGCTATTCCTGCTAATGTTTCGGACTCTACTCTTTTTGAGTTTGTTACAAAGTTGGGCTACAATGGTGAAGTAAAGAGATATGGAAATCTCTTCAGGACAAAGCTTAAGAAGGAATGGAATTTCTTCTTTGATACAATCAGCCGCTGTTTCCTGAACAAGACATCAAATTTTGATGCTCTTCCATCAGGATCTCTTAAAATTGGGTACTCTCTTATCCATTCTACAGTGTTTGATTATGGGTCTTTTATCTTAAAAGCTTTAAGTGATAGGAAATCAGATAAATTGGGTTCTGTCTGTTTTCTTAGATTTTTACAGTTGATATTTAATCACTTATGTCCTAATGTTGTTTTTGAGGATGATGTAGTTCTACCAATATGTAGAATTACTGAGAATAATATTAAGTCCTTAGTCAACAGTGATAAGGCAAATGGTTTCATAGGAAATGCTTTTATTCCTGATGAGGTTAGGTTTTTCTTACATCAGAAAATGCCTACTCGTTATGGACTACTTTCTAATGCTATGGTACAAGGACCAACCCACCTTGTTCCTGACACAAGCATGCAACCTAAACAGTCTAAACAGTTAACAACCACCTCTACTGTCTCTCAAAAGACTTTAGTTGTAATATCAAAGAAATCAGCTAGAACTGATGTGTCTGGAAGGCAATTAGGTTCAAAGGATTTTTCCTCTACACCACTCACTAAAAAGAAGATACAAGGGGGTGTACAAGGGGTCCTGGTGAAGAAAGCTGATAAGGTTGTTAAGAATGTTCCTGTGAAAAGGAAGTTAAGGTTGATTGATGAAAGTGATTCAGAGGATGACTTACCTATATCCTCTGTGATGAATGTGAACAAGGAAGTTGTTGATACTGCTACTAAAGCTGTGGTACCTTCATCAAAACCACAAAAGACAAGGAAATTATCAAAGAGCAGGTATCATATTCCTTTGACAGTGCAAATGAAGGATACTGATATTCAGACATCAAATCCTGATGTTAGTATTCCTGATGCAACAACAAAAGTTGTCTCTATATCAGACTCTCCAGCCTCTCCATCTCAGATTCGAGGACATTCTTGGGAGAAGGTATCTACAACTGCTTCCTTGGTTGGTCTTACACCTACATCAAAGAAAAAGAGGAATGCAGAAGAGTTAGTCTATCAGAGACAGAAGAAGCTGAAAGGATCAAGCCCACAAGAACCTGAATTTCAGAGTAATTCAGCAGCTACTGTTGATCCTGCCACACAAGAACCACTCAATCAAAGTTTGGGTGAAGGCTTAGCTAGTGGAATGGTCACACAAGAACCATTTTCTCAAAGGGAGAATGAAGACATCAACATTCCAGCTACACAAGAACCATCTTCTCAAAGTGACGATGCAGGCAAAGCTACAGCTTCTGTTGAAAGATTGGTCGAGAACATTGTCAATGAGGGAAGCACACAAGAACCTTTAGCTCAAAGTGTTGAAGCAGCTTCTGAACCTCAAGCTCCACAAGAACCATTGGTAGCAAATACTGATGCAAGCATATCAAATCCTGACGATGTTCATCCTGACGTTAGTGGTGCTCCTGATAATGAACCTATTTTGATACAGCCACTTCGTTCAAGACCAATGGATCATCCTATCTCAGAATTACAGGATAAAATGAAAGGTATTGCAATTCCTGATCCTGATATATCTCATGGTTCTGATGATGATAATTCTGATGATGATAGTGATGATGATAATGAGAATAGAAAAGAGAAGGAACAGATTGCTACAGCACTCAAAATTAGTCTTGGAACTAATTTTGGTTCATCAAGTACATATATGGCTAGCAATGCTTTCACTGGGAAAGATCAGAGACAAGATTTTTCTACTCCTTCCTTTGATCCTGCAGAGGCATTTAGACAGAATGAATGGAACAATTCATGGCATCAATCTGATGAATCTATCAGTTTTTCTTCTGCTATTGAACATGCCTATAATACAGTGAAGTCTATAGAGAATCAAGACTTGAAGAATCATCTGAAGGCTACAACTCTGTTATCCAAAAGTCTGAAAAGTGAGATTGATTCTATCAAGGGTTCAACTGACAAAGTGAGGACTGATATCTTTAATAATTTTACAAAGGTGCCTACTACTTTCCAACTTAGGGTAGTAGAATCTCAAGTGAAATCTATTGTTTCAGAACAAACCTCAATCAAACAAAGAATTGATTCTCTGGATACTAAGGTAACTGAAATTCAAGCCTCTCTTTCCTTAATTTTGCAATTATTGTCAAATCCTGATGTCAAAAAGGGGGAGAAGGTTATTCAGACAAAATGTACACCTGATCTAGTATTAAGAAATAATGATGATGATACTGGAGATGATGGTGGTGACAAAGCGATACAAGGAGAAACCTCTGATACTGCGGTTTTGAAGTCTACAATTCAAACTTCTCAAAGTCAAACTACGCGGTCAACTCATGTTTCTGATTCTGGAGTTAAGACAGTAAGAACATTGGTGCAATCTCAGATCCTGACGGAAGATCAAATCCTGACACCTGGTCATGGACATATTCTTGCTACAATTCCTGAAGGTGATGAAGATGTAATTATTGATAATCCTGAAGATGCATCAAATTTATTCCAGAAGTTTTCTACAAAAGACGGCAGAATTGTTACTCTATATCACACTGATAAAAGAGTTCAACAATTATATGCAAGAAAAGCACTCTCTACAGCAAGTGAAGAATATCCAGATCTCTCACATGAAGAATTCTTGAGACTACAAAGAGAGACAATGGAAAGCTATACTGCTCCTGCTAGAGGTAGAGGAAGCAGAGGTAGGAGAGGTGCTAGAAGAAATAGAAGAGGTTCTTCAACTCAAACAGTACCTAGACAGATAAGGTCTAGAGGGTTAAGAATTGAAGAAATTTCTGAAGCTTCACAAAATCTAATAGATCCTGTTATCAAGGATATCATGGAGAAAGAAGACAAGGAATTTGTTGAAGAAGAACCTGAATTGAAAAGAAAATCAAGTACATCAACTCTCAGCAATACAAATCAAATTGAAGATTCTAATCCTGACAATATTCAAAATCCTGACGAATCTGAAATTCTGCAAGAGGTTGATTTGATAATCTTATCTACTGTTGTTGATTGTCACAACAAAGAAGTAGATGAAGAAGAAGAAGCCAGAAGAAGAGATATTACAAAAAGAACAAATGAAGATTTCAATCTCTATCTACAAAGGCTTAAAGTTTCAAATGAAAGACAATGGAGAAATTCAAGCAGACAAGAATCTTTACTTGAAAGAAGCTACGCTCATGAAAAGGAGAAATACAAGAAGTGGAAACATATTAGCACATTAAGTTGTGATACACCTATCAATTTTCAGTCTGGTGGAATTATTACAAGCGCTTCAAGTGTTGTTGATTTGTCTGATATGGCTAGATCAAAAGCACTCTGGTTAAAGATGTTTTCAAATCTGAAGCAATTGTCAAGTAATTCAAGAGGAGGTATTGGACACAGAGATGGTGAATATCTGAATATGTCATATGTTGATCCTTACTCCTTGACAGAAATTGGAGGTACTTTAACTTCTGAAAACCTGAACAATTTATTAGCTGTTGATATAGTTATAGATTGTCATGATGGTTTTGAAAAGAAAGAAAAGCTTCTGTACTTCATGAAAGATGGTAGTGTGAAGATTTTATCTATTCAAGATCTGCTGATGAAAACTACACAGGAACTGAAATATGTTCATTATCTTTTGAGATCGAAGAATCAAATATTCAAAGAATGGAGTGACATGATTTTGTCAACTATAAGAAGAAGACTGGATGGAAACAGTAATTTCGATGGTAATTATACTCCCATGTACTTAAATCAAAGAGGTCAGGATGTGGAAATGCAAAGGGGTACTGCTGTTAAAGAAGTAAATTTTGGCATGACTCATCTTTCTCTCAATCCTGATGGGAAGGAAATTGCTTATCTTTTGCTTGAAGAGCACAGTCTACAGAGAAACTCCATACAGAATCTCAGAGCAGCTATCTACCAGATTAATGAGGAAGATGAAGAACTCAGAAATCTTAAGGAAAGACTGATTCAAATTCTTGAAGAAAAAGAAGAAAGTTTATTATCCAACTTCTTGAAGATGAATCTATTCTATCACAAAGCTTAAACAGATAAGTTGTTTCTGAAGATACTCGTACATTTTGATACATGTTTTTGACATCATTGAATATTTGGAATCTATACTTTATTTTACAAAGTATGAGATTGGGGGAGATTGTTAGATCAGAATTCAATGATCGTCAGAAGCTAGACTCAACTGATCAGGATTGCTGACGTCATCAGTATTGCATGGTCATCAGTATTTGATCAAGCGTTGTATCTTATTGATCATCAGGATTCCTACTCAGACTATGATCAGGATTGATCATCAGGACTTGAAGCTGATCAGGATTCCTACTTCGAGTTATATTTGGAGTCTAGATAAACATGGAAGTTTATTCTATCTGTTCCTGGTTTGTAGAATGCAGCTATCGATTAAAGATATGTTTCTATCTTTGTTATGATTAGGACTTATCTTGTTATTGATAGAGAAGCTGTGTGTACTATATAAACACAGTTTTGGTTTCGATTTATGTATTCATTCGAGAGAGAACATAATCGGAGAGAAGCTCTTAAGAACAGAATTTCTTGAGAGAGTTTTTGTAAGCTAGCAGCTCTTAAGAACATCAGAATTTCTTAAGAGAGTTTGTAACAGTTTTATATCAAAGTTAATAAAGCTGTTATTGTTATTGTTATTGTTATTGTTATTGATCTTTCATATTTGTGTTATATAAAGTCGAGAATCTTATACAATTGTATTCAACCCCCTTCTACAATTGTTATTTACTGGGCAACAATTAATAATTTTAATATAAATATATTTTTTTACTTAATTTAACATTGTCATATAGTACACAATTTAATCTAAATATAGTAGTATTAATAATTCACTTTTTTAATTTAAAACAAATTGAGTTAATTCGTTATAGATAATTGTTTTTAATTTAATAATCCTTTATTATACTAACTGAGTCTACCACATATCAGTTAACCAATTAGAAAACTATGTATTATTTTAGCACCAATCAGATGTCAATCCTAAATTTTAGACCAATCACAAGAGTCTAAAAACTTTTCTCATATAATTTTATTAACCAAGGGTGGTTAGACTATCCAAATAACGATTAACCAATAAAAATTTAAAAATTATTTTATTTTTAATTAGAATTTAAATCCATTTAAACTTTCCTCATATAATTTTTGGTTAGATTATCTATACAACGAGATTAACCAATCAACATTCAAAAACTATTTTATTTTTAATTGAAATTTAAATTCATTAAAACTTTACTCGTAAAATTCTATTAAGCAAATGTGATTAGACTATCCATCCAACATGACAAACCAATAAAAATTCAAAAATTATTTTATTTTTATTAGAATTTAAATCTTATCCATACAACGCGATCCTTAAATATTTGAAACTTAGTCCATAACAATACACTATACTTCGGCTCGAATGTGGTAAAATTAGTTCAAACTCTAGAGTTTCAATGCTCTCACAATAATTGAAAATCACATTATACAATGTTGATTTTGTCGTGGTGAGCGTAAAATTTTCAATTAAAATAATTAGTTGTGATATTTGTCCGACATCAAATTTGTCTTTCTCATTTTTAATAACTCAATCATTTTGTGTTTTTTTTAACCAAATACCTGATTAAGCAAATAATGATAATTTTATTGATGATAGTTTAGAGTCAAAATCGAGAACAAATAAATATATATCCACATCAATGACATTAGAGTTAATAAGAAGTATAGATCTAAAAAAATTTAGGACATTCAACATTCTTATTATTTTAAAATTTGATGTTACGTTCAAACAAATTCTAATATTGTATGTTTATGTTATTTTGTTATGATGTTAACATTTTAGTTATCTGTTCAATCAATATTTTATGCATTGTATATTTAATTATAAATATTTATTTTCTTAGCAACATAACATAATTTATATTTATTAGTACATGCATGCCGATTTGGATACATAACACTTCAACCACACTTTCTGTCGTAACAACATGAGTTAGTAAAAATATGTGGATAAAGATTAATATGAGTTTTGTCGTATAATATATTTATAATTATTTAAAAAAATGTAACATGGGGGCTTCCGGTGCGTAACACGGGTAAAACGCTAGTATCATATATATAATTGGCATAAGGGGTTTTTATGGACTAATTCAGTAATTTCAAGTAATAACTATAACTGAACAGTGAACATAGGTGAAAGCTAAACTACAAGACAAAATTAAGATAACAACAAAATAGAAAGAAAATAAAAGTTCATTTCATTTCATGATGCTCAGAATACATTCCAACTCCATATATATAGAGAACAAAAGACCTGACACGTGCCTTTATGGCATTGGTCCAACAATAACTAACTCTAGCACTCTCTCAATAATAAATCTATTTCATTAACCAATCAA
Organism: Heracleum sosnowskyi; assembly: GCA_030848705.1. NCBI lineage: Eukaryota > Viridiplantae > Streptophyta > Magnoliopsida > Apiales > Apiaceae > Heracleum > Heracleum sosnowskyi. Next base: position 131,286,547 of record CM061235.1, on the reverse strand, counting down.
ACAACAATGTAGCCATGACCAATAATTAGAATAGAATACTCAAAACGACATTGTTTCACCGAAGTAGTGTAAGTATGAAATTCCCACCCATTTGATTCATGACATACACCCCTTGTTCAGAAACATTTCGATACACTGATTGACTCATTCTGTTTGACCGTCTGTTTGGGGATGGTAAGTAGTGCTGAGCTTAATCTTTGTTCCCAATAATGTAAATAACTCTTTCCAAAAGGAACTGATAAAAATGGGGTCTCGGTCAGTGATGATTATCTGGGGTACACCGTGGAGTTTAATCACACTATCAATGACCTTTTGAGATACCTTTGAAGTTGTGTATGGGTGTGCGAGGGGTATCAAGTGACAATACTTCGTGAACCGGTCAACCACCACCAATATTGTGTCTTTCCCATTAGATCTCGGGAGCCCCTCAACAAAGTCTAAGGATATCTTCCCACGCACCTTCAGGCATAGCAATGGGTTAGAGTAGCTCTTAGGGATGAATATGATCCACTTTGTTTTTCTGGCATGTGGTACATTCTTTGATGTAATGAGTTACCTCATGGCGAAGTCCAGGCCAATAGAAGACTCTCTCAATTCTTTTCACAGTGGCACTGATACCCGAGTGACCACCTTCCGGACTGCTATGCAAAATGGAACAAATCCTCTGCCTCAAGTCAGTAGTAGCCCCTACATAAAACTTGTCGTCCCTCAACAGATTATCTTGGGACAGAGAGAACCCATCTATTCCGGATAGATTGATGATCAACTCAGCCATGATTTTTTGAGCATCATTATCACTAACTAAGTTGTTACTGAGTTCCTCCCTCCACTGTGGCTTAATGTAGTGAATGGAGTAAAGGTCAGCATCACCATAAAGCCTAGATAACGTGTCTGCAGCCACGTTCTCTTTTCCCTTCTTGTATAAAACAGTGTAATCAAATCCTAGGAGTTTAGATAACCATTTATGTTGTAGGCTCGTGGTTATCTTCTGTTCCATTAGATGCTTTAGGGCTTCTTGATCTGTTTTAATCACAAATGGGTGGCCAAGAAGATACGATCTCCATTTTTGGGTCACAATAATGACTACAAGCAGCTCTTTTTCGTATGTAGAAAGGCCAAGGTGTTTCGGTCACAATGCCTTGCTGAGGTATGCTATGGGCGGTCCCTTCTACATCATAGCTGCCCCAATACCGGATTTGCAAGCATCTGTCTCGATAATAATGGGTTTAGAGAAGTGAAAGGCATATGCATTAGCCTATTTGTAAACATCGAGGATTCGACTCAACTTAAACAAGAATGTAATACGTAAATATTAAATAAGCGGTCACAGGAATCTCAGAGGGTATTATCAGCCAAGTGAATGAATATTTAAAGTCATCTACTGACTTGGAGTAATTCTACACTAGAAGAAGTTCGGTAATTTGATCAAGCCTCGGTGAAGTATTCAAGAAAGTGGATCTATTAAAGTGACAGAGATTTCAACAGTGTGACATGAAGTGTACAGGTTACAGTGTTTGATAAAGGGAAAAGAAAATGAATCACAGCTTAAAGTCAAAAGATGAAGAACAGACATTGCAGTTAGTCACTCATGAACCAGACAGTACATCGAGTGTCAATATCATATAGTGGAAATTCGTCATTAATTTCAGTGGTTCAAGGAATGATTTTGCTTTCAAGAAATTGTATTAATTCTCTTTTAATTAATTAAATCAGTTAATTAATTTATTCAATAAATTAATTAATTCAGAATTAATTTATTCCTTAAATTAATTAAATTAGAATTAATATAATACTGGAAAGACTTACAAAATACACTGGAAAGACTATCCTGGTCAGTCTTGCCGATTGTCTTTCTAAGTCAAAAGAGAGTCTTGCCGATTATCTTTTCAGTTCAATTGACAGTCTTGCCGATTGTCTTTCCAGTTCAATTGACAGTCTTGCCGATAGTCTTTCCAGTTCAATTGACAGTCTTGCCGATTGTCTTTCCAGTTCAATTGACAATCTTGCCGATTGTCTTTCCAGTTCAATTGACAGTCTTGCCAATTGTCTTTCCAGTTCAATTGATTGTCTTGCCGATAGTATTTCTATTGCAAGTCAACTTTGCGTACTAAAAGAAAAAGAAGACAGAAGCATAACACACAAGTTGAAGACAAACAAAATATAACATCTTCATTGTCTTTAAGAACATCAACTGTCGAGCTCCATTAATTCAAGTGAATTAATTTCTAGATTGTATTGTCAAATTTAAAGCACTAGAAGTTAGTTACTTGTTGTTGTGTGACTATCTAGCGGATCATTATCACTAGAAATATAATGTTTATCTTATTGTCAACAAGCTAACAATGTAGAAACATGGCTTGACAGAAAGCTACTAGTGCTGAAATAGAGATTATCAACAAGGTGTCAGAACTCCGCCCAGAAGTTATTCAAGTCAAATGTAAGTCCAATTTTCATGGAGATCTTATAGAACTTGATTTGTAAGGACTCTAATATTTGTATAAATGTTATATCTAATATTAGAGCTCTGGTTTTTCAAAATACTCGTTCAAATTGTTTTCCTATCTTTTTGGAGTTGTAGTTTTCAAAAATCTATCTTGTAAACAACTCTCATAAACTGATTTTTGAACTTATACTAAAGGATTCGTTTTAAACGTTTTATCCTCCTAAAATTCAATATGATAATATTGTGTGAACATTTGATTTTCAAATTGTGCAACAAACTTGAACGTGAGAATATGAGATTAAAGACCGTTGCAAGTTGTGTGATTATTTGAATATTGAGTGTTTATCATTGTTGAGTATGAGTTTCACTAGAAGATAATATATAGGGGGGGGTGAAAATATTATCCGTTAATTCTTTGATTATCTTCGTTTTGAATCTTTAAAACTTGTAGCTTAAATATGTACGTTGTAAACAGAATATTGCGGAATAAAACAACACACAAATTTACTTTTAAATCTAAGATTGTATTAGATTAAAAGATGCTACAAACTGTGAACTCGGGAATGAATTCTCAGCTTCGTTTTTTTAGAGAGATACAACTTGAATGTGTTTGAAAAACCTTTAAACTAAAGATAAGGAAGTTGTATACTTATAGATCTGTATACAACTTACTTTTACAAAACTAGTAACAGACAAAAGGATTGCCAAACCATGTCTATACTATTTTGGTGAAAGTTGGCATCTTGTGATCTTCATTTTGTTTTACATGCTGCCAGATCCACATCTTTAGCTGTTTTCCTTGACTGTCTCTCTAAGCTCCTTTGTGGACTTCCCATGTGCATACTGCAACCAATTGTGACCATTGCATATGCTTTGGTTTGATTTGATTCTTTGTATCCACAACTTTGTCTGTTGTTGATTAGAGATTTTTTTTACTAAGTCCCTCATTCGATATCTCAGAAAGGCTTGATTCGATATATTGACTTCTCGAATCAGTACAAACTGACTTCTCGAATCAGTATTACATGCACATCTCGAATCAACTATCTTCACTTCTCGAATCAGTGTTTCTAACATTTCTCGAATCAGTGTATTGGCATCTCGAATCCTTGACAGCTCGAATTAATGTATTTTGACTTCACTAATTGAGACATGTCGAACTGGCTCATTTCTTTACTTCTCGAACCAATATACTTGACTTCTCGAATTGATGACTTCTCGAATTGATGACTTCTTGAATCAGTTCATTTTGCACTTCTCTAATCATGACTTAGATAAATTTTAATCTTCAATTCTGCACTCCTTTATTCTTCAATCTGTCTTCAAATTCCTTGAGGCATGATTTTGTGATCTTCTTCCAAGTCATTTTTAGGACTTATTTAATGGTTACAAAACTGAGATTACAATTTAACTAAGTACAATGTAGAACCTTTGGAAACAAAGGGATCCCCTAGTTAAAGGGTCAAGTAAGTGACACAAAGTGACACAATACCAGAAGCTTATTATTAGATGTTCACAAGAATGCCTCTATGACTAACAATCTCCCCCAGTTTGTGAGTAAGACAGTTAGTCACAAATTCACTCTTGACAACAAGCCTATCTATAATTAACAGGATAAACATAAAAACTCAAATTGCAGAATAATCAACTTATCATAAATAAACAATATGAACAAGGACAAAGATACAGATAATCATTTGAAGTAAACTTAGGAAGGAGGAGGTGCACAAGTGTTACTTTCAGCAGCAACAATGTTGCTCTTGCAGTCTTGAACAATGATCATTTCTTCAATCAGTGGAGAATCCTTCAAAGCTTCAATAACTCTCTTTAATTTGGCAACTGGATATCTACTGAGAAATTCAATTCTAATTTTAGATGTTCTACCAGCCCCATCCTTTAGATCAAGCATTGGAGGATCACCATAGATTTGAGCTTTGCCTTATGCTCTGTACTCTTCAAACTTCTTCTCCATTTCTTCTAATTCCCTTTCTCTCCTTTCTCAGTCTCTTTGTCTCTTTTATGCTTTCTCAAACTTCTTCTCTTTTGCTCTTACTATTTCAGCTAGACTAACTTTCCATAATTTATGAATTGAGTCAGAATCATCTAGTAGACTGATAACTCTGATCAACTCATGGATATTGACACTTTTGTTGTTGGAAAGTGTAATCTTCTTTGATGTTCCATCCATGTATTCAGCAAAGAGTTCATTATTGACAATCTCCACTCCCCAAATTTTGTTGGCTTCAATTCTTCTCAAGTCATCCTTTTCTATGTAACTATCCAGAGGTTTGACATCCAGTGGTTCTTCACTTGGTTTAGTAGTGAAGCCTTTTCTCAGACCTTTTATGTGAGCTGGAACTAACTTGATCTTCATTGAAGTAACAATGTTCACAATTCTCTTTTTTGACAACTTCAACCCTTTTTTGAGTTTCTTACTGATTTTCTTCCTTATCACTCTATTGGTTGTTGCTTTCATAATGTACCTAGAAGGAGATTGTTTGTCACTCCTTCTTTTGCAGTGTCTTGAAGACTTAGTCTTTTCATCTCCATCATCACCACCTTTTTTGTCATCTTCATCTTTCTTGTCTTTCTTTTCATTTTTGCTTCTTGAAGAACTTCCACCCTTATCACTCCCCTTTCCATGACCATCCTTATCATTTCCATCATCCATGTCATTCCTTCTTGAAGTAATTGGAGGTGACAGATCAACTAGACTAGCAATGTACCCTCTTAGTACTGATAACACGTCCTTTTCACAGTTTGTAAGATTTTTCCTCTTTGAGAGTTGTTCTGTAAGAATGTAGCAAAGTACCCTCTTAGTACTGATAACACGTCATTTTCACAGTCTGTAAGATTTTTCACAATCTTTGAAAGTATCCGACTGTTACTTCTTGTGCTTCTTCCACATTGCTACATTCCACTTGCTTTTTGCCTTTATCTCTTGATGATGATGATCTTGTTTTTCTTTTCAAAAGAGTGCCATCCTTAATTTCTTGTTCAACATATAGATCATCTTGTTTTCCTTTCTTGATCACTTTTCTCTCCCCCTTAGGCTTGTTAGCAGGTGCCTCAGTTGATGAGAGTAGAAAGAGTACCAATTGACTTTGAAGATCTTGAAGAGTGTGATTGAGGTCTTAAAAATTTTGATCATGTTTCTCACCCAAGAGAGTTACAAAGGTAGCTAGGTCTTGATTGACCTACTTTAGAGATGTCATTTCTTGCTGCAAAGATGCAATTTCGGGGTTCATAGAAGTAGATGAGGAGGAGGGAGTAGGACCATAGAATTTTGCCTAAAAGGCTTCTCTAGCTTTTTCAAGGAGGATGTTGTATTCAGATGCAGCCATTTCCATTATTGGTACATAAGTGGGAATTCTGTCACCATAGGCATTGTGATAGAGAGCTTTGAGCATGACAAGTACATCTATGGTGAATTTAAGATTCCTTTCAATAGACTCCACCAATTGCTTCTGAGTTGCTTTGAGATTAAAGACTTTTACATCAATAGCTACAAGCTTTTTTTTGTTGGCTTCATTATGAGAATTGAGAGATGTGATTTGAGGGAACTTCAATACTACCTCATTGTAAGTAGCTTTCAACTCAATCTTGATAGCTACCTTGTGAGAAGCCAAGGATGACTGAAGTCCCTTTCCAACTTGATGCAATGACCTGATATGAAATTTGTGGTGGTCATTTAAGATGTCATACATTTGGGCATGAGTGATTTCTTTCCCAGAAGGGCCAATAGTTGTCAAGTACTCCTGCCTGATGTCTCTAAGTGCTTCCTTCAAGTTCACTTGAGCATTTTCACTTAGCCAAGAATCTGCATTGCCATCAACCTCAGTTTCATCCATAATTTTCTCTCTTTACTTCTGGATATCTTCATGATGAGCAAGGAGAATAGCTTTGTATTGGTCATTTAGCAGAGAGGTAGTGGCATACTGTTGTATCATAGTTTGAATCTCATGCAACTGGTCCATATAGAGATCATCTAAATATGCAGGAGTTTCTACCAATGGATGGTCAGTTGATGGTCTTGCACCTTCATTGGGATTAACAGGTTGCGACCATTTTTCAATAGGTACAGGGAGAGAGTTAGAGCTAGTGGCAATCCCAACATCTAACTGCTTAGATGCATCTTTAATTACCATAGATGGAGTAGTAAGGGTCTCTGTTTGATGACTCAGAGATGGAATCTCTGTGAGAGGTGAAGAAGCCTCAATTTGCATGGGATGAGTTGCTTCTTCACTCTCAAATCTCTATGAAGAGATTTCTCCAATCACATTAGTAATAATGTGACTGGGGGATAGTGCACTCTCAGTCACATGGGGTGAAGTAAAAACTTCTGGAGCCCCTGTGTTTGTGATGGTGTCATTAGGATATGCCCCGTCATGCATTCCCTGACCATCAAAATGTGGGTCCTGGGTGGTGAGCATTGTATCAAGTACAATGTCACTTGAAATTGGCTCATCAAGAGAAGGTAATTCTCGATGATCAAAATCCTGAGATTCAAGAATCTCAGTTTCCAAAGATATATCAGTGTTTAAAGATTCTGGAAGTGAAGTGTGTTTAGATGGTGATTTTGGCAACTCCCCCTGAGTTGAAGGGAGAGTTTCAAAATTGATGTGCTCATCACCATGTGTAGTGTCTTCCTTATTACCACCATGTGCTGACTCATTACAAGAAGTTGCATTGCGGTGACTGTTTGTTTCAATAGATACACCCTGTTGAGAGAATGCATCTAGTAATGAGTGTTCCCCTAATGCTACAACTCCATCTCTTTGAGTGACTGAAGAGGTGGTTTTGTTTTTCTTGACCTTCTTCTTTAGTTGGTGTGAAGGTGACACAGTTTTCTCACTCTTTATTGCTAAATCAACCTCAGTTAGAATTGAAAGAGGATTCTGAGATGCTTTCTTTTTCCCTTTTTTACTAGCATCACCCTTTTGAGAGGATGATGTAGTTGGTTGTTTAGGATCTATTGTCAATAAAGGTTGTGAGACTGGGATAAGAGAATCAAAGGTGACTTGTTTTGAACCTCCTTCAAGCTTGATTCTCTTTGTCTCACCCAAGGTATGACATGTACGTTTTAGCAGCTTGTATGTCTTAAAGATATCATCCATATAAGGTGTTATCTCTAATTTTACATATGCCTTATTTCTAGAATCCAATGAACCAAATAGGACTTTGGACATGGATTTAGAGTAACCAATCCTATTAATTCCTTCTAAAGTATGTACATGGGCATGCTTGAAATTAAGAACAAACATGATAAATCTAGGATATAAGATTTCATTACCTCGCTTTTTGAGAGATCCAAGCCTCTGGCACAACTCTGTCATGATTATCTTACCTATGTTGATTCTGTGTCCATAGGATAGAGAGTATATAATCTTTTGAGTAGACAGGCTGACCTGATCAAAGCCTATCTTCCTGCAGGCAAGCACTCTCAAGACTGTGTCATAGACATAACTCCATTATTTCCTGATGTTCTTTTTGAATATTTGGCCCAAGTCTACAGTATCTGCATAATGTATGAACTCCGGGAACTCTATCAATTGTTTATTGGTGGCCTCGGCATAAAAATCTTTCTCATCAAAGTCTTTTGCATAGACCTTTATAGCTTTGTTCATATCACTGACATCAAAACTTATCCCTATGCCATTGATTTGGCATGTAACTAAGCTTTTGGTGCTTCCATCTCCTAGTGTTATCTCTTCTGAAACCGCAGTGCTCCAGAATTCCTCCAGTACATCAAGATAAAAAGTTGGGTTCTCATACAAAGCACCCTTGATGTACGACTGAAAGAAAAACCGTACAAAGCATTTGTATCCTGGGCTTGCTTCAACATCACTGGGAATAACTAGTACGTTTGTGGTGTCTGGAACAACATAGATCTTAGTTCTGGGTGCCATTGAATCAAGAAATTTGAAGGAAATTGAGAGTTTGGAAGTTAGGGTTCTTGAGAGAAAAAGGCTTGAGAGGTTGAGATATCGAATAGAAAAGAGAAAATGAATTGAAAGTTGTATTTAATTAGTGAGGTTGATAGTTATCGAATAGATACATGTTCTATATCGACAAGTGACAATTCGAGAACTCAGCTTTGAACGGCTTTGATAAGTCCAGAAATGTATGGATTTGAGAACTCAGACTTTTTGAACACTAATTCGAGAACTCAGAAATACAAGAATTCGATATCTCAATGAAAAACATCTCGACAAGTGTCAACTATGAATTTGAACCGTTTATAATCACAAGTGTTTCTAAATTTGAATTTAATTGAAATAAATCCAAATTCCGCATATCTTGTAAAATATATAACTGAATCGAGAACTAGTTCGAGAACTCTTAATATATGGATTCGAGAACTCTAGAATGAACAGATTCGAGAACTCAAGGATACACAGATTCGAGAACTCAAATATACTCATTCGAGAAGTCCAGAATACATGAATTAGAGAACTCATATCAGAGCCAATTCGATAACTCCAACATGCAGTTTCTAACACTTATGATGTTTTTCTAAATTCCTACAAAATATCCCAAAATATTTATTGAACAAATATTGGAGTACTTCGAGGTTTATGAATTTTCAAAATCTTATTAATAAGACTAATTGTTGCAAAAGAATGATTGTTTGACTAATTGTTGCAAAAGAATGATTGTTTGACTAAATTCCTACAAAAGAATGATTTTAAAAGATTTGCAGTCCAAGAAATGATATCTAATGTCAATGGATTTACAGCAATCCATGTCCTTAGTTTGACTAATGAAAATGTCATCCACTCTTTGACTAATTTGCAGTCCAAGAAAGAAAGCCAATTCTCCCATCATGCTCATATCATATTTGCTTTGCATGAGTTTAGAGAACCTTGAGCATAGTTTCTCATTTGTAGAACCAAAGATGATATCATCCACATAAATTTGAACTAGAATGATATCACTTCCATGTAGCTTGTAGAATAATGTCTTGTCTATTGTATTTATATTGAATTGATTGTCAAGTAGAAATTGTGATAAAGTATCATACCATGCTCTGGGAGCTTGCTTTAAACCATACAGTGCCTTTAGCAGTCTGTATACAAAGCCAGGAAAATATGGATCCTCAAAGCAATGAGGTTGTTGCACATATACTTCTTCTTCTAGCTCTCTATTTAGAAAAACACTCTTGACATCCATTTGATAAACTTTAAAGTTTGAATGTGCAGCAAATGCCAAGAAATTTTTTATGGCTTCCAACTTTGCAACAGGTACAAAAGTTTCATCATAATCAATGTCTTCTTTCTGAGAGTAGCCTTTTGCCACCAACCTTGCTTTGTTTCTAGTAAGCACACCTTCTTCATCTATTTTGTTCCTGAACACCCATTTCACACCAATGATTGATCTATCTTTTGGTGCAGGAACTAATTCTCAAACTTTGTTTCTCTCAAATTGATTAAGCTCCTCTTGCATAACAATAATCCAATCAGGGTCTGATAGTGCTTCATCTAGACTTTTGGCTCAATTTTGGATAGAAAGCAACTATACAAACATTCATTATGAGTTGCTCTTCTTGTTTACACCTGCATTTGGATCACCAATAATTTGTTCAGTAGTGTGATCTCTATTCCATTTTGTAATTGGCTCTGCCTCAATTCTTAAAGTTTAGACAGCCTCATCATTCACATTTGATTCATCTTGAAATGCTCCTCCTGTGAAGTTGCTCTCATTCACAAGTAATTCTTGAATGATAGGCTTTGCACTATAAATTGACACAATTTCTTCATCATTAATCACATTCACTTGAGTTTGTTGAGTTCCAATCTCAACTTCAATTTTAGTTTCTTCAAAGTCATCCATATTCTCAAATTGTAGAGGATCTTTATCTTGTTTAGTTGCTTCTTCTAGGCCAGAAAATGACCCCCCGAGTTCGCAACACACCCGATACACAACACGATTCACAGACAAAATCCGAAAATGATCCAATCAATTCAAATATGACCCAAAATGACTCGTTTTTCAGAATTTAAAAGTCTGTTGATATTTGATAGACATCAACACTTAGGGCTGTAAGCGAACAGAGCCGTTCGTGAACAAAACTCGATCTCGGCTCGTTTTAGATGGACTCGGCTCGGTTCGTTTACTAAATGAACACGAGCTTGAACATGAAAATGTGTTCGGTTAGTAAATGAGCTCGAGCCGAGCTTTACACCTGTTCGACTCGAACTCGGCTCGTTTTGCTCGGGATCGGCTCGAGCTCGGCTCGAACTCGTTAAACTCGGCTCGATTCGTTTAACTAATTATAAATTTGTGAATTTCATAATATCCTTAACAATTTGAATATGTTAAATAAAACTTAATTGCGATCTATTTTAGTTATTTTGTGGTTGAATAGTGAATTTTATTTGTTATATCTAAAAGGTATAACATCAATGTACTACCAAAAGTTAAACTCTTTATATCCAATCCAAATTAGTTTTTCATTATTAAAATTTATAAGTTGCATTCATAAAATTACAAAAGAAAGTGAATAGAGAAAGAGAGTTTGTCTTATTAATTTATTATATAATATTATTTAAAATTGGCTCGTACCTCTTAAAATTGAGGAGAAAGATGAGAATTTTAGTGAATTTAAGGTTAATAAGAGTATCTTGAAGAAAAAAAGTTGTAAAACTCCTCAAATTTCAAGTTAAGAGCCAAGATAAATTTAAGGTTAATAGGAGTATCTTGGAGAAAAAAAGTTGTAAACCTCCTCAAATTTCAAATTAAGAGCCAAGATAAGAGGCTCTTAGAGAGGCTTTAAGTTAGTGATAAAAATTGTTTTATTTTAACTATTGTTATTAGGTGAAGTGAGTAAGGTTTGATTACTCATAAATATAAATATTAACCTAATATGATTATTAGAAGAAAATAAATTAACTTTTAGTATTGAAATTCAAACATAATCGTGTATTCTTAAGATGTGATTTTAGGCGTGAGACTGTAAATCGAGTAAGTAATTTTAAAAATTGGATTTGGTTGAATATAAAAGTACAAACTATAAGTGAACAACTCGACTCGACTCGAGTTCGGTTTGTGTTCAGCTCGACTCGAAATGTTCGTGAACAAACTCGTGTTCGGCTCGTTTATTAATGAGCCGATCTTGAACATCACTTTTCGTTCGATTAGAAAGCTCGGCTCGGTTCGTTTTAAAAAAAAATCAAGCTCGGCTCGATTCGGACAAAACTCGGCTCGACTCTGTTCGTTTACAGCCCTATCAACACTTAAGTTTAGCTAGAGTGCGATTGACTAATATTTTTGCCTAACTGTCTTACATGTAAGAAAAGTAGTAGAATACTAACTACCAATTTGACTTGAATGTCAGCAAAGTATTCGAGACTTCAAATTTAAAAGGTAATAATTACGACTGCATTGATGATTACCATATTTGTATCGCCATTTTCACCTCTCTACGAGATTTTAAGTCCCATTCATGTCTATCAGATCGTTGACATCAAATCAAAAGTATATCACTGTCAAATGAATGAGACTTCAAGTGAATGTCGCTTTGTATCCACAACAATTCTATGTCCTCCATAAGCACATGATATCTGTTGCCAGCGATAAATTCCACAACAACACCATCAACCTCAATCAAGCTACAACCAGGCACCTTTTTTACATCTTTTTCTACCATTCCCTTCCTTACTCTTTCCACGCGATCCCATTGGTTAGCAGATGCATAAATATTTGAAAGAAGAACATGAACTCCACTGTGATCAAGACTGCGGCTGACCAATCCCTCAACCATTTCATTACCAAGATCAGCATCACCATGAACCCTACAAGCATTCAGTAATGCTCCCAATACATAAATATCAGGCTCCATAGGCATATCCCTTACCACATCTTTTGCTTGTTCAAGCAATCCTGCTCTACCTAAGAGATCTACCAGGCAACCATAATGCTCCACCTCTGGTTTAATACCATATACATCATTCATACTTTCAAATACTCTTAACCCTTCATCCACCAATCCAACTCGAGCACACGCACTTAGAATACAAATAAATGTTACCTCATTAGGTTTGATTCCTTCATCACCCATCCTCTTTAACAACTCCACTGCCATTACACTATCTCCATGATTAGACAGTCCCGAAATCAGAGAAGTAAAAGCATATACATCCCTCCTCGGCATGTCCTCAAAAACACGACAAGCTGCTTCAACAGAGCCACACTTGGCATACATATCAATCAGTGCTGTCCCCAACACTGTGTCCAACTCCATCTTACTTCTATCCACATAAGCATGAATCCATTTACCCTGGTCCAAAGCACCAAGAGAACCACAAGCCGAGAGCGCCCCAACAATCCCAGCATGATTAGGCCTCACCCCACTTCTTTGCATCTCATTAAAAATCTCTAGCGCCTCCTTAAAACACCCGACCTTAACATACCCATTAACCATCACACTCCATGAAACAGCATTTCTCTCCGGCATTTCATCAAACAACTTCTTTGCACTCCCAACATCTCCACACTTAACATATCCATTAAGCACCGCAGTCCAAGTCACAACATCACGATTCAAACTAACATCAAACAACATACGAGCACACCGCATCAAATCACAACTAACATAGAAATGAATCAACCCATTTTGCACAAAATCATAACATTCCCACCCTAATTTAATCACCTGAGCATGACATAACAAACCAAACCCAACATCCCCAATATCAATACAACCTCGAAAAACAAAAGAAAATGTGTAATTATTCGGCAAAAAACCCGAACTCATCATCATCTTGTAGACAGATAGAGCATTGTTAGAGTCCTTATTTTCGACAAAAGATCGGAGAACAGTGTTCCATAAGTAAGTAGACTTATGGGGTAAGCGACAAAAGACAGCGTAGGCGTGAGTGTGATCGAAAGAAACTAACTGGGAAATGAGTTTTCCGGCAGCAAAAGGGTCGGAAATGGAGCCGGAAACTATGAGATGGGAATGAATTTGATAGAGTTGAGTGAGCTGAAGACATGGTTTGTTTAGGAGGGAAAGAGCCTTGTAACCACATTTTAAATAATTAGATACAGATTGAGACATAACACAACCTCTTAGATTATGGCATTACATGTTTTTAGTATTTGTATGGTAATATAATGTATTTTCAAGAAACCAGAGACAGGCGCAGATTAATTTGTAAAAATTGAAAATTTATATAGGCAAGAAAAAAACTAAAGATGTTCAACACTCAATTCGGAAGTACCGATTTCCGAGATGCTGCTGCAAAAATAGTATATATATATATATATATATATAGATCTACGTACATATTACCATACTTGAATTTGCCGGGATCCATAACGAGCACATTTAATTTGGGTATATGAAAAACTTAAATAGAATACGGATCTAAATAAACCCAACGATAAACAGCGCCCATCTTTTGTCACAGGTTAAGGTTATCTTTGACAATGGCCACATCCTCAAAGTGGCAGAACCTGACAACGATTAGTCATAGTATGACATAATGATTACCAGGTACCCAGTGTGCAATCTTGTCTAACTGCAGAAGCCCACAGTAATGGCATTCAGTTCACAAGCCTCAATCCTTGCATATTGAGGTGGCCCTAATATCATCAACTCCAAATTTCGGCAGGGACCTGCAGTTAAGAGCATCTCCAACAAGCTCTTAAACGAGCTCCTAAAATTAAAATTTGAAGAAAATGCAAGAAATAAAGCTCCAACAAGCTCTTAAAGCTTCTTCAAAATTTTAAGAGGTTTCATATCCTCTCTACATTTAGGACTCTCTCTCCTCTCCCTACTTCATTTTTTTACTAATATACATTACTTCTTTCCAACTTTCACCAATATCTCATTTCTCTTTCTAAACATTGCAAGTACATTTAATAATAAAAAATAACTTAAGAAGTAGGAATAAAGATGTTGTTGGAGATGATAAGTAATTTTTTTATCCCAAATGACTAAGAGGCAATTAATTATATTATTTTTGACAAAAATTTTAAGATCTTGTTGGAGTTGCTCTAACTTACCAAAATTCCATCCAATAATTGTCAATTCCTAGACGATATAACAACTATGTGACCAAAAAAATAATAATAAAGAACTTATAAACCAAAACAGCAATTTTCATCCTGTCAAAATAATAAAAGATAACACATGACATTGGGGAAAAAACATGTTTCTGATTCTACTAGCCATTCACGGTGTAGAGACAAGTTTCTAAAGTTCATAATCGCCTACAACACAAGGTCGATATAAAAACCAACTCACTAACCTAAAATGGAGAATCCATCACTGATGTAATGTTTAATCATAAAATTTAGTCTTGCTAGAAAAAGAACAACATAAAAAGGAAATTTCTATAACTTTGCCAAGATGGTGGGGTTTGGCAAAGCTCCTGTCTAAAACACTCCTGGACTAGCTCAGTCTGCCTACAATTCTGTCAAGTTGACTACCCTAACTCCAGGCCACGTTCGGAACATTCTGCTGATTGCTGTTATTGCATCCTCCAGTACTGTTGTTGAATGGGCTTACAGGGCCGCCTGATGATTCACTCAAGGTAGCATGAGATGGAGGGCTCCCTCCCACTGACGAAACAAGCTTTGGGGGAGCAGTGTCATTATACCCGGGTCTTGATGCCATGAATGTGCCCACAATTACCTAGAATACAAGAAAGTAAGCACTGCGCTTTAGAACAAAAGTTTTGAGAGGGAACACACAAACTAGGTCTTTCCACAACAATACAGAAAATTAGACATATACGATGGAACTAATTTTACCAGAATACTTCCAAATTAATAAATTTGTCACCGGAAGAAGGGGTACATGGGCTGTAACATATATTACATTTCAGAGATATTTTTCACATCGAAGATGAACCAATGTTCAGTTCGCTGTATAAAGTCAGATGTGCTAAAGCCTATAAGATACATGTAACTTATACCGAGAGATAAAAGAAAGAAGGGCCTGGGTCTACATTGCTATTTAGTAGTATGTACTAATTTACAACACATATCGAGCAGCAAACATATTTGGTGAAACACAAATGAAACAGTAGGACAGCGTGTAAGCTACAACTAACATTTATATTAACAATGCAGTATCTGCATCATGACATTGTTCCTGAAAGGATATATGCAAATCAGTAGCAAGCAAAGGCTTGTACTATACTCCAAGTTCGGCAATGATTGCAAACTTTAATCAGTTAATACATTATAATATTTCAGAAAACAAACCTGAACAGGGGAAGCTGCAATCAGTAGCCCTGCCACGCTGCCACCTAAAACAGCTCCATCAGGTCCAGCTAGTGACACACTCAAACCCCCTGACCTGCTGCGCTGGCCACCAGATTCTGAGAGAAGAAACGAACCAGAGATGGACAGGATTTGAAAGCGCCCCTGCATAAAGCATGTATTAGCATCTGGGTATGTATCAATCACTTTAGGCTACATGAAACAACAATAAAATTATTTCATGTGCATATATATATATATTAACTACAGTATGTATAACTGCTTCCTAGACCACGCTCCTCCCAGTGGGACATACTGGGTAGGTTTGGTTATGATTAGATTACTATATCTTACATTAAAATAACTGAAACATTCAAATCCAGTGAAATTCAGATGTTGAAGCTACATTACTAATAACAAACATGCAATGTATGCATTTTATTCTGGGGGTAAATAAGTTCAGCCTTTGGGTTTTGCATCACAGAGCATGCTGCCTCTAATGTACATAAAAAAATATAAACATTTATGGAGTGCCAGACACCACTAACATTTTAACAATTTGTAGTATTTAGCAGTTGTAATTCTACTGTTCATTTCAACTAACTCAGAGGCTGGACCATCATTTTTACAGTCAAGCATTTAAATTTAGTCATTTACCACATAGAAAATATAAAAGTGAAAGAAAGCCCAATATAACACATACAGCCTCCTCCACACTACTAATATAACAAGCTTGGGAGTTTGAGAAATAGCCATTTTAAAAACTTAGTAAAACACATCAAAATTGTTATTGTAGTATACCCTCTCTGCTATTTCATATGATTTGAAATGAGCAAGTAATATATTGTTATAAGCAATTACTACTACACCTTCAAAAAGTATGTAAAGAGTTTATGTGAGTAATATTTGATCCCTAATTCAAAAATAAATAAAAAGAGAAAAAGTTACATTTCTAAAGGCATGCACAACTAAAAGCATCCTCATGATGATGGACTGTACTCTTAAGAAGATACAAAGAGACAAATAATTATACGCTTAAATAGATCTTGAAGCCTAAAACAAACCTCATAAGAAACAGTTCCACCAGATGATGACTGTTGAAGCGTTACACTGCCTATAGTGCCATTTGCCGACAGAACACATACAGCTTGAGAGTTCACTTGAGAAAAGGACATTAATCTTGCCAACACATCCTGACAATTAAAAGTGAAATCTTTAACTGAGAATTACATATTTCAAATTTATAATGCAGAATTCACGATATAATTAGACATGAAAAACACTAAATCACCAACCACACATGCCAAATATATGATCACTAAAATATATGTAAGCAGGACTTGAGCATTGTCAGTGAAGCATGTGGTTTAAAATTTAAATTACCTATCTTCAAATCAGATATGAGGATCTCTACCTATTCTTTTCCTTTGATGTTGCAGTTATATGAAATTTCAACAATCACACGTGTATTCATTACATCATGGCACACAGCAATTTTCAAAAAATTAATTCACAATTAAGTGAAAATACGTTAACAAATCAAGTAATAACATCAAGTAATAACACCAGTTTCCAATAAACCCGTATATACCAGATAAATGTAAAAGTTGACAACAAAAGGAATATAGAAGGTAGTATTAAAAGTTACCATTCCGGGTTGCACTACGACGATATGTGGCGTGAATCCAACCCCAGCTAATCCTGCACAACAGTATTGTATTAGAATATGAGAAACACCAAGATAATATCTACAGTAAAGGACATGAATATCAAGTTATGCTCCAACTAATTTGCTGTAAAGACTTCCACAATGCATTTTATATTTTTGTGTGTTTTATATTGCTAATTTTTGGAATTTGCATAACGTAGTGTATAATAAACAAATTTTAATGTTCAATAATAATTTGCTCATTTAAAATGCTTAACCTTTACCAAGAAAACTATAATTTGCATATTCTTTTAGTTAACATGCAAAGTCTTAAAAATACACTTACTCCATCCAACTAATTTTTAATCTCGAAACCAAAGACAACTGTATATATAGTACATAGGGAAGTATATTTTAAAGCTCCAGATATATTAAGCTGCAGTAATGGACCCACATCCGGCAAAAAATAATAGGACATAGCTCAAAGCAGTTCAGAAACAATAAAAAATAAAATCACAAAAATGTATTTACATTCCAATCACATCACTGGAAAAGAGAATCTATAGTACGGCGGATTAAGATACATGAAACACAGAAAACATTAGGCTGCAAAATAAATCCGCAGGATCTATCGTAATGTCCGTCAAATGCAAACATGCGACTGGAAACTACAAACTAACAGCTATTGTCGAATCCGGATAATCGATTCCGTCGATAAATAAACTAATGACTCGTAGATCACATATTCCATAACTAATATTACCATCACAGAACTTCACAAGCATTCGTCTTTATCACAGCTTAATAATCCACCCAACGGTTAACTAAATCTAAGACTCCATCTATCAGAACTATCAAACCATTTTTTTATAAGTTTAAGATCAAACCAATTAAATAAAGCCACAATCCACCTTGAATCTTTAACATCAAACATTTAAAAATAACACGAATACCGACAGAATCTTCACTGCTTCATCAATTATGCATAAACAAGTCTACACACAGAACCCTACCAAATAAAATAATAAATCTAATTCATGCACACCGAACATATACACACACAGCTGATATATCAGGAAGACATGGAATCTTTACTCATATACATGTAACATATGCTTAAACAAGTCTGTCTACGCAAAAATTAACATCGAAAGACGGAAACTTTCTAACTAATCATTCTTTTCGCAACTAAAAAACAGAAACTTTACTGATACAAACATAACAACACTAATAAAATCACAAATCTGCTTCACATATGTATAATTGTACCTGAAACAGTAGGAGCAACATTGAAAGGAAGAACCGGAGAAGCTTTGTGCTTTCCGCGAGTACCAGAAGGCCTTCCTCTCCCTCGTTTCCCCGAACCACCTTCCGAAAACGCACCTTCACCACCAACAGAGCCACCAACAGAGCCACCAACAGAGCCACCAACAGACTGCGATTGCACCGCAACCGACGAAACAGGCGAACCAGCCACAAGCGAACCATCGCTCCCCGGCAGATACTTCCTCGGCCTCCCCCTCCTCCGCTTCACCGCCGATCCGTTACTCCCTTCGCCGTTGCCGTTACTCTGCGCCTCCGCCGCCTTAAACTGATTCACCACCTCCGCCGCCGTCATCGCCGGCGCCGGAGCAGACACAACAACACTCGCCGGCTGATAGACCGACACCGGAACAGGCACCTGCACAGGCTCCACAGACTTCGGAGGAGGAGCCTGCATCGCCGGCGGCGGCGCGTGGACCACACTCGCTCCGTTGACAGAACCAAACGCGAAATTCACGGAGTTCTGAGCCGGGGAATCTCGAATCTGGGCACCGGCAGCATTTTCGAGGAACGAAGACATCTTAATTTCAATTTCTTAAACCCTGAAAAATACACAAATAAATAAATAAATATTAGTGTATAAATCTCAAAAAAACCCTAGAAAATGGAACAACATGAAATTAAAAAGCAACAAAAACGAGATAGAAATCAGAAATTAAATTGAAAACAAGTACCTGATAATTGAAGATTATCAAAAACAATTGAAATTGTTTCTGACAATAATTCGAGATAAATACAAATATTATATGATATATATGAATATTGCTCGAAAAACAAAATAGATCTGTGAATTGTTTTTTGTGCCTAATGAAGCAAACGTAAATAATATGTTGGTTATATAGGGCTTATTGTTTTATGAAATTAGGGTTTTTTCAATTTTATATTCGATTTACCGAAACTGCCCTTGTGAAAAAAGGTGATTTATTCTTTCATTTTTCTTTTTCTGTCTCGCCCCAATTTGTTGTGGATAATATAAAAAAAATTATAAATTATACTTTTTGTTTACTTAAATTATTAGAGAATTAATATCGATAGGGAGGTGGACAAAAATGCAAAAGGAAAAAATCATTAATTCTCAAAAAGTAAATATCTTTCCTGTGGATAATATTATTTTAGGAGATTTTATTTTTAAAAATTGAATATTTATCTACATTATCCAACTAAATATTTCATAGTAGATTTTTAAATATAATTTGGGCCAGAACTTTGAATTATCGTAACCCAACATACATAAAGTGTGCAAATTAGCTGGTAGGAGGAATTTGGGCCGCTGATTTAAATCATATTTGGCCCATTTAAAAATTTGGTGTAAAAGTAAAATAGCCCAAAATTAAAATCCTAATTTATTAATTGGAGATTACAAGTACAATTTAAATATAAACGTAATTCAACATAAAATGTGGGGTTATGCCTACGATTTGAATTGGGTTTTTCTAAAATACAATACAAGTGTAAGTAGATGATCAGTCATCAGTCAGTGATGATGATAATGTGTTGAACTTCCTTGAAAATTAATTCAGGTACACGTACAGGGCTGACCGGCTTAACAGAGGGAAAAAAAGAGTGTAGCGAAGATACAAAATCGGTTATTAAACATAGAGTAAAATTAAGATAATTTATGATTTAGACATCTAAAATAATAATTATATGTACAAAATTAATGTTTTTTCATATTTTATAATCAAGTTTCTAACTTTTTTAATTATAACTAATTTTTACTAATTAATCCGATTTTGATTGATTTAGACTAATTTAACCGATTTTTGACAATGTTTTGGAAAAATAATTTTTTGACCGACTTTCGTTTAATCAAGACGGTGGCTCGCCGTCTAGCGATTAATCATCGATTTTTAGAACATTGCTTATGACCCATGCAAAGCACGAATTGCTTTTGAATATTCCAAATTAGACTTTGAATTTTTATAATAAAATATAATATAATATTTTTAACATATGTTTGATGTAATTTTAAATTTATAAATATTTCTTAAACAAATATAATAAATGTTAATTCTACTTTTTTATTTAAAATTAATTAATATTAAAAAATACCTGAAAGAGAAGATGTTAACCAAAAGAAGATGATGAGTTATTGAAATTCACTAAAAAGCTATCAATGTTTATATTGTTAGTTTTAGTACTTGTTTATTATCTATTTTTAATTTAAGATCAGTTTAGATAAAAGAATAATAATATCAGGAAGTTGTTAACCAAAATAAGAAGTTGTTAACCGAACTACAAATTATACTATGATTTGCTTATTATAGTTTACTATAAATTACAAAATGACGAATTCTAATGATGTGATATTATAATTTTTTAGTAATAATATTAGTGAATACATACGAGTCAGAGAGATATAGTCAATTAATATGTAACATATTGTATTTTGTTAAACTAATTATCCAATTCTGAATCTCTAAAAGATAGGGATCATTGTAGCATAAATAAGAGCAAGTTATACGAAGAAAATTAGTTTCATAATTAGAGCACCTCCAACTTAAATAGGGATGTCACATCTATACAATTATGACACTCTTGAGTGCCACCCTATTTAAATAGCTCAAATACAATTCTTGTATAAGATATATATATGTACTCTTACCTTTTTTATTATATCCAATTTAATTAGTTGTTGACCTCTGAAATATAAAATATTTAGTTGATGTAATGTTGGGGACTAGTTAGGTTAACCGAAATAATCGAAAATCGAATTAGTGATTTTTTATCAAACCAAAATGTAACAAAGTTATGAACCGAACCAAAATAATTCGATTCTTTCAGTTCAGTTTAAAAAAAATTAAATTTCAAAACAACCTGATTATATATGAATTATCATTTTACTTGTCATAATTAGCTAATACTGATTAGTTAATAGATTGAAGACCTAATTAGGAAAAATAAGATTTAGAATTAATTAGAATTTAGACCTAATAATTTTCTAATTAGAAGAAGAATCAATGATACTCTACAGATTAGTTGAATTGAATCGACTAATCGATTACGGAGGTGAGGTCGTGAAGAGGTCGGCGGCTGTAAGTCTGTAATAAAAAAACAGAATATAGGTTCAACGATGTTAGTATTATACAAAAATTAATAAATAATTTATCATATATAAAATATAATTCAAAAATATATGTATATATAATTCGGTTAGTTCGGTTTGAACCGAACCGATATTCTGACAAACCGAACCGATATTCTGACAAACCGAACCAAACTTGTTTTATTTTGGTTTAAACCAAAAAATCAAATTAACTGAAATTTTGAGCAAAACTCAATCTGAACTGTACCAAAATTATTCGATTTGATTCAGTTCAGATTTGCTCAACCCTACACTTAGACACCACGGAGTTAAGAAAATGTCACATTTGACATGGTGATTTAGAGGAAAAAAACTATTTTAATTAAGTTGTCAATGTTTGGCATACCAAAAATGCTCTTAAAAATTAAATGAGAGTCATCATTTCCCCTACGTACACGCCATTCCATTCTATGAACTCATACCTTTTTATTCATCTTTTTATGTCACCGTCAACACTCTTCGGTCTTCGAACTTATCTCGAAACTTTTGTTATCTTTATCATGACTTCGCAATTGAAAATTTTGACTTTACTCTGCTTTCAACTCTTGAACAAGCCAGAATTAAGAAGGCTACTAAAGATGAGAGAACGGTACCGTGTATTCAGAACTCGAGATCTGCTCAAGTCCTACATATGCAAGACTCGAGAAACTCTCAAAAAATTTCACTCTCTCATCATCTTCGTTCACATAATCTAGACGTCTATTCTGCTACATACAAAAATGTTCTACTTAAAAGGATGTGATTGTGCATCAAACCTTCTATGAAATTTGTTAGAATATAATATATGATCCTGGAAAGTGCATTTCTCTAATACCTTAAGGTTTTAGATGAGCTGGTTACTCAATATGGTATCAGAGTTCTGGTCGGCGGGGGTCACGAGTTCGACTACCTGTCACCCCCAATATTCTCACAATTTATGAGAGACACGAAGGCAAATTAATGCTCCAAAGATGGGCGAATGACTACAACTTTGTTAATGTTATAATATTTGCTCTATTTAGTTTATTAGATGTTTACCAACGTGACGGAGGTTATATTGTTCTTGGAGCATCGTCTATCCATCAACGACCTTCAATCCATTATTTTATCAATTTACTTGATGGAATCTATTATTATGCAAAAAAAAATCAACTATTTTGCTAGCAGTACAAATCATAATAGTTAATCCGTTTAACGAAACGAATTAATGAATTGATGAATTTTTATTAACGCAACAAATATTGTTTGCATCAATCAGATTGATGGTCATCAGTCAATCAAGAATTTCATCAATTTTTAATAAAGTAGCTAATAGATTGATGAAATCCAATTTTATTGATGGACCCATAAAGAAATGTTGCATTACTAAACTCCGCCAATATGTTAATTCGTCTAACTAATCAACTATTTTTATGATATTGGTGCGCGTGCTATTAGATTTAAGGATAAAAAATGTGTGAAAAATGCATTGAGACATAGCCCATCAAAAATTAATGAATAATTATTTCAATTTAAGATCTTGAAGCATTTCCCTGCTACTGATTCGCATGATAAGTTCAAATGTGGGCAAGGCTTAATCATATTCCTTTTTTATATTAGACTATTAAAGGTATATGTATTTTTCAATTTTTGATGAGCTTTTGAGTGAGACTAGGATTTTAGTTGAAATAGAAACACTGAATCCACAACCCGCTTTAATCATGGGCTACCAATTCTCAACCAGCGGATGAAATGACAGGAATTCTGGTTGAATATGCAGATGTCATGCAGTGTGAATACTTTTGTCCTTTAAACATATGGCTGGGGCTTGTGGAAGACTAAGGAATTTTTTCCCTAAGAAGAACGGAAGAATGATGCCAAGAAATGTATCTTGAATATGAATCAAGTCTTTACGGAGATGCATTTTTGATGTTGTTGGAGGCCATTGGGGCTATCCCAATGCAGGGAATAATGTGAAATGTTGTAATGGTTGCTTAGTTGTCCCTAAGAAGATAAACACTGTTCTAGCTCTGTTTCTTTGCAGGAATCTAATAAGAATTATGTGGGAATTGCCGATGCCATTAAGTTTCTCGGGGAAGAAGTGTGAACCCCTGAGTAATTTGGGAAGTGAACAGAAAAAGGAAGCTGACAACAAAGACTTGATTGTGTATATTAATATCAACGAGGAGGTTGTTATGTTGAGCAGAACATGAATATTACTCGAAATTGTGTCATTTACCCCAAGAGTAGATATATATGTTTATCTCTGTTCATCTGATGAATTTTTCAATTTTATGTATATATCATCATCCTATTCTCTACGATCTTTCTCTAGTGTTAAACGTATCTTGTTAGTGGAAAGGTCCCGGTGCATCACATTTAATAGATAACAAAGAGTCCAAGATTGACCTTGCCCAGAAAATTACAAATAGGATAGTGTATAACATACAAATTTCAGGACTCAATTCTGTAGATATAGTCATACAGATTACTTTATGGATATCCTAACTGCATGCCTTGTTGTGCTTGTGTGTTCTTCTTAGACTAAGTGCAGTACTGCAGTCTTTTTTCTACATGCGACTCCTAGTACTGTTTGTTGATCCCATCTTCTTAGCCTTCTCTCGGAGCACAAACTTCTGAATCTTCCCAGTTGATGTTTTCGGAAGCTCCTCCATGAACACCACTGTCTTAGGCACCATGTAATGTGCCAACTTACTTCTACAGAATTCTATTATATCCTTGTCCTTGAGCTTGCTCTTCTTAGAATCTTCGTGCAAACTCACAAATGCGCAAGGTGTCTCTCCCCAAAACTCATCAGGCCGTGCCACCACCGCGCTTTCAAAAATAAAAGGATGTGTGTACAATATCGATTCAACCTCCACACTGCTAATATTCTCGCCACCGCTTATAATCACATCCTTGGATCTGTCCTTTATCTCCAAGTACCCGTCCGGATACATCACACCAACATCTCCTGTGTAAAACCATCCATCTTCTCTCATGCACTTGGCTGTTGCCTCGGGGTCTTTAAGGTAACCAAGCATCAAACACCCGCCTCTCAACACAATTTCTCCGAGACTTGTTCCATCTCGCTTCACACTAACACCTGATTCAGGATCAATCACGTCCACCTCTGTCATCC
Organism: Heracleum sosnowskyi; assembly: GCA_030848705.1. NCBI lineage: Eukaryota > Viridiplantae > Streptophyta > Magnoliopsida > Apiales > Apiaceae > Heracleum > Heracleum sosnowskyi. The sequence continues at coordinate 131,261,736 of CM061235.1, read as the reverse complement.
CCACTGTTTTCACTCCTTGTCGGGCCTTCAATCTTGCAATCTCAGCAGCCGGTAGATGATTCCATTTTGTTTTCCATGCACATGACACAGTAACTCCGCCAGTCTCTGTCAATCCGTAACCATGAGTCACCACGAATCCCAGTAATTCAGCTTTAAAAAGAACAGCTGCAGGAGGAGGAGCACCACCGGTCAGGAGTTGTACAGGGGATTTCAGTGCTTTCGCATCCGAAAAATTTGATAGCATATTGAGGACTACAGGGGAACCACACATGTGTGTAACTCCATGCCTAGTAATGGCCGAATAGATGGTCTGAGCATCAAACTTTCTGAGACAAATGTTAGTCCCCCCAACCGACGTCATTCCCCAGGTGTAACTCCAGCCATTGGCATGAAACATGGGTAAGGTCCACAAGTATACCGGTTGTTTTGGAACAGACCATCCCACCAGCGAATCTAGTGTCACAATGAATGTCCCCCTATGGCTATGCACCACACCTTTTGGAGCTGAGGTTGTCCCCGATGTGTAATTTAATGTCAGTGGGCTCCATTCGCTTTCAGGGCGGATCCACTTGAAATTTGGATCACCATTTTGCACCATTTTCTCATAACTGAAATGGAATTCAATCGCCGACAGTGATGGGGAGTCTTCGCTTCCTAGGTCAGCAATGAACACTAGAAGTGGAGACTTAGTATTTGGTGGAAACATAGAAATAGCTTCAGAAACAACTAAAGCTAACTCGTAATCAACAAAAACAAGCTTGGATTCGCTGTGGCGAAGGATGACAGAGATGGTACGAGCATCGAGGCGAGTGTTAATGGTGTTGAGCACAGCGCCAGCCATAGGAATTGCAAAATGGAGCTCGTACATGGCTGGAATATTAGGTGCTATAACGGATACAACATCGCCTCTTCCGAGTCCAAGATTGGAGATGGAAGAAGCAAGTTTAAGACATCTGAGGTGAGTTTGTGACCAAGTGTAGGTAGTGTCGTTGTAAACAAGAGAAGGACAGTCTCCGTAAACTACAGCAGCTCTGTCTAGGAATCCTAGAGGTGTCAAAGGGCTTGAATTTGCAGCTCTTGGAATTAAATCATCCATATCTATTAGAAGCAAAAAGAGAATGAAATGTACTTGGTAAGAAGTTACAGTAGGAGATGGAAGGTGAGTGATATTTATACTAGGAAGAGCAGGTTAGGTATATTCTCCTTAGCACAAACTTTGCTACATGTGTACACATCTGTCTGCACCACGGTCCACGGAGTTATTTATGTCAAGAACTCCAAGGTAGTAAATACAAGAACACTCGTTTGACTTGGCCAATAAAAAACCACTCTGGTATATTTTTGTTTGTCCTGAGGGGTTCAAATTGGTTTCATTACAAGGTATGACAAAAGACCGTCTTGGGTTGTTCATTTTCTCTCATTGGTTGTTTAAGTTGAGTCGGACGAGGTAAATATAAATGGGAGGAGGTCTAGGATATAACAAACGATACCGTGAAAAGTTTTCGTCATAGGTGTACTGTGGGTTTTTTGGTGTGAATATATGAGGAGCCCATCATTTATACATACAGCGAAAATTTGTTGTAACAAACATCCTAGACCATCTACCATATAAATGACTTCATATATTACAAGAACCGAGTTAAATATAAATGACTTCAAATATTATAATTTTAAAAAATAAATTGAATTTATAATCATATATAAATTCGAGTTGAATCAATTCAATGATAAACGAGTTGGAAATGAACAATCCAATATACTCGAATTGAATTACAAGAGAATTAGCCTAAATGACATAATAGATTGTAATATTTCAGGAATATAAGTAAGGTATCTGAGAATTAAAATAGACGTGCCTCGACTACAAAATTAAAATTCTACTACTGATCTTCGACCTTATCCAGCATATTGAATGGTTAGCATCTGTTGCAATTACAGACGTGGGTTAGGAAGTAGTGAGCAGTTAGTTGAATAAATTAGATATTAGTTAGTAGTGTTAGCTATTATTTAGGCATTATCTATCATGTAGGTGTTAGGTTCCTATTTCCATGCTAGTAACTTAATCTTTTCACTCATGTATCTGATTATAAATAGGAGATTAGGCTACTAAATAAAGCATCAGATTTGTTATCATTGTTGTGTATAGGGTTCCTTGAATTACCCTTATTTACTACACTTTAGGTCTCAAGATAAGCATGTCAAAGCCAACTGTACCAGCATCCAATGAAATGAAAACATAAATAGACAGGGACTCATTATCCTGTGTGACTAACATTATGCCTAATTCAAGATTTAGAGACGGCCTAACCAAGTCTAACTAGTAACTAAAGACAACAACTAAAAATCTAAAATTATGCCTAAGTAAGATTCACAGACGGTCTAATAGAGGCTTTTGTTGAAGATTCGCCTGTGTTGGATTCGAGTCCTTTCAAACAATTTTGGTTTTTCTTTTAAAAAAATAATTATACAAGTTTTTGGGTCGCGTTTTTGTGAGAAAAAAAACATTTTTAATCCCGAAACAGTTGTTCCTGTGAGAAATATTCGTGTTCACAAGGGTGTTGATGCAGCAACAAGTTGTCCTTTATGCGAAGACTTTTGGGAAATTGCTCGTATACACTACAACATGCAGAGTGTGGAATATGCTCTCCAATGACTTCTTGAGAGACTTGATAATGAGTCTGAAGATACCTTATTCATGATTGCCAAAGTTCTATAGGGGATTTGATTTTTCTGTAACAAAGTAGTGTGGGATAATAAAGTAGTCACTTCTATTATTGCTATGAATGGGTGTGACAGCTTAACTAGAGATTGGCTAAAGGCAGGATCTAAACCAAGCATTCTCTGAGTCAAATAAGTTGAGATGGTGTTGCTGACATTGTTAAATGCAAAGCACAACTTTATAGATTCAAGGTAAACGTTGATAGTACAGTTCCTTCAAACAGAGACAACTTCTCTGTTATGATGGTTATTGGGGCATTTTTCTAGGAAGCAGGGAGAGTCTTTCAGTGGGTTGGTTTTTGTTTTGGAATCTGAGGCAATTGGGATCAGAAAAGCTTTTTCATTGATCATTGACAAACTTTACAATGTAACTATGGAGTCTGACTCTCTCATGGTTCTTTCTACTGTCAGGAAATGCTCCTTGAACCATGATGAAGTTTGCGATATTCTCGGGAGTTGTACAAGGTTACTTTACTCAAGAGTTGATTCTTTAGTATCTTGTGTCAAAAGGCAAAATAAAAAAGTTTCCCATCCCATGATAACAAAGTTGCATTCTACTTCTCAGGGATGAGACGAGTTCAAAAGGGAAAGAGGAAATGGGACTAGTTGAAAAGGGAAACAGGAAATTAATGATTTTTAATATCTAGAGAAATCATAATCACTGCATCCATGAACAAGCTATGATGAATTGGAAATGCAAATCAACCACTTTGCAACACCACCTTTTTTCTTTGCAACTTTCTTTTGGTCGCTGCAAATTTCTATGATCTAGACTCGACAGCCACAAAACAGCACCCTTTTGATTCTTCTTCGTATTCAACTATTCAGGTAGTATAGTTGGTATTAGTATTAAGTTCGAATTCACATAAAAGGGAATGATACAAAAGGAGGGTCATCTGCATAAGCTGGTGCTAAATAGTACAAAAGGCTCAATAAGTGAATAGTCTTTTTCCCGGTTCATGCCGACCATACTAATCTTCTTGGTATGATTATATCTTTCTAATTCTTTATGTAGTCGAAAGTCATATAGAAGCAAAATAGTCTTTAACTTAAAGATATTTTAACCAACTTTAAAGAACCTAAAAATCCTTGAAAAAAAACCTACATACAAGCCTATTACATCATCAACTTGAGATAACTGATATCAGAAACAAGAGTGAATTACCTCCGGCACGGGTGTGATTTTCCCTCGAGGCAAGCCATCAGAAACTGCACCTTTATCATAGCCTCCGCTTCCAATTTAAGTTTTGTACAATTATCAGAGCATCTCCAACCCAACACCAAAACACTACAATAGGGTAAGTCAGGGACGGACCTGGGGGGGTCCAGGGGGGTCCCTGGCCCCTCCTGGATTTTTTTTTTAAATTTTTTTTTTTTTTTTTATAAATAATAGCCTGCCTTTTGCTTAGTAGCCTGATTTTTGCTTAGTATCCTGACTTTGATGCTTAGTATTTAGTAGAATTTAGTCTTTTGTCGCATCAAATAGAACATTATATGTAATATGTAATATGAATTAGGTATCAAATTCATATTTCAGTGAATTTTTCCTTTTTAAAAATTTTAGTTAAATATATGGACCCTCCTGTAAAAATGCTCTAGGTCCGTCACTGGGGTAAGTCTTACACTATTACATTCCAACTCAACACTATTATAGTGTAGAATTTACACTAAATGAATAGTGTGACAACAAATTTGGTGTCAAATGTTTACTTGGTGCAAGTTTTATACCAAATTTAGCATCTTTCTTCCGGGTACCCTTATATTTGATAAGAAAACAAATTCATTCCCCCTATGTCCCATATATATCCTATTATATCTCAACAAGACAATTACTTCTGCAAATTTGAGAATTAATATGCCTTCCTGTAACCTGTAGCATGATATAGCAGATGCTAGAATTGTTCGGGTTCTTAATCATTTAGCGCAACACCCAAATTTTACAAAGAATCGTGCTAACTATTGAATCCCTATAGATACGGGCTATGTACAATGATTTTTTAGTAGATGGCACGAGTAATAGCTGTGACATTGAATCTATAAGATGAGTTACTAGTTGCTGTCCTGCAGTTTACTATTTATCAGTCCAGTTATCTTACTTGTGCACATAAAGATCTTCTGGTATACAACTAACAAAATAAGTGTTTTAGTGGATGAGAACATTTAAATATCATATCGAATAGTTTTATTCTTTCCTAAAATTTGTGCTTAGACTATAATTACAAATTATGAGCGATATAATTAATTCAGTGCTGATCATAGTATTAACACAAACCACGTCACTATGAAAAAAATTCTTTACCACCCAATATGTGGTGAATATGGAAGAGTTTCATATCTTTGAACAAGAGGCTTTCATAAGTATATATGTGGCCTTAATAATTATAGTATGGCAGACAAATATCAAACTGCACAATGTTGCATTCCATTTGGAAAATTCTGATACTGATTGCTATCAATCGACTCAAACAACAGAATTCTGAAAAGTTAAGCAGAGTTGATGAAGACAAGAGTTTGTATAAGATAATACCATGATAGCTAAAACGTTGCTGCAAGCCTGCAACACAAGAGGAATTTATTGGCAGTCTTTTGAGTATTTCTGCTAAGATTACATCAGAACATACAGCAGCATTGTACTAATGTTTCATTTTGTAGTTTCATGCACCACATAGCACACCAGTTGAAGATAAGAGTCTGATCGATTTGGCATGTCAAACATTTAAGACATGATTAACAGGAATAATTCTAACGACATTAAACAAACGCTTATTCCTGTAGTATTAAAAACAAATAACAAACTTACTGTGACGTTCATCTCATACAATACTACTACTTACCAGGCAAGTTTAGCATTTGGATCGAGGTGGTACAGTTCTTTAACTATGCTTAAAACAAAATTTCTCGATCATTCCTTATTTGTTTTATAGTGTAGGCACGATTATATGGAATATAAAAAGTATTCAGTTTAACATTTTAGTCCACATCTATGATGATGAATTTGATTCTGTTAATAGAGTAGATTAATAGTGCTTCACTCCAAAATGAAATACCATTAAGGGAAACAGACAAATTCATTACTCATGTCGACAAAAATATTATCTTCAACGGTTGTAATTGTCCGCAAATATGAGTACTAGAGTATACAAAATATAAGAAATTATCCAGTTATGTATGAAAAATAATTAACATTCTTTACCACCTCATAATCTTTGATAGGAAGCACATATCCAAAATCTAAAATCATCCAAAAGGTAATACTAGTACTGTCTGAGATGTGCTCAGTAGATAATGATCAATGTCTAACAAATGTCTGAAAACAAAATACATAACACAACAGATTATGTAAATTAAGAGAAAAGGTTTGCATCCATTAAGAGCGTACCTTCAACAATCAAACTAGCTAGATATTATAGATTGTCGTGCATGACAGGTCACTCTCTCGTCCATGACAGACCACTCTCTCGTCCGCCATTGCAATTAAAATACATCACAAGGACCCCCGGTTGAATGTATACATTTGCAATTGATGACAATCAGGATCAAGAAGAATCTAACCCTATTTCGTATACCACAAAAAGGAATGACCCTTCGGGTTCAGGATTTATCTCTGAGAATGGATCAGATTTCACCAATATCAATCCGTTTTCATCCAGTTTTTTCTACTATTCCAACGCAAGGATTAAAAAATCCCTTAATCAAAACCAAGGAACTATTCATACATTGTTGAATAGAAATAAGGAATACCAATCTTTGATAATTTTGTCATCCTCCAATTGTTCTCGAATCAGCGATTGTTCATAAACATGGATCAGAACAGAAAACATATATCAGTAGTGGGGTCTTGTAAGAAATGACGTTGATAATTTAGTCAGAATCCAGAAAAACCAGAGCATCCACGAAGGGGTGTACGGTGAAAGAAGCAGGTTGTTGGACGAGGATAAAATCATTTACCTTACCATTCTCAGCATCACATGAAAGCAAAGCAGGTTCGCGAAGTTTCCAAAGTATTAGTTCACCGTTGTTCCTGAGGCCCAAGACTTCAGGATAAATATGTTCCTTTAGAGGGACTGTAGTCTTCTTCTCCCAGGAGAAATTATTCCTCGAGTCTTGCTTTAGTATCCACATGGTAATAGCATCGGAGTCATATTCATTAACAAAAAGAGCAAGTGATTGACCAAATTGATGAATTCTATAATGACCAAATTGAAGAATGCTCACAAATTCATCAAGTGATTTCTCTTGAGGTAATGAAATGTATCCCACTATATCATTCAGGCTATCAAAGTATAGAAGTGTTCTTCTACGTTCCCTTGTTCCTTGCCAAAATGACATACCATTAATAGAAACGTAGTAGAAGTCGTTAACATAGGTGAACAAAATATCATCTTGAATAGTTTTCGTTTTCCAAGAATCAGTGTTTAGACTATAAACACAAATAATGATTGATCGAATACCGTTTTGGGAATAGTTAAGAATCTTTACCACCTGATAATCATTAATCGCAGACACGTATCCAAAAGATACAGCCACCCAATGGGGCCTTCTAATGACAGAATTTTCTTTGAACGAGATAGTTGGTTTACGGGCAAAATGTCTGCTTTTCTTATAAGTATAATGTTCGACTTTAAACGAGATGGTTGTTGGTATGCTGGGAAGAATTTTGCATTTTTGAATAAGAGGATTCCATAGATATATGTCGCCATCAAAGTAGCCATCCTTGTCAGTAGGGAAGGTACTACATATGAGACCAGATGATGTTGCATGCCAGCCGGGAAGATCAGGAAGCTGAGCAAGTTGAAGATTATGAACAACTTGGCATTGTTCATCATCAGAACGTATATAGAATAATTTACGGAGATCAACGGAGCGGAACAATAAATATTTAGGATTATTATTAAGGGTGGTGTTATGATGATGATAGTTTAAGTGGAGGTTGATGAACATAGGTGTTTTAATAAAATGGTACCATGATTTTTGAACGCACCTGCAACGCAAGAGGAATTTGACGGGCAATCTTTTGAGAATTTCAGCTAAGATTGCATCAGGTATCATGTCGAAAAATTCATAGTGAATCAGGGTTTGAGATTGTTGGCGGTACAAGGTAGACATCATTTCGTGCAGCTCTTCCGGGCTTTCCAATCTATTGAGAGTTATCATCTTAGCTGGGTAGCGCACAGAAACAAAACAAGATCAGTGAGGACGACTGATAAATAAATAAATATCGAGGGTTTGGATTTGGGGCTGGGCTAGATATATTCGCTGTGCTGCTATCCAATCTTCTATCCTTACATAGAACTACCTTGTTAAGAATAAAAATATTATAATAAAAATTGTGAAATAATTATCTATAAAATTATTTAAATTATCAAATAAAATATATTCTATAAAATTTGCATTTGGGTAGGTAATATTATAAAGTATTTACATAATCCTTTTGTTTATATAGTTTGATTTTTTATTTTCTTGGATCGATACTATTGCTTTATATTAATAAATACTTAAATATAAATTTTTTTAGTCATTTCATCTTTAATATGAAGATTTATTATTTATGTTAAAAGAATATGTTTAAACCCAAAATTTTGGATTTTGAAATAAATTTTTTGGGGCTTAAAGTAATTTTTTTTTGTTTGTGTAATAACTTAGAAAATGATTTAAAGTTTAAAAAAATAGTTTAAAATCAGAAGTTGATAGGAGATACTTTTTTGAATGACTTATTTTATTTTAATGTTTTTATTTGATAAAAATTAATATCATCATTCAAATGCATTATTTATCAAATTTAATTTGATTGTTACAATTTTAATAACTCATTAGTTTATCATAATACAAAATTAGCCAAACAAATATATTAACTTAAAATTTTATTTTTTACTAATAAATTTAAGTAACTTTAAATCATAACCAATGATTTTAAGTTTAGCCAAAAAGGTTCATAATTATATAAAAAAAAATTAGCAAACCATGCAACCAAGTAATAACATTTCTCAACCTTGAGTTTCTTGTTGTTTTTTGTTTCATTGTACATTTGAATCTCAATAGCATACACTTCCAAAAGCTGGGTACCTTTCTTCTGATCATCACTACCATCCGGCTTTCGGCATGACTTATCGAGTTCCTTCATTATTTGTTGGCAAGCATTAGTCTGTTGACATTACAAAATTAGATGAACCAACTAAAGAATACATTAAGGTTGTCCCATACCTTGTTCATCCGACCATACTCACCCATGTCAAACCAAATCTTGCAAAGCTTCAGATTTGTCTTGAACCACAACCTCTACATAAAAGCAAGAAATACTTTGTCAAAGATTCTGAGATGAGTAATTTAATGAAACAACCATACTCAAGTAGTTTCGTACTTCATTTTTAGCCTCTTCCAGTGCCTTCAGAGTAGTTTGATAGAATTCTTGCAAAAGCCCAAAGTTCTGGCTAGCTGACCCAGAAATGAAATCCATAATACTGTTTAAACACTTTTCACTATAATTTCATCTTATCGTGACTGACTTTGCAGATATGGATAAGTAAAACTTAGGGGCCGTTTTGGTTCATAGAATTTCAAACCGTATAATGAGAATAGGATTCTAATAAACTTGCCAAACATAGTTATATGGTTTACATTATATAGTGCATATGATATTAGATATTTAAATTAATTAATTACACATAAACTATAATAAATTAGAATGTACCTTGACTGATTTCTTCAATTTGTACTCTTGTTCCAAAATTTCTTTTGGCTCAAATATTTCAGCAACAGTAAAACTGTGTAATCCTTCTTTGAGATTATAAGCATTCAATCGTAACTTAAACACTATATATTTTCCAAATAATTCTTCAAGCTCTTTTGGAACATCATTGTTGTCTAAAGATAAGTTATTCACTATCTTATTTGCTGATGTGTCTAGCAATGGTTCTGCTATATTGTTGAATAGTACAAAAGTTGTATCTCCCGTCTTATCTTTAAATTTTATTTGTATTCTAAACCTGTATAAACACACAAATCATAGTAAGATTAATATATGTATAAACAAAATATAAAATAAAGTTATTAAATTAATTTCTTACATGATAAGAGGATGGTCAATAATTTTGTTGCAAGGCTTGCATCTATAATGTCCATCAGAAAAGTCCAACTTTGTGGAGCATGTTTTACAGCCAGTGTAGTACCAGTTATGGGTATTATCAATCCCAAAAATCTCAGCTCTTACCGTAACAATTTGTTCATATAGTAATATGATTAGAGTATAAATATGATAAAAAAACATTGATAATAATTGAGGTCAAGTGCAAGGAGAGAGTCTCCATTGATTTGCAATTTAGTAGAGAGTTGAACAAATCTCTCTCTCAGGGATGACACATAAGGTTTGTCCAGATTTGTATAAAGTTTACTATTTCTTGTGGTAGAAAAACTAATTGTATCTGCATATAAGAGTAAATAAATGGTTAAAAAATAATATAAGATTTAAATCAATAATATCAATGGAACAAATATTTGTATAATATCTAATGATATTCGTTCAATCGAGATAAGATAAATTTATATATGTGCAATTTCTAAATCTATATATTATAAAAAAATTAATAAAGATAATTACTTTTAATTTTTTTAATCTGGGTAGATGTGACAATTATTATATAGGGTCCACCATCCTTCTTGTATAAATTTGTATCAACCATCTCGGCCAACTTTTCCCACAAAGTTATGGTACTGGTGATGGAGCTGTTTAAGGAAAAAATTAAAACAAATTAAATAATTAAAACAAATAAATTGGGGTAACCAAAGAAGTAATATAAAATTACAAGAACAATAAAAATCAATTAACAGTTATATTAAAATTAATATAATGCATAACTTACTAATTTGTGACAATTTTGAGATCTCTTTTTTTCCAACCGCCTTTGACAACTTCAATGCCACCTAAGTAGGTCAAGCAGCCCACAACATCTAAATGAACATAGAAAAGATAATATTAAAACATGATAGTTTGAATTATAACTTATATAATAGTATTAATTATATATTACTCTAATATATTACTGCATAAAAAACCTGAGAGTATGTTGGTGTCATTAATACGTGCATCAATCATATCCGGACATATGAACTGAAATCCATGCAGTGATATATTGACGATGCCTTCTTCCAATCTCTTAGGCGACGTTATGCGTATGAAGAGTAATTTAGACCCATGTGATAGTGGTCTATATTTCCCTGTACTTGAAACAACTTTCAGATTTTTGATGCTGTACACGGAGCCTTCCTCTAAAAGATTTTTAAATCGAGAGACCAGAATCTTCGGGATCGTAGCATGGATCAAATTTTCTTGTCATACAACATATCTTAGAAAAGTTAATAACATCATACAATTTGACAAACTAATAAGTTATAAGTATATATATTGATTTATTAACCTTTTCATCGATCAAAATCATGTCAAGACTGATAAGTTCTTCAGTATTTGGATTGACAGATTTCCACATTCTACAGACCCGTACTCTTATCATCCAGGTATAGTTGCTGTCGTTCAAAGCATCCAACATGGTGTAGGTCATAGTTGTATTGATTGTAAATATGGTTGTAAAAATTTGAAGCTATGAAAAAAAGTTTCGGTGTAGATTTTTTTTGTTATGAATGGTATTTAATTTATAGGTGTTTGTAAGGTGAATAACATGGAAATCCATTCTATTTAAAAGTCAAGAAGTATTATAAAATAAAAGTTCTATCAAGTTTGAATATAATAAAAGAAAGTTCTATCGAGTTTGAAAATAATAAAAGTGTAAATTACAATTATTAACATAAGATCCTACAAATCTATTATATATCTTATACTGCAACAAGCACTTTGTGAACCATTTTATTCAACACTTGAAATTACATAACTGCCCCTCCAAAGTCAAATGTTATAAAAATGTAAGAAAATTTTGATCTTGATGGGAATCGAACCTAAGACACATCAATACTAATTACTAAGAATTTCAAGTCACCAATTTAACCATTGAGCTACTTGGGCTTTTTTGTTGTGGTATAGAACCCATTAGTGTGGTAATATCTTTCACAAATATTATTTTACACTTTAGTTTTTATTCAAGATTCTTTCATGATAATTTCATTTGTCTGATTATTGATAAAAGTGGTTATTGGTATAAAGTATATCCAATAGACTCGTGTCTCTTTAATTAAATTTAATTATGTTTCTTCCTTTGTATTCACAATTTTAAGACAAAGTACAAATGCATTTTTAGTCACATAATATCACTTTTTAGTCCGAGCATCCAATAATATAAAATAATACAAAATAGTAATCATTTTGTCTCAACTATATTCATACATATCAGATAATATAAGTAATAATATAAGCACATCTATAGTTGTTACCCTGAATAGAGATACGTAATCCGGATTCAGGTCGGATTTTTCGATAACCGATAGGGCCGGGCTTTTTTAAATCGAGACAAATTTTCTCTAAAATATTTATACATGTAGATAGGGTCGGGTCAGGAGGGGCCAAATCGGATTTTTACAAATTATTTTAGATATTGATAACTTTAACTTTAACTTTACCTTTTTTTTATTTTTTCGGATTTAATTAAAAAAATTAAGCTTTTATCTGATATTTAATTGAAAATTCTAGCTTTTTGGATTGGACTTTTATCCTGATCAAGACTACGTCCAAATCGAGATATTATTTGGATTTATTCGGCTCGAACCGGATCTGGGTTTTGTGAAAAATATGCGATTCGCAAGTGCCTTAAATAAATATTTCTAACCATATTTGAGAAAAACTCGCGCAAAATGTTATAAAATTGTATTTTAAAAAAATGTTATAAAATTGGAATTGATCCATAAAAAAGGATTGTATTAATATTCTTATATTATAAATCATGTTTATTTGCATTAAGTACATAATGGCTCATATTATATATACTATTAGATTACAAATTCTATATACTATCAGATTATATATATATTAGATTACTAAATTATCATTTCAGTATTATATTGATGATATTAGATTAATAAATTATCCCTCCAATTGTATATTTATGATAAAAAAATTTCTTTTTAATGTGAATTGAACCATAACCTAGGTGATAGTGTGACAAATATTGACATCTATATCCAATATCACTCATTATATTTTTTTTTAATATTTTTTTAAAATTTAAAACTATCAACATATTTACTTCTTTTCAATTATATCCTTATATATAATAAGCGTAAAAATGGATTTTATCATTATTTTACATTTATTATTGTTTAATTATAAGATATTAACAACTTATAATTATATATGCATTTTTGAAATTTTAGCTACTAATAAGATTAAAACTGTAGTTTTATTATGATCCAATATATTATAAATCTCGTCTTCAATAGATAAATTTTATAAGTTGGTCATTTTCGAAAAATCCACTATAGTATATAAAGTATTGAACCCGAAAAATGCAAAAAAGTTTTATATTTGTATATAAATAAAAAAGTTTGTGTTGGAGATTTTTACAAGAAATTTGAAGTTGTCATCGTACGACTAAATCAAATCTAAACTAAATTGGTTTAATTTTTTTGAATATCTATGATAAAATATTAAAAGTACTAAATGTTAAATTATTTGTGTCAAGTGGCAATTGTAAGGTGAAACGAGTAACTTATCACGAATCAGTTTAGCATTATCTTGAAAGGTATAAGTAATAGTTTTCTAAAATAAATTATATCCACACCTGTACAATTATTGTATTCAACGTGTCTGCAAGGAGACCCTTCTTAAAACGGGCAAAGTGGTATGCATTCGTTTAAATAGTGTATCCACACATACTAATACAACTTGCACTTCTACATTTTTACTCTATTATGCACACCGATCAAATTTTACAACACCCACTTAACGACTACCCCATGAACTACAAACAGGTAAATGGAGTGCTAACGTTCCCCTGCAATGAAAATGATAAAAGGCGCCCAATTCTCTTTCAAAGTGACACTAAAACCATCTTCTCATTCAAATACAATTGGAAAAATTATAATCGCCGAAATCTTGCAGTATACAAGGTCACGACTACCCCATGAACTACAAACAAGTAAATGGAGTGCCAACGTTCCCCAGGCAATGGAAATGATAAAAGATGCCCGATATTCTTTAAAAGTGACACTAAAACCATCTTCTCATTCAAATACGATTGGCAAAATTATAACCGACGAAATCTTGCAGTACAGAAGGATCGTGCGTGCTAACAAAACATGTTAATTAGTCAAAATATTTGCCCCTACTCAGGTCATAATAACAACCTTATAGACTGGGATTTTGTAAAACATGTATCATCAAACCTTCGACATATTTCCTACTCATATACCGTTACATGCTTATGTCTTTTCTTGTACATGCATTCCACCAAACGATGAGACCAACATAACCGAAAATAACTAGAGCATGCCCGTGCCTCGCACGGGCTATAAAGCTAGTTTGAAAATAATAAGGAAGTTGTAATTTTCTAAATCAAAGAAAGTTCTATCAATAAAAGAAATGGGCCGTAAATCGAAAATTAATATTTATATATAAATCATGCACTTTTCAGCTTTAGTATCAATATTTAGATTTGTAAAAATACATATTTTTATTTGACTCATTTTTAATTATAAAATGATTATATATAATTTTTTAATATTATTAATGTCATTTATAATCTATACTATATTATTAAAGCCGAAACATTGAAAGTTTTGGTTTTCGGTTTTCGGTTAGTTTTTGGTTTTCGGTACTTTTTCTAACTAATAAATTAATAATATAATCAAAATTTGGGAAAGTTTTATTTTTTAGTTACCTATTCTCATTAATAAATTATAGGTAATATGTTTTAGTTAAAAATGATAAGTGTCCATGATATTTTTGGAAAATGAGAAGATTTTGTTAGAAAAAATAGAAAAGTAATATGTTTTAGCAAAAAAGGTAATTATTATTTAATGTTATTGTTATTTAATATTTTTTTATTAAAGATAAGTAAGGGTAATTAAGTAAAAACACGAAGTAAAAGATAAACATTGAAAATTTTGGTGTTCGGTTAGTTTTTGGTTTTCGGTACTTTTTCTAATTAATAATATAATCAAAATTCGGGAAAGTTTTATTTTTCAGTTACCTATTCTCATTAATAAATTATAGGTAATATCTTTTAGTTGAAAATGGTAATTGTCCATGATATTTTTGGAAAAGTAGAAGATTTTGTTAGAAAAAATTAAAAAGTAATATATTTTAGCAAAAAATGTAATTATTATTTAATGTTATTGTTATTTAATATTTTTTTTAAAAAATAAGTAAGGATAATTAAGTAAAAACACAAAATAAAAGATAATATTATCTTTTATTTTGTGTTTTTACTTAATTACCCTTAATTACCTTTAAAAAAATATAAAAAAATAAGTAAAATACGTAATTATCCGTGATATTTGAAAGATAATATATAAAAGATAATATATAATATATTTAAAAGATAATATGTTTTAATTTAAAGGTAATTATTCGTGATATTTTTGGAAAGAAATAGATTTTGTTAGGAAAAAATGTTTTAATTATAAAATGAAATCAGGTAGTTACTATTTTTATATTATTTTATTATTTATTAAATAAAATAAATGACGGAAAACCAAAATTTTCAATGTTTCGGTATGGTTCAGTAAATTAGTTTAATATGTACTATTATATACATAATATTTTTATAAACGGTCTGATTTTTCAATTCAGTAGAAAGAATAAAATTGAAACAGTTATCAAATAATTTTATTGGTTCAAATTGTATTAGGTTTTTGTTTCATATTTTCATCAATTTCAGGTTTAATTCAATTTAATTTTTGAATTGGCTTCGAATTATCAGATTTTTCCTATGTAGGGCACGGAAAGCAATAAAGAATGAGTTTGGATTTTATTTTGCGCTGCCTAATTATAAAATGCTAATTTTTTAATTACATGAGCGGGAACTAGCTGCATTTTGATTACCACTCTAGAAAATATTTTACAACTTTTGGAAATATTTTACATGTATAACTTTTATAATTTTAATCTATAATTTATGTTCAATGTTAGTATTGTCTTGTTTTTTTGTTTTTTTTTTCAAAAGTACAAATAGAAAAGCTAACATGTTTTAATTATAACTGCCCGTGAAATTTTTAGAAGTGTTTTAATTATATTAATTGTATTTGTTAAAAAAAATACGTTGACATGTTAAAATATGTAATCTTCTTTAAATAATTAAAAGTATTAAAATAAGTTTTAAAATAAATAAGTAAGGGTTGCACCTGATATTTTTGGAAAAGAAAGCTTTTAGTGAGTACAAATATAAAAGATAATATGTTTTAATTTAAAGGCAATTGACTGTGATATTTTTGAAAAAAGAGTAGATTTTGTTAGAAAAAACTGTTGTAATTATAAAAGGCAAACAATAAGGACAAAAATAAAAACTAACATGTTTTAATAAAAAAAAGTAAATGTCCGCGATATTTTTAGAAGTGTTTTAATTATATTAAGTGTATTTGTTTTAAAAATATGTTGACATGTTAAAATAGGTAAGATTTTTTTTAATAATTAAAAGTATTAAAATAAGTTTTAGAATACACCTAATATTTTTGGAAAATAGAGATTTTAGTGAGAACAAATATAAAAGGTAATATGTTTTAATTTAAAGGTAATTGCCCGCGATATTTTTGGAAAAAAAAGTAGATTTTGTTAAAAAAATATGTTTTAATTATAAAAGGCAATCAGTTAGTTACTATTTTTATATTATTTAATTATTTATTAAATAGAATAAATGACCGAAAACCAAAACTTTCAATGTTTCGGCTTTAATAATATACTAGCTTAAAACCCGTGCGACGCACGGATTGTTAATTATTATTTTATTATTATTTTTTAAATATTTTTTTAATTGTAATTGTGCAAAAAATAAGTAGACATGTTAAAATAACTAAACACTTTTAATTAATTAAAAACATTAAAACAGATTTTAAAATAAAAAATGTAACATGTATTTAGTTTAAAAAGGTAAATGACCGTGATATTTTTGGAAAATTAGGTTTTAAAATTTAATAATTAAAAGTATTTAAATATGTTTTAAAATAAATAAGTAAAGGGTTTCCCGTGATATTTTTGGAAAAAGAATGGATTTTAGTGAGTAAAATAGAAAAAGTAAATTGTAAAAGGTAATTTCCCGTGATATATTTAGAAAAGGAGGGACTTTGTTAGAAAAAATATATAATGTGTTTTAGCTGAAAAGCTAATTGGTTATAAATAGGTATTTGATTATTTATATTTTAATATTTTTGGTAATTGCATTTGTTAAGAAAAATAAGTAGACATGTTAAAATAGGTAAACTTTTAAAAAATAATTATAATATTAAAATAGGTTTAAAAATAAATAACTAAATGTTTGTCCGTGATATTTTTGGAAAAGGAGGGGTTTTAGTAAGGAAAAATAGAACAACTAACCTGTTTTAGTTAAAAAAAGGTAATTGTCCGTGATATATTTGAAAAAGTAGGGGAATTTGTTAGAAAAAATAATATATTTTAGGTGAAAAGGTAATTGGTTATAAATAGGTAATATTATTATTTAATAATATATTTCTATAAATAAGTAAGGTTAATTAAGTAAAAACACAAAGTACAGTTAATTAATGGCAATTAAGTAAAATCATAATGTACCATACCGACCAACCAAACTTTTAATGTTTCGTCTATTATATAATAGTATAGATTATTTTAATGAATAATAAAATAATAGTAACAATGACACATTTATCATCCTCAACCCCATTTGTATTCTTTATTTATTTTTCTCTATTTTTCAATTAATAGTTAAGTTTCTTATTTTATAATTTATCATAAAAATCATTTTTATTCTTTACTTAATATATTATGTTCCCATTAATTTTTTTAGTTTGTCATTTTTTAATATACTTTGAAGGCTCGTGATAGGCTAGTATTTATGATAAGTGCATTAATAAAAAAATTAAAATCTTTTAGGTTTGGAAAGTTCGTTAATACAAATTATCACATAATACACACAACAAAATCTGAATTAATTTATATATATATTTACTATTTATTTTATTAATTTTATTTCTTTCAAAATTATACTTCTGGACTAAAAATATAATTATTTCATTTGTTTATTTTACCAATATTATTTATTATTTTAATAAAATATTTTTTTTTTAAATATTGTATGCGTCACACGGGTATAATCCAATTTTGTTGAATTCGTGGATAAGGGATCATATCTATTATATTCGGTTTTTGGATTGGTATTGAAAATTTTGAATCCGATTGGTACCCGACCATTATGGCCCCATAAAATTTTAATTTATATAAATTATTTTTGTTTTTCTTTAAAGTTCAAATACATAAATAAATTAAATTACATTGCAAGTTAATATATATTTTTTTGAAAAAGAGTATATATTTTATTTTTTATAAAATTAATATCATTTTCTAAATGCATGATTGTGAAATATTTATCATATGAAGTACAATGTTTAATTATTTAGATTACAATGTTTCTTATATGATTAATGATTGTGAATTGGGCCGGATCGGGCTTTGGCTAAAATATGATGACTATTTTAGGCCGGCGGGTTGAGCTACGCTTTTATCCGGGGTTCTTTTTAATTTATATATGTGTAAATTTTTTCCTTTTCTTCGCAAAAACTAATATATTAATATACAGAAAAACAAAACTTTGCAGAAGAAACAACCCCTCAAGAGTTACACCTCTCAGCTAATAGAATCAAGAATACATAAGAACATGGTTGTCCTAAAATAGTTGGAGGTAGTGTTATAATTTAGCAACAAAAAATGGTTTTTGGTGCTAAAATAGCATCATGTCTCTAATGCATTGTTCTAAATCTTGTTCTAAAATAGATAAACACTCATGTTTTTGATTAAATTGAAGAAAATGATGTCTCTACTTTATCCATTTTCCTCGTATTTTTCACTTTTAGATGAGGCGACAATTATAACTCCATTTATTTTTTGTTATATATATAGAACAAATAGCATTGTGCTATTTTAGCACACTATTTAACATACCATTGAAGTAGTATTGCTAGTATTTGTCCTAAAATATTGATTTATAATAAGATATAACACAACATTGGACTTGCTCCAAGAAGAGACACCATGAAATCTAATACCAAAAAATTACTAGCATAATACTTATTTTATCACAAAACATCAAAGAACAGACATCACAAAACCTAATATCAAAAAACTACTAGCATAATATTTGTTTTATCATAAAACATCACTGCAACTTCAGAACTTTCTATTTATAATCTGCGAATTAGACTTAAGTTGATCGTGAGTCATATGAATATGCTCGTACATGACCATTTCTGGAAAGAATGATTTGTCCTGCATATTGTTGATTGTTTTTTAGTCTCATGATCCTTCACAACCCCTCCATTGCTAAGCTTAATATTCTTGAAATTTATTAAAAATATTATATATTTTTAGATTTTATCTACAAAGATTCATGTTTTTATTCGGATTTTTTAAAAAACCCGGGCTTTTATCCGAATCGAACTAGGCTTTTATCCGAACTTTTTAAAAACCTGAGATTTTCGGATTTTGAGTCGGTCAGGGTTTGATGAAAAATAGGAGATCCATCTAAGACCCGCGTGGTTGGCCGAACCGGACTCGACTTTCCAGTTTTTTTTGGGAATCGGACCGAATTTCAGGTTTGAGACTTTCTGAACATCTCTATTTATAACAAATCACACCAATCTACATTCGCCAAAAGAATCTCAACAATCTTATTATTAAGAAAAATGTTAAATACTCCCAAAATTGTATCAAATTGTTTTCCAAAATTTTATGTGACACGTGAATAAATGATAACTTTCTAACACTAATATGGAACGTCGCATATATATGAACTCATAAATTAAAACTCATCATTTGTAATGTCACATCATTTAAAAAAATTAATAATTTTTTTGAGATATTTAGTACTGTCATGTTATTAAGTACAATTTCTTCCCGAAAATCTAAAAGGGGTGTATTCAATCAAGATCTTAAAGAATTTTGTTGAATTGTTAAAATTCTGGTGTATTTAATATGAATTTTAAAAAGTCCTTTAAAATGTGTATTCAATTTAGATTTTAAAAAGTTCGTTAAAATCTCGTGATATTTAATTTAGATTTTAAAAAATACATTAAAATTTGATGGTATTCAAAATTCCAAGATTTTTTTTTTGTATTTGATAAAATCGTAGATTTTGAAGGATTTGATAGTGTATTTTATGTCTTTGAAATATAGCCAAGATCCATTAAATTTTAAAAATTTGTCGAAATCCATATTTAAATCAACAAGACTGTACGAGATTTTACATCAACTCCGTCAAAACTTATGTATAATTAAAATCAACAACAATTTTTTAAAATACATAAATTTTTATCGATTAATTAAAATCTAAATCGGATACATCCTCAAAATCTAAGCTCATAACTATCCGACAAATTTAAACTAGGATTGTAAATTGATCCGGACTATCCAGTATCTTGACTTATATCCGACTCGAAAATATGAATCACGTCTCAGATTCGTTTTATAAACGATCCAAATGATTTGACGGAAAAATTAAACCCGGATGAAATATAATCCCGGATATGAGCAATCGTATATCCACTCAAATTAGGTCTCATATTATTCCTAATAAAATGATCCTACCCGAATATGATTCATAATCTTTATTCGGTTCATTACATTTCTAATTAAACAACACATTGTAATTTCTTAATATTATTTATAATTTTAGATTTTCATAAAACACGAGTTATTCACACGATTAATTATCATTATATACTTAAAAATCATTTATTTAAGTTTTCAATTCGTGATTATTATATTTTTATAATCTTTTATTTATTTAAAAATAAATAGTTATTTGATTCGTATTCTATGAATCACAAACTAATCATTTAAAAATAAAAAAATACAATACTAATTGATATTGGGTTCAAATTCAAATCTCTATATTCGAAATCTATTTTGATTAGAATAAAATGATCCTTAATCCAAATCTGAACACACATCCGCACGTAATGTATATACCAAATTTAACAATGCACCCAAAAAAAAAAACTAACAAATTGAACTCGGATTTGTTGTAGCGGGTCGACCACAAGTGTTGACTATTCCTTATTGACAGTCTGGTAGAGAGAAGAGTATCCATTACAGTAACTACCTCTCTCTCTCTCTCTCTCTCTCTCTCTCTCTCTCTCATCTCTCTGAGTGATCATGTGAGTGAAGTGAAGAAGACAACAATCTTAGCCCCCACCAGTAGTCTTTCTCCAATCGGTGAGCCTATTGTGTAAAGTTTCAATCTTGCTTATTTTCATCTCAAGATTCAATTTTTCCCTAATCAAGAATTCACATTTTACCCTAATTTTAGTGATTCAAGTTGATTACTACATTCAGATAATGATTCAATTGCTAATTTCATAGATTCAAGAAAATGGGGTTTAAGAAAATTCCTAGTCGTTATGTGATTGTTATATTGACATTTTTATGTACTTGTGTTTGTTATATCGAAAGGGTTGGTTTTTCGATTGCGTATACTATTGCTGCTGATGCAGCTGGTGTGAATCAGTCTAGTAAAGGGACTATTTTGTCTACATTTTATTATGGGTATGCTTGTTCACAAGTTCCGGGTGGGTGGGCTGCTCAGAAAATTGGGGGTAGGCGTGTGCTTCTTTTGTCGTTCGTATTGTGGTCGATGACTTGTGCGTTGGTTCCGTTGGATCCGAATAGGGTGGCATTGTTGGTTTTAGCTAGATTGTTAGTTGGGGTTGCTCAAGGGTTTATTTTTCCGTCGATTCATACTGTTTTAGCTCAATGGGTTCCGCCCCACGAGAGGTCGAGGTCTGTTTCGCTAACAACATCGGGAATGTATCTTGGTGCTGCTATGGGGATGTTGTTTCTCCCGAGTTTGGTGAAGTTTAGGGGTCCGCAGTCTGTGTTTCTTGCTGAAGCGGGGTTAGGTGCTATGTGGTCTCTTCTTTGGTTTAGATATGCTTCTGACCCTCCGAGATCTGAGCATCCTAAAGCGTCTGCTGCTGGTTTTGGGGAATCTTTGTTGCCGGTTAAAGGGAGTCAAAGGATCAAAGTGGAAAATGGAGGGCATTCTAGCAAAACTTCAAAAATTCCGTGGAAGAAGATAGTACTTAGCTTGCCGGTTTGGGCTATTGTGGTGAATAATTTTACCTTTCATTATGCTTTGTATGTACTGATGAACTGGTTGCCGACTTACTTTGAATTGGGACTGCAACTTAGTCTTCAAGAAATGGGTTCATCTAAGATGATGCCTTATCTTAATATGTTCATATTCTCCAATATTGGCGGGGTGGTTGCTGATCATTTGGTCACCAGGAGGATTTTGTCGGTGACTGCTACAAGGAAGGTCTTGAATACCATAGGATTCGTTGTGGCCTCATTTGCCTTGATGGCTATCCCTTTGTTCAGAAGTTCTAGTGGGGTTGTGTTTTGTTCTTCTGTTGCCCTTGGTTTCCTGGCACTAGGTAGAGCTGGCTTTGCCGTTAATCACATGGATATTGCTCCAAGGTATGCTGGAATTGTGATGGGGGTTTCTAATACAGCTGGTACTCTAGCTGGCATCATTGGGGTTGACCTGACAGGCAAGCTTCTTGAAGCTGCTAAAACTGCTAATTCAGATCTTTCAGATGCTGAGAGCTGGAGACTGGTTTTCCTTATACCAGGGTTGCTCTGCATCTTTAGTTCCGTTATCTTTCTATTGTTTTCAACTGGGGAAAGAATATTTGACTGAGTTAAGCTATCCCCGAATGGCGAATTTTTAATGTCTTATAATTAATGTGTAGCATAGACATTTGTACTGTACTGGTGTCTGGTCATGCCTAGTTGCTTTTTGTCCAGCATCTAGAACAGACATATTCATATAGAAGCTTCTGGAATCCAAAAACTACAGAATAGTAAGCTTAGTGATCAATGTGGTAGCTTCGAGCTTCAGAAACAACTATATTTATTGATTGAGATGGTTATATCACTACATATTTGTAATCCTTTCATCTATACATGAACAATATTTTCTGTTTGTTTGTGCAATCAGAATTTCTTAACAGGGCAAATATCTGTTTACGGATATCCATCCCCTCTCAGTTGAGAAGAGTTATAATGTCTTAATATGTAACAGTTAATAGCTATAAATTAAGTATACGCTTTGAAGGTACTAAATATCCTTTTTAAGAATGACTGCAAGCAGGACAATTTGTTGTGGGGAAGAAATTTAAAGAAAACTAATTGATTATCTTATGATATCATGACTTATTCCTAATTATCATTAAATTATGTTAAGTAGATTACTAGACATTTTGTAACTCTTTATTATTGCAGTAAACTCTTACTTGGAGTTGTGTTCTTATAGTCATGGTCTAACATGGAAACCATGTTTCTAGTCAGAAACTCATAGCAGTTTTATTTCCGGAAGGATTTTTTTGCTTCCACGTCGTAGGATCTCTTTGGAAATATTCGAATCTTGTAACATTATTTCGTAGAATTTAACACTTATAAGAGTAATTATATTTGCTTTGTTTACAAGTTAGGTCGTATACTGAGATAAGGAAGATGAATTCAGTCTATTAATTCTGTGCATGTATAATCTTTTAGTCCTATCTCAGATTGCGATACATGGCATTCTACGTCTTTAGTTTGTGAAAGTGTTGGTAAGATAGATTGTTATTGGAAATTATAAGTAATGCTTTAACTTTCCCAGATGTGATTGCTATATGAAGAAAACAATGATATTGCAGCTACCTGAATTGTGCTCTTGTGGCTTTTTTACCTTTCTGTACTTTTTGAGTCGGCTGTATCTTTGATGCTGTTTCTCAACATTATATTCTTAGATAATTAATGAGAACTTGCTAGTTTAGGAAACATTTTATGGAGTATGGATATTATATGAACGTGCACTATCTATACAGTTAGAATCCTTAAATGTTTCCATTGAGTAATCGACAGATTATTATAGAAGCTGTAACCTAGTGGACATATTTTTATCTAACACGGTGTGCTAGGGAAATAGATGAATGAAATATAAAATGCACTGGGTCTGGCAAATCCCTAGGTAATTTAGTTCAATTGAGAGTGCAATATGTTTGAGTTCTTGTGTACTGAAGTTGGTGCATTTGAGTTGTACAGCATTGTAAGATCTAACATATGATACTTCCACAAGTTATGTAATTGCTTTGCAAATTACAGACAGCAAGCTGTTTTCTTAGGATGCATACAAAGGACTGGAATGGTGTGCATTCAAAGGTCTTCATCATGTAGTGTTGTTTGTTGATTTGGATTGTCGCCTTGACATTTTACAATTTGACAATTACTGGTGCATCATATTAGAAGAGCTGAAGGTACCCTTCCGACCCTTCTCATAGTTGCTATTGTGTCTGGTATAATTTTTTTGTAGGTTGTAATGCTGTAGCTACTTTTGAAGATCCGCTTCATGTCGTAAAACCCTTAAAAGTTAGTTCGCCAAATGTATGTATAATCAGCTATGTGGACGTTGCTATAACAAACAAATATATATAATTTACTCTACAGTGATATACAATCGAATTAATGCAGGTACATGGTTATAATTTATAGATGTATCACATGGTTAACAAGTCGTCCTAGTAGTCGGGAAACTGCAGTTGACTAGTGTGGTTGTCTAGGTTTTTTGGGAGAAAGTGTGACGGCTTGTATCCCTAGCTGTGTACTAGTCAGCTTATGACTTGAGTGGTCGTTTTGGAACTGTGACTGGGAAAAGTCCCACCCTGATAGAACTAAAAGCAGAAAAATGTGTAAAACATAAAATCTAAGACCCCTATCACAGATAGCCGCTTGCTTCATGTAATATCGTTTCTTACACAATCGACAAGCATCTTACATATATAGTCACATGTGGATATGCTGTATTTTTACTTTTTCTAATTATTAATTATGTTTCCATATAATGTGTATACATTAATCAATTGTGCACTTACAATTTTATTTCAAGGAACTTAATATTATGTGGTAGAACTATAGTGAACTCTTCCGTATTGAGCTGACATAAATAGTAAATGTTAAATTTTTTATAAATTATCTATTATATTTAACTTGTTGACTAGTTGTCCACGAGCTGACGGTTAGTTGTTGCCAGACCCTCGTCGACTTGACTCAGCTCGACTTACCGTCATAGTAAACATTAAATTGAAATGCTTATTTTTGTTCATGTACGGATCTGTTATAAATTAGAAGGTAACAAAATAAATTTTAGTACAGCTGTCATATTTGATTATCTGGTATCTTGTTACAGAAATTCTCTAATCTATAGATTCAAGCTTTTTGCTGGTAAAGCGATTATAAGCAGCATTGACTATCATTTCAAGTATTTTGCTGCTTCTGGAAGTGGAAAGTGTCTTAGAACAGATGGCTCACCTTGATGAGCTCTGTTGCAATGTTGCTTGCTCAATGCATTCGACTCAATTCTTATTTCATTGTTGTGACTTGTGGTCGATCATCGGAAAGTTAAGTATCCATTTCATTGCATTCTCTAACCCCAAAAAGGTAGATTTTCACTTAATTCTTTAGAATCGCATACTTACTCTTTCATCAATATCCAGCTCTTCTCATATACTTTTTGGGCTTTACATCTGTGTATATATATATATATCTTGAGTTTTAGCTTAGGTATCAGTCTCGGCTTATTGCAATGGTAAGATGTTTTAGTCATGTTGGTGACTTTGTTTCTCTCAAAAATTCAAAATCTTGGGTATCCACAATTCAACAGAACACACCTGTTGCTCAGGTTGAATGTAGTTTCATATTTAAATTTTCATTTTTTTATAATTATTCTCGATGTTTCGCTTAAATTTAAACCACAAATTCTATCGCAACTCGTCTTTGGAATCAATTTGTCTATTCGTAGCAAGAAGCCATGGAGAGAACTTGGGGATCAGGAGGTTTTAGGATTTGAACCCTCAAAAGATAGGAGTAAAATATTGACTACTAAAAGGAGAATCCTCAGACATGATTGAGCACCGAAAGAAAATCTCGAGACATTATAGATGCCAAATCGAGAATAAGCCAAACTTCACCTCTTTTTTTTCAAAATTCCTAACTTAATTTTTAACTCATGTTTTAATTGGTCATTACATATTACAATTGCGTACGTTACCAAACAATCGAGTAATTTCATTTCAGATTAATTGTTCGTTAATTCGTTATATATATTTTGTGTAATTACTTACCCTTTTGATACCAGTATTAGCTTTTGTTTTTCTGATTTTGTATCATATATTCATATGCTTCTGAGTCTTGCAGAGAATTTTGTAACCGTTGGGTTGCAAGATCATCTGTTTTGTTTACTTGTAGCATGCAGGTAATAGTGACACAAATATCTTCCTAACAATTGATGTTATTTTGACCTATTAGTAGACAAGTCATTAATTATATTGTTCATCTTGAAGGTGCTGTGTTGCATATTCACAGATATGGACAAATTAATATTATATACGTTACAAAATGATAGCTGCCACATTTTTGTACTCTATTTCAAGAACCAAAAATCAATTATTGTATACAGGATCCATGGGCACTTCTAAGTTGCAACTTCCGGAGTTGCTTTGCATACTACTGCTACTTTCTCACTGCGTTGTCAATGAATGTGAGGCTCAGAAATGTTATGTTGATAATCTTCTGTATTGTTGATATTTACTTATGTTAATCTAATATTTTATTTTAATTTTTTTTGATTAGGTGTGGTAGATAAAAGTTGTGGTACGTTGTCCTCCAATGTCGAAAACTCTCCTACAGATGTTACAACCGAGGGGATTATGCACAGTGTTCATCGTATTGAGTTCTGTATACCAGGTCTTTGTTTTGCAAAGCATGCAGTACTGTGCTGGTGTTGTAGTCGTCCAACTAGTAAACGGTGTGTTGGTAGTAGAGCTGATTGTCTTCGTTATTGTACGGGGTGAAGCTAATAAGATGGTTGTGTGGATTGTGCTTGCCTACAGATAGCCATCCTTCCAGAATAAAGTTGTCTAAATTGATGGATATCTAATGCTTTTTCATCTTTCTGCGTTAAATTTAGTACGATTCAAAACACAATCAAGTCTATTCCTCTCTTAATTCAAACAAATTTGGTTCGGATTTGATTTTTAGCGAATCAAACAAAGCCAAAACAAAACTTTAAGACGATCGTAAACTTGAAATTTTTATTTTTATTTTTGCTAAATAAACCCGAATTTATTTATTTATGATGCGCAAATATGTACTACTCTAAAATCGCAGTAGCTAACAAATTCGAAAATTACAAAATTTACGTACACGGGCGGATCATGATATATATCTTTTGGGGGAACAAAGTAATTTTGGGATAATTATACTTGTATTTTCAACTTTTGTGGGGGGGCAGTTTCATGTTTTTACGAAATTTTTAATGATGAAAAATTTATCAAAAAAATTTAGGCTCCCATTACCTCTTACCAGACCCGTATGACGCTCGAATTTAAGTAGGGGACATGACGTTGAGTTGTTGTGCTAAATGTGTCTAGGATTAATTAAGTTGCGCATAAATTAACCCCAACACCCAATTATCCGAAAAAAAAGGTGTATCAAGTAGCAGCCATATATATTTTCTTGCCTTTACTATATAAATAAAAGAGAACAATACTATGGATTATAACCCTAAAACAAACATACCCTTGCTTAATAATGGAAACCTCACTCTCCATCTTTTTGTCATTTCTCTAAAACAAACACAGACTACACTCTAAAGATAAGACACAAACTCAACTTCAACTCGTTTACTCTCACTCTAAAACACAACAATGCTACTCTTCATCACCCACATTCTTCTACTCTCACTCTCAACACACACTGTAACTTCAGATCTAACCACTGACAGAGCAGCTCTTCTTGCTCTCCGCTCAGCTGTAGGTGGCCGTACTCTACTCTGGAACACCACAAAACCAACCCCATGTCAGTGGACTGGCATTCAGTGTGACCAGAACAATGTAGTGGGTCTTCATCTTCCTGGAGTTTCGCTTTCGGGTGAGCTTCCAGTTGGAGTTTTCGGAAACTTGACGATGCTCAAGACTGTTAGTCTTCGGTACAATGCACTTACTGGAGAGCTTCCGGGCGATCTTAAGGAGTGTAGTGTGCTTAGAAATGTTTATTTGCAGGGAAATAAGTTTTCGGGTGAGTTGCCGGAGTTTTTGTATGGGCTTAAGAGTGTTGTGAGGTTGAATTTGGGTGAGAATAATTTTTCCGGGGAGATTTCGGATAAGTTTAATAGGATGACACGGTTGAGGACTTTGTATTTGGAGAGGAACATGTTTTCTGGGTCGATTCCGGATCTTGTGAAATTGGGGGATAAGTTGGAACAGTTTAATGTTTCGTTTAATTTGCTTAATGGGTCAATTCCGGAGAGTTTGAGGGGAATGCCTTTAAGTTCTTTTGTTGGGAATCATTTGTGTGGTAGTCCATTGAAAAAGTCTTGTTTGGGTACTAAGAATGGTAGTAATGTGGGTATTTCGGATGGGGCTTTGGCGGGTATTGTGATTGGAAATGTGAAGAAGGATGATAAAGGGGGTTTATCGGGTGGGGCTATTGCTGGTATTGTGATTGGTTCTGTGTTTGGAGTGTTGTTGCTTGTTGTAGTTTTGTTTGTTTGTTGTCGGAAGAAAAAGAGTAAGAAGACTAGCTATGGTGATGTTGTGACAGTTAAGGAGAGTAGGGAGACGGTGGATGTGAAAAAGGGTGAGAATGAGGGTGGGAAAGGGGATGGGGTTTCGGTTGCTGCAGCGAGTATGAGTATGGGGGAAGTTGAAAGTGGGAATGGGGGGAAGAAATTGGTGTTTTTTGAGAATAGTGTGGGGAAGGATAAGGTGTTTGGTTTGGATGATTTGTTGAGGGCTTCTGCCGAGGTTTTGGGGAAAGGGACATTTGGGACGGCGTATAAGGCTGTTTTGGAGGGTGGGACTGTAGTGACTGTGAAGAGGTTAAAAGAGGTGATTATTTCTGAGCGAGAGTTTAAGGAGAAAATTGAAGCAGTTGGAGCTATGGATCATGAGAATTTGGTTCCTCTCAAGGCTTATTATTATAGTGTGGATGAGAAGCTTTTAGTGTATGACTATATGCCGATGGGAAGTCTATCTGCACTTCTACACGGTGAGGATTCCTTTATTTCATTAACACAAATTTTTGCTATACTTTGTTTATTGTTACTTAAAGTTTGTTACCTATTTCAACTTTTGGTTTGCACTTGAGTACAATGGAAAAAAATGAAATATCTTTGATAATCACTGAAAATCCGAAAACATTAATTAGAAAGATTGAAACTAGGTATCATTGATGGCAATCGGAATACCTGTAACATGTTTTCAAGGTAAGTTCAGATTAGGAAATGCTGGGATTGGAAAATGTGTCATTGCATTGGTTCTAAATGAAAGCTTGTACTTGTGCACAATCTTCATCTTTGTGGGTCATTATGATATTGTGTTGCAAATTCTGATATAAGACTCTTGAATCTGTAGTTGTTTTCCTTTGCAAGTATCATGTTACTTTGAATGTTCCTTTTTAATTCTTTCAGCTTAGCTTCACAGGATTTCATTCTTGTCATCATTAAATGATAGTCTGTATTACATAGTTAACTAAACTTTCTCATTATTTTCTTACCCCGGAGTTATTTTGTACTTATAAAGTTTGCTACTAGTTGGGGCAAAGTATGATGGTTTCTTTATGAAATACATGTTTGTTACTTCAACTGATGTAATTACCATCTTCGTTTTAATCGAGTACTATTAATTGGAGTATTGTATCAGAAGCCATTTAAATTTCCAATGCTATTGAATATCACATCTGCTTAAACTATAGTGTTGATTGCTTCTTCACGCAAATACGTTTCAGGAAACAAAGGAGCTGGTAGGACTCCTTTAGATTGGGACTTCAGGTGTAAAATTGCTCTAGGAGCTGCCCGAGGCATTGAATACTTGCATTCTCAAGCTCCTGATATCTCCCATGGCAACATCAAATCATCAAATATCCTCGTTACCCAGTCCAATGATGCTCGTGTCTCAGATTTTGGATTAGCCCGCCTTGTTGGAGCCTCAGCCACTCCCACCCGTATTGCTGGTTATCGTGCTCCTGAGGTAACCGACTCTCACAAAGTCTCTCAGAAGGCTGATGTTTATAGCTTTGGTGTGCTGCTTTTGGAGCTTCTTACTGGAAAAGCTCCCACTCACGCCCTCTTAAATGAAGAAGGCGTAGATCTTCCAAGATGGGTACAATCAACAGTTAGAGAGGAATGGACTGCAGAAATCTTTGATATTGAGCTCCTCAGATCCCAGGATACTGAAGAAAAAATGGTTCAGCTGTTGCAGCTAGCCATGGATTGTTCAGCCCAGGTTCCTGATCAGCGGCCTTCAGCATCAGAAGTTACCAAGCAGATTGAGGCACTATGTCGACCACGCGTTCTTGAGGGTCAAAATCCGGAGCCTTGATCTTTTAGACTTAGCTAGGAATCAGTTCAAGGGATAAATTCTATGTGAAGGCATGTCGCCATTTCATTGAAAGTTCATCAGTTTAGTTTGCTTCAAGTAGTAGTACCATAAGCTCGATTTTTAACCGCCTTCTGTGTATTTTAATTTTGGCTTTGTTTATTTTAATGACCATCAACTTCATTGTAAGGTTGAGAATGTTCTGCATAATCCGAACTCGATTTAATTGTTAATCAAATCTGGAAACAAAAACTGAACAAGCATAGCTTAAATGATTCAATTACAATCTAGAATAACTCATTTATCCATACTGACATGTTGGTAAAAACGAGCACGACCCAATAATTTATTAAAATTACCTGATCTTTATTTTCTCATTTGGAGCAAAATTAAATATTTTCTTCAGATTTAGTTACTCGACCTGATAATTTAGATAATCGATTCGGTTTCGGATTGCGGTTTGGATCAATTTTTAGTTATGAAATATCTAGATATAGTTTGGATAGGACCGGATCTAATATGATTCGGGTCTAATTTGAATTAAAATCGAATGAAATTCAGATTAAGATCGGATAAAGTTCGATTGAGGTTAATTTTTGGTTCGGATCATTACACATTCGGTTTTTTTAATTTGTGACATTTTAAAAATTATCTTACTATTAAATATAATATTTTTATTATAAAATAATGTATTTTTTCAAAATCAAATTCGATTTCATGAATTGCGATTCGATTTTTCGAATCTGTACCAGCTTGCCAAGCTAGTTAACCTGACCAAAAATATCTAATAATGATATATTGTAGAGCACACTCATTGTAGAGCACACTCATTTAGAAAAGTAGCGTTAATGTCTCTTACTAAATATCATTCATATTTAATATCTAATCAAAGCATGTGATATATTGTAGAGCACACTCATTTAGAAAAATAATGTACTTTACTACCACATTCATGAATAAACGTTGGTTTAAGTTATGTTCTTTTTTCTTCACAAGAAGGCCCATATTTACATGTTATTATGTTAAAAAGAAGCCAACCCACGATATTTTATATATTCCATTTTGTATATTTCAAAATTGATTGACAACAATATCCGGTCATTAGTTTTCTCCGATGTCGTATACGTTAACAGTATTAAACATTCAATGAGAAAACAACTTATACTACAAAATTTGAATTACATTTCACACTACTTTCAACTAAATTCTTTTGTAACTAAAAACTAAAAAGTGTAAAATTATCAATAACCTAATAAAAAACCAAATTAAACAATAAATTTGTAATATACGTTCACATTACATTAGTGATCAGAGTGTGCTTAAAGTTTGTGAAGTAATGTGTGATTAGAATATGCATAAAGTTTGTGAAGTACTACTGTAAGGAAAATTTTACTGAATCTGTGGCGTAGCAAATTTAATATTTTCAGGAACAAATCGGGGCTCACAAATTAAATTTGTAACGTTATTATTTGAATACTATCTTATAGTCCGTGTGAAAAAACGGTTACTTTTAAAAAATTTTATTATTTCAATAATTTAAAATATTTGCCACTCTTATCTTTTTAATAATTTTAAAATACAATATAATAGTATGTGATCGATGCGGTTTGATTGTTAATTTCAATGCGTTGTTGGTAGAAATTGAACCTTAAAAATTATATATATAAATTTTTTTAATATTGTATTGAATTGAGTTTAATATTGTATTGAATTTTAAGATTATGTATATAAATTTTTAATTTTCTTGCAAAAGAATGTTACTTTATTTTTATTTTTTTGCAAAGATACGTGTTTTCAAATATTTTTCAATCTAATGCAATTGGATGAAACCTTAAATTGTAACAAAAAATAACTGCAATTATTTTTAGAAAAACGTAAAAAAAGTTGCATCTGTTTGTTTTTTTATTGCAAATCATAACGAAAGTTGCATTTCATTGCTTAAAGCGTATTTTTTCAAATATTTTTAAAAGATAGTAGAACCACAAATAAGTAAAGAGAAAATCGGGTTTTTAATAAGAGTTTGATGCTCCTAAGCACATACTCACATAAATTAGGTTAGTAGAAAATGTTTTTTCATACGAATACATGTACATAAAGGTACTTTGATAATTACAAAATTTTATTAAATATTTGTAATTATGTCATTAAAATGTACTAGCCTACGACCCGTGCAAGGCACGAGCCTTAAAAAATAATAAACTAAAAAATTTAATATGATCGGAAAATATTAAAGTAAAGTAAAAATTAATATGATAAATTATAAAATGAGAAACTTAAATATTAATTGGAATATAAAAAAACACAGATGAGGCTCAGAAAGATAAATGAGGTATTATTAATATTATTTTATTATAAAATAATATTAATAATAAGGACAAATAGAAAATCTAACATGTTTTAATTAAAAAAAGTAATTGTCCGTGATATTTTTAGAAGTGTTTTAATTATATTAATTATATTTATTAAAAAAATACGTTGACATGTTAAAATAAGTAAGTTTTTTAACAAGGATAGATAGAAAAAGCTAACATGTTTTAATTAAAAAAAGTAAATGTCCGTAATATTTTTAGATGTGTTTTAATTATATTAATTGTATTTGTTAAAAAAATACGTTCACTTGTTAAATTAGGTATGTTTTTTAAAATAATTAAAAGTGTTAAAATACGTTTTAAAATATATAAGTAATGGGTGTACTTGATATTTTTGGAAAAAAGAGATTTTAGTGATAACAAATATAAAAGTTAATATATTTTAATTTAAATGTAATTGTCCGTGATATTTTTGGAAAAGAAATAGATTTTGTTAGAAAAAAATGTTTTAACTATAAAAGGCAATCAACTATTTACTATTTTTATATTATATTATTATTTATTAAATAGAGTATTAAAATAGGTTTTAAAATAAATAAGTAAGGATTGCACCTCATATTTTTGGAAAATTGAGATTTTAGTGATAACAAATATAAAAGATAACTAGCCTATAACCCGTGCAAGGCACGGGACTTAAAAAATAATAAACTAAAAATTTTAATGTAAACGGAAAATATTAAAATAAAAGTATAAATTAATATGATAAATTATAAAATGAAAACTTAAATATTAATTGAAACATAAAAACAAATATTAAAAAATACAGATGGGGCTGATGAAGATAAATGAGGTATTATTAATATTATTTTATAATAAAATAATATTAATAATAAGGACAAATAGAAAATCTAACATGTTTTAATTTAAAAAAAAAGTAATTTCCCGTGATATATTTTTAGAAATGTTTTAATTATATTACTTGTATTTATTAAAAAAATACGTTGACATGTTAAAATAAGTAAGTTTTTTTAATAAGGACAAATAGGAAAGCTAACATGTTTTAATTAAAAAAAAGTAATTACCTATAATATTTTTAGATGTGTTTTAATTATATTAATTGTATTTGTTAAAAAAATACGTTCACTTGTTAAAATAGGTAAGTTTTTTTTAAATAATTAAAAGTATTAAAATAAGTTTTAAAATATATAAGTAAGGGTTGCACTTGATATTTTTGAAAAAAAGAGATTTTAGTGATAACAAATATAAAAGGTAATATATTTTAATTTAAAGGTATTGCCCGTGATATTTTTGGAAAAGAAGTAGATTTTGTTAGAAAAAAAATGTTTTAATTATAAAAGGCAATCAGTTAGTTAATATTTTTATATTTTTATATTATTTTCTTATTTATTAAATAAAGTATTTAAATATATTTTAAAATAAATAAGAAAGGATTGCATCTCATATTTTTGGAAAATAGAGATTTTAGTGATAACAAATATAAAAGATATTGTGTTTTAATTTAATGGTAATTATCATGATATTTTTGGAAAAAGAGTAGATTTTGTTAGATTTTTTTTTAATTATAAAAGGTAATCAGTTAGTTAATATTTTTATATTATTTTATTATTTATTAAATAGAGTATTAAAAAGATTTGATTTGTAGTAGCTTTCGTTATCCTAAAAAGAAATAAGTATATTTGTAGTAGTGTATCCTAAATTTAAACAAATTAGATCCCACATTTTCATTTTTTTGATTAGATTTCAATATTATTTGATTTTTATGTAGTAAAATATAGTGAAATATTAATGTAGAATAAAAATTTCCCGAATTTTGATTATATTATTAATTTATTATCTAGAAAAAGTACCGAAAACCAAAAACTAACCGAAAACCGAAAACCAAAACTTTTAATGTTTCGGCTTTAATAATACTAGCTTAAAACCCGTGCGATGCACAGATTGTTAATTGTTATTTTATTATTATTTTATTAATTGTAATTAATTAAAAATATTAAAACAGATTTTAAAATAAATAAGTATGGGGTTGACCGTTATATTTTTGGAAATGAGGGGTTTTAGTAAGAAAAAATAAAAAATGTAACATATATTTAGTTTAAAAAGGTAAATGCCCGTGATATTTTTGGAAAATGAGGTTTTAAAATTTAATAATTAAAAGTATTTAAATAAGTTTTAAAATAAATAAGTATAGGGTTTCCTGTGATATTTTTGGAAAAAGAATGGATTTTAATGAGAAAAATAGAAAAAGTAAATTGTAAAAAGCAATTTCCCGTGATATATTTAGAAAAGGAGGGACTTTGTTAGAAAAAATATATAATGTGTTTTAGCTGAAAAGGTAATTGGTTATAAATAGGTATTTGATTATTTATATTTTAATATTTTTAGTAATTGCATTTGTTAAGAAAAATAAGTAGACATGTTAAAATAGGTAAACTTTTAAAAAATAATTATAATATTAAAATAGGTTTAAAAATAAATAACTAAATATTTGTCCGTGATATTTTTGGAAAATGAGGGGTTTTAGTAAGGAAAAATATAAAAACTAACATGTTTTAGTTGAAAAAGGTAATTGTCCGTGATATATTTGAAAAAAGTTGGGGAATTTGTTAGAAAAAATAATGTATTTTAGGTGAAAAAGTTAATTGGTTATAAATAGATAATATTATTATATAATAATATATTTCTATAAATAAGTAAGGTTAATTAAGTAAAAACACGAATTACAGTTAATTAAGGGCAATTAAGTAAAATCACAACGTACCATACCGACCAACCAAACTTTTAATCTTTCGTCTATTATATAATAGTATTGATAGTATAGATATGTTTTAATTTAAAGGTAATTGTCGTGATATTTTTGGAAAAGGAGTAGATTTTGTTAGATTTTTTTTAATTATAAAAGGCAATTAGCTAGTTACTATTTTTATATTATTTTATTATTTATTAAATAGAGTATTAAAATATGTTTTAAAATAAATAAGTAAGGATTGCACCTCATATTTTTGAAAAACAAAGATTTTAGTGATATATTTATATTTTAAAGTAGAATGAACAAGTCATGTTGTCTTACAAATAGATATGTAGAATATGGAGGCTAATTGTAAATACTTTGTGTCTTGTAATTTTACATAAATGAAATTGTATTTCAACGGATAGTCATTTAGCTTTCAACGGATGCACCTTGAAAAACTTCAACGGATGCAACCACAACATTTTCAATGAATGCTACATGATTAACCTCAACTGATACCACTTCAATTATTAACAGTTGAAACTGTGAAAGAGATAGTTCTGACAAGTCATATGGGTTGATGGAACAGAAAGAGCATGGAAACCATCGTTTTGGGAAATCATGAAGAAAAGGAAGCATTCTATTTCCATATGGTCAAAAGAGATGATTCTTCAAGGACAATTAGCTAAAAGGCAAATAATTGCAAGGACCATTGGACTTAGAGTGAAAAGGCAAGATTTTGAACTTTATCTACTATACATTTTTATGTAGTTCAATTAAGCTTGTAAACTTGGAGTATGTAACCAAGTGTAGCAATGTTTTTGAAGTTAAGAAATCAGATTTACTTTTAAAGAAATTAAGTAATAACCTTTGTAAATTGCTGAAGCAAAAACATTGTAACTGCAGCTGTGAGTTTGTTCAAAAACTACACAGAGATTTCTTCAAATAAAATCTCTCAGGGGGAGCAATCAATCCACCTGAATTTTTAATCCTTGTGTTATTAGTTTTCTACAATTTCATATATCTGTTCTAAGTTTAGCTTTGTCAGTTAAAAAGAATTGGAA
The DNA here is from genome assembly GCA_030848705.1 of Heracleum sosnowskyi. NCBI lineage: Eukaryota > Viridiplantae > Streptophyta > Magnoliopsida > Apiales > Apiaceae > Heracleum > Heracleum sosnowskyi. The sequence continues at coordinate 131,225,356 of CM061235.1, read as the reverse complement.
ATTTAAAGGATTGTATTCAACCCCCCTTCTACAATCTTGTGATTTGATTGTTAGGGAATAACACATACGCTTATTACATCCTTCGATATAATACATGTAAGAGAGATTTATTTGGAATTTTGATCATGTTTTGTCAAAATGACAAGGACCATTAGGATTTAAGATAGATAATTGAGAAGCGCTAAATTTAATATTAAAAAATGTATTTAAATACATTTTATTAAAAAATGTATTTAAATACATTTTTTAGTATTCTATTCAACTTAAAAAACCTACTCAAATTTGGTTTATATTATTAAAATACATTTTTAAGTGTATTTAAATACACTTTTTTGTATACTATTCAACTTAAAAAATCTACTCATATTTGGTTTATATTATTAAAATACACTTTTTATATTAGAATATAATTCTATCAACAATCAAATACACTTTTTAATATTAAATCTAACAGTTCTCATTCATCTATTTTAACATCTCTATTACGTTTATTATATATAAAGATATAATTTTAACTTATTTAACTGTTATGATCGAAATGATAACCTCGCCTTATTTGATGGCATTTCCTTATAGAAGGGTTACAGTGGAAACCTAGTCCATTGGGCTTGGCCCATAGACTATTTAATCTTGCCCACAGGTAAGAAAGGCCTCCTTTGGGTTCAGCCCAGTAACTGGCATTCACCCTTACAAGGCTGGTCCAGAATGTACTCGACAGGCAACCTCGCCCATGTATTTGGCAGGTAACCTCGCCCAAGAAGGTTAGAAGACAACTTCACCTAGAAGGTTCGAAGATAACTTCGCCTGGAGGGCTGGAAGGTAACCTCGCCCAGAAGAAATGAACAATTAATATTTTTGACAGTTTAAACTTTATCCAGGTTGAGGAACTTCGCTTTACTAAAAGATTGAGAAGCCTCGCCCCTTTGATTCATAAGAGTCTGTCTTTCCTTATTTTCTATGGATCAGGATAAGCTTTGACTCCGATAAATCCGGGTCAATAATTTATCTGATAAGTTCCTAAAAGATAGTAAGATCATGACAGCTCATAATGACGCATCAAAGGCGGTGACCCCGGTCTTTTTGCTGTTAAAGAAGGAAACTCGGCCCATGGGTTACTTGCTCCCCAAGAACTACGTATGGCTTGATCCCTATAAATAGGGTACGTAGACACATTGTATGGTACGATGCAAACTTGCAAACAAAGAGAGAATTTAATATTCGATCTTAATTATGACCTATTCTCACATACAATCTCAGCCATCCCCAAATCACAAACCCTAATCCCCATAACCTACGTAACGCATTATCATCGGTTTCTACCACAATTCCAGCAACCCTCCCCGAATTGGTTATCACCAAATTCCTCCGTTAACAATTGGCGCTAGAAGGAGGGGCTTTTGACATCTCTGAAGGAAGGATGTCGCACCATACCGAAGAACCAGTTAATGTAGGCAACGACGAGAGAGAGGTTGAGATCCACACAACAGATCTACCTCCACCACCACCAAGGCGGTCAGATCTAAGAGAGACCACCACGCCGAACCAAGCAAATCCGGTACCTCGCCTGGGAGGTGATCCTCCTGTCTTGATGAGCAATACCGAGCTGTTGAGTCAAATTGCTCACATGGGAAACACGGTGAATAGAATGGCAGAACGTATGGAGTCACTTGAAAGAGAAAGAAGGTTACCTGAGCAGGCCCGTCGGAGCCCAGATAGACGACGTACCTCTGTTAGGGACAGGCGTCCCCCACGTACCAACAGCCGACATCAGTATACAACTAGAAGACTTCATCGCCCCGGAAAAGAACCTATCACCGACCATAGACGATCTTCAAGGAAGGATACTCCTCCCGAGAGAGAAATCCGCACAGTTGAGGAAACCCGTCAGAACCGAAGGTTTCAAGCTGTGACCCTAAGGGAATTGACCTATGAAGATAATCTCACCCCGTATGTGGAATTCCCCCCTGATCGTCCCAGAAACCCTTCAAGACCTCCTACCCCAAGAAGTCAAGATCCGGGTGAACTAAGAATCAAACCATATGGACGACGCTCTAGACCAGTTTCACCTGATGACCCACATAGAAGGATAGAGATCTATCAAGCAAGATATGGTGGAGGGCGACACTCTCCACCGTGGGTGATAACAGACAATCAAATGGGAGATCGTCCTAGAAATTCCCAGTTTGATGACGATGTTATGATAATAGATCCGATTCAAACTATCTATAGGGGCGAACGTGCAAATCAGGGAACACAGGATTCCAGGAGACCTCGCCCTCAGGAAGATCAAGCTCTAAATCAAAGGAGAGTAGGTGAGCGTGGTCCCTCGTATGAAAGAATGGGAGACAGAGGTATAATCTTTTCTCAGCACAACCATGGCGGACATCACGTTAATCATGGTAGTGGCCCGCGACATCAGAGGGAACCTACACCCCGAGAGCCAACCTATCATCAGAGGGAACCTACACCCCGAGAGCCAACCTATCATCAGAGGGAACCTACACCCCGAAGACCTATACCTCAACAAGGACAGAACCTTTACTTACCAGTGCCCAGTGTCTTGCAACGGGAACCTACACCTCATGCGGAACTAGGAGGTAGAACTCAAATAATCCCAGGCTTGGAAGGCATCAATGTGAATGCACTAAGAAGGCTTATTGCTCAGTCAGAAGGTCAAGGAGGGGCGATACCTGATGCAGCACCTTCTCCTTTTTCTGCTGCTGTACGAGAGGCTCCTCTTCCGCTGGCATTTAGAGGTACAGGAGATCTTCGCTTTAATGGAAGCACAGACCCCGCAGAGTATATAGGTAGGTTTAATACAGAGATGGAACTCTATCAAGTGGAGGACTTAACGAAGTGTAGACTCCTTGCCTCAACATTGAGAGGAAATGCTCACCAATGGTTTCAAAAGCTAGGACCTGCATCAATCACATCTTGGGAACAAATGCGTAAGATGTTTTTAATCCAATTTCAGTCTTCAATTCATTATGCTCCACCTGTCACAACTCTAGATAACATCAAACAACGAGATGGAGAGACTCTCCAAGAATACATTAAACGTTTCAATGCAGAGGTCCCTACTGTGCGAGGGGCATCCGAGGAAATCATTAAGAACTTTTTGATTGCTGGGGTTCGTGTGGGAACTGATTTTTGGAAAAATCTGCAAAGAGAAGAACCTTCAACGTTGGCAGCCTTGTACTTACAAGCAGAGCCTTTCAAACGAGAGGAAGAGGCTTTGAAGAGGAGTGACTATGGAGATGCACCACGACGGAATAAACGGAAAGAGAGATCTCCTAGCCCCAAAACAGAAAAAAAGAACGGGAGAGGAGATGTGAATCTAGTTGAGGATAGTGGACCAACCCGCTCGAAGTCCCTTAGTCCAAAGGAGAACAAAGGAAGGGATAGATTTATCAGATCTCGATCACCTAGCCCCCCAAGTTGTCCACCTCCGCCTCCAAATCGGCGAGAAAATCAGACTATGCCTCGCAAGTATTACACTCCTCTCACAGCATCTATTGATTATATCTATGAGATCACCAAGAGTCAAGGCCTATACAAGAAGCCTGCACCATTGTCAAGGGCCGCTGCGAAAGATAAAGGCAGGTACTGCGCATATTATGAGTCTCATGGACACCACACTTATGCTTGCAGACAGCTGAAAGAAGAAATTGAAAAGTTGATAAAGGAAGGAAAGCTTACTGACTGGGTAGTCAAGGAAGTAAAGAAATACAAAGAAGAGGCTCCAGTTAAAGTAACCGAAGTTATTGAAGGCTCTACGGAAGGAAAGGAACTTGAGAAGCCTGTGTTCGTAAGAGAGGAAAGCATACATACTATCTTTGGAGGACCTCACATTGGGGGAAACGGGAGAAATGCAATGGAGAGATACGTTCGGGAAGCTCAACATCCGCCTCTGACCAATGTTAACCATCTATCAGAAAGACCTCCCAAGTTATTTAAGGGAGAAGACATTCAGATAATTTTCTCTGAAGAAGATGCTAGGTGGGTGTATCATCCTCACAGCGATGCTCTGGTGGTTAATGTTCGAATTGGATCTAGGAATGTCCATCGTGTGTTCGTAGATACAGGGAGTTCCGTAAACATTCTCTACTATGGAACGTATAAGAAGATGGGATTGCTAGATAAAGAGCTGACTCAAGGAACAACTCATATCTATGGCTTTACGGGGGACTCCGTTCGAGTTAAAGGAACAATCAGGCTACCACTTACCCTAGGGGAAGGTCCTCTCTCAGCCACACAAGTCTTTGACTTCTTGGTTGTCGATCAACCAACGCACTATAATGCCTTGTTAGGGCGACCAGTCCTAAAGGAGATGCGGATCGTCACCTCAATTTATCATCTGTCCATGAAGTTCCCAACTCCAAGTGGTGTAGGTTGCATTAAAGGATGCCAATACGATTCTCGCGACTGCTACAGTAGAATGATCAGATCATCTCGCAAAGGAAGCAAGGGAGTAGGGGAGGACTCCGATATGGCTGACTTTGATCAAGAAGATACGCAGGAAACCCAAGCATCTTTCAGACCCCCGTATGCTAACACTAATATGGTCTATACAATCGAGTTTCCAGAGGAGGATATGCTTCAGGATTATGAAGCTTTGGCAAGAGATGGAATTCCAATTTTCTTTTTAGAAGCCCCACCACCTGTGGGCGGAACTGCTGACATGTTGAAGGCAAAAGAGGTTTTGCAAGAAGACGAGGCTCCTTTGAACCATAAACATGGGGTGCTAATGATCGAAGCTCCCCTACCAAACCCTTTCTATGAGGGAATTGTAGAAGAGGCCAGTGACGATGAAGCAGATCAGCGTAGTCTACGAGCAAAGAAAGGTAAAATGATCATGGAAGATAGCTTGAAACCTTTGATAGAATTTCCTGCAAAATTATCGGAAGCATCGTCCTCTCAGCTACCTAGGAAGGATGGGGTAGTGTCTGTGCAAGAAATAGGAGAATCTAGCGGCATAACGGATGTCGAGTTTGATCTAGACCCGCGTCTACCGGAGAATGACAAAAAGATAGCACCAGCAGAGGATACTCTCTCAATCCTAATGGAGGAAGCAGACCCTCCCAAGATACTTCAGATAGGGGCCAAGCTCGAGTCTAGCTTGAGGGCAAGGTTGATCAAGTTCTTGAAGAAAAACTTGGATGTTTTCGCGTGGAGTCATGCTGACATGGTAGGCATTGATCCAGACGTTATGTGTCATCGTCTTAACATTCCTTCGGAAGAAAGGCTTCAGGCAAAAGAGGCGTCCGATTAGTGGAGAAAGAGCGATAGCTTTGAAAGATGAGGTTGATCGACTTATGCAAGTCGGCCTGGTTAAAGAGTCCTTCTATCCTAACTGGCTGGCAAACCCTGTTTTGGTGAAGAAGCCTAACGGAAAGTGGAGAGTATGCATAGACTTCACAGATTTAAACAAAGCATGCCCAAAGGATAGCTTCCCTTTGCCTAGAATAGATCAAATGGTAGATGCCACAGCTGGACATGCTCTCCTTAGTTTTATGGACGCTTATTCGGGGTATAATCAGATTCCAATGTATGAACCAGACCAGGAGGACACCTCTTTTATCACAGATAGGGGGTTGTACTGTTACATAGGAATGCCTTTTGGCTTGATTAATGCAGGAGCTACGTACCAGAGACTGGTCAACATGATGTTCAAAGAGCAGATTGGAAAGACGATGGAGGTTTATGTAGATGATATGCTTGTAAAATCTAAACGGGCAGAGGATCACATAGTTCATCTGGAGGAGACGTTTCAGATATTGAGAAAGTACAGAATGAAGCTCAACCCTCAAAAATGTGTATTTGGGGTTGAATCTGGGAAATTTTTGGGATTTATGGTAAATCACCGAGGAATAGAGGCAAACCCAGCAAAGATACAAGCTCTTCTTGACATGAAGTCACCCAGGACGGTGAAGGAGGTTCAAAGTTTGACTGGAAGGGTGGCAGCTTTGAATCGTTTCGTATCCAAATCTTCTGATAAGTGCCGAGAATTCTTCAAAGTTATCAAGGGTGCAGGAAAGAGGTTCGAATGGACAGTTGAATGTGAAGAGGCCTTTCAACAGCTAAAGGACCACATGGGATCGCCTCCCCTCTTATCTAAGCCTCTGGAAGGTGAGACCCTTATTTTGTATCTAGCTGTTTCGGAATATTCAATAAGCGGAGTCCTGGTTAGAGAAGAAGGCGAGGTTCAGTTCCCAGTCTACTATGTGAGCAAAAGGTTATTGGATGCAGAAACCAGATATAACAACATGGAGAAGCTTGTTTATGCCTTGATCTTAGCTTCCAGAAAATTGAGGCCTTATTTCCAGGCACACAAGATAGAGGTCCGAACAGCGTATCCTTTGAGGCAGGTGCTGCATAAGCCGGAGACTTCTGGACGTATGCTCCGGTGGGCTATTGAGTTGGGACAGTTTGATGTGGAATACAAACCTCGAAATTCTATCAAGGGCCAAGCCTTGGCTGATTTTATTCTAGAGTTCCCTCTTGAACGAGAAGGTGACAACCTCGCAATAATCTCAATTCCTTTGCCCGAGGCCGAAGTTGAACATGATAACTCGTCCCCATGGTGGACTTTGTATGTTGATGGCGCTGTCAATAACGAAGGGGCTGGAGGAGGAATAGTTTTGGTTAGTCCTGAGGGACATCATTTACAAAGCGCCATCCACTTCACCTTCTATGCTACAAACAATGATGCTGAGTATGAAGCTTTAACTTCCGGCTTGAAACTTGCCCTTGAGATGAAAGTGGAGAACATAAACATCTGGAGTGACTCTATGCTGGTTGTACACCAAGTCAATGGGGGGTTCCAAGCAAGAGGACCTCGGACAGAGTTATATATGAGATGCACTCAGCGGTTGATAAACTTGTTTAAGGAGGCTAGGTTGGAGCAACTCCCTAGAGACGCTAATGTAGAGGCGGACGCCCTGGCAAAGTTAGGATCTCAAAGAGGTGCTGCACTCTTGGGGGTCATTCCTTTGGAAATAAGAAGGCAACCAAGTGTGCCAGAAGCTGATTTGATGCAACTGGAGGAACCTGTCCTCCTCACCTGGAAAACTCCGATTTGGGAATATCTAACAAAGGGAACTCTTCCTGAAGACAAAAGAGAGGCTCGAAGGTTACGTTATAAAGCAGCCCGATATGTTAATTATAAAGGGATTCTTTACAGGCGAGGCTTCAATCAACCTCTTCTTAAGTGTCTGGATGGTGATGAATGTACCTACGTTCTCCGAGAAGTTCATGAGGGTATTTGTGGCAATCACTCGGGGGGGGGGGGGGGATCTCTAGCCCAAAAGGTATTGCGGCAAGGGTACTTCTGGCCTACATTAAAGGAGGATGCGTCTCAGTTTGTCCAGGCTTGTGACAAGTGCCAAAGGTACGCTAATTACATCCATAACCCTGCTGCTCCACTTACTTCTATCACCAGTCCTTGGCCTTTCTCAATGTGGGGGATTGACTTGATTGGAGAGTTACCTAAAGGGAAGGGAGGTGTTAAGTATGCTGTGGTTGCCGTGGATTACTTTACCAAGTGGGCAGAGGCCGAGCCTTTGGCTACGATTACTGCTAAGAAGTTGGTAGATTTTGTGTATCGTTCAATTGTTTGCCAGTTTGGGATTCCTTATAAGCTCATATCTGACAATGGAAAGCAGTTTGACAGTAAAGAGATGCGGGAGCTATGTGATAACCTTGGCATTGTGAAGAGTTTCTCCGCTGTGAGTCATCCTCAAACTAATGGCCAAACAAAAGCAGTTAATAAGATCATCAAACATACTTTGAAGGCGAAATTGGAAGATAGCAAGGGTAGCTGGCCTGAGGAGTTGCCTAATGTCCTTTGGAGTTATAATACCACTCCCAGAACCACAACAGGGGAAACTCCTTTCGTCTTGACTTATGGGTGTGAGGCTATGGTACCAGTTGAGCTTGGGACAGGATCGTTCAGAAGGGATAATTTTCAGCCAGAAGTTAATGAGGTAAATCATCGTCTCTATCTAGATATGGTAGAAGAACTCAGGACTACCTCTCAGACTAGGTTAGCAGCCTATCATCGAAGGGTGGCTAGGCATTACAATACCAAAGTGAAGGCGAGGCCTCTTAAGATTGGTGATTATGTTCTGCGACGGGTTATGCCTAACACCAAAGTTCACAATCATGGAGTCTTTGGAGCCAACTGGGAAGGACCTTATAGAGTCCGGGCTGTGTTATGGAGTGGAACCTACTATCTTGCTGATCTAAATGGAAAGGATATTCCTCGTGCTTGGAACATGGAACATCTCAAGAAGTACTATCAGTAGCGTACGCTATTCTAACTATACTATGTAAACTTTATTTTAATTCATTGGCAATAAAGTTCAGGGGGGTAGTGCATGTACTTCTCATCCGACAAGATCTATCTTATATTTATGAATAAAACATGCATCTTTTGACAAAGTTTCGATCTTGGCTTTCAATTCTCAATTGAAATTACTCGTTATGTTTTTACGAAATCTTGGTAAACCCGTACTTCCGGGGTGTTTATCCGTACTTCCGGAAAACTCACCAAGAAAAGAGTCTCTTCCCTCTCTTAAACTCTGCTCAGCATAGAGTATGCAAGAAGGCGAGGTTACTCTTCCCTCTCTTAAACTCTGCTCAGCATAGAGTATGCAAGAGGGCGAGGTTACTCTTCCCTCTCTTAAACTCTGCTCAGCATAGAGTATGCAAGAGGGCGAGGTTACTCTTCCCTCTCTTAAACTCTGCTCAGCATAGAGTATGCAAGAGGACGAGGTTACTCTTCCCTCTTAAACTCTGCTCAGCATAGAGTATGCAAGAGGGCGAGGTTACTCTTCCCTCTTAAACTCTGCTCAGCATAGAGTATGCAAGAAGGCGAGGTTACTCTTCCCTCTTAAACTCAGCTCAGCATAGAGTATGCAAGAGGGCGAGGTTACTCTTCCCTCTCTTAAACTCTGCCTTAGCATAGAGTATGCAAGAGGGCGAGGTTACTCTTCCCTCTCTTAAACTCTGCCTTAGCATAGAGTATGCAAGAGGGCGAGGTACCCTCCTTCCCCCAAACTGTAAAGCATAATGTAACATAAGATGTAAAAGAGATAACTACAACTCAACAAAGGACAAGACAGACAATAGTATTAATAGAAGCACAGGAATCCAGAATCAGAGAAGAAAAGGTAAACTCAAAAAATCAAAATATGTTATGTATTCTTGAAGTCCGTAAACAGGTCACGGAAAGAAGTTCATGAAAATGTTCAAGCCTCAGTGACAGCAATAGAAACAAGACTTTGAAGACGATAGAAGTATGTGAATGATTTAGGGTTCAGTACCACGGGATTCCAGTGATGAAGCAACCAGAACGACAAGGGACGTATCAGCAGCAATGTATTGAAGACATAAAATAAGAATTGATCAAGTGTTATTCATCTGTGAACCAGACCAGTTGCACTAGGTGACGGCATTGAAAAGATCAAGTTGTTTTATCGTCTCCGAAGAAATTGATACAGTTTATTTCTTAAACACCCAGGAGCTCAGTGGAATCATTAATGAACAAAAGACAAGAAAAGGAATTCGATAGTTTTTCTTATTAGAAAACTATCGAATGGTAGGTAAAGTGATTAATTGAAAACCAAAATAAGTTAATTTGGTATTCGATAGTTTTAATTAAAAAACTATCGAATGGTGAATTAACTTAATTAATTCGATGGTTTTTAAATCCATTCGATGGTTTTTAATTCATGGAGCAGGTGAAAAGAATTACTTGTCTGACAGGTTGAAGAAGATCCAACGGCCAGGATTGTTTCTACAATTCTAATTCGATGGTTTTTCTAAACAAAGCCTACAGTTAATACAGAGTGAAGAAGGTGTCTTCTTCAGTAAAGGGCATTCAACACAGACACAAAACTGAGAGAGAGAAGAGCCGGAGAAAATTATCAGAGAAATTAATAGTGCTCAGAACTTGATTATTGTTGTGTATTTGTGTTACCTTAAACTCATTGACGCTAATCTACGGATTAGAAATTGTAGCACCCCTCGAGGTTTATATTTATAAAAAGATATATTCCCCGAAACTTGATTTGGTTTGGTGTGTTTGATTTCGTTATAGAACTGAAAGATTAATCCGCGAACGAAATTAAATTATTTGTGAGTATCGTATTCAACCCCCCCTTCTACGATACTTTGGACCTAACAATTGGTATCAGAGCTACTTGATTGATATACAAATCAGATCCGGTGAATGAGACCAAAATCAAAAGTAGCGTGAAAATACGAAGCAAATTTTTTTAACTTTCAAATTTTTTCATTTAATTGGAATTTCTTGAATTTTAAACAATTTGAAATTTTCAGAAACCATGAGTGCTCCAAAGACAACCGCTGGTATTAAAGTTCCCCCGTTTACTAGAGATGATTTCGGTTTGTGGAAGATGAAGATGTTGTTATTTATTAAGGCATCTAATCCGTTGTATATTGGCATATTAGAGAACAGACCGTTTGTACCAATGAAACCAGTTAGTGAATCTACAGCTCCTGACGGTAGCAGGATTCCTTCAGGCACCCAACCTAAGGAGATAAGTGAATTTACAGATTCTGACAAAGAACTGATTCGATTGGACACCGGTTTAATGTTGATATTGACGGACTCCGCGGACAAGGAAATGAGCTATCAGTTGATGAACTGTACAAGCGGGAAACATATGTGGGATACCATTAATCTAATAATGGAAGGAACTGAAGACGTGCAGGAAAACAGATTGGACATTCTGACTTCTCAATACGAAGCGTTTAGGTCACTGCCAGGAGAAAGTATAACTCAGGTCTTTGAGAAGTATACTAAGCTCCTCAATGAATTGGCAATGAAAGGAAAGACCTATCCACTGAGAGAATCGAACAGGAAGTTCATGATGACGCTGCCCCATCATGTAGAACACAAGTCATCATCCATTAGGGAAAGAATTGAATTCACAAAGATGTCATTAGAGATGATCTATGTCAAGTTGAAGACCTATGAGATGGAACAGGAACAAAGGGTGATAATCTACGGATCAGGGACAGTGGACATCAAGCACAATGCACTTGTGAGATCAGCAGCACTTGTAGTGGATGAACCAATAACTTCTGAGATTCAGGTTCAAACCCCTAGAGCTGGAAAGGAGGTGATAATAGAAGCAGAAATGGATTCTGTGAATCTGGGTGTTGATGAAAGTGATTACTACACCCTAGAAGAGCTTGAGCAAATGGAAGACAAAACCATGGCGTACTTAGCTGCAAAGTTTAGTCATATTCGTTTCAAGAGAAACCCTAAGTACAAGTTCAAGGGCTCAACCAACAGATTCCAGAAGAGCAATTATACACCTAGTACAGGCTTTAAGGGAGGCTACAAGACTGGCATGATTGATAGAAGCAAATCAAGATGCTATAACTGCAATGAGTTAGGGCATTTCGCCACTGAATGCCGGAAGCCTCGTCAAGCAAGAGACATGAAAGATGTCTATGGAAAGAAGGATTCTTATGATGAGTTGAAGAAGGAGAATGCCAAGCTTAAACAGCAGTTGGAGGCATTCTCTGGAAAGCAGAAAGGGAAGGCTTACATAGCAGAGGGAAAGCACTGGGATGATACTGATTCGGATGAAGAGGAGGAATATGTAAATGTTGCTCTAATGGCTGACTCTTCAGAGGAATCACCTCAATCATCTCAGGTACCTATCTTAACTACAATTGATATGTCTAATTCTGAGTACAAGAAAACTGTGCAAGATCTTAGTGTAGAATTGTTTAATGTACACACAAGCATGCTAGCATCTGAAATGGAAAATGCTAAACTAGTTCTTAAGATTAAAAGGCTAGAATCTAAAAATGAAGAACTAGAGCTTGTAGCTGTAACATTAGAAGATCTTAAGCAAAAGAATGCGTACTTAGAGAACAAGGTCAAGTGTAATGATGAGATAGAGACTATCCTCAGGAAGCAGATTTCAGATCTAGATTTGAAGCTGAATGCTTTTAAGAATTCCGCTCTAGTGGCTAAGGAAATCATTGATACTCAGGTCGTAGAGAATAAAACTGCTATAGGATTTGACTATAACAAGAAAGCTGGTAAGAAGATTTTGGAATTCCCTGTGACACCTTCAGTTGTCAAAAGGAATACTCCACATGTTCTTAAGAATGTTGATTGTCCAGTTTTTGTTAAGCCGTTTCCACCTCTCTTTTATGAGGATGATCTTTTCATAGCACAAGAATTGCTTGAGGAGGATTTGTTGAAGGAAAAAGAGGTAAAGACTAAGTTACCTAGGAAATCAGTAAAGAATGTATTACCTAAACCTGATTTACCTAAAACTGAAGTAGGTTCCTTAGCTAGTAATGTTAAAAAGAACAGGAATGGGAGGAAGAAGATTGTTAATCAGGAATTGGTTCCATCTTCTCCCATTGCATCTAGGAAGTTGTGTTCTATTTGTAATTCTGCTGGACACCTTACGCATGCATGTAAAAAGGTTAAAGTAGAAACTGCTAATGCTTCTGAAATGCATAACATGTCTGACATGCCTGATAATCATGAGCCCTGTGGAAAGAAAGAGTGTTTGCTATGTAAGTACAACATCATGCATGCTTATTTTAAGTTGATGTCTGATAGTAGCAATAGCTCTAGTAATGTTAAATCCACAGATACTATGAATATCAAACAGGGTAAGACTAAATTGAATGTTACTCCTGTTAAATCATCTAAACCTTCAGGACCCAAACAATTTTGGGTACCAAAGTCCGCTTAATCAATCTGTGATTGCAGGGTAAGGTTAAAAGCTCAAAGGTTGTGTGGATTCTGGATAGTGGATGTTCTAGACACATGACAGGTGAAGAGTCCCTGCTTACAGAGGTGGTTAAGAAGACCGGCCTGATTGTAACCTTTGGAGATGACAACAAAGGATTCACTACGGGATATGGTAAATTGAAAGCTGGAAATGTCATCATTGAAAACATCTCTCTTGTTGAAGGATTAAAGCACAATCTACTAAGTATCAGTCAATTCTGTGATAAAGGCTACAATGTAGATTTCAGAAAGGACAAGTGCTTGATCACCAACAGGAAGGATGAGAAGCTTACTCTACTGGGAGTGAGAAAAGGAAATTTGTTTATAGCTGACTTAAGTTCTACCAGTGAAGGAGAAGTTACATGTTTCTATGCAAAGGCATCTTCAGAACAAAGTTGGCTATGGCACAAGAAGCTCTCACATCTGAACTTCAAAACTATGAACTCTTTGGTAAAGAGAGAATTAGTGAGAGGGTTGCCCCTGATGGAATTCAATCAGGAGGGACTATGTGAAGCATGTGAAAAAGGGAAGTCGAAGAAAGCATCACATGGAAGCAAAGGAATGACAAGCATTACTGAACCATTACAGCTGATTCATATGGATTTATTTGGTCCAGTTAATGTTATGTCACTTTCAAGAAACAGATATGCATTGGTGATGGTGGACGACTACTCCAAGTACAAGTGGGTGTTGTTCATACAAACAAAGGATGAAGCAACACAACTAATCATTGATCACATCAAGAAGATAGAAGTGGAAGCTAAGCTACCTGTGCAGACAATCAGATCAGACAATGGAACTGAATTCAAGAATGCAGTTCTAAATGATTTCTGCTCAGAGAAAGGAATATCAAGATAGTTTTCAGCACCAAGAACTCCTCAACAGAATGGAGTAGTGGAAAGGAAGAACAGGACCTTGGTTGAAGCAGCAAGGACCATGTTGAGTGAATCAAAACTTCCCACTTACTTTTGGGCTGAAGCAGTGAATACAGCTTGCTACACTCAGAATCGAACCCTGATCAACAAAGATCATGAAAAGACTCCGTATGAGTTAATGGCCAACAAGAAGCCAACACTGAAGTACTTTCATGTGTTTGGTGCAAAGTGCTTTGTACTTAAAGATGGAGAACATCTTGGCAAGTTTGATGCCAAAGCAGATGAAGGCATTTTTCTGGGCTATTCTCTGGAATCTAAGGCTTTCAGGGTATATGTGATTGAAGATAAGAAGGTGTTGGAAAGCTTTAATGTAACATTTGACGACACTAAAAGACCAGGCCTGCAAACTGGAGAGAACTCTGAATCCTTGGTATTTGAAAATTTATCAGGAGATCTCTCTGACAATGAAGAAGTACCTGAAGTTGTTACAGTCATTAATAATAATCATAATGATAATGATTCTGGACCAAGTGGTGACCAAAGTGGAAATCCTCAAAATACAGGATCCACTAGTCAGTCTTCAGAATCAACAGATCAAACCGTCAACAACTCAGGGGGAGCAGGAGAAGGATCAACTAGTCACACTCCACAACATCTAGAACAAGGAGAATCATCAAGATCGCATCTGCCAAGACAAAGGGTATGGAATAGAGATCATCCATTTCACTTGATCATTGGTGATCCGGACACAGGAGTGAGAACTAGGAGAACATCACAAAATGAATGTCACTATTCTGGGTTTCTTTCAGAAACAGAACCTAAGAAAGTTGAAGATGCTCTAGATGATCCAGATTGGGTAATTGCTATGCAAGAAGAACTCAATCAGTTTGAAAGGCAGAAAGTTTGGAAGCTGGTACCCAGGCCTAAGGGAAAATCTGTTATTGGAACACGATGGGTATTCAGAAATAAGTTGGACGAAGATGGAATTGTAACGAGAAACAAAGCCAGACTGGTTGCTAAAGGTTACTCTCAAGAAGAGGGTATACATTATGATGAAACCTATGCACCAGTAGCAAGACTTGAGGCCATCAGAATGTTTCTGGCATTTGCTGCACATTCCAATTACAAGGTATATCAAATGGATGTGAAGAGTGCTTTTCTGAACGGGGAGTTAGAAGAAGAAGTGTATGTGGAACAACCTCCAGGTTTTGAGGATTCAAAACTGGCAGACTTTGTGTACTTTCTATTCAAAGCTCTCTATGGACTCAAACAAGCTCCAAGGACATGGTATGACACTCTCTCTGAATTCTTACTTGAAAATGATTTTACAAGAGGTGTTGTAGACAAAACTCTCTTTGTCAAAAAGCATAAAAATGATTTGATATTGGTGCAAGTATATGTTGATGACATAATATTTGGCTCTACTAATGATGATCTATGCAAGAGATTTGCTAAGTTAATGCAGAGTCGTTATGAAATGAGCATGATGGGTGAATTGTCATTCTTTCTTGGATTGCAAGTATACCAGAAACAAGATGGTATATTCATTTGTCAGTTCAAGTACATCAAGGATCTTCTTAAGAAGTATCAAATGGAAGACTCATCTACAGCAAAGACTCCTATGCCAACTGCCACTAAGCTTGATAAGGATGAAACTGGTAAGAAGGTTGACATCACAGGCTACAGAGGTATGATAGGCTCATTACTTTATCTCACTGCAAGTAGACCAGATATAATGTTTGCAACATGCTTGTGTGCTAGATTTCAGTCTGATCCTAAAGAATCTCATCTAATAGCTGTTAAGCGAATATTTAGATATCTTAAGGGGACCCCAAATCTTGGAATTTGGTACCCTAAAGATACAGGATTTGATCTTATTGGATACACAGACTCTGATTTTGCAGGTTGTAAGATTGATCGGAAGAGTACTTCAGGAAGCTGTCAGTTTCTTGGAAGAAGATTGGTTTCCTGGCATAGCAAGAAGCAGCATTCAGTGTCCACATCAACAGCTGAGGCTGAATACATTGCTGCTGGTAGCTGTTGTGCTCAGATATTGTGGATGAGAAACCAACTCCGTGACTATGGACTTCTGTTGACAAAGATTCCTATATTTTGCGACAACACAAGTGCCATAGCAATCTCAAACAACCCAGTGCAACACTCGAGGACAAAGCACATCGACATCAGGTATCATTTTATCCGAGAGCATGTCATGAATGGAACTGTGGAGTTACACTTTGTACCCACAGAGGATCAAATTGCAGACATCTTTACTAAACCGCTTGATGAATCCACTTTCAATAAGCTGGTTGGTGAACTTGGGATGTTAAATCTTTCTAATTGATTTTGATTAGAAGTCAGTAACTGCAGAGAGTCCTGGTGAATACATGAGTTTAAGAATCGCTATATCCTTAGGACTCGTGAATTTATTTTCTGGAGCAATTCTCGTAGTTAGGATTATTATACTAATTTTATGTCATAATTATGGATGATATATCTTCTGGCATTTAATTAGTTATTAATTCTAAAAATTAGTTAAGTGCTAATATTTGTTCTAAATATTCAAGCATTTATTTAATATGAATTAATTTGCTTTGTTTTTAAACATTGTAGATTAATGCAGCATAATTGATTAGATTTCAATTGGTTAATATCACTCAATGATATTTAATTGATTTTATTCTAAGAAAATTGTGAATTTTCTGTTAAGAATTGATTTTGGTAAATTTGAAAAGATTTATTAGAATTAAAACTAAGCAGGAAATAAAAATTCTGATTTTTAAAACATGAACATGTTTTAAAATGAAGACAGAAGCAAAAATATCGAATTTAGGAAATTCGATAGTTTTTCAAGTACATAGATAAATCTATCGAAATTAATTTTTGATAGTTTTTGAAAAGGAAAAGAAAAACTATCGAAAACAATTCTCGATAGTTTTTGAGTTTAATTTAAAATGTATCGAAGTGGATTTACTTTATTCAATATTTAAATCCTCGATAGATTTTGAAAAATTAAGAAAAAAATATCGAAGTGAACTTAATTACTTAATATTAAAGTTCTCGATAGTTTTTCCAAAAGCATTTGCTCGATAGTTTTTCAGATTTTCAAATACAAATACCTCGATAGTTTTCTGTTAAATCCTTTTAAATTCTAAAGATCAAAAAATTCGATAGTTTTTCAAAAACTATCGAAGTTCAGTTGACAGGTTTACCCCTTGCAGAAAACCATCGAAGGTACTTTCAAAAACTATCAAACAATGAAAAGACAAGAATACCCCTGACAGATCAGTTTGTATTTAAATGACCCTTGGACGTTTTCATTTGTTATTTTACAGATCTGAGAGTTATATACATACTTACATACATTTTCAAAGTAAAAACAAGACAAAAACTCGATACTTTTCATAGTTTTAACCGAGAAATTTACACAGTAATCTCAGTTTTACAGTGATATCAGTTTGAAATAGTGAAATATCTGATAACTGTGTGTTTATCTGTGGTTGTGGTTAGAAAACTATCGAATACCAAAGTGTTCGATTGCTAAAAGTATTCTTGATTAGTTTGTTTTGATTGAGATAAGTTTCTAAGGAAGCAAATTTTAATTAAAATCACTTTTCTTGATTTCAAACAGATTAGGGTTTTTGATTTGGGAGCTTTACTTGTTCGAATTTGATTAAGTTATAAAAAGGGGAGTTTTTGTGAAAAGTTTGATTAATTAGGGTTAATTAATTAAATTTAAAAGAAAAATTAGTTTTGGTTTATTTGAATTTTCTGGAAATTTTAAAATGGCTGGAGAATTTATTGTTACCAAGACTAATCATGTCTCGTTTCAAAATCTGCAATCCATAACGAATCCTCAAATTCGTGCATGGGCAGAGTTTTTGAATATACGTTCATTAGTGGCATACGCTGTGAGTACTCCCGTGGTCCTTTGCATTGATCAATTGATTGCGTTGTACAAAACCGCCACGGATACAACTGCGAATAACATACGGTCCTTCAGTTTTGTTGTGCCAGGGGGCAGAACAATAAGGGTAACGGAACATGATTTTAATCGAATTCTTCATTTTCCAACAGAAAACCTTGTTCCGGATCCCACAACTGAGGAAATACATGCTTTCTTCACTCTTATCAGAAGTCAACAACCTAACTTCTTGGTGGGAGAGTTCCTAAAGCATTACCTGCCAAAGCCATGGAACTTTTTCTTTCATACCCTGATACATGTTTTTACTGCCAAGCTAACAAATCTGCATGGCATTCCCTTATTCCTTCAAAAGATAGGGTTTGCCATTGCGAACAACAGGCATATTAACATAGGACGGATAGTGATTGATCAAGTAGTTATGTGCATGGGACCACTGGATGAAAGAACAGGCATAAATGAAGATGTGCTCTGTTTCTATCCTAGGTTCCTACAGCTAATTCTCAATGATATCTTAACAGATGATGAATGGGAGATCTTTGAAGGTGAAGCCAACCAGGAGTGCATGAGAATGAAGAGCAATGCCATAACCGCTCTCATTAGGAAGGACAACTATCTTCCAGGGGTACCCACTGTTCTCACTGAATATCTAAGAACGGTGCCCCTACCACTTCTACCCCCAGGGGAACAGGTAAATCAAGGTAATATTCCACAACCTGAACCTGTAATGGCACCTGTACCAATGGATGTTGATCCAGAGCCCTCAGTGGCCATTCCTGACCAGGAGGTTGCAAACCCACAACCTCTAACCACGGTCGAAGAACCTTTGGAAGAGCCAAATGAAAACATAAACGATCCTCCTTCCCCTACTATACCCATTAAAGAACCATCCATGAGTGTAGAGGGAGATAGTGCCAAAGCAGCACCACATAAGGAGATACACCCTTCAACAGCAGCTCTGCCTTCCTCTAAAAGGAGAAGAACAGAAACTGAGGCAACTGCTGATACTTCATTTCTCTCATTCAAATAGTCCTTTACTGATTTTTCTGATGCTGATTGGGCTACGCTAACGAAAGCAATATCTGAACCAATAGCTCAATCAAGTAAGGAAGAATTGACGGAAGCAACTGGTGTTCCGACCATATTACGGTCAGGTTCACTGGTTGAAGGTTCTCAGAACCAAGGGTCTTCACAGACGTCGAGAGAAGGCTTTGACCTAAATGCACCATCTAAAAGGTCATTGTCTACCTCCCCAGATGGAACATATCTGGATCCTGCGGGTAAAGGGTCTGACGTAGGTGCAGATCGGCAACTCGTTGACAATGAATCAATTACTATTGAGGAGTCAACTGAGGTGAAGTCTTTACAGACTCACGGGGAAGATTCGGGATCTCTGCTGTTAAAAGAGCCTGTTTCTAACCCCCTAGAGATTCAAACTCTAGATCCTTCAAAGGATATATCATCTAAGGATGATCAGCAACTTGGTTTATCCAAGGACGGGGACTTGCGAAGCCCCATTGCACCACCGGTGACCTCCTTAAGGATGGCTACGGTGATCTCTTCTGCAGGTACAATCAGCACAAAGGATTTGAGTGAAACAAAAACACTTACACCTGGCCTGAGTGGGAAAAGAAAAATGATTCAAACACCGACAGAAACGTTGAGTGTACACCCAGAGCCAAATGTGAGGAGTGACACCCTAACCCTACCTAATATTGATGATCTGCTGTTACCAACAGAAAGAGAGCTACAAGTTCAATCTTCCCTCAAGGAGATGACAGTTCGAGACAAAGAAGGAAATCCACTTTTCAAGGTTCCACTGCGACCTTCCTTTGACCAAGGGATCTCCTCCAGTCAAGACAATGTTTCTTTAAAGTCTATTCAAGATAAAGTTGACTTGGCTGCAGCTGATTCCAGAAGAACATTCAGGGTCATTGGCAGTGCATCTGGCACTATAACAGGTACGAAGCAGGCAGTGGACTCCTTAAAGAAGGAAGCTATGGAAGAACTAGTCGAGCTGAGGATGGACGTCAGGGAGCTTAAAGATGGATTCATGAATGAAGTAACTGCACTGTCTCAAGGACATGAAGCTTTGAAAGAAGACATTCTGGTTATCCGGGATGGTCAAGCGCGGGTAAAGGATGCAATGGATTCCCTTTCACGAGTGGAGTCTAAGCTAAACAAGAGGCTGGATCACATGGAAAAGACTACCAACTCAAGATTGGAGAACATTGACATGTCGCTAGCTTCAATAAATGAGTTTAATAAGCAGCTTATGGATTTCTTGGAGAATCAAGGTGACGGAGTACAGTCTATATGGAGTATGCTAAAGAACCAACAATCTGGACAACCTGGTTCTTCATATCAGCAACCTGACCCTTCTAATTTCTTTTATGCTGAGGATGCTTTTATCGAGGATTCCTCAACTAAGGGGGAGAAAGTTGGAGAGGGGGTGAAGGATAAATGGGGAGTTTGGGAGACTGTTGAGGCTATTCCAATCAGACAGTACTGGATTGAGGAGCTTGTAGAGGAAGATAAGAAAAGTGAAGAGGAATTTGAGGTCATGCATGAGCAACCTATTCAAGAGGAGCATGAGCCATATTATCCGGAGCCAATAGAACATCCTATCTTGGATGATGATATGGAAGAAGCAAATTCTCTATCACCTGAAGAAGAAGCTGCCTTGGAAGCAATAAGAGCTCAGAGAGCTGCAATAGATGCCAGGCAAGCTGAGAAGGAAAAACAGCAAGCAATTCTGAGAAGTGAAAAGCTAAAGAGAATGAAGGTGTATAATGAAGTGAGGAAGAAGAAGATGATAGATCTGGCAAAGAAAGATGGTACTGAATGGGAAATGGCTTATAAAACCTTTTGTGGAGTTGAAGACGGATTACAAGTCAACGACAATGCGGAGGTGGAAGTCATTATTCAGGACATCAGAAGTGCTAATCTTGAAGATCAGACTTACTTTAAAGCACTGAGAAGCTCTATAATCTGTCTGAATACTGGGGTTAAAGCAAATGGTGCCTGGAGCTTATTAATCAGTTTTCTGGAGAAAGGTACATTTGTGATTTCTACTAAGTTTTTAGAACAGAGGACATATACAGAATTGCAGGCTATACTCATCAAGATCCAAAGAACCACAAGGCTAAATGAACTGCTCCGTGAGCATGTTAAGGAGATCGTGATGAAAGTCAGTCCAGAGATTACTGAAGATCCTCCAATGGTTAGATTCATGACGAATGACTTGTTCAGAATCTGCTATTTGGCTGAGGACAAACTGAGGGACTACCCAAGCAACTATCTAATCTCAGTTGAGAAGTATCTTAGATCCACTGGATTCTCATCAACGGAGAAGGACAAAGCAGCAGACACTCTTAGAAGATTTCTAATGGAGAATGTTCCTTACTATAGGAAAAGAGTGGAAAGAGGATTAGAAGTGCATACCAGACTGCCAAACATGCCAAAGCTGAACAAGAAAGATGTTAACATTGCATGGTTATGGGCTGGAGTGGGTCAAGAGGTTGAATATATTGGAAGACACATCCAAGGAGCAATCCTTAAACCTGGAGAACCACTGCACTATCTATCAGTGATTGATTATCAAGCTGCTAACTCCGATCCAATGATTGAAGAAGGTGAGATTGGAATGGACTGAATGATGAAGCAAAGAACAAGAGAACTATCAGCTCAGACTAGAGGAGCAACTTCATTGTATAAAGTTTAATTGTTTTTTGATTTATGAAATCTGGAAATGTATATATATCTGATCCAGAATGCATTGATATTATTAAGCTGTCTTACTTTAAGTAGTTTAATGTTTCCTTAGTTAGTTGAGTTATCCTCGAAGTATTTGCTTGTCGAACTCTATCCAATCAAATAGGGGGAGATTGTAAAGCATAATGTAACATAAGATGTAAAAGAGATAACTACAACTCAACAAAGGACAAGACAGACAATAGTATTAATAGAAGCACAGGAATCCAGAATCAGAGAAGAAAAGGTAAACTCAAAAAATCAAAATACGTTATGTATTCTTGAAGTCCGTAAACAGGTCACGGAAAGAAGTTCATGAAAATGTTCAAGCCTCAGTGACAGCAATAGAAACAAGACTTTGAAGACGACAGAAGTATGTGAATGATTTAGGGTTCAGTACCACGGGATTCCAGTGATGAAGCAACCAGAACGACAAGGGACGTATCAGCAGCAATGTATTGAAGACATAAAATAAGAATTGATCAAGTGTTATTCATCTGTGAACCAGACCAGTTGCACTAGGTGACGGCATTGAAAAGATCAAGTTGTTTTATCGTCTCCGAAGAAATTGATACAGTTTATTTCTTAAACACCCAGGAGCTCAGTGGAATCATTAATGAACAAAAGACAAGAAAAGGAATTCGATAGTTTTTCTTATTAGAAAACTATCGAATGGTAGGTAAAGTGATTAATTGAAAACCAAAATAAGTTAATTTGGTATTCGATAGTTTTAATTAAAAAACTATCGAATGGTGAATTAACTTAATTAATTCGATGGTTTTTAAATCCATTCGATGGTTTTTAATTCATGGAGCAGGTGAAAAGAATTACTTGTCTGACAGGTTGAAGAAGATCCAACGGCCAGGATTGTTTCTACAATTCTAATTCGATGGTTTTTCTAAACAAAGCCTACAGTTAATACAGAGTGAAGAAGGTGTCTTCTTCAGTAAAGGGCATTCAACACAGACACATAACTGAGAGAGAGAAGAGCCGGAAAAAATTATCAGAGAAATTAATAGTGCTCAGAACTTGATTATTGTTGTGTATTTGTGTTACCTTAAACTCATTGACGCTAATCTACGGATTAGAAATTGTAGCACCCCTCGAGGTTTATATTTATAAAAAGATATATTCCCCGAAACTTGATTTGGTTTGGTGTGTTTGATTTCGTTATAGAACTGAAAGATTAATCCGCGAACGAAATTAAATTATTTGTGAGTATCGTATTCAACCCCCCCCCCTTCTACGATACTTTGGACCTAACACAAACTCTGTCCTGGCATAGAGTACATAGGTGGACGAGGTTATCATTTTTTATCTTAAACTCTACTTTTGTATCGAGTATGATGGTAGACGAGATTACTAAGGTCTGTATTGAACTTGTTTTTATTAAGGTGGGCGAAGTTGTCATTTGTTGCTTTAGAAATCTATGAAGTATTCAAGTAACCGAGGTTCTATATGGTTGTGAAATACTAGCAGAAAAAAAAAAAGCAATAGCAGATATAAATAAAAAGCGAGTTTTTACATTGGCGACGCCATTAAAAGGAGGGCACGCGTCTCCAACAAGTTGTACATAATATTGAAAGTGTTTGGGCGAAGCTATCCAAATGTTTTGGCAATAATTGAAAGTTCGTATAGTCAGGTGACCGTGGTCTCAGAAGGCGAGACATTTGGGGTGTCAACATTGCCCTTATCAGCGGCAACATTCTTCCTCGCCTCGTTAGAAGCTTTAGCTTCTTCCTCGGAGGCAATCTTCTTGCGAAGTTCTTCCTTGGCCTCCTCGATAGCTTGAGCATTGCTAGTCTTGAAAGTAATCATGTATTCAGAGGTGGAGGGGGCGAAGTTCTTCGACCAGTCATAGTCAGGATCAGCAGCCAGAAAGTTTTGAAGATAGCCAAGGAAGCCGAGGTTATAGGCATCACTCATCTGCTTGTCTATCCCTCCTTTCAGCTCGTCCAATTCCCTCTGCAGTTTTCTATTCTCCACCACCAAAGCCTCGTCTGTGGCTTTGGAATCCGCAGCAATCTTACTAAGCTCACTTTGATTTTTCTCAAGCTCGCCTTGCTTTGCCTTGGATTCTTCAAGCTTTTTCTGAGTATCAGATAATTGAGCTTTAACTGAAGCAGCCTCGCCTTTCCATTTTTTCAGGGATTTTTCTTGATCTTGGATAGTCCTGTTCTTTTCAGAAACAAGACTAAGGCCATGATAGAAAGCCTCGCCTAGACCCATCTTGAAGGCAAACTCGGCATCCGTGTTGTCTCTCTTCATGAACAGCTTAGCATCATCATCAGAGAAATGAGTTGCTGCCAAGGAGCCAAAGGTAGCCGACACTAGCTGAGCCGGAGGCTCGCCATCTGTGGTCCCAGCTTTGTTTTTCTTGTTTGGACCTCTGAGAGCCTCGTCATTTTCTTTCCTTTTCTCCCCCTTCTCTTTCTCTGTTCTGGAGGGAGGAGGAGCTGTTGAGATGGTTGGAACAACTGTAAGAAGGCGAGAAGTCGTAGCTCCAGGGGCTGAGGGGTTGGAACCTCGCCTAGCAAATGGATTTTTGCCGAATGGAAGTTGCGCCATTTTACCTGCGAAGTATATTAAAAGGTTAGAAACAAAATTATAAACATAAGGCGAGGTAATGACAGTTGTAGAAGGTACAAGGCGAAGTTACCTCTTCCAGTTAAATTTTTTGTTATTTTCCTTAGAATTTTCTTAGAAGAATTTCTAATAAATTTCACGGGGGCGATCTCCCCAAACCCATTGTTGTAAAAACCATGCACTTGCAAGGTTTCAGGGGTGACGAGCTTATCTAAGTCTTTATCTTCCGAGGAAAGTTTTAATATTTCCTTAGCTCTCTCCAAAGCCTCACCTTGCAACTCTGATTGTGTAGGTTGGTCTAAATAAAAAAAATACGGTAAAAAAAATGATGGGAGTGAAATGAAGAATTATACAAGGGCGACGCTTTGGAAATACTTACACGCTTTCATGTTAAATTGGGTTTTGACTCGAGGAACGTCGTACAGGTAAAAGTAGTCTCTCTTCCATATCTTCATGTTGCTTGGATTTCCAGAATAAAAACCTTTCTTGTTGTGACTCGCAAAGAAGGCGAGGTAATAGAAGCCCAAGTCTTTTCCACTTTTCCTTAAGGAAAGGAAGTAGTTAATCTCCTCCATGGTAGGGGCTTCGTAACCTTTATTTTTGTACATCATATACAAACCAATGGCGAGCCTATAGCTGTTGGGCGATAACTGTATGGGGGCGATCTTATAAAAGTTTATAATAGAATGAAGAAAAGTGTGCATTGGATATCCAAATCCTAACTCCGCCAGCTTGTTGGTTATCACCATCCTCGGAATTGGGAGATCGTCAACATCAAACCAATGCATTCTCATTGACAGGCGAGGTCTCAGCCATTTTCCTTGTAAATTATAATACTCCATTATATACATGATTTCTTCATTACTGATCTCAGAGGCGAGGCCCGCACATGAAACCACACCTTCTGCCTTCCTATGATTAATCTTGTCATTCTCAGTAAAATCTTCTGGAAATTCATAGTCGACCTCGTAATCATAGACATCGGGGTTGTATGGTTCATTTACAGGGGAAAGGAACTCAAAGGCATATCGAATAGGTGATACCGAAAGAACTTCGTCTTCCTCTTCCTCAGAGGCATAAGCGTCGCCTTCATAAACGTTCATCTCGCCTTCTCTATTTTCTTCATTGTTTTCTTCGTCAGCCTCGCCCTCGCTTTCCTCGTCTAGCGGGCTCATGTCATCTTGGAAAATTTTGGCGCATTGAGCCAAATCCTTGCCTCGCCCTCTACCCAACCTCGAAGTTCCAGGATTTTCGTCATCTAGAGAGGTAAAAAGATCATAGAGATCTTCCTCATCCTCGCCTATATTCTCGGCGTAAAAAGAACTGCCTTGATCATCAATTTTGGGTGGATTTTGAACACCATCTTTTTCAGAAAAAGAATCCTCTGATAGGGCGACGATATCATTTGGGTTGGAGGAAATTTTTTGAGAATTTAAATTTCTCTTGTGCGCCCGTAGCCATCCTGAACTCATTATGACGTCAAGATCGCCTTCTACTTGAGTACGAGGAGGAGAAAACTTAGATGTAGACGAAGCTTCATCTTTGTTTTCCGCAGAATTGTGAGACATCTGAAAAGGAGGGCGAGGATAGTGTCATTGTGTGGCTGAATATAAAAATAATAAAGGAATTGGGTTGACAAAAAGGGGGAATCCTCGCCCTTGAAAGAAGACGCGCCTAGTTCTAAATGAAAGGTAGCAAAGAAGGCGAGGTAATCTATTCCTAAACGCTATTTCAGTCCTAAAAACAAGATATATGAAATAAATGCAATATTTGCGAAAGGAAAGGATAAAGATGTACCTTTTGAGAAGATTTCAGGAAGCCTCGCCTCGGTATTAGAAGCCTCGCCTTTCGAATTTGTAGCCTCGCTTTGACAAATTTGCAAACCTCGCCTGATGATTGTAGAGAAAAATATGCAGCACTTTGAGAGATTTTGGAAAAAGTTGGTAAAATGAGGAAAAATCCGGGGGGGGTTTATAGGCAACATGTAATCGCCACGTGGCAATTCATGATTGGATTCTTTATGAACGATAATCGAGGCGTGACAGTTGGAACGGTCGCTTATAGCCTTTTTGAAAAATATCATTCATATACGGGAGAACCTCGCCTATGATAAAAGATGGGTTAAGGCTCGTTGTAATTTCAAGAGTAGATTGTGAATGAATTTCTTTCACAAATTTGTTTCAAGAAACTGGGGGGTAGTTGTTATGATCGAAATGATAACCTCGCCTTATTTGATGGCATTTCCTTATAGAAGGGTTACAGTGGAAACCTAGTCCATTGGGCTTGGCCCATAGACTATTTAATCTTGCCCACAGGTAAGAAATGCCTCTTTTGGGTTCAGCCCAGTAACTGGCATTCGCCCTTACAAGGCTGGTCCAGAATGTACTCGACAGGCAACCTCGCCCATGTATTTGGCAGGTAACCTCGCCCAAGAAGGTTAGAAGACAACTTCGCCTAGAAGGTTCGAAGATAACTACGCCTGTAGGGCTGGAAGGTAACCTCGCCCAGAAGAAATGAACAATTAATATTTTTGACAGTTTAAACTTTATCCAGGTTGAGGAACTTCGCTTTACTAAAAGATTGAGAAGCCTCGCCCCTTTGATTCATAAGAGTCTGTCTTTCCTTATTTTTTATGGATCAGGATAAGCTTTGACTCCGATAAATCCGGGTCAATAATTTATCTGATAAGTTCCTAAAAGATAGTAAGATCATGACAGCTCATAATGACGCATCAAAGGCGGTGACCCCGGTCTTTTTGCTGTTAAAGAAGGAAACTCGGCCCATGGGTTACTTGCTCCCCAAGAACTACGTATGGCTTGATCCCTATAAATAGGGTACGTAGGCACATTGTACGGTACGATGCAAACTTGCAAACAAAGAGAGAATTTAATATTCGATCTTAATTATGACCTATTCTCACATACAATCTCAGTCATCCCCAAATCACAAACCCTAATCCCCATAACCTACGTAACGCATTATCATCGATTTCTACCACAATTCCAGCAACCCTCTCCGAATTGGTTATCACCAAATTCCTCCGTTACCAATAACCAAATTTTTTTGTTAAAGTCACTATTTATAAAGTAAATATATTTATGAGATAATATATCTTCTTTGTTATTGAGTATTTTAAAATAAAATAAAATAAATATTTGACATGATAGTAACACTAATTGAGAATACATATGTTCAAAAAATCCGAAATTTGCAGTTCGGTTCGAAAATAACTTTGAAAAAGTTTGGCCCCATTCGGTCCGGTTCACGAGTAATATATATGAACATTTCATTTCTCATTAAGTTGAGCCGTATACGAATTTCACCCGAATCTATTAATTACTAATTCCAGAACACAAAGAACTCCAAAAATTACACTTTCTATCCGTTATCATTTAAGCTTCCTATTTATTTGGCAGGTTATTTTGGTCAAATCACCATTAAGCGTGGTAATATTTGAATATCATTAGATATTGTGTGCTTAGATTAAGTGTTTTCATAATTTAACTATTTGTAATTGTTTATGTGTAATTATAATTTTCCTTAATATTTTAGTTTATTCTCCTTTACAGGAGCACATCAAAGTCCTTCTGTTTCAATATTTATGTTTTTCTCTCTTCTTATTTTTTGTGTCATCAGTCATCAGTCATCACACTGTTCGTATTGAGCAAGAGATGAAGATATATAATACGTGCTTTTAACTTAATAAAGTTTTGCCATTTTTGGTCATGATACCCAACATGTTTGATAATATGTAACTTGATACTGGTGATATTTTATTTTTATTTTGCAGATAGCTCATTTTAAGTTACTTGGAATTGTGCAGAGTTCGCAACCACGGCTGTATAATTATGCCTCATTAATAGTGAGTTAAGCTTTATTTTCCATCTCTTAATCAAGTAGTATATTTATTGAGATCATTCGATGGGCAAAAACATGTATGTATTCTCTCAATTATATATTGTCTTAATTATACTTTTTGTCATGTAATTGAGTATACTATCAATATATGTTTGATTTCCTCATCTTTCATTTTTATTTGACGATGTCTGTTTTCTTTCATATTGCTAATTTGATGCAGGGATCATGATGGAGAATTACAACTTCACTTCATGACAATAGTTAGTCACGAGTTTCATCCGATTAGGTTTATTTCTGAACCCATTTACACTAATTTGATACAAGTTCTATGATTACTTTAGATGCTTTTTTCGGTCGTAGTAAATATAAATTACTAATATTTTATGGTTCAAATCTATTGATATTGTTCAAATCTATTTTCAGTTTGTGAATGCTTACTACCGATAGTGTTTTTAATTTCTCATGTCTATCTGTAGGGCCGTAAACGAACAGAGTCGAGCCGAGTTTTGTCCGAATCAAACCGATCTTGAATTTTTTTTAAAACGAACCGAGTCGAGCCGAGCTTTCTAATCGAACGAAAAGTGATGTTCAAGATCGGCTCGTTAATAAACGAGTCGAACACGAGTTTGTTCACGAACATTTTGAGTCGAGCCGAACACAAACCGAACTCGAGTCGAGTTGTTCACTTATAGTTCGTACTTTTATACTCAACCAAATCCAATTTTTAAAATTACTTACTTGATTTACAGTCTCACGCCTAAAATCACATCTTAAGAATACAAGATTATGTTTGAATTTCAATACTAAAAGTTAATTTCTTTTCTTCTAATAATCATATTAGGTTTATATTTGTATTTATGAGTAATCAAACAGTACTCAATTCACCTAATAAAATAGTTAAAATAAAACAATTTTCTCACTAACTTAGAGCCTCTTTATCTTGGCTCTTAACTTAAAATTTGAGAAGGTTTACAACTTTTTTTTCTCCAAGATACTCTTATTAATCTTAAATTCACTAAAAGTCTCATCTTTCTCCTCAATTTTAAGAGGTACGAGCCACTTTTAAATAATATTATATAATAAATTAATAAGACAAACTATCTTTCTCTATTCAATTTCTTTTGTAATTTTATGAATGCAACTTATAAATTTTAATAATGAAAAACTAATTTGGATTGGATATAAAGAGTTTAACTTTTGGTAGTACGTTGATGTTATACCTTTTAGATATAACAAATACAATTCTCTATTCAACCACAAAATAACTCAAATAGATCGCAATTAAGTTTTATTTAACATATTAAAATTGTTAAGGATATTATGAAATTCACAAATTTATAATTAGTTAAACGAATCGAGCCGAGTTTAACGAGTTCGAGCCGAGCTCGAGCCGATCCCGAGCAAAACGAGCCGAGTTCGAGTCGAACAGGTGTAAAGCTCGGCTCGAGCTCATTTACTAACCGAACACATTTTCATGTTTAAGCTCGTGTTCATTTAGTAAACGAACCGAGCCGAGTCCATCTAAAACGAGCCGAGCTCGAGTTTTGTTCACGAACGGCTCTGTTCGCTTACAGCCCTATCTATCAGCAAGCAAACAAAGAGCTTGAGAGCATCTCCAATGACAACCCCTATTTTCATTCCCTAAAATATTATATAATAATAGTTACTTAAAATATAGGGAATCAAAAAGTTGTTTTACTCCAATGGTGTTACCTATATTCGTTACCTATAACTTAAAAAAGTAATATTTAATCAATATTTTAAATAATATATTAAAGAATGAGGGTGTGATAGTAGACATATATTATATAATAATGAAGGAAGGATGATGTGGCATTATAGGGGTTGAGTTTTCTCTCTATTTATAGGGGATAGAGAGTTCCATTGGAGAATTGTTTTTAAGACTCAATCCCTAAATTATGTCCACTTAAAATAAATATAGGTAAGGGTTCTTTGAGTTGGAGTTGCTCTGACAAAGGACACCTAGAACTTGGCAGAGGAAACCAAGATCACAATTTGACCCATGGAAGGAGATGAAAAATATTAATGATCAGGTCAAATTCTGAATACAAACTTAAAACTTTCAAACAAGTATGAAAAATAGTTGTTATATGGTTATACTAACTAGCATGATAGCCCGTGCAAAGCACGGGCACCATTTAAATTCATAAAATGTTGTTGTTTTGATTTTTATTATATAGACGATTTATAATTTTTGAAATACTATACGTCGTTAATGTGGTATTTTTTATGGACATTGGCAATAACTCAAATTTCTTACTTGAATTTCATATATGATCGTAACAATAGAATCACATCTAGCCATTTAAAAAAATAACTTGGAATGATTAAAAAATATGTAATTTAAAAGTCTAATCATGAGTCAGTAGACTCACGTGTTTATATATAAAGAAGTGCTAAATAAGATAATTTACATAAATAAGAAGCGAAAACTAATTATGGTCACACATTCAAATCAAATTTACATCTCAACTATCACCCATATTCACTCTTGTGCCCCTTCCATTATCGGTGATCTCACACACTATCACTTACTTTACACCGTTGTTATCACCATCTCATTCTATTTGTCATCATCATTCACGACACAAACACACACACACATATATATATATATATATATATAATGCGTGTGAGTGGGCGAGAGAGAGAAATTGTGTGTATAATAAACCATAATCACTCTACAATCTTTTGTTGTCACCAAATCGACCACCACTCCGAAAGTAACTTATGAACATGTTTGTCGCAAATTCCAGTCTCATTCCTGACCACCTCCAGTAATTCATTCAACCTTCTCTCAACATATCTAAGTTTACCGATCGATGTCATGTTCACTCACTCTACTACCGTCAACACTATTACCAACAACTTCGAACATTTACACAATTCCAAATTTGGAATATTCTTGTTATTTGTGTTCAAATTTTTTAGTGATTTACGTTTAAATTTTGATAATTTTAGTTGAATTTCTAGTGACTTGCTTTGATGATGGTAATTTTGGTTGTGTAAGTGGTGGTGTTCACGTGGTTAGTGGTGGTGGCGTGGTAGTAGTCATGTGACAGTGATTTAATATTCTTCTAGTTCATATTAAAATTAGCTAAAATTTTGGTTTGTATTCATGTTCATTGTGATATATCATCTACTAAGTAGCATACTTGAATAATACAGTGAGACGTTTTAAATTATTTTTAATATAGTATCCATATTCTATTTTTTAATATATATTTTTGAACTAACTATGTGTTTTATCTAAATATTCATCTAATAACTAATATGAATTCCAAATCTCTTCTACAATAAATTTTTTCCTCTTAAATTATCTTTTTATAGACAATAAAAATATTTTTCCTAATAGTAGTGAGAGTGGGGGTGTAATCGAGTCAAACACTGCCGGACTCGAGTTCAAACTCGATAAAAAAATTATGTCAAGCTTGAACTCGAGCTCAAGTTTAATTGGTCCTCCAATTTTTACATTGAAACTTGACTCATAAAGCTTGAAATCTTGAATCGATTTAACTTGTTTTGAAAAAAAGTTTAAATATAAACGGTTCGAGTTGGGTTCATCTCGATAAAATATATGAATTATGTAAAATGTTGAATATTTACTTTGAAATATATTTATAATTCTTAAAAAAATTAAATATTAAAAGTTCGATTAGTCTCGCGAACCTCAAGAATCGAGTAATTTAAAACTTGAACTTTGCTCGGTAAAGTAGTTAAATAGCAAAAGCTCGAGCTCAGCGCGAATACTATCAAACTGAATTCGAAAATATTATTAGCTGAGATTGAGTAACTCAAAAACTCGAATTGAACCTATTTAAAAAAAATTGAATATGAACAATCCGACTCAGGTTTGACTCGATAAAACATATAAATTAATAAAAATATTGAAAAGTATAACAATAGCTAACTCGAGTTCAACTCGAATACTATCAAGCTGAATTTGAAAATTTTATTAGCCGAGATCAAGTAACTCGAAAACTCGAATTGAACCTATTTCAAAAAAAGTTTGAATATGAATAATTCAGCTCGGGTTTGACTCGATAAAATATATGAAAATAAAAATATAAAACATTATAATAAATGAGTTCTTGGTGTATGTAGTTAATGATTCATAAAAAAGTTCTAAGAATTTCTTTGGTGTAGTGGTTAGAGACGTGAATATAATTCATTTTTTTAATATTAATATGATGGAAGTGTGAATTAGTAAATTACTAAATAGTCTGGAAAGGACTTGTTGGCCTATAATATATATATGTAATATATATGAAAATAAAAATGTAAAACATTATAACAATGAGTTATTGGTGTATGTAGTTAAGAGCATCTCCAACCTTACTTAACCCTTAGGTTAAAAGTAGAACTGACAACTAAACAGTGTGATTTATAGCCAACCTCTATGAATATGGTCACTCCAACCACTGACTGTTGTTGTTCAAAATGATAGCCATCAAGATATGGTTGGCCATATTTGGCCAAGTCTTACAGATATGTAGAGACTTTCTCTACCTACTTTTTCTCTCCCTTGCTTTTTTCTTTCTTTTTCTTTTCAGCTGCAGCTTTGATTTGCACCGACCAAAATTTTCAATATCCTTTTTAATATTTTTTTTTTGTGTGAAATTAAAAATTATGGAGGCAACACAAAAATTAGCTAGTGTTAGTATTAAAAATAATGCTAGAGGTATTAAATTGGATATAAAAATAGATATAAAATGACATGTTTCATTATTTGATTATTTACAAATAAATGTATAATGTCATTTACATCATTTTCACAAATTAAAATATTTCAAATTGACATATTAGCAACTCCACATTATCTTGTACCCAATTTCGGCACCTCTAGCATTGATATTAATATATATAAATTATTTTTCAATAAAAAAGTATATTTTCAAAATATATCCAACCATTATAATCAACCCATTGGAGTACAACGCCTTACAGATTCAGTAAATTTTACCCAAATATTACTTTATATTATTTTATCCAACCATTTTAGCTAACTCTATTGGAGATGCTCCAATGATTCATAAAATGGTTCTCAAAATTTGTTTGGTGTAGGAGATGTGAATATAATCCATTTTTTTAATATTAATATGATGAAAGAGCGAATTAGTAAATTACTAAATAGTCTTAAAAGGGCTTGTTGGCCTTTAATATATGTAATATAATATAATATATACCGTATGGATGGATGAGTTTTAAAATAAAGTTTAGATAATATACACATATTAAGAGTTATTTAAGTATGGGATAAATGAGCTTCAAAATCTTATCAAAATGGGCTATAAATTATTTTTCAATGAAAAAGTATTGTTTAAAATTATAAATATACTATTTTCAAAATATATCCAACAATTATAATCAACCCATTGGAGTACAACGCCTTACAGATTCAGTAAATTTTACCCAAATATTACTTTATATTATTTTAGCCAACCATTTTAGCTAACTCTATTGGAGATGCTCCAATGATTCATAAAATGGTTCTCAAAATTTCTTTGGTATAGGAAATGTGAATATAATTCATTTTTTTAATATTAATATGATGAAAGAGGGAATTAGTAAATTACTAAATAGTCTTAAAATGGCTTGTTGGCCTTTAATGTATGTAATAGAATATAATATATACCGGATGGATGGATGAGTTTTAAAGTAAAGTTTAAATAACATACACATATTAAGAGTTATTTAAGTATGGGGTAAATGAGCTTCAAAATTTTATCAAATGGGTTCCTAGCATGATGGTTGAGGTGGTATCATAAAATATCTTTGTTTCCAAAGGTCATGGGTTCAATTCTTGCTAGTAACAATATTTTTAATATATTTATACATTATAGGGGTATATAAGTAATTTAATAAATGGCATAGAAAGCCATGTTGGCCCATTTAATTTGCAGCATTTAATAATATGTAATAAATATATATGTATAAGTTTGCAGCATTTAATAATATGTAACAAATATATATGTATAAGTATGCATATTAATTTTGTAGCATTTAATAATATGTAATAAATTTATTGATGTTAAAAGACCAAAATAACCCTCATATTAAGAGTTATTTAAGTATGAGATAAATGAGCTTCAAAATCTTATCAAAATGGTCTATAAATTATTTTTCAATGATAAAGTATTGTTTAAAATTATAAATATACTATTTTCAAAATATATCCAACAATTATAATCAACCCATTGGAGTACAACGCTTTACAGATTCAGTAAATTTTACCCAAATATTACTTTATATTATTTTAGCCAACCATTTTAGCCAACTCCATTGGAGATTCTTCAATGATTCATAAAATGGTTCTCAAAATTTCTTTGGTGTAGGAGATGTGAATATAATCATTTTTTTAATATTAATATGATGAAAGAGCGAATTAGTAAATTACTAAATAGTCTTAAAAGGGCTTGTTGGCCTTTAATATATGTAATAGAATGTAATATATACCGGATGGATGGATGAGTTTTAAAATAAAGTTTAAATAACATACACATATTAAGAGTTATTTAAGTATGGGGTAAATGAGCTTCAAAATTTTATCAAATGGGCTCCTAGCATAATGGTTGAGGTGGTAACATAAAATACCTTTGTTACCAAAGGTCATGGGTTCAATTCTTGCTAGTAACAATATTTTTAATATATTTATACATTATAGGGGTATATAAGTAATTTAATAAATGACATAGAAAGCCATGTTGACCCATAATATAGATAATAGATTGTCACGGATTTGGTGGATCCTAACTCATATATTAAATTTTATTTTATTGATATTTATGTTTCTTGTCGTGTCTTATATATCATGCGCGAAGCACGGAGTTGATTTATGCTGAGAAAAGGTCACAATGTCATCTTTTTGCAAAGAAGTGTGATTTTTGAATCTTTTTGCAAAATTATTAGGCCACGTTAATCATAAATCTTAAGTCTATTTTATTTTTCTTATATATTTTTCTTTATTGATGGGTGGAGTTATATGGCTCCCTCGCTTTTCTGGTACACTTACGTACCAGAATTGCGGAACTGGTACAGCTGCGTACAACTTTGCAAAACTGGTATAGGGCGCCACAGCCCGTGGCGACCCTTGTTTATCCATTTTTTTGGTTGGTTTGCCATTGGTAAAATTGCTTGTTTGACATCCATATTCAAGGTTTAAACATCCATTTTCAAGATTGAAAAACTGAATTAATAAAAGAAAAAATTTGGTTTTTTATTTTGGCATATTACAGTTGAACGGCCCAATTTTGTTAAAAGTTAAAAATTGAGTTACAAAAATTGGATAAGTTATGAATTTTTATTAGCCGAACATGAGATCCTGAAAATACAAAAACAAAAAAAAATATTATTGGTCCGAAAGCGACAAGAAGACACAACTTTCAAGTTTTGTAAAAGTGTCCCGTGAATATACAGGAAAATGTAATGATAGTGTGTATGCAGTTATGAATTTATTTTGGCATAGTATGAACCCGTGAATACATAGGAAAATGGTCTCGTGATCTAAACTATTGTCTTTAGGTGTTAAAGAATTTGAATTATGACTATAAATACCCTATGCTCATTCTCATCATCTTTGAAAAATGGCAAATGGTTATACTAGTGGTGATATTTTCAGAGCCATGGGTAGAAAATGGCTATGTGACGATGATTTTGTGTACTCAATGAACCCTAATCATCGTTACTCAAGTCAGGCAATAACAACAATGCAGAGGGAGTGGGAGTGGCGTACGCAATGTCTTTCTTGTTGTGTTGAACAATGTCGCTCGAATGGACTTAGAATACCGAAACAACGCGCTATACTGATGCAACACAATACTCCACAACAACTTGAAGTTGCATTGTTTCGTGCACGAGAGGAAGAGAACCGAATGCGTTTGCGCGTACATCGACATAGTCTAGCAGCAGATGCAAGGATGTTTGCAGAGAATGGAGACATGCTACGTGCAAGACAGTATCATCAATGGAGCGTGAGTGTTGATAATGACTCAGACAGCTTCATGTCCGACGAGGACTAAACTATTGTACTTTTTAATATTCAAGTACGAGTAATTGTTCAATTTATGACTATGTTAACTAAAGACATGCTAGTTTTGCATTGTTAACTAAATTTGCATGCCATAGGAAATGAAATGGAAGCGATATTAAACCCACACAAATAGGAAATGAAATAAAATAAGTACATGTAGGAAATGAAATCACACAAAGCAAATACTACAAATTCATATGAAAACTAAGTGAAGCAACGTCAAACTGCATTGGAACGTAGAGGACAAAGTTTGCTCCGTTTTGTATGTCCTTCTTGGTTACAGCGGCTACATTTTATCCCCGAACGCGATTGGTCCATCTCAGTACGAATTCTTACAGACTCCCCCTTGTCGCCACGTTTTTTCTTTATCTTTTTGCAGACTTCATCCGGTACCAACTTACCATACCTCTGCCACTGTACCGGTAAGACGTAGTTCCAGCACTCAGTAGGATACAATGGATATATGATAGGCTCCCATAACTTATGCAATTTGGAAGTGTAGTGGTAAGGTTCAATCCATTTTTTCCAATCAAGATTCTCTGCCAAACAACCAGCCAATACATGAGAACAAGGCAAATGATAGCACATCCATTTTCCACAAGTGCAACTCTGTTTACTCATGTCCACATTTTGGGTGCGCCCCCCCTTTGTGCCTCCTTTAACCCGATAGCGTTACGTAATAACTTTGAAAATCCCTAGTTGTTTACTGAATGTATGCACCGTATGTGATTTAGCCTTTTCCATATATCTGCTTATCATACTCTCTGTACTTTGGCATAATTATTGACCCCGCTGCATAGCATCGACAGTTTGGTTGTGCTGTGTGTTGACAATTCTAACAGTCTTGTAGAAGATATACTCCATCATTGCCGTTGCAGGAAGGAAACGAGCCATTCTTATGCTACCATTGAAGCCTTCCATCACGTTTGTTGTGGCTTGTCCATAACGAGCACCACCAATATCGTAACATATGGTCCACAATTCTGTATTAATGTCTGCTAGGTATTGCAAAGTAGGGGGTGATATCGCGCCTATTCTCTTCATGTATGCCTGGTGTTTGCTGATTTGGGGGGTAGTTCCGGCTTTCCACATCAATAGTTTTAACTCTCCACCGGCATGTTTACTTGAGAAGTTACTTCTGACATGAAATAAACAAAACCTATGAATCCCGTAAGGTGCTGTGAATCCACTTACCGGGTTCCTCATCGCTGCTAGGATGCCAGCAGCACGATCTGAAATTATGCAGACATTTAACCTGTCTCTGCATACATGTTGACGTAGCAACTTCAGAAACCAAGACCAGTTTCTCTCCGATTCTTCGTCAACCAAGGCATAACAAACTGGATATTGATGACTATTCGAATCCACCCCCATTGCAACCAATAATTTCCCATTATATTTTCCCTTCAGAAAGGTACCATCAATCGAAAGTACTGGACGGGCATGTTGCCAACCATCCATAATTGCGCGAAGGCACCAGAAATTCCGTTTGCAAACAGAACTGCTTCTATTAGTTTCATGACGAACAACATCGATTACAGCGACAGTGCCAGGATTGGCATGTACCATGGCCATGAAAAACTGTGGGAGCGCATCATATGTGGTAGTCCAGTTACCGTAGACCTCCTTAACAGCCAACTGTTTGCCCCTCCATGCTTTACAGTAACTTACAAGGTGGTTGAATTCGTCATTAACCATTGTCATAATGGTATTGACTCGGAGATTGGGTGATTCTCTAACCTGCGACACATTCCCAAAAAATAAGTCAATAAAAGTGTTTGAACATATGTCAACTATGGTTGAGAATAGATAGCTTACATGTGGTTTGACAATATTTGCAATAAATCTTGCAGAGATTTTTTTATGATCCTGCGTTGGTAGATCAACTAAACAAGTGTGCTCCGTGCACTTTGTGATTTCAAACAATCCATGGGTCTTTTTCTTCGCGGCTCTCATTCTCCAATGACAATTTTCCACCACACACGTTGCAATAAACTGATTTGGATTGCTCCTCTCCACAATATATGTCCGGTTGCTAGTAATGTGCATTTGTCGCACGGCATGAATTAACATTTGTTTGTCATTAAACGTTTGACCAACGGAAAGATCTTCTGTATCTTGAGATAAAGCAAGGTAGTTTCCAGCTTGGTTGTTTAATACCACCGGTGAATATTCCTCAGTTTGAAACCAAGTTGCCATTGGAACATGGTTCCTCAATACCTCTTCATCCTCCTCGGATGATACATCCTCGTCCTCATCACTGTTAAAATCTTCAGACTCCTCACTGCTTGAACTATTGAAATTAAATTCAAGAGGATTATCATCTATGCATGCCAACTCTCTTCCCGTCATTGTATCACGTGCTGGAGACCGTTCTACACAATCTGTTCGGTTATAATATTCATGCATGTCAAGATCCTCGCCATGATGTGTTTGTTGCACTGCTTGGCTACTAGAACCCCCCCCCCCATATCCGTGAAATCCTTCATTGTTTTCACCTTCACCGAAAAAAGAGCTTGACCATCCCGTTGTTCCGAATTCAGGAAATTGGTTGCTCATCCCATGGTTGTGTTGGTAACTTGGTTGGGTAGGCTCATAATGCGTACCGTAAGCATTAGAGTATGGATCCTGAGCTTGAATCTGTTCGGCCTCGATGAACACAGACACATCACCCCAACCCATCTGCATGGTCCGAGGGATACTCAACAACCTACCGACATCCACGTCGGAAGTAATATAACCTAAGTAATATCGCTTAACGACATTACCGATACCCATTTCTGGATGTTTATAACTTATGCGCAAATTCCAATGATTGTGACTTATGTTCATAACCTCATAAACAGTTGCCTTGAATTCTTCAAATGTGGTTCCAAACATAACATAACGCATACATTTTGGATCCGTGGAATATGTTATATCACCATTTTGCCTAATTACTTTTCCACCCCAAAAGAAATTCATATTTACACAACCTTCCATTTGCCTAATATGTTATAACTGAACGAAAAGGAAAATTACATACCTTTGTGGAGAGGATTTTGGTAACTGAAGTTAGTGGGCTGTTGAGGAGGTCTGAAATGAAGTATGAAGGAGGTCTGTAACAAGGGATAATGAAGTATGAAGTATGAAGGAGGTCTGGTAACTGAAATGAAGTATGAAGTATGAAGTTAGTGGTATTGGTATTGGTTGTTGAGAGGATGATAGGTTCTGATATAAGATAAGAAAATATATAGAGATAAGATAGGATAATATATCGGAAGTGATGTTGTACTGCAAAGGCACACAAACCAATACTGAAATGAATGTTACAAATTTACTTTAAACATATGAAATGGTGTAGTTATCATTTTTGGACCAAAATTTTACATAGTTACGCGTAATATTATTTTTAAAATTTTGGATAGTCCCAAAGTACAACAGCTCATGTTTAATTTAAAACAAAGAAAATGTTAATATAATTTTTGCAAGTATAATCTATAAACCTACAAAAGAGAGAGTTACAAAACAATTTTTACTAAGTGACAAATCTGTTTTACTAAGTAACCACGGGGAAAGTGAAATGAATAAAAATAAGATACAGGGTCGCCACGGGCTGTGGCGCACCCCTCCGAGGTCGCCACGGGCTGTGGCGCCGTATACCAGTTTTGCAATGTTCAACGCAGCTGTACCAGTTCCGCAATTCTGGTACGTAAGTGTACCAGAAAAGCAAGGGAGCCGGAGTTATATGAGCAATGAGGCTTGGATACTAACAACATTTTTAATTGGTTCATATTACTTATATCATATTTTGGTATATTCCATAATTTTAAAATCGTGCCTTTAGAAGCTTTAATGGCACATTTGATACTATACTTTCTTAGTATACTTCTAGCATTGTATCTCAAGTTTCTTTATCTTCTATTATTGCTCTACTCGAAAGACATATTCCACAAGCTGAAACCAATAGAAATATTCTTCGATCACTGCCTAAGAAATTTGCACCTAAAGTTACCACTCTTCAAGATTCTACTTTAATTTCTGCTATGGAGACACTAACTCTTTTTAGTGAATTGGAAGAATTTGAAAATCAATTACGCAGGTACGACAAAGAAGACGAAATTCCTAGAAAGAAGACACTTGCTCTTCGTGCTGATGATTCTGATGAAGATTCTGATGAAGACATTGCACTTCTCACAAAGAAATTTCAGAAATTTTTGGCCAAAAAGAAATCTGCAAGTCGATTCACTAAATTCAACTCTCCGAAGAAAGATGTCAAGAATAGCTCTAAAGATGACGCATGTTTTGAATGTGGCAAGAAAGGTCATTACAAGAAGGACTGCTTCAAGCTTAAAGCAAAGCAGAAAGCTTCTGGATTTCAAGACAAAAGAAAGAATAAAGCTTTTCTTACCTGGAGTGATGATGAATCTGAGGCTGAAATAGATTCTGACGATGAAGTCGCTCAATTATGTCTGGCTGGCATTGAAATCAATCTTTCTGATGATGAAGAGGTAAATACTATTTCTAAATCTTCAAACTATGATATTACAAGAAATATTGCATTGTTGCAGGGACAAAACAAGAAATTACGAGAGAAAAATGCTTATCTAAAACAAACTCTCAACGAAGTTCTAAATGAGATGGATGACTCCATGAAAGATGAAATGCTTACAGAAGAAATCAGAGTTCTATCTGAAAAAGTGTCAAAACTTTCAGAAGAAAATGATTATTTGAGGAACGAAATAGAAATGAAGGATGCTTGTCTGATCACTCTGAAACAGCAAACATTTGCTGAAAGCAAGAAAGCGAATACAGATCAACAGTTTTCTGATCTTCAGAATAAGATTGTTCTCCTAAAGCAAGATCTATCCAAATTTGTTCATGGTGAAGGTACTCTTGATGCACTTTTAGCAGAACAGAAATCATCCTTGGATAAAGAAGGCTTAGGCTATAGCTCAGTCAGAAAATCTGTCTTTCAACGAGGAAATAAGAGAACAGTTTTGAAATACTCCATGCCTTATGAAAAATTCAAAGACTGTGGAAAGATAGGGCATATATCTGCTCAATCCAATCTTTGTGGTATCAAGGACCACACTTCTAACTCTCACTCTACATGTAATATTGTTCAAATGTGGATTAGAAAAGCTGATCGTCATTTATATAACATTGTAGACACTAACAAATCAGGACCCAAAATGAGATGGGTACCTAAATTTAAAATATAACTGTTTTGCAGATTTGTTTGAAGGCTCATATTCCAAGAAACAAATGGATCATAGACAGCGGTTGCTCTCGTCACATGACAGGAGACAAATCAAAATTTATCTCCATAAATGCTAAAGATGGAGGTCTAGTTACTCTTGGAGACTCGACTACTGTTCGTATTATAGGTAAAGGTACCATAGGTAATGATAAGTTTTCCATTAATAATGTCAGGTTAGTTGATGGTTTAAAGTATAATCTTATCAGTGTTAGTCAGCTAACAGATACAGGTCATGATGTCAAGTTTGGTAAGAACATGTGTTTAATTACTACTACTTCGAATCATAATCCTTTAATAGCCAAGCGGCAAGGCAATATCTTTGTATTAGATTTTGATGAACAGAATGAAGAAATCTGCTTAGCTTCAATTCAAGATCAACAGAACTTGTGGCATAGACGCCTAGGTCACGTTCATATGGATCTCATCAACAAAATCTCTTCTCATTCTTTGGTCAGAGGTTTACCCAATCTCAAATATAAAAAGACAGAACCTTGCACAACTTGTCAGTTAGGTAAACAGGTTCGTACTTCTTTTAAAGTTAAGAAGCAGATATCAA
Organism: Heracleum sosnowskyi; assembly: GCA_030848705.1. Lineage (NCBI taxonomy): Eukaryota > Viridiplantae > Streptophyta > Magnoliopsida > Apiales > Apiaceae > Heracleum > Heracleum sosnowskyi. The sequence goes on along the minus strand of CM061235.1, from coordinate 131,183,718 downwards.
CAACTGTTCCATTGCAAATGTTACATCTTGATTTATTTGGTCCAGAAAGGTATGTTAGCTTAAGTGGTAAGAAATATGCTTTTGTAATTGTTGATGATTTTTCTCGTTTTACATGGGTATTATTTTTGAGAACTAAAGATGAAGCCTTTGTAGAATTTCAAGATCTAATTTCTAACCTTGAAACCAAGTTTTTTGTTAAGCTTCAAACTATCAGGAGTGATCATGGGGGTGAATTTGAAAAGGAGTTTGTCACATACTGCAAATCCAGAGGAATTACGCATGAATCCTAAATATCCAGGTCATGTGTATAGACTGGATAAAGCTCTGTGTGGACTCAAGCAAGCACCACGGGCCTGGTATGAAACACTTACTCAGTTTCTTCTTGATAGTGGATTCACACGAGGCACCATTGATAAAACTCTGTTCTATATCCAAAAAGGCAAAGACTTGCTCTTAGTCCAGATATATGTAGATGACATAATCTTTGGATCTACTAATGCTACAATGTGTCAGAAATTTGCTTGATGCAGTCAAGATATCAGATGAGCATGATGGGAGAGATGAGTTACTTTCTGGGATTACAGGTAAAACAAACTGATGAAGGAATTTTTATCAATAAGTCAAAGTACACCAGAAACTTGCTTAAGAAATTCAACATGCAAGATAGCGCTCCTGTCAGTACTCCCATGGCTACTGCCACCAAATTTGACTCTAAGGAAGGAATTGAAGTGGATATTACAAGCTATAGAGGAATGATTGGTTCTCTCCTTTATCTCACTGCCAGTAGGCCTGATATCATGTTCGCAACATGTCTCTGTGCAGGATTTCAATCGCAACCACGAGAACCGCATCTGATAGCTGTAAAGAGGATATTTCGATATCTTAAAGGGACACCAAATCTCGGTCTGTGGTATCCCAGAGCATCAGACTTCACATTGATAGGGTACTCTGATGCTGATTTTGCTGGTTGTAAGATTGACAGGAAAAGCACCTCTAGTAGCTGTCAATTTTTAGGTGGTCGATTGGTTTCATGGTTCAGCAAAAAGCAGAAGTCAATTTCTACCTCGACTGCAGAAGCTGAGTACATAGCTGCAGGAAGCTGCTGTGCTCAGATATTATGGATGAAGAATCAACTGTTGGATTACGGTTTGCACTTTTCTAAAATTCCTATTTATTGTGATAATCAAAGTGCTATTGCCATGACAGGAAATCCAGTCCAACACTCGCTGACCAAGCATATCAATATCAGGTATCACTTTATTCGTGAACACGTAATGGAAGGAACGATTGAACTTCATTTCGTTCCCACAGATCAACAACTGGCTGATATTTTCACTAAGCCTCTGGCAGAAGCAGTATTCACTAGACTTGTGAATGAACTTGGTATGATTACAAGCGAGTAACTTGTGATAGCTGATACTGAATATTGCTACTGATGGCTGATACTGAATATTGCTACTGATGGTTGCTATTGAATATTGCTACTGATGATTGATACTGATACCAGTACTGATAAGAAGGAATTATGCTAAGTACTGATACCATACTTAGGGAGTTTTTCATCACAATTGGCTATAATGGTGATATGACCAGAATGGGCAGACTGGTAAGAACAAAGCTTCGTCAAGAATGGAATTTTTTCTTTGATTCCATCGGTAAGTGTTTTATGAACAAAAGCTCAAACTTTGATGCTCTCACTCAAGCCTCACAAAACATTGGGTATTCTTTAATCTATGGGTTTGACTTTAATATAGCTAGCATGCTTATTGATTCCATAGGAAGTAGAATAAATGAGAATCGGGAAACTGTCTACTTTGGTCGTTTTCTGCATTTGATTTTTAAATAGTTGTGCCCTAAGGTTGCTTTTCAAGATGAGCGATTGTTGCCTGTTTTTCAGAATACTCCTCGATCCTTTCAGGAGTACATGTTAAAAGGAAAACAAATGTTTCAGGGTGATGTTGTGTATCCTGAACAGGTCAGGCAACTTCTGCGACGGAGATTGCCTACTGTTTATGGATTGGATCCTAGTACTCTGATTCAGAGGTCTAATGGTGCTACCCCCTCTGGATCTAACCCAAGTACAAAATATAAACAGATTCCTATACACTCAAATCCCACCTCTGATGGCTCTCAACAGCAATCAGTTGTAAAACATACAAGGTTAGCAAAATCTGTGCGACATTCTCAGTCGTCAGGATCAAGGATCTTGTCACACTCCCACACGAAAAATCTGGAGAAACAAGGTGATCAATCAGTTGGTATGGCATCTAAAATATTAGCCTCCCGAAGAAAGCATACAACTGTTGTTGACTCTGATAATGATACTGATGATGATGATGATGATGATGATGTACTGCTGTCATCGATATTTAAGATATCTCATGTGGATGTGGCACATGATCCACCAAAGTCTCCCAAAAGACGCAGATTAAGGAAGTCTACTCTTTACTCTCACTTTGATGCTGTTGATGCTCTGCACAAATCTTTTCATGACAGTTCTGCTACTGATGTTACTGTCAGTTTTGCTCCGGACAGTACCTTCACTCCTGATACCGGACTTGATGCTGATGCAGTACCTGTCAATGATGCTAACACATCCCCTGTGCAACCCTCACCTGTAGATGTGGAGGTTTCTGACTCCAGTCCTCCTGTATCTCCACAGGCACGGCATGTTGATATGTCTTATGATAGAATCAAAATACTGGAAAATGCAGCTCGTAAGGAAATTGTTGAGTCTGCTGGTCAGAAAAGGAAGATATGTTTTATGAGGACAAAGAAAAGGAATGTTAAAGCCAGAACATCTTCTGCTCCAAGTTTTGATCTGGATACACAAGAACCTGGTTCTCAATGTGAACCAGCGGTCCCTGTAGATCAAGCCACACAAGAACCATCCACTCAAAGGGTGGATGAAGGCACTTTCGACGAGGAGATGATTGCTTATTTTGATGAAGACAAGTCTCAGGGACAGGACACACAAGAACCTCCAGTACTCTTTACTGAAGCAGTCCAAATTGTCCAGGCTCCACAAGAACCTTCCATTCAAAGTATGGAAGCATGCCCAAGTGAAGACAGTCAAGCTCTCTTGATTCAACCATTGTCCTCTCGTCCCTTGGATATTGAGGAATCAGGTAATGTGACTAATCCTGATTCTGCTATGGTTGTTTACTCTCCTGGTGTCAGGATGAATACTGACAGACCCTTGACTTAGGGATCCCCTGTCAGTATGACTGCACTCCACTCTTCTCTACCATCTCTTATTTCTTCATTTCTGAGTGCTCTGAGCCTTTTTCGTGAGAATGAGAGAAAAGATTTAGAGAAAAACAGAATTTTTGAGAGGCAATCTCCTGAACTGGCAAAAGGAGAGGTAGAACTGAGTGCAAATGCTATGCATTTGAGTGAGGAAAATCTGACTCTCAAAAGTTCAGATATTGTGCTGGTGAGCGGTGATGAGATCACTGAAAAAGAAAGAGAGATCTAGGAATTACTGATTTTGATGCAGGAACATCCAATACTCCTGCAGCTTCTTTGTCTCAGGATCAGTCTCACAGTTCTCATTCCAGTTCTGATAAGTCTGATCCTGATGATTCTTCCACTGACATTCTGACTAGTCACAGGAGAGCTCAATGGGATCATTCTTGGACTGATCCTTCCTCATTTGTTGGTATTACTGGTGCTCATTGTCATTTGGCCACTACTTCTAAAGAGATTAAAAGTTCAGATCTTCAAGCTCATCTCAAAGTTACCTCTCTCATGCTTAAGGCTATCTTTGAAGAGATTAATGATGTCAGAACTTCAACTGCAAAGAATATTGCTGATGTAGTGGCTGAGAATGCTAAATCTGATGCGCGCCATACAAGAGATTTCTCCTGTGTTCACAAAGATCATGTCTCTCTTGAACATCGAATTGCAACTCTAGAGAGAAAGGCTGAATCTATGGATTCTAAGCTGGATTTACTTATCTCTTCTCTTGTTCCTGATGCTGGTACTGATGCCAAAAAGGGGTAGAAAGTAGTGTCAACCAAATGCTCTCCGGAGTTAGTGGTTCTAAGGAGGGATGATGCTCCTGATGGAGGATCCAGTCAGAAACAGGTATTTACTGATGCTGTAGCTAGAACACAAATCACTGTGTCTAATCAAAGTCAAAGACAACAGTCAACACAAGTCTCTGGATCTAGTTCTAAGAGGCAATCTCATGATGTTATAGTGACAACTGCTGAGCAGGCAAAGAAGTTTCATCAGACTGTGAATATTGATGGAATAGAATACACCGTGCACTATAAAGATCCCAGACTTGAAGCATTCAATGAGCAGCAAGCTAGAAAACTTCTTCAAGAAATGTATCCTGATGAGGATGTAGAAGAAATGGTGGAAGCTCAAAGGATAGAGTATGAAATGCTGAATTCACAGAAAGGAACTGTCAGAAGTGAAAAGAGGGGAAACAGGTCTAGAGGTAGAGGTCATGATAGAGGAAGAGCAAGGACTATCAAATCACCTTCAGAATCTCAAAAAGGTATTGTGATCAAAGAAGGATCAAATACTGATGCAGATAAGCCATCTGAATTATCTGTCAGTCTTGTCAAGGAAAAAGGGAAGAAAGTTCTTGAAGGTCCATCTCAAGTGACAATCACTGAACAAAGTGTTGAAGAGGATGATGATGTTTCTCTAGTTCAAAGAAGGAGAAGAAGGGAAGACTCAAGGAATGACAGACATATATTTCTTGTAAGAACATCATTAAATGTGGAAGTAGCTAAGCAAGCAGAAAAGGACTATCTTAAGTCTTTACAACAACGAAGCTTCACTAAGTCAGGAGTCATGTTGCAAGAATATCTGAGAAAGAAGGATAATGTTGAAAGGAGTTCGAGAAATGCTTACGAATTCAAGAAGGTTAGAGGGTACAGAGGAAAAGGCCATGATGTCAGGGAAGATAAATCTCATCTTCATCTCAATGAGATTTTTAAATCAAGTGGACAGCTCAAAAATCTCCCTGGAATTTCTAGTATTGATGGATCTGGAAAATTCAAGAAGTCTTATGAAGAGATTGCAAAGAAGAAGAATGAATGTCGACGGACAAGAACACATGGAGGGATTGGTCATCCTGATGCAGAAATAATTCCTCAGGCAGCATCATATGATCAAGCATGTTTAACAGAAAATCTGAGTGATAAAGTTACTCAAAGGCATCTTGATAAACTTATTTCTGTTCAAATGGTGTATGATGTTCATGATGGAAATCTGCCTAAAGAAAAGCTAGTGTATTTCCTTAAGGATGGATCAACGCTTGTACTGACAGAGCTGGATATCTCAATGAAGAACTTGGAAGAATTGAGGTAAGTACAGTATATGTTTATTCCTAAAGATGATCTGTGTGTAAAGTGGAGGAAGAAGATTCAATCCAGTATTAATTTGCATTTGATGGGGCTTAATCTAAAAAATACTGGATATACTTCTAAATACATTGACATGGATGGACAAGAGGTGGAAATGAAGAAAGGGAGTGCATTCATTGAGAAGACTCTAGGAGTGGAGTATTTATCTTTCAGTCCTGATAGTGAAAGAGTTAAACTTATCTATCTGGATGAAAGAATGCTGAGAAGTTCTATTGAAGATCTGAGAGCAGCAATTTATCAGACAGACAAGGATGATGAAAGTCTGAGGAAGCTGAGGAGAAAAATGATTGACTTGTTATTAGAAAAAGATGATGAGTTGATGAAGCAGTTTCTTCAGAAGAACATGGGGTTCATAAGAGTGTCTGATTATGAAGGATATCTGAAGCAAAATCCTTATATTAATCCTACGAGTATTTGATTGAAGTTTTGGCATCATTAAATCCAGAGAATTTATGCTTTATTTCAGAAAGTATAAATTGGGGGAGATTGTTGGAAAATAATGATTTAATGAATGCGTCAGGATCGGATAGCATCAGTACTTGGAGCATCAGGAGCTGACGTCTGATGATGTCATCATCAGTGGCAGGACAAGTCAGAAGATATTGATTGATACTATTCCGTGATTTCAGGGAAGGATTGATTTGTAGAAGATATACTTCATCGAAGTTGTTACAGAAGATAAGCGACAAGAAGATCAATCTAATTTAATGTAGATTATCTTATATAACAGAATGTGTAGCTGTGTGCATATATAAACACAGGATAGGTTTTACGAGAGTAATAGCTTTTCACGAGTATTTTTGTAAACCTAGCAGCTCTTAAGAACTCATAGTTTCTTGAGAGAGTTTGTATCAGTTTTTATAAAGGTTAATAAAAGCTGATATTGATTGTTTTATATTTGTTTATTCGATTATTTCATACGATTACATTCAACCCCCTTTCTATAATCGTTATCTACGACCTAACAAGAATCTTTAACACGGGAGAATGCTAAACTTAAAAATGAATTAGTCTGTGCTAAAGAAATTGAGGAGTTTCTAAGGAAAGAAATTAGTGAAAATGAATTCAAGATTAAAGCCTATAGAAACTCATCCAAACAACTTCAGGATTATCATGAGAAACACACAGAGGATCAAAAAGTAGGGATAGGGTTTGAGTATGGAAAAAGGCCTGGTGAGGAAATTGTAAGTCAGGATTGTTCAACTGATGCTTCTGTCAAACCTCATGTTCTCAAGAAGATCAACAAACCCATTTTTAAGCTTTCTGAACTTGAGTTTGATGAGGAAGCCATGCTCATCAAGCAACAACTTGATGATGAGGATGAAGGTATTGAAAGTACAACAGTTGATGGAAAAGATGCTGTCACAATCCCCAAGACAGTAACTTCCCCACACAATCTGACAGAATGTTCTAAAGATGCTGTCAATAATGGCAAGACGGTAGCTTCCAAAGGTACTGTCAAGAGAGCCTCAAAGACAGTGACTTCCAAACCTATTGTCATGACAGAAGGTGTGAAAGGTACTGTCAAGAAAGGCTCGACAGCAACTTCAGAACATCCTGTTGACACAATCACCTACAAGTCTAGAAACAGGAATGGTAAGTTAGGAAATGGCAATGCTAATGCTCCTAGAAAACTATGCAATAATTGTGGCTCTTCATATCACTTAACTCATGTTTGTAAGAAACCAAAGGAGGTCAAGAACAATGTGACCATGATAGATGGTAACTTACACAGAACCCCCATTATGCATAGATCTATGGTAGTCTGCAATAATGTTGACTGTATGCCTTGTAAAGTGACTGCCATGAGTAGTTGTTTCAACTTGCCTATTTCATCTACTGAACCATGTCTCTATATGCAAACTGTTGAGACTTCTGAGCCTACTGGAAACAGTAAGAAGGCTTCATCCACTAAGAAGAAGACCAGGTCTAATTCTAAAGATAAGTGGGTGAAGAAAGAAGTCCAACAGAAGATTTCTGATGTGATGATTAAAGTTGAAAATGTTGATTATGCTTGTGATACTGAAGTAACTGGACCCAACAAGGATTGGGTACCATATGCCTCTTAAATACAATTTGTTTTGTAGGGTAAGAATAAAGAGCAAGTCATATGGATCATTGACAGTGGCTGCTCTAGACACATGACTGGTGATAAAGCCCTGTTATCACAATTTGTAGAGAAAGTTGGCCCAATCATAACCTTTGGAGACAACAACAAGGGTTACACAGTGGGATATGGCCGTTTGGAAATTGGAAATGTTGTCATTAATGATATTGCACTTGTTGATGGATTGAAGCACAACCTGCTCAGTGTCAGCCAATTCAGTGACAGGGGATTCAAGGTTGACTTTGACATGATGGTGTGCAACATCTATCACAAGAAAGATGGAAGCCTCTCTCTGAAAGGGGTAAGAAAAGGAAGCTTGTTTGTTGTTGACCTAAGCACAACAAAGAAGGACTGCCTACAGAGTCTATCTCTTGGAACACAGAATCATAGATGAAAGTGTGAATGTCACATTTGATGAAACCAAGTTTCCCGGATTGCATGAAGAAGGTCAAATGCAAATTCTTAGATTTGATAATCAAGGATACTTGGAGAAAGAAGAAATTGTTGATGAAGAACCTACTTTCACTCAAACTGTTGAAACAGAAAAGGATATTGTCATTGAAGTTGATGCTAATCAAACTCCTGCCCAGTCACAGACTATCACAGGAAATACTCAAATTGATGGTGACTCTGGAGACATTGAAGAAAATGGTGGAGACAATTGCCCTGGTGAAGACTCAGTTCCTCAAACTGAGGCTACTGTTTCAGATCAAACAAAAAGCTTGCCCAGAACCATAAGGTGGAAGAAGGATCACACAAATGATTTAATTATTGGAGATCCTACTTCTGGGGTGAGGACCAGGAACAATGTTTCTGCTGACAGCATGTTTTCCTGTTTCCTTTCTCAAATGGAGCCTAAAGCTATTGATGAAGCATTGTTGGATTCTGATTGGGTGATTGTTATGCAAGAGGAACTCAACCAGTTTGAAAGGAACAATGTGTGGAAATTGGTTCCAAGACCTAAAGGAAAATCAGTTATTGAGACAAAGTGGGTTTTCAGAAACAAACTAGATAAAAATGGAAATGTGACTAGAAATAAGGCAAGGCTAGTAGCTAAAGGTTACTGTCAACGGGAAGGAATAAACTATGATGAGACATTTGTACCTGTTGCCAGACTTGAAGCTATCAGGATTTTTCTAGCCTTTGTTGTACACTGTAACTTCAAGGTGTTCCAAATGGATGTCAAAAGTGCTTTTTTAAATGGAGAGTTGGAAGAAGAAGTGTATGTTGAACAGCCACCTGGTTTTGAAGATGCTGAAATGTATGATTTTGTGTAAAAACTGTTCAAGGCACTTTATGGATTGAAACAAGCTCCAAGAGCATGGTATGATACCCTCTCTGCCTTTCTATTGGAAAACCAGTTTACAAGAGGTGTAGTAGATAAGACTATATTCTACAAGCATCATGGCAAAGACATCATTTTGGTTCCAATTTATGTTGATGATATCATCTTTGGTTCATCAAATGAGAAGCTGTGTGAGAAGTTTTCATCTCTAATGAGAAACAAGTATGAGATGAGTATGATTGGAGAACTGTCATTCTTCCTTGGCTTACAAGTTCTTCAGAAAGATGATGGAATCTTCATTTGTCAAGCAAAGTATGTCAAGGAACTTCTCAAGAAGTTTAACCTAGAAGATTCATCACCTGCCAAGACCCCCATCTCTACTTCAACAAGTTTGGATCTAGACTCCAAAGGGAAGAAAGTGGACTTTAGTGCATACAGGGGCATGGTTGGATCACTTCTCTATCTAGAAAAAGGGTAAAATGGAAAACAACGTAGGAATCGAATACAGGCCTAAGCCTTGTGGAAGTGAGCCCTACAGTGAAGAAGTAGAAGCTTTGTTTGATGAGTTGTGGGATGCCCTCGATGAAGAAGAAGAAAAAGAACTTACAGCCAAGGCCGCTGGGGAGGCTAAGGTGCAAGAAGAAGAAAAGGAGTTTCAAACACTCCTCAAGGAAGAAGGAACCTCTGAAGAGGAAGTTAGGGCAGAATTTCTAGAATTGGTTAAGAAAGACTGTAATAAATAGTTAATCTCACCAATTGTAGTAATTTAACCCTCTTCAATTAATAAAGTTTATCAGTTTTCTTCTATATTTTCTTCTTGCTTGATGTATGTGTTGTTAATTGCTTAACTGGTTGAATGTTGTTATGAATGAATGATGAATCAGTAATAAATATTGTAAATGTTTAACTGGTGTCTCTTCAGTTAAGTTATTAATCATAACAGTTTCAATACAGAGTCTTGACAGTTGTTATTTTCCTGCAAAGGTTGCTGTCATCAAGAAAAGTAGTTGTCACGGTTCTTTGACAGTTAGCTTCTCGACAGCAGTAAACAACCTTCTGTCATGACTTGTAAAAGATACTGTCATGTGAGAACTTAACGATGATAGTACGTTTTGCGCGGAATGTTTCTGTCACGCAAAACATGCTATCATCACACCAAAGTTACTGACACGGTTGTTTTGAGCGCACAGGTTACTGTCAAAGTAGTGGACCGTTAAAATTGGATACACATCCTCCACGAGGAGAGAGAAATCAGCCAGTAACCCACGTGACTGTTAATTGGGTTAAGACACGATTTCACTTTTCCACTTTGTCAGTTAAACGCTTGAACTTCCCTCTAAATTCATCAAACATACAACTGTTCTTAAAAAGCAAACACAACACTCTACTTTCTCTTCTCTCCAAGCAATTCATCTTCAACCTTCTTTCTTCTCTCCACAAGCAAAAATGGCCCCCAAGCAATCAATTTCACAAACCAACTTTGCTGGCATCTACTCTCCAAGTGATGCTGGTGAGGGTTTCAAAGGGCTTGTTTATTTCCTAAATAAGTCCTACCTTGGGTATGCAATTACCTCTACTCATGTTCTTGACCTAGACAGGATTGAAAATTTCTGGGAGACAGCCGTTGCTCAAGAAGATGGTGACATCTCCTCCATTCAGTTCAAAATTAAAGAGCACAGCTACTCTCTAAATGCTCAGGGCATCAATGCAGCTTTGGGAATTGTGCTGGAACTAGGAAAGAATTATACCGAGCTTGCTAGTGATGAGACCCTGAAGAAGCTCTTCTTGAAGATTGGGTACTCTGGACCTATTCTTGAAGAGGGAACAACAAAATGGTACCCCTCTGGTGAAATGGACAGGAAGTATCTTCGCAAGGAGTGGAGCATGGTGTTTGATGCAATGGTGAAAGTGTTCTCTACTAAGACCACTGGCTGGAATGGAATTCCCACCTACATCAAGAAGCTCACTCACTCTCTTGTTCATGGGTACAAAGTGGATGTTGGAAAGCTGCTCATGGCACACCTCAAGGCTGCCATAGGTAAGAAGGTACACATCTATCCTCGCTTTCTAATTTTGTGCATTAATTCATTATGTGATTTTGATGAGAATGCCCCTCGTATAGAGGTGTGCCCTGTACTGAAAAGAAACACTCACACAACTCTCGCTTCACTCAACTTGAATGCACATATTCCACTATGTTTCACCAAACACATGGTTGATCAAGTGACTGACCTTGATTTTCCATTACCTTATGGTTTTGACACCTTCACTATTGAGAATGAAGCTGGATTAGACCCAAATTCAGCTAACCCTCATTCTACTCCATACATTCAGCCTAGGTTCTCTAGACTTCCCAAAGTACAGAGACAAGCCTTACAAGAAATCAGAAAAAGACCCATAGAGACTGATGTTAGTGGTAGTGTTGAGAGTCAAGAGGGAGTTCATGCACCTAGTGCAGCAAATAAGAAAGTTAGTCAAATAGAACCCACAGTGGTTCCTCCTGAGCCTAAGAAGAAGAGAGCTAAGAGGACCAAAACCACTGTCAGCCACCCTGCAGTCTCTCAAAAGACTGTAGAGGAAAATAGGGAAATAAACTCTTCCCTAGGTGTTCCTTCTCAACAAGGGACATCTATTGAAATTGGCATGTCTCCCAAGGCACCTTGTAAAGAGTCTGCACAAACTCATGAGGAGCCTCCACTTGCAGAAACGCACATGGAGTCAGGACACAGTGAGGATTTCACTTCCCCTATTGATGCTTCTCAAGTTCCATCTGAGAAGCAGCCATCATTCTCTTCTCCACTCTCACCTTCTTCCTTCCCTACACATTCATTTGTTTCTTCTCCACAACGTAGAGAGGGGGACAATCCCAACCCTTCAGGGTTTGATCATCCATCTCCAATCATGGATGAGCCCCCATCTAGTGGTCCACAAGAACCCATTTCTCAAAGTGAGATAGACACCACTCCTTCAAACACTGAGAAAGAGCAAGGTACAACTCTGCTAGAAAGTGAAACAGCCAGTACTTTGTTCAATATCCAAGGAGCATCTTACCTTAGGGAAGATGCTGTCACAGCCCAAGTTGCTGTCAAAGACACTGTGAATGTTGCTGTCACAGGTGACCCTGCTGTCAAGGACTCAGTTGAAGTTGTTGTCAAACCCAAACCTGCTGTCCAAGTTGCAGTGGCACCTACTGTCAATATTTCCACTGATAGTGCCATTCATGGCAAAGCTCCTGTCATCTCTCCACAGCCTCCAAGCCCCAATCTTTTCATTCACCCCCAAGAAGGTTAAGATCAGGTGGCTCCTCTAAATCTTTCAGGATGGAAGCTCTAGAAAACAGGTGTCTGTCCATGGAATCCAAACTTGACAGCTTGTCTATCATGGTGGCCTCTGGATTCTCTACCATTCAAGAAGCCATTCAAGTTCTATCTGCCAGTCTTGGTGCTGCCAACCTACCTAAGGGGGAGAAAAGGGCAAGATCAGAATCACAAAGGGCAGAATAAGGAAGGGAAAGATCAGGAACAGAAGGTGTCCCCAAGCAGGATGTTGCTCAGGGGGAGCCTGTCACTAAGAAGGCTTCAAGGAGTGAGGGGGAGTCTGCAGCCAAAGGAAGATCAGTGTCTGCAAGGAAAAAAATGGGAACTAGAGGAGATTCAGGAAGTAAGGGGGAGCAAGTGCTAGAGGCTGAAAACCTCTTTGAATATGAGATTGCTGGAGTGACTGTTCTAATGTCCAAAGAAGCCCTGGAAGCAATGCAAGGGAATGTTCCTTCCAAGAACCCAATTATACCTCCTGTAACAATAAGAGAGCCAACTCCAATTCCAAAGGAGAGTGCTCTTGAAAGGCAATGGAGAGAAAAGGAGGAGCATAACAGGGTGGGAAAAGGGAAAGGGAAGATGCCAGAATACATCGTGTCAGGAAACACTTGGAGTGAAGGAACAGAGTTCAGCCAAGAAGATGTCAATGCCCTAATGGTTGACTACAGGGAAAGTACCTTGAAGAATCATGATGAGGCCAGAATTTACATCTGCAAATGATGAATTTAATTACAGAGAAACTCCCAGAAGTCTACACCAATCCATTCTGTGTCTACTATGAAGGTACCACTAAAAGTGGTAGCAGAAGATGTGCATATATGAGTCTAGGAGGCACTTCAACAATGGAGTCAAGGTCAATCTTGAAGGTGCTAAACATGATTCTCAACTCTAAAGCCAACAAGGAAAGAGTTCTTGCTGTCAAAGCAATCTATGACTTGCTGGTGAAAAAGGACAAGGAACTGAGTTCTACTATGAAGAAGATGATCTCCAAAGCAAACTCCAACAAAGCTGAACAAGGAGAAAACTGCTCCTATGATGTTCCTTTTGATGATGATGATGAGCTGGATGGTAGTGGAGGAACTGGAGAAGCAGGAAATGCTAGTGGAAGCACCTCTGGGAATGTTGGATCTAAATCCCAGGAGGAAAATAAAGAAGAAGCTCCTGTGCAGTAAAAGAAAGATGCTGGAGTTACAGAAGAAGAGGAGTCTGTATTGATTGAAGCTTTGGAGGCAAATATTTTAAGATGTGCTATAGACAATATAAATGCTGAAAAAGATACTGTCACCAAAGAAGCTGTCACAGAAGACACTGTCCTCAAGGAAGCAGTCATGAAAGAAGCTGTCACAGAAGACACTGTCAAGAAAGATACTGTCATAGAGGACACTGTCAACAAAGATGTTGTCAAGGATGGATTCAAGCCTACTATCAAGCCAAAGAGGACAAAATCCCTAGCCAAGGCTTGGTTCTCTAGACAGGAACCTGAACCTGAGGAGACTACAAAAGCAAGGAAAGGAAAACACAAGTACTCAGGAAAGGAGAAAGCTACTGGACTTGGCAGGAAACTGAGGAAGCCTATCCAATCAAAACTTTACAGCTCTCTGGATCTTTTGGAAAAGGAAGCTGCACAAATCAGGAATGTCGAGGTGAAGTTGGATAGCAACAAAGAAGCAACTGAATATGTTCTTTGGTTTGATGCATCAAGATTTGTGATAGTTAAAAAGGATTTTTCCATGAAGGTAACATCACATGATGTATCAGAAACTCTTTCATACTGTAGGAGAATAGAAACAAGGAGAATTGATTACTTCTACTTGGTAAGGATGGTCAATCTAATGAAAGGTTATGACAATGTCCCTGAGAATGTCATGAACCATGTTCTGGCATACAAAGCTGTGAGAGATGAAGAATTCTATCAGAAATTTGGGGAATGGTCAATGTATGATGATGCTGATATTGCTCATTTGCTCGAATACTCTGAAGAAGAAATAGCTGAGTATGAAGATGATCCTCCTGAAGAAGAGGTGCAATCCCAACCAAGTCATGAAGAATCTTCAAACCCTACAGGAAGAGAAACCACTGAAGATATGGAAGATGCATTCTTGAACAAAAGCAGAGAAGCCAACAAGGTAGAGAGTGAAGGACCCAATTACCAATCTTGTATGCTTGAGAATCCTCTGAGAATCAAGTTCATATGGGAAGAGATTCCAGTGAGAAGCTTTCACAAACTTAAAACCAGTGCTCTGAAAGACTTACTCTACTTGGTGATTGGATCAATTCATCCATTGGAACAGCAATGCTCTTCTGAGATTGAGGGCATTCTTCAAATGAGAAAGGGTGAAGACTCAAAGCTGGATAAGTCAAGGAGAAAAACTCTGAATGCATACCCTGAAAGTAGATTCAAAGACTTTAATGGCACACTAAAGTTCAAAACTCATGCATTTGGCAAAGACTTATGGATGGATCTTCAGGATGCTAGAGTATGCCTCTCCAAGACTGTTCAGAAGCACATTGATGAGATTGAAGATGAGGTTATCACTCCTGATAAAATAACACTGGTGGAAGGAATCATAGAAGTTCTTAAGGAAGTTCTCAACAGAGAGGATGAAGCAAGACAGAAAAGGAAACCTGAAGCTAAGTAAAAATTCTCTGTCAATTCTGATCTTGGTTAGTTAAGTTGTCAGCATGTATTAATTGTAAATTTGTTGTTATTTTCCATAAAAACAAATTGGGGGAGATTGTTAGGATTTATGGGTGATAGCTATGAGACAACTTAACTTGAGATTTTATGTACTTAATTTTATTAAGTATGAACATACTGTCACAGCCAGAGTATGTCTATGTAACCATTTTTGTTTGCTGCAAATAAGATTCTAGTACATCTTGGTAGAAGTTCATTTATTTGTTCAAGCCTCAAGAAGTGCTCAAGATGAACAGCAAGAATAAATATTACTGTCACAACATTGACAGTAAGGTTACTTGAAGACAGCATGTTGCAAGTCACGACAGTACATTCACTCTGACAACAATATTGGCGGAAGCTCTCGGACAACAACTTTACCTTAGCCTGACAGCAAGCTTGGAAATCCTGACAGCACCTTCTGCGGGGATTTCTTACTGTCACCAAAAGCGCATTCCTGTGACAGCAAGCTCAGCCATCAGGATATTGTCATGAAGGGATAACATTTGTATTGGGGAACAACCCAGTCAAACTTGTGACAGTTTGGATGTTCAAGAAATAGGCGTGTTGCAATATCCCAACACTGTAACAGGTCTGCAAGACTACGACCGAAGCTTGAGAGATCACATGACAAAGCTCACCAATTCCAGAGTATGACAAATCTACATCTACTGAATTGTGTTAGCTTAAAATAGAATGTTTCTAGATTGCTTTTCTATGTACTAATAAGCTGTTTGTATAGCAATTTAGGAAAGAATCACGGGTAGGCAATTTGTAAGAAGCTGCCACATGAAAATGACAGCAGCTTCACAAGACCCGTGTTGATAGTGATAGGTTTAGCCTACTTAGTCTATCGCTCAATCCATTCTCTGTAATCACTCGAGAAACCGAAGCTCAAGAAAACAAACATTTTCTTGAGGTTGTAGCAACCCATTGCAAAATAAATAAAACATTTATTTTGTGAGAATTACTCGTGTGTCTACTTGTGTTTGCATTCGATAAACTGATAATCCTTAATCATAGTTTTTGTTGTTGGAACATAGATTGAGATTTATCAGTATTGCATTAACCCCCCCTGCAATAGTCAAGGACCAACAGTTACTGAATTTACGGTCGTAATTTCGTAAGCATTTCGGTGGAGCAACAAGTGATCGGAATTTTGATTAATTTCGAGTTATAGGAAACAACAGCATAGATGGCATTCTGATCCTGTAGTTGTTTCATCTCTGTTTACATGTTATCATCAGATCAAAGGTATTAAATTTTATAGTCCATTGTTATCAATTGTAACTGAATTCTTACTTAGTCAGTGCAATCAGTTTTAATCATATGGTATTAAAATGACCATATGACGTTGACTTGGTTTTTTAATTTTTAAATGCTATAGATGAGCTTATGGAAAAAAATCAATATGATTTTCCTCTTCTTCTGGCTAAAAAAGCTAATCCTTCCTAACTATCTGTTCATCATGTTCTGCATTATTCTTCCAGTGATAATATATATACCGGAGGCTACTCTACCATCATGGGTTGTGTGCTACATTCTAGCGACCATGTCATTCTTAACATACTCTCATCCCCAAAACAAGGATAGCTACCCTCCGTGCAAAGTTCAGAATATCCTGCAGTAGAAGAAATCGATAAAAGTTATTGTGGAAAAGGGTATGCAAAGTGGACAGAAGATTGTGTTCCATGGAGAAACTGATGAAGCGCCAAAATGCTTACCAGGGACGTAGTGTTTGTCTTGCAACAAAAGGAGCACCCCTACTCACCTGAATGGCAGGCAACTTCTAATTAAATCTGAACCAGGAGAAGTTATCAAGGCTGATCAACTTAAGGGAATAAATGACCAAGGAATGCTTTATATTCACTTAGTGTAAATTTCGTAGAGTCCTTTGGTCATGAGCCGCGCAAAGATCTTGAGGGCGTGTTGCCTTAGGGGCCTTCAATCCAGATTACAGATATAGAGCTGGATGAATGTGAAAAAACAACTTTCCATGAGGTTTATTGAAGATGAGATGCATCGAAAACAGCAAGGTGAAGATGAATATTTGCATAGGATGGTGCAGTGTTCAACAAAGAACAGCCTGCAGAATTTTTCTGCAAAACGATTATTGTAGGTGTGGTTTCATTGAAAAAGACAGTATGATTTTAACCTATTAAAAGAGACTATTAATAATGTTAGACTAAATCGCACTTTGCACCTCTTATGTATATTCACTTTTTCACTTTGGTCCTAAATTATTAATTAGAATAGAGTACATCCCTTAGCTATTAATTTTAATTCACTTTGCACCCTTTTGACTTAGCACCGTTAAAACTTAACAGTCAAGGGTAATGACAAAGGTTAATTAAGTAATATGCTCATAAAAATGATAAGTAAAGTATAAACAAAATATAATCTCGTATATACGGACTCCCCGCCCTTGTCCTCAATTCATTTCCCCCCCTTTCCCAATTCTATTGAACCCTAAAAGACTTGGTGATTCAGTACCCTAAAAACTTGAACGACTAAATGTGCGGTCGATTAAGAGTAGTCACTGATGGAAAAACTGTTAGTATTTGTACCCTAGAGACAATACTATAATGTTCTTAGGGAAGACATTTTGATTATTAATAAATATGTTCTATGGATTTTCTTTCAATTATTTATTATATCCTTATAAACTGCGATATAAATATTAGAATAATAAATGTCCTTGGAATATAAGCATGAATTCTATATCTCTAAGTATGTGGCTTAGAAATGAGATTATACGAATAGTGTTTATAATCCTAAAGGATCCTTAGTCGAATATTATTATTTGAGGACAATAATAATGCATTAAGACTAGTATGTTTGTTGACTGATGACCACATCTCATTGGTTATAGGTATGGTGATACTAAAGTCAAAGACATAAGTGCATGTTAGTTGAACATGGCATTGGATAGACCCACCGTGTGAATTCTTCATGGTAAATGTTATCAAGTGTCATAAGAAATTCTCACAGTGATAATGGTGTAATGATCCTTAGACTTGAAATCATTATATTTCTATATGAGAATTAATATATTTTGATTCTACTCAAAGTTACCTTTGACCGGGTAATGATAAAGGTAGACATTGGGTATATTATGAATCATATGAGAAAGATGAATGATAGATATAGGATTTAACCCTCCTATTTTAGGAGTGATATTATTGGCCTCTTGATTGAGTGAGACTATGAAATGCATGGTCATGCTCAAATTGTGATTTGTTTAATAGTCTACTCATCGATCAAGTAAACCGGGATTAAATGTTGAAGAGGATGACATAAACCATGACGCGAGTTTAATCTATAATATAAGGTTAAAAGGATTATATTACATTGAACATTATTCATTAAAGGTTTAATTGGATCACCAATTATTATTATTACTTGGGTATCAATGATGTATTACTAGATGCCGCTCATTGTTTATAATTTTATTATGAGATATTAAAATTATTGCCAACGTAATAATAACCTAAAGGGTCACACACAAAGAACGTTTTAAACGGAGCTTTAATTAAATTTCGAATTTAATTGAATTATTATATTGAATTATTGGATTAATTAAGTAGGACTTGATTAATTATATAATAATTCGAATATGATAAAAAAAATACTACTAATAATCAGATTGGATTTTGGAAGCCCAAACAGATTATGTATAGGCCCAGAATTCTCTCCATATAAATACATTAAGATGTATTGTTTTAGGGTAACATACAGAATTCGTTTTTTGTAAAAACCCTAGCAGCTCTACATCTGAGAGAGGCTAGAGAGAGAGAGAGAGAGAGAGAGTTCTGAAGGCAGTTTTTTGGCTAGTACCAACTCCGGTGATCGTTGGACGATCGGGCGTTCATGTGGACTGATTAGAGACGTATATCGCAAGGCGGGATACGTGGTGATCATAGAAAAGGACCTCCATCTGTCAACCAATCGTAAAGCTTCTTAAAGGTAAACAATTTTGTTCACAAATTAAATATCGTGTTTCGCATGGATCCTGCGGAGGGTTTCGTTATTTTTTCTGTTTTTCGCGTATTTTCCGTTGCGTTTTCATGCCTGAAACCCTTCAATGGTATCAGAGCTACTTGCGAATAGTGTTTAATTCATTTACATGTTTACTGTTTTATTGATAATAGCATGTTTACAATCTGCCATGACTGATATGTATGCGATTTTGTATGATATGCATGTTGTTCTGTTTATATATATAAACTGATGGGTTCTGATGTGTATTGACACATCTGTTGTTGCTGGTGAGGTTTGTACGTATATGATACGTGATACAGAGGCTTGAGGATCGATCGAAATTGTTTCGTTTGATTCCGAAAGCGAAATCTGCAGAAAATAGTTTATGCGGTGAATAGTGTTTTTCCGATTTGTCGGTGTCAGAATTCGACAAATAATACCTTTTCGGAAAAAGAAAATCGTCACGAGTAAAACTCATCGCTTTGCCGGGACCCAAGTCACTTTTTGGCCATTTGACATCGTTTAGGCCCCGAAAACTACGATTTACTGTTTTATGTCATGATTTCGATTTTTCTGAATTGTGCCTTTTATGATTTCTTTGATTGGATCATGAGAAATAAAATATGGTATGATGACTTGATGAAATCTGAGATGTTCTTAACTGTTAATTGAGAATGGTGTATGGTTATGGCCCTATGACCCATATGTTAGTGGTTTTGATTATGGTTTTGGTTTTTAAATACGACTTGCATGTCGTTCATTCTTGTAATGATTAATCTCGAATATAACTCGAGTTTCACTTGTAAGTTTATTAGATTAGCTTCATTCATATTATGTAATGTAATTGAAGACATGGAGACATAAAGATATGAAGACATAGAGGCATACCATGGAGGCATACCAAGGAGGCGATCAAAGGAGTCATTACAAGGAAGCATGAAGACACGGATTATTATTTATTATGTTGTATTTGATACCACCATAGTTTGACATTGATTTTTCCTTTAGCTTGGAAAAATCGCATAGGATTGGGCCATAACCAAGCACGTTTACTTTACGCACTTTACATATATGATGCATGTGATGATAATATGTATGCGTAGCTATAATGATGCATGTTTTAATTAGATTAAACGTGTATGTATTAGATACATCACCCATGCCATGTTTGCTAAACAAGATAAAATCTGTAATGATTCAAGACTTTAAAATTGAACAAAACGAACATGAGATTCATGTGTTTATGAAACACGGAAATAAGTATGAATTTTCAATTTTTGATATGGGGTGATTTTGACAAAAATACAAGCAGCGCTTGTAAGAAAGGCGGGTTTTAAGTGAGACCACTGTGACTCCCCCGACGGACTGAAAATCAAATCATTGATGAATTTTGAATTGAAGTACTTAATTCAAGGAAAAATTGGGAATCTTTGATGATGGGATCATGGTCGTTTTAATAATAAAATCCCTAAATTTAAAATATTAAGTCAAGGAGATGCCTTCCAATGGGCAACACTCGTCAAGACCTAGATCGAGAAAGAGTGGGTTCGCCAAAGTGAAGCACTCCAATCTATCATGGTAAGACGCGGTGAAGTAAATGTGATACTTAACTATTAGACCATTGGTTTAGACTTAACTAAGTTACCACAATAGGATTGTGAACTTAGAGGCATGGAGTTTGGTATGATTTATTGGATAAATGTGGACAAATGTTCTACCAAAACTATCCAAGAGTTATATATGATATAATTAACAAGAGTTGTCTACCTAAATAAATCATGTTTTGGGTGCAAATGGTGCAAAGTGAATTAAAATTAATAGTTAAGGGATGCACTCTGTTCTAATTAATAATTTAGGACCAAAGTGAAAAAGTGAATATACATAAGGGGTGCAAAGTGCGATTTAGTCATAATGTTAAATTTATTTTTATTCGTTAATTATATTTTATTTAGTCATTATATTTTTATCACGAACTATCTTTTTCAATTCTTTTTAAAATATTAATTGAGCATAAAAGGTAATTGTAAATTAATCTTATTAAAATATTAATTTATTTTATTCGCATTTTTCTATTTTTTTTCTAACAAAATCCACTCTTTTTCCAAAAATATCACATCATATATTTTCAATTCTTTTTAAAATATTAATTGAGCAAAAAAGGGGTATAATAAATTGATCTTTTTAAAAGATTAATTTATTTTATTCTATTTAATAAATAATAATATAAAATATAAAGTATAGTAACTAGCCGATTATCTTTCGTAATTAAAACACATTACCTTTTAATGATAATATATTACCTTTTATAAACACGTCTAAAAATAAAAATTAGTATAATATATTTTTTAATCATTAATATTGTCCTTTTTTAATTATATATCTTCTTAATATTATATATATCTTTCAATTATTAATACATTCCAAAAATATCAAACACTATATCTTCTTAATAAAAATGTCAATTATACTATATTCTATATATTTCTATTATTAATACAAAAATAATATAAAAAATATTTTAATATAAAAGAAACATTATATTATATTAAAAGAAACCCGTGTTTTGCATGGGTTATAAGCTATTATATATATAAAGTTAAATATATTGTTAAATTATACTCCTAATTACAAAAATTTTGAATATAGTTTATAGATATTAATTTGCAATTTATCCAAGGAAAAAAAAGAGAAAGTAATTATATATTTTTAAGTTATTAAGAGGAATAATATACATAATATAAATATTTAAAATTAGAAAATGAATGAAATTTTATGCAAAAAATACAATAACTCAAATAAAAACAATTAATGTAAGTAAAATAAGTGTCACCAACTTAAGGGGATTTATAGACATTATTTCGCAATATTTTTAAAATATAATTAAAACTTGATTTAATCTAACATAAAAGAAAGAGTTAAATGTACTTTATGTACTCAAAATATAGACTTCATGCATGTACCTATAGTATTAATTGTGCACATTGTGTACTTGTACTGTTCATATTCATTGATTTTGTGTACTGCCGTTACTCTTTGTCTAACTCCGTTAGTTCAATATATTTTTAATAATTTCTTTCTTTTTTTACATATGTCAGGTGCAGATCTTTTCTGAGATATCAATAATTTTTTAATTTCTGAAGTAATATCAGTAGTTTAAGTTTATATACGTGTGTGGTGTTGTTGAAGGAATTTCGTAACAACCCGAATCGGAGGTTGCTGGAATAAAGATTTATGAAAATAGGGGGATTTGAGATTTTTGGATGTTTGGGGAATGAGCTCGTATGATGACTCCTCAGAAATTGAATAGAGAATGGGTTCTTTCTCTTCCTCTTTCCCGAGTGTCAATTGCCGTGTATCATACAAGGTGCCTACGTACCCTTTTATATAGGGATCAAGCCTCACGTAGTTCTTGGAAAACAAGTTATTAGATAAGTCCATTCAGTCCAAACCCATAAATAGTCAAAGTTTATCCATCCAATGTTCCCATAAATAGTTCAAGGATTATCAATCCGCCTCACGTTCCCATAAATAGTTCAAGGATTATCAATCCACCTCACGTTCCCATAAATAGTTCGGTCTTCACATGTTTTCCTACAATCTTGCGGCATCTCCACATTTCTTTCCATGATTTGAACAATATCGTTTGAAAATATTTTCCGTTATTCGTCGATTGATATTGATTATTTCCTCGTTTCAGAGAGAGGATATTGCTTATTGGTTAAGCAATTAATTATTAATCTGAATTAATAATTATTAAACGGAGAAATTTGGACTATGCCAAAACGTGGCATAACAACAAGTCCCCATTTTCCAAAAATATCACGAACGGTTCTATTTAATAAAATAAAATAATAAAATTATAATTATTAATGACTACCCGATTAGCTTTTTTCCCAAAACATATATTTTTTTTATATTTTCTAACTAATATTTCTCCTAACTAAAACCTCAAAAACATCATGGGTTATTCCATTTAGTAGCATAAAATACTAATATTATAAATCTATCTATCTATACTATATTATTAAATACGAAACATTGAAAGTTTTGGTACCTGTTTTTTAGTATGTTACTTGCCTTATTTAATTGTTTATCTAATTATTATAAAAATTATTATAATCAGTTACCCTTTCAGTTAAAATACATTACCATTTGTTTCTTAAAAAATCACCGGCAATTTCCTTTTCAGCTAAAACAGGTTACTTTTTCTATTTCCCTTACTAAAATCACTCATTTTTCAAATATATCACGAGTAAACCCTTACTTATTTATTTTAAAATCTATTTTAATACTTTGAATTGACAATTACATTTCCTCTCATTTTCTAGAAAAATCACGGGAAATTACCTTTTTTAGCTAAAATATGTTATATTTTCTATTTTCCTAAGTAAAATCCCTCATTTTCCAAATATATCACGGGCAAACCCTTACTTATTTACTTTAAAATCTATTTTAATACTTTTAATTGACAATTACCTTTTTCAACTAAAACATGTCACGTTTTCTATTTTTCTTACTAAAACCTCTCTTTTTTCAAAAATATCACGGACAAATCGGTAATTTTATATTTTAAAATTCAATGGAAACATGTTAATTTCTATTTTTATTACTAAAGCCCCTCTTTTTCCAAAATATCACGGGCAAACCATTACTTATTTATTTTAAAATCTATTTTAATACTTTTAATTATTTAAAAATGTTTAACACGCCTACTTATTTTTTTAATAAATGCAATTAATAAAATATAAAATATAAATAATAAAATTAACAATTTATTAAAAACAATATGTGCATCGCACGAGTTTTAAGCTATATTTTTAAAGACGAAACATTAAAAGTTTGGTAGTCGGACGGACGGACGGTCGATACTTAGTGATTTTACTTAATTACCCTTACTTATTGTGTTAAAAAACTATCACTAACCAATTACCTTTTCAGCAAAAATACATTACATTTTTTTATTTTTTCTAACAAAATCCACTCTTTTTATAAAAAAATACGGGCGATTATCCTTTTTAACAAAAACATGTTATTCTTTCTATTTTTCCTTACTAAAACCCCCAATTTTCCAAATATATCACGGGCAAACCTTTACTTATTTATTTTAAAATAAATTTTAATACTTTTAATTATGAGCACTTTTTCAGCTGAAACGTGTTACTTTTTCTATTTTTCATTTTCTAAAGAAATTATTATTAAATAATAATAATTTTATAATCAACTACCTTTTCAGCTAAAATACATTACATTTTCTATTTTTTCTAACAAAATCGTCTCTTTTTCTAAAAAAATCACGGGCAATTACCTTTTTCAAAGAAAAACATGTTACTCTTTCTATTTTTCCTTACTAAAATCCCTCATTTTCCAAAAATATCTCAGACAAATTCTTACTTATTTATTTTGAAACCTATTTAAATACTTTTAATTACGGACACTTACATTTTCAGCTAAAACATGTTAATTTTTCTATTTTTCCTTACCAAGACCCTCCTTTTCCAAAAATATCACGGGTAAACAATTATTAATTTATTTTATAATCTATTTTAATACTTTTAATTATTTTAAAAAGTTTAACAAGCCTACTTATTTTTTTTAGCAAATGCAAATTAATAAAATATTAAAACATAAATAATAAAAATAATAATTATTAATAACAATCTGCATCGTACGGATTTTAAACTAGTAATTCAAATACACAAAATGCATTTAACTCTAAAAGAAACACTCATAAATAATTTTAAATGAGTGAATAATACTGTCAGGTTACATCAAGGCCCAATCCATTTGGCCAACACAACCTGGATCTTTGACTTTACTTTACCACAAGGGGTCTTTGTATCGGTGCGTAACGTTACTCTCTCGCGTACTTTTTAGAAATAAACGTGATAAACATTGAGCTAGCTAGCTAGGTTCCAATTACATGAACAAAGCTCAGTTACGTACACAACATTTCCAATAACAAGAGGGCCAATAATTTATCAGGAAAAACATGTGGCTTACATTGCATAGTCAAAAATATAATTAGCCTAATGTAAGTGTATTTAAAGTTGGAGTCACAAGAAGGAATGAAATATCATCCAAATTTCCAAACATGGCATTCTCCTACTCCACATCTCCAGCATGCAGAATGCAAAACCCTTCCTCTGCTCCTCAAACCAAAGCCTACCCAAAATCTTTGTTATTCACGCTACCCAGTACTGCATCATGTTCCACAAAACCCTCCTTTTCCATTTCTTGCCTTCTTACAACCAAACCACAACTAATGCCAGAGGAGAAGAGTAGTTTTAATAGTCAGGGTTGGGGGATTTCTCAAAGACCTGATTCGTTAGGTCGGTTCGGCAAGTTTGGAGGAAAGTTTGTGCCAGAAACTGTAATGTATGCGCTCGCGGAGCTTGAGTCTGCATTCAATGCCCTTTCTAGTGACCATGATTTTCAGGTGTGTGACAGTGGCAGGATAAAGGAGAACTCCTTCTCATATTCTCTGCATTTCAATTACATGCTATGTGCATGGAAAAATTCATATTTCACATCTTTAATTTGCTGTTAATTAAGAATTTATAATCTATTAGATAGGGACGGAACCAAGATTTTGAGGTGTAGGGGGATCAAATAATATTTAGGGGGAACCAATTCAAGTTACTTCAAAAATTTATATTAAATTTTTTATGATTTTTGACCGTTGACAAGAATTGGGGCTCACTCTAGTTTCCCTTAGTTGCGCCCCTATATCAAAAGGTTGTGAGAGTATTTGACTAAGCTTTTTGGTGAAATAAGTACTTATCCTTCCAAATAAAAAAGCATTTATTTTATGTGCTTTTTCTGGAAAATAAGTATTGGATTTTTCTAATATAAGCTTATCCATGATATCGGTTGATTATTAATTAAGTAGACTCCCCGGAGCATGTAGTTTTAATTTAGAAAACAACTAAATAATTGTGGGTGGAATCAGGAAAAGCTCTTTCTTGCAATCAAGGACCAAAGAGTGTTACAACTTCCACGCTATGAAAATATGAAACTTACACATACTTTTTTTTTTATTTTAATAATTTATGCAGAAAGAATTGGATGGCTTATTAAAAGATTATGTTGGTCGAGAGAGCCCTCTCTACTTTGCAGAACGACTAACTGAGCACTACAAACGTGTGGATGGAGAAGGGCCACTCATCTTCCTCAAGAGGGAAGATCTGAATCATACCGGGGCACACAAGATTAATAATGCTGTAGCACAAGCGTTGCTAGCTAAAAAATTAGGAAAACAACGCATAATAGCTGAAACTGGGGCTGGTCAGCATGGTGTTGCTACTGCTACTGTATGTGCGCGATTTGGGTTGCAATGTATTGTTTATATGGGTGCTCAAGATATACAAAGACAATCATTGAATGTCTTAAAAATGAAACTTCTTGGTGCAGAGGTAATACTCATGTCAACTTTTCTATACATTTTTAAAACTTCAAAGTATTAATGCTCTAACATACTTGACCTTATTTAGCAATCAAGAAAATATTTCCTTTTCCAATATATATATGTTCTACTTTTCTAATTTAAATTGCTTTGTAACTTTAAAAAACATTGCTGTTTTGTATAATTTAGTAATGCGCGTGTCTTTTTCAATTTTGATTCGAGTTGCATGGTCATATTTTACATTATATAGGTTAGAGCAGTTCATTCGGGGACAGCCACATTGAAGGATGCTACATCAGAAGCCATAAGGGACTGGGTGACTAATGTGGAAACGACCTATTACATAATGGGATCTGTGTCAGGGCCACATCCTTGTCCCATGATGGTACGAGAGTTTCATGCGGTAATTGGTAAAGAAACAAGGAAACAGGCGTTAGAGAAATGGGGTGGAAAACCAGATGTCTTAGTTGCATGTGTTGGTGGTGGTTCGAATGCCATGGGACTCTTCCATGAATTTGTTAAAGATGAAGATGTAAGATTGATTGGTGTGGAAGCTGCAGGATTTGGCCTAGATAGTGGAAAGCATGCTGCTAGCCTAACAAAAGGAGAGATCGGCGTGCTACATGGAACAATGAGCTATCTATTACAAGATGACGATGGGCAGATAACTGAGCCATATTCGATCAGTGCAGGGTAAACATATATACTTTTGGTAATTTTATCTACAAATTCACTCTGTTCCATAAACTCTACATAACAAGAAAATCACTTCTATGCTTCATATAGCCTGGACTACCCCGGAGTTGGACCAGAACACAGCTTCCTAAAAGACATAGGACGTGCTGAATATTATAGTACCACCGATCAAGAGGCTCTCGAAGGTATGTGATTAGATGTTAAAACTTTATGCCTCATACATACTACAAATGAACTACAAATGAATTACGCTCGACTTTCACATATTTTGATATATATTTCTAAAATAATTGTTGGTTATGACAGCTTTTACAAGATTATCCCAGTTGGAGGGCATCATTCCAGCATTGGAGACATCACATGCACTTGGCTATTTAGAGAAATTGTGCCCAACCCTACCAAATGGGACCAAGGTTGTGCTTAATTGCAGCGGTAGAGGAGACAAAGATATTCAAACAGCCATTAAGTGTTGTACGATTACAAATTCTTATTTATAGTGGTATATCTCGAATGATTTGGAGAAGGTAAGCTGTGTTGTGAACATGATATATTCTTGC
Source organism: Heracleum sosnowskyi (assembly GCA_030848705.1). Classification (NCBI taxonomy): domain Eukaryota; kingdom Viridiplantae; phylum Streptophyta; class Magnoliopsida; order Apiales; family Apiaceae; genus Heracleum; species Heracleum sosnowskyi. Next base: position 131,156,309 of record CM061235.1, on the reverse strand, counting down.
GTGTAAATTCATCTAATCTGTTAAGAGATAATTGTGCTTGGCACTATGGTTAAGTATCTGTTTATATGTTTTGCTACGTCGCGAGTTTGAATCCCTTCTATTTTTTTACAATGGAAAGAACCTCTTATAAGCATAAGGGTGGTGATGATGGAGGATTCCTATGAACTGAGTTGGGACTTTCTGATAACTTGTAAGCTGAAACAATAATTGGTGCATTTGTTTAGGTGAGTTGAGACGCATAGTATGCTCGAGTATTTATGTTGTGAATTTTAAAACATATTTTTTATCCTCTCAACCAATTTTTTTTGTTGCTAAATTCTCTCAAGCAAATCTTGTGAATAAGAACACACAAAAGACTGAGTGCAAATAGCATACTAAGTTCCGACTGAGCTCACGAGCAAATTAAAAGCTTAGGTACATCCTTAAGAGCAACCAAAAGAACAGAGATGGCTACTTCACAATATTAAATCTTATTTTTAAACTTAACATACAGAAAGTAAGATTAAAGATCCATTAGATGGTGATCCCTTCTCTCCATCAAATCATACTTGCCTTTTACACACAAAAATGTATATTGAGAAATAAACAGCAGAGTAGATATTATATCAACTTTTACGGGGTCTGCAATTATCTAAAATACCAAAGAAAGTTACAGGTTCCGCAAATTCATCACAAACTGAAAACCCTCTGTGCAAATGAAACCCGGACAAAAACAACAATTTATGTCTATCACTGATATTAACATCCTCCATATGTATTTTTACATTACCAAAAGCTGCAAAGAATATCAAAAGGAAAGGAGAAATCTAAAGATTTTTTAGTAATAACAAATATAAAAGGTAATATATTTTAATTTAAGGTAATTGTCAGATTTTTGGAAAAGAAGTAGATTTTGTTAGATTTGTTTTTTAAACAATCAGCTAATTACTATTTTTATATTATTTATTAAATAGAATATTAAAATATGTTTTAAAATAAATAATTAAGGATTGCACCTCATATTTTTGGAAAATAGAGATTTTAGTGATAACAAGTATAAAAAATAATATGTTTTAATTTAAAGGTAATTATCGTGATATTTTTGGAAAAGGAATAGATTTTGTTAGAATTTTTTTTTAAATTAGAAAAGGCAATCAGGTAGTTACTAGTTTTATATTATTTTTTTATTTATTAAATAGAGTATTAAAATAGATTTACAATAAATAAGTAAGGATTGCACCTCATATTTTTTGAAAACAGTGGAATACAGATATTTTAGTGATAACAAATATAAAAGGTAATATGTTTTAATTTAAAGATAATTGTCGTGATGTTTTTGGAAAAGGAATAGATTTTGTTTGAAAAAAATATTTTAATTATAAAATGCAATCATCTAGTTACTATTTTTATATATTTTTTATTATTTATTAAATAGAATAAAGGATCAAAAACCGACCGAAAACCAAAATTTTCAATGTTTCAACTTTAATAATACTAGCTTAAAAACCGTGCGATGCACGGATTGTTAATTGTTATTTTATTATTTTTTTTAATAGTATTTGTTAAAAAAAAAAGTGGACATGTTAAAATAGCTAAACACTTTTAATTAATTAAAAACATTAAAACAGATTTTAAAATAAATAAGTAAGGGTTTGCAGTTATATTTTTGTAAAAGTAGGAGTTTTAGTATGGAAAAATAAAAAATGTAATATATATTTAGTTTAAAAAGGTATATGCCCGTGATATTTTTGGAAAATGAGGTTTTAAAATTTAATAATTTAAATTATTTAAATACGTTTTAAAATAAATAAGTAAAGGGTTTGTCCGTGATATTTTTTGAAAAAGAATGGATTTTAGTGAGAAAAATAGAAAAAGTAAATTGAAAAAGGCAATTTCCCGTGATATATTTAGAAAATGAGGGACTTTGTTAGAAAAAATCTATAACATGTTTTAGCCAAAAAGGTAATTGGTTATAAATAGGTATTTGATTATTTATATTTTAATATTTTTAGTAATTGCATTTGTTAAGAAAAATAAGTAGACATGTTAAAATAGGTAAACTTTTAAAAAATAATTATAATATTATGTTTAAAAATAAATAACTAAAGGTTTGTTATTGATATTTTTGGAAAATAAGGGGTTTTAGTAACGGAAAATAGAAAAACTAACATGTTTTAGTTAAAAAAGGTAATTGTCCGTGATATATTTGAAAAAGTAGGGGAATTTTTTAGAAAAAAATAAAAAAAAATGTATTTTAGGTGAAAAAGGTAATTGATTATAAATATGTAATATTATTGTTTAATAATATATTTATATAAATAAATAAAGTTAATTAAATAAAAACACGAATTTAAGAAAGGACAATAAAGTAAAATCACAACGTACCATACTGACCGACCAAACTTTTAATGTTTCGTCTATTATATAATAGTATTGATAGTATAGATTAGCTCTAAATATTATTCAAAATACTACACATAAAAATAAATATTATATATACGATTAATATAATTAACTGTTCTGGCCATCATCTTCTTAAAAAAAACAAAAACCAAAAAAACAAAGGGAGAGAGAGAGAGGGAGAGAACTGTGACAATGGCCTATTCAAAAATCAAACTTGACCTCATTAACAATAAAATTTACTAAACCGAAGCGTAAACAAATATAGCAATTGGTGATTTGGCATATTGGGCACAGATAATTTATTGATTTCTAATCTCAGGAACAAAATTACTTTGCAGAACGGAGACCTATTCAAATGGATATTTATTTTGTAGCTGTAAAAAGATTTTGATGCTTGAACACGGTGACTTGAACTCTTCAATAGTACATATCTTATATAATACTAGTACCAATACAAAATATACGCACTTTACATAGGGGAACTCATTGCTGCGGAGGTAAACACGAAGTAGAACCTTTACATAGGGGAACTCATTGCAGCAGAGGTAAACAAGAAGGTAGAACCTGCGCGTGAAGCAGATTCACAATGGTACATGTAAATTCAACATGCATCAGATGCCTAAACTATTAACACAAGTATAGCCCACTGGGATGCTTCTATTTAAGGGAATCACACCGCACAACAGTTTGCCTTCAAACTGCTTCTATTCTGCAGGTACAGCAAAAAAATCGGTTTAATAATCCTTTTTCTTAATAACCCTTAATAAAAGCAAAGGTGCAAATATTTACAGACAAAAATTAACATACATGTACAGAGGTATACAAACAACACTGCGGTGAATCGTCCTACTTTAAATTTGCTCTAATGCCAAAATTTCAATCCAGGGTAAGATTTATGTATTAGGAGTCGTGGGTGGATCTTCTTTCCAACCTCTTGTAAGCAGATCATAGTTGATTGATGCAAGTTCCGATAAATTCTGTAAATAGAATAAACACAATTGTAAGCAACTTTAATGAAGATAGGCTTGGCAAAAAAAAAACTTTTATGAAGATATATGTCAAAATATCATCTCCACCTGCACAGTAATCACAATGTTACTGTTTGAAAGTTGTACATCCAGTGAAGTGAGAAATACCTTAAAAGAAAAATTACTGAAGGAGTAATTAACCGAAGATCCCGACTCAAACTCAGCAAGACCAGCAAATTCATCCCCCTGTTCAAAATAACAGTTACCACAAAACCAAGGTCAATAAAAACAATAATCAAAGAAAAGCTTGCCACCATTTGCTTTGGTCACTTGAAAGCTATACTGTACCACTTCATCACGGTGATTACTATGACCACTACTGCTACCACTTATGCTACCATTATCGCTAGAATCCTCAAACTCGCTGCCAGCGTATACATGTTCATCTGAAGGATTCCACGAAAAGCGACTTGTGAAGTAGCTAGTGTCCATTGGACTCTCTGATGCAGGAACAAATGCAGCCTGTAAAAAAAAATTGCAATATCAATCTGAGACGTTAAATGTTTAACCATGTCACAAGTAGAAAATATGGTCACACCTTCTGCCTGGCAAGTGTGTCCCAATTAATATCTTTGAAAAATGGATGTTGCTTCACCTGTATAATGAGCGTAAACATTATTGACAAGACAAGTTCCCAGAATATACCCAGAATATACGTAAATATTTCAATAAATGACAAAGATACCTCTGATGCTCCTCCAGCTCCAAGTCTCTGATTAGGATCTTCTGTCAAAAACCTAGAAGCAGTTTAATGTAAGCTTAATATATTAAATACATATATATATATAGTAAATGCATGGGTCGGTGGCTCAGTGCATAACTATTGTATTCTTAATTTTCATGTCAATCCTTTTTCTATTTCAAGCGACCAAGAAAACAAAAACTATTGTTTAGCTAACAAAGTGTATACTCGTGTAACTACACAGGGCAGGTTTGATATACTTGTGCCATTTTCTTTGTGTTTAGTTGCTTATATTGATGCTGATAGTGAAGGCCAGAGAGAAGTTGAGATGTGATAAAGATTTTGGGTGCTTTCTAGTTGGTAAGGATTAAAAATTTGCAAGGTCACCGGTGACCTCTTGGACTACTAGTATCACCCTCGCTTCCCCTTACGGGATGTCGACGGTTCGAATCTTGTCAAAGACAAGATGTGTGCTTGAGTGTGCAATTAAAAATATTAAAAAAAAAAATCGCAAGGACACAGTCTGAAAGCTTAAGTCGTTATATATGGATTTTCTCCCAATAACGTAAAGAAAGTAGATGGTAAATTCATGTGTCAGTGGCTATCCGCATAGTACAATTAAATGTTATTTTTCTTCAGTCCTTTTTCTACCACAAGTCGCAACTAATTACAACAGAAATGCTGTCCAGCTAATGAGTCGCGGATGCAGAAGTAGGCGGGTGTAATATACGAGTGCTCATCTTCTTAGTGTTTAGGTGATTTATATCATTATATGGACCCTTTACAGCCAAGAACAGAGAAAATTCAAATATTAGAATAATTTGAGTGCTTACTGACAAGTACTTAGAGTTGGCAGTTTCATAGTCTGGAACCTTAAGTCAATATAGCACTAACTTCATTAAATGCACATGCCCTGATAAACAAAAGTGATGTAGAATTTGGACATTAATCAGATATAATTAGATTACTAAGTACTTAAAAATAGAAAACCAACAGTATCTTGTTGATATCATGGTCGGTATCAGTACAGTTTATAAACAAATCAGGCAAACATTTTGAAAATCAGAAAACACAGACATTATGCTATCTTTGGTTGGATGAAATGAAATTGTAGGAAAACTGGTATGAAACTGCATTTACGAACTTATATGCATAATACTTATTCACTCCATTCCGTTGCACAAAGTCTAGAATTCAATCCACCAATTTGTAAATGAATCCTCACTTCTACCTCTTTTACACAGATCATTCACACAAGAAAGGATTGCAGAAGGCAACAACATATTGTGATCGAAAAATTAACGTAAACCTAATAGCCTCAAAGCTTTTCTTACCGATCAACCAGATCTGCTGCTTCTGAGCTCATTTCTTCAGGAACTTGAGGCCAAGGTATGTTCCGATTGAGAATGTTATCAAATATTATCTGAGGAAAAAATCAAGTTTATGTAAGACTGATTATGCTTATAAACCCTTAAAAAATTATGATGAATCTAAACAGAACCAGAGAATCACAGGTGACATAAACAGGTACATTGTACATCTCTTCAAGTGTATATGATACACATTATACTTCTGCTGTTTTATTCACATATCTCAAACCAAAATTGTTTTTTTTAATATATTTAATATAAACATATATCTATATAATTTAAATCGCAGTTTTGTGAAAAAAATAAATAATATCCGACTTCAACAACAACTCCAATATTTCTATTTCTCATTTTCCTGTTACCCTTTTCCTGAGAAGTCAGCAGAGGACAAAATGTAAAACAAAACTTTAAGTAAACGACAGAAAGGCCATGAAATGAAAAAGTATTTACCTGAGGATGCTCTGCATTGAAAGGAGGAATGCCAACAATCAACTCAAAAAGAATGACACCAACGGACCACCAATCAGCACTTGTGCCTAAACAAAAGACATTTTTTTACACATGAAAAAACTCTATTGGGCAATAATAGCCCAAGACAAAAAAAAGGAAGTAATAGAAGAATTTTAAACAATAGATTCAAGTGGCATACATTTTCATGAATCGTGGTTATATATGAGAGGAGTACACACACATAGCAAGTCACCTTGATAACACACTTTACATGAATATAATTGTATTCTTATTTTTAGACTAATAACATAACAGTTCGGTAAAGATATGACAAATAATCACTAGGGATCTCAAAAGGCCCAGAGAAGGGACCTTCATCCCCCCCCCCCCCCCCTCATAGCCTATACCTGCCTTGTATACACACGAAGAATTGTTTTAAACTTCCCTTACCCACTCCATGAGGATATTTTGCTCCATTTGATCTATCACCTATGTATTTGCTAATGTAAAAAAATCAAAATCAAGGAGACAAGTAGCACCCTGACTTCAAATAAAAGTATCTTCGCTACACTTAAACTACATGAGAATTTTGAAGCTAACTTATATACATTATTGATATTATCCTATACACATATGAGTTACATCGAAAGATATAGTTCAAGTATTTCATATATGTTTCTGCACATCATGCACTGCATATAAATTCAAGGAGGGTTTTTCCTGCAGAGATATATAAATCACATCCCCTCCCTACTAGCCATATTAACAGAGTTGTCCTATTTGGGGAAGGTTAGGACGGATTCTTCATTTGTTTTTTCCCATCAAGAAGTAAGAACCCTAATTCATCTCAACTGACATTGGCACGGCCAACACAGCTTGTTCACCCCTAGTTTCAGGCAACATAACCACCACAAACTTCTATACAGTCCATGATTAGATTCTCTAATTGTTACCATGAAGCAAATGATGAAGATTATGCATTACAGTTATAATCTACCAGAGTTTTCTTGTTATCCAAATAAAATGGGTAAAAACCACTAATTTCATTCTAAACCGAATGAGAAAGTGACAGACCATGTCCAGTTCCTAGAAGAATCTCAGGAGCCAGATAGTCAGGTGTACCAACAGCAGAACGTTTCGTACGCCTTTCATGTTGATGTTGTGATGCAGATAGCTGGTAGTCAACTTCTTCTAAGAGTGACGCTCCACTCACTGCTGGGCCTGCTAACTCATCAGTGCTGTTGATTAGACCAACCCTTGAAAGCCCAAAGTCCGTCAACTGCCACCAAAGAGAAATGTAATAAATTTTAAATATGCGAATAGAGACAAACCATAAGCAAAATTGATAACAGATGGCCTTGGATGTTCAAAGCAGAAAAGATTCATGTTTCACAATCTATATTTATGGCATATTTCCCTTCAGATTAAAAGGCATAAAAAAGAAGCAGTATTGTTAAGATAGTCCAATACTCCAATAGTCCAATGTGGTAGGAATTTGATTTCTTATCATCTAGTTGGTAGGGAATCTAAATCCTTTGCTTATCAAGACTCAGATCTTGCACAGGTTTATATAATTTCAAAATTGAGAGAAGTTCCTCAAGGAAGAGAGTGATTGTGTTTCATCATCTATCTTATTTTGTAACTAATCCTATTTACATATTAAATGCATTTACTGTTACTGTTTTGTAATAGTTGCTCCTTCTGTTGAAAGAACAGATCCTGAGACTCCTAATTTTATTAAATAGGAAGAGAGATTTTGGAAATATGTACTGTATGAGAGAGTTTTGCCCGTGGCAAAATACTATTCACAAAAAGTTTGGTATCTACTGTCAAAAGAATTCACAAATCATGTAAATTTTGCTATTATTAGCACATAAAATTAACCCTTTTACAATATAGGGCCTTATACATAGGCCAAGACTGCCAAAGGAAAAGCAAAAACAGGACGGCGTTACCTTAAGATGACCATCGTGTGCAATCAACAAATTATCCGGCTTTAGGTCACGATGAACAATGCATAAAGAGTGTAAATATTCTAATGCAAGCACCTGTCAATGATTTAAACTAAGTTAACCTCACCAAAATTAGCAAAACAGAAAGCTTTTTATAAATATATTTACCACTTCTGCAATATATACACGAGCAACATCCTCATCCAAACAGCCAAGATTTCTCAACAATGAATAAAGATCTCCACCATTCAAGTACTCCATTACGAGATACAAGTTGTCACGACAAGTAAATGAATAGAAGAAGCGAACCTGGTAAATTAGGCATTAAAGTTAGAACATCGACAACAATTATAAGGTACACTTCACTTTACTTTAGGATTTCTGTGCTCACCACAAAAGGATTTCGAACTGCAATTAAAATATCACGTTCCGCCAAAATGCTCTCCACAGCATTTTTACGGATCATGTCTGCTTTTTTAAGAACCTGAAAAATATGAATATTATCAATGACCAATACATTACTAGTTACTAGTGAATGAATATATATTTAGATATGAATCAAAGGACTTTCCCATACATATTTTGCATGGCCGTGTTTGTTATGGGTTGATGGGTGCTTTTGTAACTGAATGTACAAAAACATATGCAACTGCTCCCAAATGATATGCACATAGAAAGTGGGAATCCTATTTTGGAATTTTCTTATTATGTTTCAATGCACCTACAAACAGAAATTAAGACGCATATTTGCTAAACTGCAATGTGATCAATCAGGAATTCAAATCACTGGACAAGTGAGGAGCCGTGCTGATTAAAAAGCAAAAAGTAATAGTCAAACCGACTCAAACAGAATGAATTACAAAACTCGCTGCATGCCAAGAGAACACGCCAAAAGAACTGGAATTCTGGGTGTACGAAATGTAAGGGAAACGAATGGGGTAGTACTAATGCGATAGAAAAAAAGTACAATCCAGTTATCCAAGACACTTCTGGTTTGATAAGTTGACAAGTATAAAGGGCACTAATAGGAGTTTGAGAATGTAGCCTAGTGGAAAGGCAGTTCTCTCCCGTGACCAAGGTCATGGATATAATTCCTCACTCCCCCCCTTCCCCATACAAAAATAAAGGGCACCAATGAGGGAAGAAACGTAATGACCTCCGTAACATTATACTCAATTTCTTCTCTCTCTTTTTTTGTTTGCGAAACCAAATTCTTCTCTTTAACAGCATTAACTTAATTATATACTTTAAGCAAAAAAATTCAGCGGCTTGTGAGTTATGAGTACAAAAAACAGATGGGCAACAGATAATTCCGAGTTTGGAGTTTCTCAAGAAGTATCTTGTTAATTTTGCTACTTGGCATAAATTAAAAAATTCCAGTGTCAACCAAAAAAAAAAAGACACCAAGCAAACAAAGTTTAAATATGTTGAGGATTACGAATCGAACCGCAACAAATACAATTACCGCATGTAATTTTCACGAGGTAATAATGTAAAAGGGTAGCAAGACACATTTTGGTGTATTTCATGCACTGTTGTCACGGCATTCGACTAGTAATGACAAGTTGTTTTCAGAGGATCTACTCGTTGAAAAGCCGTTCGACTTGGGCGACTAGGCCGTCGATTAGTCGATCGAGTGATCCAAAACCCTGTCCAAGTTTGAATAATATTTAAAAAGAATGTATTTTCTAAAATCCTGAATAAAAATGTGCACATAATAATCTCAATTTTCTTCTCGTTTTAATTCTCCGTTAAATTGAAAATAATATATATATATAAGCAAATATGTGTGTGTGTATGCGTGTTTATTTAGGTATAGATATATCAAAACTGATACATATGTGTATAAATGTATTTATGGTCTGTTAATTTCTATAGTCATTAGTCAGTGTTTATATGTAAGTATACGGAATGGAAAAAAAATATGGGAATGGTGGACTTTTGTTATAAGCAACCATATATATAAGATATATATATATAGGGTTTTGTTATATGTAGACCCTTAAATTTAGGACTAATTGTAGACCAGGTTCATTTATATATGTACTGCAATGTGTGTACTATGTGTGTACTGCGCAAAGTTTTTACACAACTTGCAGTATGCACTGCAGTACATATATAAAAATTATCTGGTCTACGATTAGTCCTAAGTTTAAGGGTCTACACTGAACTTTTGCATATATATATATATATATAAAAAACTAGTCTAAGACTAGTCAACAAGCTGAACCTCCATCTCGACTTATCAACCCAACTTTACGGATGCGACAACCTATTCATGTACTTTTAATTCAACACCTGTGCAAATATCAGCTTCACCTTTTCTCCAATTACATCAATATTTAACACTCGCACAATGCCAAAATTAATGTTTAGCATAATTCTTTTTGCTAGTGATAGAACTTCTGATTTTCTGGGATAGAGCTCTAAGTTTCTTAGGGTATCTACTAAGCATGTATGCATAAGGAAATACCAAAAGAAGCCATAAGAAAACTTGCTGATAGATCCAATAGTCAATCAAGAATTTATGACATGAACCTTGAGTGATGCAGGAAAAGTTCTAATAAAGCTAAAAAAAATAGACGAAATGACATTTAAGGCCATTATTACGATTCATATTAATCTGCCATTAATCTTCAAAATGGTCCGAGGCTGGACTTTATTTGGCATAAAGGACAGCAGCTAAAGGCTGGCATAGTAGCAGTCAGTTTTGGGTAAAGGTATAACCATAGGACGGCGGAATGGTCTGAATTTTAAGGCTCTAACACCAATTTGACATGTTTTAGAAAAGCTAGAAAAAAATGAAGAGATAAATTAAGGGTTTAAAGATCGAATAGAATTAATAAGGCAAAAATCCATCAAAATGACAATCAAATCTTGATTCAGTGATTCATAAAAATGTCCAGTGAATAAAATGATAGACTACAATCATATACATAATAAACCAAAACTAGACCTACCAGACTCAAATGCTAAATCTTGTAATATAGCCTAAGTAAAAGATATACCTAACACAATCACCCTAATCTTTGATTATTCCTAATAATACAATTAAAATTGACATCTATTTTGAAATCAAGCTTATACAATTAAAATTGACATCTATTTTGAAATCAAGCTTATATCCAAGAAGATCATAGATAATTATCAGCAAGTATTACTTAAATTATTTGTTTTTTTGCTAAATTACCTAATCATTTGTTTCTCTCATTGATATGTTAGAATCAGCTTGTTACATCACCACCAAAAACCTTTAATAAAAATGGTGACAGAAACAATTGACAAGTATATTCTTCATGGACCAAGAAGGAAAACCTAAGAATAACTAGAGGTGCAGTAAAATTGTTCCTATACATGACAAATAAGGGTTTTTTTTTTAAAAAGACCCATATTTTAAGCGCAAGTCTAACCATTTCACCAGAATAAAAAATGTTCAATTGGTGCTTTGATGTTACATAACAGTCGATTTATGCAATTTTCTTGCACCAATTCTTCCTTAACATTCAAAATGGCAGAACAAAGAAAACACGGATGACAACCGAAGACCAAAGAGTTAATGAGGGACATTAACCATTTCACATAGCCAACAGTAACCACTAACCAGCTCCTAAATTTAAACATTTAGGGGGGAATTTGTACGATAATAATATCTAGAAATATAAATCCCATATCAAACTACTCAATTCTAACAATTAGATCAAGAATACGGACTACTGATTTTATGAAATGAATGAAAATATGAAATCTCTCTTGCCAGCTCCAAGTTTGACCTACTTGTAGCAATGGCTGGCTACATTGAAACATATAGATGGTATTATAACACACCTACAAGAACTCACAGCCCCCTCTTCCCTTTCAGGAGCATAAGTATTAACCTTTTCTAAATCAGTGCCACTCAAATTTCTTTCTTTCGTCTTCCTTTCTTCTTTTTTTGGGGGTGGGGCTACTATCCAATTTCAAAATATTTCATTATTCCAAGCATGCATGATAAGAACCAAAACCTACAAATCGATACAGGGAAGATTTGAAATCAAAGCATTAAACATCTTAGGGGTACAAAACACTGCGTCTCATGGTACTGTATGACTTCTGATATGACCAAAAAATGACTATGTTTTCCAAGTTACAGAGACGCGTAAAAGTTAGAGCAACACAGAAATGCCTTTATTGGAGAGGTTCACTCTTCTCTGAAATAATCTATAGTGTATATTCATGGTATTTTAAATTCTTTCCCTCACTTATATTTCCTGTCTTTTATGAGAAGGAGATTGAGTGACTGAGTAAATGGAAATCAATACTATAACATCTTAACAGTTTAGTTGAATTGTTAATATAAGACATTATTCCACAAAATGAATACATACTACAGCTATTAACATCACAACCGTTTATATGAACAGTGTGAATACAAATGTATATTTCAATCAAGTGATTACATCTAAAGGAAAACCGGTGCAACAGGTATTATTTGGAAGCATGTTCATTTAGTATCAATAAGACAACATACCACAAGGAAACACAACAAAAAAATATAAATAGTACATTCTGATGAAACTAACAAACAATAAATTAAGGTACCTTAATGGCAAAAAGATCTCCGGTAGTTCTTTTTTTGGCTAAAAATACTCGACCGAATGCTCCGCGACTGATTGGTTTAATAATCTCAAAGTCATCTATAGATGTTCTGTCCTTGCTAGAGTGTAACGGACTAGTTCTCAAGCTCCTTACAACATCATCATCCAACGGAGCATCCTCGTCAATAACAGTGGAAGAGATATCAAGTTTCTCATCGTCGACCAGCTCACAAAGCTGCAAATACTTTTCCCTGATGAAATACAGCAAATATATTTCAGCCAAATATTTTGCAATTTTATTTTGTATCATTTTAGTTTGGTGGGCAACGGTTTTTCAGTACTACCTCTAATTCTCTAAATATAGCTATTCTTGAAGTTTCAAGACAACAAAGATGAGGAGTTCAAATAAGCCAAAAAAAAAAGACCCAAGTGGAGAATTAAACAAAACGGTGATGTCGCATTACAGTCATACATAGGCGAGAAGTAAATGATTTCTGGTTCTCATAAAATTTGATAAAAGAATTGTGTAACTACAGCAAGGAACTCGCCTGATTAACTTCTCGATCCGGGCTCCAAAAGTCTCGACAGTAAGGGCATCAAACTTTTTACGATCAGTTACAACCTTCAAATCCTCCAAACAAGTAAGCAAGTATGGTAAAGCTCGGTCATCTTCCAGTGGTGTATTTGAAGCACATCGAGCAATATCCGCGAGTTCATTCATCTAAAAAATCATAGAGGGTTTTATAGTAGGAATCAAGAACAATACAATCAGATAAATGCTAAGCAATTTAATAACACAAAACAAAGTAAAAGTATTTCCGAAGTTAAAGTGCATTTTAGACCTTTTTTAGCTTATAATTAAAATAGTTTGAATGGAAACATTTGTACACAAGTTCCACAATTCATACATTGCAAGAAAACAATCAAGTTTCCTATTCTTCTTATGATCTTTACGATTGGCACACTGTAAGCAAAATTGACTAAATATCATAGATTACGAATAATAATTATGTCTTGAACTGTAACAAGCATACCATTTGTTTTATGCATTGACAGTAACATTCAATTAATAATTGACCATGAGGGCTTTAATAGCACAAATAAGGAGGGTTGAGTAACTTGGAAAACTACCTAGATTAGAGAATATGCCAAAAGCGCGCCTAGAATCACCAGAAGCAAAATATGCCTGGTTAAACAAGTCTGTTCCAACCTAGTACCTCTCCAAAGGCTACTCTTCTCAAACTGGAGAGTGGGATTATGAAGAAGGAATGCAGAACTATAGAAGAGAAGTAGATGGTGAGATCAGGCTTTAAGGGTATAAGAGAAAGGAGTATGAGTAATAAAGTGGTAAGGCCCAAATAAGTCTCATTCCTCGAGAGACCTTTCAGCATTACTAAGCATTTTCTATTAGACAGCTGCAAATATCCCATCAGGCCCAAACTAAACGAGTTACCATACAAAAGGTTATCAATCTAATATTTATAAATATATTTTTAAGTAAAGATTTCAATTGTGGATAGTTTTAACCACAAAAATCAAAAGTTGTTGGGTAGTTTAGGACCGAGTGTGTGTGTGTGTGTGTGTGTGTGAGAGAGAGAGAGAGAGAGAGAGAGAGAGAGAGAGAGAGAGGAGAGAGAGAGAGAGAGAGAGAGAGAGAGAGAGAGAGAGAGAGAGAGAGAGAGAGATGTTCTGCAATGCAGCAAGAAAAGATAAAACACTGCTACCGACTGTCATGTCCCTGCTACATTCTAAGTCAAATAGGACTAATAGTGGAATGGAAGGCACACAGAATTGTCAAGTTCGGGTATTATATTCATTTTGTGGACAAAAGAAGTTCCTCGCAGTCTTGCAACCATTACAAGTAAAAATGGATGGAATGGTAACTGGGTATCTAATCATTTAACCTGAAACGTCAATACCAAGAAAAAGAGACTGAGGAGACTGCAAATTTACTACCTGAGGAAGGTCATCATATTCAGAATAAGAGCCTTTTCCAGCTAATAGCAAGTCAATCGGACTAGTCCTCGGTGTCAATGGAGACCTAGGAGTCATGCTACCTCCAGATGATGTAGTCATTCCTTGATCAGATCTGGGACCAAACCGTGTTCTACATGACATGAATGGCAGACCCTTAAGGTCATCCATAGAAACAGAATTATCAGCTTCAGGAAAATAGTCGAGCATATCTTCTGATCCTCTACGAGACCAGTCGCAGAGTTTTGGAGAAAGGAGATCATATTCGTCGCTAATATTTGAGTTCAACGGTTTAGCTACATCTGGAGATCCTACATTTTGATCCTTATTTGATAAGGACTCCATCAGCTTCTCAAGAGTGTCACTAATTCTCACAAGGCGGATATCGACATTCACACCCTTTTGATCACATTGATCAGCAATAGCACATATTCTAGAGTGGTCTTCTACATGTAATGCAGGAACCTCCTCCTCACAAATGCGACAAATTATGCTCTCATCAGCAATGTTCGTCTGATCTCCCCAGTGACCCCAGGAAGCTTTATGTTGATGCTTGGAAATTTTAACCGATTGTCCATGAAAATCTTTTGGAGGATGGTCAAGAGACTTTGGAATAGAGATATCCATATCAGAGTTGCCTTTTTTATCATTTAGAACCTCTGAAGCTTCTAATTTAATATCAATTTTCATTTCCTCCTGCGGAGGAGCTTTATGTGGGCTTTTTACTCCAGGAGATGGAAACTTCTTCCAAGATGCCATTCTATCCCTGGTTGAAGGAGAGTCCAAGTTCTTCGTAATCTCTACAGTAGAGGAAGATACAATACTTTCAGGTTGCACAGCTTGGTCTTTCTTCCAAACCAAACCGTGTTGTTCCTGACTGTACCACTTTCTTGGGGCGGCCTTCGGGACCTTTACAGTACCAGATGATGTTACATCTCCTAGTGCACCTACATGAATTCTCTTATCTACAGAATGCAGTGATTGACGAAGATGAAGGGCACTTTCATCCTCGGCAAATCCACTTTCCTTGTGGAACTGCAACAATCTAGTACACCTTGTGAGAATAAAAAGCATTCGAGTATGAAGTTGCTTCAGGATACCCATGGGAAGCACTTGACGCCTATCATCCAGCTCTTGAACTATGCCTTCACACTGCAGCCAAAATTCTCCAGCTGATGTCATAGCACAGCTCCGAGCCATAACTAGTAGGTCCTCGATAGTTTCCTGCCACTCGGGATGACTCTCAGCATTCTTATCCAAAGTTTCTACCAGGTGTGCCGCAAAGACACGCAGATCGGAGTCCACTTCTTCCTTTGCTTTGTCAAATTTTGCTCTAATCATGACTAGTACCTCCTGCAAGTGTAAGGTTGTAAAAGGAGAAATGACAAAATTAATGCAGTAACGTATATTCTGTAGACAATCATGACTTTAAAGAAACAAAACCTACCTCCAAATTATTTAAACGTCGAGGCTTCCAGAATGGAAAGGGCCGTACACCTTTAGAGTTCAATTCATGAGAGAAACTTTTAATATCTAAAGGAAACCGCTTTCTTGGTACACTTGTAACTCGAAGTATAGCTTGAAATCGAGGTGATTCAGATTCCTTTGGGTTTTCACAATCATATGGAGTCTAAAAAGGAAGATGCTTCAGCTAAGAAAAAAATTACTGCAATGCAGGACTAAATAAACAAATAAATTAAACACATAAGAGATCATCTTACCTTTGTTTCTGGAGTAACAAGATCAGCTCTCAGACCACCAGAATGGCCCCATGATGAACTTACATGCCCTGTTGAGAAAAAACAAGACATAATATTATAAAAATAATCATATGCACATATGTAGGCATCCATTACAGTAACAAAGTACCAAAACCATAACCTATCTCTTTCCCTCATTACTACTGAATAAGCACATCTTTGTTGGAACATATTATTGTTTTCCATGACTCCCATTTTATGTGTGGTTTTCTAGTTTTGGCTATCCAAATTTCACATTCCCTATGAATTGGTTCCAAAGAAAAAGAAAAGAATAGCCTTCGGTGTTCAGCTCGATAGTTCGCAAACAAGCTCGATAAGTAGGTCCGTACATGAACATAGTTCACGAACAAAGTTGCGGAAAAACTCGTGGTTATGTTCAAAAACATGCTCTCAAATGTAGATTCGATTATTAAATAATAGTGTAAATGATATATATAATCTAGGATGAATAAATTTGTTAATTTTATTTCTTCGTTACTCTTATTAACATTAATTTGATTACAGTTTATGTTACCTCTGTTACCCAGACTCTTCAATATTGCCCTCATACCCGTGTCCACCGGACATGACATGGGTGTGGGTATGGGATCTGAGTCGGATCCTTCATATGAAAACCGGACACTTTAACTCTAAGCAATCTAGTTCAAAATGATTCACAAGGCCTCACAACAACTTTTTTCTAGAGAGCAATGTCCATAGATCACTATTTCCATGTTATCCTTTTGATTTATGCTATAAATTTCACATAACCAGTTATGTATATGTTTTTTTATTGGTAAAAGACACTTATTTACAAATGTAAAATATATAAAAGTAGGTATAATTTCATTTATGTGAAGGTTATATGTCGAATCCCCGCACCCGTGTCCAATTTTGGATCCATATCCACAAATCCTAAGTTCTAAGAAACTAAGAATCTGACACTTGGATCCGCACCCGTGTCCGACACCCGTACCCAAGTCCGGGTAACTTAGTGTTACCCCCTATTATCATGAATCATATAACGTTTACACTTACGTAATTAATTTGCAAAAAAAAAAAAAAAAAATTGGTTCTTTTATATTCGTGAATAAAACAAATGAGCAAACTCGTAAGTCATACGTTGTTCCTAAGCAAGCTCGTGAGACATGTTGACGAATTGTTCATGAACAACATTTTTTCATAACAAACCCAATTTCGAGTTCAATAAAATTTTTAATGAGTCAAACAAGCACTCAAGAGCGGGCTCGGCTTATTTACAGTTCTAGATAATAGGTTCCCTGAACTTGATCGCTCATTCACTCCAGCATTTATCATTGTACATAAACTAGCATCTCCAGAAACTACTCCAAGTTGGAAAAAAAATATTTTATGTAGACAGTTGCATTAGCAAAACTTTCTTAAAAATTAAAGAAGCAATAGTTTATTCCTAGTACCATTGAAGGCCAGTAAGAAAAATAAATGAATGTTGTTCTTATCCTAATAGGTAAAGCATATACCCAAATCCTCTTTTATAATCGTAAAAAAATTAATTAGTCGAGAGCATACATCTAGGCTCTAGCTGCAAGTAAACAACACAAAAAAAACATGTATATGTGGAGGGGAATATATTTAGCAGTACAATGCAACCAATTTAAATAACAAAGTTCTAGATTTTGTAATTGATCACTTCTATATACTTGTGTAAGCGTAGAATTCAACCACTTACCTACTATATAATGCACTTATGTTCCAATTATTTATGTACATATAGTAACCTCTGAAAAGGCACAGTACGCTTCTCATCCAAGGATGCTTCTCATCCAAAGATAATCAGTAAGATTAGATGGCATTTCCCTACCTTTCTATGTCAATCTAGGTCACTCCGCTATTGAAGCCTAACAACTTAATTTCATGCATCAGAGTCTCAAAAACGCAGTAACAGACAAAACATGGTAACCTAGTATCATGCATCAAATTGCAACATTCATAAATAAGACACTACCAATAGTCGAAATCGAGGTACCTGCATCAGACGACGAAGCTTCAGCATTCTGAAACCGAGACCGCACCTGAACAGGAGGACTCTGATCTCCAGACCTATTATCCGCCCAACTAACATTCTCCGACGACAAATCCTTCTTCCGTTGATCACCTTTCTTCAAAACACCCTTCCCGCCTCCCAAACCCTCATTCCCCCCTTTCGACAAATTACTAATACCAACACCGCCTTTACCAAAACTAGCACTATTATCCCCAAAAAAACTCTCCTGTGGCAACGGCCCCGATCTCGTCTTAATCCTATTCAACCCTAACGACGACGCTAAAATAGGCGAAACCGTTCCCAAACCTTCCCCTCCTTTTTTCGACTTCACCGAAGCCTCAATTAAACTAGAATCCAAACTCGAAACCCCAGTCAATTTCATCTTACTACTACTGCTAATTTTACTGCTACTAGTCTCAATTTTACTAGTATTAACATCATTAATCTTGAATTTATCTTGTTTGACTTGCTTTTGACTAGAAGAATTAAAAAAATCATCTATAAACAGAGGTTTAGACTTGACCTTCTTTTTATCAGATCCTCTAGGCGAACTTGAGTTTGAACCCAACGATCTAGGGCTATTATTGGATCCATCTGGACTAGAAGTCTCTGATGATTTCTTTGATGAGAAGAATTTCACTTTGAACACCATTTTGATAGGAGTATTTGTTTCTTCAGCTTTTTCATGTGGATATGTGTGTGGATCAAGGTTATAAATATGGGTGGGTGCACACGGGGTGTTTGAAAAATTGACTAACAGAGGTTGAAATTTTAAACGGGCGGTGGTGATTGTCAAACAGAAAAGTAAAGGTCAGAAACAAGTGAAATGTGTCATACCACTAGGGGACGTTGTAGTTTTTAAATTAACGTTTGTTATACTAGTGTTTTTATTCTTTTTTGCAACACCCGTTAAATGTGTCTAGCTTCGTGTCTTTTGCTAAACACTTTTATTTCACAATTTTATAAGTTAGTATATACTAGCTTAAAACTCGTGCGATCCACGAATTGTTAATTATCATTTTATTATTATATTTTTAATATTTTATTAATTGTATTTGTTAAAAAAATAAGTAGGCATGTTAAAATAGCTAAACATTTTTAATTAATTAAAAATATTAAAACAAATTTTAAAATAAATAAGTAAGAGTTTGCCCGTTATATTTTTAGAAAATAAGGGATTTTAATAAGAAAAAATAAAAAATGTAACATATATTTAATTTAAAAAGATAAATGTCCGTGGTAAATGTGTTTTCTTTTTTTTAATTAATTCATTCATTCATAGGCCACGTTGTGTATACAATTACCAACATCTATACATATGCATCAATACACACATCTTATCTCATAATTCTTTTTTTCTTCTTGTTTTTCCACTCAATCTGAATTAAACCCAATTTAACTACACATGTTTGCTCAAATGACTCGCATGTATGAGTTTCATATACAATCACATTGATGTCATCGAAAAAGAGCGATTCCAGAAAATTCGGTTAGTTGGATTAAAGTGGAGGTTAGGAAAAAATGGGAGAGTTAATGAGTAAGGAGGTGGAGTTGGTGCTTCCGTGACCCTAGTGAATTGAATTGATGAAGAGATTAATGCAGTAAAAATTATTTTGATCAGAAGAAGAAAGATGAGGATAAGATAATCGAGGATTTGGGGTTTAAGATGGAGGAATTGGAGGACCGGTTAAACTGCTTGTTTTAATTTCGAGATGAATGGGTTTGATAAATTGAGGTTTGTGGTTTAGTTTGTGGTGTTGCGTAACACACATGATTTGATATTAGAGCCGTTGATGTTGTTTATTTATATATGATTATGATTGCAATTAGGATCCATGAAATGAATTGGGGATAGATTGGGTGAAAATACTAAAATGATCTTCAAAAAACTAACGGAGTTAATTAGATTTGACAGCAATACACACATCGTAAAAATATTGAAAGTTTGTGTTAGTTTTAGTATTATAGTTTCATGCGGTCTGACACCTAAGTGGGCGTTTGGGGTATCAAGCAAAAGTTGATTTATAGCTTAAAATGAGTAAGTGCTTTATAAGTGATAAGTAGAGCTGAGCTTATAAGTCCTAGAGTGTTTGGTAAATCAGAACTTATAAGTAGTAGAGTGTTTGGGTAAATCAGAACTTATAAGTTAACTTTTTTTTATTATTTTTAAAATATTTATTTTTTAATATATATAAATGGATATCAATGGATAGATCTCGATGAGTAGAGAAATTTGATATATACATATCAATTTTTTAATGAACGGATCAAAAGATATATGGTTTTGAAGATTTGAAGAATATTATATATTGCGTGTATCGAGAATAAGTTATAAGTTATAAGTTGAATGTTAAGGATTCTTAACATTCAACTTATCCATTTTAAGTAGCCATAAGTTGGTTTCACTTATTTTGGCAAATACCCCCAATAAGCACTTTTGGGTTTATAAGCCATAAGCTGTAACTTTAAGTTGCAGCCAAACAGGCCCTAAAGTACAAGTACACAAAGTGCATTTTGATCTTGTTTTAAGTGAAAAGCTTGCTTGAAAATATTAGGACATGTATCCAGTCAAGATCTAATAGGGATTAATATAGAGTTAAAATTATATGTTCTTTATTATAAAATTTGTAAATTTTAAAAATCGGTTCAACTCAATATTAAATAATGAGTATTCGGAACTTAAAGAGTACTCAGAATAAGTATTCAAATAACTAATTCGATATCATTTATCTAACTCTTTTTCTCGTATATTACATTCATATTAGTTAAATTTTAGTGTACATGTGTTATAATTTGAAACTTAACATTAATACAATTTTTTTATAAAAAAATATAATTATACTTTTATAATAATTTAGTAAAGTTTTAGTAACATTAGAATTTAAATATAATCACCTACTTGATAAATTTTAAAATAGAGCAATAAAAAATTGAAATTTTTAATCCAATTTTGACTCAGGGTACTTAGAGTCAAACCGAATTTTGACGATTTTTTGTGAAATTAATTTTGAACTTGATTACTCATAATTCAGATCTGATGATTGCTTAAAATGAGTACTCAAACGAGTACTCGACCGATTTAATTGACTTAGAGCAGATATTATTGTGTATTATAATCCAATCATAGTTTAGAGCAATTATTATCAACTAGCTCTTTAGCCCGTGCAATGCACGGGCATACTTTAAATATGAGTAAAACTGTTTATTTGTTCGGAAATTTTTTGTACATCCGCGTATTAGAGTAACAATTGATGAGTTATACAACATTAAAATTAGTAAAAGTTTGTATTACACTTATATACATCAAAGTTTTTTTTTGTTAGCCTGTACTGATTTGGACGTATTTGTGTCGTAACAAATAATACTCAAGGCATGTTAAAAATTATTTATAGTTTGATTTAATAGAGATAAATAATTACAATGCACAGACACACTTTAATTTATAAATTTTCTCAAATAATATTTTTAACAATATTTAATTTATAAAAATTTACAATAAATCTAAATGATACTATAATAGTACGAGATATATGATATGTAAGCGTATATGGTCATATATTATCATAAATTTACATAAATATAAGTATTTACATGTATGTATACGTACGTATGTGTGTATATATATATATATATATATATATATATATATATATTCACGTAAATGTTGTATGTATGTATAAATATGCATAGTACGAGATATATGATATTTAAGCGTATATGGTCATATATTATCATAAATTTACATAAATATAAGTATTTACATATTTGTATACGTACGTATGTATGTATATATCTATACTATATTATTAAAGACGAAACATTAAAAGTTTTGGTCGGTCGTCGGTCGGTCGTCGGTATTTGGGCCGATTCACGGGTCTATCTATAATCAATTTATTAATAACCAATTACCTTTTTTCACTACATTACCTATTATATATATATTTTTTAAAACAAACCAACTCATCTTCTAAAAATAAAACGGGCCACATATATATAATATGGTAATATTATTATATATTTATAACTGATTACCTTTTTCAGCTAAAACACATTATTTTTATATTTTTTACCTAAAACAACTCATCGACACATATATGGAAACCAAGTTATTGATAACCAATTACCTTTTTCAGCTAAATTATATTAACTATTTCATATATCTATTTAACTAAAACAAATCATTTTCTAAAAATAAGACGGGCAATATATATATATAAAATGGTAATATTATTATATATTTATAACCGACAGCTAAAACACATTATGTGTTTTATATTTTCTAACTAAAACAACTTATCTTCTAAATATAATACATGCAAAATAAATATACAATGGTAATATTGTTTTATATAAATATTAATAAATAACAAGTTATTCTTTTCAGTTAAAACAAATTACCTCTTTTATATTTTCTAACTTAAACAACTAATTTTCTAAAAGTAATGCAGACGTCTATATAAAAAAATTAATATAATTTTATATAATTGTTAATAAGTAACTAATTGTCTTTTTAAGGATATTACCTGTTTATATTTTTTAACTGAAACAACTCATGTTCAAATTAAAAATAACACGGGCAAAAGATAGATATATTGGTAATATTATTATATTAAACTTATGACATTCATGTTTATTATAATTTTTTTAACATTCAATTTAAACGAGATAATTAATTAAAATAAAAGTAATAGTATATTCAAATAAACTCGGTATATTGAACAAGCACATATTTTGATATTTGCACTTGAGTCCCTTTTTAGATTTTTAAGAGTAAAAAAATACGAATCATTAGATATGTTATTTTAAAATATTTTATATTTTAATATCTAAAATACTACTATTGATTACGTCAATAATATATTAAATTTAAATATTATATTGTTAGATTTATAAATCCAATATATATATATATATATTAAAATTTTATCAAATTATATATAATAACTAAAATCTAAATTAATAATAAGAAAATATTAAAGAAGACCGTGCATCGCACGGGATATAATCTAGTATATATATATATATATATATATATATTCACGTAAATGTTGTATGTATGTATAAATATGCATATTAATTTGCAGCATTTAATAATGTGTAATACTCCCTCCGTCCCACTCAAACTGGCTTGTTTGACTTTTCTTGGTCAAACTGACCAAACTTTTATTAACTTTTAAAAATTATTGACTTACATTTCTTCAAATTTAAAAAATGTACGTTATAATGATTTCTTTATATTTTTTTATAATATTTTTTACATTAATTATATTCAATATATAATATATGTAATTTACATTACAAAATTTGTCAATTTGACCAAAAAAAGTCAAACAAGCCAGTTTGAGTGAGACGGGGGAGTATATATATATATGTATAAGTATGCTTATTAATTTTGTAGCATTTAATAATATGTAATAAATTTATTGATGTTAAAAGACCAAAATAACCCTAAAAGATATAGTATAAGAAAGGGTAAAATGGTCCATTAAATTTAAATTGCTTAACCAAACTACTTGTTGTTATATTATATATATAATAATAGATAGATTTTTTAAAATATCAACTTTGATATTAATCGATTGTTTATAACAAACGGGGTATCCATTAGACAATGTGAAATCTCATTTTGTACAATATATGCATTTGTGAATGGACAATTCCAGATTATTATTTTTGTGATAACACGCATATGGTTATTCCAAACATTAAAAATAGTTATTTCATCCAAAAATTGACACTTCATTGTTTTTAATATAAAATTATTATTTTTAACATTATTTCTCCAATCAGTAGAAAAAAAAAGAGCCAATAAAATGATAATGAAATTAAAAATCCTAACTGTATCTATAAAAAAAATTATAAAAATGGCACTCTTCTGTCATTTATGTTACAACTTAAATGAATTTGTGCTAACATCGATAATCGAATTATAAAACTTGTATTACATAATCATGTCGTAAATATTGCGTTTACATTGATTTTTGAATATATATTTTTGAAAATATCTTACTAGATAAATCACATCTAATTAGGCGAAACTAGATTACCTAGCTGATGTATTGGTTTACAGTCGAGATGAGAAAACATACTTTTATTGATATTAGCAAAATTTTCCAATTAAATATATTTGGAATTAGATTTTTACCGCGATGATCAAGGTTATAGAGGTAAATGTATATAAACATGATTGGGGATACAAAGATAACCAACTAGGGATTTAACCCAATTGCCTCTAAATTTACATTTTCTTAAAAGTATTTCGTATATCCAACCATATAAATGAAAAGACAACATAAAAATTATTGCACTCATAAAATCAATACATTATGATACTGAGTTATTCACTTGGGTTTCCAAAATTACTACTTGGGTACCTTATTTTGATAATCTAGAAAAAAAATGTACCTATGATTCAATGTGTTTAACATACATATGATTCTAATACATATAGATTCATCGTAGAGTCTGTCTCCACATCAGGTGCAGATAATACTGAGGTGACTATTACAAAAGATGAAGAAAACTCATATAATAGTGTAGTGCACGTTTGTCCATTCAATAATATGTACAAAGCTAACCAAGCCCTAGTAGTCAAGCATATGTAATCTAAAACTGAAAAATATATTAGTGATAAATAGTTTTAACAACAAATTTCAAAAAAATTTAAATTAGTATTGATGGTATAAAATGATAAAACTAATTCCGCTCCAATATTTTTAGATAATTAATGGCTCAATTTCTTAATAATCTATAAAACAAACCAACTTTGTCAAAATCCTTAAATTCTAATCTCCTACATTCATGGATTCATCTGGACAATTACACAACACATGACATACGGTTTAGATACAATTATTTTTTGTGAGATTTGGTAAACCGGGAAATAATTAATAATACCCATATAAAGACTTAATTTAAGTTAATCAATAAAACTATCTTAGTACCACATAAAAAAGAGTTTCAAAGTGGTACCTTGATTGAAGTTGTTATAATTTGGAGATAATTGATGTTGCAATTGTTCTCGAAGAATTGTTGGAGCTAAGTCTGATGGAGAGTGCGGACATAGAATGATGAAAACCTAACCAGAATCAAATGTTCTTTCGCGCGTTTATAATCCATATTAACTGAATTGTGTACCTTAAACCCCATGTTATGAGTTGATCGGAATTTTTTCTAACATAAACATTATATTATGTTAAAAAAATATGTATATTGCACGGGTTTTTTGAGCTAGTATATATAATATTTCAAGAAACAAAAAATTATAGATGTACATAATTAATTGGCTTATACATATTGGTAAATATATATAAATATATACTAGCTTAAAGCTCATGCGATGCACGGATTATTATTAATAATTATTATTATTATTATTTATGTTTTAATATTCTATTAATCTGCATTTGCTAAAAAACATTTAAGTAGGCGTGTTAAACTTTTTTAAATAATTAAAAGTATTAAAATAGATTTTAAAATAAATTAATAACTGTTTTCCCGTGATATTTTTGGAAAAGGAGGGGTCTTAGTAAGGAAAAATAGAAAAAGTAACATGTTTTAGCTCAAAAGGTAAGTGCCCGTAATTAAAAGTATTTAAATAGACTTCATAATAAATAAGTAAGGATTTGTCTAAAATATTTTTGGAAAATGAGGGGTTTAGTAAAGAAAAATAAAAAAGAGTAACATGTTTTAGTTGAAAAAGGTAATTGCCCGTGATTTTTTTAGAAAAAGAGAAGATTTTGTTAAAAAAGATAATGTATTTTAGCTAAAAAGGAAGTTGGTTATAAAAATGTTATTATTTAATAATAAATTTTTAAGAAAATGAAAAAAAATTAGTATAGATTATTATTAATTGTTTTTTCAAATTTTGGCCAAAATTTGGTATTTCTTTTTAAGTTAGGGACCGAGCTCGAAGAAACCTTTATTTCTTTTGAATATGTCCTTGTTCGTATCTAGAGTAAGTAATAACTATATGATATGGTCAGAAAAGTAATTATAGAAATATAATTGACAAGTCAATGGAAATGCCGATATTTAAGGCCCGACACCCTAATTATTCATTAATTTCGTAATTAATGAATAGGGAAAATATACCGCTCATAAAAAGAGTCCAAAATATGATAAATTCATCAAAGAAGGATCCGGAATCCCAATTAAAGGCAATTAATGAGTCATAGCCTTTATCAACAAGGAAACAAATTCTCCAGCAAGAAATACAATGTTTATCCAATATCAAAAAGGAGTCATGTCACCTCTGAGGCTGATACTCACGGAAATCAACCACCGCCAACTACTGGCACTCAAGGGACGAATATCCCCACCAACACTCAAGGTCCGGAAATCCCAATTTCGGTTGAAGGGACGAATCCCCTGCAGATGGTCATTCATGGATCTAATCCACAAGAGACCTTTCACCAGCAACCAATCTCGACTTCTCCACTCATCATGAATGCACCGAGAAGCCTTCAACTCCATACTACTGATCTCCCTCAATACGCGAATCAGACTTTGGGGATGCCAAGCTATGGCATGCCCCCTCGACCCATGACAGGCGGTAGTGGAACTAATCCAATCTACCATGAGGCATATGTGCCCCCTTATATTCAAGGTCTGGGACCCCAAAATCAACAAACTCGCCAGACCCCTTTCGTTCAAGATTACTCGGGCCCATACACCGAGGATGAGGGTTATACAACTGGAGAGGATGTCGCCCCAAGAAGGAGACGTTCTTCCCAGACAAATCGGGATCAACCCCAAACTACTAAGGAGAAAATTGCAGCCCATGAGGCAGAGACTGCAAGACTCAAGAAACTTGGATCCCGATAATCAACTTGGATCCACCGGCAAGAAGAACCAAGAGGGCCGAAGCCCCAAGGGGTGATCCTAGTATTCTGTTGCCCCTAGGAGATCCTGATGATCCTACACCACTGTTTACTCAAGACATCATGAAAATGGCTATATCCAGAAAATTCAAGGTGCCTTCGATCAAAGCCTATGATGGAACGGGAGATCCCGTAAATCATGTAAGGACCTTCTCCAATGCACTGCTGTTGCAGTCAACCAATGATGCGATCAAGTGTAGGGCGTTTCCACAAACCTTGGCAGGCATGGCCCAACGCTGGTATAGCCGTCTTCCTCCCAACTCAATTGAGTCTTTCAAGGAACTAAGCAAAGCTTTTATCAATCAGTTCATTAGTGGAAGGGTGCATGAGAAAAGCTCTGCATCACTCATGGCAATCCAGCAAGGAAATAATGAAGCCCTAAGGGACTACATCAATTGATTCACTTGGGAGGCTTTGAAAGTCCCGGAGTTAGAGGACAGAGTGGCTATGATAGCCCTGCAACAAGGAACTACTAATGACCACTTCAAAATGTCGTTAGCTAAACATCCACCCGAGAGCATGCTGAAGCTCCAAGATAGAGCCGGGAAGTATATCAAGGCTGAAGAAAGCATGAGAAAGTATGAACCCACTGCTAGCGGTAGTGGAAACTCAAAGAAAAAAAAAAGAAACTCAGGAGTACGACGTCAAGGAAAAGTTTCCCAGAACGTCAAAGGACTCTGATTCTCCACCCAAGAGAAACAATTTTGGGCCAAAGTTTACGGAGTATGCAAGATTGAACACTTCCAGGAGTCAAATTCTGATGGAGATAGCTAAGGAAGGAGATCTCAAATGGCCTAAGACAATGAGGGCTGACATGTCCAAACGGAACCAAAATCAGTTCTGTCGGTTCCACAAAGAAGTCGGTCACGAAACCGACGATTGTAGGCAATTGAAAGATGAGATCGAATTTCTGATACGAAGAGGAAAACTCAACAAATTCACCAAGGATGGAAATCAAGGGAGTCAAAGAGGAAACTATGAAAGGAAGGATTACGACAGAAGGGACAACGACCAAGATCGTAACCCTAAGCCCTGAGGGCCAGTCATCAACATGATATTCGGAGGGCCAACTGCTGCTGGGTCCTCCCGAAACTCAAGAAAAGCTTATGATCGAGAGGTAATGATTGTGGTTGGAGAAGCACTGAAGCGTGCCAGAACAGAAGTGTCAATAGGTTTTGATGATTCAGACTTGGAAAGGGTGAAGTTCCCCCACGATGACCCTCTAGTCATCATACCTGTGATTGGCAATTTCGAAACAAAGAGAGTCCTAATCGACAATGGAGCTTCAGTGGATATCTTGTTCCACGATGCTTTTATCAAGATGGGTTACACTGATTCTCAGTTAACACCCTCAAATATGCCCATATACGGATTCAATGGGGTGGAATCAAAAGTGGAAGGCACTATCCAACTCCCAATGACCATGGGGCAAGGGATGAATACGTCTACTCAAATGCTGAACTTCATAGTTATAAAGGCAACTTCGACCTACAATGCAATCCTGGGAAGGACTAGTCTTCATGTGTTCAAGGCCGTTGCCTCATCCTATCATCTGAAAATCAAGTTCCCAACGAGGAATGAGATTGGTGAAGAACGAGGAGACCAAAAGATGGCTAGAAGTTGTTATGTAGCCGCATTAAGGCCTGATGGAGTCGGAGGCAAGTTCTCCCAATTGAAGACATGGATACTAGTGACAATGAGGACCGAAGAGGGAAACCAGCTGAGGATTTAATCCCAATTCCCTTAGTCCCTGGTGAACCGGAGAAGGTGACTTACGTCGGGGCACTACTACCTGAGCCATTGAAAAGCAAGCTCATATCTTTTCTTCAAGAGAACAATGACGTTTTTGCTTGGACAGCGGCTGATATGCTAGGGATTGATCCCTAATTGATAACTCACAAGTTGAATGTGGATCCTGAAAGAAAGACGGTGAAACAAAAGAAGAGAAATTTTGCTCCAGAAAGGCAAGAGACCATTAAACAAGAAGTTGAAAAACTTCTAGAGGCCGGATTCATTGAAGAGATACAATTCCCGGAATGGTTGGCTAACCCCGTAATGGTCAAAAAGGCCAATGGAAAATGGAGGATGTGTGTGGACTTCACTGACTTGAATGATGCATGTCATAAGGATTGTTTTCCCTTACCAAGGATTGATGCATTAATAGATGCTACAGCTGGACACGAGATGCTCAGCTTCATGGATGGCTTCAGTGGATACAACCAAATCAAAATGCACAAGGATGACATCTCCAAGGTATCATTCATCACTGACTTTGGTGTTTTCTGTTAGCTAGTCATGGCATCTGGACTTAAGAATGCAGGGGCAACATACCAAAGATTGGTGAACAAAATTTTTGGACACCTAATTGGAAAAACCATGGAGGTCTATGTAGATGACATGTTAGTCAAGAGCCTCGATAAGGCCGATCACATTGAGCACCTCCGAGAGGCATTTGAAGTGCTAAGGCACCACAAGATGATGTTGAATCCAGCTAAGTGTGCCTTTGGTGTAGGCTCGGGAAAATTTTTAGGCCTGATGGTTTCCAAAAGAGGAATCGAGGCTAATCCCGACAAAATCAAAGCAATTCTAGACATGGAACCACCATGGATTGTCAAAGATGTCTAGAAACTAACAGGGAGAGTGGCAGCATTGTGAAGATTCATCTCCAAATCAGGAGAGAAGTGTTTACCCTTCTTCAAAGCACTCAAGAATGTGAAAAACTTTGAATGGACGACTGAAATCCAAGAGGCCTTTGAGGCCCTGAAAAAATACATGGCTGAGGCACCACTGTTGGCAAAGCCCAAGCCAGGGGAAATTCTCTATTTGTACTTGGCGGTTTCTAGCACAGCCCTTGGAGCCGTTTTGGTAAAAGAAGAATTGAAGGTTCAGAAACCCATCTACTATGTGAGTAAGATTCTACATGGGCCAGAAATAAACTACTCAACGATTGAGAAGTTTGCTTTAGCCTTGATAATGGCCTCAAGAAAGCTACGCCCATACTTCCAGGCTCACAAGATAGAGGTCTTGACTGATCAACCTCTGAGAAACATCTTGCATAGCCCTCAAGTTGGTGGAAGATTGATCAAATGGGCCATTGAACTAGGGGAATTTGACATCAAGTATAAGCCTCAAACGGCCATCAAAGCTCAAACACTCACTGACTTCATGGTTGAATGCACCATTGACAACCAAGAAGTCGGGGGGCAGGAAGTAATAGTGGAGGATGAGAAAGATCAAGAAATGGTCTCCAAAGAATGTTGGGTGCTCTATTTTGATGGATCATCAAAAACAAATTCAAGTGGAGCTGGTTTAGTGCTACAAAGTCCTGATGGATTCCTCATTGAGTACGCACTAAAACTGGACTTCCCAACGACAAACAACGAAGCTGAATATGAAGCTCTGATAGCTGGCCTAGGGCTGGCTGGAGCCTTGAGAGTCAAAACTCTGAAAGTACGTGGAGATTCGAGGCTAGTGGTTTCCCAAGTAAATGGGGAATTTGAGGCCAGAGATGAAGTCATGGCCAAGTACTTGAAACTTGTCAAGGCCATCATGACTCAGTTTGATGAATGTTATGTAGAGCACATTCCAAGGGAAGAAAACATGAAGGCTGATGCCTTGTCTAAATTTGCTTCTTCCGAAATTGAAAACTATGCATGGAGTGTATACTTCCAAGTCCTGAGGACCCCAAGCATCAACGGAAAGTTGGTAGCACCTATTGATGTTGCTAGTTGTTGGATAGATCCCATCAAAGCTCATTTGGAAACTGGGTGGTTACCCAACGACACTTCAGAAGCACGAAAGTTGTATGTGAGAGCATTAAGGTATGCCCTGATTGAGGGAATTCTATACAAGAAGTCTTTCATCATTCCTTATCTAAAATGCTTGAGACCCCAAGAGGCAGAATTGGCCCTAAGGGAAGTACATGAAGGAATTTGTGGGCAGCACTTGGGGGGCAGAGCCCTTGCTCATAAAGTCACACGTCTAGGTTTCTATTGGCCAAGCATGCTTGCTGATGCTAAAAGCTACGTGAAGAAATGTGAACGGTGCCAAAAGCATGCACCAGTGGTTAGACAACCACCATAAATGATGACATCCATTAACTCACCTATCCCTTTTGCCATGTGGGGAATTGATATACTCGGGCCATTTCCAATGGCAAGTGCTCAAAGAAAGTTTTTGATAGTAGCAATCGACTACTTCACCAAGTGGATTGAGGATAAGCCATTAGCCAAGATAACCACCAATCAAGTGATGCATTTCTTCTGGGAAAATGTGATATACAGATACGGGATTCCACGTATCTTGGTCACAGACAATGGAACTCAGTTTAACAACGATGAGTTTAAGAAATATTGTGATGAGAACGATAGCAAGTTGCGCTTCACTTCTTTCGCCCATCCTCAAGCAAATGGGCAAGCTGAGGTTGCAAATCGAATTATCCTAGATGGACTGAAGAAAAGAGTTGAACGCTCCAGAAACACTTGGGTGGACGAATTGCTCCCCATACTATGGGCATATCGTACTACCTGCAAAGTCACCACTGGAGCTACCCCCTTTCTATTGGCATATGGGGCAGAGGCAGTGGTTCCAGTGGAGATTACTCACACGTCTCCAAGAATTGAGGCTTATGAGCCAGAAACAAATGAGGAAGGCTTGAGGCTGGCCTTAGATTTGATTGATGAAGTTAGAGAAGAGGCAAATGCCAAGATAGTTCAGCATCAGAAATGAGCATCTTTCTATTACAACCTAAGGGTTAAAGAGAGATTCTTTCGACAAGGAGATTTAGTCCTCCGAAAGATTGAGGCATCCGAAGTTGGACAAAAAGGCAAGTTGGCCCCAAATTGGGAAGGACCGTATCGCGTCAAGAACGTATTTGGTCGAGGCTCGTACAAGCTAGAAACCCTCGAAGGGCATGAGGTGCCAAGGACTTGGCATGCCTCAAATTTGAAAGTCTATTATGTTTAAAGTGTGTCCTGATTGGACTCACTACTAGGACAAATAGAAATAAGGTTCGATGAAATCATGAGCTTCCTAGAAAGCAAATGAAGGGTTGAAACCCCAGAAACCTAAGACATTCAGTCCAAACCCCCATCATTCGATATGCTCAATGAAAGGCTTGAAGCCAAAACAAGACAATATAAGACATAAAAGGCTTATGCAAATGTCAAGTTAGCCTCGAATAAGGCAAAATCGTCGTAAATGTGTAGGTCGCTCCACGCTTTACACCAAGACGATACTCGTGAAACACTAGTGTATATTAAAATCCCCAAAAAAGGGTAGTAAGTCCCAGGTAAGGGATAAAAAGACCCCAAGTCTCAAAAAAGACCGGTATAACTTCTATGAAATCCTAGTGCATTATCATAGACGTTGGGAAGCGCGATCAGCCATTTTAAACCTAGAATCTTCAAAGAATTCTTCAAAACTTCAAGTAAGAAACCCAGAAAACGATGAGATTCAACAGAAAATCTCGCCAGGAATCGCCTAGTGACTGGAAACGCAACCGGTTAAGGAAGGGCAACCGTCTATAGCCAGTTAAGGCCCACAAATCCATTTATGGATTATAGAGATTAAAACCCAAATAATTTGGGTCTCAGGCAAATTCGAAGCCCAAACAATAAAGGCCCAATAAGGCCCTAGGCTGGAATAATTTAAGTCCAATTAAAAATTGGTCTAGTTAAGGCCCAAGAAAAGAATGAAATTTGAAATATAACCAATGCAAAATAAAAGATTTAAGGTCGAAAAGACATTAAATCGAAATCGTACGACCGAGGTCGAAAACATATGGGAAAACGAGGTCGATTCCAACGACCTCGCTCCCAAATAAAGTCGAAAAATAATGAAATTGAGGTCGAAAAAACCTTAGAACGACATCGAAGGCTCGAAGTCGAAAATTTACGAGGAATTAAGGTCGTTTCCATCGACTTCGCACCAAAAATCCAATTAAAAAATTAAAAATTCGAGGTCGAAAAGACCCTAGATCGAAGTCGATTGATTGAGATCGAAAATACACTATAAATCGAGCTCGAACCCCTCGACCTCACACCCAAGTGAGGTCGAAAACAGAAGGATTCAAGGTCGAAACAAGAGTGAACGAGGTCTAAGCGTTCGACCTCACGCCAAAATGAGGTCGAAAACGACCTTGAGATCGAGGTCGATATTGACCTAGAAATCATGGTCGAAAAAGGCTGGAACGAGGTCGAATGACCCAGGTCAAAAATGACCTGCAAAATGAGGTCGAAAGTATGAGGAATCGAGGTCGAATGACCCAGGTCGAAAATGACCTGTAAATCGAGGTCGAAAGTATAAGGGATCGAGGTCGAATGACCGATGTCGAAAATGACTGGGAAGTCGAGGTCGAAACCATCGACCTGGGACCAATCAAGGTCGAAAAAGGCTGGATCGAGGTCGAAAAAGACTTAAAAATCGAGGTCGAAACCTTCAACCTCACTCCAGTCGTGGTCGAAATCCAGATCGAATTTCAGGTCGAAAATGACCTGTTTCGTGGTCGAATTTGAGGTCGAAAATGACTTGTTTCCTGGTCAAAAAGGAGGTCGAAAATGACCTAATTTGAGGTCGAAAATGCCCTTAAAATGGAAAATTTTGAGGAAAAACACGTTATAACTTCTACGAAAACCCCAAGGAAATTTTCCCAGAAGTTGGGGGGCAAATGATATGGTCAGAAAAGTAATTATAGAAATATAATTGACAAGTCAATGGAAAGGCCGATATTTAAGGCCCGACACCCTAATTATTCATTAATTTCGTAATTAATGAATAGGGAAAATATACCGCTCATAAAAAGAGTCCAAAATATGGTAAATTCATCAAAGAAGGATCCGGAATCCCAATTAAAGGCAATTAATGAGTCATAGCCTTTATCAACAAGGAAACGAATTCTCCAGCAAGAAATACAATGTTTATCCAATATCAAAAAGGAGACTTATTCGCCAAGACTCATAAACATACCATAAATACTAGGCTCTAGACGCCTATATAAGGACCCTGATCCTACAATCAGAAATACGTTTTGGATACAGCTCCATACGTCATCTACTACGTTTTGGGCACATCTCCATACGTCACAACGCCTCGAAGGCGCAACAAGCCATAAAGGCACCCCTAGAACTACGTTTTAGACTTCATCCTCGAATAAGGACATACAAGTCACTACGTCCTTGGTGTGCCCCTGCCGCCATAGCCCCGAGGGCAACACCAAGAACTACGTCTTTGGCTTGATTCTCAATAACAATTTGAGATACGTAAGCATCTTGTGAGGACCGATTTAGTCTCGAAACGCAAGTGCAGCCATTAAAGCTCGAAAGCTCATTAATCCTAGCAATTAAATTCGCAAGCTCAGTTTTTAATCCACAACACTATATAATTAATACACATATATTATTTATATATTATATCTTAAATACGGATATAATACTAATATATCAAATAAAATAATTATTGTATTTAAATTAGAAATGTTTACTAATCATGTTACTAAAATAGGACGAGTAGGATATATATATTTTTTAATATAATATGATTGGTATAAAATTTAGGATTGGACTATTAATTATCCGAAAATATTATAATTTTTTGATTGATTAACTGAATACTCTAAATGACTAACCAAATATTATGGTAAACTCGGTTTTTATAATAAAGGTGAAAATAAAAATTATTCAATCAATATAATTTGTTAATATATAATTTATATCATGTTTCCATAAAAGAACTATTATATTGTATTTTATAATTATAATATAAATCGGTTTCTCTTTGTAAGAGATTTAAATTCTCTAACTTTCCAAAATTAAATATTTTACTTAATCTTAAAATTAAATTATTATTTAATATTTAAGAAGATATTATTTTTGAACCCAATCGTAGCGACAATGTGAGTGAGAATTGAGGCTACAAATTTGATGACTCGGTCAACAAACAAACCCATATAATATCTTTGACCGTAAAATGAATAGTTGATTTCGATTATGTATAAAATTGAAAGAAAATAATAATTGTTTTGATAATTTTTTTGAAAATTAATAATATTTATTGTTTGAATGTAACTAATGAAGTAATTGATATGTTATTCCCAGAACAATGCAACCTAGATTGTAGAAGGGGAGTTGAATACAATCTAGTTAATTTTATAAAACTTTTTCAAACTTTTTACGGTATGAATATATGAGTTGGTAAATTAACTAAGGGGTCATTTGGCAAATCTGAACAAATTATATTTGAATGATTAATATATTTGTCAAGAATTTGAACTCTGTATGAATAATATTGTTTGACAGATAAATTTTTATAATATCTGGATGATACTTCATTTTGTTTTTATAATTTTATATTCGCCACATATATATTAAATAAACCAAACTAATTAGATATGAGATAAATGGGATAATAATTAGAAATACATAATATCAAGAATTTTATATTTAAAATAAAATTAACAAATAAAATATTATAATACAAAGATGAAAAATTAAAGAATCGTGTTATACATGATTGATGATACGATTACCAATTGTGAGTAGTAATTTATTGATGAAGTTTTACGGTGATTTGTTTATAAAATGCAAAAAGATAGCACGAGAAGAAACAAATCAAAACAACAAAATGAAATAGTTACGTGAGGCTGTAAAGCATAATGTAACATAAGATGTAAAAGAGATAACTACAACTCAACAAAGGACAAGACATACAATAATATTAACAGAAGCACAGGAATCCAGAATCAAAGAAGAAAAGGTAAACTCAAAAATCAAAATATGGTATGTATTCTTGAAGTCCGAAAACAGGTCACAGAAAGAAGTTCATGAAAATGTTCAAGCCTCAGTGACAACAAAAGAAACAAGACTTTCAAGACGACAGAAGTATGTGAATGATTTAGGGTTAGTACCACAGGATTCCAGTGATTTATTTGAAGCAACCAGAACGACAAAGGACTTATCAGCAGCATTGAATTGAAGACATAGAAGAAGAATTGATCAAGTGTTATTCATCTGTGAACCAGACCAGTTGCACTAGTTGACGACACTTAAAAGATCAAGTTGTTTTATCGTCTCAAAAGAAATTGATACAGTCTAAAACTGAAACACCCTGGAGCTCAGAAGATTTACTAAAAAGATCAAGGACAAGAAATGGTTCGATGGTTTTTCTATTTAGAAAACCATCGAATATGATTTAAGAAATCCATCAGATGTCAAATGTAAAGTAATTTACATTTCGATAGTTTTGAATTAAAAACTATCGAATGGTAAATTACTTTTACACATTCGATGGTTTTCAAATTGGAGCAGGTGAAAAGTTTTACTTTGTTTGACAGGTTGATGAAAATTGGACGGCCAGGATTGATTTTTCAATTGTGGTTCGATTGTTTTCAAACCAAAAGTCTACAATTAATACAGAGGAAGAATGTGTCTTCTTCAGTCAGGTTCATTTACATAGAAGCAATTACGAAGAGAGAGATCAAGCCAGAGAGAATACCAGAGAAATTAATTTTGCTTGAATTCTATCATTGTATTGATTGTGAATAACCTAGAACTCATTGAAGCTAATCCACGGATTAAAAATTGTAGCACCCCTCGAGGTTTATATTTATAAAAAGATATATTCCCCGACTCTTGATTTGATTTGGTGTGTTTGATTTCGTTATAGAACTGAAAGATTAATCCGCGAACGAAATTGAATAATTTGTGAATATCGTATTCACCCCCCCTTATACGATACTTTGGACCTAACAATTGGTATCAGAGCTACTTGATTGACGTACAAATCAGATCCGGTGAATGAGACCAAAATCAAACGTAGCTTGAAAATTCGAAGCAAATTTTTTAACTTTCAAAATTTTTCATTTAATTGGAATTTCTTAAATTTTAAACAATTTGAAATTTTCAGAAACCATGAGTGCTCCAAAGACGACCGCTGGTATTAAAGTTCCCCCGTTTACTAGAGATGATTTCGGTTTGTGGAAGATGAAGATGCTGTTATTTATCAAGGCATCTAATCCGTTGTATATTGGCATATTAGAGAACGGACCGTTTGTACCAATGAAACCAGTTAGTGAATCTACAACTCCTGATGGTAGCAGGATTCCTCAAGGCACCCAACCTAAGGATATCACTGAGTATACAGATTCTGACAAAGAACTGATTCGATTGGACACAGGTTTGATGTTGATATTGGCAAACCCCGCAGACAAGGAAATGAGCTATCAGTTGATGAACTGTACAAGCGGGAAACACATGTGGGATACCATTAACTTGATAATAGAAGGAACTGAAGACGTGCAGGAAAACAGATTGGACATCCTGACTTCTCAGTACGAAGCTTTTAGGTCTCTTCCAGGAGAAAGTATAACTCAGGTCTTTGAGAAATATACTAAGCTTCTAAATGAATTGGCAATGAAAGGGAAGACCTATCCACTGAGAGAATCAAATAGGAAGTTCATGATGACGATGCCCCATCATGTAGAACAAAAGTCATCATCCATAAGGGAAAGAATTGGCTTCACCAAGATGTCATTAAAGATGATCTATGGCAAGTTGAAGACTTATGAGATGGAACAGGAACAGAGAGTGATAATCTACGGACCAGGGACAGTGGATAACAAGCACAATGCACTTGTGAGATCCGCAACATTTGTAGTGGATGAACCAACAACTTCTGATATTCAGGTTCAAACCCCTAGAGCTGGAAAGGAGGTGATTATAGAAGCTGAAATGGATTCTGTGAATCTGGGTGTTGATGAAAGTGATGACTACACCCTAGAAGAGCTTGAGCAAATGGAAGACAAAACCATGGCGTACTTAGCTGCAAAGTTTAGTCATATTCGTTTCAAGAGAAACCCTAAGTACAAGTTCAAGGGCTCAACCAACAGATTCCAGAAGAGCAAGTATTCACCAGGGACTGGCTTTAAGGGAGGCTACAAGACTGGCTCTATTGACAAAAGCAAATCAAGATGCTACAACTGCAATGAGTTAGGGCATTTCGCCACTGAATGCCGGAAGCCTCGTCAAGCAGGAGACATGAAAGATGTCTATGAAAAGAAAGACTCATATGAGGATTTGAAGAAGGAGAATGCCAAGCTGAAACAGCAACTGGAGGCATTGTCTGGAAAACAGAAATGGAAGGCTTATATAGCAGAGGGAAAACACTGGGATGATACTGATTCGGATGAAAAGGAGGAATATGTAAATGTTGCTCTAATGGCTGACTCTTCAGAGGAATCACCACAATTATCTCAGGTACCTATCCTAACTACAATTGACATGTCTAATTCTGAGTACAAGAAAACTGTGCAAGATCTAAGTGTAGAATTGTTTAATGTACACACAAGCATGCTAGCAGCTGAAATGGAAAATGCTAAACTAGTTCTTAAGATTAAAAAACTAGAATCTAACAATGAAGAACTAGAGCTTGTAGCTGTCACATTAGAAGATCTTAAGCAAAAGAATGTGTACTTAGAGAACAAGGTCAAGTGTAATGATGAGATAGAGACTATCATCAGGAAGCAGATTTCAGAGTTAGATTTGAAACTGAATGCTTTTAAGAATTCCGCCCTGATTGCTAAGGAGATCATTGATACTCAGACCCAGGGTAATAAAACTGCTATAGGACTTGACTACTCCAAAAAGGCTGGGAAAAGGACTCTGGAATTTCCTATGACATCTTCTGCTGTCAGAAAGGATATTCCACATATTCTTAAGAATGTGGTCAGTCCAGTCTTTGTCAAGCCCTTCTCAGAACCTTTTCATGAGGATGACTTATACATAAGACAATAATTGCTTGAGGAGGATTTATTGAAGGAAAAAGAGGTAAATACTAAGTTGCGTAGGAAATCAGTAAAAACTGAATTACCTAAAAGTGAAGTATGTGACTTAGTTGACAAGGCTAAAAGAACAGGAATGGGAAAAAGAAGGTTGTTATGGATAATATTGTTTCTTCTTCTCCCATTGCATATAGGAAGTTGTGCACTATTTATAATTCTGCTGGACACCTTACACATGCATGTAAAAAGGTTAAAGTAGAAACTGTTGATACTTCTGCAATGCATAACATGTCTGACATGCTTGATCTTCATGAACCCTGTGGAAAGAGTGTTTGCTATGTAAGTACAACATCATGCATGCTTATTTTAAGTTGATGAATGATAGTAGCAAAATCACTGTTAATGTTAAATCCACAGGTAATATGAATATCAAACAGGGTAAGACTAACTTGAATGTTACTCCTGTTAAAATATCTAAACCTTCAAGACCCAAACAAGTTTGGGTACCAAAGTCCGCTTAATCGATCTGTGATTACAGGGTAAGGTTAAAATCTCAAAGGTTGTGTGGATTCTAGATAGTGGTTGTTCTAGACACATGACTGGTGAAGAGTCCCTGCTTACAGAGGTGGTTAAGAAGACCAGCCCTATTGTAACCTTTGGAGATGACAACAAAGGATTCACTACGGGAGATGGTAATTTGAGAATTGGAAATGTCATCATTGAAAACATCACTCTTGTTCAAGGATTAAAGCACAATCTTCTAAGTATCAGTCAGTTCTGTGATAAAGGCTACAATGTAGACTTCAGAAATGACAAGTGTTTGATCATAAACAGGAAGGATGGGAAGCTTGCTCTACTGGGAGTAAGAAAAGGAAATTTGTTCATAGCTGACTTAAGTTCTACCAGTGAAGTAGAAGTTACATGTTTCTATGAAAAGACATCTTCAGAACAAAGTTAGTTATGGCACAAGAAGCTCTCACATCTGAACTTCAAAACTATGAACTCTTTGGTAAAGAGAGAGTTAGTGAGATGGTTGCCCCTGATGGAATTCAATCAGGAGGGACTGTGTGAAGCATGTGAAAAAGGGAAGTCAAAGAAAGCATCACATAGAAGCAAAGAAATGACAAACATTACTGAACCATTACAGTTGATTCATATGGATTTATTTGGTCCAGTTAATGTTATGTCACTTTCAAGAAAGAGATATGCATTGGTGATGGTGGATGACTACTCCAAGTACACGTGGGTGTTGTTTGTACAATCAAAGGATGAAGCAACACAACTAATCATTGATCACATCAAGAAGATCGAAGTGGAAGCCAAGCTACCTGTGCGGACAATCAGATCAAATAATGGAACTGAATTCAAGAATGCAGTTCTTAATGATTTCTGCTCAGAGAAAGGAATATCAGGACAGTTTTCAGCACCAAGAACTCCACAACAGAATGGAGTAGTGGAAAGGAAAAACAGGACCTTGGTTGTAGCAGTAAGGACCATGTTGAGTGAATCAAAACTTCCCACTTACTTTTGGGCTGAAGTAGTGAATACAACTTGCTACACTCAGAATCGAACCCTGATAAACAAAGATCATGAAAAGACTCCGTATGAGTTAATGGCCAATAAGAAACCAACACTGAAGTACTTTCATGTGTTTGGTGCAAAGTGCTTTGTACTTAAAGATGGAGAACATCTAGGCAAGTTTGATGCCAAAGCGGACGAAGGTATTTTTCTGGGCTATTCTCTGGAATCTAAGGCTTACAGGGTATATGTGATTGAAAATAAGAAGGTGTTGGAAAACTTTAATGTAACATTCGACGACACCAAAAGACCAGGCCTGCAAACAAGAGAGAACTCTAAATCCTTGATATTTGAAAATCTATCAGGAGATCTCTCTGACAATGAAGAAGAACCTGAAGTTGTTACAGTTATTAATAATAATGATAATGATAATGATTCTGGACCAAGTGGTGATAGTGGTGGACATACTCAAACTACTACTGGATCCACTAGTCAATCAACATGGTCAATAGATCAAACCGTCAACAACTCAGGGGAGAGCAGGAGAAGGATCAACTAGTCACACTCCACAACATCTAAAACAAGGAGAATCATCAAGATCGCATCTGCCAAGACAAAGGGTATGGAATAGAGATCATCCCTTTCACTTGATCATTGGTGATCCGGACACAGGAGTGAGAACTAGGAGAACATCACAAAATGAATGTCACTATTCTGGGTTTCTTTCAGAAACAGAACCTAAGAAAGTTGAAGATGCTCTAGATGATCCAGATTGGGTGATTGCTATGCAACAGGAACTCAATCAGTTTGAAAGGCAGAAAGTTTGGAAGCTGGTACCCAGGCCTAAAGGGAAATATGTTATTGGAACAAAATGGGTATTCAGAAATAAGCTGGATGAAGATGACATTGTTACGAAAAACAAAGCCAGACTGGTTGCTAAAGGTTACTCTCAAGAAGAGGGCATAGATTATGATGAAACTTATGCACCAGTAGCAAGACTTGTGGCCATCAGAATGTTTCTGGCATTCGCAGCACATTCCAATTACAAGGTATATCAGATGGATGTGAAGAGTGCTTTTCTGAACGGGGAGTTAGAAGAAGAAGTGTATGTGGAACAACCTCCAGGTTTTGAGGATTCAAAACTGGCAGACTTTGTGTACTTTCTATTCAAAGCTCTCTATGGACTCAAACAAGCTCCAAGGACATGGTATGACACTCTCTCTGAATTCTTACTTCAAAATGATTTTACAAGAGATGTTGTAGACAAAACTCTCTTTTACAAAAAGCACAAAAATGATTTGATATTGGTGCAAGTATATGTTGATGACATAATATTTGGTTCTACTAATGATGATCTATGCAAGAGATTTGCTAAGTTAATGCAGAGTCGTTATGAAATGAGCATGATGGGTGAATTGTCATTCTTTCTTGGACTGCAAGTATACCAAAGACAAGATGGTATATTCATTTGTCAGTCCAAGTACATCAAAGATCTTCTGAAGAAGTATGAAATGGAAGACTCATCTACCGCAAAGACTCCTATGCCAACTGCCACTAAGCTTGATAAGGATGAAACTGGTAAGAAGGTTGACATCACATGCTACAGAGGTATGATAGGCTCATTACTTTATCTCACTGCAAGTAGACCAGATATAATGTTTGCAACATGCTTGTGTACTAGGTTTCAGTCTGATCCTAAAGAATCTCATCTAATAGCTGTTAAGCGAATATTTAGATATCTTAAGGGGACCCCAAATCTTGGAATTTGGTACCCTAAAGATACATGATTTGATCTTATTGGATACACAGACTCTGATTTTGCAGGTTGTAAGATTGATCGGAAGAGTACTTCAGGAAGCTGTCAGTTTCTTGGAAGAAGGTTAGTTTCCTGGTATAGCAAGAAGCAGCATTCAGTATCCACATCAACAACTGAGGCTGAATACATTGCTGCTGGTAGTTGCTGTGCTCAGATCTTGTGGATGAGAAACCAACTCCGTGACTATGGGCTTTTGTTGACAAAGATTCCAATATTTTGCGACAACACAAGTGCCATTGCAATCTCTAACAACCCAGTGCAACAC
The DNA here is from genome assembly GCA_030848705.1 of Heracleum sosnowskyi. NCBI lineage: Eukaryota > Viridiplantae > Streptophyta > Magnoliopsida > Apiales > Apiaceae > Heracleum > Heracleum sosnowskyi. The sequence goes on along the minus strand of CM061235.1, from coordinate 131,113,881 downwards.
TCGAGGACGAAGCACATCGACATCAGGTATCATTTTATCCGAGAGCATGTCATGAATGGAACTGTGGTGTTACATTTTGTACCCACATATGAACAAATTGCAGACATCTTTACTAAACCACTTGATGAATCCACTTTTTCAAAGCTGGTTGGTGAACTTGGGATGTTAAATCTTTCTAATTGATTTTGATTAGAAGTCAGTAACTGCAGATAGTCCTAGTGAATACATGAGTTTAAGAATTTCTATATCCTTAGGACTCGTGAATTTATTTTCTGGAGCAATTCTCGTAGTTAGGATTTTTGTACTAATGTTATGTCATAATTATGGATGATATATCTTTTGGCATTTAATTGGTTATTAATTCTAAAAATTTATTTAAGTGCTAATATTTGTTCTAAATATTTAAGTATCTATTTAATTTGAATTAATTTACTTTGTTTTTAACATTGTAGATTAATGCAGCATAATTTATTGGATTTTAATTGATTAATATCATTTAATGATATTTAGTTGATTTTATTCTAAGAAAATTGTGAATTTCTGTTAAAAATTGATTTTGGTAAATTTGAAAAGATTTATTCAAATTAAAAGTTCACAGAAATACAAAAAGTCTGAATTTTAAAACAGAACAGGTTTTGAAATTTAGACAGAAGCAAAAAAATTCGAATTATATATTTCGATAGATTTTTCAAGTACAAGATAAAAATTATCGAAAGCTTTTTTCGATGGTTTTTTGAAAGGAAAAGAAAATATACCGAAGACATTATTCGATGGTTTTTGATTATGATTGAAATTACATCGAATTGAATTTAATGAAAACAAATATCTAAATTCTCGATGCTTTTCATAAAGATGTTCGATAGTTTTTCAGTTTTAAAAGAAACAGAGTTCGATAGTTTTTCATCAAAACGTTTTACATTCTGTTTTTCAAAAAGTTCGATAGTTTTCCAAAAAGTATCGAACGACAATTGACAATTTTGCCCCTAAATGAAAAATATCGAACATACATTTATAATCTATCGAACATAGATTGACAAATATACCCCTGTCTGTTTAAAAAGTATAGAAACATACCTTAGTCTATTTCTTTATCAGTTTTCTACAGATCTAAGAAAAGCAAGGTTTTATAGATATATACTTACAAAATACACAAACAAGAACAAAACTATACTCGATAGTTTCTGGATCTGTTTATTGATTTTTAAACCTTCAAGAATTCACTTTTACTGCAGTCACTTCTTTTAACTGGGAAATCACTGTATACTTGAGTTTTGTTGTGTTTTTAATTGGTTTCCAGAGAAAACCATCGAGAGAGATATACAGTTGAACTTGGGATACCTTGATAATTCGAAACAAATTAGTACTCTGTTGATTTTTCAATAGAGTTTTTAAGGGTTACTTTCACTTGGTAATTATCAATTTATCTTAAGAGTTCTAAGTTTAGGAAATTGTTTTTGGTTAAGGTGTTTAATTAAAAAAAAGGGTTAATTTGTTAAATTTGATTTATTAAAAATAATTAATTAAAAATTTTAGTTTTGGTTTGATTTAATTTTCTGGAAATTTGAATTAAAATGGCCGGAGAATTTATCGTAACCAAAACTAATCATGTGTCGTTTCAGAACTTGCAATCCATAACGAACTTACAGTTTCGTGCATGGGCAGAGTTTCTGAATACACATTCATTAGTGGCATATTCTTTGAGTACTCCCGTAATCCTTTGCATCGATCAATTGACTGCGTTGTACACATCCGCCACGGATACAAGTGAGAATAATGTGAGATCCTTCAGTTTTGTTGTTCCAGGGGGCAGAACAATAAGGGTGACGGAACATGACTTTAACAGAATACTTCATTTTCCAACATAAAACCATGTTCCGGATCCCACGACTGAGGAGATACATGCTTTCTTCACTCTCAAAAGAAGTCAGCAACCAAACTTCTTTGTGGGAGAGTTTCTTATGCATTACCTGACAAAGCCATGGAACTTTTTCTTTCACACACTTATCCATGTTTTTACTGCTAAGCTTACAAATCTGCATGGTATTCCCTTATTTCTTTAGAAGATAGGGTTTGTCATTGCTAACAATAGGCATATTAACATAGGAAAGCTAGTGATTGATCAAGTCATTCTATGCATGGGACCACTGGATGAAAGAACAGGCATGAACGATGTGCTTTGTTTCTATCCTAGGTTCCTACAGCTAATTCTCAATGATGTCTTAACAGATGATGAACATGAGACATTTGAAGGCGAGGAGACCATGAAGTGCATGAGGATGAAGAGCAATGCAATAACCGCTCTGATAAGAAAGAATCATCTTCCAGGGGTACCCACTGTTCTCACTGAATATCTTAGAACGGTGCCTCTACCACTTCTACCCCCAGGGGAACAGGTAAATGAAGGTAATGTTCCTCAACCTGAAATGGCTCCTGTACAACAACTAATGGATGTAGATCCAGAGCCCTCGATGGTCATTCCTGACCAAGAGGTTGCAAACCCACAATCTCTAACCACGGTCACAGAGCCTTTGGAAGTGACAAATGAAAACATAATCGAACCTCCTTCCCCTCCTATACCCAGTAAACAAACATCCATGAGTGTAGAGGGAGATAGTGCCAAAGCAGCACCACATAAGGAGATACACCCTTCAACAACAACTCAGCCTTCCTCTAAAAGGAGAAGAATAGAAAACGAGGCAACTGTTAATACTTTATTTCAAACTTCCAAAGAGCCCTTTATTGATTTTTCTGATGCTGATTGGGCTACACTAACCAAAGCTATATCTGAACCTATAGCTCAATCAAGCAAGGAGGAATTGACGGAAGCATCTGGTGTTCCGACCATATTACGGTCAGGTTCACTGGTTGAAGGTTCTAAGAACCAAGTGTCTTCACAGACGTCGAGAGAAGGTTCTGACCTAAATGCAAAATCTCAAAGGTCATTACCTAACTCCCCAGATGGAACATATCTGGATCATGCGGGTAAAGGGTCTGACGTAGGTGCGGATCGGCAACTCGGTGACGATGAATCAATTTCAATTGAGGAGTTAACTGAGGTAAAGTCTTCACAGACTATTAAGGAAGTTTCAGGGTCTCTGCTGTTAATAAAGCCTGATTCTAACCCCCTAGATATTCAAACTTTAGATCCTTCTAAGGATATATCATCTACGGATGATCAGCAACTTGGTTTAACCAAGGACGGGGACTTGCGAAGCCCCATTGCACCACCGGTGACCTCCTTAAGGACGGCTACAGTGTTTTTTTCTGCATGTACAATGAGCAAAAAAGGATTGAGTGAAACAAAAACACTTACACCTGGCCTGAGTGGGAAAGGTAAAATTAGTGAAACACCGACAGAAATGTTGAGTGTACACCCAGAGCCAAATGTGAGGAGTGACACCCTAACCCTTCCACAAATCGATGATTTGCTATTACCGACAGAACGAGAAGTACATGTTCAATCCACCCTAAAGGAGATGACAGTTCGAGACAAACAAGGAAATCCATTATTCAAGGTTCCAATGCGACCTTCCTTTGACCAAAGGATCTCCTCTAGTCAAGCCAATGCTTCTTTAAAGACTATTCAAGAGAAGGTTGACTTGGCTGCAGCTGATTCCAGAAGAACATTCAGGGTCATTGGCAGTGCATCTGGCACTATAACAGGAACCAAGCAAGCAGTGGACTCCTTGAAGAAGGAAGCAATGGATGAGCTAGTCGACTTGAGGACGGACGTCAAGGAGCTAAAAGATGTGTTAGGCCGAATTACACAATATATAATCAATATAAATATGATAATAACAATAAAGAACACTGTTTATAAATCAACAACTGAATTATATAAATAACTCTTCTCTTTGTGATGTAAAATATCACAGAGAGCTGCAAGGTTACAAGAATAATGTTTTCAATAACCGCATCCCTTTTAGGGTTAACCTATCTGTGTTTATATAATACACAGTTACATAATCAATCTCTAATTGATATTCCTATAAATTAGCTATACAAATCATATCAAATTAGGATTGCTTCTGTCTTCTGTTCCGTTTCCTTAACTGTCTCAATATATCTTGCTTCTTTCCATCTTCAAGATATATTGCTTCTAGAATCTTTATATTAGCACCGACAGCTAATGCAAACTCTCACCCCGTCAGACTTTAATAAACTCTGACTGGCTTCCAGTAAACTCTGATGAGTACCTGGTACTTAAACACTGATAAACACTCATCAGCAATTATATCTAACAATCTCCCCCAACTTGTGCATAATGAAGATGTACAAGTTAAATAGATAATTGATGATGTCAAAACATATAACAAATGCAGTGTTTAAAATATAACAGAGTTTAACTTTAACTTAGAACAGAAAACTTTAAAAACTTACAGTCAGACTTTACTTAATCTCTTCAATATCAGGTACTGTCCTGAGATAATCAATAAGTAGCCTCCTTTCTGCTTTTGCTAGCTCATCCACCATGATTTCTTTCAATTCCTTAAGCTCTGGATCACTTTCTCCAGTCTGGTAGATGGCAGCTCTCAGAGAATAAATGATGTTCTTCCTCATTTCATTCCCTAGCCGGATAAAGTATGATTTGTCTGACTCTAGGTTGAATTCTAAAACCTTTATACCCAGTGCAGTATTGAGCTTGTCACTGTTTCTCTTCATTTCAACAATCTTTCCATAAGCATCTCTGTACTTAGGAATATATGCACTTGAAACCCCTCCTCCAAGAAGAACTTTGGACTTCATCATTCTGTCTTTTAGAACTAGAACAGCATCATGAGTACTTCTATTTTTGATTTTGAGAAGATATAGAACATACTCAAGCTCTTCCCATAGTTTCAAATGAACATCAACTTCTCCTATTCTGTATACTCTTCCGTCAGACATAAAATATAACTGCACCTCTTTCTTCAACCCTCTATGATAAACCATCTGAACAGACTCTAGTTTATCAAGGCTCTCTTGAGATACCCCAACACCAGGTTCTGCCAGTGATGAATGATCAAAAGGTCTGTTATTTATTCTTTTCTCCCTGTGTGAACCCAAACCAGACTTATCATAAGATTCTTTTCCAAGTACTGTTCTGGTTTGTGAAAAGTCCACAGCTTCTAGCATCAGAGTTTCAGAAAGTACAGGTCTTAAGAAGCCTTGGAGTTGTGGAGCTAGCTGAGTTTGTACAACTTGAGCATTGTCAGAGGTTGTCACAACTTTAGTAGAAACATCAACATGAGCAACATCAGAGGTTGATTTATTTATCCTTGATTCAACTTGAGCAACGTCAGAGGTTGAATAATTCTTCTTTGGTAACTGCCCTTCTTCTACAAGTATACCTTTTCCTTTTCCAGAAACATTTACTGTAGGCCTCCTGGAATATTGTATACTCTGTTGAGTATTTTCCTTGATGATAATTCCTTTTTCTTTTAATCTAGGAGCCTTTACAGATTTCTTCTTATAAGTACCAGCTTCAATCTTTTTCTGGTGTTCTTCAGCAAGAAGCTTCATCTCAGCATCTATATCTTCCATTGTGGCTTCACCACCATGTTCTTCCATGAAAAGCTTAGCAGCAATCTCTTCATCAGTAGTTGGATTTGATGAAATCACTAGACTCTTAAGTCTTGAAGAAGATTGACCACCAGAATGCTTTCTCTCAGAGTACGTCTGTCTAGCAGAGTTTGACCGAAGTCTCCCTTGCTCTTGAGAAGACTTTGACCTTTTCTCTGTTCCTCGGCTTCCACCATCATTTGAATCATCCCTCAGTCTAAAGGTTGGAGTCCTTTTGCATTTGTCTTTAGGTACTTTCTCCCCCTTTTTGACATCATCAGGAATAAAAACTGATGTCAGCAGCTCTAGTGAAGTAGCAATCAAATCAATTTTAGTAGATATGGCAGCTTGATTGCTTTCAACATTGGATAGCCTCTTCTTGATTTCTTCTTGATCCTTGATCAAAGATGAAAATCTAGCTCTATCTTGCTTCATTGCTAAATCCTTAAGAGCAATATCATTACTCAACCCAAGAACAACTTTGTTTGTCTCATCAAAGCGATTGTGCAATGACTTGACTTGAACAATGGTCGCCTTAAAATGAGATAACAGCTCAGGATTAGAAATCTCTTCAGCAGACTTTTGTACAAAATCAGCAGCCCTTTGAGTAGAGAAAATGCAGTCTGCTCCAGACCAATTAGCATAATGCATTTCTCTGAAGTGAGCTTCAGTTGCATTTTGGTTTTCCTTGATAGACTCTGTAGTAGGATCCCTTAGAAAAGGTAGTGACTCATGACTATCAGAGTTTGAAAGTGCAGGATTAACCTCAGAGTTTGCATGATCAGAGTGTACAGATGTGTGATCAGCATTATCAAAATCAACTCTAGCTTCATTAGCATTTTCTTCTATCTGCTCTGCAATTTCTTCATGAACATTGTCTGCAGTAGCCTCAGCATTTATCTCAGAGTTTGTATTTACAAAAACCTCTGTTTCTACAGGAACTGACTCTGCAACAACTTCTTCTATTTGAACTTCTTCTGCTGTAGCTTCAACCAAGTTCTCGACAGCAGCTTCAACTACCTGATCAACCTCCTCACCCAATTCAGGAATTTGATTATTTACAGAGAGAATCTCTGTGTGAGTTGCAATTGACTCATCTAAAATTTGGGTGGGTTGATCAGCTGCCACATCCTCAGTATCACAAACACTGATACTAGGATATGCTTCCAGAATATTATCCATATCAAGATCAGCAAATAAAGTATCTTGCTCAAAAATTTCAGCCTCTATATCAGCATTTGCCATGTCAGGTACAGTGGCTGCTTCAAAATCTTCAGTAGCCTCCTGAACAATAACTTCAGGAGCTTCAGTGTTTACAAAAACCCTGTCCTCATTAGCATTATTTACAACAGGCTCCTCAACAAAATCTTCTGGAGCTTCATGCTGGACAGCTTCAGATACTGGTGTAGATTCATCCACATTATCAAAAAGATAATTGGCTACTAGTCTTCTTTTTCTCTGATGAAGTGGTTCATCATCAATATTAGCTTCATCATCAGTTTTTGATCGATTTGCTCTTCTTTTCTTAGAAGGACCAACACCCTTTGGCACAGATGTCTTGGACACTCCTACTTCAGTAGCTGGTCTAACAGACTTCGCAGGTTTGGAGCCAACATGCTTAGTCCTACCACTGGATTTATGTGGGACAGAAGTAGATGGAGGAAGTTCTGTTTGTAGAGGTTCAGGTTGGTGTTCTGATTGAGAAGGAGCTTGTGTTGGTGGATTAACTTGATCATTTACAAACTGCTGCACAGATGCAGACAGTAACAAATCTCCAACAACCCCTTTCTTAACATCTTTGTTGATAAGATCAGAGAATATCCTCTTGTGTAATTTAAAACAAGAAATGACATCTTCATCAACTATATCTACCCCTTCAACACAGTAAGAGAATAAAATCTGACAAAATCTAGAAAAGTATACTACCCATCTATTCTCTGTCATTTTCTCCCCTAAATTATTCAAGACAAGTCGTGCAAAATCAAAATGATTATCATATAAAAGAGAATACCCGATTTGCAGACTGTCCGTGGGAATAGCATCCCAGTTCGTGCATTTCTTTCCGAACGTTCTTGTGATGCAATCAAAGAAGAAGCTCCACTCCTTCCGCAAGAACGGTCGCTTCAATTGTCCAATCTTTGTCAAAGGTCCAGAATACCCAATCTCTCTCATCATCCGCAGCAAATCATTGTCACCCATTCCAATGGTATAGGAAGAGAACTCAGGAAACCCCATTGCAGCCCGAATGGTACCAGAAGTAATTACATACTCTGCTTCTTCAAATTCAAAGATTATGGATGGGTTGCCAGATTCACCACCATCATCATACATACCTGTCTCCCAGAAGGCCTTGATTTGCGAACCAGAAAGTTTTGTTGGTTCGACTAGAGCACGCCCAATCGCTGACTGAGCAAGAAATTCTTGTATCATTTGAAACGCCTCTAGTGCGTTGGCAGTATTTAGTGGTGCTGCATAATTATTAGGGACAAACTCTAACCCAGAAGAAACAAACGCTGTAGTCGCCATTAGTAAGATATGAAGGATTAACAAAGAAACAGATGTAAAAGCTTGAAAGAGTTTGTAAGTAGAAAAGTGTTTGTGAATATGTGTGTGTGACAATAGATGTGAATTGGAGTAAGATGTGAAAGGTTTAGACGTAAGTGTGTGTATTGTTGAAATATGAAAATCAAAATTAAAAACTGAAGAGTTTTTAATCATTAATACACAACTGTCTTACTCCGTTAATTGTGTGAGTGAGACACGTGGCACACATGCAATGACTGATAGCAGTAATTGGCAGTTTCCAATGCGCATGCGCAGTAAAAACAACAATAATTACCGCCTTTTACACTTTTCTAGACACTCAACCTCTCTCCTCTGTTTAATACATTCTCGAACAACTGTCCAATCATACTCTTTTTGAATTTTCAAAACAAATGTCTTTTCTCAAAATCATAATATGTCTGAAACAAACAAAATTTATTTTAATCATCAGAGATACCAAAACTCTTTTCACAAATTGTACAGGTGTGAGTATTTTTTGTGTGTGAATAGCAGAGTTTACTGAATATAAATATTTAGATCATCTCAAAGTGCATAAAATCCACAAAATAAATCAGTAAAAACTGGTTGCTCAAACTCTCATGTATAAAGTAAAATCTGATATTTATCCAAACTCTGTCTTCTTATATCATTTCATATGGATATTTCTATTATTTTCACCACCTTTATATATATATATATATATATATATATATATATATATATATATATATATATATATATATATTATAATTTTTCCAGTAATCAGTGGTTGGCACTAGTCACCAAAAATCAAAGATTTTAGCCCTTATTTCATACAATAAGTTCCTGGATCGTCCTAGGCACAACATGATCTCAAAGGAATTTTTGCTCTTTTTGGCATCTTTTGATTTGAGGGTGTAATTTTTGCAACTAATTATCAGAGTTTAGACTTTTCATCAGTGAATACAATTAATTTATGAGAGAAAGTGCAAACAGCTAATACAGACTCAGTGTATAGAATCAATAAACTAAGAGATGCTATAAATATAGAGACAGTTTCATGCTGTGTAAACTTTCTGCACATTTTGAAATCAGAATTTATATTACTTAGAAGAATTCATGATTACTTACTGAAAATCATGCTTCATACAATTTTCTTCATCGGTCCATGTGTTTCAGACAAAAATCACAACCAGAGTTTGACATCAGAGTTTAACCGACAGAGTATGACTGACAGAGTATGACTAACAGAGTTTACTATCAGAGTTTAACATACTGGTACACATAACAGTTAACATATGCAAAGAACCATGAGCATAAAATCAATCATGTATAGATTTTGAATCTAACCAGTATCTCTAGTCAAAACCAGATACCATTCCAAGTTCGTTTACCAGCCTTGTAAAGGTAGCTTCACTCAAAGGTTTGGTGAAAATATCTGCAAGCTGTTGGTCTGTAGACACAAAATGAAGCTCAATATCTCCTTCTTCCACATGTTCCCTGATAAAATGATACCTTATGCTGATGTGCTTGGTCATGGAGTGCTGTACTGGATTACCTGTCATAGAAATAGCACTTTGATTATCACAGTAAATAGGTATTTTAGAGTACCTTAATCCATAGTCCAACAATTGATTCTTCATCCATAAAATCTGTGCACAACAGCTACCAGCAGCTATATACTCTGCTTCTGTTGTGGATGTGGAAATTGATTTCTGTTTCTTGCTGTACCAAGAAACTAATCTGTCACCTAAAAATTGACAGCTTCCACTTGTGCTTTTTCTGCTATCTTACAGCCTGCAAAATCTGCATCAGAGTAACCAATTAACTTAAACTCTGATTCTCTAGGGTACCACAAACCAAGAGTTATGGTTCCTTTGAGATATTTGAAAATCCTTTTTACAGCTGTTAGATGTGGCTCTCTGGGGTCTGCTTGAAATCTTGCACAAAGACATGTTGCATACATGATATCAGGTCTACTTGCTGTCAGATAAAGAAGAGACCCTATCATCCCTCTGTAGTTTGTCATATCTACTGAGGCTCCTGTGTCTTTGTCTAGCTTTGTTGCAGTAGCCATGAGAGTTGTAGCAGATGAACTATCAAGCATACCAAATTTCTTGAGAAGATTTCTGGTATATTTTGCTTGATTGATAAAAATCTCATCATCTGTTTGCTTGACCTGTAAGCCCAGAAAATAACTAAGCTCTCCCATCATACTTATTTGATATCTTGACTGCATAAGCTTGGCAAATTTCTTACAGAGTTTGTCATTAGTAGACCCAAAAATTATGTCATCCACATAGATTTGAACTAACAGCAAATCATCACCAGAATTAAAATAGAACAAGGTTTTGTCAATTGTACCTCTAGTGAACCCACTTTCTAAAAGAAATTGAGCTAGAGTTTCATACCATGCTCTAGGTGCTTGCTTTAGTCCATATAATGCCTTATCAAGCCTGTAGACATAATCTGGATGTTTGGAATCTACAAACCCTGGTGGTTGTTCAACAAACACTTCTTCTTCAAGTTTCCCATTGAGAAAAGCACTTTTCACATCCATCTGAAAGACTTTAAACTTTTTGTGAGCAGCATAGGCCAGAAAAATCCTTATTGCCTCCAATCTTGCAACTGGAGCAAAGGTTTCATCATAGTCAATTCCTTCCTGCTGTGAATAGCCTTTTGCCACAAGTCTAGCCTTATTCCTTGTTATCACTACATCACTGTCTGTTTTGTTTCTGAAAACCCACTTTGTACCAACAATAGATCTGTTCTTTGGTCTTGGTACAAGTGTCCAGACTTCATTCCTCTCAAATTCATTTAACTCCTCTTGCATTGCTGTTATCCAGTTAGCATCTTGAAGAGCTTCTTCCACTTTCTTGGGCTCTGTTTTAGATAAGAATGCATGAAACAGACATTCATTATTTGTAGCACTTCTAGTTTTTACACTAGCTTCTGGATCTCCAATTATCAAGTCAGGTGTATGAGCTTGTGTCCACCTTCTTGCTGTTGGTAATTGGCTTCTATTATCATTATTAGATCATCCCCCTTGATCCATGCTCTCCTGATTTTCTTCTTGACCATTTGCATTCTCTGAGGCTTCCCTTGAATTGGACTGTTCAGAATTTGAACTTTCAGAGTTTGACTCAGAGTTTCTGTTTGATTCTTCATTTGACCCTCTTTCAGAATTTGAGTCATCACTTTGAGAAGTTTCTGAAGTTTCTTCACGCTCCCCCTCAACTGGTTCTCTATTTTGTTCTGTCAGAGAAAATTCTTCATTGTTTACCAGTAGAGGATCAGAGTATGCTTCGTCAGAGTTTGTTGGATTTGCTTCATCAGAGTTTACATCATCAGAATTTAAATCTTCATTTTCAAAGCGAAGTTGATCATGATATTCTTCATCTTCTATTCCAGTAATTTTCTTGTCATCAAATGACACATGTATAGATTCCATGATCACTTTAGTTCTTAGATTGTAGACTCTGAATGCTTTAGTTAATAGTGGGTATCCAACAAAAATTCCTTCATCAGCTTTTAAGTCAAACTTGGTCAACTGTTCAGGATGAGTTTTCAACACAAAGCACTTACATCCAAAAATATGAAAATACTTCAAATTTGGCTTCTTATTCTTCACCATCTCATATGGTGTTTTCCCATTCTTGTTGATCAGTGTAGTATTTTGAGTAAAACAAGCAGTTTGAACAGCTTCTGCCCAGAAAGAAGTTGGCAATTTTGCTTCATCAAGCATCGTTCTGGCAGCTTCGATTAAGGTTCTGTTCTTTCTTTCAACTACACCATTTTGCTGTGGAGTTCCAGGTGCATAAAATTCTTGCTTCACTCCTCTTTCCTTGCAGAAAGCTTCCTTTTCAGAATTTCTGAATTCAGTACCATTATCACTCCTGATAATTTTTACAGTAAAACCTCTATAAATTAATAATGTTGGGACCGGGATATTTTATTAATTTAGAGAGATATTATTATATCGATAAATTAATAATTTATTAATTTAAAGAGGATTTACATAAGACCTTTAAATTTCCAAGTCTAATGTACTAGTTACAATATATATTAGTTAGAGATGAAAAATAAATTACAAAAATAAGTTCCAAGGCACATTCTATGAATGTACATTCACAAGTTAATTGAATTTATCAAGTTCATTGTTTTTGAATAAGTAAAAAGTTAGTTCATAGTACCAAAAAGTTGGTCCATGGTACCAACAGAGTACATTAAACATGGTTAGAATTTGATCACTATAAAATGTCCACTGAAATTTTTTAAAATCACATCAACTATGGCTCCTAAACTAAAAGGTGTTCAAAAATCAACCATGACCAATCAACAACGAAAACTGTTATGTGAGTATAAGAGAGATCACCAATGATGCACTCAACAAGATTTGGTGCAGTGGGTTGACAAAACTTTCAATTTGAAAGTTAGTCAAGGAACAATATCAAACACTCTCAAGCGATCATCAGAGTTCCTATCAGATGACTTTGACAATCTTAGAATATGTATGGAATCTTTTAACGATTATTAATTTATAGTTTCGTTGGGACCAATATATATACTTTGGGATTTCAAAAAAGTTATTATCTTATTATTTTATCGATTGGGGTCCAATTTTATACTGGTCCCAAGTTGGGACTGGACAAATTATTAATTTTATCGAGATTATTAATTTATCCAGTATTAATTTATAGAGGTTTTACTGTACTTTGTGCTGTGATCCTTTGTCCAATTGCTTCACATGATCCATAAGAATTAAGGCAGTTTCATCCTTCTTTGCTAAGAAATACACCCATGTGTATATGGTGTATTCATCAACAATTACCAAAGCATATTTCTTTCTGCCCATTGACATTATATTCACTGGACCAAAGAGATCAACATGTAAAAGATGATAAGGTTCCACAACTGAAGATTCAGATTTACTCTTGAAAGATGACTTCCTTTGCTTGGCCTTTTGACAAGAATCACACAGACCATCTAAGCTGAGTATTGACTTTGGAAGTCCCCTTACAAGATCTTTTCGTATTAGCTCATTGATGTTGTTCAAGTTTAGATGAGAGAGCTTCTTATGCCATTTCCAACTCTCTTCACTAGATATTCTTGCTGATAGACACACAGTTTTTCCTTCAGAGTTTGTTACCGAACTTGCTTCATAGATGTTATTGTGCCTGTGTCCAACTAGAACAACTTTCCTTGTAGATTTGCTGATAACTTCACAATGTTCAGTATGAAAATCTACATGGTATCCTCTGTCACAGATTTGACTCACAGAAAGCAGATCATGCTTGAGTCCTGAGACAAGAGCTACATTTTTGATGATGACACTTCCAAGATTGATATTACCATATCCCAGAGTACATCCTATGTTGCCATCTCCATAGGAAACTTTTGGGCCAGCCTTCTCCTCATAGTCTGATAGTAGGGCTTTATTTCCAGTCATATGTCCTGAGCATCCACTGTCCAAGATAAGAGTCCTCTCTTTTATGCCATGCAATCACAAACTGTCCAAGATAAGAGTCCTCTCTTTTATGCCATGCAATCACAAACAATCACTAAGTGTTAGGTTTAAGGATCCAGACTTGCTTGGATCCTTTGGCTTTCTTAACATTGTTAGCTTTTGCAGCGGAATCACTATCAACAGAGTTTAAACTAACATTGCCAGACTTTACACTTGCAGAGTTTGATCTAACCCATTTCAAGTTGGGTTTTAGCTCATAATAGTTGTGATAAATAGCATGATAACTCTTGCAAGTATAAATGGAATGCCAAGTGCTCCCACAATGTGTGCATAAAGTCTGTGGTCTAACCCTAACATAATCATTCTTTACTCTAGATGTGGAGGGTAAAGAGTTAATATCTTTGTTCTTCTTGCAAAACCTGGCAAGATGGTTAGTACTACCACAACTATGACATGTTTTTCTAGGAGCAGCAGAATTAGGCAGATAATTATTTCTTTTATTAATGCCTACTTTTCCATTCCTATTCTTCTTAAACATTTTCTGTTTGTTGACAGACTTTACCTCTTTGAGCTTATGTTTGAATTGTTTTTCTGTCATTAAACCAACATTAATCTGTCTATCACAGATTTTTACTGGTTCTTTAACAGCTTCTATCTCAATCTTATTCTCTGTTATTGAACCAATATTAACCTGTTTTTCACAAGTTTCAATTGGCTCCATAACAGCTTCTTTTACAACAACAGACTTTAGCTTACTGTATTCAGGAACAAATTTCACAGGTTTAAGTTGTGGTTTTACTTTCACTTTATCTTTAAACCTAAGTTCATCTTTCTCACAGTAACCTAGACCTACAGTGTCTGTCTGAAAAACTTGATGTGTGTCTTTTCCAGAATTAGTCCAAGTTTTAATCACTTTCCTCTCTTTTTCCAACTCAGATTCTATTTGCCTATATCTTTTAAGCAATTCATGTTCAACATAAACAACATCATCTCTCTCCTTTTGAACTTGTTGCATGTTAACAAGTCTCTCTTCAAGAAATTTATTCCTCTCTTTAAGACCTAGATTCTCAGATTTGATTCTTTCATTCTCTAAAGTCTGATCCCTATAACTAACATGTATGCTTTTTAGATAAACTCTTAATTCAGATATATTATCAGTATCATAAGCATAAGTAGTTAGGGGTACCTTGTTTTCAGATGACTCAGCTTCATCTTTAATAGTTGCCATGAGAGCATAATTGACTCCCTCATCTGAGTCTGAAGTGTCTGCCCAGTCCTTGCCTTTAGTGATGAGTGCTTTCTCAGATTTTCCTTTCTTGCACTCTGGAGCATAATGACCCATCTCTTTACACTTGTAGCACTGGATCTTAGACTTGTCTTTCTTTCCAGACTTGGTATCTTTTTCATCAGACTTTCTGAGTTTTCTTTTATAAGAATTTGAATCTTCCCTTGAGAATCTCTTTCCTTTCTTGAAGTTCTTGAATCCCATCTTCTTGAAGGTCTTCACCATTAAAGCTGCCATTTTCATCATCTCTTCTTCATCATCCTCATAATCAGAAGCTTCATCATCAGTGTTTGAGCCATCATCAGAGTTTGATGACTCACTGTCAGATTTAATGACTAAAGCCTTTCCTTTGGCTTTCTTTCTTGATGACTCCTTCTTGACAGGCTTTTCTTCAACTTTAAGAGCAACAGATTTTGTCTTCTTTCCAGATCTTTTGTTTCTTTGTTCTATCTCCAGTTCATGAGTTTTGAGCAACCCATAGATTTCATCAAGATCTGTTTCTGCAAGATCATAATTGCCTCTGATTGTTGTTGCCTTTAAATCCCATCTTTCAGGTAGGGATAGAAGAAACTTGAGATTTGACTCTTCAAGTTCATATTCTTTATCAACCAGGGACAAATCATTCAACAATTTACAAAATCTGTCATATGTATATGTCAAAGTTTCATCAGATCTAGAGTCAAAGTGTTCATACTCCTGTGTTAGAATGGTCTTCCTATTCTTCTTTATAGCACTTGTTCCTTGACACCTGACTTCCAAAGCATCCCAAATTTCTTTGGCAGTTTTGCAGCCAATAACTCTGTTAGACATGACATTATCTAAAGCACTATGGAGAAGGTGTCTAACTTTTGCATCCTTTGCAATTGATGAGATGTCTTCAGGAGTCAAATCTTTCTTCTCTTTTGGAACAGTCTTTTGTTCTTGACCAGCAACAATAGGAGACAGTTTTGTTGGCATATGAGGACCATCATTGATTCTATCAAGGTATTCTGGATCTGTGGCTTCCAGAAACATGGTCATCTTCACCTTCCATATTGGATATTCAACTGATCTTAGAATTGGAACCCTTATAGTCTCATATCGACTAACAGAAGTTGGTTGAACCTTCTGAGCATTCGAACCTGCATTAGAACCTTCCTGAGAGTTGTCAGCCATGATTATACTTGTGTTTAGATCGATAAACTGTATATATTAAACAGCCTAGGCTCTGATACCAATTGTTAGGCCGAATTACACAATATATAATCAATATAAATATGATAATAACAATAAAGAACACTGTTTATAAATCAACAACCGAATTATATAAATAACTCTTCTCTTTGTGATGTAAAATATCACAGAGAGCTGCAAGGTTACAAGAATAATGTTTTCAATAATCGCATCCCTTTTAGGGTTAACCTATCTGTGTTTATATAATACACAGTTACATAATCAATCTCTAATTGATATTCCTATAAATTAGCTATACAAATCATATCAAATTAGGATTGCTTCTGTCTTCTGTTCCATTTCCTTAACTGTCTCAATATACCTTGCTTCTTTCCATCTTCAAGATATATTGCTTCTAGAATCTTTATATTAGCACCGACAGCTAAGGCAAACTCTCACCCCGTCAGACTTTAATAAACTCTGACTGGCTTCCAGTAAACTCTGATGAGTACCTGGTACTTAAACACTGATAAACACTCATCAGCAATTATATCTAACAAGATGGATTCATGAACGAAGTGTATTCTCTGACACAAGGGCAAGAAGCTTTGAAGGAAGACATTCTGGTTATCCAGGATGGTCAAGCTAGGGTAAAAGATTCAATGAACACCCTTTCTAGAGTGGAGTCTAAGCTAAACAAGAGATTGGATCATATTGAAAAGACTACCAACTCAAGATTGGATGACATTGACATGAAGCTAGCTTCTATGCATGAGATGAACAAGGAGATTGCAGAGTTCATGGAGAATCAAGCTGACGGGGTACAGTCAATCTGGACTATGCAAAGAAACCAACAACCTGGAACTTCAAATCAGCAACCTGGTCCTTCTACTACCTTTTATGCTGAGGATAACTTTATCGAGGATTCCTCAACCAAGGGGGAGAAATTTGGAGGTGGGGAGCAAGGTCTGGATGGATGGGGAGTTTGGGAAACAGTTGAAGCTATTCCGGTAAGACAATACTGGATTGAGAACATTGTACAAGAAGAAGGAAGTAGTGAAGAGGTATTTGAGGAAATCATGCATGCGCATCTATAGGAACAACATGAGCCATATTATCCAGAGCCTGTTGAATATCCTATCTGGGAGGATAATATGGAAGAAGAAGCAAATCCTCTGTCACAAGAAGAAGAAGCTGCCTTGGAGATGGTAAAAGCTGAAAGAGCTGCAATAGATGCCAGGCAAGCTGAGAAAGAAAAACAACAAGCAATTCTGCGAAGTGAAAAACTGAAGAGGTTCAAGATGTATAGTGAAGTGAGGAAGAAGAAGATGATGGATCTGGCAAAGAAATCAGGAACTGACTGGGAGATGGCTTATAAAATCTTTTGCGGAGTTGAAGACGGATTAGAAGTCAACGACAATGCTGAGGTGGAAGTTATCATTCAGAATATCAAAGAAGCCAATCTTGAAGATCAGACTTACTTCACAGCATTGAGAAACTCTATGATCTTTCTGAAAGCTGGGGTTAAAGCAAACGGTGCCTGGAACATATTGATCAACTTTCTTGAGAAAGGTACCTTTATGATTTCCACTAAGTTTTTTTAACAGAGGACATATACAGAGTTGCAGGTGTTTCTCATCAAGATATAAAGGACTACAAGGCTAAATGAACTACTCCGTGAGCATGTTAGAGATATCTTGATGAAAGTCGGTCCAGAGATTACTGAAGATCCTCCAATGGTTAGATTCATGACGAATGACTTGTTCAGAATCTGTTATTTGACTGAGGACAAACTGAGAGACTATCCAATCAACTATCTAATCTCAGTTGAGAAGTATCTTAGATCCACTGGATTCTCATCAACGGAGAAGGACAAAGCAGCAGACACTCTTAGAAGATTTCTAATGGAGAATGTTCCTTACTATAGGAAAAGAGTGGAAAGAGGATTGGAAGTGCATACCAGATTACCAAACATGCCAAAGCTGAACAAGGAAGATGCTAACATTGCATGGTTGTGGGCTGGAGTGGGTCAAGAGGTTGAATATATTGGAAGACACATCCAAGGAGAAATCCTTAAACCTGGAGAACCACTGCACTATCTGTCAGTGATTGATTATCAAGCTGCTAACTCCGATCCAATGATTGAAGAAGGTGAGATTGGAATGGACTGAAGATTGAAGCAAAGAACAAAAGAACTATCAGCTCAGACTAGAGGAGCAACTTCATTGTATAAAGTTTTATTGTTTTTTGATTTATGAAATCTGGAAATGTATATATATCTGATCCAGAATGCATTTAATATTATTAAGTTGTCTTACTTTAATTAGTTTAATGTTTCCTTAGTTAGTTGAGTTATTCTCGAAGTATTTGCTTGTCAAACTCTATCCAATCAAATAGGGGGAGATTGTAAAGTATAATGTAACATAAGATGTAAAAGAGATAACTACAACTCAACAAAGGACAAGACAGACAATAATATTAACAGAAGCACAGGAATCCAGAATCAAAGAAGAAAAGGTAAACTCAAAAAATCAAAATATGGTATGTATTCTTGAAGTCCGTAAACAGGTCACGGAAATAAGTTCATGAAAACGTTCAAGCCTCAGTGACAACAAAAGAAACAAGACTTTCAAGACGACAGAAGTATGTGAATGATTTAGGGTTAGTACCACAGGATTCCAGTGATTTATTTGAAGCAACCAGAACGACAAAAGACTTATCAGCAACATTGAATTGAAGACATAGAAGAAGAATTGATCAGGTGTTATTCATATGTGAACCAGACCAGTTGCACTAGTTGACGACACTTAAAAGATCAAGTTGTTTTATCGTCTCAAAAGAAATTGATACAGTCTAAAACTGAAACACCCTGGAGCTCAGAAGATTTACTAAAAAGATCAAGGACAAGAAATGGTTTGATGGTTTTTCTATTTAGAAAACCATCGAATATGATTTAAGAAATCCATCAGATGTCAAATGTAAAGTAATTTACATTTCGATAGTTTTGAATTAAAAACTATCGAATGGTAAATTACTTTTACACATTCGATGGTTTTCAAATTGGAGCAGGTGAAAAGTTTTACTTTGTTTGACAGGTTGATGAAAATTGGACGGCCAAGATTGATTCTTCAATTGTGGTTCGATAGTTTTCAAACCAAAAGCCTACAATTAATACAGAGGAAGAATGTGTCTTCTTCAGTCAGGTTCATTTACACAGAAACAATTACGAAGAGAGAGATCAAGCCAGAGAGAATACCAGAGAAATTAATTCTCCTTGAATTCTATCAATGTATTGATTGTGAATAACCTAAAACTCATTGAAGCTAATCTACGGATTAGAAATTGTAGCACCCATCGAGGTTTATATTTATAAAAAGATATATTCCCCGACTCTTGATTTGATTTGGTTTGTTTGATTTCGTTATAGAACTGAATGATTAATCCGCGAACGAAATTGAATAATTTGTGAGTATCGTATTTAACCCCCCCCCCCTTCTACGATACTTTGGACCTAACAGAGGCATTCAGATTTCATCATGGATCATTCTGTTTCAATTTTCTACCTGACCGATTCAGTTGTTTAAGAATCATTCAGGTAGCAAGTAACACGAGCCAAACAAAAAGAATCGGTCAGCTACACCTATTCAGCAGCTATTCAGCCGTAAACAAATGCATCCTAAGAATTGATACAAACCATGAACATAAATGAATTCTTCGAGTTAAAAAGACATGCAGGAGACAAACAAACTTTTTAAACTTTTAAGGTGGGTTTCTCGGAAAATGCCCACCTGAGGTGTATATTGAAGAATTCTCTGGTTTTGTTTTTCAACAAACTCCAGCTACTTACACATATGATGGAAGAGAGCCTAAGTGTTTCACATTCAGCTTTGTGCTCTCTACACATACATTTCTATGCTACTCCACACAGTCTTATATACATCGACTGTGTATTACAAACAAAACCTACAACATAATAAAATATTACATTTTGGTTCTGCTTGATCACATGCTCATCTCATAAACTATCTTATTCGGGAAATGCCTTGGCTGGCATCACAGATAAACTTGTATACTCCCAAATGGTGCTTTCTGATTGAGTGTGCTGCTCTCTTCAAAAATTAATAAGTCCATGCAATTGACCTAGCTTCCAAGCCCATGTGACATCTGCATGAAAGAGACCTCTCCTTGGTTACCCTACTGTCAAGTCACTATCAGCCGAGATAAGTGAACTTGTAGTATTCAAATAGGTCTTCATGCTTGTCAAGCCTTTCCTTTGTGTCCAGTTAGAAGTTAAACTTCTAGGTAGCTGCCTTAACTCTTATTTATCCATCGAGACATAAAAGACAATAGATGACTTCACATTTCACTTGTAGGAATTTGAACCTTCGAATATTTACAATTTTGACTCCCTATTCCATACATCTTTTGCATCGTTATCCATCATCTTTTAGTCATGGGTGTGTAATGATGATCTATGAGACTGTCCTCCATCCAACCTGCTCAATAAAGGAAACCTTCAAAAGATTCTGTTACATAGATTTGTTTTCCATTTTGAACGAGATGAACATCAGTAGGCATATTAATTCCATATCCGTAGACTACCATTTTACGTCAAGTATCAGTAGAAAAGTAATCTCAGAATATCCGTAGACGTAATATTCCATAAATGTATCCATAGATTATACATGACATTCTTGACTGCATCCATAGATAGACCATGACCTCTTTCACCGCATCCATAGATAAAACATGACATCCTTAGCTGTTTCTGATGATCAACTTCCTTCAGCTTTTATCCGTAGATATTATGTCCCCAGCTTTTATCTGTAGATGAGATAAGATGTTCATAGCTTCGATCCATTGATGAGATAAGATGTTCTCAGCTTCTATCCGTTGATGGCATATGATGTTTTCAGCTTGTATCCGTAGATGAAATAAGATTCCATAGCATGATCCGTAGAAAGGATACTCTTAGCTTCATCTTTAGATAAAACACATTGTCATCTTTATTGATTCACCATTACTGAGTTGATTAGGCAGACTAACCACTGAAACACTTGGTGCTTGATTAGACATCCATTGGCTTGCTTCTGAAGTGCTTCCTAACTTGATGACAGAATATCCTTCAATCATTTGGTGTGACTTTTAGACCTTGCATAGATAAAATGCCTTCTAGTTAGCTTCCTGATTTATCAGCTTCTGTGAACTAGCTTTCTGACAATGTACACAGACCTAAACTCATATAACAAAACAAACAACTCATTTACAAAAACCATAAATCAGTATAACACACATCGAAAAGGACTCCCTGTAAACAAAAAATAGGACTTTGGGCCAATATTAAAATATAAATCAAATCGATAAAAATTGTTAAATTAAATCATAAAGTTTTTTTTGAATAAATAATAATAAAGTTATTATATACATATAAAGATATAAGGTTCGATTTTCACCAATACAATGTTAAAATTAAATATTTCATAAAAAATATTCCGTACATAGATTTAAGGTTGGATTTCCGGCAACAACATATTAATAGTAAAACTTTGTAATATTAGCTTTTAAAATATAAATAAATGTGAAATCTCATCTTAAAGAACTATTTAAAAATTTTAAATTAAAATAATAGTGAAACATTTAAAAATATTAGAATTTAAATACTAGCATAAAAATTAAAGTCTGTTTTGCATAGATTATAAGTTATAATTACAATATGACACTACTTTAAAATTTTAAACTATACTAAACTATAATAGCCAGACTAGGGGATAATTGGTAGTTTGGTTAGTACCTTCCTATTTTGATTAGATCTTTCTTTTTTAAATATCCTCTAATATCAATTAATTATAAATAAAAAATTAGTAATAAAGAAATTGCAATGTACACGGACCTAAACTCATATAACAAAACAAACAACTCCTTTACAAAAACCATAAATCAGTATAACACTCCTTGAAAAGGACTCCCTGTAAACAAAAAGCAGGACTTTGGGCCAATATTAAAATATAAATCAAATCGATAAAAATTGTTAAATTAAATCATAAAGTTTTTTTTGAATAAATAATAATAAAGTTATTATATACATATAAAGATATAAGGTTCGATTTTCACCAATACAATGTTAAAATTAAATATTTCATAAAAAATATTCCGTACATAGATTTAAGGTTGGATTTCCGGCAACAACATATTAATAGTAAAACTTTGTAATATTAGCTTTTAAAATATAAATAAATGTGAAATCTCATCTTAAAGAACTATTTAAAAAATTTAAATTAAAATAATAGTGAAACATTTAAAAATATTAGAATTTAAATACTAGCATAAAAATTAAAGTCTGTTTTGCATAAATTATAAGTTATAATTACAATATGACACTACTTTAAAATTTTAAACTATACTAAACTATAATAGCCAAACTAGGGGATAATTGGTAGTTTGGTTAGTACCTTCCTATTTTGATTAGCTCTTTCTTTTTTAAATATCCTCTAATATCAATTAATTATAAATAAAAAATTAGTAATAAATAAATTGCAATGTACACGGACCTAAACTCATATAACAAAACAAACAACTCATTTACAAAAACCATAAATCAGTATAATACTCCTTGAAAAGGACTCCCTGTAAACAAAAAGCAGGACTTTGGGTCAACATTAAAATATAAATCAAATCGATAAAAATTGTTAAATTAAATCATAAAGTTTTTTTTGAATAAATAATAATAAAGTTATTATATACATATAAAGATATAAGGTTCGATTTTCACCAATACAATGTTAAAATTAAATATTTCATAAAAAATATTCCGTACATAGATTTAAGGTTGGATTTCCGGCAACATCATATTAATAGTAAAACTTTGTAATATTAGGTTTTAAAATATAAATAAATGTGAAATATCATCTTAAAGAACTATTTAAAAAAATTAAAATTAAAATAATAATAAAACATTTAAAAATATTAAAATTTAAGTACTAGCATAAAAATTAAAGTCTGTTTTGCATAGATTATAAGTTATAATCATAATTACAATATGACACTACTTTAAAATTTTTATAAAAAATTCAAAAATATAGTTATACTTGCCCGTGTTTTGCACGGGTTATAGGCTAGTATTAGTAATTTTGTTACCATCATTATGATTAATTACATGATGGTTAACATATTTAACTCTGGTTAAATAAACAAAAGTAGGAAAGTGATTAAAATTTATATAATTTAAAATTAAAAAATAAAATTTAATTAATACTAAAGTAATTTACATTATTCTGTACGTGTATTAATTTTTTAAATTTAAAATAGGAAAAGGTTACTCGATAATAAAATAACTAGTGTAGAAGCCCGTGCGATGCACGGGTCTGTTCATATGCGGAAATAATTTTCGCACAAAATCAGCATTTTCGAAATACTTTTATAATTAAATAGATGGTAAATTATAGTATTTCAACTTTATTTTATATTTGTAAATTAATTTTATAATATTGTATGTCGTTTTCATGAACCAAATATTTTATAATTTGATCAGGTTTAAAAAGTTGGATCAATATATCGATACGATAATAATCACATGATTATTATTATTATTAATTTCTTAAATAATAATTAAATTTTCAATGTCGTGAAACGAAATTTATTAAAATGATCAATTAAGTGTAATATAAATAATAATTGTAGCATAATTGTTCGTGTATAACATAGATGTTTGTAAACTCATGTGATTTTAATGTAATAAAAGTATATTTGTAAAAAAGATAATCATGTATGTGAGATTTTATCTTAAGATATATTACAAATTTTCTTAATTTTTTATATATTATACATAATATTTTTTTTGATAATCAAGTAATTCATTAATAAACGGTCATACGACATCTACAAAAATAATCAAAATAGAACAAACACGTAATAAAATAGATCAAATCAGAATTTTCTTCCCCTCGGGCTATGATTGTTGAGCAAATCATTCATTGTGGCACATCACTCGTTCATATCGCTGAAGTTTGCAGCCTTTTTAGAGAGACAATCTATCAATCTGTTGTAGTCGTGCAATATATATATATATATATATATATATCTAATTCGTCAATACGTATTCGAACAATTAATCGTAATTGCGACTCCATACAATCCAAATCAATGAACCACTATTATAAATCCTGCAGATCTACGATCCCGGATACTAAAACAAACCAAACTCTCACAAGGAGAGAGAACAAACCCGAAGAATGGGTAGAGAAAATCCACTAAACGGGGTACTAAAACTCTCAATAATGAGAGACTTATACAAATCGAAAACGAAATCAAAAGAAAACAGTAAAGAGGGGTCTTATCACCAACTTTTTGGTTAATGACAACCCCTTAACTAAAAAAAAATTGAGAGTTAAGGTTTTTTTGGCGGAAGTATACATAATATATATGAGCGGTTGTTGTATAATCACAAAGTCTACAATACATGTCATTAAGACATTATACGTTTTTATCATTTATTTTCGTGTTCGTGTAAATTCGTGTATCAAAAATTAAATCAAATACTAAATTTTCGTGTCATAAATCAAATTTTTGTGAAAGATATGAACGGTGAAGGAATGATAAAAAAAAATGGACAAATTACTGACATGTGAGATTTATTAAAGTTGTAAAGAATAATATGTCTTTTGGAAAGATAAAAATAAATGAGTGTACATTTCGAAAATAAAACTGTTAACAAATGAATGAGACGAACAAATTGTATAATAATTATTTCATAATTTACTGATAAATATCAACGCTAACTTTCTTAATTTAAAAAATATTAACTAACGAATAATGAGATCCTTGTATCTAATATGTAATTTATATTAGATCAAATTTTATTATTATATTTTATGTATAAATACTTGACCAGTTCAAATAAATATAAATTATATCAATTAACAATATAATTGATATTTTTTTAATTGAAAAGAAACATGTATAATAAAAAATTTATAAACATGATCGGATATGTAGTTATATATAAAGCTACAAAAACAAAAATAATGGTATATAAATAATATAAGTCAACGTTCTATATACTTAAAATTTAAATTATGAAAAGAATAAAAGGAGATCACGTGGTTTACCTAATAGGAATTCTAAATAACAAATCAAAAGTTAACTTAGCACAGTGATTAAGACATGAACTTGCTAAGAGGAAGTCAAGGGTTTGATTCTTAATGAGCACACAAATTAATTAATTTTTAACATAACTTATATAAAAGGGCATTTTTGTGATTTTTGTAAAATTGTAATTTTACAATAATTTTTTCGACTCAATTCGGCCTTATAAAGTAGAAATATATAAGATAAATAACCCCTGAAACTCGTAAACAACTCTTGTGAATACACACATATACTAGCTTCTTCATCTCTCTCGCCGATATATCTGTGCCGCCGCAATGCCTACTGTCAGTATCGGGAGAGACCGCTTATTCGAAGCTCTTGGAAGAAGTTACAGTAAGATTATTACATACAATTTTCACACATTTATTCAAATTTCAAGTTTAATTTATGCAATTTTTTAATTTTTAGCTGAAGAAGAGTTTGATAATTTGTGCTTCGAGTTTGGTATAGAGCTAGATGACGTGGTAAGTATTTATAATTACTTCAGATCTATATGTATATGTTGGATTACTTGTGTGTATAGGTTTATTGATTGATGTTGGATGTGGATTTTATGTTAGTTGTAAGTGTAGGTTTGTTAATTGTGTGATGTGTGTGTATATGTAGACAACGGAGAAGGCGATTTTAAGAAAAGAAAGACATATAGATGGTGAAGTAGCGGATAATGATGAAGAGGTGATTTACAAAATCGATATTCCGGCTAATAGGTAATTACGGTGATTATGATGGTATACGAGATGGATTGACTGTGGTAGTTGTGATTGGCAGTGTAATGAGTTTTTTGTTTTTCGGAATGGTGTGCAGATATGATTTGCTTTGTCTTGAGGGAATTGTGCAGTCTCTTCGGATTTTTATTGGACTTGATCCGATACCTGTGTATAGGGTTAGTGAGCCTATACGTAAGGAATCTATGCTTAAGATGCACGTCAAGTCGGAGGTTCGTTTTGTTATAATGGGAAAAATTCCTTTAATGTATTTTGTGAAAAATATGAAATTTGCTTACTAGTAAATTTTGTTGTTCTTGTAGACGGCTAAAATTCGTCCGTATATTGTATGTGCTGTTTTGAGAGGTATAACATTTGACGAAGCAAGATATAACAGCTTTATCGATCTTCAAGATAGGCTTCACCAGAACATTTGCAGGTAAGGCATTATTCTTACACTCAATGTGGGTTGATCTGCATCTGAGGTTTCATTATGTTAAACTTAAAAACACAACTCAGTAATATGGTTAACAGTGCGTTAGTAATGTTAAAGGAATTCAATCACATTTACTGTATCTTTTGGATACTTGCAAAGAATTTTTTGTGATACGAAGTCGCATAGGTGTTGAAATTGATATATTTCAGAGGAGGCTGTCTATGCGATTAAATATAAGAATTACCAATTATACATATTTATGGATATCTTTTAGAAATTTTATTTAGGTCTATAATCTATTGTCCTCTACAATAATGTTCTGCTGGTTATTTCTGTAATTCTTTTTCTTGAATTAAGTAAGTATTTGTTGGTCACTAGAAGAGAACCTGCATTATTGATATCAATAAATTATGAATTGGGCAAAGCACGCTCAGTCGCATCCTAACAAGTGATAATGCTAAACGTTCCATACTTTCTGCATCGTTTTTTTGTTTGGACTACATTTCCTAGGCGGAGAACACTGGTTGCTATTGGTACACATGACTTGGATACTATTGAAGGCCCTTTCACATATGAGGTAAGTATTGGCACTTATAACTTCCGTTAAAGCAGCTATTTTTTTGGCAAATCAGGGCCTGTTATATCTTTGTAGATTTCAAAGCATGTTTTGGCCTTCTATGTTTCATCAAAGGTTCAGTACAATAAATGATTATTACTTTTGTTGTATTTTAACTTATCTCCTTTTTTCTTTTCCCAGGCTTTATCACCTACAGATATAAACTTCGTCCCACTGAAACAGGTAATCTGTTTTATTTTATAGCAAAACTTCCTCTTTTTGTTTTTTGTATTTGTTGTTTGACTTTTCTGCACACATTTCAAAGTGCATTGACCGAATAGTTAGATTTTTTTTTTATAAATAGTAGTTTTAGATACATTTTTAATTCATAAATAAAAAAATTTCAAAAATTATTATTTTAGCTATGCGGTAAAAGGACTTTGAAATGTGTGCAGAAAAATAAAACATCAAATATTAATAAACAGAGGGAGTAATTTGTAGTGTTTAATATTTATGGTTCTAGTTATCGTTAGACTAGTGTATATCTTTAGACTACTGTCTTGGTTGTGACATTGATAACAACTTTTTGTATAATCCTAAACGGTCACCATGTAATTAGCATTATCAATCTAACTGCAAAGCCAGCCAATAAATCCTACGCAGAGCATTAAGTTTTAACATATTTGCATAATTGCATTGCTTTGTAGAAATAAGTTTCACAATCTGTGATCATGTAGAGTGACTACTTGTTTAGGGTTGTTTTCTTACAATGGTGGTGGTTTATTATGAGTTGTAGATATAGGATGATTAGTTTGACTGCTTACAGATATAAATACAGAAATTAAGCAAAGGAGATATTAGAAGTATAAAATAGTGTGATGAATAAAAATGATGCGGTACTGTTATCTAACATAAACATAATACCTGCATCTGCATACTTTGTACTTGTGCAAAAATTACTGCACTAGGAAAGGAAATATCCAACTGCGAACAAATGATCTTAAAGTAATGTGTGCTTAGCCATGTCAACCAATTCTTGTTGTAATGAAAGTTGGCAGTAATATTTTTGTTCTTTAACTTCTCAATTGTCTTTAGTTTGTGTCTTCGTAGTCCCTGCATAAGTTTAGACGGCTTGCTAAAATACTGATTGTTAATATAATGTTTGATTGTAGGAGAAAAGCTTCAGAGCAGATGAGTTGATGAAGTTTTACGAAGTAAGCTATAACTATAATTTTTAGCCTACCATAATTTTTATGTTATTTTTTATGTTTTTGACTATACAAGCATGTCTAATATACTTTTGTTTTCAATTTGTCAGTCAGACTTGAAGTTGAAAAAATTCTTGCATATAATTGCAGAATCACCAGTGTTCCCTGTCATTTACGACCGTAAGAGGTACTTGTGTAGTTCATATCTTATGCTTCCTTTTTGAAAGGGATCTGAGCTTTGTTTACACTGAGTTTATATGGTAGATCTACCTGTAGACTTTTTGGTGAATTGAGTCGGTTTTAATTGGTTTGTTAATTACGATTTTTATCCCCCCCCCCCCCCCCCCCTCTTTCTTAACAAGCTTTCAAATGTTAAGTGGGCACCTGATGATCTATCTCTGCTCTCCACCAATGACACTGTTCTAAGCTGTGCGCACTGGATTATATAACTGAAGTTCACTAGTATTTAATTTGTCGGCGTATCATGTCTGTTATATTGAGATAATTTTGGCGTTTGTTCCAGAACTGTGCTCTCTTTGCCACCAATTATAAATGGTGCACATTCAGCCATTACGTTAAAGACCAAGAATGTGTTCATTGAATGCACAGCCACGGATTTAACAAAGGCCAAAATCGTTCTGAACACAATGGTAGGAACATAACGGGTTATACTATATGTTGGTTGTTTATAACCCTCACAAGCTGCTAGATAACTCTTGTATGTTTTTTAAATTTTGTAGGTGACCATGTTTTCTGTGTACTGTGATAAAAAGTTTGAGGCTGAACCAGTTGAAGTAATTTATCCTGATGAAACATCACATATTTATCCTGATCTCTCATCTTACAATATGGAAGTTCCGCTATCGTATATTACCCGCTTACTAGGAGTCTCATTGGAGGCCAACAAGGTGTTCTATTCTATCCTTTCCATATTTTAACGTGCTAAATACTTTATTAAGTTTTTTTTCTGTTGTATGAATGTTTGCTTTTCGAGTCAAAACATACTAGCAATTTAAAACTTGTTGGCTGAAATTTATTGACACCCGCAAAACAGAAAATATAGAGCTTGAATCGATTTTTCTCCTTTCTGGTGTACTAGATTTTTCCGAAGTTGTTGAATTTGTATGTTATGATTGGAAAGGAGCTCAACTTGGAATTTGTGGTTGAAGGGAAAAGCAACATTGCCAAGACTGCAATAGTATAAGCAGAATTTAGGAAGTAGATTTAGAGGAAGAAGATAGTTTGTAACTAATAATCTAAAGAATGATATGACAGTGATTTTCTATAAACGTCAATCGATTATTGAGACTTGGGTCAGATTAGAAGAACACTATAAAGAAGCCAGGATTACATTTGTGGAAGTACTAATAGTGGTTGTTTAAGTTAACATCTGAAATTTACAGAAACATTTCAATCACTTTAAAAACTAATAACTTCCTTTCAGACGTTTTTGGCCATTAATTTTTTCTAGAAGTATGTGTCTGGCACTGCCATTTTATTGCTTTGAGAAAGAGTCCTATCTATAATTTAATTTTTTGAAGTTAATTTATTGATTTCTATTATTTGTGATTGCTGGACTGCTTAGTTTTAGAAACTTATTATTTTATTGTTGTTTAGAAAGATTAAGTGTTCGATAGATATTCTTAGTTAAGAATGTGCACCTATATGCTGCGGTCCAAAATTTTTTGGCCCTTCAAAGATATCTTGAAGTTAATAATCACTGTAATTGTTAATCTTCTATTTTTTTCCGGATAAGGTCAATTACAAGATCTTTAAATGCCTCCACCGTGGCTCAAACCCTTGACCTTTGCTAATTAAGGATAAAGGATCTCCACAAGGCTAAGCCTTGCAGATATAGTTATTAATCTTTTTTAACCCGTTTTCTGGATAAAAAATTGTATGATAAGTGGGGTGTGGGTTTGAGGCACTAGTCAAAACATAATACATAATCTTCGATGTTGGCACCTGATTTTTAACCAGGGGAATAAGTATCCAGTAGGTTGTCCTTTTTTTGTTTGATCTTTGTTCTACTCTTGTTTCAGTAATCAGATTAAAAAGCCTTTGTAACTCATTATCTTATCTATATTTCAGGTTGCTGGTTTGTTAAATAAAATGCAGTTACATGCTGAGTCACATGCCTTGCCAAATGGAGATCACATTTTCAATGTATCAGTTCCGCCCACAAGAAGTGATGTGCTTCATCCCTGTGATATTGCGGAGGTATTAGGCTGATTGACATGTTAAATATATATAAATATATATATATATATATATATATGTGTGTGTGTGTGTGTGTGTGTGTGTGTGTGTGTATGTCTATGTTACGTATGCATATAAGTAAAATACAATGCTAGGTAGGGCTCATATTCTCGATGTACTTAATACTGATAGCACATTACTGGTTGATCTCTTTCTCAAGGATGTTGCCATTGCTTATGGTTTCAATGAAATTCCCAGAAGGAAGCTTCCATCTTTGAAGCCTTTGCCTCTCAATCAGTTCAGTGACCTTATTAGAACGGAGGTAATTTTCAAGCAAACATCGAATTGATCAGTAACTTTATGCCTATGTTTCGAACTACGAAAATTGCGGTTTAGTTGAGGTTGTTGGAATGTTCTCTTCTTGCTTTATTTGTTTCTAGGTTAAAAGGATAGCTTTTTGCGTTGTTGGAAAACTGAAACCACTAGCTCATGTTTTTTTGTTGTGATAGAACTATGGTTATACAATTTGCATTTTGTTTACCATTCTTTTTAGTCTTCTAGATGTCGGAATTTTGGCAAGGGTCCATAGATTCATTTAGCTGACATTTTAGTGAAGATTTACTATGGGAGAGATATATGCTACCTCTGCATGTGATGTTATATGCATTGTCATGGTTTATAGTGTTGGTTGACGTTTGCTTTCTTCTGTTCTTTTAGATTGCGATGAGTGGTTATACAGAGGTATTGACATTTATTTTGTGCTCTCACAAAGAGAATTTCGCAATGCTAAACCGTAAAGATGACAAATCAACGGCAGTGGAAATTGGGAATCCCCGCTCTTCTGATTTTGAGGTGGGTTATTTTTTAAGGAAATTGTAATAGTGATAGTATGTGGTTGTCACATTGTTAGCAAATAGCAACTATGCACTTTATTATGCTTATGAATCAATTATTAATTCTTTAAACCCCCGCCCCCCCGTTCCACTGCACAGTATTCATAATTACCTGATCGATTTCTTTTGTGACATAGGTGGGTGATTTATAATATAAAAACGCTGAATTTTCCCTTTTGCGTGTTGTACATGTAGATAAATAAATTTATCTTTTTTGTTCCAAAAACTATTTTTCTTGAAAATGTACCTCAATGGAGACTCTGGAGAGCACTTGATATTGGGCAGTCATGTGTGCCCCTGTGTTCTTCATTTCCTTGAGATCAAGCCACCATTACAGGTTTAACATAAAATTTATGGGACCTTTAGTGTTTGATTTTTTTAAGGAGCTCATGCATATTGACTCCCAGAATTTGTTGGTATTTGACATTTTTAAGCTTCATTGTTTATTACATGAGCAATGGTGGCGCTAATATCACATCTCCATTTTACACTTCAGTTTGGATTTTGTAGCTCCTAATTCATATTTTGTTCGTGAAGGAGACCAAACAGGAGTGGCTTTTATTCATGATCTCTAGTAGTGAAATTTTAGATTGCAAGTAATTATGTACCTCAGCTTTTAATTAATTATTAAGTATTAACTGTTTTAACTGGATTTTGCTGTAGGCTGTCCGGACTACTTTGATGCCTGGCTTACTGAAAATTGTTGGACAAAACAAAGACCATCCTAAGCCTATAAAGGTGTTTTACTCTTCATAGAATATTGTCTCCTTCTCAATGATTAAGTTAGTAAATGTCTTTGATCTAAATCATAGATATTCGAAGTCGGCGATATAGCAGTTCTGGATGAATCAAAGGATGTAGGTGCTTCAAATCGTCGTCAATTGGCAGCTCTGTATTGTGGTGCAACCTCAGGATTTGAGGTAGAAATTCATTGGTTACTGTATAATTTGCTTTGTGAATATTTTGGATTGAGGAAATATGGCCTTTAATCTTCTCAAGTAAATTTGTTTTAGGTATCCTTTGTTAATTAAAAGTCATGCATTTCACATGTTTTTCAGTTGATGATACTTTATCTTCGATGATATGATAACCACACTCAAATTTTGTTAGGGTTCAACCTGAACTCAAATATCTTTTAGTATCCTCTATTCTTCTGCAACTTTAGGTGGCTGTCTTTTAGTTTTATTTACTAGGCAACACAAAGTGTAATTTAATTGTCCCCTCTGCCGAATACAAGTGCCCAGGTAAAAAGCCATGCCAATATTAACGTTAGCATATGGTGCAAAACCCACTTATTTTGGAAAGAACTACGTATTATTGATCCCTTGGATTGTTTATATAGTGTTTTATGTTTATATGTAGCAATGTGTGTATGTTAATATATTTGTAAATACTTTTAGTTTCAATAATATAGATATTAAACTTTAATATGTTACTGATGATATTCAAATTTTAAACATCTTTTAGTATCTTTAGAAGTAAGAATATAAATATTATATTTTTAATACGTTCTTGATGAAATTTGAGCCCACTTATTATGAAGTATGCCTGGAATTAATAGTATAAATATTAATATTTAATGTGTTGTTGATGAGGTTCGAACCTTAAACCTTACCTATAGAGATAACTAGTGCCGGAAATATAGAATTTAATATGTTATTAATAGGATTTGAACCCTTGACCTTTGGTCGCGAATTATGTACTATCGACCGACTACGGATTATGCCCATGTTCAGTTATAATAATTAATATATACTGTAGTATAGATGTGTTGATTAATAGATAATGTGTTATTCCCTTAATGCACCCTCAAGGGTGGCTCATTGCTCATCTGGAATTCTCTGTATCTGCCGCGAATCAATTTTCATCCTCCCTTGAGCAGATATAGAAGATGAAACTGAAAGATATGATTACTCAAGTGTATGTGTATGCAGACACAACCAAATATATTTTGTTAGATATTAGTACACGATAGTTTAACTCGATTAACTCTGTATATCAGGAGACGATGCTTTGATGAGGGTTATATTACATCTTTGCTTTTATATGCAACTGATATGTACTTTCCTCACACACACACACACACACACACACACACACACACGGACTGTAATCTGAATATTAGTTTTTTCCATTGTCACCTAACTTCTTGATCTGCTGTGTTATGCTCATCAGCTAATACATGGCCTACTGGATAGAATTATGGAAGTAACTGGAACTCCATTCGTCGATCCTAAAGAGGATACAACAGGCTATTATATACAATGCTCATCTGTAAGCTCATTTACATATTTTTCTACCTTTTTAATTCTGTATGAAAGTTAAAATTTTTTGTACTATCATCTTATGACCATTTGATATATGCAAAGGAACCTGAATTTCTATCTGGTAGACAAGCCAGTATAATCTACAAAGGGAAGCATATTGGAACTTTCGGCATCGTACACCCTGAGGTACTTAAAAGTTGTTTCAAGTGTAGGACTGTATATGGTTGCTGATCTAATAGATAAGGAGTAGGTTATATTATATGTTTACATGCAAGGGCGTGATAGTGAGTTGTTATGGGACAGTTCCAATAAGATTTCATTCTTGAACAAAAATACATTTCTTGATTTATTTAATCTATTCCATGGCCGGAACATGGGAGGATACACGTTACACCACGACTTTGAATCAGAAGAGAGATTTGAAGAAATGGCATATTCATTCACTAATAACCGAGCCAGTATACACCAGTAATCAACATTTTGACTAAGATGATTAGAGAATATAAGATAATAGGAATTTAAAATATATACTTGTAAGCCAATTTTATGTCGTGTGATCTATATTCCATAAAATTGTTTTACTAAAATCATTGACAATACGTTTGTTTATTCACTTTAGAAAAAAAGAGCTTTACTATACATGGCTTTTAAATGATAGGGAGGTTTTTCGGCATGCTTTTATATTATACTTTTTAGCCCTTTGTCCAAAAATTTAAAGTCTACTGCCATGCAAAGTTTGTATTTGTACAACTCCTATTGTAAGGACAAAATGATGTTTGACTGATTTCTTCAAACTGTTTTTCAGGTCCTACGCAATTTTGATATTCCTGATCCATGCTCCTTCTTAGAAATTTGTATAGAGCACTTCTTGTAGAGAATGGGTTCTAATACTGTTTTTGTTCTCCTAACATTTAAACATCTATGCGCACTGGGTAAAGTTTGCATCTTCATATTTGAGCGCATAGACTAATTGAACCATAGCCATCTTTGGTGTAAAATATATTTCTTTTCTGTTGAATATCATTCTGTAATACTAAATTGTTACATTGTATGCAATCAGTTGGATACAAGTTTATGTTTAACAAGCTTCTGTATTTTTAAACTAATAGCAAATTACTGCCTTGAATAACAATCTTCATGTACTATCATCACGATAGCAAATATTAGCCTTAAATCTCCTTCCCAAAAAGAATTATCATTTGACTTTTTCATGTATTTCGATGTGTTCGGTGGTACTTTAGATAATATATTTTTGATTTTTTTTAATTTTGTATGAAAATATTGATTCTATACTTTTATACAAAACAAAAAAAATTGCAACTTTGACAACAATTCCCGATGTATGGTCAAAACTGATTACCCTCGTACACACAACTTACGATTTCCACATATCCTAAATAGGAATGGCAACACTAATGTGATCTCTGTAGATCATACATACCGGCTTATATAGCACCGTTTTTTTTAATATTTTAATATTTTTTATTTAAAATTTTGTAATTATATATATTTTGATAAAATTTTAATATATTTACTAGCTTAAAATTCGTGCGATACACATATTTTTAATTGTTATTTTATTATTAGTTTTTTAATATTTTATTAATTGTAATTGTGCAAAAAATAAGTAGAAATGTTAAAATAGCTAAACACTTTTAATTAATTAAAAACATTAAAACAGATTTTAAAATAAATAAGTATGGGTTTGCCCGTTATATTTTTGGAAATTAGGGATTTTAGTAAGAAAAAATAAAAAATGTAACATATATTTAGTTTAGAAAGGTAAATGTCCGTGATATTTTTGGAAAATAAGGTTTTAAAATTTAATAATTAAAAGTATTTAAATACGTTTTAAAATAAATAAGTAAAGGGTTTCCTGTGATATTTTTGGAAAAAGAATAGATTTTAGTGAGAAAAATAGAAAAAGTAAATTGTAAAAGGCAATTTCCCGTGATATATTTAGAAAAGGAGGGACTTTATTAGAAAAAATATATAATGTATTTTAGCTGAAAAGATAATTGGTTATAAATAGGTATTTGATTATTTATATTTTAATATTTTTAGTAATTACATTTGTTAAGAAAAATAAGTAGACATGTTAAAATAGGTAAACTTTTAAAAAATAATTATAATATTAAAATAGGTTTAAAAATAAATAACTAAATGTTTATCCGTGATATTTTTGGAAAAGGAGGGGTTTTAGTAAGAAAAAATAGAAAAACTAACATGTTTTAGTTAAAAAAGGTAATTGTCTGTAATATATTTGAAAAAGTAGGAGAATTTATTAGAAAAAATAGAAAAATAATGTATTTTAGGTGAAAAATGTAATTGGTTATAAATATGTAATATTATTATTTAATAATATATTTCTATAAATAAGTAAGGTTAATTAAGTAAAAACACGAAGTTCAGCTAATTAAGGGCAATTAAGTAAAATCACAACGTACCATACCGACCAACCAAACTTTTAATGTTTCGTCTATTATATAATACTAGTTTAAAACCCGTGCGATACACGGATTGTTAATTGTTATTTTATTATTATTTTTTAATTGTATTTGTTAAAAAAATAAGTAGGCATGTAAAAATAGCTAAACACTTTTAATTAATTAAAAACATTAAAACAGATTATAAAATAAATAAGTAAGTGTTTGCTCGTTATATTTTTGGGAAAAAAGGGTTTTAGTATGGAAAAACAAAAAATGTAACATATATTTAGTTTAAAAAGGTAAATGCCCGTGATATTTTTGGAAAATGAGGTTTTAAAATTTAATAATTTAAATTATCTAAATACGTTTTAAAATAAATAATTAAAAGGTTTGTCCGTGATATTTTTAGAAAAAGAATAGATTTTAGTGAGAAAATTGAAAAATAAATTGAAAAATGCAATTTCCCGTGATCTATTTAGAAAATGAGGGAATTTGTTAGAAAATTTTTATAATGTGTTTTATCTGAAAAGGTAATTTGTTATAAATAGGTATTTGATTATTTATGTTTTAATATTTTTAGTAATTGAATTTGTTAAGAAAAATAAGTAGGCATGTTAAAATAGGTAAATTTTTAAAAAAATAATTATAATATTATGTTTAAAAATAAATAACTAAAGGCTTGTCCGTGATATTTTTGGAAAATGAGGGGTTTTAGTAAGGAAAAATAGAAAAACTAACATGTTTTAGTTAAAAAAAAGGTAATTTCATTTGATATATTTGAAAAAGTAGGGGAATTTGTTAGAAAAAATAAAAAAAATAATGTATTTTAGATGAAAAAGGTAATTGGTTATAAATAGGTAATATTATTATTTAATAATATATTTCTATAAATAAGTAAAATTAATTAAGTAAAAACACGAATTTAAGAAAGGACAATTAGGTAAAATCACAACGTACCATACCGACCGACCAAACTTTTAATGTTTCGTCTATTATATAATAGTATTGACTAGCTTAAAACCCGGCGATGCACGGATTGTTAATTGTTATATTATTATTATTATTTTAATATTTTTCATTAATTGTAATTATGCACTAAATAAGTAGACATGTTAAAATAGCTAAACACTTTTAATTAATTAAAAACATTAAAACAAATTTTAAAATAAATAAGTATGAGTTTGCCCGTTATATTTTTGGAAAATGACGGGTTTTAGTAAGAAAAAATAAAAAATGTAACATATATTTAGTTTAAAAAGGTAAATGTCCGTGATATTTTTGGAAAATGAGGTTTTAAAATTTAATAATTAAAAGTATTTAAATACGTTTTAAAATAAATAATTAAAGGGTTTCCTGTGATATTTTTGGAAAAAGATTGGATTTTAATGAGAAAAATAGAAAGAGTAAATTGTAAAATGCAATTTCCCATGATATATTTAGAAAAGGAGGAACTTTGTTAGAAAAAATATATAATGTGTTTTAGCTGAAAAGTTAATTGGTTATAAATAGGTATTTGATTATTTATATTTTAATATTCTTAGTAATTAAATTTGTTATAAGAAAAATAAGTAGACATGTTAAAATTGGTAAACTTTTAAAAAATAATCATAATATTAAAATAGGTTTAAAAATAAATAACTAAAGGTTTGTCTGTGATATTTTTGGAAAATGAGGGGTTTTAGTAAGGAAAAATAGAAAAACTAACATGTTTTAGTTAAAAAAGGTAATTGTCCGTGATATATTTGAAAAAGTAGGGGAATTTGTTAGAAAAAATAGAAAAAATAAGGTATTTTAGGGGAAAAAGGTAATTGATTATAAATAGGTATTATTATTATTTAATAATATATTTCTATAAATAAGCAATGTTAATTAAGTAAAAACACGAAGTACAGTTAATTAAGGGCAATTAAGTAAAATCACAACGTACCATACCGACCAACAAAACTTTTAATGTTTCGTATTTTAATATTTTTAGTAATTGCATTTGTTAAGAAAAATAAGTAGACATGTTAAAATTGGTAAACTTTTAAAAAATAATCATAATATTAAAATAGGTTTAAAAATAAATAACTAAAGGTTTGTATGTGATATTTTTGGAAAATGAGGGGGTTTAGTAAAGAAAAATAGAAAAATTTTAGTTAAAAAAGTTAATTGCCCGTGATATATTTGAAAAAGTAGGGGAATTTGTTAGAAAAAATAGAAAAAATAATGTATTTTAGGTGAAAAAGGTAAATGGTTATAAATAGGTAATATTATTATTTAATAATATATTTCTATAAATAAGCAAGGTTAATTAAGTAAAAACACGAATTACAATTAATTAAGGGCAATTAAGTAAAAGCACAACGTACCATACCGACCAACCAAACTTTTAATGTTTCGTCTATTATATAATAGTATTGATAGTATTGATTGATATGTGTATATAATAAATTGGATTTATATATCTAACAATATAAATATTTTAATTTAATAAATTGTTGATGTAATTTTTAGTAGTATTTTAGATATTAAAATAGAAAAATATTTTTAAATAATTGTTGACAGTATATATTTATTATTTCTATATTTTGCCCGCGTTATTTTTAATTCGAATATGAGTTGTTTCAATTAAAAAATATAAAACAGACAATGTTCTTAAAAATTCAATTATTTACTTATTAATAGTTATATAAAATTATATATATATATATATATATATATGTTGTCCGTGTTACTTTTAGAAAATGAGTTGTTTAAATTAAAAAATAGAAAATTATATTATCTTTCTATATATATGTTGCTCGTTTTACTTTTAGAAAATTAGTTGTTTAAGTTAGAGAAAAAAAATTATGTGTTTAGCTGAAAAGGATAAGTGGTTATTTATTAATAATTATATATAATAATATTACCATTACATATTTATTTTTCTTGTGTTATTTTTGGAATATGAGTTGGTTTAGTTAGAAAATGTAAAACAGATAATATGTTTTAGCTGAAAAAGGTAATTGGTTATAAATATAATAACATTACCATTATATATATATATATATTACTTATTTTATTTTTAAAAAATAAGTTGTTTTAGTTAGAAAAATATATAAAATAGGTAATGTGTTTTAGTGAAAAAAACAAATGGTTATAGATAGGTCCGACCCAAATTATAGATAGACCCGACCCAAATATCGACCGATCGATCAAATTTGTTAATATTTCGTCTTTAAAAATATAGTATAGAAGTGTCCGATGAGCAACTAGTTTAATGTTATCGGCTACATTTTAAATTTTTTACCTATATTTACTTGATACCTTTTTTTTTATAAAAGAATAGATACATTCACATTAAAAAAATTAATGCAATATTTGGAAATTGAATTTTCTTCATTTACAAAAAAATTATCACCTAATGTTAACGGAGGAATTTGGTATTAACAAAGTTCGAGGTTTATCGCCGGAATCAAAATCTACAACGGTGGTCCTTAAGTGATGAATTCACCGGAGTATGGTGGTTGTGTTTAATTGGTGGCTGAGATTGTTTAGGGTTTATGTTGGCTGCCTCAGAGCTCTCAACTTTGGACCCCTTACAATGTGCCTACGTACCCTTTTATATAGGGGATCAAGTCAACGTAGTTCTTGAGGAGGAAGTTTCCTCCATGGGCTTGGTCTCTAATCTTCGAAGCCCAGTCGAAGTCTTCCACCGCCTTCCATACTTAGACGTAGGACTCTTCCACCGCATTGCATACTTAGAATTTAACTCACTTTAGGAATGACTAACGATAAGGCCCAAAGCTCGCCTATGATTTCGGGACTTCATGGATAATGAAACTTCCCCGTCGAGGACTAGTCCTTTCCATTACCAACTATTTCCTTATATCATAGACGCAGGTATAGCCATGACTTACCTTAAATGCTAGACACATCATTGTCCCCCAAATGAGAAACACCCACCAGATAGCAGGACAAGTGATCCCAAGTGTTTGGGTGCCAAGTGCATGATTACTCCAAAGTTCCCCAATGAGGACGCACTCATTGAATACAAGAACAGAGCTCCCAAAGCACACACCAAGGTTCACCCCACATCCCCAATGAGGACGCGCCCATTGAATACATGAGGAGGCCTTCAATCATCAGATAAACCCCCGGAGGCCTTCAACCACTGACATCCCCCTCCTAGGGCACATCCTAGGAGTGAATTCTTCAATATCTTGCCAATACTAAGCCAATAGAACTATCCTTCATTGTAGAATTGTCACCTTGATGCCAAAAGGACGCGTCCTCAAAGGGTAAACAGCCAAAAAGGCGAGCCTTTACCTTGATGAGGACAAGCCCTAAGTCTTTCCTATACAAGTCCCTTGCCAATGTAACTGTTGTCCTTTGTCAATCCACCCATTCATGTCAAGTTGTCTGTCATCACCATGAGGGCGCGCCCTCAAGGGGTGAACGGCATAAAGGGCGCGCCCTTACCCCCATGAAGGTAAGTCCTAACCATTCTTTATATTAGTCCTAGCCCTAATTACATCTTGGATATCCCAATTGAATCCTACTTGACCCAAATCTAACCTAAAAACCCGTTATCAAATTTTGGCTATAACAACTACCCCCAATTCAGTGTGAAGTTAAAAACAATACATTGAATTTTCTGAAAACCTTTCCCAAAATTTTCCAATCTTTTATTAAACAGGGCGCGCCTTCACAAGGAATGCGTCCTTCCCTTGTCATTATGCCGCACGTGCTTGACAGTTGTCTTCCAGTTGGCGAGCCTTCGTCCATAAATATCTAAAAGTCGTTTCCCCCCTTTTTACGTTCCTAATTTCATTTTTCCAGAACAAAGAAAAAACACTCTGCCGTAGTTCGTCATTTTTGGGCAAAAACCCGGCTAAATCATCGTGTTTTCGTCAATTTTCTTCACTAATCTTCTTCAGGAACTTAAAAGGTACATAATCATGCCTTTATTTCATGTTTTCACCGTTTATTTTATCCAAATCGACAATGTGACTGTTGGGTTTTTTATGTGTTCTTGATAAAATATTTGTATGTATATCTGTGTCTATCTACATTTGATCTTCGTTTTACTATTGTTTGATTCTGAATTATGTTTCTGCCGCTTCAATGTTAAATGTAGACTTAGGACGCGCCTTTAAATTAAAGCGTACGTCTTTTTACTCGCAGTTTTAACGCGTAGATTACATTCAATCGTCTGTCCATACTCCTAGGACGCATCCTTGGTAACTGTTGCAAACACACAACAAACACTATATTATTATAGATAAATAGTAGTAAAATTAGATTATTAGTAGAATTAAAATAAAAGATGTTTCCCAGGGAGTTTCAAAATTTGAATTATGGAATTGGAAAGTGCTACTGCAACAATTTTAACGGCTTCTTGTCATCCCTAATTTGGGGTTTCCATAACAAAACCAGTCTTTAGACCATCTCCAACGCATGCCCAACTTCTGCGTTGAAAACCGTGAAATGGATCCGTGTTGTAAATTCAGCGTTGAAGCAAAATTAAAAAGTTGTCCAGGCCCGGGAAGCCAGGCTCAGCCAACTCCTGCAATCTCTGTTTTTATATTATATTTTATTCATTTCTTTGTGTTTTACTTGACAAAAGGGGTTCAGGAATATGATACAATGTATCATTACAAGGTGGACCTAATGATAGTAGAATGTGAATTCTCTGTTGGAGCAAGTCATCCAAGTCCAATTTTTGCTTAGCTGGCTCACGAATGGGACCCAAAAAAGTAAGAAATGGGCTCTTCCCATTGCTGATGGTCTTAGACCTTCTCCGATGCAAAAACCCGCGTCCAATTTTTCCGGGCCCCATTTTAATGCCACACAAGCAAAACTTGAGTTTGGTAAAAAACTGTCCAGCTTTCCCCAATGCATTCAATCCATACTCAGTTAAATAGTAGGTCCCCTTCACTTCTTTTATGTATTTTATATTTGATAGATAAATATTTAAAGCTTAAATATTATTTCTAATTAAATTATAATGATATAAATTAAATGGTAAACAATAATTTTAAAATAAAATAAATTATAACTAATCATATATATACAAAGTAAGTTTGGTGACCAAATTTTTTACGACATTGATAAACTTAGTATTCTTTTCTAACGAGTAAATCTTAGCATACATACATAAACACTACAAACTCACTATCACTAATTTAATTTAGAAGTAGTTAACTATCACTCTTGTAT
Organism: Heracleum sosnowskyi; assembly: GCA_030848705.1. Taxonomy (NCBI): domain Eukaryota; kingdom Viridiplantae; phylum Streptophyta; class Magnoliopsida; order Apiales; family Apiaceae; genus Heracleum; species Heracleum sosnowskyi. Next base: position 131,071,894 of record CM061235.1, on the reverse strand, counting down.
CATTTTCAACTCTTTTAATTTCTAACTCCTTATTTTCCTATCTTGTTTTTCATTAATTTAGTAGAAAATAATAGAAAAATGGATAAATAATTGATTTTAAATTGGTGGTAGTGAGTTTGTAGTATTTATGTATGTATGTCAAGATTTATTCTTTTCTAATAGTGATTGATCGACCTATAATCAATGTTTTAAAAAATGCTAGGCAGGTTTAGGCGATTATAATCAGTGTTTTAAAAAACGCTAGACAGGTTTAGGCGATTAGCCTATCTTCTAGCAATTAATCAACTAGGCGATAATTAATCGGAACATTAATCGAATGTAATCAAATATTATTTTTATAAATATTATTTTTCATATAATATTAAAAAATATATTTATACAAGTAAAATTTCAATTTTTAAAGTGAAATTATAAAATTTTAAAGTAAAAAATCACCTGTCATAATAGTGCAATTATGAGTACTATACCGAGTACTTGAATTCATTAAAATGTTTCAAATTTTGATTCTAGTTAATATTCGGACAGTGTGGACAAGCGAGCCTAGTCAAAAGAAAGAATGGTGGAGACTACGAATAAAAGAAAAGAGCATACGTGGATGTGGGTGGAGAATCTAGTCACGCTACAAAACAATAAAAAAAGGAAAAAGTTGCTTCACTTGTCTGAGCCACTAACTTCGGGCAGTCCAACTTTTACTCCGAAACACAAAAGTGGATCCGTTTCACAATCTCCCAAGCAGCACTCGTGCTCGGGCCTGCATTGGAGAAGGTCTTAATCTTTATATACAAACACACACAGACTCACTGTGTGATTTGACTGGCACTCACTCCTCCCTGGTAATTTCTCTAATCTTACTTTGTAAAAAATGATTTTATATCTCCTGGGTGTTTAATTAATTACTTATTAGTGTAATCATACAGTTCTTTGTTTAATCTCTATTCATGTCGCCTGCAGTTGTGAAATGTGCGCCTATGCTCTCGACGAACATTTGATTCGCTTTTAATATGCCTATGTCTTTTGCTATGCTTTTTACACATACATTGTGTGTTTGTTATCTGTAAATTTTACGCAGTTTTTGTGTTCTTTTAAATTATGTTAAGATTTATTATTTTTTCATCATACATATTGATTTTATTTACTGCTTTTTTCCCGACTAGATTGGCTTTGAGTTTATAATCTGTGAGCTCTTGCACTTCATTCTGTTTTTTTTTGCTCTTTACATATATAATGTTGCCCTTGATTGCCCCCTCTACTGTCTGTATAGACATTTTCTTGCACTAGTTTTTGGCAGGATTATTTTACGAGATTTGCTCATTGGGCATTCCACAGTTTTCTTTTTCTTTTTCGAGCAAGGATTAATTAATTAAGGTTGTCAATGAATTGTGCTTGCGCTATACATTAATTGTTAAGATGAGGACTTGTAGATAATTCTGAAACTGATATGTTTTTTCTGGCTCTAATATTGCATTAGTGCTTTTTAGTAAAATTCTTGACAAAGTTGGCCAGAGTCGATGGAGTGCAACAGAGATGAAGCTGAAAGGGCTAAAGAAATCGCGGAGAAGAAGTTTTTGGCTAATGATGTTGCGGGGGCTAAAAAATTTGCAATTAAGGCACGGAGTCTGTATCCCCGTATTGATGGAATTTCCCAATTGTTGGCAACAATTGATGTGTTTATTTATGCAGATAACAAAATTAATGGGGAAGTAGATTGGTATGGGGTACTTGGTGTAAATCCACTGGACACCGAAGATGTTATAAGGAAAAGCTTCAGGAAGTTGGTTCTCATGCTCCATCCTGATAAAAACAATGCAAGTGGAGCTAATGGGGCATTTCTCCTTGTATCAGAAGCTTGGGAGTTGTTATCCGATAAAACCAAAAGGTCAGCTTACGACAGAATCACAAGTCTTCACAGATCCCAACATAATGTTCAACCTCAATGCGCTTCAACAACAGCAGCACCGCCACCAGCACCAGCGCAGAATGGTTTTCACAATTCTACGGAAGGTTCAGAGAAAAAAGTTCCACAGGATAACTGTAAAAAGAAAACAGCTTCTAATGATTCTTCGAAACCACCATATGGTCCTCCACCTTCTAGAAATAAACAAAGTGCAGTCCCCCATCCTCTAACAAACAAAAACCAGCTAATGCCTCTGGTCCTCCACCTTATGAATATAAACCCAACACAGTTCCTCCTTCGTCTTATAAACATAATCGAAGTACTGCTCCACGTTATGAATATAAACCCAACACAGTTCCTCCTTCGTCTTATAAACACAATCGAAGTACTGCTCCACTTTTTCATCCCACAAAGAGAAATCGTCCACTTTTACTCCATCTCCTGAGCATAAGCCAACTACAATGCCTGGCTCATATCACAAACAGAAGACACGAAAGACACCAAACCGGGTGCCTAATCCACCTCAAGAGCCAAGTTTTTTGTCTGCTTGCCATGAATGCAAGAATCAATATTACTGTCCAGTAATATATATCAATCAAGATTTGCTCTGCCGTGATTGCTTTAATGAAGTATTTCATGGAAGAAAACCTTGTTGAAGCGTTGCCATCCAAAAACACAAGGTCGGAAATTCCTCAAATGGAATAGCCAACTTTTGATTTTGCAGTCTTTTGTTACTGGTTTTATGATTAACAGTATGCTTTTGACATGGAAAAACTTGGAGAACTGGGTTCTCTGTTTCTTTAATGTTCTTTATGAATTGCATGTTCAGTGTTAGCTCTTTCTTACATTGGAAAGCTTTGTCATAAAACTGGTTTACTGTTTAGTGATCAATTTATTGCAAGATAACACGCTGCTTGTTTAGATACTAGTAAGGAAGGCTACATATTGATAAACGGATAAACAAAAAACCACAATTCCGCTGTTCCCTAGATTATGAATGAATACCTATCAAGAAACGTTAACTGTTACTCTATGTCCATGTTTAAGATATTATTGTAGTTCCAAGTCCCCATGATTACATGTTAAAGTATGCATAATTTTGAGTTGATGCAGATGACGATCAACTAATAACTTGATCTATGCTGAACTGAAAGTGGATGATGACAATGTAGAATTTGAAATTGATTTGGATGATGCTCCCAAGTCCGTCCGTGTAGAATTTCATATCGAGTTGAATGAAGATAAACCTCATCTTTTGTACTGTCATAATTTCTTGCAGGCTCTTAAAATTTTTTAAGAACCCTCTGTATTTTAAGAAATATTTATATAATTTTCTCTCTGTTTTTAAGTCGGTAGTGTTGAGGGAAATAACCACCCTACTAGTAGCAGAAATTAGGTCTGTGATGTAATAGGTAATATCATATCTGCATCTCAAGTTGTTTTCTTTTAAAATTCATCATACCAGTCCATCCTTGAACAAAATAAACTTGTTTGGGTAATTTAGAGTTAATGGCACTTTGCATCCCGCAGCTTTACTCCAATTTCAATTATGTATATGTAGTTTCATAAATTGCATTTTGCATTCTCAAACTTTAAAATATAATTCGAATCACAACCCCTTATACGTTTAAATAAAGCTGAACCTTTAACATCGTAAGTAACATCAATATGATGCTTTATTTGAAGCTTACTTGCTAAGTAAGCTGCACTTTTCTTTTTATCCATAGGAGAAAGTATTGTGCAAAGTTCTAGCATATACGCCTGATAAGTGATTACCATACATAGCCCCTTTAGATATAAATTTATATTAGTTTTGTGATAAGTGATTACACATAGCCCCTTTAGATATAAATTTATATTAGTTTTGTGATAAGAGCAAGTTCAACAGCTTCCTATTTGAGTTCCTAAGTTGAAAATTTAGGGAATTTGGCGTAAAATACCACTCTAATAATGTTCTAATGGTTTCCTAAAATAATAGGAATCACTAGTCATTCCCTACTTTTGAGGAATCTCTAGCCACCCCTAAATACATTTTTATGAATTAAAATTCGCTTCCCTACATTTTGTACTTCTATTTTCTTTCTTACATAGTTACACTTAAATTTATTATGATAATAATAGTAAGGAATGAATATAGGGATGGTTGTTGAAGCTCATATACAAATAAGGTCCTTAAATCACTAGAAATCACTAGAAATCACTATTTTTATTATATTTACAGGGAACAAACTAAGGATACGCTGGACTTGCTCCTATATAGATGATTTCATAAATTAGTAAATGACTAAATGTGAATATTTTATATTCAAATATTGGTTAGAATTTTCTTTTCTCCACCTGTTTTCTTGAGATAGATGGACAAATGATTTTCTAAGGAAGGACTTGGCCGTGGATATATTCATTCACTTCAAAACATTGTTTTAGTGGAAGATACTTTCATCGTACATCTAAGTGGATAGATCCTTGTTCCTGTTGTTATATGGTTAGGGATGTTGGGAGCTAGCTTGATTTATGGCCTTCTTCCTCTAGTTTGCTGTGTAAGTTGTACTTTACAGGCTTTAGGCAAGCTTTGAAGCAGAAATATGTTGTTTTTATTATCAGAATTCAGAATTAGCCTTCCCAATTTAATTTGGCCCGTATTTTTGCAAGGATTTACGCTAGCTTTGAGACCGAATGTTTGTTATTATCATTGACCAGTTGTAATGTGTGAACAAAATTCAGGGAATAAGTAGTAGTTGATATATAGTGAAGAGAAAATACACGCAGACTTCATTTCCTAACATTCTTAGAGTAGAATCTGAGAACGACATAAAAAAGGAGGCGATAAAGTACACCCCAAGCCAGCAAGATGCCAATATCATACCAGATGTTCTCTTTGGTGATACCCATGGAGAAGAGAACATCTTCTCCTATCAATGCACAGTTCTGAAATATTCCCGAGGCGGTGTGCTGTGAGCTGATATTCACCTCTCCTAAAGGACCAGGTGAGAGATCTGCAGGGTCACCATTGTAACATTTCTCATTTTTAAATTCGTTAATCAGTAATGCCTCAAACGGATATGTGATTGCAGATACGTAATGTAGCCACCTCCAATACATGGGAATGTGAGTCACCTTCAAGAAGAATCCACAAGTCAAGAAGAAGAGAGCAGTGGTGGCAATGACAACTGCATATCCAGTGATGTAACTTGGAACAAGAGCGCTGACAAGCATCACATATGCGTTGGTAGTGATGAGCGAGGAGAAAAGGATTATCCAGAATCTAAGAAGATTGCTGCGTAGATCCAGTATGAACTGGGTGATTGCTGCAAATGTAAATGCCTGAACAGCAAAAAATGGGAGGTAAACAACGAGGGAAGAGATGACGTAGGAAGAAGCTCGATAGGAATTATGGGAAGTTTCTCGTATAAAGATGAATCTTTCTTGTATAAATGTAGGGACTGCATCATTAGAGGAAAAAAATACTAGGCAAACTGCAAAGATGTAAAAGTTAAGAAGTCGGTTGATAGTTTTGAAATCTAAATCATGCAAGTTTTTGAATAGGGAGGCAAGAACGAGACCCATTACAGCCAGAACAATCTCCCGGGAGAGAAAAAGTTCTGGAGTTCGAACCACGTTGAGTGCTGTGCGCCATGAGAGGACTGCTACCTCACGGACCCATGGATTTGCAAACTTAGGCCTGTGATTTGCAGGTTCGTCAAGCACTTGCATGTCAAATTGCTCATAAGAAACCGAATAAGGTTCTGCTGTTGATGGGCTGAAAACTACTGGGACCTGAGACTGGGTACGACTTTTGTTGAGGTGTTGAAAATCTGCTGGACATATGACTTCTTGCACCAGAAACAGGTGTGATTCCAGGTGTTCGCCCTGGAGTTCTTGCTGGGGTCCATGATGGCTGACGATGAGGAGTTCCCTTCACTCCATGGTAGATCCAGACCGAGAAATCTGTATAGAACTGAGAGGCTAAACGTGGATTATAGACGCCACTACTCTGTATGAGCATTGGTGTTTTAACAGTTCTATTAATGGTTTTACTGCGTTCTAGGGAATTGTCAAAATCATCGTCGTCGTCGTCGTCGTCATCATCATCATCATAGTTAAATGATCTCCCAGATTCCTGTTCTCGTTGTCGATTTTCCAGCTGTGAATTGATGGCTACGGAGGCTGATGTGTTTCGGGCCAGGGGTCTTCCCTCGTGGTGTTTTGGGTGTCTTTGTTGTCCTCTGAACGGGAGTTCTAGCCTCTTGATCAGGTTTAATGCCATCACATTGATATAAAACAAGTGGATCAAGCCCCACAGTTGATTCATCATACTCTTTTATCACATCAAGGAGATACTCTAAGCTATCTCACTCTCTGGAACTGGCCTTCCAAATCCTGAGAGATGAGCAGAAGAGCAGTTGGGCTTCCCATATATATAAGCCTTCCCCTGATCAGTCACATGGTGCCTAGTTTATTAGATAATTTTTAATTTGGTAATAAAAATTGCAGAACTTAAATAGGTACCTGGCCAGGACAGTGATGCGATCAAGGAGCATTTGAATCCTGAAAGAAGGCTGATGGATTGTCATGAGACTATGCTACCACTTCTAGCAATGTCCTTCACTTTTTCTACAACACTGAAAGCACTAGTAGAATCAAGACCAGAAGTTGGTTCGTCGAGGAACAGCAAAGATGGTTTATGGATTATGTCAATTCCTATAGAGACCCTACGGCGCTCACCACCTGACACTCCTCTCCTTCCTTCATCCCCAATGTAAGTATGTGATGAACTCTGCATACAGATAGATGAACTGATGATTATAACGTACAAGGTAAATATAGATTATTTTTGTCGTACATAGAAACAAACTAAATGTAGGAGGACTTGTATGTACCGTTAAACCAAGTTGGTCAAGAAGCTCATAGACTCTTGCCTTCCTTCTCAGACCTGGAAATGGAAGGCGGAAGCCTGACCTCAGCTGCAAACATGAATGTCTCATAGACTGTCAGCATAGCGAAGAGCTGATCATCTTGCATAACATAGGATGAAATCATCTTCATGTAGCTTGTTGATACCTGTAAGTGACAACGGATATACACATCATATTTATGCTTCTAATGTTCTGGGGCATCTTGATGTAAGATATACCTACATATGCGCAATTTACGTAGGAAGAAAGAGACTAACCGGTTTGCCATCAATTCTAACAGATCCCTCGAGGCTCCCTTGATGAATCCTCCAGGCCAAAGCATCAAGAAAAGTTGATTTTCCAGCTCCACTAGGCCCCATAATGGCCATAACTTCCCCCCTCGAGGCCTGTCCAGAGATATCGTTGAGAAGGAATGATTCTTTGTTGATCCACACACCATCCTTCTTAACCTTTTTGATTACACTATAAGATAAGTTGTTGAACTCAAGGCCTTGCCCGGGTATCAACTTTCGAGTCTGGTTTCTGACTAAATTTTTCTTCATCTGTGATTGGTCCATGTCTAGCAGACTCTCCAGGCTCTTCGTGTTCGTCCGAACAAATTTTGCCATGTTGAGATGCTCTACTGCTCCCTTAACTGGAGTGTTTAAAAAGCGGACCTCTATCTATATATGTATTCAGTTAACTAAACTGATGGGGTTTTCAGTAAAGACAATATGAGATGATTACAAGTTTTAAAGGGGGTGAAGAAACAGAGAATACATTTTTTGCCTGGACGGCAAGACTGAGAAGGACTTGATTTCTTCTGCTTGTCTCTGCTTTGGGTTCATCGTTAGAATTTTGGATATATATTGAAAATGTAATAACCCAAACTTACATTACAGTTGAATGCATAAATACGTTATTGACCTGTCCATAGCCTCTAATGCTAAATTAGTAAATTTCTCACAAACATTCTTGCAATGATTTCATCATGTTACTGGCTAAAGTTTTCATAAATAAAATGGGCTCACTTCTATAATCTATACTCTTTATTAATAAGCAAAATAATGTATAAATGATGCGTAAAATTATCAAAATACTAAATTTTGTTAAAAAGTATCAATATACCAAATTTAATTAACACAAAATTCGGGTTCGATTTCCAACAACTACATGATTAAACAAGATTTATTTATTTGATTTAATTTCTTTGGTTTCACCAGGGTTCGATTCTCTATAACTACATAATTCAATGATCTATTGAGTTGATTTTTTTTTTTTTTTTGGCTTCATCCGTTTTTGATTAATATTTTAATTTTGGTCCGTGCTTCGCACGAGTTATTAGTTAGTCTTCTTTATTAATAAGCAAAAAAACGTGTAAATGACACACAAAAATATCAAATTTGGTTATCACAAAATTCAGGTTCGATTCCCTACAACAACATGATTAAATTATATACATGCATAATCAAACACTATTTATTTATTTGATTTAATTTCTTTGGTTTCACCCCGAATTCGATTCCTTATAACTACACAATTCAAAATTTTATTTATTTTTATGGTTTCATCCCGATTTTAATTAATATTTTTAATCTCAGCTCGTGCTTCGTACGGCTTATCGGCTAGTATGCACTCATATAAATTCAGCTAATAAAAAGATGTCATGTGTTATTTGAGCATATGAAATATTATTTTGTTTATCTCATTTTGGATATGTATCTTTCTTTATCTTAAAGCTTTTTAAATGTAATGGATTTATCTAAACTAAGATATACTTGTTGATTATTGTTGATTATTCAGAAAAAAAAAAAAAGATTGTTGAAAAATTGACTTTAAAATAAACTTTTTAAAATACTTTTCTTTGTAATTTTTGAAAGTATTTGTCGAAATCAATTTCACTATAATTATTATAGAGGCATATAGATAGATACAACATTAGAAAATTAGAAAAAAAAACTGAATCCTAAATTTTATGAAAATTTTAAAATCCTAATGGTAATTGGTTTGGAATTAAAAATAACACATGAATGAATATACCTATCAAGAAACGTTAACTGTTACTCTATGTCCATGTTTAAGATATTATTGTAGTTCCAAGTCCCCATGATTACATGTTAAAGTATGCATAATTTTGAGTTAATGCAGATGACGATCAACTAATAACTTGATCTATGATCAACTGAAAGTGGATGATGACAATGTAGAATTTGAAATTGATTTGGATGATGCTCCCAAGTCCGTCCGTGTAGAATTTCATATCGAGTTGAATGAAGATAAACCTCATCTTTTGTACTGTCATAATTTCTAAATTATAAAGAAAAAAAAATTGAATCCTAAATTTTATGAAGATTTTAAAATCTTAATGGTAATTGGCTTGGAATTAAAAATTCCTACTTCTATTGTAATTTAATAAATTTCGAATACATCCACACTTATAAAGACTCTATATAAGTCGAACATATGCCAGGAAGAGGAAGAGAAGAGAGGAATTACTAATCTTGGAATTTGTGTTTCAACTCCCAAACAATGTCGGTTCTGATTGTGACAAGCTTGGGAGACATGGTCATTGATTTGCATACCAATCGCTGTCCGTTGACGTGCAAAAATTTCTTAAAACTCTGCAAGATTAAGTATTACAATGGATGTTTGTTTCACAATGTTGACAAGGATTTTATTGCACAAACGGGTGATCCAACTGGTACAGGATCAGGCGGGGACTCTATTTACAAGTACTTATACGGAGATCAAGCTCGATTTTTCGGTGACGAGATTCACTTGGATTTAAAGCATTCTAAGACTGGCACCGTTGCTATGACTAGTGCTGGACAGAATATGAATGCTTCTCAGTTTTACATTACCCTGCGTGATGATCTTGACTATTTGGACCAAAAGCACACTGTTTTTGGGGAGATTGCGGAAGGGCTTGAGACATTGAGTAGGATAAATGAAGCGTATGTCGATGATAAGGGCAGGCCGTATAAGAACATTAGAATTAAACATACTTATATACTTGAAGATCCTTTTGATGATCCGCCACAACTTGCTGAGCTTGTGCCAGATGCTTCTCCTCAAGGAAAGCTTAAAGATGAGGTCAATGATGAGGTGCGACTTGAAGATGACTGGGTCCCCTTGGATGAGCAGTTGGCTCCGGGAGAGCTTGAGGAAGTCATCCGAACAAAGGAAGCACGTTCCAGAGCAGTAGTGCTTGAAAGTATTGGGGACATTCCTGATGCCGAGATAAAGCCTCCTGAGAACGTGTTGTTTGTTTGTAAGCTAAATCCAGTATCCGAAGATGAGGATTTGCACACAATCTTCTCACGCTTTGGAACTGTCACTTCAGCTGACATAATCCGGGATTTCAAAACTGGGGATAGTTTATGCTATGCTTTTATTGAATTTGAAGATACAGATGCCTGCAATCAAGCATATCTTAAGATGGCTAATGCTTTAATTGATGATAGAAGGATACAAGTTGATTTTAGTCAAAGTGCTGCAAAACTGTGGTCTCAATACAGGCGTAAAGATCAGCAGAATGGAAACACAAAAGGTTGCTTCAAATGTGGTGCCCCTGATCACATTGCCAAGGATTGTACTGGTAGCCCAACTACAAAGCACCCAACTGCAAAGTACATCTTGAAAGACGACAAAATCCAGCATGGTTGTGACAGCAAGTCTAGGTATGAAATGGTTTTTGATGGAGAATCTGGTGGAAGTCCACAAAGAAATAAGGAACATGGAAAACTTAAAGTCCAGGACCTTAATGATAGGCGTAGGGATCAAGGTCTCAGCAGAAGGGAAGGGGCGGAGTTTAGAAGCAAAAGTGACAGTATACACAGAGATGGAAAAGTGCATGAGGAGTACAAGAAAAGGAGTTTAGAAAGTGATGCGAGGCATGAGAGAAAATATTCAAAGAGAATAGATGAAGGTAGCCATAGGGATGAAAGGGAGTCAAGAAATAGGAATAACAATAAAAGTAATCCTGGAGATAGGAGGGATGCAGAGAATAACATGCGTGGAGATACAGGGGATGATAGAGAGCATAAGAGGAGTTTAGAGAAGAAATATCATGGAGGCAGGAGGGATGATAGGAACTACAGAAAGAGGAATGCAGAGATTGCAGACCATGGAAACAGACGGGATGAGAGAGATTATAAGCGAAGGAGAAAGGATAACGATGTTTGAACTGATCGGACTTATGATGGAAGTGAAAGAAAGGGAAAAGTACATGATAGTAAGCGAGGTATAAGAGATGAGTCATATGGTAGAAAGACACACGATAATTGTGATGGTCAAAAAAGCATCAGGGAGGAGAGGGATTATGAAAAGAGAAACACCAAGTAATACTGCTGGTCATGACAATTGAGGGGATAATGGTGACTGGTACAAAAGGCAGCCCAGGATCGAAGACTTGGGTATGTTATATACTACACAGGAGGCCCTTCGTAAAAGGTAGTCGGAGAGATGGCAAATTACGGCACTCCTGAGTCATACTAAAGAGTCTGTTTCTGCAACTATTAGCTTCAAAGAAAATATTTACTCGGCTTCGAGGAAATAATATATGCAAGTCATTGACTATGTTGAAATGTATAGTTTTATAAAATTTTGAGAACCTGCAAACATGAATCAGAAGGTAAAAGAAAGAATGGAAGGTACCTGCAAATATGTATCAGGGGGAAAGAAAATACGCAAGGTAATGCAAAAATCCAATTATACAGAAACAAATTACAATCACCATTACAAGCAAAAGAAGAAGAAATCCAAGAACTAACTAAATTCATTTTAACTTTTTGGTCACCGAGTTTACAATATTAGGTGCGACTTGAGGATGTCCTCTAATTCCACACAAAGAGTCCTCTGTTCTCATATCTGACACAAAAGGATGCATTCCAACAAACAAGTCTTGTTTAATTTAATTCTTTGGTGTATTGCCCTTCTGCGCCCTTTTCTTTCGTTTTGATCCAACCACCTGCATGCCCTCCTCCCGCTCTTTCTCCCGCCGATGGTCGTCTGAGTGGAAATCCTCAAACAACCCTAAATGAGACTGCACCTGAATGTGGTGCCAACCTTCAAGGGCTATAGAAGTCACATCTCCAGGTATCTCGCCTCTGGCAACATTGACTATTTTTCTCAGCAAATCCCCCTGCAAGACGAATATATATATATATATATAGGAAACACATGTTGAAAGCAAGATATAATAAGCGGGCATCAAATTAATAAATAACATACAAACAGTAATACTCACCGTGTATACATGAACACCACCAATGCGGGAATGAAATCTGCGAGTCCTATCAGTGTACCAAGTATGATACTCAGGAACTGCACCATCACCAACAATTCCTCCGGCCAGGTAATCCAAACGACGCATCCAGATATAGATACTTGACTGGTGCTTTTGAATCCAATTACACTCTGCTTTGCCTTTCAATGTTATCTGATGCATCTCGTGTGAATACTCAGCATCAATTGGTATGGTCTGGATCATTCCAAACTGTCTCAATACCCTATCAGCCATATGCGGTTCCACAATAAATATGCAAACTAGAGGACCGCGGTAGCGCCAGATATCCTGACCATTAAAACAATATGTGGGCAATGCACTAGTGATTTCTTGTTTATAGGGCTGCCATTTGAAGTGAGAGGATGCAAGCTCATCCAGTGCTACTCGATAAAGTGAGACAGTACGCCCAGTTGTCTCCGAAAATGCATGACGGACAAGCCACCTAACGAATAAATTACACATCAGAATATTATTCATGCAATTATATATACAAATGAAAGTACAATATACAGCTTTATAAATTATTACTTACCTCAACCCAAGTGGCCCTTTTGGATGTGCAGCCCAGAAAGCCTCATCAATTAAGGAGTGATTGGTACGCAATGGGGCAATAGTTGGTAATCTCTCCCACGCCCACAACTGCAACAATATGAGACAACCAGCAATCTCTTCTGTATCTATCTTGGTGGCTTTGCATAGCTCCCTATACAAATATGCAAGTACAGCAGCACCCCAAGCATATTTTCCGCAGACCTCCAGATCTTGTATAAAAGGTACCCACATGCAATGCACCAGCCCACCCGAATGATCAGTAAACATCGTCCCTGCGATCAACTGTAGCAAGTAGGACTGTGTGTAACGTATCAACTCCTCCTCAGATGCATCATCTGCTAATCCCGGGAAAACAGACTGAAACCAGCTCAACTGAAGTCTGGCTCCATTAAATCGGTTGGTGGGAGGTGACTGTCCAAACACATGCCCAACAATGTCACTCCATGACCCACCCTCAGCTTGACTTACACCGACAACTGGCTCGCCATCAACAGGCAATCCCAGAAGAATCGCTACATCCTGAAGTGTAATTGTACACTCACCGATTGGGAGATGGAATGTGTGAGTCTCTGGTCTCCATCTCTCCACCAAAGCACTAATCAGATTCCAATCAAGCTGAAGGGATGTTACCCTAGAAATGCCATAAAATCCTGTTTGTAGCAGCAAAGGAATCATTCTAGGATGCAATCGAGGAAACTTTTCCTGATTCGGGTTGCGGCGTCGACATCTCTGAGGGTCACCACCTCCTGCTAGCCAAATCTCTGTAGATCGGTGCTTAGGCTGTAAATGCAAAACACTAGTATCTCTAGGCCCCGGATTCATTTCCTATCAATCAAAATATCAAAATGGTTAAGAAGGAGAACATTAGGTAACATATGAGCCATTACATAGTGCATTATACACAAAATTAATGAAATGTTGGATTTAAGCAATCAAGCCAGTAAACCTAAATTAGTAAATACGGTTCCACATCTGTAATTCTGTATATATAATACTAATAAGTAGTAACAAATGACAGTATCCATCATTTGCTTGCTACATTAATGAATTAATTGCTCCCAAAACAGTGGTGTGTCAATATTGTACAACTATCATGGAATACACACTCTCACAATTACAGTCATATACAATCAATTCTTTGTATGTCTTCTACAAACTATTCGACGTACATCTTGCCACTTCCAATTTGATTTCATGTGTAGTAAAATCGGCGCTAGTCACAGCCTTCATTCTCACGGCACTGCTTTTGGCTTGGCTGTTGTCGTCAAGTAATAAAGAAAGCATCTATCCCCCCCCCATTTCATCCTTGAGTCAGTACCTTTCCTCCTTTGTGTTAAGTTGAAGATACATGGATTCTTGTACATTTGCATAAATTAAGATATCTGTGTGTAGTGTGTTGGTATGGGAGCTTCTACCCGTCTTTGTCATTTTAAACATTATCAAGTGTCATGATTCACTCTATACTACTATTTTCTTAAGTTTAAAACAAAATTTAGCATCAACCATTAAACATGAATGAATACCTCCCAAAGGTGATACTATAAATACTGTGGACAAGGAAACCGATTTTGTCTTGCAGTGCTATGCGACATAAAGTAAGGAAAATGAAGGCCCGTGAATTTGTTTATGTTCCTCATGTATGCAGGTATATTGTGATCGGAACCCCCTTAATCCCGTTGTTTAGTTCTGTGTGGCTATGTGTATTTCAAATTTTGTGCTCTACAGTCAAATACAAAAGTTCTGTATACAAAATGCTAATAATAAATGATACTTTAAGATGGTAATGTAAGGTACTACTAAATAATGAACTCTCTACGTAAACTCCAATCTAGAATCACCTACCCCAGGGCGTACTACAATCTTTAATAATAGAATACTACATATATACCCTAAGTATTTCAATTAACCTCTTATTTTCTTCAAGATAATATGCTAATTCTTCCCCAATATTCCTCTAGGGTTCTTCATTTGATAACATTTATGGTTGTTTCTTTCTTTCATAAAATGTGGGAATGTGACAAAAATATAGGATAAATCATGTTATGGTTCTTCCTATAAGGTTGTGCTCACTTGGAGAGAATAGAATGAGAAAAATAAGAAATACAAATTTGTGAACAAAATTGAAGAGAAGGAAAGGATGTAGAAAAAATTAAAAACGTGAGGGAATAGAAATTTTTTCTGATGAAGTTTGTACTGAAAAATGTAGCACTCCTTCCAAAATTGGTGCGTTAGAGATCTAATTTTGATTGTTAGGAAAAGACAGAAGTAATAACATTATAAACATGCCCCCATACAAGAGTGAAAATTTCACTCCATAATCTCCTAGTTTCATTCATTCAAATAAACACAACCAAAGGTCATACTAAAACAGGCACAGCTTGCTTGTACTTTGGGTATGTCACTTCTTATCTTGCTCTTATTAATCGAACTGCTTTATCACATTAATTGGTGTAAAAACTAGAGAAATTAGTAATTCTATTTTTTGCAAACATATTTGAAACTCCATATACCTCCTCAAAAAAATGGTAAATATATGGTCTGCAACCAATTGTAACCAAAATTAATTTTATTTTACATTTTTATAGAAAAAATAGCAGTTGCATTTGGTTGCAATTTTTTTTTTGTTTTATTGCATTGGGTTGCAAAGTTGAAGTTATGCAAATGCGTTTCAAATAATCGTATTTTTGCACTATAAACTAAAAAAAATTAAAACTGTTTCTTTGCAAAAATAATTAAAAAAAAAGTTGTGTAACATTAAATAAACATCTAAAAACTACCAGTCTGAAGTAAAGATTTTAGTGATTTGAAATTCGTGGTAATATTTGTACTGCCCAAGCAATGTCAAAATGAGTGGAGGAACTGCATACTGTGTGCAATTTATTAGACACGAAAATATCTAACCTGACTCAAACCCCAACAGGAGCGATTACAGAGAGACAGTCCCAATATGACCACAAAATCTAAATAAATCATATAATGGGATGATATCACATTTATGAACGTCAACACGACCTAAAAACCGATATTCGGCACCACTACCTAATATCTAAGCTATTACACAAGTATTGGATTAGTAGTACTTCAAACAAATTGATTTAAGCGTTCTAAATCTTTCAGATGAAAAACAAATTTAAATACATAAATTTCTAGTAAAAAAAACAGCCTAGATTCTCAAATCTAAACATATAAGTTGAAGACACATGTGCAAAGAAGTATGAATTAGAAAATTTAATACCTCCATAGCTAAAAATGGGGACCCACACAGAACAAACCGGGAATTGACCTGAGCTTGAATTGCCTGAATTAACCGGACTGTATCTGTAATTGAATTCAATGATAAAATAAAATGAAATGGTAAAATAAATTGAAACGCAGGGGAAAGCTGTGTTTTTCTGGTTTATGAATCTGGGGACAAAATAAACCCTAGAATTGACATAAGAACGCTTCTGTGGCGTGCGCGCAGCTGTAACACACCCTTCAAATTTATACACTATTTTCTACCTCTATTTCTTTTGTATATCACTTTTTATTTTTCTCCTTTTACACTTTTTCTGTGCTGCCCAAATTACGTTGGTCCTTTAGATGCTTTTCTAATTTGTCCATGAGATTTTTGTTTTTCTAGACGGTGTCCAACTTCAACACCACAAGAACTCTAACTTGAAAAAAAAATCTAAATTTATTAACTTATAGATTATAAACAGATTAAAATTATTTAATTTCTAAGACTTAACTCGACTAGCTCAATAATTACCTGAGCTCTCTATTAGTTCGATCAACAATTTAATATATTCAACTATTCTGCTCGTCTTGTGAAAAAATAAACATAGAACTCTTTTAGAATAGAATTACAGCACTAATATTTTGATTCAGCTTTACTAAACGGCACCTTAGTTTAACTAGGTTTTAGAGGTATCATATATTGTAAGTCATGGACTCACATAGGTAGCTCATATAAACAAAATAAACACCAACTATATAATCATAAAAATACACACAGACACACCCACACATATATAGGGTCTTACTCCAATAAAACCCCTCTTAGACTGAAACTAAAAACTAAATAAAAATTTCATAAATTGCGTCGAAATATATCACATATGGTATGTAAATTGATCGTTGGGATATGGAAAAAAATACAATGAAATCGGATTTCAAAAAAAGCTCACTGATTGACAGAAAAAATCAAATTAAAAACGAAGGGAATTAGGTGGGATTGTGTATAGGAGGGTGTATTTTAGTTGTGTATGGTGCCTCTTGGGGATCATTAGATTAGATTGATCTAAGAGATTGAATTGGTTTCTATACATATAGACAAGTGATCAAATAGAAACCAAACTTAAAATAAAAACTAGAAACCAATTCAATCTCTTAGATTGAATTAAGGTCCCCCTTAAGGCACCACACACAACTAAAATACATCCTCTCCTACACAATCCCACATAATTCCCTCTGTTTTTAATTCGATTTTTCCCGTCAATCAGTGAGCTTTTTTTGAAATTCGACTTCACTGTATTTTTCTCCATCTCCCGGCGATCAATTTGCATACCATATGTGATATATTTCGACGCGATTTAAGAATTTTTTTATTTCGTTTCTAGTTTCTAGTTTCTAGTATAAGTATAAGAGGGGTTTCTATTGAAGTAAGACCCAATATACTCCCTCCGTCCCCCTCAATTCTTTACATTGAGGTTGGGCACGGAGGTTAAGAAAAAGTGTAATTTAGTGAATAAAAGTAAGAAAAGTGAGTAAAGTGGTGGGACCAATCAATATTTAATGTATAAAGTGGAGATAGTGGGTGGATGTAGTTAATTTTTATATTATAAAACTTTACTATTTTAGGAAACTTTTGGAATGTAAAGAATTGAGAGGGACATCCAAAAAGGAAAGTGTAAAGAAATGAGAGGGACAGAGGGAGTATATATTTGTAGCTCATATAAACAAAACAAACACCAACTATATAATCATAAAAGATACACACACACATATACATTTGCAGGTTTTTTCTTTTCGTTTTTTTAAAAAAAATATAAAAATGGCCTTCACTAAACTAGAACAGGAGAAGGGAATAACAGGAAGTAAATACAGAAAAGACGAAGCTCAAAACTTTTCAGTGTTAAGATATCCTACAATACTATGTTCACACAACACCAACTTCCAAAAGATTTCAAAGAATGAAGAAAAGGAGAACTACTGACCTCACAAGTACCAATACACATATAATAACAAAAAAGATGCACAGGATTAAATAATAAACAAACACAAAAAAAAAATCGCATTTTATATACCACAAATTAAGGCTTCCGCATTGATTTCATATTTTAAATGTAGTAAAGTTGGTGCTGATCAAATCCTTCATTTCTCATGCCGATGATTTTGGTTTGGCTGTTGCTACCAAGGAAGAAAGGGTCTCTTCTTATCTTTTTCAATTTCATCCATCAGTCAGTGGCTTTCCTCCTCTGTAAAATAGAGATACATGGATTCTTACACATTTGCATACATTAAGATAACATCTATGGTGTAGGTCAATTACACCTGTCTTGGTCAATTCAAATGTTATCAATGTCATGACTCACATTATACCACAATTTTCTCAAGTTTCAGAACAATATATAGCATCAACAATCAAACCTAAATGAATGACTCTCACCTCATGTATCTAGGTGTTTCATGATTAGTTCTGTTTGACGGTATTAGTATTATAATGTTATTTATCGGGAAAAAAAGTATTAGAATGTTAGTGCTCTACAGTTCAATATAAAAAGTTCTGTATGCATAATACAAATAATAAATGACAGTGGATTACCTTATTCAGAATATCATAATCTGTATTTAGGGGATGTTAATTAAAAGATATTTGACTGTAATTAGGGATGCAAATCAGCTATAATTAGTAGTTCTGGTGAGATAATTAGGCTGTAATCAGATAATGGCAATTAGCATATACTCACAATATAGTTGGGCTTATTTGTGGCATAATATGTGTATCTCTTGTGTATATAACTAAATAGAAATACAGAGGAAAGAACATTCAATCCAACTTTGATATGGCATTAGAGCAATAAACATTTTTTGAGTCAATATATTCAAATTCTATAGCATTAGATTGTTTCTTGAGATAATTTTGGTTCAGCAAATAAGTGCCGACTTTATTTAGTTCTTTACCGAGCATAATGTCAACCAACAATGGGCATGTCTTTTATTTCCGATTGGAAATTTTAGTTTCGTCTTTTCGTCACAGGAAGGAGTAGTAAGTCATGTCGATGGTAGTGAACCATCTCCTACTGACCCTACTAATTAACAACATGAACTATATGGCAGGTTAAGGATGCTAGGGTCATGACATGGATCATAAGTGTTGATCATAATATTGTGCTTAATTTGAAGCCATACAAGACTTCCAAAGAGATGTTGGAATACCTAAAGAAAGTGTAAAATCAAGATAATGCAGCCAAGCGCTTCAAAATAGAGTATCATATTTCTAACTATTCTCATGGCACTTTATCTATTCAAAAAAACTATTTTGGACTTCGAGATTTATGGGCTGAATTTACTGAAACTGTTTGTGCAAAAGTGCCAGCCACATCTCTTTTTAGTGTTCAAGAGATTCATGAACAAATCAAAAGAAATCAGTTTCTAATGAAACTAATTCCTGAATTCCAGGTAACTCGCTCTAAATAAAATAATCGGGCTTCCTCTCCTTCTCTAGATGAATGTTTCAGTGAGTTACTTCGGAAAGAACAACACCTTGCTGCACAATGTGCCATAAAACAAACCAACTTCCCCGATTAGGCAATCACTGATGCAAATAAAGAGGGAAGGGCAGAAACATGCAACAAGTTCAATTTTATTCCTATGAGGAATATGGGCATATTGCATAAAATTGTGCAAAGAAATTCTGCAACTAGTGTAATAAAACTGCCCACACTATTAAAGAATGTCGTACTCGTCCTCAAAATCTCCAAAGCAAATGTTGGACAAGCTGCAATCAATAATCAAGTTGTAGTTGGTGCAATTGCTGCTGAAAAATCAACTCTTACACATGAAATGGTTCAAAAATGATTGTTTCAGCTTTCTCAGCCTTAGGTCTTTGAGGTAAGGATACTTCACCCTCTTTATTTTGGCTTGATTCAGGTGCATCCAATCATATGACAAGTTGTCCTAATATTTTAAGTAATGTTCATAATTATGATGGCACATGCAATATTCATATTGCTAATGGCACTCAATTTACCTATTCAATCAATTGTCCGCTTCAACTCTTCATTGTCAAATATGTGTTTGTATCTCTTAAACTTTCTACTAGTCTCAATTCAGTTGGACAACTGATTAATAATAACTATGATGTGCATTTCTAGTGATGGTTGTGTTGTACATGATCAAGTATCAGGACTATACTCGCACAAGGGCCTAAAGTTGGACAATTGTTTCCTTTACATGTTCCTATTTCTAATGTTGTCTCTTTCTTTTCCTTGTCATGATAGTCGTGCTAAAAGGTGTTTTAGTTTCATTCATACTGATGTATGGGACATCAATCCTGTTTCAAAGTAGTGAGTACTTGGATTTATTTTCTTTAATAAAAATCAGAGGTATTCTCCCTATTTATGAAATATGTAGCTCATATTGAGGCTCAATTTTAGCAAACATTAAAGTCTTAAGATCTGATCCCATGGTTGAATACATGTCCCGTGCATTCCATGGCTTTCTCCAACAAAAAGTAAATATTTCTCAAAGATCCACTTGTACACCTCGGAAAAATAGGGTTGTCGTACATAAAAATAGTCATCTATTGCAAGAACTTTATTGTTATCATCCATTTCTTCTAAATTTTGGATTGAAGCCTTAAGTACAACAATTTATTAATTGTCTTGGATTTTAAATCCCCGCATTTTCATATTCATGGTAATCATCGTCTATACCTTGACATGCATTCTTTTGGTTGTGTTTATTTTGTTCACTTGCCAACTCATGAACGTCATATACTTTTGGCTTAATCTATTGACAGATATAGCATTGCACACAAAGGTTTTATGTGCTAAGGTGCTTGTACTAACAAATTTCGTATTTCACGTCTTGTTGTTTTCTTCGAAAATCAATAATATTTCACTACTCGCATGTTAAGCCCGTGCCTGAGATTAGTGTACGAGCGAAGGTGTCCAACTTTGCCACTTCGTGAGCAACGCCAGGAACTACAACTTGACACAGAAACACAAAAAGAAAGTTAATCCTAAGCGTTCTTCCAGAATTAGTAGGCCTCCTAATCAATTTGGCATCCTCACACCTCACTTAATGTTACTATTACCAACATTTTCATTTCTAACTCTTGTGCTCAAGTTGCTTCTCAAGAAGGTTGAAAACATGTCATGCAAGATAAAATTTAGGCTGTTAAGGAAAATCACACATGCAACATTACGCCTTGTCCTTCTAATGCTAAACCAATTGGATGTAATTAGGTGTATTAATGAAGTCTGATGGCTCACTTGATAGATATAAAGTTCGCCATATAAAGCTAGGCAATCGTCAAAAATATGGACTAAACTATGATTAAAAGTTTGTTGTCGAAATGACCACTCGAAATGACCACTGTACAGACTATTTTAAAAGTTGTTTCCCAAATGGTGGCCTTTGAGACAAATGGATACAAATAAATAGTAGTCCGGAGTAAAGATTTTAGTGATTTGAAATCTGTGCTGATATCTATAATGTTCACCTAATGTCAAAATGAGTCAAGCAACTACACACTGCATACTAAACACTTGATAGTTGGTACAATTTGCATACTAAACACTTGGTAGTTGGTACTATTTGCATACTTAATACTTGGTAGTTGGTAAATATATTTGATTTGACTCTATTAATGATGCGAAAAGATAAATCCAACAATAAAAGATTCCATCAACCCAAATATGACATCAAATCTAAATAAATTTGAAAATGGCAAGATATCACATTTATGAAATAATTCACTCATGTATATAATTAATCAGGGGTTTTTTGTTATATGTAGGTTCCTAAAGTTGGGACTAGTTTCATATATGTTCTCCTTTGCGAAATGCATGCATGTTATTTACAAAACATTGCAACGTATATTGTAGTACATATTAAACTCCCAAGTCCTAACTTTTGCATCCTACACGCTCACGGAGACGGATAAAAAATATACTATGATAAGCACATACTAACAATTGTATAAAAGAATATTTTAAATATAAAAAAATATTTCTACACATTTAAAATAGTATAATTTCGTATAAACCATTTTGAATGTCTAAACAATAGGTTAATATATATCATCTTTTAGAGTTTTTTTTTACATTAAATAAACAAACACTTTAAATTTGAAAAATATAGAATTTATATTAATATATATGTACTAGGAAAAAGTAAATTAGATTAATGTTAAATGGCGTACAAACTTAAATACTATATATTCTGGGCTTAATGACCTTTTGTGACGCAGAACGGAAGACTAGGATCAAGAAACGTTAATCCTTAAGAACAATATTAAACCCGCAAACGCGAATTCAATTGATAAACTCTGGAATCCACCAGAAAAGATGAGAGAAAACTCTGAAGGTTTCTTAATTCAACAATAGATAATAGATCTGAATAACTGTTACATCATATGATGTTTATATAGGGATATCAAACCCTAAAATGGAATAAAATAAGTCCTGATAAAAGTCAAATATAATATAAAATAGTAACATTTTATAATATAAAATCCAATCACATTCACTACTTTCCTCCACTATACCTACTTTATACCCATTTTATACATTAAATATTGATTGGTCCCACCACTTTACTCATTTTTCTTACTTTTTCCTATTAATTTACACTTTTTCTTAACCTCCGTGTCGTCCCCTCAATGTAAAGAATTGAGGGGGACAGAGGGAGTAATTAATAAACGAAACGAAACGAAAAGCGGCTGAACGGGGGACCTAATCTTGCCCTACGAGGTAAGGATGAGGATAAATAATGAACCCCGTGAGAAAAGAGGCGAATATGAGACAAAAAACTAGACATGTTGATTAAAACTGTCACATTCATTTTTTCCATCTGTCGTAGGGTAGGAGCAAAAGATACAATTTTGATACCCGAGGGGCGAAAACATACACTTTTAAAGTTTAAGGCTTTATGAGTACATCTTTCCAAACTTTAAGGGCGAAAAGGTCACTCATCCGATCCCTAACCAAAGCAAAATGTCTCATTTACCCCTCCTGATCCCTAACCAAAGCAAAATGTCGCATTTACCCCTCTTGATTTGTACCGTTTTGTACTCTATCACGGTATGAGGGTCAAAAGGTATATACCTCGTAACTTGGGGGTGAAAAGGTACGAGTTGATATTTAAGAGTTCAATGGGTACAACGTCCAAAAGGAATTACTAAAAAACTTAGTAAAATTGATGTGACTGCTATGGATGGTCCGATACTGAATAAACGAGTATCTCCTCTTGATGGAAGAAGATTCTCTTTGAAAAGTAATTTTGTACCATCTGCTAAAGCTTGAAGAATTCCCAAAGGCCCGGCGTATTCAGGGCCAATACGTTGTTGTATCCCCGCGGATATTTCTCTTTTTAACCAAACAATTACTAGTACACCTATTGTGATTCCTAATACAGGAGTAAAAATAGGCACAAGCATCCATATGATCTCATATACCTCTTTTAAGGATTCCAATCTAAAAATAGAATTGATAGCTTGTACTTCTGTTGTATCTATTATCATTTTAACGATCAACTTCTCCCATAATGATATCTATGCTACCTAGTATTGTCATAATATCAGCCAATTTCATTCTTTTAACTAATTGAGGAAGGATTTGCAAATTGATAAAACCCGGTGGTCGGATTTTCCATCTCCAAGGAAAAACACCCTTATCTCCTATCAGAAAAATTCCTAATTCTCCTTTTGGGGCTTCCACTCTCACATAAAGTTCTTGTTTTGACAATTCAAAAGTAGGAGAAGGTTTTTTACTGATAAATCGATAGTCAAAATCATTCTATTCGGGATCCCATACTTTATCAAAGCGCCGGATTTCTAAATTCTCATAGGGCCCCCCGGAATTCCTTCTAAAGCCTGTTGAATAATTTTTATTGATTCTGTCATTTCACCGATTCGTACTAAATAACGAGCTAATGAATCCCCCTCCTTTTGCCATTGAACTCCCCAATCAAATTCATCGTAAGACTCATAATGATCAACCTTTCGAAGATCCCATTGTATTCCGGAAGCTCGTAGCATTGGTCCCGATAAACCCCAATTTATTGCCTCCACTCCGCCAATAATGCCTACTCCCTCAACTCACTCTAAAAAAATAGGATTCCGTGTAATAAGCCTTTGATATTCAGTAACTCTTGTTAAAAAATAATCACAAAAATCCAAACATTTATCTACCCATCCATAAGGTAAATCAGCAGCGACTCCTCCAATACGAAAAAAATTATGCATCATTCGCATACCGGTAGCAGCTTCAAATAGGTCATATATCAATTCTCTTTCTCGAAAAATATAGAAGAAGGGGGTCTGTGCGCCAATATCTGCCATAAAAGGGCCAAGCCATAACAAATGCGAAGCTATACGACTTAACTCTAACATAAGCCCTTTTAGGCACTTGAATATTGCCTAACTGCTCTGGTGCATTTACAGTTATTGCTTCAGTCAACATAGTAGCTAAATAATCCCAACGTGTTACATAAGGTAAATATTGTATAATTGTTCGGTTTTCCGCAATTTTTTCCATTCCTCTATGTAAATAACCCAATATCGGTTCACAGTCAATAACATCTTCACCATCTAGAGTAACAATGAGTCGAAGAACACCGTGCATTGATGGGTGCTGAGGGCCCATATTGACTATCATAAGGTCATTTCGTGTAGCTGGTGCAGTCATAGGTTTTTTCCCGATTCATTCTTCCATGAATTTCTGAAAGCGAAAAGAGGATCCTTTTGTTCCGGGAGGAATAGCTTCTCATCATATTGCAGCAGGTACATTGGGCATATTGGCAGGTCTATTCCATCTTAGTGTCCGACCGCCCCAACGTCTATACAAAGGGTTACGTATGGGCAATATTGAAACTGTTCTTTCCAGTAGTATTGCGGCTGTCTTTTTTGCAGCTTTTGTTGTTGCCGGAACTATGTGGTATGGTTCAGCAACATACTTTAAGGGCTAAAAGGTCATTAAGCCTATATTGTGCAATACTTCTGCTTACACAATACTTTTGCAGAACATATTGTAGGACATATAGTACTCCAATTAGTCCTCTATTTAAGAGTACTCTCCGATTAGTCCTCTATTTAAGAGTACTCTCCGATTAGTACTCTATTTAAGAGTACTCTCCGATTAGTACTCTATTTAAGAGTACTCCACTGAAGTAAACCTTGTATGTATAATATTTGTGCAATGCAAATGACACACGCTGGTCTAATAAATCGCATAATAGCACAAATCACATTCATGAAGGCGAACACGACCAGAAAAAACAAAATTGCAACGGCTACTAAACATCTAAGCAATTAATCAAAGTATAAATTTGTGTAACTTTGTAGTACTTGAAACTAACTTGAGTAAAGCATTTCACAAACACGTTCCATAATAAAGTAGAAACTTATATATATGCATTTCTTACCAAATAAGCCCAAAACTATAAAAAAAAAGTAAACAGAAACTAAAAAGTATATATACATCATAAGTGCATTAAGAACTAGAAAATTTAATACCTCCATAGCAAAGAAAGGCCTGCCCAGCACAAACGGGAAATCAACCCTGAGCTTGAATTGCCTGAATTGATATGAATCTGTGACTGTAATTGAAATTATGATCTGACACGAAGGCGAGAGCTGCGTGTTTCTAGTGTCTGAATTTGGGGAAGAAATAAACCCTAGAATAGATACAACAACCCTTTTACGGATGCGTTACGTGCGCGCAGCTGTAACGCACTCCTTTAATCTCTTAACATATTTTTTTTCATGATCGCTAAATGTCATAAAATTTTGGTTCATGTAGTAAACTGGAATTACAACAATAGCCCTTAACTTATTCTCTATTTCTCGTTGGAAAATAAACATAATTAATGCATTTATTTATTTTTTTATGTTGAAATGGTACAAAAAGATATGATGAATCATTGTCATTTATTTTTATTATATTCAATTATGTCTTTTTGATAATTGTCGTTAAAAAGATAGTTACAATTTCTTTACTTTTTAAAAAAGTGTTATATTTTAATTATACAATAACCTAAACTTTTCTTAAAAACATAACATAAGCATGTTACCATCATTTATATTTTCTTTACAGAAATACTTTTTTTTTGATGTTGTTGTGATAAGCTAGTTTTGTTTGAATTATAATTTATACCAGTATTATAGTAAAATCTCGATAAATGGATGTCGATAAATAAATAATCTCGTTAAATAAATAATATTTTTCGGTCCCAACTTACAATGGAATAAATGAATAATCTGCATTGATGAATAAATTTTATTAAAATCTCTAAAGGCTCTATGTAAACATAAATGAATATTCAATAAATTTAAGTAATATATATTTTTATGATACATGTTTTATAGTCAAAAAAATTCATAAATTTATATATTTTTTAATAGACTCTAAATAGATTACTAATACAATCTTATGAACATTATCAAATATGTTATAGTTCAATGACTCTATACTTAAATTATATGTATAATTCATATACAAATATTATTTAGTGTGAAGAAATTATATGATAAGAATTTTAAAGTTTAAATTATTATCTTCTAGATACATTTGAATATTAAAATTTAAAGCATCTGTTAGGTCCTGATAAGTTTGTAGAAGGGGGGTTGAATACAAACTATACCGTTTTATCGAATTTGTTCTTTAAATGATTTAACTGTTTAGGAACAAATTGATGCGGAATAAAATGAAACAAGATTCAAGTTAAATAAAACTCTATTAAACTTGAAGGGTGTTACAAATATGATACTGATTACAAGATTGGATCTCAAACTAATTAAAACAAATCTAGAATAAATTCGACATGAATTTATCTATTTTTGTAATAAAAAGATATAACAATATTTGATAATTTGAGATACGTTCTAGAGATAAAAATCCGCTAGATAATCAAAGCAGTACAAGTAAATGAATTCTAGTGGTTTAGATTTAACATAAAGATTCTAGAATTAATTAGCAGAAGAAATGAGCACGGCAGAGTTCTTGACAGGAAAATGTTTTTGATGTAATGTTCTTGATGATCTGATTTCTTCTGATTACTTTTTCTTTTTGTACTAATCAAGTGGATCAGTACACTTCTGCACGTTCTGTTTCTTTTGTTTACCTTTGGAATGACTATCCGATTTGTACTGGAATGACTATCCAATTTGTACTGGAATGACTATCCAAAGGCTTAGCATGACTATCTGAATTAAGGTGAATTATATTAGAATTACTTAAAATCAACCGGGATGACTATCGGGATGACTACCGGTATGACTACCGGTATGACTATCCTGGGTAGTCATTCCAGTTGATTTTAATTACATAATTCTAATTTAATTCAAATTCTAATTCTAAATTAATTCTAATAATTAATTTACTTCACAAATTAATTCTGAAGAATTAATTTATTCAATAAATTAATTACTTAATTTATTTACTAAATTAATTCTGATGAATTAAATTAATAAATAAATTAATAACTAATTTACAATAGAACTTAAATCCTTATAGAATAGTAAAACCAATGCTTGAACCACTTGATCTGCTGAAGAATATCCATTGTCTGATGTTGTCATTTGATGCACTGTCTGGTTCATAAATGACTAACTTCAATGTCTGTTCTTCATCTTGACTTTAAGTTGTGGTTCATTGTCTGCTTTTGACTGTTGATCAACCTTTGTAACCTGTACATTTGCTATCACAAATCTGAAACCTCTGTCACTTTAATAAATCCACTTCTTTGAAGACTTCACTGAGGCTTGAACAAATAATTGAACTTCTTTCAATGTAGTATATCTTCAAATCTGTAGGATGACTTTAATTCTCCATTCTCTTGACAGATAAAACTATCTGAGATTCCTGTGACATATTAACTTATTATTTACTTATTACAGACTTGTTTAACTTAAGTTGTTTCCTCGGAATATTAATAGGCCAAAACATATGCCTTTCAATCTCCCCCTATTTGTTTGTTAGAGAATAACAATCAAATACCTAGAGGATAACTCAACTAACTTAAACAAGAAATAGAAATGACTTTTAAGAGCCAAGTAAATAACAAGAAAAGTTCTGGATTTCATTTAACATTTTCCAGATTCAAACATTAAAGATAAATACAAGATAGATGTTCCTCTAGACTGAACATGTGTTTACATTGATCCTATCTTGAAATACCTAAGCTCTATACATATAACATTTACAGACTAGAGCTTCTTCAAATTTCAGATTCCATCATTTCTCCTTCTTCAAGTGCCTCAAGCAAATCCTTGTCCAAAATACGATCAGATTCAGAAGTAATGCCACTAGGTCTGACAAGTTGAGCTGTGACTTTCTTCAGCCTATTCTTCATTTGATGATATCTCTTGATATTGGCAATGCAATAGTCTTGAATCAAATCAGCAACTTCTGTCTTTTCCTGTGTAGCAAACCCTGTTGTCCTCAACATGTTCTCCATATAGACAAGATGCTTGGCAGGATAATCTTTCAGAGATATTGGATCCACACCACAAGTTTGAAGTGCCCTTCCTTTATAAAATTTAACTTCATATGGCACATCCACAACTTGAGGGCTAGCTTTCATTGCAAAGTCTCTTAGCTGATCATGCAGCAGCTCAGCTAATGGAGAAGTTCTTTTTACTTTGCACATGAATACCCAAAGCTCAGAGAGAGTTCTACCTTCCAGAAGATTAAGAGAAACTATGAAAGTTCCCTCATTATGAGTGTAGATGTAGATCTTCAACTCCTCTCTGACTCTGTCAAATCCAGTAGAAATTCTTGAAATCTCCGCATGAAGAGCTTTCATATATATTGTGTTGTCTGGATTGACCTGTCTGTACCTTTCCAACATGCTAAAGAACCTTCCATCATTGTCTGACCCTGTTGGATGTGAGAACATTTCTCTAGCTCTATCCCATTCTTCTCCAAGCTTCAGCCTCACATATAACTTTCTGTCTTTGACTTTTAAATCATGAAGCCTTTGCTTTTCTTGATGTTCAGCTTTTTGGATAACTAGATGCTTTGTGATTATGTCAGACACCTTAGCATTCTCATCTTCTCTTCTCTTTAGATCAGCTTTCTGTCTTAACAGCTCAGCTTCAAAGGCAGGATCCACTTCAGGTTCATCTTCCCAGTCAGCAAAATCAGCCTCTCCTTCAACCTCCACTTCACCAAAGATATCTTCAGGGGTTTCTCCAGATTCAATATCATCAAAATCTCCCTGTTCACCTTGATAGTAGTCAGCATCAGAAAAGGTTAACTTCTGCTTCCCTTTGTCCTTTCCAGAACCAGAACCTCCAGTTTCTCCTCCTTGATCTCTCACTTCTTCTCCTCCTTGATCTCTCACTTCTTCTCCTCCTTGTATCTCCTTCTCCTTATTCTCCCCCTTAGTTGAGGCATCCTCTACAGATTTGACTTTATCAGCCTTAGGATCCTCCTTTTTACCTTCTCTTTCTTCTTCACCATTCCTGTCACCATCGCCCCCTTCATCATCATCACCCTCAAAGAATTTCTTCTGTTCAGTATTGGGTTGATGTGAGAGCTTGATCATAGCATATAGATGTTTCATGCCCTCGTTCAGATGATGCATCCCTCCTTCAATCTTGGTAAACCTCTCATCATTGAAGTACTGATTTTCATCAATAGTATCTTGACAGGCGTCTACTTTGGTTGAAATAATAGGAATCTGTTTGATAGCCTCCCTGATCTCAGCATTAGAAACCAAAAGCTCTGACATATCCGAGGCCACTAACACCTGTGATTCTTGAACAGCATTCATCTTGGGGACCAATGTGACCTTCACTCCCTGTATCTCATCTCTAAGATGACCCAGCTGATTATTTACAGAGGTGGAAGAAGAAGAACGTTCATCCACTTGTGCTTTGAGAATTTCCTTTTCAGCCTGGGTCTGTTGCAGTTGTTTCTGTAAACCAGCTATTTGAGCCAATAATGAAGCAGTGTATGTGTCATTGTGTGCACTCATCTCAATTTCTCTCGATGGTGTTTCACTCACCTCACGTGCTTGTGTATCGCTCTGTGTTTGTCTCTCAGATCTAACCACTAGCTGTTTATCCATTGTTGGAGTTGAAGTACCTGCAGAAAAAATCACCATAGCCCCTTCTTGAGAGGTCACTGGTGGTGCAATGGGAGTTCGCGAATCCCAATCCATGGTAAAGTCCAAAAATTCATCAGAAATTGAAAACTGAATTGCTTCAGATGTAGACTTACCATGTTGCCCTTCACTTTCTCCAGTTGAAACTGCGAGTGAAGAATCCCTTAGGGGAGCCAGAGATGTTCCCTCTGGGAGGGGAGAAAATGATTCGATTATAGGTGGCAAAGAATCAGATTTTCCCTCTGAAGCCTGTGAAGGCTCTTCTACCGTGACAATGGTAGGCACTGTCTCATGTCCTAAGTGCTCTCCTGGCAAAGTGTCCTGAGTTGCATCTAAAGTTATGTTTTCTCCCATTGTGAGTAACGGGAGTGTGCTTGACTCGGTACAAAATGCCATGGCCCTATGGCGAACTTCAATAGATTCATCCTGTTGAGAGGATGTCTCCAGAGACTGTGTATTGGCCATTTCAAAATCCATATCCTGTTGAAAGGATACAGACGGGCTTACAGATATCTCCCTATATGTTCTTCTTTTCTTAGGAGGTGGAGATAGAGCTGCGGGATCACTCATTGTTTCTTCATCACTACTATTTCTGTTTCTGGTATTGATATAAGGTTCAGGTTGATTTGGATTTGACTCAGTGTTTGGCTCTATGACCGGGGATAGAGTTTGTGGTTCTACAAACTCTTGGTCAGCCCTATCAACCTCTTGGGTTACAGAAACAGTACCAGAAGAACCAGGGATAGAAGTCCTTACCTGTGGTTGTATGACTTCTTCAGTTCCAGCTGATGTAACTATCCTTTGCTCTGGAATTGGTGGTTCAAATGATGGTAAGTTAATGAAGTTTGTCATGTAGTTGGAAATGAGAACTGGGACACTGCCATATTTGAAGGATGTTTCTAATCTTTGAAAGAATTTTTTGTCAGTGGTCGGAGAAATGAAAAAACGACCATTCCTGAACAATTCTTGATGCTCATTAGAAAGTATAGAATTAAGAACAAGTGATAGAAAACGAGGATAAAAACATTTGATCTTTCTACCATTGTCAAATTCCTTTCTAGCATTAAACACCCTCCTAACAACAATTTCCCAAAGAAGGTGGCCAACATTGAGTCTTTTGTTAAAAACAATTGCATAACCAATAACTTGTAAAAGATAAGGAATATTCTGAAAGTTATTTTTCGTGCAATTGCTAAAGACCTTAGCCAAGGTATCAAAGAATAAGTCCCATTCACATACAAGATTCCCTTTAATTAACTTAGACAAATTTAGGGGACCTTGATAGTGAATACTGAGGAAAAACCTAGTTAATTCTTCTTCAGTGGGGAGTCTGTCAAAATTATCCTGAGGAAACTGCAAGACATTACAAAATGTTTCCTCAGTGATAATGTACTGTGTGTCCTGAATGTTGAAAGATATAGTTGAGAAATCATCAGAGACAACAGCAGTTGAGCAAAGTAAATATAAAGGATCAACTTTCAAATCAACATTAGAACATATTGCATAATTAACACAAGAATGTTGATTAAGAAAGGAAATCCAAGGCCTAAAACGTTCAAATGAACATTTCAGGGGATCAAAATAGCCATGGTAATTAGTAAGAACAATCTCAAATTGCTGGGCCATTTTAACACAAATTAATAGAGTTAATTTTAGATTAATTCTAATTTAGGGAATAAATTCCAAGAAATAAGAATTATATCAGAAATTAATTAAATCAATTTATGCCGATCCAAAAAAAATTGACAGCAGTTCTTTACTTAAGAGAATAAAGAACCAAACAAGAGAAGTAAGTTTTGTAAAAACAAGAACTTGTGAAGGAATGAAGGACAAAAGACAATCTGCTTAGTATTTATAGGCAAAACCCGAATAGCCTGGAATGACTATCGGGATGACTACCGGGTAGTCATACCGATAGTCATTCCAGTATAAAACTGAGAATGACTAAAAACAATAACAGAAAATCATAGAAAAGAAAAGAAAAATAAATAAATATACATACTAATGGAATGACTATCGGGATGACTATGGGATAGTCATACCGATAGTCATTCCAGTACAAAAATCAAAGTACTGAAGTAAGTAAGTAAAAAAGACAGAAAAAATTAATTAAAACAAAAAACTCTACAATGACTACTGGAATGACTATGTAAGATAGTCATTCCGATAGTCATGCTAGTACAAAAACAAACCTGTTCACAAAAACTAGCAGAATTAATTAAAATTCCTACAGAAAAATGCATAAAACTAAGAAAATGCATGAAAAATTTATACAAAATTAGAAAAATTCACAGAAAAAATCCATAAATCCTAGAAAAATATGCAGAAATATATAAAATTGCATAAAATAATATAAACCTGCAGAAAAGTTTAAACAACAATATATACAAACTGAAAAACACCTAAATAATTCTAAATAAATATATTTTCAATAAAAATACATTTCTCCACTTAAAAAAAATATGAGAAAAATATTTTTAAAGAAAATAAAATTTTCAGAACCATTTAAATCAACAAGCATGCAATTATTAAGTGAGAATTGGCAGAAAATATCAATTAAATGACAAGAGAAAATGAATTTATTGAAAGAACAAACATGACAGATACATTGTTAATCACTAAGACTGTTTAACATACCCAATTTACCAACTAACTTGATAAATGTGGACTCATCAACAGATTTAGTGAATATATCTGCAGTCTGTTCTTCTGTGGGTACAAAGTGCAACTCCACAGTTCCATTCATGACATGCTCTCTGATAAAATGATACCTGATGTCAATGTGCTTCGTTCTCGAGTGCTGCACAGGGTTGTTGGAGATTGCTATGGCACTTGTATTATCACAAAATATGGGAATTTTGTCTAATGCAAAGCCATAGTCCTTTAATTGATTCCGTATCCATAAGATCTGAGCACAACAGCTTCCAGCAGCAATATATTCAGCTTCTGCTGTTGAATTGGAAACTGTTTGCTGTTTCTTGCTATACCAGGAAATCAACCTACCTCCTAGGAATTGACAACTCCCAGAGGTACTCTTTCTATCCACAACACTACCTGCATAATCAGAATCTGTATATCCAACAAGATTAAAACCAGAATCTTTAGGGTACCAGATACCTAGATTAGGTGTACCCTTAAGATATCTCAAGATTCTTTTCACAGCAACGAGATGAACATCTCTAGGATCCGCCTGGAACCTTGCACACAAGCATGTAGCATACATAATATCTGGTCTACTAGCAGTAAGATAGAGTAAGGAGCCAATCATACCTCTGTAGCTTGTAACATCTACCTTGATAGATTTGTCAGAAGCTCCAAGTTTGATTCCTGTTGGAGATGGAGTCCTTGCTGATGCTGAATCCTCCATGTGATACTTCTTGAGGAGTTCTTTGAGATACTTGGATTGACAAATAAATATTCCATTTGACCTTTGACTTACTTGTAATCCAAGAAAGAACTTCAGCTCACCCATCATACTCATTTCAAACTTACTCTGCATAAGCTCAGCAAATCTCTTACAGAGATTATCATTAGTAGACCCAAATATGATGTCATCCACA
Organism: Heracleum sosnowskyi; assembly: GCA_030848705.1. Lineage (NCBI taxonomy): Eukaryota > Viridiplantae > Streptophyta > Magnoliopsida > Apiales > Apiaceae > Heracleum > Heracleum sosnowskyi. The sequence goes on along the minus strand of CM061235.1, from coordinate 131,038,390 downwards.
TAGACTTGGACTAATATCATATCATTTTTGTGTTTCTTTGAAAAAAGAGTTTTGTCTATGATACCTCTAACAAAACCATTTTCTAAAAGAAAACCAGAGAGAGTGTCATACCATTTTCTTGGGGCTTGTTTAAGACCATAGATAGCCTTGAAGAGAAAGTACACAAAGTCCAGCAGTTCCTGATTTTCAAAGCCAGGGGGCTGTTCCACATACACTTCTTCATCAAGTTCACCATTCAGGAATGCACTCTTAACATCCATTTGATAGACTTTAAAATTGGAGTAAGCAGCAAATGCTAAGAACATCCTGATGGCCTCAAGTCTAGCCACTGGTGCATAGGTTTCATCATAATCAATGCCTTCAGCTTGAGAATACCCTTGTGCAACCAGTCTTGCCTTGTTCCTTGTAACAATGCCATCCTCATCTAGCTTGTTCCTGTATACCCATCTAGTACCAACTACTTTCTTGTTCTTTGGCCTGGGTACCAGCTTCCAGACTTGTTGTTGTTCAAACTGATTGAGTTCATCTTGCATAGCAATCACCCAATCTGGATCAGTTAGTGCTTCCTCAGTTTTCTTTGGCTCCATTTTAGATAAAAATGCTGAGAAAAGACATTCATTCTGAGAAGCTCTTCTAGTTTTAACTCCAACATCTGGATCACCAATGATCAACTCAAAAGGATGAGCTCTATTCCATACAGTCTGTCTTGGAAGATTTGATCTTGATGATTCACCTTGAAATTCACTTTGATGTTGTGAGTGACTAGCTGATTCTTCATTTGCTCCCCCTGAGTTGTTGCCTGTTTGCCTTGATGATCCTTCTCCAGTGCTGGTGGTATCTCCATTGTTACCAGTGTTTCCACCACCATCACCAGGATCATTATCATCATTGTTATTATCATCACCAGCAATAACTTCAGGTGGGGCTTCATCATCTGATTCTGAGTCTGGCAAGTTATCAAACTTCAGCTCTTCAGATGAATCTTCTTTTTGGATATTGGGGAACTTAGTGTCATCAAAAGTAACATTGACACTTTCCTTTACTGTGTGACTGCCAACTACATAAACCCTGTAAGATCTTTTGGAATAACCAACAAAAATGGCTTCTTGTGCCTTTGCCTCAAACTTGCCACGTTTAACATTCTCATCTAAAAGCACAAAGCATTTTGCTCCAAATACATGAAAGTACTTGACAGTTGGTTTCTTGTTGTTCATGATCTCATACGGAGTCTTCATTAGGTCTTTGTTGATTAAAGTTCGATTCTGAGTATAACAAGCTGTATTCGCTGCTTCAGCCCAAAAGTACATTGGAAGTTTGGACTCACTTAACATAGTCCTAGCAGCCTCAATCAATGTACGATTCTTTCTTTCCACTACTCCATTTTGTTGAGGAGTTCTAGGGGCAGAATACTGTCTTGTTATTCCTTTATCAGCACAAAAGTCATTCAGAATGGCATTCTTGAATTCCGTACCATTATCTGACCTTATGGCTCTAACAGGGAATCTAGAATCCAGCTCAATCAACTTTACATGGCTAATCACCAGGAATGGGGTCTCATCCTTGGAATGTAGGAATAAAACCCATGTATATTTTGAATAGTCATCAACAATCACAAGTGCATATTGTTTCTTTGACATGGACATCACATTAACTGGACCAAACAAATCCATGTGCAGTAGCTGAAGAGGTTCAGTTATTGATGATGTGTCAGTGCCCTTGTGAGAAGCTTTCTTTGACTTTCCCTTCTGACATGCCTCACACAGTCCTTCCTGTGTAAATTCCATCTGAGGCAAACCTCTAACTAATTCCCTCTTGACTAAAGAGTTCATAGTTTTGAAGTTAAGGTGAGACATCTTCTTGTGCCATAGCCAACTATCATCTGATGAAGCTTTAGCATAAAAACAATTCACTTCATCTTTGAATCCCGAGTTCAGATCAGCTATGAACAAGTCACCTTTCCTTACTCCTTGAAGAGCAGGCTTTCCATTCTTCTTGTGAGTGATCTGACACTTCTCTCTTTCAAAGGAAACAGCATATCCTCTGTCACAGAACTGACTGATGCTGAGAAGATTGAACGTCAGACCTTCCACAAATGAAACATCTTCAATGATAACATTTCCGTACTTCAAACAGCCATATCCTTTCGTAATACCCTTGCTGTTATCTCCAAAGGTAACTACTGGGCCAGCTTTCACAACCACATCTGATAGCAGGGCTCTATCTCCGGTCATATGCCTTGAACAGCCACTGTCCAGAATCCACATAACCCGGTTTACCTGTTTAACTCCCTGCAATATCAGATTGATTAGTCCTTCTTCGGAGCCCAAAATTGATTGGGTCCGGCATACTTAAAGAACTGGCCTTTGTCAGGCAAAACAACATTTCTAACTAAAACTACTTCAACCTTTTTCACATAAGAGCGTTTCCATTTATAGCCAGCCTTAACACATTTCTGAGTAGGCTTAGGGATAAATGAATCCACTTTAATATTAGGAGGATTAGCAGTCTTAGCTTTAACATGCTTCTTATTATTAACATGTTGACGTGGAGCAGTCTTATCACTAGATACATGCTTTTTATTAAAGAAAGCATACATAACATTAAAAGCACAAGACATGCAATTACTCACACCACATGCTTTATGAGAAGAATTAATAGCAGGCATGTTAGTTCTACAGTTGTTTTGATCCAACTTATGGATATCTGATTTAGCCTTTTTAGTTGTAGCAACTTTGACTGGAATATCAGATACACACTTTTTGGATTTCTCAGCTTCTAAGGCAACATCTTCTTCATGAATCTCCTCAGCAATAATGATAGAAGATTCATTCAGAGGCTCTGCCTCAGACTCCTTACAGAAGGGTGTTTTAATACCCTTAAGAATATAAGGAACAGCCTTTCCTTCTTCTCTGACCCTACAAGGTGTATTAATACCAAGCAATCCTATAGCCTCATTATAATCATAACCTATACTGACATGATTACCAATAGCTTGTTTATTGAAAATTTCTTTAGCCGTCTTACAAGAGTTGTAATAGGCATTAGCTTTGGTTTTGAGCTCACTAATCTGCTCTTTGAGAATGGTTTCCAGTTGAATATAACATTTAACCCTATTCTCCAGAAAAGCAATTTTCTCATTAAGTTCATCCTGATTAACATGCACAAGTTTCAAATCTTTTAATTCCTTTTCAAGATTTGTGTTTAAAAGATTTATTCTATCATTTTCAGTGCGTGCACAACTTATGGTGCCACCAAGATGATAAATCATTTCAGCGTCAGTAAAGGTTACCTCTGACATGTATCTGGATGAAGTGCTTTCCTCTTTAGCCATTAAAGCAAGATTCCCAATCTCACCTGCTTCTTCATCACTGTCAGTGTCATCCCAACTCTTTCCTTCAGCAACATAGGCCTTCCCAATCTTGTTCTTCTTGCTAGAATCAAATGTGTTTCTAGTCACTTGCTTTGGCTTTCTGCACTCAGTAGCAAAGTGACCCAACTCATTGCAATTGTAGCATCTGATTATACTCCTTTCCACAGTTCCAGTTTTGTAGCCACCCCTTGTGCCACTTGAAGATGAAGATCCACCTCTCTGAAATCTGGGTCTGAACTTAAGATTGGGATTCCTCTTGAATCTAAACTTCCCAAACTTTCTGACTATCAAAGCCAAATCACCATCCTCCAGCTGATCAAGTTCTTCCAAAGAATAGAAGTCACCACCAGATTGATCAATGGATGTTAATCCATATTCAGCATCAATAACATTCATGTGAGAACTGGAAGGTTGAACAGCCTTCACTTCCAGTTTCTGTGGGACTTCAGCAGCCAATGCAGTGGAGGTACCAACAATCCTTCCAGTTCCATACAGCTCCTTCTGTTGAATCTGCTCCAGCTCATAGGTCTTCAAGACACCATACAATCTTTCCAAAGCAAGCTCATTCATGTCTCTTGCTTCTCTAATAGCAGATATCTTGTGCTCCAAATGAGGTGGAAGGGTAAGAAGGAACTTCTTGTTAATCTCTTTGTTGGTGTAGTGCTTCCCATTGAGATTTAGATCATTGATTAATTTGTTGTATCTCTCAAACACCTGAGAGATACCTTCACCTGGATTTGATCTGAAATGCTCATATTGTGAAGTGAGAATTTCCAGCATATTCTCCCTAACTTCCTCTGTCCCCTCATTGATTATCTCTATTGTTCCCCAAATGTGTTTGGCAGTTTCACAATTTAGAACATGATTATGCATGACAGGATCAAGACTTTCAATAAGGATCAACTGTAGACAGGAATCCAAGGTAACATCCTCTTTCTCATCAGGAGTGTACTCCTTGGGATCTTTAGGGTACATACTAGCAGGCCTAGTAACAACGTTATCCACTGTTATCTCTTCCTCAATAATCATAGGGAGTTTGGGACCTTTCTTCAGCACATCAATATATTTAGGATTTGCAACCTTAAGAAATAGGAGCATTTTCTTCTTCCACATTGAATAATGCTCCTTGCTGAATATTGGGATTTTAACTGTCCCCACTTTCTGTGTAGTAGACATCTTTTGAGATTTTTAGAATTTAAATAAAAAATCAGAGTTTAAAAGAAAAATCTCAAAACAATTGGATCTTTGATTTGTATATCAATCAAAAGGCTCTGATACCAATTGTTAGGTCCTGATAAGTTTGTAGAAGGGGGGTTGAATACAAACTATACCGTTTTATCGAATTTGTTCTTTAAATGATTTAACTGTTTAGGAACAAATTGATGCGGAATAAAATGAAACAAGATTCAAGTTAAATAAAACTCTATTAAACTTGAAGGGTGTTACAAATATGATACTGATTACAAGATTGGATCTCAAACTAATTAAAACAAATCTAGAATAAATTCGACATGAATTTATCTATTTTTGTAATAAAAAGATATAACAATATTTGATAATTTGAGATACGTTCTAGAGATAAAAATCCGCTAGATAATCAAAGCAGTACAAGTAAATGAATTCTAGTGGTTTAGATTTAACATAAAGATTCTAGAATTAATTAGCAGAAGAAATGAGCACGGCAGAGTTCTTGACAGGAAAATGTTTTTGATGTAATGTTCTTGATGATCTGATTTCTTCTGATTACTTTTTCTTTTTGTACTAATCAAGTGGATCAGTACACTTCTGCACGTTCTGTTTCTTTTGTTTACCTTTGGAATGACTATCCGATTTGTACTGGAATGACTATCCAATTTGTACTGGAATGACTATCCAAAGGCTTAGCATGACTATCTGAATTAAGGTGAATTATATTAGAATTACTTAAAATCAACCGGGATGACTATCGGGATGACTACCGGTATGACTACCGGTATGACTATCCTGGGTAGTCATTCCAGTTGATTTTAATTACATAATTCTAATTTAATTCAAATTCTAATTCTAAATTAATTCTAATAATTAATTTACTTCACAAATTAATTCTGAAGAATTAATTTATTCAATAAATTAATTACTTAATTTATTTACTAAATTAATTCTGATGAATTAAATTAATAAATAAATTAATAACTAATTTACAATAGAACTTAAATCCTTATAGAATAGTAAAACCAATGCTTGAACCACTTGATCTGCTGAAGAATATCCATTGTCTGATGTTGTCATTTGATGCACTGTCTGGTTCATAAATGACTAACTTCAATGTCTGTTCTTCATCTTGACTTTAAGTTGTGGTTCATTGTCTGCTTTTGACTGTTGATCAACCTTTGTAACCTGTACATTTGCTATCACAAATCTGAAACCTCTGTCACTTTAATAAATCCACTTCTTTGAAGACTTCACTGAGGCTTGAACAAATAATTGAACTTCTTTCAATGTAGTATATCTTCAAATCTGTAGGATGACTTTAATTCTCCATTCTCTTGACAGATAAAACTATCTGAGATTCCTGTGACATATTAACTTATTATTTACTTATTACAGACTTGTTTAACTTAAGTTGTTTCCTCGGAATATTAATAGGCCAAAACATATGCCTTTCAGCATCATTATCATAATAAATTAAAATAAAATATTGTCTAAGTAAATAAATATTCATTTATCAATAATTGAATAAAATATTCATTAACCGATAAATAAATAATTTCATTAAATGAATATATTTTCATGGTCTCAAGTGTATCCATTTATCGAGATTCTACTATAGTTGTATTACATATTTGGATTTTTGCTTAAATAATCTTAAAAAATATAACATTAAATATACTACTTGAAAATGAATTCTAAAATTTTTGTCCATCTCCAGTTATCACACATTTTTAATTATGAAATTGTTTAATTTATCTTTATATTAAACACATGTCTATATATAATTTCTTTATTTATTGATATTAATATATGATCATCTAAATTTTAAGGAAAATTATGTAACATAAGAAATAAGCATATATTTTTTACATAAATTGATATTTCATAAATAATTATTTTTTTACAGATTGTAGCTAATAAAAATGAAAAGTAATTTTCTTAAGATGAGTGAAAAGATCTAGAGTTAACTTAAATTATGTTGAACATAACTCAATTTTTTTCTTAAAATGAAAAATATCTTAAAATAATAACTTTAATTGAATTTACATTTTATATTTTTCACCTAAAATATATTTATATAATTAATAACTTTGAATGTTGAATTTTTAACCAATTATATTATTTTACAAAAAGATATTAATATAATTTCAAATTTTTGGTAACCTTGTTTTTAAAATATTCAATTTATTCAAATAAATAATATGAAAGTAAATTTTAAATCAAGTTGATTTAGCCTCTAATTGAATAAATGATGTCTACACGGGAATTATCAATGACCAGTTAAACATCATTTAATAGGTAAACGGGACATTAAATAAGCAAAGGGACTTAAGGGTAATTTTTAATTACTACATGAAGCAAAATTTTATGACATTTAGCAATACCTTTTTTTTTTAGTAAAGTGCATTATGTGTACTTGCACTTTATGTGTCGGACCACTTTGGATACCACACTTCTGAAAGTACCACGGGCTATACTGAACTTCACTTTTCGTTACACTTTGCACTTTTCCGTCAAATACCATTAACACCGTTTGTCAGGTTGGGGGCAAAAAAGTGTTTTTAGAAATGCAACGGCTAATTGGCCTATATATACACAGAAGCACCCCCAATTCCTTGTATGTCTTTGTTTTGAAACCCTAAATTGAAAATCGTCTTCACCTAAACAGAAAAATGGCACAAACATGGTTGAAGTTGAGAATGCCTCTAAATTTAAAATTTTCTGATCCATATATTAAACAAAATCATAATAACATCCTCTGTTCTCCCGGAACCTTGTCTGAAATTAGGCAATCAGTGGTATACTATTGGTTTCATCTTTGGTTCTAAAGTCATTACTGCATTTTTATGTCTTATTCAATTTTATTTGCATGATTTCCAAGTAGAAGGTGATCAGATAACTGATCGAAGCAATAGCAGGTAAACTAAAACGAAATTACTAGTGGTGACACAAAAACAAGTACTTAAAATTTCATATCATTAGTTTCTTCATCATACAGATGAATAAAACCTTAAGACAGTTACGGTACCCACAAAGTAGGGAGCGACATAGTTATGAAAAACACAAGAATAGATCAAGCAGCCTAACGACATTAAACACATCCAAGAAAGGAATTACGTAAAATACATAGGCTGCGGAATTATTGTAGTTCAATATATGGAGAAACGCTAGCTGCTTTGTTAGGTACTCAATTCCATTTCATCGTTAACAGTTGCATGGATCACATGTGCAGTTTGATCCGCACTTGCAGGCATGACCTCCTTCAGTTACAAAGCTCATCTCTGAACCCTGAGAAAACCTGCAATGGTAAATCTTACACAAGTTAAAAAAGTTGCGAAAATGGTCAAATTGTTACAGTAAATTATGCATTTCTCAAACACATAATTCTTACGTTTTTGTTGGTGCAACTCCATCAATGATGGTTGCAGTTGTGTTCTTCTCCACATCAGGGTACATTCCGCATCTATGATTTAAGAAGAAAAACATTTATTAACAAGCAATAAAGTGATGAGTAATGATATCTAGTTTATGCCATTATTTGTAACAAATAATAATGAAAAATGATTATATTATTTTCTGCAATTAGCTATATCCAAAAAAAAATGATTGATGGCTTACCCTCGACAGCCATTGCCGCACTTGCAGCCAGCACCGCAACCACAGTTTCCTCCACAGCAAAACATTTTTGAATGGATAGTAAAGAGAATGACAAAGATTATAAGATTGTACCGAGTTTTGTATTGATCACTCTCACTTATCGGGTAACTTGTTTTGTGAATTCATGAGCTTTATTTATAGTGCAAAAAGACTTTTTTGCCCCCAACCTGACAGACGGTGTTAATGGTATTTGACGGAAAAGTGCAAAGTGCAACGAAAAGTGAAGTTCAGTATAGCCCGTGGTACTTTCAGAACTGTGGTATCCAAAGTGGTCCGACACATAAAGTGCAAGTACACATAATGCACTTTACTCTTTTTTTTACCATTAAGTTTTTGTTTTTAATTTCATATTTTGTGTGCTGCATTGGTACTGACCATCATCAAATTAAGATTAGAATTTTTTTATTTAAAATTAACTTTTAAATATACAATAATGGATTTTACTACTACAAAAATGAAATTTAGCAATTACATTAAAAATTATTATAAACTTGAACAAATATGTGAAATTGGTAATGGGATCCTTTAGATTTTTTGAAACAACTTAAAAATCTTAAAAATGTAGGTTATCAATCACAAATGTAACCATATTTACGGCTGATGTTAACAAAAAACAATCACAAATACGACTTACAAAAATTAATAATTGAAAATTAGTTGCATAATAAGTTAAAATTTGATTGCATAATAGGTTGCTTAACAAGTTGCACAGGTTAAATAGTGCAATCTCACATGCAATCAAATTAATCTTAAATGTAACGAAAAACAACTTCAATTATCTTTTCAAAAAAATGTAAAAACGATTTGGATTTGATTGTTTCGGTTGGAGATCATATTTTTACAAAAATATTATAAAATAATAAAATTATACAAAACTTAAAAATAAAGTATTATTTTTGATAATATCTCATTTTTAATAAACTTTTTGTGAACTTGGATTTCCTAAAATAGTTTCATCGCAAATAGACACATACTTCAAAGTAATTCTCCAAATATTAATATTATAAATTTATAAAAATAAAACTAAAAATTTAAATTAAACTATAATAAATAAACATAAACATTGTTTTTCTTAAATAAATATGTAAGTTTTAATGAATAATCCATGTATATAATTAGATTGTGATTTACTAAGGTACAAATTAATTTTGAGAAATTATCAAAAATACTACTTTTTCTATTTATTTTTTGCAATTTTACCATCTTCTGAAAATATTTGAAAAAATATGTCCTGCAACTAGATGCAACCTAAAAATATTTGCAAAAATACGGTTTACAACCAACGCAACCAGATGCAACCAAAGCAATCACATGCAACTTTTTAAAATATAATTGAAAAACAGCTTAGAATTCAAAAAAAATATTAGTAAGAGGAGTAAGTTTGTGGTCTTGATTTACCGTGGGGGTTCAATAGTTAATCTTTGGGATTCAATGTTTTTATTTTGGGTTTTAGAAATATCAAGAATGATGAATAATTCGTATACAGACTTAGGGTTTAGGGTTGTAAACCTTAGACTCTAAACCCTAACCTATCCTGATTTTAGGGTTGTTAATCAAGACGCCGGAAAAACATCATTATTAACAAGTTGCATATGTGGTTGATTTTGGTTGCAGTTGCAGATATGGTTGCATCGAGTTGCAGACCGTATTTTTGGAAATATTTTCAAAAAGTTGGTATTTTTGCAAATGCAAATATTTTGGCATTTTTGCAAAAAATTTTAAAAACACATAGTATTTTTCCAAAAATGTTTTTTGGGTTAGGTATTTATGAAAAAGCCCATTAATTTTTTGTAAAATTATTTTTAATTTTAATGTATTCGTCACCGAATTCTAACATCTTTGTTAGTGTTTTAAATGTTGAAATTTCATATCTACTTATATATATTAAATGGGGGTTAGGGGCAAATTGAGGTGTGATGGTTCTCTCTATCACAGTATTGAGAGAAAATTTCCCAAATATCACAATTTGAAAAAATGACCTCAAATATCACCGTAAAACACCGGATAAAAAGGTGTTACAAGGTTAGACCATCTCCAATGGTGGAACCCCTTAGCCAAAAAATCCTATGTGGCATAATTTATACATAATTTGTATAAAATATGAAGCTCCAACCATGCAAAGCCCTTAGGTAAATTATAGCCAATTAGCTAAATTATATTCGACATTGGCTAAATTTGTCGAACCTATAAAGAGCTGTAACAAAGCTGTACATATAAATTTAATATTTATAGCCACTCCCATTGAAGCACATTACCTTACAGGTTCGGCAAATTTTAGCCAATCACTATTTTGTAGTATTTTAGCCAACCATTTTAGCCAACCCCATTGGAGATGCTCTTAGAAACATAACGCTAGATCGCCTAGCATTATGTGGCTTTAATTTTTTATTTTTTTTTAATTTAAGCTCAAAACGCTACACTATCATGTATTTTCGGACAAAACACAACTTAATTTGGTGTTTGAAAAAGCAAAACAAAGGTTCATATGGTGTTTTTTTGCAATATAAAATACATTTTTTTTAAAGCTGAAAACGCAATATAAACTGGTGTTTGCAGCAAAACACCAAATGAATTGGTGTTTGACAGCGCTTTTATCTTTTGTTGCAACAACAAAACGCTAGTTAAATAAACATACACATGTACAAAATCATAAATGATGTTTTATTACAAAGTCCGGCGGCCTGATTTTAGGGTTGTTTACAACCCTAAACCCAAAATTCTAAGTCCGTATATGATTTATTCGTCACTCTGAATATTTCTAAAATCCAAAATGAAATCATTGAACCCCCAAGGAAACGGCTAAATTAATAGCACAAGTTTATCTAATGTTTTATACGATAACTTAAATTTATATTGCGTTTCAACTAGAAAACAAACAATACAAATGCACCAGATGAAGTTGTGTTTGCAGCAAAATAGAACTTCATCTGGTGTTTTGTGCAAAGCACCAATTTAACTTGTGTTTTGTCAGTTGATCATCTATTGGAGTACAAGTTTTTTGATGCACAAAACGCTAAATGATATTGAACTTCATTTTAAAAAAACTGAAAATGCTAGACTATCATGTGTTTTGAACCAAAAACGCAAGATTAAATGGTGTCTCCGTGTATCAACATAAAAACACATTTGTTTGAAGCTGAAAATGCAAGATAAACGTGTGTTTTGAGTAAAACACAACTTCATCTGGTTTTTGTGCAAAACACAAGTTTAACTTGTATTTTGTGAGTTGATCATTTGTTGGAGTCCAAAACATCGGCTGAACTTCTGTTTTGATGCACAAAACACAACTTTATGTGGCGTTTTGAGCAAAACACCAGTTTAACCTGTGTTTTGATGCATAAAACGCTAAATGAAACTGTGTTTTCTGCTTGAAACGCTACACGATTTGGTGTTTTGGACATAAACGAAGTAGTGTCTTGTGTTAAAAGAAGAACACCAAACGAAATGGTGTTTTATAGTGATATTTGAGATCTTTATTTTCAATTATGATATTTGGGGTCATTTACTTTAAATTTGTGATATTGAGGGTCTTTTCTCTAAATGGAGCCAATAAATGGCTATGAAATGACAGTTTTACCCTTATTTATTGAAAAATCACAAAAATGTCACCCTCTGTAATTTTTGGTAAAAAGTAATGAATTTGTGTACTCAATTAGAGTCAAACTCATGACTTTCTCTTAACAAATTTTATGTCTTAGGCTATGTTTGAGATTGCTGTTAAAAATTGTTGTGCTGTTGAAAAAAATGTTGTTAAAATAAGTGCTGTTGTGAAAATCAAAAGCATGGGGCACCTGCTTTCTCTAAAAGCAACTTTTCAGCCAAAAGCGCTTTTCAGAAAAGCAGCTTTTAAATTTTACTAAATACTTTTTTAGATGCTTTTCAGTAAAAAGCTGTTGTTGTTGTCTGCAACAACAATGTCAAATGTAGCCTTAGCAAGTTTTATGTTGCATTGATTTTTGAGTATATTTTCAAATTCTTATTAGATAAACCACATCATCTCCTTTTTTTTAATTTAACTTTTAAGTTTATAAAATGTTAGTTTATATTTTTATATACCATTGTTTTTAGTTTTTTTAGTTTTATATGTAACTATATATTCAATCATCTATGTAAAAATTTTATTATATTTGTATTTTTTCAGTTAAATTATGTTGTTAATTGTATAATTTATATTTTTATATAATATTATATATATATATACTATATTATTAAAGCCGAAACATTGAAAGTTTTGGTTTTCGATTTTCGGTCTTTTATTCTATTTAATAAATAATAAAAAAATATATAAATAGTAACTAGATGATTGCCTTTTATAATTAAAATATATTTTTTTAACAAAATCTACTTCTTTTCCAAAAATATCATGACAATTATCTTTAAATTAAAACATATTACTTTTTATATTTGTTATTACTAAAATCTTTGTTTTCCAAAAATATGAGGTGCAATCCTTACTTATTTATTTTAAAACATATTTTAATACTTTATTTAATAAATAATAAAATAATATAAAAATAGTAACTAGTTGATTACCTTTTATAATTAAAAAAAAATATTCTAACAAAATCTATGCCTTTTACAAAAATATCACGACAATTATCTTTAAATTAAAACCTGTTATCTTTTATATTTGTTATCACTAAAATCTTTATTTTCCAAAAATATGAGGTGCAGTCCTTATTTATTTATTTCAAAACCTATTTTAATACTCTATTTAATAAATAATAAAATAATATAAAATTAGTAACTAGTTGATTGCCTTTTATAGTTAAAATAATTTTTTCTAACAAAATATACTTCTTTTCCAAAAATATCACGGGTAATTACTTTTAAATTAACATATATTACCTTTTATATTTGTTATCAATAAAATATCTCTTTTCCAAAAATATCAAGTGTAGCCCTTACTTATATATTTTAAAATCTATTTTAATACTTTTAATTATTTTTAAAAAAAAATTATCTATTTTAACAAGTTAACGTATTTTTTTAACAAATACAATTAATATAATTAAAACACATCTAAAAATATTACGGGTAGTTACTCTTTTTAATTAAAACATGTTGGTTTTTCTATTTGTCCTTATTAAAAAAACTTACTTATTTTAACATGTCAACGTATTTTTTTAATAAATACAATTAATATAATTAAAACACTTCTAAAAATATCACGGACAATTACTTTTTTTAATTAAAACATGTTAGATTTTCTATATGTCCTTATTATTAATATTATTTTATTATAAAATAATATTAATAATACCTCATTTATCTTCCTCAACCTCATCTGCATTTTTTTATATTTTTTTAAGTTTCAATTAATATTTAAGTTTCTCATTTTATAATTTATTATATTAATTTTTACTTTTATTTTAATATTTTCCGTTCACATTAAATTTTTTAATTTATTATTTTTTGAGGTCCGTGCATTGCACGGGTTATAGGCTAGTGTGTGTATATATATATAATTTTAATATATTTGAATTACTTACATTTGATATTTGATATATAGGGATCTCACTCGTTAGTTAAATATTTTTAAATTAAGAAAATTAATGTTGAAGATGTTTATCAATAAACTACACAATAATTGTTTATAAAATTTGTTCATCTCATTCGTTTTCTAATAAATTTTTTTCGAAGTGCACATTACTTTTTTTTAATATTTCAACATGACATTTTATTCTTTATTGACTTTATTATTAACTCCTTATATATAATAAGCGTGTAAGGGAGATCTTATCCAAAACTTTGGTCGTATTTGATTAATAATAGGATAGTATTTAAATACTAAAAGGTGTATTTTGATAATTTAAACCTATTATAAATGGGTTTTCTATATTGAATAGAAATCTTTATGTAAAAATTCGTAATTATCTTTTCTCTTTATTTTATGGATAGTTCCAGTTAGATAATAATTATTAAACCATCATTAAATTAGAGATAATTTTGTAAGCTTCGCGTGGGCTGTAAAATCGTTAAAATCTGTTGTCTAAAACTCAAGATAGAGCCCAAACAGTAAAGTTATTATCTAAATTTTAATAAATATTTTTTTATTATTGTAGCACCAATTTAGTTTTTTTCCAAATTCTTTTAAATTTATAAATTCTATTTTTATTTCAATAAAATGTTAAAATCAATTTAAGAAAAAATTAAAATCGATATGGTCCGTGTACGATCAGTATACGACCAAATTAATAATTATAGTTAGATCTTAAATAGATCGATGAGAATTGTTAGATCTAATATTAAAAAGTGTATCCGATCTCTAGTTACTAGAGTTTTTAAAGCTAGATATTTCTCGAACTCTCATGTTCATGTTCTTGAAGCAAGGAAAACGGAGGGCTCCAGTTTCATCTGGTCAGGCATTTGGCAGGCAAAGGAGGAGATTAAGAAAGGCTTTCGATTGGTGTTAGGGGATGGAAATAATATCAGTGTGCTTACTGATCCGTGGCTAAAAAGCAAAGCTAATCATTTGGTCGAAAACAAGAACTATACTGGTAGTAGAAGTGCTAAAGTCTGTCAGTTTTTTAAACATGGTGCTCTTGAGTGGGATGAGGAACGAATTAGAGAGGTGTTTGATGAGGTCGATGCAACTGCAATTATGCAAACTCGAATTCCACAAAACGCAGCTCATGACAGAGTAGCTTGGGTGCACACGAAGGATGGATGTTATTCAGTGAAATCTGGTTATCATGTGTGACAGGAGGGTCATTTGGTCCCAATACAAGATTCTCACTCAGTAGGCTGGAAGAGGTTGTGGAATTTGAAAATTCCACCGAAAGTTAAATTCTTTCTGTGGCGCCTGTGTCGTAACAATGTTCCTGTTCGTGTGGTTCTGAATAGGAGATGTAATGGTGTTCCTTTGATTTGTCCAATGTGTAACATTGATGTGGAACATGTACTGCATTTGTTCTTTCACTGCGATTTCGCTGCACTTTGTTGGCAACAAATGGGAGTTCTGTACGATATGTGGGAGATAGAAGATGTGTCGAGGTGGTTGCTGGACAAGCTGAGTTCTGAGTCCTATGACAGGCTTAAATTGTTTGCAATGACTTTATGGGGTATCTGGTTTTTCAGGAATAAGAAGGTCTGGGAACAAAAGGTGGTAACAGCTGAATTTGCTATGGATTGGAGTCTAATGCAGCTCAAGGAATGGGGTGATGCTTGCAGTAGAGTACATCAGAGAGTGTTGCAGGTAAGAAGGAATAATGATACGAACAATGACAGATGGGTGGCACCGGGGACTGGTTTGCTGAAAGTGAATATTGATGCTTCGATAGTGGAAGGTTCCTCACATTTTTCAGTAGGTATGGTGCTGCGTGATCACAGAGGCGATTACTTGGGAGGAAAAGTAATGAAAGTTGCAGCAGCAGTGAGTGTACTAGAGGCAGAAGCAATTGGAATTGACGAAGCTTTGTCTTGGATTAGCACCAGAACAGAGGGGAGGGTCTGTGTTGAGTCAGACTCTCTTACTGCAATGCAGGCTATTAATAGCCAATCAGTGTACCACCTGGAAATTGGCCACATTTTTTATGCTTGCAGGTCGAAATTGATTGTTAGGCCTAATATTCATGTTAAACATGTGAGAAGGTTAGCCAATAGGACAACCCATTTAGTGGCTCGAGTGCCTTGTGAGCTAAATTGTTGTATTGATTTAGTTTCTCCTCCACGGTTTGTGTTGGAGTCATTGATGTATGATGCTTTGATTGAGTAATGGAAGTGCATTTTTCTTCAAAAAAAAAAAAAGTGTATCCGATTAATAATAGAATTATATTTAAATACTAAAAAGTGTATTTTGATAATTTAAAATTTTTCTATGTAAAAATTCTTAAATATCTTTTCTCTTGAATTTATGTATAGTTCCAGTTAGATAATAATTGTTAAACCAAATATCAAGATAACAATTCATATTGATTACAATGATACCCTACGTTATAAGAGACTTAGGAGAACTCCTAAATATATTTAAACACTTTTTTTCTGAAGGAACATAACAATTTGATTAATTCAAATTATAATTATATTATTTTACATATAATAAACATAAAAGGATAATATCAAAATATTATTAAAATGTTGAGGGTTTCATATTCATAAACGATAATTTTGAATATAATACTTATATTAAAATGTGTATTTGATAAAGGTATGATTATATTTAAATACTAAGAAGTGTGCTTTGATAATTTAAACCAATTATAAATTGGTTTTCTATATTGAATTGAATTCTTTGTGTAAAACTTTTTAACCATCTTTTCTTTTCAGTTTATTTTATGGGTAGGTCAACTGGTCAAGTTAGATAATAATTATTAAACCATCATTAAATTAAAGATAATTTCGTTAGTTTCGCATGAGTTGTAAAATCGTCAAAATTCAATTTCTAAAACTAAGGATAGAACCCAAATATTAAAGTGAGTATCTAAATTTTAATAAATATTTTTTTTTAGTATTGTAGCACCAATTTATTTATTTTTCCACTAATTCTTTTAAATATAGAAATTTTATGTTTCTTTCAATAAAGTATCAAAATTAATTAAGAACAAATTCAAATCGATAAAGAATATAATAATATGAGAATAAAATTTTATATAATCATAACATAATTTTTATTCTATTTAATAATTTTTAAGTAATAATGTATTTTAAAATTTTATTTACACCGTAAATAAAACTGAAACATTAAAAGTAAAAACAGTTAGTAAGATACTTATATCAGTATATACTTGATATCCTTATTATATTAAATCCTTATATATAATAATCATAATAGGGTTTTTATCCCAAATTTTTGTCGTGGACAACCAAATTAATAAGGACCATTAGATCTTAACTAGATAAATGAAAATCGTTAGATCAAATATTAAAAAAGTTTATTTTATTAATAATAGGATTATATTTAAATTCAAAAAGGTGTATTTTGATAATTTAAACCAAATATACCAAATATAAATAAGTTTTCTATATTGAATAGAATTCTCTATGTAAAAGATTCGTGACTTTCTTTTCTCTTCCATGGATAATTCCACCTAGATAAAAATTGTTAAACCATCTTTTAATTAAAGATAATTTAGTTATCTTCATGTGGGGTGTAAAATCGTCAAAATCTGATTTTTAAAACACAAAATAAAACCCAAATTGATAAAGTGAATATTTAAATTCTAATAATAATTATTATGTCATCATAATTTTAACACCAATTTAATTACTTTTTTATAACTATTTTAAATTTAGAAATCTATGTTCAAAAATTAAAATCAATCTAAGAAAAATTCAAATCAACAAAGAATATAATAATACGAGGATAAAAATTTATAAAATTATGCATATTTTTAATCCTATTTTATTAAGTTTTATATCATAACTAATCAAATCTTATTTATTATTAAATAATAAATTATACGTAAATGGTGATTTTGTTTTATAAGAACTCATAGAGACCTAATTTCATTGTTAACAGAACTATATTCATATTAAAAAAAAAACTAATTTTGAAATTTTAGACTCAGCTACAGAAGAGGCCAAACTTTTTAAACCTATATACATGTAAATTATTAAATTCGAAACTTTAAAAGTTTGTTAATCAATTAGTATAGTACTTTTCTGAAAAATCGTACTTTACAAAAAATATTATCAAATAACATATATCTGCAAGAAAAAATGAAAAAATTCTTATTTTTCAAAAAAACCTATAAATTTTAATATGTTGTTGGTAGATTCCAACCTTAGATCATTCTACATGATAATTTTACTGTTATATCTAACGTTTTTCAACAATTTAATTTGAAAGATTCAACGATTATGGATTGAGTGATCAAACAAAGCGACCAAACTTATAAGGAACCTTTCATTATTTAGTCTTTAATATAATAACATAGATATTTACAGAATATACTATAAAAAAATGAAATTTATACAGAATTTTGATCACGGTGTACTACTTTAAAAGAAGAACTATTACAAAAAAAATATATTTTAATTGATAATTTATTTTCTCAAAAGTTCAAAGTTCCCGCATCTTTAACATATTACAAAAAAGAGTATATTATATTTTAGAAATAAATATTTAAAAAAATTATAAATTAAAAAATTATAAATATTAAGAAAAATTAATGATGTTATCATGGTAGTTTGGTCATAAATACCGTCAAAACATTCTCAATCGTTAGATCAAATACTTTTAAAAATACATGATCAAGATTATATCATATAAAAAGAAGTTATTATCTAAAAATTATAAGTTAAAAGATATTATATTAGGATTGGATTTTCTAAAAAGTCAAAACATAAAAATAGTTGTAATTAAATAAGGAAACTCATTTAATACCAAAATAATAAAAATCGTTTAATGTTAAATAGATAGGTGAAAACCGTTAGATTTAACATTAAAAACTGTATTTGGTTTATAAAGGGTATTCTAATAATCTAAACTAAATATGAGTAGATTTCCTAAATCGAATAGAATTCTCAACATTAAATTTCGTCACATTATTCTCTTTTTAGTTTTAGGATAGTTTTTAATTGAAAAAGAACTATTAAACCACAACTAAATTAAAAATTATTTTGTGAATTTCACGTGGACTATAAAATTGGCAAAATCTAATTTTTATAACTCAATATAAACAAATATTAAATTGAGCATGTAAAATATAATAAATATCAAATTTTTAATTATAATTGTTTTGGCTAAATCTTTTTTAACAATAATTTAATCATGTAAACTAATAACTTTTAAATATTAAAATATTCATAAATAAATATAATTATAAATATTAAAAAAACAATTGTGTGTTGCATAGGTAATAAAAATATAATTATAAACAAAATAATTATAAATAAAATTTAAGTAACCGTGCTTCGCACGAGCTATAAGCTAGTATCTCATAGTGTCACTAATTTGCCCATTTTTTCTCCGTCCTCACCTTTCTAAGTCTCCTTACTAGACTCAGCAATTTAATTTATTATATAAAAATGTAGTGTATGATCTGATTTTTTTGATACACGAAAGTACGTGAATACGAAATAAATGATAAAATGTATAATGTTTTAATAAAATGTATTATCACAATTTATAGGCTTCGTGACCATATAGAAACCGTTCATATATATTACAAGCCTGTAACTCGTGCGATGCACGGATGAATTTTAGTTTTTATTTTATTTTATTATCTATATTTTGATTTATATGATTTTAAAAAGTAATCAAATATAATAATATATGTATGATGTTATTCTACGTTTTTTAGCCTATAAGTTGTGCGATACACGGATGAATTTTAGTATTTTTGATTTATTATTTTAGTATTTTTTATATGATTTTTTAGTATTTTTTATTAGCATTTATTTGTATTTTGATCTTAAAAATTCTTAATATGTTGTTGACGGAATAATATCTTGAACTTTTGAATGTATCTTAGAAAAATAGATGATATAAATATTTAATAATAATATGTTGTTGACGGGATTCGAACCTTGAACCCGTGGGAGCATTTTAGATATCAAGAAAAGAATATTTTTTTTAATATTACATCCAACGGTTCTCATTTATCGATATTTACATCTAACGGTTATTATTTAGATAACCAAACTACATATGACCAAACTACCAACCAAATAGATGGTGGTTACTCTAATTTAATTTATATTATTATTATTTTTTTAATATTAGATCTAATGGTTCTCATTCATCTATTTTAAAATCAACAATCCTTATTGATTTGGCGGTACATGACCAAAATTTTGGATAAAATTTCTCTTACGCTTATTGTATATAAGGATTTAATATGTTTTGCAAACACCTATTCTACTTCCAATATTATATGTATGTGTGTGTGTCGCGTGAATGGAGGCGTATTTGGTATTCATTATTATATCGATTAACATAATCCTATAATACGTGAGATAATTTAACCATGAGATATTTTGTACATGATTTGAACCGACTAACTTGCCCTTGTGTTTATTATTTATTAGAAAAAGTTGTTTGTAGAAATTGAACTTGAGTTTATCTATTAACTGAAACGTCTTTATATCGCTAAACTATAAAATCACAGATTTTTGGAACTTCGCTCGAAACGTGTGAGTATCATTTGATAGAAGACATTTTATTTAACTTCAAAATATATAAAAATAATTATGTAGCTAAATTGAACTTAGGTTATATTGTTGACGGGATTCGAACCTTGAACCCGTTGGAGCATTTTAGATATCAATAAAATAATATTTTTTAATATTACATCCAACGGTTCTCATTTATCTATATTTACATCTAACGTTATTATTTAGATGAACAAACTATCAACATATGACCAAACTACCAACCAAATAGAGGGTGGTTTGCTTATAATAGTATAGTATAAATTTCAATAATTAAATGTATTGAAATAAGTTTTAAAATAAATAAGTAACTATTTTCCCGTGATATTTTTGGAGTGAGAGGTTTTATTAAAAAAAAATAGAAAGAGCAACATGTTTTAGCTAAAAAGATAATTGTCCATAATTAAAAATATTAAAATAGGTTTTAAAATAAATAAGTAAGGGTTTACCCGTGATATTTTTGAAAAAGTAGGGGTTGTAGTAAGGAAAAATAGAAAGAGTAACATATGTCTTAGTTGAAAAAGATGACTGTTTGTGATTTTATAGAAAAAGAATGGACTTTGTTAGAAAAATAGAAAATATAATGTATTTTAACTAAAAAATTAATTGGTTATAAATAATATTATTATTTAATAATAGTTTTCTTAAAAAATGAACAAATTTAAAAAATAACATGTTTTATCTGAAAAGGTAATTGCCCGTAATTAAAAGTATTAAAATATGTTTTAAAATAAGTAAGAGTTTGCTTGTGATATTTTTGGAAAATGTGGGGTTTTAGTAAGAAAAAAATAGAAATAGTAACATGTTCTATTTTAAAAAGGTAATTGTCCATGATTTTTTTAGAAAATAGAGGATTTTGTTAGAAAATATTGAAAAGTTAATGTATTTTAGTTGAAAAGATAATAAGTTATAGTTTTTTTTAAATGAAAAAAAAATACAAAAGTAACATGTTTTAGTTGAAAAGGTAATTGCCGTAATTAAAAGTATTAAAATAAA
Source organism: Heracleum sosnowskyi (assembly GCA_030848705.1). Taxonomy (NCBI): domain Eukaryota; kingdom Viridiplantae; phylum Streptophyta; class Magnoliopsida; order Apiales; family Apiaceae; genus Heracleum; species Heracleum sosnowskyi. The sequence continues at coordinate 131,017,080 of CM061235.1, read as the reverse complement.
TAAGTAAGGTTTGCCCGTGATATTTTTGGAAAAGGAAGGGTTTTAATAAGAAAAAATAGAAAGAGTAACATGTTTTCGTTGATTTTTTTTTTAGAAAAAGAGAACCCTAACATTGACATCAGTTACATAACCATTTGCAAATAACCAAAACACAAGTCTATTTTTAAAGTTACACAAGCATGTAACCTTGCGAATGATGAATTTTAGTATTTTTTATTTTATTATCTATATTTTGATTTATATGATTTTAAAAAGTAATCAAATATAATAATATATGTATGACGTTATTCTAAGTTTTTTTAGCCTATAAACTGTGCAATACACGGATGAATTTTAGTATTTTTGATTTATTATTTTAGTATTTTTTATATGATTTTTTAGTATTTTTTATCTTATTTTATTAACATTTATTTGTATTTTGATCTTAAAAATTCTTAATATGTTGTTGACGGAATAATATCTTGAACTTTTGAATGTAGCTTAGAAAAATAGATGATATAAATATTTAATAATAATATGTTGTTGACGGGATTCGAACCTTGAACCCGTGGGAGCATTTTAGATATCAAGAAAATAATATTTTTTTTAATATTACATCCAACGGTTCTCATTTATCTATATTTACATCTAACGGTTATTATTTAGATGACCAAACTACATATGACCAAACTACCAACCAAATAGAGGGTGGTTTGCTTATAATAGTATAGTATAGATAGATAGATAGATAGATAGTATAGATAGATGTGTATATTCTGTACAACAAATTTTGTTTATTTTGTCCCACTTTTTTTGTCACTTCACACTTTATCGTTAATAAATTAAAATATGTAACCATTAAAAAAATAAAATATATTAAACTCTTTCGGTAAATTATATAATGAGTTAAGATCAAATACCAATGTTAGTTACAAAATCAAAGACATTTCGGTAAATTATATATTAAACGTTAATTTTTTTTATTAAAAATACAACTTGCAAGCTCATAGACATTTTTGGGGTGATGGCCAAAATTATCACAATTTTTAGATTTGATGACCAGAATATCACATTTTGAAAATTTGACCAAAAATACCAGTGAAATATGCTTTCTCAGACTGGGTATCTCGAGATACGTTTTTTCAGGCTGGGTATCTCGAGATACGCTTTCTCAGAATGTGTATTCGGCTCAATTTTTCTTTGAAATACGCTTTTTCAGACTCGGTATTCTGAAATACGTTTTCCCAGACTGGGTATTTCACCCAAAATTTTGATTTTTTTTTTGTAAAAACACATATTTCATCAAAAATTATTGAATTAACATTTTTTGAGATACCCAATCTAGTTTGGTTGGTAAAAATGGTCAAAAACTCAAAAATGAGTATTTTGGTTAGTTAACCTAAAAATATGTGGTATTTTTGTCATTCTTTCACATTTTTGACATGCTCCTATCCTGAAACACAAAAAATAAAAGCTCGTTCATCATTGGGTGATGGCCAAAATTACCACAATTTTTAGATTTAGTAACCATACATTTTAAAATTTTGGCCAAAAATACCAATAAAATACGTTTTCTCAGAATAGGTATCTCGAGATACGCTTTCTCAGACTGGGTATCTAACTCAATTTTTCTTTGAAATACGCTTTTTTAGACTGAGTATTTTGAAATACACTTTTCCAGACTGGGTATCTGCTCATATACCCATTTTAGGACCGGGTATTTAACCCAAAATTTTGATTTTTTTTTGTTGTAAAATTCATATTTCATCAAAAATTATAGAATTAACATTTTTTGAGATACCCAGTCTAGGAATGAATATTTGATCGGTTAAAATGGTCAAAAACTCAAAAGTGAGTATTTTGGTTACTTAACCTAAAAATATGTGATATTTTTGTCGTTCTTTCTTCATCATTTGATTACAGCCCGCTAAACCTTAATTTAACCATTCCTGAGAGGTACTATCACCAACTCGCAAAACATATCATGTGATCAATATATATTCACTCAATATATAGAAAAATGATCTTCACTAACTAAACTTGTACCAGAAAAGAGAACTAGGAAATAACACTTCACAGCTCACAAGAAGAAAAGATGTGGCTCAAACTATATACAGTGTTTGGACATCCTACAATGCTACGTCACACAAGACCATCCTCTACAAGATATCAAAGAATGAAGAAATAAAAGAGATACAGACCGACCTAACAAGAACCAATAGACAGGTACTAACAAAAAGATATACATAATTGAATATGAAACACACACAGAAAGAATTCAAATTTTGTATTCTACAACTAAAGGAGACGATGTTGCTGAATCATGAAGGGCCATAAATAATGACAAAAATTTGAAAAGACTTTCTTCTGAGAACCATCTTAGCTTCCATGTCAGAGGAACTGGTGGAGACTGTGTAGTCTCCACTTCATCAGCTGTGTTGTCAAGGCATAGCTTTGACATGACCTTTTTAACGGTCAATGTTATGCACAAACTTTCCCTGGTCTCTATGACCTGAAAATAGAGATTGATAAACATTATCTGCATGGAAAATAATTAAAAAACTTGATCTGATGCAAAAACACAATCACGACAAGTGAAACATTTGCTGTGAAACAAGGTTAGATTGTTAATACATGATGGTAGGAATAACAAATTAAGCCACTCGAGTTTTAAACTTTAAAGAGGGAATCAACCAGATCATTACAACAGACATGTGCAGAGTGTGATGCAGGCAGCTGTAGCCTGTAAGAACGAAAATAAGCCATTAACAGGTCATCGAGGGAGGGAGGCAAATGTTTTTACCAAAACTAGTATAATGAGCTTAAGAAGTTTCTTGAACGCGGTAGATACTGAGAAGTGTGGAATTGTGTATAAGGTGAAGAAGATTGTGAAGGGGGTCAACATTTCCAATTTGTGCAAAGAAGAAAAACCAATCTTCCACCCAAACACCAAACTTCCAATAATCTGAAAAATCTCTACCTACCCAGTTGGATATCTTTGTTACCCATACCGTTTAATTTAGACTGACAGAAATATCTAAGTAACACTCTCCCCAGATGAGTAGATACAAGTAAGAAAGATAATGTTAAAACACCATCAGAACAGATAAACCCTAATATTTTTTCTCATACAAACAGATTACAGTATACTTAAAATGCTCAAGATTCAAGAAAGCCCAAGAAAACACATACCAACTCCTGCACATCAACAATGGAGCAGCAAGAATCAAGTGAGAAGTATGAAGGGTGAGGTGAAATCTCAATTAAAGATCCAAACTGCACAAAGTCTTCCATGCAAAGAAGTAAATGTCTTTCCAGGACAAAGAAGGATCTTGAGAGCCAGGAGGCCTCTGCATAACATGTGGAAATATTCAATACTGCTAACTAGAAACATAAAAAACATAGTTCTCAATGACAACAAAGTTAAGTTACAGAAAGCAAATTAAGATAATGATATAATACATTAAAACTAAAATAGCACCTCCTCTGAAAACAAAATTTAATTTCTGCACTGCAATAAATATTTATTGAATCAAAGAAATTGCCTCTCGAAACAGATGGAGATCTTAAAAAATCATCCACCACAATAAGAGAAACATTTAATGTACTGCTGAAAAGCATGAAATTATCATTCTTAAACAAAAATAACTAAATGTAAGCTTGTTTCAGGACTGATACAAGTAAATTAGATAAAATGCATGAAACATCTAATATGATAAATTTAAATTAGCGAAGCCTCTGTTTTGTTTAACTAGCATGTAGTCTTCACTTACATTTTTCCATCCTATGGACATGAAAAGGAGTCAACAGATTCAGTTTTAGTAATATGCCAATAGTGGATATCAAAACCCACTTCCTGTTTGTGTATATAATTATTATGATATGTAAAAAACACTATTAATATTCAACATTAACTATATGCTAATTGTGATGCTTGATCTTACAGTTCTTTCAACTATAATTTTGTACTCCTAGTTGCTACTAGCGACTTATTTATTTCTTTTGCAACATGTCACAATCATAGTACACATAAGAATGAGGCAGACTTCAGAAATTCACATACCTTTAAAGTTACACCGCCAATGGAGAACCATTGAGAACTGAAAGATGCTCATATTGGAACCTCCAACGGAACTCCTGGAAAATAAATCTACCTGAACCTGCTCCAAGCTGCCATAATCCAAACTTTAATACACCATCAGAGCAGAAAACAACACAGAACTAGCTATCATGACATTTAATTGAAAATATAATCTACATATAAATACTACAAGGCATTGGCACTGGCATGAATAAAAAACAAACACACAACCTATATGATGTGGCATCTGAAATTCACATTTTGCTGCAGAGCCGGATTACATAAATTTAGGACATCAATCCTAATATACTTTCCAAATAAATACAGCATTACTATGCAAAAGAAACCAATTACCATAATGGTATAATCATACATGATACATGTCAAAAGCCGAGGATCTTTACAAAAACAGCCTCTCCACTCTTAAGAGTATACGTGAGGTCCGCAGATTACGACACACTGAGGATGCGTGCTTTGGTTTATACACGTCAACATCAGTCAAAGTTACCAAAATGCAAGTTAATGGTCTAAGTTTAGCATTTGCATGCAAAACATAGGAAGAGCTTAAAATATTTGTCACATATTGCACCCAAAGTAATGTAGTCATTTTCCTAAATAAATCATCTGTTGCCACTATTTGTCTGCAACTCAAAATATTAAGGGCGGGGGTGGACAAAACAAAGTGCAATAAATTATTGTTCGAGTATTTTTCCTACAAAGTTGTGTGATTATGAGTCCATCAACGCCAGTAACAGTGTTACAGTGATACTTGGTCATCACGAAGTGCTCATGCATAATAGCAGAAATTCACATGACCCGTTTAAGTTGCAACAGAAGTAGCAACAATTTTGAAAGCTTAGTCAAAGCAGACTTGATGGATGACCTTCTCAAGATTAAGCCGTCCCTTATGGTATGTGGATCAAGGATGTCTAATATGCAGAATAGCTGCCTTGATTTTTCCAGGCTCCTGGTAATAAATTGATAGGTTCCATTCTTCTCAAAGTGTACCCTAGCACATCCATATAGAATTGATGCACCTTTAGAAAAATTGAAAACCTTGCTGATTTGCTAAACTTGGCGATATATATATATACATATTTCATTACCTTACTATCTGAAGTCCTAAGCCAACTAAAACCATCTTAACATCCTCAATTTTATGGCAACCTATCAAGTTTAAAGTTGTATCTGCAACATGATGCCAAAAGAAAGAAAAAGAAAATGTTAACAATAGCTAGAAAATCAAGCATTATATACGAACATATAGTTTTTACAAAAGAAAATAGTAAAACATTCATACCGTAACGAATCTAACCTGACCCATCATATTCATTGCTGATAAGTAGCATATAAAGCTTTTGTTCACTACTACGCAACACAACTAGTTCACTGTATGTAGAAAAAAACAAAATTAAGACGGGCTTCATTTATAGTTCGACAGACTAATAGTTAGTGACCTCAAGAAAGTACTTTGATCATATATGAAAGAACCGAAGATAGAAGACATTCCAGGTAAATTTATTATCAAAATCTCTAATTTAATTCAATTGATAAGGAGAAAGGCATGAAGCTACATATGTGTTGAAACCTAAATTTAAAAAAAAACACATAGATCCACTCATTCACAACTACACAGTCCTGCATATAATTAGTAGTATCGACTTCCCATCATGTTCCAGTTCGTCACAAAAGCTCCGTAGCATAGAAATTAGTCGAGAAACTTTATTCCACAAGATTCAAGTAATTATCCGTTACATATTAAAGCTGCAGATAACTCAAAAAATTATTTTGACCCCGTCAATTTTGTTCTACAATCTGCACTGACCAGAATATCGAGAAAACTAACTAATACTGGGAGAGATCAGAAAGACCGCAAGCCTGCACAAGAGGACTAAATTGTAATAACCCAGTTCTGTACTCAGATGTCAAATACAGAGAGGGTTTTGACCACTTTTCAGATTGGTCATATCTTTTCGTTTTCTCTTTTGTTACTTCTACCATTGGTCAACCCCCCCCCCCCCCTCTCTTCAGGCAAGTGGGTTTTCCTTGTCATCCATGGTAAACCTGTGCTCTTCGGTATCTATTTTCCTGTGATATCATAACTTCATTACAAGGGAAACTGAAAAGATATATATACAAAGGGATACTATAATATAAGGTTGAAATAGTGCATAACAAGACCTGTAGTAATTCTTCTCTGGCTTTTTCCTAACGAGTACGTCCTTTAATGCTTTAAACAGGGAAACAAGTAAAAAATTGGATCTCGAAAACTGAACTAAGGAGATTAGGTGAACTTAAGACCTCAAACCACTGCCAATCCTAAGCTTATGCAATGAACATCGCACAGTGGAAATTAAACGAGGAGTGCCACCTACTGGATGATACCACGATTGGAAGGCATAGCTTTGATTCCTGCTTCACTATACACCAGGTTGCAGGTTTGCACTGATACCAGTGACTCAGTGAGAAAGATGATAATAAGCAACACGGGACTTGCCAAGCTAAACTCTAATAAGTCTCTAACTAAGACTTGAGCACAACGAGACTTATGGCTAAGAAGTTCGCTGAATAAGCCTAAGACAGATTATGCAAGGAAACATATTGAATTTGAAATCGTAAGATACAATATATAGTTCTAAGCTATGAAGTTATCAGAACAATGAGTTAAATTTTTAGGGACTAAATGAGATTAGCGCTGATTAGCTACCTAAATATCTATCCTTACATGTCAGTAGATCATAATACCTATTAGTTACGGACGCCTAGTTTTTCTTTCAATAATATGACAATAAAGAATACAGCTAATGTTACCTTTCTTTGCAATCACCATTAGCGCCAAGAATAGAATTGCAGCGCACATATTGTCCACAAGTTTCTTGGACTAAAGAATCAGCAATATTCGAATTGAAATGATTCACAATAAAATCATCTGATCCCAGATATTTCATTTCTGATAGCACATCTCCACTGTCTTTGGAATGTGATGTAATGCCTGTATTTTCATAGGTATGTATCTCGCTGTCAAAGGAGACTGGTCTCTTTGCTATGTCTACCACATCATCCCTTGAAGCATCCAGAGCGACGGGCAACCTATCCGATAGTACCTCCGCATCATCCATACTATCTCTAGCTGTCAGTGAAACAACTCTTCTCTTTGATATTCTTTTACAATTTTTATTCTGCTGACAATTGCCCTCCTGTTGTACATGACAAACTGTCTCATGTAATGGTTCAGAAGAGGTTGGTTCCCTGTCTTCAGCAATACCAGAAATTTGTTTAGTGTCCGAGTCCAATGCATAGTTTCCGTTCTGTTTTCGTTCTGGAACATCAAATCTTTTGTTATAAGAAGTGTCACCAGAATAATTTACAGAAAAGTCGTAATCATCCACACTTATGTCTGAAGGCCTGTCTGAAGGCCTGTCTATGCATAATGCATCAACATGAGGTGTATATACTTGACTTCCAGAAGAATCATCATCACTATAGCTTGTATTACTGTCAGTAGATGCAGTTGAATAGGACTCTGCTGATAGCTGAAAAAGTTCTTCCTCTAAGTTTTGACGACGATGCAAGATATCCTCCTGATAATGAGGAGGTGAACTCAGACAAGCTGTTGAGGATTGCGATTCCATGATTTCATCAATAGCAGCCAAAGGTGAGACGGTTCTTTTCATCCTTACCCTGTTATCTTCTTGGACAGCACAAGAAACAAGGTAATCCTTTACGGGCTGAGCACCTTCTGTACAAGACGATTCCATACGCCCCAGATGAGAAGTATTCTCTTCAACAAGAGGAATACCCTCTACATCAGCATGCCTCGTGGACAATGTTGTAGTTACATCACCAATTGGATCAAAGTACCGCTGGCCACTAAAACCAGGATCAGACTCCATAGTATACACACAACTCTCAATAGAAGAAGCTTGAGCAGAGTCAGGCGAATATTTTGAGGGCTTGCCTAGTTGGTGATATCTTGTATTGCTTTCTGGACAATTTATCTGACCAGGATCAACTATATTGCCACTATATTGAGCACCATCAACAGAAAATTTTGGATCTTGATTTATCCATTCTTTAAGCTCGTCCAACCAGAGACTGGATCGCTCTCTTTTCATCAACTCAATTCTATTTATTAAATTAACTATTTCATCTTTCTCACCCAAACCATTATCCGCTTTACCTTGAATTTCATTTTCACATTCAACTGACTCCTGATCAGAACCTATATGTGGACTCTGCACTTCACTTTCGATATTTGCAAGACGAGAAATCTTTTTCTGCAGGATATCAGAAAAAAAAATTGGAAAAATCCAAGAAAATACTATCATGCAAAGTGGGAACTATTCTCTATGGAATACTTCATACAAAAAAAATAGGGAAATTCTCAATGGTTCCATCGTGGTATTGACTTTTCCCGATGGTACCATCTTGTATATTTGACTTACACATGGTACACCTAAACTTTTGACTTGTTAGTCTTATACTCTTATTGTTTGTCAAAGTAAGAAATTCCTTAACCATCATTAAATATTTTAAAATAAAGATCAAGATATATTCAGTTTGATTTTCTTCCGCTCCTCGAACAACAAGAAATTTAGTATATTATTCATCAATGGTCTAATCTTTACTATCTTCTATTTAACCATCTTTTTATTTTCATTTTTTTTCTTATGTTAATTGCAATTAGAGGATTCTCAATGGTACCACTGGCACCATTTGGAGAAACCAATACTATGGGAAAATGGTACCAATAGGAAAAGTCAAAACTACAATGGTACCATTAGGAATATCCCAAAAAAATATATAAACATACATAAATATACATATCATATATATATATATATCAGGAGCAGAATAATAAGCTTCAGCATCAACTTACTGGTTTTGTGATGATGGGAACCTCTAATCCAGCACTATCTTGTGCTTTAAAATAAAAACCAAAACTAGCAGGCCTTGTCTGCCTTCTGGCAATAATAATATGTCGTTTCCAAAACTCTTCTCTACACATTTTCTTTTCATCCAACTGCATCTATAGATGTCATAAATTAAAGAAGACATAACCAAATTAGACATAGAGCTGTGTGATATTTGCACCAATTATCATTGCTATCTCTGCATGTAGTTCAGATTCACAAACATATCTACAAAGTACAGAAATAATTTTCATTTTTGCAACTTACTTCATCTGGAAGAGGAAAGAAGCTAAATACTTGTGCACGGTACCATCTTGCACAACACAATGGATTTCCTTCTAACCACAGACTTTTCAAATGAGTGAGACCAGAAAGAATCTCTAGCTCTGAAAAATTGGAGAGAATGTTGTAGGAGAGATCAAGCCCTTCGAGTGACAGCAGATTTTCAATCCCACGCAATGTTGTAAGAGCATTGTTCCTCAGAACAAGTTTAACAACTCGACAAGAAAGCTGCAAAGACCGTAAAACAAGTCTAAGATAAACTATGACATTTTAGGTTAGCTCATAGGGGCTAGAAAATATTTACCATGTCTAATCTTAAGCCTAAACGATAACCTTAATTTGTGCTTAAGTTGTCCAACATGTGCATGATGCATCATAGTGTAACAACTCAATAGCATCTGTTGTTTCATGCAACAGCACAAATAAGAATGAATAAGATTAACCTACTAGTATGTAAGAATTGTTGCTCACATGCATGTTTTATAGATAGAATTATTTCGATGGATGATACCCTAAAAATAATTGAACATAGACATTTAGTAGTATACAATCAGTATTAAAAGCGTGTATAATAGAGGAAATAAATAATGAGACGTGTTGCACAAATTAATGTATAGCAATAACACACACAAAAAATTGCAATTACTGTAAAATATATGTGGATGAGTACAACCAAAAATGAAAAAGTGAAAAAAATACCAAGTCGTAATAAGGTATTTTCCCAGTGCGACATGACATGGTTGTCCCACACTCATTGTAACTATAGTAATGGCAAATGTTTTATATCATTTTATTCCAGTTAGATTCTTTTAGGTATCTAAATCAAGAACTAAGTCGTGTAGAAAGCTAAGGCATAAAAAAAATATAGACCCACAGCATTTGCAATGTAATCTGGCAAACGATTACTAGATCTCATTCAACTCCTTCCACGGTGTAGACTGTAGAATGGAGATAGCCTTCTGTTTAACAACACAACTGTCAATCATGTACTCTGGTCAATGACCTAGAGCAGGGTTATTAATTGGCCGACTAGTCTCCAATTACTCGAGAATCATCGACTCTAGAGATTTCCCTTCTATTTTACTTAGGTTCATTCATAAACAAGTGGTTTATTAAATGACATTTTGGATTCATCAAAACCCACATAGTTACACATTCTTTCTTATATGGATCCAAACCATGTAGGCACGTCATGCCAAAAGCTATCATCACCTATTACTGGATCTTTATTGTAGCCCATAGCATTTAAACAGTTTCCGGATCTTTATTGTAGCCCATAGCATTTAAACAGTTTCCCAAAGAGAAGCTTACTATCACAAGATCTTGAGATCCTACCACTTTTCTAAAATAGAGATTCACTTCTGCTCAAAAGAAAATTCTTTAATCATCTACTCTGGCCATTGGCCTTTAGAAATGGTTGTTATGTCGGGCTGTCTCTCAAGGATTAACGACTGAAAGCTTGCCAGCATATCAGAAAATGTCCTAATGACCGACCAGAAGAGCAAGTGGACTTGGCCTGGTCGATTAACCGGATCATGATTGAGTTGACCCGTACAATTTATCTAACTGAGATTGTGACAAAAAAGAGAGTAGTGCCCATGCAAGAAATGAAATTTGGAGCTTAAAGATTACTTCCAAATTCTAGGAGATCGCCCTTCTATCTTTGCTATGCTAATTTGCTTTGAAAATTTTGGACATAATGCGATGTAATAATTTAAGTTCAACATAACTTTAATGGTTTCGTATATAATTTATATCTACAAGCATGTTAAGTGTTTGTCTGATCATAACATTTTGTATAGTTTATAACATATGAGGTTGTATAGATAACTGATGTTATCTATTGTGCTTAACTGACTAGTGAGGAAACTTCTGACAAATGTCTAGTCATAAAAAAATTTACCTACAGATATCTATAAATCCTTGCAATTGCCGCCCCCTCCTCATGACACACATGGACGGTGAATTTCCATTTCACAGGAGAGAGGAACCTCAAGGAATAATTAATGCAAAAAAAATTAAGCATATGGTTGTCCGGCATATAGACCTACAACTGGAAATGAATTGAATAACTTAACAAATAAGTATAGTGGAAAAAACTAAGAGCGAATGATAATTACACAGATAAAAATACAAGTTAAAATAAATCAAATATTTGGTAGTTTAATCTTTATCAGCGATGACACTACTAAGACACAGCGGGCAAGTGATTCCCCTTTTTTGCAAATTTATGCGTTGGTCTTAAAGGTTTCACTTATATATTGGGATCAAGCATAAAAAATAACATTTAAAATGAATATTCCCTCCGTTAAACGTGACTTTATTTCTTTTTAAACAATGAAGTTATCTAGAAAATTGTTCCATTAAAATTATACTCTTGACCCTCTGCTGAAGTTAGCATACAAATTTCAATATAGTAATTACATGATGCTGCAGATCCTACTAAACTATCTCTAGTTCATGCTAGATTTACATGAAAAAAGAAAACTACCTTCAATTTGCAAATAGGTTTTATTTAATGGAACACAGGACACCACCTATTTTAACATTATTATTGCCATTACGATATCGATTTTGTGAACTTGCTTTATTGAAGTCAAAATAAATCTCAGATACTAACATGTGGAAATGTATTTAAAAAACAAATTAAGTATTTCAGTATTTCTTTTCTTGAGAGCTAAAACTTTGTTAGTTATATTTATATACATTTATCAGATAATTAGCTGATATTTTTATGTCAATTTTCATGTATATAATTTCTAATTCTTTGTTGGTTGACCATGGATCTAAATTTCAATAGAGTTTAAGATATTAGCTTATTGTTCTATTGATATAAATTTAACACATAAATACTTTATCTTACTGAATATCCTGCACTCAAATGAATAAATGATTCCCCCTCCATGACTCCATCCCACCTTGTTTTTTGCATTTGGGTTGTTACTTGGGACAAGAAATGAGAGAAAGGAAGATAAAGTAGTGTAATCAAATCCAATTAATATATAATGGATAATAAATTTTGCAAATGTATCGGTGGAGGTAATATTATATACCAAAAAACAAAAAAGGAGAAGGTTAATCCTATAATTCTATTCAACATATTTCACATCCAAAAATCCTTTTGAGGATATATACTATCAACTAACAAAACCATTATTTAATTGTACAACGTCTTACAACCATTAGAGAGGGAATAGATGTTCATAAGAAATTCATAGATATGAACAGATTTTCATAAGAAATTCATAGATATGATCATTTCATCTTTGTATATACAAACTGAATTAAGTCACAGAGCCAAAAAAGCGTATGCTTCTTAATACAATTGTATGCATGTTTCAAGTACAAAGGCAAAAAGCCTGTAGGTCAAAAAAACATAAATAGGTGGTGAATATATATTACCTCATTTAATGATGCAATTGTTCTCAGGTGATTGAACCCGAGATCTAAGTGCTTCAATTTGACACACTTACGGAGGTTATCTACCCTTGTAAACTTGTTTCTACTTAGATCTAAAGTTTCAACAACAGGAAGAAGTTGCAAAGACTCGTCCATAAGAAGCAATCCATTACAAGCACATGAAACAGAATTCAATCGATTCCACTGGGGAGAATCTTTTATCTCAGCAATTCTACTTGCGAAAACATGCCGAAGCGCATCCTGAATTCATAAAAGGGGGAAAACATTGAGCATCAGTTTTCCAAATGTGCACTATCGTATAGTTAGTGTACATTATTCACCTAGAATCTAGGTGGTTCATTATGCAATTACCTATGTATTTCATTATATATTGAAACAGACGGAGTAATGTACCTCCAAATCTAGCTTGGACCTTATACTACTATATGCTACTAGCGCCCATCAACATAGCATATTTTTAACACTTATAAAAGAGGTCTAAGAAATTGCATTTTACTCAAGAAAACAGGAAAAGAAGATTAAATTTTCAATACCATATTATCAAATTCTTTTCAATTGTTAGATGAATAGATAAAATGATGGAAAAAGGAGGCACAACTTAATTAGGGTAACTTTGTATTTTAATATCTTATTTTAAGGCATAATTATAGTGATGAACACTACGTCTCTGCTATGTGTACAACGACATAGGTGGAAAACTTTAACTTATCTTATAAAAGCAACAATTTTCTTTGTCCTAGCATTTAACTATCCAAATGTACAGATGCAAAAACCTTACAAATTTGCAAGATTACCCAACTGAAACTTATAAATCAAGATTGAGGAGATATGACAGAAAAACAGTAATTTGGAGTTCCAAGTAGAACTATACAAAGTAAAGTTTGATTCATTGTGAAAACAAAGCAAGCTTTTCCTTGTGTTATACTGCACCAAGGACAATGGATCAATAATAGCCAAAAGCTCTAAAATTTTGCAGAAAATTACAGTAGTTCTATTTACCACATGAGATATCTAATTCTGTTTGTTCTAGTTTTTTGCACTAAACTAATTCATACACTCCTATTTCATTACTAAACATTACAATACAATATAATTATAGTGTGCACACTTCAGCTTACCCCTAAATTGCAGATCCATCATCTAGAGAAAAGGTAATAATGATTTCAATCACGGAGAATGTCAATGTAGTTGAGTTACTTGCTAGATAGAATCTAGCAAACAAACTAAATGTAAAATTTGGAATGAAATTACACTACTTCTAGTTCAATTTTTTGCACATATAATACATTTAACTAAGTTAAACATTTCTAATTCATAACATAACTAACACAAAACTACAACCAATTAAAACAATAAAATACTTAACTACTTCAAATAATCATAATTCATAACATAATATCATCAACACAAAACCGCAACCAATTACTAATCTAAATACTTCCGATTGAACATAACATTACAACACAATATCGCAAATTCGCAACCAATTAAACAAATAAAAAGGCACTCACAGTCGAATTATGACACACAAATTTCTCCAAACTATGCCTCAACTCCAACAATCCTCGCGCCGCGGAAGTACTCAAATCACATCCACGTAGCTCCAACACCTTCAATCTCTCAAACGGCAACAACGACAACCTCGTCGGATCCCTAATATTCGCCGGAAGCACCGAAACAACTTTCAACGATGTCAACAGCCTTAAAATCCGCCGGAGTTGTTCTAGGGCACGGTGATCACCTAAATCGGAGATATAAGCACGGAGATAATCCACCGGAGCTCCGTCGAGAAGCGATTCGAGCTCCGATAAAGCTTCGAGTCTCGATTGAACGTAGTGGAGACCTACCGGATTAAGCTTTAAAGTTACGGTGCCGTCGATTAGATTTCCGGCGAGTTTGTCGACGAATTTGACGAGAGATTCGAGGTAGCGATCGCCGGTGACGAGAGGCATTGCGATGAAGATAGAGTTACAGTAATATGTACATAGATTGGTTGTGTAGAATTGTGAAATGGGGAGTAATTGAGAGAGATTAGCTAGAGAGAGAGAGGGGAGTAATTAGGGAGGGAGAGTAGTGGTATTTTTGTAAGTATAATTTAGAGTTGTGTTTGTACGTATAAATAAATGAACAGGGGTTTGCTAATGATTGGGGTTGTGGAATATTTTTGGGGGTACAGAGGACACGTGGACAGCATGCACTGTTTTAACCATGTGACTTGTTGTCTCTTGGGTACTAAAATGTTCCTCCTAATTGTTGATTATTCAAAGTTACTTCATCCATCTCAAATTAGTTGTCTCTTTGATCTTTTACGCATATTTTAAAATGCTTAAAAAACATAACTTGATTTGTTATTTGTTATTTGTTATTTTTTTTCTGAATAAAAATTAAAATATCAAATTTTAATTCAAAAAAAAAAAAATCGAAAAAAGATTTATCGAATTATGTTTTTCATATATCTTAAAATATGCGTAAAAAGTCAAAGGAACAAATAATTTAGAATAAAGGAAGTAATTAATTAACGCAAACTTACGTCATCTCCAATAAGGTTCTTACACCAGGCCTGTTTGTCAAGTTTATTTGAGTAAGCTTATGAACGATCTTTGTCAACCCAATTATTATCTCAACTTATAACTTAAATGATAATAAGTTGAATGTTAATAATAACATATTTTTAACCTAACTTATTGATTTATAGTCATGTAGTAGCTCTTAAAATTGATAAGATAAAATAGGCTCTTAAATTTTTTAACATCCACTAAAAATCTATTGGAACTCATTTTTTTGGTGTACTCTTTATTTTTGAACTTAAAATCTTGTTTAAGAGCCTTTTAAAGATGCTCTTAAAACAAGTTATTATTAAAATGTTAAAATATTGTAACATTTATCTATACGAGTTTAATTATTAACTAGCTTATATTCCATACAAAGCTTGATTATACGCGCCTTTTTAGTCATTTGTATAACCTTGATCTTGCACTCTCCATTTTTATGAATAATCGCGAGTAAAGGCTCACTCATGTTTATGACGCATTGACCAGTAATTCACTTGAAAATCAGGGGATACTCTTTGAGAAACACGGGACATCTCTTGCTCTATTCCTGTCTTCTTTTTACCATTTCAAAGGTCACATATTTAAGTTCTTGTCATTAAGCCTTATATCATGCCGTTTAATCAAACTTTCAAAAATCCTCTTCCTATCATCTGGATTTTTCTCAGAGAAATGACCCCATATGACACAATTATAAGACAAATGATCCAAAATGACACTATTAAAAAAAAGGCCCAAAATAGCACATTAAACGCTACATCGTCTAACGTTCTGAAAATAGCGTGAAAACACAACTTAAAGTAGTGTTTTGACCTGAAAACACCACTTAAAGTAGCGTTTTGACCCGAAAACACCACTTGAAGTAGCGTTTTTAATATAAAACCCAACTTAAATCAGTGTTTTCAGTGTCAAAACACCACTTCATCTAGCGTTTTATTGAAAACAATACTGAAAGTTGCGTTTTATGAAAACAATACTTTATCTTGCGTTTTAATGTGCTATTTGGGACCATTTTTTTCAATTGTGCTGTTTGAGGCATTAAATTCATAATATGTGCCATTAAAGGCCAACACCCTTTTTCTCAACCCTACGGATCTCCTCCCTACGGATCTCCTCAAGGGGGCACCCTGACCTATATGGGTTAGGGGTTGTCTGATTTTCCCCATTGGCTACACCCGACCATCAGTTTCTTCATCCGAGCTTTCCACAATAAGAATTCCTTTTTCGAAATACTCCAACCATCAAGAAGTACTTACCGGCAACCATCAGAGATTATCCTAAGCGATGGTGATTTCATGGGCGATGACACACTCTCCCTCCCCCCCCCCCCCCCATTTGCTTCACCACTTTTAATATTGGTTCATCATATCTCATGTAATTCAATTGCTCCATCATATCAGAATTGCCAATAGGCACCGAAGGGGTAGCATGATGAGGATTATGAACTTCTTGTAGAACATAAGTTTCATGGTGGGCATATCTTTTCCCATTACTTCCTTCTAAATCATAATCAACTTTTTCGTAAGAACTTCCATTATAGTTGCGAGACATTTTTCCTACTAAAATTTGATTTCATTACAGCCTTTTTTCTAGCGTTAATTTGTTGACAAAAAAGATTTAGTAACAACAAAATTTGAGATTCATCGTGTGAATCGATATCTATGATGATTCTTCACTATAAAAATTATCTGAGTGCGGTGAAATTGTTTAGGGTTTGGGATACTAAGAATTTAAAATGAACTGGTTTCCCCCTACATACCCAATTTTAGAAATTCCTAACAATGAGATCACAATAAAGCCTTAAATTAGAGGGAAAGCTCTCCGCTATCAGTTGTCTCCCGATTTTATAATCATATGTATAGTCATGATTTATCTTATATGTTGGACATTGGACATATCCTTATCCTCCAAAATTTGAAACACCAATCAAATAACATGATAAGTAATCACAAACGTTTAAGTACAACTGTACAAAATGTAATATTATTTCAAAATTTTAAATTAGGATATATCCACTAATACAGGAACTGAGTTTTCAAAAAATACACTAAAAATTACCGCGTTTTTCCAATTAGGACCCTTATTGACTACTAGATTTATACTCATTCAATGCACGAAAAACTTTATAAATTATTTATAGATATATATTTTTCAAATTTTGTTATTTATTGAATTTTTTATTTATTTTTAATACGATATTAAAGTAAATATAAGTTGTCAAATTTTTAACGTTTAGAAATGTTTGTACTCGTTAAGAATCGAACCTTGTACCCATCAGTTAATAATAAAATGACTTTTATACCCTTACGACCAAACCATAAAAACTCCCTTATCATGTTAGGCTCAAGGCATGTCTGATTACCACTATTAACAAGCCTAATCTTTGTGACTATGTCACTCTACATGACCTAGTGAATTCTTTCACTGGGATATAGTATAGGTCTCTATCGTACTTGTCTTGTTTTCATGTACTTAGCTTTATCTTGTATGCTCAAAGTTATAATGAGCTTAGTAAGCTTCTTGCTATCTGGAATGTACATAGACCATGGAATAATTATCTTGGTAGAAGTTCAGAAATGTTAATGCATCAGGATGGAGATGAATAAGGCCCTGAAGAAATAAGTTGCAGAAGTTCTTCTAAGTCACTATACCGTGAAGTTAGAATAAAGCTATGTCGTGAAGTCTAAAAATATCCATGTCGTGAAGTACTGAGATCGCATAGTCCTAAATGAACTATGTCGTGAAGTCTTCATTACTCATATCGTGAATTGTTGATACCGCAAAGTCAAAATGTACTGGATCGTGAAGTCCTCAAAAGGCCTAGATCGCAAAGTCCTCAAAAAGTCCTAGATCGCGAAGTCCTCAAAAAGGCCTAGATCACGAAGTCCTCAAAAGGCTTAGATCGTGAAGTCCTCAAAAAGCCTAGTTCACGAAGTCCTCAAAAAGGCTATGTCGTGAAGTCTCCAAAGGCTATGTCGCGAAGTCTTCAAAGGATACATCGTGGAGTCAGGAAAATGTTGGAGTTCACGATATCAACACTTAGCCGTTTATAACAAGACAAATCAAGGTACATAACCAAAACTCAAAAGAGACAAATACTGAAGCATCTGTTCTGGTAAGGTGGTCCAAAGAACAGATGACAAATCTACAACTAAACTTGGAGAGAAAGATAAGAGACAAGCAGCTACAGAAACGGGAAAGACTCCGAAAAGCAAGTGGTCCTTCCTGACACAGTGAACTTCTTATGGCAGGAGAAGTTGGACTTTCAGTTAGGGGTAACTGTGTAAATAGGTGTGTGCACTAGTTTGTATAGGACTATATATATTGTGCACACCCTACTGTAAGCTGCAAGAGAGATACACATAGATTTATCTTAAGCACTCTTTCTCTGTAAGAAAACAAGATACAAACTGTTCTTGTTTAGAAGCCAGAAATTCATCTGTGAATTCTGGAAAGCTGTAGTATTTAATTTGCTTAATACAAAGTAGATTAAAGTGATTGTGTGTGTGTTCTGTTTATGTTCATTCCTTATTTTACACAACATAATCTCTTACGGCTTATTTAGTTTTCAAGAATCGAAAAATATCAAAACTATCCATTCACCCCCCCCCCCCCCCTCTGTCTAGTTTCTAATTGGTATTCATTTCTAACACAATATTATTAAAGTCGAAACATTGCAAGTTTTGGTTTTCGATTTTTGGTCATTTATTCAATTTAATAAATAATAAAATAATATTAAAATAGTAAGTAGTTGATTGTCTTTTATAATTAAAATATTTTTTTTATAACAAAATTTACTCTTTTTCCAAAAATATCACGGACAATTACCTTTAAATTAAAACATATTAACTTTTATATTTGTTTTCACTAAAATCTCTATTTTCCAAAAATATCAGGTGCAGCCCTTACTTATTTATTTTAATACCTCTTTTAATGGTTTTAATTGTTAAAAAAACTTACCTATTTTAACGTGCCAACATATTTTTTTTAACTTTCTAACAAAATTTACTATTTTTCCAAAAACATCGCAGACAATTACCTTTAAATTAAAACATATTACTTTTTTATAATTGTTCTCACTAAAATCTTTTTTTTCCCAAAAATATCATGTGCAACCCTTACTTATTTATTTTAAAACCTGTTTTATTTATTTTAATTATTTAAAAAAACTTACCTATTTTACCAAGTCAACGAATTTTTTTAACGAATACAATTAGTATAATTAAAACACTTAAAAAAATATCATGGACATTTATTTTTTTAATTGAAACATGTTAGTTTTTGAAAGGCATATGCTATAGCCTATTTGTAATTCGAGGATTCTACTCAACTTAAACAAGAATGTAATAAGTAAATATTAGATTAAAGGTCACAGGAATCTCAAAGAGTTTTATCTGTCAAGAGATTGAAGATTAAAGTCATCTACAGACTTGAAGTTATTCTACATTGAAAGAAGTTGAATTTATTGTTCAAGCCTCAGTGAAGTATTCAAGAAAGTGGATTTACTACAGTGACAGAGATTTCCAGTTGGTGACAGAAGAAGTACAGGATACAGAGTTTAATCAGAGCTAAAGAAAAGAAGCCACAGCTTTAAATGTTTTAAAGATGAAGAATTATCATTGAAGTCAGTTATTCATGAAACCAGACAGTGCATCGAATGACGACATCAATCAGTGGAATTAAATCATCTATTTTCAGTGGTTTTCAGAAGAGAGAGAGATACTATGTTTTTAAGTTATCTTCTTCTAATTAATTAAATTATTAATCAATTTAATTAATAAATTAATTCTTTCAGAATTAATTTATTTATTAAATTAATTAATTTAGTTGTTTGAATTATTTATTAAATTAATTCCAGAAAAGAATTAATTTAATTTAGAATTTAATTCAACTAAAATTAATTAAAAGAAAGTAACTTAAGTACTAGTATGACCTGTCTTAATACTAGTATGACCTGGGGTATTCAAAAGCAAAAACACGGTATGACCTAGTTTATTAAAAAGCAAAAACACGGTATGACCTAGTTTATTAAGAGCAAAAACACGGTATGACCTATTTAATAAGGTCATACAAGGTTCTTTTCAGGTCATACTGGTTCTATATGAACAGGTCATACAAGGTTATTTTGACAGGTCATACAAGTCTTTTCTAAGGTCATACAAGTTCATTTCCTAAGGTTCTATCAAGAGTTGTTGAAAGAACTTGAGGTCATACAAGGCAAAGGGAATTGTATTAACAGGCGGCCAAAAAGAGACAGTACAGAGAATTGTAATATCTATCAAAAACAAAGCAGCAGCCATTTCTTTTCTCTCAAGAACAAGAAGAAAGCATTTGATCTCATTTCTTCTCAAGCAATTAATTCTAGTTTGTATTGTTAAATCCAAACCACTAGAAGTTGATTACTTGTATTGCTTTGATTAACTAGCGGATTTTTATCCCTAGAATTTATCTCGAACTTGCTTTTAGCATTCGATCTTTTTATTACAAATATTAGAAAAGTTCATGTCGAATTTATTCTAAATTTGTATTAATTAGTTTGAGATAAATACTTTGTAATCCTTATTGTATTTGCAACACCCTTCAAGTTTAATATAGTTTATATTTAACTTGAATTTTGTTTCATTTATATTCCGCATTAATTTGTTCTAAATTGTTAAATTATTCAAAGAACAAATTTCGATAAAACGGTATAGTTTGTATTCAACCCCCCTTCTACAAACTTATCAGGACCTAACAATTGGTATCAGAGCCTTTTGATTGATATACAAATCAAAGATCCAATTGTTTTGAGATTTTTCTTTTAAACTCTGATTTTTTTTATCTTATTCCTAAAAATCTCAAAAGATGTCTACTACACAGAAAGTGGGTACAGTGAAAATCCCAATGTTCAGCAAGGAGCATTATCCAACGTGGAAGAAGAAAATGCTCCTATTTCTTAAGGTTGCAAATCCTAAATACATTGATGTGATGAAGAATGGACCAAAACTTCCTATGATTATTGAGGAAGAATTAAAAGAGGGTAACATTGTTACTAGGGCTGCTAGGATGTACCCTAAAGATCCCAAGGATTTCACTCCTGGTGAAAAAGAGGATGTTACCTTGGATTCCTGTCTACAGCTGATCCTTATTGATTGTCTTGATCCTATCATGCATAATCATGTCCTAAACTGTGATACTGCCAAACACATTTGGGAAACCATAGAGATAATCAATGAGGGGACAGAGGTAGGGCTGTCAAAAAAATCCGAAAAATCCGATATCCGTTCGAAATATTTGTATTCGTATCCGGAATAAAGCGGATTTTATCTGTATCCGAAATAAAGCGGATATTATCCGTATTCGAATTCGGTAGTTGCGGATACGAATATGGATATAGGCGCATCCGTATCCGGTAATATCCGAATCCGAAATTAAATAAATATGATAAATAAATAATATTATATATATATATAGTTACATATTATTTAGAAATTATATTTTAAGTTTACAGACTATATATATATATAATTTAATCATTAAACAATATATTTATATAAGTTGTAGATAATTGTAAACATATATATATATATATATATATATATATTACAAATTTAATATTTTAAAATAAATAAAATTATACTAAAAAGTAAATTTTTGAAAAAAATAAAATAGACTTTAATAAATTTAAGTTTTAGTTTAGTTTACTTTGTTTTTTTAAAAAATTTAAATTTTTATTATTTTTCAATTTTTTTGAATTAAAATTTAATATAAAAACTAAAAAATCTGACTGAAATTCGGATTCGGATATTATCCGTATCCGGATAGTATCCGACGGATTCGGATTCGGATATTTTTATTTAAATATTTTCGGATTCGGATACGGATCCGGATACGAATTCAGATTTTCGGATTCGGATTCGGATACAGGCAGATCCGTATCCAAATTATCCGTTTGACAACCCTAGACAGAGGAAGTTAGAGAGAATATGCTGGAAATTCTCACTTCACAATATGAGCATTTCAGATCAAACCCTGGTGAGGGTATCTCTCAGGTTTTTGAGAGATACAACAAATTAATCAATGATCTGAATCTCAATGGGAAGCACTACACCAACAAGGAGATTAACAAGAAGTTCCTTCTTACACTTCCACCTCATTTGGAGCACAAAATATCTGCAATTAGAGAAGCAAGAGATATGAATGAGATTGCTTTGGAGAGATTGTATGGTGTTCTGAAGACCTATGACCTGGAGCAGATTCAACAGAGGGAGCTGTATGGAACTGGGAAGATTGTTGGTACCTCTACTGAATTGACTGCTGAAGTCCCACAGAAACTGGAAGTGAAAGCTGTTCAACCTTCCAGTTCTAACATGAATGTTATTGATGCTGAATATGGATTAACATCCATTGATCAATCTGGTGGTGACTTCTATTCTTTAGAAGAACTTGATCAGCTGGAGGATGGTGATTTGGCTTTGATAGTCAGGAAGTTTGGGAAGTTTAGATTCAAGAGGAATCCCAATCTTAAGTTCAGGCCCAGGTTTCAGAGAGGTGATTCCTCATCTTCAAGTGGCACAAGGGGTGGCTACAAAACTGGAACTGTGGAGAGGAGCTCAATCAGATGCTACAATTGCAATGAGTTGGGTCACTTTGCTACTGAATGTAAAAAGCCAAGGCAAGTGACAAGGAACTCATTTGATTCTAGCAAGAAGAATAAGATTGAGAAGGCTTATGTTGCTGAAGGGAAGAGCTGGGATGATACAGACAGTAAAGATGAAGAAGTTGGAAATCTTGCACTTGTGGCAAAAGGAGGCAAACTCTTTGATTCCATGTTATCTTCACCAGACATGTCTGAGGTAAAACTTACTGACGCTGAAATGATTTATCATCTTGGTGGCACCATAAGTTGTGCACGCACTGAAAATGATAGAATAAATCTTTTAAACACAAATCTTGAAAAGGAATTAAAAGAATTGAAACTTGTGCATGTTAATCAGGATGAACTTACTAATAAGGTAGCTTTTCTTGAGAATAGGGTTAAATGTTATATTCAACTGGAAACCATTCTCAAAGATCAGATTAGTGAGCTTAAAACCAAAGCTAATGCCTATTACAACTCTTGTAAAACGGCTAAAGAAATTTTCAATAAACAAGCTATTGGTAATCATGTCAGTATAGGTTATGATTATAATGAGGCTATTGGATTGCTTGGTATTAATACACCTTGTAGAGTCAGAGAAGAAGGAAAGGTTGTTCCTTATATACTTAAGGGTATTGAAACACCCTTCTGTAAAGAATCCATAGCAGATCCTATGAATGAATACTCTATAATCATTGCTGAAGAGATTCGTGAAGAAGATATGGCTTTGGAAGTTGAACAGTCCAAAAAGTGTATATCTGATATTCCAGTCAAAGTTGCTACAACTAAAAAGACTAAATCAGATATCCATAAGTTGGATCAAAACAACTGTAGAACTAACATGCCTGCTATTAATTCTTCTCATAAAGCATGTGGTGTGAGTAATTGCATGTCTTGTGCTTTTAATGTTATGTATGCTTTCTTTAATAAGAAGCATGTATCTAGTGATAAGACTGCTCCACGTCAACATGTTAATAATAAGAAGCATGTTAAATCAAAGACTACTAGTCCTCCTCAGACTAGAGTGGATTCATTTATCCCTAAGCCTACTCAGAAATGTGTTAAGGCTGGCTATAAATGGAAACGCTCTTATGTGAAAGAGGTTGAAGTAGTTTCAGTTAAAAATGTTGTTTTGCCTGACAAAGGCCAATTCTTTAAGTATGCCGGACCCAATCAATTTTGGGCTCCGAAGAAGGTCTAATCAATTTGATATTGCAGGGAGTTAAACAGGTAAACCGTGTTATATGGATTCTTGACAGTGGCTGTTCAAGGCATATGACCGGAGATAGAGCCCTGCTATCAGATTTGGTTGAGAAAGATGGCCCAGTGCTTACCTTTGGAGATAACAGCAAAGGTATAACTGAGGATATGGCCTGTTTGAAATCAAGAAATGTTATCAGTCAATAAGAACATCAATGTTACATTTGATGACACCAAATTCCCTAATATCCAAACAGCAGAGTCATCTGAGAAAATGAAGTTTGATAACTTGCCAGATTCAGAATCAGATGATAAGAATCCACCTGAGGTTGTTGCTGGTGATAACAATGATAATGATGATAATGGTGAGAGTGATGGTGGTGGAAACATTGGTAACAATGGAGATACCACTAACATTGGAGAAAAATCACCAAGACAATCTGCCAACAACTCAGGGGGAGGAAATGAAAGGTCAACTAGTCATTCACAACACCATAATGTAGAACAAGGCGAATCATCAATATCAAATCTTCCAAGATAAACAGTTTGGAAAAGAGCTCATCCTTTTGAGCTGATTATTGGTGATCCAGGTGTTGTAGTCAGAACTAGAAGTGCTACTCAAAATGAATATCATTATTCAGGGTTTCTTTCTGAAATGAAACCAAAGAAGATTGAGGAAGCACTAGGTGATCCTGATTGGGTGATTGCTATGCAAGATGAACTCAATCAAATTGAACAACAACAAGTTTGGAAGCTGGTACCTAGACCGAAGAACAAGGAAGTAGTTGGTACTCGGTGGGTATTCAGAAATAAATTAGATGAAGATGGCATAATCACAAGAGACAAAGCACATTGACATCAGGTATCATTTCATCCGAGAGCATGTCATGAATGGTACTGTGGAGTTACTCTTTGTACCCACAGAGGAACAAACATCAGATATTTTCACTAAATCTCTTGATGAATCCATATTTACCAGATTGGTTGGTAAATTGGGTATGTTAAATAGTTTTAGTGATTAACTTTGTTTATTTTTATGTTTGTTCTTAATTAAATTTACAAGTGTTCATTTGTTGCATATATTTTTAAATCACTTGTAAATTTATTTTATCATCTCATTTTCTCTTATGCATGTTGATTGTAGATTATTGCCATGTCTTGTCTAATTGTTAAACTTCTTAGGTTGAGTAAGTTAAGATGAATTATTTTCTTTAAAAATATTTTTCTCAAATTTTACAAGTTAAAATTGTAGAGAAATCTATTTTTATTGAAAATTGTTTATTTTAAAATATTCAAATATTCTTGTTTAGTTCATGTAAATAATTGCCTGTAAATAGTTTCCTGTAAATATTTTTTTTATTTTATATTTTAGTTTATTATTATTATTTATTTTCTTTTATTTTCTATTTGTCTTAGTTGGTTTGTGTAAATATAGTGTATATATTTTATATTATTTCTGATCTAGCTCTTGCTTAGCTGGAAATTCAGTGCCAAATCCAATTCAGGTATTACTTTCTATCTCTCAATTAACTTCTTTTACTGTTGCTGAACCCAAGTGGTTGTTAAGGTTGACCAAGGGAATGTAGATCCACAATCTCTATCCCAGGTCTTAGAGCCAAACAATGAGTCGACAACCTTCTTGACCTCTCAGCCTAAACAGAAATCAAATGTTAAACAAAGAAGTATTTTGATTGAAACAGTGAGTGATCCCACAGCTCTGCCTCCTTTAAAGAAATTCTATATATACTGAGGCATCTGTCAGCCCATCTGTATCCTCTCAATAGGATATGGACTTTGAAATGGCCAATGAACTGTATCTAGAGACATTCTCTCAACAGGATGAATCTATTGAAATTCGCCATAGGGTCATGGCACTTTGTACTGAGTCAAGCACACTCTCATTACTCACAATGGGAGAAAACAATTTCATTAGATGAAACTCAGGACACAGTGAAAGCAGAGCACCTGCAACTGGTTACAGTGCCTACCATTGTCACGGTAGAAGTGCCTTCATAGGCATCTGAGGGAAAATTTGATTCTTTGCCAATTTAAATAGAATCATTTTCTCCCCTCCCAGAGTGAACACCTCTGGCTCCCTAAGGGATTTTCCACTCGCAGATTTATCTGGAGAAAGTGGAAGGCAACTTGGTCAGTCTATCACTGAAGCAATTCAGATTTCAAATCCAAGTGATTTGATAGACATGATTGAGGATCGGGATTTGCGAACTCCCATTGCACCACCACTGACCTCTCTTGAAGAGGCTAGGGTGAGTTTCAATGCAGGTACTGATAAAAAAGGAGCAATCAGACAGCTAATGTTGAGTGATGAGAGTCAAACACTGAGTGAAACACATGCACGTGAGATGAGTGATACACTTACAAGAGAAATTCAAGTGAGTGCACACACAGACACATACACTGCAATGTAGTTAGCTCACATAGCTGATCTACAGGAACATATATTCAAAACCCAGGCTGATAAAGAAATTTTGCAAGCACAAGTGGTTGAACGGTCTTCTTCTTCCACCTCTGTCAACAATCAGCTGGGACTGCTCAAGGAAATATTGAAGACATTTACTACCCAAGATCAACTCCATCATCTATCTCAACTCCTACTGGCTTAAGATACTCATAAAGTTAAATCTGTAGAGAATTCCTCAACTAAGGGGGAGAAGTTTCTAGACAAGTTTCTACAGAAGTTTGGGGAGAAGTTTCTGTTTCTAAGGGGAAGAAGTTTCTAGAGACTTGTGAAGCTAGTAAAAGGGGAGCTGAAAAAGATATAAAAGTAAAAGGAGGAGTTTCAGGGGAGTAAAGGTAATTCAGCTCTGTTTTTGTAAATGTTATATGTATAGAGCTTAGGTAAATCAAGACAGGTTCAATGTTATCATATGTTCAGTCTAGAGGAACATCTGTCTTGTATTTATCTTTACTGGTGAAATCTGGAAATGTCATATTTGATCCAGAACTTTCTAGTATTTACTTAGGCGTAAGAGTCTTATCTTTTTCTTGGTTTTAGTTGAGTGATCCTCTAGGTATTTGGTTGTTATTTTCTAACAAACAAATAGGGGGAGATTGAAAGGCATATGCTATAGCCTATTTGTAATTCGAGGATTCTACTCAACTTAAACAAGAATGTAATAAGTAAATATTAGATTAAAGGTCACAGGAATCTCAAAGAGTTTTATCTGTCAAGAGATTGAAGATTAAAGTCATCTACAGACTTGAAGTTATTCTACATTGAAAGAAGTTCAATTTATTGTTCAAGCCTCAGTGAAGTATTCAAGAAAGTGGATTTACTACAGTGACAGAGATTTCCAGTTGGTGACAGAAGAAGTACAGGATACAGAGTTTAATCAGAGCTAAAGAAAAGAAGCCACGGCTTTAAATGTTTTAAAGATGAAGAATTATCATTGAAGTCAGTTATTCATGAAACCAGACAGTGCATCGAATGACGACATCAATCAGTGGAATTAAATCATCTATTTTCAGTGGTTTTCAGAAGAGAGAGAGATACTATGTTTTTAAGTTATCTTCTTCTAATTAATTAAATTATTAATCAATTTAATTAATAAATTAATTCTTTCAGAATTAATTTATTTATTAAATTAATTAATTTAGTTGTTTGAATTATTTATTAAATTAATTCCAGAAAAGAATTAATTTAATTTAGAATTTAATTCAACTAAAATTAATTAAAAGAAAGTAACTTAAGTACTAGTATGACCTGTCTTAATACTAGTATGACCTGGGGTATTCAAAAGCAAAAACACGGTATGACCTAGTTTATTAAAAAGCAAAAACACGGTATGACCTAGTTTATTAAGAGCAAAAACACGGTATGACCTATTTAATAAGGTCATACAAGGTTCTTTTCAGGTCATACTGGTTCTATATGAACAGGTCATACAAGGTTATTTTGACAGGTCATACAAGTCTTTTCTAAGGTCATACAAGTTCATTTCCTAAGGTTCTATCAAGAGTTGTTGAAAGAACTTGAGGTCATACAAGGCAAAGGGAATTGTATTAACAGGCGGCCAAAAAGAGACAGTACAGAGAATTGTAATATCTATCAAAAACAAAGCAGCAGCCATTTCTTTTCTCTCAAGAACAAGAAGAAAGCATTTGATCTCATTTCTTCTCAAGCAATTAATTCTAGTTTGTATTGTTAAATCCAAACCACTAGAAGTTGATTACTTGTATTGCTTTGATTAACTAGCGGATTTTTATCCCTAGAATTTATCTCGAACTTGCTTTTAGCATTCGATCTTTTTATTACAAATATTAGAAAAGTTCATGTCGAATTTATTCTAAATTTGTATTAATTAGTTTGAGATAAATACTTTGTAATCCTTATTGTATTTGCAACACCTTTCAAGTTTAATATAGTTTATATTTAACTTGAATTTTGTTTCATTTATATTCCGCATTAATTTGTTCTAAATTGTTAAATTATTCAAAGAACAAATTTCGATAAAACGGTATAGTTTGTATTCAACCCCCCTTCTACAAACTTATCAGGACCTAACAGTTTTTCTATTTGTCTTTCTTATTAATATTACTTTAATAAATAATATTAATAATGTCTCATTTATCTTTCTCAGCCCCATTTGTATATTTTATTTATTTTGTCTATGTTCCAATTAATATTTAAGTTTCTCATTTTATAATTTATCGTATTAATTTTTATCCTTTATTTAATATTTTTCGTTCCCATTAATTTTTTAGTTTGTCATTTTTTAATCTCATTTGATGGCATGTGCCTATTAGGTTTTATATTTGTTCTCACGGAAATATCTTTTTTTTTTCAAAAATATCAGGTGCAACCCTTACTTATTTATTTTAAAACCTATTTTAATGCTTTTAATTTTTTAGAAAAGCTTACCTATTTTAACATACCAACGTATTTTTAAAAAATACAATTAGTATAATTAAAGTACTTTCAAAAATATCATAGGCAATTACTTTTTTAATTAAAACATTTTAGCTTTTCTATTTGTCCTTGTTATAAATTTTATTTTAATAAATAATATTAATAATGCCTCATTTATCTTTCTCAGCCCCATTTATATTCTTTATTTATTTTTTCTATGTTCCAATTAATATTTAAGTTTCTCATTTTATAATTTATCATATTGATTGATTTTAATTCTTTATTTCATATTTCCTGTTCCCATTAATTTAATTAGTTTTTTATTTTTTAATCTTTTTTGATGACCCGTGCCTATGTATATTATCAATACTATTATATAATAGATGAAACATTAAAAGTTTGGTTGGTCGGTATGGTAAGTTGTGATTTCACTTAATTGCTCTTAACTATATTTCGTGTTTTTACTTAATTAACCTTACTTATTTATAGCAATATATTATTAAATAATAATATTACCTATTTATAACCAATTACCTTTTTTCCCTAAAATACATAATTTTTTCTAACAAATTCCCCTATTTTTTCAAACATGACAATTACCTTTTTTAACTAAAACATGTTAATTTTTCTATTTTTCCTTACTAAAACCCCTCATTTTCCAAAAATATCATTGACAAACCTTTAGTTATTTATTTTTAAACCTATAATATTATAATTATTTTTTAAAAGTTACCTATTTTAACATATTTACTTCTTTTTCTTAACAAATGCAATCACTAAGAATATTAAAATATAAATAATCAAATACCTATTTATAACCAATTACTCTAAAACACATTATAGATTTTTTTCTAATAAAGTCCCTTCTTTTCTAAATATATAACGGGAAATTATCTTTTCAATTTACTTTTTCTATTTTTCTCACTAAAATTCATTTTCCCCCCCCAAAAATATCATAGGAAACCCTTTACTTATTTATTTTAAAACGAATTTAAATACTTTTAATTATTAAATTTTAAAACTTCATTTTCCAAAAATATCACATGCATTTACCTTTTTAAACTAAATATATGTTACATTTTTTATTTTTTATTACTAAACCCCTCATTTTCCAAAAATATAACGGGCAAACCCTTACTTATTTATTTTAAAATCTGTTTTAATGTTTTTAATTAATTAAAAGTATTTAGCTATTTTAACATGCCTACTTATATTTTTAACAAATACAATTAATAAAATATTAAAAATATAATAATAAAATAACAATTAACAATCCGTGTATCGCACGAGTTTTAAGCTAGTATTATTAAAGGCGAAACATTAAAAGTTTTGGTCGGTCGGTCGGTATTTGGGCCAGGCCAATCTATAATTTGGGTTGGGTCTATCTATAACCAATTTATTTATAACCAAATACTTTTTTCAGCTAAAACACATTACCTAATTTATATATTTTTCTAACAAAAAACAATTTATCTTCTACATATAAATTGGTAATATTGTTAGATATTTATAACTGATTACCTTTTTCAGCTAAAACACATTATTTGTTTTACATTTTCTAACTAAAACAACCCATTTTCTAAACATAACACATGGAAAATAAATATGTAATGGTAATATTGTTATATATAATTATTAATAAATATTCACTTACCCTTTTCAGCTAAACACATAAACTCACCAATCCCCTTTGCCATGTGGGGAATGGATATACTCGGGCCATTTCCAATGGCAAGTGATCAACGAAAGTTCTTGATAGTAGCAGGATTGAGGCTAAGCCATTAACCAAGATAACCACCAAGCAAGTGATGCATTTCTTTTGGGAAAATGTGATATGCAGATACGAGATTCCACGTATCTTGGTCACGGACAATGGAACTCAGTTTAACAACGATGAGTTTAAGAAATATTGTGATGAGAACGATATCAAGTTGCGCTTCACTTCTGTTGCCCATCCTCAAGCAAATGGGCAAGCTGAGGTTGCAAATCGAATTATCCTAGATGGACTGAAGAAAAGAGTTGAACGCTCCAAAAACACTTGGGTAGACGAATTGCTCCCTATACTTTGGGCATATCGTACTACCTGCAAAGTCACCACCGGAGCAACTCCATTTCTATTGGCTTATGGAGCAGAGGCAGTGGTTCCGGTGGAAATTACTCACACGTCTCCAAGAGTTGAGGCTTATGAACCAGAAACAAATGAAGAAGGCTTGAGGCTAGATTTAGATCTAATTGACGAAGTTAGAGATGAGGCAAACACCGAGATAGTTGAACATCAAAAGAAGGCATCTTTCTACTACAACCTAAGGGTTAAAGAAAGGTTCTTTCGGCAAGGAGACTTGGTTCTACGAAAGATTGAGGCATCCGGAGTTGGACAAAAAGGCAAGCTGGCCCCAAATTGGGAAGGACCATATCGCGTTAAGAACGTATTTGGTCCAGGCTCCTACAAATTGGAAACCCTCGAAGGGCATGAGGTGCCAAGGACTTGGCATGCCTCAAATTTGAAAGTCTATTATATTTAGTGCATCCTAAAAGGATCCGCTAGTAGGACAAGTAGAAATATGGTTCGATGAAATCATGAGCTTCCTGGAAAGAAGATGAAGGGTTGAACCCGTTTTGATTGGTAGAAACATCCTCAAAGCATTGTCAAGACAAACTACAAATGAATGTAAAGGAAAGCATACAAAATATGCATGTCAACTGCACAAATAGAACTGAATACAATGAACCCCGAAGGGTGAATGTTGCTAATAAACATACAAAAGGAAGCCTAAGATGCTTATTGTTAATTAGCGAAAATTTCAAGCTCAAGAGAAGTTTGATATGATAGACTTGAGAATGGATCACTACGAGTGGAGCCATCAATAAGAACTCGTAAGGGTGAAGGGTTGAAACCCCAGAAACCTAAGACATTCAGTCCAAACCCCATCATTCGATATGCTCAATGAAAGGCTTGAAGCCAAAACAAGACGGTATAAGACATAAAAGGCTTATGCAAATGTCAAGTTAGCCTCGAATAAGGCAAAATCGTCGTAAATGTGTAGGTCGCTCCACACTTTACACCAAGACGATACTCGTGAAACACTAGTGTATGTTAAAATCCCCAAAAAGGGGTAGTAAGTCCCAGGTAAGGGATAAAAAGACCCCAAGTCTCGAAAAGGACCGGTATAATTTCTATGAAATCCTAGTGCATTATCATAGACGTTGGGAAGCGCGATCAGCCATTTTAAACCCAGAATCTTCAAGAAATCTTTAAATCTTCAAAAGAACCCAGAAACCGGTGAGTTTAAACAGAAAACCTCGCCGGGAATCGCCTTGTCACAGAACCCTAGCAGAGCTTTGCAGAGAGAATTTTGGAGAAAATCTAGCAGAATATTTATGAGAAATGAAAAGTGAGAAGTGAGTTGAAACAAGTGAGATTTCACCCTTTTATAGGGGCAACAACCGGTCAATGGGCCGGTTGAAAGAAGAACAACCATCTATAGCCAGTTAAGGCCCACGAATCCATTTATGGATTATAGAAATTGAAGCCCAAACAATTTGGGTCTCAGGCGAATTCGAAGCCCAAAACAATGAGGCCCAATAAGGCCCAAGGCTGGAATAATTTAAGTCCAATTAAAAATTGGGCTAGTTAAGGCCCAAGAAAGAATGAAATTTGGAATGAAACCAAGGCAAAAATAAGGATAAAAGATTTGAGGTCGAAAAGACCCTAAAACAAAATCGTACGACCAAGGTCGAAAATACATGGTAAATCGAGGTCGAAATCCAGGTCGAAAATGACATGTTTCCTGGTCGAATTTGAGGTCGAAAATGACTTGTTTCCTGGTCGAAAAGGAGGTCGAAAATGACCTAATTTGAGGTCGAAAATGCCCTTAAAATGGAAAATTTTGAGGAAAAACACGTTATAACTTCTACGAAAACCCCAAGGAGATTTTCCCAGAAGTTGGGGGGGGGGCAAATGATATGGATAGAAAAGTAATTATAGAAATATAATTGTTGATTCTTTGGAAAGGCCAAGTATTTAAGGCCCAAAACCCAGATTATTTATTAATTTCGTAATTAATAAATAGGAAAAATATACAGCTCATAAAAAGAGTCCAAAATATGGTAAATTCATCAAAGAAGGATCCGGAATCCCAATTAAAGGCAATTAATGAGTCATAGCCTTTATCAACAAGGAAAAGACTTATCCTGCAAGAAATACAATGTTTATCCATTATCAATAAGGAGACTTATTCGCTAAGACTCCTAAACATACCATAAATACTAGGCTCTAGACGCCTACTTCATCCTCGAATAAGGACATACAAGTCATTACGTCCTTGGTGTGCCCCTACCGCCATAGCCCCGAGGGCAACACCAAGAACTACGTCTTTGGCTTGATTCTCAATAACAAATTGAGATACGTAGGCATCTTGTGAGGACCGATTTAGTCTCGAAATACAAGTGTAGCCATTAAAGCTCGAAGCTCATTAAACCCTCGCATTAAATGCGTAAGCTCGGTTTTTATTCCACAATATTTGGCGTCGTCTGTGGGACGACAACATCAACCATGACAAATACACGAAGAACAGCTCGGGATACTCAAACTCCTGAGGATCGCCCTATCACCTCTGAGGCTGATACTCACGGAAATCAACCACCGCCGAATACTGGCACTCAAGGGGCGAATATCCCCACCAACACTCAAGGAACGGAAATCCCAATTTCGGTTGAAGGGACGAATCCCCTATAGATGGTCATTCATGGATCTAATCCACAAGAGACCGTTCACCAGCAATCAATCTCGACTTCTCCACTCATCATGAATGCACCAAGAAGCCTTCAACTCTATACTACCGATCTCCCTCAATACGCGAATCAGACTTTGGGTATGCCAACTTCTGGTATGCCACCTCGACCCCCGATGGGCAGTAGTGGTGCCAACCCCATCTATCACGAGGCCTATGTGCCCCCATATATTTAAGGTCTGGGACCCCAAAATCAGCGAACCCTTTTTCAAGACTACTTAGGTCCCTACACCGAGGATGAGAATTACTCAACAGGAGATGAGATGGATGTTGCCCCAAGAAGGAGACGTTCCTCCCAAACCAATCGAGAAACTACTATGGAAAAACTTGCGTCCCTTGAAGCCGAGGCTGCAAGTCTCAAAAATTTATTGGCAGAAGAGGATGCCACAAGGACACAAAATCAAGGAAGAGTCCTGGTGATCAACCTCGACCCAACACCAAGGAGAAGCAGTAGGGCTGAGGCCCCAAGGGGTGATCCTACTGATTTGTTGCCCCTAGGAGATCCTGATGATCCAACACCACCCTTCACTCAAGACATCATGAAAGCCAACATCTCTAGAAAATTCAAGATGTCGACGATCAAGGCTTATGATGGAACGGGAGATCCCGCTAACCATGTGAGAACCTTCTCCA
This sequence comes from Heracleum sosnowskyi, assembly GCA_030848705.1. NCBI lineage: Eukaryota > Viridiplantae > Streptophyta > Magnoliopsida > Apiales > Apiaceae > Heracleum > Heracleum sosnowskyi. The sequence continues at coordinate 130,982,745 of CM061235.1, read as the reverse complement.
ACGCACTGTTGTTGCAGCCGACCAACGATGTGGTCAAGTGTAGGGCGTTTCCCCAAACCTTGGCAGGCATGACACAACGTTGGTATAGCCGCTTGCCTCCCAATTCTATTGGGTCCTTCAAGGAATTGAGCAAGGCGTTTATCAACCAATTCGCAAGTGGGAGAGTGCACGAGAAAAGCTCTGCATCCCTCATGGGAATTCAGCAAGGAAAGAATGAAGCCTTGAGAGATTACATTAATTGATTCACTAGAGAGGCTCTAAAAGTCCCAGACTTGGAGGACAAAGTGGCTATGATAGCCCTACAGCAAGGAACTACTGATGATCACTTCAAGAGATCATTGGCCAAGCACCCACCTGAGAGCATGTTAAAGCTCCAAGACAGAGCCGGCAAATACATCAAGGCAGAAGAAAGCATGAGAAAGCATGAACCCACTACTTGTGGTAATGGGAACTCAAAGAAAAGGAAGGAAACCCAAGAGTACGATGTTAGGGAAAAATTTCCTAGAACGTCAAAGATATCTGATTCTCCACCAAAAAAGAGCAACTTTGGGCCAAAATTTACAGAGTATGCAAGATTGAATACTCCGAGGAGTCAAATTCTGATGGAGATAGCAAAGGAAGATGATCTCAAATGGCCAAAGCCAGTGAGGGCTGACTTGTCCAAACGGAACCAAAACCAATTTTGTCGGTTCCACAAAGAAGTTGGTCGCGACACCGACGATTGTAGACAACTGAAAGACGAGATTGAGTTTCTGATACGAAGAGGAAAACTCAGCAAATTCACCAAGGATGGAAATCAAAGAAGTCACAGAGGAAATTATGAAAGGAAGGATTATGACAGAAGGGAAAACGACCAAGATCGTAATCCTAAGCCCCGAGGGCCAGTCATCAATATGATATTTGGAGGACCAACTGTTGTTGGGTCCTCCTGAAACTCAAGAAAGGCTTATGCTCGAGAAGTAATGACCGTAGTTGGAGAAGCACCGAAGCGTGCCCGAACAGAAGTATCAATAGGTTTTGATGATTCAGACCTGGAGGGAGTGAAGTTTCCCCACGATGATCCTTTAGTCATCGTTCATGTGATAGGAAATTCCGAAACCAAGAGAGTTTTGGTCGACAATGGAGCTTCAGTGGACATCTTGTTCCATGATGTTTTTATCAAGATGGGCTATACTGACTCTCAGTTGACACCCTCGAATATGCCCATATATGGATTCAATGAAGTGGAGTCAAAGGTGGAAGGCACTATCCAACTCCCAATGACAATGGGGCAAGGGTCGAATACGTCCACTCATATGTTGAACTTCATAGTTATAAAAGCAACTTCAACCTACAACGCGATCCTCGGAAGGACTGGTCTTCATGCGTTTAAGGCCGTTGCCTCATCTTATCATCTGAAAGTCAAGTTCCCAACGAGAAATGGGATTGGAGAAGAGAGAGGAGACCAAAAGATGGCTAGAAGTTGTTATGTAGCCGCGTTAAGGCCTGATGGAATCGGGGGGCAGGTTCTCCCCATTGAAGACATGAATACAAACGACGATGAGGACCGAAGAGGGAAAACAGCTGAGGATTTAATCCCCATTCCCTTAGTCCCTGGTGAACCGGAGAATGTGACATATGTTGGAGCACTACTACCTGAGCCATTGAAAAGCAAGCTCATATCTTTGCCAGGGATTGATCCCCAATTGATAACTCACAAGTTGAATGTGGATCCTGAAAGAAAGACAGTGAAACAAAAGAAAAGAAATTTTGCTCCAGAAAGGCTTGAAGCCATTAAACAAGAAGTGGAAAAGCTTCTAGAGGCCGGATTCATTGAAGAGATACAATTCCCGGAATGGTTGGCTAACCCCGTAATGGTCAAAAAGGACAATGGAAAATGGAGGATGTGTGTAGACTTCACTGACTTGAATGATGCATGTCCTAAGGATTGTTTTCCCTTACCAAGGATCGACGCATTAATAGATGCTACAGCTAGACACGAGATGCTTAGCTTCATGGATGGCTTCAGTGGATACAATCAAATCAAAATGCACAAGGATGACATCTCCAAGGTATCATTCATCACTGACTTTGGTGTTTTCTGTTATCTAGTCATGGCATTTGGACTTAAGAATGCAGGGGCAACCTACCAAAGATTGGTGAACAAAATTTTTGGACACCTAATTGGAAAAACCATGGAGGTCTACGTAGATGACATGTTAGTCAAGAGCCTCGATAAGGCCGATCACATTGAGCACCTCCGAGAGGCATTTGAAGTGCTAAGGCACCACAAGATGATGTTGAATCCAGCTAAGTGTGCCTTTGGTGTAGGCTCGGGAAAGTTTTTAGGCCTAATGGTTTCCAAGAGAGGAATCGAGGCCAATCCCGACAAAATCAAAGCAATTTTCTATTTTCTAATTTAAACAAGTAATTTTCTAAAAGTAACACGGACAACACACACACACACACACACACACACACACACACATATATATATATATATATATATATATATATATATATATATATATATGCAGTATAATTTTACATAATTATTAATAAGTAACTAACTGTCTTTTTAAGAACATTGTCTGTTTTATATTTTTTAATTGAAACAACTAATATTCGAATTAAAAATAACACGGGCAAAATATAGAAATAATGACAATATTATTATATTAAACTTATAAAATCCATGTTTAATATAATGTGTTTATAAATGTTTAATTGGTCCGTACGATACCTGTTTTTTGGTACTTCGTGATTTTACTTAATTACCCTTACTTATCTATAAAAAAATATTATTAAATAATAATATCTATTTATTACCAATTACCTTTCCAGCTAAAACACATTACTTTTTCTACAAAATCTTCTTTTTTTCCAAAAATATCACATGCAATAATCTTTTTCAACTAAAACATGTTACTTTTTCTATTTTTCATTAGTAGAATCCCCATTTTCCAAAAATACCACGGGCAACCATTAATTATTTATTTTAAAACCTATTTTAATATAACGAACAATTAACTTTTTCAACTAAAACATATTAAATTTTCAATTTTTCCTTACTAAAATCACTCATTTTCCAAAAATATCACGGACAACCCTTAATTATTTTTTTAAAAACCTATTTTACCGCTTTTAAAATTGTTTTAAAAGACATTGTTTTTTTGTACTTCGTGATTTTACTTAATTACTTTTACTTATTTATAAAAAAATATTAAATTAATAAAATTATTTATTTATAACCAATTAACTTCTTTAGCTAAAATACATTACTTTTTCTATTTTTACTATCAAAATCCCCTCATTCCAAAAATATCATGAGCAATTACCTTTTTAACTAAAACATGTTATTTTTTCTATTTTACCTTACAAAAATATCTAATTTTCCAAAAATATCACGGGCAAAACCTTAATGATTTATTTTAAAACTTATTTTAATATTTTGAATTCTATAAAAAATTTACCTATTTTAACATATAAATTATTTTTTTAAACAAATTCAGGGTAATTGCCTTTTTCAACTAAAACATGTTACTTTTCCTTACTATCATAAGTAAGCCGTTACTTATTTATTTTAAAATATATTTGAATACTTTGAATTATTTAAAAAGTTTAAAACACTTAATAAAATATTATATCGTAAATAATAAAATGACAATTATTTTAAAATAATCCTTGCGTCACACGAACATTAAAAGTTTGGTCGGTACGGTACCTGTTTTTTTGTACATGTTTTTTGGTACTTCGTGATTTTACTTAATTACCCTTACACAATAAAAAAATCTTATTAAATAATAAAACATATTTTTAATTATTTACTTTTTTCAGGTAAAACACATTACCTTTTCTGTTTTTCCTAACAAAATCTCCTCTTTTTTCCAAAAATATCACAAAAATATCACGGGAAATTACCTTTTTAAACTAAAACATGTTACTTTTCCAATTTTTACTTACTAAAACTCATCCTTTTCCAAAAATATCACAGGTAAAGCCATAATTATTTATTTTAAACGGACAATTACCTTTTTTAACTAAAACATGTTACCTTTTCTATTTTTACTTACTAATACCTCCCCTTTTCCCAAAATATCACCAGTTAACCCTATTTTAATTCTATTTTTACTTACTAAATCCCGTGATTTTACTTAATTACCCTTACTTATCAACAAAAAAATATTTTTAAATAATAAGACATATTTATAACCGATTACCTTTTTCAGCTAAAACACATTACATTTTCTATTTTTTCTAACAAAATCTCCTCATTTTCCAAAAATATCACAAAAATATCACGGACAATTACCTTTTTAACTAAAACATGTTATTTTTTCTATTTTTATTACTAAAACCCCTCATTTTTCAAAAATATCACGGGTAAAGCCATAATTATTTATTTTTAAATGAGCAATTTTCCTTTTTAAACTAAAACATGTTAACCTTTCTATTTTTACTTACTAAAACCCCCCTCTCCTCTAAATATCATGGGTAAACACTATTTTAATTCTATTTTTACTTAGTTAAACCCTTATTTTTCCGAAAATATCACGGATAAACAATTAATTATTTATTTTGAAATCTATTTTAATGCTTTAATTTTTTTTAAAATTACCTGTTTTAACATGTTTACTCGTTTATTTTTACTAATTGTAATTAATGAAATATTATAACATAAAAAAACTATTTAAAACAATCTGTGCATCACACGAGTTTTAAGCTAGTATTATATAATAGTCAAAACATTGAAAGTTTTGGTTTTCGGTTTTCGATCATTTATTCTAATTAAAAAGGTTCACCTAATACCTATATTGACATGCATACTTATTTCTTTTTCTATTTTTTTCAAACAAAATCCCCTCATTTTTCAAAAATATGACGAACAATTACGTTTTTCAACTAGGGCATGTTACCCTTTTCTATTTTTCATTACTAAACCCCTTTATTTTTCAAAATTATCATGGACAAACACTTACTTATTTATTTTAAAACATATGTTAATGTCTTTAATTATTTAAAAAAATTACCTATTTTAACATGTTTACTTATTTTTTAAATAAATGAAACTAATAAGTCAACAACAAATTTAAGTAAACTAATAAGTCAAAATTATTTTCACTATAAATTTTTTATATTATATTAAAAGAAAGTCTATGTTTTGCACGAGTTATAAGCTAGTAATAATTATATATAAGATATAATATGACAAGACCTTCGATACACAAAAATATTCCTAAAGACTTCCAACAATGAACATTCCTTTTTAAAATTTAATAATCCGTTAAAACTATGATTAAGGATGGACATCGTGAAAGATGTGTGTCCTAAATCCAATCATGGATGATGAGTTAGGAGACACTTTGTTCAATCTGATTCAAATTTGTTTATATTAATAAAATGGTAATATGATTTATAACGGACTTTATTTATATAAGTGTTTAAATTAGATGATCCATAATATATAGTAAAGCTTTAATGGATTATGATGATATCATGATAATGAGACCTTAAAGATGATAACTCTAAACTTAAATAGTTTCTGGTTGTAGGATAATTAATTGGTAGTTAATTAATCCGCAAAGATCGGTACATACTATGTTTGCTTCATTATGAAGGATGTTTGTTCTCATAGGCATTTGTGTGGTGACACTATAGCTAGTATGTAGGTGCTTATTAGGAATGAGTTCACTGAACATGACTCGATTTGCTGAACAACTAATGAAGTTCACTCATGTGTCAGTAGTTGTTTATATAGTGATGGTTGTACAAGTGTCCTTTGACTTGAGATCATCATAGTCATCTTGTGTACACTGAACTATACTTTGAATTAGCTCTTAGTCTCGAGGGACAATAATTAGTGTTCTTCTGGGTAAAAGAATTTGTGCACAAAGATAGTGAATGATCAATAAAGTTTCTGTCCATTCCAGTGAAGGAAGAGAATGTCCTATGTTATTCCATTTATATATGCTAGTTCAGGAATCTCTGGCCAGAGTGAATGAAATTAGAAAGAAGATTCTAATTTGCATTAATCGGAACTAAGCATAGTGAATATGAAAGCATATGATTAAATTAGATAGGCTTGACACGAGATCCATGCCTTGTATTTAATCGGTACATTGCAGGGTAGAAGGAATTCATTGTACAGTAACTACTCACTGAATAGGTTTTTGGTATTCTAAGCAGTGAATTCATATTATCCGGATAGTCGTGATATGCTGAGAAGTATCACTCACGATGTAGAATAAATATGATTAATTTATTAATCGTGTTTAATGAATTAGAAGAATTCATATAAATAATAATAAAATAGTTTTACTATTATTTATTTCTACTATCGGCTTAATATTGAACCTACAGGGTAACACCATAAAAGAGAATGATTTGATAGGGTCACACCATAAAAGAGAATGATTTAATAGTGAATGAATTAATTATTGAGAGTAAGGATCCTAAGGTTAACCTTAAGATACTTTTCCTAAGATCAAAGTAAATACATGTAGAAGATAATATCTCATCTTTTATTATTAAATATTCACTTGCCATATATATTGATTGTATATAAATAAGGAACTAGCTCCTAAACCCGTGCAAGGCACGGGCATGCTGTAAATCACAAATTTAATTATTTTTTTTTAGATGACATTTACATTGTCCTTTGCATTCACTCCTACTCCTAATTTTTCAGTGTTACTTTATGTTTGTTGCTGCTAGAATTCCGAAAATAATTAAAGATCATGGACAATGTGTATAATGTAACATGCCCTTGTATGCCACACGAAATAAAGTTTATATGATAGACATACACAAAGCAATAAGTTACCATAAAATTCTTTTACATTGCAAATTAAATTATTGATAAAGATATCTTTCACTAACTATAAATATATCCTTCATTAACCCTATAAATCCTCAAATTCGAGTTTGTTGTGAGTCTTGTGACCTGCATGAAATATTGAAATGCATTGCAATTTCTTAGATAATCTGAATGTACTTTTGACCTGTAAATTGAACTCCGGACGCATTGTACATTGACGCAGGCGTTCTAATGTGGTAACTGATTTTCCATATCCGGAGCTTCACTAAGTTGGAGTATGGAGAGTGCTTTGACCAGAGAAGATCTTGGAGGATCGTACAGGCTTTTCAAAGTCCAGGAACCCTTGCTGACACAATCAGTTTGAACATGTTAGGAGATTCACTTCTTTTTTCCATATCAATTGTGGAGGGAAAAACATGCAATTATAAGTTAGCTGAAATTGTTTAAAGGGTCATTGATAAGGTTATCCGTCGCCTGAAGACCTGTTTGTAGTTTCTTAAGGCTCGGAGAGGACTAAATGCTCGGTCTTGAGTCTTGATGCCCAGTTAGATGGTTATAGGCAGGGGTCTTAAATATACACTCACAAACACGTTAAAGATCGGAAATAATCAAATAACAATTCAATAAACAAATCTAGGGACTTGCATATATTATTGTTGATGTGCAGAGACCGAAAAAGGAACATATACAAAGTTCGTGCCTCCTTTATTCACTGAGCCAAAACTCTGACCTCCTTTATTTCATTTTAATTCTCCAATTTTTTAGTTTCCCTTCAACCTGCAAAATAACTTCAGTGTTATCTAAAACCTATACAAAACCATGCAAGAAATACAACTCTTCGGCAAAACAGAAAAGAGCCATGGTTACATATGTATATATTGAAAACTCGTAGTATGATGTATTATGTACCTATTTAATTGCATTAGGTCTATAAGACAATCATCCAATATATAATTAAACTAAAACAATAAGGATGGACAAAAAATAACACGCACTAATTTTAATGTCAAACATAATCAACAACTTTAGAATCAGTAGTATATAAATCCAACCCTTTTTTCCACAACCTTAAATTAGCAAGCAAATTTCAATATATAATGAGGAAATCAGTAATAATGAAATATGGTATTCATAATACCTCAAGTGGGCTTCTTAAATACTCCCTCTACTACACAGCTTTTTCAACCAAAACTACATTAGCAGGGATACAATGAATGCACACTGAAGCCCAAGATACACTGAGAGCGAGGTAACTCAAATATAGCTGATGACTGAACACTCATGTCACTTTTCTATGCCCTCCAAACGCCCAACTGTAATTGCAAAGGAGTAGTATAATGCGATATTAGAATCGATTTCTTGAAATCATCACACTAAAGAGGACAACACATGTAGCATATGCAATCACAATCAACTATCACTCTGTGTTTAACTCAAAGAAAAAATGCAAGGCCACCGCTAGAAAATTGAGTTCAAATGAATAAGCAGTGGAATGAAAGTAATGACCTCGATGCATGATATCAGTCTATTTTCAAAGGGGATTACAAGCTAAATTGTAGCCATCCTCTACACATGATATACAAATTTATACAAGCCATTTTTTCCTCTTATTAACCCCTTATTTTGCTTCAAGCAAATTTTGACTGATCATTTGGTTTTACTGCAGGGATTCAAAATTCAAGTGTAGTGTTTAAGCGCAGACACTACTTATATTTTAATATTCGATGCATGAATTTATCGTAGAATATTTAAATATGTTGCATGAGCCTAAAAACTGAGCCTGCTTACAAACTTGTTCACATGCCTATAACTAAAGCTTGCTTGCAGGCTTTTGATCGGAGCTTCGACATCCTCAACCTCAAGCTCAGTTCGTTAGTTAATCGAGTTGCTTGGCAACTTTATAGAAGAACTGAAGCGGGCCAAACTTTTATCAAAATGCATGGGTGACCAACATCATTTACAGCCCTAGATGTGAGGTACTTATTTTTGGACTTCTTTTAATTTGTACTATTTATCGAACAAGACTCGATAATATAATTACCATTATTTTAATTTTGATGATATATAAGCTTTATATGATCCGTTTTGACTTGCCAAATGAACTAACAAAGTAGATATAATTCATTTTAAAAGAAAAAAACTACTTGTAAGATATAAGCCAAACAAGCCTTTAGAGACACACAAAAACTTCTATTCCTAATATTTTAGCCAAGGAAGCCCTTTAACTAACCTCTAAGTTTGAATCCCAACTTCTTGTACATAATGCGCTCCCATCAGCTGACAAGCCCAAACAGCTGATCCGTCCCTCATGCGAGTTGTGGAGTGATCCCAAGTTCAAAACCACCTACCATACAAAAACTGAATAAGAAAGCCACCAGGATTTTTTAATTTTTTAAAAATTAAAAATGGAAACAACAGTGAAAAGGTAGCCAGCGATTCTAAATTATGAACCCCTCAACATTCTGTTTTAGTTTCACATATTTGACTTGTAAATTGTAATCCAGCTACCATATTCTTGAAAAAAAACTTTTCTGCATAAACTTCATCTATTCTAAGAGTGAAAAAGAGACGGAACATTAGAAAGTATATGCGCAAAGGAACTGTAATTGAACTAACCCTACAGAATCCAAATAATTAATCCTACAAAAGATAATATACCTGCGCCAACAAAGTATCCCAAACATAACAATCGCCATTGGCATAACCAGCAAAGAGAAGTCGGCCTGATATGGAGAAAGCAATTGAAGTCACTTGTGGAATATCAGAATCTGAATTGGCTGCTTGTATACTTGGAGCTGGTGACCCGTTCTAATGTCAAATAATCTTCAAGTTCCATCTTCTGAACCAGTTCCAAATCTGTTGCCATCTGGAAAATACTTAACAGAACTAACATCACCCTCGTGACCGTAAAATGTACGGACTGCTCAACTTGCAACACGAGTATCCCACAGGCGTGCAGTTGCGTTACAGGAACCAGAAACGAACATTCTTGAATTTGACCCATTGATAGAAACGCTGAGGAACATAATACATTAGTAAGAAAGTCAAAGGATTTCAGACTCCTGATGCTTTTAGAAAATGCATCTATAATTCTAAAAGAGCTATTAGTTTCTAAAAGACATCTGACTATGTAGACTAAAATCAACACTTCTGTAACATGACACAAGAGGTTAATCCCGGTATAATGCCTCATCGCCATTATTACTGAAAAGAGACTAGCCCTAGTGGATTCTGCATTAATCTTCATAGATGATCTTGGCTATTTGAGCAACTTTCTTTTCGACTAAGCCAACACCTTTTACTAGATCAGACAGTGAGCAATGGATGAAACTGTTACAAATGTCAATATCTGACCTTATCTCATTATAAAGTTCAACGATATATTACCAACGATAAGATAGTATTGAACTAACACCTATGAAGATCCTTGAACTTGCCATATGCAAACCTCTTTGGTATGTGTCACTTGTGGTCTAGGGAACTAAGATACAATCGCTTAGTGTTAGTATTAAACTACCAAACGTTTTTAAACCCAAGGAGTGAAAATAACATTATAGACTGCAAATGAAGGCCATTAGTTCCTATCCTCATTTCTGGAGCCAAAATCAGGCTGGACATACGACTGATATTTGACAGAACCCCTTGGCTATAATAAGATTATACTTAACATGGACAAGTTCAAAATATTTATATGAAAGGAGAACTAACAGAAATTGCCTTCCATCCTACTCATTACATATGATCCTATAAGCAAAAGAAGGGTGTTTCTACTTTCAATGTCGTTATAAACAAATTGAAGAACCTGAGTTGTGAGCTTTAGCTAGCACAATGAAAACCTGGGAACGCACCTCAGTACATCAGCAGTGTGCCCGGATTGAAATTCACCACCAAAAACTGAAGTCCTCAGGCCCGTAGTAATGTCCCATAAAATACATGTATGATCACCTGAACTTGTTATTAGGTGAGTATCTTCATCTGGAACGTACTGGCACGAAGATACATATCCCTTATGACCACTTAGCATTCTTGATACCGGCACATTTCCATCCTTGTCCATGGAAGAATTTAGGTTAAAGATGGAGCAAATGCTATCAAGGCCACCACATGCAACAGATTGCCCACTAGGAGAGAAGGCACACGTCATGACCCATGGACAGGGCAACTTAATAGCATGAGTTTTCTGGCTGGTGAGGGCATTCCAAACTATCAACCTACCATCTTGAGATGCACTAACAATACGATTCTTTTCGGGCGTCCAGTCTAGTGAGTAGACCTGAATAATCGTCAATTAATAAAAATATGTTCCTTGCATAAATTCAAACCTTATATATCCTGTTTTCTTAAGCATAAAAATGTAAGAAGTTCAAATTTACTTAAAATTTATTTAGAAAAATACATTGTAATCAAATCATTACGCTCCATTTTATCGCAAGGGAATAAAATAAGGTAGAAATTGAACAAAATATACATATAATTTTCATTCCTTCCTACATTCTTACTTCCCTCTCATTTTACTCAAAAACACTACTATACGAAATATGCATTCGCGTGCAAAGCATTTCAATACAAATTAAACATCTTTACAATCATTCAATCCACCGTCACAAACACATCAAAGCATAATTATAAATTGAATCACATAATCTTTACAGTTCCAATTAAAATTAACCGCACAGGACAACAATTACAAATTATAGCCGATAACCTTTTACGAATCAAATTACAACAGCAACCGAAACTACATGTACAAAAACATAAACAAACAGTCTAAAATTTAAAAAAAAACATGAAATATCGAAATCAAGGCAAGAAACGAAGATAAACCTTGCCAGAGTGTCCTTGCAGAGTCCTACAACAAACCAGATCCGTAGGTGTAAAAGTAACAGGGAGCTTGTTTTGTGCCTTGAAATATCCTGCAACTGTCAAACGGATATTCCCCAATCAAAATATGAACCGCAATACTAATTTTAGCATCACCTTTCTCCACCTCTGCAATCCTAATTTCATCCATACCAAACTACACAAATAAAACTCAAATCTTCAAACATTACCCAAACCCAAATCCTATTAAGGCAAAGGTGTTTCTTTTCCACCAAATTGAAGTTCAAAAAACCCACCTAGAACAGAAGCTACGTAATTACCATACTCAACAAAAAATAACCTATAAACCCTAAAAAAAATCCAAAAAAAAAGAATCTTCACACACCGCTACAAATCCAAGAAATCAAACCTTTCATAAACAAAAATAAAACTATAAAAACAACTATAAATTCCTCTAATTACTATTTCATCACGAGATGTGGCACCGAATAAAATGTAAATACAAACAAAACCATCAAGTACCTTTCCTTCTATCACGACCCAAGTTACGCTGCTGAACGGCTAGTCGACGAGCCTCGGCCACCGCCTCGGTAACAACAACCCGAGGTCGTCCTCTCTTCCTGGAAACACCCTCAATGATACGTATCAGAAATGAGTTGCCAAAGAGAAGCCGGCGGAATAGGTGGGTCGGGGAAAGGGAATCGGGTGCAGACAAACGGGGGCAGAAGGAACGCCATCACAATTTATAGCTCCCAAATTCGCGATTACGGGAGGCAGAAGAGCAGGGAGCGACGAGGAGTCGGAAGGTGTTTGGAGCGTGAAATAGGAAGGGCATAAAAGTATTTTAAAACGGAATAAAATGTTTCCCCAAATACTTGATGTTCCAGTATTAGATATAGAATAGATGTGAGTAATTAGATATGAAAGATAACACACACAAACCAATAATCACCTCAGGGAAGTTTCCTAAGGTCTACCTTAGGATCCCTTTTCTCTTAATTAATAATGGCTAGTCATTATTTATTTATGAAATAAATATTTGATTAACATTTTTTATAATCATGTTAAATATGATTTAATTTATTTTAAATTAAATAAGAAGAGTTCTTAATATTATTAATTAAGAATTTAATTTAAGAAATTAAATTAAGTGAGAGAATTATTTTCTAAAGAGTTTAGAAAAAGAAATAATTATTAAAAGAGTTTTAATTATTAATTAATTGATTAATGAGATTAATTAATTCAAGGGTTAATAATATTAATATTTTATAGGACAAATATTCAGCTGAATATTTTGCCTATAAATATACTATTATAAACCCTATTGCGAAGAACCCTAATTTTATAAGAAAAGAAAAAGGGAGGCAACCCTAATTCTCTCTCTGAGCCGTTTCTTCTCCCCTGTCGAATCATCTTCTCTTGGTGGATACTTGTGGAGTGCTTCACACTTGAGGAGCAGCTGCTAGGAGCCTCTCTACATCATCCATGGATCTCTTTTAAAGGTTAGTAATCATTTCATTAATTTTATCCATGAATCATATGCGTTTTTACGGGATTTATATATAAATAATTGTTATTCATGCTTCCGCGTATGCAATAAAACCCAACACATTGGGTCACTTCGGGGCCTGGGAGTGCTATCTCCGCCCCCGATCCCCGAACCCGCCCCGATCCCCGAACGAGAATTAATTTGCTCCCCGAACCCAGCCCCGAACGGGGAACGGGGATCCCCGCGGGGAATCGAGGATTCTTATTTTTTAAAAATAATAAAAGTTTTAAATTCTATAATGCATTTTCTAATAGATTTTAATTGATAAATCATGATATATATATATATATATATATATATATATATATATATATATATATATGAGCAGAACCGAAAAACCGAACCGAATAGTATAATTTTGGTTCGGTTCGGTTCTAATTTTCTGAAAATTCGGTCTTTTCGGTCCGAACCGAATAGACCGAAATAAATATCGGTTCGGTTCGGTTCTTTTTAAAAAAGTTCGGTCCGAACCGAATAGACCGAATTTTTTTTATTTTTTATTTATATAATTTTTATAGATATAATATATTAATTTATATGTATGTATATATTCAAAATTTTGCATGGCTTATTTTTGGTTCGAGATTTGAAGTTTGAACTATTATATTTACATTTCATACTTGTATTTCATTAGCTAACATTTTTATTTTTAGAAAAATCATATCTTTTGGATTTTTTTGAAATAAAAATTTTTTATTTGAAAAAATTTCGGTTCTTTTATGAAAGAACCGAACCGAATAGCATTATTTCGGTTCAGTTCGGTTCCGGTCCAAAATACAATTCGGTTCGGTTCGGTCCGAAAAAAATTGTTAATTCGGTTCTCGGTCTATTCAGTTCGGTCCGATTCTGGACCGAACCGACTGAATGCTCAGCCCTATATATATATTAAATCTAATATAATATTTTAAACAATAATTTGAATGAGCACATGTTTAAAGCAAAAGATAAAGATAAAATTGAAATTATTACAAATAAATTATATTCTATTATGAAATATTTGAATAGGAGAATGGATTTAAAAAATTAAATTATAACAATTAATATAATTATATTTATTCGTAGTAATTTAGTTAATATACATATAAAAATATACTCCCTCCGTCACCTTCAATTCTTTACATTAAGGTTGTGCACAGATGTTAAGAAAAATTGTAATTTAGTGAAGAAAAGTAAGAAAAGTGAGTAAAGTGGCATGAACGATCAATATTTAATGTATAAAGTGGAGATAGTGGGGGAAAATAGTGAATGTAGTTAATTTTTTTATTATAAAATTTTTACTATTTTAGGAAACTTTTGGAATGTAAAAAATTGAGAACGACATCTCAAAAAAAAGTATAAAGAAATGAGAGGGACATATAAAATATTATTTTTTAAAATATGGAGATCGGGGAGCGGAGATCGGAGATCGGGGAACGGGGCGGGGATACCTTAATCCCCGACTCCGCCCCGATCCTCGAAATTTTTCTATAATTTTCACCAATCCCCGCCCCGAATCCGAAAAATTCCCCGAATCCCCAACCCAAACAAAACGGAGATCGAATCGGGGTCGTACGGGTAAAATAGCCCGACCTAACTATGATAAACCAAACAAAAACAAACTTTAAATAACGTTCTTTCAACGGTAGAGACGCACCCGATCCCTCCATTTTATTCTAACCCGATGGATTCCCCAATCTACGCCCATTCCAAACATTTTCATGTTGATGTTTGGGCATAACATTGTAAATTGAGGTCTATCTGGCAGGCCTAACAGTTTTTTTAAGTTTTGCCTTGTTACATATGTAGCCCACAGACCAAGATAGTATTTTGAGCAGGTTTTTCTAATAGAATAAAATTTGGTGGTTTATAGCATATGTAGCAGCTACATAGGATGGTTGGTCATCAAATTGTTGTCTTTCCTTAGAAAACGGAATGATTTATTTTAGAATCTCTTCCCTAACCATGCATGTGCTTCCCCTCTGTCTCTCTTTGTAATAATCCAATCCCCCATCAAAATACACACACAAGACACAACTGTGTGCATGGATTAGTAATTAACTAATTTAATGTATTTGTAATCGACATTATTAAACTAAATGCTTCTCAATTATTAATGGAGTGGAGTTCTTTTCGATCAGTTCTTTCCATCTTGCAATGGTGGGGTTTCAATGTCACTGTCATTATCATGAACAAATGGATCTTTCAGGTCCACCTTCTATTTCAATTTCTTTGTCTATATATCAGTCATTATTACTTTTGTTTTCTTGAATGTGACTAAATAGTTGCTGAATTTGACATCATATTTTCTTTTTCATTTTGCATGTACAATGAGGGAAATTCTTGTATGTAATCATAGCCTGTAATCTAGATCTGCATTTTACTTTGTTGTAGTTGACAGAAATAAGGGTGTGCCGAAAAGCCGATAAATATTTGGTAAAATTCATAATAGAAGAAGTTTAAGGCTGAAGTTTGAAAAGGGGTTATAATGATCATTTTCGAATTTTTGGTGAAGGTAGGGGTTATTGTCAAATTAGCTGTCCGAGCTTCTAAGGAAAACAATAGTGGTGTTATTGAACGTTGCTCTTAGCTGATGGAAGCTAAACTGCTTTTACAGTCGGGAAAGGAACTGACTTGGTACTCCAGGTGTTGCTCCAACTCTTTCTGAAGTTTCATCCCAAGGCTCTAGTTATTAGGCTTATAATAAGTTAAGATTACCCCAAATGAGCACCATCCCCTTTTTACCCTCTGCGCAATATACTAAATTACAAATCTTTCGGTGAAATTAGTACGACCTGTCTTTGATAAATATCATGGCTGTTTCTTTAACTGGTAGCCTGGTAGGAATACACACCAAGACCTCAAATCAGCGTAGTTGGTCTAGTCAAGCCGTCTATTTGACGCTGTCCCTGATATGGACTTAAAGGCTAAAGCTGTGCACCTCGCTTGTAAAAGGGCTTAAGTTTTGTTGTATGATTCCCGGAAATAAAACAATTATATATCATTATATATAAAACAAAATGTCTTAGATAGAAAACGATTTAGAAAAAATGCTCATAAGTACGTACTAAGGAGACTTAGAGGTAGTTTGGTTAACAATTATAAGGGAAATGGAAGTTCCTTGGAACTTGGAAGTGTGAATACCCGTACAACATAGGAAGTTGCTTACCTACTCCTCCCTTGGTAGCTTACACTTCCTATGGTAAGTTACTTCCTAAATAGCTACCAAATACAATTTCAGATTTCCTAGGATTTATAACTTCTATGGTGAATTCAACTTCCATAGGAAATGACTTCCTATTGTAAACCAAACAAGCACTTAGGTAAGTACACTTCGATCAATAAAATTTAATAAGAACTAATAAGAATCTCTATTCTCTGTAGCAATCTGATCAAGCTTGTTATTAAACTTGTGATAAGTCTTTTTTTTAGTGTCATAAATCACTTAGATAGCTTTAGTCTCAGCCTATATGATCTTCGAGTTTTTATATTCTAAATTATATTTAAAACTGAATTTAGTAAATTAGAAAAAGAAAAAAATAATTTAGTGTTTGATGGATGAATAGTAGATCTGTAATTAGTGCAGTTCATACTTCATAGTGCAGAACAGCAGAACTGGATATCTGTTGCCAGATAGTTGCTTCGTCTGTTGACAGATGTGATTTGCGCCCCCTCCCTCTTTAGATTAATAAGTTCTTATTCCTCCTTCGTTTTAATATTTTCATTGTAATTTTTTACACTTTCTTTTTGTAATTTATACAATTACACACAAAGTAATTTGCATTTCGACTCTCACCATTGGTTGGCAAGTTCTGTTTGTCCAGATCTGACCAAAGAATACGGGTATTTAAACCTCTCACCATGTAGTTAGATTGTAGTCATTGCTCAATGTTCTATAGACTATAGTGTTCAACCAAATTTTCTTTTAAAATTTTATATTTTAATATTATTGTTTGTTATGCTGTATCTACATGGAATCTAGGAGTATGCTCTTGTATGGAAGCCTGTTATTCACTGTAGTATTTCTTAAACAGTGCATTTCAATTTAATCTATTACAGTTTGCTATGTCGGAGAAGTTTAGCACGTCTTATGGATTTCTGATTGTCGTTCTTTCTTGATTTACAGAAATTGGACTTCAAGTTCCCTTTGTCAGTTTCATGTATACACTTCATATGTTCTGCTTTTGGTGCCTACCTGGTTATCAAAGTTTTAAGGCTGAAGCCACTTGTAAAAGTCGACCCGGAAGATGTTTGGAGAAGGGTGTTCCCGATGTCCTTTATTTTTTGTATTAACATAGTATTAGGGAATGTAAGCTTGCGGTACATTCCTGTTTCATTCATGCAAACCATCAAGTCTTTTACACCTGCAACTACAGGTTGAGTTTGCAATATCAAACTATATTTTCCTCTTTCCCTTGTATAAAGTTCCATAAATGAATCTAAACTTATCCATTTTGCACAGTTCTTTTGCAGTGGCTAGTCTGGAGAAAGTACTTCGACTGGAGAATTTGGGCATCACTTATTCCTATCGTTGGAGGAATTCTTGTCACTTCTGTTACTGAACTAAGCTTTAATTTACTTGGATTTTTTGCGGCCTTGTTTGGCTGTATTGCTACTTCAACCAAAACTATCCTTGCTGAATCATTGCTGCATGGCTACAAATTTGATAGGTATTATACTAGCTCTCTCTGGTAATTGCTTTAGTTTGTGTGTTGATCAAGTTTTGAGTTATATAATAGTTGTAACTTGTACGTACTACGTAGTAATACTAGGTTTATGTTTTATATGCATTAGGAATAGTTTGATTCTCACAACAACAAGCTCTCACCTTTTTGCTTTCACATGACTTCTGTGTTGTAGAGTATTAAGAAACTAACATGACTTCTTTTGTATGATGAAATAATGACTGCAGAAAGTTTAATCCCAGTGTTTCCTTCTCTTTATCTTCAGCATAAATACAGTGTACTACATGGCACCTTTTGCAACAATGATCTTGGCAGTGCCAGCATTAGTAATTGAAGGAGCCGGGGTTTGGGAATGGTTCACCACATGCCAAACACTTTTTTCTTCCCTCATGATTATTATAAGCTCTGGCGTAATGGCATTCTGCCTTAACTTCTCTATCTTTTATGTTATTCATTCAACAACTGCAGTGACATTTAACGTAGCTGGAAATCTTAAGGTGAGGTCAAGTAAATCGAAGTTAATTTCATGAACCCTGTTTTTATCAACTAGTATGTGTTACTGCCTCCATTGCTGAAATCATTGTCATAAGAATGTGTACTGTAACATTTTATAGCAATGTAAGTTTATTACTTGTCAACAAAAAAATAACTCCACAAATGTTCCCTGTTTGACAGGTTGCAGTTGCTGTGACATTCTCATGGCTGATATTCCGTAACCCCATTTCACTTATGAATGCCATTGGGTGTTCGATAACACTTGTGGGGTGTACATTTTACGGGTATGTCAGGCAGTTGATCACCCAAGCAGGAAGTCCTCATACTCCTCGGTCTCCAAAAAATCGAGCTGACCTTATAATCCCTCTTGTAAAAGAGAAGTTAGATGCCAAGGTTGCATCTAGTTAGTTGTCTAGGTTTTGATGGAAGCTAGGTACAGGAAGTATGATATGTACAGAGAATGTAAAAAGTACATGCTCTCTTTGTTCCCAAGTCTGAAGCCTCTCACCAGTCATGAAAAAACTAATGTTACAATACAATTTTCTTCAGCACAATACAATTTTCTTTAGCATATTAGCTTCTATGAAATTGCTACATATATTCCCTTTTTGTATATACTAAATATAAATTTGTTTTGTCAGAAATGTAGGTTGCAGCGGAGGAATTTTGTCAAAAGACTCTAGTCGTGTTAATATTTTTTATTTCTTTGAAAAAAATTTTAATCCTCATTTTATTTTATCACAGGGTGATGTTACCGAATCGAGACATTATTAAAAACAAAATTTCAGGGCACAAAAATACAAAAATTAGGGGCATAAGTCTTAACCGTTCATGTATTTCATAAGAGAAAAATATATGTTTTCAAATGTTAATTACGAATGACTCAAGAGTGATTTTTCTGGTAAAATTGTTAGAAGAATAAATTTTCAAAAATAATATTTATATAAATTTAATTTATATTATTGACGGCCACAAAATTTTGATTCACCTAATGCTTAAAAATTCAAAGAACCGGCCATACTCATAAACTAGAAGTTTAGTCCCTTTTGACTATGCGCGGTTGATTCGACTGCATATTCAACCAAAACATAGTAATTACATTTTCATAAATTTTAATATTTATAATCTTGCATTTGTAATTTGTAATCGGCATTCAAAATATTGATACAACTTTACCATTTAATACCTATTAAATATAAATAATAATTATTGTAAAACTAAAAATAGTAATAAATCATTACAAATAAGTACAAACACCTACATAAAAATATCTCAGGTTACATTTAAAATAGGCAATGATAACTAAGTTAAACAAAATTGAAATTTTAAATAGTCCTCGAATGAATTAAAATTAAAAAATAACTTTAAATACTCGATGAAAACACTTTAAAATATGTGTAAAAAAATTAAATTGATATATACTCCCTCCGTCCCAAAATAAGTGTCGCTTTGACTTTCTGCACGTATTTTAAGGTGCGAAAAAAAGTGACTTCCACTAATTATTTTTTAGATTTTTTTTTTCTAAATAAAAGTTTAAATACTTAAAATATGTGCATTAAAGCAAAGGCAAAGCAGAAAGGTAAGAAAAAGTTCTCCTTCTATAAAAAAACTAAAACTTTCACTCCTGAAAGGCTAAGATTAAAGCTAAAAAATAAATTCAAAGCGACACTTATTTTGAAACGGAAGTAAAAAAAAAACAAAAAGAGTAATAAACTTGAGACGTACCGCAAAAAAAGAAAAAGGAATTTGAGCCAAAATTAAAATTTCCCCCGCACCTAAATGTTCACTCCCGCGCGGTCCCATTGATGTCGCACGCACCCCCTTTTGAGTCAAATAAACACACACACACACACACTCCGCGTATCTATTTTACCCCGCTCGACTCATTTGAGTGTTAAAAAACCCTAGAATTCCCAAATTCACTTGATCAATTGAAGGATGGCCGAGGAAGATAGCATCGAGTCGCAAATAGAAGTAGCCATGGCGTCTCGTATTCCTCACTTTCGTCAACAATCAGAGTACGTGCTTAATCTCTGTGTATACTTACATCTTTTTATGTATCTATTTACCTGCTTATGTTTTTATGCGTTTATTTCAGTCTAATTGTGTTGCTGCTTTTTACGTAGTTGAAACATTTTTGAATTAATAGCCCGTGGAGATCTTTATCAGTGTTCAGATTGTTATAATTTTGTCCAATGGTTCGAGATTAGTGATTTATCGAGGTTGAAATTACATTGTGTCTATTATGATTGGAGCGGGATGGAATTGTTAATTTATCGTGGTTCCACTTTCAGGACATGAGCTCTGTGTTTAATTTAATTCGTTGTGGGTGTTAATTTACCGAGGTTCCACTCTGAGGACATAGGCGGTGTGTGTGTCTAATCTGCGTGTATGTGTTTTTATTTTTAGGTTTTTGTCTAGATTTCTGAAGAGAAAACTATTTGGAAATACTTTACGACAACTTATTGCTCATTTTACTAACAAGAAACTATCTTAAAGGTCATTGTACTTTATTTTATTGAGGTTCCACTTTAAGGATGTAAGCTCTGTCTCTAGTCTGTGTATGCTAGTGAAATTTTTTAATGAATCAAAATTGTTAATTTATTGAGGTTAAAGCCATGAAAAACATATTAATTTATCAAGGTTTGACTTTAAGGACAAAAGCTCTGTGTTTAATCTGTGTATGTTTGTCAATTTTTGAGTTGCTGTTTTTTTTCGTCTTCCTATTTGAATAGAAATTTTTTATGGAAATGCATTTAATACAGCTTGTTGCTCATTTTACTAACTAGAAGATATTTTGGATGTTATTGTATTTCATTATATCTTTCTAGATTCAATTTGTTTGTATTACAATTCTGTAGTTCAGTATTAAAGTCAGTGCAGGATGAATTTACATAACCATGAAATTGATGTTCCAGCGGTTTCTTTTTCAACGCAGTTCTTTGACCTTTGAGGGTGTTCGGAGATTGTTGGAGAAGGACCTTGGCTTAGATAAATATGCGTTGGATGTGCACAAGAGATTTGTTAAGCAACTATTGTCAAAGGTACTTATTTTGATGAAGATCCCTTCATCTGCATGATGTTGCTATGAGATAAATTCTTGAGGTGGCCATTGTCACGATGTCCCCCTCTTTGCACAGTATTGTAGTCAATCTATATCGTTATTATGAAAGTAAATAAATTCACACACAAATATCTTTATCGTTATTTGAACCATGATCCAAAGCCTTTTGGAACTAAGCTAATGCCACATTATGCCTCCAGCCTCCCGGCATCATCAGCATCATGTGTAATACTCCTCTGTCTCATTTCAAATGTCCTTGTTTGTTTCGGCATGTTTCAGTTAAGAAATTAAATTGCTTGTAAAACTTTCCCTCCGTCATATATATTAATTTATGATTAATTTATTTCTCAGTAATATATGATAGATATTGGAGACAATTTAATTATGATATCAACTTCAATACACAAATGTTCAATTATTTTCCAGTCAATGTAAAGTTTTCCTAGAAAGTTATTATGTAGATATTTTTTGTATACAAATATGGCATTTACATTGGGAAATCCCAAATGGGAAACTTAGTGTATAAATTGGATGGAGGTTTTGAAAATTTTCTTGAGATCTAAGTGTATGTTATATAGTGATACTTGTGTTCTGTATAAAATTGAAGCACAAAACAGGCAACAAACTATTTAGTCTTTTTAACAGATTAGGGAAATAAAACATTTTGACTTGGAAATAAAAGAAGTTAAAATGTAAAGATAAGTTTATTTCTCTACCACATTGCACTTCTGAGTGCCAATTTTATGAGTTTATTAAAGGTAATCTTCTACTGAATGTATGAGTTTCCAAACGCTTAAATATTGCAGTTTTGAATTTGAATTACTTCTGGTCATGCAAACTTCGTAAACCCAAATGGGTCCTGATAACACTAAGTGCAAGTACTTGCAAAGGACCTCATGTCATATTTTTTGGGCCTCAAATTTTATTAGGTTTACATAATTTATTACATTTATGTGTTTTTAATTATTTTACTATATTTTCTACAATTTTTTTAATATGTAATAAGAAATCATCTTGTTATGAACTTAGAAAATTGATAATTAAACTAAATTTTTTTCCATTAACAGTTGTTTGATCAAAAATTATTTCTAGAAAAATACAAAGTAATACAAACAATAGCATACACAAATTGTTTTTTTAAACCTTCCATATATGTCATTTCTACGAATTTTCTTATTAAATAAAGAGGCTTACTTTATTTTGAAACTTTTTCTATTTTATTGAATTTGGCAATGATACTTTTATAAAAACAATTCAAATATTCTGGGGGCCTCTTATTTTACTTTGAACTGGGCCTCCAAATTTTGAACCTGATGGATTGGCCGACAGGATGATGCAGGAGAAATTCTCTTGCATCACCCGATTTTTAAAATTTTACTGTTTGAATTGCTCACTCCTGGATATTATCAAAGCTTCTGAAATGATACCATCAAATCTGTTTGCATCTCTATAACTGTTTTTATTGCTAAATACATTCTTTTGTTTGGTTATATCCACTATAGCACGCCTGATCTGATTCAATTTTTATCTGCCTAAATGCTAGTTTTTGGATGGCGACGATGATGATATGACCAAGGATTCAGAGAAGACGGTGGAAAAAAGTGTCTCTACAGCTGGAGACGTGGGAGCTGAATCTGAAAGTAATCTAGCAGATAAAGATGTTAAGGAGTCAAACACAAAAGAAGAGGGGAAAATGGAAGAATCTCCGGTAATGGGTCTTTTGACAGTAAGCGAATCACCTGAAACTAGAGTGGTGGACACTGAAGATACACCGAAGGATGAATCTCCAAGTGAGATTACAGTTAAAGAAGCCATGAGCAAAAGAGCTGCATATTTTAAAGCGAATTCAGAGTATGCATTAGTATTATAAAGTTGTGAGAATTTTGTTTTGCAATTATGACATGTCGGTGCATATTTGTCCATTTCTTTTATAGGCTATTTTACTTGAGCAGTTGTGAATAAATATATCTGTTCAGGAATGTTACCATGGCTGGCGTTCGTAGACTTTTGGAGAAAGATCTTAAACTTGATGAATTTACTTTGGATCCTTTTAAGAAACTTATACGTGAGGAAATTGACAAGGTGATGGAAGCATAAATATAATTTCCTATCTTCTATACAAGCACATCCTTCTGAACTGGTTGTACACTGTTTTGATATGTAGGTATTTGCATCAAAAGCTTCTGCCTTGTCAACCGACAATAAGAAGAAAAGTGCTCAACGCAAAACATCAAAAAAAGTCAGTAGTGGAGAAAGCTCAAACTCTTCAGATAATGGGAATGATGACGTCGAAGAAGTGAAACCAAGAAAAAAAGTTGTTCGAAAAGAAAAAGTCCAGACATCTAAAACGCCAATTAAAAGAAAAAGACCTGAGAAGGAGACAAAGGTGTCAAGGAAAAAGCAAAATAAGCTTGCAAAGATGACATCTGAGGAAGTGTCAGGAGATGATGGTGAAAATGATCCTGAAGATGGTCAATCACATTCTTCGGAAGAAAAACCTGTGAAGGTGACGTACTCTTGATCTCCATAGTTAATATTGGTTGCTTACAGCATCTTTTGCCAAACAAATCTCTTACTAATTTCAGAAAAAAGAAGTTTCAACTGCTGCTGCATATGGAAAAGGCGTGGAACGTCTAAAATCAATAATCAAAGCCTGTGGGATGAGGTGTTGGTTTTACTTTTAATTGTGAATCAGTTTTTCTCTACACCTTCTAATTTGACCTTTATTATGATACATTTACTTGTGTAAAGAATAGTGAAATTGATATCTAATGCGTGCTTTTGTTTTGCCTCACAAGTGTCCCTCCTATTGTATACAAAAAAGCTAAACAAGTACCAGACGATGAACGCGAGGACTTCATAGTAAAAGAGCTGGAGAAGATACTGGAAAAAGAAGGATTATCTAGAAAGCCTGATGAAAAAGGTGAGAATTTAAGTATAAATTATTTGCTCATGCTTGCTAGCATTTTATGATATAAACACTAAATTGACCTCTACAAAAATAGCATGTTGATAGTTGATTGAATATTTATATATGTACAGGGATTTTTGCATATATATTATTTAATCTAGCATGAACTCTTGCTTTTGGCTGTTTCAGACTCATTGTCTTTTTTATAAATACATATGAAAATAGCTAGGTTTCATTACATTATTGATTATTGAAGTAGAACAATCAGCAAGGATAATATGGTAACCGAATTGCGGACTAAAAAACTAATACATCAATTTCTAGTAAAAGGTCAGTTGTTCATCCTTACTCGATCTTGTAACGTTTTTCAAACAGCTTAAACCAAATGAGAGAACGATTACAGAACAGGATATTTTTTAGCATGGTAGCAAGTGATTTGAAAGACTTGTCAAATTGAGAGAACAATAGTAGCTCACAACCTGTTGGAAGCTTGCAATCTAATTTTGAGTCTGCAAACTGAAATGGATATTTGGAACCACAAAAAAGTAGATTAGCCTGCATCCTCAATCAGGTATTTAAAACCACAAAGAAGTAGACTTAGGCCCGTAGGGTATTGAGCAGAATGGCATACATTTAATTATTCATTAGTTAGGTATTCGTACCAAAAAATACCATCCGAAAACAATTAAAAGAAGGAAGCCAGCCAGCATGCAAATAGTGCCAGTCACAAGAAACACCAGATGCAAATTTATCGCCACTAAATTCAACCTGACCAGTTATTGATTGCAAACCTTATACATGTCCATGTAAGCTCATTGAAGGAATGCACCATTTTAGCATTCAGGCCTTCGTACATTGTTGTCGATGTTGTAATTATTATAATTTTTTTTTTCATTCCTCCTAATGTTTCTCTTTTGGTTGTTCATCTCAAATCTGTTATTTTAAGTGTCCACATATTCGTCAAAGGATCTGACACAAAGTGCTATGTTTGAGTGTCCTGGATGGGTATGACAACCAAGATATAAAAGTGGAAGTAACATAAGGTTATTTAATATCTTATATAAAACACGGAAATGGATGTTCATCGCAAAAGGTTATGTAATATCTTATATAAAAAAAAGAATGTTGCAGACCTAAAGAGCGTTCAAGGGTCCGAAACATCAATGCTAGCTGTGCATACCTACCCGTGAAAGAAGTTAGACAAATCTAGGTGGCAAAACGACCTTCGAGTACTGAATTGATTAAGTGGGCGCATAAGCGGATGCCACAGCTGATACCTTGGAAGTTGCATTATACATGTTTATCTAGTTACATACAATGACAAGTATCTAAGCCGTTTGTTTTTTTTTCTATCACGAATGAATACCATAATTCTCAAAATACTGTATAAGAAGTTGTGCAAATGAAATCTTCTTCTTTTTTGATTGTTAAGATGATTTTATCATGTCACTAAATTTAGATATTTTAAAAAAATCTGCCTAACCTGCATTGGAATCAGCACAACTCCCTAAACGTCCACCTGAGTCCACCTAGTTGCGATGGATGGTTTTCTTCCTACAAGCTTTAATCGTGAAAAGCGTGCATAAGCTCTGATTTAAAGCAATCCCAGTCAATCCTTGAGTTGGTGCTTTGCATTGAAAAAGGTCACTCACTTTTAAAAAGCTCGCTTGAGTGCTTATAAGAGTGAAACTGTAAGTGTGTTTTACTGTGCTTTCGTGAAGTGGTTTATCAAATCTGACTTACTTTTTAAATAGTGGCCGTTTAGTTTAATTAATCAATAACTAAAGTGTAAGAATTGCGAAGTATAATTTTTATAATTTTCTAGAAGATTATGTTAAAGAATAAAAATTGAACACACTAGTTAATGTCATTGGTATTTAAGGTTTCTCTCTGACTTGAAAGATTACTAGTCATCGTTCATACTTATCTTGTCAATTGTTTTTTCTAATAACTTTCATGTATTTCATGTCTTGTTGCTATACTTGTTTATGACTTGGGTTGTCATGATAATTAGTTGCAGAACCAGTTAAGATTATGTACAATTTGAGAGTGCACATTTTATTTGTTAAGATACCATGTAATTACTTACAAAAATATATTTAGTTTACATATGAATTCTGTCTCCTATATTCTTGTGCTCAGATATCAAAGAAGTCAGAAAGAGAAAAGAAAGAGCAAAAGAACTTGAAGGAATTGATATGAGCAACATTGTTCAAAGTTCTCGCAGACGGTCCACATTGAGTTTTATTCCTCCTCCTAAGCCTAAAATATCCGTTGATAGTGATGCTGACGATACAGAGAATTCTGATGATGGCACTGATGATGGCACCGATGATGAGAACAGTGACGAAGATAACAGTGATGGTGATGGAGATGTAGATGACAATGACGTGGAAGAGCAAAATGATAGTCAGAATGATGAGCCTCATGAAGGTATGAGTACATACTCAATACATTTTAACAAATGTAATGTAAATTCACAACATGATAGATAAAACTAGAAAGTGCTTAGAAATAAAATATGATAAAATAAAGATATGACAAACTGCCCAAAGGAACTGCACGATGTCCCAATTGTGACTTCCCTTGTATATTAAGATCTCAAAATTTTGGGAATGTCTTCTTTGGTAATGAAGAAGACCAACTCTCTTTATGCCTTTAGGCTTCATTCTCAGTGCACGTAATGTGACTTTGAATAAATATACTAGTCAGTAATCAGATATCTCAAGCATAAAAAGTCATGTCGCTAAAGAAGGTTATTGTTACCACCCCAGTAGCCGTATAGGATTATGTATCTGGAGCATCATAATTGCTATTATTAATTTGGATACATGATACATCTATACTCCAATGTCTGGAAAAGGAAATCAGTATCTCAAATTTGAGAAAAGATATTTCAAATAATTTTTACTCCTGTGAGCACTTGAGGGTTGAGGTGTTACATTGTC
This sequence comes from Heracleum sosnowskyi, assembly GCA_030848705.1. Classification (NCBI taxonomy): domain Eukaryota; kingdom Viridiplantae; phylum Streptophyta; class Magnoliopsida; order Apiales; family Apiaceae; genus Heracleum; species Heracleum sosnowskyi. The sequence goes on along the minus strand of CM061235.1, from coordinate 130,955,500 downwards.
AAGTCTTCACTCTGGAATCTGGATTACATCAAAGTTTCTTAACTAATCATCCTTTTCATGCCCTTGTTTTTGGTGAGAACCCAACTAATCTAGGTTTTTTGTTTCCGACCTCTATGTTAATGTTTAAGCCCAGACATACTGCCTTGTACTAATCTAGGTTGATTGCCTTTAAATCTCTTCAGGTTTTCCTACGAGAAAGCTTCGATCTTTTTTCCTCTAATTACTTCTTACCAATTTGCAGACAATGAAGACAGCGATTAGATCCTGCATAAGCATAACTGAGCAGCAATGTGATTTTGACAAGAGATACCAGCAGAAAGTCAAGCTATCTATTATGAATCTTTGACACGAGCAGGTGATGTTAGGCTGTCAGATGGCTCGATGAGCGATTAGAGAAGAATGTAGTAATAAGCTAAGAAAGAGACCAAGCTTCACTATATTAAATTTCCTTTTAAACAAATTTAATGTGCTGTGCAATTGTTTGTTACCAGCTTGATACCAGATTGTGAAGACTATATCAGTGGCCACATTTTCCCTTTAGTGTGGACTTGTGGAAAGCTTTGTGACGCTTTTTCATGGGTGGTTGTTTCTATTACTGATTATTAATTATCCTTTACTGACTATCAAATTGTTTATCGGACTTGCCAGTGCTTTCGCCATTGAATCTTAAGGTACTTCAGACTTGTTCCAGAAGAATTTCTGCTTACCCAACAAGATCAGTTCCTCATCAAGGTAGAAAAGACCAGTTCATTTTTATGGCTAGATAACTACTGTAAATCGGTAAGACAATGAAGAAATGAAATCTCTTCCTGAAGGAAGTCGAGAGGAATGTTTTGGTGTTTGCAGTGAAGATTCTGGTTGTTGATTGAATATAACTAAAGCTGGTAACGGCTTTGTGACTGAAAATTTAAACCAAAACTTGTAAAAGTTCCCAGAATTAAATCAAATTTAGAGCGAACTTGAAATATAGTTTAATCATTATATAAAGATTGTCAGCTAATTGACGTAGAATGCAATGCTCGTATGATTATGTTGGGTACACAACTTGAACTGGTTTGTCGAATGAACACTAAACAGCATCATGATTTAAGGACTATTATGGTCCTGATAACCAATAATTTACAAAAAGCCTGTAATACCAAACATGTATATACTGTATGGTGATAGAGCTAGACAAAAACACATAAATGCTTGCTGTGAACTACACCTGAAAATATGCGGCTAAGCTTTTTGGCAATGAAGCACAGCTCGAATCCAAAACAGCATGAAGTTGTTTGATAATTTTAGGGAAATAGAAGAATGAGACCCCATTTTAACCTCCTATGAAAAGTAGAATCCAGAAACAAACCCTTTATAATCTATAATACTATAATCTATAGTCTGCTTTTCCAAGAAGTAGGACAAAGCTTCATTTACAATTTTTTTCATGCCTGATTCTGCAAAACTGTCCAAAAAGGGTTAATATCTATGTAACACATGACAACCCGAAGCTTAATATTCTGCATAAAAGTTGAATTCAGGCTAGTTTCTCCGAGGTTCATTTGCATCTTCCACGCATAAATGTGCATCATTCGTGAGGCTAGCTTCAACTCACAACACCAAAATAGTACTATTTTTTATACTAAAATAGCATAAAAGTTACACCATTTTAGTGTAAAAATTACACTATACACAAAATAAACTATATCTATCATTTTTTGGATAGACATATCAATTTATTTATTTTTAATTTGTTAAATTTTAGGTATCTGATTGAAACCCGAACCCGAACCGAACCCTGAAGGATCGAGTTTGGATTTGCATTTTACATATACGAACCCGAACCCGAACCGAACCCAAATATAACAGATCGGGTTTGGCTTTTAAGAAAGTCGAACCGATCCGACCCGACCAGATTGCCATCCTACAATTAGGGCTGCACAAGAAAAAGGACTGGACCTGAAAACCGGACCGGGTCTTTCGGTCCAAAACCGGACCGGACCTATTACATCCGGGTCGGTCCTCGGTCCTAATATTTCAGAAAGTTGTGTATTCGGTCCGGTCCGGTCTAAAACCGGAAAGACCGGAAAAAACCCGGAATGGACCTGATTAATAATATTTCACAAATATTTGTATATTATCATAAACCAAAAAATTACAAAGACGTGAAACGTGATGGGATGGGAGTGAGAAACAGAAAAGTGCGGAGTCGTGTAGATGTCAATGGAACTATGGAAGAGTTTTAAAGCTACACTACAATTAGGATTTAGGATTACGGTATCTACAAGTTTCAAAGTTTTAGTGACAAGTCGACAACCCAATTAATCAAGTAAGTTTTTTTAATTCGATTTGGGGAAAAGTAAGTTCATAATTAGGTTTTAGTGGACAACTGATTCATGGACATCTAATCAGAGGATCAACTATATGTGTCTTACAGCTCATTTTATAGACAAATGCTGGAAATTACAGAAAAGAATTTTAAACTTCTGTCCCATATCTAGTCATAAGGGTGATGCGATTGCTAGAGCAATAGAAGTTTGTTTAAATGGTTGGGGATTAGATACTAAGCTTTTCACTGTGACAGTTGATAATGCTTCCTCAAACGATGTTGCTTGTGTTAAATTGGTAGAGACACTTCAAGCTAAAGGTTGTTGTATAAGTAATGGAAAGTACTTGCATATGAGATGTATCGCTCACATTGTTAATCTTATTGTTTGGGATGGTTTAAAAATGAAAAATAATATCCAATCTGTTGAAAGGGTTCGAGCTGCTGTTAAATTTGTGAGAAATTCTCCTGCTAGGCTACAAAGGTTTAAAGATTTAGCATTGGTTCTAAAAATAGAAAGCAAATCATTGTTGTCGCTTGATGTACCCACTCGATGGAACTCTACATATACTATGTTAGAAACGGCTTTAAAATTTAAGAGTGTCTTTGAAATGTTTGGGCTACATAAGGAAACCAATCTCGGGGACGAAGAGACTAGTATTATAAGACCTCCTCAAGAAAGTGATTGGGAACTTGTTAGGAAACTTGTTGTCTTCTTGGAAAAGTTTTTCATCCTAACAAATAATGTATCTGCTTCTTTGAGTGTGACATCTAATAGTGCATTGTTTGACATTGGTACTGCTCTAGAGACACTAAAAGGTTTAGAGGAAACATGTGATATAGAGTTGTGTTTAATGGCTCGCAAAATGAAAGAAAAGTTTGATAAATATTGGGGTAATTTGGAGAAGTTCAACATGTTGATTTATGTGGCTGCCATACTTGATCCGAATGTGAAAATTGTTGGCTTACAATTTACTCTTCATGAAATGTATGGTGAATACGATGGTGATACTTTGCTGGAGCAAATACAACAAGTCACATATGAATTATTTGATGAGTATAAGGGTATATATTCACCTGCTAGCGTGTCTCTTATTGAGTCAAATAGACAAAGTGAATTTATAAATTCTGATGCTAAGTCTATGAAAAGTAGTATATTAAATAAAGTCAGAAAGTTCAAAACATCTGAGGGTTCAAAGGGAAAATATATGAGTAGTAGGCCTGAACTTGAGCGATATTTGAATGAAGAAGGGGCTGAAGAAGATGTTGAAATATTAGATTGGTGGAAACTAAACAGTCCTAGATTTCCGGTGCTTTCACGCATGACACGTGATATAATAGCAATGCCGGTATCTACAGTTGCTTCAGAAGCTGCGTTTAGTACAGGAGGAAGAACTCTTGATCAGTTTAGAAGTTCTTTAACTCCCAAGGTTGCATTTTTATATCTTTATTTATAAAGTAAATATATTTTTTATTTATATCTTTGTTTGATATATTTTTTATTTATAAATATTGTTTAAATCAAAGGTAGTGCAAGGTCTTATTTGTGGCCAAGATTGGCTTCGTGCTAAGTTAAGGAATGATAGGAAAAAAGTCGTGAACGTCGAAGAATCATTGAATGAATTAGAAGACTTGGAAGAAGGTATAATGTATTCATGTAATATCTAATAAATTATTTATTGTTAATGTTTGTGCTCACATTATTTTATTTACTGGATTATACAGACTTGCAAAAAGATGGAGCTAACGAGTCCCCTGTTTATGTATCAACTGAGAATGAAGCCATATACTGATATAAGCAGCAAAGGTCAAGGCAGGTATAAATATTTTCAGCATTACAATGTTCAGGTGCCTCTATTTTAGTTAATATACTCACCATCTTATCATTTTTGCAGCATTATAATGGTGAAGAGGCAGTTGCCAGAAACATACAATAGAGCTATAATTTGGTGGAAAGGATGTGTCTGCTTAATGAAAAGAAATTGCAATATTATTCAGTTTAATTTTTTTTACAAAGTTTGTTCCTCAATAATGTAGTTATTGTTTTGGTAGCAAATAGTTGCTAAAATGGGATTTATTTGTAACTTTTGTATTTTTTTTGGACATGTTTGCATTAATGGTTATATTCCAAAAATTTTGAGGTGATTCAAATTTCAAGTGATTCGGTGATTCGGTGAACAGCAAATTGAGCACTGACATTAGTATGTGATTTAATTAGTATATGATTTAATTAAAGCATTAGTAATCACTGGTTGTGGTTGTGGTTGTGGAAATTGTCATCTTTCATGTTCGGGTTCATGTTGCTGGAAACTAAAATAAATACATGTTATTGAATGTTCTTGTACATATTTACTTATCGGTCCATCCCGGTCCGGTCTGGTCTCAAGACCGATAGTAACAGGTCCGGTCTCCGGTCCACCATTTCCAAAAAAACCGGTCTTCGGTCCGGTCCGGTCCGGGCCGGTCCGGTCCGGTTTTGACCATTTGTGCAGCCCTACCTACAATTGACCAAACAACGATAATAAAGGGACTCGAAACTCAGATCCCTCCTAAACCGAGCTCTGATACTGTGTTAAGTAACATATCGCTCTAAAATCTTAAGGTGTAAGAGAAAGACTCAACATGATCTTATGCTATAACAAATATTATTCAACATAATATAAGTATGACTTTTGATGATAACAAATCTACTTAAAATGATTGTCTTATTTTTGTAGTTGGCATATTAATGTGATATTGTAATTTGCTCTATATCGAGAAGTAGAAGTTCAAATATAACGAATTCAAGAAAGTCGTGTGTATTGAACTACCAAGTACAATGTAATGTTACATTCTTGTAGCTTGTTCTTGATAAGATTTCAAAACAATGTTCATGCAGCAAGTTGCATATTCTCTCGGATCAAGTGGAAGAATCTAAAAAGAATGAAGTTCGTGACATCTTCAGAAGTCTAGAAAACTAATGTCATGCAGCCAAGTCACTTGGTGATATAGTGTAGTCAAGACAATACTTGTAGTGAAGTCAAGAAATGAAGTTTAAATATTTTCTAAATACTCAAATCGTGAAGTCCTCGAATAGTATCAACTACATATCGGCATCTTGAAAATGCCTACATTAAGTATACACAATGTTGGTATTGTTAAGTGTAAAAAACAAAGAAATTGGGAAGTCTGCAGAGAAGCCATATTGATAGAGTTCACGACATCTATATTGCGAAGTACACAAAATATGCCAATATACTAGTACATACTGTAAACTCAACATATACTCTCATAAACAATATATATGGATTATATATATTGAGTTAAATTTTATGAAAATCACTGTTTCATCGGAGATGCTGAACACCATATATGTTAAGTAAAATTTTGCAAAATATAAAATTTTGTAAATTATATTCTATGAAAAAGACTATTTCGTTGAAAATATTTAAAATTATACTGTATATGTTTTGCAAGCAGAATATTATCCGTCTAAAACATTAAGGTGTCAGAGGAAGGCCCCAACAAATTCTTATACTATTATATATTATTCAACACTCCCTGTCAATCATACGATACGTTTCGTCACGATTGACGTTACAATTGACGTGGTATAATTTAACATTCCTCCTGGAATTGAAGGGAGCCTTGACAATGATTGATGTTATCGATTTTACAATCTTAACGCAAGAACACATATCACAACAAGTAGTAAATAAGTTTGTTCCAACGAGTACTGTTAATAAGTTGTTAAATACCACTTACTATCTTTCTTTCAATTCAAGTCCAATTAAAGTCCAATAAAAATCAAGTGAATTGTTTACTATATTATCACCAAACAACTAAATAACACAATATTCATCTTTCAAAAGAAAAATGACACAATATTGAATAATAAATTTTAAGAGAATGAAAACTAGACCTTTAACTTCATCTAATGTTCTTCAATAAGCTTCTTCTTTTGCCTTTATTCTCGTGATCTAATTGATAGTCTAAGGCTATCAAGTATTTACAAGGACCTTCTCATTTGTGACGAAAATATTGACCGGTGGAAAAATGGATCCATATATCAACGAATGTTGGTTAGAACCATAAGTTATCATAATACCTATTGGCTTTCTCATCAGTTTAATTTATCAAATTTATGCGTTTAGGTTAGACTATATATAACACCCCAGTCCCACATCATCGATAAGGGTGAAGACTTTAGTTTAGTTTATAAAGCAAAATACTACTACTTGCACCAACAAATCATGATCTTTTGGGGACCTGTGGTGAGCTTGTTGTTACCCAATTTGGCTGCATTTAGGCCAATAGTCTTCGTCTTATTTTTAGACTCGGAATCGGGACTTGACTCAGTTTTAGAAAAAGGCTCGGAATTTGACTCGGGTTGTCACATATGGTATCAAAGCCGACTCTCGAATACTTGATTCGTCAAGTTGCCCTATGTTGGGTCATGCCTAGCATCCTGCCTATTCGAAGCGTGGGCGCTTGGCTTCTGGCTAGTATAAGGAAATAAAGTTGCGCCTCTTTTACAAGCTCGGGTTTTTAGATCAACTGGTAAAGCGCTTGATCCTAAGAATTGGTATCAGAGCAAGGTCGCGTGTTCGAGTCCCACAGAAGGCATTTGCTATTCACCGTAAGGCATGTGTGCTGGAATAGGCAATATGCTGGGGGGGGGGGATTGTTGGGTCATGCCCAGCATCCTGCCTATTCGAAGCGTGGGCGCTTGGCTTCTGGCTAGTATATGGAAATAAAGTTGCGCCTCTTCCACAAGCTCAGGCTTTTAGATCAACTGGTAAAGCGCTTGATCCTAAGACCCTACCCCCACCCCTGATCCCCGAACCCGCCCCCAATCCCTGTCTCGCCCCGATCCCGGAACGAGAATTGTTTTGTTCCCCGATCCGCACCCCGAACGGGGAACGGGGATCCCCGCTATGAATCGGGAATTTTTATTTATTTTTTTTGAAAAAAATAAAAATTTACATATTCTATAATGCATTTTCTAATAGATTTAATTAGTAAATCATACTATGTAACATATATTTTAAATATAATATTATTTTTTAAACAATTATTTTCAACTAACATTTATTTAAAACTAGACCCGACAATTTTATACACGACATGACTTACACGACATGAAACGACACGAAAATTTAGTATTTGTATTTGCATTTTAAGTACACGACACAAAAATACACTACCGCGATTTAGTGTTGTTTTTGGATTTACCCTTCAAGTACACGACACGAAGTACACGACATAAATAAATATATAAATAATTAAAAATATATATTATAAATGTTTCAAGAGGAAGTGAGTGATCTCCGAATGGAGTTGAGCTATTTCCGCGGTGTCGCCGGGTGGGATTAACGTTGTGTTGCTGTTTTATTGTGTTTAGTACTTTTTATTTCAATGTAATCGATTTCTTATGAACTCAGTTTGTTGAATTTGATCATGGTTTTATGAACTCATTTTTATGGTGTTCTTAATTAAAAAGCTATTTTTCGAATAAATTTAAAAATAAAAAAATTAAGAAAATTAATTTTCATATTAATTTAAAAAAAATTTAATTGAAAAATATGATAATTTCTAATTTTTAAAGGAATTTTCGAATTAAATAAGAAGTAAAAAAAATGTTAACTAGACCTCCGCATTGAGAAATTCACTATTTTGAATTCACTATTTTGAATTATTAAAATAAAGAAATTCAGAAAATAAATAAAATATTAATTATCTCATTTTTTGAAGAAAAATAAAAAAAACATTGAAAATACTTAAATATTCACTATTTTGAATTATTAAAATAAAGAAATTCAGAAAATAAATAAAATATTAATTATCTCATTTTTGAAGAAAAATAAAAAAAAACATTGAAAATACTTAAATATTCACTATTTTGAATTATTAAAATAAAGAAATTCAGAAAATAAATAAAATATTAATTATCTCATTTTTTGAAGAAAAATAAAAAAAACATTGAAAATACTTAAATATTCACTATTTTGAATTATTAAAATAAAGAAATTCAGAAAATAAAATTGGATTAAGGACAATAGAACAGGATATGGACAATAAAATTGGATCAAGGACAATAGAACATTATTTTGAGAGATAGCTAGAGGCAGGAAAAAACAGGGGAAATATTCTGGAGAAAAGACCCCCCGCAATGATGCATTGCGGGGAACTGTTCACACCCGCAATGTTTCATTGCGGGGGACTGTTCACCCTGAATTTCTTAATATTTTATTTATTTTCTGAATATGTAATCATTTAATATGTAATCATTTATTTTTATTTTATTAGTTTTGAATATTTACTAACTTAATTATTTTCATTTATAATTATTTTTTATAATTAAATTTAGTTTAATACAAAATTATACCCCATAAAATGTAAAATTAGGTTCAAATATTACAAAAAAAAAAAAACAATATTAAAAATTCCTAACATGAATTAAGATAATAAAATTCAAATATTAAAGTACAATATTACTTAAATTGACCGGGTAGAAAAGTACAATTTCTTCTATCATGATTTCCTCCTATCAATCCGCATTTTCCGCACTTTCTTTGCTTGTTACTTGAAGTAGATGTTTCGATACCACTTTTATATCTTTCTTGTTTCTTTCTTCCCTTAGTTTGTGATATTGGAGGATCGAAAATCGGATCATGTTGGTAGTCTTCTTGACGAAATGACTCTTGCGTTCTTTCGTTTTTCTCTTCTATCGGAAAAATATTGTTCACGCTACACTTTTCTCTCTCAATCACATTCATTATGTACTTGTAGCGCGGGACATAACAACTACCAATAGCACCTAAACTTTGAAAAGATTGACACAATGCGCTATACCTTGCGGTTTGTGTTTCACCAACATTAGCAAGAACGGGAGGAACGTACGGTAAAGGTCCCACAATTTTGTTGCCATCCCTTGTCCACCTAGGCATGATGTAAATACTTGGTATCTTGGTTCTATCTTTCTTGACTAGATAGTGAATGATGTGTTTACAAAGCATTCCGGAATGTTCAAAATTCTTGCAAATACATTCAATTGTTCCTTCACTAGAAACAAATATCCGATAACTTCTTCTACTATTCTCCGACAATGTAGACTTCTCAACCAAGTACATTTTAAACCAACTTTCACTATTTGAAGCCCTTTTCATTGTATAAGATGCACTTTTTACATATTCTTTTTTAAAGAGCTTAAACATCTCTTTCGTGTAAATCTTGGATGCTTCAATTTCCAAGGATGAGCGCAATACTAACCTCCTTGCCGTTTCTTCGGTCTCGTAATCGCCTTTAACCTCTCTAAGATATTGTCCCTCCAAAGCTTTTTGTGAGTTCTCAATGAATTCTTTCAATCCGGTAGATGCTTTTACATATTCATCAAAAAAAGAGTTCATGGATTCGCTCCTTGAGGTAGTGGTCATACCGACGGCAAAATATCCTTTTGTATAAGCGCCAATCCATTGATCTTTAATACTAAACATTTGATTTAGCCAAACATGATCTTGAAGTTGGTATTTCGCAACTAAATCTTACCACCTACCTTCGAATTCCGTTGGTGTCAAGGACTTGTACACACATGCATTAAAATCCGATTTGAATTCCGGATAATTGGTGTATAGAGTAGATAATTTTTCCGGAAATTTACTACTTATATGCCATGTACAATATGTATGTTTTGTTTGTGGCATAACCTTGGAAATAGCATTCCCCAAAGCAACATCTTGATCGGTGATAATTGTGATTGGCGTTTTGTTGTCAACGGCTTCCAACCATGTTTCTAAAACCCATTTATAAGATTCCTCTTTCTCATCCCTCACAAGTGCAAATCCAAACAAAATATTTTGGAAGTGGTGGTTCACCCCCGTGATAGGTATGAAAGGCATACAATAGCGGTTCGTTCGATCAGTTGAGTCGAATGTAACCACATCACCAAAATTCTTGTAAGCGTTCATGGATAGAGGATCAACCCACACCAAACCCCTAACACGATTCTCGTCATCCACATCCACACGGTAGAAAAATTCACCATTAATGCTCTCTTGTTGTAATTGTCGTAACAAGAGCAAACCACACTCCGCATCACCATCATCAAACACTCGACGATGAATATCACGTATGACATTGCGTATGTCTTGATTAGAAAACCCTAAATTTTGAACACCCCCACTTGTCTCACTAAGTAATCTCATAATTTTTGCCGTCTCGATCCCCGATTTGTTAAACAACTCAATCAATGCTCGGGTAATGGGATCTATATTTTGTGGCCGTCTAAAAAATTGTGTCTTATCCGGTGTCACCATAGCATGATTGTGCACCAACTTGATCGAAGTTATTTTCCATTTGTTAATTTTCACTTGATGAGCAACACACATTCTTGCACAACAACCCGTTCTTGGAATTGAATCTCTAATTCGTTTTCCTTTACCATGAGATATCGGTGCTAGTCTTCCACCTTTCTTACAAATAAACATACGAGATGATGGATCATGACTACGTGAATGTTTATGAGTATTTCGAATAATTACATCGAATCCGACATTTCGACCATAATCCCTATAAAACTTTTCCGCCTCATCTAACGTATCAAAACTCATACCAACACAAGGCACAACATCATTGATATTCGAAAATGTAAAATCACAATCATTTGTATTATCCATATCATTTTCCTCATCATTTTCCTCATCTTCTTCACTATAATCACAATCATTTCCACCAACATTATCATCTCCATCAATAGTTTCATTTGTTTTTCCCTTACTATCATAACTATCAACATCTATAATTTCATCATCAACAAATAATTTACGAAAAGCATGTTTTTTGGTAACGGGAGGTGTATAATAATCGTAACCCTTATGCTCACTAGATGAACTAGAATCACCAAATAAATATGAAGCCATACTAATAAGAATACTAACCTTGAGTTGAAAGATCTTCAAAAAATTTGAAAATGGAGCTTCAAAACAAAATAGGGTTTGTTTGAAAAAAAAAGGGAAAGGGGAAGGGGCTGCGGGGTTTAAGGTGGCCAGCCTACCCCGCAATAAAACATTGCGGGGGTGTGACCCACCGCAATGAGACATTGCGGGGGGGGGGGGGGGGGTGCATTAAATGCAACCAACTATCCACCGCAATGTTTCATTGCGGGGGTTGGTAGCCCAGCAATGTTTCATTGCGGGGGGTGGTGCATTTAATGCAGCCACCCGCCAACTGTTTAACTTTTAATGCTGGTTTGAGCTTAGTCCCCCGCAATGTTTCATTGCTGGGGGTATTTTTTTTATTTATTTATTTTAAACCCTTAATATATTCTCAAAAATTAAAATAAATGCATAAAAATCATAAATATGTTTTATACATTATTAGAGATGGTTTTTATTACATATATTACATTTAATTATTTTTCTAGGTCCAATTATGTTGAAACACATGTTAAACCTTATAGATAATTACTATTTCGAAAATAATTGTGAGTTATTGATAATTTTAATTTTGTTTTTTAAAGTAATAAAATTAATTCTAAACAATGTTTCAAAATATTTTACCATGCATCTCTAATTCTATGGTGAAAAAAATATATGATTTAATATAAATATATATTATTGATATTTTTTTCAAAATTGCTTTTAAATTTAATAAAATTTAATATTAAATATAAATTTAATATAACTAATGTTTCCAAATATTCTATGGTGAAACACATGTTAAACCATACACATGATTACTCGTTCGCAAATAATTGTGTTCTAGTTTTTTCATTTTTATTTTTTTAACATAAAAAATGATTACACACATGTTAATTTGATTTTCAAATCAATATTTTGAATGTTTATACTTTATATTAGTAGTTTATCATTTGTAGAAATTAAAATATTAAATTTAAATTTTGTGGTACATGTCAATATTTTAAATTTTGTCGCACGTCAATATTTTTGTAATATTTTATAATTTTAAAATATTGTAAGTGCAGCCCAATCCAGCCCAGCCCAATAAGGACAGTAATGGAAATAAAAGAAAATTAAATACACCCGCAATGATTCATTCCGGGGGAGAATTGAAACATTGCGAGGTCGAGGAGCAGTTTTGTCCAAAAAGAAGTTAAGGACCCCCGCAATGATTCATTGCGGTGGGTGGCTGGTGGTCAATTCACAGCCACCCGTGACTGTGGACCAAAACCCTACATACAATACGTATGTATGTATATATATGTATGTATATACGTATGTCTGTAGGAGTATGTATATACGAAAAAGATTAAATTTAAAATTTTATTTTAAAGTTAGGCGTTGAAAATAATGTGGGTGGGTTTTAAAAAACCGTGGGCAGCATTAAAAATTCTACATGCGGCGTGGAAAACAAGGTGCAAAATTGATCTCTTCTTATTATAAATATATACTTTTTCTAACTAGTCTCATCACTCATAAAATTTCTTTATAAGTTCAAAGCTCTAGATCATGAAAGATGATGCATAATTTTTTTTTGTAAAATTTAAGTGCCAGATCTCGACAACCGTTCTTCGATTTTCATTTATGTACGATTATACCCTTTTCAACATTATTTGTCAGAGTAAAATTATAAGACAAAACTATTTATCCCTGGTACGTATTTTCCATATTTTAAGATCTAAAAATTTAGTTCTTTTTCATTTCTTCTTCATCATTTGTAGAGCTGTTTTATTTAAGTTTTAATTGCTGATATGTAAAGATTGTAATTTTTTTTTTGGAAAATCTAATCGATAGATCTTGACTGCCGTTACTTGATTTTCATTGATCTATAATTTAGATTTTTTTCCAACATAACTTGTCAAAAAAAAAAAGCACAAATAAATTATTTTATGTTCCAAATATTAAGATCCAACAACTTTTTCATTAATGAAATTATTTTTTTAATTTTTTGATGAAGCTTATAAAGTAAACAATGAAGAAGATGCTCCAAAATTTGGTTTCGATGGATTGCTGAGATCATGTGTCAACTTTTAGATATGGTGAGCATTCAATTTTCCCCATAAAAGTAAATCAATATATAGAATAGTGTTATGTATCTCAAAAAAATTCCCAAAATATATGGAGTAGCTTGGGGCCAAATATACCAGACAATAAATTTTTATACATAAAATTGAAAAGATAAGTTCTTTGGGGAGATTTTGGGTATCATTGCCACCCATGGGCCATGCCCCCTAAATCCGTCCCGGAGATGACATAGGACTGATTTTAAATTGTGAGCGTATGCACGCAGATTCCTATATTATTATTTGAAAATTTAACAATTACATGTGACACATCACTGTTTGGAGAAAAAATTAAAACAAATTTTAGAGTTTCTTAAAATTTTCAAAATTAATATGGAGTTTGACATGTTTAGTTTCATTATGTACATCTTTGATAAATCCAATGATACTTTTATATATGTTATGTTTCATGTACTACTTTATTAATGTTCGGGTGGTCTTGGAAACATGCTTTATTTCTCATTTAAAAGTATTTTACAGATCTCAGGCTTGAACATGTCAAATGTCAAAATTCCCGGAGATGGTTCAGATATAATATTTCGGAATCCATCCTCCAGAAATGACGGTACAAAGAAGCTGGTAGGGTTCTTCTGAAACAACCCCTGCTGCACATACAACAAGTGAAATTCTGAAACAACCCCTGCTGCACATACAACAAGTGAAACAAGGTTAGCAATGCAATATTTTTGATTTTCCCTGCTTAAATGTGTTTCACATAATGTACAACTTCATGTGTAACTGTGGTACAATGGTGTTGCATAGGCTACTGTGCTAAGTCTCTTAAGCTGTTAAACATAACACATGATCCTCTTGAAATGAATGTCAGGATTTTGGATCTCCGTGTAGGAGATTATCCAGAAGAAAAATTCTCCAGAAGAAATACGCGTAATGAACACTTCCTGGAATCCCGAAAGCTGTAGCTGTTAATGTTCACGGAAGAGGATCCAATTCAACATCCAATAGTAAAATGTAATCTTCCGTAGCTAGATGAAGACATTATGGCTTCGGTGAACTGGGGTTGATAATGCATTTGATTACAAAGATGTACTATCAACTATCAAGCGTCAGCATAAAAAATTCCTACATAATGTTTAATAGATCGTTCCTTGGATTCAATTTCTACTATATATGTCTGTTCTTTAAATTTTCTTAATGCACTAGTAAACTTCACTGTATGAGTTTGCAGTACGTGGTTGTAATTCGATATTTGGAGTGCTGATTTGTAGTTCATGGAAGGTGGTTTTTTAATCTCTAATGTATTCTGTATTCCACGCAGAACATTAGAATTGCAGATGAAATTTAGATTCTACTTGAACAATGGATGTCAATACTCTATAACTTCTAGTGTTAAAAAAAATAATTTACACTAATTTACCTTCATGAGTACAAGTAGGGTTGTAAACGAACCGAGTTTTACCGAGTTCGAGTTCGAGTTCGAGTCGAGCTTTTTCTTACCGAGTTGAGCCAAACTCGATTAGCTTATCGGACAAATTTTTTGGTTCGAACTCGAGTTCATTATCAACCGAGTCGAGTACCGAGTTATTATCGAACAACCGAGTCGATCCCAAGCTGCTCGTTAAACTTTTTATTTTTATTTTCAATTTGGTTTTAAAAAAAAAAAAAAGTGGAGCAAATTGAGCCCAATGTAAAGACTATTTGATTCCAAAGGCCAAGGCCCGACTAATGTAAAAGTTTTAAAATTAAAACTAAAAAATTAATAGAATAATATAAAATTTAAAACTGAAAATTAAAATTAAGCTAAAATAATACTCCATATGTCTCTCTCATTTATTTACACTTTCCTTTTTGGAATGTCCCTCTCAATTCTTTACATTCCAAAAGTTTCTTAAAATAGTAAAGTTTTATAATATAAAAATTAACTAAATCCACTATTTTTCCCCCATTATCTCCACTTTATACATTAAATATTAACTGGTCCACCACTTTACTTATTTTCCTTACTTTTCTTTACTAAATTACACTTTTTCTTAACTTCCATACCCAACCTCAATGTAAAGAATTGAGAGGGACGGAGGGAGTATAGTTTATCGAGTCGAATACCGAGTTTAACGAGTCGAGTTGAGTCGAACAACAAAAAAACTTGGCTCGACTCGTTAAGCTTACCGAACAAAATTGGTTGTTCGAACTCGAGTTCGTTAACTAACCGAGCCGAGCCGAACCGAGTCGAGTTTTTACCGAGTCGAGTCGGTTCGTTTACAGCCTGTACAGGTGACGCAACCCAAGTAATACAATAAAAGCTGAAGGTAAAATGAGAGTTCACGTAATCTATGAGCAGAAATCTGAGACAACTCTGATGAGCCAACAAGCTCATCAACTCTACTCTACTATGGCTTCTACTGCGAGCAAAGAGTGCACACCATTTGCACCATTAACTTCATCAGATGACGTGGTTTACTAACACCAACACTTGAAAACCCGAAGCTTAACATTGTCCCTACAAATTGAAACCATGCCATGTTTTCTAAGTGTCCGTTACGTCCTCCTTGCATCAACGTGAATCTTCCTTCATGATTTGCAGTGCTTCAACTCTGATTCAATTTGTGCAATTCTGAAGTCCAAGTAAATGTACAATTTCTAATTTTGAACAATTCTAAAGAGGCGAGAGACCAACATTAGTAACGTCCAAATTATCTAAATAAACCTCAAACAAACGGATTTCATCCTCTGTGACCGTATTCAAAATGTTATCCCAATTGTCATTGCAACAATCTTAATGATATCAAATTCTTTGATCCAGTAATTAGTGGTGCAAATCTTTTAACGCTCTGACATGATCACAATCCTTTAAACATGTAGATTGTAATGAATAAGCTGCCACCCCAGGATCTAGCAACTCGGAACCTAGATATGTAATAAACACTGAAATGTTGAAATTTTTATAGATCATAAGCAATCAGAAATTAATTATTTCTTACCCATATCATGTTACTATACTTTCATTGGGATTAGTTTGATGGGAAGACTCTGAGCAGGCATTAGCATTGGTTCTCTTCTGTAAGAATCGTCACTACAGCATAATTCCCATGTATATCGAGTCACCAAATAGTGAATTGCTACTAGGATTTCAATCCTTGCAAACTCATAACCTGGACATACACGAGCTCCTCCTCCAAATGGAATATAGCAGTATGGGGGAATAGATGCTTGGTTCTCAAATCTTGAAGGGTCGAACTTCGTTGGTTCCTCGAATATGTTCTTGTCCATGTGAGTCATATGTGTGGCCCAGAATATCTGGTAATCAATCAATCAAGAGAACAATTAATCCAACTGACATTTATCATGTTCGCAGTTGTTACATGTTAAGTGAGATTTAAATAGTTTAAATTTTTGAGAAAGAGATGATTGACAAGCAAGCTAATGCTGTAAAAGTTTGTCTGTCTTACTTGCCATCCTTTGGGAATAAGATAACCACCGTATTCGATATCCTTTAGTGCCTTTCTAAAGCCTCCAAATATAGGTGGAATCGTTCGCATCAACTCCAAAGCTACTCTCCATGTGTACTTCATCTTGGCAAGGTCATCCCAGCTCAGAAGCTCTCCTACGGGCTTGTCCTTTCTAACATCTTCTTGCTCTGCAAACACAAATAATGATAGTATGGGAAGAGGCCAACTGCAGTTGGAGGGGGGGGGGGGGGGGGGGGTTAGAAAGAGTTTACCTTGAAGAATAGCTTTATACACTGCAGTGTTACTGGCCATAAGTCGCAATATGAAAGTAATTACAACAGAGGAAGTATCATGTCCCGCGACCATGATAAGCATGACAGTATGAACAATTTCATTTTCTGATATAGCTTCTTCATTGTTTTCATCCCGAACACTGAGTAAGCTTGTGATCAGGTCTTGTTTGGATGAAGTAGCGTTCAAAGCAAGTTCAAGTCGCTTTTCGCATACAAGTTCTTTAACTAGGTTTTTGACCTGTGTACTAGCCCTCAGGCTTCTGTTATAGCGTGTAAATGGTAAATTAATTGGGATTGACCACATTCCGTCAATCATTTCTTGGAAAAGCTTCATCAATTTTTCTTTTCTTAGTCCACGCTCAAGTCCAAATAGTAAAGAGCAAATTATGTTGAATGTCAGCGTCTTCATCAGTGGCAAAACCTACCAGAAACACCAACCACTCCCTTTAGATCATTAGCTACTAGCTTTCAACTTTCTTAAAAGGTTCAAATTTTGTACACTATAGTTATATAATTAATGAATAGTTCCTAATCAATCGAATCATTTTCTGCACCAAGCTGAGCTGTCGACGATAGACAATTACAGATGCAGAGTGCCTCTTTCTAGATCTGTCCCGTCAACAACTCAACTCAAGGCAATATAGAAGTGTGTACTCTACAATTCAGTTTAAAGCAAATATTCAAGTTTAACTAACCGTGACCTGGTCCTTGCCTTGCCAGTGCATTTCAAGGTGATTCCTGAATTCATTATCCATCTTCCCAATATACTGCTTTAGAGATTCTGGCTTCAGGAACGGCATGAGAGCAGATCTGACACGTTTATGATCGTCGCCGCTAAGTTCAAGAAGATTACGATCACCTAAGATCATGGTTATGGATGCAGTCTGCTGGTTACTAATCATGGCGCTATCAGCAGTAAAAATAAACTTGTTAGCCACCGGCCCATGTATAAAGACAGTGGGAGAGCCAAAGAGGCTTAACTTTGATATTGGACCGTATTTTTCCACTCTTTGATCAAGCCATTTCTCAGCTGTGTTAACTTTCATTGCTCGGAGAAGGTTAAGGCTTTGTCCGATAAACGGTATTCCAAGTGACCCTGGAGGTAACCTTGTTAAAGATCTTTCCCTTCTCCTTGTGAAGAAAAAGAGAAGGATGGGGAAAATGGTGAAGAAGAGAGTAACAATCAAAGTCATATCTGGAAAAACAGAAAATCACCAGAGTACAGAGATAAATGTGACTAGGTGCTAAGAAGTTGACTAAACTTTATCAAGTTTCTGACGGATCTTTCTCATCTTAATCATACCAGCAATATGACTGTGCTTTGCATACAGAATGATATATATTTTTTTATTAAATAATATTTAATTAATTAATTAATTTATTAATTCTTAATTTTTTAAGTGTTTTTTTATTAGACATATATTACAGTATGATATTGTTCTCTCTCATATACATATTAACAATATCACACATTCGTGTGCAATTGTAATGTTTGACTCGTATATAATTTTAACAATATTATATGTTCTTCTCCTAGTAACAATATCATACGTCCTGTAATAGTAACGTTGAGTTCGTATATATTTTTTTCATGTCAAGGAGGTCATAATTAATTTAACATCAAACAAACTTAATATTTTAACGTTAAAATCAAACATCTTTAAACGTTAAAACCAAACATCATACTTATCCAAAATATTCAAAACAATCCAAAAGAAAATTTCCAGAACCAAAGCATAAAACCAACAAAACATTTAGACAATACAAATATTTTTTCCAAATTATCAATACAAATTCTATCAATACAATGCTAAAACCGTTTTAATCTTCTTGGTGGTAGATTTAGGTTAACTTGGAGAAGTTGAACAATCGGACAAATCAACTACATTATTTAAAAAAATGACAGAAGTAAATCAATGTCACTGTGAATGAATGGTAGTACTGGATCGTTAATCAAATTCATTTTTGATCATTAACCAAATTGAAATTGATATACTAACTTGATCATATAATTCTGCCACCCCTGAATTTCCTTGTTAATTCATTACTGATTGAGACATTGCAGAAGTTGAGTACGGAGAATCATAAGCATTAGTTGCATAATATAGACAACTGGCTGATTTTGAATTGCCCTTGTTAAGTTGTATCTTCAACTTAATTTCTTTTCCAATAATTTCCTTAACCTTTGGATGGAAAGAGATGCCTGATTGTTCTTTTGAATGGAGAAAAAATAGCTACCGGCCCATGTATAAAGACAGCGGGAGAGCCAAAGAGGCTTAACTTTGATATTGGACCGTATTTTTCCACTCTTTGATCAATCCATTTCTCAGCTGTGTTAACTTTCATTGCTCGAAGAAGGTTAAGGCTTTGTCCGATAAACGGTATTCCAAGTGACCCTGGAGGTAACCTTGTTAAAGATCTTTCCCTTCTCCTTGTGAACAAAAGGAGAAGGATGGGGAAAATGGCGAAGAAGATAGTAGCAATCAAACTATTAAAGTGCGTATTTGGGGTATCACAAAAAAGTTGACGTATAGCTTAAAATGAGTAAGTGCTTTATAAGTGATAAGTTGATGGATTCTTATAAATTATACGAGTGTTTGGATAAATTTACTTATAAGTTAATTAAGAGTTTGCTAAATTAAATTTGAAAAAATAATTATTAAATACAATGATTTCAATACTTGCATTTTAAATTAAAAAAATATTTAAAAACAAAAAGGTAAAAATATAAAGTATTAAAAAAATAAAGAAATCATAGAATAAGTTGATAAGTTAAGTAAAATGTTGGTGAATTCTAACATTCAACTTATCAATTTATAAGTTATAAATTATCAAATAAGCTGAGTACACAAACACCCCTCATAAACTGAAATGGATTTATAAGTCATAAGTGACTTATAAACCGGTAGCCAAACATGCCCAAAGTCGTATCTGGAAAAAACAGAAAATCACGAGAGTACAGAGAGAAATGTGACTAGGTGCTAAGAAGTTGACTAAGCTTTATCAAGTATCTGACGGATCTTTCTCATCTTAATCATATTACAATAGTCTATATTGACCATTTAATACTTGCTGCCTTCTAGGTAGAAATCTTTCTTTTTTATTTCCTTGAACACAATTCCTAGGCTATTGTTGGCCGCCTCACTTCATCGACATGCAAATTTTTACTACATCTATTTAATAATGTAGGAAAGGGTGAACTAATGTACAAAATATATAAAATAATCGACATTCACCAAGTTAAAATTATAACTACAGAAAATTGTTCCTTTTTCCAATTCAAATTTTGTGAGCCAAATGGTACAGATATTTGTTAATTGTTATCTGAAACCAATGCAGAGAGTAAAATTCAGATCAGAGGGCAATTTTGTCGAGTTTGCGGTAAGCATAATCTCTGTACTTCTTTGTATTGCATTTCTTGTTTTCTCCTTGTTAACTGTTTCTCTGTGAATAATTGCTTTGTACTTTCCATTGCTCAATATCTGAAATTAACAGAACAGAGGGATCCAATAAATAAATACAGTTAAACCTCGATAAAATAATACCCATAAAGTAATAACCTCGCTAAAATAATATATTTCTCCCGTACCGACTTGGGCCAGTAGGATAAAGTAATATATTCGCTAAAATCATAAGATAATAATTTTTGGAAAAATCCTTAAGGGCCCAATGAAAATATAAAGTAATATTTACTGATATATATATACATATACATATATATATATATATATATATGAATTTATATTCATATATTCCAGTTTCCACCAAATTCAAAATAAATTGTGTTCATAATTTTTGTGGAGTATATACAAATTATATCTCATTATACACATTATTCGTAATATAGAAAATAATCGTTTGTACGATATATCTTGATACTTCCTTACCTAACATTAGATGACGAATCGTGATATTAACTCTTATCAATTTCTAATCAATCATTAATTTTGATTAATTTTTACTTTATTAGTGATTTTATAAGAATTATTACGAATGTGATGGATTTAAAATATGTTTATATTTTACCCTTTTTTGATTATAATTTGTTTATATAGTATAAATTTATTATTGCAATACAAATATACTTGAATTCACACTAAAAATCTCTACTACCTTTAAAATTTACAAAAAATATGCACATAATTTTCTTTAAAATAATAAAATATTACTATATCGATAAAGTAATATTTTATTATTATATCGATAAAATAATAAATTCGATAAAGTAATATTTTTCTCCGGTCTCAAGTGTATTACTTTAAAGAGGTTTAACTGTACGTAAGACAACGAAAATGATAGAACCTGAACTTCTGAAGCTCTATATTTTGTATCATGTCAAATCTATCATAAAACAATTCAATACTAATTACTAAGAATTTCAAGTCACCAATTTAACCATTTGAGCTACTTGGGCTTTTTTGTTGTGGTATAAAACCCATTAGTATGGTAATGTCTTTCAGAAATATTATTTTACACTTTAGCTTTTATTCAAGATTCTTTCATGATAATTTCATTTGTCTGATTATTAATAAAAGTGGTTATTGGTATAAAGTATATCCAATAGACACGTGACTCTTTAATTAAATTTAATTATGTTTCTTCCTTTGTATTCACAATTTTAAGACAAAGTACAAATGCATTTTTTAGTCACATAATATCACTTTTTAGTCCGAGCATCCAATAATACAAAATAATACAAAATAGTAATCATTTTGTCTCAACTATGTTCATACATATAAGATAATATAAGTAATAATATAAGCACCTCTATAGTTGTTACCCTGAATAGAGATGAACGTAATCCGGATTCAGGTCGGATTTTTCGATATCCGATAGGGCCAGACTTTTTTAAATCGAGACAAATTTCCTCTAAAATATTTATACCTGTAGATAGGGTCGGGTCAGGAGGGGCCAAATCGGATTTTTACAAATTATTTTAGATATTGATAACTTTAACTTTAACTTTAACTTTTTTTTATTTTTTCGGATTTAATTAAAAAATTTAAGCTTTTATCCGAGATTTAATTGAAAATTCTAACTTTTTGGATTGGACTTTTATCCTGATCAAGACTACGTCCAAATCGAGATTAAATTTGGGTTTATTCGGCTCGAACCAGATCGAGGTTTTGTGAAAAATATGCGATCCGTTTAAGCCTGCGGGCTGGATCCAATTGAGGTGGACTTTTTTTTAATCAGATTTTTTCCGATTTTTTTAACCAGTTCGAACAGTTTTTTTCGAATACGAATTTGTGTGCATCTCAATCCCGCCACCTCATGCATTAAGGACAAGTATACTACTCCGACCGCTTATAGAGAATTATGGAGACCGGAGAGTATTGGTACTTTCGAAATGGAGCCTTTATTTGACACCTTTAACTAATTCCTATATGATTATTAATTAGCTTATAAAACTAATCATCAAATACATTCAACTAAGAACAAAATCTTCTTCGGACTAATACCAAACCGATCTTCCTTGCAAATCTTCTCAATCATGTCACATAGTGTCACCAACAAGTTCAAACTGGTGGCAGGATCACCACAACAAACTGAAGAATACTTATCATCGTAAAATTAAACTGACGTGAACTAGAAAATATCGTCACAAAATGACATCAAGTTCTGTCGGTTAGAGCGATCCCGTGCCTTGCACGGGTACAAGTACAGTCACATCAGTAGTAGGAAATCATGGACGGTACACAAAGATAACCTAGATTTTTTACTACTCTAGGCTCAAGGTTCTGGTACCTTTTAAAGCTTATTAATAAATTTGTTCTTTTTGTTCTCTTTCTTTAGTTTCAACTCCTTTTGTCACACCATCGAATCTTACATAGAATTGTATGATATTTTTCAAGTTCTAAAATAATCATGATGCATTTGCTTAATACAATGTATATATTCAATATTTTAGTTATGACAATTAGTTGATTGATGTCAGTAATAGAAAATGAACTTTTGATAAGAGCCCAGAAACTCCTTCTTCTGTACGGGGAAAAGAAGCCAAAGAAATGAGCTTAGGAGCTCATCCATTGCAACGGATAATAGCATGCAAACATAACAGAGAAATCAGAAAAGTGCGCTCACAATACAACATGTATTTGCATTTTTAGTGTGCATCCAAATCTCAAGCAACTAAACATAACTAGGGCATGCTCGTACCTCGCACGGGCTATAAAGCTAGTTCAAAATAATGTGACAACAATATCGTTAATGACAATTTTGTGTCATTTTGGATGACTACTATTTTTAATTTATACTCTTTATTAATAAGCAAAACAATGTATGTGAAAATGGTGCGCAGTACGATTCCCTGCAACTACATGATTAAACAAAATTTATTTATTTGATTTAATTTCTTTGGTTTCACCCCAGATTCGATTCCCTATAACTACGTAATTTAAAGATTTAATTTATATTTTTGAATTTAATCCAAGTTCAATTACTATTTTAATCTCGATTATGTGCTAGTATAAATAATACATTTAGTCTCCCTGTTTTATGTGTTAGGGTTTAAAGTTCCAACTAAAGGGATCCATTCTACATTGTTATTTTACATTTTATTTTTAAAATTTTTTGATAAGTATTTTGAGACTTACTTTTGTATTTTTGTGATTTGAGGAATTTACGGTGAATATGGGAATTCTATTTTCAAACATTAAAGTTTTATTATCTATAGAGACACCTATGCATGTCCTTAGATTACATGATAAACTTTTTTTAATCAAAGAAACTAAACCACTCATGACTCACCCCCGTTTACTCAGGTATTGTATCTCCATACAGTATATACCTCATCTAGCCACTTCATTCTCTACCCAATTCTGTAGCTGTTTGTTGATGTATTTAACATCTACTGCTTCATCTGCTACTTGTTGAGCTATTAGAAAAAGCATACGGATAGTCTATACTAATCGACCAAAGTCAGCAAATTATTGCATTAACAGACTAGTAGGAATCGATGAACTTCATGCACTAAATATATAAAATAATCGACATTCACCAAGTCAGAAGTGAAAAGTATATAACCAGAGAAAATCGTTCCTTTTTTCAATTCAAATTTTGTGAGCCAAATGGTTACATATATTTCTTAAATGTTATTATCAACAAGCGTGCATTGAAACCAATGCAGATTGTAAAATTCCGATCACAGGGGAATTTCGTCGAGTTTGCAGTAAGCATAATCTATGTACTTCTTTGTTTTGTACTTTGCCGGATTCTGTTCGGTGACAAGTTTGGGATGTGGACCAACTTCCCTGTCTTCCGGTGGCACCATGAACACTGGCCATGACATCCTTGTTTTCTCCTTGTTCACTGTTGCTCTGTGAATAACTGCTTTGTACTTGCCATTGCTCAGTATCTGCAAATAACACACAGTCAATGTCAAGAAATTAGAATAGAGGGATAATATAAATGAATATGTAAGAAAACGAAAATGATAGAATCTCTCCATATTTTGTAAAAGATGATACAGAGTTATGTCTTAAGTATGAAAAATGCTAGGGAACCCAAAATTTGTACAAAATGCTTATGTGTCATCTTTTTATTTAGTAACTTTCCAAATAAAAAAACGAGACCTGCACGTGAGTCTCAAATCAAAATATGCTACGTGTCATGTCACATCATTTGGGTTATTTTTTTGGGTTCCCAAGCATTACTCCTGAAGTATATGCTTAAGCTTAACCACTACTTGTAAAAATCATGTCAAATTCAAAATAATGTGATGACAGTAATAGTGAATAAGTAAATGGTAAAACAATTAGTACCTTAATGACAGAACCAATGTTAATGACAAGTGCACTGGGAATGTACTGAGCATCAATCCAATTGCCCTGATGGAGAACTTGGAGGCCCTGCACATCATTTGGAACAAGAATGGTCATCGCAGTCATGTCCGCGTGAGCCTCAACGCCGAGTGCTAGGTCAGGGCTTGGACATGGTGGATAATAATTAATCTTCAAGAGGTAGACAAGATCATCTCCACCAACTGCTGCCCTGATCTCATTCTCCTCTAATCCTATTCCTTTGGACAAGCACCTTAGAAGCCTCTCCCCCACCTTAAGCAAATACTTCGTATACTCCTCAGTTGCCTCCCTACATTCATCCAATTCACAGAAAGTTTATATCATATGATGCTAAACAATATAAGAGTTGTTCATATACTCGCATCTAAACAATAATAAGGGCACAGAGTATTTTTAAGAATATTTATGGGTCGGTCGCTGCCTTAATTATAAAGTTCGAATTAGTTTTCTGTAGTTTGTTTGATCATCAAGTACAAGAGAATGGAAAGTGTGGAGTACTGGATAACGTTTGTCACTAGGCTATTCCTCAATCCTCGATATCAAACACTTGCCTGTAATTATAAAGTTCAAATTTGTTTCTCGTAGTTTTTTTTTAAAATTTTTAAGTACAAGAGAATGAAACGGATAACTTTTTGTCACTAGGCTATTCCTGAATCCTCGATATCAAGCTCATACCTGTAAGAAGTTGGATTTTTGGGCCAAAACTGATAACTAACAGCTGCACGAGGAGACAGTATATTATAAAAGTGATCAACACGTCCATCGATGATACCATCAACTTGTTTTTGTAACTTGCTTCCATAACCATCGACAATCTTGGCATCAGGAGGACTTGCATAAACTTCTTTCTCTTCTTGTGACAGCTCAAAAAAGTGAGTCCCTACTTGTTTCAGCTTACTTATAACATCATCAGGAATACCATGATTCACTAACTGAAAAATACCCCACTCAGAGCTCACATTGTAGATTTGAGCCACAAGTTCTTCCTCATCCTTGATCGAAAAATCAATAACCGGGACTTGAGGGAGCTGATCCTTGACTCGGGGTCTATCGTCTTCAGGCCGAATAAATCTGACTGGAATGGTGTCAGCTGCATCGGCAACAGAAGCTACATCTTGAATCATTTGTGCATCCATTAGATTTAGATAAAAACTTCAAAGGGAGAGTGTGTGTTGTAAAGATTACAAAAACTGCATTTAAGAGAGTGTCTTGTGTACGTTTTTATCATGCCACAACACTCTCTTAATAGATATTGGACAATGACAGTACCAAGCCCAATCAGCGACTTTTGTGAAGGCCAGCTCGTCCAGTCATCTTCGGTTTACCTTAATTAGATTTAGTTTTTCTTCACTCCATCAAAAACTTGTAATTTAATAGATGGAAAATGACATGGTAGATTAAAACCACGTAACTAATTACAAGTGAGAATTAAACACGAGACAGGGTAACGTCCATGCATGATTCATGTTTTTATGGAAAGGATTACAGAGATGTAACGTTGTACTTGTACCATGGACCCTGCTAAACGCAGTGTAGGACCACTACGAGCTACATGCCTATACGTTCGAGAAAATTCTTAAGAAAATTTACTTTTTCGCTAAATGATTTTGAAACTACCTTAAAAATTGGAGCTATCTATCCATCGTCACCAAAGTCACCTCATATTAATGTTTATTTTTAAAATATTTATATTCTCATACTCGAACTTTATTTTTGTTGCTAAGTACGAACTTTATCTTTTTGTTCACTTACTCTTTGATTTTGCTCTTTTCAGAATATATTTTACCCATCTAATGTAATGTTTATATTTTGATAAAAAATTTGGTATATTTATTCTCTTTTTTTGTGTGTAATTTTTCGAATTTTCTGTAATTATTCAATGTAATACATCTCATTCAATAGCTTAGTCGAAGATTCCTCAAAAAAAAATTAAAAAATTTTATCTTTAAAACTATAAAGGCAAAATTTTGTAACTATTTTTTATATATCAATAATACAAAATAAATTTAAAAATTATGTAATTTATTTAGTAAATTAATGTATTATGTGTTAAATTTGTTAATAATGAGAGCGTAATCAATATAATAATATTCAATATAATATTAAAATAATGAAAATATTAAATAATTATTTTTTCTATATTTATTCGTAATTCTCGTGAATGATCAATACGACACAAAAAATTCAAAAAAAAAACTTATGTTAGAAATATAATTATTTATTTTATTTAAAAATATTTTTTTGTAAAATGTGTTTTAAAAATAATTAGAAAAATTATTATAGAACTGTTGCGAAACGCGATTTAGTAAACTAGTTATCTTAATTAATTAATTAATTTTGTTAACACAAATTTTTGTATAGCATATGCACATAATTATGTTCATCATCTTTTTTAACTATCTATTTTAGATATCTACTGCAGTTCTTTTTATATATTTTATTAATAATCGAATTATTTTGTAATGATATTTTTGGTGTGTGCTAATTAATTTAATATATACTTTATTAATAATCGGAAGATATAGTGTATGAAATTTTGTGAAATGTATTAATAATTGGAAGTTATTGTATTATTAGTAGTTTTAGGTGTGTTTTAAAAGATAAAATGATTTAATTAAAAGATTACACGTTTTAATTAAAAAAATCAATATATTAGTGTGACGGTCAAAGTCTTCAAAAATCGGGTATGAAATTGAACATAAATCCCAAATCTTCTAGTAGACCGGGTGTTTTTAGGTATGTTTTTAAAAATGAACATGTTTTAATTAAAAGATAACGTGTTTTAAATTAAAAAAAATAATCGACTACTTACTATTATTTATATTATTTTATTATTTATTAATTAAAATTAAGGACTAAAAATTGAAAATCAAAAATAAAATTTTCCAATATTTTGACTATTGTATAATAATATTGATAAGTAGATGTTTAAAATTAAAATCTGATCAAAATCTCTATTCTTGAAATAAAATATTTCAAGAATCAATTTAATATAGTGCATATGTTCCATGTTTAAAATGGATTATGGATGATTAAATTCAACAAATTTTAAAGAAATATTTATATTATCAAGTGAATTTTTTTTGAAATTTATATTAACTAGAAAATATATTTAATAAATTTTAAGTTATGTTTTTTTGTTTTAATTAAAATCGAAGAATAAATTTTAGTTTTGAGGTATTAATTTAGTTGCACACTGATAAAAAACAGGATCATCTTTGCATACACACCGATCTCAGCACTGAAATATTACTCCGACGATGAATCGAGCTACTTACACTCTTGCCTCTCTGGCTCTCTCCGGCCGTCACTCCGCCGCCGTGCTCCGGCCAACTCATCTCCTCACTTCCAGATTCTTCTCCTCCTCCAGATCACAATCGCCGTCGTCGCCGTGGCTGAGGCCGGCAATCGGAGTCGCCGGAGGTATCATATTCGCCGCCGGAGTGGCGTCGTATTATGGAGAACAAGTGTATGCGAAAGAGCTTCCGAGATCACCGGAATATATGCCTAAAGAAGTGGTGTTGTATCAGTACGAAGCTTGTCCCTTCTGTAACAAAGTTAAAGGTATATATATTATATTTATACACACGGTAGAACCTTGATAAATGAATATTCGAATAAACGAATAACCATGAATAATTTTTTCCTGTTCTAAGGGTATTTAAATGTATATGTGTATAATGTCTAGAATATAAATAGAGAAATGATTTAATGTTTAATTATTTGACTTGTTAATTTTTTATGTAGTTATTTGTGGGTTTAAATATTGCTTGAAATGATGATTGATTTATAGACTTTAGTGTTTACATTTCTTTCATACATTATATACATTGATTTAGAAATGAGTGTATGTAAATTTTGATTGTAATACTTGCAAGAATTTACTGTAAGTAGGTAAAAAATGTACTAGGTACTATGATAGAAATGAGTGTGGGCCAAATTAATGCATTTGGGAAAAACGAAATGCTCGGGCCAAATTTTCTCCATATGTAGCGTAATTGCACATTTCCATATGTGTATTGGTTATGGAAACAAGCAATGTGCAAGTGGTTATAGAAACAAGCAATGTGCAAGTAGTTGCACTTGCCTGTAATGTGCAACATATGATTACAAACAAGCTATGCACAAGTGGTCGTGCATGGGCGTGTTGTGTAACAAATGTGTTCAATGTCACTTGTAGCGCAAAGGAGCAATGTGCAGGTAGTTGCGATGTTAGTGATGTGCTTCAGATAATATTGCAATGTTAGTGATGTGCTTCAGATGATATGCATTTTTGTAATGCGGGGACCTAAAATATTCAGAACGTATGCATGTCTTTGATTAATATCACCCATGTTGGTCATAGGCAAAGTCCCAAATGCAGGATTTGTGTGGTAAATTAGCAAATTGTTCCTACTGCGGTGTTTTTGGAAATTATTTTTCCGTTTATATTGTGGTATCTTGGCCAACACCCATAGACTAGGAACGTTATAATAAAGCACATTTTAATAAATATTTATAATTATTTAAACATATTGTATTGCGACATTTGGATCTATCTGGTCCACTTAAGCTTATTTCTCTTTGTATATCTGGTCCAATATGTTTGTAAGCTTATTTCTCTTTGTATATCTGGTCCAATATGTTTGTAAGCTTATTTCTCATTGTATATCTGGTCCAATACACATTGGCAGATCTTTTGTAAGCTTATTTCTCTTTGTATATCTGGTCTAATATATGTTGTGCAAGGGTTGTAAATATATGATTCTGGATATGCTATTTGATTTGCCTAAAAATTTTCTTGGCCCACTTAAGGTGTCAATAACATAGTATCATTTTGTTATGGTTTTCAGCTTTTCTGGACTACTATGATGTGCCATACCAAATTGTGGAGGTGAATCCACTTAGCAGAAAGGAAATAAAATGGTCTGATTATAAGAAGGTGCCTATATTAATGGTGGATGGTGAACAGATGAATGATTCATCAGGTTATTAGCATCACTAGTAAAAGTCAAACTATTTTGATATAACTTGTTTTTAATTAGCTCATGTGTTGTCTTTTGCAGTGATTATTGATAAGTTACACAGCATGATGAATTCTGACTCATCTGTCAAGGAAGTCCCAGATAATGATGAAGAGAAACAGTGGAGATGGTATATTATTGGTTTTTGTTTTACTACATTTTAATTTCAAAGGCCAGACTCATTTTTTATGAACTAAATTATTAAGTTGTTTGTTTGCTAATATGGTGACTTGTGTAAACCTATAGTGTGAATTGTGTTTTAATTTTACCATGGCATGATGGTCAAATGTCTTCTATAACTGCCTCAGGGGCAAGGCTACGTCCATCAGGGCCTTCTACAGACCCTACTAATGCGGGAGTCTAGTGTACTGGGTACAGCCTGTCATGCATCTCAATTAACATGCTACGAGCAATGGGCCTGATTCCTTAAATGTACTGGAAGGAATTACAATCTTATAGTATACCTTGACCTTTTATATGTTGTTATAACCTCTTTCTCCTAGCTTTTCATAAGATAATTTAAACAGCCTCACAGAATTTTTTTTGTAAGCATATGTGTGTCTGGCTGCATCATGGAGTTGTTTTATCTATTAGATAATATATACCGAGTACCAAATCATTGTACTATGTTTCCAGTGTGAACCTAAATCCTACCAAAGGTTTGTGGATAAGAATATGATACTATTCCAAAGTCGACAAATACCAAGTACAACGTTATAGAAGTCATATGCTATATAGGTACCGTGATCAAGTTTCTTATAATGTCTTGTATACACCATAAATGAACTGCCAATTTCTTTTAGCAATTATTTATCAAGTTCAGTTGTATTAAATATTGGCATGTCAGTATTATGTAAACTCTAAATCAATTTAGTTGTTTCTTCTTTCTTACTATGCTGTTTTTTTTTCTTTTATTTGTTTTCTGCAACAAATATGAGAAATTGGTATGCATGAATCTTATCCAGCTGATAGTGAAATGTCTCTAAGAACGCTAATGAAAGGCTTGGAAAGTAGAGAAGAGAGATAAAATCGTATAGTAAGCTAAACCTGGGTCCTATGCCCAAAGAGTTGTGGCAAAGTTGGCGGTGAGCTCTCAAGCCTGAAACTTTAGTAATTAATAGAAACATACCAGTCAACAACTATGAGTAAATTTTATCATCAATCACATTGTTGTTTGAATTATTATTAAGCTTGATGTTTGTGCCGTGTCTTCCTCACTTCAGATCACTTCATAACTGTGAAATTTATATGTTTAT
The DNA here is from genome assembly GCA_030848705.1 of Heracleum sosnowskyi. Classification (NCBI taxonomy): domain Eukaryota; kingdom Viridiplantae; phylum Streptophyta; class Magnoliopsida; order Apiales; family Apiaceae; genus Heracleum; species Heracleum sosnowskyi. The sequence continues at coordinate 130,924,438 of CM061235.1, read as the reverse complement.
TTAGTCTCTGTTACCCAGACTTTTCAATATTGCCCTCATACCCGTGTCCACCGGACATGACATGGGTGTGGGTATGGGATCTGAGTTGGATCCTTCATATGAAAACCGGACACTTTAACTCTAAGCAATCTAGTTCAAAATGATTCACAAGGCCTCACAACAACTTTTTTCTAGAGAGCAATGTCCATAGATCACTATTTCCATGTTATCCTTTTGATTTATGCTATAAATTTCACATAACCAGTTATGTATATGTTTTTTTATTGGTAAAAGACACTTATTTACAAATGTAAAATATATAAAAAGTAGGTATAATTTCATTTATGTGAAGGTTATATGTCGAATCCCCGCACCCGTGTCCAATTTTGGATCCATATCCACAAATCCTAAGTTCTAAGAAACTAAGAGTCTGACACTTGGATCCGCACCCGTGTCCGACACCCGTACCCAAGTCCGGGTAACTTAGTATTTAGTGGAGCTATCTGTTGTCATGGTTGCTATCAAATCTTGTTGCATTGGTCTTCTTTTATTTTTTTTCTTAACAGAACCACTCTCCAGAATCCCTAACTCATTTTATATATGTTTGAACAGTTGGGTAGATAACCATCTGGTTCATATGCTATCACCAAACATATACCGTAACACTTCAGAGGCTTTGGAATCCTTTGAGTACATAACTAGCAATGGTAAGGAACCCGTATAACTGATTATGCTGCTATATATATAATATTTAATATTGTTGTGCTGGGAATCCCTTGGATATTTAAGGGAAAAAAATATATTAAAATGTCTGAAAGAAGTGCAAGTATTGGAACTTCTGGATCCATTATATCTGATATTACTATGTGTGCTTAACATATGGTCTCATATTCTCCGTGCCACAAGTGTGGATAATTTTTATCGTGAAATCACTGTATACTGGGAAACACATTCTTTCTATCCTAAGGTCATAGTGGAAGGACCAAGGAGTCCTAGTGAGTTCTTGAATATGCCTTGCGATGTTCCAAACTGTAAGGATGTAGAGATCATACAAGTTTAGCTGAATGTGCAGGTTAATATTTTATCTTCACCTTTTTTTATTACAAAAGAACGCACATACCATCCTTAGTTTCTTCATAGAATGAACATACACGTGTCTGATTTTATCTTCATCTCTTTCTTATTTTTCTTCTGGGTATTTTTATTATTACATTTATGTTGAATTTTATGCACGTGTCTGTTGAGCCGTCGACACTAGCTGGTAGCTATGGAATTGTGTTTACTGATTCTCTGCCAATAATACATAAAAATTGCTCTTTATTTGTATTGACCAGCCTTTGAATGGTTATATAAGTTTTAGTGTTAAAGTAATAATATGCACAATTGTACTCATTATTGTCAAAACCTACATAAAAAAAACATTTCTAAACATATTTGCGTTTATTGACATTTTTCTCAATTTTTTTCATGTCCGTAGGCAATTTTGGCTTCACAGAAAAAATTACTGTGAAATATGCTGGGGCTGCTGCTATGTATTTTGTATCAAAGAATTTGAAGAAGAAGTATAACATTACTGATGAACGTGCAGCTCTATATGAAGCTGCAGAACAGTGGGTGGAAGCACTTAATGGTCGTGAATTTCTCGGTAGGTTTCTGCGCCTTGCTACTTTTAAATTTTTAAACACATGGCAGATACGAGTTCTCTTTGGAGATGCATATTTCAGAGTATGTGAGTACTAACCTATAAGAGTGATAGTTAAAGCGGTAATATAACATTGTTGCGGTAATATAATATAAAGTGTGAATACTAAACTATCTGCGTTAGGGGTGTTCGCGGTGCGGGCGGTCCGATGAACACCCCTAATCTGCGTATTAGCTGTTTATAACTTTATATGACCTCTCTCGAGAAATATTTGTGGAACTAGCAGATTTAGTATTGACATAAATTGAAAATATCTTAAGTTTTATCTCAGGAGCAGTATAGATGTTCTACGGTATTTAGCTATCAGTTCTGCGCTCATCTACTCCAAGTATAAGGAGACAGAAGATTTGTTCACTGCATCCTACGACTTTCTCCTCTTCTCATTTATTTTGTTTGAACTACAGACAACATTGAAAACAAGCAACAAAGCAGATATTTCGAAGTACTTGTTGAACAACTTGTTGTTGTGGAGAGAAACCTTTTCTTAGCCCTACACTGTCACTCCAAACATTTTTTACTTAGCTTCTTTAAACTACCAAGTGTGGGGTGAGACACTTAGGTATGTGGGTCTGTGCTTAGGTCTGAGCTTATTATAAGCAGATGCGGAAGCAAGGGGTGTTTTCTTAGTGGAGACTCCTGCGTTTCTAAAAGACCAAAAGAGGTCTAAATTGTGATTATTTCTAATCATGTTATTGAAGAAATCTAAAAAGATTTAACAATTTCTTAAAGTACAGGGTTCTAAGCATTTGTATCTAAGCATTTGTATCGAGTATATCAGGGTTAATAATATCCTTAACAAAGATTATAGAAATAAGAATTCTTTTTTGATATTTAGTCATACCTGAGCATCAATAAGTGTTATCATGATCTTTATCTGTTCTTGTCAGTTTTATCCAAGGACACACCTTTTTCCCTAACACGGCCTCCTACCTAAACGGTACTTTCAACGACGACTTATTCCTTTCAGCCTGATAAGAGTAGATAGAGATTTATGATACCTAGATAAAGATGATTAACTAAATATAAAAAGAAACTTTAATTTCTTCATAATCTTTATACGGGTATAATACACTATTACATAGCTACGAACCCCGTAGGGTTTTTACTCGCTCATTATTTTTTTTTAGGATGCTCTCTCATTTCTCATTTCATACAGTGGTTTTTGGTGTATGATTTTCGATGTCCTTTGATTGAAAACATAACTCCCTTTTATCGATTAATAAAGAGGATCTGTACAAATATTTAGACGTCATTGCTTGCGTCTATCTGCACTCAATTATGTAAAGAAAGATTTTTTTCTTTGCTTTATTAAAGTAGATGTTTCTACTTTATTCCTCCAATACTTTTTCCTTTTCTTAGCGAAGTTGCGTCTTCAGTCAATTTTTCCACATGTATTTGTGTAAACGCTAGACGACATTGCGTTTTATATAAACGTGTATTAATGTAGCGTTTTACTGTATTAACGTGTATTAACGCAACTTCACTAAAAAAAAAGGAAAAAGCATTGGAGGAGGAATAAAGTAGAAACATCTACTTTAATAAATCAAAGAAAAGAATCTTTCTTTACATAATTGAGTGCAGATACACGCAAGCAATGACGTCTAAATATTTGTACAAATCCTGTTCCTTAATCGATAAAAGGGGAATTATGTTTTCAATCAAAGGACATCGAAAATCATACACCAAAAACATTGTATGAAATGAGAGAGCATCCTAAAAAAATAATGAGGGAGTAAAAACCCTACGGGGTTCGTAGCTATGTAATAGAGTGTATTATCTCCGGGTATATCCGGAGTATGTATGAAGATTATGAAGAAATGAGAGTTTCTTTTTATAATTAGTTTATCCGCTTTATCTAGGTATCATAAATCTCTATCTACTCTTATCAGCCAGCCAGCTCCTGAAGGGAATAAGTCGCCGTTGAAAGTACCATTTAGGCAGGAGGCCGCGTTGGGGAAAAAGGTGCGTCCTTGGATAAAACATATAAAAACAGATAAAGATCATGATAACACTTATTGATCCTCAGGTATGACTAAATATCAAAAAAGAATTCTTATTTCTATAATCTTTGTTAAGGATATTATTAACCCTGATATTACATATGCTTAGAACCATGTACTTTAGGAAATTGTTAAATCTTTTTAGATTTCTTCAATAACATGATTAGAAATAATCACAATTTAGACCTCTTTTGGTCTTTTAGAAACGCAGGAGTCTCCACTAAGAAAACACCCCTTGCTTCCGCATCTGCTTATAAGCTCAGACCTAAGCACAAACCCACAGACCGAAGTGTCTCCCCCCACACTTAATGGCGAAGATAATTTTGTAATTTAAAGAAAAAAAAACAACATGACCTTGTTTCAACTGCTTAGCCATAGATACCTGATTGAAATTAACAGAGGAATAATTGTTCTACGAGGGTTCACCCATCTTACATTTGTAATCATGATCTAAATCGAAGTACTACATTCACCTCTGGACTTGAGCCTTCTGATGTGAATTTTTTTTTGAGTAAATTGCAAAATGGTGGCTGAACTTTACCCGCGTTAGCATTTTGGTGGCCAGACTTTCAAATTTGCAATTTGGTGGCCAGATATTGCTTTTAGTCTTCAAAAAGGTGGCTAAGAGCCACTTTTTGTAGAACCTTTTTTTCAAAAAGGTGGCCATTAGCCACATTTTCGAAAAATAAAAGTAATGTCTGGCCACCATATTGCAAATTTGAAAGTTCGGCCACCAAAATGCAAAATGAGGTTAAGTTCGGCCACAAATTTGCAATTTACTCTCTTTTTTTTTGTTATATGCCACAAGTCACACTCATAAGATATGGATCAAAATAAACTTCTATAACCTCTAATAAATAGAAACGTCGAAAGTTTACTAATGTACATCTTCACCAGAAGAACGTCTAGATACACACAATAACTTGGACAAATTCAAGAACAATAATTGAAAAAAACGATAAAATGGTAGTCTAGGGTGAATTTAACTCAAACAAATTAATCACCTTTTTAGATTTTTCAGTATTTATCACAATTAAAAAGAGTAATATATATTCTGATAATATGTGTATAATGATTGTGTTTCATAGCTATATAATAGTAACACAATATTTTGGCATCAATGAAGTTGCTTAAATCAGATACTTACAATGGTTTGATTGGTGTTTTTTGAAATTTGAAGTTTGTTTCATATTTGAAGTTGCTTAAATCAGATACTTACAATGTTTGTGTTTCTGGTTTCATATTACAATGTTTGTGCTGCAGTTTGTTTCACTAGAAGGATAATTTTGACCTTTGTAATTGCCTGCCTTGATATGTAAAGTATTCAACAAATATGCTTAGATAGGAAGTTTGAGGCCAACGGATTTGTAATTTTGATGCAAGACAGAATATTGAAAAGCAATAAACGCAGAAAATTATACGAATCCCAAGAATAATCAATAATATTATTCCCAAGAAAAGTGTATAATCAAAGCGTAAGTAATATGTGGGGGATTACAAGACTTATATAGGAATAGAAAACCCACCTAATAAAACCTAATAAAACCTAATGGACCAAGGCCCATGAACAATTGGGCTTTATTATAAATAAACTACATAAATAATAAATTCCTAGCCCCACATTCATTTATCTATATGTTTTAAACACATATAAACTAATAAATAACATATATTTTAATTCTTTATTCCCGTTCCTCGTCAATTTTTATATTGTAAAGGTTTATGTTGTCAACAAACGTATTAAGATAAGTAATCGGCAAAATACATTGATAGATTTAGTCTCTGTTACCCAGGCTTTTCAATATTGCCCTCATACCCGTGTCCACCGGACATGACATGGGTGTGGGTATGGGATGAGTCGGATCCTTCATATGAAAACCGGACACTTTAACTCTAAGCAATCTAGTTCAAAATGATTCACAAGGCCTCACAACAACTTTTTTCTAGAGAGCAATGTCCATAGATCACTATTTCCATGTTATCCTTTTGATTTATGCTATAAATTTCACATAACCAGTTATGTATATGTTTTTTTATTGGTAAAAGACACTTATTTACAAATGTAAAATATATAAAAAGTAGGTATAATTTCATTTATGGGAAGGTTATATGTCGAATCCCCGCACCCGTGTCCAATTTTGGATCCATATCCACAAATCCTAAGTTCTAAGAAACTAAGAGTCTGACACTTGGATCCGCACCCGTGTCCGACACCCGTACCCAAGTCCGGGTAACTTAGGATTTAGTTGACTTTCATAGTTCAAATATTGTTCACCACTATTTATAAACTTTTAGATCTAAAGCAACAGATGACTATTCAAATATGGTAATAGAATGTGAGCAACTCTGCATTACAATAATTCTGCATACTTCACATTATGGACCTCAGCCTACACCCATGTGGTCTTTATCCTGCAACTGATCTACCAACCTAACAGCTTGAGTAAAGACTAACATGCCCCTGTTGTGCTAATGCAACAAATAAGTACTACAACTGTGCCAACATAGCCAGTGCATTATTTGAGCAAGTAAGACAAAGACAAGTAAAGTAAAGATTACAAGTTGAATTAACTATAATCAACACGCATTAGGCAGTCTGTTTACAATGTGTACTGCCATCAACACGCATTCACCCCAATGATTTAGAGATAACCCTGATTGAAAACGGAGTGCCCTTGCCACCTCCAAAATGTATCTATGTTTCCTTTCCGCACGAGCATTTTGCTGCGGCGTATACGGGCAAGAAGTCTGATGGACTATCCTTTTCTTCATGAAGTATTCTGCACAAGCCTTGTCTGCAAATTCTAAAGCGTTATATGATCTAATAACCTTTAGCCTTTTTTCAAACTGAGTTACGACATATTCTTCAAATTTCATCAAAATGCTTAAATAATCGGATTTTTTCTCAAGCAAGTAAACCCAAGTCATCCTAGTGTGATCATCAACTAGGGTGAGAAAGTACCTATACTTTCCTCTAGTGGGCACTTTGTACGGACCCCAAATATCCGTGTGTATCAAATCAAAGGCCTTGTGTGCATGTGAATAACTAATAGGAAATGTAAGTCTGATCATTTTAGCCATGGGACAAGTAATGCATACCTGCTGTTTGTGTTGGTGCAGACACTGTTTTACTCGACCAATGTGCTGCAGTTTGGATATTGTTGCGTGCCCCAACCTTTGGTGCCAGATGGCATACTCATTTTTAGTCTCACTTTGTTTTTCCTTATCATCCACCAACTCATTCGACCTCTGTCCTGTCATAGCTTGCCCATTTGTGCACATCTTTCCATCTTGGAGATAGTATAACCCTTTCTTTATCTTCCCAATTCCAACAATACTCTTGTTTACTGATTCAACAATGATACATTTTTCTGGGTGAAAGTTCACCTCACATTTGCTGTCCTTAGCCAATTTGTGGATTGAGAGTAGGTTGTGGTTGAACTGAGGTACATGAAGCACATTTTCAGCTTCATTCCATTAGGAAGTGTAACATCTCTCACGTGTGTTATAACAGCAGTGGCTCCTGTAGGCAGTGTTATAGTGAAAGTAATAGTGAAAGTAGATGGTGCTAATTTCACATTCACAAGGTTCTTTAAAGAAGATGTCATGTGGTCCGAAGCTCCGGAGTCGATTATCCACTCCAGGGGTTCCGTTTCCTTACCTTTGTTGGTGCTCACCATTCCTGAAAAACTATAATCCAACTCCTCATCCGTCTCAGATTCTTGTGTTCTTGAATTTTCTCCCCTTGGAATCAATTTCAGTAGCTGGTCCAGCTGTTGTGCGGTCATCTTGACTTCTTGTTGGTACTGGTATTACCCTGGGCATTTTTTGCCATCCTTGGGACGTTGTTTCTTCTGTTTCCAGCCCATTTGTTCACCATTTGCTTCTGCTGCGCTGGTTTATATTTGTAATGTCATTGAGGGTATCCAGTGATCTCCCAACACTTTTCACTAGTGTGCCCTTTTCTTTCACAAGTGCTGCAAGATATAATTTTGTTTACACCTCCTTTGCTGAACATTGCCAACGCATCTGTATCCGTCATTGTGCCCTGTGTTAGGACTTCCTTTTGTGATTCTTCTTGCTGCACGGCTGAGCATGCTATGGCAATGGGCACATCATGAGAAGTTGGCTTCATTGAGCCCCATAAACATCATCTAATCCGTTCAAGAACTGGAATAATCTTGACTCCTCTTTCATCATTTGTATTGCATTCAACAAGGTTGTTACTTCAGCTGTCACAGTTTTAACACTTGGCAACGTGTTCATTGAGTCAATTTCATCCAACAACCCACTCAAACAAGTGAAATATTCACTGACTTTCATACCATTTTGTTTGAGATTAAACAAATCTCTGCTCAGTTTATATTTTCTTGACCCATTCGACAAAGAAAATCTTTTTTCGAGTTGTCTCCATATGTCACTAGCTGTTTTAATAAATAGCACAGAAAGACTTTATATTATCTGAGATGTTATTATGAATCCAGGATATTACCATGTTGTTGCACGTGTCCCATTGAATCGCTTCTATTGGATCTGTTATGCTTCTTAAAACTGTTCCATCCACAAAACCAAGTTTTCTTTTTGCTGATAGTTGTATTTCGAATGACCTCTTCCATGTTCTGTAGTCTCCAGCCTCTTGTAGTTTTGAAACACTTATACTTATCGAGTTTGGATTGTCAGAAGGATGTAGGAATAAAGGGTTTTGTAAATCTGTGAAAGACAGCTTACTTGTAGCCATGTGTAGATCTAGAATACAACTGGTGAATGACAACGACAAGACTATAACCACCTATCTAGACCTTAACTACACACACTCTTTTTCACACAACTTTTAGACACTCACCACACAAATAACTAATTGAAAACTTAGTTATCTATGCTTGCTCTGATACCATATAAATTTTTAGATCTAAAGCAACAGATAACTATTCAAATATGGTGATAGAATGTGAGCAACTCTGCATTACAATAATTCTGCATAATTCACATTATGGACCACAGTCTACACCCCTGTGATCTTTATCCTGCAACTGATCTACCAACCTTACAGCTTGAGTAAAGACTAACATGCCCATGTTGTGCTAATGCAACAAACCAGTACTACAGCTGTGCCAACATAGCCAGTGCATTATTTGAGCAAGTAAGACAAAGACAAGTAAAGTAAAGATTACAAGTTGAATTAACTATAATCACTTCATTACTATTTACTACAGCTCGAAAGAATTTAGTCAATAGAACAATGTGAGAGATCACACTGGCACAATGAAAGTAGAAGAAATCCTCAGGAAGTGCTAATTTTAGTTCCTTAAGAAAAACGCTTATGGTTTTTTGAGACTTGGTGTTAAAACATAAAAACTATTTCATATATTATTGGTGTTGTCTGGGTGCATGAGATTGCAGATATTTTTTGTCAAATAATCCTGTAGCATTTTATCGTCTGCATGTGCTTAACTGTATCTTCTTTCTTTTTTAACAAAATTTTACTATATGTGTTTGTCGGCTTCAGGTGGCACCAAGCCTAATCTAGCTGATCTTGCTGTCTTTGGGGTGTTGAGACCTATACGTTACCTGAAATCCGGTGCAGATATGGTTGAGAACACACAAATCGGCGATTGGTATGCAAGAATGGAGAGTGTTGTCGGTAAATCTTCAAGGATCATGATTCAAGAGTGATAAAGTATTGTGGGTGAATCTTCAAGGACCATGACTCAAGACCAATATTCTTTTGGCAATGCTTTGCTTCCTTTTCATTTTTAATGTTCTGGCCGACATTTTTGATTCCTTATGGACTCTGGCTAATGGTAGATTACAAGTTCATAGAACACTTTTTAATCAGAAACCATATTCTCTAGATTAACATTATATATATATATATATATATATATATAAAGAATGTATAGGTCATCATTGATTCTGGATGAAGAATAAGATGGTAAACAACACTATTCTGGGTATCAAACAGGACTTGGTGGAATCATTTTTAGTTTTCAGATGAATCCTTTTGTATGATTCAGAGATTAATAATAATTTGTGGTTTAATTATAACATAAATCTTGAAGTACGACTCTTTATACATATAAAATTCTAAAAAAAAATGTTGTACACATAAAACCATAAAACCTTTAAATACCGATTATGTATATATAGACCCCCTGCTCCAAAAAACACTACCGAGTAAGGTGTGATTTGAGTGGTATTTCATGCCACAATGTCATCTCTTGCTTGAATAAGATGGGGTACAATGTTGATAATTATGTAGATGTTTATTTTTTAATCATAGAAAGACTTTTTCAAGAATAAGGTCAGTGTATACATAACCAATACTTGAAGGTTTGATGTGTACGACATTTTTATTTAGGGTTCTATGTGTATAAAGAGTCATATTTCAAGGTTTATGTTATAATTAAGCCATAATTTGTAGAGACTTTCCTTTGTTGAACTATGGTTTTTACTTTGCCCAAAAGGTACTTTTATTAGCAATGTGAAAATTGGTTATTTCCATTAAATTTAAATGTGATTGAACATTGACTCTTTAAACTTCCCATTAAATAATAATAATCAATATACTTATATAAAGGAGAAGACGGGGGCGGTGAGGTGGCGCTCTCAAATCGCTTGAATCTATTTTTCTAATTTTCTCAAATTTTTGAATTAATAATACCAAAGATTAGAAAATGTCTCAATTTCCGTTTAAATCTCTACTAATATAGGAAAATAAATATACAATTATCGCTTGATTCTATTTTTCTAATTTTCTCAAAATTTTGAATTAATAATATCAAAGATTAGAAAATGTCTCAATTTCCGTTTAAATCTCTACTAATAGAGGAAACTAAATATACAATTTGATACTAATAGAGGAAACTAAATATACAATTTGACTTTAAAATTTTCACTAATTGAGGAAAGTAAATATACAATTTTAATATTTTTACATTTAAAATTTTCACTAATGGAGGAAAGTAAATATACAATTTTAATTAGAAAATGTCTCAATTTCCGTTTAAATCTCTACTAATAGAGGAAACTAAATATACAATTTGACTTTAAAATTTTCACTAATTGAGGAAAAGTGAATATACAATTTTAATATTCTTACATTTAAAATTTTCACTAATGGAGGAAAGTAAATATACAATTTTAATATTCTTGTATCTAAAATCTTTACTGATGGAGGAAAGTAAATATACAATTTAATCTATTTTTATAGAGCACCTCTATCTTAAATATTAAAAACTGAAATTTTCCTTTTTAATTCCTAATTTGTAGAAAATATAGTACTTATAAAATACAAGTATTCTAAAAATCTTCAATACTATTATATAAATGAGAAGACGGAGGCGGTGAGGTGGCGCTCTCAGATCGCTTCGCTCTATTTTTCTAATTTTCTCAATTTTTTGAAATAATAATATTAAAAATTCGAAAAAATCTCAATTATCGCATTTAAAATCTCTACTAATGGAGAAAGTAAAAATCAATACTATTATATAAAGGAGAAGACGGAGGCGGTGAGGTGGTGCTCTCAGATCGCTTCGCTATATTTTTCTATTTTTCTCAATTTTTTGAAATAATAATATTAAAAATTGAAAAAATCTCAATTATCGCATTTAAAATATCTACTAATGGAGAAAGTAAAAATACAATAGATCTTTACTAATGGAGTAAACTAAATATCACTAATTGAAGAAACTAAATATTCAATTATAATATTCTTGCCTTCAAAATATCTAAATTAGAAAAAATGTGTATTACCTTACATTATTTTGAACTTTCCTCTATTATTATCTAAGATCGCTTCGCTCTATTTTTCTATTTTTCTAATTTTCTCAATTTTTTGAAATAATAATATTAAAAATTCGAAAAAATCTCAATTATCGCATTTAAAATCTCTACTAATGGAGAAAGTAAAAATACAATAGATCTTTATTAATGGAGGAAACTAAATATCACTAATGGAGGAAACTAAATATTTGATTATAATATTCTTGCCTTCAAAATATCTAAATTATAAAAAAAAAGTTAATAAATTAGATCGGTCTTGTATAAGAAATTAAGTAATTTATAATCTCAATTGCCTTTTAAATATTTACTAATGCAGGAAACTAAATATACAATTTCAGTATTCTTGCATTTAAAATCTCTACTAATGGAAAAAATAATATACAATAGATCTTTACTAATGGAAGAAACTAAATATCACTAATGTAGGAAACTAAATATTTGATTATAACATTCTTGCTTTCAAAATATCTAAATTATAAAAAAAAGTGTATTATCTTACATTATTTTAAACTTTCCTCTATTACTATCTAAATATTCTCATAATATTTCTTTTCAAATGAAATTAACATCTTAACATTCTTTTCTCCTAAACTTCTTTTTTATGTGATATAATAGAAAATACATGAACATTTTGGTAAATAAGATGTTTAAAAATTAAATCGGTCTTGCATAAGAAATTAATTAATTAATATCAAAGATTAGAAAAAATCTCAATTGCCTTTTAAATATTTACTAATGGAGGAAACTAAATATACAATTTCAATATTCTTGCATTTAAAATCTCTACTAATGAAGGAAAGTAAATATAATATTCTTACATTTAAAATCTCTGTGAAAGTAAATATACAATAAATCTTTACTGATGGAGGAAACTAAATATCACTAAAAGAGGAAACTAAATTTTTGATTATAATATTCTTGCCTTCAAAATATCTAAATTATAAAAAAAAGTGAATTACCTTACATTATTTTAAACTTTCCTTTATTATTATCTAAATATTCTCATAATATTTCTTTTCAAATGAAATTAACATCCTTTTCTCCTAAACTTTTTTTTATGTGATATAATAGAAAATACAGGAACGTTTTGGTAAATAAGAAGTTAAGAAATTAAATCGGTCTTGCATAAGAAATTAAGTAATTAATACCAAATATTAGAAAAAAACTTAATTGCCTTTTAAATATTTACTAATGAAGGAAACTAAATATACAATTTCAATCTTTCTTGCATTTAAAATCTCTTCTAATAGAGGAAAGTAAATATAATATTATTGCATTTAAAATTTTTACTAATGGAGAAAGTAAATATACAATAGATCTTTACTAATGGAGGAAACTAAATATTACAAATGGAGGGAACTAAATATTCAATTATAATATTCTTGCCTTCAAATATCTAAATTAAAAAAAAAATATTTTGAACTTCTCTTTATTATTATCTAGATATTCTCATAATATTTATTTTCAAATTAAATTACCATCTTAACATTCTACTATCCTAAACTTTCTTTTTTAATGTAATCAATATTATTATATAATAGACGAAACATTAAAAGTTTGGTTGGTCGGTATAATAATATTACCTATTTATAACCAATTACCCTTTTCACCTAAAATACATTATTTTTTCTATTTTTTCTAACAAATTCCCCTACTTTTTCAAATATATCACGGACAATTACCTTTTTTAACTAAAACATGTTAGTTTTTCTATTTTTCCTTCCTAAAACCCCTCATTTTCCAAAAATATCACGGACAAACATTTAGTTATTTATTTTTAAACCTGTTTTAATATTATAATTATTTTTTTAAGTTTACATATTTTAACATGTCTACTTATTTTTCTTAACAAATGCAATTACTAAAAATATTAAAATATAAATAAGCAAATACATATTTATAACCAATTACCTTTTCAGCTAAAATACATTATATATTTTTTCTAACAAAGTCCCTCCTTTTCTAAATATATCACGAGAAATTCCCTTTTATAATTTATTTTTTCTATTTCTCTCACTAAAATCCATTTTTTTCCCAAAAAATATCACATGAAACCCTTTACTTATTTATTTTAAAACGTATTTAAATACTAAATATATCATTTTCCAAAAATAGCACGTGCATTTACCTTTTTAAACTAAATATATGTTACATTTTTTATCTTTTCTTACTAAAACCCCTCATTTCCAAAAATATAATGGACAAACCCATACTGATTTATTTTAAAATCGGTTTTAATGTTTTTAGTAAAAAAATGGATTATAGAAAAGAATATATATTTTTAGTAAAATATTTTATATTCAAAGATAAAAATTGTATATTAAGAAATTTATAGTGTATGTATTTCAAAAATACCATGTTAAGATTTATTCGACTGAAAAATTTATTTAGTGTGTGCATTTTTAACAAAATTCAATAAGTCGGTGCATCTATAACAAAAAGAGGTTGTTGTTTTTGTTTTGACAAAAAGAGATCATTATTAATAAAAACAATTCTCCCAGCAACAAAAATGATGTTTGTTCATATTTTTTGATTTTTTTCTTATTGAGAATAGATTTGGAGGTAGTGAAAATTTTAATAGCTCTGAATGTATAATTATAGTTTTTGATTCAACGATCTAGAACTTTATATATATATAATTCAAAACAAAAATTAATTTTATATTATAAATATTATTTCATTTAAAAACGTATTTTGTAGAATACATTTTGAGAAAATTTAGAGATATTATTATAAAACCGCTGCGAAGCGCGGCTTAGTAAACTAGTTTAACTAGTATTTTACCCGTGCTTCGCACCGAGATTTTTTCTCTCTCATTTTGTTCTATATTTTTTTCTTATATAAATTACATTATTAGTAATTTAGAATAATATTTATTTTAATATACAATATTTGTTTGGCACATAAACTGAAAATTGTTATCGAGATGTGTAATGTCATCACTTATCATAGAAGAATGTACTTGAAAAATTATGTCGACAAAATTTTATGGAAATACAGAATTAAAGAAATACAATTTAAATAGATGACAATGTAATAAAAGTAGTCCAGCATCTGAACATAACACCAATAAAAATAAAAATTAAAAATGCATAACATTTTTAACCATCCTAAAATTCACAATATCATTTCATATCAGGCATCATTGTTAGGACCATCATATCCAGTAACTTCAAGCCTAAAAAATATATAGAATATGAATAAGTCAAAATAAAAACTTAATATTGAAATTTGAAGTTATAGAATATTTTTACCAATATCTCATAGAGAAAACTCATACAAATTAGGATGAACGTATATTTTTAATGATGGTAGATTGGTAATTGAAATTGATCCTGAAAAAAATATAGGAAGATAATATTTTGTTTGATTGATTTTTTTTTGTCAGGTGTGTGATTGATTTATTGATTGACTTAAGAATATGTTTTTCTTATAAAAAGATGATAAATATGTTATTTACTATTGTAGGTGGTTATTTTACATCCGGTAATAATAATGATTGGAGGGTGACCTTATAAGTTCTCTAGATCAAGACGTAACTTATCTGCAAGCTTGTCCCATATAGTAAACCTAGCCCTCAAGCTACAAATTTGAAAAATAATTAGAAATACGTCATCAATATGTTATGTCAAAAAACTCAACAATGTGCAAGTATCTCCCACCAACGATGTCAAACATATATATTTTTTGAACCATATTGAGTGTTGTGTGACGTTGTTGTACCCGGACTCTCATAAACTCCAATAACATCTGCATTGTAGTAAGATGAGAGAGATATTTGAAATAGTACCAATATAGATATAGGTTTGTGAATAAAAAATGTGCAAAACTATAAGAACTTTTGATTCACCAACTCTTGCATGTAAACATCCAAGAGAAACCAAGTCAAACTTGTGGCGTGGTATCATCTCATCCTCAACTGTTATTGGTTTCATCTTAGTATATTTTTGAAAAAAATATACACTTCTTGTTGCTAACATGAGAATTGTTAAGCTTTGAGTTCGCAATTTTGAAATTTGAAATTGCATAAAGACGTCCTTCTACATGTTCGAATCTTGCTCGTTACAAAATTCAGGTCCAGCGTATGCATGAATGTGAGTTTTCTGCATTGGACAAACACAAAATAATTATATCGAACAAAGTTGTATAAATCTATGTGTGTTACTAAATTTGTGTATGAGTAAAAAGAGTACTTACGACATCGTCAAGTAAGATTAGATTGAGCCCTTTAAAGTCACTCGTAGCGCTGTTGATCCCATGCCACATCCTGGTCACTCGTATTTTGATTCGCCAGTTTGTCTTCTCACATGTCAAGGAAGCAATTGATCCCATGCCACATCCTGGTCAAGCGTATTTTGATTCGCCAGTTTGTCTTCACACATGTCAAGGAAGCAATATGATTAAAGCGAGCTCCTTGTATTTTCAGCTGTATATGTGTAGAAATGATTGATGTGTAATTGGGGATTGGTAGTTATCTACCAAAATACACATGGACCTATTTATAGGCATAAGATTATATAACCATTACTTAATTTTGGCTCAAATCAATCAATCCCCAATTATGATTATTACATTAATACACATAAAACATTTATATTAATTATCATTAAGACATATCTTGCATTTTAATTTTTTGATAACTATAAATCAATCTCAAATCAATTATCATTAAAAAATATAATGCAGGATCTTAATTTTTTTTTAATAAGTATAAATCAATTTAAAATCAATTATAATTAAAAAATATGTTGTAAGATATGATTTAATTGTTGATAATTATAAATCATTCTCAAATCAATTATCATTCAAAAATATCTTACAGGATCTTTCTTAATTTTTGATAAGTATAAATCAATTTAAAATTAATTTTAATTCAAAAATATGTTGTAAGATATGCTTTAATTGTTGATAACTATAAATAAATCTCAAATAAATTAATGGTTCAAAAATATCTTACAGGATTGTTTTTATAAATCAATCTAAAATTAATTATAATTGAAAAATATCTTGTAAGATCTGCTTTAATTGTTGATAACTATAAATCAATCTAAAATCAATTATCATTAAAAATAACTATCTTGTAGGATCTATTTTAATTTTTGATAACTGTAAATCAATCTCAAATAATTGACGTTTATTTTAAAAAAATTAGTAACATATACATTAATTTGAATTTTATTATTATTTGAGAAATTACCAAAAATACTAAATTTTCTAAGTTTTTTTTGTGGCTCTAGTAATTTTTAATTTTTTTTGCGAAAATACGATTTTCAATTAGAAGCAACCAAATGCAACTTTTTTTTTACGACTTACAATGCAAAAAAATTTGAAAACTCGTAATTTTGCAAAAAATAATATAAAAAAAAAACTATTTTTGCAAAAAAAAAAAAATTAAAAAAATCGTATTTATGAAAAAACCTCTGAATAGTATTACATTAATTTAATTTAAATTTTATTCATATTAACTATGATTAAAGATTACCATACTTGATTGTGGTTAAGATTTTAACTACAACAGTTAAGATTTTAGTTAAAAACATAAAAATAGAAATATTGTTGTGAATTTTGATTGGTTGAATTTTAAAAACTCGCATGTGATTGGTTGAAAATTATGAAAAATTCTCTGATTGGCTAACTATATGGTAATTCTCTGATTAACTAACTACATTGTAATTATAAAAAAAACATATTGTTGCAAAAAAAAAACATATTTATAAAACAAATCTCTTATAATTCATATTACCATTTTATTATTAATATTTATATTGATTAGAATAAATAAATAAGAGTTAATTTTCTTAGGAAAAAAAGAGTTAATTTGACTTAGAAAGTATTTAATAGAATATTAAATTGAAAATGAAACAAATCATTATTTGAAGTGCATTTAAACTTTTCCTTTTTTTCCTTTTTAAGATAGTGGTTAATATTGGTATCATAGTTAGTCACCTATAGTTAATTCTAAAAAAAGGAAATGTGCTACCGAAAACTATTTAAAATTCTCTGATCTACGTGCCTCCATGATGTTGGGTTAGATGGATTTTGAACGTAAAGATGATGTTTGGGTTAGACTGGTTTATAAATAATACACGTAGATCTATTTATAGGTATAAATACATATATTTTGGAAGATCTTAAATAATCAATTATCATTAAAAAAGATCTTGTGTTTTAAATTTTTGATAACTATAAATCAGTCTCAAATCAATTATCATTCAGAAATATCTTACCAGATATTTTTTATTTTCTGATAAACAAAAATCAATCTAAAATTAATTATCATTGAGAAATATCTTACCGGATCTTTTTTATTTTTTTTGATAAACATAAATCAATCTAAAATCAATTATCATTGAGAAATATCTTACCGAATCTTTTTTATTTTTTTTTTGATAAACATAAATCAATCTAAAATCATGTATAATTGAAAAAGATTTTGTAAGATATGCAGGATATTGTAAAATTAAATAGTTGTCATTTTTTGGATGCAAATACAATTCAATTATATTTTTAATAAATCTAATAAATTAAACGATTTGATTAGTAACACATATATTAATTTGAATTTTATTCATATTAGAGCATTTACCAAAAATACTATCTTTCAAAAATATTTACGAAAATTTGGTTTAAAACGAAAAGATATTTTTTTTACGATGTACAACGCAAAAATATTGTACATGATTATTATTATTATTATTATTATTATTATTATTATTATTATTATTATTATTACTATTATTATTATTATTATTATTATTATTATTATTATTATTATTATTATTACTATTATTATACCAGATTGTGTTTTCTTGATAATTGATCACACTTTTCTTTTGCCTGCGAAATTTCAAAGTACACAATTTATTGGTAATGCTCATAATTGTCGACAGCATCAATTAACAATCTTTTTATTTGATAAATATATTAACTACCATATATAGAAAACAGTAGTTAATGACTAACCTAGATTAGTTAACATCCTAGTAAATCAATCTAAAATCAATTATCATTGAGAAATATCTTACCGGATCTTTTTTATTTTTTTTGATAAACATAAATCAATCTAAAATCAATTATCATTGAGAAATATCTTACCGGATCTTTTTTATTTTTTTTTGATAAACATAAATCAATCTAAAATCAATTATCATTGAGAAATATCTTACCGTTTTTTTTTTTGTTTTTTTTGATAAACCTAAATCAATCTAAAATCATGTATAATTGAAAAAGATTTTGTAAGATATGCACGATATTGTAAAATTAAATAGCTGTCATTTTTTGGATGCAAATACAATTCAATTATATTTTTAATAAATCTAATAAATTAAACGATTTGATTAGTAAGACATATATTAATTTGAATTTTATTCATATTAGAGCATTTACCAAAAATACTATCTTTCAAAAATATTTACGAAAATTTGGTTTGAAACGAAAAAATATTTACGAAAATTTGGTTTAAAACGAAAAGATATTTTTTTTACGATGTACAACGCAAAAATATTGTACATTATTATTATTATTATTATTATTATTATTATTATTATTATTATTATGCTACTATCATTATATATGGTAATGCTCATAATTGTCGACAACATCAATCAAGAATCTTTTTATTTGGTAAATATATTAACTACCATATATAAAAAAACAGTAGTTAATGACTAACCCAGCTTAATTAACATCCTAGTTAAAAATTTATAAAAGGAAATGTTTTGGTGAATTCTGATTGGTTGAATTTGAAATACTCGCTTCTGATTGGCTGAAAATTATGAGAAATTCTCTGATTGGTTAACCACATGGTGTGGTAGACTGAACTTTTATAAAGAAAGATAAAAAAACAGTAGTTAATGACTAACCCAGCTTAATTAACATCCTAGTTAAAAATTTATAAAAGGAAATGTTTTGGTGAATTCTGATTGGTTGAATTTGAAATACTCGCTTCTGATTGGCTGAAAATTATGAGAAATTCTCTGATTGGTTAACCACATGGTGTGGTAGACTGAACTTTTATAAAGAAAGATTATGTTTTCCTTCCTTACGTTTGTGTACTTGGAAGTCGGAATTTCTTTGTTTTTTTTAATTAGCTTGACGGCAATGCCCTTCTTTAAGGACTACAGTTTATCTTCTATCTACAACTACGAATGTTTGTGCCTTGGTTCTTTATGTTTTCTTCTTCTTTTTGGATTTCTAATATTCTCTTTGAAACTACTTGGAGTTATAATTTAAGCCGCATTGATATATTGCATAGTTTCAAATTTTCATGATCCTTACAAAAGCCATTAAGAGAAGACTTAATTCCACTTTAGTGGCTCGAACTATAATTTTTTGGCAGAAAAATGGTCGAATTATTAATTTAACCATTTTAGTGGCCGAACAATTTATTTTTTAACACTTTATTGCATTCCGTCATGTCAGTTTACACGACGTTTGAGTTCTCAGCCTTTGTAAAATATCATCGGGGGTATATAGGTAAATTGATAAGTTTTTAATATAAAAACACTTCAATTATTGATAGACACCTCCATTTCTCCCCCCATCTATCACTTTCCCCCCAAAGGAATGACATCCACAGGACAGCAGGTCCAGATAGTCCAACTGACATGACGGAATGCAATAAAGTGTTAAAAATAAATTGTTCGGCCACTAAAGTGGTTAAATTAATAGTTCGACCATTTTTCTGCCCAAAAATTATAGTTCGAACCACTAAAGTGCAATTAAGTCTTAAGAGAACGATCATAGAACTGCCATAAGAGAGAAAATGAAAATTTTAAAGATGAGAACTAGAACTTTAGACGAAGGCGTTTCTTGTGCAAGTGATAATGTTGATTTTCTTAGAATACTAAGCCCAAATTGCCATTACAGACATTCCTCCAGCACCTAATACAACTGCAACATAACACAGTGATTGAAGTTTCATATCTCCTTGTAACTTTGCACCCATAAAATCAGGTGCCAAGAGATCAACCAATGCCATATAATTCAGTAATCCTGCTGAAGCAGCATCTAGCAGCCCTACCACTATCAGTGCCGCGGGACTGTTGTCAGTGTACACGTTTGACAAACCAATTCCAAGAATGATTCCAAACGGGGTTGTGGCCGAGAAAAAGAACACCATGATTGCATTCGTCTTTGTACGATAATTAGCCTGATGATCAAATGCAGAAATAAGCATGAGATTGAATAAAGTACACACAGGATAAATGCAATAATGTGTTTCAGTGTCTCACCTGTAGTATGCATCCTCCTAGACCCATACCTTCGAACATTTGGTGAAAACATAGAGCTGCCACAAGTGGCCTGATTGTGCATGGATTGTCTGATGCTCCTAATGACAGTCCGATAATCACCGAGTGCACAATAATCCCTAGTTCTAATACCTGCACCCACATATATAATCAAGCATCAGAATTGTTAAGGTTATTCAGTCCAATTCGAGTTTGATACTTTAAAAACTTTACTCGACTTGCCTCAAGTCTATAAGTTACTTACTCCATATCTTTATTCTAACTCAACTTCTTAACGAAACAAATCAAGTTTCTCGACTTCAGGTTAAACTCCTTGTAAAGTAGATCGGTTTGTTTACGGCCCTGGTCCTATTATATCACCATCATCAATATATATATATAAAGGAGGATACGCGGGAGGTTAGGTGGCGCCTCTAAGATCGTCACAAACTATTTTTCTAATTTTTTTAGAATTTTAGAATTTTAAATACTGATAAATAAAAAAATATCCTTTAACATATTAGAAGTAGAATAGATGTTCGAATTTGTAGGTGAGAAGAGTTCAGATTTATACGGAAGACATATAAATAAAAGTATTATTTAAAATAGAATAGGTGTTCGAATTTATAAAGGAGTAGAGTTCGAAGCCATAGGAAACACAGCTATTATTTTGTTTGTGTTCTAACATAATTAGAAGTAGAAAAATTATTCAGATATATAAAGAGAATAACAGTTCACGGAATTAAAATTTATTGTTTTGTTTTATATTCAAAAAAGGCATACGGTCGAAGATCAACATGAAATTGTCCAGAGACAACAGCCCGAAAACACCCCTGAAGCAGCGAAAGTTGTGCCGCGTAGTTTGAGGTTGACCATTGGAAGAATTGATGAAGATAGTGTTTGTGATTTTGCAGATGACAATCTTAGTATCAAGGATTCAGCACATATGCATGTTTCCCAGAAACAAGAAACAAAAACTGGGAGTATTTTTTATGTCTGAGACCGTAGCATACAATAACAAGTAGTAATAAGAGCCTTATTCATTTAATTTGTTACTCTGTTTCTTCTTATCTTCACATAATTTCGTACTGTTTTGTGTTTTGAGTACTTTTCTTTGTGGTGATTGTATCAAACACATTTTGTAGTTTACATATGTAATCCGTGCATTTTCCTTTACAATACTAAATCCTATGGTCTCATTGTAACTCAAAAATTCCGATTTTTCATGATCATGTCAAATCCTATGGTCTCATTGTAACTCAAAAATTCCGATTTTTCATGATCATGTCAGGCATGTTTGATGACCTGATTTGTTTGTTTTTGGTTTTGTAGAAAATAACGCAATATGAAAATGACGTTTCCTGTTAAAACAAATTTATCATCAAATTAAATTGTAAAGTACCATGAAAGAGAAAAAGTTGACGTCAATTCAATTTTAAAAAAAGGAATATATATTTCTAAATCCTCCAACCTGTTTCCTGTATCTCCTTTGTACGCATTGATGTCTGTATTTTATATATTCTTTTGGTTCATCTTTATTTTCTAAGAATTTTACAAAATTTTAAATATTAATATAAAATACTTTTTAATATATTGAATTTAAAATAAATTACATAATTCATAAATCAAAAAAATAGTCTTTAGCATATTATAAGTAAAATAGGTGTTCGAATTTATAGAGAAGTAGAGTTCGAATTTATAGAGAAGACATATTAATAAAGTTTTATTTGAAATAGAGTAGGTGTTCGAATTCAGAAAGGAGAATGGTTCGAATTTATAGGTAAGTCATAGAATTAAGAGTTCTACTGAAAGTAGAATAGATGTTCGAATTTATAGAGGAGAAGAGTTTGAATTTATTAAAAAATATATACAATTAAAAGTTTTATTAGAAGTAAAAATATATATATAAAGGAGGATACGCGGTAGGTGAGGTGACGTCTCTAAGATCGTCTCAATCTATTTTTCTAATTTTTTTAGAGCTTTACAATTTTAAATACTAATAAATCAAAAAAATAGTCTTTAGCATATTATAAGTAAAATAGGTGTTCGAATTTATAGAGAAGTAGAGTTCGAATTTATAGAGAAGACATATTAATAAAGTTTTATTTGAAATAGAGTAGGTGTTCGAATTCAGAAAGGAGAATGGTTCGAATTTATAGGTAA
Source organism: Heracleum sosnowskyi (assembly GCA_030848705.1). Classification (NCBI taxonomy): domain Eukaryota; kingdom Viridiplantae; phylum Streptophyta; class Magnoliopsida; order Apiales; family Apiaceae; genus Heracleum; species Heracleum sosnowskyi. The sequence goes on along the minus strand of CM061235.1, from coordinate 130,901,582 downwards.
GTCATAGAATTAAGAGTTCTACTGAAAGTAGAATAGATGTTCGAATTTATAGAGGAGAAAAGTTTGAATTTATTAAAAAATATATACAATTAAAAGTTTTATTAGAAGTAAAATAAACTATCTAGACATAATTAAAATTTCTATTCGAAATAGAATAAGTGTGCGAATTTAATTAAATTTAATTTATTGATAATTAAAAATGTCATTTAACCTATTAAGAGTAGAAAAGAGTATTTGAATTTATAGAATATGAGAGTTCGAATATGCGAAGATATTCGAATATATAAATGAAAAGAGTTCGAATTTATATAAAAGACTGAACCTATTTTTTCAATTTTGTTAGAATTTCAAATCTAAAAATTAAAAATTAAAGTACCTTCTATAATTTTGAATGTGCAGAGAAGGCGATATTTGTACACAAGTCATCAAGTTCTAATCAAGTTCTCGGAAATCCAGAAAAGCTGACAAATAATAAGAACTTGAATATGCGAAGATATTCGAATATATAAATGAAAAGAGTTCGAATTTATATAAAAGACTGAACCTATTTTTTCAATTTTGTTAGAATTTCAAATCTAAAAATTAAAAATTAAAGTACCTTCTATAATTTTGAATGTGCAGAGAAGGCGATATTTGTACACAAGTCATCAAGTTCTAATCAAGTTCTATAAGAACTTTAGCAATAAAATAAAAATAAAATATTAGTACTTCTTATATAAGAATACAAATTCCTACGTTTATATATAGTAGGAGTATAAAGAAAAGATTGATCACATGATAATAATCCCGAGCATAGTTCATGTTCTTCTTTTTTATACGTAAATGTACTATGTTGATGAAAGCTTTTGGAAATAAATTGAATTTCAAAGTTCTTCACGAACATGGCAAATATACTTCTGTCTATTGTTTTTTATATTGTGTTTATCTTTTTTAAGGTTTTTTAAGTTTTAACTCTATTGTCTTAATATGTTTTCATCCCTTTAGCAAGTATGCGTTCTTGATTTTCGTGGTGTAACAAAGAAAAATGATTCATTTTTGACAAGCTCATCAAATATTGGTTTTTCTCATGGTTGTAGATTTCGAAAATCGGAACAAATCGATTGAGGTACCGTATAGCGATTTACCGGCAAATCGGAGATTTATCGGAATGATAAATCGGAACAAAAATCGGATAAATTGTAATATTTGAAATATATTTAATATATTAGCCTTATATACAATATAATAAACCATTTAAAAATAATTCATAGCGATATATCAGATTTCAAAAATCGAATCGGTCAAATATTTTTAAACGATAAATCGATGATTTATCGGCGATTTTTGAAAAATCGAACTATTTTTAGAACACTGATTTTTCTATTGAAATTTTGTTATATTTTTTGAGTTTCGTTTTATGGTTTTCATATAATATAAAAATGACTATGATTTGATGACAGAAATCTCGACGGTATGACTTTACTAATACACATTAGAGTCCAGAGAAAACTCATCAATTTTGCAAAACAGTGTTCCAAAATATTTCAAGGTCAGACTTAACATTCAATATGTAAATTATTAATTTATGTTTTAGCTTACAGTGCTACTTAAAGAGCAACAACGGAAGCAAGGCTCAAGTTATGCAAATTACCATGTCTCTGGGCTCAAGGCAATAATGAAAATACGAAAACATGACACAAAGATTTAATATCTATGTTTTCATTTTCAGTACATGACATTAATGTACATGATTGATTTTGTGTTTATTTTTTGGGTACATGACACGATACGAATTACACAAAATAAATAAATATATATTTATATATTTATATTTATATTAGATATTTTAATATTTACATTAGATAAATTAATATTTGTTATATATTTATACATAATTTTATAATATTATTTGTAAGTATGATGTAAATACATTTTTTTAATATATATATATATAAATGTAACTGAAAATTTTAATATTTAAATTTTAATAAATTTTAAATTTTATTTTATTTAAAATTACACGAAAACACGTCATGGAAGGTACACGAATCTAAATGGGTCGATTTTGTGTATATCATTCATGTACACGAAAGTACACGACACAAAAATACACGACAAAAATGAATTATCAGGTCGAGGCTCAAGGCAATAACGGAATTTTACTTGACTACAAATCTACGATCAATGTCATCCGATTATGTCATATATTTCAAATACCTGAAAATATTAATCATGTTTGATTTTTATATGATTAAATTAACTAAATTTTAAATTATGAAACTTCCTTTTTAAAATTTATATAAAGCAAAAAAAAATATTTTTTAATATATCAATAGTAGAAAAACTGTTCGAATTTGTGGAGGAAAACATTTTGAATTTATAGGGAAGACACGTAAATAAAAGTACTATTTGAAGTATAATAGGTGTTTGAAAATTTATAAAGGAGAATGATTCAAATTTATAGGTTAGACATATAATTAAAACTTCTATCGGAAGTAGAATTGGTTTTCGAATTTGTGAAGTAGAAAAATTCGTATTTATATGAAAAACATCTAATTAAAAGTTATATTGGAAGTTGAATATGTGTTTGTAAGATATCATTAAAAGTTCTATTGGAAATAAAATAGGGTTGCGAATTTAACATAAATATTAATATAAATATTAATATATAAGACAAGTATTCAATATATAAAATTTGGAATTTTGATCATAATAAGGAAAATATGTTTAACGGGAAGATAATTTATTAGGAATGAATGAGTAATTGTTATAATTTTATAAATAATTTTTTTTAAATAATTATAACGCCGCCGCGAAGCGCGGCTTTATCAACTAGTTTCTAATAAATTTTAAACAATTCCAAGATACTGCCATCAAGTCTTTAATAATTAAACATCTATTACTATATATTAAATCTCAATACAAGGGCAAAGATTACCATTTTATTGGCTGTAAAATTACAATTTTACCCTTATATTTTCTAAAATTACAAAAATGTCATTCTTTAATAAAAATGTAAAACTAAGATAACAGTTAGCATTTCAAAACTGAAATATCTTATTTAAATCTTTTTAAACAAAATGATAGACAGAATAATTTATTAAAAGAAAAATACCTGAGCAACAACACGGCAACGTAGCAATGTTGTATCAAACCCCTCAACTGCAACACCGTGGCCATGAGGCCCATGACAATGACTCTGCAACTCCACACTGTCGTTAGTAACTGCCTTTTGTTCACCCAATTCCTTAGCATAATGTTTCTTAAAAAAACTCATGGCAAATGAATCAACCATCAACGTCAGCACCGCGGAAAACATTGCGACTAATGTCGTAAACGGATAATTATGCCACGGTTTATCGGGCAAACATTCGGACTTGAGAGCGTCGAAAGAGTCTGGTAGCACGTGCATGTACCCCGTGGCAAGAATTACACCAGACGCAAATGCTTTCACAACAACAAATAGATTTCGGTCCGGGCTAAGAGCAGGGATCGCGCGTGTAATAATTGGAAGACAAATGCCTATCATACTAGTGATTAAAATCGCAAAAATTGCGATGATTTTGAGTTTAAGCGCGTGTGGTTTGTCGTGGCATCCTCCTATCGGTCTTGTACATTCGGGAGGAGGTCCAGTGGTATTCGAATCACCGGAGATTGTTGAAAATGTGGAGATAATAATGAGAAATGTGAGAAAATATTTTTGGTTTTTCATTGGAATAGCCATTCAAATGGAAAGTGTGTTCTGTATTTTTTTTACTGTGGAGTGAAGTTAGTTTTGGACTTTCCAAATTTATAGGAAGGTAAAAAATCTGATAGGTGGATGTTGGGGGGTAAAATGACGGTTTTTTTATTTCGAAATTAATGGGTTTTGTTAAGCTTTTTGTGGGTAAATAGTATATTTGTAGAGGTTATTTTGGGGTTTTGGTGGGGATGAGGTAAGCTTGTGTGCAGAGTGTGGGTCATGTGGGGAGGGATGAGGTAAGCTTGTGTGCAGAGTGTGGGCCATGTGGGGTGAACTTGGGATTTGTTAACATTCTTTTTCGGACTTTCTTTATCTGATCAGCTTGCTGATGCGGCAGATGACTGGATAATCTGACATGGCACAGAGGTACTGATATGATTGTTATAACTAGGGCAGTAAACAAACCGAGTTTTATCAAGTTCGGGTTCGAGTTGATCCCGAGCTGCTCGTTAAACTTTTTATTTTTATTTTTAATTTGGGGTTTTTTATAAAAAAAATGGAGCAAATTGAGCCCAATGTAAAGACTATTTGATTCCAAAGACCAAAACCCAGCTAATCTAAAAGTTTTAAAATTAAAACTAAAAAATTAATAGAATAATATAAAATTAAAAACTGAAAATGAAAATTAAGCTAAAATAATATAGTTTATCGAGTCGAGTACCGAGTTTAACGAGTCGATCATGAGTTCGAGTCGATAACGAATCGAGTCGAGTCGAACAACAAAAAAACTCGGCTCGGCTCGTTAAGCTTACCGAACAAAATTGGTTGTTCGAACTCAAGTTCGTTAACGAACCAAGCCGAACCGAGTCAAATTTTTACCGAGTCGAGTCGAGTTTCTTAACGACCAGCTCGGTTCGTTTACAACCCTAGTTATAACACTAGTTATAACAAGTATCTGCGTATTAATTAATTATATATAATATTATATACTGATAATTAAATATAAAAATACATATCAAGCCGTAAATTCATTCCTTGTATAGCATTATTCTGGCGTGAAGTGTGGAAATAAATATATTCTTTTAACTAATATGTTTTTTGGGCATATGTAGCTTGAGCGATTTCACATTTCACTCCTGCCCTCCGATTGAGTAACAGTAAGCTGACTCCCATCTTTGTCCTCTGCTATTCTTCTTTACGCTCAGATTGTTTGTTGTTTAAGATTTTAGCCTTGTTTAAACTCACTATTAATTTCATTTTAATCACTAGTTATCTTGTTTTCCTTGTAGCAATGGCTCTCGAAACTCCTCGAGTTTTAGCTTATGATGTGTTGGATCATATGCCCAGGCATAACTCTTATGTTTGCGGTCCTTGTGACGGATTGTATTATCTGTATCATTCTGATTATTGTGATCGTGCTTTGTGGAATCCTGCTATTAGTGAATTCAAAATCTTGCCCGAGATTATTTGCAAGCCTAAAGACTTCAGCAACTCTCTTGATTGATGAAGTGTGTACAAAGATGAACTAACTAATCTGTAAGTATAGATGTTAGCATAAGCTGTAGAAGAAGACAATGACTCTCATATTACAGAAATGATGAAATACTTTGTTAAAAACTAAAGAGTACAGAGTATGTTTATTTATACACATTTTGTGACAGTAAGCTACAGCTGTCATTCCTATAACAGAATTAGTTACAAACTGTAACTACTTGTTTGACTAAAAGGTAATATTGACTTATTGTTGACATGTGTCAAGTCATTAGCTAAAAATAGCTTTGCTATCTCATTAGCCCCCCTTCGAACTGGAAGTGCTTGACTTACAACATTAGCATTCTGAACAACAGTAGTAACATCCTGAGCATCAGTAACAGCTTTAGCTTTATCCCCCCCCCCCCCCCCCCCCCCCCCCCCACAAATTGAGGGCTGAAAAAAGAAAGAAAGACCAAATTTGTGACAGCAAGTCCAGTGAGGAGTCTTCCCCAGACCTTTGGTTAAAATATCTGATGTATTATCTTTAGAAGCAATTTGACAAACAGAAACAAGACCAGCTGCAATCTTCTCCCTAATAAAATGACAGTCAATCTCAATGTGTTTGGTACGAGCATGATAGACAGGATTGGCAGTGAGATCAATTGCTGCCTTGTTATCACAAAATAATGGGACAGGAAGAGAAATAGGTAGCTGTAGATCAAAGAGCAGATTCTTTAACCACATTACTTCACATGAAGCATCATCAAGGGCCCTATATTCGGCCTCAGCTGAGCTTTTAGACGTTAAAGATTGCTTTTTAGACCTCCAAGAAACAGCTACTGAGCCAAGAGTAAAACAATATCCACCAACAGATCTTCTATCAACAGGATTACCACCCCAATCACTATCACTATATCCCCGTAACTGTAGAGAATTACTAGCAGGGAAAAACAAACCATGTTGACAAGTCAACTTCAAGTATCGTAAAACTCTCTTAACAGCTTCCATGTGAGCAAACCGTGGAGCATGTAAAAACTGACTAAGAGATTGGACTGAAAAGGAAATATCTGGCCTGGTAGAAGTAAGGTAGAGAAGCTTACCTACTAATGCCCTATAAGATGAAGGATTAGGCAATAAGGGACCAGAATTATCATCATCATAAAGTTTCACATGTGGATCAATAGGTACTGACAAAGGCTTGCAGTCTTGCATATTGACAGATTTAAGTAAATCCATAATGAATTTGTGTTGACTGAGATGTAGACCAGAAGAATTTCTCTGAACCTCCAAGCCCAAGTAATACTTGATAGGACCAAGGTCCTTAATACTAAATTTGTTATGCAACATTGACTTAAGCTGCTGGATGACTGAAAAATTATTGCCAGAAAGCAAAATATCATCCACATAAATGACAATGGCAGTAAAAGAAGATCCTGAAGACAATGTAAACAAGGAATGATCGAGCAAAGATTGTTTATATCCAATCTCAAGAAGGAAAGAAGTCAGTTTAGCAAACCATTGCCTCGAAGCCTGCTTCAAACCATATAATGACTTATTGAGTTTACAAACCCAATTTGACTTGGTACCAGGTGGAAGATAGCCTAAAGGAAGCTGCATATAGACCTCTTCCTCCAAATCCCCATGGAGAAAGGCATTGTTAACATCTAGTTGCTCAATAAACCATCCTCTTGCAACAGCAACAGCAAGCAAACACCTAACAGTTACTAATTTTACCACAGGAGCAAACGTGTCATGGTAATCAATTCCAGCAGATTGTGTAAAACCCTTAGCCACTAATCGAGCCTTATATTTGTCAACCTCACCATTAGGAAGATATTTGACTCTGAAAACCCATTTACAACCAATACTTCTTTTTCCAGGAGGCAAAGGCATGAGAGTCCAAGTATTGTTGGCCTCTAAAGCAGAAAGTTCAGAATTCATGGCTTGAATCCATTTAGGATCTTTAATTGCTTGATGATAAAAACTTGGTTCAAAAACAGCATTGGAATAAGCAGTAATAGTTTGTTCTGATGTATCAATGTTGTGATGAGAAAGATGTATAGTAAATGGATCTAAATGAACAGCTGGTTGATGAACACTAATGACAGAAGTAACATTAGAAGCCATTTGGTAATCATTCCACCAAGAAGGCTTAGTAATAGATCTTGAAGACTTTCTAGGAAGAGAGCTAGGTAAAGTACCTGCAGATTCAGAATGTGAGTTTGGTATAGGAGCAGAAACTGGAATGGGAGCAGAATTTGCAGGAGCAGAAACTGGAATGGGAGCAGAATTTGCAGGAGCAGAATTTGCAGGAGCAGGATCTGCAGGAGCAGAATCTGAAGATTCTGGTGAATCTAAAAGCTGATCCTGAGGAATATCTTGATGTAACCAGTTGAGAAAAGTATAAGAATTACCAGGAGAAAAAGAAGTTGTTTTGGTGAGAGGTAAAGAAGAATTGTGATAAGGGAAGATATGTTCAAAAAATTTGACATGCCTGCTAATGAAAGTTGAATGATTATCTAATCTAAGTAGCTTATAGCCTTTTTGAAGATTAGGATAACCTAGGAAAACACATTGAATAGCCCTTGGAGAAAACTTATCACCTGAATGAACAGAAGCATAACAGAGGCACCCAAAAGCTTTAAGAAAATTATAATCAGGTGGTTTATGATGAAGAATTTCATATGGACATTTGTGATTCAAAACAGAAGTAGGTAAAAGATTGATTATGTAAGTGGCTGTAAGCAAACAGTCACCCCAGTATTTAAGAGGTAAGCCAGAATGGAACCTTAAAGCTCTAGCAACCTCTAACAAATGTCTATGCTTACGCTCAACCCTAGCATTTTGTTGAGGAGTTTGAACACAAGATTTTTGATGAGAAATGCCTAGACCAGCAAGAAAAGGACCAAACAGGTGATTAAGAAACTCACTTCCATTATATGTCCTAACTGTTTGAACAGTAGTATTAAAATGGGTGGAAATGTAAGCAACAAAAGTTCTGAAATAGGAAAAAACTTGTTGCTTACTAGCCAGTAGAATTGTCCATGTAGCTCTACTACAATCATCCACCAGAGTTAAAAAATATTTATGACCATTAACAGTAGCAACATTGTAGGGACCCCACACATCCATATGAAGTAAAGAAAATAGAGAAGTACTATGTGAAGAACTATGAGGAAAACTTAACATAGATTGTTTTGAAAGAGGACAAACTGGACAATCTTTATGACAAACATCAGTTTTGCCAATGACAGAGATATGAGACAAAACAGTATGTGGTGCATGTCCCAGTCTTAAATGCCAAAGTTTAGAAGGAAGAACAGCTGAAGAAACCTGTACTACATTAGTGCAAGTAGCAACAGGCTGAGAATAAGATGCAATAGAGGAAGCCTTGTGAAGACCACATTGAGACAAGTAGTATAGACCATTCTGCTCAATTCCAGTTGCCAGAACTTTCCCCTTGTTCTGGGCCTGGAAAACACAGTCATTAGGAGTGAAAGTAACTGATAAACAAGAATCAAAAGATAACTTGCTTACAGAAAGCAAGTTGCAAGTGAATTGAGAAACAAATAATACTTGTTTCAAGACAAGATTAGAATTGAGCACTACTGTACCAACTTGAGTAACACTGAGAATTTGTTTGTTTGGTAAAGCAATTTGAATAGGTTTAGAAATATCATGAATATCAACCATTAAAGACTTATCACAACACATATGATTGGATGCGCCAGTATCAATGATCCATAATGATTTCATAGTAGAAGCAGAGTAACTAAGCATAGAATATGCCAAACCTGCCATGTTAAGAGAAGCAACATGATCTTCAGGTGTTGAAGTTGAAGATTTCTGACTCATGAACATTGTCATGAGCTGAGCCATTTGTGAAACTTGTTGTTGAAGTTGATCAATAGAAGTTGAATGACCAGGTTCTGAGGAAATGGAATGTGAACCAGGAGTAGTGGACACCTGCATAGCCTGAGGAAGTTTTGTTAAGGCAGTGTTTTGTTGACCAACTTTGCCCCTACCACGACCTCGAGGTGGATACCCAATGAGTTTGAAACAATTTTCCTTGAGATGACCATCCTTGTGACAATAAGTGCATTTGAGAATTTGTTTGTTAGAAGCATTACCAGTATTATGATAGGCTGCAGGAACAGATTTCTGATTGGTTCTGGTGACATTGGTATTGACATTGGCAATGAACGAAGTAACAGAATGACTTCCTTGTCTTTGCTTTTCTTCTTGTTTAACCAAAGAAAAAGCTTGAGCTAAGGTAGGGAGAGGAGTCATCATTAAAATTTGCCCTCTTGCAGCTGAAAAACTCTCATGTAAACCCATCAGAAAGTGCAACAATTTCTTCCTTTGCTCTCTGTCTTCTTGCAACTTATGAGAGTCACATTTGCAACAAGATTTACAAGGAAAAGTAGGTTCAAGAGCAGCATAATCATCCCATAAATTCTTCAGTTTATGATAATAGATCTCCACAGATTTATCACCTTGTTCTAAAGAGTGTATGTCCTTAAGAACCTGATAAACCCTATGACCATTAATACTAGAAAACTGAGCTTCTAATTCTTCCCAAACTTCTTGAGCAGTGGTAACAAAATCCATGCCATTTCCAATTTCATCAGATACTGTATTCAAGATCCAACTAATAACCATATCATTGACTCGATCCCATTGAGACCTTAAGGGAGAAGTTTCTTCAGGTTTAGATACAATACCATTGACAATTCCCAATTTGTTTTTAGCTGACAATGCTATAGTGAGAGATCTCTTCCAAGGACCATAGTTTTCTGTTCCAGTAAGCTTTTTGGAAATCAGAACCAGGCCTGGATGATCGAGATTTTGAAGAAACAAAGGATGTGAATTGGAATTAAGCAAAGTAACATCATCTTCTAATACAGGTGGTGTTGTTACTGGTGACACAGTAACATTGCTAGTACCAGCTACTGCATTAGCATACGTATTGCGAGCCATGTCTAAGCAAGAACGAACGTATACTCTTAAGAACAACTAATCAACCAGTGAAAATAATCAAATCAACCGTAGCAAACAATCACAAACAAGTTGAAACAGTAGAATCGCGTGCAGATCGATGATAATCGTCATATAAGCAAAACACAACACAATTATGTAATCATCATTGAGACGTGTTGATTCTTACTTGAATTGAAGAAAGCTTTGCAAGACTAAGAACAATTAACTTCGAACACAAACCCTAGAAATCAAGAAACTGCCGATGACCTCTTCAATTTGATGCGGAATTGCTCTGATACCATAAAGACTTCAGCAACTCTCTTGATTGATGAAGTGTGTACAAAGATGAACTAACTAATCTGTAAGTATAGATGTTAGCATAAGCTGTAGAAGAAGACAATGACTCTCATATTACAGAAATGATGAAATACTTTGTTAAAAACTAAAGAGTACAGAGTATGTTTATTTATACACATTTTGTGACAGTAAGCTACAACTGTCATTCCTATAACAGAATTAGTTACAAACTGTAACTACTTGTTTGACTAAAAGGTAATATTGACTTATTGTTGACATGTGCCAAGTCATTAGCTAAAAATAGCTTTGCTATCTCATTAAAGCCTGATCTTCCGAGTCAGTTCACTTATGCTCTGTATGAAGTTTATGGTTTCGGTTTTGATCATGTTAGCGGGGATTATAAGGTTGTTGTTATGAAAAGCTATTGGAAAGCTAATCATGATCCCAAACATCCTGTGTCTGTCTTTGTGTATTCGTTAAGCACTGATTCATGGAGGTATTGCGGAGATCTGGCTAAAGCTTATGACTTGGAAATTAATAAATGTTACATATATGTAAATGAATGTTGCTACTGGTTCGGATCACTCGACTATAGCTCTGAGGTGATAATTACTTTTAATATGGCTAATGATTCATTCAAAGAGATTGATGTTCCAGACTATGCACAGCCAAGTTCCAAGTCTCTCCACGAAACTCAAAAGATTTTTGATATTTGGACATGGAGTGAGGGGTGTTGAACCAAGAAATTTACTGTGGGGCCGCTTCCTTACGTTTGGAGTCCTGTTGGTCACTGGAAGGGTAACATGCTCTTACTGCAATATAATGATGGTAAGATGGTCTTATTTGATCCTGATACTCAAGAAACAAAGGATCTTGCATTTCAGAATAAATTTTTGTGTCGAGGAGTGTTTGCTTACATGGAAAGTCTGGTTTCGATCAAAGATAAGAACAAGGCAGCGCAGCAGCCCAGCAGCCCGAGGAAAAATTGAATCATTAAACAATAAAGCTAAGGCATTCATCATTCTCTCCAACGGCTTCTTATGTCTTGTGTGTTTCTATTGGAATAACCTCCTTATATGTGCTGAGTTCATTTGTACGTGTAAAGACTAAAAGAGTAAACAGAGGCTGAATGCGTTGTACTTTAATTTTTCTTCATCCGATAATAGTTCCCAATAGTCTTATACTCTTATGTTGTTTGACATTGACATATGGAGGAATATCTTTTATGGGTCCCGGTCCCCGTCAGTGACTATTGTGAACGGAAAATATTAAAATAAAAGTAAAAATTAATATGATAAATTATAAAATGAGAAATTTAAATATTTATTGGAACATAAAAAAATATAAAAAAAATACAAATGAGGCCGAGGAAGATAAATGAGGTATTATTAATATTATTTTATAATAAAATAATATTAATAATAAGGACAGATAGAAAATCTAACATATTTTAATTAAAAAAAATAATTGACCGTGATATTTTTAGAAGTGTTTTAATTATATTAATTGTATTTATTAAAAAAATATGTTGACATGTTAAAATAAGTAAGTTTTTTTAATAAGGACAAATAGAAAAGTTAACATGTTTTAATTAAAAAAAAGTAACTGGACGTAATATTTTTAGATGTGTTTTAATTATATTAATTTTATGTGTTAAAAAAATACGTTCACTTGTTAAAATAGGTAAGTTTTTTTAAATAATTAAAAGTATTAAAATAGGTTTTAAAATATATAAGTTGCACTTGATATTTTTGAAAAAGAGATTTTAATGATAACAAATATAAAAGGTAATATATTTTAATTTAAAGGTAATTGCCCGTGATATTTTTGGAAAAGAAGTAGATTTTGTTAGAAAAAAATGTTTTAACTATAAAAGGCAATCAGCTAGTTACTATTTTTATATTATTTTATTATTTATTAAATAGAGTATTAAAATAGGTTTTAAAATAAATAAGTAAGGATTGCACCTCATATTTTTGGAAAATAGGGATTTTAGTGATGATGTGTTTTAATTATATTAATTGTATTTGTTAAATAAAATACGTTCACTTGTTAAAATAAGTAAGTTTTTTTAAATAATTAAAAGTATTAAAATAGGTTTTAAAATATATAAGTTACACTTGATATTTTTGGAAAAGAGAGATTTTAATGATAACAAATATAAAAGGTAATATATTTTAATTTAAAGGTAATAGCCCGTGATATTTTTGGAAAAGAAGTAGATTTTGTTAGAAAAAAAATGTTTTAATTATAAAAGGCAATCACCTAGTTAATATTTTTATATTATTTTATTATTTATTAAATAGTGTATTAAAATAGATTTTAAAATAAATAAGTAAGGATTGCACCTCATATTTTTGGAAAATAGAGATTTTAGTGATAACAAATATAAAAGATATTATGTTTTAATTTAAAGGTAATTGTCGTGATATTTTTGGAAAATGAGTATATTTTGTTAGATTTTTTTTAATTATAAAAGGCAATCAGTTAGTTACTATTTTTATATTATTTTATTATTTATTAAATAGAGTATTAAAATAGGTTTTAAAATAAATAAGTAAAGATTGCACCTCATATTTTTGGAAAACATAGATTTTAGTAATAACAAATATAAAAGGTAATATGTTTTAATTTAAAGATAATTGTAATGATATTTTTGGAAAAGGAGTAGATTTTGTTAGAAAAAAATATATTTTAAATATAAAAGCAAATCATCTAGTTACTATTTTGGTAAATCGACAAGAATACAATTCCATTAAAGATTTGATTTGAATTAGTTTTCGTTATCCTAAAAAGAAAAAAGTATATTTGTAGTAGTGTATCCAAAATTTAAACAAATTAGATCCCACATTTCCATTTTTTTATTAGATTTCAATATTATTTGATTTTTATATAGTAAAATATAGTGAAATATTAATGTAGAATAAAACTTTCCCGAATTTTGATTATATTATTAATTTATTAATTAGAAAAAGTACCGAAAACCAAAAACCGACCGTTAACCGAAAGCCAAAACTTTCAATGTTTCGGCTTTAATAATATACTAGCTTAAAACTCGTGCGATGCACGGATTGTTAATTGTTATTTTATTATTAGTTTTTTAATATTTTATTAATTGTAATTGTGGAAAAAATAAGTAGGCATGTTAAAATAGCTAAACACTTTTAATTAATTAAAAACATTAAAACAAATCAATATATATATATAAAGGAGGACGGCTTATTAGAGAGGACCGAGTAATTTTTGTAATTTAACTGATAAAGTTTTAAAAACAAATTACGACGCCGCCGCGAATCGCGGCTTTTTCAACTAGTTTTAAAATAAACTAGCCTATAACTCGTGCAAGGCACGGGCCTTAAAAATAATAAACTAAAAAATTTAATGTGAACGGAAAATATTAAAATAAAAGTAAAAATTAATATGATAAATTATAAAATGAGAAACTTAAATATTCATTGGAACATAAAAAAATATAAAAAAATACAAATGAGGCCAAGGAAGATAAATGAGGTATTATTAATATTAATTGTATTTATTAAAAAAATATGTTGACATGTTAAAATAAGTAAGTTTTTTTTAATAAGGACAAATAGAAAAGTTAACATGTTTTAATTAAAAAAAAGTAACTGCACGTAATATTTTTAGATGTGTTTTAATTATATTAATTTTATGTGTTAAAAAAATAAGTTCACTTGTTAAAATAGGTAAGTTTTTTTAAATAATTAAAAGTATTAAAATAGGTTTTAAAATATATAAGTTGCACTTGATATTTTTGGAAAGTAGAGATTTTAATGATAACAAATATAAAAGGTAATATATTTTAATTTAAAGGTAATTGCCCGTGATATTGTTGGAAAAGAAGTAGATTTTGTTAGAAATTTATGTTTTAACTATAAAAGGCAATCAGCTAGTTACTATTTTTATATTATTTTATTATTTATTAAATAGAGTATTAAAATAGGTTTTAAAATAAATAAGTAAGGATTGCAACTCATATATTTGGAAAATAGGGATTTTAGTGATGTTGTGTTTTAATTATATTAATTGTATTTGTTAAAAAAAATACGTTCACTTGTTAAATTAGGTAAGTTTTTTTTAAATAATTAAAAGTATTAAAATAAGTTTTAAAATATATAAGTAAGAGTTGCACTTGATATTTTTGGAAAATAGAGATTTTAGTGATAACAAATATAAAAGGTAATATATTTTAATTTAAAGGTAATTGTCCGTGATATTTTTGGAAAAGAAGTAGATTTTGTTAGAAAAAAAATGTTTTAATTATAAAAGGCAATCAGCTAGTTAATATTTTTATATTATTTTATTATTTATTAAACAGAGTATTAAAATAGATTTTAAAATAAATAAATAAGGATTGCACCTCATTTTTTTGGAAAATAGAGATTTTAGTGATAACAAATATCAAAGATATTATGTTTTAATTTAAAGGTAATTGTCGTGATATTTTTGGAAAATGAGTATATTTTGTTAGATTTGTTTTTTTAATTATGAAAGGCAATCAGTTAGTTACTATTTTTATATTATTTTATTATATATTAAATAGAGTATTAAAATAGGTTTTAAAATAAATAAGTAAGGATTGCACCTCATATTTTTGGAAAACATAGATTTTAGTAATAACAAATATAAAAGGTAAAATGTTTTAATTTAAAGATAATTGTAATGATATTTTTGGAAAATGAGTGGATTTTGTTAGGAAAAAAAATATTTTAATTATAAAAGCCAATCATCTAGTTAATATTTTGGTAACTTGACAATAATACAATTCCATTAAAGATTTGATTTGTAGTATCTTTCGTTATCCTAAAAGAAAGAAGTATATTTGTAGCCGTGTATCCTAAATTTAAACAAATTAGATCCCACATTTCCATTTTTTTGATTAGATTTCAATATTATTTGATTTTTATGTAGTAAAATATAGTGAAATATTAATGTAGAATAAAACTTTCCCGAATTTTGATTATATTATTAATTTATTAATTAGAAAAAGTACCGAAAACCAAAACCGACCGTTAAACTTTGAAACAGTTTTAATAATATAGTATAGTATAGATATATAGTATAGATAGTATAGATAGATACTATTGATAGTATAGAATGATAGTATAGATATATAAATTAAAAATTAATTAATTTAATAATATAACAGATATGTTAGTTATCTACTAACATGTGATTAACCGGGTGGGTTACACTTCAACCTTGTTTGGGCTGAATAATAAATTGATCCAGTAAGGAAAAGAATGGACATTCAGCCCAAAATTAAATTATATTGGTCCATTCGTACTCTCAAACATAGTTCTTCAATTGCTCTCTTGAACCCTTCTTCTTAATACTCTTGAGCAAGAAAAATAGCAGCAGCAGCAGCAGGAGGATGATGTCTGCCCTGTACCACAATGAAGGGATTAATGATTTCTTCTCCAACATACCTGATGAAATCTTGGCAGAAATTCTAAAAACACTGCCGGTAAAGTCCCTGTTACGTTGCCTGTGCGTTCGAAAATCATGGTATTTTCTTGTAAAATCTCCTACTTTCATCAACCTCCACTTGAATTATCATCGCAAAAATACTACCACCGCCATCGCTCATACTAATTATCTATTGTTCCGCTCCAACACTGATTTAAATTTATTATGTTTACGTTATGACGATGAACATTGTAAGGAATTTCTCAAACTTGAACTTCCCTCTGTCGTTGGCGAAAGCGCCTGCTGGCAAGCAACATCATG
Organism: Heracleum sosnowskyi; assembly: GCA_030848705.1. Taxonomy (NCBI): domain Eukaryota; kingdom Viridiplantae; phylum Streptophyta; class Magnoliopsida; order Apiales; family Apiaceae; genus Heracleum; species Heracleum sosnowskyi. The sequence continues at coordinate 130,885,423 of CM061235.1, read as the reverse complement.
TGGTCTCATATGTGTGTCTTGCATCCCTGGTGTTTGCGGATCTCAAGATAGAATTTATGTATGGAATCCTCTTATTCAAAAACGTAAAACTCTTCCGGTGTTAGATTTATCACCTATCTTCTTCGGAAATAATTGGACGGCTTTAGCTTTTGGATATGTGCCTTGGATTAATGATTTCCAGGTGGTACGGATTGTTAGTTATGGTTCAGACCCAAGTCCATTGTTCCTTATTTGTGTATTCAGTCTAAACACGAATTCTTGGAAAACAAAAACTATTCGAGAAGATACTTTGGTCGGCCTCAGTATTAAATCGGAGTCTGTTTCTGTTAATGGTCTCTCATGCTGGAGAGCATTTAACAAACTAGATACTGTAAAAACTGAAACACTTCTATGCTTCGATACATTGAATGATAGGCTTCGAACAATTCCATTACCTCAAGTAGGTAATCGTGATTCTCTGCATCAATTTGGTCAATCAGTTGCTCTTTTTGTTCACGATAAGTTCAATTGTTTGAACATGTGGATATTGAAACAAGATTCCATCGATGATTTCCGTTGGGAGAAAAAGGCTAGTGTTTGTCTACGGGAATATCTTGCTAATGCAGTATTATTAGGCTTAAGAAACAACGGTGAAATTATATTGTCAACATTTTTTGAAGCGAATTTGGTTTTCTATAATCCGGAGTCTAGAGTGGTAAAGGGTTTTCGCAAGTCATGGAAAGATTGGACCATGCTTGGACCTCATGACCTCTTCTATCAAACACCATCTTTCATTGTAAACCCAGTCGTAGGTAGCCTGGTTTTGTTGGATACTGACTGAAATGAGAAATCATGTATGGCTTCTACCCCATCACCAATACATGTTTTCAAATCCACGGGTGTGAACAATCGCTCATGTTTGATTCTGCTTGCTATGGGCTTGGGGTCGATGCATTGCCATTGCAAAGACGGACATCTTCCAGAACAATTTGTATTTATATCTAGTTTGAAGGTACATTCTTCGTAGATGTAAACCGTTATTTTATACATATTTTGGTGATGATACATGATGTATTTTTACTAGTTTGGTTACGGTCATTCTAATATAATTTTAGTTTGTTCTGTTTTGGCTTGGTTTTAGTTGAAATTAAATTACTTTTTCAACACAAAAAAGAAGATCTTATTAAGACCCATTCTACGGTTAAACCTCGATCAATGAATAATTTAGAGGATGGGAGAATTTTATTTTATTTGGTTAGCATTGTAGATTTGTAGTCTAGGATACCCTCTAGTCTCCTCCTAGTAACAAGAGATTAAGCGTTCAATTCTCAAGGGAGGTATTGGTGTGTGACTATGTGTTCATAAGTCCGGTTGGAGGGTCATCTCCACAGTCACCAAGAGCTCCAATTGCTCCGAGTAATGTAAAACGTATGGAAAACAGAAGAAGAGGCTCAGCTTCATAAATTGGAATTCCAGATTCCAAATTCAGCTGTGCTAATAATCCTGCTGATTGGTGCTTGATTTTAAGCAATTCACTTTTCGAAAAGGCTATTTTTAGCAACAGTATACAAGCTGAGATATATAAACTAACTAATTAGAGTGAAAATAAATCAGTTTTAGCTGAAACTCTCACAAGCATAGGATTGAGAACTGAAAGTGCATATTAAGCGACCCCTGAAGATCAAAGCTTTGAGCTACTAATAAAGAGAGAAAAAACCTTTGATGTATTATTTGAATGAGCATAATCAAGTTGCGGTATTGCCGGTGAAATTTGACGAGTATTGTTGCATGTCTCCACTTTTACCACAATTATCTTTCCCCAGCCCATTCGGCAGCAAGCATATGCTTCATGCACCAAGAATGCCATACCTTGAAGCACTAATATGTCGCTAACAGGTCCTTCCCTCACAGTTCCCAAATCGACATATCAGTGACCACGAACTTTTTCCCCATTTCATGTTTGTTGTCATTCACATCCTTACCGATAATTCTTTTTGCTCCACTCAGTCTTGCTCCCTTGGCAACCGCTAGCCCATTTACGCCAGTCTAAGTGTAGACGAAGAAGTAGAACCTTTTACAACATCTGCAGTTATCAAAGCAGGACCTACCTTAGTTGATACTCCACAAGGCGTGCTCAATCCGGAGGAACCTACGGCTCAACCCTAGTAATAAGTGCAACATTACATCAAATCGTAGTGTACTGGCTGAAGCTAGAGACTGGAGACCTGGAAGAAATAGTACATTGATATATTATGTTTCCGTTAAGGTTGGTAAATCTGCTTGTCTCCTCTCTAAGCATCCAAGGAGCACTTTACATTGAAGTTTTGAACATAAGTTACTCAGGTGTTGCTAGCAGAATCCCAAATTCCAAAATCTAAATTTATCAGGCACCGAAGGAATACATTCTAATCGTTGGGGAATTGTCCTTAACTTATCACAATACTCCATTTGAAAACCTTCGATAGAAGACAGAGCTCTGTCATCATCAACCTGCCATTCTTCTAGATTGGGAAGATTTACTAAAAATAAAATCTTAAGACTTGGAAATGTACCACGACCGCATACCATTTTCTCTCCTATGTACACCCTAATCAGATATAGGGCAGTCAGATTCGGAAAACTTCCCAAAGTAGGCATCGGATCTTGTGCGAAGTTACTTGTCTGTAGTGTTAAATCTGTGATTGAATCTGGCAAAAAACTCAAGTCTGATAGATCTTTCATGGTACCTGTCAATACGACACTCTTGAGACGTTTGCAAGACGAAAGAGGTTTAATTGTTGGAATAACATCAGTGTGAAACTGAAGAACGAATGTTTGAAGACTTGTTAAATTAGCAATTGAGTCCAATGTGTACCCATTATCCTCTATTGATTCATTTGCAATTATAAGTGTATGGAGATTGGTCAAATTAACAGTATCAATCTGTATCCATTCGTTGAACCATATACACGGTAGAGTCTGTAGCTTTGTCTGGTGGCTACCAATATTCAACCTCCCTTCAACTAGTGTCTGAAAAAAATTTCCAATTTTTAGATGCCTCAACTCTTTAAGCTCACGTAGCTCTCTGGGAAATTTGTACTTGGAAGCGAACGAACCACACAAAGTTTGTAGGTTTTTTAATTTTCCTATAGTAGGAGGAATTACTAAAGCTTGTTCAGATATACAACCTATTAAGCCCAAGAACTTTAGGAGAACCAAATTCCCGATTTCGTGTGGTATCCTTTCTGATCCAACGTGGGTCAAATCTAGCACTTTGAGATATCTAAATCTGCTGTAAATTGACTTTATTTGAACCATTTCGAGATAGCTACCAGTTTCATGATTGAGTGCCATAGAACGCAACTTTAAATCATCATAACCAGGTCTAAGTAGTCTCAAGTACTCACCCATTTCATTGTTAATGACATGTCGTGTTTGTCCGTGCAACAAACGAATAGGACTTCCATGTTGTTTACTTGAGTCAAAAAATCCCAACAACTTGTGCTCCTTGGCCTTTTGAATGGCAAGATGGCGAACAAGGTCGTGTAGCTTGCACTCTGAGACTTCTCCGTTGAATTCCAATCTTGTAATTTGAATCATATTGCGATTAATTAGCTCATTCAGATAATCCTCAGCCACATCCTCCATGACTACGCCATCTCCTTCGTCAGCTTCTGAAATGAATTCTTCTGCAATCCATAACAGCTTTATATTGGTAACTTCAAAATTATGGTCTTCTGGGAACCTTGCAAGGTAGAGAAAACATTGTCTCATCTGGAAAGACAAGTCATCAAAACTCAACTTTAGTATTTCGTGAATCTCCACAGAGTCGCCCTTCAACTCTCTCCAGATGTGGTCCTTCACCTTTGACCAGTCCTCGTAGCTCTTCTTGTGCATTAGTAACCCACTCAGTACTATGATTGCCAGAGGTAAGCCTCCACATTTACCTACCATCTCCTTTCCTAACTCATTCAAAATTGGGGTGGGTTCCGCACTTTTGCAGAACAATTGCCAGCTTTCATCTTTGGTTAGAAAACGGAGTTGATGGACAAAACATCTGTCATCTATTCTCTGAGCAACTTTTTTGTTTCGCGTAGTTATGATAACTCTACTTCCGTTCTTGTTGTCTGGAAACGCTGCTTTGATACTTTTCCAAGTTTGAATGTCCCATATATCATCAATCACAGCCAGATAACTATCACGATTTTGCAAAAACTTTCGCAAGTGCCGCAGCAATTCGATCTCATCCATCTTCAATATGTCAGGTTCATGTCCCATGAAAGACTTTATTATCCTCTGTAGAACATCTTTGATGTTATTTTCTTGTGAGACACAAACCCAAGCACGATTCAAATCGCTAGAGTGGTACAACTTACTGGCAAGTGTAGTCTTGCCCAATCCCCCCATTCCATGAATGGAAATCACACTAAGAGAGGGATCATTTGTAACAAGTTGAGCCAACAATGTCTTGGCATCATCCTCAAAACCAACAACATCCACCTGATTTTCAAAGGAGGTTGCTCTTAGTAATGTTGTCTTCCTCTGTTGCATCATTGGAGTGGCTAAGATATTGCTAATACCGTACTCTTCTCGCCTCTTCTTAATCTCACCCACTCTTCCCTTGAGTGACTCTATCTCTTTCCCAATATCATAAATATTACCTTGTTTTCTGCACATAAAGATAGAGCTCCGCAGTCGATTTAAAACACCTTGTTCTGCATGTGGATGTTCTCCTTGGAGGGTGCTAAACCTCTCCAGGATAATTACAGCATCATTTGCAACATCTCTAACGTTGTTTGTCCATATGCGGATCAGATCCGGTTGTAGACTTGCTTCTGCAGGTCTTACGGAAGATTGGAGGTAGCTCAGTTCATCTTTAAGCCATCTTACACCATCTTTCACTCCTGACCTAGTGTTAACTTGTCGGGTAAGAAAATCACTAAGCTTTTCAATGGCAAAGCCTACAGTTGCATCAACCATCTTTTCTCTGCCAATTATAAATCACAGTGAGGCGGCTAGAACAAAGCAGAGAGGATGTAAAATTCAAAGCAAGAGGTATTTGGATATGTTATAAGAAACGGTCTAAAAAGCGAAAACTAAAGCAGAGATACCATTTCCACTAAATTTATCTACTGTTTTGTAATTACCTTGTAACATAATAATGTCATTTTTTATTTGATAATATATTATTTTAAGTCATTGTTTTTATATTTAACTTTCTTGTTTTGGGGGTAAAATGACTATTTGGTCATTGTAGTCAGTAGTAACTTGCAAGTGGGTCACGAAATTAAAAAAACTTTCAGTCAATTAATAAAGTACTTAAAAACTTTCAAGTTGGTCACTCCAGTTAACCCCCGTTAAATTACTAACGTTTTGCTGATGTGGACTTGCCTACATGGCACAATCCACCCAAATACAACCCCGACATCATGCAAATCAACTGCTTTTAACCATCAGAAGCTAACATTTAAACATCAAAAGACATAAAATCAAATAGATTAAAATATGACTGCAATTTCATTCAACATCTTTAAATGTACCATAGCATCCAATGCATTGAAAACCAAAAGATACAAAAACCAAAACATAGCATCTAGCAGGACATATTGTCCCCCACTTATAAATTGTTTAGTTCCCACTAGCAAAATACATTAACATAAAAAACTTAAAATTGTCTGCAGTTAGTTGCTTTGATTTCTTGGGGCTTTGAAAGCATTGACTGGCATGCCTCTCTTTACTGGAATCTTTGGTATGCCTCTCCTACAAGTCCCCTGTGATGGTGGCCTTGAAGCTGGTGGAGTGTCATTCTGAGCATGTGATTGCTGAACATTATGTGTAGGCATCTACATAAATTAGAGGCAAAAGATATTTAAATATCATTCATGTGTGATAAACTGAAATGCAATAAACACATTAAATTTAAATCCTTACAAACTGAAATCTTTGGTTTCTCCTTGATGTAGTTGGAGATTGACTTTGCACCTCAATTCTTTGACTCCTTTTCGATGTGGTAGGTGCTGCATTCATTTCCATCTCAGCCTCCTCCATTAACTGAGCCTCACCTGTTTCATTTTATGTCTTAGCCCTCTCAATTTCCTCTCTAATTTCAACTTCTTGTTCACCCCAGTACCATTCTACATTCTCTCGATTTTTTTCCAAGCATTAACTTCATCCTCCGGATCACCCCAGTCTTTTAGTTTTTCTATGTACAAATGTAGTTGTATCACAGAACCCCCACCCAACCTTTTTGCCAGATAAACCAATTCTTGTACTTGATCATCCCTTTCAAGTAATTTATATCCATTATCAGGAGTAACTCCATTACGAAAGTAATACAACCAATGGAGTGGACCAATAACATCAGAAAACATATCCCTAATCTCTTGAACACTTAATTTCTACATTATTCTTAACTTCGTATTTTTTGATACTGGTATGAGGAGACACAACGAAAGCACCAGCATAATACAAAACAACTCTCAAAGACCTGAATTTATACAAACATATACACACGTAATTAGGGTTTTTCATGCAAACACAGAACAAAGATATATAGGGTTACACAGAACGAAGATAAGATTACAAAAAAAAAATGTAAAGCAAACATTCCATAAAAAATTAGGGTTTTTAATCATTTTTAAATAATTAAGAAGAATCAAAGATAAGGAATGACAGAACTTACATGACTCAGTGTTGATCGCCGTTGTTCGTCGTCGATTCGCCGTTGATTCGTCGTCGATTCGCCTCACAACAGTTTAGTTACTTAGTCGTATACTTATAATAGGTTTAACGATGTAATTTTCATATTTGGGGATTTTGGTCGGGTCGGGTTTTAACCCAATACCGTTTGAGGTGAACGCTGACATGTCATGAGCTGGCATCTACTCATCAGCTGATGTCAAGAAGATAACGGAAAAACGTTAAAAGTCAGACGTTTTTAACGGACGTGCAAGAAAATTCTGAGTCAGTGATGCGTTTTTAAGTTATGTGTTACTTAATGATGCGATTGAAAGCTTTTTTAACTTCGTGACCCACTTACAAGTTATTAGTGAGTACAATGACCAAATAGCCATTTTACCCGTTGTTTTGTAACAACAACTTTAGATCCGGTGATAACGTAAACGTTCATTATTAAAAAAAGGTTCTTGGGGGGCCAAATCCATTTTGGGTGTAAGATAATCATGTTAAGCACAGACCGTGCTAATCACTACAAAAAGGCATTCATCAGATATGTTTATAATGCAAGCCACAGCCAGCAACTTTGACCATTAGAGTTGTAAGATTGTGTAACTTGTAAATTCCTGATAATTTTGTTTTTGAGTTCCACACTTTAAAACGTTCAATTCCGTTATTTTACATCTCTTAGACCAGATTTCATCCAATTTGACCACTGCTATTTTGTACAACTAATTTACCATTCTCTCCATTCTACCAAACAACCATTGCTATTTTATCGTTGCCAGTATATAATATGATTGGTTTTCCAGGTTGAAAACAATTTCAAATTTATTATGTAGATTTAATTGATGATATGACTCAATTACAACACTAGGACCTTAGAGCATCTTCAATTATCATGAACCCTTAGTTAAAAATTCATATGACATGCCTTAAATAGAAATTATAGCGAATGTGTAAAAAATTTGTCACTCCAATGGTACATTACTGTTGACTAAAAATTTAGATAACATCATCATATTAGCTATATATGCTAAGCCTCTACGGACGTGTAGCAAAATTACACATCAATTGTTACCATATTAAAATATTATACTGTACTTAAAATAGCTACTCAACTGATTGTCAACACAACTTACACTAATCAATCGTCTGGTCAACTAACACTCTAACATTGTTCTAATTTTGCACCCTGCCCCAAAAACTTGTGTCAACAATTGCAATTGATTTACCGCGGAAATTTCATAAATTTAAATACTCACGCACTTTAATTATCCGTAAACAAAATTATAATTTCACATCACAAAAAAAAAACATAAAGTCCTTGTGCCGTAAACTAAACACTCTCTTACAGAGATGATCCACAAAACGGACAGAATCTAAAATCACAATCCACTCCACGACCACACACTTGACACTGAAGATCAACATCTTCGCGCGGTGGCAGGCGAGAAAACCAAGGCGGAAAAAAGAGATTACAGTTCTTACAGTGCATCAGCTGATCCTTTCCAGGCCACCTCCATACAGGCACGAAGAAGAGCTTTAGAACTTTATCGTATTCAACGAGATCAGAAGGTGATCGACAGTTGATGCATTTTCCTGCGCCTGTTTTTAGAACTTGCCGAACTTGATTCTCTACTCCTCCTGCAAAGAAAAACAACATTTCTTGCTCTCTCTTCTTTTCTCTTTTATGTTTCTCAATATTTTTTGACCGCGTTTGTATTTAATGGTGGGTGGGTGTGCATTGATGGGTGCAGAGAGTACATGTTTAGGATCAACTTAACTGACACGACGAAACAGAGATATTTATTATAAAAATATACTATAGAGTACTATTTTTATGCATAAACGTATTTTGCTTACTAACATAGGAAATTAAAGGGCATATGGGTCGGTTGTGAGGTCTTGTCTTTTGACATGGTTGTGGAGCTAGTTTAATCGTTGTTTTATGTTACATAACCGTATTATCTATTCATCAGTAATTTGTATTGTTAAGTTGTGAGAACTATGGAGAATCAGGAGCAGTATGTCAAAGAGATCGAGGAGAAATATGCATCAATGACGCTGGCAGTGGAGGATGCAGGTGGGGTGGAATATGAAGATTTAGAGGAGGAGAAAGAAGAAGGGGTAGATACAAGGTGGGCAATAGTTGGGCGTTTCCTTTTGGATATTCCCATTAATGTTGATGCAATGAAGGACATGATGGCAGGACTTTGGAAGCCGGGTATGGGAATGTATGTGAAGGAGTTGGGGAATAATCGGTTTCTTTTTCAGATGGCTCATGAAATCGACATCTCCAGGGTGATAGATGGTTCACCATGGTCGTTCAACAGAGCACCTCTTATTTTTAAGAGGCTTCAACCAGGAGAAAACCCGATGGAGAGTAAGCTTAATCAGTTGGACATATGGGTTCAAATATATGATCTGCAAAATGGTTTTCGATCAGAAAGAGTGATAAAGGATATTGGAAACTATGTTGGTGTCTTTGTTAAGTCCGACCCAAAAAATTTCATGGGGGATTGGCGAGAATACCTTAGGGTGAGGGTTACCATAGATATTGATTTGCCGCTGAAAAGAAAGATGAAGATTAAGAAGAAGGGAGGGGAATGGTTCTGGGTTACGTTCAAATATGAACACGTTCCTACGTTCTGTTTCATATGTGGTATCATCGGACATTCGGAGAGGTACTGTTCCAGTTTATTCAAGCAGGAAGGTGAGCTAATTGAGCGTCCTTATGGGGCATGGTTGCGGGCAATAACGAAAAGATCTACTCAAAGTCTTGGATCAAAATGGCTCAGATCAGAACCAGTGGTAATACGGCAGTCGGAAAGTACAAACACCGGTGGAACCAGGGTGGTGGCTGGGCAAAGGTTTGATGCTGTAAATCAGGAGAAAAATAAGGGAATAGTTAATATGTATGGCGAGAAATCTGGGCTAATGGATATGGATGAAAGTTCGGGCAGTTTGAATTCAAATACAACTAATATTTTGGCGCTAGGAGGAAAAGGAGTAGATAGTGGGTTGACAGCTGTTGGAGTGGGAAGTGATTTAGGCCCAGATGGAGGATTAGAAGTAATAGACCCAAAACGCAGAAGAACTGAAGAGGAATTGACTGGGCCGGGGTATAATGTGATATTGGGCTTCACTCATGATGGGCTTCCAAAAAACGGACAGGTGGCGGGTTCTGAAATCCAGGCCCGCCAGCAGTTATGAGTATTGTTAGTTGGAATTGCTGTGGGCTTGGGAACCCACAGAGAGTTCAATTCCTAAAAGATATTGTATATCAAAAGAGACCCAAATTCATTTTTTTATGTGAAACTCGAAGTAATAAGGAAAAAGTAGAGAGATGTGCTCTTCAATTAGGTTATGAAGGGTGTTTTGTGGTTGATGCTATAGGCCAGAGCGGCGGTTTAGCTATGCTATGGAAGACAAATGAGGATGCAGAGATTAGGAGTTATTCTACTAATCATATTGACATTAAAGTTACGGCAAGGGGCTTGGGTAGTTGGAGACTTACAGGCCTTTATGGGGAACCAAACAGGAGTCTGCGTCGGTACACTTGGGATCTTATGCGTAACTTAAAAGATGATTCAGATTTACCTTGGTGTTTAATAGGTGATTTCAACAACGTTCTTGCTCAGGTAGATAAAAGGGGAGGTAAGCCATATCCGAATTGGCTTCTAGAGGGCTTTCAGCACGCAGTTGATGATTGTGGGTTAATTGATTTGGAGTTAATAGGATATCAATATACGTGGGAAAGAAGCCGGGGTACTGCTGGGTGGATCGAGGTTCGGTTGGATAGGGCGATGGTAACGATGGACTGGATGGATAGATTTCGTTCGGCTCGGTTATTTAACACTCAGGTTTCGCTTTCAGACCATTGTCCGATTCTTTTGGATCCAGAGTATAGACAACATGGGAGCGCTAGAAGATGTTTTTGTTTTGAGAACGCTTGGTTGACTGATCCTTTATGCAAGGAGTTGGTTAAGGCTAGTTGGAGTCAAGGAGGAGTTGTGTTGATTCAAGAAAAATTAGCTAAATGCAGTGGGATTCTGGAAGAGTGGGGGAAATCCATTACTGGTAATTTTAGAGAAAGAATAAATCGGTGCAGATCAAGCATATCTTATTTGCGTGGAAGGAGAGATCAATCATCAATAGAACAATTTAAGAAGGCCCAGGATGAGCTTGTCTTGATATACCAGCAAAAAGAAATCTACTGGCGACAACGGTCTAAACAATTGTGGCTTCAGTTTGGTGATTCAAACACCAAGTTTTTCCATTCTTATGCTTCCACCCGAAAGAAGAAAAATGAGGTTCAGAAGCTGCAAAAGGAAGATGGTAACTGGGTAGACAAAGACAACGGGATGTTTGAGCATATGGAGGAGTATTTTAGTAAAATATTTACGACGGAGGGAACGGAGATGGAGCCGATTTTAGCAGGTGTTAGACATTCAATCACAGAGATGCAAAATATCGTTTTAACTACTCAAGTTAGTGAGGAGGAGGTTCATAAGGCCCTGTTTAGTATGAATCCAGACAAAGCGCCGGGCCCAGACGGTTTCACACCGGCGTTTTATCAGAAATGTTGGTCAATAGTTGGAGAGGATGTAGTAGCTGCAGTTCGACATTTTTGGCAAACGGAAACTGTCCCTGATAAGCTGAATGATACGATTTTGGTGCTTATTCCGAAGAAAACAAATCCAGTAGTCATGGGGGACCTTAGGCCGATTGCTCTTTGCAATGTGCTCTACAAAATCTTTACTAAAGTTATTGCTAACAGGTTAAAAGTTGTGCTTCCCCAGGTTGTATCAGAAAATCAGAGTGCGTTTTTGCCTGGTAGACTCATTTCAGATAATGTGATGGTGTCATTTGAAGTTCTGCACTACTTAAAAAGGAAGAACCAGGGTAAAAAGGGGTATATGGCGCTCAAACTAGACCTAAGTAAGGCATACGACAGAATAGAATGGCCTTTCCTTAGGGCTATGATGGAGAAAATGGGATTTTGTGATAAATGGAATCGTATTGTGATGAGTTGTGTTCATTCGCCCAGATTCGCCATTAGAAGTACAGGGGAAACCTTTGGAAGTATTGTGCCAACTCGTGGGATTAGGCAAGGGGACCCTTTATCCCCTTACTTATTCCTTCTTTGTGCCGAAGGTCTATCGACTATTATTCAGAAGTTTGAACAGAAAGGGTGGATCCATGGGTGTCGAGTAGCTAACGGAGCACCTACTATCTCGCATATGCTGTTTGCAGATGATAGCTATTTATATTGCAGGGCTACAAATGATGAAACAAATCGTATTTTGGAAATGCTTAAGCTGTTTGAAGGAGCCTCGGGACAACGGGTTAACATGGAAAAATCATCAGTGTTTTTCAGTAGAAATGTGATTCAAAGCAACAAAGATTTAATTCTTTCAAGATTGGGAATGCGAGAGGCTGATGCTAATAGCAAATACCTTGGCTTACCCAGCACAATAAGCAGGAATAAATCAGCAATATTTGGTTATTTGAAGGATCGAGTTAGAAAGAGGGTTCAAGGATGGGATAGTAAATCAGTCTCGCGGGCGGGGAAGGAGATCTTGTTGAAAATGGTAGTCCAAGCAATCCCAACGTACACGATGAGTGTGTTTCTCATTCCGATAAAGGTATGTCAGGATATGGAGAAGTTAATGAATAAATTCTGGTGGACTTCAAATAAAAGAGGAAGTAGTATTCACTGGAAGGGGTGGGATGCGATGAGTTTGCATAAAAATAAAGGAGGGATGGGTTTTAAGAACTTACATGATTTCAACCTTGCGTTATTGGGCAAACAAGTCTGGAGGCTGTTAACAAATGAGAAGTCTTTGGTGAGTCGTCTATTTAAAGCAAGATACTATCCTAAAGTTTCAATTTTAGAGGCTCAATTAGGACACAATCCCAGTCATATTTGGCGTAGTATTGTTGAGGCTCGAGATTTGGTGAAAGAAGGAAGCAGGAGGAGGGTGGGGAGTGGGGATCAGATTAAAGTGCTTGGTCAGCCATGGCTTCCGAATACAGATCATCCTTATATTACTTCGGACCATCCAGCTTTAAACGATGCATGGGTGAGCAGTTTAATGCAGGTTGGACGTCGAGAGTGGGATAATGAGATAATTGAGGATCTGTTCGAGCATCGGGACAAGAAGTTAATTTATAGCATTCCATTAGGGGGGACCGTAGAAGAAGATTCTTGGTACTGGTTAGGGGAAAAAGAGGGGAGTTACAGTGTAAAAAGTGCTTATAAACATCTTCAAGTCTGTAAAGGTCGTTGGAATGACAGTGATAATTCTGGTTTTTGGCGTAAGATATGGAAGTTGGGAGTACCAGCAAAAATTAAGAATTTCATATGGAGGTCTTTAACGGGGTGTTTACCTACATTGACGAAATTGAAGGAAAAGAGAGTCCCAGTTTGTGAAGTTTGTAATGTCTGTGGTATAGCATGGGAAAGCATAGAGCACTGCTTGGTCTGGTGCAATTTCGCCAGGTCATGCTGGGCTATTTTAGGGATTGAGGGTGTTGGCAACCAGGACGAAAGCTTCCAGCTGTGGTTTGAGGAGGTCATGAATAGCTATCCAGAGAAAGTGGAGCTAACTGCTATGATATGTTGGGGAGTCTGGAAAGCACGAAATGAGGTAGTTTGGAACAAAACAAATTCGAGGGCAAGTACGGTGGTTTTCAAAGCAAATGCTTACCTTTCACAATGGAGAAACGTTCAAAATTTACGGTCCACAGGATCGTACCATTCAGTTCTTTCAACTGGAAACGGAGAACGTTGGGTAAAGCCTATTGGCAACTGTGTTAAGGTCAATTGCGACGCAGCCATCTTTCAAGCTTTTTCGAAATTTGGGGTGGGTTGGTTAGCTAGAAACAACGAGGGGGAGCTGATTGTAGCCGAAGCAAAGACATTCTCAGGTCTAGTGGAATCACAGTGTGCAGAGGCGATTGGAATTAGAGAGGCCCTCAGCTGGGTTAAGTCGGAGCAGAATAAAAACGCAGAGTCAGGGAGTACTACGCAGCTGTCGTATGTAGTAGAATCTGACTGCCAAGTCATAGTCCAGGCGATAAAGAATGCGAAGTCTGTGTTGTCTCCAGTCGGGGTGATAATTGCGGATTGTCTAGCTTTACTCCATAGTTTAAAGAATGTTTCTATTCAGTTTGTAAAACGATCTGGGAACAAAGCTGCTGATTTCCTAGCTAGCTTATCTTGTTCTAATCCAGGTTGTATAGCCAGGGGGATTGTCCCAACTGAGCTTCAAGCTATTCTTATAGCTGATTTGATTTAATGAATAAACTCATTTGCTTTCAAAAAAAAAAAAAATGGTGGGTGGGTGGGTCTAGAACATACTGTACTGTTTCTGGACGTTTCCACGTATATCGGATGGATGACATGATAGTTACGATCTATTACTTTTAAATCGTTTAAAAGTTTAATGATGGAGATTAAAATATTAATCGAAAGAAAAATAAATAAGAGAAATGATAGAGAATCATAAAAAAAATTATAAAAATCACCCTAATGCTATTTTGTTTTTTCTCAATTGATTGATACAATAATTAATAAAAGGAATCCGCGTGCATTCATATGAATCACTACAATCAAAATATTCTATTTTGTCACCTCACAATTGTCATGTCATTCTGGTGATTATGATAATTTTTTATGTTCCCGTAGCATTACTCAATTTTGAATTATGTATTTATAGAAAATTCATAGGTTTTAAACTCGGGTTCGGCACATTCGAGTTCAACTTGAAAGTTCAAATTATGTATCTATTAAATATTACCTAAATTTTAAATTAAATAGACTCTCCATTGAATTAATATATACTCATCCATTTCTTTTTATATGTCGTTTGACTTTTTGCACATATTTCAAGGTGTTTTGACCGGGTACTTAAATTTATTATTTTTAAAATTTTCTTTTTTAAAATAAAAAATAAAAATATATAAACGATAGTTTAATTCAAAAAAAAATTAAATTAAATACCCAGTCAAAACGCTTTAAAATATGTGCAAAAAGTCAAACAAACGGAGAGAATACTACTTTGTAGTCTCCTGCAAATGTTAAATTCCCGGACAATCCCGGTATCCCTCTGCCTAATAACATCCACTTTGTAGTTTGTATATCCAAGTTCCAAGGTGCCAGAAGGAGATCAATTCAATGACGAGAACCAAATCCTATCTGGCTATAAAAACAATACCATAAGCACCTACCTACATTCTCTTTAATCCCGAGTGTCAAGCGGTAAAAGAAACATACTGGAATTCTTGCTCGAAACTTTGGGGAAGGATTAGATGCAGAACGTAGCTATTTCCCTCACAACAACTGCTTTTCTAGTACTAATTACCAAATTATACGGTAATAGTTCTAACTACGTAGTTATGCTAGTGCACACAAATTACACAGATATAGTTCATACAAATAACTGCATGACAACACAATCATTTCAAAAGATCCAAAAGTTTCTACAGGTGATATACATGCTCCATGCCACAATCTCAGACTTATAAGTGATATTAAATACATTACTACGTACATGTACAGATGTCCCTGCGTGAACTACCTGGACGAGACTAGCCAGGTCTAAACTTATGCTTGTTTCCAGGCTGCAAGCACCTCTTGAAACATATCCACCACTAATTCTCGTTCTGCATGCTTGAAGAAGTCCTGAATTTCATCTTTAACATCATAAATCTTTCCGAAAGCGAACAAGTACGTCATACACCCTTTCTTTAGCTTGTCAAGTTTGTAAAGACATGCCTCTTGTAGCCTCTCAAGCACATTCCCACTGTTGATGTCTTCCATGAGGCTTTCTTCACATGAATTCTTTAAATCTATAATATCATACTTGTTGGCCGCACCAAGCAAAGATAATCTGTGCTCCCAAAATTCCTCTTGATTAATGGTTCCGTACAAGTAACTGAGAAGAGTCATGCAGGAGTCCAATGACATGTCCTCTATGTTGACTGTAGAGGACTCTTCCTCAAGATTGTCCACAAACATGCTATGGAACACCGGAGAACTTGCAGAGAGAATTGCCTTATGAGCCCAAAGCGTGCCATCATTTGTTTTGATAGTGACATCAGCGTGGATAGACTCATTAAGCATGCGAGAAAGGCATCGAAGAGCGCTTTCGGTTGCTAGAGATTGCAATTGGCCACCACAGGGCCATATGGAGGTGGCTTCCCCACCCTGTATTATAAGAAACAGAAAAGTAAATATCTTTAAAGATGTATCTTTCTGGTTCACCCTAGAGCACATTCTGAATAATTGTTGATGAAAAAGATGATTGAATAATATTTTTATCAAAGGACAAAATACTTCAGTAAAAAATAATTTAAGGTTCAACAAATAATCTAGCAATGCAAATCTTATCAAGAGGCTTTATGCATGAGTTTCTTAATCTCAGCCAAGTGACAATTTCATTCAATATAGAACAGCATAATCTTCTAATGTACTCACATTTGTTGGGCAGACCTTCAGATCCAAAAACTCAACATCAATGATGAAGCGACCATGAAAAGTAGACTCAACTGGCCATACAAAGTCTTCGCTAGTTCGAAGCAGTCTCTCATGAACTGCATCAGGTAAAGGCACAGCAAGAAATTTACAGCTTCTGGTGATAATAGCCTTAAAGGTTACATAGTAAAATGAAATATGTCATAAGCAATAAAAGAACATTAGGTTATGCTCTTTGACTGTTGTATAGATTGATGAACAGGATCAAATAAGATCCATTAGCTCCACGCCAATTTATTTGGGAGTCCTGAACTTTATTAGGTAACTATAACATAGAAAATTTCAGTTTGGGTCAAGTCTATTACCTAGTTCTAGAGCAGAGTACACTATAGATGTTTCATATTTGGTACACCAAATAACTTCAGTTCTTTGAGCTTCAATTACCAACTAACACATTTCAAAGTGTGAAGACAAAGAAGTTTACTCCTTCCATTCATAAAAAATGCTAAAAAAACCGCAATAGAAGAGACAAATCCAAAAGTTCATAGCCCAAGGTCGACTAAAGACTCCAAACAGAACAATTTTTATTGAAAAACAAAAGATATTATGAACAGTATTTTGTGCTCAATACTCATCCAAAATGTAATTGACCATTAGCTAGCCCCAATTGCTGCAAACCGTGGATATTTTTTGCCCATCCAAAGAATAACAAGAGTAAATTACAAGATGGTGGCTGTATTTTACACCAAATTTCAAAAATGTGGCCAAACTTTCAAGTTCGCAAATTAATGGCCAGTTTTAGTTCCCGCGTTTTAAAAGAGTGGCTCCCACAAACTTTTTTTCAAAAGAATTGCCAGATTTTGTTTCAAATTTTTACAAGAATGGCTCCTTTTCACGTTGAGAGCCATTCTTTTAAAATACGGAAATAAAATTTGACCATTAATTTGCAAACTCGAAGATTCAGCCACTTTTTTGAAAATTGGTGTAAAATATGGTCACCACTATGTAGTTTACTCGAATAACAATAACTCCAAACCTAGAAATCGCACAAAATATAAATTTACCATTCACGAATAACTGCTCTCTTGCAAATGGAGTTTAACTGTGTGATAAAAAGTTTGTCCGGATGTTTCCGCATATATGAAACTCTCAACCATCTCTTTATTGTCAAACAGATTTTTTATCTCACTACTCACACTCTATATCAACTTTTGGCACCTCTTTGAAGTTCATTTTCTAAGAAATCATACAATATTTATCCTCTATTAATTTTTTGTCCAGATTTAACAAAAAAAATCCAGTCTACTCCTCAACAACCTAGTATCTTAGTGATCAAAATCAATTTAATATTTCTTACATATATAAACATCGGAGTGAGTTGTACAAAGACCATTATTTAATTGGATACCTTTCATGACACTGCAAAACATATTATTCCGCAAAAATATGTTTTTCGCATGTTCTGCATAGGGTATCAAGGTCTCTAATTAAAAAGTGGTCTCCGTGGAACTCCAGGAACGCACAACATAGATTACGTAGCTACAACTTGCAATTAAAACCTAAAATCGAACTATGCTCACCCCTACGCAATTCTAACCAAAGCAAAATTCAAGCACAAAAAAAACAAGCATACTTTGGGAAATATAAGGCCTCCGATTAAGGCCACCAGTAGCCGTAACTCGAAGAATAAACCTAGCAATCGGAGGCTGCTCCTTAGCAATTCTTGTAGGCTCCGGAAACAAACGAATATAGATGTGCCTATTCTTCTCAACTGATAAATTCCTACACATACAAAATTAATTACAATCATTTTGTTATTTCTTTCAGCTCAATAACAAACAATACGTACAGTAAATATATAAGATAGTAAAGAAATGAAGAGGATAAGGGTTGTGGAAAATGACCAAGTCCAAGGACCCATTTTGAAAGGATCGGATCTTTTGAGAGTACAAGGCCCAATTTCGATCTTCCATTGAACTAATCTTGATATAGTTTCCACCTTGGCTTCCATTTCTCTCCGTACGCAACTATGCATGTGTTTTTGTCACTGGGGAGTGGAGAGAGAGAGAGAGAGAGAGATTGTCACTGGGGAGTGGAGAGAGAGAGAGAGAGAGAGAGAGAGAGAGAGAGAGAGAGAGAGAGCTGTGTTGCGTCTATCGGTATCTCTGTGATGATGTTTATCTTTCTTCACTTTGTCTAGTTCGGTGCTTGGAACTAACTAGCAATAATAGTGACAGAAATGATGTACTGAGAAAACTTTAATATATTTTTTTTATTTTATATACGTCCTTATTAAGTAAAGTTAAAATAAACAATAACAATAATAAATTATTAAGTGGACCTTTGCAAAGTTGCGATCAAACTTTTTCTTCGTACAACTTTTTTAGAAAAAGCTAATATAAAAATAATAATAATAACCGACCATCTCTTTTGTGATGGGAAATGTCTCTACTTGTGTATTAAGTATCAACAATGCATTCCGCGGCATTCTCTTGCTGCGATTGTAGAATCTAAGATTTCGAATTTTTGAAAAATAATGAATAATTTTATTAACTTGTTTTCCGGATATTAAGAAAATTTAACTTATATATATTATTTTCGTAATCACTCGTATATATTGCATAATTCAATATTTATTTGATGAAAGTGAACATTGGGGGATAGCAATGGGTAATTTAGCAAAAAAAACAAGTAATTAAGGTAACACCAAAAAATTGTTCACAAAGTTGTATTGAAAGTGGAGATAGACGAGGGGGGGAGAAATATTTGTAATAATTAGTAAACTTCTTTAAGAGTAAAAGAAACCGGACCTGCCGATGTAGAAAATGCACAAGAAGGATTTATATAATCATACGATAAATGTACAAAGCATCTCATCCATAAAATTTCACCATCACTCGATACAACAAAGACAACATATTATACACAGACTGAAACAAGCTATAACCGAAATGCACACAGCACAAATGGTTACACAACAGTAAAGTCGGTATCAAGAGTTGATAAGAGCAGCTTTCAACAATCAGTTACTTATTATCAAGCTTCAACTGATTGATGATGTTTTTGTCTATATATGTACATTTAGAGGATGCGCTTTTTGTTCCATTTATTAACCAGGTACAAAGTAATCCATCCTTTCCACAGGCAAGTTCAAAACTGATGTTTCCACCTACACGAGTAGAAAGATGAATGCCAGGGTAGTTCAGAAAAACATCACCAAACAGAGTTTAAGACTATACAATATCTAAGAACTAGTTAAGTCACAATAAATAATTAAATAACTTGGATATGTGTGATAGATTTTCCGTGCAACCATAATCTGGCTATACCAAGAAGTTGAGCAATTAAATAACTCAAATCTTATAGCAAATGATATATCATAGTTTTTTTTTTTAAATCATATATCAAGTTAATAAATATACCTGCCAACAAGAATAAGCTTTTTGAAAAAATAGAGTTATATTTTTGAAAAAAAATAATTTAAATCCTCTTGGTTTATAAGCCAAAAGCACTTCATTCCTCATAGTTTTAATAATTGCACCTTGCATCCCATAACTTTTATCAGCACTACATAATGCACCTTTTAGACCACATTCCGTTAGTTTTGACTGTTAACGTCTAATTCAGCCAGGATAGTATGGGTATTATAGATTATAATGACTCAGTTCATCATCTTCACCATTTAACAGGTCCTATTTTGCCCAAATACTAATTTCACTACCTCATCTTTATACTTAGAAACCTTAACAATTGCCTTATTAGCTATATGAAATGGTGATGCAAATTGCAATTAACTCGAAAAACCAATAGCTATAGCCTATATGAAATAGAAGTAAACTTTCTCTTTCCTTTAGAAGTTTGGCCTACTTGAAGGGCAGCTCGCCATATACAATTTGAAAATATTACAGCTATTTTAAAAAAGAAAAAGAAAGATATATATAATAATTTCTTTTTTAGAAGAAAGAGCATGCCATCCCATCTCGTGAGGGGATCTTTTTTCTTTCCCCTTTCGGATAATTAGAAATTTTAGTTGGTAATATCATATATATAACAAAAAATAACCATATGAAACAACTCCAAGCAGTCATAACATAGATGGGGAGACAAAATACCTCTTCAAATGGAATAAATACAAAAGGGGTCAGACCCCTCTTATGTGAAATAGCTGGGACATCAGGATTGTGTGTTTCATCCTCCTCCCAACCTTCAATAACTTCAAGAATGTTTTCAACAGGGCCAACAATATCACTCTCATTCACTCCACTCGTGACGATTGAGAGTAGATCCATCCGATTGTTTGCCCCTAAAATTGTACCTCTTAACCTGTTGAAAGGAACATGTAAAGTCACTATAGTCCATGGCAAGGATGGCACTATGAGGTCTACCGAATATGTCAGAGGTAGACAAGGATATTTAACACTGGTTGTCGTGTATTATGTTTACGACCTTACGCTAGTAATTATCAACATAATTCAGTTATTATAGGTCACTAGCTTATAGCCCGTGCTACGCACACGGTATTTTAAAATTTTATTTAATAATAATATATATATAATAATAGTACTATTAATAAATAAAATATTTTATATTTAAAATTAAATAATATGATTTTGAAATAAAAAATATAAATACAATGTTGTTTTTATATAATCAATACTATTATATAATAAACGAAACATTAAAAGTTTGGTTGGTCGGTATGGTACGTTGTGATTTTACTTAATTGCCCTTAATTTGGTTGGTCGGTATGGTACGTTGTGATTTTACTTAATTGCCCTTAATTAGTTTTTACTTAATTAACCTTACTTATTTTTAATAATATTACCTACTTATAACCAATTACTTTTTTCACCTAAAATACATTATTTTTTCTATTTTTCTAACAAATTCCCCTACTTTTTCAAATATATCACGGGCAATTACCTTTTTTAACTAAAACATGTTAGTTTTTCTATTTTTCCCTACTAACATCTCTCTTTTTCCAAAAAAATCATGGACAAACATTTAGTTATTTATTTTTAAATCTATTTTAATATTTATAATTATTTTTAAAAGTTTACCTATTTTAATATATCTACTTATTTTTCTTAACAAATGCAATTACTAAAAATATTAAAATATAAATAATCAAATACCTATTTATAACCAATTACTTTTTCAGCTAAAACACATTATATATTTTTTCGAACAAAGTCAATCCTTTTCTAAATATATCACGGGAAATTGTCTTTTACAATTTACTTTTTTCTATTTTTCTCACTAAAATCCATTCTTTTTCCAAAAATATCACAGAAACCTTTTACTTATTTATTTTAAAATGTATTTAAATACTTTTAATTATTAAATTTTAAAACCTCATTTTCCAAAAATATCACGGGCATTAACCTTTTTAAACTAAATATATGTTTCATTTTTTATTTTTTCTTACTAAAACCCCCCCATTTCCAAAAATATAACGGGCAAACCCATACTTATTTATTTTAAAATCTTTTTTTAATGTTTTTAATTAATTAAAAATGTTTAGTTATTTTAACATGCCTACTTATTTTTTGCACAATTACACTTAATAAAATATTAAAATAACAATTAACAATCCGTGCATCCGTGCATCGCACGGGTTTTAAGCTAGTATAACAAATACATGTAAAGGTAAAATTATTAATCAGGTATTGTATTATGCTATATTCTATGTGATAATATACATTAATGAGATTACCAAAATTAAAAGATCAATTCAAATTTTTATTAATAAAACTTACCATAAATATTAAAAATTATATTAATGATGTTTACATTTGTATACAAACTTTCTATAATTATCAATGGGTCAAATAATAGATGTGGATCATATCCAAACCAAATATGGATACCAAACCAAAATATGGATTATCCAATGGGTCAAAATTAAGTTAAAATTTTCATCCAAACCTAAATATGGATACCGAACCTAAGGAATGGGTTGTGCATAAATTTATAATATATAGATTACATCTAGCAGATACAGGCACAAAAATGATGATACTTGATCAACGATGTTTACATGGTTGCTAGAAATGGCATAAGCTGAGAGTACCGATTCAAAATATAATATCCTTACTATGAATTGTATACACAAAAAGAACTGATTAGTTGAATGCATCTTAATGTCAAAAACTATTATTTGAATGCTTGATTAGCATACTGTACACACACATGTGAATTTCATTATATGTGTCTGTAGACACATAAATATTTTAGTTTGATCAAGATTGTAATTGCTGGAACTACTTGGCTGGAGAATTGTGATGACTTGTACATAAGTTTCCCAATAACAATATATTTACACTTACACATAGGCCATAGCACTGGTGCTAACACCTTGCCTATATCTGATAGTTGACTTATGACACTGAGCTAATCAATAAAGACATACCCTGTTGTTAAATTTTAGACGTGAAGGGAAGATTTTCATAGAAAATATTTAAAATTTAATTATTGGTGCAAGGGAACATTGTACAAAAACCCAAAGGCATTTTGGATAAGGGTGACACGCAGTAATATATAGTCGAGGGGAAGTTCTACAATAGAGATGCATAGATACTAATTAGGTACAGAAAAGATAGTCCGCATACGCAGCCGACTGTTATGTAGACTCATGCGAGCGCAGGGGGACACCCCACACACTGTAGTACTTTGTTTTATTTTAGCCATGTAATGTGCACTTAAATTAAGGGAGAGAGCAAACACAGTAACATATACATGTCAAAATGATGATTAATAATCCTCAAATACCAAAGGTAATACCCAGTGCATAAAACTTAAGGAAGATCTCTGTATGCAGCCTTACCCTTAGATACCACCCAGGATTAATATAACAAGGAAATTATAGGAAAATCTATAGCTTCTAACATATATGGAGGATAATACATGCAGAGAAATAACTAATGCTAACAGGAAAAAGATAAAATACAGAAAGCTGCTCTCTAAAAAACAAAATATACCTCAAGCGGATTCTCCACACAGTTGGACGTAAACCAGGGTATAAAACAGCGGCTTCCACCTGCAATGGAAATAATTATTTATAATCAAATTAGCTACAATCACACAATGTTAACTGAGAACATGCATATGACAAATCAAACAAAGATCATGTAGATAATCTGCCACGGTAACACATAATACATAGGGCATGACATTTTGCATTTTGACATCTAAAAGGGGTAATTATATGGTGATCAAATAAATGTGTGGTCAATTCATGATTGTACTAACCCTTATTTTTTTAAACAGACAAGCATATATAAAATGTAATTTGTTAGTGTGCTTCTTAAAGCCTAAGAATGTAAATTATTCTACTTAATGTGTATCATTGAGATAGAGTTAGGATTTGTATAGTCCATGTATTAAAAGCCTCGATGACCATGTTCACAAAGGGGATGTTGGTACGACGATAATCAATACTGTTAAAGTTATACGAGATTTGCAGATTGAATATATTTTAAAGGATGTTGGTACAACGATAATCAATAATTTTAAAGTTCTACGAGATTTGCAGAATAAATATTTTAAAGGAGACTATGAGTACCAAGGAAAGCAGCAAAGGCCATCTGTGAATTAAAACAATATGTTGATTATATTGAATGTAGAATGTCAAGCCACTCATATCAGATTATCAGTAACTAATAACTATACAATATTCAACCGTTAACAAGCTTTTTAATTATCACAATTATGCAGAGCTTATGACATGGATACACCCCTATGGATACTTAAACCTATGATGCTAAAGAACAACAAACAGTTAATAATAAACTAAAATCAATATTAGTTCCAAATTTTGATGCAAGATTAAGAAGTACTCATGCCATTGTATCAGTATAAAAGAGTAGTGAACAACAATATTCGCTTAACAAAAAATACACTACAATCTTTATACTTAAGAAACCTCGAAAAACTTGTCAAAAAAAAAAAACCTCAACAAAAAGAGAGCCGCACCTTGTCTTCCGACAATGTGTAGCTGCCACTATAAACACCTTCCGTTTTCGCTGCACGAAAATTCATAAACTTGGCCACGTCCTTGACTTTTTGTGATGAATTCTACCGATTGCAGATTAAAAGAATTAGACCACAGCATGAAAAGAACTTCTTTTTTTACTAAACCATATGACCAATCTAACCTTGTAAAGAAATCTGCCAGAAGGGTAAAATCTCATGTAGCGGAAATAGCAGACCTGCATTTCGCAGATAAGATCCAAGTACAAACTCCTCATCACTAATATCCAATACATAAAGATGAAACCCTTCAATACAAATACACGTTTTATCATTCTAAAATAAATACAAACAAGAAGCATACCACATGAACTGGATTTGTAACCTTCCATTCAGCCACTCCAGCTCGTATGTAGGTGTTTCTACTGACATATAGACCTGATAGGACACTACATATCAGTACAGAATATGTAGAGCTGAAGATGATGAGAATTGATAGTTTATCCTAACTTATAATTAAAGCTGAAAAGGATGATAGAAAGAACAATAGCAATAGTATCTCACTCTAATCTAAAAATAATTGAAGGGAAGATAAAGCAGAAAAAGATGAATTAAGTATGTTAATGCTGATTCATCCAACGAGAGGCTTCATATTTTCCCTCTGATTCATCTTTTTTGCTTAAATTCTCACAAACTCCAAACAAACACTTCATTCAGCTGAAAACCAGCAAAGAATATCACAGGATCCACAGAATATCCTTTTGGACCCATGGATAAGAAAAGGAATGTGAGTCAAAGAAATGTAAGGGTCTCCTAAGAAGCCCTAATAAGACTGCAACAAAGTTTGATCCCGCGAATTCTGACAAGTATATAGAAGATTATGAAGGCTTGAGCCTTCACTGTTATAACAGGCATATATAATTAGTGATCTTAAGTACGTCTCTAACATCTTAAAAGAAAGGTGCTGATGCTAGGTGATGGCTGAGGAAAATGAGACCTTTATTTTTTGCAAGATCAAGGAGTCTGAAAAATTTAGATCATTTGTGCACCTTTGAACTGTACTGAACTCATTTTACAAGTCTTGCATCAGAGAAAATATTGATATATCATAGATAATGCTCTTAAAAAGACAAGGACGTGAAGTTTTTCCAATTACTATGAGTTTGTGATGTTTAGAGGATGATTAACTCGAGGAGTGGTTTTTCTTGGGATTTCTGGGTGAAATGAGAAATGAAACAAAGAAAATTTGGTGAAACTCCCCTTGTTAAAGAACCATTTACCAATCTTATAAACATGAAAACCCTTCTAAACCTCAATTCATAGGCCTCGATACGATCATCATCTTACAAGTTACACCGAATATCTAATACTTGGCCCTTTTATAAATGACCATTCTCCTACCCCTATAAGGTATTATAAGCAATCAATGTTGGCCTACCCAAAACAAATTACAGGAGACCAAGAGGGAAGACCTTGCTCAGGAGGAGGAAGATATAGAAAATGGGCTTTGCTTCTACTGTGACATGTCTGTGATAAGTTTGCGTGGACATTAGTGTTCTAAATTAAAGGTCCTAATGATGGTTAGTGATGGAAATGAGGCCGCTAATCACAAGGTATTAATCCAAGTTACAAAAGGGCTCTAATTCAGCCTCATAAATCATAATAGAGGGAGCTAAGACTTGCTATATTGGTAGATGGAGTCAGTTCCATAACTCTTTTGACTTCAAAATTAGACAGTGAACATAAAATGCAAACTTTAAAGACACTAAGTCTATGACCATCAGCTTACCTAATGTGTCCTTGCTTTACATGATCCCATTAAGGGACACATGTTGACTACCCTACTCTTCTATGGGTTCTAGCTAAAACCATGGAACATTGCAAGGGGCTAATTATTTAGGTGTTTGAGCAAAGTAAGTTCTGTTATCAACGTTGCAACACCTAAATTACACATTTACACCCTTAAGCAGAGCAAATCATATTGCAGGGGTGCTACAAGGAGAGACCAGAGAAGTCTGGTCTAGACTACCTGCAAAAGAATGTTAAGGACACTGGCGCATAGCCATATGGATTGTTCAGCCTGTTATCCTGGAAGACTGAACATTGGCTTACCAGTGAAATTAGAATTATACTGTTTGAGACTTGAGTAACTTGTATCATGATAGGCAATGATAGCAACAGATTGCAAATCTTTGGGACCCCAAATTTCAAATTGAAAAAACAGATTTAAACTTAAAAAATATTATTCTTCAAATATCAAAAAATGAGGGACGAAGCACAGATTGAAAAAATATCTTGTTCTTATTATAAATTTGTGAGTGGATATGCATACTTGCATAGATTAATCTAATATGGAAATAGTTTAAATTGGCTTAGTTATTAAAACACTTCAGCATAGAATGGAGTAAGAACTAAGAAGGGACCTTGAGAATTTAGAAGCTAATCTATAAAACAAGTAAAACTGTGTTATTTGACTAACAATTTTTCTCACATGTATTTAGACATGACACGCCTTTGACGATAATTTGTACAGTATGACCCTTTGGACCTTTCAAAATATTTTATACCTCTTGATCCCCAAAAAAGTCTATAAATCCTTCACCTTTTAAAACGATCCACTTTTGCAGCACAACAGTAAGGTGACTTATTTATCCTTTTCCACTATAACTCCGTTATGCCATTACACATTTTAGGGTAATCAATTAAAGCACTAGTACTTATAAAATCATAAAAACTAGGTGCATCGGTCACATCTTACCGTCAGTACGTATCCTTGGCCTTAAAAGCCACATTTTCCTCCATGAACCATCATACGTGGACTGGAGAAGTTTATAGTTTTCCACAACTCCATAAAGCTTCATAGACAGCATTCCAATGATCCAGTCATTTAAGT
This sequence comes from Heracleum sosnowskyi, assembly GCA_030848705.1. Classification (NCBI taxonomy): domain Eukaryota; kingdom Viridiplantae; phylum Streptophyta; class Magnoliopsida; order Apiales; family Apiaceae; genus Heracleum; species Heracleum sosnowskyi. The sequence continues at coordinate 130,858,442 of CM061235.1, read as the reverse complement.
GATAAGATAATAGTCAGCAAACAATGGCAATATGTTCACAACCAAAACATGTTACCTGCCAGGCCTTTAAGCATGCATTACGCCAATATACAGGATTACGGATTGTGTATTTCCATTTTCGACAAACACAGGCTGCCCTTCCTAAGGTGTATGGGCTCATTCTTGTAAAAATCTGCAGATTAATATTTCCAGAGGGCACTTAAACTTATATTTATATATATCTGTGTATGATACTACTACGCAAAAAATAAAGGAAAAAATTTACATATAAATATTTTGTAAGAGCGCATTAAATCTTGCAAGGTCTTACGCAATAAGATTTATCGAGCACTTACAACTAAGTAACTAGCTATAACTTCAAGATTTATATTACAACAACAAAAATAACTTCAAAAGCTAGATAATCTACACAAAAAAAGTGCTTCAATGTCCAACCCTATGGCTTAAAAAACCTGTTCTATGGAAAAATCGCTAAAGAATCTTTGATATATTTTTTTTCATCACAATATTGTCTGGTCGATTCATTATCACAATATGAGATTCCCAAGTACAAAATACAGTCATACCTCTAACAATTAATAAGAAGCTTTCATGATTAAAATTCATTGTTCGAGAAACCCATCTAGCTATTTGATTGTTTTACTAATTTATTGATGTTCAAATTAGCAAGTTTTTCTTCTAATATCAGGGTTCTTAACTTAATTTTGATACAACATTAAATTTCTTATGTTAACTATGAGTGTATTAAATCCCTTGGAATAAGTCACTTGAATTAAGAAATATTTACCAAGTGCAGAGAATAATGATAAACTATGTATAACTGAAAAGATTAAAAAAAAAATATACGAAACATGAACCACAAACTGAATGACATCGTTGCAGCTTCGTGGACTATATGGCACGTCCGCACCGTAACACCTATGCATGCAACATTTTCTATCTTCCAAAATAGTATGTGGAATATTGAGCTTGTCACCTTATACATTGTTCACTTCTGTCGGTGACGTATTAGTTTCTGTGTGACCATCTAACAATTTTAGATAACGTACATAAAATATTTAATGCAGGCAAGTGAATCACCTTGGAGTTTCTAATGCTATTCTTATACAGATACATATAGAATCCAAAAAAAGAAAAAATGACGACTGTACGCTTGTACCACAGCTGGTATAAGAGTCAGGAAAATTCTATACAAGACAAATATGATGAAGCCAAATTGTAAGGACCAGTTAAAGTACTACCTCGAAAAGCAATTCTTCAGGAAGGTATCGGTGAATCAAAGCTGGATCAATATGAGATTTACTAATTGCACTCGCATAAGGCACCACCGGTTTAATGTAAACACCATAAAGGTCTGTAAAAAAACACAAAACGACACTTGACTTTAAATAGACAAGACAAAGACTGGTACATTGAATTAGTAAAAACTAAAAACAGGTTCCACAATCGTGATTCAAATTTATCAATATAAACTAAATAAGCAAGAAACGAAAACAACAAGATTTTGGACATCACCAAGCCAAGGCCTCTGTGTCGAAAAGAAATGTGCAGCCCTCAATTGAGAGGCAGATTCAAGCTCAGCTGACACTTCCAGTCCATAATCTGAAATATATGAATGTCAAACAAGTACTTTTATAACCCTTATCAAACAAATTCAACATAATCTTACAAGGGTATCTCTAAACTACAGTGAATTGCATCAAGATCACATTTTTAGCTTCAATAAATCATATAAACACAAGAAATGAACAATTGATCAATACCCAGATGCTAAAACACATTAAAGCATAAATCTTTGCAAAATAAATTGTGCAGAGAGCCCAAATTCAACACATACAAAAAGACTAACAGATGAACATAAGGGAATTATATGTATGTATGTGTGTGTATAATTGATAAAATTGAGCACCTGAATTCATGAGGTTTGATGAAGGAGTCCTCTGATCCAACGCCTCTTGAAAATCTTGTAATCTTATTTGTCCGTACGGGAAAACTTGTCAAAATATATACACACAGTAGTTGTATGTATATATGGGTTGTACAAATATCTACAGTTTTAACATGCGGTGGCGCTTTGGTCAGAAAGGGGCAGAGTCTTTTTCAATTAACAATCATTAATTAAATTCATTTATGCTCATTAACAAATTTTACTCATTTCGCTTTATGTTTTTTCAAAAACATATTATTGGCCTATAGCAATATTTCCGGGTGATTGTCCAAAATATCCACCAAATCAGTTTTTTTGCCCAAAATACCCACCAGCGCACTGTTCTGCCCTTTTTACCCACGGAATACGCATGTCAGACATGCGCATTCAGTTTTTACAAAGAATGCGCATCTCTGACATGCGTATTCTTTGTAAATCATGTACGGGATGCGCATGTCAGACATGCATATTCACTGTTTGGATTTACAAAGAATACGCATGTCAGAGATGCGCATTCTTTGTAAAAACTGAATGCGCATGTCTGACATGCGTATTCAGCGGGTATTTTGGACGCACTGTTCCGCTGGTGGGTATTTTGGGCACTCCATCCCGTTTTGGTAAGTATTTTGGGCATTTTCTCAATATTTCCTAATTGGATGGCAAATTGGCAATAAGACGAGATAATAATAATAATAATAATTTTGTAAAAACATTTTATTTTTGAATTTTAACATAATAAAGACGGTGTATTTTTACTGGAAAAAATAATTTCATTTTAATATCAAAGCTAATAATTCAAACCTGCTTAATCTGTTTAATTACGACCTTGTAATGCAATTTAAATGTATGTTTTTTTTTGAACAATACAGTACAGAAAATGGAAATCTAAAATTACTAATTATGAGCATTTCTTGTTCGAGTGTCGGTTTTCCCCTCAAAATAAATGCAGAAATTATGGGATGTTAACCCAACTTATACCTCAACTTATGACTTGTATGTTGATAAGTCGAATGTTAATAATCAGATACATTTTTCTTAATTTATTGACTTATTACTTGATTTATTTGTTTTTTAATACTTTATATTTTTATCTTTGTGTTTTTAAATATTTTTTAATTTAAAATACAAGTGTTGAAATTATTATATTTAATAAATATTTTTTAAAATTTAATTTAAAAAACTCTTAACCAACTTATAAATAAATGTATCCTCGATATCATATCGAGCCCTTTGGCTTATGAAAGTGGTTGGTTTTGTTTCTACCACTTTTTACTTTATGTTTTGATGTCTGCAGTACAGGCGTACAGCACACGGGCTGCATTCTGCGTCTCTGCAACTCAATAAGGATAATTGTTTAAATGTACAGAGGAGAAAATAAATTAACAATTTTCCAAATTCCAAAGGGATATCTAGCTGAATTTGAACAAATATCCTAGATGAACATTCAACTGACGTGAGCAATGACCGCTTCAGCTTGGTTTTGTTTCTGTGCAAAATCTTCAGAACCTTTAAGACATCAAACGTATATTGATTTCTTAAGTTGTACTCCTTTTGTGCCTCTTATTTCTTTACAGTTTTTTTATTGACACGTATTTTAAGACTCCTATAATATATAATTCTACAACTTATTTTCAAAATTTTATTTTCTAAATAAAAAATTTAAACATTATACTTTTATTCAAAAAAAAAATATTTAAAATAATTTATGAAAATATATTTTATAGGAAGTGCCCGGCCCGTCTCCTAAATGTAAAAAACTCAGGGGTAGGGGGAGTATATATAAGCCACAAACTCTCAAGTGAAGTGTAGCATTCATTGGTCTTCCAAGGCTTTAGCTACCTGATTTATAATGGAGAAAATTCACATGATAGAGAAGAAGCTATATGATGCCACCTTAAAAGGCGACGTCGAGACCTTGGAGGTTCTGATGAGAGAAGATGAACCCGCTCTTGCTCGAGTTTCGATATCCTCGTGCTTTAACCAAACGCCCTTGCATGTTGCTGCCATGCTAGGTCACTTTGGCTTTTCTAAATCTCTCCTACATTACAAGCCAGATTTTGCTGGTAGGTTAGATTCACAAGGTCGTTCGCCTCTTCATTTGGCATCTGCAAATGGCTATGTCAATATTGTGAGTCCATAAGCAAGTTGGTTGAAGCCAGGCCAGAGGTAAGGTTTTACACCTTGGATCGCGGTGAGACTATACTCCACACGTGTGTCATGTATAATCGTCTAGAACCACTCATTCGTCTATTGGAACCAATTGCAGTTGACGAGGATTTCACAAATGTCAAAGATGAAAGTGGCAGTACCATATTACACACTGCAACAGCTCTGAAGCGAACACAGCATGTAAAATACCTGCTCACTAGAAGCGTACAGGGAGTAAATGAAGTCAATGGAAATGGTCTCTCAGCTCTGGACATAATAGAGCAAATGCATAAAGATGTGAAAACCATAGAAATAAAGGAGCTACTTATTTCAACTGGCGCTTCAAGAGCCAAAGGATTTGGGAACAAAGCTAACCAAATGACTCTGGAAGTTCAGACATCACAGCAACCACGCTACAACAGAAGAGCAAAGTTACTGAGGAAAGTGACGAAGTGGAGCATTTTTAAGAAGAAAGGCGAAAACAAAGGCAACTTGTTACTCGTGGCAGTAACTATAATAGCTGCCATGGCCTATCAAGCAGCAATTAGTCCACCTGGTGGTGTTATCGGAATAGATGCCAAAGAAAGTAATGGGCCTATTATAAAACCGGGGACATCGATTCTAGCACATTACCATCCAGATGAAAATAGATTATTTTGGAGATTCAACACTGTAACTTTTATTGCTTCTTTAAGTATAGTCTTCTTCTTTGTTAGCCGTGGAACGTAAATTCTTCATTTGGCTTTTGCGTGCTGCAATGTGGATTACAATTGAGGAAAGCTGATTCCAGGAAGAAGATTCCAAAATATAGAGGTGAAAGAGTCCCTGCCGAAAGCACTAGTATTGTCTGATCAGGGGAAACTAGAACGTTCAGCTTAATTCTGTCTTTATTGTGCAAGATCTCATAGTGCATATCCGGCTCCTGTACCTATTTTAATTAGTAAAAAATTTGTAGCGATGAATATTAGTAGCACCAAGAACTTCATAGTGTATATCTGGCTCCTTCACGTTTGGAAGTTTATAGCAATGCATACTAACTGTAAGAGCAGGATAGACAAAAAGCTATCCAATGCATAATTACGAGCTGATGTACTCTGGAAGCGTAGCTCAAAGAAGATGAACTCTCGGTGCTATCAGCATCCAAACACAAGCTCGTATTTCATTCCCAGAAAGGCAGGAACTACCTTGTAGGGTAAAGCTTTTAACCAAACTTACTCATCAGCATCATGCCAGCTCCCTGCCACCATCCATGTGAGCACGACACCATGATTGATAGAAGCCTAGATAGATACATCTTAGTACTCCTTGTTAAAGGAGACTAAATTCAATACATGTTCAATAAAAATTTATTGCAAGGTTCTCACTCTTTCAATAAACTCGATTAGGAACCAACTTCGAGGTTCGAAATGGTAATTTGCAAAAAATTAAATAGGTACATTATGTTAAGGAATTGCTTTTATTTGCATATCAACCCAAATTGTGCAAACACATAAAAGGTCACAGAAGCCGCAAAGCATCTTTTAAAATCCTTCATGAACAAATCTATATCACTGCTCTGACGTTTGCAATCATATCAAAGCATTCTATAATTCAATTATACATATTTCTAGAAGAAATTGAGCATGAATGATCACTAAACTACACTGCTCACGCTGCTATTGCAACTCGGAACACAAAAGCGCCAATTTCTTTGATATGTGAAGAATAGAAAATGTGGGGAAGATGATTGTAGTTAATTCAACAGACGAATAAACTCACCTTCCCTTCGATAATTCAACTGAGTAGGTGAACTCTTTCAAACATGTTGCAACCTCTTTTAGCACATGCTGATACACACCATCACTCCCACCAATTTTACATAGATCAACTAAATCTAGAAGTAAAATGATAATAATCTAATTGTTTTATTCTAGAAGCACAGTAATGCTATCATCAACTTTCTTTTTCTCTTCTTAATTTTCACACTGTCTAGCAAGGATATTTGCTGTTGCATCTTCAATTGATTCCCCCGGCATACCATATATTGTTGGAGAGTTCAGGGATGCTACCATTGGTGTACAGTAACAATCCAATTATATTTTTATATCCAATCAGTAGTTAAACGGCTCACAGTTAGAGTGAGAAGACATTGATCCTTCATCATTGGATATATCAGGAAGCGAAGGTGTTGTGATGTTAATATCTCAAAAGAAGGGCATGTGAATCCTTATATACATCATTGCTAACCTCCAGGAAAGAAATTAAGTTGCCATGAACTTCATGATAATATGATTGAAACAAAATAAAATTCAAGAACTCTATATGACAACATACATTAATGACCCTAGGAAAATTTTAATGTCATTCTCTACAGATGTACTGATAAAATAGCATTATTCCAAGTACCAAAATCATATTAGTTACCAAGCAGAGATGTCAAAATTGCCAAAACTGCAATCACAATCATGATATTAAGGAAATAGTTTGACTGGAGAGGCTTATCTGGGCTTCCCCCAACAGCTTGATACTCTGCTCTAATCTTCTCCTTCATTGCATCCGATAGCTCTCTCTGCAATTCAAATATGGAATACTCATTGAAAAAAAACGCTCCTTCATTAAGACTTCGAAGTTATAGACGTAGACTTGACCGAGTTGACAAGATTTCATTATAGCTTCATCTTGTGTTATTTAAAAGAAACAGCAGAAGAAGAAAACAAGATGCTCTTAATCCTGCAGCAACCATGACAAACAAAAGGTTTAACATTACTTGCATAAAACCTATAGTTAAGAATCTTGTGCAAAATGCAAAACAATTATATAACCAAAGAAAGAAAATACTTTACTATGACTGCATTAAACATGTTAATGTACTGTTTTCAAAACAAAAAAAAACATGTTAATGTACTATGCAGTATATTTAAGGCTACAACCTTTCCTGACGAATACTTTGCGGCCACAAACTTCTCAGGCACAGGGTCTGTTGGAGCATCCAGAGAGAAACCCTGATTATATACCACAAGTGAAATATTATGACCATGCAGCTTATGGAAAAAGCATACAAAGATGCATCTTCAAAATTGTTCATAACTTAAAGTGAAAGCAACTACAAATAGCACCAAACTCATTAAGTAGCCACTTTTACGCAGCAGAGTGGTTCAGAAAGAGCGACCTGAGATTCCAGAGTATTTTTTGAAAAAATAATCATAATTTATCTTCCTTACTTGACAAGTAAGCTGAAGTTGTCGAGCTAAACAATGCTTCCAGAATAAAAATAATAAAAAACTATGACTACGTAAAGATGAAAATAGACCAGCTCTTACAGTAGTCATAATTGATAACCACCGAAACGCTTTTTAGTTTTCAATAATGCGGATATGAATCTACCTCAGATGGATCAAACTTGGCTCCACCATTGCTGAGTTTGGCATGGGCTTCAGCATAGTCCTTGAAAAATGCTTCCTGGTCCTCGGCATATTTCTCAGCATAAACCTGCAGAATAATGTAATTAACAAAAATAATTACATTTAAAAATTCTATGCAAGGATGTATCATATTACATATAGTCTTTAAATTTATTTAACATAATAACTACTTCCACCGTACCTTGAATGATGGGTCTTCAAAAAGAACAGCATCCGTTGGCAAAACTAGAAGATCTGCATCCCTTCTTTCTTTGATATCCTGTAACCATCAATATGCATATTATACAAACAAATTTTTATAAAAAAAACTAAACAAATTAGTGCTAATAAAATCGCACCTTGAAGTAGGAGTTGTCAAATTTGAGCCACTGCGCCGTCCACGACTGTCCTCCTGGAGCTCCAGGACCATCTTTCTGTCAGGCAACCAAAGCACTTCAAATACATCTACTGCTAATATTATGATACAATATAATACTCCTATAAAATCGACATGATTCACTTTTTTATTTTAGTGGCAACTTTTGCAGTAAGTGACACTTTATACTTCAATATATAAATTAATCTATTTGCTAAAATCAATTAAGAAAATCTATTTTGAATATGAAAATAACGCAAACTAATCTAGCAAAAAACAAAAAAGTAATAATAATAAGTCAAATTGACTTTCGAAAGACAAATTAGCTTATCTCTTTTGAAATAGAGCAGGTATAATAACATGACTCGAATGAGCACAAATGGCAATAAATGCAGTACTGCAGTTATTTATATGTACACACAAGAAGCCTCTAAATAATGAGAAAACAAACAAAGTTCATGATTTGCTTTAAAACTGATTACGAAGTGGAAGTGTGGAACGACTCCAAATAACAAAATAGAGTATCTCAAATCAGCTTAAATACCTATTACATGGGTAATTTTATTCAAAGTGAACATTACAAGTACATAGGATACAGCTTAAATACCGTATATTTAGTCTCCGGCTTGCCCCAACCGCTCCGCTCTGGTCTTGACCTTCCTAAAGTATGAGCACCAGAAAGTGCAACTATTTCCTAAAAGTGAAATGGCAGTAATTATGCATCAAAATAGCAAAGTGCAGAAACAGAGCGATTAATGTCCATGAATCTAACCTTATCATTCAGTCCCATCCTATAGAAGACATCACGCAGATGAGCAGCAGGAGAAGGCGGGCCCGCATCTGATAATGAGATAAAATTCTGTGATTTAGATGTCAAGCTAATTATACTGCAGAAAGTCCTATTCCTTTTCCTATTATTCCTGCTCATATTTATTCTTCTCTACTAGTGTGTACAAGTAAAAATATCAAACTGTAATACAGTAATGGTGAGGTACCACTGTTATTAAAAGCACGCATATGCGCTCGCATATGCGAGATGCGATGCGATGCGCACCCGAAGCACTTCGCTTTGGAGATGCAACTTCACTAAAGCGAGCGCTTCTGTGCGCGTTGAGGGCTTAAGTGCAGTGCGAGAGTGCGAGAAGCGCAAAAAAAGCGCACTTTTTATCAAATGTTCACTAGGGTGCTTGACTTGGTCAATTTTAAAAAGAAAAGGGTAAAAAATATCCATAAATACTTATATCAATCAACAACAGATATGTACAAAAACATATATACACACAAACATCACAGGAGGGACTGAGCGAGCAATTGTACGACTACGAGAACGGGTGCCAGATTTCTGATCTTGAATATACTGATTCATGTATACATATATTATGTACACATGGAAATTGATGATACCCATACATATATATGTGTCTGTGTATATATGATTCTTAAATATATATATGTATAATTCTTGTACACACATATATATGAAAATGAGGATGAACTTGACTTTGTTGAGGATTCGAATCATAATGGTGAAGAAGATGATTTTGTGGATTGTGGATTTTGTAGATGGAGTATAGTAAACTACCTATGCATTTCTTTGTTACTTTGACTAAGTTATTATATATTTTGAGTCTATGTGATGAATTTGGTTATTTTATCATATAGGATATTTTGGTTTTGCAATTATATGTATGTCTTATTATCTATAAATTTGTAATGGTTTGCATTATATATCACGAATATATGAATATTTACTTGTCTTCTATGAATCTGTGCATCTCGCTTTGCGCGTTGCACTTATGCCCCAGGAGGCCTTTTCGCATCAGTGCGCATATCGCGTTTAATAACACTGTGAGGTACAGAAAATGTAAAATATGGTAAAACTTCATTCACAAAAATTCCAAACACAGTTTATGCAAATTGAAGAGTTATGTAGGCCAGATTTAAGGGAAATGATGGATTAATATTACCGATGGTGAAAACTCGTGGCAAGAAACAACTTAAGTAGAATTCAAATTAAATCATATACATCAAGTAGTCTATTAGAAGAGGGAAAAAAATCGTTTTGGAGATTACTTCGATTAAAGATAAAGATTAGAGTCTACTTTGAAGATATGAAATATTACATCACCTTATATATTGAAGGACAGGAGGAGAACCCTTAATCTGTGGCACTGTACCCTAGGGGTATAAGAGGCCGAGATTTCAAGCCTCAGTGGAGGCATGTGTGTGGGAATACTTAACTTTCTATGAGTGACACCCATTACGAAAAGAAACAATATTATTCCTAGCAATACTTACTTCCTAATACTAATACACCACCATAATTAAATTTTGGAAACAACTCGTTTTATTTCTCTACTACACGGACATTAGAATATTCCTTCTAATCACTTTTAAATTTTATCATACATATTGAATTTTATTCCTAAAGAATAACCAAAATAAATACAATTTAAACTTCTATTTTCTTGGTCAGCATCGTCAGCCAGCTCAAAATGTACAATTCAATTATTCAAGCACGGGAAACATAATTGCCTAACGAGTTCAGTTATTTAATGTTTATTTTGAATGATGAACAAGATTAATGCACAGCAGATAACCTACAGCTGACATACCTGGGAGTCTCCCTTCTTCTGGACATTGCTCAGGTCCAGAAGCATCTACTCTTCCATACTTCATAGGAATTTTGGGGCCTCCAGCCTCCTGTAATTATTTAGAAAGTATCATTGAGATAAAGGAGAAAATTAGCATATTGGTAAGCCAATACCAAGAAATGAAAACCACCTCCACAGCAGTAGCACTGGCCAACTGGAATAGGTCTGCATAAGTCACACCCGGATACTTGTCTTTGATAGGCTGCAGTAGCTTGACAGCATTGACAAGCCCTGTAATCTAGCTTGTAAGAAAAAATAATTCTCACCAACTTCACAAATAAGTAGGAGATGAATCATATCTGACATACCAGCGTTAGCTGCATGTTTCTGTTCAATTTCAAATCTTAAACTTCCATTGGCTCCACCTCTCTGTGGCCACTCCTCAATATTCTTGTTGTAAGTGCCAGCATCATGCCATCCCAGGCGAACCTGTGAGGATAAGAAAAAATATTTGTCAATTTATCATGAACTCTATGTTTCCAGCATATGTTAGTGCCAACACAGCAATAACATGGATGATCAATGATGAGATCCTAACAATAACAAGGGAGCGTTTGGAAGCAAGTGCAAGTTTTGTTTAACTGAAAGTGTAATAGAAGGCTTTGCAATTGAGGAGACAGAAGCTTACACTGATAGCAAGAGAACAGAAAGGACAGTAATAATTAAAGTAACTAACATGATAAACATCGTGAAGCAGAATATTCCATGCAAAAAAAAACTCATTTTTTAAGGCAAAGAGACTGGAAGTTGAAATTGAAGAAGAAAGGGATTAAAAAGGCTTACATTTTAAAACAAATTTTAATCTATAATGAATTTGATGATTCTGTAAATTTTCATTGCATTTGTACGAGTGCATGTCTCAGAAGAAAAAATAATAAAACTAACAGTAAATGCATTACACATGACATGGTGCTTGGGGAAGATATTTGGGGTAAGTAAATGAAAGTACAAAGTACAGATGAGCAGCTCAAATTTCACACTCTCCTAGTACTGCTGTGACCAAGTTCCAACTCTGCAGTACTTCCAAAAAGCCAATTTCACCTCAAGAAAAATGGTAAAGGGCCTGAATTACTTAATAAGTTAGGTCTTCAGAATTTATCATATATACAGTTGTAAGGGATCATAACTTCACTAACTTTAGAGCAAGTAGCTGGGAGTTAATTGGTTGACTGAAACATGGTATAAACATTTTATCTGCACTTTATTAGTTGATTTCCAGGCTAAGCAGAGTGATGGCAATTATTTTGATTTAAATGCATTTACTGATAAATTATAATAATTCTGCAATTTAAGGTGCTACAAGGATAAATGAGTTGATGCATATTTTAAATTCACTTACAAGTGTCTTCTAAGTTACCCGGACTCGGGTACGGGTGTCGGACACGGGTGTGGATCCAAGTGTCAGACTTTTAGTTTCTAAAAACTTAGGATTCGTGGATATGGATCCGAAATTGGACACGGGTGCGGGGATTCGACATATAACCTTCACATAAGTGAAATTATACCTACTTTTTATGTATTTTACATTTGTAAATAAGTGTCTTCTACCAATATAAAAACATATACATAATTGTTTATGTCAAACTTATAGCATAAATCAAAAGGATAACATGGAAATAGTGATCTATGGACATTACTCTCTAGAAAAAAGTTGTTGTGAGGCCTTGTAAATTATTTTGAACTAGATTGCTTGGAGTTAAAGTGTCCTGTTTTCATATGAAGAATCCAACTCAGATCCCATACCCACACCCACACCCATGTCATGTCCGGTGGACACGGGTATGAGGGCAAAATTGAAGAGTCCGGGTAACACAGAGTGTCTTTGTCCTGTTGGAAATCTCATTATTAGTTACTAGTTTGAACATTTATACGAACATGTGAATGAATAGGCTGTGAATGTGTGGCAATTAACATGTGGTAGTCATACGCTACACACAAATATTGGCAATAAACATAGTAAATGTTTCGCCTGACTTTTTGTATTCATTGTCATTTCTGTTAGAAGTGTCTTCTACCGTATTTGCTATTGGCATACTCTTGCCAACAAGGCAAGCAAATCGCCAGACACTTAATATTCTGTGGAGTCTGGACTGATTAACTAAAGTTGTAATGCATGACTAAATACATTCGGTGTAGTAATCATGCTGCTTATCTTGTAAGAGTGCCAGTTTTTCACTTACACATACAGATTTTTATAGTTAGTGGATTTAAGTAGGTGCTGATCAGATAAGAGTCAATTGTGATTCTAACAACTAGGTGACCTAAAAATAGATTCTGATATCGATCCTTTGATTAGCCATCTTGGGCTTAACAACTTCCCAGTGCAAACAGAATTTTAGGCTTTTAGCTTTAAAACTTTCACCCAGTTGACCATATAATATGCTAAGCAAACCTCTTACACTCCATAAGATGTAAGGAAACTAAAAACACTGTGTTTAGTATTTTCTGTTCTTGAACTACAAAATAAAGAAACAAAAAATGCAGAATTCTACGATGACACTAATTGAGGAGATTTGTGCTTGTGTTTCTAAATAAGCTACAAGTGGTTTACTAATAAGCACTTAAGTACCTCTCTAGTGTGTTAATAAATTTTGGCTTACAATATACTGTTTGGTTGGTCCAAACACTTAAAGAGATCACTTGTGTACTAATAAGCTATATTATTTAAGTTTTTTAAGCCATGCTTTTGTCATCATCAATTAAAAGTGAACTTATAAGCTACCCTTCTGTCTGATTAACACTTTACTTATAAGCTAGACTTTAGTTAACTCATTGAAATTTATTGATCTTATAGCAACAAGGATTCAATCAGTTTCTATCATTTAAGATCATTCTCCTCGGATTCTAAAACCACAAAAGTGCCTACAATGAGCATAATTTTATTAACTAGTAAACCAATAGATGCAATAACCGCAAAATAACAAGTAAACATAAATAATTACATTACTCATTCAATGCAAAATATAAAACTCATTCAATTGCTTTTCTTTGTCAAACAACAAATCTTACCATAGTGTAATTCCTTTAGAGTATTAGGCAAACAAGCAAATTCGCGCAGCAGTTTAAATTTAAGAGTCGGAAAATAAGCTGTGTACCATAATAGGATGACAAAAGGTAGATTTGAGTAGCTCTTTAAAATCTTCTCTCGCACTCTTCAGCTCATCAATATTCGAAGCAAAGCATTTGGGTGAGCTCACCGTGCTCAAGTTTTTCCTAGACAATCGAATCGCCGATTTATTCTGCTTAAAAACAACACAAATATAAGCACATATACAAATCCTCGCACATTACAATTTACACATAACAGTGAAAAGAGACCGGAGTAGTTTACAAATTTATAGAGATTTTAAACTGTGTCAATTATGAAAAATGTTAGTTTACTGAGAGCATATGATTTGGATATACAGGGAGAGGGAGAGGGAGAGGGAGAGAGAGAGAGAGAGAGAGAGAGAGAGAGAGGGAGAGAGAGAGAGAGAGAGAGAGAGAGAGAGAGAGAGAGAGAGAGAGAGAGAGAGAGAGAGAGAGAGAGAGAGAGAGAGAGATTACGCGGTGAAGGAAGGGGCGAGAAATGAGAGGAGATGATCGGAGAGGAGAGGAAAGAGAAACTCTGGCGGTGGCGATTGGGGAGACAAGGCGACAGACGCCGCCGTGAGAGGCCGTGGTTGAGGAGGGAGATAAAGTGAGAGAGAGACGCGCGGCCATTGTGTGAGTTTGTATAAAATGAAGTGCGTGTGTGGCTCCTTCTTTTGTTGTGGATTGAAATTTGGGTGAATGTTACTGGTGCTGCGTATATATGTGTCTATATCTCTATGGCAACGCTGGGTGTGTGAAATGAATATTTCTTACTCCTGCTTTAAAAATTTTCTCATGACCGATGTAGTTGCCGGGTCAATTTTCGCCCCTTGACTCTCCCTCTTTTATACTCCCTCTCCCTCTTTTTACTTTTATACTCCGTTCAAAAAAAAAAAGTAAAGAAACGAGAATGACGTAGTTAGCAGTGTAAAATTCCAAAGTCAGAACTAATTAATCGATTTTGAATTAATCCGGAATCATTAAGAGAATTTTTGGTGAGTTGATAAAATATTTTAGAACAATTGATGGGAAATTTGTGATGAATTTTTTTAAAACACGGGGATTTTTTAGAACAATAATTAGTGTGATATGTATAGTTATATGGAAGTTTTTTGTATAATTTTAAATAATGACTATATTGTATTAAATAACATTCTAGAATTTGATCTAATTATTTTAGAAATTGTTTTGATATATTTCATATTTTAGTTTATTTAAATATATTAAGTAAAGATATTTAATCAGCACAGAACTAATATGTGAGAAGTTATAATGTTATAAATTTTGAAAAGAAATGATATGTAATTTATTAATTATGAAAACAAAATTGAAGTAATGGCGTTTGGTACGTGTTTGTTTTTGCTACTTGTATGATCCTTGTTAGCCAAGCTGTATGATCCCTTTCGTTTAAACAATCAAATATTTTTAGTCATTCTTCCCAAAATCTCCAGTTATATTTTTAAAATAGTAAATTATATTTTTGAATATCTTATTACTATAGTCTATACTAAAGTGATCAGATTTGATAATCTAAAACAACGTGGACCTACATGTTTAGCTAGTAGTAATATTCAACGAGTCAAAGACAAACAAACAGCTTGTGTCTTTTCTGCTGCGCAAGAGGCACGTAATTTCTTACAGATGCGGCACAAAAAGCTAAGAAAAAACAAGCACCATAAATTTTTGATCAATTTTAACGGTGTGATCCAAATTTTGATCTAAATTATTATTTATATTATATTTAATGAATTAATTAAATTAAATATATAAATTCTTTAAATGTACATAAATAACATGAATCATATAAATAGCTATAAACAACATAAATAATATGAATAGCTATGGACAATTTTTTGATTATCTTGAAGAAACATAAATAATTTGTTTGATTAAAACAAAATTTTATGTTTATTTGTACTAAGTCTAGTACTTTTCTATATTATTATTTTAATTTATTGCATTTAATGTTCTTTTTAATTTATACATTTAATGTACTTTTATTTAAATTTTTAATAAAATATATTTTTCTTTTTATTTTAATTTTTATTCTAAAAAATAAAATTTATTAACTATTAATCACATACTATTATTAATTAACTAATTTGAAATCCACAAATAAAATTTTGAATTTAATAAACTGAAATATAAAAATAACGAATTTTTTTATTTTAATATTAAATTAATTAATCCAAATTTAAATCAGTAATAATTCAAATTTAAATTACCATTTAAATCAAATTTAATTCTTTGAATCACCCTTCAATTTGCCCTTATAATCTCAATATATGTTAAAACTCTACTCCAGCAAAATGTGACTCCGTCCTCGAACTACTTAGAACATATGCATCAATGAAAAAAATAGTTGATTCGTTAGACGGATTGACGAATTGACGGAGTTTAATTATGCAACAGTGTTTTTTTAGTCCATTAATAAAATTAAACTCCGTCAATCCGTTAGCTACTCCATCAAAAATTGATGGAGTGATTGATGGACCAAAAAACATTGTTGCATTGATTAAAATTCATCAATTCATTGATTCGTTAGACGGATTAACTATTTTGATCTGTACTGCTGCATAAAAAATAGCAAAATAGTTAATTTTATTTGCATAGTAATAAAATCCATCAATTAAATTGACGAATTAATGGATTGAAGGCCGGGAATGGATGCGGATACTCTTAGATTTGAAATATTCCCTCCGTCTCATTTATATTGGCTACAATTTTTTTTTTGTATGTTCCAAAATTATTGATCACATATCCTTACAAAGATAAAATAATTTTTAAATATATTAATTTTTTTCAAATATATATATAATTAAAATTAAGTTTGACAATTTTCACCTAATTACTAAATACATGTTTTTTGATTAATGAACAATATAAGAACGTAATTTATTTCTCCTTTTGCCCATTTTGGTTCAAGCATTCGACAGATACCAACTTGGTCCCGTCGTATGATTTATACATGTACATTATAGTAAATTAAAACAACCTACTCTATTATGCACAGTCGGAGGCAAAATCGAATATACAATGCGGTAAATATAATTTGAATGGGATATCAATATTTTCAATTATAAAAAATGTTTTCCAATTTCGGTTCCGATTTTTCAGATATCCGGATTTCATACTTTAATAATTATTAAAAATAATTTAGTGTTATTTTAAACCATCATAAACTACTATTCATTTCTTTACTTCGTTCTAAATATGTTTTATAACATTAGAACTTTTCAATATCATTTTATTAATGAGAGAAGCCCATCTGCTAGATGTTACAGTTGCATGATCCTAAAAGTAAGCATAGATCAATACCTTTTTTTTTTTAAAGAACATATTCATATTTAGTACAACTATACCTTGTCTATACTATTAGACACATTGGGCCGGCTGTTTATAGAAACCCATAGTCCAATCTTCTACCACAAATGAAATATTCAAAAGATTACATGTAATATAAAAAGTCAGCGATTAATCGGGATTAATCGCCGATTAATCGCTAAACGGTGGGTCACCGAACTGATTAAGTGAAAATTGGACAATTAATCGTTTTTTCAGAAAAATGGTCAAAAATCGGCTGAATCGGTTAAAAATCGGATTAATCGGTTAAAAATCAGGCAAATTATTAAAAAATAGTTATAATTAAGAAAAATAATTAAAAATTTAAAAGGTAGAAACTTGATTAAACAATATAAAAAACATTATTTTTGTACATATAATTATAATTTTAGATGCATAAATCGTATATTCTCTTAATTTTTACTTTTAAATTGATCTCTAATTGAAAAGTTAAACTTTCAAAATTTTATTTATTACAATTTTATAACATTTTTAATATATTTGCATAAATATATGATAATAACATATGTTTAGTTGAAATAACGAAACAATTATATATATGAATATAATTGTATATAAAAAATATAATTAAATTTATTCCGATTAATGACCCGATTAATCATTCCGATTAATCCCCGATTACTCGATTAATCCCTAGACGGTGCCTTCACCGATTAATTCTGATTCCCGCTTTTTACAACACTGGTGATATATGAGTTTTGATTTTATTCCTTTCTCATCCGACTGCAACTAGTTTACTAAGCCGTAATTCGCAGTCGCTTTATAATAAATTTTAAAAAAATATTCTACAAAATATGTTTTTAGATAAAATAATATTTTTAACAGAAAATAAAGGTTTATTTTGAATTCTCCGTTTCGTCTTGGTCATTTACCAAAATTTTGAATAAATATATAAAAGAGCAATTGTTTAATATTATTCATTATTTTAATATTATATCATATAATAGTATTTTTATCACTTTATTTTTCTAAAAATTCATATTGTAACTTCTATTTTAAAATAAAAAATACAACAACAATTATAATTTTAACATGTAATACGCTACTGAATCGCTTTCTCGTTAAATATGTTTCTACCCAATGACACGGCTTTCTCGTTGTTAGCAAATTTAAACATAAAACAAATTAGTTACTATAAATGTTGATAGTTTATTAAGCCGTGTTTCGCACCGACGTTATAATAATTCTCTAAATTCTTTAAAAATGATTGAATCATTTTTTGTAATTTAGGAAATAAATAAAAAATTAAAATGGTATATAAATTGTCTTAAGTTACCCTTTTTAATTTGATCATCAAAGTGAATAATAGATAGTTTTATATTAGATAATGCAAAATAATTAAATAAATTTTAAAATCGATACTATTATCCTTACTGGTAAGTTTCATACACATAAGTTAGCTAAATTACAAAATATGTCTTAGATAAAACAAATAATAATATCTTTAACATAACTTAAAAGTTTTTATTTGAATTTTGAGCCCTACTCATTCCCCGAAAAATCGAGTCAATATACAAAAAGAAAATTATTCTATATTTTATTATTTTAATATTATCTTAAATGTTATAATATTTTTTAACAATATCAATGTTCTCAAAATTCAAACATCAATTTATATTCAACAAATATATTAATAAAAATTATAACATGAATACTAAATTTCTAAAGATAACACGTTCCTTGTGAACTTATCGAGATATTTCTGTCTCATTGTTACCAAATACATTATACTAAACAAATTTAATCGTCTCTTATTCTATTTTACTATACTACTCCATCCGTCCCAGTGAATTCTATACACTGGGGGACTGGGCACATAAACTAAGAAAATATATAAAAATTGAGTAAAATTAGATGAAAAGTGAGTAAAATGGTGGGACCTATCAATATTTAATAATAGATTTGAGATAGTGGAGGAAGTAGTGGGTGTAATAGTGATTTATATTGTTATAGAATAGAGATAGTAGAGAAAGTAGTTGGTGTAATAGTGTTTTATATTATTAAAAGTTATTATTTTTGGAATGTATAGAAATGAATGGGACGTCCCAAAATGGAAAGTGTATAGAAATGGTTGGGACGGAGGGAGTATCTTATAACCGTGCAATGCTCGGTTATTTTTTAAAATTTATAATAATATTAATTAATGATATTATTTTTAATTTAATGATGATTTAGTCATCATTATTCAACTAAAAGTACTCCTTTCAAGAACCGAATTGAAGAGAAAGTTATGTATTTTTACGACAATTCTATTCAACTTAGAAAATCTACTCATATTTGATTTATATTATTAAAATTCACTTTTTAGTATTTGAATATAATTCTAATAACAATCAAATACATTTTTTAATATCAGATCTAATGGTTTTTATTTATCTATTTCAAAATCAACTGTCCTTGTTAGTTTGATAGTACAGGGTCCAAAGTTTTGGATAAGGTTCTGTTCAACCCCACGACTCTCTTTTTAATATCTATAAATATATTATTGTATTTCTTAATATTTTGATGTTATTAAATTTTCGACTTTATTTATTAAATTTTAGACACTCAATTACTCAATTAAGTATTTTTGTTGTATTTTAGAGTTATAAAAATTAGATTTGAACATTTTACCGCTTTTACTTTTACTTTTACGACACACACAAAACTCAGAAAATAATCTTCAATTTAGTGATAGTTTAATTATTTTTTTCCAATTAAAAATACCTTGGAACTGAAGAGAAAAAAAAAAGTGATAAATTTTTACATTAAGAATTCTTAATAAATTTTATTTATATTTGTGTTTAAATTATCAAAATAATCACTTTAGTATTTGAATATAGTTATACTTATAGTTCAACTAAAAACCAAATACACGTTTTTATATTCGATTCAACGATTCTCATCTATCTATTTTAAAATCTAACAATTCTTATTATTTTGATATGTAATATGAATTGAATATTAGTATTAATGAAACTGGTTTTTTTATTAAGTTATAATTACTTCTAATACAATTTTAATACTAATACTTTCACTTTTGATTTATATCCTTTTTAGATAATAATTTCTATTTTTATATGATATAAATTTAGATAGGGAAAATGGATTGTTTTGTCACTAAAGTATATGGTCTTTTAGAAACTTACCACCGAACAATAATTTTACTCAAAATTATCACTAACGTTACAGACGTTTGTGATTTTTGCCATTCCGTTAAATTTAACATTTAAATTTTAAAACAATAATGAAAAAATAGATGTTTTTACCACTGAACTCTTGTGTCTATTAGAAAGTAACCAATTGACATTTAAATAATTAAATATAGCCACTAATGTTACATGTATTATTGTTTTTAATTATTCCGTTAAATATAAATGAAATCTCAGTTAAAATAACATTGATTTGGACTTAATCTTCCACATAATATTTTCCAAATAATTATTTTTACCCAATTTGGTATTGTAAAATTTTCAAGATAAATTTTTTTGATTTAGAATCTAATATTTTAATTCAAAATATCTAGATATTGATTGAAAAGAATAAATTAGATATCTATTCTTTCTCTTTTTTTTTTGTGGTCAAATTTGGTTTATGAAATCTTAAAAATCAATGATACGAATCTAAAACATTTATACATATATATAATAATATTATGTTTTTAATAAAAATATATAATTTCATTAATCTTTTGTTTAATATGATAACTTTTAAACGAAGATTATTAACAAGATAAATGATTTCAATATTATTGAGTTGATTTATGAAAAGATAATAAAATTTATGCAATAATATCTCTCTATTCATGTTTAGTAGCTAATTTTTAATAATTATGCAATAATATATGTCTATTCATCATATTAATAATATTTCAACGACACATTAACGACACAATTAACAGAATGACTAGAAACAAAAACTAATGTAAGGTTAATGGTTAAAATTAATTATTTGATAGTTCAATGATTACTTTATAAAAAACTCAATAGTTGAGTGATAAAAAAAATCTATTTTCCCTTACTAAATTTAACGGAATGGCAAAAATCACAAACGTATGTAACGTTAGTGATAATTTTGAGTAAAATTATTGTTCGGTGGTAAGTTTCTAAAAGACCATATACTTTAGTGACAAAACAATCTATTTTCCCATTTAGATAATAACTTTACTGTTTGACATCTATCTTGAGTTTTAGACAACATATTTTAACGATTTTATAGCCCACGCGAATCTTACAAAATTATCTTTAATTTAATGATATTTTAATATTTATTATCTAACTGGAAATATCCATAAACTAAAAAGAAAAGATAATTACGAATTTTTACATAAAATTTTCTATTAAATATAGAAAACCCATTTATAATACAATTTTTAATCAAAAATATTATATCTCACGGTACTCATCAATTTGAATATTTATAGTTTTATAATCCAACGGATCGTATACTTTTGGTAGTACAGTGACCGACCAAAGTTTTGGATAAGATCTCCCTTACGCTTATTATATATTAGCTTAAAACCCGTGCGATGCACGGATTGTTAATTATTATTTTATTATTATATTTTTAATATTTTATTAATTGTATTTATTAAAAAAATAAGTAGTTATATTAAAATAGATAAATACTTTTAATTAATTAAAAATATTAAAACATATTTTAAAATAAATAAGTAACGGTTTGCCCGTTATATTTTTGAAAAATGAGCGGTTTTATTAAGAAAAATAAAAAATGTAACATATATTTAGTTTAAAAAGGTAAATGCCCGTGATATTTTTGAAAAATGGGGTTTTAAAATTTAATAATTAAAAGTATTTAAATTCGTTTTAAAATAAATAAGTAAAGGGTTTCCTATTATATTTTTGGAAAAAAATGAATTTTAGTGAGAAAAATTGAAAAAGTAAATTGAAAAAGACAATTTTTCGTGATACATTTAGAAAAGAAGGGACTTTGTTAGAAAAAATCTATAATGTGTTTTAGAGTAATTGGTTATAAATAGGTATTTGATTATTTATATTTTAATATTCTTAATGATTGAATTTGTTAAGAAAAATAAGTAGACATGTTAAAATAGGTAAATTTTTTAAAAATAATTAATATTAAAATAGGTTTAAAAATAAATAACTAAATGTTTGTCTGTGATATTTTTGGAAAAGGAGGGGTTTTAGTAAGGAAAAATAGAAAAACTAACATGTTTTAGTTAAAAAAGATAATTGTCCGTGATATATTTGAAAAAGTAGGAGAATTTGTTAGAAAAAATAGAAAAAATAATGTATTTTAGGTGAAAAAAGGTAATTTGTTATAAATATGTAATATTATTATTTAATAATATATTTCTATAAATAAGTAAGGTTAATTAAGTCAAAACACAAAGTACAGTTAATTAAGGGCAATTAAGTAAAATCACAACGTACCATACCGACCAACCAAAATTTTAATGTTTCGTCTATTATATAATAGATAAGGAGTTAATTGTTAAATTTCATTTATATATTTTTGAAGATTAATCTAATTTATAACATCTTAATTTTATTATACTTTGTAATTAAAAATATTTATCAATCTCTCATTTTTCCTAAATCTAACATGAATATTGTATTAAATAAATTTTATCTTCTATTAATAGATTTACTATATTATTAAATTTCATTTATATATTTTGAAATAAAAGTTTAATATATGCAATCTTACTATTATTTTGTTTTATAATGAAAACATTTTTAACTATTGTCTTATATTTGTATAATAATTTCTTATTCTATAAATTTTAAAAAAAAAAGATATTTCTTCTTTTTATATATTTTTTTATTATTATTAAATATTTACTATAATTTTGAATAATTTTTTTGGAGGAGCTTTCTTTTTGGGAGGAGAATGAAATTTAGCTTGAGGAGAAAGTTTAAGATAATATTAAGATGATAATTGATTTAAAAAGATGATAATTGATTTTAAAAAAATTAGGAAAATATTACTATGCTAATTTGACTTGGAGAAAAAAATTAGTAAGAAATTTCTTAAGAACATTAAATGATAATTTGATTAGAATAAGGTCTAAGAATATAAGGTAATGGATGAATTTTTAATTTAATTTTAGGTAATAGAAAAAATTTAAAATAATTTAAAAGACAATTATACCATGATTATTCCATTCACAATCTCATGACCGTTATCAAACCCAAACTCAGTACTGTTTAAGATCAGAATTCCTTAATAGGGATGCACAAAAAGCCCTTCGGGTCGGGTTTTATCCGGGCTTTAAAGCCCAAAAGTAAAGACTATCATGTGTTAGATCATGGACAAATATTATAGGCATGAAGCTGCAGAAGTCTTCAAATTTGAAATGACGGTCCTTTTCAAATTTTGATAAATTATATACAATTCTTTATTCAAATTGTCGTTTTTCTCGATTAATTGTTTTGATAAATATGCATGACTTTTTCAATAAAAAAAAATATTATTTATATGTAATAATAAAAAGTTTGAGCACTGATACTAAAAAAATTAATGTCCTATCCGTGTCACCCATTTACAATATACTACACATATTGACCAGCCTCATGGCTAATGAATTTTAAAGTGTCCTTCAAATCTTAAATCCGGAAAAAGAATAATTTTCTTTTCATGCTAAATAAGTAAACTTATTGTGCATAATAATTTTACATTTAACAAAATTTTAGCTTATATAAAATCGCTAATGGGCTGAATAATATGTAATATAGTATTTTGGCATGGAACAAAAACTAAACTCTCAAATAAATATCAAAAATTAAAAACTAAATCTAAGAAAAAATCTAAAATCACTGTGAGACAATATTAAGAATTTAATTAACCAAAAAAAATACGCTAAGTGAAAGCTAAAAAACAAAAACTTATAATTGATAACCAATAATCGATAGCTAATACAAAAATTAAAATTCAATCAAATATTAAAGATGAACAAAATTATAACAGTAACGAATTAAAATTCAATCAAAGATTAAAGATGAACAAAATAACAACAGTAACGAAAGTTGTACTTAAGGAATATTAATAAAAATAGATTAATAAAAATTAACACCAAAACGTTTGAATTATCATGATCTAGTAAAGACAATTGAGATATTTTTGAATTTTTAATATTAATAATTTAAAATTTTGAAAAAATTTGAAAAGATTGAAACGATTTGAGACATGACACCCTTAAATGCAATAATATTAATATTGTATATTTAGTTTACTGCATTAGTAAAGATTTTAAAGGCAATTGAAATATTTTTGAATCTTTAGTATTAATAACTCAAATTTTTGAGAAAATCAGAAAAATAGATCGAAGAGATTTGATAGCCGCCACCTCACTGACCCCATGTTCTCATTTATATAACTAGGTTACTGAGCCGCGCTTCGCAGCGACATTAGAATATATTTATTAAGAAAAAAAATATTAGAATAAAAATTGTGAAATAAATATCTATAAAATTATATAAATTATCAAATAAAATATATTCTGTAAAATTTGCATTTGGATAAGTAATATTATAAATTATTTACATATTCTTTTTGTTTATAGAGTTTGATTTTTTATTTTCTTGGACCGATACCAATGCCATATATATATATTAAAAAAATTATATTGATAAAAATCAATATAAACATATAATATTACTATTTTCTCAGGGATGACACATACGGTGTATCCAGATTTGTATAAATTTTACTATTTCTTGTGGTAGAAAAACTAATTGTATCTGTATATAAGAGTAAATAAATGGTTAAAAAACTAATATAAGAATTAAATCAATAATATCAATGAAACAAATATTTGTATAATATAAAATGATATTCGTTCAATCGAGATAAGATAGATTTATATATGTGCAATTTCTAAAACTATATATTATAAAAACATTAATAAAGATAATTACTTTTAAATTTTTTAATCTGGGTAGATGTGACAATTATTATATAGGGTCTACCATCCTCCTTGTATAAATTTGTATCAACCATCTCGGCCAACTTTTCCCATAAAGTTATGTTACTGGTGATGGAGCTGTTTAAGAAAAAAATTAGAACAAATTAAATAAGTAAAACAAATAAATTGGGGTAACCAAAGAAGTAATATAAAATTACAAGAAAATAAAAAACAATTAATAGTTATATTAAAATTAATATAATGCATAACTTACTAATTTATGACAATTTTGAGAACTCTTTTTTTCCAACCGCCTTTGACAACTTCAATGTCACCCAAGTAGGTCAAGCAACCTACAACATCTAAATCAACGTAGAAAAAATAATATTAGAACATGATAGTTTGAATTACAACTTATATAATAGTATTACTTATATATTACTCTAATATATTACTGCATCAAAAACCTAAGAGTATGTTGGTGTCATTAATACACGCATCAATCATATCCGGACATATGAACTGAAATCCATGCAATGATATGTTGACGATGCCTTCTTCCAATCTCTTAGGCAACATTATGCGTATGAAGAGCAATTTAGACCCATGTGATAGTGGTCTATATTTCCCTGTACAGGCTGTACTTGAAACAACTTTCAGATTTTTGATGCTGTACACGGAGCCTTCCTCTAAAAGATTTTTGAACCGAGAGACCAGAATCTTCGGGATCGTAGCATGGATCAAATTTTCTTGTCATACAACATATCTTAGAAAAGTTAATAACATCATACAATTTGACAAACTAATAAGTTATAAGTATATTGATTTATTAACCTTTTCATTGATCAAAATCATGTCAAGACTGATCAATTCTTCAGTATTTGGATTGACAAATTCCCACATTCTACACAATCGTACTCTTATCATCCAGGTATAGTTGTCGCTCAAAGCATCCAACATGGTGTAGGCCATAGTTGTATTGATTGTAAATATGGTTGTGAAAATTTGAAGTTATGTAAAAAAGTTTCGGTGTAGATTTTTTGTTATGAATGACCTTTAATTTATAAGTGTTTGTAAGGTGATTAACATGGAAATCTATTATGTTTAAAAGTCAAGAAGTATTATAAAAGAAAAGTTCTAAAAAGTTTGAAAATAATAAAAAAAAGTTCTATCAATTTTGAAAATAATAAAAGAAAGTTTTATCAAGTTTGAAAATAATAAAAGAAAGTTCTATCAAGATTGAAAATAATAAAAGACAAAATTACAATTATTAACATAAGATCCTAAAAATTCAAAAATAATAAGGAAGATGTAATTTTCTAAATCAAAGAAAGTTCTATCAAGTTTGAAAATAATAAAAGAAAGTTCTATTAAGATTGAAAATAATTAAAAAAAAATTGCAATTATTAACATAAGAGCCTACAAATTCGAAAATAATAAGTAAGTTGTAATTTTCTAAATAAAAGAAAGTTCTATCAAGTCCTACAAATTCGAAAATAATAAGGAAGTTGTAATTTTCTAAATCAAAGAAAGTTCTATCAAGTTTGAAAATAATAAAAGAAAGTTCTATCAAGGCTACAAATTCAAAAATAATAAGGAAGTTGTAATTTTCTAAATCAAAGAAAGTTCTATCGAGTTTGAAAATAATAGAAGAAAGTTCTATCAAGTCTACAAATTCGAAAATAATAAGGAAGTTGTAATTTTCTAAATCAAAGAAATTTTTTAAATCAAAGGAAGTTCTATTAAGTCCTACAAATTCGAAAATAATAAGGAAGTTGTAATTTTCTAAATCAAAGAAAGTTTGATCAAGTTTGAAAATAATAAAAGAAAGTTCTATCAAGCCTACAAATTCGAAAATAATAAGGAAGTTGTAATTTTCTAAATCAAAAAAAGTTATGGCAAGTCCTACAAATTCGAAAATAATAAGGAAGTTGTAATTTTCTAAATCAAAAAAAGTTCTGGCAAGTCCTTCAAATTCGAAAATAATAAGGAAGTTGTAATTTTCTAAATCAAAGAAAGTTTTATCAAGTCCTACAAATTCAAAAATAATAAGGAAGTTGTAATTTTCTAAATCAAAGAAAGTTCTATCAAGTTTGAAAATAATAAAATAAAGTTCTATCAATCCTACAAATTCGAAAATAATAAGGAAGTTGTAATTTTCTAAATCAAAGAAAGTTCTATCAAGTCCTACAAATTTGAAAATAATAAGGAAGTTGTAATTATTAAAATTAAAAATTGTGAAAAATTGAGAAAATTAGAAAAATAGAACGGAGCGATTCTAGAGGCGCCACCTCACCGACCCCGTCTTCTCCTTTATATAAGTATATTGATTACTAGTCGACTAAGCCGCGTTTCGCAACGGCCCTATAATATTTTTGTAAAATTTTAAATATTAACTATTTAAGAAAAAAATATAATATATAAATAGTGAACACAATATTTTACAAAGTAATATACATAAATAATAAAATAAACTATTGACATAATTTTATGACAATTTTGTATCACATTTTTTTGAGTCAACACCCGTTACACTAAATACATATAAGAAAAAATACTAAAAATATGCAGTAGTATAAATTTAAGTATTAACCACCACTTAAAACTTCAACCATTCGTAATATCACAAAAATTACAAATCTTTAAAATATCAATTGACTTTATATGTCGATTTTGTGTCATGTTTCTTGTGCCGACACCCGTTGTATAAATACATATAAATAAAAAAAATACTAAATATATGCAATAATAAAATTTAAGTATTAACCACCGCTTCGAATTACAAATATTAGTATCATAACAAAAATTACAAATTTCTTAAATATCCCTAAACTTTATATGCTGATTTTTGTGTCATATTTTCTTGAGCAGCCGTTCATTGCACTAAATACATATAAATTAAAAATACTAAAATTAAGCAATAATAAAAATTTAACTATTAACCATCGTTTCAAAATTCAATAATTTGTAAAAAATACAAATTTCTTAAATATTCTTAGATTTTATAATAAAAAAAATTAGTGCATACATGTGCATCATTATAATATAAAAGGTTCATCATCGAAACATAATCAATTTTTATACAATCACTGTTTTTCCTGTGAATTTGAATATAAATAAGGGATTCAATTTTAGTTTAGTTAAGAAAAAAAATTAACATTTGTTAAATTGAATTTTGAACAAGATTGACTTTTATATATTTATTGTTTTTACTATGAATTTGAATGTAAATAAAGAAATTCAATTTTCTAAACATGATTATTTAAACATTTTATGAGATTAATGGTATTGAATAACTCTAATTAATTCTCAAAATCACAAAAAAAATATCAAAAACTGTATATAAAGATAAAATTAAATATAATTATTATTAGATATAGAAATCAACTAAAACAATTAGAAAAAATAAATAAAAATTGTATACACATGTAAGCTTTAGCCTCGAAGGGGGGTTTGTACGTCCTGACTTTTATTAGAGTCTAATCCGCAGTGGCCGTATGCACTTTATCCGGGCTCAGTCCTGTTTTATTAATATATTTGGCTTATCGAAATAAAATAAATATAATAATTTTAATCGTCCTGACGTATTACAATAGGTTTAGCTGTCGTGCTAAAGTCTAAACCCTATCAACACATATATACCTAACATATTCATAAATCCAAAAAACTAATTAACAATAGTTTGTGTATGTTTTGTGCTACCCGCAAAACCTCAAGTTAAAGATGTCAGATAGAAGAAAATAAATTAAAATATAAAACAATAATAATCAATATGCAATGTAATTAATGCACACAAATTATCATAAATTCCAAAATTTGTGACGTGAGAAAAACTAATCCATCCTTTTATAGCCAATTTAAGATATAATATAAAAATATAATAAAGATTAAATTCTAAATAAGATTATAATATAAAGATTTAATAAAGATTAAATCCTAAATATGATTCTATTGTCTTCCCTATAAATTTGTATTTAAGTAAGATAATTTAATTTGATTGAATTAAAATAGAGAAACTCTAGAAAAATAGATTAAAACTTAAATAGGACTTAATTTAGTTGAGAAAATAAATTAATTTTGTTTAATTAAATTTTAAATAAGATTTACTTTTATATATTTATTGTCTTCCTTAAAAATTCGAATTGAATTAAAATAATGAAACTCAAGAAAAATAGATTAAAACTTAAATATGATTTAAGTTAGTTGGGAAAATAGGTATTATTTGTTTAATTAAATTTTTAATAGGATTAATTTTTAAATATTTATTGTCTTATCTAAAAATTTGATTGTAAATAAGGAATGTCTTTCCTAAAAATTCAAATGTATATAAGAAAATTTAATTTTATTAAATTAAAATTGAGGAGCTCTAGAAAAATAGATAATTTTATTTTTAATTTAGTTTAGAAAAGAAATTAATTTTGTTTAATTAAATTTTAAATAGGATTGACTTTTATATATTTATTGTATTTCCTAAAAAATTGAATAGAATTAAAATAGTAAAACTCTAGAAAAATAGATTAAAATTTAAATATGATATAACTTAGTTGAGAAAAAAAGGTAATATTTGTTAAAATTAAATTTTAAATAGGATTATTTTTATATATTTATTTTCTTTCCTAAAAATTTGAGTGTAAATAAGGAATGTCTTCCCTAAAAATTCAAATTTAAATAAGAAAATTTAATTTTATTGAATTAAAATTGAGGATCTCTAGAAAAATTAATTTAGTTGAGAAAAGAAGTTAATTTTTTTTTAATTTTTTTTTTAAATAAGATTGACTTCTATATATTTATTGTCTTTCCTAAAAAATTGAATTGAATTAAAATAGTGAAACTCTAGAAAAATAGATTAAAACTTAAATATGATTTAAGTTAGTTGAGAAAAAAAGGTAATATTTGTTCAAATAAATTTTAAATAGGATTGAATTTTATATATTTATTGTCTTTTCTAAAATTTTGAGTGTAAATAAAGAATGTTTTCCCTAAAATTTCGAATGTAAATAAAGAAATTTAATTTTATTGAAATAAAATTGAGGAGCTCTAGAAAAATAGATAAATATGAATCGAGCGATCCTAGAGCTCTTGGGGGTTTTACTTTATATATATAATAAAGATATTGATGATTGATGTTATAAAAAATAAGAATCGAAGTTGTTTGATCAAATCACGGAACAACGATTAATTGAATATTTGAAATTGGAATGATTAATTAGACTATTAATCGAAATTAATTTAATATATATTATTATTTTTATATAAAATCTAGACTTAAACAACCATTTAATAATTTTATGAAAATAATTAAAAGCAAGAGAATACAAAGTTGTAAATTAAATAATTGAATTAACTTTTTATACATTTTTAGGATGGTTGCTAGTTAAATATATTATATTAATATTTCATAAAAAGGTTTGTAATAGTTTTTTGGATTATCTAACATATTTCATCTTTCAATCCAAACATTACAAATACTTAATGGAAAGCATGTAAACAAAACTATTACAACTATTTCTCGACGGAACATGATATTGATATAAACTAGTATTTTGTCCGTGTTACGCACCAAAAGCACTATGTCAAAAGTTATAAATTTATTTTTATTAAAACTGAATAATTTTCTTTAAGTTTTAAGAGATTTTTTAAAGTCAAACCCGTTTCCAATATTTTTTTTCACGTATCTTTACGACTTATGCAAACATATGTACATGTATCAGTTAATATGATATATCTTAAACGAATATA
The DNA here is from genome assembly GCA_030848705.1 of Heracleum sosnowskyi. Lineage (NCBI taxonomy): Eukaryota > Viridiplantae > Streptophyta > Magnoliopsida > Apiales > Apiaceae > Heracleum > Heracleum sosnowskyi. The sequence continues at coordinate 130,827,916 of CM061235.1, read as the reverse complement.
ATTTTGTTAGAAAATAAATATCTGTAACCGAAATTTAAATATGCGAAGATGACAACCAATACCTCTGTTAGTTAAAATGACAAACTAAAACAAAAATAAGAAATTAAAAACTATTTGAAACGTAACATCAATTCCAAATGGATGAAAATATTGAACGCCTAAAACTATTTTAGATTTATTCTTATTATTAGCTCCGTTATCATTTAAGTGGATTCCTTTATTGTTTTTTTCATGTTTTTAACTCTAGAGTTTTGTCAATAACACTGTCATTGTTAACAGAATCATAAACCTATTTTAAAATAAATTAACAATTGATTATGAGGTGTGTGAAAGGTGATCCTGTACATTTTCATAACTAAATGTTTTAATTGAAATTTGTACATTCACCACGATAATGAACGTTATGTGAGTTGATTTCAGATTTTTGTAAGGGTGTAGAATCTCCGGAGGTTTGAATTTCCTCGACCACGTTTGTAGCAAAGTAAACAGTATTGCAATGCACCATGTTTTTTTTCATTCAAAGATAAAGTGAGTGTCAGATTTTTTTTCTTTCTTATAATGACTTTCAATTTTTCAGGATAGTATTGGTCGTCTTTTCCTTCATGCAATGGAGGTTTTAAATTCGTCATAATATATTTTAAAGTTATATTCAACATGTTATATCCCGAGGACTCTATATTTATTGCATC